>OY829898.1:10032500-19092500 GCA_963691955.1 Chloroclystis v-ata | reverse complement strand
GGAAATATCTGTTGCACCTCACGCGGGTGGTCAGAAGCAACAGCACCAACAGAAATATACTTGGATGAATTGTCATGTGTAGGGGCCACAGATAACCCCCACATGGGGTATATCTGTGGTAGGGGCGCATGAAAACTGTGCCTTACATCGAGGCAAATCCATAGCAAGAAAAACGTCTGTGGAAGACTTAAGTGAAAGGATTGTTTTTTTTTTTTTTTTACACAAAGAAAGGACTTTGTCGCTTAGCGACCACATCGCCATAAACAGAAACATAAACAGAAAAACAATCAGAAAAATAATTAAACTAAGTACTTCTTAAAACTAAACATGTTGTAACTAATTCGTACAATTGTTCGGCCCTTTTGGACATAGGCAAAGACATTATTGAGTTACATTGGCCAACATTATTTGCTGTAGACCTGCTAAATACTTTTTTCCTTCCATCAGCATTACGAACACATTCCATTATCACGTGGTAAACATCCTCAACGGAACCACATTCTGAACAATTAGGCGAATCAACTTTTCCCATCAAAAATGCAAACCTATTAGTTGGGATGTGTCCAGCGCGGAGCCTGAGAGCAGTTACAAGAACATTTCTACTTAAAGTACATTCATCTATCCAAGGGCGCGTTCTTATTTCCGGCTGTATAGTACGGTACCAAATTCCTTTTTCTCTGGATCTTACGTCAAAATACTCCTGCCATAAATGTAAACATTGTGTTTTAGCATAACTTACATATTCTGACTGTAACGGGACTATACTTAAAGGAATTCCATCAAAAGTTGCTTGTTTTGCTAATAAATCTACTATATCATTACCTTCAATACTAATATGGGATGATGATTAAATGATTACTATAATTACTAACCAGCTGATTTTTTGTTGTATACTTAATTAATATTTATAAAATCTAACGGACATATTGTCCGACAAATTTCGTGGTCCGTTATCCCGGTTTTACATCCTTGAATTTTTTAATCCTTGATATCTCTGTTAGCTACCACAATCAAGAGTTGGGTATAGGATATCTTTGGACGTCTCATCGAAACGAAGCTACTCACCAAAAATTAGCTTGTTAGTAATCACTTGATTTCCATGTACTACGGATCCCGGCCTATTATTATAAAACGTAGAAAATTATATTTTAGTAAAAACAGATGTGTGCACTGATCCTGCAGCAGGATCTTAGACTATAAGTAGGTATTACTTATGTACCTACTACCTAGGTAGGTACAGGTACCTACTCGATAGCAGAGGCAAGGTATGTAGATACAAAAACAGAAGTGTCAAGAAATCGTTTATTAATTTTTAAAGGTAGTAAATGGTAATTTTTAAGTATTCATTTAATACTATATAAACTTAATTAAAATGCTTTTTGGTAAGTAGGTAGGTACCTATAGGTACATAGGTACCTACCTACTTACCAAAAAGAATTTAATTTACATAAAAATTTATAAAATAGAGGGATAGTTAATATACCTATTATGGATCTGAAAATAATCTAGTTAATCGGAACAATCGTTTCTATGTAACTAAACTGCTTTCATTTTAATGATATTATTAGATTTTGGTTGGGTGCAGAAGGCAAGGGGAAACCACTGCATAAGAAATTCCCAAGAAAGTCATCATGAAAGTACAATATAAAACACAGAGGTGGCCATGCGATCCGCTTAGCAACCGGCGCCGTGATGCTTCCGGGGCAGACGGTGGTAAATTGGATACCGGCCATACGGTTGTAGGAGACCAGGCAACGTATGGAAAACATGCTACTGGAAACATCATGAAAATGCGACAAGTCCAAAAGATAGGAACATGGAATGTTCGCGGCCTACTACAACCCGGCAAGCTGAAGATCCTAGAGAAAGAGTTAACAAGGTGTGATATTAATATATGCGGCATTAGTGAAACTCACTGGAAGAGCAGCGGTCATTTTCTCACAGATGCTTATGCCATATACTTCTCAGGAAATAACAATAACAGCAGAAATGGAGTAGCCTTTCTCATTCCAAAACATCTCAGGAATAGTGTTTTGGAGTATGAACCTATTAGCGATAGAATAATTAGAATAAAGTTTAAAGCGACACCTGTGAACTTTAATCTTATTCAGGTTTATGCACCGACAACTGCTGCTCGTGATGATGAGATAGAGAGCTTTTATACTGAACTAGAAAATACTATCAAAAAGATCGCTAATAGAGAGGTTCTGATTATCCTGGGTGACCTCAATGCAAAAGTAGGAGCAGACGCTCAACAGCTGAGTCATTGTGCAGGTAAATTTGGTCTGGGCCAACGCAACGATCGAGGAGACCGGCTCATTCAATTCGCAGCTGATAACAGCTTAGTGATAACTAACACACTTTTTGAACATCACCGACGCAGACTCTATACTTGGATATCTCCAGACGGTAAGCACCGTAATCAAATTGATTATATCCTTATAAGATCACGATGGAAAACATCAATCAAAAATGCTCACACTTTACCGGGAGCAGACTGCGGGTCAGATCATCAACTGCTGATATCGAAAGTGAAATTAAAGTTAAGAGCAGCTAGGAAACTTCAGACTCGTCGAAAGATTGAGGTATCTGACAATACCATGTTTTTAAGTTCACTAGAGCAAACAATGATACCATGGGCAAACGTGATATCCGACACAGAAACTCCAGATATGTTGTGGGACCGTGCTAAAAACATTATCATGAGCTCGGTTAAAGAGACTAATGTAAACGTACGGAAACGGAAACGACAACACTGGATGAGTGAGGCAACGTTACGTCTTGTGGAGGAAAGGCGAAATATGAAAGCAGCTGGAGCTGATATAAGATCCCTCAACGAAAAGTCTGCTAGAGTTCAGGAAGCTTGTAGGCGGGACAAGAACAACCAGCTTAGAGACATTTGTGCAGAAGTGGAAGTCCATGCAAATAAACATGAATCTAGGGACCTACACCAAAAAATTCGTGCTATCACAAAAACTCTGAGTTGCAAGACCTGGGCCATCGAAAACTCTTCGGGAGAAACGGTGACGAACATCGAATCAATAGCTGAAACGTGGAGACAATACTGCCAATCCCTCTTTCAGGACCCCCAATCAGAGTGTTACTCTCCTACGGAACCTGGAAACGAAGATCTTGAGCCTGATATTCTGAAAGATGAAATACGAGCCGCTATTAAACATCTAAAGAATCGCAAAGCCACAGGGGTAGATTCCATACCAATCGAGACAATCAAGGCATCGGGCGAACACGGTGTTCACATCTTCCACACCCTGTGCAATAAGGTATGGCTCACGGGACAGTGGCCAAAAGAATGGGCTCACACTATTTTTGTACCCCTACACAAAAAGGGTTCTACCAAGACGTGCAGTAATTACAGACTTATTGCTCTTATCTCTCACTCTAGCAAAATTTTACTGCACGTGCTGAACGAGCGCCTTAAGACCTTCTTGAGCAAAGAAATTGGTCCTGAACAGGCTGGTTTTGTTAAGGGAAAAGGAACCCGAGAGCAAATTTTGACAGTCCGACAAATTATAGAGAAAGCCAGAGAATTCAACAAGCCCGCCTACATATGCTTTGTAGACTTCTCCAAAGCGTTCGATTCTGTCAAATGGCCGAAACTCTGGGAAACAATGATCGCAATGGGTGTTCCAAAACACCTGGTACACCTCCTGCGCAGACTCTATGAGGATGGCACAGCCTCAGTACGTGCAGATGACGTTCAATCCAGTCACTTCCACCCCAGCGCCGGAGTCCGTCAAGGATGTATTATTTCTCCACTGCTGTTCAATGTGTACACAGAGCTCATAATGAGGATCACTCTTGAGGACTGGACAGATGGTATCTCCATCGGTGGGTTTAAGATCTCCAACCTACGATATGCAGATGATACAACCTTGTTCGCGACTAGTATCCAGCACATGGAAGAACTTCTTAGCAAGATGGAACGCATTAGCCTCGAGTTCGGACTAAGGCTAAACCGAAATAAAACCAAAATGATGATTGTTGACCGCATGTACAACAATTCACCGGAAATAACAAAAATAGCTAATTGTGATGTGGTGAAATCATACATTTATCTGGGAGCCTTAATCTCGAACAACGGTGGATGCGTCGACGAAGTGAAAAGGCGTATGGCTATCTCTAGGTCTGCAATGGACAAACTGAGGAAGATATGGCGGAATCGCAATATATACAGAGCCACAAAAATCCGGTTAGTTCGGGCACTCATATTCCCCATATTCCTGTATGGTGCAGAAACGTGGACCCTTAGAGAAGTAGAAAAGAAGAAGATAGACGCTCTAGAGATGTGGTGTTGGAGGAGAATGCTCGGAGTATCTTGGACTGAATTCCGCACCAACGAGTCCATACTTCGAGAACTCAGCATCAAGCAGCGCTTATCATCTTTGGTACAGTCTCGTATCCTCACCTTTTTTGGTCACGTATGCCGCCGAGGGGAGGTGGCTATTGAGCGACTTGTGGTCCAGGGAAAGGTTGAGGGTACCAGGCCACGAGGAAGATCGCCTATGAGATGGACAGATCAAATAAAAGCGGCAATAAACGACTCATCACTACACGATTGCACGAGAAAGGCAGCCATCAGAGAGGAGTGGCGGCGTGTTGTGAATCTTGCCACCAAAACACAACTTAATGATGACCACGACCACTCTGCCAAGAGTGACACCGACTAAGAAGAAGAAGATTAGATAACATTTAGGTACAACTTGCAGCCAGTAATTGTAACGGGGATAGACCGGGGAGTTAATAATTACAATTTTGGTATTTTTTTTGGATGGGGACATAAGTATTTTATATTAGCATCTGCAATTATAGGATATTTTTTTCTTTTGTTCAAATTTGCTATTCATCAATATTAAATCAAGTATTTTATTATTTTTAATGGCGGGCAATGTTATCTTGACTTCTTGCCAACATTGCCCACGTTGATTTTTGACGCAAATATCTCCTCTCTGGCCTCTAATCAGATTATATCAAAACCTGTAGAAGAATTCTGACCAATTTTCAGTAGAGCTTTATCCACCTACAATGCTCTGGCCGTTGTCTCCGACGTTGACCTTGATATATTTGATGTAAAGGCCCACAGAATCAAAAACGTTTTATCTAAACGTTGGTTTGAATCAATATAGTTTGTTTTATGTTGTTATATTATAAGTTTTTATAAGTTTCTCATTTTATTATATCTTCAAAATTTATATTTATATATAAGTACTTTAGGTTAGTTTAGTTATCTGTTTTTATATAAAATATGTACTTATGTGTGTATTTAGCTTCTATATGTGAAAACATGTAATTGGTTTTTAGTTTATTTAAGTTGTTAGTTACTAAGTTAATATAACTGTATGTTTTCCAAATAAAATAAATAAATAAAATTGGCCTTTACTTTAAAACTAAAGCGAATCCATGACAGGTTTCCTACCAAAATCTATGACAGGCTGGTTGGGCAAAATTACCCTGACGTTGTTTGTATTTTCCATACAATTCGCTTTTCGCCTTTAGTAAAGTGATAGGGTTGGTACATCTCAGTAAACTGTTCTTGACTTTTTTCTTTCTTTTTATGTTAATAAAAAAACAAGATTATCTTTTATTGAATTATTTAAAAAAAATTGAGTAACATGTTTGATTCAACAGATTCACATGCAAGTATTAACATTTATTCCGTGTTATTATTATAATACATTCTGGTTCCAATCTTTCGTCTTGACTTTCTTTGACGAATTCTAGATTTGTTCTTGTTTTTTCTGAAATAATAATAATAAATTATCTGAATAATCAAGATAATAATAATTAGCAAAAAAAAACTCGGATGTGTCAACCCTAAGCTTATTTTGACTGCGGGCAATGCTTTCAATAGTAGATCGCAAAATTACTAGATAACCCACCATTATAACTTTAGTTATAGGTACAAGAGCTGCATCAATGATAATAACGTTGTAAAGGCATAATATTCTGGGGAAATCTTGGAGAAACAGAGTGTGTTTTTGTGATGTAGAAATTTTAGAACACCCAGACGCCGGAACAAATATACTTAATCTTAATAATCTGGAGACTTGCAGTTACAGGTTTCTATAAACCTATAGCAAGCTCCAGCCTCTCACAATACAGGTTTAATTCATAGTTTTACCTACTATAATAGTTATTATATTATAAGAAAAACCTATTGTGAAGAGGAAATAAACAAGTTATTACACACTACTAGAATTAAGATTATGAATTTAATTTACCTATGTCTAGTAGCTCATTTTTTCTAAAGAATAGAATTGGTTGATATATTTGTTCACATGTCATAGTCATAATATTTAACTTTGAAAAAAGTCCCATATAATCGTCTAATATGAGTAATTGGCAACCCTTTAGAGACCCAGTAGGTAGGCCGATACTATTTCTACCTTGATATTGTTCATAAATAATAGCACAGATATCGGTGACCGACAGTCACTTGTCCGTAAGCGTCGCAACACAACCGCCGCTCTCTGCACGATCCAATATCCAGTTCCAGATAGTAGAGGTATTCCAATTTCACTGTTAATGAGCAAAATGTCACAATGTGTTCACCGCGCAGACGTTCAGACTACGAGCAGTAATTAGCGGGGCGCGGGGCTGTGTGTCGGGGAGTGGGGCGGTGGGGCCGGTGGCGGGGCAAGGGGGCGGCGCGGGGCGGGCCAATGGCGGCGCGGGGCGGCCCCGGGCCCGGGCGCGCGCCGCCGCCGCGCCACTCTCGCCGCGAGAGCCACTAGAGGCTGAGCTGAGTGGCGTCGAGTGTCGGCCGGTCGGATGTCCGCTACGGGCGCGGGCGGCGGCTACTCGCCGTGTCCGGCGGACGCGCTGCCGGAGCTGAGCGCCGCCGAGCTGGCCATGAGCCTGTCCCCCAAGTCGGCGCTGCTGCAGCACAACCTCTCCGCGCTGCAGCTGCAGCACGGCCACAGCCACACCACGCCGTTCAGCGTCTCCGACATCCTGTCGCCCATCGAGGAGTACCGCAAGCTGGAGCTCGCCAACAACCCGCCGTCGCCGTACAGGTGCGTGCATCGACCGGGCGCCCCCCGACCCCCGCGCGCGCCCCCTCGCCCCGCCGCCCCCCCCCGGCCGCAGTGCGCGCAGGTATGTGGCGAGCGCCGGTCAAGTGGCGGTGCGTGCGAGTGCTCAGACACCTCTCGGCGGGGCTAAGGGCGCGCCTTCAGAAGCGACAGTGGACTAGTACCTACTCCTAAAATGTTTTCCAAATATTTCCGGGACTTTAAAATTTTTCAATTTTGCGATTCGAAATAATATTTGGAGCATGGACCCGAGGTGAAGCGCCGCCGGTGCCCCCGCGCCCCCTCGGAGCCCCCGGAGGAGCGATGATGGCGGTGGAGGCCTATTACCAAACCATGTACGTAGCGCCTCATTAAATAGGTACTTCAATCGGCCAATTACCCGACAAGTGATCAGCAAACAGCAAACAGTCGGAAGCACCCATTGGTAAGTCATCATCATCGTAAGCCGTTCAGTAGGTAATACCTACCTACCTAGGTTAACCTACATTAGACACCTACATTCATTCAAGTTTTAATGTTTTCGTTTAGTTTGCTTATTTGGATAGGTAGGTACCTAGCTAGTGTGTTTTGAAAAGTAGCCCTACTCTTTCCGCCCGCTGCTTCTTTTTATCACGATGTAAAAAGTAGGTATCTACTTATTATAATAGTATGTCTGCTCCTGGTTTTAAGCTACCTCTCTACCAATTTTCAGCCAAATCTATTCAGCCGTTCCTTGAGTGATAAATAGTTTATCACGGCTATACTAATATTATAAAGAGAAAAGATTTGTTTGTTTGTTTGTAATGAATAGGCTCCGAAACTACTGGACCGATTTAAAAAATTCTTTCACCTTTGGAGAGCTACATTATCCCCGAGTAACATATTAGGCTATAAAATAGCAAAGAAAATTGCGGGAAAGTTTAAAACGCGGGCGAAGCCGCAGGGCGGAAAGCTAGTAGAGTATAAATATATGTACCGACCACAGGTACCGACTAATCTTCTTCTCACTTTTGCGGTATTTCTTTTGGTCAAAAACAAATAAATCATAAATTTAGGGGTGGCCCGGTTTTTTTAATTTATAAATATCAGATAACAATTAAATATATATTCAAGAACCAAGAAAAATAATAACATTTACATAATTCATTCAAGAACCAAGAAAAATAATAACTATTACATAATTCATTACAAACATTAAAATTCAAGACATTATTAAATTTATTATGCACCTACATTTAATTTAATACATGAAATTTATAATTTATAATTGCTTTAGTAACAATATTATTTAGAACATTTCTGATAGTAAAAGCTCTAGTACAAACATAGCTACCATTTAATTTTGCGTCTTAATTACTCGTTCAGCATTATATTAAAAACTTTTCCTGATACTTCTTATCAGCAACAAACCTGCCATAGTTGTTAGATGATATTTCTAATGATAACTCTTGACACCATGCACCGTATCTAGGACAGTCACTAAGAAGGTGAGGAACTGTCTCCGGTGTATCCGATCCACAAACACAATATATGGTGTTGAAGCCAAGTTAAAACGATACTACTAGACAGGTAGGAAGTTACCTGAAGTGCTGCGTGGTCTAGTCCGCCTAGTGTCCGCGTTATCTAGACTAGGTGAAGCACCCAGGAACGCCTGCCTACGTAAGAGCAACACTACTAGGTAGGTAGATACGTAGTCGTTTTTTGTACACGGTTTTTCATAGACTTTAACGTGAATAGGTACTACCTATGCGGATGTGTGCTTTGTAGATGACGTCATTCAAACGTTATTTTGAACAAATAATAATCTATTAGGTACCAAGCTGCCTACAGCATATCAGACAACATTTAAACGCAAAAACCGCGTATAGCGATACAATTACTACTTATTTTTATTTTATTTTTATTTTATTTTATGTTTCTCAATTCAGTGCTTAAAAAAACGAAACATATTTTTATGTCAACCTTGTTTCCATTGTTTATTTTATTTAATAATGTGTTGTATTTATTGACTTGTCCAAGTGATCTTTAGGATTTTATGGAAATAAATGACATAAATCTTTAAAAATAATATAGGTAGATAACACAAAATATATGACACCTACCCACATGTTTGTATGAGGCCAGTGGAATGTTTTTACAAAAATTCTGATTCTTTGTAAAAACAAGTTAGTTAGTTTTAGTTTTGATGATGTGTTTTAGTGCGATTACCTACACGACACACATATAGATAGACCTACAGGTAGCTACGAGCTTGATACCCTTTGGAAATATTTTTTATCATTCTCTTTAGCTCCTTCTCTACATTGATTCGTAATTGTTGAATCAGGACAATATGTATAATAAATACCTTCCCATAGGTATGTATTATATTATTTAATTACTTATAGGTAATACCTTCCCATAGGTAGGTACTTTGCCTACCAATACTTTAATTAAAATTGATTAAGAAATTTTAATTTATTAAGTTTAGAGCGTTCCGTGTAGGCCTATTTATTTACCTATTTTTAAAGTTTGTTTCTATTATTATATAAGTACATATAGGTTTATATTAGGTAGGTAGGTAAAATAAGTAGGTATATTTCGTACGTACCTATTCGTAAATATTGTCTGACGAATCAATTGTTCGTGAAAAGTATTTAGGAGGTATCTAGATACTAGGTACCTACATAATCACACCTACATAATCGGTTTTAGTATTCTTTGCAATTTACAATTATAATATTGGTAGGTAGTTTGTAGTAGGTACCTACAATAAAGGAAAGGCCAAAGAAACACAGGCCTTTTATCTTATCAAATTAAACTCCCACAAAATTATACAACAACAGTCGTTAATTAAAATGATTATAATGAAGTTAGTGACAGTGCTAAGCGTCTCCACCGCCGTCACAACTCAATTTGTCAGATCAAACATCGCGTTGGCCATGGGCGAGGGAGCGGCGGCGCCTACCGCGGCCAGAGGGGCCATTGTCACCGGCGGAGATCTACTGTGGCAACGGGGATTAGGCAGATAAGCCGCGCTTTGTTCACACTGGCGACCAGACAAGTCGACGACGTGTGCCTCATTTAGGTTACACTCGGATTAAAGCAGTTTGCGCGACTGCAGCGACAGGCATCATGTTGATATCGGCTATATTCCAGACATTCCGAAATCAAATATCGAATCGAATGCGTTTCGAAAGAAATTTAAACAAATCGAAATACTTTGGTAATAAACGAGTACCTATGATAAAAATGTTTGGTCGCATGGTGAACAACAAAGCTGTGATTCATAAATAATAAGGAGCCGTGGTAGTAGGTACCTAGTGCACAGTCAGTAACAGTGGGGTGTGGTCCGTCTGTCGCAGGTCCAACTCGTCGGGCAGCAGCATCAACTCTCCGCTGGGCGGCGCGTCGTGCGGCATGGCGGCCAACCCGTACGGCGTGCCGCTGTACGGCGGCGCGCCGGCGCCGGGCTACGGCTGCGCGCCGCCGGACCTGCCGCACTACGGCGACATGCGCGGCGCCGGATGGTACCCCGCCTCCAACGACCCCAGGTTTGCCAGTGAGTGCCACTGCCCACGCCATACCTCCACCACTTGCTTTACCTAAACTAAAACTAAAGTGTGATAGGAATAGAGGCATTATTGTTTCAAGTCTTATTTAGGTATGTGGAAACTAACGATTTGAGTAGGTAGGAATATTAAACATTTTGTGTTTATGTTGGGAAATAGGGAGGTAGAGTCTCAATGCAGACCCGTTCTCCGCACCCCGTCGGTAGGGATCAAATAGTTGTTCGGAATATATTCCGCATCGTGGAGAGGGTTTTCTTGATCACGATTCCTGAGTTTTAGTTATACCTATTAATCCAATCTGTATTTAATTGGGTTACCTAATGCAGGTTATACATTTAATACGTCTTAATTTGTATCAAGTTACCGAATATATCTTGAACAGTCAGTTCATTGCAAATTGTTTCAACATTTCTTTTAGGAACGTCTTTGGAGTTTTCATTAGAACACATATTATTACGTGCTTTATTTATTATATTCTCAAAACTAATGTTATATGTTGACTACAAGTATGACATGTGTGAGCAAGATAACGTAATTAATAACCTTTATAAACAAGATAGCGTGACCATCAGATAGCAACGCTTTCTATATTTAAGAGAAACTCAGTCTTAGATTTCGAATTTAGTAAAGTAGGGTAGGGCGGGGCTAGTTGAGCAATTTTTCACTTGAGACGATATAACTCTTCAACTATAAGTCTCAATGTGTACTTACGCATCCTAATGGATAAGTAATATATCCTTTTGCAAAAGTGTCATAGTAATTTACTTTATATAAGTAGGATTTAAGAGCTATAGCGGTTTAAATGCAAAATGTCATGCATGCTCAACTTACCCCATAGGTGGGGTAAGTTGAGCAAGGGTATGGGGTAAGTTGAGCAGTTAGAAAGTCTAGCCAAACCATGGATTAACTGTTAAATAGAAATGAAATACAACTTCGGTTTAACAATAAACCCTTTACTAAAAGTCTTTTAGCGACAAAACTTAAGCTAATTTTCTTTGAATAATCAACTGGAAATAGAATTAACATAACATCGACGTATCTTAAAATTAATTTTAGGATTAGATTCAGTTTTTCTGTTATATTAATAAGATCTTACTAAATCTAGAACTTATCACTTATTAATCATCGTTATCACTGTTGAAATTCATACAAAAGAAAGTAAGTCGAGCACCTGGCATACATTTTGTATGTGCCTATACAGCAGTTGAGCAACTTTGCTCAACTAACCCCTACCCCTAAATTTCAAATCAAAAGCGAGATTCTGAAAAAACTGTAAGAATTGTACACAGAAACCTTATGTATATCAAAAGTACAGTAAATTTATAAAAGTTTAACACTTATCCGGTTGAAAACGGATATCAATTGACTAATACAGACGAAAACTTGCGGTGAACGAATTTTTTACTTTTTGGTATCAAAATAAACAATGTGCGCGTACGCTTCACTCGCTCGTCGAGCCACCACCAGTGGTTGGGCAATGAATACCCCTCCCACGACCCCTTCTTTCCGCCATAGGATGCTCACGCGTGCGGTGAATAGTTTTCGAGATATTGCGATTGCCCAACTTGCCCCTATGCTCAACTAGCCCCGCTCTACCCTACCTTTCCGAGTGCATGTGAAATTTAATACCAAAACTCAAGTAGCGGTCGAGTTTCATAGGTAGTCTATTTAACAGATCAATATCGACTGATCAGTCCCGCTTAGGTAGCGTATATTTGTTAAGATAATAAATTAATGGAATATCTCAATCGATACACTACATCAGCCTGGACAATAAACTCTTATAGTATCTAGGTACTACCGTTCCCTAGGTAGCAGGAAGCAAGTTTAGAATAGACCTAGGTATCCTATTTTGTCCAACTAGGTTAAAAAAATCCGAATGTAGGCCTTATAGCAATAATGGCGGCAGCGCTTCGGCCGTCGGCGACGCCGCAGTTAGGCCTAGGTCGTCTCAAAGCGGAATGATCCGTGTCAGGAACAAGTTTCGTTACTAGGAAGAGGTTTCCATCCATCATCCAACACTATTGGGCTGTTCGGCGCGGCTTGGGAAGAGCGCCGCGGTGCCCGAGCGTGTAGTCGTCTTGTGATGGACGTCTCTCGTGGACCTCGTGCTCATGCCGCATCACCTGAACTCAAATCTCATAAAATCACAAATCAATATAACATCAAATCAATATCAATGTAAATATTTTATTTAATATTATTTATTTTTATATTTTATTAAAATTTAAAACCTATTTAATATCAATTAGGTAATTTATGATAGGTAGGTAGGTGATGAATCGTGTCTGTTTTGAAATGATCAGGCTTACTTCCCGACGGACAAGAGTAGGGGCTCTGTATCGAGTTGCTGCGTAAACTCCATTAGTAGGTACCTACGTACGTACGTACACAATCAAAATATGAGGCGAGCAGTGGAACTGTGAAACAGTCGTGCTCGGCGGCGCTCCTTAGTGCGGCGCGGCGCGGGACTACATTCTAATTACAAATTTATTTATTCAAACTTTTAAATTCATGCCAAATTGGCGAATTTATTCTTCCCGCTATCGTTTGAATGATGGTATTGGAGCTCTCCCGCGCTCTGCGCATTAGGGCGGATGCTGACTTTTTCCGCAGAATGGATGGCAAAGCCATCCGTCTGGTACTTAGAAAATTAATTAATTAGGTTTAATTCTGTTTTGAAATCAAGTAATTATCAATATGAACTATTCTAACGAAAGAGCCCTAAAATATACAAAATAAGAATTGTTCAATAATACCAAATGACAATGACTACGCAACTCTTCCTTTACCCTCATGACATTCCATTGTAAGCATTGTCCTCTTCTAACTGTACACACAAAAGCAAATTATCAGAACCGTAACTTTAAACAGGCGTAAAATCTCCGAGCAATTAGAGAACGGTAGATGCGGCACGCTTCCGCAGAGATAAGCCGAGCAGAGATTAGAGCGGTCCGGCGCCGCGCGGGCGACCAGCGACCGGGCAACATCCAGCGACCACCGAATTATTACACAAAGAATGTACAAGAAAAAAGGCGGAGAACGGTTCCCCTTGCACGGCGTCTCGTAGGTACCTGCTCGGACTTGGGAGTCGTGTACAGACAAAATAAGCAATTCCATCGGATCGGGCGCGTGTTTGTCCTGCACTAGAGGCTGAGCAAACAGCCGGCCTCACGTCCGCAAACAGCGCGAGGTCGCGGAGCCGCCGGAGATGGCTCTCTCCCCGCTACGCGCGAGGCTGCGACGCGCGACGCTGCGTCACGCGGGGCTGTATGCCGCTCACGTACACGAATAAATATGACGCTCTTCAAACGTTGTTACTTAGACAAAAGTGCCTGTACGAGTGCTCACCAAATATCGTTGTAATTTTTGTAAATAAAACACTAGCTGGAAATCAGTAAAACACGGGTTATTAACATAAGAACCAGTCACTCGATGAGTGGGCGGTTACACGTTTCCATTTCGAGAGTGGGAAAATGTATTTTATAACTAGAAAATTGTAAAGTCCTCTCGAATGCAGTTGACAGACGAGTAAAAAAATCCGATAGGCTACCTGCAACGTTTGAAGTGTTGCCATACATCAAACGCTCGCACACACGGTCAGCTGGGCGAGATAGCCGCGGGGAGGTACAAGTGTGTGACACATTAGTGCGGACGGAGGCGCGGCGAATGTGCGGGAGGACGCGTCACCGGCAGACGACGCCGTTTGTCTGCGCCGCGCGCCGGACCGCGAGGGAGGACATCTAGTCGACTCCTGGCTTTTAGTGTGCGCTCAAATTATCCAACAAGATACTATTTTTAATCTCATTTTGGTCGAAGCTAAGCTTTATTCGGCTTCTATAGTTCTATTTTTGTCTTTCATGATTTAGGTATTTCACTTGTAACTATCTTTTTTATTTTCCACATTGGTATAACAACATACCTTACGTGGTAGGTACCTATAGGCATGGGGTGTCATCCCATACTACGAAACTTGAACTTCACTAAATTGATAATAGATGGCAATAAGATCAACGTTTTCATAATAGCATATTGAAATCGATAGAATAGGAAAGCCACTGTCTCATGTTTGGTTTGAAATATATCTCATTTAATATTTTAAATAAAAATCAGACGGATAAATCCTCGGAAATTATTAAAAACTTTATTTTAAAACATTTGAAATTTTGACCCGACATGTAGTGGTATAATAAGTAACTAGCTAGTCAATAGGCTAGCAAATCGAATATTTGTTTATTAAAAAGTGCTACTCACACCTAGATGGCGTTGTAATAAAAATTTATACACTAACAATAATTCCACTTCCAAAGTGTTTCCAACAAATTAAGCTAAATAAAAGCTCGACTTTGTCAATAGTATTAACTTTTTTAAGCAATTTTATTCGCGAAGGTTTCAGATATAATATAGTCCTCTACTGATAGTGAATAGAAGGATTAAATATTTATTTCTAATAAGTCATATTCTTACACAATGTGTTAATGTTGCTGCGTGAATTGCCCAAAAATTTTTATTTTTTAAGATTTTTATCTTGATGTTTTTAAAAGTATTTTGCTTATGTTTAATTTACTAGGTACATTTAAAAAAAATAAACAGAATATGTTGTGATTTTTGATGATTAATTATGAGACAATAACTACGAATATACTTAATCGTAATTTTTTGAATTAAAAGTTTGGTTTAACAATCTATCGGAATTATATAATGAGCAAGAAAATAAATTATCGTTCGATTTTATATATAAAATCAAAATCAATGATTGTAGAGAGAAATGATTATAGAGTTGGAAACACAGTCTGCCTCTTGCATTTCGCATCGTAGCTTTGTTTCGCATTGCACACAAAGAGTATGTACCATCATATTTTATTTAACATAATATTATTTGTTATCCAATTATCCAATTAATTAAGTAAGTACCTACCCAAGTAATAGGTAAATAACAACAAATATACCTACTACCTACTTGCCTACTACCTATTGTAAGCAGCTAGGTGCTAGGGCATGCAATTATCGAAACTATAAAAATATAAAAATAGGTATAATACATACATAGTTTGAGTCATTTGTTTCTATTTGTTTTTTATTTGATTGGTGTAAGTACTTAAATAATAAGTAGGTACCTACCACGGGTACCTACCTATTTGAAGTAAAATTCGTATTTTAGGTAGATGCCTATACCTGCCTATATAGACCATTAGGTACCTATGCCTTTAGGTATAAGGTATACCTAATGGTCCAATAAATGGAATTTGTATTACTGGACATAGTTTGAATGCTGGGAAATAATCTTTTTCGCGGGAAAATAAATTATCCGCGGGAAAATCCATTATAACGCGGGAAATACCATTAAACGCGGGAAAATCCGATTTATCGCGGGCAAAGCCGCGGGGCGGAAAGCTAGTTTCATACAAAGCTGTTCAAACGCGAAATTATTTAGCCAATAGGAATTTCTTTGAAATAATGATGTTATGAGCGCAACGTGTTACAAGGGCGCGGGGCGGGGTGCGTTATTCACTCTATCCAAAGAAATAATTTAAACTTATAATAATGACCTTGAACATATATATGTAGGTATTGTCACGTGTAGGCTCATACTATATGAATGCCATCTATCGTCAAGTAGTATTAAACTTACTATTATTACTCGCTAATAGAACTTTTTACAAATTCATTTAATTTGGTTACTTTGCGACACACAGCGACTCCCGTCGACGAGTTGACCTAACTAAGTTACTATAATCACTATAGTCATCTAGTGTAAGTATATGGTAACAATTTAATTCGGTGAAATTAATTCGCAAAGGAGTCGGAAAAATTTTGTATGAAACGATTCTTCTGTTGCGTAGTAATTATATATTCTGTGCTATAGGTCAAGTCGAGTAAGATATTATTGTTTTACACTTTCATGTAGGTAGCACAACAATTAATTTATTAAATCTGCAACAACAAATATCATGAACATGCAGACTTTCGTATCTGCAAGCTGTCAATACTCGCACTCAGCAGCAACTACCTAGTTGTTAAGATTTATTTTGACCTTATACCATAGGAAGGTATCTATCCAAACTCCCTTCCGTCAAACTCTACCTTCATCCATAATATTCGGTATAAAATAAATAAAAAAGAACCTATTTAAATCTACAACGAAATAATGATTCGCGACCGCGTCACGTTGTGAGTGCGAGGGGCATCTCGAAGTACCCCGGGGCTCTGCGACTCGTTCCGGGGGCGTCACACAATACGGCTATTATCGCAGTTGTTTATTCACGCACAATTTGCTGCAGTTTATTTAGCGTTGGCAACACTCTGGGGTGAATGGGCGATCTGCGTCAACGAAATTTAATGCGATTATGAAGAGTATGCCTATCATACCTAATTATAGATATCTATTGGTTACTACCTTGGTTATGGGCACTTATGGTCCATTCCTCTCACGTTCCATTTATAATTGTCATCATCATCTCAGCCGTAGGACGTCAGACGTCTGTGAGACAAAATGATCCTTGTTGAATACATATTTATCCAGCTTGTAGGTTAAAATGAGTTGAGCAGGTGTACATTTTCACAAAGTTACAAAATGTATACTAACTTTTTTTTTATTTAACCTATGCTGTCCCACTGCTGGGCAAAGATCTCCCTTTGATTTCGCCAGTTTTTGCGATTTTTTGAGACCTCCGACCACTCTGGCTCAAATGCGTCCAAATCATCCCGCCAGCGCTTTCTAGGTCTTCCACGGCGTCGCTGCCTTCTGGAACCCAGTTTGTGCCTCGCCCGGCCCAACGGTCTGGCTGCATTCGAGCCACATGCCCTGCCCAATCCCATTTCAAACGTGCCGTTTTTAAACCAACGTCTGCTATTCCAGTCTTGGCGCGTAGGCCTATATCGGTATTTCTTATGCGGTCAGATCTTAATTATACCTACTAACTAATTCATAATAGTTTGTGATTATGAAATAAGTAGGTATAGTAAAACCATTTCTAAAATTAACGCCCCTCCACCGAATTCTGTATTTTTTTTCTGTGTATTCTGTTTTTCTGTAGGTATTTCCTCTCACACGTTGAAATCATCACGGTTTTGTGGAGGGGAGTTCATTTTTAGAATGGTTTTACTATACCTAGGTAGGTATGCCTAATCAATTTTAAAACTTTCAATGGCCAACGACCATAATGCGCATCGTCACTCATGTTCACGTAAAAATGAGTCGTAAATTGGACACTTGTCTCTACCACAAGAGGCTGCAACCACACAACCCACAGATATACCTGTGACACAGCCATACATACAAGTTATAATTTTGTCTATGATACAAGCGACACTATTCTCGGAGCCAGCCGCGCGGCCGCCGCGCCGGCCACCGTCAATATTGACAGCCACTAATGGATTCGCGAATGCCGATTTGAAAGTAAGATTTTGTTGTGCAGAAAAGTGCAAATAGATCTATGTAGATAGACATGCCAATGTAGACAGACTTTTGTTTTTTGAATTAGCTAAACGCTCTTGGCTTTGCCTGCAAAACATTGAAATCCATTGAGTAGTGTAATGAATTCGCGGTCAGTATTCCACGTTGTTATTTTACTGCAGCTAGGAGCTGTCAGTGAGTGCTGACATTTGTCCCTCAGAATAATTATCAGACTCAGATTTGCAAGTAGGTACCGGAGTACCGGAGTACCGGAGTACCGGTCAAGCGTTAACCCTCGAGCGAGCGCCGTGCCCACAACTTGAATATAAACGACGCATTAAGTCGATAATTACAAAGTTGTGGTCATCACTCGCAGACGGACGGACGCCACTAACTCCCCTTTTGTCGTTCTATATCTTATCTATACTTATCTATTCTAATATTATAAAGCTGAAGAGTTTGATTGTTTGTTTGAACGCGCTAATCTCAGGAACCGCTGGTCCGATTTGAAAAATTCTTTCAGTGTTGGATAGTCCATTTATCGAGGAAGGTTATAGGCTATATTTTATGAAAAAAAAGCAAGCGAAGCTGTTGGCGGTCGGCTAGTAATATTATAAAGCTGAAGAGTTTGATTGTTTGTTTGTTTGAACGTGCTAATCTCAGGAACCGCTGGTCCGATTTAAAAAATTCTTTCAGTGTTGGATAGTCCATTTATCGAGGAAGGTTATAGGCTATATTTATAAAAAAAGCAAGCGAAGCTGTTGGCGGTCAGCTAGTATTATATATCACTGTCCGAGTCTCGTGTATTTCCAATACGTTACGTTCAATAGGATGTAATTAGGTAGGTAGGTAGGTACCTACATCTGAGAAGTTTGTTGGCTTGATTGAAAGCGCTAATCTCAGAAACTATTGGTTCTATTTTAAAATTTTAAGTAGAACTTTACTTTAGCCGATAAACCCATACCTATTACCTATGTTATGGGTTTTGTCAGTGAGAAACAATCATTCTGAAATAAAAGTCCTCGCGTCGTTTATAAGTGGGCCAGAATGAACCTCCTCAATAAATCGTTCAATTCTAACCCTTCTATTTGAAAGTATCGCCGGCTCATTGAGGCAACGAGGCCACAAATGAACCGAGTTAACCCTCGACTGATCAATGCACTGGCGTTGTTGATTTGACGATCGGGAGTTCGGGACCAGCTGACACAACACACCTAATTGGTTTGTGACATATCTGATGTGTCTGAGAGTAACATTCACTGTCATCCGACGGAAATGTGACGGTACAAAGAAGGGAAGACGCGGTTCACTTCACAGTAATAAGCTTTTGTGTTTCACCATAAACAGTCACTACCTTCATAAAGCTACCACAAACAGTCACTAGGTACTTCCGTAAAGCTTACTAAAAAATGAGTTTGAAAAATCCAATCTGTCAACGCTGCCGATTCCTAACTGTTATGTAAAAGTTCGATATAAGTAGTTAGGCAGGTCGTCCGCCGACCGTATTTGTTATCAAAATAACGCAGCCCCTTTCTCGGACGTGACGTGAGTTGACGTGACGCGCGCGAGATGAGGGACCACTCTCAATTTAAAATGAAAATGGAATACTAAATCACTATACGACAACATTATTTTTAAGGGTTTGTAGCTTGCAGCTCGCATAGAAAGTGACAGGTGAGCTAGTGTTTAAATAGAAAAACACTATCGCGTTTATCTTTATAATCGGGACATATTAGCCGTACAAATGAGTGTTTGTAAACATCTGTTCACGTATCATTGCCCGATCCATCTCCGCCGCCACACCCTCGTTCGACCCCATTCATTCAAAACGCATTTAAAATAGCGCAACAATTCAATTAGACTCCAAAGAGATCTTCCACCGAGATAACGAAATGTCCGGTGGCCTATTGACGTCGACAATGAGGTCTTTCTGTTTTTTTGGGCGAAGGTACATCTCCGTCCTGGCAGACGCACAATGGGTAAAAGAATGGGGAGTTATATTTTATTGAAAGACCCTTTTCGTATTGAAGTGTTGTGTAAATAGAAAGAGCGATGGATTCGAGCATAATGTGTGGAATATTGCTTCTCGTTGCTGACGCTACAATTTAATGTTATGAGATTTCGCTAGGTACATTATAAATGCGCATATTTCACGGATTACTGAGACGTAAATCCTTTCATTTTTATTTCACTTGGGAAGTTGTCAGACATGTTGTGATATAAGATTCATCACAATTTTAGTATGACGTCACGTCAATAATCTTTGTTTGAAACAGAGAAAATTTATCTGTTTAATTACGAGTACCTACATAGGTAGGTACTTACCTACCTAATAAATTGTTTCCTCTAAGTATAAAATATCCACTGGGTGATTTTGTTCTTGGTTGCGAAAAGATCTATCTACTTACATGTACCTACATAATGTGTATTCAATCAAATTGTGTAGGCTCAGATAACTTATAATCGGTAAACTTAAAAACAACCTTCCTATCTATTTTATAAGAACGGGAATTACTCACGTACCTATACAAAGAAATACTGCTCTTGTTGTAGTTGAAACGTCGAGAGAGTTTTAACTCCTTTGTAAAGACCGTTGTTATAAAATTGTAACTCACGAAAAAAGTGAAACTCTCCTATGGATTTGATAAAAAAAATTTGCGTCATATTTTCTTCGGCTTCGTGCGTGTTTGAAATTCAGAATCTTTCTTTTAATAAATAAGAACCAAACAAAATAAGGCACAGGATCCGATTTGCACAGGCCCAAGCAAACTGGCGAAGAGAGGAGGCTTGTACCCGGCAGAGGATGTCAACGGGCTGACATGATGATGATGAAACAAAAAAACTTAAATTCCGTTTTAAGTCTAGCTGTCATTCAATCAAAATCTGAAAATGCGTTTTTTTTAAACTTTCTTCGGGGTTGTATTCTGTTCGCTGCGGTCAACACGCACGCCTCGGCTTCATATACCCTTTGTGGTACTTACATCTTTTATATAAGTAGGTATAGTAAAACCATTTTTAAAATGAACGCCCCTCCACCAAATTCTGTATTTTTTTTTTCTGTGTATTCTGTTTTTCTGTATTTCCTCTCACACGTTGAAATCATCACGGTTTTGTGGAGGGAAGTTCATTTTTAGAATGGTTTTACTATACCTACCTATATTACCTACCTATAAGTAGATATTAAATTTTATTAAAATCGGTTCAGTAGGTAGTTTTTCCGTGAAAGATAGTCCAATAAACACACTTACGTTTTTCATTTATAAAATCAGTACTATCTAGATAACGATGGCTTTCCAAATTATCTTAAAAGAGTTGCAAATAGATCCGCTGCTTCATATCGTTAAGTTACATTGTGCGGTTTCATTACAAAATGGCGGCCGGAAATGCTTTCAGAGAGGATAATTTCCCCGCCAGTTATTAATTTTTATCCATTTGTCGCTGCCTTTGATAATGAGGGAAGTGCTTTCGCGATGTTGTAAATTGTGGTATAATGGTGATTACATGGCAGTGCCCGGGGTACCTACCGAACGAACGAACTATCTAAGTACCTACGTGAGGTAGATACATCATATAATAATTAAAAAAAATAATTAATTAATTATAGAGGTTTGTTGTTAGGTTTGATGCCCAAGAAAACATATAAAATCCTTTTTCCCGTACCTATTGTTTCGCAAAGGGATGTGTGATGGGTGGTTGACCTGACGGGTGGTTCAGTTTCCAGACTGATGAGCGGCGGCGGCGGCGGCGGCGGCGTCATGGGCCACGTGAACAACATGGGCGGGCTGGCGGCGTGCGCCGGGCCCGACGCCAAGCCCATGCAGTTCCCGCTGGCGCAGCGCCGCAAGCGCAGGGTGCTCTTCACACAGGCGCAGGTCAGTACCTACCGATGGAGCGCCGCAGATACTCACGGCATAATTATGCGGTGTTCTCGCACCACATCTTAAACTTAAAACGGACCCAGTAGGTTCCTACTCGTCGATTGTGATTGTCCCACTTTATTTTCTGAGGGAGGGTTCATCAGGGGGTGCATCAAACGTGAGCGCCGACCGCTCGGCAGCGCGGCGCCGGCGCGGCTCGGCAGCACGGCGCCGGCGCGGTCGGGACCACTCCGGCGCCGGCGCGTCTATCTTTTGCAATGGCAATCCTGCCTCTCCAATTCGAATGTTTTGATTTAAATATAAATTCATCCAATTAGTAGGTAGGTACCTACCTAGTTATAGGTAGGTATATAGAAATGACCACTGAAGTTAGCGCCACAGCTGAAGTCTTACAAGCTGTAATGTAATACCTACGTAACGTTTGTTATTGGAAATCTATCGACGCTTAGTCCCTGTCTGCCAATGTTCTCTAGCCCCACGTATTTTTATTAGATTTGTTAAATAAATTACTGGGTGACGTAATTGATTGATATCAATTGACGTCAAACGTCATATTCGCTAGACTCTACATCTCACTAAAAATATTAAATTAATCTAATCTATATTTTTCTTCTCAATGTAAAATATTTATGTATTTTTCAGTGGTAATTTCTACAGGGTTAGATGTTGCTGTGTGATGAATTGTCCAGCAATATTTATTTATTTATTGTATTTATTTTTATTTGAGCTACTCGTTCTATTCCGCGTAGTCAGAGACTTGGTTTAATCAGAGACTATTTAATGCAGAGCAAGCGGCTAACCCGCTAACCCTACAACAAACGGCCAGCAATACTCGGAATAGATACCTATAGCTACGTTACGTAGTAGATACGGGTACGGCTACGTGGTAGATACGGGTACAGCTACGTGGGTACAGCTACGTGGGCGCTCCCCCGGGGGCGGGGCCTCGGTGGGCGGAGGGAGGGTCGCAATTAAATAGCTTGCTAACGTCATTTTCGGCTTTTGCTTAGTGAGAATAACGTTAGTGGTTAGTCACGGGACGCGTGCCTTCTTGTTCGAGCTGCGCTACTCTTGACTAGATACCTAGGTACTTAGTTCTTTTACTGTAGTACCTATACACCTAATGTAGATATACCTAAGTAGGTATAGGTGTAGGTACTACAGTTAAAACTACGTTATCAACTTATCATATAAATAAATACTAGACTATAGATTTTCTCAGGGACAAATTGTATCTTGGGTAAGATAGGCAGGCACCTATGACTACTTATGCCTATGTCGCTCTTAGGGCCGATTCACAGCCACGTTGCGGCGCCGCGCCGGACGCGCAAGACGGCGCAACGCGGCGCGGCAACGCGGTTATGTTAGTCAAGTTTTATAACGACAAGTTCAGCGGTTTAAAACGTCAAAAGAAACAGTTTTGCATTAGGTAGGTACTTAAAAAGTATTAGATAAGTACTAGGTACCTAATAAGTTTTTATTACCTACTTTGGGTAGGTAATTTAATAATTATCTAATACATAACATACATTTTTACTTCTGCCTTTATCTAACTAACTCATAGCCTTGGTATAGGCCACATAATAACTGTGTACCTATAGGCATACCTACCTATAAATTTGATTTAAATCGCGGGAAAACACCGCTTACCCACTGCGGTTAAATCAATGTTCTGCTAACATGTGTCTGGGTGTTATATATATAATAAAAAATATCTATCTATGTATGTATATTATATTAAGTATATCAGAAATCTAGCACCCGTAACACAAGCTTCGAGCTTACCACGGGGCTAGATGTCGTTGTGTAAATTGTCCAGCAATATTTATTTATTTATTTACTTATTTATTTATTGCGCCACAGAATCGTAGGTAGGTACCTATGTTTGATAGCTATAGCTATAGGTATTATTTGAAAGATTCAAAAAGAAATCTGTCTAGTAATTTTCGCCTGCAAGAGCACTATATAACAAACATCCATCCACAAATAATATTTTTAATTAGCCGTACCTACTTAGCTACTGTCTCAAAGGCCTCCCTTTTTACCTTCCACTCTTCCTACCTACTTTTACAACATGTAGAGCATTTCATTTACCTACAGGTCTAATAGAACGACTATTTTGGTGGTTCCTTGTGAGTCCCTATCATCTCTTCTGCACGAATGTTCGACGTAGAACTACCTAACGTGCCATACTACTCCTCGAGAGTGCGTCAGTAAGCAGATTTAAAGATTTAGTTCCATAAAATCGTAAAGCACTTTACAAGGACAAGTCAATTAATAGGTACCTATCCACAATACAGTACCTACCTTGTTAACTTCATATCATAGGGCGCGTCTAGATACACTAGATGTGCCATAATAACGTTATTTATACACATTATGTATATAGTAAATGGTGTGTTGGTGCAGGTGTACGAGCTGGAGCGCCGGTTCAAGCAGCAGAAGTACCTGTCGGCGCCCGAGCGGGAGCACCTCGCCTCGCTCATCCACCTCACGCCGACGCAGGTCAGTCTACTCCATGTACACTACATCATGTGCTTCTTTAGGTATACTTGGATCCTTTGATAATGTTCTATTCATCATTTGATAGGTAAGTTATGAAAATTACTTTGTGATCTGCGAGCTAAAACGCATCCTCAGTCTTTTGTTAAAACACGTGTTTATGAAAGCATTTATTGTGTCCCACATTAGAAGTGTAACAACATTAGGGCGTCGCCGCCGCCGCCTCCGGCCGCTGTTGTCGACACAAAGCCATAAATCAAACTGTAATCGGTTTCATGGCCGCCCCGGGCAGCCCCTATCAGTGACGGAGCCCAGCGAGCCGCCGCCGCCGCCCCGGGCTCGCTCCGCTCCGCCTCACTCCGCCGCACATGAGACAGGTTGGCTCGTTAGGTCGGCATCTTGTTACACGCGCCGGCGACGCACCAGTGGGTCGGGGGACTCCCTTTGATTCTCGAGAGCCGTCGCGACGAATTTCTCCTTGTTGTTTCGTATTTTTTCAAGAGCTATCTCCGAATCAGCGAAGGCTCACTTTGATGTCTGCGACGGCGACTACCGTATCTCGTTATTAATATTTCCGTGGGCGCCACGCGCCTGCTTTCCCACATTCGTTGGAAATTCAAATCCTTCATAACAAAGACTCGGTAATCTCGGCCGTGTCAATATAAATTTCATAAACTCTCCGTGTAACCCCAACAAAGGGCCGCAAACATCCATGAATAATCTCCATTTTGAGGGTGTCAACACCATTTACGGTGACGCGTTTGAATTCGCGCCAAAACAAACGTCAATGTGAGTCGCGGAACAATGGCGACGTCCGCGACACGCGCCGCGCCGATCGCGGGCGTGAGGCGCATTGTCGCCGGTAATTGGGTCTGCAGCCGGTCAGCGCATTCACTACCAGCAATACCTAATTAATAGGAGCCGATTGTTTGGATTGCACTATGAAGGGGCAGGTAGGTCAACCCGTTTATTATAGAGGTTAGGTTATTCCATGATCAGGTAGCACTCACATCAAATAGATAGCTACAATTTACAAATCCGGGTAGGTACCCGGTTAGTACCTAGGTGTTGACCAAAACTGTTTGACTAAAACCAAATTCGACCAGTTTTCCCTGAATATTGGATAAATCGACAAATGTCTGGTTAAAACTGTCCAAACATAAAATGTGTAGAGGTGATTGTCGCTCGGTCCGCACTCGAGCGGCGTGAAGGAGCCGGCAGCGGAGCCCGCGGCCTCCACCCGCCTGTCAGCGCCAGGCGACGCGCCGGACTCAGCGCCCTATTGAATTACACGCCTCACGGTTTTATTGAGGGAATCTAAACATTATAATATTGTTAGCTATGTTATTTACAATACTAGCTGTAATGCGTGCCTTTGATTGTTGTATAAGTTTTTTTCGCAAAAGTACCTACCTAGTTATCTAGTATTTGATCGCATTTCAAAAATAAAAGCATAAGTACCCACCTACATTATAAGGCTTAAGTTTCAAAGCCAATAAGTGGGTAACTAGGTTTTTAATCAGGATAAACAGCACATCAACCCACTTTAATCGTCTTGATAACTCGAACGGTTCAGAAGACAGCGCTCCGCAGAGCGTGGCCTGCGCATTGGTTCTGGGTAGAGAAGCGCAATAAAGCGCCTCCCATCCAGCCACAATATTCCGCAGTATTTGCGCTCCGCAAACAGAGGGCTCACGTTTCCTTAACTTAAGTAAATTTCGATGTTCGCGACGCGACGCCACTGTTGATACTGAGCTGGCCGGTTCCATTTTCAAATTACTTTTATTTCTGTTTGTAGTTCAATTGACTTCCGAGGTTAATGTGCGAATCTACAATCTAGCTAGAATGTTATCTAATTCCCTTAAAATATCGATTAATACACCGTTGAACTCCATGAGAATTTCCAAAAAAATTGAAACAATGCCAGAGACAAACAAAAGCCGCCTAGAATCAGGGCAATCCTTCCTCTTCTTTGTCTATGGGCACGAACGCAGTCTGTGGCCCGCCGGATGCGCGCATGCGGGCTGGTAATGCGAGCAATGAGATAATGTGCCTCAGGAGGGAACAATGGACGGCTACTTGTCAGATCGCTGTCGCGTTGTGGACGTCCTAAGTAGCGTCAAGTGCTAGAGGTTCAACTCATTTGGTTGTACTGTAACTAATTGGTCGATACCTAGTACCAACCGTCCGGACTCAACAATCTCCATTGAAAACTTATAAACAAATAAGTAGGTACTTATACCTAGTTAAAATAGATCTATTACAAGAAGTGATATAATATAGATACTTATATTAGTGATATAGAGAGGTACCTACATAAAATTGTTACAACAATAGTCTTAAAAATATTACATTTTAATAAGTGGTCAATTATTTCAGCTTACCCAAAGCCCAATGCGGCGGCTTGCCGTCTGAACATCCCTTTAATTTTAATTTCCCAATAATTCTACTTCACTTTTTCTAATCTCTAATCTTCGTGGGATTTCAATAAGCTTCCTGTCAAAGCCTGGCCGAATACAAAATCATCTGCTTATTACTTCGTCTTAAAAAATAAAAATTGTTTTTGGTATCATTGTACGAAATTTGAACGCAGCTATTGATCGTGACCGACATGTCAAAACAGATTTGAAAAACGAACATTGATATTGCGGTTGGGTAATAACCGCGAAAATTGCGTTGAATTTGATTTGGAAGTGTACGATAGGTAAGCAATTTGAAAGAGATTTAGTTTTGGTGAATGGAGTGGTTTTTGTTGCGTTTCTTTGTGGAGAAGGATTAGCGCTGAGAGGATAATGCACCTGACTGCCGCTGCCGTCCGCGGCAGGTATCCCTGTTGTGTGTTGTGTGCCCGTCTGGCCGCGGTGGAGTTGGGCCGCGTTGCACGCCAGGCGCCCTAATAGCGATATCTATCAGTTTGTAAATATAAAATTAAATAAAATACTTAAATGATATTGCTGGTTCACACAGCAACATCTTGCCCCATGGTAAGATCGAAGCTTGTGTTAAAGGTACGGGTGCTAGATTTCTGATAGGTATACCTAATTAATATAATAAACCTACATACCTACATAAAAAAATATATGGAATAAACAACATGGTGTACAGATATAACAGGGAACTATAATACACGCAGTATAAGAAAACTGTGTCGGGACTATTAACCTCCAGATCAAGGTAGAGTTCCAATTATAGTTAAACTTATGATTACTTTCAACCTTAAGACTACCTAAAGTAAAATAATTATAACATTAAGAACAAACTACGTTTTAGGTAAGAAAACATTTATAGGCCGGGATCCGTAGTACATGAAAATCAAGTGATTACTAACAAGCTAATTTTTGGTGAGTAGCTTCGTTTCGATGAGACGTCCAAAGATATCCTATACCCAACTCTCGATTGTGGTAGCTAACAGAGATATCAAGGATTAAAAAATTCAAGGATGTAAAACCGGGATAACGGACCACGAAATTTGTCGGACAATAATGTCCCTTAGATTTTATAAATATGAATTAAGTATACCTACAACAAAAAATCAGCTGGTTAGTAATCATAGTAATCATTTAAATTGACCTCGTTTTCGACACATTTTGGAAATGGCGGACTCTTTGATCAAACCATAGGTTTTGTAGGACAAACATGTTTTTATATAATTTAGATAGGTAATTATCTTGAGATATAACATATTGTCCTACAAATTTCGTGGTCCGTTATCCCGGTTTTACATCCTTGAATTTTTTAATCCTTGATATCTCTGTTAGCTACCACAATCGAGAGTTGGGTATAGGATATCTTTGGACGTCTCATCGAAACGAAGCTACTCACCAAAAATTAGCTTGTTAGTAATCACTTGATTTCCATGTACTACGGATCCCTGACTATTAATACTTATTGCATATTACCTATGAGGAAATTAGCGAGCATTCTTTGATTAATTTATGAAGTTGTTAGATTTATTTTATGTGTAATAAATTCTCAGTCTCGTCGTCGTTAGACAAATTTATAAGCCATTGAAAGCATTTCGATTTGAATTGGTTTGGTATGTAGGTAGGTATATTGTTAGGGGGTAAATATTGAGTTGCTTATTGATTCTATTGTACGTACCTATACGGAAGAACTTAACTAAGAGAAATTTTGATGATTTGAAGAATAAAAAGTTTACGAACTATCTATATATTACACAGATAGATATTTTTTATTATACATATATGTATAACACCCAGACACTCAGAACAAATATCTGCAAATCGTATAAAGTAAATTGGTTAGTTGATCTCATCGCTCTACGTTGGCACGTCAATCAAAAATAAATTAAAATGAAAAGCACGCACTCAGAAGCCTAAAACGGCTACTGTAAACAAATAAGCATTAATTTGGTGGATTGCTGCGCCAATATTGACTCGCCATAGCGCACGCTCGCCGCGCAGGGGTTCGCTACATACATTTTAACTTTAATAATTATTGCCATATTATACGTTTATATCTACCTACTCTGTGGGTGATCAAATATTTGTTGTTTTACAAGGTTGGTAGCAGGTGTTTGCAAAGGCTTTATCCTAGGCAAATGAGGATTTACGTAGGTTTGCCTATTTTAAATAATACCTGGGTAGTTACCTACCTTACCTTTGGGGCTATAGTTTAATTATAAAGATACTGAGGGAGTTGCTTAGTTAACTAAGAAGAAAGAAGCTATGTTTTGTGACAGTCTGTTAATCTTTATTAGGTACCTAAATATCCTTTTTATTTGAGTTTTTTCTTAGAAATATGGATAATAATCTAGTTGAAAAGTAAAAATTAAAAAGCTTAAACAGACAGAAAACACCTTTATCTATAGAGAGCCGTGGACACATAGACAGTAGTAACTATTCCATAGTAAAATATCCCACCTGCAATAACACACCTTCAACAATCAAAATGTCGCATTCAATCACGTAGGACCTGGCAACTCAGACATCTGTCAAAAGGAACATTACCGTTAGTTTATGCCACGATCAAAGCTTGATATAACATAATCACTCTTTCGCATCTCAAGATAAGGTTTGAAATCTCGTGTTTGGGAATAGTTATTGATTTTATTAAATATTTTTATAAGTTACTAAATAAATGATGGCATTGAACGGCTGTCAATGTGTTGACGGCTGTTTGTTCAGAGGTGCGCGTCGAATAATGCGACAGTCAAATTGTTCGAGCAACGACAAATCAAGGGACCATTAGAGAATTTGCAGCTCCAAAAATACTGGCTAAGAATATCTTAACATGTAACCAAGCTAATGGTTTTATTATTACAAAAAAAACACAATCAAAGAGATATAGATATTAGATAGGTATCGATGAACAGTAAGCGAGATTTGGAGCTTATAAAGATTTATAAAAAACGTAGGTAAAACGTAATAAAACGGTAGGTACATTTATGTAAAATTATGTTAAAACAATTTTAAAGTATTCTCAAGACTCTACCAAATTGGTACTACTAAGTCTACTAACACCTAGGTACATACAAATATAAGCCATAAATGAAGATCTAAACAAACAAGACAGACGTAAGTATATTTATAATAATGTAGCCTAATTTTTCAAGTCATGGTTCTCAGTAAAAGATCTACGCGAGCCCTTGAAGCACCCCACACGTCGGAGGCTCGGCCGAGACGCCTCGGACATTCGAATCAGTTCGTATTTGTACAGTGGATTCTTGGCGCCAAAATTGACGTGTATTGTCAAAATGTCAGCCGGATGGGTGGCCATATTAGTTTTGATGATAGTTCTTTTCTCAAAATTCTTATGATAGGTATTAAAATGTATCTGATTTTTGTAATGAGCCAGTTTTGGAAGAAGCTTCGATGAAGATACGTGATTAAGGCACATAACATAATGGTACCCTGTACCCTGTCGTCAATACAAAAACATCGATTAATCAAAAGATAAAGATAAAGAATTATTTATTGTAAAACTGTGTAGGTACATAAAGTTCTTAAATTTAGGTACTATCAACAGTCTGCCCACTTGGAGTAATAAAAAAATAATCATTTGTTGACGCTAACTGTAGGTAAGGTAGGTACGTAACCTTACTCTCAAAATACATACCACAGTAGGTTAACCTATTGCCTTACAAAATAATTTAAGTAGTATTTACACTTGAATAGTAAAACACTACGCTGTTGATATAGGTACAAGTGGGTGTAGTATAGGCCCTCAAGCACGTAAGCAAGGCTCTCTGCCACACCCGAATGTCAGACAGATGTAACACAAACAAGTGAAAGGAAGCTCCGTGGAAGCAGCCGGCATTATGCACAAGCATCCTGAAAGCGTCGCGACGACACGAGAGCGGCCGAGAGCAATAAGCGACGCCGTCGGCCCGTTCGTTAACCATCACCTCCTCCATGAATAACCTAGCAGCATTCCCGCTCACAAAAGGACCCGTCACCCGTCTCGTTCCCACCGGAGCCCTGCGCTGCACCTACAGAACAAACATACAGAAATAACAAACTGATACGCTCTCGCCACACGCGGACACCAGTCAGTAGGTAGGTAGTGTAGTAGCGTTACATTTGTTATTCTAACGGATCGCGTCGCGTCACCATCGACTGGACAAAATGGCGGGCGTGAGATGCGCGGGAATGCGAGGGCACAGCACACATCCATTTCAAAGAATAAACACGGAGGAAACTGTCGATGTATAAATAATAAATAAACGAGTATATTTAGCTGCGTGCGTAGACAAAGGGCGCGCTGTGCCTCGGCAAACACGGCCGTGTTTATTCGCTCGTCATTAGGCGCAGCGCAGTGTTGACGCGGAGCTGGGCGCGCTAATGTCGCCGCGACCTGCGACCTGCGACAGGACGCGCTGATGAGTTGACTCGACTGGAGAAGTGGAGATGCTCGCCTTGCCCGGGGCTGAAACGACCAACGATCTACACTTTTTCATTACTTACAACTTTTGTCACATTAAGATACCTACAAGGACATTAATATTTGCCTTGGTACCTACCTACAATTTAGGTGTAATGCATAATTAAGATTTCTTAAAATATCGTCTGCTAGATTTGATCCTGAAACGTTTCTAGGTTTTCTTATATCGATGAAACATTTCTTTGATGCTTTTATTTAAGAAGTATTTGTTACAGGTTAAAATTTGGTTTCAAAACCACCGCTACAAGTGCAAACGACAAGCGAAGGAGAAGGCGATGGCGGAGCAGAACCAACACAATCAGGTGAGACTCATCTACCTACTTAACTAAAACGTATTCCCACAGCGAAGGATTAGGTATAGGTACTTACTTAGAACCGACCTATCAATGACAAAAAAAACGACAGAACAACATTTGCATCATCATTGACTTAAGTAGGTACCTTTTTCTTTTTTTGACAATTAAGCGTTTTTGAAACGGTGCTAGAATTAATTAAAGGCACAGCAGCTCTAATATTAAAACACGGTTACTTGACAATATTATAAAGTCAGCCAAATGCTAATGAATTATGAATATTAATACGTGGTACCTTGTGATAAAATCATCGCCTGACATGCCCACCCTTCCAACTCTCTACCACCCAAGTCACCCAACCCTCTGTAACCTGAGGTTTAAAAAGATGAAATGATAAAAAAGCTTTTTAGCAAGAATACTTTCAATATAATGTTTCATACTATTATACTATTTCAAACTACCGTAAAACACTCCAACATTGCCCACATTTTTCGAATAATTACAATTTTTGTTATTTTTTTGTATGGGGACACAAGTATTTTCTATTCGCATCTGCAACTATAGGATATTTTGCATGTATTATTTTATTAGATTTTGTTATTCGTCAATATTAAATCAAGTATTTTATTATTTTTAAAGGCGGGCAATGTTATCTCGACTTATTGCCAACATTGCCCACGTTGATTTTTGACGCAAATATCTCCTCTCCGGCCTCTAATCAGCTGACAGCAAAACCTGTAGAAGAATTATGACCAAAACTGGCCATTACTTTAAAACTAAAGCGAATCCATGACAGGTTTCCTACCAAAATCCATGTTAGGCTAGTTGGGCAAAATTACCCTGACCTTGTTAGCATTTTCCATACAATTCGCTTTTCGCCTTTAGTAAAGTGATAGGGTTGGTACATCTCAGTAAACTGTTCTTGACTTTTTATTTCTTTTTATGTTAATAAAAAAACAAGATTATCTTCTATTGAATTATTTAAAAAACTTTCAAGTAACATGTTTGATTCAACAGATTCACATGCAAGTATTAACATTTATTCCGTGTTATTTTTAATACATTCTGGTTCCAATCTTTCGTCTTGACTTTCTTTGACGAATTCGAGATTTGTTCTTGCTTTTAAGAAATAATAAAAATAAATTATCTAAATAATCAAGATAATAATAATTAGCAAAAAAAAAAAAAAACTCGGATGTGTCAACCCTAAGCTTATTTTGACTGCGGGCAATGTTGTCAATAGTAGATCGCAAAAATACTAGATAACTTTGCCCACCTTTATAACTTTAGTTATACAAGATCTGCATCAGTGACAATAACGGTATAATAATACCTTAAGTTTTTTGTACAACATAATTGATGATTAAACGAACTTACCAAGTGAAGTTCTATCATAATTATACGTGGCGTTTTTTCCGAAGAAATAAGTCCTGAAATAATAATTATATGCAACTATGTAGTATGCATAATTGTGCACCGTTACATTCACTACCGTTTAGAGTATTAAAATCAAAATCTCTAGGCGCTGTCAGTGTCACAGCCTGCCGTCTCGTTCGCTGGTACGTCATTTCGTTAAGAGATATATTACATCAGATATTCTTGAATACTTTTTCTTGATTTTGTTGACGAAATCAAATCAGCATCAGGGTCCTTGGGTTGGGAGGGAATTGGTACTTATTTCTTCGTAAAAAACGCCACGTATAATTATGATAGAACTTCACTTGGTAAGTTCGTTTAATCATCAATTATACTAGCGTTTTTTCCTTCAGAAATAAGTCCTGAAATAATAATTATATGCAACTATGTAGACTTTTAGAGCTGATTGAGGAAATAAAATCACACTAAAATTACTCAATAGAGAAATTATACTAAATTAAGTTGAACTTAGAATTATGAGTGACTTCACTCGAAATCTATCGAAAATATATGTTTTATATGTCATGATGTGGGTAACCACTATTTCGTTTATTAAATAAATTCCTAGGTTATTTACCCTGTTATAATTATATTATTTTGAACAGTATTTTTATTACACTATCAACATAAAAATGTTGTGGCTTATAATTTGTGTGTTAAAACAAATCTCATAATTGAAAATGTTCTCCAGGTTTGTATGATTGTTCTTTTGCAGAACCTTTCCATTGCAAAGGAAGAACCGTTTTTGTTGTAATTAGTAATAATTAGTAATAACATAATGTTTAAACATTAGTAATTACATAATGTTTAAATATAGCTGTTAATGCGTGGCTTTACTATGATTTTATTCATAGATAAAGGGCTTTCTCAAACGCCAATAAGATACATTGGTGATAAACGATCATACTCATATCAAAATTTATTTAGATTCTATTCGTTTTACTAGTACCAAAAACCTTTCTAAAGTCAGTAAGACATTTTTTGTACTATTTTTTACTGAAATCGATAGTTTTATTTACAAGGGAGCAAACTCCAAAACATCCATAGAGGATTTAAACTTGTGATCGAATATTCATGTATCCGATAGTCTGAAAATATGTTTGATTGAACTATTCAAAGGAGTACCAATAGGAACGCTTTCTTGTTGCTATTGAGTATAGATACAATTTTGTATGTAAAGTTAAATAACTGTGGTGAAAAGAATTATATAATATAGATTGTTGTAAACAACTCTCAAAACTGTAAGAAATATTAACTTCACAAATGTGTTTGTATGTATATATATTTAAATATACACGACCTTCCCAGACAACTATTGTGCTACATACTTGGTAGAGATTATTTTTGATGTCCCCGTATGGTGGAGATAATATATGTATAATTGTCTTAGCGACAACAAATTAAATTAACACGTTATTGTTGCTGGTCCAATAAGATTAATTATTATGTAAAAAGTTTCTAAATAACAGATATAACGGCTGAATAAACCAATGGGGAATAAAGCCTCTTCTTCGGTTTTGTAAATAATTGTTTAACTGAGAGTCAAAAAGAAACCGTAGAAACGTAGTATAAAACTATTTTAGCCCATGACAACGTAAAAGGAAGATGTCAGGCGTGTCCTAGACACTTATTCTAGACCTTACAAGTCACATTTTTTTTTTTTTGTATTTGCAAAAGGCAAAAAGATCTGGGGTAATTGATTGTTTAGGTACTTATTTAGTAACGTTTTTCGAGGACTCAGTCGTGACTGTTTCCTTTTCTGTCGACGAACTGTCGATAGTTCAATTCACTTAGATGGGAGACTGGTTTTCTCTCATTCTATTGATGTATGGATGCAAAAAAGGAATTATATATATATATATATATATATATATTTAACCTATAATGGTAGTAGATAACTTGCAGCTTTATCTGTATGAAAATTTATATCATATTTCGACCAAGGTCTACCTTCTCTACAATTACACGACCCATACCCCGTTGTTGAGGCGCCAGAATTAACTATACAACTCTTATCTATAGTATTGTCATTTTAAATTCCTTAAAATGATTATAGGGTAGCGTGGAGCTACCATTATTTTTGTCGAATGAAGAAAATAAAAATATGCAATTTTAAGGCTTATAAAAGGCAATAAAATTCTGGGCAAGTGCACAATAGAAAACCGACTATGCAGTGGTTGAAAATACCAACTTATTTCATATTCTACATTTTGAAAACTTTATCCAGATGTTAATTTCTTTAAAAATGCGATGTGTTCCATTGCATGACAGCTGATGCATCCCGTGGGTGTAAAACAGAAATCATGGGATTTAACTCAATAACATGTATTTGTGAAACCCTGGATTTATATTCAAACGAAGATGAATTCATAATAGGTCTCTAGCTAACCCAGTCTTAGACATTATTATAGAAATCAGTTATAAAACTATATATAATAATATATAGTTTACATAATAACTATGTAAGTTTGAAACGGTTACATTGATACATAGTTATTATTATATAAAATGATATTAAAAATATAGCAACGCTAATAGTAGATTATCTGAAGCGATTCATGGTTCATAACTTTAGGAAGTTACTATACACTTAACAGCAGAATATTCATAATTATATTTTGTGTCATGTAAACACGTTAGTGTATCACATTGAGAGAGAATTTGGAAATAGTTGTACGTATTATCCGTAACTCAATGGACGTAGGTAGCGTAGAAAAAACTCTCCGACATGCACACATGAAAACTGACAATAATTTCTTAGTTGCCAGTGATGGCGCACCCTACAGCATACAGCCAAGTAGGTTTGTATATTTCATGTTGGTAAAACACGCTTGGTCTTGACCCGATATGTACATCGGTCATAATGCGGCTGGTGCCGCGGGGCGGAATCTTCTTTCGCACACCATAGCAGCTTATATTTAAGATGCACATTTCAATTCGGTATGGATTTTAAAAGGATTCCAGGAATGAACTTATAGTAATATAAGATAGTTGAGCACGCTGCGATGTCTTGATTGCTGCGATCCTTCAATGCTGGATTATATTATTATTGTACACAAACCTTTAGTTTTGTACTTAGGTCTCACCAAGAGGCGGACCGAATGTTAAAACGACTGTTTAAAAAATAAAAACATCTGTTTATAAGCAGATATCTGTACCAAGATGGTAGTTACTATGGGTTATTATTGATGTCGGAAATACGGTCGATGGTTTTTGGGTACCTCGTCTCCTTTATGCTCGGCGGCTGAGTCGGCGGTGTGTCCACTGCTGCACTGGCGTCCTGGATGTACTGGACTACGGATGTAGACTTCTCGACGTGCGGTATTATTCGATGCGATTGGCTGTTTCTTTGTAAGATTAGCCAGTTTGCATCAGAGGTACTGAAAAAACCTAATAACAGATTCAGAATGCTGAATATTTCATAATTCACCCTTGTAAACTTCTTCATAGCTCGTTCTTATTGTTTTACAAGACTAATATTTATAAAGTTGCGTATGTTGGTCACAAGTAAACCACTTTATAGTTTGCTTATAAAGTTCGCTTCAATCCCAAAATAATCGGATACGTATGGAAGGAAACATTTTTTGCAGGAAAATCTACAACTTGCAGGATGTAGTAATAATAATAATAAAACATAGGTATTATAGGTATACATGGTATACATAATAGATAATTATGATATCTTGATAAATATCTAATGGTGATTGTTTGTATTATTTATAATGCAAAATTAGGTAGGTATTATGCATAGTTACCTACTATGCATAAATCACCAAGTAGAACTACTCTATTCCATATTATTTTTCAAATAAGTGGACGTTAAGTATAAAATTTAAAACAATTTAATAATTACACAGAGGATAAACCCAAAAGTATATCCGAATGTATCAAATAAATTTTACTTGTGTAACACTACACTGTAATAATGTCAAATCTATCTTTGTGTTTTGTTTTGCCCAAAGTGCCGTATGGCGATGGCCTAATAATAGTGCCACCCAATATTTTCCCATAGATTTCGTCAAACCGACGTAGGGATATGTTTATCAGAAGATAGGCTGCAGCGTCATTCGTGTAGGTACTTAACCTATCAACTCACTGTGGTAAATTAAATTTGCCGCTAACAAACCTTTTAGTGTGGTGGATACACAAACTCCGCAATCTATGGGGTTTATATACATCAACCCCATGTCCAGTTGCAATGAGGGAAGTAGAATAAGTGAGACAGCCCATGAACAGCTCGATATAATTCTCTTCTAAATATGTTGTACAAATGCGATGAGTCAGCCCAAAGATCAGCTCGAGTGCATTAACTTGTTAATTTGATAGTCAATATGCGATGAGACAGTCCTGAATACTGCTCGAATGCATTGTATGACTATCATAGTACATTATTAGTATAAATACGTATTGTTGTACACAGAAACTAACACAGTATCTGTTTTCAATAACCCACATTTTAAATGCGGGTAGCGCTTTATGACATCATTGTTGCGATGAGACTGTCCGATGATCAGCTCGAATGCATTTTTGTTGTTTTTGCGCACGATATGAACTACATAAGTAGGTACGCATGTAATAATAAATTGACGTTTCAATAAACCACATTGCAAATGCGGGTAGCGCGTTACGACATCATTGTTGCGATGAGACTGTCCGATGATCAGCTCGAATGCATTTTTATTGTCTTTGCGCACAATATGAGCTAGGTACATAAGCTTTCAATAACCTACATTGTAGATGAGGGTAGTGCGGCATGACATCATAATTATGAGACTGTCCGACGATCAGCCCGAATGTATTTTTGTTGTCTATGCCCACAAAATAGCTAAGCATATTTGTAATAATAAATTGACTTACCTTTTTCAATGGTATGATTTGGTTCCGAGTCACTTGGACTCAACTTGGATTTTTATAACAAATTTTATGATTTGTAGTTGATCACTTACGTAAGAATGGCAAATTAAACTTGTTTTGGCCATGATAAAACGTAATTATATTGGTTAACAATTGTTTATTTTACTAGTGCGAAACTTTCGCAATTTTACGTGACGAACGGTTGAGCACTAAAATGCGAATGAAATGACGTACCAGCGAACGAGACGGCAGGCTGTGACACTGACAGCGCCTAGAGATTTTGATTTTAATACTCTAAACGGTAGTGAATGTAACGGTGCACAATTATGCATACTACATAGTTGCATATAATTATTATTTCAGGACTTATTTCTGAAGGAAAAAACGCTAGTATAATATAAATTAAACTCATCTGTGTTTTCTTCATCACGCACCCACTTTTGAATTTTCACCAAAATTTGCCCGCAAAAATACACTCTGTCTTTGACGAGTTCCAACAAGTTACTGAGTGACGTTAGCGTTACATCCAATAGACAGTGGTGCTAAACACAAAACCTATTTTCTACCAAAGTCAATAAATGTTACCATAGTATTCAGATATTTTTGCTATTAAAAGTTTTGCTTAAAAATTGGACTTCGGGCAAAATTACCCTCGGTGGCAATGTTGGAGTGTTTTACGGTACTAGTCCGGGATCCGTAGTACATGGAAATCAAGTGATTACTAACAAGCTAATTTTTGGTGAGTACCTTCGTTTCGATGAGACGTCCAAAAATATCCTATACCCAACTCTCGATTGTGGTAGCTAACAGAGATATATCAAGGATTAAAAAAATCAAGAATGTAGGACCAGGATAACGGACCACGAAATTTGTAGGACAATCTTACTGAGATTATAAACCAGTTGATATCTTCCTACTGCGGAAGTATGTCTAAAGACGGCACAAATTAAATAACAGATAATATTTGTAAAAAATAACGGAGGCATTTAATATTGTTTCCCAACCCCAAGATACGGGTCCCGCAGCGCGCCGCAGCCATTACAATTGTATTCCCGCCAAATCAGCGGCGCGGCGCGATCGTGCGTGCCGATTGTCGATGGTCGCGATACGGCGATCTCCGCGCCGCCAGACACCACGGTGCCTATTCATGAGTTCATGACGCAACTCGCAAAGGACCCTACAATAACATGGGTACCTACCTAGTTCCAAACCTACATCATCTGCTCCAGCTCTTTTTCAAAACCAAAAGCACTTAAATCGGCCCAGCCGTTTTTAGGGTTCCGTAGCCAAATGGCAAAAACGGAACCCTTATAGATTCGTTATGTCCGTCCGTCCATCCGTTCGTGCGTCCGTCCGTGTGTCCGTGTGTCCGTATGTCACAGCCGTTTTTCTCCGAACTATAAGAGCTACAAAGCTGAAATTTAGTAGGTAGGTAGATGTATTCCGTTAACCGCACTAAGATTTCTTAAAAAAAATTAAAAAAAGTTAATTAAATTAGGGGGTCCCCAAACTTAAAATTTAAAAATAAAATTTCATTGAACCCATACGTATGGGGTCTTCTAAAATCATTTAAAGGTTTCTAACATCATTTATTTCTCAACTACTTGAAAGCTTTTTCTCATTTTTATCAACTGTGTGTAGATACCTACCTGTATGTTGCCTTCGTAGGAGAATCTAATGTAGGTATATACCTAGGTAGAGAAGGTAAATGTGGCACGGCCCCCGCCCCCGCGGCCCCCGCCCTCCGGCCCGGGCGCTCGCAGGCTCCGGGGGCGGCGGCGCTGGAATTGGCTCAATTTGCGACGTGTGGGGGCGACGGCTGATTGTTAGCGCCTCGCCCTCGTAATTATTGTTTTGTAACGTGTAATTTTCTCGACAGGGCTGTCAAATATTATAATTTGTAATTCCGGTGCACATTTTATTATTGGGTTGCGATATGAGGAGTCACGTGCGTTGAGTTTGTCTGTATCTCTGTATTACTGAATGTGTTTCTTGGTCCAGTCGTCGTCGTCGCCGCGGCGCGTGGCCGTGCCGGTGCTGGTGAAGGACGGCAAGCCGTGCGGCGCCGGCGGCGCGGAGTCGGCGTCGCCGGCGCACGGCTGCGCCACGCCGACCGGGTACGCGGCGCCGCAGCAGCCCGCCTGCAGCAACCCGCTGGCCGCCGCCTACCGCCAGCCCGCCTCCTACCAGCAGCAGTGCTCCGGCTATCTGCCGCTCCAAGGTCGGGCTTGGTAGAAGTTCCCACAGCTTTACCACGAGACCATGTTCAAGGAAGAGATGTATTTCGATTAGAGTGTGCTTTTGGCGCGCTTTTATTTGTTCTAAAATGTGTTTTTTTAAGACCAAACTTTTGAAACGAGGGTAGCATTATATAAACCCAGTACCGAATCCATTAGCTTGACCTACAAGAGAAGGTAGCTCGGATTCATTAACTACCGACTCGATTCCTTTGTTTAAAAATTCAAATTGGTAGGTTAAAACTTTACCCAAGACTTTGCTAGCTTCATTTCCATTAGTCAGAGTGCGCCAAAAACTCTTCCAAGAACATTGTCTTAGGTGAGGCGATGCTGGGGGCAGCTGTAAAACAAACCGACAGACATTACAAATAGTGTAACGCAGTGGAATTTGAACAGTTTGTGAGAAGTGAATTATAGTTAATTGTAAGTTTTGCTATCGGGAGGAGGGTATGTGTAAATACTTCAATAGAATATCATAGGTGTAGAGCACAAGTGAGGATTTGAAATTCTTTGTTGTGATTTTTGTGTAATCCGAAGCAATAATATTATTTTTTATTATTTATATTGTATTTTTTACGACATTATTACACAAATATTGAATAAATAGACAAATTATTTTGTCTGTTGTGTCTCATCTAAACCACACAATTGTGTGGTTCAATTCAATTATTTTATGTTGATTAAACTCAATTATTGTGCCAAACTGGAAAGACTATGTTTTATCAATTGACTACCGCTTAAATAACTGGCAAGATATAGGAAAATAAATAATTAGAATTAAGTAGGTATATCTTGCCATTTCGGTAAGTAGGTACCTACCTAATTTGAAACTGAAACATTTATTTAATTTATTTTCTAAAATATTGGTATCTAAAATTGTTAAAAAATGTAAATATACCGTAGTAATTCGTTGTGTGAATAAGTAGTTGTAATCACGAGAGTCAGTGTGTGCGTGTGTAGATATATCGTGTAAATATCAAAACATTGAATGTAATTATTAAAAAATATTCGATGAACATGAAAATTTATTTTACATTGTGATAAAAAAGTGACATTATATCAACAATTTTAATCAGAATAAAAATAATTCATATTATGTACCTACACTGAGACATTAAAATATTAAAATGAAAAATCATTGTTTGTCTAGAAATAAGTTACTGCTGTGTTGTGTCAGTTAAATCTATTTTTAATTTATTTGTTCGACATACTTATATTTTAGCTTCATCGTTAAGTTATGTACTTACCTACTCACAATTTTATTGTTTTAGATATTAAACTCAAGGAATTTTAGTAGTTTTATCTGGAAACCTATGACGTGGTATCCTAAACCTAAAGGTGCGGACTCCCGCGCTCAGACAATAGCAATAAGCTTGAATTCTAGACTAGGTAGAGTTAATGTTTCTAACTTAATGTATATTATGTTCAGATGATAGATCGCTGTAAGTACCTATTGTAAGTAGCGTTAGGGGAGATGATAATAATAATTACAAAATAATAATTAACAAGAAGGAATTTGTAATTATATCTGCCTACTTATGTGAGTGAGGTGTCATGAATTTCGATTTATAAAATTAATAAAAATTAATGAGTTTTATCATTGTATTCTATTATTTTTCTCTACCCATATTAACTAGGAAACGCATAATTAATCTAAGAGCTTGACGTGCTCGTTCCGTACATTTTAATCCATAGATAACAATAACAAACAAGTCAATAAAGTTTACCTTTGCGCCCCCGCTCTCCTCACTCGAGCTAAGCTCATTTTATTGTCTTCAATATTCCCAGATTACGCTCTAATCTCTCATAACGGGTACAAAAGTTTATTCCGCATGGCAACATCGACTTTGTAAACGTCAGTCACGGCCGCCAAAACGTAATAATAACATGGCGCCTGCGAGAAAATATAACCTATCAATTTGACATGCAATTGAAATAAATGACTGTGATGCAAAGTGTTAGAGTTCAATTTTGAGCGATAGAGGGTGGCGGTAGGTTGTTTTGTGATGAGAATGAAAGTAATTTTGATAGAACAAAGAGGGAAGAGCGCACGTGCACGGCATTACGAGGGTAGGCTAATAAAACGGCGTATTAGCGGCAGGTGAGGGAGGGTCCTCTTCAGCAGACAGAGCACCGGAGCCGCCGGATTTGTGTCACGGCGATGTAATGAGGACATTCCGCGCCGAATCAGGCTCGCACTAAATTGGACCCGGCGCATTGTTTGGCAGGACAATCGTTAGGTAGGTAAGTTGTTATATTTGTCTTATTTACTTTAAATAGGTAAGTATTTCGAATATCGGGAAGTTTGTTAATAAATCTACCATCTAATAAGCTACCTAGTAGATTTACTAGATATGTGGTAGTACCTACCTACATACCTAAGTAAGCTTCTAATTGAAACTATTGAAAGTATAAATAAATAAATATCGATTGCTCAACAACTTCTAGCCTCGTGGTAACCTCAGAGCTTGTGATTGTAATTTATAATATATGTAGATATTTAATACATAGGTACCTGTAATATACCTAAGTACATGCATAGACAGATATTCATATTTTTGAGTACCTATGTATAAGTAGGTAAGTATTAGGTACATTATTTTTTAATTTTTTATCATTTTTGGTTAAGTATTTTTTATTTTTTTATTAGCTGAATACAGGTAGGTACCTACCTACCTTACTACATTTTTACTGTGCAAAAATATAAAATATGTAGGCATAAAAATATCAGTCGTCGTCCATTATGTCGTCAATGAAATGAATTAGCCTATGTGATACCTTACACAAGGCTACATCATTACCAAGTTTACCAACACACACCTATGCCGCTTTGAAAAGCTCGATACTTCCATAGATGGATATCAAAAATACAAGATAGCTCATCTAAGTCCGAGATATGTATTATTATGTATAACACATTATGTGTAAGTTCTGTGTTTTGACACAGAACAGGTAGGTACTAGGTAGGTAGACCTAAAAGTAGGTTCCTAGACATCACTAAAACATGAAAACAACTTATTGCACCTATAGAGCCTAGCCTAGACTACTCTACCTAATAACGTAGATATCTACATAATCATACTTAACAACCCTATTTACGTTCCCACTGTTGGGAAAGACAGATTAGGCCTATATTTTGCCACGATGGCCTATTGCGGTTGGTGAAAATCGCATGTCCTTCAAACTCTTTAGGTAGGTAGGTTATGTATGTCTCAGAACAAGAACCTATGTGAACCTCACGAAGTTTGCCTTCACCGTTATAAAATCCAGAGGTGCTCAGCGGGATTTAAACCCACGGCCATTAAGATGAAAGTCGCATGTGTTTCACTTTGGCAACACGTCTTTTTTACGATACTTATATGTATGCAATGCATATGCAGTATTATCAACTGCAGATCTTCAAGGAAGGCATGATCCGTTCCCGTCGAGTGAACGATGGTATGGGCGGTATGTCTCAGTATATCCCGCCCGACCGACTAACGACTAACAGACAGAGTACGAATTTGTATTTTGCAGTCCATTCAAGATCGGGTTTGTTATATCAAACTCGTTATTGATTTTATAAACTAGAAAAGTTCATACTTACATCCGAAACCCGTCAAAATTTGAATTTGTAGAATAATATAGTGAAACTGTAAAACTGGTGATTTTGCGAGATGATATCCAAGACACATTTATGTACTTTTGTAGGTACTTATTCCTTTCCATACATAATACAAAAAAAAAATGTTTATTTCAGTATGTACTTTTATGTTTACAGTTTGTATATGTATTAGGAGTTCCCTTTTAAGCAAACATATTTTGCTTGTGTTAGGTAAACTCCGCTCTTGCCCGTGATAATTTTAATTTTAAAGTACAATAATAGTGAAATTTTTAAGTTTTATATAAGTAAGTACCTACTTATACATATTTTCTTAAGACAATACTACATTATTATTTTCATATAATTTTACCTAAGGAAACAAAACAAACAAAATAAGAACAAAAGAAAATAAAACTAAATGTATGTATACCATAAACAAATCATCATCATTAATTTAAATTATTTTAATTTATAGGTAAATATAATCTCATCCTTTGGACTAAAGCAAAAAAGGACTAAATTAATACAGTGCGGATTTAGCCTATTTAGCTTACCTTCTGCAAAGCCAGGGGCTTGAACCAGTTGAACCGGTAGGTAGGTATAAGTACCGAACTTAAGATGAAATGCACTTTATATGTCATAGGGAACAAAACTTCCCCGCGGAAAAGCGGGACCCCAACATAAATCTATTTGCCCGCGTTTTCCTATTCATCACAATCGCGTTCCTCCTGATCTGTAAACAAATTTGTGAACATTATTCCCGGGGCCATGAATACAAGGGTTGGGAGGGCGCCATTAGGGACTTAAGATTTCCCATTCATGGTTCGTCGTCTTGAAATACATGGCTCTGGAATTGCGTGATTGCTGTAATTACGACTGTTTCTGACTTCCATCAGTGGCCGCCGCCATATTGGGTCATGCATGGACACCTGGACGCTGGACAATGTTAGAGACGTAGGTACGCGAGGTTATTGGAAATGCATCAACAGTCCGTAGTCCGTACTACTACTGTGTAGCATGTGTGTATTGACTCGATTGATCTAGTGTACTAAGGTGTAGAAATAGGATTATGCCAAGGATATATCATTATCATAACAAGCCATGCAACTATCCAGTTGGAAGTCGTCCATCGATCAGGGCACGGCAAAACGGACAGATGATCAATTGTGATGTTTTAATGCACTAGGTATCTATGCTATCATGTTGCTATAAAAATCAATAGTTATTACTACAGTTACCGTGTAAACTATGTAAGAATTTAGGTAATGTTACACAAAATATTGTTAAAAAAGATTTTCGAAAAAAAATACAAAAAATTACTAATCAATTCTGTTTTAATTGTTCATTATACCTAGTCCAATAATTTCTTAGTACTTAACACCACTTTGAGCGCCTCGTATTCGAATCCGTAATTACCTATGCAACGCGCAGTTATTCACGAGGTCCCATTAAACCGCTGAGGCTCAAGGACATGTTGAGCGTAGATGAGTAATTTCTAAAGGAGGGTTTATTGCAGATACAACTACTTTTTATAATGAATTTCCCTGTAACATTGGCGGCAGAATTGTTGGGAGAGCTTGCCACCGAAGGTTGAGGGCCGAGGGGCCGACTAATTAGAACAAAAAACGCGGGAAAACACAAGTACGCTTGACAGTGAGTCAGAGACAAAGAGCGCCAACTTTTGACACAAAAAGGTTTTATAGCGCCGAAGCTAAACCAGAGGATTATAGCCTCTTTGGTTCAATGCACAAAGCTGGTTTCCGTTTTCCTCGTTGTTACTAGCTGGAACATTTATTTTCCGGAATTTGAATTCAGAACGCTTGATGTGGTCGTGGTCCATAGATAGAATATGAGCCCTATTGTAAAGCAGCACAATTAAATTTCGCCGAGCTGTCGTTCGATCTTAGAACGTATTCCCCGTCGAGAGCTGCGTAGAGAAGCGCCGTCGCGGCGATTGTCTCTGGCACGTTCGAGCCAAGAGGCCACAATCGATAGAGCACGGGCGTGCGTTCTAATTAATTTATTATACAACTATTGTTTTCTTATATACTACCTACCTACTCGATGTTTTCAATAATAACAACGTTAGGTTTAACCGATTCATTGCGTAGGTTTTAGGGCTTTACTCCATGTTGCATCCGACCGAATCAACTGGATATCATAGGGAGGCCTATGTCCAGCAGTGGACGTCCGACGGCTGAAACAATGATGATGATGAATGATCGTAGAGAATCTAAATAAGAATCTATGCTGATAAATGTTTTGATTTATCCTGTTGAACCCAAAACATCTCACCGCGCGATGACTCGGCGTTCCTTCGACAAATACCTTTTATTTGAAGCCATTCATTTGAACTCGTGTTCTTTTGACAAGCGTTGACAGGAGCAGCGTATTATCCCGAACGCCTCATTATAACAATTCACTGTTTGTTTTAATGATTCTAATATAATATCAATTTGTTATTTAGTAATCATTTACTAGTGGTTAAAGGAATTGAGTGACAAATAATTTGGTTTTTAGTTTCTTGAGTGGAGTGGTTTGAGAGACCTCACATGGAGAGATTGCAGGCAGGAAATTGGAACAACTTTTGTACTTACTTAAATTAGATCTTTCATTTGAAGGTAGCTATCTACCTACTTAATGTTGTAGGTACCTACGTAGGTCGGATAATTATGTTAATAGGTTGTTTAGTTAGTCCTATTAACATAATTTTCCTATCACCATCTTTCAGCTTTATCTAATGAATTGCACGCGAAATGTTTCTAAAGTAAAAATCAGATCTATCTACTTAGGTAGGTAAATTGGGTTTGGCATTAGGTATAACTATATAAACAGAGTTAAGTAAGTATATATTAGGTATATTTATACCTACTTAGCCGTGTTGACCAAGTGGCAGCACACTTGACTTTCGCGAACCTCTGTTTTTCTTTCTGAAAATGTACGATTTGTAAGCACGGCTCTAACGGTGAAGTCTAACATCGTGAGGAAACCGGCATGTTCTGAGACTTTTGAAAAGTTAGTGGTGAGTTACCGCCAAATCTCGCTCGTCAAGAGAGAAGTCTCTGTGCCCCAGCAGTGGCAATGTATCTAGGTAGGTATATGGGGGAGAATATGATCAGGTATAAACATAGGGAACTGCAAAACCCATTCCCAAAGCACTTTGATCCTTTTGTTTCGAAGGATTACTTTCTCCTAAATACCCAAACTTAATCTACAACATTCCAGCCAAAGCCTGTGTTTAGAACCTTTGTCAATGAAAGTCTGTGTTTAGAACCTTTGTCAATCTAAACACAGACTTTCATTTGAAGCACTCGGTAAAATGGCGCACGATCCGCAGAGCGCAGTTTTCGCGCGCTTTCCGATCCGCTAATGGCGGCGGAACAATGCGAGATGTGGAACTTGCACACAGAGCGCGGCCGTTTGATGTCAATTGCTTTGCTACTGTGTTTGTGATACTGGAGTACTGGCTAGGTGTGTAGGCAGGGGGGGAAATAACCTTCCTACCAAATGTTTAAATTACAACTATTTCCTAGGTTTACTAACATAAAAGCTAGGGTACGATTGACCACAATACATACCTAGGTACCTACCTAGGTATGTATTGCGGTCTTATTTTGAGACAATACCTTCCTATAGAATAAATCTTATTGTGGCTGACCGCGCTTATAATCATTTATGCAAGTATTTTACCTAATTGTAAGCTCAACCAATACGGCACTTTTGATATCTTTTCTGATTTGCTGGATTTAGATTACGAACATTTTGTACCCACGTTATCTTTTTGAAAATATAAGAGACCTAGTACCTATCTAATATTAAATGTATTAAATAGGTAGGTACCTATGTAGGTGGGTGCCTAATTGCCTAATACAAACAAAAACATTAGGTGCCCAAGAATAAAATAAAAAATAATCGAATAAAATACCGTTGGACCCAGCTGCATGTTTCTTTCCGAAACAGCTTATTGAGAGCACATTGGAAGGGTGCGATTACAGCTCATTACATAAGCAGTGTTGCCACCTATGTGTACATTAAAAATCGTAGTAGGTATGTGGATTGTGGAGCTTTAGGCGTTGAATGGGACTCGAGTCGAGTGCCGGCCGCAGGGGCGATGACGAAACAATGGATTTCCAAAATACATAATAACGCTGCGTCAAATGACGCGGTTTTGTGTTTGAGCTTAGAGTTCCGTAAGGAGATGGAGTAGGTACCTACCTACCTACCTACTCATTGTAAACTAAACTTTCGATTATACAAAATACATACTTATTTTGTAAAATCGAAAATAGTCAACATTCTTCATTCTGTATCTATCCATCATCATTTTAGATGGTTTACGTATTCAATCAATGTTCACCCCTAAATATATTGCCTCAAATACAAAATAATGGTTCTTTGAACCGGATCAAAGCAAAGTTGCAAACTTACAACCAATAGGTAGGTAAAGTAGGTACAAATTGTGTGTATTACATTTCACAGATTTTGTAAGAAGAACAATATACAGAACCCAAGCCAGGCACAGAACAGCTACACATGTATTTTAGACGTTTTTTTGTGTTCGTGCTCAAGTGCTGCACTCGAACAGCGGCCGCTGCGCGCGAATTACAAGTAAAAAAATATTAAAATATAATATGACACTCGAGTCCACGGCCGGCGGGTAAAGCAGCTTAACGTATAAATGCAGACCTCTAGTTAAATCATTGAGCGGAAATTATGACCGGGCCTTGCATCTATTCTGTTATTGTCCATGTAGCGAAATACATATCCGCTATGGTAGAATGTAAGCCGAATTAGTTTTTTGATTGTCACCTATATTATAGAGGATCACTTAGGATGCATAGATATTATATGCGTCCTAAGATCTTAGATGTGTTGACCTAACGGTGTACCTACCAATACCAACCATATCTATTAGATAAAAAATAATTAGGCCTATCTTTGATGATATAATACCTACCTACTGTACCTAATGGATATCGTGGACTTTTCCGAAATAATAATAGGTAGTTACATGTAGATACTTACTTAGCTGTAGATAAGTACTTACCTAATTATTTTTAAATTATACCTAATAATGAAAATAAAACCAACTTCATAAAATTATCTGTAACAATAGAAGGTAAACCTACCAAAAACCAGTAGTGGAACAAAACGCACCCAATGATTGAAACCTCCCTAAGATAGCATCTAACCAACCGCACGACAAACGAATTAGTCAAAATAATACACAAAAAGTTACACAATACCCGACAAAACGAGTCGTGGGCGAATTGTTACTAAAATGTAGCAACATCTGTCTAGAGGGGAGACGCAAAATCGCTAAACAACGTACAGATGTATTATTTGGTAGAGTTTTATGCTCAATTCAGTCGAGCTAAGGTTCATAATCGGAACAGAACTCTACGGCGATTATGGTGTTTGAATTTGAAACAGTAGAGTTAACGCCATTACTGTCAAAGTGTGGGCCAATCGGCGAGGAGTAGCGCCAACCAATCAGCGTCGAGAGTGGTACGTGTCTCGAATGTAAAATTTGGGGGGAAACTAGAACAATTTGTAACTTTTTGTCTGCTCATCCGGCACCGTAGTTTTCATTTGTGGGTAAATGAAGCGTGCCATTATGTTTAGGGAGATAGGGAGCATCTGCTGTAACTGTATGGTTTGCGCAATTTAGTGATTTGTGTGTTATTTATTACTGAGAAAACGTCTATTATTTATTATTGTTAGGTACCTACCTAATTATATAAAAAATAAAATAAATAATTTATTAAATAAATTCGAAATATTGCGTTTTGGCTTTCGTCACGGTTATGTCCATCGTCGTAAAATTAAATTATTTTTGTAACGGTCATATTAGTAGTAGGTGTAATTAGATACCTAGTTAATTATAAGATCTTGTCAAATCTTACAATTAACTACCTAGTTATTATCTAAAGTTTGGCTTGAGTTTTTATTTGTCAATCGTTTCATAATAGGTAGGTATCTAGTCTAGGTACACATACCTACGCTTGAATTTTAAGCTGAGATATAAGTAGGTAGAGATAAACCATTTTTAAAATGAACGCCCCTCCACCGCGTTACACGTTACACGTAGTACACAAAGGTACATGCAAAAAGGTGTATAGATACAACACACATAAATTGATCTTTGTCATTTGGATGTTCATTATCGTATAAGCAAACGGTAGGTATCACTTTGACAGACAGATGAGCCAACGTTACAGTAAAGTTGTAAGCACGCTCACAAGTATAGTGATGCAATAAGTATTTCCTCTCACGTTGAAATTATAACGGTTTTGTGGAGGGGAGTTCATTTTTAGAATGGATTATCTCTACCTACATGTAGGTTACCTACCTAACTTAACAATTTTCATGTAAGTAGGTAGGTACCTACTTACCACAAAATGTAGGTAGATTTAACTTTGAATTCACACTATGTAGGTACCTAACCTACCCTAACCATGGCATTAAGTCTTTCACATCATCTGAAAATACAAAAACATCATTAGTAGGTAAGCAAATCTCAATAAAATAAAACCAATGAGCTGCAAAAATCAAAAGGAATGGCACTTGACCTTCAGCAGCCGTCAATCACGGCTGCGGAGCGCGTTCCCACCAGCTCGGGAATTGCGCATTCACGCCCCGGCGACTCCTCAAAGCGCCACTTACAACTTCTCAAGACCACTATAAAGAAGTCAAATTCATCTGTCAAATGGAATTTGAATTTGGGAAATGGAATTGAGCGCGATCGCCGCGTGAGGTCATTGATCGTCACGCGAGCGCAGCGGGACGCGCCCCGCCGCGCTCCCGGAATCATTAGCACAGAAGTGTGCAAATTAACAAAAGTTTGTCTTTTGACACATTAGAGCACGGTGAAGTGAACATTCTAGATCTTGGTTTATGGGAAGCGAGCAGGGCCGCGGTTCGCGACGCGATACAGTTATCGCGTTCACGCTCCAAGAGGGATATTGTGACTTGTGGGAAATTTCGGCGATGGAGCGATGTGGGTCTAGTAGCTAGCTTTACCTTTAGTTGAATGATTCTTTAGTGTTGATATCATTGTTCAAATCGAGCACGAAATATTCGTTAATGTTGAGTTATTTAAATAAATAGGATTAATTTATTAACAATTCACACCTTCTTACAGGAAACTCAAACAAAACCAATCGCCTCAAAAGTTCAAGTTTTGTCTAGCTACTCTAGCTAGGTAGGTAGGTAGGACTTTTATTAAGTTCTCGATTGCATAATTAGTAGGTACCTACCAATATTGAGCATCAGGGATTAATAGAAAAATAATTTAGGTAGGTACCTACGTATCAAATATTTTTAGTAGGTACCTATCTAGGTAGGTACCTACCTGCTTGCTTCACAATCTAATATTTCCATTTTATTTTATTTTTATTTTATCGTTGCAAGTCACAATCAGCAAGAAGCGGAAATGCACGCAAGGAATTATTAACAGCCCATTTGGCTTACCTGGACAAAAAGTCTTAAAAATCTCCGTTAAGTTCTCCCCATTCAGACTCAAGTGGCCTCCAGTCCGCGGGCCCTAATTCCTTTCATGTTCAACGATTTTGTGCCGAACCTTCGATTGTGGCGCAAAAAGGAATTTAAAAAACTATTGATCGCGCACAAACGTCAGCTACTTCAGACGCGCCAGGTCGGCCATATTGGAAATGTGCGTTACGGTTTTAATTCATTTATAATCATTTTTGTTTCTGATAAGCATTTGTTGCTCACGGTCAGAGCTACAAGCTTTCTGTGAACGCTATTTAATGCTATTTATTTTTGATTCAAAGTAAATTACATGCAATGCAGTAGGTAGTCAAATCGCGACGAAGGGGGATTATGTTTTTAAAAACTATATCCAAAATAAAAGACGGACAATTAATTCAAGAGTCGATGTTAGACTGAATTTTAATATAAGAAATCTTTAGACTAAACAAATCCTAGCCTCGGAATGTTACACCCACGCAATCTGGGAGGCAGGTGCATTAACGCAGTGTTAGCACTCCTCATATAGGCACGGATACATAACTCCTCCCTCCTTTAGTTTGAAATCATCCGAAGAACAATTTTTCGGAGGAAGATTTCAAGCCAAAAAGATTTTACACAAAGAAAAACATTTTTATATATGAAAAAGACACAAAACCTATAACTAAAACTATATATAAGTAAGACAATTGTTCCAACCCTAACACTCTCTGTGTTCACTTTATTATCACTTTGAATTTCACTTTTTTCTAACGCATATGATAAAACTTTTGAATTTGTTAACTCAATTCCACTGAATTTCACTGGTTTCACTATTTTCGGCGTTAACAGCTTCCGATTTTCAGGATATGATGTAAATAGCAGGTTCTGATAAGTGAGGTTTTCTCCAATAAATTCTTCCAAATCGATGCGATGATATCCAAATGCGATGATATCCAAATGATGATGATGATACCAAATCGATAAATGCCAATAAGGGTGTAATGTATAATTTCATTAACACATATTCCTGTAATGTCGGCGACTGATTTAGAGTAAGTTATCCAACGGTTTCTCTGGACTGGTTCTATCTCTACATCATCGAGTTTTAGGGAAATCTGTTTACCTTTCGTTATTCGATTACCTCATCAGGGCAAGGATCCAGGTGTCTTCAGCTGGTACAAAGATCTGCGCTTCAACATACTTGTAAAGGTAAGTTTTATCATCAATGGGCCGACAAGGAGAATTCAGCGAGATGGCTTTCAACTCTTTCACTATAAGGTGTAAGGTATTTAGGTAATAATAATAAGGGTAAGGTTGGTTTAAGGTTAGGTGATGGGCAAAGGAACAATTTTATATTTAAAGTAAGTAATTTCCTTAACTAATGGAATTTATAAAACAAAAATTATCTTAATATTCTTAAAATACGATTTCAATGTCTCACAGTTTATTAAATTTTGGTAACAATTTCATTGTCTTATGTAGACATTTTTAAAATTTTGACAGGTTCATTAGAATTAATAACATATTGGTGCAATATTCATAATTTACTAAAATCTTATCTTAGCTTTTCAATCTCGTTCAATTTAGGACAAAATGATTTGAAATTTATGTTAAAATAATTTGTAAATAATTGAGATTTTATAAACTTGAGTTTCTTTGTTAACTTTACAAAATGAATTGTTAAATTGTGCGAGATTGTTACTCTTACAGTAGAGTTCGTTAATAATTTAATCATTTCGGTAACATAGTAGAGTAGTTTAAATTTCTATAGAACGCTGGCGAGAATTCAAACCTTTTAATAATTGTCATATTTAATTGCATCATTGTTATCCAAACTGTTATATATAATAATGTAAATATAATATAATGTTACATGCAAGAGTAAATTAAAGAACTTAATTAAAGAACCTAATGGTTGACGAACCCACTTTAACTGAAGATTAAATGGATTTTTGTGAAAATTTATCAAATATAATATCGACGGTGGAAAGGAAAAACCCTTGAAGCGACAATTTTCAAACTTTACAGGAGAGCCAATCAAAGTTTTTATTTTCCGAAAATAAATCATAAAAAATTTGTGTTTGAAGTTAGAGCGACAGGAAAAAAAATAGTTTCTTTATTTTTTATTTACTACCTTACTATTAAACTTCGAAAAATATACAACCATGATAAATTGATTTAGGCGTCGCTTAATTATTTAACGGTGAATACAGCGGACGGAAAAACGCATTAAATGCAACTTGAGTATTCTGACAAACGCAAGGAAAAACACATTAAGCGACAAGCTATGTATGATTTAACTAGGAGAAAAACTTCTGGTATTTTAACATTTTGCCTTTAAAAACCCATTTCAAGCGAAGCATAGATACCTAAATCACTATTTTGAGTGATCTGATCAAATCATACAAAAGCGTCATTAACTCATAAGAATAGAAAATGATTCGTAATAATTGTGATACAGAATTTATAGTTCTTAAAGTCTTCACAAAATTTAATAGGTTTATAAGTTTAATGTACAAACGTACATTAAACTTATAAACATTGCAAACGCAATACAAAACCGCTACGTTGTGTTGTAAACGACCAACTTAATCAACATTGTTACCAACATCACTATCTTTATGAGTCATCATCATCATCATCATCTCAGCCATTGGACGTCCACTGCTGGACATAGGCCTCCCTATATGACTTCCAGCTATTGCGGTCGCACGCAGCCTGCATCCACCGCGAGCCGACCGCCTTCACCAAATCATCAGTCCACCTTGTTGGTGGACGCCCAACGCTGCGTTTTCCGATCCGTGGTCTCCACTCGAGAACCTTTCGGACATCTGTTCTCCTCGCTATATGGCCTGCCCATTGCCACTTCAAAGAGCTAATCCGTTGGGCTATGTCGGTGACCCGCGTTCTCCTACGGATCTCCTCATTTCTGATTCGATCTCGTAGGGAAATAGCATGACCCTCTCCATAGCCCTTTGAGCGACTCTGAGTCTGTTGATGAGGCCGATAGTGAAGCACCACGTTTCGGATCCGTACGTCATCACTGGCAACACACAAAATCTTTATGAGTGATCTGATCAGATCATATTACAAAAGTGCTACGTTGTGTTGGTCGTTTATAACACAACATAGCTCTTTTGTATAGCAAACCTACATAAAACTTATAAACCTACTAACTTTTACTAAGACTTTTCAAAAACTTTAAATTCTGTATTATACGTATTATTAGTATTCTGTATTGACGTGCCTCAACGGCGGTTCACCGATGACTGAAGCGCCACGTCACGTGCAATATCCTTATTTAGGTGACGCCATTTACACAAAAGAGACCGAATTTCATTGCATGTAGCGACAAGACTTGTTTTGAATAGTTAATTTAATTACACAGTATCGTAAATAATACTTACTTTAACCGACTATCGTTTTGATTTATGAAGTCAGCTTAATTAAACTAACCGACGATTCGGGAATAAAAGACGATGTCGGTTAATTTAAATATTTATGTGGTATTTTTGTCTATGTTTACTTTAACCGACACCACTGCTTTTTACAGCGATTGTCGAAATAACTGAAATCCATAATATTTTATAACAATCATGCTGGAAAAACGCATGAACTCCATGATACAGATATAAGGTAAGCAAGGAAAAACAAATGTAGCGACCGGGCACCAACGCAATAGGAGTAAGCAAAAACAACTTAAATGTTTAAAATAGGATTTCATATGGCGAAGAAAAACGATTTAAGTAACCTATAAGATTCGAAACAGAAAAGGAAAAATACATCAAATAACAATCTAACTATATAGTCGGTACTTCAAGCGGTAAATGAACCAAAGATGCCAAAATTCTTTGTCACTTCATTTAGCGTCTGAAAAAATTGAGCCTAAAAGTGCCATTACTTGAGGCGACACCAAAGTGGTCAGATCGCCACGAAACCAAGACCAATCGACGCAGAAAAATTCACTGATTTCAAATATGTAAAAAAGTCATTTTCGACCAAAGTGTCGCTTCAAGTGTTTTTCCTTTCCACCGTCGATATGACTTATTTTGTTATAATTAGTTTTGTTTTAATAAGTTTTTTTTTTAAATTTTATATTATTATTCTAAACTATAATACATATATGTATATTGGTTTTATTTTGAAGGATAAATGTAATAAAGGAGTAAGTCAAAAACTTTGAAGCTCTACTAGGAAATACTAATAAACTAAAGCAGTAGAATCACAAAGAATATTCGCTCTACAATCTATAGCAGGTTTAATTACGAGTGATACTACTTGTAGAGAAGGTTTCAGAGTTAAATTTTATGAGTATGACATGTAAACAAGTATTAACCAATTGTATAAGAGAAAATTATATAAAAGCTACTAGATATAATGTAAATTCAATATGATAAAATTATACATAACGAAAATGTTATAGCTCATTTAACAAGACTATCTAAAATAAGAAAAAGCTTTATGTGTATATCTATAACATTTTAAATAAAATACTTTTAGAAATGAGAAATAAAACTGAAATGGAATTTTATATAAATATAAAAAAAATTTAATAAAAAAATTAAGATTTAACTGATTTAGTAATAAAATAGAAAGTACTAATTTAGTAAGTAATAAGATAGTCCAATTTATATTGTATGGCTGTTTAACTTAATTGAGTACATGTTAATGTCAAGAAACTCATGATTGAATAGAATAATTTTAGGTAAAATAACGCAGATGTACTTATGTTGAATCAAAAAAATCTAAATTATTAAAAAAAATAAAACTTAAGAAATTAAGCATAAAAAATATAAAAGGAATATAATTCTATCTCACTTCCTGAAGATACCAAACTCTTAAGAGCTTGGACAACAGGAAATAAGTAAAGTAAGTTTCTATCACTATATAGTTATAACTATTCAAGTTTAAATCTAAATCTCCCTAAAAAGTTTAATATTTTAATAACCAGCAAATTGTCATAAGACATAAGGGCGGTTATTTCACTAATCGGGATTAAGCCGCTGGAGCTGAAGAGCCAGGGTCAATACTGCTTGGGTCAGCAGCAGGACGAATCTTTGGAGGACGACGCACATCTTTAAAGTTCTTATCTATCTTTCCTTTAACATTCGCTTTTTCAAACCTAGGCTTATCTTTACCACTACGCTCTCTACCTTCGATAAAGATGTTTTCATCATCCCGTAAGTCAAATTTAGTCTCTCCTCTATCATTTTGAATGTTTCCCTTCCTGTTCCCCATTTTATTAGTGAAATATTTGTATGGGTACTTAGGTCTTTCTGCTCTACGGGTTGTTTCAGATGCGTGGGACAAAGTTTCAGAATGACGAACGTCACCAATTGAGTGCACAATTTCTTCAGGACCTTTTTGTGGTAGTAAAACATTTGTAAGATCCTGAATGTGTCTGTCAAGGTCGTCATTAACAGAGTCACCTACATTGGCCGCCGGCGATTGGCTTTCAATGATATCACCTTTACCTAGAGCGGTAATCATTATTCGCGAAAGCACGTTTTCGTTTGAATTTAGCTTCTCATTTTTAATCTTTTGTTTAGTCATATCAAAGGGTTTGTTAATTTTAGCCTCAACGGAGTTATTTTGAAGAACAGTCGGAGCGTAACCTATCTCACAATTAACGGTTGCAGCTAGAGCTCTATCAACTTTACCAAGATCAATTTGGTTGGTTATAGCTGCACTATTACAAAGATCAACAGGAATTTTCACTTCTGACTGTGGTTTAACGTGCACTGTGTGTAGCGGTTTCTTATAGAGGTCTAAATCTGTGTCATAATAATAATTTTCCGCAACTTTCGGGTAATCTGTCAGCACATTTGGATAAAATAAGTTATTTGTGCGCGGAGCTACAAAACCGTTTTTGGGCGGGGCAGTATGCATAGATACGTCGTTGTCGTAGACGTGTGTATTCCGCTGGTTTTGGTTTGGCGAAATATCAAATCGGAATTGGTTGTTGGTTGGTACTACTGGATTTATACCGAATTTAAATTCTGACTTATTTAGCACGGAAGGTCCAAATTCTTGAGCTTGGGGAATTCCAAATTGAAAACTTTGATTTTGTGGTGTAAAACCTTGGGTTTGGTTACCAAATCTAAACTCTTGATTCTGAGTTGTAAACTTGGGGTCAATTTTATTTGTCAGGATGGCCGTGTTAAAATTAGGGTCAAATTTATTTTTCAGGATGGCCGTATTTAAATTGGGGTCAAAATTATTTGGCAGGAAAGCCGACTTAAATTTTGTTACCAATGGATTGGATTGCGTTGGCTTTAGTTGTGTAGAATACTGTTGAGATAAGAACTGACGGTTCTTGTTATAATACTTCAAGAAGCTAACTTCTTGCATAACTTTATTTAACGCATCCTCCAATACATTACATCTGTTATGTCTCACCACGCGGAACATATCCTCTGGTAAATTATAGAGAAACACATGTAACGCCATATTATTGTAAATGGTCATTTTCGCTTCTTTAAGCGCCTCATCTTCGATTAAATTTATTTTGGCTAACAATGCGGATTTAACAGTTTGAATTCTGTGACAAAAGAATACATAAGATTCGCCATGTGAAATTTTGAGATTTTCCAACTCTATAGCAATACACTCTTCTGACCTCGGGTCACCGAAATGTTTACTTAACAACAATTTTAATTCATTCCAGGTCGTAATATCCTGGCGCTCACTAATAAGGTGGGCGGCTTTACCTCTCAGGCGGCTAGTGACAATATGAAATAAATATATATCTTGAGCCGTGTCTACACACTCTGATCTAAAAGTTTTAATTACAGATTCACTCTTTCTAATGAATAAGTTAAGCAATCTTTCATCCCCATCGAATTCAGGAATTAAATCAATGAACTCAAGTGGGATGGTGCAAGTTGGCTCCATATTTCAAAACAAAATTTTATCTTAATTACATAAAAAAATTAAATTGATTACGGCACAATTACATATTTTATATATATTTAGGGGCCGTCCATTAATCACGTGAGGCTCAAAAGGGGGGGGGAGGGGGTACGGAAAACATCACGAAACATCACGAGGGGGGAGGGGGGGGGTCTCGTTAGACATCACGTGTATTAATTTTATTTATTTTTCGTCAAAAAGCGCTATTTCTGAATCGAAATTTTGGACGGTGCGAAAATTGGCGCGATTGACTCGCCCGCCCGACTTATTGCAAATACACAAAATAGCGCAGTCAATTTAAACATAAAAATGAGGGTGAAGTTACATAAAGTCCCAACAAGCTGAATTTCTGTGAAATTGTTCAAAACATAATTATAATCAATGTCTAGAAGTTTCCCATCATTCCCCATTAAGGAAAAAAAGTTATTCAAGGTCAAAGGTAAAAAAAATGAGATTTTCGCGATTTTCAGCAAAACGGTAAGTTTTATCATAAAAGTACCTGAGAACAAATTGTAGATCATAAAATTATCTATAAAAATGTATCAATACTTTTTTCTTACAAGCCACCGTTTCTGAGATATAACGATTCAAAAAGTTATAAAAGTTGGCATACACAAATTGTCAAGGCCGGTCGTGCTCTAATATTGAATCGCAAACAATGGAGGATTCGTTTCGTTCCGACAAAGTATCATGCAAAACATCGCTATTGACGCAATTTAATAACTTTTTGATCATTTCATTTCATTTTGAAAACAACATAGTAACTTTTTAAATCGTTCTATCTCAGAAACGGTGGCTTGTAAGAAAAAAGTATTGATACATTTTTATAGATAATTTTATGATCTACAATTTGTTCTTAGGTTCTTTTATGATAAAACTTACCGTTTTGCTGAAAATCGCGAAAATCTAATTTTTTTTACCTTTGACCTTGAATAACTTTTTTTCCTTAATGGGGAATGATGGGGAACTTCTAGACATTGATTATAATTATGTTTTGAACAATTTCACAGAAATTTAGCTTGTTGGGACTTTATGTAACTTCAAATGTTTAAATTGACCGGACTAAAACGCCATTTTATAAATCTTTTTTTCCAGTCAAAAATTGCCTTTACATAGACTTCCAAAAAATACACGTGATCCAGGGAGGGGAGGGGGGGTTGTTCCCAAACCTCACCAAATATCACCAGGGGGGAGGGGGGGGTCAAAAAATGAGAAAAACGACCTCACGTGATTAATGGACGGCCCCTTATTATATTTATTTCATAAAAATGAATTTATGTACTTATTTTATACTTTTAATTTCAAAAACAAATAATTTTATTCACTTACTTAATCTAAGTCACTCATATAATTTCCCTAGAGTTTGTAAGGAAATTATAATACCTATCGATGCTTGTATAGCAGTGACTAACTAATCTAAATACTTATTCTAAGTCACTCATACAATTTCCATAGAGGTTGTAAGGAAATTGTATTACCTATCGATGCTTGTATAGCAGTGACTAACTTAACTAATCTTAACTAATTACTTATTCTAAGTCACTCATACAATTTCCATAGAGGTTGTAAGGAAATTGTATTACCTATCGATGCTTGTATAGCAGTGACTAACTTATCTAAAAACTTAATCTAAGCCACTCATATAATTTCCATAGTGGTTGTAAGGAAATTATATTACCTATCGATGCTTGTATAGCAGTGGCTAACTTAACTAATTACATAGCTAAAGGAGTAGAACAGGGATAGGCAGGATAGTGAAGAGGTTTACTCACGGTTCGCTTTTCCCCATTTCCTCCAATATTGAATATCGCCGTCTTTATTTTTCACAGATTTCCACTAAGTCGCGCGACAAATTTATTTAGGTTTTCTTGATATCGGTTAACGTTAAAACGCTCGCGAACCCTTGTACTCAGACCGATACGAGGTCTTCACAGGCACAAGATATATCGCGCCGATATCCTACCGGCTGCGCCAGTCAAATCGCGACGAAGGGGGATTATGTTTTTAAAAACTATATCCAAAATAAAAGACGGACAATTAATTCAAGAGTCGATGTTAGACTGAATTTTAATATAAGAAATCTTTAGACTAAACAAATCCTAGCCTCGGAATGTTACACCCACGCAATCTGGGAGGCAGGTGCATTAACGCAGTGTTAGCACTCCTCATATAGGCACGGATACATAACTAGGTAGGTATCGTGTAAAGCAATTTTTAACTTATAAAAATATATAAATATTGCTGCACAATTCACACAGCAACATCGATCGAAAATATTATATTAATAGTGGGTTTGTGAATCAAAAACAGACTAGGAGTCGAATATTTTAATTAATCTATTGTCAAATACGTAGGCAGTAATGAATTGAAATACATCGTTGAAACCTATGTAAGTATATGGTCTATTAAATTGGTCAATTAATCAACAAAATCTATCAACAACGTTTTATATCTGAAATCTGTAACAGCTAAATTAAGCTAATATAATAGGCACTAATTAAAACATCTAGTCATTTCGTACTGGGCAAAAACACGACATGCCTAATAAATTTGTCTAACATGCTTTTCCTTAATAATGGTATTGTGTCAGTCTCCTATTGCCTAGAACCTGTACATCGCGGCGTCAGCGCCAGCCCGCGCCTTGATGCCTGTTCCCCTGGTGGCCCTGGTGCCCCTGGCTCGACTGCGAGTACCCCTGCTGGTCTCTGCCGTCGTATTTGTTCTGTTGATAAGAGTTATGCCTCTGTCCCTGATAACCCCCACTTCCAGCGGAACTGTAACCTTTATTTTGTCCTTGGCTCTGGCTGTAGTTTCCGTACCCCTGGTGGCCGTACCCCTGCTGGCCAGCGCCCGGCCTGCCTTCGCCGTAGCTGTGACTCCCGCCGTAGCCGGAGCGGTGGTGGCCCTGGTGGCCCTGGTGGCCCTGGTGGCCCTGGTTGCCGTAAGGTACGTACCCGCTGCGCTGCGGGCCGTATGAATGTGACCGATCTGGAACAATAGGATTACAATTAAATTATTTCCTGACCATTATACATAAAAATCAAATTATCAAGTAAAGCTGCTACTGACTTCCACTAATTTCAATATTATAGCATCTAGTTTGAAATATTTCTTTGAAGTCTCTCGAGCATATCTTTTATAAAAATCCTCGCAAATAAGCGCTCGGCATCCTCTTCAGAAGGAGCCGTGTATTGCGACACTCGGCGACTTAAAACCGCTTGCAAATGCAGCCGTCGCGCCGCAGAGTGTTTAATCGCTCGCTTTGTGACGCTCTCTGGAAAGAGCTGGGATGTTGTGGAAGAGCCTGACAAAGCAGCAGGGCCATCACTAGTTTACTACTGTCCCTTAACTGTGGCTCGATCGTACATACATTTACTTAAACACGATTAATCCTCTCATCAAAATCTTCAGTTCATTTATTAACTCTTTGCTGAAGTTGAAAACAATTAGTGAATCCTGCGTATCAAATATCGTGATTCCCTCGCGTGAAGCTCCGTGTAATGTCCACAGTGTGATCCCGCGGCGGCGCAGGGCCCTTAAAGGGATTGCCGAGGCATTAGGCCATCGATACCCGCCGCGGGAGGACGGGTGACGGGGGTTATGAATTAGTCGCTATTGTTTGAAGCTTTGAAGTCGAGTGCTCAGATTTAAAAGCGTCGGTAAAAGGTTTTGCAGATATTTACTTTGTGTGGTACAAAGTTGTGTATCAAGATTTGCGAATAGTGTTAAATTAAATCATCAACTTTTTATATTGCTAGAAACATATTTATTGTATTTACTGCGTAGCGTAAGTAACCAACAATTGTATGTTATTATGTTCTAAAGTTATTTTTGTCGTTAAATTCCGTAACGAAAGGTCTACTAAAGGTCTATCATACATGACATTTTACACGAATATTCCCAAGCCGGCCCCAGTACCTAGGTGGTAATGTACATGGCAGGTGCCGCGTGTCGTGAGTTAATGACGACGGCAGTGAAGTGCGTAACGAGGCGGCGCCATTACGGCCATTGTTCCAACTGGCGCCCGACGTGGGGCTGTAATCACCAATTTATTGTTACCTTACAATGGAAGGAATTCGCTATTACGTGGGAGATTACGTTTCAATCGCTTTGTGCCGGGTGATGTACCTACTTCTGAAGGTTGGAAGTAACGTATAACTTTGTCGAAATACAGTTTCAAGATGCTTAACTGATACCAAAGCTAAACAAGTGTTTTATAGCATTTTAGCTATGCGTGTATAGCAGGTACTTATATCATGTGAAAATTTAAATTTAAACAGACATCTTTACATAGAAAAATTTACGTTGTTGGACGTACAATTCAGAGACGAAATTTTAAAACACATGAGACACGAATGTCTCATTATCTCTACAAAAATGTGACTGTGATTCACACTTAGGTAAGTACCCAAAGCATGCAAGGATGTCACATAGTGGATATGTGTCGGAAAAGCCGCTAAACACTATTTCGTCAGCCCACAGGCCCATACAGGAGTGAGAAGTAAAAAGAAAGGCGAAGGTAACGGCAGACATTACGGGCCTGTTATTCAGCGACGTCTGGGCGAGCGCGGGGCGACTAGTGCGGCCGCTCCGACACCGCGCGGCTTTATCATTCATTAAGTACAGGTAAACATTTAAATTAGTTTAATTAATAATTTAATTATTGAATCAGGTTAATCTTATGTATTTTCTGAAATAGTTTACATACTATTGTAGAACAAATCTATTTCAAATGTATTGTGAATATTGTGATCATTATCAGAATTTTAAACATTTGAATGTTTTTAAACATTATTTATATTTGCGATTCTGTTTAATGGAGAGTAATGCCCTAAATTAGCACCACGAGGCCAAACTACCGAGATCATCTTGAAAAAGGATGCAGTTTCAATTGAGTCAACTTTATGTACTTAATAATTTTTAGTGAAAGAATAGAGCTTTTTGAAACACAAAAGGTCCAAAGTTAAATAAAATATAATATTTAGGGCTAATGAAATGTGACAGTAAACAGACAGACAAACCTATAAATATGTGCTTGAACCGTCTAGTGAGGGCTCGGGTACAGGCTCGAAGCACCCAGTAGAGGAGACTATGCGCTGTCTGGCAAGTTCGCCTGTCAATCTAGTCCATCCAATTAGTTTTGTCGATATCGTACTAATTGACAAGACGAACTTTTACCTTCAAGATGTGTGACTTTAGTTGTAAAACTTAGCTTTAGAAATCTGTCGTTAGATAAGAGATTGGTAAATAGTACGTGAGTTAGATGTTGGTCAATTCACGTTAAATAAATTTGCAGATTTAACTAAGACATTTCGCGTTGTATTATGTGTTCTTCCAGTTTCACACATATTGGTTAACAATGATTTATTTTCCATTAGCATTCGCCGCGTGGTGCCCGTCTAAGAGTCGGTCAGTACCACTGAGTCCCGCGGACGTCGCTGACGGCGCGCCGCCAGCAGTGCTCCGAGTGCTGCTGGTACCAACTTAGAGCGATCGCCGACCGCGGGCCTTGTGCCCGAATCCACCAAACCTGTAATAGAATCTATCGCAAGCACCCGCACCCTGCAATAGGACGTTATATGGATTGTTATGATGATGATGATGAATTCATTATGTACCTACACCTAGCCCAAAGTCAGAGATCGTGTGTGCGGATACTTTTTATTATCTGTTCTAGTTATTTGAATTCCAAATAAAATAAATTTAAATCCGGATATAGTAGGGGGCATACAGCTAGTTAAGAATACGGGAAAGAACGTGGGACAATGAAGTACTTGAGGAACGGTCATTAAGAAAGGCAGACCTCTGAGAAGTATCCTTCCTTTCAACTTTGGTATCGCCCGCAGAGGGAGTCAGCCTGTCGAGGGGCCGGCGACTGACTGCTCTGTGCTCGTTCATTGACAAACGGACATGATATGGATTTGACTTTGTTGAGTGTATTCTTTAAGCTACCTTAAACAATACACTCAACTGCTCTAATAAGAGCCTTGGGTTTCCGTTTCCGGTCAACCTGTTTACTGATAGGTTTGTACTGGTCACTCGTCTGGTGTTCTGGGAGTTTTCTGCGTAAGAGATATCTCTGTAGTGTATTGTTTGAAGTATATTTTATGAGTTACTAGTAAGTATCGGTAAACATGTTCTTCACGACCAAGGGATGTTGCTGTTTCAATTACCTATTCGGCTATATTTCATTTTATTCAAAAAAACTAAAATTCCAAAATGACAATGCTACTTAGCTTGATCTCGCCTAGGAACTAACTATACTCATATTTTAATGTAATTTAACTGCACCTAATAGGATATAGAATGAGTGTTCAGTAGCCACACTGATTGACATCCCAATTATAAAGAGTGCCCGTCATCAAACCCGCGACAAGGCGGCGCGCGGCCCTCGAGCACGCGCGCCCTCTCCTCACTGCGGGGCAGGCTCCGATCTGACACTGAAAACGTCTCTAGATCACAGCAGGTCACAGCTATGTCATTTATTTACATCATATCCTAAGATTACGTCCTCGGGGGACGCTAGTTGGCTCGAGGCCTTGTTACGAGTACGTACCTAGCTGACACACTCAATAAAAGATAAGTACAAAACATCTTACTATAAGAAAGGTTTACTAAGAATAGTTTGCATATTTTGATGTATGGAATGTGTTGTTCTTTCACGGCAAAACGGATATGACCAGATTTAGATGAAATTGTAAGATTTAGTCTACTAAAGATAGTTTACGTACTTGACGAAAAATAAAAGGTTGTTTTACCACGGGAATTTTTCAAAAGTTATTAATTAGGTATATCCATATCTTAGTACTATTACAATTATATTGCCACGGGAAAATCACACAGCTATTTGCTGTCAGCCTAAGAATAGTACTTCTACCCGTAGGTATCGTGAAACCGACTAAAGTATTGTTATACCAGTTAGCGGGACAGCAGCGTTGTGCTGTGCGGTGTTGTGCTGTGTGGTGTGGTGTTGTGAGGGGTTGTGCTGTGCGGTGTTGTGTTGTGAGGGGTTGTGCTGCAGGCGAGGATCACCCGCGGCCTGGTGGCTGCACGTGAGGAAGGGATACTAACTGTCCCCACCCCACTGCTGGCCACAGTCAGATGCAGTACACCACTATCATGTTATGAAGACTTTATTTAACGATGTTGTAAACAATTAACCTTTCGTCTAGAAAAATGTCTATAATTATGGCAATAAAAACTATAAAAAACAAATCAACAAATTTCCCATGGTCCCCATATTTATGCACACGTCAATCGCAAAATCAAATAAGCGTATTCAATTAAAATAGGCCGTAGTTTGGGGGCGGGTAATTGGGCCACGTGGCCGGCGCGGACTCTGAGCGGCGGAACAGCCTAGCTATGTTTGAAACCAATTCAAAATAGGAATTAATTGGAAGCCGGAGATGTCACGAAGTCAAATGCACAGTTTGACGGTTCTTTGAACTGGAGACAGGGATGTTGAGAAGGGAATTTATATATGAAGATGAAACGTACCTATTAGGAATATGAAAAAATTAAAATGTTTAGATAGCACTAAGATTGTTCAGAAGCGCGGACTTTGTGAAATCATGTTTACATTCAGATTCAGATTCCGCATCTTCAAAGGCAGCAATGTCGTTCTTGTCAATGAATGCGATGACACCGGCTGATGATCGACACCAGATCCCAGGTCTAAAGTGGGTCTATCGGGAAGACCCGTGCCCAGTCTTTTACAATATTGTTAAAAATACAAGTAGCAAAAATCCCATAGGAAATTAGATATTAACAATTTGTTCGGGTGCCGAAAAAGAACCTAGACGAATTTTATCCGATGATAACTCCTAATGTTTAAGAATAAAAAAGTATTAATCCTAATAATAAGGCGGACAAAGCAGGGTGCTGCTTAGGTGTTCAATAAAGAAGGTAAATACAAGCGGTAGTTACAATATTTCCTTAGCAGCTCTTTATGAAAGATCCCAACACTTCAGGTTAAAAGGGTATCATCGGATTATAGGATAAAAGTAAAAAAGCAATAATGCGCATTAAATCGCGGCCGGACACCTGGCGGGGCGCGACTGCCTAATCCGAGCGATAGGAACCACTTGAACCGATCGACCCGTTATTTAAAAAGTAAACGTGGTTAAGTGCAGGTCGTGCACGTAGGGAGGGTTCCGCGCGGCTGAGGGGGCTTTCCTAAATTTTATATGGATGCTTTCTCGTAGGCTATGTCAGTCATTATAGGTCGTGGAGGATTTGGTATACTCTTGTCTAAGGTATGTGATCCCAATAATTATTATCAGTACATAGGTATACATAGGTTTTTAATTTTGAATTGAGTAGGTAGGTACTTACATATTTTAAAATAATTTTAGATTGTATGGTACAAAAAAAGTTTAATCTCATAGAACATCATAGTGTTCTGTGTGTTTTTCACATAATAGTCACATTTTTATGGTGCAATAAATGAGCTTACCTATCGAGTTTTGTAATTTGTTGATAATAATTATTAAATGTGCAGAACTGACTATTTAAATCTATTTACTATAAGTACCAGACTTAGATAACAGTTCCTATATTTAACAGCTATGTATTAATTCAATAGATCTTTCTAGCAAAAACATGTTCTGTAAATTGTGTGCAAAGAACAGGGAACCCTAAATATCACCCCATTGTTGGCAGCCCCCGATAATTATTATTTTCGTAGTTGGCGACACTGACGCGGACAATGGCAGCGCTTCCTGTTTGCTTTCGCGCGCTATTACACGTCAATGCCCGCGGGATAGGCCAATTTGAATTCCGAATTTGGAATAATGGACTCCATTCATGGACACTATGGGTAATTTTGTTTTTCTTAAACGGCTTTTTGTACTTTTAATTGCATGTTTTGGTGTCTTTTAATAGGCTTCGACGTTAATATCCGGATTAGTTTCTTAAGTACAGAAAAAATTGGTGAGTTTGCATAACTGCGGACTAGGTTTTATTGGTTATAAAGGTACTATCTATGTTACATAGATGTTACAAAGTCGCTCGTAGCCAGCAAAAAGTAGCCCTTCAGTAGTAATTACTAAATGCAAAGAACTAGAAAACAATACAACTCCACGCGGCTTTGTTCGCACTAATGAATGGATCCGCTTTATTCCTAAATTGGACCTCTTTTGTTCTCCTGTGTTCAAACTTGAAATTAAATACAAGTTGGGAGACTGTAGACCGCAGTAGAGATGTAACAGAGCTTCGGTTCCGGTTGTTAAGTCGGAACTTTCGATTATTATTACAGTTTCGATTCCGATAAATCAAATTTGAAAACTCCGATTCCGATTTAGGTTCCGATAAAATAACTGTGATAGGTATCTGAAATTCTGAGAATGTATCGCCAACGTAAGGCGTTACTTTCATTTGACCGAGTTCGTTTAAGCTTATAAAATTTGAATGATATGCAAACGTAGGTACCCCACACGTATGGGTTCGACGAAAACATTAATATACTCACTCCTGTGCGCGTCGTGCGTGGGTGGCGGCGGGATGGCCGCGAACTCCCGGGGCCCCGAGTGAGGCCCCCCGTGAGGGCCCGGCGCGCGGGGCCCCGCGTGGTGGCGCAGCGTGCGGTGCCCCGAGTCCGCCAGGTGAGCCACCGTGGTGGACCGCGCCATTCCTGACAACACGTTCATACATTGATTCACATTTAGTCCGTTAATGACAAGGGCCGTGCTGGCGGTGGTGACCGACTGACCGGAAACGTACCTATCTGCGGGCGCCAGTTGCGGCGCTGGTCGTCCGAGTGGAAGGCGCCGGGCTTGAGCACGCGCGGGGGCTCCGCGGCGCCCTGCAGCCGCCGCGCCGGGAACACGAAGTCCTCCGGGAACTGCGGGTCGCAGAAACGCACGCACACCACGTGGTTGCCCAGCACCGGCGGCAGACCCACCACGGGGGACGGCAGTTGGCTGCAAAACGGTAGCGTTAAACAAGTCGCAGACAGCACTGCTTCACATGTCTAAATTGTTGGCAATTTACATGTCGTTAATAAATATAAATTTTACCGTAGGTTTGTCAATGTGACCACTAAATGCAAAAACTATACTTATGAGCTTTTCGTTGATCAATGTTTTCAATGTCTTACGGAAAATGATGTTAGACTGCCCACTGCTTCTGTTATCCACTTATTTTTACTGCTAACGCCATCTGTTTCCATGAACTGAAACATCGTCTTCTACCGGCGCTGGCGTACTAACTCGTACTAACACAGTTCAACACTGTTCTACTAGATGGCGCTTCACACACACACAACCATCTTATAGCCCCATAAATCACATTTTTTTAACATTACATATACCTTTAACATTACAGTTTCTTAAAACTAAGCTATTATATTGCACTTACAGATTATAAAGTAGTAAACACTTAAAAATTAAAAACGAGTGACTAGAGCTAGACTTAAAGGTTCCTAAATGTAAAAAATGTAGAAACAAATTATTTCTAGGGCAATAGTGAGCTTGGCTTTTCAGCATATTTTAAACAATCTTTTTCTATTTCTGGCCACCTGCCAGTGAACACATCAACATCATAATATTTTGATTCGAGCTGCTTTAAGAGTGAACAGAGTGATTCGACCCGGGCGCCCCTGCATCTGTTATGGGCCACTTGGAGTCGCCAAACTCTGTGACTACGTTAGATGGGTTCATGTATCCACGTAAAATGCAACATTGTACTAAATTGCCCCTAACTTTTTCTTGTTTGCAGAAGGGAATCAGGCTCAGCAGCACCTCTGTAGGGGTACTGCTGGCCGCCCTCCACCAGGGCCCGCAGCGAGGCCCCCGAGGTAGTTCACAACACTTGCAGACGCCACTCACCCGCCCACTAGCACGTTGTCCCGGCTCAGCAGCACCTCTCCGCGCACGCCGTCGCAGCGGTAGGGGTACTGCTGGCCGCCCTCCACCAGGGCCCGCAGCGAGGCCCCCGAGGTAGTTCACAACACTTGCAGACGCCACTCACCCGCCCACTAGCACGTTGTCCCGGCTCAGCAGCACCTCTCCGCGCACGCCGTCGCAGCGGTAGGGGTACTGCTGGCCGCCCTCCACCAGGGCCCGCAGCGAGGCCCCCGAGGTAGTTCACAACACTTGCAGACGCCACTCACCCGCCCACTAGCACGTTGTCCCGGCTCAGCAGCACCTCTCCGCGCACGCCGTCGCAGCGGTTGGGGTACTGCTGGCCGCCCTCCACCAGGGCCCGCAGCGAGGCCCCCGAGGTAGTTCACAACACTTGCAGACGCCACTCACCCGCCCACTAGCACGTTGTCCCGGCTCAGCAGCACCTCTCCGCGCACGCCGTCGCAGCGGTAGGGGTACTGCTGGCCGCCCTCCACCAGGGCCCGCAGCGAGGCCCCCGAGGTAGTTCACAACACTTGCAGACGCCACTCACCCGCCCACTAGCACGTTGTCCCGGCTCAGCAGCACCTCTCCGCGCACGCCGTCGCAGCGGTTGGGGTACTGCTGGCCGCCCTCCACCAGGGCCCGCAGCGAGGCCCCCGAGGTAGTTCACAACACTTGCAGACGCCACTCACCCGCCCACTAGCACGTTGTCCCGGCTCAGCAGCACCTCTCCGCGCACGCCGTCGCAGCGGTAGGGGTACTGCTGGCCGCCCTCCACCAGGGCCCGCAGCGAGGCCCCCGAGGCCCCACCCTCCTGATAGAGGCCCTGCAGAAACTCGTAACTCTTGTTACCCGTGGACACGTAGAGGCGGTCGTGGCCGCGGATGTTGCGCAGTTCTGGGGACACATTCATAAATGTATTAGACAGTTCATGCCCGTTCATGGTACTAAATATCTGTTATACTTTGTATGACTCTAAGGGTACTCAAACATCTCTAACACATGACACTGGAATATAACTCTTAATATTAATTAAGTGCAGGGTCTATCCATAGTATGTAAATGAAGAATCACGTTTCGAACCCCCACACACACACACAGAAGTGCGGTGCATGTGTGTGTTCTGTGCGGAGCATAAAATAACTAAATGAAATCGAATCTGTGAAAAAAAGGTACTAGACTCTAGACAGGCATAATAAATATTTGCGAGTGTTAGGTATACATACGCGTAAACAACTTTGAGAGATTAATTCTCAACCTTAATAGAGCAAAGATATGAATGAACCGTACTCTCTGCGGCGGTAAGGTCCTCGTAGTGGGGCTCCAGCGCGCGGAACAGGCGCTCCTCGTCCACGAAGGGCAGCAGAGCCACGCCCTGCCACGCGAACTTCTTGCCGTTCAGGTCGATCTTGAAGTCGATCGGGTAGAAGTCTATGATCGCCGAGAACTGCGGAGGAGACAACAGTGCTATTTGTTACATTTGGAAGTTAATCACATGATTATTATAGTACTAGCTTTCCGCCCCGCGGCTGAGCCCGCATTATAATATATCACGCTGTATTTTTAGGCAATTTTATTGGAACCGTTAAGTAAATATTTAACTGTATTATAACATACTAATGCATAACAACATTTCCACTACTGCCTACAATATTTTCTGTAATTTTTAGGAATACAATTTCTGTATAGCCTATGTAAGTATAGCACGTATAAAGTTGAATATAGAATTAGTATAGTCAGTTACCGGATCGCTCATGAGCTTGGCCCACGGCTGCGGCACGTGGGCGGAGCTGGCCGCGGGGAACACGCCCATCAGCTGCTCCAGGGGCCGGAACTGCGGACAGACGGACGGCTCAATGTAACAGTGCCTTCCTTTACACACAGGGAAGCGTTCGCAAGCATACAGCGAGTTCTCACCGGCTGCGTGCCGCGCTCGAACTTGGTGGAGAGGCCGCAGATGTTGACGAAGTCGGAGGCGAAGGGCGCGTAGTGGTACGGGAAGTACCACTTCCAGGAGGCGCAGCCCTGGTAGTAGTAGCGCAGCACCCAGCTCAGTCCGCGCACGTACTGCAGCGCCACGCGGTACCTGCACACACACATAATAACTGCCGTCAGACACGATTTCGAACTGTCTCTAGAGAGTATACCAATCGTCAGAGTAAGTTATTGTTTATGAAGAGACGTAAATTGTTATATGATCAAATCTCTTACTAAGTCATATTAAGATGTTTGGGTCTGAACAAATATTATTTTCCTATTTTTGGTCCCAAATATCACCTAACCTAGAAAATAGATCACTGAAAACATTTTGGTTGATTGTTCCGATTGGTTTCATCACAGACCGCCGTATCACGACATATTCAATATGGCGGAATATTAGGTGTGCTAGGTTTGTGACAAAAATGTTCGACCCCTATTCGGACCTTTACGGTGTTTAGGGATGCCATCTTAGGTATACTATAAACAACATTTAATTAGTTTAGAATGATCCTTTAGTTAGACTGACCGGAACTCCATATTGTCGTTGGAGACGTCGAACTTGCTCTCGTAGTAGCGCTCCTTGAAGCCGTCCTCCCAGAGGCGCACCTCGTCGTGGCGGTCCTCGTCCTCCTCCTCGTCCAGCGCGGCCTCCGCGGCGGACCGCTTGCGCCCGCGCTGACACCTGTCTTGCTGACAATACAACGACCAAGTAAAGACCAAGCAAAGAGAAATCTAATAAAAATGAGAGATAAAATCTCTCATAACAATGAGAGAGATAAATTGATAAATCATTTTATCGACAAATTTCTTTTTTCTACTATTTTTGGTGTGAAATCTGCTTTTATATATAGTAGTGTGTCTCAGATGTTGTCGGTTTCTTAGAATTTGTATTTTCTTACCCATTGTGCAGAATTTAGTTAAATAACGCATTTTTTATAAACAAAAGCTGCTGAACTGAGCTCTTTCGATAGCTTATCTATATGAGCGTCCCATTAAAGCTTGCTGTTATGGCTAAAAATATAGTACTTACTAACTCTAAATTTTATCTTTTATTTGACATCTGTCTTAACTTGTTTTTCATTTGCTAATGAAGATCTTAATACATTAAGTTTTATTTTCATAAAGTAACAAGTAATAAGAGTTAAACCAATAAACGACTTTAGAGATGGCGTTATTATTGGTACGGCGATTCATTTTAAACATAAGTGACGTGTCATCAGTAACACCATTTCGTGATCATTCTTTACAAGATGGGGTGAATCATTATTGTAAATTAAAAAGAGATACGGACCCAAAATGGATCCCTGTGGTACACCCATTGAAACCAAAACCCGCTAATGATCGCTTAACATTAAAATCCAACTCTTTGAATCCTTCCACTTAAGTAAGAAGCAATAAGATTAATTTAATTAGTCTTTAATTCCATAATGATAATTCTGATTAATGTTTTATGGTCTACGCTACGCAATAGAATGCCTTCGATAAGTGACAAAAAGTAGTGGACTTGCATTTGGTGAAGCTGTATTAAGGGCTTATTGTGTAATAAAAAATTAGTATCAAAATGCTGTGAGGTAGCCTCTAATGTTGGCGTTGGTCGTGTAAATAGATTCATATGGTCCTAATTAATTTATAATTAAGGAAGTACTTTTCAAGATGTGATATTTACCGCGGGTGTTGCATTCATGCCAGCCAGCCGGATGTTGGCCGCCTCGTGCCGCACGTTCTCCATCCCGCCCCCGCCCCCGCCGCCCCGGCCCCCGCTCTGGCGCCCGAGAGCCTGCAAACACGAGTATTATATACCAGTCAGTTTTCTTATATTTTAGCACTGTTGAACGTTTCTGGGAAGTACTTTCCAGAGATAGAGGCACATTACCTGAGGAGCGAACTGCGTGTTCTCCAGCAGCTGGAAGTTGGGTCGCTGCTGCCTCTGGCGGGCCTTGTTCTTGGCGCGGAAGACCAGCTCGTTGGAGTGGCGCCGCCGGAAGATCTCGTCCTCGGCGCGCCCCAGCTCCGACATGATCACCTGCACGCGCTCCAGGTGCACGTCGCCCGAGTCCGTGATCCAGCCCTGCGGCACACGCACAATCAGACTCCACTCGCTGACTCCACGAGCGAGCTAGCCAGTCAGCGGGTCGTACGTCACCTTGGTCTTGTAGACGCACTTCTTGTAGAGGGTGACGAGGCGGTCCACGGCGCCCTCGCGGATCTCGAGGCTGGGCAGGTGCGGCAGGAAGTCGTTGCCGACGAAGAAGCACATGAACACCCAGTCGTCCAGCGCGCGCTCGAAGTCGTACGGGAACGGGAGGTTCGGCATCTGGTGGGACACAGGCTACCATTAACCATTTACACAATAACACAGGGATGTATCTTTCGACGACAGAGATTCCGCCTTAGTTCAGCACGCTGGCAATGTGCGGATCGGTGGGCAAAGGGCAGGGACGGGGTGGGGTACTCACGCTGAGCTCCTTCTCCAGATACTCGCGCAGCACGCAGAGGCGCACGAAGATGAAGTTGTCCTGCACGCCGAAGGCCGGGTCGGAGCCGCCCGCGGACTCCGAGCTGCCGGTGCACTCCTTCATCTCGTGACCTGCGCACATCACAATGAGCACCTCACTCCCTATCCTCGATACCGCAGGCCTCAGTGAGCATCATCATCAGCTCACCCAGCTGTCCGCAGACGTCGCAGGGGCGCGGCTTGTTGGGCTTGAACTCCTCGCGGATGATGGTGAAGTTGGGCTCGTGCGTGGCCAGCCCCAGCATGATGAGGTCCGCGTCGGCGCCGCACAGCACGTGCTGCGTGTTGGGGTCGTGGTCCGGTTGCGCTGGAACATCGTAATTATTAATTGGCGGATTTTTATATGAAATCTTCTAAAAGCAGCACTTATTTATAAACCGAACGAGACAACAATCATTATACATGAACGCAGTGTCTACCTTCTCCTATTTAATTGCCTTGTGGCGTATTAAGTCTCACCTCTTTGCCTTCTGATGTAGTCCATGATCTTATGTTCTCCTTCGCCAGGGACGTTGGCGTCTGACAGGATCACTTTGATGCCTTTCCACCCAGGGTCACTGTTCAATCTACAATCGGAAAACCATTACTGCTTATTTTTAAATTAAATTAATTTATTCATAACGAAATTTGAGCTCCATCAAAAAAGAAACAATTGAATGATTCAAATCATCATAACGGAATTACCACACCAGGCTACTTCCACATTTCTGTGTTCACTCAGAATAAGTTAAGTTAACCTGTCATGTATGTAGTAATGCAGGCACTTGCTGAGTCGGTCCATGAAGGGCGTGCCGGGCGTGATGCAGTTGGAGTCGAAGTGCGCGTCCTTGGGCCTCTCGGGCGGCAGGTAGGCGCCCTTGGCCTTGAGGTCCTCGCGGATGCGCGCGATCTCGTCGATCTTCTCAGAGGTCTCCTTGGAGGCGCGGAACCGCCGGGAGCGCTGCTGGTTCATCTTGGCTCGCGGTGCCTGTGTACCAGGTTCTATCTTAAATATCATCTGCACTGACGACTCGCTGTGGAGCCTGGTACGTGTATTTAAATAACTTATGTCATTAGTTTTTCCAAAATTTAGTATGTTACTTTACTTAATAAAAACACAAATACAGAATTACCATTTTTTTTCAAACCCATACCTGCATTAATCAAAAATAAACTTTTTTCTTGTAATTAGGTAATTCAAAATGTATGTCAAAAAGAGATTCCAACTAAAGTGCAAGCTGTTTTATGCTGGTACAAGATGATGCTGTGTGTGTGCCCAGCATCTTTTATGTTTTGTTTATACATTTCAGTTCTAATTTTCTACTATGAGGCTTTATTATAATAACTATAATTTTCCACTGCAAGAGGTGTTTTCCTCACAGTAAAAATATATATTAGCCATTTTTTTAGGCTTAATAATATACATTATTCTTACAGCCATGTCTGTTAAAAATTTTTAGTATAGAGTTTCAATAAATAGGTATCCTGGTTAAAACAGAGCATAGTATCTAATACAATAAGAATGACTTTTCACCACTTACCACACCATCAATAGCCATATACAGCACCTTCCTTGGCCGAACAATACGGAACAGCCTGTCAATGCATTCAAAGATAGCCACCATCATCTCATCCTCGTCTTTGGGCGCTGGCCGATCCTCCGGATGTGTGCATGGATGAATGATGCCATTCATGTCAAGGTATAGGTTGTCAAACTCTACATTATTGGGGTTTGGGAGTGATGAGTCTACATAAACAAGTTGGCCATCTACGTCGGTTGGCTGAAAATATGTTGTAAAATTATTAGTGGTGAGTTAATTAAGTACATAAATATTGTAATATAAAGAAAAAGAGCAATTCTGTGACATTCATAAAATTTTACATGAGAATCTTTAGGGTTTCTTGATCAATCAATGTCAGAAAGTTAACTCCTTGTTTCACATTTAGTATACTCCTTCTAAGGTTAGGCGCTATTGTAGACATAGTAGATGCTGGTAAAAACAATGGGAAAGCTTAAAGAATGTTCTCACAGAATGAAAACAGGACTTATGAGGTTATAATGCGTACCCTCTGTTCAACACATTCTACGATGACGCTGGCGTACTTGCGGCTCAGCCAGCGAAAGAATGCTGGTACTCCCATCTTAGGAGTTTATTACCAACAACTTTATATCGTTTTTTCGGTGAGTTTAATATATTTATTTATCACGTATTCAACACAAACAAATCGACGTTGATGCCATAATTTTGGAAGTGTGATGAATGAAAGGGAAGAACATAAAAAATACAGGCATTAGCATTTGTTAGAAAGAGATGCACACTTGAACAATATCCGTTCCAAAACGTCCCAGTATAATTTCTTCTTCTTTTGGTTTATGGCGAACGGTACTGCCTATAGATATTTTGCCGTCAACCGCCGATGTCATGTAATTGGTTATACTCGACAAGTTACACCATATTTAAGCATTGGGTTTGTTTTGATATAAAATAAATAAAAAATAAAGAAATTTCCAGCATTATAGATATTGCTATGTGAATTATTGTCCAGCAATATTATTACTGACAGCAAAGGGACTCTTTGCCTTTGCTGTCAGTGTCAAATGTTCAATCAGCTGTTGTCTGTCGCAAATACTCTCCTGTTTTGATTTTCGTGGGAAAATGTTTAAATCGAAAACTTTTTGTTGTTTTAATTATTACAGAAAATTGCTAAAAAATGGTCATGTGCGTAGGTGTTATTCCAGTACTGATGGCCGGAATATAAACGATATCAAAAAAATTCGAAATATCGGTATTTTAGCGCATATTGATGCAGGTTAGACCTATGTGTGCTATTCCTACCATATTTAGCAAGAATTACTTACCTGAATTTAATTTTTAAACCATCATGAATTTAAATTTATTTTAGAACACGAATCGGGTAACATAACCATGATATTGTTTTTGAGTTTCCCAATAAAAAAAATTAAACAAAATATTATTTTAATCATGGTATGTTACCCGTTTCGTGTTCAAATACTTGAATTTTTATCAAAATTGTTTTAATCAATTTATTTTTATCGTAATAGTCAAGTTAGTAAACTAGACGTTCTTATCTTAATAAATAAATAAAACCTTAATTATACTCATCGAATTAAATCTCTCACTGTCCACTCACAGGCAAAACAACAACCACAGAGAGGATGCTGTTCTACTCCGGCACCATCAGGTCCATGGGGGAGGTGCACCACGGCAACACTGTCACAGATTACATGGAGCAGGAGCGGCAAAGAGGCATCACTATTACTTGTAAGCATTAAGCACAAAATTAACTAAAACTTTATTTTGTAAATAAATAAAATTGGTTTATTTCGGAAAACCTAATCCATGTGTTGTTAGTAGCACATAAAAATTTTAAGGTAATTGTAAATTTAAGGTGCACAAACAGCAAATACACTATACCAGCTATACTCAAAGTATGTTCCGCGGAACCCTAGGGTTCCGTGATACCTCTGTAGGGGTTCCGCAAGAATTTAGAAAAAAAAAATATAAATATAACTATTTGAACTTAGAGCCGAGTTACAAATGTTTCTTTCAGCAGATATTTCTTTTAATTTGAAGGACCGTTTGTATGATAAAACTTGGTTGTTCCGATTGTCTTTCATGGCCAATATATTTCAAAAACTTAACGAATTGAATTTATCGTTGCAAGGTAAACAGATAACGTGTTTCAGGCCCATAACAAAATAACTGATTTTAAAAGAAAATTAGATTTTTGGATTATTTGCATTGGTAAGAAAGAAATAGAAAGCTTTACGTTACTCGGTGAGTTTGTTAGCGAAAACGACTCCGAAATGTTTGGAGCTGATGTGTTTGAAAAATTGGTCCAATATCTCAGTTCGATGCGCGCATCTTTTGAAAAGTATTTTCCCGAAGAACACAATACAAAAATTAAAGTGAATTCATGGATTCATAATCCTTTTTTACATAACTTGGAAAAGCCTAAAAAGATGTCAAACGAGATATATGAATCTCTTTTAGAAATGTCATCAGACATAAGTATGGAGTCACTGTTCAAAACGACGACTCTCAATAAATTTTGGTGCAGAATCCAAGATGAATATGCAATACTTGGCCAAATGGCTCTGGATATTCTTCTCCCGTTCCCAACTACATATTTGTGCGAAACAGGATTCTCTACCTACGCAGCCACGAAATCAAAATAACGAAATAGACTGGACGCCGAAGATGATATGAGACTCCAACTTTCCTCCATCGAACCTGACATCAACCAATTGATGAAAAATAAAAAACAGGTTTATAGCTCCCACTAGTTAGATTTTTTCTTTTTTAATGTTTTTTATTATTGTCCTTGCCAAGACTAAGTGGTGAAGTAAATAAATAGTAACTGTTACATTATACTTTTATTATACTGATTAATAAAGAATAAACTTACAAAAACAATTATTTTATTGTAGGGTTCCATCAAGTATTTTGCTTCCCAAAAGGGTTCCGTCATTAATAAAGTTTGAGAACCACTGCACTATACAATGGTCTAGATCTCTAGGATATTACTGTATGTGTATTGAGTTATCAGCTTTGCCCAAGTCATGATGGGTTTTGCTCTCATGCAGTAGCACATTGTTGATGCAGCTGCAGCAGTATCATTCCCCTGGGGCGACGGGCAGATCAACCTCATAGACACCCCGGGGCACATTGACTTCACCATGGAAGTGGAACAGAGTTTGGCAGTACTAGACGGAGCTGTTATCGTTTTGGATGGATCTGCAGGTTAGTGGTTTCTTTTCATTGTTTTCTTTTTAAACTGAACACTTTGTATGAGAGACTCTTATTGATCTTTTGTAATTGGTAATATGACATGATTATTATTCCAGGAGTGGAAGCGCAGACGCACACGGTGTGGCGACAGGCCGATAGCTACCGCGTCCCGCGCCTCATCTACCTCAACAAGATGGACCGCGCCGACGCCGACGTTGACGCCTGCCTCTCCTCCGTGAGAGACAAGTTGCAGGGGGAGACGCTGCTGCTGCACCTGCCTGTGCGACACGAGGGGAAGCTCATCGGTGAGATCTCTCTCCTCAACAAGATGGACCTGCCTCTCCTCCGTGAGAGACAAGCTGCAGGGGGAGACGCTGCTGCTGCACCTGCCTGTGCGACACGAGGGGAAGCTCATCGGTGAGATCTCTCTCCTCAACAAGATGGACCTGCCTCTCCTCCGTGAGAGACAAGCTGCAGGGGGAGACGCTGCTGCTGCACCTGCCTGTACGACACGAGGGGAAGCTCATCGGTGAGATCTCTCTCCTCAACAAGATGGACCTGCCTCTCCTCCGTGAGAGACAAGCTGCAGGGGGAGACGCTGCTGCTGCACCTGCCTGTACGACACGAGGGGAAGCTCATCGGTGAGATCTCTCTCCTCAACAAGATGGACCTGCCTCTCCTCCGTGAGAGACAAGCTGCAGGGGGAGACGCTGCTGCTGCACCTGCCTGTACGACACGAGGGGAAGCTCATCGGTGAGATCTCTCTCCTCAACAAGATGGACCTGCCTCTCCTCCGTGAGAGACAAGCTGCAGGGGGAGACGCTGCTGCTGCACCTGCCTGTACGACACGAGGGGAAGCTCATCGGTGAGATCTCTCTCCTCAACAAGATGGACCTGCCTCTCCTCCGTGAGAGACAAGCTGCAGGGGGAGACGCTGCTGCTGCACCTGCCTGTACGACACGAGGGGAAGCTCATCGGTGAGATCTCTCTCCTCAACAAGATGGACCTGCCTCTCCTCCGTGAGAGACAAGCTGCAGGGGGAGACGCTGCTGCTGCACCTGCCTGTGCGACACGAGGGGAAGCTCATCGGTGAGATCTCTCTCCTCAACAAGATGGACCTGCCTCTCCTCCGTGAGAGACAAGCTGCAGGGGGAGACGCTGCTGCTGCACCTGCCTGTACGACACGAGGGGAAGCTCATCGGTGAGATCTCTCTCCTCAACAAGATGGACCTGCCTCTCCTCCGTGAGAGACAAGCTGCAGGGGGAGACGCTGCTGCTGCACCTGCCTGTACGACACGAGGGGAAGCTCATCGGTGAGATCTCTCTCCTCAACAAGATGGACCTGCCTCTCCTCCGTGAGAGACAAGCTGCAGGGGGAGACGCTGCTGCTGCACCTGCCTGTACGACACGAGGGGAAGCTCATCGGTGAGATCTCTCTCCTGGACCGCGCCTTCCCGCGAAATACGGTTCAAATTAGCAAAAGTAAACTTGCACTACCATTATATGCATCAGACCTGTTTCATTGTTTAAGTTGAGTCCAACGATATCGAAGGAATATACACTTGCGGCCAAAAAAAATTAGACTGTTGCTGTGTGAATTGTCCACCAATATTAATTTATTTGCAGGCCTCATAGACCTCATCACGCTAGAAGAGATAATCTGGACGGTTGGGCGGGGCCAGCAGATGTCGCGGCGGCGGGTGGCGGAGGGCGAGGGGCGCGGGGGGGCGGCGCACGGCGCGCGGCGGCGGCTGGTGGACGCGCTGAGCGCCGTGGACGACGCGCTGGCCGACGCCGTCATCCGCGCCGGCTCGCTGGACCTGCCGCCGCAGGACGTCGACCACGCCGTGCGCCGCGCCACTCTCGCCATGAAGGCCTTCCCTGTTCTATGTGGTAAGGTCAATCCTATTAATCCTTATCCTTATCTATCTGACCGTGCAGTTTGTTAAGTGGGAATCGATCGACTTTTTCCGAAGGTCAAGATTCAAACTACGCCACGCACGAAAGCACCACTGGATTTTTCTTCTTGAAAAATTTATTTGCGCTATATGAACACGTGCTCTAACGATTAAAGCAAACATCGTTAGGAAACCGGCATGTTTTGAGAACTTTGAAGGAAACGTGAATTTCACTGAGCCACACTTGTCCAGCGTGGTATATTAGTCCTGTGTAGAAGTCCCAGGTGTGGGAAGGTGACAATGTGGTGATGGCGAGGTGTGTTGTGTCAGGCAGCTCGTACAAGAACATCGGGGTGCAGCCGCTGCTGGACGGCGTGCTGCGCTACCTGCCCTCGCCGCTGCACCAACACCCGCTCTACGCCAGCTTCGGCACCGACACGGTCGCCAGGGTCTTCAAGGTACGCATCTTGTTTTCATTCTATTACGATTAATATTGCTGGATAATTCGCTTCGTTGACTCACATCTAGCTATAAAAGACATAGAAGGTACGATCGGTTCATTTGTGAATAACTGTCTGCCTACACGCCGATGTCATCAGTCTCTTCGTTAAGATGGCGCATGAAACTATGCCGAAATATCGGGAAATTAAAAACAGTTGAAACTAATGGTATGTTACTTGTTTGATGTTAGATGTTGAGTTGTTGTGTGTGCGCGCAGGTGCAGCACGACCGTCAGCGCGGCGCGCTCACGTTCCTGCGCCTGTACGGCGGGACGCTCGCCAAGGGACAGAAGATATACAACCTGCGCCAGGGCTCCACTGAACAGGTCATCTCGATCATATCCACACTATCATTTTACATCATTATTACATTACTAGCGGTGCCCGTGACTCCGTCCGCGTTTGTTTGAGGGCCACGTCTTATCATAACCGTAACAAGGATTTAAATAGCCTATCCTGTGTCCCAGACCTCAAAATGTATGTCTTCCAAATTTCATCAAAATCGAATCATTGGTTTAAGAGTTATGGCGAAACATACATACATACAAATAATATTCTAAAAATCATCAATATAATTTCAGTATCACATTTTCAGCCTTTAGACATAATAATTATGTATCTCATAAAGACATCCCATCTCATTCTGTTATCAGGTGGGGGCGCTGTTCGCGGCGCTGGCGGACGAGCTGCGGCCCGTGGAGGGCGTGGCGGCCGGAGACATCGCCGTCGTCAGCGCGCTCAAGGTAACATATCACGTATACATTCAAAAGAAATGTAATAAATGTTGTATAGTAATGAGTGTCGGTGCAGGACACGATGTGCGGCGACCTGGTGACGTCATCGCCGGCCGCCGCGGCGCGCGCCAAGGCCTCGCTGGCCTCCCGCCTGCGGGCCCCGGAGGGCCCCGCGCGGCTGGAGGCCCTGCTGCTGCCCAGCGCGCGGCAGCGGCTGCAGACCCTGGAGGAGACGCCCTCGCCGGAGGACACCGCGGAGCTGCTGCTCGGGATCGGTGAGCGCACTCGTCACGTACGTCGGCCGATCCGCGCTCCGGTTCTCCCGATGTTTGATCGGCAGCGTGTTCTCCGCAGGCACCACGGTCCCGGAGCCCGTGTTCCTGTGCGCCATCGAGCCACCCAGTGCGGGCTCGCAGTCGGCGCTGGACGCGGCGCTGGCCGAGCTGCGGCGCGAGGACCCCAGTCTGCGTCTGCACACCGACCCCGACAGCGGACAGACCGTGCTGGCCGGTGAGTAGCCCGGCAGGTGCGACGACACTCACGGAGCACGCGGGCCGGTGTAAAGTGCACGTTGTCCCGGCAGGCATGGGCGAGCTGCACCTGGAGGTGATCAAGGAGCGCGTGGTGCGCGAGTACGGCATCGCGGCGGAGCTGGGCGCGCTGCACATCGCCTACCGCGAGGCGCTGGCCCACGCCGCGCGCCGCACCGACACGAGGACCGGCCGCGTCGGCGCCGCCGCGCAGCACGTGCGCCTCACGCTGTCCGCCGCGCGCGTACAACACCTGCCACAGGACAAGATACTCAAGTAACGATGCTTACAGAACAGAGATGATTCCTCTATTCATCCATTTTCCTTAAACTGCCTTAGGATCGAACCATATTAGTTTGTGATGTAAAATATGAGTGAGCCACCATTTTGCCTGTTTATTATTTCGGACGAGTCTTCTTTCGGGCCCCTCGTGAGTTCTGAAAGGAGACTGTGTGCCCGTCGGTGTGGTCGCCGAGGGGTACACAGGGCTCGTCCCGCGGCCGGGTCACAGTCCCTGTACCTGTATCACCTCTCGCAGACTCGACAAGTCGGGCGACAGCGCGGCCAACATGGCGCAGGCGACGGCGCGGCAGCTGGCGGCCGTGCGGCGCGGCGTCGACTCCGCGCTGCTGCACGGGCCTAAGCTCGGCTGTCCTGTGAGTTTGATCCTTTATTTACTGTCAAATTCATTAAATAGCTCCACTCACCACTTATCTTGCTTGATATTTTTGTTTTTGTTTATGAGAGAGACAATGAGGACAATGATGAAGTGGTCATCGAGAGGTCGAGAAGAAGGAGAGATCTTTTTTCATATCTTCTACTTCACGACAAAACCTTCATGGATTTTGAAAAATTTAATATAGTTCAATGCTAGACTTGGCCCTCTAAAAGTCCAGTCATTATATGAAAGCAGCGCTTAATGGAATAGTATCGTGTAAAGTGTTAGTGAACAGGCAGTTTGTGTCAGATGGTGGACGTGCAGGTGACGCTGCACTGGCTGGAGGTGGGGCGCGGCACCGCGGACTCCGCCGTCACGGCCGCCGTCGCGCTGGCCCTCCGGAAGGTAACCACTGTCCCACTGCTCGCCAGGAGTTGGACATTACGTCTGCTTTGTAGCCGATGAAGCTTTGCTTAACCCTAATTGGATCTGATGGGAACATTTAAATTTTTCTTTGAACTCCAGGTGTTCGAGGAGGCGGGGTCCGTGCTGCTGGAGCCCCTGATGGCGCTGCAGGTGGTGGTCCCGGAGAGCCACAGCGCGCGCGTGCTGGCCGACCTGGCGCGGCGCAGGGTCGACATCCAGCACATACACATCAGGCAGCAGAGCAAGGTACCACTGAACTCCAGGTGTTCGAGGAGGCGGGGTCCGTGCTGCTGGAGCCCCTGATGGCGCTGCAGGTGGTGGTCCCGGAGAGCCACAGCGCGCGCGTGCTGGCCGACCTGGCGCGGCGCAGGGTCGACATCCAGCACATACACATCAGGCAGCAGAGCAAGGTACCACTGAACTCCAGGTGTTCGAGGAGGCGGGGTCCGTGCTGCTGGAGCCCCTGATGGCGCTGCAGGTGGTGGTCCCGGAGAGCCACAGCGCGCGCGTGCTGGCCGACCTGGCGCGGCGCAGGGTCGACATCCAGCACATACACATCAGGCAGCAGAGCAAGGTACCACTGAACTCCAGGTGTTCGAGGAGGCGGGGTCCGTGCTGCTGGAGCCCCTGATGGCGCTGCAGGTAGTGGTCCCGGAGAGCCACAGCGCGCGCGTGCTGGCCGACCTGGCGCGGCGCAGGGTCGACATCCAGCACATACACATCAGGCAGCAGAGCAAGGTACCACTGAACTCCAGGTGTTCGAGGAGGCGGGGTCCGTGCTGCTGGAGCCCCTGATGGCGCTGCAGGTGGTGGTCCCGGAGAGCCACAGCGCGCGCGTGCTGGCCGACCTGGCGCGGCGCAGGGTCGACATCCAGCACATACACATCAGGCAGCAGAGCAAGGTACCACTGAACTCCAGGTGTTCGAGGAGGCGGGGTCCGTGCTGCTGGAGCCCCTGATGGCGCTGCAGGTGGTGGTCCCGGAGAGCCACAGCGCGCGCGTGCTGGCCGACCTGGCGCGGCGCAGGGTCGACATCCAGCACATACACATCAGGCAGCAGAGCAAGGTACCACTGAACTCCAGGTGTTCGAGGAGGCGGGGTCCGTGCTGCTGGAGCCCCTGATGGCGCTGCAGGTGGTGGTCCCGGAGAGCCACAGCGCGCGCGTGCTGGCCGACCTGGCGCGGCGCAGGGTCGACATCCAGCACATACACATCAGGCAGCAGAGCAAGGTACCACTGAACTCCAGGTGTTCGAGGAGGCGGGGTCCGTGCTGCTGGAGCCCCTGATGGCGCTGCAGGTGGTGGTCCCGGAGAGCCACAGCGCGCGCGTGCTGGCCGACCTGGCGCGGCGCAGGGTCGACATCCAGCACATACACATCAGGCAGCAGAGCAAGGTACCACTGAACTCCAGGTGTTCGAGGAGGCGGGGTCCGTGCTGCTGGAGCCCCTGATGGCGCTGCAGGTAGTGGTCCCGGAGAGCCCCAGGACGCGCGTCCTAGCTCACCTGGCGCGGCGCAGGGTCGACATCACAATATTTATTTAGTTTATTTTCCTCCTCCAGGTGATAGAATGCCTGGCCCCCCTCTCAGAGCTGCTGGGATACTCCACAACCCTCAGGTCGCTGAGCTCCGGCCTGGCTTCATTCTCCATGCAGTTCCAGCAGTACCGCGCCATGACTCCGCATGAGGAGGAAAAGGCGATCATCAGCGTCAGGGGGTTCTGAGGCTTGTGTCTACCTCCATAGTGGCCAAAGTCCCCTGTCCTTATCAGTTCCACCAGCTCTACGCCGAAATTTAAAGGTGTTTTTTTAGTGCTAAAGGATTCTTTTAGTGCTAAAGGAGAAGTCTTGTCTTCATGAATAAATAAATAAAGCATTGAATTCAGACCCTTGAAGAACTTGTGTTTAAAAAACTGTTCTGAATTGCATTTCTTGAAATAATGTATAATTTATGTAAGTATAGAGAGTATATGATAAAGAAGGTTAGCAAGAATCTAAACTGATTTAAAGATTTTTCAGCACATGAGTCCTACAGCTAAATGGTAAATGGCTAAATGTGAACCTAGGAACGTCCTGGAAGAGGGTCCAAAGTAGTCCAAACACTTCTGTTACCGATCCCAAACGTTCGCTTGTTCGTATCTATGTTAACTACTTTTAATTTATAAATAAGAGACAAACTAGCGGTGTAAATGTTTATTTATACAGAATGTACATGTACAAAAAAGACAGCATTAAATCAAAAGTCAATAAATATGTTGAATACTCTGGTGTTTTTGTAACTGCAACCTGAAACAAAATAAATATAAATAAGGACTAAAAATTGAAATAACTATACCTAGCTATATTACAGCTCCATTATAGACACACTGTGATACAAAACATACAATACAACATTTATGTAAACTCAATTTTTTCTCAAAGAAACAATTGAGTCTGTCACTCTGTCAACCTTGTGGCAACGTCACCTTCAATAATGCTTGTAAAAGTCAAGTGTTTCCTAGCGAAGGAACAGTGTTCAGCGTATTCGAAGACATGACCTTGAAGTCCTTGGTCGATTCTCTAAGCTGGCTGGCTTGATCCACAACTGCAAAGACTCACGTTAAACCATCCCCTTGCGATAGGACCGTACCGTCACTGCGTGCTGCCGGAGGTGAAGAGGTTGTCGAGCTCGTTGGCGTGCGTGTCGTGCCGGTAGCAGAGCCGCACGTTGTTAAACCATCCCCTTGCGATAGGACCGTACCGTCACTGCGTGCTGCCGGAGGTGAAGAGGTTGTCGAGCTCGTTGGCGTGCGTGTCGTGCCGGTAGCAGAGCCGCACGTTGTTAAACCATCCCCTTGCGATAGGACCGTACCGTCACTGCGTGCTGCCGGAGGTGAAGAGGTTGTCGAGCTCGTTGGCGTGCGTGTCGTGCCGGTAGCAGAGCCGCACGTTGTTAAACCATCCCCTTGCGATAGGACCGTACCGTCACTGCGTGCTGCCGGAGGTGAAGAGGTTGTCGAGCTCGTTGGCGTGCGTGTCGTACCAGTAGCAGAGCCGCACGTTGTTAAACCATCCCCTTGCGATAGGACCGTACCGTCACTGCGTGCTGCCGGAGGTGAAGAGGTTGTCGAGCTCGTTGGCGTGCGTGTCGTGCCGGTAGCAGAGCCGCACGTTGTTAAACCATCCCCTTGCGATAGGACCGTACCGTCACTGCGTGCTGCCGGAGGTGAAGAGGTTGTCGAGCTCGTTGGCGTGCGTGTCGTGCCGGTAGCAGAGCCGCACGTTGTTAAACCATCCCCTTGCGATAGGACCGTACCGTCACTGCGTGCTGCCGGAGGTGAAGAGGTTGTCGAGCTCGTTGGCGTGCGTGTCGTACCAGTAGCAGAGCCGCACGTTGTTAAACCATCCCCTTGCGATAGGACCGTACCGTCACTGCGTGCTGCCGGAGGTGAAGAGGTTGTCGAGCTCGTTGGCGTGCGTGTCGTACCAGTAGCAGAGCCGCACGTTGTTAAACCATCCCCTTGCGATAGGACCGTACCGTCACTGCGTGCTGCCGGAGGTGAAGAGGTTGTCGAGCTCGTTGGCGTACGTGTCGTGCCGGTAGCAGAGCCGCACGTTGTTAAACCATCCCCTTGCGATAGGACCGTACCGTCACTGCGTGCTGCCGGAGGTGAAGAGGTTGTCGAGCTCGTTGGCGTGCGTGTCGTGCCGGTAGCAGAGCCGCACGTTGTTAAACCGTCCCCTTGCGATAGGACCGTACCGTCACTGCGTGCTGCCGGAGGTGAAGAGGTTGTCGAGCTCGTTGGCGTGCGTGTCGTGCCGGTAGCAGAGCCGCACGTTGTTAAACCATCCCCTTGCGATAGGACCGTACCGTCACTGCGTGCTGCCGGAGGTGAAGAGGTTGTCGAGCTCGTTGGCGTGCGTGTCGTACCAGTAGCAGAGCCGCACGTTGTTAAACCATCCCCTTGCGATAGGACCGTACCGTCACTGCGTGCTGCCGGAGGTGAAGAGGTTGTCGAGCTCGTTGGCGTGCGTGTCGTGCCGGTAGCAGAGCCGCACGTTGTTAAACCATCCCCTTGCGATAGGACCGTACCGTCACTGCGTGCTGCCGGAGGTGAAGAGGTTGTCGAGCTCGTTGGCGTGCGTGTCGTGCCGGTAGCAGAGCCGCACGTTGTTAAACCATCCCCTTGCGATAGGACCGTACCGTCACTGCGTGCTGCCGGAGGTGAAGAGGTTGTCGAGCTCGTTGGCGTGCGTGTCGTGCCGGTAGCAGAGCCGCACGTTGTTAAACCATCCCCTTGCGATAGGACCGTACCGTCACTGCGTGCTGCCGGAGGTGAAGAGGTTGTCGAGCTCGTTGGCGTGCGTGTCGTGCCGGTAGCAGAGCCGCACGTTGTTAAACCATCCCCTTGCGATAGGACCGTACCGTCACTGCGTGCTGCCGGAGGTGAAGAGGTTGTCGAGCTCGTTGGCGTGCGTGTCGTGCCGGTAGCAGAGCCGCACGTTGTTAAACCATCCCCTTGCGATAGGACCGTACCGTCACTGCGTGCTGCCGGAGGTGAAGAGGTTGTCGAGCTCGTTGGCGTGCGTGTCGTGCCGGTAGCAGAGCCGCACGTTGTTAAACCATCCCCTTGCGATAGGACCGTACCGTCACTGCGTGCTGCCGGAGGTGAAGAGGTTGTCGAGCTCGTTGGCGTGCGTGTCGTACCAGTAGCAGAGCCGCACGTTGTTAAACCATCCCCTTGCGATAGGACCGTACCGTCACTGCGTGCTGCCGGAGGTGAAGAGGTTGTCGAGCTCGTTGGCGTGCGTGTCGTACCAGTAGCAGAGCCGCACGTTGTTAAACCATCCCCTTGCGATAGGACCGTACCGTCACTGCGTGCTGCCGGAGGTGAAGAGGTTGTCGAGCTCGTTGGCGTGCGTGTCGTGCCGGTAGCAGAGCCGCACGTTGTTAAACCATCCCCTTGCGATAGGACCGTACCGTCACTGCGTGCTGCCGGAGGTGAAGAGGTTGTCGAGCTCGTTGGCGTGCGTGTCGTGCCGGTAGCAGAGCCGCACGTTGTTAAACCATCCCCTTGCGATAGGACCGTACCGTCACTGCGTGCTGCCGGAGGTGAAGAGGTTGTCGAGCTCGTTGGCGTGCGTGTCGTGCCGGTAGCAGAGCCGCACGTTGTTAAACCATCCCCTTGCGATAGGACCGTACCGTCACTGCGTGCTGCCGGAGGTGAAGAGGTTGTCGAGCTCGTTGGCGTGCGTGTCGTGCCGGTAGCAGAGCCGCACGTTGTTAAACCATCCCCTTGCGATAGGACCGTACCGTCACTGCGTGCTGCCGGAGGTGAAGAGGTTGTCGAGCTCGTTGGCGTGCGTGTCGTGCCGGTAGCAGAGCCGCACGTTGTTAAACCATCCCCTTGCGATAGGACCGTACCGTCACTGCGTGCTGCCGGAGGTGAAGAGGTTGTCGAGCTCGTTGGCGTGCGTGTCGTGCCGGTAGCAGAGGCGCACGTTGGGCACGTTGCTGCGCGTGATGTCGTTCCCCTCCGGGCCCTCGCGCGTGTACTCCGGGCCCAGCCAGAACTGCTTCATCTGGAACCAACCAAAGACGTTACATCTGCAACCCCTCCGGGGTTGGTTCGCGCAGGAGCCGCTGCTGAACAACACTGAAATAATTTTTAAAATCGATTCGAAAAATTATTTCAGTGTTGGATAGTTGGTACATACGTTTTTCGAGAATGGCTTTATTATATAAACAATATACCTATGTGTAGATAACGTGAAAGAACGGAAGCGCAGCTGTCGCCGCGTCTGAGAATACTGCTTCTTACCATGCATTAGTGCGTAATATATTTTCATTTGGTTTATACCTTTATTTTACAAACCTCATCCCACCTAAGCAGAAACGAGACGAAACGATAGACCAAAATAGGGCCTAGCTCATATCGCAATAGCAAATACTTATCGTGCTGAAGTGAATGAAGGTTTCAGGTGTTTGACGTAAGATAGTGTTTAGTTGTTTGCTGGCGCACCTCGTGCGGGAATCCCGACATGAGCACGGAGTTGCGTGCCAGCTCGCACATGTCGCAGGAGCTCAGCTTCCACGCCTGCGCCGCGATGCTATACTCCTCCATCAGCGGCTCCTGAGGGAACAGCAGACCCTTGATATATGCTTATTATTTAAGCATCTAGTTAGATTCCTTTATCCTACCGTGTCCTCTTATTTCAAAGTACCTCATATATTTTATGGGAGTGTAAGTACCTTGGTGTAGTGGAACTGCAAAGGATCGTCAGTGCTCAGCGTGACGCGCAGCCCGCGCTCGAAGAACTCGGGCAGAGGGTTCCGGTGGTAGCGCAGGAACAGCGAGTTGTTGCTGAGCGGAGACATGGCGATGAACATCTGCGTCAGGTAGTACACGTACTGCAGCACGGGCACCTGGCGGTGGTTCATTCATTCATTCACATTTCTCCGTAAAATCACAAAGATGTTAGGTACTAGGACTGTCATCACTATCAATCAAATTATTATTTCTAGTTTTTACAGTGTGATAATCACTTTTTTTAGCAAGGTTACTTAAATTCTTGTAAATGTACTACGCATTTAAAAATTTACTATAGGAAGCTACTATATTTATATTTATTTCAATATTTTTTTCTCGCAAAGTTTCCTTCAAAGTGGACGGGCGTTTGAGAACTTCACCCATTTTTGTTGCAGAGTTTTGATTATGCTTGGAAAGGTGATTAAAATGGAAGATATGTTGACTTTTAGTTTCCTATCGTTTTGTGCTGCCGCGTTATATCTACGGTCAATTTAATGGTTATCATTTCCAAAATTGTTCCACGACAGGGTAGGCTGTCGTAGAACAATTGTGGAATCAACAAAAATGATAAATCTGAAACTTTAAGTAGGTACCTGTAATCTGTTTTTCTACGATATTTTACTTAATACTCTTATTGAGGTAAACAACTGGTAATCAATTGCTGACCTTCCTCAAAATGAGTCCATGGGAGATGTTCTCTGCCAGCAGGAAGGCGGCGTTGAGGTGTGAGGCCGGACCCGCCTCGCCGCAGTGCGGACGCAGCACGAACGTGTTCAGCCCTTGTTGCCTGTGAGGTCGCATTACATTATTATGTATGGTTGAAAGTACTTGTGATTTTGCTAGGCGTATATTGTACTCGCTTTTGATGTTTGTATTAGTTGTGAATTATAATTATGGAATATTATTTAACATAGACGAGAAAAGACGATAGGTTTTGTAAGTAGTTGTTTTGTCGCGTCCATGTAATCATATCTTTCTGTAGAAGTAATAATAAGTCTCAGAGTTGTGGACGTTGATGCCGTACTTGCGCAGCTGGTTGAGCAGCGTCATGTTGGCGTACATGTAGTAGAGGTAGTAGGAGTAGGGCGGGTTCTCCTCGCTGTCCCACTGCTCGGGGGGCTTCATGTCGGGCGCCAGGTGCGGGTTCTCCGGCTTGGACTCGTCGTCCACGCTGTCGAAGCCGATCACGTGCTGGACAATCAAAAATAAAATAAATATTGCTGGCAGAAGGGTACTTTTTTACATAAATAAGCTTTTTGTACTCTAGAAATTTTCTCCTAAAGTGGCGTCGTAAGTCGCCAGAAACTTACCGTCAGAAACTTGTGGAGCTCGAGGTTGGAGCTGGGGTCGATGGAGACGATGAACAGAGGCTCGAACAGGTTCGTGAGGAACTCCTGGAAGTTTTTCATCAGGTTGTTTATCCGGTAGATGTCGCTGTGGAGAAAATGGACAGTTTAAGAACCTTATTAGAGGTTTACAAATCGGTGCGGTGGTACACTAAGTAGCATACTAATTTATATTCTGCTTTTCCTGAAATCCAAATTATTTTAATACACATACATAGAATGTGACCTTTATTTGCAGTTAAAGCCTCCAGCACACCGGATGCGTATACGTACATGTAAGCGTAGACGTGCACGTACCGCTGAGTTGTAATGTATCGGAATGTATGAGACAGGACGTCTACGCTTACATGTACGTATACGCATCCGGTGTGCTGGAGGCTTTAATCTACGCATTTTTAATTCATAGCAAAGTAACAAAATACTTAATGCAACACCTATACTTACCGTATTAAGTACCTACCTACGTGGTGTATTTAATGATACAATATGTACGTTGTAAATGTATAAATATGAAAGCAAACCCACAAGAGGCGCGGCACCTGCACCAGCCAGCGCATGTGCGGCGAGTGCACCTCGTGGCGCAGCGCCCAGGAGGCCAGCTTGCTCCACTCGTCGCGGCTCTTGCAGTAGATGGAGAGGCGCGGCTCGGCGTACGTGTATTTGTTCTCCTCCATGTGGCCCATCACCTCCTGCACATTCAAACACACACATACACACATTTTTTGCAAGCTCATCTCCCCCGGGCTTTTGCTGCTTCGAGAAAAGGATGGACCAACCGTGCGTGTAATAATGGTACTATTAATAAAATATTGTTGACCATACAGGAACATCATAACCAAAGTTTTGTGAGTACAATCAAAAGTCAGAAACATGAAATAGATACCTAGTTAGTATGCGATGAGACTGACCTTTATGATCCTGGCGAAGTACTTCCCGTTCATGTAGTTGTCGGTCTTCAGGAACACCTCCCGCAGCCGGCTCTCGCCCACGGGGTTGTATTTCGCGTTGAACTTGTCGAAACGATGGAATGTGTTGCGGTCCTGGAAATAAACAAGAAAAGAACGCTGCGTAACGCATACTTAAGTCAAAACAGGTCCTGTCCAGAATTCATGATTTTACTGCGTTTATGTTACACGCGAACTCATTCGGATGAGGTCCAAGACAAGCGGAGTCGGTACACGCGTTTAATAAAGTGGCAAAGCTCTAAACTAAATCAATGCTTAAGGTTTCAGCATGCTACAGTTGTGCAGTGGCAATACTGGCAATGGCGTACACGATGGCGATATGCGTGTGCCAAGGTGGCCTACACCCACAATACACGCGTCCACGTGGCTTCCAAGTTTTTCCATTCACATAGGAAACACAGTCTAACACACTGAAATGCATGAAATTGTGTGATACAGTGATATGCATGCAACGGCCGTGGTATTGTGAAGGCTTAAAGATTGTGTCGACTAAAGTGGAGTGCTTTATTTGCGACAATGGTGTACAAAGTTGTAAATACAGGCATTGGAGCCGGATTGGGTAGTGTAATATGTTTAGGCTACGTTCAAGTGGCTAGTTTGTGTCGTGTAAGTAGTGTGTCTCACGGCGTGCACGTCGAGGATGTCCACGTTGAGGTCGTAGGCGTCCAGCCGCAGCTCCTCGAACACGGAGCGCAGCGTCATCGTCACGCCCGACGACAGCTTCGACACCACCTACACCACGTTTCTTCTTATTATAAGTCGCTAAGAGATGAGCTCTAGAATTTGTAAGAATCGGTGAAAAATTACGAGATTAAAATAATTTAACCCTAATTTGATATGTGACCACTACATACCATATCAACGATTTGTCCACACGTCAGTAGTTTAACTGCTGAACTTAGTCTTCGCTTAGAGATTTCCGAAAGCGACTTGCATCCACCGTGAACTTGACCATCTGTCCATCTGGTTGGCGGTCCTGCGATGCTGTTACCCGATCCGCTGTCTCCAATCAAGAACAGTGGCCCGATCGGCTATTTTTTCTACACGGGGCTTGCCCACAGCCACTTCATCCAGTTGATCCGCTTGGTTATGTAGGTGGCAAGTAGAGTCAGGTAATTAACAAAGTATGTATGTAATTCAACAAATGCTACCTACAACCGGTTACTGACCTCGTCTGCATTAGCGCGCAGAGTTCGCTTGATGAAGCGCAGCAGGTGCTTCTGGTTCATGCAGGAGGCCGCGTGGATGTGCGTGTCCACCTTCCTGAGGAACACAATTCATTACTTATACAGTAGTTACGTTTCATCATCATCATATCAGCCATTGGACGTCCACTGCTGGACATAGGCCTCCCTATATGACTTCCAGTCATTACGGTCGCTCGCAGCCTGCATCCACCGCGAGCCGACCGTCTTCACCAAGTCATCAGTCCACCTTGTCGGTGGACGCCCAACGCTGCGTTTCCCGATCCGTGGTCTCCACTCGAGGACTTTTCGGCCCCATCGGCCATCTGTTCTCCTCGCTATATGGCCTGCCCATTGCCACTTCAAAGAGCTAATCCGTTGGGCTATGTCGGTGACCCGCGTTCTCCTACGGATCTCCTCATTTCTGATTCGATCCCGTAGGGAAACCCCGAGCATAGCCCTCTCCATAGCCCTGTGAGCGACTCTGAGTCTGTTGATGAGGCCGATAGTGAAGCACCACGTTTCGGATCCGTATGTCATCACTGGCAACACACACTGATTGAAGACTTTTGTCTTGAGGCACTGAGGTATTTTGGACGAAAAGACGCTGCGAAGTTTCCCGAACGCTGCCCATCCGAGCTGGATTCGACGAGTGACCTCCTTCTCAAAGTTGGACCTACCTAATTGGACTGTCTGTCCTAGGTATATATACGCGTCAACAACTTCAAGAGCCGAGTTCTCAACCATAACAGGGGAAGGCTCTACATGAACATTGGACATGACTTTCGTCTTATCCATGTTCATTTTGAGACCAACCCGTTGGGAGACTCGATTGAGGCCTTCGAGCATTGTGCCGAGTTCTTCCATCGAGTTTGCCATGACCACGATATCGTCCGCGAATCGAAGGTGAGTGATGTATTCGCCGTTGATATTGATGCCCAATCCTTTCCAATCCAGAAGTTTGAAGGCGTCTTCCAAAGAGGCAGTAAACAGTTTCGGAGACAAAACGTCTCCCTGTCTTACGCCCCTTTTTAAGGGAATAGCCTCCGAACTCTGTTCTTGTACTCGGACGGACATGGTGGCGTTTCTATACAAACACTTCAACACCTCGATATACCGATAGTCAATACGGCCCCGCTGGAGTGACTCAAGCACTGCCCATGTTTCGATCGAATCAAAGGCTTTTTTGTAGTCCACAAACGCTAAACAGAGCGGCAAGTTATACTCCTCGGTCTTCTGTATAATCTGCCGCAGCGTATGTATGTGGTCTACGGTACTGTTGCCTTTTCGGAAACCGGCTTGTTCGGGAGGCTGGAAGTCATCAAACCTGCGTTCGAGTCGGTTAGAAATGACCCTAGAAAACAGCTTATAAACATGGCTCAAGAGCGAGATGGGTCTGTAGTTCTTCAATAAGGCTTTATCACCTTTCTTGAAGAACAAGACCACCACGCTCTTGTTCCATGCTTCAGGCGTGGTGCCTCCAAGCAAGGTGGAATTAAAGAGCTTCTGAAGGACTTTAAGTACCGGTGAACCACCCGCTTTCAGAAGCTCTGACGTAATTCCATCCTCACCTGGCGCCTTGTTGTTCTTAAGCTGCTTCAGGGCCATCATAATCTCGTACAGGCTGATGTCCGGGATATCTTCGGTGTAGTGCCGGGTCAGTTTGGCTCTTGGGTCTGTAGCCGCACTGGTAACAGGCTGAGTGACCGAATCGTAGAGCTGTCCGTAGAACTTTTCGACTTCCCTCAACACTTCCGCTTTTGTCGACGCTACACTGCCATCATCCCTCTTCAGCTTTGTCATCTGGCTTTGCCCAATAGACATATCTCTTGCGAACACTTTGGTGCCTTTATTCCGCTCTATCGTGTCTTTAATACGAGCAGTATTAAAGACACGAATATCGCGTCGCAAGGATTTGTAAATGCGTCTATTGAGCTGCCTGTGGGACTCAGCGTCATCGGGAGACTGCAGTCTTAGCGAGCGTCGTTCAGCCATAAGGTCGAGGGTGTCTTCAGAGAGTCTCTGAGTTCTACTAGTACGGCGGGTCTTAAAGAACTTAGACCCCACCGTATAGACAGTCTCTACGAGCCTGTTATTGATCTCGTCCACTGATGCGTGTTCTTCGAGAGCTAGACAGTCAAAACGGTTTGAGAGCTCGAGTTGAAAGCTCTCGGGGTATTCGATCTGGGCACGAGTAGGTCGGAGCGTGGACTTCATCAAACGGGACCGCTCAAGTTTAACGCTCATATTCAATGTGCCTCTTACAATAAGGTGATCGCTACCGGTTTTCACCCTATGGATCACAGAGACATCATTGAATATCCGTTTCTTGTCGGTCAGGATGAAGTCGATCTCGTTTCTCGTGGAACCATCGGGGCTCATCCAGGTCCATTTCCTGTGAGGCGGCTTCTGGAAGAAAGAGTTCATCATAAAGAGTCCCTCTTTCTCCAGGAAATCGGCCAGCCTCTGGCCCCTGGGGTTCCGTTGCCCATAACCAAAGTTCCCCACCTTTCAACTCATCACCGCTTTTCTTGCCTAGCTTCGCATTAAAGTCCCCCATAACAACATTGAAGTGAGTTTTGTTGGTATGTATGGCTCTACTAATGTCCTCATACATACACTCAACTTCATCATCTGGGCGTGCCGAGGTCGGCGCATATACCTGAACGACCTTAAGCGAGTACCTTTCAGATACTCTGAGTGTTAGGTAAGCAACCCTGCTCGACACACTGTCGATGGTAATAATGTTGTTAACAAGGGACTTGTGGACGAGAAACCCGACACCACCTTGGGACTGTTGGTCGCCCTCCCGGTAGAAGAGCAGGTTACCCGACTTCAGGGTTATCGTGTCCTCTCCCTCTCTTCGGACTTCAGATAACCCCAAAATATCCCAACGTAACCTGCTCAACTCTTCTTCCAGCTCAACGATCTTTTCGTCTGTCCTCAACGTGCGGATGTTGTGTGTTGCCAGGGCCAGTGGTCGTCGTGAGGGCAATCGTTCAATATCCATGTTTAGCGCGTTGGTCGTTTGGCAGTCTTGGACCCTCGCCCGGAGATTATTGCCCCTGACCCTGGGGGGTCTTGGCCTGCTGCCATTTGCCTCACCCCCAGTGTCGCCGGGCACTTGGGGACAGATGTCTGGTGTATTCATATAGGGGTTTTGGGCCATATCCCGCCACGCTGGCCCAGTGCGTGTTGGCGGGTGGTTTGCCATTGCCTCGTCAGCTGATCGGCAGGGAGCACCGCGGGCAGGTGAGGTTGGCTTGGGCGCCGTGAGGTATTAGGTGGCGCCCCATACTCCCCTTTACGTTTAAATGGAGGAAAATAATTTTATCGATATGAAATAGTATTGAAAATACAATGATGTCAGTATCAGCTTGCACACCTGACGTTGTAGAAGTCCCGGTGCGGCACCTGCTTCTGCAGCGCCAGCTCGTGCAGGTCGTTCAGCAGCACGTGCAGCTTAAACTTCGACGAGAGGTAGCTCAGGCGGCGGAAGCAGAACGACTTCCTGCAATATTGGAGTCAAGTCAATGCTTAAAGTATTCTATTGTTCCCCGGGGTCCCAAATGCGAGCACAAACGTTGACACCACAAGCACACATAGGTGTATAAATCCTTTGGTCAGTTTGACGACACCCGCAGGAAGGGATGACCAGTCTGGTAACACAGCGCAGGGGCGGGGGCGGGGGCGTTAGTAAACATACAGCGGTCCGTCCGTGATCATGTCCATGAGACGGGCCATGTCCTCGCAGTACTTGGCGAAACTGACGGCCTCGTGCGGCAGCGCGCGGCCCAGCTCGGCGTCGGCCTCCGTGCGGAACAGCGCCGCCACGCCGCGCGCCCACCGCACCACGTAGTGCCGGTCGGGCGGCATGCTGCACTCCCACGGGTCGCGCTTTACCTCTGCCAACACATTATATAGGTACCTACTTACTACTTTACTACACACATCTATCTATCTATCACTCTCAGTTTTGAGTCTAGTTTTCGTCTCTTATGATTTTCTCGTAAGGGTCGGTTTCTGTATGTGCCTATGTATGTACATATGTTCCGCCATAACTTTTAAACCAATGATCCGAATTTGATGAAATTTGACATATAAATATTGAGAGGTATGGGACACAGCACAGGAATGGCTATTTATTTTAACTCTTTCTAAAGTTATGATAAGACAAACATAATTTAAAGCGGACGGAGTTGCGGGCACCGCTAGATAAACTTTATGTTCGAACCTGTGTAGATGTTACTCATCTCCTCATCGCCGTCAAAGCTCTCTACGGAAGTCCTCGTGTACTCCTCGGGCCGCACTGGCGCGATGGACGGACTCGCAACTGTCAACAATATATCATTATTGAAACGTTCAACATACTGCGATCCACTGATCCGGTATCACGACTGGCCTGGTCAGCGTGCTGGTTCTACCTTATCGCCCAAGACTTCAATATAATTATTATTGTTTAAAATTGTGCCTCGTCGTTTGTCTGCGCGGAAAATAACTTTGTTCACAAAAGACAAGGTAAAATATTTAAAAAAATCATACAAAGATGGTGCGAGGCGTGCGGTGCCTCGGGCCGGCGCGCCGCGCTGTCCTGCGGCAGGGACTCCTCCGAGTCGAAGGCCGTCAGCCGCAGGTACTCCTCCGCCGCCTCCTCTGGAACATGCCCACGCCATTGGCATACTACTTGATAAGTTTCGTCAACAGATCGCTTACGCCGCAAGAGAATAATACAAGTTGTGTATTTCAAAAGTACAAAAAGTCACAGATCCACCGCACAAAAATGGAAAGCGCTTCAGACAACGTGAGCAAAGTTTGCACGGTAGGTACTACTTCTATATGGACTACTCGATGGGCCCGTCGTATCAACCTGGAAAGGAGAAGATCTCTTCCATGACCTCTCGTGGACATTCCAGTTTACCCTAAAACTATCAGTAGCAAGTTACCGTTAATGTTAAGAAGCGCTTCGTTGAAATTCCGTGAGGCGGATGCCATGGCCGCGCGCTGCACGGAGCGCCCGGAGAGGTACTCCGCGCACGTCTGGTTGAAGCTCTGCCCCGAGAGCGCCATGTACTGACTGCGCAGGCGCAGCGCCTCCGACAGCATGGACGCGCACCGCACCAGGTCTTCTAGGGGCACCTGACAAATGTGAGGTATTCAAACGGCATTCCTCTGTTCCCAAAGATTAAGGTTTAGGTGCGTCATTTATTTGCATAACGTCTTATGGACTACTTGGACAAGTCAATACATAGAAAGCCGAGCTGTCATTACGCCTCGTGGTTACAATGTTCTTGCAAACAAGGGGACTTGGTAATTATAATCCAGCGGGCGTCCTTGTCGCACGTTCGAAGGCGAGGCTGGGCCTGCGATGGCATGGTGTAGTATGGGCCAGCTGGGTCTCACCCCCGTCACGTGGTAGCCGTGCACGGACACCCTCTGGTAGGGCACGTCGCGGCGCGCGTCGGCCGGAGCGCGCGCGCGCGTCGCCTCCTCGCTCTCCGTGCTGCTCAGCTCCATGGCCTCCGCCGGGGCCCTGCCGCATCAACAACTTATTTATTCAGATATTTTGGGTTTTATATAGGTTTTTCAATAAACCTTCCAATATTACGTAAATCTTGATGTATGATTCAAAACTTACATTTGGTATTTTCTATCTACTAAAGAGCAATAGCGGACAGCTAATATAATGGTTGTTACCCGCGAGATTCGGACCACTTCTTGTACTCCTTCTTGCGGTACAGAGTCCGCTTGGAGTAGGTCTTGGCCGGACTGAGGTCCTTGGACTTGCGCGGCCGGTCCTTGGCCCGGTCCGGCGCGCCGCTGCGGCCCGGGCTGCGCTTGCTGGACCGCGCAGAGTCCAGCTCCTTTACGCTCAGGTTCATACTTTTATTCCATAGAGCCATAGCTGCCAATAAACACAGTATTATGCGCCACAGTCAACACTCTATAGATATTACATAGTACCTTACCTAACAATAATAATAAATCACTACAGAATATACTACAAAATATACCTACCGAGCGCACCTACCTATACAGTTTAAATCGTTTTAAACTAATATTGTGTTGTTTAACTTACTTTCTACATGGGTTTTAATGACCAAATTTGTATATAATCCTTATCTTCCCTTGGGTTGAGTGTCTTTAAATGGTTTCCTAAAGTTAGATCATGTTTGGGGCTTCCGGACTCGGGCTGGTGCGGCTCTGCGACTCTTTCAGTGGATGCTTCATGTTTGGCTGGGCTTCATCAACATTCCTATTCCATGTCTAGTTTTATTACGATTTAGTCCACGGGATTATTATTTATTTTATGTAAGTTTTGATTTTGATATGGTTTTGATTTAAACAGAGAGTAAATGTCATTTTTTTTATACTTTGAAAGACAGCGGGTTAAGTCTAGTTTCTATCGAGTTAAGTTTTATTTATCTGTGTTCAAATACCTAACTGTTCACAGGTTTAGGTTTGAGAACACGTTTTGATGATTATATTATAGTCGCAAGTTAGACTTACCTGATAACCTAAGAGCCCGTGATGGCCAGATCTTCCTTTAATTCACAAGCGTGAAAATTCTTTCATGTGTATGTCTAACATAGGTAAGAATAACCCCCAAACATGAAACCTGGATCGTGGTTCCTTTGGGAGATAACAGGTAAAAGGTTGTTATCTCCCAAAGGAACCGCGATCCAGGTTTCATGTTTGGGGGTTATTCTTACCTATGTTAGACATACAGAATAAGGTAGGTTTTAGTGAAAAATTCAAATTGAAATTATAATTTTATTACTTAATAGATATACATAACAATTACAAATCTATAAAATTAACGTATAAACTTATTTACCATAATTACTAGAAGCTTAAGTTAAGACAAATTGAAGATGTAAAGTCATGTTGTAGGTACCTACACAAGATAAGAATAGTGAGTTTAGTGAACATTTTCATAAAAAGCTTATATTCATAATAATAGCCATAATAGTGGTTCGTGAATCGTGAGACATAAAAATAAATATTGCTTACGCAGCAATATCTACTCCCGATTAACCTTACACTCTGGTTATGAATAAGAATGTCAGACAATCTATTAGTTGTTGGGTAACCAAAGCAGAAGGATATTAAATAGATAACAATAAAGCGAAAATGTCCCATAGTAAAACAAGAATGTTTTAGATTAGGTAGGTACTAAAGCATTAATTCATCAAGTGTCTTTGAAACGTTCTTCTTTTTTGAATTTATATTATTAGTTATTTCAATTGATATAGGTATTATCAAAATTAAATTTCAGTTGAATCATGTTATAAATGATGCAAAGATTATGTAATGAAAAAGTGAACGTAGGGTTCATTTATGTTAAGTATTTATGAACCATCTAAGAGGGAAAGATAAGGAAAGGAATTTTTTTTTGGTCAAGTGATTGTAGTAGTTACAAATATATTCGATTTGTAGTTTGTACCTATATGGTAGGTTTATACAAACACTGAGTTTAATTAAAAAACTATGCTAGTTAAGCCTTGCTAAGAGGAATTCATTGAGGTAAGAGTACCTACATTAATTTTATTAAAGTTGTATAGGTATTGATTTGTTACCACATCGATATTTTTTTGTGTCGCAAGTTTTAAGGTCTTACGATTTTTTATTTTTTTATTTCGTGGAAAATCCTAAAGATCACTTGGACAAGTCTTACAGTGAAGCGTGTCGCAATCGAGTTGAATTACAGAACGAAATAGGTGGTAGCAGCACTAAAATTGTAAAATAAAATAGATTCGCAATAAGAAGAGGGTAGATCGGTTCGTTTGTGAATAACTGTGTGCTTTACTCGCATGTGAAGATGGCGCTTGCAACAGTGCCAAAATATCGGGAAACTCAAAAGATTAAAGATTTATGTCATTATTTCCATAAAATCCTAAAGATCAAGGACAAAAAACATTGAAATTATGGTATATACCCGTTTAGTGTTCTAATATTGTTAAAAACTAAGATAGTTTAAAAAATTGTTATGCACTGACTTTATTCCAAGATATTTATTTTTGATCTAAAACATATTATTTTACTTATCTCTAACTACAATAGGTAAATAAAAATGATAGATAAAGCTTCAAAATAGCTCTTATAGAAAGGCCAAGGATTTTCTATCACTAATTTCAGTTATTCTTTACGGAAAAGATAAACTATGCAATGGCACTATCAATCTTTCATTTTCACTTATTTATCACAAGGGTCTATTTCTTAAATATTAAATATTGGGGCGATTTAGCCCTGTTTAAACATTTCATATAAAATAACGATTTAGCCCTATTTGAACATTTCATATAAAATAACAATTTCAGTTACACCTGGTTCTATCACGTTAGTTACTAACGGAAAAAGTTTATCGCATTCCTTACATACATAGGAGATACAAACATTTACAAGTTACACGCGAACATCTCAATCGAGATATCTTGATAACCTGCGAGATACCAGTAGTAGCGAATGTAATAATTATGTTACAAAGATTTGTAAAACGCATAATTTTTTAAAGATAACTAGTTATTAAAAAGATGATTAGATAAGTCCGTCTACGGTTGAGGCGAGGCCGAGAGGCTACTGGCGCGGCGACAATCCATCCTGAAATTATTTGTTACAGTTAGGGACATTACAAATATTACAATAACACAAATTAATACGGAAATAACAGCAATGAGCAGGTTAGTGAAGCAGACGGCACACACACGGGAGAGCATTATCCTACAGTATAATGAAACGTTGTTCTTTGTTACGAGGGATCGTGATCGTAGCAAATAACTGTAAGGAATGGGAGAGCCCTTTGCCGACAATGTGCAACCGCTCGCGCTCGGTGCGAGTACAACGTAGGAGGTAGTGCGTCGGTCGGAGTACAACGTAGAGGTAGTGCGTCGGTCGGAGTACAACGTAGGAGGTAGTGCGTCGGTCGGAGTACAACATAGGAGGTAGAGCGTCGGTCGGAGTACAACATAGGAGGTAGTGCGTCGGTCGGAGTACAACATAGGAGGTAGAGCGTCGGTCGGAGTACAACATAGGAGGTAGTGCGTCGGTCGGAGTACAACATAGGAGGTAGAGCGTCGGTCGGAGTACAACATAGGAGGTAGAGCGTCGGTCGGAGTACAACATAGGAGGTAGGGCGTCGGTCGGAGTACAACATAGGAGGTAGAGCGTCGGTCGGAGTACAACATAGGAGGTAGAGCGTCGGTCGGAGTACAACATAGGAGGTAGAGCGTCGGTCGGAGTACAACATAGGAGGTAGTGCGTCGGTCGGAGTACAACATAGGAGGTAGAGCGTCGGTCGGAGTACAACATAGGAGGTAGAGCGTCGGTCGGAGTACAACATAGGAGGTAGTGCGTCGGTCGGAGTACAACATAGGAGGTAGAGCGTCGGTCGGAGTAAAACATAGGAGGTAGAGCGTCGGTCGGAGTACCTTGAATATGTTGGTGAGTTCGTCGAGCAGCGTCTCGTGGCGGAAGGAGATGCGGATGTCGGGCACGTTGGTGCGCGAGATGTCGTTCCCGGACACGCCCTCCTTCAGGTAGTGCGGGCCCAGCCAGTACTGCTTCATCTGCGAATACCAACACTTGTAACCACACCAAACTTGTATCTTGTGCGATACAAATCAAATCTTCATCATCATCACTTCGGCCACTGCTGGACATATAGGCCTCCCTATATGACTTGCAGTTATTATGGTCGGAGCTCAACTTGTATGACCCACCTCGTGCGGGAATCCCGACATGAGCACGGAGTTCCGTGCCAGCTCGCACATGTCGCAGGAGCTCAGCTTCCACACCTGCGCCGCGATGCTGTACTCCTCCATCAGCGGCTCCTGGAACCGACCAATTGTTTAATTAATGCTGAGGATTGGAAAAGAAGCGGTGGTAGTTCAGTCAGGAACAGTGTGGTGCAGGAGGTACCTTGGTGAAGTGGAACTGCAGCGGGTCGTCGGTGCTGAGCGTGACGCAGAGCCCGCGCGCCAGGAACTCCGGCAGCGGGTTGCGGTGGTAGTTCAGTCAGGAACAGTGTGGTGCAGGAGGTACCTTGGTGAAGTGGAACTGCAGCGGGTCGTCGGTGCTGAGCGTGACGCAGAGCCCGCGCGCCAGGAACTCCGGCAGCGGGTTGCGGTGGTAGTTCAGTCAGGAACAGTGTGGTGCAGGAGGTACCTTGGTGAAGTGGAACTGCAGCGGGTCGTCGGTGCTGAGCGTGACGCAGAGCCCGCGCGCCAGGAACTCCGGCAGCGGGTTGCGGTGGTAGTTCAGTCAGGAACAGTGTGGTGCAGGAGGTACCTTGGTGAAGTGGAACTGCAGCGGGTCGTCGGTGCTGAGCGTGACGCAGAGCCCGCGCGCCAGGAACTCCGGCAGCGGGTTGCGGTGGTAGTTCAGTCAGGAACAGTGTGGTGCAGGAGGTACCTTGGTGAAGTGGAACTGCAGCGGGTCGTCGGTGCTGAGCGTGACGCAGAGCCCGCGCGCCAGGAACTCCGGCAGCGGGTTGCGGTGGTAGTTCAGTCAGGAACAGTGTGGTGCAGGAGGTACCTTGGTGAAGTGGAACTGCAGCGGGTCGTCGGTGCTGAGCGTGACGCAGAGCCCGCGCGCCAGGAACTCCGGCAGCGGGTTGCGGTGGTAGTTCAGTCAGGAACAGTGTGGTGCAGGAGGTACCTTGGTGAAGTGGAACTGCAGCGGGTCGTCGGTGCTGAGCGTGACGCAGAGCCCGCGCGCCAGGAACTCCGGCAGCGGGTTGCGGTGGTAGTTCAGGAACAGCGAGTTGTTGCTGAGCGGAGACATGGCGATGGCGATCTGCGCCAGGTAGTACAGGTACTGGAGGACTGGCACCTGCAACATGGCACATTATCATTTATTGTAGCATATTAAACATTCTACTGTTACGGTTGTTATACGGTAATAGCTTGTACTAATAATAAAAGTAAAGCTATTTATACTAATAGTAAAATAGTTTTTTATTGTAATTAATCATTATGGCATGTATTTCCCCAACAGAAGACATAAACGATCTTGTATGACTTGGTACACCACCGCTACCCTGGGGGCTGGTAGCGGTGCAGGACACAGGACTAGGAGTGAGGGCGCACCTTCCGCAGCAGCAGGCCGTGCGAGATGTTCTCAGCCAGCAGGAACCCGCACACGAGGTGCTGCACGGCGCCCGCCTCGCCGCAGTGCGGACGCAGCACGAACGTGTTCAGACCTTGCTCTCTGGAAACAATACACATACAACAAACATACGCAAATCATCTTTATCTTTATCTTTATCTGTTGACTTCCAAAGATGTCATAACAATTAATTAATTAAGTAGATATTTATAGATAGTCATATAGTATGAAGCATATCTAAGCAGCACCCTTATAATACTTTCTCACTGCTGGGACACAGGGACTTTTCTTTTAAATAAATACTAGATATAATGTGAATGTCCTGGCGGCGTACGTACTTGCGGAAGTGGTTGAGCACGGTGATGTTGGCGTACATGTAGTAGAGGTAGTAGGAGTAGGGCGGGTTGTCCTCGTCGTCCCACTGCTCCGGGAACTTGGCGTCCGCGTCCAGCAGCGGGTTCTCCGGCTTCGACTCGTCGTCCACGCTGTCGAAGCCGATCACGTGCTGGGAATGGAACGCCGAAATTTATTGTAACTTACTCACAGAAAAGCCTTCTTCTTAGTCGGTGTCACTCTTGGCAGAATGGTCGTGGAAAAAAAGAAAAGCCTATGTGAATATAAATACACTATTTTTGTTTCATGCCAAAATATCAATTAAGAATTTATAAAAAAAATATTAAATAGCCGCGCGTTGAACCTAAGGGTATAAAAATTCCTCGATAGCACAGTGGTGTGTGCAGCCAGGGCTAAACTGAAAGGTCGAGGACCAAGGTTACATTGTGATCTTGTATAATTTCTATACCATTTTCTAGTATTATTGTATTATGTTGAAATAAGAGAGGTAGAAAGAAGACGGCTCACAGTCAAGAACTTGTGCAGGTCCAGGTTGGTGTTGGGGTCGTTGGTGACCTCGAACAGCGGCAGGAAGATGTTGTTCAGGAACTCCTGGAAGTTCTTCATTATCTTGTTGGACTTGAAGATGTCGCTGTGAACGATAAAGGTCATCAGCCAGTTTACAGTCAGCCGTGTGGTGGTGAGACCAATACAGAGAGAGCTCTGATGAATTCATGCTGGAAACTACTGGAAATCAACGAACCAGTGCACTGCGGACCGGCGAGCGGTTGTGCTTGCAGTGTTGGTCCTGAAGACGTCCAACGTTCTGAGACATATTGACTAAATCAAACGTTGAAAAGGTTCGTGGATTTCCCGTTTATTCCAACATGAAGTATCAGAGGTAGACGGCCGGTGGCGGGAGGTACCCACTAGAGGCGCGGGATCTGTATGAGCCAGCGCACGTTGTCGGAGTGCACGTCGTACTGGATGGCCCAACGCGCTAGTTTGGCCCATTCGCCCGCGTTTTTGCCGTAGATGGAGAGACGTAGCTCCGAGTTCTGGTATTTGCTCTCCTCCAGGTCTGCTGCTACCTCCTGTGAACATAATGAAAATATAATACGTATTGCACACAAGTTCATTGCAAGTTATTGAGTGCAAAAAACCTATCGCTGTAGATCGCGCAAGTGAAGATCTGCAAGTAACTTATTCTAGGGTAGGCACTTCACGACAGAACTGTCGATGGAAATATTACTGGATATGGGGACCAGATGGGTCGAACTGCTGAGATCCTTTACATTACACATTCCCTAAATGAAGGTTCAGTTGTTTGTATGGACTTGAGACTGACCTTGATGATCCTGGCGAAGTACTTCCCGTTCATGTGGTTGTCAGTCTTGAGGAACACCTCCCGCAGTCTGCTCTCGCCGATCGGGTTGTACTTTGCATTGAACTTGTCGAAGCGGTGGAACGTGTTGCGGTCCTGGAACATTACATACTGCTCTAAGCTCACACATGTCTAAATTGTTGATAAGTGTAAGTGTAGGGAATGGGGTGCAGGAGGTAGTATTGTAGATTTTAGATATTGTATAATGGTTTTAGCAAATAAGTATATAAATACATGGCAACATTGGCAACCCCACAATAAGTAGCCCTTTTTTCCTGTTTCTATAAAACGAAACTTAGGATCTTTTCTTAGTTTAAAGAGAGCCGTCACTCGATTACCTATGTTCATCTTGAACAAGTCTAGCCTCTTCACTCAAAGCCGGCCACAGCTGTAGCTTTCTGATGTGTTTAACATTGAAGGTAGAGAGGTGCATGCTTAAGTTATAATAGAGAATTATGTAATAAGTGAGTGACTCACGGCATGCACGTCCAGCATGTCCACGGTGAGGTCGTACGTGCTGAGGTTCATGGACTGGAACACGGACTTCAGCGTCATGGGAGTGCCCTTGTGCAGCGTCACCACCTGGGACAAACAACATTACATTATTGAATCAACGCGTCTGGTAATCGTGCTGGCTGATAACCTATGTTTTCCACTTATCTCAATAAAAATAACGAGCTAGGCTTCAAGGATTAAATGGCGCGTACCTCATCCGCGTGGTTTTTGAGCGTCTTCTTGATGAAGCGCAGCAGGTGCTTCTGGTTCATGCAGGAGGCCGCGTGGATGTGCGTGTCCACCTTCCTGAGGAACACAACATATTCTAAATGTCTTCGGGTTATTCGCATGTAACCAGTTGGTTTCTATTATCTTATCGCCCAGCGAATGTGCACGCGACGTGTTCAAAATACGTTTTTTGAAGTTATCTTTCTTTCTTTCTTTCATTATAGTCAGGGATCCGTAGTACATGAAAATCAAGTGATTACTAACAAGCTAATTTTTGGTGAGTAGCTTCGTTTCGATGAGACGTCCAAAGATATCCTATACCCAACTCTCGATTGTGGTAGCTAACAGAGATATCAAGGATTAAAAAAATCAAGGATGTAAAACTGGGATAACGGACCACGAAATTTGTAGGACAATATGTTATATCTCAAGATAATTATCTAAATTATATAAAAACATGTTTGTCCTACAAAACCTATGGTTTGATCAAAGAGTCCGCCATTTCGAAAATGTATCGAAAACGAGGTCAATTTAAATGATTACTATGATTACTAACCAGCTGATTTTTTGTTGTATACTTAATTAATATATATAAAATCTAACGGACATATTGTCCGACAAATTTCGTGGTCCGTTATCCCGGTTTTACATCCTTGATTTTTTTAATCCTTGATATCTCTGTTAGCTACCACAATCGAGATTTGGGTATAGGATATTTTTAGTCGTCTCATCGAAACGAAGCTACTCACCAAAAATTAGCTTGTTAGTAATCACTTGATTTTCATGTACTACGGATCCCGGCCTATTAACGCTACATCAGAGAAAAAATCTCTGTTGGTTAATGTTTTTTTAACACGCTCGCTAAAACCCTCGAGGAACAATGTTAGCGTGCATCTAAGGGCACAATTAAGTTCAACTTTTAATTAAATGATTGAAATCAGGTTAACAGCAATAACAGCGTTGTAGAGCGATAATAAAGAATGAAATTAATTCGCATGGAAGCTGTAAATAAAGATGGATATGAGTAGATACCGTATGTTATAGAAGTCCCGGTGCGGCACCGCCTTCTGCGAGGCCAGCTCGCGCAGCTCGTTCAGCAGCACGTGCAGCTGGAACTTGGACGACAGGTAGCTCAGGCGGCGGAAGCAGAACGACTTCCTGTTAGAGTACAAACAATCTACATTTATCATCATGACCATTTAGAAGTTATTCATAACCAAAGTCACCAGCTTTAAAGATAATAACGGTGTAAGAACGTGATCGAGCAAGTAGGTTCTTTTGGCTCTCCTGCCAGAAATTATCTACTTTTTAGACTCAGATTCTGGGATCAGTCAGATGGAGTGTTCGCAACAACATTTTTTACTAGTACTACTGAAGCAGTACTCTAATGCCCGGTTCCTATAAACTGTCGGTAGGTAAAACGAATCGTTTTACCTACCGACAGTTAATTAACCACTCGACAGACAGCTGAATTGGAAGCTGACGTTCCGTTTCACTATAGCAATTATTAGCAATGTCTAAAAAAACATGAAAAACTCGAAATTAATTAGTCCTTAACGTAACTGACTCGTTAGTGGTTAGGTGGAAACGAGTCGTAGCTTCTACCGATGACTGTCCGTTGTTTATAGAAACCGGGCATTAGTACTCTAAGATTCAGTGGTGCCTATCGAAGTGTTGTGTTGTAGAGTAGTGTTGTACTCACAGCGGGCCATCCGCGATCATGTTGCACATGATGTTCTTGTCCTGGATGTAGGTGGCGAAGTCGATGTACTCGTAGGGCTGGCGCTGGCCCGCGCGGAACACGTGGAACACGCCGTCGACGGGGCGCACGGTGCAGTGTCGCGGGCCCGGCATCGCGCACTCCCACGGGTCCTTGTCTCGGAACGGCGGGTGCACGATGTGGTCTGTAACCGAACATTCATTATTCAAATAAGCATTATCAAAACACTCCATGGACGTCACACAAGACGACTTTCAAAGTACACCTTTAATTCTATATCTGTTTTAAAGAAAATAGAAGGTGACTACTGTTCAAGAGAAGATTATTCTTCAGTCAGTTATTAAAAATAACATGATATTGATATGAAACCATAGATATATCTTAGTATCAGACTACGTTTGATTGAGACAGTATCAGTAATCGATGTTCGTAGACGGCACCTTCAATGTGGCTCTTGACGTGCTTGCAGGGCGGCACCACGTTGTTGGCGGCGGGCCCCTCGGCGTCCAGCGTGCGGATGAACCGCGACGTGATGTTGGAGAAGCTCTGCATCGACAGCTCCATGTACTTCTTGCGGAGCTCCAGCGCCTGCACGAGGAACGAGGAGGCTTGCTGTAAGTCTTCTAGTGGTACCTGTTACGAGATAAACACGTTGCAATTATGTTGATTTAGAACGTCCACCGTTGTTTATAGAGTGTAGTAGAGGAGTTACTCCTGAGGTGTCCTCTCCGCTGATGGCCACCCGCTGGAAGTGCGGCAGCACCACGTCCGGCTCCTCGTCGTCCAGCGCGCGCAGCCGAGCCTCCTCGAGCAGCGCGCCCGCCTCGCTGCCTCCGAACGAACGGACCGATTGACCGCATTCTGCTGCCCTGTTCAAAATCAAATCAAATAAACAGGCTCAAAATACTGACAAAACTCAACCTGTCTTGATTCTTATTAGAACAATCTAAGTATTTTCTGACTTGTCCATGTAAATCCCTGTGTTTCTATGGAAATAAAGTTTTCAAATTCATATTTACAGAATGCATGGTTTGGGATCAAGTTAATCAATTTTATGGCAGTGTTTCTACGTTTTTACGTCACATCAGGTCAGGTACAAGAATATTTATTACACACCAGCTATTCCATGATGTCGTCCACCTCTGACATTCTACCTTACTTCCAAACATACCTAATTGTAAATAAACACAATGCTCGTTACGACAGAATGCACAATAATGAAAAATAAAAAACAGCAACGCTTATCTTTTCATAACCAGCAGCACTGGCCAGTTTTGAAATCAAAATTCGAACTTATCCCTCTAAAAAAAGTTGTAAATCCGATCTCGTTCCAGCCAGTTATGACAATTTATTCCCGCGACTTGTTTTATTTTCAATAGTTTGGTGGCTAAGGTGTTCTGTCCCGCGAGCTGAACTGGCGGACGGCAGTGACCACCCCGGGGTTACAGCCGCCTCAAGGTTTATCCAATTATGGTCTTAGAGTCAACTAACTCGCGTATGACGGTTCTACGATCCAAAGATAGAATTTATTGCCGTATTATTATTATTGGATGTCAGGAAGTTTACATAATATGCAAAAACATTATTTTTATTTATTAAGTAGGGACAGCAAATACTTCGATGTTATTGTGACCATTCATTTGACGGTAAAAGAAAAGAAATATATTTATTTATTAACACACAATTTTTTTATTGCAAAAACAAAATTATAAAGGCTGCCATTCAGCGCAGTGCTGTGATTATAACTAAACGTTTTCGGCTATCGTGTAAGTCTCTGGTATAAGTAATTACCTAATTGTGCGTACTCGTACCGAATTTGGAGACTCTACCAAGTAAATGTATTCGCTCACTGAAATTGGCTAGACGACATAATGGCCAGTAAAGTTGATGGAATACGAAGGGTGCCGTCCATTCTGAGTATTCTGACACAATAAATATCGATTGTATCTAACCTACCTACTGTTACTGTAAACGATTTCAACACCACAATGGCTCACGACTCAGGAAGTTGCGGTTTCGATTCCTGCTCCGTACAATATGTTATTACCTACCATCTGTACGTATAGGTATGAGACTGCTTAACTGCTATACCTACTACCTTCCCGAAGCAATGGCTTATAAACCAAGACTCCTAAATTTCCATCAACTAACTAAAGCTTAGTATGTAGCTTTAACACCTCTGGGTGAGAACGAAACTAACCCGCTAATTCATCTAATTGTTTCCAGCTCTTGTTTCAAACAGCGTCAAATAGGTATTACTTGTTCAGATGACGTAACCGGTTGCGAACTAAACAAAGATAAGGAGTGGAAGGTCATGCTTCGTATTACTTAATCTGTGTGTTAGACAACAGACGGTTTTGTTTACTTATAAACCAATAACATTTTGAAGGCATGGAACTCCAGCTTAGTGTTGACGACAGGGTGTTACCGAGCGGGAATTACTTTTTAAGAGGCTTAAATTTACTTCTTGGACTGCATGGTGCAACACTCAAAAATCACTAAGCCGGTGCGAACTTTTTTTGGATTATATTAATATTAGGGAGACTCGTAGCTAATTATGGACGCACTTAATATGGTGATGAAAAGGTTCTTTCGGGGAGAGAGAGAGTGTCGATAGTTTAGAGGTTGTTGAGGTTGTTGTAGATACTGACTTGACGTTGAGCTGCCTCTGTATGAGCAGCTTCTTCTCGATCTGCTCGATGGGGAACTGCGGCACCTCGTAGGGCGCCGACAGCTCGTTGGGGAGCTCCCGCGGCGCCTCCGCCCCCACCGCGGCCGTGGGGCTCTCGCTGCCTGGAACGAGGAACACTACCGCTGTTACCAGGAACTTTGACTTAATTCAATACTTTTATAAAACCCTTTGAAATATTAAATTCGGATTCACAATATATCGCGATACTAAAAATAAGTTGTATACAAATGAGCGGTCAAGTGGGTGCCGGGCGTGCCTCTGCGAGATACCGCGCGAATGGAACTCCTTACAGAACAGTTATGTTAAAATAAATAAAATAAATAAATTTGGTGCCAAAGTGAGAAATCTGAGAATTGTTATTTATTCTGTCTGCATGAAGTATTATAAAATTCAGGCTTCTAATTTCTTGTTCCACACATGCACAACGATGTTATAGGCAGGGGAGAAAATGGCCTGACTGCATTACGGCGCTGCGACACACGAGGAGATCTTACAATACGCAATGCGTACAAACCCGACACGTGGTACATACATAAACGTCCAACCAGCCTCTGTATTGAATGAGGAAAAACGCTCGGGAACCAAGCTCACTACCTAATACGCATCAGCCATAAGTCTGTAGGTCTGTAATCATTGAATTGTAATTCCACGGGAAGATGTGTGTACGATCTTCATACTTGTAAAACCAAAACACAAAAAAGATCACTGCTTTTAATTTATTTTATCAACAGTGTATTGGAATAAAGAACTGCTATCTCTGTGCATCTTACGTGTGTCATGATCGTCTCCTGCCCCCTGGTCCGGCTCCTGCGAGGGCTGGCGGACGTGCCAGAGGTCCTTGTCGAAGCTGTACATCTTGACGCACGAATATGTCACTTATACACAATATTGACGTAGTAATATGTCATTACGTGCGATCCACATCACGAGCTCGAAACAACTGACGAAACTTCTTACTAATTTGGTATCTGTTAGGGTTATCAAAGAATCTTGCATGATGAAAACATCGTGGCATAAGCTAATGGCATAAATTGTAGCATTGCGAGAATTTGATAACAATTACTTCTGTACAAATATTATTGTGGAAATATTTAGACAGCTCGTTATCGGAAGGTGAAGAGGTCGAGTTAGGGAAGGTCACGACAACGCATCATCATCACTTTATTACTACTTACCTTACTACAACCTGAACTACGTCCTATCCTAATACTATGCATGTAGGCAGAACACTTGTGATCTAAATAGGTACGGGTGTACAGGGAGCGCTCGAGCGAGGATCACCAAGGATCTACTTGGTCACCGACTGGTTTTCCTGAAATACCTACTACCTACTGATTGCGTGAAAGCACGCCGGCGCCGTGTAATGCCTGCAACTAACCCAACATAAAACATTCCACGTTCACCGAACACGCTCGACTCTCGACGCTACAAACAAAGGACCGAACAGCTGACTGGTGACGTCACCGATGACAAATACAAACAGTTTACATACACACAATTAGCATCGCCTAGCGTGTTTTAGCTGTCCTAATATTGTCATAATCATCTGAGGAACTCAAACTAAGCATAAAATCATAAGATTACTTACCTAGACCAATCTCATTTACTGACCAAACTTGAACCTACCTAGTCAGTATTCCAATCACCCGCAGATACCTAGTTAGGCTTGATAGCTCGCACGTGTCGTGATTTGCCGAAAGCATAGCTAGAAGGCTCATACGGATAATAAGCCTGAATCCTCCCTTGTTTTCTACCACTATGATGCGTTTCCAGTACTATGTACAACATAACTATGCAACCTTGCTACAACTTTTCCACATGACGTCACACCCGGTGTAAACAAAGAAACCAATAACAAAGAAAGAACAGAATAAGAATGTTAGTACTAGCGGCCACATTTTGACAGGCAACCTGGTAGATATAGGTATGTATGTACACAATGTAGTCTCATAATTATAAATTAACGCAGAAATTTAGTTCTATACAAAAGGCATATGAGTGCACTGATCCTGCAGCCGGATCTCGTAGCTCTATAAGAATAAAAAAAATACAATTATTGCTGATGTCACACTAACAAATTAATTATTATACATAAGAGATTTTGATTTGATATTTGTACAGAAAACAACCAATCTCTTAGGTACCTATTCTGTAAATCCTAAGACGGCTATGCTGAAAGTACATAATGGCTCAGACACAAACGCGAATAATGAATATATAAAAATAGTTTCCTACCTAAGAAGGTACCTTTATTATAGATGATTCCTACTTATGTATTTAAAACAGGCACTTATGTATTAAAATGAGGCCACGACCACAGGGTCGGAAGTAGGACATTGAACATTGCGGAATGCGTTGCCAAGCGCCATTTGAGAACCGGTTTTGGATTTTAAATATTAAATCAAGTCGTGGAATGCTTTCAATAGCATAATAAAAAAGAAATTTAAGAATATCTTTACCATAACATAAACTAATGTAGGTACCTAAGAAGGTTTTAAATGTCAGATAATTAATTCTACATGATGGATAATGCATGTAAACTTTCATTTTAAATAAGGGGGCCAACCATGATCTCTTAGAGCAGTATTATTCTAATATTGTATGTGACAGGACACACTGCACGTGCACGTCACGTTACGCAAGCAGTGTGTCCTGTCACATACATTCCCATACATTACAACTCAGCGGTACGTGCACGTCTACGCTTACGTGTACGTATACGCATCCGGTCTGCTCGAGGCTTTAATTAATTATTATTTTAATTATTTTATAGGCACATTATGTACTTATTACTTGTACTACATAACTTATATTATAAATGGGAAAATGTAGGTACCTACCTACATAATTAAGTAAAACGGAGCGACGGATTGACGTGATTTTTTTAAGTAGGTAAGTATAGATAGTTGTAAGAAGGAAAGGAGAGTGACATAGGCTACTTTTCACCGCGGGACAAAACATTCTGCACGCGGGCAAAGCCGCGGGGCGGAAAGCTAGTCGTAAGATAAATCGATAGTGCTGTGGAACTAGAGCAAGTGTTGATCTGCGGGCCGACGCAGACGGCACACAGCTGATACCTAGCCGCTAGCCTAGCTAATACAGTCTAATTATTATGCGCTTTCTTTTCGCTCTGTGCGCTTTCGATGTTAATTTATGTAAGGAACTATTAGTTACCTAGATGACAGAGTTTAATACATATATTAAATATGTAAATATATTAAACCACGCATTTAAAAGTTCTCAAACTTTGAAACCCCTTATTTTTCTAAAATTTGGTACCTAAGTAAATATATTATGCTGTGCCGCAGCAAGATTAAAAAAACGTTATTTTTTAGTATTTAAGTAAATGAGTAGGTAGGTACCTAGTGATTCCGTGAACAGTTCTTCTAAGCAGAGGAGGAAAAAATAACAAAATTCCTAGTTCTAACTAAAATAATTTTAACAATACGCGCAATATCTTTTAAAACTTCTTACGAGAATCAAAATCAGAGAGGCTTGGCTCATTCAGCACCTATTTGTTTTGTTTCAGGGCCCCTTAGGTACCTACCTAGGTACCTTAACAAGAGTTTTAATGCCATTAAATATTTCCACAATAGTAGAATCTTATAAATCAAACACGGTTTTTTTATGCAAAATACCATTTCCGTATAGGTACTTGTAGTTCATTTACAAAGCATAACAATACTAACAGCTGTTTCCGTCACATTCCTATCACCGCTAAATAAGTGAAATACGCATTCACATATTTTACATTAGGTAGGTACACAATACGAGTATGAGTAGGAACAATAACTAAACTCTAAACTCTTCCTAGCAACTGATTATACGCGAATACGTCAGTTTTATGCCACGATGTGATACGTAAGTTATAAAGATATCGACTGGGTATCGAATGCCAGCTCCGATTCCGACGCGGCTCGACCGACCGACCGCCCGCCGCTGTAAGCGTTCGACAACTGAGGAGTGAGTCTGAGGACTACACGAAAACTTGATGTTTTGGAACGTACGTATGCGATGTGGATGCGCCACACTCGCCACTTGTACCTATAGTTGGACTCAGGGGTTCTCTACACTACACCACAGGTTTGATGATTATAATATGAATACCATTTCCATTATAGTTACGTAAATTACAGTCCACCCGTACGAAGCGATACTCCTCCACCTTCATTATTCGCACTGCTAAGGTTTGGAATGCGTTGCCTGCTGCTGTATTTCCTGAGACTTATAATTTGGGTCTCTTCAAGAAAAGAGTGAATAGGTACCTTCTAGACCCTTGCGATCCATCTTCGGCCACATCGACACTTTCCATCAGGTGAGATTGTGGTCAAGCAAGGGTTTATTATCAATAAAAAAAAAACAGGTTTTAAGAGCACCTCGTCCTGGACACAAAATTTGGTAAATATTTTATTGCCATTTAAAGCATTAAGAATTTTGTTTTGAGGTAATATTTACGACTGTAAATTCAATTCATAATTTTCTGTGACTTTACCTTCGATAGCTCAGTTGGTAGAGCTGTAGAGGAATATTATAGCGCTGTTATCCATAGGTCGGGCGGGACTCGGGAATTATACGTTTTGCTACTATTTTTTTAAGTAGGTACCTACCTAATTATTTTATTGTTAGGTAAATATTTTAAAAGCAATATAGAATGTGTTATTGTAAAAATAATTATCTCTACCTATTTAGCGTAAAACTGACTTGAATCATTATTTTCTTAATATTAGATAAAAACATTTATCTTACCATCGCCATCGTCAAAGAAAGAGTTTGTAAGGATACACGGAGAACGCGAGCCATCTTGCACTCCTCTTGAAGACATAACACTCCTGTATTAAACGCACTTTTTAACAAATTATTATATTTCCAATATTTCTTTCCGACTCTGAAAACAGTGATAACTCAAGCTCAGCAGTTCGTTACGGGGCAGTGGTCCAACTGCTCTGTCCAACTAGTTGGACTACGGGCCTTTACTGTAGATGGTGGTCCAACTATCTTTGCAGTTGGACCACAGAAACCCTAGTAGAGTTCCCAGGTCCAACTTCAGGTTCAGGCGAAGTCATTTCAGTCAATTCATAATATTAGATACATAACAGTCATAGATCGTTAAAATCAGCCAAGTGCGATTCGGACTCGCCTAGAAGGCTTCCGTAGCAGTTATTTTTATGAAATAGTATAAGACGTAGGTACCTACCTATTATAAAACACAACCTACTTGCTAGATAACGTTCATACCAATTAACATCTAACATATCTTTTGCTTTAACATTCTCTTAATTTAGAAGTTAGAAGGGGGATCCTCATATTTCCATTTTGGAAGAATCTCTCGTGAAAACTATTTAGTTTGAAATTGTAAACTGTCGCCGAGCCGATATATTTTATAACCCTGTAAAAAACCGTTAAAAGAACTGTCGGCTTGTTGCTAGCTAATAAACCCACTTCCGAACGGGACGTCGAATGTTTCGGTAACAAGGTCAGCCGCCCCAAGGCACGGAGCACGAACACGCCACGCCAGGCGGCGACACATATAACATAGGATAAGGGCAACCTTTACAACGGTTAAGGTAAGTATAAATATATAGTTCCCTCTTCTCTTAAATATCAGGACAAAATTGCAACTTCAGGGGAATCTATATGTGACCTATTCTCTACTTATTTTGGTTCTACATTTTTAGCTAAATCAAATGATAGTAACCTGGATTGTAATGCTATTGAATGCTACAATAATGACTTTGGTGATATATTTACAGTCGAAATTATACCTTCAGATATTCTTAAACTACTTCTTAAACTTGATTTATCCAAGTCTGCTGGTCCGGATAAAATTAGCCCAGTGTTTTTAAAGTTATGTGCGCACAGTTTATATTTACCTATTTCATTTCTTTTCCAAAAATCTATTTCACAAGCAGTCGTTCCTGATATTTGGAAGTCAGCCTTTATTTCACCAATACATAAAAAAGGATCAAGGTCTGATGTTAGTAATTATCGGCCTATTTCTAAGCTATGTTTAATAGCTAAAATATTTGAGAGGGTTGTATTTAATCAGTTATACAATTCATTACAACAATTTTTCTCTCCTAGTCAACATGGTTTTTTGAAGGGTAAATCAACTGTATCTAACCTTTTAGTCTTCAATGAATTTATTTCTGATGCAATGGATAAAGGTCACCAAGTTGATGTTATTTACACGGATTATAGCAAGGCATTTGATAGGATTGACCACATAATGTTACTTGCCAAGCTATCTAGTATGGGTGTAAGAGGAAATTTACTTCGGTGGTTCTCCTCGTATATCGATAATAGATCTCAAGCAGTAGTAATAAATAATTATGTCTCTAGTTGGATCTCAGTTCCAAGTGGTGTACCGCAAGGGTCACTTCTTGGGCCATTATTATTTCTAATTTTTATCAATGATATTTCGAATTGTTTTATTCATAGTAATTTGTTGTGTTTTGCAGATGATATGAAAATATTTAGAATCATTGACTCTCCAAATGACTCAATAAGACTTCAATCTGACTTAACTCGTCTTGATACATATTGTAATATAAATAAACTTGACCTGAATCCTGCTAAGTGTTCAGTTGTTACTTTTTCTCGCAAAGCCAATCCATTGAAGTCTCAATATTATTTACATTCGCAACCTATTCAAACCTTAAATGAAGTAAGAGATCTAGGAGTTATTCATGATCCTAAGCTTTCTTTTGATACCCATATTGACCATATTGTAAATAAGGCATTTAAAGTTCTTGGGTTTATAATGAGAAGTTCAGCTAACTTTAATAATGCTAAAACTTTTAAAATTTTATATTGTATGTTTGTGCGCAGTAACCTTGAGTACGCGGCACAAGTTTGGAACCCATGTTATGACATTTATATTAATCGTATTGAGCGAATTCAGAAAAAGTTTATGAAATATTTATGTTTTCGTGTTGGAGTACCTTATCATTCTGATGATTATCTTAGTTTATGCAAAAAGTTTCACATCCTGCCTCTATATCGAAGGCGTGAAATAGGTGACCTTGTGTTCTTGTTTAAGTTAGTCCAAAATGTTATCGATTGTCCAGAACTATTGGGAAAAATTAGTTTAAGTGTCCCATTAAGAAGAGTGCGTACGAATGCGCTTTTGCACGTTCCTCTTGTAAGGAGTAACTATCGTCAGAACTCTTTTCTATGGCGTGTAAGTAGTCTTTTTAACACCATTACTAAGGACTTTGACCTTGATCTATTCCATACAAGTGCGGATACCGTAAAGCGGCGACTTAGCAAAAGTTTCTTTATTGATTAAATTAAGTATTATTTATTAAATTCATTTTATCTTAATCTAAAAAAACTATATATATGAGTATTTTGTGTTTATATATGTTAATCAGTGTTATTGTTCAATTTTTTCTCTTGTATTTTCCTTAGTTTTATGTGTTATGTGGTCTCACTTTTTATAACTTAATCTGTAATGAATCGTGAAAACTTTTTATTAGCCTAATGTATCTAGTTATTTTATGTATTATATCGTCCGTGTAATTCTGATACCATCTAACTAACAAAATGCAAATTGTACAGGAGGAATAAAAAACTTATTATCTTTTTTTGTGTTGAGTCTATAAGAAAAACAAAAAAGTAGTTGGTTTATTTTAACATTATTCATTTAATGATAAAGAAAAACCATGTTGTTTTTGCATTCAAATAATTATATAGTAGATAAAAGTTATTTCTTTTCGAGTTTTGGCAACGAACAGATAGGAGAAATTTCCATTAGTAAGATAGGAGTAATTCGTCCGGAGAGTGAACATAAAATTTCAAGAATCTTAACATAGGATATTTTATAACTGATCTGATAGTAGGAAATAAGCAATAAAACAATAGTGTCAAAATTTAAATTACTGGTATTTATTATTAACACTTTTCAAAAACGTTATAAGGTATCAAAAAGTCTCCTCTGACATAAGTATTCTATAAAATGGTAGGAAAATCAGTCTCAAACATCAACAAAACTTTAAATCGTAGGTAGTACCTACATAAAAACTATGGACTAAATAAACCTATAAACAATTTTTAAAACCTTATTAAGAACAGTCTCTTCCGACATTATAATTTTATAAAATGGCAACAATCAGTCTTAAACACGATAATGGTAACAGTTAGCAAATTTCTAATTAGCTATTTACCCTACACACAACCCACATAAAAAGTCGTACCTATGTATTAACTATTTAAAATCTTAAAAAGTATAAAAAGTTTTCACCGACATTATTATTTTCTAAAAAAGTTATGAATCAGTCTCAAATATGGAAACAATTAGCAAACTTCTAATTTGTTATTATCTTACAACCTAGGAACTTTAAAGTAATATTTTTCGTGCTACCCACATTATTAGCATTTATTAACTCCAGACTTTCTTTAATTTTCATTAGTTAATGATCGTGATGGGGTAAATCGTCATAGAATGAATGACAATCTAACGGAATTACGGATTTGAGTTCTTGAAGGTGTTTGAACTTTTGGAGTGTAATAGGTAATTTAGTGTTATGTAATGGGCTGTACTCTCTTACCACTCCTATTTTGTTGACTCTTTGGGGGAGGGTTTCCCAATTGGAATCAAAGTCCAGTTTAACTTTTATAGTGCCTTCTTTCTCGTCGTATAGAATAGCCCTAATATCCGTTACTTTAGGATCACCTGCCTTGCGTCCCGGTCTGATGGATGTATATCGCCATGTCCCAGGATCGGAAAAGTTCTTAAAAAATGTATGGTTCACCATTATAGCTTCATATTCGCGAGGATTTTTGCGGGCTTCTTTAGTAATAGACAGAAAGTCACTCGGAAGGTGGACTAATCTGTTTTTGAGCTTTCTTTCTATAGCGCTATGTACACAGTCTCCTTCCATCTGTGTGTGTCCTACTTCGAGGTATTTTTGAACTATCGACACATCATGTCGTATGCAAAAGTTCAGTAAAGCGTTTGCAAGTATGTTGTTCCGGTTTTGACTAGTACATCCATCTGAGTATATTATAATTGGCAGTCCCTTGGGGAGGCAATGGCGGGTTAGGTAGTCAGTCAGGAATGACGCATACGTCGATGCAGTTAAATCGCCGTCTGTCTCGTTGAACCAGTAGCACGTGCAATCATGTGATGCCAAATCGTAGATCGTAAAGTTATGCACACACAATTTCGTTTTGTAGTAAACGGCGCTAGCTGTGATTAATGGACACACTTTAACAGCTTGCAGATCCATTGTTAGAACAATGCAGTTTCCTTTAATGGCCTCACTTTTGTCCCTGTTTTTTTCATCGCGAGCTCGGTTTTTTTTCAGCTGGTGCGTGTGAAAGTCATCGTCGGTTACGTTCCCCGTCTGGTGCCCCACACAGACATCGCACATGTCTTTTTTTATTGTGTGTATTGCTATATTTCTAGATTTAAGTGTAGTAGTAAACTTATTTCGTACATAGGGCTCTTCTTCTTTTTCTACACAAAATTGTTTGTAAGTGCTGTAGAGGTGAGCAGCATTGCGGTAAATTGGCTCTAAGTACACTTTGTTCGTGTTCTGTCGGTTGTAGTGAGAAGGCATTTTAGGTAACTGATCCAAGAAACTATCTAAAACCTCAGTACGCCTTTGAAAAAGCGGGGCTCTAGCACGCCGTTGGAGAATAATGTTTTCAGAGGGATGCATACCGCAACGTCCTCTCTTAGCCCAATTTTGGACTGAAAACGAACCTAGACATAGAGTCTGAAGGAACATTTCCCGGCATACTCGTTTCTTGCTGGTGGTGTTTTCAGTAGGATTATGGATTGGCAAAGAGTATACAAAAGTCCCCGACCTCCTAGAATTTTCTGATGTTTGTCGGGCTTTTCCTTGAAAAGTAACATTGTTAGCTACGTACACCTTTCTTTGGTGCCAATCCATTTCAGACCAAAATTTTTGGAATATATTTTGTCTATCTTCTTCAGTTATTTCCCCACAACTTCTAATTTTACTTTTTGTGCAAAAATCTGAAACACACCTAGGTCCAAGGACTCTTGGATGGCGTATGATATTTCTTACCTTCTCACCCCTTGGTCGTTCGTAGCCATTATACTCCTTGCCTTCCATTCGAAGTCGTTTAGACAAATTTTTCTTCCATAAAGTATTCATATTTTCACAAAAAGTAGTAGAAGAACCTTGTGTAACTGATGCCACTGATGTAGGTCTTGATATTGGTGGTTCACAGTAGAAGGTCGGTGGAATAGAGGCCACCAGATCTTCTAGCTCAATGAGATCATGGTTTTCACCATTGTTTACAGGCATGACGGAGGGTTCAACGGCTGTAAGAGGCTGAATGGCTATACTAATTTGTTCTGGGGCTAATAACGCATGGCTCGATGCTGTTGATGTTGGTTCGTCTTCTTCTGTTCCATGGTTGCCATCAAGAATGCGGCTTACTAAGGCATGCGCTCTATTTCGTGACGCCATTATTATAAACCTGCCAAACAAGTAAAAAAAAAACTATGTGGGTAGGTATTTATATAGGTAATAATAGGCATAGAAGAAAAAACTATGATTATTTATCGAAATAGTATTCCAAAAAACCAAAAGAAATATCTCCTATTTGTTCCGAATGAGAACCAAATTTTACCATGTTTACATTAAAAATGTTAGCAGAAAATCCTTCTATCTGACAAAATAACCTGTTAGTAACTAATTCGTCTACATTTATACGACATAAAACTGTCAAAATACTCGAAAACTTCTATTAAATAACTTTAATAAGGAATTTAGTAAATATAAACAGTTTAAACATACCTTATTAACTCGAAACATCAAAATATCGACGAGCCGCGTGCGCGAACAAGCAGAACTCCACACAAAGTGTTACTTAGGAGAAATTTCCGGCGAAATAATGACGATCAGTTTTAGAAGATATTTCTTCTGACGGATTGCAACTGAACTAGGGTTTTTTTAAATTGGGAGGTTAATGCTTTCAACGGGTTCCAACCTAAGCCAACAGATGGCATTAAAAACAAGTTTTGTCAAAATTGTTAGTTAGGAGGTATCAGAAGTTCACGGACGATATGGATTGTGCTGTTAGTTTTCCTAATATTAAATAAATAAATAAATAAATAAATAAATAAACTAGCATACGATTTTATGGTAGGTATTTTATGCCTTAATGAAACATTGTTGACTCCGAACGACTACAGTCGAACAACAATACGAGAGAACAACCTTAACCTTAACCTTGGATTTGAGAATCATGATCTTGGCCTGTTCAGACAATGTTAGATTACCTATGATGGGATACAGATAACCACATCTGTGTGATGGGACAACAAGCAGAACTTTAAGTTGTTTTTGCTGTTTTTGTGCCTTTTTTGGTAGACTAAAGTCTAGTTAGATTTTCAGGTCAAGTCGTAGACAGTTTGCGCGGTTTCGATCGAAGGTTAAATGTAAATCGGAACCAACTTTATGTTTTGGTAGAAGAAATAAAATTACTTTTACTTATGTAATTACTTTACTCGTATTAGGCATCTTTGGTCTACTTTCTACGATATGGTATATTGGAGGTGATCTATGATTTAAGAGTACCTACCTATCATAATTGTATAAAACCTTGAAAACAACTTTGTGTGAAATGCAATAAATGTGATATGTTCTATACAGGGTATATCTATACTTAGATAAATACAATTATGATGATTCTTACTGTTAAATGCAATTTAATTGGCCTAAGGTTTTTCACTTATTTTTCCTTATTTTATGTTGATTCTGATGGAAGACACCAAACTGTGCATAAATAAGCGGCTCTGTGTTGTGTACGAATGTGCGCACGATTCGTCGCTGCGAGTCACCGGCGAGTGCTCGCGTGCTCTATTTCGGGCGCCGGCGTCGGATCAACAAACACACAATGTCAAAGACCTGCTCCCTCCCTCGCGACGCCAAAATATGGAGAATGATGCGCACAATGCAACACGATTCACCGCTCTGATTGATCGGTTGAGATTGCCAAATCTACAAGATAAGCAAACGTTCGGTAGGTATGGTTTTATTGAATTTTAGTAAATTATAAGAATATATTATATAGGGCTAGTATTTTTATCCGTAGGTAAATCTTCTCTACACAGATATTTAGGCTGGTTGACCAACTGATGAGTCTACCAAGTCTTTACCTTAGCCTAGCTGCCAATCACGTGATAACTCGTCAAACTAACAAATGACTGAAATAACACCGCACCGAACTACAAGCCAGAATCACAGATCAATTCCGGTGCACCGTCCACCTGTATTCGAACTCTCCAGAGTATTTTACGAGGTTAAATCACTGTTTTCAACAATAACGACACGGTTTGTTAATATTTTCACAAACGAAGGAGACAATGTTATTGTAGAGTGTTTGGGAGCGAACTGAGCGTGGCTGGCACGGCATAGGCGATGCTTTGTTCAGTATCTATCTATAGTAGGCAGGCAGTTTTCAGCGCTCGTCACGACAGAGTCGAGACGTGACACGAACAGTGTCAATTGTAATTAGTTGAAGAAACTACGAGTACATCACCAACGGGTTTCATAAGTTAAAATGGAGTTGAGTTGGACAATTATGAATTTCTAGACTGTAGTGCGGGCAAAGAAGCTGTACAATATCGATAGTATAGGTAGGTATACTAAAACCATTTCTAAAATGAACGCCCCTCTACCAAATTCTGTATTTTTTTTTTCTGTGTATTCTGTTTTTCTGTATTTCCTCTCACACGTTGAAATCATCACGGTTTTGTGGAGGGAAGTTCATTTTTAGAATGGTTTTACTATACTTCACTTCACTAAAGATTCTGAAAACAGTTTGAAGCAAACGCAGTAAAAAACAGTAAGAAAATAATTATCTTGCGGATTTCGTAGTTTTTGAAAGGTTTTATCTGATCCACTCCTTTCAAAGCTGAATTAGATGAGGCTAGGCAAGTGTATTTACATAATAATCAAAGTGTGTTAATTAATACTAGGAAGGCTGTACCTACCTATTGCCAAGATTGTACGAATGTTGGTTTGACGAGCATTTAATATTGCTTCTAGAAAACTATTTTCTCAACTAATTCTTGATTGTTGATATGAAAAATTATAATTTGAGCGTGAATCAGTGGGCAAAAGATAGATTAAAATATTTTTATTTATTTTATATTAAAGTTGTCTTTTGATAGCAAACATATGAGAATGTTTATGAAATTAATATTCATTTAATTAAGAATTGGGTTAACATAACTGCGTGGCTCATACGTAGTAGCAATGCACTTATGTTATTTTTAGAAGATTTGATACACATACACATTATGTACCTACTAGATACAGAACAGACTACAGACAGACACCGTCCAGGACGCACGGGGACATTTGGAGGGGAAACACCATAGGCTAACGGCGCGGCGTTACGATAACTGAGTTCAACAGCCAAATGTTTATGATAACCTTCATAAACATTTGGCTGTTATAAATAAATAAATAACGATAACAACCAAATGTTAGCGAAACAAAGAAGATATACCTAATAGAAATTATAATTATCACCCATGTAACGCCAACCCAGAACTGCGCACGTGTAACCCCAGATACAGTCAAATTAATAGAATAGAAATAGAAGGTTCTATTTCTTAATTTGACTTTTTAATGATCACGGCGAACGAAGCTGCTCCGTGTCTCTCCTAGTATAAAAAACCCCAATGGGTTCGATAGTATACATTAGGAAGCATAAAACAAAGTACCACCTATTTTATGATGAGTAAGCTAGGGACTTAGCTACCTACCTAGGTACCGTAAAACACTCCAACATTGCCACCGAGGGTAATTTTGCCCGAAGACCAATTTTTAAGCAAAACTTTTAATAGCAAAAATATCTGAATACTATGGTGACATTTATTGACTTTGGTAGAAAATAGGTTTTGTGTTTAGCACCACTGTCTATTGGATGTAACGCTAAAGTCACTCAGTAACTTGTTGGAACTCGTCAAAGACAGAGTGTATTTTTGCGGGCAAATTTTGGTGAAAATTAAAAAGTGGATTGTGCGTGATGGAGAAAACACAGATGAGTTTAATTTATATTATGTTGTACAAAAAACTTAAGGTATTATTATAACTTTATTGTCATTGATGCAGCTCTTGTATAACTAAAGTTATAATGGTGGGCAAAGTTATCTGGTATTTTTGCGATCTACTATTGACAACATTGCCCGCAGTCAAAATAAGCTTAGGGTTGACACATCCGAGTTTTTTTTTTTTTGCTAATTATTATGATCTTGATTATTTAGATAATTTATTTTTATTATTTCTTAAAAGCAAGAACAAATCTCGAATTCGTCAAAGAAAGTTAAGACGAAAGATTGGAACCAGAATGTATTAAAAATAACACGGAATAAATGTTAATACTTGCATGTGAATCTGTTGAATCAAACATGTTACTCAAAAGTTTTTTAAATAATTCAATAGAAGATAATCTTGTTTTTTTATTAACATAAAAATAAATAAAAAGTCAAGAACAGTTTACTGAGATGTACCAACCCTATCACTTTACTAAAGGCGAAAAGCGAATTGTATGGAAAATGCTAACAAGGTCAGGGTAATTTTGCCCAACTAGCCTAACATGGATTTTGGTAGGAAACCTGTCATGGATTCGCTTTAGTTTTAAAGTAAAGGCCAGTTTTGGTCAGAATTCTTGTACAGGTTTTGCTGTCAGCTGATTAGAGGCCGGAGAGGAGATATTTGAGTCAAAAATCAACGCGGGCAATGTTGGCAATAAGTCGAGATAACATTGCCCGCCTTTAAAAATAATAAAATACTTACTTGATTTAATATTGACGAATAACAAAATCTTATAAAATAATACATGCAAAATATCCTATAGTTGCAGATGCTAATAGAAAATACTTGTGTCCCCATACAAAAAAATAACAAAAATTGTAATTATTCGAAAAATGTGGGCAATGTTGGAGTGTTTTACGGTACCTACTTAATTTTAGAAGTGTCGAATGAATCAACTTTCTGGTCGTTTAAATCTGAATCAACTCGCAAAATAGCAGCACTTTGATAATTATACATTGGAACTTAAATATAGACATCTCTGGCACGAATGGTGGCCTTTGATTTAGAACGAAAGTTCAACGGCATTAGAATCATGTTTGTTTACCTCAAGGCAATTTAAAAAACTTTGTCACTTTTGTTTCATTTTAGGCCCTCAGTCAAATGAAATCCTTAAAATAAAGTTTGGTTGTTTATATTACTTTATATAATACCTAAGTCATGAAACAACTCCATTCGTTTATAATCTTATGTGTAGGTTTGAGATACAGGAATATCCGATAACTTATCTAGGTACTGATAAGGCTAGCTCGCATCTAAATATAAGTTTGATATTACAATCTGGGGCACCATCTGTGTTAGATATCTAATTCCAATTTTATAATGGCATGACATTACGTAGGTACCAATTACCAAACCAACCAAGGTAGGTAACGTAAAAGTATCTGCCTAGGTACATAAGCAAAATCAGCATTCTAATTCAAATTTAGCATTAATTCGGTAGGTACATACTAGTCAATCAATCATTTCAATCAATCATTTATTAACATAATACAATACAATATACAGTTTAATTCAATCCATGGGTTCCTGACTAGCGGAAGCTGTAGGTACCTATTACAGGAACCTAGGCTTCTCCAAACAATGGTTTTTGTAATTATGCTTATTGTTATTCTAATTAGGTAAATATAGTTAATTAACTATATGGCTAATTATAAAACTAAGTACTAGGTTAGGTACCTACCTACCTATTTAGGTAAAAGTGCACAGTCGGAAAGATCTAGAAGACGATTGCAAAGGACAACGACAAGTCTATCCTAAGACAAAGATATAAAAACAAAAAAAAAATTTTGAAAGTGAAAAAAAAAACAAATTATTGTGAATTTTAATAATACTCGTTTAAGGTGGTGATTCATTGAGAGGTACTTTTTAAATGAATTATTTTTTAAATAAAAACAAAAGTATAGGTTAATTTTTATTATTACTATACGAAAGAACTACATTTATATTTTAAAGCTTATTTGGTTCAAAAGTTGGCCATAACTCTGGTAAAATAGTCCATTCTACCGTTCCAATTTTTGATTACGCGTCCGAGCATTTCGATTGGTATTTGGTAAATAACGCGAGTAATGTTGGCTTAAAGTTAAATTTGTACGATCTGCAGATATTAGTTGCGGGTGTCTGGCTGGGTGTTATGATGTATTAAGTACCTACCTATATCAGAAATCTAGCACCCATAACACAAGCTTTTCGAGCTTACCACGGGGCTTGATGTTGCTGTGTGAAATACCTAGTGTGAATTGTCCGGCAATATTTATTTTATTTATTTATATTTTAAGAAATTAAGTATATGAGATTTGTATAAGTACCTACTTATTATATTTATTGATTTATAAAATAAAAACATGACAATCGTCACAGGATATGATAAAATACATCAGACCAATGTCACCTCTACATTCCGTCACAAAATTGTTAATGCAATAGAGGTCTAATAGATGGTTACTCTAAATTGAAACAAAAACTAAACAAGGAGCGCAAAGGTCATTGTAGGCTTGTGTAGGTCAATAGGTATATGTGCATTGGACTCAGTAGGTCTGCCTTCTGTTCTGACTGACCCTGAAAAAACGTTCGAGCTCACAAAATGTTCTTGCAATTTCACATAGTAAATTGACCTGTAAACTAATAATAATCTAAATAACTACCTTACTAAAGTTACTAATATCCAATAACATACTTATTACAAGTAGGTCCTAAAGGTGGCTCTCAAGCTGTCAGGTAAATGTAAGTAAATGTAACTCGGCAAATTGCGTCGGACGAGTCAATAACACCGCACCGGTCAGCTGCCGCTATCGATCTGGCAACCCGACTAATTTCCAACTCCCTGCCAACCCTAGCCCTGTCTTTCAGCAGCAGCATTTTCCAAATGAGTCGGGTAATGGGTTACTTCGCATAGGATCAACAAAAATTAATGGACACATATGACTCGGTCTCGATTTGAGTCATCGAAGAGGAAACATCCGTAGCCAACGATGGAAAATTCACCAAATAGAAATTGAAATGTTTGCAAACAAATTCCTTAGAGAATGTTTACAACCTAAAAATATACGAGTTGTGTATGGTATTTTCCTGGCAGGATGAAAATAGACTTAAAAGATATTGTGGGCAGTCATGCCGAATGAATTGGTCAGGTGTGTGCCAATATAAATTTAATAACGACTGGGGCATCGATTTGTCAAGCGCCGGTAATATAAATCAGAGGCAACAGTTGAAATGTTTAACATAATATGTACCTACTACCTATATTATAGGTAGGTACTACTTACCTACAGAATGACAAAAATATATGATGAATCAAAAACTTACCTACTGAAAAAAATATCCAACAAAGGATGCAGTAGGAATCAAATTAGAAATATAATAATGCTTGCAAATTCTTTGTCAACAAACCATTCAACAGTCGTAAGGGGTTAAGTCGCACTAAGACGCTAACAAATGAAAGCATTAGCGTCGCTATCATTTCGTTACGAGAATTCTGGATGTAAACTTACCGACTCTCTGGCTCAGCAGAGGCGTGATCCTGCCAGGTTCCTCTTCCTCAACATCGTTGTCGAAGGAGAATGGGAATAATTTGGTGGATCCGACGTAGCCGTTCGCCATGTCACACGTCGTCGCGTCGGCGCTGTGCCGGTCTCACTGACTGAGGGTCCGTCCGCGGCACGCAACGCACTACCAACCAACACCTACGGCGCTCGATAGCGAATTTTCATGTTATTGCGGAAACTTGAATGCAAACTTGGAATCAGCTGATTGTAGGTACTCCGGTACTACGTTCTCAGCTGTAATGTTCTACTTGTAATGTTACTAACGAGGAAGTTCATTTTGGAGTTAAAGTACCTACTGAATACAAAACGTATTCGTGAAACGTTTCGGTTAGGTATTTCGGCGGAAAATTCTGTTGTTATCTCGCAGTGAACTGTATAGATTAGGACATATTTGAACAGTGAGTCGACATACCTATTTGACTACATGTTCTATTTAATTGTCACTGTTATTTGGTACAAAACATTGTGTAATGTCAATTTGTTCAGCCGTAGCGATCCTCTCCGTAACCTATTATTGTGTAGGTACTAGCTGCCCCCGCGAGCTTCGTCTCGCCATATACTTTTATTTGCAACTATCTCCATACTAAGTTTCATCCAAATCGAATTTTCCCGCGTAAGCATATATTTACCGCGGAAGCATGTATTTTTCCGCGGTAAAAGGATTGCCAAAATGGCGATCACACAAGTAACAACTGTATAACTTTGTAAATTTATAAAACACTTGACACTGGGAAATTGCTCTTAATTTAGAGCAGGGACCATTATAAAAAACTAGACAATTTTATTAATTTTTTGACGACCTCTGTGGCGGAGTGGGCGAAGCCTGTTACGCAGGAGGTTGCGGGTTCGATTCCAACCTCGGGACAAAAATTTGTACGATCGATCGTAATATCGAGTGTCTGGGTCCTGGGTGTACTTATATTTAATAATATCTCAAATGTAACAAATTATAATTAGTCCAATGTAACTAGTACATATATTAATCTATTAGTTACCACCAGTGTCTGTACAGGTTGTAGGTTTGTATGGCTGTGAGTTTTTTAATTAGTTTTGTAAGGCTGTTCATGGCATGTATAAATAACTAAAATAGAAATATTTTACATGGTTTTAATTATTCGCATTCTTCTTCTTTTATATTGTGCCGAACGTAGCTGGCGCTAATGCCTAGTTCGCACTGGTCGAGTATTTTAGTCGAGTAGCGATTAATTTATTAGTTGTGCGAACACAAAAAATTTTGTCGAGTAGTAGTCATAAAAAACCACCAAAGACCAAAGCTGTGTCTCTGGCTGTATACGGTCATGGTCCGTCCAGTACTTACCTATGGAGCCATTGTATGGCCCAGAACAAATCTAGTAACCACTATAAACAAATTACAGCAAGTTCAAAGACTAGCATGCACACTCATAAGCGGATGCAGGAAATCAACTCCATCAGCAGCGCTAGATATCATACTAGGACTAACGCCTCTGCACGTACACATTCAGCAAGAGGCTATGGCAGCGGCACTTAGGATCAAGTCAACCCAACAGTGGAAAGGGGACTTGGGCCCCACAAACCACTGCAAAATACTGAACAAGGCTATTGCTGCATTTCCAGAAGCAGCTAACGGTACAGACAGAATTGCAACAACTTACTTAACATGTAAAACCTTAGAGATAACGAACGAGGAGATCGAATCAAAGATCAACTTGAATCCTAAACACACATACCACATCTATACTGATGGATCAAAGAGCAAGACGGGAGCCGGCTGTGGCTTCCACTGTCCGGAGTTAAAACTATCTAAGGCTCAACCCCTCAATCCAGCCACGACGGCCTTTCAGGCGGAAACACTGGGAATATCGCTGGCAGCTGACAAATTATTCCTAGAGATAAGTAATAAAGAACCACCTACTCCAATAAATCTGGTCTTCAAAACAGACAGTGCAGCTCTAGTTAATGCACTCAAGAGATCAGAGACAAGATCCAAATCGACGGCAGAGTGCTACAATTCTCTACAAAAGCTGTCAGAACATCCTAAAGTCAGCAAGGTAATCGTAAATTGGACGGAAAGATTATCCTGCATGGGTAACACCATTGCGGACAAACTTGCTAAGGAGGGATCTAGACAGATCCCTACGGTTCACGATATAAGTCTCTCTAACCCACCAACCGCCGAGGTTAAAATCAGGCTTAAACAAAATTCAGAATTGGAACAGGAGAAGCTATGGGAGCGACGAACTGATTGCAAGCATACCAAATCAATTTTTGAGATCAAAGATAGGAAAAAAACGACAAACACATTGCTGAAGATGAATCGCAAGGATCTTAGAACTATGGTAGAACTCATAACAGGTCATTGCGAACTTAACTACCATCTACTTAAAACCGGAGCCACAGACAGCAGCTTGTGCCGGGGTTGCTTCGAGGCAGAGGAGACGGTAGAACATGTACTACTACATTGCACAGCCACTGAAGAGGCTAGAAAAGAGACAGGGCTAAGGCACCTCATTGATGCGGTAGCGCGGTCGTCATCCTCAGATATGCTGAAACATATCTGCAAGAAACCAAAGGTCTTACTCCGCTACATCAAGGAGTTAGGCTGGTTAGGGCCGACTTAGGCGAGGGGACAATGCACAATACGCTCCATAGCGAGACGTCAGTGCAGATCCTAGTTCCCCCACAACAAATTAGAATTAGAATTAGTCATAAAAAAAACGACCATACCTATCCCTACTCGAAGTGCGTCTTTTTCTGCCTTGTCCTGAGCTTTTTACATAAGTACCAGTCTCCCTGAACCGTTAGATACTGCGATGGATCGATGAAACTGATCGACGAAGATCTCGGGATACCACTCTCGCCGTAGTTAAGGAATGGCGGAGATTATCCCAGGAGACCATCGATAACATCATTCATTCTCAGTATACCTAGACGAGTAAAAACTTTAATAAGAGTACAAGGAAGAAACACGCAATATTAATCAACATTATTCAAATTTAATTAATTGTTATTTTAAATAAATTTTCCCTTTACTCTGTTACGTGAAAAGTTCAAAAATTTACCATTTTTCACAAACAGCCTTACTCACAAAATCTATTCTTAATGTGATCTTATTTTAATTAAAACAAAAACTAGATTTAATTCTGTTATTTAAATGTAATCTATTGTAATTAATAATTTAAAAAGAACATAGCTATAGTTCTACATGCATCTTTCTAAGATTAAAAAAAACCGAACAATATGGGCTCTTTCAATTTATGTGTTTCGTATTGGACCGCTGCAGGTACGGATGCCGTGCTGTTGCCGCGAAAGAGCCCTTATTAACTGATTATGAATTAAAGTAATCAATCGTGGAATGAAATAATAAGACAATAAAATTTCTAACAAATAATTATTGATTTAACTCTTAGATAGCTTTAGGATCTACACAATTAACACTTCACTTGGCAGCCTGTTCGTTGATGGGGTCCAGTTTGGGTTCCTCAAACTTGAGGTTGGGGAATGCGGTCATGTCCACCCCGGAGCCACCTCCATACTGCTTCTGCAGCTTCTCCCTCTCAGCTGCCAGTTCCTTTTCAATCACAGGGTTTGGGTCGACAAGTTTTCCTCCTCTGGAACAGATAATACTAGATTAATAGAGTTTCTGGAGTTGGCTTACTCTTAGAAATGTGCAAATGTAAAGTATGCAGAGGGGATTTACGTTGTATAAATCTTCATATAAGTATTATAGATTCTATATTGTACACATTTAAGCCAATTTTTTTTTGGTTGAAAATACATAATTAAAAACCAATGAAAAATATTTAGATCCTTTGGTAAACTCCTAGCTAAGGTTACTTAATTTCTGATAAATTAACAGAATAGAGCAAATTTCCAGTGGTTGTGGTCCAGGTGATTAGTTTCTAGTTTAGTGGTCTACAGAAGATTTAATGGGTTCTGTGTTGGCTTGTGTTAAAATATAGTGGTCCATAATCATAAGCTATGAAACTTAAATTGATTATAACAGTGAATTTAAAATATCTCTAAATTATATTCATAGTTACAGGTAGAAGATTATGTATGTATACTAAATTGTATTAAGTTGTTTGTCTTAACTATGAATAAAGATTTTTTCGTTTTTCTTAAATAATGGAACATAATTATATTTTTCAGCACCTCTTATTTTCATAAACATGAGCCACCACCAAGCCATACAATTTGCACATTTAAATAGACAACAGTACACCAAGACAATAAAGTTTAATGAAAGATTAGTAATTTTGAAACTACTAAACTAAGAAGGTGGTCAAACCCTAAAAATCAATAAGTAGAATAAATTTTTATGGTACTGCAATACGAGTTTAAGTACTTACGAGCTCTTCTGTTTGTACTCTCTGATTTTGTCAAGGAACAGCTGCTGGATGGGATCTGCGGCTTTTTGAGCCGCTGCCAGGTTCCTGGTCACCATCACTGAGCTGGTGACAGCCCGGAGACCCACGAAAGCAGAGGTCAACATCTGAAAATCCACAAACATAACCTCATTCACAAGTTACATAACTTCATAAATTTACACTAATTATAATTGTTAGGGTTGAGTTACATACGGTGTTGGTTTGAATTTGTAGGATTAGTTAATCATCTAATAAAGACAATCGGGGAATTATTACCTTTTTTTGTGAATAGGCTGTCGTTTCGTTGCAATAGTGACAACTTTGACAGTAGGTACTTTTTAATATCTGTTAAACTTCTTCTTCTTTTATTTGTGGCTAACTTTGGGTTTTACTTTTGCTGTCATTGCCATACGATACGATGTAATGTCAATGTATAAAATAAACATTCATATTAAAATAAAAAAATTGTTTGTTGTGATCCTGGCTGACCGCAGCATCAGATGATCAGAGCATCACATCGCCAAGAAAATATCACATTCTATCCAAAATAAACCATAGTCTCTCATAGATTCTAAGCAAAAATAATGTTGTGCTACAAAGTATCAATTTAGAATAAGAACTAGGTAAATTTAAAGCAAACATGGATCGTGGTAAAATGCCGTCGTCCGGCCGAGGTGGCAAGAGCAAAGGTCCCCAGCATCCTCAAGATATCTTTGCGCTGGGCACCAAATCCACGGTAGTCGTCTCCAGGGACTCTGATAAAAGAGGCAGCATCCACAAACCATCTACTAGCGGTATGTACATAAATATAGGTTAAATATAAGCACTAACATAGGTTCCTATTCTGCCTGGTTATTGTTTTGTAGTGGGGGTAGCGTTGAACTTCTTATTAGATACAAATAGTTGTGGGTAGATTTAGTCTGTACTTACGAAAAAGGCTAATACAATGTCTGGTGTTTATTATAATAAGTGCATATCTTACATTTATATTATTAATCATTATGTGACTATTGCATCTGTTCTACTCAACAAATTTTTCATTCAAGGTATTGAAAGAAAGAGAGAGACATCATCATTTGGGTCTCAGCCTCCCAGTAAACGTTCTAGGATCGGATCTCCTGCAGAATCAGTTGGGGGCACCTCATTAGAAGTTGATCCAGTGGACTTAGTGCCGAGTGCACTTCAGGCCCTCGATACCCATAACTCTGATAAATTGGTAAGGAATTTATGATATTGAATCAACTTTGAACATAATCACAACAATTTGGTTGTTGTGATCACCAACCAGACTGGTAAACCATGTTGATACCCAATCCGCAAAGCAATTATTTATACTAAACATCGTGCTAAAACAACACAAAGCTTTACCATACACCACAGAATCTTCACAAAAAGACGAAATTATATTGTTTGCACTAAAATACCGACGAAATTCACTTTTACACAAAAGTTTTTCATATTTCTGGGCCCAATTCTGTACAATAGAATTAATAAAACCACAAATATCTTCCCTCTTAGTTGCCGCAAATGCTTGTTTACACTTAAGTTAGTTCTACAAAGTATGTCCTACGAAGATACCGAGAAATTGTTAGCCATAAGTAAATAAATACCTAATTTAAGTTAACTATTTAGATAGTTTATATTATATCAATGTATTTATAATTATATTTAAACGTATTTGTATTTATATTTTTTTTTATAGCCTGAAACACAGGATATTTCTAGTTCAGGCTATGATTAAGTAAAATTTGAACTTTTTTAGATATTTAGATTCTATGTAATTTAGATATAATGATGTTTTAAATAAATAAATCTTTAAATCCCCTATAACCTATAATGAATTCTATTGCTCCCTTTTCCAGTGATGGAACACAGTCAATTGTATCCATTTTCCTCACAGCTGGGTTTAGGTTACCTAATAATGGATTCCATATCTCATAATAAAATAGATGGGTAATGAATTTATTTGTTACAGCTGGGGCTTCTCACCGGTGCCATCCGACTGCTCAAATCCCAGCGTTCTAAGCCCGATCCAATACTCTGCATGGGGCTGCTCTACCTGACGAAAATCAGGCCGAACATGTTTGCCCACGAGACAGTGACCAACATGCTGTGCACCCTACTGAAGAGGGAACAAGGTGCTGCCTTCAAGAATAAGGGAAACCCACTCGTCTTTATACTGGCTTGTAATATGCTCTATGCTGGGCACCGGGAAAACAGTAATTGGCCTGATATATTTATCAAGGTAAGCTTGATTCTTATATAAGCTCTATGCAGTTAATTTCTTTGCACTTAATATACTTAGATACTTTTACTAAACCATTGGAGTTATATCCATACTATTATCATACATAAACGTGAAACTCACTATTGTCTGTCTATTTGTCGCGCCGCCATTTTACGCCAAAACTTCTGAATCTATTTAAATTAAATTTCACTATATTGGGAGCAAATCGTAAGGGTGTATATTTTTAAATAATACGAACCTTGTATTTGTTTAGAGCTCTTGCAGTAAGAGGTAATATGGTGGCTCGCAGATTTTCCCGTTGTACCGAGGACGTAAAACTCACGCTGTTTAAAGCGTACTGTCAAAATATGTACACGGGAAGTCTGTGGGTCAACCATACAAAAAAGTCTGCAGATACTCTACGCATCCAATATAATAATGTTTTCAGGATGATGTTGCGGCTGCCTCGTTTCTGTAGCGCGTCGGGGATGTTTGCGGAATATCAAACTGACGGGTTTGAAGCAATAATCCGCAAAAAGACCGCTTCCCTGATCCGCAGAATACGGGACAGTCGTAACAGCATCCTGAAAACATTATCCAATAGATGTTCCTCTTCATTCTGGGTCAAATTGATCCAGAATGCAATATAGAGAGGACGGATATTTTATTTTATTATTTTAAAGTGTGCCTACTAACAACTCTACTTGTATTTTTGTGTGCTACTAACATCATACGGATAACTTATATCTGAAATAAACAAATTTTATTTTATTTATTTTATTTATTTGGAACTTCAGTTAAACTCCTTTTTATTTTGAAGGTCGTGGGTTCAAACCCCGCAGCGCACCTTTAGCAACTGAAAATTTATGTGTGCTTCAAAAACACCTGCTCAAACGGTGAAGACAAACATCGTGAGGAAACCGGCATGTTCTGAGAACTTAAAAAAATTGAAGGACATGTGTGACATTCACTAATTAAGGCCTAATTTTACAGGGATCTCTCTCTTGTTAAGAGAGAGATCCTTGTTTCCCATAAATAGGGGTTACCCATTACCCACATCTCTAACTCTTCTAAAATTCAATATTGTCTATATTTATCTGGTGAGCGGCCAATAAATACCCTGGAACTTAGTAATCTAACAGGTGATTTTTGGTGGGGATCTCCATTTTTATACATGAAATCCTAATCAGAGGTTGATTACTTTCACAGGTGTACATAGAGGATGCCCTGAACGAGCGCTGGTGGGTAGAATGCGCTTGGTGCAAATGTCTTGTGGAGAACATAATCACAGCGTTCGCAACCAAGCAGCCTCCCTCGCATCTGATACCTACTGACAACACTTTAGGTGAGTAAGAAACAAGAGTAGTTTTGTTAAAGTGTGACTAAACATTTAAATTATTACTTACCTTATTTAAGTATTTATTTATTTATTAAGCTTCTTACATTATAACAAGTACTACCAAACAGAGTGAGAGTAATGTCAATAAAACATAATTTTGAATAGAATAGACCCAAAATGAGAGCCCTGAGGAACACCGGCTACTACTTTATATGGACGTTATGTTGCTATGGATCGTGATCTGAAATAAATAAATTTTATTTATTTATCTGTTAGATACGATTGGTTCCAACTCAGCAGAGTACCTGTAATACCCTAGTTAGAGAGTTTGGAGAGAAGAATCAAATGGTCGACTTTGTCGAATGCTTTACAATAATCTGTATATATAGCGTCTATGGGCACAAATTCATCAAGCTTTTCGTCCGACTTCCCGTCGCTTTAACACTATCACCGCCGGGTCTCGGTGGTGCAGCCTACAAGGCTGTGCCGTCACTACCGTGTAGATTATGTAGGTACATATGTTATTAACAGCATAAAATATATGTTAAATCAAATTATGTTATCAAACATTAATAATTCGGTCGATTAATTTTATCTGTTGAACCAAGGAGAATTTTTATACATAACACAACTCACATAATATTCTTGACAGCAGTTTTTGTGCGAGTTGTTTTTTTACATTAGTAACTTATTGTTCATTTTGTTTTTCTATATAGACTATACTCTGTTCATTTTGGATGTAGCATTTTAGTAAACATACCAAATCAGCTGTTTTTTAGGGTTGTCACAACGTAATGATGCAGGCCTAATAGAACTCCAATGATTTCACCTGTAAATTCTATTAAATTTGTTATATTTTATATCGTATCGTCTATTTAATGCAAAATCCAATTATTTCAATTCACAAAATCATTATTATGTGGTCAAACACGAAGATTAAAATCACCAGAAATTTATGACTTTGTAGCAGTGGCAACCATAACGAAATTCAGTTTTGACGTCATGGGTGGCAAACAATTGGCTTCTTTTTTTAGTTACTTTATTACGATTCCGAATTTAGGACAGCACTCTAACCATACATCGTTCATAGAAAGAGCATTATTTTAATTTAGCCGGATTATTGAACAAAGCCTTGGAACGAATGGAACGTAAACACAACACAGAGCGAGTGTTGCTAGATGGTCTCAGATTAAGCTATTTTGTGTAATTTTAGAGTGCATTTCCTTTGTATGAATGAATGAATCCTACTAAAACAAAGTCAAACAAAACTAAAAAATCTAAGTTCTTTGCCTGTAGGCTGTATTGTTTAATTATTCCACTTATATCAGGACTAACACAGTCCAGTGACACACCCATCAAAGCTCAAAATAGAAGCCACTACTTATATGGTAGGTACTAATTTGTTCCATACAGCCTAGTTTTATAATCCTTGGTTCAATAAAATGTAAATAAGACATAAAATAAGTATATCCACAATGCCGCAAACGAGTCCGCTGGCAAGAGCTAACCTAAATAATAAAATGTTTTTTACCCCTGCATCAGCTGATTGAACTGTCAAATGCTTTGTTTACTAAAATGCTACATCCAAAATGAACAGAGTATAGATAATAAGTAATGTTACTAGGTATGCCAAATCGCTTGAAATGTTGTATCAGTAAAGCCTGCGTGTATACAAATACACTAGTTTTTGTTTAGTTAAAAAGTACCTAGTAGTTTTGATTTTATAGGCATTCAAAGTTTCGAAAAATATCGAGTCTCGCTAACAGTCACATGAGCGCTTGTGACGTCATAGTTTAACGTCGCGTGGGCCACGGCCCGCTTAGTATCAAGTCGCCAACAGATTATAGTAGTAGTGCAATAGCTTGCGCAGTATTTTGTTGTGTTTTCGTCCGCGTATTAAGTTAATAGTTTAATAGTAGTACTTAAATATTATTCGATTTATAAAATGGATGAAGATAACTCAAATAGTAGAAGTACCTACCTACCATTAAACTTTGACGTTAAAGACAATATTACCTATATGTATTAAAGTTTTGTTGCTATTGGTATTTATCTATATACTATAGGTAGGTACCGCTGTTCTTAGTAAATTTAAATAAACAATATTGATTTATTGCAAACTAGCTTCTTAGTAAATTTAAATGAACAATACATTGATTTATTGCAAACGAGTACACTTCTTATCAATCAACATCTAGAACTATACATTTTCTTAGGATTAAAAGTAGCCTATGTGTTATTCTAGACTTCGTCCAGATCCGTTCAGTAGTTTTTTCGTGAAAGATATCAAACACACCCACTCACTTTCGCATTTATACTATTCGTAGGAAGTAGGATAGATACTTAGGATGTAAATGTAGTAGCTTGAACGTTACAGATGTACTAAACCTATTTTTTTAGGGTTCCGTAGCCAAATGGCAAAAACGGAACCCTTATAGATTCGTCATGTCCGTCCGTCCGTCCGTCCATCCGTCCGTCCGTCCGTCCGTCCGTTTGTCACAGCCGTTTTTCTCCGAAACTATAAGAGCTATAAAGCTGAAATTTGGTAAGTAGATGTATTCCGTGAACCGTACTAAGATTTCATAAAAAAATTGAAAAAAAAACATTACATTTGGGGGTCCCCATACATAGGACTGAAACTTAAAAACGTTTTTTAATCGGACCCATACGTGTGGGTTATCGATGAATAGGTCTTTAAAAATCATAACAATATTTCTAAAACCATTTAATTTTAAACTCAATAGTTTGGACGTGAGACTCTTCCAAAGTGCAAAACAGAGTGTCCCCCCCCTCCTCTAGTTTCTTAAATAAGAAGATGATAAATCTAGAAAAAATATATATTGTACATAACCATAAAAACTAACAACGAAAATTGGTTTGAACGAAATCTATGAAGTAGTTTTTTTATAGTACGTCATAAACTATTTCATATAAACAATTACTGCGGAAGCCTACATGGGCGCGTCCGACTCGCACTTGGCCACTTTTATTTGTATTTATTTTACTTACAATATGCGTGAGGCCGTTTATTTTGATTTAAAACTTGTTTATGCGCTTCTATACACTTACCTATACGAATCTATACTAATATTATAAAGCGGAAGAGTTTGATTGTTTGTTTGTTTGTTTGAACGCGCTAATCTCAGGAACCGCTGGTCCGATTTCAAAAATTCTTTAAGTGTTGGATAGTCCATTTATCGAGGAAGGTTATAAGCTATATAACATTTTCAAAAAAAGTAGGGATCCGCACGGAAAACCCAAATATGTCACCCAAGATGTAAAAAAAAAATCTTATATCGCATGCGCTGCGAAAAGTATTCATTTTAGAAATATACAATGTACTACAATTTTGTAGAACACATTAATATCTACAAAAAATGTCGCGACAGCATATTTCTAACTATTATAGTTACGTCACAATAACAAGCGAATGCAAGCGGACTGAGTGATCCAGACTGATCGTGCTAAACTATGACGTCACACCGTAACCGGCGGCTCGCGTCGTACGGTTACAACTTGTTTTACTTCTAAATCGGAAACTAATTGATGTATCGAAGTAATTCTTTCACTAGTATTTTTTATATTTGACATAGAATATGGAGTGCTATTCATCAAAATTAGGTAACATTATCAATTGTAATTGTTATAAATGAGTAGATATAGTTCATAATTGCTACAATTGTTGAATTTGAAAATGTATTACTTATTAGCTATTTTATTTCTTTAGTAGTTTAGTGGATATTCTTTATGGCCTTATTTTTAGATTTCTTAGCTTATAAATTGTTTCGTTGTTTTCTTTGTTAGACATTTTAGCGTTCCTTATAATCTTTGGATATTATAATACGAGTACGTATTCATTTAAAAATAAAATAATTGTAGATTCCTAGATGTTATTCCTAGTAGATTCCTAGTTGTTATGTATTAGCTTCTGCTGGTGGCTGACGTAAATGCTTGTTGCTGAGAGGGCCGCTGTTACAGGAACTCTGTCTCCCTCAGGCGCCGGCTCGCCGCTGACGGGCGCCGACGAGGACCCCGAGCTGGCCGAGCTGGACTACTCCGTGTTTCCGAGGTGAACAATTTTAACTATTCAATAATAATTGTGACAGTATCGTGTCCCGGAAGTACTAAACGTCAAGGTAGATCAGAAAGCGCTCGCGCGTTGACTGGGATCGGTTTCGCTACAAGTAGGAACTAAATAGAATGTAATCATTAAGACACAAAATTTCACTATGCAAGTTGACTTATCAACAATGACAAGACAATCTGTGATTCAGTGACTGAACCCTTCAACCCCAAAATATTTCCCAGATACTCCAGCAGCCACGTGGCGGTGGAACACCTGGTACTGGCGGCCATAAACGAACAGATCCAGCGGCGGTCGGCCGCGCCAGATAACATCGGCAAGGGGTTCTTGAAGCTGTTGTCTGCCACGTGTGGCTTCCCCGAGGTAACTGTGACTCTATGATGCCTAAACCCTCCAGCAGCATGACAGTGGAACATCTGCTCCAGGCGGCCATCAACAGATAACACCGGCCAGGGTTTCTTGAAACTTTAGAAGCTACAAAACTGGACATTTATCGAAAGAAGTGATCATCGTGAAGTTCTCATCATTGATTTCTCTCGTTTCCAGATCCGCATGCTCTCCGCCGCCCGCCTCGAGGGCTGGCTCAACTCCGGCAAGCTGTGGCGCGCCGCGCAGGAGCTGCTCGCGCACGTCTGCGTCAACTGCGACGCCGCGGGACCCTCCGCCGCGCGCGACCACGAGGTGCTGGCGCAGCTGGCGCGCCTGCGCCTCAAGACCAAGCCGCTGCAGCACGCCTACCAGAACTGTCTCAGGTGAGGACCGCAGCTGCCTCTAACAGCAGGTACAACTGCGACGCCGCGGGACCCTCCGCCGCGCGCGACCACGAGGTGCTGGCGCAGCTGGCGCGCCTGCGCCTCAAGACCAAGCCGCTGCAGCACGCCTACCAGAACTGTCTCAGGTGAGGACCGCAGCTGCCTCTAACAGCAGGTACAACTGCGACGCCGCGGGACCCTCCGCCGCGCGCGACCACGAGGTGCTGGCGCAGCTGGCGCGCCTGCGCCTCAAGACCAAGCCGCTGCAGCACGCCTACCAGAACTGTCTCAGGTGAGGACCGCAGCTGCCTCTAACAGCAGGTACAACTGCGACGCCGCGGGACCCTCCGTCGCGCGCGACCACGAGGAGTAATTTTCAAAAGAAAGATCATAATCATTATAAATAATATGTTTCAGGGAGATGGTGTCGGAGTCGCCCGCGCTGCTGCGCAGCGTGGTGACGCACACCATCTACAACGAGCTGTCCAACGTGCGCTCGCCCAACAACATGGCGGTGCTGGCCGCGCTCGTGCTGGCGCAGCCGGCCGCCGTGCCCGCCGCCATGGCGCACACCTACATGGTAAACTGACCAATGGAACGTTAGGTAGTAGAGGTATCTCTATTCCGGACGCTATGAATCGATCCCGCGACAGTATATTTTGTAATCGTGCACCAATAACACCCTGCGGCTCTCATGTACATGTACATCCTTCACGTCGACAGGAGCTGATGATGCGTCCCGAGGAGTACCTCCGTCCGCTGCGAGCGCTGACGCGCGAGTTCGTCCGCGGCGCGCGCACAGGCCCCGCCCCCGGCGCGGAGGGGGGCGTGGCCGCGCTGCTGCCGCTGGCGCGCGCGCTGGCCAAGCCCACCGCGGAAGGTAACCTTGCTCCCAGCGGCTCGTGCGTGCTGCGAGAGCGCAGATAGCTGACAGTGTGTCGTTTGCAGCGGCGGCGCTGTGCAGCGCGGCCGCGGGCGAGGTGCGCGAGCGCGCGTTCCTGGGCGTGGCGGACCTGTTCTGCCAGTGCGCGCTGCTGACCGCGTCCGCCGCCGCGCACGCGCGCTCGCACCCGGACCAGCGCGCGCTGCTGGCTCAGGTATGCGCTGACCACCAGGGATATCTCTCTGTGTGTGTGTTGAAGCCAAATCAATGGTACGGTTATCTAGTATCTTCCGATCAATTGAAACATCAGATAAAAATCATCCTTGTTTTATCAAATAATCAATTTATTGGTAAAAATATTTTACACTTCAAAAAATATAATAATCATAATAAATGTCAAATGGTAACTATTATTACTGAATCAAAAATGTCCAATTAAATCAATTAATTATTATCAAATAGTTAGCAAATAGCGAAAGATTAACAATTTCACGGAGTGAGTATCGACTCTTGTACGTCCTGCCTCGCTATGAACGCAACATCGCAGTTGACAAGGTGTTTGTACGTGCGTAGGTCGCGGCGCTGCAGGCGGCGGCGCTGGGCTGGCTGCTGGACCACGCCGTGCCGCAGCACCGGCCCTCGCGGCAGGACTTCCAGCTAGCTCTCAACAAGGTACATCCACATTTCTTGACTACAATACAGTTTCAAATGCTATTTTGTATTACCTCCTTAACTAATCTCCTTTCGCAGATAATGTTCATAGAGTCGGCCGAGACGTACTGCAAAGTGGACAACTGGCCGCCGGAGTCGGAGCGCGCGCTGCTGCACCGGCTGTGCTGCGACGCGCCGCTGCCGCAGTACAACCTGCTGAGGATCATGTTCATCGGCCTGTCCAAGGTGACCTAGCTGCTCCTCCTTCTAACTCTGTGCGGTGCGGTTTTAGCATATCGACAATGGTCTAACACCATCGTAATAAGCCGTGTTAAATCTCTAATAGGCACGTATCTTCTCAAAAAATCCTTATACGTCTCCTGTGATCTATAAGGATATTTTTAGAGGGAATTGGTATTTAATCAACATGCTAGCCAGTGCCTCTATTACTATTACAGTTTAGGTATGATTCCGTCTGACTCTTGATTCACTTGTCATTTTAATATACGCCAATCGCTCTTGTTTACAATTAACACGTGGCTCAACCAAAACGCACACGGAAGGTAAACGAATCCGTGTTAGGAATAGAAGCACAGGTGGCTCAGTGATCGCAATATCTGCACTATCATAAATCGACAGGATCTCCCAGTGTCGTCGGCGGAGGTGTTCTCCCTGGTGGAGCAGCTGGTGCGGCGCTGCAGCGCGCTGCCGGCCGAGGACAGCCCCCTGCAGGTGGACAAGCTGGAGGTGGTGGACTACCTGTTCCAGCTGTGTGCCTTCGCGCCGCCTGACAACATCACCATGCCGGCGGGGTGAGTCTGTTCCACAGGACCTTGTTTACCGTTTATTATGCTGTGAAACTGAGACTCATGAGCCGAGACTGTTTTGCCCTTATTTCTCCTAAAAAATGTAATTTTTGTTTAAGCTATACCGTGCCAGCACTCGCAATAACCAGTCTGTACTGGCGCGCGTGGATCGTGCTGACGATGCTGGCGGCCCACAACCCGCTGGAGTTCGCGTCCCGCGCCGCCGCCGCCTACCCCACGCTGAGGGCACTCATAGAGACCTGCATCACTAAGTGAGTTTGTATTGTGCAAGTAGAAAAAGAAAAATAAAATTATGGGTTCCAGTAAGAGTAAGAGTTCGTAACCACCTTTAAAATCTGTTTCAATTTTTGCAGCAAACCCAGCATAGAGTGGAACAACAGCACAGCAGGCGAATCGGAAGCGGAGAAAGCTGTCATCTTGCAGCTGGAAACGCACCTCGCGGCCGCCAGCAACGCCAAGCTGCCCGTCACGGAACAGACTTCTCGCCTACTTAGCCAGGTATTGTGGAAACCCTCAAACCTCAACTCACTCGCCCAATCTGACTACCTTGTGTGACTCATATTACGAGGGCCTTTATTCCAGCTAACGACGATGGACCCGCAAGGCTCCGCGCGCAAACCGCCCGCCGGAGTCGTGGAGTCCCTGCAAGCTCTTAGCTCCTCTCTCCGTCTCGGACGCCTGCTGTGCCGGCAGCCAGCCCTGCTCCTGGAGCTGGTGGAGAGACACGGCACGCGCCGCGCCATGCCCTGGCTGCACCGCCTGCTGCGGCAGGACCGCCTGGAGCTCAGGTAGGTACACCACCAGTAGGTCAGCTGTACGTCTGCTGTGCCGACGCGCGACGCCCAGCTAACTGAGTTGAATGTTCCCGGTACAGCGTGCTGCCCGTCCAGTGCCTCTGCGAGTTCCTGTCGGCGGGCGGCGGCGCGGGGGGCGGGGCGGGCGGCGCGGGGGAGGGCAAGGCGGGGGAGCTGCGCGCGCACCTGCGCCGCACGCTGCACGAGACGGAGGACGGCGCGCGGGCCGTGCTGCACTACTACACGCAGCGCCTGTCCCACTCGCACAAGGTCACGCGCGCGCAGGCCGGCCGGGTGAGTAACAGCTCTGAGTGTTGCTGAACTTCCAAAAACTAAAAATACGCCATGTTCTTCGTCATCAATTTATATCAGAAAGAGGATAGGCCCTAAAATATTGCCTCGACAGAACCCGTAGTATTTCAAAAAAGCTAAAAGCTTTTAAAAGAAAGAGGTAGTGAATGGTATTTTTTAATTTACTGTGTGTACATTTCTAGGGCTTAAAACTGGTTCTGACGGAATCTGAGGATACAACGGACGTGGATTACAATGTTGATGTCAGTCCAGAGTAAGTGTTAATATATTATTTAATTTAGATATTTTATTTGTTCAGAAATAAAGTGTTACCTGATTTTTTCCTCTGAGAAATTTCTATATCAAAGCAAGTGCAACATATCTTAAGTAATCTTAGTGACAATTTGTTTAAAAAAAATTTAATTACAAAAGTCAACAGTAAAAAAAATGCTCTAAATCGGACTTGTATATCGATAGACCACCCGGTTGAGCAGATGGGTCGATTGTTTCTATTGTCGTTTCAGAGAATGGCTGGACCTCCTCTGGGAGCTGCCCTCCTGGGAGGGTGTTCGCGACGAGGTGGTGGGGAAGATCCGCGCGGCCTGTCTCGTGGAGTGCGTGCCGCGCCACCTGGCGGCCTACATCGCCTTCCTGGCCAGGCACGCCCAGAGCGCGCCGCACCACTCTCACGCCGACATAGTGCTGGTGAGTGTAGCTTAGTGGAGTGCAGCCTGTCTCGTGGAGTGCGTGCCGCGCCATCTGGCGGCTTCATCGCCGTCGGGTTTGCCGGTCCTTTCTTGACCTGTTTACTTGGTTGCACAGGAACTGAGCCAGGTGCTGATGGAGCGCAGCAGCGTGATGGCGCGCGTGGTCGGCGCCGGCGAGCACGAGCACGAGCGCGCCGACCCGCGCCAGCACCGCTCGCTGCACGCGCTCACCACCATCCTCTACGACCACCTGCAGAAGGTACTAACAGACACACACATACACTTTCACAATTATAATATTACTATGGATGGATGGATAATAATACTTTATCTAGAACATAACCCATTGATGTTCCCTAGGTTGTAATTTTTATGTATGATGGTGGATGAAAAGAGATCTCCGGTGTTCGGGTCGACCCACCTGGTCCACATAATCGGTGGTTATTTGACCTATAGGACAAAATTTACCTTTAAAGGATAAATAGCAGCTGTTCGCTTGCTCTGTCGAGAGTGTTTTCTAAACAAACATACGGTGCCACATCCGCGGCCGAAGATATCTCACTGTATTCATTTTCCTATGTCGATAATGTAGTTGTTGCTATTTGTTTTCAGAATTGTAATAAGGTAAAACCATTATATTCCAGGTTCGAGTGACAGAACCGGAGCCAAACAACGAAGTGGAAGAAGGCGTGTGGGCGGACGGCGAGCGCGTGACGCTGCAGTGGGGCAGCGGACGTCGCGCCGCGCTGCACGTGGTCGTCGCGCACGCGCACCTCAAGCTGCTGTGTCTCGGCCCCTCCCTCTGTGAGTCTCTCTAGATAAAAAACGCGGAACTTACAATCTCACCCAACACATTTATTATATTTAATATTTTACATACTTTATCTCATAATATTAGCAAGCATCCCAACTCTGTCCCCAGACGACACAAACCAGAGCATGTACACGTGGCTGCAGAACGTGTGGGTGGGCAGCGATGCGCCGCTGCTGGATGCGCAGCTGGAGGCGGTGCTGCTGCCGGACTGGCTGCGGCTGCACCTGGTGCGCTCGGCGCGGCCGCCGCTGCTGGCCGCCGGGCTGCGCGGCCTGCCCGCTGCCAAGCTGGCCTTGTTCATACAGACGTTCGGCATGCCCAGAGCTTCTATGAGGTGAGTCCTGCTGCCGGACTGGCTGCGGCTGCACCTGGTGCGCTATATTATATATTGCTTCAATATACCTATTAACTTAACTACCACTTCCTAAATTTGTATCACAAATTAATCAAATGAAATAAACAAAATGGGCCCTAATATTTAACCTTGATAAACGCTAAGTTTTATTTTTTACATCTAACCTACATCTGAATCTTATCTGTTTACTGTTTGTCTTCTCTAGACATAGGGCTCTAGTCAATAAATAGGTAAGGTTCAGGAACATCCATATTTTCAAGTTATCGGTAATAATAGAGGTGGAGGCGGTATCAAAAGTCTTACAAAGATCAAGAAATACATTTTTTCTTCATACGATTATAAGAATTGTCTGTTTGCCATTTGTAGTGCTCTCCTAGCTGCCTTGGACTCGTGCCCCGCGTCGTGCGTGGCGCGCCTCGGCGTGGAGCGCGGCTACATGGCGCAGCTGCTGAGCGTGCAACGCGCGCGCGGCGCCACCGGGGGCGCTGCCTTCGCGGCCGCGCTCTGTCTGCAGCCGCCGCGCTACCCGCCAGGTCCGTGTCTAATTGTAGACGCATCCTTCAAACGCGTGACTGAATGTCACATCCAGCAAGAACTCCTACGATAACTTAAAATCTCGGATCTTAGTCGGTAAATCGTTGCATCAATAGCGATACCCCTTCCAGATGACGACCTGTTCGCCGACACCCCCCTGCCGGAAGAAGCCCCGGACGCGTGGGACATCACGCTCACGCCCGCGCCGCTGCCGATCGAGCTGGTGCCGTCCCTGCTGTCCACCGCCTTCGCCGGCGCCGCCTCCTTCCAGGGGGACCTGGACTCTGCGTTCACTCAGCTGGTGGAGGTAACACCCCCTGTCGGACGAGGCACCACGCCACTGGGAAATAATCTTTATCGAAAGATCCGCCCAATCCTTACTTCCTTAGAGTTTTTACAAAAATGTATATCGTATATTTCAGCTGTTGACGGAAGAGATAGCGCTGGTAAAGTGCATGCGCGCCGCCGCCTGCCCCTACCTGTCGTGCGTCATCACGTTCCTGCAGGCCTGCGCACACGCACCCGCGGGCCTGCGGGCGCGCGCCCCGCTCGCGGCCGCCGTACTGCGCACGCTCACGGCGCACCCTATACCTGTGCTGGCGGAGGTAGGTACTGTGCTGGCGGAGGTAGGTTAGCTACTCCTTGAACTATAATTGTTAATTGTTTCGCAGACAGCGGCGACCTTACTGCAGCAGTGCAAGGGCGCGACGGGCCCCGTCGTGACGATCCTGCAGGAGCTGGCCCAAGGCACGCATCTGGTCAAGCGCGAGTCGGCCCCCCTGCCGCCCAACGCTCCCAGAGAACAAATCATTGCAGGTATATTTACTAGCTTCAATAAACGAAGTAAATTAACATTGACGCAAGATTAATTGCAAGTTTGTATTACAGCGCTAGAGTCAGCGACTCCAAGCAACCTGGAGGAGATCGGCACCAGGACCATAGAGAGCCAGGACACGGGCGCGGTGGTGGACGCGCTCACGCACATCCTGGAGAGGAACCAGGAAGGACACTACGAGAACAAGGTAATGCAATGTGCTAAGGAGATAGACCAACATCTTCAAACCACTTTTAATGTAACAATTAATCAAACAGAAACCTAAAACTTGTTATTCTCAGATCAAAACAGAGTCGGATGAGGAAGCGCCGGCGCACATGTTCTCGTCCGGCGGGCGCGGCTGCGGCCTGCTGCTGGACTGGCTCAGCGAGGTGCAGCGCGAGAACAACCCGGAACGACTCGTGAGTGCAGCCTGCCGACACGTGACCGGCACACGCATGGCCATCGATACACTACCTTACTTACTCGTACTTATATGTCTTTAAATATATTGCATTTCCGTTTTATGAGGACTGTTATGTGATTGCTGAAACAAAAATCTTTAATTTATTTATTTTCACAATTTTAAGGAAATTTATTTTCTTATATTGCCATCAATGAAAACAATGTTGTTTCAGATGCGTCTAATGTTCGGCAAGAAAGGTCGCGACGACAGCGCTGGAGGCAAATGGGTCGCCTTGTTGGTGACGCTCCACGCGCACCGCGCCTCCTGCCGCGCGCTCCACGACTGCCTCGCGGCCCTGCTGTCTCACACGTGCGTACTGGGACTGGGAGAACCCTGACACTTGTGCACTATACAAATGGGTCGCCTTGTTGGTGACGCTCCACGCGCACCGCGCCTCCTGCCGCGCGCTCCACGACTGCCTCGCGGCCCTGCTGTCTCACACGTGCGTACTGGGACTGGGAGAACCCTGACACTTGTGCACTATACAAATGGGTCGCCTTGTTGGTGACGCTCCACGCGCACCGCGCCTCCTGCCGCGCGCTCCACGACTGCCTCGCGGCCCTGCTGTCTCACACGTGCGTACTGGGACTGGGAGAACCCTGACACTTGTGCACTATACAAATGGGTCGCCTTGTTGGTGACGCTCCACGCGCACCGCGCCTCCTGCCGCGCGCTCCACGACTGCCTCGCGGCCCTGCTGTCTCACACGTGCGTACTGGGACTGGGAGAACCCTGACACTTGTGCACTATACAAATGGGTCGCCTTGTTGGTGACGCTCCACGCGCACCGCGCCTCCTGCCGCGCGCTCCACGACTGCCTCGCGGCCCTGCTGTCTCACACGTGCGTACTGGGACTGGGAGAACCCTGACACTTGTGCACTATACAAATGGGTCGCCTTGTTGGTGACGCTCCACGCGCACCGCGCCTCCTGCCGCGCGCTCCACGACTGCCTCGAAAGATATGGAGTAGCATAATTTTTATATCGCCAGGTTTTTTAGTATGTTCTAATAGGAATTGTTTGTTTGTCAGTGAGTGGTGTCCCACCGCCGTGCTGGACTTCGCGGAGACGCTGGTGGAGAGTCCGCGCGTGTGGCAGGGCCGCGACCGACACACGCCCAAGCACGCGCGGCCCCGGGACACGCTGCGCCTCACATACGCACAGGTGACCTCTATAGACGCTGGTGGAGAGTCCGCGCGTGCTGCAGGGCCGGGGCGACATTCCTACAAAAATTACATATATTGTCTTTTGCAAATTTCTTTACCTGCTTACTCATAAACAGCTCATAAATGTTTTTATTTCTTTTTAACCAATTTATTGTATCAACAGCTTGAAATCCTCGTCCACTACATAAAAGAGGAAGCGTCCACCTGCACGTCGCTGGAGAGCGAGCGGCGCTGCATCGAGCGGCGCCTGCCGCTGCTGCTGCGCTGCTGCCGCTCGCGACCCGCGCTCACCGCCGCCGCGCTCGCCGCCGCCGCGCCGCAGCCGACACTGCTGCTGCTGCTGCACATGAAGGTACGTCACTGCTGCTGCGCTGCTGCCGCTCGCGACCCGCGCTCACCGCCGCCGCGCTCGCCGCCGCCGCGCCGCAGCCGACACTGCTGCTGCTGCTGCACATGAAGGTACGTCACTGCTGCTGCGCTGCTGCCGCTCGCGACCCGCGCTCACCGCCGCCGCGCTCGCCGCCGCCGCGCCGCAGCCGACACTGCTGCTGCTGCTGCACATGAAGGTACGTCACTGCTGCTGCGCTGCTGCCGCTCGCGACCCGCGCTCACCGCCGCCGCGCTCGCCGCCGCCGCGCCGCAGCCGACACTGCTGCTGCTGCTGCACATGAAGGTACGTCACTGCTGCTGCGCTGCTGCCGCACGACAATGTTCTCTATATAACTTGTGTTGTCGTCAGGTGCCGAAGATCCGGCAGCTCCTGTACTCGTGCTCGGAGCGCCCCCCGGCGGCGTGCCCCATCTCCACGCTGGCGGCGCGGCGCGGCGCCGTGGCCGCGTCCACGCACGCCACGGACCGCGTGTCGCACGCCGTGCTCAGCGCGCTGCCGCACCACGCGCACGCCAAGGACCAGGACCACAAGTATTCACATCTCAACTATTATCGGCATTGATAAACCATAATAGAGGGAGTCAAAATCCGTAAATTGTGAACTACAATTTGGGCGCAAATTCGTTTAAAAACGTTTATCTACTACTGACGTGGTCTAGAGTTATTTTATTTTATTTTCCCGCTATTGTACCTGCCGACTGGTAACATTAGATAACATGGTTGTTGTGGACACGACGAAAGATCTGTTCACACGCTTTAGTATAAGTAATTTTAACTTGAAATAGTAATGTGTGTTTAAATGTCGGCAATCGCAAAACAAAGGAATTCGTATTACAATAGGACAGACTATTTGCAAACTTTGATTTCGCCGCTGCTTAGAAAATGTTAATGCGCTAAAGGCAAAATTGTTTTATGACTCTGTTATTCTGAAAGGATATTTTTCTATTGTTTAAAATTCGTCTAAATTTTAAGTCTTTTACGATGGGAAAATATTTTGAACTTAACGTGGGAATTTTGTTTGAATTTGAGCGAGCTTGTTTTTATGTTATTTGGATTGTATAAAAGCTCACTGTTTCGATGTACAGTAGGGCAGTCTTACAAAGTCAGTCGTGAAGAATCAATGTCAGTCTTACAGAGTCAGTCTATAGAGTCAGTCGTCAGGAGTCAGTCTTAGAGTCAGTTGCCAGTTGCCAGTAATTTATTGAAGTACGGAATAAATAGTAAAAACCAACTCCGCCTTTAATTGAAGATATTCTTACTGGACTTAAACCCCAAAAATACAGTCCACTGCATACAGTCCAGTACAGTTGGTCATTCGAGCCGGATATAGTTGGCCCTTTGACCCGGATACGGATCATCACTACGGATCGGACCTGCACATCTACGGGAACCTGAGCTCAAGATGGTCATCACTCGGAGCCAAGCGGACGCTGCCGAACCACGGGAGGACGCGGCCGAGTTGGAAGTCATCGAGCGGGAACGTAGAAGGAGACTTTCCCTGGATCCGCCCGCGTCACCGGCGGTACGAAGAGAGGGACGGCGCGACGCAGACATAGCGTTCACGCCCGACTTCACCCGCGCCGGAGCAAGTCACAGAGAGGCGACACCAGCGCTACGAAGAGAGGGACGGCGCGACGCCGACATAACGTTCGCGCCCGACTTCACCCGCGCCGGACCAAGTCGCAGAGCAGCATCACCTGCACGATCTGCGCGCTCGCTGCGTTCCACGAATAGCACGGCAATGCGTGCGCGCATGGCGGAATTGGCGGCGGAAGAAAAACTGGCAGAACTGAAAAGAAGAGAACTCCAAATTGAAGCGGACCTGGTACAGAAGAGGCTTGAAGCGGACCTAGCTGCCCTCGAGGAAGAAGAACGAAGTCTGCATGAAGAAGGGGAGCTGCCGGAACCCAACGAGCGAATACAACAATGGGTGCAGCAAACCGCGCCGGTAAAGAAGAAGAAGAGCGCCGCGAACATCGACGCTCTAGCCGACGCTATTGAAAAACTTGCAAGACCGAGAATCTCATGTCCAGTCCTACCTACATTTTCCGGTGCACCAAATGAATGGATGATATTTAGAGCTGCCTATAATGAAACGACCAAGACATACAAAATATCTGGATCAGAAAATATTATGAGAATTAGAAGCAGCATCACCGGAGAAGCAAAGGAAATCGTATCTTCACTTCTATACACTGCAAGCGATCCTGAAACAATTATGAAGACCCTGGAACAATGCTTCGGAAGGCCAGAAATCATCGTTGACCGGGCCCTGGAAGAACTGAAGAAATTGCAAAGACCGGGACCATCAGCAACAGAACTTAACACCTTCGCAGTAAAGCTTCAGAACGTGGTGTGCGTATTGAACAATGTGGGCAACAAAGGATATCTCTATAATCCTACACTGGCCCGAGAAACGCTGGAGAAACTGAGCCCGCACATACGATCACGATGGTGCGACTACGCCAGCGAGAACGAGACAGCGGAGCCAGAGATCATCATGCTTTCTCGCTTTCTCATGCGTGAAGCGGACCGAGCTTTGAGATATAGCTACGCGCCACCAAGCATCACCAAGAAAGAAGTTCTACAGAAACCAGCCTTCATGAAGAGGACAAATGCCGTATTCAACACTACAGAGGAATCAGGAAAAGAGAAATGTTCCTGCTGTGAGAAACTACACGCCGCAATAGACTGCACAAAGTTTAAAGCGATGAACGTCAACGAACGATGGGAACACGTCAAGGAGAATAAGTTATGCTTCAAATGCCTATTGAAGACGCATCGAAGATTCAACTGCAAAGCGAAGACCTGCGACAAGTGTTCACGCCACCATCATCGTTTACTACATCAAGATAAGAAGGAAGAAACAAAGAAAGAAGAAGCCACAGAAGCAGTCATGACTACTTCTGCTGCTCAGTACAAGAAGGCAGTACTGCTCAAGATGTGCCCAGTCACCGTCATTGGTCCATCGGGGGAGGCTACTACTCTTGCCCTATTCGACGAAGGAGCTACAGTCACCCTGATAGACGAGAAGCTGGCGCGAACCATCGGAGCAAGAGGAACGTCATTACCACTGAAGATGCGTGGAGTCAACACCATTCAGCAAGAAGACTACAGCCAAATTGTAACAGTACACCTGAAAAGCAAATTCAGCGACAAGCTTCGACCACTACGAGCACGCACCATAAAGAACATGAAACTCCTACAACAGTCAATCCCTGCAAAGCTACTGGAACAAGATCACCTTAAGGACCTCCGACAAGATGAAGTTTGTTACGAGCCGTCGGAACCAGGGATCCTGATTGGAGCTGACCATTGGGAGTACATAGTATCACAGGAGCTACGAGTAGGACGAGCAAATCAACCGGCCGCATCACGAACGCAACTGGGATGGGTGATACATGGAACCATGCCACGAGCTATTGTTGCGGACCAAGACAGCGTCCTGCATGTTCACACAGCAGAAGCCATCATGAAGCAGAACAAAGAATTACACGAACTTATAGAAAAACATTTCAGCATTGAAGCTGTTGGAATAAATCCTGAGCCACGTCTGAGTGAAAGAAATCTCCGGGCCACGAAGATAACCGAAGAAACCATCGTGAAGAAAGAACAACAAGGATATGAAGTCGGACTACCTTGGAAATCGGATGACCAAGAAGAGGAAGTACTGCATACACGTGATGAAGAAGACCGCGAGGACGGATGGTTACCAGATCCATCACGCTTCTCTAAGTTCGAGACCTTGGTGAAAACTACGGCACGAGTACTTTTCTTCATCGAGAGATGTCGACGACGAGCAACGAACATTGAAAAGAAGCACATTGAAGAGGCTGAACGTGCGCTTATTCGTCGTGCACAGAAGGAGAGCTTCCAAGACGAACTGCAACGAATCAAGACTTCTCAACCTATAACGAAGTCAAGTCGTCTGTTTCGTTTGGATCCGATAATAGAAGATGGAATTCTACGAGTGAGAGGACGCATTGGAGCCGCCGACGCACCGATCGAAATGAAGAGGCCGGTGATACTCGACGGACGGCACCACATCACGAAACTCATAGTGATGCGAGAACACTGCATGGCTGGTCACGCTAACAGGGAGCGTGTGACTAACGACCTCAGACAGAAGTATTGGGTGATTCATCTACGACCGACAGTGCGAAGAATAGAAAAGGACTGCAGACTTTGCCAACTACGCAAAAAGAAGCCAGAACCACCAGCTACGGGAGACTTGCCGCGAGCTCGCCTGGAACCATTTCAACGCCCGTTCAGCTATTGTGGGACAGATTACTTCGGGCCCATGATGGTGAAGATTGGACGAAGACGTGAGAAGAGATGGGGCGCTCTCTTCACTTGCCTAACTACACGGGCAGTGCACATAGAGGTCGTTCCAACGCTGTCCATCAGTTCGGCAATAATGGCACTCCGGAGGATGGCTGCGCGACGAGGATGGCCCCGCCTCATGATGTCTGACAACGGGACAAACTTCAGAGGCGCGGACAAGGAGCTGCGGGCTGCATATGAAGAATGGATACCTGCACTTCGAGAGGAAAGCCTTCTGCATCGCATGGAATGGCGTTTCACTCCTCCTGGTGCGCCAAACCAGGGGGGAGCATGGGAACGGTTAGTGCGATCAATCAAAGTTGCACTAAACGCCACGCTGAACGAGAGAGAACCACCAGAAGAAGTTCTCAACACCCTATTGACTGAAGCGGAATACAGCGTCAACGCGAGACCACTGACGCATGTGAGCGTCGATCCAGACGAACCTGAGGCGCTAACCCCGAACCACTTCCTGCTGGGATCATCGAACGGCCTGCCAACCACCGGGCCATGCAGCGAAGCGGATCGGCGCACATGGAGAGCAAGCCAGGCGCTCGCTGACCACTTCTGGAGACGCTGGCTACGAGAGTACCTTCCGACGTTGGTACCCCGGGGAGAACCTGCTACCCAACGGCCACAGCTGCAAGAAGGAGACGTCGTCATCATCGTGGACCACACTCTGCCACGGAACGTGTGGCCAAGGGGAATCGTCGAGCGCACCTACAAGGGACCTGATGGAGGAGTACGAGTGGCAGATGTCCGGACGAAGACAGGAGTCTTCAAGCGGCCGACCAGCAAGATCGTCGTGTTGGTGAAGAAGGAGGCTGCGCGAGCTTCGCCGGGGGGAGAATGTTGTGGACACGACGAAAGATCTGTTCACACGCTTTAGTATAAGTAATTTTAACTTGAAATAGTAATGTGTGTTTAAATGTCGGCAATCGCAAAACAAAGGAATTCGTATTACAATAGGACAGACTATTTGCAAACTTTGATTTCGCCGCTGCTTAGAAAATGTTAATGCGCTAAAGGCAAAATTGTTTTATGACTCTGTTATTCTGAAAGGATATTTTTCTATTGTTTAAAATTCGTCTAAATTTTAAGTCTTTTACGATGGGAAAATATTTTGAACTTAACGTGGGAATTTTGTTTGAATTTGAGCGAGCTTGTTTTTATGTTATTTGGATTGTATAAAAGCTCACTGTTTCGATGTACAGTAGGGCAGTCTTACAAAGTCAGTCGTGAAGAATCAATGTCAGTCTTACAGAGTCAGTCTATAGAGTCAGTCGTCAGGAGTCAGTCTTAGAGTCAGTTGCCAGTCGCCAGTAATTTATTGAAGTACGGAATAAATAGTAAAAACCAACTCCGCCTTTAATTGAAGATATTCTTACTGGACTCAAACCCCAAAAAATACAGTCCACTGCTTACAGTCCAGTACAATGGTGATGGGTGTTTGTTCGCAGAGTGGTCCGGCTGGACAACGGCATCCGGTCGCTGTGGTCCCGCTGCGTGGGCGCCGGCGCGCGCGCCCTGCCGCTGGCCGCCGCCCTGCTGCGCGGCGCGCTGCCGCCGCACGCCCGCCAGCACACGCACCTGCTGGCCGCGCTCGAGGCGCTGCCCGACGAGGAGCTGTTCGGACCGGAGAACAGGTCACCTGCCCACTACAACCAATCTCAACGGATATCTATTTGTTCCCCAACTTAGTTATCAAAATGACAAAGAAAACGGTTTGATCTTAACGTCAATGTATAATGTATCATTCCAGCGCTGAGATCCACAGCATCCTGGACGGGTTCCTGTCGCTGGCGCGCAGCGGCGGCGGCGGACGCGGGACGTCCAACGCGCTGATGCACCGCGTCACGGCGCTGCTGCGGCGCGCGCTGCACGCCAACGCGCCGCACGCGCAGCAGCTGTACGCGCAGCACTCGCAGTCCATCCCCATGCTGAGCGGCATCCAGAGCGGCGAGCTGGGCACGCCCGCCTCCGCCGCGCCGCCGCCGCTGGCGCTGCTGGCGCTGCAGCGGCGCCTCGACACGCCGGAGAACCTGCACCACCACCTGCAGGTACGTGTCGCGCAGCCACACGCGTGCCACGTCGCGCGCTCCACGCAGGCGCGCCGGGCACGCCACTACCTATTTTCACACTTCGAATTCGTTCTTTCAACTTCTGCTGCGGAATGAGCATCACTCCACGTAAAACCACTACATAACAGAGCAGTGTCATTGGTTTCTAGATTTGCAACATGAATGTCATTTATGTACAAAATAAACAATGTTAGGTCCTAGTATGCTACCCTGAGGTACGCCATACCGCACCTTACCTGGCTCACTCATAGTTTCACCGATTTTGATACATTGGATCCGTTCGTCTAAGTAGCTTTGAAACCAGTCCAGAGTATGACCCCGAATTCCTAAGCACTCGAGCTTTTTCAAAAGGATCGGAGTGGAAACGGTGTCAAAAGCTTTCGCTAAATCTAAACAAACACCTATTGTATATGCTTTCTGTCCAGATTTGATGCCACAATCGAAGTTAACTCACATACAGCGTCCTCTGTTGCCTTTTTCCTACGAAACCCGAACACGAATTATTTGTTATAGATTATTTGTGAGAGTTGTATTGTCAGGTTCATTAACAGGATCATTGTCTTGCAGGAGATAGAGTCGTGGGGCTCCCGGCGGGGCGGCGCGTGGGGCGGCGGCGCCGCGGCCCGCGCCGTGCTGCGCGCCGCCGCCCCGCTGTGCGCCTCCGCGCACGCGCCGCTGCGCACGGCCGCGCTCAGCCTGCTGGCCAAGATCCTACCCGCGGTCACCGACACCAGGCCAGGTAACTGTGCGGGAGATAGTCGTGGGGCTCCCGGCGGGGCGGGGCGTGGGGGGGTGGGCGTGCTGCGTTCCTCCGCATTTTTTCTATGATATTCTTAAATTAAATGATCGTTTCCTTTTAGGTCTGCAAGCAATCCTGGAGTGCCTGGACTCGAACCTGCCCGAGGTGGCGCAGTCGGCGCTGGACAAGCTGCCGGAGCTGGTGGCGGGGCTGCAGGAGCACGCCGTGGGCATCCTGCTGCGCGTGTTCGAGCTGGGCGTGCGCGCGCGGCACCCCGTGGAGCCCTGCCTCGCGCGCTGCGTCGCCGCGCTCAACGTGCTGCGGGGCTGCTGACTCCCAGCACCGTGCGGCGCCCTGGCTTTTGTTCGAGCTGGTCGTGGAGCCCCGTTTAAAAGTAATTTATGTTGTTGAAAATACAGAAAGGGTAAATATGACATCTCAGATTCATATTACAACATTGCATTTGTCCCGTAACAGGCCATGTGCTCGGGCGAGAGTCTAGCTCGCAGCTTGTCCCGCCGTCTCGTCCTAGGACATCCATTACCTTTTTTATATTTTCAGAATAGAAATTAGGTATATAGTTAAAATAAATAAAAAAACTTTTAACATTATTTTTATTCAAAAAGTACCCTATAATATTTTAAGTACTTATACTATAGTTATTTGTGTATAACAATATAATTTACATTTAAAATGCATTTTTAGCTTATAATACTTTGAGAAGAAAATAAATATATTCAAGCAAGAGCGCGCACCCAGCAGTCTATAAATCTTGAAGTCCGAATTAATAAGAATCACCAGTCATTTGAGCCTAGATCTGTGAACATTTTGTCCTTGATCTTGGGTCTGGGGTCCTCTGTGATGTTGGTATCTACAGCGCCAACTTGTCCAAGAATGTATTCCAATTCTGCAAACAAACAAAAATCATTAGTTTTTACATGTGACACTACTAGCTGTATCACTCATGAATACTACCACCATGTCTCTTAATATCTGTGGCTGTTGTCAGGCCACTAAGAATTTATAAAGCAGGGCAGCCGTGTTGTTTTGTGTACTGGGCACCCAAACCACCTGGTAAGTGTGTGACCTATAATTAGGTTCTATTATATTGCCAAAAGTGGGGTGTAATATAGGTTATTAGAATGTCTATTACTATCTAAAAACTGGCTCAAAAAATTGTGTCATAAGAACATGAAAAACACCACTTGTTTTTTGTGATTAATATTAATAACCAAATATAAAAGACAACACTATGTACATTTCAGAGGTGTCTACTTTAATAGTGCCATAGGAACAGTTAATACATGAGATTCGCAAAAATAGTGCCACAAGAAAAACAATTAATTATGTCTAGCTATACATATAATAGCTAGTAGGTAATTGGTGTATTTCCTCTGTACCTAAAAAGTAGATAATGTAATAGTTACCATCAGGAGTAAGTGATGTCCCCCGAAGCTCACGAGGTCCAATGAACTGCCTCTTCATGTCTCCCTCGAAGTAAACAAACACACTGGGCAGGTTGCTCTCCGGAAAGTTGGGGATACATGTCTGTGCTACGGCCTTCAGGAATTTGGTGTATGGGTATTTGGCTGCCAGCTGCTTCATATGTTGGTTTATTAGGGCACATTGCTGGATCCTGGAAATTAATTAATTTGTTTGGAAAAAGAAACATGATGTAAACATTATACAATAGAAGAAAAATGAGAGAACAAATAATACATGCAATAGGTAATAAAATAATCAATTTAAAAATGAGTGACTCCCTCAACCTAAACAGACATCATGTTTAATTTATATTTTAAATAGTTACACATCTCTCATGGTATGTAAATTAAATATGCAACCACTGCACACCACCAATTCTTTAACTAGTGTACTTATTTTTAACATTTAGTTGGTAAAGAGCAAAAATGTACTCACCCATGTTTATACAAATGGATAACAACCCATATCCCATCACCAGCCTGGTTCACCTCCTGCACATAGTCCTGTCCAGAGACCTCCTTCACGTCCACAAATCTGGGTTTCTCTGCAAGTTTCCTCATCTCCGCAATGCGCTTTTGTCTGTACTGTTGGATGATGTCTTCATCCTCATCATCTTCCAGCTCATCCAGCCCATCAAGGTCCAGTTCTGATAGTTCTTTGTCCTCTAGGATATTAACAAGTAGAGTTAGTATAAGAGCTTAAAGTCTACAAACTTAAGATTATTTGAATGTATGTTTAGGAATAACTCAGTCAATTTTTTCAAGGAGTTAGTTAAAGTCCTCCTGGGCTGCCTTCACCCATTCAAAATTAAAGTTCCGATACTTTTGTCATTGTTCTTTGAATTAATTTTGGTAGCTGTGATATTTAAGTAAACTCATAAACATTTACATATTGCTAATGTTGTAAACAATGTCTTACACATGAGTTATGTCTAGGTCTCAACAGGAACAACAGTTATTTGAGAAACTATTTCAATATCTCTGGTAAAGCCAAAGTAAACATTTATTAAGCATTTTCAAGTTCATAACCTATCAAAAGCCTTACTTTCAGCTTGTTTGCTGAGAATGGTCTGTTCGATCATGTTTATGATCTCATCTTCGGAGACTTCCTTCTCCTTGGGCGGCAGGATTCCCTTCGCCCGCAGGACATCGTTCCACTCGGTGTCCTCATTAGGATTCTAAAAATAAACAGTTTTCTACAAAGTTACTGGAAAACGAGTTTAGAGAAAGAAAAATATGCAAGAATAATAATAAATTACCTGCATGGTCTTGAGTTTCGATAAGTTTTAGACAGGAATAATTAATTTTGTGGTATTTTCCCATTAACTTATTTCCTTATTTCCTTCTAGAATTTTTTTTAAATCGTAATTTGACACCGTGACTGACACACTTCAGAATTTGACACTGATATATAAATTGACAGTCATCAAAAAAATAAATTTATGTCATTGAAGTTTACGTCAAACTGTCAAGCTACGGTTGAGTTGGAAATAGTAATGCCAACTTTACAAATTTTATGTTAGATTCAGAAATCAAAACATTTTATGTACGAAACGGGTGAAAGTCCCGCAAATTTGTGAACCAAAAACAGCAAGCCATTACAAAGAAATTATTTGAATGATTTCATTTAACTCTGATAATTTACAGCAATAAAAAAAAATTAGAGACTATTTATTTTAAACATAGTATTATAACATAATACGACCTTACCTGAGGCAAATAAAATATCATAGGTCTAGGTCTAATATATATCTAGGTCAAAACATTTAGAAAGAGGGGTCATTCCCGCTCGGTAACACCCCGTCGTCAACACGTGTCGTACCTACTGACGGAAGAGTCTTGGCAATGAATAATGTTTACCTACCTGCATTGTCCTACATAATATTATGATAACAATGTTGTGTAGTAAAAAGATTTTAAGATTTTCTTCTAGGTAGTCGGGTTGGAGCATTAATTTCAAGTTTGTTATAAAGTTCGGTTGAATTGATGCTATCATAAAAAATAATGGCAAATTATTAATTGAAATATTTTATTAGGTATTATTTTTTTATTCTTTAATATATTTTTTGCAATAAAATGCAACACCGTTCGGAGATGACAAAACGAAAAAGTGGATGACAAGAACAACACAAACATCAAACAACCACAATCCACTGTGTAATAGTTGGAAATACTGTTGGCAAAAGTGAACAATCAAGAAAATTTTTGGGAAAAATTCATGTCGCTAACGCTATGTTCACGTCGAATTTCATTCCAAAAAATTAATAAATTTAACTATGGCTGAAGGACTTATACTCGAGGAAACAAATTACAATGATGGAACAGGTAAATTCTGTTTGTTATATTGCGTAGAGTTCAGTGAGTGAGCGCGCGTTCGCTGTGTCAGACGGGCAAGTGCCTTCGTACCCTCGTGTTGCCTTTGTGACATTGAAATTGGGTTCTTTTTATAATTGCTGCGTGGATTGTGGTGTGGGCCTGCCAGGTGCAGCGCGAGGCGCGCACTGAGGGCCGCGGCCGCCCCCTGTAGCCACCATGACGGGAGGAGCTGACAGAAGCCTGGATTCAGGTAGTGTTTTTGTTACCATATGTATGTAGCTCCGTGTTTACATGCGACGATGTGATGTGCCGCGACACCACCTCTGTCACGTGAACATTGCTCTGTGATGAAGCACTAGGGAATGTTGCTATTATTTATTTTACAAACTTTGTTTTGCAAAATGTATGTCAAAGGTTGCTGTTATTATGCAGAACTCTATTATTATAAGTATATAGTCTCACCACACTAATAATTTGCAGAGCACATTGCTTGTTATTGTTACCTTGTCAGGTAGCAATTTGTTTTGCAAGATTAATTTGCTCTAGTCATGCTTTTTTGCACAATGCAAGCATACTTCTTGTGTAGCCTTATGGTACTTGATATCTACCATACATTTTTGACTGCACTTATAATATACAAAAGCCCAAATTAATTATTGTAAGTATTGTGTATACTGTAGTTATTGTATGTAACCTGAATCTTCAAGCAATTAAGTCTTTCAACTTGATTAGAAACTTCTTGCCTGTTTTTATCAAGCATCTACTTTTTGCTGTAGCTCCGCTTGTGTACAAGTACAGGTTTTCAAAGTCTAATTACTTTAAGATAAAGGAAATACCAAACCAGCGCCATGCAAGTTATTATAAGTTTAACCCTATGGTTTATATTTGGAACAGATCCTTTATGATTAACATTGAAGTACCTATTTAGATACGGAGAACTAAATGACTCTCAATATGATAAATACAAATACACCATATTTCTAAGTGTTTTCAGTTTAAGTTAACAGAATAGAAGGGATATGGAGAGAGGTACAAAGAATTTAAACTAGCTCTGTTTGTAAAGATTCATCCTACTGATATTGCATTCTATACATTTTAAAGATAAAGCTGCTAAAAAAAAAAATTATGGTTAATGTCTCATGTCTCAATGAATATCTATGGATTACAATTCATTTATGTATTTTTATAAAAAGTAAACTGCCTACCTAAATGAAGATATTGAACAATGATGCAATATGTGTGAAATTTCCCATGCACAATGCTTATAGTATTGATATGTAGTATAATGATTAGTAGAATTGAGGCCCTCGCCTAACTGTGTTCTAGAAAGTGGTGTCACTGCTTATATAATGCTAATTCACTTTTAGCCAACGGTTGAGTACCCAACCTGCTTTAATACTATGTGATTATGGAAATAGACAATAGGTTTGTTTAATAATCTCATTAATTAACATTAACATTTTGTTTTCTAGATAAGCTTAACTAGCTTTGTGTTAATGATTTGTGTTATGATAGAAATATCATCTTTAAACTTAATATTACAAATTGGTTGCCAGCTCAGCATTAAAACTGTGGCAATATATAGTATATTGTCACAGTGCTGGTTTTCAGTGGCACAATGTTTATTATTATTACACATAAAAACCAACTTCTTCAAAAAATACTCATTACAATAAATATTAATGTTAAAGTTTTTTAAATTTGAATTAAAAAAATACATAATATAATTTATTAATGCAAATTCTAAGAGAGATAATGAAAATTTAGGTAGTTGCTAATTCTAATTGAAAACAGCATGTATTATATTAAGATTTTTTTAAACTGTACAAGTTTATAGCAATGATGATGCATCTAGCCCCAAACAAAACTAAGGTCGTATCGTGGGAAATCGGAACCGTTCATATTGTCGAAATGACCATGAAAAGAACTTAAGCTTTAAGTTTTGCTTTTGTCATTAAAAGTCTATTTAAGACTCGATATAAGAGTTGTACACATTGTGCAGTGCATAGTATAATTATGTAACAAGAGCTCCATGCATGTTCTTGAACATTGTGTTTTGTTTACTACAGAGAAGATAAAATAACCAAGCGTTTTTGGTACAAATTAATTTATTGATGAATCCCACAATCAATCATTAATTAAAACCAAATAAAGTATTACATAATTAACGTTAATATTATATTTAGGACATCGCCTCTTGTGTTAGTTATAGTTAGAAACTATGTTAGTTACTTCGTGAGTTGTCGATTTATGCCAAGATTTGAGTATAAGTGTTTTATCCATTAAAAAAAAACCTTACGAAAGCTGAGATCAAGAGGCCCTGCTGACGTCAATGATCTCTAGCAACCATAGTTTTTGTTCCTAGCTTAGTAAATAAAAACACTCATTGCTTGTTGGCATTTAAAATAAATTTACTTCTTATATATAGACAGACTGATTTGAGTAGGTACAAGAAATCCTATTTTTTATAAATAAATAAATAATAATAAATAAATAAATAATTGATATCATATTATATAATATTCTTTATAGTTTTTGCATAATCAAATTTGATCTAAGATTTACTCATCGGGTACGTCCGATAGGTAATCAAAACGGGTTTAAAAACACATGAACATTTTCTTGCTTGTTGAAATCGGAAATTTAAATTAGCTACAACGTAGGTAAGTTGCATTGCCGCGATTTACCTTGCATGAGTAAAGTTCTAATTCTGCTCATAGGATCTAGGACGTAGCTTTGTAGGTAATGTATAATATCAAACCGAAATACTCGATATGTGTTACAGTTATGTCATAATTCATTATCAGCCAGCCATCAGAGTATTACGCATGTTGGCATCCGACCAACTCTCTCGACTTACCACCAATTGATTGGAACTGGTACTGTGCAATAAAGGAAATATTTAGATTGTGTACTTGCAGGATTCGAAATTTAGTCCTGTTAGTAGACTGTGAGGGGGGGTGGGTTTAGAAGCCTAAATATAACTTTGACAGACAAATATTTTACCATTTATTTCCTTTTGGCATAACTCCGTATGGAAATGGAAATCCGTATGAATATTCAATGATACAATAAAATAACAATACTTATAGTTATTTTGTCCTGAATGAATGAACTATAAGTATTCTTAGAAAATATAAATTCATCTACAGACAAAATTTCTGAATGAAATATTTTATGTCAAACCACAGGTATGTCAAACTTTCTGAGAATTTAACCTACGGATCGTAATGGAATAAAAAGTGGTTAACACCCACATCCGAAGACATACGATCCATCGAGGTCTTTGACCTCCGCAGGTAAGGTCCACTACAAAACTGCCAAAACAGGCTCTCCAAACATAGCTCTGAACAGGTTTATTTAAGCTGATGAAGCATTAAAGTTCATACTTGAACGAACTTCAACCAATCAATTTAAAAAAAAACGCATGTGTTGTCTAAAATACTGATCTTATGAGAATCAAATAGTGTAGATTGGTAAATCTTGTACAACCTTGTACGTATCTCATGAGATAAATGAAAGGCACAATCGCGAACGTCCACCAATAGCAGGCAACTGGACCATGTTTTAAACCTGGCCTGTACTGTAAAGTTCTCATCGAAATCAGATAAATATTACGATTGTACCATCGAAGCCGTTGGATATCCTCCAAGAAACGGGTGAACGACACGAGTGCCGACGCGCTGGGAGCCGGCCAGCCCGCTGAATGCAGCTCATGTTTCACGAACAAACAGGTGTAACCAGGCGCGAAACTTCAGCCGAATCAGGAACATTTTGGCATTGTCAACTCGACTAGTCTTTGACATCTTGCCCTCAATACCGTATTCAAATACTTCTACTTACACGCAATAGTGCAATCATGTTAATAAATAAATAAAATGCTTTATTGCGTCGATAGCTCGACCTTAGCTTTGATTGATGTGCTGTTATCAGAATCGCGTCGGTAATGTACGCATTTTTCAGTGTATGATTCTGATGCTATATGCTCTTTTAAAGAGCCCTTCTCGCTATATTTTTAATTTAATAAGAGAGACAGAAGCTTGAGCGCAAGTTATAAGTCCTACACAGTGATTTTCTAAAGTACTCGCAATATCTAAACATGTTTATTGAACGAACTGCCACATTAGCATTACTGCATTATACTGCATTTTCGTAATTGTCTTTTGTGATTGGCATTGTTCTAGGCGCGGTAGTGGGGAAGTTAAGTTTAAAGATAAACTACCAAGACCTACCGCCGCTGCCAAGTAAGTGCCGCTGTGTCATGTTGTTTTTAATCTTTCTGATCATCTTCATCGTAATATGTAAACTATTTAATGTTCACTTCGCGCTTGGCTTGAATCATCATGGTCATTTTCTTTCTTATAGCTATTCGAATGTTTTTATACAGTCTTGTTGTTGTTTGTTATGGATTTTGTGAATGAATCTAGCAAGTATGCAGTATGCTTTAGATGTAGTGGGGTTTATTATGAAGTTAGTAAAGATTATTTATTAAGCTTCGTGAAGGATTGCCTCACTGGCTAACTCTAGTGGAACTTACTGTCTGGGTACAATGAGATTACACGCTTTTCCAAATTGGATTAGAACAAGTCGATATCTTGCTGCGTATTTGTGATGCCAACAATATAGATAAATAGTCATTCTGTTTGCTAATGTCAATATTTATATATAATTTTTTTGGTTTTAAATAGTCGTAGTAGCCCAGGAAAGGTTTAAAACTTTAAAACATGACGTTAGTAGACCTGTCGCTAAACCACCTATGAGAAAAGCAGCTAGATCTTAACCAGAACTTAAACGTACGTCTACCAAGAGATTTGTCACATGGGAGCGAGCGGTTAGAGGGAAGATAACTGTTTGGTCCATTTTTGTTCTAATCTAATTATTTTCATTGTCATTTGTATAGAAATGTAGAGATATATTTGTAGAGATTGATTCTACTAAGACGAAACCAAAGCTAAAGCATGATAGGAATAGCCCCAGTGTCCCATCGTAGTTCTCAGAGTCAGTGAACGGACGAGCACTACTCGCGAGTGTATCCGTCACATGCATCAACAAGTCACCTTCCATGCGCAGCTCTATCACAGCTGATCCGTGCAATCTTGACTCTTGACCTTGTGTGTCTATTCAGTCTTACATAAATCAGGCATTATATTCTATTTCCTGTTTTAACAGACAATAACGCTTGCGATGCTTTAAACTTTTCGTCACGCTATTGTCTGCTATCGATATGATCTACCTTAAATGGATGATACTGAGATGTACTTCGTTGTAGATATTGGTTATCGTAACCTGTTACAGGTAAACTGATTTCAATGTATTGTATTTTTTAAACCGATTATGCTGTGGGATACATTAACACAACAGCGTGAATATGTTGTACCAACTTACTGCGATCACCTGTAATGGGTTCTATTGAGGAAAGCCGTTATTCAAGGGACTTAGGTATTGTTTAAATATAAATAAATAAATATTGGTTGATAATTTACACAGCAACATCTAGCCCCGTGGTAAGCAATTCTGACTAGCAGGTTTTTATTAAACCTGTTTCATTTACAGAATTGCCTTTGCTCAATTTTACCGCATGTTTAAACCTTTTTCGATCAGTTGTCGTTGTTTGTTTTGCAATTGCGTTGATACGGTTATATCAACAATGTTCTCTTGATTACCGAATGTTTGATAATATCCGTTTCGGTATGTTGTATCTTTTTTTCCAGTAAACCTAATAAGTAATTGGTTTGAAATTAGGTACATACATACATCTCTGAATAAATCAATATCGAAGCGATGAATTTATAGTTTGCGATCATTTGCATAAAAAAGCTCAAAAAGTTAATTTAGGTTTATTTATAAGTACCTACATAAGATGAATTTAACATTGCATTATTTAAGATCATATAATTTTCAATTGTCCCCGATTCCTACAGTAGTTTATCAAACAATCCCGTATAACGTCTCACTACTGCGCACTGATGTACCCAATAGAACTTATAGGTCATATTTAGATTTAGTTAATAAATAAATAAAACGTTGTACATAAACTTGCAGACTCAAATGAAGACTGAAGCGATGGCTTATCGAGCAGAGTTTCTATTCAATGAACGAACCATATGACATTTAATGATTAATTATTGTTTAATATAAGCATTACCAATTATTATTGTTGAGTGGTAATATTCTTAAAACTGTACTACACACAAAAAAGTATTTAAATAATGAGCGGTAACAAAGACAAGGTTACTTTTATAAGCATCTAAATGTGATAGTTATCGGTAGTTGAAATGAAATGGTGAAGGTATGCAAAGTATGTCTGTCTGGTATGTACCTAGACGACAATCTCACTTAGCATTGCAGTCACAGGTGGTTAGTGGTGGCGCGTGACGTGTTGGACACGACGGTGGCCCAAGCTACGCGAATGCCATTACAATATCTAAATAATATAATATGTTGACTACTACGTCGCGGTCGTCTATTTACTGTGTTCATTTACTGCGATCAACAAGCCCCCTAATAGCGTGGTTATACCATTTGAACCAATGTAGGTTTTGGGGTTTTTATCAGGTTTTGAGGTTGTTATCAGGCTGGTGATCGCCGCAAGTTGCCTGTCCTCAGGTTTTGTTTTAACGCGCTAATCCCAGACAACGCCAGTTCAAATAGTTAAAATTTATAACAGTGTTAGGTACTACATTTAAGGAAGGCTGTATTATATATATAAATTAATAGATATACATATAGATAACGTAAAAAACGCAAGCGAACTTGTCGGCGGGTTTGGCTAGTTTTTAATTTCCTGACGAGCATTTGACCAAGAGATGAAAATGTTAATTTATCTGTGCCCATAAAACAATCAAGTGGCTCAAAATTTATCTCTAAATCACTATCTAAGATAAAGATTTTTATTCAAAATGGCCTTAAGCTACCCGGTGCATTATCTTATCTCTAGTTTACTACTGGGTAAAAAATAGAATTATTTTAAAACTGCGTTGGGCAATTTAATTTTACCTGAGAATACTTTTCTGTATCTGTTTCTACTTCTAGCAGCTAATATGCTGCGGTATCCTCTTTCCACTAAGCTTGTCAGCCACCTTATGAAAAATGAAATCATGAAAAAGCCTACGCAATAGTCGCTAGGGTGATAACTTTATCCACCTTTATCAAAACAATGCGTGTCTTTCTTAATAGAAAAACACGCATTGTATAGATAAAGGTTCAATAATTTGCATGTGTTGTGGAGCAATATTATTTCGTAAAGCTTGTATATATCGACTCCGAACGTGTCATAGTGATCTTTGTTATTTTACATTGTTTAATTGTTTTAATTTAAGGTTAGTGTGTATGTGAATATTGCGTATTTTACTTTATGGATTTGCTACATTTTGTCTATTATCGAGGTGCATGATGATTGTTTAATTGGTATTGCTCCAGTTTTATGGCACCATTTCTAGTTTATGTTACATTATACCAATTTCATTTTATTTATTTATTTATCAGTTGAGCCGTTTCAGTATAAAAACATCCACATTGACAAATTCTTGGATTTACAATAAAATAAATTTAAATAATAATAATCGACACAAGCCAGTGGTCCAAAACAGACACTATTAGAGCACAACAGAGAAAAGCATCTGTGGGTTACATACAAAGACACAAACTGCATAACTATATCAAGATCCGAGATCGCCATCTCAATAAAAATAGGCTCTTATAACTATTTGACGAAGACTGACATTCCTTTGGCTACTTCCCAACAAATAATTTGCGGAAGTAGTGTTTGTTGTCGCGGAAACAGTACACAAGAGTTGTTTTACAAATGTTGTAAGTAGTAACGTGGTGCCCCCCAGTGACGGAGAAGCCGGCGCCGGCGCCGCGCGCGGGCCCGCACGGCGTGCAGGTCGTGGACACGGGCCCGGGGCACACGTTCGCGCTGGACGAGGCGGCGCTCGCAGACATCCTGCTGCGCGACGACGTCAAGGACCGCTCCGTCGTCGTCATCTCCGTGGCCGGCGCCTTCCGGAAGGGCAAGTCCTTCCTGCTCGACTTCTTCCTCAGATACATGCACCACAAGGTTAGTACAGCCAACGTTAGTCCTCTGGGCCCCAAGGCAAAAACATCACAGACAGACAGACGATAACTTGATTGCGTTAATTTTTTTTTATCATTCAATTTTATTAGTAGCCCTGGGAAGGTTTTAAGGTGAAAAAACATGGGAATAAAGCGGGCCAAGCCGCGGGCGGGTCAGCTAGTATCATGACTCATATTTTTTTAATCCACAATAAGTGCAAAAAGCCTACAGTAAACGTATTCAACTCCAGTATGGCGCGAGCGGCGGCGACGGCGACTGGATGGGCGGCGAGGACGAGCCCCTGCAGGGGTTCAGCTGGCGCGGGGGCTCCGAGCGGGAGACCACCGGCATCCTCATGTGGTCCGAGGTGTTCAAGGCCACGCTCAAAGACGGGGAGAAGGTAACGCTCCACATTATACTCCTCTTCTATGTAGTTTAAACATACGATTTAAACATTAGTCGTTTTTGGTCCATATAAACGCGTTAAGGTTTGTCTCGTGTTTGCAGGTGGCTATAATTCTGCTGGACACGCAAGGCGCCTTCGACAGCGAGTCCACGGTCCGGGACTGCGCCACCGTGTTCGCGCTGTCCACCATGCTGTCCTCGGTGCAGATCTACAACCTCTCGCAGAACATCCAGGAGGACGACCTGCAGCATCTCCAGGTCTATGTCTTGGCTTGTTGTTGATTTGCTGTCAAATATCCAGTGCTTGCTTACTGCCGGGTTAATTGCCGTGAATTCCAGCAGTATTTCTTGATTGATGAAAATGTATGTTAATGTCCTCTCGATACAGTTGTTCACAGAATACGGGCGCCTAGCGCTGGAGGACAGCGGTCGGACGCCCTTCCAGCGGCTTCAGTTCCTGGTGCGGGACTGGAGCTACCCCTACGAGGCGGCCTACGGGGTGGAGGGCGGCATGCACATCCTGGAGAGGAGGCTCAAGGTACTCCTTCAGAGCTACCCCTTCATTGCACAACATTTAACACTTTCTTTTTGCTGTTGACTTCTGTGGTGTGCTTGGAGACGAGCTGTGTGGCGTGTCCCTGACTGTGCACAATGAAGAGACGGAGAAGGTTGGGTTATGGGTCCATCTGGAGGACGTGTCCATAACGCAACTGCGGAGTGGTAAACGCTGGAACTATAATAAGGGATGTCGTCACACAGGGAAAGTATTTTTCCAAAGAATTAATGAATACTTAGTGAGTTTTAAACTTTATCCCTACCTCGAAGTGTAGAGGAATAAGAAATAGATTAAAATAAAATTCGTGTCCTCAGGTTTCAGACAAGCAGCACCCGGAGCTGCAGTCTCTCCGCAAGCACATCACGTCCTGCTTCTCGGAGCTGGCCTGCTTCCTCCTCCCGCACCCCGGCCTCGGCGTCTCCACCAACCCGCACTTCGACGGCAGGCTCAAAGGTACCACCACAACGCACCACACCACTCTAAAACCATTATAAACACGATATCAATACCTGTGTAGGATACTAAATTCCCTTTGCATTATGATTTCACCAACCCGCACATGACCAGCGTTTTGAATTAAGTCCTTAACTCTCTCATAAGAGAGAAGTAAATATAAATAAATATATATTGCTGGACAATTCACACAGCACACACACAAACACACACACATGCACAGAAGTTCGAGCAGTGTGAACGTAAATCATCACCATCACCCTTTTTTAGGGTTCTGTAGCGAAAAATGGAACCCTTCTACATTATTGTTTTTTTATTGTATATAGTTGATAATATTGTTTCCGGCCGGCAGACATCCATAACGAGTTCAAGCACCACCTGCAGCAGCTGGTGCCCATGCTGCTGGCGCCGCAGAACCTGGTGCCCAAGCGCATCAACGGGCAACGCGTCCGCTGCAAGGACCTGCTGCAGTACTTCAAGTCCTACATGAACATCTACAAGGGCAACGACCTGCCCGAGCCCAAGAGCATGCTGGTGGTGAGTCACTGTTACTGCGCTCCTGATGCAACTAACAGAACCTGGTGCCCAAGCGCATCAACGGGCAACGCGTCCGCTGCAAGGACCTGCTGCAGTACTTCAAGTCCTACATGAACATCTACAAGGGCAACGACCTGCCCGAGCCCAAGAGCATGCTGGTGGTGAGTCACTGTTATTGCGCTCCTGATGCAACTAACAGAACCTGGTGCCCAAGCGCATCAACGGGCAACGCGTCCGCTGCAAGGACCTGCTGCAGTACTTCAAGTCCTACATGAACATCTACAAGGGCAACGACCTGCCCGAGCCCAAGAGCATGCTGGTGGTGAGTCACTGTTACTGCGCTCCTGATGCAACTAACAGAACCTGGTGCCCAAGCGCATCAACGGGCAACGCGTCCGCTGCAAGGACCTGCTGCAGTACTTCAAGTCCTACATGAACATCTACAAGGGCAACGATCTGCCCGAGCCCAAGAGCATGCTGGTGGTGAGTCACTGTTACTGCGCTCCTGATGCAACTAACAGAACCTGGTGCCCAAGCGCATCAACGGGCAACGCGTCCGCTGCAAGGACCTGCTGCAGTACTTCAAGTCCTACATGAACATCTACAAGGGCAACGACCTGCCCGAGCCCAAGAGCATGCTGGTGGTGAGTCACTGTTACTGCGCTCCTGATGCAACTAACAGAACCTGGTGCCCAAGCGCATCAACGGGCAACGCGTCCGCTGCAAGGACCTGCTGCAGTACTTCAAGTCCTACATGAACATCTACAAGGGCAACGACCTGCCCGAGCCCAAGAGCATGCTGGTGGTGAGTCACTGTTACTGCGCTCCTGATGCAACTAACAGAACCTGGTGCCCAAGCGCATCAACGGGCAACGCGTCCGCTGCAAGGACCTGCTGCAGTACTTCAAGTCCTACATGAACATCTACAAGGGCAACGACCTGCCCGAGCCCAAGAGCATGCTGGTGGTGAGTCACTGTTACTGCGCTCCTGATGCAACTAACAGAACCTGGTGCCCAAGCGCATCAACGGGCAACGCGTCCGCTGCAAGGACCTGCTGCAGTACTTCAAGTCCTACATGAACATCTACAAGGGCAACGACCTGCCCGAGCCCAAGAGCATGCTGGTGGTGAGTCACTGTTACTGCGCTCCTGATGCAACTAACAGAACCTGGTGCCCAAGCGCATCAACGGGCAACGCGTCCGCTGCAAGGACCTGCTGCAGTACTTCAAGTCCTACATGAACATCTACAAGGGCAACGACCTGCCCGAGCCCAAGAGCATGCTGGTGGTGAGTCACTGTTACTGCGCTCCTGATGCAACTAACAGAACCTGGTGCCCAAGCGCATCAACGGGCAACGCGTCCGCTGCAAGGACCTGCTGCAGTACTTCAAGTCCTACATGAACATCTACAAGGGCAACGACCTGCCCGAGCCCAAGAGCATGCTGGTGGTGAGTCACTGTTACTGCGCTCCTGATGCAACTAACAGAACCTGGTGCCCAAGCGCATCAACGGGCAACGCGTCCGCTGCAAGGACCTGCTGCAGTACTTCAAGTCCTACATGAACATCTACAAGGGCAACGACCTGCCCGAGCCCAAGAGCATGCTGGTGGTGAGTCACTGTTACTGCGCTCCTGATGCAACTAACAGAACCTGGTGCCCAAGCGCATCAACGGGCAACGCGTCCGCTGCAAGGACCTGCTGCAGTACTTCAAGTCCTACATGAACATCTACAAGGGCAACGACCTGCCCGAGCCCAAGAGCATGCTGGTGGTGAGTCACTGTTACTGCGCTCCTGATGCAACTAACAGAACCTGGTGCCCAAGCGCATCAACGGGCAACGCGTCCGCTGCAAGGACCTGCTGCAGTACTTCAAGTCCTACATGAACATCTACAAGGGCAACGACCTGCCCGAGCCCAAGAGCATGCTGGTGGTGAGTCACTGTTACTGCGCTCCTGATGCAACTAACAGAACCTGGTGCCCAAGCGCATCAACGGGCAACGCGTCCGCTGCAAGGACCTGCTGCAGTACTTCAAGTCCTACATGAACATCTACAAGGGCAACGACCTGCCCGAGCCCAAGAGCATGCTGGTGGTGAGTCACTGTTACTGCGCTCCTGATGCAACTAACAGAACCTGGTGCCCAAGCGCATCAACGGGCAACGCGTCCGCTGCAAGGACCTGCTGCAGTACTTCAAGTCCTACATGAACATCTACAAGGGCAACGACCTGCCCGAGCCCAAGAGCATGCTGGTGGTGAGTCACTGTTACTGCGCTCCTGATGCAACTAACAGAACCTGGTGCCCAAGCGCATCAACGGGCAACGCGTCCGCTGCAAGGACCTGCTGCAGTACTTCAAGTCCTACATGAACATCTACAAGGGCAACGACCTGCCCGAGCCCAAGAGCATGCTGGTGGTGAGTCACTGTTACTGCGCTCCTGATGCAACTAACAGAACCTGGTGCCCAAGCGCATCAACGGGCAACGCGTCCGCTGCAAGGACCTGCTGCAGTACTTCAAGTCCTACATGAACATCTACAAGGGCAACGACCTGCCCGAGCCCAAGAGCATGCTGGTGGTGAGTCACTGTTACTGCGCTCCTGATGCAACTAACAGAACCTGGTGCCCAAGCGCATCAACGGGCAACGCGTCCGCTGCAAGGACCTGCTGCAGTACTTCAAGTCCTACATGAACATCTACAAGGGCAACGACCTGCCCGAGCCCAAGAGCATGCTGGTGGTGAGTCACTGTTACTGCGCTCCTGATGCAACTAACAGAACCTGGTGCCCAAGCGCATCAACGGGCAACGCGTCCGCTGCAAGGACCTGCTGCAGTACTTCAAGTCCTACATGAACATCTACAAGGGCAACGACCTGCCCGAGCCCAAGAGCATGCTGGTGGTGAGTCACTGTTACTGCGCTCCTGATGCAACTAACAGAACCTGGTGCCCAAGCGCATCAACGGGCAACGCGTCCGCTGCAAGGACCTGCTGCAGTACTTCAAGTCCTACATGAACATCTACAAGGGCAACGACCTGCCCGAGCCCAAGAGCATGCTGGTGGTGAGTCACTGTTACTGACAAAGACCGAATTCTAGACACTATAAATAAAAAAGCTCTTGGCAGCACAGCCAACACAGACTAAACCCTAAAACCAATATAAATTGATATGCAATGTGTGAAGTTTATATAGAAGAATATGTATCGTTCCAGGCGACCGCGGAGGCCAACAACCTGACGGCAGTGGCGGAGGCCAAGGAGGTGTACACCTCGCTGATGGAGGAGATCTGCGGCGGGGCCAAGCCCTACCTGCAGGCGCAGCTGCTGGAGACCGAACACAACAGGGTGAGGTAGGCTATCGACTTCCGAAGTATTTGTATCATGATGTTGTAGACAGAGATGCGTAGATATCTAGATGACGTTGTGTACACCTCACACTGTTGCAGAGACAAGGCGCTGCACGCCTTCCACGCCAAGCGCAAAATGGGCGGCGACGAGTTCAGCCAGGGGTACTGCGCGCAGCTCACACAGGTGGGCCCGTCCCCCCGTCCCCCTGTCCCCCCATCCCCCCATCCCCCCACACACACACTCTACACATTGTACAACACCTGCCCGTTTCTAGTTTCTCTACCACCATAACACCGACCACGCCCATGGCCGTTGTGTTGGTAGACAAACTTTTTAACGGGTAAGTATGCAATGAAATAACGTTTAAAAGCTTAACAAATTTGACCGGTCTTCGTCAAAATGGTAAAGCTAAATTATAACAACAAAAAAAGTTGCGTGCAGTGCTAGTATTGAATTATGAATTGAATCGGCAGGACCTAGAAGAGCAGTTCATCCAGTTCAAGTCGCACAACGAGAGCAAGAACATCTTCAAGGCGGCGCGCACGCCCTCCGTGTTCTTCTCCATCGCCATGGTCTTCTACGTGATCAGCGGCGTCTGCGGCCTCCTGGGCCTCTACCCCCTCGCCAACCTCGCCAACTGGGCCATGGGCGCGGCGCTGCTGACCCTCGTCACCTGGGCCTACATCAGGTACTGCGGCCTCCTGGGCCTCTACCCCCTCGCCAACCTCGCCAACTGGGCCATGGGCGCGGCGCTGCTGACCCTCGTCACCTGGGCCTACATCAGGTACTGCGGCCTCCTGGGCCTCTACCCCCTCGCCAACCTCGCCAACTGGGCCATGGGCGCGGCGCTGCTGACCCTCGTCACCTGGGCCTACATCAGGTACTGCGGCCTCCTGGGCCTCTACCCCCTCGCCAACCTCGCCAACTGGGCCATGGGCGCGGCGCTGCTGACCCTCGTCACCTGGGCCTACATCAGGTACTGCGGCCTCCTGGGCCTCTACCCCCTCGCCAACCTCGCCAACTGGGCCATGGGCGCGGCGCTGCTGACCCTCGTCACCTGGGCCTACATCAGGTACTGACTGCGGCCTCCTGGGCCTCTACCCCCTCGCCAACCTCGCCAACTGGGCCATGGGCGCGGCGCTGCTGACCCTCGTCACCTGGGCCTACATCAGGTACTGCGGCCTCCTGGGCCTCTACCCCCTCGCCAACCTCGCCAACTGGGCCATGGGCGCGGCGCTGCTGACCCTCGTCACCTGGGCCTACATCAGGTACTGCGGCCTCCTGGGCCTCTACCCCCTCGCCAACCTCGCCAACTGGGCCATGGGCGCGGCGCTGCTGACCCTCGTCACCTGGGCCTACATCAGGTACTGCGGCCTCCTGGGCCTCTACCCCCTCGCCAACCTCGCCAACTGGGCCATGGGCGCGGCGCTGCTGACCCTCGTCACCTGGGCCTACATCAGGTACTGCGGCCTCCTGGGCCTCTACCCCCTCGCCAACCTCGCCAACTGGGCCATGGGCGCGGCGCTGCTGACCCTCGTCACCTGGGCCTACATCAGGTACTGACTGCGGCCTCCTGGGCCTCTACCCCCTCGCCAACCTCGCCAACTGGGCCATGGGCGCGGCGCTGCTGACCCTCGTCACCTGGGCCTACATCAGGTACTGACTGCGGCCTCCTGGGCCTCTACCCCCTCGCCAACCTCGCCAACTGGGCCATGGGCGCGGCGCTGCTGACCCTCGTCACCTGGGCCTACATCAGGTACTGACTGCGGCCTCCTGGGCCTCTACCCCCTCGCCAACCTCGCCAACTGGGCCATGGGCGCGGCGCTGCTGACCCTCGTCACCTGGGCCTACATCAGGTACTGACTGCGGCCTCCTGGGCCTCTACCCCCTCGCCAACCTCGCCAACTGGGCCATGGGCGCGGCGCTGCTGACCCTCGTCACCTGGGCCTACATCAGGTACTGACTGCGGCCTCCTGGGCCTCTACCCCCTCGCCAACCTCGCCAACTGGGCCATGGGCGCGGCGCTGCTGACCCTCGTCACCTGGGCCTACATCAGGTACTGCGGCCTCCTGGGCCTCTACCCCCTCGCCAACCTCGCCAACTGGGCCATGGGCGCGGCGCTGCTGACCCTCGTCACCTGGGCCTACATCAGGTACTGCGGCCTCCTGGGCCTCTACCCCCTCGCCAACCTCGCCAACTGGGCCATGGGCGCGGCGCTGCTGACCCTCGTCACCTGGGCCTACATCAGGTACTGACTGCGGCCTCCTGGGCCTCTACCCCCTCGCCAACCTCGCCAACTGGGCCATGGGCGCGGCGCTGCTGACCCTCGTCACCTGGGCCTACATCAGGTACTGCGGCCTCCTGGGCCTCTACCCCCTCGCCAACCTCGCCAACTGGGCCATGGGCGCGGCGCTGCTGACCCTCGTCACCTGGGCCTACATCAGGTACTGACTGCGGCCTCCTGGGCCTCTACCCCCTCGCCAACCTCGCCAACTGGGCCATGGGCGCGGCGCTGCTGACCCTCGTCACCTGGGCCTACATCAGGTACTGCGGCCTCCTGGGCCTCTACCCCCTCGCCAACCTCGCCAACTGGGCCATGGGCGCGGCGCTGCTGACCCTCGTCACCTGGGCCTACATCAGGTACTGCGGCCTCCTGGGCCTCTACCCCCTCGCCAACCTCGCCAACTGGGCCATGGGCGCGGCGCTGCTGACCCTCGTCACCTGGGCCTACATCAGGTACTGCGGCCTCCTGGGCCTCTACCCCCTCGCCAACCTCGCCAACTGGGCCATGGGCGCGGCGCTGCTGACCCTCGTCACCTGGGCCTACATCAGGTACTGACTGCGGCCTCCTGGGCCTCTACCCCCTCGCCAACCTCGCCAACTGGGCCATGGGCGCGGCGCTGCTGACCCTCGTCACCTGGGCCTACATCAGGTACTGACTGCGGCCTCCTGGGCCTCTACCCCCTCGCCAACCTCGCCAACTGGGCCATGGGCGCGGCGCTGCTGACCCTCGTCACCTGGGCCTACATCAGGTACTGCGGCCTCCTGGGCCTCTACCCCCTCGCCAACCTCGCCAACTGGGCCATGGGCGCGGCGCTGCTGACCCTCGTCACCTGGGCCTACATCAGGTACTGCGGCCTCCTGGGCCTCTACCCCCTCGCCAACCTCGCCAACTGGGCCATGGGCGCGGCGCTGCTGACCCTCGTCACCTGGGCCTACATCAGGTACTGACTGCGGCCTCCTGGGCCTCTACCCCCTCGCCAACCTCGCCAACTGGGCCATGGGCGCGGCGCTGCTGACCCTCGTCACCTGGGCCTACATCAGGTACTGACTGCGGCCTCCTGGGCCTCTACCCCCTCGCCAACCTCGCCAACTGGGCCATGGGCGCGGCGCTGCTGACCCTCGTCACCTGGGCCTACATCAGGTACTGCGGCCTCCTGGGCCTCTACCCCCTCGCCAACCTCGCCAACTGGGCCATGGGCGCGGCGCTGCTGACCCTCGTCACCTGGGCCTACATCAGGTACTGACTGCGGCCTCCTGGGCCTCTACCCCCTCGCCAACCTCGCCAACTGGGCCATGGGCGCGGCGCTGCTGACCCTCGTCACCTGGGCCTACATCAGGTACTGACTGCGGCCTCCTGGGCCTCTACCCCCTCGCCAACCTCGCCAACTGGGCCATGGGCGCGGCGCTGCTGACCCTCGTCACCTGGGCCTACATCAGGTACTGACTGCGGCCTCCTGGGCCTCTACCCCCTCGCCAACCTCGCCAACTGGGCCATGGGCGCGGCGCTGCTGACCCTCGTCACCTGGGCCTACATCAGGTACTGCGGCCTCCTGGGCCTCTACCCCCTCGCCAACCTCGCCAACTGGGCCATGGGCGCGGCGCTGCTGACCCTCGTCACCTGGGCCTACATCAGGTACTGACTGCGGCCTCCTGGGCCTCTACCCCCTGGCAGTTGTCCTATTTGACGATAAAGGTCGTTACAGTACTGATTTCTGGAAAACATTTTGTTTGTTCTTAACACGTACAGTATCAGGTTAATTAGTTACAACTTAATAATAATCGAATGATTTTGATGACAGGTACAGCGGGGAACATAGAGAGCTCGGAGTCACCATAGACGACTGCGCTAATGTGCTCTGGGAAAGTGTAAGTATCAACATCATGATTTATTATTTCCTTATTAAAACGATATTTATTTAGTTGCGCTATAATGACACACGATTATTATTAGGCTACAATTATTATTAGTAAACAAACTTTCCTGTTCATGATTCATAAAAGTAATAGATACGCATATTTATCGAACAATGTTCCACAGGTGATGAAGCCAGTATACAAGACATGCCTCGAGAAAGGCATGCAGCACGCCGCCACCGCCGCCGCGGAGCGCGCGCTGGGGCCCCCCGCCCCCGGGGCCCGCGCCCCCGCCCCCGGGGCCCCCGCCGCCAACGGGAAACACAAGCAGGCGTGAGGCACAGCGAGGACTGACCGTCGGCGTCGCCTCGGGACGTCCAGGACGATAAATGGCCGAATTGTACCCACAGTCGGGGCCACAAGGACTCTGAAACACCGAACTGTACCGTTGAATGGGCTGTCTAGGACTTAAAGGACAATGAAACTCCATTTGGAAAACGGAGTAAATGACACTAATCAATTGAAATGGCATACTATTAGATGATTATTAATTGTTAATTTCAATACTTAGTAAAACTATTTTATTTGTTGAATTAGGTATTTAAAATTCAACCGTGTAAACATGCATGGGACCTTATTTAATTATTATCAACATACTGATGGCAGATAATAATTAAATAGGGTTCCAAATATGAACCATGTACGTATTTAAAATTCATAGAACCCATTAAAATAACGTTGATTTTTTTTTTATTAGAATTTTTTTATTTGACCATTTCAAAATATATTCCGAATGGAGTTTTATTATAAATTGTGTATCTATGACAACGGTCAAAGTGTCTACAAGTGTGTGAACTCGCGGTCAGCCGTGGACGTCGGACGTCGGACGTCGGACGTCAGGCGCGGGAAGGACGTGGAACTGAGTGTTAAAGGCGTGATTTCCGTGGGATATAGCCTATACAAATATTTATTGCCAACTGTACATATACCTTTGTATGTTCCACATCCTATCGGTTTAAATCCAAATTACTGTAAATAGTTCAATTGATTTATCCAGAGTCGCTTTACAATGCTATGTGAATCTCACGGAAGTCAGCACCTTATTCTAAAGTGCAAAGTGACTATATTAGTGTGCATGGAACTTGTATAACATTATTGTATTGGGACTAAGTCTTCGCTCACTTAAGTTACTTTAGGACCTGACGAATTGAAACTGTCTCCATATTACATAGTGCCTGCCTTATGAATCTTTGTATTATACATAATATTCAAGGTCTGTAGTATATTTTAATCCCATTGAGAAAGAAAAAGACATTCAAATATTTATAATTGTCTAATGCCCTGGGAGTAATTAGTTTAATAAAACCTACATTATTTGAGTTACTAAATGTTGTAATAATGTACGAAGAGGATTGAAGTATCTAGACAGGCGCAACCTTCTAATTATTTGTGTTCTATTATAAATTCTTCAATAATAACACCAATCAGAAATATTTGTGTAGGTGTGTGGGTAGTTCATACTTTTTGGGGGTAGTTAGGTATTTAAGTAAGGCATATAGAAATAACCATGATCGCTGACTATGGTTTATATAATATTTTTAGTGCTATTAGTTGTTTAGTAATTAATTTAGTGCATTGTCCCTAAGTCATTATCATGTCTCCAAGGTCTCCACAATAAATGAAATATATATTTTTCTCAATGTATTTAAAATATACAACACCTAACAAAATGGTCACATGTAATCCCCCTTTCTTATGTGTAGGGTAATTAACTGAGGTTGTAAAACTGTAAATTAGTAGATAAATTCTTCCAGAGCGACACTAGATCTTAGTACCTTGTATATTAGAGCTATTTTTGTCTAAGTGAGCAATAATAGTAATAATTTCGTTAATTCTGGTGCGGGGGGTATCGTTTGTACAGTTAGTGAATTTTACTGTAGTATAGAATCAGTGCTTCAATAACCTGCCTGATTGCCTAAAGACAAAGATGAAATTAATGTAGGTCCTCTTTAATGTGTGTAATATATTTATTACAAAATTTTGGACAAATTGAGTTATAACCACATGGTTCAAAGACTTGTTCTACTGCAAACTTAGATATGTACCTGGGAATATCGGTTGGTATTATTTGTTAACGGGATTATAAATTGTTGATAATTCATACTCACAAATTATTAAATTCCATAAGTTATATAATTTGAACTCGTCTCATGTTACATTTGACACAATACAATGTCAACTATAACTGTATCAAGGGTAGGTTATTGAAGCATTCATAGATTCTGAAACATTAAGACCCCCCGCTAACTACAGACTTTCTATCGGCCGATAGTTTGGTCGGGTTGGGCTGTTAGTACGTTTTTCGACCGATACCAAATCGTGTAGTATGCGGACTTGCATACATCTTCATACTGATTATAAGCCCGACCAAACTATCGGCCGATAGAAAGTCTGTAGTTTGCGAGGGGTCTAATTCTAGTTGCAAATATTACAACAAGTGAGCCGCCGCTCGGTACCTACTAAAGCACTCTTCAGTAGTACTTTTTATTTTGTAATGGTAACTTCTTACGACATGTATGTCGTTTATTACAATTTATATTTAGAAAGCTGATGTTTTAACACTGGTTTCAAATTAAATTCAAAGTTCGTTTTGATTTCTTCAAAGGTACAAGTTCTGAGCGGCGCGCATGTTCATGTTATTTGTTAAGAAATTATGTTTATGTTTGCACAAATGTATAATTGGGCTGTTCTCTTCAATTGTTATTGGAATTATAACTCTCGGGCGTGAGACGCGCTTTTATCGCGATGTTATGGAGTAATCTGCGCTCTAAAAATGTTAAAAGGTTCTAAATGTTGTATTTTACGCGTTAATTTCTCCGAGAAAGCAGGCCGTTTGCGCGACTTATAATAGAAACACCACGCGAACTTGGTCTGTTCAGAACAGGGTGGGTTATTTGTGTTCCGAAGTTGTTATTTGAATGCGTGTTCATTTAAATATTTTATACAGTTGAATTATCATGGTTTGAAGTCGATGACTCTCTAAACATGTACTTGCCTTGCCAATGTGATTCCATCATGTAATCAATGTTTTTTTAGTTTCTTAATTGAGGCGAATAGATTTTATCATGTATGACGAATATTATAGTTAATCAATATTATCTTTGACTGTTTGCTTTCACTCTAAGCTTGTGGAGAAGTTTGCCGAGGACACGAGAGAGCGACTGTCGCGCGTTAGTCGAGCGTTTCTCGGTGAGTTTGATGCAAGCTTTGAAGAGTCGATATGTTCGGTCGACTTTTGTAAATAGTTTTAAATTGAGAACATATCTTATTTACTGTGGTTTTATACTAGACAGATAAATTTATTTTTCTAAAATATGTGCCAATGTGTGGAATATAGTTTCGGCGTGAATCGGGAGCGGGAGCAAAATTTTGTTGTGAGATATAATAGTTTATTTTGTTGATTTAACGGAATAAATTTGGTTTGTACTATTTTTACGACTTTTATTTCCCACAATAGGAAATACATATATGTATAAGAAAAAAATAGTTTCTTTATCCATTTTTAGCGTAATAGCATCAAAAAATAAACTATGTAAGATGGATGCAGGCCGCGTCCGACTGTAAAATCTGAAAATCTGACATGAGATAAAAATAGAAGCGACATATTCAATCGGCTTATTCGGCTTCTACATGACGCTTGTCTAAATATTAAAAAAAAATGTGATTCTTAACCTTGTGTTCAATATTTTATGTTTTCCAGTAAAATATTAACTTAATGCAGGCTTCACATAATAATAATAGTCATATTAGTAAAAAGTTTCACAAGCTGTAGTGATCCAAGTGTATCTGTGACCATTGGAGTCATTCAGTTGATACCTACTATGATCCTGACGGCGTCAGAATAGTACTACCTCGTCTCTTTCCGAGCGACCTCTCAACCGACCACCGAACCGTGTCGAACCGAGTTATATTATCCAGCTAGACATGTAACTTGCCGTTATCAATACAAATATTTTGTATTTGTAGTAGCGTAGTTCTGTGAGATACTGCACCGACTTACTGCGAGAACCAACACGCCATACTAGACTACTGCTCTAGTATGGCGTGTTGGTTATGGGTAAATAGGAAACAAGTGTCGTTTTCGTAATCAATCGTCGGCCGTCCGTTGACGCACTACAACTACGAGTACACTACACTTGTCTTGTAGTAGTACGTACAGAATATTATTGTACGCATGTGGAATGTCTCGCTCTGGTTGTGTCAATTAATATTCCCTGTGTGGATTGTATCTAGTGCTATGTGTTACTAGCTGTCCGTCCTGCGGTTTCACCTGCGTTATCTATATCTACTAATAATAAATCTGTAAGGGTCATCTTAAAATCTATTATTGTAATAGTAAGTTAATAACAGGTCTTCACTTATAGAAACTTAATAAAACACAAGTGTGAACAATCGCCCTTATAAATTAGCAACTAAATAAAACTAGGTCTGAGAAATCATATTGCTTTCGAGTTGATAGTTTGGCTTTTAGATGTGTTGTGTGAGTATGTAGGCTAGTTTGTGTGAAGGAATGACCTAATTTGATAGCCTAAATATCAGAAGGTTTGCCAAATAAAAATGCGTGTGTTTAGCTTGACGAACATGGATTGACTAATGTCAATTTATTTAAAATTATTATGGTTAGTAAAAGGGATGAAAAAGGTCTGGCTGGTCGCACAGTCCCAATGTGACAAAAACTCAAGTGGGTATGAGCAGGTACCTATGCGCCATAGACCTCCCCTTCTAAATTGAACTGGGAAAGTTCAAAAATAGAATGTATAATGTAACTTTATTTAAAAAACCCAAAACGAACACAAAGAAAGACTTACGTAACTAACATGTTAAAATCTAGGTTAGTACTTATAATTAATAAACTGTTCGTTTTTTGATAACGTTCTTAAATGATATACACTGTACTGCACATGATTACACTATATTGTTCGGTTTAACGTTAGGGTTATGTTGTGCTGTCGGAGATGCCGTTGATGTATGCGTGCTGTGCTGCGCTGTCGCCTGGTTGCTGCTGTGCGTACGCGTCGTTTGTAGAAACGCCATCCAACGTAATATATTGTTATAGTGACCGCTCCGCTGACAATGTTGTTGATGATGAGTGTTGGCTTATTCGTGCTAAGTTCTTTCATCTGCGATTTTAGACCCTTTTTTTTTTGTTTTTTGCAGCCAGCTGCGGAATTTGAAGTGGCGCTCCGGGTCTTATTCTCCGGTTATCACAATGTTGGTTTTTTGTTGAGATTCCGTAGAAGTGCTTGAGGGTTGAAAGAGTGTAATTTAGTTGAAAGGTCGGTTGAAGTGTTCACAGGTCAAATCTTACTGCCTTCTTAACAATGCGACCCGATCTAGTGGTAACAGATGGTGTCGTTATGCTCGGTGTTGTTTTTGTTAATGGTTGGTTTGGGCTTGGGACCGATACATAATCATCGTCTAATAAATAGGCTGGTTTAAGACGGTCAAGTGACACAGTGACATGTTTATCGTTTATCTCAAGTGTGTAGTGTTTAAGATGCCTTGAAATAATTTTGAAAGGACCCTCATATGGTGGCACTAGAGATCTTCTTGCCTCGTTTCTAACAAAAGCGTGAGTGTTTAAAGTGAGATCTTTATGAATGAAAGATTTATTATTTGGGTTGCCATGGGAATGTGGTTGCGAGGATGTGAGGATAGATGAAAATGTGTTGGATAAAAGTTTTATATAATCACGATCATTGATATTTGTATTTTGTTTTGTATTGAATAAGTCCCCTGGGAGTCTAATACTGCTGCCGTACAGGAATTGAGATGGGCTGTAACCTAGGTCTACTTTAACCGCTGAGCGTAGGCCTAGAAGTACTAATGGTAGTTCCTGTACCCAGTGTGAACTATTTGTACATTTAGCCATGATAGCAGCTTTTAATGTTCTATGCAATCGCTCGATCATGCCGTTTGCCTTAGGGTTATATGCTGTTGTGCGAACGCGTTCGATTCCTAGTTTTTGTAATAGTTGTTTGAATAGGTCAGATTCGAACTGACGTCCTTGATCTGTAGTTATACGTATTGGACATCCAAAACGAGCTACCCAGTGTTCTACGAATGCTCTGGAAACTGTTTCGGCGGTCATTTCCTTTATCGGTATAACTTCAGGCCATTTTGTAACCCTATCTATGATTGTTACACAATACCTAAAATCATCGGAAGTTGGTAACGGTCCTACTATGTCTATGTGGACATGTTCAAAGCGATTCCCGGTTGCTTGGAAATTTCCTAAAGGCGTTATTGTATGTCTTTGTACCTTACATTTTTGACACGGAATACATTTTTGTACGAAATTTTTTATATCAATATTCATTTTAGGCCAGAAATATCTACTTTTAACTAAGCGTTTGGTTGCCGCAATACCGGGATGACTTACGTTGTGAATTGTTTTAATCGCGAGTTCTCGGAACTGTATAGGTAAATAAGGGCGTATGTCGTTAGTGGACGTCTCACATGTTATTTGAATATCTGAACCAGGAGCTGACATTAATTTAAACTGTAAATTGTCTTGTTTTTTTAAAGATTGTAACTCCTGATCTGTATTTTGTAGTTCAGATAATTTTTTGTAGTCAAATAAAGATGGCATGACTATCTCTTCTATTCTGGATAAGGCGTCGGCTACTGTGTTTTGATTGCCTTCTACAGGGTGGGCCTTAACTGTGTACCCGGTTTGTTTCGTCTATATCTCAAAATCCAGCGGGTGGACGGAGACGCGGGGGGTGTGGTAAGACGCGCCATTTCGTGGAAATTTTAGTCGCAATGGAGCCATTCACTGGAGCTCAGCGTGCGGTGTGCGTTCGCGCATATTATAGATAATGAGGTAGTTTTGTCAATAAGTTTTTTGTCGTGTAAATCTACCATTAATTTATTTGCGGCAAGGAAGTCAGCGCCGATTATTGAGCGTTGAACATCGGCTAAGATAAACTTCCATTTAAATGTACGTCTTAATCCTAAATTGACGTTTATAGTTTTAGAGCCAAATGTTTTGATTTTTGTGCCATTGGCTGCGTAAAGAATATAGTCTGACGTAATTCCATTTTGCTTTTTAGCCGCTAGAATGGAAACGTCAGCACCGGTATCTATTAAATATTGAACTCCGGTGGTTTTATCTGTGATGTTTAAGCGATATGAGCCTTCGACACCGGCAACTTTATGTGTTTGTGTTTGTGCCGGTGTCTCAGCTAGTTTTTTTGAGACATATTTGCAGTTTTGAAAATCACCGCATTTTCGTGCAGCGGAGCCGTATATGAAATGATAAAAACAATGGTAGTCAGAATCGCCTTGTTTTGCTTTTTGTTGTGCGAATCTGTCCCTAGCCTTAAGCATATTATCGCGGCTTTTCGAACGCGCTCTAGATGTGCCCGCGGCATTGTGGTCATGGCCCCGCGAATCGCGGTATTGATTGTCTCTTGAATTATTATTATTGAATTTATTATTAAGTGCTGAAATTTCAAGTTTAAGTTTATTTAATTCGTTAATTATCTGATCGTTAGGTGAGGATAAGGAATGAGGTTTTGCGACGGATGCAAGCTCTGATGGCCTAGTATTTTCTAGTATTCTATCGGCCATTTTAGCGAGACTGTCGAGTTTAACTTCGCCAGTGTCGCATGTTGTTAATATTGCCCTAATTGATGCCGGGAGGTGGTTTGTCCATAATAATTTTATTGTATCCTCCGGGAACCTATTTTTAGCTAAATCCTGCATTCGTCTAAGTAATTGAGATGGTTTTTGATCCCCCAACTCTATCTCGTTGAGGAGCTGATTGAATTGATTTGATTCAGACTCCTCATAAACAGAAATTAACCTATTTTTCAAAGTTTCAAAGATGTTATTTTCGGGCATGTTATCTAAAATGTCACTTATGTCCCTTAATTCGTCTTGTTTAAGCCTAGCTATTAAAAGTTGACTTTTGTGAAGGTCACTTGCCTTTTGTGGATCGACGATGGCGTTGAACTGATGAAACCATAGGCGCGGCCGCTCTCTCCAGAAGTCTGGTATGCGCGACGTGATGGAGATCGCAGTCGCTGTTGGCTCCTGTAGTGAGGTCTGCTCTCCCGGCGCCGCTGCGGTCGCTGCAGGCGCGGTTGTTGGGACCTGGGTGTGCTGAGCCGGATACATGTTCGTTTGATGACGCGCGGCGCGGTGGTGATGAGGTTGATGCGCGGCGCGGTTGCTTATCGCGAAATTGTTTGAATATTTGATATTCGCGAACAGTCGGGGTCACCAATTTGGCTTTTTGTATATGTGTTGTGTGAGTATGTAGGCTAGTTTGTGTGAAGGAATGACCTAATTTGATAGCCTAAATATCAGAAGGTTTGCCAAATAAAAATGCGTGTGTTTAGCTTGACGAACATGGATTGACTAATGTCAATTTATTTAAAATTATTATGGTTAGTAAAAGGGATGAAAAAGGTCTGGCTGGTCGCACAGTCCCAATGTGACAAAAACTCAAGTGGGTATGAGCAGGTACCTATGCGCCATAATAGTAATTCTAACTTAATTAGGTAGTATGAAAAATGTACTTACTACTTAAAATTATTAAGTTTAATGTAAGGTAATTTTATTGATATTACGTAGGTAAGTATCAACAATGTTTACCCGAATCCGTGCAGTGAGACAGCCGGTCATAAAGCGACTATGACCTCATACACACATACATCACTTCGGAGTCTGACATCACTGCGCGACCTTCTTTCCTCCAGGCCAGTCGCTTCTACGCAGCGAACGTTAAACAAAACGCTCGACCGACGAAAATGTCCAGTAAGTAACCTACTTTACTAATTTCGCTCGAACATGGTTTAAAAGTGTGTTAAAGTGATTGCATGTGTTAACACTGTGCCATGTGTTCAGTTCTGTGGAGGTAAACAATGCATTTAATTAATGCGAAGAATAAGAACGTGATTTCTAATTAATTTCAACTGGTTTTGGTGTCTTAAACGGGCGTAGTTTGGAATGTTGGTGGCGAGATACTGTCCTCAGTCAGATGGGGCCGTATTTTAAGGTCATGCGCAATTTTCACATTAAAGTCAAAGTAAACAGCGGTTTGTTATTTAATTAAACCTGTTGGTGTAGGTCGCTTGGTTACGTTTATAATTTATAACAGACATAACAGCTGATAACAACTGAAGTGTTGATGTTTTAATGCCTGCTACATTATTTATTTATTTAGCATTAGTTGCATTTGTACGTAAACCCGCAGCCAAGATAGAGTCCCTGGAGTCAGGATGGGGCCTGCAGGTGGTGACTCCGGGCGAGCACTCGTTCTCGCTGGACGAGGAGTCCCTCAGCGCGCTGCTGCTGCGCGACGACGTCAAGGACCGCTCCGTCGTCGTCATCTCCGTGGCCGGCGCCTTCCGGAAGGGCAAGTCCTTCCTGCTCGACTTCCTGCTCAGGTTCTTGCATAAGACGGTAGGTACCTAAACAACATGGCTAAACAAAGTGTATCTACATCATTAACGCAGTTTTATGGTCATTATACCTACTTATGTACATAAGGTGGTATTTCACCAGAGCTATTTTGGAGATTGGTTAGATAACCACATATTAAAACTAAATAAAGATCGGTCGATCCCTCTTACCAATAACATGTTATAAACCCTGAAGTCGAAATTCAAAGTGATCGCAGATTTAGATAATGACCTACTTGAAATTACCTTCTATTTCCAGTACACTCTAGAAGAGACCGGTTCAGACTGGCTGGGATCCGAGGACGAGCCCCTGCGAGGGTTCAGCTGGCGCGGGGGCTCCGACCGGCACACAACGGGACTGCTGCTTTGGTCGCAGCCGTTCAAGGCCACCCTGCCTACAGGGGAGAAGGTAAACAAATAAAACAAAAGTTGCTAGACAATTCACACAGCAACATCTAGCCCCGTGTTAAGCTCAAGCTTCTGTTGCGGGGATTGAATACTCTACAATAAAGTAAACACATATAATATATATAAGGTAAGTATAAGGTACTATAACATACCTTTATAATACCAACATATATATATATATATATCGACTCATCCGTAGAACAGAGTTTGATCTGCAAAGTTGATGGTTTTCAGTAGAGGCCAGAGAAGTTTTTGACTTCGTTTAAGAGTTATAACTTTTAAACGGTGAGACTTATCATTGAGATTTTTTGGTATGTTGTTACAACACCGCAGCATAGTTAAATGCTTTGTGTTGTATATTTATTATTCTTTTTTTTCCGGAGATAGCAAGTCCCATGTAAACATTGGACGTTGTACGGCAAAACAGCGAGGGTCCGTTGTCAACACTAAACTTTGTTCTACGGAAAAATCATAATGAAATGATGTTCTATATTAATATTGATCGTTTTACGTCGGAATCACCTTTTCCGTAAGAGTTCTATGTGAATAATATCCTTATAATAATGTTAGTGAAACTATGTCTAGCTTCCATTATTTATACCTATATATAAATATATTATGTAATTTTAAAATATTTAGGATATTTTGTGAATTTAAAATCGTTTAAAACTGATTAAATCTCAAAATAAGTGAAACAAACTTTTATTCATTCAAAAGTTTGTTCTCAAGACTCACTTTGAATATCAATCACGCGTTACTTATTAGTAACTTAGTACCATGTCCTTCCGTTAGAACAACATGAAAAAGTTTAATTAAGTACCCAAAAGTTGTATTTTTATTATCAGAATACTTAACATCAGACAGGGGGTTGATCATCAGGTTTGCATTAGTTACATAATCCTACTTAAACAAATAATAGCTAACTTTTACAACGTGGAATGTCATTATTATTATTTTGCTAAATGACGAATACAGCTTCAAAATTAAGCAGCAGAAACAATACCATATCCTTTAGTCCAGTAACTCATCATCCGACTCTTCTAAAGAATTACGCAGTGTGATGAGGTAAGGATGATACTCCACGAATATAACTTTTGAGTGGCACTTATCTAATAAATCTCTGTATTTATCATCAGAAACCTTAAAACATAGGTTTAATTCATTTCATAATTTGTTGTAAAATTATAAAGTAAAGTAATATTTAAAAACATAATTTGTTAGTGTTACTGCTCTCTGCATGAAGTTCTTTAATGCTATTCCAGTTCTTCTCCTCAATATCTTTCATTCATACCTTTTCATTAACTTGTCATAGACATATAAAATCAAAGAGGCTTATTCTTGACTCATTTTACTAATAAACGCCATTCAAAAGGAGTATAGATAGTTTTGGTTTAAGAAGCTCTTTCAATAACAGAATTAACACTATCATCTTCTTTTCGGACATGTCCCTTCTGTAGATATTTAAGGCGGATGATTAACTTATTTGTGGCGTAAACATGCAATGGAAACACAAAGCGATTAAATAAAGTGATAATCTCAGTTCGTAAATATTATTGATTTAATTTTGCGCTTTACCTCTTTCTGAAACCACAAAGCGATTTCCAGTTTGGCCCACAGTAATTGTCCAACTAAAAACCAAACTTTTTGGTCAACATTAGCAAGAATACATTTTACAAGGCAACTATGTAGTCACATCATTTGCCCTACGCTTTCCCACTGATTCATCCCACATTATAGCAAATGTCCTTATTCTATTACCCATTTCAAAACTTATAAAATTGAAATCTCTTATAGAAAATACGTTTATATTGTCATGAGGCCACTGTAATCATTCTTAAAATCAAACACAGCAAAACAGTGTTTTCATTTGAATGTTCAGTGTTTTTTTTTATCCCTTATTTTTAAATCAGGGTCCGTCAGGTTTTTCTTTAGCCGGAAAACATGACATTCGTAGCACAGTTTTTTTGGGATATGGAAATCTAGATTAAAGTTAGAGTTGACTATGTCGCGATAATGGCGTTACTTTGTAGCTTCAGTGTAAGAGGTTTAGTTCTGGAGATCAAACAATTCAAAATACTGTTTGAAAATTTTGGAAATACTCACAACAATAGTCTATTAATGTAGATAGAGCTTTAGGCTATTTTTTTTTCCTACTGCCCCAGGAGATAGGAACAATAATGTTAAGGTGAGGATTGTGATCTGACAAAAAATAACTGTTTTTGTTTATAACTATGAGTATGGCAGAATTATATGAACACCTACAAATTTAGAGAACAAATTATTATAAAATAAAACTTGAAATTAACGAAGTTTTAAATCGAACAATGTCCTATTTAAACTCGTTATTCCAGTAAAAACGTCCTATCTTAACATCGACTCCGTAAATTGTAAAACAGATTCCAACATAAAAAGTCCTATATTCACATAAAATCCATAAAAGCTCATCAGTATCCGTCAAAAATGGTCCTATATTTTCATATGACTTGTACTTTATCGTGTTTATTTTTATACATAAAATGATTATACTGAAGACATGTATTAAGTTGATCGTTCTTTCGTATTAATAATGAGTTTCACTAGCTTTCCGTCAAAAAAAGTCCCAAATAAATATCGAACGCCCGTAATGATCTACCGCTTTCCATCGTATAGTGGCTGGACTGAAAAACGGACCGCGCTATCTTGCCGTCCCCGCTTCCGATTACTGTCGCATGGACACTCAGTGCGTTGTTCTGCGGAACTGATATCAGATGCAACGTTATTCGACTCTATATCTCCGTAACTACATTAGATATAAAAATTCTAAAAACGCACCTCTGTAGAGTTTGAACTCCATAACACGTTTAGCTGATAAAAGTACTTTTGCTCTATGGTCACATAGAACTCTATTCTACGCATAGGTCGATATATATAAGGTAAGTATAAGGTACTACAGGGTGATTGGTAGGTGAGTGCAAAGCTGCTAGGGGATGGTAGTGTGGACTATTTGGAACCATTTAAGCCATAGTTGTCTTAACCGAAGTCGGACTATTTTTTTTTTATGAATTTTTTACGGGATACAAGGAAAATACCCAAAATTTTACAGTTAGTTGCTAATAACTGCCAGTTTAAAAGGTCAGTTAATTATTTTTTGTTTAATTTAAGTTAAGCTATGTGTAAGCAATCTACCAAAACTTGTTTTTAGGTATCTGATTCATTAGCCATTTTTTACAGACATTTCAAACTTACGAAAATTTTCTGCGATTAACGAAAACCATTTTTGACGTTGTTTAAAAAAAAAACTAATGGTGCTATTTTTGTTCAAACCTTTTTAAAAACATGTGTGGTTATTATTCTTTCTTTTGAGGTATCAATTAAGCGAATATCTCAAAAAATATTGAAATTATGATCCAAAAACCAAATTGAGGGAGAAAATTCAAGGCAACTTTAATGAAAAAATAGGCAGATTATCGAATTGCTGAAAGTGACATACACCACGTGGAATCTGGAGTCAACCCAGGCAGACACAATCCTAACGTCAGTTGGTCAGTTTTAAATATTAGGACACCTCTACGAGCATTGGAAGATCGTTTTGAAGAAATCCCAAATAATTATTACCATTTAAGGTATCTGGTAAGAAGTGGGGCCCAATGAAAGTTCTGCCAATTACTCCAGCCCACACACTGACAGAGAATTTCCTCTGTACTGACACCTGCTTTTTCCAGTATGGATTTCTGCCCTTGTTGGCCTGTTGGTGAAGGTTGTAAAAGTTTGTTATGCCCTCTCTGGAAATTTTACTTTTATTTGTCCACAAGATTGATTTTAAGAATCACGCATTGAAGATGCGTTGATGTCTCTGCTGAGGAGAAAACGGCAGAATTGGATTATTTTCCCGGTATCTTGCTCTTCCAAACCTGGCAGACCCGGGCCATGGAATAATATACTTATCATTTTTTTGCATACTCCACATACACACCTTCTATTGTGTAATGTTAAGATTTTGAGCTAATACGCTAGTGATGGTAGCAGGATCCGCTTAGAATGCTGCCAAAATCTATTCCTCGACCTTAGAATTGTGTCTGCTTATCTTATTATCTCTGAATCTGGAGTCATACACGCATAAACCACTTATTTATGACACTTTCAGCAATTCGGTAATTTGCTTTTTTTCATTAAAGTTGGTTTAAATTTTCTCCCTCAATTTGGTTTTTGGATCATAATTTCAATATTTTTTGAGATATTCGCTTAATTGATACCTCAAAAGAAAGAATAATAACCACACATGTTTTTAAAAAGGTTTGAACAAAAATAGCACCATTAGTTTTTTTTTTAAACAACGTCAAAAATGGTTTTCGTAAATCGCAGAAAATTTTCGTAAGTTTGAAATGTCTGTAAAAAAATGGCTTATGAATCAGATACCTAAAAACAAGTTTTGGTAGATTGCTTACACATAGCTTAACTTAAATTAAACAAAAAATAATTAACTGGCCTTTTAAACTGGCAGTTATTAGCAACTAACTGTAAAATTTTGGGTATTTTCCTTGTATCCCGTAAAAAATTCATAAAAAAAAAATAGTCCGACTTCGGTTAAGACAACTATGGCTTAAATGGTTCCAAATAGTCCACACTACCATCCCCTAGAAGCTTTGCACCCATCTACTCTCTGGTAGATTCCTTAGTGCTGTCAAGATTCAATTATGTTGATTGCGTTTATGGTCCACGCCTGCTTGCGAAGACATCATCTCTGATTCAGCGTGTTCAAAATGCTTGTGCTCGTTTTTGTTATAACATCCCCCCTCGCAGTCATGTTACACCGTATCTGAACCAGCACAGCATTTTGAACATGAAACATAGAAGAGATATGCACATTGCAACACTTATGTTTGGTGTAGTCAACTCACATAAGCCCGAGTATCTTTTTTCAAAATTCAAATGGGCCAAGAACACTAATAAGTATCCCCCCCGAAAATGCTCTTTTGTGCTAAAAACACCTCGACATAGGACAGCAGCATTTCGTGGTAGTTTTTGTTTTAATGCCACTAAGTGTTGGAATTCATTGCCTCCACCGATGCGTGACATTAGACTGCTATATAGTTTTAAAGTTAGGTTTAAGAAGAGTCTGCTTGATTTACAGAAAACATTCTGAATTCTGAACACCTTCTTAAACCTACCTAACAAGTTTAGACTTTGTGTAGCTTTATAGCATCACAAAGTTTTCTTTTCTCAAATATTTTATTAATTTAGGTATTTATTGTATTAATTAACACATAGTGGTATTAAAGTTATGTATATAAGTCTGTATGTATGTATTTATGTACTAGTATAGATAATTGTGTATGAAAAATATTTATTTATTGCTTATCATTTATCATTTATCTGTTTATCACACTGCACACATATAATATATAAGTATTTAAGTAGTTTACAAGTGTAATTTCTATTGTATAATTTCGATTTGTCGTCTCTTACTTTTCTAATTTACCTGTAATTGTCATTTGTCTATCATTTACTCGTCACTCTACCTGGGTATGTGCTGAAAACCAGCGTTGTGGCTCCGTGTCACAACACAATGCTGAGCATAGAATCCCTTTTGGGCGACGCGGCACCTAACCCAAAGCTAAGCTAAGTTACCCTTAGCTTATATAATATATGTAGGTACTTTAAGAATATTGTATGCTAATTTTTAGTTTAGTGTGTAGAATGTAGAATAGTGCTATAGATATATTATGTAATACACTTTATTTTTTGTTTTTTCATGTGCCGTGTATGTCCAAATAAATGATTTTTCTTTCTTTCTTCTTTCTTTCTACCAATCACCCTGTATAACATACCTTTATAACACCAACATATAGGTTTTAAAAATAGGTCTCGAGGTGAGATAAAACACGCAATCTCTTCGTTCTAAATTTACATATTATTCCTAAGACAAATCCCATATGTCGTATATGTTGTCGTTACGATGATGATGATGATGATACAGGTCGTATGTTCCAGGTGGTAATCCTCCTGATGGACACGCAAGGCACGTTCGACAGCGAGTCGACGGTGCGCGACAACGCCACCGTGTTCGCGCTGTCCACCATGATCTCCTCCGTGCAGGTCTACAACCTCTCGCAGAACATCGAGGAAGACGATCTGCAGCATCTTCAGGTGGGTTACAACTTCCAGCCCCAACGCATCATCACACAGCATCTGAGACAGCATCGGCGTGCTGCGTGCAACCCACGGAGGTATACCTCCGACGAAACCGAACGAAATCAAGAAAAAAACATCACATCTTTTGAAGTTTAATCTCATCTGGGTCGAAAAAAAATAGTCTATCTACGGATTCTACGGTTCTTCGACTAGGTATCGAATTTTACACTAATAAGTTAAGTACCTAACTTACCTGTTTCAAAATGAAAGCCTAGATGGCGTTGGCTAAAGTTTTTGCTAAGTTGTGCCGTCCTACCAGTTGTTCACAGACTACGGGCGCCTGGTGCAGAAGAACAGCGGCGACAAGCCGTTCCAGCGGCTGCAGTTCCTGGTGCGAGACTGGAGCTTCCCTTACGAGTACCCGTACGGAGCGGCCGGCGGGCGGAGGCTGCTCCGCAAGCGGCTAGAGGTGCACGAGGGCCAGCACAAGGAGCTGCAGACCCTGAGGGAGTACATCACGGCCTGCTTCGAGGAGCTGGAGTGCTTCCTCATGCCGCACCCCGGCCTCAACGTCGCCACCAACCCCAAGTTTAATGGCAACTTAAAAGGTTAACATTCCTTAAGACACATATTCTAATAATAAAATATACTTAATTCCGAATGCGAAGGCATTGACAGCGAGGCATTGAGAAGGCTGCACTGTCGTTCGCGGAAGAGAAGGAGGGCATTGCAGTGCGTGTAGCAGCGCCATTAAGCCATTATCGTATTTATCTTACGTATCACGAAACCCTCTTCTACCTTGACTTCCCTGCCCTTGAGTGATCAGCATAAAAACTTGCAGACATCAGCGCCGAGTTCAAAGACAGTCTCAAGGAGCTGATCCCCGCGCTGCTGTCCGCGGAGCGCCTGGTGCCCAAGCTGATCGAGGGGCAGCAGGTCAAGGCGAAGGACTTGTTGCATTACTTCAAGGTCTACATGAAGGTCTTCAACGGGACTGAGCTGCCGGAACCTAAAAGTATCCTGGAGGTGAGTTCTTAGAGAACTACTCAACGTTCTAAGAATGGAATAACTCGATGGAGATAAACTACTTTAAAACTCAACTAGGAATTGACATTTTATGGCCAAAGATAGAAGTGTTATTAATGCGAGCCATGGCCAGTAATGGAGTTATATGTATTGTTATGCTGGCTTTCAGGCGACAGCGGAAGCCAACAACCTGTCTGCGGCGGCGGACGCGCGCGACGTGTACGAGTCGCTGATGGAGGAGGTGTGCGGCGGCGCGCGGCCCTACCTGCCGCCCGCCGCGCTGGACGCCGAGCACCGCCGCGTGCGCGACAAGGCGCTGCACGCCTTCCACGCCAAGAAGAAGATGGGCGGCCAGGACCTCGCCGACTCCTACGGGGCGCACTTGGCTAAGGTATCCTCGATCTCTCCCTCATTGCAGGTCTTCTTCTTAGTCGTACACTCTTGGCAGAGTGGTCGTGGTCGTCATGTCAGGAGTAGTGGTGGCACGCTTCACGATCCGGCGCCATTCCTCTCGCACGGCTGCTTTTCTGGTACACTCGTGAAGCGGACCGTCTATCGCAGCTTTGATTTGGTCCGTCCAGCGCAAAGGTGATATTTTTTCATTGCAGGTACCTGAAGCCAATCGCGTTGTCGCGAGCTAGAACTAGGCGCTGCACGCATTCCAACCCAAGAAGATGTGTGAGCTTGGAGACTCCTATGGGATGCAGTTAATGCACAATACCTCGAGTGCCGTCTATAGTTCGCGCATTGCTGACGAAACCTGTCCGAATAGTTGGTCAATCGGGTTTGGTTGTGCTGTCTCAAAAGATAAAGGAAGAGATTTCTTCTTACCGAGTCGACCCATAAGGTCCACGCCCGAGAGGGCTCTTTGATGGCTGAAGTATTCAACCTAAGTGTATGTACAGTATACCAGTGTACGCACCTAATGAACCCAACTCTAAATACTAAATGTCATCAATACCCTCAGGAACTAGACGAGCTGTACGAGCAGCTAAAAGCGCACAACGAAGGCAAGAACATGTTCAAGATCCTCGGCACGCCCGCGGTGTTCGGCGCGCTGGCCGTGCTCGGCTACGTGCTGGCGCTGCTCGGCGGAGCCCTGGGGCTGCAGACCGCGGTCGCCGTGGGGCAGTTCGCGGCGCTGGGGGCGCTCACCTTGCTCCTGGTTTGGACGTATACTAGGTACCTACATAATAATCTTATTTTGAGAACCTAAAACTATACAAGGAAACTTAATGGGTTTCAAGCGAATAAGGTCCAGGGTACCAGGTCTAGGGCAAGCACTTTATTTCACTACTAGGTACCTACTAATCCTGGTTAGAGGTCCTTTTTAATTTATTTGCAGTCTTGAAAGGTAGCTATTGTGAAATACGTAATTAAATCAAGATTTCAATGACTTTTCTAACTTAAACCTGTTGTTTTTGGCAGAATATCAGGAAATATGCGAGAAATAGGTGCTCAACTGGACGAAATCGCTGACACTCTACGAGGATACGTACGTATCTATAAATCTAAGTTAATTCAAGTTTAATTGAACACTGTCTTAAGCAGTTCTGAATACATGATGAAAATATGATGATATTTAGATTTATACATATTTAGAATGCCGAAAAGGCCGATATCAACATCGATTGCGCGTAAACTGAATTTGAGCAATTTTTTTCGTCATTTTCAAAGGTCAAATTGGGCCTAAAACTCACTAATAATCGGCACTATTACAACTGATTTGACGCGAGTTATTTATTACAGCTGCTACGGATAGCCTTCGACTCAATGACCAGCAGCCCCGCAATGGCCGCCTTCGTCCCGCCGGCCGCCGCGACCAACTCCAGGAAGCAGTCTTGATGACCAGCGCCAAGAGCAAAGTGTAGATACGGTACGAGTGTTAGGTAGGTAGATACCTACGTTGGGAACTCTTTGGCAGGTCGTGTGACTGATTCCTTACAGAAGTATCTAAAAGCCATTGACTTAAGTCAGGGATATAATATAACTCAATTGTGATATTTAATATTTTACTAATAAATTATGTTTATAAAATACTTAGATGGTTTTTCTTTTTGGATCTATTCATTTCAACTGCGTGGTTTACTGTGATATGTGATAGGGTGAGATTAAAACCCGAACGAACATTGGTATAACTTTGTCAGAATAATTTCCAATTAATGAATGCTTATTTGACCATAAAAATTAGAACGCCCAGGTAAAAATCAAAGAGCAAATGTATTAACATAATTTATTGTCATCCAAACATCTTCTTAATGGTAGCGTTGTAGTCGGTGTTGATCTTCTGTACCCTTGGCCTCAGCTCGCTCGCGCGCTGCTGCGCGGCGCGGTCCGCGGGCGCCAGCGTCAGCGCCCGCTGGATGTCGCACCACGCCTCTTCGTACATCTGGGATACATAGACACTGATAAACAAATACAGGTTCAATTTTTGATTTGAGGGGCCCCTAATGCTACCATAACAGTATTTACATTACACTTCACGTATTTGTACACAGCACTGACAGCACACGGGCGTCGCTGAAAACCAGCGCTATGTCTGCAATAGCTATTGTAGGCACAGCCGATGCTGAGCCGACGACCTTTTTGTGTATTATGTTGTGTCTAGTTTTAAGTCATAATTTTATGTTTTAGTACACAAATAAATCCTATCTTATCTTATTTCACAATTTACGTCTGAAAACAGAAAAATTCAAGTGAGGGCAGATCAGCTGGCAGTGGCAGCTACCAAATACTGTACCTTGAGATGTGAATAGGCGACGCACCGCCGGTAGAGAGCCTTGGCGCAGTCCGGCCGGAGCCCGAGGGCCTTGTTGCAGAGCTCCAGCGCCGCCTCGGGCTCCGCGTACTGCAGCTGGCAGTGAGCTAGGTTGTTGTACAGCTTCACCTCAAACAAAATGGGCTTTTGAAATAAGAGGAAATGTGCCATAAACTGAAGAGTATAGGCTAAGTGGGAGCACACTCGACTTTCATTTCGAAGTTCGTGGGTTCAAACTTTTTTTTTCTTCTTGAAAAATTGTGTTTGCTTTAAAACACGAGCTAGAATGGTGAAGGCAAACATCGTGAGGAAACCGACATGTTCTGAGAACTTTGAATAGTTTAATTAAACCTACATGTGTCATTCACCAACCCATACTTGGCCAGCATAGTAAATTAAGGCCTAATCTCTGTCGATGCCCAATACGAGAAAAATATGTCTATTTAGTCAAGAAATCAAAATACCTTCAAGTCTACAAGTTCCCCCAGTTTGTCGTCATCGATTGTCTCCGGGTCGACTGGTTCTATAGCAATTAGCATTTTCAGTGCCTTGTGGAATCTCCGGAAAGCATCTGCTATTCTCTTCTCCTTCACTAGATTTACGCCTTTCTCCTAAAACAATAATGAATTTTGACATCATTAATTAGAATCTCTGAAATTCCCATACCAAGAAAATTTATAACTAAACAGGAGCCTGCGATTTTAGCAGAATTTTACTACATTTCAAAGTAAGATAAGTCTTAGGTTCGAGCAAGAAATTCTTATTCTTTTTCTTGACAAGGAAGAACAAGGATGCCTAGGTCCAACGTTTATATACATAATAATATGTATATAATAAAACCCAGACACTTGGAAGAAATATTTAAAAGGTGGTACAAATTTTTGTACAGAGGCAGGAATCGAACCCGAAACCTCTTGACCTTCGCCCGCTGCGCCACAGAGGTCGTCAATAAACAAACCTTGTGATACAGAGCAAGCTCATACAGCCTCTCCCAGCCCCAATCGCTGATCAGCTGCTCCTCCGTGACTTCCCGCAGCTCCACGCGACACGCGAACTCCTTGACCAGCTCTCCGTTCCCGTCTCTGTACACCATGCGAACATCACTAGTCTCACCCAAACACATTTGCTGCAAAACCAACTCAAAGTCTTTATCGATAAAACAGTCACTATCACCGATCAAAAGGTTCCCGTTGAAGTTTTTACTAAAGATCTGGCTCTCGACTTCAATTTCGCGAGCTTCTTCGCCCTTTTTACAAGTTATGTTGGTGAGGGAAAATTTGCATCGGCAGTCTTCGTATGGTACTACTGTGTAATCGCCTGGTGAGACGAGTTTTTTGAATAGTTCTCTGTCAGGGCGTGAATTGACTACTTTTTCTTCACTCATTTTTATATTGGATTATGTGACGAATTGCCTCTAGTGTAGTATTAAGCTTGCTCTGTTACAAATCAAATAATTTTCTAAGTTTTGTTTTGTTTTACGGAATGCGAATCGAAACCATTATTTATCAGGCTATTATTTGGCTAATTTGGCTTTATTATTGTTTTTGACATTGGCATAGCACTATTAGCACTGGCAGAGGCAGTTGCCAGTTGCCAGTAATAATTAAGTTCAGATTATTTAAGCAAGATTCATACGTAATTTCAACATGATATTAAATAATTAGGTAAATTTTTCTTTTGAAAATCTATCTTTTTATAATCCTTACGTAAGCCTAAAAATGTATTTGAACAAAGGAAATTAAATAAAGCACCACACTTAGAAAATAATTTTATGATAAGTACGAAACTCTTAAAAATCGAGTAACCCCTCCATGGCCTCCATTCTTTTGTTTTTTTTTGTAAGAAATGTCAGAATCAGCTGTCTTGTCTTGTCTTGTAAATAATTGGAATTTCTGATTCGATTTTATTTTTATTTATTTATTTATTAAAAATGTTAATTAACGGATTTATATTAAAAGAAGTGACATTGCGAACTAATTAAGAGTTCCGAAGAGAGCCTGGATAACGTCCACTTTCCTTTTTATACAAAAGCTGAGCAAATAAAACTTTACAGTATAAAACAAGATTATCTTGATTGTAAGTAAATTAACATGCTCTCTTTGTACCTTTAAAATTACCTTTCTATAAATAGAACAGTATGCACTGCATAATATAACAATTTCAGTAGCATTTACCTTGAAAATTATTTATTGGCTTCAGTATGTACTTAACCTTAAAAATAATATATAGATGTTAACATAGCAAATTTGTTTATATACTTTCAGTTTCAATGTCTCTGATTTTAAAAAGCGTGTGGCGGAATGTATTGCGTGGTGGCTCTCTGAGTCGCTCGTCTGTCACTCCGCGGAGCCTGTCTACAGGCAGTAAGTATACTCTTAGGTATTTATTTATATTGTCATTGGCTTTTAGTGCGTGTATTATTTGTTAGTTGTAAGATTTTCCTTAAATGTATAAAATAAAATAAAATCTTAAATTTTTATAGGTATATTCTATCACACCATCGGTAGAAAAAGGGCCGAACTACAAAATTTCCGAAAAATAACTTAATGACTAATGTTTTAATAACTTTTAAAGTCATTTTTCGAAAAATTGGTAGTTTGGCTCTTTTGGAGCGATATACTCATTTTTTTTAAGCTTGGACAATCTACCACTTTATTTTGTCTCTGTCCAACTACTATATAATAATATATAATTTTAAGTGAACTTGTTTCATATGAGAATAAAAATGTTTAAACTGATGTTGCTAAGTTGTTCCCCCAACAGTTTCAGAGGTGTCGCGCAGAGCGGACCCGGTGGCGCTGGAGCTGAAGGCGGTGCGCGGCGCGGCGCCGGGCGAGGTGCTGGCGTGCGTGCAGGCGCTGCTGCCGCGCATGACGCACGCGCACATGCTGCAGGCGCTGCGCACGCTGTTCGAGCTGCACAAGACTCAGGAGTGACTACACATTTGCCTTTCTTTATTTTCATGTAATCTTAATGGCATGACCTTGTAGTATTTAATTCTTCAAAAAATTTAAGTGTTTTGTTAGTACCTATACGATTATGACGTTAGGACGGTTAGGTAGTTTAAGTCATAATTCCGAATTTGTACAATAAGGTCTTATTACTTTGACGTGTGCCCTCCAAAGGCTGCAGCAAAGCTCTCATGCAGTCGTAACTTACAGTCTAACCTCTCGTTTAACAGTGAGGAGAAGTAAATTAATAAATGTAACCCTATTTCAGATACATGAACGAAGCGGAATCTCTCATCCGCAACCCCACATTTGGCCTCCTCTGCCAAAGCTTCAAGAGGCACGCGCGCGAGCTGGACGTGAACGAGACCATCGAGGCCATCAAAGTGTTGTCCTTCCTCCGCGTGCCCGCAGACACGCTCCTCGTGCAGACCTTGCTCCAAGCCCTGCGCTGTAACATCAACCTGCTCAACCTCCGCCACATCATGTTCCTAGACTTTATCCTCAGCCGATACGAGACGAGCAACCACCTCGTAGACGCCCTCAAACTAGCGCTGCCCCTCGCGTTCCAAATACACCTACCCCTAGAGTTAGATAACCAAGACCTACCGTTACTGAAAGATATGTTAGCGTACTGTTGTACTAGGAGTCTGCCGGATAGGTGTATCAATAATGTAGTTACAGGATTGCTTCTACACGATCAGACGATAGACGCGCAGACCGCTAAGAGCATAATATGGTCGTTGTGCCAAGTAAATTGTACGGAGGAGAGGTACCCGACTAGAGTGCAGTTGTTGCACATTTGCTACGATATTTTGGCGATGAAGCTGCATCATTTGAGCTACGATGATGTGTTGCGGACGACGGCGAAGATTAAAGGAAGGATATTGGAGAAGCACCCGGAGTACTACCACGAGCAGTTGCTGGACGCGGTGGCGGACCACGTCGTTAAGAACGAGGTGGAGTTCGAGAAGGCGCTGCTGATTGCGAGGGTGCTGTCTAGGGTGGTGAGTTTAACTAGATTCGATTTGTGTCTTGATTTGTGTATTCCAAGTTTCTCAAATCGCAAAAACACAGTTAATAAATCCAATCGATCGTTGTTGATCGATTCAATTGACGGGTCTAAGGACGAGAGAATTTTTCTCGTTGGCCTTCTTCATCAGATTATTATAGCGTTTGTTTTTTAACGACAAGTCAATAATGACCACAACACATTCTACGAAATTTTATTAAGTTTTGCGTCCCATCAACACACTCCAAATAAGCTCTTGAAATGGAAAGGTACCGTTATCCTTAGGCGCACACTCACCTGGGCCTAGTGCAGTACCTGTGCAGGCTGGCCTCGGCCGACCCCGCCACGCTGTCATCCGCGCGAACCAACATCCTCTTCGGCTTCGTGAACTGTTTGGCCAACAACAACGTGACGCCGGAGCCGGCCGTGCTGCGCCAGCTGTCCGCCAACCCCGTCCTGCGCGGGACCAACGTGGCGCTGCCCTGGGCCAAGCTGTGTCTGGAGATGGCCTCGCTGGGACACTACGAGGATAGACTGCTGGAGCGGGTGTTTTCAAAGGTGAGTCTACAACTATCTATATGTTTTTGTCAAGGTTCCCTTGAGACAACTTCAAAAGATTGCTATCACCTACTGAAAAGTTCCTGATATGACAATAAGCCTAATTTGCCACCGCTCAAACGGGGCTCACGTTAAGGACTACAACTTTCCTTATATCTTTGCCGTTACTACACTTAATTACGCTGCTTTCACACGAACCTTCGTTTCAGGACTTCCTAGAAGAATACCTAGGCCGACACAACAACATGCTGGACTACCTCCAACTCTTAACCCTGCACGAGGCTGTTAACACGTTTCACGACAAGCAGTACTCCTTACCCCCCGAGACAATTGCCTCCGCGCGCGCCATGTACCCCGTGAATCCCCTCAATGAGAGACTGCAGGAGTGCGTGGGGCGAGGGTTGGGTGGCGAGGAGTACGTGGCGAGGAACGTGCTGCTGCCTAGCGGGATACTGGCTGGTGAGTAGCGGTAGGTAGCAGGTTTGGTGACATGACACCCCCTCAATGAGAGACTGCTGGAGTGTCTGGGTTCGGTGGCGAGGAGTACGTGGGTAGCGAGTGGGCGTATAGCAGGGATGGAAGAAAGGTGGAATGACCCTTAAGTGTAAAGGGAGAGATCTCTCCTGACCAGGTCGACCCCTCTGGACCACATACCCGGTGTCATTCTGACCGAAACTTCTTGTTTAGAAGTTCAATATAGGATAATTTATGCGCAAAAATATTTTGCTTGCTTCTAGTCTGATTTTCTAAATTTAGAGTGTTATTCATTTTTGGGGTTAACAATTACTAATTACATGTTTCTCATCACAGATGTAGTGATCGGCCTGAAAGGCGGCTACCCCCTCGACATAAGGCAGCACCAGTCGAGCACGGATCTCAAGACCCCCATAGAAAACCTCAAAATACCAAATGATGCTTTAGTGTATGAGTTTGTTTTAAAATTTCACCACAAATTATTATTCCTTTAAGCTGTAAATTGTGTACACAATTATAGCATTTTTAAATTAGTTTATTTATCTGATAGACCAGTGCAGTTAGCTTCAAAAATGGTCAAATAAGGAAAAAAATAGTAGTAGAATGAAACCCATTAGAAAAGGAGAGGAATATGATAAAAATGAAAGGAAAAATAAATTACGGTCGATCTGAGTTCGGGAAGTGGGAGGGGGTGGGCTTTTAAGGGGAGAAAATGGTTTATCTCGATTTGCGGTGAAACTACAAGTCCTATAAAAAAAAGTTATATGGCAAAGTTGTAGGTAATAAAACGATCTACAACTTTTAATTCACAACTTTTTTACATAACGTCAAAATGTATGTGAAAAATTCAAATAACTAAGTTTTTGGTTTTTTATTTCTATCTTTTTCAAAAATTGTTATTTTTCAACGAAATTTGGTGAAAACTTACCTATTTATGTCCCAAATACACTGTGATTTATTTGATTGAAAATATTATTGTTTTCACCTTATTTTGACTTAATTTTCAAAAATATAGACTAATTTTCAATCGATAATTCACGTGTCAAAATATTAGCTTTTTTATAAAAATCGGTGTGCTTTATGTTCATTGAAATCTCTATTTTCTGATAATTAAAAAAAATATATACATTACGATAGTAAATATTCTCAGAAAATGCACAAAACCGAAACAAAAATTTGTATCATTAGGTACAATTGCATCATAAAAATATGATTTTGTCTTTTCAGACTATATAATAATAATTATTATATAATAATCTGTTTGTATAATGTGCAATAAGTCGGATTATAAGCAATTATATGAAATAAAAATTGCAAAAATCACATTTTTATGATGCAATTGTACATAATGATATAAATTTTGTTTCGGTGTTTTGCATTTTCTGAGATAATTTATTATGGCAATGTATATATTTTTCTTAACCATCATAAAATAGAGATTTCAATGAACAAACAGCATACCGATTTTTATAAAAAAACTAATATTTTGACACGTGAATTTTCGATTGAAAATTGGTCTATTTTTTTAGTAATTAAGTCAAAATAAGGTGAAAAAATTAATATTTTTAATCAAATAAATTATAGTGGATTTGGGACATAAATAGGTAAGTTTTCACCAAATTTCGTAGAAAATAAAATGTTTTTGAAAAAGATAGAAATAAAAAACCAAAAACTTAGTTATTTGAATTTTTCACATACATTTTGACGTTATGTAAAAAAGTTGTGAATTAAAAGTTGTAGATCGTTTTATTACCTACAACTTTGCCATATAACTTTTTTTATAGGACTTGTAGTTTCACCGCAAATCGAGATAAACCATTTTTTCACCTTAAAAGCCCACCCCCTCCCACTTCCCGAACTCAGATCGACCGTAATTTATTTTTCCTTTCATTTTTATCATATTCCCCTCCTTTTCTAATGGGTTTCATTCTACTACTATTTTTTTCCTTGTAAAAAATTAAAAACCCTGGTCTATGAGTACCTAACATAATGATATGTTATGTTTCAGGATATGTGTCCTGAACTTCACGGCCGGCTGCTTCTCCATGAACAGCAACCGCCTGCGGGGGACCTTCCGACTGCTGCTGGACATATTAGAGAAACAGGTAAGCTCCACTCAAGAACAATCATTTTTATTTATCTTTAATCGAATCGGTCTAATAATAATAATGACCTCTCTTGCTGCAACCTTGTGGTGTCAAAGATCCGAAACAGGCTGGGTGCGGCCGTGCCCAGTAAGACGTAATATTCTAAAAGTTTGTCATCCTTAGGGCTACGTGGCCGTGGGGCTGAATAGCGCGGAGTGGCTCCACGCGCCGCCGCACGAGCGGGCCCCCTACCTGCTGCGCGAGCTGGCGCACAAGTGCCGCGAGCTGGGCACGCAGCTGCGCGTCACACAACACTACTGAACAGCGGAGTGGCAGCCCGCGCCTTCCTGCTGCGCGAGCTGGCGCACAAGTGCCGCGAGCTGGCGCACAAGTTACGCGAGTGGGCACACAAGCTACGCGAGCGGGCACACAAGTTACACAAGCGGGCACACAAGTTATGCGAGCTGGCACACAAGTTACACGAGCTGGCACACAAGTTACACGAGCTGGCACACAAGTTACGCGAGCTGGCTCGCAAGTTACGCGAGGTGGGCACGTGCGTCACCTGACACCTCTCACCAGGCGAGAGGGATCAATTATACGTGAAATAAATGACTGAACTATTTTGTATATAGCTACCGTCTTTTTTTTTTGTCTTTTGCTTAGAGATCTGTTTTTAAAGATTTATATCATTTATTTCATTTATCATTTATTTAATAAATAAAATAAATCTATCACTAACTCGTTCAATCAAAATCAAAAAATCGTCACAAAACTATAAGGTATATTTCACAAATTCACACTAAGGAAATTACCTCAAGGTCAATATAAGAAGAAGATAAATTGACTCTAATTACAAAAAAATCTTAAAATGTCTCTCCTGTAAAATCACAAACTTGGCAGTTAGGCCCTTGTTCTACCGAAGGTGCGATATGTAGGTACGCTCTTGGTGGGCCGTAGCTGTGTCCGGCGGTAAGTAGGTACAATGTCTGCATGCGCCGGCGCACGAGTGCACATTCTCTGATGTTGAATACTTAATACTTACTACAGAATAGAACCTCCGGTGCTACTTAAAGGATGAGGACCGGCGCGGCATCTACAGGCCATTTTACATAGTCAAAAGTACCCCTAATATTTAGGGCATTCACAGAAATAGTTTTTATTCTATCTTTGATAAATTCCGTAGTCATAAATAGCTTGGCTAAGTTTTTATTCTTACTTATTCTATGGCCTTGCTTGATCGTTAATAATAATATAAGTCAGTCTGTCACTTATAATATCTAATCAAAGTATGTCTACGTAAGCCGCTGTTTACATTTTCAGAAAACAAATAATTATCCTAAATAACGTGCTAATTAAAATTAAATTAATTAGCAATTAATCTTAATAAATATTAATAAAAAAATAAAAAACCTAGATTAGAATATGAACACAATGAAAGTGCTGAAGGTTATAACGACCCTTATAATGTACGGGCCGTGTTGCTGTGAGAGCCAGTATCAGTATAGTTACGTGTTGTGGGCCGGCGACAAACCCGTGGTGAAGTTCTGTGAGCCGGGGCAGATTCCCCAGGAGTACATCGCGAAAGCCTCTTATAGCAATAATATCAATAACACAGGGTTTGTACTATGATATGATCTATAAATCATAATGACCTAGTAGAGTCTCATCACCCTTCTTTCATGTTTTTCTATAAAAAAATCTAGTTGATGATTCGTTCAACGTATCCTGAAGCAAGCACCCTATTAATATTTCCACTGCTGGTACACAGAGACGTCTCTCTTGACTAGAGATTAGGCGCTGGCCAAGTTCTGTTTCATGAATGTCACATGTATAAACACTGGGTTGACGTAGATACTAATGATATGTGCCCTCGGTACGTTCAACTAGTGGTTCGCATCTGTTAACTGTGTAAAGCTGCGAGTACATTGCAGCTGGGCGTTCCTGGAGCTGGTGACGTCAGTGAACTTCGATGACGACATCCAGGCCTTCGCGGCCGGCTTCCTGGAGGGCTACCTCACCAAGGACCTCATCTGGATGCACTGGCAGAACATGCTCAGAGGGTAACTCCCACCACTTGGCACGATGCTTCCATAGATCGTACAAAATTTTCTCACACGGTTATTGAACCCGCAACCTCATGCATCACAGTCGGACCTTCGCCCGCTACGCCACAGAGGTACCGATTATACCTTAGGAATTTGGTATCCCTACGCTACGGTAACTGAATAGCGTGATCGCAGAAAGCTACCAGTAGGTACCTACACAAAACGCTAAAACTGGCCCGACACCAGACCTCCCCACGAGTCTAACTTGCACTAGCAGGTTATTTTATTTTGAGTTTACCCGTAAATGTTTATAAGAATACTTAAAGCAATGGATCAGTTAATTATGTTCCAGGTATTGTTACAACAAAGCGGAAGTGTGCAATAAAATAGAGGATTTTGTGGACGCCAACGAAGAATACATCTCTGAGAAGATATCAAGCAGTTTCCAGGACCCCTACTGGTACCAGGTAGGTAACTACGTTTAAGAAATAAAAGTATTTTGTTTTATTTTGCTAATAAGGTGCAGTCATATTACAAAATAAAAAAAGGTGTAAGTATGTACCTAATATCTGTGATTTTATATTGATGAATATTTACAGGTGAAGTTATTCTACCTCCAGCTGGAAGGCGTGGCGGCGGGGTACGCGGCGGCGGCGCGCAGCAGCTACGAGCTTCTCACTGTGAGGGACATTAAGTAAGATATAACGGGTATTTCTATATAATTTGCATAAAGAACCCTAGCTATGTTGGCATTGGCACCCTTTAGCACTGATGCGGCCATTCCAGGGACGCGACTGTCGGTACAATAGTTTAAGTTTGCAGTGCCGTGAACGCAGCAAGTTAGGAAAGTAGGTACACAGAACGGCCCTCTTCTAGTATACAAACCCTTAGACGTGACTAACCCTACGGGTAGACTTGGGAAGCTACTATTCTATGGCTGACACCACACTCATTATTGATGGGTGATTACTGTGCAGATGGATCAACATGCTCGGAGACCTGGACGAGCTGGCCATGGCGCTGAGCCTGCCGCCGGAGAACCCCCAGGGCTGGCTGTTCGACGAGCACTGCACGGGGCTGGTGAAGCTGCTGCCGGACCTCACGGAGCTCTACACGGGACACACCACCTGGAATAGGTGAGATCACATAACACAGGATAAGTTTGCCTCGATTTTTGATGAAGTGTGCAAAGGTGCACCTTTCCAGTTATTTTCTACAATAGTTCTCTCCATGGAGAGAACTATTGTAGAAAATAACTGGACATATAGGTAGGTATCTCATTCCAATTATTCTTCCAGGTATACAAAGTTTAAAATAATCGAGCGTGGTATTAAAATAATGGAATCTTTACTTAGTATATTATTAGAGATTAGGCCTTACTTCACCACGCTGAAGCGCGGTTTTGAACGTACTAACTTCTTGTGATAATACTTATGTACGTTTAGCTACCAGTCCATGCTGCGCATCCAGAAGGTGTACGTGCTGAACGTGCACGAGACGGCGCTCAGCGACCGCCTCATCCCGGGACACACCATGTCCATGACCTCGTACCCTGCTTTCGTACAGGTACACGTCTCTCTACTCGCCCTCGCGATCTTATCTAAAACCTTTCAAAGAACCGATTCTGATGGTAGTTTCATTTCATTCATATTTTGGCTTTTGTATATATGTTGTGTGAGTATGTAGGCTAGTTTGTGTATAGGAATGACCTAATTTGATAGCCTAAATATCAGAAGGTTTGCCAAATAAAAATGCGTGTGTTTAGCTTGACGAACATGGATTGACTGGTGTCAATTTATTTAAAATTATTAAGGTTAGTAAAAAGGGATGAAAAAGGTCTGGCTGGTCGCACAGTCCTAATGCAACAAAAACTCAAGTGGGTATGAGCAGGTACCTATGCGCCATAGACCTCCCCTTCTAAATTGAACTGGGAAAGTTCAAAAATAGAATGTATAATGTAACTTTATTTAAAAAACCCAAAACGAACACAAAGAAAGACTTACGTAACTAACATGTTAAAATCTAGGTTAGTACTTATAATTAATAAACTGTTCGTTTTTTGATAACGTTCTTAAATGATATACACTGTACTGCACATGATTACACTATATTGTTCGGTTTAACGTTAGGGTTATGTTGTGCTGTCGGAGATGCCGTTGATGTATGCGTGCTGTGCTGCGCTGTCGCCTGGTTGCTGCTGTGCGTACGCGTCGTTTGTAGAAACGCCATCCAACGTAATATATTGTTATAGTGACCGCTCCGCTGACAATGTTGTTGATGATGAGTGTTGGCTTATTCGTGCTAAGTTCTTTCATCTGCGATTTTAGACCCTTTTTTTTTTGTTTTTTGCAGCCAGCTGCGGAATTTGAAGTGGCGCTCCGGGTCTTATTCTCCGGTTATCACAATGTTGGTTTTTTGTTGAGATTCCGTAGAAGTGCTTGAGTGTTGAAAGAGTGTAATTTAGTTGAAAGGTCGGTTGAAGTGTTCACAGGTCAAATCTTACTGCCTTCTTAACAATGCGACCCGATCTAGTGGTAACAGATGGTGTCGTTATGCTCGGTGTTGTTTTTGTTAATGGTTGGCTTGGGCTTGGGACCGATACATAATCATCGTCTAATAAATAGGCTGGTTTAAGACGGTCAAGTGACACAGTGACATGTTTATCGTTTATCTCAAGTGTGTAGTGTTTAAGATGCCTTGAAATAATTTTGAAAGGACCCTCATATGGTGGCACTAGAGATCTTCTTGCCTCGTTTCTAACAAAAGCGTGAGTGTTTAAAGTGAGATCTTTATGAATGAAAGATTTATTATTTGGGTTGCCATGGGAATGTGGTTGCGAGGATGTGAGGATAGATGAAAATGTGTTGGATAAAAGTTTTATATAATCACGATCATTGATATTTGTATTTTGTTTTGTATTGAATAAGTCCCCTGGGAGTCTAATACTGCTGCCGTACAGGAATTGAGATGGGCTGTAACCTAGGTCTACTTTAACCGCTGAGCGTAGGCCTAGAAGTACTAATGGTAGTTCCTGTACCCAGTGTGAACTATTTGTACATTTAGCCATGATAGCAGCTTTTAATGTTCTATGCAATCGCTCGACCATGCCGTTTGCCTTAGGGTTATATGCTGTTGTGCGAACGCGTTCGATTCCTAGTTTTTGTAATAGTTGTTTGAATAGGTCAGATTCGAACTGACGTCCTTGATCTGTAGTTATACGTATTGGACATCCAAAACGAGCTACCCAGTGTTCTACGAATGCTCTGGAAACTGTTTCGGCGGTCATTTCCTTTATCGGTATAACTTCAGGCCATTTTGTAACCCTATCTATGATTGTTACACAATACCTAAAATCATCGGAAGTTGGTAACGGTCCTACTATGTCTATGTGGACATGTTCAAAGCGATTCCCGGTTGCTTGGAAATTTCCTAAAGGCGTTATTGTATGTCTTTGTACCTTACATTTTTGACACGGAATACATTTTTGTACGAAATTTTTTATATCAATATTCATTTTAGGCCAGAAATATCTACTTTTAACTAAGCGTTTGGTTGCCGCAATACCGGGATGACTCACGTTGTGAATTGTTTTAATCGCGAGTTCTCGGAACTGTATAGGTAAATAAGGGCGTATGTCGTTAGTGGACGTCTCACATGTTATTTGAATATCTGAACCAGGAGCTGACATTAATTTAAACTGTAAATTGTCTTGTTTTTTTAAAGATTGTAACTCCTGATCTGTATTTTGTAGTTCAGATAATTTTTTGTAGTCAAATAAAGATGGCATGACTATCTCTTCTATTCTGGATAAGGCGTCGGCTACTGTATTTTGATTGCCTTCTATATATTTTATATCATTGCAAAATTGAGATATGAAATCAAGTTGCCTTAATCGTCTAGGTGAGTCTGAAGGTGATATTTTTTTCGATAATGCGAAAGTTAGTGGCTTGTGGTCGGTTAGCACCGTGAGCTCTCTACCTTCGATCATGTATCGAAAATGTTTAACAGACATATAAATTGCTAATAACTCTCTGTCATATGTACTGTACCTTGCTTGAGTGTCTGTTAGTTTTTTAGAATAAAATCCTAGGGGCTCTAACTTTTTGTCAATTAATTGGTGCAGAGCTGCTCCTAAGCTGTGGTTTGACGCGTCTGTTGTGAGTACTAGAGATGCGTTCGCGTCAGGGTGCGATAACATAACGGTATTGTTAATTGCTTGTTTACAATCGCTGAAGGCTTTTAACGCGCTGTCAGTCCATGTAATTTTAGTTTTATCGCGTTTTTTAGAGTTGTGCAAATAAGCATTTAATGGTGCTTGAATTTCTGCAGCCTTTGGTATGCTTTGCCTGTAGAAATTCAGCATGCCGAGAAAACGTCGTAATTCCTCGATTGTATTAGGTTGCGGATAGTTACTTATGTTTTGCATTTTCTCTAGGCTAGGCGTAACGCCTAATGAATTAATGTGATAACCTAGAAAATTTAATTCGGATTTACCAAACTCACATTTGTCGGAGTTAATGGTTAGTCCGTAATCGTGTAAGCGTTGTATAACCGCATCGATGTGTTCTAAGTGCGCGGCTTTAGATTCTGAGCTTATGATGATGTCATCTAGGTACGCAAATGCGAAGTCAAGACCTTTGAGTGCTATGTTGATTAATCTTTGGAAGTCTTGTGCTCCGTTACGTAACCCGAAATTCAGTCTTAAGTATTCAAAAGCCCCGAACGGTGTTACTACAGTGGTTTTAGGTATGTCTTCGGGAGCCATTGGTATATTGTAATACGCCTTCCGGACGTCTATCTTTGAAAAAAATGTTTTCCCTTTTAAAATGTATGTAAAGTCTAGTAGTCTGGGAAGCGGATATCTGTCTGGGACGGTTTGTGCATTGAGCCTACGATAATCTCCGCAAAGTCTAATTTCACCGTCTTTCTTTTTAACGCAAACGAGAGGATTTGCCCATGGACTATTCGAAGGCCTACAAATACCTAATTGCATCATTCTTTCAAACTCAGCTTTGGCTATTTTATAGTTCTCCGGGTTAAGTGGGCGTACTTTCTCGTATACTGGTGGGCCTGTTGTATAAATGTGATGCAATATATACAAAAGCCAAATTGGTGACCCCGACTGTTCGCGAATAACAAATATTAACATAAATTTCGCGATAAGCAACCGCGCCGCGCATCAACCTCATCACCACCGCGCCGCGCGTCAAACGAACATGCATCCGGCTCAGCACACCCAGGTCCCAACAACCGCGCCTGCAGCGACCGCAGCGGCGCCGGGAGAGCAGACCTCACTACAGGAGCCAACAGCGACTGCGATCTCCATAACGTCGCGCATACCAGACTTCTGGAGAGAGCGGCCGCGCCTATGGTTTCATCAGTTCAACGCCATCGTCGATCCACAAAAGGCAAGTGACCTTCACAAAAGTCAACTTTTAATAGCTAGGCTTAAACAAGACGAATTAAGGGACATAAGTGACATATTAGATAACATGCCCAAAAATAACATATTTGAAACTTTAAAAAATAGATTAATTTCAGTCTATGAGGAGTCTGAATCAAATCAATTTAATCAGCTCCTCAACGAGATAGAGTTGGGGGATCAAAAACCATCTCAATTACTTAGACGAATGCAGGATTTAGCCAAAAATAGGTTCCCGGAGGATACAATCAAATTATTATGGACAAACCACCTCCCGGCATCAATTAGGGCAATATTAGCAACATGCGACACTGGCGAAGTCAAACTCGACAGTCTCGCTAAAATGGCCGATAGAATACTAGAAAATACTAGGCCATCAGAGCTTGCAGCCGTCGTAAAACCTCCTTCCTTATCCTCACCTAACGACCAGATAATCAACGAATTAAATAAACTTAAACTTGAAATTTCAGCACTTAATAATAAATTCAATAATAATAATTCAAGAGACAATCAATACCGCGATTCGCGGGGCCATGACCACAATGCCGCGGGCACATCTAGAGCGCGTTCGAAAAGCCGCGATAATATGCTTAAGGCTAGGGACAGATTCGCACAACAAAAAGCAAAACAAGGCGATTCTGACTATCATTGTTTTTATCATTTCATATACGGCTCCGCTGCACGAAAATGCGGTGATTTTCAAAACTGCAAATATGTCTCAAAAAACTAGCTGAGACACCGGCACAAACAAAAACACATAAAGTTGCCGGTGTCGAAGGCTCATATCGCTTAAACATAACAGATAAAACCACCGGAGTTCAATACTTAATAGATACCGGTGCGGACGTTTCCATTCTAGCGGCAAAAAAGCAAAATGGAATTACGTCAGATTATATCCTTTACGCAGCCAATGGCACAAAAATCAAAACATTTGGCTCTAAAACAATAAACGTCAATTTAGGATTAAGACGTACATTTAAATGGAAGTTTATCTTAGCCGATGTTCAACGCTCAATAATCGGCGCTGACTTCCTTGCCGCAAATAAATTAATGGTCGATTTACACGACAAAAAACTTATTGATAAAACTACCTCATTATCACGCAGCGGTAGCTTAACACAATCATTCGAACAAAGCATACGATCAATCGACGTTAATAATGAATATCACCTTATATTGCAAAAATATCCAGGTATCACTAAATTAGAAAATTTTAAAACAAATCCTAAGCATGGTGTGCAGCATCACATTTATACAACAGGCCCACCAGTATACGAGAAAGTACGCCCACTTAACCCGGAGAACTATAAAATAGCCAAAGCTGAGTTTGAAAGAATGATGCAATTAGGTATTTGTAGGCCTTCGAATAGTCCATGGGCAAATCCTCTCGTTTGCGTTAAAAAGAAAGACGGTGAAATTAGACTTTGCGGAGATTATCGTAGGCTCAATGCACAAACCGTCCCAGACAGATATCCGCTTCCCAGACTACTAGACTTTACATACATTTTAAAAGGGAAAACATTTTTTTCAAAGATAGACGTCCGGAAGGCGTATTACAATATACCAATGGCTCCCGAAGACATACCTAAAACCACTGTAGTAACACCGTTCGGGGCTTTTGAATACTTAAGACTGAATTTCGGGTTACGTAACGGAGCACAAGACTTCCAAAGATTAATCAACATAGCACTCAAAGGTCTTGACTTCGCATTTGCGTACCTAGATGACATCATCATAAGCTCAGAATCTAAAGCCGCGCACTTAGAACACATCGATGCGGTTATACAACGCTTACACGATTACGGACTAACCATTAACTCCGACAAATGTGAGTTTGGTAAATCCGAATTAAATTTTCTAGGTTATCACATTAATTCATTAGGCGTTACGCCTAGCCTAGAGAAAATGCAAAACATAAGTAACTATCCGCAACCTAATACAATCGAGGAATTACGACGTTTTCTCGGCATGCTGAATTTCTACAGGCAAAGCATACCAAAGGCTGCAGAAATTCAAGCACCATTAAATGCTTATTTGCACAACTCTAAAAAACGCGATAAAACTAAAATTACATGGACTGACAGCGCGTTAAAAGCCTTCAGCGATTGTAAACAAGCAATTAACAATACCGTTATGTTATCGCACCCTGACGCGAACGCATCTCTAGTACTCACAACAGACGCGTCAAACCACAGCTTAGGAGCAGCTCTGCACCAATTAATTGACAAAAAGTTAGAGCCCCTAGGATTTTATTCTAAAAAACTAACAGACACTCAAGCAAGGTACAGTACATATGACAGAGAGTTATTAGCAATTTATATGTCTGTTAAACATTTTCGATACATGATCGAAGGTAGAGAGCTCACGGTGCTAACCGACCACAAGAACCAATTTGTGTAGGCTTCCCTTTTAAAGTTTCAAATATGTTATTTTTGGGCATGTTATCTAATATGTCACTTATGTCCCTTAATTCGTCTTGTTTAAGCCTAGCTATTAAAAGTTGACTTTTGTGAAGGTCACTTGCCTTTTGTGGATCGACGATGGCGTTGAACTGATGAAACCATAGGCGCGGCCGCTCTCTCCAGAAGTCTGGTATGCGCGACGTGATGGAGATCGCAGTCGCTGTTGGCTCCTGTGGTGAGGTCTGCTCTCCCGGCGCCGCTGCGGTCGCTGCAGGCGCGGTTGCTGGGACCTGGGTGTGCTGAGCCGGATGCATGTTCGTTTGACGCGCGGCGCGGTGGTGATGAGGTTGATGCGCGGCGCGGTTGCTTATCGCGAAATTTATGTTAATATTTGTTATTCGCGAACAGTCGGGGTCACCAATTTGTGTAGGCTTCCCTTTTAAAATATCACGTCGGGGTCACCAATTTGGCTTTTGTATATATGTTGTGTGAGTATGTAGGCTAGTTTGTGTATAGGAATGACCTAATTTGATAGCCTAAATATCAGAAGGTTTGCCAAATAAAAATGCGTGTGTTTAGCTTGACGAACATGGATTGACTGGTGTCAATTTATTTAAAATTATTAAGGTTAGTAAAAAGGGATGAAAAAGGTCTGGCTGGTCGCACAGTCCTAATGCAACAAAAACTCAAGTGGGTATGAGCAGGTACCTATGCGCCATAATATGGAATCGAAGCGATAAATGTCAGTTCTCTAATAACTAAGCTTAATAACCTTATTGTTAAAACAACCAATAATTTTAAGATTTTCGAGTTCACGTAAGTTCATTTCTATTGCATTAAAAATAACAGTCCTAAAAAACTGTTAAGTAAATAAAGTTCGTTTCGTCATGTCTTGTCTATATAAACTCGTCAGTTCGTCAGTCAGTCCACAGACGACTTCTACATAATCTCGAGCGGGCTGGTGACGTCGGAGACCACGACGGGCAACTCCAACCGCTTCCTGCTCCAGCACGTCCAGCCGCGGGGGCAGGTGAGTTACCACAAACTATACTAATATTTTAAAGCTGTGAGTTTGTTTGATTGCTTGTTGGAATCACAATAAACCTTATTTTATTACTAAGTATTGGTAGGCTGAAAAAAGATGCATAAGCACTCCTTTTTACGTCCCCACTGTTGGGTTGGGACATACCTAAGGATTAATATGTCGTGGATGATACTAAAAACAAGTCGGACTGCCTGGATCAGAAGTTCAGAACATCTGCGAACGGAGTAAATCTATTCTGTGCTTATGAATAACCTTTAGATGGAAAGAACGAAAGCCTATTGCCACCTTATTCTTCTCCACAGTTATTCGAGTACGTGCGCGGTATGATCGCGAACCGACTCGCGCGAGATGGCAAGGAGTGGACGGACATATTCCGCCGACACAACAGCGGGACTTACAACAACCAATGGTTACTACCATCGTTAAACATAGATATACTTAATACTCTTGAATCTAAACAATATTCAGGACAACAGACTAATGTAACTGTACAATTTGTGTCCAGGTTCGTGGTGGACTACAACAAGTTCCACGCGCGGGACGACACGTGCAAGGGGCTGGCGGAGCCGGGCCTGCTGTGGGTCGTGGAACAGCTGCCGGGCTACACGGAGGCGGCCGACCTGTGCGTACTTCACAGTGACACTGTTACACCAGGCTAGGCAGGCTCTGATACTAACACTCCATTATAGAATATCTGTAGGATGTAGGATAAAATACAGTTCACATTTTGAAGGTCCTTCCTAGCAAATCGGCAAATCTACTTATTTATTTACCCCGTCTACTGTCACTTCAGTCAGATCCATCGAATACCTACACATAGCCAAAGTAGTCTTTTAATAACGCCGTGATAACATTACAGCCATTCATATGTAGGTATAGTTTTTCTGGCCATAATTTTTTAGATAAATAGATACTTACTTATTATTATGGTTCTATGTGTTCTAATATCATATTTATAAATATGATGGCTCTCTTGTATTGGCTGAGTTAGGTACTTATTGATCTATCCACAAGTTGCAGCGTGTAAAGTGCAACTCTGCCGCAGAACTTCCCTGCTGCTGAAGCAGAGCTACTTCCCGTCGTACAACATCCCGTTCTTCCCGGGCGTGTTCAGTCGCAGCGGCGGGCACCAGCGCGTCGACCTGTTCGGAGACTGGTTCGGGTACCACACCAACCCTCGCGCCAAGATGCTCAAGGAAAAACAGGTACCCAATGCCCTATCTGAAGTACTTACCGTGTTCGAGTTCCTTAAATGCCTCGACCCTAGTTGATGAATACTCGTATGTAACTGAAATGAAGAAAAAATCTTTATTCAAATTCGCTCACGAACATGAAATGACGAAGTGCGAGGCAAATAGGTAGGTAGGTACCTACCTACCGATCGGATTGCTATTCACCTCCCAAATACTCCCAATACGCCTTGCCATTAACCCGAGTGCGTAAAACTAGTCTGAAGTCCTGGAGTCCTGGACATAAACGTCCTCTCAAGTTTCAGGTAAACTTGATCATGATAATTGCAGTTTTTCCGTTTATACAAAATATTAAAAGTAGTGTCAGTTGACGTTGACCCTTATCACAGGCGAACATCCACAACCTGGCGCAGATGTTCGAGACGCTGCGCTACAATGACTTCAAGAACGACCCGCTGGCGCGCTGCGCCGCCTGCGACCCGCCCTACTCCGCCTGCAACGCCATCGCGGCCAGGAACGACCTCAACTTGCCCAACGGTAACCACTACCGTACAGTCAGAACTGTAGTTCATTGGTGCTGCGTCATCGATGTAAAACTGCTATAGCAGAGACCGTGTACAGACTCGGGAAAATCGCACGACCTTCGGAATTATATAATTAAGTAATGATGTAGAATAACGTTAACGTAATCCAGGTACGTACCCGTTCCGCGCGCTGGGTCACCGCAGCCACGGCGCCACGGACGCCAAGACCACCTCCTCCGAGCTGATGAAGCGGTTCCTGTTCGTGTCGGTGGCCAGCCCCCCGCACAACATCTCCAGAGGAATACCGCCGTTTCAGTTAGTTCCACGCACACAGACACACTCTGCACACATGCACACAGGTGCACACCAGTCACACCACTGATCAGTCCTGCCTGAACCGCCCTAACTGACCCGGGTCATCATTCTCTCAGGTTTATGGTAAACAATAGAATCGTGCCCCAGCTGTACATGTAGTTGTAATTATAAAAATATAGTAAATATAGATGCAGGCATTAACACTATAAGTGCGATTCCGATTCCGCTTAATATGCAGATGGAGCCATTTCGACCTGGGGTCTACAATATCGCACGTGGGACACCCGGACTTGTGGATGTTTAAGCCGCTCGTTCACATTTGGGAGTGGCTGTAGCCGACGAGTCCTGTGGAACTGCAATTATGTCCAAATGGGCTTAAAAATAAATGGACGCCCCGTAACGGACTGAACGTAACAAGTATATCTAAGTCAGTCTTGATGATAAGAAAAAAGGCTACCGAAGGTATTTGGGAGATTTAATATAGATATTATCGAGATATTATACAGATCAAAAAACATCTCACTTTATCGATCATTTATTAGTACTGTCGATATACTAGGTCCAATTAGTATGTAGGTTATAAAATAGCTACTATGTAAATATTACACCATGATTGTTTTATAAATTTTGAAAAAATATAACTGCTTTATCAATGTAAATATTTATGTAGCTATTGTAGCATACACGTACCGGCGCCCATGACTCGCTCGTATCTACAGCGTGGTATGGAGACGGCGCTGGCAGGACCCAACAGAATTATCTCATGCATAATGTCCCAAGATAGCAAGTTGAAACACATGGTAAAACTGTCATTTTCATATTCAATTGATAAGATGTTATAGCCAGTCACTTTTGCCACAAACTACGAGAGTAGTAAGATGAACAAGATAGCTCAATTCTTTATGAAATGGCGAAAATAAAATACTAATATGAACAATCATAGCTTTATTATGTAAATTGATTAAGATCACCAATTTATATTTGATAAATAAACAATATTTATACATGAATGAGTTTAAACTTAACTACATGATAAAATATTCTAAATGCCTATGTACAGTACATGTTTAAGCAAAGTTCTGCAACTAATTAATAGATTTAAAATAATTATTTTCATTGCAACATTTAAAGTACATAAGTCATGGAATGAACTGATCAGTTCTTAAAACCCTAAAGTAAAAATAATAGCATGCAATAAATACACAAACTTATGTTAATCTCAACATAGGCATAATAAAATGAGACAGCCGAGTAAGGCCAAATTATCCAATTGTGCTTATTATTAACCTTTCAGTTATATCCTATTCTCATAAGAATCTAATTTCAAAAGCTGTTTCAAAGTAATAACATTTTCCTACACCTTCAAGCTTTACCATCCTAGATAACAACTTTAACTTTTATTTGGATAACATTTATGATATTTCTATTGATTGACTTGTACATAAAACTTTTTCAGCAATGTATTTTCCCTTTTCTATCAGGAAATCAGGTTTAGGTGTTTAATGGACTAAGCACTTATTATGTTGAGTGCAATTTGCCAGTATCAAGTATTTTATAAAATTACAAAGTTATTATGGAAATCATCTAGGAAAGTTCAAAGCCTGATTACCATAGATAAATAATACTAGTCATCTATCTTCAACATGTTTCAACCATCAAATACAAATACACAAGTATATGAGACTCATCTAATTATTCTAAGGAGTTGAGCATTAGAAGCTGCTTTAGAACCTTGGTTTGAGATGTCTCCCGGATCTCTCCTGCCAAGAACATTTCATCCACCACAGTATACACCTGTAATCAATTAAACAACTTCTTAATATGTTCATTTTTGTTATTGTAAGCAAATTTTAAATAAAGTGTAAAGACCTATAAATATAAATATCATGAAAGCATTCAATGTATGACAATAGGAGGATCTCAAAATGATAAACAGGAAAAACTTCTGATTCAATATACAAATAGAACCAATAAACATGTAGATCTGGGTATTTCTTGGATTATGTTGTAGGTCCTAAGGTAGAAAATCTAGGGTAGTTGAAAGTCGATAAGTTTGTACATACCTTATAAAAGTTGAAAACTAAATCCAACTCGCAGACATTGTGGAAATACTCATTGAGGACCTCAACAAAGTTGTGGATGGCCTCGAGGTAGCACAGGTTGTTGTCGTTCACGTCTACGCATATGCAGAAGTACAGGCCCGCGTACCTCCGGTACACTATCTTGAAATTACGGAACTGGAACATAAAAGACTTTCCTGAACACCAGTCCTTTCATCAATATTTTCTCACATTGACAGATTTATACCTCAACGAAATTCGTGTGCTTGGCGTCCCTGACGGTTACCACAGCGTGGACTTCCTCAATCAGCTTCTGTTTTTCATCGTCATCGAAGTTCATGTACCATTTCGCTAGACGAGTCTTACCCGCACGATTTTGAATAAGTATGAAGCGAATCTGCAAATAGATGTTATAGATATTATGATGTGGAGGGGACCGCTCTGGAACGAGCTAGTGTTTTTTTAAATTTTGATTACAAACCATTTTATTTTGAGGAGTCTCTCCTGTTTTCAACGAATTCAATGGGTTGACGCCTCCTTTTGGAGGAAGGAATTCCTGCAATTTTTGTTTGGTTTTCGGACACTTAAAATGACATGACAATGACAAATGCTTTTTTTTGACATTTTCAAGACGTACGTTCCGTTATAATTTTATTTATTGTTCTGTCACATCATCGATCCAACACAAAAGAAAAACGTTTCATTTCAGTCATTGACAATTGTCATTTACTACCATAACGGCTAAAAATACTTCAATTATTCAATTATCCTAAATTTATAAAAAAATATAATGATTATTTTTTTTATGTTGATGATCGTAATAATTAAGATTTAATAATTTTAATTTTATACAATTTATGAAGGACTACACTTCAGACACATTACGAGATAAGATAATGGTAATGGTAATTTACTGTTGTACATATTGCTAGAAACACCGAGTTGTTTTTCAGTGATTTTCTGACGTCGTATCTACTTGCGCGTTTTTATCAATTTTTCATCCATGTAGTGCATAATTTTCCTGAAAAATGCCCATAATATAGGATAGTTAGTAGACAAACAAACACCCGAAAACCCTAGATGACGCCAACAAAGACTACAACAACCGAAGTAGAAATGGTGGTACGAAATCGAAAAACGGTAATGAAAGACGGAATCATGACAATGTCGGGTATCGGCGAGCCTTCCGTGTTCCACGCGCTCGTTGTCATCTTCCTGGAGTTCTTCGCGTGGGGACTGCTCACAATGCCCATCATCTCCGTGCTCAACGCGACCTTCCCGGACCATACGTTCCTGATGAACGGCCTCATCATGGGCATCAAGGGCATTCTGTCGTTCCTGTCGGCGCCTCTGATCGGCGCGCTCTCCGACGTGTGGGGCCGCAAGTTCTTCCTGCTGGTGACAGTGTTCTTCACTTGCGCCCCCATTCCGCTCATGAACATCAACACCTTCTGGTTCTTCGCGATGATCAGCATCAGCGGCGTGTTCGCGGTGACGTTCTCAATCGTGTTCGCGTACGTGGCGGACGTGACGACGGAGGCGGAGCGGTCGCGCGCCTACGGCCTGGTGTCGGCCACGTTCGCGGCCAGCATGGTGATCTCGCCCGCGCTCGGCGCCTACCTGATGGACTGCTACGGCGAGGCGCTCGTGGTGGCCGCCGCCACCGCCGTGGCCGTGCTCGACGTGTTCTTCATCATGGTGGCCGTGCCCGAGAGCCTGCCCGAGAAGGTGCGGCCCGCGGGCTGGGGGCCCGCCATCAGCTGGGAGCAGGCCGACCCCTTCGCGGCGCTGCGCAAGGTCGGCGCGGACCGGACCGTGCTGATGCTGTGCGTGGCCGTGTTCCTCTCCTACCTGCCGGAGGCCGGACAGTACTCGTGCATATTTGTGTATCTCAAGCTCGTGATGGGCTTCGACGTGGTGCAAGTGGCTATATTCATAGCGATAGTGGGGGTCCTCAGCATCGGCGTGCAGGTCGTGCTGGGGTTCCTGATGCGCGTGCTCGGCGCCAAGCACACGATCATGGTGGGACTGCTATTCGAGATGCTGCAGCTGATGTGGTACGGGTTCGGGTCGCGCACGTGGATGATGTGGGCGGCCGGCGTGCTGGCGGCGCTGGGCTCCGTCACGTACCCGGCCATCAGCGCCTACGTGTCGGTGAACAGCCGCGCCGACCGGCAGGGCGTGGTGCAGGGCATGGTGACCGGCGTGCGCGGCCTGTGCAACGGCCTGGGGCCGGCCATGTTCGGCGTCATCTTCTACCTGTTCCACGTGGACCTGAACGAGGAGCACCTGGCGGCGGGCGCGGGGCCGGGCGAGGGCGCGCGCGCGGTGCCGGGCCCGCCCTTCGTGCTGGGCGCGCTGCTGGTGATCTGCGCGCTGCTGGTGGCCGCCTTCCTGCCGGAGGAGGGCGCGGCGCCGTCGCGACGCGGCTCGGACGAGGAGCTGCGGTTCGAGGTGGAGCGCGGGCGGCGCGTGGCCGGCCCGCTGTCGCCGCTCATGGCGCCCGAGTCGGCGGCGCTCTAGCTGGCGGCCGCCGGCGCCGGCGCCGCCGACGTCTGAACCCTGCATTTACGAGGTACCGAGGTGCACGCGCGACCCGCGAGCGGTTTCTAAGCTTTATATCTATTTTTATATTCCCGAACCGCCGCCGGTGAGCGGCCGCGGGTGGCGCGTTGTGATGGACCGGCGTCGACCGGTCGGGACGCACGGTTGATGCCAATGAAAGATAACTAAAGTATTAGCTTAAGATAACTTGAAGTTTTGAAGTCTCCTGTCCGATGTAAATGCTATGAAATTAACGTAGTGTAACTGTTGAGAGTGAGAGGTTTATTATTGTATGTTTGTAAATGAGCTGGTAGCACTTTAGGCTAAACTTGTAAATTGGTAATGTTTCATATTATCGTAAGTGTAGGCATTTGGCTTTGGCCTGCATCAAGTAATTTCCACCATCGCATCACGTAACTTAGGAATGGCGTACATCATCAATGCTTACAGAATAAGATGTTACTGGGCGTATCAATGTAAGGCCTATAAAGATCTCGATAGTTCAAATAAACTAGGTTTGTAAATAAGGAACAATAAAGTATTCTCCAAAATGTATGAGTTTGTATTTCAAACCCATTAGCTAATTTGCAAGAAATGGGTTGGTAACATAAGACTTTAATCTAGTTGCTGAAGTTTTCTGAATTCATTTAACCTAAATGAACATCGCGGCGGCTAATGACGTGTCCTAAGGCAGTTCTCAAGGTTAAAATGTTATAATTTCTGATAAACTCTTGTTGAGAATCTATACATACAATATGTTTAGTGAGCATATTATCATTCTATTTACATGCGTGTATGTTATTGTTGATTTTATCTGTAGAAGTTAATACTTATACATGGTTAAGTATTATCTTGACAGTGAGATAGGTAGGATTACATTGTGACAAATATTTTTTTTACTCTGGTATTCAGTCAACTAGATCAGCTGTTACACCAACCAATCAATCACACATTCACAAAAATCGTGTGATTTCTGTAACATACTAGATATCTGCAGCTTTACCCATGTATGAGCTATATTATTGTCAAGTTTATTAAAATCTGTTCAGTAGTTTTCACTCAAAATTATAACAAATATGCATCAAACCTTCCTTACAAATGAATAATGATAGCATTAAGAAATATTTATTTATTTAATCTTAGGAAAACTAACAGTACAAATAAACTAATACAAAATATAGAGGGTTTTAAAATTGTCCTCTATGTATTGGGTCCATATATCCATATATTGGGCACAGATCTCCCCAATACTTAACAATATGGGTCGGCGGTTTAGGTATGATTACCACACTTTACCATGCTTTAGTCAATTAATATTTGTATTACTTCTAATGTGCTATTAGGTAATTAAGGTAGGATGTGTATAATATCATTTTGTTAATCAAGGCAGGTGGGATTTAATATAACCTGAAAGAAAGAATATTATTTTGTTTAAAATATATTCACAATACAATTGACTTAATTACTTCTGCCATCAGTGGAATTTAAGCTAATTGTATTGATATCTCCATTGTTTGTTACAAACAGCATCATATTAGAGTTTTAAATCATGTGACATGTTTATGTGCAAACTCCCGTAGCCCCTTTGTGAATGGAGCCAGAGAAATAGTTCAAGGTTGGCAATGCGTTCTACCATCGTTCCTATCGGCTTTATACAAATTAAACAATATTTTAGTTTTTGGTTACAATGTTTGATACGAGTGTTGGAGAGTAGTTAGATTTTGGAAGTGATTATTAGTTACTAGATAAGGTGCCGTTGCGCCGGGGTCGTCTATGTGCATTAAATGTCCTATACCAATATGCATGACATGAGACATGAAAATCCTTATAAGCATAAGGATAACCTTAGATAAAATATTATTATTATAAAATTGATAGCAGATTTTTATTTTTAAATTATCTATATTAATATTATAAACCTCAAGAATATCACACTCAATTGTTGACTTAGCTGATTTTACAGAGCAATTTGTTCAGAGCTCAGTGAACAGAGCGTTGGCGTGATTATGCGCCAGTCTGCTGCATGCTAGGCCTTGACACCGCAAGGGCTCGCTACCTTTGCAGAACACGACTAACACCAATATTTTAATATTTCGTGGCGAAACCAGTCATATGACCTACTCTGTGGCGCAGCGGGCGTAGGTACGCCTGCGTTGCAAGAGGTTGCGCGTTCGATTCAATTTGTACGATCTGCAAATGTTTGTTCTGGAGTTCTGGGTGTTTTTTATGTAAGTATATTAAAAATATATATTGTTGTCTGGTATTCTATTATGTATAAAATAAATCTAGCACTCATAACACTTCGAGCTTATTCGTGGAGTGAAAAGAGTTTTGGCAGTGCGTTGAGTTGAGGGCAAGTAGGTGCGTGTGGATCGGCTGCCAAGACAACTCCAGTGCCGCATCCTATAACTATTCTAGGTATCCTATAGTGTTTACATGGAAACCTATTGGTTGTATACCCAGTGGTATGTTTAAGTTACACCCAGACACTCGGAACAAATATTTGCAGGTCATACAATTTTTGTCCCGGTAATCGAACCCGCAACCCTGCCTGGCAAGAGGTGTCGTCGTCCGAATGCTTCCTCAAAATCCTCAAATAACTTCCTGGAGGCAAAACAAGGTGATGATTGTAAATAATTCCGTTGTTATAAACAGTGATCTGTTTGTTAATGTTATGTAAACAGCCTCTCTCAATGTCAATGTCGTTATGAATTGTGATGAATTGCTTCAGCCAGAGTCAATCTTGTCGTCCATATTTACACAACATTTTTATATTACCTCTAAAGCATCCCTATTTACGTTCCCACTGCTGGGACACAGGGACTTCTCTCTTGGCGAGAGTGATTAGGCCTTAATTCAGCATGCTTGCCAAGTGCGGCTTGGTAAATGACCCATGTCGTTCAAACTTTTCAGAACATTCCGGTTCCCTCACGATGTTTACCTTCACCGTCAGAGCACGTGTTTACAAAGTGCATATAAATTAAAATCATCAAAATCCATTCAGTAGTTTTTGGTGAAAGAGTAAGAACATAGATACATCCTTCATCATCGATATGTTACGGCTAATACCCGAAGTGCGGCTACACCTAGTTCTAACCGGCTAAAACTAGGTGTAGCCACTGACTGTTGGTTAAACCTAGTATTAGCCGATTATTTTCGGGTAAAACTAGGTTTAGCCTTCATCACGCCGGCTACAACTAGGTGCAGCCATTCCCTGTTGGATAAAACTAGGTCTATCCGATATCACTCCGGCTAGAACTAGGTCCAGACAATCCTTGTTGGATAAAACTTGTTATTATTCTAATAAATAGTTTATGTTACTTTATAAAGTGTGATTTATAATTAAAATAACATTCTTTGAATTATAATATGCAACTACTTATTGTCTGTTGTTAAAAAAATATTCCTGGTTGTTCCTATTATATTAAAAATTGCACTCCTAATATATTGTGTTAATTATTACAATGTGATTTATAAGAATAAAAACACTCTCTTTGTTTCTTTTTATTGGATGTTTTTTAATATCTAAAAAAACTCTGCCTTTAGCATGCTTTTTTAATATTATAGGAACAATCAAGAACATTTTTTAACAACAGACAATAAGTAGTTACATATTATAATTTAAAGAATGTTATTTTAATTATAAATCACACTTTTATAAAGTAACATAAACTATTTATCAGAACAACAAGTTTTATCCAACAGGGATTGTCTGGACCTAGTTCTAGCCGGAGTGATATCGGATAGACCTAGTTTTATCCAACAGGGAACGGCTGGACCTAGTTGTAGCCGGCATGATGAAGGCTACACCTAGTTTTACCCGAAAACAATCGGCTAATACTAGGTTTAACCAACAGTCAGTGGCTACACCTAGTTTTAGCCGGTTAGAACTAGGTGTAGCCGCACTTCGGGTATTAGCCGTAACAGATACATAAACATTCGGATTTATAATATCAGTAGGATCAAAATTTAATCAAGATATTTGCTCTTAACGTAGATAAATTGTAAAAGCAAAAATATAGAGAGGTGTTATAAAGTCACGACTCGACAGATAAAAGAGAGTAGGTCCACTAGGTAGGCACCTAAGTTCGGCAAACAGACGTGCTGCGACTGCCGACGACTCGATGACGAACAGACGTGACCGACTGATACGCAGCTTTCCACGGCTGCTGCTCGTTTTCTATTTTAATTATGCCCGATTTACATTATTCCAGTCCAGCGATCCAATCCAGCACTGGATTGCTTACTGACTAGAGGCTACTGACTAGAGGTTCCTGAAATTAGCTCGTTCTAACAAACAAACTCTTCAGCTTAATAATATTGGTATCATAGATAACGCAGACGAATGGTGATCAGTCAGTATATAAATAGGTATGTATAAAATAAAACAATACAATATCTATACTAGCTTAGTATTTTTTCTGTCCCAGCTGAGACAACATTTCTGTCATTTTATATTTTTATGCAAATATTTGAACATAAACTTCAGCGCAACAGCGCAATCTTAAATGAAGTCCTTGGGCGCTTGTTTTTCCTTATTCATTTTAGTTTCAAGTAGACGCTTATACTTACGAATAGGTTAATTATATTAATTCATTATAATAAGTATATTAAATTAAAAAAATAGGTTCGTTTAGTTTTGATTAAATTTAATTATAGGCCTACCTACACTAGTAACTACATAGTGAGTTGTAGTTATAGTAACGTTTAGCCGCAAATGTCGTATTTTATTTTCCTAATGCATTGTTAATATCATCGAGCCCGTGTATTAGCAGAGCTATTCGCCTCGTTGCGACGCCCACGTCACGGTGACGTCACACCTGATTCACAACTATATTCCACGATAACTCATTTGATAAATAAGTATTTTATTTAGAATTCCATGATAAGTGTAGAGGTAGGTATTATTTAGTGATAATATGAAAAGATACGTTTTGATCTTGTATTTTTTCTCTACGAGTATACCATTTTTCTTTTTATGTTATCTAAATACTAGGAAACTGGACAAGGTATGTAGGTACAAGGATTATTTTTTAAAAGACTCCTAACAAAAGTCACACAATGTTACTAATTATGTAGGTATACCTATATATGTTCTGTGTATCATGAAATGATTAATTTTGCTGAGTACCTGGATTCATTATCATATCTATTATGACTCTTTTGAGCTTATAGCTTAACATCTTAAATCTAACTGACCTTAGACCTAGATAACTTTATTTAGGACAACTTGGTACGATGTTTCATTGTGAAACCTTGTGTCGAAATCGTGAAATTACGTAATTCTTCCCGTTCAGATATGTTCTTAAAATAAATATAGGGCATGAATCGATTTTTCGGTTATCATATCATATTGAGTGTATCTATGAGATGCGTTGTTCTTGAGTATTTTATAGGAAGGTACCATATAACATAATGTATATCTAGCTAGAGTTCTTTCTTCCCAAAAGACAAAATGCGGCAAGCACGATTTGGTCACGTACGCCGAGGGTTCAGTAATATTATAAAGCTGAAGAGTTTATTTGATTGTTTGTTACACTCAGGAACCGCTAACAGGTAGTACCTACATACATAGTACATAGTTATCGAGGAAGACTACTTATACACCTATAATACTAGACTAGCTGTGTTAGACCTCTTTGCACTTTATAACGTCTTAGACTTAATTTATCTAGATGTTGCTGTGTGAATTGTCTAGCAATATTTGTATATTTATTTTCAATTAAGTAAGGTCAACCAGTCTAAATGCGTCTATGGGGCAAATGCGTTTTTTTGAATTTATTCGAGGACTTCTGTCATCTAGTTGCATTTGTTTGAACTAAATACAGAACATGCAGTTCGTGCGGATGGCGTGGCAGTTCAGATATTCGAGTAATTGGCCATTTTGAAAATTGCACGTTTCTGAACAAATTTTGACTGCGTGAGGCGAGTTACTAAATCCATGTTAGTCATTAGTTTTCTTCAATTAACTGATTTTATTCAATAATCATTGTAAGGAATAAACTATGGGCTACCTACACAGACAGTTATTTTTAGTGAAAAAGCTTTATTTAAAGAAATAATAATGTTTCCATTTATAAGGTTTGGATTATTAAATAGGTACAATCTAACCTTGTAGGTAACTCATTGATCCACTTACCCACATAGTTAGAAATTAGATAAATCCGTCAACAAAGTCCGGAGCGCTGGCACCAATTTTCGAGTATTTGGGGCAGCTGGATATTTGTACAAAACTTATAAATTTAAATATTCGGGCGGGACATAATTTTTTGGATCACCTGGTAGGTACCTACTTACATCAAATGTTGTATTTGAGCCAACATTTAAGTAATGTAAAATAGAGTAGGCACCTAAATATCTATTATTCATAAGATTCATTAATAACTGATCCTTATTTTCGTAACTAAGACTTTCGAACAGACCAGGTAATTAGGTGACCCTAAAAATGTCTGCAGTTTCAGGTACGTATTTTCGTTATTTAAATTCGAAGAAAATCTCATTGATACTGTTTAAAGTTTGAATATAGATAATTTCACGCCAACACAAACATTATCTTTTCAGCTGTTTCAGTTAGAAAATGCTTTGTTGCCATTGGTCGGCCGATCGCTATTGTAATTGACGCCATGACAGCATTATGGCGGACACCGGTTGCGCCATATCTACCATTGCGGTAGAATAGAAACACTTTCGTAACTACAGATAACCTAGGTATAGGTATGTACCTCTAGGTAGGAACGAAATCGCGCATTTTATGTTGCAAAGGAGCGTTCGTTTTGGAACTTTAATAAGCACTCGAATTACTCTAAAACTGAATTACTTACCTACCTATCTTCTTTTATTCTAATCTCCTACCCTCTCCTACACTAAATCTAACTGCGCATAACTGCCTAGACAGTGCCAATGGCTGCGCCTGTGCACCGCTGGAAAGAGTTAACGTATATAAGTACCTAGGCGTTATGGTCGACCAAACAGTAACCTTTAAACCACACATAGAATCACTGGTTCCTAGAATACGAAAGCTTATCTATATATTTAAGAATTTAAGAAACGTGACAAACCAACAAATCTTAAAACTAGTATACACAACTCTTTGCCTATCTTTGACTGACTACTGCATAACATCATGGGGGGGATCTGCCAAGACACACATGATAGATGTTGAAAGAGCACAAAGATGTATACTAAAAGTAGGCGCTGGTCTCCCTTTCCGATGTCCTACAGTTGATCTCTACCAAACATGGGACGTATTAACAGTTAGACAGTCTTTTATAGTCAACGTGATTCTAAAAAAACATGCGGAAATTAATTATGACCCAACCTGCATGCAAAACCGGAGACGGAAGGGAAAAGTGTGCCACTCAAGTTCTTTCAGCACGCAACGGACTAACCTATTCTACTGCTTTCTAGGTAGCTACCTATATAACAAGCTAAATGCACGTTTGAACTTTTACAGTCTCTGTCGAACAAGCTGCAAAAATACAATTACACAATATCTAAAAACACTTAATTATGATGAGACAGAAAAGCTACTACAAACCATTTCTTGATTTTTCCACATTAATTTCAATCATATAGATACTTTTCACCTTACGATACACTTTCACACTCATTATGTTATACACCTTCACATTCATTACGTTATACACTTACACTCTTATTACGTCATATAATATCACACTCATCACGTTATACACTTTCTCACTCATTACATATACACCATCACATTCAGCACGATATACACATACATATACACTTATACACTCATTACGCTATACTCTTTCACGCTACAATTACAAATAAGAAATTTATACTGACGCAATTCTCTGTAAATAATTAATCTGTAAATATATGTAACTATCACCTATACATATCTATATATATAACGATAAACAAAAGTACATTCCATTTTACCTTTACCATGTATTTATACACATATATTCATTCTCACATTAATTCAATTATTTTGACACAATTACACACTCATAATATTTAACATTTTCACACACACTTCGTTAAACGCTATCACACTCATTACGTTACACACCTTCACACTAACTACGTAGTACTTTCTCAAACTCGTTACGTTATACACTTACACACTCAATACGCTATCACACTCAAAGTACAGATAAGAAATAAGTAATAAACTGACGCAATTCTTTGTATCTATAAATAACTATAAAAATAGATCCTAGGATATTTTTAAACATGTTCACTTACTGCAGTGTCAGAGTGGGGCGACCTGGTGACCTGTAATTCAGGTTCTTTCAGAACCTACATCAGGCACCAGTCTCTCACAACGACTCAGTACTGATCTTAAAAATTGTCTATACCTACATTAAGTTAATTTAACAGTGTACTTACTGAATTTGTGAGAGAAAAATAAATAAATATTTTATTTTATTTTTATTTTTTATTCTGAAGGTCTGGAAGGGCACCTTAAATACGCAGTTTTAAGTCCCAATTAAAAACAGCCGCAAACCAGTTACCTCACTAAGACCCCAGGCCCGGAGAGACGTTCCAAATTACTATTTGAAAGAGCCGTAAATTTAAATAATAGATACAGATACAGTGGAAATAAGGTGGACATGAAAGTTACATATCTTTTCTAAATACTTTTGAAGAGCTGTGTTGAGAAACGTAAGGAATAACCAGCTCATATCTGACTGGGTAACACACAGTATTTGTTACCTACTCAGATTTTAAGGATAGTAAGTTACATAAATCTTTGAACACATTAAACCCTTAGATGAAGAGGCCGAGAGACCGAGAGTCCGAGGTGACCAGCCCGTCATTGCCAAGGTAAGTCGTAGACATTGAAATACTCCGGTACAGTTCAATGTATGGCAAACTTGATTGCCGAACAGGTTGTTGGTGATTGACCATAACCATGTCTAATGACTTACATTTCAAATATTTGTTGTTTTTTTTTATTTGGCCAACCAACCTCGAAATATATTTGTGCTCGGTATCTACAATGCCTTGTGGTGCCGGCTTTAGATAGTACTTACCTCGTGTAACGTAGTAACTCGTGTCCAATTCCTGGTTCTAAGATTTCTCTCCACCAATTACCTGCCCGATCGATTCAGCCGTTCTTGAGTTGTATAAGTACCTATAGTGTACAGTGTGACTAACACGACTTTTTTTATACAATAGAAGATAAAATAATAATAAGTTCATCAAATCAAATCAATTTAATTTTACAATACATAGTAGTAAGTACCTACCTAAGTACCTACTAGATTATAGCAAAAAGGAAAGGGATCTGCTCTACCGAAATAGCGTAGGTACCTATAGGTACCTACCTCAAGGGTATTCATATCCTCAATTTAATTATTATTAAACATTTATTTCAGACAATATCCTTACAACATTTTACATGTAAACACACACATCAATATAAAATAAGAACAAGAAAATTGTCACATGAAAAAAGTTAATGTTTTCGCATTTTTCCTTCTTATTTCTGGCCTTTCCTACCTACTATGAATTTGTGGATTATAAAGGTTGACGGTGCGCCCCACTCACAGATCGTTATCTGTGGCCCCACTCTAACATAATGTTTTTCTTCAATATTCCTTAGAAACTAGGTATTTTGAATAACAGAGCTGTTGAAAGTGTAGTGCTTTGTAAAACCAAACTATTTCGAGCATTCCCGGAATTAATAATTTGGTTTTATATTAACCGTAGTGATCAGATGAAGAAATTATTTGTATCATTTGCAAAAATTAGTTTTAGACAAATACCTTCCCCGACGAGGCGCGGCGTGCCTCCCACGTCACTATAAACGTCGTAGGCACTGTTAGTGTTATTTTACAACAGGGTCGGAAAAACAAAAATGATTAAAACTCTAATGAGAAATAAATGAAGTCAACCGTACCTAATGCCCCGCACGAAACTCGTTTTTGTGTAAAACGCTCAACTCAACAATAGGAATTATGACTAATAAATAAACTATAGAGCGGAATATATTGGTGTGGGTTTTCGTTTGAATTTAAATACCCTGGTTTTCCGTGTAGGTACATACGGGACGATTAGTATGCAGGCATTCTGTCGTTTGAAATGTTGGATTAGAGTAGCGTAACAGAACAGGGAAAATTAACAACGATATTAAAAGGGTTGTTATCTTTTAGTGGGTAGCTGATTATCTAATCCTTATTGGCTCATGGATTAGGATAAAAATGGTGAAACTCGGTCTGTCTGACATGCATGCTGTTGCTCCAATAAAAATAAACAAAGTATAACAAAACAAACCATTATATGTGTCAGCGCCGATGTTCGGATCGCCCAAAATTCAGAAGGAATCGTTTCATTAGCCACAACAGCCAGCAAGTAGCCCCAAGCTTTAGAAATTATCAATTATAGAAATTGGTTTTGGAGATTACCTACGTGGTGTAGGTTTTTACAGACTTACAGCTGGGTACCTATCTCGAATTCCGAGGTTAACTTACTATAATGACTGGACTGTAACTGTACCTAATAATAAAGGTAGGTAATCGTATTCTTGACATTATTATAAATTTAATTGAGATATCTAACGACTATTCACATTATCGGAGTCGTTTTCCACTGTAGCTCCATTGCGATTGGATATTGGATAAATTGTTTATTCATCGATCAACAGCTTAATGCTCCTCACAGCAAACACTTCAGTTATACCCTCTTGACCTGTAGGTATAACTTGACAAATAGTAATCATTTATTTTAAATTCACCAAAAACAATAGTATATAGGCAGGTAGACATATTTTTCCTGGTCCGTGTTTGTAGATAGGTATGAACTTTGTCAGCAACATGGTCGCTCTTTGTATTACAAAATATCAAATAGGTAGGTATACAGTATTCTGTCTTAGTAAAAAAAATACTTTTTGATGTCAGCCAGAATGTTTAATAGAAGATGAGGTGAAAAGCCGTGTTGGCTCACACTTGACTTTCATTCCGAAGGTCGTGGTTTTAAACATTCCCTGCCATTTTCTCTACATCATGTCGGTCGTCGGCGGCCAGCCTTCTGATAACCGCTGGCTTATCGCTATCAGTTTCGCAGACTGGAACTTTGCAATCATGGATTAATATGATTAAGTGAATGTTTTGAGTTGTAGCTTAGCTTGCCAAAGGTTTTTATTAGGAGCAGAAAGGGCAAGCAGAATCAATAACTTAGATATTGCTAAACCTACAGGGTTGGCGCATAATCCGAATTTCCTTTTTTAATTTCCAATTCCAAGGCTTTTATTTTTAGCTCTTGTTGCTTATTTTGGTTCATTAGATAGACGTTCTGCTTTTCTAGTTCCGTAATTTTTGCACCGTATTCTTCTAAAGCTTCCAGTAAATTGATCTTTTGGCAACAGGAGTTCAGAGCTTCCTTTACTGGTGTCATTTCTGTCTCTACCACCTTCTTTACTTCTACCAAAATATCATTCACTATCTTTGATTTTGAGTTGTGACTGCTGGCTCTTTAGGTATCCTGCAGAGAGTTGATGTCGTCGTCTTCTTTATAAGCTTTCATTAAACCGGCGAGTGATTTGGCTCTATCCTCTATTTGGCACTCCAAACATGTCCACTCAACAGTTTTTTTATTGCGCAGCGCAGCGAGCTGCCTCGCTGATTGGCGAGTACACGCTTGATAGCCATGCACAGCTCTTGGGCATTTATTACACCTTATAATAAAACTAGTTTTAGTGAAATTTTCTTCACAGGTGTCGCACTTGGACATTTTTTAATTCGATGCGTAAAATGCGAGTACGGATGCCGCCGGCGCCGTCTCATACGATACTGCAAGTTGGTTCCTAGGCTTTAAGTAGATAGCAACAAATACAATCATATTAGGTGTTCCGATATTTAATCATAAGGTACTTCTTTTTAAGACTTTAATATCTTTAAACATACGTACTTACTTACGATTTTTAGTTGTTAGTTTTTACGGGTTCATAATCCACATTTGACTCCATTAAAAATTAATCACAATCAAGACGATTTTATTAGGTATCTATGATAGTAATAATTAAATTGTTAAAATATCTGGTACAATAATATTTTTTTCGTTTGATCATCTCGTCGTGCGTGAGTCACCTACAACCTCCTCAACACGCAGTTTTGTGCCAAGTGCGAGAATGACTCATCGGTACTTATACCCAGTAACTTCGCTTATCGTTACTATTTTCCTTTGTAGGTACTCCACTGATAACATAACGATGTGATTATGCCGATACTTGTGCAACTAACTTTATCTGAGCTACCTATATGATTCGAACCACGGCCGATGGGTCACTACAAACAAATAAACCTACGTCAATCAATATGTTAGACGAGATTCAAGACGTTTCCAACAAAAAAAAAACCTTACTTATGTAGATAACATAATTCCTATAATAATTATAAAAAATTAAACAAGGAGCATGATTCTTATATTTTTTTAAAAGTGTTTGTGAGTGCAAATAAATAATGAATGAATAGGTACTGACTCTATATTATTATCTAAGATTTACGATTAAATTGTAAATTCCCATAAACGCGAAGTTAACAAACCTAACTCACTCGAGCGAAGCTTTGAACTTAGGTAGGTAGTATATCGAGTTTGGTATACTTATGTATTATAAAGTTTGGTTCATCCTGTAACTTGCCTACGGTTCAATCAGGTCAACTGCAGGGAACTATTCTCGGACCTTCGATATTCCATGACAGTTATAGCAGATTGCAGGTCACCAATTTACTCCATATATACCTTTATGATATAAGTTCTCATAAAATTTGTTGTTTTTTCTAGAATTTCATCAACATGATACTCCCGTATTGTGAAGTTGTGACAGATAATAATGTAGGTAAATACTTTGCAACATTCATGAACACGCACTTGACCAGCACTGCAGCGTAGGTAAGAGCCTCTTAAACCCAAGTGCGCTTGTAGGTATAAAATTAGTAGGTACCTAGGCTAAGCCTAGGGCTTACGACACGATTAATAAACCAATCCCCACTGGACTAGGCGAAGAATGTTGCGCCACCAGACTAAATTAATTAATCATCGTATTGTCATTATTGTGCTAACGAGTTATCAGACGTTATTCATATACAATGCCTAGCTCAGAACACTGGATCTCTACTTAGGACTTTATCATCAACGTCATCAAAAGCCATATTACTTTCCACTGGGCTCGGTTGGATTCGGACCCATAGTATTCGGTATCCACGCCACCCCTAAAATTCCTTAAATCGCCACGCTTAAGGCGCAGTTCTGCGAGTTGGACCAGTGCTCGGGCTGTGAATGGGTTAAACTTAGCATGGTTTGCGAATCAGGTATATGGGGTGCTGCTATTCTAAGGCCGGCAGCATGCTATTTAGGTGGTTGAGAGAATGTTATCACTAGAAGAGCATGACGTGACAGTAACAAGGTCAGATCCGTCTAAACCCGGGCGGTACATATTCATGAGCCATAACTCTGTTTGGAGACTTGCACCAGATTCATGGGCACGGGCTCCAATGGCGGCCCGAAGGCTGCACAATTAGATCAGGAAGTTACACTATCTCAATTGTTTAGTTTTTACCAGGAAACTCTTTAACAGGAGGTAGATAATGTTTCTTCTGGTAATTAGAAGGTTCAAGAATACGTAATTAGGTAAAATTAGATAGTTACTGGTGCGGCGGGTCAACGACCCGAAGTGGATGTTGGTACGCACTCGTCCTTCCAGGCCAGAGTACGGCGGCCGACCAATACGTTATTATAATAATTTTAAAATAAATTTTGTTTGGAATAAACAACATGGTACAAAAGGTGCAAAAGGTGAATTAAAATTATGTATAAAAATATAACACAATCTCATTATTATTGTAGGGCAAAGGTTTCCTCCATTTCCTAGTCTTTTGCGTATCCTAAATACTCGATTTGAATTGATTAAAGGAATTTCAATCATTAATTCGTTTTCCAAACATTAAATAATCTAAATAAGATTGGTTTATAGAATTGGTATCAGAAACGTGCCCAAAACACGTGTGTTATATAGATCTTATCAATTCAGTAATCGCGAAGCATATATAATTGTAATCCCTGAAGCGTAACAATAATTTGGGTGTTTAACAAAAAAAGATAAATATAGGAAATATGTTTAATTCCGCAATGGAGTCTATACAAAACGACAAACGATAGCTTAATGATAGTCTGTTATTTTACATGCTGAAGCTAAAATGGCACAACTCAGAACGTGCACTAAATAAAACTGACACATTAAAACATAAGGCCTCATGAATTTAGGTTTTGTGATATGAAACACCAGCAAATATATGTTGGCTTATTGGACAAAGGTCCAATACAAAGGTTGTGTTTTCAAAACCGCGCAAATCTCTAGATTTTTCTTAAACACGAGCTCTAACGGCGAAGGCAAACATCGTGAGGAAAGCGGCATGTTCTGAGAACTTTGAAAGTTTTATGGATGTGACAGTCACATCACAACCCACTTGACACGCGTGGGTTATTTCGGATCTCTTTTCAACACGTCTTATTCTTTAGTTACTACAGTAAAGCTATAAATGTCTATGGAAGAACAGCTGTATGTAATCTAAAGTTAAATTAGGTGGGATTGTTAGTAAATTAGCATTACATAATTTTATTAAAATGGTAAAGCAGTTAACTCTAAATACCGATTCTTTTATTTCAATAACATAAAGATTTCAAATAAAACTTGTAAAATTGAATCATTTCAAAAAGGGAATAAATTTTCGCCATGATACTAAACACATATAAAATAATATATAACTACTTATAATTATAATACTTATTTTAAAAACAAAGCCGTTTAAAAGGCGGACTAAAATCTAGCAAGAAATAAGTTCATTAGTACATAATAACATCTTAACAATATAATTATAAAACCAGAAAACTGAACATCGCACTGAACATAATAAAACTAAATACCTACAAAATAAATCCTTATTCGAGCAAATAAGGACCTTGATATTATTTGGTTATTGTTAACAGTAAAAGACCAGCTTTATACATCAGTCCGGAAATATTTAACATTAATAATAATGAATGCATGCTTCTTGGGAGAAGGTTGCAGGTTCAATTTCCACCTCAAACATATTTTAATATGTTCTGCAGTATATTCCGGGTGTTTCCTATATATATAGTATGTATGCTTTCTTTGTATAGCAAAACTATCTATGTAGGTACTTAATACAAACAGAAAACACCCAGAACAAATATTTACAGATCGCACAAACATTTGCTCCGGTGCAGGTATCAAACCAGCAACCACCGCGTCGCAGGCAAACCTTACACCGATGCGCCATTCTCGGGTCTTGTTATTTATTCACTCTTTAATACTTACCAATGTGGTTGTCTTAATTCCGGATCAAAAAACGTTAATCAGATTGTATTACCATAAGTAGATATCGCTTGTTTGCTCTCAGATATCCCTCATTTTCATCTGCAGCTCGAACCTCCTATTGGTCCTAACTCCCTTGATGACGGTCCTGTTCTCCGTCCTCTTCTCGCTCGCGCGCGCGGCGCAGGTCGTCTCCCTCAGCGCGTCCCGCCGCGCCACGTCCCGCCGCGCCGCGTCCCGCCGCCGCCCCGCCGCGCCGCCCTGAGAGAGCAGCGAGGGCTGTCTCGTGAGGATATTGGGTTTAGTTTCCTTCGGCTTGTTGGTGGCCTTGCTGGGAATGCTGAACGGGTTGACGTCAAAGTTTAGCTTGAAACCGAAGCGCGTGTATCTGTAAAAAAGATAAAGTTTATTTAGACAGTCACTTTCAGCACATAAAAAAGATAATTACTCTCTTTGGAAACTAACAAAAACATTCAAAAGACCGACAACTCATATTCCTCCGCTAAGAAAGAGTTCAAAAGAACCATGGGCCAGAAGCGAAAGGGAGAAGGCTGAATTATTCGCAGAGCATCTAAGTGAAGTATTTACTCCGCACGAACCAACCATGCTGGAGTTCGACGATGAAGTAGACAGATTTCTCGCTAGCGACCAACAATTATCCCTGCCACTAAAACTTGTAACTCCGAATGAACTAAAAAGAACAATATCAAAACTAGAAAACAAGAAAGCACCAGGGTTTGACCTAATAACTGGAGAAATTCTTAAAAACTTACCTAAAAAGCCTTTAGTATTCTTGACTGTGCTATTTAATGCTATCTTCAGAATTTACTACGTACCAAAAATATGGAAAATCTCGACTATATGCATGATTCCAAAACCTGGCAAACCACCAACAGAACCATCTTCATACAGACCTATTAGCCTGCTACCAGTTCTGTCAAAATTATTTGAAAAGACAATATTATCTAGAATGAAACCTGTACTAGACAAAGAAAAAATCGTACCTGATCATCAATTTGGTTTTCGGGAGAAACATTCTACTGTTGAACAAGTGCACAGAGTAGTTCGCAAAATTAGACAATCACTAGAGGAAAAAGAATACTGTTCTGCTGTATTTCTAGATATACAGCAGGCATTTGATAAGGTCTGGCATGATGGACTACTATTCAAATTAAAAACACTGTTACCAAATACACTTTACATGATCTTGAAGTCCTACTTAAAAGATAGAAGATTCCAAGTGAAATATGAAGACGAGTTCTCCAAACCTCATGAAATAAAAGCATCAGTTCCTCAAGGTTCCGTACTTGGTCCAGTACTTTACTCAATATATACGGCAGACTTACCTGAGACAGAAGACGTAGTAACAGCAACATACGCTGATGACACTGCTTGTCTGGCAAGTGACAAAGATTCTGCTAAAGCATCTGCTAAACTGCAGGCTCAATTGGACAAAATAGATATATGGCTTCGAAAATGGAGAATTAAACCCAGTGTGACGAAATCTACACAAGTAACCTTTACTCTCCGAAAAGGGAACTGTGCGCCCGTCCATATGGAACAGAAAACACTGCCGACAAATGACACAGTTAAATATTTGGGACTACACCTTGACAGAAGATTAACTTGGACAAAACACATAAAAACAAAACGAACAGAAGCAAACATGCAATTCAAAAACTTCGCTTGGTTATTGGGTCGCCAATCGCGTCTCTCTGCCGAAAACAAACTTCTGATATATAAAACCATCATTAAACCGATCTGGACTTATGGCATAGAACTATGGGGATCAGCAAGCAACTCCAACATAGAAATACTGCAAAGATTTCAGAACATCGCCCTAAGAACTGTATCCAGTGCACATTGGTTTGTGAGAAACTCAGAAATCCATGAACACCTTGAAATGAATACCATAAAGGAAGAAGTGAATAACTATAGCAGAAAATATAAGGAACGACTTAAGACACATATCAACCTTCTAGCCCAGAATTTGTTAAATGACCATAATGACTTGAAGCGCCTCAAAAGATGGCATATTCTTGACCTTGACGAAAGAAGCTGATACACTGCTGAACCATAAATGGATTATTGCAGATCAAAAATGGAAAAAAAAAAAAATTTAGACAGTACATATTGAACACACTTTTGCAAATAAACAGATATTGCTAGACTGTATATTATAATTATCAATAAAAAAATGATTATCATTACCCTGGGTTGAGAGATTTCAAGGTGGGGAGAGATTTGATGGGCGTTTCTGGTTTCGGTGGTTCTTTGTCGTCTTCCTTCTTTGGTTTCTCCACTGTTTTTCTTTCTTTCTCAGCCTTTTCTTTCGGTTTATTGCCCTTTTCTTTCGGTTTCTTCTCCATTTCGTTCGTTTGAACTCTTTTGTCCGGGGTGGGTTTTCCTGTGAAAAGAAGAAAATATCATAATCAGTAGCCACACAAATATATAGGTATGAGTGACTATAATTATAGTCCGGGATCCGTAGTACATTGGAATCAAGTGATTACTAACAAGCTAATTTTTCGTGAGTAGCTTAATTTTAATGAGACGCCCAAAAATATCCTATACTCAACTTTTGATTGTGGTAGCTAACAGAGATATCGAGGATTAAATATGTCGATTTGATGATCCAAAAAAATTGATAAGTAACCGGTTGTTTTTTAGTTATATCGTAAGATAATGATGTAAATTATATGAAAAAATATTTGTCCTACAAAACCTATGGTTTGATCAAAGAGTCCCCCATTTCCAAAATGTATCGAAAACGAGGTCAAAATAAATGATTACTAACCAGCTGATTTTTTGTTGTATACTTAATTAATATTTATAAAATCTAACGGACATATTGTCCGACAAATTTCGTGGTACGTTATCCCGGTCCTACGCCTAGACATTGTTAATACCACAAGACCAATTATCTCATTAGTAACTGTAGGACAAAAATATTACTGAATAGGTTAGTGTGTTCCTTGCCCAAATGTAACAATGTCCTACAAAAAAACAGGTAGGTATCGCTAGTCCGACAAGAATTGTAATTTTTAAGTTTGCCTATTTGTAACATAGAAAGTTAAGTCGGCGTCAGTGTAACAACACACCCGCAATAAAATATAATTTGTTATTATATCGAAGACATATTTCGTCTGTTATCGCATCTACTCAGTTGGCGTAATGGCAAGGATCGAACTCCTGTCACTGACTGGTGACTGTGCGTCACCGAGTTCGATCCTCCGAAAGAGAGTTCTTTTTGTGATTATGGATAAGATAGTGATTTTTTTAAATTTAAATAACTTTATTTTATAGTTATCTAGGTAAAAAAATATTGTAGGTATTAAGTATTTATATATTTATTTATAGTATTTATATATATATATATAAGGAATTGCACGCTTATTGGGCGGTAATTTAGACATAATCCAGGTATTGTTTGCTAATAGAGATTTATATTCTTCATCCATAGCCTCTTGCCATTGCTCTTTATCGGTACTAGACATCGCTTCTTCAAGCGTTGCAGGGTCAGTTAACTGTATGGCACACATTTAATTACATTGCTATCTTCAAATGATGAATTTATCGCATTCCGATTTATTCTGTGTGCTCTCAGAGTAATATTTGAATGTGATAAATTATTGAAGAAACTTTCATCAGTTGTATCCGGATGATAACTGTCATCATTATCATTAATACAGCTGTCAAAAGAACCAGAACTCTGTGGTGACAAGGTGCTATCAGTTTGTTCTGCTTAGGAAGAAGTATCTGTAACTGAAACAATGTGTTCATTATCTGATTCAGGACTATTATGAATTATATCAACGTTCTATGTTCTCATTTTCCATAAATATGACATCTCTACTGATTGTCATCCGTTTATGTTTTATATTATAATCGTTAGCCTTTAGTGTTTTCACAATATCGTATAATAGGCGTACAAGGTGTAGTGGTCTGATGCTTTATGCCAGAATCTGTCAAACATTTTTGAAAAACTTTGTTAGTATGTTCTGTGCACGTTCTGTGCCATTATCTGTTCTTAATATTTTTATTTTCCTTCCTAATTGATTTTCAACTTCATTTTTGAATTTTTCAAATATTTCCTTCAGATTCATTTTGTTTTTTAGAAAATAAACAAAAATAAGTTAATAAGGACCCTAAAAATAAGTTATTATGACTGGTTGGTAATAATCTATTGTGACCTCGTTTTCGATACATTTTGGAAATGGGGGACTCTTTGATCAAACCATAGGTTTTGTAGGACAAATATTTTTTCATATAATTTAGATCATTATCTTACGATATAACTAAAAAACAACCGGTTAGTAATCATTTTTTTTGGATCATCAAATCGACATATTTAATCCTTGATATCTCTGTTAGCTACCACAATCAAAAGTGGGGTATAGGATATTATTGGGCGTCTCATCGAAACGAAGCTATTCACGAAAATTCAGCTTGATAGTAATTATTTTTACATCGAGGATGTGTACTACAACTTTGGACCGTAGGACCGGGATAACGTACCACGAAATTTGTCGGACAATATGTCCGTTAGATTTTATAAATATTAATTAAGTATACAACAAAAAATCAGCTGGTTAGTAATCATTTATTTTGACCTCGTTTTCGATACATTTTGGAAATGGGGGACTCTTTGATCAAACCATAGGTTTTGTAGGACAAATATTTTTTCATATAATTTAGATCATTATCTTACGATATAACTAAAAAACAACCGGTTACTTATCAATTTTTTTGGATCATCAAATCGACATATTTAATCCTCGATATCTCTGTTAGCTACCACAATCAAAAGTTGAGTATAGGATATTTTTGGGCGTCTCATTAAAATTAAGCTACTCACGAAAAATTAGCTTGTTAGTAATCACTTGATTCCAATGTACTACGGATCCCGGACTATTAATATTCGACTAGTTATTTAATATTATAGTATCGTGTTTTGACTATAGAGTCAATGATTAAACCCCTTGAGCCACAAGTTGCATTTGATGATTCATAAGTTATCTCTGACGATGCTATTAATCGATAATATGCGTTTGAGTCACGTACAAACAATATCTACTATCAGTAACACATCTTAGACATACATATACATATATATATAGCATACCTTTAGGACTCCCCCTCTCCAGCACGTTCAGTCCCCCGGTTGGCCGCAGTAGGTCGCGCGCGCGCTTCGCCCGGCGCTGCTGGCCCTGGGCGAGCGACTCCATGCGGTCGAAGCTGCGCTGGTGCAGCGCCGCGAAGTTGGGCAGCTTCGTCCGGGACACCAGCACGGAACCAGACGGAGTCAGCGCCTTCTTGGACGGAGTGGTGGGGCCCGCTAGCGAAGCTGGAAGAACATTTTCATCATTGGTATAAAAATGCAAAACAAAATACTTTGAAGAATGTAAAAACCCGCTTATCTATTATTCTGGTAATCCCTTATTTATCATACAAAATTTATCAAATTTATTGTTCTATAAACAAGGTAATATAAAACAGGCATTTAAATCTACTACTAGCTGTGCCCGCGACTTGTCTGCGTACATTTTGTATGATTGCCAGATCGTAGAAATGCTTGATCTGAGGCGGGAACTGAACCCGCAACCTCTTTTGTCGCAGGCGGCACCAAGGCCCTAGCGGGAAAGACGTGGCCGTGTGCGGGTCAGCTGAGCTTATAAGTACTTACAGCAATATTTATTTTTATTTTATTTACTCACCACTAGCGCTGGAGGTCCTGGGCCGGGAGAGGCGTGTGGCCGAGTGCGTGTCGGGCGCGAGGCGGCTGCGCTTGTATGTACTCACCACTAGCGCTGGAGGTCCTGGGCCGCGAGAGGCGTGTGGCCGAGTGCGTGTCGGGCGCGAGGCGGCTGCGCTTGTATGTACTCACCACTAGCGCTGGAGGTCCTGGGCCGCGAGAGGCGTGTGGCCGAGTGCGTGTCGGGCGCGAGGCGGCTGCGCTTGTATGTACTCACCACTAGCGCTGGAGGTCCTGGGCCGCGAGAGGCGTGTGGCCGAGTGCGTGTCGGGCGCGAGGCGGCTGCGTTTGTATGTACTCACCACTAGCGCTGGAGGTCCTGGGCCGCGAGAGGCGTGTGGCCGAGTGCGTGTCGGGCGCGAGGCGGCTGCGCTTGTATGTACTCACCACTAGCGCTGGAGGTCCTGGGCCGCGAGAGGCGTGTGGCCGAGTGCGTGTCGGGCGCGAGGCGGCTGCGCTTGTATGTACTCACCACTAGCGCTGGAGGTCCTGGGCCGCGAGAGGCGTGTGGCCGAGTGCGTGTCGGGCGCGAGGCGGCTGCGCTTGTATGTACTCACCACTAGCGCTGGAGGTCCTGGGCCGCGAGAGGCGTGTGGCCGAGTGCGTGTCGGGCGCGAGGCGGCTGCGCTTGTATGTACTCACCACTAGCGCTGGAGGTCCTGGGCCGCGAGAGGCGTGTGGCCGAGTGCGTGTCGGGCGCGAGGCGGCTGCGCTTGTATGTACTCACCACTAGCGCTGGAGGTCCTGGGCCGCGAGAGGCGTGTGGCCGAGTGCGTGTCGGGCGCGAGGCGGCTGCGTTTGGCGCGCGCCTCCTCCGCGTCGTTGTGCGTGTAGGAGCGCTTGCGACTCGGCCCCCGGGGTTCTACAGAAGCTGGAATTGGATAAAACAATTTATTTTCTAAAACCACGATTAAACTACGACAAATGATTATCACATTCACGGCCTCGGTGTAGAGACATTTACATACATAAATAAATATTGCTGGACAAGTTTCGTACAGTAATTGTGTGTACACAATATAATTAACGCAAGTTATTAACGTAAGCTAGTATTTTTCTTTCTGTGCTAAACATGAAGACGGCCGGTGTCATTCTGGGTACTGTACCAACATACTGCGGTCACCAACCCATCTGGTAAGTGTGGTGATTTGATTATACCAAATTTTCCAAAATCTATATTTTTTTTTGGGAAATCCTTGTCCATTGGTACTAAAAGTAATACAGGCAAAGATTGTCAACAAACATAATGTGTTAAAATAAAGAAATGTCACTTACTACTTTCATCGAAAACGAAGCTCTTGTTAGAGCCCTTTAAATTAGACTTGATAACTTTTCTTTTAATCTGACTGGCGACCACAGGGTTGTTCACGGGACTGCAGAACATCACCTTCGTGGTCCTCGGAGGGTCCAACAAAGAGGAACGCCTCTTTTCAACAGATCTAGTAACATTCAACAACACACTCTTCTCTTTTGAAGAGCTCTTGTTGACGTGGAAAGGAGTGAATCCAGCAGACGGCAAGGATGCGCGTTTTGTTGGCGTATTCAAGGAAGAGTTTAGCACTCCTGGTTCATCTTTCGTAAATGTCCCTTCTCGTTTCAGCGGAGTTATAGGGCTGGTTGTATTATTCTTATCTCCAGTCTGTGTAGTCTGTACACTGTCTGATACAGTCATTTTATCTGGAGTCTTTTCAGTCTGTTCCCTATCTACATTAAGGGCAGATTCATCTAAACTGCTTTCAATAAGTACTGGGCTGATGTTCAGGATATTTTCATCATTCTTTGATTCATCACTTGTTAAACTAATTCTTGAATTGTTGGATTTGTCCAGGGTTATTATAGAGCTATCCGAAGTCAGGAGAGATGATTTAGACTCTTTGTCAAATGTTGTATCATGCTTTTTTCTTTGGTCAGTGTTCTCATCAGGTTTTTGAGAAACACGGAGGGATTGCCTCTCACTGTCAATAGTTTCATTAACTATGTCAAATGTAGTGTTCGCTGAGGTCTTGGTATCAGAGTCTTTTTCATAAGTTGTGTTTATAAGAGACTTTTTATTATCATTATTTTTGATTGGTGAGAAGACTTCATCGGTTGATTTCAATGATGATTTATCAAATGTATTATTCTTTATTGTCTCACTTTCTATTTCTGAACCTGCTTCTTTTTCAAATGTGTTATTAAAGAGAGACTCTTTGTTGGTTGTTAGAGAGTGCTCAACAGCGATGGGTTTGTTTTCTGTAGTGATCTCCTCAACCACATTATCTTCTAAAGTTATTTCAGGAGCTGCTCTTGAGACATAACTTCTCCTATTTGGAGTAGTCATATTACTTTTTATTTGTGTCATAGTGTTTATACCTGATTTCCTTCTGCCTTTAACTTCTGTGACATCTTTCTCAAATGTTGTGTTTAATATTTCCGTTGCACTATCTTTAATGGGAGTAAATGTTTCATCATTCTTCTTATCCTCAACGGTATTGTCAAAAGTAGTGTTAACTTTTTTTGAGCTGACTGTTACATCAAATGTGGCGCGTCTAGACTTTCTTGTACTTGTAATCTGCTTTTCAACATTCATAGAAGAATTGACATCATTGTTACAATTCAAAGAGACACCATTTTGAATATTATGATCTATTTTATTTTTATCACAATTAACTTGTTGACCGACAGATTCTTTTTCTAGTGCAAGGCTTGATTTACATATTTTAAGTTGATGTATTTCAAAGTCATTTTTTGTCGAACTGTCTCTTCTTATTAGAGACCTTGTTTTCCGTACTTGCAGAGCTTCAGTAGCCTCTTCAACAATCTGTGTTGTTGCAGCATCTTTGTTTGTATTCCGAGGGCTGCCAGCAGCACTGTGGAACGAATCAACAGACATGTTACTGGTATTCAAGGTATCTGGAGCTTCCTGCGCTATATTTTCAATGATGATGGAGTTTGTTTTGCGTGCCTTCTTTTGTTTGGATTTCTTTTTAGAACCTGCCTTTACCTCAATATTTTTTACTGTTTCCACTTCTGTGTCCTCTCTTTTTAGCTTCCTCTTTTTCTTTTTGTTGGGCTTTAAAAGTTGCTCCTCTTGAGTGGTTTGATCTGGAGCATCCTCGTCTGCAGCTAATTTCCGCGTTCTTCGGGTGCTTCTCACGGACTTGGGGACGTCACAGTCGGCGCATTCTGTTGAGGACACGTTATTACGTTCCTTGAGAGCGTTTTTGCGTAGGGCGCGCGTCGTCCTGCCGTCCTCCTTGCTCTCAACCGCGCTTTCACAGTGGTCCCCGGGGTACGCCACATAATTCCGTTTTTTGGGCTTCACATTAGAATCCGCCTCTTCAACATTCTCCTTCGTGTGTTTACTTCTTGTTTTCCTCACACTTTTTTCGATATCATCATCTGGTTTTGAGGAATCTTCTTGAAGCAATAAGTGGATCCCTGAAAAGTTTATGTTATTGTGTTATTTCTTGGCATATACCTTGTAATTAAAGGAGATTTGACGATACTTACTTTTACCAGACCTTGTAGACATTATAATCGGTTTTATTTTGTCCTATAATAAGCATTGATTCATGAAATGTAAATATGAAATAATATTTATTCTTCTGTCTTGTCCGTTTAAGTTTACGTTTACCGTTCAAACTTTTTGAATTTGCTTGTTTGTTGATATTTTTAAATTACTCAAAAGCATAGACAATAAGGCAATTACAGAGGGTCAAGCATTGATTTGATTGATTCACTTGCTAATGTTGGTCATCTCTACGGTGTTTTTTTTGAGCTTATGTGTTTGCTTATTCTGTATTTCATTCATTCATTCGTTCAGTAAAAAGAATCGATCGAATTCGAATGTCAAATCTAGCTTGTCAAAATAAATAACAGCCTTCGGCGGCGGTTTTCCTTGTGTTTTACATAATTTCTCGTATTTTTACATTCTAAAGAGTTGAGATAAATCATATAGCAAATGGAGATACAATATGCGAAACTGCAGCTTCTCTGAATCTCTAGAAAGAGGGGAGTCAAATTGCACTTCATAACAGAAAACTTGTTTTAAAAACGGGCGTTTTATTGTAACGTCAATTCGGCTTGCATGACTCAATGTAAAGAAAACAATGGATTATCGTTACACAGTTTTCGTACTATTAGTGTGTATATTTTGTTATTGCAAAACTGATCGGGGCGACTACATCGGCTGCTACCGACTGGAGTTGGAGAACGTTTTGAATACGCATACCGGCCAGACCATAGACGTCTGTCTATCCGCTTGTGAGCAAGTGTACTACAAATACGCTCTGATTGGCAACGAGTCGTCGTGCTTCTGCGGGAACGTGCCTGGGAAGCTGCAACTGGAGCCTGCGTCATGTAACCGGAGCTGCCCCAAGAATGAAAGTCAGATTTGCGGCGGAGACAACGCGTGGAGTGTGTACGACACCGAAGTCAGCGCGCCTGGGCCGCCCTCCTCCGTCGCGCTGCAGAACGTCACGGAAACAACACTCCGTGTGCGCTGGACGCCACCTACTGCACACTCCTACATATCTGGCTACATAATCCGAGCCTCAGCCATACAGACATTCTCAGACAATACTCTTATACCTCTGGAATGGAGAGTTTCCAATGAAACATACCAAACTGAACTACTCAATCTGCAACCGGGCACCACTTATAATGTCAGTGTAGCTGCTGTGAATTTAGATGAGGAAGGCACTAATATGACTATCAAAGCTGAAACAGTAATTGGCACTCCAGATCCCAGCCCACCGGACATTGTGATTCAATCTAGACATGGTAACAGAATGGTTGTGCATATACCTGAGGCTAAGAATGTCAACGGACCTGTCTCAATGTATAGGATAGTTGTGTCCATAGAGCTTTATCAGCAAGGCTTCATTATTGACACACTTGGAAATTATTCTTATGCAACTGATAATGGACTACCATATTATATAACTGCAGAATTAGATCCCGATGATATTAAGCATGACTTTATTATAGGAGATGGAACTACATATAATGGTTTCTTCAACGCTCCTCTTCCCCTGACTTTTGACATAGATGTGTCCCTCGGAGTTGTCAGTGAGAAAGACAATGTGAGGAAGATAAGGTATGCAGAGTCGGCAAAGAAGATAATACTCAATATAAATGAACCAGAGGAAGTTAATCCTCTTGTTGTAGTTCTTGGAGCAGGGATCGCTATCGGTGTGGTTTTGTTACTTATTGGTGTAGGATTACTGATTATTTTGAGAAAGAGAATACACATGGTAAGGCTGCAAAGAGGGTCTCAATCTATGCCACTAAGTCTCAGTGAACCTTGCTTGGAGATCGAAAACTCAGGCTTTCTGCAAGATGAAGATGAGCGAGTAGATTACTATAGCAATTTAAAAAGGAAACTTTGGAACATTCCTAGGAATTTCATAGATATTGATATATCCTGTGTGGTGGGACTTGGCAGCTATGGGAAATTCACCAAAGGGAAGGTCCAGCAGGGAGGTCAGACTCCAACCTTAGTACAAGTGATTTCTGACAGAGAACTCGACAGACCAGATAAAAAATTGATGCTGCAAGAACTAGATCTTCTTATCAAATCTAATGAAAACGAAAATGTGCTCTCTCTTATTGGAATCTGTGAAACCAATACAACTTTGTTTGTTGTTCTCGAAGATATGAAAATGTCTATGAAAGAGATGTTGTTACAAAGCAGGCAGAGAGATCTTCAAAACAACAAATTCTGCATGATCACTGAGCATAAATTGCTGCAGTTATGTGTCAACGTAGCTCGCGGCATGGAGTACCTGCACGCCGCGAAGATACTGCACAAACGGCTGAGTTGTCGCAACATCATGATCAGCGAGAGCGGAGTCGCGAAGGTGGCCGGGTTTGGTTTATCGCACATGAGGCCGCTGCACGAGACGCCGGACTACACGAGATGGACATCACATGAAATGCTGAGACAATCACGATTTAACCCTAAAGCGGACGTGTGGTCGTTCGGCTGCTTGCTGTGGGAGGCGCTCTCTCTCGGAGGCACGCCGTACGCGCACAGCAGCAACAAGGACGTGTCGGGGAGGATCCTGCGGGGCATGCGGCCCTCGCAGCCGTCGTACGTGGGCGACGAGCTGTTCCTGGTGTGCCTGCAGAGCTGGCAGGTGGACCCCGACGAGCGCCCGCACTTCTCCGCGCTGCTGCAGGACCTGGTGCCCTTCTCCGAGGCGGCGGGCACGAGGAGCTTGAGCTTCACGCACTACAACGGCTTCGATTACGAGCCCCACATACCGCACTACGAGATTATATCGTAACTTAGTCATTGCTCTGCAATATTTTTGAATCCAAAGATCTGCCAACTCTCTGTCTATGTCTGGTATCGCCTCCATGTGCCTGATGAGCGCTGCTGAAGCTTGTGTTCATCTCTTTAGTATTATCTGTGCAGCTTATTACTCTAACTGTATGTGTAGGTACTTTTACTAGTATTAAACCAAATAGCCAATCGTTTATTGGAGTGTCCATAAAAATTGTTCCAGTATTGTATTGATTAGTGTAGTGACTATATATGAAAGTTTTTTTTACCACGTAGTTATGTACTTAACAGTTTAAGCTATATTTGGAAAATAATGAATCATAGTGGAGTAGACGTATTTCACGATTATTTTGCAAGTGAATAACACTTATGCCTGATTGTCATCTTATTCAAAATTAAAATAGCAATTATCGTAATAATTATATGTAATTCTTAAGTCCTCTATTAGGACCATTGTTAGCTGACAAGTTATGCGTATAAATTTTGTTGTACAAAATATTTTAACGAAAAGTCAAAAACTGTTTTAGTAAAATATATAACATTTCTAAATATCGAATCTCTAACTTGTCTTAATGCATTCCATGTGAACTCTTCATGTGAATAGATTAAGATTATTTTATTTAGTACATAATGAAATATGAGTGACATTTAACCTTTAGATATAAGTAATAATGAAATGACATACCTTCTCCATAAATGTATTTTTTAGTATTTTACCTGATTTAATGATCTGAATTTTAAGAATTCCGTCCAATTTTGTACTTTTTTATTTTTCGTATGTATGTACATAATAAAGTAGGTATGTTGTATCTATATAAGTGGTTGGTGTACCTAACCGTTAATATATTAGCATGACATTAGCTGATAGAAACTGTCTTTTAATTCACATTAGTATGTGCTTGCTCTATGATTATTTTATAAAATACGTTTTTCTGATGTAGAACACCTTTGGTTTTCGTTGGCAACAAAGCGTCCACATAATTTTCAACCATGCTAATAAACAGTTTGTAAGTTGTGCCTACTGTACACTGTACATAAATGATAATAAAGCAGAAATATACACTTACACTACACTTTGTTTTATTTCACATAAGATTAGATAAGTACTAAGTAGGGGAGGCGACGATGCTGAATGGGGATTTACTCGAGCGTCAAAGAGACCTATTTGGTATTAGAAAAAAATAATCTTTATGATGAAGCCTTTTGATCGGTATCATAAAGCTACAGGATAATTATTTTTCTCGTGTAACGGGTTCGATTCCCGGTTCAACGATGTAATTATTTAAATATCTATGAATGCAGTTTAAGTTGTTTTTTAAATTCAAATAATGTCTTCTTTCAGTAAAATGTTCAATCTACAATATTTAAGGTACTTTCCCTCCATGTGGCATGGCCGTGGGACGCCCTGTATATCTATCTACCTACACACTGCTACCTACTGCGTTCAGCAATCGCCTTGTAAGCGTGGTGATCAGATGAGATATACCTACCTAATCCTGTAGATGTAGCCCTCACATAAGGAATGGGTGATGGATGGTCAACTAAAAGAAAAACTACATATTGTATTTTTAAATTTATTCAATGTTAATAATATAGACAATGTTCAAGGTACCTTTGAATTGGTTTTCGAGCTTTTAAACACTAAGACATTATTAACCTTCCATTTTACCTCTTATCATTTAACATTGCAAAATAACACTTCATTTAAAAAATCAATCTGACGTTACAACTAACTAAACAAATTATAAACATTGACTAAAATATATCCAATTTAATTCAAATTAATCGTAACATTTTCAATTCAACTTAATTTAAATTTATATCATTACATAAACATTGCAGACCCGTTTACAATAAACAAAGTTAACAAAAAATAATAATAAAAATAAAATTTCCACCACTAAACTCCAGGGCGACAAACATACCGACTGCGGCAGCGGACGCGGCGGGAGCCGGCGCGCCGCCGCCGCCGCCGCCGCCGCGCCGCGCCGGTCTACATACTTATAATACGCAACAAGTTATAATTCAATAGAATTAGTATAACATATCAATGTCAACATGTGTAAAGGTCGATGAGACAACGACCGACGGCGCGCGGCGCGGCGCGGGCGCGGCGGGACGCTACCTCCGGGACGCTGTGACGATGTCATGCGCGAGTTGATTCCTCAGTCTTTAATAAATTGATGACAATGAGCAAGGAGAGTAACGTAAATGAAAGAATGCTATGCGATTATATACAGATAGACATCGCGCCGCGCCGGCGCCCGCCCGACTGTCTCGATGTCGGTTCGACTTGAACGCACAGCCATTTTCCTAAACACAGTATCGAACCTAACTCGTACCTAGCCTAGCGCACCCGGCGGCTGCCACCTTCCGTGTATACCCACTAACACTACCTACCTAGTCATTAATTACGATAAACCACTCTATCAACAAATTCAACAACATTTAGCTATTAAAAATAAGGGAGGATGAGATGCGGCTCGCGCGAACCCACGAGCGGACAACTAGCTACCTTACCTACGACAATAAACCTTAACAGTAGAGCGTCGCTCGGCGATGCGATGCGATGGCGATGCGATGCGATGCGATGCGATGAGAGGCGATGAGGAGGTGCGGGACTACGTGCGGCGAGCCGCGTGCGCGTGCTGCGTGTCGGTATCACAGAAACAGTTGAATCCTGTCCTTACGAACACTCGTATGCAGGACGACGTTGCACTATTTATTATCCTTCCACACGATACACTATTCTCAGATAAGGTTACCGCGCGCGCTTACATTACTTTTGTATTTTCGATAATATACTCTCAAATATTGTAACAACTTCAATTATAACAACATTAACATTTTCCAGTTTTAAAATTATCTATACATACCCATAATATGTTAATTAATAATAAGACAATTTGAACTAACTAGAACTCGACGAGCCTCGCCGGCCGCCGAGCGTCCTATGCGAAGACAAAGAATAGACGAGAGATTGGAAACTATTTCTACCCCCCTGAGCACGCCCAATCCGCGGTGCCGATTCAAAAACCGCGGGAAAGGAATTACCGTTATAATTGACGATAGAACTTACGCGTACCGTAGTATATTTCCGATAAAATTGAGCTTGTAAAATCGACGTTGAGTGGCGCCCGCGGAGCACGCTCGAGCGTGACATCAAAACGTTTAATTGACACAAGACGATATCTGTACCTACCCCCAAATATACATAGTAGAGATGAGAGAAAAATTCCAAAAACACCAGAGAAATCGAACAGCGATACCTATACACGTTAAAGATTGAATATACATTAATAACTATCTACTCGTTTGAATGCAACTACAAGTGCGTGTTACTTAGCTACATAACACGCGTACTCGACGCCGTAACAACACCACAACTTACATCGACATGTCGTTGGACGTTGAACGCTTAAAACGATCCAATCTACGCGCTCCGGCGCTATCGGAGGAATCCCCTCAATTCCGTATTCTTACAACTACAGTACTTTAACTTTAAGCCGATTCAATTAAATTTATTATGATCTCTTTGTACTTGATTCCTTTAGATAAGTATTCGACGGCCGAAGGTGAGTGTGTCGCACCCACGCGATGGCACTTCTGAGGTAAACGAACTTAAACCTATCGTACCGCGCGACTGCCGCGGGCCGCGACTCTCCCAAACAGATCACAACTGAACAAGCTGGCTACAAGACGGCGCGTTCAAAAATAACTTTCATTTACATAATTATACTGTAAATAAGAATATATCATATTGTCATCTTGAATATATAGAAATCTGCTTTAAAATGTAAAATATGTAATCATCTAATCTGGACATGCATTAACATTTAAATTGTACTTACATCGTAAGGTAATTTAGACCGACAGAAGACAAAAGCTAAGGAAAACGTTCGTAAAGAAACAAAATAATAACATTTAATTTATAAAAATGTATAAAAAAATAAAGATCTTTAACGAGAGAAAGGAATGACGAACTCTGCTATCCAGACTGGCGACTGCGGCTGCGACGAACACGGCCACTTCACTATCGATGCCACAATAAATTTAAGTCCCAGCTAATTAAATAATTATGCAACTTTGGTTAGGACATTTGGTTAACTCCTAATTGCGTTGCTTCGATTGCACTCGACCCAGGAGCCCTAGGCACGGTGACCTGCCCTAATACCTAACGACAACTAAACAATAACTTATCAATGGTAACATTTACAATGAAATCAAACGTTTAAACGATAAGTATGCTGTGGCGAATAATATACAAAAATAAAATGTGCATGAATAGGAATTTCCGTGATAGGATATTATCACAATCGTACTTTTAATCTTAAACAACAACCTTCCGCTAGGCGGAGGAAAACAAAAATGTAATCACGATGTCAAACGTAAAATATAGCAATAATAATAATTATGCTCAACACTATACAGGCTTTTAAATCAATATACATAACATCTATTGTATATAATCAACGGTCGGTACGCGTCACGTGTCCGCAGAACGCGGCCGCGTACCGAGTTATAACTAATATTCTCCGTGAGATAAACAAAACAACGTAAAACTAGAAGTCAGGTACCGCCATGGCGCGGCAACAAACTGACGGTAGTTGCGGGCGGGACGACTCTACAACAGCAGTTTGACTAGAACTAGTGACTCTCAGCAATCTATCTTACCGCACATTGTAGAAGCGATACGGACTTACAAATGGAAACTGTTCAAAACCGTCTACTTGTGTGCTATGCGACATTTAGCTGCAATGTCGTCGGATTCTGGCGGTGGCCATCATCGCAATATGACGTCCCAAACTCAATATGGCGCTCAAAACGCAATATGGCGTCAAAATCCTACATGGCGCAAAAACGAATTAATGCATTTTGTTACAAAATGTATTTAAGCAATATCGCGTCAAACAAAACGCAATATGCGTATAATTAGTCTTATAAATATTATTAATAGAAAAAAATAATTCTTACTACATTTTCCAAGGACAATTTGTAGCTAAATGTTACAATACCACACAATAACAATACGAATCCGGCATCCTGTGCCGTTTACATGAACTCAGTCGTTCAAGACATTACTACGAATTGTAGTTACAATTATAACCGGCACTCAATCTTCTTATCTTTTCTAACTCTAACCGACATTATCTTGCCTAGCTCGCGCCACCACTCAACTTAAATCGGCCTACAATATTAAGCTAAGTTTAACAATATCCTTCAATATGAATCTTATATACCTTTGATACCAATGCTCTTAAATAAACCTATTGAATAAGGCAAGGTTCCATAACTTTTTACACAAAAATTACATCAAACATTCCAATTGCCTTCTAAAGTTATCGAACATCGCTTTATCCAATTACTATTTCTTCTCTTAGAATCATTATATCTCATCTCAATGTTACCTTAGCAATTCTTAAAAGATTTACAGATTTATTTCCATTTTAATAGATCCAAACAGCTGAACAGTTGAAAATAAAAGAAAATTTGTTCCAACTTCTACCGTTTCAATTAAATTTTTCCTAAATCTTACTCAATCTAATTAGGTATTATTGTTTTTTTTTATGTGTTATCCTGGTACTAGTATCTTTGCAATAAAGTTATACAATTCAGCAATTGCAAATTTGTACTGTTTTGTTGGTAAGATTGTTCAGCTGTTCCAAGTTTAATTTTAGGATCTGAAAAAATTTATAGACCTTTTAAGCAGATAAATCAAGTATGGTATGTGAGCGAGTGGCGGCGCGGGCGCGTACCGTCGCTCCTACGTGCGGGCGCGTGTCACGTGACTCGTGTGTGACACGTGACGTGCGACACGTGACCTACTGCATGAGCTGCGAGATGGCGTTGTGGCGCGTGCGCTTGAGCTCCTCCTCCTGTATCTTCTGCTCGATGAGGTAGTGCGCGTTGCCGATGGCGGTGGCGCTGCCCGTGATGGTGACGATGCGGTTGCGCGTGCCGGGCGCGAACGTGCCCTTCTTAGAGATCTGGATGTTCGCGCCCGACATCTGCTGGATCTCCACGAGGCTGCGCCCGCCGGGGCCTGCAATCGTGAGACCATTGTTGTAGCTCATAACATGGGCGAAATATGTAATCTACCTAGTTCGCGTCTAAAACAGTTTATAACCAAGGACTGTTTAGAAATGGCGGATCATCCAGCGGGAATTGAATTCGTCACTTAACTAGAAAGAAATTTCAATGTACATTTTTGTTCGTAGCTCTTTGTATGATCCCCCCCCCCTCTCCCTACTGAACCCTCTATTCTGAGCAAGATCAAAAATACTAAAGATTTAAGTTGTATAAAATATAAAAGATTACTAGGACAAGTCAGAATACAGGCGTATAACTCACCGAGTATAGCGCCGACAATGACCTCCGGTATCTCAACGTTCTTGGAGTCCTTGGAGCCGGCGTCGGCGGGCGCGGGGCTCTTGGACAGCGGCAGCAGCCCCGCGCCCGGGTACTGCACGCCGCCCGACAGCGAGATCGGCGCCACCGCCGCTGCGAGACCAGCCAATGCAACCTCCGACAAACGCTCACCTCCCCCCCTCCCCTCCCCTCCCGTACGTCTATGACGGCTATTGCCACTTACGGTCACCCCCCCCCCTACGCCTAACAGTTATTGCCCACTACCAGCCCCCCTAGAACCACCCAAACAGATATCTGCGATCAGCCCCACCCTCTAACAGTTATTGCAATCGAAGGTCAGCCCCAAACAACAATCTATATTAACCCCCCTACATTATAACGTCCCATTAGATAACGCTTATTAATTATACGAAGACGTATTCTATTTTTATATATTTAATATATTACTATGCTATTAACCCAATCACACGCAATAATGCCCACTTTATGCTCTATGCCTACCTCTACAAGTCTACTGTCTATGCCCGAACTACAGAACGTTTCGCGGTTGCCGAGAGAAATATGTTAGCGGATTCCGACGACACAGCGCGCCGGCGCTACCCATACCCCAAGCGATGGGTAATGCTAGTAAACGGAACCTATCTTACCCATTACTTACCCCCTTTTGTAACAGTTATTGCAATACCCCGACCGTCAAGATTTTACTCAAATATCATAACTTAAATTCCCTATTGGCTAAATCTACCCCATTAATTATAAACCACACGCCTTATTTTCTAATTTCCAATTACACATAGTTTATAGTAGATTATATTAATGTCTTTGTAAACACAACCTCTTTCTTTATCATAATTTTTATTTCAACATGGTCTTCTTATTTTAAAATTTATCTGAGATTTCATTGTATTTGAAGGAACAATCAATTGGTTGGATTTATACATCCAATTTGTCAGTAAAATAAAAACAATAGCTAAAGATAAACCTAAACTCAAAGTTTAATAGAAGCCATTTTTAATAGTTTTAGATTACACGAATGTAAAGTATAGGTATATTGTTATAAGAAAATATATCCTATAATTTTTGCACAAACGCTTTAAATATACTCTGGTTTTAGCCTTCGTGATTATCAATAAATCAAAAAGAAATGAAACATGTCCAAGCATCTACTCTTATCCTCTACGCTAGGTGAAAGTGTTCGAGTGCTGAATTCTACACAACAGAACGTTTGCAAATAAATTCATGCAAGTGTTCTAACTAAACCGTGGCGCTAGCATTACCCACTCGACTCGCGTATGTAAATAGACAATTCGTTTCTATATTTTGTCAATGTTGGCAGCGCTGTGTTTCGGTTGGAAGAGAAAGATGAGGGAAAGAACAACTTATTGTATGATTAAATAGGGATGGCAACATTGGGAATCTTTGGCCATATACGCTCATGTTATTGGTTGAAATGAGCGGACGTCACGTTGATGTCAGCTGTTTTGATTGGTTGTTATTGGCAAGCGACGCTATTCCTCTTCTACGTTAATTTTAAACTACAGGTTTTTGACTATTATATTGTAAATATTCATTCCAGAAGTTAACTGAAACAATATAAAAACGCGTGTAAAAATGCTGAACTTTTTATAACAATAAGTTGTTCCTTCAATAGTTTTTATTATGCAGTGGACAACATAAAAAGAAATAAACAAAAAAATAACGTAATTTTTATTAATATTATCAAGCAATTCAGTTATGTTTAGGTAATATTTGACTAAAACCAGTGTCCACGGCATAAACTTGTTATGTATTGCCGATAGATATGTATGAAAAAGCGATGTCAAAAGAAATTTTGAAAACGTCGAGCGAACAGCGTAAAACACGGCAGTTACAAGCCAATCTGGTTATTTTACATCAGCAATACAACACAGAACTTTAAATTAAAACATGCACATAATATATCTAGAAAACGATGACCGAGTTGTATTGCAATATTTTACATAAACCTACACTACAAATGTATGAATAATACATGTACGTATTTTTTGGAACTAGAAGGTGTCTTGTAAAGAACACGACAGTCTCGTAGCTAGAAATATAAATATACGGAATGGGATGGAATATATGAATATGAAATGTACATAATACTGTTTTATAGCTTAAACAGGCCAAATACAGACCTGGCAATATAAATACCATAAAAAATCAAATCTATAAATGCATCTAGAATTATCTAGGTGTTTTTGTAATAGAACCCGGTCACCCAAAAAAAAAAGTGTAAACTTAAAATGTGTAAAACGGTTATAATCACGATAGCCAATTGTGTACCAGGATAGAATGAGAAGCATAGAATTTTGAATTTCGAAAGCGTTGTGACGGAAGATGTCAGTCAGACCGGCCACAATACGTCTCGGGCGAACGCAAAACGCTCAGTAATGTTCCAAGCGACACTAACGAACTGACAGCTTGCACTACCAACAACTGACAATCAATCGCGCTCGTCTCTTTCTATCGCGTTCAATCTAAACATGACAGAAAGAGATACGAACGTGAGTTATACGTTATCGCTCTTCATAAATTAATTAATGAGTGTGACATTAATCTAGGTAGAGAGAGATGGAGATAAGATCGTCAGCTGTCAGTTCGTCGAAGAGATAGCGCGAGCGAGAGTGCAGGTCAATAGCTCAAGTTAGGTGTTTCTATCTACAAGTTAGAGTTTACCCCGTACATACACAGACACTTATGACTTAGACCGGTGTGAGTTGTACCTACCCGCATTCTCACTAGCGCCACCTTTCGTAATTCGGCCAATTTGTAGCCCTGACGTACCTACGCAACCGTACCCGGTACAAACACAAAATTTTGATTACCGTTATGTTTTGGGGTCAAAGGCTGGTGGTAGCCTTGTCAATGAGAGTTATATAATAACTAATCTATGTAATTAAACAAAGACTGCTATTATATATCATGCATCGTTTCAGATAAAATCATTATAGACTTTTGGTAAGACTATCTGGCAAACTTAATCCTTATTAAGTGAATACTGGTATACCGTATTGTAGGTAGCTGAGTTTGTTAGATTCCGTAGTAAATGGCAGTCTTTGTCCAAATGTTTGAGGCTACAGTTATGTACCGAGCAACTATAGAACAGGTTGCAAACAGTTTAAGAACCTACCTCTAATTAGAAGCGCCATCACAGACGTATCTAGTGAATTGCATATTTATTTAGTGTGTAATTTTATTTCATTCTTTATGGGCGGAAGGAAATAAAGTGTATTTATGGTCAATCTATGGATTTGAAATTTGCGAGCTGATGTCGGTCGCTTAGGCTAAATCTTTTAAGGTAAATGGTAAAGTGATATTAAATTAAACATACATTTTTAAGAAAATTATTTAAAATTTGTAATAATAAAATAATGAGACCAATATTTTTAGTGTTTATGGTTGATCATCTTTTCATTATAAAATAAAAACTAAATGCTTACCGTGAGTTATTAAACCATGCAGGTGATTTTTAAATTAAATCAAAACGATATCAACAGAAAATATAATGCAATTTATTTAATATCTGTGAACGATTCTTCTTCTATGAGTTAGATTTTGAAGGTATTAAGATGGATGAAGTTTACACAACTATAGCCTCAGGCCTTAAACTATATATTCAGGTTATTTCACAGATAATGTGACAACCCTTTATATTTTTTTATTTTCTTTAAGCTTATGTGAAACATTGGTGTTTATAAATAATGTCGTGTGTGTATTTTTCATAGTCTTTAATTTTGAATATTTTTCATAGGGATGAACTCTCGCAAGTTTTTGTTGAAAGAGGCCATACGATACATGTCTTCTATCTTATAAAATGATGAAGTAATTGTCGTGTGTAGTTGAGTGTGTGTGTGTGTGTGTGTGTTTCACTCACCGAGTCCGACTTGGCTGATGGGTCCGAAGACCTGCGGCGGGTCCTGCTGCAGCGGGAAGTATGCGGCGGAGAGCGGCGGCGCGGGCAGCGCGGCCGGCAGCGCCAGCCCCAGCACGCCGTGCTTCACCAGCAGCGCCAGCGCCGCCGAGATCTCGGAGATGCCGCCCTCGCTGTAGCCCGCCTGACGCAGCGCCACCTGCACGCACAACACACACGAGTGAGTATGCGAGCTGACTGACATCAGCAAGTACATCAGTGGTGATGCCCGTTGCGGTTCGCACCGTAATACGATCATGTTGCTACCGTTAAAGGTAAAACAGTAAGGCTCGTTTTATTAGGGCAGGTGTGACCAGAGGAGCAGGGGGCCTGGGGGGGGGGGAGGGTCACAACACGGTTAGCTTTGATCGCGATGTTCCGGTGGTCACATCACTCTGCAAGGCTCGTTTTGCTCGCAGCCCCGCAGCGCCTGAGGTCGTAGCATATTAGATACCTATTGTTGATTGTCCTAGTGTTGGTTAAGTGTTGGTTATAGCATGTTGTAGTGAGAGGTCACCTTGATGTGGTCCAGCGTGTGCTGCGTGATGGGCGCGGAGGGCTGGTTGCCGGGCGGCGCGAGGGACAGCGAGAGGCCGAGCGCGCCGAGCGAGCCGAGCCCGGCGGCCGCGGCGCCGTTCACCAGCACCGAGCCCACGCCGCCGACGCCGCCGCCGAGGCCATGGTTCTGCAATATCATTATACGCTACGTCACCAACTGACCACAACCATAGGAAACATAAAACCGATAACATACCATGGTAAATGTTTTTGAGTTTCCCGATATCTCGGGCCTGTTTCAAGCGCCATCTTTACGAAGAGACTGAATACATACAGAATGACGATGACGCTAGAAACAGTGCTAATGATAATCAAACATCGCTCAAACAAAGCGCAGAACTAACTAAACTGTGATGGGAATAAAGGCACAGGGCATTTCCACAATACATTCGACTGTTATCGAGTGATTGGTCAAACCACAGATTACACCCAATAGATACCGCATTAAAATACTTTTGTTCTGATTCACCGAAATTGGAGGAAGGCACTTAGATCGCGGGTTGGGAAAATTGAATGAATTTGTCGATAATGAATTTCGAAGATTCGTTTTAAAATTTCGTATTAAAATGCAAATAGGATCATGTAGGTAGGTAATTATGTATTAATTTTTGGAATACACAAATCTGTTGAACTAAAAAATTAAAAAATAATATTAGAAAAAATTATCACAAATAATTCATTTTACTGAGTACTCTATAAACATATTTATACGGCTTATGGATAACTTATTTATTTGAGTGTTTTTCATACAATAATACCGAGAGACCCGCTTATATACGTCGTCTATCATTTTTTACGATATCGATTAGAATTTACAACACTAACGTTACACGTGCTTTCGCCGAGAAGGACAACGAGTGCAATAAGCGCAATGCGTAAAAGGGTTGTCTCTTTCCTTCGAACGAGCTGCCATTATAACCTGACCTGCGTTAGAGTAAAGAAACGTATATGAAGTTCACGGGTCTGACACTTGGTCGCAACTAAAGCCGTGTTTCGAGGCGGGGTTTACATATGGTTGATTTAACAATATGTTTGGTGCGCGGTCGTCGCCTGTCACGCGGTATCTATTGGGTGTAATCTGTGGGTCAAACGCACCCATAACAACATTGACTCTGGTGGAATAGTCGGCGAGGAACTATGGGGCGTGGTCCAGATGTCGACCGTGTATTTGTATAGTAATAATGAGGTAACAAATAGTGGAACATTCAATGGTAAATTTCGTAATGGCGAGTTAGTTTATCTACGACTCAATAATGTTAACACATATTAGCATACATGAAGATTTTATTTTTTACAAAATTATTAAGAAATTCTGCAATATTAATAGTTTTGTTATAATTTAATTGTAATTTGTTGAACAAAACTGTACAGTTTTAAGTGTGTCAATTTAAACGCTAATTTAACGATTTCAAATTTATTATACTCGTAATTTTACTATTTATTTTAAATAACTTAAAAGCGAGAAATACGTGAAATATCAATTCGTTTTACTTATTCATTAAAAATCAAATTATTCTACGAGAAATCTTTTCTTTACTATAAAAGTACAATTTTGCATTGTACATACGAGTATACAAGGTGTCTCAAAACGGAAGGGAAGCAAAATGTGTAGGAAATCCAGGACTCCTGCAATACCTTTTTGTGTTTTTGTGTCTTGGTCGAAATATACCTTATTTTCCAATCAATTTCAATTGAATGACCTAAAATTATATTTAATCTTTTTAACATAATATAATCTATGTAATTACGTATCATAATAATAATCGATTACGTATCTTTAATATCGGAACCTACTAGGATTTTTAACAAGATTTATATTATAATTTGATATAATATAATGTCCTGAAATTCTTATCCCTTAGCTTCATGTTATGAGACACCTTGTATAGATATATAATTATATTAATTATACATTTATACTAGTACAAACCAGTACCAGATTAAATACTTTACGTACCTCAGTTTTAATGTTCGAGTCTAAACTGCCGAATAGGGTCAAGCCAGTCAAAATCTGTTCGTTAGTATTAGTGTGATACTGGAACAAACAGACGACCGTCAACATTACTTTTACTATACGGATATATAAATATGGATATAGTTATATAAATATCAATATATATTCAATATAATACCACTTATATGGTAATTTCATTCTAATATCACACTAGTGGAGGGTATACTAACGTGTCAACAGCTACTAATTAGCTAATTACATTACCTATGTTATTTTCTTAAATATATTTATATACTTAGATAAAATTGTATTACTATATAATGAGTGAAAGATGTTTGAGAAGTCCCTTTCGACTTGGACTTGTCTTGACATTAAACAAAAACAAACATGTATATTGAGAATAAGAAACTGTGATGGAAATTTACTTTACTAATATATGCGGAAAACAAAAAGTATTCTATATTTCTAGCACCCGAATAACCCAAACGCGTCTGTAAGTCAAATAAATTAGCAGTATTTTTATACAGAATGTCTTTTAAAATCTAAGACGCATTTCAGTATTCGGCTGAGAAATAGAGAAGGTATAACATTGGCATAGATCTTATATTTAAATCATAAAATTCTGGCTCGGATTAATTATTGTATATTCAATTAATTAACTATAAATTAAATTGGAAGATCCGTTTCTAACCGCAATTTACTATAGGTAACACATTAAAGTTACAAATCTTATATGTTAAAAAAATCTATGACAATATTGTTGTCCACATACCTCCAATGCATAGACAAGTAGAGTTAGTAACAGTAAGCCACGGTTATAGTCACAGAGCACGGGTTAGAGGCGGATGTGCGGCATCTAGGAACGGGCGGCGGCGAGTAACCACTCTAACACGCTCCAAGTGCTTTCCACCGGGAGGCGACGCTTATCTGACTGTTTCATTTATACTTTTATGGTAAATTGTGCTAATATGAACAATTTTAAAAGTAGTTTGCGTATGTATTTATTTGTACCGATAAAAATGAAATTTAAGATAAAAAAAAACGCAAACGAAGCTGTCACCGGGTCGGCTAGTTAACTAATATGTTTAAACTAGACGAAAACCCGGCTTCGCTCGGATGAAATTTGACGAAATTCTCCATAATCCGAATTTTGCCGAAATGATTGATATAGAATTGTTGAATTTTTATTTTATTGAAGATAGACCCTTGCTTGACCACAATTTCACCTGATGTAAAGTGTCGATGTGGCCGAAGATGGATCGCAAGGGTCTAGAAGGAACCTATTTACTCTTGCCTTGAAGAGACCCAGATTATAAGTTTCCCGTTAAAACGAAATTTCCATTCCCATTCCATTCCCGGTAGTCGGTACGGTACAGCGGGTACAGCATTAGCAGCGTCAGATAAGCGTCTTAGGAAGCAGGTTTAGTGTCGTGCGTGTTGAAGTGTGATGTCACCACCTCGGTCACCTCAGCGGACGGCACGGCGTACGGCGAGCCGGTGGGGTTGTAGTTGGCGACGGGGCCGGCGATGTCGGCGTACGACACGTTGGGGCACGAGCCAGACTGCGGGTCGTCCACCACCTTCTGCAGGATCATCACGCACGCCTTCTTGTTGTTGTCTTTCTCGCCTGGAACGGTGCCAAATGGAATTAACATACTGATATTGTAATGCGAATGTTTATAACAACGAATGGATGTTTGTTTCTCTTTCACGCAAAAACTAGGTAATGGTGGATTCTAATGAAACTGCACAATAATGTAGCTTATTTATCAGAATATAACATAGGCTACTTATACTCCGGGAAAATCCATTATAACACGAGAAATAAAAGCCAATAAAAAATTTAAGAACGATGTTTTTTTATCAATATTTTTTAGACAGATCCGTACTTATTACCTGTGTCAGCATAAATACGAGTTGTTTTGATTATGAATTGAAAAACGCATATATAATAATCAAATTCAATTCAAATTCAAGCCCGCCTTAATTATACTTTATGACATACACCGGCGCAAATGATCAAATTTAAAATACTCCTAAACCCCGCTACAAAACACCTCACCATACAACCCTGGACGACAGACGCAACATTAAATTAATATTAATATGAGCTGTTGCGCAGTCTATTTGGAATACTAGCACTCAGCCGTGTCCTATATAGCTGTCGCGGAGACATAGCACGTTAGAGATGACACACTGCGCTTTAATCTTTGAATCGCTACCACTCGGAGTTGGTCAGCCAATATAGCGGAAAAATACTGCTGAATGATACAAACAACAACATCTAGCCCTGTGGTAAGCTAGTAGCTTATGTAGTACCTGATTCACCGGTTACAGATATAGTACCAGAAAGCCTATTAGTTACTTATATGCCAGATAAACTGCAAATTTTAGTAGCGTCATCTATCAGATAACTATCTGAAGTAATATTTCAAGGACACCACTGTATCGAAAACCTTCACTCTAGCTTAGCAACGTACAAAAAATAAATTAAATATGAAGTTATATTAAATAAATAACTGTAGAATTATTTGCGTCTATAATGTCTTTAAAAATATTTACGGCTAGTTTCAAATGCTGTAAATACCCACTTAAGTAAAATATGTACTTATAAGGTAAATAACATAAATGCTTGTATAGAGTTGTCGACTTTGCTAGTGCTATTTATGTAGACGCTATGTCATCCGGTAATAGTGTCACATTGATAAGAATCTCATTATCATAAATTAGAACTGTTATATGAACATTATGTTCGATCTCCATTAAATAAATGACAGATACGTGTCCTACAACAAAAGAACTGTTAAGATGAATGTACAGAATGCAGAATTTGCAGACATAAAGATACTCTATCTAAGTTAACGTTAGTTGTCCATGTTTACTTGTGTTGTGAGGGCGAGCACACGTAACTCCTATATCAGCGAAAATTCTATTTCATTTTTTAGCTACTTTTAACTAGTTAGAAATTCAAAGCTTACAATGTAAACAAACTAAGTGTCCTGCCTGTGTCATGTTTACACGGCTACATTGCGGATTTGGTGCGGGAGAGACGAATGGCGAGCGATAATGCGATATGACGCACCGGCCGAGTCGATGATGCATCATTGATTACGCGACCCAACGCGCCCTACAACTGCAGCGTCAAGGATTTATTGCCAAGCTCTCCGCACGCAGCTAAACTCGTAACCGAACTATATCATGCGTTAAAAATAGGGTTTAAAATGACGACAAAGTCTGATTTGGTCTATCAATCCAGTTGATTATTTTGAGTATAAGCTTCTAAACGTCTCAGAAATAATTCATTTTCCAAAAGTCTGTCTAACGAGTTAGTCGTAAACGTAATATTAAGCGAGACTCGAAACATGTCGTTTTATGAGAAGGTATTCAAATTTATTGCGAAACCGTGGCAAGCATAAGCTTTGAACTCGTCTCTTAACCTTGAAGCACTAAACCACCTCGTTGTAAAGGTTTAGGTTTATTTCCGACACCTCAATCTACATTTCACTGTTATATAATTTATTTGTTCATAAACGAACTATTCTTCGGTGATCAACAATCTTGCGGACAATGCCGCGGGCAGATATCTAAAATGATTAGACTGATTTGGACCTTACTAAAGTTATCGTGATTTCCACCCAATCTCTTACAATATCAGGGGTCAAAGCTTTAGAAGAAATCGGCAATATGTCAAGCTTAGTTGGTGTAGTTTTTGCTAATAAAAAGGGCAATTTCGCCGACAGTTCGGCAAGTCGGAAGTTCCCGACTGCCGAAAGCAGGAGTCAAGCCTAGTTAGGGTTGTTCTAGTAACTTGCGGACAAACTTTGCTCCGAGTTACGTCGGCAGCTCCGGGTATTACGTGAGTCTTAACAGGAACCACTAATTGTTTTTCGCGGCAAGTTTTCCTTTCATTACAGCCTAGCTTTAGCAGAATGCTTCGCTACGGCTGATGGTAAGTCACATTGACTCACCTACATCTTATTAGCGAAGCAGGTAACATATATTAACAAACAACTATTTCAGTGTTCGAATCAAGTATAGCAAGTTAGCAACCGATAAATCGATTGTTACTGTACCTAGTACCTACAGGTGAAAAACGAAAGAGCCTATGGCAACCTGAAAAATGAACGTTTACCATTGATACTCTAAGGTCCAGTACCTCACAGGCCCGTCTCGGTTGGGTTAGTTAGTTAGTTTGGGACTCCTTTTTCCGCAATTAGACTCAAATTTAGTCCTTTGTGCGTGGTGTCTTGGTTGGGTTGTTACGATGCAGCCTGATACAGACCTACGACGGTGATGCACCGCTCCTGCAGCGACAACTCCTTGGCCTTCTGCGAGATTTGTACGTAGCTCCCGCTCTGCTCTTTGATTTGCTTGATGTAGTTGCCGCCCTTGCCGATGATCATGCCCGCCGTTGAGTTGGGCACCAGGATCTTCACCTGGAAACCAGATTACATATTTAACACATTGCAGAAACCCAAACAAAATTGTCATTGAACTATGGCGTTTTTGAACTATGGGCTTTTCCACCAGAGCTATTCAAGGTTGCTGAGATTCAATATCCTCCAATTACTACTGATCATTCGTAAAGCGAGTTTTGAGCAAGTGCGGAATATCATGAGTATGGAAATGTAAATTATCTAGAATAAAACTTAAAGAGGCAATTAAGACTAAACCACCCTTAGGGCGTTGCGAATTAGTAGTCATACGAGTATACATATATAGATATACATATATTTACTACTTATAAACATACAATCTCAAACCAGGTGAACTTTGCATAAACATATTTCTATCATTAAATTTTGTGTTAAATCATCTAGGTACATAAGCGCATTTTTGTAATCATAAACAAAAGTCTAAGGGTAAATAAATATTAATATTAAGAGAAGAGATGGGCAATAATGTAATCTAATTCTATAACGTGTAGGTTGCCTATTGCCTAGCATTCATATCGACTCACATGGCTCGTATGCATAATAAGTGTTTTTGTTCCAACTCCCGAGTATACTTTCAGATATTTCACGGTCACAACCACACAATAACTCAATAGAGGCTAACGAATAGAACACTTCCGCCTTATAACAAGGGACTGCTCGATAGCCTTTGGTAATTGTGCGTGGTCGGATTAATAACTCAATGATCAAATCGCGGATAATAACTAGAAGTCACGCACATATCCTCCGGAGGAAATAACACATACGCTTCATCCCCGATTTATTACAATCTCGATTGTGGTACCACTTCGCCAACAAGGCAACCAACATAATAATCAACCATATATACGAGTCATACCTAGTGCACAATATTAAGTAATTTTATATTTACATTTTATATGTGTTTCATGTGTGACAATAAAGAATATGAATATGAATATAATAATGATAATAATAGACATAAATTGCTCCATAATATCTATAGTTTTGCATGACGTGCAGAGCCGTGCTCGAGCGACCTTGCCCCAACACTTACAAGTGCTATTGATTTGTTCACGAGTCAACATACACTAACTTACAATGTACAATTTATCAGCTAACCATAAAGTATGGCCAGATTCCTGAACTCAAGCGGAATGTTTAAGGGTCGCATTCTCGCATTGTTTCGGAGGTTTTATACTAAAAATAAAATGTGCTGGACGTTTAAACGTAAAAATATTTCGAAAGAAGTTCAGCGTCCTCATAAATCACAATGGAAATTAATCAAAATAGACTGGAATATTACAGAGTGAAGCAATATCAGATATTCCCTAATGGTTTTTTTTGTAATTCATCAATGTTCTAATTATTTGAAATATACGGAGTTTATGATGGATGTTTCTTGTTTCAAAAACCAAAAACTTCTCCGTCATTATGGATATTTCCGGAAATGTTTTTGAATACCTACTGCCTATCACTTAATTACAGAACTATTTAAGTCTAATATTCTTTTAGTTATATTTAGCCACAGTGTAAAAATTAATGTTAGGCTTATGATACTCCGACCAACCGACAGCTTCGCTTGCGTTTTTTTACGTTATCTGCATACCTATATATGTATACATAATCTATGTTCTTTATATATAAAAATATTATATTTTTATTCTATTTATAATTCAAGAACGTCTGGGCCGATTTGGTGCTTTTAAAATATACGTAGAACCCCTAACTAAAGCATGTTTAGTTGTAAGCTGCGTGTAACCTCCCCGCGTGACGCAGCCGGCCGCGGGCCCCGGGTAGCGGCTAGTGGGCTACCGGATCAGATTGCTATTGATTCGCGCGAGTTAGCTTACCACAAGGTTATTAGGTGAGGAACCATGACTTTACTTTACGATAACAAGGAGTTTCATTTACCTATGTATTCGTGTTGATGCTTTATGAGAACGGATAATAATATTACCGTAAGTTTCTGATATAAGTAGATTATGTTTGGTGCAAACGCTCGACGAACTTTACGCAACAATACGAAGCAGTGAAGTGCTAAACGGTTTACGGTTTAAATTTATTTATTCTCATTAAGAATACATGTATTCGCTTACATGAGAACCATGTTATTACTATATTAACATACAGTATCATTACTTACATTAATTAAATTAAAAAACAATCCATATCTTTCAAATAACTATAAAACGGTAACAAAATCAAAACAAAACTAATAATTAAGGTAGATAAATATATGTGGGTAGTCAATCAAAAATCTTTATTTTTTCTTGAGCGATAAACCGACCGGCCGCTCTGTGGCGGATTTGTCAAGGATTACAAAGTTTGGATGCGGTAATTTACGTAAGTAGTAATCATTCTTCAAGCAATGTTAGTTGTCGTCGGGAATTATTTATAAGATGATAGTTTTGTAAAGCTTATTTTATCTTTAGGAGAAAAATTATATTTGTTTACATTACATTATTTTAATTTTATTTTCTTGTTTATAATTTATAGTTTTTTATTTTAGTTTTGTTTGTTATAATTTATAGTTTTTTATTTTAGTTTTGTTATTGTATTCAGCGTATAGAATTTTAATTGTTTTTTAAAGAGTACTATAGAGTTTATTTCTTTTATATGTTTTGGTAACTTATTATATATTTGCACACCTTCGTAGGTTATACTTTTGCTTCCTAGTTTTGTTCTGTGATTACTAAGCACTATATTTTCAGAGTTTCTTAGTTTTCTTTTAATTTGGTAGTTTTTTGTAAAGCCTATATTGGTCAGAATGTCTTTATTCAGAATTTTTCGAACAAGTAAGCAAGTTGAGTATACATATGTTTGATTTATGGTCATTATTTTTGTTTTATTATATATTTTTTGTGTGTCTGTTAAAAAATCAAAATTATACAAAACTTTAATAAGTCTGTTTTGCGTCCTTTGGAGTTTATTTAAATTTGTTTTGGCTGCAGACCCCCAAATTTCTATAAGATAATCTATATGAGGTTTTACTAGTGAGTTGTAGATAATATTACGAACTTCAAATGGTATATATCTGACTATATGACGTAGAGCTCCTGTAAGTGAGATAAGCTTGGTTTGGATCTTTTCAATGTGCGGCTTCCAGGTAAAGTGATCGTCTATGATAAGACCTAAATATTTTTCAATTTTTTTTATATTTATTGTTTGGTTGTTTATAGTTGGTACACAATAGTTATCTATAGTTTTATTTTTAGCAGTTATAATCATGTAATTCGTTTCTTTTATATTTATAGTAAGTAAGTTGTTTTGGAACCACAGATTGAGAGTGTCCAGATCTTTTTGGATTTCTCTCATTACGCTATTTATATCAGCACCCCAATAAAAGAGACAGGTGTCGTCTGCATATAGTGTCAGTTGCCCTTTTAGTTCTAAGTCGTTTATATTATTAACGTAAATCAGGAACAGGAGTGGTCCTAGTATGGAGCCTTGTGGTACCCCACAGGATATTTTCTCAGGACCACTCTCATATTGGTCTATCTTTACTATTTGGTGTCTATTTGAGAGGTAGGACTTTATTAGGTTATATGCTTCACCAGCCACGCCTATTGCAAGTAGCTTTTTCAGAAGAAGATTATGGCTAATTGTGTCAAAAGCCTTTTTTAGATCTATAAAAACCCCAACAACGATTTGTTTTTGGTCTATTTTTGATTTTATTTTTGTTGTCATATCAATAGTTGCCGAAAGAGTGTTTGAACGTTGTCTGAATCCGTACTGATTAGGTGATAAGAAGTTTATCGAAGTTAGATAGTTGTTAAGTTGTATATAAATTATTCTTTCAAAAATTTTTGACACTACCGGGAGAACTGATATCGGTCTATAATTACACGGATCAGTTTTAAGATCAGATTTATATATAGGACTTAATTTAGCTGTTTTTAGGCTGTCCGGAAAAGTACCTAACTCCAAGCATTTATTAACGCATTTTGTAAGGTCTCCTAGTATGACTGGTGTTATATGCTTAATGGTTTTAGGGGTAAGTCCATCTAGTCCGGCGCTTGTATTGTTTTTGAGTTTTTTTATAAATTTGAAAACTTCGTTTGGTGTTGTTGCTTCAAAATTTAAAAGTTGGGGAGAATGTACTTTTTTGGGTAAGACAAAGGTATCATCATTATCATTATTATAAGTTGATTTTATTTTACTAGCTAAGTCTGATCCAATTGTAGAAAAATAGAGATTAAATTGTTCACAAATTTGTTTGGGATCCGTGATATTTTCTAAATTTATTATCAATTTTGAGGGAGTTGAAACTTTTTTTACTTTGTTATGAGAAAGATTGTTGATTAATTTCCACATTTTAAGGGGTTTTTCTATGCACTGTTCAAAAGCTCTGTAGTAATATGTTTTCTTAGTTTGTTGTATTAATCTTGAGACATTTTTCTTTTCCAGTTCCAGTTCCTTTTCGAGTTCCGTGTCATTGCTATTAGTCTTGTATTCTTGCCAGAGTTGATTTTTACGATTTATCGCATGTATGATATCCGGTTTTATCCAATCTTGTCTAGGTTCGTTCAGAATTTTTGTTCTTGTTATTTTACTATTTGATAGGCATTCTTTAAGTTTATTTTGTAGATCATTATAGTCTGAAATTTTGGTTTTGTCCATTGAAATGTTTTTATATAGTTTGTCCAAATCTGTTGTTGTGTATTGTATCTTCTTTGTTTGTGGTTGTTCGTACTTCTTAACTTCTGCGTATATCTGTTTGTGGTCCGAGATTTCAGAGTCTATGATAGCTAGGTGGAAATTATTTTCCCTCAAATCTGTGGAGACATGGTCTAAAAGTGATTTTGTCGTAGAAGTCTCACGCGTGCAGTGTTTCTTGTTGACTTTATTTAGAATAGTAAGGCCGTGTTCTTCAATTGTTTTCTTATAGTTTTTTGTTGCCAGGTTAGGGTTCAGTAGGTCATAATTAAAGTCACCAAACACTAATACTCTTTTTCTTTTTTGCAGTTGTATAGAAAATTCTTCTAGAAAATCGTTGGAATTTGTTCTTTCTGGTTTATATACTACCGCAACATTAAGTGAAAATTTACCAATATGTACCCAGATGAAATGGTTGTCATTGAGGCTGACATTTTCAATTTCTTGATGTTTCAGGTTGTTATGTACATACAGTGAAACTCCTCCTCCTCTTGTTTCTTGTCTATAATTGTAGAAATGTGAGTATCCAGGTAGTTCAAATCTCTTTGCCTCATCATCGCTTTTTATCCATGTCTCTACTAGTGCAATAATATGTAAATAATGTTCGAAAGCAGCAATAATGCACTTTAATTCATCAAATTTGCCGGGTTTTACTATGCTCCGGACATTTGCGTAAAAACATCTAAGTGATTTTTTGTTAGTTTCAATTTCATTGTACATGTTAACTATTTGGTAAGTAATATTTTTCTCAGAAGTTGTATTTAATTTCTTATTAGGTGTCTCTGTCTCTAGTTTTTTGGCTGGGTTACTATTATTTTGGGATTTCCTTTGATGTATTTTATTTGTAGGTTATTCTCCCCAGCTTTAGTTCTTTGCTCCAGCTCATTTCTTAGGTCTTTTAGTGTCGCTCTTTGTTGAGGCGTTTGGTCGGAGAAAAGTTTGATTCCATCAAGGTCTGTTTTGTTCTTATCACGTAAGATCAATTTGACTGTCTGCTCAGATGCGAAACAAATTTTGATTGGCCTCGTTTTAGCATTGTCATATTTCCCAAGACGCATTATTCGTTCAGGATCAGGACTGCTAGCGGTAATCTTTTCTATGATTTTTTTTATTTCAGTTTTATCGTACTGCAGTCTTTCATCTCCTTGTTTGCTTTTTGCCTCGGGTATTCCAGTAATAATGAGGTTTTTAGCTCGGCTGTTTCGTTCTTGACATTCGCTTAGTAAGTCGTTAAAGTTGACCTCAGTACTGACTATTTTGGGATCAGTAGTAGATTTTAGTGTTTTAATTTCGGTTTCCAGAAACTCAACTCTTTTGGTTGTGTCGTTGTTAGAGGTTGTTAAGTCTGATATATCTTGTTTAATTTTCTCTTGTTCTGTAGCCATTCGGTCGACATTACTAGACATGCTGTTTATTTGTAATTTTATAGCTGCAACATCTTCAGAAATTTTATTGATATTTTCAGCTTGTGCGCTACTTGTAGACGTTATAACAGACATCATCTCTCTCATTTGTTTTCGTAGCTCAGATAGCTCATTCATAATTTGGCTATTTTCATCAGAAAATTTTCTTTTGTTTCTAAAAGTTACCTGTGGAGCATCTTCGAGCTGCGAAGACAAGTTTGGATGAGAGCCTCCAAGTCCGCTGGAAATGCCACCTCCATTTGGTGAGCGCATCAAACTCATCGTAGATCTATGTAAGGACGAGTAGTGTACGAGAGTAAGCAGCACGAAAAATAACACTCCGTTTCTTTTATTCGGGGTCTACGCTCACTGTCACTGTTACGCGAAATTAACCGTTATTGCTGTTGTACTAATGACAAAAGTCGGGTGAGATTGTTTTTAATATTTTGACAGAAATTTGCGACACGTCTTCACTGTATGCTCGCTCGGCGAGTATGATATAAAGGAAAATAATATCATGTTAAAATTTAATTGCAAGACCAAATTTAAAAGAATTGACCAAATTTTATAGAATTGACAAAATAGTTTATAGTAGTAATTTACATAGACGAGTTGAGTTATAAATAGCGGAATTAGTAGTAAATAGCTGTTTTATTAAATGATCAGAATGGATTTCCAAAAAGTAACGTCATTCGTTCTCGTAATTCAATTAGCCCTAAACGAGTTCAAATTCGTTTAATTAGGAAAGCCCTAACTCACATTTCATTAATTTGAGTTCGGTCATTGCTTAAGAGGCTTATGGATTTTCAGAGCGTATTTATATCATTTACATGGAATCCATTAAGATTTGTCTCCGATACTCGGAAAGTTAAATTGTAAACTTCCGAGAAAATACGATTCGTTTTGTGGAGGTTAGAATATATATTACCAATCTTAATTTAACAAATACAAGTTGAAGATAAATCGACTATTAAGGTAGGGTTAGTCTAAATATTTGATTCTGTAAAATTCTAACATTTTGTGTGTTTTCGTTGTTTAAGGGAGGCATAACCATAACGTATACTTAAATTATTTTCGGCTATTCTCAGTTCAAGCAACAGCTTCATACAAAGCTTTAAGAAATCTAAATAATGAAAAACAAGGCAAAGCAAATAACAAAATGAATTCCATTTCCAATAATGAACACCCGAATAAGGCTTCCACAGTATACAAATAAAATCAAAACTAATAGATTCAATAGAATTTGTCCAACAATAACAGCCACGCTGCTCCAATTAACTTGCAAGCGGGCCCCGGGCAATTACTAGCTCTGTCAAAAACACAATACCGGATTACAATGAACTGGCCCAACGCTTTCCTTGCTCTGTGAAATTCATCTTTATTTTAATGCCTTAAAGCTAATTTCAGGTTGTACTTCCTGGGTCACGTTTCATAAAATTAGGTTCGAGAGGCCTTACTGAAACATCTAGCGGGGGCGTGTAGGGAAGGTTTTCTTACGTCACACTGCGGACTGTGCCAGGTAGTGACGAAACGACCCTAATGCGATTTCCTTGTGATTTCTTCCACGTATCGACTGCGCCAACAACAATAAAGAGCTTCAGCTGAATTTACAATATAAACAGCTCAGTTTAACTTGTTTCAAAATGTAAGCTGCGTTTACGAGAGCAGCTTTGGCAAAAACAAATTACTCGTTAGGAAATTCTTCACTCATAAGATTAATTAAACTCAGTAAAAACTTAAACAGGTACAAAACATTATCTGGTAATTGGTGTATCAAAAGGAATTGTCTAGCTAGCGTTATTTATATTCAGTAGAATGACGTAAGTAAATAAAATAGCCACTCTCGTGAAAGCGGGGGCGGGTGCAATTTGCATGAAAATCAACAGTTTAGGCATATCCCATCGCCGGCCGAAAAGATTCCTACAATTTTGTTGAGCGTTCAATTCCGCTCGTATCCGGGTCGTAACTGTTATTAAAGTAAACTGCGAATGGAATTGATTCTAAATTGGGATTTTTATATACGCTTGTCGGAAATCCGTGGGATAGCTGTGTTACTTACAGGAATTACACCATTCTTTGCACTTATTGCCTGATTGGCAGGTAACAAAAATACAGCATTTTTTTACAATTTATGATTAGGAACAGAGATATAGCTATTGTATTCAGATTGTAAAAAGATTGAAAATTATTAAACGTCAAAATAAATAAATAAAATAAATATTACTGGACAATTTACACAACGACATCTAGCCCCGTGGTAAGCTCGAAGCTTGTGTTACGGGTGCTAGAATTCTGATATACTTAATATAATATATGGGTGAATAATAATAAATGAATGGGTCATATACTTAAAATTTGTGAATAAATATTTAGATTATTAAATATTCGATTTTTATCTTAAACTGACAGGCCGCTGGGAGGCCCATTTCCTTAAAATTTCGGAGAAAAGTGCCTGCCACATACAGACGGACGGACTGACAGACATGACGAATTTATAAGGGTTCCGTTTTTTGCCAATTGGCTACGGAAACCTAAAACCACTATCTATACTATTTCCTTCGCGCGGATCTCAAGCGACATAGTTGTTTTCCTGTCGCTCGTATCACGCGTGTCTCCGGAACCATGTCGGGGAGGGGACGAATCAATACATGGAAATTGTTACAGTATTTTATACAAGAGCCATTGAGTCTGAGAATATCTGACGGCGAGAAATGCGGTCTAAGTAATGTGGAATTTAACAGAACTTTATCTTTTACATAGAAGTTTCAAAAATCGAGAGTTGAAATAATAGTGATGTCTTGAGCTAGGAAGAAGTTGGTATAATGTGACATTAGACATTCTAAATAAGTTTTAAGAAATTCTGATAAAGCTGTGTAAATTTAAAGAGCAAATATAACGTTATAGTCCGGGATCCGTAGTACATGGAAATCAAGTGATTACTAACAAGCTAATTTTTGGTGAGTAGCTTCGTTTCGATGAGACGTCCAAAGATATCCTATACCCAACTCTCGATTGTGGTAGCTAACAGAGATATCAAGGATTAAAAAAATCAAGGATGTAAAACCGGGATAACGGACCACGAAATTTGTAGGACAATATGTTATATCTCAAGATAATTATCTAAATTATATAAAAACATATTTGTCCTACAAAACCTATGGTTTGATCAAAGAGTCCGCCATTTCCAAAATGTATCGAAAACGAGGTCAATTTAAATGATTACTATGATTACTAACCAGCTGATTTTTTGTTGTATACTTAATTAATATTTATAAAATCTAACGGACATATTGTCCTACAAATTTCGTGGTCCGTTATCCCGGTTTTACATCCTTGATTTTTTTAATCCTTGATATCTCTGTTAGCTACCACAATCGAGAGTTGGGTATAGGATATCTTTGAACGTCTCATCGAAACGAAGCTACTCACCAAAAATTAGCTTGTTAGTAATCACTTGATTTCCATGTACTACGGATCCCGGACTATAACGTTATATTTGCTCTTTAAATTTAATCCTGATCCGGATCCCGGACTATTAAACTTATTAAAACTAATGAGAAATATGTACAAAGACGGTTCACTCAAAAACTGACTGAGTTTAATGTGAAATGAGCGCGTCTAATTAAATGGTAATATTAAGCCATAGAATAGACAATTATTGTCTCTTACCTGTTTATCTCTATCCTGGGGCATTTTTGTGTCCACGCCTTCTGGGAATGGTTTGACAAGTTCTGGTTTCTCCTTGATCTTGTCCATGATGAAGTCCAGCACCACCATGATGCCTTCCACCGACCCCGTGATCAGACATGCTCGCTCCGTTGTACCTGCACACAAAGGAGGACATATTTTAAGACCATTTTATAAGTATTATTACTTCATCCTATGGATTTTATTAAGTAAACTTAGTAAGTGAGAAATGTGCTTCGTAAGCCGCCAGAAAATATACTAAACGAGAAATTACAATAAACCTTAAGAGCAAAGCAGAAATCAGTAAAAAAACGTCCCTCGTAAGAAAATCCGCAACACGCATAAAATATAGGTAACGAGCGGCAAGGGTTAGGTTAGAAACAACTGCGCAATTTTTAAAGTAAAGCGATTAATATTCCTTTATGGCATAAAGTGTGAACTGGCAAGCGTGCCCGGGAGAATCTAGGACACGGTATGACCTATATACTGTAACTAGTCCAGTTCACTCCAGCTGGGCACGGGCTAGTTTAGGGCTGCGAGCGTAGATGCGGGAACAACTGTCCATATGAATTAGGAATAGACGAAAGAAAAATATAGAAATAAAAAAAAAGAAGAAATATATACAAATCGACATGATTAGCGTGATATCTCTTTTGGCGCAAGACCTACGCATAGGGACCACGTGGCGAAGGCGGTAAGCAAGGCTCAGTTCATTGAACCCCCTCAAAGCCTACGTCACACCCCAAAACCCCGGTCCCTTGCTCACTCAGCCAGATTCACTGAAACGTTACCGAAGCTTGGCGCCATATTTTTTTTCCGTTATTCGGGGATAAGAGAGAAACGTATAGAAACATGAGATCAATAAATTACCCAATTAATATTAGGATAAGTCGAGTCTCTTAGGGAAAACAGTACGAGCTTAAATGCAATTACGAAGAAAGGTTGTCGATCTTTAATAATAACCCTTCATAAAATAATAAAACTTAGTGCTTTGAAACCCTATTGTAAAAATTGGTTCTTTTAGTTTCCCAAATTAGAAATCATTCAAAGTAATTTATAAAGCCAGCTGTTCAAAGCTATAGTTTCGCATTCAATAGGCGTTCGGTCGCGTCACAGTGCAGAGTCATCAATTAATTCACTTTGAAAGAACCGGCCGTAAAACCAAAGTAGATGTTGGTGTAATGTAATGCGTGACACTGTCCTATTTATTTGGATAATTTCGCGTTGGCGCTTGCAGACCGCGCCCGTAGATCGATACCCGGCCCGGGACACGACGACGGGACCAAACAAATGTGCTACAGAACACTCTACAATAACATTCATCCACATCGTTATATAATTTCTCAACTAGAGTTCTATCTCCCAGTTCAATAAGCAATTACCCGAAATAGACATGTTTGGCAAGCTGAAGATTCTCAGGGATTGTTTAAATCCACGAGCAACGTTTATGCTAAGCAGGGATACCTATTTCGTTTCTGCGGCACGCAATTCGTTGTACAAAACTCTCTCATAAATATTTCACGGCCCTGAGCTGTTTAGGATATATCGGCTGTTCGTTATTCCAGTTGATAACTTTATCGGTAAAGTTTATCCCAAATACGTTTTGGTTTAGATTTGGGTCAGCGAACACTTTATTTAGACAACAAACAACCAACGTTCGCAATTTCAGTGAAACTGCAATTTCCTGAGAAGCTAAACCCTAGGGTTTGTTCGATATTGGACCAATAATAGCAGTCAGCATTTCAACAGCTCCGGGGACGAGCTAGAATAAACTTAACTTCCACCAATCATCGTGCGTTCTTGAATAATTCATAGCAATCCATCCATCGATTTCTTTGTGTTATGGCAAAAGAATAACGATGCGAACTGCTAGGAAACAAAATAATAATCTAACAAGTTGTGGCAGGCGGAAGTTTCGTCGGTTTCTAGAAGCTGGAGAACTCGTTTGGCATCTCCTCTCGATCCGGGGACTTATGCAACCAGCGCGCACCGGAGCCGACATGTCATACGTACAACCGGTACATTGAGTAACTCCCTTGACCTTGGCGGAGTTTACAATTCAAGCGAATATAACACTTATATCTAAACTATTAACGGCCACTCTCTGTAACATTCGGGTCATTATCATTTGGTATTAGTCCAATGCTAGTAATTTGGAGCAGTGGGCCAAAATGTGCGTGGAAATAGGCGGTGGACAGCTGGGAGCGTTGAATAACAGTCGCTCTGAATTGGCCTAAACGCTTGCGTCGGCGTTATCCGGCCAATTTCAAAGGTATTGTCTTACAAAGAGAAGTGGACTGAAGTGGCTCAGTGCTATTGGTTCGGTTTCCTTGCAAGGTCGCCAAGGAGAGATTACTATTATCCAATTATGTGCGGTATTGAGTTATTGCTGTACAGTCCAAGTACTTCAACGGGCTTGAATACATGTTTGCTTTGAATTACGAAACACATGAATAAGGCCAAGTTTGTAGCGGAGTGCGAGTTTAACCTAATTTGGACGGCTTTTCCAAGTTTTAACTACAAATGTGTATGGCTTTTTCGTTTGTCCAAGTTTTCGTCTGACTCTGCGATTGTCAGTCCGCTCTCTTTATCGAAAACTGTTGCGTAGATCAAGCAATACCTATACCAATAACCTATTTATATTTAGTCGTCCCGTTAGCATTATTCATAACAAACTCCTGAGGCACACTGTATGTGATTACTCGAATGGCTGGAACGCTGTGACGCCGTGATGTCATTACATCTAATAGGTTTGAGACAATTTTCCGCGAACACTGTAGGTGCGTTAATGTTGTTTTAGAAAGAATTTGGTTTCAACTTTTTGGCTGTTTTAGATTAGTGAGAATGACGTATTTGGGTAAATAAACAATCATTTTTAGGGTTATATAGTTATATAACGTACATCGCAGTAAAACCAATAAATGCCTAAACACCGTATCAAAACAAATAATGTAGGTACTCTCGGATACCAGGAGCCGATAACACTCCCCTTAGAATTGAAAAAGGTTTAAAAGAAGTCGAAAGTCCACTAACAAGATGGCAGAAGACTTGGTTATAGCACTTCCGAAACAAAGGGAATTCTGAAAGGAGACCTACGAGTATGTATAGCAGAACGTCCAATGTTTTAAACAATATTGAATCTAACTTAGAGCTCCGATTTCCGATTCAAAAACATATTTAAATACTGTAAATGAGCGAATCTGACCCACACACGACCGGTTTTATAAGTTCCGGCTCATAAGACGCTAGACCACAAGTTTGTTATTTATCATTATGACACGATCATAGAATAAATAAAATAGTAGAAGTATCGCCATTTCTTCTTCCGCAATATAGTTTTAAAAACTCTTGTTTTTGTTCTAGTGGGTTACCTTCAAAACAATTTGTTATACTTTTCTAAGAAGAAGTCCGTACATGCAATCAAAGTTTTACAAAGCCAGCGCTGTAGTAGCGCGTATACGATTGTGTCATGCGGCTGACTGGTGATTGGAAAACTCAAACAGAGCAATGCTTTGGTGGAAAAGCACCTAGTCTTAGCAGTTTTTCGATGATGTTATGGAACTCTTTATCGACTTACACTTACCATCACCCCCCACAGACCGGCATTCCCCGTATCCTGCTAAACGTATCTCCATTGAATAAGTTAAAAGCATATTTTACCAAACGTATCTACTACATAACATCCCGTGAGAAGGGCCCAATTTATATACGAGTATTTGGAAAAAAGGCCTGTTGTGAAACCGTCTCTGTCACACTTAGAAAGGAATTATCGAGGGACGGCTGCTCGTGAAACTTTGTCATGGCTCTGGCGTACCTTGGAAAAAAAATCTTGTACATTATGCTTTATATTAAACATTGATTTTAAGCTTACGAATACTGAATATACAATTTTTTGCATGAGTATCAAACAGAAGAAAATAAAATGGTTTAATTATATTTTAACATAAGGCTTCCATATTTGAAATTGTATTTATTGCCGTGCCGACCTTTTATTTACGACATTTGAATAGGTAGCGATCTTTGAAATTATTTTCTACTAGCATTCCTCCTGCGGTTTTGCCCGAGCTCCAACAGCAACTTTCCTTAACCAACCGCGCAAGTTTTTGTTCCTAAGTGCTTTGCGCATACAAAACTCAACCTAATCTCACTATCTCATCACAGCTAGCCATATTCTGTTTGTCTAGCCTAGACCCCAGCATGTGAACCATAAACAAATCACGAAGGAAGTTATTTCTATACGTAAGCATCACTGCATTGTGACGTCACATTGACGTGTCACGTCAGCTGCCAAGTTAGCCGCAGTCTCGCATGCACCGATTGGCCGAGACAGCGGAGCAGCTATCCAAGGAAATACACGTGTATACATCAAAATAAATAATTATAGCATACACATGATAATGTAGTACAAGCTATTCTTGACTGGAAATTTATCTAAAAGCATTGAAATGTCATTAGCAATGACAGTCTCTTAGTGTAGCGTATTGTTCAGTTTTAGTCTATGTATTCCTGAATGACATTGTTTTTATTCCATACTGATACTATTTATATACGAGACACCTCAAACGAAATAACAGAATAATTTTGAAATTATGGTAAGACACCTCCTAATTCTTGCGTTCAAGCCACATAATTGAGGGCCTTTATACATTATCGCTCGTCACGGAACAAGTCATCCAAAAACGAACTCTAACCACTTAATCTTTTGCTTTCAGAAAGCAAGTAGAAGCACCATAATATTCCATAATTATTGATCCTTCCTAATACTTAGAGAAGTCAAATTGTTCTTTCAAATAATAATACAATTCCATACGCAAAGTTTTATCAGCCGACGCAAGAAAGGAACATCAGAACAGAGTTATCCAAGTTAAAAGTTCTAGAAACTTTCCTTCTTAAAGGGTAAAGTTTGGCACGTAGACACCTTCGAGAAGGAAGTAAATGTGACAGGATTAAAAACAGGGACGATATTGTTACTCAACTTACAAACTTTGAAATTATGCAACAATTATGAAATAAAATGACGAGATCTTCAAATGTCAGGATGACAAGATGACGCAATTTCAATGACGGTGACAAATTACAGTTGCAGAAGTCCACGATTTCTGGCAAAACATACAAAAATGTATGGACAGCTTGTTACGCAATGGTGTAACTGTTTACTCGCAAGGTACGTGTGTGAAGCACAGTGTAACAGACATAGACTAAGAGCCTGTGATGGCCAGACCTTCCTTTAATTCACAAGCGTGAAAATTCTTTCATGTTTATGTCTAACATAGGTAAGAATAACCCCCAAACATGAAACCTGGATCGTGGTTCCTTTGGGAGATAACAGGTAAAAGGTTGTTATCTCCCAAAGGAACCGCGATCCAGGTTTCATGTTTGGGGGTTATTCTTACCTATGTTAGACATAAACATGAAAGAATTTTCACGCTTGTGAATTAAAGGAAGGTCTGGCCATCACGGGCTCTTAGTATAACAGCTCTTATTAATGATACAGTTTGTATGGATCCGTTTTCCGAGCGAGACAGACATGAAGGGAAGGGAGTGAGTGGGCTTGTTTATCGTTAATCGAGATATTTTCATATTCCGCTTGTTTTCTCGGTTACAAAAGTAACAATATCTCGGGGCGAGTTGCGTACACGAAATACATAAAAATGAGGAACAAAGGAAATTTAGTGAAACTCTCATTTAGGAAAATAATGTTAAAAGCAATGAGAATTTTCATGTTGTCAAAGCTGATTTAACGTCAAAAACGAACGTTAATTAATAATTAGATCGGAATTCCAATCTTCTATTTGAATTTTGCGATGGATTTATGGTATTTAGCTGTCCGGAAATATCCGAGATGGAATTTATTGATTTGTTGGAAACACCAAGTACAGATAAAACAAAGCAGCCAAGTGCCTACATCAAATAAATAGGTACTTATAATAAATTTCGTTTCTATTTTGCGTAGGAGAGGGGAATTATGACAGATAAGATATTCAGTTTGTTGGGTTAACAGTAGCAAACATAGATTGTAGGTATAATAGAACGAAAATAGTCATGCCCTCCAAAAATGCAAATAGTGTCCTAGCTCCTTCATCCTATGCAGATCGTAACAAACGCAATTAATGCTAAACAATTTATCAACCATACGCGAGATATTATTCTCATACGTTATCTCGCACATGGTTGATATTGATAAATTATAATCATCATTATACATATACGGACCTAACTGGATAACTAAAGCAAAAGACCGCTACAAATGGGCGGCATTGGAGGAGGCCTATACCGAAAATGGGGTTCTTACGAAAAATAATGATACCTAATACCTACTAACAAATAAATTAAATAACTAAACTTTACTAAACCACAACACTGTACCAAACTTGTAATTCGTAAGAAATAAAAGGCTTTTTTATTTTTTTATTTTTATTTTATTTTATTTATACATATAATTTACCTTATTATCTGGTCTACTCAAAAGATCCATATAAAATGCTTGAAGGGAATTTAAATTTATGTAGTCTTATATATGTAGCTTACCAAGTAAGTGATTGCAGTGTTTTGGCACAGTATACAACATACAACGCTGCCGCGCGCTAGGCTTGGCCTGCATAAACCGTCATTCTGGGCCCTATAAGTTGTCATTACTAGACAAGAAAATAATAAGTACGATAAATGATACGAGGCATTGGCTCACGAAATGATCACATTAAGAAATGTGGAGTAGAACTGAAGTTTAAAATTACCTATACCTTACCGATTCTGATACCTTGCCTTGATGGCAGAAAACGTCGCAATACTAGATATAAAATACATAGCATATGAAGTGGCATAAATAATAATGCACGTCGTATCGTATACAATGGTAACAATTGTTTATGACAAATATAATGAGACATTACTAAATGGATACGAAATGACAAGATAAGGTCCATCACAGCTGACTCGGCTAAATACAGTGGAAGGAAGGATTTTTTTAATAGATCAACACTTACAATTGTTTTACGTTGTAAGATCATATCCCAAAAGCCTTGATTCATTGTATAGGTAGATACATCACTTTGTTTTAACTTAAAAAAACAAGTCCTAATATTCGTGCTATCCCGTCTAAATTCTCAATAAGCGCACCCGAGCTAGGTTCTGTATGTGTTGAGAATTGAGATCTGAATGTTAGATCACGTGTGATTGTTGTCTTACCCGTGTTTGTGTACGCGCGTGTTTATCTCGCAAGGGCAATTAAAACTACTTGTTTTATGACGCGTGTCGTTGCTTATAGTTCTTCGAACAGTCTTAACTTATGGGCCTATGTTTTTAATTCAATGGTATTATGAGACTTTGCATTGATACTGGTTTTTATCGTGAAAACTTTTTTTATTTTTTTTTATTGGCCTTATGTAACTAGTTATTTTATCTCGTATTATATGTGTTGTGCTGTTAGTTTTCCTGATATTAAATAAATTAATTACCATAAGGTACTTAATTGGGTACTTAATTCTAGTTTTTCTTATCTACTTTCAGGGCTGGTTTGGCTAGTTGGCATAATACATAACTTAAAACTTTCTTCTGAATTTGTGCCTTCTAGTTCAAGGTGCATGTAAATGGTTATTAATTTTCTTTCCAAGGCACCTTCAGTACAAGCTAAATAACCGTTTCGTTCGACGAAGTATGCCATAACTAATTGTTCACAAAAGTACATCGGTGTACCAGTACGATCTGGTCCAATAACTCGTAAGGCACAGCTTTGTTCGCTCACCCACTAAAGCCTGTTATTAAGTATCACAAGCCTAGAGAGGACTATTCTTGTGTATAATACGTTATGTTCAAGTAAACACCGAGTTACCTTATTCATTAGTTACTATTACTACAAGTAGGATGAATTGGTTCGGTAATGTTTTATATTGTTTCATATAGGTCTGAAGAGAATATTCAAAGGTTACTGAGCTAGAAACAATAACTATGACTATTGTTACCCAGTTCCAGGAGAGAAAGGAAGAAAGTAGTGATAAATTATTTCCATTTATCATTTCGTAATAGACGCTTCTTTACTTTCCCCTGCAACTGGCGGCGATAGAGTGATGATACATCGTCAGCCTACGCACAAACGATGCCATAACGTCCTGAACTAGAAATTTAAAAAATTGAAACAAAATTAATTAAGGTTTAGAAGGTATCTCACCGGCAAGATTCCAATCTAAATCTCTCGGAATAGCCCCAAATGTGAACCTTTCAAATTCTACAATGTTTTGTAAAAACAACAAGGTATAATTCAATATCAGTGGCTTTTGTTTAACTTGCGGCTCTGCACTATTTTTCCTTATTTTATCCGTTCTCTGAACATAAAGTAATGCAATTTCCACTACCAGCGATAACTAGATTATAACCTCACGATACTCCCCATCAACCCATTCCGTGGTTTACATACGCTAGCCGTGTAACGGCTTTATTACAACTAATATCAATGATATTACAATGGTGACGGTGAAGTGCTTGCAATTTAGATGTTACGAGAAAATAAATCTATTTACTTTAATAGAAGCTCATTTAATAAGAAGAGAAAAGAGCTTTCACAAATAAATAAATAAATATTGCTGGACAATTTACACAGCAAGTACAGCAACATCTAACCCCGTGATAAGGTCTAAGCTTGTGTTACAGGTGCTAGATTTCTGTAGATGTACCTACCTCCCTCCCGCCCGATGAAAGTTAAAAAGTAGAATTCTCAACAATCATAAAGTTATAACAAAGATCATCATTTTAACGAAGATCAATTCAATTTTTTTTCAATTCAATTTATTTAAAACCATGGGTACATAAAAATACACTTAGTTTCGTCAGAAATTTACAGAGTAAAAACGTAATATATAATTGAACACTATTTTTATAGTTAGGCTGTATATAGGCCGTGATAAATACAATTCTACCTACAGTCATGTTTGCAGCTGCGTAGAGCATTGTCCATTCATTTGTGTATAATTATTATTCTTAGCTGAGTCAGAGATCCATGCATTGTTATCATTGAGGTAGTCATTAATGCAATAATAAGCTTTGTCAATTAAGTTATTCTTAACATATTTCTTAAATTTAGTTTCATTTAAGGCCAAGATGTCATTTGGTATTTTATTATAAAACAATATAGAGTAACCCAGAAAAGATTTGCTACATTTTTGCAATCTAAATCTGGGCTTCTCTAGCTTGTTTTTATTCCGTGTGTTTACACAGTGAACATCACTTCTTTTTCTCAGGTTATCTATATTTTTTCGGGCATACATAATATTCTCATAAATATAAAGTGAATAAACGGTCATGATTTTAATTTCCTTGAATATTTTACGAAGTGATGTTCTTGTGCCTAGATTGTATAATGCCCGTATAGCTCGTTTCTGTAAAATGAAAATGGAAAGAGTATCGGTTCCAGATCCCCATAGCAATATTCCGTAGCTAAGGATGCTGTGGAAGTAAGCAAAGTAAACTAGCCTTGCAGTTGTACTATTAGTAAGCTTTCTTATTTCACGCACAGCATAGACTGCAGAGCTTAGTCGATCTCCTAACATCATAATATGCGGTCCCCATTGTAATTTTTTATCTAGTTGTATACCTAGAAATTTTGTACAGTTAGAGAAATCAATGTTACTGTTCATTATTTTTATGTCACTACAGTTTGTGTTCTGGTTGATTAAAGAAAACTTTACACAATTCGTTTTAGTTGGATTTAGTAATAGATTATTTATAGAGAACCATTTGTTAACTTGATCAAGGATCTGATTGATTGTGGTCATGTTGGTAGATCTTCGATTAACCTTAAACAATAACGAAGTATCATCAGCAAAAAGCACAATCTCGCTTTTGTTTTGCTTTTGGATCATATTTGGCAAGTCGTTGATAAATACCAGAAAAAGAAATGGCCCCAAAATTGAACCTTGAGGTACGCCTTGCTTAATAAACGACCCTGCCGACTTAAAATCACCCAAGGATACACATTGTTTTCTATGAGACATGTATGATTGCAGCAATTTAAGGGCGTTTCCCTTAACACCATAGTGACTCAACTTCAATGAAAGAATTTGATGATCCACGCAATCGAAAGCTTTGGAAAGATCACAGAAAATTCCAATCGCTTCCTGTGATTCTTCCCAAGCTTGTAATATAAATGTTATAAGTTTTACTCCTGCATCCGTTGTTGATTTGCCTTTGGTAAATCCAAATTGATTGGGATGCAGTAAATTATTAAATTGGAAATACTCAAGCAGTTGATTTAATATTATTCTTTCAAAAATTTTACTCAGCGATGGCAGTATGGAAACAGGTCTATAATTTGAGAGATTAGATCTAGATCCAGATTTGAAAAGTGGTATGATTTTACTAAGCTTTAAAATGTCTGGAAAAACACCTTTACTTATGCAGCTATTTATAATTTCTGATAGTTTTGATGCAACACAATCAATGATTCCATTCAAAACCTTAACTGACATTCCCCAAAGATCTTCTGTTTTTTTCATTTTAAGTGTTTTAAAAACTTTAGTAACTACTATCGGTGTGACATGAGTAAATTCAAACCTACACTTTTGTTCAACCTGCACATTATTTTTTAGTAATGATTCTGCTTCATTTGGGCATGTCATCAAATCCTTCGTAAGCTGAAGTGGAACATTTGTAAAATAGTTTTCAAAAACATTTGCTATCTCTAATTTATCATTAATAATATTACCATTATTCTTTATAGTATTTATTTCTTCAATTCTTGCACCTTTGCCAGTCTCTTTTTTTATTATCTGCCATGTAGTCTTTATTTTATTATTAGAATTTTGAATTTTGTTTTTAATAGCTATCGATTTTGCACAAATACAGACCCGCTTGAAAGTTTTTGAATATTTTTTAACGTATTCATTAAATTCTGTGTCAATAACATAATTTCTTTTATTGTAAAGATCATAAAGCGTATTTCTACTTTTAATTATTCCTGTTGTGGCCCAATCACCTAATTTAGTTTTGATATTAGTCTCCTGGTATATTATCGCGGTTTTGATTATGATAATATAGAGGTCAAAAAAGTGTGTATTTTCAATGTTTTTAAATAATATAACAGCGCTGAAACTAAAATAACTACAGTTGGAATAGTTAGGCATTAATTCAGGCCACAGATATAATAACCCCCAGATACCTCATAACAGGCGAAGACCGCGCGCCAAACATATGGTTAAATCAACCATATTTAAAGCCCCGCCTCGAAACACGGCTTTAGTTGCGACCAAGTGTCAGACCCGTGAACTTCATATACGTTTCTATAGTCTAACGCAAGTGAAGAGGTCAGCTTATAATGGCTACTCGTACGAAGGACGTTCACTTGTCTCTTTTCCGCATTGCGCTTATTGCATTCGTTGTCCTTCTCGGCGAAAGCACGTGTAACGTTAGTGTTGTACATTCTAATCGATATCGTTAAAAATATTAGACGACGTATATAAGCGGGTCTCTCGGTATTATTGTATGTAAAAATAAATAAGTTATCCATAAACCGATTAAATATGTTTATTACTTACTCACTCAGTCAAATGAATTATTTGTGATAAATTTTTCTAATATTATTTTTAAATTTTTAAGTTCTACAGGTTTTGTTTTTTCCAAAAATAAATACATATCTACCTACCTACATGATGCTATTTTCATTTTAATATGAAATTTTAAAACGAATCATCGAAATTAATTATCGACAAATTCATTCAATGTTCCCAACCCGCGACCTAAGTGCGACCTTGAAATAGCCAATCACAACGCCTTTGTTCCAGTCCCCGCAACCCGCGCCTTCCTCCAATTTCGGTGCGTTTGAATCGGAACAAAAGTATTATAATGGACCATCTAGTGGGGGTTATCTGTGATTTAGGCACACTAAATGATTACAAAATGTTAGTTTATAGATTACAGAATGTTAGTTATAGGGACATAATTCATGGCAAGTCTATTGTTGAGCCGACAGAAATACAAAACATCAACATTATGATTGCCAGATGCATTTACAAAACATGGTAAGAAAGCTATTAAAACCTTAATACTCCTTTTAACTGACGCTTGGGGATGAAATAGGAAATACTAGAAAGAGGAGAGCTAAATGTTATAGGAGACCGAGTAAATATAAATATAAACATATGAGAATATTAAAAACTAAAAAATGTATAATAAACTTTCATTATCCTTAATAGTTTTTTATACTAGATCCTGCGCCAAATTAGGCGCAATTTGACAGATTCAAGAGTGATTTATAAATTTACAAAGTTATAAATTTGTTGTGTGATCACTATTTTGGTAAATCTTCCATTATCCTTAGAACAAATTGAAAGTGACAATAAACTTGAGTTAAAACTGAAAGACTTATTGATTGATAAAACGCTTTACTTACAGCATCAAAATGATCTTAGGGAATTACTATAAAATATGTATAAAATTTTAAACTTTTTAGTCGTATTAATTTAAAATTTAGATAAGCCTCTATCTTGATTCTGAAGAATATTGCGTTATTATTTGAAGGTCCATGCAAAGACGACGCCTAAACAATACCGAAAATAGCTACACCAACATACTACATCTTCTGACAAGTGACCGAAAAAATAGGTCAAGGTCATTTTAGACTGAAAAGTATTCCCGCAACACTGATGAGTACTTCTCATCGTCTCTTCAAATCCGCCATTTTTATCCGTCCCTGTCTTTCAACAGGTGTATTAATAAATCCATCTCATTTCTAGTTTATTTATTTTAGTATTGTGACGAAGTTGGTCAAGGTTCGCGTTTACATTGTGATTGTTTGTCAATAGCGATTGTTACAAGATCGCTGACGATATTACGGAGTAGATAATTGTGCTTTACACGCGTCATTTACGTGGGTCAGCTGTGCAAGTCATATGTCAAGGAGGATTCCATTAAAATGATATCTCAAAGAGCACAGCTATATTTTAGAATGTTGTTAGAGGTCTCAAACTATAACGAGACCACAGACCAATTCTCGCAATTTCGACACTTCTCAATAATGGAGTACCTACTCTATTAGTAGTGCCAAGAATTTAAATGAATTATTAATTAGCACCGCTGGACCGGCCACACTTTACAGTAGATAAACTTGAAATGTTACAGGTGACCGCACAAGCGCACAGGAATGCGTTCAAAGTGATAAACGAAATCACTTCAATCACAAGTACCTCAACATTATATGGTTTATTTTTATATGAGGTTACCACTTAAATGGTGCACTTTAAAAACTGTCGCGGTTTGATAAATTCCTTGAGATAAACACGTGCAAATACACGAATTTTTTTTAATTGAATTTTGGAACTTATTCGTCCCAAAACGTGGGACTTCTTGAGGTGCACACACTGCACTGCGGATAGGCAAGCGGTAGTAATCCGTGTACAGGGTTTGGTTGTTAACTTGTTAAGCACGTTGTTAAGTAACAAAATATATCTTGTTGAATACAAGCGACCCGCTCTCGCCTCGCCTTGGGTAACTAATTTACTTATAAACCATCCTCATGAAAAAATCACTAATTTTATTATATGTGAATGTGAATATGTACCACGGCAGTTTATGTAACTAACATGACTCCGAGCGACGCCCACATTACGGCCACCTTATCTCTGACTGAACCGCGACCGCGAGTTTGGAGCGATATTTAACGCAGAAATTTAAATTGCTTATTGGGATTGATTTATTTAAAAGATTTATCTATTTATCAGTTTATTTATATTTATCAATTAACTGAAATGAAAAGTTCAACAATGAACTACGAGTAATATCTCCTGAAGTTTACTTTAAAACTAAGATTCAATTAAACTGAGAGTTGCAAGGATGGATTTGTTTACCGAGAACTTTAGAAGTCTCAAGTTCGTGATAAATGTGAACTAGTTTAGGAATGACGACAGTGCAATGCCCAACTCCGGGCGTTTTGACTAGATTAGTGTGTTGACCCAGTTGTAGCTTCTTGTTGTTTACGCATTGTAACACTAAATATATTTCCAAAAGTATAAATGGGAGTAAATGGATAAATAGAGGGTGTATTGATTCTTGATAAGATAGATATTTTTTTACAAATATATAATCATCATATCAGCCGTCGGACGTCCACTGCTGGACATAGGCCTCCCTTAATGAATTCCAGTCGTTTCGGTCGGATGCGACTTGCATCCACCGTGAACCAGCTAACTTCACCAACTCATCCGTCCACCTGGTAGGTGGGCGTCCGACGCTGCGTTTTCCGATCCGTGGTCTCCACTCGAGAACTTTTCGGCCCCATCGGCCATCCGTTCTCCGAGCTATATGGCCTGCCCATTGCCACTTCAAAGAGCTAATCCGCTGGGCTATGTCGGTGACCCGCGTTCTTCTACGTATCTCCTCATTTCTGATTCGATCCCGTAGAGAAACCCCGAGCATAGCCCTTTCCATAGCTCTTTGAGCGACTCTGAGCCTATTCATGAGGCCGATGGTGAAGCACCACGTTTCGGATCCATATGTCATCACTGGCAACACACACTGATTGAAGACTTTCGTCTTAAGGCACTGAGGTATTTTTGACGAAAAGATGTTACGTAGCTTCCCGAACGCTGCCCATCCGAGTTGGATTCGGCGAGTGACCTCCTTCTCAAAGTTGGACCTACCTAATTGGACTGTCTGTCCTAGGTATACATATGCGTCAACAACTTCGAGAGCCGAGTTCTCAACCATAACAGGGGAAGGCTCTACATGACCATTGGACATGACTTTCGTCTTGTCCATGTTCATTTTGAGACCAACCCGTTGGGAGACTCGATTGAGGCCTTCGAGCATTGTGCCGAGTTCATCCATTGAGTTTGCCATGACTACGATATCGTCAGCGAATCGAAGGTGAGTGATGTATTCGCCGTTAATATTGATGCCCAATCCTTTCCAATCCAGAAGTTTGAAGGCGTCTTCCAAAGAGGCAGTAAACAGTTTCGGAGACAGAACGTCTCCCTGTCTTACGCCCCTTTTTAAGGGAATAGCCTCCGAATTCTGTTCTTGTACTCGGACGGACATGGTGGCGTTTCTATACAAACACTTCAACACTTCGATATACCGATAGTCAATACGGCCCCGCTGGAGAGACTCAAGCACCGCCCATGTTTCGACCGAATCAAAGGCTTTCTCGTAGTCCACAAACGCTAAACAGAGCGGCAAGTTATACTCTTCGGTCTTCTGTATAACCTGCCGCAGCGTATGTATGTGGTCTACGGTACTGTAGCCTTTTCGAAAACCGGCTTGTTCGGGAGGCTGGAAGTCATCAAACCTGCGTTCGAGTCGGTTAGAAATGACCCGAGAAAACAGCTTATAAACATGGCTCAAAAGCGAGATGGGTCTGTAGTTCTTCAATAAGGCTTTATCACCTTTCTTGAAGAACAAGACCACCACGCTTTTGTTCCATGCTTCAGGCGTAGTACCCCCGAGCAAGGTAGAATTAAAGAGCTTCTGAAGGACTTTAAGTACCGGTGATCCACCCGCTTTCAGAAGCTCTGACGTAATTCCATCCTCACCCGGCGCCTTGTTGTTCTTAAGCTGCTTCAGGGCCATCCTAATCTCGTACAGGCTGATGTCCGGGATATCTTCGGTGTAGTGTCGGGTCAGTTTGGCTCTCGGGTCTGTAGCCGCACTGGTAACAGGCTGAGTGACCGAACCAAATATATAATACCCAGACACAATAAATATTTGCAGATCGTATAATGTTTAGTCCGGAGGCGGGAATCAAGCCCGCATCCTCTTGCGTCGCAGGCGGACCTACGCCCGCTGCGCCCCACAGAGGTCGTCACAATTGATTTACTGTCGAGCTAGTCAAAAATGCTAAGTATCGTAAAAGCTCGCTCATCTGGCCTAAGATCAGTCAGGAGACAAGATCAGCGCACAGACAGCATTAGAGCGCGTGTTCTCGACGCGGTGATGTCATCCTCTTGGCCTTGGAGTCTGGACCGATGCATTTGCTTATGAGCATTATTCAGGTGTATTTTGTTCGGATAATTGATATACAGAATGATAGTAGGATCTACTCTTACTATGTAGAGAGCTGGTTATCGAACGAACCTTTCTGCGGATTTTCGCTCGGTAATTCATTTTATATTTCATTCGGACAGCATAAAGATACATACCTATAATAATATCATATATAGCATTCAATAGCAAACGTAGAAAGAATAATATTTTGTGCATAATAAATGGTAACAACTGTAGAGATTTTATCGCAATATGTACTGTAAACCGTTAATTTATAATAAACGTTAAATAAAACAAAGATTTACAATAACCATAAAAGGTTTAAAACTTATCTTCGTCCCAGATAAAGTTGTATAACTGCTTAATTCAGGGCCGAGGGATCAATTCCACACCCCCTCCTACACACTTAGATAGTCACGCAACCAAAACCCAGGGAAATTAATGAGCGTATAATTAATTAAGGGATCTAGTAAGTAAGCAGGCCGTAAGTCTGCGTAATCTTCCGCGGGACGTGTTGGATTAGGCCCGCGTATTCACACTTAGCCTTCCTCGTGTACCCTGCCATTTTAAATGCTAAGTTTCAGAAACTGGTGACATACATGGGACCTTTATTATATGATCTTTATTTATTTTATTTACACGCTGCTCGGCAAAATTGTTAAACAAACCGAACCTTGAACTACCGTAATTTTACTTAAAAACTGAACTTGAAACGATCTATTGGGTCGTGTGCTGCCATCTAGCCCGAACTTGATTACAGCGGCGGCGAGAGAAAAACAAGACACTTCGCCTTTCTTTAGCAATAGTTTGCATTAACATGTATTTATTGTTCGCCGCTATTCCTCCCTAGTGGTAAATAAATACAAGCGTATTTTCCTTGTTTTACGAGCATAGGACAGGCCAGCACCAACTGGGGAACAAAATCAGCTTAAGAGTGCTTTGGATATATTTATTGCAGGGCAGTAAATGTCTCTGCAATAATGTGTCGTGATGCCTGAGTTCTGCTTTAATCTCTTGGCGTGGTTATTCAGAAATAAACTGAAGTGAAAACACGCAATGTTTTAGTAATTATCTGTTATTATTGTAGAGCTTGATACAATAAGAGAGCTAGGTGTTATAGGGAAAGGAACTCAGTAATTTCTCACATAATCAAAATTAAACTTGAATGAGGAAGGATTTTTGTTATTGTACTCGTAAATAATTAACGTATAAACTATATTAAAATACTATTTGTGGGCAATGGCTAACCGAAACTATTGTACAACTCGCTTAAAACATCTGTTCCAGAGCAATAATGAAGTCAAATATTGAATATTAATTAGGTAGCTTCGGACTAAAGTGATAAAGGGAGTAGATATATTATAAAACTTATTCCTATATTTTCCATCGAATATATTGCTACTATAAAATGTTATACATATATTTAAAATGGCATAACTACATTCATTCCGGTCATTGACGTTACTTTTCGGCATTCGACGTAAATAATTGTAACAGCCGCGAGGTATAAACGTATAGGTATGTAGCAAGAGTATAAATAGGTGAGTATGTAACACGCGAGGAATCGCTTTGCGAATCGCACGTGGCTTGGTATACACGAATAGAACACTTCAATACACACTTCATCCAATGCCACTATTCTGATGAAAATGAAAAATCCTAGAAATTGGACAGCGTGATTTTAGTTTTCTTAGGTTTGATCTTACATAAAATGTAAGTCCTTATTTTAGTGTACAACTATGACTCTATGCCAGTCCTCATCTCAACACACTATTTAATACACAATTATGATATTCTACAAAAACATAATATTATTTCTTCTCACATTCCTACGTCACGTTAAATCTTTAAAATCTTTCAATTCCCAACACATTATGTACCTTTAACAACATCTAATAAGTAGGTAATCATGCGAAACCAAGTGTTTGGTTTCGCACATCGCAAATTGATAGTATCTTTACCACTTTAATTATCAACGATATCATTTTAAGCCACCAAGAATACTTTTAATTATTCGCGTGCGTTGTCCACACGCAGAAACACCATCATAAAAAAGGTTAATAAAACAATCGCCCACGCAATATAGATGGCGCTGATCGACGAGCCCGAAATGCCGAAGTGCTCAACTGCCGAAATTGTGTAAATAAACCAAAGTAATTTCATAATTAGGTCGGCGCGGCACCCGCGGCTCGAGGGCGAGGCACACAATAACAATCAATCAATTAACTAAGAACACTCGATGGCTTCTATCGTCACGAGTTGAGACGCTTGATATTTTTTTTTTAATTTTCCTGTTATTGCCCTATTACGTTTCTACTCAACGTAGATACTACATAGTAGACGAATTTCCCATTCCTTATTGTTCAGTATAAGCAAGGTTGTGTTACCGTGGACTATCGAAAATAAAAATGGCACAGTATGATGATGAAGGACAGGTGTTTTCCTCTTATGAGTAGTAACTCCCTCTAAAGTTCCAACAAACAAACAGATTTTGACCATCTTGTATTATTTTATTTGCACACAGAAACACACTTTGAACAGTTGCTACTTGTATAAAATATGCGGTTGGACAAGGCATTGTGATACAAAATGTGGATGTTCTGTGAGAAAATGATTCATTATTGTACAAATCGTTGTTTTCTCGTTGTATATTATTTTAAACGTAGGATATTTAGTATTCTCATTGTATTACGTGAAGGTCGTTCAAGAATTAAAAATAACAAACGCTTGCACTTAAACTTTATCAGTTTAAGTGTAACAATGTAAAGCACGTCAGCTAGTGAGGTAACGTGATCTAATCGATTATACGTTCATCGATAAATGTATCGGGCTCACGTTTGTGCCGTGAATAATCGACGAATCAAATTATCACGGCAATAACTCGTACGAATATGCATCGACACTTAATTGTTGAGGCACGTTTTAAATGTTTTATCTTAACGGGGATCGTTTTACACTATCAGTGCCCATGACGCTTGTCCGCATTTACTCACCGGTGAGCCGGGGCAGTGAATGGGTTAAGTTAAGATTTTCATGTAGGTATGGTTTAAGATTTATCCATGTAAGTAAATAAAATGGTTGTCTATTTATTGAAAGGTATTGTATCTCTTTCTCAATAAAATATTGTTTGACAACATTGTGCGACAAAGTGACGGCATCAAAAGCAGAGGTTCTTTTTGCCGCGTCGACGTCAATAGCACTGTATCCCTCGTTATTGCTGAGATGGGTCGCGATCCGCAACTTATCCTTTTTGCGAAATGTCATCAAATTATATTTTCGCTAAAATGTAGTGTGCCGGAACCTTGGTATGACAAGAGATTCGATCTCAGGCGATCCAAACGTGACTGAGTTTGAGACTCTGTTATTTAGCCGGTAGGTTTGTCTAAATTACGTGTTTCAATTTGATTTATTTATGAGTAAACATTTAACGAGTTTTATAAGATATTTCATATTCTCAAAAATGCAGATGTTTAATATTTTTTTAAAGATTTATTTACTACAGTATATATAATACATATTTTAAGGTATCTTCGAACGAAAATGTTGATACTGAATGTAAATAATTACTAGTATTACTAAATTTGTGGCATATGTCAATATAGTGTTGACATACGGACGAGTTATCCGTGAACAGAGAATGTCACCGTGCTCTAATAAGCTTGACGAAAGCGTCTCAGGTAGATCTTCCAGAGCCAAAGATGTTCCACATTTGGGTCATCTATTAACGCATTTAGGCGAGCGCCGTATGTCAAGGACCATCCGTTTGAAGTGCGACATTTGTAGACAGGTGAAAAATCACCGACATACGTTCACCGGAATTTATGACGCAATCATATTAAATTAACTTGTTGCGGAATCTTAGATTCAATTAAAATATTTGATACTTTAAAACTCAACGAGAAACTGGAAGAGATTATTATCGCTTTTAGCGATAAGGCCGCCAATTGACCTATTATTTAATTTGTATTTTCTTATTATGTTATTTTAGGTTAAGAAATTAATGGTATACAATAAAAAAATTATATCTATCTATCAAGTTAAATTGACTGAACATCAAATTGTTTATCAAGACCTAAATAAATTCAACCTTATCGCATGCCTATCGGTTTCGGTAATATCAAATTAATAGCTTACTCAACGATAAGGCGGCCATTTTTGAAAACACAACAGTTGCGCTTAGAGCTCATACAGCTCCTTAGTGGAATTTACTCGTACAGTTTAAATTGCTTCAACCACTGCTCGAAACAAAAGGGGTTTTTAAATGGTGGAATGTCACAAGTGCTTTTGGGGTCGATAGAACATCCGCAACGGGCCTGCACTGCGCCGCAATTACGAAAGATGGAATTGAGATGAAAAATTCAACGTGGAAAATTGTAATGCAACCTTCGCGTCATCGCTGCGCTCACAATTTTATGCTTCACACTCCAGTGCCTACGAGGATCTCGCTTCAAGGAAAACTACTGATAGTGCACTTAACTTACGGATAGATTGGATCATGTGCTGCATTTTACAAGCCAATTATTATACCACTGTAATAAATATGCGAAACAATTCATTGGGCGTTTTTGAACTAATCGCGATTCACGTTGACTCCCGGTATCCACAACGAAACCTCAATAGATTAGATATGCGGTTATTTACTACATCGAATACCAAACGGTCAGATACTAACCGGACACAGTTAAAACCAACAACAATTGACCTCTGTCTCATATTCGCTAGCAAATCGATAGAAATACTCTGTATTTACTTAGTACATACTTTGTCTCTGTATTTACTTTGAGTTCATAAGCGGATGAAATTACTTATCAGACAAGCAAATAACTAAGCTAACCAAATACTGTGGCTCCAAATAGTTCCATTAAGATCCGATCGTAAACCTCAAGCTTGAGCCTTTCGACAGAGTAGAGGTGGCTGCCTCACTCATCTTTATCAAGGCTTGATACGATAGGCCTTGTATTATTCATATTTCATCCCGGAGCCCCATTACCCTGAAATCCAACTCATCATATGTGACGGTGATGAATATTCAATAAACAAAGCTCGCGCTTACGCCGTGATTTATAGCGCGGAATGAAATAGGACACAATTTCCCAGCTGTTAATTCTACGGCACAGTTATCAGAAATGTCAAGCTCAGGCTTATTCAAGGAATGGGAGAGCCCGTGACGGTAACCTAAATTTTTATTACAAAACGCCATCGTCAATTTGGCAGAGGAATAAACCAGGACGGAATAATTAATGTCGGTTGATGAGTTGAGGCGCGTGTCATTCCTATTTTTTGCCAGTACTAATGGCGGATTTCACCATAGGACCATAATTAAACATTCCCTTTCCAGTCATCGCAATAAGAAAGCAAGCGCCGTCTGCAATTAACTTTAATGCTATTAAGTTGCTGGTAAATTAAATGTGAAACCTTAAGGACATAAAGATTTGTCTCTGAATCTGAAGAAGGATACATTTGTTAATGCAATCTAATCTATAAAAAATCAATACCACTTTTCTTTATAATTCTATAACTCAAAAACGGCTGGGCCGATTAAGGTGCTATTGGTTTGGAAATAGTCTTAGTAGCTCAGGGAAGGTTTAAAAGGTGAGAAAACATAGAAATAAAGCGGGCGAAGCCGTGGGCGGGTCAGCTAGTACTTTTTATAATTGTTTTCTGAGCTATTTTAGGACGTAAATTTCGAAAACAGTTATGTTGATAACTTGATAATGACTATTATCGCCACAAAATATTAGGTTGTGCAAACAGAACCATAAGTCAGGGAACCTTGACACGCCCGAGCTGTAGGTAAATGATGTAAGCACCGCATAGGCAAGGTTTTATCAATCAAAACTCGGAAAGCACTCGCTTTCGGTGTTTCGTGAGCGGCGCAACCTCGATTCCGTAAACGATGAAAGAGGATAATACACCAGAAGCTCATAACCGGAATAGTATATCTGAAGACAATGCGCCGACAGGGGAAATACAAAAACGGAGCAGACTCTTGTTCCATAAATGCAAATATTCGTGCTCAAAAACCCAACGGAATACCTCCCCCGCGGACTGATTATAATTACGAAGAAAAATTGGGTTCTTTCTTCTACAAATTTTGCAAACATAAATATTCAAAATGAACCCACTTAATTTGGAAATGCTAATAGTAAAATGTCACAAAAATTATGTAAACGTCTTCGATTTCTAGAACAAAGCTTTCTCGAGCGTAAAATTTAAAGGTCATTGTCCCGAGCTGTGTAAAATGTGACAAAATTTGCGAGTTCGCGTCGACAGTTAATCACTTTTACTATCATTTTATTACGGTAGACTATTTGAAGTTAATGTAGGATCATTTTCGCTTTTGCCTGAGTTTTAATGAGCCTGACTTCCGGTGATTTGTTTAGTCAGGCAGGGTGATGTTGAATGCCCTGCCCCTCACAGGTGCTACTGCCAAGTGCCAGCCCTCCAGTTAACTACAGTTAACGACATCGATATCGATAATTGGCTGCCCACATCACTAGTAATATTGGTAATTACTACAATTTCATCTGCGATATCGAGGAATATATGGAATGTGTCTGTTCATTTAGGCCTACTTTGTCCAGACCTGTTTAAAATTGCGCACATGTTTTGAATAAAAATCAACGTTACTTTCTAGGGTTGCTTATGTAACGTTCATGCGAGCGTGGGAATATGAGCCTAATGATGCATAGAATATGGAAAGGCACGTGCCGCCGAAAAGTAGGCTGACTTTTTCAGTGAGCCCGCGGGCCTTGCGGCTGTGCATTCATGTTACTATTATAAGATGTAAGGTCTCTCATTCTTATTGTGTACCATATAACGAGACATTTTCACATTCTAAGAAACATTCTAATAAAAAGGGTTTGTTATTGTTACCTACACAATCATAGTATCAAAGAAAAATAAAATACCGAGGCATCAGAGGAGTAACAAGTTTTTCTGTATTGCGTAAAGACGACGATATTTATTTTACTCATCCGTCGTTGATTGAAAGAGCCAGTGACGACAATGGTTCGTTTCACTACAAACTACTGTTCGATGACGTGAATACATGCTGAATTGAAACGTGTCAGTAAAGAAAAACTCTCAGAGGAAAAACGTACAAAAGAACGTGATCAATCTCTCCATTTCCTGAGAGAAATGTGATTATGGATGGAAGTAAGCAAAATTTTAATTTCCAGAGATGGTTCTCAGGTGTTTTTCCCTCTAAGTGTTTTTGGGTTTTGTTTGACTTACCTGGGTAGAAATCGTGTGACTTGGACATTTTGACTCTGGCGCCTGTGTCCTTCTGGAGCTGGGCGATGGTCTCGCCGCCCTTGCCGATGATGGCGCCGGCCACCATGGACGGCACCAGCACCTTGAAGTGGTACGTCGGCTCCACGGCTGCGGATGAGGTGCGAGATTAGTACGAGGCCACGGAAGAAGCATCGTGTTCTGAACTACTATTTGATCCTGGTTTTATTATGAAACGAAATATCGATAGAAACAGAATACCTGACTACATGAGAGCATGTGAGCAAACAGCCTATGATTGCCAATATCCCCAAATCACAATAAATGCCTGTTACAAACCCATCCTGAGGGGATGCGAAATAAATTAGCCCATTTCAGAGGAAAATGCGAGTTTGTTGCTCGCTTGCAATATTTAACGGTAATTACGAGGAGGTTTAACACAATTTGGGGCAGAGCATTGTGTGTGGTTATTATTTTAGAAGACAAAACTGGCGAGATTAAACCATGGATCAAATGCCTTTTGTTTGCGACCTCAGAACACGGCGCTCCGGCGCTAAGTAAATGAGCTGTCTGCTATGAAATACGTTCTGAGACACCATGACTGCCATGGATAAGCAGCGAAGTCGAAGATTATATTGAAGTGCTGGAGTTTATCTTGTGTAAGTGCATTAATATGAAATGTGGCCGAACCTCGGAGCCTGCAGTGATGTCATGTCACGATGTGCGAATAGCCAATACCAATAAATAAGTACAATTCACATAGCACCATTTCTGCTGCTGTTCTGTTGGCTTTACAAATAATAAAAAATCATGTTATGTTATCGAGATAATTTTATACAGGCGTTATGTAGTAGCTTTATATTTATTTATTCAGTTATTGACATGCATTGTTCTAAACACAGATGGAGAAGACGTCGAAGCGAAGGTAGACTGATGATTATGATAATACTGGAATCTACAATGACGACGAACTACGGGCCTGGATACGGCAATGCTGACCTCAATGGAAGTTATTAATCAGACCATATATGAAACATGTCAACAATACGTGTAGTAGAGCCGCCCACAGGGCTCGCTGTGTTCAGTTGAGAGGCGGCGCGCTCCCGCAGGCGTGCGGTGGCGCGCGGTTGTGGCCCAGCCAGTGGCACATCTGACCTTATTTCCAGCTCTAGGCCGCGCCACCTGCCGCGGTGACATGGACGACCCCTTTCTATGTTTCTATATTGAACTTGCCAGAACCACGACTACCATAGCTTTGACGCAGATACAGGTTTGAGAAGTGCAAACGATTGGACGAACCAGACAATAAGTTGACAACACGGATTTTTTTCCTATTGTAGTGTCCTATTACCTGACTGTATGTACTATACATTGACAGACTATTAATAGTCATTATTAGATATTATTATTTTACAGACAATAAAATGATTATTACTAAATTGTTTCCAATATACATACATTTTAATGGTAAAACCAAAAACTCTCCACCACATTTAAAGTAATTAAACGTGGCTTTTACAATGAAGAGTCCGTCACAGTCCCTCCCAACAAAGCGTTATTAAAAGGAAAAAAAAATCCGTTCTCATTATATTTAGGGCGACAATGGAACGGCTCGCCTAATCTCCGCGATTGTAATTTGGGCTTGCTGTGAAATATTACCATGGTGCGACAGTGACAGAACAGTTTTGCACCCTAACATTTGACAGCCACTTTATATAAACCGGCTCAGTTTATCCGCAAACTTGTCTGAGAAGGCAACTACGTTTTCCTAATACCCAACATTAATACCGGTTTGGAAAATGTCTATGTAAATATAAATAAGGGTAACAACTATTCGCCCGTTTATATTATTAATAGCATTCCCTATATATTTTTGACATTATTACAAGGGACGTATTTTGATGGAGACTAACGGCTTGCCAGGAAAGCAATGCCAGTCACCAATAAATAGTAATTTAGTGCCATGATAACTGCGACTGGTGTGAACACAGTGACCTTGTCCACAAAGCCGTGTTTACTAGCGCGGCATGCAATGAATTAATTCACCATTGAGTAGAGTATACAAGAGTTAACTGCCTCTAAACGAATGGCTTCTTTGCTTCCCATAGTAAAACCAACTGAGCAGTAAACTATAGGAAAGTGGACCGTAACGAAATACACAGTAACTCGCCGCTTTCGGGAAAAAGGGAACTAAAATAAGATTGAAGCTTATTGTAAACTGCTGGAAAACTTTGTAGCGAAGTCGCAAGGCTAAAAAAAGTGGAGACCGATTTATCGTAAACAAGTAACTTTTGCAAGGTATTACGTGAAGTTTGTAAGTATTTGACACTGAAACATTCCTCGGGCCATCGGAAACTAATCAATCTTCGGAGCGCGGGTTAAGCCGGTAATCTTTAAGATGGGATTACGCATCTGTACGGGCTGATAGATCGCTCCTTAGCTCGTCTTATCTATACTAATATTATAAAGAGGAAAGATTTGTTTGTATGTTTGTTTGTTTGTTTGTAACGAATAGGCTCCGAAACTACTGGACCGATTTCAAAAATTCTTTCACCTTTGGAAAGCTACATTATCCCCGAGTAAGATAGGCTATATTATATTTTAAAAAAAATTAGGGATCCTTACTAAAACTCCAATAATGTAACATAAGGTGTAAAAAAATGACCTAAAAATGTCTTACGTCGCGTGCGCTGCGAAAACTATTGATGATAGAACAAAATCATGTACTACGACTTTGCAGAACTCATCATTATCTACAAAAAATGTCGCGACAGCATATGTCTAAATATTATAGTTATGTCACAGTAAGCAGTTTTTTATTCTAAAATATTAATTTATATATGCCGCGTCTTGAAGGGGTCTTCATTTGTACCTTGGTATTAATCCTTATCCAAATAAATTACTTTATATTCAAGACGGCTTTAATACCTTTTTATAACTTTTAGAATTATTCAATTCGGACATTTACTTCGGAAGATATCACGAGTTTAAAAATGCAAGTATTAGAAAAAAGTCTAGAGGTTGTCGCTCACCGCGCTCAGCTAGCCAGCATGCGATGTAGACTCCATGTAAGCGTCACTGGGGTACGGGGGACGGGGGACGGGGTGGAGTCAATGTAATGTAATATCCTAATCCTAACATAGGCTACTTTTTACCGCGTAAAAATATATGCTTACGTGGGAAAATTCGATTTCGATGAAATTTTGTATGTAGATAGTTGCAAATAAAAGTATATGGCGAGACAAAGTTCGCGGGGGCTGCTAGTTGCGTATAACTTTATATATTTGAAAGCCCCTTGGAATATACTGAAATACTTTCAGTCAAAGTATCTAATTGAAAACACATTAGCTAAGATGACATAACTGTTCTATTTCTACAGTTCTAAACAAAACGCTTGCACAACTAGCAATATTTCTTAATAAATAAGATATTATCGGTGTTTGTCGGCGCTCTGTAGGCGGTACGAAGTGGCATCCAGCCGGTAATAAGTCACTTCGCTTATTAGGACAAGGATTCAGCCACGCCCATCGGGAGTGCGGATCCCTTTAGGCAGATAGGGTTTACATTACATGATTAAGCAACACAAAAGGGAAAATGACAAAACATTTCACTTAATAGGACATCAAGATTAAAGTAACGACATTATGTAAAATCACTTTCCGAGAACCAACCGCGCACGTTGCCGCGTGTACCTTCAGCCACAGCATGCATTCATGTCAAGTACACAGAAGCTTCATCTTGGTCTGCGTTGTGTATTCCGTTTGAATCTAATTCGGAGGCAACTGTACCTGACGTTTCGCAATACACTTCAATGGTGCTTCAGTGGTCGCTTAGTTGGCACGGCATAGAAACACTCACATGCTATATTGAAACTTGCAATCGATAAGCGCATCACAGTCTAAAATATATTTGATTCAAATACCTTAGATGTAACAAATAGTAAGTAATAAATGTAATAATGACAAGAAGGATGAAATAAAATACCTCATCTCAGCGCGTCCCACTCAGTTAAGGGATGCGGTAACAAAAAATAGGTAACTTCTTTTATCTCGTTCAACAATTCTCAAGTTACCCCGGGAATTTCGTTCCAAAAATAATATTTGGAGTAGCTGTTGATAAAATCAACTCAGTAACGATTTTCACCAAATGTTGAGTACATTTTCGTGACAGAATAGAAGATTATTTGTTAGAAAATATTTCTGATCAATCAGTTATGAATGGTGGCGATCGAGGCCACAGTTAGGTTTCAAATATTCCGAACATTTGAAGCCAAACGTCCGAGGAAACTCGTGCTTTATGTTCGAATCCATGAATTTAGACAGAGCACGAATGTAATCAAATTCATCTCCGGGGAGCAAAACCAATATCGAGTTTCACCACAAAATGGACAATATTTACAAAAGCCAATTTTTCATCAAACAACGTTCGTTTATACTCTAGTGGTGGAATATGAATTAATGATTTAGTTTTGGACGGATAGCTACGTAATAAATCATCCGGATAGTTTGGCAGGTCCAGGAAGGTTATCAACAAAAACGCCCCATAGCGGCCTTTCGATAAAAGCTTGATAAAGCAATGTTTCAAGTATGATATTCACAATGTGTAACAGTTTTGCGGATAGAGTGACGATTTAGGTCACAGTAAACATTTTTGAGAAAAGAATCGCTAACTTGCACAAAACTAGGGCGGACCTAGGACAAAGGCATATAAGCTGGCGCACGTTCATAGTCTCGCGCGCTGCTTAGCCTCCGCTGCCCACGACGCAACTTGCAAGTTATAGAATAAAACCACTAGTATTTCATTGTGACAAAGAATCAATGCACGGAGCAGTGAGGAAATGGCGCAGGGAGAACTGCAGTCGGAAGCAGCTGCCAATGTTGATGCGGCATAATGGCGAGCTGAAAACAGGTCATGTGCTTTGTACTAGGCACGTTAACTCAGCAAAAACTGGGTTACAGAACGTACATTGCACTGAAACAACACAGATTCTACTTGGATATTAAAGATAAGGATAGACAACAAGTGTTGCGATAAAATAAAATACTAGTTTGTTGTGGCATGGTGCAGAAGCGTTTGTTATCTGTTTTATCTCTGTTGTATAAACAAAACGTTCACGGACAAAACACATTTAAATGTAATAGCTCTGTGCGGAAATGCACAGACAAAAAGCTGTCACAACAGTAACTCTAATCAGTTAATATTTTTATTTTTCAACCGAGCAAACATGAAACTTTGTGAAACACAATTTTGTATCGGTTGAAATTATTCAACTGCGAGTGGTCTGCGTATGTTTGTAGTTTGGTCTGCGTATGTTTGTAGTTGCGAGCTGTCACTGTTAACTCGCTATTGTAATTTTTAATTGATAATGTTACCTAATTTTGATGAATAGCACTCCATATTCTATGTCAAATATAAAAAATACTAGTGAAAGAATTACTTCGATACATCAATTAGTTTCCGATTTATAAGTAAAACAAGTTGTAACCGTACGACGCGAGCCGCCGGTTACGGTGTGACGTCATAGTGCAGCACGATCAGTCTGGTTCACTCAGTCCGCTTGCATTCGCTTGTTATTGTGACGTAACTATAATAGTTAGAAATATGCTGTCGCGACATTTTTTGTAGATATTAATGTGTTCTACAAAATTGTAGTACATTGTATATTTCTAAAATGAATACTTTTCGCAGCGCATGCGATATAAGATTTTTTTTTTACATCTTGGGTGACATATTTGGGTTTTCCATGCGGATCCCTACTTTTTTTGAAAATCTAATATAGCTTATAACCTTCCTCGATAAATGGACTATCCAACACTGAAAGAATTTTTGAAATCGGACCAGCGGTTTCTGAGATTAGCGCGTTCAAACAAACAATGAAACTCGTCAGCTTTATAATATTAGTATAGATAATATAGATAAGTATAAGTATAGAAGCGCATAAACAAGTTATAAATCAAAATAAACGGCCTCACGCATATTGTAAGTAAAATAAATACAAATAAAAGTGGCCAAGTGCGAGTCGGACTCGCCCATGCAGGCTTCCGCAGCAATTGTTTATATGAAATAGTTTATGACGTACTATAAAAAAACTACTTCATAGATTTCGTTCAAACCAATTTTCGTTGTTAGTTTTTATGGTTATGTACAATATATATTTTTCTAGATTTATCATCTTCTTATTTTAGAAACTAGAGGGGGGGGGGGGGGACACTCTGTTTTGCACTTTGGAAGAGTCTCACGTGTAAACTTACGTGTAAATTGTAATCACGTGTAAATTGAGTTTAAAATTAAATGGTTTTAGAAATATTGTTATGATTTTTAAAGACCTATTCATAGATAACCCGTCGTATAGGTCCGATTAAAAAAAAGTTTTTAAGTTTCAGTCCTATGTATGGGGACCCCCAAATGTAATTTTTTTTTCAATTTTTGGCCACTTTTATTTGTATTTATTTTACTTACAATATGCGTGAGGCCATTTATTTTGATTTAAAACTTGTTTATGCGCTTCTATACTTATACCTATCTATACTATCTATACTAATATTATAAAGCTGACGAGTTTCTTTTTTTGTTTGAACGCGCTAATCTCAGAAACCGCTGGTCCGATTTCAAAAATTCTTTCAGTGTTGGATAGTCCATTTATCGAGGAAGGTTATAAGCTATATTAGATTTTCAAAAAAAGTAGAGATCCGCACGGAAAACCCAAATATGTCACCCAAGATGTAAAAAAAAAATCTTATATCGCATGCGCTGCGAAAAGTATTCATTTTAGAAATATACAATGTACTACAATTTTGTAGAACACATTAATATCTACAAAAAATGTCGCGACAGCATATTTCTAACTATTATAGTTACGTCACAATAACAAGCGAATGCAAGCGGACTGAGTGAAACAGACTGATCGTGCTGCACTATGACGTCACAAGCGCTCATGTGACTGTTAGCGAGACTCGATATTTTTCGAAACTTTGAATGCCTATAAAATCAAAACTACTAGGTACTTTTTAACTAAACAAAAACTAGTGTATTTGTATACACGCAGGCTTTACTGATACAACATTTCAAGCGATTTGGCATACCTAGTAACATTACTTATTCCGATAGTTTATGAATTCAGTCACCTAATTAGAATCGCTGGCATATCGGTCATAATGGGAATGGGATCTAGAGCGTGAGAGTCCCAACTTAGTTAAACGTATAAAAAGTACAAGGTTGTAAGTTCGCCCCACTTGGCACGGTCCTCGGCACTCGAGCCTCATCAACTCTTTTCATGCACGCTCGCGCTATTGAAAAGAGCACGATTTGGCCGCAGCGGAGATTATCCCAGAGAAGCGGCTCTCAACTGCTTTGCGCTTTGAAAATCCCAACTTTCATTCACCCTTTGATCTTTGAAACCGGCAAGATTGATGAGCCGAACACCGTTTGAAATGCAAGACGGATCTCAAAGTAGAAAGAAAGGCCTAGTAAACTTGATACTCTTTGTACCTCCGAAGTTCAGACACTGACGGTTACGGAAAACTTTTCAACAATCTCGATGAAATTTCTAACGTGAAAAATGGCGAAGTTTTATTTTGCTCAGCGCTTCACTGGCGTCGTAATTGCGGGTCTGTTTCGGAGCCAAACTCAATTTGTTGCAGTTCACCCGCAGGCACGGAATACATTTTGAAATAGAGGTGGCGTTATGACAACGATAAGCCAGTGACATGCGCCCCTTATCTCTCTGTGTAACATGCCTGTGTAATTTGTGCCAGATAATGATTAGCTAGCGGCCATTCTCAATATAGACAATTCAATTTGTGTGTTTCAAGTTGGAGCCCGGTCTAGATCTGTTTCTGGTACCGATCGATTAAGGTCTCATACAACTTCACATCGTTATCAAAATGCAATTAATGAATTCTCTTACTTGACAATTTTGAGCGAGTTGAAACTAGAACGCTTTCATTTAGCATGTCGCTAGAGCAAGGTCTACATTCCGCGGGCGGGCGCTCGCGTCGACACCACTATGCAAATGCAACAAACCAACACCACTGGCCACTGGCACTCGCCCGTGGTGCTCCCTTGACACGCGAGCGCGACAGATACCTGCATAAGAATCGATAGAACTAAATAATAAATAACCAACCCCGTGCAAGGTCGCAAGTCGCAACGTTTAATTTTCCAACCTTGGGTACCTACCTACTTAATACTTACTGGCAATGATTTTATATAGTATAGATTTGTTACAAGCACGCGCATTGTAAAGACTCAAATAAAACCCAATTGTAACTTTTAGTTGTCAGTCTGCGTCGAGCGCAATCACGAGCTTGACATGCCGTAGGTTATTGTGTGTGTCCTTGCTAAAACAAAATAAAAATGCCATCGTGTGTGTTTCGGAAGTGTACCAATTACGATGCTAAAGTAAACAAAACACAAGGAATCTCGTATCACATGCGAGTATGCAAAGATACTTAGATTACATATTTATTTTTCCAAATAATTATTATAATTGAGGCGCGGACATAGATTAGTTAGTGTAGATGCGAATATTGATGGCGATGTAAATTCGATGTAAATGTAAATTCTGATCGACATTCAACACATCAGGTACCTATTTTTAATCATCGCGTATATTTGATTAAAACCATAATTCATAAATACACAAATATTCGTCTCCATTCCGCACATAAAAATAACCCCGAATTAAAAAAACTTTTAAAGAGACAGAAAATAAATAAATAAAATCTTTTTGAAGGTATTTAGAAAGTGTGTTTTACTAATTTATCATTAATTATTTCAATTTCAATAAATATGATTTACTTTTGTAAGGTGTTTAATTTCTTACCTATTACTATACATTTTACTCAAGTGTCCACTCTACGAATATAAATGTTACTCTATGAACTAGTAAACATTTGACATCTTATGTCAGTTTTGGATTCACGGAACAGATTTCAAACTGCAATTACATGAAGGCAATGATTTTATATAGTATAGATATGTTACCTTCATGTAATTGCAGTTTGAAATCTGTTCCGTGAATCCAAAACTGACATAAGATCAAATGTTTACTAGTTCATAGAGTAACATTTATATTCGTAGAGTGGACACTTGAGTAAAATGTATAGTAATAGGTAAGAAATTAAACACCTTACAAAAGTAAATCATATTTATTGAAATTGAAATAATTAATGATAAATTAGTACAACACACTTTCTAAATACCTTCAAAAAGATTTTATTTATTTATTTTCTGTCTCTTTAAAAGTTTTTTTAATTCGGGGTTATTTTTATGTGCGGAATGGAGACGAATATTTGTGTATTTATGAATTATGGTTTTAATCAAATATACGCGATGATTAAAAATAGGTAGGTACCTGTGTTGAATGTTCGATCAGAATTTACATTTACATCGAATTTACATCGCCATCAATATTCGCATCTACACTAACTAATCTATGTCCGCGCCTCAATTATTATAATTATTTGGAAAAATAAATAATCTAAGTATCTTTGCATACTCGCATGTGATACGAGATTCCTTGTGTTTTGTTTACTTTAGCATCGTAATTGGTACACTTCCGAAACACACACGATGGCATTTTTAATTTGTTTTAGCAAGGACACAATAACCTACGGCATGTCAAGCTCGTGATTGCGCTCGACGCAGACTGACAACTAAAAGTTACAATTGGGTTTTATTTGAGTCTTTACAATGCGCGTGCTTGTAACAAATCTATACTATATAAAATCATTGCATGAAGGTAACATATCTATACTATATAAAATCATTGCTTACTGGTATTAAATTAACTTTGAAACATAATTTATTTTTAAATTCCTTAAACATGAATGAAATGAAGAAAATTAATATTAACTATTTGAATTACTTGAATTGGAAATAACACACAAAAATTGCTCAAAAAACTCACAATTTATGGAAAAAAATAATTACTATTTACAAACTTAAAAGGTAAGTTTTTGATAAGTTTTCTAGAGAAGGAAAATACCGTGGCCTTAACTAAATTATAATGAATTCAGTTTTACGAGTATTTACTCAGTTGTTTTATTGTTCATTGTTGTTATTAGATAAATGTATTTATGTTACTCATGGTCGTACTTATAAACTATCTGATAATGATAAGAACAATTAAATTAACCTAGAACATTATTAAGTCCCCGTTGGTACCGGTGTAATTAGGTCTATAACTATAACTAGCGATCATCGCAGGAAGATGACAGATTATTAGAACCAATTTGAAACACGTTTTATTTATTTATGTTATTTTCGGCATTTAAAACAACCAACCTAATATAACAAAAGAATATCTCAGGATAATGAAACTACAGAACTTGGTGTCAAATTACAGTTACCGTTTTGTAATTGTGTTGCATCAATTTGTTTATTACTTACTAGCAGTGCCCGCGACTCCGTCCGCGTTGAATTATGTTTATATGGGGGCCACGTCATTACTGGAGCAAAATTGTCTATCTATCTATAGCCTATCCTGTGTCTTAGACTTCTAAATGTTTATCTACCATACTTCATCAAATTTGGGTCATTGGTTTAACAGTTATGGCGGAAAATACACACAGAAAAAATCTTAAAATCGTATTGTTTATGAATCCTTCCGCATTTCCTGATATACGGTAATACGATGATTGTGAAAAATGTCGCAAGTTGCACAAGTTCAAATAAACCGCTTGCGCAAGATCAGCCCACCTGTAACCACAATGGCCACCTAAAACGAAAGTGTTTTGTAAACAACAGACCACACCGAAAGCTTGATACTGAACAAGAGAATTGATGAAACAAAAAATTTCTAATAACGAGCCACAATAACCCGTCTTAAATTCTGTATCCACGACAAAGTTGTCTATAATATAAAAATGTATCACTGAATGTGATATTATGCCGAAAGTTATGGAAATGACACAGATTGTAATTGAAACCAAATTAGAATTGCAATGTATAATTGTGTTTAAATTCTGTCTGACATCACATTAGGTTAAGCGCCTGTAATGATGTTAAGATATAAATAAATAAACTATACCTTAGAGTACGACAATAGTTCTTATGTAGAGTCATATTGCAATAAATAAAAAAAACAATGAAAGAATTGACTGTGACGGCGCGGGCGGTACGAAATTCGCGGAGTCAAATAGTTACTTCTAAAGGCCAACACAACAAGATATCGAAAGATCTAACCCGACTTGGTGCGATAAGAGTCTAGATCCCTGGATCTCTAAGGATACCTGAAGTAAATGAAGCCTGCGACAGGTTTCCTGTTTTCTACATCATGACGCAGAGTTGAACACAGCAATCTATTTGTTGGCCCGAAGCGCCGAAGCACCCACGTCGAAGGAGCTAATTGTTTTTCATTGTTTTTTCTGCTAAGTGCTGTAATTTCCTTACCCAGCATTAGCAATTATAGTATGTTTGTAGTAATTGGAAGCCATGTTTTCTCTTATACAAGGGTAAGTACAGTTAGTTAGTAAAATGAGCAATCATGTTTTATTTTTCCTTCATGTAATTTCGAATGCAGAGGTATTTATCAACAATTTCTCTGGCTACCGTTACTGATAAGGGATTGAAGTTCGACTTGAATGGATAGCATAAGCTGCTGATAAAATTAAATTTAGCTCCTCTATAAAAATGTCTACCTCTCCTATAGTCAGTAAACACCTAATTTGAATATGATAAAAGAAGCCATGTGAATAAAGGCATTTGTAGTCAAAACGTTTTATCAACTCCACTATAAATACATAAGTAATTCCCGGTTTGATAAAATGAATGATAAAGAAGAGGGCCGTAGCCACTTGGTAACAGATAAATACGAATGGACGTGGAGTGATCAAATGATATTAGGCTCCTCCCGCAGTCTACGAATAGCCATTTTGATTGTGTCGAGTACTTATACCCTTTTATTATAATGATTATCCGCAAACCGTAGTGCGGCAAACCCCAATATTTACCGCACCGCGGATCCTATTGAGTCCGTGAAATAAAATTACATTCACAAAAGGTTCTTCGCAAACCAAGCATTATTCAGGCTTTGACGGAGCTAATAAATCACATCAATGGTCCTTACTTTTATTTTCCGTTTAGTTTATGAAAGCTCCGGGTTTTTGAAAATTCTATTCAACATTCTCTTGTGTATGACGGCTTTATGTTAAAATGTGAATATGTAATTTCATTACATTTAACGTGTTATTCTATATATGAGAGACTGAGCGTAAGATTTGATTGTGGGCCGAGATAATTTTATGAACACTAGCTAGCGCATATAAAATAAGTGCAGACTTTTAAAAACCAAGTTTAAAATTTCCTAAAGTATATGATATTGTAAAGCAAGTTTATAAATTACAAAAATGTTTAGCTCTACATCGCCACCGTAAAAGAAACGTACGGTTCGGTTAATTTATTTTATAAGAGTAATTTCCCGGGGATATTACGGTTATAACCGCATAATGGAGTCTTTTTATAATTCAAATATTTTATATGTTTACGTAAATAATTGAGGGAGTTGTCGATTACTTACATAACTTAAGTCTGATTAAGGGCTCCGTTAATTTTACATAAAAACTATATGAGACATTTTTGTAGATAGTTTTATGGGGAATTATATTGACCTCATTGACCTCCGAGCAATAGGTTGCGAAATATTTGCAAACAACGGATTTTCGTGACCTTTGGACTTTTGTAACTTTTTTAGCCGGCACGACATCGATGTCGATTTTTCACATCTTCATAATATTACCGAAATAAAGGTGTATACAAAAATTCAGCCCAGTAAAATTTTTTCCCCAGATGAAACCTAAAATGACTGGACTATTACAGAGGTACCTACTAAATGTAATTTTCAATAATATTGCGGCGGGAATTGAGCCCGCGACCTACTTCTTAGGATCTTCACCCACCTGAGCCAAAGCATCACGATACTCCACAGACTGATAGAGCATTGGAGGATAAATCCCAAGTTCCCTGCCAATATCTCTAAATAGAGGTTAACGAAAGTCAAACGTCGTAAGCGGGAACAAATCGGATCCTAATTGTCATTCAGAAGTGTGTGCGCGCGCTGCTATTGTGACAGTTTCATTTGTAATGCGCATCGATTTATCAGACACGGAAGTTAGAAATCAACTTTGTATGCAATAGAGTTTGATTTTATTGAAAACATTGCATAATGTAATGGGATTTTTTCTAGCAACGCATGCGTTAAAACTTGAGACCAATAATGTTACGAATAGAGTTGAATGTTCTTCATTGTCGTGCGATGTCTACAGCCAGCAGCCAGGTATTGTTTCACCAACGGTTGCGATTTCAGGCGGTTCGTATTCGTTCGTTTTTTGCTAAGAATACAATTATATTTCACTTTCGTTCGTGTATTTTTAGTTTGAGTTCGTGTAGTTGTGGCAGGTCGAGTGAAAACAATCTCTAGTTCAACCCGTGTAAGAATGGACGAACAAAATGCTAGCAATTCTTATATGCTTTGTATTCTAACATCCTTGCACGGACTGACCTCACAACGATAAAATTAAGCATATTTTTGCAAGTTAGCCACAGCCACACAAGGCAACTCATTTTCATAAAATGCACATTCTAGATAAGCATACCTGTGGCTTGCAGATAACAGCATAAAGGAGAGCGTACACTAATGCAGAGCGCTAGTAACTTTTAATTAAATTGCCCTCAGCTGAAAGCCAATTACGGGACTACAGTTTGCAACATTACTTCACAAGAAACTATTAACTTAGGTAGTGTCATAAATATGAGACTAAGTTCTAGCGTGGAGTATTGAATTGTGCAGTGACTGCTTTAAGCCATCGTTTGTAAAGATTGACAGTTTATGTTGCTATAAAACTTCGGACAATGACAGAATATTATAGGTTTGGTCTTGACACAAGAGTACTAGAAGTTATTGCGAGATGCGAGGTGTTTTCTGTATTTTAAAGCGCATTATGTTAGTGTTTTCTTTTCAGATTACGATAGTGCGGCGTAGAAATAATTTTGAATAACGGCTGTTGCAATTTTCCAATTTGCAGAACAAGCAGACTAAGTTGGGGCGCGACGATCGTGAGGTGAACCTACCGACACGGAGCACTAATACCAAATTACTCGTACCGAGTAAAGTTAGCAAACAAAACAACAATCAGCGCCGAATGGAGTCGAAATCAAGCCAATTTTCACGATTCCACAGATTTTGTGAAGTTGATAAAACCTGGAGCTGTAAGTGGCATATGCCGTGGGCTGAAGTTTGGCTGTAAATGTGGCTATTATCCGCAGACTGAATATGCCCAAACTTGTGTAGCATGTATCGCACTCGTAAACTTTCATCTAGAATACAGCGGTATGTATTCTAGTACCGCCATTAAAAGTACGATGGTGATTATCATGTTTTAGGGTGAAAGAAGACTATTCCTAATGAACTTGGCAATAATTCCCGCTCATTCCATAAAACCTTTAATCCCTCTAAGCCTTTCGACAGAATGCCGCAGGTAGGTAGGATCATTAAGATTCATTAATGTTTTTAAGCGGCGTTTGATTAAACCCTTTCCATTTCCTCAATCTGCGGGTGATAAGGGACCGGACACACGATGCATTGTGGAGATAACGATACAATACCCTGAACGTGGATATCTGCTCTTGCAATCCGCGTGGCCTCAATCAAATTGCAAACTTTAAGAGACACATCAGAATTCAGAAGAGATAATAACGATTTACAACAATTAAGTCCACTTCAGACTTCCAGGACAAACGAGTTGTTTCTTACGCTACTCGCTTACACAACAGCCTATAAAATACGTGTTTGTAAGTGATAATGACACATAATCAACGCCTAAGGCGTCTTATCCGGTGTGAGCTATCGATTCAGTCCATACACGACTGGTATAACTAGGACTGAAGTGAACCTAGTTTTTGTTAACATTCTGCAATCCTATCAAGTATCAAGTTTTGCTATGTTTAAATTAAATGCATCGAATAATGTCGTTCCATTAAAGTTTACTTTCAATATTGATGCAGCAAAGAATACTGAACCTTATTTCTGAGGAATTCAATTGAATGAGAGATGTAGAATTAGTTTCGTTCGTCTAAAACCACCGCCCACCAGTTTTAAAAGGTTTTCTTAGAGAAAGTGGATAATAGATTTACTTTTATTTTAGATGAAGCTGGCTTTATAGATATATTGCTGAATTGTATAATGTTTAATTTAATTTGCGCAGGAACTTCATTATATTTGGTTTGACTAACGAACAAACAATAAGATAATCAAACAATTTGAAGCGAAATGCGTCAAAGCGCGGAGTTATCTGTGCTAGTCCATAACAGTTATAGGTTAGGTACTAGAAATACTTATTTAATCGACTGCTCGATTTGTGTTTTAAAAAATTAAAAATGACATTACATAAAACCTAGAAGAGAAAACTGCATGGGATGGATGGAATCCACTCCAATATCTTAAAGAAAAAAAAAGTAAACAAATATTGTTAGAATTGTACTCAATTCTATCTGAATTTTATTGTATTTTATTGCCTGGTCTAAATGATCTTTAGTGAGTTATAAATGACATAAATCTTAATTTTATAAAATTTGGGGAAACAATCACTACCGTTCAGTCTTTTTCTCATACGAAAAATGTGCCTATAGAATAAACGCCACAGTTCATAATGCTTTAAAAATATTAAGTTTATGAATAAGATTTTAAGTTTATTAATCATCAAGCTGAAGCAAGTGACTTCCATTTCAATGTCCTAGTTTTTAAAACTATGCTGTGAGTACTAGGTATTTTGTCTTCATTTCAATGCATCCAGTGCAAAGATTACATTCGAAGATAATAATGTCAAAGAACACTTCCAACTGCGATAAGATACGCTATCGCAAGGCAAGCTATCATAAACCTACTAAATGATATAATATCAAATTAGGTAAATAATTGACGATGATATTCGTGAGATAACCTCAATATTAATAGTAACGAGATCTTATTTTACACATTAAATTCGTTACTATGTAAGTGATGCCTGATACAGCTAGCTGTATAAGTATTAGATAATTAGGTATTAGATGATTTATTCACATCGGCCTTTGTGCCTCTGAGAACATAGTATGTATATGTTCTGTGTTCCGATTCTGTGACATGATATATTAAAATATCAGTATTTTAATATAATAATGTATAACAAATAGTTACGTTCCTACTCGTAGGAGGCTAGGAGGTACAACATTTTCGTACAAATAAAATATATATACCTACCTACTTAGTTACCTAAATTAAATGACGTTTTAAAACGACCTAACCACAATTAAATTTCTGTTTCACTCAAACCCGTTATGTTAATAGCATGAATAGCCAACGGAATCATTACCTTCATTAAGTGGTTTCATTAACCATCAGCGCGGTAGATAACGCGCCTAGAACGAACCAACTCATTAATATAACGAGGTGGTTTCAATGATAAGTTGAAAACTGAACTTAAATTTGACCGTTACGGTGTTCGCTGGGAACACAAGATGAAGTACATTATCTATGTTAAAGCATTAAAGATGGGACTAGATGTTGCTGTGTTAATAATCCAGTTTTTTAATAATCTATACTAATACCTAAATCTGTAGGTAAGCATCGGTCATGGAGTAAGTTAGTTCCGTAAAACACTCCAACATTGCCCACATTTTTCGAATAATTACAATTTTTGTTATTTTTTTGTATGGGGACACAAGTATTTTCTATTCGCATCTGCAACTATAGGATATTTTGCATGTATTATTTTATTAGATTTTGTTATTCGTCAATATTAAATCAAGTATTTTATTATTTTTAAAGGCGGGCAATGTTATCTCGACTTATTGCCAACATTGCCCACGTTGATTTTTGACGCAAATATCTCCTCTCCGGCCTCTAATCAGCTGACAGCAAAACCTGTAGAAGAATTATGACCAAAACTGGCCATTACTTTAAAACTAAAGCGAATCCATGACAGGTTTCCTACCAAAATCCATGTTAGGCTAGTTGGGCAAAATTACCCTGACCTTGTTAGCATTTTCCATACAATTCGCTTTTCGCCTTTAGTAAAGTGATAGGGTTGGTACATCTCAGTAAACTGTTCTTGACTTTTTATTTCTTTTTATGTTAATAAAAAAACAAGATTATCTTCTATTGAATTATTTAAAAAACTTTCAAGTAACATGTTTGATTCAACAGATTCACATGCAAGTATTAACATTTATTCCGGGTTATTTTTAATACATTCTGGTTCCAATCTTTCGTCTTGACTTTCTTTGACGAATTTGAGATTTGTTCTTGCTTTTAAGGAATAATAAAAATAAGTTATCTAAATAATCAAGATAATAATAATTAGTAAAAAAAAAAAAAACTCGGATGTGTCAACCCTAAGCTTATTTTGACTGCGGGCAATGTTGTCAATAGTAGATCGCAAAAATACTAGATAACTTTGCCCACCTTTATAACTTTAGTTATACAAGAGCTGCATCAGTGACAATAACGGTATAATAATACCTTAAGTTTTTTGTACAACATAATATAAATTAAACTCATCTGTGTTTTCTTCATCACGCACAATCCACTTTTGAATTTTCACCAAAATTTGCCCGCAAAAATACACTCTGTCTTTGACGAGTTCCAACAAGTTACTGAGTGACGTTAGCGTTACATCCAATAGACAGTGGTGCTAAACACAAAACCTATTTTCTACCAAAGTCAATAAATGTTACCATAGTATTCAGATATTTTTGCTATTAAAAGTTTTGCTTAAAAATTGGTCTTCGGGCAAAATTACCCTCGGTGGCAATGTTGGAGTGTTTTACGGTTTGTTTTCAGATATATTGCTTGTATGGGCTCAATGAAACTGAAACTAATTTGACGATTTTTAGATTTTTTTTGTATGTATGTCCGAATTTGATAAAATTTGGTATAATTTAACGCGGACGGAGTCGCGGGCATCACTACGCTAGTAATAATATAAACATAGTTTGGCGTTTATTTACGTTTTATATAGTGCTCTTTAACGCTTGTAACAGTGTCGTAATTTCAGGGTCCGGGAAATGGGTATTTTACGGCGCCCAAAAACGCCGAATAAAACAACAATTCAACATTTACAGTTGCCGCTTGTCCTGAAAAAGTCATAATTCAGTCAGACAGGAAGTAATAGGAGTATGAAATCCTGAAGAATGGCAGGCGGAGGCCGCGAGGGGCAGTGCCAAGCGAAGTAGGGCAGGAGAGCTGCCAAACCGCCTTATCGACAAACTTATACATAGCAAACGGTGAATTCGACAGAGCCAACTTCGGTGGTTCATTCCAAATCCCTAGATACAATCAATGACACGTATTACGAGACAAATATGAAATAAGAACCCTACAGAATCCTACGCGCTCCACATAAAGGAGTCTTACGTAATGTAAACAGTTGCAACCTTAGCGGCTAATGACAAATCGCCTCCCGACCTTGGCGGCGCGCGGTGCACTAGCGACTCTAAGCCGCCGGCGCAGGGCTCAGATCACCGCGGTGCGAGGCACGACTAGAACCGGCAATGACCTTGCCTGCCATCAGCATGAGCACAGACCTTCACATAGTTATTAAAACCCGTTTAAAATATCACTTATTTCCGAACAATTTATAAATACCATTTGATTTGAGATGATGATGAACAGTGCCAATCTATTGAGTCGTGTTCTATGGAATAGATATGCAAAATTAAAATAATGTTAAGATTCATCTGTTAGTTTATGTTTAAAATAAAATTAAAGCGATAAAAGCGACGATATCTCAAGAAGAAGTGAAGACACCAAAATAATGGGTAGTAGAAGATTTGTACATAAAGTGATCACACCAACGATGCAACGACTAAGCCATGGGGTGTCGATGAGACTACGTACGGCGCTCACGACATCGATGACCACCGCTCGCTGCCAGCCACCGCTCCACTCACTCAACTCATCACAATAGCGGTACCACATCCTAGATGAAGAGCTAATTGTACCATTACAAAGGAGTTGAAATGGGACAAAACATTGCCATTAACTGAGTAAGGAATTTAATTAAGTACCCCAACCATTTGCATTAATTGAGTATAGTTAACGTAGTAGGTAAATAGAATAAACCAATGATGTTTGACTTTCAATAATCATGGTCATTGTAATAGAATAAAATCATAAATAATAACTTAAATTCAGAAAAAGACCCAATATTATGAATTTACATAAGTTAAACAAATTATGAATGCAGTAAGAAAATAATTTTACAATTAAACTGACCTCTACATGGTTCAGCGGAAGGTCAGTTAATTAGAATTAAAAATTTAGATTTGTTTAGTGAGCCGGGCTGGTGAAGGCAGCGGGGCGCGTGAGGCATGCGCCGCAACAACCACAAAGCCAATGAGAGATCTGATTCTGATGCGTTGACGGACTAACTCACCAAAATGAGAAGTAATAGTGCCATGGCCGTTGGCCAGAGGCAACGCTGTCACCAAGTCTTGCACTAAAAAACAACCACTCTCTTTTAACATTGCATAAAATATCACTAAAAGTCCGAGGAGGATAATTCCATGCGGCCCAGCGCCGCTTATCAGCACGGCAAATCGCTTTGATAATAATTCTCATATATTATTCGACTTATCAGCGGAATTACAGTCTTTTTTGCATCAACTATGGGGTCTAGAGCTCTACAGACATAGTAGCTACAGTTTTCCAAAGTTATTCAGCTCGTAGCGACCTCGCGACGGTGTAAATAGGTCGTATTGGTAACAGCGCTCTTCTGATAAGAATCTTGTTGGAATCCAGCTGAGCGCAGCCGAATCGGCAAGTTCGCTGTGTCAATGTTATGTTCACTTTGCCAAGTACGCAATGAAGTAAATCTACATAACGAGTAGGTATGTATAGCGCGGTAAGTAAATAGTGCGCCACTCACCCGAGCTAAAGTGTGATCTCTTGACGTCGCCATTCTCCGAATCGCCGTCTAGGGGTCGTTTTCTAGAGTCCGTGATTTCCGGACTGGAGCAAGTATCCATTCCTGTGTCAGCGGCCATGTTGAAATTCAGGGCAAAACTTTAAACTTGTCTAGCATAATTCCCATTACGTAATTGCTTCAGCAAGCGGCTACCGATGCGGCACTTAGCATTATAAAAACAACATAAGTTTCACTTATCACTTTATCAACTACAACTAATTTTTATGATAGTTTCTATGGTTCAAATTTACAAAATTCTGAAGAGAAGTGTCACTATGGTTGTTACGTCTATACGATTTGTGAACGTTTGTCGTGTCGATACTGCGGCTGTTTGTGGCGCATGGCCAACGTGAACATAGGCACAAGTTAAACGTTCTTATGTTGGCAGAACTGTATTTTGACAGCAACCAGCTGATTACTCTAGTGATGTACTTAAAGTTTATACCTAAACGACTTTTCGACATTTTGTTTTCACAATTTTTATTATGGTATGGTTTTATATGAATAAATGATTATACATTTTTAATTTATATTATATAAAATTAATTATTGACCTCTGAATACTAAATTGTACGCAACAAGTTTTACCTTTGTACCTTTTTAATTATTGACATAATTTACTTTTAAGTTATTATTTATGGTTTTTTTATATAATAATATGTTATCAATATATTGTGTTAAGTGTGTTAGTGTGTACTTAAATAAACAAATGCAATCAGTAATATTACTTTACTATATGACTTATAACATTATTTTTTAATAAAAAATCTGTATTGTTCATATAATAATATTATATTTAAATTTATCTATGTAGGTACCTTCTTTTCAGGGTTCCGTAGCCAAATGGCAAAAACGGAACCCTTATAGATTCGTCATGTCCGTCCGTCCGTCCGTCCGTCCGTATGTCACAGCCTATAAGATATAAGATAAACTATAAGAGCTATAAAGCTGAAATTTGGTAGGTAGATGTATTCCGTAAACCGCACTAAGATTTCATAAAAAAATTAAAAAAAAAATACATTTGGGGGTCCCCATACATCGAATTGAAACTTAAAAACTTTTTTTTAATCGAACCCATACGCGTGGGGTATCTATGAATAGGTCTTCAAAAATCATAACAATGTTTCGAACACCATTTAATTGTAAACTTAATAGTTTAGGCGTGAGACTCTTCCAAAGTGGAAAACAGAGTGTCCCCCCCCCCCCCACTAATTTCTAAACTAAGAGGATGATAAATCTAGAAAAAATATATATATTGTACATAACCATAAAAACTAACAACGAAAATTTTGAACAAAATCTATCCAGTAGTTTTTTTATAATACGTCATAAACTATTTCATATAAACAATTGCTGCGGAAGCCTACATGGGCGAGTCTGACTCGCACTTGGCCACTTTTTTTATTGTCCTTACTTACCCAAGTAATCTTTAATATTACATGGAAATGCATTCATTAGAATCTAAATCTTTTAATTTTGGTAAGAGAGAACCACTGTAAAAAATATCGAGATATAGTTTAACTGACCTATATTTTTCCCATTTTATCGACAGCTCTATTTCTGACAAAGGCATCCCTAAATAGTCATAATGCGCCAAGGTCGTTCAATGGCCAATCACATTGCTCTGCTAGCTTCACTGTAAAGACAATCGCGCGGCAATTTCAAAACACAGCGCAAAATTTACATGTTATGTTATAGTTATTTTAGTATTGCATTATACATCTACGTTGTAAAGATATTAATACGATCCATAATAATTGAATATTATTTTATACGCTCAACACATCCTGAAAAGTTAAAGAGAGCAATATTATAATAGTCAATGTAACAAATCTAGGTCAAGGACTAAATAGCGTAGTTCTATCTCTTTCTCTCCTCCGCAGAGGTGGTGCCTACTGACTGGATTTAGGTCGTGGCTAGAGCACAATGAAATGAGTAGACAAAGCCTTTTGGCAGTTTACCGCCTACTATACTTCCTAGATCAAGAGATTGTCCATTTGCCTGAACGTTTTGTATTTGTATTAGTTAGAAAGCCTTAGCTTAGCCAAAGCGTTAATTATTCTAAAAGGTACCTACAAGATTTCCCCTAAGATTTTTATTTAATCAGATAGGTAGGTACTGACTGAAATCATTTAAATTTTGGTAGGTACTAAATAAATAAATAAATATTACTGGACAATTTTACACAGCGACATCTAGCCCCGTGGTAAGCTCGAAGCTTGTGTTACGGGTACTAGACTTCTGATATACTTAATTTAGTATACATACATAGATAGAAATTTTTTATTATACATATATAACACCCAGACACCAATAAATATTTGAGTATCAACACAAGTATTTTTCTTGAAAGGTTATTTTTTACCACTACACAAAATTATACATACCGATTAATTTTAAAATTAAAATCAAGAAACTAAGGTTGTACTGGGTGCCTACCTTCCTAGGTACAACGTAAAAAAGAGATATAGGAAAACAAATGAAATGAATGTACAAACATTTATTCACTTGATATTTCTTATTTACAAAAATCAGCCATGCTTGTTTTATAATGACGCAGGTTTTGTAAGTACCTTGTCCTTACAAACTAAAACCAATTCTTTATTACACACCAACGAACCAAAAAACTAAAGAACCATTTGCCTTTTGTTATTTGAGATGAATAACTTTAAAATATTATAAATGCGTAGATCTATTTAAATACAGACTTAATTGTGTGATTTATAGAAATACAATATTTAAGTTTAAATAAACTTTAAGAAAACAATTTCAAATGGTACTATAGCAGCTTAGACTACAGATATTAGAATTAGGAAATCGTATAGAAAAATATAACATAATAATGTTTGAGTGGGAGTTGAACCCAAATCAGCTGAGTTGGTGATCAAAGTGGGTCTGCAACTATAAAACTTCATGCTACACAAATAAATCATTTAATAAAGGGATTTAACCTCCATGTTATGCTTGTAGATTCTTTTTATGCCAATGTCTAATAAAAAAAACCGAAGTCCCAAAATACAAATGTCTATACTTTAGTGGCTATGTTGAATATCCAGAAATATGAACTGTAAATTTTTTAAAGAAAACACCTCACTCACATAAATTCTTTTCGGACACAAACTGATTTGGCAATTTGACAATAAGTTGCAGGTTATCTGGCTAGCGGCAGCGCTGGCTCGGGCGCGGCCGGCACCAGGTGGTACGTGAGCCACCAGGAGAGCAGCGGCTGCGTCACCGCCACGAACAGCAGGAAGTACACCCGCCGCTTGCTGCCGCTCCCGCCGCCCCCGCCCCCGCCCGGCGCCTTCTCCCACGGGGAGTACGGGTTGGGGGGGTAGTTCTGGGGGTAGCCGTATGAGGGCTGTTGGGGCTCGGGCCCGGAGAGCAGCTGGAGGCGCAGAGTTTTTACCTGGAAAGGATTTTAAACTTGTTAAAATATTATGTGAACTAGCTTTCCAACCTTTTATATTAGATTTTCCTTTTTTTTATATTAGATTTTCCGGCGGCAAAGGTAGCATATATCACTCTCCATCAATTAGCAGCAGCGCGCCCAGCATGGCCGAGTACTTGTAGCCGGAGCAGGCCAGCACCACTCACCAGGAAGTAGGACAGCGCCAGGCTGCTGTAGAGCAGTGCGCAGTAGTAGCCGGCGCGGCCGAGCGCGAGGCCGCCCAGCAGCGCGCCCAGCATGGCCGAGTACTTGTAGCCGGAGCAGGCCAGCACCACTCACCAGGAAGTAGGACAGCGCCAGGCTGCTGTAGAGCAGTGCGCAGTAGTAGCCGGCGCGGCCGAGCGCGAGGCCGCCCAGCAGCGCGCCCAGCATGGCCGAGTACTTGTAGCCGGAGCAGGCCAGCACCACTCACCAGGAAGTAGGACAGCGCCAGGCTGCTGTAGAGCAGTGCGCAGTAGTAGCCGGCGCGGCCGAGCGCGAGGCCGCCCAGCAGCGCGCCCAGCATGGCCGAGTACTTGTAGCCGGAGCAGGCCAGCACCACTCACCAGGAAGTAGGACAGCGCCAGGCTGCTGTAGAGCAGTGCGCAGTAGTAGCCGGCGCGGCCGAGCGCGAGGCCGCCCAGCAGCGCGCCCAGCATGGCCGAGTACTTGTAGCCGGAGCAGGCCAGCACCACTCACCAGGAAGTAGGACAGCGCCAGGCTGCTGTAGAGCAGTGCGCAGTAGTAGCCGGCGCGGCCGAGCGCGAGGCCGCCCAGCAGCGCGCCCAGCATGGCCGAGTACTTGTAGCCGGAGCAGGCCAGCACCACTCACCAGGAAGTAGGACAGCGCCAGGCTGCTGTAGAGCAGTGCGCAGTAGTAGCCGGCGCGGCCGAGCGCGAGGCCGCCCAGCAGCGCGCCCAGCATGGCCGAGTACTTGTAGCCGGAGCAGGCCAGCACCACTCACCAGGAAGTAGGACAGCGCCAGGCTGCTGTAGAGCAGTGCGCAGTAGTAGCCGGCGCGGCCGAGCGCGAGGCCGCCCAGCAGCGCGCCCAGCATGGCCGAGTACTTGTAGCCGGAGCAGGCCAGCACCACTCACCAGGAAGTAGGACAGCGCCAGGCTGCTGTAGAGCAGTGCGCAGTAGTAGCCGGCGCGGCCGAGCGCGAGGCCGCCCAGCAGCGCGCCCAGCATGGCCGAGTACTTGTAGCCGGAGCAGGCCAGCACCACTCACCAGGAAGTAGGACAGCGCCAGGCTGCTGTAGAGCAGTGCGCAGTAGTAGCCGGCGCGGCCGAGCGCGAGGCCGCCCAGCAGCGCGCCCAGCATGGCCGAGTACTTGTAGCCGGAGCAGGCCAGCACCACTCACCAGGAAGTAGGACAGCGCCAGGCTGCTGTAGAGCAGTGCGCAGTAGTAGCCGGCGCGGCCGAGCGCGAGGCCGCCCAGCAGCGCGCCCAGCATGGCCGAGTACTTGTAGCCGGAGCAGGCCAGCACCACTCACCAGGAAGTAGGACAGCGCCAGGCTGCTGTAGAGCAGTGCGCAGTAGTAGCCGGCGCGGCCGAGCGCGAGGCCGCCCAGCAGCGCGCCCAGCATGGCCGAGTACTTGTAGCCGGAGCAGGCCAGCACCACTCACCAGGAAGTAGGACAGCGCCAGGCTGCTGTAGAGCAGTGCGCAGTAGTAGCCGGCGCGGCCGAGCGCGAGGCCGCCCAGCAGCGCGCCCAGCATGGCCGAGTACTTGTAGCCGGAGCAGGCCAGCACCACTCACCAGGAAGTAGGACAGCGCCAGGCTGCTGTAGAGCAGTGCGCAGTAGTAGCCGGCGCGGCCGAGCGCGAGGCCGCCCAGCAGCGCGCCCAGCATGGCCGAGTACTTGTAGCCGGAGCAGGCCAGCACCACTCACCAGGAAGTAGGACAGCGCCAGGCTGCTGTAGAGCAGTGCGCAGTAGTAGCCGGCGCGGCCGAGCGCGAGGCCGCCCAGCAGCGCGCCCAGCATGGCCGAGTACTTGTAGCCGGAGCAGGCCAGCACCACTCACCAGGAAGTAGGACAGCGCCAGGCTGCTGTAGAGCAGTGCGCAGTAGTAGCCGGCGCGGCCGAGCGCGAGGCCGCCCAGCAGCGCGCCCAGCATGGCCGAGTACTTGTAGCCGGAGCAGGCCAGCACCACTCACCAGGAAGTAGGACAGCGCCAGGCTGCTGTAGAGCAGTGCGCAGTAGTAGCCGGCGCGGCCGAGCGCGAGGCCGCCCAGCAGCGCGCCCAGCATGGCCGAGTACTTGTAGCCGGAGCAGGCCAGCACCACTCACCAGGAAGTAGGACAGCGCCAGGCTGCTGTAGAGCAGTGCGCAGTAGTAGCCGGCGCGGCCGAGCGCGAGGCCGCCCAGCAGCGCGCCCAGCATGGCCGAGTACTTGTAGCCGGAGCAGGCCAGCACCACTCACCAGGAAGTAGGACAGCGCCAGGCTGCTGTAGAGCAGTGCGCAGTAGTAGCCGGCGCGGCCGAGCGCGAGGCCGCCCAGCAGCGCGCCCAGCATGGCCGAGTACTTGTAGCCGGAGCAGGCCAGCACCACTCACCAGGAAGTAGGACAGCGCCAGGCTGCTGTAGAGCAGTGCGCAGTAGTAGCCGGCGCGGCCGAGCGCGAGGCCGCCCAGCAGCGCGCCCAGCATGGCCGAGTACTTGTAGCCGGAGCAGGCCAGCACCACTCACCAGGAAGTAGGACAGCGCCAGGCTGCTGTAGAGCAGTGCGCAGTAGTAGCCGGCGCGGCCGAGCGCGAGGCCGCCCAGCAGCGCGCCCAGCATGGCCGAGTACTTGTAGCCGGAGCAGGCCAGCACCACTCACCAGGAAGTAGGACAGCGCCAGGCTGCTGTAGAGCAGTGCGCAGTAGTAGCCGGCGCGGCCGAGCGCGAGGCCGCCCAGCAGCGCGCCCAGCATGGCCGAGTACTTGTAGCCGGAGAAGGCCAGCAGGTCCAGCGTCCGCAGCTGCGTGCTGGTGTTGGTCACATACAGCGTCACCAGGTACAGCACCATCTCGAAGATGATGTAGGCCAGCGCGGAGGAGGCCTGCATGCCGATCTGCTCGGGCGTGAAGCGTTGCTGGAGACCTACAAGATACCAACATTTATATGTATGCCTAATTAATTTACAGAAAGTACCTGACCACTATCTCATTTTTATATTTTTTAAAGATACTGTTCATAGACTACTAACCTGACCGAATTACCGACTTCATTTTTGGAGGCTGGTAAAACAAGCTTTTGTGCATGGCTTTACTTTATTTATAAGTTTATTGGATTAAAGTCTTTATACAACCACTTTTCACGCCAGAAAATTCATCTAACATAGCTTAGTCACGCTCGACAGCTATTTAAAAACATTTTTACCTTAAATGCCTGAAATGCTGATTGCAATAAAAAAAATGATGCTCACCCAACATAAAGCCAGCCAGCAGCACATAGGTCACATATCCCATGCACGGGATGTACAGGTCCGGCGCGTTCAGGTCGTAGCGCGGCTGCACAGGTGAGTCCTGGTCATACTTCACCATCCACTCCTGAATCATATCATCAACATTATTAACTTGTCAAGAATGTACCTGCACCTGTCTGCTAAATCTACCATCTGACCAAATATATAACATCATAACTTGCTTTGTGACTCAACCTTATTGTAGAATCTCTTACCTTGTGTGTAAATGGAAACATAATGAGCAGCAATTTCTTAATGACATATCTGGTGTCCACAGCAAAATAGTATCTAAGTCTTGACACAGAAACATATTTATTGAGTTCTCGCTGCACTACTTCCTTGCCTTGGGCTGCCAGCTGGTTGCCATATTGCATGGCCATGTCCTGCACAATAAAAAATATAAATAATTGATGTACATATACATAGTATTAAAGATTAATACAACATTTTACAATCAAATGCACAAATAATATACTCATAACAAGGATTTTAAATACCTGTACAACTGGTTGTTTTAACATTGATCCTATTTGAGATGGAGAGGTCATGGGGGTCTGAGGGAAGCCGAAAGACTGGGGAAATCCACCACCGTAATCTGAAAGAACAGATTGTACAAGTTCAATAACTTGTTGATGTTATGCTCATTTTTGTCAGAGGTAGACTAAATACTTACTAGCAGCAGGAGCTGGCGAGCCGAAGTCCTGTGTTTCCAATTGTATTCCTTCTTGATAGGGAGGTGGGGGGCCGGCAGGCGCGAAGGCTGGATTGTAGGGCTCCGCGGGGTTGTAGGGCCCCGCAGGGCTGTAGCCGCCCGGAGCGCCGCTAAACCCGCTCACAGGCGACGGCGCTCCCATTGCGGCCACGTCGCTCACGCGCTTGGCCTTTCGAGGACCAGAAGGATGCCCCACTACACAGAAATACGATTGCATTCATAACCATAACACACATCATTCGAGTAGAATATAACAGCTTTTGGCTTACCGTTCCTAGATGCGTTAAAATTCATGTCTATTCCTTGCTCTTCGGTAAATTAGTTTAGGAGACCATGCTCTGAGCTTCGAATTAAATTAATTTGTTTTCATTTAGCTGAAGATCGGTCGGAATGAATACGAAAATTACGAAATAGAAACACATCACCACTCAAACTCAAATTGTAACTGACAGGTGACAGTGAAATAACAATTTTCAGATGACTTTGACATTGATAGCCTACTACATACGGCAACTAAAGTCAAAATAACTACCAGCTATGCTTGCTTATTGTTAAAACAATCATTTTATAAATACATAAATAATTATTACCGGACAATTCACACAGAAACATCTAGCCCCATCCCACGAGCTAAATTTCTGTTAAAAAATAGATGTACCATAATAGAACATAGTCAAATATTCACTTCGCAAAGTCGCTTTATTTATATACATGAAACTTGTCATTACCAAAACCAATATTTATAAAATAAAAAAAAAATACTTAGCATAGAAAAGAAACATGGTTTAAACTTAAACCAATTATTTTCACAAAATATAAGCATTAGAAACTTTATTATTTAAGACCTATGTACAACTATCATATTTCTTGCAATAAATTATTTTGGGTTAAAAACTATTAATTATTAATTAAAATATTGACGGGCAATAAGATAAAGATAAAGAATTATTTATTGTAAAACTGTGTAGTGTAGGTACATAAAGTTCTTAAATTTAGGTAGTATCAACAGTCTGCCCACTTGGAGCGTACAACAATAAATATATCTCCTAAAAAAAAAGTCACTTACTCCATGCCATGATCGACTCTTACTACAGATTTCTATCATTCATATGTAATTTCTTTTCTAACGTGTTTTTAGAAAATACAGTTGGTAACATAACATAACTTATTTCTTTTCTTTGTTTATTGTCTCATGGTTCTATCAATTCTGTTTTCTTTCTTAATCTAATTGGTAACTTCTTTTACTATACGAAAAAGTTGATGTTGTGGTTGTTTGCGCAGTAAAAAAGGCGTGTTGTTTGTTTTTAGTTTTCCTGTTATTAATTTGAGACCAACATCTGTCTTAGGTAGACAAATTGTTGCTCTTTATCGCACAGAGGCACCATGGCAGAGACTAACGTGTTGCTGCTTAGCCAAATAGCCGGCTACGTGATGGGACTGATCCTGTCGCTCTGCATCGTCGTCCCGATGAGTATGCATCAGCATGAATTCAAGTAAGTCTCTTCACTAATGTTCCCCTTTCAATATTCTCTATGGACAATCAAGCTACTGTATGACGCAGTTTTATTTTTGTTTTAAATTTTACTGGTTTATCCTCCTAGCCTAGTTATAGTTATCCTATAATGCATTTTATATGTTATGGATAACTGATGTCACTGTTATATTTATTACTATAGCCCTTACCCTCCAAGCATTGGATTAGTCAAATAATATTTTTGTTGAAATTAGCAGTTTGATTTCTCTATCACAATTTGTTTGGTGATTACCAGGACAAAAGACTTACACATTTTTGGATCATTATGTTGGATGCCAAATACAGGGTGATTGGTAGGTGAGTGCAAAGCTGCTAGGGGATGGTAGTGTGGACTATTTGGAACCATTTGAGCCATAGTTGTCTTAACCGAAGTCGGACTATTTTTTTTTTATGATTTTTTTACGGGATACAAGGAAAATACCCAAAATTTTACAGTTAGTTGCTAATAACTGCCAGTTTAAAAGGCCAGTTAATTATTTTTTGTTTAATTTAAGTTAAGCTATGTGTAAGCAATCTACCAAAACTTGTTCTTAGGTATCTGAGTCATTAGCCATTTTTTTACAGACATTTCAAACTTACGAAAATGTTCTGCGATTTACGAAAACCATTTTTGACGTTGTTTAAAAAAAAAACTAATGGTGCTATTTTTGTTCAAACCTTTTTAAAAACATGTGTGGTTATTACTCTTTCTTTTGGGGTATTAATTAAGAGGATATCTCAAAAAATTTTGAAATTATGATACAAAAACCAAATAGAGGCAGAAAATTTTGAGCAACTTTAATGATAAAAAGCAGATTACCGAATTGCTGAAAATGGCATACACCGCTTGATACCTGGATACCACGCGGTGTATGTGTGTATGACTCCAGGTTCCACCCAAGCAGACACAATTCTAAGGTCGAGGAAGAGATTTTGGCAGCATTCTATTTATTTATTTATTTATTTATTTATTTATTTGTTGAATGACATACAGATTAATTCCAAGGCGTCAAACACTATGTATAATTAACTTAACTAAAACACTTAAATACACACACAAAATTAAAAACTAAAATTATTGATTTGATTAATTTTACATAAATAAGTTAATTAGGGTTTTAAATTAATTACAGTTATAACTGATTATAAGTGACAAAAAAAAAATCGGTCTAAAAATGTCCAATAGATATTGTAAAAGTCAACATAGTATAAATTAAATAAATTAAAAATTGTCATAATTGCAGAATAATATCAGAAGTTGGTGCAACTTCGCGATGTTGTCAAAAAATACGTCAGCATCTGTTGCAAAGATGAATTGGTTCAGGAGGGCAAGTGCTCGAGGGGTCGGAGCGCTCATTCCGGACTTTGTCCGATAGGCAGATAGTCGTGCAAATAGCGCAGGTTGGCGTCTCGGACCGGTGGTACCGGATATACCCACCATATGCCATCGAGGAACTGCAAGACCCATCTGCTGTAGGACCGACCTATTGTTCACTCTACCGCGTAATAGCATTACGTAATGTGTTAACTGGAGCAGCTTTCGCCTGGAATGTAGAGTGTCCATACCAACCATACCCGCCACAAACTGAGATGGATACAGGTATGGATAGTATCCATACATTCTCTTGTACGAGTACCGTGCGAACTTTCTTTGTACTCTTTCGACCATCATCCGGTACTTGTCCTCATGAGGGTCCCAAACAATTGCACCAAACTCCAAACGGCTACGCACATAAGCGTTATACAGCAACAGCGCTGCTCGTAGATCAGGAAAGTCCCAAGTCACTCGCATCACAAACCCTAAGATTTTACATGCTTGCTTGCAAGTACTTTGAATATGAGCATTGAAATTAAGCTTCGCATCCATTACCAGACCAAGATCTCGTATCGTGTCAACCCGCTCTAAAGTAACACCAGAAAGACTGTAGCTGTACATAGTAGGATAGCGACGACGTGTGAATGTTATAGTTTTACATTTAGACGAATTAAAAGATAGACGATTGGATATACTCCATTCAGCAACGAGGTCAATGTCTCTCTGGTGTATCCAACAGTCTTCCAGCTTGCGTATAGGAGTGTAAAGCTTTAGATCATCGGCGAATAAGAGACATTCAGAGTATTTAATGACAGAAGGAAGATCATTAATCATTAATAGAAATAGAGTGGGACCTAATGTGCTACCCTGGCTAACACCAGATCTGGTGTAGTAGGGCTGTGACATAAAACGTTGAATACAAACGTACTGACGCCGGTCTTTTAAATAATTAGCAAGAAAAGCTAGAAGTTTTGGGAAGAAACCCATAATGGCTAACTTAATGAGAAGAATGTCATTATCAACGAGGTCAAACGCCTTCTTAAAGTCAAAATATGTGGCATCTACCTGGAAACCAGCATCCATAGACGATGACACACAATCAACAAAGTTGATATGATTTGTCACCGTTGACCTCGCCGCACGAAAACCATGCTGGGAGTCAGCTAAATATGTATCAACTTGTCGTCGAATCTCATTGTCCAGAATAGACTCAAACATTTTCCCAAAAACCGAGGGTACTGCTATTGGCCTATACATATCAACTGAAGTGCTTGATCCACTCTTGGGAACTGGAGTGACCTTTGAGACCTTCCAACAACTTGGATATGCAGAACTTTGTAGAGAAAGATTAAACAAGTAGAGAAGAGGTTGTTCGAAAGCTGCTCTACAATCCTTCACCACATATGTTGGTACCTGGTCTGGTCCAGCAGATGATCGTGGTTTGAGCCGCCTAAACGCCTTACGAATATCCGAAGGTCCAAGTTGCTCTATAGTAACCGTACTACTAACAAGACCACCAGACACTGCTTCTGCTTGGGCTACATGAGCGTTCAAGTTAGGTTCATTAGCATGAAAGACTGAGCCAAAAAAGTCCGCAAAAGCATCCGCTGCTTCTTGGCCTGTAACATTCCTACCCTTCCATTCGAATTCACGGAGAGCCGGCCTATCCTGACGCTTATTTTTAATATATTGCCAGAATTTTGATGGATCAACTAATATTTGCGCTTGCGTTTTATGTAAATGGTTAGTATATGCCGTCTTTATTAAATCTTTGACTAAACCGCGATAGTATTTGTATAACTCTTCATTGAATAACATTCCAAATTCTTTAAACTTCTTAAAATGAAAGTACTTGTATTTTATATATTTAATAATGTCCCTTGTATACCAACTTGGATAGTTATATGTCCCTTCCTTCTTCAGGTTGGACTTGACGGGTACATTTTCATCCAAGCAGCTATTAAGTTTAGTGTAAAAAAGATCCGTGGCCAAGTCAATGTCGTTTTCATAATAAATAATAAAGCGGATCCTACTACCATCACTAGCGTAGTAGCTCAAAATCTTAACATTTCACAATAGAAGATGTGTGTATGTGGAGTATGCACAAAAATGATAAGTATTTATTCCATGGCCCGGGTCTGCCAGGTTTGGAAGAGCAAGATACCGGGGAAATAATCCAATTCTGCCGTTTTCTCCTCAACAGAGACATCAACGCATCTTCAATGCGTGATTCTTAAAATCAATCTTGTGGACAAATAAAAGTAAATTTTCCAGAGAGGGCATAACAAACTTTTACAACCTTCACCAACAGGCCAACTAGGGCAGAAATCCATACTGGAAAAAGCAGGTGTCAGTACAGAGGAAATTCTCTGTGTGTGTGTGGGCTGGAGTAATTGGCAGAACTTTGATTGGGCCCCACTTCTTACCAGATACCTTAAATGGTAATAATTATTTGGGATTTCTTCAAAACGATCTTCCAATGCTCGTAGAGGTGTCCTAATATTTAAAACTGACCAACTGACGTTAGGATTGTGTCTGCCTGGGTTGACTCCAGATTCCACGTGGTGTATGTCACTTTCAGCAATTCGATAATCTGCCTATTTTTTCATTAAAAGTTGCCTTGAATTTTCTCCCTCAATTTGGTTTTTGGATCATAATTTCAATATTTTTTGAGATATTCGCTTAATTGATACCTCAAAAGAAAGAGTAATAACCACACATGTTTTTAAAAAGGTTTGAACAAAAATAGCACCATTAGTTTTTTTTTTAAACAACGTCAAAAATGGTTTTCGTAAATCGCAGAACATTTTCGTAAGTTTGAAATGTCTGTAAAAAAATGGCTAATGACTCAGATACCTAAGAACAAGTTTTGGTAGATTGCTTACACATAGCTTAACTTAAATTAAACAAAAAATAATTAACTGGCCTTTTAAACTGGCAGTTATTAGCAACTAACTGTAAAATTTTGGGTATTTTCCTTGTATCCCGTAAAAAAATCATAAAAAAAAAATAGTCCGACTTCGGTTAAGACAACTATGGCTCAAATGGTTCCAAATAGTCCACACTACCATCCCCTAGCAGCTTTGCACCCATCTACCAATCACCCTGTATATTCCAATATACCTACATAGTTATAGTTAGCCATTTTCATAACATGAACATCCTCTAATACTCATAACTACTTAGTTCAACATTTACATTTTATTGCTTTATGTATTTACTAAATAAAAATAAATGTCACTTTTGTTGTAATTTTATAACTCAAGTTTAAAGTCTTAGTTAGTCCTCTTTTGGTAGTAGGGAATGTTCAAAACTTGGGAATAAAGGGAGTTAAAGGTATAGGATATCTTATTAAAAATATATATATTTAAGAATAAATATTATCCCTATTAAGTATAATTATATTATTATACATGTTAATTTCAGCGGTCACTGCCTGCTGTTCTCCCAAGGGAAATGGGATAATCAGGGCCAACTCGACATGAACTGGGCTTCCAATGCATACTGCCACTATGTTATATTTGTCGGAGTGATCATGTTCATAGTGTGTTGTATACAGATTTATAGGTAAATATTTGAATGTAATAAATTAAATTATTTATATGAGACCAATACCTGCATGGAATTGTACTACCTACACATCACTGACCATGATGCTTATTGTGTTTTTTTTAATAGTAAAGTAGGGCTACCTTATGCCACATCATTGTCATCGGCTGAGACTACTTAACTAACTTAACTATCACTATTTTTAAGCCATATCATTTAATTCATTTATTATGTGGATTGTGTTGTGTTACTAAAATTAAAAACAATTAACCAGTTCACCATTGACATGACCCCTTGAAGCAGAGTACTAGAGTGTGGGATGTGGTTTCCAGGTTGTGCATGCTGGTGTGGCAGGGGTCGGACAGCTCGTTCCTGGGCGCGTTCCTGGAGGCGGCGGGCTGCGCGGCGCTGTGCGCGCTGGCCGCCTCGGCCGCGCTGCTCGTCACACTCGGCTTCAGCAGCTGGTGCCAGCTCATGCTGGACAGGTTCCCCAGGTAACTACCTCTTATTCTACGCATTAACAACACCCTGCCTACTTACTTTTTGTCTGTTTGTACAAATACCATAGGATAAACCCTCATTTATATTACTACTCGCTTTCCGCCCGTGGCTTCGCCCGCATTATATTAGAGTAAAAAGTATCCTATGTCCGTCTCCTGGCTCTAAACTACCTCTCTGCCAATTTTCAGCTAAATCAGTTCAGCCGTTCTTGAGTTATAAGTGAAGTAACTAACACGACTTTCTTTTATTTAGAAGAAGAAAAGATATATATTACTATTACAAGTTTTTGTAATGTGCTTTTGGCTTTTTGTCCTTCCATATCTCAGAGGTAACGAAAACACGCCGGCGCCGGTATAAGTACCTATAGTTTAAAAAATAAAACGATTTCCTAAATGTTTTGTATTTTCAGCTGTGAGATTGCAGCCGGTCAGATAATAGATGAAAAGGATGGTATATCAACAAAGTCGTTCTACATTGAGATTGGCAGTGTACAGGTAAGGACTTATTAATATGAAAAGTAATTATCTCTAATATCTCTGAATCTGAATCTAATTTGATATTGGTACTTGATTATAGTAGTATGTTCTGTGATATAGGCCGAACGGAGAAATGCTTTCACAATTTAAAATGCTTTAACTATTTAGATTTATTTGTTGATGGCTATTTAGATTGACACTTGGATTTCGACTTTGATTTGAACACTATTCAGGTTAAAGAAACTCAAATGACGGGTGTGTTCGTTACTACGTTATATGAATGTTTCAGTTTGGTGCGTGGGCCGCGTTTACGACGTGGGTGGGTCTCGCGGTGTTCTCGACGCTGAAGGTGTGCCGCTACCACCAGCTGGAGAACATCCAGGTGTCCATGTACCGCGAGCGACAGCGGCTCGTGCACGAGGCGCCGGACCAAGACCACCTCTCGCAGCCGCCCGCGCTGCACCCGCAGGACTGAACATCTGGCATTGTGGCTATCAAGCTGACTTCTTACGAGTCAATGTGTTTCTGATTATTATATTTATATTGTAGAAAAGTAGCTTAAATGCTGATACGTCTATGTCACAGTGTTCTTCTTCTTCTTTTATTTTTGGCGAACGTGACTGGCCATAGGTGTTTTGCCGACAACCGCCAATGTCAAGTGTTGTAAGGCACTCATTGTTTGTTTCTTGTCATCTGTAGTTTATGTCAAGCAACATCAGATATTGACGATGAAGTTTTTTAAGCAGATACTGATTATCTTAAAATCAGTATCAAACGTTGTCTTTTTTAGAGATAGAGAATGAAAAAATGCATCGATTGGTTAATAAAAAAGTAATCGAAAAAATTTAGATAGGAGATGTTGATACTTCATCGTCGATATGTAGAAGCGTATAATGATCTCTTGTATTGTAACCTCTTGAAGATCGATGCTTTAAAGAACTGATAAAAATAATTGGCGTCGTGTTATATGTATATTTAGATATTATAAATTGAAAGGGCTATAGTATTGATTCGTAGTCACGGCTGCGCTGTGGTTTAATGTAAGAATAATATTTTCATATTTAGATAAACGGGAAATCCGAGAAGTTTTTTACGAATGGACCGGCGAGCGGTCGTGATCCGTGTCCTTGCAGTGTTGTTCCTAGAGAATTCCTACGTTTTGAAACGAAACTGTTGACCAAATAGTTCGTGGATTTCCCGTTTATCTATATGAATTTATCAAACCAAGACAGTTTTTATAGTAAAGAAATAAAATGTATTTGTAATTTTTTTTTATTATGATCTACATATTAAGGTATGTTATAATGATACTATTAAAACATAAATGTGATACAAAAAGCCATTACAAAAATTTTGACACATTCTTGATTGGTTCACTTGATATTATTTATTATAGTTCCGCCGCTCTCACAATGCGTTTAGGACACATGTCAGTTTGACACGTTAGTGATGGGCACAACATACTGAGTTCGTAACCGTTCCTCCAAAATGAACCGCCGCGTTATTTTAAAGATTATTTTCGTTTTAAATTGGCGGAATCATTTAATATTTATATTTTAGTAATTTAAGTAGAAACCGACTGTTTTAGCGTCACAAAATGGCGGCCCATAACGCCATTTGGGATTATTATTTTAAACCTAAATATAAAAATGCTACTTTCTTTCGCGCGTTCGGTTTGGTCGTAGTTTTATTTTTATATGTAATAAAATCTTATAGTCCATTATTTTCAAATTCTTAAACGTATTATTTTTTAAATATAACTGTAACAGATAACGATACTGTTGTTGCCTGTTATTTTTAGCACAGCACTACCTACAAATATAAAGCACTGACATAACCTTGTAATAGCGCAATATAGATTTAGAAAAATATTGTTTACCAAGTTATTTTACACTCAGTTTGGCACAAAATTATTAGATTCATTGATTATTGATATAATAATGTAGATTTAATGCTCATCAATTGTTAAAACGGTAAACAAACAGCAAAAATATTTTTATCGTAACTGCAACGCCATTACAAAGTTACGTTGTCAGTTCAATCGCGATGTGTCAGGAACGCAATGTCTGAGCGGCCAGAGTATAGTGATTTATTATTCACCAGTTATAGATAGATAGATAGATAGATAGATTAACACTTTACGTTATAGTGCGTAATATTCATTAAATCCATTAAAAAAAGTGGTATAGTACACCGCCGGCGGTTTCTACTATTTCTGAAGTTTATTTATTTGTTTATTTATAATGGAGATTGTTACTTTGTGATTTGGATGCATTTTTCAAGTGAGATGTGTTTTGTTAACATTATGTAAGAAATATAATTATGTTATGATTATACATAGATATATTTAAAACAAAACCTGTATGATTAATCTAATGCAAAACGTAAAATAAATTTGATTTATTTACCTACCTTGTTTTCCTTGGCACCTTACTCACCATAATAGCATCATAATAGCAAGAAAACTACACATAAATAAGAAATGTGTAAATTAAATTTATGTCATTTATTTCTATAAAATCGTGAGAGACCAGAGTGAAAATTGACTTGTGATACCTATTTGTCAAAATAATATTTAAAATGATTTTATTGGTCAATGGCTTTGACTTAACCATGAACGCTAAGTAGCTATAGCAAGGTATACATTTTTGTATGAACCTCATTAGACAGCTGTGTTTAAATCTGCTTTTGCAAAAAAATATTGTCACATACATTGTATTATGTTGTTACATATCTAACTAAACTAGAAGCTTCTCCCAGTTGCACGAGTACTCATTTTAATGTCGACATAGGCATTTAATTTATCTATATATTTATCATGTAATAATAGGTGTAAGTTTGGATAAATAAATAAATAAAATCTATAATTGGCTAAATTTATACAAAAATTTTATAACCTAGCCTAAATCTACTTAAATTAACTATTATGCAAATTGATGATGTAATATCATATTTTTGCAACATGAAGGTAGTTAAAACTATCACAGTATAAGTTCATGAAAGTGAATATTAGCTGTGACAATGTCATTACTACATATTTGTAAAAACTTATATGGCTTATGTAGACTATTGTTAAGCAAAGTTATTTAAAAAATGCTTTTTAGTTCTCTAAAAATGTAAAAATAAAATAAAATCATGTAGAGCGCGGCGCAGCGCAGCTAGGAGGGCTCGCCGTACACCATGAGCACCACGCCTTCCGACGCGAAGGTGTAGGGCAGGGGGGCGGGGCCGGGGGGCGCGGGGGGCGCCTCCTCCTCGTCCGACGAGTCCATCAGGTCCACGTAGTGGTGCATGGAGCGGCTGCGCAAACGGGACAATCAACAATCGACGCCGGAATCACAACTAATTCCAAGTCAAAATATCGGAAAAAACGTCGCAGGCGTCGGATTCCGCAGGCGCGATCCCCCCCGCCACGCGCCCCTCCGCGTGACGCCGCAGGTGCATGTTCAGCTGCGCGCGCAGTCGGAACCGGCGCCCGCACCAACACGCCAACCGCGTCGCGCCCGCCTCGCCCGCGCCCCCCGCCGCATGCGTCGCCGCGTGCGCGCGCAGCTCCCCCGCGCGCCGGAACACGCGCCCGCACGCACACGCGTGGCGCGGCGCCGCGTGCACGCGCCGGTGCGAGCGCAGCGCCGCCGCCGACGCGCACGCTGCACCGCAATTTTCGCAGAGCATCTTCTCGCGCGCGACGCTCGCCGCGTGCGTCGCGCGGTGCGCGTCCAGGTGCTCACGGCGCGAAAACGTGCGGCCGCACTCCGCGCACGCGTGCGGCCGGCGCGCGCCGTGGACCGCGCGCACGTGCCGCGCGAGGTTGGCGCCGTCCGACAGCACGCGCCCGCACACCGCGCACGCGCAGCCCCGCCGCCGCCGCCGAGGACCCGCCGCCGGCGACGCCTCCGCGCTCACGGCGCCCCTGCGGCAAACGAGACGCTCGTGAGGCTCCCTTCGTGGCGGCGCGCGTGGCGCGCGAGGCCGGCGCGCAGGCGGAAGGCGGCGGGGCAGCGCGCGCAGGCGTGCGGGCGGCGCGCGTCGTGCGTGCGGCGGTGGGCGTGCAGCGCGCCGGCCTGCGCGAACCGGCGGCCGCAGCGCGCGCACTGGTGCGGCCGCTCGCCCGTGTGCGTGCGCAGGTGCTGGCGCAGGTTCTGCTCGTTGGCGAGCGTGGCGGGGCACAGGGAGCAGGCGCGGCGCGGGCGCGGCTCGTGCGCGGCGGCGTGGCGCGCCAGGCCGCCGGGCGCGGTGAAGGCGGCGCCGCAGCGGTGGCACACGTGCGGGCGCGCGCCGCTGTGCACGCGCAGGTGGTGCAGCAGCGCGTGCGCGGAGGCGAGGCGGCGCGCGCAGAGGGCGCAGCGCAGGCCGCCCTCCGCGCCGGCCCGCGCGCGCGCCTCGGCCAGCGTGCGCCGCGTGTCCGGCGAGAGACGCGAGCGCCGCAGGTTGCGCGCGCTGAGGTCGTCGTAGTCGGCGGGGGTCGCGGGGCGCGGGGGGCGAGGGGGCGGGCGCGGGGGGGCGCGGCGCGAGGTGGCGGCGCAGCAGGTGGTCGCGGAGCGCGCGGAGGGCGCGGCGCAGCGGCGCGAGGGGGTCGCGGGGTCCGTCCGGCTCGGAGCCGGAGTCGTCGCGCGGAGGCTCCTCGTCGGCCGGCTCCGGGGACCTATACAACGTCAACCGTGAGGCGAGGCGTGCGTGCCGACGTGGTAGCGCAGGTGCGCGCGGCGGCGGAAGGCGCGGCCGCAGAGGCGGCAGGGGAAGTGCGGGGGGGCGTGCGTGCGCTCGTGCTGGTCCAGCAGCCGCTTGGCGCGGAAGGCGCGGCCGCAGGCGTCGCAGCGGTAGGGCGTCTCGCCGGTGTGCGTCCGCGCGTGCGCGTCGCGCTGGGCGCGCGTGACGAAGGCCCGGGGGCAGGCGGGGCAGCGGTGCGGACGCAGGCGCGCGTGGTCGGCGCGGCGGTGCGCGCGCAGGTTGCCGCGCGTGGAGTAGGAGCGGCCGCACGCGCAGGGGTAGCGGCGCGCGGCTCCGTGCGCGAGCAGGTGCGCGAGCATGTTGTACTTGTTGGAGAAGGTGCGGTTGCAGGTGGGGCACACGGCCGGGATACGCTTCTGGTTGCGTTCGCCGTCGGCCGCGTCCGCCCCGCCCCCGACGGGCCTTCGACCTCCCTCGTTCTCGTCCGAGCGCCGACCTCGCCGTAGCGCCGGGTCGGCGGTGGATTCCGGCGGGTCCGTGCGAACATCGCCCTTCGACGAGAGCTCCTCGGAAGCTGCAGAGGGTGACGCGGCGTCGTCTAGATCTAGCTCGAGCGTCTCCTCGAAAGTCACATAATCTCTCACGAACGTCTCGACCGCCTCCCTGTCCTGCACGGATTCGTGGCTCGACTCCAAATGCCGTACGAACTCGTCGATAGTGAACCTCGAGGCGCACTCCTGACAGACGATCTCGGTCCCTACGCTAACGGAGTAGGAGTCGAGAGTGCTGGCGACCGTTTCGCTCAAGCGCGATCTGTGAACGGAATACGCGGCCTAACGACGTTTCTTTGACTTGGAAGTTAGATTCTAATCCTTAGGATTATCCTATAATATAAGGTAAACCCAACGATGATAGAGCCAGGGTGAACATTTCTTCATAGAGTGGCCCATACGTGATTACTCGGGGCATCAACAAATGCGAGAGAGAACTTAAGCTTAAGCGCCAAGTACACAGAATAGGTAGGCTATTTGCGTTCCGCCATCTGTCATGTATTGTTTCAATGCAAAATGTACGCAGACGACAAGCATAGCTACCTATTTTGCGCCTTAACGTTAAGTTCCATTTTTGATACATTAAGTCCTCGCATTACAATATTTACGAAGAATAATGTATTTATCATTATTTATGCATTTGTACTGACCTCTCTTGTCTGTTGACAGTTATATTATTCTGAAACAAAAGGAAACATTTGTATAAATAAATAAGCTCAATCTTCTAAAGTTTTAGAGTAGTGGTTTATAGTGGTATAAGCAAGTTTAAGATTGTAAAATGAGTTTCATTATTAGAACCTCACATATGAAAATATGTTATGTAAAAAAAAACATAAGTTATCCAGAGCCATTTGTAAAGAGTAAAGTACCTACCAAACGCAGTCGTTGGTTGGTCTTCTCTGCATGAGCAGCCAGCAGCTGTTGGTTGGCGACGCTGCGGGATCGCATCTGCAGCCACATTAGCAGCTGATCCGCACACACCCGGCACGCCACATTTGGGAGATCATCCTCTTGTTGCAACTGAAATTAAGATGCTTAGGAATAAAACTCATTAATCTGAATGTGAACTACTCTAAGGCTAATAAATTTGAAAGTTAGAAAGAAAGAAAGAAAAATTTTATTTGTGTACAAATAACATCTTAAAACATTAGGCATTAAACATAAGGGACAAGTGTTGATTATAGAGTTTCCCATAGTCATAGCTGTCTTCGAGTCGGCTAGTATTCTCATTTAGTCAGTCTTTTCCAAACTAATATTATAAAGCTAAAGAGTTTGTTTAAAAGCACTAATCTCAGGAACTGCTATTGTTTTAGTGTTGGATAGTGTTGCTCTGTGTTCTGTTGTAACATAGGTACTGCAATCACCAACCCACCTGGTAACGTGTGGTGATTATACCAAGTCTCCTATACCTGACCAATATTGGAGTTTACCTTATTCTTATTATGTTAATAATGATCTTAGTGGAAAATAAATACCTTGATTGGCAGTAGCAGGTTAACCACTTTTGATAATGTAAGGCCCTTGTAAAAGTCGTACAGTGGCACCAGATTGGGCCCGGACTCATGGTAGGTGGCACATATCCGGCAAACATTACTCTTCAGTATTTTATTTGTTAACCTAAATCTTCCCCCTGAAAATGTTGAATAGTAGGTACAGATAAAATGAAACATACCTGCTAAATAACTAATCTTTTAAAGTAAGGTTATGAATGGATATGAACAGAACACGGTAACCATGTCTCTGTAATGATATTGTAGACATTCATAATTGAGTAAATAAAATAAATACTTAACAAAAAAAGGAAAGTAGTTTTCAGTGCCCAAAACTTGAAATACCATACAACCAACCTGGCAAATTGTGGATTTCAGCCTTGATGTGTTTCAGTGATTTCGAGGACCTTCCTAATTTCTTTCTTTTCTTTTGAGTGATAGATGAAATAGTTGGAGCCTGTGATTCCTCAGGGATATTTTGTTTCGTGGCGTTCATCATAGGTTTAAGTTTTTTTAATTTACTTTCTTGCTCAACGATCGATTTTAGAATAGGCTGAACTGAAACAGTCCTGTCTTTGAATTGAGATGGATGAGAAACAACAAAGAGAATATAATCACTACGTGAGAAACAAATTCACGGACTGAATAAAGATGCGCTGCGCAAGAAAGAAATAATGCAATAATACGTTTCTTCTTCTTTTTCTTCGTTATGGCAATACGTTTAGCGGAGCGAGGTTGTTTATGTTTTTGACATATCTTTATTGACATTTGGCATTGACAGAACTTGAACTTGACTCTATAAGGGTTCCATTTTTGCCATTTGGCTACGGAACGGAACCCTAAAAAAGTCGTCAGCTCGACTATGCTTTTAAATTTATTTGAGATGAAAACGGTTTGTAATACCTACTTTTTACAGTTTTTAAATGTATGATCATTTTAACTTAATTATTTATGAGAAATCTTAATACAGCCTATTCCTACATATTTTATGAAAAAAAAAACATTGTGCAAGATTGACAAGTTTTTTTTGTTTACTTATAACCAATGATTTTATATAGTACTAGCTGACCTGCCGACAGCTTCGCTTGCGTTTCTTTAAGTTATCTCGTATAGTTTTTATAAAATAGCCTATAACCTTCCTCGATAAATGGACTATCCAACACTGAAAGAATTTTTTAAATCGGACCAGCGGTTCCTGAGATTAGCGCGTTCAAACAAACAAACAATCAAACTCTTCAGCTTTATAATATTATAGTATAGATTACTACCAACGAAAATTGGTTTGAACGAAGTCATAAACTATTTCATATAAATAATTGCTGCGGAAGCCTACATGGGCGAGTCCGACTCGCACTTGGCCACTTTTTTTACTATCATAAAAGTGAATCAATCTTAGACGATAGCCATATACCTACTTTCGTTTAAAGACTTTATTTTAGTAGGTACTGACGGAGTCCCCGTACAAAGCATGATACCTTACCGAACGGGCTGGTTTATTTCGGTACTTGCATTTTTAAACTCTGATATCTTTCGAATGGAATGTCCGAATTGAATCATTTAAAAAGTTTTATAGAGATATTGATATATTCGTAATTACAATGTAATTTATTTTGATAATGTTTTATTTGAAAATACAAATATAGAGCTTTTCCTAGCGGCGGCATTTAAATTAATTATATTGAAAATTAAAACACTTATTGTGACATAACTATAATAGTTAGATGTATGCTGTCGCGACATTTTTTGTAGGTATTAATGTTTTCTACAAAATTGTAATACATTGTATATTTCTAAGATGAATACTTTTCGCAGCGCATGCGATATAAGGATTTTTTTTACATCTTGGGTTACATATTTGGGTTTTCCGTACGGATCCCTAATTTTTCTGAAAATGTAATATAGCCTATAACCTTCCTCGATAAATGGACTATCCAACTCTGAAATAATTTTTTAAATCGGACCAGCGGTTCCTGAGATTAGCGCGTTCAAACAAACAAACAAACAAACAATCAAACTCTTCCGCTTTATAATATTAGTATAGATAGATTTGTTACAAGCACGAGCGTTGTAAAGACTCAAATAAAACCCAATTGTAACTTTTAGTTGTCAGTCTGCATCGAGCGCAATCACGAGCTTGACATGCCGTGGGTTATTGTGTCCTTGCTAAAACAAATTAAAAATGCCATCGTGTGTGTTTCGGAAGTGTACCAATTACGATGCTAAAGTAAACCAAACACAAGGAATCTCGTAATTCTCGTATCACATGCGAGTATGCAAAGATACTTAGATTATTTATTTTTCCAAATAATTATAATAATTGAGGCGCGGACATAGATTAGTTAGTGTAGATGCGAATATTGATGGCGATGTAAATTCGATGTAAATGTAAATTGTGATCGAACATTCAACACATCAGGTACCTACCTACCTATTTTTAATCATCGCGTATATTTGATTAAACCATAATTCATAAATACACAAATATTCGTCTCCATTCCGCACATAAAAATAACCCTGAATTAAAAAAACTTTTAAAGAGACAGAAAAGAAATAAATTAAATCTTTTTGAAGGTATTTAGAAAGTGTATTTTACTAATTTATCATTAATTATTTCAATTTCAATAAATATGATTTTTGTAAGGTGTTTTATTTCTTTTATTTGTTTCGGGTGTCTGGGTGTTATTGTATGTATAATAAAAAATATCTATCTATGTATGTATATTATATTAAGTATATCAGAAATCTAGCACCCGTAACACAAGCTTTGAGCTTACCACGGGGCTAGATGTCGTTGTGTAAATTGTCCAGCAATATTTATTTTTATTTATTTTATTTACCTATTACTATACATTTCACTCAAGTGTCGACTCTACGAATATAAATGTTACTCTATGAACTAGTAAACATTTGACATCTTATGTCAGTTTTGGATTCGCGGAACAGATTTCAAACTGCAATTACATGAAGGTAACATATCTATACTATATAAAATCATTGCTTATAACTATTTGTTTGACTATAACGTAGTGATTGATCAAAGAGAATATACGTAGTGATTATATTCTCTTTGGAGAATATAATCACTACGTTACGTGCTTGTCCAGGAAGGGCGAATACGCTGCGTTTCTCTCGCGCGTGTTACGCGCGAACGTTGCGTCCACAAGGAGCGTACCAACGCGTATTTCCGTGTCAAAATGTTGGCGCTCCATTTCCCTCGATACGTGCACTCGCTCTAGATTTCGCGCGTTAGCTGGACGCAACAAGGCGTCCCTAGTATCTCGACACGCGCGCAATACGCGCGAGTCGAGAGTATAGCGTAGTGCACGCGTTTTACGCGCGTATTTTGAATACGCGCGATGCTTGTGGACGCGATGTATTGATGTCTAGTACCTACCTCGACGACGCGCGTATGAATACGCGGCGTTTTCGCCCTTCCTGGACAAGCACTATAGTAGTAGTTTTTCTACGTTATACATACGTTATTGGTAGTGATTATATTCTCTTTGGATTATAGATGATTATCCATGGACATTTCATAGAATATTATGAGTAAGATTTCTCATAAATAATTCAGTCATATTTTTATAAAAATGTCATAAAATTTTAAAACAGTATCTAAAAATATTACACACCGTTTCCTTCTCAATTAAATTTAAAAACATGGACGAGCTGACGACATTACTTTCTGCAGCGGCTGTGTTTATGCTTCTTCGCTTGTATATTTTTGGATAAGAAAAAAAAACCAAGGTAAATGGCTGGGTTGGCTAAGTGGGAGCACGCTCGACTTTCATTCCGAAGGTCGTGGGTTCAAACCCCGCCGCGCACCTCTGATTTTTCTTCTTGGAAAATGATGTGTGCTCTAAGAAACACGTGCTCTAACGGTGAAGGCAAAACATCGTGAGGAAACATGTTCTGAGTACTTTGAAAGTTTGAAGGACATGTGTCATTCACCAACCCGCACTTGGTTTGCGTGGTGAATCAAGGCCTCTCTCGTCAAGAGAGAAGTCCCTGTTTCCCAGCAGTGGGAACGTGAATAGGGGTGTTATAAAATGGCTAGGTTAGGCATAGGTATGTGATCTTAACATCTGTTTCACACAATACGCCAATACAATACATAGGTAGGTACAATATGTAGGATATGTAAAAAAATAAAAAAATGTTTAAAATGTAAAATTTTAATGAAGGACTCTTCAGTAGGTATTCAATTAATGTAAGCTGTAAGAAAACATATTTTATTAACCCCGACTTTTTATGAATAACTAAGTTACCTACCTAATTGGTCGGGAATCGTAAAGCAACTGAAATGTGGCGTATTATGGAGGAAGCCTCCCATACCCAGAAGCAGACGGCTGAAAATTTTAAGTACTTAAATGAAAGCTTTTGTAGCAATTAGTGAAGATTTTTAATGATTTAGGTAGGCACATAAAATCTTAGAGATCATTTGGACTTGCATTGATCTTGTGAATGATGGATATCCTACAAGTAACGAAACACATGATTATACGAAGTTAAATTAAATCAACAGTTTCATATTTGTTAACATTTTGTTGTTTATTTGTTGGGTGTCCATTTTAGAAATAAATTAAGTATACGTTATGTGTTAGGTCGGAGCCTCTTGACGGCGCGCCCGGCGCTGGTGACCATCAGCGGCGCCATCACCATCGTCTTGTGCTTGTATGTCTGGATTACTTGCTGCAACAGTACAACATGCTACGTAAACAGGTATCATCACCTAAAGTATGAAGTATCGCTAAAATAATTATTTAGGTACCTAGGTATATATCTACCTATCATCACTATCATTGAATACAAATTAGATCGAGCTTTCTATGCAACAAATACGGCGTTCCCCAAGGCAGTATTCTCGGTCCTCTGTTGTTCCTACTCTACATAAACGACTTGCCTAGTGCAGTCAGCCATCCCTGTATTCTATTCGCTGATGACACGACAATTGTTGTAGAGGGAACTGAACAGTCTAATTATGAACTAAATGTCAATAATGCACTTAAATCTGCTATTAATTGGCTGAATCATAATAACCTAAAAGTAAATATTGAGAAAACTAAGATAATACAATTTCATACATACCAAGGACATCATGTTGACTTAAAAGTAGATTATAATGGACATATCATTGAAAATATTAATTGCATTAAGTTTTTAGGTGTTTATATTGACAATTTTTGTTCATGGAAACAACATATCGACTATATTTGTAAGCGAATAAATAGTTTTGTATACCCACTTCGACATATCGCACTTACAGTATCCAAGGAAGCCGCAATTTCAGCGTATTATGGATGTGTTTATTCTGTGATTCGTTACCAAATAGTGATCTGGGGCAGATGTGTTAACGTAGAACAAGTTTTTATCAAACAAAAAAGATGTTTGAGAGCAATATTTGGCTTAAAAATGACAGATTCATGTAGACCTTATTTTAGACAATTTAAAATTTTAACTGTGACTTGTATTTATATTTTAGATGTAAGCTTATTTGTATTTAATAATAAACATTTGTTTCAAACTACTTATCCAATGAGAAACTATGGTGTCCGTTCAGCACATAAATTAAAAATATATAGACCACATACAAGACTGACTCTATCTTCTAACAATAGTTATATTATGTCAATCAAAATTTACAATAAAATTCCAGACGACTTCAAAGAACTGACATTAAATTCCTTTAAATTCAAGTTGACTAAATGGCTAATAAATAAATGTTTTTATAGTATTAATGAATTTTTCGATTATAAATTGTGACATTAGTATATTATAATAGTTTGTGACATTAGTATATTATATTAGGATTATTATTTTAGTTTGTATTCATACACCTGTAAAGGTAAGTTTTGGCTGAACTGTTATACATTAAGATCTCTGTAAAACCCAAAATTTATGAATAAATGAATTATGAATTATGAATTATGAATTATGAATCAAAACCCATATCACGTGGTAGGTAAGGTACTATTATGCACGGGTTTGACCAATACTTTCATTACCTACATTACTTCATTAGCTACCCATAGACTAACGTTCATTCCTACCGGAATGTACAATCCTTACGGAATGAACGCCAGTGTATGTGCAATAGCGGAAAGAATGACGGTATTATTCAAGTCGTGTTTTATTTCATCCCGTCGCTTATCTGTACACGGGATAAGCCGGAAGGAATGAACGTTAGTCTATGGGGGGTTATTATTGATATTAGGTACATTCCCTACAATTTCTAGAAAATTTGTGTGTTTTTGTATTGAGCTCAGTAATACCCCATGCGAGCATGCGCCAAGACTCTATCAAGTAGGGTGCAGATTTACAGGTATCTCCTATGCACAAGTTAATTGTACAAGAGATAATAAGTACAATGCGTTTTATCCAACAGCTCACCAGCACCAGTTTGATGAGGAACACGGCGAAGGTGAGGAAGGAGATCGTCATCAGCGCACTCTCTGACGACGGAAATTCCACGTGCCCGCGCGCAGAACGCCCTTGAACCGCGCGATGGCCAGGGTCTGCCAGGGTCTCGTCCTGGCCAGGGTCTGCCAGGGCCATGTGTTGGCGGGCAGATCGGGACTGACGCCGTGAGGTCTCGGCTGTCTCCTCTGGCCATGTTGCGTCGATGCGGTCCTCTGTTAAGTTATAGTGCGTTTATAAGGTGTCAGCTACATGTATTATCTTGATGGTTGAAATGATAGTGAGCTTGTAGTATGCTATAAGCCACAGATATCGCTGATCATGAAGGTGAATAGCTCTCATAGATATTGGGTAGGAACGTCGACTTTTTAATTATGATAACAAAATCGCGAAAGTTTAACAACCAGTTCCAACTACACTTACTTACGTTACTCTGGCACTGGCACCTGTTCTAGTATAGGTACCTAGCTACAGGCAACTAATTCCAGGACCAGATTAACGATGTTTTCACGCAATTTGCACGTTTCTAATTCACTTTGTATTTTATTCAAAGTCTTGCACACTTATAGAGAGAAAACCAAGTTTCTATAAAATCAACAATATGGTATGGGCCCTAATTATCTTTTTTAAAATCTGTTATTATGTATAAACTGGATGGTTAAGAAAATTAAACTATAGTTCCATTAAAACAATTTGAGTATTATTATTTCTAAAATCTAAATCTTTCCACCTACGCAACGGAATTTAATGCGGCGTAAATAGTGGGTAGGATTCAAGAGGTTTATAAGTATAATTGGGTGCCTACTCGAGGCGAAGCGAGGGCTTGCTTGTTTGATGAAACTAAATCGTGGTTTTTTTTTATCTTTAAGTACTCAATAATTTTATCTAGGTCTAGAAACTCACTTATATTAGCCAGCAAAGTATGTTTCAAATCGTTGAGGTAAGTGATCTTTCCGTCGGCTCTACGCGTATTTTTTGAGATGGTGTCAGCCACAACTTTTATGAAATTCAGCATCTTTTCCATCGTGTTCACTTGTACTTCACCTGAAGTCTTTTCTCTACTGTCTGAACTTGATGTGTTTTCTATATTTTCTTGCTCAACGGATTCGCTATTGACTAATATGTTTTTAATATTGTTTGCTTCATTGTTTTTTTTTATTTTGTCTTCCACTTTGTGTTCAGGTTTAGTGGCTATAGGAGTTAATTTCTCATTTCTGTTCTCATCAAGTTTGTTAAATATGCTGCTGCTGTTTCTGTTTCCTATCTGTTTTATTATTTCTTTGTATTTATCTTCATTAGAAGTTTCTTGTGACCGCCAACTGTGCCCAGATAATTGTTGATTTTTCATTATTTCTGGGTTTAAATCTTTATTTTTATCTTCTGTAAAATGATCAACTTGTTTAATAGGAACTTTGGTTTCCTTTTCTTTTTCGTTTTGAACGTAATCAAAGTTTTTCAAAGGTTTCAACGGCACTTTTTCAATCTGTGTATTTTTGTTATAGTCAGTCCCTGATTCGTATTCGTCATTAATATCGTTAAAGTGTGTGGGACTTATGTCGTTTCTTCTTACAGGTGTATCAAGTGTTTTATTGATCTTCACTGTGGGAGATTTAACTGGGGTATGGGCTAAATGTACCCTCTTGACGTGACCTATGTTCTCTACTCTTTCAATCTTTCCCGTAACCGAGTGATCTTCTTTATAATGTGTTATTTCTGTATCCAATTCTGCTTCTGCATATTTACTTCTTTCATCAAGTCCGTATCGTTTATAATCATTTATATTTCTAATTTTATCTAGATCATTATAATATGGATCATTGGTTGTGAATTTACCATCACTTGTAAACCTATTCTGGGTGTAAATGATTTCATCGCTATGCTCTCCTAACGTTTCATTATTGTAGACATCTCTTAAGGGACTTATGAAGAAATTATCATCAGTTGGTAGTTCATGGACTGGTCTTTTCACATCTGGGACAAAATACTTGTTCCTCGTCACATGTGAGTAGTCGAAATTGTTCCTAGTAACTTCTGTATCAAGGCTGATTCGGTCTACAAGTAAGTTTTGATTGCTTTTAGGTGGTTGACGTCGTTTTATGTCTCTCGAATCGACCGAGTCGAAGAGATCAGTGCTGGTCCTTTGGTCTTGGGTTTGATGATGATCGTGTTTGCGCGGGTTATCTCTTGGATCGATCGTGTCGTGGTGGAGATTGTGTTTCCTTGCGTCTTGTGTGTGTTGATTGCGTGGGTGTTCGAGTGGGGGGGTTAGGATGTCTTCTTGTGGGGGTCGGAGGTGGTCCTGGTGGTGTTGTGGGATCTGCACCCACTCGGCGCGGGCCGCGAGCTGCACGAGGGCCACGAGCCAGGCGAGGCTGCAGGCCGCGAGCATCGTGTGTGAGCCGCTGTGACGAGACGGTGACACCCGCTTAGGGCTCAGGGGTGCGCAACTGTAATGGTTATTTAATTACATATTAGACGAAGTAAATACAATTTACTTATACGATAAATGATTTAAGTTTCTTATCAATAATTATAGAAACACTGTACAGTTGACTTATTTATAGCGGGACTTACTGAATTGATTAAATTGAAAGTTTGTATATGCATGATTATTAAGACACCTTAGGATATTTAAAAATAATAATAATAAGCCATTAAATATAAATATTATTTAATAATAAAATATGTAAAATATACCAGTGCAAAATAATAAGGTATGCAAGCTATTGACCTTTTTATTTTTACATAAGTAGGGGGATGACTAAATGTTTTATAAAGAAATAAAATAATCCGTTATTGAGCCCAAGAATAGTTGCGTACCCCTGCGGGTTCACTGCGCGTGCGCCGATTATCCGCTCCACGCGCAGATCTCCAACAGCTGTAACTCGACACACGCAGGTCGACGACCTCTCACCTACTTCTAAACGAGGTCACCCTAAGAGATGCTAGAAGGTGCTTCACCAGAGCCAGTTATTTAAAAAATAGGTTATAAATAAATAATCAAGTTGTCGTGGGACAGAGTAGTAGCCTCGACAAGAAATTTGGTTGGTTTGGCTCAACAAAGTAATTCTGCAGCGAATTAAAAAAAACAATTAAGATTCAAAAGAACTTCTGCGTTACGTTGCAACTTGCGACTTCGAACATATTTTATAGCTTTTTTTTTAATCATTATCTTATTTTAGAAGGGGACACACATTTTTCCCCTTTGGAAGTCTCTCGAGCCATCTAGGTATGGCTCGAGATAAACTGAATAGTTTTCTCGAGTGTTTCATTTAGTAGACTAAATAAACTATTCAGTTTAGAAAGAAATGTTGTGAGAAACCTTCCCTAATGTTATTTTTAAAAACTTATTCATTTATACCACACACGTACCTATGTGTTCGATGAAAAAAATTGCCATTTGGCTACGGAACCCTAAGAAAGTAATCAAGGTAGGAATTAAACAAAAAATATTAAAAACGGCGTTTAATATGGAATCGTAACACAGAGTAAACCGTTTTCACCAATAACCACTTAGACAACATCAACATGAGAGTTCCAACGATGCCACAACATCCCACATTTCTACAACTATATTGTTATAATTAATTATGTTATAAATACTAACAGTTATACACCGTGGTCGTCAATAACCCGAAAGATTTAAGCTAACGATACTAGAGCCTAATTAGAGTATATAAAGTTATGTAACATATAGTCCAAAAACTCATAATTAAGGAGATATTAATTATTTACAACAAATCAAAAGTTAAAAAATCTCCAGTCTAACACACCCTAAGGGCGTGAGCATGTCGTAGCCGCTTACTTCTTTTACACGTAGGCTACTAACTGCATGGCTGTTAGCCAGTTTCATAAAGAAGTTTGGTATCTATCTACAAAAAGTTTTTAATAAATAAAAATAATTTCAATACAAACATCGTGCTAGACATAACTTGACACTTGTTTGTCGTGTGATTTCGGAGCGATTCGTGAAGTGTCATGCTCGCTCTCTGTTCTTCAACATGAGTTTCTTACCTAACGGCTTGTTCACAAAGAAGCGGGCAATTAATAAGATTTAATTTGTACCGAAATTGTAATTTAATTAAGACACATAATTAGACCCATGTTGATATAACATAATTTACTCGTAATGTCGTCAAAAATACGTGGTTTAAATCTTTCGGGTTATTGACGACCACGGTGTATACTGTTGTTGTTGTGTTCATAGATTTATGACCCGTCTGTCACTGTAAAGTAATGATACTTAATTACGGAATTTACTAACGAACCAACCTATTATTAGAAGCCATTATGTACTCGTATTATCATTTATCATTACGTTGTGATATATAAATAGTATCAATATAGTAGATAGGTATTATATTTTAAAATTCATATTAACTGCATAGGTTGGTTGAGTTTTCAGTCATAGTCCCAAATCGTATGTTGGTGATAAATTGTTAAATAAATAAATATATTCAGTGGTTAGTTGCTCTGGCATCGTCGTGACTCAACCAACAACAATAGAAACATCCATTAATAATTAACATTTAATATTATGCTCTATAAGTTATTAACACCGATACTAATATATTATATATTTTCATAGATATTTAGATTTTTGCTGCTATGCTGACCCACCAGGGATTTGGATTGCCGACAACATTTTATACTAACTGTACCCTAATACCTGATATCTTGGTCCAAATGCAAATTACCTAGACTTATGAATCTATATAAATAACTAATAATTACAGCAAATCATTATTAAAATTTAATACAATTTTATAAAAATTAAAGAAATTTTAAAAACTAATTCTGCATTACATATTAATTATGCGATGTTTATTGTATAAACAACAAAATTATATAAAATTGAAAAAAATAATTATAGAAACGTAAATAACTAAATAAAATCTAATTCGAATTATTATGGATGGTCAACGACTATATTTGATATTATGAGTAAGTACCTAATTATAATTACGAAACTATAAATTACGTAATTAAAAACACTAAGCATTACATACATTATATACGATTCACATATATTCAATAAATATACGCACATTTATCCTATATTTATTTATAAACTAGTTAGCAAAATAACGCACAGCGCATGCTGCGTGTAAAATATAAAAGCGATAATACAAAGTATCAAAAGATCACAGAAATGGAAGAAAAATTGCAAAATAAAATGTAAAATCTCATAAAAACTTGTAAAAAATCACAGCAGTTTAGTGTGGAATGCCTTCAGCACTAATGCAAATTTATCTAGTAGGTATATTTTGTAATAAAAAATATTTAGTACACGTTGGTGTTAGCGGTAACTACAACTAATTTATGAAATTAATGAAAGCAGTAAATATGTATACCTACTACTATAATAATAATTTATCATGACATAATATAATGTAAAGTTATATTACTCTTTCAAAGTTTTCGTGAGTTAGATTATTCATTTTATAACAACGGGATCATAAAATTATATTCTATTACGCAGTCAAACGTATAATGATATTTACCGTATAAAAGTATTTTGTAACTTTAATTAATTTATTAAAAGGCCGGCCAGTGATTTTAATTTTAATATGTGAATTGAAAATAAATGAAATAGGTAAGTATTTATATTCGGAAAATTGCCTCGTCGTCGCGTCGGCGCGCACCGGCCCCTTAAGTAATAAAAACAATAAAAACTTACATATAATGTAAACAGTTAATAATAAATAAGTATATGTATAGGTATTTCATTTACGTTTGTAGTTTAGACGTTAATGTAAGTATGTAGGTTATATAGGAACAAATTATGAAAAACATAAGTCCATATTATTAAGTTCTCTGTAAATATTTTCCAAATATTGGCACTATTGATGGAAGTTGATGAAAGATAAAACCTCTCTCTGTTATACTTAAGTTTATACTTTTACTATGTTATACTTAAGGTACATTATATTAGTTAGACATTTGAGTTGACATAACTGGCACACTCAGTGTCCTGTGTACACCCCGTCGAAAGCTTCGCATGCGTTTTTTTATGTTATCGACATAATTATGTTATATATAGCGTATCTATAACCTCGATACTACGAGTATCAAACACTGAAGTAATTCTTCAAATTTGTTCAGAGCAGCGGTTTTTGAGATTGGCGCGTTCTAACAAACAAACAAACTCTTCAGCTTTGTAATATTAGTATTGATTAATATACATATATTATATTAGCAATTTAGTACTACCAAGTTAAGTATAAGTACAAAACATCTTAAGAGACTTATAAATAGGCACTTTTTAGGCCGTCTCTTTTTTAGGCAAATCGAGTTTCCAGAAATAAGCCGATACTTATAGTTAAATGTATTGAAAACTAACTACAAGAACCCGTATAAATTTAGTATTTTTAGTTTTATCTAAAGTCGAGAGATAATGAGCTAAGCTTACTTTTCTGTGTATATATGCAAAATAAAGGAATAAATAAATATTGCTGGATATTAAACACAATGTCTAGCCCATTGGTAAAATTGAAGCTTGTTTCGGATACTAGATAACTTGTTCTAAGCGTAAAAACAGAGATTTTTTTTATTATACTAGGACGATCAACCAAACCAGGAATAAGACAAGTGTTTGTAGATCAAACATTCATATAGCTACTCTCTAAATCTCTTGCCTACGCTCTTCAACAGTCGACTTTAGTATAAATATATTCAAAGTTAGCTGTTATATTTAAATCTAGATATAAATAATCTTAATCCTAATTGTGAGTTTTGATAGTCTTTATGTTACATAATGTTATGCACATTGCTACGAGATAACTAATACAATCATGATTGCACATCTTACAACACAATTTCGCATATTGCAAAAGCAATATAACATCTAAGACTACTTACATATTGTAATTTTTGTGACAGAAACACACGCAACATTAACGTTGATTTCGAATACATACGAATTTACATACTAATAACCATTTCCGATTTATAATAATCCTTTATAATAATAGTCGAAATTGTTTATCATAATCAAAAGCGTCGTTAGGTATCTGTCAAAAATGTGCGGCGTATAATTTCGACTAAACATAAATTATGCTTAAATATACAAAATATTGACGTTTCTTATTCTACCATACTATTTAAACTTCAGACGAATTAATTTCGTCTGAATTCGTATGGATTTATTTAATAAATATTTATTTTTATTTAGTTTTGCGTTGGTGAAGATTTAAGATTAATTTATTTTATTTATTTAGTATGATACTGTCCTTGTTATCGTATCTCAGGGTAGAAGCAGCTTTTTCCAGCGCAGCCAGCCGCCCGCCTTGCCCGCCGAGGCCGCTTCACCCGACCTGTAACCGGTTATAACAACAATTATTGGATTTTCCTGCGATAAGAGTATCTAATGTGTTATTTTAACCATAATAATAACACATTAGGTACTTACTTTTATTTTTATAAATTCTTCTATATTTATTTTTGGTTGCATTGCGTTGCGGCACACACAATGTAAAGGTTTGGTTCTTGAATGACTGAACAATTTTAATAGTACGTACTGTCAGTGCGGGGCGGGGTCGCACTGCCAGCGCGCGTCGTCGCTGGCGTGCGTGAGGTAGCGTGCGCCGGCGCGGGCCTCCAGCGCGCGCAGGTCGCGCCACGCCTCGCGCGTCTGCAGCCAGGCGTGCGTGAGGTAGTACGTACTGTCAGTGCGGGGCGGGGTCGCACTGCCAGCGCGCGTCGTCGCTGGCGTGCGTGAGGTAGCGTGCGCCGGCGCGGGCCTCCAGCGCGCGCAGGTCGCGCCACGCCTCGCGCGTCTGCAGCCAGGCGTGCGTGAGGTAGTACGTACTGTCAGTGCGGGGCGGGGTCGCACTGCCAGCGCGCGTCGTCGCTGGCGTGCGTGAGGTAGCGTGCGCCGGCGCGGGCCTCCAGCGCGCGCAGGTCGCGCCACGCCTCGCGCGTCTGCAGCCAGGCGTGCGTGAGGTAGTACGTACTGTCAGTGCGGGGCGGGGTCGCACTGCCAGCGCGCGTCGTCGCTGGCGTGCGTGAGGTAGCGTGCGCCGGCGCGGGCCTCCAGCGCGCGCAGGTCGCGCCACGCCTCGCGCGTCTGCAGCCAGGCGTGCGTGAGGTAGTACGTACTGTCAGTGCGGGGCGGGGTCGCACTGCCAGCGCGCGTCGTCGCTGGCGTGCGTGAGGTAGCGTGCGCCGGCGCGGGCCTCCAGCGCGCGCAGGTCGCGCCACGCCTCGCGCGTCTGCAGCCAGGCGTGCGTGAGGTAGTACGTACTGTCAGTGCGGGGCGGGGTCGCACTGCCAGCGCGCGTCGTCGCTGGCGTGCGTGAGGTAGCGTGCGCCGGCGCGGGCCTCCAGCGCGCGCAGGTCGCGCCACGCCTCGCGCGTCTGCAGCCAGGCGTGCGTGAGGTAGTACGTACTGTCAGTGCGGGGCGGGGTCGCACTGCCAGCGCGCGTCGTCGCTGGCGTGCGTGAGGTAGCGTGCGCCGGCGCGGGCCTCCAGCGCGCGCAGGTCGCGCCACGCCTCGCGCGTCTGCAGCCAGGCGTGCGTGAGGTAGTACGTACTGTCAGTGCGGGGCGGGGTCGCACTGCCAGCGCGCGTCGTCGCTGGCGTGCGTGAGGTAGCGTGCGCCGGCGCGGGCCTCCAGCGCGCGCAGGTCGCGCCACGCCTCGCGCGTCTGCAGCCAGGCGTGCGTGAGGTAGTACGTACTGTCAGTGCGGGGCGGGGTCGCACTGCCAGCGCGCGTCGTCGCTGGCGTGCGTGAGGTAGCGTGCGCCGGCGCGGGCCTCCAGCGCGCGCAGGTCGCGCCACGCCTCGCGCGTCTGCAGCCAGGCGTGCGTGAGGTAGTACGTACTGTCAGTGCGGGGCGGGGTCGCACTGCCAGCGCGCGTCGTCGCTGGCGTGCGTGAGGTAGCGTGCGCCGGCGCGGGCCTCCAGCGCGCGCAGGTCGCGCCACGCCTCGCGCGTCTGCAGCCAGGCGTGCGTGAGGTAGTACGTACTGTCAGTGCGGGGCGGGGTCGCACTGCCAGCGCGCGTCGTCGCTGGCGTGCGTGAGGTAGCGTGCGCCGGCGCGGGCCTCCAGCGCGCGCAGGTCGCGCCACGCCTCGCGCGTCTGCAGCCAGGCGTGCGTGAGGTAGTACGTACTGTCAGTGCGGGGCGGGGTCGCACTGCCAGCGCGCGTCGTCGCTGGCGTGCGTGAGGTAGCGTGCGCCGGCGCGGGCCTCCAGCGCGCGCAGGTCGCGCCACGCCTCGCGCGTCTGCAGCCAGGCGTGCGTGAGGTAGTACGTACTGTCAGTGCGGGGCGGGGTCGCACTGCCAGCGCGCGTCGTCGCTGGCGTGCGTGAGGTAGCGTGCGCCGGCGCGGGCCTCCAGCGCGCGCAGGTCGCGCCACGCCTCGCGCGTCTGCAGCCAGGCGTGCGTGAGGTAGTACGTACTGTCAGTGCGGGGCGGGGTCGCACTGCCAGCGCGCGTCGTCGCTGGCGTGCGTGAGGTAGCGTGCGCCGGCGCGGGCCTCCAGCGCGCGCAGGTCGCGCCACGCCTCGCGCGTCTGCAGCCAGGCGTGCGTGAGGTAGTACGTACTGTCAGTGCGGGGCGGGGTCGCACTGCCAGCGCGCGTCGTCGCTGGCGTGCGTGAGGTAGCGTGCGCCGGCGCGGGCCTCCAGCGCGCGCAGGTCGCGCCACGCCTCGCGCGTCTGCAGCCAGGCGTGCGCGCACGACTTGTCCACGGAGAGACGCTTGCGCTGCTTCACTTGAAGGAGGTTGTTGATCAGGTCGATCGCTGGAAACGTTATACGCTTTGTTGTGATTCACATCATTTTATGAGCTTCACTATGGATGCATGCTAGAATTTATGAGGAAGGTCTTGCACCAATAGCGGAACCGACGCCTGATGATGATTTACCGTGAACCGTGAAAATAAATTCTTCGTATCTCTGGTGAATGGTGAGACGTACCTTCAGAGGAGATGTCCTTCCAGGGCTGCGGGGGGTACATGAAGGCCGCATTCTGGATCTGCTCGTTGATGTCTTCATCCTCGTTGAAGGGGAAGGTGCCGGAGAGGGAAACGTAGATGATCACTCCGACAGACCACATATCGAGTGAGCGGTTGTAGCCCTTATTGCGAAGGACTTCCGGTGCTGTAGAAGAGTATTTGATTTGATCCAAACATTAAACATATTCTGTGTGTAAGGATCACACGTGTATAACGAGACGGAGAGGTGGTTCCGCCCGTGACGCGGGCCGGTATCCGGGTACGTACCGAGGTAGGCGGGCGTGCCCACGACGCTGCGGCGGAAGGACTTCTCCCCGATGATGCGCGCGAAGCCGAAGTCGCAGAGCTTCACCTGCGGGAACAGCGCGTCCTCCGACAGCAGCACGTTCTCCGGCTTCAGGTCGCAGTGCACGATGTTCAGCGTGTGCAGGTGCCGCAGCGCCACCAGGATCTATATACAGTAACAATATTGATGGACAATTCACACACCAACAAAACCCTCGAAGCTTTTGTTACGAGTCTTCTGATATACTTAACAGAATATACTAGGTGGATAGATATGTTTGAAAACACACAGAATCCCGCAACACATATTTGCAAATTGTATTAATTTTAGTTCCGAGCCGGGTATCCAACCTCTTGCATCGCAGGCGGACCTTTACCCGCTGCGCCACAAAGGTCATCTTAGTGGATGGATTTTAGAAATAGTGTAGATGTATCAGTTTCCTTGAACATACATTTCCTGACCTTGCCCAGCTTTCTAGCGACATGGGCTACGTTTAATGGCAATACTTTTTCCTTGACCAAAACAGGAGCCAGCATTCCTATAACCTGATCAAATTAGGGATAAAAAAAGTAGTACCTGCGCCACCAGAAACTTGGTGATCCTCTCCGTGAGGCGTCCCTTCTCGTGCGACAGGATCATCTCCAGCATGTCGCCGCGCAACTTCTCCATCACCACGAAGATGCGCTCCGGCGTCTCGAACATGCGCTCCAGGTCCACCACGCCCGGGTGCGACAGGTTCTGCAGGATCGCCACCTCGTTCTTCAGCTGGGCCTCTTCTTTGGTGGGGAAGCGCAGCTTGTCGATCACCTAAGGACAATTACATAGATCTACACCCATATTACAATACAATACAATACAAAAACTCTTTATTGTACACCAAATAAATAAAAAATACAAAAAACAACAGATACAATGGGCGGCCTTATCGCTAAAGAGCGATCTCTTTCAGGCAACCTTTGGATGGAAAGAGAGCAAAGAAATAAAAAAAACCATATTCTAAGTCGTTTACTCAAAAATATTCCTCCACTCAAAAATAAACAAGGTGTTGATCGTCTTGAGTGGTTTCGAGGGAGTTTCAAGGTTGGTTATATATGAGGTACCTTACGTTTGACAGTTCCCACCTTGCCTGGAACTTGAGGTGAGCCGAAAAAAATCAAATGGAGGACATTTTTGTCAACTGAGAATACGAATTTGCTCAAGTGAGGTTGAGTCGAGTCTGGAGGAATCGACTAAGAATATGGGTGTTAGTCTTTGCGCTTGCAGGCCGGTGTACACGTGCCGAACCGTAGATGTGGTGCACCTTGTACCGCGCGGGGCACCTTGTACCTTGATGGCGACGGGTCGCTTGGAGCGGCGGTGCAGGCCGGCGTACACGATGCCGAACTGTCCCGAGCCCAGCACCTCGTCGGGGTAGATCTGGTACACCTGCGCCATCTCCGCGCCGCGACCCTCTCGCTGCCCCTCGGCTTCGGGACTGGAGCCGGAGTGAGACGGCATGTCTGGAGAATACAGTTGGTTAATTGAACAGCTGAGTTTGTTTAGTTCTGACACAGATTCTGTAAACTGCGTCAGAAAATGTAAACTAAGTTTGTACAATGTAATATAATTGAAGTTTGTTATATCATGTCCCCCAGGAATCTATCAGGAAGTAACAAGAAGAATCAACACCACTTGGAGAAAATATTGGGCATTGAAAGAAATCCTAAAAGGAAAGTACAGCATGCAAATGAAAAAGACAACATATGATACATGCCTTCTACCATGCTTACTGTACGGTTGTCAAACTTGGGTATATACCAATAAAATCAAACAAAAAATGAGATGCAGTCAAACAGCAATGGAAAGAAGCATGTTAAAAATAAGGAAAATACACAAAATTAAAAATACAATCATCCGTCAAAAAACTAAACTCACAGACTCTCTCCAACATGCACTCTCACTAAAGTGGAGATGGGCCGGACACATCTCTCGATACACAGACAGAAGATGGACCATAGAAGCTACAAAATGGAAGGGACCAGTAGGAAAAAGGAAAGTGGGTCGTCAAACAAAAAGGTGGGCTGATGACATAGCACAAGTCGCAGGACAAGACTGGATAATGTCAAGCAAGGACAGAGAATCCTGGAAAAGGATGGAGGAGGCCTTTACCCATAGAGGGGTCCATATCACATAGTTTATAAGATACTAACACTAATATAATTTAAATTTATTTTTTAATTAAGTTAACTTACTAACAAAAACAATTGTAAAAATGATATGGAAATAAATTTTATTATTATTATTATTTTTTATATCATGTCCCACCAAAAACATTCTGTAAAAAATTATAGCAATCTACATAGATAAACCTACAATTGACTGGTTATTTAATCAACATTTTCCAAGATGCAATTTTCCATCGTCAATAGGTAGCGGAACGACAGATTTGTGCAATGGTGTCATATAGCACCAGGTTTTGTACCCTTGTGTCACACAACATTAACTATCATAATGAAGAAATCGCAGTTAGGAACCTTGACTTGGTCTTATCCAGCGGTTCTCAATATATAGAGGCAAAAAAATATCAAAAATGGGGCGCTTCTTCTAGAAAGTTCTTCATTCTAGAGAGCAGTGTTTGAGTTATACTCGTTGTACAGTGTTTACGGTTCTAGATTGTGACCCCTGTGGTACATGTACATACATACCTGTGGTGCATGTGACGGGCAGCAGCGCGTTTCGCAGCGCCGTGTCCCAGGAGCGCGCGAGGTGCGCGCCCAGCCCCGAGGTGTTGGCGGCGGCCCCGGCGGCCACCTGTTCTAACTCCACCCCCACCATGTAGTCCACGTTGGCGGTGCGCACCTCGAAGCAGTGCATCACTTCCGCACCTGAAAATTAAACGTTATAGACTTACTAGGAGTAATATTGTGACACGACAATTTTATATAAGTATAAGATTTATTTGATAGGGAACTGCAACAGAAAGAACCATGAACACTGATTATAGTTACTTTTAGTGAGTTATACAATTTCATTATTATACTAGACACTAGTTGACCCCGCTCGGCTTCGCCCGCTTTCTGTAGTTTTCTCACCTTTTATACCTTCCCTGGACTACGACAAACATTTTAAAACCAAAATCAGCTCAATCGGCCCAGCCGTTCTCGAGTTTTAGCCAGACTAACGAACGGCGATTCATTTTTATTCATATAGATAGATTTAAAATCTTCGGACACGTAATAATAGAGACAATTTAACAATAATGATAAGGAAACCAAAAACCCTAAAATTAAATCAATAGTTTAAGAAATTAATGTTGAAAGAAGTTGAATGACAAAGTAGACTTTTGCACGATTGTTATTTCAATGTGGACCCCCCCCCCCCTCCCTCCTCTGTACTGACCGGGGTGCATCTGCCGCGCCGTGTCCACAGCCAGGATCTCGTTCAATGGAATCTCCTTGTAGTAGTTGGAGCCGTGTTCGGATGTGAATAGGGTCAGAGATTTGCTATCTAATCTCCAGTAGTGCCGTTTCAGCTGGAAAAGGAAGGAACAAATATGATTTATGATAGACTGAGGTAAAATATTTATAGTCTCATTATTTAAACTACTTTATAAAACTTTTAAAAATCCTGTGGTAATCCGTTATTATTAATACTCCAGCTATAATGTCAACTGTTACCTAAATTAATTTTCGAAGACATGAAATCTCATCAAACAAAGGCAGGCCTATAATAACATTGGTAACAGAACTAACTTTTTCAATCTCCAACTAACTCTACCGCAGATGCCCATGGAAAACCAACGCTGTGACATGATTCGTTCTAACACAGCAATATGTTATGGATGGATGGAATGGATGGAAACCATTTGTTGCATTTCTATTAATTAAAAAAAATCTATTGTATAATTTGTTTGCGACAGATAAATATACTATCCAATGATACTAACCGTCTTATCCTTATTAGTGAAGTGGACGAGCCAGCCCTCCTTGAGCCACTGCCCGTCCTTCTTCTTGGTGTGTTTCACGGACTGCACGATGCGCATCAGCGGGATGTTGGCGCTGGGCGACGACGACGAGCTGCAACGTGCCTGATCAGACCTCACTGTGCCGGGGGGTGCGCCGGGAGGGGGGGGGGGGCAGTGGTGGTGGATATGCTCAGAGATTTTACAGAGAAAGGGAAAATACATTTTGTCGGATTGTACATTCTAAGGCTGCCTTAAGTGGAGTTAGCAGTCTCAGGAGTGGGGTAAAAATATGTGGATTGAAACTATATGCAGAACTTCATACATTTAATATAGGTGTATTGATAACAAACATAAATTAGTCGCCACTTTTCAAAAATTAATCAAATAATACGAAATGATTTTTTCGTGATGCAACAAATACAAAGCGGCGTATACTTATTCATTTTATTTGAAAGTGAAATAGAGGTATACCTTATTTGGTGCTTGGGAAGAACTTTCTAGCTGTTTTAAACCCAAGTTTATGTAAATGTATGTATGGTAAATTTAAGCAAGGGACATTTGAATTGAAGCGAAAACCAATAGCAGTCGAGTAGTTAACAAAATCCACCACCAAAGCCTGACCCTGGCCATAGGTCCGAGTCTACCCGTATATTTGATTTTGATTAACTATATTTAATAAGGGCAGGCTCAGACCAACGTCAGGGTCACAGTAACAAGAACCCGTATGGATTTTCACCCATACGGTTTCTTGGAGCTTAACCTAATTAATAAGTTACCGCGTATTTTATCTATTTACCATTCCGACGTTACAAGGGCTAGTTTTGGTTTTATAGACATTTAAACATCCCGGTTATATAGTAACAGTTACAGGATTTTTAAATTATTTTATCTCGGAAACTAACACATTGACACATAGAATAATTTTGGTGCCTTTCATCTCTAGCTCATAGTTGTCTCTGTGTGTTATTGGTCAGCGATGCGACTTAAGGCAATCTGTAAAGCGACTATGACGAACATCAACCCCTCATAAGGTGCAGTCTCCAGGACACAATACCTGCTGGGTCGGCTGGCGGAGCGCTCGGGCAGGTCCCTCTGGGGCTCCTCCTCCTCGCCCCCCGCACCCCCCGCGCCCCCCGCCGCGCTCCGCGTGCGGTACTGCACCTGAACATAAATAAATAAAAATAAAATAAATAAATAATAAATAAATATTACTGGACAATTTTACACAGCGACATCTAGCCCCGTGGTAAGCTCGAAGCTTGTGTTACGGGTGCTAGATTTCTGATATACTTAATATAATATACGTACATAGATAGATATTTTTTTATTATACATATATAACACCCAGACACCCGGAACAACTCGGACTAAAAATAAATAGATATTCCACAGCAACATCAAGCTCCGTGACAAGCCCGTGCAGCCTAACCGGAGACTGTAGTTCTGGAGCGAAAGTGACCCTGGTCAACTCTGGAGAAGGTGGGGCAGCACAAAGGCCTGCTCTGTCTCTGTACTACTACGAGCATGCACATAAAGTTCTGTTTATTTCCGTAGAAAAACAACGGTTTACATGGATACTGTTCACCTCGCTGGGCAAGTGCGGGTTGGCGAATGTCACATGTCCTTCAAACTTTTATCATTGTTTTCAGAACATTCTGGTTAACTCACTTCGTGTTCCACATAATTAGAACTTTACATATATTTCCCCCCTAGGACTCAGGCTTGAGATCACGCACCTCACTATCATCAGGAGTGGCGGCGCCCTCCGGCTGGTCCAGTCCGTCGTCAGACTCGTCGTCGGCCAGTCGCGCCGTGTCAGAGAATTCGCTGCCGCAACTTATACTGTCTTGGTTCTCGCCTGGAATATACATTAGTTATCTTTATTACGTTAAGTGCAAATCTTCAATAGAGAGAGACTAACACCCATATTCTTAGTCGTTTCAAGGTTGGTTATGATGTACCTTACGTTTGACAGTTCCCACCTTATCTCCAACTTGAGGTGAACTGAAAAAAAATCTCAAGTGGAGGACGTTTTTGTCGTATTCTCAGATACGAATTTGCTCAAGTGAGAGTGGAGAAAACGACTAAGAATATGGGTGATAGTGTCAGATGTCTACAACGTTGATCACAAGATTCACTCCTGATACAAACTGTTGCGAGTTACGGAATTAAGAGGGCGGTGCGAGTTTCAGCGACATTCACGGTACTGATATCTGGTTGAAGAGGCCGCGCAGTACTCACTGTGCACGTCCCTGATCTCTGCGCCGCAGTCCTTGGGCACCTGCGCGAGGCACTTCCTGTGCGCGTTGTATCTGCAGTCGCGACACTGCAGGCCCTGCTTGAAGAGAGCGCGCAGTACTCACTGTGCACGTCCCTGATCTCTGCGCCGCAGTCCTTGGGCACCTGCGCGAGGCACTTCCTGTGCGCGTTGTATCTGCAGTCGCGACACTGCAGGCCCTGCTTGAAGAGAGCGCGCAGTACTCACTGTGCACGTCCCTGATCTCTGCGCCGCAGTCCTTGGGCACCTGCGCGAGGCACTTCCTGTGCGCGTTGTATCTGCAGTCGCGACACTGCAGGCCCTGCTTGAAGAGAGCGCGCAGTACTCACTGTGCACGTCCCTGATCTCTGCGCCGCAGTCCTTGGGCACCTGCGCGAGGCACTTCCTGTGCGCGTTGTATCTGCAGTCGCGACACTGCAGGCCCTGCTTGAAGAGAGCGCGCAGTACTCACTGTGCACGTCCCTGATCTCTGCGCCGCAGTCCTTGGGCACCTGCGCGAGGCACTTCCTGTGCGCGTTGTATCTGCAGTCGCGACACTGCAGGCCCTGCTTGAAGAGAGCGCGCAGTACTCACTGTGCACGTCCCTGATCTCTGCGCCGCAGTCCTTGGGCACCTGCGCGAGGCACTTCCTGTGCGCGTTGTATCTGCAGTCGCGACACTGCAGGCCCTGCTTGAAGAGAGCGCGCAGTACTCACTGTGCACGTCCCTGATCTCTGCGCCGCAGTCCTTGGGCACCTGCGCGAGGCACTTCCTGTGCGCGTTGTATCTGCAGTCGCGACACTGCAGGCCCTGCTTGAAGAGAGCGCGCAGTACTCACTGTGCACGTCCCTGATCTCTGCGCCGCAGTCCTTGGGCACCTGCGCGAGGCACTTCCTGTGCGCGTTGTATCTGCAGTCGCGACACTGCAGGCCCTGCTTGAAGAGAGCGCGCAGTACTCACTGTGCACGTCCCTGATCTCTGCGCCGCAGTCCTTGGGCACCTGCGCGAGGCACTTCCTGTGCGCGTTGTATCTGCAGTCGCGACACTGCAGGCCCTGCTTGAAGAGAGCGCGCAGTACTCACTGTGCACGTCCCTGATCTCTGCGCCGCAGTCCTTGGGCACCTGCGCGAGGCACTTCCTGTGCGCGTTGTATCTGCAGTCGCGACACTGCAGGCCCTGCTTGAAGAGAGCGCGCAGTACTCACTGTGCACGTCCCTGATCTCTGCGCCGCAGTCCTTGGGCACCTGCGCGAGGCACTTCCTGTGCGCGTTGTATCTGCAGTCGCGACACTGCAGGCCCTGCTTGAAGAGAGCGCGCAGTACTCACTGTGCACGTCCCTGATCTCTGCGCCGCAGTCCTTGGGCACCTGCGCGAGGCACTTCCTGTGCGCGTTGTATCTGCAGTCGCGACACTGCAGGCCCTGCTTGAAGAGAGCGCGCAGTACTCACTGTGCACGTCCCTGATCTCTGCGCCGCAGTCCTTGGGCACCTGCGCGAGGCACTTCCTGTGCGCGTTGTATCTGCAGTCGCGACACTGCAGGCCCTGCTTGAAGAGAGCGCGCAGTACTCACTGTGCACGTCCCTGATCTCTGCGCCGCAGTCCTTGGGCACCTGCGCGAGGCACTTCCTGTGCGCGTTGTATCTGCAGTCGCGACACTGCAGGCCCTGCTTGAAGAGGCCGCGCAGCAGCTTCTTGCAGAGGCGGCAGACCGTGGGCCGCGTGTACGTGTGCACCTCCCACGTGTGGGGGATGCCGAGCGCCGAGCCCGCGAGCGACCAGCCCCCGCCCCCGCCCCCGCCGAGCGACGACCGCGAGGGGGAGCGGCTGCGCCTATCAACCACCTGGAAATAACATCACTCTAACTCTAAATATCATGGTTATAACAATATTTATGTTTCGGTATATCTGAAGATTGACCGCATTATTAATATAACTTATTGATGCGATCAATCTTCAGATATTAAAATATTGTTTATTGAATCCAGAAGACGACATTTCAGTTTCAGTTTGAGTATTTCAATTGAATTATTTATTAAACTTAGATAGCTAAGTACAAAGTGCCTATTTGTATGTGTAGTGTATGTACAATTAAGTACCTATAATCTATACTAATAATAAATCTGTAGGAATCGGTCATGGAGTAATTTCGTTTGTTTTCAGACATATTGTGCTTAATAGGCTCAAAATATGAATACTGAAACTAATTTGGTAGGTAAACATTAAGAGGTCTAGGACACAGGATAGGCTATTTAACCTCTTGCTCCAGTTATAAGACGTGGCACCCATACAAACATGACTTAACGCGGACGGAGTCGCGGGCACCGCTAGTACTATCATATTTGTGCTTTAAATTACATTTTCCATTTAATTCGCAACAATACTTACAACTTTGCAGAAGGTTTCATATTCTTCCTTTAAGTACTAGACGAGAGATAGCAGACATTTTGTTCCTACTAAAATTGACAACTAATAAAATCGACTGTCCAGAACTACTTAATAAAATTAATCTAAATGTACCCCGGAAATTTTTAAGATTTAATCCACCCCTTTACATACCAATTGTCAACACAAACTATCGTATGAATTCATTCATTATAAGAGTTAGCAATTTCTTTAATAACACCTGCAAAGATCATGAGACAATAGATTTGTTTTGTTCGAGCGTAAGCTCAGTTCGCCGGTTGCTGAGCAGTAGGTTTTTTGATTACTCTTAGGAGTTATAATATATATTTTTTTCATCTTTCTTTTTTAAAACTAATCAGGAAGTGTTTTGTGTCCTTTACTGTTACGAGTGTGTTACTGTATGTTAGTACATAATGAGTTGTATAATATAATGTGTTTTTGTTACCGTGTGAGTAGGTTTAACTAGCTAAGCGCTCCTTTTTGTTAAATTGATGTCTATCCGCGAAAACCTATAATTGACTTTTATGTTTCCTATTTGTGTTAGTTATTAAGTATATGTATATAAAGTTGTTGGTTTTCCTTAATAAATAAATAAATAAATATTTATACAATAAATCCGGAATTTATATTCAAATGTGTAGTACTTACTTATTTTAGCTTTGGTAACAGTTGATGTATGATAATGAACATATATACATAACTTAATCCATAATGGTCTATCTCTCTAATGTATTGACTTAACATACAATACAATAGTAGAGCAGAGATGCTATCGACAATCGTAGAGTAGTAGGTGTTATATACTTAATAATGTTTTACGGCTGACCTTATCAAGTAATATATTGGTGTATTCTATGTATCTATATATAGGTAAGTATTATATAAAATCAATATCGCTTTTCATTGTATTTTATATAATATTTATAACACAAGAACGACTGGGCCAATTTAGGTGCTTTTGGTTTTAATATAGTCGTAGTGGGCAACTACGAAGGGCTACTAGAAGGTTTAAAAGGTGAGAAAATATGGAAATAAAGATATTTGTTCCGGGTGTCTGGGTGTTATAATGATTATAATAAAATCATTATAATGAGACGAGAGTATTATTATGTCGACTGAATAAGGTCCATATTAGATGGCTCAAAGGACAGTAGATACAAGGATCAATACTAGAAGCGATGTTTGTTTAACCTTGCTAGAAAGTTATCATGTGCAAATCACAAGCAAACAATATTTTCTGACTGTTCAATAAAACTAGAATTGGGTGTTGGGTTACAAGGGCGTTGAAATAAAAGTCCACATTTGATTAAGTCATTTATTACAAAAACCAATGCTTCCCACCACCCAATTGTGCTGTTAGTCTTACAATACCCAATATCAATATGCGTAACTATGTAGAATTATATAAAAATACTGTTATATTTTGAGAGAATATTCAGTACGTTCAAAATACCAAAGATAAGTAATACCTAACCCAGTATTGGTTACAAATCTATCTGCATTAAATGCTAAGTGTAAGTCAGTATAAAAACTTTAAAAAAATCAGATCTATTAAGTTATATGGAATGCCTAAATAAAAATAGACTTCGTCTTTTTGATTAAGATTCATAGAGTATTTGTATATGTGATTAAATCTAATTAACAAAACAAATAAAATTATTATTTCGAAATACTATAAAAAAACTTTACAAAAAACTTCGCGCCAACTTCGTTGACAGTTAGTTCTCCAACACTTAATGATTGTGACATTTTAAAATGGAACATTGAATTATAATTTTTGACCATAACTCAAAATTTAAAAAAAGAACATGATGTAGATTATGATCAAATCACGACTTATCTGAATTTAATTGTAATGATGCCTCATCTCTAACCTGATTATGAAACTTGAAATAAAGAGATAAATAATTACTATGTAATCCCTTTTGAAAATAGAAAATAGTTCACCATCTCAATTTAAAAATGGAAGTAATGGAACATTGTGTAAATGCTTGATTTAAAAACGGTGTACACGGCCAAACCTTCCGGTGACGAGGTTTACCAGCCGCTTTGACAGCTGTACTTTATAAGTATTCAAAAATTTAAATTACATTATGGAACCACGTATCAGTCACGCATCATCTCATTTTATAAATGGAACATGTGTTCATGCCTCATCTCTGAGCGGCGCAAGCGGCGAGTCCTTCCCGGTGACGAGGTCCGCGAGCCGCCTTACCAGCGAGTCGTCGTGCGAGGCGTGCGAGGCGGTGGAGGCGCGCGACGGGCTGCGCGCGGCGGCGGACGCGCGCCGCACGCCGCCCGCCGGCGTAAAGCAGTTCGACGGCACCTTCACGGCGCACCGCTTGTGGTAGTTCAGCCCGCAACCTGCACACATACATTAATTATTTCAGGGTTAATATAGTGAGTTTATGTCAATTTAGTAGAAAGTAGCACCTTATAAGTAGCTATGGTATAGTCAAACTCTTATAAAGCAATCATAATACCCCCCGTTTTTGCACAATCTTAGCTTAATATTGCTCTACTCCTATTTAGATGTCAATTCACACATAGTATCTTTATCTATATTTTTGACTCCTGTGTAGTATAAACCGGTTAATGATAAAATTAAAGGGTGCAGATGTAACCGAGCCACAGTACCTTCACACTTGAGCCCCTGCCGCACCAGCCCGAACAGCATCTCCCCGCAGAAGTCGCAGAACGTGGGCGCCTTGTAGGAGTGCACGGCCAGCGCGTGCGGCCGCGGGAGCGCGCTAGTGTCGCCGCCGTCGCACAGCACGGCTGGAACACAAACATTCAAATATTTAAATTAAGGCCCCTTAGGGCGACAAATCGCTTGAAATTGCTTTTTGTTAACAAACATATCTTCCACAATAATAAAGCATTTACTTTGAGATTAATATATGTTATAGTTCAGGATATATGCTAGGGGATTACAGTTACGAAAACACGATTACATAAAATTTTCTCGATAGAAAAATAATCCAAAGTTCGCTCTAAATTTTACAATAAATCGTCGCTATTCAATAAATACTTTAAAATAAGCCTTGATACTTTGTACAGTAAACAAACAGGTTATAGAGCAGGGGAAGAGAGTGTTAGATTGTTAAAATTTCTATTATTTTAACCGTAAAATAAGAAAATCTAAATTTGCGAAAAAATTCACGCGAAAACTGACCATTCGGGCATCTTCGTGCCACAAATTCAGTCAGCCGCGGGCGTTGAAACGGGGAACATGTATCGCGTCGTTTCTTGCATTCAGATCGCTATATAACGCACTAATTACGTAAAAGATGAATTAAAAAATTATTGTACTTGTTTGGTTTTTATTTCAAATATGCGAAATCTGTATAATAAGTGCAAGAAGCGACGGAATCGTAAAAATATAAAGTAACCTACATTCGTTACAAACGTAAACAAAACGTATAGACAGTTAAGCTTTCATGACATTTTTGACACCAAAGCATTTTTCGCCCTTTGGATTTCAAATTTCTGTTTTGTCTGTGGCTTATTGGACAATCCACACAGCATCATAATATAAAGTAGGTATATGGCGAGACGAAGTTCGCGGGGGCAGCTAGTATACATATAATAATAAAGTGTAGGTACTTATATATTATAATAAAATACAGGAGGAGACTTCAAACAATAAATTCATAAGTAATAGTACATGGATTATGACTTAATAAAACTTTTTTATAGTTTTGAGATCTCAAAGAGTTTTGATTTATTTATGAGAACTGTCATAAATTATGTCATGTCAATTCATGAAAAAGTAAATTTAAGATATTTCATAGAACAAACAAATCACTACGTTTTTGTGCTTCTTAACCCTACGTTGCTTTCAGTGCTATATCACACACAACCAATATAACTATGATTTTTTTAATATATAAAGTTTTTTAATAATAAATGGCGTCCGCTCGCATGCGTTCTCGTTCACTCTCTATCGCTATCTCTATACTCACACAGTGAAGTACGCGCTACAAAAAGCTTTTTTAACGTCCGTTAAAAAAGCGTTCAAATAGAACATTTGCATACCCAAGTACGTGTTCACACTTTGGCGCTTTTAGAACGTGACGCTTTTTAGGGTTCCGTAGTCAAATGGCAAAAACGGAACCCTTATAGATTCGTCATGTCCGTCCGTCCGTCCGTCCGTCCGTCCGTCCGTCTCCGTCCGTATGTCCATCCGTCCGTCCGTCCGTCCGTCCGTATGTCACAGCCGTTTTACTCCGAAACTATAATAGCTATAAAGCTGAAATTTTGTAAGTAGATGTATTCCGTGAATCGCACTAGGATTTCATAAAAAGTTTGAAAAGGTCCCCATACTTAGAACCGAAACTTTAAAAATTAAATTAAAATTATTTTTTGATTTAAAAGCGTTCGTATGAATTATCACATTGAAGACGTTATAAAAGCGCCGACGCCGGGTTTATAACGCAAAGCTGTTTAAACTCTTTAGGTAGGTACTTTACTTTACTAAAAAAATAATTTCATTTAAAATAAGTATTTTGTAAAAAAAACTCTGTAGGGACCGAGATAAAAATACTATTTAAATAATAATAATACAATAATACCATGGAAATATGCTCGAATTAAAAATAATTTTGGTATTACGTTTGTATGGGAAATTCGTCGTGACGCCGGCCTGTTTGAGAAATTGTTTTGCCAATCGTACCATACGTACCCGCCGCCATTGTCAAATATCATTTTTAATTGCGCGGGTTATACCTATCTTATAAAGTCTTTTATTATTTAAAAAAAAAAATTGACCACTTTCCGCATGCCCTGCGAATGATATTTTAAAATATAGGTAGGTCACTGCATGTTTTGCCATTATATTATATGGAACTAAATATAAAAATAGTTTTTCCCTTAAACTCAATTCATATTAAATTTTTAAATCAATTTTAAATATTTATATCTTAAGATAAGATAAGATAAGATAACTCTTTATTACACACCAATAAAAAAAATATTTACAAAAAACTTAAAACTACAAAAATGTATGTGTAATGGGCGGTCTTATTGCTCAAAGCAATTTCTTCTTCTTCTTATTTTACTTTATTTATCTAAAAGACTTATAAAATATGACCATCACAAATTTTTCTTTAAGAAAAATAATCATGCAGTTTAGGGTTAAGCTTTAGGAACTTATTCTTCTATAAATTCACTTTTATCTAATATTGAAGTATATCAAACGGTTTGACTTTTCGTTTATAAAATCAATCAGAAATAAAAGGCAGACTATGAATTTTAACATTTCATGTGAAATTTAGTTCAGAAAACTTTATTTATTTATTAATGAAATCCCCAGCCCTTTCATTTTTCTTATACCTGAGCTTACGGCCAAAAAACCTAATAAATAAAATTAAATCAATAAATATTGCTAGTTTCTAGACAATTCACAAAGCAACATCTAGCCCCGTGGTAAGCTAGAATCTTGTGTTACGGGTGCTATAGATTTCTGATATACTTAATATAATATACATACACATTTATGATAGTTATTTAAAACACGGGAAAAGCCGTGTGTGGAATTTATACTTTAAACTTTAAAAATACACATATCCGCTTAAAGATATATTTTAGCGCAGGCGAAGCCGCGGGGCGGAACGCTAGTATTACCTTATATATCTTAGGGTCTACAAAATGAATTTCAAATTATAGAAGAAACTAACTTCAGTGAAATTCTTTTGACATCCCGTGAACCCAACATAATTTTGCGCGAGAAATCTGTCGCGTCCGTCATGCACCTCGCTTACTTAATTAGCCGAACTTAGCCGATCGTCGAGTTTGCGCTGATGGGGGGTGCATCCTTAAGAACAGATTGATTCAGGCCAATTAATTTAAATCTAGAACTGGTTGTTTTTGAGGTATAGTAAAACCATTTCTAAACTGAACGCCCCTCCACCGCGGTTACACGTACATGCAAAAAGGTGTATAGATGCAACACACATAAATTGATCTTTGTCATTGGATGTTCAATAACGTATAAGCAAACGGTATCACTTTGACAGACAGATGAGCCAATGTTACAGTAAAGTTGTAGCACGCACACATGTATATTGTTGCAATACGTATTTCCTCTCACACGTTGAAATTATCACGGTTTTGTGGAGGGGAGTTCATTTTAAGATTGGATCATCTATACCTAAGTATATTTTGATTCAGGCAACTCGTATACTCTAAGTGTTGCCATCTACATTATATTGCACTATGTTTGCAGTGATACGAGTATGAAAGAGATTTCTGTGTAAGTTAAGTTTAGCAAGCTGAGTCGTGTCGGAGAGTATTCGTGTCGGAGTCGTGTACTCACGGTTGGCACACATCACGATCTCGACCAGGGTCTCGTCGACGACGTCCGTGGCGCAGTTGATCAGCTGGAGGACATTGGGCGAGCAGTAGTCGTGTCGGAACAAAAGCAGGCGATCGCCGAGGCGGTTCAGCCCGTTGTCTGGTATCTGTAGTAATATGAAGATCAAATACAGTGTTCATTCACATTTCACTTTCAAAAATTTCGTGAGTTGTACTATTCATTTTATAAAACTGGTATTACTCACGTATTTACACAGGAGTTAAACAACTCTCGACGTTTCGACCACAACAAGAGCAGTCTTTATCAGAAGGAGTGAGCGTCCCGCCGTGCTCCGTTTCCTCTCAGGTCGCGCGCGCAGTTCTCACTGCTCACTCCTCCTGATAAAGTCTGCTCTTGTTGTGGTCGAAACGTCGAGAGTTGTTTAACTCCTGTGTAAATACGTGAGTAATTCCCGTTCTATAAAATGTTCATTCACATGATAAGAAAGAATCTGATATGATTGTATACTATTATTCAACTTTGTAACCAATATAACTACATTATTAAACAGCTTCCTAATTTGGACATCTTCAGTGATAACATATTTGAATTCAAACAAACAGTGCTGAAACATTTTCAGCACACAACAAATCGTGACATTGATTAATTGTAAGACCTCCTTATATTTATGGACATTCTTTATCTTATTTAAAATTTTTAGTTATAATTTATTATTATTATTGTTTTTTCTTTCTCATTAATTTTTTCTTTCTCATTACTAATTAATTTTAATTTTATTTAATTTAATACTTAGTTTTATAGTTTTATATGTCAATGTTATTAATCATTGTTGTGCTGGCCTATTATAGGCACATGTTACAGTTAAAAGACTGAGTATAATACCGTTTACAAGTGATGTGTAATTGTGTGCTGTTGGCTGTGCCTAAATTAAATAAATAAATAAATAAATAAATATACCGTCCGTTATTATCCGTTTTTATGGGGTTTCGTACCTTCTCATGGACGAACTTGACGGCCAGCTCCTTGAGGTAGGCGAGCGTGAGCAGGTGCGCGGGCGCAGACACCGCGTCGCGCGCCACGCCCAGCTGGAACAGGAACGTCACCTCGTCCTCCATCGCGCCGCCACGACGCGGTCGCTGGCCCGACCTGACGGAATATATCGATATATATTACTGGACAAGTCACTGAGCAGAGCTCTCACTATGATCTAGTCTACATTAAGAATTATAGAACATAATGTCAATCATCATCCTGTAAACTATCCAGTAAAGTGTGTTTTTATCGCGAAATTAAACACCTTTTTGGAATAGGATATAAACGTTAATGATGTAAATTTGTAATCCATCAAATTCAAATGGGGTGGGTAAAGGGTCAAACAAATTGGGCGCATGAGTCTCGAGAAAACATCACCTGGTCGACTCCTGGAGGAACAGACTATCGCGGCAGTCTAAAAATGGCTGTTAGTTTGGTTATTTACATCGCAAATTTACAAGGAATCAATGATTGCTGAACATACACACATATGCTGATCTTTAGAGGACAATAGGACGTAATTGTTGTGACACCAAAAATAGTAAAAGCACAGGTTAAAAAACAAACGATAATAATTGGCGAATGTCAAACATAGATATAAGATCACGTTATAAATAACTATTTGCGCATTTTGAGATGACCCAAACTGCATTTTTCGCGGAAAAGTCCCCGATTTATCGACACTTATCAGAACTTCGGTTCGATGACCATTAAATAGTGAGGTGGCATAAGAGCCCTTACAAGGTAAATGTGAAGTAAGTTTCGTGGAAGGCACAGGGAGCTTTAGGTGGATACATTTCATTCGCGAGACTAATTAGGCGAAACTTGATCTCGCAACTATAAGGTTGCCTCTTGCAAAAGGTTTCCTTAAGTGATAGTAGAGAGTCGTGTAGGCTGAGTAGGAACATACCCGACTATCATTCCGAAGGTCGGAGATTTATTTATTTATTTTGTATTGGTTTAAATCCTGTATGTTTATTTTTTAACTCGCATATCAAAAGGTATCGGTTCACATAAATTTTTCCGTGATTCGTAAAAATAAACAAAGTGAGTAGGCACCTCGCAATCAGCTGACCCTGGGACTATTCGGCGATACCTGATGCACCAGTCTGGGTACATTCCACCACAAAACTACTAAATATTAACCTACATTTTGTGGACAGACGGAACATGTTAATTGTGCATTATCTTAGAGTGTTAAGTATTCAGACATGAATACTTGAATACAGACTACAAAACTATTATAATACTAACAAAAAATAATATATGCAAGTGTTCATGTTAATACTGTAGATGTTCCTAAATATATAAATAAAATATTTATCAGACGTAGGTATATCGTAAAGAAAGATCTTTTAAGCTCAACGATTCTATTTCAACACCAGCACAAGCTGAATTTGCCTAATTGTCAATTATGTTTTACTTATATATTTTTAGATTCAATTCTTTATTTATGTTCGTTTTTTCACTACAATAAATATATTTTGTTTGTTTGTTTGTTTCAAGATGCGTTCTGTCCTTGCCAGTACGGTCCGATGGCGCGATAAGGAGCTCCACGTGCGCGGCGGTCTGCGCGCGCAACCTTGATCTTGAGATAGCGCCTGCAGTTGCCAACTGACCCGCTACACTCCATACTTTTTATTACCGCCAGATTAGCGTTCAAAGCTGTACCCACATTCTTGACACTGCAGTCTATAGGTACCCAAATTCATGACTCTGTCAGCGCAGATTTCACCAATCTGGTAATCCAAGTGGTAATCCACTCAAATTTTATTAACACTATCTGCACCCACGACAGAAGCTCGTAACTACGGCACGGTGTGGCGGCGCCGAGCTCGGGCATTGAATGTGTTAACCACTAGCCAACCTGCCGACAGCTTAGCTTGCGTTTTTTACGTTATCTACATATATTTATTTATATAATATAGTCTTCCTCGATAAATGTACTATCTAACACTTTTTTTCAAATTGTACCAGCAGCGGTTCCTGAGCGATTAATCTACTTATGTATGTATATACATTCTTAAATACTATTCGAGTGTACAAGTATGACTATACCGCGGGCGAGTCAGCTATTATATATGTATGTTTATAATAGAAAGTCGTGTTAGTTACATTGTATAAAACTCAAGAACGACTGAATTATTGGTGGAGTAGATAAGTACTACTCGAACCAGGAGATGGATATACTATATACAACGTGTAAGTATATATTTTCCCCGTAAAAATATAAAAACGCGGGCGGAGCCACAGGGCGGAAAGCTAGTTCTGTATAAAATTATGAGTTTACAAATTGACTTTAATGGTAAGGTAATAAAGTAGAGTTAAGCGCTCTACACACCGCCCGCCGGCACAGCCCGGCGGCTCAACCCGCCGGCCTTATTTTGTAGGCCGCCGGCTTTATTTAGTACAAAATAAGGCCGGCGGGTTAGGCCGCCGGGCTGTGCCGGCGGGCCGCCGGCTTTGGTGTGTAGAGGCCATTATACATAGCACACAAATCACCTACTATGGTTAACACGTGTAACATTCGGCGGCCGGTTTTTTGCTAAAACCGGAAAATGTTATGTAATAAAATATTTTTTCGACAACATAATAGGCAGGTGTCATAACCATATCTATAAATTAGAGGTTGACAATGGGTTTGGAATTTCCGTGACAAAGGTAGGTAGGTAACAGGGCGGTACAGTCACCGGCAAAAGGCGCTGAACAGTTTTGGTTGTTGCTGAAGACAGTTTACGCTGATTTCAGCGAAAACAATGTTAAAACAGTATAATAATAAAGATTGAAATATAAACTTAATTTAAATATTATAAAGTGTGTACCGTGATCTTTCCCCCACGGGTTTCGTTAATCCGACTAAGGACTCGCGGGAATCCATCTTTTGTTTTCCCGCGAGATGACGAACAACCCAAGGAATCTTTGACAGTAGAAATAAATATTGATCAATCACTCCAAAAACGATAAAGGTTCGGGTTGCGTTACGGTTTCGTTTCCCGCCTCCGGGCAATATTTTTTACGATTTGCAATATTTGATCCGGTGCTATTTACGAATAAACAATACCGATCTATGTATGTATATTCTAGAAATCTAGCACCTGTAACACAAGCTTCGCGCTTACCACGGGGCTAGATGCTGTGTGAATTGTCCAGCAATATAAAATTATTTATTCAGTGTTAGATATATTTAGCACCTCGTTATATCAAGTTACCTTTAATACAAGTACATTTTCGATCCACGTTCCGTGGCCGAAGCCTTGGTTAGGTCAGTTAGAAGCGCGTGTGACGTGAGTATCTCCACGTGCAAGTTCAGTCGCGCGCTGTCTCCAGGGGCGGCCGGCCTACACGTGGAACAAACATATTGTCGATCACTCTGTTGTTGTGGAAATGTTTATGCAACTAGACTTATGCAGATGTTGTTTCGCGTGCAAGCTTTTATTGGAGTTATTAAGATAACGAGTTAATTTTGTGATAAAACTAGCCGACCCGCTGACAGCTTCGCATGCGTTTTTTTTTTACGTTATTTATCTACATATAGGTAGTTATATAATATAGTCTGTAGCCTTCCTCGATAAATGGTATATCCATCACTGAGATTTTTAAAATCGGAACAGCGAGCTGTTCCCGAGATAAACTCGTTCAAACAAACAAATTATTCGCTCCGTGGTAAGCTCCAAGCTTGTGTTACGGGTGCTAGATTTCTTAAAGTACTTATATTATATAAGTACTTATATTATAAACAAGTCGACAATATTCTGATATAATACACAGATTGATATGTTTAATTAAACATAAGTAAGTACATATTTATAATATTAAAAAAAAATTTGTTTCGAGGCGGAAGTCGAACCCGCAACCTTCTACATCGCAGGCAGACCTTCGCCCGCTGCACTACAGAGGTGATCAAATAATAAATTCTAAATTTAGTTAACATCATCTTCTATTCCTATTACAGTTTATCGGCTTTCTTCAACAAATCTTGAGACTATTTTGCTATAAAAAATTCCTGAGTGTTATCAGTAAACCCCTGTCACTTGCCCCTTCGCCGACCGGACCGTAAACAATGCTCCACGTGTCCCGCCGATAACCCTGGAGCACGGTGGTAATCCACCGGATTACATGTTGCCACGTCAGCAGTGCGTCATGCACTTGTGCTAGTGTTCATCTAAATAGATACGATGGTATTACATAACGCCATTTGCACTGTTAAGTTATAGATGGAGCATTCGTTCTGCCTGGTAACAGAGTGCTGTGATGCTTTGCCTACTTATGGCTGCACTAATCTATACTAATATTATAAAGAGGAAAGATTTGTTTGTTTGTAATGAATAGGCTCCGAAACTACTGGACCGATTTCAAAAATTCTTTCACCTTTGGAAAGCTGCATTATCCCCGAGTAACATAGGCTATAATATAGCAAAGAAAATTGCGGGAAAGTGTAAAACGCGGGCGAAACCGCAGGGCGGAAAGCTAGTATATTATAAATATCATATAAATAAGTATTTTTCGACAATTTATCGAAAATAGAATAACTACCAGATCAGGAACAAGCTTTTGCAGATATACACCACGGTAATATAACTCTACCTGACTCTGTCTATCCTTAGCCTTCTGCGCCACAATAACTGTATGAATAAAAGGCTTATTTATAATTTTATAAACACGTGTCAGAAGTTTCCGGTAGTACACCGAAACGCTTATAGACGCGACATTCTAGGAATTAAACGTTTGGAGCAAATAAGCGTTCTCCATCACCAACCATCAATCCGATAATACGAGGAAAAAGAACGAGTAGACATTTGAATTGGAGCAAACGAACTCACCTATCTGTTTTCTACCTATTTCAATATTATATAAATTAAATTAAAAATACTAGCGGCCACATTTTGATAGGCAACCTGGTATATTATTTCCTAATTAAATTAAATTTAGTAATAAGCAAAAAACAGATGAGTGCACTGATCCTGCAGCCGTATCTCGAAGTAATCGTTCCACGTGTAGGACATAACGAGTTAATTTGATGAGTAACCAAACTATTTAACGACTTGTTGACAGAGATAGGCTTTGGACGGCTGCGTGGACAGATCACGTCGGTGGACTTTCGCAGTGACTGCAAAATATTTAGCGGTGATAACTTGATTATTAATTGTAAGTCACTGAGTTTAAGTAATTATTCCGAAGAGAAGATAACGATGATAAAATAAGGTAAATACTTGTTTTATATAGTTTAAGAAGATTTAGGAGACCTCGCCACCACTCTCAAATCGAAGAGCTGCTTAGATCATTGACAGTTGATATGACAGCTCAATAGGATTGATTGGCGTTTCACAATACGAATTTATCACTGCGTAGGGTTTAAACTACATATTATATTTTGAGAGCTAAACGCTTAACTTAAACTGACGATTATAGCTCATTAGTTAAAGTAGCCGTTAAATATTCATGAGATGTGTGAGTATTCCGGCATGATGTTTTGTGTCTTTTAATATGACCAGAGGCAGCCTGAGCTTGATTTATATGCTAACGTTCTAATAGCAGAGCTCTTTAATATTGTGATATTAAACGCTATTTTGTAACGAAATCAATCGTGAGAAAGCTAGCGCCAATTTGTATGGTACCAAATTTACAGTACAAATTTACGTTAACTTTCTCACGATAATTCTACTAACCATATGAGCTAATTATAACGAATAAGTAGTACACGAGTAAGTGCCCCTACGCTAGGGGGTGTATTATGCTACTTACACACCTAGCTCACCTAGCTGTAACCTCATTGAACCAATATATTGAATCAATAATGATTATGACCGACATGACTCACGTGTTAGAAAGCACCATAAAGTAATCTGGGTGGTTTGCAATGCCTGAACAGAGCATAGCTAAATTCAATTATTTAACTTTAGGAAATAAAAGCTCTGGTGCGAACACACTGAGTCAGGAGGGTGTGATCGTGCTGACGTACATCAACAGCCTCAGCCCTCAGCGCCGCCGTGTCACGGTCATGGGCGACTACTGATTACGGCACGAGTAGTACTACACGTGGACTCACACAACTCTTATCACTTCCAAGATAACAGCCATCTAAACAAAGGCTTATACTTGTTTGTAAACAGGTTTAAGGTATAGCAGTGTGGAGTTATATTTTCGTAAATTTGTGACTAAGTGCATCATTATCAAAACCGCCCATCGGTTGTAAATCGAAATTAGTCACAAAATGTATGGTCGAAGAAGCATCAACTCAATATGCTACAAGTAATTTATAATTTGATATTTAATAAAAATACTATAATTAAACTTAAATAAAGATTAATTAAATTCAAGAAACAAGAAGGCGTCTTACTTTCTTTTCATTTATTCAGGCATCCCATTAGTTTATTACATGAAGTACGCAGAGTACAGCGCCAGCGCTCCAATCAGTTAAACGCGTCATGCGCGGGCGCATATTTAGATGATATTGACCCATATTCGACGATATTGACACATTTACTTCGATCATTGTTTGACAATTGATTATTATTTGATTTAACACTGAACTTATCGATCTTGCATACTATTCCTTATCATATTTATTATTTCATATCAGTCACGAGATGATAGAAATATGGGACAAGTCAATGGCCATGATCAGGTCATAATAATCTCGCGTGTCGTAATCGTAACGATGATTTGTGAAAATTAAAGAAAACCTCACAACTAAATTATGAGTTAGGTATATGTATTATACACATATGTATATAGAATTTAATGAAATTTGTTAAATAATATTTAGAGGTCTGGGACACAGGATAGGTTACCGATAGTAGACAGAGTCGCGGGCACAGCTAGTTGGTTTATATTAAGAACTAGCCTTGGAAGACACACATTGAAAACTGTTGATGTTCATTAAATAAATTCATGAAATAAAGTAAGCCTTTGCTGTAGCTCAATAATATGTATAATTTAAATATGCAACTCAACTTACGTATTAACAACCGTTTTATCCTTTACAGCTTGTCGTTGGAGATTAAACAAGGGACCCTATTAAAGGAAATGCGTCAGCGTGTTCAAAAGGCAAACAAAGCAAGTGACTACAAAATACGCAGCTCTTGTTTTCGTGAAGCCGGTCCGATAACTTTAATTGGCGCTACAACATTCAAATCACCTCAAAATGGCACTTTGAGACGGTGAAAGCCGATAATTGGAAATTATCTGAGGTTGCATAGATCAGGGGAAATTGTGCGATTGGGAGTTCATAAAAGTATTATCCATTTTTAATGAGTATAACAACAACAGGTGAACTAAGGCTGTTAATACGGAATGGTGGTAAAGGAAACTACAAGACAGAAAGGCAGAACTCCCGCTCGATGGTCTAATGACATCCGAAAAGTTGTTGTAGTAGTACGGAAGGGACCGAAAATATTGGCGAAAATATTACAGTGGGTGGAGATGGGCATGAAATTATAATAACTTCTGTAAATTTATCATGTCTTTATGAAGCGCCATACCTAAGGAGCTTGCACATCGAGGCATGCTCAAATGACCTTTATGGTATGTTCAAAGCTCAAGCGCAAAGCCCTCGAGGACGCAGCCCCATACGTTGGTCCGATCAGATCCGCACCGCTGTCGACTCTACAGGCCACTGCGCGCTCCACACATGAGGGGTGGCTGGTCTTGACCCTCAGCAATGAGGAATACGACCCAAGATGTTCAACGCTTAATCATAACAACTTGTTAAATGGCGTGCCCAGTAGTGGTACCGGGCGAAGAGAAAGTAGTTTTTGTAATGTTGTGCCAAACATCTTATTTTGATTTCTTTGTATTTTTTAATTTATTGAATATTGTGTTGAGTCATTTTCGAAAGATTTCATTGTTTGTTAGACGCGAAGTCCCGTAACTACTAGACCGATTAAAATTAAGTGTATATCGTATAGCTGTCGAGAAAGGATAACACTATCTCCTTCAGGGGAAAATGATAGCGCAAGCAAAGACGCTAGTCTCACTACTATGTATAGATGGTTGTTTATCAGCGCGATGTAAATAAATAGAGTGGTGGAGATCGGGGCCGCAGTAGCAGCCATGTCGTCGCCGGGGCCGGCCGCCTGTGTCCTCTGTCTCTGTCTGCTGGCCGGTGAGTGAAAGACGAGTGCATGGTTTATGAACATGTGAGCTGTTCTGTGGTTTTACAAGTCTTTTCAGTGTTTTGATAAGTATTTTCGACGATTTACGTCTTTTTACTGGTTTTACAAGTGTAAAAAAAAAATTATTTATTAAGATTTTTGATTTGAAATTGTTCGTCGTAGTTATAAGAGTGTGGCCTTTAAAAAGAAATTAAGTAACGCGGTCTGTGGGGAGATAGTAAAGTGCATTTATTTGCTGATAAGTAACGTGAATTTTAAATCGGTTAAGTAGGTAAGTTAAATTATTAAAATACATGCCATATTCGTTTAAAATAAATTAACGAAATCTTTTTTAAAACCTTAATCAACGAAATCTTTTTTAGAACCTTAATTAACGAAATCATTTTTTAAACCTTAATTAACGAAATCTTTTATATTATAATGAGACAGTTGTTTACGTTTAAGCCTTTGTTTATAAAATGTATTCACCGATCTGAAAAACAACATCGAAATTATGCAAAATGTTTAACCAAAAGGGAGGCTTTGGAAGCTTACAGTGAGGACTTTAAATGTTTTATAATAAAAAAATCAAACAGTTATAAATAATCAGCCTATTGAAATACATTATTTTGGTAACATAGATGTGGGGTTAAATAAATTTTTTTTTATATTTATGTTATTAAAGAACTGTCTGATCTTCAGTATATTCGGAAGAAAATAAACAAAAAGTATTTCTATAAAAAAGTATAACGAAGTGTACCCAGTGTTCCAAACGTTTAATAAATAAATTGAATTGAATACTAATCAAAGTTTAAGTTCGTGTTAGACTGTATTAGGTAATTGTTTCATGGGCTTTGTTCTGCGTGGCTTGTAATTCAATAATCAATAGTCCCCGATAGACGTTAGCCTAGATACCGGCCTGACAACATCGCGATCGTCAACAAGCTGTCAACACGAGCTATCTGAACACGGGTAGTAATTAATGAACCACTGAGTTCTGCACTCGCTATCAGCGCTATAGGTGCAGGCCAACTCTGCCGGGTCACGTACATTATCGCTGCGATTGATAGCAGATCAGATGGTCAGTAGCACGACAAGTGATGAAGGCTCCACTTGATCGATAGCTGTTTCTGTAGGAATCCGGCTTCATCGTTACCCCTATTTACCTTCCCACAGCTGGCTGGTGCGGTCTTATCTCTTGACGAGAGAGCTTAGGCCATAATTCACCACGCTTTAAGAACCTTAGAGAAATGACGATAAAAAAAGAAAAATAAATGAAAACCAACAGCCGTGGTTACAGCGGTAATTGCGATAATTTTAGTGCACGCGCATTCCTTCGTAGCACGTGCTACGGCGCCGGCGCAGGCGCTACGGCTCACGCGCTGCGTACGCGCAGACAGGCTGCAGCACGACCTTGCCCACCGAATGTGCTCAGCGGTTTTACGAGTACATTCTAAATCTAAAGCATCCATCTAAACTCGTAGGACATCATCAGGGCTGCAAGGACGCGACTCCCGAACGCTTCGTTAGATTTCCCGTTGATAAATAAATAAATAATGCTGTACAACTCACACAGCAACGTCAAGCCTCATGGTAAGCTTGAAGCTTGTTATTTAAATAAACATTTATAATGGGACTACTTACTTAGTTCGTTTCTATGACTCTATATTTTTTTTATAGCTACAGAAAGATTGATTGTTAACTTTATTCAATAAAATAGCAAGTATTTACATAACGATGATAAAAAATTTTTTCATCAAATGTAATGTAAATCTGGTAAAGAGCCAAGAATGCTAGCGGTATTGCCATTTGCCACGTAGAATGGCAATGCTTAATAGAAGCCAGCATTCTTAACACCTGTGTACTCGATTAGACGCTTTGATATTTATAAATTGCGTTTGCACTAGGACCCCAAGGACCTAACGTTTCTACGTCAAATTTTCGCCGTTTGAGGGTGTCCGCTGATGTTGCTGCGTAGCCAGCCAGTACTTAGAAGATTGATTGAATAATATGATAAAAAACTGCAGGACAATATTAATTTATTGAATAACACGATGAAGAAGAATTCGTTCTTAGTTAATAGAAATATCACAATTGCAAACTTGTTTCAAGATATAGTCAAACAAAAGTAATGTTTGTTTAGATAGTAAGTTGTGGATAAGATCTAGTACTTCCATTATACCGGTCCAGGCCCCGTTTCATGACGCACTGTTGAACCGTTGTCGCTAGGCGGTACACTAACAACCTTTCTCTGTAGGTTTCTAAGCTACTTTGTGTCAGTTGTAATTTTTTACTCTATCGTTAAATAGCTAACTTCAATTTAAACGTGTAAAATATGTTTTCTCTTTTTTTTAAGATACGCTAATTGTGTTTTTAACACTAAAAGCGCTGTTAAGATACCGTGCAATAACAGTTAACTATTTTTTGATCGAGTAAGTAAGATAATATATTAACTCTCTTCAGAAGAACAATGGCTAGAAAACAAATAAAATAACTAATCAAAAGTTCAGCTATGTCAAGAACGGCTGGGCCGATTTAAGTGCATTTGGTTTTAATTGTCGTAGTAGCCAAGGGAAGGTTTAAGCAGCTAGTATTTCTGCTTCTTCTTGTCTTTCTATTTAAAGCCACATTCATGGCAAAACTATAGAGTAATCTTGTATGATTTCAAACCTCGTAAGATTGTAAATAATTGAACTTTGAAGTCGTATCAGCTCTTTGGGCTTTAATAAATCCGCCAGGACAATAAATAAATATTCGCATCTAGGGGCTGGCGTCATTCAAACTTCTTTTGGAGTAAAGTTCTTAATTTATTAATGAGCCGATCATTAAGATCCATAGGTATATTAGGTATTGTTTTTATAATTTAACAGTTTGCCGTCCATAGCCGTTTTAAGGAAATCCTACTTGGTCGCGTGAGGTCACGTCTGAAGGTTACGCGTGTTCCTCTCGGAGGAACTGGTTTCAGAATTTTGAAATTTCTGACGGAAGCTTCTGTTACTGTCTTTCTGTCAAGGTTAATTTTACATTTTATAACGCAACCCAACCTTGGCCTTGGAACATAAATCAACAAAACAAAAAATAAGGAGTCGGTTGTTTTTTTATCGAGTTCTGTTTGGTAGTCTTTATGAACCAACAAAGGGCAACATTGCAATATGTATGTAGTTGCTTCTGTTAAAGATCAAAGGGTGACTGACCAACTATCTTTAAAGCATGAATGAAAAGTTTCTGCGGTGAACGACCGGGAGACAATGCAAGGCATAGATTTCGCAGGTCGCCGACCGGCTGCCGGCATTTTACGCTACTTACTAACGTGCGCGTAGATAATTCAATAGGTATTACGGTTTGTCTAATAAAAGTATTCTAAAGACGGAAGTGCCGGAACCATGAATTATATTTTCATGGCCTAAATGTGTAATATGTGGTTGGTATTTTAGACTATGGCATAAAGGCATTGTCATCGTTATTTCCAGCATGTGCGGTAGCGGAGAGCTGGCTAGATCCTTCGCAATGCGAGGTGCGCGCGCGCACTGAGGCGGGCTGCGTGTGCGGGCGCGTGCGCTGGGCGGGCGACCGCGCGCACTACGTCAGCTTCCGCGGCGTGCCCTTCGCGGAGCAGCCGACGGGAGAACGACGGTTTAAGGTAAATTTATATGTATTTCTAATTTTATATGGGGGTAGCCGAGATCTACACTGACAACACTCTTAAATGTTTAGTTAAATGCGCATATCTCAGATACCTTCTCCAAAGAAAAGATAGATAAACTGAGGGATCAAATGAAGAAGAAATGGGAGATTGTACATACGAGTATGATAGCTGACACATTACAATAAAAGACACACTTGAATCAGGCAACAATGCGCATTACCATACGTTTTATTCCAGGAGCTAGAACGGTTGCAGCCTTGGGGCGAGAATCTCCTGGACGCGACGGAGGACGGGCCCATCTGCCCGCAGACCGACGTGCTCTACGGCTCGCTGGTGTCCAGCCGGGGCATGCGCGAGGACTGCATCCACGCCAACATCCACGTGCCGACGGCCGCGCTGCCGCCGCAGCCTGCCTTCTGCGCGGATATAGGCTGGCGGCAGAAACCCAGGATTCAAACTCGTAAGTTTCTACTACGTTTTTATACAATACATTACAATTATATCTTAAAAGCTCTTTTCCGACTAAGTCTCCGGTTATACGCTGTTGATGTAATGTAATGAATGATATCGTAATAAAGTTTTTGACTTCGACTTATTTTAGTAAGCATTTACATTGATTTGCAGCACTGCTACCAATCCTGGTGTTCATCCACGGCGGAGGTTTCGTGTGCGGCTCCGGAGACTCTGACCTGCACGGGCCCGAGTATCTCGTCTCCAAAAACCTCATCGTCATCACGTTTAACTACAGGTTAGTTATAATGGTTATTTGACTATCTGGAAGGTAATCTGATGCACTCTTTGATGAAGAAAATAATTCTTCACAAAACCCACGACGCAAAATAATGTCCACCTGTGGTCATACCTCACTATTAACTTTTTTTTTTTTCGTTTCTAGGTATGTTTCTAGGATCTAAGTACTTTCAGTCAAATCTAATATCTATGTTATATTATGTAATCCATTATTTAACACCACTCACTGTCTGTATATTTATAACTGTCCAGTCCATACATAGGTTGCCTGGAAGAAATCACTCACAGCGATAAGACCGCCCATTGTACTCCAAATGTTTTAGTCTTAAGTTTGTATTGTATGTTTCTGTTTTTGTGGTGTGCAATAAAGTATATTCTATTGTATTCTATCTTGTAACTGGATCCCAATATGAAGATGATATATGTAAAATGTTTTCAAATAAATCCAAATGGGCTAATATCCAGCTATAACTCAATAAGGCTATAAGATACACACTACACCATGAACTGCATGAAGAGTACATAGTTTGGAGATATTACTACATACGAGTAATAATTTCTCATCTATTTTCAGACTAAACGTGTTCGGTTTCCTGTCCCTGAATTCGAAGGAGATTCCCGGCAACCAGGGCCTCCGCGACCAGATAACGCTGCTGCGCTGGGTGCAGAGGAACGCGCGGAACTTCGGCGGAGACCCCAACAACGTTACCCTCATGGGGCAGAGCGCCGGCGCCGTCAGCGCGCATTTGCTCACGCTCTCTGAAGCCACCAAGGGTCTTTTTAAAAGGTAACACAATACTCAATTATGTGAGTAGGCACCGAAAGGATCTTGAGTGGTGACTGAATAATAGACATCGTGCCAAGGGTTACTTTGTTGACAAAGAATTAGGCAACAGAGAGGCGTAGGCACGTAATGCTTCTGGAATTAAGACGAAATTGAAGGCGCAGGATTTGAACGTACATTAACGATAATGATTGGTGAAAGTTATAGGCATCATGGTGGATCCAATAATATTGAGTCTAAACGAAATTAAGACTATATTAATGAAGATAGAATAATTTCTCTTATTTTAAACAAATTGAATGACCATTTCTCAATCTGTTTTTTAATTCCAGGGCATTTCTAATGAGCGGTACGGGTATATCTGGCTTCTACAGCCCCTCCCCGTTAATGGCGACGACGATGTCTCAACAACTGCTGCAGATTCTCGGCATCAACGCGACGGAGGCGCCGGCCGAGATCCACCGCCAGCTCGTGGAGATGCCCATTGACAAGATACATAGCGCCAACGCGGCTATGCTCGAACAATACGGGATCGTAACATTCGCGCCCACGGTGGAGTCTTCTTTCCCAGGCGTAATGCGCGTCGTAGAAGACTACCCTGAGGCGTTAGTCGCCGAAGGACGCGGAAACAGCATACCGCTCATAATAGGCTTCACGAGCAACGAGGGCGAGTTCTTCCGGCCGCGCCTTGAGCAGCTCGACTTCACAGACCGCATCACAAAGAACCCCATTCTGAACGTGCCCGTGCAACTTCTGTTCACGACGCCGCCCGAGCGCTTGCCGAGCATCAGCGAGAAGATCATGCAGCGGTACTACGATGGCACGGTGACGTTGCAAGGATTTATTGACTTCTGTACGGAGGCGTATTACCAGTACCCGGCGTTGCGGCTGGCGCAGCGGCGGGCGGAGGGCGGGGGCGCCCCGGTGTGGGTGTACGAGTTCTCGTACGAGAGTGCGCAGAGCCCGACGGCGATGGCGCTTCGGACGCCGTACCGCGGCGCGGCACACGTCGAGGACCTCAACTACGTGTTCCGCACCAACTCGCTGCTGAGCTTGCAGCGTTCCTTGTCGCCACATAACAAGGACGACTTTATGAAGGATTGGATGACCAACTTTGTCTACGATTACATGCATTGCGGGTAAGGTTACATACTTACCTACTATTTTTGTATTGCGTCGGGCGCTTAGAAGAGATGTAAGATGCCGGATTAGAGGGATTTAACTGATGCGATTAGATTAAGAACTTTAGTGCCCAGCCAATAACTTTAGTCTAGCAGTGTATGATAACTTTTCTTTCGAACGCACTCATTCTTCCAGTAAAATATTAATTGGAATATTTATTAGTTGTTGTTGCAATGAAAGTCTTTAACCATATAATGAATCTGTACTGTTCGTTGCAGTCGACCGGTTTGCCAGGAGGACGACAAGTCCCTGTGGCCGGCGGTGACGCCGCAGCGCCTGCTGTTCCAGGACATCGCGCGGCCCGGCTACAGCCCCCGGGACCTGCCCGACTGCTTCAAAAACATTATCACGTTCTACGACAGTCTTTCGTAAAGACCAGGCCGTGCCAACTAGTGTGTGGACTTTCATAATAGAAAGAAACAGTTCTCTACAAGATTAAATGTTTTCTGTCAACGTTATCTAAAATTTTGGGTTAACCCTATAACGTGTGACCATTTATTGAAAAGCGGAAAGAATATTCAAGAAAAGGTTTTGGGACAATATTTTTAGGTACGTTTAAACAGTAAAGTGTGATGTAAAAACTATGTTAACGACTGACTAGATAAGTTTATATCATATTGTTTTAGCTGGTGAGCTGATGACAAATTAAAACTAAAATGATTATATTTCAATTAAAACTACAAGCTACATTCCAACAGGATTACCTGTTTAAAGTTATGTATTCCTTGTGAATAAAGTAACGTTTAATTTGCAATCAGTTTTACAGACATGACTGTGATTTAAGGTTTTGGAACATTAAATATATCTACTTTTAAACTTAGCTGTAATTTTTTTTTGCTGCCGATGCAGAATCTCTAGACTCACTATACTATGTGATTCCAAACAAAGTGTTTGAATTGAAATTAAGTATAAATAATTGTAAGCATGATGATTTAATGTACTGTGAAGTCACTTTCACTGTGTTGATGATAATTACGGAGCTGGTGACAATGGAACCAGCGGCGACCAATAAACTAGGGATGGGAGGTGAAAGGACTCTTGTGTTTTATTTAAACCAATCATAAACTTAACAAATAACTCATATATTTACTATTATTATTTGTTAAATTAATTCATTTTAATTATATAAGACCAGACCAGTTTAATAGGATATTTCAGATCATAGTAAACCGCTTTGTTTACTTTATTTTTACGTTCATGGAGGCTAAATTACTATACATGTACCTACATTATTTTCTTTTTCTGAAAACACTATGGCGAAGTGTCTTATGGTTGGTTTGGTATGGATAAGTAGAATCATAAAAGTAGTACCATTAACTATTTAATCAAACAAAAAATAAGGACCTACCCAAACGTTAAAAAGTGTTAGCGTATATAAACTGTAGCTATTTCTCAATTGTTTTCCAAACGTTTCTAGTCCAGTGATCAAAGAATTACGCTGGTCTTCTTAAAAAGCTCGCAAATTGATATACAGACGTAATATAATATCTCTTTAGTACTGTGCTGAGCCAACCCTATTTTTATATGTATAACAAATCAAAATTCGCATCAACTTGCGTGACTGATTGTCGCACGCAACGAATTGAATTTGGAGCTTCATTTCCACAGTGGGTTTGACACCAATGCGGGATACAGAATGGTATTTTTGCTTCTATTTATCTTGAAAGTGGGGGCAGTTTGGCCCCTGGGGCAAGTCGTGGGGCAGTTCGTGGTCAGCACGGCGCAGGGGCTGCTGAGCGGGGACGGACACGACGGATATGTGTCTTACAGAGGCATCCCTTATGGAACTGTGGCTGGTGAGGATGGGAAGTTTAAGGTGATATTTGTGATTCAATTATTATTATATTAATAATGTCACTTATTTCCATGAAATCCTAAAGATCAAAATGAGAATTAAGTGGCATTAATATGCACAGATAAGTATCGTTTCAGAGAGCAGGGCTAGCCCCTTTCTGGTCGGATATCAGACATTCCCAGGAGAGCTACTGCTCAGCCGCGTCTAGCGTGGAGGCCTGTCTCCAGCTCGACGTGCACTCGCCGACTGGTGCCAACTCCTACCCAGTGCTGGTGTGGGTGGCCGGCGGCTCCGGGCAGTACAACCCCCGGAAACTCGTGACCATGGAGATCATCGTAGTAGTCGTCCATCACAGGTAAGAGCCTGCCTACTTTAAATGGCAACCGGTGGATATAATTTTAATATTGTTTCAGGGTAGGGCCGTTAGGTTTTCTTTGCGAAGGAAACGATAGAATCCCCGGAAACGCGGCGGTGAAAGATGTTGTGCTCGCACTGAGATGGGTCCAAGATAACATCGTAGCTTTCAAAGGTGATCCAGCTAAGATAGTTATAGCGGGACAAAGTCTTGGCGCGGCAGTCGTAGAGGCTGTGACCCTGTCGCCGACGGCAGAAGGGCTGTATCACGGAGCAATATTGCAGAGCGGAACTATACTCGCTCCCTGGGCGTTTAACTACGATGCTCAAAAACGAGCAGCAAAGCTCGCCAGCATGCTGTCAGATACTAAAAATTCAACAAATACTTTGATGAGCGCCAAAGCCGCAGAATTAGTCGACAAGAGCAATAAACTCCCAATGCCCTACTTCCCATTCGGTATATGCCTAGAATATTCGTTGAAGCATGAAGAGAGATTAATCTCAGAGCCTCCCATCGATCTGCTAAATGCAAAACGAGTTGGGAAGGTTCCAATGATTATCGGGTTCAACAGCGATGAAGCTTACATTTTCACATCGATGCTCAGCGAGGCGAGGCTCTCAAAGAGACAAATATCATCTCTATTACCGCAGGAACTGGATTTTTCGAGTGACAGGGAAATGAATCAAATGACCCGACAAATTGAGGATTTGTATTTCAAGAATGATATGAGCTTGAGGACGGTTATCGGTTATCACAGGTATCAAATTTAACTTTGACGAATGACGATATTTCTCAAATGTGTTGAACAATTGTTATTCGGTGCTACCTTTCCTTTCCAGTGACGTGTATTTCGTGAACCACATCCATCGAAGCGCCCGCCTCCACGCGTCAGCTCACCCGGTGTTCTACTACCGGTTCTCATACCCCGGCAGGCAGGGCGTGCTGGCGGACCCCGCTATCGACAAAGCGGGAGCAGCTCACTCGGACGAGTTGGCCTATCTCTTTAGCGGGAGAGATCTCACTGGAGACGACGAAATCGTACAGAGAAGTTTGCTGAAACTATGGACGAACTTTGTCAAATATTTGTCAGTATTGACCTTTCTTTTTATATACAGGGTGGCCCATTCAAATCGGTCAGTATGGGAAAGTCTGAAACTGTAAGACATACGAAGATTTGTTCTTAGGAACCATGTCACCGATTTTGATAAAAAGAAAAACTGCATTCATACAATTAAAAAAAAAGTGTACCCAACTGGGGAATCGAACCCGGTTGTTTTGAAAAAATAAACTTACACTATTTCTATTCAGATATCGTTTGTGTAGGTCTTAAGCAGTAAATATCTCTAAGAAACATAATGTCTAAAATGAATAAAATGCATTTTTTTCACATACTTTAATTTATCATAGTAGGTGTTCAAAGTGACCACCGTTACAATATTCAGCAAGTTCAGGCATGTAAAATTGTCTCTATGGTTGAAAGTGGATTGGTACGAACGGCCCGATCAAATGGCCGGCGAGGTCGCCCGATTTAACGCCTCTAGATTATTTTTTGTGGGGTTACATTAAAGATGAAGTGTACAAAAATAGCTATAACACTGTTGAAGAACTAAAAGTAGCCATAGAGTCAACTTTAACGCAGATTCACCACATGAAGATACAAAATGCAATAGTAAGATCGTTACCTAGACGTGTTGAATATTGTATTGAAAAAGACGGTGGTCACTTTGAACACCTACTATGATAAATTAAAGTATGTGAAAAAAATGCATTTTATTCATTTTAGACATTATGTTTCTTAGAGATATTTACTGCTTAAGACCTACACAAACGATATCTGAATAGAAATAGTGTAAGTTTATTTTTTCAAAACAACCGGGTTCGATTCCCCAGTTGGGTACACTTTTTTTTTAATTGTATGAATGCAGTTTTTCTTTTTATCAAAATCGGTGACATGGTTCCTAAGAACAAATCTTCGTATATTTTACAGTTTCAGACTTTCCCATACTGACCGATTTGAATGGGCCACCCTGTATATACACTAAAGCTTGAGTCCGTGGATGTATGTTACTTTATACAGCTCATCAGAACAACATATACTACTTTACACTGCCGCGAATCCATTATAACACGGGCAAAACTGTGGACGGAAGGCTAGTAATTTATATGATTAGTTTTTATTGATCTACGATAACATACTCGTAGTTTATTTTTTGAACCGATGAAAAAAAAAATTCCTTCGGCTTGTTGGCGCCTAGTAATAATATCATAGCAATGCTCACGAGTTGCTGCCACCGTTTCAGACATCCGACGCACCGCGAGGCTACCTCCTGGGACACCTTGAACGTGGACCACCCTCGCCTGCTGGACATCAGCCAGGAACAGAGGATGGTGGACTTCCCTGACACGCACCACGTCAGCGTCTGGGATGATGTCTTCGACAAGTTCTATTACTCCAGGAACCGTGTTAGGACTCGACGTTAGAAATAATGTGACAGTAGGTCTACCACACGGGGTTTCCGCGTAAGGAAAATACTTTCCCATGGTAAAAGCATGTAAAGTTTTCTCGTTAAATGAAGCTTTCAAAGAAATATAATCTATCTTCAAATCCAAGTAATGTATACTAATAATAAATCTGTAATATAAGGGTCGGTCATGGAATCAGTTAGTTTGTTTTCACAGATAAGGTACTAATGGTACATAGATTGTCTATAGATAAAGGCAGATTGAGAATTAACCAAACACAACTGTCTAAACTGAGAATGTTTTTTTAATTTTACTAACCAACCTGATCTAATCATCAGTAGGTAGGTTAGATTCATATGTTTATGTTTTGCGCTGACATGTTTTGTATTGCACATTAAAATATCAATGTAAATGTCCCAAAGGTGACTTGATTAAATGCAAATTAAGCTTATCATATGTCTTTTGTTCCATTATGTCGGCCGTTTCTCACATTAACTGGTTAAACATGCATTCAAAAAAGTTAAGCTATTATTTAAAATCACACTTAAAAATAAATTCAGGTATTTTAGTATTACTTCGATTTTAAGGTTCACGCTACTTATAGGTACATTGGATTATTTGATATTTTAGTCGGCAAAATGAGCAGTTATAGACAACTTGCTTCGCTAGTGTTGGTGCAATTATTAGGATTAGCTAATGTTTATGGAAAGTATGGTAAGTCAAAGAATCAATACATTTATTATATGAATGACTAGCTCATTAGATTAATTTGAAATTAGCTTTTATTTTATCATAAGTTCTTCTTTACTCAGGTAATGCGGATTACTTGAGTCAAAATTATGCATAACACTTTACGTATATTGAATCCGTAATTAAAGTTTCAGTGGGTACATTTTGTGAGGCACGCTTGCACACGGACGCCGGATGGGTTTGCGGGCGCATTCGCGAAGCTGAAGATGGCTCACACTACGCTAGCTTCAGGGGAGTGCCCTACGCAAAGCCTCCTTTGTGGGAACGTCGGTTCAAGGTATAACCTTTATAATACTCATGTAGTCACCTTAAAAACTTACAAGTAGTAAATTTGAAAATCAAAGTTTAAATTACACTATTGAAAATTTCAGGAGCTTGAACCCCCCGAACCCTGGACTCACGACTGGGATGCCACGGAGGAAAGCCCCGCGTGTCCACAAAAGGACGCGGTCTACAGCCGAATACCGCTGAATATAAACGGCATGAGCGAGGATTGCATATATGCGAACATCCACATCCCCAAAGAGGCTTTAGAAGTCACGAACAATACGACAGTGATAAGGAGAGGAGCGCGTCTCCCTGTCGTAGTGAACGTACATGGAGGAGCTTTTGTCTCCGGCTCAGGATTCAGCGACCTTCACGGGCCGGAGTATTTCATGACAAAGCCGGTTATCGTCGTAACCTTTAATGTCAGGTACTGTACGAGTATACCTTCATAACATAGAACATTGAAATTATAGTAATTGAAAGTATGGGTAACGTAATAAAATAATATTGCAGGATCGGATTGTTCGGTTACCTTTCCCTGGCAAGTAAAAAGATTCCAGGGAATCAAGCACTTCGGGATGTGATCACCCTACTGCGCTGGGTGCAGAGGAACGCGCGAGAGTTCGGCGGCAACCCTCGTGACGTCACGCTTCTGGGCCACAGCACGGGCGGGATACTCGCGCATCTCGTCTCTTTGTCCAAAGCTGCTATCGGGCTCATTCATAAGTAAATCAGTAAAAATAACGACTAGGAGATACGTGTCACTGATTGTGATATTATTCTGATGTTAATATAATATGTATATTGTTTTCAGAGTTATTTTAATGAGTGGAACAGGAGTAAGTTACTGTGTTGATACATCTCCGATCCACGCAGCGAAGGCTGCGCGGGACTTTGTCCGCGCACTGGGCATCAACTCTACGGACCCTGACGTCATCCACGACCAGCTGGTCCGAGAGCCTCTCGTCCACTTAATGGAAGCCTTCACGTACACCGCGTTCGATTTCGGAAGTGACCTGTCTCTACTGAAGTACGGACCCATCGTCGAGTCATGGTTTCCAGGAGTAACGCAGGTCGTAGATGAAGATCCGTTCACTCTGGTTGCAAAGGGACGCGCAAAAAACTATCCACTTTTAGTAGGATTTACGACAGCGGAGGTGAATTACTTCAAATGGGCTCTGTATGGAGCGAATACCCTTGAAAGAATAAAGACGAAATCATATTTGTTCCTGAGTGGGCGGTTGCGCCGTGAGTTTTCCGACAAACAGATAGAACTTGGGGATGAGATAAAAAATAAGTTTCTGACGGAGACATCAGACCTGGAGGATGTTATTGATATATTTTCGAACAGCTTGTTCGTGTACCCGGCGATAAAGGTAGCGGAGTGGCGCGCGATGCTGGGCGCTCCGGTGTACCTGTACCAGTTCTCGTTTGAGCCGGAGAGGAGCCTGATCAAGGAGGCGTCGTGGGCCAACTTCCACGGCGTGGCGCACGTCGAGGACCTGACCTACCTCTACCGCGCCAACACGCTGATACACGCCCGCCGGGCACACCCACCTGCCAACAAAGACGATCACATGAGGTTGTGGTTCACTAAGGTCATCACCAACTTTATTCAATGCAAGTAAGTAGAGTTCAAAAATTTAAATGTTGAATTAAAAGGAATATTAACACATTTGAATCTAGGTGCTCGCTTCCGTACCAACGCTTACAAAACACAGAAAATTTAACTATCCGACGGATACCTTACTAGATTACAAGATAATGAATGATAACTCATATAATTTGGGTTTGAACTGACTGAAAATTGTGCGTTGTCAATCCTTAAAGTCGAATACCTTTTAGGATTAGTATAGAAGATAATGGTAATAAGTAATAACTGTATTGCAGCAACCCAACATGTACAAAACACGAGACCGCCTGGCCCCCCATGTCCACGGTAAGGATCCAGTACCAAGACTTCGCACGCCCAGAGTACCAGATGCGCAACCTTACCACCACACAAAGCGATATGATGGAATTCTTTGACTCTATCGATAAGGAGTACATGTATGTAACACATTCGATCGTTTTAATTAAATGAAATGAAATTTTATCTATTTTCTCTCACAATGCAGATTCTTGTGTATAGCTTATCTAATATCACATATCTTAATTGGCCTACATTGTGAGTGTGAGAGAATAAATAAATAAATATTCACACAGCAACCTCTAGCCCCGTGGTAAGCTCTAAGCTTGTGTTACGAGTGCTAGTATTCTGATATAAATAGAATATACGGTACATAATATATATTAGAGATTAGTACATGTATTTGTATAGATTCGTAAGAATCTGTATTACAGGTTACTGTATTAAAATTAAGAAAAATCTAATCAATCAAAATTTAATCTTCGACGACTTCTGTGACGCAGCGTGCGCAGGTCCGCCTGCGACGCATGGTTGTGAAGAGGTTGCAGGTACGATTCCCGCTTTGGGACAAAAATTATTACGATCTGCAAATATTTGATCCGGGTGTTATATGTATAACAAAGAATATATATCTATGTATGTTTTATATTATTAAAGTTTATAAGAACTATAAGCACCCTTAACACAAGCTTCGAGCTTACCACCTTCGGGCTAGATGATGCTGCGTAAATAGTACCAAAGAAACTATCAGGAAAGAAATAAATTACTGGTTTATTTTTGTTTCAGTATGGTGGGAGAAAAACTTAAAAGAATAAGCGAAAATCTATGAGAAACTTTGTTAGCTACGGACTTTTCTGCTCTGGAAAGTGGTACATAGGCGAATGATATTGATATTTAAATCAATAAATAAATGTATATTGCTAAATGATTAAAATGATCAAATAAGTGTATGATTGTTTCGTTCGATATAAATGCCGCATATTATAAAGCAATAGGTAATGTGATATTGTAATTTCAAATATAACAAAAGTTATAATAAAATATTTTTCAAATCGGACCAGCGGTTCCTGAGATTAGCGCGTTCAAACAAACGAACTCGAATATATGTATATGTACAGTATGAAAAAACACGATAAAAGTTATTTTAAAGTACTAATGACTTGATGACAATAATGCATTTTAATAGTACATTTTTATCGGTTAACGTATCCAATGCGACATTTACTCGTCAGCTGTGGCGAAAAACCACCGTTCAACCAACCTCATTTCAAATGTATATTTATTGTCAGTAATAAATCAATGACAAGTTTAAATACAATTGTTCGAGACTGATTCATACGCTATAGAATCCATTTCTAACTAACAACTTGAACAAACACCTTTAGAACAGTTCTAAACATAACAAAGTAGTGCATTTGCAGTGCAGCAACGTCTGTTGTTCTTGCCATGCCACTTGATGACATGAGACAGTCATGTCTAAGTGTGCAATGGTTACCTTGACCGTCTTCCTCGGCCTATTAGAAGGTAAGAGCAGCTTTTACTTTATCCTTACAGTGTTATATTTTTGAGTTTATTACATTCGGGCGCCAGCGTTCAGGTGAGTCCAAAGACAACATTAAATAGTGCCTATTAAATGTCTGCATGATGAGCTTGCAAACTCTATATATACAACGGGCTTTCAGGCCTGCGGGCAAGCTGTTTCAAAGAGTACAATGTGTGGCAACAACGCTGCGACGTGGAGGCTCGCGTGGAGACAGGCTGGCTGTGCGGGCGCATCTTCATGGCCGATAACGGGGCTCGGTTCGCTAGCTTCAGGGGCGTACCATATGGGAAACCACCTCTGGGGAAGAGACGATTTCAGGTAAGGTATTTGTTAATCTTCCTAAATTGGAATAGCCAGATTATAATAATATAATTATTGGTTTTAGGAGTTGGAACCACCTGATCCGTGGCAGTTCCTCTTGGATGCCACTCAGAACGCGGCAGCTTGCCCCCAGACGGACATGTTCTTCGGACGTCTGCCTCTTCAGCTCAAGGGCATGAGCGAGGACTGCATCTACTTGAACCTGCACGTGCCGTACAACGCCCTGCTGCAAGCGCAACGGCAGCCGCGCAGGAGGTGCACTCTACCGATCCTGGTGTTCATCCATGGAGGCGCTTTCCAAAGCGGGGCTGGCCTTACTGATCTCTACGGACCGCAATATTTCATGACGAACAAATGTATTGTCATCACATTCAACTACAGGTAGATAGCATTATAATACGAACATGTTTGCGTGTACGTGATAATTGTATTTTGTAATCGCAGTTATTGTTTGGAACAATTTCAGGATAAACATATTCGGGTTTTTATCGCTCAACACAATAAAGATCCCAGGCAACCAAGCTTTCCGTGACATGATAACTTTGCTGAAGTGGGTGCAGAGAAACGCGTGTTTCTTCGGCGGAGACCCTGCTAACGTGACTCTCATGGGGCAAAGCGCCGGCGGTTCCTCAGCGCACATCCTGTCCATGTCTAACGCAGCCAGGGGCCTCTTCAAAAAGTAAACTCCAACTACAATTTTTCTCTTTTATATCAAATGCCCAATTTTTCTAGCTCTTTTAAAATATTTTTTACAGGATCATTATGATGAGCGGTGTCGCTTTTCCATCATATTTCACCACGTCTTCCGAATATGCAGCGGGAGTTACTAAACAATTCCTGCAATTGGCGGGCATCAATGAAACAAACCCCGAGCTCATCCACCAGAGACTGACGGAGATGCCGTTGTTGGAACTAATGCAGGCCAACACGGCTCTGCAGTTGCTCACGGGCGTCGTGTCTTTCAACCCAGTCGTGGAGACAGAGTTCACAGGAGTCACCAGAATCCTACACAAAGATCCTATAAAGCTCATGTCCGAAGGCTGCGGTAACGAGTTCCCAGCTCTGATTACATACACGGATAATGAAGCTGCGACCCTGAGGTGGTACATGATGAAAAAAGGCTTCCAGAGCCTCGTGGAGTCAAATAATATTGCACTTGTTTCACCGAGGTTGATATACTCACTGCCTAATTCGGAATTGGTAAAAATCGCCAATAATATAGATAAGCAGTATTTTAATGGAAGCTACACAGTAGATAACTTAATACATTACATCACGGACGCGTACTTTAAGTACCCGGCGCTGAAGGTGGCGGAGTGGCGAGCGAACTTGGGCGGGGAGACATACATGTACCAGTTTGCGTACGACTTCACGTACAGCGTGGTGAAAGAGGCGCACTGGATCGACTACAAGGGCTCGGCTCACATGGACGACTTGATGTGTGCGTTTCGTGCCAACTCCCTTATTAATGATTGTGATCATTTCTATCCACCGAAGAACTCTGACGATGCTATGAAGTATAACATGGTGCAGATAATTACGAACTTTATGAGATATAGGTAAGTATCATGTTATAATCAATCTTACGCGGCAGTTGTATCTACGAAACTATGAAGAAGCTCATTTCAATCATAGATACGAACACTTTTGTTACTGCGGTAATCATGCTAGCAACCATGCGGTTGCTCGCAATCATGCTTTTGCAAGTTATGCCGCCAATTTTAGTCACCGTTTCAGCAAGGGCCACACATGAGTCTTGTTCAAAGATAGTTGTTTGTGATTCCAGTAGTCCATCATGCAGCAACGACTCGTGGCGGGCGGTGAGCAAGGGCGGCCTCCAGTACAACCTGATCACGGAGCCCTACGCCGTGCACATGGCCGGTCCGAGCGCCGCCGAGCGCACCATGCTGCACTTCTTCGACAGCCAGGACGCACAAGTCCGGTAACTATCAAGTACCAACCGCGAGGAGCGCTCTGTGTCGCTGACCGACAAACTGTACTTGTTGTACATTAAAGAACTTATTTAATATTTTAAGCTGTTTATGTCCATAAACCTGTTTACTCAGATTCTTATGATATTCTATATTTAAGTACTTATATCGAAATCGGTACTTATGTCACTTTTTTATGTTTCAGAGACTTGTCAGCTCAGATGAGGTCAGTTTCGAGGGGCTAAGAAGCGACATCGATATCTAATTCAGCATGATATTAATAAAAAAACCTTATAGTGCGTATTCCATACCAGACGAGTTGTATATTTTAGAAATATATTTTTTTTTAAGAGGTACATTTAATTTCGCAGACGAAGTCCTAGGCGGCAGCCTACTAAAAACAACAAAATACAAAATTCATGTTGTGATCATAAATGTAGTAATCAAAATAAACATTATATTACATTGCAAAAAATAATCAGACTATTTTACACTTTACCATAACGGATAGCTTATTAATTTCTATACAGACAGTTGTTTAATTTATGTGTTATTCTGATGTAGGAAGAACTATAATTTTTGTAAAGTTTAACCTAACCTAACAAACATCCATCCCCACAAATTTATAGTAAAGATAAGAAAGGCAAAGGCTAGTAGGTTTTAAATTGTAAAAGAAAAATACTAGTGTGCAAAGGGCTCAATGCTGTTTGTGTACCTACACATCTTGCATTATAAAGCGCTCTACACACCAAAGCCGGCGGCCCGCCGGCATAGCCCGGCGGCCTAACCCGCCGGCCTTATTTTGTACTAAATAAAGCCGGCGGCCTACAAAATAAGGCCGGCGGGTTGGGCCGCCGGGCTGTGCCGGCGGGCGGTGTGTAGAGCGCTTAAGAGTCATGGAGTTATGGTGTTATCAGCAGTGCCAGTAGTCAATCATTACTCGCAACAACTTGAAGGTATACTGCAAATGAGAAACGTTTTGATCGCTTTAACGTTAATTTTCGTGCAAGGTACGTGTAAAATCTATACTAATATTATAAAGCTGAAGAGTTTGTTTGAACGCGCTAATCACAGGAACCGCTGGTCCGATTTGAAAATTTCTTTCAGTGTTGGATAATACATTTAAAAAAAAAGGTTCCGGCGAATTTAGAACCTCCGTCTTTTTAAAGTCGGTTAATAAAAATAAGCTTTAGTGATAAAAGCAGGTGACATTCGAGACAGAATGTATTGGCTAGCAACAAGATGTTTGTTTAATTTACGGTACATTTTCAGGCAGCTGTATAAACATGTACCGCAAGGAGCGCTGCGAGGCTGGCTGAGCGGCCAGCTGCGGACCGCTGAGGCACGCCCATCGCTTCAGAGGAAGCGAAGCCGAGGGGCGGAATTATAGTTTATAAATAAATATCGCTGGACAGAAGCAAATGGTTGTTATGGTTAAAGTTAAGTTTTAATTGTTCTCGTCATTGCTGTATTCATTAAAATATTTATTTAATTATTGACAGTATTTTTGTTTTATTTTTGAATGCTAGATTTGTTAATTGCTTTTCAAAATCCAAATGGGTCGTGCGTGAATCTTGACATTTTATTTTTCTAAACAAATATTCAACACACTTATAATAAATATTAAGGACCTATTATATTATACGATATAGTTGTACTGATAAATAAAAATAAAATTAATTTGTTGCGAACGACCTTTAAAAATCAAACTTAAATTATTATATCTTAATAAATATTGCTGGACAATTCACCCCGTGCGAGCAGTAATTCAAGCTTACAAAGCTTTTTAATTTAATGTATTAAAAAAAATGTAATATAGCACTGACTCATTTCGAGTTATTTTTTAGTGAATTAATCATGATTCATGTGCAAGTGCGCCACCTGTGTCATCTACTAAATGCAGACTAATTTGTTTGCTTGCCAGCTACAACACTAAATAATAACTACAAAAATAAAGGAGCTCGCATAAAAGTTAAGATCTAATTTCCTATAAGTTTATAATGAACACCTTAACACCCTATGTCTCACTTTTGGGCACGCATTATGGTGATTGCATTAAATTGTACGCATAATGACTGCTGCCTGTAGATATGAAGATGGATTGCACTACGCTCAGGCTGGTGGTTTATTAAACTTTCTTGCATAAAATCTCAAAAATCAATAAGGATTTTGTTACAGTTATTGTGGGGAAGAAGCCAACTTACAACTGAAAAAGCTATAAAATATCACAAACAAAATGAATGTTATTATTTAATTAAAATAAACAGTGTGCTGTCATCTTTATAGACCATTTAGGTTATAAATAGTTGGCTGATAACAATAATTTCACAAGAGCAAGATCTCTAGGCAGGAACTCGCAAATCGTAAAGTTAAATCAGCTAAATATGTTTACACGCCTGTTTCTTCTAGCGATTGTATATTACGTTCTTCAAGGTAAATAAAATGCTTATAATTTAAAAATACAGTGTGATGATTTTATTTTGGTTTTGAAATTAATAGTTTGCAATATTTTCAGCTAAATGTGATATAATCAATAGTTGCAGTTCGCATAAATGCGAGGTGCGTATGCGCATAGAATCAGGATGGACGTGCGGACGGCTGCGACGCGCTGAAGACGGCTCCACTTACGCCAGCTTCAGAGGAATCCCGTACGGGAAGCCGCCGCTGGGAGAGCGACGCTTCAAGGTTACCCTTATACCACTAATCACATTCACACATTTAAAAATAACACATTCAGGCATACAGTAATAGAATTTCGTTCTAGGAACTGGAACCCGTCGATCCCTGGGGAGACTTCGTCCTTTACGACGCTCTAGAAGACCCCCCCGCGTGTCCCCACACGGACTTCATCTACGGCCGGTTCAAGTACGAGCCGAGGGGACAGAGCGAGGACTGCATCTACCTGAACTTACACGCGCCCGCGAGCGCCGTGCCGAAGAGCCCTGTGGTTTGGGAGGACTCCATCATAAGGGGACTACCGATACTGGTCTTCATTCATGAAGGAGCCTTCCAGGCTGGTTCAGGACTCACAGACTTCGCAGGACCAGAGTTTCTGATGATCAGGAAACTCATTGTCATTACCTTTAATTACCGGTAGGTTTTTACCCACTTTCCGAAAAGTTTTATGATTTTAAGTCAACATCAAGTATAAATAATATATTTATTTACTTATAGGCTGAACGTATTTGGATTTCTTTCTCTGGGATGCAAGGAGTTCCCTGGCAACACGGGACTTCGAGACATGGTGACTCTGCTGAAGTGGGTGCAGAGGAACGCACGGTCCTTCGGCGGAGACCCCAACAATGTGACCCTCATGGGGCACAGCGGCGGAGGCACGGCCGCGCATCTACTGTCTCTGTCTAAAGCGACAAAAGGATTGTTCCACAAGTATGTAACGTTACGTAAGTAATAATAAAGTGTGATTCCTAATGTTCAAATCTAAATAATTGAAATACTTTCAGATTATTGATAATGAGCAACAATGCTCTACCAGCATACTACACTGCCTCGCCCGCGTATGCGCGGGACGTGGCTAACTTATTCCTGCAAGAGGCTGGCATTAACGGAACAGATTGCGCGTTTATTCATAGACAACTTATAAGGATGCCTCTGCTTAAAATTATGAATGCAAACACATTAGTTCAGTACAAGACCGCCTTCATATCCTTCCCCCCCGTGATAGAGAAGAGTTACCCAGGAGTTAACATGATTGTAGACGCTGATCCCATAAATCTCATGGCTATGGGACGAGCCAGAAAATATCCAACTATTATGGGTTTCACAAATAATGAAATGGCGTTCGCTACAGGGCTGGTGCTACGTAAGGGTCTCATGGCGGAAATCAAAGTAGATCCTACTATAGTTGTATCTTTGAGGCTTTTGTACAGTTTACCAAGATCAGAAATAGTGAAAATAAGTCAGCTGATAGCTAAAAGATATTATAAAGGTGACCATTTGATGCGAGACGTACTGGAATATTATACAGACATGTATTTTAAACATCCGGCTCTGAAGACGGCGGAGTGGCGCGCCTTGATGGGCGGAGCTCCGATGTATTTGTACCAGTTCGCGTACAGCGCCCAGGACAGCCTCGTGAAGAAGGGCTTCTGGACCGACTACCCCGGAGCCGCGCACTTCGACGACTACCTCTGCGTCTTCCGCGCCAACTCCATCCTCGATAAGGAGGTCTTTTACCCTCCCAAAAACGAGGACGACAATATGAGAATCTACATGGTCGAAATGGTCAACAACTTCATGTATTGCGGGTACGTGTTTCTTTGGATAAAAAGAGTGTTTTATTTAAAATTGGGACGGGAAATTCAAAATGATTAATGAATATTCCAGGAACCCTACGTGTGAGAGCGGCAATAGCTCGTGGCCGGCCGTTTCGCGGCGCGGCGTGCACTACAACTACATCACGGAGCCCTTCAGCGTGCAGATGCGCTCTCCCACTGCGGCGGAACGAGATATCGTGCGCTTCTTTGACAGTTTCGACCCTCAAGTCCGGTAAGACCTCAAAAGCTTAGAACCCCCGCAATAACTACTGCTGCTGATCAGTGATATTTTACGGACGAATTTGTTTCAGGCATATAACTTCGTTTCTGGCGAATAGGAGAAATATAGAGACACTCACACAAGACGGATGTTTCCATTATACATGTGAATAGAACATTGTAATATAAAATGTCTTCAATATGCATAGTTATTTTGTCTTGTGAATAAAGATTGTTACAATTGATCGTTATTATTGTTTAAAATATGTAAAAATAAAAAATATATTAAGTAATTGTTTAAGCCATGTGGCGCTGGTCTACAAGTCCTACCACCCCATCTCTTCCCATGGATGTGTACTTAACCAAATAACAGCAAAAAAGTGTAGTGATTCATTCATACCTCCATGAGTTATTGGAAATACGTGCCCAGTAGCCCACTTCTACGCAATACATAATTTTATTTCAACTATTGTTATCAAATAAAGTCTATGGATAAAACATCTATACTATAATAATATTATAAAGAGGAAAGATTTGTTTGTTTGTAATGAATAGGCTCCGAAACTACTGGACCGATTTCAAAAATTCTTTCAGCTTTGGAAAGCTACATTATCCCCGAGTAACATACACTGAGAAAACGGGCCGTTAGCAAAACGCGATTTTCACTCTGCTAATGGCAAAACGGTTATTTCCTACCGAATACTCGTTTAAAATTAACGAAAATGCCCTGCTAGTAACAACCGAGTCGATACGGTTATTGTAAAACTGTAAAAATAACATAACACTCTGCTAATCTAGCAGTTAAAACTGTTGATTTCAGCTACTTAAAATACTCGGTTATCATCTACCAACCGATTCTGTTAGAATCAACCGTGCATTCGTTTAATATTAACCGTGTAAGCATGCTAACATTAACAGAGACAAGAACGCTTAGATCTGCATTTTGAACTCTGCTATTTTAACCGTAACTCTGTTAATAGTTTAACCGTATATCTGTTAAGTGTTAACCGTAACTCTGTTAACAGATTAACCGTATCTCTGTTAGGTTAGGTTAGGTTCTAAAACCAACAGTTAAACTGTTACTTTAACAGTGTCACTGTTAACGATAGCAGATACTCTGTTAGAATACTATCTTCCGAGAACTTAGTCAGTGTTGCCACTTTAGTGGTTTTACCACAAAAAAAACGAGACTTCCTTACTACAACAATTTTATTACAGCCGAAAATATGGACAATTGTTCCAAATTTTCTGCTGTACATTTAATTATTAATCACACTATCGCATTAAGCAAGTACATTTAATTATTATTATTATTTTTTATTTCGGCCGAAAATTTGGAACAATTGTCACAGTAAGAAAGTACATTTTATATTAATGTTAATAATATTATTTATGAAGTAATTCAAATCATTTTTCTTTTTAACAGGGTGCAAAAACTTTAATATTTTATAACTTACACTTAAGTTTTAATTGTTATAGAAAACATTGAGGTCAATAAGTACCTACTGTAAACTGAGTAACTCAGGTAAAAAACAATATTATATAAAAATACCAAATCAGTTACCATGGGATATAAATAACCTCTAAAGGTTTCCATATAAACAACGCGTGCAAAGCCGCGGGCAGAAACTAGTTATTTGTATAAGCTAATAAGTTTGTGAAATTGTGTTATTGTCATTGGTATCTCGCAAAATAAAAAATACGTGTTGTGGTAATGAAACGTTTTCAGAGTAAAAATCGCGCATTTCCCTGGCAACACTAAAACTCAATCAAAAAGTCAGTCGCCGCAGCCATAAGCCAAGTGATGGCTGTGGCGACTCACTCACTGCCCCCTTCTATTGATACGTCGTCGCGTCGTAGTGTATCTTGGTGCGCATTTCTTTTCTAAAGTTTTCTATAACGCGAAGCAACCGGTTCTACACGTCAGCAAAGTGGTGTTCCAGGAACTTTTACCAACTACAAGACGCCGCAAAGCGACGCACGCGACTTCAAAATGGCGGACGAGGAAGTTTGCAATCTTTTGTCGCAGTGGGGTCTTGCGGAGTACATTCCGAAATTCCAACGTAAGTACGATACATTTTTGTATTTACCTAGAGCTTATAAACCCCGGTAAAGGGAAGGGACTAGGTACTGTATTTACTACTAACACGGCCTCATCTCTGTCGTTATGTGAGAAAAAATGCACGTGGCGCTCGCGCCATGTTTGTAAAGATATTTTAATTTATTTTTCAAAGGAAGCAGAGGAAGTGTATGAAGCGCGAGAAATATAAATGTATGCCATAGAAATTCCCATGTCCATAGGGTTATGCTATTGTCAGCCTCTCCATTCCTACCTATATGTCATTTATGTTGCGCCACTGCCTCCTTCATAAGCCTTCGTAAAATAAAATATCTCCACGTAGGTAGGTAATAGAAAGAACACTCATGAATGTACATGGTAATACATTTTAGTTTCTCGTTGTCATTTCAGAAAACATGATAACGACGTTAGCAATGGCTGCTCTACAGTCAGACGATATAAAGGAGCTGTTCACTATTATCGGTCATCGCTCCATATTTAATAAAAATTGGGAAGACTGGCGTAGACTGATGCATCCACTCACTCACACTACACCAGTAGGTTATACTTACCTAGTACCTTGCCAACTCTATGTTAATTCAACACTAATGTTTAAAATATTAATTGATTTTTTTCTTCTATCGTTGTTTGATAAAAGGTTTCTTACCAAAGCATTTTTGAGGACATAAATCATAAATCATATGTCCTAAAAAACATCTATATATACATTGATATCCTGCTTATTTCTCATATTCTAAAAAGCTATTTTATTAACTTATTCAATTCTTTTTCAGGAGAATGAATATGGCGCTGACAATATCAGCATAAGTCAGCTCAGCGACCTCTTTATACCAGATAAAGCCACATCTACACAAAGCACTCTGCTCACCCAGGATGACATTCAAATTGTTGAAGGTGTTCAAATAGAAATTACAACTGAAAAGAATCTGCAGAATCTCCTCAGCGAAAGTAATGAAGGAAAAGCACTGTTGCATTCTGATAAAAGCGTGCCGCTCACTAACTCGCAGCGTTCCAGCCTTGTTCGTATAATATCAAATAATATACTAAAACAAAATCCTGATCAAACTGTAAAAGGAACAACGTATGCTGAGTGGACTCAAGAAATCATAGGACTCTTTCCTCGTGAGAAAGCAAGTGTTTACTTTCTCATCAAATATGTCATGTCAACAAGAGGGGCAGTGAATCGGTTGGGTGGAAAACTACCTGACCAAATAAAAAACTTAAAGCGAAAATACCGTAACAGTGGCATAATACCAAAGAGAGTGCGTTCATACTCCACTAGCTCGCAGTCATCAATGGGAAGTGGCCCAGCTTCTCCATCTGCAAGTCATCACTTTGCTGAAAGTACAGGTTTGGAAGAAGATGATGACGACGAACATCTTAAAGATCATATAACCTGGCTTAAGAATTCGAGTGACCCGTGGATCACGGTAGAGGAAAAGTGGAACGCCACCAGAAAACTGCGACTTCGTCGACTACGTCAAGTCACAATTGACGAATATTTAAGAGAATTCCCAGCGCTGCAGAAACCGACCGGCTATAAACTCGTGAGTAAACCTTATTTATATTTAATATATATAGGGTTCTGTACCCAAAGTGTAAAACGGGACCCTATTATTAAGCCTCCGCTGTCTGTTTGTCCCCCTGTCTGTCTGTCCGTCCGTCTGTCACCAGGCTGTATCTCATGAACCGTGATAGCTAGACAGTTAAAATACCTAAGACTTGTTCTATTTTTTCACAGCTGGAAGCAGACTTCAACTTCTTGTATAGTGACAAAATAGCATCGCTAAAGGACGTCTTCCCTCTTCTCAAAGAAAAATTATTTGTTGCCTCCGCACAATCTAAGGACAAATGCGTGCGACGTCTGCTCACTTTGCGAGATGGTAAGTTTAATGCTCTAATAATACCTACTAGACTATAAGCTGTACCTACCCTATTACACCTGGAATTTCATAATATGTGTAATTTTTTTCTACTATTCTGATCTCCGCTAACGTACATATTTACATCTACATATGTACATACATACATATACATACACATAAATACATATACATACACATAAATACACCTTGATTTAAGCAATAAGTCCGCCGATTGTGCCATATTAGATATAAATTAGTAGTAGTCAGACAGTTATTTTTAAGCTTTTGATGATGGTACAATAAAGACGTTATCTATCTGTCTATACACATAAAAACATTCACAGCCTACCTTGCTAGGACCGCGTGAGTTGGAAGTTGGATGGCACACGACCTTGACTGTTTTTTTTTTTTTTCAGCTTCGGAGGATGCGTCAAACTTGGCAGCGCTTCTTCTTATACCGTCATTGATGTCCGTGTCGACTATAGCTTTGCCGAAACAAGCACAGCGGAAATCGTGGCGACCATCGAAAGAAGAGGTCCGAGAGGGCTTCGTAAACTACGTGACCACCGACGCTGCATTCAAACAGGTGATGGATGCACGTAGAAATAAATTTGCAGAATTTGGCTTAACCCTTCAACCGTTTGTCGCCGTCGTAGGTCCGTCAATGACTGACATCCAATCTTGCTTTGTAGTAATAAATAACGTCACGTACAGCTTTCCGAACGTATTAGACGCAGTGGACGCTTGCTTCAAAGTAATTTGGTCACTTGATGCCCAATATTCGTCTGAATGCCATAGTACTTGGTTATTTATTCAGAGGGCGGTGTACAACTTAACAACCCCGAACGACAGAGAGTCCACTTCGGCTAATACGTTACTTGGAGACTTGGGTCTTTAGTCCATCAAATAAAGTGATACAAAGGTACAACTCCAGAGGTCATTATGGTTTCGTGTTTTTTATGTGGTTCTGTTCTCACAGATTTCAAATCTCTCAGGTATCACTTCGAATTTAGGCATAGTGATCATAACTTTTTAACTTATAAATATTTCACTGATTAGGTAAAAGTTAGTTAGTAATTAAAACATACATAATACTAATATGTGGTTCTGATCTGATAGATGTTTTTTTTTTTCAAAACAAATACAAAATTACAAATTCATAAATGTTTTTATTGTTTACATGTCTTGGTTTCCTATGTGTAGGAAAACTATATTTGCATTCAATTATGATGAATACTTAGTAAATTCATAAATAAAAAACGCTTATTAAGATTTAATTAAGAGGCCGGCGTCAGACGAATGTGTTTTATTAGGTGGCAGGTTTTATTTCGTTTATTTGTTCTGATTGTTGATAGTTTTTACGATTCCACTATTTTCACTGTTTTTGTGTAACTGAGTTGTTTTTTCACTTTCTCCACAATATATGTTGTGACAAATTGGTTTATTTTTAAGTTTTTTACTATTTCACTGATTAGGTAAAAGTTAGTTAGTAATTAAAACATACATAATACTAATATGTGGTTCTGATAGATGTTTTTTTTTTTTCAAAACAAATACAAAATTACAAATTCATAAATGTTTTTATTGTTTACATGTCTTGGTTTCTAAAACTATATTTGCATTCAATTATGATGAATACTTAGTAATACTTAGTAAATAAAATTTAATAAATAATTATTATTCTATAGTTGTGTAATTAAATATTATGTATCATATATGACTACTTGTAATGTAAATGTAAAATGTAAATGTTTCTAATTATTATTTGTAATGTGTAGGTACAATATTATAATAAATAATTATTGAGTATGTATTCTAATGTTTTATTTTTACAGCGATCCTCTAACGTAGCAGACCCACTCGGCAAAACTGGATACATACTCTGCTAGATTAGAAGAGCTACTGTGCTGACTAACTGGCGGATTAACTGTTAGTTTTTGGTGGTATTCTGCTTTAAGAAGCAGGGTAGTTTCAGTGTGGTAACCGAAGCTACTCTGCTACTTATAGCAGAATAACACTACTAAACTTAACAGTTAATTTGCTGGTTAGTTAGCAGAGTTACTCTGCTAATTTAGCAGACAATGTATCCTAATTTAGCCGAGTAGGTTATGCTAATTTAACAGAGTAGGTCTGCTAATCTAACCGAGTAGGTCTGCTAATCTAACCGAGAAGGTCTGCTAATCTAACCGAGAAGGTCAGCTAATTTAACAGAGTAGGTCTGCTAATCTAACCGAGAAGGTCAGCTAATTTAACAGAGTAGGTCTGCTAATCTAACCGAGAAGGTCAGCTAATTTAACAGAGTAGGTCTGCTAATCTAACCGAGTAGGTCTGCTAATCTAACCGAGAAGGTCAGCTAATCTAACCGAGTATGTCTGCTAATTTTACAGAGTATGTCTACTAACCTAACCGAGTAGGTCTGCTAATCTAGCAGAGTATGTCTGCTAATTTAACAGAGTATGTCTACTAACCTAACCGAGTAGGTCTGCTAATCTAACCGAGTATGTCTGCTAATTTAACAGAGTATGTCTGCTAATTTAACCGAGTAGGTCAGCTAATCTAGCCTGAGCAATAGTGCTGCAAATAACCGTTAAGCTCTGTTAATATTAACAGTTTATTTGTTAAAAGGCCTAAATACATAAGGTATATAATGATAGCAGAATCTCTGTTAAAACTAACCGTATAAGCGTAACAGAGTTAGCACGGTTACTATTAGCAAATAATACTGTAAGCTGTGTCGTAACCAATTTACACGGTTGTAAATAACAAATATACGGTTGCATTTAACCGTCACGTTTTCTCAGTGTAGGCTATAATATAGCAAAGAAAATTGCGGGAAAGTGTAAAACGCGGGCGAAGCCGCAGGGCGGAAAGCTAGTAATAACATAAACCAATCCTCGGACTGAGACTTTTGCTGATAGAAACGAACGGTTCTCAACGATATTCTTGAAGGTATGGATGGATGATTATTTGTTAATCCTACAAGCTAAATTACGTAACAAACTTAAATTAAGAAGAAGTCTGGAAGAAATTGCTTTAAGCAATAAGACCGCCCATTACGCATACGTTTTTGTAGTTTTTAAGTTTCTATGTAAATATTTTTTATTGGTGTGTGTGTAATAAAGAGTTATCTTATCTTATCTTATCTATCTTAAATTAAATTTTCAGGATAACACAAACGCTACTAACGCTACCCCAATAAAACATAATATTGGAGAGACTCTTGCTCAATAGTGGGACGTACCTATAATGGGTTATGTTATGATAATGATGATATTACGTATAAGAATAAATAATGACTCAGTCAGTCGCATGTTTTAGCGGCACACCATGCTGCAGACAGATTTTGTTTGCTTGCAGAACAATAAATAGTAATGCCTGCCGCGTCGCACTATGCAAGCTGCGTCCATAAATCCATAACAAACTCCAAAAATCTAGAACCTTTAGAATATTAATCATATTCAAGCGTCCTCCTGACTAATCCATCGTGGCTATTTGTACTGAAATGGTTAACCAAGATTATATTTCCTGAAAATCTTAGCCAAAGATTATAAGTGGGTACATAATATTTTATTTCGATCTTACAATTTATCAGACAGGTAGACGATACTCGTAAATTGAAAAATAACCAAATAACTAATTAAACATAAAAATGTTACGATTCTGACTGCGCCTCGGACATTTATAATAAAGATGGAAGTTAGTACTGATTTTTAACAAATATTACCAAAAGACCTTGCTTAAACTATTCATTGTGGTGTCGGCTTTATTATAATTTCACTATAAATTGAAAAAAAAACACCTGCATCATGCATTACATTCATTACAGAATAGAATAGAATAGAATATTTTTATTAAATTAAATAGTTATTTAACAGTATAAAACCAATTATAACTACCTTATGCTAACTTATGTCTAACTAAAACTAATCTAACATAATAAAATAAATAAACAACAAAAAAATACAAGTCTACTAATACTGAATACATGTTACATATAATTATTTCAAATACATTACTAACTAAAACAACAATTTACAAAATATAATTTTTAGATACATTAATACGAATATTATTAATTAAAACTAAGATAATCTGTTAACGATTTATGTACTAAATTGATATTATCGTTAAAAATATCTATTTGTTGATAATAATTTAAAAATGCATTCAACAATAGAAGTGCGCGTTGCGTCGGCGCATTGTTAGCGTGGCGCGTTCTGGTCGAGAGAGTGTCGAACAACCGGCGTCGGCGACGTACTCCTCTCAGGTAGTTGTTCGGGACATATAGAGACATTTTTTCTAATATGGATGGATTATTCACTCTGTAGCTAAACGTTAGATAGTAATGCATAGCTAAACGTAGTTTACGTCTGAGCAGCAGAGTTTCAAGTCCAACCATACCAGACACAAACAAAGAAGGATAAAGAAACGGATAGTACCCATATAAACGTTTATAAATGTACCTCGCAAATTTTCGCTGTACTCTCTCGATCATGATAGAGTATTTGGCTTCACGTGGATCCCATGCAATTGAGCTGAATTCGAGTTTGCTACGCACGAAGGCATTGTACAGCAAAATAGCAATCTCTACATTCTTGAATTGGGATGAACTTCTCATAATAAAGCCTAGAGTTTTGTTTGCTTTTTTGCACATTTGTGAGATGTGATCTCGAAAATTGAGCGAACTGTCTTCTATAATTCCTAGATCTCTAATGCTATTTACTCTCTCAAGGTTAGAGCCGCACAGTGAGTAACTTCTCATAATAAAGCCTAGAGTTTTGTTTGCTTTTTTGCACATTTGTGAGATGTGATCTCGAAAATTGAGCGAACTGTCTTCTATAATTCCTAGATCTCTAATGCTATTTACTCTCTCAAGGTTAGAGCCGCACAGTGAGTAATCAATTCTTTCTATAACTTGTCTCCGAGTGAAAGTAATCTCCTTGCATTTTGAGACGTTAAATGCTAGTTTATTTAATCTACTCCACTGTTCGACAGCGTCTATATCTTGCTGAAGTAGCAAGCAATCGTCCACTGAGCCGATAGAACGGAATATCTTCAAATCGTCTGCAAACATCAGACACTGAGAGTTGGTGACATGAGAGGGAAGATCATTAATCATGGCCAAGAATAGAGTCGGCCCTAGATTGCTACCCTGACTTACTCCGGATCTAGTGTAATATTCATCAGATTTGAAGTTTTTGATCTGAACATATTGTTTTCGACCCTCAAGATAGCTAAGCAGAGTAATAAAATGAAGCGTATGATTATATTCCAACAAAAATGCTTACAAGTTTAATTGAGGTAGCAAGCATTACGGAATTCCTATCGTCACATAGAAATCTGGAATTACATAATGACATGGAGTTTTGATGGGAATATGAATTGTAATGTTGTATGAATAACATTCCTATATATATTATATACCTTTTATCATTTGCAGTTTACTAAAGACAAACTTTTGATTTTCTTAATAAACTTTTATCTACTCGTATAAGTAAGCCTATTTGTTATAAAATAGAATAACGCCCAGCCACTATGGCCTCATTAAATAGGTGAGGAAGTGAACAGTGATGATGACGAATGGGGTTAAATTAAAATAGCCCCAAAATCCTTTGTATATCTAGCTGGAGTGGGCGATAATGATAACAGAAGGTTTAGCGATACGATAAAAGGTCGAGCTTTACGCGTACAGTCCCACACAAAAATAATATGAAAAATATGAACATTGTTGATGGAAAAACGTAGGATTATTATCTAGCAGAAGCTTAACTTTATAAAATATTAACGTTATTTTCTTCGTATTCTCTCTTACCTATTCTATAAACAAGTTTCGCAGAAAAAGGTGGATTTTTAAATAGAAATAAGTTGTATAATCTTTATAAAATAAGTTGGATAAATTGATTTATGGTAGGTATGTTTTGTTTTAAGATCCTTGTTTTGTTAGGTATAATTTTCTCATTGTGTTTATGCCATGAATTCTTACGCATGCTGTGTTCATCTGTAATTAGAATAATACGTTTTTATAAAATTCTAATTCTAATTCTTCTTTCTAATTCTAGTGAATGTATGCACGCACGTGTTTATGTTAATTCTGTAGATGTTCCTAAATAAAAAAGTTAATTGACCTTCAAATGATTGTATGATTTACAAGCCCTTTTTATGGTAAGGTGAATGTTCAAACACATGACGTCATGTCGTGATATTTTTAGGAAACCAAATCGGTATGTCAAACAATCGAATCCATCATAATATTTCTAGTAGTGTATAAAGTTAAGGGGCACAGGTGAATATTTCTATTAACCTTGCCAATCAGTTAAAATTGCGGCCAAGGTGCTGGGTTAAAATCATTACATTATTTCATAGATATTCTAATTCCAAAAGCCAAAAGTTTTAGAAATACTTTACAAAAGATAAATGAACCCGGTCAAGTGGTAGATAAAACAATGCTTATGTTCGCGACACTACGGCGATCGATAGTTGCAATCTCCATCGCCGCGCCAGCCCCAAGTGCTGCCCGGACGCCTCGTCGGACGCATGCGGAGCACTGGTGAGCGCTATTCATCACTTTATAACCGTATTGGTATTGGCTTCCCGCAGGGCGAGTCGTCTATTCAATTAGCCTTGGAAATTGTTACATTCTTAAACTGCATGGTTACACAATCGTTTTGCAGTATTGTGTAAGCCCTGCCACGTAGTTTTGTTCGTTATGAAATAGTTTGAAATGACATCTTCGGTTTTTTGTTTTGTTTGCTCAAACTTTTGTAGTTTTTTATATGAAAAGTGTGCTTCTGTTTTACAGGAAGAAAATAGTAAAATTCTGTGAAGATGCGATGGGTAGCGGCGTGGTTCGTAGTCTGCCTAGCAAAGACTTTTTCCGACCAAGTCCATACAGTAAATCGTGAACACATAAATGCTCTCGATTTAAACATCACCATACCATTACTAAATAATACCTTAGTCCCAGCGACGAATGAAAATAGCTTGATAAATGGAGATGTAAACGTAGGAATAAGGGAAGACGAAGGACAGGAGTCTCAAAGTGACAGTAATGAGATTCCACGAAATAGTGAAGAGGATCCTAATTCTAGTGAAGGTCCTAATCAATCGAACGAAATTCTAAATCCATCAAATGAAATCCCAAGTCCATCTAATGAAGTTATAAATCCATCTAATGAAATCCCAAGTCCATCCAATGAAATCCCTGATTTGTCTAATGAAATACCTGAAAGTAGTATAGAAATAATCTCTGCTGAAAGTCAAGAACCACCAGGGAATTCAGAAAGTGCGCCAAGTTCAGGGAGCGCCGAAGAACCGCCCACGAACAGTTCACCCGACCACAGCTCAGATGGAGGAACGGTGGAATCGGCCCAAACGAGCGAGGATACCGAACTACCTGAAATAGAGACCACACTCGGACCAGTCAAAGGGATAAAATGGCGGGAAACAGCTATAACCGCTTACATTGACATTCCATATGGAAAGATTGAGACACCTTTCGCGGTTAGTGCAAATTAATATGAAAGTTGCTGGTTATATCATAATTAAGAAGTTTATTACGGGTCTTTATCGCGCGTTTTATATTTAACATTCCGTTTCATAAATAAAATTATATCAAAAAAATTAACTATATAGTATTTAAATTACAATCAGCTTAATAGAAAACCAATTGTTGTTTACTAACATTCTCCTGCAGATTTAATAATAATTTGTCCTTTCAGGAGCCCGCGGCTGCAACGCGGTGGAATGAACTTCACGAAGTGTCGGAGCACCGTAAGCGATGTCCTCAGTACATAGACGATAGTCTTGAGGGCGATCTGGACTGTCTAACTCTTAGTATCTTCGTGCCCCCCGGCGCAGGGGACGCCGACGCAGGAGACGCTGACGCAGGAGACGCCGACGCAGGAGGTGCTAGCGTGCTCTTCTACATTCACGACTGCAACTTCCACAGCGGCGATCCAATGATCTACGGGCCGGAGCATTTAGTTTCCAAAGGCGTCATTCTCGTTCTTCCTAACTACAGGTTCAACGCACTCGGCTTCCTATGCTTACACAACGAGACTGCGCTGGGAAATGCAGGACTAAAAGACCTATCAAAAGCTTTAGAATGGACTGCAGATAACATAGAAAGGTTCGGTGGAACTAAGGACAATATCGTTGTGGGTGGCGACGGAAACGCTGGCGCTTTAGCTGGATACTTGGCTTTATCGCCAAAATCCAAGAGTCATATCAAGAAAGTAATTACAGAAAGTGGCTCGATGCTCTCTCACGTGGCTTTAGACCGACACCCCGAGAACACAGCTTGGACATTAGCTGAAAATATTAGAAACGAGGATCGCGATGTTGTATTGAACAATCCATTTACAGAGGCTTCCTTAGAGTTAATTGTAAAAGCGGCGAAAGGTATGAGATTCAATCCGTGCATAGAACACAATGAGGAGCCTTTCATCGGCGTTTCTCCGTGGGCGTTGCTTCAAAACGGGGAAATCGATATCACTTTCATGATTGGATCGGCGAGTCGTGCGGGAGCTCACCAGGCTTTGGCCATCAGCGACACCTTTGTTGACGACTTGAATCAAGATTACGGACTTGTTTTACCAAATGATTTGTTATTTCAGTCAAAGTCCGATAGGGATTTGAATGCGTTGAAGGTAAAAACGCAATATTTTGGAACGAATCCTATCAGTCGCGAGCAGTTGAAGGAGATCGCTTTGTGGTTTACTGACGCGACGTACATATGCCCTATGCTCCGCTCAGCCCGGAGTCTGGTTCAGGCCGGCGCCACAGTGTATCTCTACGAGTTCGACTTTGTGGGAGATTTGAATCGCGAGCTGATATCTTTGGGCAGTCCAGAAGTGGAGGGCGCAGCTCGGAGTGACATCGTTGGCTATTTGTTTACGCAGGATGGGTTGATACCTGCAGAGGACTCGACAGAGAAACAGGTCATTGACCGCATGGTGGAATTCTTGGTCAACTTTATTAATACAGGGTATGTGACAATAGCAATTTATTTGAATTTGGCGCATAGTTTTTCAATAATAAGCACGCCATCAAAAAAATTTTACTGACTATTTTATTTTAACTAAGTATAAAGGTGAGCGCACTTTCCTACAAAAACAATTCATTTACTTTATTGAATACTTGATTTCACGCTATCATTTACAAAAACCTATCTATACAACAAAGCCTATTACCACATTATAAACATACTTTCTATTACACAGCGTCCCAAAAGCCACCGGCGTCGAAGAATGGAGCGCGCTGGTAGCCGGCGCCGAGGCTGAAGAGGAGTTCCTGCACATCACGGCCGACCCTGAGCCTCTCAGGGGCGTGCACGTGTCCCGGCTGCAAGTCTGGTCCCAGCTGTACCGAGACTTCTTCATAGAACGCAACGCCGCCGCCCCCGCCTCCCCACCCAATTACTTCTTCATTACTATAATATTCTGCCTCACAACAACTAAATTAGATTACCAGTGAAGGGACATCACACGACCCGCCCAAGCGCCCACGCCACTATGCCTAATTGAATCCGATTACAGCCATGTATTAGGAATAAGCGGTATATTTATCAAATAAACATACGACGTCAATTAAACATGAGTTTGTGTTTACGCCAAATGTTATGGTTAGGTAATTAATGTGGTACTTACCTAATGTTATTTGTTGATGTTAGCGTAGCGTAATCTAATGTATGTAGGTAGTGCTATAGGTCATAGTTGTCCATAGGTCATCATAGCTCATTTGGCATTTCGATGCAGTTTTGGTTAGTTGGCCGCATGGTGTTGTAAACCAAATCTTCCTACATTCGCAAACGTGACACAACTAGCTCGTACTTATAACATACTCCTTATTATCTTAGTATCCCTTAGTATCTTAGAGTTAGCGCAAAATTGTGTAAAAGGGATCAGACGTACGCTCAATCTATCGGGGTTAAGTGGAATTGTTCAAGTATATATTAAATAGTTATACAATTTATATTCGCACGTAATGTGTTGTGGTATGTTCGTGATGTGCGCTTGCGTGATAGTGTGGTTGGTGTGCGCGGCGGGTGGTCTGCGAGTGGAGAGGCGGCGCGCGCGCGACCTGCTCACGACGCAGGGCCGCGCACGCGGGTACCGGGAGCCCGGCCCGCCGCCGCACTACGCGTACCTCGGCCTGCCCTATGCTGTGGCCGGGGCTAAGTTCAAGGTACTATGCTGGCTTTGGTAACTTAACTGCTACTGTATGAGTAAGGGTCGAAAGACGGGACTTGATAAATTATGAATGACATTTTACTAAACATTTTGATGTTAGTTGGTTATCAGCCAAATCAAAACAAACACAAATAACAAATATTGATGGAATAACACAGAACTGCATGTCTGTTGGTAAATTGTTACACGCAAAAATAAACTACAACATTAATTGGTACTTAATAGAATCCTTAGAAAGAGCATGGCCTAGCTTTTTATTTGAAATTTTACCGTCAAAATTATGAAAGCCAGTAGGAATGAAGTTAAATTAATTATGAATAGCACCATGAGTGTAAACTTCCCTTCCTAATTCTTTTAGACAGAGAAATTAGCGTAGGACATTATTACATTTACCATTATGTTAGTGACACAACTCCTCTCATCAATATTAGTAGGCATCATCCCGAGCCGCACAGCAAGGGCAATTACGGGGAGCCACCAAAACCGTTACCAGCGGCCATAAAACACGGCTCGCTCGTAACTCCGTAATAACGTGCCCAAGTAGCATTTGGGGTTCTATAACGGTTGACTAATGGTACACATTTATTCTTTAAGCTCTCTAAGTAAGCTGTATAAAGGCTGTATAGCATGCTATACAGCCCTTATAACACCAGTTTGGGCACAAATTATGCAGCCTTAGGTTCTCAAATGGTACACAGTAGCTGAATAGTAGCACTATAACGGCAGTTTAAGAAAGAACCTGTGGTCTTGAAGCTGATTAACGGCATCATATATGATCACATGTAGTTCTTTATACAGACAAGAGAGTTATAAGAAGTAACGAGTGAACAATTAAACAGCCTTTATATCGTATTAAGCTCACAAGTGTACCCTTATAACTAGTAGCGGCCGCTTATTTCTTCAAAATAGCAAAGGCAGTTTAATTTTGTTAACAATTACGTACGTCGCTCGTGAGTGTCTATAAGCAGCCATATTTTTTATGTGACTTGGATTATAATAACGGTAAGTACTCTGTGTTTATTATATTTATTTTTGGGTTGGCAACCCCAAAGCGTCAGCTGTTCAAATTTGCTTCCTACCAAAATAATTAAATTTTAATTGTTTTTAGTTAGTTTTACGCTCTGTATTCCAATTTCATCGCATAATAAACGTAAAATCTGTATAATTAAGTAGTTATAAGTGAGAAAAGTGTTATAATAATTGTGTATTGGCCAATCTAAATTTGACGTTTTCGGTTAGAAATTTTGAAGTTATTTGGCTGGGTTTTTGTGTTTTACAAGTATTTGTGCTAAATCGTGAGTTCTTAGCCATAAGAATACTATTTCTATTAAGTACCAACAACTACACCACGTAAGTACAACCACTTCTGAAACAAAACACCCCAGACACTGTGTATTTTGAAACTTGTTAATTTTACATAAAAACTAAACAATGATGACCCGCAGAGGTTTGTCTCGTCAAGACGAACTTACAAAGCTTCAAACAGTTTTGTTGGAGCTTAAAAAATCCAAGGATCAGAATGCACAATTACTACAAGAAATAGATGAGAATGAGAAAATTTTCATGGACTCAATAGAACAGAATAAAAAGTTGAAGAGTGAACTTTCGGTTCTACATTCCCTAAATGCGTCCATTACTGAAGAGCGTGATAGGCTACAGGAAATGATTCATAGGTTTGATCAGAATTGTGGTATAGAGTTTGAATCAGCCCTGCGCAGGACATCTTTGCTGGAGAGAGAACTGTGTGATGCACACCACCTTATCACACAGTTGGAAGATAAGGCCCAAAGCTCTGCCATAGAGTCTACACAAACTTTATACAGTGAATTATTACCGTATTCTACATCAGGCCAAGTTTTTACTGAAAGCGATGACATGAACCCCGCCTTGATAACAATTGACTTAACTAAAGATGATAGTGTAGGTCATGTGGTCGCTTCTAGTAAAGGCAAAATACACATGCAAAGTAGCAATAAGTTAAAAAAATATGTTAAAATTAATAAAATCATTAAAAAAACCAAAACAATGTTAAAAATGCATAAAAAAGCTGTTATTAGATCTAGAACAAATGGAACACTATTAAATAAATTAGAAATGTATATAAATCAGCTTAATAGTAACAAACTTCAATATGAAGATGACATACAAAATCTCATGAGTAAACTAAGCTCCGCAGAACGTTCCATGAACCATTATAGTCTTTTATATCAAAAGTCTACAAATGAAATTCGGGAACTCAGTCTAGCAATGGATGCTGTTCTTAATAGCCAGGTCAGTCTAGAGTCCAGAGTTATGGCTGGTTGTTGCTGCAATACTGGTCTGGATCATGAGAAATCTGGTCCGGCTAGTCTCTCTAGCCAAAACCATGAGGAACCTAATCTGTCCAGGGTTGCAGCATCATCCTTAACCATAACAACAAATCCAACTACACCCTGTAAACAAACAGTTATGTACTGTGATGAAATTGGAAAAAGCATTGGTAAGTTTTTGAACATTGGTATGAAGCATTCTATAATAAATAATTGTTTCCCTAACTCTGATTTGCATCAAATCATGAAAAATATAAAAAATGATAATTCTTTGACTAAAAATACAAGTTTAATAATTATGATTGGAAATAGGGGAAATGTAAAGAAATCCGACCTAATTAATTATGTGGATGAATTATTTTCTCTACAACTAGGCGAAATTGTATTCTATACATTTCCTTTTAGTCAGAAGTTGCCACAAATAGAAAATAATATTAGATATAAGCTTAACATGACATTGCATACTATTTCATGCAATAACCCTGTAATACATGTGATTGATACTAACAGTATAGTTAGTAATATATTTTATTTGACCAATGGTAATTATTACCTACCACACTTTTACACAAGACAATTAGCTGATTCGCTAAGTTATTATTTAAGTATAACAGCCAATAATTTGGCTATAAAAAATGCTTCTTTTGAGCATAGCAATATAGTAAAGTCCTTGGAATTTTATCCAAGTTCTTTAAATTAGATTATAAGACAAAAGAGGAAATCTCTTGCCAATTAATTCAATTAAATAGAAGTAATAATAATTCTGAGAAAATATCTAATAGTATGAATCACAAAAAACACAATAAAATAAATAATTGTAAACAAAATGCAAAATGTTATACCAACTTGGTGCATCAAAATATTCAAGGATTAAATAGTAAATTATTTGAATTAGAATTGTACTTAAACTCTTTTAATATTGATATAATATGTATTACAGAGCACTGGCTTAGAGACCATGAGCTCATGTTTAACTTCCCCAATCACCAGGTTGGTAGCTCATTTTGTAGAACACATGTTATCCGAGGAGGCTCTTTGATATTAGTCAATAAGACATTAAAATTTAAAAATAGACAAGATATTACATCCTTGTCAGTTGAAAGCCAAATTGAGGTAGCATGTGTAGAGTTGGAGCGGAGTCTTATAGTAAGCGTATATACACCCCCTTCGGCCTCATATGAGATATTTGAGAAGGTCATGGACCACATTTTACTGAAGATATGCAATACAAGTAAAAGTATTACTATATGCGGTGATTTCAACATTAACCTATTAGAAGTTAATGCATTAAGTACTAGGTTATGTAGTTTATTCAGCTCTTACAACTTGTTTCCATTGTTTTCCCAACCAACAAGAATAACTGAAACATCAGCAAAATGTATAGACAATATATTCACTGGCCCAAATGAAAATATAATTGAGAAAAAAATAATCAGTAACTTAAAATCAGACCACCTAGGGCAATTTGTAAAATTTGAAATAAAAGATAGACCAAAATATGTCAAAAAGATAATAAATTATGTACCGGTCACTACCAACCGATTTGAGAGGTTTAAATCAACCTGGGATTTAAAGCTTCCTTTTGATTACAGTAACAGTAATCCCAGTCAACTCTATAGTACATTTTTTAATAATTTCAATAATATTTTTAGTTCAATATTCACCACCAAGTCAATGGTAGTGTCCGACAAGCCTGGCTTTAGCGAATGGGCAACTGTGGGTATACATAAAAGCCGTCAAAAATTATATGAATTGTATAATGAAAAACGGTTTAACTTCTGTAAAGAGTTCAGAGATAAAGTTAAGTCATATTCTAAAATTTTCAAAACTGTTTGTCAAATAGCTAAATCAAATTATATTAGTTCAAAAATTAAAAATAGTAGTAACATTGTCAAAACTACCTGGAAAATAATTAATGATGAAACCGGTAGAACTCTAAACTCTAATACAGAATTTAAACTTAAAATAAATGATATTGTTATTCAAAATGATCTTGATGTAGCAAAGGCGTTTGAAGGCTTTTTTACTGACATCCCTGTGTCTACTACTAGAACATTAAACTCATCATATAGCATTGCAGAGTCATTATTAAAAGAAAATGTACCCATTTGTAAAGTAGACTTTCACTTTAAATATGTAAACACAGAAGACATTTTAAAAGCTTTCAAAACTATAAATGTAAAGAAAACCAAAGATCTCTGGGGTATCTCGGTAAAAATACTTAAATCACTTATACATACATTTGCATCTGAATTAGCTTACATTTTTAATAAATGCGTTGACTGTGGTGTATTTCCTGATTTAATGAAACACAGCAAAATTGTACCTCTCTTCAAATCTGGTACTACGACGGATCCGACTAACTTTAGGCCAATATCGGTACTGCCTACGTTTAGTAAAATATTTGAGAAACTTATTTTATTACAAATCTCCCAGCATTTTGATAATAATAATTTATTACACAATAGGCAATATGGCTTCACCAAATGCAGGTCCACTACTGATGCTGGCGCAGAGTTGCTAACGCATATATATGATGCGTGGGAAAAGTCGCAAGATGCTTTAGGAATTTTTTGTGATTTATCGAAGGCATTCGATTGTGTAGACCATGAAACATTAATCAGAAAATTACATCATTATGGAATTAGAGACAGCTCTTTGGATCTTTTTGCTTCTTACCTAAGTGAAAGGATTCAAAGAGTTGATGTTAATGGTAAACGGTCCCCAGGGTCTTTGGTTTCAATGGGTGTACCGCAGGGATCAATTTTGGGCCCGTATCTCTTTTTAATATACATAAATGATTTACCCCATCTTGTAAAGAATGATCACGAAATAGTGTTATTTGCTGATGACACCTCTCTTTTGTTTAAAATGAATCGACGTACCAATAACTATGACAAGGTAAATAACGCTATTTCGAAAGTAGTTCATTGGTTTAACTCTAATAACTTGTTACTTAATGAAAATAAAACCAAATGTATAAGATTTACATTACCAAATGTTAAACAAGTTAAGGCAGATATTAAAATAAAGGATAAAAACTTAGAGTTAGTAAAAAGTACTGTATTTTTAGGCATAACACTAGATAGTAAGCTTCAATGGGACGCTCACATAGATAAGTTATCGAAAAAGCTCAGTTCTGCGGCTTTTGCTGTTAAAAAAATCCGTTATTTAACTAATGTAACTACATCTAGACTGGTCTACTTCAGTTATTTTCACAGTGTTATGTCGTATGGCATTTTACTCTGGGGGAGTGCTGGAGATGTTCGACTTAATAATATATTTGTGCTTCAGAAAAGAGCTGTTCGATCTATCTATAAAATGAGCCCAAGAGAATCCTTGCGAGAAACATTCAAGGACATAAATATATTGACAATTCCCTGTCAATATATTTATACAGTCTTAATGTATACCCACAAAAACATCAATAGTTTTCCTAAGAAAAGTAATAGACATAATTTTAATACTAGAAATAAGGAAAAACTAGCTTTACATATTACTAGGCTACATAAGGTTAATATATCTTTTAAGGGGCAATGTATACGCTTCTATAACAAGATTCCCAAAGAATTGCAAGAATTATCTATCACTAAATTTAAAAACTTGGTAAAAAAACATCTTATTTCAAAATCATATTATAAAATATCAGAGTATTTAGAAGATAAAACTGCATGGGATGGAATCCGCTCCAATATCTTAAAGAAACGAACAAACTAACAAATAATTGTACTAAATTCAGATATGAGCTGATTGTTCTTTATGTTTCTCAATTCAGTGCTTAAAAAAACGAAACATATTTTTATGTCAACCTTGTTTCCATTGTTTATTTTATTTAATAATGTGTTGTATTTATTGACTTGTCCAAGTGATCTTTAGGATTTTATGGAAATAAATGACATAAATCTTTAAATCTATATTCTATTGCGTTAAAACGATGGGTATTGTAAATTTGTTGTAAAGTATATATATTTTTAGAGTAAAAATTTTTATGCGCCTCGAGAATAATGCCGTTTTACCAAAATAATTATTCAAAATAAGCAGAGGCGAAGATTTTAATTTTTGATTGATGTGTTTTTAAGGCATTAAAATCAGTCTATAGTTTTTTATTTGAACATTAACCACAATATTAATTACGAAAACTACGTAGTATGTTATAAAACCGTAAATAATTAAAAAATATATATAGGTTATGAGTGAAGAATGCTGGACATTGTCCACCATTTTGTCTCCAGCCACATGTGAACCATTGTAACTCTAAATTACAGCTGTAAACTGTTTAAAGTCTCACATGTGTACCATTATAATACCGTGAGCTGTAAAAAGGACACATTTTGTACCATCTTAATGTCAATTGCTGTACAACATAAGATCAATTAAGCTCTTATTCAGCCCTCGGCTGGTAAGCAGCTCTTTAATGGTTTACGTGTATACCCTTTTAGACTTTATAGATTACAAAAATTTTAGGGATCCGCATTGAAAATTTGAATTTTGTTTTATTACCACAAGTTACTTAGTATATTATATACCTACTATAGTTTCCGAATAATTATAGTTACCTGACTGCATATTATATCAACTTGTTTTTTTATTTTTCAGACGCATTAAGACAATAATGTGGATCTATCTTTTCAAGCCAATAAAGACATGATAACGGATGAAACTATAAAAATGAAAGAGATGAAAATAAAAATTATCAAACATTTGTAAAGTTGTATTATTTACTATTTAAATATATTTAACAAATGTATTGGAATTCCTTGTATTCAATGCACACATGTGAACTCATTAAACGCTCTTTTAAAGAATAATTTAAAGGCTGATTAATATATCACAAACAGACCCGCTTGGAGCTACAAGCTGAATAACGGTACACAAAAAGTAAATATAACTACAAGCTGAATAACGGTCCACAAAAAGTAAATATAACAGCCTTTGGCTGCATTTAGGTTCACATTTGTTGTATTAAAATGCCAGCAACATAACAGCGTACATGTGGACCTTTAAACAGCCCGTGCCGTATTTATCCACTCTTAAAATGCTCTTATTCAGCTTTAAAATGAAAGCTGACTAGAAGGATAATATTATCCTATTATAACACTAATAGCTGCATAATAGGCTGTTTTTGAACTTCTATACAGGCCTTATACAGGTATGAGTGAATTTTTTCACTTTAATACAGCCAATGAACCATGTGTGGCCAATGTTAATGCTTAGAGATCACCGATGAACTAAATGTAAACCATTATAGAACCCCAAATGCTACTTGGGTGTACATTCACCATTGATATTTACGCAAAGGCTCATAAACTTACATAATGAAAAGTAACTAACTTCCTCAACCAAAATTACGTTCGAAATGTTTTGCTTTGTAAAAGGCTTTAGGTAAAGGTAGGGCGCAGAGACACAGGAAGGTCACCCTTGTTTGCCGAAGGGAATCCCATTTGTCGCTGATTGTTATCCGAGTGTTTATTGCGTCGCTTTGAGGTAACAAGGGGACTTTGTACTTACCTAAATACTGATATCTGCGTGAAAGGCTGTGGGTTATTCCGATATTTGGGTCAAAAGCCGTCAATAGCAGGAGAATTCAGCGATAACCTGACCTCGCGCAAATTACCTGGAAATATAAAAATAATTGGTTAATAATGAATATAATAATTGGTTCTACGTTTGTTTGTTTGCACAATGCCAAATGGTAGGTTTGGACGACGGTGGGGTAGAGACAATTACGAGTCGATGTGTCATCGGTTAGGCGCGCCGGTTGGAGTGAAAGTAATTTTGTACAGCTACGCATATTTGCTTTATGTATTTTATCTATACTTACGTACAGGAATTGTTAGTTCGACTTTGCAATAATTTTCAGTAAATTTGTTTTTTTAACATAGCTACGTTGCAATGGATGGAAAAGTTCCCGTGCAATCATTATACAACGAGATGAGGGGAAAGGTCACCAAAGTGTCATCATCATCACAATCACAATGCTATTATCAAGGGTTATTATTAAATTTCAGATTATTTAAATGCATGAGAAATTTCATAACTTATTAAATTAAGGTGAAGAAAAAATATTAATTGTATTGATAGTGATGACCTGATGATGATTCCAAGTTAATCTTTGTGATTTTAAGGATATAATCTGTCAATCACATTTTAACATTACGGAGGAGGTAATGTCCTAAAAAATATGTTAATTATGTTATACTTTCATTGGTTCTAAATAAAACTATAAGAATGATTGATACAAATAAAAAATCATATAAGCTGCCGAGTTTGAGACTTTCGAATAATAGCCTTGCGTTCTCTCTCTTTGTCAAAAGCCTTCGCATGACACATTCACCATCCTGCCTATACAACTCCTACGATATAATACATAGTTTGTACAAGAAAGATTGCAGTTAGGTTTGTTTAAGGCGCCCGAGCCGCCGCCGCGCTGGGACGGGATCTTCGAAGCCACGCACAGGGTGCGCTGCCACCAGGAGGGAGCGGGCGACGAGAACTGCCTCGTGGTGAACGTGTTCTCTCCCGTGCACGCGGACCAGCTGCCGGTCCTGGTCATTGTGCATGATGGGAACTTCCAGAGCGGGTGAGCTAAGCCAACATCATAAGGCTCAAGATCTCGTGGTCCTAGCTCCCTTAGTTTAGTCATCACAATCAGAAATTATTTATTTACTTAATTACGATAAAAGACAAAGTACACTTGGATAAAATCAAGAAAACTTGTATACTTATCTAGTCAGGTACTTGTCTAAAAGAATGCTGTATGTTTAACTTACCGATTAGTTAAACTTTCGTGATATAGCTTATTAACCTACCGAAGCTATGTTGAATGAATGAATTAAGAAATCTTAGAAAATAAACCCTTATCTCCTTTAGATGGGGATCACACAAACCACCAACAAGACTCCTCAGCCAAGGTCTGGTGATAGTGACGTTCAACTACCGCCTCGGAGCCCTAGGGTTCCTCTGCCTGAACACGCCGGAAGCCCCGGGCAACGCCGGCCTCAAGGACCAGATCTCCGCGCTCTACTGGGTGCAGAGAAACATTGCTACCTTCGGCGGAGACCCCTCCAACGTTATAGTCTACGGCATCGGCTCAGGTGCCGCGGCCGTCCAGATCTTTCTACTCTCAGGACAAGTCCAAGGTCTCCTCCACAAAGCCATACTCGAGTCAGGCTCCATCCTATCACCCCTATTCATGACCTATGACCCTTTACAAACAGCATACAGTGTCGCGCAAAATATTGGCTACAATTCTACAGACAGTCTTTCAGATTTGGCTGATTTCTACAATAGTTTGCCGAGGAGAAAATTGAGTAATGCTGCAAAAGTTTTTCTCCCTTGCATGGATAGCAGTCATTATTCTAGTCATGGTGTTCTGGAAGCAGACCCCATGGACAGAGTCAGAAATGGTGACTTTGTAGAGATGCCACTACTCATAACATACAAACAGACAGATGGTGCATATGTTATGGAGAACATTATGGATGATCTGAATTCTGTACCAGAGAATTTTGATAAGCTGCTACCTAATAATTTGATGTTTGATGATGATGAGAAAAAACAGAAAATATCAGAGTTAGTGAGAGATATCTATTTCACTGAAATTAATAGCGACATCTTAAATATCTATGCTGATTATTTCCATGAAGTACTCTATGAGTTCCCTGTATTGAAGTTTGGAGTTTTATATGCCAAGAAGAGTCACCATCCAGTTTACATAATGAATCTTAAAGATAAGAATGGCAACTTAATAGAGACACAAAATGAGAAAATAATGGATTATTTCTATAGCGAGGGGGATAAAGACCAATTAATAGCAAGAAAACTGACAACACTATTCAGCAATTTCATCAAATTAGGGTGGGCTATGATCATTTGTTTAACATTTAACAGCTGATTAACACATTGAAACTTAGTTAACTGTAATATCTGACCTACATAAGTATCTATTATTGTGTTGCACTTAAGACTATTATTGTATTTGTGGCAATTATTTCTTGATAAGATAAATGGTGCACTGTTTCAATGTTCACTCGGATAGCATTTGTGGATGTGGTTTGATAACATTAATTCTACAATTATACTTAATGTTGTGTTTATGTTTTCTAACTGTATTAATGGTATATCTTTATGCAAATTTTTAAAATATTTTTAATTATTTTAAACATTTACAGAGACCCAACTCCAATAACAACATCTCTGATCCCTGTTGTCTGGCAGGCAGTTGGTGAAGGCACCGCTCAGACACCAACTGTCAAAACACTCTCAGTGCTCCACTTCTCCCATGACTTGCTGAGCATAGCCTCCAGTCAGAAAGGCCAGCGACTCAGTTTCTGGGACCACATATATGATAATTTTTACAGGGCCCACTCAATTACAGTTTTGTGAATAAAATGTTAAATTATTTAACACTTATAACTATAATATTTTTATTTTAATAATATACGCTATCACTATATATTGCAGAATTTTTGGTACAACTAATTGTTTTTGTCATTTATTTTTATGTGATCCCTGATAGAGGTTGTTAACATTCGCTGCGAGAGGCAGTGGCGAGGGCCTCTAGATCCGGGAGCGAAGCAACGCTGCTACCAGACAAATTTGCCCATTAATATCGTTCTTTGAAACAACGGTGTCCGACTAAACTTATACAAGATGTAATCTTCGAATCTAATCGATAGAAATCCACGTGAAGTCATTAAAGAGCTTCAACGTCCTCAAAAATAAATAATACCGTTACCTGTGGAATCAGCGGCCTGACGAGCTATCCGAGAAGTACTGCGCTGCGTCTGAGCTGGGGCTACAGCATCGCTAATCACACACTTTATCACTAAATATCACAGATTCTCACACAAATCACAAGCAAAATCAACAAGTAAAAATTATAAACTGCAAAAACACATCACCCGTCCTACTTCGTAGCAGAACTTGCTTAGTGGTGTTGCCACCAGTAGTCATAACCAAATGTTTACTATCAAAGAAATATGTCGATTAACGTGCCATTTTGTAACATGAGTTTAAAAAATAAATTAGGAGCAAAAAAACTTAAAATATGTTATAGAGCTTAAACATAAAAAAAATCATCGAATCCATACGTGTGATGTATCTATGAATAGATCTTTCAAAAATCATAATAAGGTTTCTAACATCCTTTATTTCTAAATTAAACAGTTTGCATAAAATAAAAAATAAAGTACATTAACATGCAAAATACCAACAAAGTTTGGTTTGAACAAGACCTAGCAAGGCAAGTAGTTTTTTTTTATAATAAGTCATAAATAGTATTTCATTTAATTGATATTTGCTGTGGAAAACTGGAAACCTACAGGGTGAGTTCGACTCGCACTGGGAAACTTTTTGTTTTTAATAGTTTGCACGAATTAACACATTAATATATTTATATTATAGTATACATACTAAACTATTAAAAAATAACTGCTGCGGAAGCCTTCATAGGCGAGTCGACTCGTTTTTTTTTTATACGTTTTCTACAAACCTTATTATACATAGATTATACTATGCCTATGCCTTCCCCGATAAATGTAGCTACTGTCATGAGATTAGCGCGTTGAAACAAACTTTTTAGATCTCTAATAATAATAGTATAATTATTCAATGAGAAAAAATAACGTAGACAATCGACAAAATTAGAAAATACGAGCTGGCAGTACTGAACCAAAGAGATTTGTGACATTGACGTTAACTGCAAATGACATTTCTTCAGATGTCAATATCGTACCTTTTTCATCATAAAACCAAAAAATACTCACTTTCGCCACAAAATATAAGAAGAAGAAGTAGAGTAGTTAAGATACAATAAAATTAAATAATTTTTAATCGGTCAAAGGCAAACAAATTCGAAGGGCTCATAGAAACGAAAACTTCTAGATCTGATAACACACTGCAGGCTCGTATTTTATATAAATAACTGTTGCGTGGGCATTTATTATGTTAGGTAATTTATGTTGAAGAATAGAGTTGAAGTTTTAGCTATGCTATGTACCTAAGTAGCATAAATTATTAATTTCAAAAATACGAGTACCTATGTAGGTATTTACAAAATAGTGTTGATAAAATACAGGTACCTAAATTTATTTCATAAGGTAGGTATTTAAACACAATCAAAATCACAATGAGGACTGAAATAAAGAGCATAGGTACCTACATAATTTCTGAGGAAGTAAAAAACAAATTTGTATTTCTAATTAGTCTTATCTTACCATTGTTTAGATTTCCAGAGATTATCAAATGAAAACAGATACGGTCTTAGCACAACTTTAATTTATTGTCAAAAAAGCTGATCAATTTAAAATATTATTTAAAATACTATCACACAATTATTGATCTTAATTCTAGTTGAAACAATAATAAACAGTTGAAATAATAAAGAAATATGAAGATAGAGATGAACCATTTCTAAATCTAGGTACCTATTTATGTTAATTATAAAGTAAGTATAAAGTAAGTGTAAGTAAGTATAGTATGTAAATATACCAGTATACCAAATAAAATTTCCACGATATAGGTACTTACCTACCTACGTGGATTTGATAGAAAATGTATCATTCAAAATAAAAAAAAATATTGCATTAGGTATACTTATGACATAACTTACAATTAGTTACTAATACAATGGAATGTTGTCATGTCTTTCAGGACGAAACGATCACGTTTTAATTAATAAAAAAAATACAAAAAATATAAGTAAGTCTGCCGTCCTATGGTTAAAAAACCGTAAAGTGACAAACCCAAATTGTTGGCTACGAGCAAAAACGTGAAAAATGTTTAATTCTAGACTTTGTGAAGACTTACAGTCTTCTTTCATATACCATTTTTTTAATAATTTCTGGGGCTTCTATTTGTGTATGAAACGGGAACATCAAATTAAACACATGAGTTTTTATTGAAAAATTTGTGTTTTAGACAATGGTCATCTACTTCATAAAGTGGGGGTGTGCAACACTAAAAAGCAGTCAGCTGAAGCGTAGCGGCTTTTAAGTGTTGTATCTTAGTGAAACACATACAGTTTTTCACAAATGCTTAACTAAAACACAGTTAAATCACTTAGTCGTCTTTTTGCATTGCATTGTATGGAAAATTGGACCAGCTCTAATTCTTAAAACACCGTTAAAAACCTTTAAAGGTTTATTTGTTGTTTTGTGGTATAAGTAAGAGATATGGATCTAGACTTAAACACAGTATTGTAAGAAACATTTTATCCAACTGTGTTTTAGCGTTGAAAAATGTACTTGTAGATTCATAACATAATTATAATTAAACGGCTAAGTCTATACTTCCTACATTCTATCTCACCTCCAAAATGGTAAATCATGATTAAATTATACAAAATTTAACGATTATCTTTTATTCAAAGCAATAAAAACAATATTGAATCATATTAATATTGTTTATAGTTATGGTATGTATCATAAGGTTGCAAATGCTTATATATAAGAACATTTTAAAACTTAGTTTGATAAAATCTCACTGTTAAACAAATGAAATGTGATCGCCTAGCGATTTACCATGTTTAATTTGCCATGCAAAATCAGTCTTGAAGTTGCGACGGTAAAATTATTCTCATACTTAAGTATGAGAATTACAGATTAGAATCAGTTTTAAAAAAATACTTTCGTCATATTTCCGCGTAATTTGATTCTGAGCGTTGCCCTGTTTGTTTATGATACAAAAATTTTACGCCTAGACGTGTTGCACGAATTCTAATTGTATTATTTGTGAGAGACTTCGGTTTTAACAGCTCAGATTAAAGATGCAACTCATGTAAGTAGTATTTACAATGTAATGTTGACAGTAAATTTAATCTAGATCATTAATTAATACCCATTAATTTTGTCTATTACAGTACAATGTCTCAAGTCAAAACTCGACAATCGACGTCCTGTCCCGTGTTTGGTTTGCCAGAGAAGTTACCAGTGTCCCAGTTGCCTACTTATAATGATGTTATGAATTATATTATAATCATTAAATATCAATCAAATACAGACAAAACAACAAAAGAGCCGACTGTCCATGTCATATCCAAAATATTGGCTGAAGAAATATTAACTATATATGTCAAAAAGCTTCGCTGCCAACTGTAAGCCTTAAGAGAGTATTAAAGTTAATTCGCACCTTTCATGATAAATACAGAAGTTTAATGAAACCTTATTATGGTCGTCAAACCAACATAAACAGAACATTAATACATTTACAGCTGAGTCTCATAGATTATTTGATATTTGCAGTTGCTAATGAAAACTTATCTGAAACTCTCAACGTGTTTGAAAAGCACTCGTGTTCCCAAAGAAGAAACTCTCTTTCTAGTCGATCAAAGAACAACAAGAGAGATGATGATAGTTGGTGTAGATCTAGCTGCAACTACAAAAAATAAGAAAAAACAAGTTTATTGCGTAGCAAAGAGACAATTGATCGAGAATCGGGAACAGCACGGTTTTTCGGAAACCAAGCTGTTCCCGATTCTTAACAGATAATGTGAGATTGAAAGTACTAGTGCTAGTTCTGGCAAAAGCGAGGCATCTAGTCCAATAAAAAACCTATTTTCAATCCAGCACCTCGAAATATTATAATAGATTAACGAGATTTTGTACGTTTGATTCTCTCTTTCAAAGACTATTTTATATCGCTATGCCGTTCAAAAATTCAGGAACCTACAACAAAACATGCGCTAAATATTTAATAAACTTCATATAAATCTATATTTAGTGCTTTTCGTTCTTCAGAAATCATTTTCGCTGATTTTTATCCTAACGCGCCGCACGTCAGACCTCCACAAGGTCCACGACACGACCGAGAAAGGGAGCGAAACGCATAAAAAGGTAGAGCAGGTAGACGTGTTTTAGTGTTGCATTGTCAGTTAACTGTTTTATTACGTTTTAATTACTTAGACAATAACGTCATATTTCATTTCTTAAAACCAGTGACTGTCTTTTAGGCTTGTAATTGTTTAAAATATATGTAAGTTTACCTAGGATTTTACGTCTAAGGGCGTTTAGCGGCTCTTTAGTGTTGTACGAGTACAAAAACTGTGTTTTAGACATTGTAAGTCCTAATCATATCATGAGGGTGGAAATAGTTATAAAAAAGTTAAAGTCAGATAGCGGTCATTTAGTATTGTTTATGCATGTAACTGTTTTCTAAGTTTGTAGGGCCAAGAGAATGAAAGCCTTAAATTCACGATTAGAGGCGTTTAGCGGTATTTTAGCATAGAAATGCTTGATAACCGTGTTTAAGAATTGAAAATGTCTCAAAATGATGTAGTTAACGGTGTACGAGGGGTCCAGATCTCAGGCATTATAAACGATAGAGCCATGAGACCCAGACTAGAAGATAGAGAAAAGTTTACGCTTTCGTGCTGTGTATAAAAGTCAATTTTGGCAAAATGTCAGTTTACGGTTTTTTAGCAATATGACGGCAGAAGTATAAGATTTCTGTTTACTCATTTTATAACGTATTAATATATTTTTAAACAACCGCTAAGTTCTTTGAAATTATATGCAATGCTACTTATAACATTTTAGATATAGAGTCTACTAAATAATACATTCGTAAAGGAATAGTATAAATAATAATCTAAGACGAACATCTAAACTAATGGCATTTAACTTCCCTCAATGTTACGTAGATGATCACAAAGATAATTTACGGTTAACATTCAAAATTTACAAGACCGTGATACTGGGTGTACTTCAGGCACAGGATCGAAAACATCTCGTGGCACAGAATACAATGTTTTAATTTTTTATATAATTTGAATTATAGTAAAACCATTCTAAAAATGAACTCCCCTCCACAAAACCGTGATGATTTCAACGTGTGAGAGGAAATACAGAAAAACAGAATACACAGAAAAAAAAAATACAGAATTCGGTAGAGGGGCGTTCATTTTAGAAATGGTTTTACTATACATCCATAGAATTAGATTTTTATACTAATGTTTATTAATCTTTTGTGAACTAGTCTTCAAACTTGACCGATGTTAGCTGAATAACGCACATCACCGGCCTAAACTCTGTTAGTTTATCGTTGTCACAATAAGTAGGGCATCTGCAAGAAGTCTCAAGGAGTACCATAATAGCTACCATTAGGTATACCGTAATATCCTGACTGAGCCGGGACATCACACTCGGAAATAAGGCCGTTATATGGAAATATGCGCACCGAATATTTGAACAAGGACACGCTCGCGTCCCGGGCAGAGCCCCATTTGCGCGGATAGTTCAGTATTTTCTAAAACCTAGTAATTTGTATTTGACCCTGTCATAAGCCAAGGCCTTTAGGCTCACTGGCAGTGTTCAGTAACGTCGACGACCGAGGCCTTCCGCCAGCCGAAGCAGAAGTAGCCTACTCCAAGGCCAGCCACCACGGCCACGCACAGGTACACGTTGTATGTCATGAACACGAGCATCAGCAGGTACGAGAAGAATGACTGCACCACGTGCAGGCAGGTCTGGATCATGTGGCCCGGGGACAGCATTGTGTATCTGGAGAGATAACAGGCAAATATTATTTAAACAATAATCAAAGCTTTATCAAAAACTAAATTAGGTAACTCGGAAGTTTAAACGTGTTGAATTAAAATGAACATGGACAAGATGAATATCTCATCTCTATGCAGCGCCCTCTCATTTTACGCTAACCACTGACGGCTGAAAATGGCTTTTAAGATCAGTTAGTGCGGCGATTAGGAATCATCTTTCATGCACGTAACCTGCACTTACGGCTAGAAACATTGGCAAGTGCTTACTTGACGACGGCAGGCCCGCTGCAGGCGCCGTTGGCCCCGCACTCGCTCTTGGCGATGTTCACGGTGGAGTCGCCGGCGCGGGCGGAGGCCCGGCCGTGCAGCGCCTCGCGGTAGTACTTCAGCCCCTCGTACAGCACGGACGCCACGAAGATGACGGCGCACGAGCCCAGCATCTCCCACGCCGTGCTCGTCTCCCAGCCCGCGAACAGGATCTGAGAGTTCACGCATGCGTGGAACTGGAAATGGACACAGGGAATTAGAAACAGAGCCACGACAATTCTTGCTTTAGTGGCTTAACGCTAGCCAATTGCTACGGTTCCGCAATAATAAAATATTTATCATAACTAAGCACCCCTACTTACGTTCCCACTGCTAGGATACACAGACTTCTCTAGAAGAGAGAGATTAGGCTTTCACCACGCTGAACAAGTGCGGGTTGGGTTAGTTTGAAGTAGTAGGTTAAACGCCAATGGTTGTTAAAAGATATGAGGCTATAAATCTCAGCGTTGCGTTGTCTAAATGGTACTTACAAGGAGGCCTACTATACTCGTCATCCTGGTAATTTATTTATTTATTTTAAGGACTCCCAACAAAAGATACATTGAATTTGATTGAATTATATTCTAAACATTATTCACAAGGTCTTCGAAACTTATGTTCTTTTAATTAAAGGGGGCTACAGCGTGTAAAGATGCTATATGCTATAACTACGAGTATGCAAGCAAGTAGGTACTGTAGTGTGCAAGCAAGTACCAGAGACAGATAGTGGAGTAGATAATGTGCGGTCGCGATACTGATTTTATCAATGCGGTTTGGGAAATAGTTGAGGTTTTTATTATTTTAGGAATATGGTAGGTAGACCCCACGCCAACATTATATTCAACGAAGAAGTAATTATGAAATGGCATCTTTATACCCCGGAAAAACCCCTATTATAAGAAATTCTGAAAGAACATAGACGATATTTTACACGATACTTATAAACAGTGATTTTTTTTTTTAATAAAATACGTACGAGATATACTCTACCTAGACCAATCTTGAGATTACAGTCTGTTAGACCAGTCTAGATACTCGTGATAACTTGATAACCAAGGGCCCATCAGTGCTACGTACCACCATGGCGTGACTATGTCCGTGTCCTCCGTCGGCGTGCTCGCCGTGGCCTTCATGGCCGCTGTGGTCTCTGTGCGCTCCGGGGTCCATGGCTGATTAGGTTTACTTCCTGGAATATACATGACACAGTTTAGTCTGAGGCGTTTGTAGCAGTGCCGAAATATCGAATAAACTCAAAAACATTAAAATTAAAATGGTATGTTACCCATTTCGTGTTCTAATATTGTTAAAAACCATGATAGTTTTAAAAAGTTAGATAGGTACCTATATAAATCGTGTCGAAATGGTCACAACAGGTAGCTATAATAGGGATTTGCCGCGCTGACTACTTAGCATAAATTAGATATATACCTACTGCTGGTTAAGAAAATAAGCTCAATGCCTTTGTATTAAGGTTCATGACCTGGCACTAAAACACTGATTTGTGCCCAGTCAGATGCAGTTGTGCAACTCCTAGCTTTCACTGGCTGCAACCTTGGTTGCGCAAGCGCACTCATCTAGGCTCCTAAACTCTTAAAACCGTAAATTATACTAGTAAATTGTAGAATGTTTAACTTATTATAAAGTTTTTAATTTGTCACTTGGACTCGTCACCTAGTGATTCTAGTAAAGATTTATATAGGTATAAATTCAATATAATCCTAAATATTACTTGGACATTAGAGCCAAAGATTAGGTACCTACATGAAGTATTAACGAAGAGCATTACTTGCTTGTAATTAACTGCGCTAGCTGGATGGCAATTCTGCTTTCTCATATTACGATTCTTATTTAATTTAAATTTATCAAATAATTACTAATTAGTAGGACGAAATTCTTATCATGAAAGAAAGAAAGTGTCACGGCAAGGCAGTGTTAAGTGCGAAGAAGCAATAGACTTTTTATCAGTTAATTATCTGCGTGTGGGACGAGACGAGAATCGAATATTAGGTACTTGAATACTACATAGTAGGTACGGTCTAACTAAAAACTGGGTAATACTGATAATAGGTGTCCGGTTGACATTCCACCTATAAAGGTAGAGGTTTGGGAATCCCCCTCGTCATTCTACCAGATTGTGGCTAACTGATGGAGGAAAACGAAGCGGATAATCGCCGCCTCACAGTGATATCAGTCTTACCGGTTTACCTATTTATTGTGAATATTCGTCACTAGCATAATTAAATGTGGCCGTTCTAACTATGTTGGTATACAAAATTTAATTTAGTTAATTCAATACTTTTTGACCGATAATTGATAATATATTTTCATAAAATCCTAAAGATCACTAGGACAAGTAAAAAATACAATACGATTATGATGATGTTGTTTAAACTGGCAATTTTCTTTATTATATACAACCTCTTCAGTACGGGTAATGAGATCACATAGTCCACAAATATCGGACTAATTGCTCCACAGTAATAGATTAAATCGATAAGCCTTTCAAACGAAGTGAAGGCAGTGATTGGCAAACATTAGCAGCTCACATAATGTGTTCAGCTTGATTAGTGCAGCTCTACCTGCAGCGCAGCGTAATAATAGTTGTATAACCTGCTGATAAGTGTATTGTATAGGTTCAATTTATTGAGCTGTTACAGCAAACCGGGCAAGTGCTAGTCTGACTCTCGCACCCAGGTTTTGTCGAAGTTAAAATCTTCAAGTCAATTAAATGAGAAAACCCTTCAGAAAAAGTTAACTAACTTTGGACTTTAGAAGACACTGAAAAATGGTATAAATTTTCCCTCATTAATTAAGTCGTCTACCTGATATGGACGTCCTATTCTCGCTATAACAATAAGATTGAAAATTTACTAGTTATTTATATTAAAGCATATAAAGCACTAATACCGGTAGTAGGAGGACCAGTTTGAACAGCAGACGCGGTTCACCTTGAGACCTTGAGGAAGGCGCACGCGCATCGAGCATTTAAGCCTCGAGCAGACCGGATGCGTATACGTACACTTAAGCCTCGAGCAGACCGGATGCGTATACGTACACTTATGCGTGCATGTGCACGTACCACTGAGTTGTAATGTATGGAAATGTATGAGACAGGACACACCGCTTGCGTGACGTAGACGTGCGAGTAGACGTAATGTGTAGCCCTACGGAATGCAGCTCCCATGACACAAACAGGCTGCGTGACTTACGCCATGCCTTACGCAGAACAGAGCGGCAACGTCGCATTGATGACGTTGTATTCAATGGCGCGCCATTATGGACGTCACACCGAACAAATTTGAACACGCACGTACCTTTGCAGTGCGTGCGAAATTACTGTCAGTGGTATTTTATTACAAAATGAAGGCGTATCTATGGAAACGGAACGTGTTTGTTGACACCAAAAATGGCGACAGCGTTATTATTTGTATTTTTACAGTCGGAATTTAACGAAATTCTCCATAATACGAATTTTCCGGATATATGTTGTCGACTCAGAATCAATATTTTTTTATGTTTCGTTATTTAAATAAGGTTTCGATCGAGTCTACCGTACCCCTGCACGAAATTATTAATATAGAAAAAGTGATTTTTATTTTGTTTTGATTAGTAATTAATAGCGATAAAAAAGAAAAACTTATTGAAATTGTGCATAAATATGAATGTTTATACAGTCAAATCATTGTATATAGGTACATTCCGTTCATTTATATCATGGACCCATTTTTTTTGGACAAGCAGAAGTCATAATTTATTCGCGTTCCCACTGCTGGGACACAGGGACTTCTCTCTTAACGAGAGAGATTAGGCCTTAATTCACCACGCTGGCCAAGTGCGGGTTGGTGAATGACAAATGTCCTTCAAACTTTTCAAAGTTCTCAGAACATGCCGGTTTCCTCACGATGTTTTGCGTTCACCGTTAGAGCACGTGTTTTTTACAGCACACATATTTTTCCAAGAAGAAAAATCAGTGGTGCGCGGCGGGGTTTGAACCCACAACCTTCGGAATGAAAGTCGAGTATGCTCCCACTTAGCCAACACGGCTGTAAAAGTGTGTCTGGCAAGCAGAAGTATTCTGGCACAACACAATAGAAGTAATATAGCTTCTTCCTCGACAGATGAATTACTAGAACAGATGAACTCCATATACCCAATCTTCGTAACACATAGTGCACAACACCTTCAAAAACAGTAATATGGTTGCTGGAGCCGGGCACGAGGCATGCGTTGCGTTCTCAGCTCTATTGCGTAAGCGTCAGGGTAGACGTATCCGTAGCTCGGTGTGACATTGGGTTACGTCGTAAGCAGGCGCGTGACAACGACGTGGTTACGTCGTTGTCACGCATACGCATCCGGTCTGCTCCAGGCTTTATGCGTGCATGTGCACGTACCACTGAGTTGTAATGTATGGAAATGTATGAGACAGGACACACCGCTTGCGTGACGTAGACGTGCGAGTAGACGTAATGTGTAGCCCTACGGAATGCAGCTCCCATGACACAAACAGGCTGCGTGACTTACGCCATTCCTTACGCAGAACAGAGCGGCAACGTCGCATTGATGACGTTGTATTCAATGGCGCGCCATTATGGACGTCACACCGAACAAATTTGAACACGCACGTACCTTTGCAGTGCGTGCGAAATTACTGTCAGTTGTATTTTATTACAAAATGAAGGCGTATCTATGGAAACGGAACGTGTTTGTTGACACCAAAAATGGCGACAGCGTTATTATTTGTATTTTTACAGTCGGAATTTAACGAAATTCTCCATAATACGAATTTTCCGGATATATGTTGTCGACTCAGAATCAATATTTTTTTATGTTTCGTTATTTAAATAAGGTTTCGATCGAGTCTACCGTACCCCTGCACGAAATTATTAATATAGAAAAAGTGATTTTTATTTGGTTTTGATTAGTAATTAATAGCGATAAAAAAGAAAAACTTATTGAAATTGTGCATAAATATGAATGTTTATACAGTCAAATCATTGTATATAGGTACATTCCGTTCATTTATATCATGGACCCATTTTTTTTGGACAAGCAGAAGTCATAATTTATTCGCGTTCCCACTGCTGGGACACAGGGACTTCTCTCTTAACGAGAGAGATTAGGCCTTAATTCACCACGCTGGCCAAGTGCGGGTTGGTGAATGACAAATGTCCTTCAAACTTTTCAAAGTTCTCAGAACATGCCGGTTTCCTCACGATGTTTTGCGTTCACCGTTAGAGCACGTGTTTTTTACAGCACACATATTTTTCCAAGAAGAAAAATCAGTGGTGCGCGGCGGGGTTTGAACCCACAACCTTCGGAATGAAAGTCGAGTATGCTCCCACTTAGCCAACACGGCTGTAAAAGTGTGTCTGGCAAGCAGAAGTATTCTGGCACAACACAATAGAAGTAATATAGCTTCTTCCTCGACAGATGAATTACTAGAACAGATGAACTCCATATACCCAATCTTCGTAACACATAGTGCACAACACCTTCAAAAACAGTAATATGGTTGCTGGAGCCGGGCACGAGGCATGCGTTGCGTTCTCAGCTCTATTGCGTAAGCGTCAGGGTAGACGTATCCGTAGCTCGGTGTGACATTGGGTTACGTCGTAAGCAGGCGCGTGACAACGACGTGGTTACGTCGTTGTCACGCATACGCATCCGGTCTGCTCCAGGCTTTTATTGCGTAAAATTTTGTGCATCTTGCATTTACTACAGTTATTAAATTTAGTGGCCAAGAAAGTAATTGATACTTCAAAATATTATCCTACTCGTAAATACTACGACAATTGTGCAATATACTTTCTTTGGTTTTTTTTATGAACTTCATATTTTTAAACCCTGGACCCTGTTATTAATGATTAATCTGCATAAAATTATAGTACTTCGTATTCTGTTTAATTATAACAACTAAATGGACATCATAAAAAATAACAACAATCCAGAACGAGGGCATTTTTTTCCAAATAAGTCACAACAAATAAGTCTTACAAGGGGAATCGAACCAACAATGTTCATCACCGTCCGCACCGCCACTGGGCTGAGCTGATCTTATTCAATTGAGTATAATATCTGAGCCCACTCCAGCTTCTTACTCGCTAATGCGCGTCTGCGAATGATGCGCCAATGCAACGCATCCGGCTGCACTGCGCTAAGTGCGCAATGTCAAGGATGCGTCTGCAAGTCAGTTTGGCCTCTTGCACTCAAAACATTTTAGTATCCTACATCCCACAGAACATATAAATACTACGGTATAACTCAAAATCCTTAATTATATTACCTACTACGAAAAGTGGCATTGATACATAAACGAGTCGGCGGGTCGGCTAGTAAAAAATATATCTTTTGTTCGAAAACGTACGGTATCTAGAACTACGAGTATCCTTAGTGGATCAGTCCACTTAAAATCCAGTCTAGCTAGCCTAATGTTTCTATACTAGTATACCTAGGTTCTGGACAGTGTTGTTATTGTGCCTGAATCTAGGCTAACAGTACCGCTAACTGCAACACCATCTCTTCCTATCGAGCGAGGGCATCGAGCCTGTTCTACTGTGGCGAAATATACCCATATTCATCTCTGGCGCCTTGGCCCTACTCGAGGAACATTTAATATGATTTTGTACCTGGGTTTATACAAATAAAGAACATTATAATGTTATTATTACCTAGTCGTCTTTGTGTACTTATCAACTGGGCGTTAACAAATATAGGAACATTTATGTTGGTCTTTTATGCACAGAGCTATTTCAACCTAGTTTAAGTAGGTACAGTCTATTTGATATTGGTTCCTCATCAAATGAGATTAAGGATAATTTCGTTTGCCCTTGCTTAGCGGCTCTTAACTCTCTCCTTCCGGTTGTTTACCCATAAGGCATATCGTAATACATACGAAAAGTTCAAAAATATATTATAAAGGTCCATTACCGCAAGATATAAGTACGCAAGATATAGGTACTTATGGTTTTGTCTCCGAGTAAATCTGTTTCGATTCGATATGGTCGAGATGCTTCCACCGTCCCAGGAAGAGAGCAATTGTTCTAACAAGCATCAAAACAACTGTCTTAGGTACATTGCAACTAGGATAGCGTAATTGCATATCAACTGACCTAGGTATCAAGTATTAGATAACACCTTAACACGTATTTGAAGTGATCGTTTTGTCTCCATGTCAAGATATACGAAAGATTCGATAAACAGAGTAAAGCATTAGTTAGGTACTTATCTATCTTTATTTTAGGAAAACTGTCTACAGCTTCCGATTTTCAGAATATCAAATAAAATATTCTAGGACTTATCACGTCTATGTATTAAAACCACTTCAGAGTATCAAACCAATAGTTATCAATCCATTAGGTAGGTATAATCCGAGTTTTATTCTGTGAATTTCAGAAAATTGACAGAAAAGAAAAGCACATTCGGATTTCGTGTTAAATCTACTTGTTTAGTTTCTGTTTTTATCGAGCTCTTTATGATAATATTTAGTATATCCTAACATATTAGCTAGGTACCTGTCAGAATAAAAACACAATGCCTGTGTTTTAGAGGACGTAATTGTAAACCAAACATTGAACAGAAACACGACTAGAAAGTAGACTAGGACGGAGCATCAAATTCACAATACTTTGGAAACAATATCCGGAGTCGTCTGTCTGTTTGTCAAAACGCGCGGATGTTTGCAGAGCGCTCTAACTGACAGTTTTCGACACTGTTTTATAAACATTCGTGTTTAGTTGGTACATACCTGGATATCTATGTCTATCTAGAATTCTAGATCTAGCGGTATTGTCAAGCCATGTTGCGACCAGCACCGCGTAATTATAAGTTTCATTCACTGTAGTGAATTTCATTTAAGTACAGGTAGGTACTAAAATTTTTTTGATGTTTTGATGCGATATTACATTTATGTATGTATTACCTACATGTATTACTAGTATGTATTATTGTGTATCCGTCCCTATGGATACCTACATAGGGACAGAATATGAAGCATACTTCAATTATATAAACTAGGTTTATTTTGTTTATGACCTTTGAAATTGTCATGAGAATTATATAGGTATATTCAGTCACCATTGTTGCATTTCATTACCAACGTGTCGTGAGAACTTTTTATTGACTGTTTATTATTAGTCATTAATTGTATAGTACATGGATGTTAACGCTTGTATTCTGGTGTTTTTATATTTGTAACTCTTTCAGTAGCCGATTATACTTTGGAGTTTTGTTCCTGAAGGATAAAATGTAGCCATTAACTAACCAGTTATTATCACAAATTATTATTAGATATTTTTGTTTTAGACTTGAAAAACTTGATTTTTTGTTTTATACTTAGTTAATATTTATAAAATCTAACTGACATATTGTCCTACAAGCGTGGTACGTTATCCCGGTCGAACTAAGCTGTCCACACTAGCCGAGATCAGTAAGAGCTGAAACTTGTCTCTGGTATGACCTTGTGACTTAGCTGAGCAAAAGTGCCCTTTTCCAATCCCCATGGAGTCTCGCAACATGGAAAGCAGGCGCAAGCGCAGCCCGAAGGCTGAGTTGTGACACCGCGGCCTCAGAACCGCAGGTTATACAAACAGACAGATCTTTTGCTAATAGCTTGTGAATTGTGATTGTGAATGACACTTCAGTGCGTATTTAACCGGTCCAATCGACGCGATTTCCCCGATTTTGTTTAGAGCCATGGTTCAATCTTGAATTCATAATTTTTGGGAATGCGGCACCCGGTGTTGCAACTGCGTCAAATAACACTGAATTGGGGCTAGATTATAGTTTGCGATTAGTATCCCAAATTATAATTATAGGTAAATAAATCTAAGTATACCTATAAATATTAATGCATGGTCGTAAGTCTCGCTAAAACTAAAAATTTGACTGATTTTGGTCTTGAACTGTTCGTAGAAGTCCAAGAAATATTTAAAAATAAACGGGCGAAGCCGCGGGCGGGTCATGTCAGCTAATGTATTTACAAATATTTGTATGCCTGAATCTTCTGTAGGTCTTACGCAACCATGATCAATGAATCATTTAATTTCAATGCGAGGATGTTATTTAGATGATGTTATAAAATGGTTAAAAGGCACAATTTATGTGAGCCATCCATCATACCATCTAAAACTTATCGAATAAGGTAAGTATAAATGTCAAACACCAGCATCATATTCTTTAATATACTTACTTTAACTTTTTAAACTATCATGGTTTTTAACTATATTTGAATATGAAACGGGCAACATACCATGATTTAATTGTTTTTGAGTTTTCCGATATTTCGACACTGTTGCAAGCGCCATGTTCACGGACAAACTCATCCGTCCGTTTGTCCGTTTGTCCGTGAACATGGCGCTTGCAACAGTGTCGAAATATCGGAAAACTCAAAAACAATTAAATCATGGTATGTTGCCCGTTTCATATTCAAATATACTTACTTTACCTATTGAATAACAATTAGGTAATTAAATTTATTAAGACAATCAAAGTTGATAATGCGCTGATATAGGTAGATCGAAGTACGAACCACGGTTACCATTCTGTAACTTAGGTAGGTACATAATCTTTCCATGAAAAGTAACATTACACCTGTTCGTAGTAATAAAAACATTATTCATTTGTATAAAAGTAGTAAAACACGTATTGTGCAATTCCAATCGGTGTACTATGCAAGGACGTTTGTAAAATAATATAGCTATTACATGGAAGGTTTATATGATGTTGTTTGTTTGATTGTTATTCACGTGTACTGTCGATTTAACAATTTTAACATATCGGATTCTTTGCAAACAAACATACATAAGCGTATCGATAGTTTACCCAACAACAACCTTGGCAGGGTCACAGAACATATAATTAAATATTGCTGGACAATTCACACAGGAAAAATTTATAATTACAACGTCAATATGGTATAATAACTACCTTTTGAACATTTGAATTTTTTATATCTATATCTATTACTAAAAAGTGGCCAAGTGCAAGTCGGACTCGCCCATGTAGGCTTCCGCAGCTTTGATGTTGATGTTTATGACGTATTATAAAAAAATACTTGATAGATTCGTTCAAACCAATTATCTATTCATAGATACCTAGACCTATTCCACATGTATGGGTTCGATGAAATTTTATTTTTAAAGTTTCGGTTCTAAGTATGGGGGACCCCCAAATGTAATTATTTTTTTTCAATATTTTTTTGAAATCTTAGTGCGATCACGGCGGCGGGTTGACCAGTTTTACTCTTTATCTAAAGTTTGTTAGATGTTGTGTTGAGTTAAGTCTATGAGTTTATCGACACTTGCCAACGGCACCGTGTGCCGACCGAGATTTGAACCAGTTACACGTAACCTGCATTTTATCGGCTGTTACGACATCTAGGTCAAGTCATGATTCATTAAAACTTTATTGAAATGAGACGTGTAGAGAGTTGAAATCTGCACGTCGACATTTAAGACTAGATTTCTCCACACAGCATGAACTGCTGTACATATTCAATGTTTTTATCAACTTCCAACTATCAATTAAATATATGGCATTTTGTTTTAATTACATATCAGAAAGTTTGCCAACATAGCACAAACGAGTGTAAGTATTAAGTTTGATATTTCCACTTGAATAACTGTGACACAATGCGTGTCTAAATTTAATTTCTCGCGATAATTTTGCATACCTACTATGTAGATAAGTATCTATAGGTAAGTATAGACTTGTTGGAATTTGTATTTATTCGGTATTTAGTGCCAGCAAGTGTTATTCATGCAAATTAACAATACCTTTTGCTGTGAAAATTCACTGTAGAACTTCTACGGTACGTTACGACTCGTAGAAACGACTTTTTTAAAAGACTTCTTCAAAATGATGATCATCATCATGAAACTAGGTACTTTTTTTCGCAATATTTTCTTTAATATATCTATAATTATATTTCAATATTATCTTTGCTTAAAAAAAACATAATACACAGACTTTTCTCTTAGCGAGAGACTTTCATCACAAATGCGGGTTGGTGAATATCGCAGGTCCTTTAAGCTTTGCAATATTCTCAGAACATGCCGATTACCGCACGATGTTTGCCTACACCGTTAGTTAGGGCACGAGTTTTTAAAGTGCAGATATTTTTTTAAAGAAAAAATTCAGAGCTGTGTCCCTTTTCAGATTAAATTCGAACAGAAGCGAAATTACCGATAACCTGCCATATTTAGGCATCGACAAGAATGTCTCGTGGCCGATAAGATAACATAACAAGGTGTTCTGTATACTATCAGTTCTAGTAGGTAGTACATTTCTTTTAGTGTTGTAAATCATACTTTTGAACTACGCGACGACTCATTGATAAGACCTTTCTTGATGGTCTAATCAAAATCAAATTAAAAACAAAATAGAGATAAATAATTATTAAAACATAATAGTGCATACATTTTTCACGAAGAAAAATCCAGAGGTGCGATGCGGGGGCCTCAAAAAAGATATCAACCACGAGCTTCAGAATGAAAGTAGAGTGTGCTTCCACTTAGCCAACACAAACATATAAAATGAACCTAATGTAAATCTATGAAGAGTTCTGCGGCCTAAAGCCTATAGGTACACTACTAGGTATAGGTAAGTGCTTGATGCAAATGACCTAGCGATGTTCTAGACTGTAGAGTCTGCGCAGAACCCGTTTGAGACCGGGACGTCGGCTTCCAGCGCGGAATAGACCTAGGTAATCTAGGTATAGATGTATTCAAACTAGCTCGAGGCATTGTTGAGGTCCATCTTTGCTCATATTATAAAGTTTGATATTTGAACGGGCTAATCTCAGGAACCATTGGTCAGATTTGAAAAAGATTTCAGTTTTGGTAAAGTACCTATATCGAGGAAGGCGTAAAAAATGCAAGCGAAGCTGTCGACGAGTCGGATAGTCGCTAATAAACTACATAGTTAGGTTAGGTCCCTTCAGTTTCATTAGAACATACTTCTTAAAATATGTAAAACTTTTATTTTATAAAACTAGTTATAAATATGTATTGAGACTAGTTAATATTTTGCCCTTGAGTGTGTAGAGTCGCGTGTGGCCCACATTCAGATTAATTTATTAATTTAAATCGGCGCCCGCGCAGCCGGATTTCATTGGTTACAGTCAAACGACAAGCGGGTTTCATGAAATAATAGTTTAGACTTTCATATATGTACATATATTGTGTCTAAAGGCTCAATTAATATGATACTGAAACGAATTTGACTATAATGAAATTAATTTGAATAGCAGAAGTGCTTCAAAGAAAAATGCGTCATACGATATTTTATTAAAAACTTGCCACTTCATTTGTAAAGTTGGCACAATTGTTTTGTCTTGCAAATTAAGTAGGTAATGTCACTGTTTGTACAAACACAAAACAGTCTTTGTGAATTCTATGAAGAGCTTAGTACCTTTATTTATGACTAGCAGCCCCCGCGAACTTTGTCTCGCCATATACTTTTATTTGCAACTATCTACATACAAAATTTCATCGAAATCGAATTTTCCCACGTAACCATATATTTTTCCGCGGTAAAAAGTAGCCTATGTTAGGATTAGGATATTACACTACATTGACTCCACCCCGTCCCCCGTCCCCCGTACCCAGTGACGCTTACATGGAGTCTACATCGCATGCTGGCTAGCTGAGCGCGGTGAGCGACAACCTCTAGACTTTTTTCTAATACTTGCATTTTTAAACTCGTGATATCTTCCGAAGTAAATGTCCGAATTGAATAATTCAAAAAGCCGTCTTGAATATAAAGTAATTTATTTGGATAAGGATTAATACCAAGGTACAAATGAAGACCCTTTCAAGACGCGGCATATATAAATTAATATTTTAGAATAAAAAACTGCTTACTGTGACATAACTATAATATTTAGACATATGCTGTCGCGACATTTTTTGTAGATAATGATGAGTTCTGCAAAGTCGTAGTACATGATTTTGTTCTATCATCAATAGTTTTCGCAGCGCACGCGACGTAAGACATTTTTCAGGTCATTTTTTACACCTTATGTTACATTATTGGAGTTTTAGTAAGGATCCCTATTTTTTTTTTAAATATAATATAGCCTATGTTACTCGGGGATAATGTAGCTTTCCAAAGGTGAAAGAATTTTTGAAATCGGTCCAGTAGTTTCGGAGCCTATTCGTTACAAACAAACAAACAAACAAACAAACATACAAACAAATCTTTCCTCTTTATAATATTAGTATAGACATATCGTGGCCCGCAATACCCTAGGTATAATAAGAACTTTCCTCGTCTTTGATGAATGTAGGTAATTAGGTAACTACTTTGTTTAATGTAAGTACGTACGTAGGTAGGTATACAAATGTAGGTAATAATGTCACAGTAATGTTTGTTACAGGAAGGAAATTCGTGAGGAAACCAGCATGTTCTGCAAATGACACATACACCAATCCGCTACGGCTATTTTTAGGGTTCCGTAGCCAAATGGCAAAAACGGAACCCTTATAGATTCGTCATGTCTGTCCGTCCGTCCGTATGTCACAGCCGTTTTTCTCCGAAACTATAAAGATAAAGAGAGAAAGATAAGATAAGAGCTATAAAGATGAAATTTAGTAAGAAGATGTATTCCGTTAACCGCACTAAGATTTCATAAAAAAATTGACAAAAAATCAATTACATTTGGGGGTCCCCATACATAGGACTGAAACTTAAAAACTTTTTTTTAATTGAACCCATACGTGTGGGGTATCTATGAATAGGTCTTTAAAAATCATAACAATGTTTCTAACATAATTTAATTCTAAACTTAATAGTTTGGACGTGAGACTCTTCCAAAGTGGAAAACAGAGTGTCCCCCCCCTCTAATTTCTAAAATAAGAGGATGATAAATCTAGAAAAAATATATATTGTACATAACCATAAAAACTAACAACGAAAATTGGTTTGAACGAAATCTATCAAGTAGTTTTTTTATAATACGTCATAAACTATTTCATATTAACAATTGCTGCGGAAGCCTACATGGGCGAGTCCGACTCGCACTTGGCCACTTTTTTTATTTATACTAGTCTTTGTTTTTAGGATCGAATAACAAAATACCTGTTTGTTAATTATTATTTTATAAATTTTCAATATTTCAAATTTGTTTACTGTATTTTTTTTTTAAATCAACATCGAAATGAAAAATCGTGAGAATGTCGTGGCACTATCTAATGATAGCGGAAGTGGATGCGATAAGACGACCGCAGACAATCGCCGTGCTGTAAATGCAAATGCATAATGCTTTGGTAAAAAGGTCAGCCTAAATTAAATGTTAGTTATTTTATTGATAACAGACTTTTTGATAAATACAAAAAATGAAAACTGGTGATGCCGCGGGTGGCTCGGCTATCAATAGAACAAACTGACCCACTGCAGGTGTACAAATGCGTTACGTGAAGGCATTACAACTACGGAAGGTCAAGAGGCAGTGCTAGATTACCTACAAGTTACGTCAGGGATGCGTACGCGCAGCCATCCGTCACGGTACGTAGCTTCAAATATTGATTCCGCATTTCGCGTAGTAGTTACAGGTAAAGTTTATATAATTAAATAGTTTCGATCTTAGGTTGAGCCAGGGACCTTAAAACTTACCTACCCAGAGATAAAAGCTAAGCTGTTCTATTTGCTTCTCAATCAGCATGAAAATACTAAAGCGTCAAGGCAAAATTATTTCCACGTTAAAAGATGACATTTAATATATAAGACTATTTTAAAGGAATTGGTTATTATGTACCTATATAATAACATATATGTAACATAGAAAAGTTATAAATAATTTATTTAGTACCTAATAAGTTTTTTTTCTGACGTGCCCATGTTTTAAATCGTCGTGTTTCATGAAAATAAGGTTCTTGACTTTGACCAGTAAATCTATACCTACCAATAATAAATCTGTAAGAGTTGGTCATGGAGTAAGTGAGTTTGTTTTCAGATATAATTGGGTATATGCTCAATATAATGATACTGAAACTATTTGACGATTATATGATTTTTTTCCTCTATGTATGTTCCTGATTGTTCCTCCATACATAACTCATGAAGCAATGATCCGAATTTGATGAATTTTGGTAGATAAACTTAAAGCGGACTAAATCGCGGGGACAGCTATTATGATAAATTAGTAAATAGGTTCAGAAAATATTATTTATAACTCAGGCACGTCTAGTCAAAAACCACAACCTTACATTCACCAAATAATTACAATTATTATCCAACAAGGACGAATGCGTTCCTTCATACACCACAAAAGTAATAACTCTATGGTACCAGCTACAAACTTACGTATTATTTCCAAAAAGATAAATAAAACTCTGTGGTCCGCTCTTCCAATTTCAAAATTCGGGAATCACTCGCGATCACAGCGTCTGATAGCTGTCAGAAACGACGTGACACGTCTCAGCGCTTCGGCGGGCGCGCGGCGATTGAGCGCGGCGCGAGTGCGAAACGGGTATTGCGCGAGCGCATGACGTTACTCAATAATAAATAACACACCTAGGCTCCTAGTGGTTTTGGTTTTGCTGATGCCGGTTTATAGGAATTTTCATTAGCCACATCGTTTTTGAAATGAGTACCTACGCCAATGACCTCTAAATTGACAAACGTAGGTATCATAATCTCATTAATTGTAGAATCTATCAAAATGTAATTAAGTGGTATCAAAATGTAGGTAAATAAATTTGTGGACAATTTACAGCCTTAGTAAACCTCGCCTCGTAACGCCCAGAAGGTCTGCTGGAGTCTTTTTCAATAACCTTTGCTCAGCCTTTATTATTAACTAGCAGCCCCCGCGAACTTCGTCTCGCCATATACTTTTATTTGCAACTATATCCATACTAAATTTCATCCAAATCGAATTTTCTCACGTAAGCATATATTTTCCCATGGAAGCATGTATTTTCCGCGGTGAAAAGTCTCTCGCTATATAATTTTATTTGCAACTATCTTCAGCATACTAAATTTTATCTAAATCGATTTTTTCCGCGTAAGCGTAAGCATATATTTTTCCGCCGAAGTATGTACTCGTATTTTTCCGCGGTAAAAAGTAGCCTATGTTAGGATTAGGATATTTTATAATATTATATTACATTACATTGACTCCCCCCCGTACCCCAGTAACGCTTCTTACATGGAGTCTACATCGCATGCTGGCTAGCTGAGCGCGGTGAGCGACAACCTCGCGACTTTTTTCTAATACTTGCATTTTTAAACTCGTGATATCTTCCGAATGAAATGTCCGAATTGAATAATTCAAAAAGTTATAAAAAGGTATTAAAGCCGTCTTGAATATAAAGTAATTTATTTTGATAAGGATTAATACCAAGGTACAAATGAAGACCCTTTCAAGAGGCGGCATATATAAATTAATATTTTAGAATAAAAAACTGCTTACTGTGACATAACTATAATATTTAGACATATGCTGTCGCGACATTTTTTGTAGATAATGATGAGTTCTGCAAAGTTGTAGTACATGATTTTGTTCTATCATCAATAGTTTTCGCAGCGCACGCGACGTAAGGAATTTTTCAGGTCATTTTTTTACACCTTATGTTACATTATTGGAGTTTTAGTAAGGATCCCTAATTTTTTTTTAAATATAATATAGCCTATGTTACTCGGGGATAATGTAGCTTTCCAAATGTGAAAGAATTTTTGAAATCGGTCCAGTAGTTTCGGAGCCTATTCGTTACAAACAAACAAACAAACAAACAAACAAATCTTTCCTCTTTATAATATTAGTATAGATAATTAGCAGTGCCCGCGACTCCGTTGTATGTGGGTGGGGTCATGTCTTATCATAACTGAAGCAAGAATTTTTCAGCCACTCCTGTGTCCCTGACGTCTAAATGTTTATACAGGGTGGAATTTTGTAATGCCACCTGGAGGGAAAGTACTCTTAATGCTGTAGATACAAAATTTTACTCAATGAAAACGTTCCTTTACTTTTGAAAAGAAACAAAACTGTATAAGTTTCTTACCAAATTTCATCAAATCAGTTTAATTTGAGTAGGTAGGTAGGTACCTATAAATTTGCCCGTTTAGTTTTATCTTATCATAATATCTACCTAATTGAAACAAATTCGAAATGTAAAACAAATTAATCATATCTACATATAATTAATCATACTTACCAATTGATTAATATACTATACTAATGTCACCAAGAACTAATGCTAAGAATAAAAATGCAACATTGTAGTACCTACATATTTTATGATTCTGTGTATTTAGCATTTTAGTATCTAATAAATATTTTATTTTCTTTATTGAACAAAATCCACAGCTCATATACCAACATAATATACCTAATAATATTATTCTTAATAACTTAACATAATCTACATATTCTACATAATCTCAAATCTATATCTTAGGTAGGAGGTACACACCAGGGTTGTTGCTGATGCAGGTTTTTGACACATCAGCGGATGCAGATGCTGATTTTTGATCTTGACATCAGCGGATGCTGATGCTGATGCTGATTTTGGCCAAGTGCGTGTCTGATCAAGTTTTCCTCCTTTCATCATCGAAACGGAGTCTTGATAAATTATGCCGTGTAGAGTTCCGTCCCCAAAGAGTGCCAACGGGGCCCTATTATTAAGCATCCGCTGTCTGTCTGTCTTTCTTTAGTTGATTGTAGTTTTCTTTTTCAATTTAAAGTTTGTATTCAATAAAAAAAAGTGTCCAAGTGCGAGTCTGACTCACCCATGTAGGCTTCCGCAGCAATTGTTTTATTATGAAGTAGTTTATGACATTTTAAAAAAGAAAATTTCGACATTATTTTAGCTTAATCATCCGCTTATTTTAAAAGTTAGAGGGGGGGGGGGGACACTCATTCCACCTTGGAAGTGTCTCTCGACCAAATTATTTAGTTTAGAAATAAATGCTGTTAGAAACCTTAATATTATTTTGAAGACCTAGAAGATTCATAGATATCCCACACGTATGGGTTCGATTAAATTTGTTCTAAGTATGGGGACCCCTAAATGTAATTAATTTTTTATCAATTGTATTATGAAATCTCCGTGATGAAATCCGTATGAAAAGTCCGTCCGTCCGTCCGTCCGTATGTCACAGCCGTTTTTCTCCGAAACTATAAGAGCTATAACGTTGAAGTTTGGTAAGAAGATTTATTATGTGAACCGCACACCGCGCTTAGATATCAGAAAAAAATTGAAAAATAATTAATAAAATTTGGGGGTCCCTATACTTAGGACTGAAACTTAAAAACTTTTTTTTAATCGAACCTATACGTGTGGGGTATCTATAAATAGGTCTTCAAAAATCATCTAAATGTTTCTAACATCATTTATTTCTACACTAAATAGTTTGCACGAGAGACTCTTCCAAAGTGGAAACAGAGTGTCCACCCCCCCCCCCCCTCTAACTTCTAAAATAAGAAGATGATAAATCTAAAAAAAATACATATTGTACATTACCATAAAAACTACTAACGAAAATTGGTTTGAACGAAATCTATCAAGTTGTATTTTTATAATACGTCATAAACTATTTCATATAAATAATTGCTGCGGAAGCCTACATGGGCGAGTCCGACTCGCACTTGGCCACTTTTATTGCCATTTGGCTACGGAACCCTAAAAAGTTAACATTGAATCAATCTAATCAATTGAACCTACATGAAAAATGTGGTTTCACTAGTGGGTTGGTATTTAATGAAATAAAACATTGTTTATAATATTGTACTACAATACTACTGACGCGACTTATTTTAACTACACGGACGAGCACAAAAACCTGTATTTTATCTCTACGCAATGTGTAGTGCAACGAATAAACAGGTTTGAGCTTGTTTACCTAATTTGTACAAAAATGCGCGTTAAGCCCGACCGTTTCGGACAAGTTGCGACTCGAACATCAGCATCGTAAATCAGCATCGATCGATGCGGATGCGGATGCTGATGCTGATGTCTAATTTAATGCTGATCATCAGCGGATGCTGATGCTGATGCTGATATCAGCAACAACCCTGGTACACACAGCGCGTGCGCCACGTTCGCCGACCGCACGATGCGCCGGATTGACAGCACAGGCACTCACGCGCATACAAAACACCCCCATAAGGAAACCGTGACATGTCAGTGTGATGCAACCTCAATTTTAGACGAATTCAAAATAGAATAGGGACCTACATATTATCATTTTGCACGTCAATGTTGCATAATTTTGGCGGACGTGATGTGTTTAGTTAAATTTGTCATTTGAATTTATATTAGGTAGGTAGATTTGCGTTATTTTAAGGTCAGTAGGTACACAATGATTTAGTGTCCAAATATAATAAATCCTAAATTAGACTTCCATTGAAACCACTGTATAAGTATCTACTTTAAGAACAAGCTAGCAGAGAATTAGCTTATCAAAATCGTTGTTTAAACGATTGCAGATCGTGTTTACAAAACTACTTATCCATCTTTAATCCGCAACTGTTATTGTATGATTTTCAATTTTTGATAACGCTTGTCAGTCACTTCCCGATAAAATCTAAGGGACTTCCCAAATGGTGTATAATATACCCAATGTAAATTTTATCTAGTCGTCCGCGGACGTTCTGAAACCGCAACGAAAACGCATTGGGCCTGCGCGGTGAATAGACTCGCAAATCACTAGTATGCTTACGGTGTGCTCAGAGCTCTTACTATTCCGCCTGTCTTATATTACCTGTCACCTTTAATCGTTATAAAATTAAATATTTCAAAATTATTTCGAATAAAACCGACTTCAATCTGCCCATAAACACATGACATGATGATTATGATTTTCATGAAGTTGTTCTTGTGAGAGATTATCTAAGTTAACAAATAATTAATCAATTTGGCAGTAAGACACTTTGTTGTCTGGGTGCCCTTGCTTTTGCCGTAACACATTCAATAACAAAAAACAAAAAATGCACGTACTAAAATGCTAAGTTGCCCTGTGGGGCAACTTAGCATTTTAGTACCGCGCGTCACCGAAAACACGTACGTGCGTCATGGGAGCTGATAGGATAAAAATGTGTAAGACGTCCTTGCAGAGTATTAGGTTTACTTCGAGACAAATTAAACAAAAATTACATGCCTCTACAAAAATATAAAATACCTACACTCTCGCATTCAGACGATCTTTAGGTCACGGTCTAGTAGTACTACTCCTTGACAACTAATAAATTCTACAAATCTACATAGGTCTATAATTATGTAGGAAGGATAATTTATAGATATTAAAAAGTTGACTTAGTAGGTGTATACAGACTTACAGAGTTTGGTAGAACGAAATCAAGTTGACCTAGGTGATGTTCTACCTAGGTCAGCTAGATCGGGATCAAATAGTAGGTATGGTACATACCTAGGTCCTCTTTTCGCGTTCGATTTTCATTCACAAAATTTGAAAATATCCATAGCAAAACTTTACATATTTTATGCATTTTTTATGTGATAAGTGCCTAGTTTATGATTTTCTATCATCAGCGTATCAAAATCCTTTCTGGGCTCGAAGACCTATTAAAGGTCTTCTTAAATATTAATGACAGGCTATGACATAACATATTCATGAAATAAACATAATGATATTAGGTACTTACAGAATAAGGAAATGGTGAGTGATGCGCGCGCGCCGGTCGGTAGAAGACTGCGGAGAGCGTGGGGTGCCTCTACCTGCGGACGGACAGATATATAGGTAAGTACTATCTTTATCTGGTCTAATGAGCCGTGAGATTATTACATTTGGTTATGGTTGGTGAGATTTTCTTGAGTTACAAAAGGCTCAAGGTACCTACGTTAGGTACCTTTAGTAAATTAAACTACATCTCTTATTTTGTGCAATTTACTATACTTACCTACCTTCTTCGAGTTTCCTTAAGCTTTTTGTTTTATTTTGGACACAGTTTCCACTTAAAGTATGGTTAAGTATATCATTACACTCATGTGAATCATTCCAACATAAGTATCGTTCGAAATTGAATTCGAAATTTCTATAGGTAGGTACATCGACATAAGAGTTTTCATACTAGAGTTAGTTCTATGGAAATGTAATTTGCAAACTCGTGGTAGGCATGATGTAGTCTGGATAAATCGGTTTAAAAACCCAACACACTACGCTCTATGCACTAGCAAAGAGCAAAGCTCTTTGCTGAGTTGTTGAGTTTAGATAGTCTAAATGAGAGCTCTGTGGTTTGGACAGTTCGGGACGAAACGTTATGTCGATGAGTCAGCGTTTATTTGTTACAGGAAGATTACCTTTCATGCATTCCTTTAGATAACTAGGTCCTTCAGGCGTTAGCGATGCAGAGCTCGATGTCTCGATCTTCCCTGTTACAGAAGTTTGCTAACCCAACTTTCAAATAATCCTAGGTACCTACTCATTTAGAGTACATAGGTACTCATTTTACTCATTTGATGGACAGATAGAGTCTAATAAAATTTACAGCGATAAAAGTGGCTTACATGTAATTTATTATTAGGAATGTTAACGGTTTGGTCCCAAAAAAATGTGATTAACTCACATAATAGGATCTTATTATTATTATTTATTGAGAACTAGTACAGATTACTCCAATAACACTAGCCTTATGTTTAATAAAAAAATATTATTATGATAACACTACATTATTAATGATAGCATTATTTTAGGTGGGCTAAAATTTTTATCGTCTATTACAATATTGATTAGTTTAAAAAATCAGTTCGATCCGACACATATTCTAAACATTTGGCTAGGGAACCCTATAAAAACATTTTCGTTATTGCCTATCTGGCAATACCCAATTTTATTATCTAAATGCAAAGTACAAAGGAAAGGAAATCATTTCGTCCTTTTACATTCCGATATATTTCTTTTTGTACAAATACATTATTTACGATTAAGCACTCAATTATCATTTAATTATAATCTTTGAACAATAAACGGCCGATAAAGAAAGCCCTTCAGCCGGCGTGCGCGCGTTGGCAACAGTGCGCCGGCGCAGGCGCGATGTCTCCATCCACGATAATTGATACCAATGATAACGCTAGCTAGAGTAGCTAGTGTCGCGTGCACTACTCTTAAGGACCAGATGTAGACGTAGCCGCTATGGGAACATATAATGCTATGGTAATTTGGTTTGTTAAGAACATGAATATGAGAAACTACACAAAATGACGTCTCTACCTCATATCATAAATGTTGCTGGACAATTTACACAGCAACATACAACCCCGTGGTATGGTCGAAGCTTGTGTTACGGGTAGGTACTAGACATCTCATATCTATGGGAACACTCAAAGCAATGGGTAATAGACCTTTGGTTTTAAAATAGTCGAAGTAGTCCAGGGAATCTAAGGAATAAGGTGTACAAGCTATACCTGCCTACCTAGGTACTTAGGTAAACCAATTCTGTATTTCAAATAATAGTGCCTTGTGCAAATATTATGAATAGGCAATATTCGTTGAAAGGGGCAGTGTTGTTCAAATAACATATCTTGTATTGATACGATATAAATTCTTTATATTTATTATTTATATATTTATGGATGTTTGAAAGGCTTCCTTTGATTCATGTCCAATACCGTCCTTTGCCAATATTTAATTAGTAATTAGTCGTAAATCTGATAAGATATTGGTATCGTGTGCAGTCCATAGTTCAGCCTAATAGCTATTCTGGTAGATAGGTACCAAAGGTACCTAGGTACTACTGCACATACCTATTGGATAGTCTTAAGATTAAAACCTTCTTTGTTGATAAAAGTATAAAGATAGAGTCGTGTGCAAAACTCTTAAGGGGGCATGGTAGGTATATGGTATTTTTACTATTGGCTATAGGTTAAAAGCTTTAGATATATTTGTCTCTATTATATGTATTTGTTTAATTCTGTAGTTAGGTAGGTAGGTAGGTGCTTAATTGAATTAATGATTACGAAATTATCTACTTTATACTATTTAACTTCTCAATTAAATACTTAACTAGTTTAATCTCAGAATATAGGAATACACTTCTTTAAAAGAACACTATCAAATCTTTAAAAAAATGTTTAATAGCAACATTAGCAACCAAATCACAAACAAACAAATAGTAACAGTGCTGCTTCTCCTTAATTGCTGTTCACACGACACCAAACAAATTCGAGTGCCGTGTGCAAAAAGGCTTTCAGAATCAATAATTATCAATTGATAATAAATTGAGTACAATCACTTCATTCGGTGGCCAGTCACGGCGTGGTCTTACAGCTAATCCGATAAACGGATCAGTTGCTAACAAGAAATCATTGTGAAATTAAAATATTATTATTTGTTTTGCTATCATTAAAATAATCATTTACTAATTTCAATACCTCTAACAGAGGTTAATAATAACATTTATTAACTTTCGAACTTGTAGCGCCCTCTAGTGACGAGTAGTATAAGTTTGACGCTTATGTATTTCTATTTGCCGCTAGATGTCACTACGCGGTAAAATGTAAAACAGTAATTGATATCTATTAAAGTTAAACTTAATTTAATTTAATTATAATTAATATAAAATAAAAATAATCTTATATTTATACAATAATAATTATATTCAAAATTTTCATTATTTTAAATAACACAAGTAAACATTAAATATTTGTTATTTTGAAATTACCTATGCGCTAATTAATGTATGTACCTGTTTTAATTAAATCTGTCAACAGCGGCAGCGTCAAGAACGCCTTGTTATCCGGGCGCAAGAGTACCAAATATAATTAGTCCAGGATCCATGGAACATGGTTAGGACTTGATTACTATCAAGCTAATTTTTCGTGTGTAGCTTCGTTTCGATGAGACGCCCAAAAATATCCTATACCCAACTCTCGATTGTGGGAGCTAACAGAGATATCAAGGATTAAATACATCAAGGATGTAGGACCGGGATAACGTACCACGAAATTTGTAGGACAATAATGTCAGTTAGATTTTAAAAATATTAATTAAGTAGGTAGGTATACATCAAAAAAATCAGCTGGTTAGTTTTGTATATTGTTTTTTTTGTATTTAACACGGTCGAGGTCAATGTGACCGCATGTGTCCTCTCGGGGGCACTCGCGGCTCCTTTGTGTCCACCCGCGCCCCGCTAACGCCCCTGCTACACGCAGGTCACCGGGCGCCCCTGTCACTGCCTCATAGATCATACATAATTTTTGGTTCAGCAAAAAATATAAAATAATGAAAATGAAACAACTAGGTACCTACTTAATGTTACTAGGTATATTTGGATTTTTCTTTCTTTCTCTTCTTTGTCTTGCTGCTGGGAAAAGTCTTGCAGCCATTGTATTACAGCTATTAACTGCTAATTCCTCAGTAACCTGAAGGCCAATTATTGCGTTGATGTGGGAATGAACTTATACATCCTAACCACACAAGAAATGCGGGTGGTTATTTCTTCATAAGATGGATGATTAATATTTAGATGACGTTTAAAATTGTCAACACATGGTCAGTTTCAGTCGTTTGAAGCGCCGCGCTGCCCCGCCCAGGGCCAATGGCGCCCCGGCCCGCCACGTGTGACACCGAACGATAGAGCACAACGATCATAGATTACAATATAAATGACGAGAGATAATAAAAACGTTTGATAGACCGCCTGGTCAACGGTCAATGCAAGCTGCGCCCAATCGGAACGAATTGGAAAGCTAAAAAATAAATTTTAAATACGTGCTCTAACTGAAGGCCAATCTCGAGGAAACCAGATGTTCTGAGAAGTTTGAATAAAATGTGTCATTCACTAACCCGCACTTGTTCAGCGGGCCTAATCTCTCTCGTCAAAAGGTTGTCGCTGTGTCCCAGCGGTGGGAACGTAAATAGAGGTGATGATGTTCGAAGGAGACTTATATCTACATAGGCATTCCATACTAGCTTACGTCCTCGGTTTTGTCTTATTCATCTATTATTTTACCACCAACAGCACCGACAGCTTCGCTTGCGTTTTTTCCAATGTTATATAATTAAAGTTTATGCATCCTTTCTCGATAAATGTACTATCCAACAACGAAATCATTTTTCAACAGTCTGAGCGGTAGGTAGGTACACAATAGCTAATGCGGGCCGACAAAGTAGCCTAGTACCTACCTAATATGTTCAGCTCTCAGAAACGCAGAAACGTTACTGTGATCCGCCTTGCTTAGGTAGCTAGGTAAGCTTGATTATAACCAATTACCTACCCAAGACATTAGGTTCTTTTGGGGGGACCCGTGCCCTTAAAGTGCATCGTAACATGGGTTGTTATTATGGTAAAATAAAATAAATAAATTATGACTAGAAATTGTGGATAACTAGTGTTACTTCGTTTTACCTACGATTTTTATAGATTCTAAGCTGAAGGCCTCGCTAAAACTTAACCAGTAGACTCACATTTGACATTGATAATAACCTGCGCCAGCGCCGTGGCTCAGCGCGGCATGCTGTCAAAAGGTCACAGCTCAGGGACCCTTTGTATAATTTTAGCATTTTCAACGCATTCGCGACAAAGCCGCCGCGCGCGGTTTAATTACGTCCGCGGCTGCGCCCGCGCAGGCGTCGCGGCGTCGGGTGTCACTTCAGCGCCGCCATCTTGTTTTTTACTCCCGCGCTTTGGCCGGCCGCCGTCGTAAAACTTTAATGCAGTTAAATTTCAGATTTGGTTCAGGTGGTTTTAAATTCGAAACGAAGCGAAGATTTTTATTGTAATTTATGGGAATTTATTTAGCTTGGGTTTTAGTGTTTCCGTTGTTTCATTTGGAACGACGTCCTCTGGGAACACGAAGCTCTAAACTTCTCTACTAAATTTAGGAGTAACTTTTTGGTACATACAAAGGTAGGTACCTCTACCTACTCCGTTTTTGTGAGTGCTCTTATACACACTAGTTAGGATACCTACCTACCTAATATAAAAATCTTTGAGATGGCATTCTCAATTGCTCATCCCACAACCATTTGGAAGATATTATACTTAGGTAGCAAAAACCAGATTTAAGTTGAAACATTTTTATTTACCTACACAAAATATTTCAAATAGGTTTGTAAATGTATGCAGATATAGATGTGTATTCTATTCTAACTAATATAAATAAGATCTAATTTGTACGATACAAATACAGATAAGAAGATAGTGATTTGCACATTTTAGACATGAAATTAATAAATAGTTAATCTTAAAGATAGAGATAACATATATCTTATTATTAAATCGGAGTAAAAATGTGTAATTATAGATTGATATTGGCAGTTGGTTCTTGCGGACTTGCTGTATTCAGATAAACCTCGTAAAGGCATTTAATTTTAACAATTGGCTAAAAAACGGAATAAACTTATTGAAGCTAATTTTGATAAATATACATATTATGTCTTTCTAATAAGCAGCAAAACATAAAATAGTTACAATTATTGACACATAATAATTATATCATTGCACCAAGGTTCAGTATTTACTATGAAAATATACCAAATATCTAATTTATCCTTAACCTAAAATATTCCTATCTATTATCTTACAGAACAATAGGCTATGTACAACAATAATACTTTAAACTTATTAACTAGGCATTATAACTATTGACCCTTTTAGCACATTTGTTATTTATTTAATTCAGTCCATTTTATATAAAACAGTAAAGGCTTAAGTGTGGTTGTATTCAGTATTCTCTGAAGCGTTTGTATATAGGTACATACATATATTAAAATTTGTGTAGGTATAAAATAATGTTATACCTACATATTTACAAAATGTAAGTACTTATTCAATATTATGTGAGTTATATTTTTCTGATACATTAGGTATAGTGACTTGTTATAAATTATAGTGGAGACATTAGAAAGCACGTAGGTAATCTCGTAAGTTTGAAAAAACGTCGTGTAATTTCACTGTTTTATTCAAAATTAGAATATGCGTAAGTAGGAGACACTCATTTTGTTGAATTATGTCACTTACTTATTGGATGAAACCGAATACAGATCTTCACTCGTTGTTTATGTAACTAATATCTCTTTAGTTTTGTTGCCACATACTATACATTATTATCATAGTCCAGCTGATACTGATACAGTAGGCTTGTATCACAATTGGTCACCCTTTTCACGCTGCAGCTACCGTTAACAATAAATCGAGTAGCCGAATAAAGATATCTCCAGCGCAAATAATTTGTGTATCTGGTGGCGCTACCACATATAAAATTTTGTATAACTTAAGCCTTAACATATCACCATAATAATCCCGCACTATTCTACAATCACTCATAAAATATCACTTCACTGGCACAGTTCAGAATTCATGTGAAGTTTATAATGTCAGTGAGCGGTGTGACGTCACCGCGTGCGCAGTGACGTCAGAGCGCGTGCGCGTGCGCATGGTGCGGCGGGGGCTGCTGGTGGCTCAGGGGGTGGGGGTTGCCCCCGCTGTGTTGCCGACCCTGGGGGGAAACATAAGGTTAGTTGGCACAGGGTGAACGATTTTTGCTGATTATCATAATGTTATGAGTAGCTGCTGTGAAGCTGTTGGTTAAATTGGGATGCTCGTCTTTTTTCTAGGGGTTGTGAATCCGCATTTTCATGATCTCTAAATTATTTATCTTAAAACTTGCAGGTGCACAACTAGAAAATAATGGATAAACCTATAAAATAAAGTATCGTACCAAATTTAAAGTCACAAGGACCTTACCTGTAGATAGACATAGTAGTCATAGGGCTGATGCAGCGGCCAACACCTCTGCGGCGGCAGCGGCGCCGGGTAGAGCGGCGGCACGGGGTACAGGGCGGCGCCGGACAGCTTGTTCCTCAGGATGCGGCTGATGGAGGAGACGGAGGGCACGTTGTACTTGTCGCAGACGCCGTCGGCCAGCAGCCGGTCGCGGATCTCCCACGCGAAGATGCCCGGGTCCTTCGCTTTCAGCTGCTTTATGTACGATACTACCTACCACAATATAATATGTCAAGGTCAGTTTATGGTGAATAATGAAAGCTTGAAGATTATTCAATATTTCAATTTACCAATTTTCAGTCCTGTAGGTAGGTACATGTAAATGTAGGTATAGTAAAACCATTTTAAAAATGAACTCCCCTCCACAAAACCGTGATGATTTCAACGTGTGAGAGGAAATACAGAAAAACAGAATACACAGAAAAAAAAATACAGAATTCGGTGGAGGGGCGTTCATTTTAGAAATGGTTTTACTATACCTATATCCTGCCTGGAAGAGATCGCTCTTTAGCGATAAGGCCGCCCATTGTACTTGTTTCTTTTGTTGTATTTTTTTGTTTGTTTTGGTGTACAATAAAGTGTTTTTGTATTGTATTGTAGAAATATCTGGTAGAATTACGTCCGACTATGTAATTGCGCCATCATTATCTTATCAATGTCATTTTGTATGTATCTAAGTGCGCCCTACGCAAAAACATTCTAACACCGATATTTTCACGAAACAGTGGCCGTTTTAAGCTGTTACTCGGAAAGTACGTGCATGCCGTGTCTACTTCACCTATGTACATAAAATATATGAATAATAGAGAGGTATTAATTACTAATCATGGTATTCAGTGAAGTTAGCTCAGACATTAGGTGTAGCCTTGAGGAGGTTTGAGACTGGTAGTTGATGGATGGTGGTATAATACCTTGGGGGTGGTGACGCGAGGTTTGGAGCCCCCGATGGCTCCGGGCAGGATGGAGCCGGTCTCGTGGTAGCGCGCCAGGATCTTAGACACGCACCCGTGGGAGACTCGCAGTTGTCGACTGATGTCACATGGCCTGCGTATTACAACAAAAATACCATAAGTCATACATGAATTGTCACGTCATGGATTAATTAAGTTTTGGGGATATTTCTCTGCTAGCTATAATAGTTCGAACACTATTTCAGTGACTATTATACCATAGACATAGACTAATAGTTGCTAATACGCAGATGATAATACCTACTCTGATATTGACGTGGCAACGCGCTTTTCTAGTATTATATCAATCAGCTTTGAACTCTAGTGCACACAATGATACAGAGTTCAAAAAATTAACAAGTTCAACAAGCAAACTATTAAATATCTTCTTTATCCATTATTTTTTGCTTTAATAAACTGTTGTATTTATTCATATAACATATATTATATCAACTGTCTTCGTCGCTTACAGGTGAGTAAAGGCATATGTATCTCGAGTGCATCCCATCTGCCCCGGTGACCTGGCCCGGCACCGGGGCAGATTCAACGTTGTACAATGATTTGTTTGTACTTAGGAGAGTTAATAAATGACAATGCCACGCGCGAAATATATTCTGCTCTATTATCATTATGAACCCTCTTGCAGCTCCATAGCGGGTTCACTGACCTGATGCCGAGCTGCGCCAGCTCCACGATGCGCAGGCGCACGGCGTTGGGCAGCGGCCGCCCGTTGACGAACACTCCGCCCAGTTGGTTCACTTCCCCGTACTGCTGGCCGCCCGTCATGCCTTGGCCCATGCCGCCTCCAGTTCCATCTGTATAAAAATATACATATTTAAATACAAGAATAATTATTATATTATGCTCTAACAGAATAAATGACATCTTCATGAAATTTGCTCACACGGGTAATGGATCATTTCGATAAAGGTCAAAAAAGGCGTTTTGCTCTAATAAATGCGGTATTGCGCAATGCCGCTGCCATCGCTGTTCTGTAGCTAAGCTATCTAAGCTAAGATATGCATGTCTTTTTAAATAATATAGCTATGTATAAGTTATATGTACATAACTACAGATCCGTGATCAGGTGTTGTGTGACGTCACAGACAGACCTGCGCGAGAGTGTCACCCGACACGTCGTAAAGTAAGCTTGTTAAAATGTTAATTTTATGCTCTGGACATTGTTTCGTGGTTCCATTGTCGTATTTTGGCTCGTTAGTGGCCACGGATTTATTGCTTTCTTATGAGAGCAAGTTGGAGCGGTTTCGATGGTGCATTGGTGGATGAAGGTTGCTGCTATAGTTACATACTGAATGTGTCATTATGACTTAAAACTTTGCTTAAAATGTTTGAAAATTATTGTAACGGACAAATGTGATCTTTATTCTAATCTTAACGATAAAATTACATGACACGCCATAATTAGTTGTCCTTAAAATAATAACGACGCTCCTTTCCCCAATAAACAAACTATTAAACCGATCATATCCCACACCATTCCCAAACCTCTTACAAAAATAAACAGCTCTAACTAAATAGCATCACAAATAAGAGCCGCCCGTGAAGCGCATCGTCTTACATCCGCCCAATAAACGTCACTTTGACAGGCCGCACGTCACTCCGCCGCCATTACGCGTCGCGTATGACAGTGACATCTCCGATGACACCCGTTTTGGCGCGAACCACGGCAGCGCTACAAATCGACTACTTTGTTAAATGCTTTTTCGATTTATTTTGTAATTAATCTTGGATGGGATAGTGGGGTGGATGTGGCGGTGTTTAATTAGAGTCAGTCTGTCAGTCTGTGTGATTTGTTATGAGATCTATCTTTAATTACTTATTTTTACATTAAGGATGGCGATTTAAAAATCATGACCATTCTTACCATTCTTCAATGATGCGAGAAGCGAAAACAGATAGAGCATGATAAGTTACATATTTATTTATGAATGTAAGGTACAGCCAACATTACTCATTAGATACATAGATAGATGATAGCTTTATTGCACACATAAAATGTTTAGGGGAAATTATACAATATAATGTAGAATAATGTGAGTTATCTATGTAAAAACGTACCTAGTGACATAAATCACTGCTTTAAAATAAAATAAAATAAATATTACTGGACAATTTTACACAGCGACATCTAGCCCCGTGGTAAGCTCGAAGCTTGTGTTACGGGTGCTAGATTTCTGATATACTTAATATAATATACGTACATAGATAGATATTTTTATTATACATATATAACACCCAGACACCCGGAACAACTATTTGCAGATCATACAAATAATACATATAATGTCCTATATGCCCAACAACACGAATAGTTAAGTCTCATCATGACAAAATGGGAACCCATTTTATTCCCTGAAACCTCTCACTCAGTGCGCAAGCGCAGTTATTTCAATCGTCTGCGCAAATTAGTTAATGAGAATGGAAGTACCGCCGCTGATAAATCTCTCCACATTATTGCCGTCTACTTCTTTTTGAGGACAAGTCTTGTAAGCGTCAGGGGAGTTTGTCAATTTAGTTAGTCTAAAAATAATTGAAAGAGAACTTAGTGCAATCATCATCATCATAATCACCCCTATTGACGTTCCCACTGCTGGGATACAGGGATTTCTCCATTGATGATGAGAGCCTTAATTAACCACGCTGGTCAAGTGCGGGTTGATGAAGGACATGTGTCCTTCAAACCTAATTCAATAAAACATTCAATTCGAAAATCCAGAGTTTTTATAAATAAATAAGTCATGCATGCCAGTAACCTACCCATTACGTTTAAACCCACAACAATTCTTTATACTTTTGTGTCATATTTTTAGTTATTAAGACATTGATATATTGTAAAAAGTGTTATGATACGGTGTGGTGTCGCCACCGTCACATGTGGTTCGTGGAAGGCGACACTTCAAAGCGCCGCTCCGACTGCGCGGGCGCAACAATGTGCACAAAGGCCACTCTGTTTCTGCTTAATTATGTCCACGTCTTTGCGGAAAATGTATTTTTTGTACGATGCAGATTTTTTAAATTTAAATTTAGTTGGAGCCATATAATTTGCTCTCGTAGTATTTTAGTAGTAATAAGTCTATCTAAGAACTATCACTGGTAGGTAGGTAAGGTACCTACACTATAAATTCATGTTGAATTCGTTTTTTTACTCGGCTGTTTATTTATTTTCAAACGCAATGTCACCGACATCAGCTCATGTTTTAAAGCAACAAAATTCCCTTTAAATCTGCAGCATAATATTTTATCTCTCAACATAAAGCAGAAATCAACTTGTCCGCGAGCCAAACGGAATAAAACTATAATGGCCCGTATCATAATAGCCATAAAACTTAAAATAAAATGTTCGAAAATACGCGACTCGAATTTGTCGCAATAAAAGTAATAAAGTGAGATGCAATTATTTACGTTTAGAAAGAGAGGAGCGGAGTAGTGATGTGCCATCAACGCATTATCTGTTAGGGACGGGACGCGGCGCACTGGCTATCGATAACATTTACTTACGACATAACTCTTGACTAAATTTGGTATCAAATAATGTTTTTATAATAAAGTCTATGTCAACATACGCATGGATGCGTTTTGCACAGGACCGAACGAATTGGCGTAATAAACGTAGGTAATTAGCGTAATTTTACCCAGCAGTAGGTACAAAACAACAACAACAAAAACGGGTTGTTCGGTAGAGGGCGTCCGGGCGTAAGGCTACAACAGTAATAATAATGATGATTATTCAAATATCAGTTTGTCTTTTGATCTTACTGAATATTAAAAAAAATATTTTCAACTATGTAAGTTATGTAGACCCTCTACGAATCAAACGTCTACATAATTCGTAGCAACTCTACGGAAGTGCTACGACGCTGCAATTTCTTTATTCTTGTTTTAAAGTTATCAAATAGGTATAATTATTTTATTTTCCCCAGCTAATTGAGTTGAGTGTTTTGGTTGCAATAATATTTTATATAGGTAGGTACCTATGTATATCGAAAACCTAGTGCAATATAATTAAATTATTTGGTAAATAATTATTTAAATATAACTAAATTATTTGGTAAATAATTATTTATATTTAAAGTACGTAGGTAATCACAAGTAACAGATGACCGAAACATAGGTGAAGTAATTTTATTAATTATCTATGAAATCACCAAAATTCGATAGTACAGTACAGACATCACTGGCTATCAAAGACAGTCGGCGCTTTAGTTCTACTAATTAGTATAAGAGCGGGACAGCACAACACAAGCCCCCTCAAGTTTGAGAAGGACGAGGATACTATAAGGGCGGGAGACATCTTTCGTTCTGTAATTTACGGGCCCCTTTGACTTCTTCGTTGACAGTTACTGCTGTTTTTCGAATGCGTTCATAACTCGACACAATTCACATAAAATAAGAACAATACTCTCCTGAAACAATATTCTCTGTGTTTCAGTCGCATAAATTTATTACGATATATATTTATATCAGCATAAAAGCTTTTGTTCATTATTATCATACATGGGTGGTGTTCTGAGATTGACACTACTCGGCTTTGCAAACTTTTATATTTTCTCGTCTCTGCCGTCTCTAAAATATGTTTGAGTGACCCTTAATCATATAACAAAACGTTAAGTTATTCATCAATCCAAATTTGTTAATGAAAACAATGTCATGATGAAACCTATTTCAGTACAGGGTCATCTCGGATATATTTATTTAGAAAGACTATAAAGCCAACAATTGGCATATTTATATGACGAAGTTTACGTGTTTCTGTGTTATTGGCGTGTCTTCCCGACATAGGGCATATCCTCTCGGCTATTAGTCTCTCTGTAGTAATTCTCTCTATTAATGAACGATCCGCGCCTCGAGTTGAAAGGCGCCGCACGCCATTCAAAGCCCATTCTCAGCTTTCTTTGAAATTATTTGATTGATTTTCTTCAGTTCCGTGTTGTTAGATCTGTAACCCAGTTTCTTTGGGAAGGGCCGAAGACAACGTGACATATGTTTGTCTTTGTAGTGTTATTGAGATAATTGGAAATGAAACGGAATCTGATGTAGATTTTTGGCCGCGACCGGGAAGTTCCGCATTTCGAGTGTATAATATGTTATATGTAGGTATACCTAATACAATACTCTCGCTTTAAAAGTAAGATTGAAAAACATGTGTCATTCACCAACCCGCACTTGGTCAGTGTTTCACCACACTGACCAAGTGCGGGTTGGTTAAGGCCTAATCACTCTCGTCAAGAGAGAAGTCTCTGTGTCCCAGCTGTGGGAACGTAACGGGGTGATGATGAACTTTTTTTAGGGCTTTTGTTTTTGTTGATTCACAACAAAAACAACAGCTGTTTTTTTTGCATTATCTTATTAATGGAAGCTCATATTCATAAATTAAAAATGTATAAGGTATTTCCAGACTTCAAAATTACAAAAACAAACAACTTTTATCACGAATCCTCCTAATCGATTAATTTACAGCTATTCAAAATTAAAAACAAGTTCTAGTCGATTAAAACTACCATGAATTTAATTGCTACACCTGTCATCGAATGAACAAACATTGGTTAGACAAAATTACACACCAACAAAACTGCGCGCGCAACATGGATTCAATCATGTTTTCCGAGTTAATAGAAAATGCGTTAGTGGAGGCTTATCGCAGTGTAATGGCGGTCAGAATCCCGCTGTTTACGAGTGCTTTTACGATATAGCCGCGACCAATCGCGACGCCCGTCACCAAGCTACCGCAATCTACAGCCAATCACAGCACTCTCGACTTTCCACGGCGCACACGCAACCATAACCAGATTCAATTTGAATCCTATAATTACATCGATTCAATAAGTTTTCATTTCTATTGAAACGTTAGTTTATTTAAACGTAATATGTTTTTGGCGTTTCATTGAGAAAAAGTGATTCAATTATTATTTAAATTAATGGAAGAACAGTAAACCGGTCTTTATTTTTACGATTTTAATTGGCTTTTTGATTTAATTTAGTTTTTTCATTGATAAAGCTATAAATGAAATGAAATATTAAGTAGATTTCATCAAACTTGACGTAGTAGGTAGTTATAGATATAAGTAATGTAACTTTTGTAATAGTTTCATAAAAGTAATCAAATTTCGGAATTTAGTTCATATCTATCCAAATTTAATTGTTTTAAAGTCCATCAACCTCCAAATGTTGCAAATCTCTGCGTCCTATAAAAGCACGCACAAAAACAGACAGCGGACCAATCAGCTGGCCGGCGCGTCGGACCCGCCCAGAGGTAAACAAACTTTGGCCTTTATTTTAATCTCTATTTGTTTATCTACCACTTAATTAAACTGTTTGCTTTGGAACGGTTAATGATGTCGTCGTTTAAGCATTAGTTTTACGATTCAACGGGATATTACGTACGTTTTGGTTGATGTTACGGGAACACTGGAGAGTGTTATGAAATAATATTACAAAGCATATCTAATATATTTCGATTTGATGAAATCCTCCTAGATTTTTGCTACCTTATCCATCACTCAACAAAATTTCATTACAGTTTAGCTTAGAAACGGAAATAGCTCTAGCCTTTAATTACGTAAAAACACTTTTGTCTTATAATTACTTAAATAATTTATATCATTTATTTCCATAAAAGTTAATAGATTACTTGGACAAGTACCTATTCATATAACGGCTACCATTTTCTTGAGGTACCTACAGCGTAAATGCAGACGACATTGATGTGTAGGTAGCGCTGGGTTATTGACACCGCTAAGTACCTACGGTCTGAAGGGTCGGCCGGTAGCTGTTTGCGTAGCGGGGCGATTGTCGGCATCTGTCGCCAAGTCGCCGTGTCGACGTGGGGGGCCTACTACACCTACTTAGTATAATACTGATAGACTACTTTAAGTGGACATTTGCAAACGTTGATATATTTTTATCATAAACTTGTATCTAAGATTTTTAAGGATTAGATAAAAAGATAAGATGATGGAGTTGACAAACTCTACGTTTCGTCTTCAAATCAAATTACGATTAATCTATAAGAACCTATAGGTACTAATAATATTTTTTTCAAGTCGATCATGGAGTAAGTTAGTTTGTTTTCAGAGATTATGTTTTTATGCTCAATATAATATGATACTGAAACTAATTTGTCGATTTAACTCTTAAACTGAAAATTGGTGGATAAACATTTAGACGCCGCACACACAGGACATGTTCCATAGTTAGTGTTAACAAAATTAATTTAAAAACTACTTTTAAAAAGAAAAAATCTGAATCACACAGAATGAAAATGGAATAAGTTCCTAGACACACTTAATTATTTGCAGCATGAACCAACAGTGCCAGACGCAAACCCTACAGGAATTTCAGTAGCTCAAACCAAATTGTTTTAATTGACGACCAGCTGTAACCTCCAAGACTAATGATGGCCCACCGCCTCACCTGGCCTTGTTTACCAACATACCTCATAACCAGGGTGATTTTAGGGTGAAGGGTGACAAGACAAATGGTCGCGCCCTTATTAACCAGGAATTAACCCGTGGTGGCGGCGGTTGCCATTCGGTGACATTACTCTTGCACCGCTAATTATCGACAGCTTGAACTGTGGTCGCGTGCCGTTTAGGTCAGAGGATCTCAAGTCTATGAGGTATTCTGTAGATTAATAATGAAGTTTGATCGTTTCAATGTTGCTCTTGTAGGTTCTAATAGTCCAGTCAAATAAGTATTTAAAGGTTACAATAATTCCAATAGTGCTAAAAATTTGTAAGAATGTTTAATACTTATTATTAAGTACCTAATATTTATTATAAATGAATTGTGAATAGTCCCCATCAATCCCCCTAAGTAGGTATTATGAATATAAATACCAATATTTAGCTCTATGGGAATAATAGTAACCTTAATTTAATAAAAATATGTCGCGAGTTTTAAGCATTAGCTAAATAAAAAGTTTAACAATCTCTGCCTCAATCTCTCGGTATCGTCCTGCTAACCTAACAACCGCCTGCGCCTGCGCTCGTGACTGATTCTAGAAGTCGAGCCGTATTTATAACGGCAGCTGGACTGTTATTTGTGGAGAATTTTAATTAACGTTGCGATTTATTCCTGTTAATGCTTTGGTCTCAAACGATATTAAAACCGTAACTTTAAGTGAACTTCAAGTTGGAGAAGCTTATTGAAAGGTGTCTATACCTACCACTGTTTTCTCACTTTTGAACTTGTTTTTTTTTTGGAACTTTGGTTGCTGCGACTATTTTAATACCAAAAGCACCTAAATCGGCCCCAGTCGTTCTTGAATTATAATGAGCTTTAAATAGGTTATTTAGCTAAGCTTGGGTTATGAATATATTTACAAAGACAGCTACTACAGAGCCTGCAATTAGGTACCTACATAAGTGAAATCAGGTTATTGATGATTGTAATCGTGATATGAAATGAACGACAATCAAGCCAATGTAAAAAAATAAAATCAAGTATTTTGTAATTGAATTGAGTAATATCACAATCACAATATCTCCCTTCAGCAGCCTTCATTACGCCCTAAATGGGCGTCATTGTGTGCCGACAAATCCCCAGAACACGATCTAAACGATTAATCCCGTATAAATCCCTCTGTTTGCCGACGCATTAGCGCTCTGTTGTGCCAGTCAACAGGGCGACGGCGGCAAACACCCCCCCCCCCCTCCCTCCGCCGGCCCTTCCACTCCCCCCTGATGCGCACACGCAACGGTACCTACACCATTTAATGTTATGAAACGTTAAACGTATAAGGTTGTTTCGAACAAAAGGTTACGCTCAAATTGGTGGATAAATTTTCATTTGTTTAAGAACACAACAAATCTACCGTAGGTATTTATGGAGAAATAATAAAATGAAAATAGGTTTCTTTCAGTAGATCTGTTTCCTATTTTTAACAATTAAAATGAATTTTATCAATTCATTATTAATTGATAAGTTATAGAGTCTCTGGAATTTATAAATCCGTCTGTACAAATTTAAGCATCTACTTAACTATAAACTTATAGGTGCTAGATCAATCAGGTCTAGCAACTAAAGTAGGTACCTAGTATTTATTGGTTTTGTAAAATTTCAAAAACATACGAACATCGAAACATTAAATTATTTGAAAATAGAATGCCAATCAGCACTGACAGTGGACAAATAGTGGTGTGTTTGTCGATGGTCGATGTCAAGGCAGAATGCAATGTTTGCGTCGTCGGTAGCGGCAAATAGCCGTAGAAGTGCTGTGCCGTGTCCCTACTGAGCTGAGATGAAACGGAATACTAAATATACATTACGAATATTATAAAGTATTTTTGTTACCAAACGGACTTACATTTAGAAATATAAAATTAAGATTGAGATATAGAATCTAGATTACCTAGTGTTAGTTCGAGTTTGTGAATTAGAATCACCAAACAGGTTACTGTTTCTATTCCAAAAGCTGAGTTGATTTTAAAATAAGTTTGTTTCATTTATTTGATACTCTATTACAATTACAATTCAGTAAGGCACATAATATTTACCTTACATATTATTGGTAACCACTTTCACATAAAAACCTTAATAATAATAATTCGATTAAAAATTCGAACAATAATTCTAATAAAAACCAAAATGTGCAAATATTGTCCTGGAGACAGGAAATTGTAACATAATTCGTTGTATGCCGAAGTGCTTACTGCATAGCTCCCGCGGCTGCGGTCGGGTTTCGGACGGGCCTATTTGTTCTTACAAATGGTCTGTGTGTCCTTTGGCGACACAATACGCAAATAGTCCGTTTTAAGACAATAGTTTAAATGCAGTGCATTTACCTATAGAAGATTTAGAATTATTTGGTATTTTTAGGTGTTTTAAAATCAGAGCTATGTTATGAGACTTTGTTGTAGATGTTTTTGATTTAGGTAATATAAGTACTTATCTATGATTTGGACGCTTTTCCACCTGATAATAGTATGAACTTACCTACACCCTTATCTATCCTTCAACTCGGCATGATATTTTAATGAGTTCAACTATTTTTTACGAATTGTATTAATTTTCGTTGTTTGTGTCATTTCATTCCCAAAAAGGTTGTGCTGGCCTATTATAGGCACATGTTTCATGTAATAAGTCTGATATAATATTTTGTAAACAATTTTTGTTATGTGTGCTGTTGGTCTTGCCTTAATAAACAAATAAATAAAATAAAAAATTAGCTAGTGTAAATAAGTTTGTTAATGTGCGAACTATTACCTACTACAATAAGGTAACAGAATCTCATTCAATAAAATAAGGAATGCTGATTCAGGTATTCATAATAAAAGTAATAATTAGAGGCCTATAAGACTGTTTGTTCTCCCCGGTAGCGGTGCGTGTTTGCGCTGCGCCCGCGCCGACGCATCGACGCGGCTCCTGTTGACTCTGCTCCGCAAACACAAGCGACAAACAAACAAACTAGTCTTATTTGTACCATTAACGAGATTGCTTTTAACCCAGATAGGCTTCTGTGTAGATTACGAAAAAACAAATACTTTTGAATTATATTTATTGATTCTGCCGAGGTAGGGCATAGTAGGTTTTTCGAGCTTCGATATTTTAGACCAGAAATTCGTGCTCTACTATTTTATATATTTTTTTGTATTTTGAATAATGTTTCTATTCCACAATAAACTGTGAGGAAATTATTGTAAGTTTAATAAATACAGTAATATTCTGATTAATGATGAATTAATGTAATTTTCTTGTTGGATGTCCTATTTAAATAATTTAAAATAAAATAAGTACCAAACTCCTCCAATAATAGGTAACTAAATCAATGACCAACTAATAAATCAATACAGCACACTATTGCAATGTAATATAACTAATAACGCGTTTGGTTATGAAGTTATGATCCTAAAGTCGGCATTAGGTACACATCGGCGCGTGCGGGGTAACCTAGGGCAACGGATAACCCGGGCGATAAGGCCGCCAGCCGGTGACCTGTCGATAACTTCACTACAACACTAGCATTGGGCTTGTATTTGATGGCGACCTCTATCGCCTATAAAAACTCCCAAAGCATTCTCAAATGCAAAAAGACAATGGCTTCTTGATCGGGGGAGCTAAAAACCTATGGTCCGATATGAAAAAAACTTTTTTCTTTGTTGTGTTGAATAGTACTAATAACAAGGAAGTTATAGGTATCATATTTTTAAAAATATTAAGGATCCTTACTAAAAGTCCAATAATATGACCGAAAGTAAATAAAAATTACCAGACCAAATCCAAACATCCACAAATTCATATCTAATAATTATGTTCACAATCTACCTATTCACGTTATCAACAAAATGAACCAATTAATTTTTTGATTTTGAAATTTAAATGTTATAGCGACAAATAGTAGGTAACATGGCCATTAATTGTTTTTCAGTCCGAGCTAGTGACGCGCGCTGCCTATCGACGCGACGCGATAACCCCGCCCTGTGAACCATCGATAACCGACTGCAACTAACTACACTAATGATCCCAACAGGTAATATTACATTTTAATTACCCAATTCTATAGAAAAATGTTTAATGAGGTTATCTGTTTGAACTCGACTTTTGTTTGCCTATTTCTAATATAATTCGGGTCTCTTTTCTTTTTTATGAACTAAACAATTTATTTTTTAACAAATTTACCGTAAAATAAATAAATATAATTTCAAAATAGTTAAAGGCTTTACTTTAATTGTTTAAGACACATTTAATACTTTTATTACTTCCAAGTATATTCAATAGAATAGGTATATTTATTTCAATAGAAGGCAATGCGTTAGTTGCGCTTTTTATAAACATGCCATTAACCAAAATCACAGCTCACTTTATGACAGCTGTATAATAATCAGAATAATCTGTAGATAAAAAAGGATAGGAAAGAGGATGTGGATTAAGATAATTAAGGCGTTTCATTGCGGAAATCCATTACGTACCTATATGTTTTTAAACGTAGGTATTTAATACCAATTCCGCGATAACAAACACTTTTTCTGTCTAAGCTAAGTCATTGCCAATTTTTAAAAAACTATTAAAAGATTTTTATTTGTCAAAGCTATAATAAGTAGATATAAGTATATAACATGACTGTATTTACTTAATATATTTCACCTCCCTAAATTAGTATTCATTAGTGTATTATATTATTTCTCATCTATTAATATGTATTATATGTATACATTATGTATTATTTTACATTATGTATTATATTACATTATGTATTATATTACATTATGTATTATATGTATTATATTGAGTAGTACACCCGTCAATTTTTTATTTCTTTGCTCTCTTTCCATCCAAAGGTTGCCTGGAAGAGATCGCTCTTTAGCGATAAGGCCGCCCATTGTACTTGTTTCTTTTTGTTGTTTTTTGTATTTATTATTTTATTTGGTGTACAATAAAGAGTTTTTTGATTTGATTTGATTTTGACTTTTTCAGATAGACTCCGCAGCTACAGAGCTCAATGAAGCACGTCGTCGATAATTTATAACATTTGTATTTATGGTATTTTTTATGCAATTGTGACTATGACTATTAAAGATAGATTTATTGACATATTATTAAACAGTTCAACTTAGTTACCAAACAAGCTGTTACGTACGATTTAACTAAAATCGTGTAAACACAGTGTTTACGTTAATACAAGATAATGAGTGATATGTAAAAGTGAATGACGCACGGCGGTGACCCGCGACACGACCCCGCGATATATCGATAGCGTGTTATTATCGATGTCGATAACTATTGCGTCCCCACACTATCTCCCACACTATCTTTATTGATGCGGCTAATTAGGATGTCAATATAGCAATTTGCTTTGTCATGTTATTATAATTAATATTCACAGGTTGGACATAGATTGTAAAAATGTAGGCCTATTTAGATAGAAGTATAAGGAAGTAAATTCATACGAATACCTATTTATTATAACTGTGAAAGTGTGTGAAACTGTTTGTCTGTCTCTCACGGTTAACGGAACGATAGATTGGTTTACCTAATAGAAGATACCTACTTATAGAGAGGGAAGGGATGGAAAGTTACTTATGCTACTTTTTCCCTTGAGAAAATAAATATTTCCGCCTTAAATTATGTCGTCACTTTAAATTGAATCTTTTGAAAGCGAGCTTTTTAAATCCATATTAATATTATATTTGTAAATGGGAAAGTGTATGAGTGTGTCTGTTTGTCCGTTACGTCAAAACGGAACAATGAAAAAGTTCAAGTGTTGGTGAGCAAAATAAACAGATTTATAAATAACTTCTGAACAATTTATGAGAAAACTTATTATTTTTATTATCTTACTCATTTATATTTAGCTCATTGAATTACAAAAATACTAGTATCAGTAGATATAAATGTAGAATAATAAAGAAATAAATGATTTCTTTTAAACTTGTTGCAATAGTGCTACGGCGTAGCATTCTACGTAACGGGTCCCTACGGCGTAGGCGCTCTGGGAGCTAGGAATGAGTGGTGAGTTTTCTTTTAGCACAAAATATCTTTTCTTCTTTACCTATCTCTGATGAAATATCTAGATATTTTAATTTATTGTTGTTTATAATATATATTATTAATAATATTAATAACAATCTATATCTAAGGTAGGTACCTATTACAAATATGACATTAGTAAAGTAAAATTTAATGTTCCCATTCGAGATATGTATAAATCAGCCCTAATTGATTCTATCACGTTTTAAGTGACAAAAAATATATCCTTAAAATAAATACCTAATAATTATTTTTATTATGTAGATATTGGGTTGGGAATTTGCAAATAATTCGCTCACAGAATCTGAAAGATTACCGCAAAGGTTGGTAGGGTAAAAGCACGCAAGAGCAGACCTGCATCCATAGAGTAGGAGGCGGCGGCAGCTGCGGCGGCGTGCAGCGCGCCGTAGTCCTTGCCGTCCATAGCGGAGCCCAACATCACTCACTCACGTGCGCCCGCGGCGGCGCTCCCGAGACGACTGCGCGTGCGGCGCGGCGCGCCACCGCCCGCCGTCTGCGCCGCCGCCCCGCCCGCCCGCCGCCATTGGCGAGCCTCGCCCAATCACCGCGCTCCATTTCCAAAGCTTTCCTTTTTCCATGTCGCGTTATATTTGAAGCGTGTTGATGCATCTTGGAATCCCGCTAGCTGATATTAAACCTTATATTGGATAGCTACAGGGTTGAGAGTGGTTGTGGCGTGTTTTGTGAATATGTCTGTTTTCTCATTCGGTCGGCTGCGCTCGGGCGGCGGCAGAATGCGTCCCGCTCGAGTGAACCCGCCCCTCGCGCCCTCCCCGCGACGTGACGTCGCTTTATGTAACCTGCGCCTGTGACGAACGCGCCGTGTACATGTTTGTAATTGATATTTTTATGTTCGTTAAATTGTATTTCTAACAGGCATGCGGTTTCACTTCCACTCGCAGCACACGTGTTTGCGTCTGATTCAGGTTGCTGACATTCTGTGCGCTTGCGTATTAACTAGTAGTTTAATTTATGCGAGAGTAGTAATGTTGACATACATTGAGCGGAGTGGTTTGTGTTGGCTCGGTGCTGCTCTTTGTACTTAGGTTTCTCTGCTCGGTACCATTACAAGGCCTTAGATAAACAATCGTAAATAGGTACCTATCTACCTACAACTGCCGTACAACTAACCAACAGAAGGTATGATTTATGATTATGATTAAAATTATCTCGTCGATCCATTCTCCCATAGCAAAAATAGTCGTTGATACTTACCTACTTAATATTTAGACAGCTACCTATGTAATATTTAAAAAATATCTACCTACCTACCTAGGTATAGAAACGTTCAATATACCGTGTATAGCATGTATTATCGATTGCAGCGTGTCGACTCCTGCGCAGCAATTAGAGCGGCGGCGTGTATAATGCGCAGAGCCCGCGGCCGCGCCGACAGAGGGCGTATTTCTGTTAATTACCACAAATATGTCGCCACACAAAAACTAAAAAAAGCCACGTATAGTGAAAAAAGTCGTGTAGGTATAGTACAAAAACGGGTTTGTAGCGAGTGTCGGCGGATGGGAACAAATCACCTCGCTCAAATGATGCGCGAAGTGCGCGGCGTTTGTCGGCGGCGCGCTACCGGCCGGACTGGATCAATGTTGGCGCATTTAACCTACGGAAATGAGTTATCTGCATAAAAACACTACTTTACGATCAGTTCGAATGTTTTCAAAATTTTGAAGATTTGAATCTTCCATACCTACCGAAACAATAAACGGTCTTGGATGACTTAATAGGTACCTAGGTATCTACATTGATAACATCAAGTTTCAGTTAAAATCCTGGAGTAAATTTTAATACAAAGCTAAGCTCTAAAATGACATTTGAAAACGGAAACACATAGGTAAAGCTACACTAAGGATAAGTAGATTTACGGTGGGGATTCGAAATATATAATTACAGAAAACAGATAAATTATACCCACTTTTAAACGCGGAGAGCAAAATTGCCCGTTAACGTAGGTAGGTAGGTAGGTATATTAAAATAAATCAGTTCATCATTTTCCTATAGGTAGTAAATTTAGAACTATTAAAGGTGTAGTCAAGATGCAGTCAAAGGGATGTATCCGTATGTGGCAAGTGGTCCATTGCGGCTCCGTCGTGCGCTGCCGACCGCGTCTGCGCCGGCGCATCGTCTATTGTTTCACGAACACAAACAATGATTTAGATTATAAGATGTTCCTTTGATCTTGTGTGAGGAAGTATCTTTAGTCCGGTTGGTGAGAAAAGTTACCTAGGAATGTAGGTATTTCTCCAAATTTTGAGATTAATACATTACAGAATTTACAGAATCAATTTAGGAAGCTGAGCCTGTGCCGATCTGATTAAAAATAGTCTTGTGTTTTTAACATTTCCTAAATCGACTCAGTAATTATACCTATAGAAGCTGAGTGCAACATCATAACATCAATATTTCCTTTCCAACATTAAATGTTTCATTTCTACGATAAAACCTCGCCCTGATAACATTCTCCGATAACCTAATGAAACAAAGAAAAATCTCGAAAAATATCGATTTAACGACTGCTATAAATTGAAATTCAATAGATGCGATAGGGGGAGGGGTAGGTTGTGGGGGGGAGGGTAGTGTTACACAATCGTGCATTAACCACGGCGCGCCGGACACAATGGCCTTTACGAGCGGGACCAACGCGCGGCCAACTCTTGTAAAAATCACAAATAATTCAGGACAAACGAGCTTGTTATTGATATTTTATTTCCGTTTAAATTTTAATAGCACCGCTTCCGGCGAGTAATGGTCGATATTTGATTCAATTTAAATACTTGACCGCACTAGTTTGATGGAATATTTTTTAAACACACAAATATCTTACAGACATATCAAAAATGTACGTAGTCAAAATACACATTTTATAATGGTAAAAGTATGTTAACGTTTAAATTTTGATTTAACTCTATCCTTTATTACCGCATAAAGATATATTTTACCGCGGGAAAACCATGTAGATAACGTGGACAAAACCTCGACAACTAAATAGAAGTTTATATAAATAGTTTATAGCCAGATAAATAACCCGTCGGTTAAGCCAGCATTCCAGAGTGTTTATTATTAGGTACGTTTGAGCATTGTTATGACAATCGTGCGCAGATCGACAAAGGCAGTTCTGCGCGCGCCGTTAATAATGTCGAACGATGAGCTCACGACCAGACTATAAATACTGCGTGACACTGGGGGCTATTCTGTGGGCTTCGACATTAGGTTGGGGTGCTCCGAGAGCGGGGAGATAAAGCTTTTGGAATATCTTTTAACATGTTGTTAACGTAACAGCTCATAAGTAAGAGAGCGACCATTCACCATAACCATTCGTCTGAAAAATAATGAAAGTTAAACAGGCAATTTTGCAACCATAATGTGTTTGTTATCTAGAAGATTTTAATTAATTACCTAACTTTATTTCGTCCTGGCATACCTACCTATATTTGTTGTAATATGAAAATAAAGAATTATTTTTATTATTATGTACAATGCACAAGCCTTTGGAGAGATCTCTCAGTACACGAATGAACATAAAGAACGAAAATCCATTTACATCGTAAATCCGTCTATCAGCTAGCTGAATTAAAGCTTTCATCTGTCCTTGTCCCCGGTGCGCCCGGCGCCTTACCGCGGCCGGTACTTCCCAGCCTCGCTCCTCAGATCTCAGCGGCGGGCGTTCCGCGCCACCGACTCCCGTAATGGAGACGCCTACCCCACCAGCGCCACCACGCAACCAACAACCACCTCTATCTCCACATCCATAAGCTCTAATTCCCCACGCGCCACACCACCAGGAATCTCTCCCAAGCGGTTATAGATCTTATTGTGGAAGGATAGAGTCGAGGTTGGCTTGTGCAGGAAGACAACGGAAGCGGTTTCAGTTCTTTAATTAGCCGGTTTAATGAAACAAGCGATAATGATGGTAATTAGATCGGTTTATGTAGATGTGATCTGTATCCGGGAGGCTGGGTTGTGTGATTGCCTGAACGTTTGCTACTAAATGTTTGCTACATTTAGGAATGAGTTTTTTATTTATTTAAAGACAAACGAAAAAAAAACCAATTTTTTTTTTATATTAATGCCACTTTTCGTTGTACCTACCTAATTTTTTTTATAACTCAAGAATGGTTGGGCCGATTTAGGGGCTAGGATCTTTATTTATAATAATATAGTTAATAGGTATAGTTTTATAATAAGTCCTAGTAACTTATAAACTTTATAAATTGTTAGAGTAGTATCTTACCCAACTGTCCCAAAAAAAGAGACACATCTTTCACAAATTCTCAACATGATTGTAACATGTAAGTATGTATAAAACAGAGTACATAAGGGCTCACCGTTTGTTTTTATCTCGTGACAAACAGACAGACAGCGGCGCACAGTGGCTCTGGATCCGATATCAAAGCGCCGCCGCGGCCGCGCACGGCGCCACCCTGGCACATTACAATCCTTTACTTTACTATAACTACAACGTTATAAATCTAGATAGGTACTTGACAAGTTTCTATGATAACAAACACTTTTATTTAGGTACTACCTACATAGTACCTTCCTACCTTATTAGTAGTACAACCTTATGATTTATGGAACCTATAGATAGGTACCTATCAATTTAAAAACCAAATATGAACAGAATGTTACTACCTGATACCATTTTAGAGATTATTTTAACAGAAACGAATTTTTTCATTATTAAAATATATCTCTCGTTCCAAAGTGCTTATTTGGGAGGCTCAATCAGACGTCTGTTCTGTACCTAGAGTACCTACCCTAACGGTGGTGGTGTGCCATGGCCGAGCCGCGCTCTACAATATCGTGGTATTGTGATGCGTGACGCTCAGTCGGGCTGTCACACACGTCACACACACTGTCACACATGCGGCTTATTAGGCTGAATGCGCAGGCGCAATACTGCTGCACTCGGGTTACAGGAAAATCGGATCAGACGTGTTTAATTATTGTGATCCTATACAAATCTATGTGAAGCTTTCTGATATAGGTGAGATGTTGGAATAGTGCAGAGAACATGTTGTGGCGACCCCAAAATAATGTGGGAAGTGGGCAAGAGGATCATGATTTGATAATTATAATTATATTTCGAGTAGGTAGACGGCAGAACTATTTGCCTACACAAAAAAAATACGAATCTGCAAAATCAATTTGTAACTTATAAAAGAAAGTTGTGTTACTTACACCACTTATAAATCAAGAACGGCTGAACAGATTTGGCTGAAAATTGGTGGAGAGATAGCTTAGAACCAGGAAAAGGACATAGGGTCTTAGGACTTTTTACAACGGGAAAAAAATTTAAAAGCCGCAGGTGGAAAGCTAGTAGGTAGTAGATAAAACCATAGAACTCTATGTATAAAACAAAGTCGTTTTTACTGTCGTCGTTGTTTGACAATAAAATAATATCTACGACATGTAATAAGAAATATTCTTATTTAAGGTATACCATAGCTTAGAATATTATATATATTTCCTTGAACTTTAGCCGAAAATAGCTCATAATTCATGAATATGTGCGCGCGCGGCGTGACCGCTCGCCGAAGCGCGCCTTCCCCGAAGTCCTTTCATCTCGCACAATCTACAAGAGATTTCTGATTGTTGTTTGTACGAGTATTTTTGTACACGCTGAAACTATTTTAAACATCATTTTATTTGTATGTAGGTACCTATGCTTGTAGTTTTTTTTAAGCAACAGATACATTATTTCAGTTTTGTTTTACATAATACCTACGAAATAAATCCATACGGAATTAGTACCTACCTGTAACGCTCCATTTAATGAGTTATAAAAAAACCGAAATGTAACATCTGTAAATGTGTATGTAACATACAGGACTTGCCTAGTGTGGAGTCCGCTGATGTGTCTACTAGATTTAAATGAATTTTTTTAACATTTTTATCCAATTAAATTTTTACTGTTGTAACTGATCAATTTACGAAAATCTTTTATGTATCTACATATACCTACAACAAATATATTTATAAATTGTTTTAAAAATAAATATTGAAGTGTGATTGAAAAATAACATATAAAAGTAATCTTAATTTACCTACAAGTTTTATTCGAGTGTAACAATATTATGTTAAGGATGGCATAGTTATGTTTTAGCTCTTCTTCCATCACCTGATGATGATGACTCCATCAGTGATGGTGTAGGTACCTATCTATGCATCGAAACCATTCGCAAATAGCCCTTTCGTCAGATCGCCGAGAGATGTCCGAGCGAGCGGTGGATGCTGTGATGCTGTGCCAAGTGCCAAGACATCATCTCGCTGAGTTATAGCGAGCGCATGATTGCCTTCGATAATCGAAAATTAACCTACATTATTATTACAGCGTATTTAATAATAATAATGATTGAGTCTATCTTAATAACTACAGATTGAATTTAAATTAATATTATCCACAATTCGTCATTGTTATTACATTTATACTTATATTACAAAGCTGAATAGATTGTTTGATTGATTGTTTGTTTGAAGTTTGAACGCACTAATCTCAGGAATCGCTGGATCGATTAGAAAAAATATTTCAGTAAGTATTTGATAACTTAAAACGGATAACATACTCGTACTATGATTTAAATGTTTTTGAGTTTCCCGATATTTCGATACCTACTGTTACAAGCGCAAAATGATTCGCAAAGCAGAATGTTTAAAAAAATATGAATTAGATAATCATTAACAAACTTCGATCGGTACGACCAATTAACATCAACAAATACCAAATTTGAAACAAACAAAACACAAACCTAGGCACAGAAGGTCAAATGAAATAACCCATGAAATGTAGTCAAATAATTGGGTTCCGTTTTCTGCCTTTTGGCTACGGAACCCTAAAAACGGTATTCTGTATCAAATCACATCATTTCAGCTGTAGGTACAGCGTCAACTACCTAACTACTAATTGACTTTAAGCAAATTATGTTTTGTAAAATGTGGACCACGGACCGGTACGGTGGATTCAAGGTGCTTCCGCCGAACGAATCGATCAAAACGGCATTTTCATAAATATAATTTTAAAAATTCGTAGAAATTTCATAAATAAACTTGTCTGTGAGATTACAAGTGGTTCATAAAGTGAACACAGCATAGAGTTTGTAGGTATAACAGTGACACAGAATACAATGTTTGTACGTAGTTGGCAAAGAGCGTGGTGAGGAGGAGTAGTGCCGCTCGGCTGCGGGCCATTAGTGGCGCCACGCTTGTTGGGGGCACATGTAGCGCGGCGTAGCGCGGCGTAGCGTGGCGTGGCGCGGCGTAGCGCGGCCGCGTGCAGCCGCTACGGCTCGCTACGCTATCCGCTACGATGAGAGGTAATTGCTGGATTATTCTGATGACTTTGTTTTGCGATTTCTGTAAGATGCTCAGTCATTACAGGTCAACCACAATAGTACCTCATAAAAGTAAGGCGTTCTATCGATAAAGAATACCAAAGACAAAAAGAGTTGTTAGTTACATGATTTGTGTTATAGTATCAAATTTTTATCCGGTTTAGGACATAGGTACCTACAATAGATGATGGTGATTAGATGGATAAGAATTAGGTACCCATGTCCAAATCTATCCTCTCAGGCAGGTAAATGATCCAAATGTAAAAAGACCTGTTCAAACTGAGTAAGTAGATACTCTAGCTTAGTAGGTAAGTATTTATATAAGGTAAATTTTATAGGTTATTTGTATTATATTTACCTACTTATTTAATTTATCAAAAATGTTGGTAGGTAGGTACTTACATTACATAATATCGCTTCTGCTAACTGCAAAACAGTTTGTCGGCAATGTTAAATAGTATCTAAATTTACAAGAGCTCTAAACTAACGACCTAATAATGTAGGTACCTACTGTTCTAAATCATGTTATCAGCACAAATAGAGATTCGCTTAAACTATTCTCAAAAGTGTATATCTAATGACAAATGTTTTCACAACTAGTGCACGGAGATTTATTCCATTCGTTTCGGCAGAGTTGTATCAAAAATACGATTCGTTCCGCTGAAACTTCCTCCGCAATGAAAACAGCGCTTAGTTTCGCTTTTTTGTTTTAAATTCCGTGACAAGAGTTATTTGTAATGGCAGCGCAATTAATCAGAGTAAGCGGTTTATGGAGGCGCGGTTCCGGCTAATACGTCGCAGTGACAGTTGGCGGCAAACACAACAAGATGGCGGACCTTTTGCTCGCAAATGGCGGCGGTGTGCCGGCAAGCTCGCGGGGCGAATGGTGATTCATTGCTTGATAGAGCGGACTCGGCTTTGTTGATTTGGAACAAACCCGCTATTTTCATCATCATAACAACCCATACCTACAAGGTTTGACGACATCCGCAGGTAGATATGGGGGTAGTAGGTAGGTACTATTCTTAGACCGGCAGCACACCGCCAACATAACTTCTTACAACTCATTCAGAAATAAACATAGTTAAAACCCCACTTGGTAGGTCCTTAAATATGAAAAGAGGTAATATTTTATAATTACGACTTCATGGTGACTTCCGGTCGTTCCGGTGGAAGCAGTCCGTCTCAAGATCCGAGCGCTATTAGGGGGATACGAAGCTCTTTGTGGACGAGCTTACGAATAGACCGTGTTTGGACGAACGCCGGCGCAGGTATCAGCACAGACAAAAGCATAATGAAAAAGTAAATTTTTCAGTATAAGGTAGGTATCTAATCTACGAATATTATTTATTAATTAACCAATAATAGGTAGATCACCTACCTTTCACAAATATTATGGTTAGCGATATTTGTGAAAGGTAGGTGATCTATTATTAGGTAGATACTATTATTCCACCAATTTGCAAACCGTGAAAGAGTTTGTCGGCAGTTTAATTAAATTACCTACCTACACAACCACTCTAAGTTTAAATTAACCCTTAATAATTTATTATAAGCACTTCCTAACTAAATACTAGCTATGTAATTATGTTCCGCTAACATTCTTCTTATTTTATGTTATAATTAAGATTCTAATTCTACATTTATGGACAATGAATCTCGTTCGCGAGTGCGGCGGCCATTTTTCATTTCCGGCTGAACGCTTGGGCGCCGCGCGCGCATTTAGCTCGCCCCAGCATTTCAGCTAATTGATTTTTTCAGCTGACTGTACGTTCGTATTTTGTAAAGATACCGTCAACAAATTCCGTAAATATCTCAAGTAGGTACCTAATGATTGCTGAAAGCCTATTATTTGATTGATGTTGAGCCAATATATACGTCTTTCGTCGTCGCTATAGGTAATAGTAGGTAGGTATAGTAAAACCATTTCTAAAATGAACGCCCCTCTACCGAATTCTGTATTTTTTTTTTCTGTGTATTCTGTTTTTCTGTATTTCCTCTCACACGTTGAAATCATCACGGTTTTGTGGAGGGGAGTTCATTTTTAGAATGGTTTTACTATACCTACTTACCTACCTAAGTTATAAGATAGTTAAAGTAGGTAGGTAGTTATAATTGGTTTTTAATGTTAAGTAACTATTTAAATTAATAAAAATATTCCATACCTTACCTATAGTTGGACATCTATATTTTTCAAATTCGATACCTGCCTAGTTATATAGACAAGTTTATTTTAGACCAATTGTATTATTTTCTATGGGTTTCGTTACAAATTAATAGAAGGAACGGTATACTACATTATTTAGTCGCCAATTAACCTTAGTTCTGTCTGACTAAGGGCCTGTTCTACCGGTTACAGATAAAGTGTCAGATAGCCTATCCGTATTTTATCTGCCAGATAAACTACAATGTTGGTTGCGATAGCTATTAGATAACTATCTGAAGCTTTATCTGTAACCGGTGAAACAGTCAATTTGTTATTAATATACAAAATCGGCGGGCGATATTTATGCAGTGTTAATAAACATTCTCTGATCCGATGCCGCACCGTGACGGACAGACGGACAGACAGACAGGCGGGCGACAGTGTGCGCGTGCACTGATTTATTCGCTCTTCTACGACTCGATGACAGACAAAAGTTTCTGCTGAAATTATGCCAACGGAGATTGTTCTGTGTACAGCTAGGTATACGTAGGTAGGCTCAAAACTTAATTCATTGTTTTCTGAGTCGTTATAAAAACAAAACGGGAGCCGACGACGGCCGTACAATCGACATGCAACGCGACCATCGTTGCGTGATGTGTGCGCGGTGTCCTAGACAGGACACATCACGTGAATGACATTGAAATAAAGCATATTTTCGTATAGTGTCGTCTATAAAATATTAATGAAATCGCTTGTTGTTCGATTATAAAGCTTGAGAAGAGCTAGTTTAAATTTAATGCAGGCTTTAAAATAGTTAAAAAAATACAAACAAAAAATACAAAAAGGTACTATAAAATGGATATATATTTTTTAAAGATGTATGAATGCATGTTTATGAAATTAAGTTATAGAATAACCCCTCATTCTCACGAGAGTATAAATAGCGATGATATTGACATACTACTAGCGCCATCTTGTATTGAGTAGTAGCGAAAATAAGTTTAAATCAAATATTATTTTGTGATAGCGCCATCTATACACGTTACAAGACATATTTTATCTTCAGAGACAATAGTTACTTTAAATTCGATCGTTAACATTTTTTAGCATTAATTAATCCAAGGCATAGTTATGTAATAATAGTATTACACACTAATATTATCACTATAGTTATTTACACACTAATTAATTATTTGCTAGAGAAAACCACAAAATTGACGTTTTATATTTTTGTCGCTGTCAATGTCAAATATAAAAAATCAATCAAAGCTTGCTTTGCTTTGCTTGGACAGACGTATGGAGCGTAGAGTTAATTTTGTGTTGTTGAAACGATTCTAATTGTTTCTTTGGCTTTAAATTAAACGCTATGGGGACAGAAGTGGGCTTATCTTTTAGTGCGTTACGTGCTCAACTAGAAAATGAGAAAAGCAGTTTGTATAAAATTGATGAAAACATTAAAAAAATAGTTCAAACAGGCGGAGGAAGATTCCCTAATGATAGGTTGGTTGGTATTACCTTGAGAATAATATAAGTTTTATGTATTTATTTAACGGATGCATTGTTTTCTGGTGCAGATTCAATCCTGCCGGAGAGTACACGAGAGGAGGAAACAGGGCTGGTGGGCGCAATTCCTTCCCAGACGCGGCGAATAACTTCAATAAAAATGAGGAACATTTCGGCAAACGGAAACAAGAAACCAAAACAGTTTTCAGCAGGTTCGTATAGCACAGAAGCGTGGTTAATTTCACTGTGATTGCATTTTGATTGATTGCTTGATAATGGTTTGCATTTGAATAGGTTTTCTATCACAATTATTTGTAGTAAGTAGCCATTATTATGTCACTGACTGGTTATAATGGCATCTAAGTATTATAATTAGATCATATCCAAATGTTAAAATTCAATTTAACTACAAGCCAATAACATAAGATTGGTTATTATTCAATTTACATATAAAACTAGCAAACTTTGATTATAGGTTAACAGGACGGGGCTATGACAGTGATGGTGATGAAGAAATGTCAGAGTTTGGTGCAGCACCAATGGTCAAAAGGGTCAAAATGCCCTCAGCTGTATCCAGAGAGCTGCCAACACGTGCTGCAGTGCTCCGAGCACAAGGTGGAGATGAACAGGCTAGGACTAGAAATAGAAGAATGTTTGGATCACTATTGGGTACTTTACAGAAGTTTAAGCAGGAAGAAATTGTTTTGCAGACTAAGGTGAGATTTATAACATTGTAGTAATATTTTATTAGTTTCTTAAAAAAAATGTATATGTTAGCAACAATTTAAAATTGGTTGGTTAGATCTTATCACAGTAAATTTGCTTTAACTAGCTGTAAATTTCATTAAGACTAATAAGTAACAAAGAATAAAAAACTGATTACTTATTTTGTAGGAAGAAAAAAAAGCACTAGTGGAACGTAAAATAGAAGAAGCAGCACGCCTGGAAAAAGAAAGAGAACAAAAGGAAAGAAAAACATTGTTTGCTGAGAGAGATCACAAGAAAGCTGCTATAAAAACGTTGGAAGCCAAAATGGCGCGGGTGGCTGAGTTTGAGAAATGGGAAAGCTCACAGAAGCATTTGGGGAATTTCATCCTGACAAAAGCTAAGCCTCACATTTACTGGATCCCAAAGAAGATGAGTGAAAAGGCTGAAGAGAAACTAGCATCTAGCAGAAAGTTCCATGAAAGTATGTACCCTATATCACTTACCTTCTGCAATTTGTTATAAATTATGTTGTTGCTTTTACAGTATTTGAATGTGATATTTAAAACTTACAGCTAAATATGGTCCATTGTATCGCAGTGAGTTAATTTAATTATTCTTCTACTTTCATGCAAGTACTAAAGTCTCACTCTTGACTTCATTTCTTGTTTTAGTAATTTTTTTACTTATTATCCTCTATATAACTAAAGCAGCTTTTTAATGACATTTTATCACTTCTTCCAGAATACATGTCCAAAAAGCGAGAGGAGCTGCAAGAAGAGCTCTTGCGAATAGAACATCGAGTGCACCGCGGGCGCGGCGCGGGAGTCGTCGGCGCCAAGGAGAACAAGCCCGCCGACGACTCCATGCTAGACGAGAGTCTGGACACCACTCAGCACAGCCTCAACGACAGCCAGGATGCCGATGGGAACAAGAAGAGGGACAAGTTTGCAATGGACGTAGACAAGGATGAGAGTGATGATGACAGACATGAAGAAGAGGTCAAACAGGATAAGGAAGGCTCAGCAGCAGATTCTTATATTAAAGATGAAACAGGTACTTATGTCAAATCATTGCAACTCCTTACCTACCCAAAAGATTATACAAATAATTAATTAACTATGTATAGTAAAACCATTCTAAAAATGAACTCCCCTCCACAAAACCGTGATGATTTCAATGTGTGAGAGAAAATACAGAAAAACAGAATACACAGAAAAAAAATACAGAATTTGGTGGAGGGGCGTTCATTTTAGAAATGGTTTTACTATACATCTATATGTATTTGCATCAAAATAGTCTAATACATAATATCAAATCAATGTATTGTAACAAACTTTTAAATATAGAATATTTTTTTGATGGAAATACATTTCAGTTTCAGATGCAAAAACACAAATTAACAAAACTGAAGGTCATTCAAATGATGTAACGATGGAAGTTAAAAATGGTGAACATTGTGATGAAGATATTGTTCCACCTGGAACTGAGGGGTACAGTGAAGAGGCGCCGGCCCCGGCCCCGGCCCCCACAGCTCTTGAAGAAGCCGACCCAAGAGAAGAGACCCAACAACCTGCCTCTGAGCAACCCTAACATATAAGTAGCAAGTATCACAACTTCAGTTCAAAAGGATGTATAGTAAATAAATTGTGGATTGCACATTTTATGTTTGTTTCTATAATCTCCTTAGTTTTCTAGGGCCTGCTTAAAAATTACAAAGATTTCAATGATATAAAAAGTTTATTAAACTAGAAATTTATTGTAAAAAATCACAGTATTAGCATTGAAATAAATAAGGCATTAGATTGAAAGATTTTTGAAAAAGAGTCATAATGGCTAGGTTCAACAGTAATTATCACTAGTATTCTATAATAGTGCAATGTTTTATGTATTTTTTCTCATCAAGAGAGAAGTCCCTGTGTCCCTGTAGTGGGAATGTAAATAGGGATGATTATAATTATTATTCATTTATTCTGCATTGTTTATACACATTCTAATCATAGATTTTAATAAAGCATGTGGAGATACATTTTATATACAACTTAATTACAAACATAGATTGTTAATTAAATTGCTAAAAACATCTTATTGTATTAAAGCTAGTCAAGTGTGAATATTCTAGAAGCAATATCGTCCAGCATCCAGTTCATGCCTTCCAGAAGGTTCTCTCCCGTGACTGCAGAACAGCGCTCTATTCTCCAATGATGGGATTTAATGCTGTCCAGATCTAAAGCCTGAAACAGAACAAGCACAATATCAAATAATAGCAAATTAAGATTCAAAACAGAAAGCTTTAAGTCTATTTTCCTTTAACTTATAGGCACCAACAGAGTTGATTATTAAATTAGATATGGATTCTAGCTGGAATCCCAAGCCATCTAATATATGTACAAGTGCTTGTCACCTGTCTAATGTCCTGTAAAGACAGTGCTCCAGGCAAGTCTGCTTTGTTTGCAAGAACCAGTAGTGTAGCCCCTGCAAGTCTCTCCTCGCGCAAGAGTTCATGCAGCTCGCGCGCGCAGTCCGCCAGTCGTTGCGGGTCAGCGCTGTCCACCACCCAAGTTACACCATCTGTGCTCTCAAAATAGTTCTTCCAGTATGATCTGAAATTTATTTATACCATAGTGTATAAATTCAAGAACTTAAGGTCATAAAACCTCATGATTTTGCAATGCAATATCAGCATAGTAGTTTACCTGAGTGATTTCTGACCGCCAACGTCCCAGATGTTCAGCTTGTAGCCCTTGTGTTCCAGCGTCTTGATGTTGAAACCGAGAGTGGGCGAGATCGTGTCGATAGGTTCTCCATTAAAGCGTTTCAGTATCGTGGTTTTTCCGGCGTTATCTAAACCTCTGTTGTGAAAAGCTTAGGAAATTACTTACTTACAGTAGTCAAAGAGAAACGAGAAGATTTTATTAAAAGGATACAACATGAGTATTCGCATTTCTTTCTCCTTCTGTCTCAGTTTTTTCAATATGGTAAGGAACCCCATCGTTATCTAAAAAGTTACAGGGAAATCAATACAATACATTCACAAAAACTAAATTTCGTGAAAAATCTGTAAGAATTCTGAAAATGAGAATAACAAAACAAAACATTGGCCACAGCACAGCACAGCTGAATGAATGAATGATTGATGTTATGTCTTTTTTTTCTTCTTCTGTTTTGTGGCGAACTTGATGTTTTGATGTTATGTCATGGTCTCATGGTTGATGCTTGATCAAGGTTGAGAACGTCTCATGGACTGAAGAGACGAAAGGAGTAGAAGGGACGAAAAAAGTCCTATGTTAACAAAAAATTATGCCAAATTATCTGGATTTATATAATATAAGACCGCTGAGAACTACTTTTTAGCATCAAATTCACATAAATTTTAAAACAAATGTGCTGTACTAAAATTCTTATAAAAAATTACGCACTGAAAGTTTTTCAGTGAACGGCATCCCTAAAAATGAAAAACTTTTTCGGGAAATCGAAGGAGGAAAAACCATAGAGAAAAAATATCTATCCATGGCGGATCTCGTCGATGTCAAGGCTTTTATTTAGTTTTGGCCCAAAATGAAGCACCTTCAATGATTCAAAGTGGATTTAGAGTGTGGAAGTGATCGTGTGGCGGCGCGGTCTCGGTGATAAAGCTCGCTGGGCGGTGGCATCATGTTCAGTGGCACGGTGCGAGTGCGGATTTGTGAGGCCACGGGCCTCAGGCCGACCGACTTTCAGAAAAGGCATAATATGGCCTTCGGGAAACCAGGTACGTCGTCATTTACAGTTCTCCACAATAACTTTATTATTATACGGCGTATAACATAATGTTTGTTTCCGAAACATGCTACGTTTTATTGTTTTCGTGCGCATCAATAGGGTGTTGTATGTTTACCAAAAAGGGTGTAGGTGAAGTATGTAAATACAGAATATGGTTGCAGACGACCAGCCGATAGACCCGTACGTGTCGATTGACGCCGACGAGCACCACCTGGACCGCTCGACCACTAAGCCGAAGACCTTCGACCCAGTCTGGAACGAGACTTTTATTCACGAGGTGCACAATGTCACCAGGTAATCATCTCCCAATTCATTATACTTCTATAAAATAGAAACTTACCTCTTGCTAACAGTTAACATTTTTTTGTAGTTTGGGCATCACTGTGTTCCATGACGCTGCCATACCTCCAGACGACTTTGTGGCCAATTGCACAATCCCACTAGATGATCTCATGCACAGAGAGAAGGATGCCACAGACTTTTGGGTAAGACTAACAACACTCCTCAAACAAATCCAGTAAGCTACTGATTATCAAGGCCCCAAGATAACTGTCTATCTTTGCAGTAATCCATCTAAATTGTAAGATAAGATATAAAAACTGTCTCTGTTTGGGTAGTGAGATTGCTTTATCAATGTGTTTGTTTTTTATTTGTCTTGGCAGATAAGATGGTTTCTAATGAGACATCTGAAATGCTGCAGTATGCTTCCATCTATAATTAATCATGAATCATTTGCGAAGAAGATTTTCTTGTCCTGATCCTAAATATGTGCAATTTACAGACGAGGTGTGTGAAGTGACTCAGTGAATTGTATTTTCCTGTTATTGTGAAGGGAATGTGTTGCAGCCTCGGCTCATTCCTTGAATTGAATACATTCTGATATGAATCATTATGACAATCTTAGGAATCTGACCTATTTATTTATTTATTTATTTAATTTAGGCACAGCCAACAAAGGTTACAACATTATTGTGACCTACAACATTCTCTCTTTCAACAGTAATACACTGTCATTTTTTGCAATGATATGTAGTTTAAATTACATTGCCATTATTACTCATTCATTAGAATTAAATAATGTAGAGGAGTACTCAATAAGGTGCAGATTAATAAAGTTTTTTCCTGTTTATTGTATATCTTGATAGTTCATTTACCTAGGTCTTATTATGCCTTGCTTATTTTACTAACCTACTATTTTAATTGTAATTACATAATTTTAATGGTTCAGTAGAAGTTATTAAATGCTATTTGGTTGTAGAATGAGATAGTGAACCTCTCTGGATGTCAGGACAGTTGGTAAATATTGCACTTTGTGTTGTAGGTGGATCTGGAGCCTCAAGGGAAGCTGCATCTCAAAATAGATCTGAAATGGAACTCCCAAGGTCAGTGCTACTGCAGTGCAGAGCTCTTTAATGTAATAACGTCTATTCAACCATTTGGGAACAGGGTAAAATATAGATGCCCTAATTCAACACTCTGGCCAAGTGTGGGTTAGTGAATATCACAATGACATGTTCTCAAACTATTCAAAGTTCTCGAAATATACCTTCACCGTTAAAGGACATAATTTATAAATTTTAATGTTTGATCCCATGTGGTGAACTATACTAACACTATCACGGCCCATGACGCAGGAGTGTGTTGTCGCACCACTGTACAGGCATTAAATGTTTAAGGTGGAACCTCTCGTCAAGAGATGTCAATGTTTCCCAGTAGTGTTTATAAATAAATACGCATTTTCGTCTGTATTTTTTATATATTGTGTGGTGTACAATTGTTTTTGATGTCGACAGCGGGGTCGGGGTGCGAGTCGGGCGGGCGCGGGGGCAGCGGCGCGGGCGGCGGCGCGGGGGGCGGGGGCGCGCGGCGCAAGGAGTTCAAGGAGGGCGCGGGGTTCGCGCGGCGACGCGGCGCGCTGCGGCGGCGCGTGCACCAGGTCAACGGACACAAGTTCATGGCCACCTTCCTGCGCCAGCCCACCTTCTGCAGCCACTGCCGGGAGTTCATATGGTGAGGGTTACAATAGTGCTCATACAAATACTATACACTATTCTAATTGTAACTTGTTGTGGGGGAACTAGGATCTGCACTGACGTAACGCTATAGAGCGTATTGAGCATTGTCCCATTGCCTACGTCGGCCCTAACCATCCGAAATCCTTGATATAAGTACACTATTATTGCAGGAATTTTTCCTTAGCAACTAAACATTTAGGCCTCATCTCCTTAACGACTAGGCCGGACACTAAGAGGGATCGGATGACAGTAGGCTATAAGTCCTGCTGCCATTCTAAGGTCTTTATTGAGAGCTTTTCAAATATTGATGACAACAGAAATTTTGTAGTCAGTTATGTTTGTTTGATAGATAGGTAATAACTTTATTGTACATTTAGATAAACAATATACAGGACAACAAACTTAACTTATTGTACAACTGTGATTGTTGACAAATATGAAACACTTGTATATTTGTTTCCAGGGGTCTCGGCAAGCAAGGCTACCAATGCCAAGGTAAGTACTACAGTCCACATAATTATAAAAAATCCCATTGTTTAAATAGTGTACAGTGTAGATACTTAAAATATTTCAATATTTAAATATAGATTTGTCATTTATATCCATAAAATCCTAAAGATTACTTGGTCAAGTGTTTTATTGTGTCATACTTTGTGCCTTACTGTGCACTCTGACCTGGCGCCACATAATACATTACATTTATAGTACTGTACTACCAAACTGAGTTGAGTTGTAACCATTTTGTGTTTAGTTTTTTCGATATTTCATGTATTGAATAAGAATAAGCAAATAAAGATTTTATATTCAAATTCAAATTGTAATATGGCGTGTGTTTAATAGAATATGTATTGTATTTCAGTGTGCACGTGCGTGGTCCACAAGCGCTGCCACTCCCTCGTGGTCACCAAGTGTCCCGGCATGAAGGAAGAGGTAAGTGCACAAATAATTACTATAATCCGAAAGTTTGGGCAAACATTTGGCAAAATTTTGTCTTGAACTCGCTACCTAGTGTATAATGTTACCCATAGAATACCGAGATACATTCCTAAGTCAAAACTCTGTAATTCTAGTTAGTAGTATTTTAAATTCACTTTCCGGTTCTTATGACAACTCCCACTAGAAATTAAAATCAAAATGTTTATTTGCCAATATTAACACCAAATGTTAATAACTTTCATATAGCTGTGTCGTCTTTTCTTTTGTCTTTTAATTTAAGTGTTTGTTTGTTATAATATGTTGCTAATTTCGTCACTAAAGGAATGCATGCAACATAATATATTCTATAGATATTTATTTTTATGTTTGTAGACGTCAGGCCGGTCATGTCCGTGTAGATTGGCCGATTTGCCCATTATAGAGGTAACAGAACTACTGCATACTCTCAGGTTGTGGATATCCTAGACTTTCGCTGAAGACTGATTTGAAAAATGCATTCTTGTACTATAGCTTTTATGGTTTCGGAAGTGTGAAGGTTTTGTGTGTCAAGTGATTTTTTTTACGAACACTCAACTCTATCGTAGATCGAGTTAAAGTCAATTTGTATAGAATCAAAACAGCGCCTCAAGTATAATTTTCCAGTACAAATTGACATTAATTTAATCATGACTGATTTCGTAAAAAATCTGACACTTGACCAAAGCTATATAATAAAAATAATAAAATAATTAGCTATAATGACAATAATTATTATGGGGGAGATCATGTTTTATAGAACTTTTGCTATGGTGATGGAATAGGAGCATCTTTACTTTACTTACATTTTCTTTATGGTGAAGGTAATATTTAATTTTAAGTCATTTTTGTAATCCGAACCGAAAAGAAACGGACATAATCGATATCCAAAAACACTATAGCTTGTATTTTGAACAATAAAATTTAGAGCTTCATTTTGGGACGTCGAATTCGCTTTTGAAAAATCTGCAAACTTAAAAACATCGTAATCTTGGTCACCTTCGTGTTTAAACACATTCATTGCCTAAGAATAAGACCATTTTTATTGGATTAATGTCTATACTAGATTTCAATAAATAAATATGCATCACGGGCACGGATAGTGTTAACACAGTAATGTCCTCAGCAACAAGCGGGTCACGTGAGCGTGTCGAGCGGTCAGCGGTTCAACGTGAACGTGCCGCACCGCTTCGTGGTGCACTCCTACAAGCGGTTCACGTTCTGCGACCACTGCGGCTCGCTGCTCTACGGACTCATCAAGCAGGGCCTGCAGTGCGAAGGTATACTAACTAAACCTATATAAACTATATTACCTGAAGTGAAATCAAACATCGTGTGGAAACCGGTATGTTCTGAAAAAAATTTGAAGGACATGTGTCTGCGCGTTCCGTTTCACGTAACTAAGCGGTGATGAATGATAACGCTTTTTTGTAAATTAACAAATTATAAATTATGTTTGACTTAAAATATGAATTTAAATTATATTAATCAAATAGTATGCATGTATGTAATAGACCTATAAAACATTTACAAATTACATTGTTACACCTCAATCTTTTACACCCATTTTACATGTAATTTGGCAATAAATATTTCATTTCATTTCATTTCATTTCATTTGGTATACAATTAAATAAATTTATTAGAGAACTCGTAGTGTCTAGCTAAATAAACCTAACATAGGATTAAAGATTTATGTCATTTATTTCCATAAAATCCTAAAGATCACTTGGACAAGGTTTAAGACAATACTAACTGTTTAATGTACTATCATGTTTTTCACCAATAAATACTATCTATCTATCTATGTGTCATTCATCAACCCATACTTGACCAGCGTGGTGAATAGTCCTAATCTCTCTCATCAAGAGATAAGTCAGTTTGTCCCAGCAGTGAAAACATTATTAGGGGGATTTTGATGATGTCTTTGCAAGTGTCCCGGTCCTCTACGCTACGGTGTCCTACCATCCCGGGTCGCTAATTTATTTTTGTTTAATTGTATTCCAGTGTGTTCCATGAACGTACACAAGCGATGCCAGAAGAACGTGGCCAACAACTGCGGCATCAACACCAAGCAGATGGCCGACCTGCTCAACGAGATGGGCATCTCGCCCGACAAGAACCCGCGCCCGCGCGCCTCCAAGGTAACCTCGCAGCCACTGAGCCAACAATACCCAAAAATCCAAATTTGAGCGGCGGGTTTTGAACCCACGACCTTCGAAATGAAGTCAAGTGCTCCCACTTAGCTTACACGGTTTTAAGAATCATACAATACAAATCACATAACTTAGTTAGTTAGTTTGGGGACTCCTTTTTTCCGCAATTGGACTCAAGGTTGGTCCTTTGTGAGTGGTTGGTCTGCTAGTATAACCAGCATAAATCCGACCAGAAGCTCAGAATCGTCCTGGGGTCATCGCAGGCTTTACGGAGTGACCTCGGCAATTACATAACGTATTAATATGTTGATGTTTTCTTGCAGTACTTAAATCAGTCCCTGATGGAGGGTAGTCCCGACCTCGTTTCGGCGGATCCCGACTCGAAGGACGACAAACAAGACGACAAAGGTACGCTAATCTCAGCCCTATCTCCACTCGCTAAGGCTGCATTTTAATTCCGACCGCTTTTCTTAGTACATCATATTATTTTAGTAGTATATTAGTTACATTGTAGAATAGTTTGAATGTAGTTATAACGAGGCGCCACGAAACTTGTGTGTAAATGAGCAGGGTTTCCACAGCCATACTTGCTTTATCACTTTTTGATTTAGTGGATGCAGATGACTTCCCAGCCTCAAATAGAATAGAAGTAATAATAGTTTCTCATTAATTCATTAATAAAAAACCTTATCAGGAAAGTGCTTATAAATAACAGCACAGAAATTTGGGATTCCCTGACTATTAATTTAGTCCCCTGATTTACAATACCTCAGTTTCGTGGTACCTTGTATTGTATTCCAATAGTCAAGCATTATTTTTATTTGTTTTATATCAGAAATGTTACTTGCGTTACCCACGGTACCGACTACAAAATTGTATCCCCATGCTTTGTTTCATTTATTTATTTAATTCCCTTCATTTATTTTGTCTTCGTACCATGTCTACCCATTCCTTCACATTGTATTTATACATCAGAACAATTAGTTATCCAATCCCCGTAGCTTCGTACCGTGTCTCCCCTATCCTTGATAAAATATTCAGTTACTGTACTATAATTACCCATTCCCGTAGCTTCGTACCGTGTCTACCCTTTCCTTGACATAATATTTAGTTACTGTACTATAATTACCCATCCCCTTAGCTTCGTACCGTGTCTACCCTATCCTTGACATAATATTCAGTTACTGTACTATAATTACCCATCCCCGTAGCTTTGTACCATGTGTTCATCCGTTGACATTGTTTGTTTGGTTGTGTAGTATTGTTCCCGCTGCTAGGTTCACTCCCGAGGGCCGACTGGCGCTCCGACTGGGAGGAACTTCAGGATATATTCACTTGCACTGAAACGGGTAAGGCTTTTGTTTGAGTTTGCTTTCTGTCATCATTGGAATGTAGATAGAATTTGATTTAAAGTAGTTTTTGTAAATTAGATAAACCGCAGTATTCAATTATTTACAGGAAATTTTACAACGTTTAAATGGTGTTGGTAACTTTGTGAAAAATCAACCTATTCCTATTAAAATCTGTGTACATGTTTCATCTAAAATTGTAGGTATCACACTAAAAGTGATATAATTGATACTGACCTGATGAAAAATATGCCTCAAAAAGATTTAGCTTATGAAAAATTACTAAGTAACATATAACTTTTCAATGGTCAGATTTGCATAAATATAGAAATAATGAATCAAGGCTTTTAAGGTTTGAAGTGATGATTCTCTATGTTAGCTTTATAACAGTAGTGGGTGTCTGTTGTGCAGGCGGGTCGTGCTCCGGGTCTGAGGGCGCGGCGCGGGACAAGGTGACGCTGGACGACTTCACCTTCATCAAGGTGCTGGGCAAGGGCTCCTTCGGGAAGGTCATGCTGGCCGAGAAGAAGGGCACTGACGAGGTATTTACGGAAGAATATAATCACCACAGTTGTAATCATATAATCATCATCATAATTTCAGCCATCGGACGGCAACTGCTAGACATAGGCATTCCTTAATGACTTGGTCGGACGCAGCTTGCTTTTGAGTGGACACCCGACACTGTGTTTCCTGATCAGCGGTCTCTATTCGAGAATTTTTCCACCTTATGGGCCATCTGTCTTATTCCCAATATGGCCTGCCTATTGCTACTTCTAAGAGCTAATCCGCAGCCCATCTCTCCAATTCTGACTTACGACCCCGAGCAAAGCCCTCACCATAGCTCTTCGAGCGACTCTGAGCCTATTGATGAGGCCGACAGTGAAGCACAACAGTTCTTCGCATGTCGTATCGTTCACCAACGTCTACTCTCCGTCTCGTTTCCAGGTGTACGCGGTGAAGGTGCTGAAGAAGGACGCCATCATACAGGACGACGACGTGGAGTGCACCCTGACGGAGCGGCGCGTGCTGGCGCTGGCGGCCAGGCATCCCTTCCTGACGGCGCTGCACTCCGCCTTCCAGGTAACTGAAGGACGCCTCATACAGGACAGGACAGAAAAAGCCAGACTCGACAAAAACAACGTTAAACGTCGCACTTGTTTTATTATTAAATGTCTCATGTTATCTTATCCGTTCCAGACGAGGGACCGTCTCTTCTTCGTGATGGAGTACGTGGACGGTGGAGACCTCATGTTCCAGATTCAGCGCGCGCGCAAGTTCGATGAGCCCCGCGCCAGGTTAGCATATTTTTCAAGAGCTCAAAACCATAATTTTTACTATAAAAATAATGATGAAATTGCCTCTTAATTTCACGTCGTTCAATGCTGTCTCATGTATAAGAAACGCGCGACAGCTTGGTACTTTGTCTGCAATAAAGGTTGCCGTATGCAAGTGCTGTAACTCGGGTGGTTTCTAACAGGTTCTACGCCGCGGAAGTGACCCTGGCGCTGCAGTTCCTGCACGCGCACGGCGTCATCTACCGCGACCTGAAGCTGGACAACATCCTGCTGGACGCCGACGGACACTGCAAGCTGGCTGACTTCGGCATGTGCAAGGAGGGCATCCAGGGTACGTCTCCTTCCCCACGCGCTAGCTGTGTCAACTGAGTTACTGATGATGCACAACATCCAGAAAGGTAGAAGATGTGGCTTGAAGGCTGTTCCAACATCTGAGTGGCACTGGTGATGGACTAAATCTCGCAATGGTAGCCTAAAGTAATATACCTTTTTAAAGAAAGTTTTATCATACTTTTTTGATGATTGCAGATGGCGCCACCACGACCACGTTCTGCGGTACTCCGGACTACATCGCTCCCGAGGTAAGGAGATTTTATTTATAATTTTTAAGAATTGCATTATAACAGTTTTGAAAATTCACACAGCAACATCTAATCCTCAAGCGAAGCTAGCCAATTACCTTAACTATTAAAAGTAGTCAAGGTCTTATTTTTAGTGATGTCCCTTGCGGTTGTGCAGATCCTGCAGGAGCTGGAGTACGGTCCGTCGGTGGACTGGTGGGCGCTGGGCGTGCTGCTCTACGAGATGTTAGCGGGCCAGCCGCCCTTCGAGGCCGACAACGAGGACGACCTGTTCGAGAGCATCCTGCACGACGACGTGCTGTACCCCGTGTGGCTGTCCAAGGACGCCTGCGCCATCCTCAAGGGTAACGTGCCGTAGCCAGCCCCCTTCGAGGCCGACAACGAGGACGACCTGTTCGAGAGCATCCTGCACGACGACGTGCTGTACCCCGTGTGGCTGTCCAAGGACGCCTGCGCCATCCTCAAGGGTAACGTGCCGTAGCCAGCCCCCTTCGAGGCCGACAACGAGGACGACCTGTTCGAGAGCATCCTGCACGACGACGTGCTGTACCCCGTGTGGCTGTCCAAGGACGCCTGCGCCATCCTCAAGGGTAACGTGCCGTAGCCAGCCCCCTTCGAGGCCGACAACGAGGACGACCTGTTCGAGAGCATCCTGCACGACGACGTGCTGTACCCCGTGTGGCTGTCCAAGGACGCCTGCGCCATCCTCAAGGGTAACGTGCCGTAGCCAGCCCCCTTCGAGGCCGACAACGAGGACGACCTGTTCGAGAGCATCCTGCACGACGACGTGCTGTACCCCGTGTGGCTGTCCAAGGACGCCTGCGCCATCCTCAAGGGTAACGTGCCGTAGCCAGCCCCCTTCGAGGCCGACAACGAGGACGACCTGTTCGAGAGCATCCTGCACGACGACGTGCTGTACCCCGTGTGGCTGTCCAAGGACGCCTGCGCCATCCTCAAGGGTAACGTGCCGTAGCCAGCCCCCTTCGAGGCCGACAACGAGGACGACCTGTTCGAGAGCATTATCCAGGAAGGCCATAGGCCATATATTATGTAAACTTTATGTGGATAAAGTAACAAACGCAAGCGTAGCTGTCGGCGGGTCGGTTAGTACATAATAATAAATAAAAATAATGCCGATTCGTTCTGGTGCGGTCTAAAAGTGCCCGGATTGGAAGGTCATTCGCTCAGTCAGCTTGCAACTTGCAGCATATTTTTTATAATGTGATGTATCGTTAACATGATGTGTTCGTGCAGGGTTCATGACGAAGTCCCCGGCGCGGCGCCTCGGCGTGTGCGGCGGCGCGGGCGGGATACGAACCCACGCCTTCTTCCGCGACATGGACTGGGACGCGCTCTCGAACCGCCGCCTGCGCCCGCCCTTCCGCCCCAAGCTGGTACGTAGCTCATTATATACATTATTAAAAAATAAAACTATGTATATTTTAACCTATAACAGCATGCTAGTTGTGATTGGCCATGTTTTTCGCGCGCTTTGTGCTCCGTGCTGACTAGACAGGTTGTGACCGGCGCCGTTTGTTCCAGAAGAGCAAGCGCGAGGCGGCCAACTTCGACGCGGAGTTCACCAAAGAGGAGCCCGTGCTGACGCCCGTGCCCAACGACGTGCTAAGGACCATCAACCAGGTGACTAGTTGATTTATAAACAATGATCATCCTTTCGAGGTATTGATTAAACTTAACTAACAAAATTCCTTTCGTGTCTTTTTTTCCCGATAATTTGAATATGTATTGTACCAGATCGAAGTTATCAGCGTCCTCTATTTGCAGGAGGAGTTCCGCGGTTTCTCATTCGTGAACGAGGACTTCGTGGCTGCGTCCTCTGCGCCCGCGCAGTAGCCCGGCGCGCCCCCAGCCCGCCCGCAGCCCGCCCGCGGCCCGCCCGCAGCCCGCCCGCAGGCCGCATGCCATCACTCTAGTCACTACGCGACTGCGCGAGTATTATTTCGTTGTTAGGATAAGGAGCCTTCGAGTCTCTTAGTTACCGGTACCCGCTGTGCAATCAAGTCAACGTCAATAGCGTCACAGAAAATCCTCGCTGAAAAGGATCTCAGGGTTTTCGTCGTAGGCTAAGTACATCGCGATTACCTCCACTACTGTAGATGCCAAATGGTAGATTATTTTGAAAGTAACTTATGACGATCTGTCCGAGGCGAGCCGCCGCGCCGCCTCCCGGTGCCCGGTGATTGGTCGCGCGGGGGGCGGCGGCGGCTCGGATGTTGATGTAAGCAAGTTAGCTAAGTTCGCGCTATGATAGCTCTTCATTTGATGAATATTGGGCTTTAAAACGAGGGTCTAATTCTAAACGATGTGTTCCGCGGCACTCGCAGTCCGTTGAAGTGTCGTAGTTAGTTACCCGACGGGACCGTTACCGCGCTAGATCCGACTAAGTTAATCGGTTATATGTCTACACAGAAGTATATTTTAAAGAAAGAAATATATTTATACCGTGACTCGTCACCGCAGATTCAGATATACGAAAGTTGTCATGCAGATCATGTATTTACCCAGATTATATGGAAGTTGTTGTAAATATTGAGAGTTGTGTATCGAGTGCTGCCGACGTAGAGGGCAGCACCGCCGTGAACCCCAGGCGTGTGTGAGAGAGATAGTTGTTGGACGTCCGACGCCGCACCGGCCGAGGAGACCGAACGCTTATTTATTTCGTGGCTTCGTTAGCTCTGGGCTCCTGGTTTCATAATGTGTTCATCGTGACGTTACATTTTTACGATACGTTTACTTTAGAACTACCTATCTGTATTAAGGTTTGACTACTAACGGTAATGTAGTCTAGCCCCAGAGCCGGGGCCCTCGGCCGGCCCGCGGGTCGCGTGGAGGCATTTCTTCCAATACTCATACATTTCTTGCTAAGTTTCGTTAACGCGATCCGCCATCTTGTTGTATTTCCCGGACAAAATGGCACCCGCTTTGCCGATCGCGATATTGTTATATTCTTTTATGAAATGCTAGGCGCAGTGTGACGCCGGCCTAACGTTACCCCCTATTTTGAGATTATGATTTTTATTTTTTAGTTCTTTTTATTAGCGATGAATTTATTTCGTACTATGAGTACAGTTATTTTGAATGACGTTGACCGATGGAGTTCGTTGATTATTTATATATTTATTAGTTGCGTCTTGCGTCGCCGGTGGTCGACGAGTATTATTGGTTAGTCGAAGGTGTTAAGTTTATTATAAATATAGTTTATGAGGAGGTTGATTTCTAGTGGGAGTTGTTGTGGTGGCCCGCCGCCGAGATGCACAAATGTAATGCTTTATGTAGTCGTTAGTGTATAAATAGAATAATACATATAATAAATAATTTAAAAAATCTCTGTTCGTGTTCCCGTATTGACATGTTACGTATTTTGACATATATTTTACGTGTCGTCGTTTTTTATTTATTTAATTTGTATGTGAATTGTATGTTCTATGATCAGGGTTATTTGTTATAGAATGTCGCGCGACGTTCGCCGGTCATTGAACTCGCCCTCGTAACCGAGCAAACGAATATTTGACGTCCCAGTTACCAATTTTGTGAATCGGTACATTTTGCAAATACGACCGAGATCTATGAATTGTATAACTAAATAATTCTGGCCGTCGCTAGCGTAAGTTAAATGTATGTGCAAAAGTTAATTTTTGATGTGAACCGTACTAAAAAATGAAAAAAAAGTATAGTGCATAGTGGAACTAGGTGTAAGTGCAGCTGCGTCCCGCTCCACTGTCCGACCGACAAACCTACTCTAGGAAACGTTTTTGAATCTTTAATTTTATTCTTTTGAATTTTTACACTTACTTTTGTTGATTTATAGGAGGTTATCATAGCTGTTAATTAAAGTAGTACAAGTTATGTAGTAACGGGGCGCTGCAGTCGCTGTGTGTATGTACAAACCGCACTAAAGCTATTTATATAGAGAGCACGTTATATCGAATAGATTTATATGAAGAGTGGGCTTTCCCGCGCCGCTCGCGTCGGACCCGCGTCTGGACTTCCGTTTGTAAAAATATTGAGATTGAGAGAATAGAAGCCGATAACTAGTTTTTAAGTCATTGCAAGTCATAGCAGTTATTTGATTGTGCGTGACGCGAGCGGCGTGTGGAGCGGCCGTTATATTTTAGTAACAGATTCCATCGCCCGAGACGCACACGCCTCTCAGCCAGTGTAAGCGATGTGACAGAACTAACAAACAAACTGTTGTCGATTGCCCATATTCTTCCGTATCTAGTCAGGCGCAAATGTGACTTTTTGATAGTGAATTTTTAGCAATACTTGGGAGTTTTTGTCTTAGTTAATTAAATCGGATAAAATGTAAAAGAAAGTGCTTTAGTTATTCTAACCCAGAAAAACAACAAAAAACTTTTAAAATGGGTGTTCTGTATCAGAATAACTAAAATAGTATTTATTATTTCTCAGTAATTCACTATCAAAGTCAGCAAGAACTCATAAATGCCCCCCCCCCATTCCCGCACGATGCCGCGCCCCCTCCGACCCTTTCCTTCGTGAATGGCTGACGAAGGAAACAGATCCTACCTTCAAAACATCAAGTTAAGGGCTGATAGACGACACAACGCCAGTGTGGCATATAAGCGACCAAAAATGCGACAAACTGGACAAACTCAAGCATATGCGTAAATATTTTAAACTATGCTTCAATAGATTCATCATAAATCCATGAACTTTTTGTACCAGCCAAGCCAACGCCAGCATACTGAACCGCTACTGGGATGAAAGTTGGCGCTTAGCAACATTACTTGTCCAAGTGATCTTTAGGATTTTATGGAAATTAATGACATAAATACGATATAGGCTTTGCCTAGTGTGAAGTCCGCTGATATATCTGCTACATTTAATTGTTATTGTAAGGTAATACATATTTTCTTTTTTACAAATCATTAAATTCTATTCAAGTTCCTGGATTTTCCGTTCACACAATGAATATGTCTTCAGTGTTTATGGTCCATGTTGTCTTGTTTGTCCTATTTGCTTCTATGCCACACTTCAGTGCCCTTTCTGTCTTGTCTTCTAAAATCAAAGTTCTTTTAAATAATAAGAACAATGTACAGATAATAATGCAAGGTTGGAGCGCGGCGCTCGCTCGTCCATTGCGTGGGATCGACACAGTGATGCAACGCCTGTAAGGAGGCGCGCGCTGGACATTCTGTATTATTTATAACAATACCATTTACAAGAGACGTATGTATTCTTATTAAATACTGAACTCAGTCACCAAACTCAACGAGATTAGGAAATATCGAAGTTGCGCAAACTATACCGTTGCGCTTCTAAAGTTTGTCTGTAAATTAAAATACCAAGCAGGTACATAACAAATATATTTTTTACTATACGAATATAAGATTAAACAGTGGTGTTTTTTGAAATCTCATAAAAATCTCAATAACTAATTATCAGTAAAAAATAAGTAAACGGATCTAGTCACTAGTTTGCGCATCCGCCGTGCCTAAGTACCGTTGCGTTGGGGACACGCTGTATATAATCATATACAAGGTGTGGTCTAAGCTCTGCGCGCGCCTCCGCCCGCTGTAACTACACATATCACGCTATTCGCTATGATTTTCTAACGATATATTTTGTATTAGATCAAATCACTAAATATTTATATTTATTGTATACCATGATGTCCTGTGTCAAACATAGCACATTAGTTATCGTTGCCGGAATCTTCGTGGATGTTTTTAAAACGTGAATAATATAATGGCTAATATATAAACAGATAATTGATATTTTGATAAAATAATAGTCAGTAGATAATAATAACCAGAAATGTATTGATTAATCCGTTTTAGTCAGGTCACCATGGTCAGTAAGGGAAACTAACTTTAAGAACTTGATATTATTCCGTATTCCGAACAGCTACGTGCTCTACTGAGGTGGGACCAATTTTCTAGTTATTCTCAATTAGTTAAATTGTGTCCAACCATAAATCTTATTTATAAAGTTACTTTAAATACTTGGGTTATAACCGAATACAGAGATGTGTATTTATAAAAAGTTAACACACTCGCGAACTCGTCGTAGACTTAGTCGTCGATTTATACTTCTATCGCCGAGACTTTGCGTTCCTGACACATCGCGATTGAACTGATAACGTAACTTTGTAATGGCGTTGCAGTTACGATAAAAATATTTTTACTGTTTGTTTACCGTTTTAACAATTGATGAGGATTAAATCTACATTATTATATCAATAATCAATGAATCTAATAATTTTGTGCCAAACTAAGTGTAAAATAACTTGGTAAACAATATTTTTCTAAATCTGCGTAATAATATTGCGATAATATTGCGCTATTACAAGGTTATGTCAGTGCTTTATATTTGTAGGTAGTGCTGTGCTAAAAATAACAGGCAACAACAGTATCGTTATCTGTTACAGTTATATTTAAAAAATAATACGTTTAAGAATTTGAAAAAAATGGACTATAAGATTTTATTAAATATAAGAATAAAACTACGACCAAACCGAACGCGCGAAAGAAAGTGGCATTTTTATATTTATGTTTAAAATAATAACCCCAAATGGCGTTATGGGCCGCCATTTTGTGACGCTAAAACAATCGGTTTCCACTTAAATTACTAAAATATAAATATTAAATGATTCCGCCAATTTAAAACGAAAATAATCTTAAAAATAACGCGGCGGTTCATTTTGGAGGAACGGTTACGAACTCATTATGTTGTGCCCATCACTAACGTGTCAAACTGACATGTGTCCTAAACGTATTCTTATCGTGGCCAAACTATAGTTTTGTTATTTCCCATACTGACCAAACTTTAATGACGGCTCTGTAGACCAGTGCGTGTATTTTTATCACAGTTAACTTTTGTTTAGTTTGTCATTTGTATATAAATAACAAGCCGAACCGAAACTAAACTGTGGTAGGAATAGAAGCACTTATAACACAAGCTTAATAGATGTAAAAGAAGTAACTTGTCCCTGCGTCCGGTGTCCGCGACTAAAGGATTCACTCGTCTTGCTGTGGATTGCGCCCTCCAATGTAATACGTCACATCCACAAAGATTCCCTCGAAACGTACGGCATAATTTATTTTGTACAAATATTGTAACGCTTGTAGAGTCCTACCTACTAGTGCGCTTCCGAGAGGCGACGTTAATAGCCAAAGAGGATTACTGCGCGGCTGAAAGCCCGTCTTGCCAGTTCCGCTCCGTTCCGGCCTCGCTCCGCTCCGCTCCTTCGTGCGAGGCGCAACTCGCTTAGCTATAGGACATACGTGTAACCCATTACCCCAAACCTACAGGAATTCGATTAAAATGATAGGGTTCGGCCAAAATCTAACCTGCCTGGTAAAATAACCAGTAAAGCACAATTATATCAGAAATCTAGCACACGTTACTCAAGCTTCGAGCTTACCACGGGCTAGATGTTGCTGTGTGAATTGTCCAGCAAATCATTTATACATAATTTACTAGAAACGAGAATTACCTATATGTTTTACAATTCTTGTGGCTGGTGTAATGGGAAATTTGTTATAATCTAGCGAGGAACAACTGTAATTTTATAGTTAAGTTACTTGTAAGTCAAGTCTATGTGTTAAGAGATCCTGTAATTTTAGGCATAAGTTATAGTGTAGTGTCTCCGGGGGTTCGGAGTGGAGCACGCCGGGTCTAGACTAGTCTGCGTTGACTGTAGTTAACAAGGTGTTATTTCGGCTAAAGGCGCGGCGCGGTGGCTGATACTCCACGCTTAACTGCACAAATCCTTTATTTGTTTATTGTTGTTGTGTGAATTATCCAGCAATATTTGTTTATCTATACAAAGATAAATCCACTTTCTATTTCTTCCAGTCCGCTGATCCCAAACAATAGTGCCAAATGAAAATTGAAAGGCGTGTTGATGGGTTTGAAATCGTCCATTGTCAATATTGTTCATATACCTCTATAAAGTTTGCTTTGATGTTAACAAAAATAGTTATGACCAATTTCTCCTGTTGGATCTGATAATTCATACAGCATTCCTCGCGCTGTTATAGGATACTAAAAACTCACATTACCATCCATTATCGTACATGAAGCTTTCTCATAATTTGATTCCAATTAGAAATGGTCCAATTTGAAAAGAAAACAAAAAGCTTAGGAATGACGTTAAGTAAACGGAGCATAATTGAAGGTTGTTATTGCAGTGGAGTTCCCAGCTGCGCCCGCGCCGTCTTTGTACTCCTTGTTTGTTCACCGTTCACGTTAGGACATTAGCCGGAGTAAATAACGCATATAATATAGTTTTATGATGAGAGTATGTATTATGTAATCCTACATGTCTATTAAATCAATGAAATAGATAACCTCATGTTTTATTTACATTCCTGTTAGTTATGATTTTTAAACGTAGCGTTGCACAGAATATCCACAGAATGTTGGCGCTGTTGGAAGTTCTGTTTGAGCTTATGCTTTAGTTTCGTCATTTCATTGATTTCGTCGTGGATTTTCTCAGCGTTAGTAGATATTGATAGTAAATCCTTTTTACTAGCCTAGCGGGCCTACCCAGCAGTGGGCGTCAATAGACGACCTCTGTTGCGAAGCGGTCGAAGTTCCACTTGCGACGCAAGAGGACACAACATTTTTACGATCTGCAAATATTTGTACCGTGTCTGTGTGTTATATAATTATGTATATATACCTACCTAATAAAATTATTTATAAATGTATATTTTTTAGTACTTATATCAGAAATCCAGCATCTGTAACACGGGCTTAGAGCTTACCACCGGGCTAGATGTTGCATTGTCCAGAAATATTTATTTTACAATAAAATAATTTATTATTTTCTATTATCTCGACATAGCATCACACGTGTGAAAGCATTTATTTTTTGGTTTATTCAGAGAACATTTTCGTCGTGGAAAAGATCGAAGTGATTGTCATTTCGTCTTAAGTCTCAGCAATTAAAATGTAATCGGCGATCAGCGCGGGCGCAGGTTCCGGCGCAGGGAACGTAAACATTAGCTAATGAAGCGATTCCGGTCAGAGGTCCGCGGCTATCTGCGCCGGCGCACTCCTTTTGCAGACACGGGGACTTATTTGTACGGCTGGCTGTTACATTACGGGTACATTGGATCACGACTGATCACTAATTTGTTCCGAATTGCACTGAATTGTTTAACATTTTCATTAATTTTCTATAATATAGTATCCATACAAAAAATCTATGAATTTCTTAACAATAGGGCGTACCTTTAGGTACATCTTATGACAGCTCCTCATTTAAGTAACAAGAATTGTGTTTGTAAGTCTCCTCTTGTTAGGCTCCTGTTTGTTATGGAGGTTTATGTATAATATTTCAGAGAGAATACCAGAAAAATACTCTTGTTTCCCACAGTTTGCTTTAAACAAACATCGACAATAATATGACAGATGTACGATCCATATTTGCGATCGGGCGTTTGAAATACTTTCTAAATGTGAACATATTGTATCACAGATGCCTTTTTTTGGAAGAGTCGAGCCAACTTAAACGAGTACCTACATTGTTTAACCCAAATGTGTAAATCGGGGTTATATTTACCAGAACGATAAAACATCGCGGACGTGCACAGACTGCGCAGTGCCACTTGTCGCGACATCATTATTCTAACCCACGAATTACCCCTCGACAACAACACAATACGCTCCCCGGGAATACTTCACGTTTTTTGTAACTGTCAGCTGCGCAAGTGGCCATTGTCTGTGCTCGCGACAAACGCGATTAAATGGATCTTCTAATTTATTTGAAACCGACATTTGGTTAGTCTATTAAACAGTGCTCGAGTCCCCTCGCGAATTTGTTTTTTATTCATCAACCGCCGGCCCCTTCCTGGCCTCGGGGTGATTAGAGCGCGCATCGCGGCGTGAAATCGGATCGATTACCGTTCATTTATTATTTTCAATCGAATGGATCACCGAGAGCGATTATCGTAAACGATTTCTATCGCTACCGTTATAATAGCCGTGATCGTGTCCAATCGGAATTTGAATGATAGCTACTGTACGATAAATTAGAGGATTAATAAATTCAATTTTGTTTTATCGCGTTTTTTGTGAGTTAAAGAAATAAATAGTTCTCTTTGAAGTGTTAAATTAAATTGCTTGTCCGTGAATGGGAGTGGCTCGCGGCCGCTCCCACGCCGCCGCGCGTCGCTCAGCGCTCGCACCGGGCCTTGTCGCCGTTTGCCTGCGCACGCGCATCGTTTGTTTCCGTAACGAGCAGATTCGCGCCATTATGTCACCGCGCAGCTCTCCGATCTCATTAGCTCGATGCACCCGAGACACGTCTAGCTCTATACTAGTTTACTATAAAAATGCGCATGTTTACGTATGCAAAGATTATCACAATGTAAAGGAAATGTTACCATGGCATGGTAGTTCTAGCAGCGTGCTTAGTCTACGTATTGTTATTCCTAGGCGTGTATTCCGACTCGAGCGCACCTTGGTCGGCGGGGCGCTCGCGTGTTAACGTATCGACAAATCGGCACATCGGTAACATTGTCACGGCGTCTCATTACAGCGCACTGGAGCCCTACACCACTCGGCCCCGACGGCCATCACCAAGTCAAATGCGGCCGTAACGAGCGCAGCGTGACCGCGCGCCGGCGTCGCACACGCGAGGACCGATTGATTACCGACCTCACTTCTAACTAGATTTCATCTGAAATTCATGTTGTTTCCTTCTTTGGAGTGATTGGCGGAAAATGCTGTGATTACAAAATCCGTGGTAGCGATACCCTAACTAAACTTTACCGGTAGTAACGTATTAGTGCCTATCAGTAGGTAAATCATTTATGCTTTTTCCAGTCATTTTGCATTTATGAAGGCGAAACGAAAAGTCACGACTCACAATTACAATGGATGGTAGCGGCTCTCCGCCCAACTGAGCCCTAGAATAGTAAATATGACGGAGAGGCATGTCCGCGTCCCTTTGTGGCGGTTATCTGCGGATCGGGGTCGGGCGACCTGCGCGCACTGCGCCCGCGCCCGGCTGCACTCGCCGAACTCACAATCTTTCTAAAGATTTATAATAATTATTAAATAAGTTCGTTTTTGAATATAGGAAGAGATTAATACCTACATGGATTTGAAAGATTTCCAGTAGGTTCCTGATGTACCTACTTCAGTCGGCAGCGGACTCGCATTCGCATTGAACCAGTAGTGTTCACTAAATCATCCATTTTTATCGAGCCGAGAAACCTTTTTGACCGCAACTGCCTTCTGTTAGTACCTATGCGCATTATATGGCCTGCCGCCGCCACTTCAATGAAATTCGCTTGGCTTTGTCGATGTTCCTATTCCATCTGAAATGTATGTTAATATGTGAAAGATGTACCCGAGTTTAGGAACCTATAGTTTGTTTATTTGATGAGGTTATTTATAATGATATCGACTTGTGATGCATAGGTATTTCCCGTTATCCTGGAATCAAAGTTCCTTACATTCTGTAAGACCATTACGCGAGAGCAATAAAAGTAGATTCAGCATCATTAGGACGGACATAAAACCCAGGTATTGCACTTTTGTCGCAATCGTTTAACGTAACAAAGAGTCCGATTACCGGTATCTGCATCGGCGTAATGGAGGCCGCTTGGTTATAAATACCAAATTAATTGCAGACTAAGTGCCGCGTGTCCGGCGCTATCGCCCTATCGTGCAACGGGACACTTTATTTCACCATTTTAGGACGAGCCGATGGAAACTACACTTTACAGATAAAACAACAGCGGAAGAGCTAAGTGGGGGATTTACATCAGCACAGTTAGGTGAAAGCGTCAGGAGTGGGGTTGTCTGTCCCACGGCGCGGTAAATCATCCCGCATTCAGCCGCCGAGACGTCAGTCTCGCCGTATTGTGACTGTTTATGCCATTTCCAAAGACGCATTTCTTGTGCCTTTGCATATTTATTACTTTTTGAGTAAATTATTATGGCATTTATGGCCTATTCTTAATCAAAGCGCTTAAATAAGTTTAGATTAACAAACGACTGCATTCAGAGAAACAACATAGGCGGTATAACAGGGAAGGCGACTGCTGCAATTAGAAGGATGTCTCGGCGTGTTGGCGGAGTATCTGATCTGAATGCGATCCTCTCGTTTGTAGCAATATCCCGGACACGGGATCGGCGCCGTATCGCGCCGGCCATCGACGTGCGACAAACGAGCGCGCCGCACGCCACCGCGCGTCCGCCCCGGATCATCTGCAGTGCAGGAGAGCAACCCATGCATTCAGCTTCTCTCAGATACTCTCATACTGAGGTCACTTCATTCACATGTAAATCTAGTTTACATGTCACTGCTGTTTCTATCGACAATTTGAAAACTCTTATTTTCAATAATGTATTTAGTATGTGATGAATGATGAATTCAAGAATGTGCTGCTATCATATTTCCGTTCGATAGGCAACTGACCTCGTAGCTAGTGTACCAACCTATCTACTAGAAAAGCATTATTGGCTCCTGGCCTAGGCGGGTCCTGGCAGACTCGTGACCGTTCGCTGCAATTACACGTCACGGCGCGGCGCGGGCGCGGCGTGGCGGGGCGGGGGCGGCTTCTCCGTCGTTATTTACGAGCGCGCTGCCCCCGCACCCTCCCCTCGCGCCATCCTTCACGGCTGCACGAGATTAAACTAACTACAAGATTGTTGTCTTCTAACCTTCCCACTTTAGCTCGCTACCAAACGTTTGCAGAAATGTTTGCGCGCTAACCATAAATATTATCTATTATTTATTAGCCGTTCTGCTAAGCAAAGGCTCTCTTTATTCCCTTCCACTTTTCCCCGTCATCACAGTTCACTTCATCAGGCCAAGTTATTTTTACATTTAATTAAATAAAGTAATAAAATATAACATTTGTATGGCAAAGCCCTTGGAAGTTCGCATTAAGACAGGTTTAAAGAATGCGCAGTTAATGTGATGTTCCCGTTAGCCTGGTCACCCCGACCGGCGCGGGCGCAGCGCTCTATCTGTCACGGAGACTCATTGTGCCGCTGCCCCCGACTCCGGCGCATCGCATTGTGCGGAGATATCGCCCTCTGTCGAGCCAAATTACTTACCATTCCAGTGATTAATGTTCCCAGCCCGACGCGGATTATCGCTCTCTGGAAATGTATTTCGAAAATTACTTACATTTTACGTTAACCGCGATGTTATGGAATATACGCTCTGGCTTTTGCAAGTACATGTTATTGGATTTGGTCTTGTAATTATTTTCTCGCAATACTAAACACCTAAGATTATTGTGCTTCCTTGATAACATATCACTAGATGAACCTGCAACAGAGTGTGCAACAGAGTTAATTTCGTTCACTTTTAAAAACGACGAAATACTTGTTATAGTTGTTAGTATACTCACACACAAACACACACTAGTATAGGTAGGATATGCGAGATGAATGGTTGTGTGATATGTGACCTACCTACACGTCTGCAAATTGAGCGCGTAACTATTATAATGTGTTGCACGTTCTGTCTTAAATATTCACATAATTTATTCACCACAGGTTCATTATTATTCAGAGTTATTCCACTACCTAAGTAAAATAAAATTATCACCTAACATTATAATGAGCAAAATAAAACGATTCCCTATTACAAAATAAAGTCGATAAAATGACTTTAATTTGTTTTTTAATGAAAAATATAATTAAATAAATTGGAAAGTCGTCCTATTAAATCGGTTTCGTACAAATTACTCTACAAATTTAGTAAAAAAGGCTGCGTGGGCGCATGTCTGTGAAGCACTTCCCATTTGTAGCGACACGCATTACCATAGGAATGCCTTCCGCGGCGCTCTTCGCCGAGCTGATGACTCCTAATAAGATTCAATTACCAGTAATTAGTTGGAAATTAAACGTTCGTTATGAAAATGTATTCGAGAGATGTTACAATAGATAAAGTTCTATATACTTGGCGTGGAGACCAGCTTGACGTGGCGTGGTCCGGACGATGCTTCGTGAAGAGGCTAAACTAGTAGACAAGACGTGCTTCGCTGGGTGGTGCAGTGCCGTTTATACGCTCTCTAAGGTAACTCTCTACTTTAGACACAACATGAAACATCGTATCTTAAGTATAATAATTAATATCAGTAAAAGCTTTTAATTGGCTCTCGTAAGTAACTAGCACTAGATATTGGCGTAGATAAGTGAATCAAATTAAATTAATTTTTACCCACTGTTTACTAAATGCGTTGCGGTTCATATTCTGTGAGCCCTATATCCCATTTGGTGCCAACCTACCGAAAGTAACAACGCACCGCAATGTCACTATTTATTGCTTTAATTACCATAATCACGTCGTTAGCGATTTCATTACAATTTCATGCTGGAAACTTTCACATATCACGACATAAACAGTGTAACTAGGCAATAGTTGCGTAGTTACCAGCGACTGGTTATAAAGTTAGACCGTGACGCTGCTAGCCGATAAAAATCAGTATCCACCACATCTAATTAGATCTGAGCTTGTAGGTGATCCATATGCCGATCGATTGCGCAGCCTCTAGGCGGAGGCACGACTCCCGCGCCGCCTCCCCCCGCCCCCGGCCGCCCCCCGCCGCGGGCCAGCGGCGCACGCGCAACACAGGGTGCGAATGTTCCTCACATTTGTCGTATGCGAATAATTTAAACTCTACAAAACACTTGTAACTACCAGTTTATCAGTAGGTACTATCAGTTTATGGTCGGTTAATGTCCTATCGGTTTTATAGGTGGTAGTAACTAACTAGGTAGGTACATTTTAACATAAAAATACTCACACAAGCCAAACAGACACAAAAACTAACGAATAGTCTTACCTGAAAAGTTGAGTTATGTGCGACAGACTACATTGTGTGGTTTAAATCGTAGAACAGACGAATTCTCGGTACAAAAGACGACAACGCGCTCGCGCATGAAGTATTGCAGCAAAAAGTGCGTAGGAGTGTCGGCGATAGATGTTACCCGTTTATAGCCTATAGCTCGCAGACAAACGGACACAATGTTGTTCAAGTTAATGGGTCTTAGGTTTCGAACTCGGTAGCAAACTGGTGGAGCTTTAAGGTGCGCAGTGGCCGATCGTGTCTAGTTTCGTGCGGCATCTAGAATGTTCGCCTGCGGTCTAGACTAGTCCGAATTTCCTCAGGTCAACTGTCACCGCAGCAGCCGCCGTGGGGGCGGGGGGCGTGCCCGGCCGCCATTGGCTGCGCCTGCGCCGCTGCAGAAACAATGAGCGTGACCTGATTAGCCAGCCCCGGCCGCCAGGCATGCGCGCTGGATCCTGTTACCGCAATGAGCTTAAAGTTCACCAATAAAAAATGACTCTTGAAACAATGTAACCGCAGCGTAACCTGATCATTGCACACCGAGGAAAGAGTTCTTTGATTTTTAATAATGGAGGACGCTATGGAATTTGCGTTTAAATATACCTACAAAAAATCGGAGGTATAGTCGTGTTTGATTCCTTCAAACGGCATATTCTAAGTAAGTAGGTAGTTAGTAGTTAGTTATTCGTGTTCTAGGCACTCCTAGTTCTATTAAGTAGTTTTTGCTGTAGTTACAAGATTATTGCGCAAGCGCGTGCGATCGGCCGGCTTGCGCAAGAGTCGGATTGCTGAATTAATTGCTTTTGTTCTTTGCAGCAACGCGAGCACGCCATCTCACATCGGAATGTTGCTTGCACAAAGGAGTACTAAACAAATGGTCGCCGACTCGCCGCTCACTGAAGTACCTGCGCCCGCGCACGGCTCAGATCTACTGCTAGCTCCGATTAATTGTTATGTAAGGAACTTCTGAAACTACCGGGTAGTGAATACTCAAGTAATGTGAACGAATGGCTATATCGAAAGTGATGATGATAAAAATCCCTTTCTAAACTGTTGCAAGTTCAGTTGTCATTGTCATGCATCGCGTAGCCTCTTAATATCAACATTTCATATTTCCTGAGATCATAAGAGCGATCTCATGAATTTGCGGCGATAGAAAGCCGCGGGACGTTATCTGCGGACAATTAAGGACGTGAGTGGAGTGCCGATGCCGAAGCCCCCGCATTGCTAATGCCGCTGATGACGCCGGGAGCGGCCAGAATCATGGCCTGCTCCTTTTTCCATTCATAGGGAACACTCAGATAGGTAACTCATCGTTATAACTGATGCAGTGTAGGGTAGACCGGGGGCAATAGTAACAATTTTTGGTTTTCGGACAATTGTACTAAGTATATTAACTTAGGTATTTTACTATAATGATTATGTTTCTAGAAACCTAAATTCAATAGCTACAAACCATTTTGTTGAATTTTACGTAGGGCTTACAGAACATAGAGAAAATTAGGTAAGAATGATGACAGGGCGAGTGCTACAATTGACCCCTTCCCAGGGTCACTTGTACCAAAAATTTAAAAGGAAATAAAAAACAAACAAATTATCGAATCATAACTATAGTATTGTATATTTGTTATTTTGGCATTTATTAATCAGTCACTATAAATAAGAACGTAGGTTTCAGGAACAGTCCTACAAAATTCACAAGATAAAACTAAACAAATTTAAATTGAGTTTTCTCCAGTTTAAACACAAATAACTCAAATTCTTATAGTTTGGCATAATCGCTTTGGTCTACACTTTGATTGAGAGTTAACAAATAGCGTATATATCTAAAATTGTTGGAAATAATTGACAGATATTATTTTCTATGGAGTTACAATTGACCCTGGTACAATTGCCCCTGTTAAACTTTAAGTAAACTTTATGTAAAATCATTATCTATCCAGTAACATTGAATGCAAAGATGGCGAAATCCACTAAATTATTTGTTAAGACGACAGAGTGTTAAAAATAACAGTATGAAACTATTTCTTAATTACTATTTCACCTAATTTGTACTCATTTTTGTAAATTATATCAGGGGTCATTTGTACCACGGGGTTAATTGTACCGTTACAATTGCTCCCAGAGAAGACGGTACAATTGACCCCAAGTATAGATTTTGGAGAAATAACTAAATATCTCGGAACATTGTTGTGCTTTAGACACACAATATTGGGAATTCTAGAACTGGATACCTAGGTAAACGCGTGGTTAATATATAATTACATGAAACACAGTAACCACTGAGTGACAGGGCAATCAAAATAGCAAAAAAAATTACTTTGGGTGCTTGAATACAAAAAAATGCTCCTACAGACGTCCGTTTCGCAGCGAGCGCGCTGCCGACTAGTGAGCAAGTCGGGACACTTAAGGCGCGTACCCCGGCTAACGCACACAAAGATAGGTCTCCTAGAAGATGAGATATTCCCAATGGTACTATTGCCCCGTGTTACTATTGCCCCCGGTCTACCCTACTTTATTCAGCGAGGGATGACATACCTAAGACAAAAGTAAGCCTACTTTCTAAGCTCGATTTTCGCACAAGCACAATAATATCTACCATTTTCTTCGAAGTCCATCATACAGTCTTAAAAGTCTTGATGTATTCTGTTTAGTGCCATTCATTTGATTTAAGTATTCTTTTGTAAGATTTGGTTCCGATAAATACCTACTGACGATTCGTTATTACCACAAAATTAAATTTCATATAGGTACTTTTACCCATAGATCATACGCAAATCAAAGGTACAGTTAGTACAGGAAGGCAACAGATAGCCAATTCAAGATTCAGTAAAGATTCATTTTCATTATTACGGTTCATTCCAAGCAGAGTGCACACAGCTTTACATTAACGAGCAGAAAATGAGCTGCTTCCTAGGTAGGTAGGTATATAACTCAAAAGCACGTTGCAGTACCGTTCCAGATACGATCTTCGCTCGACCACGATTTATGCATTCGACGACACGTCGCCGCTCGGAGATGACGACACGATACATTTCATATTTAGACAGAAAAATGCTTTGAATTTTGATTAAGTTTATCCGAACAGAGATGCATGTTGCAGACTATCAAGATCGTAATTACTCATCGCACATTCACGGCACATTAACGTGTTGGACTGAGGCTCTTATGTATTTACAAGTTGGATTTCCCATCAATAGTTCCTTAGCGTCGGGATGAATTCGTCCCGCTCCGTCCTGCGCCGGCGCAAGCGACCGCGATGGCGGCAGTAATTGCCGCGATTTATGTCGATTCCATGTTTATTGTAATTGCGTGTAATTGATACTCCGTTTGTGCCAGTGCGCGGGCGCATCGTGCGCTGTAAACCAGCGACCAGGGCCTACTATCTGAATTTAATGTTTGTATCTGCGTTTCATTAGCGTGTGTTCCGTTACGCCATTAGGGCGCCGGCGGAAAAGCGCCCTCCTTATACTGCATACATTAAAATTGACTGCAGTCGGATGCCTTCGAAAGCTATCTAAGTAGTTCTGTTATGTATCTACAAAGATAAGATAAAATATGATGTGACAAGAGGCAATTATCGTCCGCTTAAAAACTGAGCGACACACAATGAATCTCGGACCACCTGCCGCGCCGACTACAATGTTTATCTAACTGCGGCCGTGCGCAGGCGCAGATCCAGCCGCTTTCCAATAACCCCAATAAAGAGTGCGTTGTAAATATTCTTTAGTAAACTAGTTCGTGCGCAGACTGGGCCTAGAGCGGTGCACCAGCGGATTGTCTGCTGGAAATCAGGGTGGTTCAGCTCATTGCTGGGGATGAATACCTAGTGGTGTAAGTAGGTATACAACAACGAAATAGTTTTCATAAATAGAGATTAACCATGATATCATCGAATTAAATATTCAACTTGATGTTGTTATCGGTGCTGCGAACCGATTAATATGATACAACAAAAACATCTGAATAAAATTAAAAGCTGCATATAGCTCGGTGCGTTCGGTTCGAGCGCTCGGGACAATAGCTGCTTAAACGAGGGGTCACGAGCGGTGTATTTGTGCAACCATTTGAAATTAACGATATTGATTCTATGTATTGTACTTATACCTACTGAGTTAGGTACAGAATATGTTCTCTCGTGACACCGCAAAAAATATGTAAAAAACAAAAAGTTAAGATAAATTAAAAGTTTAGTTAAAGTCAATCTTACTGACTTGGAAAACGTACGCCGACGAAACGATCGCATTTATTTGTTGTACCGATATATACGTAATACGCACTTTCATGAGACAAGATCCTTTTCTACGCTGCTCTCGGTTCAGCGAGCCTATAGCCTGGTCCCCCCCCCCCATCCCCCCTCCGCGGCCGACTCCTGCGAACGCGGCCGCCAGCTCAGCGCAGCATCGATCCACATCCGACCGTATCACAGATATAGATCTTAATCTCCAACCGTACAGGAGGTACACTGTATTGAATCGTACCTACTTTGTAGTTCGGTGTCATTAATTAATGCCATTAAAAGTAACATGGTGACATCTAGGAACTAAGTTATCAAGTTTAATTAAGACTCGCAAGGGGGAACCCTTGTTATGTAATTTTGTATTTTTAAGTTACTTTAAATAAATGAAGACCTCTGAGGCGCGGCAGATGAATGTCCACCTGCGACGCAGAACGTTGCGGATTCGATTCTCGCCCCGGCACAAAATGTTGTACGATCTTCAAATATTTGTTCCGGGAGTTCACAGTGAACCTTTTGAAACTAATCCCAATTCTGCCGGTGATCAGTAAACTTTGTTTTAAAATGTTACCATTGTATTTTTCTAACTGTTGTAAAAAATTTGAAACTACCTCAAAGTCGTAAAATCTCACTCATAATACGTAAGCATTTGCACAGATCCTATGTAGTTTCATTATCCTCGTGTCGTTCCCACGGCGCACTCCGCAGCGCAACCGTCCATCACATGCAGTAATTACTCCGTGACCGGCCAATTACAGGTAATTTATCGCATTACTACTAATGCGAATCTAATTCTCCGCAATTGGAGTAGACGTCCGACCGCCGCGGCGCGCGCTCGACGAATGGCCGCCATATTTCTTTCTGTAAAAGGATCGGCGCAGTGTCAGCAGGGAGAGCGGAATGCTGAGCGGCAGAATCAATGGGCCCGGCGGCCGCTAAGCCGGATCTACGCGGCTTACGCGCCCGCATCAATTGTCGGATTTGGAATATAATCCTATTTTAATCATGACTCAATTTCTACGAGTCAGGTGAACCGGTGTTACATGGGTAGAGTTGTTGACGTTGAATTAATCATCTGGAAAATAAGTGTTTAGTCTTCCGACACACGTGAGTAAGTATTATGTCGGGGACAAGACAAACACTCTCATGGCCATTTTGAAGGCAATAAAATTAAGCATAATGGAGTTAGATGTGACCTTTGAGGTTTTATTTCCCATGGAAACTGATGTGCATGTTTGGGGACCGCTACGAGTAGGCAGGCAGATAACCACCTGTTCTAAATTATCGAGTTGACCGCGGCCGGCCGCCCGCCGGCGAACAAACAAATCTCTCCATCCAGTTTGTCATCGAGGCTCTAAACAAACATTATCTCGAGAGCTTACCAAAACACCCGTTACTGCCGAGCTAATCGCAACCCTACCGCGACTCCCCAGGGTCTGGAATCCTGTGTGGGCTGGCAGGGTAAGTCGCCCGCGGCCGAGTGGGCGTCTGTCAACAAAGCGTGTTTGAACTGTTTGTGGCTAAACGTGTTAAACGACTATTAGGCTCATTCCGTTTTATGGTCAGGATTGAATAGAGAGAAAGAAAAACAAAAGTCGTGGCTTTTACTTCTGTCAGTTAGAGGCAGATAAGATGCTATTCAGCGATGCTGGCTGATGGATGCCTTCCTGTGCGCTCCTCGTCGAGACGCGGGAGGTAGGTATCTGCCTATTATACTCCACACACTGTACAGTTCTCTCGACACAATTATTACGATGATTCGAAATGAAAAGAAGCAATTTCACGGAACAGTTAGATTGCGTTGAAGACAGTAAGAGCCGATAAAATATGTTTAGTGTCGACTTGCGATGACACACGGAGAATGTATGGCGGTTGTAGCGCAGTTATGGCGTAGCGGCGCACGCGCAGCCCATTCGTTTCCGCGCCTGACAGGGACACTAATTGTTTGGGACACAGTGCCGTTAGCCGCTAGTGGCTGGATCACTCTGAACCACATACATGTCACAGCTCAACATCGTTTGTGTCCAAATCTCTTGTAGGTATTAGAAACCTTGTTTTTCCGAATCTTCAAAACAATGATAAATACAACAGAATTTTCGAATATTCAGAAACCACGGTATTCAAAACAATAGGCTGTATACGATTCAGTTGTGTAGTTTTCAGGTAGATACTGATCTAGGTAATAATTTCTTCTATATACGTAAGCCATCGAAGAAGTGTGTGTAGAATCAGACCTTATATTTAAAAGCATAAAGCACTGACTCGTCCACTAGAATTGGTAAATTAGCATAAATACGAGATCCATAAACACAAGACAACGGAAATGCATCAGTTAAGGCGTAGATATTCGTGAATTTGGTAAATTTGGGTTCAGCAGAAACCATTTATTTCCTTGTTCTTTAACGGAATTGCTTTGAAAAAATTACACAATAATCTATGCCATATAAGGCATCATCTCTTGAGGCCGAAATTTTATTTTTTTTATTTTAAGTACCTGAAATAATAGTGTAAAATACCGTCTACTTTTTCAGCAAGAACCGTTTAAATCCTAATCTATTAATCATAAGATTTTTTAATTTTCATCACCATATAGAATAAAAGAATACCAATCATCTCCTGAGCTTACTTTTTCGAAAAAAAATCCCAGCGATTTTTAACGAATTTTTTACGTAAAACGACACACGCAATGCGCGATCTTCCCCTTCGCGGGCCCTTCAATTCAGTGCGGGGCGAGACGTTGTGCTGGACGGACCTATGACAATTTTCTCCGTGCGCCGTACTAACTAATAATATTCTGTGCCGGAACCAATTTTATAAGTAGTTTGTCATTTATAACTAGCTGCCCCCGCGCGACTTCTGCTCGCCGTATACTTTTATTTGCAACTATGTATCTCCATACTAAATTTCATCCAAATCAAATTTTCTTGCGTAAGCATTATTATCTTTTCCTGCGGAAGCATGTATTTTTCCGCGGAAGAAAGTCTATCGCCATATACTTTTATTTGCAACTATCTCAATACTAAATTTCATCTACATCGAATTTTCCCGCGTAAGCATATATTTTCCCGCGGAAGCATGTATTTATCCGTGGTAAATAGTCTCTCGCCATATACTTTTATTTGCAACTATCTCCATACTAAATTTCATCTAAATCAAATTTTCCCGCGGAAACATGTATTTTTCCGCGGTAAAAAGTCTGTTCTTTCTCCCCTGAGAAAGATCTCTAAAGATTGTATGTGCCAAATTTCATCAAAATCGGTTGAGAGGTGCGGGAAAGCGTAACAGACAGACAGACAGAGTTACTTTCGCATTTCAATTTTGTATATATTATTTGACGTGTAAAAATTTGACGCATTGCTTCAGATTACAATAATAGTGTCTATTGTATCACAGATCACCGAAACTAGATTACCGCATTAGAATACTTTTGTTCCGATTCAAACGCACCTAAATTGGAGGAAGATGCGGGTTGCAGGGACTGGAACAAAGGCGTTGTAGCAAATAGCATCATGTAGGTAGGTAGATATGTATTTATTTTTGGTATACACAAAACCTGTAGAACTTAAAAATTTAAAAATAATATTAGAAAAATTTATCACAAATAATTCATTTGACTGAGTGAGTAAGTAATAAACATATTTAAACGGTTTATGGATAACTTATTTATTTTTACATACAATAATACCGAGAGACCCGCTTATATACGTCGTCTATCATTTTTAACGATATCGATTAGAATTTACATCACTAACGTTACACGTGCTTTCGCCGAGAAGGACAACGAGTGCAATAAGCGCAATGCGGAAAAGAGACAAGTAAACATCCTTTGTACGAGTAGCCATTATTATGCTGACCACTTCACTTGCGTTAGACTATAGAAACGTATATGAAGTTCACGGGTCTGACACTTGGTCGCAACTAAAGCCGTGTTTCGAGGCGGGGCTTTTCATAATGGTTGATTTAACCATATGTTTGGCGCGCGGTCGTCGCTTGTCATGCGGTATCTAGTGGGGTTTATCTATGATTGTAGGCTACACAACTAATTCTGGTTAGCGCTGCGCGTAATATTTTCGATATGCCAGCGCCACGCGGGGCACGCGGTCGCTGTTGTCAACTCTTGTAGTCGTTTCTGCCGCGATTTTCACTGCATACTCGCTCTTAACGTCAGGTTTGCGTTTTGAAAATCAGAGAAACTGGGTGAATTGGCAACACTCAATCCTGCAGATTTATAGAGCGGTGCTAATAATGTGCACAGCTTTAACCACGGGAAAGCTCGACAGCTCATTACCGCTCCACCAGACTAATTAGTGATGACGAAGCGGACCTTTCTGTCGAAATCCCAGCGGAGATTGAACATAAACATATTTATGTTGATGGTCTAGTTTATAGACCCGAAGGTTATTATGTGAACTTGGAAACAAATGTATCCCGCTCTGTCCCCCGCTGCGCGTCACGACGCGGTGCGCTGCGCGCGCGCATACCCCGAGAACGTGAGATTTATGTAAGTGCTCCGTCCGCGGCCGTTATGGTAATACTCGGATACACCGGCCGTATTTAATATTTGGAAATTTATTTCCGAATGTGTCTTGTTATTGCTTAATAGCATGCGCGTGCGCGTGCTACCTGGAATTTAAATTGATTAGGGAAATATTCCGGTGTCCGCGAGTTATTGGACGTTTATGGTTTGTTTTGAGATGCGGAGAAATATGTAACTGGATACTTAATTGAAAGTCATTATTAGTTATTAGTAAACTCTATCTAATACCTCGACAGTACTTCAATCGTCCTGGCGAAAAGGCGCGTTACGGTTGGTTGGGCCGGTACAGTCGGGGTAAGATTCGCGTTGCTCTTTGGCACGACTGCTACAGGTCTACGTCCGTGCATTATTGTATTTCCTGAATAAAGGAGTGTGACCATTAGCTTTATCTGCAGTAAATGTGGTGCAGTTACAGCGTGTCCGTTAGGCCATTACCGCGACTGCGCCGGCGCAACACGCGCGTCGTGTCCGGCCGAGACTCGCAGGACTTTCCAACTTCTTCATTTAATTACTAACTCATTAAGCGGCAACATGCGGGAGTTTGCAGAAACAACGAGGCTAAGGCAGCTCTGTTTGTGCCGATATAATTGTGAGAACCTGTAATTAGCTTGATGTTTATGATGGTTATTTCAATTTCATTCTTGGTGGTTAGTTTCTAACTAAGTAGGTTCATAAATTTAATTAATAGTTTAGATATGGTGCATTTAAAGTGCTTTCAAGAAATGGTCATGCCTTAAAGGACCTCTACTACTTTGATTTTCCAAAAAGTAACTTAAGTAGGTACTTCAAAATATACTAATAAATTAATAAGATGGCTGTGAAATAATGACATTTTAATAATTATGTAAGGTAAGTAAAACAAAAAAAGATTTTTTTTCTATTAAAAAAAAAATAAGTACTGTTACTGAGTATATTTTACTACATACAAGGCTATTTAGACTATCTTTAAAGTTATTTTATGCTTAATTTTCCAAAAATGTAAAATTAAAATAGGTAAATGATCTACAAGAAAATGTAATTCTATTATGTAAAATGTTATCTTCGTCTTAATAAACGTCCACGGATGCGAACAGAGCATAACGCGGGCTGCGCAGGTCATTTCATTAACCCCGCCGCGCGCCCCGGCTTCGCTCGCTTATTATCTTTTAATTGAATCCAGAGAACCTATTAATAGCAGCACTTCCTAGTTCGCCCGTTAATTGAATCCCGCGGACCTGCCACTCGCGTACAACTCGAGGTTACATCGCTATACAAATATTCAGGTTCAAGGCTAAAGCATTAATATATAACCCGAGCGCCAAACTAACTAAAATAATAGAAATAATTTAAATTAGCATCCGCTGGAACAGGTCTACGCGGAATTCTCACAGAATTTAACATTTTTTACGACCATTTCATTCAAAAGAATCTAAAATTATCTAATAAAGAAGATTACCATAATTTTGGCCATTTACTCCTAAAATGTCAAAATAAAACTAATAACTATTACCATAACTTGATTAAATCGGAGACCATTTGAATGGACTTGGAAATCTAGTAAATTTATAAAAGCGCGTATTTACGATGTCCACAACTTACGCCTTAATAATACTGCTTGCGCCGGAAAATTATGAAACACACTATGAAAGCCCAACCTCCATCCAATTGACGCGCATGTTCTTTCTCATTATGAAGCAGGTACTTACAGAGTGACTAATGAGGATAATAATCAATCCTACCCTCAAATTTAATCCTCAGTACAACCAGCGCAACGCCTGCGCGGGCGCATCCCGACGCGACAGGACTTACACTAAGCCGTCATCGCTTTAAGCATCGTAAGCGGATTACGCAGACAACATGTCCCCACATGTAATGAAGATGACATCCATACCTGCGCATGCGTGGTGATAGGTATGTGAGACGTGGGCTTAAAGACAAGATGGATGGCCTGTGTGAAGGTTGACATGATTGTGGACAAAAGGGAGTGAGTCTAAGATTTAAGTGACAAAAATTTAAGAGAAACAGGTACATTATGCCAACCCTACTCAAAGTGGTGAAGGGTGGTGATGATGATATGTCTGGAGTATGTTGATGTGATGTTTGGGGAAGGAAGGGTCACGGGTCAATCACTAAATAAGCCGAATATTGAATTGTGGCATGTTAACGGCCATGAATTACCATAAATCAGCGCTGTCCGGCGAACCGTTTACGTGCGAGATATAATGGTCGTGGAATTGGGACTCTTGCGCAACAGATGTGACCCCTCCCATTGCTCTCCCAAACCTTCCATTCCGAAGGTCGCGTTATAAAAATTCTAGTTATTTATTCATGGTTCCACACTGTTCTTTAAAAAGTTGGAATTTGATTAACACAATTGTTAGCCGTGGGATAATAGTTCATCATCATCATTATCATCATCAGCCTTCAGATGAAAACTGCTGGACATAGGCCTCCATAAAAAATCCAGTTGTTTGGGTCGGATGCCGCTTGCATTCACCGTGAACATTTCATTGCATTTCTGTCCATCTTTTTGGTGGATGTCTGACGTCTTTTTTATTGATTAATTTAGATTTTGTTACAAAGATATATACTAACCCTTTACATTTTTCTTCAACTTTATATTGACAGTTCGTGTAAATCTTTGGAAACTGTATAGTATAGTAACGTTCGTTAAAAACGAACATACCACCCCGTAAAAGAAACTTTATCCTTACGTAGTCGAATACGGGGCAAAGCAAGTTTACCTTCTGTGATGAGAGATGGTCGATGGGACGTCTCTATATAAATAACTAATCACAATATTGTTGCAGTCCGCCTCGACCCGCCCGCGCTGTTTGGACAGACGGACGGACAAACACGACCCACGAAAAACTGATGTCTTTGCTCTGGAGGACTTCCGCGGACGATTAAAAAACTTTTAAAATAGCTCTTGTTATGATACACTCCGAACCCCCTTTTTGACAAAAGGCATCAAATTTATTTCAGTAGGCAACCCTAGAACGCTAAATATATTGGAAGACCTTATCTGAATCGGGGTTCGAAATACTCCGGCAATAACAAAACACTTTCTATTCCACGCTCAGAGATTCCATGTCTATTTACGCAACAGAATAAATCCGTTTTGTTTCATCGCATTGTCTGTTTATCCCAGTTTGGTATCAGATAATCTCCGTTTTGTGTAAGCGGAGTGTTGCCGGTGAAGAGTTCAGTCAGCGCCCGCTGGGAGGCCACGAGCGGAGCGGGCGAGCGGAGCGGGGAGCGGCCCGAGTATTGTGACTCAGATCAAGATTACAATTAAAAGGTTAAGTTTAATGTTTCATTGTGCATTGTATAACGATTCTAGTTAAGTAACTAGAGCCGCCGCGTGGAGGTTTACTCCTGGACAACGTTTCAACAGACTAGTTTTTATTTTATTTAGCCAATCATCAAACGACGCTCCTGAAACCGTTCATAAAGCCAATCAGTGAGTGCAAGTCTTGGCTGGTCAAGAAAACGTTTTACAGTGTTGATGAATAGGTACGTCCGTAATATTGTTTATTTATTGAATTTAATAAATTGTTATTATTATTGATGAATTTCTGTATTTTATGTAAATTAGATACTATTCATATTGAATATTTATCATTAACTACGTTTGTAACGTATTAACTAGAGTTCATGTACTATTTGTTACCAATATTATAAATGCATCTTTCAGTCTTCGTGTCTTATTAAAATAGTACATATTAATGAGACGAGCACTGAATTAGTCTTCTTTTAATTGTCAAACAAACTTATTTTTGTGAGACATTGTAGTGAGTTCAGCTAGAGAAGACAATAGCCTCTCATAGTTTTAAAATCTCGTCCAGTGCGGACGCTCCGCGGCGGCCCAACTCTCCGCCTCCAACTACCAATATTTATAGTAACGCGCTACAACTATTTATTACCCTTTACCAATCCCAATACAAATGTACAAATTAAACACGGAAACAAAAGAACTCGCCTAAAACAACTAAACAGACGTGATATCGGTTACAGTCCGTCACGAGCTGATTTACAAAACACGCCGCATTCTAAACCGCTGATCAAAATATTTTAACGCTTATTTTTTTGTTTTACGACACAATCAGAGCCGTAATGGACGGTTATTTGGGAACATTAAAAGTCTCGAATAATAATAGACTGTTAGTTTCTCGTTTTATGTTGTCAAGCTGTTATTATGATTATAACGAGATCGTATGACACGTACTCGGTGTCACTCGGTTGTGAAACTCGCATGCGCGTGCGCCCCCCGGGAGACGCATAATGCCCGAACGAACGTCCCAGGCGAATAAATCGATACTTCATGTACCTACTGCACAAATTACTAGCCCTATTGTTTAATTATTTAGTCATCATCATCATAATGGGTTGTGAAATGTTCTTGTGTTTTGTCAAATGCTGTGGCGATTGAATTTCAAATGGTTTGAATTCTTCTTATTATTTAGGAGCGTCTAGAATGAAACATGTGCGTAATGTGACATGAATATTATAAGAGGAATCTTAGTGCTTACACCGGCGAAGCCTTTTAGTGTCTATTCCGCGTCTGTGTGCGTTTAATGTATCTTGAGAGCGCTGATTGATAGCTCGGCGCGGGCGCAGGTTTAGTGCTGTTTTACGGCATTCAGGTGCCGTCAGGGGTGGATCAGAGGAGAGGGGTGCGGGGTGTGGAAAGGAGTCAATGCTCCTTCTATTCTAAGATTTGCGAAATCTAGTTTCATATCTATAAGTCTTCATAAAACATAACTACCTTTGAAAGTGATTTCATTGATGTGTCTTTTGCCCTATTTGGAGGATATATTTACAGTCTTATTCAGTATTCTTTCTAAAAGGTTAAGCTACAGTACCTAACCTAAGGCTTGTTAGAGATATACTTCAAAATAACATGCGGGACTATTCACAGAAATCACACAGTGTCATCTAGCAAACTAAACAGAACACATTCTATGGAATTTAAATGACTGTTACAACACAAATACATCTAAATATATATAAAAATTAAAGATTTAGTTACACATCTCAAGAACGTCTAAATCTATTGGGCCGAAAATTGGGGAGGAGGAAGCTTCGAACCAGCAGAAGGGCTAAACTGGGGGGGGGGGATGATATTATTACGCGGGCGAAGCCGCGGGCGGAAAGCAAGTTTTAAATAAAGAATAGGAGGTAGGAGAATAATATACCTAATCATATTTTATGTTACTACTTGATAACCAACCGATAAGTCATAGATAAAGTGCATTGGTAATGTTATTGTTGTGTTATTCAATTAAATAAATACATTAGAATTTAAAGTATGGCTATTTAAAGACGTCGAGAAAATTAGTCGGAATAATACATGACTAATGGACGTTATCTGTCCGATAACAGACAAGCCAGAGTTCTGATCTATCCGCGCGATAGAGAACCATCGCGTCCCGGCCAGCCGGACGTAATGATGCGATAAAAAACTAATTATATGCGATAGACAATGATTTAGTGACGAGTGAAACAAAACGGACTGACCCACAACTAATATGTTGATTGCACCATTAGACAAACTAAATTCATTCATATGAATGCCATATTTTATAACTCAAGAACAGCTGGGCTGATTTAGGTGCTTTTGATTTTTCGTAGAGAAGGTTTAAAGGTTAGAAAACATAGGAATAAAGCGGGCGAAGCCGCGTGCGTCTAGAATTAGTATATTAACGATCCTACTGCCCTAATGTAACTGTACCTAAACCCATGCAATACGAGTCGCTGTAGTGTTTAGACATTACATAAATATGGATAACAGACTTCCATAATTATGATAATGGGATTTAAAACGGGCGCTTGATTTAATCACATCTTCAGAATGTTCTCAATCAGAAAATTAAGAGAAAACAGAATGGTTACAGCTGTTCTAATTAGCATAGAGTACCACTTTGGGAGCAGGCGGGGGGAGAGGGGGGGGAGAGGGAGGGGAGGCCATTAATGGTCTGTTTGGGCTGCGCACGCGACTGCTGGGTGGTCGCGCCACTCACGCGCAGCCTACGAGGGTACGGACTGGGGTATCAACCACTTGGTCTACGCAGAGTGGGATACACTTGTGGAACTGCCGGACAATACATTGACAAAACAGTTAACCCTCATTCACACGAGAGTTAGAAAAGCGATGCGTTGAAACCCAGCTTAGGCGCTTTTGTTTGTTTGTTATTTTAAAATAATTTACTTGCAGATTTGATGTAGGTACTTACCTATATTAACGCTTAAATACGAGTAGCTTTAAAAAATGCAAGTCAAATATCGTTCTCGGACTAGACCACAGAGCAGATATATATATATATATATATATATATATATATATATATATTTGTATTTGCTCCGTGGACTAGACAAACGCTTATATAATGAGCATATGGAATAGAAGTGAATATTCTCATTCAAATTAATTGTCTATGTTGTGGATGCGTCCCACGCGTTTGATCCACGGTCTCCTTTTAAAGCTTTGCGGTCCCATAAACAAACTTATCTTCACGCCTAATTTGTTAATTCAACTAAGTTGATGATTAAGACCTTAAACCATGAACTAGCTACCCGCCTATGCTTCACCTCTATCTAATTATACTTATACGGTGTATATAAGTATAATTAGAATTTCTTGAATTACCTACTCTATCTATTCAAAAAAATTATTTGAATAAAGATCTTTTAAAACTGAACTATCTATTCAAAAACGCTTTAAATATTGAAGCATATCTACGTAAGGACACAAACATTTATGATTTTAAACATATTTTAATAATTGTATAATTGTTGTAGCTACCCGTAGAATATTCATAAAACAATAGAATAGACTGTGCTTGTGATCTAACAATATCTGTTCGTGGCGAGTAAACAAAAGAGTGACAGCAAAGTGCGAGTCAGACCACATCCTCACTAGATTTAGCACTTACCTACTCTACTTGAAGCAATTTGCATAACCGTTAGGAATCGATCTTATTGGGACACCTCAGTCCGCCACATTCACACTTTGCAAATGGAAAATAGCAATTAAATCAAGTTAAAGTGGACTAATGAGACAAGGTTCGTAAATATCTTAATTACTCGGGAGAAAATATTCGTGACGGTGAGATTCATGTACTGAGAGCAAATATCTCATAACTAATAACAAACAATAACCAGTATCTTATCACTATTTAAATTTTGTACTAATACTTATCTAACAGTTATTGTTCCAGCCTACGCTCGCATCTCAGAAGTATTATTAATATTAATTTAATTGTGTAGTTATGGAGAAACAATCTGCGTCTAAATAGTTAATTTTATGTAGTTTTCCGTAAAAGCTCACATTGGGAGCTCGTTGGGTGAATTTAGTGACGCGTCTTATCAGCGCTGATAACTTGGTATCTACTACGAGGCTGCGCGCGCGCATCCATATTCATGAGCCGCGACTAAATCGCCGGGTTTTATCGCTACTTGTTGTGGATTGGCGTCATTATATTGCTAATTTATTTGTTTATTGAATTGGTTTGGTAAAGTAATAATTAATTAGATATCTGTCGGAGTGGAAGTAATTCATTATAAACAAGCCAAACTTTATAGATATTTTTTGTCTAAAGGTACAGGCTGCTTGTAGGTTAGTATTCAAGTTTTTTGTAAAACTTTTACAAAAAGCTTTATTGCCTAAGCAAGTAAATAATGTATTGAAAAATACACTAACGTTGGAGGCAAACATCGTGAGAAAACCGGGCATGTTCATAGAACTTTGAAAGTTTGAATGGAATGAGATGTGACATTCACCAACCCGCACTTGGCCAGCGTGGTGAATTAAGGCCTTATAGGTATCTCTCATCAAGAGAGACGACCCTGTGTCCTAGCTGTCGGAACGTAAATAAGGATTATGATGATGAAAGTATGTATTGTCTACATTCAGATATATTATACGAGTACATAAATAGCTTTTTACTACGTTATAAGTTGTACACACGGTTTCAGAATCCCAGAAACAATAGGCGTAAATAATATTGTAATAGTTTAGCGCGTGAATGCTCTTGCGCAACACGGCAGGGATGTTATGGAAATGAAACAGAGCTGGATATTGAAGAGAGGATATGAATATGGATACCTACTCGTATATGAAATATATTTTGTTGTATTGGATACCATGCGGACATGTTTTTTTTTTCACATATCCGATAGTTTCGGTTACGGTATATTATCACCCAGGATTCTGAGGACTATTACAACACTATTTATATCTCAGGAACGGCTGAATCGATTGAACTGAAATTTGTTGGTAGCTTATATCCAAGATTCGGTTACAACCCTGGTCCAGACTGGCAGACACGACGCAGGTACATTCCGTGTTAGCAGCGTTATCTGCGCGCGCGCATCGCGATCGCAGTATGCAGATGTACACGACACTTCCGCCTGCGTGTTCTAGTCCTGTAGTGTACCTGTGGTACCTAGGGCATACCCTGCGACCACGAATACTGTTAGTGGACACGATATTGCGATCTATTTTACCGGTTACTGGTTAAAGGTTTATTCATAACACCCCTATTCACGTTCCCACTGCTGGGACACAGGGACTTCTCTCTTGACGAGAGAGATTAGGCATTAATTCACCACGCTGGCCAAGTGCGGATTGGTGAATGACACATGTCCTTCAAACTTTTCAAAGTTCTCAGAACATGCCGGTTTCCTCACGATGTTTGCCTTCACCGTTAGAGCACGTGTTTTTAAAGCACACATAATTTTCCAAGAAGAAAAATCAGAGGTGCGCGGCGGGGTTTGAACCCACCCCGCCGCGCACAAAGTAAAGGTTTATTATTCACTTATATTGTTATCAATAAGTAGGTACTAATAATATAAAGCTGAAGAGTTTGTCTCAACGCGCTAACTGATGGTCCGATTTGGCCTCTTTTTAACTAGATATGTACCTACATAATAATATAGTTTCCAGGGTTTTCTATCACTTCTATTTCAGTTCCCAGTGACAATAGGTTCCTATTGTTTAAGAATACAGAACAGAAGCAATCTGTCACGCTTGCATTGTCCAGGCGCAAGACGTTGTAAGCGTTGCAATACAAGCGATAAAGCGCAGGATATTATAAAGCAATCGGAATGTCGGATTGAATGTCGGAGCGTCTCTGTCTCGACTGACATGTGTTTTATGGCGCAGATACCGATCACACACACACACACACATGCACACCTGCGCTCGCGTAGGCTCCAACGGGACCGATTTATCTCGTCTATGGATTATGCGATTAATTCATTTGGGTCTCATGAATATAATACAAATAGATCTGCGATTACGAAAGTTGTGCAGTTTAATGCTTTCTATTACTATTTACGTTCCATTATTTACTATTACTTATGGATAAGTAAGCTGGTAGCGCACTAGACTTTCATTCCGAAGCCTGGTGAAGTAATCTTAATATTTCTTGCCAATAGAGAAGTCCCAGTAGTGGAAACGTAAATAGGGGATGATGATGATTATGTTTTATAATGCATTTATTTGTTTTGCTTGTAATAATACAAGTAAAATTAACTGACCATTGATGGGTACAAAAGGAATCAGAATAAATAATTATTTAATAACAGACAGCATTACCCTATCCCCAGTCGGTGAGACATTCTCAACTACTTTGCGTGCGCGCGCGCACTGAGTAGGTACGTTTTAGTGGCGCACTAACAGGTTGGAAAGTTTTATTCTAAATCCACTTATTTCAAATTATTTAACAAGTTCAGAGCAATCTCAATAGTTTCCGGTCGGCGCAGGTGACTTGACCTGCGTCTGCGCAGATTCCCTATCGCTCTTTATTATCGACCACAAACTAACTTGAACAACTAAACCAAACTCTAACACATTGTAGTAGAGTTAATTTTAAGTCGGTGCGCAGGAGTCGAATGTCGAGGATGAAATGGGCATTGATTATAAAGAGTTGCGCCTGCGCTGCGGTTGCGGTCGCAGTGAGCGATCGATCAATAAAGCAGTAAAAGCGGAAAAACGATCCAACCGCGGACACTGCATTACAGACAAACACTCCCATTAATTTTTTAATGTAATTATAGACTGAGCTGGGCGCTATTAGTCCTATAATTCGAAAATTTATTTGTAAAGTACCTAATGAAAAGGTTCGAAATTTTCGTATTATTATTGTATACTAGCCGCGCCACCGACTGCTTCGCTTGAGTTTTACGTTATCTACATATAGTTTATTAAACATTATAGATAAATGAAATCATTTTTCAAATCGGACCTGTGGTGTCTGAGATTAGCCCGTTTAAATAGACAAACAAACTTTTCAGTTTTATTATAGCACGAGCCGACCCGTCGACAGCTTCGCATGTGTTTTTTGAACGTTATCTACACATAAAACGGGGCTAGATTTTGCTGTAAGAATTCCGTAATATTTTTTTATTTAATATTTATTTTATTATTTAGTTTACATAAAGCATTCATCCATAAATAGTACTATACAACACTAAATAATGTTTAAATCGGACCAGCACAGCGGTTCCTGAGATTAGCGCGTTCAATCAAACAAACAAACTCTTAAACCTACAATATACATAAGTACCTATATATAAGTCTCATGGTCTTTACTGTAGGGTCTTAATGTGAGATCTGAGAACATTAATTTGAATGTTTCCAGAATGCCAGCATATCGTCGCGTGGACGCGGGCCGGTGATTATCCGGTAAATAAATCGACGGTTCAAGATAATAACAGCGGGTAACGTGCGGATAATTGTGGAGGTAAGCTGCAGTGAACAAGCTCGAGTGGTCTGAAATGTACCTAAAGGTTATGATAGTAGTTTATCTGTCAATCATCATCATCACGCACTCTTGACTGATCATTCACTATTGACTTGAGAGAGATTAGGTACTCTTTAATTCACCATGCCGAAGGTGGAAGGATGAAGCAGTCCATATGCCGTGCAAAGAGTAGATAGACGATGTAGGTTTGTATACTCATTAGGACAAAATATGGTTGTGGTCTTCCTCGTGAGAGATAACTGTGAGGCGATCTAGCCGAGGTCAGGCGGAGTGCGGTTTGCAGCAGTTTACACAGTGCGCATGCGCAGTGGGAACTAATCTGGTTGTACCAGATATGCGCGTGAGCTCATTAACAGCCGTCGCCGCGGTAATTCGGCCGTTTATTGCCCACGTGGGAAATTACTATGGCCATAGAGTTGTGAAAGTCTTAAACCACAAACAAACAAGATTTTTAAAAGAATCATAGTGTCAGTCAGAGACTTTAGTATTGCCGTATAATTCGAAAACAATATAAAAAACACAAGCATTCGATACACAGTCATTCGATTAATTACATAGATGGACGTTAATTCAATAAATAATTAATAGATCAGGCTTACACAACGCTCGTGGAACCAGGGTGAACTGGTAGTTAATTAAAGTCATGCGCATGCGCAACCGCTAATCGTCTCGTATCCAGATCCGCCAATCAAAGCATTACCCCATCACTATAATAAGCGCAGACGCAATAATAATAATTAAAGTAGAAAGTCATGTGAATTATTACAGCCGTGATCTAGTTCCACTAGAAACTAGTCGTTATTATAAATTACCCAGAATTGATAGCAAACAACCTGTGGGCGGCGGGCCTACTCTTACGGCGCACCATCTGTGAAGATAAATAAATATTGATGGATAATTCACACGGCAAAATAGCCCCGTGGTAAGCTAGAAGCTTGTGTTATAAAAAGAAAACCAGAATAATACTAAATATCTGCGGACCATGCAAACTTTTTATTTTATGGCGGGAATTGAAGCCCCAACCTTCTGCGACGCTGGCGGACCTACATCCGCCGCTCCACAGAGGTCGTAAATGTACATGCACTACACGACCTATCCGCTCTTAAATAATAACACAATAAGAATAAGTAGTCCGTTTCTAAGTGGGTGTAAGTCGAGAGTTGTCCAGACGATGCGCGCGCGCAGCTCTCCTTAATGGCGCTAATAACAGTCACCGTTTGATTCACGGCCCGTGAGGCATCCTTTCCATTATATCCATAATTGCTGGATCGTAATTAATGTGTTCAGGCATTTCTGTTTAGTGTAATTTACTGAAGTTTCCTAACGACAGTGAGTACGATGTTGGTTCGGTTGGAACAGTTTCGGCGGGTCGTAAGTTTGATTTCTGAACCTTCGTATGCACTAGGCAACATTTGGCTCGCGAAAAGACAGATTCAGTAAGAGCCGACTACGAATATAAAGCGCTAGATGTCACTGTGTGAATCAGCAATATTGATTCAATATCTATTTTATAACACCCAAGTGGAACCTTCAAGTTTCAGAAATATCCTCAATTCCCTAACGGTTGCACCCAGCGCCTGACCAGATTGCATCGTCCTTCCCCCAGTAAGGCGAACTGTCGGAACTACCCGTTATAGACCGCTTGCGCAGCTTCACGGCTATCAGGGATACATGTGTATCGGTCTTATCGTCGACATCGGCTGTTAGCGATCGAAGATCAAGACGTGTGATATTCCAGAACAATCGATTGGTTTGAAAGTTAAAAAAAAGACTTATTTTATTTGATTTCATCCCAAAGTTATAAGTTACGCTGCTGTAAATAAAGCAGGTATTGTCGAATCCGTGGTGTCGCTTCATAGATCGTAGTAATTAGGGCTGCGGTCCCACGCACCGCGCCTCTGCCCGCCATTAGGGGCGCGCACCCCATCCGTCTTAGGCCTGCGCCGTCGCCCGATTCGGAGCCCTACGCCACTATCGATGGCACTAAATTGTGAGTGCACTGCGCGGTTACGACGTGGTGAGATCGATTTGTTACAAAGTAAGATGAAGACTTTGATGTTATTCTAAAACTTTAATTTACTCATGTTATTTATGTATCAGCCTCATGTTTATCTATACCTACTGTTAATGATTTACTTCTATGTTATTTCGATTATAGAGTAAATATGAAAGATCGTGTTTCCATAAGGTGGCGTTGCGTAATTTGGTTACACATTACCATTTTTTAGATCGGATAATGAACATAGATTTAATCAAAAGATTATTAAGCATCTTATTCCAGACTAATCTTATGCACAACCTGGAAATGTATAGGTTTATACTCGTTGTAGGACAAAAACAGTTGTGGTGTGCCAGAGCTCGCCGCTGAGTGTAGTGAGTAAGTAACGGGCGCGCGTCACGTGTCGCGTCGTGAATGGCCGCCTCATTGTGACGCCGCGCCGTGTCGCGCGATTTATTGTCGCGCAATCACTGACGGTCGCTCCTTATAGGCCGGAAACGAAGATTTACCCACCAACTTTAACATTACTTTCTTCAATGTTTAACACAAATCTCGCGCTAAGAAATTATAGTGGATCAGGTGAGGGATGGCATTCTTGATAGCTATTTATGGCGTTTTGTTGCGTGTTCAGGTAATTATGTTCGTGACCTGCGCCTGCGCGTTGGACGGAATGCTCAACAGTTAGGCTACTCCGAGTGCTCCGAGTGGCTAATGAGCTTCTAGGATAGTGGGAAATGTGCTATTCAAATGTGCACCCGCTACGCCGCTAGGTAGGTACAGGTGATATTCAAAGCAAGCAGACCGACAACAAACTAACACTCCGGCCAGTCACGCAGACGTTCACCTTTACTGTCTCAACCTAGATTTTTCTAATGAAATATTTAAATTATTATATTGGATTATGAATCAGATCAGATTCGATTTACACGCCCCTTCCTGGGTTCCCGCGGAGCTCGCCTATCTGTGATTGGATCTGGTGATGTCACTGCGCGCGCGCAGCCGGAAATTACAACAAATAGCGCGACCATTGCCCACTCGCGAGTTGTTTTTACTTACTTATCGGCTTAATATTAATGAGACTGCTTTTTCCTGCGCCCGGGCAGGTTTGGGTGATTGGAAGCGCGACTGTTCACATCCGGGTCGAGCAGATAAACGCACATTAAGTCGGCGTTTGTCGTAAATAACTGCAGTCGCATCGCGCCACGATCGCTGTTTTCCCTTGCAGATCGCGCGGTGGCGATGCTATCTCCGCAGCGTTCATATTGTTTGAATATCGCCCGGTCCCGTCCCGTCCCGTCCCCGGCCTGGTGTAGGCGATGGTGCAGGCAGATAGAGCGCGACCCGAGATGAGATCTGCACTGTTCTCAGCCTCCACTGTCGCAGGTGCTGTTTGTGTTGCGGTAAGTTCCGTATATCTTAATCATTTCTATCCAGTCGAATATCTCGATTTGTCTTCATGTTAAGAAACGTATCACTAGCACGCGCATTCAAACATGTTTTGCGGAAAACTTCGCGAGATGGGAGTTGCGGTGATATTTTCTCCCTCGACACAAATGTTTGTATCACCAATTTTTGCTCCGGCTGTCATTGGATGTTGATATTTTATATATTAATCAAGCTTCAAGCCCACCAGGAGCCTAGATGTTGCTGTGTGAATTATCCAGCAAAATTTATTATTATAATTTATTTAAAATTCAGTGTTCTAGAACAAGTGGTAGCCCAGATCGAGGCTGTGAGGACTAGAAGCCGAGTGACGCCGAGTGACGGCGCATGTTTAATGCACGAATGTTAATGACGAGGTGTCTGTCTTCGGGAAGCTTCTGTCAGCTGTCCGCGCCTGCGCAAATGAGCCACCTCCTTCCCCCCTTCCCCCTTCCTCCGAGGCCTGCGTCTGCGCATAATCCGCGTGGATTCACACGCTCCTCGTGCATATTAACACCTGTACTGCTCATTATGCAAGTGGAGCTTGCGCCTGCCTCGGCAGCTTGTCGAGTGGATCGGCGAGCTGACATTAGTCTGAGATTTATAGATGTTTACTACGTACAGAATACGGAAGCGTAAACATCACAAGTGACTGTATAAATAGTAAGTGTGCGCAGTTATTTTAAAATGTCGTTATTTGAAAACTTATGGTGTAAGTACTAATTTAAGCGTATTATAGATGCACTAAGAAACCTTGGAAGGTATCTTTATGCTAATGAGGTATCCTCGTGGTCGTGTGAGTCAGCGCGATGTGCGCCGGCGCAGGTTGCGGCGTGTGAATGCGCGCGCATAGCAATTATGTACGTGAGAGCAGTGTGGCTCGTCATGTCTGAACAGAATATCTGTGCGGTATTCAGATATAGTTACTGATACTGACTGTTACTTAAAGATTTACATCAAACAGATGAGCAAGAATAGCTGGACCTATTTAGGTTTTAATAGCCGTACCTACTAGCCCACGGAAGGTTTAAAAGGTGGGGAAACTTGGGAATAAAACAGGTGAAGCCGCGTGTGGGTCAACTAGTCAGCTGACCTGTTCGCGGCTTAGACTTAATAACTGTTTACAACATCTAGCTGGCGAATAAAACTCTGGTAAACTCTAGTAGTTTTTTTATATATATTTTTATTGATAAATAGGTCACCCAGACACTCAGAACAAATATGTGCAAGATAGAATAGTTGGAATATTTCCAGAAGACGGGCAGCAGCGTCGTTCCAACTTCCTGCAGCACTAAGCGTTTATGTAAGCGTGCTGATTATACTAAAATAACTCCCCTTTCATGCATGCTTTTCTCTCGAAGCGCGTTGAAATCTTTTGTGTGGCAAACTATGTTCGCTTTATTTTTTAATCCTCTTAACCTTTTATGGTGTATGTAGTATTATTGTAAATATTTTTGTTGTATGAAATTAAACGTAGGTATCTGTTACTTGACACATTCTACTGATACTCACAATATCGTAATTTGAAGTTTTTTAAAGCCAAATATGGAAAGTCTATTGCATTATTATTTGTTTTTTTTTATTACCCAATTAACACGTTCAACGTCCCACCGATTTGGGATTTGATTTGATTTGGTACGGGTCCAAATCGAGGACCAAGGTTATGTTGTGATCTTATTTCCATTGGGCTATGTCAGTGACCCGCGTTCTCGTACGGAACTCCTCATTTCTGGTTCGATCCCGAGAAACCCCGAGCATAGCACTCTCCTTAGCCCTTTGAGCGACTTTGAGCCTATTAATAAGACCAATAGTGAAGCACCACGTTTCGGATCCATTAGTAATTACTGGCAACACACTGATTATATAGGATCGATAAAGAAGGTATGTGTGTGCTATTGTAAGTATGTGGTCTTATGTAAGCGTGGAAGCGATCCTCCATCAGCATTCAGAGCGCGGGCCCCGCGTCCGGCGGTCGGCATGCGGCATGCGGCAGATTGCTCTCAGAATGCGGCAGGTTGCTCCTGGCATGCGGCAGATTGCTCTCGGAATGCCAGGATTATTGTTCTAACGGTCCATCGGCAACTGCTTCCTATCTCCCAGCAGTGCCTGTGCAGAGACAGTGTAGAAACAGTGCATGTTGTAAATATGTATGTCCAAACGAAAATGTTTTCTCAACCATTAATGCGAATAAAATTCTGGGTAACAAAAAAAATTCACACAGCAACATCTAGCTAGCTAACCTCGAAGCTAGTGTTATGGGTGCAATATATCTGATATTCTTAAATATAATAATATACATAAATGGATACATATTTTTATTATACAAAAAAATCGCCTAAAACAGCAGAAAAATATATTTGCACATCATAAAAATGTTTTCCTCAATCTCAATTGCGGGAACCACAGAGACCACAGAGGTCATCAAATAAAATGAAATGTTACAAAAACGTTTTTGTCTGTGGTGTTTAGAATAATAAAAAGCTTCCAATCCCCGACCAGCTGCCTAACTGCTGCCGGAGCGCTAAACGCCACAAAACATACACAAACGCATCCTCCAAATTACAGGGTGGGTAACGAGCCGACTTCTCAATCACTTCCCCGAATATCCCTGCAGGTAGGGGGGGGGGGGGTCTGCGCCCGCGCATGCACCATAGCGGCCTGCAATAGGAGAAGAGAGAAGAGAAGTGAAGTAGGCATATTACTCGTAGTTATTAAAGATTTTCTATAAGAAATCAACATTCGATGTTTTGTCCGTCTGTGTCTTCATAACATAGTTTAACATCCTTGGTATAATTTTGAAATTGAGGGTTTTGGTAAAAAGATATTATTATGATAAAATACCTTCCTCCAAACCTATCTATTACTATTTAATACGAGTAAACTTGCACAAAACAGCTAGTCACTTTTAAATCATTGGTCAGTAAATGATTGGCTCCAGTGTACCTGCGGCCGCATTCTTGCTCAGTTGTTTGAGTGGTCGCAGGATCGGGGCAACGACCTGCCTTTTTACAAGAGGCTTTTAACGTCCCACCCCCCCCTCCCTGCGCCCGCGCGCCGCCGGATACGCGCCACAGAAACTGTAGCGATTTCATTACCATTCATATCATTGAATGATCCGAGCGCTTGTCGAGTTATGTCACATCCAGAGATACATTGATCAGACAGCTCGAGCGAAATCCGCCTTTAACCGGGAGTGGATAAGCGCGAGTCTCGTTCGCGGTAATTGGCAGGGTTAAGGTCGCTGTGCGCCGGCGCCGATCGATGACAATAATCTGAGCTCGTTTGGACAGTTCACGCCATTTTGTTATTCCGTTGATCGTGTATCCTGCTTTACACTGCGTTCAGCGCAATTACCGCTCCTCTGTACTTCAGTAATTCATCTCGGATGGTTGAGTTCCGCGTGTGGACGGACGACGGATGGCGCCGCTAATTGACAGAGACGCGTGCGCGTGCGCACTCAACGACACCGCGCGCTGCGGGGCCTCTACCCTCTACACAAACATAGTATACCTTAGAGTACCTAGGATCTAGCCACATAAGATCTCTCTTTAGAGCCACGCACGATAAGCTTCTCATGACTTTGTTCAAAATACTCAAATGTTTTCGCTAAGCTTGGGTTCTGGGTAGGTACCTTCTTAAAAACCAATTCATTTTAAATTGAGTTTAGAATGTATGGTTAGCAACTATAAAGTGAGTCGCAGCACCATTTCCGTGTAGCCGCGCGCTCATTTATTAATTAGACCAGATTCTGAAGTCACCATACACGTTTAATGAACAGAACATGGAGGGTAATAAATGTCGGCCACTTTTTATTGCTGTGAGTAATGAGCCGTTCTCGGAATGCGGCCGTCAGCGTCAGCGTCGGGCAGTGAGCGACGTCGGACGTCCCACGGCCGACAGCGGCCACAAATCTCCCAGTCTAGCCAATTCACCGGAAACACAGAAATGTCAACTTGCAGCATTCGGTAATATAACTCAATTTATAAGCTAATTCCAAGGAGAGTGACTCGCGTTAGACTGATTCATATCTCGAGATCATGCGCTGATTGTACACACACACGTCACATAGCTTAAAATACTAAATAAACCATATTGCTACAATACATACCGAACAAAAAGTTGACATAAAATACATGCACAATAGGAGTGCTTAATCCTTAAAAAGTTTTCTGACAGCAAACCTGGACATAAATAAAAAAACATAAATATTATATTTCAATGAGAAACCCCACGCTTACAGAGATCAAGAAACGCAAACTTCCATAAGTTTAAAATGAATGCGCTAGATCCATTTCCACGTATAAAGTACGAGTTTAAAGGTAGTGTTGTGTAGAGGCCGCGATCCCGGCGCGGACAGGCATTGTCGTAAATCCTGACGCATGCGGGATCCCGCGGCGCACGACTATCCGCGAGGATTACACTACAAGCTGCAGAGCTCTCTAATCAGGCTGCGAGGTGTGATGGCTGTATGGACGAGGTGACGACTCCGCGGGGGGCGGTGGAGATTAGCGCACCCCCCACTGGGAACCTGGCCCCCACCCCCTGGGCTGCCCGGGGCACGAGCTACGTCATTTATTTCCGCCAAAGACGCGTTTAGTCACATCTATAGATTAAAAAAAATTGTCTATGATTTCTGTTTGAGCGAACACTTAGTGACCTGGATAAATCAAATTATCATTTTACAAGCCCTATTCAGTTGGCCATTTCCCATATATAGTCGACTTACTTGTACTATTCCTGTGGCGTGGGTTCATTATTCATTTCCAACGTGATTGCGTGTGTTCAGCGCAAATCTATCGAGACTGTGTTTCACGCCATTTGATGGAGCTGTTAGAACATTGCGACCGGCGGCGCCATATAGCTGAGGCACGAAATGCAACGAACACACTAAATTATGAATGTGTAAGTTTGTTATGGTGTCTGAAAAATACTGCGACATATACATTTATTTTCCACTAAAACACGGAGAGGCGATTTTCATCAATTGGTTGATACGATTTAATTACCTGTGAGATCTTTATTAAAAATGAAGTTTGTATCTTAACTATTGTGTGAATCTAAAATAACATACATATTTAGAAAATAAACCTCTGGTTTATCAACAGAAATAATACAGGCAAGTAGACCACAAGGTATTTCTCTCAACGGGATATTTCAATATAACGCAGTCGATAAGCTGTTAGCCAGCTAGTTTGCCGAACGTGCAATTGCCTTACGCGCATGCGCAGTTAGGAGTACACAACATGTGTCATAGTACATGTATATGATAGTTACATATCATGTGTCAGAGTAGGTATCATCATCAATTGAGTCGCGATGACGTCACGGGACGCGTGACGCGGCGCGGCGTGAGAACCGCACGAATTAACCAATTAACTGCAATTAAGAGCACTAACACTCGGGCAGAGACACTCGACAGGAATGTCCGAGGATTCATGAATAATTAAAATTAAACCAGGCGTGATCAGCGTACGTACCTACTACATACATTCGAGTATTTGACTGTAATTTTGTAGCAGTATTTTAGTTTCATAAACCTTGTTTTTTATTATAATATAATGCAATACAATACAATACAAAAACACTTTATTGTACACCAATAACAAAACACACAAATAAAACACAAAAAGAGACACGTACAATGGGCGGCCTTATCGCTAAAGAGCGATCTCTTCCAGGCAACCTTTCGATGGAAAAGAGAGATGGTATTTAAGTAAGACAGCGTACTGAGATTTATGATTTTAAAGGCCATCTACTGAATTTACTTATCGCTCTAATAACCACCGCAGTTATCTCAAACAACGAATACGTTTATCATTTAGATTTGATTCAGATCGTGAATGCATTTGCATGGTTCCGCATCCTCATGAGCCGCTGGCAGTGCGCCTGCGCACAGGTGGCATACCGCCCTGCACCGCCATGCCACCAACGCCGGCGGATTCCTCGCCTCATTCCCGCCTAATGCGCCGAGATACAGATCGCCGCGCACTCACATGCCACATTATCATAGCTATTAACTTAACTATTCCGACGATCCGACGTTGTTACTGTGGGACACTTCGTCATATCAACATCAGTACCTACATTCAACACTAACTGATGCCTAAGCGAGGTTCTATGGATGCGCTCGCGCACTGGCTGCGCCGACTCCGGGCTTTAAGTGGTGGGACTGGTAGGTTGGTTGTGGCGAGGCGGGTGTCGGGTTGCGCGCGCGCAGGCGTCTGTCACGTCGCTAGACACATGGCCGCCGCTGACAGCCTCCGCCGCGGACACTATCATAAATAAATATTACCCAAATTAATGGACTTCTTGAAATGTATCGTCGGTGCGCGTGATTCACGGCGCGTATCTCCGATCGATGCGCGTTATTTACGACGCGCGCGCCGACGCTTTCCTACTTTGTAGAAATCGTTAGAATTTATAAGATTCTTTTCATTGTTCAATAAAAGTCTCGTATTAATTAAATTCAATAAAAGCTTACAAATATGCGAGCACATAAAATGGAGAGTTCATCTGGCGACCATAAAATGGGGCAATAAAGAGGAAATCTGGGCGATAATCCGTCGCAGAGCCGCGACCGCCGTTTCTGAGAAGCTGCCGTTAATTGTCACTCATCCCCCCCCACTTCACGTCCCCCCGCGTCGGACGCCGGATGCGCGCGCATGGATCGCAGGTTCTTGCGCAGATCGCTGCTACACTTCCTGTCCCACCCCTCCCCCCCCTACCCTCTACCCGCCTGATGAAGCACCTGCATTATCCGTTCCTACGTGGTGTCGACTGATTCAGAAAACTAAATAGCAGATAACATTTGAAGACGACGTTCTCAAATGGAGACCCTGAAGCCGCAAACGCAGGGTCAGTCGTCTGTCAAAAGTTAAAGCTGCTGATAGTTCCTAGATGCTTTAGACCAAAACAACTGGAAATCTTTATCTAACAGTAGGCATTCTATGGCTTAATATTGTGTCTGATCCAAGAGATTCTAGAGATTACCGTAAGATTCGTTAGTTTTGAGAGTCCAATACTCTCCCCGAATTCCAATTTCCAGTCTGCAACAGTGTCGTTCGCTCGTTTTTATGAAGTATCATATTTCATAAGCAGCGCAGTGAGATCGACAAAAAGCGGGCCCTTACATGCGCGATGTGAAGCTAGTTCGCAAACTCGTTTGAGTTCCGCGGAGTCGTGCGCGGGCGCAGCCAACCGGATTCAAAAAACATACAATTCGCGACGAGACAGTTTGATGGGTCGATACTCCTGCGCCCTTCTCCTCGCCCCAGCCCCGCGCGCGGAGCCTGCGCGGGCGCATGCATCATGTCACTGCGCGGACGAGCGGGCGTGAAACCGCCGCATTACGACCGGACCGGGATTAATGAGCTTGAAATTAAGTTATTACCTACAGCTAACATGTTTACGAACCTGCTCGAGAGCTGGGCCTCAGCGCGTCACAAATGAACCGAGAAATAGCGCAGGCGCATGCATCGCAGTACCTAATCCAATAAAGTGTGTTTATCCAAATCGGATCTGCGTTATCTGGCGGCGCGGGCGCAGGCGGCGGCCGCCGTCGTGTTCCGAAGATTATCTCAAATTGCATCCAAACAAAGCTGGTTAATAACCGCCGGTCGTGCGCCCGCGCAGCCCGCCCGCCTCAACATGAGCATGAACACCGGACGGGCGAGGCATCTTGCCTTCTTCAATAACTATGTCAGAGAAATCTACAACATAGTAAGAAAGGAACACTAAATAAACATACTAGGTCAGTCGATGAGGAAACTCGCGAGTTGGATCGAAGTCTCACGTCACGAAGGATGGCCTGAACACGGCAACGGCAAAGTGGCGGAGGCTGCGCGGGCGCAGAGCACCGCCGATCTCAATTATAGATAGCGCAGCGGCCGCGAGCCTAGCGCCCGCCCGCGCCCGCGACCGCCACGACCTCCCGCAAGATCACTCCTTTATTTTTACTTTCCTGTAGAATGATTTTATGACTGCAAAAACAAAGATGAACAAGTTATATGTATGTAGAAGTCGGTTAGAACACGCGAGGTCCCGGGATGCCAGCCCTAAACTCCTTATCAGCTGATGAACATTAAGATAAACGTTACAATTATGTTCATTTTGCATTTTACGAGTACCAAACACATAATGTTAATTATAATTACAATCGTTACGATTGCATCGAGCTGGGAGGTGCATTTACATATTAATTAACAATGTCCAAACCGATTGGCCTTAAGTGCATATCACATTCGAACAAACAACATCGAAAATCAAGTAATTGTGGTTTTATAGTAAATGTTGCCTTAATTTATTGGCAATTAACCTTGTCGGGACGATATTTGTCGAGTAGATATTTTCTAATTGATACGGTGGAGTAAGGTGAATCAGACTGTCTTTGGCCACGTAAAGACTTAAACGCGCTCGGCCCTATCTCGTTATTATTCAGTTTTTTTCAGGAAAAAATATCCAGTGGTGCGCGGCGGGATTTGAACCTACAATATTCTGAATAAAAGTCGAGTGTGCTCGAAATTAACCGAAACGACTCAGAACGAGTAAACTATAAAAAAGATTTTAAATCGTGGAGGTCATCAAATTGAAATGGTGATGCTGTTTCACCTGTCCACAGCCCAAAACTCAGCCTCCCGGATCACGCTCGTTTGTTGCCGCTAACCGGGCGATTACGGCGATTGGTTCCGGGCGAGACGGCGCGGGCACGCCGGACCGTGACGGCGCGAACACGCCGGACCGTGACGCGAGCACGCCGCCCACCCGCGCCGGACCACGTCTCCTGCAACGCTTCATTTACTACTTTTACGGGAGCTAATGTTTCAAAACTTCTATTTTGTGTTGATTTGGTCAACATTTTGACCTTTGATATCAACAACAATTGCTAATGTCTCTGTCTTGACTTGAGTTATCACAAAACCACGTCCAATGTGTGCATTTAAGCTGCAGGACGTAATTTTTTCTATGTTAATTTTTTGGATTTTTACTACGAAGTGTTTGTGTATTTAAAAGCACGTTGCGACCGTGTGGGGTCTGCGATAAAATGTATCGAATCATTTGCCAACGCATCCTGGAAGCCGAGTCTTTGGTGGTTGGCTCTCGCCCACCGCGCCGCCGTCCCGCCGTCGCCACGCCGCCACCACGCCGCCGCCAAGCCGCCGCCCGCCGCGCTCATTTCCACGTGATTAGCACGCCGATGCGCGCGCACTCGCGACCCACATCACGTGCGCACATTACCGACGATCTGCGAAGAGACCGCTAACGGCGATGCCTAAAGTCATGTGTAGCCTATATTGCATGCGCGTACGCAGTTATAACGATCTACGCTGGTTCTGCAATTCGAAGAGAAACTTTTCAATCAATATTTCGGTATTATACGGATTTGCCTGAACCGCTACAGGCAGGTTAAAGTTGCTGGTTTAGAGTTGATTTAAGGCAGTTCATCATCATCATTTCAGCCGTCGGACGTCCACCGCTGGAAATAAACGTCTCCTTAAAGGACTTGCAGTTATTGCGGTCGGACGCAGCTTATGGCAGTTACGGCCGAAATAAAGTGAGTAAGTAACACATTTCTTTTTCGTGTAGAAAAACTAGAGTTGCGACGGGGTTTAAACCTTCCAAATGAAAATCGATTGTTCTCGTAAATAAGGTCACTAGTGTTTTCACGCGACAAGTCGTGCGACGCATTAGCACGTCGTCATCTGTTACCACAAACATAACGGACGTACGAGTTTTTAATCGACCAAACAAAAATGAGTGGTACTACTTTTACTGTACCTATATAAATGTATTCTACAAGAACCAAATTCAGAACGATTTCGGTTGTGAAATATACAGCTACTTAAAATAATCAACCAAACTTAATTATGTTTTGCCCGACTAAAGTTCGCCAACCCATATATAAAGTAGGTAGTCAAGGATGTCGAAAAATGTAAGTCGAAATGATGGACCTGGCTAGACTCGGCGATGCGCGGGCGCAGGCGGCGAGTGCGCAGGAGAAAGTAGCCCCTATGCACTGCAAGCAGATTGCCTTATATCATATCAATTACCCGCGTCTAATTGCGTGTATGGATAGCGCCATAAATGTATACTACTTTCTCTAATATAATATCACCTTTCTGTCAAGAATAATTAAGTTTCCTATGTTTCCGAGATTTCCCAACGCGCTGCGCCCGCGCCGGTCGGGTTACTCGAGGCGAAACTTGATAAAACACCACTTAGAATTTCAATAAACCACTTATTTTAATCAAAACAATATCGTCCCTAATGATGCGCCTGCGCAAGCGGTCGGATCGATTCCATTTCCAATCAGCCCAATGTTGTATCTCTATTCCATAAATTGTGACAAACGATATTACAAATGGATGTTTGTTGTGAGCGATATCTAAATATTCATAATTGTGTTTGTGTTGGGCTTCTGATGGCGGAATGCGTCTCCGTCCCGCCCCGCCCCGCCGGCGACCGGTCGTGTCTGGAGGCGACAGTTTTAAGTATATTTTAGAAATTGGATACGATAACTTAACCATAAAATAACGGTAACACAAATCGTGTACCAAAAGCAATTCCACGCTGGACTCGACTCTGCGCTTATTAAATCTAATTCCGCAGATTGTGCCACATCGGACGGCGCGTAATGACTGCGCAAACTCCAGGACATAATTCAAATTAAGGGCAAAATTGGAATGACAGATTCCGAGCAAATTGCCACGATAGTTGCACAACGCCGAAATAGTGCGGACAGTGATCGCGGCGGGACGGGACGGGAGCGGGACGGGGCGGGGCGCGGCGTCTGCGCAGGCGTGTGAACCGCGTTACAACAGCACAATCACCTACGATTACTCTCCGTATGGCGCACTCAATACTCATGTAATTCAATCATGATTCTAGCCTTTGTAAACGGAGATTTAGACAGATTGGCGCTTGCACAAGCCAGCGCAACCCGACACACAACTCACAATCGGCCCTCCAGGCATTAAAGTTGTCGCTGTTAGCACTTATCTCCATTAAAAGCTCGTCATAAACAGCGATAATTTATTAAATTAGCATAAAATTACATACATCGATAAAGCGATCAGTAAACAGTAAACAGGTGGCGTAATGGGTTGCGCAGACGATGCGCGCTGCGGTAGCGCACCCCGAGGGAGGCACCTGCGCCCGCGCAGGCCAACCCTTAGCCGGCGGCGCTCACGACGTCGCTCCCGGGAGAGAACACCGTTACTTACCGCGTACATTGCGCAACAGTCTCCGAGCGCGCGCCGCCACCTCACACCAACCCCGCAATGTATCACTCACAGCTCAAAGCAACCTTTATCATGATTATATTCATCGAGTGTAATGCAATGAATGAAGCCAGTGCCAGTGCCCGTCCCGCGGCTATGAAGCCGTTCCACTAATGGGGTAATCAACGCGGCGGAGGTAAACTCGAGGTGTCGTTTAAACACACGTTACACTTATTTACTTACATAATGGTAATAACTGTTTTAACGGCGAAGGTAAATGTCGTGAGGAGACACTTTTATCTTTCATCAAAAAACATTCTACGATATAATATCAAATCTCTAGTCTAGATTTCCTATTCCTTATCGCAAACGTCTACGTTTATAGCAGCACTAACGTGTCTGTCTGTCTTTCACGCAGGCACGAGGCCGGCCTGTGGCGCGGTAAGGCCCGACTAACGACCGATCGTAATGTTAGAATGAATCGATAATTAAACGCTGATTGAGATTGCGACAACTCATTACGGCTCCAATAACCGCGCAGTGCTCCGTGATAACAGCCGCGGGTTATTGCTTCCAATGATTTATCAAACCGTTCGATAAACTCATTTGTAAGCTAAACATTTAGCCGTGGCACCACGGTTAAATGTTAAATGTTAAATTCGTTGCAACGTCGACATGGCGTGGTCATAGAGTCACTCGTCACAATTAATTGCTAAAGTTGTTTGAGATAAATAATTTACAAAATGAGCAATTAAAACGCAGCTAGTCTGTGATACCTGTAATTTTTAGACAAATGGTGCGTTTCATGGTGGGTTTATATTAGCATTTATCTATAGTAAGTTTAGCAATAAGTAATTAAGAATGTTAGAATGCTTAATCCGTTAACGCATCTTAATAAATAAATAGAACTAACGACCCATACTTACGGAATATTTCAAGAAGTAAAATCTAGAGACGCATTATTTTTATACTAAGTAAATTGACTACCCATGACTTCATTTCATTATAATTTCCTACGTGAATGCGAGTACCGGAGTCCGCATGCATGTGCAATGATTAAAAGTTGGGTTCCTGCAAGTATGAGATTTCAAAATGGCGTATGATCTATGGAGTAATTGCGCAGGCGCAGAACAGAGCGCTGGTCCACTGTCATTACGGAGGGTAATGATAGCCCCGGCGCCCACGCAGACCACAAAGTAGGCTCATGGGCAACTGCCCCAACAAGCACTTCAGACCACAACACTTCTAACTAAATCTATGCAAAAGTTATAGTCCTGAGAAGTAGTCTACGGCATGGCATTTTTTCGAATTCCTTATTTTCATCTTATCGCCCCTACGCCGCAAGCCCGCTGCGCCAACAGGCTAACAATTCTTCAATGGCGTTACCGTTCCTATATTAACGACACGTCTAAAAATCCTCATATTTTTGTATCAAAACGATGGCTTACGTTATGTCCGCCTTACCTCCATAATAACTGCACTTATCTGGATTAAGTGATCGACTTTAAGAATTCCAAATGCGACGCCTCCGCTGGATCTGTAACTCCACGTATTGAGAGCCCCGGACTCGCAGCTTCAAACTAGTTTATGAAATAATCCTGCGCTCAATTTGGTTAATGACTAATGAGATTGCGGCGCCCACGCAGCCAACCTGTGGAGCCTTATTGCTTCGGAGAGGAGCGCGGCGCGGCGGGGCGGGGCGTGAAATGTGACACTCGTTCACATTAAGACAGTACTTAGTATTTAAATAACGGCCACACGAGCCCAGACGAAGTGTGAGTCTCGTGCGGAGAGGGGGGGTATCTCGAATGTACTCGACCGTTCACACTCCATCCGAGCTAATGGGCGACAATTCTAACGTCACCCGATATGAGCATGAGCCGGCGCATGTATAATCTGCACAAATCACCGGCCGTCGTTGCGCAACTCGCGTGAGAATGACATTTGGCGCGCAGTGCGCCGGCGCAGGCCTTACACGACACGACACCCTCCGGAGCCTTGATCTTAGATCGCAGATGTGTCGATAACGTCGGACAGACAGCAAAGGTCACAATATTTACATTCCCGACCACAAACAGACGTGAGATATGTTAGTTTCACAAACAAAGAATGTCTTATGTAATGTTAGTAACCTAATTGCAATGGAGCATGCGTCTATATATCGCAGGGTCACCGCTGGCTACTCGACAGTGAATGATTTCAATGTTTAACAATGACGATGTGCGTTGTTCGAGGCGCAGAGCAGTGGCGCTGTGGCGAGTCATGCGCGCTAATTGCCGCACGATGCGCGTCCAGAGATTAGGCGCAATTACCTGCGCCTGCGCACCATTGTTGCTGATTGCGCGTAATCACGGGCCGGCGCGGGCGCAGCCCCGGCTTTGTTCCCGGAGGAACCGTGATGGAGCCGTTTTAATGCTCAATGACCATTCCGGTAGACATTGTTATGAATTGGGGAATGATTTCTGTATTGTTAAACTGGATCTTTCATGATTCATTTTTTTATTGATTAGGTATTTCTTAATTGAATAAGTTTGATTTATCTTGTGTTGAAATGTTTTTCGTACCGTCTGTCAGATCGCGGTAAGATAAGGCGAAGCAATCAGGGATCGTACTTTCTATAAGCCAACCAGCAACGAATCGAGCCAGGTTTTTTGTGGCTCGGAATTGGCAGATTGTAGAGCTTAATTTAATTACGGACATAAATAATGCGTCGCGGACAGCTCTGAACTCCGAGCCACAAACATTAACCGCTCCGGTAACGGTCACGCGTTAATTTCGAGAAACTTCAAAGATAAACCGGTAGCAGCAATTAACCGTAACACATGATATTGTATGCGCTTGCGCAGCTCCGTAACCACATGACTAGACACGATAAGGCTTAACCACTTCAAGCATAGACTAACATTGTGTTACATTTTGTGTGTGCTATGCTATATAATGTAATATTATTGTTGTTGTTTGTAAATAAATCTTTGAAATCTTAGATTGCTTCTCAGCGAGTCAAAGAAACTTAAAAGTCGGATTTTATAGTTAAATACATGAGGTCAGCTGCGCGCGCGCATCATCCCATTATCAAGCAAGAAGCACAACGCCGCCACCGGTCCAGCTACAATAAAATGCATAATTGCATTCATGGGCCGAAATTAAAATAATGAAAACCGCTAAAGATAACTAAAATAACTATGATAATGTTATCTCGACTGGCATTTGTGAGATGAGGCGTGTGGGGTATCGGCGGAGATAGGATCTAGTATGCATGCCTGATGACGTATAAAGATATGTTTACCAATAAATTTATTATTTTGATTATTTATCTGATGAGCATGATGTGGAGATACTGCAATCGCAGAGGCAGAGGCACGCGGGCACATTTCATCATCACTAAGAAACTGTCACTGTTAGAAGTACATACTCATAATTATGAAAGAGCTCAGACTTCCTCGGATCTCCGGGAGTTTGGTCTATGGTAGTAGTGTCTATAACATTCCAGATTCAATACCCAGGACAACTAGGCCGGGACGATTGGCACCGAGGGCCTGAGACTGAGTAACGGCCGATGACTCACTAGGCTCAGACAGCGCTAACTGGTCCACTAATGGCTCATCAAATAAACAGTTTCCTACCGGGAACCTGTCCGCTAAACGTTGACAAATTCGCATATTCTAGATATTATAGTTTAGAATAAGATTAAGATAAAGGCGGCTTTATTACCTCTTAGTGGGAGATAAGATAACTCGGCGTGTCGTGCGAATCAGTGAATTGGAAATGATCGCGCGATCATAACATAATAGCTGTTAATGAAGCGAATGTATTCGATTAGTCATATGAAATAATAGATATTATCTATGTGTTGTTGTAGGTTAGAAGTTGAATTGGTTCTTGGGATTCCACTGGTGAGACAGGAAATAATAAAACTTGTTTAGAAGAAAATGTGGTAGCCAAATAGATATCGATACAAAAAGTACGTAATTTAAATGGAAACAAAACACAATATTTAAGGGACGCATTATGTCTTTAGTAGTAGTCCCATGGCTTAAATTAATATGACAATGGACTCGTGAGAAAGAAAAAGAAACTGGTTTTCTACAGACGGCTTCCTCACGATGTTTTCTGTTTAATTCCCTGACTCCATCACGTCCCGTCGAATCAGCGCCGCACTATCGGACACGTCAGAGATCTGATGCGAACGCACTGACAGACAGACAAACAATTAGTTAACGCTGTGTCGCATCGATACTATCAAACAATCAGCAGAACTAATCGAATTCTTTAAGCAAAACAAACAACTCAATCAATACATGATATCGCAGGCGGACCTTCGCCCGCTGCGCTACAATGATGAAAGGCAAATACCATAGATCTTTATGCCTGGCCTAGTATAGCAACCCTTTTAATATAAATAAATGAATCTTTGAACGTTATGTGTAGTTGTAGTGTAAGATGCAGCGAGTGTTCGCAACAAGTCCCCCCTCGCCCCCTCGCCCCACTGCCCCCCGCAGCGCCGTGCGTCTCGCCGCGGGGGGGCGTCGCTACAGACCAAAGACTTCATTACTCTCCTCTGGTACCTCTCCTATAACCTAGTTGTAGGTATAGGTATCTAAATACTAGAATTTACTAGATTGTATCATGCACGTTGTTTGGTTCGCAACACGCCGCTGTTTATCTGGGGATGTGGTAAAATGTAAGACCAAGCTTAGCCAGAGATCGTTTTGTTTGGCGCTATAAATAAAATCATGTAATACGGTATATGGTTATGTTTATTGGTGGCATGACAATCGACCATGTCTGGCCATGAAATAGTTTATTATGATTGATACCGTAATCGTCAAGAGAAAGGTTGCGTACATTTCATTCTTTCTGAAGAACTGGCAGATACTGACTGAAGATTTTTCAACTTATGAATTATAAATACAAACTACCGTAAAGTGGAATGTGTTAACTGTTGTCGGCGGCTATGCGCGCGCGCAGGTTATCGAGAGTCGATAGCGGTGCGGTATGATACCGACCTCGCATAAACTGAGATAACCATATTTATTCCACAGGTTGATGATGTTTGAACTTTCCATCACCTTTGGAGTTTTCAGCTAAAACAACGTGAGCGCTAAAATAGTCTAACGGTAGAAAATATTTATTTATTTATTTATTTATTTATTATTACATACAGAATATAACATTACAGTAAAATTACCAATGCGCTATATCCATAACAAACTATAAGGTTTCAAGAACTGATTGTGCCAAGTCCATGAATTTCGGCAAAGTGTGGTGGAATACATCTACCTCGTTCTCGGACAAAGTGTTGAGCAAGCGAATAGCGAGTGTTAAGGGGGCAAACTTAAGTAGGTTGGTCCTACAACTAGGGAGAGCCAGCATAGCGGGGCGACGGCGCGCTGCCAGGTAGTCTCTCGGGGCGCGGAGCTGCAGCGCTTCCAGCACCTCCGGGTGGTGCTGGAGGCCGCGGAGCACGCGCGCCACGTACTTCACCAGCGCCAGCTGGCGCCGGACGCCCAGCCGACAGTATCCGCACATACCGATCACAAAGAGGCTCGGGTACATAAGAGGGTAAAATGGATAAACACCATATTGTTTCCAGTATAAGAACCGTGTAAACTTATTTTGAATTTTTTCAATCATAGTCTTATATTTAGCTTCGTGAGGGTTCCATATTAAAGCATTAGTCTCCAAGTGGCTTCGCACTAAAGCATTGTATAAAGTTTTAATAACATGCATATTTTTGAAATGAATGCATTGCCTATTTATAAACCCTAGTCTTTTAAAAGATTTTGCGCATATACTTACTATATGGTGACGAAATCTTAAGTCAGGAACCATTTCTAGCCCTAAGTCACGGATATTGTGAGAGAACCTAGGTACTCGTACTTATGTACGGTTTGGTAGTTCTACTCGTAGTTAGAAGATTTGTCTCCCTAGCTTATCTAAAACAACAGAGACTAGTAGAACGGTAATAGAGTGAAAAACAATGGACAGAATTCTGTTTCCCTGTTGGTCTTTGGTATTGTCCTGCTTTGACAAAATATTGTGTCTCCACATTATGCTTAGTGAACTTTGTTAGTTTCTCCACAGGTTGGCACTGTCGTGAGTTGTGAGGAGATTAGCCCCGAGAGGAGCACAAAGGTGTTTACGACATGTGCGTGTGTGCAGTTCGCGAGTGTTTATGCAGATGGCGCGGCGGGGCGCTGTGTCGCATCATAAATACGCAGAGAACAAATTAAACGTTTATTGCTTCTCCAGATTGAATATCTCAGTCGGTATTTAACGCCGATGATATTATACTTTTAATGGTTGTCACACGCGCTGCGCCCGCGCCGGTCGTCGACCGCGGCCGGCGCAGCGGGCGACCGCCTCAGCCTTAGGACATAACGTTGGACATGTTCCTCTGTGCTGTGACCGCAGCATCTCATCTCATTTAGTGATCTGCATAATGAGGCGGTGCGCAGACGCAGCGGCGACCGCAGACCGCACGACATGCGCCGACTCCTGCACGCCCCGCCCCGCCCCGCCGCGCCCCATCCCGTCGCTCACCGCGGCGCCTGCGCACCGCTGGGAAAGAATGCGAAGGCCATCAGGCGGTCCGTAAATCAGAAACTGCACAGCATGTAAGTGTACACTACATTATAATATCGTTACATTTATCTTTACAGAAAATGGCTGGATATTGTGCAGAGGCTTTGTATAGTGTCTGACTGTGGAGCATGACCCGGCAGTAATAGATGTTGGAATACAGCGCGGAGCAGCTGTGCGTGCGCTGTCGGGTTCACCCGCCTGCGCCGGCGCAACGCTCGCGATCTACAAATCATCAAACACTACCTATTATTTTACCTCCTTGTAGCCCTACAGCCCAGCTGGGGCAATGCACTAAATTTGACTTAAAAAATATTTAGGTACTTACCTAAATAGTTTTTAGTGCACACATGATGCAGATTTACTACAACAGTGGGCACATAATATACCTAAATGGGAATGTAAAGTTGCAATTTGGATCTGGTTAGGTGTTTATGCATTTACGTAGAAAGTACTTAAGGTCCAGACATTAATTTGGTGAACTATACTGAATATGCGAAGTATATTTTAGTGATCGCGACTAAATGCCTCGGCGGTTGTGTGTTCGCTGCCTGTGGAGGGTAGTCACGAGGTGTAATGATTAACCGCCACTCTTCAACATTACCTTATCTTCCTCCACGCCAAACCCCATCTTATTGCCTCCACTGAAGGAGCAAAGTACTGCGCGCGCGCATATCGCGCTTCATTGCACTCTGGCGCACGTAAATCAGAGGCGGGACAACTGGTGTTGGAAAATGAGCCGTGTTTCGATAGAGACAGGGTTGTTAAGAAGCTGCGGTGGGTAATGACACGCCGTAATGAAACCGCGATCCACGGGAGATGCGATTGCCTGTGCCGTGCGCGGGAGCATATAGCGCTGCTCTCGCTGCATCTTACCTAAACATTTTTAATCAGTTTATTCTTCTACCCCACCTACTAATTTAAAAGTTAATTTATAAGTTAATGGTGAGTAATGAAAACTTCTATAAACCTACAAATCCTACTATGACAACATTTATTATATTGCCTAAGCTAAGAAGGCTTGATGTGTATCCTGAAAATACCTACACATATAGTACACCGAACTAATGTGTTTTTCATACATAATTGTTTAAAATAATAAGTTAAGATAATACAGATACGAATGTGTGTGAAGTTACTGCCATCAAAGTTTTAACTAACTATATTTTCGCCCGCTGCTTCTATTGAGGTAAAATGACCTTGCTCTTTTTCCCCGCTGTAAAATGACCTATGACCTATGTTATTTTCCTGATTTAAAGCTATCTCTCTACCAATTTTCAGCCCAATCAGTACAGCCGTTCTTGAGATATATAAAATTGTAAATAACACGACTATCAATTATATATTTAGTTATGGAATCTTTCCCATGCGCGATAATTCGTCCGTTTGCTCCACAATGAAACGTGTTTGTAACTTAATGCGTTGTTTTTCTTCAGTCGGGTGCGCGGGCGCAAGTCACGCTGACTAATGAGATGCGCGCGCACCATTACCGCACAGTTATCCCCTCCCCCCTCTTAACACCTTCGCTTCTAACACCATATGAGGCGAGTCAGTTTTTCTAAATTCTACTTAAAAAATGCTACCCGACATATAAACTATACTTATGTAGATAATACCTACGTATAGTAAAACCATTCTAAAAATGAACTCCCCTCCACAAAACCGTGATGATTTCAACGTGTGAGAGGAAATACAGAAAAACAGTATACACAGAAAAAAAAAATACAGAATTTGGTAGAGGGGCGTTCATTTTAGAAATGGTTTTAGTATACATAGGTAAGTATATTTTTAATACCCAAGACCAAACGGTTACTAAGATTAGCGCCTCCAAACAAACTCCTCAGTAAAATATAAGTAGGTATAGATATGAAGGATTAAAAGTAAATTAATTTAGGCAGCTCGCAGTCAGTTTGTTTTGTTGAATGTTTGTTATCAGCTCTCAGATCACTTGGGTGAGTCACTCGTGTGAACTTCATTTGGAATTTATTTTATAGCAGGTTTCCGACTTAACACATGCAATGCCCAAGCCGCCACGCCGAGCTGTAGATACGAGCCTGTGTTATGGGCGCTGATAGTGTAAGTGTACGGCAGTTAGAAAGAAGAACACATTTTTAGTAAATATGAAGCGATTAAATTGTCCCTAAATTTTATTGCAATATACGAGTATATTCTAATTAATGATATAAAAAAAAAGTTCAATGCAATATCACTTATTGGAACAAATAGGTATGCAGATCGTACAAATTTTTGTTCCGAGGCGGGATGAAATAATTTTCAAACCACACCAGCGGCTCCTGATTAGTGCGACCAAACAAACAAACAAATTATTTAGCTTTATAATATTGTTAAGGTTTGAATGTAATGAAGGAGCGGGCGAGCTCCACAGTAAGCGCTGTAATGACAGCTATCTCAAAAGCTTTTAATAAATGTTGTTTTATTGTACTTGTTGTGGTTTCGGCGACATCAACAGGCTGCGGTCGGGCGCGGCCGCTGACCATTAAATCCGTATTTATAATATAAAAAAAACAATAACCGGTTCACGAATCGGAACCTACCACTAATTAATAAAAACATATAATAATAATCACCCTAATTTACGTACTGCTGAGACACAGATACTTTTCTCTTGACGAGAGAGATTGGGCCTTAATTCACTTCGCTGGCCAAGTACTGGTTTGCGAATTTCACATGTCCACTGAATTCTACGAACCTTTTTACGTTATACACACAAAGATAAATATTTTATAAAAGTGTTTTTCCCGAAGCAGGAATCGAACCCGCAACCTCGATTAATCAAAGTCGCAAGCAAACTTGCGCTCGCTGCGCAACAGAGGTCCACTTTAGTAGGTATTGGTAAAATGTAGTCATGAATTAGCATTATTATCGAAGTGTTCGGATATTCCCTTTGTTCGGTGTAGGACAGATTCGAGATTGGACGGATTCGTAATTCGGCAGATTCGCTACTCGACGGATCGTGAATTGGGCAGATTCCTTGACTCGACATATTCGCTACTCGACAGAAGTACAGGTGTAAATAAAATAGCAAGTAGAACAAAATACAACAAAATACAAAATTGTTTATTTTTACCAAAGTTTCACATAATAATATCAACTTTTGAAACCTCCTTTTAAGTGTAGGTAATACTTGTGTTAGGAGGAATCGCTCTTCCGAAGTACATTATTATTAGTTATGTATTAAACATACTTAGCTAACATTATAAACATAATAATATTCAAATAAAGTAAACCATATTAATTTTAACAATTTAGGTTAAGATTGGGGGTAAAGTATTTTAATAATTAGGTAAGTTGTTTGTTATGATCGAGGGTAGAGTCTAGTCTTGAGTTTAGGTGAAAAAAATGTTAGGTGTGGTACAATTTAGAAAGTATGAGCGTTTTAGAGTGTGAGTGTGTTTTATGAATATAGTGATGTATGAGTTGTGAGTGTGTGAGTGTGTATGTGTGTGTGAACAAATTTTTTTTTTTCTAAGTTTTGAATATAAAATTTACTTTGCTTAACCGTTTTAAGCATTCGATTACGCTTATATCGTTGTTCAATGCCGCTGTAACAATTTTTTCTATTTGACTATTTTTTTCTAATAACTTTTTATCACGCCGCTTTCCTTTGCAATGAACTTGTTCCTTTTTTAGCTTAATATCTTGAAAGCGTGATTCTTTCATTAATAATTGAATAAAAAGAAACAATGGTGGTTTTATTGGAAATCTTCTTTTAAGCCGCCCGTGCCACCCTTCGACAGGGTTATTTGTTCTAAAATTTTCTTTATAGCAAGTAAAAACATTCTCGGTATAAATTCCCATCCACTGCGTTGAAAAATAATTTCTAAATGCATTATATTCTTCAGAATCATGTGCCACTTCTTGAATGCTTACTATGGCTTCGGGTATTAAAATCGCAGGTAGTAGTGGCAGTTGCATATAAAGGCGCGTGATAAATATTCCGTGTTCTATCTTATCAAAACCAATTTTTTGGCTTTTTTTAAGTACCGCTTTCCAGTAATGAAAGTAACAGCCAGTCACTTTTACAGCAGGATAAACTACTTTTACTGCTTGAATGGTTGCTAATTCAAAATCACATTTAAATTGGTCTATTACGACGGAAAATTGGTCCCTCAAAATAGTGAACATTCTTTCATAGATCGCCTGTGTTTTGTTAGCCAGAAGAATAAAAAGCACAGGAACAAAATTAACAATATTATCATCAAGGGAAATATTTATATGTATACTGTATACTTGGTAAAAAGGAGGGGGACATATTTTGAAAGTACCGTCACCGTAAAAAAACTTGTGTTTTTTTAAGTACTCCTTCGCCAATGGCGACCCAAAAAACAAAATTTTATTCTCGATGCCATCATCAAATAAAAAGAAATCACCCACAAGACTATGCGGTATTTTTAGGGATTTCAGATCTTTGCAGGCTTTTGTGTTCATTTTTAAGTAATCATTTCTGGCTTTATATAATACATCTTTTTTCTCTGTAAATGTTGGTTTGTCTGCATCGTCTAAGTCACAATCAACAGTGTCCATAAAATCCTCAAATATTTTTGGAATTGGTTCGAGTTTTTCGCAAACTAAGGTTTTACATTTATCCATCAGACTATCAACCGCGTTTCTGGTATAATCAGGCATGCATACATGGCTGGATTCCTTAATAATTTGATTTTGTTTGTCCAGCGTGATTGAGGTACTACATTCTGCCTTATTGAAGCATCGCCAGTTTGTAGTACCACATTTATTTTTTTTAACTAAATTATATCGATGTCCGGCATGTAAAACAACGGGTTTTCCTCTTTCACTTGTTATAAATTTTAAATTCACCTCGCCATTGCTGGGACCGGCGAGATCCATAATTATGTACCTATTATATTTAATAATATATTTTTATAACACAATTGAACAACCAAAGCACTTTATTTGAAGTTTTTAAAGGATATGCTAAATGACAACGTCATAAAGTTACAAGGAGTATAAAGTACTACAAGGAGTTTTCATAAAGTAATAGGTAAGTACTTAGTCTAATTTGTAGTTAGATTAGTCCAACTTTTGCATTGATTAGATTAGTATTCTGTTCACAAGTGTTCATTTTCTGTCGAGTAGCGAATATGACGAGTCCAGGAATCTGCCCAATTCAGAATCCGTCGAGTAGCAAATCTGCCGAATTACGAATCTGTCCAATCTCGAATCTGTCCTACACCGTTTACAAACATTTACATTTTAGAGGTTTGCAAATTTATTAGAAAAAATAACCAGTATTTTAAAGAAAACAAATCCACTCGAGCTGAATCTCTTAGACTTAAATATAAATATAATATTACTATACCTCAATTAAACAATAGTATGTACAAAAATAGTGCCTATATATCTGCTATAAAAATATATAATGGGCTTCCAATCGAACTTAAGTCTTTAGATGGACCACTATTTGTAATAAAACTTAAGAAATGGTTAACATTAAATGTATTTTATAGTCTAAAAGAATTTTACGAATTTAATTCGAAAACTTGATTATGCTGTTATCATTAATAATTAGTATTTAAGATTAAAATATCTAGATGTAACTATTAATACCTATACCAAATATTGTTGTACGCTCCAAGTGGGCAGACTGTTGATACTACCTAAATTTAAGAACTTTATGTACCTACACAGTTTTACAATAAATAATTCTTTATCTTTATCTTTATCTTTATCTTTACCGAACAAAGGGGATATTCGCCGTCGCATCCATTATCGGCCGGACACCCGACACAAATTAACATCCACTGAACTAATCGTCCGAAATGAACGTTTTAAATTAAATTAGTCGGTAAATTAGATCGGTAAGTAATTGTAGGAGCGACGCGTCTAATTATCTATATAATATAATACGGTGCTGTCCGCGTGTTTGGAGCAGGTTTGTGGCTGTCGGGCTGGGAGAGACCAAGCGGATTAACTTATTTAATTATTCATTTTATAATAACCAGAATTACTCATATATTTACAAGTTAAACCACTTTCGACGTTTCGACTGCAGTGAACAGTTTTTATCCCTGTTTTTCCGTTTTTATTGATTTCCAAGGGAAACATATTTATATACACGCGGCCTTTTTCAAACTTCCTCAAATCAAAGCCTGTTTATTGATAATTAATTTAGAAAACAAACATACAGCAGCTATATAATAATATGTATGTATATCTAAAAATAAAAATGATATGTGTGAACTTTCTACAGCCGATAGCATACTACGCAAATGCCTCCGATATCTATAATTACGTAAAAATTACTTCTCAAAACAGATTTCCAGTTATTTTGTTCTCTAGGACGGTAAATAATAGTCGATGGAGTAATTGTGGCCGGTACAGTCGGCCGCGTGAAGACGTGCGAGCGAGCCGCTGCCCAGCCGTGGGCTCGGATGTACGCGCACCTACCTATTAGGTTATTAGAAACGCAAGCGCAGAGGTGAGGAGCGCGCAGCTAACTCACTGCTACAAACGGAAATGGACTCGAGTAGGTAAGTGTGATTCTTCAGTAGATACTGAGTACTTGGCCGATCCTATTGGCAACCTATCTTAACAGTTAAAATTTTTTTTTTTATTGCTTTTATCCGTAGCGTAGTTTAATGCAAGCCGCGTAATGACTGAAAATCATTAAGAGACCATTAGGTACCTGAGATCTTAATTATTAAAAAAAAACAAAATTTAAAGTCGTATACATAAAAGTAACTTAATTATTACAATAAAAAAGACCTGTGGGCTCTATGTGGGGCCGGAGTGAGCTAGCTGCGCGCGCGCCGGTAGCGTGACCGTGCATCAAACTAACAACTGTAATGTAATAAGTAATAACAATGGCTGCGCGCGCAATTACCCGCCAATTAACGTCTCTCCCCGCGGCGGACTCTTCCTGCGCCGGCGCACGCGATAACAGCCCGCAGGCTGCCTTACCAAATCTTCAAAACCAATGAAATCACTTACATCAGACTCAGAAAAGTTCCGTATAATATTGATCATAAAATCTTGGATCTTATTTGGCGCTTAGATGCGATTATTTACATTCTTCTGATTCCCGTTGACCTTCGGATAAACGGATAACTTTGTGTGATTGAATATTGTGGTCTCCAACTCCGATATAAACAATTTACACACAAAAACCACACCTGGTACAGTTAAAGAAGCTTCACGGCGCGACCAGTCTCCATCCATGCATGTTGCTCTAAGAACAGGTTAAATTATTATAGTCTTCAAAAATTTTATAGTATACTACTACTATTTGGTGCAGCTTATCAATATCGACTGCAAAGTCTCCGCAATTCACTAATATATTTATTTATTATAATGATGTGTCAACATGTATGCACTATGACAAGAATAAACTTAAAGTTAAATATTGCGTCGACAGTCCCAGCAAAGGGGTGTTCGGCGAGTGGTAATGTATTGTGTGCGGGTAAGTGGCACCCACTCACCCAAGCCGATGGAAAGGTCAGCAGCAGTGCGGTTGCGGCGCGGTTGCGTGCCGCCAGCGTTTACCCAGACGCCCGCGGCGGTTTCACAACTGTAATTAAATTACATCGAGAGCCATTAATTAATTCTGCATTACAGCGCGAATGTATCCGAAGCTGCGCCGTAAATCAGCGGGCCATAACTCTCTGCGACGTGCGTTAATTGAGGCGTTAATGGCGCCGGTCACGAGACCAGTCCATTAACAGGGGCTAGCTGTGCTACCTCCCCCTTCTCCCCTCCCCTATGGAACCCCCAGTGGTGCTGGCGTGTTGTGTTCCCGAGCTGTGGATGCGTACGCAGGAGGTATCATTAGCATAACGGGTCACGTACTTTTGCAGATTACAGTTAAACTACCTACGGAATTTCAAAATAAAATTAAATTCAGAAACATCGGAATTGAAGTTGAGTTTGCGTCTCTTAGCCAAGACGACTCCACATTTCATGGGTTGATTACCTTAAGTCAATTTACTTTGAAGCATAATATACCCTGCTAACGATATTGGTTTGAATAGACGCGAGTCAGGTTGCGTACGCGCAGGAAGCGGCTGTAACTCAACTTATCAGCGATCGTATAACAGATCCACAAGTACCTAGGTCCCTAGGTACAGCTCCACGTCCGCTCATACAATCGCACTCATTAGCCTTCATTAGCCGCTGATCCAGCTGATTAGCGGAGAGGAAGTCGGCAGTCGGAAGTGGGGAAGTTTTCACTGGATGTGACGTCACTACACGTCACGGCAAACAGTGGCCGCCACATGAACTATTTATTTATGGATAGTTCTACTACGCTCCAAAACCCATTGTTCTCAACATTTTAAAGTTCATACATTGATTTCACTGTGCTCCAAGAAATTTTGAGTAGAGTTAGCAAAACATATTTTGCCTAAAACATTACAATCCAGTCGAAAATAAATTCTATAATGAGTCCGTCGCGTGTTGACCCGAATCTCACAGTCGACGTTACAGACAAACAAACACTCGATATAATGAAGACGGCAGCGATTGGCCGCTGGAGTGTCGTGAAGTGGTAGCGAGCTCTCGAGCGCGGGTTCGAGTGCCGGCCAGGGGCACCTGACCGCCTCCACCTGGGGAACGGCACAGACCACTTGTAAACCATGATTTACATAAGTGACCAGAGACTGAACGTTATTTTTGATTTGTACGCATATAAGATCTTTAACTGTGCACTTTACTAGAGCTTGCGCACGAAATTATAACTGTCTGTTCAGCAGTGGGTCAGTGGCAAAAAGCCACTGCTGAACAGACAAGGATACAAATGATAAAACTGACGAACAAACATTAAAAGGAAAAGTATTTTCGCTTATGTACTGTCTGTAAATCCATTTGTTTGGACCTTGCATTTCATGAGTAGGCTTCCGCTCATGAGTTTTAATGAAATCACACCATCAAGAGCGTGTAGAGCGCATGTCGTTATTCAATTAGCGCGGGTCATGTATGCGCATGCGCGTGCGTGTTGTTATGGAGATGCGCTGACAACGAGCTGGCTTGTTTGTCGCACAAAGGAATCGCTGTTAAAACAGAACTGGATGGACACCTTGTTAATGTTTAAGAGGGTATTCTTTACAGCGCTTGTCGATACATCTCATGTCCACACTGAGATATACCTACCGTGTAGAGACGAGACGCGATCGGCGCGGGCGCATCCGACGACGGTTCACACGACGCAGGCGCAGCCTCACAAGAAATGGTCTAGAAAAGTACTAATATGGCGCTCGCATGTGTGATTGATAACACGATGACAGGAGATCACTAACTCCTGAACACCTCCATGTCAGCGTCCCGTCCCGCCCGCGCCCCGCCCGTACGACGTTGCATTATTCATCGCGCTGGAACACCGGTAGCTTGTAATGGCTCTGATTACACATTGTATTCAAAGCAGCGCAGACGCAGCCGACGCGTCTGGGATAATGCTGGAATTACACGCAGATTCTGAACTTTGCCTCAGATTTACGTAAAACTCGCGTAATTGCGCAGAGAAAACCCATTCCAAATCCCCCCCCCCCCCCCTCGGTTGTTGGGAGGGGGGCACCGATAAGCGCACAATGCGTAATACATTCGCAAACAGCTTCTATTGGCAATAACGCGATGGCAGATAGGGCGCATTATGCGCATATGTATGAGTCGGGGCATGCGGAGATGCGCGATACGCGCAGGCGCACTGCACTGCGTCACTGCTATCTGCGCCATACATAATGCAGTCGCTAACTGCAGTGCCGCGCTATTAGACCGCGACAAGCGCCAAGCGAGATTTGCACTGCCCCTGTGACGCCAGCAATCCAGCGATGGGGCTGAAGCCTATATCTAGGCTCTTATTTATTTGTTTATACAATAAAACGTATTTAACGGGTATGTAAGGGAAACGCATGATAAATTTTCTATAGATATGATCTTTCTGCGGTAGAACGTCGCCTGGGTTAGTCCCAGCAATGGCTTATCTATACATTAAGTAAGTTGTCTAAGCCTATGATGCCTGAAGATAATGTATTATTCTATCAATTATATTAAAACACAACTCAAATAACGTTCACGTCTTTTGTTAGAGAAACAGAGTTGTTTAAAAAATGAGCTTTGACATTTGAGTGGGAAAGCAAAGAAAGGTACTTGTCTTCTGAATGAGAGACTGAAGGAGTTGTATGGGTCCGCCCACGCAGAGCCGTGGACGCACAAAGCGCAATAATCTGTCGAATGTCAACGAAATTAAATAAACCGCCGGTGATCTGTGGAACAAGCGCGAGTGATGGCGTGAGCTGCGCCGGCGCCGCCCGCGATGTGTCTCTGTCAGCGCGCATTGTGCCGTGTTGACTCTATAGTCAACACGGCACTTGGCAAAATTGAAATAGGTAGTTCAATGTTCATTTTGTAATTGGAGGTAATTGATCACACTTTTTCTCCATCTCATTACATTGCTACTATGGTTTCTACTACGTTCATACTAGAAAGGAAATCAGAATGAAAGAATTTTTAGGCCGTAGCCATCTCGTTTTCCAAATCAGTTTGTGAAGAATTGTGTTTGAGTGAATTAATAAACCTACTTTCTAAATCATATCCATCATCATCATGATAAAAACCTATACAACGTCTCACTACTTTATATGTGGCTTAAACTGAAGAGATAGGCGGTCTGTCGCTATGCCCCTAGCTTGCTAGCAGACGCCTAGCACATAACAGGGTACTTTTGTACGTTACGTTTCGTCGTCGTCGTTTTACCGAACCTTCAATATCGGGAGATAAATGGTGCGTGAGTGGATGTCTGTCAGGAGAGCGGGTAGCGGGGCGCGGGGGGACGTTATCTCATCTCTCGATAGTGATGGATGCTGCGCGCGACGGCCACTTAGCGGCGTGTTCCTCTCCCTGCTCCCAAACTAATGTCATAATGCATGTATGTCTGTCTGTTCCATCTTCACGCTTCAACCGGCTTGATAAGAGATATATCTAGATATCGTTTGAGTCTCAGGAAAGGACACAGGTGATAAGAAAATTCCTGCTGTAAAATCGAATAATTGATTGGTGTATATAATTTCCAGGGACTTCAGTAAGAAGGAGTCCCTTAAACGGCGAATGTAGATAGGTATATTAATCTCGACTGAGGTTTCCTGATCCGTTTCGGGTAGAAACATAAGGTCTTTGTTGTCCTAGGTCACACGTCAATTTATAAAGTTCTTTCTTGACTCAATAAGAGTTAACAGTTTATTAGAATGCTTATTATTATTTTGGCAACGAACTAGCATTGCCATGCAAGATTCTGGGCCTAAAGATAAATCACAGATGGGGTTATCTGTGAGATAAATATATCTCTGATATCTCGCGTGTCTATTGTCCGAGGTGAGTTATAGTGTTGCGATGATGATGATGATGGTGGAATGCGCGAGTGCGTGACGCGTGACGCATGCGCAGATCGTACGAGATGGACCACATCAATCAACTATTTAATTGTTATTGCCGACGCGAGCGCAGGCAATATCATCATTCGGATTTACTAATCGATATGAATCGATCCGTATTGTAGGACAGATCAATCAATGTTCTGGGGTTCTATAGTTTGTCGTTTTTAAAATGGTTTGTTACAATTAGATAGGAACAGGAATGCCTGACCCTTGAATTAATTAGTCAATAGGTACATAGAGATTTATGTCAATTACAGAATGTTTTTCTTAGATCTGGGATGTAGGTACGTTATATTTTGATCTCAAAATTCCGATTATCAAAATCGTGATCATCTATACTAATATTATAAAGCTGAAGAGTTTGATTGTTTTGTTTGTTTATTTGAACGCGCTAATCTCAGGAACTTAAAAAAATCTTTCAGTGTTGGATAGCCCGTTTTTCGAGGAAGGTTATAGGCTATATTTTATGAAAAAAAGCAAGCGAAACTGTTGGCGGTCGGCTAGTGTAAAATAAATCCCAAACTATTGATACCATATTTGGTCTACAGTTTTTTTTCTGCTTAGTAGATAAGAAAGAGACTGGAAACTAAATAAATCTAGAAAAAATGTGCCATGTCGGGAAGGTTCCGAAAAGTAACATGTCATGTCAGTGTTTAGTCACAGCATGACAGTGTCGTGTGACAACCACGGGAGCTGCGCGCGCGCAGGGCGGCGCGGAACGAGCGGCCGGCAATTAGCTGATAGATCATATCGATCACTCAGACAGATTACCTGATGCGTATCTGCTTATTAGTTTGGACGATGTAACTAGTGTTTAGAAACCTGCGCATGCGCTGTTGTTCAACACAGGTCTACAGTACGAGTTGAGGACAACATTCTATGTTAGATATTGTTCTACCCATAAACCCATACTAAAGGAACTACTGTCGGCATAAGATAAGTCCCTCTAATCGCAACACAGTTTAGTTTAGATTCCGTCTAAATTTCGGTTAAGTGATAGATATTTCCAACCTCACTGTGTCATTCACCAACCTGCACTTGTCAAGAGAGAAGTCTCTGTGTCCCAACAATGGGAACGTAAATAATTAATAAATAATGAGTATGATTATGCACAAAATCAGTTCTCAAGAGTCCCGACTACAAACAGACAGACTTTACCAGGTTGATCCTCTGGTCGCTGTCACAATGACATAAGTAGCGTGTGACACGTTGATTGTTGCCTACAAGTGGTCGCGTCTACTTGCGCGCGCGCAGTTCCCAGGCGCGGCGGGAAGGGAGGGAGGGGGGCTGAGAGCTTTCAAAACATAGATCTGTATCTAAAAAGAGTTAAAAGCCTCGTTGTTGTGCGCTTATCGGCTATGATTTGTGATAGTCAATATTTTGTGGTTCGCCTTTTAGTGCTTTGTTCTGTGATTGATTCCGTTGTGCGCCCGCGCCGCCGCTAATGCACGCATGCGCTTGGAGGGGCTGCCACAGTATCTTAACTGCGGATTTGTACACACAACTTTGTAGTGTGCTAGTTAAAGGAATTTTGATTTTAAACTGAAACTCAAGGGTTTTTGAAATTTGTAAGGCTTCCAGACTTGTGCATGGTTCATCGAGCTCTCGCGTTAGTCTTTGTCTCCTTGTACTCATGGTGTCCTGGTGTACGAGTATCGCGTGTTATACTTCTTGCGTGCGACAGCTCCAGTTCTTCTATTGAGCCATCTTTGAGTATCAGATGAACGGACGCGAAATATGTTAGTCCCGATGTCTAATAAATGGAGATTGCAGCCGCCCCCGACCTCAGCCGCTGATTGATGGCGGCGCGGCGAGCTGCGCGCGCAGCCGATGCCGGTGTCAGACCCTCTGCGCAGAACCATCAATCTCCATTCGACTTAAATTAATGATTTGCGCAGGAAAAACATTTGTTTATGTAATTCTTTGACGCGAATTTATTTGTATCGCAGCGTGACGTGCACGCAGGGCAGCGGCGCGGGCGCAGCCGTCGTGTGCTCGGCGTTGTCCGAATATACGCCGCCATTAGAAAGTACACGTTTAGATACAGTTACATTTAATTAGGATCGGGCGCTGCGCCTGCGCCGGCCGCGAGTCGGACGCTGTTCGTTAGACTACATTAAACAGAAACTCGTCTAAGACCCGTAAATTGACGTTTATGGCGTTCGTAAACAGAGCAATCGTAATTAACTCACGAGTACCTACACGTCGTAGTGTCGTCACGTCATCCAACTAAAAAAGTTTTATTAGTAGTCACCAATCCTACAAGTTGGTACTCCCAGATTGTAATTCCCAATATTTTTTGCTTTACACATTAGGTACATTTAAATTTTATATAAATGAATAAGTATTTGTACAGAAATCTTTGAGTATTTCCGTAGAAGGAGGTGAGGGGAGGGACGCGACACAAGACACCTGCCGTAATGTATGCGCTCGTGACAATTAGCGCGTGTACTGGGAGCTGCGCAGGCGCATGACGTCACCGACACGCCGCTCGTTAGCGCCCGTCGCGCCCCGTCCCGTCCCGACCCGCGCATGCACCTAACTTATACTTATGGGAGTTACACCATATTTGTTAATCGTTCTCGATATTAGATCGGATGTGATAACTGATTTACATTTATTTAGGTAACCAAGGTACTTTAAAATGGACGATAGGATTATTTCTCTAAAGGAAACCGGAAGTTCGGCAAATTCAGTACAAGATTTCCATTTTTCTGAGGGGGTGGATTATTTGGTAATACGCAGTCTTGAGTCAACCTATGGCGGTAATACTATTAACAAAATTAAATATGAATCGGCGTTGATGGTGTTAAACACCACGGGTGCGGGCAGGGCGGGGCGGGGCGCGGCGGGGCGGGACGGTGATTAGCTAACGAAGACATTAGCGGCGGAAACAAAAACAAGATGACAGATATCAAACGACACGCTTCGGAGAGCGTGAAATCCAGACGACAGCGTGACGGCGGCGTGACGGGAGCGTGACGGCGCTGAGGTGGCCGGTAATCTGAGAATTATGCAGCACAATGAGACTGATTCAGCACGTCGTCGTCCCGCCCCGCCCCGCGCCCCGCCGCCGTCCAGGCAGGCGTGCGGCCCCACGCTGCTTCTGTAATGAACCACCGACTCCGGCGCGAAGGACCATTTCTATTCACATGTTTTGTTACTCAATAATTTTGATTGATAGCAATTCTAAATTCTAATCAAACACACAATCGAATCAATTACTTGGGACGCTGCGCACTGTGCCCGCGCTACTCAAACATGCGCGTGCGCATACCAGCGAGCGCCTCGCTCTCCGCGCACCCGTGAACTTCGAGAACGTTTCTTTAAACGCACAATGGAGGTATTAAAGTGCAGTGATTGGCAGTTACTGTGGGAAGTGCTGGGCTGACCTCCGCACCGAAGGGGGAGGGGGGGGGGGGGGGGGGGGGGATTCTTACATTTTTAATTAAACTGAAGATTGTTATTGTGGAGCTGAACGTGCTATTCAGAACCGCTTAACTCGATTTGCTGCCTTAACAAACACGCCACTCGCGTCGTGCGCTAGCCGGTCCCCGCCCCGCGCCGCGCCCCGCCGCCGCCCGCGCCGCAGCGGATCAATTTAAGACGTTTTTTATCGAAGACCTTCCTTGGAATTAAACGGAATACCTTTTGAATGGAGATTTTAACGGAGCGTGAAATGTAATTTGTCGGGAGCGCGGCATGTTACGGTACAAGCGTGACGGCGGCGGGGCGGGGCGGGGCGGGACGCGGCGGTCGCGGGGCCAATCCCGCGCATGCGAGCCGGGGACTGGCGCACTGCGCACGCGCCGCTGCACACAATGCACTGAAACAGGACACTGAAGTCGCCATTATGCAGAGCTTACTAAACTCAAAGCTCATTAACGGCTATTGTTCCTCCCAGAGCCGGGGCCGCGCGGGATTACGGCGATGAGCGGCGACCCCTCGTGTGACTGCGTAATGAGTGATTGTGCACAATTAGCGCGGTCCACGGGTGGACAATGGCCGCCCCTCGCCCGCGACTGCACGTGTCATCTGCAAGTGCCCGTCTGTCTGTGCGTTCGCCGACCATTGACACCCAACTTTAAACTAATAAACTAATACTCGGAAGGGAGAGCCCTAATTGTGCTCATAGAGGTAGCTCGTTCAGCTGTCTCGACAATTATGTTAAGTTCTACGAATTGGACATTGCGCTTGAGATGACAAATGTGGTCCAGGTTAATAACGAGGAGTTGAGAGGTTATTAAAACTTAATTGTCTTAAGTTAATTTAATTGTCATAACCAAGTATAGTAAAACACTTCTAAAAATGAACTCCCCTCCACAAAACCGTGATGATTTCAACGTGTGAGAGGAAATACAGAAAAACAGAATTCACAGAAAAAAAATACAGAGTTCGGTGGAGGGGCGTTCATTTTAGAAATGGTTTTACTATACTTACTTATATCTCTTTATTCTGAAATAAAGTGAATATGACAATGCTTATTTCAAGTTTCACATCCAATCCAATAAGATTCCAGATTTGAAATATTTCATAAGAAAGTTTAATGGAAATTGACTTTTTATTAACAAACAAACAAATATTAAATATTAAGTTGAAAGAAATAACTTGCACTCTGCTGAATTATCTGTTGATACATATATTAATTTGTAATAAATTTTATTCTAGCCTTTGCACAGGAGTGGGACACCGATGGCTAGTAATAATCTAAATAAAATAAATATTACTGGACAATTTTACACAGCGACATCTAGCCCCGTGGTAAGCTCGAAGCTTGTGTTGTTGTAATCTAAATCTAATCTGAATCTAACGTAAGTAATTTTGTCTTACACTCGATCAAACATTCTCACTAATAAAATAATGTAATAGTATATTTTTTATAATAAATATGGTAGGTGTTAAATGATAGCCTATAATTTGTTCATCTCCTGATCACAGGTAGGAATAATCTCAAATACAAAACAGTAAAATACGAGACGAAAATACGGCTGATAACTCTGATAAGTGAGTTGCGTACTAAATTAAATTCGAATAAATCCGTAAACATAAATAACGAGGATTAAACTATAAATCTCGGGCTGCGCCGGCGCACCGCGCAGTAGCCGCGCTCCGCCGCCGGCTACGTGGACAGACACTCACATTGTTATAATCTTTCTACATGTATTTACTAATTCGTCACTTCTCCATCAAAAAAATCACCATGTAAATAAATTAATAGAAATAATGTGGTCAAGATGTTTTTTTAACCCATTAATCCTTTAACGATCTCTCTCGTTTAACGACGAATATTATATTGTATTTTTTTACTTTTCCAAGTGATCTTTAGGATTTAATTGAAATAAATGACATGAATCTTTAAATCCTTATAATGTTTGCATTTGTATAATTATTTATTCCTTACTTCCCTAAATGAAATTGTGATAACATATATTACACATTTTTATAGAAAAAATAATGAAATTACGGCGATAAAGCTGTACTTCTGTTGTCTCACAACTCACACACCGTTCCCCCCCCCCCTCCACATCCCGCGCGCCGTCAGAAAGAGAGGAGAGATTAGATTATCACCTCTTTAATTGGACTTTACAATTTCGGAGTCTTGTTTTAGGGTTGTTCCTAATCGGAGCTGTCAATTAAAAGTTATCGATAAAGTGGCGGCGGGTATCGATCAGCGATGTTAGTGATGCGATGCGCCCGCGCAGATAGCGTCCCTGTCTGGCTAACGTTATATTAATACATTAGGTACCTATATGTATGTTAAATGTCTTATAAATAAATATCGCTGGACAATTAACACAGCAATTTCTAGCCCCGTATACATACATATTATATAGATATTTTTATTATACGAGTATTATAAACCAAGAACACCTAAATACCCGGAACAGATTATTTGCAGATTGTACAATTTTTGTTCAGGGGCGGGAATCAAACAGAACCTCCTTCCTGCGTCGCAGGTGGACCTTCGAATTTTTGTTCAGGGGCGGGAATCAAACAGAACCTCCTTCCTGCGTCGCAGGTGGACCTTCGCTTGCTGCGCCACAAAGGTCGTAATGTCTTGAAGTCTTGAACCTGAGCTTAGATGATGATAACGATGTTTGTGTGTCGGTCCCGCTCCGGGTCGATCTCGTCCCGCTTTTATCTCTCAATCGGACATTTCCATAAAAATGTCAACCGGCCCCAATTCCGAGTATTTAGATGTAGGTATACTTTATTCTACAGACATTCGATACGAGATCTATCTGTAGGGGCACATAAAACGATTTAATTTGGAATGTATTTACAACTGCAGGAACAGGTTGTAGCGAGCTGCAGCGGGGGCTAGAATAGTGCACATATCAACACTTCTTTTATTTATTTAAATAATTTGGAACTCAACTAAATAAAACGTTTATGCAATATCACAACTATAAACTTAATTGGAATTTAAAATTGTGTAGTGATCTTTAGGGTTTTATGGAAATAAATATCACAAAAAGTAAAGTATATTATGCTGTTATACTGATGTCCACGTTACAGAAACGGTTCTTACGGAAGACCAGCGTGAGCTGTCCCAGCAGCTTGCATAATGCTGAGTAAGGACCGTTTTGCAGCGACAAACATACATAAATTAATTAAGTAAGATCTTTGTTTATAAAAATATGTATGTTTTTGTTGCAAATAAATTTATTTTCTTTCTTTCTTCTTTCATTTCACAAATCTTTAAACGCGTGGCAGTCGTATATAAACATAGAGAACATAGTGAACACAAAAACCAAAATATCGTACAAAACCCAACTTAATCTAAATTTAAACCTTAATTCCACATAAGAAATAGCTAATGGAATAACTAACTTATGAATTAGAAGAACTCCCAAAAATATTACACACAAAGCGCCGTGTTGGCTAAGTAGGAGCCTCCTCGACTTTTATTTCGAAGGTCGTGGGTGCAAACACCGTCGTAATTAAGGCTCCTTGTGTCCCAGCAGTGACAACGTGATGTGCCCTGCAAATTACCGTATTTTTTATAACTTTACACATCATTATTATTTTACGGTAGTGTCGTGATCCGCCGCTCACGTGACCTTTCACGTTTCTAAAAACGCAAACAATATACCTAATACAATATAATACATTATACATATATATACTATACTGATACACAATGTAGATCAGCGCGATGGCGCTGATTTCTTTGTTTGGTAATAGGGAGATTAATGGCGGCTGGATCGTGCGCCCGCGCAGCGCCGTGCTAACCACATTAGTTTTACGTTAACGCGAGGCCTTCGCGTGCGACGTCCAACTCCACGAAACTTTTGACTAGCATTTTGGCGCGGCGGGCGGTTTATTAAGTTTTTAGAAATCAAGTAGGTAGGTATCTGTAAAACAAGCTTTGAGCTTTCCCCGTAGTAAACTATTAATTAATTATTTATTTAATGAATCATTGTTCACAGATGCGTCCACAGTCCGCCCCCGGCGCACGTGGACGTCACGCTTCGCTGCGCACGCGCACCCCTCACAATTATCACAAACTATTGTTCTTACACCTGAGCAATCTATCGATTAACAGTAAAAAACGACTCATTGTGATCTAATTAAACATAGAAAAGGGTTGTTATAGGAGTGTGTTCGATTTTATTAAATCATGTGTGAGTTAAAATCCAAACCCTGTGCGCAACTATAAAATTTATTTTTTATTTTTATTGGTGATAGACCACAATCTCACCTGATGGAATGTGTCGATGTGGCCGAAGATGGATCGCAAGGGTCTAGAAGGAACCTATTCACTCTTGACTTAATTAACTTTAAGCAAAAACACGATGAGTGCACTGATCCTGCAACCGGATCTTAGACTATCTTCTAAGGTGTAAGGTAATTTCAATAAAACATGATTACAATATCAAGGTCTAATCTGATTAAAACATGACAGATATCTGTTGGTGAAAACTTTTATTGGTAGGTACCTGAAACTTTTAATATATTATAGTAAGATTTTTTATCGTTAAGCTACGACACATGGAACTGTGAGCATAATCTCTCTAATGAGGATTTATATCGGCGCGCGCGCATCCCGCGGGACAGCCGTAGATCAATTTAAACAAGTTGTTTGTTATTCTACAAACAAACATAATCACTGTTAGCGGTTCCATACCAGCACTATTTAATAATAATATTTATTGTGATATTGCTGTGTGAATTGTCCAGCATTTTTTTTATATATCACTTACAAATAAGAAAATGATATAAAACTTGCCTAAAGATTGACATTTTGACTTGTTTATAACTTACAAAGTAATCCAATTTTAATTAATAAACAATTTTTGTAAACATTTCCTTATTTCTCATAAAAGTAATTTATTTCTTACTAAATTATTTATAACTCTATGAGTACCTACAATCAAAATTAAACCAAAACTTGAATAAAATACAGCGAACAGCGCTGATGCCGCGATTTCTATAAAAACTCAGCTTTCTCTTTATAGTTTACTTTATGTAGAATTAGTACATTTATAGTTGTGGTGCGTGTGGTCCTTCGAGCCGTCTGCGCTTGCTCATTAGCGCGGGAATGTCGGCGTTACGAGCCGCGGACGAGCCAATATCTCTGCCGAATTCACCGCACTCATTACCTGCCGACTGACCACGCGTCGCGTCGCGTCCCGCCACGTCCCGCCCCGTCCCGTCGATATAATACACAGATAAATATATTAGATTATGTATTACAACAATCAGCACGAGGCAATGTATTTCCTAAGCATTTGCAAATGAATTTACGTGTTCAAATTTATGGTCTCTATAATGGTTAATGCATGGGAACTTTCATTTATGAATTTGGCGAAGGGAAAAATATTATTGTGATGACGTGTCCAAGTTAATCTTTGAAATTTTACGGACAAAAACTGAATCAATCAAACAAGCAAATGATGCTGTCAACCTCTGGAGTGAGTCAAATTATCCAAGTGTACTTACAATGCTGAGATAATTAGGTAGGTATATAAAAAAATTATAAATATGCACACAGCAACATCTAGCCTCGTGGTAAAATTGTCCGGAGCGGGAATCGTACCAGCAAACTCTTGAGTCGCAGATGGACCTTCACCCGCTGCGCCACAGAGGTCGTCAATGCCTAGATAATTATTTAGTGGGTAATATAGAGAACACGGTCAGCGGCGGAATCACGACTCAAACAAACTTCTAATTAACGTTTAATGATTCATAAAACTTTAATGAGCGCAATAAAAAGCATTCTATGAAAGTTACGGAATACAAGAGCTCATGTTAAAACAAATTCACTTCATAATAATATTCGCTTATAACAGAAAAACACATCTGTAGGCTTCGTACTTAGTACTGCGGGAAAATCCGCAGTACTAAGACAAATACAAATAATAATAATAATACAAATACAAATACAAATCTATATCGCAGCGAGAGTGCAAAGCTAGAGTCTTATATCTTGTGATGCATCATCAGCATAAAAACACTGACGGGAACTGTCAAGGCATAATGATTTCCATGTTCTGGTCAAGTGCGGGTTGAGACTGTCACAAGTCCTTTAAACTTCAAAGTTCTCAGAGTCAGTTTCCTCACGATGTTTTCCTGCGCAGCAGGGATTGACCCACTTAGCCAACACTGCGGGTATTGTTTGTTAAGTGTTATGCAGTTTTTATATTGAAGAAATGGGAATTGTGAATTAAATGTGGGAACACGAATCGCGAGGTCCTTCGGGTGCGCGGGCGCAGTCCCACGCGGCTCGCGTGTCGCTCGTAAACCTCCCCCCCCCCCCCTCTCCCCTCCCGCGGGTCACACCATTCACAGTCCTACTCCAAGTAATGAGATTGTTTCAGGATCACTCGTCGGCGACCCCGGACCGTATAATCACTGAAACGAACTCAAGAAGTGTCAACGCTAAATTATTTCCATGTTAATATTTTAAAATAATGATCTTTTGTTATGGAATTTACAAATTCTTTTATAAATAGTAATTTACATAGACGAGTTATAAATGATTTACTTATTAAGTGGTAAGTTTTTTCGAATATGTCTCCGAGTTGTGGGCCTAGGTTCCCGTAGTCACCGAATGGTGTCCCGGAGGTACTCGACGAGGTAATGGTTGGAGAAAATTAGGGGAGGCTTTTGCCCAGCAGTGGGACACGCTTGGCTTATAAAATATGTTTTTTCTGGCTTGTCCATGTAAATTGCGTTTCTATGTAAGGAGTAAAGTTCTTGACTTTGTCTTTTGACTCCCGCATCGAGCAATGACGTCACCCGCAGTTAGAGGGAGGGGAGGCGGGGGGGGGGGGGGGGGTGATCTGCCTTTTTGTGAAATCCGCGCATAAATCGTCCTGGGTCGGGAGGACCTCATTAAAATACCTAAAGCAGAATCCGAGGACGTAATAAAGCGGCCGTGAGAACCGCCGCTAATTAGCTACCAAAACGCGCGCTGACTCACGGCACTCAATGTCGCGGATAAAATGTACTACGAGTAGGTGTAGAGTTTGCCTTGCTTATCACTAGTCACTGGAGATGCAGTTAGGGAACTAACTAACACAATACAGAAAGCATTTACATCTCACAGAAACTTTTGTCAAAACTGGTAGACCACTTTCTTGGCTGACCGTACAATAAGATGTTACCAATTTTGGTACGTGTTTACATACTTTGTCCTTTCAGGACAACGTTAATAAAGTTTTGTATTAACAATTTAAGTTGTAATAAAAATATCGATATGTTTTTATCTATTAATGTCTTTAGCTAAGTTTAATACATATTTGCGATGTTTTAGCTTTTCCAAATACCTATAGTTAAATAAATAGACACTATTCGCTCAGGTTAATACTTATACTTATAACGTAACACAAGCTTACCACGGGGCTAGATGTTGCTGTGTGAATTGTCCAGCAATATTGATATATTGTGAAAAGTCTCAGGACAGGACGGGACGGGACGGAACGCGTCAGGTCGAGGTCGCCGTCCCGGCTTTAACCAATCGGCACGTTTCCGAGGGCGCCCGCGCAGTGCCGAGTCATGCTATTCCAAATTTAATTTATTGGATTAAGCCGCAAAAAAGGCGTTTCATTATCTGAGCGGCGCGTGAACGTCTCGAACGTGACGCGGCGACTTGCGCCCGCGCAGCCAGCTCACACCCTTTTTAAAACCAATTTTCAATTTTTTTACATGCTTCGAACCGTGTTGCCTAAGGCGTACATTTGACTTTCATTCCGAAGATCGTGGGTTCAAACCCCGCCGAGCACCTCTGGATACTTAATTTTGAAAAGTTTATGCGCGTCTTGAAAACACGTGCTGTAAGAAAACTCATTAAACTTTCACGATTTGTCAACATTATCAAGATGTACGAGCGCTTTGCAGGAGCGCATATAAAATCACGCGATAAAAACCCGTTTATACTTCTGTGTAACGTGCTGTAACTGTGAAGAGAAACATCGTGAGGAAACCGGCATGTTCTGAGAAGATTAAAGAGTTTCAACGACATGTGTCATTCACCAATCCGCTCGGCCAGCGTGGTGAATTAAGGCCTAATCTCTCTGGTTTAATTTCTCTGAGATAATTTCCTGTGTCCCAGCAGTGGGAACGTAACTAATACCTAGGTATTCTATGTAGCATGTTGCACTGACGGCTATCGGCAGACAGGATGCGCACGCGCCGGCTGCTTTGATAACGTCGCTGTCCTACTCAGTTAATCATATTTAGTTAATTTATAAATAATATCCGCATAGATTATATAAATTAAAAAATGTCGATACTTATAGTAATTTCCTGTTTTTGTGTCTGATTACAGAACCAGATTTCCGCTCGCGGCTTTACCCGCATTTAATAGACTTTCTTGCTAAATGCAGGAAAGTAGCGTGGTAGGAACACACTCGACTATAATTCCGAAGGTCGTAAGTCAATTGAAACCCTCTTGATCTGCTCTTTAAAAATACGTGCTCGTATACCTATAGGGTAATGACATCCAAGACATATCTGGAACAACTGAACGATGTCAATCAAAACTCGCTTGTTGTTAGAGGAGACGAAGACTTCCTTCACTCTTCTATTTCAACTTTGTTTATTTTTATTATAAATATATTGTTATCCATAACGATTTGGATCTACTGCAATGTTAAACTAAATTTTCTATCATTAATAGAAAAAAATCGAGAAAAGACTCGATTGAATCCGGGAATTTGACTATTCCCGGACTCGATTGAATCCGGGAATTTAACTATTCCCGGATATCATCGATTCTTTTCTTTTTTTAAATTTTGTTTAGGTATTCTATTTTCGGTGTGTGCTCCTATTAGGTATCTGTATGTGGCTTGTAGGTCACTCTGGGAGCCGCGGGAGAGACAGTGGGTGTGTATTAGCGCGGCGGATGCGATATGGACTTCCGCGCACGCGCCTGTTGCCTAATTGCGCGATAATGCGCATGGGCACGCGCCTACACGACACAAGATATGCTGCTTTTAAACTAATTGTAATTATGATCTACACTAAAATACATCTGTAAGGGTCGGTCATGGAGTAAGTTACTTTTACAAGTTTTTTTTAAATTTTAGATTTTTCGATGTTTTTCTCTATGTATAGGTATATAATTATATATGTACCCATAACTCTTAAACCAATTATCCGAATTTGATAAACTTTGGTTTGTAAACATTTACATTCTTGGTCCAGTGACATAAGACGTGGCCCCTCATACAAACAAACATAACTTAAGGCAGACGGAGTCGCGGGCACCCCTAGTTATATAAAAAAACCTGCCCGTGCTTGCTTCTTTCACCCGACAGTACCGAGTCTTGCACCGGCGGCGACTCGACACATTTGCAAACCAAATGCCGTGCGATGGAAATGTCTCATCTCGGAAGCTCGTTAGAAACTACCTGATATCATTTAGAGACTTTTTAGTGCTGCAGACAAAATATTAGCTATATTACTTGGCAAAAATCATATTGTAACCGAAAGATAATGCTAAAATCATTATCAATTTTGTTAGTTGAACCTCATCAAGATCATACGAAGAGCTTAGTGTTCCTTTGAGTAAGTCGGTCACTGATAACATTCTCAACTGTCACAAGTAGTTTGGCTAATATTGCAGACGAGCCGTCAAGGATCCGGCGACTGGCTGACGACGGGTTGACGACGGTTTGGCGACGTGACTAGCATCCCGGGTGGCCGCGCCTGCGCAGATTTATACATTCAAATGCACGATAAGGAATAACTAACGGAGCTATCAGGGTTTGATTCACGAGTGATGCGGCGCAGCTAACGACGGAATATATCCCGGCTAATTGGCAGCGCCCGCGCACGCTGCACATACACATTATAATAAAGCATATCTATAGGTTTGTAAAGTAAGGTTGCAGGTGGAATTATAAAACTAACATTCAAATTCTGATTCAACTAGTATGGAATTAAGTGTAGCAACAGGTGTGTATTGCGAGGTCAGCGTCTTCGCGTCCCGCCGCGTCCCGACGCGCCGCGCCCTGTCCGGAGGTGAGGAGTTCAAAGTGAAGTGGACGCGGCGCAGGCGCAGGTACGAGGAACAGATTCGACGCAACCTGTTCGGTTAAAAATAAACCGGGTACGTAGTGGCCGCGGGAGATGGCCCCGGGGCGAGAGGGGGGGGCAGGGGGGAACCGGTCCGCACCGAGGCTGCGCCTGCGCCGCTCCGTGGAGGAGCCTGCGTGTTCTACAGCGAGTAATGTCTGCCCTATGCACCCTGGGCTAGGGTTTCAATGATATTTTACAGTGCCTTAATAAATTAATGTTTCGTACAACATCGTGTCCCACCGGACAGGACGGGGCGCGGGCGGGGCGCTGGACGGGGCGCCGCACACGGCGGTTCCTCACCTTGTATTTAATTGTTACTGAACTTTTATTCAAACAGATACACTATTACTATTGAACAAAGGACATAAGAAATGAAACAAATGTCAAAAAGAAAGTTAATAAATTGATTTAGTCCACATTCCTCGTCCCGTGAATATCCCGCTAAATTATTGTCGGTATAGTGTATAACAACAATAGATAGAATGAATAAAGAAAGGATATCCCTGCCGCAGGCGTAGAGGAGTGGTGTGTCCGCTCGGGGTCACGTGACGTCGCTTGTCCCGAAGTCCAGCGACGGTCCTCTAATTAAATGAATATCGTTAGCGACGACACAGGCCCTCCCTGCCCCTTGCCCCCTCCCCCTCCCCCGCCTGCGCCCGCGGCGGCTCCTCTCCGCAGGCATTTTAATTAAACGTGTTCCTTCCCCCCTCCCCCCCGCGGCCGCGAGCCTCCCGCGCTCGCGTGATGCGCCGTGATTACGCGCAGGCGCAGGGAGCAGTGCCCGCCGCGCCGCGCCCCGTCGCGCCGGGCGGGGCGGGACGCGCTCTCACGGTCATTGCCTAATTAGTGGCGGGTCGGGCGCTGGCCGCTGGCGCGCGATTAATTTGCACTCGCCCGTACCATTAATTGCCTGTAATATGCGTGAGAAGCGCGTCCCGCCCCGCCGCGTCACGCCCCGCTGCAACACGTCACGTCGTATCCTGCCCACAGTCACTGATATTAATTAAAACCTAATTTCAAATTATAGCATCGATTTGGCAAGTTCAAACATTTTTTTAATCACGTTCAGAGTTCTGTGTTAGGGTTAAACCTCTTGTACTTTAGAGTAGCAGTACCTATGAATGTACGATGCAGCCGTCGAGTACAATGGGGTTAATTGACACTCCTGCGCATCTGCTGCCCTCTCTATTTATTGCTGACCGCAAATGTCTCGTTTTAAATTTGTGCGTCTGTCATAGACAAACATAAAGGCATCTGTTTAATTCAATCAATTGTGTATGTTTGTTATGTTTTATTATTATATGGTTCGCTCAGCCCGCCTCCGACACATCACTCTGTTCTGTCGCTGAACAACACAAATTTAGAAATAAGTTGCCAAGCTCGGTGTGGCCGTGAAATGATTCAAACCCAATACGTAATGCAACTATATAATACTGGTTCACTTGACGAATTTGAATTGAAATCTCTGTGGCGCAGCGGAATAAAGTCCGCGTGCAACGCAAGAGGCTGCGGGTTCCATTCCTGCCTTGGGCAACAAAATGTCGGCAACAAAATGACCAGCAATCTGGGTATATCATTAACTTGGTTCAATCACCTCGGGTCTTATAATGAATGAAAATACGGGCTGCTGACGGCAAAGTTATCGATCACTTTACCTAATAGATTAATCTTTATGTTGAGTAGGTATCAGAATTAATAATTACTCTTAATGGTATAAATTGGATTATCAACAGCCAATTATAGATTCGTAGGTATATAAAATAAAATAATAAACCCGAATAATTTGGTACTGATATAATCTTTTGGGTTGTCAAGTTGCAAGTTGAGCGTGCTTACTGTATGAAGACATTCAAAGTGCGTAGAGCAGCGCGCAGCAGTCCCGCGCGGCCCACATCCCGCGGCAAGTGCGCGCACCTGCGCCTGCGCACCAACCACTGCCAGTGCGTGGGAACCGCCGCGACCCACTGTGCGCTGCCCGCCACCGACCGGTACACACTAATCCTTCCTTTTTTTTCAAATTTGCATTATACATTAACAACGGCCTTGCATTTTCATCCCACCTCGATTGTTTTTATGCATTTCCCGTAGTTCGATAACAAAGACCTACGAGATCTAAGAGTTGCTAGACTAGAGTGCGATCCTAAAGAATGCTCTACCAAAGCTCTACTTTAAAAACTCTTGCAAATCTGGCTGCATACGCTCCCTGCGTCCCGCACCCCGCCCCCTCGGGACTCCCTCGCAATGAAATGTGAATGCTGCGCTGCAGGAAAGCTCAGCGCAGTGGAGGGGCGCGGGGGGTGCGGGGAGGGCGCGGGCGGGGGGCCGTCGCGCCCGCCAGTCCCTGCCCGACGCCCGCGGCGAGAGCACGTAACAGCGCGACACGCGACCAGCACGCGACACGAGCCCGCGACACGCGACAGGAGCTGGGACGAATACGCGGCATAGTGACGGTGTGCAGTGTGAGTGACGTGCAGTGCGGTGCAGCATGGGTGTCGCGGCGCGGCGGAGGGTGGCGCAGGCGCGCGCGCGCTGACGCCGCCCCGATGCGCGCATGCCCACCGGCGCTGCTCGCCCTCGCCCTCGTCTGTCTGCTGCAAGTACGTGCTCCTCGTGCTACGTGCGCGGCGTGCTGATGCCCGATGCGCGCTCGCCACGCCGCGCACGCACATTGTCCTCCACTTGTCATCGTTTAGCGCGATCTAGAGACCTCTGTACTCCAACTTACCGTATGCATATAGATTAGGTCGCGCACTCTTTGAGCTCGATGGCCGAATACGATTCTTAACTCCTCTCGAAATATTAGAATGACCAAGTGAGCGAACATATAGCTTTAACAGTAACTCAGGCCGTCAGATCAATATTTACTCATATCTAAATCTTTAAGGATTTCATACTTTGGTTCATACTTTCTACCGATTTCAGAACCACTATGTGTGCTCTTTAAAAACAAAACGCCGTAACGGTGAAGGCAAACATCCTGAGGAAATCTGAATTTTCTGATAACTTTGATAAGTTTGAAGGACATGTGTCACCCACACTTAGCCAGTATGGTGAATTAAGGCCTAATCTCTCTCGTCAAAAGGAAGGGTCGTGACTCGTGGTCCCACTAATTTGACCCACCAGTGGGTCATTGTGTCGATTTCATAGGCTCGTGGTCCCACTGTATGGTGGGACCATAGGAAAGTCCTGTGTACTTTCCAATACTGAAATTACATTTTTTTCTAATCGGACCAGCGGTTCCTGAGAGTGCGTTCAAAGAAACAAACAATGAAACCAATTCTTTTACTTAATAATATTAGAGTAGCTTTACTTTTAGGTACACAAAACATAGTTAACTTTACATCCATAATATCAGAAATCTAGCACCCATAATACAAGTTTCGAGCTTACCACGGGATAGATGTTGCTGTGTAAATTGTCCGGCAATATTTATTTATAAAAAAAAGATTGTACCTTTAGTAGGTACAATACAGTCCAGAACTAAACACTATTACAAATCATGCCAATGCCAACACATCTTAGATTACTTCTGAAGTCCAACCTCAAGACACTGTGTGCAGATTTATGAGCATTTGTTGGATCTATTCTGCTGTATTAGCCATGTTGGAGCACATTCTTTTAGTTTGTAGGTCGTGGGTTCAAATCATCTTTTCTTCCTAAAAATGTATGTGCGCGCGCTTTGAAAATGCTCTAACGGTAAAGGCAAACATCGTGAGGACACTTGCATGTGCTGAAAACTTTAAGCGTTTGATTGACATGTGACATTTACTAACTCATACATAGATAATAACATATGAAATAATAACACATCTGTAAATAAACCTATAAGAAATGAGTTATGTGACGATATGTATGCACATTTTGGTAGAGTACCTACCTAGTTAGTAGTAGGTATTTCTTATGTAATTATCATCAAATATTTCGATCTGAGGTAAATAATATTCCCCGTAACATAAGCTTTAAGCTTACCACGGGGCTGGATATTGCTGTGTAAATTGTTCAGCAATATTTATATAGGTAGGGTAGACCGGGGTCACTAGTAACACGGGGCAATAGTAACATTGGGAATATCTCAACTTCTAGGAGATCTATCTGTGTGTGCGTTAGCCGGGGTACGCGCCTTAAGTGTCCCGACTTGCTCACTAGTCGGCAGCGCGCTCGCTGCGAAACGGACGTCTGTAGGAGCATTTTTTTGTATTCAAGCACCCAAAGTAATCTTTTTTGCTATTTTGATTGCCCTGTCACTCAGTGGTTACTGTGTTTCATGTAATTATATATTAACCACGCATTTACCTAGGTATCCAGTTCTAGAATTCCCAATATTGCGTGTCTAAAGCACAACAATGTTCCGAGATATTTAGTTATTTCTCCAAAATCTATACTTGGGGTCAATTGTACCGTCTTCTCTGGGAGCAATTGTAACGGTACAATTAACCCCGTGGTACAAATGACCCCTGATATAATTTACAAAAATGAGTACAAATTAGGTGAAATAGTAATTACGAAATAGTTTCATACTGTTATTTTTAACACTCTGTCGTCTTAACAAATAATTTAGTGGATTTCGCCATCTTTGCATTCAATGTTACTGGATAGATAATGATTTTACTTAAAGTTAACTTAAAGTTTAACAGGGGCAATTGTACCAGGGTCAATTGTAACTCCATAGAAAATAATATCTGTCAATTATTTCCAAAAATTTTAGATATATAAGCTATTTTTTAACTCTCAATCAAAACTTAGACCAAAGCGATTATGCCAAACTATGAGAATTTGAGTTATTTGTGTTTAAAGTGGAGAAAACTCATTTTAAATTTGTTTAGTTTTATCTTGTGAATTTTGTAGGACTGTTCCTGAAACCTACGTTCTTATTTATAGTGACTGATTAATAATTGCCAAAATAACAAATATACGATACTATAGTTATGATCCGATTATTTGTTTGTTTTTTATTTCCTTTTTAATTTTTGGTACAAGTGACCCTGGGAAGGGGTCAATTGTAGCACTCGCCCTGTCATCATTCTTACCTAATTTTCTCTATGTTCTGTAAGCCCTACGTAAAATTCAACAAAATGGTTTGTAGCTATTGAATTTAGGTTTCTAGAAACATAATCAGTATAGAAAAATACCCAAGTTTATGTAGTACAATTGTCCGAAAACCAAAAAGTGTTACAATTGCTCCGGGTCTACCCTACTTACTTATAATTATTATAAATCTATTTGTTAAAAAAAAATTTCTCCTTATCCAATGAAACCATTGTTTGTTTGTATGTTCTCCGTAGTAGGTAGTATAGAGTACTTAGTTACTACGAGTAGGTATGCATGAAAGTATATAAATAGAAATTAAAATTGTTGGACAATTCACAAAGCAACATCTAGCCCCGTTGTAAGCTCAAAGCTTGTGTTACGGGTGCTAGATTTCTGATATACTTAATATAATATACTTACATAAATAGATAGATATTTATAAATTAATACCTATTGTAAATAATATGAAGTAGTGTTAAGGGGCCGTCCATTAATCACGTGAGGCTCAAAAGGGGGGGGAGGGGGTACGGAAAACATCACGAAACATCACGAGGGGGGAGGGGGGGTCTCGTTAGACATCACGTGTATTAATTTTATTCATTTTTTGTCAAAAAGCGCTATTTCTGAATCGAAATTTTGAACGGCGCGAAAATTGGCGCGGTTGACTCGCCCGCCAGACTTATTGCAAATACACAAAACGCCATTTTATAAATCTTTTTTTTCAGTCAAAAATTGCCTTTACATAGACTTCCAAAAAATACACGTGATCCAGGGGGGGGAGGGGGGCTTGGTCCCAAACCTCACCAAATATCACCAAGGGGGAGGGGGGGGTCAAAAAATGAGAAAAACGACCTCACGTGATTAATGGACGGCCCCTAACTTCATTTTATTAACAACTCCAATTACACACGTAAACAAACACGTACACAAAGGAGTTAAAACTCTCTCGACGTTTCGACCAAAAATAATAAAAGTTTGAAATTTAAATATGTTATCTTTGTAGATTTTTTACAAAAAATAACCCCTTCAAATAAAATATTGTAATATTTAATTGACTGATGGTCAGATAGTCAATTATTGGTAAAAGCTTACATATTTACAGGTCAATTAATTAAAAAATAAATTTATAAATAAAAATACTAAATTAATAAAATTATAAATTAGCAATACAATTGTACAATAGAGCTATACCTACGCACAAAAACTGATCAAATGTAAAGAATATCTGATGGAACCACCATAATTTTATTTATTTTTAAAAGATATAAACTTGATTGTGTGATTTTATTGAGTAATTAAGCGATAGGTACCTAAATAAAACACAAATATTAAATTATAATCCATATTCAATTATGATACTTATAGAAATTATAAGTTATTTTTTCAAAAGTTGAATGGTGACGTGCCTACGTGTTACATTGGTGTAAAGAAGTTTGAATTTCAGGATTTATTTATTTTAAAGACCGTAAAACACTCCAACATTGCCACCGAGGGTAATTTTGCCCGAAGACCAATTTTTAAGCAAAACTTTTAATAGCAAAAATATCTGAATACTATGGTAACATTTATTGACTTTGGTAGAAAATAGGTTTTGTGTTTAGCACCACTGTCTATTGGATGTAACGCTAACGTCACTCAGTAACTTGTTGGAACTCGTCAAAGACAGAGTGTATTTTTGCGGGCAAATTTTGGTGAAAATTCAAAAGTGGATTGTGCGTGATGAAGAAAACACAGATGAGTTTAATTTATATTATGTTGTACAAAAAACTTAAGGTATTATTATACCGTTATTGTCACTGATGCAGCTCTTGTATAACTAAAGTTATAAAGGTGGGCAAAGTTATCTAGTATTTTTGCGATCTACTATTGACAACATTGCCCGCAGTCAAAATAAGCTTAGGGTTGACACATCCGAGTTTTTTTATTTTTGCTAATTATTATTATCTTGATTATTTAGATAATTTATTTTTATTATTTCTTAAAAGCAAGAACAAATCTCGAATTCGTCAAAGAAAGTCAAGACGAAAGATTGGAACCAGAATGTATTAAAAATAACACGGAATAAATGTTAATACTTGCATGTGAATCTGTTGAATCAAACATGTTACTTGAAAGTTTTTTAAATAATTCAATAGAAGATAATCTTGTTTTTTTATTAACATAAAAAGAAATAAAAAGTCAAGAACAGTTTACTGAGATGTACCAACCCTATCACTTTACTAAAGGCGAAAAGCGAATTGTATGGAAAATGCTAACAAGGTCAGGGTAATTTTGCCCAACTAGCCTAACATGGATTTTGGTAGGAAACCTGTCATGGATTCGCTTTAGTTTTAAAGTAATGGCCAGTTTTGGTCATAATTCTTCTACAGGTTTTGCTGTCAGCTGATTAGAGGCCGGAGAGGAGATATTTGCGTCAAAAATCAACGTGGGCAATGTTGGCAATAAGTCGAGATAACATTGCCCGCCTTTAAAAATAATAAAATACTTGATTTAATATTGACGAATAACAAAATCTAATAAAATAATACATGCAAAATATCCTATAGTTGCAGATGCGAATAGAAAATACTTGTGTCCCCATACAAAAAAATAACAAAAATTGTAATTATTCGAAAAATGTGGGCAATGTTGGAGTGTTTTACGGGACATATTACTACATTAATATAACACAGCACAGAATAAATAAGAGCAAATTGTTTAATTAATAGATAAATTACATACAATTTTGATATAATTCACATACTACGTATTTTAATCTTATTATGGGAAAGTCGAAATGTGTAAAAATCTATTGGACTAAAAGACTCGGAAGATTCAGAAGTCCGATGATCTGTATTGATCAGCATCATCGGACTGTTGAGACTAAAACGTCTCATCAGTCCTAAATACTGAAACTCATATGACGATATTTAGATTTTTTTTCTGTATGTATTTCTGTACCTACGCGCTTCCGTCCGTTATGTTTGTATGGTACACGTTTTATCTTATATAACGGGAACAAGAATTTAATTAGCCTATCCTGTGTCCCAGACCCAGACCTCTAAATGTTTAACAACCAAATTTCATTAAATTCGGATCATTTGTTTAAGGGTTAAACATCGACAAATTACTTTCAGTATCATACACCTACTCGTATTGAGCCTATAATCACAATATCTCTGGAAACAAACTTACTTACAGATTTTTTATTAGTATACAAGTAACATTTACTGTATTTTATTCTGTGTATTTTCTGTGGGAAGCTCAAGAAGTAAACATTTATTAGCTAAAACATGAGTACCTACCTACTTACATAGTAATTACCTAATGTATGTATATGGCACAGCACGTCCTGTCGTACTCTTGTACATTATTATTCTTTGTCGTAAGTTATGGCACAGGTGGTATTTGAAACCAAAACACAGTTAATCAAATTGCTATGTACCTACCTATAGGTAATTGTGTGTGCATATTGTGTTAATTTAAGTATAGATTATTAGTTTGGCCTCGCTTTAGGTTAAGTGCCTGTCATGGTGTTAAGATAATGATTAATAAATTAATTTAGCATGCAGATATCTTCCAGTTAGGTATTAGTGCTACGTATTTTGCTAATTCTGGCGTGCAAATGTGAGAGAGAGACAAGGCTCTATAATTATCATGTTACTAGTTTTTTATTACTTTGTGTTACTATTACTCCTTCCTTGTTAATTCAAGTTAGGTAGGTAGGTGCCTACATCTAATGTTTATAAATGAAAATGAATAAGTTTTACTTACCAAAATGTAAACCCAGGAAACGCAGTATAAAATACTTGTTTTAGAGAGTTCCGCTCTTCAGCTCATAATATAGGTAATTAAGTAAATTAATACTTAGGTAGGTAGGTACTTTATTTATTATTTAGACTTCACACTAGGCGGGTTATTGAAAGCGATGCAAAAATACGGAAGATACGTATGCTTTTTGTTCCCCAAATAGGACAATAACTTCATTATTCAATGTAAGCTCGGGTTATTAAATTCACAAAAGCTTTAACTTCTCACATCTAGTTACAGTCTCAAATTTCAGCTTTAAAGCTATAACGGTTTATCATCTAGAGCCCTCTGACAGACGGACGGACAGACAGCGGAGGCTTAAAAATAGGGTCCCGTTTTTACCCTTCGGGTACGGAACCTCAATAAAGCATTGCTTAGGAAGAATAATACAGGAGAACGTTAACATGCTGTTGCACTCAGCTGCGGAGGGCGTGCCGCGCGCAGGGCGGTGCGAGCCCCGCCCCACGCCCCGCCCACCGCCGGGTCCGCCCACTGACTACCGCATGCAAAGTATGCTCCTACTCGGGAATCCGTATTTATTTATTTACATACTAGACCTGCCGACAGCTTCGTTTGCGTTATTTACGTTATCTAGGTAGGGTATACTTATACACACTCAGAAACCGCAAGAACAGTTCTAAACTAGGTAGTTTATATAACTTTTCACGTGGTTTGTTACATGCTGTAATATAGTTTCATAAAAAGTAGGTAATAGACATTGATTATGTTATAAATGTAATAAATGATTGATTGAGTCTTAACCTTGCTACTATGTGATCATAGTATAATAAAAAATATATATGTATAATAAAAAATATCTATCTATGTAAGTACGTATATTATATTAAGTATATCAGAAATCTAGCACCCGTAACACAAGCTTCGAGTTTACCACGGGGCTAGATGTCGCTGTGTAAAAATTGTCCAGTAATATTTATTTATTTATAGTATGCTTTCAAAGCAACCGGTCTCTTAGAATAGCGAAGTTATCGGAACTTAGGTAAGTTTTGTTATCTCAAATTTAATATTTAATAAAAACATTTTAATTAGTTTTAACGAGAGAGTATGATTTTGGTTCTGTGTAGGTCGTCTATCTTTCCGGTAACGGATCAAATACCACTTTACTCCGCAATCGATTAGGCACCGCAATGCGATGGAACATATTGTAGTTGTGAGGATTTTTGTGAGCGTTCTCAAGTAAAGATGGTGGTGGTCGTGTGTTCCAGATGGCGGCGGGGGCGGGCGTGTTCGAGCTGCAGATCCTGGAGTTCTCCAACTACCGTCTGGAGCTGGCGAGCGGCGCGTGCTGCGGCGGCGCGGCGCGCGCGGCGGCGGCGTGCGCGCGCCCGTGCCGCACGCGGTTCGCGCTCTGCCTCAAGGAGTACCAGTCCGTGGCCGCGCCCGGCGCCTGCTCGTTCGGGCGCGCCGGCTCGCCGTCTCTCGGCACCGACTCCTTCACGCTCGCCGAGCGCGACCTCTACACGCTGGCGCTCAACTTCACCTTCCGCTGGACGGTGAGTGCCTCGCCCCCCTCCCCCCCGCGTACCTCCGCGTGCCCCTAGTCGTCTGACGCGGTCTCCTTGTTGCAGAGGTCCTTCACGCTGGTGCTGCAGGCGTTCGACGAGCACGAGTACCCTGAGCCGGACGGCGGGCTGATCGAGGAGGCGTGGTGGAGCGGCATCGTGGAGCCGGGCGCGGCGTGGCACGCGCTGCGCTGGGCCGGCACGCGCGCGGCGCTCGCCTACCGCGTGCGCGTGCTGTGCCAGCCCAACTACTACAACACCACCTGCACCACCTTCTGCCGCCCCAGAGACGACAAGTTCGGCCACTACGCCTGCGACGCCAGCGGCAGCAAGCGCTGTCTGCCAGGCTGGCAGGGCGACACCTGCGAGACGCGTCAGTATATCCATACATTTACTGTTCATTCGCTATCGCTTTTATTGTAATTGTAAAAAAATATATATAATTGATTGCAGCCGTATGCAAGGAGGGCTGCCATCCCAAGCACGGACGGTGCGACGAACCCGGCGAGTGCGCGTGAGTACCTACTATTCCTATTCTCATATTAATGCTATGTTGTTTATAATATAAAAAAATATATAAAAATGAAATGGCAGATGTCGTCCGGGGTGGCGCGGCGAGCTGTGCGCGCAGTGCCAGCCGTACCCGGGCTGCAAGCACGGCTACTGCAACGGCTCCTCGTGGGACTGCACGTGCGACACCAACTGGGGCGGCATCCTGTGCGACCAGGACCTCAACTACTGCGGCACGCACGAGCCCTGCCAGCACGGCGGCACGTGCGAGAACACGGCGCCGGACCAGTACGAGTGCCGCTGCGCCGAGGGCTTCTCCGGCGTCGACTGCGAGCGCGTCGACAACCCGTGCGCGCCGGCGCCCTGCGCGCACGGCGTCTGCTCGCTGGAGCGCGACGCCGGCGCCTTCAGCTGCGCCTGCGAGCGCGGCTGGGGCGGCGCGCTGTGCGACCGCGACCTGGACGACTGCGTCGGCGCGCCGTGCCGTCACGGCGCCGCCTGCCGCGACCTGCTGGACGGGTTCGAGTGCGCGTGCACGCCGGGCTGGCGCGGTGCCACCTGCGAGGAGGACGTGGACGAGTGCGCCGCGGCGGCGCCGCCGTGCGCCAACGCGCGCGCCTGCAACAACACGGCGGGCGGGTACGCGTGCGCCTGCCTGGCCGGGTGGACGGGCCGCGACTGCGACGTGAACGTGGACGACTGCGCCAGCGCGCCCTGTCTGCACGGCGCCACCTGCATCGACCTGGTGGACGACTTCCACTGCGCGTGCGCGGCGGGGTACGCGGGCGCCACGTGCGCGCTGGACGTGGACGAGTGCGCGCCGCGGCCCTGCCTGCACGGCGGCGAGTGCGTCGACCTGCCCGACGCCTACCGCTGCATCTGCCCCGTCGGCTTCTCGGGCGCCAACTGCGAGGTGCGTGTCCCCATGTCGCGTGTCTGCCGCCTCTCCCTTCTCGTTCTAACCTAAATAACCTCTGTTCGCCACCTGCAGGTGCACTGCTCTAACGCAAACTAACAGAACTCTGCTTTTAGCTGACCTCCTGTTACGGACGCTACTGTTTGGTGAGTTTCATTTCATATTAACCTACTAATCTATTAATTAAATATAATATTCGTAACATAATATATTTCTTGTTTATATCTAAGAAACCCCTATGAACTAAAAACGAGCTACACTCCATGGACAACAACTAAACTAACTAATTAATAATGGATTAAGATGATTGATGATCTTCTATCTACAATTATTTGTTTAATTATTTAGTAGGTAAATGAATCATAAGTATTATATTTTAAAATTAATAGTACCTACTTGTTATGTATGTATTTGATTTGTACCGGTAATGTATGGATTCTTTCGTTTCACCCGTTAAAGTTGACTAGATGTCGATCCATCGCACTCCCAGTGCACGTTCGCTAACGTAGTCCGACACGCAGGACGACCGCGACCACTGCGCCGGCGCGCCGTGCGCGAACGGCGCCGCGTGCTACACCGCGCAGAGCGACTACTACTGCCACTGCGCGCCCGGCTGGAGCGGCAAGAACTGCACCGCGCGCGCCGCGCCGCCGCCCCGCGCGCCGCCCGCCCCGCCGCCCGCCGCGCCCGCGCTCTGCGGCCGCGCCGAGTGCGTGCGCGGCCGCTGCGTGCGCGCGCCGCCCGCCGCGCCGCGCTGCGTCTGCGAGCCCGGCTACGGCGGCGCCTACTGCGACGCGCGCGACGCCGACCGCTGCGCCGACCAGCCCTGCCGCAACAACGGCACCTGCATCGACGGCACCGCCGACTTCGCTTGCCTCTGCCGCGACGGCTGGACCGGTGAGCGCCCCACCCTCCCCCCTCGCGTCCCGTGTCGCGACCGCCGACCCGCTGACCCTCGCTCTGTTCGCAGGCAAGACGTGCTCGTTGCGCGTTGAGGCGGACGCGTGCCCCTCGGGCGCGTGCGGCGCGGGCGGCACCTGCGTGCCGGCGCCCGGCGGTGGCTGGCGCTGCGCCTGCCGCGCCGGTTGGGCGGGCGCGCGCTGCGAGCTGGCGCCGGAGCCGTGCGCGGCGGCGCCGTGCCGGCACGGTGGGCGGTGCGTACCAGGCGCGGGCGGAACGTGGCATTGCGCGTGTGCGGCGGGCTGGCGCGGCGCGGCGTGCGAGGAGCCGGCGTGCGAGCCGGCGTGCGCGGCGCCGGCGCTGTGTGCGTTGGACGCGGAGCACCCCGCCGCGCCGCCGCGCTGCGTGTGCCCCGCGCTGCCGCCGCACGCCGCGAGACGCTGTCTGGAATGTGAGTTACTAAATTTCTGTTTTGACTGATTAAATTTGAAAATTTGCATTAAATAAAATTAATTTATATGTAGGTACCTATATCTACTCTGATAATGTTCCAGCACTAGCGGGTCTCGGCGGTGACGTGGGCGACGGCGACGCGGACGGCGCAGACGGCGCGCTGGCGCCGTGGGGGGACGGCGGGCGCGCCGCCGCCTGCGGGGCCGAGGGCGCCGCCTGGTGGTGGGGCTGTAACGCGTGCCGTTGCGCGCGAGGCGCCGCGCTCTGCACGCGCCTATGGTGCGGCGTGCCCGACTGCCTCGCGCCGCGCGCCGCGCCGTGCCGCGCCGACGAGGTGTGCGTGCCGGCCGCGCCCGCGCTGTGCCTGCGCGCGCCGTGCCCGCCGCTGGGCGAGTGCCGGCGCGTGGCGGGGCGCAGCGTGCAGCCGCCCGCGCTGCCCGCGCCGGCCGCGTGCTACGGCGGGGGCGCGGCGCCGCCGGCGGGCTGCGCGCGCGCTCGCCTCACGCTGCAGCCAGAGCAGCTGGGCGCGGGCGCGCACGTGGAGCGCGCGTGCGCGGCGCTGCGGCGCGCGCTGGCGGCGGCGCTGGCGGGGCGCGCGCGCGATGCGCCGCCGCTGGCGCTGCTGTGCGACGTGGCCGAGGACGATGACGACGCGATCGATCTCTCACTGGTGCGTTTTATGTTGTTTCGCTCGATTTTCACTCAATGAATTACCCGCTGTTCATTTAGTAGATAGGTACCTATTTCATTTTATTTATTTCTCGACACAAGCAGGCGTACCCCAAGGATCACTTTTAGGCCCGTTTGTATATCTATTGCTTAAAAATTGTTCTTATGAAGAACATAATAAATTAATAAGCAAACGTTAACGTTTCCGTCGTCTAATTACCCTTTAATAGAGTGTCCTTCTCTCTGCAGTGGATCGGCGCGGAGGTGGGCGAGGACGCGGGTCGCGCAGACGCGGCGCGCGCGGACGAGCTGGCCGGCGCCGTGCGCGAGCTGGGCGACCTGGTCGCGCGCCGCCGCCTCGCGCACCACCCGCTGCTGAGCGCCGCGCGCGACCTGCGCCCGCTGGAGCGCGCGCCCGGCGCCGCCTCCTCCTCCGCGCCCGCGCCCGCCTCCGCGCCCTCTGTCGGCGCGTGGGGCGCGGCGCTGGGCGCGGGGGCGGCGCTGCTGGCGGCGGCGCTGGGCGCGGGCGCGTGGCTCGTGGTGCGGCGGCGGCGCGCGGCGCGGGCGCGCGTGGGTCGCTGCGACGAGGAGAAGTCCAACAATCTGCAGAACGAGGAGAACCTGCGGCGCTACGCAGGCGCGGGGGCGGGTGCGGGGGTGGGGGAGGGCGCGGCGGTGGAGATGCGCGCGCGCTCGCTGTACAAGGCGCGCAACGCGGACGCGCGCAACGACAACACGCCGCCGCGCGACAAGGAGCTGACGCTGCGCGCGCTGCCGCCGCCGGAGCCGCCGCCCGCGCCGGCGCCGCCGGACCGCCTCACGGTGCTGGTGTGACCGCCCCGCCCCGCCGCGCCCCGCCCCTCGAGTGTGATACTAGTGTGTAGTTCGATGCGACTCTGTCGTTCCTATTTATTGCGCGTCCTGCGCCGAATTCTGTAAATAGTTGTGATTACGTTTGTAAATATCGTTGAATCCGAGTTTTATTTTTATATTGAGATGACGAGTGCGCGTTTTGTAAAAAGGTTGTAGATTTCGCGTCTAGATGGATCGTTATGTTGTAATAAAAACTTGCCGATTTTAAATTTTTGTTTCATTTGAAGGGTGCGTTCTCCATCGATGCATTCTTGGTATCATAGATTATTGAATAGTTTGTAAGATTCAGTGTAACAGGGACCATTACAAACAAACCACCGACAAATAAACACATTATCCATCCATAATTTCTATCTATTACTCCTGGTTCTAAGGCACCTCTTTAATAGATATTTAAAACATTTTTTTATGATTTAGACTTTTTAATAAATACTTAGTTTTCCCGCTGAAAATATATATTTTTCTTCATATTAATAGCCTATTCCAACCGTAGACTGTACTGTATGTAACCGAGACGGTATTGTACCTGTTCTGTACTGAGCTGAATGTACTGAATCAGAGAGATCGTCATGGTAGAGGAGCCCAAGAGGGGATTTCAGGATTTACTAAAGCGTGGCAGATTAATATACCTTGTACCCGATTGACAACCTCCACCATAAATGAGATAGATACATACATAACATTTTATTATTCTATTATTATTTTATGTTTTGGATGAAATTTCTAATATTGTACTACTTATAATTACTTATGTGAAAACGTACTAGGCTTATTTAGACTATTGTTATGCTAAGTTATTTAAAAGTGCTGTTTAGTTTTCCTAAAATGTAAAAATAAAATAAAATAACTTAGGTTCAACCACAGGGTTCAACCCTCGCATTATACATTATTCAACGAACATTATTCGACGAAACTACGCCACCTAGCGGGGAGTAGTTAGAACATTGTATTTTGTTGTTCTTAGAGCCGACATATTAGTTACATCAAGAGATACAAGATGTCGCTATAATTATCGTGTAACTACATTTTTTTTACTATGGCAACTTATTATTGTTTATTGGTCGTTTGCATCTATCTGCCAATGAAATCAATCAATCAAAAACATGTGTTTTTTATTTACAAAAAGTGACAATACAAAATATAAATAATTGACAAAATATTTATAATATTTCCACACTGTAATAGTAGGTCTAAGAAGGTGGTTTGGTAGGACCTGAATGTATTTCGTCGGAATCCCCGTCTGCAGCTGGCCACATTCTCGCTGTCTCCGATTCAGCAAGTATGTAAATGTCATTTTTATTATTTTCTCGTAATTTTACGATTTAGCGCGGTGCGCGAGTGTTTCCGCGTACACGCTCGCGCTCGGGTAGTGTTCCACCGGGCGGGCGTCGGCATGGCGGCCGCGGAGGCCCGCGACAGCGTGGGGCGCATCACGTAACAGCTGGGGCTCCGCTCCGCGCCCGATGGTACGGCGCTGCGACATGGTGCTGAGTACCGAGTGGGCTCAGGTGGAGGTCGTTGAGCTCACCAACGACGGGAACGGGCTGGGGTTCAACCTGGTCGGCGGGCGCAGCACCGGCGTCGTCATCAAGTACCTGGTGCCCGGCGGCGCCGCCGAGCGCGACGGGCGCCTTCAGAGCGGCGACCACGTGCTGCAGGCGGGCGGCGTCAACCTGCGCGGCTTCACGTCGGAGCAGGTGGCCGGCGTGCTGCGCGCCGCCGGACAGCCCTGCCGCCTGCTGGTGGCGCGGCCGGCCGACCCCGCCGCGGCCCTGCGCGCGCCGCCGCCGGGCACGGCGCTCGTGCCCACGCGCCTGCTGCAGGACCCCGACCTGCTGGACCGCCATCTGGTGGAGGCCGGCTACGGCGCAGTCTACGATCTCTCGCACTGCTACCCCGAGTACATAGAGGGCCTCAAGTCCGAGGAGGCGAGCCTGGTGGCCGCGCCCGTCGGCGTTCTGGACCATCCCCTGCAGATCCCCGACCTGCCTCTACTCTCGGACGCCATCTCCCCGACCATTACCATATCTGTCCCGGTTCAGCTGCCTAATGTACCGGAGGTGGAGATGGTTCATGTGGATTTGAATAAGAATGTGTATGGATTAGGGATAACGGTGGCCGGATATGTGTGTGAGAAAGAGGAGCTGTCGGGTATTTTTGTGAAAAGTATCATCGAGGGCAGCAGTGCTGAGCAAAGTGGACAAATTAGGATTAATGATAGAATAGTGGAGGTGGATGGTGTATCATTGGTGGATAAGAGTAATCCACAGGCTGTGGAGGTGTTGAGAAATACAGATATTTCAGTTCACCTTGTGTTGGAGAGGTATCTGAGAGGTCCCAAGTATGAGCACCTCCAGCTAGCCTTGTTCAACCAGGAGCGGCCACCCTCACCCTCGCCCTCCACCACCACACTCTCCTGGTTCCCTGTGCCTTCGCAAGCCGACAACAGCAACACTGTCATAGAGCCTGACCCGGAATCTAACACAACTATTGACTCAAATGTACTTGAAATTGGAGATTTCCAGGAACCCACTCAGGAGGAATTAGACAAGAAATTTGATGAAATTTTAGCTGTAGATGAAGAGGAGATCAAGCAGAAGTGGGGGGAAACTCTTGGTACAGGAAAAGAAATCCTTGTAGCAGAGGTGAAGAAGCTGGACGGTCTTGGCATCAGCTTAGAAGGAACTGTTGATGTTGAAGGCGGGCAAGAAGTGAGGCCTCACCACTACATAAGATCTGTGCTGCCCGAGGGTCCCGTTGGTCAGCAGGGAACCCTAATAGCTGGTGATGAACTATTGGAAGTCAACGAGTATCAACTTCATGGCTTAACTCACACAGAAGTAGTTAATATACTGAAGCACCTGCCCAACAGAGTCCGCCTTGTTTGTGCCCGGAGTAGCATAGACAGCGGCCCAAGGCCACTCATAAACCTAGCTCAGGATCGAGAAGGATTTGAAGCCCGGAAAATCATATCAGGCAGCTTAAACAACTTAACAACTTTGGTTAAAGCTCAATCTGACTCTTCTATCAACACTTCAAGCACAGCTACTCTAACCAACCACTCCGCTCAGTCTAAAAAATCAAGATCTCTTCAGCAAGTGTCGGATCTGGCGATGTGGCAGGGCAGGGAGGACATAGTGGCGCTGGTCAAAGGAGACCAAGGTCTAGGTTTCTCTATATTGGACTATCAGGATCCTCTTGATCCCAACGGCACAGTTATCGTCGTGAGAAGCTTGGTTCCTGGAGGAGTGGCAGAGAAGAATGGAGAAATATCACCAGGTGTGAGAGTCCTGTCTGTGAATGGAGCCAGCATTAAAAACGCAACTCTAGATCAGGCGGTCCAGGCGTTGAAGGGTGCTCCACGAGGCATCGTCAAAGTTGGCATCGCCAAACCCCTTGATACCATATCTAAGAGTAGTTGCACACTCGACAAGGATAGCTAATCTTTACTAGTCGGAATCATATCTTAAAGTGAGCTTAAGGGTCGTACATATCAGGCGGTCTTTTAGCGGCTTGGTATGTCGAGAGTTCCATTTTATCAGGTACACCCAGACCCCTCGCGATCTGCATTTATGAGCTGGACACACTTAACAATAATAAAATTACGCTTTACTAGTCAACAAGTATTATGGTGTAATCCTTAAATAAGACACCCTTTTTTATTGCACAATATTTTGGAATTTACACGAAATAATACTTCACTAAAATGTGAAGTAAGTACAATATAAATATATAATCCCTAAAATTTTAAAGCTGTGTGCACTCTGATTAAAGAATAAAGTACAAAGTACCTATAATATTATATAATAAATTAATTTTAAAAATATTACGAGTGGTACACAAATCAAATAAAGAGAATGGAATTAAATTAGGTAATCTTGCCATATTCTTAGGTCTTAGCTAAAAGAATACGAATATAAAACACCGTAAAAACTAAATTAAGGGAGCAATTTTGTAAATAATAGATGGTTAGAATCTCCATTGATCTGTTATAACTGCCAGTATTATTAATTGCCGTTTTTAGCATACATTATATTATATTTTGGTAGTTTTCGGTATGGGAGCTATGGCATATATCTAAATTGATGGTACTAATCAATGGTACAATCGACACTACGCCCTAATATCAACCACTACTGTGTAGTAGTCGATATTGATATGAAGTTCGAAAATAAACGTAAGGTCAGCTCCTCCTTCTAACACAAATATTAGTTTTACACGCAAGCTCTGCATGCGTTATTAAAGCTGTTGCAATTACTATTTATTTATTTTAAATAATATCCTATAATTTCTGCGCATTTATAAAATTGGATTTAGTCAAATTATAAATTTATTTTACTATAAGCCTATTAGTAAGCTACTATGTAAAAATATATTAAGCAATGCACTAAACATTAGCAAAGCACTTGTGATAATTTCGTAGAAAGTTAATGTTAATTGGTAAACCGAAATGTACTACAAATTGAGTGTAGAATATTCATGTACACTTTGTCTCGCGTCTCGCCGTTGAATAACTTATGAGACAGCGTATTGAATTTTTGATACCTGCCTCTTATTTGTTTCTATTTATAGCTTGAATTGATTTCACTTTCTGTTGTATTACTTGCGCTGATCGCTCGCAATAGCACTAATTATTTGCTATTTTAACGTTTACTAATCATATATTTAATTTAAATTAGCTTGAAGCTTAGCAAGTTCAAAACTTATTAATAGTTATTATTTCTTTCTAGAGTTTCATTTTACACAAACTCTTCATACGTTTATCGATTTTTTGGACTTATGAGATTTTTTGCGTCCATAATAGTCAAGTTGTTAAATGCAAGAGATAAATCAAATCCATGAAAGTGTGTAAGCTAGTCTAACAATCTGGCTGTGGCATGTTAGAGTAACATAAAGATAGTGTAAATTAATTAAAATGTAGTTGTGAAATGACCAAGAGTGGTAGTTTAGGTGATGTCTTTAACGATCACGTTATTTACAATGAACTCCCTGTAGGGCACGGATACACCATGTTATCATTTTCATAGTTATTACTGAAAAATAGGTACCTACTATCTATTTTAAAAATCACATAATAAACCACATTAAGTGATTTTTTTGACTTTGATAGTTATGATTTCTAGGACACTTTCAGAAGTCGTTAATGAATTACCCACTTTACATACCTACTAGATTTTATTGTTAAAATTTCTTGCGGCCGATCGCTGAAAAGTTTTACATTTTAAATTGTATGTACTCTGACCAATTAGTTTACTTCCTTTTTAAACATATATTTTTACACTTGGTGTACCCGCTACCTTTCTATTGCACATTGAATGTACCTACCTTAAATGCCTTGTAGTTTAAATTAGATAATTAAATTGGCTTAATTTACGGTAGCTTTAGCACTAAGGGAATTACCTATTATACTAATAAATTAGTGATGTTAGATTCTTCTCATTTTTCTAATATATTTGAAGTACAATCTGAAGAGTTATACCTATGTGTTTTTTTACAAAAGTTGAACATTTTAAATTTATGGTATTGTATATTTTATCAATCCATACATTTAATATAATATGATATTCTTTTGAACAATATCATTAATTTTTGTTTATAAAAACAACGATGTTCTAATTTTATGTTGTGTCAATTCTAATCTTGTATCTTCCACTCCGCCAGACTGAACTAGCAAATAATTGTTCAAACTCATTGGAAATGTGTGAATAAACTTTGTTTCATCAAATTATTTGCCGATTTAATAAATATAATGTTCCTATTAATATAACTAATATTGTACATAATAGACCAATATTAATTTCGGCTTGTATTATAAATTTAATATAATAAATCAAAGAAATAAATTTTATATTGTGTCTAGCTAATTCTTCACCACAGGTTTGATCACATATTTTCATTGATAGTAAATAATATTAAAGCTTTTGTTTACAGCACTTTGTATTTAATGTCTAAGAAAAAATATTTCCACACTTAGCCTTACACAGAAATTGTAAGTTACAAAATGAAAATACAAAATGAAAAATTACCAGCTGTTTTATTTAAAAAAACATAACGTTTATCAATTTCTAAAGTATATTTTACATTTACATAATATGTTTATATTACATGTTTATAATAATTATAAATAATAATTATTATGCACATTACCAATTCAGTGTGCCCTTAACTTTACCTACTTATTCTAAGTTAGGTAACAACAAGTCTTGAAAAACAAAGGTGAGTTAAATACTTGTTAACTTCATAATAAACTGTTGTGCCCCGTATCTGCATTATAATAGTACCTGTGTTGTTCCAGAGGTTCAGGATGTGGGTGCCAAATCTCCCGGTCACAATCGCAAGCGCGGTCTGCGCTATGGCAGGCGGCGTCTGTATATTCAAGTAAGTTGTATACCCTTAGGTACTAGCTCTCCACTCGCATTATAGTAGATTCCCGAGGTAAAAAGTAGCCTCACTATAGACATATACTTGAATCGAATTATATTTATATTATAAACAGGAACATTTGTGAATCTAAGTTTGCTGCTATTTCAAGCAAAACCTACTGAATGGATTTTGATTGAACCCGTCTTGTCTTCTGGTGAATAATATCCCTTTGTCCCTTTGACGACCTACTTCATTATCAGCCACTTTAAATCCACTAATAGATATAAGTCTCCCCTCTTTTGTCATTCGCCTGTCTTACGCAATGCTTTGCCAAATTGATCCAATAACATTCCCGCTATCGTCACGCAAACAAGTTAAAAAGATAAAGTTTAAAGCTTGTGTCATCACGCAGGGACCTATACAGCGGCGCTCCGTACAACAAGAGCGCGCGGGCCGAGAACAAGACGGTGGTCGTGACCGGCGCCTCCAGCGGCATTGGCAAGGAGACGGCGTGGGACTTCGCGCGCCGAGGGGCCAAGGTTCGTGTCCCGGCCCTGTCTATAACAGTGCACGTGCAGTGTTATACACGAGAACTAGACGTGACCTGCGCCTCTATCAAATATTCAGCGCAATATTTCTGGATTGTAACTGAACATATTCTTTAAGATCGTTTATTCTAGTGCTTAGGGCCAGTTCAGTAATGTCGCTTACATAAATTGAAGAATCTAACGTTCTTTCACCTAGTGGACATACGAGACGGCTGATGGTATGATGAGAATGGGGAAAAGTCTAACCAATTCAGAACAAACTTAAGGACATCTCTACATCTCCTTATGTATAAGCCGCGCACTTAAAGAATTGATCTATAAATGGCGTCCGCTCGCATGCGTTCTCGCTCACTCTCTATCGCTGTCTATACTTTTATCCTTGTTTTGCCAATCGTACCATACGTACCCGCCGCCATTTTCAAATCAATTTTCTACCTGCGCGGGTTATAATAGTATTCGTAAAATTCATGTTATTTTTATTAGAAAAATTCGCTTGTTGTTCCGTTGTGAAAGGTACAAAGCTTTGACGTAATCTGCAGGTGTTCATGGCGTGCCGTAACATGGAGAAGTGCGAGTTGATCCGTCGTGAGATCGTGCTGGAGACGGGCAACAAGTACGTGTACTGCCGGCCCTGCGACCTCGCCTCGCTCGACGCCGTCACTGAGTTTGTTAGAAGGTAAGATTTACTATCTCTGGTGTTGATAGTTGAAGATTATGTGCTTGGGAGAGAGATTAGGAAATGACAGAGTTTGTTAGGAGGTAGGCTTTACTTTAATCTCTGGTGTTGATAGTTGAAGATTATGTGCTTGGGAGAGTATAGGAAATGCATTCAATACTGCAAGGGTTTGTTTGAAATACACAACAGAAAACGCGACTTTTGTGTGACAGACCACTAGAGTCAGACAGACAGTCACTGGAGTACACTAGCGATCGGTGGCTGCTACTTTTACACTTTAGATTTAAAGGATTTTAGCGATGATTTTACGCTAACCAGGCTAAGTCGATCGCAGTCAGTAGTGATACAATACTATACATAGAACGATGTTGCTGCCCGCCTTCTGTATAAGTCCCTTAGTCAATGTAATGTGAATGGATTAAATTTTAATTATGTTTTAATTTTTATAAACTTTGAAGAAACTAAGAGCACTTTTGTATCCATGGTTTTAAATAAATCAATTGATGAAACAGGTTTAATTCCGAGGAGCCCCACTGCGACGTGCTGGTGAACAACGCGGGGGTCATGGAGCCACCCAAGGGGGTCACCCGCGACGGGTTCGAGGTGCAGCTGGGGGTCAACCATCTGTCGCACTTCCTGCTCACAAACCTCATGGAGGACGCGCTCAAGGTACGAGGAATAGGTTATTTTGGGGAGTGTAGGAATCTCCCCAAAAGATAAGGAAAGATCTCTCTCTCTCTCTCTACCACATTTACCTATATCTGGTCAACATGGTGGTGTTTGAGTGACAGTTCTTGACGTGTAGTACTAATGTGATTAAAACCGAACTTTAGTCTTGACAGCTTACATACATAATTTCGATTTAGTCCACATTCGTCCCGTGGATTCGGCCCGCATTTACAGCTATCTTACGTAGAAAGCTGTAGAAATTAAGCATGTTTTTTTTGTAATTAAATGGTTCGTTTAATTTCCAGGCAGCTAAAGGCAGCACAGTGGTGGTAGTATCAGGCAGCGCACATTACCGCGGGAAAATACACAAGGAAGACCTGAACATGACGGCGAAATACGACGCGCCATCTGCGTACGCGCAGAGCAAACTCGCTAATATTCTGTTTGCAAGAGAGTTTGCAAGGAGGAACCTTGGTAAGTTCAGAATCTATTATTATTAAGATCAACAGTGGTTAATTAAATAGGTAGGTACCTCTAAAAATGATTCCTTGGTTTTCATAATAATATTTCATAGTATTTAAACAGTTTAAAAATTTCTCTATAACATAATTCTCATATAAATATAATTTAATTATAACACTCAGTAAGTACCTATGCATTTTATTAGTGAAAATACATCCGTTTTCCGGCTGTAAAAACATACCTAGCTTTTTTGTAGCGTAGTGTTTGATATAATTTGAACTATATTATTGTAAGTTTTTTTAATCCACTCAGTAGCTTGAAAGGGTAAAGGTGTGTCTAAACACAGCGCACAAAATGCGCGGCAGCTACGCGCAGCATTTGCGGGACGCAAATTTGCCGCGAAATTTTGATTTTGGTAACATGCGACTGCCGCGCGCGGCAGTCGCCAATCACAGCACGAATAGCCGCGCGCGGCCGCCGCGTTCAAATGCCGCGCTATGATTGGACACACCTTAACAAGCATCCTTACAAATTTCACAATACTATTCTTATTATCTGTTTTCTGTTCGACGCATCCAACATCTGCCAGAAAACAGGGCGCATTGGCGCTCACTAGGTCCCTATGTCCAGCAGTGGACAAATATTGCCTGATGATGATGATTCTCTCTATATGAATTGTCATCGATTGTTTCCAGAGAGCGACATATCAGTGGTGGCGGTGGACCCGGGGCTGTCGGACACGGCGCTGACGCGGCACATGGCGGTGATGAAGAGCGTGGGTCGGTTCCTGGTGTACCCGCTGTTCTGGCCCTTCATGAAGAGCGCCAAGCTCGGCGCGCAGGTCGTGGTGCACGCCGCCATGGACCCCGACATGGCGCGCACAGCAGGAGACTACTACGTGTTAGTATATTATATACAGGGCGTCCCAAAGTTATGGGCCATGAAGGGGAAGTACCTTAAATATCGTAGATAGTGAATTTTGCTCAAGGAAGACTTCATTTTATTTTTAAAAGTAAGTAATTCTGCATTCATAGATTTTCTAAAAATTACTTGCTTTGTCTGGGAATCGAACCGACTTACATTGGAAAAAAACATTACTCTACTTTTATGATACCAATCGAAAGAATAGCTAAAAAAATAATAACTCTGCTTAAGTAACATAGTATTTTAAAAGAAAGGAACAACATAAAATAATTGAGTCAACGTCAAATGATCGAGTTGCAAACAGAATTGTGCCATATTACATCGAGTGTTTACCATAAAATGATTAGAAAATCAACAGGCAGCCGGGTCACAAGAAGATTGGCGAAGATGCTTAAGACAAGAGGGATCACATTTTGAGCATTTAATTAATTAATTTACAAAAATAAAAATTTTCATGTTTTTTATTTCATTAAAATAATTAATTTCAAAATTCACTATCTACGATATTTAAGGTACTTCCCCTTCATGGCCCATAACTCTGGGACACCCTGTATAGTATAAGAGCGTGGTACTATACACCTAAGTGGGTAACGTATACAAAATACAACTTTACTGCCAGGCTTCTATGTAAGTCCCTTTTGTTTAACGACACGTGACCAATTAGATATCGGTTTCACGACGCGTGGCCCATTAGATGGTGTATTCTTCGACACTAAAACGATAATTATATTACAGCTTTTTCATTGATTTTTTAATTTCCAGAGACATGAAAAAGGCTGAACCATCGCAAGACGCACAAGACTACGAGTTAGCGCAGTGGCTGTGGCGGGTCAGCGAGAAGTGGACGCGGCTGGACGAGCGCCGCGCCGCGCTCAAAGTGCCCACAGCTGCGTAACCAGTGTAACATGAACCCCGGGGAATATTTCACAAACGGATGGACCTTTAACTGCCATTATAACTTTATAAGCTTAACGAACATTTTATAGTTTTAAACGCAGTATTCACGGACAAAAAAATTGAAATATATTTAACTTATCGGGCTCACTTAGTACAAATATGGCAAATATATAGGATTTTAATGTGGTCCTATTGAAATAGGTACGAATTAGATTTATTATCTTGCTAGAACAGACAACCTAAAACTTTACTAAATACATATTCTGTAAATAACATAAGAATTTTATGTATGGTTGCTTTTATGAGCATTTATTTTAGTGTTAAATCTTAATAAAGTGTTAAGTCGTTGTAATAAATAGTGTAGTTATAATTTAAAACTTGTGTTTTATTTTGTTTGAAGTAGGTACCTACAAGTAGTTTTAGTTTTATTGTAAAAACAAACAAGGTTGTGTAGAAAATAGTTTTATTAACAATAAACTCAAACAAACTAACTAGGCAAACTACTGTCAACTGAAAACACAAAGACTTTTTGGAATTAAATCTTATATTCCGTCTCAAGTTGTTAACAACTTTAACACATCCATAGTTATAACATCATCATCATCTATTCATACAAAATATATACATCACACAAATACACAATACACAGCTTTTTTTTAATTAAAAACTGATCACAGCGTCATTCTAAACGTGAAACGCTTCGATTGCGCGATCAGGGCTCCCGGGTTTTGACTTGCTAGCGACATCTAGTTAAAAAATTCGTCAACATTACAATCTTCAACAAAAATAATTAAATTATGATGGCGGCGGGCACGCCCAGGATGATGGTCACTCCCAGATAGAGGCGTGGTACTCGGGGCGGTCGAACAGCAGCGGGCGCGGCGGCAGCGCGGCGGGGCGCGGCGCGCGCTGCAGCAGCTGCAGCACGCCGGTGCCGATGGCGGCGGGCACGCCCAGGATGATGGTCACTCCCAGATAGAGGCGTGGTACTCGGGGCGGTCGAACAGCAGCGGGCGCGGCGGCAGCGCGGCGGGGCGCGGCGCGCGCTGCAGCAGCTGCAGCACGCCGGTGCCGATGGCGGCGGGCACGCCCAGGATGATGGTCACTCCCAGATAGAGGCGTGGTACTCGGGGCGGTCGAACAGCAGCGGGCGCGGCGGCAGCGCGGCGGGGCGCGGCGCGCGCTGCAGCAGCTGCAGCACGCCGGTGCCGATGGCGGCGGGCACGCCCAGGATGATGGTCACTCCCAGATAGAGGCGTGGTACTCGGGGCGGTCGAACAGCAGCGGGCGCGGCGGCAGCGCGGCGGGGCGCGGCGCGCGCTGCAGCAGCTGCAGCACGCCGGTGCCGATGGCGGCGGGCACGCCCAGGATGATGGTCACTCCCAGATAGAGGCGTGGTACTCGGGGCGGTCGAACAGCAGCGGGCGCGGCGGCAGCGCGGCGGGGCGCGGCGCGCGCTGCAGCAGCTGCAGCACGCCGGTGCCGATGGCGGCGGGCACGCCCAGGATGATGGTCACTCCCAGATAGAGGCGTGGTACTCGGGGCGGTCGAACAGCAGCGGGCGCGGCGGCAGCGCGGCGGGGCGCGGCGCGCGCTGCAGCAGCTGCAGCACGCCGGTGCCGATGGCGGCGGGCACGCCCAGGATGATGGTCACTCCCAGATAGAGGCGTGGTACTCGGGGCGGTCGAACAGCAGCGGGCGCGGCGGCAGCGCGGCGGGGCGCGGCGCGCGCTGCAGCAGCTGCAGCACGCCGGTGCCGATGGCGGCGGGCACGCCCAGGATGATGGTCACTCCCAGATAGAGGCGTGGTACTCGGGGCGGTCGAACAGCAGCGGGCGCGGCGGCAGCGCGGCGGGGCGCGGCGCGCGCTGCAGCAGCTGCAGCACGCCGGTGCCGATGGCGGCGGGCACGCCCAGGATGATGGTCACTCCCAGATAGAGGCGTGGTACTCGGGGCGGTCGAACAGCAGCGGGCGCGGCGGCAGCGCGGCGGGGCGCGGCGCGCGCTGCAGCAGCTGCAGCACGCCGGTGCCGATGGCGGCGGGCACGCCCAGGATGATGGTCACTCCCAGATAGAGGCGTGGTACTCGGGGCGGTCGAACAGCAGCGGGCGCGGCGGCAGCGCGGCGGGGCGCGGCGCGCGCTGCAGCAGCTGCAGCACGCCGGTGCCGATGGCGGCGGGCACGCCCAGGATGATGGTCACTCCCAGATAGAGGCGTGGTACTCGGGGCGGTCGAACAGCAGCGGGCGCGGCGGCAGCGCGGCGGGGCGCGGCGCGCGCTGCAGCAGCTGCAGCACGCCGGTGCCGATGGCGGCGGGCACGCCCAGGATGATGGTCACTCCCAGATAGAGGCGTGGTACTCGGGGCGGTCGAACAGCAGCGGGCGCGGCGGCAGCGCGGCGGGGCGCGGCGCGCGCTGCAGCAGCTGCAGCACGCCGGTGCCGATGGCGGCGGGCACGCCCAGGATGATGGTCACTCCCAGATAGAGGCGTGGTACTCGGGGCGGTCGAACAGCAGCGGGCGCGGCGGCAGCGCGGCGGGGCGCGGCGCGCGCTGCAGCAGCTGCAGCACGCCGGTGCCGATGGCGGCGGGCACGCCCAGGATGATGGTCACTCCCAGATAGAGGCGTGGTACTCGGGGCGGTCGAACAGCAGCGGGCGCGGCGGCAGCGCGGCGGGGCGCGGCGCGCGCTGCAGCAGCTGCAGCACGCCGGTGCCGATGGCGGCGGGCACGCCCAGGATGATGGACTCCGAGACGCCCTCGATGCAGTCCTGCTGCCCGTAGTACGCTGCGTCGAACAGGTGGTCCGCAGTTTTTTCGAACTGGAAGTGTGTAGTGAAACAAACGTTGTTTTAATGGAGTATTGTTTGATTAAGGATGTGTGGACGCGGATTTATTGATTGTGCAGATAGGATCTTTCAGTAGTCTATGCACAAATTGGAGCGTACTGGATTAAAGGTCACAGCTGTCTTTTTTTAAGGATTTTGTTAGGTTGACATCTGTATGTGTACAGTGCGCGGTACTCACGCTGGCCAGGTTCAGCACGGACTCCTTCATCCTGGCGAGCCCGTAGCGCGTGATGCCCAGCACCTCGCCGCGCGCCGTCATCTGTATGTGTACAGTGCGCGGTACTCACGCTGGCCAGGTTCAGCACGGACTCCTTCATCCTGGCGAGCCCGTAGCGCGTGATGCCCAGCACCTCGCCGCGCGCCGTCATCTGTATGTGTACAGTGCGCGGTACTCACGCTGGCCAGGTTCAGCACGGACTCCTTCATCCTGGCGAGCCCGTAGCGCGTGATGCCCAGCACCTCGCCGCGCGCCGTCATCTGGCCGGCCAGCAGCTCCACGTGGCGCCGGTCCACAGACATGCCGTGCCCCGCCATCACGCCCTGGATCTCGCTGATTATCGTCGACTTGGCTGCTTCTACGCCTAGGGTTTGGTACACCTGGAAACGTTTACAGATGTTTCAGTTACTTTAGGTCGTGGGCAAAGTCTACACTGCTACAGTGGTGGGATGAGCCGAACAACTATGACTATACGGGGGTAAAAATCTTTGGGCCCTCTAATAGCACATTTTACCGACGAGACTCATAAGAAACATACCTCCAGAATATTGTTAGATGTAGTCTTAGTTCCATTGACGCCGTATGTCGCCATCACGTTTCTTAGCCCATCGCCTTCCACGCACAGTTTATACCTGTAAGTAATTTACCACTTAAAAACTCAACCACAAATTGAAGGCATATTCAACGACTCTACTTACAGGCCCTTGCACACGACACTCGGGCGGCGCATAGTGCAGTTACCTCGGTGTCTGGTCGTGGTCCTCGGCGGCGATGACGGCGCGCGCCACCTGCGGCAGGCCCTTGCACACGACGCCGGGCAGCTGGCGCGCGAGCTGCTGCAGCGCCATGTTGAGCCAGCCGCCGCCGCCGCCCTGCTTGCCGGGCTCCGCGTGCACCTTGATGGCCCAGTCCGACACGATGCTGATGTTGGCCGGCTTGATGCGGAGCTTTGACGTGCAGATCCTGCAGGTAGTATGATGCTGTATTTTTTTTCCACTTTCATAGTTAAATTCCGGCAATAAATATAGGGGGGGGGGGGCGTAAATGCGTCTTCGTGATTTAACAGACAAAACTAAATCACTTTATTTGTAAAACGAGGATGCAGCGAATTAGCGCATGTGGCAATGGGCAGGCTACAGCTATAACAACAGGCAGTGACTCACGAGTAGACGATGGACTCGACGCTGACTTCCAGACACAGCAGGCGGATCCTCTCCGCGTCCAGCCGGATCAGCAGGAAGCACTCGTGCGGGAGGTACAGCTCGTCTATGTACGTCGTTATCTGAGGACAATGCGACACAATGTAGGTCATATGTGTTTTCTTACGAATTTGACAGTTAGAGTAAGTCGTACGTACTGCGTACGTGCTGTAGTTTCGGTGTCCTAAATCAATAAATAAATAAACATTTCTGGACAATTCACACAACCAATCCAGAGTTGTTGGGATATATATAACCAAAAAACATACCTCTCCCAGCGTGGTCTTCTCAATCCTGCCCTTGACGCGTCTTGCAAACTCCTGGTCATAGGGATCCATCAGTTCCGCCGTGATGATGGGCGTCGAGATAACCTTAAATAAGTTAATATTAAAAATTAAATAAGCAGAGCTAATATTAAATTAGAAGATGAGAAGATGAAGACAACAGACCGAAACATTTTTTGACATTTTTTTACAAATGGGAAACATCTATTCTAAAGGGATTATAAGCTAATGAAGATTTAGTTTCAATCAAAAATACATTCTGCAAGCTTATAACCCAGAATAAAACATGGGATACTTTTACTTTAAGCAAACACCCACGACAAAATACATTACAGCGAGAGCAAATCTTTTTTGTATTTTAAATTGATGTGTGCGTTTACATGTGAAATATTGTATGGATTTTTATCTGATATAAATGAATAATCATACTTAAATCTGCGGGCCAAAATCTAAAGTTTATACGAAGAAAACAGTTGCGTAACTTGGTCACGTTTCGAGACCGAAAAGTATCAGCTCCTTCAACTAATAATGAGGCAGAGTAGACGGCCAGTAGTGGAGAGCCGCTATGGTAGACAAGTATTTAGGTACCTTGCTAGCATTGATGATTTCCTTAACTCTCGGCACGCCCTGCGTGATGTTCATGGAGGCTACTCCGGCGAAGTGGAAGGTTTTCAGGGTCATCTGGGTTCCGGGCTCTCCGATACTCTATGGAATGAATATGGTAACATGATAAATGTTAAACTTATAGATGGTATGATCAACAAATTACAAAGGTATTATACTAATCATTTTATATTTTAGAACAACATGATTCGCGATTACTTCTTTTCTCTTTCACGGTCAAGTTAAATATGTGCGTCATTGGAACTGATAGTGTTAAATGGTATGTTCACTGTGTCCCTTACGGTTGGTTTGTCAGCCTATTTGGTATTCGATCTTAAAAATAGTGTCCCGCTAGTCATCAAACAGTCATCAGTTTCGAGTTGGGGTATATAGGAGTGGTTTTTCAAAGTGCCAGCTCTCGGATTAACACGTATAAGGCTTCACCTGAGCGGCGAGCGCGCCGACCGCGGTGCCGGGCTCGATGCTGGCGCGCTGGCACTTGTCGTGGCACACGCGGATGAAGCGCACGAGCTGTGTGAGTGTTAACCGTTCCAGCTGCAGTGCGGCGCCGCCCACGCCCACGTAGCGCGCGCGCAGGCGACGGACCGTGTCCGCTGTCGTCTGGAGGTAGCTTCTGAAAGAGGATCGGGACTTCAGACGAAATCAAGCGTCATCTAATCTAATAATGAATATAGAGTTATTTTGTATTTCTGGCGTCAGTTTTAAGCAATTTTTACAAATTTTCACCATTTTAATCTTAATCATAAATTGTTTAAAAAAATAACCATTTTAAACATGAAATACTTTTTACAGAGTTGGTATTATGATTGATTAGCATTGTAATTTCAATACGTTTTAAATTTTCATATCTACAAAATTCATATCGTTGTTTTGGCTTTCCTGTAGTTTAATTTAAAAATACATTTCCGCTGTAAATCAATATAATAAAGGACAAGGATCAGGGGGCCAACCACCATCTTTTAAAAACTATCATGTTTCCGAATATTCTTAGAGTAAGCCTACAACAATATTACTTTATATGGTTTATAAGAGGTTATGGTACGAAATCACAAAATAAGATTAGAATAATACTGCTCCAAGAGATCATGGTTGGCCCCCTGTAAGGGGTTACGTTTTAGCTGTAACGTAACTTTTTTTAAGCAACCTGTGGATTAAAGTTAGGTTGGTATAAGTATAAGATAACACTTACAGGATTTCATTCCTGAATTCCTCGCTGCAGGTTTTGAAGTCGTCTAGCGCGAGAGTTTCCTTCGCAGCCATCACTATGCCATCACCGTCCAACGAATCTTCGTCTCTGAAAATAAGTATGAACTAACTATTAGGAAATGGCAACACAAGTAAAACGTAAATTAAATCACCAACATTGTGTAATGGTCTTTACATAAATTTTATGTCTAACAAAATCATGGATTTTTTGTATTTTTTTTTATTGTTAATAGACCCTTGCTTGACCACAATCTCACCTAATGGAAAGTGTCGATGTGGCCGAAGATGGATCGCAAGGGTCTAGAAGGTTCCTATTCACTCTTTTCTTGAAGAGACCCAAATTATAAGTCTCAGGATCTTTGAAGGTGGGATCCAGTGCATCATCAGACTCACTTGGCGGGGCAGCTGGCGCGCACGTGGGCGAGGACCCTGGCGAGGTCCACGGGCCGGTCCTTGCCCTCCATGAAGCTGGGGTCCAGTACATCATCAGACTCACTTGGCGGGGCAGCTGGCGCGCACGTGGGCTAGGACCCTGGCGAGGTCCACGGGCCGGTCCTTGCCCTCCATGAAGCTGGGGTCCAGTACATCATCAGACTCACTTGGCGGGGCAGCTGGCGCGCACGTGGGCGAGGACCCTGGCGAGGTCCACGGGCCGGTCCTTGCCCTCCATGAAGCTGGGGTCCAGTACATCATCAGACTCACTTGGCGGGGCAGCTGGCGCGCACGTGGGCTAGGACCCTGGCGAGGTCCACGGGCCGGTCCTTGCCCTCCATGAAGCTGGGGTCCAGTACATCATCAGACTCACTTGGCGGGGCAGCTGGCGCGCACGTGGGCGAGGACCCTGGCGAGGTCCACGGGCCGGTCCTTGCCCTCCATGAAGCTGGGGTCCAGTACATCATCAGACTCACTTGGCGGGGCAGCTGGCGCGCACGTGGGCGAGGACCCTGGCGAGGTCCACGGGCCGGTCCTTGCCCTCCATGAAGCTGGGGTCCAGTACATCATCAGACTCACTTGGCGGGGCAGCTGGCGCGCACGTGGGCGAGGACCCTGGCGAGGTCCACGGGCCGGTCCTTGCCCTCCATGAAGCTGGGGTCCAGTACATCATCAGACTCACTTGGCGGGGCAGCTGGCGCGCACGTGGGCGAGGACCCTGGCGAGGTCCACGGGCCGGTCCTTGCCCTCCATGAAGCTGGGGTCCAGTACATCATCAGACTCACTTGGCGGGGCAGCTGGCGCGCACGTGGGCGAGGACCCTGGCGAGGTCCACGGGCCGGTCCTTGCCCTCCATGAAGCTGGGGTCCAGTACATCATCAGACTCACTTGGCGGGGCAGCTGGCGCGCACGTGGGCGAGGACCCTGGCGAGGTCCACGGGCCGGTCCTTGCCCTCCATGAAGCTGGGGTCCAGTACATCATCAGACTCACTTGGCGGGGCAGCTGGCGCGCACGTGGGCGAGGACCCTGGCGAGGTCCACGGGCCGGTCCTTGCCCTCCATGAAGCTGGGGTCCAGTACATCATCAGACTCACTTGGCGGGGCAGCTGGCGCGCACGTGGGCGAGGACCCTGGCGAGGTCCACGGGCCGGTCCTTGCCCTCCATGAAGCTGGGGTCCAGTACATCATCAGACTCACTTGGCGGGGCAGCTGGCGCGCACGTGGGCGAGGACCCTGGCGAGGTCCACGGGCCGGTCCTTGCCCTCCATGAAGCTGGGGTCCAGTACATCATCAGACTCACTTGGCGGGGCAGCTGGCGCGCACGTGGGCGAGGACCCTGGCGAGGTCCACGGGCCGGTCCTTGCCCTCCATGAAGCTGGGGTCCAGGGAGTCAGCTCCGTAGCGGAACTGCACCACTTCGCCAGTCGCGTTGCGGACCGTCATGTCGTAGTGGACTACCAGGTCTTCAAGGGACTGTAAATAACAGAAAGCATACCACTCCGTGTTAGGTAATAGACTCAAGGTCGCTCAACGAGTAGACAGTTACACCCATATTCTTAGTCGTTTTCTCCACTCAACTCAACCTCACTTGAACAAATTCGTATCTGAGAATACGACAAAAACGCCCTCCACTTGAGATTTTTTTTCAGCTCACCTCAAGTTCGACATAAGGTGGGAACTGTCAAACGTAAGGTACCTCATAACCAACCTTGAAACTCCTACAAGACCACGACGATCAACGCTTGTTTATTTTTTAATGGAGGAATATCATGAGGAAACGACCAAGAATATGGGTGTTAGTTATGATGGCTCAGTTTTCCGTAATCGTAACTCAAAGGCGGTCCATTATCCGTGAAAGTAGTCAGTTACAGAGCTGTTGATGATGATGATGCTGTATGTGGCAGTTACCTTGACGAGTCTTCGCTGCAGATAGCCTGTCTCCGCGGTCTTCACGGCCGTGTCCACCAGCCCCTCTCGTCCTCCCATCGTGTGGAAGAAGAACTCCGTCGGAGTCAGTCCGGTGTAGAAACTGTTCTCTACGAAGCCTCGTGCTGCGGGGATTTTGGCTGGAAGAGATGTCATTTATGACTAGAACAGACCTACATTTGAGATAAGGCCTATAAAAGAACTATTTACGACAACTATGTTCTTTTTCTTTTAAACTTATTTCAATCTGCCTTTATATGTATTGTTACTAGTTTTTGATTCAGATGAACTATCCTGTTTCATGATGTATTTATACAACCGTTGTTGTTGTATGTGTGTATCGAGTTTGTACCCACAATGTCGTTCAAAGTGCGGCAGAGACCGGTCCTCGAAGCCGTTGGGCACGCGCTTGCCGTTGAGCGCCTGCTGGCCGACGCACGCGATCATCTGCGATATGTTGATGTTGGAACCTGTAATAGAGAACCATAACAACTCCTATTTACGTTCCCACTGCATGGCACACAGGGACTTCTCTCTAGAGAGGTTAGATGGCGTGGTGAGTCTCATGTCCTGCACACTCTTCAAAGCTCTCAAAACATGGCGGTAAAACTTTTGTCTTAAAAAAAAGCCTAAATAAAAAAAAAAACGCTTAAATAAATGTGCTTAAATTGTGAAGGTAAACATCGTGATCAAACATCACGATGTTTACCTTCACAATTTAAGCACATTTATTTAAGCGTTTTTTTTTTATTTAGGCTTTTTTTTAAGACAAAAGTTTTACAACACCACTGGCGTCGATCTTGTACGTCGTTTAAACCGTTTTATTCTATATACCTTTAGATCCGCTCTGCGCCATGATAAGCGGCGCGTTGGTCGGATGCAGCTCACGGAAACACGCCTTGGCTGCCAATTCACTGGAATATAAAACACAGAACATTATTACAATTATAATAACAAGATGGACAGACAACTGAGATTTGAGCTGTGCTGATGATGGAGAGTTACCGAATGCTGCTGAGTTCGCTGAGCATCACGGCCTCCAGGGTCTCCTCCATGGTGCAGCCGGGCTGGCTCTGCAGCGTGCCCTTCTGCATCTCCAGGATGTAGCCGTCGCATTTGGAGTACCTGGTGATGGAAAATTCAGTTAATTGTCTAATATCTTACGGAACATATTTATCGCTTAATATTGCACCGTATTTGACTACATAAGGTTAAAGTTTCTATTAAGGGGTGTTGTGTTCGTTTTTATAATAAAGTACCCAAAGTTGTAAAGGGTTATCTTTGTTAGAAGGGTTATGATAATAATGCATGGGAACTTTCATTGTTAAATTTAGGGGAAGAGAAAAAGGGGGGAAGGGTGATCGATAGTGACATAGAATGATAGATGACAAGTCCAAGTTAATCTTTGTGATTTTAGGGACAAAATCGGAATCAATCTAAAGTAAAACGTTATTGAAATAATTATTTAACGTTACAAAAGTCATGGTACTTTGTGCTGTTGCTTTGGATACCACATCTGCAGCACAGTTCTGGTGAAAACGCCCCTCTTATGGTGGTAGTTACCCGGACTCCAGCAGCTTGTTCTTGGCCTCGATCAGCTTCCGTCCCGGCGTCACGTCGCTGATGCCGAAGCTGAAGCCGCGGTTCATCATGTAGTACGAGGCCATGCGAGCCAACCTGGAAAATGTAGGCTATAATTATTGTAGTTTCTTAAACTAAATATTAATTATCTATGGCATTTAAATTGTAAAGTTCATGGTGACATGGTGACAATATAAAGACAACATAATATAAGGACTGAATATCACAACAGTTTCTATAAATTAATGATCCAAACTTTAAATAACCGTAGATAAATTTCTGGTATGGTAGCCAGTTTCACGCTTAAAAAAGTAGTATTATTGAAAAGTCCCACTGGTGGGGCATAGGTTGCTCTGATCAATTATGGATTCTAACTGTGGCCTATTTTTAGAAGATGCTAGTCTTGTTCGTATTCCGTGGAGCCGCAGACCAGCTCCTGAGGATAGGGACTGACCTCCACATGCCGCGGACGGCGAACTCCTCGCCGCAGTCGCGCAGCAGGATGTAGAAGATGCTGGTCTTGGTGCCGGAGCCCAGGGTGCTCTTGTCCATGGAGCCGCAGACCAGCTCCTGAGGATAGGGACTGACCTCCACATGCCGCGGACGGCGAACTCCTCGCCGCAGTCGCGCAGCAGGATGTAGAAGATGCTGGTCTTGGTGCCGGAGCCCAGGGTGCTCTTGTCCATGGAGCCGCAGACCAGCTCCTGAGGATAGGGACTGACCTCCACATGCCGCGGACGGCGAACTCCTCGCCGCAGTCGCGCAGCAGGATGTAGAAGATGCTGGTCTTGGTGCCGGAGCCCAGGGTGCTCTTGTCCATGGAGCCGCAGACCAGCTCCTGAGGATAGGGACTGACCTCCACATGCCGCGGACGGCGAACTCCTCGCCGCAGTCGCGCAGCAGGATGTAGAAGATGCTGGTCTTGGTGCCGGAGCCCAGGGTGCTCTTGTCCATGGAGCCGCAGACCAGCTCCTGAGGATAGGGACTGACCTCCACATGCCGCGGACGGCGAACTCCTCGCCGCAGTCGCGCAGCAGGATGTAGAAGATGCTGGTCTTGGTGCCGGAGCCCAGGGTGCTCTTGTCCATGGAGCCGCAGACCAGCTCTGAGTTGCGAATTATCACATCTGTAATAAGATTGTAAAATATTTCAGTTGTAAAAATGAAATTTGGGAACTTTTATAACACAGGTCTATTTTTAACCCTATTTTTTTTACGAAAGTAATTTACAAAGAAATAACTTACAGGAATCTTGAACACACATGTCCTGATTTCCAGTGTAGTTCTTCCCTTTGGTCTCCAGGTTGGCTTGCACTGTGCACTTCTCGTTAGGCTTCATGATCAGACTGAAACAATGAGATTCAAAGATTACTAGTTTTAGGGGTAAAGGTGAGATCGTAGATTTAAACAAGGCTTAAAACAGTTTTTTTTAAAAGAGGCTTAGTAGTAAGAAGAAGCTACCGGTCTCACAAAATGATGCCACCTCCTTCCAAGCCATCTCGTCTGCTAGCACAGCTGTCACTACCCTGGTTAGTGCAAGGTCTTGCGCCTAAGTGTGGCAAAACTGCGTCAGACGTGTCTGTCCACTGACCTGAAGATCTGCTTGCCGGTCCAGAGGCGGCGCGGCTTGAGCAGCGCGGGCGGCGGCAGGCGCAGGCGCATGGCGGCGTCGGGCCCGGCCAGCAGGCACGCGGCCAGCTGGCAGGCCTCCGCGTGCGTCAGGAACGTGTCGCGCTGCGTCAGCAGGTACCCGCCAGTTATGAAGTCCTGCGTCGCCGCGATCAACAGCTCTCCGTTGCGAGGAGTTACTAGGTTGGATTTGTTCTAGGGAATTCATTGATAATATTAACGTTTTTGTTGAAACGTGACATAGCTCGATATTTTAGCACTGAAAATTGCTATTTACACGCAATATCGAGAACATAAAACAAGTCCAAAAACAGAGCAGAATGCACTGGTATAACCCGCACAGATAGAAAATTGATTTGAAAATGGCGGCGGGTAGGTACGATTGGCAAAACAAGTATAAAAGTATAGACAGCGATAGAGAGTGAGCGAGAACGCATGGGAGCGGACGCCATTTATAAATCAATTCTTTAAGTGCGCGGCTTATAAAGTAAGAGTAACTCACCCCCATCAGGATAAGTGCTTCGGCGCGCGCCTCCTCGGTCTGCGGCAGATGCATGTTCATCTCGTCACCGTCGAAGTCAGCGTTGTAAGGAGTACACACGCATTCGTTGAACCTGGGGAAAACACACGTCAATATTCACAAACCAAACTAAAAACCAAAATAAAATGTATAACTAAGGCCTGCTGTCTTACCTGAAGGTTCTCTGCGGCTGCACCTTGGCGCGGTGACACATGATGGACAGTTTGTGAAGGGATGGCTGTCTGTTGAACAGCACCACGTCTCCGTCCACTAGATGGCGCTCTACTATGTCTCCGCACTACAAAATAAAATTAACTTTGTGAAAAGTTAAATCTTGTCACTTTTTATAGTAGGAGGACTGATAGGCTATTTATTTATTTAAATTAAACTATTACAAATTCAACACTTAATAACAGCTGGTACAGCTTTGACCGCGTCAATTAAAGTAGCCCATGTGAAACTATGTATGTTCTAATTACAGCCGAATCCATAAACCTTTTTACATATTTATTTTAACTTTTATTCTTTGTATCAAATTCTTGTGTGTGTGTGTGTTTGTGTGTTTAGTGTGTGTGTATGTGTGTGTGTGTGTATGTGTGTGTGTGTGTGTGTGTGACCTTGAGTTCCTGCGCGATCTTCTCCCGGTTGCCGTACTTGAGGTACTTCTTGTGCTTGAGTCCGCGCTGCTGCACGTAGTTGGCGCCGGGGTGCGCGTCGGGCCCGTGCACCACGAGCGCGCGCAGCCACGCCAGGTTGGCCGGGAACGCGCGCTCCGGGTACGTCAGGATCTTGGCCACGTGCACGGGCACGCCCACCTGCACGTGCATACGAATCGACTAAGAATTAGGGCCCGTTTGATCGGCTACAGATAAAGTTTCAGATAAGTTACGGAGAGGCTTTTATGTGCAATTCCTCTCAATTATCAGAAGTATAGTGGACAATGCGACTGAGATATAGGGCCAGTTTCACCGTTAGTTTATCTGGCATATAAGTAATAGATTTTATCTGGCATATAAGTTATAGATTATATCTGGCATATAAGTTATAGATTCTATCTGTAACCGGTGAGACTGCTAAACTTCATTCATTTTTGTGGGATTCCTCTCAATTATCAAACGGAAATAGTTAACAACTATTTGTACTGGAAAAAACTGATTTGACACACTGAGTTAGACTTATTCATATTTGAGTCTCAGTTTGACTAGTGTAAGATCTCTTGAGTGTCTTTTACATAAATCCAGCTTTCTAATTCCATAAATTGCAAATATAATTTGCATATACTTGCATTCAATTCAAACTATCTGAAGAAATATAGGTAATTTAGGTACTAAGACTGGTGATTTTATTTTATTTTACTAATATTATAAAGAGCAAAGATTTGTTTGTTTGTAATGAATAGGCTCCGAAACTACTGGACCGATTTCAAAAATTCTTTCACCTTTGGAAAGCTACATTATCCCCGAGTAACATAGGCTATATTTTACCGCGAGAAAATCCAACATAATGCGGGCGAAGCCGCGGGCGGAAAGCTAGTATTTTATAAAAATCAACACCTTATTGTACCCAAGTAACGCATCCATGTATTACCTCCTGGATCTGCAGGTTGGGGTCTGGCGAGATGACAGTTCTGCTGGAGAAGTCCACGCGTTTCCCGGAGAGGTTTCCTCTGAAGCGACCTTGCTTGCCCTTCAACCGCTGGACTAAGCCTCGACCTGGTTTCTTTGGCTGGAAATCAAACAATTTAACATCAATATTCAGTCAGACAGAATGTGTAACTTTGTAAATGTGATTGACAGTGTAATAGTGACCACATATACATCATATTGAAATGGAATTATTATATTTCTACTGGCCTAGAAAACTAAGGCATGTCTAAACGTCTGGAGTCAATTTTAGAAAACGCAATTTCTCACTATATTTTTGTTCATCGTATTAGCACATGTTTGAGATCGCATCTAAATCATAATTTCATAATCCAGATAACCTGCTGTAGAGGACCGATTTAGAAAATTCAAGAAGAATCTACCATCTATGCTTTGTGAAGAAAGAAACTCCTAGTGGTCACGCCCATGAATGAATGAATGAATGAGATGACCTCACGATAAGGAGGCTTTAAGATGCCGTTACCTGCATAGAGAGCGGGATGCCTGACATCTCGCTGTTGATGTAGAGCGCCACGTGCAGCTGCAGGTAGTCCCAGTCCTCCTGGATCAGCTCGGACTTGCCGCCGCTGGCGACGTGGCGGGAGATCACGTCGTTGATGAGGAGGATCTCGGATTGCTTCATTGTAAGATCGTCCTCGTTGCTAAGAATTATTATCATCATCATCATAACACTCCTATTCACGTTCCCACTGCTGGGACACAGGGACTTCTCTCTTGACGAGAGAGATTAGGCCTTAATTCACCACGCTGGCCAAGTGCGGGTTGGTGAATGACGCATGTCCTTCAAACTTTTCAAAGTTCTCAGAACATGCCGGTTTCCTCACGATGTTTTGCCTTCACCGTTAGAGCACGTGTTTTTTAAAGCACACATAATTTTCCAAGAAGAAAAATCAGAGGTGTGTGGCGGGGTTTGAACCCACGACCTTCGGAATGAAAGTCAAGTGTGCTCCCACTTAGCCAACACGGCTCCATTAACTATTACCTACATACAATTCAACGCAAAATTTGGCAACTTTGAGTCTGTGGAGGTATACATACGTGCCAGCCTTGATCTCGGAGATGACCGAGGGTCTGATGCAGAGCGGCGGCACGGGCAGCCGCGTGATAATGAGGTCCTCGGGCCGCGTCTTCTGGCTGTTCATGCCCAGCAGTGGGATGTCTTCTTCAGGAATCCGTCGGAAGAGGTTTAGGACCTATGTGTAAATTAAAATGGCGCTTGTTATAAAGTTATGTAAATAACCTATCTACCTGTGCACCGAATTTACCTCAAGAGGACTCATCTCAATGACGAGGCCACTGTTGATCATAGTGGCCAGCTCCTTGTTGGCCTCCTTGGCCTCATGGAAGTCTTTCAGCACGCGCTTCACCACCGGGTCTGTCGGCTTCTTGGCCCTATACTTGTCGTGGATTATCTTCAGGATGCCTGGAGAGAGACATAATCACATTGGTAGACTAAGTCTATATGAGATACGTTCAGTTCTCAGAACTCCATTTTTGAAGGTACCAAGGAGGGGAAGAATTTTAAGAAGAATGCTACTTGGGCCGCAACTCTTTATAACAAGACCTTAATAAATAAATGTCTATAAGCTTAAATCGAAGAAATATGTAGGCATTTTGGAGCCCCCTACACCTTGCGAAAAGAAGTCGCAGTCAACTGACTACACGATAAGTTACAACTACAATAAGTTACGTTTTGTCTTTGCCGTCACGACTTCTGAATACTTGGTAACCACTCACCAGCCGGACTCTTCTTCACCATGCCGTTTATAGCCTCGCAGTGCGGACACTTCGTCATCGGTTTGGTCTTCTTCAGTACTGCGGCTCGAAGCGTCTTCTTATACAGGTAGGATATCTCTGGGTTCAGGAACTTGCGCCGGTAGCTTTTCTTTAGGGTTTCGGGGAGGATCACTTTGGCGCATTCCTGAAATTGATAAAGTAAATAGATAGAGTTAGTGGCTGTAGGCTGCCCTACCGACGTCAAACCGACTTTAGGGATTTACCAGAAGATGGGCAGCAGTTTACTCTTGTGTACTGTACCTAACCGACTAACTGCTATCACCAACACACCTGGTTATGACCAATTCGTCAAGACCAATAGCAGGTTTTATGGGGATTAAATTCACTAACTTGACATTGGCGGTTGACGGCAAAACCCCAATGGCCAGTCACGTTCGCCAAAAATAAACGAAGAAGAAGGTTTTATGGGGAAGACTGTACTTAGGCTAGGGCCCATTTGTATGTAACAAAACTCTGCAACTCTATATATGATATTAAGTACTCCTTATCAGCACTTACCTTACAGATAGTCTGTAGAATGCTGATGATGGAGCGGAAGTAGCCCACATGGAAGACGGGCAGGGACAGGTCTATGTACCCATAGTGTCCCACACAGTCAGCCAGGCCGAGTCCACATGTGTCACAGTTGGCATCCTTTTGATTAGTGCCCTGAAATATTCAGATTCGATTATTTATGACTATAAGAACAAAATTCTAATATATAATTTATTGTTGTGTAATTTATAGTTGGAGCTGATCATTGGATGAGATTTAAATGACTGATTGTAGATAAAAGATTTAAAAATCAATGCCACCTTTTCCTTGTCATTTCATAGCTCATTAATGGCTGGGCCACTTTAAAAAAGGTACATTTTGTTTAAAATAGTTGCAGTAGCCAGGAAGGTTTAAAAGGTGAGAAAACATGGTATTTTCATAATATTTTCTTTAAATTGCATATTTTAAGTTAATACCATTCTCCGATCCAGCACTCCATAGGCTGCCGGTACTCGCTGTCCATCCTGAGCGTAGAGGTTCTTGGTGATGACCTGGATATGAGCAGCTTGCTGAATAGCAGATGCACTATCCACATTGAAAGTTACGTGGGAACTGAGAAGAATATAATAAATGCTATAATGATATCTTGTTGCCAATAAAGGTTTATAAAATTAATTTATTCATAAATTTTGGGTTTTTCAGAGATCTAAATTTAAAAGTTTAATAATTCAAAATTAAATTATTGTTTTTTTTTTGTATTACTATAGTAGTTTTTCATAAAATTTACAGCTAAATAATGGAAAGACAGTGGCCCCCTCAACCATATGACCATGTAAACATAACCTCAACTTACATCTTTCTCCCAAAGTAGGTCTCACGGTATTGTTCCTTCGGCATATTCAATTTATTCACTTTACTCGTACGTATTTACATTATTTTTCAATAAAAAGTTATAATTTACATACATACACAAACTCATGAACTAATACACAGAAAACAATAACAGTACAATACAACTCAATAGAGACTGTTCCACTTATCAAGCGCAACGGAAAACGCAACGTTAAAATACTAAGAATACCTTATTTTAAATAAACATTTTAACAATATAATGGAATCCTGTAAGAGTTTTATTTTCTCACTTCTCTAATAAGTTAAATACAGAAAGAATTCATTACTAATTTATTTGCACACACACAATTTAACTACTGAGAAAAATCACTATGCATCAAAATAACACATAGGCTACTTTTAACCAAGTTAAACTTAACTTTTAGGTTCCTTTTAAGTGTGTTTTGTTTTTAAAACACAAAATAAACTAGTTAAACCAAATACCATTAATAAAACTTTTGCTAACTTTAGGGGCATTTATATCGACAAGTAGAATAAATAAAGTAGAAGGCAGTATTTAGTGTTTTGAATGCTGCTAACAATTTTGATTGAAACCTACTAAGGTTGTTGTTAAGTAAAAAGTAAATACATCAGTTTTTAATATCTCTATCTTGCAAAGCGAATAAAAAGTAATTTATGAGTTAGGTTTATTACATTATTTATTAGCCAATCCATTGTGTGAGGCCGCTAAGGTCCTCTATAGTATAGATGGTATTTGATGTCTTAAGTTAAGTTAGTGTTTGTATTACGGGGCTGGCATATTCGCAAAGCGAAAAAAGCCCCATTAAAAAAAAGAATAATAAAAAAAAATCACCTACATTACTTATCTATTACTACCACAGATATATCTGTGATTACTACCCAACAGATAATTTTAATTTTAATTTCCATCCTAATATAGATTTCTACCAAAATAGTAGTTTTTTCTACGCAGTCCTTCCATTCATATGTTTCTTGCGTAAAAAAGAAGCGCCTCAGCGCGCGTTTTTTGGCTTGTCAACCGAAACCACGCAACAATTTTCGCTTGAAGAATTCATAAAAGGCCCCAATTTCTCCATGTGATATCTAATGGAATGTAGAAATTCATGCGCTGTGTTAAGATAACTCATAAAAGTTACAAGTGTAAACAAAAACTGTTTGGAATATCGTTTTTCCCATCGGAGTGACCCACGAACTCCTATCATGCCCCTGTTGAAAAGGAAAGCCTTCGAGAAATCCTCGGCGTCGGGGTACCTCCGAGACGATGACGAGGTCTTCCACTGCGAGATCACCGACGAGATATTCAAGGACTATGAGTAAGTAAAGTAAATAGTGTTTAGCCGCCAAATTTTCGTAAAATACTTGCTAAAGTAGGATTTTTATCTATTGTGCCGACGGTTAGCATTGTTAGCGTGTAGCGGACCGCGTTTTAGAGCGAGCGTGTCACGATGTTCGCTATTTCTGTCATTTGCGTCACAATTATTATCATTTTCATATATTATTTTCTTTTAGGGAGTACTGTGCAAGGATTATACTGGTCAACTCCATGGTGTGGACATGTGAGATGACTGGAAAGAGTAACTTGACGTATTCAGAAGCCTTGAATAATGAAAAATCAGCAAGAAAACTATTGAAAGATTTTCCAATGGAACTGCGGATACCAATATTGTTTATTGCTGAGCGAACCAACAGAAGTTCTTTTGCTGAGATGGCAGATGACATCTTCAACTATGTGAGAGATAGATACTTTGTGGGGGAGACTGTGGAGGCTGCTCTGAATGGAGACAACTGGAGTGAGGCTCACATACTGTCTGTGACGGCTCAGAAACAACATCCAGACAGGTCAGTTCCTACTTTATTACTCTAATTTCTTTCTACAAACAAAACCTTTTTACAACACTGTTTTACATAAGTAACCATGGTATATTTATTATTGTATAGTTTGTTTATAATTATTATTAAAAACATAGCAAGATAATTACATATTCTTATAAGAAAATACAAATTATAAATAGCTCATTGAAAAGCATAATCCTCAAATATTAATTTTTAAAACTTAAACAATGTTAAACCTATATGTTACCTATATGCTTATTTGACATTGAATCCTATAAACATAATACATATCTTAAAACTTCATAACTTCTCCTAGAAAAATAAATGTTTTATACAGAAGCATATTTAAAAATACTTTACAATCCAGCATGATATAATCATATTCGCAATACTAATCCGCAGCAAAACAATGCTCCCCTCATCATCATACTGCTACGAGGTGGAGCAGTACGACGAGACAGACGCGAGCGCGGAGGGACAGATCGGCGCCGCGCCCTGCGACCGCGTGCGCCGGCGCAAGGGCGTCTACACGCGCGACAAGAGCCGCCTCTTCCTCAAGCAGTTCGTGGAGGTCCGGCCCAACGGGACCATCGGCATCAAGGTGAGAGATAAACGAGATCTTATTGTTGTTAATTAATTTAATGACATTCATAAATAAGTATTATTAGTGTACTAAATTCTATCTCAAATATGTATTTTATTACCTGTCAATTTCGTTATTTCTTTGCTCTCTCTCCATCCAAAGGTTGCCTGGAAGATATCGCTTTTTAGCGATAAGGCCGCCCATTATACTTGTTTCTTTGTTGTATTATGTAATTTTTTATTTGTTTGTTTTGGTGTACAATAAAGTGTTTTTGTATTGTTTGATGACGTAAAGAGAAATGAAGTGATTATGAACACATTGTACATATACCCAAGTTCAGGGTGCAGCTTTTAGAACTGTGTCGTCGCCACATGTGACAAGGTCGCTGATAGATTAAGTAGTGATAATTAAGTAACTTGAGTTTGGGGGCTCCTATTTTCGCAATTGAAATCTAAAGTCTGTCCTGTATGTGATAAGTAAGGGTGATAGACCTACAGTAAGCGCTCGCAAATTACTAATTGCACTTCTCATTCAATTAATCAATCATTTATTGTCACCTGTTGTATCATTGTGATGTGACCTTGAGCTCTCTCAACACATCAAAGTTCAGTGACCTCCTCTTAAGCATAGATTTTATACTTGTGCCTTACTATCAAGGTCTTAAAAAACCTTATATGATTTAATTATACAACTCAGTAACAGTTTTCCTTGTAGATTTATATTATCTGATTAATTATGGTGACGTTATATGGTAATTATTTTATTCTACTTATAATAGCAAACTGTTTAATGTTTAGGATGCCTACTATCATACTGTTTGATGTTAGGAGTCAGTACACATTAGTTCCAAAAAAATATCGAAACTAGTGGAAGCTAAAATTTCATTTAATTTCCAGCAATCAACCCTACAAAAGTACAACATAAGCAAAGTAAACTTCAACCAAATATTCACGGGGAAGCCTCCGGAGTTCCCCGCCTCCAAGAAGCTGATCAAGAACGGCGCTTCGCCCCACAAGAGCCCCGCGCCGGGCTCCGCCTCCAAACTGAAGTCGGTGAAACCCAGCCCTGCTGGCAAGAAGGGCCAACAATCTATGGACAAGTTTGTGAAGAAGACTGATAAAAATGATAGTAAGTGGATTTAAAGTGAAGATCTCTCTTTACATACCTCTCATAGTCATTATTCAATGAACAATGTTATTGCATCTGAAAAATATAACAGTTAAAAATGTATTTAAAAACCATAGACAGGTTGTCTTTCCATTTAACAGTTTTTGCCATAAAGTAGCCGAATGTTTTTTAACTTTGCTAGCGCGATTTGAAGTGATTTCAACTTTACGGCCGATACAGGATTAATAGTATATGAAGAAACCTGTTTTAGCTGTAATGTTTGACATAGTATATGCTTCATTATTCATTTCGTATATTGATTTAAATTTCTTGAAATCTATTGATCGTAAAATAACTCGAAATTTCGCAAATAGTGTCATACAATCAATAGTGTATACAGTGTCTTATATCAAACCAACTGCAATACAAACTACCCTCTTCCAGGTCCAAAATCAAAGCAGCCGGCGAACCCGGCCGCCAAGAAGAGCGCACAAGAGCTCGCCGAGAAGATGCGACGCGCGGAGGAACTGATGAAGCAGCGGAAGGAGGAGGAGAGGAACATGAAGAAGGAGAAGGCGTCGCGCCTGCAGGCCTACATCAAGGAGTGGCAGAAGATCAAGGATGACCTGGACTTGGAGGATCATAAAGTAAGTTCCTCAATTGCTTGCAAAAACAATGCTTAAAAATGTCTTAATGATTGCTTTTTATTTGTCAGTAGACCAAAACAAAGTTAATGTTATGTAAGATGTTATGTACGTTTTGGTCTACTGACAAATAAATAGCAATCATTAGAAGACTTCCCCCTGGTAAGAGTGGCGATGGTTAGTCATGTAGTAAATACGAGCTATACAATATCTATAAATTTCTATTACCGTTCTATTGAGATCCATATCCAATACTATTACCAGGTATTGTTATATTGATTTGTAACGATACTGATGATGAATTTTTCATTCTTCCAGGTCCTTCCGAAAGGCACTCCAATCGAGATAGAAGGCATCCCACAAGAGCACGTGGGCGACTTCCTCTCAGTGCTGGAGTTCGTGCACACATACGCAGACGTGCTCAAAGCCAAGGACGCGTTCCACAACAAGTTCGACCTGGAGATGTTCCGCAAGTCGCTGACGGGCAAGGAGCACGCGGGCGCGTTCAGCGACCTCGTGCAGATGTTCCTTACGACGATCTTCTCGCTGCAGGAGGATGAGGCTGAGGAGTATAATGAGAATAAGGGCATTCAGCTCTCTACGGGTTAGTTAACTTTTTATTTGTAGCGGGAAGTAATTAACAGGAAAGAAGGACAACTGGAAATATGTTAGCACAATGACAGATGTGTTAGAATATCTGTCATTGATTAATAACAGACACAATACGTCTAATGAAAATTTCTACCCCGAGTTAATCTACGTTAATATCCTATTACAGAAGACACAGACGCGGACAGCGAGGTCGGCGTCACGAAGGCCATAGAACTAGCGACTAAAGCCAGCAAGTGGTCGCAGACGTACCTCGGCACGCCGCTCAGCAAGCAGCCTCTGGACCCCACCACTGTCAGCGAAGTGTTGAGGTAATGTGGGGCCATAGAACTAGTACTTCAAGCTAGCACATGGCATATTCATTTTCCTTGTGTCTCGAACAGGCGGCTACAGGCGGCGGTCAACTTTTGACTGGAACGATGCCTCTATTGCCATGTTTTTTACGTGAGATCGCGAACTGTTTGCCACAGAATTGTAGGCAGAGGCTTTAGTGCCCATTCACAAGCGACAACAGAGCTAGTACAGGATGTCATCCGATGCTCTAGCATGCGAGGTGCGACAGAGACGATACATGCTTGCGACGTTATCTCTGTCTGCACTACCATCGCCAGTCCAATCGTTAGCCCATCCATACCTAATAGTTATTTTGTTCCAGGCTTCACTTCCTGTCGTCTGGCGCGGCGGCCGGCACGCGCTGCGCCACGTGGCGCTACCACCAGCGCGGCGGCTACTCGTCCACCGACGACGCGGGCCTGCGCCTGCGCGTGGCGCACCCGCACCTGCTGCGCCGCCTCGCCGCCAGCCACGTGCACGACCTGCCTCTGGGTGAGTGCGGACACGTGTACTCCTCCACCATAACCCCCAGAACACCCAGAACAGACCAACATAAGATACGGGGCGGGAATCGGAACCTGCGCCCTCCACGCCTCGTAAAAGGAACACATATGGAGCAAGCAATAAATAACACTTGCGCTGTTTGGTGCTGTCGAGCTCTGTTATTGATCTTATCGTATCTGAATATTTTACCCAGCCACACGCGGGCAAAGCTGCGGGACTGAAACCTAATCATCTATTTATTCCCGTGGTAAAAAGTAGCCCTTGTCACTTCTCCATCCCTTTATGTATCTCCACTGAAGTAATACGTCATGCGCCGACAAGACGGATGGTGAAGGAAGGACGAACAAACAGACGCTTACATACATTATTTATAATATTGGTATAATATAATACAACTTATATTCCAGATGACAAGTTCCTGGTACTCCAGTGCCTCATGAACCAAGTGCTGAGCTATGCGACGGTGCGTGACGTCATTGAGGAGAGGGTGGAGGACTTCAAGAACAAACGGCAAGAGCTGAGGACCCTTCATGTGAGATTGGCTGACATGACATATTTTCATTGTAATCCCTGAAAAAAAAACATGAATCGAAAATGTTAAAAAGATACTTGCACTATATTTCTTGCGTTGTTTTGCTTTATCTTAGAAAATAATAAATTCAAAAGAGACTTCTAAAGGCCAACTGATTTTCATGATACAAAACCGTGATTGTTACTATTTGAGCTGATATTTCTATTTCTATTGTATTTTAAGTTAATAAATATTTTTTCATTTTTCATTTTCATTTCATTTTCAATGTAAGTGTGTTCAGGCTATTACGCTTTATTTCGAGTTTTACTCAACTCATTAAAATTTGTCATTTATCTAAAAAATTAATTTGATCACGCAAATTAAAAACATTATCATTCTTAGTTACTTTAGTATCCTTAATTTCGGTTCCTCCATAAAAACATAATTCCACAGATAAACGAGCGAAAACGCGAAGCACAATTCACAGCGTCACGCGCAGAACTAAACAGAGAAGCTCGTACTAAGAAAGAAGAGAACAAACTGACGGGAGAGAAGGCCAGGCAGGTGGACGAGGAGCTGAAGGGGTCCGTGGCGCGGCTCGGCGCCGAACACGACAAGAAGAAGAAGGAGTACGATGACCGACTTAAGGAGCTGCAGCAGGAGATCTTCGAGTTCACTACCTATGTTGGTGAGTTGGAATATTTTTTATAGTTGGCAAAGAAAGAGGGAGATTTTAAGTGTCCCTAGTCAGTATAATGTCGTGCTTAATTAACTAACTATGCAGAGTGAAAATAATCATGCGAAAAATCGATTAAACTGAAAATAGGTAAGTGTATGTCTAAATATTTTGCGTTTTTTTTACTTTTAATCAAAACTCAGCCGGTCCCATAAAACTTATAAGAATCTCACAAGATCCTTATAAGAAACATAATCGATTGGATTTACACATGAAAGCAAACGAAATGTCGCTCCAGCGGCAGAGACCTTATTAATTATTTATTATTTACATTCAGAATATAACATAACAGTAAAAATACCAATGCGCTATATCCATAACAAACTAAAAGTTTTCTAGAACTGACTGTGCTCCATAAATTAGTGAAGTCCATAAATTTCAAAAATTAAATGAAGTGTGGTGGAAACCTTACCATATTTAATTATTAATTAAAAATGTTTAGGTTTATGGTTAAAGGACTTGTCCATAGTGTTTCTATTTAAAACATCATCTTGAATATTATTATATGTATTGATTGTATATGTGTATTTCAGGCACGGACCGCGCGTTCCGGCGCTACTGGCTGCAGAAGGGCATCCCGGGGCTGTTCGTGGAGGCGGGCGGCGAGGCGCGCGGCCCGTGCCGGGACAAGCCCGTGCTGCCGGCCGCGCCCGTAGAGGACACGCTCGCGCACGTCACCAAACTGTTCGAGAGAGGTACCGCTAGACAAAACACTACAACATCATGAGCCAATATTTGTCCACTGCTGGACATAGACCTCCCCTAGTGAGCGCCAAAGCGCCCTGTTTTCGCATCCAGCATCTGCCAGCAGTCTTGCGCAAGTCGTCATCCCATCTAGCCGGAGGGCGTCCTACACTACGTATACCTAGTCGCGGTCTCCCCTCAAGAACCCCTTTTACCCCAACCATGGTCGATTCTTCGGCAGATATGGCCAGCCCACTGCCACTTCAACTGACTAATCCTATGAGCTATGTCGGTTACTTTGATTCTGTGACGGATATTCTCGTTTCGGATCATATCCCTCAAATTAACTCCGAGCATAGCTCTTTCCATTGTTAGTTGAGTGACTAAACACTTACGTACTCATTAATAACTTTATTCAAAAATTACTATGGGTATGTCATTATAGAATAATCTTAGTAACTAAATATTATGACTAAATCATCAATCATCACTTACACAATCGTGATTTCTTTTCCAGGAGGCAGCGACAAAGAGAACGACTCAGCGGCGAACTCGCGCGGCAACTCGCCGAAGAAGCCGCTGGCGAGTGCGAGCCTCAACGGACTGAGCCACAAGCTGAGCGGCGTCGAGTCCAGCGCGCACCAGCTCAGGGACCTGCTCATGTGCACCGGGGATATTGGAGGCTGCCCTGTTCATGGGAAGGTACTTAATGTAGCATTAGCAACCCTTTTTTACGTTCATTCACTCTACTGAGACACAGGAGGTTCTCCCTTGACGAGAGATACAAAATACAATACATTACAAAAACACTTTATTGTACACCAATAACAAAACACACAAATAAATCACACAAAAAGAGACACGTACAATGGGCGGCCTTATCGCCAAAGAGCGATCTCTTCCAGGCAACCTTTGGATGGAAAAGAGAGATGGTATTTAAGTAAGACAGGGGTGTACTAATACTAGAGAGATATTCGGTCTTTATTCAATTAGTGAATAATAGCAGTAGCGAGTTTGTTAGGTTTACCTAATGCTGAGAAAATTTTGCAAGATTTTGTGTTGTAGCATTTTCATTCCGTTATGTCAATACTGATGATGATAAATAAATAATTACCGAAGAAATATTTTTTTCCAGGGTGACTTCCGTCCACGCTGGTATGTCTACACAACAGAAGAGCAGATCACATCCCTTATACAGGCCCTGAACAAGCGCGGAGTGAGAGAGAACGAGCTACGAAACACGCTCGAGTCAGAGAAGGACAACATAATTCAGTACATCGCCAAGTGTCCGCTCTACCAGCTGAACCCTTCTGCACAGACTGTAAGTTAATTTACTGTTTAAGTACTTTAAGTCAAAGGTGAATGTAAAAAGGGGTTATGATGATGATGATTTATTTGATTTCGCAGCCCCCACAAGTACCCGTACACCGCTTCGGGCTCCGCAAGCAGTTCCAGCCCTCACTGTCGGTGCCGGCCGACTGCACGCTCAGCGAGGCGCTGGAGCTGTCTCTGAGGGACCACATCCTGGAGCTGGAGGAGAAGATCTTCCACGGCTGCCTCGGAGCTATCAAAGTCAAGGTATCGAGATTGGAATAAAAGTTACTGATGATACCACACCTATTAAACTCTTTCAATTACTTTAATCTTTATTCATTAGTAATTGAATAATAGGATGAAAACCGTAATCCTCGATAGCATAGTGGTCGAGCGCAGCCAGGGCTAAACTGGAAAGCGTGGGTTCGACTCGCGTGGGTTCGACTCGGTGAGCGCCACAAGTGTAAACATTTCCATTGTTCCAGGACCGAGAAGCCTGGCGCGGCACCATCATGCTGAAGGGCTACGACAAGCAGGCGGAGTTCCTCAGCTGGGGCCCGCAGCAGCGCTACCGGGACGACTACCACCTGCCGCATGGCGTGCTCAAACTGCCGCCAGGTAACTATGTTGCGTGTTATCTTCGATATTGTCTGGATTTGTATAATTAAAAGACTTTGGACTGTATTAGGTGCTGTATTCTTGACAAAGTAGTATAATGGTAAGCTTCGAGACGTGTTTGTAGTAGAGTAGAATTGGAGTAGCGGAAAGAGCGAAGAGCAAAGAGAGCGCGCGGGGCGCGTGTCCGACTTTATATATCCTTGGAGGCGGCGGCGGCGGCGGGGCAGGCGCGCGCGGCGGCTGCGGTGCGTGAGCGCGCGGGGGGAAGCTCGTTGTTTCCGACAAACTAACATAGGGCTACGACAACAGGCAGAGGACAAAAATAAAAAAAATAAGTTTAGGTATTCACACCTAGCATGCAAGATAATTAATAAAAAAAATAATGGGCTGCTGAAGCGTAGCAGGCTTATGATACACATAAAATAATATTTAAAATTCCGCTGTAGCTTACAACTACTATCTCTTTCCAGATGTAGACAAATTGGAAACTCCAATAGCAGAGAACAAGTACCGCGACCCCGGACACTACCTGGCGCCCAAACTGAACGGCGTGAAGGTCTCTGACGACACGGGGGCGAAGGCCGACGTGGTGCGGGGGCTGGCGAGCGCGCTGCTGCAGGTGTCGCAGGCTATACACCACAAGTACATCAAACGACCACTGGGTGAGACCACTAGTGATATTTTTGTGTATTTTACCCTTCTTCTCCGTGTCAAATATTGTAAATTGTTGCCTCGGAACAACAATTTGTATGATCTGCAAATATTTGTTCCGGGTGTCTGGGTGTTATATATGTATATTAAAAAAATATCTATATATGTATGTATATTATATTAAGTATATCAGAAATCTAGCACCCGTAACACAAGCTTCGAGCTTACCACGGGGCTAGATGTCGCTGTGTAAAATTGTCCCGTAAAAAAAAAAAAAAAAAAAAAATGTGTCTTGCGCAGGTCTGGATGAGAAGGAGCGTAAGGACCGCGAGGCGCGCAACAAACCTCTAGAGTTGGAAGCTCTATCGCGCTGGGAAGTGTCTCTCATGGAGTGCCGCAGTTTCGCACAGGTATAACTAACACCACCACGTTAAACTTAACGTAATCTATTGTAATGAGGCCAAAGCCCCAAGGCATATCACATGGTCCTTCTCATATCTAGACTGTATAGTAACGTGGTCCAGGACCCAAATTAATATAAATAGTTTCCATCCACAGGTGGTTCTGCACCTGCTAGCTCTAGACGGCAGCGTGGCGTGGTCCAGCAGCATCCTGCACGCGTCGTGCCGCCTGTGCCGGCGCAAGGCGGACCCCGACAACATGCTGCTCTGCGACGGCTGCAACAAGGGACACCATCTCTACTGCCTCAAGCCCAAGCTGAATGTAACTACCACACGATACTCTAGACTAGACGGCAGCGTGACGTGGACCAGCACCATCCTTTACAGTAGATTTATTGTTATACGCCTTACTCCGGCATCCTTGTTGTGCCTCATGCCTAACGTTTTAACTGAAAACAAATTATAGTTAATTATTACGTACCAACATAATTTGTTCTATATGTTTTCATGCTTACAGTCATATGGACAAAGAATGGTAAATATCATAGGTTTAATGTATTTATGAAAACGCACACATGAAAAAAAAACCCTCTAATTCCACCCGCGAAATCGCGGACCCAGCTTGTGTATAAATATTTGAGTCATAGAATAATATTTTGATACAAAAAGTGAATGTATGTCTTATTCGTAGACTGTGCCGGAGGGCGACTGGTTCTGCGACAGCTGTAAGCCCAAAGAGCGGACGCCGCGGAAACGAAGGAAACTGTTCACCGAAGAAGAAGTAGAGGAAGAAGTCAACAGGTAAATACCTTTCTTCTCGCCACTGCTCTGTTATTGCTGCAATTGTGGCCACTAACGATGTAATATTTCACAGTGACTCAGAGTCCGACACGAGCGACTCTGCAGACTTGGGCGTGTGCGGGTCCTGCGGCAGCGGCGGGAGACTGGCGGCCGCCTGCGGGTCCTGCGGCGCGCGCTACCACACCGAGTGCGCCGAGCCGCGCCCGCCGCGGGCCGCACGTCGGTGGACCTGTGCGCACTGTCTGCTGCCCGCGAGAGGTGAGTGTAGTGTGTTATGCGGCGAGAGACCAAAGACCAACCACTGTTGGCAACCTTCTGCAGTAAGAAGTCAGCTCTAGAATCTATAGATCTCGTTTAAATATGTTCAAATTCAAATATGTTCAAGTTCAAATAGTCTGTAGTCTGAAGTTGCCTTTTGATCCGGCTCGAAGGACCAAAAATATGTTGTAATGGTAGCTGCGTGACACAACATTATTGATGATTTGACGAATTGTACGTTGCGCTGCACCGTATATGAAAAGTTTATGTTTTAGGCAAGTTCTCCCAATATTTGGCCCCGACATAATTTTCATACATAATTGTAAATGATAAATGGATTTCCTAATACATTAATATGCTTCAGATCAACCGATACTTCTTTTTACTATCCAAATAAAGAGACCTCAAAACTAACCATAATTAACAATTAAAGTATAAGATGATAACATAAGTTTTGTTACAAAGAGCAATCGACGCGTCGCTGCGCGGCCGCCGCTATATCCAACATCCACCAGTACGCGCGCGCGCTGCACCACGACATGACCTCTGGTTCGTGACACGCCCCTCCCCCCCACACATTACATACAAACCCGCACCCTATACTCTCTCGTTTGCATCCGAATAGGTGTTTCCGTGGTTGTGAATTTATTGGTTTCTTTGCATTTCTTCATAATGCTTCTATAATTTAATTTCTTCATTAATTCATCTTAATTGTGTTTTCATCATAATTTCTTCCATGAATACATTTTGGTTATGGTTAAAAGCCTGTTAAATTGTAAGTTTTTCTACATTTTCTTCTCCTAAAAGGTTGCCATCTGTTGGAAATACTAACACAGATATCTAGGTTCTGGACATTACATAATATCATACAATTGAGACAGTTTTATTTAATAAATCTTTAAGTTTTCCTCTTATAATTAACAAGATTTCTCACATCATTTCTGTCTTCATCACTACCTCGCTGTTTTATTTTTGGTGGCTTCGTTTAACAATAGCTTTAATATTTTGGTAGGTATTTAATTTAGTTTGCTCTTAGTATTTAACTTTGTATTTGCACCTTATAGTCATCATGCGAGCTGTTGATGAAGGTGAATTTATAGGCAGTTTAATGTTGGTTCTTTCTTAAAAAATAAAAATCTGCAATGTTATTTTACTATAAATATTTTGTTGACAGACTCGGAGGACAGTGACACAGCGTTAGTAAAGATAAAAGGCAAGAAATCAAGACACAGCAAAGAATCCTCGCCAGTTCAGAATGGATCAACTAAGAAATCAAGAAGGTGACCAGTCACTCTTAATAATTCCAATTAGTAAGCACTGGTTGTAGGTCTTTGAGGCATTTATATAATCACCACGCTTACCTCGCGGGTGCTCGTTCACAATGACGCAGCTACTAATGCTATATTTTTTAATAACTAAATATTGCTGTACAATTCACACAGCAATATCTAGCCTCGTGGTGGTACTTAACTTAAAATAACACTTTCTTTTACAGATCAAAAGAAGACACAAACACAAGTAAAAGGAAATCAAAGCAATCACTAACAAATGGAACACATGGTAATATTCCTCAATATATATTTTTTTAGAACGTACATGGTGTTTCACGTTAAAACTGTCGTGGTATAACGAATCAATTGTCGTATAAACAGGAAATCCACAAAGCTTTTGTATGTTGAAAAACATAAACTGTTGGTTACCAATATGCCCAAGAAGTATGCAATAAATAAATAAGTTGATTCTGCGATACTTGCTGTTATGCGCAACAGGATCCACATTGTGATACTTATAGGAAGTTGATTGAAATAAAAGGCAATGTATAAATTATAATGTTCTTTATAGGATAGAATCCGCCTATAAAGGGGATTCTGGCGGACGAACACGTTCACAAACATCACTCGAGTCGCCACAAGTATCAGTAGAATGAGGCTCTCTCGAATGTTCCAAGAAACTAATTCAAACTTGTATTTGCAGAAGAGAAGCCGAGCCGGAAGCGCGCCAGCAGACCGGAAGTGGCGCTGCACCCGGAGGCGCTCGACGCGCTCGTGCGGGACGTGATGCGGCACAAGGACTGCTGGCCCTTCTACGACCCCGTGTCGCTCGACGACGTGAGTACTCAACGAACCCTTGATGGCAATCTAACATACCACTCCCATTCATCGCCACATTGCACTAAATCTCTACGCAATCTATGAGGAACGTCCAAATTAATAAGTATATAAATCATAATATATAATCATATCATCAGCCTATGGCTGCCTGTCTATAAATATATAATAATAAAAAAATAACTTCAGGGTTAAACTTATCAACAACTAGCTTTCCACCCTGCGGCTTTGCCCGCGTTTTACACTTTCCCGCAATCTTCTTTGCTATATTATAGCCTATGTTACTCGGGGATAATGTAGCTTTCCAAAGGTGAAAGAATTTTTGAAATCGGTCAAGTAGTTTCGGAGCCTATTCATTACAAACAAACAAATCTTTCCTCTTTATAATTTCTTAATTATATATTAGTATTAGTATAGATAAGCAGATTAAAATAATGAATAATCTTGAGCAGGTGCCCGACTACCTGGAGGTGATCGAGACGCCGATGGACTGGACGACGATCAAGCAGAAGCTGGCGGACGGCGAGTACACTGAGGACGCGCAGCTCGTGCAGCACGCCGCGCTCGTGCTGCGGAACTGCTTCGTGTACAACCGGCCCGAGCACGCCGTCGCCAAGTCAGTATAGTAGATCCATTCTAAAAATGAACTCCCCTCCACAAAACCGTGATAATTTCAACGCGTGAGAGGAAATACTTATTGCATCACTATACTTGTGTGCGTGCTACAACTTTACTGTAACATTGGCTCATCTGTCTGTCAAAGTGATACCGTTTGCTTATACGTTAATGAACATTCAATGACAAAGATCAATTTATGTGTGTTGTATCTATACACCTTTTTGCATGTACGTGTAACCGCGGTGGAGGGGCGTTCATTTTAAAAATGGTTCATCTCTACTACAGATCGTTAAAACATTTGTCCCGGCATCGTTCGATTACCACCCGATTCTCAGGGTGGGAATCGAACCCGCAACTTCTGCATCGCAGGCGGACCATCGCCCGCCATACATAACATCTACTAAATGACTTTTCTTTGCAGATCGGGAGTCCGCCTAGAAAAGTACATCAACAAACGCTGTGCCGAACTCAATCTGCCCCTCCTGCCGGAGATCAACCTAGAGGAAGAGGAGGAAGACGAAGACAGCCAGCCGCTGAAGAGGCCGACCGCCGCGCACGAGGACGGGCCGCGAGCCAAGCGCGCCAAACTCAAGTGATACCCGGCCTGCCCCACCCGGCTGCGGGACTATCACTGCTACTGAGGCTAGCCACAACACTACTCATACAGTACAAAAGTTCAAAACACTAGACAAATAAATAGTTGGATAAAAGTGATGTTTAATATGGTGTGATACTGAAATAAGTCTAGATTTCTAGTGTTACTAAATAGTGATTTGGCTAGTGTTAAATGAGAAGTTCTGGTTAAATTTGTGTGTGTGTGTTGCATTGCATACATTTGTATTGGTAACTTAATCTTGAATTATGTTAATATGTTTACATGTGAGGTTTCGATTAGGAATAAAAACGAAATCGATTTTCTGTTGTAAGTCGGTGAAGGCTATCTGTGTGAGGTAACGGGTTCTATTCCCATGTGGAGACTCGTGTCTCGTGTGATAGTTTCTTGTGTGTTAACAGCAATATCTGACCTATCTTAGTCTCTTAGTAAAAAAACACCTTAGTAAGATGGAAAAAAAATATTTTTTCAAATAAACTACTCTCAGGTAATGAATAATTCTACCATTTCAAAAACCTTTTTAAAAATTATGTACAAATAGATTTAATATAACATTTAGTTAGTGTTCGCCCAAAAACCATAATTGTAATGATAATAATATCCTGGCTGGATCCCAGATAGAACCAATTATTCATAAATTGTATGCAAGTGCTTTAATTCCAAAATAGAATAAGTTGTGCTTATTATGATGAAATCATGTGTAAGATTTGTAAATTTTTGTGTATGTTTGTAATCCTTTTGTACCAGAAGTCTTAAGTTTTAGTGCTAAATACTATGAGAAAATAGACTTATTGTAGGCTGAACATTTAAAAGATTTCAAAGGAGAAATGTTGTTTCAAACATTGTTTGCATATTCAAGCATTATTTATTTACGACTTCTCATGCAAAAGGATCTAAATTATCTGAATAGTTTAGTTTGTGCACTATTGTAACCTGGAATAATAGAGGGACTGAAATTTTTGTTTACAAGAACTGTTTCAGTCTCTTTAATATGCAGTGTGATTTCAATAGAGATAATGCAATTAGGCTTAATGTTGGTATTTAAAGGCGGCATTTAGTAAATGTTCTATGTTATTGTAGTTTACCATTGTTTATTAAAAAAACTACAGAGACCACATGTTTTCTCTGTTCCAAACTTAAAATATAATAAACAATGTCAATTGTATCGTAATTTATACTAATTAATAATGTAAAATGTCCAAGTGATCTTTTGGATTTTATTGAAATAAATGACATTAATCTTTAATACCTAAAGCTTCTGTATAATATGTATTTATAACATTGTTAATGCTCCAACATAATTTAAAATTACCATTTGATTAATCTGCTGACCCGTTTATAAATTCTAATTTAAATTTGATTTATAATTTCTAGTTGTAAATGGTGTTGCACTTTCTTGGGTTAAGTTTATTGTTTTTAAATTATATTTTGTTTTTGATCGGCTTGCTCCAAGTTTCTAAGCATTCCTCATACATATCTTAATGTTTAATAATCATAATTTTAATTCATGGTTATGATGAACATTCGCGAAGTAGGAGAAATCTTACGAAAGTTATAATTTTTGAGATTAAAAATATTTTTCTTAAACCTACTCGAAAATTAATATTTAAACTGATTACATTTATTAATATTTGTTGTTTTTTTTATTTTATTTTTTATTTCTCGCCTCATTGCTCATTGCTGGGGATATTTAGGTTAGGCTTTTGGTTAAACCTGTTTATAGCCGTATCTTTATTGTTTTAACAATAAAACTCACATTTGTCTGCAATTATTATTATTATTTATTATAATTTATAAGTTTTGTAATTCATTTATATTTAGTGAATAAATTACTGATTACTTCACAGTGGTGTTATGTCCTATTTAAGTACGACCTGTTCCACTTAGTTCAACTAGTTTACCATTTCGTTTTGCATTTTATTTGTGAACTAGATATGTAATTGTTTATTTAAACGATACCTAGCCCCTTTTAACCTCAGTGAAGGATCCCATAACTTCCACCACACCTTTCCGTTCGAGTACCGCTCAGCGGAGCTAGGCAATAACATCCTAAACCCGACGACAACGCTGATTTTAGAGCTTGTCCAGAAAGGACGAATTCGCCGCGATTCTCTATTCGCGAGACCGTTGCGCGTTAACTGGACGCAACAAGGCGTCCCTAGTATCGAGTCGCGCGAATCAAGCGGTGTTCCATTGGGAAGACATGTGCATAATGTAATAGTGGGGTGTAATAGAACGCTAAGATGATTGGAGTATTCCAGTTTCAAGCAAGTTGTACAGAAATCAAACTGCAATTTATGCTAACCCATGATTTTAATGTATTTCACTTACAACAAAGTTACAGAATTATCACTATCATTATGCACGCTCAGTGGTGTTCCGCAGCCTCGCGCCTCCTGATCTCCGCCCACTTAGCCACATTCTCAGGGGAATTAGCTGAAAAGATTAAAAACAATACTTTACAATGTGCTTACTTTTGGAGCTTACATTTTTAACAATATTAGAACATTAAGCAGTTAATTAAGATAAGTATCAAGATCATGATAATTTGAGTTCCCAATATAATTAAGTTGAAATTGGTACAGTGCAGGAAAGATTTGCTTAAACATTGAATGTTCATGTCAGATTATACCTAATATGAAGAGAGTTTAGTTAGAACTTCGCTACTCACCCAGATTGTTGATCTTGTAGAATACGGGAACAGACAGGGCAATGCCGACGGCCCAATAGCGCCAGATCCACTGCTTTTGGAAGTAGAATTTCAGTGGGAACTGCGCAATCTTCGCGCTGATGGTGTAAGGGTACTTCATAGGGCGGCCGGGGGCTGGAGCATCAGACATCTTGGCGGCTTTTTGACTGGAAACCACAAGATTATGTAATGTTTTCAGATTGGTAATAAGCAATAAATTAATGGTTTTCTTTTCGACATGGGAATTTTAATTGTTACAGTGAAAATTCAGCATAAAACTACAAATTGGCGTAGCAATACCTGATTTGGTGCACAAATAAGAAATAAATACGACGAAAAATTAAATTTCCTAACCTTTGCGAGCGATCGATGACAGAATTTGGCTGACTGAAGGTCGTGTGAAAACACTGACGTTGACACTTGTTTTGTTGTATGGTGACAACGACATGATTTTGAGTTATTACTTTTTCAAGCTGCACTATTCATTTGTCTTTGTCACTGTCATGCCAATGCCAATACCACTGATACGTCAAAACAAAATGCCAAATCCAATTAGAAATGTCACAACGCTTTGTGATGAAGGTGTATTTTCGCGAATAAAATATTATAAAAAATCATCTTTCTATATAATGTGCGACAATGGCTTCGGTAAAAGTGGCTGTAAGGGTTCGCCCATTCAATCAAAGGTTTGTAAATTATATTACATAGCTGACAAAATTAGAATAGTCAAAAAGTGTTTCGCTGTAGTTACATCTTTTCCTGTCTGTATTTGTAGATAATAAACAGAATTTAAGGACTTTGTCATTAATTATTATCAATTTAATATTGCTTTAGATAGTGTAATGTCGAAAGTAGTGAGAATTTAATTATTATTAACATAAAACAGTGATGTCACACAATACTCTAACGACAATGACATTCACGGTTGAGCTGCATTTGGAGCAAAACTGTACCGCTGTTGATGAAAGTTGTCCAAAAAATGTAAAAGAGATTGCCCCAGATGCACTCAAATCAACAAACATACCGACCTGTCTCACTTCCTATGCTGTGAACAATCTTGTTTACATTTTTATTTATCTTATATGTAAACACATACTTTATTTAGTTACTGTATCATTTGTTTACTATTAGTCTTTTACTTTTTTCTATAAACAAAATCTAAGTTATTTTACTAACCTACTCAACTGAGAATTAATTTAAGGGTTATTCATAATATTTTTGGAAAATAAACATATAGAAAGAGCAGAACAAGGCTAGACCTTATAACCTTCGGGGTAAGTATAAGAAGGGCACTTGCTTCCAACTCAGGACATACCAGCTAATAATAAGTACATATTTGACCATTATATTCTGATCCATATAATTTTTTTTATGGTGACTGAACCTGGAGTATCAATATGTTTTTTATGATGCCTTTTTTCTTCACATGCCAAAAAATCTGCTAAAAGTGAAACTGATCGCAGATAGAAGACAGAGCTAAAAAAAAACTTAGCACATCATATCACACAATCATTGTAAGGCAAAGGCCTCTCCTTATTCTGTCCAGCAGTTTATATTTGCTAAAAAAATTTTAAGTTTACCACCAGTCTTCCTATTAGTCAAGTAGGTCATCTCGCCAGCGAAATGTGGCAAGCCCATGGCCACTGTATAAATATTTACTAATAAAATATGAGGTTCTTATGAGATCCTAATTCATATTTATTTTATGATTGACATATCAACACTGCTAACTGACTTGTAGATATGATATATTATCTGTTGCATATAAACAACTCCCACTACTTGTGACTCACACTTTGTTATGTAATCAAAGTATTAACTGACCAATGCTTTATTTGGCAAAACATGTATATCAATTGTGATTCACTCAAAATTTCCTATACTATTCCAAATTTTACAAAAAAAATTTGATGCTCTGATTGGTATAATATTATTTTTATAGCAGAATACTTAGAACAAACTTATTTATTATGATAATAATATCATATACGGACCGGAGCACACTGCTACACCATTGTAATGACTTCCTTAGGGAAAAATCTCTTTCAACGAAAAATTTAGTATATATTTTGTGTTAGTTATTTAGAATAAACCTTAATGATCAAATTTATTCCTGATAATAAAAATTACAACGAAAAATGGCATTGGATTTTATAATAGATTGCTGTATAATTCACACAGCAACAACATCAACCATCATGCTTAATCCGTAGTAAGCTATTAGTCCCCCCAAAAGAACCCACGTAAGTCTTGCAGGAATCGGTATAATCTACCAGGCTTACCAGGAGGCAATCGCGGTATGTTGGCGCAACACAGGAACGACGCTGTATGGGTTTATTTCTCACTAACGTTATCTACATGAGCCTATAGGTAGCCTTGATCGATAAATGCACTATCCAACACTGAAATAATTTTTAAAAACAAACCAGCCAGTGCAGCAGTTCCTGAGATAAATGGGTTCAAACTAACAAATTCTTCAGCTCATAATATTAGATTAGGAATATAGATTATGTGAATATGATGATAATGTTAACAAATTTTCTATTTTACAGAGAAAAGGACATGAATGCCAAGCTATGCATTCAGATGGACGGAAAGAAAACAAGACTGCTTGCAGTGAAAGTGAGTAGATCGCTTAATTCACTTTATTTTCTTTGTTTTGTGACACTTGCTCTCTTAACTGTGAAATCTGAATCGCGGAACGAGAATTAATCAGGTTTAAGTAGCTGTAATTCGGCATTATAAAAAAAAAAGATTTATTTAGATAATATCTTAAAAATTAAAAGTCACAGTTGTTAGTTACATTTTAATGTAGGTCCATATCTTGTTCTTAATATAAAATTCGACTAATCTGTAATAAATCTTATGTTGATTATTACTTATATTGACCTTATTTAAATAAAAAATATTAAATCGTAAATATATAAAAGAAAGTCGTGTTAGTTACACAGTTTTTTTATAACTCAAGAACGGCTTAATCAGTTTGGCTGAAATTTGGTGGAGAGATCGCTAATTAAGCCGCGGGGCGGAAATATAGTTATGTAATAAATATTTGAGTTTTTATTGACTGAACACACACTCATTAACCTGCTTTTTCGATTGCCAAAATGCATTTCTTAGTGCACGTTCAAAATAAGTCCTTAAATTTAGCAACAAAGAGCAAAACAGTTTCACCTGAGATTTATTTTTATTATATAAATCTATCTGATATACTTACAATACAATACATACACAGATAGATATGTATGTTTTATTTTACATAACATTACACCCAGAACACCCAGAACATATTTAATATCATATCGTACAATTTTTTGTCCCGAGGCGGGAACCGAATCCGCAACCTCGAGGTTGTCAAACGTCGTCGTCGGAGTCGGAGATGTTACCAATATGTTACTTACATCCAACACATAACGTGGAGATCGTTTCCTCACCGCATAACGGCATCCATTAGCTGGCCGCTAGTTGTGTAATGCGCTCATTGTACTGCTGTCGGGTACATAAGAATGAGCACCACCATTTACTTTCCCACTCCTGGGACACAGGGACGTGAAGAGAGATTAGGCCTTAATGTGCCACGCTCGGTTGGTGAAAAACATGACGTTATCCTCACGATGTTAGCCTTCAACCTTTTAGAATAGTATAATAAATTAGGTACTAAAATACCGCCATCATCGAATTGGCACGTCGCCAAAACTTAAAACTCCGTAAAACCATGCAAACTTGAAACACTTCTGCAAAAACCGTAATACCTCAGTCAAGGTTAATATATTTCCCATAGATAACAATAGATGAATACTACACCCTTAGGGACTGAGAATAGAGTTGAAAATTGCATCCTAGTGTCGACAATTATTTATACAGGTGTATTCGGTTTAATTCAAGTCTGGGTCTGAATCAGGGTCACGTATTGTACCTACTTTCGACCTATTGTGTATATTATGTGGGTTGTTAGTCGCAGAAACCTCTGTCGATTGACCTCTCTTACCAAGGATGGCTAGGCTAAGTGATATTGTACTTTAATGTAGTACCTTGAATGTAGACTGCCTTAGGAAGGTCGAAAGCATACTCGTAGAAAAAACTACTTGTAAAATAGTTAGGTATAACTTTATTCCTATATCTAACTTTAAGGTATGAACATCTACAACTCAGAGTAGACGAAAGTCACGTCTAAAGGATAATATTATAGGTTTGATTAAGTTCAATAAACTACGGAAATCAATAATCAATAAACTACGGAACCCTAAAAACCATCTATAGCAAAAAGTCGATGCCTTTTTGCTCGAAGTGCAAGCACCTTAGCTTATTGCATATTCCCAGTTTAATCTCTCATCACTGTCAACGGCTGATTAACGGACTGAACGTATGAGTAAGATTGCGGTTTCATCATATTTACATTTCATCACCCAATTACGTCCTATTACTGGGATCAGCTCCTAACACAGAACGACGCTGCTGTCCACCTAGTAGGTATAACCAGGTAACACTGAAGTTTAACAAGAAAACAACAACTTTGGAAATCTACTCTAAAAAGTACAAGCAGTTGCAAAACTTTTTACGTAAGATATAGTAAGCACCGCTATATAATAAGATTATCCTTCCGTTCAGTTTGAGCCAGTTATCCGGTCGCGTAATCTTTGGCTCTTTTGGATTATGACCTGACCTTGAATTCCGCGCAGCAAACAAGGCAAAATAAGAACTTGGCTTGAAAAATAACTGCATTAAAAGTCTAATCGAAATCATTAACAGAGAAGTCCCTGTGTCCCAGCTGTGGGAACGTTAATGGGGGTGGATGATTATGAGAGATACTTACATATATCTATTGAAATGCGTGGTTACTGTACTTATATCATAAATATTTCGATACTTCGTATGTATAGGGTTCACGGCAAATGTCGTCGACCTTTCACTAGCCCTGAAAGCTGTTCGTACTCGGTCGTTAATTGAGCCACCACGTAGCTATAATAAAGTCCTGAACGCCACTGTTTTATGAGTTTTTGGATTATGGCATCGCGTTTTAATGGTATTCTGATTCTATAAGTCACGTGCTAGACTAGCAGCAAAACTCGACGAATGCTTGCAGTATTCAAAGATGTACCTACGTTCGGTACATAGGTACATAAGTACCCACTATTAAATGCATGAACTGGAAACTATCTTATACTAATTATGGGAAAATCAATAAAAACTGCAAAATAAAAACTGCAAAAATCGATATTTCTAACCGCGTCATAAATAAATTCATTTGTGATGTCATACGAGTTTAATAAAAGCTTTCTATACCTAAATGTCAACAAATTATCGGTATTAATGTTGTCATACATTTTAAGTTCAATAAAAAATTTAAACCATTTCGTGCGTCGGAGTAATTTGCCGCAGCGTTGGAGAGTGTGGCTATTTCACGGTAAATTTGACTGTCCGTTGTATTGTTTTAGTGATGACGATGATTCACATTTAATTGTCTCACGGTATACACATTTTTGGTGTAGAATGGTGTAGAATTTGGCATAGTACATTATTATGTTGTATGAGTAATTTTTACTTGAAATATTCTAGATTTGAAGGTCGGGTTAATTTTAGTTACGGAAAAACTAGTGTTTCAAGAACAAGAGCTGCCTATAAACTGTTTTACCAAATTGTCATCATGTCAACATATTGACACCTTCTACTGGGTATTTTAAATAAATAATTATTTTTAATGATGATTTGTTATTCCAGAATAGCAAAGAACAAGAGGCCCGAGGCGAGAAGTCGAAGGATTTCACATTCGACCATTCCTACTGGTCGTTCGACAGCGACGATGGGAACTATGCGTCGCAGGATCAGGTCAGTCCATCTCTCTCTGCTTGATTTCGTCCTTGTCTACTGTCATCACTCATGCGCTGCTGTCTCTATTCCAATCACAGTTTGGTTTTGTTTTAGCTTGTAATTTGAATACAAACAAATAACATGTAACTCAACCAAGAACGGTTGACATTTCTAGACAACAACAAGCTAACCAACCCAAAACTAAACTGAGTCAGGGACGCACTGCACCAGGATGAATGCAATATAAAGGACAGTGACAGCTATGGCTTGATATTGTACGAGTAGCATGTAAACCAGAATTACTACCACGACCAATCTGTCAGTAGGATAAAAACTGATAAGTTTTAAAATGACGAAGGTTTCATTTGAAACCTTTACCTGAGCAGTCGCCTCCATTCGAGAAAAGGCTGTAAAGTCCTACTAAATCTGAAAGCTATATTGTGAATGGTTCTCCCTTCCAGGTGTTCTCAGACCTCGGGCTGGACGTGATCGACAGCGCCTTCGAGGGGTACAACGCCTGCGTGTTTGCGTACGGACAGACGGGCAGCGGCAAGACGTTCACTATGATGGGATCTAGCGTGAGTTTTATGGGGCATCTGACATAATTTAAACCTGTTTGAGCAGAATGCTAATAGGTTTAAACATATTTTCTGAAAGCGCGTCAGATTCCTCTAATTACATTATGGGCTTACGACTTGGTTGACGATGGATAAAAATATAATAAAATCTAAGCTTGTGCGAATACTGAACTAAATCCTGCGCTTTCCTCGTTGTTTCCATAGCATTGTCAATGTATAAACCATATATTTCTAGTATTAGCATGGTAATTATAAAATTATGACCACTTCCCACTTCCAGGACAAGCATCAAGGTCTGATCCCGCGGATCTGCCGGCAGCTGTTCTCGCGCGTGGCGGCCGGCAAGGAGTCCGGCGCCTCCTACCGCACCGAGGTCAGCTACCTCGAGATATACAACGAGAAGGTCAAGGACCTGCTGGCCACCGACGCCGGACACACGCTGAAGGTAGCTCCTCTACATCATCAGCTTAAAATGTCAACCAGCGTCTATCAATCGTTCAAAGCATCCTCACATTTATTGACATTTTTCTTGCCAAGCGAGGAGGCGAATCTGTTTTATATGACCTTTTCCGGTTATCAAACTATTTGCAACGAAATTGAAAAAAATCCAAACTTACAAATGCCTATACATTATTATTGATCACATTATCATATTTTTTAATTCGCAGGTCCGCGAGCATCCAAAACTGGGCCCTTACGTGCAAGACCTCTCGAAGCACCTCGTATCCGATTATGACGACATACAGGTTTGTTTATAACTATAAATAATAATAAATAAATAAAATTTCATTTATTTTCTCACACAGGTTCTTACATGTATATACATAATGTATAAAGTCTTAAAACTCTAAAACTATAAACTCTAAAACTATTAAATACTTGCTTCAAAAAACAAGTAATATGGTTTGCACTACTAACAAGCTCTTCAGCTTTATAATTAATATTAATATTAGTAAAGATTCCTAATATAAAGTCTCAATTTGTACACTTTCCTCCAGGAATGCATGCACCGCGGCAACCTGCACCGCACGACGGCGTCGACACAGATGAACGACGTGTCGTCTCGCTCGCACGCCATCTTCACGATCACGTTCGTGCAGGCCGGCTATCTGCGACACAACAACATGCCCTGCGAGACTGTGTCCAAGGTGCATCTGGTGGACCTGGCGGGCAGGTCAGTGACCTTTTGGTGTTATTTTTTTCAGCATCTCTGCAAAGAATTCTAATAATAATGAGCAATTTTAACCCTAAAAAACTATCCTATTAAGACGGTGCTAGAAGAAACTAAAGTAACCTCCCATTTTTAAAACCTAAAACTTAAAATATCCTCTGTCAGTAAAATCCCGCTCAATATTTTAGCTATAGGTACTCAGTAATTAACGATGACCTAAGGGGGAGGTGGAATGGTGGAAGGTCTACTAAAGTTAATAAGGTAATAGATCTCTCCTTTCCGGATCGACCCATCTGTGCTAATGCACCCGGTGCTCTTATAAACTTCTGGACCTATTAGAAATATTCTTTCACAACTATATTGTTGATGGGCAATCTTTATTTCTATACTATTAAGTAAAATAAGCTTGCGTGATTGAGAGCGGTGAAATTTCGACTATACTATATTAAAACGCTTTTTACACATGTATTCTCATAGTAGCGATAGAGGTCGCCACCATATCACGTTAGTAATTAATTTTGTATCCTTTCTTCCAGTGAAAGAGCCGACGCGACCGGAGCCACGGGCCAGCGGCTAGTGGAGGGCGCGCACATCAACAAGTCGCTGGTGACGCTGGGCTCAGTCATCTCCGCGCTGGCAGAGTCCAGCCAACTGCCCAACGAAAGTGAGCTCTATTTAACAACTGATAACGTCTAAGATTCCTTCTAGTGCAATTTTTTTTGTGTCGCGAGGCTTTCATCGAATCCAGCTGCATAAGTTGTCATGATAAGCCAAAGATTAATACGCAGGCTTATAAATTAAATTAACTTGACCTGTTCTTTGCAGGTAAGCTTCAAAAAGATAAGAAGAGAGTGTTCATTCCATACCGCGACTCTGTTCTCACGTGGCTGCTGAAGGATTCCCTGGGAGGAAACTCGAAGACCATCATGATTGCGGCGGTAAGTCTACAAATAAAAAAATCTATCAGATTATAAATCAATCTTGATTCTAAACAAGTTAAATATCCTTTTTTAAAACGGGAATTACTCACGTATTTACACAGGAGTTAAACAATTCTCGACGTTTCGACCACAACAAGAGCAGTCTTTATCAGGAGGAGTGAGCGTCCCGCCGTGCTCCGTCTCCTCTCAGGTCGCGCGCACGGTTCTCACCTCACATGAATATATTCTATTCATGTGACTACTCACGAAAATTTTGAAAGTTAAATATCCCCCTTCCAGATATCCCCAGCGGACTGCAATTACGGCGAGACCCTCTCCACGCTCCGCTACGCCAACAGAGCCAAGAACATAATCAACAAGCCGACCATCAACGAGGACCCCAACGTGAAGCTGATCAGGGAGCTGCGCGAGGAGATCGACAAGCTCAGGAAGCAGATCGATCACAATACTGTAAGTTTGGGACAGCGCCATCTAGCGCCGAGGTAAAGGAACTACGTAAGAAGGCAAATGAATCGATACCACGAGACCTGACAGCCCTATCTGCAGAAACGGAAGGAGAGGGGGAATAAAACCGGTAGCCTCCCCAATCCATGGTCTCACAAGGAGTTTAACAGAAGATTCGTCTGCATTCTTGATAAAACTAATTAAACTTTCCCCTTTTGACCCTACAGGATCCAATCCAAACGGAGCCCGGCGTCCTCCTCACCCTGCAGCGCAAGGAAGCCCAGGAGAAGCACCTCACGGAGAAGTGGACGGAGAAGTGGCGCGAAACTCAGCAGATACTGCAGGAACAGAAGGCGCTCGGTCTGCGCAAGAGCGGCCTGGGAGTCGTCCTGGACTCCGACATGCCGCACCTGGTGGGCATCGACGACAACTTGCTGTCCACCGGGGTCACCTTGTACCATCTCAAGGTGGGTCAATCTGTACTATTGAGGGAGGTCGACATGTGATGATGATGACTTTGACTGTTGGGAATAGGGAATTATAGTAAAACCATTTTTAAACTGAACGCCCCTCCACCGCGGTTACACGTACATGCAAAAAGGTGTATAGATACAACACAGATAAATTGATCTTTGTCATTGGATGTTCAATGACGTATAAACAAACGAGGCCCTAGACATGTGGCATCGCTAACTTCTGACGTGCGGAATAGCTTAAACCATAATGATAATAGGTTTATGTCAAATCCATACATTTTGTACTTTTCTATTAACGATGTCGACGAACGATAACTTGCCAAACGTCTAGCGCCCACAATGTCACTATGAAAGAAAGACTGGATCTGTCGACCAACTAGTGCATTAATGAGCCGAACGCGCGACTGAACGGACGTGTCACTCAAACAAAGAGCGCGCTCTCCGCCATACAAATGCCTACACGGGATTGGTCGCACAACTTATTGACAACGCAGTGCGCGGATGAGTCCATGTTTACAGTAAAGTTGTAGCACGCACACAAGTATAGTGATGCAATACGTATTTCCTCTCACACGTTTAAATTATCACGGTTTTGTGGAGGGGAGTTCATTTTAAGACTGGATCATCTATACTTTACTTTTTACCATCTTGAGGTAGTCTGAAGGTATCAAAGTAGAGTGTTACTCACATTCTACCTCGATCAAGATTTTAACTCTCTACTTTTGACTTTGATTTTGACTCTTCGAATTAGATTTGAGTTTCTGACTTTGAATTTTTGCAAGAAATTTCGATGTTACCTTTTAGATTAATTCCAACTGAATTCTTTAATTACCTACCCGCAGGAAGGCGAAACAATAATCGGCAGCAACGAGCTGGAACCCACACCAGACATAGTGCTAAGCGGCGCGGGCGTTCTCCCCCTCCACTGCCGCGTGACACTGGCGGGCGGCGTCGCCACGCTGCGGCCGGCGGCGCGCGCGCAGTGCTGGCTCAACACCGTGCCCATCGACCGACCCACCAAGCTCAGCCAGGGTACGTGGTGGGGGGATACTCATGACCATTAAAAAAATATTACACACTGATCTCGTCATAGTGAGAGGGCAATACACGAACCTTATTTATGTAGACTATTGATCAACCGTTTCGTCCCAGAACGTGGGACTTCCTCAGGATCAAGGACCTTTTTGCAGTTTCCTTGATCCTGATGAAGTATTGCCTGTTTATCTCCATATGTATTTATCAAACCAATGATCTCTTATTAACATTTCTAGTTCTTTCGTACGGAACCGGCTTGTATCCACTTTGAAACCGTTCCTTAAACTTTCTTATTTATGGCAGGTTGCATCCTCCTCCTTGGGCGCACCAACATGTTCCGCTACAACGACCCGGCCGAGGCGGCCAAACTACGGCAAGAGGGCAACACCAACATGAACCTCTCCCGGCTGTCTCTGCTCTCCTGGTCCACCACCGACCTCGCCGCCTCCACCGAGAACCTCAACACCAGCACTCTGTCGTAAGTGTACTGTAGTGAGAGTGAGACAACACCAACATGAACCTCTCCCGGCTGTCTCTGCTCTCCTGGTCCACCACCGACCTCGCCGCCTCCACCGAGAACCTCAACACCAGCACTCTGTCGTAAGTGTACTGTAGTGAGAGTGAGACAACACCAACATGAACCTCTCCCGGCTGTCTCTGCTCTCCTGGTCCACCACCGACCTCGCCGCCTCCACCGAGAACCTCAACACCAGCACTCTGTCGTAAGTGTACTGTAGTGAGAGTGAGACAACACCAACATGAACCTCTCCCGGCTGTCTCTGCTCTCCTGGTCCACCACCGACCTCGCCGCCTCCACCGAGAACCTCAACACCAGCACTCTGTCGTAAGTGTACTGTAGTGAGAGTGAGACAACACCAACATGAACCTCTCCCGGCTGTCTCTGCTCTCCTGGTCCACCACCGACCTCGCCGCCTCCACCGAGAACCTCAACACCAGCACTCTGTCGTAAGTGTACTGTAGTGAGAGTGAGACAACACCAACATGAACCTCTCCCGGCTCTCTCTGCTCTCCTGGTCCACCACCGACCTCGCCGCCTCCACCGAGAACCTCAACACCAGCACTCTGTCGTAAGTGTACTGTAGTGAGAGTGAGACAACACCAACATGAACCTCTCCCGGCTGTCTCTGCTCTCCTGGTCCACCACCGACCTCGCCGCCTCCACCGAGAACCTCAACACCAGCACTCTGTCGTAAGTGTACTGTAGTGAGAGTGAGACAACACCAACATGAACCTCTCCCGGCTGTCTCTGCTCTCCTGGTCCACCACCGACCTCGCCGCCTCCACCGAGAACCTCAACACCAGCACTCTGTCGTAAGTGTACTGTAGTGAGAGTGAGACAACACCAACATGAACCTCTCCCGGCTCTCTCTGCTCTCCTGGTCCACCACCGACCTCGCCGCCTCCACCGAGAACCTCAACACCAGCACTCTGTCGTAAGTGTACTGTAGTGACAGTGAGACAACACCAACATGAACCTCTCCCGGCTGTCTCTGCTCTCCTGGTCCACCACCGACCTCGCCGCCTCCACCGAGAACCTCAACACCAGCACTCTGTCGTAAGTGTACTGTAGTGAGAGAGAGACAACACCAACAGAAGAGAGAAATAAAAAAGTATAAATGAGTGTTAACTGGTATTCATGTTTGAACTTTTAAATCAGGGATTTAGAAGGCGAGATCCGCTGTGAGCGGATAGAGGCGCAGCGGGCGGAGCTGGAGCGAGAGAGACAGCAGTTCCTGCTGCAGCAAGAAGAGAGACAGAGACGGTGGCATGCCGAGAGAGAGGAACTTCTGCTGGCTCAGAGGAAATTAGACGAGGTATGGTTCGCAAATAATCTTTGACTCAATTTTGTAGAATGACGTGGAATGTTATACTTTTTTTTTTTGCTTAATTAGGAGAGAGAATCAATGGAGAAGGAGTACGCAGCGGCATGTCGGCGACTGTCGGGCGACTGGCGCGCGTTAGAACGCGGCTGGACGCATCGCCGCCGCGCGCTGCGCTCGCGACAGAAGGAGCTGGCGGCGCGGGCGCACAGGCTTCGTGCACTCAGCGACACGCATGCGCAGTGTGTAAGTATACAGAGTACGCAGCGGCATGTCGGCGACTGTCGGGCGACTGGCGCGCGTTAGAACGCGGCTGGACGCATCGCCGCCGCGCGCTGCGCTCGCGACAGAAGGAGCTGGCGGCGCGGGCGCACAGGCTTCGTGCACTCAGCGACACGCATGCGCAGTGTGTAAGTATACAGAGTACGCAGCGGCATGTCGGCGACTGTCGGGCGACTGGCGCGCGTTAGAACGCGGCTGGACGCATCGCCGCCGCGCGCTGCGCTCGCGACAGAAGGAGCTGGCGGCGCGGGCGCACAGGCTTCGTGCACTCAGCGACACGCATGCGCAGTGTGTAAGTATATGGTTACCTAGCCGTTTTTCGGCTACTGTGACTGGCTTTATACTCTGTTACTTAGAATATTACAAATCGGGATGTTTAGCTCTAACATGACTTATATACCCAATTTTAGCTGTAAATGTACGAGAACAGTGAGAACATGTCAGGATACCGTTGACATAATTATACGGTATGCTAGAATGTCCTCTCGCTTTAAGTTGATCCCGTTTAAAGTCCAGTTCCCGCCTCCTACCCTCTTCAAACTCATGAACGTTGACTTGAACGAGTCGTCTCCACTCCAAGCGCTTCTCAGCAAGAGATACCCAACAGGAAGATTCAATATTGCACCTTTTCATATGTCTTTTCTGAACATCTTTGAAACGCAAGAACTGACCACCACTTTTTCGCTTGCCAAGTTTAAGCTCAGAAAAGAAGATACGCTTTGCTTTCCTCTCGTCGGACATCCTCGCCAGGTGCCCACACCAACGCAGCTGACGCCGCATCAGATAAGCTTCAATTCCACAAACATTAGCTCGTCGAAGAACCTCGGTGTTACGAATCCGGTCTGACCATTTGATGTTCATAATGTCACGGAGGCATTTCAAATGGAATCTGTCTAGCGTACGTATGTGTTTGCGGTATAGACACCATGTTTCAGATGAATACAAGATGTTCGGCAGAACAATCGCCATGTACACCTTAATTTTGGTACTCAATTTGATATCATGGGAGCGAAAAACCTTCGAACGAAGACTTCCAAAAGCAGCCATGGCAGAACCAAGTCTACTATTAATCTCCGACTCCAGGTCGCCTTTGGCAGCTATACTGCTTCCCAAATACCTAAACTTATCGACCTGCTTTAATGCCTTATCGCCAATATGTATACTCAGCGGAGCAAGGTTATCGGCATTAAACGACATCACTTCAGTTTTCGAGATATTTATTTTTAGCCCAAATCTACAACAAGCAACGTCAAGCCTGGTGATAAGATCCTGGAGTCCATCCGAGGTATCAGCCACAAAGCACAGATCATCGGCATACATAAGCTCAGTAATTAAGTCGTGAGATACTTTAGAGTATGCTTTCAATCTAGCAAGATTGAAAATACTGCCGTCTGTGCGATATCTTATGTGTATACCTTCGGAAGTATTTTTCAGAGACTCCTTCACAACAACAGAGAAATATAGTGCAAACAACGTGGGCGCTAGCACACAACCTTGCTTTACACCGCAGGTAACTGGAAAGCACTCCGACTGGTCTCCGTTCACGGCCACACTACAAGTCATGCCATCATGAAGGAGTCTAATTAGCCTTATAAATTTATCGGGACATCCTAGTTTTGACAAAACTATCCAAAGTGCTTCACGAGGCACACTGTCGAAGGCTTTTTCAAGATCAACAAAGCACAAGTACAGGGGTTGATCTTGCTCTCTACTCTTCTCTTGAAGCTGCCGTAAGGAGAAGATTGCTTCGCAGGTACCTCGGCGTGGTCTAAATCCAAATTGGGTCTCAGGAAGTAAGCTTTCAGATAGTACCATTAAGCGATTAAGCAGAACTCGGGCAAAAGCTTTTCCAGGAGTGGAGAGAAGGGATATTCCTCTGTAAGAATTACAATCACTGCGATCTCCTTTATTCTTGTAAAGCGTACAAATACTTGAAATCACAAAGTCAGAAGGGATCACTTCAGTTTCCCATATCTTCTGAAAAAACTGCCAGATCTTGTTATGCAGCTCAACACCTCCATATTTGAGAAGTTCACCTGGAATTCTATCAACTCCAACCGCTTTTTTGTTCTTTTGCGACTTAAGGGCAAATACCACTTCATCTAAAGATGGAGGAAGTAGCAATTCTTCAGCTGGAGGTAGAATTGTAAGAGATCTCAGGTATTCGAGATTAGCAGATCGATCTACATTAAGCAGATTATTGAAATGTTCTGCCCACCGTCCCAAAACATCACCTTTAGCGACCAACAGAGATCCATCCATCGCTTTAATGGGCACATTTACTTTGTACCTATTTCCCAGCAGTTTTCTTATTTCACTGTAGAATTCGCCAAGCTGTCTCGTGTCTGCAAGTTCCTGAATGTACCGAACTTTATTTTGCCACCATTGATCTTTAGCTGAGCGAGTAAGCTTTCTGACAAGCGAAGTACTGTCTTTGACTGCATCCGAATTTTCCATCCGATTACGAAGAAGTTGACGATGCTTGGTAAGAGCTTCTGATAACACCTTGTCATTATCATCAAACCAATCATCACTGATTCGTGGTTTGTGACCCAAAGTTTCGGTAGCAGCCTTTAAGATGTTACAAGACAAGTGTTTCCAGCTTTCGTCTATATTATTGTCGTCTGGATTGTTATTAGCTGAGTACTGAGAAACAGCATCCCTGTATTTGGAGATCACTTCGCGAGACTCCAACTTCCGAAGATTGAGACAATTCGGTTTAGTCTTGCAAGGTCTCTGACGGGCCTTTAGACGTAAACGCATCTTAGTAACGACAAGTCGGTGGTCTGACCAACAGTTAGCCCCACGCATAACTCGCGTCACAATGACCTCTGAGACGTCTAATTGTCTAACAATGGCATAATCGATGAGATGCCAGTGCTTCGACCTCTGGTGCATCCAGGTTGATTTATACTTCGCAGGAAGTCTAAACATGGTATTAGTAATTGCTAAATTGAATTGAGAACACAACCCTAACAAGAGTTGCCCACTACTGTTCATATTCCCAATACCATGGCGTCCTAACACACCAGGCCACGCCTCATAATCACGTCCAACCCGAGCGTTAAAATCTCCCAGGAGAAGAATTTTTTCACCTTGTCTGATACTTGATAGGTTTTGTGACAATTCTTCATAAAATTTATCCTTAACATCATCACTTTTATCGAGCGTTGGTGAGTACACGCTGATAATATTTAGGTACTTGCCATTTTCTAAGTAAAGACGTAAAGACATAATACGATCAGATATGCCAACAGGATGTTCCACCAATTTAGAAGCTAAAGCGTTTTTAATGGCAAAGCCCACTCCTGATCTCCTAGGTTCAGAAGCTGGTGTACCTTTCCAATAAAAAGTGTAACCGCCACCACGCTCTACAAGTTCGCCCTCATCAGCTAGATGGGTTTCGCTGAGAGCAGCTATATCTATATTATAGCGCCCAAGCTCTCTGGCAACAATGGCGGTTTTACGCTCCGGACAAAGGTTGTTGGGTCGATCTAACAGGGTGCGGACATTCCATGCCCCAAAAGTCATAGTCAGTAGAGTATTTTTAGTATTCATTTTGCGACCACGCAGAAGTGGGATGTTCAGGCAGCCGCGGTTACTACCTCCCAATAATTTGGAGTGAGCATTTGTTTAGGGCACCTTTTCTAGCCCTCTCCTCGGCTAAGCGAGGAAAGCAGTGTGTAAGTATACAGAGTACGCAGCGGCATGTCGGCGACTGTCGGGCGACTGGCGCGCGTTAGAACGCGGCTGGACGCATCGCCGCTGACGTTTTTTCGGTAGATAATATTTCTAGAACTAGAGCACTTTCATTATATTGTTGTGATACGACATATTATCATAAATTGTCAAGTCCACTACTTATTTAAATATTTTTATAATGTGCGGCCAACGAAAAAATCAGCAGTGTTACTGTGTTACCAAAACTTAGTTTATTCTAATGGATCTTGTTTCGTAAAAAGATCATCAAATTACTGATATTTTTCTGTTCTAAACTGTCCGTTTTTTTTGTTGGTTATTATTTATTCATGTTGCATTTTAGCGCAGTTCCTAAGCTTCTGTGAGCTAAAAGTATCTAAAGAATCTGTTTGTTATACCAACCTTACATATGATAAGGTTAATGTAACATACAGTTTAAAGGCTTAATAAATATAAGCTTTAACTTTTTTTTGCTCAATTTTAACATTTTATCACTTATGTTAAAAACTAGCTCCAAATGAATGGCTACTAGATTCGATGTTGTATTTCAAAGAGCCGGTTTCACCAAGCAATAGAAAATAATAGATGCGTTTTTGAGTTAAAAAAAAGCTTATTTTCGATTGATGTGAAACAGGGTCTGTAAATAAATGGACGTATATCATTTTGCACCGAACATTATAAGTCAGGAGTAGTAAGTTATTTCTTATCGAATTAGGATTTGATTCATATCGAATTCTTATCTTTATATGATTTTGGGTTGGGTTTGCTAAAGCTATATTGGAGTTGGTCATATTCAGATACTGTTCGGCGCAGATTGGTATGCCTCTAAGCGGTTATTATTGGCAGTCGCTTGGTAATCAATATTTCTCGAGTGCTTCGATCAAGTATCCCAACAAGTCCTTAAATAATTGAAATTACTATAAAACATTATAAAGAAATAATAAAAGTTACACAAATCTTGAAAAAGTAACTATAAAAGTAAATCGAAACTCACTTTTTCGAATTTTCTCAATGTAACGTACCAATCGACCCGCCACCCGCTCGCTTAGCTCCCTCCCTCGTAGGCGGAGAACGAGAGCGGTCACGTGGCGGCGCTGCGCGCGCAGCTGGACGGCAAGCGCGCCGAGCTCCACGACTACGTGCGCGGGAGTGTGCGCGAACTCATCGCGCAGGGATGCAAGATGGACGAGGTAAGGGTGGGATGTTATCTTGCATTTGGTAAGGAAGGGAGCAACGTTTGAAGGGTTTTGTTTCTGACGGGTAAAAAAACTCTATAATACATTTTGAGACTTTAGGTTATTTATAATTCGGGAGAAAAAAAATTATGTAAGCTGTATTCTTTCTGATGTGTTAGTTTAATTTTGAAATTGTTATAAAAAATGCAAATTGTAACAATGTGTGCATATTTAAAATATGTGATTGCGGTTTAATTATCATAACGTATGATTAAAAAAATCGTTGCTGTCTTTCCTCCACCAGATTGAGATTTAAATATCCAGCCATGATTTAAGTGATTTGTACGGTTGTGGTGTTGTGTGAACACTTCTGTTCTGCTAATATTAAAATGTGTCACTTTGCACTTATTTCATAATATTTTCTTATATTTATTTATAGATTTAATACAACGTGCAAATTAACTTAGAACTCTTATTAATTAACGCATGAACGCTTAAACACTTCTGAAGCTTGCATTTTTATCTTTTACTAGCACATTCTTTCTTAGATCTGTATGTAGCTTTATATCGCATGCAATGCAACCTTCCTAAATATACCATAAATTGTAGGTATAGTACATAAATTAAGAGTTTTATAATCACGGTTATAATTATAAATTGTAGGTATAGTACAATAATTAAGAGTTTTATAGTAACGGTTATGATCATTCAACTACATAAAATAGAGTGTGTACTTCGGCTCTTTTTTAATAATACATTCAGAACGAATCTACTTTCAACCATAAAATTGTCTTCTGGGCGAAACAAATGCTTTTTTTCTCATCTCTGGTGACTGGTGTAAAAGCCCCTTTACTGCAGCCTTTTTAGAGTCCATTTTGAAAGTCCGTCCATAATGTGTTGCAGAGTGCGACTCCCAGCCCGGATACGCCCTCGGAGTCCAGCGCCGAGTGTCTAATGCAGCTGCTCATGCACTGCGAGCCGCACACCGCCACCAACATACAGGACACTGTCAATAGGCATGTGAGTACACTACTGTACGATAAACTAGTTTTGTAGAAGTCCCCACATCAGAACGAAATTGTTTTGTCATCTACTTTTTGAATAACTTTACTTTTATGATGACCTTCGTCATAGTAGGCTTCGTACCGTCAACTAAATCATGTAATCCGAAATCTATGGGACCATTTGTGATTTCATTAAGCGGTCTACACACCAAAGCCGCTGACCCGGCGGCACAGCCCGGCGGTTTGCTCGCGCGGGCGCAAGCCGGCGGCATGATTGTAAAAAATAAGGCCGGCGGGTTGGGCCGGCGGTCCGTGCTGCCGGGTCAGCGGCTTTGGTGTGTAGACCGCTTTTGGTTGAAAATTTATTTAGGGAACTTTATTAAAAATAGAGTATTTCAACAGAAAAAAGAGCTGGAAGAGTTAGAAGAGGAACTGCAAGGGCGCGTGAAGTCGGTCGCGTCGCACCGCGTCAAGATAGAGAAGCTGCAAGCGGAGCTGGCCTTGCTCGGCACGCAGGACCTGGGGCTGCGGCACGCGCTGGCGTCGGACCTCAGCCCCGCCGTGCTCAAGGGTAAGGGGACACGGAACATGCTAGCTAGAGTCAAGATAGAGAAGCTGCAAGCGGAGCTGGCCTTGCTCGGCACGCAGGACCTGGGGCTGCGGCACGCGCTGGCGTCGGACCTCAGCCCCGCCGTGCTCAAGGGTAAGGGGACACGGAACATGCTAGCTAGAGTCAAGATAGAGAAGCTGCAAGCGGAGCTGGCCTTGCTCGGCACGCAGGACCTGGGGCTGCGGCACGCGCTGGCCTCGGACCTCAGCCCCGCCGTGCTCAAGGGTAAGGGGACACGGAACATGCTAGCTAGAGTCAAGATAGAGAAGCTGCAAGCGGAGCTGGCCTTGCTCGGCACGCAGGACCTGGGGCTGCGGCACGCGCTGGCGTCGGACCTCAGCCCCGCCGTGCTCAAGGGTAAGGGGACACGGAACATGCTAGCTAGAGTCAAGATAGAGAAGCTGCAAGCGGAGCTGGCCTTGCTCGGCACGCAGGACCTGGGGCTGCGGCACGCGCTGGCCTCGGACCTCAGCCCCGCCGTGCTCAAGGGTAAGGGGACACGGAACATGCTAGCTAGAGTCAAGATAGAGAAGCTGCAAGCGGAGCTGGCCTTGCTCGGCACGCAGGACCTGGGGCTGCGGCACGCGCTGGCCTCGGACCTCAGCCCCGCCGTGCTCAAGGGTAAGGGGACACGGAACATGCTAGCTAGAGTCAAGATAGAGAAGCTGCAAGCGGAGCTGGCCTTGCTCGGCACGCAGGACCTGGGGCTGCGGCACGCGCTGGCCTCGGACCTCAGCCCCGCCGTGCTCAAGGGTAAGGGGACACGGAACATGCTAGCTAGAGTCAAGATAGAGAAGCTGCAAGCGGAGCTGGCCTTGCTCGGCACGCAGGACCTGGGGCTGCGGCACGCGCTGGCCTCGGACCTCAGCCCCGCCGTGCTCAAGGGTAAGGGGACACGGAACATGCTAGCTAGAGTCAAGATAGAGAAGCTGCAAGCGGAGCTGGCCTTGCTCGGCACGCAGGACCTGGGGCTGCGGCACGCGCTGGCCTCGGACCTCAGCCCCGCCGTGCTCAAGGGTAAGGGGACACGGAACATGATAGCTAGAGTCAAGATAGAGAAGCTGCAAGCGGAGCTGGCCTTGCTCGGCACGCAGGACCTGGGGCTGCGGCACGCGCTGGCCTCGGACCTCAGCCCCGCCGTGCTCAAGGGTAAGGGGACACGGAACATGCTAGCTAGAGTCAAGATAGAGAAGCTGCAAGCGGAGCTGGCCTTGCTCGGCACGCAGGACCTGGGGCTGCGGCACGCGCTGGCCTCGGACCTCAGCCCCGCCGTGCTCAAGGGTAAGGGGACACGGAACATGCTAGCTAGAGTCAAGATAGAGAAGCTGCAAGCGGAGCTGGCCTTGCTCGGCACGCAGGACCTGGGGCTGCGGCACGCGCTGGCCTCGGACCTCAGCCCCGCCGTGCTCAAGGGTAAGGGGACACGGAACATGCTAGCTAGAGTCAAGATAGAGAAGCTGCAAGCGGAGCTGGCCTTGCTCGGCACGCAGGACCTGGGGCTGCGGCACGCGCTGGCCTCGGACCTCAGCCCCGCCGTGCTCAAGGGTAAGGGGACACGGAACATGCTAGCTAGAGTCAAGATAGAGAAGCTGCAAGCGGAGCTGGCCTTGCTCGGCACGCAGGACCTGGGGCTGCGGCACGCGCTGGCCTCGGACCTCAGCCCCGCCGTGCTCAAGGGTAAGGGGACACGGAACATGCTAGCTAGAGTCAAGATAGAGAAGCTGCAAGCGGAGCTGGCCTTGCTCGGCACGCAGGACCTGGGGCTGCGGCACGCGCTGGCCTCGGACCTCAGCCCCGCCGTGCTCAAGGGTAAGGGGACACGGAACATGCTGGCTAACGTCAACTACTGTAAGGCCATGCTGTAGGAGATATTCTCTGCCTGGACATTATGGGTGTTAACACAGTATTTGAGTGACAAAAAGAGGGGAGGAAGAGGGGTAGTAGTTTAGATAGTTGAATGGAAACCTAATTTAATGAGACACAAACGTGCAATGGTTTAAGATATCGACGTAAAAGAGAGTTACTTTCAGGGAATCCCGAACGTCAACACAGTTTTACGTAAAAGAGAGTTAATATAACTTTCAGGGAATCCCGAACGTCAACACAGTTTTACGTAAAAGAGAGTTAATATAACTTTCAGGGAATCCCGAACGTCAACACAGTTTTACGTAAAAGAGAGTTAATAACTTTCAGGGAATCCCGAACGTCAACACAGTTTTACGTAAAAGAGAGTTAATATAACTTTCAGGGAATCCCGAACGTCAACACAGTTTTACGTAAAAGAGAGTTAATAACTTTCAGGGAATCCCGAACGTCAACACAGTTTTACGTAAAAGAGAGTTAATGAATAACTTTCAGGGAATCCCGAACGACAACACAGTTTTGATAGAGTGGAATTTGTAATCTGTGACATGCGTTCCGTTATAGAATGTGACGGTGAAACGTCCCCGGAGAGTCTGAAGCGCAGCAAGTCTGAGCTGGTGCTGCGGCGGCCCGCGGCGGAGCCCTACGAGCCGCTCTCCGCAGACGAGCGAGAGGACTACCGCAACAAGAGGTTGCAGTGAGTACACATATAGTTTTAAGGTCCTGTTATTTTACAACGGAAGATAAGCGATGCTTTGTTGATGGGCTAAGCCACAAATGCTGAGTTGGTCGCCTTTTTGAGACTCTCTCTTTAGCTTTATGGGTCATTTATATATATTTTCATTTTCTTTGAATCATGATCTACATTTATACTGACAACTAGCTGTACAATATGTTGTGCATTATCTCCGGCCTGACACCGCCCTGCCCAGCCCAACTTCTTGATGTAACTTAACCGAAAGCTGGTATATGTCTTGTTTTACTAGCAACTTCATCTACAGCAGTCGTAGGCCGAAAAATATCATAGCTATAAATAATTATACCACACATTTTTCATATATTTTTCTTTATATTATTGTATATAATTGCTTGCACTTTTACTTTCATTTTCTTTCTTATCCATTCCGCGTTTACTGATATTATTGGTAGTTTTCATCGTTGGTAATGATTTAAAGCAGTTTCTAATTCCTTTTAACACGCTGTCGAACATCCGACAGAATGGTATTTATTATAGTTAATTGGTCGGATGATAATTATTAACGCGTGCATAATGCGTACGATGCCAGTCATTAAAAGTATACCTTAGCGGTTAGTACACAGCTTGTTCGATTTAGTTTGAATTTGTGTTTTAATAAATAAATAAGGTGTTGTAGAAGTAAGTATATTGTAGTATTATGTGAGCACAAACCTAACCCTATGAAATTAGTATATATAAAACAGTTTTTTAACGCGTTTAAAAACCTTAAAAAATGTATGTCTCAATTATTATGTTCAAAACCTGTATTTGCCTTTTATAACTGGGGCACAATTGCTCGCATCAATAATGACTTATCCCTTCCAGCCTAAGTCTGAGTCTAGACCCGCTGGCCGCGCCGGCGCCGCAAGACGACACGTTCCACACGGCGACGTCGTCCCCGCCCGCCCCGCAGCCCCCCTCGCCGCCCGCGCCCCCCGCCCAGGGGCAGGAGGAGGGGGAGACGCCCCCTCTGCCGCAGTTCCGGCTGTCCGCCGCGCCGCCTGATGATAGCGATGATATGTCCAGCACTGAGGATTATCACAAGGTATCCTTTTGATGCATCATTTCTACAATGTATCTACTAATGTTTAAGATAAATAAATAAATATATTACTGGACAATTTTACACAGCGACATCTAGCCCCGTGGTAAGCTAAGATATTTCCAGGGTGCAAAATCTCGACCGTATCTAATGTAGTTGCAGATTATGTTTTCCATTATTGTATTGTATAAGCAACCAATAAATATGTTAACTTTTGAAAGACCCCAAACACTCTAATTTTTATTTTGTTATAGCCGCGGATAGTGGAGGGCCAGTCGTCGAGCTCGCCCGAGGAGATCAAGCAGAAGATCAAGTACAAACGGAGGATACCGGGTGAGACTTATCAAATAGGCATTAACTAAAGTGCCGCGTTAATGGGTTTATGAATAGAGGAAAGATTTATTTTACTATTTATAACCAATTTTTTTCTGTACATAAGGCTTCTTTATTACAGGGTAGCCTGGTAAAAAAGTCACCAGATTCATTTTTTTAAATTTTATATTCATCAAAAGACAACCATCCTCACTTGCTAAGTTAGTGAATTTGAATTATGAAGAACAAAAAAAGGTACTTAATTTTGTTTTGTTCAGGTGAGGGTCGCGCCGGGCGGCGGCAGGTGACGGAGGGCGAGGCCCTGCGCGCCATGCAGCGGCTCTGCTCGCGGATCGCGCACCAGAAGATGCTCGTCATCTCCTCGCTCGAGAACGACTGCTCCAAGGACGAGCTCGACAATCAGATCGCGGTCAGTACAGTGCCCACACTCTCCCCAGGAATGTATTCCGTAACGTGTGTTGTATTACACATGTGACTTTTAGGAATTTTACTAAGCGAAGCTAATTTAACTTTTTGGAAAATATTTGTTACCTTAGTGATAGTTATATTGATTTTATAGGTAAATAGAACAATGAAAATAAGAACGAAAATAAATGTAAACCTCTATTTATCACATCACATCAGTATCATCATAAGATAATTGATATACATTATGTATATTTTATTCAAACAAACATACCTCAACAGATAATTTAAATCTACGATATTACATAGGTCAAATAGCTTTATAAAAATAATCGTAGTAGGTCAAAATAACAACCCTAACCTAAAACTTTAAGACTTTTGTCGATGTTTGAAATATAAATATATGTGGTCTATTAACGTCATTAAAATCACCGTTATATTTGTAGGTGCTTCAAGACCTGCAGAAGAAGTACGTGCGCCTGGAGATGGCGCTGCAGTACTCGTTCTTCGACAACCAGCACTCCGTGCGGCGGCCTATGATGGTCACGCCCATACAGGTATACAATACACAGAAGAACAATCAAACATGTATTTACAAAACCAATATAAACAAAATATATTGGGAATATCACATCCGCAAAAGTAAACATTAGTAGCGAAGTCAGCGCCCTCTCTAGAATATTATGTAATCATTAGAAAAATCTCTAAAAAGTCTCTATGATTATTCTATTCTATTTATTTTTATTTCTTTGTCGCCTTAGTGATGTAAAGATATAATGTTAAAATGTGTTTTTTCAGGAGACTCCCTCTTTAACTCTGTCCGAGAGCGACATGCACGTGGCGACGGACCCGGAAGAATCGCCGCAGACCAACAACATCGCGGACCCACTGCTGCACAGGTAAACGCTCGTATCAGCCGTGTTGGCTGAGTGGAAGCACACTTGACTTTCATCCCGAAAGTAGTGAATTCAAACCACGCCGTAAATTATCTGGATTTTTCTTCTTAAAAAAATATGTGCTCTCTAAAAATACGTGCTTTATGTAGGGAAACATCGTGAGAAAACCGGCTCGTGTCCTTAAAAGTTTGAAGGACACGTGACATTCACGATCCCGCACTTGCCCGGTGTGGTACATTAAGGATTTAATATCTCTCTCGTCGAAAGAGAAGTCTCTGTCTCAGCTGTCAAACGTAAATAGGGGTGATGATGCACGCTATAAACGCACGTCTATAAATACGTGCGTACACGGTGCGTAGCGTTACAAAGTTGTTTTTTTCTCCTGCTAGTAAGATGCGGTGAGATCGCTAGGTGTTCGTGCCTGTTTCTAAACTTATTATTCCCCCTCAGGTTAAAAGAGCAAGAGATGGAGGGCAGCGACAACGTGTCGACGTCCAACGATGATCTGCCGAACGAGCGCGCCTGGGGCGAACCGCGGCGCACGCCCGCTGACGACGTGGCGCTACCGGTGAATACATATATATAATATTATACATATTATACACTTAAATTATATAGAATAACATGATTGGTCCACAATTGTCAAAAAAGTGTCTTTTTTAAATGTAAATATAAGAATAGCCATGTTACCTTAAAGAATATTAAATATTAAATCGATTTATTCTTTGCAGGATCCAACGGTATCTCTAGCGCTGACGCATCCGATAGATTTTAGTAAGTTATTTATCCTTCTTTATCCAAAATCTACATAAAAAGTCATTTTCATCCAAGTTATCTTTGAATATATTAAGGCTTAGAGTATGAAGTTGCCGTTCTGCGTTACTGGCCATTTCAAATCAATATATTTATTGTTAAGACACCAATAACCTGCCACTGTGTGGCGCACGTACTACACTGTGCGACGCACGTGCTACACTGTGTGGCGCACGTACTACACTGTGCGACGCACGTGCTACACTGTGCGACGCACACGCACACGGCTGAGCACCGTGCGCGCTGTAGCTACGTGTTTTATTCAGAACACGATGTATTTTGTAGATTCGGTAGTGAGCATCCCAGGCTGGGTGACGCGCGGCGCCGGCGCCTCCACGCACCACGAGTACGAGGTGCGCATCTGTCTGCACGAGCAGCGCTGGCTGCTGCTGCGGCGCTACCGGCGCTTCCGCGACCTCTACCACTGCATGCGCCGCGCCTACCCACACAAGGTACACCTCACCTATTGTATATTATTAATTAAGTTTGGTATTAAATATTGGGGTATCATGTGAACATTGCGTGTCTCAGGTGTCCGGTATCCCGTTCCCGCCGCGCCAGCTGTGGTCGTCGGAGGCGCTGGCGCGGTCGCGGCGCGCGGCGCTGGAGACGTTCCTGCGGCGGCTGCTGGCGGCGTGCGCGCAGGACCCGCGCTGCGAGCTGGCGCGCGCGCCGCTCACACAGCACGCACTCGTCTCATTCTCGCCCTTCTTCCGCAAGGTGAGACCGAGAGGGACGAAACTGCGAGCTTCAAAGTGAACATTACTATAGTTCCCGTTTAAAATTAGATTAGCAACGTCTTCCTATGAAATCGGTGTGCAACCGAGCTGACCCATTTTCTTTGCGGAACCGATAGCTAAAGCTCTTAAGTAATTCCTCGATAGCCTAGTGGTAAGCGCAACCAGGGCTACTCTGGGAGGCGTGGGTTCGACTCCCACTTGAGGACAAAGGTTGTGATCTTGTAACTTTTCCCATACCATTTTCCAATATATTTTTTTAAATACTATTGGATTCCACTAATTGAGCTCTCGTGACATGATCTCATTGTGATTGCAGGGAGTGTTCGAGAGCGGTAAGTGCGGCACGGGATGATGTCCCCTGGAGCTCGCCGCGCGCTCGGCGGCCGGCGGCGCGCTGCGCGGCACGGCACAGCACGCCGGCGCCGCGGCCGCGCAGCTGCTGCTGCTGCTGCTGCACGCCGCGAGACTGCTGCTGCTGCTCGTGCTGCTGCTGCTGCTCATCGCCAGGAGGTGGCGCAGGTAGGGTGAATGACTGATCACTGTGGGGACTTTTTATGGGTAAACTCAGTGTTATGACTCTGTCGGGACTATAATGTATACCATGGTTATTAACTTTATGAAAACATGAATCGGGTTTCATACCATGACTTATAGGTTTCTGAGTTTCAATGTAATTCTGGTAATTCATATACTTTTTGTATCTACTTATTAAGTCTGATATTTATGTAAATTGATGCAATTTAAGTAAGGTTGAAAGGTCTAAAATAAATATTAGATTTTATAGGATAGTCCTTTTCAAGCTTGCTATAAATTCGCTGGAAGAATTATGGTTTTAAAGAAAGTTATTAGTATTAAAAACACGGTATGTTGGTGGTCCTATTTTATTGTAAAAACAATTGATGCCATCAAAACGCCTAAATTAATTGTACATCTCAAGGTAAAAACTGTTTTTGATACTAATATTCGACTAAAACACACTTTTATAGTAAACTAAAAGTCTATAGACCTAGACTTTTTTATTCAACAAAAAAATATGTAATTCTGTACCATTCCATATCAAAGATTGGTTTTTAAAAGACAATAATTTAATTTTGTATTAAACTATCATTTAATTGTATAAAAAGTCCCTTGACAAAAGTCAACAATACCCTACCTTTAAACATTCCTAAGTTGTTCCGTACTCAGTACAGGGAATCTAGTGTAAAACGGGACAACTTACCCCATTCACCCTATAGGGTAAAGTCACCTCCGAAGGTTCAATCTTACCCCGACGTGGGGTACAGTGATTATGTAATTCTGTTCTTGTATGGGTAAAGATGATTCTAACTTATGAGATTGTGAGGGACATTGATATACATTGTCCGAATTAGATCTAAATGTTATTTAGTTTTACACAGTGATACACAATATAAATGTAAATTACTTTAAGAATTTAGTTATCAGTTAAATTTTCATTCTAATGATGCAATAATCAATTACTCAATCATTATAGTTATTCCACTGTATAAGCTATTTTACCCATACAATAATGGAATTACCCATACTCCAATAATGGGTAAGCGTAAGCGCAGACCGAGGGTGCCTTCGTAAGCGCAGATCTGATCTACAACTACACATCTCTGAATTATAATTAAATATGAATGGTGTGTAGTTCTAGACTTCTGGATCTTAAATGATTAGATTGAGATGTCCTTTCTTGATTCCGACAGATATGGTTTGTTGGTTGTAGTTCAGGTTGTAAAACATAAATCATAAAAAAATAATTGAATAGTTGTTGTTTTTTTGTGTCGTTTAACTTAAACATGATAATAAATAAATACTATTTATTGAACACCAAGAAAATATATTGAAAATTCAAGGTTTAATAAAAATTATAATAACATGGGGCAACCAGGCAACCATATTGAAACTAAGCAACAATTATTTGAATATTCTCAGCTTTTTCTGTTTTACAACTTGAGATGCGCCCAACTCAGCATTTACGACATGACAAGACAAAATGTTCCAACGTTTGATTTAGTTGGACCGCGTTCGACAAAACACATTATTCAGTTACTTTCATATACTTTAAGCTGTGTTTACATTTCTAAGTACACCGACACAATAAATCCAATGGAGTACCTACCTGACTAAAATATATAAAATTCTCATATTTTACTATTTTCAGAACGGGAATAACTGATGTTTGCTATGTCGTTATTATGAATGTCCGACGTTTCTGTTTTATCAAGAGCAGACAATATGACGATTATTCTTGTTGTAACAAAATATTGAATATTCATAATATTGTTTATGTTTACGTGAGGAATTATCGTTGAATTAATTAATTGTGTCATTTGAAACTTTGATTTCAGCCCAAATCATTTTTTGAATACAGTAAGCGCCAATAAGGCATGAAAGGCATCCCCCCTTCTGTCAATAATGTGAAAAAACATGTTCCTCCATAATTTATTAGTCGGTGAACCTATACATCAGTCCTTAGGACGTTTCTTTTAAGTTTTCATTATCATAATTGATGTTTAGTTACGTTTTCCAGTCGTGTTTAAGTTGTGACGTGTCTGTATATTTTGTGCAATGGTTACTTTTAGAGTTATCTTAAGCGCGTGCCACATTGCCAGCGGAATGGCGGGCGAGTTAATGTATCTGTTTGTTGTTTACTCGTCCGCTTATCCGCTAGTAGTGTGGCTGCGAATTGATTGTTTGGCATTTTCTTATTGTCAAAGTATGTTTGAAAGATGGCCGATATATCAAATCTATTGTCTTGTTTATGGTCAATACTGCTTAATACATGTAAGTATTTTGATTGTGAATAAAACTTGAAAAAATGAAGTACAGGTGAAACTATCTCTCTCGGGCATTATGTCAAATCTTAAGTTGAAGCGGAAAAGCAAGAATATCCAAGTCCCTCTCTTTATTTTTCCAGGTGCTATGTACATACAGTACCTATTAATAGAAACAATACCTAAGGTTTCTTTTAAAATATAGATATTATCAATGTCATAATAAATGAAATATCTAGACATAGCAAGGCATTAGATTTGAAATACAGGTATCTTTATAAGTAGCTCTGTGAGTCTTCCGTAAGTTTTGTGTGTTATTTGTCATTTGGGGACATCCTGATAGTTTCGTGAATGGATGCACAGGTCTAAATTAAATGTATTTACTTATTAGACATTTTATCTATAATAATTTGATTGCTTAAATATCAATTTGAATAATAAACTATTCATATGGCACTTATTCTATACAACGTTTTACTTTTTGAAAGAGTGTTGATAAAATAAATGAATGTCGAAAAATAATAATTACAAAAAGTTGTAATGATGGCATTTTTAGAAAGTTAGATTACACTAACAAGAATTTTTGTTTCCTTCCAATGTTTTGCTAAATTTAACTCTTTTGTGACTAACTATTTAACCCTTCCTATGCATCTATTCACGAAAAGCACCCTGCAGCGATTAAAGCGGCGAGCTCCGAAGATAAAGCTCTTTGAGCAATTAGATGTAAGTTTAACTAACAGGACTAAAGTGATGTGGAAATTATTTAAATATTCATAGGAAATGGGACTTCGGCTCACTAAGATAAATATAATAAATATTTCTGTCGAGTGCCCCGTAATCTAAATAATGAAATTGACTGTCTCGGACAAATAAGTCATTATTTAGATTGATTAGAAAAATGTTAAAATAAGAAAAATAATAATATAATGGCCTAGTATAATTCTAGCATAATGAATTTGAAACAGCTGATAATAATTAAATTAAATTGAAAAGACTATCTAGCTATATTAACAACATGAAACTATTTTAAGAGCTATTATCGATTTTCACATCATTGTATTGTAGAGTAGGTTTTGTGATAATTCAACTTATGTTACAAATGAAATAGTCTTCATAGTCTCTAAAGTTAATAGTCAGATACAAATATAACTTGAAAATATAAAAAATCCTAATGGTGGTAATATAATATTGTCTAATGCTATCTCACTCTTCATATAAAGCGTGACCCAAAACGCCAATATTTAAAAAAAATGCATCAAAAGATTTAGTTAATATACCTATATATTTTTTTAAATATTCCACTTGTTGTATTTATTGTAAAAGTAGAAAATAACCCAATTTCAAAAATATAAAGATCAAGTAAATAAACAGGCATTATTAAAAACCTACATTTTTAATTAATGCCTGTTTATTTACTTGATTTCCTTAGTCTTCTTGTCATTGATCTACAATATTACATTATGTATATATCTGAGCCAAGACAGCTTACTCAACTCTTGTCTTTGAGCATTTAATTAGAACTGCCTTTTATATATTCTCTTTTATATTTTCAAGTTACAACCCCAGTATGTCAGAATCACATTTATTTAGATAATATTTTTGTAAATATAATAGAATGCCCATTATTGTATTGAATACTTAACACTCGTGCCTTCTCCTTGCTTTACTCGGCACGCCTAAGATTTTAATCCATGTTGTTATTGATAATTATATTTATTGAATGTGAGATATTTTGTGAAGTTGATAGCTGTTAGTATATAGTATATTAATTAATACCTATATTTTTTTGTAAGTAAAACATTAATTTTGCTTATATGTAACTTACATAATATTATTTTGCAATCTGTTACAAAATATACATATATGTATGTTCAAAACAATTTCATTCAATGTTACTTACAAAATATAAGTATACTAAAATAAATTATACCTAACTTTAATGTTTCATAATGTAGCACTGAATAGACAAAACGTGTATATAGGTTGTGATACATTATAATTTTATTATTTTTAGTAACCTTAAATCTATGTCAGGTGTAATACCTCTAGCTCCAATCTGCGCGCCCATTAAAACAAACTTAATTCAGTTTTTCTTTGTTTGTTGCGTCACAGATAAATAAATATATTTGGTATTTAATGTCGTTGGGTGTTCCATAATCTGAAATGGGTTAAATTATTTATTTAAGCACAAAGCTGAACTAAACTAAACGTTATTTTCTTTAAGCCGTGTATAAAAACGTTTTTTTTCACCGCCACGATAGTAAAGCTTCTGTGTGCTTTCGAAAGTTTATGAAAGCCTCCAAGCATGCTTACTATATCGTATTAACTTTATTGAACATAATGTATCTTTAATCTTTTCCATTTTGCGTGTTCAATAACGATGAGAATGAGAGTAGTAGCTGAATGCAGACCTACGTTGCTTAGCTTGCATTTGATAAACTGATGACTCATATATTTTTATCCATTATTTAAAATATACCTATATAGTTATTTTTATCTTACATATGTTGTGGCACAGCGCCCTGTGAAAACTCATTCTTATTCAATGGCATATAGCTTTGCGAACATTTATCTCATTTCACCATATATGTATATGTAATCCTTACATTATAGGTAATTATTATAAATAATAAGAAAGTTAGACTCTAAGTTCTATTTATAGGCTTTTAATTACTTATCACTAAAAGTGATTTAAAAATGTCATATTTTTTTTTATAAAATCATCATCATTTGAAACATAGTTCTCTGATAAATTCATTATTTTCTGTCATGAAAAACGAATTAGTGAATTTAGTAGTCAAAATGGAAATATAACATCCATAAACCGCGGATGCGCAAAAATGCGGATGTAACACATTATCCATCTTACTTGACACTGGCAAATTAATGATGAGCTTTTGTCTTTGCTTTGAAATTACCAATACTAGGTACTCCAATACTGATGATGATTTAATGAAAGATCAATGACTCAGGCCTAAACACCGCCCATACAAAACAGGCCTTGTAGGTAGACCCCATAGTTATAACAAATTTTAGTGTTATGTTCAAGTTTGGTATACTTAGGTTATATTCTCATGCCTAATTTAGTACAAATGAACTGTCAAAAATGTATGAATGTGTAGTTACAATATGCATCATAGACAAGAAACACCTGGAGGAATTTTGGCGATGGCGTGTATATTATATTTATTATTACAGGTACCTAATTATTATAATAATGTGCATTGTATTTGTGCCCAATCAACATCCTTTATTTATAAATTATTTCATCATTTCCGTTCTTATAATAATTAATATGAATATATTAAAAAGGTATTGATATATTAATTCGGCAACTTTTATATAAGTTGCAGTTTTTATGAAACTATTATAAAAATGTATTTAGTTGGTCTATCTATTATACATCACACAAAGATTTGTGTTATAGGTAAATATGGTTAATATATGGCTTTTGTATACATTGTATTTTTTGTAGAATACGTTTATACTTTAGAAAAATGTGTAATATCTAAAAAAATACTAAATAAATATAAATGTAATTGATTTGGCTCAAAATATCAGTAGTCAGCACATCACACACAATGGCATCATTATTTTGTTAAATAAAAACTATAGTAAAAAATATTAGCGAGAATTATCTAGAATCTAGATTACTAATAAGATAACGAGTGTAACAAACAAAGTACTAGTTTTGTTAATGAATAAAAGGCGGATTGTTTTTAAATAGCTGAGTTTTATTTCTAATTTCTCTTAGAAAATGTACTACTTAAAAATATAAGGTATTAAAATCACAGATACACGTAAAAACTTAGAATAAAATATAGGTGTCAGCTTTTGTCCTTTGAAAACATTTTATATTCCTCTATGGTAGGCAATTTATATTAAACATATCATTTTATCACCCAATAATATATTTTTATACACATTTACTGTAGAATGTCTCTCAAAGTATGATATTGCTAAAAGCAACCAAAATTATTTTTAAGGGGCAGGCGACGCGTAAACGTTTTCAAAAATCTGTCATATATCAACAATATAACATTAACTATCATAAAAGACCATCCAGATCAAAATTAGCATAGCACAAGAACTCATTCGCAAGATTGTTCCGATGATGGGGCTCAAACTTGCACTGTTTCAGTCGGAGCAAACTCTCCACTGTATCCTTCATAATTGCACCCGTGCACACAACAACCTTATCCTTGGACATAAGTTTGATAGTCTGTGCAGTCTTTGTGATGCATTCCTCGGACAGGAAGGGTGGGTCGGCCACAACTAAGTCGTAGGAGTTTAAGGCTTCAGGGGGGATCTTATCGGGAGTGTTGTAGTCATAGAGCATAAAATCTGGCTTGTGGACCTCGAATCTTCTGTCATATTCTAGCAGTGTTACTGAAAAGAATAACAAGGATTAAGGTATTCAATTTTTTGAGAAATTTAGGAAAACTTAGCACTAGTCTCCAAATATAATGTGACCGATTAGTTAGATTAATTAATGCATTTGAATTATAGTGAGCTTGTAAAAATCTAACTAAATAACATACATAGGTTGAGGTCAGTACCTGTAGCTCTATGTCCTATTTGTCTTTTCACTGGTACAAACAGAGTGGGACAGGATATCAGTGCCACTCTTTCCCCATCTGCTATGCAACTGTCTATGACTTTCACCAATGTCTGGACCGTTGCCTCGTCATACCAGAACTGGCTCAGTTGCTAAAAAAATAAATATAATTTATGAATAAATTAAGATTTGATTTGATGCTGTTAAAAGACATAGACACATCAAAATGATTCACAACTATTACACAAATAAATACTCTAAGTACATCTCACAATACAACACAAAACATAACTTACAAAAAAATAAAATAAAAATAACTTTATTGAATTCTATTCATACCCAGTTTTCATCAAACAGAACATTTTCCTTTAATTGGTCATCAGCTTCTAGTTTTTCAAGTATCTCCTGTCTTTTAGCCTGCTCCACATAGAACTCCTGAAGGGCGGCAAACGTTTCGGCAGACAGAGATGGCATATCATCCTCTTCTTCCATTTTGTCCTGTAACAAGTAATGTAATATAATGTAAACAAACAGCAGATCCTACTTAATGGCCAAATTATTAATAAGAGTAAGTTTTTTTAAACCTAAACCTATGTAAAACAAAATATCAAAAGACAAGACATTTTAACATTTGCTAAGAGTAATTGTAACCTACATAATTACGAGAGCTATAAATAGGTTAGTTCGACAACACTCTGTCGAGGCACAACCACACAAAACTTCGCTGGCGTTTTATCAATTAAAAATACAACTTACTGTAAACTGTGACGATGTAATAAACTGAAATAGAAATATAAATTATTGGTAAGTATTAAAACTCTTGTTGTAACGAATCTAAGCTCTATTTCGGGTTTTTAAGATTTCGTAATTTATATCAGCTGGGAATAATAATAACCTCAAATTGCGCTATTTTACTTCTTCTTCTTTTATTTTACACAACGTCTGCATTACCTGTCAAATTGACAGAAATTGGAATGTGCTGCCAGCTTAAAATAAGCTTGCCAACTGACCAAATTTTTGTTAGATTTCTTCACAATGATTTTATATACTATATAAAATCATTGTTTCTTCAGTTTAATTTTGTTTTGGATAATGTAAATATTTTGTCGAATTTAGAATGGTTGTTTCAGTAGGAAAACGGAAAATGGAATTTGAAAACCTGCAAGTATTACCGATTCACAACCATCCTGAATATTTGAAAGGCTGCTGCGATCTCATAAATGACGAATGGCCTAGAAGTGAAACTGCCAGAATGATGACCCTACAAGCATCAGGGGACAATTTACCCACTAATTTAATTTTAGTCAACAAGAACAAACATCTTTTAGGTCATTGCAAGCTGACTCCAATACCTAGTATACCACAGAGCTGTTTTGTGGAAACTGTAGTTATAAGCAGGGCCATGCGCGGAAAGAAATTAGGAAGTTTTCTTATGAAATACGTAGAAGATTACTGCCGTGATAATTTAAAGTTGTCTATGATTCATTTATCCACTAAAGGTCAAGAAATTTTTTACTCCAAACTAGGGTATGAAGTTTGCGCTCCTGTGTCTATTTACGGGGTGGGAGTGCCAAGCAATTTAAAACCTAACTCTGTCAGTGAAAGACTTGAAAGTAAGGTGGCTGTGAAATCTCCTAGTGTCGGGCCTCCACCTCCGCCAATGCCCACAAACCATGTCTACAGCAGTATTTGTATAAAGACGTCTAAAACATTTATGTTTAAAAATCTATGATAACAATTCAGTATTAATTTTTCTTCAATATTAATCTTAGATAGCTGGGTAAATATATAGGTAACCAAAAACCCTTATTAAATCCGATATTATAATAAAAAAAATTCAAATCTTGTGGCTTATAATTTTGACAATTACCTTACCTAGACTCTAGTATAATACCTACATTTACATAATTTTTAAATTAGCCTCATAGTAGGAGCTATACCTATAACCTACAAGCTACGGATGATGATGAGATGACGATGTAAGGAAAATAATAGCAGGACATAAAAGTAACGATTTTTTTATAACTTGTCTCCTTTACGTCGTAGTAACTAGATAATAAAAAAAAACATCCTTTAAAAATATGAATATATTACCTACTTAACTAATAGAACATCTAGTCCCGTTTTCCTCGAATATCTTATCAATATATTTATCACATTCTGTGCCGTATGTCTGTAATTTCGTGTAATGTTATAACTTGCTCTTCCTGTTCTTGAGCCATAGTTTGAGCACCCGCCGCAGGATCTTGCCCGAGGGGTTCTTGGGGATGCTGTCCACGAAGACGACGCCCCCGCGGAGCTGCGACGTCGGAGACAGCTGGAACAAACCACACATCGGTCAGGAGATGCCATTAGCCGGGTCCACACCGACGAATCACACCGCCCGCACATTGGGATCGCATTCCTGCCGCGCGCGATCCCAATGTGCGGGCGGTGTGGACGTGCCGCGCGCGATCCATGCGCAGGTAATCAGCTGGGTCCACACCGGATGATCAAAGCTGCATCAGCGATCGCGCGATCCGCGATCCTGGATCACGGAGCGTGGATTACCCACCGGATGATCCAAGCTGCATCAGCGATCGCGCGATCCTCGATCACGGAGCGTGGATTAACTGCGCATGGATCGCGCGCGGCAGGTCCACACCGCCCGCACATTTGGATCTCGCTCCTGCCGCGCGCGATTGGAGCGCTATGGATCGTCCGGTGTGGACCCGGCTATCCACGCTCCGTGATCCAGGATCGCGCCTCGTCGCACTTACCTTGGACGCTGTGAACTGTAGCAGGTCTCGCTCCATGAGGCTGGCGCCAGGCTTGGCGACCACGAAGGCCAGAGGCAGCTCGCCGCACTTACCTTGGACGCTGTGAACTGTAGCAGGTCTCGCTCCGTGAGGCTGGCGCCCGGCTTGGCGACCACGAAGGCCAGAGGCAGCTCGCCGCACTTACCTTGGACGCTGTGAACTGTAGCAGGTCTCGCTCCGTGAGGCTGGCGCCCGGCTTGGCGACCACGAAGGCCAGCGGCAGCTCGCCGCACTTACCTTGGACGCTGTGAACTGTAGCAGGTCTCGCTCCGTGAGGCTGGCGCCCGGCTTGGCGACCACGAAGGCCAGCGGCAGCTCGCCGCACTTACCTTGGACGCTGTGAACTGTAGCAGGTCTCGCTCCGTGAGGCTGGCGCCCGGCTTGGCGACCACGAAGGCCAGAGGCAGCTCGCCGCACTTACCTTGGACGCTGTGAACTGTAGCAGGTCTCGCTCCGTGAGGCTGGCGCCCGGCTTGGCGACCACGAAGGCCAGAGGCAGCTCGCCGCACTTACCTTGGACGCTGTGAACTGTAGCAGGTCTCGCTCCGTGAGGCTGGCGCCCGGCTTGGCGACCACGAAGGCCAGAGGCAGCTCGCCGGCCCTCTCGTCGGGCGCGCCCACGACGCCGCACTCCGCGACGCCGCTGTGCTGGAGCAGGACGCTCTCCACCTCCGCTGGGGCTACCTGCCAATCAGAACGAGTATTTATTTACAAGACAGAATCAGTAGGTAGTGTATCTGATATATCTGTTACGGCTAATACCCGAAGTGCGGCTACACCTAGTTCTAGCCGGTTAGAACTAGGTGTAGCCACTTACTCTTGGTTAAACCTAGTATTAGCCGATTGTTTTCGGGTAAAACTAGGTCTAGCCTTCATCATGCCGGCTACAACTAGGTCCAGCCATTCCCTGTTGGATAAAACTAGGTCTATCCGATATCACTCCGGTTAGAACTAGGTCCAGACAATTCCTGTTGGATAAAACTTGTTATTCTGATAAATAGTTTATGTTACTTTATAAAAGTGTGATTTATAATTAAAATTACATTCTTTAAATTATAATATGCAACTACTTACTTATTGTCTGTTGTTAAAAAATGTTCCTGATTGTTCCTATTATATTAAAAATTGCACTCCTAATAATTTATGTTAATTATTACAATGTGATTTATAAGAATAAAAAAAAATCTCTACGTTTCTTTTTATTGGATGTTTTTTAATATCTAAAAAAGCTCTGCCGATAGCATGCCGGCTACAACTATGTACAGCCAATCCCTGCTAGATAAAACTAAGATACGCGCTGCTGCTGCTGATCTACTGCAGGTCTACGAGCGAGTGTGTCTCACCTCACTATCTGCAGCAGCGGCGCGTGTCTTAGTTTATCTAGCAGGGATTGGCTGTACATAGTGTGCAATTTTTAATATAATAGGAACAATCAGAAACATTTTTTTAACAACAGACAATAAGTAGTTGCATATTATAATTTAAAGAATGTTATTTTAATTATAAATCACACTTTTATAAAGTAACATAAACTATTTATTAGAATAACAAGTTTTATCCAACAGGGATTGCCTGGACCTAGTTCTAGCCGGAGTGATATCGGATAGACCTAGTTTTATCCAACAGGGAATGGCTGGACCTAGTTTTAGCCGACATGATGAAGGGTAGACCTAGTTTTACCCGACAACAATCGGCTAATACTAGGTTTAACCAAGAGCAAGTGGCTACACCTAGTTCTAACCGGCTAGAACTAGGTGTAGCCGCACTTCGGGTATTAGTCGTAACATATCTATATGCACGTGATAGGCACACAACGGATTTATGAACAATTATTGTTCTGCATCACCATTGCAAATATAGTAAGTACCTAAACAAGCAACTCTTATCATAATTATAACCGTACTATACTGATCTAATCGGTTGTTAGTTTGATACTTAAAGACTTGTAACCTACGTACTAAAGATATTTAGAAGAAATTTTGCATATTTGATATTAACAGCTGTTTGATTGTGTAAAGTGATAATTATTAACATAATACTTCAATACAGAACATAAGTAATGAAACATGCTGACAAAACGTTCTAAGGTTACCTAGCTCCTGTGTTGTTGTACAGAGTACCTACCTTCTCATTTTATCAGTGTATTATGATTGAAAAGAACTATTGAACCGATTTCGACAATAAGCACCTACATATTCATGACTCTTGATACCCAGACGCACTTTCGCCGCACTTCAGCATCACCACACATTGTAGTTATTCCCACTTGCATTTCTTTACCCACCTGATACCCCTTATACTTGATGAGCTCCTTAAGCCGGTCTACAATAAAGAGTCCCCCGTCCTCGTCGAAGTAGCCCACGTCCCCCGTCAGCAGGTAGCCCTCCGCGTCGAACATGGCGCGCGTCGCCCCCGCGTCCCCCACGTAGCCCTGCATCACGGCCGGGCCCTTCACGCAGATCTCGCCGTGCTGGCGCGCACCCAGCTTTACTCGCTTGTCTATGTCGACCACCTGGAACGTATTATATCACATCAAATAATTCTATTGGTCTCAAATAAACAAGACTGTTAGGTACATACCATATAAAAACTAAATATATGAGGACCATTGCCTGCTAAGCCACGCCATTAATTAATTAGTAAGTAGATTAAATTAGATTTATAAATAAAGTTAAGTTAAGTACCAAGATAGTCTAAGATAAGATAATAATAAGAAAGGTGCAATAACGAGTAAATGTCCGCGAGAACGGCTGCCGACAAACTGCTGCGCAGTTTGGCAGAAAATTAGTTAAGAAATGTACCAACTCAACTATTAAATTTAGCAACTGCAATTCAATATTCCTGACACCTGTTGATGTAAGAGAAATTGTCACTATTGTTAAAAATCTCAAAAATAAAAAAAGTTCAGGACATGACAATATACCCATGCAAATAATTAAAAGTAGTATTAAATTTATTGTTTGTCCATTAGTCTACATAGTAAATCTAACTTTGGAACAGGGTTATTTTCCTGATGATCTTAAAAAAGCTTTGATAAAACCCTTGCACAAAAAAGGTTCAAAAACAGATATGGGCAACTATAGACCCATAGCTCTACTGCCTAGCTTTTCAAAAATTTTCGAAAAAGTAATTTATAATAGATTAATTTCATTCATAGAACATAATAATATAATAGACAGTAATCAATTTGGCTTTCAAAGAAATAAAAACACTACACTAGCTACATTTAAAATGCTAAAAAATGTATGGGAGGGAATAAATAAAAAGTCTTATGGAGTAGCGTTATTCTTAGATATGTCAAAAGCTTTTGACTGCGTTGTTCACAATATTTTATTAGACAAAATGGAAAAAATGGGAATAAGAGGAACAGCTCTTAAACTTATAGAGTCTTATCTAACTAACAGAAGTCAGGCAATCGTTTTAGACAACTATAATAAAAAAACTAAAATGATTGAAGCCGTACAGTCAAATTTTGAAAGTGTAGTATTAGGTGTACCACAAGGTAGCGTGTTGGGGCCATTATTTTTCTTATTATACATTAACGAATTACCAAAAATCACAGAACATCTTTGTATAATGTTTGCAGATGATGCTACCATATATATACCACAAGAACAAAAATCACCAGAAGAATTAGAAATTGATATAAACATGACACTAAAAAAAGTTGTAATTTGGCTAGATGAAATAAATTTGAAAGTAAACATGTCAAAAACTAACTATATTAGATTTCAAAACTACAAAACCCCAGATATAAATTTGAAAATTGAATATAACAAAATCATTATAGAAAAAATAAATAACACAAATTTCTTAGGACTCTCAATAGACTCAAATCTCAATTGGAAATCTCATATAACAAAGGTAAATAATAAAATATCCAAATATTGTTACTCACTTTCAATTTTAAGCACAATATCGTCAAAAAAGACTGCAATACTGGCATACTATGGCTTAGTATACCCACAATTACTTTATGGTATAATATTCTGGGGTAATTCAGTTAATATTCAATCAACATTCATTATGCAAAAAAAAGCAATTAGATCAATCTTTCATTTAAAAAACACTGACACATTACGTACTTTATTTAAAACTGAAAAAATATTAACACTCACAAACATTTACATTTTAGAAGTTTGCAAATTTATTAGGAAAAATAATCAGTATTTTAAAGAAAACAAATCCACTCGAGCTGAATCTCTTAGACTTAAATATAAATATAATATTACTATACCTCAATTAAACAATAGTATGTACAAAAATAGTGCCTATATATCTGCTATAAAAGTATATAATGGGCTTCCAATTGAACTTAAGTCTTTAGATGGACCATTATTTGTAATAAAACTAAAGAAATGGTTAACATTAAATGTATTTTATAGTCTTAAAGAATTTTACGAATATAATTCGAAAACTTAATTATGCTGTTACTATTAATAATTAGTTTTAAGATTAAAAATTTTAGATGTAGTAACTATTGTAATACCTATACCAAATATTGTTGTACGCTCCAAGTGGGCAGACTGTTGATACTACCTATGTATAATTTAAGACCTACTTTGTACACAGTTTCACAATAAATAATTCTTTATCTTTATCTTTACCTACTTTAAAGAATAAATAAAATAAATACAAATACAATACTATTTGTTATATTATAGTGATAAACTCTCACTTCATCATATCATCATAACACCCATATTCACGTTCCCACTGCTGGGACACAGGGACTTCTCTCATGACGAGAGAGATTAGGCCTTAATTCACCACGCTGGCCAAGTGCGGGTTGGTGAATGACACATGTCCTTCAAAATTTTTTTCAAAGCTCTCAGAACATGCCGGTTTCCTCACGATGTTTTGCCTTCACCGTTAGAGCACGTGTTTTTTAAAGCACACATAATTTTCCAAGAAGAAAAATCAGAGGTGTGCGGCGGGGTTTGAACCCACGACCTTCGGAATGAAAGTCGTGTGTGCTCCCACTTAGCCAACACGGCTCTCACTTAAGTTTTCTAAATTATTAGAAATTGGTATGAGAAAAATTACAAGATCACAACGTAACCTTGGCCCTCGAGTGGGAGTCGAACCCACGCCTCCCAGTTAGATCCTAGGAATCTGGGAGGCGTGGGTTCGACTCCCACTCGAGGGCCAAGGTTACGTTGTGATCTTGTAATTTTTCTCGTACCAATTTCTAATAATTTAAATATATGATTGTTTTTAATTACGATTAAAAGTTTTTGATTTTTTATATTGGTTTAATTTAAGCCTAAAAAACAAAACGGTATGTATTCCATATTTGGTTACTTTACTCTATAAATCATGCGAATAGACGCTGCAAGTTGGTACAGAATTGTTGCCCATCTTCTGGTTGGTATAATATATCACTTAAACGGTACAACGACTGGTATTATTTTGTATAAGTACTCATTATTATGATATAGGTAAAATAAAACAGTGAAGACCTTAATCCTGACCCCAGGGATGGGGTACCCGCAGCAGCCTGGTTTCCGCTTGAAACCTGCTTCCGAAGAGTCTTTGGTGGCAGTTAGCGATGTTTCCGTCATTCCATATGCTTGGAAAACTCCTAAGCAATTTGGCAGTCTGAAATTAAAATTGTAATTAGGTAGGTAGGTACCATGAGGAATATGCAAAATATTTAGGACTGTAACCAGTAACCACCATTATGTCTACTTATATCTTTGCCCGCGTTATATTTGACTATGTTATCGCAAAGATATGAGGAGCATAATGGCAGTTTTAAATCCTCCTATCTACCCGGGGGAGAGGTCGAACTACTCCACCGCCAGCGCCTTCCTACCGTTTCATAGCAGCGGCGATGGTCTCCGAGCTGAGCGGCGCGGCCCCGCACCACACCGTCTCCACGGAGGACAGGTCGTACTGCTCTACCGCCGGCGCCTTACCCAGGAACACCACGATCGGAGGCACAGTCAGCAGCTTCTTTACCTGGAACATAAACAAACTTGCATGAATTACAATCATCATTCAATCGCACGCGCACGTGACTAAGTGGACTTGCATTGCGAAAGTTGTGGGTTCAAATGCCTGCAAATTAATTAGGAAAGAAAGAAAAATTCTAATCTTAAGACACACACACATAATCTTATAACTATAAATAGGCGTCCAACTCAGCTTCATGTTGGCTATTAAAACGCTGATATTCCGTTGGAACCATCAGCATTAATAAATTACCTTATAATTTTGTATGCATTTGAGGTAGTTGAGAGGGTTGAACCCCTCTGAGAAGTAGATGGTGGTGGAGCCCACTAGCGCGTGGTTGATGGTGGACATGAGCCCGTAGGCGTGCGACCACGGGACTATCGAGATCAACGTCTCCTTATTTTTTGATTCTCTGCAAAGAACATTATAATTTTACCTAAAACTTTAAGTAGGTACCTACATATTTTGAAACATACACAGCATAGATTATTTTGCTGAATAAGCTTTATATTTTGTAGATATAAGCGTCGTAATTATCTATATTTTCTGTGATATAGGTACAGAATTGAACTAAAGGAAAATACAGCGAATGCGAAGAAATGGTTCTGTCATTTTAAACGTGATCGAATCCCTCTTGATCCAGACATTAACTACCTAGTTCTTAAAACGCGAGCAACTTATTTATAAGAAAGTTGGTATTCATAAAATGAACTTACTCAAACGATGCCACCGAATACAGCACGTTCAAATTGGAAAGTAACACCCCTTTCGGAAGCCCCGTAGTCCCGGAAGAATAGAGGATGAACGCTCCATCAGAACCTTCCATCTTAGGCACCTCCAACTCCTGGCCATCTCCACCTTCTAAGCTACTGAACAGCACCACCCCTTTGTCCACGGCTGTTCCATTCAGCTGAAGAATCGTCTTCAAACTGGGTATAGTTTTAAGTGTGTTCAAGTGCTCTTTAAGAGACGACTCTGAACAGAACATGAATGTTGGTTTGGATATTTTTAAGACGTGTTGTATTTCCTCTGAAACAATAAGATTAGATATTAGTTAACACGAGGGCATTCTCTTATTTCTAGTAGATGAAAATTGAATGACATGTGCCTGAGAATAGAAAGTCAGCGCCGATCTGTATAGCCAACTTACTACGATCACCAACACACCTGGTACCTAAGGGCTGTGATTAAACAAAACTTGTAATGGATTCTTTTAGGGATACCACCCAGTGGGACGTAAAATGTGTTGATGTTGACACTATTCCTACGGTTTCTATTCGGCAATAGTTACTAGTCTTAACTATTACAAACCACTGATTAAATGTCACCAAGCGTATTACCATAGGACAACATCTTGGAGAGCAATATAGTTATCAGGTACCTTTAGTGTACATTAGGTTGAGGGTGGTGATGGTGGCGCCGCAGCAGAGCGCGCCCAGCGCCGCCACCAGGTACGCCACCGAGTTCTCCCCGCAGAGCGCCACCACGGCCCGCGGCCCCACCCCTAGCTTGCGCAGGCGCACGGCCGCGGCGGTGGTGGCGTTTAGTAGCTCCCGGTGTGTCGTCTGCGTGCCTGACTCTCCGTGTATCTGGAAATGGGGCGCTCAGAAGAAATTTATGATTTTGCGATAGCACACGAGGACGATTTTGACAATTAAGATACCTACCTACCTATCCTAGTTGTCAATATTCATCATATAATAAGATAGGTATTATACTTACCTATTTAAATTCATATTTCAGCGAGCAAAGAGCCGCTTTATGTAGGTACCTACCTACCTACTATAGATCGTTTTTTAACGTTAAAATACATCTACAGTAAATTATTTTACTTTCATTAGAAACATATTCATAAAACCATTATCAAATATTAGGTATGTAACGAGGTTCTATTTACTCGGCTTTTGTACGTAGATATATAGGCACAGACGTGTTTCAAGTTGATAAGTAGGCTAGAGCGAGAAACAAAACCGACATCAAACCGGTTACCACTTGGGCCAAAACCCTTGGTACCTACTACGACTACTTTAGAGATAATTTGAGCCTGAATCTCAAATGTTTACATTAGGTACGTTGAGTCTTATATCACATGCACATGAGTAGGAATTAGGTTTTTTTCCTGAACTTATACAAAGTGTCTCGACCATAAGTGGTCAGGGCTGGGAAACCTATATAGGTCTTCCGAAAGCACCTTAGTTTATTCAATAAAAATATTTCAAAACGGTACGGTACATAGGTAGGTAGGTGTTTTGTAAAAACCTACCTACGGTCTGAAATTAAATTTATCCTTGTACAAGACTAGATATAGGTAAACAACCTTATACTATGTACGTTTCTACGGCAACATAACATACCTACCAATGCAACACTCTGTCCATCCTCGCTGATTCCTCTCAGACAGTCCAGGATGTGCTGGCCCAGGGTGAGATGAGCCGGGACCTTCAGCGCGGGCCCCCCATCCACCACATTGTTCACGATCTTCATATTTATCACTATACTGATCAAACTAAGGAGCGTTGACTTTGACCTTTACAATGATTACAATGATAATAAACACACGACCGCTCGCTCTGTATACAGAGACTCACTGAGTCAGACTTGTTTTGTTTGTGTTATTGTACTTTGTTTTGTACCTAAATATGACATGTATTGATAAGCGTACCCACCACAGAGCAGATATAGAGATACCTACATCTCTATATCTGCTCTGTGGTGGGTAGATACGCTTATCAATAAGTACCCACACATACAAGATGATTTGGTGTAACAGGTGTAATTTGGTGTAATAAATATATCTAAATTCTCAATTTATTATTTTTATAAATACCTTATGTATTAGTTTATAGATATTATTATCATAATAGACTTAATGTGACTTAACTTATTAGTCAGGGATCCGTAGTACATGGAAATCAAGTGATTACTAACAAGCTAATTTTTGGTGAGTATCTTCGTTTCGATGAGACGTCCAAAGATATCCTATACCCAACTCTCGATTGTGGTAGCTAACAGAGATATCAAGGATTAAAAAATTCAAGGATGTAAAAACGGGATAACAGACCACGAAATTTGTAGGACAATATGTTATATCTCAAGGTAATTATCTAAATTATATAAAAACATGTTTGTCCTACAAAACCTATGGTTTGATCAAAGAGTCCGCCATTTCCAAAATGTGTCGAAAACGAGGTCAATTTAAATGATTACTATGATTACTAACCAGCTGATTTTTTGTTGTATACTTAATTAATATTTATAAAATCTAACGGACATATTGTCCGACAAATTTTGTGGTCCGTTATCCCGGTTTTACATCCTTGAATTTTTTAATCCTTGATATCTCTGTTAGCTACCACAATCGAGAGTTGGGTATAGGATATCTTTGGACGTCTCATCGAAACGAAGCTACTCACCAAAAATTAGCTTGTTAGTAATCACTTGATTTCCATGTACTACGGATCCCGGCCTATATGCCACGCCTCGTGGACTTTTTATCACATGTGCAATTTTTTATCTATACCAATATTATAAAGATGTAGAGTTTGTTTAATAATAAATAATCGCAACAGGAACCGCTGGTACGGTTTGATAAATTATTTTAATGTTGAATAGTAGGTACTTGTATACCTACATTTATCAAGGAACGTTATTTAAGTTATAAGGCTATATTCGTTTTATGTAGGAACTAGCCGACCGCCAACAGCTTCGCTTGCTTTTTTTCATAAAATATAGCCTATAACCTTCCTCGATAAACGGGCTATCCAACACTGAAAGAATTTTGTAAATCGGACCAGCGGTTCCTGAGATTAGCGCGTTCAAACAAACAAACAAACAATCAAACTCTTCAGCTTTATAATATTATTATAGTATAGATATAAATATGTGTAGATGACATAAAAAAACGCAAGCGAAGCTGTCGGCGGGCCGGCTAGTAATGAATAGATAATCTATACTAATACCACAAGTCTGCAAAATAAATAATCTAAGATTATCAGTACCTACCTACTTAAGTTGACGACGAATGTCGGCACTCCGCGAATAAACCGACAATTTAACTGCCGCTGTCCCACGCCCAGCAGTAATTCGTGTTGTACTCTCGAGTGATATCACTAAATATTAGATATTGTTACCGAGCAGTTAACTTAGTTAATTACTTATCTTTTTTGTTCGTTATGATATTCGCTGAATGTGTCAACTAATACTGGCAGTCTAGGCTCTGTGTACGCCTCTACCGTTAACCGGCCGAGGAACCAAGTCGTCTGTCCTTCTCCTTCGTGTAAGTGGACGTCCAACGCGCAACATTGCGGTTGTCTATCTGAGAACTCTTCGGCTCCATCGATTATCTGTTTCACACGCTGTGGCCAACTCACTGACACTTCAATTAACTAATCCGCTTGGCTACCGGCCACCATTGTTCTTCGTCGTGTCTCTTAATTTCTGATAGGATTCCGTAAATGTTCTAAAAATGGACTTTGGAAACATGCAAATACTACAGCTTCATAAACATCCTGAATACTTCAAGCCTTGCTACGAAATGATAGAAGAGGAATGGCCCCATGTTGCCTCACGGTGGAAGTTACGAGAATCTGGCGATGTTCTACCCACGAGTTTCGTTATAGTCCACCAAAACAAGGTCTTAGCACACTGCAGACTCGCTCCGATCTCCGTTATACCACAGAGCTGTATGATAGAGACTGTAGTTGTTGACAAATCCGTGCGCGGGATTAAACTAGGATCATTTCTTATTAATTACGTGGAAATTTACAGCAGGGATGTGATTGAAAAAGAGATGATTCATGTGACGGCGAAGTGGCAAATGGATTTTTACGCGAGGCTGGGGTTTGAAGTGTGCGAGCCGGTTAAAGAGGATCAGAGGGTCCCCACGGAAGAAGGAGGGCCCAAAACGCAATGGGATCATGCTGACTACAAAATTCCCAAAACATTCATGGTGAAATATTTATTGTAGACTACGCGCCGCCACTAAAGTCCGTTTCTAAAACTGTAGTTCCCGCATTAACCGTAAGACTTGAAAGGTGGTGGGTTCTAATATTTATTTTAATAAAAGCTATCTAGCCGACCCACTGACAACTTCACTTACGTTTTTTATTTTATGTACGTATTTATGGACTGTAATATATTTTATATCTTGCCTAATTATAGGAATCTTTGAATGTTAAAATTGGATCTTGTATTGTATACTGATAATCTAGTAGACATAGAAATCTGTACGCTTTCCAAATAAATAAAAAAATAAACGCCAGTTATTAACGTTTTATTGTAATTAGAACTTGGCTGCATCAATAAAGTCCATGGCGCGCCTGCGGACCTCCTCGGCCCGCGGCGCGTCGCCCAGCCTCTCCTCCGCCGCGACCCATTTCTTATACAACACCTTCATCTTGCGCGCCGGCAGCTTCAGCGACGTCATGCGGTCCAGGACTTGTCTGTAGACATAATCAAATTAAAATACAATTTTATTAAGTACTAGCTGTCCGCCCGCGGCTTTGCCCGCATTATATTAGAGTAAAAAGTATCCTATGTCCTCCGCAATGAGTATTAAGGGGTGTATAAGTGGTTATTGACCTGATCTGTTGTATGTCGCGGTCCTTGAGCAGCGTGTCCACATACGTGGCGCAGACGTCCACTCGCTGCGGGTACACCGCCAGCACCTGCTCGAACAGCGCCTCCGCGCGCTCCCTGCCCCCGTGACGACGCTCCAGCAGAGCGAACTGGACCAGCAGGGACACGTCTGGGGAACCAAAATAAAAAGCAAAATTCTGATTAAGTTTTGAAAATTAAGCCAGTAATATAGGATAAGTCCAATCCAATAAGGATGATACTCACGTTCTTTCTTCTCCAGCACCGTGAGCGCCTTCTGCATGATCTGCCGCGCCCTCTCGGTGAGCCCGGCGCGGTAGCAGGCGGCCCCGGCGGCCACGTGCGCGCCGCCCCGGTGTCGGTGCCGCCGCGTCACCAGCTCGGCCAGCGCGCCCAGCTCCGCGTGCTGCCCCGTCTCCACCAGCACGTCCAGCAGCGCGCAGTGGACGGCGTACGGGTCGTTCAGCTGGATGGCTTCTTCGATCGTTTTTTGTTGGGATTCCTGAACAAAGTCAGTTAAAATTACATATCAGGGTATTTGGGGTAAAATGGATGGAAGAAAAGAGTGTAAGTGGAGGTAATTCAGCACACAAAACTTTAAAGATTCTTTAATTCTTCCAAACCTAAGTAACAGAGTAAACTAGCTTCCACATACCTTAGTGCCGAACCGGTGCTCCAGGTTGAGGAGCGCGAGCCACACGTTCAGTTTGTCCTGTTCCTCTCGGAAGGGGATCGCGGTCAGCGCCTTGCGGGCTACGGCGCGCGCCTTGTCTAACTCTGTCGCCTGGAACAAACAATGGACTACTGAAGTTTGGTATTTGGATCGCACTTCAGTATTTCTTCAGTTACTGGAACTGCTCCACGGAGCGTCGGACCCCGCCGCCCCCTCCAGGCAGGGCGCGGGTCCTCACTCACTCACCTGCAGGTGGAAGGCCATGTACGCGATCCACAGCTGGCTGGCGCCGGGCTGCGCCACCAGCGCGCGCTCGAACTGCTCCACGGAGCGCGGCGCGGCGTCCGACCCCGCCGCCCCCTCCAGGCAGGGCGCGGGTCCTCACTCACTCACCTGCAGGTGGAAGGCCATGTACGCGATCCACAGCTGGCTGGCGCCGGGCTGCGCCACCAGCGCGCGCTCGAACTGCTCCACGGAGCGCGGCGCGGCGTCCGACCCCGCCGCCCCCTCCAGGCAGGGCGCGGGTCCTCACTCACTCACCTGCAGGTGGAAGGCCATGTACGCGATCCACAGCTGGCTGGCGCCGGGCTGCGCCACCAGCGCGCGCTCGAACTGCTCCACGGAGCGCGGCGCGGCGTCCGACCCCGCCGCCCCCTCCAGGCAGGGCGCGGGTCCTCACTCACTCACCTGCAGGTGGAAGGCCATGTACGCGATCCACAGCTGGCTGGCGCCGGGCTGCGCCACCAGCGCGCGCTCGAACTGCTCCACGGAGCGCGGCGCGGCGTCCGACCCCGCCGCCCCCTCCAGGCAGGGCGCGGGTCCTCACTCACTCACCTGCAGGTGGAAGGCCATGTACGCGATCCACAGCTGGCTGGCGCCGGGCTGCGCCACCAGCGCGCGCTCGAACTGCTCCACGGAGCGCGGCGCGGCGTCCGACCCCGCCGCCCCCTCCAGGCAGGGCGCGGGTCCTCACTCACTCACCTGCAGGTGGAAGGCCATGTACGCGATCCACAGCTGGCTGGCGCCGGGCTGCGCCACCAGCGCGCGCTCGAACTGCTCCACGGAGCGCGGCGCGGCGTCCGACCCCGCCGCCCCCTCCAGGCAGGGCGCGGGTCCTCACTCACTCACCTGCAGGTGGAAGGCCATGTACGCGATCCACAGCTGGCTGGCGCCGGGCTGCGCCACCAGCGCGCGCTCGAACTGCTCCACGGAGCGCGGCGCGGCGTCCGACCCCGCCGCCCCCTCCAGGCAGGGCGCGGGTCCTCACTCACTCACCTGCAGGTGGAAGGCCATGTACGCGATCCACAGCTGGCTGGCGCCGGGCTGCGCCACCAGCGCGCGCTCGAACTGCTCCACGGAGCGCGGCGCGGCGTCCGACCCCGCCGCCCCCTCCAGGCAGGGCGCGGGTCCTCACTCACTCACCTGCAGGTGGAAGGCCATGTACGCGATCCACAGCTGGCTGGCGCCGGGCTGCGCCACCAGCGCGCGCTCGAACTGCTCCACGGAGCGCGGCGCGGCGTCCGACCCCGCCGCCCCCTCCAGGCAGGGCGCGGGTCCTCACTCACTCACCTGCAGGTGGAAGGCCATGTACGCGATCCACAGCTGGCTGGCGCCGGGCTGCGCCACCAGCGCGCGCTCGAACTGCTCCACGGAGCGCGGCGCGGCGTCCGACCCCGCCGCCCCCTCCAGGCAGGGCGCGGGTCCTCACTCACTCACCTGCAGGTGGAAGGCCATGTACGCGATCCACAGCTGGCTGGCGCCGGGCTGCGCCACCAGCGCGCGCTCGAACTGCTCCACGGAGCGCGGCGCGGCGTCCGACCCCGCCGCCCCCTCCAGGCAGGGCGCGGGTCCTCACTCACTCACCTGCAGGTGGAAGGCCATGTACGCGATCCACAGCTGGCTGGCGCCGGGCTGCGCCACCAGCGCGCGCTCGAACTGCTCCACGGAGCGCGGCGCGGCGTCCGACCCCGCCGCCCCCTCCAGGCAGGGCGCGGGTCCTCACTCACTCACCTGCAGGTGGAAGGCCATGTACGCGATCCACAGCTGGCTGGCGCCGGGCTGCGCCACCAGCGCGCGCTCGAACTGCTCCACGGAGCGCGGCGCGGCGTCCGACCCCGCCGCCCCCTCCAGGCAGGGCGCGGGTCCTCACTCACTCACCTGCAGGTGGAAGGCCATGTACGCGATCCACAGCTGGCTGGCGCCGGGCTGCGCCACCAGCGCGCGCTCGAACTGCTCCACGGAGCGCGGCGCGGCGTCCGACCCCGCCGCCCCCTCCAGGCAGGGCGCGGGTCCTCACTCACTCACCTGCAGGTGGAAGGCCATGTACGCGATCCACAGCTGGCTGGCGCCGGGCTGCGCCACCAGCGCGCGCTCGAACTGCTCCACGGAGCGCGGCGCGGCGTCCGACCCCGCCGCCCCCTCCAGGCAGGGCGCGGGTCCTCACTCACTCACCTGCAGGTGGAAGGCCATGTACGCGATCCACAGCTGGCTGGCGCCGGGCTGCGCCACCAGCGCGCGCTCGAACTGCTCCACGGAGCGCGGCGCGGCGTCCGACCCCGCCGCCCCCTCCAGGCAGGGCGCGGGTCCTCACTCACTCACCTGCAGGTGGAAGGCCATGTACGCGATCCACAGCTGGCTGGCGCCGGGCTGCGCCACCAGCGAGCGCTCGAACTGCTCCACGGAGCGCGGCGCGGCGTCCGACCCCGCCGCCCCCTCCAGGCAGGGCGCGGGTCCTCACTCACTCACCTGCAGGTGGAAGGCCATGTACGCGATCCACAGCTGGCTGGCGCCGGGCTGCGCCACCAGCGCGCGCTCGAACTGCTCCACGGAGCGCGGCGCGGCGTCCGTCCCCGCCGCCCCCTCCAGGGCTCGGATCCTTTCCTCCTCAGCTCGCAGCTTGGCCAGCTTCTCCGCTACGGAGAGCTTCTTGCGCTTCTTTTTAGGTTCGTCTTCTTTCTGGAAGGCAAAGTTAGTAATATGAGGATGTTGCTGGGTGAATTGTCGAGCAATCTTCACTGCACTCCTAACAACCCTCTTGCTATACCCGTTTGAGTAGTTGAGATACTCACTTCTTCTTCGCTACTGCTAGATTCCTCTTCACGAACACTCTCTTTTACAGCTCCAGCATCGCCGAAGAAGAAATCCTTAGCACTGGGCACATCCAACGCCGGTTCCGCACACTTAACAACCTTGATTTCCTTCATAACCGACTTCTTAACACTCTCCTCTAAATCCTCTTCATCGTCCATTTTACTGTCACTTTTCTCAGATTCTGAATTAGATTTATTTTGTTTCTTAGCTAACTTCTTTTCCTTTTTCCTCTTCTTCTGTTCTTCTTTGTAATTATCGTTTTTTTCATTGCCTAGTTCTGCTAGCTTTTCTTCTACTTTCGTTTTAGCTTCATTTAATTTGTTAATTCTTTCTTCTATAGTTAATTTTTCGTTGCGCATCGCTGTGTGGTATTTTTTATTCTTAGAATTAAGTCCTCTCTCTTCTATATGTGTAATTTTCTCCTCAACAACTTCAGAGCGTTTTTGTCTAATTGATATAGCTTTCGAGAGCGCTGTTAGTCTTTTCTTGAATTCTTTTGGTGTAGTACAATCTGTTGTGTCTAGTAAGCCTTGTTCGTGGGGGGTTAATATATCTTCTTCTTCGTATATATCAGTTTCTATAGCGTCACTTTCTTCTGATTTATCTTCTTGTCTCTTTTCTTTATTCTTTTTTGGCTTTTCAGTGCTCTCTTGGTAAGATTTGATGTAATCGTCTGGATTTGAGGTTTCTGATACGTTTCTTTTCTTCTTTTTAGGTTTATCTTCTGTGCTATCTGTTGTTTTGTCTGTTTGTTCGTTATTTTTGTGTTTTTTTGGCGGAGGGTCACTTTCACTTGTTTTTCGCTCGCGTTTACCTTTCTTACGGTTTTCCTGTACAAAAGAAACAACAATTTAAGAAAACATTTCTCTAGATAGTTATCAAATTTATAAGATTTGGACCTAAAACTGAAAAAAAATCTTAAATATCATACAATTTTATTGCCTTTATGAAACTAACTTACATCATATTCAAATGGAGCTGTGATGAAACTTCCGGTCATCTTTTTCGTTTCCGGTTTGCAGTTCAGTATGGTGCATTTTACCTGTAATTCATAAAATGTATACCATAATTTGCGTAATAAGTTAAAGCACAGTTTTCATCACCGTCAAAACACCCTATTCTGTCCTGCAGAGTTTTCATCACCATCGTCAAAACAGCCCTATTTCGTCCTATACATAATTGACCACGTGTCTACCCAATAGAACCCATTGTACTTACGATTTGTCCTAAATGGAAGGAGTCTGCGATGTTCTGGGCGCGGTCCGGCGACACGAACTGTCGCGGCACGTAGGCCGTCACGTTGTTGAAGAACGACACTAGCACGTACTCGCGCCCTATGAACTGGAACAATACGACTGTTAACTAGTGCTTATTATTATATAAACTTTATATATTTTTATATTTCTGGACAATCATTGGACAATTGACGAGCTCTGTGGCGCGGCGGGCGAAGGTCTGCCTGCGACGCAAGAGGTTGCGGGTTCGATTCCCGTCTGGGGACAGTATGGTCAATTCAATTCAATTCAATTCATTTATTCATACTTTTGGATCACAAAGAACACTTAGTCACGTCAAACATAATAATAAAATATAAGAATAATAATATTTAAAATAATAAAAACAAATTAAGCAGCAATAGCATTGTCAAATAAGTAAAATGTAAATTATCAAATAAAATAAGAATTAATAAAAATTAAAATTATTAGAGATTTAAATACATATTCATGTCAATCATCAATCTGAAAAATATTTTTATCCGCAAATGCTTCGTCTAGTCGATAATAACTTTTCATGATTAGTCTATTTTTAATAAATAATTTAAAATTTACATCTGACATTGCCTGTACACTATCTGGTAACATGTTATATAATTTGACAGAATTGCAAATAAAACTTTTCGACACCTTACTCAATCTAGTTTTAGGTACAAGTAAGTCATTTTTATGTCTTGTATTGTAACTATGTCCATCTCTAACAAATTTGGAGTTGTGAAGATTACTTTTTGCATAGATAAGATTTTGGTAGATATATTCCCCAATCATAGTCATTATTCCTAGTTGTCTAAATTTTTCCCTACACGAGTCCAAAGACCTCATTCCCAAAATGTTCCGTACTGCACGTTTCTGTACAACAAAAACTCTATTTGCCTCCGCGGCTCTTCCCCAAAGTAGTATGCCATAGGTCATGATGGAATGAAAATATGAGAAGTAAACCATACGTGCTGCTTTCTCTCCCCCAATTTCTCTTATTTTTCTAATGGCGTAGGTAGCCGAGCACAGCCTTTTAGCAAGAGCTCCGATATGGACACTCCACGTTAGCTTAGTGTCAAGCCAGACACCCAAGAACTTGACTCGATCACTATGAGGTATATTTAAGTTATCAAGAGTTGCTTTCATAAGCTGTCTGGATTGGTCATTGGGTCTGTTACTTAGTGAGAAAGGTATTATATTAGTTTTATCTACATTGAGGAGCATGTTGTTCACTGAGAACCATACTTTTAAATTATCTAACGAGTCCAGAATTTTCTTGTTTGCATTTTCATTAGAAGCACTCTTAATAACTAAGCTAGTGTCGTCTGCAAAGAGGGTAACATCTACATCGTCTAGCACAACCGATACATCATTGATGTATGTTAAGAACAGTAGTGGTCCTAAAATGGAACCCTGCGGTACACCCAACTTAACTTTGCATTTAATCTGGTCTGCAAATATTTGTTCTAGGTGCCCGAATCTAAGTTTGTATATTCTATTAATTATATCGGAAATAGCACCCGTGACACTTGCTCCGTGCTTACCACGGAGCTAGATGTTTCTGTGAGAATTGTCCAGCAATATTTTATTATTATTATTTATTAGAAAAACATACAGAACAAACATAACTAAATAAATATAATCACAAAACGTAGAAACGTTTCAACTGCTGCGACATAGGGACTTTCCTTGGCGAGAGAGATTTATTTATTTATTTATTGAACATGTTACACCAACAGAGTATACATTATTACATCCACATTTTGAAATTATTTATAGGTACACACAAGTTGAATGTCACTCTAATTATAGGTATAAACTGCATGCGAAAAGTAGGTATTTAAAAATCCAAATAGAAAAATTTTAGATAAGTATACATATTATATAGATTAGGGCTTAATAGATGGCACTTACTCTGGTGACCCCGGTGTATGCGGCCCCGACTCTTGCCTCCTCGTAGCTCAGCAAGGGCAGCTGGTCCTCCACCAGGGACGGCTTCAGGGTCAGGACCAGGTGCTGCTTGGACACGTCGATGGAGAGGACGCGCGCTTGGACTTTTTGACCCACCTGTGGACAAAAGACGCTTTTAGTGATCTATACAAAACAAGCTTTCCGCCCGCGGCTTCGCCCGCATTATATTAGAGTAAAAAGTATCCTATGTCCTTCTCCTGGCTCTTTGCTACCTCCCTGCCAATTTTCAGCCAAATCTATTCAGCCGTTCTCGAGTTATAAGTGAAGTAACTAACACAACTTTCTTTTATATATAAAAGAAGAAGAAGAAGATATGTAGTTGCTTTAGTAATTTTTATTCTGATCAGACTAGAATTTGCATATAGTCGGCCAAGAAAGTGGTCTTCCAGTTTTGTCAAAAGTTTCTGTGTGATGTAATATGATCGATATAGTTGACTTTTCTAACATAATTTAACTGACGTACAAACGAATCTCAACTGTAGGGTGGTTGACCACATTTTTTACTGATTTCAGATTTATTTATTTAACCATTTCATTATATTACATAATATTGGCAAGTCATGTAGTTACAATAGGTTCTTATAGCTAAATAGGTACAATGCGTTTTTTACATAAGTAATTCAATTATTTTAATTGTGTATATCAGAAAATGAACAATTCATGTATACGGTTATATGATAATAAGGATGTGATTCCAAGAACGTTTTTATTTTTTGCTTAAATGTAGGGAGAGGTAGACATGTTATATCCAAAGGTAGTTTATTATATATTTTTATTTTACTGACTGTACAAAGCATTGCATTTTTAGGGTTCCGTAGCCAAATGGCAAAAACGGAACCCTTATAGATTCGTCATGTCCGTCCGTCCGTCCGTCCGTCCGTCCGTCTGTCCGTCCGTATGTCACAGCCGTTTTTCTCGGAAACTATAAGAGCTATAACGTTGAAATTTGGTGAGTAGATGTATTCTGTTAACCGCACTAAGATTTCAGAAAATAATTGAAAAAAAAATCATAAAATTTGGGGGTCCCCATACATAGGACTGAAATTTAAAAACTTTTTTTTAATCCAACCCATACGTGTGGGGTATCTATGAATAGGTCTTCTAAAATCATAACAATGTTTCTAAAACCATTTAATTCTAAACTTAATAGTTTGGACGTGAGACTCTTCCAAAGTGGAAAACAGAGTGTCCCCCCCCCTCTAATTTCTAAACTAAGAGGATGATAAATCTAGAAAAAATATATATTATACATAACCATAAAAACTAACAACGAAAATTGGTTTGAACGAAATCTATCAAGTAGTTTTTTTATAATACGTCATAAACTATTTCATATAAACAATTGCTGCGGAAGCCTACATGGGCGAGTCCGACTCGCACTTGGCCACTTTTTTTCTTAAAACTATCTAACCAAGTAAATACAGTTTATATAAGATAATGCTATAGAAAATATTACAAGATCACAACGTAACCTTGGTCAAGGGGGTTAGATTAGAAGCAAGTAAATAATATATATGTACCTTGTATTTCTTCTGTGTTAGATTAGAAACTCGCGCTTTTTTCGGATCTACGAAGATGCCCGTCTCAGACAAATGTGTGTGCGGCACGAAACCTGAAACGGCGAATAACACATTATTACACAATACACATTTGTTGTATTTAAGAGTCGCGTTGTCTAAGTGGGAGCACACAAGTGAAATTAAATAATAATAATTAATAATAAATCGTTTATTTTTACACAAAAACAATAATAACAACATTCGTGTGACGTGACTAAGTATAGTAAAACCATTCTAAAAATGAACTCCCCTCCACAAAACCGTGATGATTTCAACGTGTGAGAGGAAATACAGAAAAACAGAATACACAGAAAAAAAAATACAGAATTCGGTAGAGGGGCGTTCATTTTAAAAATGGGTTTACAACTTTTGGAAACACATGTAGTTTCCAAAAGTTGAAATAAATGAATATGAATATTCACCAACTCGCACATGCATCACGCTAGGCATTAATGACTAATCTCTCTCATTAAGTTCATCTCTTATCATTTAAGGCGTAGATATGCGTGAATTTGGTAAATTTGGGTTCAGCAGAAACCGTTTATTTCCTTGTTCTTTAACGGAATTGCTTTGAAAAAATTACACAATAATCTATGCCATATAAGGCATTATCTCCTGAGGCCGAAATTTTTTTTTTTTTATTTTAAGTACCTGAAATAATAGTGTAAAATACCGTCTACTTTTTCAGCAAGAACCGTTTAAATCCTAATCTATTAATCATGAGATTTTTTAATTTTCATCACCATATAGAATAAAAGAATACCAATCATCTCCTGAGATTACTTTTTCGAAAAAAAATCCCAGCGATTTTTAACGAATTTTTTACGTAAAACAACACACGCAATGCGCGATCTTCCCCTTCGCGGGCCCTTCAATTCAGTGCGGGGCGGGACGTTGTGCTGAACGGACCTATGACAATTTTCTCCGTGCGCCGTACTAACTAATAATATTCTGTGGCGGAACCAATTTTATAAGTAATTTGTCATTTATAACTAGCTGCCCCCGCGCGACTTCTGCTCGCCGTATACTTTTATTTGCAACTATGTATCTCCATACTAAATTTCATCCAAATCAAAATTTCCCGCGTAAGCATTATTATCTTTTCCTGCGGATGCATGTATTTTTCCGCGGTAGAAAGTCTCTCGCCATATACTTTTATTTGCAACTATCTCAATACTAAATTTCATCCAAATCGAATTTTCCCGCGTAAGCATAATATTATCTTTTCCCGCGGAAGCATGTATTTTTCCGCGGTAGAAAGTCTCTCGCCATATACTTTTATTTGCAACTATCTCAATACTAAATTTCATCCAAATCGAATTTTCCCGCGTAAGCATAATATTATCTTTTCCCGCGGAAGCATGTATTTTTCCGCGGTAAAAAGTCTCTCGCCATATACTTTTATTTGCAACTATCTCAATACTAAATTTCATCCAAATCGAATTTTCCCGCGTAAGCATATATTTTCCCACGGAAGCATGTATTTTTCCGCGGTAAAAAGTAAAAGTACTTTCTCAGGGTCTAAAGATTGTATGTGCCAAATTTCATCAAAATCGGTTGAGAGGTGCGGGAAAGCGTAACAGACAGACAGACAGACAGAGTTACTTTCGCATTTCAATTTTGTAGATATTATTTGACGTGTAAAAATTTGACGCATTGCTTCAGATTACAATAATAGTGTATATTTTATGCACAGATCACCCAAACTAGATAAATTAGAATACTTTTGTTCCGATTCAAACGCACCTAAATTGGAGGAAGGTGCGGGTTGCGGGGACTGAAACAAAGGCGTTGTAGCAAATAGCATCATGTAGGTAGGAAGATATGTATTTATTTTCGGTATACACAAAACCTGTAGAACTTAAAAATTTAAAAATAATATTAGAAAAATTTATCACAAATAATTCATTTGACTGAGTAAGTAATAAACATTATTATTTGAACGGTTTATGGATAACTTATTTATTTTTACATACAATAATACCGAGAGACCCGCTTATATATGTCGTCTATCATTTTTAACGATATCGATTAGAATTTACATCACTAACGTTACACGTGCTTTCGCCGAGAAGGACAACGAGTGCAATAAGCGCAATGCGGAAAAGAGACAAGTGTATATGAAGTTCACGGGTCTCACACTTGGTCGCAACTAAAGCTAAACTAAACTAACTAAACTAAATTAAAACTACATTACAGAGAATTGAAAGGTACCTATTTTATGTTCATAACAATATTTTATTTTCAACAATAAAACTTAAAATAAATACTTTGTACTCCTTAATTAATTCACATATACTTCTTACAGAACTATAAACGCTGCCTTTGCCAGATCTGCTGAATAAGGTCATGATTTTTAGAGGATGGTTAATTATTATGAAGTAATCATAATATTTTTTTAATGGAATTGAAAAAAATATATAATTTATTTGTTATAAACACGGTTTTTAGGGTTCTGTAGCCAAATGGAAAAACCGGAATCCTTATAGATTCGTCATGTCCATCCGTCCGTATGTCACAGCCGTTTTTCTCCGAAACTATTAGAGCTCTAAACATAATAGTCATAAGATTTTTTATTATTTTGTTCATAATCCATTTTTACACTATTTGTTGCAATAATAATATAACTCCTTAACGCTTGTCATGCGGTATCTAGTGGGGTATATCTGTGTTGTAGGCTACACAACTAAAATTCTGGATAGCGCTGCGCGTAATATTTTCGATACGCCAGCGCCACGCGGGGCACGCGGTCGCTGTTGTCAACTCTCGTAGTCGTTTCTGCCGCGATTTTCACTGCCTACTCGTTCTTAAGTAAATCATCAGTACACATGGACAAGAAGTCCCTGTGTCCCAGCAGAGGGAGCTCAAATAAAGATGCGTATGCTTACGCAGGGGTTAGAAGACTTCAGACCTCTCGACATGAAGTTGACCTTTGACCTCTGACCTTGACCCCTCACCTTTGACCCTGCCGACAGTGAGCTCTAGATGCCGGTCGACGTGCGCCACGACACCGCGCACCAGGTCGCCGGGGGCAAGTTGTCGCAGGCTGAAGTATTGCTCGGCGAGCACGCTCGGCTCGTCCGACACGGAGTACACGTAGTCGGAGAGGTTGTAGCACAGGACGCGGACGCGGTGCTTACTGCCTGGAAAACACGCGTGACGCGTTACTATCATTCATGTCATTTTTTTATTTCTTTGCTCTCTTTCCATCCAAAGGTTGTCTGGAAGAGATCGCTCTTTTGCGATAAGGCCGCCCATTGTACTTGTTTCTTTTGTTGTATTTGTTTGTTTTGGTGTAAAATAAAGTGTTTTTGTATTGTATTGTATCATACATAATACGACCTCTGTGGCGCAGCGGGCGAAGGTCTACCTGCGTCGCAAGAGGTTGCGGGTTCGATTCCCGACTCGGGATAACTATATGTATGACCTGCAAATATTTGTTGCGGGCGTCTGGGTGTTATATTATATATGTAAAATTCAAAAATATCTATTTATGTATGTATATCAGAAATCTAGCACCCGTAACACAAGCTTCGAGCTTACCACGGAGCTAGATGTTGCTGTGTGAATTGTCCAGCAATATTTATTTATTATAAGTCTTCTCCCATGACCACTCACCCACGGGATAGGTCCTGGCCACCACGTCCTCGTCTGCAAGCTCCTCGTCCACCTGTATGCGGCGAAGACTCAGCACCCCCAGCCGGCCTGCCCCCAGCTTCAGGTGGACCGAGCGACCGATGATCTTCAACACCTGTTGATATGTATAAACATAAATTACTGGCAAGACACGGCACTAGCTTCATTCATCATCATCATCATTTTTGCTACCATACTATTAATACTATATTCATCTTTCTTACTAGCTTACTACATTTTTAATATAAGTTATTTATATTGTATAACCCGCGCAGATAGAAAATTGATTTGAAAATGGCGGCGGGTACGTATGGTACGATTGGCAAAACAAGGATAAAAGTATAGACAGCGATAGAGAGTGAGCGAGAACGCATGCGAGCGGACGCCATTTATAAATCAATTATTTAAGTGCGCGGCTTATATCAGTAATTCATATTGAGATAAACGGGCAATACGCGAACCTTATTTACGTAGACTATTGATCAACCGTTTCGTCCCAGAAAGTGGGACTTCATCAGGATCAAGGACCCTGCAAGGACACGGATCACGACCGCTCGCCGGTCCGCAGTGCACTCCAGTGTATCAGTAATTTTTGTGAAATGTGTTTTATGGTAACAAATAAATGTATTTTGATTTGATTTGATGTCAGTTGGACGCCCACTGCTGGACATAGGCCTCCCTTAATGACTTCCATTTATTGGACCTGCATCTACCTCATCCTCTTTATACCTTGTAGGTGGACGCCATCTGTCAACCTTGTTGGTGGACGCTCCATTGCCATATTTTAAGTTAGTATACCTGTGCCTCTTCCACGATGTCTCCGTCCTGCAGGGTCTGTTCCGCCTCCATGTCGGGGAAGGTGGACTCGAAGACACTCCTCATGGTGAGGAAGGGCGTGCGGCGCGGCGGCAGCGAGTATAGCACACGCGCGCGGATCTGAAACGGAACGACATAACATTACATCAGATATCTATTTATTTTTATATAAATCTACATTAATAAATTCGTCAAGGGGTACGGTAGACTCGATCGAAACCTTATATGATTATCAAAACATAAAAAAATATTGATTTTGAGTCGACAACATTTATATCTGCAAAATTCGGATTATGGAGAATTTCGTCAAATTTCTCCAGAGCGAAGCCGGGTTTTCATCTAGTTATTAAATATTACCTTCGTCGAATCGTTACCGTTTTGTCGTGACACACAGACATACAGTTATACATTTCCAGTGTGTAGTATATAAGTATAGATTACCTTTTGTCCAAGTGTGGGTTTCTTCCCCTTGACCTTGTCGACGTGTTGGCGCTGGATGTAGCACGTCGTGTCTCCGAATATTGTGCCTTCGATGCCGTTCTCCAGGGGCTGCAATGTTTACATGAAATGATTAAATAAGTAAATAAATAAAATATCGCCGAACAATTCACATAGCAAGCAACATTTAGTTGCGTGGTAAACTCGAAACTTGTACTACGTTATTGGATTTTTGTACTTAATAAAATAAACATAAATAGATATACATTATGTGACAGTGCACTTAAGTAGCACACACCGTATCAGCAGTGAAAGAACAATAAGAATCTCCATTGAATTGACGTAGCAACGTTACACAGTGAACTCATACATACCGTGTCTACAGTGAACTGACGTAGCAATGTTACACAGTGAGCTCGTACGTACCGTGTCCACAGTGAACGGACTTAGCAATGTTACACAGTGAGCTCGTACGTACCGTGTCCACAGTGAACGGACGTAGCATCGTTACACAGTGAACTGACGTAGCAATGTTACACAGTGAGGTCGTACGTACCGTGTCCACAGTGAACTCGACACAGGTGCCGGGCAGCAGCGTGCCCGCGGGCTTCTTCCGCAGCACGGAGCCCTGGACCGCGCCGAGCGTGGCGGATACGGAAACGACGCAGCTCGTGTCCGATGACGTCACGGATTTCACTATGCACCACGTCACCATTCCTATGTCTGGACAGACAAACAAGTTATAATTCTATTTTCCATAGCAGCATAACCAAGCTCTAATATTTAATTTTCCCACCACAGGGACTTCTCGCTTGCCGAGAGAGAGGTTTATTAGGTCCTGCCTGATGAACCACGCTGGGCAAATGCAGATTGGTAAATGTCATGTCCTTCATACTCCTCAAGGTTCTTAGAACATACCGGTTTCCTCACAATGTTTGCCTTCACCGTTAGAGCACGTGTTTTCAGATCGCACATACATTTTTTACGACGTAAAATCTAGAAATGCACGGCGGGGTTAAACAACCTTCGGAATTAAGTCGAGTGTGCTTCCCAATTAGCTAACAAGGCACAAATATCCTTACCTAATTCTAAGTCCGGGCTAATGTCTTTCTTTGGTAGGAAGGTGGTTGTGTTTGGTATACCGATGTCCATCACGAAACCATGATCCTCTACCGACACTACGGCCGCTTGGAACAAGGCACCTGAAATTAACAATTTATTTTATTTATAATAATATGAAGTTTAAGAGTTTGGTTGAACAAGTGTATCAAAGTGTACCTACGGTGTAAATAAATACAAAAAATCTAATTATAGGAACCTCTCTGATCTGATTTAAAACAATCTTTACTGTTGGATAGTATATAAGGGATAACATTTTTAGAGGAAGGCTATTGTATAAACTACTAGGTGACCCGCCCGCGGCCTCGCCCACTTTATGGGAACAAAGCAAGTGAAACTGTCAGCGGGTCAGCTAGTTTACTCATAAAAGTAAGACCTTCATGATTATTATGTAGGATTATTTACCTTTGACAATATCAGCATGTGTCTTCCCCGCATTGACATGCTGCGGCGTGGTGGACAGCATGAGGCTCTTCTCCTTGTGCTCCAGGACCTTCACCGCGATGTACTGGCCCGGACGGAACATCTTCTGCAGCTCTGTCACTTTCTCCACCTGGAGGAGATATCAGTCTTGAAAGGAGAGAGAGAGAAGGAGAGATGCAATGTAATAACTGATGGTGTGGCGCTAGTTAGAGTGCCAGTGCCCATTTAACGGATATTTCAGCACTTTAATTCGGCTAATGCTAAATTACTAATAAGCTCAAAAACATTTTGAGCATGGTATGTTACAAGTTTAGTGTTCTAATATTGTGAAAATAACAAAAATTTTATTTTTTACCTTATCTTGCACATAATCCTCTAGCAGTTTATTGTAGGGCTCACTGATGTGACAGGCGATCACATTCCCGATCAGCTTGCACGGCAACATCACAATCACCTTGGTGTCAAAAGTGTACCTCACCCGCCCAAGTACAGTCACACCTTCTTTTATTGTCTGAAATATATAAGAGATAATAACTAAAACTAGTTTAACATCACATAATATTTACCACCAATAATTGGACTGGTACTAATGAAATCATGCTATTAAGCCCTGTTTATACTTCATAATATTGTAATGCTAATAGTAACTGTGGTCTCTATAACAAAATGAGAACGCAATATATATATAATATCTATATAAAATGAGATATTGCACAACATTGGAAATATTGGAATGTCATAACAACTTTGCTGTTATTTTATTTTGTTTATTTATTTAGGTTGAGCCAGATTATTTTTGGCATAGTGTAAACATCATCGTTAACAAAGATAAGGATTCTAGTTGTACGTAAATGCATAAAAACTAGTCAGTACCTTATAGCTGAGACCAATAGCACAATTTTTTGTTGATTTATCAATTTCCTGTGAAACTTCGTCAGATAAATATCCATCATCACCTTCCGACTTCTTTTTTAACTTTTTCTTCTTCTTCTCACTCTTCTCAGGGGCTCCTAAAAACTGTAAATTATAAGAAAATAGATAATTTAATGATACAATTCGTCAACATGGCTAAAGTAATTTAATAATTTAGCTCACATTAGCACTTTGTTTAAATACGGTTGTTGGTTTCTTTCCACCGCGAGGAAAGTATTCTTCTGTATCCGCCATAGTTATATCTTAAGATCAATCAATTTCGTAATAAATTAATAAAAACACAATTTCAAATTCGCAAAATGTTTACATTATATTTACACAATGATATTTTGAGGTTATTTATGGCAAAATAGTGTTGCCCCATTGCAGAGTCAATAGTTTCCATAAAAATAAAGTAATATTTGAAAGTTTTAAAGTTTGTTTGTTTGTATGAACGCGTTTATCTCAGGAACCGATTTGAGAAAATATTTGTTGGGTAGTTCATTTATTGAGGAAGGATTTAAGCTATATTAAATAAACATTCCTGGACAATTCCAACACAAACATTTTAGCCCCTATAAATCTCGAAGCTTGTGTTATTGCTTGTGCTAGATTCCTGATAAACTAAATATCTAAATAAATAAAGTATACATAGATAGATTTTTTAGAAATAAGACCCAGACACTTGACTTGAGACATGAATGTACAGATCGTTTAAATTATTGTCCATAACCGGGAATCGTACCCGCAACCTCTTGCGTCTCAGGAGGATTTTCCCCTGTGCCACAGAGGTCGTCGTTGATGTGAAGTGAGTGAAATATGATTATTTATGTAGAAAAACGTAAGCGAAGCTGTCAAGCATGTCGTCTATACTCCTTATGTAGATACGTAGAGAAAAAACTTCTAAATTAGTAGCTTTTTGTAGGTATGCTTCATTATTATACTACTAGTTTAAAATGTTACTTAATTGGAGATGTCTTTCTCTTTCACACTCATTGAACTAACCTCATATTGAATGAAAGTGAAAGGTAAACAAAACTATGTTAATAATTTGACGATACTTTCAATCTTAGTCGTACTCCAGCCAGCAGTAAGCAGCGCGAAGCAGTAGGTCACCAAATTATTTTGTTGCATCACGGTTACAAGTTTGTGTGTGTGAAAATAGGTAAGTAATTTATTTTAAAATCATAAGTCTACTTTTATTGGATTTAGTTGATCAAAAACAGCCTTACAAAATAGACTTCAACTTAGATTACTAAAACTAACTTATTCTTATGTTAAAATCAGTGTATGTTGTTCTTGTTTTGTTAGAATCGGCTGATTGTTGCCGGTATTAAATTATTAAAGTGTTCCTTCGATTACCTTCAGGTACTTATCTAATTTGTAGTGATTCACTTTGGTCTACTTTATCAGCTATCTCTCTACTCTAAATTGAGTGCTGTTAGGTTTTTGTTGTAAGTAATATTATCTGAGTCAAGGTGATTAAGTTCTAGAAAAACCTGTTTCAATAATTATCTATCCTTCCGTGTTATTTACATACATAGGTACCTAATTAATATTATTCTAGTCAAAAATATGTTATTAAATCGTCGACTTTGTTACAGGTATCACTCAATAATGAAGCAGGTTGTAATATTCGGTTCAACTGGCGTCACTGGCCTGTGTGCCGTTGAAGCAGCTCTTAAGAAAGGTAAGTGCTGATAAGATAACACATTCAATGCCCAAGCTCTAGGCCGTGCTGCAGCCTGACATGCTACGGCACAGATAGTGTTGAGTCCTATAACATCTTTTAATATTTTAGTCTTCAGATATCATATTTTACCTAAAAGAATAAATACTTATTAACTTATATGAATTTTTTGTTAAAGGCCTCTCAGTTCGAGCATTTGTCCGTGATGCTGCTAAAGTTCCCGACCACCTTAAAGACAAAGTTGAGATCTTCGAAGGCAATGTTCTTGAACCCGACTCTGTTCATGACGCAGTTGAAGGTACAGATGGAGTGGTCATAGCTCTCGGCACGAGGAATGCCCTGGAACCCACATCCGACATGTCTGAAGGAACCAAGAACATCATCGAGGCAATGAGAGCAAAGAATGTCAAGAATGTGTCTGTATGTCTGTCTGCATTCCTGTTCTACGCTCCGGAGAAGGTGCCTCCGAGGTTCAATGACCTGAATGAAGATCACAAGAGGATGTACCAGGCTATTAAGGACAGTCCGTTGAACTATGTTGCTGTGTTCCCGCCTCATATTGCTGGTAAGTTTATTTAACATTACTTCATCAATTTCAGACTGTATCAGCCCACTCTAACACGAGGACAACTCCAACTTGTATAAGCTAAATACTAGAGTTCATTTTTTAATATTGAGGGCTACTTAGCATTGTTATTAAATGTTTTGTCACCTTGTCTCTCTAATTGAACATTAAAATATAATAGAAAGAGAAAATTAAAATATAATAGAAAGAGACAGCTTTTAGTGTTTTAAGTGAGCGGCAGATAGTTTGTTAACTATAATATAGGTGGTAGATTGTTATATTTGATTGTTAATGCAACCTAATGTTATATTATAATTGACATAAATTATAGGTGTGATTAAAGCTATATTTGCCGACTTCGTTATGTAATAGAATAACACGTTTACACAAGTCATTGAGTATATGTAGGAATGTAGGTATATTATTTACCTGACCTTTTACAATGATGTTTTACATAGGTATATGTAAAACGTGTTATTTAAACGCTCTGTGGCGCGGCGGATAGACACCACCTGTGAGGCTGGGACGCAGGAGCGGGTTCGATTCCCGAGAAAATATTTGTAAGTACTATCTGGGGATAGGTATTGTTTCTGGGGTTTTTTTATGAATATTAAATTTAATATTTTACCCATGTAGTATACTGTAAAGTAGAACACAAGATTCGGGCTTACCGCAGGGCTAGATGTTGCTGTTTTATTCACACATCATTCATTATTATTTATTTAATAAACTTATGGCCCGGCCACACGCTGTAGGTAAATACTGTGTGCATCATGGGCGCTCACAGTGTTAATGATTTTAAAACACTATCATAATGTGTGATCGAAGCCGTATCGGTATGCATCAACTCATGCGCATCTAATGCGCAGTAAATAATGAATATTTTAAACACATTTCTTCATTCAGTTGCACTTGCATCGTGAATTCTCGATCGTAAATATTTACGAAGAAAGTTAAGACGACCTCTGTGGCGCAGCGGGCGAAGGTCCGCCTGCGACGCAAGAGGTTGCGGGTTCGATTCCCGCCTCGGAACAACAATTTGTATGATCTGCAAATATTTGTTCCGGGTGTCTGGGTGTTATAATTAAAAAAATATCTATCTATGTATGTATATTATATTAAGTATATCAGAAATCTAGCACCCGTAACACAAGCTTCGAGCTTACCACGGGGCAAGATGTCGCTGTGTAAAAATTGTCCAGTAATATTTATATTTAAGTAGTGCCTCATCATCATTTCAGCCGTCGTGGACGTCCACTGCTGGACATAGGCCTTAATTTTACATTTTACATAATTGTCGGTCCCAGCTTGCATCCACCATGAAATAGTAAATTTGAGCGTAATCCTCGATAGCATAATGGTCAGCGCAGCCAGGCGTATACTTTAAGGCGTGGGTTCAATTCCCACTCGTGGTTAAAGGTTTCGTTGTGACAAGTTTTTTTTCTACACAATTTTTCTAATTATTTCTAACTAATATGAATGGTTTTAACTTATAGATGAGCCCAGCCGTGAAACCATCATCACAATCAATCCAGAGAACGGTCCTGGCCGGTCCATCTCCAAGTGGGACCTTGGTACCTTCCTGGTGGACTCGCTGGAGGAACCAAAGTACCACCGCTCTGTCATCGGCATCGCCAATGTGCCCAAACAGTAATCAATTATGGTAATGATTACAGAACAAATTGTGGAAATTCCGGGTTTACACTTTCGCCCAGAACATACATATTTCAATTTATCGCTAGGGGTAAATATTAATATTAAATTTGATCGACAAAACAATTTTCTAGATACGAATCATGAATTCCACTTTTAATTGTTACTTTTTGTGTTAATGGAATATGCCAACGAAATGTTAGGATGTTTATTTAAATGTTGAGGTCATGCGCCAAATAAGAAAGTCTACTTTGAAAACAATAGCTTAATTTCGTAAACTTGCTCCATTTTAACAACTAGCATGTTCTAATTTACTTTTCAATAAATATTGTAATTAATGCTACCTTGAACTAACCTTACAATTACATGGTTATATTAACGTATAATATGTTGAAATTTAATCAAATAGAGCACTGAAGACAAAAATCCAGATCAAATATAGGAAATAGGCACAAATTAGTTAAGATTAATATATTCGTGGTATGTTTGGCTCTCGTTAAATTACCTTAACATTCCGATTTTATGAACTTTTTGTACGGTTAGTGTATTTTATATCAGCATTGTAATATCGAATGTATTCAAAAAAACGTGTAACTAGCTAGCCGCTAGCCTAATTTTTAAATAATAATTAGCCAACATACCTCATTTAAATGAAATCTATTGTTGTGAATAAAATGTTTAATGTTTTACAATTTTTTACTTTACATCGCACCGTATAGTATACCTTTGATTCCCTTCCGTTTGACGAGCGTCCAATCTTGGTTAGGGTGTAGTTCACCATCTCCAGAAGTCATCGTATTCATCGGGCTATAGCTTTCATTTGATTGGATCGTTTCCCGACTACATTTCTGTGAGATGAGCATATACGAGCTCGGGTAGTTAGTGGTGTATGTCTCGCCTGATGCGAAGGAGTGCGGACTCCAGGAATAGCCAACCTTGAGGGCCCTCGAGTCGAAGGGAACGCCAGGGTTCGTAAACGTTTCCAAAGTCCACGACGATATCGTCAGTGTAACCGCGGAGCTTGTCTTACGATTCTTCCTAGGAACATCTATCAGCACTTTAGGTAGACTTTTAGTCGGTACTTCTAGTTTTTTCTTTTTAGGGGTACTAAGCCGGTCGATCCTCAATTTATTTGATTCTTTCGATCGTTTCTTCTCCGGTGTTCTTGAAACTGTTTTAGATAATAGAGATGTGGTGTATCTGGAGTGTCCGGTGGTGGTGTGGCTCTGTGGTTCCACTGTGGTGGTTGTGAACGTGGAGTTGTTGGTGAGTATGCACAGCTGGTAGCGCGGTGAGGGTGTGAACCAAGACTCTGTGCTCCAAGGGGAGGTGATCATGCTCTGGGTGCCACCAGCTCTGTAGATGTGCCTGACCTCGGGTGAGGCGGTATTCCGTGACGGTTTCGACACGATTGAGCCCGATGTAACTCGCATTTAAAGTCGTTTGCAAGTTGGTTTCAGATATCGTTTACCTTAGGCGATTATAATGGTTCTCAAACGATTTTTTCTTGACTGTTAGGTAATATCCTGTGTTTGTTTCTATGCGCAGTTAAAATACAGATAATTGACAAGGATGTTGGTTGGTATTCAGGGGATTCAGATATATCAAAGTTTCAATGACTTCCGTCTCCTGTATCAACCCTTTTGGAGACGTCAGTGTGACTCTTGTTACCTTGAATTTGAGGTTATGTTTATCCTTTCACATGGTGTGTATCCTGGCCATGGTGGCGAGTGGATAGCAAGCGTTGGCCAGCTCCATCAACCACCGGTACCGTTGCATGGAGTTGTATAAGTCCTCGATGTACTTCAGTGGATTCATCGAGATGAGACGTGGCCAGCCTTCTGCTCGTCGTTAAAGCATAATGTGTCAGCTCTTAGTTTGCTGCAATATTATTATGGGTAATATTATTGCAACAACGAAGATTGATTGAGGCGCCGTGCGGTGAATTTTTGTCTGACAAGAGACAATATTTCGACTTGACAATGTTGGAAAATAGAAACGATAGCGAAAAAAGGTTAACTAAATAAAATCATAGATAAAATAAGATTAAACAACGGGCAGAATGATAGGTACATTTTTGAGGAATATAACGCAATAAGTACCTGCAATAAAAGACATAGGTACCTAGGTACCACAAGATACAGGACCACATGAATTTAACATAATTTTCTTTATCTTTGTCAAACGTAGCAATATAGGTATAGATGATCTAGACTTAAAATGAACTCCCCTCCACAAAACCGTGATAATTTCAACGTGTGAGAGGAAATACGTATTGCATCTATATATTTGTGTGCGTGCTACAACTTTACTGTAACATTGGCTCATCTGTCTGTCAAAGTGATACCGTTTGCTTATACGTTAATGAACATCCAATGACAAAGATCAATTTATGTGTGTTGTATCTATACACCTTTTTGCATGTACGTGTACCGCGGTGGAGGGGCGTTCAGTTTAAAAATGGTTTTACTATACCTACAAATGCTCCCTTATCTATTAATCTATTAGCGTCATAGTGTTTTACCATCACTGCTACGTTAAGTTCGTAATTATGAAAATGAACTAATAGTATTGCCATATAACATTAGTAGAAGTAATAGTACCTATTCAATAATAACGTTGGCCTTATCTTAATAAGACCTTCATAATGGAGTACAAAACAGAGATTTTTATATCAGAGGTTTTGTGCTATAGGTAGGTATATAAGTACCTTACGTTACGGTATTAGGTGCTTGGTGGGTAAAACTTCCATAACGAAGCAAAAAGCCCTAGGATAAATATCTACATATACCTGTAGAATTAACAAATAAGTAATTTAAAAAACAAAAATCTACAGACCTAAATTAAATAAAAGTTAAACTTATGAACTGATTGTTTTATTTAAATAACTACCTACCTACTTAACATAACAATGCTACTGTAATTATTAACCTACGCACATACGTAATAAAGCGAATACATGGTTATGTACATTATTTACATCAGTATTTTTTCAATAAGTTCCGTTGCTATGATTTATTATCAAACAAAATCCACGAAATAAACAAACAAAATGATGAAAAATATTGTATGTTTTTCGTATAGCTGGTGCTTATCAGTTCTGTAGGAGTTTTTCAAGAATATTTCAATAGTCACGTTACTCATATCAGTTAAAACAACTCAGTATCTTCAGTGTTAACAACTTTCTTTAAAGTTTTCCAAGTAATTTCCACCAGGACATTCTTGTCCAGCATCATATTTGGGAGGCTTTCACTATGACCTTGACGATGGAAAACCATCATCTACTCATCTACCCCGAAATTGACATGACAGAACCTTCTAACCTCCTCATACCACCCCGAAATGGACATAAGTGACAGAACCTTCTAACCCCCTAACACCGCCTGACTATCACTATCCTTCCTGGTCTCCAGCACATCCTCGTCTAACATCATCTTGCCCAGCTCTCCGCTCCTGAAGGCCTTCACCATGGTCTTGGCAGTCTCCACCAGGTCGGGAACCTCTCGCACTCGCCCGTCGTAGTCCCGGGTGCGTCTGATGCGGTTGAACTTTATTGCTCCGGATATCAGGACCTGAAAGGTTATATCCCATTAGGGTATATTTTTGAAATCGGAAATGACTCACGATATTTTATTTTTATTTGGAAAACCAACGGCTTAATATAAAGTAGAATCATAAATAGTTACATCGAGTAGAGCCAATGAAAGGTTATATAGGATATCTATACTAATATTATAAAGAGGAAAGATTTGTTTGTTTGTTTGTTTGTAACGAATAGGCTCCGAAACTACTGGACCGATTTCAAAAATTCTTTCACCTTTAGAAAGCTACATTATCCCCGAGTAACATAGGCTATATTTTATTTAAAAAAAAATTAGGGATCCTTACTAAAACTCCAATAATGTAACATAAGGTGTAAAAAAATGACCTGGAAAAATTCCTTACGTCGCGTGCGCTGCGAAAACTATTGATGATAGAACAAAATCATGTACTACGACTTTGCAGAACTCATCATTATCTACAAAAAATGTCGCGGCAGCATATGTCTAAATATTATAGTTATGTCACAGTAAGCAGTTTTTTATTCTAAAATATTAATTTATATATGCCGCCTCTTGAAAGGGTTTTCTTTGTAACTTGGTATTAATCCTTATCAAAATAAATTACTTTATATTCAAGACGGCTTTAATACCTTTTTAAAACTTTTTGAATTATTCAATTCGGACATTTCATTCGGAAGATATCACGAGTTTAAAAATGCAAGTATTAGAAAAAAGTCTAGAGGTTGTCGCTCACCGCGCTCAGCTAGCCAGCATGCGATGTAGACTCCATGTAAGCGTCACTGGGCTACGGGGGGGGGGGGGAGTCAATGTAATGTAATATAATATGTAATATCCTAATCCTAACATAGGCTACTTTTTACCGCGGAAAAATACATACTTCGGCGGAAAAATTCGATTTAGATAAAATTTAGTATGCAGAAGATAGTTGCAAATAAAAGTATATGGCGAGAGACTTTTTACCGCGGAAAATACATGCTTCCACGGGAAAATATATGCTTACGTGGGAAAATTCGATTTCGATGAAATTTAGTATGTAGATAGTTGCAAATAAAAGTATATGGCGAGACGAAGTTCGCGGGGGCTGCTAGTATATTATAAAGCAGCTTTGATGCTGAAGTGTCTATATCACATGGTGGATGTTAGGTTCAGTCAGACATTGCTTATAATGTTTATAATTTATTTATTTATTCAATTGTTGAATGACGTACAGAACAAGTCCAAAGAGTCACACAATATAAATAATTAAATCTTAAATACTAATACAAAAATATATTATACTATTTATTTCTAATTGTCTGTAGTTTATTTGTGTGTAACCAAGGGTTGAATCTTCAAAAGTGTTGTATTTTTGATTTGCTAAGTAATTTTATGTAATAATTATAGTTAAATATAACTTTGTAAATTAAAAGAGGCTGCTTTAGTAAATGTAAGCTACACACCTTGGTGATATCATCGCAAGGTTCCCGCAGCCCCATGAACTCGACATACTGGAACTTGGAGTGTCGGTTGAGCCAGTACAGCAGGTAGTCTGCGATGGCCTCCTCACCCACCAGGTGGTCCTGCAGCGAGGCGCACAGGGCCAGCTTCAGACCCATCTCCACATTCTTCACTGAGGGTTCTAGGATACCTGGAAAGGACATATAATTCAGTTGCTTAGGTTCCATAGTCATTGAGACGAGGTGAAGTATTGAAATGAAATGAAATGAGTTATTTATTATTGTATAACTTACATTGTATAACTTATTTGACTTAGTTACTTAGGAAAGTATTTAAATATTCTATGTTTGAGTAAATTTATAAGCTGAAAAGTAAGGGTGTTATTTTGTGTTCCTATAAAATATTATGCTCCATATTTTACATAATCAAAGTAGGTAAGAAAATAGTTTTTTGAGATAAGAAATATACCTGGAGTATCAAACATGAAAATAGTAGGATTATTATTAATCCTCATCTTAGTCATCAAACTCCTCGTAACGCCGGCCACAGCGCCGACGGGCAACGAATGACTCCGATTCATATTCTTTGATCGCAGCATATTTATCAAAGAGGACTTTCCCACATTGGGCACTCCGATAATCATCACATTATAATCTTCCTCTTCACTACGATTAAAACGGTTTGAGTCTTTAATTAAGTCAACCATGAGAGGTCGCAGCGATTTTAAACCCCTATCATGTTGATCCTTGCTGTTTGTGAACACTACATTATTTACACCTTGCTCGGCTTTCAATTGATCCTTGATTCGAGGAATTAGAGAGGATACAGTCAAGTCTCGTTTGTTTAGGACTAGTATGTGAGGTTTGGCACCTGTTAAAGTGCTCGTAAATATAGGATTTCTACCAGAGAAGGGTATTCGAGAATCATGAACCTCGATAACGCAGTCAACGCTTTTTAACTTCCTCTGCATCTGTTTGAGACCCTTGTTCATGTGACCGGGAAACCATTGTAACAAGTCCTTGCCTATAAATGGGAATTTCTTGCGGAAATTGTAAGCGGCTGCGTCGAATTTAGTCGCCATTTTGAGGTTATGTTATTGTTTTGGTCGTTTCGAGGTTATCTTTACTCACAGTAGGAGTATCATTTTACTTCACTAATAGTATTTTGCGAAGAATATATCTAAGAAATTATGGGATAGCTTTTGTACATAGAAATCAATATTGGCATGAAGCGCACTCAAGTCCAAACTCCAAACAAAACAAACACAGCTGATTTTGGCATTGACAGTAAACTTAATGTAAAAAGATCTGATTCTGGTTTAATTAAGATGACAGTAAAGCAACAATTAAAAAAATTTACGAGGTGAAGTCATAGAGACGTTATATTTTAAAAATAAACAGCTATTTAAGGAAGCTGAATTCCGATCTATTATTTAATACAATTCTTGGTAAAAACTTAATCCAAAATGTCTCAACCATTTCTATTAGAGCCGGATATTATAGCGGCTACTGAAAATGTAATGCCAGATCTGAACACCGACTTGGTACTTGCTAAAAACTTCTTGAAGCAGCAGAGCGCAGCAACCGGTGACTCATTGTAAGTTATGTCTGTAGGTGATATTCGGTAGGTATAGATACTCCCGAGTTCCCCTTTCCCTGACTCCAACTATACCTGATTCTCTGTAGGTACGATCACCTAGTGGACATAGTGCAGAAGGTAATCTCCCAGAAGCCGCCCGACGTGGTGGACAACTTCGAGCAGTACTCGTGGGAGGTGAAGCAGGAGAAGTTCCGGCCCAACTTCGACCTTCTCAATGACATCTACTTGGCGCCGCCGCAGCTGGCGGTCGTGCGGCTGATGGATGACATGTACAGGGTTAGAAATACGACCATAGACAGAATAATGAGATGTAAAGTTTTGCTTGTATGCCCTTTTGGTTCAGGCCTAAGAATTTATCCTTTAATCCCTACCTTCTCAAACTCTTCAGTGATGTCAAACTGACTAAGGGGTTTACCTATAAGTACACTTGACGGGCAAAGGCGTCATTCTGTGTGCTGAACTGGCTTATCCAACTCATCATTTTGTCAAGTCTGCTCCGCCACGAAGGCTGTCTGCCGCCACAAAAAAGTGCCTATTGGCTCGAGTACAATACACCACAGATCATCGTAGCGATCATAGCAATGGCGAGTGTACCTAAGCTCGTTTGCTAGTCTCTACCACATAGCCATCCATTACACTTCATAAATTACGCAAAAAATCTGACAGTTTCTTCTTGTTTCTAGCTGATAGCCAGCAAGAACGAGGCCAGTGACAACATGGGCGAGGAAGAACAGGAGCTAGACCTGGAAGAGGAAAACATAAAGCCGCGAGTGGCAGACCTCATCGACCACAACTACTACTTCAGAGGGGTGAGGATTCACTTGTCTTTAGGAATACGGCTGTCATGAGCTTCAAGAATACGCTCTACTGCAAGATGTTCCGTGTCAATCAGGACAAAGGGATGCCAGAGAAGAATACATACTTAACTATAGTTGGAGCATGAAGCGGCGCGTGGCTGACGTTGTCGTCAAAATCAAACTCCAAAAATCAAAATCAAAATATTTATTCATATTTTTTTTTTTATTACTGGACAATTTTACACAGCTACATCTAGCCCCGTGGTAAGCTCGAAGCTTGTGTTACGGGTGCTAAATTTCTGATATACTTAATATAAATAAATAAATAAATATTACTGGACAATTTTACACAGCGACATCTAGCCCCGTGGTAAGCTCGAAGCTTGTGTTACGGGTGCTAGATTTCTGATATACTTAATATAATATACGTACATAGATAGATATTTTTTATTATACATATATAACACCCAGACACCCGGAACAACTATTTGCAGATCATACAAATAGTTGTTCCGAGGCGGGAATCGAACCCGCAACCTCTTGCGTCGCAGGCGGACCTTCGCCCGCTGCGCCACAGAGGTCGCCATATAATATACATACATAGATAGATATTTTTTATTAAACATATATAACACCCAGACACAAACACAATTTCAGGTACATTGTAGGTCTTAATATTAAAAAGTAGCAGTAGCGTCCGCAAATTTTTAATTTATTTATCTTCACTTCCGAAGGGTTAGGATTGACTTATTTTTGGAAGTAACGAGAATATCAGTGCAGATCAGGATCCACTTAGAATAAAAACTTGACCATTTTTAAATCGTATGTTCATTTAGGCTGGTTACGGACTCCCCGATCAAGAATGCTACGCGGTCTACATGTCCCTCATAATGCTCTCCATCAAGGAGTCAGTATCCACTGTGCGCTTCTTCGGCAAGATATACGGCACTCAGGCGAACTACTACGTGGCAGAGACAGACCTGACTAATGATGAGCTGGACAGGCGGATCCGGGTGGGTGAACATGTCTTTATCGTGTTAGCTGCTTGGCTTAAATTAAAATACGATACAATACAAAACACTTTATTGTAAACCAAAAACAAAATACATGAATAAAACACAAACCGAGACCCGCACAATGGGCGGCCTTATCGCTAAAGTGCGATCTCTTCCAGGCAACAATTGGATGGAAAAGAGAGAGTATGTACCTACCACAATCTAATAGTCAAACCAACTATGTGATTTGTATGATCAGAAAACGATTTAGGTAGGTACTGTATTACTGTTGCGCGCTTGAATGTTTATGATGATGATAGGCATCATCTTCCAGGAGTTCGAGCTCAAGGACATGCCGGGGGAGGGCGAGGGGGAGGGGGAACAGCGCGCTCCGGAGCTGGAGGAACAGAAGGAGGAAAGTAAGAAGTACCTAATTAACAATATTTATTAATACATAATTTTCCTTCTTAAGTATTACCATAGACAAATTAACCTGAATTTATTTGTCTATGGTATTGCTGTCTCCAAATATAATCTACAAAATCCTTTAAAAGAACAAGCTAAGTTGGTATGTTATCTTCAGCCGGAGAGGGGGAAGGCAAGGAGCTGAAGACCAAACCCCTGGAGCCTCCGAAGCTGCCTCCAGAGCCGGTATCCACCTGGGTGCCGCCCTTGCCCATACCGGTGGAAAGACCTGGCCAGGGGGTCAATAAGAAGGTATATTGTAGGATTGACCAGCGTCTTGTGTATTTGGAATATTCCGCACAAAACACGACTAACGCATCTTCTTATTTCAGGTAGCGTAGTAACTTATGTAGGATATGATCACAGAACACAGTAGGTAATTTTATCTGATTCCTCAGGTGTACTGGGTTTGCAACCACCCGGGTGAACAGTGGATCTGTCTCCCGGACCTAATCCCGAGTCAAATACGAGTCACCCGGCTCAACGTGCGATGCATGACCGGAAATCTGGATGCAGAGGTGAGAACCACCTACCTCTCTTTAATTCATTTTCAAAATCCGGACTGAATAACAGTCAGTATCTTGCTGGAGCGTAAGCGTGGTCTTGCAAGAGATCCCGCGGCTCTTCGATGACAGTTCCAAGAGAGACAGAGAGATTAAATATCTTAGACGACGAAAGAAGTAGACGGTTAAACGGCGAGTACTAAATACGCCCTTCACCGTATTGTCACCTTTTCCGTGTAATTGCAATTGGTCATCTTAATGAGCAAAAATTCTGCCCTCTTATCTCCTTAATCATCAGCTAGGCTCAAACATTCCTTCACCTCCCGTCCGTAATCCTAAAATATAGCTACTATGTCATCACCAATATATGAACCACCTTCCGTAATCCGTCTTCCTACCGTATCATCAGCTCTCTGACCTCTAGATCCAGAGTTTCCCTCCCTTCGAAGGCACAGAGAAGAACTACCTTCGGGCGCAGATTGCTCGCATCGCCGCCGCCACTTCCGTCTCTCCGCAGGGGTTCTACACCTTTGGCTCGGGGGAGGAGGAAGAGGATATCGACCTGGAGGAGGGGATGGGTTAGGATATCATCGTTGTTGATAATCTGTCACCGCAAGGGAGATACTTAACGTAGGAGATACGTAGAAGAATGTGTGTCACCGACAGCCTAGTAGATCTTTACCTCTTTATAGTGGCAACGGGTATAACGCAGAATCAGATGACTTGACTGATAGTTCACGGTGGATGCAAGCCGCATCTGACCGAAATTACTGGAGATCTTTAAAGGGTGTATTGTAGGTATATGTCCAGCAGTGATGCTTTCACGATCTAACTTGTGTACCTTCTTCAGCTGAATACATATTAAAATGCACGAAAATACATTAAATTCTATAATTTCCAGGAGATATGGAGTACAACGTGAACCCTTACTACCAAGGACACACGCTGAAGGACCTCGTGGACCCCAGCTTCACGTACTGGGTGCACCACGGGCGCCACATCCTACCACAGGGACGGACCATCTGGTGGAATCCTAACGCTTTGGGGGTGAGCTGTGTTATCAAGTTTATGTAGTAGTAAACGGATCGCTAAGGACAACAATACTACAAGAAACCTGTTTCAAACAATGATTTACTTTTTAGTTTAAATTGAACACCAAAACTAGTGACTTCATAACTTCTCACGTGTAAAAGCACTGTCCTTTATGACGAGCCAATGAGTGTCAGGATCCAAATGTTCATTTATTGCAATTAAAACAATGATACTTTTGACAGCTTTCATATCCGCATTGCAACAAACTTAAAAGTTAAGAACGTGAGACCAAATCGTTTTAAGCAAACTCTGTTCAGGAAGAAGACGTAGAAGAGGAAGAGGACGAGGGTCCCCCGCCCGTGGAGCCCGAGACGGGCCCGTCCATGTTCTGTCCGTTGTCGGAGGACGCGCGCGTGGAGGGGCTGCACGCGTGGAGCGCGCGGCTCAGCAGCGCCGTGACGCCGGACCGCGCCGTCGCCGTGCTGCGCAGCGCGCTGTGGCCCGGCGCCGTCGCCTACGCCACCAGCGGCAAGTTAGTTACATGTCGCGTGGAGCGCGCGGCTCAGCAGCGCCGTGACGCCGGACCGCGCCGTCGCCGTGCTGCGCAGCGCGCTGTGGCCCGGCGCCGTCGCCTACGCCACCAGCGGCAAGTTAGTTACATGTCGCGTGGAGCGCGCGGCTCAGCAGCGCCGTGACGCCGGACCGCGCCGTCGCCGTGCTGCGCAGCGCGCTGTGGCCCGGCGCCGTCGCCTACGCCACCAGCGGCAAGTTAGTTACATGTCGCGTGGAGCGCGCGGCTCAGCAGCGCCGTGACGCCGGACCGCGCCGTCGCCGTGCTGCGCAGCGCGCTGTGGCCCGGCGCCGTCGCCTACGCCACCAGCGGCAAGTTAGTTACATGTCGCGTGGAGCGCGCGGCTCAGCAGCGCCGTGACGCCGGACCGCGCCGTCGCCGTGCTGCGCAGCGCGCTGTGGCCCGGCGCCGTCGCCTACGCCACCAGCGGCAAGTTAGTTACATGTCGCGTGGAGCGCGCGGCTCAGCAGCGCCGTGACGCCGGACCGCGCCGTCGCCGTGCTGCGCAGCGCGCTGTGGCCCGGCGCCGTCGCCTACGCCACCAGCGGCAAGTTAGTTACATGTCGCGTGGAGCGCGCGGCTCAGCAGCGCCGTGACGCCGGACCGCGCCGTCGCCGTGCTGTGCAGCGCGCTGTGGCCCGGCGCCGTCGCCTACGCCACCAGCGGCAAGTTAGTTATAATTATCACACTATAAGGAGACTAAGATCACTGTCCTGACTCCAACTCAAGCTTAGTGAAAGATACAAGGGCTCCAGCAGCTTGCAGCCAGAGTTATCTGCGTCCATGCTCTCCTTATAGTTCTGTATCACTTTTAGAAGATGAAGGTCATGACGATAGGTAAGTTCGGCTAGAGTAACCACCCTAGGTCCCACAGGAAATTCAGAATCGTCCTGAGTGTCCTCAGGTTTTTGGAGGATTCACTATCGGTCAGCAATTGAAAGACTACGCTTGGAAGAAACAGACATTAGTTTTAATTCTCATGTTTGTGTCCCACTCCTTGACAAATGTCTTATCATCAAAAATGTCTGGGTGGTATTACGGGAATGGTAATATTTGTTTAAACCTATATACCTGCCCTTAGGGGTTTTTCAGGGGGGGATTTGGGAAAAATTTGAACCCTCAAGATGAATAATGTCTTTTTCCTAGAGCCAGTAGGATCCATACTCCAAAACTGCCATCTTTTACAACGATATATGTGATTCCACCAGGAAATCGGAATGCATGTACACGGGCTGGGGGCTGAAGTACCAGACGCCGAACTACTCGCCGCTGCAGCTGCCGCGGCCGCAGGACGAGTACGTGGTGGGGCCCGAGGTCATGGAGATGGCCGACCCCACCTTCACGGACGAGGAGGTCTGTCACGTAGTCGTCTGGGGGACGTAGTCGTCTGGGGGACGTAATCGTCTGGGGGACGTAGTCGTCTGTGGGACGTAGTCGTCTGGGGACGTAGTCGTCTGTGGGACGTGGTCGTCTGGGGGACGTAGTATATAGCATAGACAAAATAAATTCAGGTTTATTTTGGCTATGATAGTAGTGATTGATTAATTGACATTCACTTCACGGACGGTGATTGGGACACGTCATCAATGATAAATTTGACAATTAAAGTTCCGAATGGGTTATAAACTATAAGTACACGAACCTTTTTTACGTTGAATTTTTGGCCAACCGTTTCGTCCAAAAACGTGGGACTTCTTCAGGACCAAACACTGCACGGATTACGACCGCTCGTGCACTGTGGCGCTCGGCGCGTTGCGTTTTTATAGTAAATGTTTATTGATTTTTTATAGCCTCATAGGCTATAAAAGATACACTTATTATTGATTTATATTATAGACATTGCTCCCAAACTGAGTGGATAACGGGTATACTGGCAACACACATTACTATGTATATGAACTACCCTCATTTCTTTTTCCAGGCATACCGCATCGCACACCTCCCCCCTCCGCCCCCTCCACCCATGATGGGAGAGGGGGAAGGAATCTTCCCAGAAGAAGAAGAGGATGACTAATAGTTATAGTGATTATGTTTATTATTATGTTAGTTTTGTTCTGTTGGAAATATATGTTTATGTTTAACGCTTAAAGGATTTTGATATTGATGTCGATTCCTATTCAACTGGTTCTGAATATAATTGAATAAATCAAACAGAAATAGTTACTTTGATGATGTTTATTTAAAAACCTATAACTACCCGCATTATTTACAAATACCCACTCAGGGCAAAATAAATTACAATTCTTAGTTAATTATAACCCACGGATAAGTTATATCTTAATTTAATTTTTTTTCAATTCGTTCTAGCAATTTAAAAGCTTAACTTTACTATTATGTGAAACCTGTGTTTGGCCTAATTAAAAGTTGCTTTTACATATATACACGAATATTTTATAGACGCTGTAAAATACTAAAATTTAACATAAATAAGGCCACATTCGTAAAAATAATATCACTCTGCTGTCATCTTTTGAAGTCGACTTTTACTTTACTTTCAGGTAAATATTTACTTTTTATGTTTGTGAAGCTGCGGCGCCGACAATTTCACTTTACCGGGGAAGTTTCTCGCTACGTTCTCCTCCTGGAATAAATAAATAATATAAAATTTATTGAACGTCTAAAAGGTTAAAAAAAATCAGGATATGACCTTATAATAAATATGTTACTAGATTTAAGGATGTACGGGGGGTCAGAGCAAACTCGACGATCGGCTAAGTTCGGCTAACAGCGCCACGACAGGGCGAGCGGGCCGCTAAGTAAACATTTCGCGCAAAAATCTGACACATCAAATTACTTCTATAATTTGAAATTCATTTTGTAGACCCTAAGATATATAAGGTAATACTAGCGTTCCGCCCCGCGGCTTCGCCTGCGCTAAATATATCCTTAAGCGGATATGTGTATTTTAAAGTTTAAAGTATAAATTCCACACACGGCTTTTCCCGTGTTTTAAATAACTTTCATAAATGTGTATGTATATTATATTAAGTATACATAATCAGAAATCTAGCACCCATAACACAAGATTCTAGCTTACCACGGGGCTAGATGTTGCATTGTGAATTGTCTAGGAACTAGCAATATTTATTGATTTAATTTTATTTATTAGGTTTTTTGGCCGTAAGCTCAGGTATAAGAAAAATGAAAGGGCTGGGGTTTTTATTAATAAATAAATAAAGTTTTCTGAACTAGATTTCTAGACTATGAATTGTTAAAATTCATAGTCTGCCTTTTATTTCTGATTGATTTTATAAACGAAAAGTCAAACCGTTTGATATACTTCAATATTAGATAAAAGTGAATTTATAAAAGAATAAGTTCCTAAACCTTAACCCTTAACTGCAAGATTATTTTTCTTAAAGAAAAATTTGTGATGGTCATATTATGTCTTTTAGATAAATAAAGTAAAATAAGATATAAATATTTAAAATTGATTTAAAAATTTCATATGAATTGAGTTTTAGGGAAAAACTGTTTTTATATTTAGTTCCATATAATATATGGCAAAACATGCAGTGACCTACCAATATTTTAAAATCTCATTCGCAGGGCATGCGGAAAGTGGTCAATTTTTTTTTAAATAATAAAAGACTTTATAAGGTAGGTATAACCCGCGCAATAAAAAATGATATTTGACCATGGCGGCGGGTACGTATGGTACGGTTGGCAAAACAATTTCTCAAACAGGCCGGCGTCACGACGAATTTCCCATACAAATATTAATACCAAAATTATTTTTAATTCGAGCATATTTCCATAGTATTATTGTATTATTATTATTTAAATAGTATTTTTATCTCGGTCCCTACAGATTTTGTAAAAAATACTTATTTTAAATAAAAAGTAAAGTACCTAAAGAGTTTAAACAGCTTTGCGTTATAAACCCGGCGTCGGCGCTTTTATAACGTCTTCGATGTGATAATTCATACGAACTAACGCTTTTAAATCAAAAAATAATTTTAATTTAATTTTTAAAGTTTCGGTTCTTAGACCCCCAAATGTAAATGATTTTTTTCAAACTTTTTATGAAATCCTAGTGCGGTTCACGGTATACATCTACTTACAAAATTTTAGCTTTATAGCTATTATAGTTTCGGAGTAAAACGGCTGTGACATACGGACGGACGGACGGACGGATGGACATACGGACGGACGGACGGACGGACGGACGGACATGACGAATCTATAAGGGTTCCGTTTTTGCCATTTGACTACGGAACCCTAAAAAGCGTCGCGTTCTAAAAGCGCCAAAGTGTGAACACGTACTTGGGTATGCAAATGTTCTATTTGAACGCTTTTTTAACGGACGTTAAAAAAGCTTTTTGTAGCGCGTACTTCACTGTGTGAGTATAGAGATAGCGATAGAGAGTGAACGAGAACGCATGCGAGCGGACGCCATTTATTATTAAAAAACTTTATATATTAAAAAAATCATAGTTATATTGGTTGTGTGTGATATAGCACTGAAAGCAACGTAGGGTTAAGAAGCACAAAAACATAGTGATTTGTTTGTTCTATGAAATATCTTAAATTTACTTTTTCATGAATTGACATGACATAATTTATGACAGTTATCATAAATAAATCAAAACTCTTTGAGATCTCAAAACTATAAAAAAGTTTTATTGAGTCATAATCCATGTATTACTTATGAATTTATTGTTTGAAGTCTCCTCCTGTATTTTATTATAATATATAAGTACCTACACTTTATTATTATATGTATACTAGCTGCCCCCGCGAACTTCGTCTCGCCATATACTTTATAAGCTCTGTTATGATGCTGTGTGGATTGTCCAATAAGCCACAGACAAAACAGAAATTTGAAATCCAAAGGGCGAAAAATGTTTTGTTGTCAAAAGTGTCATGAACTCTACTGTCTATACGTTTTGTTTACGTTTGTAACGAATGTAGGATAGGTACTCGGTACTTTATCTTTTTACGATTCCGTCGCTTCTTGCACTTATTATACAGATTTCGCATATTTGAAATAAAAACCAAACAAGTACAATAATTTTTCAATTCATTTTTTACGTAATTAGTGCGTTATATAGCGATCTGAATGCAAGAAACGACGCGATACATGTTACCCGTGTCAAGGCTGCGGCCAGACTGAATTTGTGACACGAAGATGCCCGAATGGTCAGTTTTCGCGTGAATTTTTTAGCAAATTTAGGATTTCTTATTTTACGGTTAAAATAATAGAAATTTTAACAATCTAACACGCTCTCCCCCTGCTCTATAACCTGTTCGTTTACTGTACAAAGTATCAAGGCTTATTTTAAAGTATTTATTGAATAGCGACGATTTATTGTAAAATTTAGAGCGAACTTTGGATTATTTTTCTATCGAGAAAATTTTATGTAATCGTGTTTTCGTAACTGTAATCCCCTAGCATATATCCTGAACTATAACATATATTAATCTCAAAGTAAATGCTTTATTATTGTGGAAGATATGTTCGTTAACAAAAAGCAATTTCAAACGATTTGACGTTACATGGGGCCTTAAGTAGAATTAAAAACTTTGGTTTTCAATGTTAATAAATATTTTGATAAAGAGTAGGAATACAATACAATACTCTTTATTGTACACCACAAAAACAAAAAAACACATAACAAAAAAATATAGGTACATAAAAAAGTGTAACAATGGGCGGCCTTATCACTTAAAGCGATTTCTTCCAGGCAACCTTTGGATATAAAAATTTAGAATATTATTTGGAATATAAATTTAGGCAAACAAAACTTAATATTATTGAAAGTTAAATTATTGTTTAACAGCGACAATTATGTGTATCCACATCACGGAAGACTATTTTATGGTCACCGTAGAATCTCATTAGTACACTTGGTTATGTCAAATATTTTTTAATTCAAATCAATTTATTTAAACCAAAGAGAAATTTACATAGGCATACTTAAACATGCTAGCTAGTATCTAAACTTATTTAGACTGGTATGACTTAAGTTTTACAGTGCCCCCACACTAGGCTTATGGCCCGTGACGTGACGTTGGTCTTAGCTGCTAATTAATCTTATGATGATCAACGAGTGGTATATGCCCTCACCTTGACGGCCTTCAAGAGGTCCTTCTCCCTGTTAGTGGCGGAGCGGTCCCGCAGGAACACCTGCAGCGCTGTCTTGGCGGCCTTACCGCGCTTGCCGGAGCCCGGCGTCAGCTTCACCTTGTACCTGGGGATTCACACATTTAACTCCTAAAGTACTAAAACATCACCCAAAACGGGGAACGCATGCGCCGAACGTGCTGTGACCTCCCTGATCAATAAATATAACATGGATTTCGGTCCAAATCGCAGTCTCCTCTCTTGGTTATCCATTTTTAACAAATATAGCTTGTAGGTTACAGGAGCTGGCAGCTTGCATACTCACTCTAATCCCAGCCGTTCTTGAGTTATAAAATTTCAACGTAAATCCTTGGTCCTCGAGTGGAAATCGAACCCACGCCTTCCAGTATAGCCCTGGCTACGTTGACCACTATGCTACTGAATGTTAACTACGCTATGAGCTCGAATTTCTTCTATATCTGATATTTAGTGAAGTTCCATTGGTCTACTATACTCTCAAATAACCATCACGGCTTTTTATGATGATGATGACTTACTTGTAGTTGCTAAGTGCCGCGTAGGGCGCTACCACTGGGACCGCGAACAAAAGCTCGTCTTCCGTTACCGGAGCGCCTGTCAGTTGGGATAGCAGCTCGCTTTCGGCCTCAACGGTCGCTTGTTCCACCTGAGAAAACATTGAATAAAATAACTTTGAACACAGAAAACAAATGAGCAAATATTGCACTCATTTTGTTCCACAGTTTATTGATAAAATTAGTCCGTAGTCATCAAGAGAATTGTCTGACAGAGAGGATTCTAAAACGTTGTCTAGAATTCAGAATGTACTTCATGAATCTGAGTCTAGATACCTGTAAATTCTTCTACTAACATTTATGTAATAAAAGCAATTACTATAATATAAAAACAAAAATGAACCCACGATAGAACCCTGGGGCACACCTTTATTAAAATCTACCATAAACATAAGCACCACCACATTTAGGTTCTCACTGTTGGGACACAGAGACATTTCTCTTGACAAGAGATAAGGCCTTAATTCACCACGCTGGCCAAGTGCAGGTTGGGAAGTAAAATCCGTTGGCTATGATTCTGTAGGCCCTGGTTAGTTCTGGTAGATCATGTATGAAGGTATTTTATATTACTGGACAATTTTACACAGCGACATCTAGCCCCGTGGTAAGCTCGAAGCTTGTGTTACGGGTGCTAGATTATACTTAATATAATATACATACATAGATATAAATTTTTATTTTTATTATACATATATAACACCCAGACACCCGGAACAAATATTTGCAGATCATACAAATAGTTGTCCGGAGGCGGGAATCGAACCCGCAACCTCTTGCCTCTCTGGTATACCTCAGGTTCCGCGGCTTCTCCCTCCGGATGCTCCTCCTCAGGCTCGGAGTCCTCCAGCAGCACGGGCGCGGGGGCGGGGATCTTGGTGACCTTCTGCTTGGATTTGCTCTTTGCTGCTAACTTCTTCTGGGATTTCAGCGCTTCCTTCTCTTCTTTTGCTGACTGTAAAAGATAAAACACAACATAGTACATGGAATACATAATAAAGCCTCGAGCAGACCGGATGCGTATACGTACACGTAAGCGTAGACGTGCTCGTATCACTGAGTTGTAATGTATAGGAATGTATGAGACAGGACACACTGCACGCGCGCGTCACGTTACGCAAGCAGTGTGTCCTGTCTTATACATTCATATACATTACAACTCAGTGGTACGTGCACGTCTACGCTTACTTGTACCTATACGCATCCGGTCTGCTCGAGGCTTAAGTATATGAACTAATTAATATTTTTATAAATAATAACCGACATTAAACTGGCTCTATAAAATTTTAAGACTTCCACCAAATTATCTAGCTAGAATATTATAATATCTATGTATAAAATCTAGCACTCGTATCACAAACTCTTAGCTTACCATGAAGCTAGATGTTGCTGTGTGAATTTTCCACCAATATTTATAATTATTAGACCCCGAGTTTAGCAGTGGGAATATCGGGTTGTTATAACATGCTAACCTGCAGTATCTCCATGGCCAAAAGTCTGTCTTCTTCATCTTGGTCCTTATATTTCTCCTTCATCTTCTTCAGCTTCCCCTTCTGTCCCCGTTTGGAGTTCTCCTTCTTGACTTCCTTCTCTTTCGCTTCTGGCTTCTTCTGGGGCTTCTTACCCCCCTTTTTGGGAAGGGCAGGGAAAGAGAAGGGCTTATCGTCACCTGAAAAAGCAATAAACTAAATCTATATCTATATTTATAAAAGAAAAAAGTCGTGTTAGTTACACTATGTATAACGGCAAGACCGGCTAAGCGGCTATATTGATTTTACTGAAAATTGGTGGAGAGATAGTTTAGAACCAGGAGATGGACATATGATACTTTAATAGCAGGAAAATATATTAACGCGGGCGGGGCGGATATCCATTGGTTGATTTATATCAAACATAAAATCATTTCGGGACTGCATTACACATTATACTAGAATGTATCTATAGTTTTCTAAACTTTTTAATAATTATGAATTCGTATTTAAAACTCACTCAAATTCGAAGCTTCAGAAATAGTCCTCGCCTTAGACTGCAGTATAACATTCCCGGTGCCATGATCCACCCTTACATGCGTGTCAGGAAAGTCATCAGAGCTATCCGTCTCGTTCCCTCCCGCAGCCTCTGCATCTTCCTTCTCACTCACACCATCAGTCCCTTCAACCTTTGGAAGCTTCGTCTCTTTTTCTTCTATGGATTTTGTATCTTGCGTTTCGCTAGTTTCTGAGTCATCGTTATCATTTAGTTGTGGTTTTGATTGGCTATTGGGTGGGGATTCTTCGGAGATTGTGTCTAGTTTTGCAGTGTCTTCTTTTTCGAAATCATCTGTGGCAATATAATAATATACTCAGATATGTAAACTTGAAAAACTTAGCGCTTAATTGACTTAGATAAAGATGAATTTTAAAATGAAAACTTGTCTTAGTCACACCGGGAGCCGTTGGCAAAGTGGAAGCAACTCTTCTTTCATACCGATGGTCGTGAGTTCAAGCAACGTGAATTAAGGCCTCTATCGTCAAAAAGAGAATTCCCAGTGTCCCAGCAGTGGGAACGTAAATAGGGGTACTTATACCTTCTTCTCCATCAGAGACGGGTATCTCCTGGTCCTCCGGTTCGACGGAAGTGACGTCAGAGGCGGCCTCAGACATGTCATCTAGTGGCGCCGCCTTCCGCTCGCCTCTGTGCCGCTCTATGCAACTGTCTTCTAGCTGTAAAGTATACTATTCAAACTCAAAAACATTTAAATTTTGCCACTAGGGACGTAGGCATAGATATAAATCTAATTTATATTTAAGATAGAGCTGTCCTTACCCTGAACATAAAACTGAATCCAAAGCTGAGTTGATCCGTCACCAAGTAGTTCTTCTTGCCGCGAATCATGAACGAACCTGCAGAAAAGCAATGTATTTTTTTCATTTTATAACAACGGGAATTACTCACGTACCATTTACACAGGAGTTAACTCCTCCTGATGAAGACTTTTGTTTTGGTCGAAACGTCGAGACTTGTATAACTCCTGTGTAAATACGTGAGTAATTCCCGTTATTATAAAAATTATTGTATAACTCACGAAAATTTTGAAATAGAATCATCAATCAGAAAATAATGTAAGTGCTGAAATCACGATTTTATGGATTTAATTAACAAAAATGTTATATAGAACCTGCTTACCAGTGCCGAGGTACTCCCCGGTGGGCGCGGACTTGGAGACCTGCGCGGCGTGCACCCACCACGCGCGCGTCACCACCTTCGCCTCCCACGCCACGCTGCGGGAAACAAGCAGACATCGTGACTTATTTAAGCATTATACTGCATTTTAGAAGGCTTCTAAATTAAAAATTAGTATTTGGATTTTGTCTAGCCCAGTGACATAATATGATCGCAATTAAATGAAGTCGAATAGGCTCTTTAGGACTTCAAAGGTCGCCGGTCCGAGGCAGGTATGTAGCGCCCTACTATCAGCCACTAGGTATACCTGTAGGCGATGGCGGCCTGGCCGGCCTCAGACAGCGTGCGCGGCGGCACGGGCGCGCCGCGGGGGTTCTTGACGATGACGGAGGAGGCGCCGGTCCGAGGCAGGTATGTAGCGCCCTACTATCAGCCACTAGGTATACCTGTAGGCGATGGCGGCCTGGCCGGCCTCAGACAGCGTGCGCGGCGGCACGGGCGCGCCGCGGGGGTTCTTGACGATGACGGAGGAGGCGCCGGTCCGAGGCAGGTATGTAGCGCGCTACTATCAGCCACTAGGTATACCTGTAGGCGATGGCGGCCTGGCCGGCCTCAGACAGCGTGCGCGGCGGCACGGGCGCGCCGCGGGGGTTCTTGACGATGACGGAGGAGGCGCCGGTCCGAGGCAGGTATGTAGCGCGCTACTATCAGCCACTAGGTATACCTGTAGGCGATGGCGGCCTGGCCGGCCTCAGACAGCGTGCGCGGCGGCACGGGCGCGCCGCGGGGGTTCTTGACGATGACGGAGGAGGCGCCGGTCCGAGGCAGGTATGTAGCGCCCTACTATCAGCCACTAGGTATACCTGTAGGCGATGGCGGCCTGGCCGGCCTCAGACAGCGTGCGCGGCGGCACGGGCGCGCCGCGGGGGTTCTTGACGATGACGGAGGAGGCGCCGGTCCGAGGCAGGTATGTAGCGCCCTACTATCAGCCACTAGGTATACCTGTAGGCGATGGCGGCCTGGCCGGCCTCAGACAGCGTGCGCGGCGGCACGGGCGCGCCGCGGGGGTTCTTGACGATGACGGAGGAGGCGCCGGTCCGAGGCAGGTATGTAGCGCCCTACTATCAGCCACTAGGTATACCTGTAGGCGATGGCGGCCTGGCCGGCCTCAGACAGCGTGCGCGGCGGCACGGGCGCGCCGCGGGGGTTCTTGACGATGACGGAGGAGGCGCCGGTCCGAGGCAGGTATGTAGCGCCCTACTATCAGCCACTAGGTATACCTGTAGGCGATGGCGGCCTGGCCGGCCTCAGACAGCGTGCGCGGCGGCACGGGCGCGCCGCGGGGGTTCTTGACGATGACGGAGGAGGCGCCGGTGACCTCGGCATGCACGTAGAGGTCCGTGGCTTGCATGTAGCGCTTCACTATCAGCTCGTTCTGTTGTTGGTCGCGACCCGCGATTATCTATAATAGCGAGAAAATATTTTAAATAAATTGTATCCCTTTTAAATTTATCTTTACCCCCACCACTTCTCCTGAGCAGCCGCGTGCTCCGATACCTCGCCTGCAGTGAGATCCGCGCGCGCGACCTGAGAGGACACGGGGCACGGCGGGATGCTCACTCCTCTTGAAAAAGACTGCTCTAGTTGTGGTCGAAGCGTCGAGAGTTGTTTAACTCTTATGCAAATACATGAGTAATTCCTGTTGCCTAAAATGTCTCTCAATAGATATAAAATTGAAAAATATGTAGAACTGAACCAAATTAATATAGCACCACACGGGAAGCATCAGCTTTCATTCAAAAAAGAATCAACCAAATTGGTTTACCTAATCCTAAGGTTTGTAGCAGGTTTCAGCACTCACCAGATAGTTATCGGAGGAGACGAACCAGTAGAACTTCTCGAACCAGTATGTCCGGCGCGCCTTGATGATGTTGCTGACGGTGTTGGCCTCCTTCAGCGTCTGCTTCGTCTTACGTTCAGCGCTTTTCAGCGCTTTACCCGCTGACTCCAGGGTCTTCTGCTGCTTTACAGCGGCGCCGCGTTTTTGATCGTAATACCTGAGGATGAATAATCAATATTTATCAAGCTTTCCACCAATGAATATTTTGATGTGATGACTATTATCATCACTATCATCATATTCATCCCAATTAGTTTGGGGACTCCTTTTTCCGCAATTGGTAAACTCAGTAAACTCATTTATTGCACCATAAAGTTAAACAATAACATTGCATTCAAAGTCGGTCCTTTGTACGTGGTCTTCACTTGAGAACTTTCCGGCTCTATCGGTCATCCATTCCCCTCGCTATTTGGCCAGCCTACTGCCACTTTAAAAATCTAATCCGCTGAGCTATGTCAATGACCGGTGACCCACGATCTTCTACGTATCTCCTAATTTCCGAATCGATCCCGTAAAAAAACCCTAAGCATACTCTCCATAACTCTTGGTCCTGCATAGCCAAATGTTAAAGATTTTAAAGATTTATGTCATTTATTTCCATAAAATCCTAAAGATCACTTGGTTACCTCCTAGCATTAGCGAAAGCCGTTAAAAACCCTGAGCATATCCTCCATAGCTCTTGGTCCTGCATAGCCATAGTTTGCGGGCTCCGTGTTATTAACATATTCGTCCTTATGTTTTACTTAGTGCTGTATGTGAAAATATAAGAATAAATATAAGAATAATAAGAATAAGCCAAATGTTAAAGATTTTAAAGATTTATGTCATTTATTTCCATAAAATCCTAAAGATCACTTGGTTACCTCCTAGCATTAGCGAAAGCCGTTAAAAACCCTGAGCATATCCTCCATAGCTCTTGGTCCTGCATAGCCATAGTTTGCGGGCTCCGTGTTATTAACATATTCGTCCTTATGTTTTACTTAGTGCTGTATGTGAAAATATAAGAATAAATATAAGAATAATAAGAATAAGCCAAATGTTAAAGATTTTAAAGATTTATGTCATTTATTTCCATAAAATCCTAAAGATCACTTGGTTACCTCCTAGCATTAGCGAAAGCCGTGAGCGACAGGTCAATGTCCACCGTCATCGGCTCCAGGCGCTCATCATCATCATCGTAGGGGTCCGCCAGGTGCAGCGAGATGTGGTTGGTGTTCAGCTTCAGCTGCTTGATGCAGGAGGCCACCGGGTCGTCGTTCTCCTGCGCTGTCTTCACCAGCAGCTTTATGTCGTCCCATGACATCTGTGAGGATGGAGATTATATTTTTTAATTCGATCATTCAAGGAAGTATAACATAGGTATTTGCTCGTGATAAAAAGTAATTTGGATCTTTTATATTAGCCTAGCTTCCGCCCGCGGCTTCGCCCGCGTGGAAATAAAAAGTAGCCTATGTTCTGTCTCAGGGTCTAAAGATTGTCTGTACTAAATATCATGATAATCGGTTGAGAGGTTTAGGCGGGAAAACGTAACAGACAGACAGACAGAGTTACTTTCGCATTTATAATATTAAGGATTTCAGAGATTGCTTATTTGTAGACCCTCTATTCGGATTGATTGACTGATTCAGATTTTGTCCGTAATATCACAAAGATTAACTTGGACATGTCATAAAGTTCTCGAGTGGAGACCACGGATCGGAAAACGCAGAGTCGGACATCCAACCAACAAGACGGACAGATGATCTTGTCAAGGCTGCTGATTCACGGTGGCCGACCGTAATACCTGGAGATCATTAAGGGAGGCCTATGTCCAGCAATGGACGTCCGATGGGTGAAATGATGATGATGATGTCATCACTATCAATTACCCCTCCTTTTTTATAATTTAAATAATCTGTAATAATAATTAATCAACAATATTACCTGGTTGGCTATAGCAGTCTGTATGGCGGTCCTGCACTGTTCCACTCGCGGCTCGTTCCGCGCGATGAGCTCGGCGGCGCGTTTGTCCCGCAGCTGCACGTCCCACAGCGAGTGCACGCGCTTCTCGTGGTCTTTACGCACGTTCTGCAGTTTCTTCATAGCTTCACGCTCTATTTGTACCGTCTGAAATGTAGGTAAAATACTTGAGAAATTGGGAAACAGTCTAGAGTCTAGATTATGCGGTAATTGAAGTAACACTTGATTCTTTAGGTGAAGAATTGCTTGCAAGAACTGGCGATCGAAAGACCATCAGGTATGTGGACCAATCGGATCGACCTGGAATTTTTTTCTCTTATAAGGAGAAATACCTTCTTCTTCTTAGAGAAAAATACCTATTCTCCTTTAAGAACTCCTTCGAAAGTCTACCTTGGGGTCTTCTGACGTCGAGTGTAGAGAAGAACTTATTCGCTAAACGACTTCACGACACCAACTTTCAGTCAAAAGACCATCAAAACCTACAAGGAGAGATATCTTCTTCCTTGAAAGACATTCCACCACCCCTTAAAATACTGCTACATTAAGGGTTATGGAGGAAGGCGTACCTTGCACCTGCAGAGGTATATCATACCTTGAGGTCTATCTTCTGATGTCGAGTGTAGAGAAGAACTTATTGCTAAACAACTTCACGACAGCAACTGACAGTCGAAAATATTTTTATCTGTTGGGTCAAACCTATGAGGAGAAATATCTTCCTTTCTGTTCTGCCTTGAGTGACATTCCACTCCAAAGAACTGCTACATAACCCTGGGAAGGCCTACCTTGCACCTGCAGAGGTATACCATACCTTGAGGTCAATCTTCTGTCCCTCCAGCGTGGAGAAGAACTCGTCCACAGCTCTGTCGAAGGAGTCGTGCTGCGCGTGCGGCATGGAGCTCATCTGGAGGAACAGCGTCGGGTGGAACTCCTGGTTCGTCAGCAGGAAGGCGGCGCCGCCCTCGGGGTTGGGACGGTCTTCGCGCTTCTGGGTTATGTAGCCCTGGGGAGGAACACTTTATTATGGATACATAAAATGTCATGATGTATAAATCCGCTGTTGGTCACACGCCTGTAAGGGATAAAGATATACCAAATAACTAAAGTAAAATCCGCTGTTGGCCACGGGCCTAAAAGGGTATGCAGTTATTTGGATCAGCAATGGCTTGTATTCACTGAAAACCAGTCTTATATTTAGATTTTATTATTATATCCTAAATATTATAACTCTTTTTTACATTCATTTTGTACAACGTGAATTACTCACGTATTTACATAGGAGTTAAACAACTCTCGACGTTTCGACCACAACAAGAGCAGTCTTTATCAGGAGGAGTGAGCGTCCCGCCGTGCCCCCTCTCTTCTCTCTTTATTACATTATTACTAATCATAGTGTTTTCTGATCATTTTTTTGGTGGGACTGTCCACCTACCAGGTGTTTAAATATCTTTTATTTTATTTAGTATGTAAGCATGACATTTTTTATTTTTTCAAGCAAACAATGCAAATAAATGTTTATGACTATGACTATCATATCCTGCTCATTAATCAGGTCTAAACAAAAAAAACCCTTTCTTTGGATATCTTCTCCTACCTTGGAGACCTGTGTCCTGGCCTCATCCAGCAGCCTCTCCCCCTGCTTCAAGGCTTCCACCAGCTTCGGAAGGTCAGTGTCCACGTTGAACCCCTTCCCCTCCTTGGATATCTTCATGGTGCCGGCCAGGCCAACGCTGAGTAGGACGTGGTCGATTATTGATGAACCGAATTCTAAAATGGAATGACTACAAAATGAAATCTGAATACAGGTACTACTTTATACTTAGATCTAGAAAGACAGAAAACCTGAGACTATAGATTTAAGCACCTTTATTTACATTCCCACTGCTGGGACACAGAGACTTCTCTCTTTTCGAGAGAAATTAGGCCTTTATTTACTGGCCTAGTGAAAGTTAGTGAATGTCACATGCCCTCTAAACTCTTCAAAGTTCAGAACATGCTGGTTTCCTCACGATGTTGGCTTTCACGGATAAAACAAGTGTGGTGCGCGGCGGGGTTTGAACCCGTGAGCTTTAGAATAAAGTGCATGTGCTTCCAACGCCAACACGGCGGCATATAACTTTCCACAAATGGACACGGGTTTCTTGTAGGTATCTAAGTACTGTGGTCTAGGGGTACTAATCTAGTACCTAGATTAGGATTGAGGATCTTCTTCAGGTTGTCTCCAGGCTTGGCTCTGGCGAGGATCTCCCTCAGCGCGCTCTCAGGCGGCGCTTCGTAGCTGGTCTTAGCGCGGTCAAGAGGATACTTCTCTTTTACTGCAAACCTGGAAGTTAAGAATTATTTTCATAACATCTCAAGATCTATATGTAATACAAGGTTAGTACTTGTCATAGCTATGCTGCATGCTTCAATTAACACCCAGAACACCCGGGTCTATTTTTGATTGACTATTATTTGCAGATTATACATATTTTTGGCCAAAGGCGGGAATCAAACCTGTAACCTCTTGCATTGCAGGCGGAACTTCGCCGGCAGCGCCACAGAGATCGTCATAAATAACAAATATATAAAAAAGCATACAATGAAAGGCAAGTTTCTCCCTTCACCATATTTCTAATAGTCCGGGATCCGTAGAACATGGAAATCAAGTGATTACTATCAAGCTAATTTTTGGTGAGTAGCTTCGTTTTGATGAGACGCCCAAAAATATCCTATACCCAACTCTCGATTGTGGTAGCTAACAGAGATATCAAGGATTAAAAAAATCAAGGATGTAAAACTGTGATAACGGACCATGAATGTTATATCTCAAGATAATTATCTAAATTATATAAAAACATGTTTGTCCTACAAAACCTATGGTTTGATCAAAGAGTCCTCCATTTCCAAAATGTATTGAAAACGAGGTCAATTTAAATGATTACTATGATTACTAACCAGCTGATTTTTTGTTGTATACTTAATTAATATTTATAAAATCTAACTGACATATTGTCCTACAAATTTCGTGGTCCGTTATCCCGGTCCTACATCCTTAATTTTTTTAATCCTTGATATCTCTGTTAGCTACCACAATCGAGAGTTGGGTATAGAATATTCTTGGGCGTCTCATCGAAACGAAGCTACTCACCAAAAATTAGCTTGATAGTAATCACTTGATTTCCATGTTCCACGGATCCCGGACTATAACTCTCACTCACCTAATCTTATCCCCTTCAACATGCGGCCGCAGCACATTCAGTATGGTCCACTCATAATCCGTGAGCACAATATTGCCCCTGTCATACAGCTCTAGTATAATGTGGTAGGCAGCCTCTCCTCCGCCAAACTGGAGCTGCACTACTCTGTCCACTCCCAGCTGTGAGAGCTTCTCTAGGCGCTTGTTCTTCAAGTGTTTGCGGAGCTGGAGATCAGAACAAAGATTTTCTATAACTAGAATAGATACTATTATCTCTCCTATTTATGTTCCCACAGCTAGGACACAGGAACTATGTAAATAACTACTTATAAATAATTTTAACTCCTATGCTGATGTTGAGAAACATTTAGAACAACATAGCTTTTATCTATATTTATCATTATTTAGACATATTAGCTAATTTCATTGTATATTTTTATAGATAGTTTTGTACTAAACACATTCAAGCCCATATTGGACATACACTTGCAAATACATCTATGAATAATTATTACAGTTACCTTCATAGTAAAACCCGAGGGTGCCACATTCTTTGGCCACTCAAACTGTGTGGTGTGGAACCTGTTCCCCGACTCCAGAAGCAGTATTGCCTTCTCCTCGGACTGCTGGAGACGGATGATGTAAGACCGGTTGTCTATGTCATATACTTGGTTCACTCGCATGCCAATTAACCTGAAAAAAGTATATGTAGTTATGTATTAGTTGTTGCTTAAAATTGCACTTCTCTTAACAGAGACATTTGAAATGAAAATCTCCGTCTCGGATCAGGACATTTCAGCCAATAATAATAATTTTCAATATACACCTTTTTAATTATTATAATCTTCTTTGCTTAATTCAATCTTCACAAATTCAAGTACCTATTATGTGAAATTAACCTCAGATTATAATTATACTACAGGTACAACTAAAAGCCATTAAATTTTGTTTATTTATTGGCTACTACATAAATGAAAGCCTTTACTTACTTTTGTAATTCTGTGACCATGCACATGATATCGTAGGTGCTAAATCGCGTCTTCATTTTGACTGTATTTTACAGCATCAATTTAAAAAATACTCAAAAACAGAAATTCACCACGAACGCAAGCACAACAGAACGCGTATTTTGTTTTTCTTATTTTTTTACTACGGGTTATGAATATCCAGGTACTTAATTGTTTGAGATCTTTAGAATTTCATGGAAATAGATGACTCAACGATCAATCTTTAAATTATTACGATTACGAACTTTAGTGAGAATTTTCAGGATTTTCTTTTCAGTGAAAATCGAAAATCGAGCGAGAACTGTCTTCTTCTTCTTTTAATATTGCGAACGTGACTGGCAATTGTAATTATGCCGTCAACCGCCAATGTCAAGTGAGTAAATTTCATTACAAATTTTGAGTAGATTTGTCGCGAAAAGACAATGAGAGATTGAGCGAGAACTGTCGTAGTCGTAGGTATTAAACAGCTGTATGATGTCACGATTACTATAACTGTCAATGTCAATGCCTTGTTTAGCAATAAATTTGTTTGCTATTTGCCCTAGGGATGAACGATATTAGAAAAACATCGATTTTGACATCGAAGTAAAATCGAATCAAAAATATCGATGTACGATAAAAATCGACCGAAAACATCGATGTTTATCGATCTTCCCTAATTTGCCATTGCCTGTCTGTCTATGTCTATGTCTAGTAGAGATGCGCAAAACAGTACTCTCTAATGTCATGCCATATGGCATGACATTTGGTACCGCGTCATATAGCATTTTATCAGTACGCAGTACTCTAAACATGACCCGACGTGACGCGCTATTCTTTGCTAAGTAATTTAATAAGTAAATTTTTATTAAACCTTTATTTAACAAAGTTGATTTCCCTTCATACTTAACCCCAATAATTACCTATGGTATAAAAAGGGATCTCCAGGCTTATGGTTGTGTTACCAATAATATTGGCGTATTTAAAAATCAACTTTATAATACAATAATTGAGTTTTTGTAAGATATTTTTTACTTTTTGTTTTATAATTATTTTTTTATACCATAGATTAATTCACCATAGATTAGAATAATTATTGACAGTGACATTTAATACGACAGGCAGCAATATAATGCCATAGATAAAACAGAAATTTGAAAACAAAAGGGCGAAACGTTTTGTGGCCTTCTAGTAACATGAACAGTTGACGTTCTTTCTTTACGTTTGTGGTTGTGGTACTAAAGTACCCACAGACAGTGGAGGAGTGGGTAATGCCATGTGTCATGCTAAATTTTGTCGGGCTATAGGTACTGTTACAGTACGCGGTCGTGCTACATTACGCGTAATACATTACTCATGGCACCTACACATCTCTAATAATTTGTAAACAAAACTTGTATGTAGTTGTAGGTCTTGTAGGTTATAAAAAATAATTTGCAACAATATTTGTAAAATCTTTAAAAATGGTGATTGAATTTGATGCTGAAGATTTCAAGCTGAGACCTCTGAAGTGTGAACTTAATTTTATAAACAAATCCGATGGTTCTGCGATCTTTTCACAAGGTTAAAAATTGTGGTCCTTAAATTTTTTTTGCGCAAATTTTCTATTCGTAAATGCTCTCCTAATTATTGTATACCATGGCTAAAAATTAAAAAAATAGGTTGGGTATGTAATATTAGAAAACACAAAATCAAACATTCTTAACAAATATAATTTATTTAATCCCAAGAAAATGAAAAATTTACTTGTTTATTCATATGAATGTCTTATTTCCAGGAGACACGGCAGTATTAGTCAGTGTAAATGGACCCTTAGACATCCAGATGCAGAAGCAGAACACTGGCAAAGCCTCATTAGAAGTCATCTATAGCACAAAGAGTGGCAGACAAGCTGTTACCGACAGGTATGTTATTTGTTTATTCTCTTAATTGTTCATTATTTAAATAATTGTGTTAATGAATTACTGTCTTCATCGTGGTTACTGCATGAAGGATTTAATGAAAAAAAACCCTGTTGTTTTGATTCTGTTAATAAAGGGACTTTCATTATGAGAATAAACTAAAATCAAACTTACTATAATCTATAAGCAATATACTGACTTGTATGCATTTATATGTATTTACTAATATAGAAATTTATTTACTCTTTTTTAACATAAAATTTATTTATGTTAGAAAAGAGTCCTCTTTTCCTTGCTTAGCCTGTATTAAAGTTTTGTCATTTATTTTCATAAAATCCCAAAAATCACTTGGACTCAGATTAATATGTATTTAAATAATAATTTCCAGGTACAAAGAGCATGCCATAAAGCAATCTTGTGAAACAGCCATCCTAGCCAGTCTGTACCCTCGGACGGGCATCACGGTCACAATACAGGAGTTAGAAGATTATGGAGGGGTTAGTATTTGTTTAAGTATAAATTAGATAATACCAGAAGACTGCCAGCAGAGTCATGTGTGTAATTTACCAACTATAGTACTATATAACTATAGTAAGCCTGGTTAATATACCATATCCCCAAGTTATGATCTGACGAACGACAGACAGTTGTCGCGATTTATCTACTAATATAAAAATAAGTCGGGTTTTCCTTCCTGACGCTATAACTCCAGAACGCACGAACCGATTTACACAATTTTGAATTTGTTGGAAAGGCTGTGTGAGGTTTATAGCAAAAAATTGCGGGAAAGTGTATAACGCGGCGAAGCCGCAGGGTGGAAAGCTAGTTTATATAATATCTATACTATAATATTATAAAGAGGAAAGATTTGTTTGTTTGTTTGTAATGAATAGGCTCCGAAACTACTAGACCGATTTCAAAAATTCTTTCACCTTTGGAAAGCTACATTATCCCCGAGTAACATAGGCTATAATATATCAAAGAAAATTGCGGGAAAGTGTAAAACGCGGGCGAAGCCGCAGGGCGGAAAGCTAGTGTATAATAAGTATATAGTAGAATTGTCATTTGAAACATTAATTGCGAATAGTTTTGCAGTTTTCTTTCATTAATTGCAAATATGTTTGCGTTAGAGATGTATGTACATGTACAAGACACATTACTTTTACATGTTTTTTTTGACTAATTAAAAAAATGTTAATAAAAAATTGTCACAATCCTCAGCTCCTCACATGCTGCATCAACGCGTGCTGCCTCGCGCTCCTCAACGCGGGTGTGATGATGAAGAGCACCTTCGCAGCCGTCTCCTGCGGCCTCGACGAGAGGGGGAACATCCTCCTGGAGCCGAGTGGGGCTGATCTCACCCGCTGCAGGGCGATCATGAACTTTGTGTTCGATTCAAGGGATAAGAGCCTTGTGTCTGGTGAGTTTGTAAACGATTAATTATTGTCATACAAGAAATACTTAAACAAGTACATACATTCGTTAATACTATTTGAAGGTACAAGTATGACTCGTCATACATTTTTTTACAATAAATATAAACTAAGTAAATAACATCTGGCCCCCTGATAAGCTCGAAGCTTGAGTTATGTCCCTACTCTAGCTAACAAGCGTAAATTTTATTGAAGAAAAGGTCAATTGCTTATGTCAACGTCATCATTATTGTAATTTACTTTGTTTATAAACTGAAATGCCGTATGGTGCCGATTAAAAAATAGTACCACTCTTCATCTATCCATAAGTGTCGTCAAACCTACAAAGGAATCTAGAAGCCGAATTTCCCAATACCTTTAACCTACAGTTATTAAATTATGTCCTAAAGTTAAAATTGAGCATGTAAATAATGTCTTGTAATTGTAGGGTTCACGGAGGGTAGTTTCAGCGAGGCAGCCTACAAGGAAGCCCTAGAGCGCAGCCGGGCCACCAGCGACCTGGTGTTCGCCTTCTACAGGGACATCGTCAGCAAGTACTCCAACACTTTATAGCAATAAACTCTATGGAAATGACAACGTTTATTTATTGACTTATCGCAATTTCTACCTCAATCACCATGAAAGTTATTGTTACCTGTGCTTTTTGAAAAGCGTAATCAGAAAAGTTTAAGTTTAAAAACTTTTTGATTGATATAAGCAAGTGTAACGAACTGTACCTACTGTGGAAATAAATACATAAATACAAAATAGGAAAACTCTGTGTGCCTTTTCTGTTTAGGAAGGTACACTTAGCGCCATAGCACAGAACGTAATATAATCCTACGTAAGCTCTATAGGGATGTAAATGTATATAGGTATACTTACCTAATATTTTTGTCGCTTTTTGATGATAAACGAAATGTAAATAAGCATTAATAAAATATCGATGAAGCTCCTAATTACGCTGGCCTCCCAATTAGCCACATATTTGGAGGAGCGATAGGCATCACTCCGCGCACCTACAGTCGCAGGAATAATTGAATGCAGTCTTTGCCATGCCGATGCTTAAAACATAGGCTGTGACATAGTGGGCTTTTTGAATTACTAGATTATACTCGTATTAAAGGTAGGTGCCTATAGGACGACTTACATTTTCACAGTTTTTATCAATTCACTACCTACTCATATAGCTTATTAAAATTAGTACCGCGTGGTGCCGGCATATAAATAGTACAATCCCAGTTTGTACACCACCCGTCAGAGATTTAGGGATGTTTGTAGTGTATCAAAAGATGGGCAGCGTCGTTCTGGTCTCAGAAGATAATCCTTCTAAATGGAATTAAATTTACTGTAAGGACCTAGAACCGTGTGCTCACATCCTTACAGTTTACCCGCAAAAAAAACAAAATGTCAGATCGACGCGATTTCATGCAAATGGCGGGCGCAAACGCGCCGCCGCGTATTTAAATGTCGTGCGATGAGATCCGACAGTTTTGCTATATAAACTCATTGGTTTTGTTCTCTTTATTCGGGATATGTACCTATGTTATTGTGATGAAAGGGTCAAGCAGAAAAAAATCAAATGTCAAATCTTGTCTCTGTCTTCCAAGTAGGTATCTAGGATAATGTTGATTTTTTGTAATGTGAACTAGAGATTTAACGAAATTTTCAAAAACCGCATAAATCTTTTCAAGTTTCTTACCCACTGAACAAAGAAGTATTTTGTCGGCTTTTCCTTAATTTATTTCTTAGTATTAGATGGTATTATTATGTTATCTTTAGGAAGAACACAAAAATTAAAACTACCCTTGTGCTTAGAGAGGTGGATTTGTTGGAGCCAGGATGTGAATAAATACAGTTCGTTCGCTGATCCTGCGCCGGATGCGGAAAGGTATGTAGCTACCACAAACCTAACTAAATTGGTACTGGAATTAGATTAATTTTCGAAGATATTTAAACATAATATTGAAACTCTAAAACTTCAGTTAAACCGTTTCAGTTTAAAAGTTATAGAGTTTCCCGATATCGACACTGCCTCTAGCGCCATCTTCACGGAAAGACTGTTGTTACCAGTTTCATGTTCAAATATTGTTTAAAACCATGATAGTTTAATAAGTTTTCTAAAGAAGGCAAAGAAAAAGTGCGCTACCTCGTTCATCTAGAGACCGCGCCACCTTTCAAGTCTTACGGTTAATGCGGGAACTATAAATCTCAGAAACCTTACTATCTAGAATCTAGGCAAGCAGCGCCACGTGTAAGGACTTGAGTGGCGGCGCGTAGTGTATGTTGTATGACGGCAGGCATAGATGTAAATAGTTAGATTCGCCCCTACACCAAGAACTGTGTCATTGTCTTTGACATTACACAAACAAGCGTACTGTGAAAATAGTGTCATCTCTTTTTCTCCCACGATATTTGCAAATACTACTATCTTTTTCGTTTGATTCCAACTGCGTATTTATCTCACCTTACTTGGCAACAAAACGGGCGCGGACTCACTATGGAAAGGGCCTATCTAACTATTTACATCTATGACGTCAGGTCCGTGTCGCCCAGCTGGGGCTCCGTGGGGGCGCGCGCGGAGGGCGACTGGCGCGCCGTGGTGTCGGAGGCCGAGCAGGTGGTGGGGTACCCGCCCTCCTTCCTCAACCTGCGCTGGCTCTTCAACGACGAGATCGCGAACACTGCTATACATTTGAGGAAGCTGGTTAGATTTGACCGGTTGATCCTATTTGTAACTAATGCTTATCAGAAGTTCTTATCCTCTGATTATTGACGACCTCTGTGGCGCAGCGGGCGAATCTGCTTGCGACGCAGGAGGTTGCGGGTTCGATTCCCGCCTCGAAACAAAATTTGTACGATCTAGCACCCGTAACACAGGCTTCGAGCTTACCACGGGGCTAGATGCTGCTGTGTGAATTGTCCGGCAATATTTATTCATCACTAGTTGACCCCGCTCGGCTTCGCCCGCTTTCTGTAGTTTTCTCACCTTTTAAACCTTCCCTGGACTACGACAAACATTTTAAAACCAAAATCAGCTCAATCGGCCCAGCCGTTTTCGAGTTTTAACCAGACTAACGAACGGCGATTCATTTTTATTTATATATAGAAGATAGATTATATGAATAACCGGTTGATCCTATTAGTACCTAACTGATACATAACAAAAGTTCTTATCCTCACTACATCCTCCATATTGGTGATTAGGTAGGCACCAACCACCCCCTGCTGAAGTCCGCCAAGAACCTCCTCATCGGCTCCAAGAGCAGCCTGCAGTCCGTGGGGCTCACCATCCTGCTGGTCTCCAAGGCTGCTGGCTTCGACACCCACAACTTCGCGCCGAACCAGTACGAGTCAGGTACAGCTGCTATATTTCAGTAGGTAGGTACATCAATATTTTCTACTTTATTGTAAGTATGTCCTTACATGAATATTTTCTATTCTACTCGATTAGTCTCATAAATGTTGTATATTTGTAGTTACTTAGTTCTAGTGTGCATTACTTTATTATACATAAATTGGTGCGGGTAGACAATAAAATCAGTCTTTAGTCAACCTTGTCGTTTTATTCACAACATGGTGGCAGCGGAACTTTAAATAATGGAATTAAATAGTTTTAAGTTGTATAAAAGTGAGAAATAACGATTGACAAGTTAAATAATCGATAGATTTAAGTTGTAAACAATGGAACACGCGCGTCCGTTAGCGGAAATGTGTTTGCAAGGCGGCCCAATAAAGTAATGCACACCAAGTACCAACAAATTCTTGTAAGTTCTCATTCAATTAGTTTTATAAACATAAGGAATAAGCAATAAGGACAAGTAAAATTATAAAAATTGACATAGGTAATGTAAACTCTCATTAAAATATAAAGGAATATTTTTGCACACCATTCTGATGGTAGAATATAAGGCACTTTTGCTCTTATAACACCTAAATGTAATGCCTAACTATTCAGTATTCAGCAAATAAATGATTTTGAATTTGAATTTGTAAAACCTCTTTAAGTAATAAATTATGTAATTTTAAATGATTGATAAATATTTGATTTAAAAAGAATAAGTACCTTTATTATTATATAAAAAAAAAAGTCAATTGATTAGTCAATATCGTTCCAGGTGTGTTGCACTCGCAGCGCGCGCTGGCCGAGATAGTGGAGATGAAGAGAACCGGGCACATGATCCACCGCACCGTGGTGGACCTGCGGGACAAGCCTGAGCCACGGGACACCTTCAAAGACCTGCTGTATGGGAACAAGATCTCTCTGTTGACAGGTTTGTACGCGTTCCCAAGAAAGCCGACTTTCTTTTCTAAAATATAGATGAACATTATCTATCTATGTAGGTAGGGCTCCCACACAAAACTGCTATGCGTTGTAAACTCAAACGTGTCTCTTTTGTATAGATAGCCAAGGGATGCGGCATCGCATCGTAGTTTTGTGTGGGAGCCCTAAATCAGATATCTAGCACCCATAACACAAGCTTAGAGCTTAGCACGGGTCTATGATAGTTGTTACTGTGTGAATTGTCCAGCAATATTTATTTATCTAAATTATTCTATTAAGTAGGTATATCAGATATCTAGAGTACTCGTAACACAAGATTAGAACTTAGCTCAGGTCTAGTTGTTACTGTGTAAATTATCCAGCTATGTTTATGTAAGTACCTATATTTATTTAGTTTGTAACGTTTCAGGCGACTACCTCCTATCCAAGTGCCTGCTGCACCTCGGCGGTCTGCGGAACAACGAGGTGACGGAGCTGATCTCCTCTGGACTGCGCGACCTGGTGGAGGGAGACTTCTTCGGGAAACGGGACGCCAAGGACAACAGCCCGCTGCCGACGCAACCTAAAGGTAGGTAACCTATAGGTATATTTAGTCTATGCCTATAGGTACCTTCATGTTTCAGAGAAATTATCATAAACTATTGTAGACTACGCGCCGCCACTCAAGTCCGTTGGGCGTGGCGCTGCTTGCCTTGATATTATATGTATTTACGTTTGATCTCTCTTTGTTGATCTAGTTAAGTATATTATTTGCCATATGTAACGTCGTATATTAAGTATCTGTTAAGTTATACCTACATAAAATAAATAAATTAACGTTTCTAGTACTGTAGTTCCCGCAATAACCGTAAGACTTCAGTGGTAGCGCGCACTCTAAGCCAGAGTTGCAGTAGCTTTTGTGAGTTCGTGAATCGTTCATTAATTTATAGCTCGAAGGGTGTTACGTGGGTAAATTTAACACAATTTTAGTGTCAAAGCACGGGGGCGGAGTTTTGCTATTTGCGCCGCTGCCAGACCGTAGTAGATTATAGATTGGCTGATTAAAGCTGCTTCCGAACGAACTAGGAAGACCTATGACCAGTAGACGTCCGACGGCTGAAATGAAGATGATGATGTTTACTCTACCCAAGGCCATAAAAACTTCTCTTTCAGGGTCCAACGAAATCTCAAAGCACTACGACTGGGAAAACGAGCCCCATCTAGAGAAGCTTGGATCCAACGAGTACCTCGGCCAAGGTAAGGACGAGTGGATCCTTAGGACCATGCTATCCTCGGGCAGCATGCTGGCCAAGGGCTGCCTCGGGGCCATGAAGCTGGCCAAACAGGGACAGGAGATGCAGACTAACGCGTACCGACTCGGCGGCCATCTTGCTTTACTATGGCAACTATACCTCGATACCAAAGACTTCTTCACCCATCCCTATTCATACTCGGTTGTCAACGCGCCGGTAATCATCGCTTTGTGGGAGTACCCTCAAATTTACGGCCACATTCTCGAAGCTAAGCTTGAGAATAAGCAGATTGAATTCAAGCAGTTGTATTACGCTGTGAGGGGCACGCGAGCTATGGAATATTTGACGAACTTTCTGGATAAAGAGCTGGAGGCGACCTTGAAGTACAGTGATATGTTTCCCGTGGAGGATGCTAGGAATGCTATACAAAAAATGGCGAGGACTATTCATGAGGAAGCGCTGTTGTATATTGAGAAATGATTAAAATGGTATGAAGTAGGTACCTATTTTATTCATCTATCATTTAACCTATACTAAGTCTTACAGTATGGAACTTCCCAATTGGTCTAGGTAATTGGTAGGTATAGGGAATCTTATCTAGACCGTGCCTAACTTCTGGTCTATAAATCCTTTAGTCAGTTTGATAACACTAAAGGGGAGAGACAGGGTGATACTTAGTCCAGTAACACAAAGGTCCCAAGGTAGTGAGTTGGTCAAATAAAAACCTAGTTATCACAAAATCAACCATTTATTACGTAAAACTAATGGTAACAATAAACTCAAACATGATTATAAATACATCTATACAACAAGTATAAAATGCGAGGTATCCATTAGGTCTGTTATCAAACCTCCAAAACATAATGAAAAATGCAATTAAAATCTCTTTAAAGCCTAAGTAGATAAGTAATCAAAATAACAAATCTCTTATTAAATATAAAAATATATTGCTATGTTTTGGTATTACTTATTACATTGTTTTTATTAACCTCTTGATTGTGTCAATAGGTTGGCTGTTCCCGAACATGTCTGCATAGCCTCTCGCTTTGTCAGCATGTTCGAAATAAAGCTGTTTTGTACGTTCCAGGGCATCTGTCCGTAAGATATCATCCCTTAAATCATCTAAATTAACCTCAGTTACATTTTTCACACCCTCAATCACACTATACAAACTAGGATTCTCATGTAAAGCAAACAATACCGGAGCACTTACTAACGAAAAGGTTTCTTTGTCAGATGTGAACCTTTGTAGTTCACTAGACGCTTGCCATGCTAATCGCAGGTGACTGCCGAATTTATAGGCATTTTCCTGTTCTTCTATGCCTAATCCTGATAATAATACTGCACCCTGGCAACCACGGCCGAATAAAGTACCACCATTGTACATTGTCCGTAAAGTCCACTCTCTGACAGGTGACCCCAAAGTATTTAAAACTTCTAAAGGTAAAGTATCACCATTTATCTCATAGGTATCTGTTTTGACCATAGGCTTTCCTGGAAGTGGCAAGTTTTGAGCATCTCTGTGGCCAAAGAACTCTCCTTCACTTAAATCTCTCAACGCTGTTGAGATGAGGTATGATAAATCTTGATTTTTCAATCGTGCTAGCATGCCATTTGCAGTGACAAGCAGGTAATCTCCGATAAGGATGGCTATTTTGTTTGCAAATAGAGCAGTGTTGCTGTCTTGTTCCTTTTGATTTCTGTGTGGTATATTCAGTAAGCCTCGGTGAACGTAATGTCCAGTCCGGATCATCTCAGTCAGCTCGGCAAGTATTCTCTGGTTTTCGACAATGGTGTGTGATATGTTTGATTTCTCTGGAGTAGTTGCTTTGGACAGAAGTAAGATGACCAAGCCCCATGGTTGTAGATTGTTGTGCTCATTATAGAGTAGGGTTTTTACTGTTTTTACTATTGGATGGTTGCTATCTACCTGAAAATTATAAAAATATTTATATTGATTAAGACCTCTCATCATTTTAGGCTATGGTTATACCCTGCAGGACATGGGCCTCCTTTAAAGACTTCTACTTCTTGGGCGACCTCTGTGGCGCAGCGGGCGAAGGTCCGCCTGCGACGCAAGAGGTTGCGGGTTCGATTCCCGCCTCGGAACAACTATTTGTACGATCTGCAAATATTTGTTCCGGGTGTCTGGGTGTTATATATGTATAATAAAAAAAAAAAAAAAAAAAAAATATCTATCTATGTATGTATATTCTATTAAGTATATCAGAAATCTAGCACCCGTAACACAAGCATTGAGCTTACCACGGGGCTAGATGTCGTTGTGTAAAATTGTCCAGCAATATTTATTTATTTATTTTATTTTATTCTAGTTGCCTTGCATCCACTAATCAGCTACATTAATACTTTAGTGAAATTTTATGGAATAGAGGTATGACTGCAATGTATTTAAGTAGTTATTTTCTATGTAATATTTGATGATAGGTAAAGGTTACTGTAGATCCTTCACATTTTACGTTTTATTACTTATTTTTAGCATTGTTTCATAATAAGTTAACATAAGTGAAACAACCTTGCCAGGCACTTCCTATTCAGTCAATGCTGAGGTCAGCTACATCACTTGTAAGCTACAGTAACCTTGAAACTTGTATCACATGGTTGCACAGTTGCATAATAATAATATTTATCTAATTAAAAATCAGATGAAAAGCATAATTAGTTAATTTACTCCAAACAAAATATATTTCTGATTTAATTAACGCGTTCTATTAGCTAGGAACTGTTTAAAATTGGAATTATTGGTAGAGAATAAATACTTACAACTTTGCGCAAATGCATTGCTAAATTAGCAAATTCGTCACTCAAAAGCCATCGGAGGTTCATAAAAGAGGTTGGATATCCAACTATCTTTTCAGCTTCTTTGATAATTTTGGTCCAATGAGGTATGGGAGGTCGAAATACGAAGTCTTCCTGACTGAGGATAGACATGGTCGATTCCACGCGAATTTGTTGAGATAAAATAGCAGTGCGCCTTAAATGGCGCATTAAAGTATAAGACATGGTTAAAAGATTTATCGTACGTATTTTCTTTCACTTTTATAATGATTTTCAAGTTATAAAATCAACTCCAAGATAGCAAAACACTGTGCGTGCGGGATCGTGAACTGTGATTACGAAATTGCGTAATCTGACGTAATGCATACCGTTCGGAAACAAACTTACTGTGTATTCGGCGATACTCCCACTCATTTCATTACTTAAAACTAAGTGAATTGTTCCAGCAATATTACAAAAAATCTCTTGAATTTATTGATTTCTGTAAAACCTTTTTGTATTCTCTTTTTTAAAAACAACGTAAATTTTATTTTGTGGTTGGGTTGTTGAACGAAATTTTAACTTTCATAATTTTCGTTCTGTAGGAAGCGCGCTAATATTTGAAATAAGGTCGGCACATTCACTCAAGACATTTTCCTCTGGCTTAAATTAGAAGGAACTTTTAGGTTGAGCCGAGTTAAGCAGTTTCGCTTGTTCATAAGGCGCTTACCTTTCATTCTAAAGATCGTATGAAATTTCGAATTTAAATTATGACTCAATATAGAATATACAATTACTAGTCCCTGCAGGACTCGAACTTGCTACCTGCGCCGCAAGAGGACAATGTTGTCCGACACAGAATGCTTTAATAGCCACTTATCCCACACTTATCCCAATCTATCGGGATTAACCTAGATGACCAGTTCAAGTAGGAAAGTAGGTAAATAATCTGTATGAAAATAAATAAAATAAATATGTACCTATCTAATGTAAATAAAATAATGTCATTAAATCTTAAGGTATACATAAAATAGTTGTTTCACCGCTTGTTAACAATTTGAAACACCATAAAATTCGAATATAGAACATAATCGGAGCCAATCACGTGCCGTCGCGCTATAATTCAAATTTCGAACATGGAGCTTGGGAGGCCGGGCCGGTGGCAATTAAAAATAAAAGCACTCTGTAATTTGTAGGCACTTTATGACTGAGTCGCAAAATGAAGAAAAAATCCGATATTTGCATTTTGATCGGCGTTGCTTGATTGAGGTGGTTTTTAGCAATCTATATATTTTATAGTAGTTGTAGGTAGGTCATCATTGTCCCTGTTTACGTTCTCACAGTGAGGAAACAGTGATTTCTCTATTGACGAGAGAGATCATTTCTTTGTTAACCACGCTGGCAAAGTGCGGGTTGGTGAATGTCACAAGTCTTTTCAAAGTTCTTAGAACATGGTTTCCTCATGATTTTTGCCTTCATCGTTAGAGCATGTGTTTTCAAAGCGCCATATACATTATCCGCGGAAGGGTTTGAGTTTGAACCCACGACCTTTAGAATGAAAGTCATGTGTGCTCCCACTTAGCCAACACAGCCAGCAAGTTATGGAGAGTGTTATGATCGGGGTTTCTCTATGTGATCGAATCAGAAATGTGAAGATACGTAGAAGAACGTTGGTCCAGAAGGTTGCGGGTTCGATTCCCGGGACAAATTAAGGCCGGTTGATACGTTAGGCGGGGCTTGCAAGTTGCAGTCCAATTATGGAGATAATTCATAATAATTTTGTAAAACATGCCACGCCCTGCACTATCTACGATCTAGCGGCCATGTTTATTGAAATTTAACAGGAGTTTGACAGCTAAGAAAAAGTCGCCTGACTTCACCTGTCCTTTGACATAATCATCATCATTCCTAAATTACGTCGCACTTCTGGTAAATAGGTACCTACTACCCATTATAGGTCTTGGGATATTTGGTATAACCTCCTGAGACCCACGGTATCACAGGTGATACCTATACAAAAAAATTTTTTTTTTGAAATCTAGAAGGTCTTTTTAAAAAATTTTGGGCTTTTCTTAAACCTTTTGAATGTTTTAATCGTAATAATCACCACGCTTTACACGCAGGTTGGTTCGTCTTCTGGTATAAAAATTATTTCAAGAAATACAAAATAATTTATTGCACACCACAAAACAGTAACAAATAATACCAATTTAAAACTAAAATTTTAGAGTAGGCGGCCTTATCGCTACGAGCGATTTTTTCCCGGTAAGAAGAGTTTCATTCTCAGGCTGATATTACACTGCAATTAAAATTAGGTTAGGTAATAATTGCCAATCTTTAACGAACTCAGTTCATAAATGGAGTAGGTACACCGGCCTAGCGTGTTCTTATTTTAAAATGGAAGCGAGCGCGCGGTGTGCGTTGAAGCTAATGGTTCGAAATATAAAATTAAAATGAAATATAACGGCCATGTACCAGTACATAATAAAGGGTTTAAACATTGCTACACGGTCGGGAAGTCTACCCGAATAAATTTGCTTTATGTTCATGACTGTAGGTATAGTTTTCCGGCGATATAAAGCTTCAACTTGTGTTGCTACTAGCTTTCCGCCTGCGCCATTGCCCCATTTAAGTGTGGTTGCTCGGTGTATAACAAAATTCACTTCTCTATTTTCTTCTATTATAAGACTGATTTACCAACTAACATTTTAATGATTAAAATGATTATTATGATTATTATTTTGATAAACTACTATTTTTCACTAACTTCTCTATCTGACCTAACTGTAAATCCTATTTGGATGATTCTATAAAGTATCGCTGGACCGACATTGCCCACCGTGTATGTAATCCTGCTTTGTTCCGTGCGTCGACCTCACCGCCCGTTGTAATTACAAATCGCGTCTGATTGGCCGCCTAATGGACCTCTAATGACCGTTGCCATTGACTAATGGAACACACTCTTAGTTCAAAGGTGACATGTCTTTTGTCTATGATTTTGTCATAAACCAATCCAAAAGATAGCCAATTTTTGACACCTGAGATATTTTATGCAGCTTTTAATCAAATACTCGAATCAATCACTGAAATCAAACTCATACTTTGTGGAAAGGCTCTTGAAATATTTTTTTATATAAACTGGCTTCAAACTGAAAAAACTTTTATAATAACAGAAACATTCCTTTAAATATCATACAAATCAGTTCACCCGTTCGTAAGTTCTGAGATAACATACATAATAATTTATATTTTTTAAGTTTGTTAAAAACTAATCTATACTAATATTATAAAGCGGAAGAGTTTGATTGTTTGTTTGTTTGTTTGTTTGAACGCGCTAATCTCAGGAACCGCTGGTCCGATTTAAAAAATTCTTTCAGTGTTGGATAGTCCATTTATCGAGGAAGGTTATAGGCTATATTACATTTTAAAAAAAGTAGGGATCCGTACGGAAAACCCAAATATGTAACCCAAGATGTAAAAAAGAATCCTTATATCGCATGCGCTGCGAAAAGTATTCATTTTAGAAATACACAATGTACTGCAATTTTGTAGAACACAACAATATCTACAAAAAATGTCGCGACAGCATATATCTAACTATTATAGTTATGTCTCAATAAGTGTTTTAATTTTCAATATAATTAATTTATATGCCGCTGCAAGGAAAAGCTCTATATTTGTATTTTCAAATAAAACATTATCAAAATAAATTACATCGTAATTAAGAATATTTCAATATCTCTATAAAACTTTTTAAATTATTCAATTCGGACATTCCATTCGAAAGATATCAGAGTTTAAAAATGTAAGTACCGAAATAAACCAGCCCGTTCGGTGAGGCATCATGCTTTGTTACGGGGCCTCAGTCAGTACCTACTAAAATAAAGTCTTTTTTTCGAAAGTAAGTTATCGTTTAAGATTGATTCACTTTTATGATAGTAATCATCCTCTTATTTTAGAAATTAGAGGGGGGGGGGGACATTCTGTTTTCCACTTTGGAAGAGTCTCACGTCCAAACTATCAAGTTAAGAATTAAATGATGTTAGAAACATTGTTATGATTTTTGAAGACCTTTTCATAGATACCCCACATGTATGGGTTCGATGAAAATTTATTTTTAAAGTTTCGGTTCTAAGTATGGGGTTCTAAGTTCTAAGTATTCCAAATGTAATTGTTTTTTTTTTCAATATTTTTTTGTAATCTTAGTGCGGTTTACGAAATACATCAGCATACATCCAAATTTCAGCTTTATAGCTATTATAGTCTCGGAGAAAAACTGCTGTGACATACGGACGGACGGACGGACGGACATGACGAATCTATAAGGGTTCCGTTTCTGCCATTTGGCTACGGAACCCTGGTTTGAACGAATTCTAGCAAGTACTTTTTTATAATACGTCATAATTAGTCATAAACTATTTCATATAAACAAGTGCTGCGGAAGCCTACATGGGCGAAACCGACTCGCACTTGGCCACTTTTTAAAGTTCGAGGGCCCCTTGGGCATGAGGGCCCTGGGGCACTGCCCCGCCTAGCCCCTTAGTAGCTACGCCACTGGTAGGAATTGATTTACGCCAAGACTGCTTTACACACGGCCAACTGTAGGTCGCGTTGTCAAGTTCAGGTTGTGGAAAAAAACCAATATGTTCTTCTGCCCCAAGAAAATAAAACAAAAAATATAATTTACGCAGAAGTACTTTAAAATAATTATTATTAAAAACTAAATTGTATAAAATAATATCAGAAAATGACGCGGACAAAGTCATGGGTAACAGCTACAATTTATACGTACAGCTGAGGAGGTTGTTCGATTTTAAAAAATAAACCACCTACATGACTTGAACATACGTAATGACCTGATTCCACCATCTCCTTTCCACTCCAGGACAAGCAGACGCACGCCGAATTATAACCCGTATTTAGTGGATATCTCATACAAGCGATTCTCATCCACCTTTATAGTTCGCACCGCTAAGGTCTGCTTCCTACTTCTGTTTTTTCCTGATTTCAACCTGAGTTCCTTCAAGACAAGAGTGAATAGGTATCTTCTAGATCTTTGTGTTCTATCTTCCTCTAAATTGTCAGCTGAGATTGTAGCAAACAAAGGTCTATCTTCCATAAAATAATTAAAAAAAAAGTAATACCAAAAATAATTATTCCACGCGGACGAAGTCGCGGGCACAGCTAGTTATTGTATAAAATGGGACTAATTTCTAACTAATTCTTTAATTTCAGTTTAATCTAGTCCTACTAATAATTTAAAGCCGAAGAGTTTGTTTGTTTCAAAGCGCACATACCTATCTCAGCAACCACTAGCTGGTTTGATTTGAAAAATTCTTTCAGTGTTGGATAGTTCATTTAACGAGGAAGGAGTCTAGTAAATAAATAGATTGTTACACTGTAATTTATACTAATAATAAATCTCTTAGGGCCGCGGTCATGGAGTATGTTAGAATGTTTTCAGAGATAACTTTATTTTTCAGAGATATTCTATTTATTATGACATATACAAAGAAAATATAACGCGAACGGAGTCGCGGGCTTAGCTAGTTTACTATAAATACGTTTCTAATCGCTCCACAAATTGTCGGCCGATTAATTCGACGATTAATATGTCGCCGCTGGCAGCTTAACATTACTTAATACGGCAACAAAAGATGTTAATAATTGTCTGTCTGTCCTAAGAAGGATATTTAAAAGCAGGTGGGATCGTAAATTGTGCCTAACTTAAATAAAAATGGTATGGTAATGTTATTTTTGGTGAGACCTATTTAACCACTTACATCTTTATTAGTAGTACACCCCTATTCACGTTCCCACTGCTGGGACACAGGGACTTCTCTCTTGCCGAGAGAGATTAGGCATTAATTCACCACGCTGGCCAAGTGCGGGTTGGTGAATGACACATGTCCTTCAAACTTTTTTCAAAGTTCTCAGAACATGCCGGTTTCCTCACGATGTTTTACCTTCACCGTTAGAGCACGTGTTTATAAAGCACACATAATTTTCCAAGAAGAAAAATCAGAGGTGCGCGGCGGGGTTTGAACCCACGACCTTTGGAATGAAAGTCGAGTGTGCTCCCACTTAGCCAACACGGCACATCTTTATTAGCTAGTCAGTAATCCAGTCTAGTTGTTGCTGTGTGACTTGTAATAACAGTAATATTCATTTATTTTGCCTGTAGGACCATGCTATTCGGAACGTTGTAGAGCCTAGGATATCATTTTAGATACAGACATTTTAACCACAAAACATTTTCACTAGCTGTGAAACAAAAAATATGTACACATCTGAATAAAATAACTAAATAATATTGTTTATTTTATGCTGGGGAAAGTTTGGTTTAGAAATCTAGCACTAAATATTATTATTATTATAAAGTGGAAGTTTGTAAGTCTGTGTGAACTGTGGTTTTTTAAGTTTTAACTTTCTGGTTTGGGTTAGAAACTTCGACTACTCGATGCTAGATGGCGCTAGCAGTAGCGATTTTGAAGCGAGCGCTGAGCTTTTAACATAACATATTTGCGGTTTCAATATAAAGATATAATATGAAATTTTGGATACAATTTATATAATCTATTATATATATTAAATACTAAATTATTAAGATTAATTTAGGTTTTTGTTTTTGAAACTTTAACTTTGAAAATTGGTAAAAGCTCTATAAAGTTTTATATAAATATTTGTAAAATCCGTAATACTACAAACGCGAATCTTGATATTAATAAAAGAGATTAGATGTAAGACGTATTTAAATCGTAAGCTTTTTCTTTTAAAAGCCTTTGCGATTTATATTTAGCGGAACCATCTGAATAGTTCAGCTTGTTACCACCAGGGGCGCTAGTGGGGAGATCTGTGTTCAGTAAGTAGAGGGACGGATACGTACCTATGGGTTGTTATGATGAATGCCCGTAGATTTTTGTTTGTTATTAAATAATCGGTTGTCCACAATATATTCTTGGTGCTAATAATAATTAGGTCAAACGACTCTTTAGTAAGTAACTAATTTAACATGACATTGGCCAAATGCGGGCTAGTTGATGCCAAATTTCCTTCAAAGTTCTGAGAATCCTTTCCTCATGATGTTAAAACAAAATATTATGTTTGTGAAAAAGAGTGCGCGGCGGGGATTCAACCCACCTTCAGACTGAAAGTCGAGTGCGCTCCCACTAAGTCAACACGGCTGTTTAGCTACTCAAATTAAAAACTATAAAATTAGTCCCTCGACACACAGTTAGCTATGCTGTGCTACAAGGAATTCCCACTGAAGTTAAATTCGTCGTGATAGATATGCTGGCGGTGCGCGGAATGTAATTTTCACACGAAGCGTGGGGGGAGGGGGGGGGGCACCCTGTAGACAGAGATGGGGTAGGTACGGTACTAGTTTGTGTGTAGAATAGTGGAATACTACTGGAATACTAGTGTCATACAAAATAGTTTTGTATTTGGAAACGTTTTGAATGGTAAGCCATTGCTATAATATAGCATCAGCTTTAATATAAGTATAGAAGTAAGTACTTACAGTTTATTGATGTTAAACAAAATTCAACGGGGTTTTAGATGGTGGCTTTAGAAAATAAAGATTGCATTTTACTGCAATATTTTATTGAAAAATAAAATCATAAATTATGCAATAAATCATAACATAAACCCGAAACTCCTTTAAAAAAACCCAAAGCTTCTTGGTTACATACAATCATAAATTGACTTTTAGTTACCTATTTGTGACGTCACAGAAACAAGCATTGTAATTCACTGCATTCGATATTTAAAATAGTCCAACTCATTTCTACATAGCCAGGTTACACGTTCCAAGTTTAAACCTAGTCTAAGATATAGAGCGCGCCCCCCGCGCCCCCGCGCACCCCGCACCCCCCCCGACGGATGCTCCGGAAAATTGCTACAATGATTGTGAGAGGGAATTCCGAAATGAAGGAAATGTACTTTAAGTCGACTGTGCACAGAGGGATTTGAGGTAGCTGGGACGCATTATGGAAATTTAAAAAACAATTTCATCGTTTATAAAACAATTCGGTATGTATGCTTTAGGGAAAAGCTATGTACTTTAAACTGAAGATTACCCTTCTTATAATTTAACTAGGCAACCCACTGACATCTTCACTTGCGTTATTTTTAACTATATGTACATAATAATGTACTATACTGAAAAAACACTGAAAGAATATCAAATCGGATGAGCGTATCTTGAGATTAGCATGTTCAAACAAACAAACAAACTCTTCAAATTTAAGTTTATGTCAATTCTGATTTTTCTAAGTTCACCTGAAATTTTGTTTGCTTCATCTCATCAACCACTGAAGGCTTCTGCTCTAGCTGTTCTAGAGACGCTATGACGTTCCATCCGCCGAATCGACTTACTCATAATTGTAACGTGTGTAACGGCCTTATATGGAGTGCGCGATCTACAATTACGTGTGCAGGTGCCCTTATTTTGAAGGCTCGTTGTCTCTGAATTGTATTGTCTGTGGTTCTATGTCGCTTTCAAGAGAGGTTTAAAAATAGAATGTGAACGTTGATAGCGATTTTGATGATAATTAAAGTACGTAGTAAAGTAAGTATTAACGTAGTGTAAAATAAAATTTAATTCAAAGTTTTGACAAAGTTTTAAATTATTTTCCGTAAGCACATGGCGGTACCTAAATAAATAATTTAAACATTTAACCAAATTAAATATTCCTCAAGTTTATTGAGAGTAAGTAATTTAGTAAGTACATTGGGTTATTTAGTTCCTAGAGATTTCCAATGGAAAACCTGAAATAGATATCTTCAAATTGAGTCTTATCTTACCCAACAATATGCCACTGTTCGCTATTTGAAATGAGATTTCCTTGTAAGCACTATCGAACATCCGCCATTACAGAGTCAAGTGAGCAACTAAATGACCAGTCACGTGCCGGAAACGAGAGAAGTATACGTTATCCTTCGAGTGTGACCAAGATAGGCGGTGAACATCAACATTTGAATTTCGAACAATACCTACGCACCAAAAAGATAAACTGAAAAGCGACTTCTCTAATTTTGAATTTTTCAAATCAATGTTTGAAGCGTAAATAACAGTTAAATAAAAAAACATTTACTTTTTTTGATGCTGATGGTGTTTTTGATAATTTAGATCACCAAACCTTCGAATTTGTGCCGTGTGGCACCTAAATAGTTCCACCCCATCTCTTTCCGTGAAAGTTGTCGCACGGACTAAGATGATATTATGGTTTGAAAGAAAGTGTGTAAAACCCTACGCTTCTAACTAATCCTATTATGGCCTAAGAGAGTTTTCTGAAATGTTGAAATAGAAAATAGAATGATAGTTTCCAAAATAGAACGAGAGCACGGTAGAGTAAAGAGTAACTATCGCGTTCGGAATTCAAACAAACCGTCAGCTTTGAATACAAATGTCGCGCGTCGCCGCGACGTCCGTCAGCGCGATGGACGAGCCTGGTCGCGCGACTAACGCGTCTGTGTCGCGGGCCGATAGTAAAACAAGTATAGTAAAACCATTCTAAAAATTAACTTCCCTCCACAAAACCGTGATGATTTCAACGTGTGAGAGGAAATACAGAAAAACAGAATACACAGAAAAAAAAATACAGAATTCGGTGGAGGGGCGTTCATTTTAGAAATGGTTTTACTATACCTACCTATTGTTCAAATTTCGAAATTTGCAATTAGATTTGTACAGAGTCAGCAAGTTTGGCTGTCGTTTTGTAGTCAAATTTTGTTTTGATGTGGGGATCTTCCCCACTTGGACCTTATAATGTGGGATTATTCACAGCATTGAAACAAAGATGAATATAGCACCTTTTCTGGCCATGTCTAAAAAAGCTAACATATAAAGTTAAAGATTTATGCTTATAATATTCTTAAGCTTGTGGTTTATTTACCTGAAAACATATCGAAGGCAGGTGATACCTATTACGCATACACCTAAATCTAAATCGATTTATACAAGCAATAAATCAGATTGTTCTGCCAACGCTCCTAAACACGGCTTTCCGCGCGGCCGGCTGAAAAATCTAGTCGAAATCGCACGCACACATCAACGACCGCAACGTACTACGTAACACATGAAATACTTTGTTGTAATGTGTGGTCATTCCATTTAACAAAAATTCAAATAGGTTTATATTACAAACTGCTCTTGAAATACTATTTATACTAAGCTCAGGAGGATAACTATAATATTTTGTAACATACTTTTATGTCAAATAAATAAATGTTTACTTGACTTTTTTTCGATGCAGTTTCTCATCTCCAATTTAATTCTTAGGATCGTCAAAGACTACAGACAATAACAATAATTTCCGTAAAGCGGTAACGTCCGGAAAAGTCCGAACGCGTTCTATCGGCGCAGTTATTTGGGCCATTTAACGTGAGTTGCACTTTGCTAGTGGCGGGAAGGTCGTACGGAATACGCACACTTCGTTAAGTGCCGTATCTTTCGGGTGAATATCCAATTGAAAACATAATTATTTTGAACTCAATACGAGATAATTAAAACATTTAAAATAAAATTTATTGTTGTAAGTATATAAGTCTACATCGTATTTTTATTATTCGCATTTTATATTTACGACACAAACAATTCGAAACCATATAGGACCAGCAATCTCTTTAATGTCATCGGACCATGTCTTTTTCTTCTTCTTCATCGTATTACATAGGTACCCGGAAATAGACAAGAGGGTACTATTCTTAGATCGGCACTACACGGAATCATAATATTGTTGTATCTATATAAATAACCTTTTCTATAATAAACTGTTATATAAATAAACATTTCGTATTTTCCCGAACATTTTTTCACATAATCCCATCTCTATAGACAGATTTAAAATAGGATTTATACTGCCATCAGTGCTAAGCTGGACTTCCGGTACTCAGTACTACTAAAAACAACCTTTGATTGGTTAATCGATGCGCTTACTGGATGGATTGTACAATCGGAGGCTTTGTTCCTAATTCGAATTCCTTTTAGACCAAGAGCCTGTGATGGCCAGACCTTCCTTTAATTCACAAGCGTGAAAATTCTTTCATGTGTATGTCTAACATAGGTAAGAATAACCCCCAAACATGAAACCTGGATCGCGGTTCCTTTGGGAGATAACAACCTTTTACCTGTTATCTCCCAAAGGAACCACGATCCAGGTTTCATGTTTGGGGGTTATTCTTACCTATGTTAGACATACACATGAAAGAATTTTCACGCTTCAGAATTAAAGGAAGGTCTGGCCAGACCGGGCTCTTAGTATAGACTAATAACCTGTGATGGCCAGACCTTCCTTTAATTCTGAAGCGTGAAAATTATTTTATGTGTATGTCTAACATAGGTAAGAATAACCCCCAAACATGAAACCTGGATCGTGGTTCCTTTGGGAGATAACAGGTAAAAGGTTGTTATCTCCCAAAGGAACCGCGATCCAGGTTTCATGTTTGGGGGTTATTCTTACCTATGTTAGACATACACATGAAAGAATTTTCACGCTTGTGAATTAAAGGAAGGTCTGGCCATCACGGGCTCTTAGGTTATTTGCTTTGGAGTCTAATTAATTATTTTTTCTCCCGAATGTTATAAATCAAATTATTCAAAGCTCTGTCAGATATTTGAACTGAGAAAAGTGACCTTGTACCAAACTAATCTAAAAAATATTATTATAACCATAGATTATAACCCGTATTAAGTGGTTGCTAAGGAAAAGTTGAATGATCAGTTTTCTAAGAATTTAATGTAATTTTAGGTTTAGCTCCATTATATAATTTAGTTAGGTCCCGCTGTGTGCGCTGCGTGACGTCGCTTGGAGCAGGTTTGAGTCCGTGTTGCACTTTTATATACCTGTAGTAATGTAATAAAACACCAAGTGCGATGGTTCCAACTCGCACACGAAGGGTTCCATTAAAAGAGCCATATACAAGTTCAAAGTACACCATCATGTAAGTGAATAAGTAGACAAATAAACACGTGCTTTGACGGTGAACGCAAACATCGTGAGGAAACCGGCATGTTCTGAGAACTTTGAAACCCTTGAAAGACATTCACCAACCCGCCTTGGTGAATTAAAGCCTAATCTTTCTCGACAAGAGACAAGTTCCTGTATCCCAGCTGTGGGAACGTAAATAGGGGTAATGATGATGATAACTTAAAGTTCCCTAAATTACAAATCTATTAGATTAGAACCATAAATCGGAGGTTTCATTACGCAGTAGTTGTCCATTATTTTGTTAATTACGCAGGGGGAGGGGGAAGTAGGGGGAAGGATTGGAGGAAACTTGGAAGATTATTGTTCAGGTGTTTTTGATAACGTAGCGACAGCAGAAACATTACTTGTGGGGCAAGGTGCGAGAGGGGTCGTTATTTTTATATTTATTGGTTTACACTAATAACATAATCATTCGTATTTACTTTCCTTTAGATTTAACGAATGATGTCAAAACCATCCTGTTTAAAAGAACTTAGCGACCTCCCAATGATTCATGAATAAAAATATATATCCCTCCTTATAAACATAATATTAAGAATAGACATCATCCAATTTTAAACAGCGCGCAAAATGTGAAATATTGTTCAAGTTTTGAATACTCTTATAATCCGTGCGTTAATCTGCAAACGGTACAGTTGTTTAACGAAACTTAAATGAACCAATAAACATGTCCTTTCTTAGACCCGACTCTTGAATCTCCTCTTGGCTATGATCCCCTGGTACCTGGGCCTGCTAATCTTTACTTTACACTTACACTTTACCCGGTGTGGTGCCGGCCTGAAATAGAGTTGGGTTGAAAGTTCGCTTTAGTTTTGCATGCTGTTGAGAAGCTCATATCTATATAGGTACAAAAAAAAATTAAATTAAAATAAAATCAGCACGCCTACCATGCGAATTATACAGGGTGTACTGGAGCAGGGTGAGGAGCGCTGGTACAGGGTGTTCCGGGATCGACGCAGCATCTTCCCGGTGACAAATGGCCGCTCCTATCCGCGATACAATCCCTGCGTTGCTTACTGCGAGGGAAAAACTCAGGGCTGTCGCGTGCGGGAAGTTTTTTACGAAATCATCAATTTATTTATTTATAAAAATTAACACCAACATTTTATTCTTATATATGTCCAATAAAATCATTATATTATTATATAATTTATATATCCTATTAATATGCGAACTCAAAAGATTTTTATCATAACTTTTTGAATGAATCTTTTAAATATGGTAGACTGCGGTAATCGATTCTAAATATTTAACACATAATTAAGTAATAATAATACTGCACCAAAATTCTAATAAGTACGGGTCTCTACAATAACAAGTATAGGGTTTAGGGTTTCGGTAGAATTGGCCAGCGTGGTAAATTAAGAGCTAATATCTATAGCTAATATTAATATCTCTTGTCAAGAGCACAGAGTCCCTGTGTCCCAGCAGTGGGAACGTAAATAGGGGTGATGATGATACTAGTACTTAGAATAAAAGGTATAGTTTTCCAATTCCGTGGCAGCCCTAAGCACGCGTCACTGGACCCGTCGCGCTCGCCATTACTCACTGTCGTGCGCCATTCACAAGCCACGCCCCCGCTACGGGCTACGAGCTACGCCGTAGCAGCGCGTAGCAAGCTTCGATGGTTGGAGAGAGGTTTGAAATTCGAAGATCGAGGTTTGAATGTTCTGGGGAAATTCGATGTTTCAATTTTGTAATGTGAATGACTGAAGCAATCTAAATGTTTTGAGATTTAATATTGATGGCCATCAATTAGTACCAGTCCTTACCGTCTGACGCGGCTTGTTCTACCGCGAGCCAACCGCCTTCACCAGATCATCTCCTCCTTAGTGGACGTCCGACGCTGAGCTTGCCGATCCGTGGTCTCCACTCGTGAACTTTTCGACCCCATCGGCATCTGTTATAGGCGCCATATGGCTTGTCCATTTCCTCTTCAATACAGAGAATTATATATACTTACCAGAAGACGAACAGCAGCCTCATTTTGAGGCTGGTTTTTATTTAACAATTAACGTTAATTCCTAAGACCCATTCCCAAAGGTGGGACGTATAGGTAAATAACTTATTATGATAGCAATAAAGGTAAAAAATAACTCATTTTTTAAGAATCATTCATGCAGAAATGAACCATCACTCGCTCCTCGTTATAAATCAAAACTTACAAACATTCAAAGTTCGAGAATAGTTTTAGAATAATTTATAAGTTTAACGGAAAATACGGGAAATGTTGAGCAAGTGATGTTTGCTATTCTTAAAACTGTTCATGTGCGTCAATAACTTTACTAAATATCTAACTGTGCATTCACTCTTATGTTAATCATTTGAACATAAAAAATTTGCTGGTGCGTGGTAATAATACCAATTCTCTCAAGATCTAAGAGTCCTATTAGGTAGACCCATGCCCAGTAGTGGGGACGTGTTTATTTATTTAAGTTCAATTCATTATGGCACAGGTGAACACTTCTTCTTTTCATTTCATGAACAAACTATATTTACAAAGATTCTCAGAATATGACTTATTCTAGTGTTCTAAGGTATTAAATGAAACAATAAACTTTTTTTAGGTTTTAATATTTTTTACACAATTCGTAGCATTCATAATGCCGCCACTGCACTGTGTCGCCGCCAGCCGCCGCCGCCAGCCGTTAGCTGACCGCCGCCAATGATCTCGATACAAACCTTCGCTAAATGTATTTATAATTACCTCGCCAAATTATATAATACAAATATTATTAAAATTTTCCACAGAAAATGTTTCGCTGACAGACGAACAATGCGTTTTAGTATCTATATTTACAATTGATGACTTCAAATAATATAATGTACATACAATAAAGAGAAAAATCAAAATAAAAATCTTCAATTAATACATTAATACCTAACAACTATTATTTAAGATTTTTCTCTTAATAAAAATATATTACACGCAATGCAAATAACAATAATTGTGAAAATATCAACAAAGAATGGTGTTGCGAGAAACTGGAGAAATCTATTAATACTGAAATAAATGAAACAAAATGGCTGACTTTTTATTGACAAATATTTACAAAACAAGGTGAATAAGGCGCGGTTGTATCTAAATTTTAAGTAAAATTGAAAATAAAATACTATGTTTTAAATATTTCTATAAAGCGAAGTTTATAATATAAAATAAAAAGATTTCACTGAGATTTTGTAACTGGTAATAATTAAATAAATGCACTGGTTAAATTTTTTTTATCGAAATCAAAAAAACAATAAAAAAATATATAAAACAGAAATCAGCTGTAGCTATTTAAGCCGTCAAATATTCTGGAATATTCGTCCAAATTTAACTTATAAGATGATAAACTTTGCTTTATACAGTATTTAAATGAAAAGTAACATATTTTTACATTATTCTATATTAATCAGCGTATATAATCTACAACAACCGCACCGTGACAAGATGGTAATTACTCTACTATAAAGCTTGTTCTCGTATTTTCCGTATAACAGTATCTACATTAGTTTATGTCAATATACCCTATCAATATTTGACAGCTAGGTTATCAACCAATATTTTATACTCATTTGCAGAGTATACAATCGGTACATTTTCAATTGAACTTCGCGACGCGTTCCAATAGTTCCGTGTTTTAATGTCACTTATTGACAGATATATTGACATAAGAAGTATACCATAGAGTTAGTAGGTCCAATTATTTTTTCTATAGCTTTTCATTCGTATACATGAGATAAGGCTGTAATGCGACGCATTACTTATAATAAAATTCTTGTGATTATTGAATTATGTATACTTAACGTATTTACTATGAGTGTTCAAATAAATTGACATATGTCGCTTAGATTATATTAAATGTAGTTTTTACAGAATAGTATCGTATACATTTGTAATACAAGAAAGAGTTTCCGTTGAAAATGTTTTATGATTTCCTGAATTTTAACACTCATAGCACAGTTCTGCAGCGTGTGAGAATTACTCGCTAACTTTACAATGTTAAGTTGGAAACACCACAGAACTCACACAAATTAAAATTCTAGGAGAAGCTCACATATTCAGTCATTCACACAATCATGTTCGTTAAAACAATCGTGCGAATAAGAGTTACAGTTTAAACTCTCTCTCTCTGCCTCACTCTCGCTGAACACATTCACGTTTAAACTGTAATTCTTAACGTTTATGGTCTCCTGGTAACATAGAAGGCAATATCAGGTATCATCCACACACAAAATATACCTAAAATCTCTTTAACTTCGTAAAATATCTCATTTATGATCGTATACATCGGTTACAATTGTGCTATACCGAACACCAAGGCAAGGTGAGAAACGATATTACGATTATATTATAAATATTATAAAATTCAAAGATATGTCAAACATTACCTGTAAATATATAAACAAGAAAGTGCGCGGACAATTGAATTGACATTAGATTAGAAGTACATGAGTTGAGCTCCACGTAAGTAACTGATCGCGCTGGCAACACATTAACGTAATCTACATGAAGCGTGGCGATGCCGCGAGCCGAGCCGAACCGAATTAGGCAAAATACAGAAACACCGAATTTACTTCCTGAATCTTTAATTTACTGTCTCGCTCGCTCGCAAACTCACAATGTATAACAATTTGTTTCAAAATGATACCTTAAAACTATTAATACACAACTTTACAAAATTGCCCCGAATCTCTTTCCTTTCTGTTGCCCCAAGTACGTCAGTGATAGTTACAAATTACAACTAATCAATTATTTATTTATATTACGTAATAACAATACACAATTAGCTATAAATATTTATACGATAACTATCAAACCACTTTATTGTTACATTTATTTATTCTCCTTTTGTTCCGGGTGTATACCTTCAAGCGTCCATGTCACATTTAAATTAATTTTTAATATTAAAGTTGACTTTAAATCTTAATTTTAGGAGATCGTATACTGTTTCAAATATTACAAAATGTTTCGCGTTATGTATGTATGTATGTACATCGCATCGTTCTCCTATTATCACGAGCCGCGCCGGGTGATGTCGCCTTTACTCAGTTTTCTGAAACAATAACAGATCATTAGTAATTTACTCAAAAAAGTATCTTCAATTAAAAGGTAGCTTTTTGATAAGGAAGATTGCTTGTTATAAATCATGTGAACTTTATAGAGGTATTATATTATGCTTGGTGCATGTGTTGAGGTCAATTTTATCATTATACCTCATCTAAGGAAGAATAGATAAATATTCACAAGTTCGATACCACGCGTGGGTTTCACGATAGAAAATTGGATAACTGTCTCGATAGATATTCCTGAGAAGCCACTAAACTAAGGAATGTATTGTACTATTGTAACGTAATTTCGAACGGTCTGTCATTAACATACTTTAATTGGATTTCTAGGGATTACGTGAATGAATTATGGAAACGTTGTAGGCTAACGAATTTGTGTCATTACCTTATTGTACTTTCGGTGCACCTTTGATTACAAAATTTTTCTTTCATTACCATAACTTCTGCCGCTAAAAGCGTTACTGTGTTTTGGTTTAAGGCAAGGATGGCAGTCAAAAGGTTACTATAAAATGGATAAGTGACAGCGAACATGTTTGCTACAACTTAATAATAATAATAATAAATATTACTCGTCAATTCGCACAGCAATATTAAAGTTAAAGATACGTCCACAGCTGGACATAGGCCATTATTACTGATAGTTGATAAGACTTTCAATCACGTAATCATAGATAAACAAGTCTTGAGACTTTCTTATAGTTATCCAAACTAGAATTGATACTATTTCACTTTTCAAAATTTTCGTTGAGTTTCACTATTCATTTTATAACAACGGGAAACACTTCTGTAATTATAAAGTTTTGATACTTTCTACCAAATCATAGTTTGACAAAAAAATCTTGATACTTACACTAGAGAAACAAGTCTTAATACTTTATATTTCTAGTTTCTACCAAATTATAGTTCGACAAAAAATCTTGATAAACTAGAATCTAGTTAACCAAGTCTTAATACTTTAAACATCATAGACTAAACAATGTAGTTGTCGACAAAAATCTTGATACACAAGATAAACAAGTCTTAATACTTTCAACTCAAAAGACAAAACAATGTAGTAACTCACATGTACAAGTATTAGAGATGATGTCCGTAGTACTCCGCCGGGTAGTGCGCGTAGCCCTGATGGAAGGCGGGGTCCGTGGGAGGCCTGTGCATCATCTGCTGGCCGTCCATCATGTAGCCCATGGTGGCCTCGGGGCTGTACGCGCCGCTGGGCCCGGCGTGGGGGAACACTGTGGGGTAGAACACTACGTGGTTAATTAGGCGGCCTGTGGTGGACTTGGTGCAAGGTGACATTTTATTATTACTACGAGTAATATTTATTTTATAGTGATTGACTCTCAAGTTTTCTTAAATTATTAGAAAATGGTATGGGAAAATTATAAGATCACAACGTGACCTTGGTTCACCCACTCCACTCCACTTTGTGCTTTGTACTTGGTACACTAAAGGTCCAAGGTTACATTGCGATCTTGTAATTTTTACCTTACCATTTTCTAAGAATTTTATTATGATAGAAACGTTTTGACCTGTTAAGTACTCTTCTATAACAGCAATCTTTAGACAATCTGTTATTTTCGATAAACAAATAAATAGTCTATTTGGACAAGGTCGAATCCCGAAAATACGTTACATCACTACAAAACAAGAAAAAATAGCAAAAAGTTTGTTTGTCCCTTGCTCTCTACGCAATGACGCGTGCGCTATAAAACCTCCATGGAAGGTTCCGGAAATCGGCGGCCATAATAGGGGCGGCCATTACTTCACTATTGATAATCCCGCGGAAATATTGCCAGCGGAAGCTATAACAGTTTTGTGGCAAAATTGAGCGGATTTGCTTGAGGCGATTGATTTTTGTGCTGGTGATTTGATTCTTTCTTTTTTGCTTTTATTGCTTTTTAGGTTTGGATTATTTGAAAAATAATAAGTATGGTTGCTCACGTGAACAAAATTTTAAAATATTAGGAAACGCTATGAGTTGCTTGTGATGTGTTTTTTACACTAGCTCTGGAAGTTTCAGAAATAATCTACAGATAGGCAACTATTGGAACAATGACTGACGGTTGTGTTAAATTCTTTATTATTGGTGTTAAATCTAAAGATGTAATTTTACAATATGTGATTGTCAGTAAGCGAATACGTGTTTGTAAGAAAAAAACGAAATGCTTAGTACTTAATCAAAATTAAATGATACAGGCACTAACAGACTTTTTACACACTAACCTAAGAGCCCGTGATGGCCAGACCTTCCTTTAATTCACAAGCGTGAAAATTCTTTCATGTGTATGTCTAACATAGGTAAGAATAACCCCCAAACATGAAACCTGGATCGTGGTTCCTTTGGGAGATAACAGGTAAAAGGTTGTTATCTCCCAAAGGAACCGCGATCCAGGTTTCATGTTTGGGGGTTATTCTTACCTATGTTAGACATACACATGAAAGAATTTTCACGCTTGTGAATTAAAGGAAGGTCTGGCCATCACAGGCTCTTGGTCCACACTGTTTAATGAAGATAACTTCCTAGTTCGAAAACTTTAATTGCAAGAAAAGTACAATGAAATTCCACAATCAATGCAGACAAAGCACAAAAATTGTCCCCAACTACCAGGACAGCAGGAAGCAATAACGGAGCCCCGGGTCTTACTACCAGGAGGCTATGATTTAGTGGCGGTCGCCGAATGCTCGAGTGTGTGTGTGCCTTAGTAACGAGTATATCTGTCAATAACTACGAGATCTATGGACCTACATTAAAATTTCAAAATAAGAATTTAAAAAGTAATTACATCTGAGGTATATTACAAGGATTTAGAGGATTCGTTTCTTATTTTAATATGTACAGATGCGCTCTGTACAGTTATTGTTGGGGTTAATTTCGTAGGTGGTAAAATGATAATGTTTAAAAGCGAATTTAAAAATTGTTTCGCCGAAGAAATGTTTCATATTGTGAGGGTTTTTAAGTTCCCATGTGAGCGATATCGCGGGCTAGTAAAGAATAATGGCGATTGGATTTTCAGAAAGATTAAAACCAAAATGGAATATTCTTTGTAAAAATACTTAATATTGCATTTCAGATTACTGAAATGAGTTAGATTCCCTGTTTTAAAAAAAGAACAAAATTGATATCGTGAAATATAAGGTTGTTAAACTATATGCCAAAATATGGCCTCAACAATATGGCTTTGTTCATTTCCAACAGTTTCCAAACAAATCTTCACGCAAATCCGAACTTTTATCGGCACTTCGCACCAGGCTGTCAGAACTCCATAGGTACTAAACAGCGACATAAAACAACGGATACGGCGGGCCAAGTTCGCGAACGGAAAATGGAAAAACCGGAGGGAGGATAGATGGAAAATTGTTTTGGCAATGGACTGAAGAAAATGGCCACCGCATTTCCTGCGGTCAAGCCAAAAGGCGCCTTTCCAATCAGTATATTACCCGCAGTCTCCTGGTGTCCTGGTGCGTGACTTTACTAGCAACTTGCCAATTTTGTTGCCAGATATAATCTGGAAATACCGCGACCCGTACTTTCCAGATATAACGAAATGTTGTCAATAAACGACAGATGCTTGCTTTTGGCTGCGGTAATGTTATATGGAAACAAATAACCTGATTCCTAAGATTGTGGTAGTTTCTTAATTTAAACTTCAACCATCATTTTTATCAAAGTAGAAAAATATGGTAAATAAAATGAATCATGGTATTGCACGTTTCATGTTTAAATAAAATCTTAAATGTGTTATGCACTCTGGTTGAATAGAAACGTTCTAAATGAGTCTCACCTATGCCTTCCCCATATAGAAACAAAAATATTGTCTATGGTTAAAAATTTGACAGTTCAATATCAATGTAAACATTATCAGCTGTGGGCATCCGTTGCGTCACCAGCGCCACCTATCATAGCTATACATCGAACCGTCGGCGGCCGCCTAATGAATTTATTATAAGGGCATAAATTGCTCTGTGATGCGACCATTACCGCACGACGGTAAATTACAATTCGTTCTGGTATCGGCCATATTGTACCTGCTATATAATATGGCTAGTGGATCGGTAGTGTAGTGCTGTCATAGCTTTGAGTTAAGATTCCATTTTCGGATATCACATTAAACTATTATTAAAATAGGCCATATCTAACTAATGATATGTGTAATATGAAATAGCAAATTAGTCACCACTTTGCAAAAGGAAACCATCTAGGTAGTCTTCGGGAAAGTCGATTAAACGCAATATAAAACTAGAACTTATTTCATATTTTCAAAAAAGAATTCGAATTTTCAAAATGTTTGTACTTAAATCTTTAGCACACGAGAAAACCAAGACCATATTCCACAATACTTTCGAAATAATAATTCTAGATTTGAACACAAGTCTGAGCATCAATAGGTACCTGAGCGTCGAGGATCGAATTTCGAAATTAAAACCGTTCGCTCGGAAAAAATAAATGGAGAAAAGGTCTTTATTTCTAATTCTAATCCCAACATCCGTATCTAGATGAAGGCACACATCGATGGAGGGGGAGTGATGGATAGCCCGGGACGGGTCAACGAATTCGGACATTTTTCTTTTTTACCCTTCTTGCCGTTCGCAAGAGTAAGCTCTTTTTGCGTCCCTTTTCGTCCCGGAATTTTTGTGCTACAATTACAAAGTAAAAATAGAATGAGTGTGGCAAAAAGCTCACATGTTTTGCTGGAAGAGTTTTATAAGTTTGTCTCTGTTTTTCTGAGTACCTACCTACTTGATTTTTTAAACTTAGATCGTTTGAGCTTCTTAAAATACCTTACTAGTTTTTGGTTAACCATGTTTCAAAGAGTTTTAATGCAGCATGAATACGTGCTCAAATTAATAACCAAAACATATTGTCACTGGATTTCTGCTTTGCATGAGTTTTATTTATTATTTTTCTGCAGTAACTTTAAAAATTGTTCTGCATAACATTATTTTAGATTAAAAACCCCCAAGTGCCTCAAAAGCCTTATTTTTCACCCGATAAACAGCCCATCTAGCCATTACTAGTGCAGCTGGGTACCAGGAGCGCATAACTCGCCAGCGGTTACTAAAAGCCGAGATCTCGCGGGACCGTGCATACTGTATGAACGTATGAACGGGCAGCACTTTGTGGTCAGCAAACTCGATTGTACACTTCAAAGACGTGCCTTCTTGTAAATGGCTACTGACGCCCGCTAGAATATTTATGGTCTCAATTGGCAATACTTTTAGTTGCTGGAATACACGATAAATTCGGTGTTTTGTTTTTAGTTTGTTCTTGTCTTTTATCATACATTTTGTAAGTATAACGTAGTAGGTAAGTATATTTAACGATGTATACAAAAAATGTTACCTGCTCTGTTTGACTGGTCTATCATTGGTTGAACTATCCTACGTCTCGCGTTGATGAACCTGAAACAAACAAAAAAACATTTATATATTTTCATAATAAGTAAATATTACACTTTAATACTGTTTTTCAATTCAAATAGGAATCATAACGTTTTTTGTAACATTGAGCGATTACTATGATCATAAAGTCAGTAGGTACATAAATATTTAGAAATTGGAATTTTATGATCATCAGAATCGGAACTACAGACAATTTCACAGAGTTGTTCTTTTTTCAAAACAATTATTAACCCCTCCAACGCCGAGGGTACATAAAATAATCGCAGCGTCATATTTTGGCGCAATTACACGAGCAATATGTTATTTGTCTGTTGAATAAGTAATCTCCCCGCCTGCGCCCTTGCCGCCGTAGGTATCGCTGGATGCATTTCCAAATTAACTGTCAACATGAATTCGGGACAAACACGCAGACTCTACCGATTGCTTTGTTATTCGATTAGTTTTTCGGATAATTGTGCCGTAATTGCAAACTTCTGGATGTTTAATCAAAATGGCCGATTATGTTAATTATTACGTTTTTAATATGAAAAACATGAATTATGATTGAATATATTTATATTGAATTATGTAGGTATAGTTTACGCAACTAGTATAATCCCAACATTTTAATAAACATTAAAATTATCACCAATTTACGGCAACCCTTCAAATGTTAGTTGTAAAATTGGCACGGCCGGGTCCAACTATCCCGACTCCGGGTCCCTTGTAAGGGCCCGAGTAATTACTTTGTCGAAACATGGCGAGCGCGTCCGATGCGTCTAATGTATTGTTAATATCTAGATTAGTTCATTAACTCTTCATCCGAGGGTATATAGCCCTCCGAAGGGTCGGATAAAAACGGCAAATTTTACGACGCTTAAGAGGGTATCTGCTAAATCGCGTTTTATATTAATTTTGACGGCGTTGCTCCTGTTATTTTGCTTTTCGGAATGGTTATGGCGTTTAAGATGTTCTGGATGAGCAATTTTACAGTCCAAATGGTTATTTCATTTCCTTAATTGTGGTAAACTTTGACTTATCTGCCGGGTATTCGGGAAATGGTTCATTTGGTTAATGTCACTCAAAACAAGTCGTTAAAAAGTCCGTTTGGATTACAACTTCCACAATGAATGGCGGTAATGGATTAAACGAATCTGAACAAGCCAGTAATGTTTAAGCTCAGCTGTATTTACTATTTCCATATCTAAAATTTACAAACAAAATTAATTACAAACTAACAAAAGCGATATAGCACGATTCCGGCGCATCGCATTTGCATTTCTATAATGTATTTATTTTATTTGTAACATAATGGCCGACCCGATAACCGGGGGATCATAAGCGCTCATAAATCATAGTGATTTGGATTTGTTAATTTCGCACCGGCGGGTCTTTTGGACCCCGCGGACAGTGGAAGGGTTGACGCTGGGTGTCAAATAGTCAAATGCATAAAACTGCCGTCTCTTTTCTTTGCGCTGTGATAGAGCGAGATAGTTGACGTAATGGCGTGTTATTGTATTGTGAGTGCACTCAATGCGGATGATTTATTTATTTTGTATGCAAATAGGACTAATTGTAATAAGATTTCATTCACCCTTCTCGTGTCGGGTTTAGTTTGATTCGAATGCGGAATGTTGAACGGTCGTTGTCCTTTTATTTACGATTTGGAAACATTTATTATAAATCTGGTAATTCTTTTTGTTTTTTTACTAGCAAATTCCAATAGGCAAATTTAAGCAATAAGTACTATAAGAGCATTCCTTTTAACTGAATTTTATTGACTAAATAACGGATTTTTACGTGAAAATTATAAATTAATTACCACCAAGACTCCAAACACGAACTCAACCCCCTCATTATTTTAATTCCGACTAAGTAATTAAAATCTAAAAACTTTGCACAAAATTAAATTTTATTCTTGCGGCAACCAGGGGTGCAGACGTAAGGAAGAGTTGGGAATTCGCACTTTCTTAGCTTATTCACTTATTTATTTAAGAAACATGTTATAATTATTTGGACAAAAATTTGATAGGTACATTTTGTATTTTCAAACCAAGTGCGAAATACTAGAGCTTATTTTGATATTAAGGACTATAAAATGACAAAAAAATAATGTAAACAAAATTGTCACATGTGGCGCAATTTTTGAAATTGGAATACCACATCTAATCAAAATTGTAAGCCCACTGTTATAAAGCTCATTTTCCATAACAAGTTGATTTGTAGTGAAAATCCCAGGGTCACAAGTCCCTTATTAGAGCCAGACCCTCGACATAAGCAGACGTGTCCTCACGATCAAATTGCCTTTTTAACTTTCCCTATTTAGGGAAAAGCCGGGAAATCTCGCAATTGTAATAATAAGATACCATCATGAGCTGAGTGGCTACTATTATGGTTATTTGGAATTTTTCGCGGTAACAAAGTAAAGAGCTTTTATTTAGTTGCGAAAATGTACTTTCAGTTTACAGACTTCTTTATTTTGTTGTTGCGGTTTTTATTAGTATTGTGTGAAGTTCTGTCTCATCTGCCGTATTCTTTGAATATTCTGGAATTCTTACTTTAAAGTTTGAAGTTGGAACGGAAGTTACGTAGCTTTCAAATTAGGAACGTCGTCATCTTCGGAGGATTATAGTGAACTATTATTATCTAAGGTTTTGTACTGAACTACATGGACTCTATGTTTCTAATTTGTTTGTACAAGCTAAATCAAAAGTAATGGCTGCCAGCCCTTGTACGTAACTCCCCGTTTGTTGGGTAAAGCAATAGTGTTGGTACACTCGCCAGCACAATGATGTACTAATTACTTACATACTACACAAACCAGACGTCTATTTAAAATTATTTTTGGCGTGTTACGTATTGGAAGATGCTATACCGTGAGTTATGGCAATAAGATTACTATTATTTCCACTCTCTACATAGGAAATTACCTAAACAGTTTGAAAACACGTTTTAACCCTTCTTAGGTATGTGTGTTATATTTAAAATAATACAAATAAATTTAAATGGGTACTTCCCATTTTAAATTCAATAGGTTAAGGATGCGTCTTTCTTCAATTAAGATGAAAGATCTTAAAGTTTCTTCAACGTTTCAATCAACTTCATGAGGCACTTGAATGTGTAAAAACATATCGTTTTTTTTACTTTTAGGTGCGTTTTGCGCCGACTGTACCGTTCTGGCGTTTAGGTAGGCAAGCAGGTGGGCAGCAATAAATACAGTTTTTCCCTAATTAAGCCTTAAGTCAGGGGCCGCCCTTACGGCTCCGGACGCTCTTTTTCACAGCAATGGCCTTCTTGAACGATTATGTTTTCTACTAAAAAGAAATGTCTTATGTACGGATGTTGAAGTAGATTTAATTTCACGAAGAACATTTTGTTTATTTTAGTTATAGTTCAAGTAGTACTACATACACAAATCTATTCCCAAATAAAACTGTGTTTATTTTTGAATCTATTTCGTTTCTAGCAATATTATTATAAAAGTGTTTCCTTACAATAAGGTTCGCAAACAGAGAAACGGACAGTCGCCGCAATAATTCATTATTAGCGATGTGTCCCTCTCGGCTTTTCGGATAAAGGAGCGATGCAATTTCGTTAATTTTGTTTATTTTGTCTTGTTTCGTGTTCAGTTTTACAGAAGCTTGTTTAAACAGAAATTGTATTTAACTGTGAAAAAGTTTATACCTAAATGTTTTTGAGTTGATGCATATATTTTTGTATGTTGAAATAAAATGTTTTATTAAATATGAGTTCTAATCATAATAAATCACATAACCAACCTTGATGATGTCCCACGTACTAGGATGAAACTAGACTTATCCTTCTTAGAAAAGTTTGTAGTTAAATCTACGAAAATTAATTCGTATAACCACGACAGTATCTAAGGTAAAATTATAAAAAACTATTTCATTAAACTAAATAAGTTTTAGAGTACACATTTTCGTACTATAATTATAATTTAAAACATACCAGGGGATAATATCCCCAAGGCGTTAGCAGCACGAATCCCTCCTTATCACAACGAGCACCAGATCACAGGACGCAGGTACCAGGCGCGCATAAGTCCGAGGAGGTCCCCTGACCGCGGCTATCTCGGCTTATGAGAACTAATGCCTTCATTCCCGGCCCGTGCGATAAGCTGTCGCCTGGTTCGGGATTATTCGGACCCGGGTTCGGCCCGTGTTGATAAAAGTTCGGTCAATTTGAGTTTTGGGTAATTTTAATGGGGTTAAGTTTGTTTTGGCTATGATAGGGCTGATTAAAATAGTTTTGGTTATTGAGCGTAATTTCGGTCGTTATGTTTCAGGTAATTTCGAAGTTAATAATAGTTGAAAATTTTTGCTGAATATTGTGATACCTACTGAATTTGTTATAGGTCCGAGATGGATAAGACTAATGAGAATAGTTAATTATTTAAAAATATTTTTCTTGAATTTCTAATAAGTAGCTACCTGATTACGATACACTCAAAATATAATTGACAAACCCAAACAAGGCACTATTTTGTTATAACTTACGAGTTAAACTCTAGGCATTAATTTCATTGCTTATATCTTGTTGAGACACTACCAAAACCAAAAAAGCTTGCTTACTTACAGCATAAAATATGAGCCACCTAGAGGCGAGTGAGACCGTATCAAACTCAATATATACTCGTATGCTAAGTACAGACAGACAGACAAGCCCCCAAATCCTTACAAACAGCGAACGGCTCAGATATTTACGTAACAAAGGAGTGTTCCGGTGGATTTGTAATCGCAAGGGGTGAGAACCACTGACCCTGGGATCTTGGCTATTGCCGAAATGGATGGGAATGGATATCGCCTGAAAACAATAGAAAGAAAGAAACAATTTAGGTACTGTTCAGTTAGCTTTTCGTAGCATTAAATATAAAAAAAAAATAAGTTAAAAGCAAAATAGTATTTTTACACATAATGGTAACATTTTATCTTCAAAACTTTTTTTAAAAGCTTTATAAAAGAATTGGTATGGTATGCGGTCTCTTTCTCTTTCTTCTTGGTAGTTCAAAAATATCGAACTTGTTAAAACATGACTTTTAGTAGTTCTACAGCTTCAAGACTTGTTAAAATGGTAATATCAAATAGGAAAACCAAAAAAATATTTTTTCTCACTAATTTTATGAGTTTGAGAGTTTTTCACAAGCGATCTTAATAATATGGTATGAAGTTATCTGACAGCCTGGATTAACACATATGCTTTACTGTGAGGAAATCTGCTAAATAGTAAAAATTAGATTCAATATGTATTAAAAATTCCATTTTGCTCTACAATGGATATGCCCATACTGCCCATTGCCATTGCCATTGTAAAGCACAATGGCAATGGGCATCGGAACACGAAGCTGCGTGTGATTGATTGTTGAGTGCGCTTCCTTCGGCGAGGGATCTGAGGGATCGCAGCTGATCGAGACTTTCGGCCATTTGTAATATTATACCGACTTTGCCTCTGTTAACACTATTAGATGAATGAATGAACTCTCTATTGTTATATCTAAGAAAACAGAATACTTGCTTTATGCATAAATACAAAGGGCGGCCTTATCGATGAGAGCGATCTTTTCCAGGCAACCGTAGATTGAGGCACTATTTGTTGAAGTATTCGTTACTAAATGACAAATTTGTATGAATGAACGATTATACGTAAAAAGTAAGCGGCAAAGTAAAAAGGGATTCAACGTAAAAAGATTTGTGGTTTACTAGTCAGGGATCCGTAGTACATGGAAATCAAGTGATTACTAACAAGCTAATTTTTGGTGAGTAGCATCGTTTCGATGAGACGTCCAAAGATATCCTATACCCAACTCTCGATTTTGGTAGCTAACAGAGATATCAAGGATTAAAAAAATCAAGGATGTAAAACTGGGATAACGGACCACGAAATTTGTAGGACAATATGTTATATCTCAAGATAATCATCTAAATTATATAAAAACATGTTTGTCCTACAAAACCTATGGTTTGATCAAAGAGTCCGCCATTTCGAAAATGTATCGAAAACGAGGTCAATTTAAATGATTACTATGATTACTAACCAGCTGATTTTTTGTTGTATACTTAATTAATATATATAAAATCTAACGGACATATTGTCCGACAAATTTCGTGGTCCGTTATCCCGGTTTTACATCCTTGATTTTTTTAATCCTTGATATCTCTGTTAGCTACCACAATCGAGATTTGGGTATAGGATATTTTTAGTCGTCTCATCGAAACGAAGCTACTCACCAAAAATTAGCTTGTTAGTAATCACTTGATTTCCATGTACTACGGATCCCGGCCTATACCCGTTTATCTCTATTTATGAAAATATAAGGAGGTGGAACTTCCAAAATCAAACATCGAATCTCGCACATTCTAAAAACAAAAACAAAAGTCGCGCGTTGTCACGTACAAATTCGTCTAATCCCGTCCACATCCCGATAGGACCATAAATATTTCTCATGGAACGTCCCGGGCAGAATAGAAACTGCCCTCAATCAGGCAATTATAGGTGCCACAGTATAAATATTATAAGTAGGGTCAGTATTGGAAGACAATTGGCTTCGTTATTTTTGTTTATGTGCGAGAATGATGTAGTTATGTTTGGGTGACGTTGTTATGGGGATTTTCCAGAGATTTTTTGGTGAGGATAATAAAGAAATTTGACTTCTAATTTATAAAAAAAGACTGGTAGATTTTATTTAATTTCATCGCAAGTTTTATTGATTTCAATAGAAAACCAGGGTTGATATGGTATGATATTTAGGTAGTTTATAATAAAATAAAAAAAGGAAAGTGATGATGTAACGACTATTTTTATTGAATAATATTAATCATTACAACCAAATTAATTTAAATAATCCTAGTAAATATATGATGTTGTAACTATCTCCCTCTGTTTTGACGTAACGAATTCCCGAGTGAAAAACCCGGTCCCCAATCGAAGAATAAAAACAAATCTGGTCCCTAACAATTAACGCGGTACCATGTGTTACTCATTTCTCTGATTAGGGCCTCAGGCGGGATATATTGCGTCCTGTAATTACTCCCCGGGGGCTGTGGACCGAATTCCTTAAAATTAGGTATTTTTCGAGTTATATACTTTGAGAATGAGATATTGAAGTCTCCTCTGTATTCATGTTCTCTCGAGACGTGGAAGGATTTTTACATAATTAAATAAGTTGACCGGTGCACGGGAAAATCCAAATAGATCGATCCACAATAAATTTCCAATGGGGATGAAGTTTGTTATTTTTTAAAATGTGACTAAACATTTTCATTCATTAATTCTTAAACAAACGCTAGATAAGAAACAAAGGATACCGTCCGACGTTCATTGGACATAGGCCTTCCTCAATAATTTCCAGTTATTACAAAGTTATACAGTTGTAAAGCTGTATCTCTTGAATAAACAAGTAACGCAATAACAATAATCACATACTCGGAGAACTACGACGCGCAATTATCGCAGTAATTATACACAGCCGATGGTCCATAAATCGCGCGTCACGCGGTGAGACGGTGTCAAAACTGTATTGGAATAGGGGATCTAGAATATATAATTATTTCAATAAATTTTCACTACAGTCTAAGATATTGTCGAATCTAATGCATAAATATTAAGTTATCATATCAACTAGTTGAAGCTATAACTCAAATAAATAAAATTAGAACATAGAACAGTTAGAGGTGTCCTACTGATCTTGAAAAAATGATATACCTACTGTGGCAAGAATTATAAATTTTAAATATAGAATATGGAACTACAATCGATTATTAAACATTAATTATTTCTAATTCGGAATGCTCAATAATGGTGTCACCATATTTTCAAATGATCGAATGGGTGAATATTCTAAAAGGTTGCCATTCATTATTTTCTGTTTTTGAGAAAAATCGAATGCGTGAAAGTCTTAAAACGTTGACTATTTTTTTCATTTTTTGAGTAAAACTTCATGGTACGGGCCTTGTTGTAATAGCAGAGGTAGCTGCCCTGCGCCTTATTGCGTTGATAGCTTGACGCAAATTTATTTCGTATTAAACGAAGGGTTGAGGTGCAAACTCCCTTATTTAGAGGCCGTAGGGTCAACATCTGGAGAAACGGCATTTTATTTATGAGCCCAGGTTTTGATTAACTTGTTTCGTATTTTCTAATTACGTGTTAGTTGTAAATCTCATCTGTTTTGGTTCGTTTTGGACCTCTCATTTTCACCCTTTCTTTTGCATGTTCGGTGATATAATTTAAATTAAGATAATCTATTTAGAAGTCGGGTTTTCTTTCTGAAATTTAGCTTTAATTATAAATAATTTGTGTTCTATTAAATGTCTCATACTTCTTTAAAATTTACTTTATAATTTTAACGTCAGTTTCATTCATATAGAGCCCAAGATGATAAACCAAAATCTTGATTATCTTATTTAAGGCAATTGTCATACAGATTAAAGAGGCAAACCCTATGGAATGAAACTCTTGTACAAAAAGATGCTACAGATTTGGGTAGGTTATGTAAATACGGTGTATTTATTATAAAGACTCTAGCGTCAAGCTAGACTAGACCATGCCAAGCCAGCTCCGACCGATGCTACCAAACAATAGAACAAACATTCTAATTTCAAACGTGGAATCCATTTCACATAAATATTTCACGTACATTACCAGGAGCACATCAGGCGACCGCTAATGACGCGACAGCGCCGCCGGCTGCGGTGCCCGCGCGAACTAATTGCACTGATGGATTGCGTGATGCGCACCGTCTTCGATCTATGCGATCCTGGTAATGTAGGCTTGTTTACTTAGCCTTAATTACCCTTAAATTAATCACTAATTAGGTAGTTGATTAACCTAAGTAAGTTGAAATATATAGGTAATTGTTTAATTGAGAATACATACATTCAGATTTTGATTTATTTAACAAAATATTATCATGTAGGTTTTATAAATTGTAAGAGATGCATCATAGAACTGCATTTAGTTTAAAGAGATAAATATTTTTCTCTGTTTAAACAATGTTTATACAAGAATAACGCATCGCCGAAGCAACTAAAACTTTTATGTTTACAAAACCGTCAAAATACGACATCCCGTGTCAAAACACTATCAAAATTTCGAAAACAAATCACAGAAAATAGAATCTAATTCTACGGTAAAAGCAAAAACAAACAACTTCTATTCTAAATTCAAATCTCCACTTTAATAAATTAGAGTTAGGTCGATAACACACGGTTGGAATTCTCCGGTCGGGTTAATATTGTAAAATTTGGCAGTTACTTTGGCGTTTGTCATGTGGTCGAAATGTCTCTATCTTGTAAGAAATGCAGTTTTTGCTGTAATGGCGCGCTCGCGTGTAAGCCACACTCAAATTAGCGGTGCACGTTGCTTAATCGCCATGTCGCAATCGTGGAACTAACAATGCCGAAGCGAGGTTTTGTTTTTTTAACAGAGATAAGGCCCTTGATTGTGCCGCGTTTCGTTCTAGCGTGTATCAAGAGTATGCATGGCTGGAACTTCCTTGCAGTTCGAAGTTACGGGTTAAGGAAAACTAAGAGGACATTTATTGATAGTAAACTAGTTCCACAGGTTTATAGGCATAGGTGACTAGAATCTTGCAGTATTTTGCCAATGATAAGAAAGTTAATAGCAAAGAGACTTAGCTTAGTAAAAAACCATATACATAAGTCTAGTCTACCTACAAGATATATATTAGTTCGATTTAACAATACCTATGTGTAATTGATAAATAAATATATCAAAACCAAAATGTTATATTAAAACAATCTGTAAAAAATTGTCTGTGAAGTCTTTGATAGGACAGTAAGTCCACACCGTGTACATTTGATGTCTTATCTTGCTAACGAAGTCATGCATTCGTGATGACGCATGATGCGAAAATAAAAAACCTAATAAAGAGTTTTCTGCTTTAAAAACATGATGGATGGCATGATATACAGTAAAATCTCTTAGTTCCACTACAGGAGCTGCTACATTGTACGCGCCATATTAGTTTCACACTGGAAGTGTTCGAAATTCAATTTTATATCCTGCCGCAGAGTGCGTAAAATTATTGCCAGTTAAGGAATACCAACACCATAAAACTTTTGCATAGATTTTATACCGGAGAAAATACGGTTACAATGTATCTAAGTAGGCTATTTTAGTGCATTACTTTAATAGCTCTTAGTACTAAAGAGATAGTAAATATCACTCTTTATTTAACCACAAATATATAAAAAATAAATACTTTTTTTATTAAAATGATATGATTTTGTATAATATTTAAGTTTAAACTTAGAAGATATAAAAAATATAAATATTGCTGGACAATTCACTCAGCCAGTAATAAGCTAGCTAGTTAGTGAATAAGTTAGAATTCATTAGACATTACGTATTGGTAATAGGTACTTATGTAATGTTGTGATCTAAATTTTGAATAATAAATAATAACAGCAACATGGTAGGTAAGGACGAAGCTTGTGTTACAAGTGCAAGGTTCAGATATATACATACCTACATAGATATTTTTTATACTCCATACAATGAGAAACAGATTTTCGTGACAGACCCGTATCACTTCAATAAAAAAACATCTATGGTCCCTTTCGATTTTATTTCGTCGCAAATTTCACGCCGGCCACTAACAATTGGCTGATATCCGCTCGCATCTTCGGCTCAGATCGGGACAGTAACTGCGCTAAGGGCCTTAAAGAGACCCTTAAAATTTTAAACCATGCTTTTATTTACGGCATTTGCCACTATCGCATTGCCACATCTCTTCGTTATGATTCTACTAGTTAGGAGATAAATCATAAAATTAGGTAGGTGTGTTCTGTCGTTGCCTCCTATTGTCTAAGCCTTGCGTCATAGATAGTTCTAGATAAATTTTATCTGTAATTGAAAATATATTGGATCCATTATCGCATTCTTTGCAATACGATTTCAAAGGTTTAATCTTTTTAATTTATTAGAAAGTTTCGTCGAGATCTTATGCTTACATTTATTTGGTACAAAGCAATATAAATCTTAAGTTTAGTTACCTACCTAGTTAATTGCTTTTTGATTTATGGATAGACTTCGTCACTTTTCTGGTTAGCGAGTGTGACTAGCCACAATAATGTTATTTGTTTTTGTTTGGTTGGTGGTATGGAGCATTGTGTGTTTGTTTCGCTCTAAGTATTAAAACGAATAACATAATTTAAGACGTAGATAAGCTAAATATAATTTTAATAACGAACCTATAGTTAAGCTTGTACAATTTTTTAAATTGGAAACATAATAATGTTCTATTCGTTATAAAATCATGAATATTTACGAATACTGTCATAACCAATTATATACGTATCTCTATTCATATTTTCTTATTTATGAGTCTACGTATATTTATTTGCATTAGAAAATAATATTTATAAACCAAATCTAGACGGATAAACGAGACATAATCAATTTATAATTCACGATTTTCAAATAACCAACTGATTATGATTTTATCGTATCTTTAATTAAATGTTAATCTTGACACTTATTAATTGTTGTGCCGTTTATAGGAATTTTTAACGATGGCAATAATCAGTATAAGCTCGATTACATCGACAAGCCTCGATCTGTGACACGTGAATGTATTTAACTAATCGTTTCGAATAAATCAAATGAACTTTATTCTTGGGAAACTGGCCGAAGTGCCTACACCCACGTCACGGACACAGTCTATGAATAATCTCCACCTCATTTCAATAGGTCATTAGATATCATCAAATAAATACAGCTTTTCGAACAAAGAATTGTCCATCGAGCGAATTATGCGCCGTATCAGGCAACACACGGATGAATATTTTTATTATTGAACATGGACACACTGGCCGATAAACACAATACGTGTAACGGAACGCGGCCGGATGTGACCGCCGCGTCTTCCTGTCACAATTAATTTCCGAGCGCGTTGAAATTGGCGCGAAAACTGTCGCGAGGGCGCGGGGTGGGGCGCCTCCACCGCGGCGGGAATTTTAATTACGCACTCGTATACCGAATACCAATGTCGTCTTGTTTAAATTAAATATAAATTATTCGCTCTAGGCCCGCGCGCTGCTATTGCGAAATGTTGAATAAACAACCGTTGGCTTTTAATTAGTTAGATTTTCTGGTATTACTTCTCTCAGGATCTCGGAATGTTCGCAAAGTATTGCGAAAACGTAGCGACAACTTTTTAATCGGAGCTTAGTTACTTTTGTCTCCAAGTTAGACTGTTTATGTAGAACTACGTGTTCCAATTCGCTTTAGTTTTCTGAAAAGTCTTGTAATAAACGCCTTCGCTTATAATAAATCTATAACCTAAGAGCCCGTGATGGCCAGACCTTCCTTTAATTCACAAGCGTGAAAATTCTTTCATGTGTATGTCTAACATAGGTAAGAATAACCCCCAAACATGAAACCTGGATCGCGGTTCCTTTGGGAGATAACAACCTTTTACCTGTTATCTCCCAAAGGAACCACGATCCAGGTTTCATGTTTGGGGGTTATTCTTACCTATGTAAGACATACACATAAAATAATTTTCACGCTTCAGAATTAAAGGAAGGTCTGGCCATCACAGGTTATTAGTCTATACTAAGAGCCCGATCTGGCCAGACCTTCCTTTAATTCACAAGCGTGAAAATTCTTTCATGTGTATGTCTAACATAGGTAAGAATAACCCCCAAACATGAAACCTGGATCGTGGTTCCTTTGGGAGATAACAGGTAAAAGGTTGTTATCTCCCAAAGGAACCGCGATCCAGGTTTCATGTTTGGGGGTTATTCTTACCTATGTTAGAGACATACACATGAAAGAATTTTCACGCTTGTGAATTAAAGGAAGGTCTGGCCATCACAGGCTCTTGGTCTACTAGCTTCAACTTAAAATAATGGGGATTTGAGAGAAACTACCTCGGTGTACAGTTGCGAAAATATGTAGAGATACTATTCACTTATGAAATAATTGTTAAAAATGACAAAACTAACTAACAAAGCCAAATGTAGCTAAAAGCATCATCTAAACTACACTAATTCCATAACAGAACTTCGCGAAACAAACTCAAAACGTAATTACAGAACAGATGAGATCCGCCGCAGACTTGCACTTCTTACGGCATTTAACAAACTTTGATAAAAAGATTAAGTATGACAGTTTGAAATATAGCCACCGCGGTTGGCGGAGAAAAAAAAATAACAGTGCAAAAGTTTTACCGCGCTCCATTGTTGCCAACTACGCGGAGTTAATTTTGTAAAGAAACAAGCGGCGCAGGTGTTCTCGTCCCGCTCGTATTAATTTGAGTCCCGTCTAATACCTACGTATGACTGCGTTACGAACAGCCGCTCCTGAATTTATAACCGAAGTTTACCGTCCGCTCGCAGCGGATTTGCCAGCGGCATTATCCTCTGGATTATGACGTGACGTGACGCGACGCACCCATTAAGCGTTCCGTTTCACACAGTCGGTTAATTGTGAATTATTACGCGGCTGTGCCATTTGCATAATAAGAAATGCGCGTAAACGATCTAGTCGAGATGGTAGTAAAGATAATTTTTCGGTAATTACGAGTTTAGATTTGCCGGTGACATTTCGTCCGCCATTTTAAGTTATCTTCATCTTTCTTGGAATCGTTGAGATCTTGTATCCGGTTCTTGGCGTACAGACACCTTTAAAGAAACATTTCAAATACTTAAAACGCCCATTTGATGCCCCAAAACGATGTTTTTATCGTAAAAGATAGTAATTTGTCGTTTATTACTTGTACAACACGGTTTGAATGTTATAAAAGTCTATTTTAATTGGACCATTTTCATTTTATCGTCATTTTAATAGGTATACTGGGTAATGATAATTTTATTAAGATTCATAATTTTAATTAACTGCAACAAAGTCTTTAACGAAGATATGAAAATGGAATAATTGTCAATAAAAACACTTTTATGAACTGATAGCAAGTAAGTATTTAAAATGGAAAAAATATCTATGGTTGCGTCAAGGGTGATCCCCGTGCAGATACCAGAGACAAAGCGAGCGAGACCATAGAGATTACAAGTTAACTTTTCCGATCACAACACCGTAGACAAAAGGCTTATTTACCCGGCTCGTTCCCCAATCTCGGCGCGAGACGGATGCCTGTCTCGTTATCTAACTCTACCAATGAATATTTTAAGGCAAGCGACATGAATTTATTTTGCTTTGATTAAAGGGCTTTGCGCGTCATGCTTTTCAAATAAATGCTCATTTTATACTTACCTGTTTTGTTTAGTGACAATTTGATATAGGTACTTACCAAAAACGACATGGCTAAATGCGTACAATTTGTAAACAGTTTCATGCAATATTTTTGCAGAGCTTAAGATTAGCACAGTTACCCACATTAATGCTTTGCTTATGCTTTACATAGTTTGTAAATTTTCAATAATCAAAATATAAATTGATATTCCTCAAATAAAATGATAGCATTATAACACCACACCCCTAATCATAAAGAAATTAAAAAAAGAAGCAACGGAACGTAAACCAGAGACAAGAAAGTAAAGCGGTTGAAATTGTAAACAAACGTTCATAATTCAAACCGCGTTCTGATAAGAAACTTTCATTACGCCCGAAATGTTGGATTTTAAACCGAGCTTAATCAGGGTTTATGGAGTCCGTTACACCTGTGTGTTTAGGTTAGGGAGGGGTAGGGGCAAAAATGGGGTAAAAACGGGATAAAAGTAATCTTTCGTAAATTGCGTATCGGTTGGATTTCGCTGTTTTAAAAGCAATTGGGGATGACCTTTAATTTTCAATGATGGTCGATTTTGAAAGTGGAATAGCTTTATTTTCGTAATGTAAGCGTTTTTGGTAACATTATTGGAATATGCAATATCTAGCTGAAAATATACGTAAAATGATTTTGCTCAATTATGTAGTTATGGATTTTTGTTAGAACATTTTTTGGAAACCGAAAAATGATACATTCTACACAATTGTTCAATTTTATATTAACATCTAAATACCTAAGAAATTCCCACACGTTACTCGTACCCATAGATGAACCGTGATCTGTGCTCGTACCAAATAGCCAGTCCCGATAGATAATTTAGTCAACGGCATAAATCATTGACGACAATGTACTTACTGAAAACCGAATAGAGAAAAGAACTCGTTCTTTTTGAAATAAGAACGTATTGATCGACTGGCGCTTTTATTTACTAGGCTGGTAGCCTGGCAGTGAAAGTGTTTCGTTCAGAAATTTCCTTTTTGTCTTTGTTTCCTATAGGTAGAAAAGCGTTTCGTTCTGAAACCCCGTGTCGCCGGGACCTTACCCCTTCAACATGATAAATGGCCAATTACGGCCGAGTCCCTTCTGTTAGCTTGTTGCCTATTCTGAATTGCTTTGCTTTTTCGTTTAGATTAATATCTAAATAGGATAGATACGGACCCGCTTTAGGTATTTTATGTTTTTAAACGTAAATTCCGCCCTTTGTTTTGGACCTTTTCGTGTTTCTTGAATGGATTAATATTGGTTATCTGATTTGATGGTTTCGAAATTAATCTATTTTATAAAGTTTTCGAAATTATACGCGATGATATTTATAATCGACCCTTAACGCGTTACTAATTATTCCCAAAATTAAAATAGAAGATTACCTTTATCCCTACTTTAACATATTTTACGGTAAACATAAGAAAAACAAGCATTGTTTTTAAACCCCGATTTTGTAATCTTTTTAAATCCACTTAATTCGAACAAACTATCCAGTTAATAATTCCTGAGAAACCTTGCATGGAGTCCAAATTCAGACACCTAGCCGACACCATTAGCAGTAAATTCCAAATTCAAACGCTCTTCCGTAATAATTGAAGCGTTTCGCGTATGGCCAACTTTAGAAAAAAAAGCGCTGTCATTTTTTAAGGGTTCAGGTGTTGAATCTGTCTCTGTTATGTGGCGTAGGGTTGTTTTAACCCTTTGTTTATTCTACCCAGTCAAAGTGGCCGTAATTGTGTACCTACTTAAGCCTATTTAAATTTTTAACTTTGAATGGGGACAAAGGGGATTTTTCTCGTTCGTTGGCGTGTTTAGTTAATGGAAAATTAGTTAAATTGAATAAACTACTTACATTCTAGTCCGTTTGTGTTATGGTGTGAATTTAAATTCATTTTAGATATACATAGATTAGTATCTTTTACAGTTCTATGTCTAGCAGTGGAAATTGCTAACGTTGTATAAAAACCCTATACGTATATAACGTTGTATAAACTATTATATAACTAAGTAGCAAAGTTTATTATTGGTACTACACCAGTAACATCACTATACACACCAATATAGTTATATTACACTCGATATACATCACTACTTTATACTCTATATGTTACGTTTCATGATATATCAGTAATTGTCGATTGAAGCGTTACTGATTGTAGTAAAAAATAACTATGACAGCTGTCAAATGTGTGACAGAATAGAAAAGTGATATGGTTCGCTTGATAATGGTTAGTTTTCAGAGAAAATTGTTGTAACGTATCTATAGTTATGATTGTGACAATGGATTTTACTAGTATATGCCTACTTATAATTTTAGTTCACAATGTTAATGGAATATGATATTTTTAATAAATATCGCTGGAAAATTCACACCGCAACATCTAGCCCCGTGGTAAGCTCGAAGCTTGAGTTATTTGTTATAGAGTATGAATTCGGTAACTTTTGGAGCTTATTGGTTTGATACATTCGTTTAATTACATATTAGCTTATATACTTACTAATTTTTATTGTGAGATACTTTATTCATTTCCTGACGAAAATATATTAAGGCATATCCATAAAGCAATATATTATGCACTAGCTTTCCGCCCGCGGCTTCGCCCGCATTATATTAGATTTGAAAAAAAAAAAAAAAAAAAGTACCCTATGTCCTTCTCCTGGCTCTAAAATACCCCCCTGCCAAATTTCAGGCAAATCCGTTCAGCCGTTCTCGAGTTATAAGTTCAGGCACTAACACGACTTTCTTTTATATATATACTAGCTTTCCGCCCGCGGCTTCGCCCGCATTATATTAGATTTAAAAAAAAAAAAAAAAAAAAGTAAAAAGTACCCTATGTCCTTCTCCTGGCTCTAAACTACCCCCCTCCCAACTTTCAGGCAAATCCGTTCAGCCGTTCTCGAGTTATAAGTTCAGGCACTAACACGACTTTCTTTTATATATATAGATAGATAGAAGATTACTTTTTCTGATGATTATTTTATTAAGTGCCTGTTAATTGGTTAAGGTGTGTAAGTGGTAGATTACAAAAGGCAGATGTTGTAAATATATTAATAACAGTACAGAAAAACCTACAATATAAACTCCGTTAGAGCGTGGGCGTACCGTCAATGCCCACGAGATACGCAAAACGAGGCGCAAAGAATTCAAATAAAGAATAACTAACTTCAATAATACCAACCTAACAAAGATAACGTCAAACGTCAAGAAACATCACTTTTTATTTTTTAATTGGAGTATTAACGGACCATAGATAAAGTCACTCCCGCCTTTTCTTTTTTTAAGTTTATCAAGATGAGCTTACCGTTTGAAAAGGTACGAACTCAGTAAGAAGTTTTAATAGACTCGACAATCTGATCGCGCTGACAAAAATACGTTAAAAATAAATCGTGGAATTGGAAAAAGTTTGCATAGCCCATTACTTCCCGTCTATTTGTCGCTGCAATTCCGCGAAACGTTTGTTACAACAGACTAATTTTTCCGAAAGTCCATTTGATGTTTCCCGTACTAAACTGAAGTATTTATTGCATACCTACAAATGGAAATGTTTTTTGGCCGAGGCGTGGAGACCCATACGCTAAAATATACGAATTTCTGGCGTTTCATTACGTAATGCTTTCATATAACTTGGCCCAACTACATACGCCGGAATAACACGATTTTCCCTGCGATAGTCCTTCTGAGAGGAAAAAGAGGAAAAAAAGGAAAATTTGGTCACAGGCGTCCATAAATTCACTGCGAGCGCGAATCGGTCTAATTCCTTTGTTTGCTAAAACCGAAAACTGTTGTGGACATTGCCAATAGGATATTTCACTCGCTCCTGAATGATGCGTGCGAGTTAGAAAGTGACAGATGTATTTGACGGGGTTGGGGAGAATTCTGGATGTAGTAGGTAATACATGGGGAGTTATTGGGAGGCTGTTGGGAAGTTCTTGCGCCATCTAGCGGCTCTGGAGTGAAGCCAAGAGCTTCGAAAGGCTTGGAAAAATGCGATATTTTCTTTTAGGACATTAGTCATTTGCTTTATATTGTGAAATATTTTCATGAATAAATATTATGTTGGTATGTTTAGTCTATACAATATCGCTTAGGGCATTCATCATTGTTTTATTGGATCTTAACAACTGATTATTAACGTATGATGATGATTATTATTAAAGGTTAAAAAACACCTGTCTCAATCATATTTATAAACCCGTCCTTTTCTTATCAAAAACAAAAATATTTCCGTGGGTATTATCAGAAACACACACCTTTGCACTTTCACCGCGACCTACGCGAAAAGTTACATGTCAAAAACGTCATACACTATCGCGACAATAAAATATAATGTCTGGCCTGTAACGAACATGGGCCGGACTGAGGATGAGGCAACATGGGCAACATGGGGGAATTCCGTAACTACAATCGCCAGTAGTTACAGAATTCTCCCAACACCTTTAGGGCCTATTGTCTTTTGAGTTTTTTCAGTAGTTTTTGTAATATGGGTTGATTAATGAGAACTTAGGTATGCACATTTTACTCCATTTTCGCCTTAGACAGAAATTATTTTGTTTTATTGTTTTCTCGAGAGAAAGGTGGTTAATGGACATAGGTAGGTATGCTGGTTATTTAACATTTAATTCATGCCATCAACCTGAAGCAGAATTTTCGAGATGCTTAAGAAAATCTGATACCAGAATATCTGAATAATAGAATATCTACGTTAATATCTTCTATCTCCTTAATTTTATGTAAAATACCTACCCCGTAGCTTTTATCCTAGATCCAGCCCTGTCTCGAAGCTATAATGGCTGATGTACATTAGCCGTTCGACGGGACACACAATGGGCCTGATTTATAGCCCGGGATAAGAAACGATGGAAAAAGGATTTTCCTGAAACTTCAGCGAATAAATTTAGAGATCCAGTCTGAGATTTTTAAATTTTAATGGAATATCGGTTTTGGGAACTGAAAATTCCATTAAAACAAGAGTAAGTTTAGTATGGTATATTTTAGGAATAGTCATTAATAAATACTAGATACGTCTAATGATAGGAATATTAAATTTATAGACACTAGCAATTATGAACAAATTATAATAATATCATTTTTTAAATATTTTCTTTATGGATTGACGCTGACTCAATTAGCAGAAGTTTAAGCAGAATTAGTTAACATATTTTACATCTCTATAGATATAATAAGAATGGATTACTGTTCGTTAGTCTCGCTAAAAATCGAAAATTAGCTGGGCCGGTTTAGCTGATTTCTTTCTTTCTTTTTTTATTCTGAATTGCCCATTGCCCATAGAAAGCGGGCGGAGTCGCGGCGGGTCTGCTAGTTATACATTAAGTATATATTATGTATATATTAAGGCATGAAATTTACACGAGATCAGCCAACAGCTCGTAAAGAAACGGCCATCGCTTCACAAAGCAGATGAATACATATTATTATATATATCCGTCATCACAGCACTGTGAAATAATAGTCTCATTATTCGGGATACGATAACTGCAGTGCGGTAAAACATCCGACACTGCAGACTGCTGTTGCCAAAACTTTTAATTACAGTAACATTCGCAGATATGACGGGTATGGCGAAGGCAAAGACGCCATGACAGTTTCAGATTTTTAATATAGAATATAAGTATAAATATAATACTTCATTATCTATTTTAATTAACCTCGTAGTCTTTATTTTAAAAAGGTTATCTCGAGATTAACAACCTCACTGACCTCAAATTAATGTAAGTATAGTAAAACCAATTCTAAAATGAACGCCCCTCCACCGAATTCTGTATTTTTTTTTTCTGTGTATTCTGTTTTTCTGTATTTCCTCTCACACGTTGAAATCATCACGGTTTTGTGGAGGGGAGTTCATTTTTAGAATGGTTTTACTATACCTACATATTTTTAAACAGATATATTTTTTCCGCTTCATAATTTACCATAGGATTTCTTTCACGTATGTGTAAATAACAATTACCGTTCCAAAATGTAATGATACAAAACAGTTTCTTGAAATTCAGAAATTGTAGAATTCATCGATACGTTGGCCAGATTTTGTTTTGAATTTTGATAAAGAAGTAATAATAATAATTTCTATAGCTTATTGATGATAGTTAATATTTAAATTAACACAACATCAAAGTAGAAATAGCACATCTATTCCATCCACAAAGCGGCCAGCATCCCTCACCTTTTATTGAATGAAGCTAAACAGAGAGTATACATTATAGATACGCGCGCAGACACGTACAAAATGAAAATAGGGGAAAGGGGCGCATGGAAATGTTGGTCAAATATATCATCCGTCCTGACAGGCCAATTCTCTTATCTCCCGCGCCACCGCGCGATCTAAGCTAGCTTAGCTAATATAAAATGGTTTTAAATTCAAGTTTAATTCACGCTATCTCGGCCTCTCGTAAATACGGCAGCTGTGTGGCGATTTACGGTTTTGACGGATTCCGAATATTTTAGGGTATAAGGGATAAGGACGAGTTACGGGTCCCTTATTTTAATAAGCCGAGGTGATAATTTACAAGACTATAGCTATCTTAGTGGCGGAGTTTCTCGGTAATGTATGTTTTCTCGAATTTATAACTTTTGTTACCAGATAAGTTTTGTAACATATGCTTTTAGGTGCCTTTCGTGTTATCTTACGCAATTTTAGGTGTTTGGCAGTAGCTAAGGAAGCTTTTTTTTCATTTTATTGTTTAATAATTCAGTTTTTAATCCTAAGACTGATATAAATTGTGAATTATTATTATTGTTGCATTCTTACCCGTTTTTTCTCCATAGATCCGTTCTGGCGTTATACATTACTTCTTTATTTCCGTCTGAGAGAAGACATGAAGCAATAGAACAAGTAAAGGGCCACAAAATTACGTATTTCAGCTGCATCCGTGGATAGAATGATAACAGCTGAAAAATTACCATACCCGTGAGCAAACAACCCGGCAATCTTCCGATGTCAGCGCAGTCCAAGCGCGCCAAATATTTGCCGAAGCCACATAAATTGTGAGGATAACATGTATAATGTACCGCGGCTCGGTAAACATATTGTAATGGAAGCGCTTGTTTGTTCGGCGTTCGTGACGTCCTTAGTGCATATCTGTAGTTTGAGGTTCCAAATTTGAATGGAAGTGAAAGTGCCTTAGAATATACAGATCGCGAAAAAACTGTTATATGCGCCAAAGATTGTTTTTGAATTTGGAGCCTGTAGTTTCATATCTTTATTTTAATGTAAATAAAACGACTAAACCAGCGTTCATGATATTTGGTTTGAATATTATGTAGTTTGAGGACCAGAAAAGGAAATATAATTTTTATAGCGAGAAAATAATTATATTATTTTACGGGTCTTTAAATCTTTTTAACACTTACAAGTGTTAAAAAGATTTAAAGCCTGAATTTTTTTAAATTTACTTACGCGTAAAAGCCTACGCAGGCAGAGAGGCGAGTGAAAATCTAGTATAGAAAAGGCATTTATACTGATATTATTTCTAAACTGATACTTTTCAGTTAGGTATCAAATCCCACTAGGAGCTCACGAGTGACGACACAGGCCGGGTTGACGTTTAGTGTCATTAAATCTCGTAATAGGATGTCATAAATAGCAGGAGGTCGTAGCAGGCGCCTGTCATCGTTTGTCAGCCATTTCACGCATTGTCGGACAATAGCGCAGGTCCGCGCTTGCGCAAACTACCATAGACAATTGTCACAGTGACAATGACATTGTGCGAGTTTTCCGGTGTCTTGTCAAAAGTAGGTGTAGTTTGAAATTGTGATGGTTTTGATATGATTACGTACATACGGGATTGTTTAAAAAAATATGAATTATGAATCAACTAGCTGACGCACCCACGGCTTCGTCCTATGTTTTCTCACCTTGATAAGCTTTCATATGTTACGATCACTATTTTAAAACTAAAAGCACCTAAATCGGCCCAGCTGTTCTTGAGTTATAAAAAAAACAAAAAATGGTTTTGACTTTTATAAATCAGAAATAAATATTAAATAAGTACACAACAGACCAAATCTAAAAAAAAGTGAAGTCAAAACCAAACTTGTAATTCCCACTGGACACTAATTCACCTGGCATCGCTATCGAGCTTATATCCAGAGAAAAAGGTAAAAAAATAATCAAATATGTTCGGTATGCCTCAGAGATCTCATCAGAAATAAGCCTTAAACCGGCTCAGAAAAAAAAGAAAAAATATCTTGACCCGACTTTTGGACCCGTAAATTTGAATCAAAGGGAATCAAATGTCACTTTACGAATGTGGCCCTAACGATTATCAATTTATTACGACGTTGAGTAAGTGTTACAAAACTATAAAAAACGTTATCTACACCTTATCTTTTATAACTAGTTAAATTAATATTTTTAAGAATAATTACGATGCTTAACGTAATTCTGTAACTTTTGATAACATTTCGGGAAATTTATTGCCGAGTTGTTATTATGGCGGAATCGTTTAAAATAATAAACTATATTTTTATGCGATGGGCCTAATTAAGTAAACTAATTAGTAGGCAAATTGCTTCATTACAGAGCTTTTGTTATAAGTCTATTTTTCCCTGATGACTGCGACATAAAATTTTCTAGAACAATAAATTTAATTTTATGTTCCTCGGAGATTTTATTGTCGAGTGACATAAAGTTCTTGGTGAATTAATAATTAATCTTGTTAACTCGTGTGAGTATCTTACTTTTGTTTTATTTAAATAAATAAATAGACCTTCGCTCGCTGCGCCACAGAGGTCATCTCACTTCAATTAGTTTAAAAAAATGCCTAATAGTCATCAAACGGACTTTTATACCAAAAGACACCTGTTGTATATTTTATACCAATTCCCCAAAACCTATATGGGTTCTATTATGGAGAACCGTGTTTAGTAGAGTTATATTCGAATATGGATGTTCTGACTATTTCAGACTATGTAGAGCAAAGAAAAAATGCAATATATTTCCGCTGTCATATTTAAGCTACTGAATTGAGAAGAGTGCATTAAATAAGTAATTCCAAGATGGCGTTCGAGACGAACAGCTTTTCTGGAATCGTTAATATTTTTAATTTGGTTTGAGAGATAAGATGAGTTAAGCCTCCCAGCATGCGGTCCGAGTAATCTTAAATTATTCTTTTTTGGTCCCACGCAAAATGCTGAGTTAAACTTCAAGATTTTTATTTTTACTCGTTATTGATGCGTTTTGAGTTATTTTTGACATATCTCGAGACTAAAAAGTATTTTTTACGTAAATGTTTTTTAAGCTTTCAAAAAGTAAAACAGCTTTCTTGTTTCATTTCAAATTGAGTCAAATTGTAAAGCAAAGTAAATTTATTTCATGTTGGACATTTGGTAGCTCATTTAAATTACGAATTTAATCCATTCCAAGTTTAAATTTTGTTATAGACCAACCGTACATAGAGTAATTTACCGCAATTTTCTCTCTTTCGAAACTTTTATATTTGGAACTCTACTCAATAAACAAGTAGATCGGATACCACAGACTAAATAAGAACCATACAACTTGCCTAAGAGATTACTCTCCAAGACAAATACGGTCTCGTATATCGAGATGTTATCGCGACCAGACGGCATCCATTGGGTTATGTTTGCCTAGTATCTGTGATTAAAAGGGTAATCGGGAATTTGTCGTTTGGTTTGGGAAAATAGAAAAAAAACTTTATTTATATAACTCCGAAAACGAAGTAGTAATTCAGTTAGTGTAACTGAGGGGATCAACAACAAAATAGCTCTTAAAAATTATATGATATTCTCTTGAATTCGGTCGTTTCCTTGATAAGGTATGTTTCGTTTTATCTTACCAAATCGCAGGCTGAATGATCTCAACTTACCTGTAAACAAAAAAAGGTAAATTAGCATAGACAAGGCTAGTCAATAACGAAACATTCATATCGAACAACTAAAACAAAAAGGCAAAACACTAAATTAAAATGATCGGTGTTGTTTACCAATAAAACCACTTCACGATAGTAAGGTTCCATTTTCAAAGAAAAAAATGGAGGCAAAAACCAGTTGTAAAAAGTCGTTTCGGGTTCAGCGACCTCCGATTACCGCCAATTTGAACGTTCTAGGCGCATTATAAAAACGCGATGGATTCGCAAACTCGCGCCATTTATACTAATGACGTGGCGACATGCGATTGGCAGTTAGCGAAACTATAATTTTCAAGGAAATTATAGTTTTGTAACTTGATTTGCTGACGATATGGTATGGGCATGGTATAACATTTAGTGAAGTTTGTTCGATATTTAAATTGCTCTTTTTGTTTCATTGTAGAAATGGTTGTATGTTTTTTGCTGATATTTAAGATTACATTTATTAAGTTTAGTTTTTACTGAAGCTTTATAATTTTCTAGTTCAAACTGTTAACGTAGATAAGTAATTTATATTAAAGCAACTTTAAATCCGCCATACTGCTTGAAAATAATAAAATCAGATTCTAAACATTATAAAATGAAACCGCGAATAAAAAAATTCGAACAAAATTGAGTAGGTAGGTATTCTAGATTTTTTACTGATTGTACCTTCTCGTAGGTTGAGATTATAAAATGTAGACAGACAGAACGTGCAGTTTTCCAAAACAATACTTATCTAATTATCACAACGTGTTATTTTCACATGATTCCAGCCCAATCACGGCGTGATTAGGCGATATAAAATTGCCAATAATTGGTAATAGCTGGCAATAATTGTGCACTGCAAAACGAGGGGAACTACTCAGTTATGAATCAGGGGTTGCCATGTTAAACTGTTATTCGCAATTTTGAGTAAAATACTTTTAAAATAATATTTTTTATATTTTGAAACACAACTAATAATAGTTACCAACCCGTGCTTGGGCATCGTGTCGATTTAAGACCTAAAATATCTCGTCATGAGATAAATCCCTGTGTCCCAGCAGTGGGAAAGTAAATATAGGGGTGATTGTACTAATTAATATTAACAGTTATTTTATATGTATCTTCTTCAATGACTAGATAAAATTAGCAACTGAATCGTAAAACTTTACTAATTACATATAACGATAAGTAAAACTTGTCTGTAGGTAGGTTTTCATAAAGATATTTATGTAATAATTATATGTCATTCTCATTGTCTTTTGCAAACAAAAACTTTTAAAATTATTGAATCTACAAAAGGTTAAATCAATTAAAATTTCGTCGAAAAAAGTTGAAACACTAAAAATGTTTGCATAACAATAACAGACTAAAATCACCTTCACACTTTGGTGTCATGGCTGAACCTCATTACTGGGTGTAATAGCGTCTACAAACACAAATTGCCCATACCTAAACATAATATCATATAATTTACAATTACACGAATAATCGCAGCGTTTCAATAGAAACGGAACAAATTGGATAATTAGAACAATTTACGTATCACGCTGAGCGACGTGAGTGATGTGAACTTTGATAAAAATAAGGGATTCGGTTACACTTTCTGATTGCAAAGGGCAATTTACTGTTCCAAATTTGAATGTCACTATTTGTTGGTATTTCTGGGAAAAAAGTATCAATGCTATTGTAAAATCCATATTCAAATAAGATGAGTTCACTGTTATAAAATAAAATTATAATGTTCCAATTTTAAACGTTGTGGTGTTATGAACTAGGTTCTGTTTTATCGTCGTTTTCATTTCATGTACCTACCTATTTTGGTAGAATAATTAATAGATCTTTCATCTTGAATACCTAGGTATTTTGATTGTTATTATGCGATTACACGTTAAAGTCAAATTGCAAATTAGGATTGTTAATTATTAAAGTGCATTTCAGGTCGTCCAGCTCACGTGGCCTCCATATCAATACCATTTCACGAGTCCAAGCATTAATTACGTACGAGTAAATTAACTTCATAATGGGCATTACATAAATAATACGGCGCGGGGCCGCCTTTTCTTGAGATTTCCCGCTAGCATTTCCTTAGAAAAAACGTCATCTCCATCCCACTCTTGCACTCGCCTGCAGCAACTATTATTTCCTTTTCGCTCTTTTGTTTCGTCGATGCGGACGTCTCGCGCTCCGCCCATTTATAAAATCGACTGGTGGCCGACGTCTGTGCACCTGTCCCTTTCTCGTCCGACTGATTTATGTGAGAGAGAACGGACTGATCGACGCTTTGTTTTCCCGCTTCAAGTGACGCTCGTTTTTTGAAAAAGGCGCGCAACGAGCCAAGGATTAGGTTATACGTTATTACCGGGTGTAAATTGTGATAATGCGCGGCGATTGCGCGAATTCCCGGCTCGGGTGTCGCTGGGAAACGGAATGCCTTTTTGTTTGCGCGGTAGGTACGTTTTGTAAAACTATATTTACGATAATGTTATCTCGCCCGGCCGGATTATATTACGCAGGTCGCTGCGGGCTCTGATTAATGATTGACTTCGCCACAACCTCGCTCGAACTCAAACCGAAAATCATTTCTAAGAACCAACGCTGCACTGCAAACGTTATTCCGCTTACAGAAGACATAATGAAGTCGTTTACTGCGCCATCTATCTCTCGATCGAACAAATTATTATTGTCAATGAGGAAGTCTATAAATCGGTGTTTGTTTATGGTCTCTCCCAATTTCGAATTAAGATTTCAAGGCGAGAGCGCGGTATGTGGCGCGCAAAAAGCGCAGCCGGTTGACATCTTGAAAAATGTCATGGCGGCGGTTTTTTGAGGTTGCTTTTGGCGGGAATGCCATTCTAATCAAAATAGTTTACGCGTCCGGGCGCAGCAGATTAAGAATCGTTTTGTTTTAGGCTTCGATCGTGGGAACGCATCGTTTTTTTGCTATTATAAAGCATTCGACGTTCAAAATTGCTCCATTTAGTCAGCTCATTCAAATGTAGAGATAAATACTGGGAATTCTGCAAAAAGTGGATCTAAATTGCGAGTCCGGTGCAAAAACTTCAGCGTTTCAAAACTGTCAAAGTAGAAACGTACGAACAGGATCGCAGTATCGCGCTCCACAAACTGTTATAAATCAAAAAGGCACAAATAAAAACGCCCGCCGCCGAGGTGAAAACGTTATTATCTTTATAATTGCACGTCAAGGCGGAAAACTGGGGGCATTTCTTTTTTTTTTCTTTTTAACGCCGGGATGGCTATGATATATCGGCCCATGAATACGGGATGTATCGCGACACCTGCTTGCTACCTTATGAATTCGAAATTGCGACTTTCTACGTTATTATGGCTTACGTTTGTTTATATTAAGAAATATGGCGGGCGATATCTTCTCGCGAATTTAACGGAACCTTCCATAAAATATTCAATATTAGAAACCTTCATCATTCATGAATTATCTCGTAACGTATCTTATTTTGACGTGGGAAGTACGACTTCAATAAAAAACGCTTCCAACCCCGAAATCAGAGGACGAATCAATTCCCGCTGTCAAACAACAAATTAAAAACTATTCGAACTATCCGTAGAATCACAAAAAGTTCGAAATACAAAAGAGTAACAATAAAGTAACACGAGTAAAACGGACGATAAGATGGCGAGGTAACGAAGCGCGGCTATCGATGTCTCAGTCAAAACTGTCAAATGTGACAGCGCCGCGTCGGCTTAACGAGCCCGCGTCACGGTGACGGGGCGGTTTGGCGGTTGGCGCTGCCATCTAGCGGCGAGGGGACGAACCTTCCACCTCTCATAGACATAGACATTTTCTCTGGTAGAGAAAAGCCAAAGAGAAAAGCTTATTTTGATTTGGCTTCATCTATCTTATTATAAGTTTTTAAAACTTAAAGTTATCTACTACCTACGCTAATTTTGTGTTTAAGTTTTATTCCTGTGTATTAAAATATATTAAATAAATTTAACGCTATTCCATTGAATATAGTTGTATTCAAAAGTCATAAATAGTCATTTATTGATAAAACATATTATCAATAAATTGGTATAACATTGAAGTGAGTTTAATCAATATTAAACTCAACAAAACATTTTACTATAAAAACTGTCGTGGTTTGATAAATTCATATTGTATTGCCCGTTTATCTCAATATGAATTCAACAAAACATGTTCTCCTTACAATATTTTCTATTTTTAGATACTTCTACTAGGTTAAAAATGAATTATTAACAGAGTGTTAGATCTAGACCAACGCGTTAATTATGCAAAATGTCTGAGGCACTCATAAATATTCAATACATGCATATTGGAAAATGTTTTTCTTATGAAGGAAACAGTTTCAGCACAATCAATATTTTAATAACGGATCTAGTAAAGAAGCTTTGAAAATAGAACATAATATTATGGATAACTAGCTGACCCACCCGCGACTTCACCCGCTTTATTCTTGTGTTTTCTTACTTTGACTATTTTAAAGCAAAAAGTACCTAAATCGGCCTAGCCGTTCTTCAGGTAAAATTACAACGGAAAGGATTTTTCTTCTTGAAAAATGTAGGTAGGTATATGAGCTTTGCACATATCCTGTTACGGTGAATGCAAACGTCGTGGGGAAACCGGAACTTTGACGAGTTCGAAGAACAGTGACATTCATCCGCACTTCGTCTGCGTGGTGAATTAAGGCCTAATCTATCTCGTCAAGAGGGAAGTCCCTGTGTCCCAGCAATGGGAACAATAATAGGAGTAATTTTTTTTTATAAATCATGATAGAATTATAAACCGCAAATGCCATATAAAGGTTAAGGTGACGCATCGAGCACGGAACAGACCAATTAGAACACATTGTCAAATGCGGTCTAACCGCAACGACTCGAATCACTGCTTGACATTTGACTATAATGTGTAGTAATTATGGTTTTGTAAGTGCTGGGGAGGTTTGTGTACTGAGTTTTTACCTTTGGTTTGCGGGTTGAATAATTTTTAACAGAAAAGGATTCAAGTGAAAATATAGGTTAAGTGGAATTGAATCTTTAAAATTTATCATAATAAGATCTCAAGTACGTAAAGTATGAAATTCGAATTTTTTTATAGGACAGGATTTCATTAAAATGTACGTACCTGCTTGTTTAAGTGTTCTAGTCTACTATAAATGCTATATTTTTATACGTGTTCCAGGCAGGTTGGTTATCGTAAGTTGGCCATCTTAAAATTATTAAAGAAATGAAACGTTATTTTTGCATTTATTGCTATCTAAGAGCTTAGTATACTACCGACTAAAAGAAAAGACATAGGTACATATATATTTTTTTATTTTGCGCCAAATTTTAACCTTAATATCTAATACAAAGTATCAACTAATATTACCTACACATTTTTCCAAAAAAGTGGCAGTTGTTAGTAATTAGGGTTCCGTACTGCGGTCTGTGTGACATTAGCGGATCTCGCCGCGCGCCGATGGCGGATCGTTATCGTGCGCACGCGCTCCCTTTGTGCTAGAAATTGGTGTAATTGAGAGCGATTCCAGACAATGGCCGCTTGAACTTTTGTTTTTGAACTTTGACGTTTTGATTGTGATTGTTTGGACATTTTGACGGGTATTGTTGGAACTGAACCCATGGCCGTGTAATTATTTGATTGTATTTTGTAGTTTAATCAGACGTTACTGATACACATTGCGTCAAACAAGTACAAACGGAAATCAAGATCTTGGCAACGGTTAGTATATAGATCGGTCTATAAAGATAAGGACTGTATCAGCCATTGCATAGTTAGTATGATCACATCCCCAAGTCTATTACGCCGTTCCCACGGCAGACAATTCAAGAAACCGAAAAAGCAATATCTACAAAATAGATCACGTACCAGGTTCGCATAAGCAAGCAGCAGGTGTGTTACACATGAGTCGGAATGCGGTAAATTTTCCGGATGCCTTCCCAATGATTTCCTCCGAGACCGCCGGCCCAGATACAGGATTTCGATACGATAACGCTCTTCTCAATTTCTGCTCGCCTTGTGGCCACGCCCGCTCCATTAAATATGTATGTAGCTATAGTTGGGTTATTTTCTTTATACCCAGCCCTCTAGGGACCTCATCTTGGGTATCAATCGCCGATATAGTGTGACGTATCGTGACAATAATCTTGGCCTCGCTATTTCCACGTATTCGATTGCTTTTTAAATAGATTATTACAAGTTTCTGCAAAAACTCTTCCAAAACGAAGACACGAAAGTTCAGCATTCACAGACAATTACGGAAGGTATTTCAATAAACAACACATGTTTTAAGCCAACGTTTTAATTTGTTTCGACCATTTAAACCACTCTAACGTGGTCCATTCCGCCGGCCGACGTGGCCATTACCACGTCATTGTCTGCGATGCCAGCGCCACACCTCGATTACGGGAATTGCGGGAATTACAGCGATTGGACGATTACATCCATTACTGACTCTACCCCGTCACTACATCTTTTTGTTTGCGAATTTTAAATTTAAAAGTTATCGAAGACGAACGGTATGTTCAATTACAAGATACTTCTATGTTTAAACTTAGATGTTCAATTCTTTGAAACGTGTCACGTGATTACAAAATGCAATGAGTTTTAAAATCGGAATGATTTGTTTAGATAAGTTCGTATTCATATTCATGAAGTGCTATTTTCGTCCATGGCCGAGGTTAGTAGGCGTCATTTGTTTGTCATTTTCCTCAGTATTTCCAACAAAGGCCGTAATAGTCAGCCTCTGAGGCCACTAAGCCGTCCAATTAGGCTCGTATTACACGTCATTAGTGCCGGATGCATTACTGTGATTACTGCGCTTACGATCGCTGTCAACTTTAAAGTAATGTGCTGGGAACGTTAACGGCCTTGATTTCTTTATTCAAATAGTTATATAATTATACATAGTCATCTTGATAAAGGGAAACTGGGAAATGCATTGCGAATTTACTATTAGATTGACAGCGATAGATCTACAACCCATTCAATCTCGTTCATTCTAATTTCAAACATCGAATGACAGCTATCACCTGTCACCGTTAAATAGAACAGAAATAAACCTTATTTGTATAGGCACAAAGGCGAGTTATTTGTCGCGGTCGTAAACTCAACAAGTGAACATAGGTCGCTTTATGACGTCATAAACGACTGACGTCTCACTAATACGTCATAAAGTTGAATTGTCAGTGATGGAGTCGAAGCAGAGTAGGGTCTTCTTTATAGGTCATACTCTTTATTTGGTTAATAACCGTAAAAATACAACTATAACCACCTGTTGGGATTTTATGGTTGTCTTTGCGAAGATTCATGGTTGCGGAGTTGCTTTATATCAAGTTTTCATGGAATGTTTATGCGTAAATATTCTTGGGGTACACACGGTTCAGTGTATTCGAATAAGTCAGATGTTTTCTATTTTTGGCCAGTAACTATCAAATTTTTATAGTCGTGTTTTATGACATTTGTGCTAGTTAAGGAATGTGAAATCAGTGACATGCCATTGCGCTGCTGTTCGTGCAGAATCAGGAATTATTAATATTTTATTCATCACTGAACGAAAGTAATAAGAATAATGCTCGGTAACGTAATATCTTATTAATTTATCAGTGACCGGCTTTGAGTACCTACCTATCACATAGAGCCCTACTACGAACCTCCAATTCATGCGCAAACATTATGAACTTTAGGTACACCCTGTTACTTAAAGAGGTTACAATGTTTAATATCTGATGGAACCCAAATAACTAATCCGCACAATCACTTTCCAAAGGCCTAAGACAATATCCATAGACAACATAACAAAACATAACGCTCTATGACACGGGTGAAAGTCAAAATCATAAATTCGACCCAAGGAAACTTTAACCAATGGAGGAAATAGTAATTTACTAACAGCATAACTAGAGGTAGCTCCCGTGTGGAGCATTACGAAGACGGGTCTGGTCATTAGGACGGTATTAGCTATTAGCCCGCCCTGCAGCATAAGTTAGAGGGTACCCATTTGTCTTTGGACGAGGTAATTACTGCAGGTGTGACAATGGCTATGTCACCTTTTTGGTGAGGCTGAATAGGCACGATACCTTTGCCATCTTAGCACCGTTGGCTATGCAGATGCAGCCTTAGTGTTTGTATTGTAGGTATGAGAGTAAGTATAGGTACGTACATGTAAAAACTTCTCTGTAAATCAAATATCAAAGCTTTTGTAAATGAGTTTGGACCTTTTTAATCCCAAAGTTGACCAAATTACACAGTTCTAAAAAGGCAGTAAATCATTCTAAAATTATTTGGGCTGGCGCCTCGTCCCAACAGCAACGTGTCACTTGTCAAAACATAAAAACGTTCCATAACACGCAGTTTTACGGCCCAACTTTAACAGCCGATAGTATTACAAAGGAATCACTGTTTTCACAAACCATGTAATTTATGACGCATAAAAATACCTATTTTTAATTGATGTATCCAGACTCATATTGTTAACTACCGTACACAGTGATATATGCGTACTTAAGTTAATCTCATTTTATTTTTTCTATGGTTTTATAGTTATTTTTTCCATTTTCCACGATGATCAACGTCAGAACGAAAGGCGCATAAATCTCGCGCGTCTAACGGAACGTTAAAGGAATTTATTTACTTGAAGATTATTACTATTTATAAAACTTTTATTACGTTTATCTGATAGTTATCTTATTTTATAACAACATATATGTCTCTATTAGAATAAAAGCATATAATAGGAATATACAATTATTTATAGTTTTTACGAAGGTATTTTAATTCTGGCACAGGAGTGTCACTCAGTTTTTTCTGGAAATGCATTTGACAACCACTTTATTAGCGAGAGAAAATGTTGGCGGGCGTTCTAAAATCAAATGTACGATGTCAGGAATTTTTAATACGGTGCCCCATCATTCTTCATCATGGCTTTATTTTTGTCTGAGTTTGAGGTGAATTTTGAAACTGGAACGACACGAAAATAAATAAAACGAGATTCGAATTTTGAAACGAGAATTTCCCAATAGTGATGGCCTAATTCGTTTGTTAGATTTAATTATCGATGAAGATGAACATGATATAACTAAGTACAAGCTTGTGTCTATAGAAAATTCTGTAGTGAAAATAACGACCTATTGAATTGTCGTTATTTACATTATCAAAGATGTCGTTGCAAGCATGTTATTGCCTCTAAATAAACGTCTGCAATGTAATAAAGCAATCAAATACTACAATTAAACACTGGACACGATTCCTAAGATCAGATAGCACAGAGATGGTTATCTTGCCCATATAAGTACTAGGGTAACAGAGTACTAGGACCGCAGTCTAGCTACCAGGGCTCCGTGAGTATGGAACAATGTGTTGTTGCAATTTGCAAGCCCGGCGAGCCTCACCATGTATGGCTCAGCCGATGTAAGCCTGTATCGGTCTACATATGATTTACATTCGTTTTGTTTGTTGATGCTTAGAGGCCAATAAAACCGCTGTGCGTGAAACGTTTTAGAAGTAGAGTATGTTTTGTTGGATAAAATATTTTTTTGTATAAATATCTTTTTATACTAAGACTTAAGACCATTTTGTTCAGCTAGGTATCGTATTCTGCTCCTAAATTATCAAATATCTATAGCTGATTATGAGTAGGTAATAAAGTTTGGGACATCTGCACTTACAATTTAACAAATTCATATCTTTAACATTATTTATTTGTAAAAACTCTTACACATAAATGTTTACCGTGACCTTTTTCGAAAAGAGAATCTAACGATCTGCTACAATTCCGTTCGATGTTTAAAATTCTATTTGACAGTGTAGTAATGTATTTAAATGGTGTAATTTGTGGTAGTATAGCTACCGCGCAAGCAAACAGAGGGGGTAGAGTTGCCTCTGGCGGTAGGGATGGGACACGGCCTGAAATGAAAGCGGCCATTTTGAAAACTACCTGAATCCATCTTTCAATTTGAAACTAATGATTTCAATATAATATTAATTTCGACGATTATGTTTTGTTAATTAATGAGCTCATATAAAAAATATATAAGTACCTCTCTTATTAGTTTGTGGTTCAAAATTATTTATAAAGCCTTATTTTTCTCATTTTAATGACTAACCTAACTAACAAAATGCCTTGAACAAAAAATAGATATGAATGGTTTAATATTTTATTCAATCAAACTTGCATATATTTATGAAAGTTATCTGTTTTACCCCATCACTAGCATCAGCCTCGGGCGCCGGCGTCTGATAGCGGAGCCCTACTAGATAATACAGCTTATTAACTCAGCCATTCAGCTTTGATGAAATCAGAAACACTCTTATTTCAGTCCATTTTATTTACACAATATTCCCATAATAATATCAATAGCATGTTCTGAACCGTACATCATGAGCATAATCATTTATGCTCTGGTCAACCTGGTGTTACCTCTGGTATGATATTCTGCAATTTTGGAACTCTACATGAGTTCCATAATCATAATTATAAAGTTGCAGGGGCAATAAAATACTTCCTCAAAATAAGTATTTTATCTAACAATTATCATCAGATGTTTCAGTCACCGTGTTTTAATATGGAATCCAACAACAGTTGAATACTTTTTCAAAAATAATAAACTACATTCGTTGTTCTACTTTCAAAACACAAGATGCATAGCCCCGCCCGTGTGCACACAATTAAAAAGACGCGCATTCTACTGCACAAAGCATTTGACCCCCTTCCGTTTCCGCTCGCGTCATCATTTTTCACGCGCCTCCATTTATTTTATCTGCGCGCCGCACGCCGCGATAGCGCGCCATCAGCTGCTGAGACGAGGAGATTTATGAACGCACCCTCGATGCTACAAACCTTTTTTGTACCCGATATTTGAATTTGAACGAAAGTTCAATTTAAATATTGGAATTTAGAATGTGTAATATTGGTGTTTAGAACTATCCGCCATTGTTCATAATTTCATTACGAATTTTCTTTAAGAAACGTGTTTTTATTGCATTTTTATTATAATTTAATTGTGCATAAAACATTATGTTATTTTTTTTGTCCGTAGTAACCATGGAAGTTGTGAACGTATTCAAGCTATGTGCTCAGAAAAACATGTTGATAATCAATTAATAAAATGTTTTTCTTGGCCAGGAACACCGGCAACATTATTGCGTTTCCTTTCGTTTTTGTAATCGACACAGCATTTTGACACGCCAACCTTTAGTAAATAAATTACCTACTATAGATTATGCAGTAGATATTACCTACTTTAGTATATCTTCTATTTGCATACTTAGCATACCTAGGTGGTCTAAATTAGCATGGCTGTTATAAAAGGTCAACATTCCTTCTAAAAAACAGTGTCTAAAGAATACGATGAAAATAATCAGTTATAAAGCTTTAAATAAAGTTGTATAGATAATGGTAAAAAAGTTTGTAGTCAGCTAAAAGGTAGCAAATTCAGCTCAACTTAACATTTCCCTATCTCATTTTCCATTTGACAAACATCATTACATCTTCCTGTGTCGCCCCTGACGGCAATTTTCGTGATTCGGGTGCGTTCGGGCGCGCTCGCTAGCTTCCGGAGGTTCACATTGTAATTCCACTTTTGAATACAACACATTTCCATTTTCAAAAATATTGAACGCACCGTAATTTGTACAAAAAATGTTTGTACAATAAGCGTGAAATTTTATAGATTATATACGAGTACTAAAGGTTAATGACAGTAAACAAAAGCTTTTCGGTAATTCGTAGTCAATTTGAAAAGTTTAAATTATCCTCAGCTGGATCAAAAACGTATCTGTTATAGAGTGATCACAAAAATACAAACGGCTTATGAGAAAGCCACTCTCCCTCGGCGATTAATCATCCCCCCGCGCCCTCCCCCCGGTCAAACGTCTACTATTTTCATTACTCCGACTGTACGAGGAATGTTCGATATTTGGATTGTTCGTGCGACTGCGAGAGCTTGTTTTGACTCCTAGTTCGATTTTTCAAAACGTATTCCAGTAAATTGAATGTAAGAACGAACGTTGGTCATCTACGTGTATCGCTATTATAAAAAGTAACATAAACTTTTATTCAGCGCCTAATTATTCCATAAGAAAGATAAACAACGCCTAATTTATACCGAAATAAAAACGTTGATTCTCTTTTTATTGTTTTACTCTGAATTGAAATATGTTTTATTTCAAACGGTTAGCGAGATCAAGATCTTTTAAACAACATAGATTTATTGATAAAAATATGGCCTTGTTTAATGTTTCTAGGAACTGTTGCATCATTATTTATAGATATTGCAAGTACCTAAGCGTAACGAAATGGGAACGAATAGTTTTTTTTAACATAAATTAAGATTTTTAGCTTAGAAAATTCAATGAACTTGTATTTTTAAAATGAAGAAGTAAAATTAATGATAATTTAAATTGACTGAATTTAATTATACAATTTAAGTTTGTGGTGGTACCTAATTCTCGTAAAAAAGTAATATGCTGTCAATGGCGATACCAGGGCGCGTGAAGCAATAAGGAGTGATCCCTAACACTTAGCAACGTATTAGCCGACCTCCTTGCGTCTTTTACGACCCGTAGTAATGCCCCAAAGGACTCTGCCCTTAAAACGTGAAAATCTACCCTAAAATCTTTTTATTTTTTGTTAAACTCTTAAGTGTTTTAATCTTTTTTTTGTTATAGAGCGCCAATGAGATCTTTACTTTCTGGCTTAGAAATATTAAATTAATAAAATTCACTGTGAAAGGTGTTCTATGTTCTACACATTAACAATTGAACAAAACCTTTCTCAGTCCTTCTGCGAGAAATAATTTAAACTTAGTATAATTCATACTCTTCAAAACACAAAAAATACCAGGATTGCAATAATAATTTTACGGAAACACCGTCGTTTCCCAACAATTATTATCTAAGCTTCAATATAATCTAAAATCTCGTTAAAACAAACGCAACACCGAAACGCACTCAGACAAAGACGGAAAAATTCAATTATATAACAAAGAATCTCGTAATTTATTCACACAAAAAGCCCTTTTAATTTTAATTAATATTTACAAGGGAAAGGTATTCTTGAGATCTGTTTAGACTGGACGAGCCACTTAAGGACGGCCTTTACAATGTACATTTTGCAAAGAAATTTTGCACAATTTTGTTTAATAAGGCACGCGGGTTTGTTCGCATTTTATAGATTTATCCGTGAAAATACTTTATATATAGATTTCCCGACAGCATCGTTTTTTAAAGAGATGTCGGGAAATCTACTACTATATTTACGGGTTACTTATATTTGCTTACGAAACGCGTAACCTACCATGAAAAAAATGTTTTTGAGTTTTCAAATATTTTGGCTCTGATTCAAGCGCCATCTTCAATTCGAAAACTTTAAAAACGTATTGCAATATTGTTAAAAGCCATGCTAGTTTAATATGTTGTAAATGTTTTTAGATTCGCACACCTTATAAAACACTGTAGTACCAATCTAAAAAAACCAACAAAAACTCTTTAGACACAAAACCTTAAAATACCCCAAAAACGCCCCAAACATAACCAAAACGCACAAAGGGGTGATTCCAAGATCTCCCCCACGAGGGCCTAAACACTTTCAAGGTAGTCCCGGGTTATCTCGCCAACTGCTACTAAAATAAAGGTTTACTAGAGCATAAAGAAAATTAAAATGAATTATTTTGACGAGAGAGGGCGCTTTTACGGTCTCGTAGATTGTTACGGCGCCGTAAACGTGAACGTAGTATTGTTAAGGATTAGTTGTGCATATTGTTTAATTTGTTGGCTAATTTTATGTTTTGAGATTTTAAACGGTTTTCGGTTTATTTTATTAGTTTTATTTTAAAGGTTTTTGGTTTAAACGATGCATAAAAATATTGAAATCGAACGTACTCGTATAATAACAACATTATGCCCATTTCCGGTCATGGGTCTCCCCGATAGAACCCATTTTACTCGATATAACCTGAAATTGCGGTAAAATGAACTTTTTTTAATTGTTACTTAAGTTTGTTATTTCCATAATAGTAGTTAAATTTATTTACCTTTAACATCTAACACTTAAGTAAGTATCAATAAAATATTTGTTTTCTATAAATTAAGAAGTAAATACAAAATGGCCCTCATACATTTACCTAATTCTATAATAAAATAACTATCAAATACACCAAAGTTTTCATTCCAAATGATTGATATTATGTTTATTTTAGTTGATGGGCTGTTTTTGGTGTAATTTGAATGTTAGATAGATCATTATGCTAAGCCCAGTTTAGTATATGTTTAAAGAAATCGTTTGATTATATTAATACTGTAAATGGTGGGTATTTAAGGCAGTTAACTTTGCATAATGACACGAAATTGATTGTTTAATGGCGTGTCTGATTTTAAATGCACAATTTGTATATAAATTGCGTTTAAAAGTTACTAACATATCAACATTATCATAAGAAATTATATTACGCCCTATATCCTATATTAGCCTATCGTCATAATGGGCAATGAACACAGCAACATCTAGCCCCGTATTAAGCTCGAAGCTTGTGTCACGGGTGTTAGATATCTGGTATATTTAATATTCAGTTTTCAGAGACTCATGCCCAGCTGTGGGACGCAAATACGTTGCTCTGATGATGATGATGATGTCCAATCATCTCCAAACTAAGCTTAATCAAGCAATAACAACAGAAACGACCAACAAACAAAATCCAGGGGTATTAAAGCAAGTGTCGTTCGCGAGTTGTTTTACGGCCGCCAGGGGTCGTAAACCGTGGCCCCAGCATCACTGATTCCTGATCGTCAGGAGTACTCAACCTTCGGCCCTTATCGGCATCTTGTAGCGGGCCCTAAAATGGTGCAAGTATCTTTTGAATGGTTGAAAGTGGGATGTAAAGTTGGATGTGCGAATGAATGGAACAGGGAAAAAGGAGTTTTTTTTAAGGATAGGAGATTGCTTTTTTATTGCTGTGGAAACGTTGTTGAGGTAGATAGCGGAGGAATTATGATTTTTATCTGAAAATGTTTGTGATTCAGGTATTTTCTTCGGATATGAATGGCATATATTTATCATTTATTATTTCATATTTATAGTTACCACCGGGAAGGTATTTTCATACCCTGTTTACCATTTTATTTCGCTATTAATTAATATACAGACATACTTTGTATTAAATTAAAAAATAGATAAGTACCTAGCTTTTCAAGGTTGAGAAAGAAATACTGGCCAATCCACACAGCAATTTCAAAAAGCCCATTAAGTCACCAAAGATCATGATGAATGTTGATTGTAACATTACAAGACGCATAGCAGACGAGACTCGAACTAACAACCTATACGAGCAGCTACCCACTAAACCACCGAGCGACTAAACCATCCAGGATTATCCAACAAAAACTACCCTCCTCAAGATTAAATAAAGAAACACAATTCCTTAACAACCCCTGCAATAACGTACTTATCGTAACGACATGGGTTCCACCTGTGACTTTCCGTTCCGTCGTTTTATTGCGGAACCCTAACGGATGCAGTTGTTAAATATGTGTTTAACCCTAAAAGGGTTTTAATAATTTTTTTCAAGGAAACAAATTTGATTATTTTACATAATTTGAGTCAATGATTTTTAGACAATCTCCGTGGCAAAGATTTAAAAAAGACACAAGTGATTGCGGGTTTGATTCCCACCTCGAGACAAATAATAGCACAAGTTGTCAATATTTGTTCCGAGTCGCTGGGTGTTGTATATTATGTTTAATAAAAAAAATATCTATGTGCATTAAATGAAGTATGTATATCAGAAATCTAGCACTCGTAATACAAGCTTTGAGCTTACCACGGGGCTAGATGTTGCTGTGTGAATTGTCCAGAAATATTTATTTATTTGTAAGCTTGCCTACCTAACTAAACTAAGATAAGTGCCTTCAAACAAACTACCATCCATATTTATATAGACAACTTACATCAAAAACAACATAAATCACAACGACTCTGCAAGATCTATGCCCCATAAACAACAGACAGACAGACAGTTAAAATAAACACAATAATACTGTAGTAATTACTAATACATTAGCTTACCATAGACTATAGACTAATCAAGTCGAGCCAGGCAAAGCCTCTAAGCTGTGGTCTGGACGAGTATACATAGACAATATAGAGCTGGGCATAGAGTATGAATTGTATAGCCATAGAGTATTTATAGAGAGTAGAGACCAAAATGGAAGATCTCTTTAATGTATAGGTAATTATTGTATATTGATTGATTTATATAACATAACATAATAAACATGGGTATATAATGGGTTCTTTATAATAGACCCGTGCCCAGTAGTAGGTCGAGTTAATTGACCAACTTTTCTTTATATGTATATAAAAATAAATGTCACTGTTCGTGGTAATTTTATAATTCAAAGAAGATGAAGTCTTCGTTAGACGTCCGACGCTGCTCTATTCAAGAATGTTTGGCCCCATCGGCTATTTTACTTGAAATGAAGCCTTTGTGTGTCAAGGCTCTTATAAGGTTACCTGTTTATTCAAAACAGTACTACAACTAAATTACTAATCTATTGTTCACCGAATATGGCGTATTATATCCGAAATTGGAACTCAATAGTATCTACCTACTGATATATTATCATAGAGTAAGAGTACCGAAATATGTAGTATCTGGAGGATAAAATGTATTTAATATTAATGTCATAGAGTTACTAGCTGTGCCTGCGACTTGGCCCGCGTTATTTAAATAGCCTATCCTGTGTCCTAGACTTTTAAATCTAGACATCTAAATTATCTAGCTATGTTTATCAATCTATGTTTATATACCAAATTTCATTCCCCATTTTCATTTCGAATTTGGAAAAAATATCTGATTAGTTTTAGTTTTATACCTATAACTATTTCTATTCTATTCTATAACTTACTCCATGGCCGACCCTTGCAAATTTATTATTATAGATATCATAATCACTTTCCTCTTCATTAATCTATTATAGCTTCTATTGAGGTGACTCGTGTTCTTAAGAAAATACTCTACAATAAGTTTTCAGCGCCAATCCTTTTAAGAATACTTAACTAAATTGGCGTCCAACTGTACTGACTCCTAGGACTATAATATCCAATACGAGATGCCCTATTCTCGGCTACTCGATATGTGATATTATATCGACATGCGATACTGTGCTTCAATGAATTGGGCTAATGGATTTCTATAGCTAATATAATGAAATGGATGCCTTTTGTTAGTTTGTTCGATCAAATTACTATTAAAAGGTGTTTTGTTGTAATTACTGTAATATATTTATTGTGTAAGTTTTAGAATACGTGCTCTAACGGTGAAGGCAAACATCGTGTGGAAACGAGCCTATTCTAAGAACTTTGAAAAGTTTGTAGAACATGTGATATTCACCTCGCACTTACTTTTTTCAAGAAGTTACTACTATTCACTTGTTGATTAGCCCGTGACTTCGCCCGCTTTCTATAGTTATCTCACCTATAAACCTTCCCTGAACTACTACAGACTTTTTAAAATCCAAAATCAGTTAAAAATTTAAATTTATCGGGGCTACCAGCGTTTTATTAGAGTTATCTTGTAGATAGATAAATGATAATGATGACGTATCAGCAACATTTGAATAAAACAAATCAAATAAACAAAAGAAAACAGTAAGAACGAGAGGAAAATTGAAGTAAATCCATTTAAAGGTCCTGAGAGAGCTTCAAATGCAGCGCCTTATCAATTACAAGTGACAATGGCGTCGGGACACAATGGATGGATTTGCATGTTTATACTGCCAATTAGGGGGTATCGCTTTCTTGTAGGGATGTTACGATGAAGGAAGTAAGGAAAAATCTATTTGTATACAATAAAAAAACCAGAATTAACTCTAGAACGGCTGGACCGATTTAGGTGCTTTTGGTTTAAATAGTCATAGTCCAGGAAAGGTGTAAACGGTGCGAAAACATGCGAATAAATTAGATTTAAGTTTATTTATAAGTGATACTGTTAAATACGTAGGGGAAATACAGTTATAACCAAATAATTCCTGTCTAAACAAACTATTAACTACCATGTGGATCGTCTCATGTGGACGCGGCTCCATCCCCCACTCCTCAGGATGAAGTGCTTCCACCGCCACCTGTCCACACAGGGGTGAGCAACCCTTTGTAATCGTTTTATACGGAAAATATTTAACTTTAAGTGTTGCTGTACATTTTTGATTAGGGGTTAGTGATTTGGGAATGTTATGAATGGAAAATGGACTGGTATTTTTTGATTTAAATATAAATAAATGTGATTTAAATGTGAAAGCAAATACGGATAAATCGGCATGTTCTGAAAACTTTTAAGGTAAAAGGACATGTGACATTAAATCGGAATATTTAGCGGTTCCTGAGATTAGCGCATTCAAACAAACAAATAAACGCTTCATCATTATAAAATTAGTATAGATTTTTTTATTATCATTTTCGTAATTTGTAAATAATTTAAAATCAAAGTCAAGGCCCACAACTCAAGAGGACATGTTGTAACCCTTTAAAGGGTAATTAATGTAATAACTCCAACTAACCCGTAATTGGTAACTGCGCTGTGTACCATTTTACGGCCCCCTGGGGACCCCTGGGGGACAGGGGCAGCCAGGGCCTAAGGAGACGGTTTAGGGGTGTGTGTTTTGTACTAGAACTAGCAATTTGATGTCATCGTCCCCTATTTACGTTCCCACGGCTGGGACACAGGGACTTCTCTCTTGACGTGAGAGATGGGTTGGTGAAAATACTATACTTATGTTTATTTGTTCACAGAATGGATAAACAGGAAATAATATGTGATCTATGATGTATAAAATACCTATATCATTGTTAAGTTTCATTAAATCAATTATGTAGTTTTTGCGTGAAAGAGCAACAAACATAATGCATCTTTGTTGCAACAAACATACTGCTCCACAAAATTTTAAATTATTATTAGGATAGTAAGAACAGCCGTGTCTAGTAAAATATTTGAATTGACAAGCAACAGAGAAATACTAAAGTAGGCATGAGTATACGACGTGTTCCTATACACCCTATACTTGCAGGAGTACTTGTCTCCGTGTCACCCTGTACCTCATGTAATATTAACCAAGACTTGCATATGTAACTGAGCAAGACTGTTCTTTAATAGACACGTTTGGGTGTTTGCTGTATTTTATTGATGAGAGAGGTTTCTTCGTTTTAGCGGCGAAAATACGAGTTTGGAAGTTTTCTAGAGATAAATATATTACAAGAATATGTAATACCTTATTGGTCTCTAGCCCTTACTTATGGTCGTATAAGACAATACAATTCAATGACTATTATGATAATATACATTCTTTCCATTTTCGATCCTCACATTTGGAAAGCATGTTTCTACCAAACACTTTAAGCTACGTCGAGTCGTCAAAAAAAAATCTGACACCTTTCTTCATACATAAATCATAATTAATGTCGTATTAAAATAATTTTAACATTTTACTATGTTATTAAAACAATAATTATAACTGTTCATTATCTAGCGGTACAAGGCGCGCATGAGCGCAAGGAGATGAGTAGACGTGTCTGAGGCGACCTCTGGCCCGCTGTCACTCAAGTACCGTTCCATTGTACCAGGAGGTTATAAGTTAATGAGTGGATGGAACGCAATGGACCATAGAGTACGGATACAATGGCGGACGGGAACTGAAAGAGTTTTTGACAAAGAGGTCTTATTTTATTTATTTTAGTGGCATAGAAACTTTAAATATTAGAGCGCTCGAGGTATTCGGTTATTATTTCCAGGTATTTTTTATTTAGACATTATATGGCCATAATTATATTATAATTATCGATTACCTACCTTTTTTCAAAGCCAACCGTATCAAAAAGAGATCAATCACACTGTGTAACCCAGACAGAAAATCCAATAAATAAGATTATTTATAAGATAATGATACGTATGATAATCAAAATACATTAATTTTCATATTGTCTTGCACAATCAAAATTACAGCCTCAGTCTGTTAAACAGCTTTTTCCACAATTAATGTTATGCAATTTACATTTAAACAAGCTAAATTGCATTCTTGAATTATTCGTAATCAGCTCTCAACAATAAACATTTCTTTAAAATCTGCAATCGAATAAAATGGCTAAATGACGATTTTCCACCATTTTGAAAACAGCGGGCGACCGACCAGCATATCTTGATACTTGGGTTCGTCGGTACGGGAAGGAAAAGCTGTGTCAGCGGATTGAAGTAAAATGGTGGGTCTTTAACATGATTATCTGAAGGCTTTAGAGGTAAATACACATGTTTATGGCTCGAGATCTAGACCTTACATAAAATTCGTTCGTTATAGGGCCCGGAGCACAATAAATACGGGTTTTGTTGATAATAATGTCCTGTTTGTTCGTATTGATGCGAGTGTGGCACGGACTAGGTACTATACTTATGATAGTCATGCTTTGAAGAGAATATAGATTAAATATAGTTTTGAAATAATAAGTCTGTCTATTTGGGCTCCACCATACCTAGCCTAACTTCAGAGACGAGTTATTAGCAACGCGCCTTTGTCTATTATTCTGGAAATAATTCTATTTTTATTTTTTCACTTGCAAATGCTATTATGATTAAAGAACCAAGAAATTCACAGTCATTTTGTTCTTAAATACCGCAAATATCTTCTTTTCCTGAGTAAATTGCACTCGTGACCATCAAAATGTTTATACGTCATATTTATGCCTATCACTTCTATGGATTGGAGAGGCTATCAAACGTTTATTGACTATCAACTTATAAATACGACTGAAGCACCTATCATAAAATAAACATATACTTCAAATCATCAGTATAATAAATAAACAAATATCAAGATGATTTTCACAACCGACAATGGTATTTAATTTGACGGGAGCTAGTCTACCTCTGATTGGCTGGTGATTGATCAATAAAAGATCGATAAACACTTGAGTTTTATAGTTTGGTTATGGGAACTTCCCATGAAGTTGAATCAATAATAATCAAAATTTCTCATCATCAGCATAATAAACTAGGGATTATTTTAGTAATTTAATTAAATGATGACTCACCAATTATTTACTTGTAGTATCGTTAACCCTGTGTCTTGTGCTAATTGTTTCTTTTGATCTTCTGAGGGGTACGGATGCTGAAACAACAGAAAACCAAAATTACACACGAAAAAGATAAAAACACAGTGAAAAATAAAAATAAAAAAAACGTAAAAAATGAACTTCGGGATTGCATTTTGTCACGAACTTATTTGAAATATAACATCTACAAAAATATTTTTTTTATTGGTATGCAATTTCCCACTATAAAATTACTAAATAAAATATTATGTGGTAATTCAATACGCTAATCGACTGTTTTTGTGTAAAATTGTGTTGTTGTACGACTTCATTTATGGTACTCAATAGTCTCAAAATTTTTTAAACGAAAAATTCCCTGTTCTTTTTTCAAGTTATTTCAGTTAACCCCATCCCAAGCACCAGGGCGACAGGACCGCACGTACCGCCCTAATGTTATTGGTTTCTGCCGTGCGTTCTGCCCCGCGAGACCGCCTCTACTTTATGCTACCCTGGTACAGGTAACGTAAATTATTAACTCCTTCGACCTTAGTTTATTTCGCGAAATAGATTGTTTATTCGTTGGTTCGAATGTTGTTTTGATTGGTAGGTTTTCAGTTGGTAAAGTTAGTTCAGATTATAAGTTTATGAGAGATAGAAATGACTATCAAATACTGAGTTTGCTGTAAAAAATGTTTATAAGTACCTACTCTTTGAAATTTAAAATTGCATTCCACCTCGTAATTTGATAAATAAACTCTCAAAAATATAAAACGGTTTCCGAAGAGATTCAGATGATTATACTTTGACAAATGTTTCCACGTTAAAGAGAAATTCTGAATTTAAAAAAAGATTTAAAATAACACCGTATTCGGTTGCAGGTATCCCCGAGATGACGCGATAAGGCCGCGTACACATGAAATTGATATGTTATGCATTACACGCATACAGCACCGTGTGGCCTCTGGTTTACAAATGTTGTTCCTTTTTGTTTATGTCAAGATTGAATGCGAAAGTTGGAAATGAGAATTCTTATTTTAGAAAACGTATTTCAAATTTGTATTTGAAAATATAATAGAATCGTAGCAATGTCACCTAAAATAAAGAAAACATATTTCACAAGACTCTATTCAGAAAGCTAGCTCCCGTAACACAAGCTTCGAGCTTACCACGGGGCTAGATGTCGCTGTGTAAACTGTCCAGCAATATTTATTTATTTATTTATTTATTTATTCATAGTACATTTATAAAATAAATAAAATAAATAAATATTACTGGACAATTTTTACACAGCGACATCTAGCCCCGTGGTAAGCTCGAAGCTTGTGTTACGGGTGCTAGATTTCTGATATACTTAATATAATATACATACATAGATATTTTTTATTATACATATATAACACCCAGACACCCGAAACAAATATTTGCAGATCATACAAATAGTTGTTCCGAGGCGGGAATCGAACCCGCAACCTCTTGCGTCGCAGGCGGACCTTCGCCCGCTGCGCCACAGAGGTCGTCAAAATTTTGCTTTTAAATCTTATTTTTGCCTTTATCTAATCGTAGGTTTTTAAAATACTTGAACACGATTTGACATGATTGACTTCCTCAACATAAATCATAGCAGCTCTATCGATCTATGTAAAACGTCAATACGTCTACTCGTTTAAAACGCAAGCTCCCACATCCTTTGTCTACATAAGGAGGCATAATCCTCCTCATCGATTTCCAAAGGATTCGATTTCAAGCCGTATGTAAATGAAACTGTAGCTGTCAGCCATCTGTCAAGCGCGACCTGGCAACCCTAGTATTCTTCTCGATATAATCGAGATTTTAATGCGCGCCGAGATTTACGGCGGCCGGCCGGGAACCAAACGGGAACGAAATTTGATAACTCTATACTGTTTATGGCGCCCTGGTGCATTCTCACATCTATTTCTTATTCGCGAGAAAGGATTCCTTAACGCTATTGCTTTTAGATGTAATAAATAATCTATGCCTTTGGACTCTCGGGACGATTGACAATTTATGGACTTTTTGCTGTTTACTGAACGGTAAATCAAACGCAAGTTTTATAACCAAGTTTATGTTGAGGATATTGAATGGTTTACGTTGTATTCGTGCTAACCATCCTTTTGTGTCGAGACCTCTAACGAGAATTTAAAAATTGAAGCGTAAATGTGGAGTCGTTTTAAATAATGAACAAAAGCATCGAGTCTTTTATTTAGCTCCGTACAAGAGAGACACGTAAAAGGAAAAGCAAGATGGCAGCCAGCTCCGCGGGAAAAACATCCGTTCTAATATTCATTCAACACGTCGCAAGCGAAAACCGAAAATTCCCTAATGATATGCGTATACAGACATAATTCTTCTGTCGTACGTATTTTACAATTTTCCCGCGTTCGGTGTTGCCATAACAATAATAATATATTCACGGCCCTGGTGATTTCCGGACGTGCCGTAAAAATAAAAATCATGGCGTCTCCGGGAGAGGGTTATCTTAGAGTTTCAGGAAAGTTAAAATTAGATAAGGTAATTTTCATTATCAAGTGACAGATAATTTTGGGAGTGAGCTCCGAAAATGTAGAGCTTTTCGCTTTGAAATGTAATTTCTTAATACTTTGGAAACACGAATTGGAATTCAGAGAATTCTTGTTTGAATTTCGAATGTATGCGAAATTATAAAATGGAAAACATGTTTGTGTAAAAAACAAGTTGTACGTTTTATTTCCTGTGGATTTTTGAATCTGTTTTGAACATGGAACGTTTCGCTGCAAAGAGAACGTGAAGTATGAGATGGATTAAATTTTTCGGCGCACAGACGTGACACTTGGATTGAAATAAATTATGCACACGACGCTTGTGAGAACCACCTCCTATTCCATTCGTATTTTCTTTACGCATATTTTATTTTCTGTTTAAGAGAAGCGCGGCGGTATAGTTTACAAGGACAAGAGTAGTTATAGGGTCGTAGTCGACCACAAATAGACGTCAAAAAACTAGGGTCCCGTGTACAGGGCCTTTATGTCCCACCGGGGACACATAAAGGTGCGGAGGCCTAACCCTATCGATGCGGCCCGCTGATGGATGGCACTATCACAACCCTACGTGTCCTTCTGTTTCTCTTCTAGTTGTTTATTTATTTTATGCGTTGTTTATGTGCGAAAGTGAATGCGCCTACATTGTGCTTTTTCAACTTGAATTATTTCCATACTGGTCGTTTGTGCCGCCGCCTTTTCAAATGTCGACTTGTGGAATGGTTAAGGTTGAAATATTAATTTGGTCAGGACTTCTGAACGTAAAAGTACTGCATGCCTTTAATTGAAAGACACCTGTCAATTTTCGCCGAATGTAGCGAACATTCTGGCCGTTCGATGGCGTTTATAGAATTCTAATAAAGAATTTAAACGGCCAGTTCGGGAGTAACCGCGACAGGATCGCTCTTAAATAATGCAAGTCTGTAATGGACAGAACGGCAGTGGACACTTCACCTGACTTACAGTTTTTTGTGCAATCGCGCCCCTTAAATAATTCTGAAATTATAATGTGAAAATGAAAATTTAACGTCACTGTCGAACATGAATTGTAATTGTCTCGCTTTACCGTGTCTTTTTAATTTCATACACGGAATCTTTATGACCATAGATCATTTATGAAATTAATTTTTCAGCATTCGATGTTCGAAGTTAGAACTAGTGACGTGAATCGTGGAATAGAAACAAAGCGCTAGTGAAGCGGTAAATAGCTGTGATACTAATCTGAAAGCCGGAAGAGTCGCGCTGACGGGCGTTCGGAAGCCGCAACTGGGCTAGGAAATGAGATAGCTGTGTAGCCGCTGGTGTTCTGTGCCAGCCTGTACCTGCTATTGATGGAATTGGGACGGTGTGTGACATGTTTGGACGTGTTTAGTCGACTTCCCCAAGTTTATGATGCCCTAGTAGCTATTGAGCGAAATTGACGTGAGGGAGATAATATTCATCACCTTTTGTCCATTCTACATACATTCTACTACGATTGACATGCAAATAAAACTATCTAGTGCTTATTTAATGCAGGTTTATCCAACTACGGTAGCGCAGAAACCTTTTGAAGCTTATCTATCTTGTTCTTTGTACTTTTTTCTCGACTTGAAAGGGTAAAAACCCGCAAGTACTAAAGTGAACAATAAGGATTTTTGCATATCAATCCCGACATCAAAGAGCACCGTATCATTAACGGAGACAAGCGACGTCCGTACACTCAACTGTAACCTCTAACTAAAAGGCGGATGGTCTACATTTCAATGTTACTTTTATCAATGTTGCCAGTACAAAATAATAGTATCGAAAACGGCGCACGCGGCGAGTTCAAACGTTGACAATATATGTAAAATAAACGATATATGTAAAATAAATGTAAAAGAGTAATATTCATGAGGTGCGCGGTACGGATGCTGAATGAATGTTAGGGGTGTGATGTAAACCTTCGTAAGAATACTTCAAATTGAAAATAGATAGCACATAAAATAATTTACATACCGATACTAAATATTTTAACTTTCTAATAGCAAAAACAATAGTTCAGGATAATTATTTTTTATAATCAATCTAACGTACCTAACGTTACAAAAAGCAAACAGTTACTCGATAAAGCAACTAAAGCGGTTATTAACGAAATCTCGTTGACTAGTGACAACCCTATTCCGTGTCAATTCAGCTTATATTTTGCATACGCGCGCTGCTATAAATAACGAGTGGATAGTAGGGTTGACAAAAACGGCAGAAACGGCTCATTGTGCATCCGTCAATGTGATGCATGTTTAGACCGACAAAAACCTTTTTAAAAGATTTAGAGCACTTATTAGAATTCAAAATTATGTTTTCGTATCCATAATGTTAAAGTATTGTAATTTTTTTGCTGTATTATTGATGAAACTTTAAATAGAGACTTAGCTAGATTGAACGATTTTTCAGTCATATTAATTAAGTATACTTTATTTGCTATACTCATTATATTTCCTAACAAATCATTATTACTTTATATACCTACACCTAGTATCTAAACTGGTTTCCCAAATAGAATAAAAGTCATGGGAAATTGGTATACTTATTTGTTATTATTTACTTATTTTGAAAGGATTCTTTATACTTACCCTAACTCTATTCTAAGTTTGATTTAAAAGTTAAAGCCGAGTTGAGCATAAAAAACAAATTACTATACGGATTATACTTCTATGTTAGATACTTATAATTTAAATAGAATGCTGGCTATCGAGTCAAATTTATTCAATCTATAATTCCAATTTCGAAATGATTATCTTAATTGGAACTCTTTACAAAACAAATTTAAAAATAGAACTTGATTGAATCTAAACGAATAAAAAATAGAAACGTGAAAACATTTCTATCCGAAACGAATTCGATGCATAAATTAATCGAGTGTCGCATTGATTAGCGCCGCCAGCGAATAAATAATCGATACGTGTATCGAATGAATCGAATCGAAATGAATCGATACTCGAGTGTGTCCGTAAATTGGCTGCATTTACACAGATAAAGCATAATGACTTCGGACAATAGATAGACTAGTCCACTACGGATTATGTTAATATATTCAACCAAATGAAGCTCAGAAAAAAATATTTCCTTCAATTGATTTTAGAATAAGTTTAAAATGAAAAGTTTAACAGATCTTGATTATTTATTGACACTTCAGAAAAGTTTAATGTACAAAAAGTATAAAATAAATTGCTGTAATTTAGAATACGAGGCATCACAGTATCACAAGGACAGAGTTTGTAATTCAGAGAAAAGTAACCAATAACTGTCACGTAGCAACATCTTCAACGACAAACATTCACAGTCACAGACCCGATAATAATCAATTGACACTCCAGTCGCCAAACCACTTAAAATAATAACATCAGCATACAGAATCCACAAATCATTTGCGCCAATAAGCCGTATCAATCACGCCGCAGCGCCACTAACGCCAGCGTGGCCTCGCATAAACAGGAGGCCCAGACAAGGGCCCTGACAAATTCCATATCTAACAGATATCGAAGCCGCGTAAATCATAGATGAGTTATTGGTGTGAACGAGGCTTTATTTTATGAGGCGTGTTGCATTGTTTTTGATATGTGGTCGGATTTACATGCGGAAAACTAGGCGATAGGTACGCTTTATTGATGGCAACACTGAAAAGAATATGGAATATACTAGCCGGTTTTAGATTCGGTATACGGAACAACAGGAAAAGTTTTGCTCTTGCAAGCTTTCTCTAGCAATTTGTGTAAGGGGACAAATATTTGCTGCCTAGCTTGTTTTTCCAACAAAATCCCCCCATATTTCGAAAAATCATTACAATTGTTATTCCAAGATACCAGGATTACATAACAACAAGGAGGGACGGAGGTATCTCGAAGAGGCGGCGCCGGCAAATATTTGAACATTCCATTCCGCCCTATGTTTGCCTGGTAGCGATACCGAACTGAAGCCTTGGTATATTATTAACAAGATTCTTGAGAAATTTAATTTGGTTTGCAGTTCCGATTTGAATTCTTTAGCTGGAAACTTCAGGGGACTTGTTCCTGGAGGAAATTAATAGTGAAGTTTGTAATTTTGCTCTTTTCAAATTCATTTCATTTGGCTTTTCAGGATTTGTAAATTTGATTAGTAACTTGTCCCAAGTACTTATAATATAGCGATGAGACAAGTTGCTTCAAATATCTCGTTACAATTTTATAGTAGATGCTGATGAGCACTAGATTGATAGATACTGGAATGGTTATGTAATAAATACATGTTGAAATTGTACCCTTTACTATTTCGACACCTTTATAATTTGATAGCAATCGAATGTCATCTATAATTTTGGATCCGTGTTTGACAACTCCAGGCGTGCTTACAAGCTCCTACACGATCCTGGGCGCCGGGTACCACGCCAAAGCGCTGTCGCCAGCGGAGCCCGAGGGCAGGGGCGTAGCGCCCGCCCCCGCACGCGACCCTAGTACCTTGATAAATTGATGGAGGATGCTTCCTGATTTTGATGAGATTTCTGATAAATTACGGACGCAATTTGAGAGCTTAGGGGAAGTATTGTTTGGGTCAATGAGGAATCTCGTACCGACAGATTCTGCCTTCTACGATCAATTAAGCGATGGCCACAATGAGTGTGCGGGCAGTTTGATCTGGTATCTTTTTGAAGTACCTATCCATAACATTTCTTAAATCTGTCATCAAAACCATTGTCAATTTCAAACTCAAACAACTTTATTTTTATGTATAAAGTTGATGGGAACACTCACAGGTGATCAAAAGAAGTCTAAAGCGGACATTATTGTTTTGATTTATGAATAAACTTAAATTAAGAAGAAGATAGAAAAAATGTCTCCAAATATAAGAAAATTCTCAGAAAACTAATCTTGTCAATATTTGTAAAAGCTCACGCTTAGTAAATTCAACGAAAACATTCCAAAATGATCCTATCAACCGGCATGTCACCGTAATCCTTTCAACACGACGCAGCCGTGTCTAATCCGTGTAATCCCCGTCGATCCCGCAAGACGCAGCGGACCGTCTTCTCGGATCGGGCGTCGGAACAGCACACGATAAATCAATCGGACGGACCTCGCCGTAAACAATGACTCACGACCACAGGGCATTCGACCAAAACTACTGCTAATTAATGTGATATTGTGCTCCATCTAGTCTAGGCTAGACCGCTCTCTTTCTATGGTATTTCATGACAGTTCGTGACAGCTAAATGAAAAGTATCCGATTCAAACGCTCCACGAAATATGCTTTCATTCTCGATTTAGATAAATGCGAATGATTACGATTAAAGCTGTTTTCTTAGAAATCAGGTAATTGAGTGTAAATTATAAGCTTAGCTCATGTATTTGGATGAATGCTTATGTAGCTCAAGCAACCATTCATTAAAAACAAAAAAAAAAACAGAAATTAGAAAACAATCACATTGTTATTTCACTCACGAATGGCCGACAATTATAGAGCACGGGCCGAAAACGAGTTGAAAGTTTTTTTTCTATCCCTTCCCACGCGCAAAGCTTTAGTAATTACAGGTTTAGCCAGTAATAACACATCGCTTCAATAAAATTGTATATCATTTATTTTCCCGCGAATGCTTCATGATTAGCGCGGCCATTTTGTGGGCGTCACGGCCGAAGGCGACACGATCTCCGATTCCATTTTCAAAAACACTAATCGCAGCACGCGCGCTCTAACAACGCAAACGTGTGTTTTTCAAATTGGGAACGAGCGTCCTTCCGTTATTACTGGGGGATTTGACTACTGTCACTTCTGACAGCTGTGATTGGCGTTCATAAATACCGCAAGTCAAGTGAGAGCTTGTTATTCAGGAGTACGGAATGTTACAAGAGCTTCGGAGATGGGAGAATTTTCTTTTTAATTGAGTATCGCATATTGAAACGTCAGAATTGTTCTTTTACTTCTCATTTTGGCAGTAGCCAATATCCCCACGTCACGACACTCGGATGAATAGACAATCTCCTGTTTTACCAGGAAATAGAATTGGAATTTTCAATTTCATTTTTAGTTAGTTTGTCGCAAATGGACGCGTCGCGGATCGGATGGGAGACGGAATTTTAATCACTTTTTTTTGTGTACCAAATGGTTTTCGTTAGCGGAAACATTATTTGACGTTTTTATTTAGTCGCACATTTTGAAATGTTGGTTTCTATTTGAAGTACTTACATTTCTATGTATAGTCAAGTAAAAAGTTTTCTTCAACCTAGTAGGAAACAAATCATTATATTCCTTTCTTAGTCAAATATTCCTAGCGCGAGGCGATTGCTACCAAATCTACATTATAGCGAAATATTCTAAAGATACAATAAACTGAAGCTCTTACTACCTACCTTATCCGAAGCTGACCCGGCATCAATAATTAAAATCTGATTCCAGCCGGCCATCCTCCATTATTAAATTGGCTAAAGTTAAAACTTTCAACAAAATGAATTCCACGGCAGACCGCATCCGCAAGTTTAATCCAAGATGCGAACGGATCATTCATATTCATAGTGCGGGCGATGCTTTCACGAAAATGGCGTATTCCGTGTTCTAGAACAGTGGGATGAGATGCATGAATATTAACGCGCTACCAGGGCGCCATAACTATGTTAGAGGTAGCGTATACTGCAAGCCGCCGGTAGGGGCACGTTTGAAGTTGCTGCGCCGAGCTACGTTCTGAAATTTGACATTTTGACAGGTCTCCGACGTGCGCCTTTCCCCTTCGCACCCACCCGCGGGGTAGCACCCCATCCCGCTCGCACAATAATAACATTACCTATATGAGATTCCTGTTTCTACTGTCTGACTTCTGATATGAATTCTTAATGCATCGGTAATTGATATTATAATTTTGATAGACCGTTTTGTTCTTAGTTGCTTTTAGTGTCTACTTCGGTAGATATGATTTATGGGATTTATGGGGAGAGACTGCGGCTCTAATAGTAGCAGAGACAAAAGAAATAATAAATGTTATTCAAAATCATGTAGGTGAGATGTACAATGAGTGTTCTTGTCAGCGCCAGACACGAGTGACAGTTTAAATAGAAGACCACCGACACTGACAGGCAGAAAGGACGCGAGAAATGAAATTTTTAAAACGACATTGTCACTGAAATTTAAAAAGAGAACGAAGTGAAAAGACGCTACGGCAGAACACGTGCTGACTAATCAGTGCCTAGAAATAAAAGCCATAGACAAAACGCCGACAGAACTGTCAATCCTTTAACGGATAAAACCGCTTAACTGTGTTTTAAGTCTGAAATAGCGCAGCTCGTTGCTAAATTCACACTATTCGGGTAGCCGTGAATGTAGCGCTGGGAAATAGGAAAAATAGTGGAAAAGCAAATCTTTGTTCTCGCTACGTACGTGCTGATTGAATATTAGATAGACACGGAGCTCGTTGCTGAGAATTTAAAGGCTTTAAATTCTCATAGAGACTGATAGAGAGAGCCTCTGAGCATTATTACGTATGCATTTCCATTTGTAAAATGTATCACGCGATTTCCAATTTATTTTAGTAGCCCAAACGGTATGTTATGGTTTGGTAATGATAAAATCTTTTGAATTTCTCGTGTTCTATCGAATTATAAAAAAAATTAAGGGATTGGTGGCGCGTGAACTTTATAACAATGTAATCCCGAAATCATTACAGATTTATGTAAGTTTTCATCATGATATTACAAACATATTTGAATAATAAAACAATTGAGTTTTTCTATGTTACGTAAAGGAAACCATGAAGCAAAATGATCTTGAATAGTTTCAATTCTCTATGATTTACAGTGAATAATAACAAAATAAAACAACATTTTCCACGATAGATCTAACCTTTTTGGATTCCGAACGCACTGGCATGTAGCATAAAAAAGTAAACAAAACATCATTTTTCGAACGAACGAGAACAGTTAAAGTGCATCGCGGTTTTATTCGCCAGATATCGCACGTAAAAATCAAATTTTATTGACATTCGCGCCGCGTGTGACATTTTTTTTGCAATGCCCTGTATCTTGCTTGTTTTCAAATATATTTCGCAGCCTACAGTCCTTCGGACAAATGTTTAAAAATAAATACTTTAGTTGACTGAACGCAAAAAGCACTTAAAGTTTAATTATGTAACACTGAAAATGCATTTAAACTTACCTAATTAGTCCTTTTAAATACAAATGATCTGATTGATACTTGAATTAGGAAGTTAATAATTTCTAAATGAAGTTTTTAATAATACTAATATAATTTTAATACCTACTACCAAAACCAAGAATTTGGTCCATTATGTTTTATGTAAGACCTAACGAAATTAATGTAAAACGTATGCAATCTTTATTTATATTGAAGCCGATCAAAATAATAGCGATATCTTAATGTTTGTTACAAACGTCAATTCAGGATGAATTTCAATCGCTTTACGTCACAAGTTACCAGGCGAACATAAATCGACAAGAGCACAAAGCTTTGATACACAAAGTGCGCCCCGAGGCTAGCGTGCTGAGAGCGCCTAATCAAACGGACTGTTTCACTTTGTTCCTAGTTTCTTTGAACTCCTGCAGAGGTATGATAGCCTAGTTCCTGTAGAAATATCTATCGTAAGAATTATAAAAATATATTTATAAACATACCTACCTTAAAACAACATTTCCATACCTACCTTAACATTGTTTACTTTCAGAGTTTTCTTAATTTTCCATGGCATTTTCCATTGTTCTACGTTCCATTCCGAGAATTTAAACTTTAAATTTCGAAATGGAATTCAAGTTATGAAAATTCCACATTCAAGGAAACGTTCTATTCCCGAAAATACAAAGGAAATAAATACACCGAGCGCAAACGCTAAATTACAATAAAAGGGTTACCATAACTAAAATTCTTATCTCCCGAATTTACGTTACGCTTATCTGAGCCCTTAGACACAAGATTTGATGTAACAAGTCATTAATTAAACTAGAACAGTGTCTTGTGAGGCTTTGTTGGGCTGCGCTCACACTAGACGAGCGATAAACCCAATCAACGTACGAAACATAAAGAGGCGTGCTCACTGGCGGAATTCACGACCACATTAACAATACGCTGTTACGGCGGGCTTGTGGTACGAAGTTCAGAGATAAGCGATTTTAGTTCATAATAGGTATTTCTAGGTGCCTTACACGTATTTAATTTATTTATTTTATTTGCATGTTTTATTACCCATAATACGGTTGCATTTCTAAATATAAATGTGTTTATTCTAGGTAAGTACTATATGTATAGACAGAAATGTTTCGTTAACTATTTACATAGATTATGTGGGCAGTCAATAAAGAATTTAAAAAAGCCAATTATGCTTTTAGTATCTACTGTTACATTTTAGTAGTATTAAAATTTTAACTTTAAAAAATCAAGTTTATACCGCGAGAACAACTAGGAAATTCACGCGCCATTTTAATAGATAAAATGATCATCAGTTAAAATGATAACGACAACAGTTAAAAAATAATGCATTTATAGTTTTTGAACCCGCTACTGCTACCCTTTTACGCCCGAACCCCTCGTCCGATAACCCTGTCAGCGGAGTGACGGAGTGGTGCGGTTATCGCGCGCCATTGTCCGCGCCATTGTGCGGTTCGACGTCTTCATGCGCCGGTGTGCACACAGCCTTAGTTGCTAGACTCTAGCTTCTGTTTTGTCTATGTATCTTTTGTCTATGTAAAACATGTGAATGCTTCGCGGGAAAGCGTGAAATGTTATTCGTAATAGAAGTGTTTGCTGGTTTTGAAATGTGGTTTGTCTACCTACCTAGCTAAGGCTATGGACAAAATCTAGATCGTGTTATAATAATTGAATATTTAATGTCATAGAAAACCCAAGCTCTGCATAAATTATTATGATAATAAAAGCGTAATAAGTTTTTGATAAGATTTAATATAAAATAATAAAAAGTAGAATCTTATGCAATTTTTTAAGCAAGTTTGCCTATCCATGTATTCTAAACTCGAATCAGTATTACCAACACAACTACATAGATTCCATCCAAGTTGTTCTCAACTACGAATAACTATGTACTCGCAGTTCTGAATTTGAAAATAGGATTGTTATCAGTGACTAAGTTAGCGTCACAAGACGGCTGCCGATTGGCCGCTCGCCAGACAGATGTCTTCTATGATTGGTCCGAATATTCTGGGCGTATGTATCTAGGGATATAGTTACATGCACTAGAATAGGAAATTGATTTGGCTTTCTATAAATAATTGAAGTTCCGTTAAAGGCCACCATTTTGATAAATAATGCAAAGAATCTATTAAAGACGCAGGCTAGATTGTGCCAAATATGGGAAATGGGATTGAATAAACTTTAATTATTGAATAATGCAGGCTTATTGATACGAACTATTTCAGTCCGAACTAAGTAAAGATTTATAGATGTATCTTCATTTACTATAGATGTTGTTATTGATGTATTACCTAATCTGTAAAGTATCAGGAGCCGAGTTGGCTAAGAAGGAGGCACACTCCACTCATTCTGAAGGTCGTGGGTTCAAATTCCACCATGCACCTCCGATTAGATACTTGAAAGATTATGTGTGCTTTAAAAACACGTGCTCTAACGGTGAAGGCAATGTTTTTGAAGGACATTGGGCATTTACCAACCCACACTTAGCCAGCGTAGTAAGGCCTGATCTCGTCAAGAGAGAAGACCCTGTGTCCCAGCAGTGGGAACGTAAATAGCTTACTACTTATGATCACGAAAGAAACCGTTTGTAACGTTTACGCTTTAAACTAAGAAACACTATATCCTAATAGTCCTATACTTGCTATATCCACTTTAGTTTACTCACTAAATCATGGAGCAGAATGCCTAACTATGCCATTACCATTAGCGTGCTCTAGACATTATTCAAATAGCATTTTTAATGTGCAAGTGAAGTCAGGTGCGATTTACTACTGGTAGACTGCACTAACCCCCCTCACTCCCTTGGGGGAGGGGGGAGGCTAATGCGCTTGTCCGCAAGTGTATAGTTTCTTATAAGTTTAATGCATTTTGGGGATACGTAAAATTTTCCTTCTAAAAAGGTTATAATAAAGTAGGTACTATTTATTGTTATGAGAAAAGTGGATGGGTATGGCTACTCTGACTAATTCGGATTTACCTTTAACTATATCTTATTTTATAATCAATCCGTTTTGATGTAAACACTTCTACGATATTATCGAATTCAGTTTTTAGAGTAGGCATCATGGTCTGAAGATCAATTGTTCGAAATTTAAAATGTTATATTGTATTTAGAAATAGAATTTCATATTGGTCTGGCTATTACGATACAAGATATTCCAATATTGAACCTGGAATGTTTTTTTAGCTTTTTTATTTTAACTCTTAATTACTAGATGCTGTATTGAATTGCCCGGCAATATTTATTTATAATTTTAATTGCTTGATATACATGCGCAGACTACGATTTCAAAAATAACTCGATAGTATATATATAAACTCAAGTTTGTCAAATATTGAAGAACTTTTAACCGTTGAATGCGTGATAGCCTAAAATGGCCATAAGTCAAAGCAACCCTTCCACAGATCCACCTGGGCTCGGCCAATTATTTAAAGTGTTAAGTTTAAAGAAGGCGGTGCATTATGAAAATAGTCCCCCCACCCCTAAATGGGGGGAAGGCTACCTCCAGGGGGGGGGGTACAGGTTAAGTAATTGTTTTGAGACGTCTCGGAACTGAGCCAAAGTGGGTGATTCTTTGCTGATATTTTATTGTTGGATTTCGTTGTTTAGTTAAAGAATGTGAAAATTCGTTTTGTTGAAAATTGAAAGTGTACAAATAATAATGATCTTACGACGATAAATTAATATAAAACCTATTATTAATGTCTGTATATTGAACTCTATCTGCGCCGATGACACACGCTCGTATACGGCCCGGTGTGTAGTCAGTGTGGGCACTGAAAGTGTTAAATATCCCGAAGCTTTATAGAAAACTACTTTTTTCCTATAAAGCTTCCAAAGCTCGATTTTCTAACATTTAAAAGACCCAAGTAACCTCAAAGTGTATAATCAAAAATTTACGTCAAAATTTGATGTAAGAAATCCATTTTAATCCCCGTAGCATTATCAAAATTGAGCAGTCCGCTATTTTTAGCGGATCTCAGAATATTCCCGCGGCAAATCCGCTCTGACAGGCGGACACAGACTAAGCGGACATAGCTCGTACATTACAGAGTAAAAACCCTGTTGGCTAAGTGGGAGCACACTGGACTTTAATTTCGAAGGTCGAGGGTTTAAACACTTGTATTTTCTTTTTTTTGCTTTCTTTTCTTTTTTCTTTGCTCTATTGACAATATCTTGCTGGAACCAGCATGTTCTGAGAACATTTCACCGAAAATGTCTTTGAAATATCATAGAGATATTCTGCATTGTAGTGCGAGAAAAACCTTAATTTTTCCATATTTCTTAAAATGGAAAATATACTTTATAAATTGTATTCATATTTTTATAACAACTATAAATGGAAAATAAAAATAGAATGCTGCGTGATCCAGCTAACTCAACGACCGCCTGTGTCCAACCAATTCCGATAATGGCGCTTAAAGTTACTCATCCTAGGAGTTATATAGAATCTGTGTACACCCGGTTTAGACCGGACATCCGGTAAGGTTTTTCGAATCAGTTTTATGTTGCAATTGCAATAATAGTTACTTACCACGGGGATGTTGCTGTCTTATTATTATAACTTACTAGTCGCCTTTCAAACTTACCTGTAACAAAAAACAAAGAACATTAGTATTCATTATCTCAATAAATCCTTCATTAAATTTCACTTCACGGGTCTAACATAGGTTGGTGATCGCAGTAATGCAACACTCAGACACTCTGAATACATAAAGTACATATTATAATCTATCTTACAAATTACAACGAAGTTTAACCATAACACGAAACAAAGAAAAGTACCTACAACAAATCCAAAGGAATCTCGCATAACAAACAACCAACAATTCTCAATTACAAATTACTTAGGTACCTTAATCCAATTCGCATTGTCTCCCCTCAGATAAGCAAATTGTCATAAATCATTACTCTCCTATTCACGTTTTTATCTCCACTATCGGGTAACGGGGCAAGGGGTCCTGCATAATTCTACCAGGGGCACAGATATGGCAGGAGGTATACGATTGTACCGGGAGATATTGCGACTGACCACTGCCTGTAATCTAAGAGCTGGCACCAATTTTGGTTAATATTTAGAGCTGACTTAACCCGCACCTCTCCAATAACCCAATATTAAACTGACTTTAAATAAAATAAACTATTCATTTTATAACAACGGGAATTCACCATGAATTTATGAAGGAGTTAAAATACTCTTGACGTTTCGACCACAATATGAGCAATTTTCAGGAGGAGTGAGCGATCCGCCATTCTCCATCTCATGCCCAAATGAATAGTGTTACTGACGAAAATTTTGAAAGGAAAATAAATAATGCCTACCTAATTTAATTTAATTTGCTATTAGATAATAATTGGCGTGTTTAAGCTTTTTATGCAAACTATGAAATTAAATATGATGACTAATGATTACCCGATATTGATGCCATCTCCTGGTCTACCACCTCTGTGTTCTGACCGCCTGGTATCTACCCTCGAGATGCGATAATCCCCGGCTTTTCCTTGGCCCATTTGACGTTAAGGATTAGTTCGGACGATTTGAATAATAAGTTAATGACATTAATGGGGCTAAAGTTTCGGTACTGATAAAACTTTCGCAATTACGTTCATAGTTTTGATGATTTCGGCGAAATCAAAAAGGTAGTCAAAGAGGTTCTCAGTTTGGTTGTATTTTTTCTGGTTAAACCTATTTTGACCTTGTTTATATTTTGACTTGGTAGTACAAAGTATTCCATTTTAATTTCATGGACACATCATTTTATAGAGAATAGAGAGAACACAGCATGCTGAATTTGTTCTCTCTATTCTCTATTTTAATTTTCGGATATAAAACAATATTAGCAGTGAAGACGAATAAATATGTGTTTAAATAATAAAGGCAAGTAGGTATAGAAACAAACATATAAGTATCGAAATTTTCCACAACCGCTCGTAATAATAACTCCACGTAAAAGTCTCATAAGGTAAGGGAATTTAATTACTAATTCACGCATATCTAAATTCTAAACCAAACACAAAATATCGTGAAAATAGCATTTTAGCGAGAATAACGTGAACATAGCTGGTTTCTGAGCTAATAACTCATCCGGGTAAATAAACATTACCTATCAGTGCGAGGCAGTGCTTGTCTATGCTAATGTGCCGGGTATTGGCGGATTAAACTTAAATAAATACCCGGGTGTGACCCGGTTGGCGGTTTGGGTGACGCATTTTCATAATTAATCAACTTAGGGTGTTTTATTTTTGCGATGTTTTTTTTTATTAGTTTTAAATTGTTTGGTAATAGGCCATGCTCAAAAGCTTACCTACCATTGGGCTAGTTGTTGCTGTGTATGGATTGTATAGCAGTTTAATTTTTACATAAGTAAAAACGTGGCAAGAATTACACCAAATTCAAAAAGAAAACTTGCATAAAAACGCAACTCCTACATATACATATGATTAAAGTTGCCAGCACTAAATTCTAACAAAATAGGGTAAATTTTTCCAGCGCATTCTGGAAACTCCCAAGTAATCTAAAGTTCGGTACCAGAGCAGCAGAAGCTATTTAGATGCACATCTTAACTCGGCCGTATATCTAGATTGTGAACTTTCCCGACTATTTTCCCGGAAAGTGTTTCCGTTAGGTTTTTTTACCCGAGCGTTCGGGTAATCCAATAAACGGTAAATGATTGTAATTCGGTTCGTTCGAGTTAATTGAACTGTTTGAAGGTTTGTTTATTTGTTTGTTTTTGGTTCTGTTAAGAAAATGTGTTATCTTTTTGTTTTAGAATGTGAATTTGGATTTTATTGTTTGAAAAAAATTAGGGACGTTGATTGTTTCCTGATCTTTATTTTAAAATCTATAGGGATAAATAACACATTCGTGCAATAGGTATACAAAAATTTCGTCATCAAACGAATGATAAGCGAAATTACTTTTTATTCCCTTTTTACTATACATATCTATGTTTTTTTAATGTATTTTTATTTTTTTGGTGTGCTTATTTCTTAAATGAATTATGTTAATATGTATTGTATAGATCCAGAAAAAAACTCTCTACTTCATAAAGTAGCAAACATATCAAGATATTCCCAAGTTTCAAACGTAACTTACTAAAAGGGGTCCCAGTGACCCACACTTAAAAATGCCCCAAACAAGACCCCGTAAAAAGGCAAACAGGGGTCCAATCGACCCGCTATAAGTTGAAGGGTTACATTATATATTCATAAGAAACACTTTGACTGTCCGTCTATGACGATGGACTGACGGACACTCGATGAATTTTTAAAATGGGACTCTATTGTAACTTTGAAAAATGTTTTGTTATTTTGTGAGGTGACTTTGTTTACCTCTAAGTTTTAACGAACTAACTTTAATAAACTTTAAACAAGAACTATATAGACATTACAGACATACTCGTAGATCTACCCATCAAATACCCATTAGGGAAAACTATGCCTAGTGGAAACCCACACGGAAGATATTAAATAACTTTCACTCGTTAAAGAAGATTTTTCCGCAGTTAAAAGAAGCCTATTTGCTATTCTGATAACATTAAACTTCTGTAGTTCTTTTATTTATACACATGAATTCTTATGCTTAAATGTTGATTAATTGATTTATTAATTAAAGGCACGCCACCGTAAATAAATCTATGGTTTTAGCACATTTTATACAGGTAACAATTCTAAAATATGTATTTCCTTATACGAGTCGTGGTAAACTATATATTACTATTTGATAATTAAAATAATGTTGAAAACGTTAAATATTTCAACATGGCTACTCGTTATCTGATAGAATTGTTTTAAAATGATAACTTCGACAGGATAAGATCATGCTTTTAATTGTTATTAATTGACTCAATTCATAGAACAGTAATTATTATAATTATAAGATTACAATTGGAAGAAGGCGACAGCTGTTTGCATAATTACAAAGTATATAATTAATTTTATGTATTTTGTTTTTTCCTGGTTGGTATAATATAAGTTACTATTTAACAACTTACAAAATGCATATAAGGCGAACTTATTTAATTGAAATAAGTGTTTGCTAAGGGAGATGTATTTCATAATCAATACTAATAAATATTGTTTGACTATTCACTGAATTCGCTCATTCATAATTTCCGTTATAATATTTAATATAGCAATAATTCTAGCGCAGGTGTCTTCCTGAAGTGGGATATATACGTCCCTTAATATCACCGGATGTAGTGGGATATACGACCGTCTTATTGCTGCTGGATGTTACCTTTTGATCTTGAGGATTTCAGGGAATGTACAGGGTGTGCCAGAATAACAATATATGCCACAAAATCAATGCCTCTGTTTTTTGTAATTTTATATAACTTAAGAACGGATGGGCCGATTTATTTGCTTGTGGTTTTGCAACAGTCGTAGTAGCCCAGGAAAACAGGAATAAAGCGTGCGAAGCCACGCGCGATTAGATTATAAATTCATTATATAAGTTTATAAGTAGTAAATAAATATATTTGTATTTGTTAGCCTGCAATATTGGTATACTTTTATTTATCTTACATTAATTAGGTAGCACAATTACAATAACCAACTAATGAATGTGTGTGTCTGGGTGTTATATATGTATAATAAAAAATATCTATCTATGTACGTATATTATATTAAGTATATCAGAAATCTAGCACCCGTAACACAAGCTTCGAGCTTACCACGGGGCTAGATGTCGCTGTGTAAAATTGTCCAGTAATATTTATTTATTTATTTTATTTTATAATGAATGGATTTTGACTAATTAATGACATTTAAAATGAGGAAGTGATACAAGACCATTATATTTCAAATTACCATTATATTAAAAAATGCTGAGTCATTTCAAATGGAGCATTTCAGAAAATGTTTTTTTTTGCATCATAGTTCTATAACAAGTTTCTGTAAAATCCTTACGCCTATCACGTCGGCATCGTAATGGTGATGATGATGATGTAAAACAGTCGTCACAATACACCCTGTATACAATGGTAATATGGCGGCGACAACTGCATGCATTCATCAAACGCTGGATTTTTGCGCGGATATTACATTCGTAACTTATAGCTCGAGCGATTTTCGTCTTATTTATGAGGGAACTGTCCTCTGTATTAAATACTACATGACTTACTTTATATCTTACTTGGATTTGCTGGATTGAGGTTTTTTCCCGCGGTAAAAATGATTGAAAATGTTACATACATACTTTTTGCGGGACAATAACACAAGTTACGAAACTTGTGTTATTGGTAGGTACAAGATTTCTTAAAAACTGATATGGATAGATAGATATATTTTTACATTACATAACATCTGCCCTGGGCTACTATAAAATATTTCAAGACCAAAATTAGCTAAAATCGGCCCAGTCCTTCTCGAGTTTAGCGTGACTAACGAACAGCAACTAACTTTTATTTATCGAGATAAAATTAAAACGCGAATCGCTAATTATAAAGCAAAATATGAGATGAAATCGCATAACCTTCGTATTCAGGATAAAAATACTTTAAAATGCTTTAAGCTCATAATTTAAGTATCGGAGTTCAATTTATGCGCAAGATGCATCGGCGAGGTGTCAGCTGTATTATGTATCAGGTGTATTATGTATCATGTACCACGTGTACCGTATGTAATACAATATGGTTCATGATACATGTGAGATGTAGGTAAGTGTATACTGACGGAAGGGTATTTTAATTTTCGGTATTTTGGAAAAATGAAGAAATTCTGTTTCAAGAATTAAATGGTCACTGCCGTACAATATAAAATCAGATAATCAATTTAAAATTTACTAAAACAGTAAAGTCACGTCACGTATTTTTGACCCCAAAACCGGCAATAAATCAAAAAGCAATTAAAAGTGACCACTACAAAACTACCCTATCTTTAACCCGGCAGATATGAACTTATCTTAACGGCCACCCTAGGGGCAGAGGGGCAGGGGCAGGAGGGGGGGGGGGATCTGATGGACCCGATACGCAAGGGCCAATTTCGGCCAGTAACTGCACCTCCTTTATTATACTTGTTCTTGTTTATAAAGTCCTGGTAATTTCTGGAGGTTTGATGGCGTTTTCTTGGACATTTTGGGTGTGTTATGGTGTTTTGATGCGTAAGTTTTGGGAAATACTAGTGTATAAGAATGTTATATTAAGAAGGCTAAGAGATTACGTTTGACTTTCATTTTAAGGGTTGTAGATTCGAATCTCGCCGCGGACTTTTAGGTAGAAAAGTATTTTCGCTGTCTATCTTGTTCGAATGTCCTTCGAATATAGTTTTGTTGTATAAGTAGCAAAATTAATGCGATCATCTATAACACGTGTTGTTTAATAGCAACAAAATCCTCTAAATAATGGGTTCTATTTGGTAGACCCATGTCCAGGAGATGGACGCAAATGAATTTATTTACATGGGATTTCCAGCAAGACCATTTAAAATGTAATGTAGGTAAAGTCACTCAAACTTTATGTCTAAAGGGTTACCATATAGCTAGGATTCCCCATTTTAGGGGTAATCTTATCTCAAAAACAGCACTAACTTCAGCGTGCGAACAAACAAAATCGGATCAACATCCCATCCTAAGCAAACGAATACGATAACCGGTAATCTATCCCGGGAAGCGAAACCGCTACCCTCGCAAACAGAACCCTTTAGGATCGTATTACTAAGTATTAATTATGTCAGCGCCAAATATTTTCCCTTGAGGGATAAATTTTCGCACACTCAAGGTTTGTGGTTAATATTTTTACAAGTTATTATTATTTGCAATGAATCCTTTTAACAAAGTGATACATTTATATATTTTTTTTAAATAATGTTCTCTAAATCAAAATAAATAATAGTTTCAAATACATTGATCCCCAATAATGTGACATCCAAAATTCACGTATTCGAAACTGTCCCACGTTCCAATAATGGCGGGCAGAAATCATTTCCTGACTTCCGGCGCAAGAGTCTTAAACTACCCTCATTTTTAAACTACTGTCGCTTTTCCGCGGCCGTCGGAAATCCAGCGGAAATGGACTGAGACGGCGCTATACTACACGCAGGTGGGAGAGAGTCGGTGATATACATGTGAAAGAGATGCACTTATTTGGATTAGAAGTAGTGCTTTTTTATCTGATGACCGTTGGTTTTCTTATTTTTGGTTTACGTGCTAAGGTGCATCCTTATCTTAATCGATTTTCGTCTTATTTATGAGAGAGAGTACTGTCCTCTATTAAATAATACACGGCTTTTCTCGTGATATATTAAAACAAAAATGTATATCCTTTGTCACATGATGATGAATTAATTTTCGAAATTAATCCATAATACCGCGGGATAAATTTAAACGCTCTGTAAAAAACAGCGTACATATTCTGATAAAAATGTGTTTGTATAACAGAAAAGACGTAAGTAAAACTAGTTGAACAAATGCATAAAAGAAATATCAAAACTCCCAAGTTATTTCCCAAAAACTGGGGAAACAAACAAAACAATCTGGCAGGTCTGTCGCCGGCGAGTTAATTCACATCTTCCCAATATTAATAAATTCTCATGTAAGCGGATCTGCGCAATTTGCCCACCGCCGCCTGAAGTAGAACTTACGATCGCCCTTGCCTTAAATAAGACTTTTGGATTTTCACGTTGCTTTTTTCCTTGTCACACTTTCTGATAATAGAGTGGGATGATGACATAGAGTTGGAAATACTGTGGAGAATCTATACGTGCTGACCGAACAGTAGTTGTTTTTCGAATTATTTATAGATAGTAAGGACTCATTTAGATATTTTAAGATTTCGCCATTACACTTTCCTTAGCAAACACGTAATCAAGCACAAACTCCATTATAAAAAAAAGAAATATAGAGTAAATTATAATTCCTGACACTTTTCACGCAATTTATAGTGTCATGTACCTACTAGATAATAATAAAATCAGTGTTGATGATGATGGTAAGTTTATTTTGGTAAGGACAATAAATACAAGTTCAAGAAATAGTTCAGTTTCATCAACAAACTTCCCATACAAACATAACGCGTGCGTGATCTCCATCCATCCATACAAACCCATACATAATTCCATAACGCTAGTGTATGGTACCAGGAGTGCATATTTTCTAGGTGGTTGCGCAGCGGCGGTTCAAAGGCAACATGATATTATTATAGGTAACTCAAGACCCGTACAGAATTCAAACTTAGAATATTAGCTATTTTCATTATGCTGGTAGATTCTTCCTCATGGAGTTTGAAAATAGAAACTAGGATTTCTAATAAAGTTTACAGTAAAGTTGCTTGATATAGATATTTAATTTTATAATGTGATATTATTGTATATATTTTTATATCTAACTTAACTAAGGCTCTAAGCTTTAGAAAAAATAGTAGAAGAGTAAATCTCACATCTGTATCCTATATTCCAACATTACCTACATCTCCAGCCTCTACAATTGTATAACTGCCAACTGCGGCAACAGTAGCAACAGAAAGTAATAAATAACCAAAAACAATATGAGTCTCGTGGATTACGCGTCTTATAATTATTTTTAGGGCTCCGCTGCGGGCCGAAGCCCCGGATTTGTCGTAAGTCCCGCCGTAAGGCTTGTTATTCAATATTATTTCTTTGGGACATTTCGTAGGGCGCTCCCAGGTAGGTATTAAGGGATTTATAACAGCTGAGATGGCTCGTCTTGGAACAACTTTTCGTGTATTTACGTAGTTATTAAACACGCTGCATATTTATATCTATTATGCTTTTAGATCGCGACAAATAACATAATATCTAATTAATTAGTACTCATTTCTTTCGTCGCGTTTAACATGACATGTGTTTAAAATTTTTACCTAAATCGTTTAATACAAATAATTGAGAATCTAACCAAAAGTCAATAATTGTAGTATTCTAATAGTTGTCGTTATGTATTTGTTTTTGAATTATTCTATATTTGAAAAAGCATTTAAGTATTGCATAGTTTTCCCTCGTATTCCGGAAACCAGAAAACCAGAACAAATTTAAATTTCGAAAATTATAATTATTCTGTCATAGTCTAAGTTAGAAGGAGATAGTTCGCCACAGGCATGTGAGCTAGCAGCTGGAACGGATTCCAGGAGGCGCTTGAAATAAATTGCTCTCGAATACGCAGAGATCTCGAGATCCCGTAATTTATTGAAAGATAAGAGTTGGGTTTCTGTAAATACTTTTAAACGTGGTTTTAGTCGTTATTCTGAAGGAGTATTGTTAAATCCTTTTACGGTGCCGTCGCCATTTTGGTAGCAGCTTACCCGTGTACGGTCATGCGTTTACACATTTGCTTTTATCTTTCAATTTATAAGTTCTGTTTTGGGCCTCTATTTGATTGTATTTCAGCTATTGAAAGAGAAAAATCGGCACGATAAAAATTAATGTAGGACTATTATTTGAGTGTTATTTGGGTCCCTACAACAGATTAATCAAAGCTATGAATAATAAGAATTTTAATTTGTTTTATAATTGCCTAGATTCTTATTTTGTGCTGACAAAACAAAGGTAAAAATGGCGCGTGGAACGTCAATGTCAACTTCATAACACTTTAAAATTCGAATTCAAAACCGAAGCGCTCGATTGATGTTGAGTCGCATCGCTCTAAATTCAAACCCATTTGTTATCATGTCTAGTTCAGCGGCGCGAATTAATTCATGCACAAATCCGACAATGCTACTTGTAATCGCACATCGATTCATATTTGAATTTTGAGCGGCCTGCGTTCGACACTCGACCTTTGTGGTCAAGGATTCGAAATTTCGAACACAGATTTCATTTGTTTCCGCGTTCGCGCCAACGCCGACCAATCGCGGCGCCAGGTGGCGCGTCACCGCGCGGCTTCCATTTCCCGCGTTTTAATCGAATGAATATTACAAACGTCACGTTGACAGCTATGCAGTTTCACGCCCGGTATGTGGGTCGAATGAGTCGAATGCGAGTGCCCTTTTGGAGCAATTGTCTATGGCGAATCTGATTATGCAGGCTTGCAATATAGTCGGCCGATAATGCGCGATGTTTTTACTTTATTGATGCATTTAACAAGTAATAATATCATCAAGTAATAGATCAACATTATGATTTATATGAATAAAAACTGGCTAGTGAGTCAAGATAATGAAAACCTTTTTTCTAAGTGGTAATTTCTGTGGATTTTCTGCCGTAAGCAGCGGAATTTAGTTTAATAATGTATGGGAGCTGAGCCAACATTGACACATTATGCCGTGCACTGTTTTACAGGGCGGGTAATGAAAGCACTTAGCGCTAAGCGAAGCAATTATAAGTAATTTGGAAGCCGTAATGGGCGCGGACAGGGCTGCGCAAAAACGCGCCAAACGGTAAAAGCTCCCTAATTCGATTGTCTATGGTTAGGTACTTTAAAAACCGCTTGAAATAGACTGAAATTCTTTTTTTTAAATTGAAATATCCATATTCTCAAAGAATGCAGTTCTAAACGAATAATGTAATTTCTTATGGTTCTATAGTTCCAGTTTTTCGTTTTTCCGAATAAAATGAAATAAAGTGTATTGAGCAAGAAAATTACGTTTCCTTAAATGATTTAAAATTAATTACAAATTCTGGCTAATTCTAAAGCAGTAATTAAAGCCTTTCTCAAAACGAAAATACCAGGAACTCATAGCCATAAAGAAAGTAGGATTCGAATAAAACAGGGACGTAGCCAGGACTTGCGTCACCTGAACTGAAGCTTCTTTCTCGTGATTTATGGACGCGGATCCGGACCGGTAATGAAATTGCACCCCCTTTGCCCCTGCACCCCCCTTGCCCCTCACCCCTTGGGGTACGAGCCATTCTAGAAATTACTACGCAACGCCGATTCTGTGACACTAGCGTTTCTGATCCTGCTAATGGGGTTTTAGATCCTATCTCGAAGGCTTAGAGGTTTTGTTCCTTTGAAAATAAAACTATATTATGTCGATTAAACTTTGCTATAACAAGACAATCCCTTAGTGCTATTTTCAAAATCATAATTAATTGGAAAGATGTCTAGTGCCTATTAAAATTAGCCAGAGTATATTTGAGCACTGAAAAGTGGTTTTTTTTATCTAGAAGATCTATACTAATGTTATGAAATATAAAATAAATGTATTTTTTAACGTTTTAAATGTGGAACTCTATCATTTTACTTATCATTAAATCGCGCATAGAATGTGCTGTACCAACTAAAATAAACCTTTAACGTTTTAAATGTGGAACTCAATCATTTTAGCCTGAACTGCCGATCACGCGCATTGAATATACCAACTAAAATAAACCTTTTTCGTTTCAAATATGGAACTGACCGTTAGGTGTTGGAAGAGCCACGCCCGCAGGATGTTGGTGGCCACTTTGGGGAAGATGCCTCTCTTCTTCTGGTTCTTCTTGCCGTTGGTGTCGTCGTCCTCTTCGCCGGTTCCTTCGCCGCTGCCGATACTGGCGTTGCTGGCGTCACCTGAACAACACAAATATATCTATATTAATAATTTCGTCAAAGGTAAACTCGATCGAAACATTACATTATTAAAAACCTAAAAAAAATATTGATTTTGAGTCGACAACCTATTTGGAGCAAAATTTGGATTACGGAGAATTTTTTTTTTAATTTCAAATTTCACCCGAGTGAAGCCGGGTTTTCATCTAGTACACTATAAATTAGCTGACCCATCTGCGGCTTCGCACGATTTTCCTTATCACTTAGGGGTATGAAAAATAGATAGTAGCCGATTGTCAGACCTATACTGAATACGCATATAAAATTTGGTAAAAATCGGTAAAGCTGTTTCGGAGGAGTACGGTAACTAACATTGTGACATGGAAATTTCATATATTCGATATTGCTGGACAATTAACACAGCAACATCTGGCCCCGTGGTTAGCTTGAAGCTTGTGATTACATCTTACTTAATCTGAAAACTTAGACTTTTTATTTTTATCTTGTGAGAAACTGTTAAGTTACCCAAAGTTCTAAACTTAAACCGATTCAGACGAATATCACAACAAACAGACGAGCAGTCACGTTAGCTAATAATTATAATAGCGTGGTAATCGCGATACCAGGCGCACAGGAATCGCAGGAGGTGTCTCACCGTGCGTCTGGCATATTAATTAGAAATGCCAACTGTATTTATTTAATCACCTGCCAGATTATCTCGTGTACGGTTAAATTATTTCTGATTATCCTGGTACTGTTAATTAAATTAGATATTTATTGTTGCCATGTGGCAGTAATATTGTAAATCAATCCAAAAAATGATTATATCAAGATCATAATACGATAAATTTAGCATTCAGGCATATCAAAAATTATTACGTAACGAATAGGCTTGTAATTTTGTTCTAAACTATTGTAATAGCTGTGAAGAATTTTACAGAACGACCTATACAGATAGTAAAGATAGATAAATAAATTGTAAATTAGGCAATGGTATAGAAAAGTATCAAGATCACAACATAACCTTGGTCCTTGAGTAGAAGTCGAACCCACACCTTCCAGTTTAGCTCTGACTACGATAGACCAACTACGCTACGCATTAGGTACGTTATGACCTCGAATATATTCTATCCCTGAAATATTTAAGCACTGTCACTACTATCTATCTATAGTCTATCACTATTTAAATAAAAAAATAGTCATAAATTGAATAGTTCCGAGAAGATTGAATATCGATGAAAATAGAAAATAGTGGTATTTTCGCAACGTAATTCAAGAGAATGTAAGCGCCAAGCAGCCTGCTTGTTTTTTGTGAATAATTCACGACACCAGGAGGGCAGGAGCGAGCACGATAAACAAATTAGTGTGCACTGAGCCGAATCAAATATTCATCGCAACAGGAACAAATCGGATCAGCGCCAACTTCTTCTTATTTCTGCGCTCCTTGTACTGTTCATAAAAAAACTAGCTGTTTTCTTTTGGATTTATTCTCAGTTCAATTGTTTTAGAAGGTTTTTGTTTTGTTGAAACTGATAATGTTTGTGTAGGTTCTGGAATTAAAACATTAAAATATCTATCTATTATGTATCTCTATGTGAATTGTCCAGGAATGTTTATTTATTCACGAAGTACTTATCATTCATCGTCATAAGTTTAGGTTATCGATCCTCTCTCTATTAACGTTTCCACCGCTGGGACGGCTCTCTTGAGAAGAGAGACAAGGCCATAATTCACTTAGTTACATAGAGTTTTCATATTAATCTTGGAACAAAATATTTAATCAAGTAATTCAGGATGCAAATTATTGCAAATACTGCCATAATTAAATTAAATTAAATATTAAATATTGCTGGACAATTTACACAACGACATCTAGCCCCGTGGTAAGCTCGAAGCTTATGTTACGGGTGCTAGATTTCTGATATACTTAATATAATATACATACATAGATAGATATTTTTATTATACATATAACACCCAGACACCCAGACATCAACATAATGTCGATGATTTGAAACTTCCATCGATGTTTTCAGATTTTATCGACATGCGTATCGAGTATGTATCTCATTCGACCGGTGGCGTGCATTGTGATGGTAATGGGGGCAAAGTAATAAAATTACTTTTAGACCATTACCCTCCCTCGCTACCCTTGCATATAGGGTGTAGAAGACACAATAAAACGGCAACACTTTCACAAAAACAACGGGATTATTGTCTGTGTAATTGCTTTACGTGCGTTCGGATTTTAAAACCGTCTGTGACACAAGGTAAAACTTTTCAGCTGTCAGATTATATTTTTCAGCAGCGCTGCCATTTTTAAAAATAAATACATTCTGTATATCATGAATAGTTTCTGAAACAAATTTCCAATGAAAGAATTTGTTATTCTTTCATAGAAACTAAATATGTTTAACGTAAAATGGGATAGATCGCTTATAAGTTTATTAACACCCTATACAGGGTATGAAATCAGAGTGCAGTTGCATCTGATAATCCCCTAATTCATCTCGGGGCCACGTACCCTAATGTCCCCTAATACACCCCAAATGAATGTACTCTAGAGCCGAAACAGTTGCGTGCGAGAAGTCAAGTCGACGGGGAATTCGCAATAAGATGCGGGAATGTTTCATCTCAAGGTGCGGAATCTCAGGAATTCTGTCTATAGTTCGTAGGGAAATTGGAAATTTTCTTTTGAGGGTGTAAATTGAATTTGCGTATCTAGTCTTGTTTTATTTATAGTGCAACCGACAGAAGATACACTTTGATAAATGTAATTAGCGTAAACATTTGATAAGTGCTCTGGTTTTAAACGTTGCTTTATCATTTTTATGTGAATAAAGCGTAAAAATTTATCGTTTACTGTTAAAAAAATTAATAATACAAATTACATTAGTAATATTTTATTTTGATTCATTTTGATTAAGTACATTTTAATCTTCACAGAATTATAAAGATTTGCTCTCTTTGATATTTGTATAGACTCTAGACAGTGTTTCCTATGATGATTAGGTACATTAAACTATATTGGTTATTCATGGTTCGAAGTTAAAATCAATTTTTTTTTATTTACGATAAAGCGATACATATTATATTCAATATTTAATTTGATTTCAATTCCAACACATCTCAGCCAAAAAAAAAGACTTTCATTCCTCGTGTCCCGTGTACAATTGCAAAGTTTCAATTACCAATCAACAGCGAAGTGCTCATTAGCCGTAATCCTTTCTCATGCGGTCCCCCGGTCCCCCGGGTCGTGGGCCGGTCTGGGGGACCGCGGGCCCCACGGCTGGTCCCACGCTGTAAGCGGATTGGCAACCCGACACCGTAGGGAGTGTGGTTTGAGTCTTTTGAGATGTGGATAGAGGAATCTTACAACTTTTTGTGTTAAGAGAATTCTTCGGTATCAATAAATAAACTTTTTATGTTTAGTATTAGATAATTCAATGTTTTAATAGTAATTATTATATTTTGCATTATCGACTGATTATAATGTCTATACTTATTTTATAAACGCTGATAAACGCAGTCTTGTAAGAGATCCAGCATTTCGTTATCATAAAATGTCATCCTGTTTTAAATGTTCCGATATATTGTTATAATAATAATTCATAATAATAACTGTATTAGAAAAATGGGAACTATTCTGGTTTTAGAAAATGTTGGTTATTACAAGTAAACGCAATAGTGTAGTAACATTACTTCTTTAAAATAATCTCCTTCCCCCACATCATTAGACACAAACATGGCTGCATTGTCGCAGATTTATCGACGCCCGAACGCAGGATCCAGTTACGCCAATCAACTTAGCGCACGCGCCGTAGGGATGGGAAACATCGATATCACGAACAATGTTTGGTGATTAGCTTAGGATGCATTGTTTGCATCGAAGAAAATATTCCAATGACTTAGTTAGATATTAGTTATTAAAGAAGAAATAAAGATGAGGAGTTTATAACGAGTAATATGTTTTAAATTGCAATTTAACAATTAACCTTTTTGAAGATAAATGTATTTTTTATAGAGCCATAAATAATAAAAGTTAATCAGGGTATATTTTAACCCTTAATTACTCGCGTGGGGTATATTTAACCCCAGTGAGGTTTTGAAGTGTCATAACTCTAAAATTTTTAAATTTAACGGAACGGTGTTTCTAGTACCTGCCTAAATATCTGCCCTAGCCCCGAATCAGTCACGTTTGGCGCTCCATACCATGTGGTTGAGTCCTGAGATTGCATCTGGGGTATATATTACCCCACGCGAGTGTTGGTGCGACTTTTTTTAACTGGTAAGTATTTAAAAATTTTAGTTTTTTTATTGAGTTATAGAGGTTTAGTAGTGTTTTTGTTACTTATCTTTACTTTTACTTTTATTTTACAGTTGTAAGCTCGAAATGGCACATCAGCAGCTGCCTGATCACCTAATTGATCAATTTCTATAAGATGAGGAGGAAGAAAAAATAATTGATAAATCTCAGCTTTCTAATATCAGAATCTCAAGAGAGTGCTAAGAAACGGAGTCGGAATGGAGCTGCGATGATAATGAGTCACTGTCCATCCAATAAACAACAAAAACGTCTGTAGAGAAATGCTGAAATTCAAGATGCTGGCTCCAGGTCCAGAGGTAGTCCATCAACAAATTATAAAAGAAACTATCTTTGCCCAAGGTCCAAAGACGAAAAACAACGATCTGTGTGTGCGAAATGCCAAGAAAATGTTTGCCATGACCATTCCATCATGACATGTAATTGATGTACCAACTGAATAGTTCCTACATTATATTGATTTATCTATGAAGTACTTGATTAAAATGTTGACTATTAATAATGCTATCCTTAAGTAAAAAGCTGATAATAACTAAATTTTATAATTAATATAATACAAATTAGTCAATAGTGTTTTTATTTCACCTTAAAGACTGGGGTTAAATATACCCCACGCGAGCGTTAGTGTAACTTTTTTGACGCGAGCAATTAAGGGTTAAAAAGATAACAAACACATTGTTTACTTTGAATCAAGGTAAAATATTATCTATAAAATAACGCCGATAACTTCGATTTTAATAAAATAAAAATAGATTGTTAAAATAATTAAGCGATCGTTACACAACTATCGATATCGACATATCGATCGCGTCACATCCCTAGAGGGCGACAACCGTGGTGTCGTAATGCGTTGCGATTTGATGGATTGGCTTCTTTGCACCCCTCCCCCCTATTTGCAAACACCCTTATCTGGGGGGCTAATTAAAATTGGCACTTTTTCATTAAACTCTATTACGTTGGAATAAAGGTGGTTTTGGCTAGGGATGTGACGCAACTTGCGGAAAACGTTTCGGGTGTTAGTTGGAAATTAGTTAATGGAGAAAGTGAAGGCAAATGTTTGAGTGCAGAATTACATTGCGTTGACTCGTATTACTGGGTAAATATGAAATATTTACAAATGTAATGTGTGAAAATTTCTCACTCAGATCATAAATAAAAAAATAGATGGAACTGTCCATCGACAGTTTTGCCCGATTTCTATCATAAATTACTTAATATTATTTACAGGAAAAGCGGAATAATAAAATTATACCAGTAAAACATTGCTGAATAATCTACAACAATTTAAATTAATAAATAGACTTTAAAATAATTCTGGAAATCATTAGCGCAATCAAACAAACAAAACCCTTTGCTGAATATAACTAAAGATATTGAATATGAAATAACGCCACGTCAATGGCGATGTACAGTCAGCTTAATTACAACGAAGCGCTGATGTCGCTCGTTAGTACCGTCAGCGTAATGGAGAATATTTCGAATTAAATTTGAATTTTGTATCAGAAATTATACACGTGGAAATTATGGACGTGGGTCATAGACATAGTCAATCAGGTTACCGGGATATCTAAGTAACTTTTGGAAAAATAAAGATATATGCCCACACCTATTTACGTTCCCACTGCTGGGACACTAGGCATTAATTCAACAGTGAATGTCTCATGTCCTTTAAAATCTTCAAAGTTTTCAGATCATGCCGGTTGCTCACGACGTTTCCCTACAGCTCGTATTTAAAGCCCATAGACATAAAAGTCTAAGTGTTTCCACTTGGTTATCACGGCCCTAAATAAATAGAATTTTTTATTCCAAAAAGAAAACCCAATATCTTTCCGTATATTCGTGATTTGATTTGGGTTATAAAATTATCAAGTCAATAATAATCGCATAATTTAAATATTCATACAAACTGCAAGTCATCGGAACCCTCCTAAAACACGTTTAACCCTATTACGAGCAGGCGACACCGCTTACCGACTTATAACGCATATTGCATTAATTGCATATTACACATATATTGTGTATTCATCTTTCTGTTGCTCAATTAAAACGCATATCACTGGAAAATTGGTCTTTCGGCATAATTTTGTTGCATTTTGATGACATTTTCTTAGATTTATAATCCTGATCTTATTTATTATATTAAATACTAATGAATGCTTAAAGGCAATGAAATGCTACGATAAAATATTATGTTCATAATATAAGCTCATTTATTTTACTCAAGTAAACCATTAAACCAGCTACTTATAAGAATAAAACAGACATTTCGCCTCCGGCTGAATCACTGGACCGTTCAATACGTCCCATAATCACGGCACTTCCACATACGTCCTAAGGCCTAATTATAGTTTCTAATTAAAATAAGACTCGGAACCATCAAATAAACTTGCCAGAAAATCAGCACAATCTCAGGAGAGAGGATAAAATACACGCTATCGGATTTAATGAAACTCGCCGCGGGTCCCTAATATATGCGATTTTTATCAGCCTCTGCAGGGTTAAATATGCAAAAATCGGCGCTCGGGGTGAATATTAAGCAATGTAATTTTGTATTATATTCCGCAATTAAAATTCAAATTGAAATCAATGCACGGATGAATGCGCTGACTGTTAACCTTATAATACGTAGTGGCATTTATAAAGATGAAAGTTGAGATATGAGATGATGGGAAATTATTGACTTTCGTTTTTGAAATGCTTTTCTTACACGTAGGTACGCTATTAATAGAATAAAAAATAACAAAAGTTGCATAAAGCGACAAAAATATCGGTCAGTATTAATAACATCACATGACATTTTTCATCTATTTTATTCGGATTTAAAACCATACTACAATTAAAACTTCTGATCCTATTTGTATACATTTCAAAAAAAATGTAAGTATGTAATTATTTTAATAAAGTACCTACTGCAAATTAGTAGTCAAACAGACAAGACAACTCATAAAACGTGTAAATCAAACAATTACAACCGGAGACATCATAAAACGCATAAAACAAAACGTTTGAGGCGTTTGACGTAAACTGGGATCCCCAGTTAATGGATCATAAAGGCGCCCTACAACGCAGTAAGTTGCCTATCACGGGATCTCGGCGAGTGTTATTCCCGGTTAATTGGCAGTTCCGGGCGGAATCGTCAATTTGAGATATTAAACTAATTTTCAATGCGTCGCGGCGTTAAGGGTTAATTCGTGCGTTTGAATGTGGTATTGGTGAATAAAAGTTCTTTAGCAATTAAGATTATGTATAAAAAATATCAAAGTTTACTTCAATCCTAAGAATCTGAATTCTTATTTATGCATGTTTTATACAGATAGCAAAGTACCTATAGTATTTTTCATTTATACTGACTTAGCACTTTCATATTTTTTTACGTTATTTTTTTTTATTATCGCTAATAAATTTATAAAATATTCTTTTAACGAAATAAGTTAAAATCATTCCAAATTACAAAGTTAGCAAACAAGTATCAGAGCTGCATATTATATTTATAGTAGAAATCGGAAGATAATAATTTTAGAATTGGTCGATAAAATTGTAACCACAGGAGGCCGAAGACGGTGCGAATGTGAAACTAGACCCGCCATTTACTTATATTATTTTATATGTAAGCTTATTATAGATGTCTTATAATTGACATTTTATGTATATTTTCGACTTTTAATTTATTAGCTGTTATAAATTACAGAGAATATTTAATTTCTAATTAATGATAATAACTTGTTAAGTTACGAGTAAAACATTTTGACAATCACAAAATCACAAATGACAATTCTTTACTTTTTACTTTCAAAGATTAACCCCCCATAGACTAACGTTCATTCCTTCCGGCTTATCCCGTGTACAAATAAGCGACGGGATGAAATAAAACACGACTTGAAGGGTCGCGGTGTTATAATACCGTCATTCTTTCCGCTATTGCACATACACTGGTGTTCATTCCGTAAGGATTGTACATTCCGGCAGGAATGAACGTTAGTCTATGGGTAGCTATTGAGTCTCTTATAATTTCTAAATATTAGAAGATCATAGATAGAACGGCAAGGGTTAATTGATCGATAGAATTTTTTATTATACACCATTCATTACTCAACCTACAATAACAAAATAAGGTTACGTTGTGATCTTGTAATGTTTTATCTATGCCATTTCTATATTAATAATTTCGTCAAGGGGTACAATAGGCTCGATCGAAACTTGAATTAAGGCCTTATCTCTCTTGTCAAGAAAGAAGTCCGTGTGTCCCAGCTGTGGGAACGTAAATAGGGGTGATGATGATGATTAAGTAAGAAAAAAATTAAGTAAAACGACGGGTTAACCACCACCTACGCACTACCAGTATTACAATGTACCAGGCAAGCATAGCAGGACAGGAGATATTAATCCACGCTGTGTGAGGGCCCGATTTATGAACACCGCCGCACGAACATGCGAGCCTAGTACCTACAACTGCTTGCTGATTAATAACCTCTACCTTTTTACATTTTTTTAAAGTAATTCCATTTTTAAACTTTTTAACTTGAGTCGACCCTATCAATCGATTATGAAACGAATGCAACATAATTCTTTTAGACTTACATAACAACCTTTGTTCCATATTGGAATAAAAGGGCAATCCACGAATCTTTTTTACGTTGGATTGGTAATCAGTTATATATAATTTTGAATAACATAATATCTTAAAAACATTGTTTTTATACTCATTTAAAAGCATTTAAAATAATTCTATATTCTAAATATAGTATAATGGCAACACACAATTCCCACATCCTCATAAAACTAACAAGAGAATTCACGCAATTCCAGCCACAAAAAACAAGAAAATGTCTTTTAAATTCCATCTCCTCATATCAACCATCATCCCGGTACTATCTTGCATCGCGGCGCGTAAATTAATACCTAACAAGAACAAAAAACATTATCAAAAACGGCGCAGTGTCATCGGCCCTTACCGATCATTTGATTCGATCCTATCGCTCCGACTCCCAGGCAGTTTTGTACCTTATTTTTTACGTCATAAAGTGAATATTTCGATGTTTCAAAGTTTTTAATTATAAAGGACAGAGCGATCACTCAATCGAGATTGTATTTCTTGAGAAACTAGCTTTTTGATTTGAATCTGGGACCGAGTTGACTTGTCATTTGGATTTTTTTTTGTGTCGTTCTTATGTTGAGTCTGACGATGACTATACCGACAAATTTCCATAAAAAACTTAAAAAATTAAAATAACCAAACATTTTTGATAGTATAAAAAGTAATATTGCTACGTCGTAGAGGATCTACGGCGTAGAGCGTCTACGGAACTATTTTGCAAAATATTTCCAATAAAAAGTAAAAGGCTCGCATAGCTTAAAGGATACGGTCGAAGCTTATAGCCGGTATTTACGACAAGGTACACTGCATAAATAGCATCGCACGCACCTAGTATCCAATAATCCACGGCTCAGCGACTGCATTTAAGTTTATTTTAGAATCGCGAAGAACGTTTATGACGCCCGAGTGACATTAATATTTGTTCCTCACTTGATTTATGCGACTTCCCTCTGCGGACTCGCATAAAGACCGCTTTACTGCCGATCACGGCTCAATTAGAAACGAACCTTTACTTCAATTAAGTGGACGCGGAACGCATCCTAATTCGATATTTGAATTTGTTCGATGACAGCTGCGCTTCAGATTTAGAACGCGCGAACGGCTGTTACAATGGTTTGTTTTGCAATATTCTAAAATGGAATTTGGAACGTTTTGTTTTTTTGAAGGATGACGGAATATCTACGTAATTAGTAAAACATTGTTTTAGTAAGTCTTTAAATGCTGTAGTATACCATATAGGCCGGGATCCGTAGTACATGGAAATCAAGTGATTACTAACAAGCTAATTTTTGGTGAGTAGCTTCGTTTCGATGAGACGACTAAAAATATCCTATACCCAAATCTCGATTGTGGTAGCTAACAGAGATATCAAGGATTAAAAAAATCAAGGATGTAAAACCGGGATAACGGACCACGAAATTTGTCGGACAATATGTCCGTTAGATTTTATATATATTAATTAAGTATACAACAAAAAATCAGCTGGTTAGTAATCATAGTAATCATTTAAATTGACCTCGTTTTCGATACATTTTCGAAATGGCCGACTCTTTGATCAAACCATAGGTTTTGTAGGACAAACATGTTTTTATATAATTTAGATAATTATCTTGAGATATAACATATTGTCCTACAAATTTCTTGGTCCGTTATCCCAGCCTTACATCCTTGATTTTTTTAATCCTTGATATCTCTGTTAGCTACCACAATCGAGAGTTGGGTATAGGATATCTTTGGACGTCTCATCGAAACGAAGCTACTCACCAAAAATTAGCTTGTTAGTAATCACTTGATTTCCATGTACTACGGATCCCTGACTAATATCTTCAAAAAATTATATAAAACAAAGATATATCTTTCAAATTAAGAACTTTTCAAGTTTTTCGTTCGAAATTTAAACCAACGTCAATGATTCGTTTAATTTGCGAATTAATGCACTTGTGGACTTGAATACCAATTTTGAGCAAGCGACACTTGACAGTGACATTTCTACCTCACAACCAGACGAAGGACTCCTTTAGTATTCTAAATTCGAAATTGGACATCCTGTTCCATGTCTTATTAGAAAGATTTATTGTGCTTTTTTATCTATGCGAGGCGTGTTCAGTCATTATGGCTCGCACGTCCGAAACTAATATAATTAGTTTCTCGGTCTTTGCTTGGATATATCAGCTTATCTATATTACCTTTATGTTATGCTGTCTTGGTAATATGAACAGATATGGTTCTTGTTTTGGTTTCTTGTTAAGTTAATTCGGTATTTACTTTAATGGGGTTTTCTGTGTATTACCTTATTTGATATTTCTGCTCTATTTTGTTTGTTTATCGAAAGGTAAGAAAAACATAATATTAAATTAATTAATAAATTAATTAATTGTGTACAATTCTATTAAAACAACTAAATAAATAGAAACTTGATTTACCAACTGGATAAGCTTAAAAATAAAAATATTCCTACGTAGAATACCTGATCTAATATAAAAAACTAAAATAACGTAGTCTATAAAATATAAAACTAAAGAGAGAATCCAAGACAAGACAAGACACGCAATACGCAACAATGTTCCAAGTTCGAAAAATAAATTTCAAACATAGAACAATATTTTCTTGTCTAGACAAGACACAACCAAGATACAACCACCATAAAAAACTATAATTTTCAAATGTTGAATTTGCGTTGATTGCCAATATTCGACTACAAGAACAAGTCACAGCCAATCAGGGTCGAATACTACTAAAGAAAATTTCAAATGCAGAATATGACTGTGTTGATCGGCAAGATGCTTCGAGAACAAGATACAACTAGCGTGGATTATAACAAAAATAAAAATTTTCAAATGCAGAAAGTTGCCAATATTCGACTACTAGAACAAGTAACAGCCAATCAGGGTCGAATACTACTAAACAAAATTTCAAATGCAGAATGTGTGTTGATCGGCAAGATGCTTTGAGAACAAGATACAACTAACGATACCACTAGCGTGGAATATAACACACATAAAATGATAATTTTCAAATGTAGAATGTGCGTTGATGCTTCGAGAACAAGATAAAACTAACATGGAATAATATCAAACATAAAAAGATAATTTTCAAATGTAGAATGTGCGTTGATTGGCAAGGTGCGTGAGGGCGTTCTGGCCTCTCAATGGCTCCAAGAGACGACAAAAAGCGCGCGGTCCGCCGCCCACCGCGGCCCGGCCTATGGGGCTGAGATGATTATAACTACACGTTTTTAATCAGTCATTGAAGTCATTTTTTTATCAGAACCCTGCTTGCGTTCTTGAATTCTCCATATTCAGTTATTAAATACATTTTAGCCATAAATACTATCTACCAGCACATCTTATTTTTTTTAAATCTTAAAACTTAATTGCTGTGTTACGACCAATATCAGAATTCTAGCACCCGTAACACAAGCTTCGAGCTTACCACGGGGCTAGATGTCGTTGTGTAAATTGTCCAGTAATATTTATTTATTTATTATTTACCATAGATTGATTACTTAGTTCTTACTTATTTATTTTAAGAAAAACCGTGTAATTTTTTTTTTCTTAATATCAAGTGGAAGTGAAAAAAACGTCGTCATTTTTAATTATTCCCAATGACACGGCAGATTGACACTCCATTAATTTTCTGCTGATTGGACTATTAGACCAGTGCAGTTAGCTTAAAAAATGGTCAAATAAGGAAAAAAATAGTAGTAGAATGAAACCCATTAGAAAAGGAGGGGAATATGATAAAAATGAAAGGAAAAATAAATTACGGTCGATCTGAGTTCGGGAAGTGGGAGGGGGTGGGCTTTTAAGGGGAGAAAATGGTTTATCTCGATTTGCGGTGAAACTACAAGTCCTATGAAAAAAAGTTATATGGCAAAGTTGTAGGTAAAATAAAGATCTACAACTTTTAATTCACAAGTTTTTTACATAACCTCAAAACTTATGTGAAAAATTCAAATAACCAAGTTTTTGGTTTTTTTTATTTATCTTTTTCAAAAATTGTTATTTTTCTACGAAATTTGGTGAAAACTTACTTATTTATGTCCCAAATACACTGTGATTTATTTGATTGAAAATATTATTGTTTTCACCTTATTTTGACTTAATTTTCAAAAATATAGACTAATTTTCAATCGAAAATTCACGTGTCAAAATATTAGTTTTTTTATAAAAATCGGTGTGCTTTATGTTCATTGAAATCTCTATTTTCTGATAAGTAAAAAAAATATATACATTACGATAGTAAATATTCTCAGAAAATGCACAAAACCGAAACAAAAATTTGTATCATTAGGTACAATTGCATCATAAAAATATGATTTTGTCTTTTCAGACTATATAATAATCTGTTTGTATAATGTGCAATAAGTCGGATTATAAGCAATTATATGAAATAAAAATTGCAAAAATCACATTTTTATGATGCAATTGTACATAATGATACAAATTTTGTTTCGGTGTTTTGCATTTTCTGAGATAATTTACTATAGTAATGTATATATTTTTCTTAACTATCAGAAAATAGAGATTTCAATGAACAAACAGCATACCGATTTTTATAAAAAAGCTAATATTTTGACACGTGAATTTTCGATTGAAAATTGGTCTATTTTTTTAGTAATTAAGTCAAAATAAGGTGAAAAAATTAATATTTTTAATCAAATAAATTATAGTGGATTTGGGACATAAATAGGTAAGTTTTCACCAAATTTCGTAGAAAATAAAAAGTTTTTGAAAAAGATAGAAATAAAAAACCAAAAACTTAGTTATTTGAATTTTTCACATACATTTTGACGTTATGTAAAAAAGTTGTGAATTAAAAGTTGTAGATCTTTATATAACCTACAACTTTGCCATATAACTTTTTTTCATAGGACTTGTAGTTTCACCGCAAATCGAGATAAACCATTTTCTCCCCTTAAAAGCCCACCCCCTCCCACTTCCCGAACTCAGATCGACCGTAATTTATTTTTCCTTTCATTTTTATCATATTCCCCTCCTTTTCTAATGGGTTTCATTCTACTACTATTTTTTTCCTTGTAAAATATTAAAAACCCTGGTCTATATGCAAATATTCGCCAAATTACACCACGCAGTCCAAATCGATCCCAAGATGTGACAGCTGATGTCCAAGCGAATCCCGCCCTTCGCATTCCGTCATAAGTGCTTTAATTACTTGCATCTCTTCGGTTTCCGAGTGACGGTTTGACGTCGAAAATAACGCTGATGTGACGTCATCGTGCCTGTCAGTCTGAAGTTTGATTTCCAAATTCGAAATTGGAAGACAGAATGGTCAACGTATGAGACTTAATACAGAATCAAAACGCCAAATTTGAAAATTAATATCCTCTAATATTTCCAATAGTTTCATCATTATCATAACATCGTCCCGTTACTTCCAAAAGAACCCATAATATGTAGTTGACGATCGCTGTAAGTTGGTACTGTTCACAGAATTTCCCTGCTGCTAGTCTTCTAATCTAATACATAAATTTATTTAGCCTATTTGACGAAACTCACGGAAATACAGGTGGTGGTACTATTCTTAGACAACATACGGCCAGGTGTATAATTTTGAAACAAACTTAATCAAAACCAACCGCACTGGGTTTTTAAATGAGGTGCCAACATAAGAAACCAACTGTCGAAAATGGAATACAATTCGAACGTCATTTAAAAAGGCCCGGAGCGCTGCGGTCGGCCGATTGTCTTAAATCTTTTGTTCTAATTTTATTGAGCACTAATTGCGTTTGTACTATGTCGTCATTCTCAAAGCTTACGGAACATAAAGATTTATGCGTCTCATCTCATGATGTTCGTAGAAACACTTAACGTGGCGACAAAGTTAGTGATATTTTAGCTGAATAAGTAGAGTTATGTGATGGCTGGATACATGAATCCGCGGCCATTAATGAAATGGAATGGCGTTGGAGATAGCAGAGGCCACATTGAGTGCAACATAGACAACTTTACATTCTAGTAGATTATTGGCATTTCCGTAACTTAATAACTAAAAATAAATAGTACAATGAAATAATTAATTAGTGTTATTGTTTAATAAGTATTTAGATAATTATTAAACAAACTTATTACGTATTTAGATAATAAAATTATTTTAAAAAATTATGTTAATAAAAGCATTTCACAATAACTTCATTAAATAGTATCTAAGTAATGAGAAATCTTAAATATTCCTAGGTAGGTACCATAAAGTTAACCTACACTGGCCAAAACCTTAAGAAAGTATAACTAGAAGGAAGATACACGTTTATTTTGTCCAAACCACATCCATTGAATAGTTAAAGTAAAAGATGTAAACAATCCCATAAATATGGCAGGTCTCACCTGCTGGTACCAGGACCGCATAAATATCGAGGAGATGGCGCGCGCTGTTTGCATGCGATGCTCAATTACGATCCCGGAACGCAATGCATAACCTGTTGTGTAATGTTGCCGTGGTACATCTTTGAGTATCGCTGGCCTTTGCCTGGTAGGTTAGCGACCTTGTGCTTAGTAAGTTTGAAATTAGAATCTTATTGAATTTATTTTACATGTTTCTCTTATTTTTAACTCCCATACTAATTATTAATTCATGGAGCTTTTAGTAATTTATTATATTGTTTCAAAATGTAGAACAAAAAAGTGTTTTTTAAAGCTATTATGATTAAAAAAATGAAACATTTCCATCCACGCAATAACTCAAAATGATCTACCGATATTGTCAGGTAACAACGCCATCTACCGCCGAGTAGCGGAACACACGCATAAAATCGATTTGAAATAATTATTTGCCGGTTGGTACTACCCCAGGCAGTAATTTAAATAAACTAGTTACAAAGTATCGATATCTACCATCTACGAAACGTATGTTGCTCGCATGTAGAGGTATGAAAACTTGTTTAGCGCCTCTGGCGGTTACGATAATGTACTAACTGAACTTATCGAATCGAATCATCGAAATAATTATGAAAGACGTTTGCAATAATTTATTGCTCTGTGTCACTTCTGTGCGCATTTTTTGCATTTTTTCAAACAATCTACGTTGGTTCGATTTATAAATTCAGATTCAAGGCGAAGCATGACAATGAAAATAGTTTTCAAATATGGAACACCGAAGTTAAATTTGAATGTGGTAAACCGTAAGTATAGTAAAGTGAATGCAGTACTCAAATTCCATAATTAAATATCGTGAAGACAAGTGCGGGACAAAACGGTGTGGTTTCGCCCTCCACCGCAAGTTTACAGCTTTCTAGTTCTTGTTAACTTGTTTTACTGTGCGCTTCATATTTTTACTGGTCTAACTAGCCGTTACCGCAGTGTGGTCTGCTTAGCTGTTATTTATTACCGCAAGATAAAAGCGCAATGAAAACGACAATTATTCAATTTTTTATGTTAATAGAGTGGGGACTGAAAAATAGGTCTGATACTAAAAGCCAATAATTTTGATATTGAAGTTTTCATAGAGTTCTAATGTATAAACGTAACTACTGAAATTTTGGACAAAAAAAAAACAATCACATCGGCCTAATTAAAAGTATTTTTCCTGATAAAAAACCATAATTGACTCTGTGTTTGATAAATTATTTTTTAAACTAGGCACCTACTATATCAGAGTAGAAACCAGGCCAGTACCTACCTACTAGCCTCTAGTCTATAGTCTATTGTATATTCTATATTTATTAGCAGGTTACACAACGCATTCAGTAATCCACGTGATTATTTCAAATCACCAGCACATCACATTAGACGTAATCTCCCGTAATGGCGTCTAACGGTGTTGCCAGCTACACGCCAAATTGTGGGAACTAGGAACGCTACATAGATTCTAAATTGACCACTTATTATGCATATCTATTTTATTTTAGTGCTTATGAATCGATTATGAATTTATGATTAATGAATAAATCAATTAATTAAACGCGAATAGTGAATTTGAAATTAGAATGTCTTGTGGAAGACTGGTAATTTTTCTTTCAAATTCAAATTTCAAGCAGAATGGCGTTGCTATAACTCAAATAAAAAAATCCGACACCAAATAAATTATCACTTCGAAGAATGTTATTAATAAAATAAACATTTCCGTGGATTAATTTCCATGTGACATTCCATTTCACGTAATTTTTATTTTTGAATGTAACTCTGACGCAGGATTAAGTTAAATCGCGGTTGTCGCGAAACTACAAAAAGCAATAAAGAGCGCAGCGAAAGGCAATAAGACGCACGTCAGGAATTACTTGAATTACAATTTTAATCTTGTCAAATCCCATTTTTTATTGAGATCGGCCGGGCCTCGCGCAGAGGACATAATTTTCCATTCAAAGTTTATTTAATAAGAACTTCTCATAAGAAATCATATTAAAGTAAGCGAGGGTTGGGACCTCATATAAATTCGCGATTTTTATAACCGACTCATTATTATTTTTGAACGCTCGAAATGGCCGCTTATGAATAAAAAGTTGTCTTTATTTTGATGCAAAAATATTGTTTGTTGCAAAAAATGTCGACGGGCGGTGCGCGCGCGCCGGTACAAAGCGACGAGTGCGCTGCGACCAGCTCAGACTACTTTAATACAATTAAAAACATTTCTCGATGTTATTGGAATTAAATTGGTTTTTTGCTATCGAAGACCCGCAAGTGGCCGGTGCACAGACGGACAGACCGGCACGCATTCCCCACATTCTTGCACTATTATAAAACCTCAGTTTCCAGTTAAAGAAGCGTTTATTTTAAGTAGATGGGTATTTTATCAAAATTACTATAATTTTGGTCAAACAAAACTACGACCTGTCAAAATTGACGTCGGTAAATCATCGCCTTGACCCTTTTTTGTTGGCAGTATTAACAATTTCGTTAAGGGCTTTTTAAACGTGGAACATATTTGGAATAGCTGCTGGTACTTTATGGTGGAGATCATTTGTATAGGAATTTTAAACGGGGCGATTTAAAATTGGATTACAATAAATTGAGGAATAACGGCTATTACTATTCGAGGCACGATATTCAAATGGGCTGGAAATAAAACAAGACAATAAGTTGAGTGACCCGTCGATTGGCGGTTAACAGTCGATCTAATGAGCGTTTGGAAATGGAACAGAACAAACAGCCGGAGTCCGGCGCCCGGCCCGGCCCGGCTAGACGCGCCGACGGCGGACCACTCGCGTTATTCATATCTCTACAAAGAGGGGCATAAATTACTCGCCCGAAAATATCTAAACCCTAATCCATTCGCCTCGCCTGTCCCCGACTGAATCCGATTTTAAAATATTTATGAAAAGGCAACAAAATAGAAAAGAAAAACACAAGTCCAGAGACGGAATTAAAAAAAAGCACGCCCGAGAGCAGCGACGGAAAAAAGTTAAAATGATTGTAGGGCATCGCGATGTAGTGGGTTTTTTTCGTATCGTTTCATTAGATCCGTTTCAATTCCGACGGGATTAGTCCGAGACGCAGTCGTTGATTTATAAAGATCCTTCGGGACATTATTAATTGTTCTCCTTGATGTATGGCAGTTCTTCTGGTGCAGGTGTCGCGGCCGAGGGTCACGTGGCCTCTGCCGCTGACAGCCCCGAAATTAGTCACGTGTCCGTTAATAGCGGACGGGGAGCTGCCGTTTTTTCCTCCGCTTGTTTACAACAGTTGGCGGCTATCGATCCGCCGGATATAGACGTAAATACGGCGTTACTCATCGGCCGCTCGCCCCCGTCGTCTCGGCTGTTTTCCATCGATTTTCCCAGCACAGATCGGAGGGTATTATGTATCTCCGAAAAGGTTCTCGATGCGCTTTTAGGTGTAATCGGTCGGTATGTGTCGGCTGTGTGCGTGTGTGCGTCGGCCGGCTCGATTAGCGGCCGCGGCCGCCGCCTGATTGGGCCATCCATCACGCCGCCCCCCGCGCCCCCCGCGCCCGCGCGCGCCACTCTCGCCCTTGCGCGCGCCGCGCACGGCCCACAATCCCGTGCCGCCGCGGCGCGCCGATGCCGCGACGCGCGCACAGATCGAGGCGTATTTTTAAGACGGATACTTAGTGCGTTACATTATTACTGTTTTGTTTTGTTTCGTCCGCGGCCGTGTAACCCACACGGCGGGTCGACGCTCCTCGCCGGTTATGATACCGAATGCCTTTACATTTTTGATTGAGGTTTTATTTTATTTGGCGCGACGTTCGCCCCGATTACGTTTCTCGTATTCGTTTACCGCTCGGCCGGTTTTTGTTTCGACGCGTTTCATTGTTCGTAACGAGATCGATTTCGATGATAAGCCGTGTTTTAATGAAGACGTGGGTGTGCTGCGTTACTGCTCGCGCTTTACACTGCCACGGCCGGTACACGCCGACATACACACGACAACATCTAACACAAACACTTCCGTCTGTCTGTTAGAAGAACTCCTACAAACCCACTTCTTTTACCCTAGACTAATAAAAAGCGCTATTTTGGCACCTGTCGAACGGCGCTCTACCAATAGACAATATAGAATATCGTGAGGTTTAACATAAAGGTGAGTTTACGGCGGTGAGGGTTACGCGCGGGTCACGCGCAGCAAATTGCATTCTCACGCACGCCATATTGGTCCATTGACATTTAGAATTAAGACGGAGGATGCTGTTTGAGCATAAGTATTAGTTGTTTACTAATTTATCCTGTCTCATTGAATGTTTGCTGATGGCTTTTGGTATCTATTGCATTTATTTGAATTGCTTTATACCTTGTATAAATATTATTTAGTATTCATTTTTGAACGCCATCGAATAAAGTCATTTCTCTAGGTCTTAGGTAGGCTCCTTATATTTATTATACCATTTATAATATAGACTATATATCATAAGTCGAAGTACTCTTCGATACAGCATAAGACATCAACGAAATGGACCCGTTATTAATATAGCCGTTTTACGATGGTTTTACGACAACGTTCTCGTTACTTCCGTTATGTTATTCGTTACGTTATTTAGTTGGTGTGTTTTAGGATGTTAATAGTTATTGGATTGATTAGAATACAAAAGAATCTATAATACCAATATTAAAAAGTTGAATGAAGAGTTTGAGTTAAAGCATATAATTGTTTGTTGAAGGCTAGTGAAGGTTCAAAAGGTGAGAAAAGAATAGAAATCATGCAAAGCTGCAGGCGGTCAACTAGTCACTATATTACCAGTTTCATGGTCTAATACAGCATTAAGGTACTAAGGTAACATGACACCTAAGGTCCAGCGAAGTGGTAATAGACAATTTTATTGATGTCGGGTCGATTAGTTATCTGTTATCCACAATGTAGGTATCGAAGACCATCAAGGGTCATGCTGTTATTTAAATTGCGAACTGGTGTTGCCAGATCTGGGAAATCTTGCTGAATCTAGCAAACATTTTCCAGTTAATTTTTAGCAACTAAATTTTTAAATTAATAGTTATCTATTTGTGGTGCTTATTTGATAAGTTTGATAAAAACATAGGTTTCAGAGTTATTCCGTGTTTATAGGTCTTATAAAGGCTAGATGGTATTAGACTAGAAATCATCACCAATAGGTATATAAAAATCAACCTATCAAGAAATTAATCATCTACCTATATAAAAATCAATGCCAATTTTCATTGTTTTTATAACTTACGAGCGGCTGGGTCGATTTAGTTTATTAATACCTACTCGTAATAGCCTAGAGAATGTTAAAAATGAGAGAAAACATGGGAATAAAAACGGACGAATCCACGGGCAGCTGATTTATACCTATCAGTCGTTGAAATATTGTATTTATTGACTTCTTCAAGTACCTATTGTAAATTCGATAAAACATCTTCGGTTATATGCAACACTGGCAATGATTGTACTGGATGAAAACTGGTTGTAGGTTAAATTCGCTATCTCATCCCAAGTACCTATGATTATATGTACATCTACAAAATCTACATACATGATACATGTTATATCAGATAAATAGTAGCATAGACCTGTAACACAAGCCCTGAGTTTACCTCGGTATTTCTTTGCAAATCACGATTTTAGCTGTAGGTATAAGGTAATACAAAGTCTTGAGTAAAAACTAGAACAGCGCAGATAACCTAATACCTACACTGCAACTAAAATGCACTTCCAAAGCGGCAAGCTTTGACTGCTCGCGTAGATTAAGATAAAGCGCCAAGACCACTATGGTCCTTCGAGCCGGATCTTAAAATCATGTTTGTGGAGCTTTAAGAACGGCGCTTACGCTCTTTCGACTCGCTTAGCTCGCTAACGAACACCGATTCTGCCTCTAATTTGCGGACATGGCGAGCAATCGATCTCATTGGATTTTTTGAAAAAAAGAATCATTATGAATCAAGCACAAATTGAGCAATTTAGTGCTCGCCTGCTCTGATTCGTGTGATGTATATCCTGCGTCTCATTTTTCAAATTCGGAATTATAAATGAGTTCGCTAATATATTTTTTGTTTTGACTATAAATTATTGGATGTCCGGCGACAAGCGGTTTAATTTGGTAATTTGATATGCAATTTCATGGGTCGTTTTAGTAATATCTTAAAAATATTTAAAACATGTCCTTTCCTAAACGAGTTAATTTGCCACTATGATGGACTAATGGAATGGAAAGCTAATAATAATAAATAATTAATGACTTATATACAAATAAATTAAGTACTTCTCATAAACCAAAGATGGAGATTAGGTAATGATATTACCTAATCTCCATCTTTGGTTAACTGTAACCTGTTGTATGTCCTAAACCGGATAAAATTGTTGATACTACAAAATATGTAACAAACAACTCCTTGTACACAATTTGACAATAAAGTTTTCTTTATCTTTATCTTTACCTAAATGATAAAAAATATGATTTGAAACACTATGAAACAACATTGCCTTTATTTAGCACCAAGTTTAGGTAAAACCTGATGAGCGGGCAACCCAGCCGGAGGCATTCCACGAGGTCGCCATAGCAACGGCCCGCGACTTCGCGCCATTCACCACCCAAACAAAAAACAACCGTATTCGTTAGACGTCAAGTATGTAATTCCAAACGCAGCCCAATGAAGTTATAACATTCCGTTACAATACCACACGATCGTCAATACGCAATCATAACAGTGAAAATGCGACCTTAACGTCCGCAAGTAAAGTACCAATTCGAATGTGCAAACGGCTTAAGAACAGCGACGTAAGGAAAGTATCTATCTCTTTCGCACGCTATAAGGATACAATCGAGTGCTCTCGCTCTGCGTTCGATTCCTTTTAACTGAAGACGGATACGATTCACTCAAAGCATCTCTTTTCTATATTCTTTGTTTCTGTATCCACTGTTAATCCGTTTCATTTTACGTTTGAAAATCGGTTCTCCTATCACTTACGTTATTGCGATAAAAAAATATTATGACTTAAAATGACGAAAATATACTAAACGAAACTTTAAATTATATATCACTGACTGTGGAAGTTACAGTTTATAATATGAATATCGATAACATAGAGAATATTTAGTTAAGTCTATTAAAAAGTAATCGAAGTACCTATCCTGAAGCGAGTTCAAGCGGTAATTGATATACTATAATGGACACGGGCAATGATGTGACGTATGAGAAAGCGAGACGAACCGGCGTCGACCTACGGGCCAGAGCGAAATGGATATACGCGCGTGCTTTCAGTGCAAGTGCATTTCGTTGTCAATGTAATTGAAACTTTATGTCGGGGTGATAGCGCGTAATTTGGTGTAATAATAGCCCTGTTGGATGACTGCGCCGAGAGATGGAGCTAGTATGGTTCGAAATTAATTTGTTTGACGTTTTCAGTGAGGTTCGAACTTTTTGAAAAAGGATTCGGAGCTTTCATTGGGCTTTTCGCAAAAGAAGTAAATCATAAAATGAAGAACACCTGCCTTATATAGGTAGGTCCTTAGTTAGGTAACCTAATTAGGTAGGTATTAGAACTTTTAGTGCTACCTAACCAACCTATTGCGTACAAAATAAATGGATCTATTAAGGATACCTAATGATGATGATGATTGTATAACATTCCCCGTTAGGATTTTTCCTATCTTTATCAGCAGATATTTTCCCTTATGTAGGTTATGCCCATACTTTAGCGACCTTGCAGTGAGATGACAGATCTTGCGATAACACAAATGATTGATCGAGACTGTCGCCGGCTCGATTCTTAATGCTCAAGGGCCCTTGTATCGATACAATCGTTTACTCGATAAAATTACATCAATGGCGTTTAAAAGTCGAACGTAGATCATGTGGAATAAAATTATATCAATGGCGAAATTTAAAAAAGGAAGTTAGAATCACATTCAATCTAATTATATCTGTCTTTGACGAAATTTAAAAGTCGAACGTCTATTCATCCATTTTATAATTTAGGTATGTCTTAGTATTTTTTCTAGGTTTTTAAATTGACATGTTTTCTCTGCAGGGTTACTACCCTACCCTGTTTATATATATAGTACCCAGTACGTAGAGCGGCGTTGTACGTCACGGGAGAAATGAGACTCCATCCATCACGCGCAAGGTCACAGTCACACAGCACACCCAATAGGTCCGTATATATATATTATTAGGTGTGGATGTTCCACGTCAGATGCTGGGTTAATGAAGAAGCTTTGTTAGAAAAATATGGTAAAAAATTGATTAAAAAAAAAAAACTTTGGACTTTTAAATTAACTTTTGGGTTTTTAAATTATTCGAATGTTATTACGCAAGACACTAACTACAATGAATCAAATACCTACTATATAATAAATAGAGTACATAATGAACCTTTTTTAAAAAGAGAATACCAACAATTCGAGTTACAATGTTTCGAATGTTAAATTTCAACCGTAGGTACTGTTTTCGTTTAGGTATAAGTTTCAGGCGGTATTATTTTTGAAAAGAGAACATATTATAGCGAACTGCAAGATTAAGAGGGGTATTTTTATTTATACGCGAATAGTGGTGGAATCTGTTAGCAATGACGTTTTTCATTACCTTTTCACATTGTGGTACAAGTTCCTATGTCCCAGAATTGGAACGTAAACCTACTTATTTTCCACTCTGGTTATGTTTCTTTTAATTATCTTATGTTGATGACTGACCTGGGTACTCGCCAGGACTGCCGAGGAACACGGAGGAGTAGACGCGGCGTGCGACGTCCGGCGGCGACGACCATTCTCGCCGCGACGGACACCATTTACCTGGAAATAGAAATAATAGTTATACTCTGGTGTATAAGACAGTAAAATGTACCTAATAGAATATGAGAGACTATAATACCTATGTCTGTGGATCTAACGTCCTATGATGATGAAAATGATAATCAACTCAACTGATATGATGGATCTGATCTTGGTTTAAGTAGGTACCTACCATAGATAATTTGGAATATTGAGGGATGTCTAACCGTTTATTTATACATAGGTACCTATAGAATTTTAACATAAAAGCTTTATTAAAAGCGTAGGTAAGGTATGTACCTAATATTGTAAATTTTATAGGCAATCAGCAATTTCACGTTGTTAAATTAACCAGAGACAATCTCCAGGATAGTCTTGTTACTCAGCTGAATGAACTCATGAATACAGAATCGGTACCAACAACTTTCGCGACAATTCCGACCCTCCCAACACCGAAAAAGCCATTACAATTCCTACTAATGTCCTTTACGACACATGTGACGCTGCTTCGAATCATTCACAAAAAAATACTACATTAAGCTCTTCCCGCCTATCTAATGGATCCGACCAACTCTCACAGGACCTTGCCATCATTACGCAAAAAAAAGAAAAAATATCTCAAAAAACACCTCATGGGAGCGAAGGTGTTGCCACCCCAGTCTTTTCTTGCCCCTACAGGGGAGGCAATATCATACACCATTAACAATTTCGCTACTTTTTAACGGTGTCACACTGTATAAATATATTTTGTTGCATGACGTAGCAACGGCGCACAATCCCATAATAATTGAGTTTTTTCAAATAAAGAACAGCGAGGCGTGGGGTAAACGATGCTCTTTTTTTAAACATTTGATAATGTAAAACAAAGGGATGAATGCTCTTTAATTGAATAACAATTATGTTACGGTGCAGTAGGTGCAGCGGGCAGCACCGCGGGGGGCTTGAAATTCGAATTTCAACCGCCATAATTTCTGTCACGTTATGTTCCTTTTTTGGAGTAATTCGAAATTCGAACAAAAGCCCGCGCGCAATGGTGCATGCATGATTGATAGCGAGTGACGCCGCGCCCCGAACCAGCGCTGTTTCCCAAAGTCCTTGACCTTTTTGCTTTGCATCTTTTCATTCATATTTATTATCACAAAATACATTTATATTTATCATCATAATAAAACTAGATCCTATTTTTGCAAACGGAATAAAAAAAAAACAAATATTTAATTGCAAATATTTTAGTGATGATTATCTTTTACCAAGAAATAGGTAACTTAACCTCGACGAAGCGACCCAAATGATCATCAAATGAGTCAAAACCGCAGAAATCCCGCCCACATTATAACTGGCACAAAATGAAATTCTGACTCAGAACCGAGTTAAGCATTACAAACCTAATGTCCTGTTTAAAGTAACTTAAAACCGACACTCCAGCAATACTTTTAACGAGCAATTTGCGTTTTGTACCTCAAACTTAAGCATAAAGTCGAATTACGTCGTTGAAAAAAACGAAATTACCCAATGTTGCCAGCGCGGGGTGAAAGTTGCCGTAAACAAATACTAAAAATCTTGTAACCGAAATAAGGTGGCACTCTAAACAAGAATTACTGTGAAATTGGGAGTTCCCCTTGTGATGATATTCATAACGTGAAAAATTGTAATAACCACGGTTTGAGGGAGAGGTACGGCGAAATATCATTAAAATTGTAGCCGTGAAGAAATATGGGACTAGATTCCATTTGAAATAATATTTTAAACTCATATCCACACCGTTCCATATTCAACTAAAAACTATTTTTTTTTAAATAGAAAGCCGATCTGATTAATTTTGAAAGAGGATGTAGGTAATACGTATACCTATGTTCGTTTTTCAAAAACTTGGAACTTCCAAACAAATAAGTTTCCGTCTGGTTGGAAATTCGAATAGACTTGGGATACGAACCTCTTTTTAAGCAATTACACAAATTGCCTAAACTTTTTAATCCAATTAAAACTAAAACATTGGAAAGAATTAAACAATCCGTTCGATAAACAACAATGAAAGAATCGAGTAATTGCTGCATTCGAATAATTACCAGTTATTCGAGTAATTATAAGTTAAGGAATAATTGACGGCTTGTAAATTATGGGAGATCTGACTAAAACTATTATTAAAATACACGATTTTATTCGAACGATAGGATCAAAACATTTTAGTGTACTATCACGGACACAAGTACTTATGTAATTTTCTTTATTTTGAATTAGTTGTTTACTTTTTGCGGTACTTTAGTTAGGATGATTAACGTTAGAAGCTACACAATCAGAAGCTAATTTTTAAAGAAAAATGGTTGTTTTGTTATTCCAAATATGATCTATTTACACCTTTTTAATAAAATTCACTGTAGGTTACTGTGTTTACCAAACATGTTTTTTTATTTAGTTTCACTTGTGCCAATAACAGTACCAATTGTTTTTAATTCTGAAAAGAGAAGAATTATGTATGTTAATTGGAGTTCTAACGCGAAACGTTTACATTGTTTTAGTTTAATAATTGCCTTTTAATAAAAGGTTGTGGAGTATGTATGATTATGTATGAAACGAGGCTTGCAGTTTGGATGGGTTAGCATACAAGGTGCGTCCTTAGAATAATTCCATATACATATCTGTTAATTATTATAATTTTATCATTTACTTGTTTTATTGTATTGGATGTGGGTTTAAGATAGTTTTTGTAGATACACAAAAGCACTCATAAGAACGTTTCTATGGCTGGGATACAGGGAATTCTCCCTTGACGAAAGAGATTAGGCCAATAGAGGTGCGAGTCGGGGCTAGAACCTACGATATTTGAAAATGAAAGACGGTATGTAATGGACGGATTTTTTTTGTATTTACGCAACCGCTACCAAATGGAATAACGAAATGTATTTAGGAAATATTTTATTGTGATGAGCTATTTAGCAAAATAAAATATGAAATAACAGAATCCATGCATTTTTGAAAATCCAAAAGTGAATTATGGCCCATAAAAAAACGGGGATACACACAATAAGTACCAGGGTTGCATAGCGCGCCGGTGGTTGATTTATTGTGAGAACGGAGACATCTTCGCGCAGGTACACAGGTGGAAGATCCTGTGTTCAAGTTTGGAACTTCTTTTTTTGAAATTGTTTTGATATAGATTCTTTGGATTTGCATAGAGTCAATAATGCACAGAGGTGACAGTGACAGTACTAACATTTCACAAGTTTTTAAAAAAAACATTTGTGAAGTACCACACCATGTCATCCCGAGGGTGTTGTCAAACTAAGGGATTTATAAACCAGAAGACAAAAACTGTGTGTTCTTAATGCGAACATCAACCCGCCTGGTAACGTGGTGATTATAATCAAATAGCGCAAGACTTGTAATGGGTTTTGTTGAGGAGAACCGTGCCCACTGTTAAACGAGTTATAATAATGATGAATAGTTATGCAAGAATGAATCAATTCTAGTTACAAAGCCTCTCAAATAAACATAGGTATTTTTTTACAATAGTTTATATATCTTTGATTAAAAATCGTAATGGCAGGTCTAGGTTGGGTCAGAATCATCAAATTCGCAGCTACGGATTCCCACGTGGACGTTAGAGGCTGTAAATCTCTATAACTGCAGACCAAAGACGCCCCGGCCCGCAGATCCTTCACATAAAGCAATTTCAGTAATGGTTCCGTTTTCCGATAGATGGAGTTGTCTAGCTGAGCCAAGATGGCCGGTGCTTTTATACTTGAAGAGGTTTTAAAGAACTAAAATAATTAAGTATATAGTTTATTGGCTTGGATGATTTAAAGATGACTTGTAAAGGGAAATATTTGTATTTCATTTTACTGTACCTAACAGAGAGCGAGAGAAGAGAAAATTTAGGGTTAAGGTGTTTTGGAGAATAATTGATAATAAAAAAGCCAACAATATAATTTATATATGTTCAGAAGGCGCTTCCATAACAATAATTCTTTCAAAACATCCTCAAATATTCGCAAAAATAGCCAAACACTTATTCTCTCACGCCATTAAAACAATAACTCTAGAAAAACTGAAAGCTGCATTTTTAATACCAAAGCATTCCTAATTGCTCCCGCCCAAGCCAGGGCGGGCCGCCCGCCCAGACTCTATCCTTCAGATAATAAGGATCAATTTCGCAGCTCCATCCTGTTCTATCCGAAACTTGGAGTAACCTAGACATCGAAATGTCGTAAGAAAAGTTGATCCGTCGATGGAAAATGAGTCTTGGTTCAACTCCTCAAGGTTGGGTTTGGCAGGAGGGCGGCGAGGGTCGTTGGCTTGGCTTAGGGTTGGGTCTAATATATCATCGTAGGTACGCGGGATCGATACTGGATACCTACTAGTGTTTGTTTTTAGAAGGCTTTGGGGCCCGAGCCAGCGGAAATATGAGGGTAGACAAATTAGAAGGGAAATTACTGATAAGTTGTTTTTTTAAGACGATTTAAGGATTGTTTTACTTAAAACTCAATTTTGAAAGCGTTCATAAGACCAAAATGAAAGTAAAAATAAAGGTCTGTAAAGTAAGTTATTTATCTTAATTTAATCTAAACTAATATTATAAAGGGGAAAGTTTTGTATGTTTGTAATGAATGAACTCAAAAACTACTGTGCTGATTTCAATGATTATTTTATTATTGGAAAGCTTTATTCACCTTGAATAACATTGCCATATTTATATGTAGAAAACGTAAAAAAACGCAAGCGAGGCTGTCGGGGGACAGGCTAGTATAAAATAAAGTACCTATGTTACTCGTATTTCTAATTACATCAATCAGCTCCCATGATCTTAAAAACACAACTCAACCAAAGAATCAACAAAGGCAAATCAAAACAACAATCCAAGAGCAACATTTCCCAAAATTTCTTGCTACCCTCAAACTAGATATCGCTGAAACAGTATCCGTTTCATCCTCGTCAAATCACGTCAGCTATTGACGGCTCTAACGTAGGTCTGACGTTAATAGACTACCTCAATCAGGACTCCATGATACGGACCTACTTAGCGATATTTATAGCATATTTTTGACATATCATGTTGACTTTGGATATCACGTGACATCCGCTTCCGTCATGTAAGATACTTAAAAATGACTGAAATTATTTGAAGCCCTAGTTTGTGTGTTTCAAAAGGGTGTGGGTTGTAAAGAGGCATAAGAAATATAAAAAAAAATATTTTCATAAAAAATAACACCTAAAGTAATCAATATTTCCACCAAAATGAAACTCAATCGGATAAAACATTTTAATTTCATTCTCAGACACTTTAGACAGTAAACGTCAAAGCAATGTCGCATAAAAAACGTTTCGTCTCAAGACTAGGAGTTCAGATGGCTATGACAGGATACAGCCACAATCAAAACAAATTGTGCCCTATAAAAATCAGGTTCATCGACCCAAAATGGCCGCGGGTAGGCTATCCATTACGCGCGCATTTTTCAACTGACAGCGGCTGTCAGATCCGCGTGACAGCTGTCAAACTCGGCCTTGACACTGAGACTGACGGTCCGTCATCGATCACGGGCGCGATTCGTCTTGTGACGTCATCGTTGCACGCTAGCTCAATCCGTGGATCGATAGTTTGTTATCAATCTTCGTGGTGTTTAGCTTGTCTTAAACAACAAAACGTGGTCCTTTTTATGTCAATATAAATTATTTATTGATATAACATGGTTCTGCTTGGAACGAAATAATAGTACCAAGGCCTATCTTATTAAACTATGGGGACATGGAAATAAGTAAAAAATAATTTTGTTTCCTTAAATTTTTTTTGTGGATTTCCGCAATGTAAGAACAATTCTATTCAATAGAGTTTAACGCTTAGCAGAAATTTATAGTATACCTACGAGGTGTATTGATATTTTATTCCCAAATCGTTATCTCAATCTAGGTAAAGAACCCAAAAAGCACTATAATGTTATATTTGTTGCAAGAAAAAATCACTAAAAACTATCCGTAAAAAAGCTATTTTCGCGATCGACTCAAAGTAGAAAGATTAGAGAAAATTGCAAGTAATGGAGGGTGTGTTTTAACAACAGTTTGATAGTCTGTAAAACGTACAGGCGAGACTACACACTGCGGGGACAGTCCGTAACACAAGTGCTTAGGAAGGACACTCCCTACGAGTCACAGGACGCTCGCAAACACAAGTTGTGCGATTGATGACTAAGCGCTTTCAACCATCACGAATGGCTGTCAAATTTCAAATTCAGAACACCACAGACTACAATTTTATTGTGTACTTATCATGTCTGATTTAAAATTCAGGTGTCAGCTCTGTATTTTAGTGACTTTCGTGTTCGATTGAACTGATATTGACAGTTGAGATAGCAAAATGTGTATTTTATGGTAAGATCGGAGAGATAAAGGGTTACAACCCTAATTTTTTATCAAACAATTTCAGTAAAAACTCGTTTTTAGATGCTTCTGTATTGTGACGCGTGTCTGTTAGATGTCAAATTACGCCATTAGGGTTTTTTTCATATCCTTGATTCTCTTTATGACAAAATTAAATCTAAAGCTATAGACATAGAGCTCATTTGAAATGCATTCGTGTTTAGAGTGACGGAGGCTCAGCATTACCACAGAAATGTAATAAAAAAAGCAAAAATACACTCCGATACAGAATTGTGCCAGTCACGAGGGTCGGACAACATACAAGCGGCCCGTCATTTTCATAAATTTCACAACCCTAGCGGCCCGCACTTAAATATAGACTTTATCGTTTCAGCATAAAGGTCTGATTTTGATTGTTTATGGGGGGTGCTTAGGCCGTGTGGGTTGTGCGGAGAATAAATGCGGAACGTATAGAAAAATTTGATTATTCATGCCGACTTGGAGAAAAATTACAAGCGGGTATGACACGGGGTCGAAACGCCGACTCTAGGTTTTGCTTACTCTGTTATCTGTTGTACGTTAATTTCTGTAATGGTAGGTTTGATCGAAAACAGACAGCACGACAGTTATAAACGAGTTATTACAGTGATTATACCAATTATTGTTTCAGCAACTGTGTCCCTCTACGCATATTTAAATAATTATTGTAAAGAGAATACTTTATAGATGCCAAGTTTAATTCTAAGAACCTAAGATCTCCACATCTTAGTAAGTTCCATAAAAAAACTGAAAACAGTATTTGAACGCTCATCTAGAGTTAATAAACCGGAAGACTTTTCACAATGTTAATTTTTCATCCTCACATTGGTGATATTTTTCCTCAAAAACTTGGCATAAAATCGATCTGGAGTACCAGGATAGCAGGACATTGAAGATGTATCTGTTTCCTAACGAAGAACCCCGCGGAGCTGCCAGCGCCAGACGCTCTGCAACTAATTACACTCCGCTACGTTCGAAATTTGAACTATGTATTTTACAGTTTTTGAGTTTACAAGCCAAAATGGAGCTCATATTTTAAAGGAGTAAATAAAGGATGTCAATTAAATCATGGAAAGCTTAGGTACGCAAAATATTCTAACATATCATAACATACTAAAGTAACCAGAGTGGTAGGAACCTAGGTACTTGTTTAGATTTATAAAAATGTTTTGTTTTTAAATTAAGTAACTTGGGTTACTAACTATTATTGTCATTCCATCTTCTAATTTAGAATTAAATTACATCCACTAAAAATACAAACAGACGATAGGATTCGAACTTGGAACATGCAAGAAAAACCAATTTCAAATTAATTTTATATAATAACAAACGGAGCTGTGTTTCGAATTTGGAAGCAGAACAGAGTAAATAAAACACGTAAAGGTGCGTTCAGTACACACGTGGCTGTAAATATTTTTGGAGGCAATCGATTTCCGAAATCCATTCTACCCCGCGTCGTAGCGTCAGCACTACATGGATAAGCCTGCGATTATTTTTATATATTGAAGTGTATTTATAATATTTACTATTTAACAACTTCAGATCACGAAATATAGAATGTGATTGTATAATAAGAACTTTGTATTGAATAAGTTTTTCATTTAACGAACCTATAAATTGCATTCTCGCGTAACTAATAAGGTACCTACAAAGGTACTATTTGCCTGCCTTGAAAGGGTAGCAGGTTCGATTCTCACTGGGGGTCCAAATTTTTTATAATTATACAAATACTTTTAACTAGAAAGGTTTATTTTCCCGCCCAATATTTAAAAAAATATATATTATTTTATTGGTTAAATCAATGTACGTATGTTATTTTAACTAGCGTTATTTTTCGGCCTTATCCTCACTAAGACACAGGCATTAGCGCGTATCGCACGGGCTGGCATCATTAATCCACGTGACAGTTGAAAATTTAGTTACAGGGGTCCCCCCGCCTCCCCGCGCCGCGCCCCGTAACTTTCGAACAACAACTTATATTCTATATTCAAATAGTTGTGTTTATTCGTTCATTACTGGCTGGAAAATGTGGATTTGGCATTGGAGGGAAATTATGAAATAAAATGTTGACTCGATGATATAGAAAGAGACTTTCTCATTCAGACCAAGAGTCATATTATAAGTAATAAACGGTTTTCAATTAATTATGTCTTAACTGCTAAAATACCTTATACTTATAGTTTTACTACTAAACGTTTGAAAGTTTGACTAAAAAATTGAGATTTTATTTTTTTCACAACAAAGATATTATAATAAAAACAAATAATATAATAGTACGTTTACGCATCTCTAAATTAAGTATTTGAGGCATCATAAATTTGGCACAGTTTATGCAACACGCTGCCAGCCTGTTAAATGAGAATAATTCAAACCAAACGAGCTATTTAAAATAAATTATCGCGCATTGATTTATAATAAATTTGTTAATAAATAAATAAACCCAAAATTACGAAAACCACCGCTCGCAAATTTATCGCACGCAAAGACCACACTAACCGATATTAGATAAATATTCAACATAAATAAACCCCGACCTGCCCGACGCTGGATAAAAAACCACTATAATATAAATTATGAATTAAATAACGCACTGGCACTAAAACAGTAAACGTCATCACGATCAGCTGATCAAATATATTGCTACTATAAAAAGTGAAAACGCTAACCACTCGGCCTGTGTCGCTGTCTCGTTCCCTCCTACGTGCGCCGTGTATACGAGAAAGAGACGGGAACTCCGACGTAAAATGATATATTAATGTCAGCTGTGTTTAGGACCTTGTGAGTCTACAAAATAATAGATGGTAACAAATAAATTACTGGAGTGCATTTGTTGAGGAAATTCGGTCGGTCGTCGACCTCTACGTAACTCATGATTGATATACGGCTTGCGAAGGTCGCCATCTTGAACTGAACGTTCGAAATTTGAATCAGTTCTGGATTGGTTCGTTCGCTTTCGTTCCCGTTTGTTTTTGGTTATTTTTGACGGGAATTTAATTTCCCTGGTTGTGAATGAGTGAGTGTATGATTTCATTGGACGTTTTCATTTCTGTTTTATTTTGTACAGAGGGATTGTGGTGAATATTGTCGCACCAACAGCTTACATCAATAAATAATAAAACATAATGTGTCAGAAGTTTGTTAATTTCAGCAGCAAAGATTCAAAATTAACTTTTATGAGAATCAAATACACTGGACAGCAAATAAACCGGGCCACCTGTTACTTCGAATTCGGATTAGATTTTCTCAAAAAGTATACATCTCACAACTATCAAAAATATACCATTTAAAAGTGCGTTTTATGATGCTAACAATGATAGGAAATTCACCGAGATTAATTAACTAATTTAATGTTTTTTAGGGATTTTACAAAAAAGAGTCGATTTCCAGTCGTGTCAATCGTTAGTAACCATAAAATAAAAAATTAATAAAACCAAAAACAAAAGAAAATTATGAACAAAAAGTTTTTGATCAGTATTAAGTATTCTGTCCCCTTGCTCGGATAACTGCCAGCATCCTCGGATTCATGGACTTCACGAGCCTGACAATGAAATCTTGAGGAACTGCATTCCATACCTCTTCTATAGCGTTTCGCAGCTCTGGAAGCTTTGATGGAGTAGGTACCCGGGCTCAAACCCAACGTTTTAGCTCATGCCAAAGGAGGGCTATCGGATTCAAGTCCGGGCATCGAGCTGGCCAGTCCATTGTATGAACAGCGGCGTCATGTACATACGTGGTCACCACATGAGCAACATGAAATCGTGCATTATCATGCATCAACTGCATATTCTGCCCGATATATACTGCGTAAGGTACCACATGGTCTTCTTGGCTTCCAGTAACGTAGCGATGAGAAGTTAATCCACGTGTATGGCCCCATGATTCGATGAAAACTAACGCTGAATATGCGGTTAACGACATGCGACCCAAGCCATTACAGATACTCCCCCATAAGCATCAATTTCCTCTATGCAACACCGAAAATAACATTCTCCAGAGCAATGTTATACTCTCTGACGTCTATCACTCCCATGTAGACTCACTCTGGTCTCACCAGTGAAGAGTACATTACCCCTCAGCTCGACCGTCCAGTCGCCATGCTTTCGAGCAAATTCAAGTCGTGTTCGACGGTGGGCTACCGTTAATGCTGGGCCTATAGCAGTTCTTTTTGGAAGCAGATTCCGATCAGAAAGTATCCTTTTGACGGTATACAAACTTATGACCACTTGGCGCTCGTCATGCAGACTATGTTGGACTTCAACTGTGTTGAGGCGTAGATTTTGCATAACAGTAAAATGGGAATAATGATCAAATGCTGTTGATGTAGCTCTAGGCCTGCCCGTTCTTGGCTCTAGGCCTGCCGATTAATGCTGCAGTCTTTAGGTATCGTCTGTAAACTCGTTACACCGAAAATCTGCTCATTCCGAGTCTATGAGCGACTTCACGTTGCGCAATGCCTGCTTCAAGTAGAGCTATAGCTTGAACTTACATTTTCAGGTGTCGTATCCATTATTGGCCGAAAAATTTCAAAGAAATATACGCATCTGACAAAGTGATTGATAAAAATTAAAGTAATTATAAAAAAATACCGAAACCCTCATTGTAGAAAAAAGTTACGCTAATCGCGAAGTCTAGTCAAAACAGATCAAATCGTTAGCATTGTCTTTGTTGCTTGATTACAATGCGAGTTGATGGTACTTTAAAATTGTTGAATAATCATTTTGATCAGTATGAAACGTACTTTCTGTAGGTATAACCATCATAGTTGTGAGGTTTATACTTTTTGAGAAAATCGAATCTGAATTCGAAGTAGCAGGTGGCCCGGTTTATTTGCTGTCCAGTGTAGTTCAAAAATCTCGCACCAGCAGTACCAGCAGTGAGAAAGTAAAATAGCAATGATGATGATTATAATGTTTTTTTTTTAATCTAATATCCATTTTAAAGGTAATCTTTATATACCTAGGCAAATATACCTATCCATATTTTGACGTTTTTTAATTAACCAGTTACAATTTTAAACAATGCAATTTTACGTATGTAATGATTTATTTACATAATGGCTGTAGTAAATTATGACAGTTGCAACGGAAAACTAATTAGAAATAAACGTTGTAATTGCTTCTATGTACATAATTTTTAATTGTTGGGAGTTTTTTACATTACAATATTTTACATAGATAGATTATAAAACTGATGTGAATTCTACCACTTCATGAATGTTTGACTAAAAATGTACACGAATAAATTTTTATGTAATAGGTAGATATAACTTAATTGTATATGTAAATTACATGTATATTTACAAGAATCTATTATCATATATCAGCATTCTACGCATAAGTTTAAATTTTACAAATATTTTATAATTGAAATTCTCAAAAGCTACAATCTTAGATACTTATATCGAAAGTATATCTACCATTCCTATCTGGTCATAATTAACAAGTAGTAATAACAATAGATAGAATCAGAGTTGCCTTGTATGTCCGACTATTACTTGTACGGAACCATTAATCATTTTTAGAGAACCGTGGGAGGCTCAGAAAGCTCAATAAATAGATATTAATGTTTTGGTGTTGTATATATTTATTTTATATGTAGATAATTGCTGATTTTTCTAATATTGAGATAATGATAATGTTTGAATGTAACAATTTTATGTTTTTAATAAAGGTAAGTACCTATCTAATTCAAGATTGCGTGCGTTATTAAAAATAATGATATACGGAACCAAGTTACAGAAGATATAAAATCAAAGTATATTGCCCCGATCGTGAACGTGCGTCAGTAATTAATACTGAACCCCAATACGAACAAATCAACAGTCAGACAGACAACCCGATAACACGATTTGAAAAAAGAACATTTAGCATCTCTGTTCTTCAACCTGTGTGCGAGAATTCAATTTCAGAATTATTGGATTGAGTTCGGTTATGTGTTTTATAAAATATCCTCAAATATTTATAGACTTTACAGAATGAATTAGTATGAATTAAATCTATCATCTATCATCAGTTTATAAACTCAATAATAATGTCCAAAATTAAATTAATTTGAGAAAAAATATTTCTATTACATCGATAAAAATTTTAAATTTCGACCATCAGTTTACATTTCCGCACGTTGAACTTAATTACAGCAGAGGTTCGATTGCGCGCAAAAAGTGCGGTGTAAAGGTCACAAGAGCAGCATCTCTCCCATCGCGAAATAGACTTTAGCATTAAAGTTTTATGGGTCATTCTAGCATGTTTATAGCAAATGAGAGTTCGAACACGAATAAATTAACGTTCTTTAAAGACCTAATCAAAGTTTATGACGCGAGGCGAATCCGGCGACTCCTAGTGTTGCCCGATTGACTTATTGTACGAAAAAGTATGGAAAAAAGTAAAAAAGTCCGGACAAGTAATTATTTTCCCGGGTTTTATGAAGATTGGAATTTTTGTTAGCATGATCTTTTTACGCGCGTTTGATTTATGTGTCTTCCTGTTGTCTGACTGTCTGGGAGTACCAACCGCCATTTTCCAAAAGCAAACTTAAGATGAAAAAATATGTGTAGGCAATATCGTCACTAAACGGTTTCGAATAAGGTTTCGTTTAATTTGTCAACTAGAAATAGTTAATTCCTAAATAAGTATACTTATCCCGGTGTCCCTGACGGCCATATGTTCGAGGTACTCACCCATCGCGTCTGAAACAAGGAAAAAAACTGTTAGCGACACATGAAAATAAAATATGGCTTTAATTAGGATTGTTTATCTGTTTTTAATTATATTTCGGCGCTTCAGTCTTGGGAATGGGAAATTAGATTTTGGTTACATCGTGTTGCACAACATCCTAAGCATTTTGTAAATTTAATTAAAATTCATTGCACGTTCTAATTTTTTATGGGTATTATGAACATCCAATATTACGGTTAGTACATAGAGTTTTACCAACATTTTGTCCTCCTGATTGCTGTATCTATACATTTATACTAGATCAGGTAATTACGTTATATTTATTTATTTTATCTTAAATTAAATTTCTGCTTCATACAATAAATACCTAGTCTTGATTTGTAATATAAGTCCCGAAATCGACAAATTTCTACTAAGCGCGTATTTTCCTACGTTATCGATCAATTCAAGAGCCTTTATCAGATTATTATAACGAATTTGACAGTTTGACAGTGGGTTATCGTATCAAATTTGACAGGTGACAGTAATCGTTGTTTCAAAAATTTTAGAGAATCTAATTTAAAAAAATAACCCTTTAGTAGGTAGTTACTACACGATTACGAAGGGCAAATTATTACGTCCACTAACTAGATCGAGTTAATTATTATAACTAGTAGCTAGGCACTAATCAGTAAGTACTCTGGTACATAGACGGAAATAAGTACCTACCTATAATGATGTCCATCCTCTGATAAATAATACTACTACTACTAAGCCGGCACCACACACAACAGCTACCACCTCCATCGTACTATTCTTAAGCCACAGGGTTATATACATAGTTACATTTAATATCAAATGCATTCTCAAAGCGATTTCCAAGACAGACCACTTCCCCGATGCTAAACTATCCTCAACGTCGTCAATTAGCTATCGTTCGTCAACCATTGCCGGGTTTGCTAGAACTTATAAGTGACTGCGGGAGAAGACTGGTAATGTATGAGTTGTTTGTACAAAATCGTTTAAGTGGTAGAGCCTTTGTAATACTATTTACATTCCGGGTGAAGCACGCTAGGGCCGGTTATGTCGATTTTAACGGCCTATTTAAAAATAAAGAATAAGTTGAGATTTTTTAATAGCATTTTTAGAATAATAGATAATAAATAAAAACACTAATTAAAACTCTAAAGAAGAATAAGAATTACATCCGTTGCAAATATACACAATAATTTCGAATGAACAAGTTTTTTCAAAATAATATTATGTAGATAAAAAGGGGCAATAATAATAAATTAAAAGTTATCCCTCCAAAGTTCAAACAAACCGTCATAATTGACAGAACCAACCGTATAATATTACGACAATTTAGCATTCTATCGCAAACAGACAACACAATGTATTAAAACGCATTCCATCACGCATCAAATGCCCGATCGGCCCTCCAGTTTTTATTCGGATAATTCGACAATTAGTTAAATACTTAATCAGTAAGCGGTGGAGTCGGCCCGTACGTTCCTTACTTGGAAATATACGTACTATTCCACTTACTGGCGATGCGAGCACTACATGGAACTGGCCATGATTTAAATTTGGAATGTTCTCCATTCGAATCTTCTTCATCATAATTTACATTGAGCATAAGTTAGGCACGAATAGAGTAAAGTAAAGTAAAAGTAAAGTAAAAGTATCTTTATTGCATAAATACATGTATGTTGTGTTGATCTTATGTTAATATTATTATTAGTAACAATGTATTCTGCCAATCAGGCGTGCAATGTCAGTTTAACAATATTAAAGAGTTGTTAAATTATTTATAAGAGTGTAGTAGGTACATTAAGGTTAATTATTAAAAATATTCTAACATAAGCTTAGTTTATACATAATATACATAATTACAAAATTTATTACATTAAAATTCTTTATCATTCATAAATTCTTTTAAACTGTAGTAACATTTCTCAGCCAACCGTGTTTTTATTTTGTTCTTGAAAAGAGAAAGTTTCAATGATCGTATTGTGGCAGGTAGTTTGTTGTATATAAAAGGCGCATTAGAAAAAATACTTTTCCGCATCATTGTAGTTTTAGAACTAACTGTAAGAATTCTATGTATATCACGTCGGCTCCGGCCATCTTCCGGACGACGATGAAATAGGTTTGGATTACATTTTACAAATATTACTGTTTCATAGATATACAGCGAAGGGACAGTTAAAATTTTGTGCTTAACGAAGTATGGTTTGCAGGAATCGGTAACTTTCAGGTTGAACATAGCTCTTATAGATCTTTTTTGGTATTTTAAGATATTAACTATATTCGTAGAGTTACCCCAAAAAATTATACCAAATCTCAAATTAGAAGCGATGAGTCCGTGATAAGCACTAAGTAGAGCAGTTAGACTTACTCTAGAGTATAGCTTATATAAAACATAAATTAAACTGTTAATTTTTTTACCTAAATATTCTAAGTGAGCTTTCCAGTTAAGTTTATTGTCAATTTTTATACCTAAGAACTTTGTTACGTCAACATCTTCAATTGTATTATTATTATACTGAATGTCAAGTTTTTTAGTGGCTGCATTATCGCGTTGTCTGAAATGGATTATTTTAGTTTTGTTGATGTTAATTTTTAGATTGTTATTGTCTAACCATGCTATTATTGATGTCAGTGCTGTATTTATATCATCTTCGTATGTGTTAATGTCTTTACATGTAATTGTTACTGTACTGTCATCGGCAAACAATGAAAGGGGTTGTATTGTTGCTTTAGGTAAATCGTTGATGTACAGTAAGAATAGTAATGGTCCTAATACACTGCCCTGGGGAACTAGAGGTTTTATTTATGTAAAAGAACTAGAGGTTTTATTTATGTAAAAGAAGAACTAGAGGTTTTATTTATGTAAAAGAAGTTCAAATAGAGAATCGGATTTTCTTCTTCTTCTTAGCTTGCGATTTGAAAAAACAGTAATTACAGATCTTTAATTTGTTTACTTTTCTTGTAATCTTGTAAGTGAATTAATTATGCATTCAAGTCTACTAGAAGGAAAGTCTATCAGGAAAACACTTCTATTTCCAGATATTATAGAAAACCAAAATTGTCTCATTAATTATCTTATTGTTCTAACAATTCGTACCTAGATAATCCATTAAATAAGTCTAGAGGTATATACAATTTCTCAAGCCTTTCTTTTGACACCATGTAGCCCTGCCGTTAACCCGTTGCGTGCCGCTCGTAGGAGTCTTAATAATCCGGCTTTATACCATAATGGCGCATGTGCCCGCTATTTACGGACCGGACGCGGCTCGCTGTGACATTTTACTCAAATATCTTTGACGCTCACAAATAATTCGATATTCCTTTATTGACCACGGCTTACTTGAGATATACGGTAATGTTGTAATGGAAGAATGACTAAAATAATTTGAATTTTGAATGCAGAAGTGGTTGACGTGTTCAATGTTGATTTCGATACAGTAACTTACACAAGGTCAGCAACTGTAAGCCCATACTATACGGGACATTGAACCTTTAAGAGACGAATAAGGGTTTAAAAATAACAAACATAATAAAAAAAATGCACATTATCAAAGTCGAAGTCCCCCGAGACACCAGGCTCGCATAACCGTAGAGGTGTAGTCCCCCGGTATCGGCGTACAAGCGATCGCACTTAGCCGCGTCAGCGCTATCCCAGTATCATATCGCGCGCAATCACTCAGCGTGCATTAGGCGCGGCTAATAAATTATAGACGACACCTCCTCGCGTCGCTTACCGCCTGGTCACTTCGATTAATGTGATGTATAAATATTGAGATAAATGTGGGTTTTTTTTAATTTTCTTTAATTTTATCTGTCATTAATGGAGTATTTTAAATCTTAATTTTCAAAACTATCTAAAAACAATCCGTCTCAATATGCATATTAAATTATTTGGAGACTTAAGGATTACAAAACTATCAAGATACTAAAGCTGTGTTTGGAAAATTGATGTGCTTAATGGATTTACTAAGGCCTAGTATGCTGCTAACCTTTAACTGAATTTAGAATAGCCAGACCCCGAATGGTACGATTAACTACCGTCTTGTAAAAGCAATAGAATCAAAATGACGAATCTCAACAACAAACTATAGTTTCACGAACCATCAATCTGTAAAACCGAAAAAACAAGACCATCTTAAACCTAACAAATGTTACAAGAAAAAAACCTTTTAAAAGAAAGAGAACATCCCCATATCCGTATCTTTTATCATTTCGACTGTTGCCCGATCCGAGCAAAGCCCCGTATCCGGGTGCCCGGGTAATCCCGGTTTACCGGTTATCCCGGGTAATATCGCGGCTGCTCCAGACATTTGATAATGGAACATTAGTGCCCTCTATAATTATAACCGGCAATGCCTTGTCGAATTTGAATTTCGAAGATGGATGGATAATTTGGGATTGCTGCTAAATGAGTTCGGAATTTAAATGGAGGAATAGATAATTGTTTTTTTTATAATACAAGGTTTAAACAAAAAGTAGAATTTCTAACATCTGTGTTTGATAATTAAAAGTAAATTATAATTTTTAAGGACCTTTTGCCAAGTTGTCACGTTGGCACTAGCAGCTTGCTTAACAATTCTGCGCCATTCGGCCCTGATGGGTGGGTTTCCTGGTGCTTTCGTGCCAAACGTGTGAAATGAAATTGGATCGCAGTAAGGTGGTAAATAAATTCCTTAGTTACCGTGACCGAAATGGGGTGGTACTATTCTTACTGGCACCACACAGCCAGGCACATCCCAATTAATAAATAAGAGCTTGTTTCTAAAAGGACCTTTTAGTTCTGTAAAAAAGAATTGTTTGTACTCTAACCTTCCAACTAAACGAAGGTGCAAACACAGAGGTATTTTCACCAAATACCCCATAATTTAACCTAACCTTAACTAACCCAGTTTAGTTAATTTCCAACAAACAGTTTAACCAGGGTTAGTAGCGAGCACACATTTTTACCGCCATTCTGTGCGAATTGCTCACTAACATGAGGCTGCTCGCCCCTTGTGGGGAAAATCCCGGAAAATAAGGGAAAATTCGCGAATAGTTCCCCTGTGAGGTACCAGTCGTAGGATAGCCTAATGATTGCGCCCTTATGTACCTACTCGAGGGTTGAGTGAGACGGACTTTTTATGGTACCGACTTTTTTAAACGTAGAACTTTATTTTATGTTGGTCACCAAAAGTTTTATCAAAGGTTTTGATATATTTAAAAATATGCAACTAAGTAGGAATAAAAAGTGGTGAACGATATCGGTAGAAAATAATTGGAAGACATTAAGTTAAAAATAACATTGTAGTATTTTAAGACATAACTTTCTGAGGCTTAATATTTGTGACTGATTTATTTGTTTTGGTAAAAGTATATCCTAGGAAAGATTCTATTGGAAAACTAAGTAATTTAAGTTTTGTGAAGAAGTGAAAATAAATTAAGTAAAAAGCCGGAAGCGTGAATATTCCGCCGGCAGTGACGTCACTATTGAGCTGAGCAAATCCCGCCAATATGGAGTGCGGAAAATACCTGGAAAATGGAAGCGCACCCTCAACATTAAAGGGATATACTGCGTGTAACGAGAAAGAAAATCTATCCATTCTGTTTAACATTATTATACGAGAAAATAATACGTTACCCCAGCCAAGGAACGTAAACCGGGGTTTTGAAAACAGAACATAGATATACTCGTAGAGTCTATTTACAAAGCTTGCAATAATACGCGTTTTCAAAAAAAGAACAAGCATTTCGAACTTTTCGAAGTCTATGAAATGAAATGGGCAATTGACATCCGTTTATGACGTCACAACGTTTCAGCTAGTACTAAGTTGTTACTTTAAATTCACATCAACGGCTTTTTATCACCGCAGTGTCTTTGATGTCCGCCCATCTGTTGAAATTCGTCGTAAGGGCTGACCACACGCAGTTTACGATCTAACAGTTTTACAGTCAGACAAACAAACACTGGCTTCCAGTAATGTGGGGCTAAACGCTGAATCAAAGACGGGCCGAATTTCATGATTCCTAGTAACAGAAAGTATTTGAAAATAGAACGATAAAGCCATTGTTTCGAATACCTGTGAGATTTAAAAAGTTTTAGGATTTTTCAGAAATAGAACATCAACGTCGCTTTTGAGTGTCACTCAAAATGTCACCGGAATTTGGATGCTCGACGTTTAAACGTAGAACTACATATTGTTTTACTTATTGAAAATAGCTTCACATTTTAAATCGTCACAGTCCACATTTTTTGACAAGACTTTTGCATCGTTCAAAAATGTAATATAATGTAGGTACTTTTAACATAAAATATTAATTTATAATAAGTTAAGCTCAGCGTAAAAACCTCTTAGAATTCGTTAATTTAAGAAACATGAAATCCAAAAACTAAAAAAGGATTACGAACGCCGAAATAAATGATAATTTTAAGCCGCGAATTATTTAGGAATAAATAAAATCATCAAGCGTAATAACTGAAGCGTTTGTCTCTATACAAAGCGGGTGATTTACATTTAGAACTCCGGCAATAAAACGAAAATGGCGGCATCTCAACTCGGTTGAACATGAAATTTTCTATTCGAACGGACAAAGGGCACAAATTAAACAGCATTGTTCGTAGGCCTCTGCAGGCACTATTAGTTCATTATTATTTAATTTTATGTGAACCACTCGTATTGAAGATACTGCAAAATTAGAAAATAGCTATTTTCGTGCCCATTATCATAAATTTTGCGGTGTAGCAAAGGCCTCGGGCAATATTTTTTCTTTGACGTAATTTTAATAAGTTCTAGTAATGATGTATTAAGCTTGCCCGCGGTTAGTTTTATGTTGTTTTCTGACATAAATCTGGGTAATATAATTATCTTTGTAATCCGGTAGCGCACTTGGTTGATACTGATTCTCATTAAAGTCGTTTAATTACGTTTTTGGAATGTTATTGAACATCTTTCGATAAAAGGAGCTAAAAATATCAAAAACACATTTTTTACAACATTTTAAAGACATTATTTAAATTATAATTGAAAATCAAGTCAATTAAAACATTTTGTATGCATTTAATGAATTTATTGATTTGTCCAATGATCTTTAGGATTTTATTGGAATAAATGACTTATAAATATTGCAATTAAAAAATGATGTTCCGATATTTTTATTTCTGTATAAGGCTTGGCTTGTTCGTATGTAAGGTAAGTTTAATTGTATTTTAGCTGTATTTTAAAAGCTAAAGTACTGGGCGGAAGCAGAGTGAAGCGATGTATATTGTTGGAGGGAATCAAAGGGCTTTCCTGGAAGCTCCTTCCTTTGTTCTTGTAGTACATTAGTGTGTTACTATTTACGCTATAGTTTCAAAAAAGGAACACTGCCGGCTAGACATGATACATTTATTTTTTCATTTCAACATTCCAAAAATAATTTTTCGCATAAATAAGACGGATTTGAAATAATATTGTGTTCTCAATTTAAAACGTCTGTAAACAGAAACTTCAAAGATTTATGTTTCTAGATTTGAATTTGGAATAGCAAAGCAGAAAACTCAAAAGATTAGGTACATTGCGTTGTTTATGTATTCAGAAGGATTGCTTATTCAAAGTTTTTAATCTGCTTTATCTACGGTTTTCCACGAAAAATCTTATTTATTTACGTTCACTGTTTTGTTCACCTACTTTTAGCAATTATTTTGGAATGTGAATTGTTGATGCTTATAATGTCAAGTACATTTCTAAATACTGACATAAAATTAAGACGCATTCAAAGTGAAAAAAAAAACTGTTAGGTACTACTAACTATAGGTATTATGGATTACTACATCTATTATGTCTATTATGACGACCTCTGTGGCGCAGCGGGCGAAGGTACGCCTGCGACGCAAGAGGTTGCGGGTTCGATTCCCGCCTCGGAACAACAATTTGTATGATCTGCAAATATTTGTTCCGGGTGTCTGGGTGTTATATATATATAATAAAAAAAAAATATCTATCTATGTATGTATATTATATTAAGTATATCAGAAGTCTAGCACCCGTAACACAAGCTTCGAGCTTACCACGGGGCTAGATGTCGTTGTGTAAAATTGTCCAGTAATATTTATTTATTTATTATTATTTATTTATTATTATGGATCCTTATACGAACATTAGTTTATTGAACAACCATCAGTTTCATATTCTTAATTTGAATTAAAAAAACAGATGTTGATAACTCTATCTGTTTAATAGAACCGTTTTTAGAGAGCACGCAAAATATTCTAAGTTTAAAATTGGAATTTGAAACAAGAACGCGGTTATTCCCGCTGTTTGTATAACGCCTGAGACAGAGTAGATTATCTGAAGGTAAATACAAATATTGTAAAGATATGGTCGAGACGAGTCGGCTACCCGTTTTTGTTGCGTCAACATTGTTTTTATGGTGTCTAAGGCTGGAATACACGGGATTAGTGGTTGAAGCTAGTGGAGTAAGCTACGGAACGTAAGAACTAAGATGGTATTTTCCTTTGGTATAAAATCCTACTAATATGTGTAATGATTGGTTTTAGATGTTCTACAGTTCGAACATAATTGACATACAAAACATCTAATTTTGATTTCAATATAAGTAAAGAGATAGTAAAAAAATGATTTTGAATGGAGATTTAATCTCGATGTTGACTTAGTAGTTGTACCTACACTTAATTAACTAAAGTCTCTATTATTCCCACTTCTGAACGCTTTAGTTCGTATCAACTTGTGGCTGTACAATAAAACACTAGGTAATAGGACTATCCTACCGTATAATCACCTTTATTGAGTATTAGATAAATTCCTTAAGCCTACAGCTTTAGAAACCTTAATAAAGAGCTCAAGCAACACAGCCGGCGCTATCTAGTGATGAAAAACACCGAAATTAACCAGGTCACGAATACTCAAAAACTCATCAAATTTATTTACAGCTTGACCTCAAACTGCGTCAGTCCGTCAGTCTATCAAGCTTCAAAGCTGTCAGCTACCAGGCGAGCAGAACCAACGAGCAGCTCTTTGATGTTAATTAATGTATCAGTTCATTACGCCCTGGTACTTCTGGTTCGTGTCGCGGGACAAATTAGGAACTATTTTTGTGTTTTACCAGGTGGCTCTGGATCGGTGATTTGTGGGACGATTTCGTTGAGAAATCACCCGTAATATTATTTCTGTAGAGTAACTGAGAAGGTTTGTTTATAAAATGGTGTTGAAGTTACAGGCTTTAAATTGGTACCTACTATAGCTCCAAAGAAAATTCAATTGATTATAATGTATTATTCAAGCATTGAGCAATTTATTTAATTTTTATTTTCTTGCTAGACGACATTTTACACTCAACTTTACTAATTTCAGTTCTAATTTCAAATGGAACGTTACCGAACCATTCCACAAAGCGAGCTAGATTCGAAATTCAAGCCGAGGTAGACCATAAAGAAGCGAGTAACACCTTTTTGCACCTCCAACTACCCTATTCTTCACTGCCCCAGTTCGCGTGTATCAATCTAATTGCATTCACACCCGCCCCCACTCCGCTAAAATAACTAATTAATCTATGCTAGTTTATTTACGACTGTGGCTTCTTTACTGGGTTTGTTATTGTTGCTTGAAATTGACTGTAAATAAATGAACTGTATTTCAAATTTATAAAGGTTGCCTGGAAGAAATCGCTTTTAGTGATAAGGCCGCCCATTGTTACACTTTTGTATGTACTTACCTATATTTTTTTTGTAATGTGTTTTTTATTTTTTGGTGTTCAATAAAGAATATGTATTTCACTATTAGAATACTCGTAATTGATACATTTTTTTGAACTGTATTTAGTTAAATTGATAACGCTCGGCTCGAAATTTAAATATGTTTTCACACCATAGTAACTAGCCAAAAATGTAGTGTATGCGTTCGAATTTTAAAATCGCATTCCTCAAATATTAGTTGCCATAGATGGGAAAGTGCAGAACGGGCATTACGCGAATATCTTCACTTACCTATGCTTCTAGTAAGTTGCACATCGTAAAGGCACGGCGGGGCGTGGTGGCGACGCCCTGCGCTTTACCCGCCGTGTCTTTATTAGCCAAGTTATAGACTTGCAACGAAGCTTCTAGATCCTAACGCTTGTTGAAATACTTTTGTAATGGTCAAGTTATTGTTTATTTTCACCATCTCACTTTTGTATAGCCAGCAGCTACTACATAATCGCCTGAATAATTCAAATGATTTGATTATTACAATGTAAAAAATTGGAATTAAAATCAATGAAATGAAATGTATTTTCGTTTAGATGATTGAAACGCTGTACGTACAGGTAGCTCTAATCACTTTTCTTTGAAATTTCTATTTTCAAATATTTTCTACATCGCAACGGAAGTCCGCGCATTCAGCCAAAATGGCCCCCAGATGGGCATAGACACGAATCGTAAGATAAATTACTGCATGACCGGAGTTAATAGAAGAATAATGAAACAATTATTGCATTGACGCTTGCGTGTCCGAGGTGAGAGGACAACCCACCCCTCGAGGGGCAAAATGCACCCCATTTTACCCCCATACGAAAATAATTTTGATAGACACTTTGCGTGAGAGCACCTATTATTTTCGTACGCTTATAATTCGGCACATTATCGTGCGTTACCGATTATTTCGAATGATAATCGATAGAACATTCGCACCTTATATCATTATAATGCAGTTTCGATGACATGTGGCGGAAGTAGGGATGGGAAATGATCGATTAACGGTTGCCGATGATCACCTTTTTACCGGTGTTTTAGGACTAAATAATTCTATATGATTCGATATCGGCTTTCCAGCATAATTGATCATCATCATTCTAAGTACAAATCACAACATACTTGTCTGTGTATAGACGAACGCTACTGCCCTTAACATTTTGTTTGCGTAATTTTAACGAATTTGTTGTAACTTTACGTCTTCTTGACGTAAAACAAAGATGTCTTCCACTGTCACCGCTTTTTTAACAAGGTCGGCTCTAAGGTACAACAATGTTGTCTCACAAACACTCGCAGCATCCGGTGTTATCTAATCTCCGGTCAGTGTTTGGTGATACGAGATATGCTAATAACGTCAGGGAGATAACACAGCGCCGTTTGTTTTGGGGAATCGGAAATTTTCTGATACAAGATAACGTGTGTCGTTAAGGTGTATGAGAACTAAAGGTATCTGAAAATTACTTTAGTAAAATCTTTTTATATTTTGACATGTTTTTCAAGTTTTGTGTTGTCAAGATTTTTGATTAAGCCCATGTTTTTTGAGCATTCCAGACCATGTTGTGTCTTACCAATGATGATCATTAATATATTTTATATAATAATCATTAATATATTAATACATGTTTTTATCATTAATAAGTATATTAAACTGACAAAAACCATTCAAAACTACAGTCCCAAGTACCTCTACAAGTCTCTATTGAAGTGGACGAAATCAGAACTAACAGATCTCATACAAACTTCTAGGGGCATCACTAGCGCCTACCATAGATTCGTAGACTGTAAAGTAGTGTTGTGAACAAACAGTGTCGAACAAGGACCCTTGTCTGAAGCACTGCATTTTGTTTATACAGAGGTAGGAACTGTGTGCTTGCTGTTTGGGGATTAATTCAAAAGTATCATCATCATTAATACAGCTACATATTTCTGGGTGTTATAATTTTAATTTCATAAGGAGGTCCTACATCGCTCAATCCATATTTTATAATCTGTGACTGTTTTTATAAACATTTCCGGTAAGAACATAAACCATAGAGTATAGTTATTTAATTTAAGAGTTTAATGTTGGTTTTTCACACGGTAACTGTGTTGACAGAGGCTTTAAATCAACTAGTCATCAGCAAAAGCTTAATTAGTTAGCGGATACGAAATTTCCCTGAAATTTATTGTTTTATTTCAAGCTTCAAGCTTACCACGGCTAGATGTTGCTGTGTAAATTGTCCAACAATATTTATTTAAAATTATAATTATTGTAGATTTTAGCTTAGTTCTTAGGTATATTTCAAATACCTTATTAAATAAATTAATTCACATCAATGGAATATTTTGAAATGTTACAATTAAAAACGGAATGTGTTAGTTTCATTTAACATATTCCTGTTCAAATTAACACTTATGAAATCTGTTATAATCACATTTGACTTTCAAAGAGATGCCAAAGTATTTTTTTGATATGTGACATGTATAATAATTAAAGTTAACTGTCTGTCAGTACTGTTGGAAAACATCCGGGTTGTTTGTAAACGCGTCACATTAGATTCATGGGTTCCGTCGCAAATGTTACGAAAACTACGGAAATTGTTTTAAATAAGCAGCATTTTAAAATAGTCATGCCAGCTGATAAATCAATCATAATGATGAAAAACATCGCATATATTATAAATTAAGAATATACTTACACAAAATTCTATAGGTAAGCTTCTTTTTTCGGATTCAGCTGACAAAATTGTCAGTAACATAATCTTGTTAGTTATTATCTGTGTTTTATATAAAATTGGGATGAATGTAATAAAATTATACGCATGCAAATAAGTACAGTTTGTTTGCTTACCTAATAATTATTTTAGAAGATTACAACTAATTAAAAAGGTTATTTAGTGACCATCATCTCTAAAACATCTTATGTCTCGAGCTGAACATATTCCTGCCAAAATCAATTAAGATTTACGATCCAGCTGATTGAAACCTCTGCATTAACTTCCTCAATCATTTAACGTATTATCAAACGTGCCAATTGCCATCCGCCATGTTCCTTGACGTTTTCGAAAGCAAACTTCTCCGCTTGATACCACAATATCGTTACGACATTCCGTCACAACAAGTTTATAAATAAAACCTCTAAACATTAATTAACCAAAGTGACAAGCTCACACGACATTCATTATAACCTAAATCATGTCATTATTCATGTAGGTATTCTATTTCCGATCCTCCAAGTTTTTCATCTGCCAAAACTTCATGTCGTTCCATTAATTTTACTGACGTGAAGTTGGAATGGAACACATGACGTTTGAATGGACTGTATCTACAAACTTAAATGAGTTTCCCATCACTAATTATCTTTTGAAAGCTGGTGTGATGTGTCTTTTGTCTTGTGTCTCGACTCTACATTATGATTCTTATTTCAAATAGTCGAGGATTTCAAATGACTACGAAATCAAAACAATTCCACATCCAAAATGTAACCCGTCACGTACTTTTATCATTTAAAATACATAGTAGAGATTTTATTTTACTTCGAAATCAACTAAATTCCAAGTATAAAAAATATCTTTGAATCGAATGAATAAATTTTTGGATTTCGAATTTCAAAACGGCAGGAAAAAGTTACCCAATTGCGCGCCACCGATACGAAACGAACTGTAATCAATGCTCTGATTCGCGCTCTTTTGAATGACAATGAAGGTTTTTCGCTGGTGGTTGCTTTATCTATATCAGTGTGTCCTATATTTCATCCAGTTAACTATTAAGTCACAACCTGTAATGCAACGCTGGGCTATGTCCGTGAACCGTGTTATGCTACGTATCTTCTCAATTCTGATTCGATCCCGTAAATAAACTCTGAGCATAGCCTTCTACATAACCCTTATTAGAATATTTATGACCTTGTTTATTAGTAAGCACTATTTTGATTATATTTCTTTTATTAATGAAACTATTTACTTGTCTAACCACAAAACAAAAATGCAATATCAACCCCATGTTATATTTAAATGAAATCATTATTAACTTAATTCACACCTAACTCAATCTCATACGATTTAAATGAATGCATTGGTAAAACCATGTTTCATAAATAAAACATAAAACTAAGATACAAGTCGCTAAACTGTCGCGTTTTAGTATTCCGCGCTCACGTCAAAATATTCAAATTGAATTGTCATCGGAATACGGAATGAATCGATTCAGATTTGAGTTTACAGCGTGTTAGCGGATCTAGTATCGATTTCGGAGTCGATTATTGGGTATTGTTTCATAATATTTTGTTGTATGACACACGTTTTGCAATATTTTGTTGATTAACAATTAATAACACGAGGTATCTATCTATTCTGTTTTTAAATATAGATAAAGTGATGACGACCTCTGTGGCACAGCGGGCGAAAGTCCGCTTGAGATAATAGGTTGCGGGTTCGATTCCCAACTCTGAACAAAAAAATAAATTTTACTTAAATTTCATTTGAGTTTTTTTATCGACGGTGATTTCTCCGATAATTTTTAAAGCAAGATATTTAAATATTTTTTTCTTTTGATCTAATATTGTTACTAGAATCTGTTCGGAAAACCACTTGGGCCCCGCAAAAATCGGCTAACAAAGTAACACTCAGCTCAAGTGTCAGCAAGTGGCGGCCTCATTCGATTACAGTAGTGAGGGGACTCGATTCTAAATAACTTATGTCGAGTGCCCGATTATGCGATTACAATGCGGCTGTGAGGTTAGAATTGTAACACGCAAAAGAATTTACCATTTTAACAAGGGTTTAACTTTACATGTCTATTTATATACCAAATAGTTTTTATCTTCAGAAACAATAAAATGTTAAGTACTCTCGTCAAGAAAGAAGTCCCTGTGTCCCAGCAGTAAAAATTTAAAAATACTAAAGTTCATCAGAATAATTTAAAAGCCACATTAATGATATCGAATTTTCTCATAGGATGCTTTTTTGCTTAGAAGTGGGGCAATCATCATACAACCATAACGATCTTCCAAATGAAACCCATTATAGTCCCGGCTTCAGGTACACATTATAATATCTTAATAAGTTTGACGACATCCTAGATATATGGTACTTCTCTTCGGTTACAACAAAAATTGGAGCAACAGTGTTACAAACATTTCTGTTAGACAACAAGACCTTAAACACGAGACACCATCCCATTCCTCTCGAGCTTGTAATCATCTCCTACAAATTCGCCATAACCCTCCCCAGCTCCGCTTAAGGGCCCGCAAGAGCCCCGAGACCTCGAGACGCCGGAACAAAATCACTATGAGAACGTTAAAGGCCCAACGACCTATAAAACACTCGCGTCTTTACAACCACCATCTTTGTTTAGGGCCAACTACGATTAAGGTTTATCTTTGTTTCATGGTACATTTTCGCGGTGGCAATCAAATTTTTACGGCTTTTGAAAGGGATTTTGAGTTTATGAGGGCTTTGTAGGTTAATCATATCTTAGGAGATAAATTCTTATCGCACCTGGTTTTAAGCGGTTTATTGCTTTTTTGTAGTGTTGTGAAGGTTTATTTGAAATTGGAACCCCCTTTACGAAATATATTTGCAGATTCTGAGGCTTTTACGGATTTGGTTTCTTTTATTATAGTTATCATTAATTTTGTTCTCTATGACCAATTTTCCTTTTAAGCATCGACATTTTAATTGCCTTTTTAAGAATAACAACGTTGTAATGCTGTAGCAGCTTGATTAACTTTGTGGTATGTTTTCGGTTATTTACAGTGACTAATAACTCCATGGCACAGTCAAACATGAAGCTTATTGGAATAAATGATAAAAATATACTAGAATATACTACGTATACAAACAAAACCACGAGAAGAGAAAACCCCTGCCAGATTTCTAAATTCAAATCTTTGAGATGCGGACTTGTTGCCAACGAAACAAAAAATGATGACTGTAGTTCCCACTTCATTCAGAAAACTAACCATAAATCACTGTCTGTTTGTTTAGAAGCGGAAGTAACAGCTCATAACCATAGAGATCTCTTGTCTTTAATAACAGTACAATTGAATGGCCACAGTCTATCGCCTGACAAATTCTCACGCCCCTGACATCGTCTTAAATGTGCACTTAACTTACCCTTTCTGTGTCTCACCCTCGGACGCCTTTCTTTTTATATCTCAACTTTATTAACGCATAAAGGTCGGCTGATGGCCCTTTAAGAATTAGGATGCGTCCCAGACTCACTCGACTCGAACAAATGGAGTGTCGCAACTTACGGACTGTCCCATCCCTAAGCGCAATTAATGGCGCTGTTATCACACCGTTCCAAATTTGAATCTCCCCGTACGGATTTCAGCTAATCCATTCCATTTTTAAATTAACTTTAAATAAATAACGGCTTTCGAACGCGGAAGTGCGCTCTTTTTTCTATTAGGGATGTAGAACAGCAGTAATGGGGGAAATGCCGATTCCAATACGAGTATCGACGTCGTGAAAGCAATCGGATTTACATGTCTACCGAGCGCGCACTAAAACGAAATCATGAATGAAGCGCAGTATAGGAAACCCAAAACATTATCCTTATGCTCCCATTTTACGACCTTTACCCCATCGAGTCGAAAGGGTCACATCAGTACGACACGCTGTAAAAGCACTCCTTCTCTTTCGCACGCGAGCGCCGCTCCTGAAACCGAGCGAGATAATCACGAAGATGAGTCGAAAATTATTTTTTTTATTATCACCATCGGCGGTGCTCTTTTATTTCCTTTTTACGGTCCGAGTACCTCATAAAAAGACAATAAACTTACTATTTACAGACCATCAGGAAATTGTTAGCCGAAGAGGTCTCTTTACGACACATGTTCGTGGCTACAGCTCCGAATGATGCACTCTTTACGATTGGCGCGCCGTAAACCGAACGAATGATACATTTTATCTCTCCCTATGAGTATATCACGCCATCTGAATCAACTGCAAATGTTTTATTGTCTATGAATATCTCGAGTAGCCGTGATGAAGATTCGATTGACGGGCGAAATGAGAGCCAAACTCCGGGAGCAGCCATTATAAACGCATCGTAAAAGATACGATAAAGTAGTAAGGTATGATATAATCGGAAGTCAAGCCTCACTTTTATTATAAGGGAATTTCGTCAAGAGATATAATAATAGTTATTAAATCGGCTGCCCGTGTTAGCTAATACATCAGTTAAGCGTTCTTTTTATGATTTAACGCTGATTCGCCTCGATATTGCCGCTCATAAATTATCCCAGGGGTTACCGGATAAATTGTTTTATGATATGTTTTCATTGTTTACGAGTGTGATGTTTCTGTAATGACGTCTCGGATCTGTGCCGTGGTTTGCGGTTATCAAATAATCGAGTTTTATCGTCCTAGTAACGTCCCTATTATGCAAAGTGGGCGATTCGGTTTTACTGCGTTAGTTCTTGAATCGGAAAATTCCGTTTGCGAACTGTGGTTTATCGACAGTTTCCTCGGGACGTCACTATTCAAATGGCACTTTTTAGTTTATTTCCGTAAGTTCTCCGGAAGGCCGCCGTTATCGCCGCATTGGGTTATCGGAAATTTTGCCGATTCGTGCGCGTCACTATGCAAAGTGAGCGATTTGGTTTATTCGTGTTAGTTTGCAATAATGCGACGTGGAGAGGGTCGCGGCGGCGGGGCGGGGCGGGGCGGGGCGGTCCAATATTGTGGATTCCGAGGATGCTCTCGCAGTGCGTGTAATGAATTTCGGGATTGTCTTGCGGTTTTTCGGTTCGAACCCCTCGGGATGTTTGCTTTCGCTCTATTGGGCTCTCCAACTTTGATAATCAAGAAATTTTCGGAATTCTTTCGTGTTGTACCGCGCCGTGCCTTCCACGGCTCTATGCTAATAAGGGCTGCTATTATTTAGGTCCGGCCATTCGTATGATAAAATTGAACGAGTGATATTTGCCCGCAGACAATTCCTATGGAGATTCGGTCTTGTTCTGGGGGAATCTGTGCGTGGGGATGATAAACGGCATTTTCCTTTTGCGAAAATATCGCAAGAAATACGGAATTATACCGAGGCCATTCCGCGCTCGGGACGAGACCTCTATATTTGTACGGATCAGCTTTTTCTTTCATTTCAGATGTATTTATTCTTCTTCCTATAATATCACATCTGTTTTTGTATGTGCGTTTGTTTTTCTTAGCTTCTCTATGCTAATGTGTCTCGTAAATTAATCAAGAGAGATTATTTCCTCCAAACCCGAGGGAAGCTGCGAGTCTGTAATAAAGCGTATTTTTTCATCCAAAATACTAATTTTCTTAACGAATTCACCTGCTCCCTCGAGCTAAGTTATTAAAAAGGCCCATCTTAATTACAAGCATCGTTTCAAACGGCCAGCGTGAAGTCAAAAGGTGAAATTCGAAAATGGAACGAGTTTTGAAGCAGAATTCCACCGCAGTACACCGAAGAACTGTTGGCCATTTAAAAATTAAAAATGGAATTTGAATCGTAGAGATGGGCCGTTATTGCAAAATCGAATTTGAAATCGATGTTTCGAGATTAGGAGCAGCTTGAATAGTCAGTAAGGTGCATTTCAAACAAAGCACTGATATTTTTATGTCTGCGCTCGGCTTTACGGCGCTGCGGTCGCCCGAGGCGGGGACGGTTCTAATTAAAATCGCTCTACGTTTTCTGTGGTGTTCATTTTCATCCTTTAAAACGCTTTTTGTTGTGCCCTCCCTGGTTACTGCGTTATTGTTGTGGGCTGTAACTAATTTACATGTTAATGAGATGTTTGTAATGATTCGATAATAGTTGCCAGAATGGGTACTGATTAACCCACAAATTTAAATGGCGGAACAAGATTTTGATGTGCCTGTTGAAACTTAAGTTTCTATTACTTTTCCAACAAAGGTTTCTACTAAAGAATGCGTATAGGGTCCAAAACATGTTTAAATTCTCTTATATTCATTAGCATTTATCACAATATGGGGCCGGCAGAAGCGCGAGCGTGCCTTTGTCTCGCGTATGCAAACGACGTACACCTGTGCCTGTTTATGTAAGCCTGGTACTCGCAAGAATGGGGAGCATATTTTTGGTTTTAATTGTTTTTCTTATTGATGAGAAACGTAATGTTTTGTTACGGCTTCGGTATAAGGTACAGTAATTAATTTTAATAGCTCGTCATTTGTTTAAACATCTGTATTCTGCATTAATGTCATCTTAGGTGTATTTCACTCACATTTCACACATTATTATTACTCTGCTAACTATTTCAACAATTATTCCTTCGTAACCTCGAAATTAAACATCGATTAAGAATAATGATTTCAAAAGTAAACAGTTTCACGCTTGTTTCAAGCTTTAAGCTCCGCTTCACACTTTTTACCAGCTCTCAATTTAAAACAATTTAATTCCGCGGTCGATGCGGTCCCGATTTACGATCAACGGCTACTTACCATCGATAATTAAAGCGTAGGTAAATCATCGATGTCGATAAACAATGCGCCCAGCACTATTAACCTGGGTAACGATGATAAAATGTTAATTTTAATTTTATAATCTGGCTTTGAGCGCATCAATAAGCTTCATATTTTAAATTAAGAATGATTTTGCTGTCGTTTTTGACTAATATCAATTGAAGGCAGTCTAATTCGAATGTTTAAATTAAGAGTAACATAGTAAATTTTCATAGGAGGTTTTATGAACTGGACGAGAAAATTTGAATGTTTGTTTAGTAAGGTGCAAAGTTGGGAGGCAATGGCGCGGGCATTGAAGAGAGATGATTCGTTATGACGTGAACTAAGTCGCGGAAGTAAGCCTCTTTCGGTTTAAAAGCATGCCGAAGTTGCCATCTTACAAGTTTAAATGTTTCAAATGGAAATTTACATCCACAAAGGGAATTCGTATGTATTTTACCTAAGTATGTTAAAAAAAATTCATGGCACCTGATAAATATATCAAAATATTTTAACAGAATTTCATTAAAAATAACTATTCATTTGGGTGAATAAAAATTGATAATATTCGATAAAAGTCAAAATCTAACACAACCGCTCAAAATAAGTTTAAAAACTGTCATACATTATTTAAACACCTTCCCGAATCAAAATATGTGACTGGTAACTCTATAAAAAATAAAAAGACCACCAACAGAATTAAATTTGAATTTAGAAGAACAAAAAATGCTAATCTCGATAGAGGTTCACCGCCCTGATTTGCAAACCGACTCAGTGACGATTGTATGCTGATCGTACAAATTATGGAGGTATCTACTATATATTATATGTTGTTATAATGTCGATATAAGTACCCAGTTACAGTAGGTACTACTCATTGCCTAAGTAAAAATATATTAAAATAAACTAATTAGAATCTTTCCCAGTCAAATTTTAGGTTAGTTTGAATTAGAAGTATGTCTAGATAATAATATAAGATTTTAACCGCATATGGATGATCTAAAACCTTATTAGTTTATAAGAAGAAACATATGTCTTTATGTATGGATGTTTGTTACACTTTGTTTCGATTTTTCATCTCAATCGTTTATCAGTTAAGTAGGCTACTCTATTCTTATTGGAAAATAATTTCGTAGAATGAGTATAATCTAGTTAGTTTCTTTAACGCATTGTCATTAATAATAAACACGAAAGTTTGTTGTTGTATGAGTCTAAAGGGGTATTTGTCTTTACATCTTTTCTTCTTCTAGAAAATTGCCTAGGCATTACGATTTAATTCATCATTATCCAATAACCAATATCAACATTACATTTCCCACACAATAATATTTATTTACGAAGCAACTTTATCAGTTGAATACTCCAAATTTAACGTTCGACATTCAAATTCAAGGAATCATCACCCGCAGAGCGACTCTTGAATTATTCTTAAAAATATGGAGTTATTTTTAACCTCAACGCGGGGTCGCCGCGCCCCTTTAAGAAAAAATGTTAAATGTCAAAAGATAAATTACCTAAGGGAAATTAAAAGTGTCTTGGAATAATAGAATTTAGCATTGTTTGTGAGTTTATGTAAGCACTTGAAATTTCAGGTAAATACCTGTTTGTATTTTTAAGCTTTCAGCAAAACCCATTTATGTAGTTTTTTTACGTGAAGAAATTCCAAATATACACACGCACACACATTTTATATTTATTACATAAAATGGTATAGACGTAGATGGTAGGCGTGGTAGAAGATAAATATAAGTTTATTTTCCTCCAGAGTTGACTATAAAAAAAAGATAAAATCTAGTTTTAAAAAATAAATCTACAGAAACGTATTTAGAATTAAAGATAAACATTACGGCAGTCAAGTCGCCTCCAAAAAGTTTTATCAAAACAGTTTAAAAATTATCTGTGATCCTTTTATATTCCCCAGCGCTTGTTCATAACAATTTTAATTGAAAAAAATAAAACAATGCTATCAAATCTGTTCCGTCCTATCTTTGCGCATTGAAACACGAACATCACAAATACATTAAAGAACTCAAATCTAATTTCCCAAATAAAAAAACAAAAAAATCTTAATTACTTTTCTCTGAAAGAGATAAGGCGCCCTATTCGAATCCTCGTTATCAACACTTTCTTCCTCCTTGGTTTCTGGGGCCATCCTAGGAGTACGAATTTAAACCACTGAGCAATTTTTAAATTTATTACGAAAAATTATTTATAAAATGTTATTGACGGATTTCTGTCATTAAAGAACGTAATATCTGAATATATTTATATAACCAAACCTTTTTTTATAAACTGCCTAAATTTAGCTAAATAACAAAACAATTTATATTTTTTATTTTTAATGAATATTACTGGATTTTTTTAAATATTAACTGAATAGTAATTCTACAGAAGTAATTAAATATATTTAGTATAAAAGATTTATGTCATTTATTTCCATAAATTATTAAGATTACTTACTTGGACAAGACAATAATTTAACTAATATTATAACTTTTTATGCTATGTAATTTTGATTGTTTTTGTTATGTATATATAATAATTTATTTGTTCGTATTTTAAGTAATTAGTATAATTGGTGTTTAGTAACCTAATTATTAAATAAAAAATTTTTATTGGTTTTGCTTACAGTTCATACAGGCTCGGTGGCTAGGTATCACTATTTTGTGGGTTTCCTTCAACCCTCGGTATACCTATCAGCGTAATTTAAAGATAACTAATGCTCCCAGTCATTAGGGACTGAGAAAATGCAGCCAAATGCATTTTTAATATTGGCTTCTTGATTTCAGGTGTATTTTCCGAACGGGAGATACCTATGCGGTAAATTACTGTACCTAGCGATCAATGTAGAGTTATTTATCGATATCCAAGTTTTTAGTAAATTCTATAACTAATTTCTGTTTTAAGATACCTTTAGCATTAGTTTCTTGTATGTATCTTTGAAGGACGTAATTCAAAGACCGGATCCCTACTTGTTTCATTTTCTATAAAACATAAATAAATTTTATGCAACTTGGTGCAGCCTTTTGGTTATAATTGAATAAGCGTTACTTTAGTATCCATTAACAAGATGGCGCCTAAACTATTAAACACTAGGTCTTTAGCTGTGAAAAGCAGCTATTTCTAGTTAATTTTATATAGCCACAGAATGACTCAATAAATTCACTTTTATGAAATAACAGCAGTAAAAACTATTTTAGGTGACGCTTATTACAGTGTGACCATCTTTAACATTACGATTAAACTATTTTTAAAATTTTACGAGTTTATTCTATCCCTATTACATTTTATTTCCTGTAACGTTTTTGATGAGGCTCTTGTAGTCGCTGAAGACATAAAACTGTTCTTAGATTATTTATAACGATTAAAACTTTTACGAGCCTAATGTCCAACGATTTTAATATAGGTCTAATTGTCCCTGAGATTTTGAGCTTTAACGATCGAAATAAAGAAATTAAAAAGGGCTGCCCACGATTTGGTATTTTTTTCTTTTTAAAGAAAAAAACATTATAATCCTGCGGCAGTAAAATACCATGAGACGTTTACGACAAATTCACACAAGTCCTACTTAATAAATCTGACAAAATCTGAAATTTATGCTCGCGAAGGCTAAAAAAGGACACTATATAAAAGATTATTTTACGATGCAGTAAAATGTTTAGAATGCGGCCCTGGACGGGATGATTCGGGAAAATCCATTTCAATTAAAATATTTTTATGATGATTGCAATAAAAATTAAGAAAAATTACTTCCGTTTAATGCTCTCATTATAAGTTGCCAAAATATTAACGACCGTTCCGGGGTTGCTGCGAAGAACATTATTGAAGAAGTTTTATTAAAAACATAATTTCATAAGACCCGCCGCTATACATTCATTAATCAACATCTCGGGTCAAAGAAAATATTTATAGTAATTCCGGTCATTTCATCATGTTTCTACACTAACAACGTTAAAAAAATATCAACAAAATACGTTTTTCAGATAATTCCTTCTCGTAGTCCAGTGTAGGTACCTACCACAACACAAACTCTAGTTTTTACTACACAAATTGACTTAAAAAAAACATCCTTATAACAATCACTTCTATTATTGTTACATAATATATTTGACTATGCAAGAGGTTGCGGGTTCTTTCCCGCCTCGGGACAAAAAATTGTACGATATGAAAATATTTGTTTGTAATAAATATTTGGTTTATAATGTTTAATAAAAAACGATTTGTACCGTATATTATATTTAGTATATCAGAAATCTAGCACCCGTAAAACACTAGATGTTGCTGTGCGAATAGTCGAGCAATATTTATTATTTAGTTTTTTATTATTCCAGCCAAATAGCAAAAAAATAAGCTTCACTTTTAATTATCACCAAAAAAAAATTTCCCAAATGATTGCAATCATACTTAATTCCCAAAAAGCGTCACCTTTCTACGACAAAGAAATATAGTGAGCGCTCACTAGGAATAATAAAAAGTGTTCTTGATTAAATAGAACGTCGTAGGCCTCCGTAGGGCTTCGGGGCAGTTTGCACGTGATAAGCATACAGCAGCCTTACGCTTAGATTTTATAGCGGAAGAATTAAAGCTATTTGTCAAAAATGATTTAGTGGGGGCAACGACCCTTGGTCTAAGTCCTTGATCGCGCTTATAATGTTTATTAATAACGCGGTTTGTAGGTGAGTTCTTAATACGGACCTGAATTTTTGTAAAACGAATTTCTAATTTTAAAAGTTTGGTGATTTGGAATCGTGGAATTTATAGGTTAAACTTTTTTGACATTAATAAAATTAGGATACATTGTATATTTTTTTAAGTTAATTAATATTTTTGGTATTATTAGCAGATGGTTATTTCAATTATTTAAATATCCCAAGACTGAAGTAATAACCAAAAAACTACATTACCATATTTTGAGGCGTCAAGTAGAATGTTTGAGCTTACCTGTAAGAAAGAAAAGAAAATTAAAATGGCGCAAAATTCAAGAAAAAAAATATTGCAAGTACAGATAAATTTGGAGACCCTATTTTTTATGCTAAACATCAGAATATTTTCTCTGGTCATTTGTAAGAAAAAATATGGGCAATAGTTTTTCTATTGTGAGCGTCCCTTTTTAAATAAATAAACAGGCATTTTCGACTTTATGTACAAAAGATAAAGTTGAAATTTTATTGCGAAACTGCCTCCTTGCAATGTTTATTGGCGAAGATATTTTGTAAAAAGAACGTCCGGTAAATATTTAAGGAATTTGAAATAGGAATGAAGGTATACATTTTAAGGTAACAATGATTTTACCTTTTATTTAAATTAAGTAGACTAGGGTGAGTAGTGGTTTTTACAGAAAACGGGATTTTTATAGTAGGTAACCTATTTATTTTTACATAAAATAAAGTTTAAATTGACTTTAAAGTGTATCTACTAAAAATACGTAATTGTTCAAATATTTTTTAATTACATACCTAAACCTCTATTTAATAATTATACCTAATAACGATATCTATTTAAACCCTCACTCTTAATTACAACAAATATAATTCTTGAATAAAAAAACATTTGCACAAAAAGTTTTTATGCGTTAATCCGAATGTACTATTAAGTGCACAATGTCGTCCCCTACAGACAGACTTACATATTAATATTTATATGTACGTTTGTTAGTCTGTCATACGCAATTATTGTAATGCATTCGATGCACACCTTTGCATCGCAACTGTCATATTGTAGAGTGACACCACGTTACGGACAAAATGTACAAGAACATTATAATAATAATAATAAAATGTGTTTGGTAAATTCATGATAATGTTTTTTGTAATTTAACCTGTAGGTTCCCACTGCTGGGCATACTTTTTTTTTTACGTCCCTTTCTAAGATTAATAATCTAATTTATTTTAGTAGACAATATTAAGATAATATTTAAAGTTATACTGTAAAATAATAATATTGCAGAAATATATGATAAAAATTTTGACACTTAAACCTAGGAGCGACACTCTCCTAGGTTTAGGTAGACTAGGTGTTAATCTGTTACCTAGTGAAAATATTACTTAATAGCTGATCATTTTTTACACCATTAATCCTATCCTGGGCTACTACGACTATTTTAAAGCAAAATCACATAAATTGGCCCAGCCGTTCTTGATTTATCAAATAACAACGTAAAGTGGCATTGATTTTTATATAAAAAGAAAGATTACATAATATTTCACTTAGTCATTTGATAACAAAACTAACCAAATTCTAACTTGAACATAAAACAGTAACTACAGTTAAGCAAACGACCGTAAGATCAAATTCCATAATGCACAAGTAATGTCATGAATATTAATAAAATCACACAAACACATTACCATTTAACACCTTAGTTGTCTGTCTGTTCGTCCCTACGTCAGATTGACATCTGTCAGTGGGGCGAGTGGGGACACCGAAGTCCCCACTAGTCTTATTCGACCCCATATTTCTCGCTGGTGGAATAAATTTTTAATCAAAACATTTTTGGACCCCTCCTATGGTCGTTAATTTATCTATTGTCAGTTGGTGGTACAAGTTAAGTTGGGTGCCGATCTAGAGTATTTTTATTCATGTAAATGTGATTATATAAATAAATATATCAGAAAGTAACTTTGCGATCATCTACCCATAAAATGGGTTGCATTGGGGAGGGAATGGGAAGGACGTCTGTGTTTTCTATGTACTTATGTAATAAAGCTGAAGAGTTTGTTTTACTTAGATTATTTAAAGCTTTGAAGATTTATGCCATTTGTTTCCATAAAACCCTATAGATTCCTTGGATTAAATAACTATAATAATCATTAAAAAATAATTGAACGAAATAATAAATCGACTACTAAAATTTTTATAATGATTATCACGTATAACATAACATATATATTTGAATATATCAATAAATCTACAACACTTTAAATTATTGGTTGTAAAATTGTACGCAATCGTTTCATAGAAAAAGTAAGTTCACATGTACGTGTATAGAATAATAGATTTAACTGGTATCCGCTAACTATAAACAATAATCGATAGTTAAATTTGAACCGTTACAGTTTTTATTGGTCTTTGTTTGTTTTCGTAATTATCATATTATAATGTGAGTAATTGAATTTTTAATAGAGTGCGTTAAATGAGCTTTGAAATAAATAAAAGTTATAAATATACAAGTTTTTTTTATAAGCTGACAAGTGCTAGTTTCTATTCTAAGCTTTTACGTAGTAGCATAAAGGTCTAATTATTTCAGAATTGTTATTATGACTTCCTGTAGGTAATATAAATTAATGAAGTATTTACTGGAATATTTTATTACTTTTAAAGTATTTGTTTCTTTAGTATTTTCTTTATCATTTTTTTTTTTATAATGAAATTAACACGATAATTAAATGAGTTTTTCAAAGTAAATAAGTGTTTTTTGATAACAAGGATAGCAGCTGTGTTTGATTTTTTCTAGGATGATAATTTTTTTGTACAGTATTCCATCAGTTAAAGAAAATTTAAATAGGTATAGGTAAGTTGTAATACGTCATTCCGTCACACCACTCGTTCAAATCGAATACACGCACAAACACACAGACATTTTGTTTAGAAATAGAACGAATCAGTATCTACAATAACTCAAAACTGTTAGTCAGTCTATTTCATCACCGTCCTACATACATCAAATTCTTATAATATGCAGTCAGTATTTTTTTCTAATTGGAAAATGTTTCATAACAAATATCAAATCAAAAAATCAAATCAAAAATACTTTATTGTAAGTACACAAATTTACATTTAAAACATTTAACAAATAAAATATCATACAAAATGGGTGTGCTTAACCCTTAAAGAGTTTTCTAACAGCAAACCTGGACATAAAGAAAGAAAACATTTACAAGGTGGGGAGAAATATATGTAAATATAAATAATATTGAAAGCTACAGTAAAACCCCATGTCATTCCGGTCTTAGTTATCTCTCCACCAATTTTCAGACAATTCGATTCATGTTGAGAAGCGATTAGAACAACATAGCTTTGATGACTAGTGGGATGTTATAGGTAATTGTAATGATGATGATGATTATGACCATCTGTGGACATCCACTGGACAGTGACTCAGCCCAGTTTTAAGAAAAACTAATTAGTAAAACAAATGATCAAGAAACCAAGCAATCAATCCAAACTCATACAAAATGCAAATATAACAAAGCGGTTAAAATGCGTAAAATATATACGAGTTGTACACGAAAATGTGCATATATTACGAACGTAGTCAAATACAAGTGGCAATTGGTTGGGATTCGAGACGGCTGTCAGTAAAAGTCTACAATTTTATCTATCCATAGACGGATTTACATGTCTATGGTTTTGCGGGAAAAACCCATTTCATTCTGTTTTCAAATTTCTTAAGCATTCTAGTTTCTTGCTAATATTAAAAATGCGAAAGTTTGTATTAATGAATGTTTGTCACTTATTCTCGCGAAAACTAATGGAATTGAACCGAACCCGCAACCTTCTGCGTCGCAGGTGAATCGTCGCCCACTGCACCACAGAGGTCGTTGGCTAATTAACGATCTTGAAGTTTTTACTTTACATTACTTATAATAATTTAAAATATTGTAATTTTATGTTACTTATTAGGTTTTTACAACCATTTAGAATTGATTAGGTTAATTAGTATTTAATTAAAAAATAATTTAATTAATGATAATTGTTAATAACAATCATTAAGTCTGTTAATTGGTAAATTATGAAAATAGTAAAGTCTATATATTATAACATATATAAATATATTTTGTAGTGTTAAATCATAAATTGTTACTGGTGATTCGTTTGTAGTTTTTCTTATTTTCTTTTCAATCAATTTACTAAATTCGAATAAAAATACATTGTTTATTAAAATAAGCTGTAAGTCGTGTTACTAACAATTTTTTTTTAATAAGTAACATATAAAATAACGAAAACTCTTTTTTAAAACAGAAATTAAATTACTTAGACTTTAACTTTTTCCATTCATTATTGTCACCCTATTAAAAATTATTTTAATTACTTAAACGTTTATTTAGATTGTTTATTATATATTATTAGTAAAAAAGTCAGTGTTAGCGTGCACAAAGAAACATGTAATTATAAACATTCTTATAATGTTTCATAGAATAACATCATCAGTTCATAAATGTCATAGAATGACATGTGTTACCCCTACACTTGATAATTATCTAATCAAGTAGTTTGAAAAAGGCGCAATTTCTCGCGGAATGTGGTATTTTTCCGTGGTAAAAGTACATAACGCAAAGCTACGCGATAGATGTTGCTGTGTGAATTGTCCAGTAATACTTTTATTTATAAAATCCTATGTATAACAACCAAATTATCCATACACATACGGTTAGTGCAGTGTAAAAACTATTTGGTTATTTAGGCAGTGGTGTTAATTTCAAATTCTGTGAGCACTGCAGCACGGGCCAATGGGAATACCGCAGCCACAGCTTAATATCTAAACAGCTGGGTTACTATATCGTCTTCATTATAATCACCCCTATTCACGTTCCCACTGCTGTGCCACAGGGACTTCTCTTAACGAGAGAGATAAGGCCTTAATTCACCACGCTGGTCAAGTGCGGGTTGGTGAACGACACATGTCATTAAAAGTTTACAAAGTTCTCAGAACATGCCGGTTTCCTCACGATGTTTGTTGGCAACGTTACCTTTTCATAGAAATAAATTGCTCTTAAACTTATTGAATGTAAAAAGTGATCTAGCGGTTCTACCGCGCTGTGTCTCGCAATGGCGTCTAAATTGCATTCCGCACCAGTTCACGTTAGTACTTCACTAATTTACTCAAAGACAATTGCAACTATTTTTAATAAACTTAAATTCTACAAATTAAACAACTCCAAGAGTTTGAAGAGTGACATTACCAACCCGCACTTGGCCAGCGTGGTGAAAATGCTTTAATTTCTCTCGTCAAGAGAAGTCCCTGTGACCCAGCAGTGGGAACGTAAATGATGATGAATCTCTGTTAAACTTAAGAAGAAAAAATCTACGTTAATTATTCATTATAGAAATTCATGGGTTTAAGCGCATATTCAAAGTTTGAAAGAATGTCCCGTACAGTAGCGCTTTGAATATCTCTTTGTCTATGACTTGAAAGATTTTTGTATAATTTAGTAATTATTTAGTGACTACTTGAATATATACAATGGATCATTTGTCGTTTTGTTTTTAAATGAATATTTATTCTTTGAGTAATGCCAGCATTGCTACTGGTTGGTATTTTACGTAAGACTAGCCTGCTACGCGGGTTTACCTATGTTTTTCCGATGAATTTATATATTTTTTAACTAACTCTAAGTCTTTTTAATAACTGAGCTATCTAACGCAAATTTTATTTGTGAGATAAAATCCAGAGATGCGTGGCGGGGTTTGAACCAACGACCATCATAATGAAAGTAGAGTGTTCTCCCACTAAGCCAACACGGCTCTCATGTGACATAATACTTGACTTTTGACTTTCCTGATCTCGCATCTGTCAAATTGATAATAGAATCTCCGAATAAAAATATAACTAATTTTAATAAATGTTGTTATTGAAATGAATTCAAAAGCATCATACAAAGTGTAATTGTCGATTTGTTCTATTCATTGTATTCTGCGCGAGCGCATCTGTCAAGTCTATGACGAATCACTTTGTCATTTTTTGACAGGTTTTTGTGCTGTCAAATGTAATTCGCACCCTTTTCATGTTTGGACGCTGGCCCGTGAAATAACAATAATATAATTAAGTGTATCTTTTGGAACAAATATATAAATAGTAAGTATCTACTGTTGTAAAATTACACAAAATTATTGTTTATGTATAGATATTCTATTAAATGTTTCAGATTATCTACCACCCGTAACTGTTGTTGCTGAGTGTATGTATGTTATTTCCAGAAAATTCTATATTATATTTAGCAAGTTTTGCTTAATGTTGATTATTTAACTTATTCCTCTACAACATAGATTATAAATTTTTCAAGGAGAAAAAACCAGAGCTGCTTGCGTGGCTGGGTTTGAACCGACTCTCTATTCAACACATAAAATAGGTGTTTTAAATCTAAACACTAGATGCATCGATAAAAACTATCACATTCACAACACCAGGATTCCCATCAAAAACACACCCGCCATATTTGTTACAATTGTACATTCGACCATAGACACAAAAGTATTACATTCCATAGACAAAATACAATAGAATTATAATACTGTATGATTGTATTGTTAGACGCAACCCTTTGGATTTTAACGCGGTAATTGTAAGGATAACAGGGGTAGGTAAGTATGCGTACAGGATTATAGGGACCCTGGTATTTAATCCTGGCAATAAAAATCAGCGGGGCTTCGAATTTAAACCTAAATCTGGCTTTGAATTTTTAAATCGAGAATTCCAGTGGAATTTGTACGTGTAAAACACTCCAACATTGCCACCGAGGGTAATTTTGCCCGAAGACCAATTTTTAAGCAAAACTTTTAATAGCAAACATATCTGAATACTATAGTGACATTTATTGACTTTGGTAGAAAATAGGTTTTGTGTTTAGCACCACTGTCTATTGGATGTAACGCTAAAGTCACTCAGTAACTTGTTGGAACTCGTCAAAGACAGAGTGTATTTTTGCGGGCAAATTTTGGTGAAAATTCAAAAGTGGATTGTGCGTGATGGAGTAAACACAGATGAGTTTAATTTATATTATGTTGCACAAAAAACTTAAGGTATTATTATAACTTTATTGTCATTGATGCAGCTCTTGTATAACAAAAGTTATAATGGTGGGCAAAGTTATCTGGTATTTTTGCGATCTACTATTGACAACATTACCCGCAGTCAAAATAAGCTTAGGGTTGACACATCCGAGTTTTTTTTTTTTTGCTAATTATTATTATCTTGATTATTTAGATAATTTATTTTTATTATTTCTTAAAAGCAAGAACAAAATCTCGAATTCGTCAAAGAAAGTCCAGACGAAAGATTGAAACCAGAATGTATTAAAAATAACACGGAATAAATGTTAATACTTGCATGTGAATCTGTTGAATCAAACATGTTACTCAAAAGTTTTTTAAATAATTCAATAGAAAGATAATCTTGTTTTTTTATTAACATAAAAATAAATAAAAAGTCAAGAACAGTTTACTGAGATGTACCAACCCTATCACTTTACTAAAGGCGAAAAGCGAATTGTATGGAAAATGCTAACAAGGTCAGGGTAATTTTGCCCAACTAGCCTAACATGGATTTTGGTAGGAAACCTGTCATGGATTCGCTTTAGTTTTAAAGTAAAGGCTAGTTTTGGTCAGAATTCTTGTACAGGTTTTGCTGTCAGCTGATTAGAGGCCGGAGAGGAGATATTTGCGTCAAAAATCAACGCGGGCAATGTTGGCAATAAGTCGAGATAACATTGCCCGCCTTTAAAAATAATAAAATACTTGATTTAATATTGACGAATAACAAAATCTTATAAAATAATACATGCAAAATATCCTATAGTTGCAGATGCTAATAGAAAATACTTGTGTCCCCATACAAAAAAATAACAAAAATTGTAATTATTCGAAAAATGTGGGCAATGTTGGAGTGTTTTACGTAACTGATGTACTAAACAAATTATTATAGTTACCGTAAAACACTCCAACATTGCCACCGAGGGTAATTTTGCCCGAAGACCAATTTTTAAGCAAAACTTTTAATAGCAAAAATATCTGAATACTATGGTAACATTTATTGACTTTGGTAGAAAATAGGTTTTGTGTTTAGCACCACTGTCTATTGGATGTAACGCTAACGTCACTCAGTAACTTGTTGGAACTCGTCAAAGACAGAGTGTATTTTTGCGGGCAAATTTTGGTGAAAATTCAAAAGTGGATTGTGCGTGATGAAGAAAACACAGATGAGTTTAATTTATATTATGTTGTACAAAAAACTTAAGGTATTATTATACCGTTATTGTCACTGATGCAGCTCTTGTATAACTAAAGTTATAAAGGTGGGCAAAGTTATCTAGTATTTTTGCGATCTACTATTGACAACATTGCCCGCAGTCAAAATAAGCTTAGGGTTGACACATCCGAGTTTTTTTTTTTTTTTTGCTAATTATTATTATCTTGATTATTTAGATAATTTATGTTTATTATTTCTTAAAAGCAAGAACAAATCTCGAATTCGTCAAAGAAAGTCAAGACGAAAGATTGGAACCAGAATGTATTAAAAATAACACGGAATAAATGTTAATACTTGCATGTGAATCTGTTGAATCAAACATGTTACTTTAAAGTTTTTTAAATAATTCAATAGAAGATAATCTTGTTTTTTTATTAACATAAAAAGAAATAAAAAGTCAAGAACAGTTTACTGAGATGTACCAACCCTATCACTTTACTAAAGGCGAAAAGCGAATTGTATGGAAAATGCTAACAAGGTCAGGGTAATTTTGCCCAACTAGCCTAACATGGATTTTGGTAGGAAACCTGTCATGGATTCGCTTTAGTTTTAAAGTAATGGCCAGTTTTGGTCATAATTCTTCTACAGGTTTTGCTGTCAGCTGATTAGAGGCCGGAGAGGAGATATTTGCGTCAAAAATCAACGTGGGCAATGTTGGCAATAAGTCGAGATAACATTGCCCGCCTTTAAAAATAATAAAATACTTGATTTAATATTGACGAATAACAAAATCTAATAAAATAATACATGCAAAATATCCTATAGTTGCAGATGCGAATAGAAAATACTTGTGTCCCCATACAAAAAAATAACTAAAATTGTAATTATTCGAAAAATGTGGGCAATGTTGGAGTGTTTTACGGTATAAATTAATTTCTAGCGTTGAATAAATAAATAAATAAATATTACTGGACAATTTTACACAGCGACATCTAGCCCCGTGGTAAGCTCGAAGCTTGTGTTACGGGTGCTAGATTTCTGATATACTTAATATAATAATTACATACATAGATAGATAGAATGAATGAATCAATGAATTAATTATTTATTGTTAGATGATGTTGTGTGAATTGTCCAGCAATATTTATTTATTTATTGTACTTATAAATAACATAAAATAAAATTACAAAACTTAATACTATTATTTTGACTAATGTGGCACTACAGAGTCCTGTATAGCATACATGTACGGATATGGCCCATCGCAAGATTCCTAATCAAACTCTGCTTCAGTGAATATAATGTTTTTTTCTAAATCGTTATATTTAGTTTGGGTTTAAGAAAAAAGTAAAAGTTAATACCTACTAGAGTTTATAACAAAAACAATGTTTCGAAATGAGTCAATCCCAAGTAACACACAAAGCGAGTGAACCTTGGAACAAACGTAACGTGAGACGCGACATGGCTTCTTCGTTTCCACATTCTGCGGTTTCCGAACACTGATGCTCGAGTTCGCCCGTTTTTTGGGATATTTCGTCATTCTCAGAAACTTGAATAAACATGAAACTTTATCTATGACTAGCCAAAGAGTTTGTTTTCTAAGTTCTTACGTTACACAATACTCAATTCAAAAAAATACCTACTACCTACAGTTAGAAGCACCAATGAGACGTATCGACAATCAAAAGGTCACAACTCAAAATTTCCCATTTCCAAATGAAAAGCATCAACCAATCATATTCTGGGAAAATTCCGTAACGGGAATCTATCACGAAGCGCACGCCCAAGGGAAGTCCCCCCACTAATCTAATATTAAACACATTCGGATATTAGATACAAAGTGAGCATTCACAAAATTTAATAACCCCGCTCCCACACCTCCGTCTCCCTCCCACACGAGCCCGACCGCTACCCCCGTCTTACTCTAACGTGAATTATTAACAACAATTTTATGATTACATTTAGCATGGAGTAAGTGCCCGTGCGACGTGATACGAAACCCGAATGGCCGGTGAAAAATGGCGGGAAAATGCCAGTTAATATTTTATTGGTTTCGATAGGTTTGAGTTATGTAACTCTGGGGTTCCGGTAATTTTCAATTTTGTGAGTGAAATATTGATGAGGTCTCAAGTGTTTTGTTCTTATTGCTCAAGTTGGCCTCTTGAGGTCTGTTGCCCGCGCGATATTGCGGTGTCGATTATTTATCGGAATTTTCTAACTTCAATTGGCTTTAGCTGTAGGTTTTAAGAGGGTTGAACAAATATCCGTTTTATCTGGGATAGAAACAATCTACGTTCTAAATTTTTTATAACTTAGATAACTATTCTTAATTACCACAACATCTTGAAGACATAATTATATTTATTTTAACTTCTGCTTAATATAAAATTGTTATTAATTTGAAATTTAAGTATGCATTGAAATAAATTAAAAGGAATAAATAATAATTATTGGAAAACAATCACCAAGTTATAAAATAAAACAAACAACTCATAGACATACCCTAACCTAACCCTAAACCCTAAACATAACAACGAAGTCGAAAATCGATTAGCAGAATCAGAAGCATGACAATCGAATAGACACAAATCGAGATATTAAAACAGTACTAACTCGATTACACTCGTCACGGATCTCACATGAAACCGGACAGACAGACGCAGTTATACATATATTAAACCATAGAGCAGTAGAGCTATATAGAATAAGTTATGGAACTAAACATTCAAATGTACGCCTGTCCGATTATTTGTGCGTTCACATCAGTTCGTCGGACAATGAATATTGTGTTTTATTTTGTTTGTCTGTTTGCTTGATCGATTTGATGCAGATATTTTTAGTGATACAGTTAATTATATATTTTTTTAAGTTATAACTTATCGGTAGAAGCTTTGCATAAATGGTTATAAAGATTAATTATATTTAATTGATATTTTATTTCATCATCGTCAGCGTGATGATTATACTGAATCCTCCAGACCTATCATGAGTTCTATTGGGGAGAAATGGACGGAATGGTTGATTATGATGATGATGAATAAACAATGCCACCCAGATGATGATATGACTAAATAGGAATATCTTCACAAGCACATTCCAACACAAAGTATTTTGCCGCGCAAAATGACACATGACAAGACTTAAAATCCACGAGACAAATTAAAGAACTTGGGTGATTCTGGGCACATTTTGTGTCCATCTGACCACTCAGCGGTCAGTCCGCCATGATCGGAATATCTAATGATCACTTGAAACATCGAGGGGAGATATGACGAGAATGAGACCGAACTGGGAGGTAATTTTATTTAGAGGGGAGATGTAACGTAATAATCTTCATATTTTGTGCGAATTACTCTTAGCGCTTCGAGTTACGAGTAATTCGATTGTGGGAACAAAATGTACGGGAGTATTTAATTCTAACACATCAAAGGTTAAAACTATGGACATATAATTTTTAAGAATTATGTATACGATAACTTTTTTAAGAGAGATCTTTACGAGCAATTGTTTTTAACGTAATTCAAAAACATTTTATATCCCCAAAAAACAGTAAAGCAACTTTATTTGCAACTCCATACGTGTAATAAACCATAGCCTCCCCGTCATCCGGATTACCATCGGAAAAACGACAAAAACATTTCAGCGCAAAATTGCAGACACAATGAAAAAGCTGACGCTCGCAGATTGACAATTGGCCTCATCTCGGCTCATCCGAATTTCATCGCATAATTGTCAGTTGATAATTGAAAAACGTAATTACTGCCACCGAACGCGTCAGTTAATTAATATTAAATTCGGAAATAATCGCCCCTCCCTCCTCCCCCGGGAGCGGGACACGCTCTGATTGAATTATAGGGAAATTTTGAATTTTGAATAATTCAGAAACGCGAGTTAGCCCTTTACGGCACTCGGGGTGCGACGAGACTCGCAAGGAATATTTTGCGGTATAATTACCCACTGTCTGCTCAAACGCTGATTTTAATGTAAATTCATAGGATAAAGGGTCTCCTTGACTGTTCCGATCCAATTATAGTTATTTATTACCTCTTATCTAGCACAATAACATTTAACTTCTGAACCGCGATAGTGAGAATAAATCAAGCTTATTTTCTCTTTATCAATCTAGGAGAAAGTTATTGCGTAATTCCTGCGGTTTGAAAATAAACGTAGGTAAATGAAAAAGTTAACAAAAAACAGAGTCTAGTTACAGAATGCAGCGCGGCTCACCAAAATTCAATTTAGCCAGCACTCACCGGGCCGTGCGACAAACCAAACAATTACATACGTGTGCTGAAAGCATAATTTTTCCACAAAAAACCGCGTGAAAATGTGCAAAAAACACGCAGCGCTTTGTTAGTTTTCGCGCCGACGATTCGGCCATTCCTGACAGCTGTCAAACAGCGATTGCGCCTTTTGTAACACCTATGCGTCGTTTGACATTGACATTTGAATAATGCACAATGTAATCCCACACAGATTACAGCTCATAGGAATATGAATGTAGAGATCGCTATTGGGCATGATCCCGGCGTCAACGCCGTATTCTCGCTATTGTGCGAGCTTCTCAGACAATCGACGGAGACTCGTAAGCGCCGAGTGATCTCCTAACTGACAGAGCGTTGACAAACTATTCCCTTTTCAAAATTGCCGATGTGACGATGCAGGCCGTCAGTCCACAATCCTTTAGTCTTCAATCTACTTTCGAGAGGTGCGGACGTGTTTGACATGCTAATTAAATGTCTGGGAACTCTGACCTTTACTTTTTTCTTTTAATTTCATCGAAGCGTGAAAATGTTTGTGGAAACTATGCGTTATGATATGCAACACTTAATTGTCTATGGGCGAGAATACAGACTGGTAATTATGTGATTATGGGAAGTCATGCGTGATTCAACCATATTTTAATTCAGATTTGAACATGGACTTTCAATTTCCAATATAAAACATTATTATTATTAGTATAACAGAATATTGGTCGTCGTCGTCTAAAATTATGACTTTTAGAGTCGAAGATATGTTTAGCCTTAGATTGAGTCTTTTTGGCGTCTCAGTTTAATAATAATATTACATAATTCCGAGTCTTAAATGGAGCATCAATGTGTGTTTGTGTATTTTTAGTCTAAGTTTTAGTCTTTTTCAGTCTAGAATTGAGTCTTTTTGGGTCTTAAATCGAGTCTTACCTGGATCACTCGCGTCTAGGGTCTGTGGCGGGGGTTGGCTGAGGGGGCCGGGGGTGCCCCCCGAGCCGGGGGACCGCACGTCGTCGTTCACCGCGCCCCCGTACGATAATGATGATGATGGCGGCCGCTGTAACAATAAATAACATAAATAAACAAGCTTTTCACCAGTTCCAGAAACTACCCGTTATAGAAGATTTACCAGAGGTAAAAAACGTAACACCAAATATTCTATTTATATTCAAATAAAGAATTCTCTTGATGTGAAGTCGAAACGTTATTCATTAAATTAAATTTATTAACTCTAGATTAGGTAATTTTATTTTTATTTGCATGCAATGACAGCTCTTTTTGGTAAGAAGCTTTATTATAGCATCACCACATAATGGGTTCTACTGTGACATACGCCCAGTGGTGGAACGCACCTTCCTAATTATTGCTATGATGATGATGATGACTGCATTTAAACTTGGTAATTAGGTAGGTACTGCAAAACTGTTACAAACACCAGCGAAGAACATAATCAATACCTATTTAAAATAATTGTAAAATATATTTTGATCACCTTTTATTTAATTAAAAAAGTACATTTATTCCATAGACTGCCATTGAAGCGTCACAAACAGCTGCGTCAAACGAACCATAAACAACGACCATAAACTACATCTAGATGATTATGAGATATCGCTACGCATAATTAACTCTACTGTTTACTTGTCTATGGATCGAAATGCGAATGTTTTGCCAATTTTGACAGGTCGTTTTTAATGAGCCATTAACTCAATTTTGGATTACAGCCGAAATCATGTACTGTCTCATCAATTCAAAATCACTCTATGCTAAATTTGTTTCATTTTCTGCTGTACAATATGAACACATTTCTGAGTTATTCTATTTCATTTTCTAAAATCTCGTCCCTCAAATATAAATGAATACTGTTCCATTTCTAAAAATCTAGAGATGGGACAGTGTCGATAGTTTCCCGTTAATCGATAACTGATAACTTTCAAATTGCGAACGTCGTCGTCACATCCGCCGTAATGACGCGCCGGGCACGCCATTCCGCCATTACCAGACCTTACCACCTGCTCTAATGAACCCAAAATAAGGAAATCTTCATTTATTCAATTATGCAATTTGCATCCTTGCTGATTAATGTCGTTTAGCTTGGTTTACTAATTTTGATTATGACTTTTTAAAATTAACTTTATAATGGTGCGGTAAGATTTTAACGCTTGTGAAATAGGGTTGGTATTATTATAATAACTGGTCGTTTAGGGCGCGTGATATTTTAAGATATGACGTGATCTAAGTCAAGATATAACATAAAAGTATTCTGTGTCCTTTTCCAAAATATCTCCAATTCAATTTCACCTCAAACCAACAAGCATTTACACAAGATCTTTCAAACTTTTTAAATATTTATAAATACTTATTTTATTATGGTAGGTATAGTGATAGTGACAACAATGTCTAAGAAGTAAAGTAACACTGTTTTTCCAAACAACAACTTTATTAATATATAAATATAACGTCCCACTACCTACATGGTACAGGTTTCCACAACAGAACCCATTATAAGCCTTGCAGGAATTTGTATAATCAACACACTTTCCAGTTTGACGCTCCCAGTAAGTTGGCTACATTTTAGTCTGAATTCTTCGAAACAATTATCCAGTAGAATATTTCTAGAACTACTGAATTCCTTAGTCTTATTAGCTGAGACTGTGATACACAGGACCATTCGTGGAATTGGTGGAACAGTTCGTAAATCTCTCTATTCCTCAGAAAACTCATTTTGGAAAGTAATTTATTACGTAACCTGACTTAAAATTATAACTTTGTAATTTGATAAGACCATAAATTAGCTTTTCGCCTCCGGGTTTCCGCATTATAGTAAATTTTCCGCGGTAAATACTAGCAATAATTTTGAATGATGTAAACCGCATCAAGCATAAATAAATCCATCAAAATATTTTCTAACAAACGTTCTAGTTTATAATTTAAGAAAGGATAACAAATAATTTAACTACTTAAATAAGTCATACCAGCTAATTCGTACTTAGATTTTAAAAATTTCTTTTTCATCGACTTCAATGGTTTTCAAGACAATGGTCTCCTCGTTTTCAAGACAGTTCAGGTTTATCAGTCATTCACGTCGCCTTGCAAGCTCTATTTTTTTCTCTCCTTTCAAGGTTTTAACTGACCCATTTAGTGTTTTCTATCAACTCCCAAAAACAAATGACCCGTTGCCACACATGATGGATACAGTCCATTAGTGAACTAATTACAGAAAAAAACAATTTTAAGTGTTCATTTGAATTGATTGCCGCTGCTAACGATCGCTGTGACGCAATACGTAGTCATTATTATTGTAATTACTAGGTTTTATAAGTTAGTCATAACTTATAAGCTTCAAAGTTATAACCTTTGGTACCAAAACCCTAAAATAATAACTAACATGTCGATTTTTTCAGTTAGTTACTAAACTGGACATCTCTATTTCAAACAATCATAATTAAAAAGCTACATGATCCTTTCGCAATCACGGATTCCATTTCGAAAATAGAACACCAACTGGCATTTCAATAATCATTTAGAAATCGAACAGACGGCGAATTTGAATTCGGAACAGATGTCCGTTGCCACCACTTTCAATTACCAACCTGACGATTCAAATCTAGATTTAGGTCTGTTGTGCTCCTACACAGTCAAATGACCTTCTGTATAACAATCTTGTCGAATGACCTACATTCTAAAAGATTTCAAAAAGATTTCAAAAGATTTCAAAAGATTTGTTTATTTGGCCCTATTTATAACAGAGGTTGTTATACTGGGCAAGTCTTTTACATACAATTTCAACATATTCATACATTTAGATTTTAATACAATAGTGAGTGAGTTGAGTACTAATTAGTGTAATACCAAGTTAATTTATAATTTATTGAAAGAAACAATATGAAATGATTTATATATAGTAAATTACTTAGATATTACAATATTTAGCAATATAAATAATAAATATTGTTTTATAATTTGGAAATCTTAATAAATAAATAAGCCACTATTAAATACTATTTCTTAGTGTTCATATGTTGTAAATAGTTCTTCGGTTAATTTTGAGTTCATATATTCATTTAAGTTATAAAATGCATTTTGCTCAAAATAATATTTAATTTTAGCCTTAAATTCAGGTAAGCTTTGCATACTAGATATAGAATTAGGTAACTTGTTAAACATTACTATTCTATTGTATTCTCCCTGCTTTTGTACCTTTTTAAGCCTAGTTTTAGGTATATATAATTTTTCTTTATTTCTTAAGTTATATTTATGTATGTCCTTATTCTTAACATAGTTATTATCAAATGTTTCTAATAAACTTTTATAAATATACAGTGATGTTACAGTCATAATTTTATGTTTTACAAAATAGTTCCTAGCTGAAGTCAATTTATTTATACCACTTATTATTCGAATAGCTCGTTTTTGACATATTAGTACTTTTTTTATGTTAGAACTATTTCCCCATGTTGTGATTGCATAGTTTAGTAATGAGTGCACATATGCATAGTACACCGTTATAAGTGATTTCTTATCTATTAATGGTTTTAACTTGAAGAGCACATAATTGGCACTAGCCAATTTTTTACATAGTTTCTCAATATGTGCCACGTGGCTAACAGTCTGGTCTATTGTGTATCCGAGAAAAACATGATTGGATGGTCCAGTTAGTTGAGGTGTTTTTTTTGTTTGATATCTCATTATTATACTTTTGGTATCATTCAGAATAATGCCATTTGCTTCAAACCATGATTTTAAAGTTTGGATAGAGCTGTCAATTTTAACTTGTAGGTTTTGTATTGTTACATCCTAACTAAATTATTTACTATTTAACATTAACTATTAATTTTAGGAAAGTGGTTATTAAATTATATTTTATTACATAATATAGGTATTATATAAAACTATAAATAAACAAAGGAATCCATACATTAATAAAACCGGAAGTAACACTAATGCTGTTCACACCATATGTAGTCAAATGACTTACTCTATTCCTCGTTACGATAATTTTATAGCAGTTATCCTGAGGTCTAGGGGCAATTTGGGATCGTTAGCGAATATTTGTGTTAACAATTGATAGTTTGTAGTTGCGTGTTAAAAATCGATTTGACAGCTGGTATTTTGATCAAACAACACCTTTGAAATAAAATGTGGTGTCTGCACTTATATTATTTTTAAATAAATATAGTGAATTTAACCGTTTCCTAAAGGCAGGGCTTTTACCACTTATTTTTTTGTATAAATTATCCACTTGTTTTATTTCCTTATTATGACAGTAATATCTATACTTCCCCAGTGTAATCTAATTTATGTAAGACCTCTTATTACCAACACACTCATTAACACTTGACCTATACCTAAACCTTATCTACTAATAAAACACTGATATCTTTATTTAGATATTGTCTATGGTCGGTAATCGTTCCACACGTCAGGAAGCTGGCTGGGCCGAGCACGCGTTATTTCTTGTCTATGGCACAATAGTTTATCAATTGTTTATGTCAATTAATACTCAATTACATATTGAATCTTTTAGTTGGTAGATGACCTTTGTAGTACACTAAAATTATGAATATGATACTTAAAATTAAATAATAAAGGGATACATATATTCTGAAGATCGATTTTTTTACTTGTAGTGTTTAATTATTTTGTGAGATGCAATCAAGCTATTTTAAAGTAGGCATTATAACATTGCTTAAAAAGTAAATATCTCGCATTTACATAACAGACGTGTAACTACATCATTATTTTTAACCACTTCCTGGCAAACACTTCAAAAATAATTCGAACACATTCAACAAATTCGAAAATCAAATCAATAAACATATGGCGACCGCTAGGGTTAACACTTTTCGGTTAATAGCAAAACGGGGTTCATTCGTTCATTAAACAAAGGGTTGTCAAACGCACGCCATTCGAAATTCGAATAAACAATTTGAAAAAAGAACAATGCTAGCGCGTGCGCGCTGGATTGGATTACGCCAGGTGAAGAATGGTCTACATTTTATTCAAAAGAAATGGTCTTGTTAGTGTAATTTTAAGGGTTATTTCTACCGAAACATAATTATGTTTGACGTGTTTCATTAACATTATAACTATTATTGTAATGTATAAAAATTTTATAGAGATAACGAAATAAAAAATTAATACTAAATCTTGATATCCAAAGACAAAAAGTATACGAAGATACGCTCTCAAGATGACAATAGTAAAGTTTCATTTGGGCAAATTAATGGTAATGGAAGAGTCGAGTTGGCAACTTAGGGTGGACACTGGGGCCATCCGTCTTTATCTTCAGGGATGCCCGCTTGTAAAAAGTAGTGTAATTTATAGACGCTAGGTGGTTTATACAATATCGAATTCTATGTCAGTATTGAATTCGGAAATAATATAAAATATCGAAAACTGTGTAAATAGTTCTAAACCGGTATTTAAAACTGTGTAAATAGCTCTAAACTCTTATGGAATTTGTCAAATAGTGAATTAAATGGTGATCGTTATAAGACACAAGCTTCTAGCTTACCACGGGGCTAGATTGTGTGTGAATTGTCCAGCATTACCTACAAAAATACTCTGGGCTTCGAAATTTGAAATTCGAACTTCTAACTTTTATTCTTTTTCTAAATGGTTATGATCACTGCATCCTGGCAATAGCTAATCTGACGTCACGTGACGCGCACGCGCCGCGCGTGTGAAATACTCTGTGTAATTGCTGTTCGCAAAACGGTGTTTGGCGGGAAATTCGGCCGCCATTACTATTATTATGACTATGTTTGCTTGAGATTCTGTTTCGAAAAAGGAACGAGGGATGCAGGCAATTGTGTTTTTTGTGTAAATCGATATTGTATGAATGTTTTATTGTTGATTCGGTTGATGTTAATAAGAGTATTCAGTTAAGAGTAGTTTAGGTATAGACAGTAATGTTTACAAAACAAATAATTATTTACAATACTCGTAGTTGTAGTCTATCTAAGCTTACTAATTGTAAATATATTACATAAGCATATAATAACCAAACCTTATCAATATCTCTTTATTTTATATAATCCAATACAAAAATACTTTATCACCAAAAAAAACAACTTCAAAATAACAATATACTTACAACAAAAGAAACATTTGCAGCAAGTGGCCTTATCGGTCTATATATAGCGATAACAAAAATAAAAATAAAAACCTTATTTTTGTATCAAGTTAGGCCATAACTGATGAAGTTAAATCCACTAAATCTTGGAAACTGGCTGAGTGACTTCAATTCTCAAATAAACATTTAGCACGAATAGTTCGCCATTTAACAAAAGTGCAGGTTCGGTTCCCGGGGCGGGGCTCGCAAATTAAACTTTTACGAGTGCACGTGGGGTTAGTTCCCACGGATGGGCGTGGGTCAGTCGGGCCTTTGGTGTTGGGTTACAGCTTTTATATGGATTGCGAGGAAATTAGTGTTGTGCTGTCAGCTTTGACGTTTGGTGTCAATTCAATTATGTCCGATATCCTTAGAGCAGAAGGGCGAGCTTATCGATTTATATTGAAAATATTACTGGGCTTCAATAGAAGCAAAGAATTAATAAAACCTTTTTTTTTATTTACTAGATTGTGCATTGTTGCATGGTTATGTCAATTTAACAACGGTCAACTTTATTTTCTTGCGGTGGATGCAGGCTGCGAGCGACCGCAATGACTGGAAATCATATAGGGAGGCCTATGTCCAGCAGTGGACGTCCAACGGCTGAGATGATGATGATGATGATGAACTTTATTTTAAATTCGGAATGGAAGTCACAGATGTTGTTAAAATGTGATAGATAGGACCTTCTAAAACGAATTGTCGAATTTCGCATCATTCCATATACCTACACCATATTTAACATATATTTCTTAGTGCTTAGTTAGTTCTTATTATGTATTCATATCCCTTTAGTGCTTAATTAGAAGTCTGGGTCTATGCATTATTTAAATCAATTACCTTGAGTGATTTACGAACGCATAAAATGAAACAAAAGATCTGCATGTCAAATACTAATTAAATGTTTAAAAGGATACATTGCTATTACTGTTGTAACTATCCATTACATAAAAAGTACAGTCTGATTGTTTGACGAAATCACTATAGGTACGATAATATTTACAAATTATTCCTTCTAATTAAAATAAGTTTCAATAAAAAATATGTAATTGAGTTAGTATTCTTCTAATATTTTATAATAATAGTCGAAATAAAGGGATTTTATACGTAGTTTAAGTCTGCAAAAATATAAATGTAAATAAATAAATACGTGAGTTCAATCCAGATTCTAATTTTAAATATACTTAACCGGGATTGCCATTCACATTTAGTCTACAAATATTCTAATCAGGACTAAGGAAGACCACAGACCATCACTAGTGTATAACAGCTCAATTATACAATAAGTTTGGTCTGTCTGTCCGTCCAAGGCCAAGTTTTATGTCTTTTTAATCTATGCTGGCGTTGTCTCTGGTTTACGCACTACGTGTGAGTACTGGCGAGTGGGTGGCGCTAGTGACTTACTGATTTGAATTTGGAATGCTTGTGTCATTGAACTTTGTCTCAAAAGAGTTGTTGTTTAATTTTTAAATTCGGAACTTGCTAAATAATTATATATGTTTTGAACGCCATCTAATCATTTTAGTAATTTATAGTGTTTTATTAATATTTAAATTTAGATAAAACTCTAATAATATTGAGGTAATTATTGTGTTCATATATTATTATTTTTATTATCATACTGGCAGATTTAATGTAATAATTTCACAACAATCTTATGTCACTGACCTTTATGGGAAATCCTTAAGCCCTGACATGTTTTTGATAACACAACGTGTTAATAAAGCTTATCGCGATGATATACAACAAAATTGATAAGGGGTTGTACTTCTATTCTACAAGATATACCTAGGTGTAAGTTTTACAAAATATGATGATATGATGATATGTAATAAAAATAAGTCCCTACCCTGTTGTAAATTATCTAGGCAAATATTTTTATAAGTACACTAATATACTAAGCCTAAGCAACAATTTTCTTGCTGGACAATTAACTCAACAACGTGAGTAATTGTAAAATTAAAGAATAATGAATGGTTAAATCATTTCCGATTTCTCTGTACAAAAACAAAGTTATCTAAATTCCTTGTGATATAGGTATTAATATTCTTAGTAATAAATAATAGAGTATATAATAAAAATGTATTGACTAACGAACGTTCTGATATATGCTTAAGATATTTTATTCTATAATTTATGCTAATAGTAGCCCTGTATTATACTAATAGAATAATTCAGTTCCACATTTAAATACCACACGTTCATTTATACGAACATTCTAAATTTAAATTACGTTCAGTGCTGTTTAGTAATAAAATTGTTGACCTATGCTTTGCAGCTTAATTATAAACGCTCGATATTAAACTTAAATAATAAATAAAATATAATTTAACTAAAGGTTGGTTGTTTAAAATTTTATTTTATTTTTAACGGCGTAAAGTTAAGAGGCAGGTTTTTACTGACTGTATAATATAAACTTGGTTAAAACTCGATTTTAAATTTCATAGGAGACTTTAAAAAGTTTCCAATAAAGTTAAATAGATTTTATTTTGTTTCTCTCAAAATAAAAAATATTGCAGCTCATAAGTATTTAATTAAAACAAAAATAATTAAATAAGCCTTATAAATAAAACAAAGACTATCGCCACAACTCGTATTATCCCATTTTTCAAGCTACATTGAAAGCCAACGCCAAACTGGTCCTAGAAAATGGATATGTGCTCATTTAATATGCTAATAGCGTGGACATAGCTGATAGTGCTTTAGCTAGTCTATTCCATATAATAGTATAGTCTACTTGTAATTTAAGTCTTAAAAAAGAACTATTATTTTTATTACTATGTATAAATTGTCCAGCAATATTTATTATAATTTATCAACAGCAAAATCAATAGTAACTTTTGCTGAAACTTATACTAATCGTAGCGTAATAGTATTAAGAACATTATTAGTTCTTTCTAGGAGCCCGATTATAATAAAAGCTAGCCAATACATTCGTCCAATATCATCGTCATTTCAGACCATTGTGACCCACTAATATATTATGTAAAAGCCTCGTTATCACTGCAACTGGCTCTACTATGCATCCAATTTATACAATATAAGTCACATTTATTATGATAAAAGAGGTGTGTAAACCTTTTTGGCAAGATTTGTAAAGTCTGAATGTATATATCGACTTCAAGTGTTCTTCTACTCGGCTAGTAGCCTCAATAGCTCTGTGACTAGTTATACCTGTAACTAGTTATGTGTAACTAGCCTAGCCATCCCTCCTTATAGCCGGCTATCTCCTTGTCCGCTCCGTTCCATCACCATGTCCTTTAGCGGTATCTGCCATCTCCTGGCCACTCATGCCTCCCTGGTAGATTTATTGCCAGCTGATTACACTTATTTATCAGTTTTCTATCAATATTGACTAATTAGCGGATGATGGAGAGTCTAGATGTGATGTTAGATCTTTAAATGAACGCCGTGGATGATGCATTTGCAATGATACAAAGTTTAATGTACAGCAAGTTATCGAGATAATTACACGGCTAACGGATTTAACTATTTACTTAGTCCTGATTTAAGAAAATTAATTTTACATCGTTTAATTATCCAAGATGTATGTTTTATTTTATTTTAGATACACAGGAAGGAGATAGGTTACCCGTTTCTCTTAGGAAAAACTCTGAGCGCCGTAGTTAGTCACATTAAAATTCTAGGACCTCATTAAAAATCAATAACGGAAACCACACAATCCAATAAAAAATTCAAATTCTATTTACAACGTTCTTACAGAGGCTTTTGATTGTATTGAATGGACGCGAAGGGACATTCAATGCCTTTTGGTTCCGCAATCCGTCCATTGTCAAAGAGCCGAGAATAGAGACTGGGTTTAATTAACCGAGGCTTATGGCTTAATTCTAAGTGCAGTTAAACCTTGTTACACGTGTCGGAGTGCCGCAAGGGCGTTGCTGGGCCCTCTTCTTTTCATATTTAAATTTCGCGGATTTGCGCGACGCAAACTTCGAAATTAAAGTTGTGTCAGAAGTTTATTTTTATATTTCCAATGCAATTTTTATAGAGAAATCACCAATATTTAAATTTTAATACCATTAAATTTAATTTCAGTTTAAATTAGTTTTCGTGTAATCATTTTTTAATCTATTGATAGTAGAGTTAACATCGAGACAATTTAAAACAACATTTAAGACAAACGGCAATGAATAATTAATGTGGTCGAAATGGAACACTTTTTTATGAGCATTCTTGATGGAAATATCGCATTAATATGTTATTATGACGTCAATTCACCGAGCAGTGCCATGTGTCAAGTTTTCAGAATACAAAAACCTAGGGTCATCAACACTAATCTAGAAATAGATTTAGGATGAATTTAAAAGCATTATCTGATTAATTGGTAAGAAAAACTAAGATGTTTAATAGTTATATACTTCTTGATATCATCTCTAATCAGTCAATGAACTATACCAACACAATAAATAGGTATACGTTTACGTATTATTGCAGGTAGAAAATGCTAAGTAATTAGAAGAAAATATTTCATCAATTTAATTGAACACATATTATAATATGTATTGTATTAGAGTTTATGTAAGTGTTTTACTTGTGATTAACACAAGCGTTCAAACGCGAGATGACCACGAAACAAACTTCAGCTTATTTACCGCAAGCAATTCACAGAAAACCAACAGTAATTACCGAACAAAAACAAATAGGAGGAAAAATAGGGGGAGCTTACAATGGGGAGCGTGGAGCGGTGGAGTGGCCGATTGTTCCGCGGCCGCAGTCCCGGGGTAGCGGGTTCGACAATGCGAGATTACTTCTGTCTGTCAGGGGTCTCACCCTTGTTTGAGGCTGTTGATGATTTTCCTTGCGGTAAATCGGAGCGTGGGAGTGTTTGTTTGTGTTTAGAAATTAGTGGAAGAGGTATTCGAGTGTGAACGGTAAATGTTTTGAATGTAAGAGTAACACGTACTTAAAACGTATTTGCATTCATAGTAAATGAACTACATCGATGATATTCTTAACGTATAAAGATTTTCCGTAATAATCATTTATATCCGCTATAGAAAGGAGTATATAGGTACTATTGGGTGTTATTACCTTTCTTAATAAAAATTATATAGACAAACACAAAAATGACATTTAGTGCCGGGTGGAATAATCGATCTTCAGAATGAATGTTGATTGTGATTCCAATAAGCCATTACGGCTATTCAAAGATCTACTTCAAGCTCTACGTCTATTCCGAACTCTACGTCTATTCCAAGCTCTACATCTATTCCAAACTCTTCGTCTATTCCATTAGGTCTATCTGAACTTCCTGTCATATTTATCGCCATGTTTGAGGGTAGCATGTAACGCGACACGGTATTGTTTCCTCCCTCGCATTGTGCCATTGAATGCCGCTAACTGTACTTGATTTCCTTTCAGCTTGGTTTATTCATAGTTTTCGTGATCCTCAATGCTTATGAGTTTTGTTGGGTTCGATTTTGTTTTTAAACAGACGTTGTTTAGTTTAATGATTTAAATCCTTTAAAATTAACGATTTAAGTAAGCTTGGAAAAGCTAGAGAGATTTATAACTTTCATTGGCTTGGAAATTTCTAATCCTAAATTAATTAATACCCAGCTTATTTCTTGGTGGTTTGTAATATTTTAAAACAACTATGTAGTTGTAAATATTCTATACAGATTTCAGTAATTTATTTATATAAAATATTATACTTCCACTTATTAACAGTACAGTAGGTTACTATTAATCCTACTAAAAATACAGAATAATATCTGATATTTAAATAACTATGTCTGATACAAATCTACATTATTTATATCTGATACATTAAATCATTTTGAAGATCATAGTCACTACTATATATGAATATGAATGACAAAAAGCCATACAGTTCCATTGATAAAGCCTCTCAGCACTCAAACCCATTAGCAAGTGTAATAGTTATTGTTGCGGCCATTCTAAATAATTAGCAGACAGACAGACGGATTGCAGACGAACATTAATATTGAAGAAAGTACGTCGTACAGGTCATTAGTCATTCAATGTAACGGAACGGGGGGCATACATAATGCAGGATAGGGCCGGTCCGTCTGTAACGATGAGTCCTCGACTCATCCGCTCGAGATCTTTAACTAGGATTGTATTAAATATTGTATAAATTGCTGGACAATTCACACAGCAACATCTAGCGCGTGGTAAGCTCTAAGCTTGTGTTACGTGTAGTTTTCAGATATACTTAACCCGGAACAAATATTTACAGATCGTACAAATGTTTGACGGGATTCAAACCCGTGGTGAATTGAGGCCTAATCTCTCTCTTCAAGAGTGAAGTCCCAGCTGTGGGAACGTAAAAAGGGGGTGATAATGATGATGATAACATGATTTTTTAGATGAGGGTAAAATCTTAAACGTTGTGTGTGACTTTCCCCTTGGTCCGAAATAGCCTGGACCATTCGACCACTTTCACACAGGGAGTCGAGAAGGCACGCATTGTCACTGATTAGCTATTGAAACGGTTTCTGGGCCAGATATTGTATTAACTATGATATTGTACCCTTTGGTGAGAATCTCATGTTTGTATTTACCCTTGGGGACTTTAATAGAAAAGAAAGTCGTATTAATTACACTATTTATATCTCAGGATGGGCTACATCGATTTGTGTTAGACATGTAGCTTAGTTTTAATAGTGTAGGTAGCTAACACAACTTTGTATGAGATATATAGATATCGATTTATACTACTCGTACTTGTAATACTCGTAGTAGGCTATAGGCTAACCTAAAGAGCACATACTAAAAGGTTTTCGATAAAAATTCATCGCGATCATTTTTTAAAGCAAAGTTATAAAAGTTAACCCTACCGCTGCTATTCCCAGATGTGTTACAATAATAGTCTTGAATATTTTACCTCAAAAGGGTTCGACTTTGTAAGCGTTTAAGAAGAGAGCTTTTGGAAACCAATAGTGATATTTATACAGAGATTTCAGGAATCTGGCTTATATTTACATATATTGTTTTTATTAATGGGGCTAAACTTAAATAGCCGTGTCGGCTAAGTGGGAGCATGCTCGACTTTCAATCCTAAGGTGGTGGGCTCAAAAAACGCCACGTTCCTCAAGGTTTTTCTTCATCCCTCTTTCATCAAGAGAGATGTTATTATGTCCCAGCAGTGGGAATGTAAATAGGAGTGCTAAGTATAAGCATAATATAAATACTATAAAAATAATTTATCTATCGTTCAATGAATTACAGCAATACAGCAAGAAAATTAAAAAAAAAACTATTAATAAATTTGGTAAATATATATAACCTGCGCACATATAGAAGCGAATTATAAATGGCGTCCGCTCGCATGCGTTCTCGCTCACTCTCTATCGCTGTCTATACTCACACAGTGAAGTACGCGCTACAAAAAAATAGTCAGTCAGGCCTAATTCGCACGAGAGCTTTTTTAACGTCCGTTAAAAAAGCGTTCAAATAGAACATAATAATTATGTTCTATTTGAACGTTTTAGGCATACCCAAGTACGTGTTCACACGTCGGCGATTTTAGAACGCGACGCTTTTTTATCGAGCAGTGTTGCATTTTCAACGAAAAGTGCTGGTAATAGGCCGTATGAAACTTTTTATTATTATTCACACTATTAAAAAAACGCCGGCGCTGCGATTAGTACGATGAGTATTAGTAGAAATATTCCAATAATTCGTCAAATCTTGTATACTTGTCGAATCTTCGTACAGTGTCACAAACTGTTATTTTAAGTATCTCTGTTCATTCAGAGGATGTACCCAGAATGTCCTTTTTTTCTTTCTTCTTCTAGCAACACAAATCGCTATAGCTAGTTATTTAGCAAAAAAAATTCCCACGGCTTTCTAAAGCGAGGGACGAGACGAAAGTGATTTAAAAGCGTTCGTATGAATGATCACATTGAGGACCTTTATAAAAGCGCCGGGTTTATAACGCAAAGTTGTTTAAACTCTTTACTTTACTTTACTAAAAAAATAATTTCATTTAAAATAAGTATTTTGTAAAAAAAACTCTGTAGGGACTTAGATAAAAATACTATTTAGATAATAATAATACAATAATACCGTGGAAATATGCTCGAATTACAAATAATTTTGGTATTATGTTTGTATGGGAAATTCGTCGTGACGCCGGCCTGTTTGAGAAATTGTTTTGCCAACCGTACCATACCTACCCGCCGCCATTTACAGAATTCACTTTTAATTGCGCAACATAAGTTGTAAAAAGATGTAATGTCGCGTCTGAAACGGAATGTCAAATCCATTGTATTTCGATCCATAAACAACGTCTCCATTCCCTTAGACCACACATAAACTTCCATCTCACGTTTTTATTATCAAAAGTATTTATTTATCTCACTTTGTCTCTGCCCACTTTTCGGCAAAGTTTTCAATACACTCAGACTGTTCAAAACTTCCACGCGTTTGTTTCAATCATTTCTTTTAGTCTCTTTAGATATGGAACTTTTTCTTTTTATATCTTTTATTTCACTTTCCTTTTAGAAAACACGGTTCTTGCATTCGCTTACTGATTATCGCGACAACGAACATGCGAACTTGGTAATTCTACAAATAGTAATAATTTTGAAAATGTCACTTACTGAAAGCGATGATTCATTTTTTCCGATCCAGCTTGTTACCTAGAAATAAAAGCGATGCCTAAGAGATTTTGATTTAATATTTATCTTAGGCAACGCTTTTCTAGGTAACATTGTGTTGCTTAGATAGTAAAGCGTTGCGTAAGATAAAAAAATAGACAATTTAGAAAAAGAAAATCAATTTTAATAAAACATCTTTAATGAATAAACAAATATTGCTGAAATATTTACTCGGAAACATCTCAGTTATAAGCAACTGAATAACATTAAATATTTATTTAAACTAATAAAATGCCAAAGAAAATCGGAATATAAACTACAAACTCAAGCAAAAATATAAAAGATTCACATTCATGTAGATGAATAAAATATCAATGAGTTTGAAATAAAAAAGTTGCAAAGTTTCTGTAGGAGGGTCTCTGAATTATATAGATGGAATCACTAATATTGTGATTGACAGACAAATTGTCAGTTTACGGTATTTTTACAACTTTTTGATTGGTTAAAATGATTTGATACTGACATGATATTTTTATTACCATCATTGATTGTTTATGACTTATTAATCATATTATTATCGTTTATTTGAGTAGTGGTTTTGAAAAATATAAACATTTATGTACAATTTTGCTAATGCCCTTATCAAACGTAAGTTCGTAGTTTTATCTTTTATCGGTCACGCAATTTTGACATGATTCTTATCTCTTATCAATCAGTCGATTCCCATGTCTTACTTAGATATGTTATCAGTCAAGTATCAAAAAACATTTTCACATTTTTTGACAAAACGATCAAATATTTGTTATCTCAAATGATTTACTATCAGCAACATATTCAGGAATTCGATATAAATTTAATAAACACAATTTTATAATGCTATTAACTCCTCGATAGCTAATGCGTTTGATTGATTTCGTTAATTTTAATCCGATGATTATGGATCTCAAATTGGTAATCTTCGTGATTTATAATGAAGTTTGCCTGGCGATAAAATTAACACCTTCATTATTCAAATGTGACAGCTCAAATGTCAAAATGACAGGCCAAGAGGTCTCTTGACAGAAAACATCAATAAACATAGATAAAATTACAATATAGCTTACGTAATAGATAAAATTGTGAATATCTTTACATTAAAGTAATCAGAAGACCTTTTTAAGTTTAGTGTTAGAGAGATACCTAATTTAATATATTTGTCGGTTTGGTTTTCAACTTACGAAAACCTTTTGTAATATCAATGCAAGGGAATATCCAAAAATTGTTTTCTCAGATAATATAATTACCATAACAGAGCGTGACAATTGTACCGGCGGAGATTTACAGCGAGTCTGTTGACATGACAACCCTCGATCGCGAATTAATGGACAAAGCATTCCGTAAGCCAACATTCGTAGTACTAATAATACCCACCCTGAAGCTACCCTTTAAGAATTCTACTAATAGAAACCAACAGACAGACGATCCATCACTACCCTCCAATGTAATATTTATGGGACTACCCTGAACCACTGCTAATCTTTCAATATCCTCACATTTCTAGGGACATTTGGCGATACACAGCAAAAACCAATCCTAAAAATACTAACATAGAGATGAATATTGAAAACTTTGTTGCAATAGAAAATACTGTTAATAGACAGGAATCCATAGATGCTAGTGCAATTCAAGACCTTATTTCGGTAAGAGCAAGGTTTATTATTTAAAAGGTAGCATTGTTTAGTTAAAGTAGAATTTGTTTGTTTTGCTAAGGAATGCTTAATGGCGGCTGCTAATGAATTTTCATTATGAAAGTCACTGGTAATGGAAAATGTATTGCAAATGGATGCGTTATTTATTTTGAATGGATTAATGCTATTAAATATGTTTACAGACATGTGGTTATTGTTGTTGTCTACGCGCCTTTCGTATTGTTTTATTCTCTTTACATAATTTACTTGAAACATAAGCTATTCTTGTATATTCCTTAGGTATTGGGATTTCAGTGGTTGCAAGATAATTTCAAGGTTCTTAGTCATGCAATATAATCAATATTATAATGGATATCTAGAAGAACAACAAACGTCTGTTCGTCGTTTTGTTTAACACTTACACAATCTATAAACAAAAATCAATGCCACTATTCGTTATAATTGTATAACTCAAAAACGGCTGGACCGATTTTTGTTAAAAAGGTGAAAAACCATGGGAATAAAGCGGACAAAGTCACAAGCACAGCTAGTTACTTATAAAAGTTAAATCTTGAGATAGATATTTCGTTTTCGTTTTAAAAACTCTTAATTACCTGTTAAGAGTGTTGGAGCTGATTTGATAAAACTACTTTCTTAAGTTTCAAAGCCACAAAAACTAACAATACGGAGAAGTCATAAATTACACACACTACAAATCCTCTAATTCTCAACCTCTCAAGTTTCAAACCAAAATCCTTCACAAAAGATAAAAACAAAATCCTGTTCTATTTCTATAAATACAACACTTGGATAGAAAAAATGTTAGAGGAGAGGGCCCAGAATAGCTCCCTGTGGGACTCCTTATGTCTCGAGGTTCCGGGGTCTACTCCATGTGGTTGTTCATTTTGGCTATTTGATACGTTCTACGGGTATCTTTTCATTTTTACGGTTTTTTCATATTTATGTTTGGTTTTGATAAAAAGATTATGTATGATATTAATTATGATTGCTGGACAATTCACATTTGGTAAGTTTCGTAATAGAGCTTAGTAATTATCATCATTTTTGCCGTAGGACGTCCACTGTGGGTTAAATGAAAGCGACTTTTGGGAAGTTTTAAGATGTTGCGGGTTCGATTCCCGCATCGGAACAATTTTTTTTAGCTTTCAGCATTAATAAAAAATAACTAAAATATATTGCGGTAAGTTGGTAACAGTGGATGTTTATAAGCTATATTGTCTGTGGTTATAATCGACGCGCCTGCGCTCCTCATTAAGGCACTCATAACGAGTGTTCGTAAATCAAACGAACACCCATAGGGCATTCTCTTGAATTTCAAATATAGAATGCGAATCGATTTTAACAAATCGAATGTCGATGCGAATGATCGATTTGCATTGCGGAATGTACCTATTTAAAATTGGAATGAGTATTAAAGAACTGACAGTTAAAATCGAAATTGATAAGGATAACTTTTTAGTAACAAAATTAGACAATGGGTAATATTGGTGCCAAAACTGCAAAAACGCTACGGATTGCCAATACATTTAATTATATGGGCGCGTTTAATTATACATCTTACAAACGTCAAAATTGATTTATATGTTTCTGTCGGTTACCCATTTTGAATAGATTTCGCTTAAAATCAATCGATAGCTTGAAAATATAATAATTTTTTGCTCTTTCCTTTACTTATTACAACTAATATTACGTCCCACTAATGGGTACGGGTCCAGTACTTACAAAAAAAAGTGTTGCAGCCAGTATTTTGCAATATATTAGTTTGAGTATAGATAGAGGCACGGGTAGTGTTAGTATAATACACGGGTAGTGTTCTAATACAACTACACTATATTCTAAGCGTTATATTCCGTTGTTTTTGGTAATAAATAATCCTTTCTTTCTTATCTTTATTCAGCTATAACAGGTAAATAGTCAGGTCAGACAAAAGGATGATCTTGGTGATGACCCAGAATGTGCGCGCGCGCTGCCAACGACGGGCGCGGTCGCGTGCCAGCCCGTGTCGCAATTACACCGCTAAATCGAGAGGTATGAGTGCGCCGTGGGCTTATGTCAACTGTGCTATCGATATAAAACCACGAGTTTATCGAGAATTGAAGATAAACTGAAGATAGACCAAAATATAAACCTGAACCCCAGCTGAAGATAATTTTAATACAGCAGACCAAAATTTGGATACCTATATCTGCTGTTGAACCCCAGACCAGTATAAATATATAGTATAAAGGTATTCATATTTTGGTCTGCTGTTGAACCCCAGATAAAAATATAGGAATCCATATTTTGGCAAACTGTTGAACACCAGACTCAAATATTATCCATATTTTGGTCTGCTGTAAGTCTGGTTAAAAATATACCTCTTTAAAACGATTGGTAATTGGCTTTATACAATTATTAGTGGTATATTTTCCTATATATCTTATAATCTGTATAATCTTAAAGCGATTAGAAAGACAGATTTTCACAAAATGTTTTAGGGAATATATGAAGATCTAATGAAAATAAATCTTGGTCTCACATTTGTTTAATGTGGTTGGCATGTGTTCTGTTCAGTATATTAATTCAGAACTCTGTATCGTTATACTCGTATATCTTCAGGTTCAAAATACTCTATATATTTTCGAGAGGCTCTATTTAAATTACTAAAGGTAAATATTGGACTATCTACATTAGTATTTGGTAATGATGCATTGATTTTGGTTATGAACATTGCCTTTGTACCTCTATCTCTCAGGTATTATTTTAGACATACATATTTAATAAACTACGGACATCATAATAAGCTCCCGGCTTGAAAATCTTATGAATTGTCAATTCGCGATACCTGATGTTAGATATTCACTTCCATTGTAAACTATTGGCATAGGACTTCCTCTTCAGCAGAAATCTCGTATCCGAACGAAGTGACAAGGAGCATTTCATCAATTTGTCTCCCCCCACCCCGTCAGTCAGCGAGCGCGAGGAATGGCCCGATGACGGCACACGATATATGAACCCGCGACGCCGATTAGGATGCCTGCCAACCCATGCCGACAGCGGCTTGCCAACTGACGGCCGAATTTGGCAGGTTTTCTGACAAATTGTATCAGGTATGGGCGTCAGGGTTTGACGTGCTTTTGGAGTTAAGATTTGTCATTGATTATGACGTTTACGGGTTTGATACCTGTCTCGAGACAAAAAAAATACGATCTGCTAATAAGTATTTTATCAATTGGTGTTTATATAAATATTATCTTCTTCTATATTTTAATGCATTTCTTATTTTGCTCAGCACATAAGCTTAGAGCTTACCTCGAGGATAAATAGCAGTATTTATTTATTTCTTTTATCATCCAAAAAAAGCGATATTTTCGTAGGTCTAGATTATTCTTTAATTTCAGTCGACTTTCTCTTCCGACTTAATCCCAATATTTTCATAATTTAAAAGGAATCTCTCTACTTTTAGCTACTTTGGTTCAGAATTATGGTAGATTACGCCAATACACCTCAGAACCAGCGACACCGATGATTCACAAAAGGGTGAACGTACACTCAATTGTTTTCTTAAACGGACACTAACTCGCATGCGGGCCTTCTATTGGATAATTTCGGCCTGTGAAGGTTAAATAAATAAATAATATTGATACGGTGGTGCTAACTGACCTTAATCAGACGTCAAATTCAACTGACTGTGGGCCAAATTGAACCGAGTATATTGCAGCCAAGCACAGATTTAAGGCCTGTTGGCTTAGTGGCGGTACACTCGACTTTCATTCTTAAGATTGGGGGTTCAAACCATGCCACGTTCTATAGATTTTTAATGAAACACCCTTTTAATTTTAAACACGTGCTTAAACTAAGAGATGTGGCCATTGGTAATGCGTATAGCCAGAATTCAGGATATAATTACATTTTTCTGTAAAATCTCTCTTAATTTTGTGCATTTTTGTGTTTTTTTTTTCATATCCATCCAACGGTTGCCTGGCAGAAATCGCTTTAAGTAATAAGACCGACAACAGTAACACATTTTATGTTTTTTTCTGTAATGTATTTTTCGTTTTCAGGTTTGCAATAAAGTATTTTTGTATTGGAAGCTTTTGCAAACGAAAAGGCTGCTTATAATGTAGTCCAGCCTCATTGTATCAACATTGTAAGTTGTCTCTGGCAGTAGTGACGTCACTCGTTAACGGGTAACTCGATCCTGAAACCGATCCCTTCATTAAAGACACCGCTTGTTTCGAACCTTCATTTTGATTTTCCTATCCTATTATATCTCGTGTCGCCTCCTTTGAAGATTGCTCGAGTATATCGCATAGTTAAAGCACAGTTTCAATATAGTATATCTAGTAGTCTATCGTATAGTTTAATTTATTTAGTAATTAGTAGTATTACATAGTAACTTAAATAAGCTATAACGGGATGATCAAGATTCCTCAAGATATTTTATACTTTTCATTATTTGGCGCGTAAAGATATTATTGATTAATCTGATTATCAGTTACACTATAAAGATCCTTTTCAACATAAATACCTTTAATTCGGAAAATGGTAGGACAAATAGCGGTTGTGGAAGCCCTGAAGTTTTTATCTAACCCGAGAACACCTTGTATAGAAAAAAAACCTATACAAGGTGCAGTACGTTTTTAAAGGAACTTGTCCTTTCACTAAAGTTTAATTTCTTTTTTGTTGTCAAGTTTAGTTTTTATAAAACTGACAACATTTCTCGTGTTCCTAAAATTCCGTTCGCAGGAGTTACACCTTTACCAAAATTCCTGTTTGGCCCATAAAAGACAACAACAGCTTACAGATTTGGCAGTTCACAAAAACATGTCACTTTGACGCGGAGACAAAAAACATCAGGACTTTGTAGGCTGTGCATAATTTATAACACTTCGTTGCTAATTAGTACTTTTTCTTGTGGTTTATCACTTTGATCAATTTAAGTTTAATGAATTTGGACCCGTTCATTGCCAAGGTCTATTAGTATCTTGGCAGTTTTGTTCTTTTTGCATTTATTAAATGGTAATCATCATGGCTAAGTTGTGTCTAATTATATTTTATGACATTATCAGCCAACATTAATGTATTAGGTATTCCTGTGGGAAAAATAGTTTCCCACTTTAACTGTTAATACAAAACATTATTTATCCTCAACTTTCTTTCAATGGTCTAAATCCGTAATTATAATTTCGAATTTTGTATGCGCCCTTTTTAGAACCCAAAAATATCGAAATAATTAGCACCAAATAATGAAAAGCGCAATAAGCCGACCACAAAAACCTATCAGGTATTTCGAATTCTCTCATCGTATTTTCAAAACCATCGTGCGGTCATCTTAAAGCCTGAATTCTTGCAGGCACCCAATCAAAAACAAAACATCTTCACCCCCCATTCAAGGTAATCCGTACCTTATATCAATCACCATACACTCCACACTTGCATGCTATATTTCTGATCTTGAAGTTTCATGGAAAAACGACAAATGTCCCCTCACTTTTAAACATTAATTAAGACTTTATCCAAAGGTGTTAAGTCCCAGATTCCTTCGTCCGTTTGTAGGAGTTGTATATTTAGGGTCCAGTTGGTGGGAGCGTACCGAGTGAATTATTCCTGAGATAGTTCCAGAGATATGGCGTTATGTGTTTCAAATAAAACTAATTGAAATTGAAACAAATTGAGTTTTGGATGCGAGATCTTCTTATGCTTTTGTAGTTTTTGTAATGTATCTTTGTCGAATGTAAATACGTAATAGTTGAATAAATTTACGTAATATTTATGAAAAACTAAGCGAGCCTTTTTATGTTTTGCTTTCATCGCTTTCAGCCATAAACTTTTTATTTTTTTAGAATTAAAAACTACATTTCTTAATTTAAATTCCATTGTCTATTGCCAGAGGTATCTCCAACAGTTTAATCTCAGCGCTGCCAACCTAAAATTCTTGAAATCCTGTTAAAATTCTTGAAGTCCTGTTAATTTATTCAAGCTAAGCTGACGGTGAGATGGCCATTTAGATAACAGTTACATTCCAATAGAAAGGCTCGATTGCGTTAAGTTAAATCAAAACTGCGGTATATTATGACCACTATACCTATCTATAACATAACCTGTTATAATATAAACTTTAAATCACTCTTTCGATTGATATCAAACCTTTTTTAGTCCAACTAACCGATCTACAAACTAACCTTCAACATCGACATTGTTGTGTATGCGATTTGAAATTCGAAATATAACTTTAGAATTCGAATATCAGCAATATTTGAAATTTAATAAATGGAACCCGCCGGACGCCACTTATACTTTTTAATTTTATATCTCGATTGACCTTCGATGCGAATGAATACATCGAAACTTTTTCTCCCCTGGTCGATGGGGTTTTTTCACTTGCATAATCACTGCCATAACAGTTCCTGGCTGAAACTTGAAATTGAATTTGGAACAAAAAGTCTTTGTGGAAAGTTTATTCAAGTTAGAGTGCTAAGTGAATACACGTGCGCTGCGGGTTCGTTTCCCGGTTAAATTTAGAACGTTGGGGGGAGGGAGGGGGAGCGGGGATTAGTAACGAAGCACCTTTTTATAGAAGCTGCGCCGGCGTCGCTGTCTCGTAAACATACTCCACTATAGCTAAATGACGTATCACTAACGAGTTCCATTTTTGAATTCGGAGTTTATACTGTCTTTACTCTATTTGAGAGTGATCACTTGAAATTAATGGAAGTAAATGTATTGAATCTCTTTGTTTGGTTGTGTAAGTAACCTAATTGATCTTTTAGATATGGTATTAAGTTTATTAATAAACTTTCGCACCAAATGATTCAAATTCGATACAAAGTGAATGGGTATTCAAAAGCAATATAGTGCCGAAAAACTTCGTGAGGTAACCCGAAAACTTCTTACTAGCTGTAGGTATATTTATATGTCAAGTATTTTACACAGATACGGGACTGGGCTGAGATTTATTATAAACATTGATCCGAAAATTAGCCTCATGAGAACCACCAATCAGGTGCGCACGAGTGGAATTAAAATGGCGGATTTTTACATTATTCTACAGTAAAGTGAGTTTGCAGCTGTACTGCTGGCGGAATACTAAATATATTATAAGTGCAGATATTTGCATTTTGAATTACGCGCCGCGGGCTTGGTGCGTTTGTCAGCGGGCGTGATAAATGCACGAATGTTTTTTTTTAATAATCACAGCTAGGTTGGTATATCGCTAAACAATAGAGAGGACTTCGGTTCATTAACTTTGGTAGCAGTAATTTATTACTTTTCCAAACTGTTGAAATCATTATTTTTCCAAAGAAAACCAAAATTATTTTATACTCTTAGGCCACAAATACCCAGAACACACAGATCTACATAGACTCTGTTCTACAGGTTTCCAAAATATTATTTCGCAATAACTTATGCAATAGGTTTAATGTGATTTAGATAAAAATGATTCTTTTTAAAAATAAGAGCCGCGGGAGTTGCACGTCTACCTGAAGTAGATATATTTTATGATCTAATAAATAATACTACTTTACAGATTAAGAAATTCAAATCGCCACCAGTCACCACTCCCACCAAACCTCAAACGAAATTAGGTGCAGCGATTTATTAGTGGCCAGCTACAATGCTTGCCAGAACGATCTTAAAAAAATCCCCACAGATAATATCTCTGATTGACAACTCATTGGAGGGGCGTGACCGGTGGTCTACAGTCTATGGTTTCAAATGCAAAGAGCGATCGTTCACAGTGTTTATTGGCTGATTGTTTAACTTGCTTGTAAACAAGGTATTTTATGTTTGTCTTATGAGTTAATCATTATGCTACACTAAATATAAGGAATCAAGATGAAATTAATTTGAGATTGCTACAGATGGGACTCAAACCATTTCGTTGGTTATATATTATTTTCTTATGTAATAGGTACAATGAGCCGAGATGGCATAGTATTACCTACTTATTGTATTCTTATTCATGATAAACTTAATAATTATTTTGATAGATCATAATATACAATAAAACCCCCGAAACAAATATCTGCAGATCGTACATTTGTCCCGAGACAGCAATCGAACCCGCAACCTTCTGCATCGAAGGCGGATCTTCGCCCGCCGCGTCACAAGGTTGCCTATAAAGCCTAGAAAGAGAAAGGATATTCTAATCCCATTCCAAGCCATGAGAATGTCTCGCAAACCCCGTCTATCCATTATGTATTTAGTGTAAATGCGTACCAATGCTGCGCACGATTCGATCCGAATCTCGCGACCGGCGCTGTCGCCTCTAGCGGCCATAGACAACAGAATCTCGTAATTATATGGTATTTTGGTATATTATGATACTGATAGTATATAAGTGGGAGGTTTTTATAACAAAAAGTTTAAAATTGGACAGTGATTCTCTGGCTATCTCACTCTGACTAGGATTATTTGGAATAATATCTCAACGAGACAAAAGGAAAAAATCTCAAATTTTGTGAATTAATCTATTATTGCCTATGTCGTTTTTGAAAATACGTATATAAAAAGATAACAAAAGCTTCGAGCTTACCACAGGGCTAGATGTTGCTGTCAAAATTTTCCTGATTTAAAACTCACATCAATATCACAATAAAACCCCTACTCATAGTATCTAGATATCTTAGACTTATAAATCTAGTAGGTAATTCTATGTTGATTATATTCAGTCAAAGTAATTTATCATTCGACGATTTTAATGATTAGAACTCTATCGATAAAACCAATGACAAGTTAATTTTAATGATCGAAAATACCATATATATGCATCATAATAATTATTTTTTGTTATGGAGATGATAAATTGCAAATAATTATTTTCTTTTTAATAAAATATCAAGAAAGAAGTAGTTCAAGTTGTGAATGTAGAGATGGTTTTTATGTTTTCCGTCTTATTTAGGATTTTAGTTTGGCTTTAAACGGGTTTAAATAGCTATAAGCATAGACGTGTCAAGCATAACTAAATGACTGTGACAGTTCAGGGCATCGACACTACAGTGTTGTCTCTGGTTTTTTGATATGTTGGTCTAGTTATTTCTTTTAATCTTGACTGTTAGGCTTAAGGTATATCTAGAGATTATGATTTTTTGAAAAGCTGGTTTTTCATGGATTATAGATCTATCTGATATACACCACAATAAATCTAAGACATCAATCTCTGTATATAAAATCATTTCATAGACCTACGAGTATAGATCTTTACCTCCCAGAATCAATGTATAATGAAGCCAAAATACCTAGCTAAAACCTATTATATATTCATATTTTAAGTTTTGAGCTGTCAATTGTAGAGGACAGTTGTCAATAGTAAAAGACTATAAAACCCACCGGATCATCACGTAATCTCCATCTAAATAAATCCCGTCTAATTATCTGTTTTCTGGCATTCCAGCGGCTTAAAGAATCCGCCATCTTGCCGGAGTGTGTTCTCATCTGTCACACGGCAACACCTCGGGGTAATTATAGCGCTAATTAATTGGGAGAGGACGATTCGTTTTTTATGGTGCTGTGTCCTAGATAGGGCATAAGACACCCACGTTGTTAAGTAGCTTGTCAACTTGTAGTTCAGTACTTATAAGACAATAAACAAGCCTGTAGCCCTTGGCCAGACAAAAACAATAGTACCTAGATATGTGCAAAATGTCCAAAGTAGTGTCGCAACTTTCCCACCTATGACTAAGACTACACGTTTTGCTTTCATTGCAAAGGGCAGAGTGAAGTCATACACCCATTTAGCGTCCGTGAATCAAAAGGCGCTTCGTTTTGCTTAATTAAAACTGATTAAACAACAACCGGTCAACGAACTCTCATACTTCAAAATGCAATTTGCGTGAAATGCTCTAAATCCCTACAGATAAATAGACACGTCATCATTAGACAGCGGTCAATGATAAACTGCGCCTGAAGTGACAACTCGCGTGCGACAGGGACAAACTATTAACTTTGAACACAAGATAGAAAGGGACGATGAAGCCTGTAAGTATAAAAACCGGGGGCCGTTGATTTCATAATTTATTTGTTACACATTTGTCGTTCCGTGAAGATCGGGTGAGATACATGGGCTTTTTGTCGCAGCAGGGAAATGCGCATCAGATGTGATTTGAGCAGTAATTTATAGTGTTTGAACTGGAGACGTCTACACATGACGCCATAAACAAGTACTCATTTAACTCTGGCTCTTTACAAAGTGAATTCCAAGTTTGAATTTGGGAATTCTGCGCTTCTGTTATTAATTTACTTGGTTATCTCGGACTCGTTGTGTTGGAATTCGAATATTCAAATTTTAAATTCAAATTGTCTCTGGCTTAACAGTTCGGAAATCAATCATGCGCGTATTAACCGAGTTTCTCTCGCGCCAACTCGCTGTCCCGGACGACATGGCGGCCATATTTCATAGCGGGTGAGATATACCCGCGTTTTATCAATGCATCGTCGCGGTTTCGATGAAATATATCTAATTATTGCTTGTTAATGTCGTTTTGTCGTTTCACGGTACATTTTGTATGTCTCTAAGACCATTTGTATTTTCATGCAGCGTCGTTAATTTCGTTGATAATGCCGTCATTGTTTTCTTACTCGGAACGTATTAGTCACGAACGTAACAATCACATCGCTCTCTCGTAATCTTATCTTTTTATATCTGATGCCTTTCAAAACTGATAACTTTTAGATCAGATCAAACTTTTTCCTCTGACGGTCCAAAAACATAAATATAATTTGGACATAACTGTACAATCACCCGTTTGGCTGACGAAGAGAATTTCAGTTTTTGTCGACCCAGATCCAGAGACAAAACAACGCAGACAACGTTCCATACTTAAAATTTCAAAACTAAGAGTTGAACGTCCTACGGATTCAGCGGAGCAATTCTGACAGTTTACGTTGTGCCCCAAGTTGGGGTAAAATATAGCTCATGTTCAGACAGATACGTAGTGGGTGCGGGGTGGGGGGCAGGGAGGGGGCCGCCGCAAATAGCGACCATCTCCTGAGAGCAAAACAATGCCAGTATGATATTATGGTGCAGAGCAATGAAAGCTTAAATGTAGAGATGTTTTAGCTGGGATTTTTTGGTTATGTCGTTTTTGACAGGTGGTATAGACTAGGTACGCTTATCAAACCTCTTTGGACGTCTGATTGTAGTTTAATTTCACATTTACTATTTAGAGGGATTCACATTTATTACTTATTTTAAAACTGTAACTTACTAAAATGTCTTAATTAAACGAATAAACCAATTATATATAGGCCAACAACAACGTTAGTGTATGTGGTAGGTCTAGTAATGACAGTATCCTAACCTAAAATAATGAGACAAAAAACAATGAAAACAAGTCTGCTCCCGCCAACCGTACCTACGTATCCATAGGACAGTCGGACGGACGACCGACAGCCGCGAGACAAACTATAAATAAATAATGCGCCAACATTTTATTATTATCATAGCGAGGGCACGTGCTGTGACATTCCAGCTTCGAACTGGCAACCTATAACGTACTGAAATAAACTGGCAACACCGAGGATTAAAACAATGGCGGAGCTTCCAAATTCAAATTTTGAGAACATTCTACTTCATCGAATGCCATCTACTTAAGGCCATCTATACACTTCGTTCATCAAACTACCTTATACCCAAATAAGGACTATCTGTGTACCAATACCAAAGCTGTCTTTGTTACGTATAGTTTTTGATGCTTTTATAGACATCGTAAATCCGAAACGGTAAATAGATTCAGCAGCTAATCAATTCACAGTACACTAAATCCAATTAGATTCAGTATTGTACAATTGAGAATTAAATAAACCGCAAGTAACCGAGAACATTAATCATAAATGATTACAACGTGTAACGGAACGCAACGACTCCAATTAGCGTAATAAAGAACCTATTCCAAACTCGGCTGAATAAGAACCTATTCGAAATTCAAAAGGTTTACGTTCACGGAATTAGTTCTATTTTCAAATCTCGAACCGCGATAGTCGCCTCATTGATTATTATTTTAACGCACAATTAAAATTTGATGGCCTCTTGTACGTACTTCGTACATCTTCGATTCACTCTAGAAACTCCACATTTAAATCACAAGTAATTGGCAATACTGCTGGAATGATTTTGAGTTTCCAGGCTTCGAAACAGGGTTCAGTTTTCTACGACAAAACGACCGTTTTAAAACCTTTTCATGTAGAGGCGCCGCACATGAGTATCGTGAGTGAGCGTCAATAAAAATAGTCATAAAATTTTGTAACTTTCAATCTCAAATGCGTCTTATATCTTGGAAGATAAGACTGAAATTTATTGTGGCCATTCACAGTTCGAATATTGGTGAGGAACGTGTGAATAAAATCATGTGTATGCACACATTCGTTAAGAATTGACACTTATTAAAGGGTGTAATTTTTTTAATTGGAATGACGACATCACTTTAGCGACAATGAGCGTTGAGAGATGACATTGGATGATTTATACTCTTTGGCCAAGTTGCTCTCAATCAGACAATTGAATGTTGCACTTTTCTTTTATTTTGGTAGAAATTTTATCTACCATTTACAACCACACCCAACGTATAAATCTTTTTCAATATTGGAATACTGGTAGGAGAATTGGAACCTTGTTTAAAAAAATACGAGCATGGAATCCATTCCATCTACGAACCTAATTTAGGAATAAACAAAGTGCGTGCGTTGACTTGACTACCACTAATGATACTTTTTCTTTAATTAAAAAGAAGCCGGAGTTGTCTATGTTTTTTACTGGAACGCAACCGTTCCAAATTCAAATTGCTCGATTCTGATTTCGAATAGTGTTGCGCCGCCGAGCGCGTGACCAATCGCTAATTAGGAGAGTTCAGACACTAAAGGCTGTACGGACTAACAGATCTTTTACACTATCTATGTCCAACAGTAGGTATGGTATTTGCAAGAAACTTTTATTCGACTATGCCAGGATGTATATAGTTAATCGAACAGTATATTAGCAGAAAACACAAAGAAGGTCTACAATAGACACTGACTTCTGAAACAAAAGCATAAGATAAAAGTTACTCTTGCCTTCATTTCTATTCGTCCGACTAATTCAGTATGTCTTTTTTGTAGCATTAATAATGATCAAAATCGTCTACAATCTGATCGTCTGATAAATCAGACAGTCCGTAGAACCCAAGTGCGTGCACCTACGGAAGCCCATCGGTTTTATAATTAAACTTCAAAATTCGAATCCAATTCTTTCCCGCCATTTCCACTTCTGGTGTTACTGTATCGGTTTTTATGGCGGGAATTATTTATAACGGTAGTTGATTGCTATTCTAAAATTAAATATATTCTCACAGAGATGCCAATTAGAGATCTGTGTCATCAAATTCCAATAAAATAGTTTTATTTTCTAATCATTATTGTTTATGGGTTTAATAAAATTATCTATAGAAAGAACTTCGATCTTTAGAGGTTTCAATTAATAAGTTAAGTTATATAAACAGACTTAGGAAAATGAGTAAGTTTGTTAAAGTAGGCATTACGCATGTAGAAGATCGAATAGGTTTCGGAGGATTTACAGATGACGTCATTGCATTGGCACTTCCAAATCTATCAAAACCTATTGGAAAGTCTTGTGTGCAAAAGTGGGACGATATACATGGTATAATGATGATATACCTATGACTATCTGACCATCTGATAATGAAGTATCGTCAAGCCAGATCCTCAATATCAGAAGTAAACCTCATCATAATCCATAACAATTTTTATCTCGACTTGCTACTCATTTAGAGCATGAATCGAAGCCAATATAAAAGGAATTGTACTGTACATCTTGAAATGACAAGTTCTGAGGGCGTAGCCCTACAAATGGCGCCGCGGGAGCCCTGCGCCCTCGTGTCACGCTGTGGTGGCCCCGGCAGAGGAAACATCCCGTGTTTACGGGTTTTAATTTCCGGATTCGCCATTGAGACTTACACGCGAATAATGGTTTCTCAAGGAAATGTTTTGTAGGTTTGCTTTGATTGATAGTAGACCCGTTGTCCAAAACATGTTTATGTTTTCTACTAGCTTTCTGTCCCGTGGTTTCGCTCGTGTTATAATATTTTTCTGCTGTAAAAAGTAGCCTTTATACCTCTCCGGGTTCTAAGCTACCTCCACTAATTTTCAGCCTAATAAGTTGAGCAGTTCTTGAGTTATATATAGTGTAACTAACAAAATATTTATTTTATATTTAGAAGATTATTTATTGAATTATGTTTCAAATGTTTATTCTCTGATGATAATTTAATCACACAATTTAAATCTGACATAGATTTAAATTGCTTTTCAAACATGTAAAATTGTTAGTGACAGAAAAGAACCATACAATTTTTGAGCTTTTAATGTGTTGTTTTGGTGTTAACTTTCTTCTTTTTATCTCTTATGATATTATCCCTATTGCCTGCGTCTGACAAATTATTTGTCTACAAGCTTCAAGTCTTGCTGCAAGAATTTCCTTTTCAATACACTCCGTTATATCGTTAATCTCTAGCAAATGTGACATTTTTCCTGAATTTATGAATTTCCTTTTTAAACACAACCTTCATTGTAAATCCACCATTTTTATTATCCGACTTCAAAAAATTCATTTTCACTCCTCCATTGCAATTGTTCTGAATGCGTGGGCGCCCACCAGATGGCGTGGTGACATCACAAACCGTTTTTGAAAAAGGAACAAGGACTTGCACTTTTGTGGTAAATTTGAAAAGGCTTACATTACATACCTATATGTAACTACGTTTTTATAAACCAGACATTTATGAGAATGATAACTTCGTAAATTGAAAAATGTCTTGACTTTAAATGTTGTACCTTTGAAGATTGTTTCGTCTGAGTGCCTAATTTTTAGGGATACAAGTTGAATACCTACAAAATCAGTGTAAAAGCTGACATGGTCAGTATTTATCACAAAATTAAGAAACAGTCAGTCTAATTATCCATTAACAATGTGGGAAAGGTACTTTATGTAATCAATTTCTACCACAATGCGTAGCAGATGAAGACATCGGCCCCCCGCGGCCACCAAATGGATCGTGCCATATCAAAGAACCACTCAGCGGGAACCGTCTATTATTGCTCACGGAAAAAATCTCAAACTCTCTTTGAAATTAATATTGCGCGGCAACACAGAACTCTATTTTCAAATCCAAAAACAATCCTCACTCGAACGTGGAATTCCTTTCACCGTTCGAAATATGAACGAGAATGTCGTAAATTAGAAATTCGAACTCGGAACTTTTAATTCAATTTAAAGTTGCTGATCGAAAAAGCAATTTACCCGAACGCGCTCCGAAAAAAGTTACGAGCTTTTTCACCAGCAATATGCACACAAGGAATAATGATGTTATTCTTATAAAGGAAATAATTACGTTGAGCGCAATGATAATAAATTACACGGCGTTTACGACTAATTTATTAATAGAATTTTCGCGAGTAAACCTTAGGACTGTCGTAAATAAGTAACCGCTGTGCGGCCAATGGAAGGCCATAAAATGTGTCTGAGTCTGCAGATTGGTCAGCTCGCAGCCAATGTCTACGTTCCAGATTTGAAAGCGACGGTTTACGACCGTCAGGCGGCGTCTTTTTGCAGTTTTGGCGCCAAAATTGACAGCTCCTAAAGTTCTGCATCAGGTGTGTCATATGGCGTGAAGTTTGAACGCATCGTCTGAAAGCGAAACCTTCCAACTTGAAGTTATAAACAGATTTAATTGGAGGGATTTATGTGAGGGACTACCTACAGCGTTTTAAAATGGAGGACAATTTACAGTGTTATAAAGCAGTCAGGACAAACGGACGGACGAGACGCTTGCTAATGAGCATGCGCCGCTAGTTCCCTCGCCCGCCGCCAGGGGCGCCACGCGCATTATAATCGTCTGCAACTTCGCGTCTGGATTTAATTCTCATATTGTTATAATGCAAAGTATGTACCTATTCGCAAGATCCAGTTGTCAGAAATGTTAAACTACCGTGATAATTGTTTTTAATCTACCTACTTTATAATTCCTTACAGGAACCAACATAACGAGTCAAACCTACGAGTCTTCCAATTTAAAATAATGCTATGGAATATTCCAACAAAGGTGATAATTGCCATTGTCAAAATACTGTCGAAACCTATAAAACTCAAACAAAGCAACCACAAAACCAGCTTAATTACAAAATAACCGTGTTCCACGTTCAAAATCACCACTCCAGTTCTAATTACAAATTACGAAGGAGGCAATCCCGCCATTTTTCCCGCCTATTTCTTTCAGCTCATTGTCTCTAGTTGGCAGAGCAAGAAAATTATAGACTTGACTTTGTCTATGTGTCCGTAATTATAATCTGTGGTAATGATGTGGTGCTAGAAGGGAAGTAACATGCCATGCCTTTTGATGATAATGTTGTTTATGGCATTAGTGCAATATTTATTGCCACACAAATTACTACCATAAGGTTTCTGATGGATTAGCTTGGAGTAGTTATTTCCTTAGTAAATCTGAAGGTTATATAATTATGTTGATTTTGCCTCCTGTGTCTATGAATGCCCTAATTCCATATCTATATCCCTAACATGCTGGTGCTTATAAGTAAAAAAGCAATAAAAATGCTGCCCTAAAAACTTGCCCTTCGAAATTTCCTTCCATCATGAGATCAGGGACAGTCCCCATTGTAAGTTCAGATAAAACGGGAATTATCGTCCCGTCCGTGACGGATCCGTGACGAATTGCCCCATAACCCGCCAAATCCCGGCTTTATCCGTGTTTGTCCCCTCATTGTTTGTAAAGAAACTGTCGGCTAAGAAAGTCCTTTTCATTACAGGCTTTGTATTTTATTTCATAACAGAATAGTTCTGGACAATTGTCAGACTAGATTCGTAAACTATTTATTTTCCTATGATAATCATAACAATTCATGTGCCTATTTTTAACACTCTCAGTGCCCATGAGGCACGCTCGTATGTAACATTTAGGTGGCGCGCGTGGGCATTGAATATGTTAAACAAAGCAACTATAGGTATCACACAAATTTATATGGAGAATAAAATATGAAATAATTTAATAGTGTTCATTTAAACATAAGGTCGTATTCCCAATCTCCATCTCTAATGTTTATCCAAAGATCATTCACTGATTTTGTGAATTTCCCATCGCACTATGTGAATTATTCATACCGAATGTTCTCGGTGAATCGGTGGTACCTAAAAGTAGTACACAGGTGTGACAAGTTTGCAAAGTGGTTGTGTTTTCCCAGAGATTTGGCATCTTGAGTTCAGCATCTTCATCTTGGCTTCCTGGGATCTTCAAAGCATGTCCTTTTTACTTACTTTTCCATAGCTTAACGTAGATAATTGTAATCTAAATAGATTTTATCATTTGGAGGCTTTTTTAATATTGAACGGTTAAGAGTAGGTACTTTATAGCAATAGGTAGATATGTATCATGTAATTAAATTTATTATGCTTGAGTTGTGATTGGCACTTTCATACATTAATTCAGTCACTTTATGCCTTTGTATATTATATTTATTATAGAAGAAAAAATATTTTATCACTGGTACCTGCTACTAAGGTATGCAATATTTCTCAATTTAAATCTACAAAAGTTCACAACATCAAGAGTATAAACTTAAATATTTCAAATATCCACCAAAATATCCCTTTAAGCGATCAAAGCCGCCATGATTCTTTTAAACCCACACCAATTACCCCCTCCATCCGTCAAACGTCAATAACAGACTATAAAATAAATAAAATATCAGATTGTCGCTGGTTGTAGAGCAGAATGCGAGATTAGCGCTGAGGGCGCCATAAAGAAACAATTTCCCGGCTTTCCCGTGCCGGGGGTCCCGCGACGCTTATGGAATACGCCTGATAAAAATGTGATGTTGTGCCTTAAATTCTTCTTTTACAACAGTTTCACTTTTACTTGAAGATTGTTTTAGGGATCCCCTGACGGGATTTTGCACACGAATTTTCCTTAATATTTATATATTCATCCTATAGACATTATTATCTATCCGTGTGGTTTAAATGGCAAAGGCGTTCAAAAAAACTGCCATTTATTTCAAACAGAACATTTTATTGTTTAATCCGTTCAGAAAATAAAATTATAAAATTAATCACATTGACATACAAGATGGACGTACACCAAATAGCGTTAATATTATACATTTAAGATTAGTTAGATTTAAGAAAATAAGTTTTCAACATGACGCGAAAACTACACGTATTCTAAAACCTAACTTACACGACCCAACTACACAATGTTAAAAAAACTCATATACAGACAAAGAAATAACTAAATTTATATTAATAAAACGTTTTCCTGTTAACAGTTGAATTAGAACAATGTCCACGCGCTTATATTAGTTATGGCTTCATGTTAACATATATGGAAAATAATAATATATAACACAAACAAAACAATTCAGTCTCAACACCCAAAATATTCCCTAAAATAAACAAATAATCCCGAATTCAACACTAAACGAATACCATCGAACAATGAAATACTAGTATACTTGTGTAATAATAAAACATGTATATATAAAAATATAGCGAATGAATAAACTACTCATTTACTATACCGGTGTACATAAGTACTTAGCAAAACAACGCGTTTTTTTTTTATTTTGTAAGCAACTAGATATCCTAAGTTTCTATTGTATCGATATATAATATTTATAGTTATCATATATCCTTGTAGATATGCCACTACTGCATACAACGGAACGACAAGACTCAAGCGATCACACGGATTACAGCTACCGTATACTCAATACGTATTTTTTTATTTTTTTTCACTAACTAATTTTATTTCAATATCGTGCTTCTATCCAAAGTAATCTAGTTACGTATATGTTTGTATTTACTAGCCAAACGATAACATCCTAGCAACTACCACCTTTAAATCAATTACAATAATTTAAAATTCTTAATTAAACCTTATTATCTCACTTAGGCAAGTTTAAAGTTGTATCTTTACGTATACTTCGTTTTCCAATAGGTATTTTTGAATTAATCTAATTTAATGTTTTACTCTAAGCTCCGCGCCAACGGGGCGGCTCCGCCTCAAACGAACCTTCGAAACTCATCCCTTGAATGTATTCATTTACTTAAAAGTTATATTAGTATACACATATTACATTCAACGTTATACGTATGTTTTTTCAAATCGTATACATAAATTCCGGCGCAAAACAACATAATCTGAACGCGGCGATTTTCAGGCGTAGAAAATCAAAACGGATAATATCCGAACGAATTCGTTCGAAATATGAATCAAATTTTCAATTTCAATGTACTTTCGCACCCATTTTGTTTTACCCCTTCACTGTAGCGTTGTGAATCAGTAATTTTGGAATTGTCATTATTCATTGTAAAATTCAGTTATTATATTGAATCGTACAGTGTTAGAGGTTGGCCAATTGCAAAAACGAAGATTTTTTCTAGAGGAACTTATTCTAGCAGAGCTTCCTTAGGCCTCGGCAATGGCGAAGGCCCTCGGAGGATCCGACTGCGACCGTGACAAGCGTATAACACCGCGCGCGCAATTCCAAATTTAAAACTGCTTTACTCTGATATTGTCTGTGCATTCAAATTGAGAATCAGATATCAACGAGATATTGTAATTCAATTCGATATCAGATCTAACTTGAAAATAGAACAAATCAAATCGGGAATTTGGAATTGCGTGCACAGCACACGGTATTAAAGCGAGGGAGGCGGGAATTTAAACTAAAATGCGAGCACCCCCTTTTCATACTTCGTTTTTGCAATGGCCATACTAAGAGCAGGGGTGCACGAGATAGCTCGTTGTCGAGTTGGGTGCAAGCTGGGGATCACGCCTCTGTATGAGATGGGACTTGTAGGGGGTACTCACGACGTCCGGAGTCGAGGCGCCGTCGTGGCTGGAGTCGGGGGCGGACCGCTCGCCGTTGGCGTCGGGCGGCCGCGCCGACTCCCGCTCGTCGATCACGAGGTCGATGGGCATCTTGCCCTTCAGGCAGCTGATGTAGCGGTGGCAGAAGTTGTCGCACAGCTCGTGAACCTGCAACAAGGCACACTTCAGTACTGCTGCACCTAAGGATCTGGAGCTAGAGGTGATTGGAGAGTTGCTGGAGTTCCTAAGAAATAAAGAGCTAAGGATAAAAACATAAGACATTATGAGACGGACGGGATTCAAACCCGTGACTTGTCACTTGGAATTCTACTGGAGAAGCTAAGGATCCGTGAGCTAAGATTGGAAGCATCAGAATATTGAGAGACAGGCGGGATTTGAACCCTTGACTCAGCAGGATAATCACTACCGCAAGATGTTCCATCTTCCATTAAGATACTCGTAGTGTTTAGTTTTTGAGGTAGGTTAATTTTATCCACTGTAGTGCACCCACTAGACCTAGATAAGATCTTATGGCTGAAAACTGTATTGATATAATTGTAATGAAGCATCTTCCATGGCTGTTTAATTAATTAAACAATAAACAATAATATATAAAATGATTAACCACACATGTGATCTAAAACATCAATCAACCTAAACTCTCGAGTGACGTAGTAAAAGCACCTTGAATAGTTGCACGTACCTACACATGCGCCCAAAGTGTTACGATCGGGAACATTTGAATAAGGCAGTTAGCCAGTTACCTCACCTTCACAAATACGACCTTTAAACCGATATCAGCATACAAAGCTTAGGAAAAAACAATACAAAGGAACGAGCGAGCCAACTGCTGTACGTACACTTGTAAGAACTCAAAATGAATCGTAAAAACGGCACGAAACTCATTTTTTTCGGACGTCCGATAAAATACGACCCCCGGCGGAGACCGTATTAATTTTGTGCGTTCGCCTTATACATTTTCATAGGCATTATTTAGCTTAGAAATTAACATAAAGCAATAAAAACTCTAACGAAATTTTTAGATAGCATTTACACGTCAGAACGGCAGGTGGACAACGCCATTTGAAAAAGGAACATTTCGAAAAAGGAACGCACTGCGCTCTGCCTTGGCGGATTTGGAAATAGAACGCGTCGACGGAAGCGGAAACAACGCTCCACCGTTGACAGCTAATTATGTCTTCGGGATACTAATTTCCAATCGACAGGTTTTTCTGAATTTTAAAGCGTGTGTGGTCAGATATTATAGTTTGTTTATCATAATTTGAATTTTACAACCGGACCGTTGAAATTCATATTTATGACTCTGTGAATTTTATTGACACTAGTGGATAAACTACCTCTTTACGGTCGCAAAGGAGTGAAGAGCTCTGTCGAAGCCAAGATCAGATTGAGAGCGCATTTATAACCGCGCGAATGACAAAGTAAATACTCTCTCAGTAATTCGTGTGACCGAACGCTGACTATTTTCGATTTTAGTGACAGTCGAGAAAGATTTGACATCGTAACTCTTTGGGGATTCAAATTTGGAACTGTCCCCTTCGGTGTATCAGTTATTCAAAGTATCGGCGCAAGACAAGTTTAAGGCAAGTTACATCGTGTTGTTATTGTTACAAGAGTTAGTGTCGTGTGAATCTACACACTGCATACGACGTTGTTTAGTGACTTTTAATACTCATAATGAGATATTACGACATTCCGAGCCTCTCGATTATCGTCGGAGCATCAAACTCTTTTCAGTTTATATTTGGAAACGAGGATTGAGATATGGAGTGAGCGGATCATTTTTAAATTTGGAAAGATTTGTTATAATGGGTATCCGTTGTTCGAAATTCGGAGTTTGTTTTTACTTTTTAAATCAGGTGAGGGTTTTTGTTTATAAAGTGGCTGTGTTGCCAGCAGTGTGGGATGGTATAATCTGTGCCGAGGTCGCGACTAAAAGGGTTTTCTTACGCGACTTCCTTCGCTAATGCAACACGTGGGCGCGACAAGATATGTATAAATCGGTGTATTTTTTTTTAAACTTTCTATTTGACAGGTTCGAGAGATAAACCAAGATTAAAGACTTGAGTCTCTAGAGCGTCGATAAGTGCCGGCCTGTCGGTTTTATTTATTCAAATCGGGATTAGATAGAGCCTTTAGATGTTTATCTTGATGTAATAAGGTTGAAGCTGATATAAAGTAGATACCTATCTAGAAATCCTTAACCGTCATATTCTCTGTTTATACATATCGTGTTATTTTAGTCACACACAACTTATACTCATCGACTTATACCAAAGATTAATTTATCAATGAGAAAGTAGTATGTAATTCGAAAACCCGTGGCTGACCTACTGAGAACGGAGCCTCAGACGAGACGAGCCGAGTGCACTGGCAGGTTTATTGAAAAAAAAACAACCGCTCCATTCCATATTCAAATGAGTTCGGCCCGTTTTCACCTCCGATAATGCCATTTCTATGTCCATACTTTTTGCAATAAAACCAATTAAATGTGTGAACGCTATAAATGTATTTATTTAATTAAATAAAACACAGAAATATAACTTGTAGCGTAACGTAATATAGCAATTCAGTCACAGAATTAGTGTGTTGTATAATGGTTGTAAAAGCGGGCGTCATAAACCAGGGTCCCAGGTTCGAGGCTCGCCGTAAACCAACAAATCTGACCTACATCGTAAATCACTTAGCCACGTTCTTACAGATAAACTTTACGAGTTACCAACAAAATATAAAATACGGATTAGTTTTTATAAACAACACTACTTTTCTAACGGTGTAAGCGTAGGTTCGATTCAAAAGCACAACCTACGTGTTTGATTTTGTAATCGATGTAACTGGCCGTTTTGATTATATTCTGAATTCGAAAAAGGAACGATTGAAAGGACGACATTAGGCTGGGACCGCGGCGGTACATAACGTAATTAGGGATCAGTCGGTGACTATATAAACCCGCTAGATGTATCCAATCACCGACTCGATCGAACCGAAAGGACTCGCTCGATGTGACCGCCGGCGGCCATATTTAAAATATTAAAAGCATAAATCAAAAACGTTATTGGATATTTTAATGTAAATGTAATCGGGAGTTCGTTAAAACGGACGGTGCTTTAGGAGAGTTTGAAGCGACTTTTTTCTATTGTGATCTTACATCCATTATTGAAACTGACAAAATGTCTTAATGTATTATACGAGCTTTGAACAAAAAACCTCCAATTATACGTAAAAACGTGCACTTAACGAGGTCTCATTGTAGAAAGAGCTGGGACCAAAGCTCTTTTTATTTTTAATTGTTATGAAAGCTTTAAAAAAGCTTCACCTGTGAACGTTGTGAAGCGAGGCGGAAATGGATCGAACTAACGGCATTTTTTATTTACTTTTATTCGACAAAAACCGTAGACGAGATAGAATCCGACGTGTATAGGATATGAGCAGCAAAAAAGGCTCAGAGGCACAGGTACAAGCACACTATAAAACACAAGTATATTTTAAATCATGCAACGAAAAAGAAAACAACTATAATGATCAATCGAATAATCAAAAAGTGAATTCCGTTCAATCACGCTCGCGCTCAATCGTTGGCCCTCGGAGCGATATTTGAATTTCGAACGAGGCATTATTTTATTTTCGAAATGGCCTTTATCTGGCCCTCCGGCCGCACTCGGCGTATCGCGTTACAGGTTATCGTTACAGCCTGTATTAGTGCGTGGTACATTTTTTCACCGATCTACCGGTTTCTAACATTCGGCGTGCCGGATATATTATGGAGTCCGCTGTGGCAGCGACCGCGGATGGGATATCTCGTTTCTCGAGATCATTTGTCTTGATATAGACGTTAGTCAAACTAGTTTCGGAACGTGGCCATAATATTGACAAGTTAAATTAATTCCCGCGCGGCGTCGCCGTAAAAACTGGAGATTTGAATTTTATGCTCCCTAATTAATGCCATTGCGCGCAAATTGTTCGATCAGATTGTGGTTCGCAAAAAGCGGGCCGCGATTACCGTTACCGGGATCCTGCGCATAATGGAGGACGGCGGCGCGGCGCACGCAAGAAACCGGCCGCAACGGAACAGCCCGAAATGGGACGATAAAGGACAAAACAAACATTCGAAATACGAATGGCGAGCTCTCGCTCCCATTCACAGCGAACACCTGATCCGGACGAATCCTAAATACAATTCCAAATTCAAAACCGAAGGTGCTGGACCGGTCGTATCGAGGCGACATCGCCGCGATCCCGCGATACCACGACCGGTTCTCGCTCCAAATGTATTCCAATTATAAATTAAAAGAATACTCACTTTTTCTAATTCTAATAGGTGAAACCGTAGGACTTGTATCGCTTGCACCATCTGCAAAGAAGAAACATGGTTGTTAGAAGCTTCGGATTGTGTATAATATCATAAATGGGTCCGTACATGGCGTGTCTCGGATTCCAGCCGAGCTCAATCTGACAAAGCCAACTGAGCAACAATGGCTGGACAAAGTACAACGGGCGGCCTGTGGCGCGTAGTGATGTGCGCGCCCAATTACTATCGATAGTGTTACTCGATATCGATATCGATACGTTTGGTGGAGCCGGTTATTGGCCGATCCTACCCGGCTCGCGAAGCGTGAATGATGTGTAGTCAACAGGCTCACGAAGTCGAATGCAAATGCTGGAGATCTTATCATCACTATTGTTTGATACTGTTTGAAGATTTTATCGGCATTTTTCAAATCGATACCTATCTAAATCCGTCGGTTAATGCCGTTTTAATAGCACCTTGATTTGTTTCTGATTGCCACTCGAAGACGCGGCCTGAATACAACCTTTATCCTATTTTAGTTTTTGATTAATGATTCACAGAGACTCTAACTTGACAAAACCGGTTAGATATCCAGTGTTGTGAAAAGATATTTTTCTTATCAAGATTAGAAAGTTTACCGAGGAATTTTAAATAAACGGCTCCATACTAGATGTAATCTTTACAACGGTAGCACCTAAGAAAGTAAATTGTTCTACTGTTGTCAAGTAATGAGAGAACAAAAAATCAATATCGGCATAATAATAATCGATTATGAGTAAAAAATTTAGTAATTTCTCCCGAATGTTAGCGCAAAGTACCAGGAACGCATAACATCTGTGGGGCTCGTATTGCTGCAATATCAATTAAATCAATACATCGAGCGCCACCCCAGTGTTTGCGCAGACGACAGTTGACACAGACGCGGGTACCAGATAAAAATGTGTTTGTCTTGTTTAACTTTCGCCACCGAGCTGCCTTGTGTTTGTAGAGGGAGCCATCCTATCACCTCTTCAATCTATGGGCTTTACAAATGTTATCCTTAACAAAAACCTCAACCTTAAAGAACTCAAGTGTTGCCATGAATAAAACCTCTGTTACTAAATCTTAAGATACCACTTGAATGTGAAGATCCTGGAGAAATTTCAAAAAACAAATAGCTCGGGAAGCCCACATCACTAATGATTCGTATACGACCATTCAGTGTATTTGCCAACGCTACTGCAGCTTGTTTGAGGAAGCTTATAGCCTCAAAAGGCTGTGACAGACCAAACACAGATGTGACGTGGGCAAACAACTCCTGCTCGCCGTGACTCCGTAACCAATCGTCTCAGGCCAAATGGGTCAATAAAACACTGTTGGTTTTTAAAACTATCGTTTTGTTTACATTCGTCCGTGCTAAGCGCCCAACACTATTCTCGCTCCAAACTCATAAATGGAACGAACATAAATTTCAAATTTGGAATAACTATAGCCCTCCAAGCTGTGTTGTAGGTCTTTATTCCAGTTTGAATTCCGAATGTCCGAGGAAATGACTGATCCAAAGATTGAAACGGGTACAGATAAGATCTAGAGAATTTTATGGTAATGAACTTACGAGGAATCGGCGCAAATAAAGTTGGGAAACACAAAGTTGAAGGCGTACCGCGATGACGCAAGCGCCCGCCGTCACATTGCAAGCGATGCCTTTATCTTCAGGGGCTTGTTAAACAACAATAATGCTCTGAATACGCCATTGTAGCACAATGGAACAAAACTGCAATACGACCGTCAGATGCGCACAAAAACAACAGCCTCGAGCCAATATGCGACTCCGTCCACACTTTGTACACTTCACAAACGCAAATCCAGCATGTGGCCAAAATGTGGTCACATTCCTTTCAAACTCACAAAAAAACTATTCAATATTAATTTAAATGAAGTAAATTATAGGGTTTGGTTCACGTTGAAGACTCAATGAGGTATTGAAGGTAAATTGGTTTCCGAGGCTACTTTACTTCCCAGCCCAGGCAAATTAACAGACAAAAGTAAGTATATCCGTTTTGAATGAGAATGAAAAATGCCTAACAGAAGAAAAACATAAAAATAATTTCGTGAGACTATGCATAAAATGTTGAGTTTTCCAGCAAAACAGTTTAAAACGATAATACCAGAGACTACAAGAGGCCGAGCTGACTATTCAAACATCATGCCACCACATGTCATGTCACGACAAAAACACCAAAATTTACCTATTCTGAGACTTTGCCCGGATGTTTGGTTTGTTTAGGGCTGTTATCTTCAAGAGCTGAATGAGGCTTATCAGCAGGTACTGGTTTATGGTGGAGTGACATGCCAGGCTACTGTTTTGATACAGAAAAGTTTTCATCCTAATTCGTGCAATATCAATGTAATCAGACCTCTTTACACCCAACCTTTCAACACCGAATAGAAAAATAATAAACGCAATGTTTGAATTCAGAATTCGAATGCCAAAGAGTAGCTTACCAAAAGATGACGTCTCCAACGAGCAACTTTAAATACCTACAGTCGCTACCAATTCGTGATGCCTTAGATTTTATTTGTCAAGAATCGGTTAAGTATCCGTATCGACGTCGGTGGGTGGCCGCCATTTTATTTTCCACTTTTTGTCCTCGCGGGATACTCCGGTGCGATTCTTTTTATGAGTGACAATATATATTTTTTTACCTTTATTTCTCCCTTTACCTCAACAAATTCCGAGAACTTTACCTGTTTAATTTTAAATTTAACTAATCAAATCGTAAATTATATTAAAGTGTTCACTATTTTATTACGTATTAAAATGATCCCACGTTTATCTTAAAAGGGCTTTTATGTGGTTCAGTACAACGCCAGGAATGGACGTTTTATGAATTAAAGTCATAAAATTTATGGAAAGACTCCTACATAGAAATGTGGTACTCATAATTCAAAACGCACTTACCTACTGTCTAAGACCAATTCTTTTCTTATTTAATAAAGTAGTTAAATACTTACTAATGAGTCGACTTCAGGGTCTGCTATGTAATAAGGTTTTTCTTGACGTATCTGCGGAAAGAAAAGGTAAATATTAGTCTTATTACGCAAAAAGGATTAAAATGCAAGTGCAACCATGTGGTGAGCTTGTATGCAGCTAATAAAATACTCGCTCGGTTGGATGCGCTTGCGCATACAGAGCTAAGGACAGATAGGACAATTTTGTACCTATTATATTTTTTTATTAAATTAATTGGCATTATAGTAGAACTTGTTTAATGATATGGATAAAACAATAAAACTTGACACCTTTTGAAAGTAACTGAACGTATCAAAAAGTAAACACATCTGTACTCCTCACAATCCCTATCTTTAAATCAAATACAGTCAAAGTTCATTAAGAACATTAAGTGCCCGCTGAATATTCATGCCGCGATCGCTATCTGTAGGTACACTTTTATTGCCCACTGACGCTTCTGTCAGCTCATCTTTGTTATCGCTTAAGAAACACTTTTTTTCGAAATTTAAAAACCCGTCTTTGCCGGAAATGCGATACTATCATGCACTGGGTTTTTATTTTTTCGGCAAGTGCTTGATGTAATGTATTTAATTCTTAATTTTAGACACGAATTTAATTTGGTTTTAATTAGAATTACATGACACGACACTTCAAAGTAATGGTATAATTATCATTGTTTATTAACAAGTACCTACATATATTAGGAATTAGCTAGATAATGGTCTTGTTCGTGGTATTGAATCTACTGGGATATTTATTAAAGTTTATGTATTTTATATTAATTGTACATTTAAAAAGTCGTTTACATAATCAAGTTATAAATTAGTTCCCACTTCTTCTCGGCTTTAATTGATATTTTGTTTCTGGGCAAAACGTAGACGAAAATTTGCATATTGGCATTCCATACACATCTTTTTAGTATTTTCGTTACAAAAATAGATTTAATGTGTCGTTTTTACCCAAACGTGGGAATTTAAAAAACACGTCCGTTCTAGACGAGACTTGGAAGCAAACTACTCGTCAACAGTCTGCGCTAGGTCGATGACATTCTTATTTTAATAATTTATAGAAAAATTTAAATATTTTAATACAAATGTCGCTATTATGCGATCATTTTGCGGAACTATTGTAAAAAGATTTTTTATCAATGCTTTTGAATTTATTCTTTCTTTTAGCATATATTAGTTATTAAAAAAGCCGGCCATTGTTGTCTACTAATGATTATACTATTTAAAAAGTGGCCTACATCATAAGTCGAAGTACAGTCAGCTTGATAAAAACCAAAATGGTTCCCACTTGTTCCTATCCAATCAAAAATGTCCGAAAATACATACAAATATAAATAGGCCCTCCCGCGGCCTCGGGCAAGGAAGTGGCCAATTTTGTAGGCCAGCGACCCGTGGAGCCCCTTGGAGCCCCACTTTTGGACACGAATTATATGCTAATCAGCTGATGTGCTGATACCATGTACACCAAGAAGGCTTAAGTAAATAACATACAATGCTGTCTAATTTAAATTGAATTTGGAAGGATTCACGAACTTTATTTCATTTTAAAATATCGTAGGTTACACCAAAAAAGTCAACCGCTCGATACTTATATCGATTCTCCATTCCGACAAAATTACATTTTCTAAAACAATACAAACAAACATGGCTATAAATAAAATCGCAACATAGAATCGATTTAACACGGAGTGCGTCACAATGCATTTACACCAGAAAGTCCCGTAAAAATAAACAGATGAATAACTTTTGACTGCCAAAATCATTGTTTGACACAATGGAAGTGTCCTTTGCCAATGGCGTTTACCTGGAGTTCTTTGTGCATTTTCAGACGAAATGTTTTGTTTGTGTAATTGAATAAGTGCCTTCGTGTACCCCTATTGTGGGACTGGATTGTGGGACAGTGGGACTCGACGTGAACTCAACCGTGTGATACCTGAATTGGTGCATATAATTTGTAAGAAGATTTTGTATGATTCTTCGATTCGATGACATTTATCGATTCTGTTTGTTTTTTTGTCACTCTTATCACAAGGTCTGAAATAACGGGCAACTCAATATGATTGATTCAAAAAAAGATTCAAAAGATTCGTTTATTTGGCCCTATTTATAACAGAGGTTGTTATACTATTATTATTACTATTGTAGTGATGTTAATCATGAAAATATAGATATTGAAAGATTAAAACAATTTCATCACCTTAATTTCCTAAATTATCACCATCTCTTTAGTTCTACGTCATCATAATCAAGTAATTAGATTTATATGGCCTAGAAAATAATATCCTATTAATTATAAGTTTTTAAAAGCTGCAGGAGATCGATGCCGAGATACTACCTGACCTCTCGAGCAAACCGAACTCATTAAAACGTAGTTGACAGCTGTCAAACGAAAGAAAACTCTATCTGTCAAGAGATAAAGTATAATTTAACAGGATGGTTCAACTACAGTTATGACATTAAGTGTCGGAGGTGCGATGGCATTAAAATCGCTACCAAACACCGGACCCTGTAATTTGTAATAAAAAATCTATTTATAAAGGTAAAATAACGCACGGCTACCTAACTCGCCGATCGATCGGGCGATTTAATAACGCGACTGTTCGAGCCATTCTGGCGCTTGTCACGCGTCACACACGATTTAAAATCGCATGGACAATTTGAAAAATTGTTTCAAAATTGTTTAAAGATTTTGTAATTTTGAGTCGCCTCCTATTTAATAACTTTTTATGGTGCAGGTGGATTTTTTACTTTTATCTTGAGTTGGACGCTACTGAAGAAGTTCGATTAAATTATAGACTATTAAATTATTACGAATTTTTATTAATAGCGCGTGCTGCGGTTACGTAGCGTCGCATCGCATCGCATCGCAGAGATTTAATCACCTGTTTTAAGCGTGCGAATACATTTATCCCTCGCGCTTTATTACAAGCTGTAAAGGGACGTAATGAACAAATGTCTTTATGGTACACTTGTAAACGTCAAATCAGTCATTTCTCCAGGAGAACACAAAAAATGCCATAAATATTCTTAACAAAATGGCTACTACTGAATATTGCGGCCATAAACCCGAGGTCTATAAAATGAGGTTTGGTTGTTTAACTTTTGTTTGCCTCTATGGAATTAAAAGAACTTTGGCGCGGAACGACCTTTGTTTTCGTTGTGTTTCTGTCATCCATGAAATGTATGCTAATCATCGAAATTATTCATAGGTAACACGAATTTACAAAAAGTTCACTGCGAACTGAACTTTCCAAAAGTTACGCCGAACAAAAAGTACTAAAGTTTCGAAAAAAGAAAGAACGAACGCATTTGAATTTCGAACACTATCCGCAAATTTGGCCGTTGCTTTAAATGTGACGCTAGAGCGGCGCGGCGTAGAGCGCGTCGCGTCGCGCTAGAGAAGGACCCTCGCTGGAGCAGGATAGAGCGAACGAAAGGAGCGTTTTTAGTGCGTTTTTTGCCCCGAAATCCGCTCGAAATTTTTATTTTAATACAAGAAATTCAAAAGATACGAGGCAGGTAGCGGACGGACGGTATTTGCTTAGTTTCCCTTTTTTATCGTGAAAAGAATTCCAGTTGATTTATGAGCGCGCTGCGACGATTTGTGACCTGTAATTTTTGAGTTTGTCATTTTGATTTATTAATTTACAGAACGTCACGAGGTGTGATCCGGTTTTGACAGCTGTAACGTGTAATTTTCGTTTATCCCAAGTTTATTATTGTCATTTTGTCCGTCGTTAGTTAGGATTTGAGGATCATAAATTGGGATTTGAATTGGTTGTTTTGGAGATGTCGCTAAATGGGGAATGCGTTTTGGTGTCATTCGTATGATTCATCGCAGCTGTCACCGACGTGGCGAGTTTGGGTTAAGAGATCTGTGGTTTTGTTTTTTTTTACATTTCAATGGCGAGACCGCAAGATTTAACTTCCATGGAAATATAATTATGGAGAGAATTTGCCATAATGGTTACATTTTGACTCAGTCGTCATTATCCTTTAAAACTGCATTTGCTTAGAAATAACTTAATAACATACCTAACCTTACTGTCTCATTGCAATATGTTTTGAAATTTTATTTCGATCAACTTACATTGAACTCAACTTAAATTATTTAACACGTTGAATGCTTACGAACCAAATACGTCACAGAGTTTTCGTCTCACTTGCAAATCTCGATAGTTGTCCTAACCTGTCCCAGAGGGGTCGTTTAGACCCGGAAGGTCAGTTTTTGGGCCATTAACGTGCGCAGAGGGCCCGTGGTGAATTAGGGAGGGCCGTTAACGTGTTATAATGACTCACTTCAGGGCTGTCTAGTGGGCCCTACGTTTAGTTAACTACTGTTAGTGTTTGATAGTTCTCGAATAACAAGTAATAAAGAGTACAAACATTTTAGATGATTCAATGTCCAATGTCTGTAGGAGAAAGTTATACAAAAACACCTTACAACTGTGTTTTTATTCATTTATTGTAAGGAGCTCCAACCAGTATTTACACCCTAGAACAAAGTACTTATTTATTTAAGCTTAAAGAATAAATAAAATGTGAATTGTCCGGCAATATTAATTTTTTTATAAATACCAGAACTCACATTATCCGTATAATTTTAAAATGCTTGCCGCACGTTATCAATACAAGAAGCCACTTGGGCTTAGTAACAAAAATATAATTAAAAGCAATCGCTTATATTTAGGAATAATTTAAATAAGAAGCTTAGTAATAATAATTAATATACAAGTAATCTGAATACAAATAATCTGAATAATAGAACTTACTCTAGGTACACTAAGGTCTAAATTAGTAAGTATTTATAAATAGTAGATATTATTAAGTTCCAATACTTCCAATATTGTTTGTTCCAAGTGATTGCTAAGACTTAGAGATTAATCTTTGTGATGTTCTATTGTCTAATTAATTTTAATTAGTTAGCGAGTACTTATGATTTTTATCGTTTTTCTAAAGGTTGTCTGAGTTTTCCTTGATCTTAGGATTCACTAGCTGACCTCCACGCGGCTTTGCACGCTTTATTTCCATGTTTTCTCACCTTTAATCCTTTCCTAGGAAACTACGACTATTTTAAAACCAATAGCACCTAAATCGGCCCAGCCGTTCTTGAGTTATAAAATAACATCACAAGGAGCATTGATTTTATTAAGTATTTCATTTTTCGATTATTTCAATTTCTGCTATATTGTCTTATTTTTATTATTGAGGATTGGAAAAATTGGATTTAATTACTAAGTAGAGTACCTACTCTTTCTTACCAAATATTATCATCGCTATTTATCATCATCATAATCATCGATGTAGATTATCATTATCAGTAATTAGGTATTTATCTTGTTTCTTGAAAATAATCATAATAAACACTTACTCCATCATTACATAACTATATCCGTTTAAGGCTAGGCCTCTTTCGTCATTTTTATCATCATCAACATCAAGATCTAAACGCTTATTTATGATAATAACTCCTAATCTTTCCTGCTATATAAATATCATTAATTTTATCGGTTTTAAGCCTTATCACCTATATCTATCATATATTTTTATATATAATTTATCTATCGTAAGCATCCCATTTGTACCTTGGCAATTGAACGGGTTAAATAAACTACGTTTATTAAATGTCAATGATATTTTACATTATCGCTCCTATGTGAACGTATTTTAAACAAAATGTTCGCAGTAGAGTCAACATAGAAAAACGCATATGAATTTAAATGGACGGATTAAAAGTTTTTTCAATCGATTTTGGACGCGAGATATCAACCGCTCACGTGGATTAGCACAAACGCATTTAGAATATAACGGATATTGTACATTTTAATGTTTTGAATAAAAACAAAATTATTTTTACTTACTGACTTAGCTATGAAATTTGGGTTAGTAGGAATGTGTCTAATAACATTTTTAACTTGTACCTAATTAATATTCGCTTAAGATATCATTCAGAAAGAAAAGAACTTAAAGAAGCAGACAAAATTTAAAATATATAAATACACAAGTTTTCATTTATTTTAAATATCACTAGAATTACTGCTTATACTATGATGATATAATATATGGTGTAGGAACTCTTTATTTTCGAATGTGAAATAGTTAGTGACAGAATAAAAAAGTGACTTCGCTTCTGTTGCGTCGAGCCTAACCGACGCATCAAACTCAAGAGACGTTTGAAAAACGAATCCAAATAGAATTGGCTGCCAACATCAACACATCTTATTTATAATTCAATTATTTATTTATACCTCTTTGTTGTCCAGATCTCTGTAGTTTGGTAACCCTTGAAAATTTCTCATGACCGCAAACCAAACAAACAGAAGTGCTCTTGAAAATAAACAAGTCAAATGTTTTCAACAGAACCAAACGCAAACTGAGGGCAAATCGGCACCCTATGGAGAGTATTTTAACCCTATTGATGATGCAAAATAACAAGCGTACATTGGAACAAAAATAAACGCTCTGGTTCGTGCCATATTATGAATAGCTAAGCACAACTACCCTATTTTCCCTTTTTAATATCGCCCCTGATCCCAGTGGGGCAGAAATTAAAGTGTAATGGTGCAATGTTTAATAACTTATCTGTGGCTTTTGTTATTTTTTTAATTCTTTCGAGGGTGGGATCGAATTTGATCTTGAGATAACCGTTGGAATTTGATACTTTTTTTGAGATTAAAAAATATTTTTCGCATAGTATTATTGATTTTAGTATATCAAAAAGACCACAATAAAAATAGGCAAGCTCATAAAAACCAAACAAGCTTGTATGAAACCAAAATAATCCAAAGCATTGTTTCTTGTTTCTACTTCGAGGCTACAGACGTAAACAAATGTACAACAACAGAACCAAGTTCGACCCCCGCTATAAAAACAAATTACAGAGAAACGAATTTCAAGAGCGTTACTTTCCCGTAACCCCTAATAATCAACACGTTGAGAAACAATCAGGGGCTGAAAGGGTTACCGAATTACTGGACATAATCTTGATTGATCTCCTACAAATAAGTTAGACCAACTTTTATCCAGGGGTCAAAGCTTGGGGGCGAAACGTCACCGAAAACTAATATAATAAAGCCAAAGAATTTATTTAATCACTCTAATCTATAAATCTATAGAAAAAAAGGAAGTTTTGTATGTAAATATAATTCTTTTATTTAATTCACGATAGATGCGGTACAAAAAGCTGCTTATGAAATAGTTGTATAAAACTAGTGCCATATACTGCACATCGTCGTTCCGCCCCAATGCCCCATTCTGGTCCCAGCGCCGCGGGAGGGTTAACTGCTCTCTTCGTGCGTTTGGCATTTTAAACTGTTAGCGGTTGAGTATTACTGGATGTTGAATAGAAGCAATAATAGGGTTAATTATATATTTCTTATTGTTTATCGTCACGCGTCGGGCATTACTTTGTTGAAAGTAGCACAGGTTGGCCTTAAGCTCTAGTTTAGTACCTAATTATTGAGTAATCGAGGTGTTGATAGGTCTTAAATCATAAATAATAAGGATTAAAAGGCCTTTACTATACTTTGCAGATGAAAACAAATAAACTTTGTTTTGGTCAGGTTAAAGTATCATCTTATTCTGATGCGTACCTACATAAGATTATGTATAAATGATGGGGTCTTGAGCTGGGTGTTGACCGACGTTATAAGTTGTAATGTAACATGTTACACACTCTAATGTACGAATTAAACGAAGCTACATAGCGTGTTGTAAAAACCACCCTCAATAAAGCAAAATTACTCACCTTCACGATCATACCCAGAAACGGTAAATCTATAGCACTTTTAATAGACTTTACCATATCAAAATAATTACTACTCTATACCAGGGGGTTATGATACCTAAGTTAATACCTTAGATGGGAAAATGTTACCTATGGAAACAGGTATTTATCAAAATTACGGGGTGGGTCGGGGCAAATCGGGGGAAATTACAGACTATGCTTGAATCGTTTAATCAAAATTACTATTGCTGAAATATGCAGTTCTAATGGCTGAAGACGGGAGGTGAAACGGAAAGTGCTGGTGGAAAACGCCTATTCCGGTATAATTATTTAATTTCTATATCTAATCATACGTTACAAATGAATGTTGCATGTAATGCGTATAAATTTAAATATTGTTCGAAGTAGTGTGTTTATTAGCTGTGTATAACGCAAAATCAGTTGTATCTTTTATTGCTTGTTTAAAAAAAACTTTAACAGAGAATGTTTTGTTATCATTGAATAAAAGCGTCTATAAATGTTTAAAAACGTAACAAACAGTTAAGTATTGTAAGGTTTTTTACAATGACGGATAAAAGAGAGTGTGGATAAAGAAGGTATTAATATTTATATGATTTTTTGCATGTTCAAAATAAAATTTCTTAAGCAGATGTTCTTAGGATTATCTTCAAGATGCGTTTGCAGCTGTTTTTTTAATTCTGTACTCTATGCTGTTGTGTTAAGGTTGAAACAAAGATGTTTTGTAACTATAAAGTAATGCATAAAGTTTGGGTCTGCTTAAGCGTAAGAATTAGGGATTAATTTTAGGACTATCTTTGCTTTTTAACTGTTCGTTTTAAACTTCTACAGGAAATTATTTTTAAGAACCTATTCATGCCTGATCGCGAACGACAAACCAAATGACTAAAAACTTAATAATTTTAAACAAATCTAACTACCTAACTTTGTATTTGTAACTCCTTGCATACATCATAAGCGGGATAGAAAAAAAACATGAATATTTTATGGAAACAAAACTTGCATGTCACGGCGTTAACATTAATTTTCATAAAAGAGGGATGGGACTGGTCGTGAACTTTGCAGACTAATGAAAAGGGGTCAAATAATAATAATAAAAACAATAATGCTATTACTTGCATATCTTTACGAAGAAACTCTAGGAATTCCTTAATAATATCTGATAATATAAGTAAACTTAACATAATTTATATAATGTTTTACAAAAATACCCTATCAAAACTATCCCTTCGACCAAAAATTAAATCTCTGTGTGAGTAAAATTAAGCTTACAAAATCTAACTGGTATAACCGAATTACAAACAGAATTAATTCACATTCATTACAAAATCAAACATATTAGTAGGTATCTGACAGAAAAACGTATTCAACCCCCGGTTCCACCCTAATCCGCGTCAGCTGCGTCTGACTGGTGGCCCTTTTACCCTCACCTACCCCTATTTACAATTCTGACCCGCGATTTCATAAACATTCTTTGCAAGTAAAGGTCAAGAATAACTGGTCGATTCGCCCAATGGAGTTCGAAGGGTAACGGTATGTTCTAATGTTGAACTGGTCATAGACAAGCTAGAGGACTCTTCAACGACTTATATTTACTTAAAAATTATACACATTTTTAACATATTTCTATTTGCTACCACGACAATTGGCAAAGAGTTATATGCGTACAGCATAAACATAACACACAGCCACCACCATATACATCTTCTTTACGCTCCGTTTAACATCATAATCACGGAATCTATTTCAGTAATAACATGTTAATATATTGATTTTAATTAATATTGTATTGGCGATCTCTTGATATCAAACCCAAGCATCTATCTTATTTATCTTATTATAATTTATATACTGCCGTCTATATTAACGCATTGTATAATAGAAACGTGCAAAAAAAACAAGCTATTAACGCATTACTTTTAAATAATGGAACCCAAAACAATATCGACGACGAATACTTTTTCGCGGTCTAAACTCAAATATCAAACCAAACATAAATACAAGCCATAGAGTTGCGTCATATCAAACATTCAAAAAAACAAGCAAAGAACGCACACAGCTTTAAAAATAGAACATGAAACTATGGCAACATAGACGCGAGTTCTTAACTCAAATATTCAATTAGAAACCATACATTAATGCAATCCTAGCCATCAGCGTCAAAGACTAAACAGACAGTAGGTGCAGTTGTTGGCTCGCGGATGCATTGCAGACGTGGCTAACCTGTGACACGCATAGTCGTGTGCTGTAACTGTCTTGTTTAGATGTTTGGCTATTATTTTATCGCTTTTAAATGTTTTTTTTCTTGTAATAATGTCTTACTTAGAACTTGTTTTAAGATTTTGTTAACTCCGTTACGCATAAATACTTCTATTTATAAATATTATAAATATTAAATATAGAACTTTATTTCTAAACTAAAATTTTAATGATAGTAAATATTTTTAGTCTTTGGCACCTAAAACACAGAACACCGCAGAATGATTAGCGTTCCATTTTTAAACAGCCAAGATGCTACAACACGCAAGGCACAGTAACTTATGATTACAGTAACACATTTTATTTTAACTTAAATGTGAAATGAAGCTAAGCAACATCATAATAGGTGTATGTAGTAAACTATTACTAGGAACTCACCTATTTTGTGAACAGTTTTTTTTTTCATTTACTGATTATACATTTGAAATAAAGTTTTGCTCTACAATGGAACTGAAACACATTATAGATTGGGTTTTCTATTTTAACAACAAGATTTGTTGCAATTTACTTTCATAAACTGATTAATCATTTGTATCTTATTCAACGTTAATTAGTTCATCTTGTCCTACTGTATCTTTATCTACTGTGTCCGACTATGTTTTTGCGAGCGCGTCAGATATTCGCGCCAAAAATGGTCATCAAATGAGTATTAATTCGCGCGGACTAATAATGACATAAATAAAACCGGGATTTTATATACGGATTGACATATAGCAAGATTGTAACATCAGATTTTAATTGACAATATTTTATTATAAGTACATTGTTGCATTGATCTTTTAAATCACCAGTTAATAAAATCAATATATACATACTATAAAAAATAAGATTTTTTACAAGATTTCAGCAACTACGTATGCTCCTTTAGCATATTTACTAAACTATAGACTGATAAACGGATGCTATTGACAAAAACAGAGCTAGACGGCGTGTCAACTAATTGAGACGAGCACGCTATGGCAACACTCAACCATAGACAACGTAGCACTTATAAGGACAGCGCGGATATTGACATATACGAGCAACTAAAATATATCTTTTTAATTTAAATGTAGGTCATCAAGCCACATCTTAAAAATAATTTCATAAGTAACAAATCGAATGCTATACCACTATCTGTTCATCTAATTTTGAAGCGATACTTGCTCAAGTGTGTTCAGAAGTACCTGTGTGAATCGGAACGCAAGACTTCGTCTTAGGTACTTTGAGTTGAATGCACAATTACTGCACAATCAATGTGGTCTGAAGAGCCCAATCACGCCATCAACCATTTCTACAACATAACATAACCCATAAATCAACCGATATTATGACACTTCATTACCAATCGCGATTTTAATCCAAGAAAAATCATTTTATTGCAACTTTCACGTTTCACACAGTAAAAGAGAAATTCCGACGTAACCTTGAAAGACGTAAATTAACAATGATTATAAAAACGTCTCAATCGAAATAAAAATTTGATTTACAACAATTTTATATTCTAGTACTTACATGTTTTATCGAAGTTATACCTACATGTTTATTGTTAGGGACATAAAATTAATTTGATCCGTTGTTGTTATTTTGTGAAGTCCTTCGTGCTCTATGTTAATGTGCCAACGTTTGAGGTTAATGAAAATGGACACAACTGTGACGCAATCGCGCATCGGAATGCTTATTAAATACATGTCCTTTGTGCTAATTGTGACGACTAAACACAGATTAGCATCTGTATATTCTTCATATTTACATACGCCTGCTGATACTCGTTAGAAGATAACGTAATTGATACTTTTGAGTAACGGTATTTTAAATTCGGTTTTCTCACGAAATCGAAACCCAGCGTCTGAGTCGAGAGTCGAACCCGAAACAAGATGCGTAAGGAATGCCAAACGGCAAAAACCACTCGATGGGGACGATAAAACGAAATCGCCGATGCGTTGTCGAAAAAAAAATGCAAGTGCTGCGTGCGAGTGAGAGACAAAAAACGTATCGTATCTCGGTTCCACTCTAGCGCGCGCGGCTAATGGATGCGCGGGCGCAGCTGCGCGAGACGCGGGACTCATCGATCCGCCATTATTTATTTTATTTCGGTGCGAAACTCTGAATTGGATCACGGTGACAAAGAAGTTAAATTGCGCGTCCAAATCCCATGACAATTGTCGATTATTAGCCGTTAGCGCGGACAGATGTAAACAAGCTCGGATGCTCACAATGGAAAGTGAAGCTCTTTTTTCGGCTCGTTGTTCTATTCAAAGCGCAGATCGAAAGTCATCCTCGTACCAATTTAACCAAAGATCAATGAAGTCGATATCTACAAATAGATAATCTCGGGCGTGCGTGTGCACCGCCATCGCACGTTTTTCTGCGTTCTCTTCGCATAATTACCAACAACTGCAGTTACGAGAGTATTATAAACGTAGGAAAACCGCGCATACCACGACACGAATGCTAATACTTGCGCTTTAATTTCGCGTCCGAGCGCAAACTGATTAATTTCACTCAGCGGTACATAATTACACATTTTAATTTCATTAAATCAGCGACGTTATCAGAGCGATTCGTCTTTTTCATTGATTTTATTCAGTCACAATAACTCTTTAAGTGCTTAGCTGCAGTATCGTTTTAACAAGGTCACGTCAATTTATCAACGTATGAAATATAATAGTAAAAACCAAATCGATAGAAGAAATGTCTCACTAATGGAAGTGTGAGAATCGCGGTAAAAACCGGAGTATGTAACTGACGTAGCTTGAAGAACAATGCAGCCGCGAAAACATTGAGCAACTGTCTAATTGATTGTCAAAGTCAACGACATCATATATTAAAAAAGGAATACCGCTTTAATAGCTTGTCAAGTCTACCGTTTGAACATAGAACATAACAGACTTCCAAAGACGAGATATCATCATTTACTCTATAAAAACTGACATCGATGAAGTAAAAAGTGAAAATTTAATCGATCCGCGCGTCGATAGATCCCCTCGATCAATTAAAATTCCTGCAGTTATGTTATAATTACTCCTCATTAATGTGTTCCATTCAATATAATATCTGGATTTATCCAATTAACGGTGCAATTTTGTTTTATCATTGGCCCTTCTGATTGCTTGTGAATCAGGAGATATTTTGATTTTGTAAACCGGAAGTCCTTACAGATGTGGAGCTACCATAGAACAGAGTTTTGTTTACGATAGTAACAAAACAATCTGATGACGAATGTTAAACAAAACAATCGTTGGATCATTAAAGTATTAGCAAAGAGCAAAGAGCGCAGAGTGGACACTCCATAAACTATGAACATCCTAAAACAGTTGTCACCGAGTGTCCTCCATCAAGGCAGCGGGCCAGTGCAGTGCTGACAGCAGGACAGTATCGCAGGCGAGCGATCGGGCACTCTCCATCAATCACTGGCACAATCGTAGCACACTCCGCATGCCACTTAAATAAATTTATAACATATTAAGTACGCTGAGAATAAACACTTTACAGTATATGATTTATTCCCCCGATGAGTTATGGTCGCCGAATTTTTTATCTGTCTCGATCCGATAGAGGTTTTATTGGAGCAATTAAATGAGCGATTAGAGTGCGTGTTACGTGTCCAAACATTGATAAAACGTGACATTTTATAACGCTGCTAATCTCGCAAGATAATGTTTTATGGAACTAGATCATCTGTTTGTTTAACTACAGCAGGTTTATTTCGAAGGGCTTAAATAATAATATTGGTAAAAAAATTTAGATACCTACTTTAAACGATTTGTTATTGTTGTGCAATCTATTTATACCTGTCATATAGTAGGTAATAAAGATATATTCATTTTGAAGCGTATATTAAAGTAAAGTTACTGTTTATTGCCCGACTGCTTGTCACGAAGCCGACAATACAGACCTTCTCGATACTACAAATGTCAACGCGTATTCTAAACCTGAAGCCCAGCTAAACAAAATATACGCACGTTATAAAATTTATGTGAACAGAAAAGCTACTAAATTCCGAAGGTAGGTTAGATAAATGTGTATTGTGACAGTAGTTGTCAGTGGTTAAGTCAGAGGCACTTAGATAGAAGCGTGGTCAGTTCCCCGACAGTGACAAGTCATTTATATCAGTTATCGTGGGTCTCCGGGTCGCCTGCTCATAATATTACTGCAATAAATACAATTTAACGTCCATAATTAGTACCTACACAACAGAGTCTTTGACTGATAACAAATCAATAACGGTTATATATAGACGTCGATACAAAGTCACTTCCTGCGCCAGTCAAATGTCAGTTTCTAAATTGCATATCATTGGCGCATGTCAACGCCTGTTGTCGCTATTGTTGAAAAAATGAAAAACCCACAAACAACGGTGTAATAAATTTGTAAAATAAATTACACGCTTTTGATTGTTGGTTTGTGTCCAGATTACCTGTTTTACGAACACGAATTGTTATAAAATGACTCCATTTAACGTTTTTTGTTAAATAACAAGTGTTACTATGCCGATTTGGCCTGTCATGTTATTATTGTAACCGCGAAATTGAATAACTGGCAACTTTCTAAGGAAAAGTTGGGAGTTTTGTAATAACAATGGCTGCCTTCCTGGAACTTTTAAATGTGGAATATTTGGGCTTGTTCCTCGTTTTTTTATTTGTCATAAATCAGCCCTTTATCTCTCCATCTCCAATCTCTCATATCAGCGGTCCCACTGGCCGCCCCAGGTAGGAGGTAAGTAGTCCAAAGCAATACAAATCGATTTCGATAACAGAACGTAAATTAATTTACTACGGCGTAAACAATATCGATTCGAATCGATAATCGAATGGCGAGACGAAAAATGCGTACACAATCGATACTAAATGCACAACAAGAAGCATTTTACCGTTGCTAATTACAGTTTATAGTTATTAAACCATCAAGAAATTGCAGCTTCTGATTTATGAGCCGCCATTTTGCGCGACATTTTAATATTCGAATGCGTTGGCGAGAGCCTTTTTCTTTTTAATTTTGACGGGCGCAGGTGCGTTCGTGCAAAGTTATATACTCTGTTCTTTTCGTAATTTTGTAGGATGTCCACAAATGGTTCGTTTTAGGGTACGCGCGGTTCAAATTGGGGGAGCATAGATTTTTATGGGCCCGGATTTTTCTTCTTCCATTCTGGAGCGGTGGAAAACTGCTTTTGAATAAAGCTGTTTTGTTTCGCACGAATTTTAATTTGCAGGCGTGCCGTTTTATAGGTCTATTGGTATTGGACAGATTGCCGAGCTTAAATTATTTTATAACAATGATAACGATATTATTAATAATAAAATAGAGTTATTATAATGTTTTGAATAAGTTAAAAGAATAAAGAAAACACCTGCGTATAAAGAAATGAAGTTACTGTGAAGTGTTGCGTCAAAGATAAATTACATAGATGCAATACTACAAACATAATGAACTTCGCATCATAGATAATAGCACGAAGAGGTCACCTGCCTTTATTATGAACATAGCTGCTGCATATTGCCTCTCTAGAGGTTATTTATACGTCTATGAAATAATTCGAATTCAAGCAGGTTCGAGTTCAATTCAAAATATCTATAAAATTCGAATCTTACGTTCGAAATAATTCGAATTCAAGCAGGTTCGAATTCAATTCATCTATAAAATAATTCGAATCAAAGCGTTCGATTCGATATTTAAATTCAAATGTGGCATTGTCTCATAGATAAGCAGTACAGATGGGTTACCTGTTTACTGAACACGGCGATGTCCTCATTGAAGGACTCTGAGGAGCAGACGTCGCCGCCCGCGACGCCGGGGTCGCGCGGCGTGCACGTCGCCAACTCGCACTTCTCGAAGATCAGTGCCAGCAGTGGGAAGAGAGGATGCCTGGAACACGCGACAACAGTCAACTACAGCTAATGGTTATAACTAGACATAATCATAACAACTTATTAAGTCCCATTGAGCACGGGTCTCACTAATAGAGCCCATTATATGGATATGTAGGGATTGGGTATCATCACGCTTACCAGGTGATAGCAGTAAGTCTGGTAGAGATGGAGATAGGGTGGTACTGTTCTAAAGCCAGCCACATATCATTAGCACAGTTAATAGTTACACATAGACTAGTACAATTCAATAATACAATTCATCATTATAAATTCATTATTAATCATTTTTAACTAAAACACATAAATTCCTTTTCACCAACTTAACGACTACATTAAAATTTCATTGCAATCAAACAGCTATAAAATTAATATCGAATAATTAAATAACATAGAAACATAACCCAATTGGATATACCAGAATATAAATTAGTCAAAGAACAAGTGATATAACAGATGGTTACTCATTATGCCAGTTTAAAATTCGAATTACCGTAAAACGTATAAGGGCATTGCAAAGGTCACACGGACAATAATGTTGGTTGCAATTATTGTTAAGAATCTTGCGGTCGCCCGAGGTGCTTTATAACAAGCCTTCATTATAATATTGTTAAATAACAAATAATCCATACAGTTGCTTAATTATTCTAATGATCCTTTGTTTATGGAAAATTATAGTAGAAACTATAGTTTTTATTGACTGAGCTAATGTAATTCATGTTACTACTTTTTTATGGATCCTCACTTTTAATTTCTACTTCTATGGAGCCTAGCATCAAAAATCAACATAATTAGATTAAAAAGGTGGTTCAGATCGGCAGATACTTGAGAACGTTTAAAATTTAGAGCACCATCAATTACTCCATCTTCCCCATTGTGAGTGGATCTTATATAGCGCGACCTTTAGCACTTAAGGGGCCGTTTACCACAATCTCACCGTTATCAGATCAAAACTTGTCAAGACTTTATGTAGATCATAATACTGTCACAGTGTAAGTAAATCAGAATAACTATTACATACAAACATAATTTTACAAACAGTAACTATTTTTTTACAAAAAAAAATGGAAAATGATTATTAACTATTTGGACTTGCTTTTTTAGTTACCTAAGATATTTTTCAAATAACTTTCAACATCCTTATTTTAAAAGCTCATAATATCCCAAAAGCAGTAATTTTCACGTTCGCAACAACTTTTTGCAGACAACAGTGACCAAAATTACCGAGAATGAGGTCACAGAACAATAAAGTAATTGGAAAGGTTGAATGGCGGAGTCCATTTGAGCTTTTGCGTCGATGAGCTATTCATTACTGAGCAGTCATTTGTCAATAATACAAGACTTCTTGCATATGTCCGTTTCCGCTCCCAGTTATAATTAAATAAGAATTTGAAAAAAGAACTTGCACAAATTCGCCGTTGCCTGTGGTCAATAACTGGCTTTATTTTATTGCAGGATGATGCTTTCAGTTTGCAATTAAATAGCAATTTATATTTCTGTTTAGTTATGCATTTGTTTGTAGTTTTTTTAAGTTTCGCTGAAGCGTGGGCACGGATGTATGTCACGGTCCACTGCCCTCGGAAAATTATTAGTACAATATGAAACGATTAATATTATCAAGTATTCTAGTCCGCTATTTTTCATATTAAAATCAATTTCATTGTTTCAACGCATGTTTTGTTCCGCTTGTTAATTATATGAGAGCAATTTCACATGGTAATAAATTTATTTTATTACTTGATCCATCTGAGATTTGATATAACAAGATAGGGTTTTATACGCTAATGGATATTTTTATGATTTTAATTGTTTAATTTTGTAAACATGGAATAGTTTGCCGTGGTATTTGCTTACTCTGTGACCGCGTAGAACGGTAAGCAGTAAACTTGCAGATGATATCACGTCACGTCTGTTCGATTTGCATCTAATCTATGATCACGCGAGGTCACGCACTTACCTGTGCCTCTCAATTATCCTCTATTTTATATCCTCGTTAACCTAGGACAGTTTTTTGAATTTATTCTTTTAGAATTCTAATTTAAATCTCTTTTTGAGGAGGTTCTTTTGAATATGGAATTCTATTCGGCATTATTATGAAATAAAGAGAGGTGATTCCTTTATTTCTTTTTCTTTGTTCGAGAACCTTCTTTAGACTGTTCCAGAACCTTCTAGCTAGAACATTCTAGAACCTTATAGAACTTTCTGGTAGAACAATACCGCACCACTCACCCGTATATGGCGTCCTTGTCGCGCTTGTGGACGAGGGGCTCGCCGGGCAGCGCGTGCGCGGGCGCCGCGGGGGGCGGGTAGTGCACCGCGGGGAGGTGGGGGTGGGACAGGCGGTGCTCGTGGTACATCGCCCCCTCTATGTAGCCCCCGCCGTGGAGGCTCTCGTCGTACTGCAGAGGAAGATCATATTGTAGAGAGAGAGTAGACAGAGAAATGAGAGTGAGAAAGAGAGAGTTGGTACATCGTCCCCTCTTTGTAGTTCTCGCCGTGGAGGTTGGTAGGCTGGAGACAAAGATTATATTATATGTATAGAGAGAAAATTATATGCTGTGTTTGTTGTAGAGAGAGAGAATAGACAGAGAAATGAGAGTGAGTGTGGAAGAGAGAACCTATGTCAAGAGAGATATAGTATAGAGAGAATTAAAATGTAGAGTAGACTATGTAGAGTCTACATTGCAGACAGATGAGTAAGCAAGAGTATGTCATGAGAGTGGGAGATTATTGCAGAGAAAGAGATAAATGTGAAGTATGTGTGTTGTAGATAGAATAAAACGGAAGAGTGTGACAGTAGAAGGGAGAGTATATTGCCTCTGGCGTGGAAGCTTTCGTTGTACTAAGGAGATAGGAGATTATTGTAGAGAAAATGTAATGAGAATTAAATTAAGGTGGAAGATAGAGTGAGAGTAAGAGAGGTCTTAGACGGAGTTAATTGACGTGCTGGAAAAACGATTTTTATACATCTTTGGAGAAAATGTAATAAATAAAAGCATCAAATCAAAAAAAGTTATTCTTGTAAATCCATGTAGAGCTGATAGTACCTATATAAAACATACCAATTTAAAATTCATAAATTCCTTATATTAACATCACTATAGACAAATATTTTAATAATTATGACATCGAGACGAAAAAACCTACGGTTAAGCTATTCGCATTTATAAATATACGATTTGATATTAAAATATACATAACGCAATAAGCCGCATAGTATTAAATAATAATTTTATTCTTAAATAATGCATATTCATTAATATAGTCATCTTAAAATTGCATATAAGAGTTATGTAAATGTTATACATAATATTTTAGGTGCTTTAATAAATTGGTAAATAGGTAATATAGGAAATTTGGGAAGGCATTTGCCCAGGAGTGGGACGAGACCAATAGCTAATAATAAAATAACAAGGCGACTTTATCACAGCTTTTGGTCCCACAACTGGGCACATGCCGTATTTAATGTTGTGCCGGCCTATGAATACTACCCCATCTAATCTAAACTAATAATAAGTTGGAGTAAGTTAGTTTGTTTTCAGATATATTGTGTTTATAGGCTCTATATAATGATACATCAACTAATTTGACGATTTTTATATTTATGTATGTATGTTCCTCCATAACTTTTAAAACAATAATCCGGAAAATTTGGAAGTTAATTATATTAGACGTCTGGGACACAGTGGCTGCCATACAAACATAATTGATTGTCCAGTAATATTTATTTATTTATTATTTATTTAATTTATCGCGGACAGAGTCGCGGGCACCGCTATGCATCAATAAGGGATATTGACCAGAGAACGGGCATAAAGCGTCGTTCAATGAATTGTATCAACTTACTTATTTATTTTATTTATTTATTTATAAAATTGTTGAATAATAAACTAAAATTGAATACAATTAAAGCATCAAGCTTGAAATAAATTCAAATGTATAAGGTTAACATTTAATTAATTGCATTTTTATCTAAAATTATGTAAAACTAATCTAAGCAAAACATAAATAATTTATGTTAAGATTCTTTCTTAAATTGCTTATCATATAGGCATTGTTAAGATGTTGTGGAATAGTTAATGAGATATTTCATTGTTTAAAATAATATAGTCAAATACGCTTTTAAATACTAACTTAATTGTGACTGTTTAACTTAATGTTTTTTTATGAATAACTAGCAGTAGTTTTTCAAACATACACACAAAAATACGTTTTTTGTACGTCACCTGTACCTACTATGTAATATAAAAAGAAATTACCTTCCTTGATATATTATGTATCTATCCAACACAAAAGATGTTTTTAAATCAGACCAGAGCCATACCTAAAATTACCGCGTCCAAACAAACATACAAACAGTTTATAATATTAGAAATATTTATCTATGCTGAAGGCAAATATCGTGAGGAAACCGGCAAGAAGAGTTTGAAGTGATATTCACCAACCCGTACTTGCCCAGCGTGGTGAATTAAGGCCTAATCTTTCACGTCAAGAGTGAAGTCTCTGTCCCAGAAGTGGGAACGTAAAGAGGTGATTATGATGACTTTTTTGTAAGACAAGACAGCTGTTGTGGATTACAAATATGTACAGTCAGCGCAAGTTTGAAGTATCACCACCGAAGCCCTGATCAATGGCGTACCTATAAAGCGGTATGGAGTAAGTATAGTATTTGGTCCGCCATCAACTGAAGTGACTTGCGTTTTTGGCCGGTCGATACACTAGCCTACTCCCCCAGTTTTACTTTAATTTAGGTCCTTAAATAACCGTCCGTTCGTTCGTATCGATTAATGCTTTAAAACAAACTCTTTAATCTCTCAATATTCGTATAAATAAAGGTATAAATATTTTTACCTAGCTATCTGTCTATCTATCTATACGATTATAAGCCTATTAACTTAAGGTTGGGTTGCTCTTACTTTGCCACTAATAAATTATAAGTTTTTTTTTATTTTAGCGATTTAGACTCAGTCATAACAATAAGGCTTTAGTACGCCATGCGTAGAAAATTAAACTCGTATAAAACCTAAACAAAGAAACTGTTCAACAATATGTTGAGTATGTAAACTACACATAATTGTATGTGGATATTGTACCTATTGAAGGATAGACTCTGTTACTGTTACTATGGGAGCCCGCCACTGTTCCACTAAACAAACAACTCACGCACTTTGTACAGTTAGAGTAATACTTTTTCCATTTTTGAAACTAATTTCGCATTAACGTAGTAATGAAATTATCATAATATAAAATCTTTAACTGGATAGTTAAAGATTTTATATTGCTATGGTAGGATTACCATAGCCCATTGTTTATAACATAAGCAAATTTACTTAATAAAAATATAATATATTATTATAAAGAACATTTACTTCAAACTAAATGCATTTTTTTAAAAGTACTCAAATATTAATGGCAAAATGTCTAACTACCTAAAAATGGTCAACCATGAGATTTTCATTACTGAAGTAATGAAAAATATTATAATACCTTTATGATTTTCATTTTTTTATCGTGATTTGCTAATTTACGTAAAGCAATGTATTAATATTGATAGAAATTTTAAATACCGTTATTCTATAAACAAAAAAGTATTATAGTAATTTAATGATAATATTTGTTTTGCAATCGGTACTAGTTTATAGCCATCGAACGTCGCTTTACGAGTGCGCTAACGGCACGCTATTGTAGAAATCTTACGATCAGATGCATATCGCGGCGACTGTACCTACCGATTTTACATAAAACTTCATAAAAACCTTAGAATATAAAACTTCCACTTGAATTACTCTACCAATCTAAAAACTCCATCAGAACCCATTGCGTATTTTTAAAGATTGAAGCATACGTACAGATAATTTAAGTGATTTTATTTCTTTTTGTATATCTGCATGATTTATGATCTAATAAAGTTTTTTATAAATCGAGAAAAAAATGCTTAAATTAAACTTACGTTATTTAAATAAGATTTGAATTACAGTTTTAAAATCTGGATTTGGTAGGTTTACATTTATATTCCAAGGTACTAGCCGACCTGCCGACAGCTTTGCTTGTGTTTTTTACATTATCTACACATCTTTAGCATGTATTGTATAGCCTATATCCTTCCACGAGGTCTGCAGCTAGTCTAGATTACAGGTCTAGCACACAAGTGCCTGTTAGGGCCACTACCATTTGCAAACGCGCAAAGTAGATAACTACTTAATCATATAGGGATTTTTTTATGAAATGGGGTCATTTGATAATAATATAGAAGGAGGGTTTTTATTTCCTGTTTTTCTATTTATGGGTAAATTTTTAAAATAATTGAGCATGCAATTTGTAAACAAAGCAAGATTGTAAGCTCGTAGCTTGTGTTACGGGTTCTAGATTTCTGATATACTCAGTGTAATATACCTGCATACATAAATATATAGTAATATATTGCTTGTAAGGATCTATTGCGCTGAGTGTACAAAAACTGGGGTTTTTTAACGTTTAAACCAGCATGAGAAATTCTTGTATATTTTACTAAAATTTTCTTATTTAGATTAAAAATAAAGAAACCTACTAACGTTTATTTTACTATTAATAAACATAATTTATAAGTAACTTTATAAAACTTAGGGGTACAATAGCTGACTAAAATGGTAACTAAGTATAAATGCTGTGACAGGGCAAATGGTCAGACCAACCGCAATTAACTTTATTTTAATTAGCATTTTTTACATACATATCTTTAAGTATGATATGGTTAATAAATTCCATAGCGATATTATGCAATTGTAAACATAAAAAATATAGCTAATGACATAATATACTATTTCTATTGCCACGTCTCTTCCCACCTGTGGGAATGGCATTATTTTCACATGATTGCCCCTCGTAATGTACAAAAAGGTTTCCTTTATTGCATTCGGATTAAGATTATACTAACCATATAAAAAATAATGACTGAGATATAATTACTCCGCTAGGCCAAAACCATTGAAGCTTGAGAGCGAAATATAAAATAGATTTTGTTATAACAAATCATATCTCTTTGCGATTTCAAGGTACCTACTAATAAATATTTTATTATTTACGACCTCTGTGGCTCAGTAGGCCAAGGTCCACCTGCGAATCAAGAGACTGCGAGTTCGATTCCTCTGGACAAAAGTGTACGATCTGCTAATATTTGTTTTGGGAGTTTTGGGTGTTTTCTAGTATAATAAAAATAATCTATGTTTGTATATTACATTAAAATACTTGTAAGGATTTCGTCCTGAGTTGCAGAATAACTATTAAATATGCCATTTCCCGCGGGAAATTATTAACGTGGAAGGAAACTATGAAAATTACAATTCAATGCAAATATTTTAAGAGAGACTAGGCTAAGTGGAATAAAAAATATGATTGTTAAATTCTAATGGAGCGACTGGGTGTGCAAATGAACCTCGTTATTGAACCTGTACTTAGTTCATTTTCCTGTAAGTCATGATGATACGAGATAAATAGGTATATGAATAATGAATAAGATTAAAAATTACATCGAAATAACATTAATATCTTAATATCTTGGCATAATGTTTTATTCTTATGAATTCATTAATACGCGTAGTTGATTATTAAACAGTTTCATTAATATCCTTTACGCAAAACAGTATATCCACCCTTCAACACAAACTAGTGCGTTTATAATAAGTAAGTATAAGTTAAAGAAAAACCATGAAAATGAAGCTAGTTCTCTATTTTGATACCAAAATTCATAGGAAAACCAATTCAAACTTCGAACCCTCATTTTCCAAAATGGCTGCCACGGAAAAGTCGCGTTCATTCATTACCATTCGACAAAACGTCACGCAACCGATTTCACAGATAACGAAAGTTATGCTACGGAACAAACATTTATACACGAAAACTGACGTTAGCAACGAACGTATAATATGTGTGGAGTATCGCCACTTTGACAGGTCACAGAAATGCAAATATTCAGAGAAAAATACACCTTTCGTCGTAAATAAATTCTAATTTCTAGAAAAATAAATGATACCCGCTAAGTATTTAGTCAATATCACCGTGTACGATAAAAATAATTATAACCCGAGCAAGAGAACTTGACATCTGGCTCAGACAGTCTTTTCAGAATTCTAAATTCCACGTCATTATTTTTTATACACATATATATTTCAGCGCGATAAATAGGCATGTAGATCATATGGACCTACAAACTACCTAATTTGCTTCAGATCCGAAATTTAAAGTTCAAAGAACGCATTCTCCAGTGTTGCCACAACAAAAAAAATCAAGACTCTGTTTTGGGGATGTCATGATCAATCAAATCTGGTTGTCGTTCGCCGCCATGACACGAATCGGGCTTACGTCATGCGTAGGCGTCTGTCATCTACCGACCCTTCGCTCTTATTACCGAAGTATAAGGGTCAATGTTTACGTCAGCTGTCAACTAAAAAATTCCCATAAATTTTGAGGTCAGTGCCAGTTTACATTCCGTCACGTATGAAGGGATGGGGGTTATTAGCATTCCGTAATGCTCACACCTCTGACAGACCGCCAGCGACAATTAGTCGCCACGCTGCGCAAAAATCCCGCCATTCTGCATAGAGACCATTACTCAGCGGCTATCTATGGGCGCTAAGCGAGCGCCCACAAAATATGTAATCACTACCTTTTGACGTCTTGAAAGCCGGTTCCAAAATTAAATGATATGTTTTAAAAATGGAATCGCTCAGTCCCGCCTTTTTTCCTTCGAGATAACCTTTAGTCCATTTGGGTTGCCGTAGGAAAAAATAAGCATCGTACGTTTTAATTTTTTTAAATGACATTCTTGTGGTTTTTTCTCGGGAATCTTCTGTTAATAAGTTTTGGAACGGTTCGGTTTTTGCGCTGTTTGGGGTTTGTTTGGTAATAATGTGATTATTTGGCGCATTGTCGTGGACATCAGTCAGCTTGTCAAAACGTTGATGAGTTCGAGCCCTGCTAATTAAGCGCGCTGTTATTAATCGCTGCTTATTTAAAATGAAAAAAGACGCTGGGGTTTTTACGATGTTCTGAGATTAGCGTAGGTCAATTCGGAGAAGCACATTTCAAGGATGCTTGCGGAGAGGTATGACTGATCTGAGGCGAAAAATTCGTGTACATAAGAGGTTATATAAAGGTGTTTGGTTTGGGACGCGGCTGGGGGCGACGGCAGGCACTTGTTCCTGACAGGGGAGGGCCTGACGAACCACCCCTAGCGCCGTCCCGCTCGCACCCGCCGCGCCGCCGCGGGAACAAGGGGACCAGCACGATTCCTAACACTGAATAATGTATTCCAAGTCATAGTTAATAATACCGCGACTATTAGCTAAGTATTGTTGCACCGTGAGAGACGAGACGCTTTGGCACGTTACGAACGTTATAAGTAGCAATTGTGTTTTTATGTTTACTTCGGATTGATGGTGGTAAATCAAGAGTCGTTAGGATGCACGTATCGGGTTTTACAACCTCTCGACCTGTAATACTGTCGTAAAACTTAGAAAAATTGGTATTTATTGCGGTATAGTCGCGGAGCCGGCTGCGCGCGCGCCGCTCGGGGTGTCACAACATTATAGCGGGCGCTAGTCATAAATTCCGCTCCATTCATGATCCACGGAGGAGCGAGCCCACAGAACTGTCTCGACCATAAATACTAATAAAACGGCCTCGTTACGGGGACACTTCGAAAATCGGGCACACGACTTCTTAACGACACCTATTAGGGATCTTCTGTCTGGTCGATTTAATTGAAAAATTGTATCCAGAGCGTTGCAAGAGTTGTATCCGAGTGAGCGCCGGATGCGGGCCCAGACGTCCATTATTCCATTTGCTCATCCGCATGGGGACACCGACACTGCTAGCCCGATCTGGCAACACCGTTCTATATTCGATATTTGAAAATTCGAAGGGCCCGTTCTAATTCGGAATAGCAGCTGCAGCCCGCGGCTCCGCGTGAGAGCTCCTTCTCCAGTTTTTAAATTTAGAACGCGTGAGCGATGCTCGTACGGATTCGGTCGATTTGCTGGCAGATTTATCGTTCGGAAAGTATCGAGGAAGCGCTAACGCTCGTTTTAAGGCCGCGGATGAAAGTTTTACATGCCATTCCGTTTTAATTCAAACTTAAAGCAGCATCAGCTGATCGGAGGACTTCTCACAATATCTCAGCTAATTATGTTTTATGGCCTCTAATTATTCTAATATGCCATTAACCCTACACCCCGCGATTAGGTTAACAAATTGTGTTTATCATTTTCTGCTTAAAGTAGTACGTCTCGAAGTAAACAGTGAGGTCAATAGCTGGCCCGTGAACCGATAGCGACCTGTTATCGTCTGTTACTCTGAGGGACATTCGACTCTCTCTGATTTCACGTAAATACTCGCTCGTTAAGATAACGGTTTCCTTTCCACTCGGCGCGTCGTCGCCGTATTTTTTTTTTTGCTTTTATTAAAAGTATCAAAATATCCACTTAACTACCCACATATAGAATCTCACGCGACATACGACATGGGCTTCGAACCCATTTTGAAAGCGGAATCAAACATGGAACCTAGTTCTCACAATTTCGAATTTCAAAAGCGAGGCAGTGTTGCCAGCAAAAAGTCTGAAAAAAGGTCTCATCATAATAGACCAAGAGCCTGTGATGGCCAGACCTTCCTTTAATTCACAAGCGTGAAAATTATTTCATGTGTATGTCTAACATAGGTAAGAATAACCCCCAAACATGAAACCTGGATCGCGGTTCCTTTGGGAGATAACAACCTTTTACCTGTTATCTCCCAAAGGAACCACGATCCAGGTTTCATGTTTGGGGGTTATTCTTACCTATGTTAGACATACACATGAAAGAATTTTCACGCTTGTGAATTAAAGGAAGGTCTGGCCAGACCGGGCTCTTAGTATAGACTAATAACCTGTGATGGCCAGACCTTCCTTTAATTCTGAAGCGTGAAAATTATTTTATGTGTATGTCTAACATAGGTAAGAATAACCCCCAAACATGAAACCTGGATCGTGGTTCCTTTGGGAGATAACAGGTAAAAGGTTGTTATCTCCCAAAGGAACCGCGATCCAGGTTTCATGTTTGGGGGTTATTCTTACCTATGTTAGACATACACATGAAAGAATTTTCACGCTTGTGAATTAAAGGAAGGTCTGGCCATCACGGGCTCTTAGGTTATAAATAACGTTGACATAAAGCCGCCCACGCGTGTCTTATTAACGCGTCTGTCCGTCTGTCCGTTCGTTACCTCCATTGTGGCTGTGAATGCGAGATTAGCCACACCGGCACTCGTGATTGACTATTTAAACTTCAAATTCTGAGTGATGCGAGAAAATCTTTTAGAAACATGTAAGTCGTAGGTATCATGACTCAAAAGAAATTAAGATAAAAGCGAGTATTTTTAACCGATGCCAACATGTCGTCATTAGCGGCGGAAAGCAGGAATTTTAAAAACGTCTAAAGAGTTTTATCAAGATTTATAAAGTGATGTGAATTGGGTGCACTCGGCCGCGGAGACTTGTTCTTGGCAATAATTTGGTCATCGCCCCGGCGGCGACGTAAACAACTCCTCAAAATAATGTTGCCCTGTCGGGGCTCATCTAACCGACAAACACTACCTAATTATCTCTTTTCTATAAAATAGACTAGCTAACGAAGTGAAGTGATCCGCCGGTCCCGGGCTCCGGATCGCGCTAAATAGGCCCGCGATGGCCGCCGCGATTGTGATTTCAAACCTCGTTACGGCAACGAAAAAAACACCGATATTGAAAAAGGATTTAAAAAATTGAAAATTCGAAAAAAGAACGCCAACACAATGCGCTCGGCTCGGACGCTCGGCCGTTAGAGCCTCATTGTTCCAACCCTTTGCTCTGCTGACTCACCGAACCTCCATTTATACTATTTATTTAATCTATCTCTCGATTCTGTACACGGATTATATCATTCCACCGGTGATATTTGTCGATCATCGACACACTTTACAAGCAATAACACCAGTGGCAAAATAAAATAGCATTTTAAAACGAAAGAGAAATCTTACGCATTAAAATGTTTATGATCGATTCACAATAACATTGATTTATGGTCTTTTTAGTAGTGGAATAAATAAATTATACATTCACAGAGTGTGCGCCTAAGAATAATGTCCTACACTGTTGCGTAATAAGCCCCCAAATTAGTAATGGTCGAATTAACGTTGAATCCAAACTGCGCAATTAGGCGCTACAAAGAGCAAATTCGAAAATGAACAGCGATATTCAAATTGAAAATGGAACGCGCTTCGAATAAAACAATGAGGTAACCTGCCCTTGCCTCGAGACTGGCTGGACGCATAGACGGCGCGAAACTCAAAAATGGAATGGAACAATTTGAATAACAAATCCGCATTGTAAAATCGGATACACTAGGAACCGATCCCGGCGCGACACCAGACTGGCATCCACAAATTATATTTAAATATGTTTAAAATTTCTAAAAGCTCGCATAAAGTTACATAACGAATCTAATATTCACACTTTTATGTTAAACACCGCTCTGAATTTAAAGTAATGTCGTGGATAGATACATTTATTAGTTGCCTGGGAATTTACGTTTTTAATAAAAATCCGTGTAGCGCCATTAGGAACCCGCGATATCTCGATTTAACTAATCTACACCCACAGCGACAAAAACTAGTAACGTATCCGAACAAGAGACCCATAAAGTTACTTCGTCTTGAAAAATGTCTATTTCTAATCACCGTTCGGCATTAAAAAGGTAATGTCTTGGACCGGTCCGAGAAGTTTTATTATAATAATATTTCATTTCGTCGTATATACTGTTAGAGTTGTCTGTAATATATCAAATGTAATTTATCTGGTCATTCGGTGATCGTCATTGGAGCTACTTTTGAGGGAAAAAATGTCGTATATGACATTTACGTCATCATTATAAGATTTATAGGTTTACTATGAGTGCTTGCCACGATGACTTGTTTTAAAAACAACTTGGTGAAATATTATTTAATACATCAATGTACGGTTGTCTACCAACGTCTTAGAATAAAGGTTAACAAATCAAAATAACTGAAATACCCACCGACAATTACTGAGTGAGCATTATCCGAACGTAACTATTCCAGAGAGTGCGTATCGCTAATGCCCAAGCCTATGTCATTTATCTATTCCAAATTCGAAATGGATCCACATTCGAAATTAGAAATGCGATAGGCGCGCCAGATTTTAATTTGAGAAGCAACGTTCTGTTTTGAAGATTGTTCGCCTCGATAATTATTAGATTTTGAAACTTCCTCCATAATACATCTTTATGAGAACTTCAAATTAGAGTTTTTATGAGTTATTGAGCATCAAATCAACAGAATTAGTTATATAACGGATCGAGGTTATGATTTTTCAATTCATTGATCGCCTGACTTGTCAAGTAACTTTGATATATTAGAAAACGTTCCAAATACAAAAGATAAAATAAATTGTATTGACTTAAATAACTTAATTGCTGTTTAGACGTTAAGGTTTAGATGCGTTAAATAAAAGCTCATTATATGTTTCGTGGTAAATGAAAAAGCTAACGCGATAATATTATCGTAAGTGGAAACACTTAATTATATTTTACTATCTACGTTCCCCGCAACGCCTTATTTCACGGCGAACGGCGGAATAAGTTTTCCATTTGCCATCTTTAAAAATTAAAAAGTAACAGTAATGTTCCGTCGTCACCTTATCTTTTTCGTGTGGCAATAATGTCGAAGCATTTTTCAACACTTAAAACATAAAATCGAGTTGTTTTTATCAAGAAATGTGAAGAGAATTGCCTATACAATACCGGTATTATCTTTACTGCTGAAGTAAGTGCCAATAATAAGTTTAATGTGTTGTGTGCGACCGTCGCTTGGCGCCGTTTTAGAAAAAAAAATCGGATCGCGTAATGGCGGCTCTGACGGAATTAAAAAGCTTTTATTCCAATATTTTTTACGATTTTATCGAATTTTAATAACATTTTATCGGTATTTAAGCTGTGACCTAAAAGTTGATTTTTAAAATCCTTTTTACACTAAACCGTGCTTTTTACGAATTTAATTGCAAAAATACTTAACATTTTATTGAATTCAAAACGCGCGTCGGCTTCAATTTGTAAGAAAACTTAATAAGCTTTTAATAACTTTAAAGCTATCGTAATTAATGTAACATTTGGGTTTTTTTATTACCTGAACTGATAAAAACAATGTTCAAAGGTTTAAGCGCATATTTATGTACACTTTGTGTATGTTATATAAAAAAAGATAAAAGCAATACATGAGCTATATACATTTTATTTGCAATAAAAACACAAATAAAACATATTTAACGATATCAGCGTTTATCGCGCCACTAAGGGTCGCTTAAACTTAAATATTTTTACGATCTATATAAAAATGCAATCAAAGTTCCAAATTTAAAATAATCCCGTGCGATATTATCATACCAATTAAGTATGCAGAATATCTTACTTTATACTGAAGAAATAAACAAATATCGATGACACAATAGTATTCATATTCAGTACCTATATAAATCAAGTTCTATATAATATTAGTACCTAACCTGGTACTAATATTATAAATATGAAGCTGAAGAGTTTGTTTGTTCGTTCGAACGCGCTAATTTCAGGAACCTCTAGTCCAATTTGAAAATCTATCTATCTATCTATCATTCTGTTGATTACGGTAAAAAAAACACAAGCTAAGCTGTCGGCAGGTCGGCTAGTTACTAGGTACAGCGCACTCTACTTAATTTAATTGTAGATTTTTTTATAAATAGGCAAAATAACACGTATTATTTTAATAAAGTGCATCAGCTGAGCGGGGTTAATAACCTCTTCATAAACTAAAGAAATCTCGTAAAATTTTATTATCTTTGTGGAAATCAAAACATTTGAATGTAGGTTTCAGGGCACTGTAATAAAATAATTTTACATGAATTAACGAGTTTAACTTTAATGTTTATTTTTGATAAAAACGTAAGAAAAGGTGTTGTTTTGGTGTTTTTTTGGCGCAATTAAAGTTTTTATTATTTTTATCATTATCACCCAGTATTTGTCTAACTACTTAGCACTGTTCTCACTGATAGAACCCATTTTACGTACTGGGAGAATTGATATACGACATCCGCGATATAATTTATTTACCTATTTTATTATTATCGTTAAAAGAGAAGTCCCTGTGTCCCAGCAGTGGGAACTTAAATAGAAGTGATTATATAATTAACATAACAAATTATTACGAATACACAATAACACCTATAAAACCACAAAGGTTTTATGATCCATAAATTTAACCGAAAATGGTACTATTCTTGGGTAACAAGCGGCAATTTTTTTAGGTATGGAAAGAACTGTCAATTAGGTTTTTAAAATGTTGCCAACTCATTATTTCTATAAAACGCAGTATCTCAAAATGTCTCATGTTTATTTTATGGATTAACGCATCTGCCCTGTATTTCTAGATAATCCTATTTAATTCGGCGAAAAAGTAGTACCTTCTTATTGATCCATGCCAATCGCGTTTTTATTAAACTTCAATACGTTACCAAGAATAACTAACTAACACTTTGAAAATGAAGTCGGTAAAATATTTGATGTTTTTTATATAGATATTTTTATATAATTTTATTATAGACTAACATTCGGCCCTGGCTTTGCTAGTGTTATAATTAATAATCCCGCGATAATTTCTAAACTTAAAAATAACATCTCCGTTTTGCCGTGAAAGATGGACGAACATACACACACATTTTCTCAGTAATAGTATTTAACGCGGTAAAAAGTAGCGTATATGTTATTCTGGTGTTTATGCTACACCCGTTCAATATATTTTAAGTCTATGACTTTCAACATTATCAAACTTTAAAAAAAATGTTTGTTGTGTCAATGTCCCATGTTTTTTCATCTTTAAAACGTTCCCTGCGCTACAACGTCTAGGTACCTATTATAAAACCAAAAGCACATAAATCAGCCGATCATGAGATTTAAAATTACATCTATAAGTGGCATTGATTTTTATATCTTATAATAATTTTAGAATTCTGCTAAACTGTCTAGTTGAACGCAACAAATGCATAGAAAATCATATTTTTTGTTGTAACTCAAGGCTGAGATGATTATAAATCTTTATTAATTAGTAATAACAGATTCTAAAATATAGAGACTTTTATCGTTCATGCTGATAATAATGAAGACTTTTAACTTTGAGGTATTACGAAATAATTAAACATGGTTTTTGAGTATAATAAACTTAATAAAACCACGTTTAACGTTTTTGCTTAAGTCTCCTTTTAAATTTTATTTCTCGCGGTATTAACACATCCATATTTCTAGTATTTATTTTGTAATAACTATTAGGTAGAGCATAATTTCAATAATGAACGTTTTAGGTGAAATAGTCGTAGTAGCCGAGGAAAGGTTTAAAAGGTGAGATACATGGGAGCAAAGCGGACGGGTCAGCTACTTTATAATATCATAATAATGTATTTGTTCCCAATATTTACAAGCCCTACGTCACGATAATAATGTATTATCTATTCATTACATCCAAAAGCAGAGATATTGGTGATTATAGCATATCTATAGCGAACTAGTGTCGCGCCGCGGCTGTGCATGTACATTTATGTTATAAACAGTGCCGGGAAAATTTTAGGTGAATTCCGTCTTGGTTTCGTCTACTTTACGCTTGTTAACTTTAGCTACACATTAGATCATTTTCAATATATATGCTTTATTGTATCAATAAAATAGAAAATAAACATTACCTTAAACATTATAGATTAAAGTGACATTACAAGTTACTGTGGTAACTTGCTAATTTAACAAAAATAAAACATTTGTTTTAATATTAAATTAATCACCAAGTTTTGTTAAATATTCTGGTGTTAAGTAAATTGTTATTAGTTAAAGTTAAGTTATAGATGTTGTATATGCAAAATAAAAGCATTTTTATATATTTCTTATCTACGTAAAATAGACACAGTCGCCAAATTAACTTATTTAAAAATTACATTAGCTTAAGCCTTTTGTATTATTTGTACCTATATATTTTTTATATCTTCTTTTATATGCTTTTAGGCTTTTTTATGCACTTATCCAAAGTTACTAAGTCATTCAGTCACAACACTAAAATTATATATAGAGATTATTTTTTATTGCAATGGACAAATTGATATCACTATCTAGGTGTCATAAAATTTACAACGTACGAGAAAATGACCGAACAAGTTTTTGGTAAACAAAAATTTGGCGTAATAAGTATTTTATAAATTGATATACAGGGACGCACTTAGTCTTAGATATACGCTGGGGGCAAAAAATATAATGTAGATTTAATTTAATGGTTTGTATTAGTAATATAGGTAGTTTGTTTATTTTAGTGATATGTAATATAGTTTTTTTATGTTAAATTACCTAATACTGGCCGTCGTACAAAATCTGATAGGTTAATTAATATAAATAAATACCTACCTACCTAAGAAAATACATAGTTTTTAAACTATCATGGTTAACAATGAAACTGTGCCAAAATATCTAGACACTAAAAAATCAACAAGAAAATTATGTTTGTTTTATTGCATTTTATTTCCACAACTGTAGGTTACATTATTTTCTTAAAAAACTTAGTCTACTTTTAGTAAACCTTATCTTTTGTAGTAAGTACCAACTCAACTATTATATTGTCATGTAACGTAAGGTTCATTGTAATTTATATTTTTCAGTATTAAACCTACCTATACCTACCAAAACAGATATTTTTTTATTTACAATATTCATAATTAAGATAATAAATAAATAATAAGCTACCTAAAGATTTCGCCGTGATGTGATTTTGATGATAATTTTAATGGTATCTCTATTATATTTAAATGTTTAAAAATGCACAAAATAAGCAAAAAATAATTGCCGTCGCTAAAGATATTTCTTTTCTTTTTAGTTATTATAATTTTTAAGTATCTTACTATCTTGCTATTTACATTTTTATGCTATTTCTGTTTGTTATAAAGTGTTTTACTAATTATATCACTTAAGGATTTCAACTTATTTATGCTTAGATTTGTGAGAACGTTGATAAAAGAAAGTCTACTTTAGATTTTTAGTTTAAAAGATCGAAGCTTACAGACATATTATGGAATAGTATAATACAACCAACTATTAAGAACCTACTTAATTATCATACCTACCAACGATTTGTGATATTATTAGTTTTATAGTTGATTGGTAAATTGTCCAATAAAAGTAATTCAAAATATGATTCGCAGACACAATTCAATTCCGTTCAACGTTATCTTAAACCGTATAATCTAATCGCATGATATTTCATATTCAGGTTAATAGTATGCAGATGAGGTCTAGTCTCTGAGCTAGTACCTAGGTCCTGTTAGCATATGGCATATATCATATACCTACCTAATAAACATTATTAGCATTTATCTTTACTATTATTATGATACCCATAAATAATAACTTCACAAAGATTAAATATAATGTCCCATAAAACAAAACAACCCTAAATCTTTAGAAAGTTGTCCCATAGAATGCCGTTAGGGACATCTTTGTCCCAAAAAAAAGTTTTCTTTCATTGTCAATTGAATTTTATTGTTGGTTTCTAAGATGCAGTCTTTTGTGTGTAACCGTGCGTTCAAAGCCGCTTGGAGCCTGCACTGTCCCGGCATCGAACGCGCATCCCAACAATGGGCGCCCCACTGAACGCCATTTTATCCCATTTTATTGTTGTGACTCTCAATCTGTGTCCTATTCCGTCAGGTGTCCAAAATATTCATTTATTCAGCGATCAAATTAACCGTTAACTTGTCTACAGACGTCATACACCTATCACTATGCACATATTCTGTATTAGCGTATACGTTCCGGCGTGAGATTCTGCGATCACATCTTTTATTATTTCTAATGCATTTTTGTTTTCATTAGCACGGTAATGCGTCGGCGGTTGTTAGACGCATTGTGAACCACATTATGTATTCAGAACATGTTTCACTTGTTAGAACAACTTCCCGGTGCCGAAACACGGATTATCTAGCGGCGCAACCGATGTTGTTTTAATTTATCTACGAACATTGTTATCCTATCGAATATGTAATGACGTTTGTATTTTCATCGGCGTTATCTTTTATATTTTTATAATCAATCGTCTCGATGTCATAATGAAGGAATGTATCGTTATCAAGTAGGCTATCAGCTCTAGTCTAGGCTATACAGTCCTGAGTACGTACCCGAGGCTGAGCCATGAAAGCTCGGCCCGAGCCCGGGTGCAGGGCTCCGCTGGCCACCACGAACGCTTTTAGTCACGGGCGGACCTAACACAACACTACCACGTGCACATACACATCAATTATTATAATATGGACACCGTCACAGCGGCCGCTAGCTCACTAGTGTCATAATGCACTCGCGATTCAAAACTGAGTTGGTTTGTTGACGGAACGCGGCGTGGCCGAGCGAGGCGCGGGGAAGCGGGAGGCCCGGCGCGCTCGGCGGTCAGGCGGACACTGACGCGGGCGGCGCTGGCGGCCGCAGAGGCGTGGCCCGCCCCGCCGCGCCCACCCGCCCCGCACCCCGCACCCCGCGCCCTCGCCCCGCGCCCCTCGCCCCTCGCCCCGCGCCCCGCGCCGGCACAGCGCCGCCGAGCCTCGCTACAGACGGTCGTCATTGTTTTTCTACAGTTTTTGCGGCAATTACATGAGAGTTTTCTATCGGATTTTCTGTTTCTAATCAAAATTGCTGAGTTCCTCTCGCACGGAACGTCTGGCCTCCACATCGAGCCACACTACTTCTACTTATATGGGATGATTTTTTCTCGATTTAGATTGCAGACTTTTTTCAGTATGTTTAGAAAGCTGTTATGGAGAAGTAAACACATAAGTCCGATGGAGCTGAACAAGTGTGTCGCTTAAGGCGCGCCTGCGCAGAACCGCGCCGTCACAGAGACGGTCTGCGAAGTGTTTAATGTGAAAACTTTGCAATGGCGGCAGTGACCTGCGACAGTTTACATTTTAGAAGTTTTTTAACCTTTAACTTGGTGTTTTGGTTTGACTTATTTCGCTACTTCTTCATCAAAATATAACACATAAAGACCTTTTAGTCTTCAAACCTACCTTCAGCAAACATCAAATGAATAAGATGTAGAGTAAGTATCTTATAGTTGATACCTACAAGACGTATTTCGATAGTGTAACCGAAATTCATCAAATAAGTAATAATGTTTTGAATTTACTCGGAGATTAAATAATACTGTCAGAATTTATAACGGGAAGGTTATAAATTCTTTTTTCCTTTTCTAGGTTCCTTGTTTCATAAAATCTTAATAATATCTACCTATCTATTTAAAAAATTCCAGGCCCTGCAGCCATTTAGAATTATGTAGGTATAAATGAAAAGAATAATAACAGAACTTGGAGAATTTTGATAAAATTAGTAAGTAATAAATTATCAAAACTGAAGAAAAGAGAATTAAATGAGTTTCATTTACCCCTTCTGTGACCTGAGTTAGGTATAGGCCCTGAGACAAAAATTCTCAGTGCTTTTACCTAATTACAAATATTTCTAGAAACATAGATTTTTAGCTGATTTTTAGTTCATGCACTAAAAATCAGCCTTATATTTAGGTACCCGATTTACTTTTTCCTGCGACTTTTAATAAGCTAAAAATTGCTTATGAGTGATTCTGACAATAAACTTTAATATTGTAAATTTTCGTTGATTGGATATTAACAAACTTAGTAATTTTTGTGTAAGATATTTAAGGAGTAATAAACATTGGAAAGTATAGGTATCCATAACTTTCATTCTTACAAATTTTCGCGTTCGTTATATTAGTAGGTAGATGGGATTCCCATATTTTTAATCAGCGTTAAATACAGCAAGAAAAGAATATCTAATAATCATAGTAACTAATAGTTTTTACATTATTTATAAAATAGTATTCTTAATTATGTGTCTATGCCAATTATTGAGTCAACGAAACCTCTATGATTTGTTATCTACTTGCAAAACGCAATGTCTTGAAAAACGCATTGAAAATAAACTTTTGATATGTAGAATAAAATTGTTAATAACCGTAATACAATGTTTTATTGTTACCTTATGGTTATCCTTATAGGTATCCTAACTAATAGGTAAATATGAAAACAACGCGAAAACTACAGAACAGATTTTAATGAAACTTAAGAAAATTACTCTTTACTACAAAAATATCCAAAAGTATAAGTGTTAATTGGGTGCATGAGCTACCAAAATGAGTTTTAAGAAGTTTTCAAGAAAAAGCAAGTTGTCATAATATTAGGTCATATATAAGTATAGTAAAACCATTTCTAAAATGAACGCCCCTCCACCGAATTCTGTATTTTTTTTCTGTGTATTCTGTTTTTCTGTATTTCCTCTCACACGTTGAAATCATCACGGTTTTGTGGAGGGGAGTTCATTTTTAGAATGGTTTTACTATACCTACTTTGACATTAATAAATAAGTATTAAAACAAAATCTTGATAAAGACGACAGGTACCTATACCACCTAGCTACTATTCTGAAACCTAGGTAGTATGGTTATGATAAATAGATTCAGGTCGAAATTATAATAAACATAACATAAAAATAGGGATTTGTAGGTTAACCCACAAAATAATAAATTATAAAAGTTTACTTGGTTATTATTTTCATGGAAATATAATCGAAGGTAAAATGTAATTATGGCCTAACCGTCGGACGCCCACTGCTAGATATAAAGACTTTAAATGTATTCAGTTATTTAAAAAGCCTAGACTACCCTGAACTACATACCTATATAACATTTTAACAAGCTTTCAATTTATTAGGAAAATTGTAAGGAATCTTTGCTTAGTAAAGCTTAGGTAAATAAAAGCTTAATTATAAAAGTGAAATTGTAGGTGGATACCTACTCTATCAATATTGATGAAATATAACCGGTGATAAAGTAGAGAAAATGGAAGGAAAGATCATTTTGTAACAATCGCACAAGTGGGATAAGGCAACTGGATGTTGCCTGAAGTATGTTATTTATTTTGTGTTTAATCTTTATAAAAGTTAAATTTATCTTTCTGTAAACGGTTATATCGAAGAAAATACAACATTTTCTGTACGTGTTACACGGAACCAGTCAATTAAATCTTTCTCCTGGTTCTTAGCTACCAATCCAACAATTTTCGGCCAAATCTGTTCAGCCGTTCTTGAGTTATAAAGAGTGTAACTTACACGACTTTCTTTTGTATATGGATAAGATGATTATTTCTTAATCCTTGATCATAAAATATTGATCTTAAAAACAATATAAAATATTCAATTGTTTTAAAATCTTAAGGGCTGATTTTTCAATCATCAGATAAATGCTAACTGTTGAATAAATTTGACATATTGTATGGAAAATGTCAAATTTATTCAACAGTTAGCCTTTATCTGATGATTGAAAAATCGGCCCTAAGACTCTTTGAAAAGGACAATAAAAATCATAGAAGGCAAAGGCTTTCAAACTTAAAAGAAGCTTAATTTACTAATTCTTAAGAATCAAAATATAAACCCATAGCGGTATTTGAAGTATTTCTGTTAATCCAGTGTTTTTTTTCGTTATTCTAATATGAGGGTTAAATACTACTTTTGACACAAAAATTAACAACAATAGTCTCATGAAAATATATATAAACAATAATACTTTTGTTATATGATTTGATAATTTTCAATCAGTGCTTTGTGCACACATGTAGACTGTTTGATGTAACTACCGCCATCTCTGGACGAGTAGCGGAACTAAAATCTTTACTTAAGGTAGATGCGTGAACCATTCCTCTTGAATGTTAGGTATTATTAAAATGGATTAATTATTAGGTATTTTTAGATTACTATAGTTAAGAATAAAAGAGAAAATGTTCAATTGTATACCTATACATTAAAAACTCTTACTTAGATTATGTTTTAACATACCTGATTATTAATTTAAGCTACTATTTATTTATTATTTATTTATTTATTAAAAATTTACCTCAATAAGAAGAATATTTAATAAATTAGCTATCCACCGCGGCTTCGCCCGTTTTATTCCCATATCTTCATATCATACCTTATGATTACCCTTATGATTTAGCGCAGAAATCTAACTTAATTTTTCTTAATTTTTTTTTCTTAATTTTTAAGTTATAAAATAACAACAAAAAGTGGAACTGATTTTTAGGATTTTGATTAGGTAGGTATATAAGATGAGAATGAAAGATTCCTGAAAGTTCCCAGTACAAATATCTTCAGAACCTGCATTTTTAACTGTCACAGTGCAACACACTTTCCTGTTCTAAGATCTGGAGGAGAAAGAAATATCAACATGTGTTGTGGCATATGGTGTGTTACTTGGTATGGAATATGCTTTTAATAACCTTTTAGTTAGACATTCTAAGCCTCCTCTACTTTTATATAGATTTAAAAGATATTTTTTAAATTGTTATAATTTTAAATTATTTCATGATTCGAAAATATATAGCAATTTTTTTATATATTATGTATTTTTATAAGTACCTAATATTTTTAAATTATTACCATTCAAGCGCTTTTTATTTTTAGATCATTTTATGTAATTGTAAAATAATACAATATGTGGTACCTACAAGATACACTTCACAAAAATCAAAAAAACATATAACTTATAGGTACAAAAGTGAAACAAAGACCCTATTAACAATAGAAAACAAACAAAACCTACATAAATTATTTTCATAGTATTTATGTTGGTGTGATATAACCAAATCTCATTAGTTCTATTCCACATCATAATAATACTTATTACGTCTTCTGGACACTAGTCTCCACAAGAATTTATTTATTTATTGCTACATAATGCTTAAGATTTCTATTTATTTATTTATTAACACATATAGTGTCATACCTAAGTAGGTACGTAAATTGGGATATTATTGTATATATTGACTTGCACATGAATTTAGGATTTTATGGAAATAAATGACATAAATCTTTAATCATTAAAAAAAGTATTCTCCACACTAACCTACCCACGCCTCGAAGTTGAGTGATGCGTACGCGGAAAGGTCTAAGCCCAGATAATTATCCTTTTTTTATTCGAATTTCGAACTTTATCCTTTTTTATCCCAACTCTAATTCCCAATATTAATGAGTCAGATTTAGAATTTTAATTACGATTTTAAAATGGCAGCTTATTTTAGAACATCGTTTTAAAATAATAAGAACAATTCATTTTGTACAACGGGAATTACTCACGTATTTACATAGGAGTTAAACAACTCTCGACGTTTCGAGAGGAGACGGAGCACGGCGGGACGCTCACTCCTCCTGTTGAAGACTACTCTTGATGTGGTCGAAACGTCGAGAGTTGTTTAACTCCTATGTAAATACGTGAGTAATTCCCGTTGTACAAAATGAATAGTATAACTCACGAAAATTTTGAAAGTGAAATAAGAACAATGTTTTGAATCCTTATTTGAATATTGATTCTGAATACGATTCAACTCAACGAGTATTGATTTTTTTATTTCGATGAATATATCTGATAAATACCACTAGTAGATGCTTTACTTGACACAATATATATTTAAGTACTGTCATAGCATTTTTAGAATTGGATTACCTACATAAAAATAAGAATTATTTGTTGTCAAGTTGTGTAAAGACAAAAGTTATAAGATCTGAAATATTAAATGTTTTAACAACTTCATCCACTTCGAACACAAAATGTGTAGATAGATGTTAAACTTTGTGTTTTATAGCACACGTGAATTTTCTAGAAGAAATATCCAGAGGTGCTAGGCTGCGTCTGAATCTAGGATCTTTGGAATGAAAGTCGAATGTGCTCGTACTTGCCAACACGGCTATTTTTTCCATCTGTGCCCAGTATTGGGACAAAATTTGGGTGATAACGGATCTGTGTAATTCCGCCATTTTTTGCTGCTACAGCAATATTTTGAAAGCAACATATTTATGGGCTGCTAACCCAACTTGTTGAGGGACACATAATTCGCAAGTTTTGACACGTGTGGCCTTCGGGGCTTAAACGAAATAAATTCTAAAGTAACTTGAAGAACTCTTTCTGGGGAATTCAGTTTAATTTGACCCGAGAATTTACGCTGTATAGAATGTGCCGTAATCTATAGATAACTACTAATATTAAAAAGCTGAAGAGCTTTTTTGAACACGCTATCATCGGGAACCGCTGGTCCGATTTGAAAAAATCTTTAAGTAGGTATTGGATTTATTGAGGAAACTTACTAATGTAATGTAATGTATTTTATTGACATTTGTAATTTCTAAAATTGTGTAAGTAATTATATTGATTTTTGACATTTCTGATTCAGTAACTATGTATTTGACATTTATTATGATTATTATACTATTTGACGTGTAAATATTTATTTTTACCAATAAATTGATTATTTGATTATTATTAAAGTAATAAAACGCAAGTGAAGCTGTCAGCGGGTCTGCTAGTTTATTATATTGACCGATTCGGATTAGGTAGCCTATATGATTCTAATTTTCACCCACCGCCGCACACCTCAAGACTTTTCATCTTGAAAACAATACCTATGTGCCTTTACTTACTAATATGTGTTTAACGGGAAAGAAAATGTCGTGAGGAAATCGGTTATTCTGAGAACTTTTACGTCAAACCCATAGGTCACGATGAATGAAGGTCTAAATCTCTCGTCAAGAGAGAAGTCCCTTATACATGCGGTTAAAACGTTTGGTTGATACCTAAGCAATTCTCTAAATGGCAAGCCTGTAGACATAGCTCCCATAATCACCACACCCAGCTAAAAGCTTAAAAAACCTATAGTGGTCAGCAGCCATGTTGCCACGCCTCCCCATTTGCATGCGCTCCCCATCATTAGGGTAATTTCCACGGAATTGGGTAATTATGGCAAACCTACCAGGCTTGAGAATGAGAATTACTGAAGGATATATGCTTTGGGAAATTATTTACTTGTTTTTTGCTTTCTTGTTGGACGTTTTCCGTTGACGTGGTTTGGTTTTACATGTGGACTAACTACCTACTGATTTTGATACTTTAATTCAGTTCAGTTCTATTATTTATTAGTCAAAATATTAGATAAGTACATTATTGTTAAGTTTCATCACAATCGTCATATTCCGATACATAAGCTAGTAGTGAAGTTTAATAAAAATCCATACCTACAGTACCTACCTAGTTTTTGCGTGAAAGAGTAACAAACATCCATTCCTATCAACATCCGGATTTATAATATTATAGGGATTTAATAAAGGTCAAAGTTTGTCAAAGCCATGAAAATAACTGTTGTGTTAAATTATTATGTCTAGGGTTAATCTCTTTTTGCTACATTTATGTGGTTTCTAACCAAGAAAATCACCAAAACCACAGGCTCCACCTTGTCTAAGCGAACCACAGACAATTGATGGTCTTATAATTGACATGTCATCCGCCGCCATAGAGCCGCTTTTTTACTTTTTAAGAACACTCATTTTGTCTATTGTTATGCGGACTTACTCAAATAACGCATAGAGAATTAATATAATAATTTTCGATACTTTAGACCGGTGATTGATTATGATGACTCGGCCATTTTAGACATTCCTTCCGAACACTTGTTCTGATGGAATAGACAAGAGAGAGTATTATTTTTATAAGAAATGCGAAAGTTTGTGGATAAGGATGTGTGTATGTTAATCACTTACTCGTTTAAAATATTGCAGGAAAAAATATTGCAATAAACACTGCAACATCTAGATAGCTTATGGTACCTACCTAAGCTCAAAGCTTGTAACATAATAAAATACACAACGTAGATATCAATTGTTATTATACACTAACATTCCGCCCTGCGCGTTAGTCCAAGTTATATTTATCGACTTGTCCAAGTGATCTTTAGGATTTTATGGAAATAAATGACATAAATCTTTAAAATCTTTAATCTTTATAATAGATTTTCCCGTGGTTAAAAGAAGCGTATCTCACTCTCAACATCAACTCGTCCCTTCGTTTTGCCGTCAAAGACGGATAAGCACTCATACACAATTTACATTGAATATTATTTATTTATTTAATTGGTTAAAAAACCAATTACCTACATTCATTAAATAAGCATTGAAATATAATAAAATCAATAAAAGCCTTAGTCGGTGTAAAGAACCCCATGGTAAGGGAAGGGGTGGTTCTTCTCTTAGATCGGAACCACACAACATAAGTGCATTTAATGCTGAGCCCTAAAAGATACATTTTCTATGAGGTGTTTTTTTCTAGTGTCGATTTTGTTTAAAGGTATAATGCGTCACTTAAACACGGAGATTTAGTTTTTGTCTAAACTATGCAAGTCACCGTGCGTTGTCGATTGTTAAAGAAAGTCATGGTGTTTCTCTAGTAGGTATATAAGAACTAAAAATCTATGCTTTCGTATACGGAGAGATAGCATCTACCTGTTATACCATATTTATACACAGTACACGTACACACTAGCTAGGCCTGCAGTTTTATCCTTGTTAAACTGTTACAAACTAAGTACCTAGACCATACAATAAACAAAAAACAAGATTAACCCAGGCATTAACTGCCTACCATACCATATGTCGCGCCAAAAAATAATAAATCAATTCCCCAACACCTTTCGTTGTAATTTCATAACTCAAGAACGGCTGGCCCGATTTAGGTGCCTTTGGGAGCTGCCCAGGAAAGGTTTAATGGTGATACATGGGAATAACGCGGGTGAAACCGCGGGCGGATCAGCTAGTTATTATTATTAGGTACCTACCTAATTAGTGACATTGTTCCCAGAACCTATAAATAAAAAAATAATAAACCTATAAACCCCCAAGTCTACAATTCTATGCGGAAAGCTATGCGCTGTAGGTTCACGTAATATGTAGGTATGTATTAATGATACGTAAAATAAAAAAAAACTAAATTTTTGTTTAATTTGTTGAAAAAAACGGTGATAGGTAATCAAAATGGCGGAATCATCTTGCTTTATAACAAATCTGATGAATGACCCGCACGTGCAATGATGATGATAGATTGACGGCGCGTGGTACTCTGACCTTAACAATACCTTATGACGTAAAATTACTGGCCACTAAGAAAAAATGAAAGACACGTAGGTCCTTCATGAAAAAAGAATATTAATTTTGAATTTATGCCTTGTTGCATAATTATAAAATTCTAATTTCAATCGTGTCTTCTTATTTACAAGCTTACCACGGGGCTAGATGTTGATGTGTGAATTGTCCGGCAATATTTATTTTATTTATTTATTTTTATTTCTTTCGTTACATAATTTATTTGATTATGAACTGAAAATAGTTTAAGTTATTACTACCTACCTAAGTACATAAATCATTCCTTGTGCACGAACACAATCGGTACCTATAATAAATACTATCTAGGTCTACTTAGACCTATTAGAGATTATTTCGAGTTATTACTAAATTTTGGTTTAAACTTTTAAATATTCAATGCTTTGACCATGAAAAAACTAACTCATAATATTATACAATGGTAAAAATATGAACAGACGTAATGAACCGCAGCTAATCGGTAAAACCCCGATAAAACACAACAAATAGTCATAAAATTAAATGAAGACACCTCACTTGTCAAAATAAGTGTAAAACAGCAATCAAGTGTCAAAAAGAACTGTAAATCATCTCGACTCCATTTTGTACATTTAAACAAACAAACATTCCTCATAAAATGCAACAAAAGACACTCGACTCTTTCTCAAACGCCCTATTGGCAGATTCCCTAATTTTAAAACTTTTAATAATATTTCAGAATGCCTGTCCATGTGGTCGTCAAATTCGAAGGAATTAAAAAAAAACTATCCGCACATGACGCCTGTTCCAAATCCGAAATTCCCTCCAAAATGATCTCACGCTGAGAACAAAAAAAATTCTCTGCTCTCTGGTCGATCTTTTTGATTTTTTCTGTAACCTGCCATTGTACCCCGCTTCACCCTGGACTCTTTATTAACAAGATTTTGAATATTCTATTAACACTTTCTATGTTCGATTTTTTTTTAATTCCTCCAGTTTGGACATTTCGCTTGAATTATCGCCGGCCAGTTTTGTTAAAAGGTTTAAGACGCCGATTGCTCTTTTTTTTCCATAAATGTCAGTGAATGGGTCGCTTTTGACGTGGGTGAGCGCGTGTATAATTGCTATCAGGTAGTTTCGAGCCCGAGATCCGTAATATATGGATAATTAAAGGACGGCTTAAGGTGGAATTTTTGTCAAAGTTTATCGGCGTTTTGATTGAGGTTACGACTTACGGCTGTTATTCTCTATGGTGCGTGAAGACGTTACTCGAGGACATGCGGCGGTAGCTTTATGGTCGGATATTCCAAATTCAAAGTTTCATATTCCGATTGAGATTCGATTTGTCTTGCTAGATTATAAAAACATGGATTCGGTCGTTAATGCGATGTGGGCTATAAAACGAAATGGATTCCTGATTGGATATTATATTTTTATGTTTGATGTTTTAGGAGAGTTTTTACGGCTAAATGCTGAAGTTATGTGAGATGTGATACATAGGCCTATGAGTTGAATAAGTAATAAAAGTTTAAGTGTGGAATGATGATCTGAAATGGCATTGTTATTGATTATAGGTCCATCATCATCGGTAACGGCCATCACCGGCTCCGGATGATACGTGAATGATTTTGATGGCCTGTTATGCTTATTTGATTGTCAATAAACGTTTAACTTCTCAATTTTTGTGTATTAATGTATTATGTTATCTCCGTTACCTACTTTATGCGCAATAACAGTCAGTATTAATCAAATTTGATTTTAAAACTTTAAAGGCACTAATATTAATTATAATGACATAATTTCTAGAATTAGTCAGTCCTTAGAAACATCTACTTAATTGATAAAATATATACCTACCTAATGACCACGTGGTCATGCATATTGTATTCAAGTAGAATAAATGAAGTAGGCAAAATTAAATGTTATAATTATAAATATTTTAAGTGTAGGGAATAAACATAAGCATTCATTAAGCGAGGGTTAATTGTGTTTTCGCCTCAGTTGCAATTTCTTAGAATAAACTCTCAACTATTTGAGAATTCTCAAGCATAACTCAATACAAGAGCCTATGGACTACTATAATCATTTAACAATGCACACCAGCTAATTAACTTGTGCCAGTGGAACGACGCCATTTTGAAAAAATATTACACCATAAATTTATTTCGAATTACTCTTTCATACGTCGAAAACTAATCGAAACGCAACCGACAATATATTTAAAACCAGAGATAAGTTTTTTCGCTAGTGCTACTGGGCGCGTTTGCCTGTCAAATTTGAATTTGAAATTCGAACATGGCAGATTGATAGGGCTTTTTCCCGCCGTCGCTTGTGATTGCTGTCAGATTTACATATTTACTTTACGATCTTTTAGTTACAAATTAGGTATTTCCTATTAAGGTAACATGGGTGGTATAATTTGCTTAATTTTACGATTCCATCTTGTTATCTCAGAATACATTTATTTACTCTACGGTTTCAGAGTAAATATTATCTTCTGCCTTTTTGTCTCAACTTTTGAACTTAATTTGATGGAAAACTTAGGTATTTTGTATACTATTATTGCTTACGAGTGTCAAAATTACATACCTCATGGTTTCCCCTTCGCTCTCGTTGGATGTTCTGTTTCGCTTTATGGAAGACATCCTCAGGAGTAGGTAAGTATACACGTCACCATATCATCTGAAAGAAAATCTATACTAATATTATAAAGAGGAAAGATTTGTTTGTTTGTTTGTAATGAATAGGCTCCGAAACAACTGGACCGATTTCAAAAATTCTTTCACCTTTGGAAAGCTACATTATCCCCGAGTAACATAGGCTATACATAATAGGTATAGCAAAGAAAATTGCGGAAAAGTGTAAAACGCGGGCGAAGCCGCAGGGCGGAAAGCTAGTATTAAATAAAGTAAAATATCTGAAACAATATATCAACGAGTAGTACGAGTACTATCCTGACATATTGTAGATAGGTAGTTATTATCACAGACTGGTCTATATTAGGTAAAGCTGTCAAATTTGCTTAGATGTCTACCGAGGTGTCCATAGAGTTTATTATTTATCTATCTATACTATTATTATTAAGCACAGGGCGCATGAGTTATAAAAACTGTAATGTTTTATGTTAATAAAAACTTTGAACTTATACTAAAATTAAGTATAGGTACCTACCTAAATACTATGATTGTGAAAACTAAATCTACAATTAATATTTTCGTTATTTCTAAAGAATTTGTATGTTCTGAGAAATTCAAAGCGTATCGCAGAAGCCGCTGGTTCGATTGAAAAATTCACCTGTGAACTGGCAGTAGGGCTGGGGGCTCCGCTCACGGTTCCGCCGCAGCATGCCCCCCCCCCCCCCCCCCGTCCGCTCGCAGCGCCGCTGTCGCCAACCACACAAAGATGGCGAGTGGGTAGGTACGTGCGATGTCGCAACAAACCTGGAATATTCGGCAAAATGGGTGTACACGGGCACAAAATAACTAGGCACAAATCTGGGACAAACTTAAATATCTAATCTCTAAGAGTCTCTTTTTCCCTTGGTGACGCCATCACGCGTAATAGCTGGGCCGTTACGAGTCCCGTGGTAAGCTCGAAGCTTGTGTTACGGCTGCTAGATTCCTGATAAACTTAATAGAATATACCCAAACACCCGGAACATCTGCAGATCGTATAAAATTTTATCTCTAGGCGGGAATCGAACCCGCAACCTGTCCTTCGCCCGCTGCGCCGCAGAGGTAGTACATGTACGGATTCGCAGGGACACTCTTGTTTACATTAATCTTCTTGTTGACCTCTAACTTATTCAATATTTATTATTTTTGGTGTCATGTCCGAATTGATAGATCAGTTAGTTATACGAGGCAAAGCCATTAGAATTAATTATCCACGTGTTTTAATACGTTTGCTTGTAATATGAATCACAAACAAATAATAATTAACACGCCCATTTAGGTCTCCTATTCTTGAAGCTAGGTTACATAATATCGTTCGATATTCTACAGTGTAATAATCAAAACATGGGTTTCCATAGCGTAGCAGACTTTTTAGAAATTCTAAAGAATGTGTATGTTTGATCACGCTAAATAAAGTAGTAGGTACCTATAAGAATGTAAAAAACATGTAAATAGAATAAATTTCTCTTTACCAATAAGATGAATCTTGTATCTAATTAGGTAACCCTGTAAGCAAAGCATAAGCATCTCTTACCTATTCACGTTCCCACTGTTGGGACACAGGGACTTCTCTCTGATGAAAGTTCACCACGCTGGCGAAGTGCGCGTTGGAGAAAATTCGCTTTTCACACTCTTCTGAATTCTTTAAACATGTTGGTTTCTTCATGATATTTGTCTTTACTGTTAAAGTACATAGAGATACATTTTTCAAGAAGAAAAATTAATAGGTTTGTGCCGGGTTCGAACCCACGAACTTCAGAATTAAAGTCCAGTGTGTGAAAGTTCACTTAGTTTTTCCACTTAGTCAACATGGTTTTGAATTAAAGTATTGAGATTTAAAATACTTACTAGGTAACCCAGACTAACAGATATAACTACTAGGTATATAGATTTCTAGTGTCGATTTCTTAATTATTTTAGTATTGGATAGTACATTTATCGAGGATGGACTATATTGTATAAATTATTGATAACGTCAAAAAACGCAAGTGAAGCCATTGGAGGGTCGGCCCGGCCAGTTCTTTATAAAAATCAGGAATGACTCACGTAAGCAATGACGATATTATGTGCAACCCGCTGGTTTACAAAATCAGGGAAACACGAGAACCTATAAGCCATCATCAAGGAAACACGAGAACCTCTCCTGCAAGAACGCCAACACTTCTTACGGAAAAACCTGGAACAAGGTTCCACGCGCGTATGCCTCAACCTTTAAAACTACTAACTTTTAAACACTCATGGTTTTCAACAATATTCGAATCGAACATATTTCACCTCACTTTCAACTCACTCTTATGTAAATACGCAAGTAATTCCCGTTGTTGAAATGAATATTAGAACACGAAACGGGCAACAAACCATGATTTAAATGTTTTTAGTTTCGCGATACTTCGGCACTGTTACAAGCGCCATCTTGGAAGAGAGACTGATGACATTTGCGAGTAGGCACACAATTATTCAGAAACGAACCGATCTACCCTCTTTCTGAGTCTTTTATTGCGAATAGTGTTGCTACCACCGGTTTCATTCTCTAATTGAACTCGATTGCGAGAAACTACACTGACATACGGGCTGAGCGGCCGGCACTGCATTTTTAAGTTTTTTTCACAATTAGGAATCATTTATTGATGGAAGTTCCTATGTTTAGTATCTAATCTCAATCGCGTCTTGTACCAAACATAAGGTTGTCTAGTGAAAAACAGTCTATTGGTAATCTTTTGTGATTTAAAGACTGTTTTACGGACGATATACAAATATAAAATTTCGAGTGTCGATTCAAATGGTAGGTTTATAATTATATTAGGTAGATACCGAGGCGAGAGAGGGTCGTAGTTACTATAAAATGATTGTTTAATGATATGAATATGAATATTTTTTGCATTAAGCCCTATTGACATCTTGAAATAGGAAAATATCGAATGATTAAAACTAATACTAATTAGAATATCGACACTGGTCAAAGACAGCATTGGGCACAAGGCGTCTCATTTAGTAAAACAATGCGCAATAACATTAACATTTACCGTTACAATTATTTCTAATTGTTCTTTTGGTTTACGATCGTATATTACGTCATCTTGTTTATGCCCGCATTGCCATAAACAATCAGGATGTCATTTTTGTGTCATTTGGTTTGTTATAGGTACATACTTTCAAATAGTTATTAGGTATTTAGCTAGTGGATAGATCTCTGTGGCAAGCAAGCAAAGGTCGGCTTGCGACGGTTGCGGGTTCGATTTCCGCTTCGGTTCAAATATTTGCACTATCTGCATATTTCTTAATTTAATATAGGTAGGTACACTTTTATAAGAACTCACTATTTTAAGTCTAAGTATTCTTGGATTATAGTACCTAAACTTGATATTAGATAGTATAGATAGGTAGTTAAAATAGGTAAGGAAGTATTTAATTTTTGTTCATAAGAATATTTTCTATTGTATGGATAATAAAGGGTATATTTTTTAACGAGAGAGATTAGGTATCTCTCACCAAGAAAAAATCCATATGTCCCACCTGTGGGAACGTAAATAAGGCTAATATATAATGCACAATACAATGTAGTATTTTGTGCTTTAATTAACAATATTACAATACGATCCTATACTCCACCAATAGATAGCGACGTCAGAATACTAAACAACGCAAGAAAAGACACGGGCTTCCGTAAGTGTCAGTTTTTCTTGAATAAATTACGTTATATACGTTTAATTTACGTTAATTACGTTGCATCCGCCTAGTAACATGTTTCTTGGGTAAATGGATACTTTTTATATGAATTCTGCACGCCATTTGTATGTCACTTTTTCAGAGGGCGAGCTAAGTTGGGTGGAAGGCCCGACTTTCATTCCGAAGATCGTGGATTCGAGTTATATGTAGGTAGGTACCTATAGGGAAATCAAATGTTTGGGCGATTAACAAACAGTTTTGGCAGTTATTAAATATTTTTTATTAGATTTTTTATTTTCTTGTGACTTATATCTTATTTACGTTATTCTTTTTGATTTTCAAGTTACTAATTAATTTAATTTATTTGTATAGAGGAAAGTAACCATATATGGAATAGGATCCTAATTTGGAATACCGGCATTTCTCGAAAACAGATATTACTAAACGCCAGGAGCTGCGATCATTTATCTCTTCCAATCACTACACGCGCGTGTAGCTTTCGACGTGTCACTCGATCGAGTACTTTGTCCGTGGTAAGAGCGTTTTGTTTTGTCGCTGTGTGAAAACTTTCTGAGGTACGCAAATATTATAATTTTGTTGTAAAAATATTGCAAATAGGATTTTGTTTATTGCTTCTTTGTACCTACTGTATACATGTTTGTTTCAAAGTTTTAAAGCAATTTTATAGGCTAAGTTTATTGAGTATAGGTAAATGTATGAATTCTAAGTATTTACTTCGGGCTTAACAGAATTACAATTAGGTACATATTTACATACCTACGTAGATACTTACACATTACATTACACGGTACATTTTGCTATGAGTAGGTGTTTACTTAGAGATATATGATACTTATAGGTAGGTACTAATAATATCTGTACTTATTAAGCGGTCGATCAATATTATAAATCTAAATAAAATGTTATAAATACCTAGGTACCTACTGTTAATAGAAACTTAATGTACAAAAAGCAACCTCAAGCCACGATATTTATTTTATCAGTTATACAACGCGTAAAGGATTAAATATCTTTGGGACATAACTTTTTGTTTCATAAATGCGCTATGGTTTCTCTAATTTTGACAACAAAGAGGATTTTTTACGAACTAACGAAGCAAAAGGGTTTTTTTCTAATTGAATTGTCTTTGGATAGAATGTAGAAAGCGGTGAGGTCTATTTCAAAAGATGTTCCCAGATTGCGTTCCGCATTCGAATTCAAAATTGGAATTGTGTTGTGATTCGAAGCGCGCGGCCGGGCGGCTCTACACAGATAAATTCTCAAGACAAGACGCATACTAAGCTCCACTATCTAAAATCTCGTTTGCTCTGTCCTCATGTTTCACATCTTTATCAAAAGAGTCTTACTTTTAATAACAAACAGACTTTGTTTGTCTTGTAATCCCCACATCCTCGGTTTGTTGTCCGACGCCAAACGGTAGCTATGAAAATTATGACATACGGTTCTATCTTATCTATGGCCACTCTAAAACATATGCTCCCGTCTAATGGAGTGCTTAATTCAACACTTTCGACCATTAAGTCGGATTCGTTTCGCGCTGGTTGCATACTCAGCTTTAACACAGCATGTGTCGTTTTTGCAAACGTATGTTGCGATTTTTGTGATATTTACCTAGCTTGATCGAAAGCCAATGAAAATAGTACCCACCAAAAGTATTTGATTTTGGAATGGAAAATGGTTGGAAAGTAGGGTCACACTGTGGTTATTTTCGCGCCCTTTCACCTGTCAATCAAAAGTCACGAAATGCCGCGGGTATCGCGAAACTGAAATTAGCGAAGGAATCAACATTTAGCTACCGATTTACAGTTAAAACTGCATTTACATTAAACAGAGCTGTAATTTGGGATATGCAAAGAGAAAAAGGCAGTGATTTAGTCAGTCCCCGATTATGTGTGAAAATGTCCGACATTGCTGTTTACGCGCGTCGTCAGACGAGACACAAAGATTTATCTACTGCGTAATTTCAAGGAAAACTATTCAGAGAATCATTAAAACTTTATTATAGTATGCTTACATGATATGATATTTTTTGAACTGTCGAAAATAATAATTTATTTTTTATACATTTCCGTGGTCACATGTCTCAAAAAAGTACAGTCGGTTTAAGTTTTTAAATGCACGATGACGATAGCGCGTAAATTGGTCGAAAGTGAAAAGGTTTCATTTCAAACTGTCATCTCCAGTATTTTTATTGGACCGCTCATTACAACATTTAAATTTATCCAGGAACGGTACACTCGGCCTAAAAAGCAACGATTTATGCCTCAGGAAAATACGAAATTTCGAATACCGTCAGGGGTCAACGATTTTTGTTGTTCGGTGATTAGTTGTAAATATGTTATCCAAGACAGCTATATCCGTCGAGTGGATAAGGCTATCATTTGCATAAACTCAGCCTGATTTTACATTCCGAAACTTTTTGGAAGTGCTTTATACGACTTCCATTTCAAACAATGGTAAATTAATTTTGATCCCCAGATGATAAACGCTTGCGGCGTTGACTGTACCATTTAAATCGTAGAAGCGGTGGCCACAATCGAAATAAATTAATCTGAATAATTAAACGATTTCCCGTGAAATTACTTCTTGATTTTTTCAGATATTTCATTTTGGACAATTATTGATGAAATTAGAAAAGGTAGGTATGATGTGAAATTTATGAAGAATATTCTTTTTCCTTAATTACATCGCCAGGGCCTCATGTCAATCCTGTAATTTTAAATATTTTATTATGGGCTTTGTCCATACTTAAACAGTCGTATCTATTGTAAGAATAAAAATGTCTGGTAAATCATTTTTTTCTTTGTAATTATTTAATAATTTTGATAAAGGTAGAAAGATTTTAAAGTTTACCAAGGACGATGTGTAGGTGTACCTATGTTTTAAATTACCTTTTATATTTTATTATTGACGACCTCTGTGGCGCAGCGGGCGAAGGTCCGCCTGCGACGCAAGAGGTTGCGGGTTCGATTCCCGCCTCGGAACAACTATTTGTATGATCTGCAAATAGTTGTTCCGGGTGTCTGGGTGTTATATATGTATAATAAAAAATATCTATCTATGTACGTATATTATATTAAGTATATCAGAAATCTAGCACCCGTAACACAAGCTTCGAGCTTACCACGGGGCTAGATGTCGCTGTGTAAAAATTGTCCAGTAATATTTATTTATTATTTTATTATTATTATTTATATTACAAACTTCTTCCATAAACTTTTAAATTTGAGTTACCGCGAGATATTCTTTATAAGACAACCGCCCGCGACTTTTCCGGCGTTATCATGCATCTTCTTCCATGTTAATTGTTTTATCTTTATCGGGGTAATATAAATAAATAAATAAATAAATATTACTGGACAATTTTACGCAGCGACATCTAGCCCCGTGGTAAGCTCGAAGCTTGTGTTACGGTAATAATAATATGATAAATAATTAATAAGGTACCTATTTTAATTTGCAGTAATAGTTTAAATACCTACGTACCTATTGAAGTTCACGTGTAAGAGTTACAAACATCCAATAAAGATATGACGTTCCACTTCCTACTTGGCACATTGTCTCCATGTCCATCAATATTCATCCTTATATTTTTCTATATTATCCGCGGCAAAATCACTTTTTGCCGCGGTAATAGCCTACAACCTATCTAACGAAAAAGAAAATTGAAATCCTTTCAAAGACTTACGTTCAACCAAACTCCTCAGCTTTTATGTTATAGGTATACCTACTCGTATGTTTATATACCTATAATTATAAAAGAACATCCTTTACATAAGAGTTGACGTTGTATCTAGGTAGATTAATATGAGGTGACGTGGCCAGCTGCCTGCTCTAATGGACTGGCTAACGATAATGCTATTTGCGATGTCCTTTCGCTTATGACATGTGACAGATAAGCTGTTTGACCGCTACTAGAAAAATTGTTTGATGACTGTACATAGGTATGTATTTGCGTAGAGATGACGCAAAATAGGTTAAAATAATCATTGTTGGCTAAGTAGGTGCACGCAATTTTATAGATTTTTAGAGTATGTAGGTACCTATCTATGGTTGTCACATAGGTTATTAGGTTAGCAGCCTATGGACGCCTGTAGCATTAGAGATGTGACCAGCGCGCTGCCGAACCCTTTAAGTTAATAGTGCTTCGGAATAACTACCCTTTTTGAATAAACCTATGTATGAAGATAAATTAATGTAGGTACTTTGGCCAATAGAAGGAACCCGTATATGTATTGGGCTTTTAGTAAAATTACGCCACAAGGCGAATAGGTAGATAGGTTGGCACCTACCTTCCTACATCAGAAACTTTAGTGTTTTAGTCGGTGTGGCGATATCACGAGCAGAGATGGGTTTATTACTATTCTTAGGTCATTGCCACGTCGGAGCTTTTAACCGAATTTAATTAGCTATTTAGTCAGTACCTTGAATAAATTTAATAATGTAGCGTTACTTTCAAGTTTCAGTCATAAATCCATCACGCCATTCCCCGATGAAGATGCGCCTAATTATTTCATCGCATCAAACTTTCAACAACACTGTTAATGCGACCCGCCCACCTATGACGTCCTACAACCCAAAAGATTTATAACCCAATTTATATCGCCACTGCCATTAGATCCATCACAGGATCACATTAAAATGTGTTAATTTACATCCATAAATCTCCCACAGATTTATGTTATGTAAGCTCCATGCGCCATTTCAAAAAGTCGCATACATGGACTCCCGACAGACTTAGCCATAAACACGGACTGAAAAAACCATTTCCTTCAAAAATAGAATTCGAATTCCCGCGGTTAATAGCCTTCCCGCCAATCAGAGCGCGCTGCGTGCGAGTGGGAAAACTGGAATTTTGAACGAGATGGAATGACATGGGACTGACGGCTCCGCCCCGTTAACAACATGGCGTATTTGTTGATTGGCGCGTTCATGACGGGAGCCACCCCGCGCCCCCGCCGGAGGAGGCAGCGCGTGAAACGAGCCTGCGGAAAATGCAGGCCGATTGGCCTTTTACTGGCGGGAAAACTATGACTTTATACTCTATTCCATTTTCAAAGTTCAACGTCGGCGTCGTTCATATTATCTGACATCAAAAAGTTTTTATTACAAACAATATTAGGTAGGGCTGAAGTGGGTAGGTAAAACGGGGTTGGGGCTATCTGATTCTAAATTAGTAAAGAAATATATCAAAGTTGCACTTAAATTTTTACGATTCTCGTAAAGTTATTGTTCAACCCTCGTAATGCTTCACTATTTCAAAACGCGCATGATTAGTTTTAATTTATAATTTGTAATAAAAAACTATAGGTACTTACCTACCTAAGTTGTAAAAACGAAATTTTATTTCGTCTAACAAAGAAAAATATTTTAACTGGGTTTTAAATTTCTATAATCTGACGCGAAAAACTTAAAAACAAGGACCATAAATTACACTATGATTCCGTTGACAGACTATTTTAAACTCATTTGTTTCTAAATTTAAAAACTATAATTCATCTAAACAAGATCATCAATCATTGGTCAGCCGCAGCGCCTAGAGTTATCATGACATGTGACATGACAGCGCCTGTCAAAAACCTCGTGGCAAGCCCAGGTACAACTTGTTTCGTAAAATGGTCAGCACTTATCGGCAAAGATAGCTTCGACATTCGATTTGTTATGAGCTACTCTACCTACATTGTTAATGGTTAGGTAGGTATACTGAAACCATTTCTAAAATGAACGCCCCTCTACCAAATTCTGTATTTTTTTTTCTGTGTATTCTGTTTTTCTGTATTTCCTCTCACATGTTGAAATCATCACGGTTTTGTGGAGGGAAGTTCATTTTTAGAATGGTTTTACTATACCTGTATTAGATAGGTACCTATTTAGCTAGTGAGCCGTATTGACAAAGTGGTAGCACACTCGACTTTCATTGTGAAGGTCGTTGGTTCAAACCCCGACACGCACCTCTGGATTTTTCGTCTAGAAAAAATCATGTGCGCCTTAAAACACATGCTCTAACAGTGAAGGCAAACATCATGAGGAAGCCGGCATGTTCTGAAAAGTTTGAAGAACATTTAATTTTGTCATTCAGCAACCCGCACTTCGCCAGCGTGGTGAATTAATTCCTTTGACACAGAGAAATCTCTATCGTCAAGACAGATTTCTGTGTCCCAGCAGTGGGGTCTTAAATAGGAGTTATAATATTAGGGCCCCAGAAAGGCCATAACGATATATTCATAGTCTGGGTCTAGGTCCTAGACTAAAACCTTTTATCATGTGGTTTTGACCTAAGAATAGCACCACCCCATCATTTACCGTGGTTGTGTAAAACCGACTAAGGGCTATAATACTTAAAACAAGAAAACGGAAGGCAGAATCGCTTTGTGTACCGTTAACTTAGTTAATGCGATCACTAACCCGCCTAGTAATGTTACTGACTATACCAAGCTAGCCAACCCACCGATACCTTCGCTTGCATTCTTTCTTGCATGGGTTCTGTTAAGGAGACACATTCGCAATTGGAAGAAATAGGGGTTGTTATGATGATACCAACTTGTAACTCTTATAGGTTTGACCACCAGTAACTTCCCTTTTTGTATCGAAACATTTCGTATTCTTAAAAGTTAAAATATTAGAGCTGATCGTAGATAAAGCAAAGGTGTATCGTTAAACTTCCATGCATAATCTTTTACAATTAACGGCAACCCCGACATTTTTCACAAACGTAATTATTCCTGGCAACATTTCCATTACAAGGCACACGGCGCGTAATAATAAAGTACTACTGTCAACTTCAGATTAGCATCTAGTTGATAACTTCACACTCTTCAATTAGTGTTACAGCTGGCCCGGTGGATTAATTAATTAATTAAGTTTGGGGAAATCGGGTAATAATAAACCGGCGAAGTGCGTTTTGGACATCGCACAGGGTTTGTAGCCATAATAATAATCAAAAGCAAATTTTAGCACAGTATATAAAATACCGAGTTAAGTAACACAGTCAAAATTTTTTCTAAAGATTCAAACCCTGCAGCACACCTTCGGTTTTTCTTCTTGAAATATTTATGTTTTCTGATGACAATTTTGATCGTGAGAAATCCGACATGTATTCACTGACTCGCACTTGGTCAGTATGGCGAATTAATGCCTAATCTCTCTCGTCAAGAGAGAAGTCCCTGTATCTAGCAATGGGAACGTAAATAAAGGTGCTTGTACCTCACAGGCTTTCAAAAACTCAAGTATTTGTACAATACATCGTAAGTACCCTTGCACATGTTACGGAACAACATGGTCCTTGAGACCACACAGGCATAGACAAGAGCGGCCCCCGCCGTCTCAAGAACTGTCAGTGTCAGGCAACTGTCAAAATAGCGCGGATTGATTTATCGGCGCGCTAGGTGGCACATGTGCTGTCAAATTTGTAAATATACCATCCCACTCACATTATATACGAGTTTGTAGGGATGTTTGTTAGAGATTCTAAGTTATTTAGAAAACTTAAGTGAGAGTCAATCACTATGAAATTAATATATTGGGATTATTCTTCTTTTTAATAATCTACTCGCAGTTTATACAATAATAACCTATATAAAATGCGCGGAAAAATTCCTTGTAATACTTTGAAGTCAAGGGGTGGAAAGCCAGTCCATTATATTCTACTAAATAGGTATAGTCTCTATAGGTAGTATATACAAATTTCTCAAAGCATGCCGGTATCCTCACGATGTTTGTCTTCAATTTAAAGTGCACATAGGTGCATGGAGGTGTTTGAACCCACAACCTTCTAAATTTAAGTTTGGTACTACTTAGCCACTTGGCTCTCCAAGAAAAAAATTCACGGGTAATTAATAAGATTACATAGTACTCTTACAAAAAGAACGTAATATCAACTGTAATTGTACTCTTGACCACAAAATCAGGTTAAACGTTGGTACAGCACGTTATTATAATTATTTTACTATATAATTGCGTCCGCGAGTCTGGCTGTATGTAATGGCAATAAGAACAATACGCGGAAGGCGTTCTCCGGAAGCCATCTGTGTGGTGGAAGTCATAAGCTGACACAAGTTTTAAATATCGAATTGTTTTTATTTTTCGAATAACTTAACGTCCAGTAGATACCTTAAACTTGTTCGATTTTTTTAAAATGAAATGAAAATATCGAAATAAACTCATTATTATGAAAAATATTTGGGTGATTTAAATTTTCATACAAAAGATTTCGACGCGCTCAAAGTGCTCAACTATACCTAATACAATTTAAAACTTAGTGTTCCTTTGGAAAAAAATGTTTTAACTATTGATTTTAATGAGCGTTCAGAATAAACTAAGTAATCTAAGTAAGTGAAATAAATATATGTGTATATTTGTTTTACACAGAAATATCTAATCACGATGTGAGCTTGAAGCTACGTTAAGCTTCGTTCGCGCTCTGTTTCACGGCACCACAGAATACCAGCGCTGTAGTTGCTCATGTGGCTTCTGCAGCATTATGCTGAGTGGTGACCGATTTGTGTCTATTTGTTTTATTCTTTTTTTAGTTTTTAAGCTCAATGTTTGTAATTTAATTAAGATACAAATAAAATATTTTATTCTTATTCTTATTCTTATTCTTAAGCAATTAAATGAAAACTATAGGTACCTACATACATAGATTATATATTTTATCACATTCAAACCCGGAACATTCGGAATCTGCGGATCGTACAAATTTGTGTTCCGAGGCGGGAATCGAATCCGCAACCTGCTGCCTCCTCCGACCACTACGCCACAGAGGTCGTCATATCCTCGCTCAACATAGATTGAACACAGATCTAGTCGCAGTCCATTATAAGATAACTGAACTAAATAATACAAAATTTAATTGCCTTGTATAAAATCGCTCCGTCTCGCTCACTTGCGCCGGACCCTCGTCTCCTCTCTTTCTGGCGCGTTACGTCGCGGCCCGCGGCGCAAGCGCACTACATTCACAAATCATAACAATCTCGTCTTGGACTGGGACACTTTTACCAATATTTGGAATGTAAAATAATAATAATTAAACCACATTAAAATTCCCTACAAATTACTATTATCTTTTAATTGCAAAGTATTAACCGACTTCCAAATAAAGAGGAGGTTCTCCAGTTGAATGCATTTTTTAATGTTTGTTACCTGTTAACTAACTATTTAGGGATTTTAGGGTAACCAATATAGATGATATTTTTATACCTAATACAAGCTTTGTGGTCCCATGTTAATTTGCTCCAGTTCTGACTATAGCATCAATGTGAAACCTAGACCTGAGTCACATGAAACCTCTACAGTTTTAAGACAAGAAATGTTTATTTTTTCGAAAAAAGATTATTCGCATAGTAACATTTAACCCATGGTACGTTCGAAGCTTGTGTTACGGAACTAGATATCTGTCATATGATCTAGTTATTCCCAGTGTCATTAACCCTAACTATGCATAACAGTATTATAAAGCTGAACTAACCCCTATTTACGTTCCCACTCAATCCACCAAGCTGGCGAAGTGCGGGTTGAATTTCATCGCGATGTTTGCCTTCACCTTATTTCTAGAAAAAAATCCAGCAGTGCGCGGCGGAGTTTGAACCCGCGACTTTCAGAATGAAAGGCGTGTGCTACCACTTAGCCTTAAAAAATTGTCATACTTTCTTTTACCGAAACAAAAAGTCCTGCACACACTATTCGGATCAAAACAAAACCACATCTTCACCAACAGACATTTACCAAACAAAGTTATCAAAATGTACAATACTCATTGCTGGTTTTGTCTACAGTTAGTTTAACCTGTGGAAGAAATCCCGCAATGTAAATCGATGTGGGTTCGTTTGTGGTATCAAAAGTAAGAGTGGTGGTCTTGTAGTGTGGTCGCCGATCTCTGAATGAAAGGCATGAGATCTTTCACCCACTATAAAATGCTTGTGAGTGTCCCATCTAGCTACATTCATCTGCAGTTCTCATCTAAACGTTCAACATGATCGCATTCGTAAGTTTTTTTAATATTTGTGACAGTGACATAATAGATGTGACATTTACGAAGTGCTAATTGAGCGCCATTTTTGCGTGAAAAAAATATTATATTATTATTTCATAATTTTTAAATTTTGTTACATACAAATATGCATAAGCATATTTTAATTTATAATATTGCTACCGTTTTATTTAAATTACTCCATGCGTATTAAAATTAATATCTAGAGAAATACAATAATTATAAGAAAAGATTATGTACCGCTTACCTAGCAATTCATATTACCTACCTGCTATTTTTAAATGTGCCTGTATTTAATACAGGAATAAAGTTATTTCTGTCATAACTCATGACTGCGTCGCAATTTTTCGCGATCCAGTCCACCCTCATCATCATAATCATCATCTTAAACTAATCCTTCCTACTTTCATTCTTAAATAACAAAAGGTCAGGTAATTTCAGAGCACCATTACGTCACTTACAGCAATCATATCACTATGGCAATCATACAGTGAAAGGAGGAAAGAGCACCGTGATTGCAACTCATCTCACGACTTTCATACTCCTTGCACATTTTATTTGTCTATGCTATGACATTACTAAATAGAGCGAACTAAACATCGATCAGTTTCCATTTGAAATAACTTTTGGACCTACCCCTCTAGCTAGAGCATGCTTATGGAAGGGCTTATATAGTTTTTATTCTTTCGTCACTTATGCTTCTACTTCTTCCTTTCAAGCTTAATCACACTTCTGTACTCGTATACAGTCACTCTTCTTCATCTGCATCTGTATTTTCTTTTCATGCAAACTCATAAGCACTCTTATAAAAGTCATTACATTTTAATTCACGCTAATCCTCATTCAGTAGGTATTTATTTCCAACATCTTTGCTACTGGATTACGCTGGCAAACATGTACAATAGGACAGTGTCAGAGTTATAATAGATCAAATACAGCAAGAGACACAAGACACTAAGAATGGGAAGAACATCGCAATTTTATAAGAAGACTGTGTATACATATAATATTTAAGACTGTGTAAAAATATTTAAGGGCTGTTGATTTTGTTAAATTAATAAATATTTATCTGTAACTCTTCCAGAAAACAGCAGCCCTCCTCCTCCTATGCACTGTGGCGTGGTCGCGCCCCTCCGAGGAGTGGGAGCCCGAGGGGCACTCCCACTCGGAGCACACTAAGCCGTACCACGTGACCGTGGTGAAGAAGATCGGCGTGCCCATCCCGCACCCCGTGGCCGTGTCCGTGCCGCAGTATGTGAAGATACCCATCCCGCAGCCCTATCCCGTGCACGTCACTGTGGAGCAGCCGATACATGTCCCTGTTTACAAGGTAATTGTTTATAAAAGTATTAAATAAAAGTAGACATCATATATATATATATATATTGTTAGACAAGTCACACAGCAATTAGTACATTTTGACATTCAGACCAAACCAACCGTAAGGGCAACATCTAGCCCCGTGGTAACCTCGAAGCTTGTGTTACGGGTGCTAGATTTCTGATATACTTAATATAATATACATACATGGATAGATATTTTATACATAATATAACACCCAGACACTCGGAACAAATATCTGCAGATCATACAAATTAACAAGATCATACATACAAATTTTTGTTCCGAGACTGGAATCAAACCCATATTATAATACGTCTTTTAGGGAGAACGTGACTACTGGTCACGGGTCTTTCAGGGAGATGGTACTTGCACGGTGTATGCAAGCTCCATCCGACCGTAATACCTGGAAATAATTAAGGGAGGCCTATGTCCAGCAGTGGATGTTCGATGTCTGAAATGATGATGATGATGAATAGCATCAATCTTAAATCTGTCATTGGGACGATCCGTCGTACTTTTATAAGTAGTAACTTATAAAAGTAGACAAAATCATACATGTGTTACACCCTACATGGTTTCCCTGTAAGAGTGGACCTTCTAGGAGATTTGTCTCACTATGATGATGATGATGAATGGCCTCAATCTTGTATCTGTCATTGGCACGATCCGTCGTAAAGACTGCACCGATTCATTATGTAATGCAACTGGCCGCAACGAAAGTAAAAGTGACAGCCAACGAGCCGTGCGAAAAAAAAACACGCGCTCCCGCGATCTGTGACAGATTACGTCAAATCGAACGCTCGATTTAAAAATTGGGTTAAATGCTTTTTGCTGCGCGCTCTAAATAGAGTAAAGAAAAATTTTATATACCTACATAGTAGCAATGGAAATAAGATTTGAATTGTCTAATTCTAATAATTCCTCAAAATCATACGCGTAAATATTTTTACTGCTTTACTGCTTCTGTGTTCTATTATGTTGATATCTAATCAGACTATTTTCCCAGGTTGTCCCCCAAATCGTGGAGAAACCGGTCCCTTACACCGTAGAGAAGCCCGTGCCTTATGAGGTCGAAAAGCCCTACCCCGTTGAGGTTGAGAAGAAGGTCGAGGTCCCAATCCCCAAGCCCTACCCCGTCCACGTGCCCGTCTACAAACACATCTACCACCACAAAGGAGGCAAGCACTAAGGAGACCATAGACTAGAAGACCAGTGAGGAGAAACCTTAGTAATAGGACATGGCAGAATGCATAAAAGATCTTTGCCTGCCCACAGATTTAAACACCAGAGGCAAAGACTTTTGTCTAGGTGTCACTGTGAAATAGCTCATTCTGTGAGCTTTCACATACCCGCCTGTAAATAAGTAGATCTGATGGAGATATTTTCTATCAGTGTTGACTATGTGATAATTTATTGTGTGAACAATAATGTTTGTTGCTGTTTGCAATTGTTGACTATTGTGTAATTGTTGTTGATAGTTTTGTAAATAAATGTTTTGTTGGAGTAAACGGTTATTTCGATCTTTTATTACACATCCACACTAACCTTTCTGTAACGTAAACTGAAGCTTTTGAATTGTCTCGTAATATACGTACCTACGTCAGAATAAGGGTTCAAAACTTTTTTGTTTGCTATGATTTTATAAAGTCACCTGTTTTCCAAACAAAGCAATTCACGTATTTTCGTCACATTTAATATATGCTTTACCAACAGGAAACAGAAATAATGTCTAATTTCTAAAAGCTACAACTTTACAATTCAATGATATCATTAAATAGGTAGGAACCTTTATAAATTGACTTGGTGAATCTATTTTTATTCAATGACGTGAATAATAACTAAAATATTCCAACCAACATCCGAATAGAGACCAACTTATAAAATATGGTTACGACTTAAATAATTAACCCTTAAACGCGCACGGTATTTTATGAAATTATCGCCGTTAAAGTCCGTAGTAGTAAACAAACACATTACAGTGAAAATAATTGCAACACGGTCATAAACATAAGAATTCCTGCTTTTAATTACCAGGTCTTCATTTACTGAGCGATCAGGTAAAAGCAGTTTGTTACTTTCTCTGTGGGTCAAGGTCCATTGAACGTCTTCTCTTTCACAGATAACATAAAATGAAGTCTATAATTAGAACTCAAATTGCTGGTTTTATCTATGGTGTAGCTGTATCTGCGACGTTCTGTACGGTACTGTATATTCACGAATATTTTCTTGAGTTTCTCCTAGTTATTTTAGAGAATTTTGAATAATAGTGGACCTAGTAAATAAATATCATCATTCTTGACATATTTGACATCTTTATTCCTTTTTTCCTTAATATGATTGCTTATGCGCTTCAACATATCTTGAAATATATTAAAATTAATATAGTTAAGTTAATCTAAAAGACAAAGATCAGAGACAAATATGATAAACACCTACAAATGACCAGGATTATTGTCTATGGTAAAATTATAAATTATAATTCATCAACAACTACGTTTATTCTGTGTACTTGATATGTGTATGCGATATTTTTTATCTGTGGCTGGGGTCGATTAGGCCCCCTGTGGCGCGTGAGTCACTTGTAGCGCGCATGTTAACCTTTGTGGTATTCCGAGAAATGTATTATATTATGTTTTCTGCATTAAGATAGAGAGGTAAAAAATACCTATTGGTATTATTTAAGATTTAACGATACAGACGGACCTAATTTTTGTAATTGAGGTTCGAGAATTGAACATAATTATGTAGTACCTATTTAATATGGATTTAATTGCTGGTTTCGAGTTACAATGGTTGACGATAACTATACATTAACATTTAATAAAACTATTAGCAAAAAATAAAAATAATATTATTATCTAGTATTTAGTATTTATTTATTCATTGCTAACATAAAGATTTACATTTTTCAAACATAAACAGTATGCACCTTGTCTTTAAGGTGTGGCAAAGATACTAATATTAAGATAATAACTATAAACTACATAACATATCTATATTAACAATAGGTACATTTAGTTTCGTGTGCATTTTTAAGTTAAATTATAGATTCATTTAATAAATACATTTGAGAAAATGATAGCCACACACTCTATCACTCCAAATTTGAATTATGAAATGCAAATTATAAACAGAATCTGATTCAAACTTACATATTGAGTTCGTGTTGTGGGCGAGTGCGTAATCAAAAACATGCATGTAGGTAAGTGATGTTTTAAGTTGAACTGGCCTCTTTGGATCAACCAGTTCGATCACCGTCGACCCACCAGCCACCTTTTATTGATATTTCTCAATAATTCCATAGTATACTCGTAGATCCCGAGGTTAGATACTTTTTTGAGCGCACCTGCCAACCTCCCGCTGCGCCGCTCTCGGTCTTTTATGTCGACGAATTAATGCCTCGAAGGGATAACCCGTAGGTCAGTTGTCGATGGTACCTGTACCTACCATGTTCTGTTTTTGAAATTTAGTAGACGGTACAGAAATATTTTTAAAATAAAAAATAGAAATTTAAACGAATTAGTGACAGCTTTGAAATTAAAATAATAAGGCACGTTACTTGATTTTCAAATTTAGAAAATATACCTTTACAAACATACTCGTAAGTTGGGGATAAGCAGGCAAACCACAGTTTCTCAACCTTCTCATAAATTCGCAAGTAGGTACCTACCTACCTAATCATCATCACGAGACGTCACTCTAAAATTAAAGTAAGTACCTCTATGGATTGGAATAATCCATATTTTTCAAAATAAACCTATTGAATACCTGAACCCGGTTTTGTTATTAACAATGCTGAATTGACGGTTGCTACATAGGTACAGTAGAACGAACACTTTGGACATTCTTTCTTACCATTATAATTTCATAAGATAGGTAGGTTTATCTGGAACGATCCCACCTGTGTAGACAAACTCTTATGCATCCACTTTAAAGTGCAAAATAATAAATCAACCATCCTATAATAGCTCTTTAGATCTCATAAACACGTTATTATAACAATAACTGTGGCACTTCTAAATTAATATCAAAATAAACATTATAAAAGCATGCACGGCTGATCGCATTTGAACGCTTTACGCTTCAAATGTAAACAAATCTGAAAACAACGACGAAAACTATAAAATTCAGTTGCATTTTTAACCTTAGATTTTAAGAAACAGGGTTGAATTTCAGGTGATGTGAAAATTTTCGGGTTTGCGTTAGAGATTTTGTAAGATTATAAACAAAGTGCGTCGGTAGAGTTTGCGCGCGAAATCTGGATAATTTCGCGCGCTCTGTCAACAAACATGGCCGACGCTGCCAACAGCTGAAATGAATGTGTCGAAATATCGAATTAATTACGTCATACAACGCACGATAAAGAAATAACAGTCAAATATTTTAGGTGAATGCATTATAGCAGATGGCTTGTGAACTAAATTGCTAATAATAACTGCAATTTCAGTTCATTCGATTATTTCAGCAGGTGAGACGTGACACGGCCAGTGAATAAGCAAACTATTTGTTGAACTTATTTTAGCGCGAGTGGCATTACTCACTTTATTTAATTATGAACCTACCCTACATACATGAGCTTTATTATTTACTGCAGTTCTGTGACCAGGTGATCACCAATTCCTCTTAGGTAGATATATATTTTACTTATTTAAAGGTCAACTTCAAATTAAATTACCTACGCAGTAAAATAGCAAATTTACATAAACCTACCTACAATACAAACTCAGCAGCACCCAGGTATTCATCGGCCAACTGAAACACAAACGGTTGACATACCAACCTTGGAATATTCGAGATAAACATCTCCAATCGAGCGCACCGATCTGTTGACCACTATTCTAAGCTCTAATACTCAGTCTATGCTGCGCCAGTGTTTCCCAAACATCAAATAATTAATGATAACTAAATAATTAATGATAACACAACCCGCACTTAGCCAGCGGGCCTTATCTCTTTCGCCAAGAGAGATGTTCTGTGGGTGATACACTACGTACATACATAAATTGTGATTTTTATTTGCTAATTCATTGTTTTCTTCGTAAAACAAATCATACGTAATTTTTCTCGCATTTCTAATCTTCGTGTATACTCTCGCGTTTAGATCAGTTGTTATATTCAATGAAATTAGTAAGAAATTCTACTATTATTAGCTGTCTAACAACATCTTTTGTTAAAAAGATTTCCATTTATCACGAAATATTTTAGGTGAAAGGCATGGAAGCATAATTTTCATGAGTTAGGAGTGACCTGAAAAAGTTTGAGAACTCTTGGTCTGACTCTATGACATTGCATTAAAACTATTTGAATATTGATGGGCGCATTCTACTAGATGTCTTTATTCCGGCACCTATCTGCCATCACTGAGCAATGTGTTTGTTTTGATGGACTTGTGTTTGTTTGTATAAGATCTACATTTCGGAATAAATATTGTATTCTTTGTTTTGAAATAAAAGGAGGTAGGTATCTAGCTTTTGAAAAACGTCCATCTCGAATTTAATTAAAGTGCAAATTCGTTCGAAGATCATACCTAAGACACGACAAAAATGAATTGAGACGAGTTGCTCTTGTTTTTGTATGTGAGCGAATTAAGGAACATAAAAAGACTTCGTCGATTCATCCATTCATAAGTAGATAGACCTTTTTATTAGACAAATAATTAAAATAAATATAGGTAAGTACTTAGGTACCTACCTAATTTATGTATTGGTCTTTAGATTCTACCAGTTCTGAGGTGAAATACTTGCCTACCATGTAACTCTGGAAGGCTCCTAGCGGCGGCCCAAGACAGTACAGAAAGGTGTAAAAAAATCACTTAACAAGGATTCCTCAACCGGTCCGATAAACAACGTGTGTAGGTAGGTACCTATAGGTCTGAGATTCAGCATCGGAACAGCAGTTTTACTACCCTCATTATTGGCAGAATCCAAACATTAGGCATAAATAAACAAAAAATTGATTTAATTTCCTCCTAAATATTCAGTTTTTTTTATAAACCGAACTATTTTCACGTTTATTTCAAAATGGATGGCATAAAATCCCATTACCACCATGTCAACACCTAATAACTTCATGAGCATCAAACTCAGTCAACATAGGAGAGCATTAGTCAAACTGTCAAACAATCGCTAGCAACTGTCAATTAGTCTTCCAGCCCGCGGTAGTCGAATTATAATTTAAAAAAAAAAGTTCTACACTATGCCTCAACAAAAGGCATCGCTGATGTATTGTGACAACGCTGTGATTTTGACAAACTACATCCCTAGTGACGTAATGTCGATTCCGATAATAGAGTTGGCGATTTAGACCATAATTAATCGACGTCGGAATTATACGGGGAGTCGTCCATCACTAGATAAGTAGCGGTTTTAAAAATAGAATGGAACTGCAGACAACAATGCCGCCATTTGAATTGAATTCTTTGAAGTTCCTCAGATATCTATGCCGTTGAATGGACGTTATAAATAAAACGGTGATTTGCATGCGTATTTATTTCTTAATTCAAATAGCTTTCGTGGGAAGAGTCCTCAAGAATCGTGTTCTTGAGATTTCCTAACATGCCTATAAACTATGTAGGTAACTATTCAGTTAATTAGTAGTAAAGTACTTTCGTAGGTAGTACATAACCTAACTATTTTTGATCAACTACTATAAGGTCAGGTGGGGTAAGAGAAACACCGGGGTAAGAGAAACGAGAGGCTATATTTCGTAAACTATAAGCTTTAAGTCTTAGAGTAGCTCTGTCGATAAAACAGTTACAGTTATGAGTTCCGCCGTTCATACATAGATGTCGCTACGATGTCCCAGTGTCGAGAAAAAACCAAAACAAATTTGACAGTTCATAACCCCGCGAAGACGAGTTGGATGCGTTGTCTTTGCCTCGGTATAACTTTGTGAAATAAAGCTGTTTTAGACTGTTTGTTTTCACCTCAATAACAAGTGAAAGGTAATCTATACTCTTTACCAAGTATTTACGGTCTATTAATACAATTAATACGAGTTTTGTTGCTATCAAAATCATAACATATAAAATCTTTGTTGGGGCAAGAGGAACAGTCACATACGAGGTAAGAGAAACATATGTTTCTCTTGCCCCATGTCAGGAATGGTAAACCTTTTTCTAGTGCTGCTGCTGCTATTACCACTGTCTATTTTATTCTTACATGTCCAGTCCATCCCAAGGTTGCCTGGTAGAGATCGCTCATAGCGATAAGGCCGCTTTTATACTGTTAACTCTTAGCATCTATTTCTGTATTGTTTTCTGTCTTGTGTGGTACAATAAAATATTATTATCTATCTATCTATTTACACTGCTAGAATGGAGATGACAAAAGGGTCAAAATATTACTATCAAATACACCTAACATCGGAGCGTAGATCATGTACATTACATTAGTTTTTATTTCACTTCAATACATGCAGTATTTCCGAAGTTATAACGACGAGAAGTTTAAATTTCTGAGTTTTCGCGGGCTCATGCCGCGCACGGTTTTTAAGATTGTGACGTCACAGCGGCACAGACCGCGCGCAGCTCACACACTTATTTAATGTAAGGAAAAATAACAAAATGTTTAAGGTTGCTTTGCTTTTATGACTGATTATTTAAAGTAAAGTAAAGTAATCGTGATTACGGGTACCTATACAACGTGTAAAAAAATATGTGTACTATGCCGAAAGGGGGTGATTCTGGACATCGACAACGTTTGTTCAACGAAATTTATAAAATCTTAGAACAAAAGTTGACTCCCTCGATGTCCAGAATCACACCCTTTTTTCATAGTACATATATTTCGTCACACGTTGTATAAATGTTTATTCAAGGTAAAGAAGTAAAATGTTTCAGTTATTATTATTAAGTAGTTTGTACGAGTATTCGTAAATAAATTGTGCTGATTAAAAAATTTAAAACTGTTTTTTATCTCTGCTTTGGTGTATATGTTTCTCTTACCCCAAATTTAAATTTTTCTACTGTAACAGTAAATTAAGCTCTATTTGAATGGAATATGGCTCATACTCGATTGCCACCAGTTTTGCCAATCTCAGAGTCTCTTTATTATGCTTATATCTATTATATTTACATAGATATTAAAAGTGTTTCTCTTACCCCAAACCATGGGGTAAGAGGAACATTAGCACTACGAAAGTATTTTGCCATTTATTTTTGAAGATAGTGGTACCAGAAGATTATGTATCAAAGTCATAGACAGCTAATGAACCGAATATTTATTTGGATATAGCAATATTAACGTAGCTGGTTTAGGTAAGGTGCTGGGACTCGTTGATCTTGATATATAATAAAGTATGTTTCTCTTACCCCATCTGACCTTACAGCTAAATATTATTTATTTTATTGAATGGACAAATTTTTGGATTATGTTATTGTTACCTACCTATAAAAATGACCACTCAATCAAGGCTTTGGTTCACCGGCCATGTTGAAAAATGGAGAGGGCGCGGAATTTATGACAGGACAATTTGTCAGCGATGGGCGTTCCGAACATCAATAAATTGGTGTCCAAAGATTATATAAAATTAAAAAGTTATTAATGATCGCCTAGTTAATAATGGTATTTTAGCTACCTGAGCAGATACTTAGGCCTAAGTGATCTAAGCTATGCCATAAGCCATTATTTTAAATAGAAATAAAAATAAGAGAAATTTTAGGTTTAATTAAAGGTCTTAGATAAAATATTAGGCTAAAACTCTCCACGACGATTATTCTAAAATATTTTAAATGAGGTACGGCGGTGATATCTGCGGCGACATCTAACCGCGGGATCAGCAGTAAATTACATCGAAACTGGAGCGGCGTCATTGTATGCAGATCGACGTCTGCAACTCAACATTTGCAAAAACCTCCGCCATTTGCAAATAGCCAGCTCTACCAACCTAATTATACCCCATACATATCACCAGCCTAATGATACCACGCCCATAATCTCCCTCGCATCGACAGATACCATCGTAAAAAATGTCGTACTTCACGCGCTGTTTATAATATTATCGTATTCAGGCAGGTGGGAGTGTACAGCGGGCATCGTTATCCGATATCATTTTCAATAATAGAAACAATAGCCATCGCTACCAGCCATTGTTCAAATCACAATAGTATCGCTCATTACTCAGGGCCTCGTTAACGCGGACCTCCTCGGAACGCTAACTTTATCAGCCTCCCACGTCAAATATCTCACAATCTCGTACCTACCTACTAGCGGCTCGCCGCAGCCCACGGTAAATAAAAACAAACCGCAACATGCAACATCCCAGTAGCCAGATGCGTATCGATACTCCAAAAAACAACCTCCTTCCTTACGAAACGCCGACGATGATATGACGTTTCCCGCGTTCCTTTTTCAAAGTGCTCGCGAATTGTCAACCCATAGACAACGGGCACATTTGAATACTCTCAATTTGAATATAAAGGTCGGCATTCACGTGTCTCGGCCATACATCAAATGGGAGAGCTTTAAGTCTTTCGAGCGCTTTTCGGACACAAATAAGCGTCTGATGCCCGAAGGGGCGCATAATACAGTTTATGTAAAGGTAACGACGGCCACACGTTACAATTTATGAGGATGTCTTGACTCGAAGAAAGTGACGATAGTAGCGCCATTTTGCAAATGATGTGCCGATGTAAAACTGTCAACATTCCAATCGGAATAAGCATCTCAGCTGCCGCTTAGGATAATCATTTGAAATATTTTATAGCGTGTAAATGTCGATATTAACCGGGTAGACCCACGGCAGAGACCGGCCATATTTCACTTGGCCACAATTACAATCATTATACGGGGCGCAACTCTTTGATATTTCTTTTTATTTATTGTAGCAAACTTATTAGATTTCTGTGGCATTAATGATGACAGATGAGGCGGGGTATCGTATCGGCTTAATGCGTTTTGTGTCAGACATATGAAACGTTAACTGTTGCGGCTATGTGGCTAAGTAAGATGGCTAATATTCTTTACCTTATTATTTATTGAATGGAATATTAATGGAGCGAAAAATGATATTAACAGATAACAGATAGTTTTAAGTAGGTATATAGTTACCTAAGTAAGGACTTGTTGTTATCTAGAAACTATCGTAATTGAATATCGGGTCGATTCTGTACCTCAAACGGTAAAACAATACACCGCCGTTTCTAAAAATAAAGCTATATTTTTTTTCTCTATTAATTTGTCTTATCTATGGATCGCACATCAATCCTACTTGTCGAAAAAGTTGTTCATAGACAAATTAGAGCAGATCGCATCTATCGTGGAATAGAAGGCTTTATCAGCGGAAGCGTGTTTTTACCGCGTTTTAATTTAATTTGAATTAGGAATGTCCCGCGCGCCCCGCTGCGTTTACGAATGGCGTCAATACATCAAGCTGATGGTATCTTTTTCGTGTTTGAAAGAAACCCGATCTGATGCGTTTGTACACAAGCTTTGTGGTTATCCACTAAATAAATTACTTCTCAGTACATTATGGAAAAACATTTATCCGTTATGTTAGGTAATTGCCATGTAGGTACCTAGTTCTGGCCTAAGAATTATTAAGTACGACCTGTGTTTTTCCGTGGCTGTCATTAAACTGATTGAAGGACCTATACTATATACCAGAAGACGGGCAGCAGCGTCGTAAATATACAAATCTGTAAGACGGTTTGACGATACCCATGTGAAGAAGTGTAGTTGTACTATTCTTAAACCGGCACCACACGAAGTAAAAATAATTTTATCGTTCCTAGTACACAGATAATATTAACCTAACTACATATTTAGTAGATGTGAATTTTTTAACAAATCTATGGCGTGAACATGAAACGGGTAACATAGGTACCATGATTTAAAACATAACTGTTCATGTTCAAATATAGTTAAAAAACCATGATAGTTTAAAAAGTTGGGTCTCTATAAAATCTATGGGTCTAAACTGTCTAAAATTGTCCAGTAATATTTATTTATTTTTTATTTTTATTTATTTAAACAAGACTCTAGCTAGCTAGGCAGTGTAGAGGGAAATTGGAAGGTAGATACCTAGTTATTTTAAATTACATAGTGTGTTATCTGTATTGGATGGACTGTCAGGAACCCATTTCCCTCTCCAATTAATTTGTTAAATTTTTATCAAATCGAATTTTCTTTAAATGATTAAAATGATTATTGTATTAAAATTGTTATTTATTAATAAAAATTCTAAAAATTCATTTATTTCAGGCACAAGACTATATTATAGACTAACGAATATTTTATATTTGTACATTTCGTTAACTGAAATGCAAACTCCTGCATTTTAGTCATAGCAATGCTATTTGTTTGCTTCTAAAACATTCAAGTGTTCATTTTGTACAACGGGAATTACTCACGTATTTACATAGGAGTTAAACAACTCTCGACGTTTCGACCACAACAAGAGCAGTCTTTATCAGGAGGAGTGAGCGTCCCGCCGTGCCCCGTCTCGGTGTGAGAACCGCGCGCGCGACCTGAGAGGAGACGTACGAGAATAGTATAACTCACGAAAATTTTGAAAGTGAAATACATTCAAGTGTTATGTAACTGAATCATTTGAAGGAACTTTAAGATTCTGTCAAAGTCAAACTTCACTAAAAAGGCAATGTCATTGCCAAAAATGTAAATTTGAGTTTGACAGCTCTATATGAAAACAAACCTGTGCGGAGGAGGCTCATCAGGAAATTATTCAATCCCCACCACACCTAGCAGCTAGCTTTCACCATGGTATATGGTTTCTGGCGTCACCATTATTCCGTTGTGTTACCTGCAGTGCAGACTGGTGTCACGTAGTTGTATTTCCGACAGGGTACCGCAATGTTCGCGAGGGTCACTTTCTACCCCACTTTGCTCTACAATGTGGTCATGGAGAAGGTGTCAGCAAGGAGGTGGTATGACAGGATGGACGACACTGTGATCCTGGGGGCCCTGCCGTTCCAGAGTATGACGACACAGGTACATGATAGTAAGAGGTTAATTTGCTCAGAGTAAACATTGTATGTGTATGGAATTCTAAAATTAAATTCAAATACTTAATTTAGCTGAATGATATGCTAACAAATTTATAGTAAGTGGATCAAGAGCTTGGTTTTTAGAAGTTAACCATAGCAGAAGATTTTGCGACCCTCTTTTTAATAAATGTTAACCTGTTGTTTTGCTAGCAATGTTTATTAATTAAGATTTCCGCCACATTAAAATAAATTATAATAATTCAATTTTACAAGTAGAATGCATGAATAGAAATATACAATCTTATTTTATATGAAAGATTTTTCATTCATATAAAAAGTTTAATTGATAAAAATAATCCCAATATAACATAATAAGAGATATTTAATTAATTTTCTTTATTGCCAAACAATTGGATTTAGTTAACTTATTATATTTGATTTCAGCTTAAACAAGAGGAGAATTTGAAGGGGGTTGTGTCCATGAATGAAACATATGAGCTTAAGATATTCTCCAATGATGCAGAGGTATGAATTATTACTATACATATTATATATATTACACATTACATCTAATTTGTAAATAGGTACATGATAGATACCTTATACGTAATATTATCATGTTTGATTTACAGTATAATTACAGCTATAAATATAATTATGTATGTATTAATGTGAATAGGTAGGTATAATACTTGGTTATTAAAGGAGTGGCATTTGTACCATAATTAGTTTCCTATATGGAATAGCAAATTAAAATTAAATTGAATAAAATAGACAGGAAATATTACTTCCTTTACTGAATTTTTATACTTGAGGTAAAAAATGTTATAACAATCTCTGCCATGTGTCCTTAATGTTGCCTGCCTATGTTTGACCGATACAAAGGATTTAAGTCTAGGAACTCATTCTTGAAGTAAGTTTTCTTGAAGTAGCTCAATAGGCGTCAAGTTATACTCTTCGGTCTTCTGTATAACCTGCAGCAGTGAAATACCTAAATACCGTATAATACAGGTTATAAATATGTCACAAAAGTGAGCTGGGTCTAGTTCTTAAAAACCTATAAAATTATGTCCCACTACTAGGCAATGGTTTCTCCAATTCACCCCATTATTTGTCTCAGGGGATTTCATATAATCACTATGCTTAATATGGGTTGGTGATCGCATGAAGTTGGTACAGTAATAACAGACAGATGCAGATGCCAGTCTGATGTAGGTATATTAATAAACTAACTGCTTGCGTTTTTTTACGTAATCCATATATAGTTTATAGACCTTCCTCGATAAATGTACTATCAAACACTAAAATATTTTTTAAACTGGACCAATGTTCCTGAATTTAGCGCGTTCAAACAAACAAACTCTTCAGCTTTATCTCTTCTTCTTCTTTTATATATAAAAGAAAGTCGAGTTAGTTACTCCACTTATAACTCAAGAACGGCTGAACCGATTTAGCTGAAAATTGGCAGGGAGGTAGCTTTTTACAGGAAATATAGTATAACGGGGGCAAAGCCGCAGGCGGAAAGCTAGTATTAGTATAGATAAGTCGGCTTGAAGACACACGCGGGAAGATATACGATACAAGTGGTAAAAAAAACACATCTGCTAGCTCTAATCTTCTATTATTATTTCGGTTTATCTAAGTTCATCGTTTCATTATTCACATGTTAATGGACTATTGTTAAGCAAAACGAATAAGCCCTGTTGTATTCATAAAGATTCGTCTATTACAATAGCACTTACTTAAGGCGCCAAGTATACAGAAAAGGCGACGATACCAGACTTTTATAAGTTACTAGCTGACCCGGCAAACGTTGTTTTGCCATATAAATAATTTATAAAAAAAAAAATTTACGAGTGGACTACCCCTAACATTTAGGGGGATGAAAAATAGATGTTGGCCGATTCTCATAGATACCGGATAAGCACAAAAAATTTCATCAAAATCGGTCAAGCCGTTTCGGAGGAGTATGGCAATGAAAACTGTGACACGAGAATTTTATATATTAGATCTAATATTGAAAAGGCGTATAATAGGGTTAATCTATCTTTGTATGTATCTATCAAGACAATGTTTAAGCCGCTTCAAATGTGTTGTGTATCGTACTAATGTTAGATGTATATTCTTTTAAGTAAGTTTGAATATCAGATATCTATTATAGTACCAGTATCACAAGCTATGAGATTAACGACAGGGCTAGAACTTGTGTAAATTGTCCAGATGATTTTCATATGAACATAATAAATAAGATAAACCAATAATGAAGTAGATAAATCATATTTATTATATGTATAAAATAGATCAAGCAATTGTCCATAGATAAGTCAAGATTTATAGATAAATAAATATAAATATTAATAAAATAATGATTTACCTATTGATAGAAAATCATTGTATCCCTATTAAGAACTTGTTACAATATGTATTTTGCATAATGTATAATGCTAAAATTATACTATATGTCGAGGTAAACCAATAAGGTTCGTTCTAATGGCTAAATGGTTCTAAGAATTACAGATTCAAGACATTAATTTATATAAATTGATTAAAAGATCACTTGCACAAGTCGATTTATGCTCAACACTTAAATTTAACCAGTAGGTAAATAAAATAACTAAGGAATAAATGAATTCAATTGTGCAATGAGTTTGCATTTGCCCAGCTGTGGGACATTAGTCATTATTAATAGGTTATCAAATCAGTTTATGATTTTCGCAATAACTGGCGTTTTTTTCTTGTTCAATGTTTACAAAGTAGTTGAAACGTTTCGACTACAACAAAAGCAGTCATTCTCCAGCGAAGAGACAGAGCACGGTTGAACGCTCACTCCTGAGAAAGACTGCTCTTGTTGTAGTCGAAACGTCTCGTGTTTTTAACTCTTTTCTAAGTACGTGATTAATTCCCGTTATTATAAAATTATTGCTTTATAATTATATATATTTTTATAATTATGGCTTGTGTGGTCGGTTAAAATAATCATTATGTTTCGGTTGTTTTTTAGAAATGGCGACAACAAGGCGTAGAGTTCCTCCAACTCGCGACCGTAGACATCTTCGAGGCGCCCGACCAGGACAAGCTGTACGAAGGCGTCGCATTTATAAACCGGTGAGTATTTATTTATCATCTATATAGATAGAGTATATAGCATCATTAATAATTTCGTCAAGGGGTACGGTAGACTCGATCGAAACCTTATATGAAAAACAAAACATAAAAAAAATATTGATTTTGAGTCGACAACATTATATCCGCAACACTCTGATAACGGAGAATTTCATCAAATTTCACCCGAGCGAAGCCGGATTTTCATCTAATATTATCTAACTGTTCAAACAAACAGTTTGAACGCGCTAAGCTCAAAAAACAATGTAATGTAATTTTTAAACTATCATGATTTTAACGTAATATGTATTATATTTAAATCATAGTCACCGTTTCATTTTACTATAAAAACTGTCGTGGTTTGATAAATTCATATTGCCCGTTTATCTCAATATTAACTCACCGTTCCATGTTCAAAAGAATCTTATATTACCTCTTCGTATAAATATATATTATAACTATCAGATGACCTTAGTCCATTTGTTTGGTACTTGTATTGTGCTTGGGTCCAAGGACTACGAGATGGCCAGATAATAAACATCTCTATTTATTGAAACTTCAATCATTGATAGTCCTGCCTCCTTGATATCCAGTTTTATTGCTGAACCGGTAAGCAGTAACATGCATGCATTATGCATGTAAAAAAAAAGCAATTCAATATACTTAGGTAACTTATTATAAGCCACCTGGAAAATTTATAATATTGTTTATATTAACTGCTAGTGTTTATAAAAACTAATAGTTAATATCATATAACTATAATTATAAATCAATGCCACTTTTCGATGTAATTTTATAACTGAAGATTTAGGTGCGTTTGATTTTAAAATAGTCGTATTAGCATAGAGAAATTATTTTACAAATATATTTTTAAAGAATAATATAACATGTAATTCGAATGTAAAAAAATATTATTAATTGTGCCTTAAAGCACCTAACATGGTAGGTATACATTTAGAGGTCTGGGATACAGACACAGGATCGGCTATTAACATTCTTGCTCCGGTTAAAACGTGGCCCCCATACAAACGCGGCCGGAGTCACGAATGCTAGTTTCTTATCGATTTTTTAGTTAACGTAAACCGTTCAGTGGATTCCAGCACTTGAAGATGCTCTCCATCATTGCAGGTTCCTGCCGCTGGGCAGCAAGTTGTCTGGCGTGCCGGCCAGCAGTCCGCAGGTGAACAGCGGCACGGTGTACGTCCACTGCAAGGCGGGCCGCACGCGCAGCGCCACGCTGGTGGGCTGCTACCTCATGCTGGTACTATACTTACCTTATTATACTACTAACTGCATCATCATCCCTATTTAGGTACCCACTGCTGGGACACAGGTACTTCTCTCTTGATGAGAGAGACTCTGGTCAAGTCTGTTAGTGGATGACACCATGTCCTTCAAAGATTTCAAAGTTTTCAAATCATGCCGGTTTCCTCACGATGTTTGCCTTCTTATTAATTTTATTGTAAGTAGGCAAGGAATTAGTACTAGGTGCACTAGACAGACTGAGAGACAGGTGTCTAATGTAGGTTTCATTAAGACCTGAATTACAAATAATTATTTATTTACTATATGTAAATTTTTAGAATTCCACCAATTCTCAAAGGGAAGAATACTCTATCAAACAAAAAGAATTTTGCAAATCAGTCCAGGCCAGGAACATACATAAAAAAAAGATTCTGACGAATTGAAAACCTCCTTTTTTGAAGTGACTTTGACTTCTTGTGTTTTAGAAAAACGGTTGGTCACCCACGGAGGCCGTGAACTACATGCGCACGCGCCGCCCGCACATCCTGCTGCACACCAAGCAGTGGGAGGCGCTCGACATCTTCCACCGGAGACATGTCAAGACCTAGGACATGTACTAGCTAATAGTAGTATAGTCATCGTACTGAATACTGAAACATTCATTTATAAAGTTAGTCCCTTCCTAAGTGAAGTCATAATTTTCATGACGTATATTTCCTCTTCACAATAAGAAAATCTATTGTGAAGAGGAAATAAACAAGTTTTTTATTTTACAAATTACATGTCAAGTCATGGGACATGTACTAAATGAAGTCATCCCATAAATAGGCACAGGTCTGCCAAATACAAATTATAGTATTATAATTTGGTTAATTCTGACACAGATGTTTAATATTATGAAACCATTGTTTTTCAGGGTAAAACATTTTAAATGTAAATATTGCACAAAACATCTAGTTATGGTGATCATTTATTAATGAATATCTACAATATTCAGTATAAAATAGTTAATTCTATGATAATTAATTTGTGATGGTAAAAAACATACCAATGATGTATAATGTAAATAAAATTATTTATTTATCATGCTTTTTCATTTGATGCTTTTAAAATAAAAACGGTTTGTAATTGTTTAGGTATTTTATTGCTAACTAAAATAAATAAATCTTAATTCGGCGACCTCTATAAAACATTAAGAAATGTGGTTATTTCTTGTTTGTATTAAGTGTTATGGACCAAGAGCCCGTGATGGCCAGACCTTCCTTTAATTCACAAGCGTGAAAATTCTTTCATGTGTATGTCTAACATAGGTAAGAATAACCCCCAAACATGAAACCTGGATCGCGGTTGCTTTGAGAGATAACCACCTTTTACCTGTTATCTCCCAAAGGAACCACGATCCAGGTTTCATGTTTGGGGGTTATTCTTACCTATGTTAGACATACACATGAAAGAATTTTCACGCTTGTGAATTAAAGGAAGGTCTGGCCAGACCTGGCTCTTAGTATAGACTAATAACCTGTGATGGCCAGACCGTCCTTTAATTCTGAAGCGTGAAAATTATTTTATGTGTATGTCTAACATGGGTAAGAATAACCCCCAAATATGAAACCTGGATCGTGGTTCCTTTGGGAGATAACAGGTAAAAGGTTGTTATCTCCCAAAGCAACCGCGATCCAGGTTTCATGTTTGGGGGTTATTCTTACCTATGTTAGACATACACATGAAAGAATTTTCACGCTTGTGAATTAAAGGAAGGTCTGGCCATCACGGGCTCTTAGGTTATTACATCAATAAGTATCTATAGAGGTTTAGAACCAAATGAACAGCAAACATTAAGTACATTACCATAATTAGCATTAGCTCAAAAGTATTTTTGCTTCCACATTATTTAGTTTTCGCATTCAATATGCTTATTAATTATTTTTTTAATTATACATTTAGAGTATGAGCCTTAATGATTAAGCCAATCACTATTCAGGTACAAGATCATACTGCATAGAACTATAGGTATATTTAATTTCAATACCAATAGTTAATTCATAAAAACTTACGTTTAGTGGTGTCCAAACCAACATTTAACAGAAAGATATTTATAACACTTAATCTAAATACAAACAAGTAGTCATTTAGTGTGAGTCTGCCCCAAACATCCTAGTTATGAGGTAATGTAACAAATATATCAATATCCCATTCAGATGTTTCCTATTAGAATTACTATGAACTCTAATAATAAAACATCTGAAGTCTATTCCAGATAAAGAGTTCTATAATAATTTAAAGTGACATTGTTTATAACGAATACATTCGATTGTCATAGTCATAATTTTTGGATAGTATATTCATAATATTTTCACATATCACACCTCAGGATGTTTGGGCTTGATATTGTCAGATCTTAGGCTTTCTGTCCTGACTTGATTGCCCAGATACTCCGGATTGTGTTGCCAATGCCGATGTCATGGCTAATGATGTAGAATAGGCCTCCTAGGGTCACAATAGACAGGGCATACACTAAGCCAATAGCTACTTTTGGGATGACTGGACCAAATACGCTGGCTCGAACATAATCAACAGCAATTGCTTCTAGGCCCCTGCAAAAAAAAAATATAAATCAGTATTTTAGATAGAACTAAAATAAATTATTAACTTGACCTAAATTCCCAAGGAAGGTACTATTATGTCCGAGAAATGAAATAAAACACATTGTTGTGCCTGAGACGTGTATTGACGCTAGGTAGCTCAATAATGAAACGTGGGGGTAGACCCATATATTCTAATTACAACTACCTACATAAATCTACTTTATTCACCAACAAAACAGAATTGTAGGTAATGCTATTTGATAACATAACATACCTCCCCTCTAAGTAGGTTCAGTATCAGTAACAGAATACATGACATTAATAAGAACATAAAAACATTACTTCTACTTGAAACAAATAAACTAAACTATAACTCTTCATTGTAAATATAAAGTATTTAATCTAAACTATGTACAAATTGTCCTTCGAACTCTGAGGCCTTTGATAAGGGGTCTTGGAATGCTCCTTTGTTTTATTTTTAATTTTCCCAGTTTGACCTTGTGTTGATTCAGGTATAGGGATTCCAAGCATCTCTGCCCATTGATCATCATCTGGAATTTCAATGATTCTAGCAGACTGGTTATCCTCCAGTTCCATTTCTATATCCTCATCATCTATGTTAACACTCTGTGGTGTTTCAATTGAAGGTGGCTCACCTATTCTCTCCCTCTCCTCGGATCTAGGTTCTGTAGAACACCTTTGTATTAATTGGTCAATATGTCTATTAACCAAAGAACCATTTTCTGTTTCAATAGTGTAATGTGAAGGTCCATTCTTATCTACTACTGTTCCTGGTATCCATCTTGGTCCAATATTGCTATAATTTCTGTACATTACTTTAGTGCCTTCCCTTGACTGTCTACTCTTTGTCTGACTGTTTTTATTAATTTGTTCTTCTGTTTTTTTATGTTGAATATTAACAGGGTGTATTGTATCCAATAATGTTCTCAAACGCCTTCTCATAAGTAACTCTGCTGGTGTTTTATTAGTTGATGTGCAAGGAGTACTCCGCAGGCCTAGTAATAAATTTGGTATTCTTATTTCCCAAGCTAAATCATCCATCTTCCGAAGTTTATCTTTTATGGTTTGAACCATTCTCTCGGCTAACCCATTAGTAGCTGGGTGGTACGGAGCTGAAGTAATGTGTCTGATGTTGTTGGCTTGTAAAAATTGTTTCATCTCGCTTGATACAAAAGAAGTTCCATTGTCTGACACTATTATCTCACAGAGTCCATGAATTGCAAAAACGGATCTCAATAGTCTGATTACAGTTGCTGATGTAGTATTGTTTACCACAAAGAGTTCTGGCCACCTGGAATATGCATCAACCATAATTAAAAAATATTTGTTGTGGAACGGACCTGCAAAGTCAACATGTACTCTGGACCATGGTCTTGTCGGTGTTATCCAGTCGTGGCTTGTCTTCGGAGGCATGTGTCTGTGTTCCAGACACTTTGTGCAACTGCTCACCATCGTATCAATCTCTTCATTGAGCTTTGGCCACCACACATAGCTTCTGGCGATAGCTTTTGTTTGCACCATTCCTGTATGAGTTTTGTGCAGCATTTTTAATATAGCAGGGCGCATTGTACTAGGAATTACTACACGACAACCCAATAGCAAGCAATCTTCTAGTAGTGAAAGTTCTAAGCGATTTAACCAAAAGGGTCGAAGCTCATCGTCAGTGACCTTAGTAGGCCAACCCCTTTGGACATAATGTATTACTTGTGTTAATAATTTATCTCTCTTTGTCTCAAGAGCTACTTGCTCCACTGAGTATGGGAAGTCATCAGGAGTCTCTGCCATAATCAATACTTCACCAATCTGTACCTCCGGTTGATCAGGTACTGGTTCTGGCCATCGACTAAGGCTGTCTGCATTTCCCAGTTCTGCTCCAGGTTTATACCTTATTTCGTAGCTGTGTGATGTCAACGCGATAGCTATCCTTGTGAGTCTTGGAGACAACATGTTAGGCATAGGTTTTTTTGGATCAAAAATTCCTAACAAGGGTTTATGATCTGTAACAATAGTAAAATGTCTCCCCATTAAATAGTTGTGAAATTTATTGATTCCAAACATGATAGATGCTGCCTCTTTGTCAAGTTGTGAATAGCGTCGCTCGTGAGCGTGTAGTGTTCTAGATGCCATCGCTATAGGTCTTTCTTCCCTATCTCCCATGTCATGTGATAATACCGCTCCCACTCCATATTCTGAACTGTCACATGTAAGTGTTAGCGGCTTCGCAAGGTCATAATGAACTAATGTCAGATCGAAAGTAATCAGCCGTTTCGCTTTGTCGAAAGTAATCTGTTCCTTTTGTGTCCAATTCCATGGTTGATTCGTTTCCAATAATCTGTGTAGTGGTTCTAGTAAAGTTGCCTTGTGTAAGACAAACCGTTCGTAGAAATTGTATAGTCCTAGAAACGCTTGAAGTTCTTGTTTATTTTTAGGCTCTGGAGTATTCATTATGGACTCAACTTTACTTGGTGCAGGGTGAATACCAACAGCATCGATGACGAAACCTAAGAATTCAACTTTTTGTTTAGCAAACTTGCATTTTTCCTTATTTAGTCGTAGTCCTGCCTGTTCAATTCTATCTAGGACGTCATCTAGTCTCTCCTGCATTTCTGCCATAGTATGTCCACATATAATAATGTCGTCGATTAGAACCGCCACTCCCCGAATACCCGCCAGTAACGAACTCATTAATCGTTGAAATATTCCAGGACTGGCTTTTACTCCGAAAGCTAAACGGTGTACTGAGTATAAGCCCTTGCATGTATTTAAGGTTAGAAGTTTGGCTGTATCTTCATTCACGACCACCTGTGTGTATGCTCTTTCTAGGTCCAACGTTGTGAAAAATCTTCCTCCAGCAACTGTAGCGAAGACTTCATTTGCAGTAGGCATCGGATATGTATCCGATTCAGTCGCCTCGTTGACTGTACTGCGGTAGTCGCCGCACAATCTGACATCACCTGACCGTTTTATGATCGGTACAACTGGCGTAGCCCACTCTGAGTATGATGTCGGGCGTAAAACGCCTTCCTTCTCTAGTCTGTCAATCTCTTTTTCGACTCTCTCTTTAATCGCATAAGGAACAGGTCTTGCCTTCAAGAATTTCGGCGTAGCTCCTGCCTTCAGATGTATTGCAACTGGATGACCGCGGTATGTACCCAGACCTTCTTTAAAAACTTCTTCGTGTTTCGCGAAGACTTGCTTCTCTGAATCATCCTTATTTGAAACGCAGTTGATGTTTATCGATATGTCAAGAGGAGAAAGCCAATCACGGCCGAGAAGATTAGGGCCACTGCCCTTGGCTATAATGACTGTTAAGTCGCAGCAGACGCGATTGTATCGAACGGGCATGGTAGCCTGCCCGAGAAGTTGAACCGGCGTCTCTGTCCAGGTGCGTAGCGTGAGATGGGCCGGCCGGAGCGCGGCGCGCGGTAGACGTGCGCGGACGGCGCGCCACGTGACCTCATTTAGGATGTAGAAGCTGGCGCCGGTGTCCACCTGCATGCGCACGGGCGTGCCCGCCAGTGACACTTCCACTTCGTACGGCGGCACGCGATTGGTTCCTGACGCCGATTTCATGCAGTACACTCCGTTCAAACTTCCCTCTGACTCGTCAGCAAAGTTTATGTTTTGCTTGTCTTTGTTTCTTTTACTTAAACAAATCTTTTCTATGTGACCTTTCTTCTTGCAATACCGGCATATAGCATTCACAAAGCGACACTCCCCCGCGTGTCGGTCGCCGCAACGATAGCATTGTCGCACAATTGTCTTCGGCTGCACAGCGTTAATGTCCATCGGTTCTGGCCCGAGTGAAGATTGCAGCGTTGTCGGCTGCGGAGGCGCGCTCAGTAATGTTGACGATGATGCGCCGGCGGTATCTAAAATCATACGAACGTCCTTTCCCGCACTTTCAGATGAAAACATAGCGTCCACTACATCTTGATATCGTATATTGTCTTTTTTTAGTAACTCGTATTGTAACTTGTCATCTCGCATACCGCACACCAGTCTATCACGTAACATTCGCTCTAAGTCCGTAAAGTTGCAGCTCGAACTGAGTCGCCTGAGATGGGCTATGTAATCCGCCGCGGATTCATCCTTCTTTTGATCACATTTGTAAAACATGAATGACATGGAAATTTCATTCCGCTTTGGACTGTAATGTTTTGTTAGTATTGTCTGTATCTCATCGTAAGTCACTTCACTCGCTTTTCTTGGAGTAATCAACGCAAGTAGGACTTCAAACACTCGCGCACCACATAACGAGAGAAAATTAGCCCTTTTAGCATAGTCTTCAATGACACCATTAGCCTCAAAACAAAAGTTCAACCGATCCACGTAATTCTGCCAATTGTCCGTTTGTGGATTGAATTGTTCGAATTTCACAGCTTTTGTCGTCATTTTAAACACTTTTTAGCACTCGTCGCCACTATTATGTCCGAGAAATGAAATAAAACACATTGTTGTGCCTGAGACGTGTGTTGACGCTAGGTAGCTCAATAATGAAACGTGGGGGTAGACCCATATATTCTAATTACAACTACCTACATAAATCTACTTTATTCACCAACAAAACAGAATTGTAGGTAATGCTATTTGATAACATAACAGGTACTAAATCACTAATAATATAAATAATGATTGAGCTGAGCATGTCTATTTCATAAAAAATTTTTGTCTAAGCACCAGTATTTAACTACCATTGAATGTAAACCTCCATTGTTTTTTTTCCTTTCTTTTGGTCTAACACTAGACTGTATCATATATTGGCAAAGCCTAACTTGCTCGCCCAAACATCCAAAGTATAACAATAATTACCAGAATGTATGTGCCACAACGAGAACAGCCATTATAGAGTCCAAGCCCTTGTTTGGCATCAGCAGAGCTGCGGGGACGATCGGCACCAGAGCCAGGGCTACTGCCCTCTCTATCACCCACAGTCTGGAGTGGTCTGAGGTCTTGTCTGCCGAGCGGAGGGCATTTGAGGTGCGGAATGAACGGACCTGAAAGTTGTGAGTTACAGTTGTTTTTATTATTATCATAGACTTTACTTACTGTTGGGTAAATAGTAAATACATACAATTTTTAAGTAACACTTATTAACATTTTGCATTAATTGCATAATTTTCTTAAAATCTTCAAAAAGAATGTATTTCGAAATTTTATAATCTTTCAGGTTTCAGATATGTATGTAGAGTGCTTTGAAGGATAGTAGTCATTCTTGTTTAGTAAGATAGATACATATCAACTGAGTGGTAAAGATAAGTGCCGTTTTGTACCAAAACAAGTAGGTAATAATGACTTACAGCATTTAGAATGGGTGTTGAGTTGGAGTTCTTCAGAGCAAGACTGCCTGAAAGAGCAGTTGTGATAGGGCGCTGCAGTGTTGGCTGTGATCCTAACTTCATCAGCTGCCTACTGCACGCTGAAATTACAAAAATAAAATGAATTTGCTTCGGCTATGAACTAACCTTTCCTAAGGGAACCAATATTTACTTTTAATAGGTACCTTACCATATATAATGATTGTTATATAATTTACAAGTTAAACTTATGTAAATAAACCCCGAAAAAAGCTTTGAAATTGTCTAAAACCCCAAAAAAGTATATCAACAAACAACTATTATGTAACTCAATATACTTAACATAAAACAAAAGTACCGTACCGGGAGAACGTAGGAACATGGAGAATGCCATGTTCTGTTATTATTTGTGCGAATTCTCAACTTTTTACCAGAATAATCAAGAATTATGATATAATAAACAGACAGAGGGTGGGTGGGTAGCAAATCCGGATAAACCAAACCAAATGCTCAACTTCGATTTTTGATATGACGTCCACTTTACATTGACTTTGACAATATTACTTGATATAGCATATTTTGGCCCCACAATTTATAAAGAAGAAGCAAATGGCACTTGCTGAAAGCCAAAACTGCGGTCTGATACAAGCGTACGGGCTATCCGTACCGTTACTCATATATTTAGGGCACGGCATTAAATAGAAGATATGTACTAACTAATTCGTACATTTTTGCATTAAGTACCTTCTATGTAACAGGGTGCACACATATGTTTAAGTCAATAAGTAATGTTACTAGGTATGCCAAATCGCTTGAAATGTTGTATCAGTAAAGCCTGCGTGTATACAAATACACTAGTTTTTGTTTAGTTAAAAAGTACTTAGTAGTTTTGATTTTATAGGCATTCAAAGTTTCGAAAAATATCAAGTCTCGCTAACAGTCACATGAGCGCTTGTGACGTCATACTGCAACGTCGCGCGGGCCACGGCCCGCTTAGTATCAAGTCGCCAGCAGATTATAGTAGTAGTGCAATAGCTTGCGCAGTATTTTGTTGTGTTTTCGTCCGCGTATTAAGTTAATAGTTTAATAGTAGTACTTAAATATTATTCGATTTATAAAATGGATGAAGATAACTCAAATAGTAGAAGTACCTACCTACCATTAAACTTTGACGTTAAAGACAATATTACCTATATGTATTAAAGTTTTGTTGCTATTGGTATTTATCTATATACTATAGGTAGGTACCGCTGTTCTTAGTAAATTTAAATAAACAATACATTGATTTATTGCAAACTAGCTTCTTAGTAAATTTAAATGAACAATACGTTGATTTATTGCAAACGAGTACACTTCTTATCAATCAACATCTAGAACTATACATTTTCTTAGGATTAAAAGTAGCCTATGTGTTATTCTAGACTTCGTCCAGATCCGTTCAGTAGTTTTTTCGTGAAAGATATCAAACACACCCACTCACTTTCGCATTTATACTATTAGTAGGAAGTAGGATAGATACTTAAGATGTTAATGTAGTAGCTTGAACGTTACAGATGTACTAAACCTATTTTTTTAGGGTTCCGTAGCCAAATGGCAAAAACGGAACCCTTATAGATTCGTCATGTCCGTCCGTCCGTCCATCCGTCCGTCCGTCCGTCCGTATGTCACAGCCGTTTTTCTCCGAAACTATAAGAGCTATAAAGCTGAAATTTGGTAAGTAGATGTATTCCGTGAACCGCACTAAGATTTAATAAAAAAATTAAAAAAAAAAAATTACATTTAGGGGGTACTCATACATAGGACTGAAACTTAAAAACTTTTTTTTAATCGGACCCATACGTGTGGGTTATCTATGAATAGGTCTTTAAAAATCATAACAATATTTCTAAAACCATTTAATTTTTAACTCAATAGTTTGGACGTGAGACTCTTCCAAAGTGCAAAACAGAGTGTCCCCCCCCCCCCTCTCGTTTTTAAAATAAGAAGATGATAAATCTAGAAAAAATATATATTGTACATAACCATAAAAACTAACAACGAAAATTGGTTTGAACGAAATGTATGTAGTAAGTTTTTTATAGTACGTCATAAACTATTTCATATAAACAATTGCTGCGGAAGCCTACATGGGCGAGTCCGACTCGCACTTGGCCACTTTTATTTGTATTTATTTTACTTACAATATGCGTGAGGCCGTTTATTTTGATTTAAAACTTGTTTATGCGCTTCTATACTTATACTTATCTATACTATCTATACTAATATTATAAAGCTGACGAGTTTGATTGTTTGTTTGAACGCGCTAATCTCAGAAACCGCTGGTCCGATTTGAAAAATTCTTTCAGTGTTGGATAGTCCATTTATCGAGGAAGGTTATAAGCTATATAACATTTTCAAAAAAGTAGGGATCCGCACGGAAAACCCAAATATGTCACCCGAGATGTAAAAAAAAATTCTTATATCGCATGCGCTGCGAAAAGTATACATTTTAGAAATATACAATGTACTACAATTTTGTAGAACACATTAATATCTACAAAAAATGTCGCGACAGCATATTTCTAACTATTATAGTTACGTCACAATAACAAGCGAATGCAAGCGGACTGAGTGAACCAGACTGATCGTGCTGCACTATGACGTCACACCGTAACCGGCGGCTCGCGTCGTACGGTTACAACTTGTTTTACTTCTAAATCGGAAACTAATTGATGTATCGAAGTAATTCTTTCACTAGTATTTTTTATATTTGACATAGAATATGGAGTGCTATTAATCAAAATTAGGTAACATTCTTTATTATTTAAGTACCTATTTTCGTGTGCAATTAATAAACTAATTTTAAAGTATAATTATTAAAATAAATTAAAATCCTGAAAGAGTTGGGGGAGGCTTTTGCTTAACAGTAGGATGATCCAGGATGATAATAATACTACAATTTTAAAGTTTTAACAGGAATTAATAACGCACTATCCGAACGTACTTTATATAGAAACTTCAAATTTGACATTCGTTTGCTGTCAATATGACAGCGTGCCAAATTTCAAACAAATTATTTTGGCAATTTGTGAAATTTTTGTTTTGTGTAATGTTTTATTAGTATTTATTGTAAAGGAATAGAAATGAAAAATTATTCGTGCCACTACAAAAATACTTTGTCCGGCGATATCACCGGCAAAGAATAATCCACCTTTATGCGTAAGTAATTTAGATTTGTTTAGTACCAAAAACTGCAATCAAGATGGTCAAGCAGAATATTATTGTTGTGAAAATGCCGCATTGGTATCGATTTGTGAACGCTATGCTATTGAGGAATGCCAAGGATTAATGAAGCTCTTTTTGCTCTACGCCGATTTTACTTACGTTATTTTTTTTATTATCTACCATGAAGAAAACTAGTTATTTTTCTTTCAACTTTCTGGACTTACAAACTTAATTTTTTAAAATGTATTAATTAATTGGTCCTTTCTATTATTATGATTTTAGATTTAATTATATTTAAGCTGTTAACCCAAAATTGTAGGTACCAACTACACATTTTTTGCCATTATTTATGTAAGTAATACTCTATATGTAATTTATAAGTATTATATTTATTTTGCTTAGAGCCATGGAACCAGAAGAAGCACCTGTCACTCCTCTCAAAAAGAAGGCTGATGATATTCCCAAAATACATACAAAATGGCATCACCACCGTCCACATACAAGGTTTTCTTGTACCTACTCTATATTTTTCTTAATCTATTACTATATTTTAAGGTCATGGAATCTAAAATATTATTCAACTTAAAAACCTATTTTAATAAACAGCCTGGAAGTTTTAATATATAAAAAGATATTTATTATAAATGCTGCCTAGAACCTGCTAGAACTAATAACACTAACTAAACTTTAGTTACATATTATCGTATAATTGATCATAATTCATTGTTGATGCACCATGCAATTATAATAAAAACCAAAAATTATTCTTATCTCATTCTACATTATTTGATCAAATAAGAATCTTTTACATTTAGAAATTACTAATAAAAGTTGCTTCACAATAAAACTTTAATATCAACAACAAATATTTTATACTCCAAGACTTTATAAATATGTATAGAGATTAGCATTCCTCATGCAATGCTTATCATAACAACACAGTTATTTATTTGTATTGAATGTTGTAACTTGGTAACAATGCGGGGCCCAGTCACCTGCAATCACTGAACCGTGCACTCCATTGTAACTGGACGAAGCCAATCAATACTCCATAAAATCACTTATTTATGGTTCATTTGTAACTGGGTCACTACATAAAAATGCTTGATGCTGATAAAATCAAGATTCAGTTTCTTTAACCATATTTGTATCTGGAACATTTTAAAACCTTTTTATTGCTGGCCTCATGCATTTGAAGCTTTATGTAGCTATTTTTAAAAAGTGTTTATATATTTTTCTTTATTAACTCTTATTGCTTAATTATTATAATTTTTATAGAAAATTAGTTTTACAACATTGCTAGTAGGACAAGTCTAGCTGGTCTATACCAATATTGTGCATAGGAAACCACTACACTACTGTGTAATTGCTAGATTTAATTCACAAACACTACAAACACTGAGGTAATTAACATTATAAATTTAAAACATATTGATATCTAACCACATGTATAGATTATAACTAAACGACCCTCTTTATTAAGCCCTCAAACGCAATGTACTAAAAATTCTACACCATTAAAGCAACCCCTTAATTTCCGGCAAAATTCGCGGTTCAACTTCCCCCGATAATCCTATCACTGCGCTCAGTCGCTCTCCAACGCTGGTCGAAGCAAGACGTGTCGCGTGATGTCCGTTATCAATTGACTCTGTTTATTATTGACGCGCTTTACGTGACTCAACCGGGAGCTTACCACGTGCGGCAAGATGGGCAAGGTTTTTCTGTGAGTAGAGTAATTTGATAAATATTTATGTTAGCGGAAATTTGCGAGATGAAAGGGGGAGTGTCGGATCTTGAGATCTTTTTGCTGACCCCAGTTTGTTCCTGTAAGGATCTTTAGTCTTATTCTAGTGGGTTATAAGGTTTTTGTGTAGATGTACAGTGACTGAATATTTTGTTATATTATAGATAATCCAGAAAAGTGTATTATTACAAATTAGCAGCTTAGCTTTCAAATGTTAACAGTACGATACGGCTGTGGATAATTATGTTTTATTTTATTTTACAATGTTGGGAAAACTAACAGCTATGCTTTTATATAATTTAATTAAGAATTTAATTAAATTGAATTACTTGAGCTACGACAATTATATTTAGTTAATTGATAGTTCGGTTATAATCAGATTACCTACTCAGCTTGGAAAACCTAATCTAAACCTATCAAATTGCTATTGGCTTTGAGTTAACTGCACGCGAAAGTGATAATTATTAAACAACATTTGAAAGGTTCGTTCGTAGATTATATTTTCATTGAGACATTAAAAAGGAAATTTATGTATGTAGCTTTCTTTATGAATATGATTGTAATTCAACGCCCAATTATGTAGGTTTCTACTTGCAGATCTATAGAGATAATTTTATGCAAATGCATTTTATGCATTTACTTTCGAAAATTTATGCATATGTAATTCATATAAAACATTTTACTTTTATCAATAATACAATGTCCCTGGAATCATACTAGATATCTCATAAATCGAACAAAAGCATCTTAGTATATTATCGTGCCAGATGCTTTTATCCAAAGTACATACCTAGTGCCCTAACAGCGAGGAACTCTTAAAATTGTTATGATAATCGTGTCTCGCAACGCGTAACATCCAATCAAAGTTTTTGTATCTTTATAACTAAGTATTTATTAACACATTCAATTGAGTAAGTAAGTTTAAACCATGCTCTTATTGGTACGCAATTATCTAGTTAGCACTTATTAACACGTCTTTTGCCCTTAATCGTAGAGCGGTAGAGTTAGTTTGCCATAGAGCGCGTAAAACACATTAGCGCTAGGGCCAATAATTAGATCACGAATTTAATCGGATCAGTAAACGCAGCACCGGACGTCCACCAACAAAACGAACGGAGGTTTAGTGCTGCTGATTCACGTTGCATGCCGTTTCCGACACAAATAATGGAATTTTTTAAAGGTCCAGCAGTGGTCGTTCGACAGCTTCAATGATGATTCAAAGGCATAAAGTCATTTGTATGTATGATAGTCTATTTGTATTGACTTTTTAATACCCGACCAATTTCATAATTTGATGCATCATCAAAATCTTGCCATTTGCGGTGATTGACTGGTTTTGTTCGCTCATTTATAAAAGCAACATCATAGAACTCATATGACGTCAATCAGGGATTTGGTATAATCACTACCAGGTGCGTTGGCAATAGCAGTAACTATGTACATTTTCAAAATTGGGTAATCACAATTGTCTATCGAATATTGGTTGCGTGTAAAGTGCAGCTTAAAGACCTCGTGTTGCCATAATTGTGACCTGATTCGTGAACACGTTCCCAGCACCAGTGATGTCACCGATGGATGCGCATTCCACCTGATTGATTGATTGACAAGCGACTGCACCGTACCATGTAATGCTAGCTTGCTACTTGGCTTTGAACGCGATCCATGATTCTATCGCTGCGTAACTGTATGTGCCTACGTTAGATGGTTACCGGTAAGATCCACCCACCAGCGCTTTTAGTTTCAGTTTTTGATTCAGTTTCTGGATTTCGAAATTTAGGATCATATTAGTAGGAGCACTATTAAGTATGGCTTGGAACATTAGTTCGATTGATCAGACCCTACACTAGGCACCATTCTTGCCTCGCATATTACCAAGCAGCACGAAACCAAAGTATGTAACAATGGCCACCGCCATTGTTACAAGATTGTAGATATCACCGATTGCCAGAAACAAGCATGCCGTATGATTCGTGAGGGAAACCGTTTGGCAGCTCCCTGTCGAATATATTAACTGTATTCAAGTATTTTCTTGACATAACTCTACGTAGGTTTCGTTCCTTAGCTAAGTTATTCCCAAATTTCAGGAATAACCATTGACCATTTAGATAGCGTGACCAAAGTTTCGCTCTATTTTAAGTGCTATTGTGTATCCAGTATAAATAAAGTAACGAACCTTTAGATCATATTTTTATAGAAATGTTATTTTCCACCAAATCTGAGCTGTATAACAACTCGCCAGTATAAAACTGATTTGCTCAAATCAGTATGTATCAACAACATACGTGCTCTATATCTCCTGATGACGTAGTAATGCTAAGGCCATTCCATAGAAAATCTATCATTGTGCGCCTTAAACGTTTAGCTCATGCCTAAAGATTAGCGTTGCCGCTGATTTCATTCCTAATTCGGTCCATGCCGGGCATTGCCGGGTCACGGGCGGTATTCGGCGACTTGGTCTATTTGCGGATTGCCATCTGCTCGCACTTTCCATTTATTGCTGTTTCGGAGGAAGGAGTTTGCTAATCTTAGTTTTGTGGAGTGGGTCCCATTTGTTCCGTGGAACATGACGTCACGGAACAATTTGAGAAAATATTTTCCCAATTTGTACCACGGAACATTTGATACTTTTTTGTTTCAAATTGTTCCATGGAACAAACTATAAAAACTTCTTAGTCATAATTGCATAAACTTCTTGAAGTTGATATGTAGTACTGGCCACTCGAGAATGATTTGTCTTATAGTCCGGGATCCGTAGAACATGGTAATCACTTGATTACTATCAAGCTAATTTTTGGTGAGTAGCTTCGTTTCGATGAGACGCCCAAAAATATCCTATACCCAACTCTCGATTGTGGTAGCTAACAGAGATATCAAGGATTAAATAAATGAAGGATGTAGGACCGGTTACTCAAAGACGCCGGGACTGATTTGAAAAATATTTTTTCAGATTGATAGAGTATAGTTTCCAGGTGGTCCCCTAGCAAAACTGCATTTCGTGGTAGTTTTCGAACGCCAAAAGTTTGTTTTCTTTCAAGTTAAATCTAAAGAAACATCTAATAAATATGCAAAAAATTCTATCTCTGTGATGGATGATGACCATTTTCTTGAAAAAATTCTTACCCTAACTTGTATTTATATCCTGGAAATATGTATTGTTGTAAGAAAGAACATAGAATTCTTCCAGGTCTACTCCCGCCCTCAAAATCTTCGCCCCCATATAGTAAACTCGATATCCCATTTTCTAAACTTAAGCTTTTTCACTCAGGAACACACGCCATGTCAACCAAAATTTATAACCATATCCCTCAAAGTATTAAGAATATAACAAACATATTTAAATTTAAAATAAAATAGTGGCCAAGTGCGAGTCGGTTATGTACAATATATATTTTTTCTAGATTTATCATCCTCTTATTTTAGAAATTAGAGGGGGGGGGGGGACACTCTGTTTTCCACTTTGGAAGAGTCTCACGTCCAAACTATTAAGTTTAGAATTAAATGGTGTTAGAAACATTGTTATGATTTTTGAAGACCTATTCATAGATACCCATAGATATTCATAGATACACGTATGGGTTCGATAAAAAAAAAGTTTTTAAGTTTCTGTTCTAAGTATGGGGACCCCCAAATGTAATTGTTTTTTTTTCAATATTTTTGAAATCTTAGTGCGGTTTACGGAATACATCTACTTACCAAATTTCAGCTTTATAGCTTTTATAGTTTCGGAGAAAAATTGCTGTGACATACGGACGGACGGACGGACGGACGGACGGACGGACATGACGAATCTATAAGGGTTCAGTTTTTGCCATTTGGCTACGGAACCCTAAAAATGTTAAAAATATATCTTACCACAAATAGCTTCTATTCCCTTCAAGATTTTTTTGATAACTAAGTTTCTCTTTCTTTTGATGTAAATATTGTAAATTAAACTCTTATTTATATTTTAAGACCTTTGTAAACACATGAAAACAATAAATTACTTTGACTTTGACTTTTAAATAAATATTTCTTTCTTTCTTTATTTCAAAATATTCACATGAAAAATTTTTCACATTAAGAGATCATCTAACACTAAAAGGGATAAAATAAATAACTTAATGTGTTGTTTAGGAGCACCGATATAAACTGATGTTGTTCCAAGTTTTATGATTTTTAACTTTTTAATTTGGAGTAGGTTCTATTTTTTATATAAATTATTTGATAGTGAAACTGCTCCTGGTATTAACGTCAGTGATTAGTGTCATTCACGTCATAGCTAGCTTACCATCATGGAACAATTTGGGAAAAGCTATTCTCATTTAGTTCCATGCAGTCACAGACAAATAAAAACAGGAGCAAAAGCTAGTATGTAGTTCCGTGGTACAAATTGGGAAAATATTTTCTCAAATTGTTCCGTGACGTCATGTTCCACGGAACAAATGGGACCTACTCGTTTTGTGTCCTGAGATTTGTCTTTTGTTTCGACCAAAGATGCTCATTTATCATCTCTGAGCGTGTACTTGGTGAGTGAGCACACAAAGACTTACTTATGTTTTTCTATAACTACAATGCAAAAGCTATTGTTTTCGATATCGATATTCAGATAATGGTTTGTGAATTAAGTTTACTTTTTCCTTTTAACCACTGTAGTAGTTACAAAATACAGAATTGCTGACACAAAATACTAAAGAATTTGAGTACCTTCTGTAGAACTGTCGTCTAGAATCAATATCAATTAATACTATGAATCGTTTATATCCGCGATCGATGTGAAATCAACTATTAATCAACTGACACGTTCCTTAGAAACTTACTGTTTACATTTCGTGACAAAAGAATCTTGTTTGTTATTCAATGCAAATCAACCCCTGTGAAAGCACCACGTCATTCTGTTGCCTGAAGACCTCATTATTCCGATCAGAGAATTATAATTCCCGAATTACCTGGAGGGGAATGCAGGAAATTATCGTAAAAATACCCGATCGAGTGTGCCCCGATGTTGCCCCTTGACTTAGGAAATTCTCTGGTTTTTCGTTAGGCGTTTCGCCCTTGTAGTTTGAGAGCTGACAGCAATTTTGGGTAAATATTTGAGGCAAGCTGAATATTTCTAATATCAAGTAAAGCCTCTAATACAGTTCTTGATGTGCCAGATCCAGAAAATGATGTCCCGTTTTCTGCCAGTTCTGTTTCGTGTTGGGATACGAGAGCTTTGGTACAAATTTCCAGCTTACCTCGAATACTTTCCCAAAGAGCCAGCTCTCAGATTACTGGTAGTAATTGTTGGTTATTCTGTGGGTTGTAGGGGAGAGAGGACCCTTCGCCGGTCGATAGGGCCCACACGCGCTCGTTTCCCGGTTTATTGCACGCTCCCGTTTTTAGGGCTGCGCGTAATTGGCACCGGGTGAGTTACCTGACGAAATTTCTCTCCCTGTTTGTTTTGATGTCACTTGTACCAAGCTATGATGATACATGACATGACCCTTGTAACAAGATTGTGTGACTGCAAATAATAAAAAATATTAAATAATTTATTTGCCTTGAAGTATCTTTTCCAGCATTGTTAGGTATATTAAACCGACAACTCTATTTCTGCCATAATGATTTCTAATTACTTTTCCATACGTAATGTACAAGAGCTCGCGTTGAATAATAGAGCAGTTGTACAGCTGTTTGGGACCACTTTCTTCAGAACTTGATATTTAATGAGCTCTGTACAACTACATACAGAATTCATGGTCTTTCTGGAGTTAGGCGTAGGTGACCTCGTCAACGTACTACTTAACCTAACTAAACATTTTACTGAAACACAACAAAATACTTAACTACTTATAGTATAAAAAATACTATAAGACTAATAAATATCGATTATTCTTAATCCAAATAAATAATATAGTAAGTTTAAACAAAGACAGCCAGCGCCCATTGCGCACGGGCGTGTCTCGCCCGTGTGGCCGTGTACGGGCGTTGAACGTGTTAAGAGGTTTTGGTATAACCACCAAGCTTACCAGACGAGTCGGTGGTTGCTGTAAGTTGACACTGTAGGCAGTACTGTCAGTACACTTTATATTAGTTTTATGCATTCCTATTTGGTTTGAATGCAAATTAAAAGGGAAATGTCTGTTTTTTATAACTTTATCCAGCAGTCAGCACCTTTTTGGGGTAGTCTATTGTACGAAAGCCTCTCTGGAATACGTGATGAGATATCTTGAGTTCATCGATCGAGCGACCTTGTGGCTTCTTTTTAGGGTTCCGTAGCAAAATACCCTTTAGATTCGTGGCGTCCGCGCGTATGTCACAGCCGCTTTTATCCAAAATTTAGACCTAAACAGGTGAAACTTGATAAAGAAATGGTTTTTGTGAACCGCAATTTGTTTAGCACATATTTTATCAAACCTTCATGGTGGTCTTAAAAATAATAATGATGTTTCTAAAAATAATTTTCTATAATCTAAATAGTTAGCGAGACAGATATTTCTAAAGGGGCCGTCCATTAATCACGTGAGGTCGTTTTTCACATTTTTTGACCCCTCCCTCCCCCCTGGTGATATTTGGTGAGGTTTAGGATAACCCCCCCCCTCCCCCCCCTGGATCACGTGTATTTTTTTGGAAGTCTATGTAAAGGCTATTTTAGACTGGAAAAAAATATTTAAAAATGGCGTTTTGATTCGAAAAATTGTATTTGCAATAAAATTAATGAATAATGAATTAATGTTGTCTTCGTCCCACGGAGTTGCAAGACTTTCATTTAAGGTTACAACTGGTAAAGCTTCTTCTTCACTGGCAGTTGTTATTGGCAAAGAGGTTTGTGACATATTAACTTCAGTTTCGTCAAGCCACTCGGCACCATCATCCTCGCGCACTACGCAAAGAACCTCCTTCCCTCGTAGTCGTAGCGTGAGGATACGCGTGGGCCGAACAGTTTCAGTTTCGTGGGCAGTATGTTGCCCATGGCACTCATTTGCTCATTTTTAGGGTTCCGTAGCCAAATGGCAAAAACGGAACCCTTATAGATTCGTCATGTCCGTCCGTTCGTCCGTCCGTCCGTCCGTCCGTACGTCACAGCCGTTTTTCTCCGAAACTATAAGAGCTATAAAGCTAAAATTTGGTAAGTAGATGTATTCCGTGAACCGCACTAAGATTTCATAAAAAAATTGAAAAAAAATAAATTACATTTGGGGGTCTCCATACATAGGACTGAAACTTAAAAACATTTTTTTAATCGAACCCATACGTGTGGGGTGTTTATGAATAGGTCTTCAAAAATCATAACAATGTTTCTAACACCATTTAATTTTTAACTTAATAGTTTGGACGTGAGACTCTTCCAAAGTGGAAAACAGAGTGTCCCCCCCCCCCCCCCTCTAATTTCTAAAATAAGAGGATGATAAATCTAGAAAATATATATCTATACTAATATTATAAAGAGGAAAGATTTGTTTGTATGTTTGTTTGTTTGTTTGTAACGAATAGGCTCCGAAACTACTAGACCGATTTCAAAAATTCTTTCACCTTTGGAAAGCTACATTATCCCCGAGTAACATAGGCTATATTATATATTAAAAAAAAATAGGGATCCTTACTAAAACTCCAATAATGTAACATAAGGTGTAAAAAAATGACCTGAAAAATTCCTTACGTCGCGTGCGCTGCAAAAACTATTGATGATAGAACAAAATCATGTACTACGACTTTGCAGAACTCATCATTATCTACAAAAAATGTCGCGACAGCATATGTCTAAATATTATAGTTATGTCACAGTAAGCAGTTTTTTATTCTAAAATATTAATTTATATATGCCGCCTCTTGAAAGGGTCTTCATTTGTACCTTGGTATTAATCCTTATCAAAATAAATTACTTTATATTCAAGACGGTTTTAATACCTTTTTATAACTTTTTGAATCATTCAATTCGGACATTTCATTCGGAAGATATCACGAGTTTAAAAATGCAAGTATTAGAAAAAGTCTAAGAGGTTGTCGCTCACCGCGCTCAGCTAGCCAGTATGCGATGTATGCTCCATGTAAGCGTCACTGGGGTACGGGGGGGTCAATGTAATGTAATATAATATATGTAATATCCTAATCCTAACATAGGCTACTTTTTACCGCGGAAAAATACATACTTCGGCGGAAAAATATATGCTTACGCGGAAAAAATCGATTTAGATAAAATTTAGTAGGTATGCAGAAGATAGTAGCAAATAAAAGTATATGGCGAGAGACTTTTCACCGCGGAAAATACATGCTTCCACGGGAAAATATATGCTTACGTAGGAAAATTCGATTTCGATGAAATTTAGTATGTAGATAGTTGCAAATAAAAGTATATGGCGAGAGACTTTTTACCGCGTAAAAATTAAATGCTTCCGCGGGAAAATATATGCTTACGCAGGATAATTCGATTTGGATGAAATTAGTATGGATATATGTAGTTGCAAATAAAAGTATATGGCGAGACGAAGTTCGCGGGGGCTGCTAGTATTGTATATAACTATAAAAACTAACAACGAAAATTGTTTTGAACGAAATCTATTCAGTAGTTTTTTTTATAATACCTACGTCATAAACTATTTCATATAAACAATTGCTGCGGAAGCCTACATGGGCGAGTCCGACTCGCACTTGGCCACTTTTTTAGTGCAGAAGTACTGCCCACACTGCTGACATACATATTTTTTCCACAAGAAGCTTACGATTCTTCTGCAGGCTAGGGCAATACAGGTCCAAGGTATTCTCAGAAATAGGTAGCGCTTTTTAACAAAAAAAAATTAATACACGTGATGTCTAACGAGACCCCCCCTCCCCCCTCGTGATGTTTCGTGATGTTTTCCGTACCCCCTCCCCCCCCTTTTGAGCCTCACGTGATTAATGGACGGCCCCAAAGTGGTAAAAAGTGCGTCCCCGCGTAGTTATTAAGTTATATTATGTTATTTGCTGCTGCGGAAGCACTTGGCCGGTTTTTTCTATCTTAAATGATAAATGTGGATAAGTCGCAAAAAGTTACCTTATTGAGTACTTGATACTTTTTGTACGACTTCCATCTATTTGTACTACGTTCCAATTAGTCATGCAATTTGTTATAAATTTTGCTTTTTATGGGTCTGACTCACCTGGCCTGACACCTCTTACGATGAAGGCAAACATCGCGAGGAAACCGGCATGCTTTGAGATATTTCAAGAGTTCGAAGGACATTCACCAAACCGCAACTGGCCAGCGTGGTGAATAAAGGCCTTATCTCTGTGTCTCAGCAGTGGGAGGGAACGTAAATAGGGGTGCTTATGCTATGCCGTTAATGTTTGTATGATTATTAAATCAATATTAGGTATTCTAATATCAAAAAGTATGAGTTGGTATCAAAGTATTTAAAAAACTATTCTGATATCAGCTGACGCAATCGAATCGCCAAGGAACGTAAATATCGTACATACGGTATTTTAGGTCAGTGTTACCGTAAGTACGTAACTATGGTTATGACGTCATCACACATCGACCCGATTGTGTTACGGCGAACGTATAACTAAGTAGGTACTAGTTCATTAGCAGTTTACTGATTATCGGGTCTAGGGCAAAAAATGTTTCGCATACTACCAAAGTTTCTATTTTAATTTGCATAGTTGAGCTCTGTCGCGTGGCGGGCTTGGGTCCGCCATTAATAAAATAAGTTCGCATAGTTATGTATAACATGATTATATTATATGTATAATAAAATATATATCTATGTGTGTATATTATATTAAGTATATCAGAAATCTAGCACCCGTAACACAAGCTTCGAGCTTACCACGGGGCTAGATGTAGCTGTGTGAATTGTCCAGCAATATTTATTTTATTTATTCATAGTAATACTGTGTAAACATGTACGTTTTCAATAAATGCTTTACGTACAAAAAAAAGTAATCACACATAGAAAACTGTGTAAGCTACGCGAACTAAGCTGCGATAACTTAGCTCTTGGTGTACAACCGACATGATAGTGTTAAAGCCAAATAGCCTGTCATCGACTAACATTCAATGTTAAACTATTACAGAACCGCTATAAACTCACCATAAGTATGTAACTATGTAATATGTGGGGTGTAAGGGGGCCCAAATTCCATCTATCGGGCCCCAAGTCAACCTAACCTGCGTGCGGTGCACCCTGCTGACCAACGGAGACGGCTCTGGCAACCCACCAACACGCACTGGACCAGCGTGGTGGGTTATGGTCCAACACCCTTTAAATGATGAACACACCACAAATTTGTCCCCAAGTGCCCGGCGACACTGGGGGTGAGGCCGATGGCAGTAGGCCAAGACCCCCCAGGGTCAGGGGCGATAATCTCCGGGCGAGGGTTCAAAACTGCTCAACGACCACCGCACGCACAATTGCACCCGGAAAATTGCCTCAACGTAAACAACTGGCCCTGGCAACACACAACGTACGCACTTTGAGGACAGACGAGAAGATTGTTGAGCTGGAAGAAGAGTTGAGCAGGTTACGGTGGGGTATTTTGGGGTTATCTGAAGTCCGAAGAGAGGGAGAGGACACGATAACCTTGAAGTCGGGTAACTTGCTCTTCTACCGGGAGGGCGACCAACAGTCCCAAGGAGGTGTCGGGTTTCTCGTTCACAAGTCCCTTGTTAACAACATTATTACCATCGGGAGTGTGTCGAGCAGGGTTGCTTACCTAACACTCAGAGTATCCAAAAGATACTCGCTTAAGGTCGTTCAGGTATATGCGCCGACCTCTTCACACCCAGATGAGGAAGTTGAGTGTATGTATGAGGATATTAGTAGAGCCATACATACCAACAAAACTCACTTCAATGTTGTTATGGGGGACTTCAATGCGAAGCTAGGCAAGAGAAGCGATGATGAGTTGAAGGTGGGGAATTTCGGTTATGGGCAACGGAACCCCAGGGGCCAGAGGCTGGCCGACTTCCTGGAGAGAGAGGGACTCTTTATGATGAACTCTTTCTTCCAGAAGCCGCCTCACAGGAAATGGACCTGGATGAGTCCCGATGGTTCCACGAGAAACGAGATCGACTTCATCTTGACCGACAAGAAACGGATATTCAATGATGTCTCTGTGATCCATAGGGTGAAAACCGGTAGTGATCACCTTATTGTAAGAGGCACATTGAATATAAACGTTAAACTTGAGCGGTCCCGTTTGATGAAGTCCACGCTCCGGCCTACTCGTGCCCAGATCGAAGACCCCGAGAGCTTTCAACTCGAGCTCTCAAATCGCTTTGACTGTCTAGCTCTCGAAGATCACGCATCAGTGGACGAGATCAACAACAGGTTCGTAGAGACTGTCTATACGGTGGGGTCTAAGTTCTTTAAGACCCGCCGTACTAGTAGAACTCAGAGACTCTCTGAAGACACCCTCGACCTTATGGCTGAACGACGCTCGCTTAGACTGCAATCTCCCGATGACGCTGAATCACACAGGCAGCTCAATAGACGTATTTACAAATCCTTGCGACGCGATATCCGTGTCTTTAATACTGCTCGTATTAAAGACACGATAGAGCGGAATAAAGGCTCCAAAGTGTTCGCAAGAGATATGTCTATTGGGCAAAGCCAAATGACGAAGCTGAAGAGGGATGATGGCAGTGTAGCGTCGACGAAAGCGGAAGTGTTGAGGGAAGTCGAAAAGTTCTACGGACAGCTCTACGATTCGGTCACTCAGCCTGTTACCAGTGCGGCTACAGACCCGAGAGCCAAACTGACCCGACACTACACCGAAGATATCCCGGACATCAGCCTGTACGAGATTAGGATGGCCCTGAAGCAGCTTAAGAACAACAAGGCGCCGGGTGAGGATGGAATTACGTCAGAGCTTCTGAAAGCGGGTGGATCACCGGTACTTAAAGTCCTTCAGAAGCTCTTTAATTCTACCTTGCTCGGGGGTACTACGCCTGAAGCATGGAACAAAAGCGTGGTGGTCTTGTTCTTCAAGAAAGGTGATAAAGCCTTATTGAAGAACTACAGACCCATCTCGCTTTTGAGCCATGTTTATAAGCTGTTTTCTCGGGTCATTTCTAACCGACTCGAACGCAGGTTTGATGACTTCCAGCCTCCCGAACAAGCCGGTTTTCGAAAAGGCTACAGTACCGTAGACCACATACATACGCTGCGGCAGGTTATACAGAAGACCGAAGAGTATAACTTGCCGCTCTGTTTAGCGTTTGTGGACTACGAGAAAGCCTTTGATTCGGTCGAAACATGGGCGGTGCTTGAGTCTCTCCAGCGGGGCCGTATTGACTATCGGTATATCGAAGTGTTGAAGTGTTTGTATAGAAACGCCACCATGTCCGTCCGAGTACAAGAACAGAATTCGGAGGCTATTCCCTTAAAAAGGGGCGTAAGACAGGGAGACGTTCTGTCTCCGAAACTGTTTACTGCCTCTTTGGAAGACGCCTTCAAACTTCTGGATTGGAAAGGATTGGGCATCAATATTAACGGCGAATACATCACTCACCTTCGATTCGCTGACGATATCGTAGTCATGGCAAACTCAATGGATGAACTCGGCACAATGCTCGAAGGCCTCAATCGAGTCTCCCAACGGGTTGGTCTCAAAATGAACATGGACAAGACGAAAGTCATGTCCAATGGTCATGTAGAGCCTTCCCCTGTTATGGTTGAGAACTCGGCTCTCGAAGTTGTTGACGCATATGTATACCTAGGACAGACAGTCCAATTAGGTAGGTCCAACTTTGAGAAGGAGGTCACTCGCCGAATCCAACTCGGATGGGCAGCGTTCGGGAAGCTACGTAACATCTTTTCGTCAAAAATACCTCAGTGCCTTAAGACGAAAGTCTTCAATCAGTGTGTGTTGCCAGTGATGACATATGGATCCGAAACGTGGTGCTTCACCATCGGCCTCATGAATAGGCTCAGAGTCGCTCAAAGAGCTATGGAAAGGGCTATGCTCGGGGTTTCTCTACGGGATCGAATCAGAAATGAGGAGATACGTAGAAGAACGCGGGTCACCGACATAGCCCAGCGGATTAGCTCTTTGAAGTGGCAATGGGCAGGCCATATAGCTCGGAGAACGGATGGCCGATGGGGCCGAAAAGTTCTCGAGTGGAGACCACGGATCGGAAAACGCAGCGTCGGACGCCCACCTACCAGGTGGACGGATGAGTTGGTGAAGTTAGCTGGTTCACGGTGGATGCAAGTCGCATCCGACCGAAACGACTGGAATTCATTAAGGGAGGCCTATGTCCAGCAGTGGACGTCCGACGGCTGATATGATGATGATGATGATGATGATAAACTCACCCCTGTATCCAAGTGATAGGTTGCGTGTTTGTCTGACAAGAGTGCTTATTTCAACGAGCTATCGTATAGTTGTAGCAGTTTTGTGTATTTGATGGCCTGAAGTTTGTAGCATGATATATTATCGCTAGCCGACACGCCGACAGCTTCGCTTGCGTTTTTTACGACATCTATAATATCTATAGTTTATATAATATAGCCTAGATATGCTTCTTTGATAAATGTACTAATCCAACACTGTAAGAATTTTCAAATCAGTTCAGCAGCGGTTCCTTAGATATAAATTAGCGCGTTTATATATCTAAACAATAAAACAAACTCTTCAGCTTTATAAAATTAGTATAGTTAACTAAATTTTAATAATCTGTATGTACGTAAAATAAGTTCTCTCAATTCAAATCTACCAAAACTTGGTACTTATCTCAACAAAATAAGAGATCATATTGGTACTTTACGGTACGGCAACTCTCCGTATACTTTATGTTGGTTGAATTGAAAAAATGGTTTAATGATGATGATGACAACCTTAATTTCACAAAACCACTATGTAATATCTTTACCATGACATGAACACTGTTTAATTTCCGTCATACGTAACGTCGAACAGACTGGAGCGCGTTCAGTTAACCGTTATTTCAATTTACTTTTTCCACACCTTTGTCACGCGACGTCTAACGCTGTTTTATTATACCTACTAGCGATTTTACCCGAAACATTAAGGATTCTTATGTAAGTCTTTGCAATGTGTATCTTCAACACTATCACCTTGACACTATTATTATTGTTACTATTTTTATATTATTGCTCTAGCTAGACTTTTAAATTATGTTTCAGTCCTAAGCCCTTGAAAGTTTTCGGGTGGCATAAAATGTTCCTATCGTATAGAAGTTTTCCACCTCTGTCAAAACCTAGGCCACGTAAGTGTTTAGTTCTCTCATGATTTTTGGAACAAAATCCAGAGGTGCTCGACGGGGTTCTAACCCACGATATTTGGAACCTTAGGGGGTGATTGATAGTCATGACAAGTCCAACTTAATCTTTATGATTTTACGGATTAAATCTGAATTAATCAATCACTCAATTCACACTTCATTTAAACAATCAAATCTAGTGCTCTATGGTGTTCGACCATAAACCCAATGCAATACCGTGCACACTATTCACAAGTACCTAGGTACCAGGTAATTTCGTGCACCAGGTACCTGTAATATCGTGCAGCACAGCATAGCCAAGGTTAAACATAAACATGAATAAACCTAGCCAAGTCCAGCGGTCTCCGTAAATGGTCTTGCATCGCCTATTCACCGACCATATGCTGTGTGATGCTAATGAACCATGTGCACGGAATTGATACTAGGTTCAGATTATAACAGATCTATAATCTATACCTAGGGCCAGTTTCACCGGTAACAGATAAAGCCTTTGATAGAAATCAGACGATTAGTTGTACCGAAATTTGTAGTCTATTTGGCATATCAGTTACGGATAGGCTTTGTCTGTAACCGATGGGCCTTGATCTTAAAACAAAGTATTTTGTTTCTTATTTTATTTAACACAATACAATGAACAGTGTCCCATAATCCACACCTTTGATATTCTAGAATAATTAACTTTACAAATAGGTGTGTTCATTTAATTACTGATGAGCACGCACATATTATTTTTCTTGCTCTGTATTCTAACTCAGCTTTTTGTATAATGAGATCTTAATAGCCCAAATCTTCCACCTTTTACCACCCTTTTATATTTTCACAAATAGCTTCTATTAGAATAATTTTAGTCATACAAACATTTACAGCGAGTGTTCAAATATTATTAAATAAATAAATAAATATTGCTGGACAATTCACACAGCAACATCTAGCCCCGTGATAAGCTTTAAGCTTGTGTTACGGGTGCTAGATTTCTGATATACTTAATAGAATATACATAGATATTTTTATTATACATTATATTACACCCAGACACTCAGAACAAATATCTGCAGATTGTATTCCGAGGCGGGAATCGAACCGAATAGATAGATATTTGAAATAAATATATATTGAAAACCATATAAGTTTAACATTTGTAAATATGTTATTCCAGTCCACATGTATCCTCCGAGAACTCGAACCCGTCTACCTCAGGCCAGGCCGCGGAAGTCCCGAACCAAGACAGTATGATAAAGAAGAATGGCGACGAGATCACATCGAAGGAGGAGTCGGGGTCCGTCTGCGACTGGGTCTCTGGCGGGCCCATGGGGTCTAAGGGGGCCGTGCTGGTGTTCCGGTCTTGTGTCCTGGCTTCTCGTACTCCTTCTATGGAGTCCACCACCAAGACCACGGGGCAGAATACCGGCACCAGTATGCTGCTTAACAAGGCATGTATTACAACTTTCTTTCCTTATAGATAGATAGATAGAATTTGCACACCATTAATAACATCATAAAAAGTGAAAAATACAATAAGTAATAATGGGACAATTGGCGGCCTTATCGCTAAAAGCGATAAATCTCTTCCAGGCAACCTTTGGATGGATAGGAACTATGAAATGCTGGAGTGACGGTGCATCTACATAGTTACATTAAATTTATATATTAATCTAAGTTAAATTTCTAATTAAATTAATTTACCTTATCTTCTTTACTTATTTGACTTGTCCAAGTGATCTATAGGATTTTATGGAAATAAATGGCATACATCTTTAAATGTTTGAAATCTTCATTATTCCTTTTACATTCCATTATTTGCCAATGTCCACAACAAGTGAATTCTGCCTCATATAACTTTATGTTTTAAAAAGTACCACTGTTATAAATAGTAATTTTATTTAAAAACTTATAAAGGCGTAAATTAGCCTGCTACAGTTACTTATATGTTATGTTGTGTGTTATTCTAAACTGTGTTTAGCTATAATAACTTTGTAAATAATTATTATGATAAATAAAGATCTTTTAAAAACAAAAACAAGTGAATTCTGCAGTGATGTAAGGATTTCTTAATTTTATAATTTGGTTTCTTGCGTACACTCAATATTATCTTTTATTGTTATTATATCATCTCAATATTATTTTGAATTTATCTGTGCTCAAAGTGTTAATCCAACATATATAACTTCAGGCGAAGAATATGGCCCGTAGACTCGCGGAGCCCAACGCCCTCAACGTGGTGCGTCAGAAGAACATAATGCACGACGTGATGGAGACCTTCGGCAAAGACCAGAAGTTCTCCAGTCAAGCGTACGTCGTCCGCCACGTATCTGAGGTAGACCTGCCGCTGACGGAGTCCGTGGAATCCCAGGGTCATGAGGTCATGGAACACAAGCGGGACATAGCTGATGTGCTCAACGATCTGAATAAGATCACGCTGAAGAGACACCTGAATATAGAGAATACTACGGCTAATATTAAGGAGGACCCGCCGCCGAGGATATCGTCGCCGATACAAAAAGGTATGGTTCTTGTTATGAATGAATTATTACACGCATAAAGGTTAATAACATACTAAAAGTACTAAGGAATACATACATAGGTAGAGATGAACCATTTTTAAAATGAACGCCCCTCCACCGCGGTTACACGTACATGCAAAAAGGTGTATAGATACAACACACATACATTTTCTTATTAATTATTATTATTCCATTGTTCTTAAAAATATTAATTAAGGCCTATAATTGTATTTTGTTTTCTTTTTATTGTGTTGTCTGTGTTTCGAATTAAATGTTTTTTCTATTCTATTCTACATAAATTGATCTTTGTCATTGGATGTGCATTAACGTATAAGCAAACGGTATCACTTTGACAGACAGATGAGCCAATGTTACAGTAAAGTTGTAGCACGCACACAAGTATAGTGATGCAATAAGTATTTCCTCTCACACGTTGAAATTATCACGGTTTTGTGGAGGGGAGTTCATTTTTAGAAGAATGGATTATCTCTACCATAATATGAAGTGTGAAACTCAGAACCCTAACTAGCTGATACAATAATTTTAAACCAACTATTTTCAGAGCAAACGAAAGAAAAGAAGAAGAGTAAAGGCAAGAGTAAAAAGAGCAAGCAGACCCGCAGCCTGTCGCCCGGCCTCGAGAACAGCGACGACTCCGACCACCTGCTGGTCAAGGAGGTCGATAGCATTAAGGTACGTACACAAGACGACTAGGAGTCATCATCAACAACCCTACGTTAAGTTCCTACTGCTAAGGCTATTCGGACTTTTTGACGAGAGAGATTATATAAATATATCATGTATAAATATTATCTTGTAGGAAATTCAGGGCAAGAGAGGAGAGGGGGGGGGGTGTGATTGATAGTTATCACATGTCCAAGTTAACTTTGTGATTCTACGTACAAAATCTGGATCAATAAAAAAAAATCGTAAAATCCTAATCCAGGTTTTAGATAGCAATGCGATGCCGGCGCGCCTCCTCAAGATATGCTACAAGCTGGTGAACACGGAGACGAAGCTGCTGCACCGGCTCTTACAGGCGCACGGGCTGCAGGAGACCGTCTCCGAGAACAAGGACTTCAACCTGCTGTGGTCCGGCCTGCACCCCAAGCCGGACGTGCTGCGGGCATTGTCGCCATACCAGCGCGTCAACCACTTTCCCAGGTCAGATTCTGGAGGATTAACTACTTTGCCAAGTCAGATTTTAGAGGCATCTTTATCTTAACTAGGTCGGAAAAAAATAAATCCCTTGTAACAATCAACGACGTTCCTAGAAGAAACAAGATTGGCCCCAGAATACTGCCCTGAGGTACCCCAAAGATGTTTTGGTAGTAGAAGTATTTTCATCATCGCTAGTATGAGTTTCAATTCACTTATAAAGATGCGGAAATGTCAAGGGCTACCTATTTACTGAAAGATATCTGAACTGCGATTGTTTTTCAAGAAGCATTTCATTTATAAAAGTATCATATACGTTGTCGAAAGCTTTAAAAAAATCAAATTGTATCAATAGCTTCTATTATTAAACTGTAATAAATAATTCCCCATAGATCATACGAGCTAACCAGAAAAGACAAGCTGTTCAAGAACATAGAGAAGATGCAGTACTTCCGCGGCCTCAAGCACTTCGACTTCATCCCCACCACGTTCCTGATGCCCGTGGAGTACAAGGAGCTCTGTTCCACGCACTACCGCACCAAGGGGCCGTGGATTGTGAAGCCGGCTGCGTCTAGTCGGGGTCGCGGCATTTATATCGTTAACTCTGTTAGTATATGTATATGTTTGTTTATCTCTATAAGTCCAAGTCCAAGTGATCTTTAGAGACATAAATCTTTAAATCTTTATACTCAGTGTCTCAAGAATATTGTTAAACCAATCAATTTCACTGAATACTATTCTATTCTACTAGGAAATTCCAATATAACGTGAGAAAACACGCGGGACACTAAACACTAGCCAGCTAGCCTTGCTTGACTAGCATTCTCCTTTACCATATTTAGCACGAAATTCACTAATTTAATAATCACTTTATCTTTTTTTTACGACCTCTGTGGCGCAGTGGGCGAAGGTCCGCCTGTGACGCAAGAGGATGCGAGTTCGATTCCCGCCTCGGAATAAAAAACTATCTGTGAAATCTTAGCACCCGTAGCAAGCTTAGAGTTTATCACGGGGCTAGATGTTGCTGTGTGAATTGTCCAGCAATATTTATTATTATTTTATTTATTATCTTCCAGCCGGAACAAATCCCGAAAGGCGAGAACGTAGTAGTAGCGAAATACATAGACAAACCTCTCCTGATCGGCGGTCACAAGTGCGACCTGCGCCTGTACGTGTGTGTGACGTCCATCGACCCGCTGTTAGTGTACCTGTACGAGGAGGGGCTGGTGCGGTTCGCGACCGTCAAGTACGACACCACCAACAAGAACCTGTGGAACCCCTGCATGCACCTCTGCAACTACAGCATCAACAAGTACCACACGGATTATATCAAGTGAGACATTTGACAGGACCATTTTTTATTCCACCTTCAAAATTTTCGTGAGTTACACTATTCATTTTATAACGGGAACTACTCACGAATTAATTAAGGAGTGTAAACACCATCGACGTTTCGACCATGACAAGAGCAGTCTTTTTTCACGAGGAGTAAGCGTCCCGCCGTGCTCCGTCTCCGCTCTGCTCGTGCGCGCGGTTCGGTGCGCGAGCAGAGGGTGTTTACACTCCTTAGTTAATACGTGAGTAATTCCCGTTGTTAACAAATGAATAGGACCATTTTTGGTGTTTCTCTCTGGCTAGATGGTCATCCCATCTTGCGCAAGACTGCTGACAGATTCTGTCAAACAGAAAACAGGGCGCTTTGGCGCTCACCAGATGTCAGATGTGTGTTTTATCGCAGTGTTTTCTAATTGTTCAGGATACAGCTTGCTTTCCAATACACTAAGACTTATTTGTGTGAATATTTCCACTAAACCTTTTACAAAATCAATTATTTTGTGATCATACTCTAATTAAACGTTTAGTTAGCATTAAAAATTATAAGGTTGAAAGAAGAAAGAAAGAAAAATTATTTATTTTTAAATAACACCATTATGAATAGATTGAAGCTTAGGCTAAGCATAAAGCTTCCTGTTTTGAAAACAAATACAGGAAGCGCTGATCTTCCTAAAGCTTGATCAAGGTATTGTAAATTGCCAGATGCGACGACCCGAACGCCGGCAACATCGGCCACAAGTGGACGCTGTCGGCGCTGCTGCGGCACCTGCGCAAGGCGGGCCGCAACACCACGGCGCTGATGGCCGGCATCGAGGACCTGGTGGTCAAGTCCATCCTCTCCTCCGCGCAGACCATCGCCGCCGCCGCCAGGGTCTTCGTGCCCAACTTCTTTAACTGCTTCGGTGAGAGAACCATCTGGAACCTTTTAGGACAATCAATTATGGATCATGGGTTAGATTCTGCAAGTACCTGCGCAAGGCGGGCCGCAACACCACGGCGCTGATGGCCGGCATCGAGGACCTGGTGGTCAAGTCCATCCTCTCCTCCGCGCAGACCATCGCCGCCGCCGCCAGGGTCTTCGTGCCCAACTTCTTTAACTGCTTCGGTGAGAGAACCATCTGGAACCTTTTAGGACAATCAATTATGGATCATGGGTTAGATTCTGCAAGTACCTGCGCAAGGCGGGCCGCAACACCACGGCGCTGATGGCCGGCATCGAGGACCTGGTGGTCAAGTCCATCCTCTCCTCCGCGCAGACCATCGCCGCCGCCGCCAGGGTCTTCGTGCCCAACTTCTTTAACTGCTTCGGTGAGATACCCATCTGGAACCTTTTAGGACAATCAATTATGGATCATGGGTTAGATTCTGCAAGTACCTGCGCAAGGCGGGCCGCAACACCACGGCGCTGATGGCCGGCATCGAGGACCTGGTGGTCAAGTCCATCCTCTCCTCCGCGCAGACCATCGCCGCCGCCGCCAGGGTCTTCGTGCCCAACTTCTTTAACTGCTTCGGTGAGATACCCATCTGGAACCTTTTAGGACAATCAATTATGGATCATGGGTTAGATTCTGCAAGTACCTGCGCAAGGCGGGCCGCAACACCACGGCGCTGATGGCCGGCATCGAGGACCTGGTGGTCAAGTCCATCCTCTCCTCCGCGCAGACCATCGCCGCCGCCGCCAGGGTCTTCGTGCCCAACTTCTTTAACTGCTTCGGTGAGATACCCATCTGGAACCTTTTAGGACAATCAATTATGGATCATGGGTTAGATTCTGCAAGTACCTGCGCAAGGCGGGCCGCAACACCACGGCGCTGATGGCCGGCATCGAGGACCTGGTGGTCAAGTCCATCCTCTCCTCCGCGCAGACCATCGCCGCCGCCGCCAGGGTCTTCGTGCCCAACTTCTTTAACTGCTTCGGTGAGATACCCATCTGGAACCTTTTAGGACAATCAATTATGGATCATGGGTTAGATTCTGCAAGTACCTGCGCAAGGCGGGCCGCAACACCACGGCGCTGATGGCCGGCATCGAGGACCTGGTGGTCAAGTCCATCCTCTCCTCCGCGCAGACCATCGCCGCCGCCGCCAGGGTCTTCGTGCCCAACTTCTTTAACTGCTTCGGTGAGATACCCATCTGGAACCTTTTAGGACAATCAATTATGGATCATGGGTTAGATTCTGCAAGTACCTGCGCAAGGCGGGCCGCAACACCACGGCGCTGATGGCCGGCATCGAGGACCTGGTGGTCAAGTCCATCCTCTCCTCCGCGCAGACCATCGCCGCCGCCGCCAGGGTCTTCGTGCCCAACTTCTTTAACTGCTTCGGTGAGATACCCATCTGGAACCTTTTAGGACAATCAATTATGGATCATGGGTTAGATTCTGCAAGTACCTGCGCAAGGCGGGCCGCAACACCACGGCGCTGATGGCCGGCATCGAGGACCTGGTGGTCAAGTCCATCCTCTCCTCCGCGCAGACCATCGCCGCCGCCGCCAGGGTCTTCGTGCCCAACTTCTTTAACTGCTTCGGTGAGATACCCATCTGGAACCTTTTAGGACAATCAATTATGGATCATGGGTTAGATTCTGCAAGTACCTGCGCAAGGCGGGCCGCAACACCACGGCGCTGATGGCCGGCATCGAGGACCTGGTGGTCAAGTCCATCCTCTCCTCCGCGCAGACCATCGCCGCCGCCGCCAGGGTCTTCGTGCCCAACTTCTTTAACTGCTTCGGTGAGATACCCATCTGGAACCTTTTAGGACAATCAATTATGGATCATGGGTTAGATTCTGCAAGTACCTGCGCAAGGCGGGCCGCAACACCACGGCGCTGATGGCCGGCATCGAGGACCTGGTGGTCAAGTCCATCCTCTCCTCCGCGCAGACCATCGCCGCCGCCGCCAGGGTCTTCGTGCCCAACTTCTTTAACTGCTTCGGTGAGATACCCATCTGGAACCTTTTAGGACAATCAATTATGGATCATGGGTTAGATTCTGCAAGTACCTGCGCAAGGCGGGGCGCAACACCACGGCGCTGATGGCCGGCATCGAGGACCTGGTGGTCAAGTCCATCCTCTCCTCCGCGCAGACCATCGCCGCCGCCGCCAGGGTCTTCGTGCCCAACTTCTTTAACTGCTTCGGTGAGATACCCATCTGGAACCTTTTAGGACAATCAATTATGGATCATGGGTTAGATTCTGCAAGTACCTGCGCAAGGCGGGGCGCAACACCACGGCGCTGATGGCCGGCATCGAGGACCTGGTGGTCAAGTCCATCCTCTCCTCCGCGCAGACCATCGCCGCCGCCGCCAGGGTCTTCGTGCCCAACTTCTTTAACTGCTTCGGTGAGGGAACCATCTGGAACCGTTACTTAGTTTGGGGACTCAGCAATTAGACTCAAATGAATGAATTAACTCTTTTTGTACTTATAGAGTGAAACGAAATTACAAAAACTTAATAAAATTAAAAATACAAGGGACGGCCTTATCTCTGAGAGCGATCTCTTCCAGGCAACCGTAAAAGTTGGTCCTTTGTGCGTGGTAGGTCCGCTAGCGTAACTCCGACCAAAAGCTCAGAATCGTCCTGGGGTCATCGCATCGCAGGAGGATTTGAATTCGTTCCTCTGTAAATCTGGTACCGTTTAAGATTTAGACAATTACGTATAAGATTTTATTATAAAATAACAACAAAAAGCGGCATTGATTTTTATTATATGAAATATCATTATAATTAATTTCACTTGTAGAACCCTCAACAAGAGTATTTTGTTTGTTGTAGAACTGTTCGGATACGACATCCTTGTGGATGAGATGCTGAAACCGTGGCTGCTGGAGATCAACTTATCACCAAGGTAATTGACCTTTCTACCTTCGAGCTTACCCGCTATCATTATCACCCATATTTACGTTCCCACTGCTGCGAAGCCCCTGTGGGCTTCTGTCTTGACGAGAAAGAGCCTTAATTCAACACGCTGGCCAAGTGCGGGTTGAAAAAATAAACTTTTGAAAGTCCTCAAAACATGCCGGTTTCCACACGATATTAGCTTTTACCGTTAGGGCACGTGTTTTTGAAGCGCATGTACAATTTTGATGTAGAAAATTCACAGGTACACGGCGGGGATTGAACCTTCTTCGGAATTAAAGTCGAATGTGCTCCCACTTAGCCAAAGCAGTGTGAGCACTTACCACGTTAGATATTGCTGAATTTTTCAAAGTAGAGGTCTCATCCCATACAGCTAGCGAGCACCATTGCTTTGCTTGTGTGAATTATCCATCGTATTTATTGTGTCATCCTTTCCAGCTTAGCCTGTGAATCGCCTTTAGACGCGCGGGTAAAGTCAGCTCTACTAGCCGACACGCTGACGCTCGTGGGTTTACCCGCCATGCCACTCGCGCGCAACGAGGTGATGTCGGGGAACACCACTAGTCTCAAGATGCGGATTGGAGCGGTGAGCGTAAAATATTGTATGTTTTAAGGTAGCATTCCGTTCTTAGCGACCGCGACCAGCCGACCACGCGACCATGTTCGTAAGTTTCGTAACTCGCGGTTCTCTGGCCACGCCCACAAATCGCGCGACTCGGTCGCAGTCTCGCCTTTAAAGAACGATAATGCTCTACTATTATAATCTTATGATATAAAATAAATTGTCGTCAATACGCCTTACCACTACACAGAGTATATTTTTACCTATTTCTGATTATGACGATGATAATGATAGCCTTTATAGATTTTCTAAAAGTGCTCATTGCGCACGTAATTTTCCTGAACTTTTATTTCTATCTTTACGTTGTCAATAACATTATAACTTACTCTTACAGTGTCGCCGCGTCCACTCGGCAGAGAACGTATTCACGCGCGGCAAGGTCCTCCCCGGGCCTCCCGCGCCGCCCGGGGCCCCGGTAGTACCAGGGGCCCCGGGGGGCACAGGTGGGCCCCCGCTGACGAGCGAGGAGCTGCGGCTGGTGCGCGCCGTGCGAGCGCAGTACGCGCGACGAGGAGGATTCGTCAGGATCTTCCCCAGTCAGAACTCTTGGCAGAAGTATAGTCAGTATTTAGGTAAGATATCAGTCATATTAGAACATGAAACGGTTAAAGATTTAAAGATTTATGTCATTTATTTCCATTAAATCCTAAAGATCACTTGGACAAGTCAATAAATACAATTCATTATTAAAACTTAACATTAAATAAAAATATTGTACAATGGAAACAATGTTGTTCATTTTTTTGAGCACTGAATTGAGAAACATAAAGAACAATCAGCTCATATCTGAATTTATTACAATAATCTGTTAGTTTTTTTATTCTTTAAGATTTCATTAATATTATATCAAAATAGACCTTATTATCACACGGTCTGAAAAACTTGGTAAAAATTCACACAGTTATGATAAGCTTGTCTAAATGCAATAATATCATGTTGGAATACTGTTCCACCACCACTTATGATTTTTTTAATTGTTATTTTATCTTGAAAGTTTATGTGATTTGGCTTACTTGGTTGTAACGAATATTCTGTTGTATTTGTATTATTGTTTTACTTATTTCCCTCCTCAGACCCAGTATCCGGTATCCCGGTATGCTCTACGTCTCTAAACAACAACATCCCGTACCAAGTGGTGACGCACAACTACAACCTGCTGGTCCATTCGCATGTCCTGCCTCACTTCCAACACGCCACCGTGGCTACCAGCCTCACTGACACACCTCAGAGGTAATTTAAATAGTAATAATGAAATCCTAATTCTTAATTGTGTTGTTGTTTGTGTTGTTGTGTATTACCAAAATAAATACATCTTTCATATTGAGATAAACGGGCAATACACGATCCTTATTTACGTAGACTATTGATCAACCGTTTCGTCCCAGAACGTGGGACTTCATCAGGATCAAGACACTGCAAGGACACGGATCACGACCGCTCGCCGGTCCGCAGTGCAATTTATCAAACCACGGCAGTTTTTATAGTAAAATACATCTTTCTTAATAAATAAATTGAATTGCAGGTTGAAGAGATACGAAGCAGTTACCATCACGTCAACTGCACCCGCCATCACCCTGGAGCCAACCACGCAGCCTTCACCACAACGAGACCCTCGCAGGGCCAAGGAGCTGGTCAAGAGGCAGCTGATGGATGGCATGAGGCTCACGTATGTACTCCCTGCAGCTCCCCAAAGTGTTTAATGGAATCACCAATGTCATACAAGTAAATGGCATACATAATGGGGCCTAAGATAGAGCCTTGAGGTACTCCTGGTGCCACTGAAGTGTACTTGCAGAACCCCAGAGCGCAAGTGTTTAATTGCATCACCAATTTCATATAAGTAAAAGGCTTACATAAGGAGGCCTAAGAAAGAGCCTTGAGGTACTCCCGATGGCACTGAAATATAGTCTGAACATAACCCTCCGGCTACTACCGCTAGAGATTTCATCCATCTTAACATACACAACTGTATCATTAATCCAACCAGTTGTACAAATGATACAGTGGTGTATCATTTGTAGAACTAGTTGAACTATTCAGTTAAACTACTGTATCAGAGGGTAACAGGCTATATCAGGCGTGGTGGAGGAATAATGTTATACATTAAAAACGAACACACATTCACATCGGAAGAAATAAGTGTTACGCAATGTGAGCTGTTAACGGGCGAGTTGCAGATAGGCAGCTATAAGACATCGCTATTCGTCATATACAGGCCTCCGAATACAAATAAAACAAGTTTTATGTTTGAGCTAAATAGTGTGTTGTGCAGTGTATCTAGAAAAAATAATATAGTGATGATAGGAGATATGAATATAAATATATTGGAATCCAGCCTGGACATATCATCAAACCGGTATTTAAACCTCTTAAGTGACAACGGATTGCAGTGTGGTCTAAGAGAAGTAACGCGCGAATGCGTTTTAGCGGAGCGACGGGTGACTTCATGCATCGACCATGTGTTTGTGCGGACTGAGGACGCGAGCGCGCTGCAGGCCTACGTTGTGACGGCAGGTAGGGTCGCCGACCACTATCTGATCGGCTTCACAGCTGATATCGGTAAACAACCATGCGATAATCACTCACTATTTACATGCTATAATAATAAGATGATTTCTAATAAGTTAAGCATTTGTAATTGGTCAGAACTACTAAATATACACGATCCAGTTATACTTTACCAACGTATATTAAATATATTTGAGGAGATTTACAAAACATGTACTTTTATAAAGCGCTGTGAATCTAAACGTATTACAAAATCATGGGTGAATAAGAATTTACAGGAGGAACTTGACAAAAAAGACTTATTATTTAGGAAATGGAAATCACAACCAAAGAACAATAATTATAGACTTGAATATACCAGACAGAGAAATTATACACATAAATTAATAAATAGGGCTAGGAATGAGGATGATAAACAAAATTTAATTAGCTGTAACGGGGATATGCGTAAAATTTGGAGTAAAGTAAACAGCTGGCTGGGTAGGAAAAAATTATCAGTTGACAGCGTTGTGGAAAAGTACATGTTAAAAACAAGTAGTAAAGAAAATGTATGTGATAATTTTCGAAATGTTTTTACAAGCGAGATTGAGAACATCAAAAAACAACACCAGTGCCAGACGTTATTTTTGAATAGGAAGTCATACGTGACGGAAAGTGATGTTAGCTTCAGATTCCAGCGAGTAACAGCTGATCATGTTGTAAGAGTAATGAATGCTATGGATTGTAGTAAGGCCCCGGGATCTGACGGTATCAGAATAAGAGATTTAAAAGAGGTAAAATTTAAGATTTCTCCAATTATTGCACACTTTATAAATTTAAGTATAAGAACATGTATTTATCCGAATGAATTAAAACTAGCTATAATAAGACCAATTTACAAACAAGGCTCTCACACTGACTACACCAATTATAGACCAATAGCAATTTTAAATATATTAAATAAAATTTTTGAAAAATTAGTAGTAGGCCAAATAACCACATTCATGGAAAAAAACAAGATTTTGAATGACTCCCAACATGGTTTCCGGCCTAATAGAAGTACTGCTACGGTACTATCTGAATTTGTAGATAGCGTCAACAAATCACTTAATAATAAAAAAATTGTATATGCAATTTTTATTGATTTTAAAAAAGCATTTGACACTCTGGATCACGGTGGCTTACTACAATCCATGGATGAGTGTGGCATCAGGGGGCCCATGAACGCATGGTTTAGAGAATATCTCACAAACAGAAAATTAAAGGTTCGCGTATGCGAAACAGAAAGCCGGACTGGTAACATACAGTTTGGAGTTCCAACTGGATCGGTATATGGGCCGGTCGGGTATGTAATGCATGTTAATAGTATGCCTAACGTCATAAAATATTGTGAAACGTATATGTACGCTGATGATACATGTATTATATATAGCGATACGAATCAGACGACAATACAACAGGTTATTCAGCAGGATTTTGATAATATAGTACGATGGGCCCACGACAATGGCATAATCATAAATATAGGTAAAACAAAGTGTATGCCTATACTCTCGCCCTATAATAAATGTAAGAATGTCACTATCGAAATTATAGGACATACATATGACTGTTTGCATAATAATAAAAGCAGCTGTATGTGTATAAAGTTGGAAAATGTAAGTAGTTATAAATATTTAGGCCTCACTGTAGAAACCCACTTTAATTGGAATTGTCACACTAACTCAGTATGTAACAAATTGAGATCAATACATAGTAAATTAATTAGTTTAAAATACAAAGTATCAAGAGGAATAATGTATATGCTTTACTATGCGCTGGCAGACGCAACCATCTCTTACGGATTGGGTGCGTACGGACTCACTTTTCCTACATACCTAAATAAAATAAAAAACTTACAAATGCGAATATTAAAATTGTTAGTAGATAATAAAGTAAAAATGTCACTAGAAAAAAATTACGAGCGGTTATTTAAGATATGTAATATACTACCTGTAGAATGTAAAGTAAAAATCTGTATTATGATCGAGCAATATAGCATAAGTAAACATAAAAGGGAAAGGGAGTACGCGTACCCAACCCGTGGGTCTAAGATGCCAAAGTTAATTGTTCCTAAGGTTGTTAACTACTATGGGAGACGTGAAAGGTGTTTTTTAACACCAACAATCACTAATGAGCTGCCACATGGCTTCTTAAACGATGTTAAAAGTAGAAGCTCGTTGAAAACCGGTTTGAAGAAGCATTACATGTCCTCATGTCCTTAATACAATGTAGGCTGGTGTTACGGGTGCGAGATAATCTGATAAAGTTAATGGAATACACACACATATAAAGATTTTTTTGTTTTACACATACCTATGTTAATATTTAACACGTAACAAACGTAACACGTACTGTCGCGGGAATCGAACCCGCAACCTACTGCGTCGCGGGCGGACGATTGCCTGCTAAGCCACGCCATTAATTAATTAGTAATTAGATTAAATTAGATTTATAAATAAAGTTAAGTACCAAGATAGACTAAGATAAGATAATAATAAGAAAGGTGCAAAAACGAGTAAATGTCCGCGAGAACGGCTGCCGACAAACTGCTGCGCAGTTTGGCAGAAAATTAATTAAGAAATGTACCTACTTTAAGGAATAAATAAAATAAAAAAAAAAATAGTTCGGTATATGCGGTAAGTATACTGAGGTGATACAGTTTATGGTGAAGTATGATGTGATCTACCCACAGGATCTACCCATAAATGCTTTTCAAAATCTGTATAGTAACGATATAAATAATTTGTTTTTTAACCGACGGGTTTGGACCGGTTTGCAAAATTCTTTTCTGTTTGATAGATACTTATAGAGTATACCAGGTGATCTCATAGTCATCAGGTCAGTATCTGATGATAGTATTCTTGACAAATTAGTGGGAGTTTTAAAATCTTATAGGCAATTTTAACTGATAATTTTTAGGCAGAGCCAGCACCACCTTTCAATTCTCACGGTTAATGCGGGAACTACAGTATTAGAAAGGCAGTTTGAAGTCGGTTTCTTTCTTAAATATAGAATGATCATTAATGTATATACTTGTGTTTCCAGCATGGGCGAAGGTCGGCGCGCCTTCGGTCTGTACCTGACGCACGTGCTGAAGCGCCTCTCGGGGCCGCACACGCAGCTGGCCGTGAAGCACGCCTCCCTCCTCCTCAAGTTCCTCAAGCGAGCCTCCGCCGCGCTGCGCATGCCGCACAACGTGCAGGTGACACCCCCCCCCTTCCCCCCCTTCCCACTGCTGGGACACAGATTGGTTTTTGTTTTTAGAACATAAGAATTGTATTTTTTTTGTTTATGGATTTTTGTTAGGCTTAGTTATATTTATATTTTACTAGCTTCCGCCCGCGGCTTCGCCCGCGTGGAAATAAAAAGTAGCCTATGTTCTTTCTCAGGGTGTAAAGATTGTATGTGCCAAATTTCATCAAAATCGGTTGAGAGGTTTAAGCGGGAAAACGTAACAGACAGACAGAGTTACTTTCGCATTTATAATATAAGTAAGGAAAGGATTCAACCATCATGAACTTTTGTTTAAAGGTTGTAAAACTTGAATAAAAAAGAATCAAGCTTCGAGCTTACCACTTGAGCCACTCTAGATGTTGGTGTGTGAATTGTCCAGAAATATTTACTTAATATACGAGTATTATGTCTATTGTTAATAATACTTACTTCTTTTTTTACAATTTTAATCTAATCAAAAGTCTTGTCCGTAGCCAGTCAGGATGCCAAACAATGTAGGTACCAATGTTACTTAATAATGTATTGTACTTATTGACTTGTCCAAGTGATCTTAGGATTTTATGGAAATAAATAACATTAGTCTTTAAATCTTTAAAAATTGTACTATTCCATACCAGTTTAGCTTTGATCCCGTCGGACTGACATAACTGTATCTGTCTCTCTCCAGGGCCCGCCCGCGAAGATGTGCGACAAGGACAGATGCGCGGTGATCGCGAAGCAGCTGAACGACTTCCTGTACATGTACTACCGCGAGACGGACCTCTACACGGACAGCGAAGACAGGGACGGATGCGTGTCCAATATCAACTTCGCGCAGTTTCTCTACTCCGCTAGGTGAGACATCATAACCCCTATTCATTTTATAAAACGGGAATTACTCACGTATTTACACAGGAGTTAAACACATCTCGACGTTTCGACCACAACAAGAGCAGTCTTTATCAGGAGGATTGAGCGTCCTGCCGTGCTCCGTCTCCTCTCAGGTCGCGCGCGCGGTTGTGAGAACCGTTTTATAAAATGAATAGTATAACTCACGAAAATTTTGAAAGTTAAATCATCACCCCTATTTATGTTACCCCTAGTTACGATACATGGAGATATTGATACTCCCTACGTTTCTTTGTGTAACTGCCAGATACACACTTATACGTTTGATGCATTTTTGGCATCTACTCATGCCAGTCTATCATTATCACTTACAAAAAAAGTCTACTCTAGGTACGTTTTTCTTGGTCGTATCCAACTGTCCAACTTCCTAATGTTCTTAACATTTTCAAATCTTTAAAACGTCATATTTGCAGATACACAACTATACGTAGGGAGTGTCGATATGTAATGCATATAAAATTATCTTTATACTAGCTTTCCGCCCTGCGGCTTCGCCCGCGTTTTACACTTTTCCGCAATTTTCTTTGCTATATTACTCGCCTATGTTACTCGGGGATAATGTAGCTTTCCAAAGGTGAAAGAATTTTTGAAATCGGTCCAGTAGTTTTGAAGCCTATTCATTACAAACAAACAAATCTTTCCTCTTTATAATAGTATATAGATATAGATATAGATTATGGTTTTGTTTCCACAGTGAGGCCGATCTAGAAGACGTCCTCCTCCTCCTGCTAAAGATCGAGAACTACCAGACCACGTTCCTCGGCAACGCGCAGAACCCCTTCTGCGTGGACATGCCCTACGCCAAACTGGCGGAGCCGCCGCAGCGCCACCAGCTACTCAAGCACCTCGCCGCGCTCTCGCCGCTGCACACGCGCCGGTTCAGGTAACACTGGTTATATCCAACAATATCGTACCGCATGTTTGTTCTAATTTCGAATTTCGAATCTCACGCCTTTTTCTCGAATTGATAATGTTACCTAATTTTGATGAATAGCACTCCATATTCTATGTCAAATATAAAAAATACTAGTGAAAGAATTACTTCGATACATCAATTAGTTTCCGATTTATAAGTAAAACAAGTTGTAATCGTACGACGCGAGCCGCCGGTTACGGTGTGACGTCATAGTGCAGCACGATCAGTCTGGTTCACTCAGTCCGCTTGCATTCGCTTGTTATTGTGACGTAACTATAATAGTTAGAAATATGCTGTCGCGACATTTTTTGTAGATATTAATGTGTTCTACAAAATTGTAGTACATTGTATATTTCTAAAATGAATACTTTTCGCAGCGCATGCGATATAAGATTTTTTTTTTACATCTTGGGTGACATATTTGGGTTTTCCGTGCGGATCCCTACTTTTTTTGAAAATCTTTTATAGCTTATAACCTTCCTCGATAAATGGACTATCCAACACTGAAAGAATTTTTGAAATCGGACCAGCGGTTTCTGAGATTAGCGCGTTCAAACAAACAATGAAACTCGTCAGCTTTATAATATTAGTATAGATAATATAGATAAGTATAAGTATAGAAGCGCATAAACAAGTTATAAATCAAAATAAACGGCCTCACGCATATTGTAAGTAAAATAAATACAAATAAAAGTGGCCAAGTGCGAGTCGGACTCGCCCATGCAGGCTTCCGCAGCAATTGTTTATATGAAATAGTTTATGACGTACTATAAAAAAAATACTTCATAGATTTCGTTCAAACCAATTTTCGTTGTTAGTTTTTATGGTTATGTACAATATATATTTTTCTAGATTTATCATCTTCTTATTTTAGAAACTAGAGGGGGGGGGGGACACTCTGTTTTGCACTTTGGAAGAGTCTCACGTGTAAACTATTGAGTTTAAAATTAAATGGTTTTAGAAATATTGTTATGATTTTTAAAGACATATTCATAGATAACCCGTCGTATAGGTCCGATTAAAAAAAAGTTTTTAAGTTTCAGTCCTATGTATGGGGGGTCCCCATACATGTCCCCAAATGTAATTTTTTTTTCAATTTTTGGCCACTTTTATTTGTATTTATTTTACTTACAATATGCGTGAGGCCATTTATTTTGATTTAAAACTTGTTTATGCGCTTCTATACTTATACCTATCTATACTAATATTATAAAGCTGACGAGTTTATTTTTTTGTTTGAACGCGCTAATCTCAGAAACCGCTGGTCCGATTTCAAAAATTCTTTCAGTGTTGGATAGTCCATTTATCGAGAAAGGTTATAAGCTATATTATATACTCAAAAAAGTAGGGATCCGCACGGAAAACCCAAATATGTCACCCAAGATGTAAAAAAAAAATCTTATATCGCATGCGCTGCGAAAAGTATTCATTTTAGAAATATACAATGTACTACAATTTTGTAGAACACATTAATATCTACAAAAAATGTCGCGACAGCATATTTCTAACTGTTATAGTTACGTCACAATAACAAGCGAATGCAAGCGTACTGAGTGAAACAGACTGATCGTGCTGCACTATGACGTCACAAGCGCTCATGTGACTGTTAGCGAGACTCGATATTTTTCGAAACTTTGAATGCCTATAAAATCAAAACTACTAGGTACTTTTTAACTAAACAAAAACTAGTGTATTTGTATACACGCAGGCTTTACTGATACAACATTTCAAGCGATTTGGCATACCTAGTAACATTACTTATTGTTTGTCATTTGAAATTAAAAAAGTAATGCGTTCGAAATTAGAAGGGCGTGTTTCTTTAGCCAATAGATAGACCAGTTAATGAAGAACCGCGCTGCCCTCACGCCGCTGCCTACTAGGAGGTTCAGGTAACACTGGTTATTTAGTATTGTATTTAAGTCCATGATCTTGTATGATCAAGGTAGTTCGAATTTCGAACGTCGCGCCTTTATTTTGAATTGCGTTCTTGAAACGTTCTTGCAACTTTAGACTCCAGTTACTGAAGAACCTAGCTGTTTTCAGGCCGCTGTATACTTGGAAGTTCAGCTAACATTGGTTTAACACAGTCCTTTATATTTATACTAAAATACTTCACATTTCGAATCTTTAAAATCACTTTAAAAAACTTTAAATTATTTTCATCATGTTTATGTTCTATCATATAAATTTTTCTCCATGTAGCATTACCTATTTATATATTTACAGTCTATATTTTTTATATTGAATGTGGCTCTTTAATTACAAGTTAAATTTTAGTTAATAAGTTAAATTAGTCAACCGTCATGAACCGTGTGGTTTAAAGGTTGTTAAATCTGAATAAAAAAAAAAAAAATAGCATGAGGCTTATGTGAGTGACAATAATAAGCCTGCTGCTTTATATATTACTGCATTATTTTAATTTGACCGGAGTTTAGAATAAACATTTTGGCAAAATACTTACTACGCAGGTGAAAAATGTTACTTAAATTAATAAATCCAATTTTAAACATTAAAGCTAAATCTAGACTAAAAAGTTTTTTTTTTTTTTAATTCAGATTTAACAACCTTTAAACAACACGGTTCATGTCATGACGTGTTGTTTAACCTTAAAAAAAATCAGAGCTCTGGTTAGACAATATTTGACTCAAAATGTAGGTACTCAAAGTTTCAAACAAAAATAAAAAGAATATAAAATTATAAATCTAAAGCTGACCCACCAAATGATCATAAATTTAATGTAAGTATAGAGATATTATGTTCACCCACGGTCATTATAGCGTCGTACGTGAGCCGTCGCGATGCAGCGCGATGCGAGCTCATAGCGACGTAAAGCGAAGGCTCTTGCCGCTGCGGGCCGGCTGCGGCGCGCGGTGACGTCGCGTCACATCGCATCGTATCGCGTCGCGTCGCCTCGTATCGCTTCTTATTACATTATTAGAACGGTGAGTTTACGCACCGAAATCACAGCGTTCGCTTTTGCTCGCACCGCACTGTATACAACTAATGTTTAAAAAAATGTTTTGTAAATCACACTGTTAAACCTAAATATTGTAAATAAATAAATAATATGTTTTGTAAATCTATTTCGCTAAAACATTCATAAATATTCACTGTATCTTACTGTTAATTAAGTTGAGCTTGTGCTATCTCTATTACGTCTACGTCTGGGCACGAGTTACATTACATTACACCAATAGAACCCATCAGAGCTTTTGAGGGTTCAATAGGTATGATGCTTGCTAGCTTGGCGATCACAGTTAGTTCGCACAGTAGGTACACATAAACCACATTAATCCCTTCGGCTTAACGATACTCAGGAAAAGATGGTGTGGTACTATTGTGGCAAATTATTTTTGACGAATAGTTTTGCCGCTCTATCACCGTCTAGCTAATTTCGAAGGGGTTCTTAAATGAAGCCATCCGTACTAAAAAATATTCACTTAGCGGTGTCGATGTATGTGCGAACGTAATTATTAGTAGAAAAACCTCCGTTTTGACTCAAAAATTACACGATTTCTTGCGGCTCAATTTCTTCTGCAGTAACGGACGCGGAAGCGAAGTCCCGTCTAAATTATTACGCACCACAATGCAACAATAATATAGAATAATATAGATGAAGTAGGTACTTACTTACAATTAAATGAATTAACCCGTAACATAGCTTCGAGCTTACCAAGGAGCTAGATGTTGCTGTGTGAAAATACTGTGTGAATTGTCCGGCAATATTTATTTATTAATTCCAGATACCAGTCAGGTTCCCCCACGTCCCGCTCGGAGCAGGACGACTCCGGGTCGGAGCCGCGCAGCAGCCAGCGCGCCTCCGACGACGACGTCGTGCTCAAGGACTCCATGAAGACGGAGAAGACGCTCAACATGGCGCTCAAGTATGCACGATCATAGCACGTGGACGGCCGGCCCTTAGGCGTATGACGAGGCGTAACGGGTATGACGGGGCCTGTACGCCGGGAGGTAATGGGTATGCCGGGAGGTAACGTGTATGCCGGGGCGTAACGTGTATGCTGGGGCGTAACGGGTATGACAGGCCGTAATAGGTATACCGGGGTATAACGTGTATACCGGGGCGTAACGGGTATGCCGGGAGGTAATGTGTATGACGGGGCGTAACGTGTATGCTGGGAGGTAATGTGTATGACGGGGCGTAACGTGTATGACGGGACGTAGCCTGTATGCTGGGAGGTAATGTGTATGCCGGGAGGTAATGTGTATGCCGGGGCGTAACGTGTATCCTAGGGGTAACATGTATCCTAGGGCGTAGGGTCGTAATGTATGGTATATGGCCTAGGTGTTGTCATATGACGGGGCGTAACGGTTATGCCAGGTTTTATCTTATGATGAGTAGTAATGTGTATGACGGGGCCTAACTTGTATGACGGTGCGTATCATGTTCCTATGCTCCCTTTTATTATGAACTCTTTATTTCAAATCATACAGTTAAAGTTTTAGATAAAGTCATGTTCACGTCTTTAAAAATGAATCTAATTACAGACATCTAAGTAATCTACCAGAAATTAACTCTGATTGGGCCCTTTAAACGTTAGTTTAAAAAAAACTAAGAAAAATCTTAAATGGAATTTAGGAGTTCATAATCTGCCTTCAATTAAGATCTGATACGCTTATTCTCAATGATATTTGGCAAATGTAATATAGAAATGCGTATCGTGGCGCAAAGAATTAAAATAATTAATTATTAACTTCCAATTGAATCACTTTACCAATTTAAAGATTTCATGGATTAGCCATTATAAAATACAAATTAACATCACATGTGTTCAGCAATAGTTAGACGGGCAGTTTATGTCAACGAATTATTGACGTAACTTGCTCTTAATAAATTTTAACTAAATTTTAAATTAGTATCTTAGTCCGCGCGTTAACAAAAGCACTTATCGAGCTTAAATAATCATTTTCTGAAGTTAAGCTTGTGTTACAGTTAATTTTTATCACTAACGCCTTTCTAGTGTAGTTGAAATAAACCAAAGAGTTCTAGTTACTTATTTAAATAGACCAAAATAATATTTACGTCTGTTATAACCCGTAAAATTAAAGTAAGGAAGTGGGATTTTGTTGCTATCTCGCTCATTTATAACAAGTCAATGATAAAGGTGCTAATAATGGTGTTTCCCGGTTCTGTTAAAACTGATTTTCTGTTCTTGCTTGTTCTGTAAAATTTGGTATTATTGGTATTAGTAACCATAATTCATCAAGTAGAATTTCTTCAAAATGCTTAGTCTCTTACCTACATTTTATTGTTACTGTTTTTATATTTAGAATGTATATTTTTATTTCATCTTACTCAATATCTTTCTATTTTATTATGAACGGATTTTATATTATTTTTTATACATTTTAATGTTTTAACATATGCTTCAATAGTAGTTTTGTATAAAATAAACACAGACTTGAAACGCGTCATGCATTTACCGTCCATTAAATAATGCTTTAACGTGTTAGTTTAATTTTTACTTGTTATTTAAAGATGTCATCTATTTCCATAAAATCCTGAAGATCACTAGGATTCAATACCAAGTTAATGCCACATACATTCCTTAAACTTGAGACATCCTGAAAAATAAATACAGCTAAAAAATCTATCAAACCTATGACTCAAATTTGTAAATTTAAATAAATATTCAAATTCTAGTCTGAAACAAATAATTTGAATATTAATAAAAAATCACATTTAGAGTAATTTTTTCACAGAAAAAGATAATTTATAAATGTTACTAGATAAATAATTGGTGGATATTTTAGTTGGAAATGAAATGTATTGGATTGTCTCAAGATTTGAACAAATTTGTAATGGTGTTAGTTTGGTTAAAAGCGTGGATTTATCTATTCTGAAGGATTAAGCTATCGACTGTACATTAAGACAGAACCAATAAACGAATCTTTAATGAAGTTTATGTTACTGTAACTTTAGCATTGTCTGAATTACCATAGAACATTGTTTATAGCACATTGAATGCCCAAGTTCATGCATGTGAGAGTTTATTATGGGCACAGATGATATTAAATATATGATAATATTTAATTTAAAAAATACATGGACAATGCTGACACAACGCTTAACTTGGTATTTAAAAGTAAAAAACTCTATACAATGCTAGATTTTAAACTAACAGATATTTGAATGTATTTTCGATTTGTATTATTAGTTTTAAGTAAATAAAATTATTTATTTATTTTAGATATTAAAGAGGCAGTAAAGCTTATTTTGTTTAAATATTATATGAATTTTATGATTTACAAAAGTATTTTACATTTTTAAGATTAATTTTTGATCTCTTCTGTACTTATTTTCATTAATATTGTTATATTTTGTTATATGCATATATATATATATATTGTGCCATGCAGTCATTTAATGGTGTAGTATCTTCGTAGATGTTGGTAAAGATCACATCACATTGTATTATAATAGTATAAAGCTTGCTTGAGTACAAATTAATAGTATTATCTTAGCAACATTATTCGAATGTAAAATATATATTTTGAATACGCTAAAATGTGTTTGATTTAAAAATGAAAGAAATTATGCAATCAATCTATTTATTTGAGAATAATTTATTTCTATTTACAGTCTTTTGTTATTATTAGATTCTAGATCACAAGTTTCGGACGAAGTCCAGGCATTTGGGAAGATTAAGAACTGTACAGGTAACTTTATATTAAAGTTTCATCAAAATCTATTTAGTAGTTTTTGTGTGAAAGAGTAACAAACATTCAGTCTTACAAACATTCGCCTTTATGTGAATCAGTTTTTAGACGAGTGAATGAGACGGAAAAACTCATTTATAGTATAAATAAGATTCACTCAATTAACTAATGAACAGTATTGAGGTAGAGATGAACCATTTTTAAAATGAACGCCCCTCTACCGCGGTTACACGTAGGTACATACAAAAAGGTGTATAGATACAACACACATAAATTGATCTTTGTCATTGGATGTTCATTAACGTATAGGCAAACGGTATCACATTGACAGACAGACGAGCCAATGTTACAGTAAAGTTGTAGCACGCACACAAGTATAGTGATGCAATAAGTATTTCCTCTCACACGTTGAAATTATCACGGTTTTGTGGAGGGGAGTTCATTTTTAGAATGGATTATCTCTAACTCCTGATCAATATTCATCATCCTGTCTTATGATTTTCCAAATGTCCATGTACTGTCCATCTCCCTTCTACTAATTGATGGTTACCCAGTGATGGTCCAGTGGTATCCGCCTGTACCTAGTGGTTGTCCATGTGGTACCCCTCTATACCTAGTGGTTGTCCATGTGGTATCCGTCCGTACCCAGTGATGGTCCATGTGGTATCCCTCTATACCCGGTGATAGACCAGTGTGGTATCCGTCTGTACCTAGTGGTTGTCCATGTACTGCAGTTCTGAGAGCAGCAGCACGGTGTTGGGCAGCGGCCGCGGCTGCGGGGACAGGATGGTCATCTTCTGCGTCTCCATATCCACCGCGGTTCTGTGGCAAACATAATTACATTATATTTATTGTAGTAGGTTTTACTATATAGGAATAAATCTGGATGGCTGCTCTGGATTACAAATTCGATAATATCAAAAGAGAGTATGTTATTTTAAATTGATTTTGTATTATTATAATATTGATACTACCTACACAAAGTCGGTTAAGTTTCGGTTTACAAAACAATACAAAATTATTGTACACCAAAAACAAAACACATGATTTAAACACAAAAAGAGACACCTACAATGGGCGGCCTTATCGCTAAAAAGCGATCTCTTCCAGGCAAACTTAGGATGGAAAAGAGAGGTGATATTTAAATAAGACAGGAGTGTATAGATGATCCAGTCTAAAAATGAACTCCCCTCCACAAAACCGTGATAATTTCAACGTGTGAGAGGAAATACTTATTGCATCACTATACTTGTGTGCGTGCTACAACTTTACTGTAACATTGGCTCATCTGTCTGTCAAAGTGATACCGTTTGCTTATACGTTAATGAACATCCAATGACAAAGATCAATTTATGTGTGTTGTATCTATACACCTTTTTGCATGTACGTGTAACCGCGGTGGAGGGGCGTTCATTTTAGAAATGGTTCATCTCTACTAATACCAAGGTATAAGGCGGTGGTGGAGGATACATACACGCAGACGAAGCCGGCCAGGTTGGAGGTGAGCACCAGGTCGTCGGGCCCCGCCGCGAAGGACACGGCCAGCAGGCGGTGCTGCAGCGACGGCGCCGGCCACACCGCCACCAGCGACGATGTACTAATACCAAGGTATAAGGCGGTGGTGGAGGATACATACACGCAGACGAAGCCGGCCAGGTTGGAGGTGAGCACCAGGTCGTCGGGCCCCGCCGCGAAGGACACGGCCAGCAGGCGGTGCTGCAGCGACGGCGCCGGCCACACCGCCACCAGCGACGATGTACTAATACCAAGGTATAAGGCGGTGGTGGAGGATACATACACGCAGACGAAGCCGGCCAGGTTGGAGGTGAGCACCAGGTCGTCGGGCCCCGCCGCGAAGGACACGGCCAGCAGGCGGTGCTGCAGCGACGGCGCCGGCCACACCGCCACCAGCGACGATGTACTAATACCAAGGTATAAGGCGGTGGTGGAGGATACATACACGCAGACGAAGCCGGCCAGGTTGGAGGCGAGCACCAGGTCGTCGGGCCCCGCCGCGAAGGACACGGCCAGCAGGCGGTGCTGCAGCGACGGCGCCGGACACACCGCCACCAGCGACGATGTACTAATACCAAGGTATAAGGCGGTGGTGGAGGATACATACACGCAGACGAAGCCGGCCAGGTTGGAGGTGAGCACCAGGTCGTCGGGCCCCGCCGCGAAGGACACGGCCAGCAGGCGGTGCTGCAGCGACGGCGCCGGCCACACCGCCACCAGTGACGTCAGCGCGTCCGCGCGCCGCATGCCCAGCGGCATGCACGAGTCCGGTAGCGCGGGCGCACCAACCTGGAGATACCACAAGTTTATTACTTCCAAGACTATCATGGTTTCACTATGATAAAGAGGGTAGACCATACTGTCTGCCAATGACTGTTCATCTTTCTTGCGAGTTCAGTTACTTTGTGATAATAACGCATGAATGCCGAATTATTTAAGAAAATCACTGGCCCAAGTGAGGTGGTAACTTGTTCCAACACTGAGTGGCTGCGCATCAAATATGGAATATTATAAAATATTCTTTATGGATGATTTAATAATAATTCAGTGCCGCAGATGCATACAGCTAAGTGTGTTCGGGTAGGGAAACAAATGGGGAGGTTTGTAAAAAAAACTAAATATGTATAAGCGAACGACAGGTGAATGATAACTATATTTATAGATTTTTGTTGGTTTCTCTTACCTTGAATATCTTGAGATCGGAGAACTTGACGTCGAAGGAGTGCGGGTAGTAGGGGGTTCTCTTCCCGTAGAAGTACTCGCGGATCCGCGCGTCGCGCGACTCCGACCGCTGCGACCCGGACCGCTCCACCACCTGCACACAACATACAACTATTTATCGATAACAATTATTTAATATGGCAACTATTGCTACATAGAACACTTAGGCATGTCGTAAAATAAATTACATAAAACAATGTCAGGTAAATAATTAAATACTAGGGTATATTTCACTTTCACAAAGGAGTTTCACAGAGGAATTAAAACACACGACGTTTCGACTACAACAAGAGCGGTCTTTTACAGGAGTGAGCGTCCCGCCGTGGTGTTTTAACTCATTTGTAAACACGTGAGTAATTCCCGTTGTTATATGAATACTAGGGTACAGTTAGAGTGTAACTTACGCCGCCGCTTTTCGGCAAGAAGACGACTTTCACGAACTTAGGCATGTCTCTCTTCAGCTCGTTGTACAGCCGTTCATTGTCCAGGACTAGTATAACATCCACCTACAAATAACAATAACAATAATTGAATTAAATAACAATAATTATTATATAAGTTTTGAATGAATTAAACTAAGAATAAAAGTTCACATTTACTTATACATTTACTAGCTGAACCGCCCGCGGCTTAAATTTTATTCCCATGTTTTCTGGGCTACTACAACTATATTAAAATCAAAAGCATCTAACTAAATCAGCCCAGCCTAGAGTTTGAATTATAACTTGAATTACAACGAAAATTGGCATTTTTTTTATAATATTAGTATGGATACTGTATTAATGTCCAATGTAAAATAGTAGTTGTTCTGAGTCACCTCGAAAGCCTGCGCGGCGTGCGTGAGCACCTTGTACCCGTCGCCCTTGATCCACCCGCACGTGTTGATGATGACGCCTGACGCCGACGCTGTAAGGAAACCAGTACTAAATATTATATACATAAACAATTGTGTATAAATAAGTCTTCATATCATCATAAATAATGCAATATACTAATGCAGTAAATGCTGTGATTTTATACTCTGTCTTTACTTTAATGATACTTTAATATAAAGCATAAGAGTTTGTTTTGTTAAAGACTCAAAGACTCATTTATTGGTAAAGATATTACAGGAACACACATTCATCAACACAGTTAACCCCTTAAACAAAAATCCCTTTTTCAACCAGCTAAAACTTCAGTCTTGAATTGAGTTGAATAGGCAAATCTTAAAACTATCAGAACAAATTTCCAAATACCTTTCTTATTAGCTTCACATTTCTCCGTGATAACCTCTGCTAGTCGTGACACTATGGTGTTGTAAAGCTCCAGGTTGTCATTGGGCTTCTTGTGGCCAAAATGGTACACCAATGGGGCTTGTTGGCTGAATCCCTCTTCTATGGATGCAGGCCGCTCCACCAGTATTGCACCTGTAATTTATTTATTTATTATATTTAATTTCATATCTATTTTTGTTAAAACATGTATTTCCAATTGACAAGGACTTGAAAACTTGTTTACTATAGTGCAATCAACAGAAGATACCTCAACTTGTATTTAAAAAGTCCATAAGTAAATGTTTTACAGATCTCTCGTTTTCTGGTAACTACTAAGTAACTAGCATTAACTAAATTCTTACCCACTGTCCCCGGAACACTAATCTGTCCCTGACCGACATCCAGATCCACATAGATAGGCCTCCTGCCCATCCTTACTGCATAATTTAACAGTAGTTTTGTCAGAGTTGATTTGCCGACATCACCCGGCCCAACAACCATGGTGACTGGCCCGCGAGTGTTCTCCTGCTCTGCGGCTAGCCTCTGCTGTTCTAGGGCTGCATGCACATTCAAGTATACTACCTGGAAATATGAACTAACTATTACTGTTATGTATGAGTAATAATTAATTAAGTACTTGTTAAATAGTCTATGTTAAAATTTTGAAGACCAATTTTAAATTAAAAATTTGATTGTCTTTTTTACAATGTTTATAATACAAATTAAATAATACTTAGATGTGTCTGAAACGTGTCAGTATGCTGACTATAATTGGTACAATATGTTAGCATCAATCTTACCATAGGGGTTTCTTTGGCCACATAACTGACTTCAGTCCGTCCCCGCAACTCCACAGTACATCCGTGCCATGTGAACACTGCGACTTTAGCCCCTGTGTGGAACTCATAGGGCTTTCCTTTCACTAATTCCGTACCAAACAATTCTGCATAGCCACTTTTTATCTACAACACAAAACATAACCTTATTTTATAATTACCACTCGTAATTAACGGAAACAAGGATGTATTTAATTAGGAACAAATGTTAGGTTCAGTATTATACCTCTAGAACTACTTTCTCATTCTTCGATTCCACTTCAAAACGAAGCTCTGAATCAGGGTCCAATTTGAACTCTTGTAGTTGAACTTCTGTCATTTTATTATATTCTTCTTTGTCAATAATCGTCAATATTACTCATAGAAATGAAAACAATCGTTAGTAGTAGTTTAATATGTATAGATTTAATTTAATTTAATTGAAGACAAGACAAACAAGAAACACAAATCAAATCAAAATAAATTGTTGCGTTTCATTTCAACGGTGCGATTCATTCATTCGATACGATGTGCCGCTGCCGTGCCGAGTAAGGTTTGACAAGAGTCAGACTCGATTCCTACTTTGGACTCGCTTACTCGAATACAAATTTGTTTTGATTCGAGTACGCCGGACTCATTTCCGGTACTCGAGTCAGGAAGAATCGATTCGTACTTGCTAACTCGATTCTATATATGCGAGTCCAACTGAATCGAGTCTAATAGACAAGTTTTGTTAGCTCGCTCGTACTCGCAAAATTAGATGGTCAAATGCCAATCTTATGTCAGTGACAAATGTTTACGTTTCTTTTATAATATCTTTTTTTACGGTTTATATATATAATTTACCCGTTGGGGGACTTTTTCAAAGTATTTATTTTATTACAGAAATATAACTTAAACTGCAAAACATGAACGTAATAAATGGCCTTATTACTTAACATTTTCATTTTCTTTCTAATAAATTTTATTATTTAACATGCAGTTGTAACGAAACGTAACAACGATATTTCATTTCAAACTCAGAAGAAGGAATAATCTAAGATTTCAAAAGACAAAAACAAAAATCGTTTTGTTGTGAAATTTAAAAAGTAAATAGGTAATTAGGTACTTTGTGTATTTAAATGCCAGAGAAAAATGGAGGATTCTTTTTTAGAATACCGTGATAGGACTGGAGTAGACAGCGAATCTGACTCCGAAATTATTGACAACAGTTTCGTAGAAAATGTTCCATTTTCAGCAAAAAAGAAGAACCATACTGTATTTGTTGCTGAATCTGAAGAATCTACTGATGGTATAGCAAATATTCCCAACTAATATTTATCTTACATATATACATAATACATAGGTAATTGTGGCCAAAATTTAAATTTTAGGAGAAAGTGAGACAGATCAATCGAAACATGAGCTGTCCAAATCTATTGCACGACGCAGCAGTGTTTTAAATGCTCATTTACCAACTAGTAGTGACGAGGGTAAGATATATAAACTGTTTACAACAATATGGTACTTTTTACTTGTTTATTAATTAACAATCTCTTCATACAGAGGCTAGCAGGAAAGGTAGTTTCAGAAGGCCATCCCCATCTACTGACAAAGTAGTTTTAAGTTCTTCAGATGAAGATGATGGTAAGAAAACCTATTATTTTCAAATTAATTATGAAAATTATTAAATAATACCATAAAATATACATAAAATAATACTCTTTACAGAAGATGTGTCACCAGAATTGGTGCCAAAGAGAAGACCACCACTAACTCCTAAAATTATTGACGGCAATGATTCAATTATTATCCGTAAGACAAAAAAACGCATTTTAATGCTTGACTCTGATACAGACAATTCTATTATCATAGAACAGAATAGACAAAAGAAATTAACCTGTTTAAAAGAGACACCATTAAAAATACATGGTAAAATCAACTTCAACCAGAGTGCTGATAAGAGCATGGAAAATGATGATATTGACGAAGATGAATCTGATAAAGAAAATAGCAGATCAGATAATGATGAGGAAGCTTCTAAAATCAATGATAATGATTCTGATAGTGACAACAAATCAAATAATTGGAGCGATTCTGACGATGAACCAATCATAGCTAGGAAAAAGAATTTACGGGTTATTAATGACAGTATAGACATAAAACAGAAACAAACTTCAAGCACAGAAGGCAGTTCTGATCACGATTCTGTAAGCAGCAAAAGTAATGACAACAAAGATATCACTACTGAACAAGATGATGATACTGATGATGGTCCCGATGAGGACCTGATGGTGATGTCCCGAGCTACGCGGATGAGTATCATGGGAGTGATACCGAAAGATGATGAAAGTGATGATTCAGATTATATACAATCTGATGAGGTAAGTTAAATTATACCTTCAATGTATGTAACTATCTCCAGATATTTGTTTTGGGTGTTCAAGGTGTTTTCTATATTATATTGTTTGATGAAGTCTGAAAATAACCATTTTCAGAGTTCCCGAAAGTCAAAAGAAAGCTTATCAGACCTTCCTGAAGTCAGCTTCGTCCCCACAACTCCTCAAAAGCCAGCAGAAGATGGAGACACCTCCGAGTTAACCTGCTCTCCCTTCAGTAGCCCTGCCCATGACATCACACATGAACTTAACAATAGTCAACTCAACAAATCTAACAGTCAACTCAACAAATCAAAAAATAGATTCAACCAATCAAACAGTCAATTCAACAATTCGGAGAATGTCATTGACCTAACTATACCAATTGAAGCACAGAGTAAGGCTAACCGGACAGTGAATTATGATGATGATGTCGCGATTGTAGAAACAAAGGCGGAGATTATCGCACTCAGTAGTGATGATGATGATGATGAGGTGAGTGGTAATAATTAAATACTTAACTAAGAATCATGCTATAAGATAGTTTTTAAATATTTTCAGAAGGATAATTTGCTATCTTTTTGTGCTTTATTGTATGAAAGGGTGTTTCACAGGACCTTTTGAAGAGATATCATTAAACTAATAAAAAGTAGTACTTGGTATAATCACGCTCTATGGTGGGTTGGTGATCATAGTAAGTTAGTAAATCCTAAGTGCTCTATATGTTTGCGTCTTGAATAAATGTTATTGAAGTTCTCTTTTGCCTGTTTTTTGGCATACTTGGTATAATTAGTGGGCGTTGTCAAACCGACCCAGACGGTTTGACTTAAATGCGGTGGAACTATTTTAGGCCGATAACGCGCTGACCTTTGCAAGCTCAAATGTTATTCAACGTGCATTTTTTTCGTAATTAATTGCTATTTTTGTGTGTACAAATCAATTGTAAATCTAACGAACTATGTGAAGTTAGATGACAATTATGTGAGCGGCTTAATTCGATGCGATTACGATTAACCAATGGTTACAATTACGTATTACCAAAATATACATACATAGAAAAACAATACTCTGTTTAGTAATTTAAACTGTATGAAAATGAGGGTAGGTGTGAATGTTTCATATAATTCTTACAGTTCATTATGCTCTCAGTAAAAAAAAAGAGTGAGGGTAGTTTTGAATAGCTATAACGATTTTTGAAATGACGCGTCATTTCGCTGGCGGTTGTGAACTGAGTTAACAATTTTTTTAAAGGATTGAAAGAACTGAAAATATAAAATAAATTATCAAATAATCAAAGTTCCCAGTATGTTTTAGTGGTTTAGAGTCAAAGTTTTGTAAATGGTGAAAAATGACGAGTAAAAGTTCGAGAAAGTCAGTCAGCCCTCGGAATGTAAGTCTCTCTTTTGAAATAATCTCTGAACCGATCCCATTTGTTATAAAATTTAAAGAGTTATGTCATTTATTTCCATAAAATCCTAAAGATCACTTGGAAAAGTTGAACAATACAAAAAATAAATCGTAATTCAAGTAGGTATTTGTCATTGGAGGTTATACAAGAAATAGCAGTGTTATAAAATTTCAAATAAATACCGTGACCCAAACGAGTAGGTAATAAAAACCAATAACATAATGTAAACGTAATCCATTACAAATTAGCGTCGGTAATAATGTGTAAAACCGTTGGAATATAGGTACCTTCTAAATCTTTACAAATTAGCGTCGGTAATAATGTGTAAAACCGTTGGAATATAGGTACCTTCTAAATCTTTAGTTATTTCAAATAGCTACCTACATTATATTGATCCATCGTTACAGAAATGGTTCTACGGACCAGCGTGCGATGCCCCAGTAGCTTGCATAATGCTAAGTTAGGTTTTACATTACTTACATTTAGGTTATATCTGGACAATTCATCAACAAGCCTCGTGGCAAGCTCGAAGCTTGTGTTACGGAAACCTAGTTTCTACTTTTCACCAAGTTATTTGGGTCTTTCCTCATCTATGATCGTTTTGTTGCAAATACTTCTTCTCACATACGTATAGGTACGGGGCGTTGTCGCAGGGCCGATATCAGTTATTCACAACAGCTGACAAATTCAAAATATGAGCGCAATCGCAAACTTTCGCCTATATTATCATAATCGAATTCATTATTATTTCTTCCATGCTTTATTGCGCAGATAAAAAAGATCCTAATTTATTAAAATTAGGATTTTTTTTGCACACCATTCTGAAGGTAGAATATAAGGCACTTTGTTATAATATAACACTTAAATGTAATACCTACCTGTATTCAGCAAATAAATGATTTTGATTTGATTTAGCACGGAACTAGATGTTGCTGTATGATTGCAGCAATACTTATTTATTTTCTTTAATAAAAACTTTCAGGTGACTGTGTCCGATAAGAAATCTCCACGCAAATTAGTGAAGTCTCCTAAGCTAGATGTGTCGTCGGCGCGGGAGGTGAAAGCGGGGCCAGACATCAAACAGTACTTAGAGCCGTCGAGCCGTCCCAACCAGGTAACTAATAAATATATATAAATAAATATTGCTGGACAATTGACACAGCAACATCTAGCCCCGTGATAAGCTATGCTTGTGTTACGGGTGCTAGATTTCTAATATACCTACTTAATATAATATACATACTTACATAGATATTTTATCATACATATAGAACACGGAAGAAATATCTGCCATCGTAAAATTTTTTGTTACAAGGCTGGAATCGAACACGCAACCTCTTGCGTCGCAGGCCTGTTCACCCGCTGTACCACAAAGGTCGTCACAAAATGTTACATTACATCCCTATTTATTTATTTATTTTATAATATGATCCGTATGAATCCGTTTTGACTTACAGTGGCTATGTAATTACGCTAATAATTCTAGTGTTAGTACTTTTCCTGTTTATTTGTCAACGAAATCTTTGTCCTCAGCTGATATATGTCACGAAGCATGTGCGAGAAAATGAGTTGAACAAGCTTCACAGGCTCAAAGAGGACCTCGCTAGTGTCAGAGTAAGTTAAACAACTTTTATTAGTCCATGTTTATTTAATATATAATTAACACTTAATACTTCAATGTTTTATAATGTTTTTATAATCAATAGATGACATTGGTTATTTTGCCAATGCTATAGAGTGAGCACCAAATGTGGTTGCATACCTTACTTATGCTTTTGTCTAGATGCTCCTGCAAGAGATGGACCTGGACACCCTCCCCGACCGTGGATCCAGGCTGATCGCGCGGCTCACTGCGCTGGAGACGGAGGTCCGCAGGCAGGGCGACCGCGTCGGCAACATGGTGCTGCATCCAGGTCAGTCATAGAGACCTAGACCTAGGTAATCCACCAGACACTCTGGTCCCACGGAATTACATATCTACATGACACTTTGACACTTCTCAGCTGCGTGTAGAGGCAGTTTTCATCACGCCGCAGCATTTTGCTGGAACAACGTTCCACCTCCTGAGATTATTTTGATTTACTGTAAATTAATAAAACTTTATCCTCGTTTTAGTTGACATCAAAGTAGATTGTAATTATCTAACGTTTATTACAGACGCCTCAACAGCCGAGGATACCTCAAGAGAAGGTCTGGCGTGGGACGATATCAATTCGGTCCAGCCGCGTATGTTCGGCAAACAGGGTGAGTTTCAATTTCAACGAATGCTAGAGTTATATTTGTTTTGTGAATCTAGTCTAATATTGTAAAAAAAAATATTGACGAGACATACTCGTACACTCGAATGGGAATAGTATAAGAATGTATGTATGTACTTGTTTAAGTATTTATTTATTTATTTAAGGCACAGCCAACAGCATATATTACATATTATCAATGATATTTCAATGAAGGATAATTTTTTAGAGTTTCTTGTATGACAATAAATGATCTATCTATCTATCTAGCCATGGCCACCCACATGGCTGAGCGCAGCCTCATCATCGACCGCCTGCGCGACCTGCACACGTCCCTGGCCTCCCGCCCGGCGGAGGGCACGCGGGCCTCCGCGCCGCGCGCCCTGGCCTCCACCATGATGCCGTACCAGCTGCACGCGCTCGCCTGGCTCCAGTGGAGGGAGACGCAGCGCCCTTCTGCTGGGATACTAGGTAACTGTGGCCTCCCTGTGGCCTCATCATCGACCGTCTGCGCGACCTGCACACGTCCCTGGCCTCCCGCCCGGCGGAGGGCACGCGGGCCTCCGCGCCGCGCGCCCTGGCCTCCACCATGATGCCGTACCAGCTGCACGCGCTCGCCTGGCTCCAGTGGAGGGAGACGCAGCGCCCTTCTGCTGGGATACTAGGTAACTGTGGCCTCCCTGTGGCCTCATCATCGACCGCCTGCGCGACCTGCACACGTCCCTGGCCTCCCGCCCGGCGGAGGGCACGCGGGCCTCCGCGCCGCGCGCCCTGGCCTCCACCATGATGCCGTACCAGCTGCACGCGCTCGCCTGGCTCCAGTGGAGGGAGACGCAGCGCCCTTCTGCTGGGATACTAGGTAACTGTGGCCTCCCTGTGGCCTCATCATCGACCGTCTGCGCGACCTGCACACGTCCCTGGCCTCCCGCCCGGCGGAGGGCACGCGGGCCTCCGCGCCGCGCGCCCTGGCCTCCACCATGATGCCGTACCAGCTGCACGCGCTCGCCTGGCTCCAGTGGAGGGAGACGCAGCGCCCTTCTGCTGGGATACTAGGTAACTGTGGCCTCCCTGTGGCCTCATCATCGACCGCCTGCGCGACCTGCACACGTCCCTGGCCTCCCGCCCGGCGGAGGGCACGCGGGCCTCCGCGCCGCGCGCCCTGGCCTCCACCATGATGCCGTACCAGCTGCACGCGCTCGCCTGGCTCCAGTGGAAGGAGACGCAGCGCCCTTCTGCTGGGATACTAGGTAACTGTGGCCTCCCTGTGGCCTCATCATCGACCGTCTGCGCGACCTGCACACGTCCCTGGCCTCCCGCCCGGCGGAGGGCACGCGGGCCTCCGCGCCGCGCGCCCTGGCCTCCACCATGATGCCGTACCAGCTGCACGCGCTCGCCTGGCTCCAGTGGAGGGAGACGCAGCGCCCTTCTGCCGGGATACTAGGTAATGTTAACTGTGGCCTTCCCGTGGCCTCCACATATTAGGTAGATGTATTCCACCACACTTTACTTACAAATTAGCAAAAACACTCCACGTTTCGACTATAACGAGAGCAGTCTTTCTCAGGAGGAGTGAGTGTTCCTTCGTGCTCTGTCTCCTCGCTGCTCGCGCGCGCGTAGCTCGGTTCAGAAAACCTTAACTCAATTTAATCAAAGTTATAAACTTGGTTTATATTCCAGCCGACGACATGGGTCTCGGCAAGACGATCACTATGATATCTCTGATCGCGAGCGACAAAGAGACCAAGATCGACCAGCGCGACGAGGACGATACTGATGATGAACCGAAGTCGAAGGTGAAACGTACGTATTCTTCATCATTATCCCTTAAAACTACATATATTATGTTAAGATTACGTTAATTTTATGATACTAACTTTGGTTTTTAGCATAGTTTTTGATTAATTATTTTAATTATCCAACTACTTCTTTCATTTCTTTTCTAGCTTTGGCACGCAATGCGTAAATGCGTTTTGCAATGCTATGAAAAAATACTTGTTCGTTATTTATATTACTACGTATTATAAAAATAATCTACGTAAAGAAAGATGGAGTGAAAAATAATAATTCTGTAAGAGTCGGTCATGGAGAAAATTAGTTTTCGTTTTCAGAGATATGGTGTTTCTAGGCTCAATAATACATGATACTAAAGTTAATTTTACGATTTTTAGCATATTTTTTATGTATGTATGTTTCGCCATAAGGCCTAACCAATGATAAAAGAGCACGTTACATCCGGTACATTCCAGTGGTCCGCGGCGGCACCCTAGTGGTCTGCCCCGCGTCGCTGATCCAGCAGTGGGCCTCCGAAGTGAGCAAGCACTGCACCAAGCACGCGCTCACAGTCTGCCTGCACCACGGCGCCGCGCGCGCCGCGCAGCCGCACAGGCTCACCAACTACCACGTGGTCGCTACCACCTACAACATACTGCAGAGGGATACTGAGAAGGTGAGCAAGCACTGCACCAAGCACGCGCTCACGGTCTGCCTGCACCACGGCGCCGCGCGCGCCGCGCAGCCGCACAGGCTCACCAACTACCACGTGGTCGCTACCACCTACAACATACTGCAGAGGGATACTGAGAAGGTGAGCAAGCACTGCACCAAGCACGCGCTCACGGTCTGCCTGCACCACGGCGCCGCGCGCGCCGCGCAGCCGCACAGGCTCACCAACTACCACGTGGTCGCTACCACCTACAACATACTGCAGAGGGACACTGAGAAGGTGAGCAAGCACTGCACCAAGCACGCGCTCACGGTCTGCCTGCACCACGGCGCCGCGCGCGCCGCGCAGCCGCACAGGCTCACCAACTACCACGTGGTCGCTACCACCTACAACATACTGCAGAGGGACACTGAGAAGGTGAGCAAGCACTGCACCAAGCACGCGCTCACGGTCTGCCTGCACCACGGCGCCGCGCGCGCCGCGCAGCCGCACAGGCTCACCAACTACCACGTGGTCGCTACCACCTACAACATACTGCAGAGGGATACTGAGAAGGTGAGCAAGCACTGCACCAAGCACGCGCTCACGGTCTGCCTGCACCACGGCGCCGCGCGCGCCGCGCAGCCGCACAGGCTCACCAACTACCACGTGGTCGCTACCACCTACAACATACTGCAGAGGGACACTGAGAAGGTGAGCAAGCACTGCACCAAGCACGCGCTCACGGTCTGCCTGCACCACGGCGCCGCGCGCGCCGCGCAGCCGCACAGGCTCACCAACTACCACGTGGTCGCTACCACCTACAACATACTGCAGAGGGATACTGAGAAGGTGAGCAAGCACTGCACCAAGCACGCGCTCACGGTCTGCCTGCACCACGGCGCCGCGCGCGCCGCGCAGCCGCACAGGCTCACCAACTACCACGTGGTCGCTACCACCTACAACATACTGCAGAGGGACACTGAGAAGGTGAGCAAGCACTGCACCAAGCACGCGCTCACGGTCTGCCTGCACCACGGCGCCGCGCGCGCCGCGCAGCCGCACAGGCTCACCAACTACCACGTGGTCGCTACCACCTACAACATACTGCAGAGGGACACTGAGAAGGTGAGCAAGCACTGCACCAAGCACGCGCTCACGGTCTGCCTGCACCACGGCGCCGCGCGCGCCGCGCAGCCGCACAGGCTCACCAACTACCACGTGGTCGCTACCACCTACAACATACTGCAGAGGGACACTGAGAAGGTGAGCAAGCACTGCACCAAGCACGCGCTCACGGTCTGCCTGCACCACGGCGCCGCGCGCGCCGCGCAGCCGCACAGGCTCACCAACTACCACGTGGTCGCTACCACCTACAACATACTGCAGAGGGACACTGAGAAGGTGAGCAAGCACTGCACCAAGCACGCGCTCACGGTCTGCCTGCACCACGGCGCCGCGCGCGCCGCGCAGCCGCACAGGCTCACCAACTACCACGTGGTCGCTACCACCTACAACATACTGCAGAGGGACACTGAGAAGGTGAGCAAGCACTGCACCAAGCACGCGCTCACGGTCTGCCTGCACCACGGCGCCGCGCGCGCCGCGCAGCCGCACAGGCTCACCAACTACCACGTGGTCGCTACCACCTACAACATACTGCAGAGGGATACTGAGAAGGTAACACTTATTTGGGACTGTGATGTTGCTTGGTTTTTGTTTTCAGTGGATGTTTCATTCAATAGGCAAGTATTGTTAACCTTTTTCACAGGAGGTGAAATGTTGCATGGATAGCCCAATCTAGTCAATATACCCACGATTAATAGTCCGCCTCTGATCTTGATATTTCGTTAAATTAAATGGAACGCTTCGAGATAACCACGGGCATAGATGTTACTGTGTAAATCTTCCAGCATTTTTTTATACTACCAAGTTGGCAGATAAGCGTGCGGCCCAATTGGTGGAGAGCGGTTACTACAGCCTATGGAGGCCTGTAGCATCAGAGATGTTACCTGCGTGCTGCCGAACCCTTTAAATGCTTCAGAATAGTTAGTTAGGGTGGCTCAGTTTACCGCATTTAGACTCAAAGGCCATTATGCGTGATGATCAGAATACCCATATATAAACCCTGTAATCCCCAGAACGGGGTACTCACAAAGGTGCAATGGCACCGCGTGATCCTGGACGAGGCGCACATCGTCCGCAACCACAAGTCTGCGACGTCGGGCGCCGTGTGTGCGCTGCGGGCGCGGCGGCGCTGGTGCCTGACGGGCACGCCCGTGCAGAACAAGGACCTGGACCTGTTCGCGTTGCTCAAGTTCCTGCGCGTCACTCCCTTCGACGAGCTGCAGGTAACCAACAACAACGGGAACAAACATCCTTAACTTGGTCCTATGAGAGGTCATTGAACTCTAATAACATTATTTGACATTAAACATTAATTACCACCCAATAGGTATGAGTCTGCTACTAGGTATAAGTCTTTTGACAGGTATAACCATTATAAACAGGACCAGGACCAGAACAGGCTTGGCTAAGCCTTTATCCTGTGTTGAGCGGTCAATGAACTCTTCATCGTTAATTTAAACTCCATATCACACAACTGTTAAATAAGCCTCTTTGGCACGCCCATATGTTTGTTGTCATGTGAATATTGACTTAACCGACTTTCCTAGATCTGTATTACAAAGTGTCAGATTGATGACGTAACTGGCAATATTCTCTTGGCTAGGTTGACCTTCTGATTCTTAGGGCATACATCTCTTATAATTTAGACTGAAATTTATAAAAATATCTCTTTCAATATAAACCAAATTTTCCACCAGATGTGGAAGAAATGGATCGACAACAAGAGCCAGGGCGGCCAGGAGCGGCTCAGCACCATAATGCAATGCATTCTCCTGCGAAGAACGAAGGCTCAGCTGCAGAAGAACGGACAACTCTCCTGTCTGCCAGAGAGGAGCACACACCTCACGGAGGTGACCCTCAACCCGCAGGAGATGAACGTCTACCAGAAGGTGAGTAGACCGCAATAGACCGCAGTAGTCGAGGCCCAATAGACCAGCTCTTGTCTGCCAGAGAGGAGCACACACTTCACGTCGGTCACCCTCACGCCGCAGGAGATGAACGTCTACCAGATGGTGAGTAGACCGCAGTAGACCGCAGAAGACCAAAGGGACCAGAGGGGCTAAAGACCAGTCTCCTGTCTGCCAGAGAGTAGCTCACACCAAAAGCAAAAGATCTTTACTCTTGACGAGATAGTTTAGACCTTTATTCACCAAGTCAAGTGCTGGTTGGTAAATGTCATCTGTCCTTCAAACACTTTACAGTCCTCAAATCATGCCGGTTTCTTCACAAAGTTTGCCTCCCAAGTGCGGGTTGTCGAAAGTCACATGAACATTCACCTGCACTTGGCCAGCATTGTAATTAAGAAACCTAATCTCGGATGTGGCTTCAAGGGAGCACACCAAAAGTCAAAGAAGAAGTGTACAAGCATAGGGAACGTAAATAGGGATGCTTTTGTTTATACATTGGTTAATATAATTAATGGATTGTCTGTTCGTCGTCAGGTCCTGGTGTTGTCCAAGTCCCTGTTCGCCCAGTTCCTGCACCAGCGCGCGGAGAAGAACGCAGACTCCACCAGCTTCGCGGCCAACAAACAGGACTCCGAGTACTACAAGATGCACAAGCGGATGATGGCTATACAAGGCAAGTATCACGCTACTTATATCAACTTTAATTCTACGTTTACTAAGTCAGAGTTAAGAAAAATTTACACTAGACGCCGGCATTTAAAATTCTTCTATGCAAACAGGTGTGAAACCCGTGAAATCCCACGAGATCCTGGTCCTACTCCTGCGCCTGCGCCAGGTGTGCTGCCACTGCGGCCTCATCGCCGCCATGTTGGACGCAGAGACAGCCGCGCAGCCGGAGGACGCCGCGTCCGCCGACCTGCTCAAGGAACTGGACAAGCTGAGTCTCACGGACACAGCCAAAAGGAAGGTAACTGTCACCAGGGCTCATAGCGGCATGTTGGACGCAGAGACAGCCGCGCAGCCGGAGGACGCCGCGTCCGCCGACCTGCTCAAGGAACTGGACAAGCTGAGTCTCACGGACACAGCCAAGAGGAAGGTAACTGTCACCAGGGCTCATAGCGGCATGTTGGACGCAGAGACAGCCGCGCAGCCGGAGGACGCCGCGTCCGCCGACCTGCTCAAGGAACTGGACAAGCTGAGTCTCACGGACACAGCCAAGAGGAAGGTAACTGTCACACTACAGCCATTAATCAATCCAATGTTACAAAGAAATCATCAATACGTTCGGGAAACTACGCAACGACTTTCCATCCACCACCTCAGTGTCTCAAGACCCAAGTCTATTTCCAAATTAATTAAGTAAATAACTTTCAGAGTAAAGACCACGAGGACGTCGACAGCCAGGAGCCCGAGGCGGCGGCCACGGCCACGGAGGCCATCCGCGCCGTGCTGTCGCCCAACAACCCCGTGTTCCGGCTGAGCCAGCCCTCCTCCAAGATACAGGCCGTCATGGACTGCCTGGAGAAGAACGTCTTCGCCAACAAAGGTATTAATTACATCACCAATAAATAAACGGTAACTCAACTCGATTTAATCAATTTTCTGTTTTTAAGCCTCGAGTAGACCGGATGCGTATGCGTACACGTAAGCGCAGACGTGCACGTACCACTGAGTTGTAATGTATGGGAATGTATGAGACAGGCAGGACACACTGCTTGCGTAACGTGACGTGCGCGTGCAGTGTGCGGTTTGCTCGAGGCTTTAATGTGGGAATGTCACTGGTGGAAATTCATTTTGTTTCTAGATACCTATCTAATTTTAAATGGTTATGGCTTCAACAAGTCTCAGAGACAAAGTATAGGTACTTTTATTGTATGTTATTAAATGATGTTATCATAACGCTTCCCCTCAGGTGACAAAGCAGTGGTAGTATCCCAGTGGACGTCCGTCCTGCGGCTGGTAGAAACGGAACTAAAAACCCGGCGCGTGCGCAGCGTCACGCTGAGCGGCGACGTGCCCGTGCCGGCGCGGCCCCGCCTCATCGACGCCGTCAACGACCCCACTAGCGACGTGAAGGTATACTCGACCACATTATTTAAATCATTGTCATCATTTCAACCGTCGAACAATCACTGTTAAACATGGTGCTTCCTGCTTCAGTGTTATTTCGGTTGAAACCAGCATACAGTCCCGCAGTGGACGTCTCTAGCCACCTGCCGCATAAAATCTACGTGATTCAGCTGTTTCACCGATTCATCTGACCCTTTAGAACACTGACCTGATCGATCTGGGTCTTCATGCTACTTACCATGTAAATGAGCCACCCCGCTTTGTTATAGAAACTTTCGTCATTTTCATGTCATTCGAAATATTTTATACCTACTACACCTTATAGATGAAATCAGTTGAAACATTTGTAACTTCCAGGTGATGCTGCTATCTCTTTGCGCGGGCGGCGTCGGCATCAACCTGTGCGGCGCGAACCACCTCCTCCTGCTAGACCCTCACTGGAACCCCCAGCTGGAGGAGCAGGCCCAGGACAGGATCTACAGGGTGGGCCAGAAGAAGGACGTGCATGTCTACAGGTGACAACAACCTCTGCAGAACCACCTTCTCAAAGTCAAAGTCAGAAACTTGATTTCCGCAGAAACAGGGATTTACATTGACACGTCCGAAAAAACTTATAACTAAATAAATCATTTATAACTCGTCTTATAATAGACGAGTTTATTACTACATTTAATCTTCATATTTGCTTTATAGTATATAATATACCATATAGATTATTATTAATTATTAGAAAATTTTGAAATTGAAACCATATAGATTGCCGAGAAGTATGATATAGATATTTATGTACCATAAAAGTGTCTTTATATAAATTTTAATTTATTTTTTATATATTATTTACAGATTCATGTGCGTAGGCACAGTGGAACAGACCATCAGAAAGCTGCAAGAAGCCAAGTTGAAGTTAGCGGAGAATGTGCTGACGGGCGCACGGAACACGGCCGCGTCATCGCTGTCCATCGAGGACCTCAAGATGCTCTTCAACATGGGGCAGACCTCATAGAATATAGAGCTCAAATTTATTGTTCAACATGGGGAAGACCTCATAGAATATAGAGCTCAAATTTATTGTTCAACATGGGGCAGACCTCATAGAATATAGAGCTCAAATTTATTGTTCAACATGGGGAAGACCTCATAGAATATAGAGCTCAAATTTATTGTTCAACATGGGGCTGACCTCATAGAATATAGAGCTCAAATTTATTGTTCAACATGGGACAGACCTCATAGAATATAGAGCTAAAATTTATTGTTCAACATGGGGCAGACCTCATAGAATATAGAGCTAAAATTTATTGTTCAACATGGGGCAGACCTCATAGAATATAGAGCTAAAATTTATTGTTCAACATGGGGCAGACCTCATAGAATATAGAGCTAAAATTTATTGTTCAACATGGGGCAGACCTCATAGAATATAGAGCTCAAATTTATTGTTCAACATGGGGCAGACCTCATAGAATATAGAGCTAAAATTTATTGTTCAACATGGGGCAGACCTCATAGAATATAGAGCTAAAATTTATTGTTCAACATGGGGCAGACCTCATAGAATATAGAGCTAAAATTTATTGTTCAACATGGGGCAGACCTCATAGAATATAGAGCTAAAATTTATTGTTCAACATGGGGCAGACCTCATAGAATATAGAGCTAAAATTTATTGTTCAACATGGGGCAGACCTCATAGAATATAGAGCTCAAATTTATTGTTCAACATGGGGCAGACCTCATAGAATATAGAGCTAAAATTTATTGTTCAACATGGGGCAGACCTCATAGAATATAGAGCTCAAATTTATTGTTCAACATGGGGCAGACCTCATAGAATTATAACGCTAAAATTTATTGTTCAACATGGGGCAGACCTCATAGAATATAGAGCTCAAATTTATTGTTCAACATGGGGCAGACCTCATAGAATATAGAGCTCAAATTTATTGTTCAACATGGGGCAGACCTCATAGAATATAGAGCTCAAATTTATTGTTCAACATGGGGCAGACCTCATAGAATATAGAGCTTAAATTTATTGTTCAACATGGGGCAGACCTCATAGAATATAGAGCTAAAATTTATTGTTCAACATGGGGCAAACCGGATAGGATCTATAGATTAAAGTTATAAAACAAAAATGTATTATTACCATAATTATTTTGCCAAAGTGCCAAGAGTAAGTGGAGCGAATAAGATTGACTGAATGCTGTAATTTAAAAAATACTACCAGGGTTTAATTTTTTATGATATAACATGGGTCTATTCTATACTATCATTTGAGTATTTTGAGTCTGTGGTTTCAAGTTGGGTATGGTGGTAAATATTCCTTAGATCATAATTATTAAATTCTGAGTTATCAGGCTATTTGAGTTTTCAGTGCCAATAGTGGTATGTTTTAAACCTGTGCCTTTATCGCCAGTATTTGCTAGAGCACCAGTACATAAACTAGAGCATGAGGGCCATAGACAAACCGCTTCATTATGTTACAGTTATTCTTATATTTTAAATAATAATTCTATTAAAATTCAAATTTAATCGTGAGGAATTTGGGTAACTCTACGCGCGAAATAAAACTGATTGAAATAAATAAAACTTAAAAATTAATAAATAATGGTGTAAATATATTTAAGCACCATGCAGTGCCATATTATGTAATATTATATCGATATCGATGCTGGACATTCCAAGAATTTTACTTATTTATATTCTATTCTATTTAATAATTTCAATTTCACTGACAGAATTAATAATAACTTTGTGTAAATAATAACATAATTTTTTTGGGTATAGTTTATAAATTAACAATTATTAACTATTTAGAATTAGCATTTCTGGTGATTTTAAACAATTAATATTGACCAGGTAAACCTATAATTTAGTCATGACATATTAAATTAAAAATATAATTATTAAAATTAAAAGCAGTCTTGAAGTACACAAGGGCACGTCTGCCGGGTAACTTGTGAGATTCGTGACGCTATCTTCTCAATTGGGTCCCGAGGTGTTTCTAAAAGAACCCAGTATCTGATGTGATAAGGCTGCGATAGGTGAAAACAATTATGAATACTTTATGGGTGACTTTAATCCTCTTAATTTTTGTCCTTGAATCATTGTTAAGGTCGGATTCATATAATCTTCTGAAGGTGTTTTTTGTATGATCCCAACATCATTTTTGACCGTAGATTTTACTAACCTAGGTATATACGAATGCCCTTGCTGTACCCTTTTTCGCTGTAATTCTCGTAATAAGTACAGGTTTTAGTGGAGAATTCCTAATGTAATCTGGAATGGGGCTCTAAATAAGATTCAATTTTGATTTCACTGAATGTCTAGGGCAAACAAAAAACAAATGAAACAACAAATCGAGATAAAACATGAAAAGATGGATAATCCAGAATTATCCCTATTTTCTTCTTTTATCTCACTTTTTTGTTTCATTTGTTTTTTGTTTGATTCAAGGTTTTCCATTGCATCCCTCCCTGATTTAAGCTCACCTAATTACAGCACACCAAACAAAGTAAATACTGATATAGCACAGTTTAAAACACCTATTAGTAACACAACTCCTAAAAGCTTAAGAACATGTAATGATTTTCTTAGCCCCAGAGATCCAGGGTCAAATCAAAATTTGATCATATTATGAGCCCCAATTCAGATTACATTAGGAATTCTCCAATAAAACATGTATTACGAGAATTACAGCGAAAACGGGTATAACAAGGACATTCGTATATACCTAGGTTAGTAAAATCTACAGTCAAAAATGATGTTGGGAAAATACAAAAAATACCTTCAGTAGGTAGATTATAAGAATTCGACCTTAATAAATGATTCAAGGACAAAAAATAAGAAGATTAAAGTCGCCCATAAAGTATTCTAAATTGTTTTCACCTATCGCAGTCTTGTCCCATCAGATACTGGATTATTTAAGAAACACCTCAGGACTCGATTGAGAACATGGCGTCACGCACGAATCTCGGTTAGTGGAACCTAAGGTTAAAAACACTTTCAGTAAAAATAAATATTATGAGTCTTTTCTTGTTTTATCTCATTTTGTTGTTTCAAGGTTTTCCATTGCAATTGTAACATGTATTTTTAAGTGTTTTTATAATAAAGCTATTGTTAAACTATTTTAATAATCTTTTATATAAAAGTACCAAGGAATTGGCAGAATTTGATACATCCCATAAAAGGAATACTGAAACGCTAGTTACTTACTTAATTTTAAATGCTACTTTTATAAACAACTTTATTTTTTGCAGAAGTGCATTTAGAAGGATTTCTTAAAGAAATTATTTATTGAATTGTGACATTTAACAGATCTCACGCTTAGTATGCTGAGAGAGAGAATAAACTTCTAAAAATAAGATGGATTCACGGCCGCGCGTGCACCGGCGAACATCAGATACTAGTATCCAGCGTGGCTTCAAATATTTACCAAAATTATAAGCAAAATACGAAAGTTATGAAACAAAATGAGCAGTAATTCCGACCCCGCAGTTGCCAAGATTTTGTTTCTAGTTCTTGTTGTTATGGTTGGACTTATGTGCGTTTTTGCTGGTGAGTTGGTGTTTTTATTTACAAACTAATTTAGGATATATAAACTGTTTATAATGCCTATTATTTATGATAATAGTTCTGGGTTTTAAAATGGACCCAGCGCTACATATATAAAATACCTAATTACCTGCTGGTGTGTATGACATTTAGCAAAACAGATAGGTAGGTAGATATCTACAGTATTTGTGTCAACTATTGACAACTCGTACCTACATGGTTGTCGTTTGTTGCAGGGGAACACCTATCGCTAATCTCTATGTACCTATCTATGTAGATAGGTAACATATCTACTAAGTATATTTAAATAAGTCGGGTTTTTCTTCGTGACGCTATAAGTCCAGAATGCACGAACCGATTTCAAATCTGAGTTTTGCATTCGTTGGAAAGGTCTCGGGCTGTGTGAGGTTTATAGCAAAGAAAATTGCGGGAAAGTGAAAAACGCAGGGCGGAAAGCTAGTTGCCTATAAAGTCCAAAGAAGAACAATACTCTACTACAAGATTTCAGGGCACTGACGTGACCACGGAGGAAATACAACCTCCGTGAACGTGACAGATTCAAAACAGAACTAGACCTTTGTGTAGAGGTACTATCCTCTAAGTCTAGGGAGTCTAGGGCTAGTGAATTATAATAGTTAGGTAAAGTAGGTAGGTACCTAATTTATTTGTTATGTGTAGCTAAAGTTAAACCTACCTAGTTTTAAGTTTATATTTTTTTTAATTGCCATGTTGCCTTCTTGACAAGGAAGTGCATTTAAAGATTTTTTTGTAGGTACCTATGTAAATTTATGTTTTGCGAAAATAAATGAACACGGAAGTACACATCTTCCCAAACCTTCCAGGTTTCCTCCTAGGCCGCACCGCGAGCAGCCACTGCAACAAAACCCCCGACATCCTCACCTACAACCTGACGCTGGCCACAGACCAACTCCTCAGGAAAGCCCAGCGTGTCTTCTCCACACCCTTCAGCCCTGAGGAGTCACACCAAGTCGTATCCTACATGATACAAGTCTTCAACTGTTCTTCTTGTGAATTTAGCAACAATACCAGCATACCGGAGTTTATAAAGCAACCGCTAAATTACCAAATTATCAACATGATTAAGGCTGTGCATAACGCGACGTTGTATTTAGATAAGCAGCGAACATGACGAGTTTTACACGCTTTAGGTAGGTACTTACCTACTGTAATAATCTTAACAACCCGAATACGAGTTAGTGTCAGTACCTACTAAGCACTGTAGTTCTAAAGAATGACGATGCTGTCTTCTGAAATAAAAATCTGTTGGTCGGTTTGACGAGACGAAATATATGGGTTAGCACTCGACTGTACTGGTAAAACTAACTTGCAATGCATTGATACTTAAACTTTCGCTTTTTATTAAGTAGGTACTTAGGTACCTACTAAATGTCATTTAATGTTATTGTTAATTACAAAAATTTACTAAAGACACAAGTTTTGTTATTTAGTTTAAGATTAAACTAAATTGATTGACCACTATATTAATATACCCCGCGTATTTTAACACTTAATTTTGGCTAAGTAGGTAGGTAGGTATAGTAAAACCATTCTAAAAATTAACTCCCCTCCACAAAACCGTGATGATTTCAACGTGTGAGAGGAAATACAGAAAAACAGAATACACAGAAAAAAAAATACAGAATTCGGTGGAGGGGCGTTCATTTTAGAAATGGTTTTACTATACCTACTTTCATTTTAGATTACTAATTTGTGCGACATCATACTGGTTTCCCTCTTCTATACGCCCGTGAGTAAACTTCTATAAATAGTTGTATTCACGGCCACACGTCCAACAGCGACATTACCAACTATTAGTATCCAAATAACTCCACATGTTTGCTACAAATATTTTGAAACAAAAGTTAAAATAAGAGAACTATCAACAAAGTTATTGACAAAATGAACTGCGATTCCGACCCAGCTGTAACCAGAAGACTGGTCGCAATTTTAGCTGTTATGATTGCGTTAATGTGCGTTTGTGCTGGTGAGTTTATACGAATTAAAATTTGTGTTTTGATTGTTAGTGAGATTTTGACAGAAGTTGGATCACTGACACTTTTAATTACCTACCCACCATAGGTTTCTACGTACCTACACATACCTAGGTGGAATGTGTGATGAAAAGGCGGTTACTTTTACGGTAAAAGTAACCGCCTTTTCATCACACATTCCACCTAGGTATGTGTAGGTACGTAGAAACCTAAGGTGGGTAGGTAATTAAAAGTGTCAGTGATCCAACTTCTGTCAAAATCTTTTACCGCTATGTAGTCGATAATGCTTGGGTGCGAATTAAACAACTTAACTACTGATTATTAAGTACCTACCTATACTTAATCTAAAATATTTTTTTCTAAACTTAAGTTGAATTTGTATGTACGTCTGAGCATAGGAAGATACCTGATAAGATTACATTTTATAAGAACAGTCATTTTGCACCCTACCTAATATTAATAACTTCCAGGCTACCTCCTCGCCAAAAACGCAGGAAACGAGTGCAACAAGAACCCAGACATATTGACCCTAAACCTCACCGTAGCAACCGACCTCCTCTACAAGAAAGCGAAGCGTGTCTTCTCCAAACCAGCCAGCCCAGAAGACTCCCAAAGAGTCGTTACATACATGATAGAAGTGTTCAATTGTTGCTGTTGCTCTTGTCTTCACGTGGACAAAACGAACGTACCTGAGTTTATTAAGCAGCCGCTGAATTTCCGAATAATTAACATGTTGAAGGCTGTGCATAATGCCTCGTTGTATTTGGATAGTCTTAAACGTTTGAAAGTGAACTCGACTAGTTTAAGTGCGCCTTAACTGTGATATTTTTTAATATGTAAATGTTTGATCGGAACAATTAAAAAGATTCTCGCTTAAGATTTTTACAATGCGTTTGGTACCTATGCCTATTTAAATTATTATGTATACAAAATAGAATTTGTAAGGTACCTAATTAAATTTGATTCGGTTCTTCCGGCTCTATTTGACAAGTGGTAATAATGAGAACGAAACTTCTGATCTGTACCACCGTGTTGGTGGTACAAGCGGGACATACATACATTCTCACTAATTTCACTAATTCAAATTTAATAGTGGTACTATAGAGAACGAGATTTCTCACTAGTTACCCTGGTAGTACAATTTGGTGGTACTAGTTACTAGTGGGAACCCTATTTTTCATTTCATGCCTACCCGCAAAAAAAACAAAATGCTCCTAAAATTACTTTATTGATTACTAAGGACATTATAACTAAGCATAGTAGCTGAGGTTGGCCTTCTTCTTGGCCTGCACCTCGAGGATGGCGTCCATAAAGTCCTCGTGTGTGACGGCGGCGGCAGAGCGGCGCAGCGCTATCATGCCGGCCTCTACGCACACCGCCTTGCACTGCGCGCCGTTGAAGTCGTCCGTGGAACGGGATAGCTCCTCGAAGTTCACGTCGGGGCTTACGTTCATTTTGCTGGAAAGATACAGTTGTAATGTTATTGTAAATGATAGTGATTATCATAATCATAATAGAACTCATATAAAATCCCACTAATGAGTATGGATCTCCCCAATAGAACAGCCAGTTGGGTGGGTATGTATTACAAATTAGAATTAGACATAAGATGATTCTTTATCATACACACCAATCATTTATATTTATATAAGAAACTAGAAAAACGTAGGTATGCGTAATGGACAGTCTTATTGCTTAAAGCAATTTCTTCCAGACAAACTGAGGATGTAACGAAAAACTGCAGAATGTAACTGGATGGTGGTGTTAAAATTATCTTATCTTATCATAGTTTTAGGTATAATAAAAAGGTCTTATGGGATTTAGTATTACGTGACGCTAATCAGGAGGGTTGGTATCACAATATTAGGTCTTCTAGTTTATAAATCCGTATGCCGGTTTGGTTTTAACTTTTCGACTATTGGTACACAGGGAGTACTTCTCTATTTGACGACAGACCTAAGGCTTGAATTCACCACACTGACCAAGTGCGGGTTAGTAAATTCAATATTAATTCCCTGTAACGCGTATGTTGGACGTTGCCGGTCTCACCGCGAGTGTATCTGCATGATGCGAGCGCGCGCGTCCTCGTTGGGATGCGGGAACTCAATCTTGCGGTCCAGCCGCCCCGACCGCAGCAGCGCCGGGTCCAGGATGTCCACGCGGTTCGTCGCTGCGATCACCTGCAAACATATATTGACATTTACTTGATTAACTTGGACATGACATCACTATCAATGACCCCCTTCTTTTTTCTCTTCCTCTAAATTTAACAATGAAAGTTCCCATGCATTTATTTAATGTTATGTTTCTATCAGTGAAAACCTAATATTGGCTGTTCTGCCGTTCTTACGATAAACAGCGTAGGTGATTTTTTGTTATTAGCATTTTTGTAATCAGCTAAGATAAATATATCTGGATAAATTAATTTCCTCGAAATATGCCGCGATGCACTTACGCTGATTATCATAAGGGCAATGTCGTTGTTAATTTTAAAAATCAAATAATTATTAGCTCTCTCGCTTTATTATGACAGTAACATCAATTACCTTGATGTCAGAGGTAGAACTGAACCCAAAAATTAAATAAATTTATTAGCTCCCTCACGTTAATACGACAGTAACATCAATTACCTTGATGTCAGAGGTAGAACTGAACCCGTCCAGCTGGTTAAGCAGCTCCAGCATGGTCCGCTGCACCTCGCGGTCCCCGGCCTTCTCCGAGTCGAAGCGCTTGGTGCCGATGGCGTCCAGCTCGTCGATGAAGATGATAGCGGGAGCCTTCTCCTTGGCCAGGGCGAAGGCGTCGCGGACCAGCTTAGCACCGTCACCTGGAACATGAGTGTTACACAGACTGTTAAAACTGTTGTGGTTTGATAAATTCATATTGAGAACGTAAATAAGGTTTATTGCCCGTTTATCTCAATATGAGGTTACACTGACTGTTTGTATTTGTGGTGTGTTTGTATTGATGGTAATATTCATAGGAATGAATATTACCACAAATACAAACAGTCAGTGTAACCTCATATTGAGATAAACGGGATACCTACAACAGCAGTAAAAATAAAATCATCTTTTATTTTTATTGAGGGACTTTGAGTTTTTACAAATCATGTCAGTCCCATAGGGATATCTAATACTTTACAAGGCATTAATTAGTATTTACAAACATGTTGAATGTAGACTTAAACAGGATCATAGCAAAATCATCTTAGAACATAAAACGGTTAACATATCATGATTCAAATGTTTGAGTCTGTCAGTGAAGATGGTGAGACAATGCCGAAATATTGGCATATCAAATAGTTTAAAAAGATAAAATCACCTATATTTAGTTAATAAAATTTAAGTTTTGTTAATTTAAAATTTTCAGAATTGTCCAGCAATATTTATTAATTAATATTATTTATTATCATTGTCATTGTGTAAAATTTTCCAGCAATAATTATTTATTTATTTTATTTTTTTATTGTCTTACCAATAAACATCTGTACAAGTTGAGGTCCAGCTAGCTTTAAGAATGTGGACTTGGTTTGTGCAGCGCAAGCCCTCGCGAGCAGGGTCTTGCCTGTCCCGGGGGGTCCGTACAGCAGGACTCCCTTGGGCGGGTGGATGCCGAGGTTCACAAACTTCTCCTTGTGGGTCATAGGGAGGACTACGGCTTCTATCAGTTCCTGGAAAGTAAATTTGGACTTTAAAAACAAGTATTAATAATCCTTGAATTAATTATCTTAAATTTTTTTAAAGAGCTAATAGTAGTTATATTATTGAAGTGCCAGAGAAAAAGAATATGAAAAATAAAATAGAGTATAGATTTGTAAAATTTATACCTGAATCTGTTTGTCGAGCCCACCAATATCTGAGTACTGTTCTGTTGGTCGCTCATCTACTTCCATAGCCTTCACTCTCGCGTCATACTCCGCTGGTAACGTCTCCAAGATCAAGTATGAGTCTTTATTGACACCAACCAGATCACCAGGCTTTAACTTCTCAGCATCTACCAGCCCGATGACCGGCAGAAAATAGGTCTGACGTGTGGAGGTTTTAATGACCGCGCATTTGCCCTTACGCTGAGAATCTAGGTCTACTACTGCACCATCCTCTTCTTCTTCCTGAGGATCAACGTCCAAAAGCTCTATGACATTGGATACCAAATATGGAAGGGTTTTGTTCACTTTGATTTTTTCTGTGTTTTCTTTGATCTTCTCGTTCTGTGCCTGCAACTCGTGGGAAATCCTCATCACTTCGCTTTTCATAATCTTGATCTCATTGTCGAGTAGTCTCGTCCGGCTGACGATTTCATCTGTTGGCATGCGGAGAACTTCTTCACTAAGCGCCTCTTCACCATCTTCCCAGATTGACTGGTCTTCTAAAGTCGCGGTGGCCATTGTTCTACTAATTTTTTCGGATTATTTAGGAATTTCCAACAGAAATAGTAAATTGTTCCAAACAAAACACGAATCACCAAAATGAATTGTCATTCGGCATAGGGATGACCACTCAACATTTGTGTATTCTACCAATTACTTCTAAATAAAAAAAACACACTTAGGCTGTAGACATTGGCGCCAACATGTTTTGCGGATTGTAGTAGGTCTAATTTTTTCAGAAGATTATTTTTTGGAATTTTGTAATGTTAAGATGCATAATTTTATTATAAGTTAATTAATTCTGTATTTTGACCATTTTCCAAATTCTACTAAACTAAACATTTTATCAATAGTGGCAAATCGTAAGTGTCATCTACCCCACTAAGATTACTGTTATGTTATGTCAATGTCAAATAAAAATAAATAAAGTTTTGAACAGTTCCATTTTTCGCCAAAGATTTTTTACATATTTTTCGTGCTAATAAAACAATAAACAATTGATTTGATTTGTTAAAAGCATATAAGTGACACAAACGTTCCTCTATAAACGTATTCGCCATTCCCAATTTAATGTAAACAGTAAAATATAACCTAAGATGTTACGTAGACCGGCTCCAAGCGGTATTCTCATTAGAACGCCTTGGGCCCGATATTCTTCTAGCAATTCTATCAGGAAGACTTTCATAGATTACTTCAAGGATAAACACGACCACCGTTTCGTAAAATCCAGCCCAGTTGTGCCACTATGCGACCCAACAGTGCCTTTCGTGAATGCTGGAATGAACCAGGTAGGTACCTAAACTTGTCTTTTGTTTACAACTTATTTTCATCCACAGAGTACATGTGAATATAGTTAAACAACGTTTTTTATCAGCACTTTGCTAAGGCCGTCCACCTTTTTTCCCTATCAGAAGTCATTACTCTTTATAGGGCAACCTGTTGGCCCTGACAACATAATAATAATTAAGTATACAGTATTAAACATAAGTTCAAATTAAATTCCATTTTTTTTAAAATACATGATGTTTCCTGTGTTAAAAGGCTACATATTATATTAGTCATGATTATATGTAAAATTATTAAAATCCATTTGATAGTTTTGTACTAAAGAGTACCTAAATATATATCTATCCTTTAATCCTCACATATTATATTACAAACAATTTACTAAATTAATTTATTAAAAAAAGGTTTTCTAAATCATGTGAAGTAGAGGAAACTATAATCCAATCTCAATAATTTAATGAAAGATTATATCCTTTACCTGTTAGAAAACATGTTGTTGTAATTATAATATTTTATATTTCAGTTTAAAGGAATATTCCTCGGGCAAGTGGAGCCGCCATACCCAAGAGTTGTGAACTCCCAGAAGTGTGTCCGGGTTGGGGGTAAACACAATGACCTGGATATTGTTGGAACTGATGGCACGCACCATACATTCTTTGAAATGCTCGGCAACTGGTCCTTTGGAGATTATTATAAGGTACAGAAGACATTATGTGATGAATTTTAGATTTAAGTACAAGGGTGCTATTCCAAATATGATTAAATAGTCATGGGGATTGACTTGCTTGGTAAAGGTAGCCAAAGCATCATATATGTTATAAAAGCATCCTCAGAAACCTAATAAAAACTATAACAAAATTAGTAGGAGAAAAAGTTTGCTGTAAGTTGATTACATTCTACAGAATATCACTGATGTAATAGTATAATATGGAAGACATTACATTACAAACACCTGTAATGAGTGAAAATGAAATGAAATATATTATATTTGCCACAACACAATTCATATAGTAGTTACAAATTAGAGAAACTTAAAACTGTACACAAAGTAAATAAGTAATGTAGTATATTTACATTGTTGTGTCAGAGTGAAGCCTGTAAGATGGCATGGGAGCTGCTAACTGGACCCTTTGGCCTGAAGGAAGAGAACCTCCTGGTGACATACTTCGAAGGAGACCCACTCATGAATCTGCTTGAAGATCGGGAAGTAAGGGATATTTGGAAGAGCATTGGGTATGTCTTAGTTTCAATTAGTAAATTATTATGTTGTAATTTTAATTTATTTATTCCATAAAGATACAATATGTACACTTGGAAATGTCAAATGTTGTTGGATAATGGATATTGTTTTAATAAATAAAATTGCTGGACAATTCACTAAAATTTTAACGTAAAAACTTTTGTTCTCTGGCGGGACCCGCAACCTTGTGTGTCGCAGGCAGACCTTCGCCCACTGCCCCACAGAGGTCGTCAAACCTTGAAGCTTGTGTTATTTGTACTAGAATGTATGTATCTTTAAAATACTATAATACTTATATGGTCATACTTGTAGTAAATCACCTACTTATGCTTTTATAAATATTAGGAAAGGTTTAGAAAAATTCTTAAATTGTAATTTTTTATTCCGTTTTCTAATTATGTAATAAATTAACTTATAAATAATTATATAATTAATGTTAAATGACATGCAATAGAGTTTGTAGTTGTTGATATATAATTCCAGTGTCCCAGACAGCCGACTGAAGGCGTTCCCCGGCACGGACAACTTCTGGGAGATGGGCCCCGCGGGACCGTGCGGGCCCTGCACAGAGATACACCACGTGGGCGCCGACGGCAGCCTCACGGAGATATGGAACCTCGTCTTTATACAGTGCACTAGGTATCAATTTAATAATATAATATCCTCTCAACATCAACCTCAAAATTATCTGGTAGTGTTAAAAAACGTTCATTTTGAACATCACACACTTTGACTAGTTACAACCATTTATGAATAGGACAGAAAATAAAACAAATTACGAAAACTATCCTGTCCTATCTACCCCACCTACCTATTTAGCACTTTAGTGTGCAGTTGCCAAAATTAGGATTTACAAAATTAATGTTTTTTTTACAGCAAAAACGGTGGTGGTTTGATGCATTCTTACAAAACTTTTTATCTGTTGGATTTAGCCAACCAATACTCCTATACACGAAGGAGCTGGGCTGGTTAGGGCTGAGTTAGGCAATGGGACAATGCACAATACTCCACAGCGAGACGTCAGTGCAGATAACAGTTCCCCCACAACAAATTTGATGTGCGTTCTTGTCAGTGTCTATAAACGACTGCACTCCTGTTACAGAGAAGCGGGCGGTAAAGTGCGTCACCTCTCCAAGCAGTACGTGGACACGGGCCTGGGGCTGGAGCGGATGGCGGCGCTGCAGCAGGGCGTGCCCTCCAACTACGAGACGGACCTGTTCCGACCGATCATCAGGGCTATTGAGAGGGTATGACTCAACACTTTCTATTCTATAATAATAATAAAGCCTTTTATTCCAAAAATATTACAAAAGTTTATCACTACTTAATTAATCACTTCACTATACTATAGAATGTCTCTTATTTTGGTGTGCCTCACGGCAAAGGCCTCCTCCAACTCCTTCCATTGTTGTCTGTCTGTCGCAACTCTAGCCCATAGGGGTCCTACTTCTATCTACTTAAATTATAATAATGCAAGAGAACGTTTTGGAACGAAGTTCCTTCTCGCGCTTTGTGAAAGGGGGGGGGGGGGGGGCTCGAAGGAAAAAATTCTTACGAAAATGTTGTCACGACACTTTTTGCGTGACAGAGAGAGAAACATGCGACGTCGCATTTTTGTCTCTCTGTCTCTCTCTCTCTTATAGAAATCAAGCCAGATATTTTCATTTCTATTTCGCATTGAACAGTGTGGTGTCGCGACGATTTTGTTTGTTGAGTGTATACAGGTTTTTTGTAAATAATAAAAAATAAAAATAGGAACTTCTTTCCACCCGGGTGTCCCTTGACACCTCTCAAGTTTTTTTTTTAAACTAGCCAACCCGCCGATAGTTTGACTTGCTCTTTTTTGCTATCTACATATAGGTAGTTTAGTTTACTACCTATTCTAAGTGCATCTTGTTAGCCTCTTGAAAAAAAAAAAAAAGAATTAGCAAAGATTCAGGAAGAGAAAAAAAAAAGGGGGGGGGGGGAATTGATAAATGCTTCAAGCTTCCCATGTGGTTAGATGTTGCTGTGTGAATAATCCAGCAATTGTAATTGTTTCAGAATAGTAAAGTGGGTCCGTACACGGGCAGCTACGCGGGTGACGCGGCGCTGGACGTGTCGTTCCGGCGGCTCGCGGACCACGCGCGCCTCGTCGCCGTCTGTCTGGCTGACGGCGTCTACCCCTCTGTCAGGTGAGACCCCCCCCCCCCCCCCAACTCATCAATTATTATTATTATTTTATTATAGGCGAGCAGCTTAAATTCTTATGTGTCTATGTCACAGTGTTGGAAGGTACAGTCTTTGTTTATGTCTTGGAAAAAAAAAAAAATTAATCTGAATTAAATTATTATGTACTCTCCTTTTTTTAAATTATCAAGTAAGTCAATTTAGCCCTATGTTCTAGAAACATCTAAAGGGCAAAATATTTGCAGTAAACTTTATGGAAACACCCCAACGCACGGCTTCCTTCTTTTTCAAGAAATTGTTTATGTTATCATTATTATTAACTTCTAATAAGCCCATTGTATTGACCCATTGTATGTCCTATTATTAACTTCTAATTAGCCATTGACCCATTGTATGTCCTATTTTTAATTTCTAATAAGCCATTGACCCATTGTATGTCCTATTATTAACTTCTAATAAGCCATTGACCCATTGTATGTACTATTATTAACTTCTAATAAGCCATTGACCCATTGTATGTCCTATTTTTAACTTCTAATAAGCCATTGACCCATTGTATGTCCTGTTTTTAACTTTTTAACTTCTAATAAGCCATTGACCCATTGTATGTCCTTATCCAGATTACAGCAACTCGTCCAATTTGCTGCGCCCTTACAGGGTACATGTATTAACCTTAAGCAACTACCACCTAAGCTGACACCATAAACTGTACATGTATGCAATTAATAATAAATAAAATAAATAAATAAAAATGTCTTAAACTTAAAAAAATTATTTAGGTATTTTCTTGTTTCAGCGTTAACCTCAAACAAATAATGCGTAAATGCTACAAGCTGTCCTCAGACGTGTTCGGGAATCCGAAGTTGCTACACATTCTGTACGACGAGGTGGTGGCCTCGCTCGGGGAGACCTACCCCGAGCTGGGGGAGAGGGAGAGAGAGGCCAAGGTATACTATCACTATAGCATCGGTACTCCATCCTCTCAATTACAGCAGATGTGTGACAATAATGCATATAATGTTTGTCTGATGCAGTTGATAATAGAACACGAAGAGGCGGCCTACTCGCGTCTCCGTGAGCAGATGGTGAAGAGCTGGAGGGACCTGGTGCTGCTGCACCCCGAGGTGGAGCCGCTGTGGGACGTGGAGCTGGCCGGCCTCTCGCAGGGCTACCGGCACTTCAAGAAGGTGAGCAGATGGTGAAGAGCTGGAGGGACCTGGTGCTGCTGCACCCCGAGGTGGAGCCGCTGTGGGACGTGGAGCTGGCCGGCCTCTCGCAGGGCTACCGGCACTTCAAGAAGGTGAGCAGATGGTGAAGAGCTGGAGGGACCTGGTGCTGCTGCACCCCGAGGTGGAGCCGCTGTGGGACGTGGAGCTGGCCGGCCTCTCGCAGGGCTACCGGCACTTCAAGAAGGTGAGCAGATGGTGAAGAGCTGGAGGGACCTGGTGCTGCTGCACCCCGAGGTGGAGCCGCTGTGGGACGTGGAGCTGGCCGGCCTCTCGCAGGGCTACCGGCACTTCAAGAAGGTGAGCAGATGGTGAAGAGCTGGAGGGACCTGGTGCTGCTGCACCCCGAGGTGGAGCCGCTGTGGGACGTGGAGCTGGCCGGCCTCTCGCAGGGCTACCGGCACTTCAAGAAGGTGAGCAGATGGTGAAGAGCTGGAGGGACCTGGTGCTGCTGCACCCCAAGGTGGAGCCGCTGTGGGACGTGGAGCTGGCCGGCCTCTCGCAGGGCTACCGGCACTTCAAGAAGGTGAGCAGATGGTGAAGAGCTGGAGGGACCTGGTGCTGCTGCACCCCGAGGTGGAGCCGCTGTGGGACGTGGAGCTGGCCGGCCTCTCGCAGGGCTACCGGCACTTCAAGAAGGTGAGCAGATGGTGAAGAGCTGGAGGGACCTGGTGCTGCTGCACCCCGAGGTGGAGCCGCTGTGGGACGTGGAGCTGGCCGGCCTCTCGCAGGGCTACCGGCACTTCAAGAAGGTGAGCAGATGGTGAAGAGCTGGAGGGACCTGGTGCTGCTGCACCCCGAGGTGGAGCCGCTGTGGGACGTGGAGCTGGCCGGCCTCTCGCAGGGCTACCGGCACTTCAAGAAGGTGAGCAGATGGTGAAGAGCTGGAGGGACCTGGTGCTGCTGCACCCCGAGGTGGAGCCGCTGTGGGACGTGGAGCTGGCCGGCCTCTCGCAGGGCTACCGGCACTTCAAGAAGGTGAGCAGATGGTGAAGAGCTGGAGGGACCTGGTGCTGCTGCACCCCGAGGTGGAGCCGCTGTGGGACGTGGAGCTGGCCGGCCTCTCGCAGGGCTACCGGCACTTCAAGAAGGTGAGCAGATGGTGAAGAGCTGGAGGGACCTGGTGCTGCTGCACCCCGAGGTGGAGCCGCTGTGGGACGTGGAGCTGGCCGGCCTCTCGCAGGGCTACCGGCACTTCAAGAAGGTGATCATCCCACTGCTGGGCTACAGCCTCCGCCACTCTGCCAGATCCTTAGATCCTCCATCATTTGCTCTGCGTTGTTTCAATAAGTGGGTACAGACAGACTTCGATCCTTCGGCGCTGGTGTCTCATAAGTCACCTGGGTAGCGACACTCCTAAACGATTATGTGATTTCTAGCACCTCATTGTTCAGATTTCTGTGCTTGACAGTCTTGATCCTTTGATAGTTAAAATGAAAATAATTTATAAAATAAAAATTTAAATTAATTTAATTCTTTTTTGCAGGAAATGCGCAAACACAACTCAAAAGAAATCGACAGCGTTGGACACCTAAAAGGCATAATACCTGGTCACCTAGTATTCAAACTCTACGATACGCACGGCTTCCCGGAAGAGATAATCGAACGAATCGCACAACTCAACAAACTAACCATAGACAAGGAAGGATTTGACAACCTCCTCACACAGCACAAAGCAAGACACAAAACTGCGTTAAAAGAACAAAGTTCCAATAAAGGATATCTCTTCAATGAAGCCATCGAAAAACTCATCAAACACAACATACCCTCAACAAATGACCAATTCAAATATAACTACAAATACGAGAACAATGAAGTGATACACGAACCGCTATCTACTGAATTAGTAGCGATTTTAAACCAAGATCTGGAATGGATAGATTTCACACAACCAAGTGAAACTACCCCTTACTATCTAGTCAGTATGGAGACTAATTTCTTTTGCGAAGAAGGCGGTCAACCTTCAGACACGGGGACAATAACAGTGAACGAAAACACAAAGTTTATAGTGGACAGTGTGTTTAAAATCCGTGATTTCGTGTTCCACAAAGGTTACTTCACCGGATCAAAAGACTGTAATGTTAGTAATACTTCATCTGTGGTGTTGGAGATAGATAGTGTTAAGCGGTGTAATTATATGCGGAATCATACAGCGATGCATTTGCTGAATGCAGCTGTGAGGCAGACGTTGCCGGGGTCCGTGGTGTGTCAGGTGGGGTCGGGTGTGAGTGAGACGGGCGTCGTGCTGAACTTGTCAGTTTATGGTGATAAGCTGACGCAAGATGTGATGCTGAAGGTGCAGGATTGCGTGAGGTGAGGAGCTACTTGATTTATCTATATAATTATTTCATCTTCATTCTATTTATATTTTGTTTAGCCTGTATTTTCTCACTGCTGGGCCTTTGCTTAGCTCTGTCCAGAGCAGTTTGCCACCAGTCTTCCCAGTAGTCGAGTAGGTCGTCCCGCCAGCGCTTTCGTGGCCAACCTATTCCTCGACTTCCTGCTTCCCCTAACACAAGTATATTTAACTTAAGTAGACAATGTGTTGCTAGTTATCGTCGAACTGCTGGTCTGATTTTTATTTGAAAAATTATTTCAGTGTTGGATATTACATTTATCTAGGAAGGCTATAAATATATAACAAATACCCGTTTTAACTCTTATGTAAAAGACGGTGTGTTGCACAGACAGTCGATAGCGGCGGACGTGCCGGTGCACACGCGCGTGTTGGACAGTTGCGCGCTCGCGCTGGAGGAGGGAGTCACGGTGGTGCCCGGAGAGACCTACCCCGAGGCCGGCCTGCGACTCGTCACGCTGCCGCAGCCGCTGCCCTCCAAGTGGGTATATTTTACAGACTACGACTAAAACGTCACAAGTATCTAGGTCTACTCCAAATGCAATAAAAATCCTATGATTCTAGTCCATTTTTTGGCTGTTGTCTCCCTATTCTACACTACACGCTCCCCTTCAAATATAATTATGAATTCTAGATAAAAACATTTTAACATTACTCCAAATCCTAAAAAAGTCGTAAGATTCTAGTTTCCTAAACTGCACCACCTTCTCTCGTAAGTTATTTAAGATTCGTGAAATCCCTATTTTTTAGCTCAAGTTTTTGTCCCTTGAAATCTCTGATCTTCTAATTCTGTCCTACTTGTCCAAATGCGTGTATTTAAGATCGTATGATCAGACGATTCTAGCTCCACTTTTTGTTCTAGACATCGAACTCGCGGTCTGCAAATTCTAAACCAGCGCGAACACGTTATAATTTCTCACGATGTTTTTCCTTCACTCGTTTAAGCTCGTGTTATTAAGCGTCCATAAATTTTCGTCGTGGGTACTTGCAGTCTTCAAATTCTGAACCACCGTGAACGTTGTCATTGCTCACAATATTTTTCTTCACTCGTTAAAGCTCGTGTTTTTCAGCGGCCCATAAATTTTTGTCTGGGGAACTTGCAATCCAACACAGTGTCAAATGTAGGCTTTAAGCGATGAGTAACTTGTGATCAGCGCCCCGCAGGGAGCTGTGCTGCGGCACGCACGCGCCACGCTCCGGCCTCGTGCGGGACTTCGTGCTCACGTTCGTGCGCGGCGCGGGGGGACACGCGCCCGCCCTCCACGCGCTCACCGGCACCAGCGCGACAGAGGTGAGAACTGGCTGTCTAGTGTCCGTCGTTACTTGACACTCTGATTAGCAAGAAAAACTTTACAGGGAATCATATCATCATCTCAGCCATTGGACGTCCACCGCTGGACATAGGCCTCCCTATATGACTTCCAGTCATTACGGTCGCTCGCCTGCATCCAACACGAGCCAACTTCCTTCGCCAAATCATCTGTCCACCAACTCCGATCCCGATCCATGGTCTCCACTCGAGAATGATAATAAATCGAGAATATTATGACCTGCCCATTGCCATTTCAAAGAGCTAATCTTTTGAGCTATGTCGGTGACCCGCGTTCTCCTCATTTCTGATTCGACAGGGGATACAGTGTGTGAAACTTGAGATCGTGTTATAAAGCTTGCCATTATCTCCTTTCAGGCTAGAGAGCTGTTCTGCCGCGCGCAAAAGCTCAGTGAGGTGATACACCTCGTAGACCCGAAGCGACGGAAAGACGAGATCTCAGTTCTAAAGAAACAGCTGACGGAGCTCTGCGGCAGTAAGGGCACGCCCAGCGCTGACTACGCCAAGTGTGTGTCGCTGATGGAGGGGCTGGCGAGGGCGCCCGCCGTCAGCGCGGACCTGGGCGCCGAGGCACTGGAGTAAGGACACGTGTAGTATCTATACAGGACATCTAGACAACTGACGGAGCTCTGCAGTAAGGGCACGCCCAGCGCTGACTACGCCAAGTGTGTGTCGCTGATGGAGGGGCTGGCGAGGGCGCCCGCCGTCAGCGCGGACCTGGGCGCCGAGGCACTGGAGTAAGGACACGTGTAGTATCTATACAGGACATCTAGACAACTGACGGAGCTCTGCAGTAAGGGCACGCCCAGCGCTGACTACGCCAAGTGTGTGTCGCTGATGGAGGGGCTGGCGAGGGCGCCCGCCGTCAGCGCGGACCTGGGCGCCGAGGCACTGGAGTAAGGACACGTGTAGTATCTATACAGGACATCTAGACAACTGACGGAGCTCTGCAGTAAGGGCACGCCCAGCGCTGACTACGCCAAGTGTGTGTCGCTGATGGAGGGGCTGGCGAGGGCGCCCGCCGTCAGCGCGGACCTGGGCGCCGAGGCACTGGAGTAAGGACACGTGTAGTATCTATACAGGACATCTAGACAACTGACGGAGCTCTGCAGTAAGGGCACGCCCAGCGCTGACTACGCCAAGTGTGTGTCGCTGATGGAGGGGCTGGCGAGGGCGCCCGCCGTCAGCGCGGACCTGGGCGCCGAGGCACTGGAGTAAGGACACGTGTAGTATCTATACAGGACATCTAGACAACTGACGGAGCTCTGCAGTAAGGGCACGCCCAGCGCTGACTACGCCAAGTGTGTGTCGCTGATGGAGGGGCTGGCGAGGGCGCCCGCCGTCAGCGCGGACCTGGGCGCCGAGGCACTGGAGTAAGGACACGTGTAGTATCTATACAGGACATCTAGACAACTGACGGAGCTCTGCAGTAAGGGCACGCCCAGCGCTGACTACGCCAAGTGTGTGTCGCTGATGGAGGGGCTGGCGAGGGCGCCCGCCGTCAGCGCGGACCTGGGCGCCGAGGCACTGGAGTAAGGACACGTGTAGTATCTATACAGGACATCTAGACAACTGTAGGAGCTCTGCAGAAAGGGCACGCCCAGCGCTGACTACGCCAAGTGTGTGTCGCTGATGGAGGGGCTGGCGAGGGCGCCCGCCGTCAGCGCGGACCTGGGCGCCGAGGCACTGGAGTAAGGACACGTGTAGTATCTATACAGGACATCTAGACAACTGACGGAGCTCTGCAGTAAGGGCACGCCCAGCGCTGACTACGCCAAGTGTGTGTCGCTGATGGAGGGGCTGGCGAGGGCGCCCGCCGTCAGCGCGGACCTGGGCGCCGAGGCACTGGAGTAAGGACACGTGTAGTATCTATACAGGACATCTAGACAACTGACGGAGCTCTGCAGTAAGGGCACGCCCAGCGCTGACTACGCCAAGTGTGTGTCGCTGATGGAGGGGCTGGCGAGGGCGCCCGCCGTCAGCGCGGACCTGGGCGCCGAGGCACTGGAGTAAGGACACGTGTAGTATCTATACAGGACATCTAGACAACTGACGGAGCTCTGCAGTAAGGGCACGCCCAGCGCTGACTACGCCAAGTGTGTGTCGCTGATGGAGGGGCTGGCGAGGGCGCCCGCCGTCAGCGCGGACCTGGGCGCCGAGGCACTGGAGTAAGGACACGTGTAGTATCTATACAGGACATCTAGACAACTGACGGAGCTCTGCAGTAAGGGCACGCCCAGCGCTGACTACGCCAAGTGTGTGTCGCTGATGGAGGGGCTGGCGAGGGCGCCCGCCGTCAGCGCGGACCTGGGCGCCGAGGCACTGGAGTAAGGACACGTGTAGTATCTATACAGGACATCTAGACAACTGACGGAGCTCTGCAGTAAGGGCACGCCCAGCGCTGACTACGCCAAGTGTGTGTCGCTGATGGAGGGGCTGGCGAGGGCGCCCGCCGTCAGCGCGGACCTGGGCGCCGAGGCACTGGAGTAAGGACACGTGTAGTATCTATACAGGACATCTAGACAACTGACGGAGCTCTGCAGTAAAGGCACGCCCAGCGCTGACTACGCCAAGTGTGTGTCGCTGATGGAGGGGCTGGCGAGGGCGCCCGCCGTCAGCGCGGACCTGGGCGCCGAGGCACTGGAGTAAGGACACGTGTAGTATCTATACAGGACATCTAGACAACTGACGGAGCTCTGCAGTAAGGGCACGCCCAGCGCTGACTACGCCAAGTGTGTGTCGCTGATGGAGGGGCTGGCGAGGGCGCCCGCCGTCAGCGCGGACCTGGGCGCCGAGGCACTGGAGTAAGGACACGTGTAGTATCTATACAGGACATCTAGACAACTGACGGAGCTCTGCAGTAAAGGCACGCCCAGCGCTGACTACGCCAAGTGTGTGTCGCTGATGGAGGGGCTGGCGAGGGCGCCCGCCGTCAGCGCGGACCTGGGCGCCGAGGCACTGGAGTAAGGACACGTGTAGTATCTATACAGGACATCTAGACAACTGACGGAGCTCTGCAGTAAGGGCACGCCCAGCGCTGACTACGCCAAGTGTGTGTCGCTGATGGAGGGGCTGGCGAGGGCGCCCGCCGTCAGCGCGGACCTGGGCGCCGAGGCACTGGAGTAAGGACACGTGTAGTATCTATACAGGACATCTAGACAACTGTAGGAGCTCTGCAGAAAGGGCACGCCCAGCGCTGACTACGCCAAGTGTGTGTCGCTGATGGAGGGGCTGGCGAGGGCGCCCGCCGTCAGCGCGGACCTGGGCGCCGAGGCACTGGAGTAAGGACACGTGTAGTATCTATACAGGACATCTAGACAACTGACGGAGCTCTGCAGTAAGGGCACGCCCAGCGCTGACTACGCCAAGTGTGTGTCGCTGATGGAGGGGCTGGCGAGGGCGCCCGCCGTCAGCGCGGACCTGGGCGCCGAGGCACTGGAGTAAGGACACGTGTAGTATCTATACAGGACATCTAGACAACTGTAGGAGCTCTGCAGAAAGGGCACGCCCAGCGCTGACTACGCCAAGTGTGTGTCGCTGATGGAGGGGCTGGCGAGGGCGCCCGCCGTCAGCGCGGACCTGGGCGCCGAGGCACTGGAGTAAGGACACGTGTAGTATCTATACATGACATCTAGACAACTGACGGAGCTCTGCAGTAAGGGCACGCCCAGCGCTGACTACGCCAAGTGTGTGTCGCTGATGGAGGGGCTGGCGAGGGCGCCCGCCGTCAGCGCGGACCTGGGCGCCGAGGCACTGGAGTAAGGACACGTGTAGTATCTATACAGGACATCTAGACAACTGACGGAGCTCTGCAGTAAGGGCACGCCCAGCGCTGACTACGCCAAGTGTGTGTCGCTGATGGAGGGGCTGGCGAGGGCGCCCGCCGTCAGCGCGGACCTGGGCGCCGAGGCACTGGAGTAAGGACACGTGTAGTATCTATACAGGACATCTAGACAACTATAGGAGCTCTGCAGAAAGGGCACGCCCAGCGCTGACTACGCCAAGTGTGTGTCGCTGATGGAGGGGCTGGCGAGGGCGCCCGCCGTCAGCGCGGACCTGGGCGCCGAGGCACTGGAGTAAGGACACGTGTAGTATCTATACAGGACATCTAGACAACTGACGGAGCTCTGCAGTAAGGGCACGCCCAGCGCTGACTACGCCAAGTGTGTGTCGCTGATGGAGGGGCTGGCGAGGGCGCCCGCCGTCAGCGCGGACCTGGGCGCCGAGGCACTGGAGTAAGGACACGTGTAGTATCTATACAGGACATCTAGACAACTGACGGAGCTCTGCAGTAAGGGCACGCCCAGCGCTGACTACGCCAAGTGTGTGTCGCTGATGGAGGGGCTGGCGAGGGCGCCCGCCGTCAGCGCGGACCTGGGCGCCGAGGCACTGGAGTAAGGACACGTGTAGTATCTATACAGGACATCTAGACAACTGACGGAGCTCTGCAGTAAGGGCACGCCCAGCGCTGACTACGCCAAGTGTGTGTCGCTGATGGAGGGGCTGGCGAGGGCGCCCGCCGTCAGCGCGGACCTGGGCGCCGAGGCACTGGAGTAAGGACACGTGTAGTATCTATACAGGACATCTAGACAACTGACGGAGCTCTGCAGTAAGGGCACGCCCAGCGCTGACTACGCCAAGTGTGTGTCGCTGATGGAGGGGCTGGCGAGGGCGCCCGCCGTCAGCGCGGACCTGGGCGCCGAGGCACTGGAGTAAGGACACGTGTAGTATCTATACAGGACATCTAGACAACTGACGGAGCTCTGCAGTAAGGGCACGCCCAGCGCTGACTACGCCAAGTGTGTGTCGCTGATGGAGGGGCTGGCGAGGGCGCCCGCCGTCAGCGCGGACCTGGGCGCCGAGGCACTGGAGTAAGGACACGTGTAGTATCTATACAGGACATCTAGACAACTGACGGAGCTCTGCAGTAAGGGCACGCCCAGCGCTGACTACGCCAAGTGTGTGTCGCTGATGGAGGGGCTGGCGAGGGCGCCCGCCGTCAGCGCGGACCTGGGCGCCGAGGCACTGGAGTAAGGACACGTGTAGTATCTATACAGGACATCTAGACAACTGACGGAGCTCTGCAGTAAGGGCACGCCCAGCGCTGACTACGCCAAGTGTGTGTCGCTGATGGAGGGGCTGGCGAGGGCGCCCGCCGTCAGCGCGGACCTGGGCGCCGAGGCACTGGAGTAAGGACACGTGTAGTATCTATACAGGTCTATACATAAGTCTTCTTATTTCTCCTATTTTATTTTTTTATCGTTGTCTTCCAGACTGGTAGCCATCGCGGAGGTGCAGGAGGCCGTGACCAAGTCCCAGCTGGAAGGGCGCAGCTTCGTGGTGCACTTCCTGCGCTGCTCGTACCTGATGCAGTCGGCCGCCGCCGCGCGCGCGCTGGCCGCCGTCTCCGCGCCCGTGCTGCTGCTGGGCTGCGCGGGCGGCGTGGTGCTGGCCGGCGCGAAGGTGCCCCAGGTGAGACCCTTAGCTGCTGGCCGCCGTCTCCGCGCCCGTGCTGCTGCTGGGCTGCGCGGGCGGCGTGGTGCTGGCCGGCGCGAAGGTGCCCCAGGTGAGACCCTTAGCTGCTGGCCGCCGTCTCCGCGCCCGTGCTGCTGCTGGGCTGCGCGGGCGGCGTGGTGCTGGCCGGCGCGAAGGTGCCCCAGGTGAGACCCTTAGCTGCTGGCCGCCGTCTCCGCGCCCGTGCTGCTGCTGGGCTGCGCGGGCGGCGTGGTGCTGGCCGGCGCGAAGGTGCCCCAGGTGAGACCCTTAGCTGCTGGCCGCCGTCTCCGCGCCCGTGCTGCTGCTGGGCTGCGCGGGCGGCGTGGTGCTGGCCGGCGCGAAGGTGCCCCAGGTGAGACCCTTAGCTGCTGGCCGCCGTCTCCGCGCCCGTGCTGCTGCTGGGCTGCGCGGGCGGCGTGGTGCTGGCCGGCGCGAAGGTGCCCCAGGTGAGACCCTTAGCTGCTGGCCGCCGTCTCCGCGCCCGTGCTGCTGCTGGGCTGCGCGGGCGGCGTGGTGCTGGCCGGCGCGAAGGTGCCCCAGGTGAGACCCTTAGCTAACCACCAGAACTGTACGGTACTAAAGTAACAGTGCTCTTCTATTCTCCCATTTACCCCCATGGCAAACTCGCCGGTTCGTCTTTAACGTCTCAAAAGTCCCTTCATTCTACTAACTACCTACGCCCTATATCTTTGTCAGCATTGTAATTTCATTTTGACCTAGTAGAATCTCTGTGCTGATCAAGTTATCTTCCTCAGAACATGGTGACGGAGGAGTTCAACGCGCAGGCGTGGCTGAGCAGCATCCTGCCCGTGTTCGGCGCCGCGCTGCAGCCCGGGGGCTCCGCGCGATACGCCGAGATGACTGCCACTAAGGTGCTGCCACTAACATGCTCACAGGACAGTACTAGTACTAACGAAGTATTATTCTAATTGATTGTGTTTACCAGGTGAGCCTCATAAACTGCGAGGAGTTGGTTCAGGACGCCATGCGACGGGGCGTGGCCTTCGCCAAGAAGAACATAGACAAACGACAACAGGATGTGGATATCGTGTAGATAGACAGCATTAGAAGTTATTTACCTTAGATTATTACCAATAGATTTGTTGCAAAATTGTCTATGGAATTAGTTTATAAGATGACTAAAATAAAAATGATGACATCTCTGTCTAATGTATGCAATTAAAAAGAGCCTAACTATATACACCACAGTTTCGCTTGGTTGCCAATATTTACCGTGACGTCATGCACGTGCCTTGCTTCGATGCCTTCGATATCATTTACTGTCACTTTGGATATCATTTACTGTCACTTTTTGGTTTTGTTTACATCGATAGTGGTGTTCTTGTATATTGCACGAGTTATCGATATTTTGATTTTAGACTTAGGTAAAAAATTATAGACCATGATAATTTGAATAAATGTTGATTATATATTGTGTTTTTGCAGAATAGCATGAATCGTAGAATGAAATGACGGATTAGATTTTAGGTTTTTTATAGAATATTATATTATTTTGAAATATAAATTATTTTGATATATAATAATATACTAAATATAAGTAAGTATATTGTATTAAGTATATTGTGTTTTATAATTATCTAAAACATTTGGCTTATTCAGGTCTTTCATTCGTTTAGTTATATTCTGTGGGTATATTAATTTAGTTAAAATGAACTTTAAGTAGAACTCAAACTAGTTAAAATAAGGTTAAAAGTTCATTTTCACTAAATTAATATGCCCACAGAATATAACTAAACGAATGTTTGAGTTTGAGTTCTACTTAAGTACCTATTTTTTTTTGTTCTAGTTAAAATGTTTTTTGTTTTGCTTGGTTTTATAACTGTATTAATTAATTCTATAATTTAATATTTACGGACTTCAATTTACAATAAATACATTATCATAAAAAAAAGTTCAGTTGAAAACAAACTCTATCGATAAATTATTATAATATAACCTACCTCGTACAACACTAATTTATGTTAGCGTAGGTATACACGATGTATTCGTGGTTAGGGCCATTCCATAGATTCGTTCTTCTGAGCACGGCAGCGCTTAGATTATTACCAATAGATTTGTTGCAAAATTGTCTATGGAATTAGTTTATAAGATGACTAAAATAAAAATGATGACATCTCTGTCTAATGTATGCAATTAAAAAGAGCCTAACTATATACACCACAGTTTCGCTTGGTTGCCAATATTTATCGTGACGTCATGCACGTGCCTTGCTTCGATGCCTTCGATATCATTTACTGTCACTTTGGATATCATTTACTGTCACTTTTTGGTTTTGTTTACATCGATAGTGGTGTTCTTGTATATTGCACGAGTTATCGATATTTTGATTTTAGACTTAGGTAAAAAATTATAGACCATGTTAATTTGAATAAATGTTGATTATATATTGTGTTTTTGCAGAATAGCATGAATCGTAGAATGAAATGACGGATTATATTTTAGGTTTTTTATACAATATTATATTATTTTGAAATATAAATTATTTTGATATATAATAATATACTAAATATAAGTAGGTATATTGTATTAAGTATATTGTGTTTTATAATTATCTAAAACATTTGGCTTATTCAGGTCTTTCATTCGTTTAGTTATATTCTGTGGGTATATTAATTTAGTTAAAATGAACTTTAAATAGAACTCAAACTGGTTAAAATAAGGTTAAAAGTTCATTTTCACTAAATTAATATGCCCACAGAATATAACTAAACGAGTGTTTGAGTTTGAGTTCTACTTAAGTATTTTTTTTTGTTCTAGTTAAAATGTTTTTTGTTTTGCTTGGTTTTATAATTCTATAACTGTATTAATTATTAGGGGCTAGATGTCGCTGTGTAAAAATTGTCCAGTAATATTTATTTATTTATTATTTATTTTATTTATTAATTCTATAATTTAATATTTACGGACTTAATACATTATCATAAAAAAAAGTTCAGTTGAAAACAAACTCTATCGATAAATTATTACAATATACCTACCTCGTACAACACTAATTTATGATATCGTAGGTATACACGTTGATTTCGTACATAAGGCCTCTCCATTTAAATTCCTTGCTCTGAGTTATTTACAGCTTATAAAGCAACCCGATACTGTGGGCAAACAAATATTCGCGACGCGGCATCATGTTATTAAATATGGGACCTGCAGCGCCATCTACTAGGCTAATTTGTGAACCAATTTGGTCCAGCCGTTTGAGTTTGGTGACATACACGTTCAGTAGAATAGGCATGATTTTGATATCCTCTGCCGTAATGTGGATAGACAGTTACTATACCTACATCTTTATTTTGATATTAAAGTGAAGTCCATTTATTTAGTATATTTTCAATACCAGCACTTCTTTTAAAGTACCTAGGTCTTTTAATTGGTCTTACGTTGATTATTTATTAGTCAGTAAACTTAAACATGCACAAAAGCTAGTCCAAGAACGCAGTTATTATCTAGATTTAATTAAGACCATTATTTTAGTTTTATGGGGTCATAGATTGCCCGTTAGTTATATTTTCGTTTAAAACTGAGATTATCCATAAGCAGTTAATTCTTCTTTTCGGTGATTTCAATAAATAATGATTTAGGAAATTATGTGTTCAAAATCTTCCTTATGTGTAAAACTTGCATCACAAATAAATTAATTTTGAGATTGCGCAATCTTTACATGACATGTTTACTAGAGAAATATTGCGTTTCCATTCAAATAAAAAAAAAACTACCTAACTCAGGTACAACGTTTTCTCAGATAGACTACTTAGAATGTTAGATACAGTGCACTGTTAAAAAAAATTACAATTATGTATTTAATATTTTACATGGTTAAGAATCAATTACATTAATTAAATAAATCAGAGTTAATAATGATTTTTAAAATGTCCTTGTAAAACGACGGGAGTTCAGACCTGAATTATCTATAAATTTAAAGTTACACTACTTTAGAAAATTGTTACTGTCCCTATCAGAAAAGGCATCTATTAGTAATAAAATAATTTAATTATGACGCTTTTAAATGCATTATTTCGAAAAGACTTCAATAGTTATTATGTCTACAATTTTATTTTTAATATAATAAAAATTACGTATATTTTATTGTTTCCTTTAAATCCTAGTAGGTGAGAAATAAAAACATATTTGCTCTTTTACATGTTTATTTCAGTAAAAATACGTCGATTGCCTGTAACCATGGTCAAGTGAGTGAGGTCCACGGTTGTGAGGGGAATTCGTACATGATAATTTCCATTCAGTTTGGTATTGTAGCGTCAGCCACCATCCCATCTGTAAAACGTCAGAAAATGTTAAAAACAAGAAACACGCTCGCAGGGTTGATTTTACGTCCATTGAACATACGAAATTACTGCTTGATAAGTTTCGAAAAATATTGAAAACGAACTTTTTTAGACGTCAAAATTCAAATTCCGCAATAACTCCTTTACGAATATGCTTGACAGTACAAACTTTAGATGAATTTACTTTATCGCATTCGTTAGCAAGGCGTGGATTCTGTAACCAATAATCGAACAACGCAACCGTGGCCGATGCTCTTGCGCACCTGAGGCGTACAGAACTGAATCTCAATTCTCAACGTGTGTGTTCGTCGTGGCGAAGCGCACGCAGCTATCATATAGCGTCTATGGGCCGTACTTACGATCGCTCGCATCCTTGAGTGCAGGTACCTAGGGGCGTCGCTGAGCTACCATCGACAACGAGTCGCCGCCGCCTTCGAGCTTCGCCGCTAATATCTATCTGAAAGTACTCGCACGTGCTCCGAAGACGCTCGAACGTTAGATAATCAGGCATTTAGGTGTCAGACGCGAACGTGACGAGACTAGGGCGCCCTAGAGCCAGCGGCGTCGGCCGTCTGCCGCGCGTCGCGTCTTACTACTGTGTTCATGAGGCGGATGGGTGGCTGGCAATTTGTTAATTCTCATCTCAATGCTAAAATTAGTTTTAAGAGCTTACGCAGCTACCGAGCATGCAGGAATACCCTTGCTCATGATTCACAGTTCCGTTAGAGCCGAATTTAAAATGAGCGCTCATTAAACCCGCAACCACAAGCGATGAAAAGCAGTTCACAGAAGGGATAAATCATGCAATGAAATGAAGAATTAAATTAAAAAAATAATCTACAGAAAAAAAAGTTTAATCTTAAAAATACAACCAAATTAAAATACAATCAGCGCATTTAACACAATTTCTGATTCGTTTAACGGCATCGGACGAGTTCGGCGGGTGAAATGAAACCGTCTCCGTTCAATTAATCGTCATTTATTAAAATTATAAATTGATTCACAATATTGTGCAGTCGGTACTGTATTGCTTACGTGCGGCGTGGAGCCGCGAGTGGACAGTTTGTTCGTGTCGCGTGGTTACTCTACGTTCCTATGCTAGAGCTAGTGGCCTAGTCGCTAGTAGCGCCGCGGGCCCATGCCGCCGGACCGCGCCGCCGCCCCGCCGCCGCTACGCACAAAACAACATCCTCAGACACGCTCCAACAACAGTACCCGTGCAGTGCTGACACCTATTAGCTCATAGTGAGTATTTACAATCCATCCGAGTCTATGCCATTCCGATCCGTTCCCATCGGGATAACGTTCTCCTGTCGGTTTACACGCACGGTTCGTCACTATAACCTAAGAGGCGTCCTGCATTGTACGTGATTATGCAATTAAGACACAACTGAAGATGATTTAACAAACGTTTTAAAATTGGTCTAAAAATAAAGGTTTTAGAAAACGTAGGAACTTTTATGATTTATGGAATTTTTTCCTCAAGTTGGTACATATTTACTAATCAATTAGGTTGATACTCCTTGTACTTGTTTTGTAGTGAAGTGAGTCATGTTTCGAGAAACAGAACTGCTAAGAAGTAAACAAAAGTAAATTAGACCAATGTGGATTTATAATTTTAAGTAAAGATTTCACTAACATTATCAATAATTAAATTGATGAAATCAATTTGCGCCGTATATTTCCGATTATCGACGTATATTATAATTAAAGATTTTCTTACATATCGACCTTGATGGACTTGATTCAAATTTATTGATAGGATTTTTATATAACAACATATATAATTTTTTAGATTATATTATAATATATATTTCTAAGCCAGCAAATGTGTGGTGTTGATCAATATGCTTGTCAACATATTTATTGATAAATTGACTCATCAATGTGGACATTCTATGATTTGCCTTGAGTTTAAATATATAATTTTTTGTTAACTCCCTAGCAGTTCCAATGACAAATATGGTAATTTGAGTTGAGAGAGAGAATTAATGCTTACCGGCCCATAGGAGGGTACTGCTGGGCATAAGGATCTCGGTCATAACCTGATGCGCCAGCACCACCTCGGTCCCTGGAAAATAGATAAAATTATGTGTTAAAGATTTTAGGTTAATTTATAACAGTATTCAGTGAATCAATACAATGTGTCATAAGTTTGGTCAGTCAACTTTGATTGAAATCAAAAAATGGTTCATTGGTGTCATACAAGCTTGCAGATTTGGAGCAGGAGAGTACTCACATGGGTGACCTTCTGCTGAACATGTCTCCGTTGGGGATGGGCGCGGCTCGTGGCGCGGGGCGGTCGTATCCGCCGGTCATGTGGCTGGGGATGCCGCGCGCCAGCGGCGGCCGCCGGTCCATCATGTCCCGCTCGTCGTACATGGGCGCGCGCCGCTCCTCCGCGTACATGCCGCCGCCGCCGCCGCCGAGCTCCTCCGCGCCGTAGCCGCGCCGATCATCGTACATCGGCGCCGGCGCGGCGTACGGGTCGCGCGCGTCCATCAGCGCGAACCCTCGCCGGTCCTCCCCGCCGTAGCCGCCGTACCGCTCGTCGTAGCCGCCGCCGCCCATACCGCGGTCCGCGCCGCGGTCGTAGCCGCCTCCCATCCCGCCGTTCCTCATGCCCATGCCCTGGTGCATGCCTCCCTGCGGCGGGCCGCGCATGTGTCCCATGGGCCGCGAGTCGCGCATGTAGGGTGCGTCGCGCTGACCGGGGTGCCCTCGCACGGGCCCGCCGCCGCGCCGCTCGATGCCGCCGCCGCGACCGCCGCCACCGCGTCCGCGCCCGCCACCGCCGCCGCCGCGCGCGCCGCGCTCCTTGATGCGGCCGCGCTCCACGGAGATCACGGCGCCGTTGAAGTTAGAGTTGTGGAGGCTGCGGATGGCGGTCGCCGCCTGCTCCTCGGTCTGCATGTGCACGAATCCGCAGCGGTTCATGATGTCGCACTCCGTGACGACTCCGTACCGCTCGAACAGCTTTCTTAGATCCTCGGGCTTTGAGCCCTGCGGCAGGCTGCCGATGAAAACTTTCGTTTGCTGCAAAATTACATGACGCCGTTGAGTGTGGAACGAGGCGTAGCGTTACGCTCGGAACGAAAAAGATAAAATACAACTTACCGGCACCATTGCTGGTGTTTAATCACGTTCAAAACTTATGAAACACCACACTGCACTATTTTGTATTTTTATTTCGCTCCAAACCGGACAACCTTAATTTTTGCTACAAAATGGCGGCGGAGCAAGCAAAGCAAAGTAAAGCCGCGAAGCCGCGATCGCGAATACGCGTACGGGTATTGTACGACCAAGTAATATTCAGCCAGGTAATTCATGTACTACATCAGCACGTTCGCATCGCTCTCTCGCCTCGGGCATGTTATTTCATACAAACATGAGTCGTCCAATATTTGTCAATAATTACAATATTTGTGGTTATTGATGTTATAAAAACTTAACAATACTAGTTTTACAATATTGCTCATGCATATCCGCATTGATCCGGGTATTGTACGACCAGGTAATGTGCAGCCAGGTAATTTATGTACAAATTAAGCACATACATTACATTAGGTCGTTAAATACCGCCGCCGCCTCCCGCGAATACAATTTCGTTCAACACCAAAAATAGTTTTGAAACGAAACAAATAATCTTGAATTAATTATGTAGTGTAGGTATGTAGCTAGATGGACCGATTAATTTTTAGAACGTCTTATACATAATGCTAGTCTAGATTTGTTCCTACCACATCATATTGACAAATACGATAACGTTCGGAAAACACGGCTAAAAAAAACTGAAGCGTTGCGTCGAAAGTGTGCAAAAAATACTATCAAGAACAAATGAAAACAAAATGTTACTTTAATATCGATCTAAAAAATTATGAACTAACAAACAGGTGTACAAATAATACTTATTTAAAAACATCTGTAGTATTCCTAAGTGCTATGGTTTCAATGTTATTATTTTTGATTAAAAAAAAATTATAAAGGTTGCTTCAATGATAAAACTCGCTATATGAATATAAATAAATAAATAAAATAAAAGTCGTTAAATTAAAAGTTGGAAACATTTATCTCAGCTGCTTCTCCTGCCTGGTCCTCAAGTTGTTTTGCATTTCTTTGGGAATTGCCTATCATACAGAAATTCGGTTAATATATCTATTTATTATTAAAATATCTCAGTAATATTCTGCAATTACTAACATAGCGTAACATCAGCTGCTTAAATAAAACAGCAATTACCAGTGCGCATAAAACTTGTCGTGTTTGGGACACGTAAGTGTTTAAAAATTCTGATGCAGTTTTCCAGAAAACCATAGAAATGAGAAGCGTAGGATTTATACTGTGTTTGTGCCTGGCTCTCACTGCTTCGGAGTTGGTCGGTCCTGACAAGCGTAAGAAGAATGATAATACAGAAGAACATGACAAGAGAGAAGAAACTAGGGATATGATAAAGAAAGCCATTGAAAATGTAAACAAGTACGATCCGGAGACGTTGAAAGAGCTCGAGGCCGCCATAGACCAGGAGCTGGCTGACGTTGTGGGGAAAGACGTCCTTACATTCAAAGAGTATGCTGAGACACTCCAGAACTCTAAAGAAATGATGGAAGGAGATGAGAAAGGTATACTTCTTAAAACAAACTACAGCCCTAAGCTTCTTGCTAATCCTTCTATTAGCATCTTCATCTATAACTATTTTGCTGGTTAAAATTAATATTCAGCATTTCAAAATTAAGCTTAAATCAATTAAAGTATAATTATTCAATTCATGTCATGTGTAGCAAATAATAGTTTTTTTATCACAATTGTGTTGTGTATGTCTGTCTTCTCTATATGAGTAAAACAAATAAATGTATAAATTGTTGATGCTTTATCAGATATGCATACAACAATTTATTTTAGTGGTATATTATATAAAATAATGGATACTAAACTTTTACTATACCTTATAGTTGAAGTACTGTTACAAAGAGCTGTTATCATATATCTATTGTTAAACTCCATTAATTAATATTCGCAGATAGCACTATAAAGCAGATGGAGTATACCCTCAAACTCCTGAAGGCGTCCCCAAAGCACTCCAAGCCTACCTGGCTGCAGGAACTGAAGGAGTACCAGGCACAGGAGAATGATATGGAGGTACACATTCACATTCAAATTCTTTATTCCAAACATACATAAAACTACACTTGGATAAGTTTATGTAAAGGCTAGACCAACAAATGTTCATTTGTCTATTGACATTTGTTTTAAAGAATACATAAATTATTATAAATTTTTATTTTTATCAGATTAGAATAATTTATTTTCTTAATTTACATTGAATAGAGGTTTAATGTTATCTAAAACAATATCTTATCACTACCCGATTACTAAATTGGTAATAATGAAGGAAGTCTGTATTGCCATTGCCATGCCCATTTAAAAAAATGGTTAAGAGATGATGATTAATTCTCATACATGTTTTTGACATGTTTTTGTGCAGATGCTTCAAATAGAGAATCCTCAAGAGATACTAGATAGCTTGCCGCCGGCTCCCAATCAAATAGAAGAGGAATTGACCACAGAACTTAAAGAAGGTAAAGAAGACTTTTTCAAAAAAATTATACTTATTATTCCATAAAATAAATAAGTAAATAAATATTGCTGGACAATTTTACACAACGACATCTATCCCCGTGGTAAGCTCGAAGCATGTGTTACGGGTGCTAGATTTCTGATATACTTAATATACATACATAGATAGATAGATATTTTTTATTATACATATATAACACCCAGACACCCGGAATAAATATTTGCAGATCATACAAATTGTTGTTCCGAGGCGGGAATCGAACCCGCAACTTCTTGCGTCGCAGGCGGACTCTCGCCCGCTGCGCCACAGAGGTCGTCAATAATAGCAGCACTATAGCAGATTATCACCTTTGGTTTATTACAGAGCTGTTTCAGCATATCTGAGGATGTAGTTGTTGACCATGCTACCGCATCACTAAGGTGCCTTAACCCTATCTCGTCTCTGTGATGTGATCTTCATCTCACAACACAATAATATTCACAACTAAAGCTTTGTGCTTAACACAGAGCTAGATATCCCTGTGTGAATTTACCAGCAATATTTATGATAATTTTATAATTAATTCCAGCCAAAGCCCTCTACGACGTAGCAATAAAGAAATTAAAGCGTCGCACACCGGACCTGCAAGAGACCATCGGGCAGGTGAAGCAGGCGGCGGACGCAGGTTATATCCCCGCACAGATCAAGCTTGCCTGGTCGCATATCTTCGGGGAGGGCGTGTCCTTAGATGTGGACCGCGCTAGGGAGATCTTTGAGGGGCTAGCGGAGCAGGGGCATGCTGAGGCACATGCTGTGAGTATCTTACATCATGCTATGTTTTGTGTTGATATACTCTGCACAAGTCATTACAAAGTTTGTCAATTTGCTTTTTCTTTCATCCCAAGGTTGCCTGGAAGAGATTGCTTTTAGTGATAAGGCCGCCCATTGTCACTGTTATGTAACTGTTTCTCTTATGTAGGGTCCTGTATAATGTTGGTGTTACAATAAAGCTATTTGTATTGTATTTGTCACTAATGGATGTCTAAAAAGTAGTAAGTCCAATTTCACTGTTGAAATAGATAAGTCATCTGAAGAATTGAAATCACACTCAAAGCAAGCATCAAGCATTGAGCAGCTTCCACTATATACTGACTGCATTAATCTTGACCATCCAATATGTCACATCAACTTGACAATATTACATATCCTAGTTACTATCTATTCATAGGGAATGGGTTTCCTGTACGCGTCCGGCATAGCAGTTCCCATCTCGCAGCCCAAGGCGCTGGTGCACTACACGCTGGGCGCGCTGGGAGACAGCTGGTTCGCCGGCATGGCGCTGGCCTACCGCCACTGGGCCGCCGTCACGCTGCCCGGCAGCTGTCCCAAGGCACTGGACCTGTATATGAGGGTGGCTTCTAAAGGTACAACACATACTTACTTTTCTATGGAGAGTGTCTTAGTAGAACAGGCTTCTGTTGCTGCTATGATCCTGTGTAAGTTCAAAATGTTTCTAAATACTATAAGATATTTATTATTTATTTATTTATTTATTGAATATGTTACACCAACAGAGTTTACATTATTACATCCACATTTTGAAATTATTTATAGGTACACACAAAATGAAATAATAATAGTCATAGTATAAGATATCCCTATAGGATTGACATAATTTCTAAGAACTCAAAGTCCCTAAATAAAAATAGAATAAAATAAAAATCTTTTATTACGATGTTGACTATAAATTTTTCTACTACAATCTTTTTCTGGCCACACTATACTGATATAGCAATCCAAGCTCCGTTTCAGTGGCCACACTATACAGATAGAGCAATCCAAGCTCCGTTTCAGTAGCCACACTGTACTGATAGAGTAATCCAAGTTCCGTTTCAGTGGCCACACTATTGATAGAGCAATCCAAGCTTCGTTTCAGTGGCCACACTATACTGATATAGCAATCCAAGCTCCGTTTCAGTGGCCACACTATACAGATAGAGCAATCCAAGCTCCGTTTCAGTAGCCACACTGTACTGATAGAGTAATCCAAGTTCCGTTTCAGTGGCCACACTATTGATAGAGCAATCCAAGCTTCGTTTCAGTGGCCACACTATACTGATAGAGCAATCCAAGCTCCGTTTCAGTGGCCACACTATACTGATAGAGCAATCCAAGCTTCGTTTCAGTGGCCACACTATACTGATAGAGCAATCCGAGCTCCGTTTCAGTGGCCACACTATACTGATAGAGCAATCCAAGCTCCGTTTCAGTGGCCACACTATACTGATAGAGCGATCCAAGCATCGTTTCAGTGGCCACACTATACTGATAGAGCAATCCAAGCTCCGTTTCAGTGGTCACACTATACTGATAGAGCAATCCAAGCTCCGTTTCAGTGGTCACACTATACTGATAGAGCAATCCAAGCTTTGTTTCAGTGGCCACACTATACTGATAGAGCAACCCAACTTCCGTTTCAGATGCCACACTATACTGATAGAGCAATCCAAGCTTCCTTTCAGTGGCCACACTATACTGATATATCAATCCATGCTTCGTTTCAGTGGTCACACTATACTGATAGGCTAACCAAGCTCTGTTTCAGTGGCCGCAACAGTTTTGAACATTTAAGATGTATCAGATTGTGTATTCCAGTGGCCAGCGAGGTGACATTCAGCGGAGGGCCGGCGGTGCTGCGGGCGCGGCTGGTGGACGAGGCGGAGGGCGGCGGCGCGCTGGACACAGACCTCATAGAGTACTACCAGCTGCTGGCAGAGAAGGGAGACGTGCAGGCGCAGGTAACACACCTGTCATACAAACATTCAGCGGAGGGCGGCGGCGCGCTGGACACAGACCTCATAGAGTACTACCAGCTGCTGGCAGAGAAGGGAGACGTGCAGGCGCAGGTAACACACCTGTCATACAAACATTCAGCGGAGGGCGGCGGCGCGCTGGACACAGACCTCATAGAGTACTACCAGCTGCTGGCAGAGAAGGGAGACGTGCAGGCGCAGGTAACACACCTGTCATACAAACATTCAGCGGAGGGCGGCGGCGCGCTGGACACAGACTTCATAGAGTACTACCAGCTGCTGGCAGAGAAGGGAGACGTGCAGGCGCAGGTAACACACCTGTCATACAAACATTCAGCGGAGGGCGGCGGCGCGCTGGACACAGACCTCATAGAGTACTACCAGCTGCTGGCAGAGAAGGGAGACGTGCAGGCGCAGGTAACACACCTGTCATACAAACATTCAGCGGAGGGCGGCGGCGCGCTGGACACAGACCTCATAGAGTACTACCAGCTGCTGGCAGAGAAGGGAGACGTGCAGGCGCAGGTAACACACCTGTCATACAAACATTCAGCGGAGGGCGGCGGCGCGCTGGACACAGACCTCATAGAGTACTACCAGCTGCTGGCAGAGAAGGGAGACGTGCAGGCGCAGGTAACACACCTGTCATACAAACATTCAGCGGAGGGCGGCGGCGCGCTGGACACAGACCTCATAGAGTACTACCAGCTGCTGGCAGAGAAGGGAGACGTGCAGGCGCAGGTAACACACCTGTCATACAAACATTCAGCGGAGGGCGGCGGCGCGCTGGACACAGACCTCATAGAGTACTACCAGCTGCTGGCAGAGAAGGGAGACGTGCAGGCGCAGGTAACACACCTGTCATACAAACATTCAGCGGAGGGCGGCGGCGCGCTGGACACAGACCTCATAGAGTACTACCAGCTGCTGGCAGAGAAGGGAGACGTGCAGGCGCAGGTAACACACCTGTCATACAAACATTCAGCGGAGGGCGGCGGCGCGCTGGACACAGACCTCATAGAGTACTACCAGCTGCTGGCAGAGAAGGGAGACGTGCAGGCGCAGGTAACACACCTGTCATACAAACATTCAGCGGAGGGCGGCGGCGCGCTGGACACAGACTTCATAGAGTACTACCAGCTGCTGGCAGAGAAGGGAGACGTGCAGGCGCAGGTAACACACCTGTCATACAAACATTCAGCGGAGGGCGGCGGCGCGCTGGACACAGACCTCATAGAGTACTACCAGCTGCTGGCAGAGAAGGGAGACGTGCAGGCGCAGGTAACACACCTGTCATACAAACATTCAGCGGAGGGCGGCGGCGCGCTGGACACAGACCTCATAGAGTACTACCAGCTGCTGGCAGAGAAGGGAGACGTGCAGGCGCAGGTAACACACCTGTCATACAAACATTCAGCGGAGGGCGGCGGCGCGCTGGACACAGACCTCATAGAGTACTACCAGCTGCTGGCAGAGAAGGGAGACGTGCAGGCGCAGGTAACACACCTGTCATACAAACATTCAGCGGAGGGCGGCGGCGCGCTGGACACAGACCTCATAGAGTACTACCAGCTGCTGGCAGAGAAGGGAGACGTGCAGGCGCAGGTAACACACCTGTCATACAAACATTCAGCGGAGGGCGGCGGCGCGCTGGACACAGACCTCATAGAGTACTACCAGCTGCTGGCAGAGAAGGGAGACGTGCAGGCGCAGGTAACACACCTGTCATACAAACATTCAGCGGAGGGCGGCGGCGCGCTGGACACAGACCTCATAGAGTACTACCAGCTGCTGGCAGAGAAGGGAGACGTGCAGGCGCAGGTAACACACCTGTCATACAAACATTCAGCGGAGGGCGGCGGCGCGCTGGACACAGACCTCATAGAGTACTACCAGCTGCTGGCAGAGAAGGGAGACGTGCAGGCGCAGGTAACACACCTGTCATACAAACATTCAGCGGAGGGCGGCGGCGCGCTGGACACAGACCTCATAGAGTACTACCAGCTGCTGGCAGAGAAGGGAGACGTGCAGGCGCAGGTAACACACCTGTCATACAAACATTCAGCGGAGGGCGGCGGCGCGCTGGACACAGACCTCATAGAGTACTACCAGCTGCTGGCAGAGAAGGGAGACGTGCAGGCGCAGGTAACACACCTGTCATACAAACATTCAGCGGAGGGCGGCGGCGCGCTGGACACAGACCTCATAGAGTACTACCAGCTGCTGGCAGAGAAGGGAGACGTGCAGGCGCAGGTAACACACCTGTCATACAAACATTCAGCGGAGGGCGGCGGCGCGCTGGACACAGACCTCATAGAGTACTACCAGCTGCTGGCAGAGAAGGGAGACGTGCAGGCGCAGGTAACACACCTGTCATACAAACATTCAGCGGAGGGCGGCGGCGCGCTGGACACAGACCTCATAGAGTACTACCAGCTGCTGGCAGAGAAGGGAGACGTGCAGGCGCAGGTAACACACCTGTCATCGGTCTATGACCACCTCTGTGGCACAGCGGGCGAACAAGCGGACCGCCTGTGACGCAAGAGGTTGCGAGTTCGATTCCCGTATCGGGACAAAATATATTACTACTATACATACATATATTTATAAAATAAATATAAGTATGTATAGTCATGTTGGTTAAGTATGAGTTAATTATGAGCGTAGATGGGTATGACGGGAGAGGTATGTGTAAAAAAGGAGTGAGAGAGAGAGAGAGAGAAAAAGGAGTGAGAGTATGACAGCTGACAGAGGAAAGTGGAGAGAGAGTATATGTTGTGCCGACCCCACATAAAGTGGAAAAAGGTCAAGAAGAAGAAGAAGATGTATAGATATGTTGGTGATGTGTTCCAGGTGGGGCTCGGTCAGCTGCACTTCCAGGGCGGGCGCGGCGTGGCGCTCGACCTCCACAAGGCGCTGCACTACTTCACGCAGGCCGCCAAGACAGGGAACGCGGTCGCTAATGCCTTCTTGGGCAAGGTGAGACACATTATTGTTATTTTTATATATAAGCCGCGCACTTAAAGAATTGATTTATAAATGGCGTCCGCTCGCATGCGTTCTCGCTCACTCTCTATCGCTGTCTATACTTTTATCCTTGTTTTGCCAATCGTACCATACGTACCCGCCGCCATTTTCAAATCAATTTTCTATCTGCGCGGGTTATACTACCAAGTTGTCAGACAAGCATGCGGCCCACTTGGTGGCGAGCGGTTACCGCAGTCTATGGAGGCCTGTAGCATCAGGGATGTTACCTGCGTGCTGCCGAACCCTTTAAATAAATGTTATATGAACATTGCTTTACAATATATTTATTAACTGTTTTTTTAATCAATGATAAACTCAAAAATGTTTGAAGACTCATTTTTATTAATTAATGTCAAATTCAAATTAATTATAGTTTCTGAAGACCTTTCCACAACTCGATAATTTAGCTATTTTTAGTGCTACTATATTGTTTCATTCACTTTTCAATTGACTAGTAATTTCGGGAAAAAAATGGTGACAGGAAATAAAGTGATCTACTAAAAGTTAAATTTATTCATAAGAGCAGGTCTTAAATACTTTACATATTTATCTCATTTTCATAGATCCATTTTATTGTAGATTTACTTGGAAGGCGGTGATGGTATTAAAGCCGACAATGAGACAGCTCTGCGCTTCTTCAAGAAGGCGGCAGAACTCAACAACCCCGTTGGGCAAAGTGGGTTAGGTCTTATGTACTTGCAGGTAACAGTTTATTTATTATTCAAGAAATATAACATATCTTTCTATCTGTTTTTGTGGTTGACATTGACAATGAAATATATAATTTGTTTACATTCTTTATTTCCATTATAAACTTAGTTTCTATTAACCAGTTTTCTTATAGTTATGAAGAGCCAACTTTAACAGATAACATATGCCAAAATTTTAAAATTTTACCACGAAAATCTCTGTCAAAATGTATTATTGATAAGATACCCCATTTTGTACAGTTTTCAAGAAGTCATTTCAAGCAATATTTCTAGTTATATTATTTATCATATTACAATCAGGAATGATTGCTTCATTAGGGTAGAGGAGTAGAAAAAGACACGACGGTTGCATTCAAATACTTCACAATGGCCGCCAACCAAGGCTGGGTCGACGGTCAACTGCATCTGGGATTCATGTATTTCAGTAAGTTCAATCATTTTCTTTTTGTGTATTAAAATAAGTGATCAATTCACTAATTTTGTATGTATATTGTATTATGTCTCTGTCATATAAAGTGGAAATAGTATTGGACTAAATAGTGATCCTTGTGATACACCTTTATTTATTTTTTACTAACAAAGGCTACATTGATACATTTCTTAAATCTAGTTTACAATATTCTTGGTTTATTTATACCATTCTTATAAAGCACATGATGATGATTGAAAATAAATGTACAGTATATAGTATATTAAGTTTTATGTATGAAGATTTTGTGAACAAATACTTTCATGAGTTCACTCATGAAAAAAATGATACCAAGTAACTTATCTTTGGTTTCTCTTCCCAGGTGGCATCGGCATCCGTCGCGACTTCAAGCAAGCCAACAAGTACTTCTCGCTGGCGTCTCAGAGCGGGCACGTGCTGGCGCTCTACCACCTCGCGCAGATGCACGCGCAGGGGCTCGGCGTCATGCGCTCCTGCACTACTGCCGTCGAGGTCAGTATCTCTCTCTCTCTCTGTCTGGCTAGCTAGTACTTCTCGCTGGCGTCTCAGAGCGGGCACGTGCTGGCGCTCTACCACCTCGCGCAGATGCACGCGCAGGGGCTCGGCGTCATGCGCTCCTGCACTACTGCCGTCGAGGTCAGTATCTCTCTCTCTCTGTCTGGCTAGCTAGTACTTCTCGCTGGCGTCTCAGAGCGGGCACGTGCTGGCGCTCTACCACCTCGCGCAGATGCACGCGCAGGGGCTCGGCGTCATGCGCTCCTGCACTACTGCCGTCGAGGTCAGTATCTCTCTCTCTCTGTCTGGCTAGCTAGTACTTCTCGCTGGCGTCTCAGAGCGGGCACGTGCTGGCGCTCTACCACCTCGCGCAGATGCACGCGCAGGGGCTCGGCGTCATGCGCTACTGCACTACTGCCGTCGAGGTCAGTATCTCTCTCTCTCTCTGTCTGGCTAGCTAGTACTTCTCGCTGGCGTCTCAGAGCGGGCACGTGCTGGCGCTCTACCACCTCGCGCAGATGCACGCGCAGGGGCTCGGCGTCATGCGCTCCTGCACTACTGCCGTCGAGGTCAGTATCTCTCTCTCTCTCTGTCTGGCTAGCTAGTACTTCTCGCTGGCGTCTCAGAGCGGGCACGTGCTGGCGCTCTACCACCTCGCGCAGATGCACGCGCAGGGGCTCGGCGTCATGCGCTCCTGCACTACTGCCGTCGAGGTCAGTATCTCTCTCTCTCTCTCTCTCTCTGTCTGGCTAGCTAGTACTTCTCGCTGGCGTCTCAGAGCGGGCACGTGCTGGCGCTCTACCACCTCGCGCAGATGCACGCGCAGGGGCTCGGCGTCATGCGCTCCTGCACTACTGCCGTCGAGGTCAGTATCTCTCTCTCTCTCTCTCTCTCTGTCTGGCTAGCTAGTACTTCTCGCTGGCGTCTCAGAGCGGGCACGTGCTGGCGCTGTACCACCTCGCGCAGATGCACGCGCAGGGGCTCGGCGTCATGCGCTCCTGCACTACTGCCGTAGAGGTCAGTATCTCTCTCTCTCTCTCTCTCTCTCTGTCTGGCTAGCTAGTACTTCTCGCTGGCGTCTCAGAGCGGGCACGTGCTGGCGCTCTACCACCTCGCGCAGATGCACGCGCAGGGGCTCGGCGTCATGCGCTCCTGCACTACTGCCGTCGAGGTCAGTATCTCTCTCTCTCTCTCTGTCTGTCTGGCTAGCTAGTACTTCTCGCTGGCGTCTCAGAGCGGGCACGTGCTGGCGCTGTACCACCTCGCGCAGATGCACGCGCAGGGGCTCGGCGTCATGCGCTCCTGCACTACCGCCGTAGAGGTCAGTATCTCTCTCTCTCTCTCTGTCTGTCTGGCTAGCTAGTACTTCTCGCTGGCGTCTCAGAGCGGGCACGTGCTGGCGCTGTACCACCTCGCGCAGATGCACGCGCAGGGGCTCGGCGTCATGCGCTCCTGCACTACCGCCGTAGAGGTCAGTATCTCTCTCTCTCTCTCTGTCTGTCTGGCTAGCTAGTACTTCTCGCTGGCGTCTCAGAGCGGGCACGTGCTGGCGCTCTACCACCTCGCGCAGATGCACGCGCAGGGGCTCGGCGTCATGCGCTCCTGCACTACTGCCGTCGAGGTCAGTATCTCTCTCTCTCTCTCTGTCTGTCTGGCTAGCTAGTACTTCTCGCTGGCGTCTCAGAGCGGGCACGTGCTGGCGCTGTACCACCTCGCGCAGATGCACGCGCAGGGGCTCGGCGTCATGCGCTCCTGCACTACTGCCGTAGAGGTCAGTATCTCTCTCTCTGTCCATCTGGCTAGCTAGTTAGTACTTATCTCTCTTATCAAAGTATACATCCTACTTCTGTGTTACCTGTTTAATATTTTCTTTTTGAAATAATACTTCTACATTATTTTTACTTACAACAGAACTTTGAGATTTTACTATCTAAATTAAAATTACTAAAAAGTTTGTTTGATTGTTTGTTAGAACGCCGGCGTATAAGTCAGCGGTTTGGCTAGTTAAGTATCTAGCACCCATAACAGAAGCTTCAAGCTTGCCACAGATCCAAATGTTGCTGAATCAATTATCCAGCTGTTTTATTATTTGCTTGATAATTGTTTGACAGCTATTCAAAAACGTATGCGAACGCGGTGCGTGGTCGCATCGTCTAATGTCGGCGCACGCCGCCTGGCGCGCCAGGGACTCGGACTCTGCCTGGCTGCAGTACCGCGCCCTGGCGGAGCAGGGGTACGAGGTGGCGCAGTCCAATGCAGCTTACCTCCTGGATATAGGTATGTAACAGAGGAATACATGACAAAAACAGACATTTTTTGAGACGAGACAGTAAGGACAGGTAAAAATTACAACATTCTTAAAAATGTTGATGACCCCTGTGACGCAGCGGGCGAAGGTTCGCCTGCGATGCAAGAGGTTAGGGGATTGATTCCCGCCACGGGACGAAAATTTGCACATCATCATCATGCTCCCTATTTTACGTTCCAAGAAATCAGCACTCTTCCACCGCCACGACCATACCAAACCAAAATGTACCATGTTGCGCAGGTGAAGTAAGAATGTTCTCCGAAGATCAGCGCTACGTCAGAGCGCTCCAACTGTGGAGCCGCGCCGCCTCGCAGGGCTGCGGCGCCGCGCGAGTGAAGCTGGGGGACTACCACTACTACGGACACGGGACTCCGCAGGACCTGGAGGCGGCCGCGCATCACTACAGGTACATACAGACCTGGTTTTTAGTGTACAATAGGAATATTAGTGGCCCAAATAGGGAGCCTTGTGTGGCACCAGAATTATATACTCAATTACCATCGACACTTTTGTGAAAGCTTTTGTGAAATCAAGGAACTTAAAGATTTTCTGCGCATATCGAACACAATTTTACATGCTTTGGCCTAGCAACTTAAGTTTAAAATCAGGTATTTCAAATAGAAGCAGTATGTGAATTTTATGTAGACTTTGTGAGTAAAGTTGTCGTTGTAAGTAAGAATTATTAGCAAACCAAATGCTGTAATTCCAGGATAGCGTCTGAGCAGCTGCACAACGCGCAGGCCACGTTCAACCTGGGCTACATGCACGAGCGCGGGCTGGGGCTGGCGCGCGACCTGCACCTCGCCAAGCGCTGCTACGACCTCGCCGCCGACTCCTCGCCCGACGCGCGCCTGCCCGCCGCCCTCGCCCTGGCCGCGCTGTCGGCCGGCTCCGCGCTGGACAGCCTCGCCGTGGTGAGTACTGTGACTGCTACGACCTCGCCGCCGACTCCTCGCCCGACGCGCGCCTGCCCGCCGCCCTCGCCCTGGCCGCGCTGTCGGCCGGCTCCGCGCTGGACAGCCTCGCCGTGGTGAGTACTGTGACTGCTACGACCTCGCCGCCGACTCCTCGCCCGACGCGCGCCTGCCCGCCGCCCTCGCCCTGGCCGCGCTGTCGGCCGGCTCCGCGCTGGACAGCCTCGCCGTGGTGAGTACTGTGACTGCTACGACCTCGCCGCCGACTCCTCGCCCGACGCGCGCCTGCCCGCCGCCCTCGCCCTGGCCGCGCTGTCGGCCGGCTCCGCGCTGGACAGCCTCGCCGTGGTGAGTACTGTGACTGATTATTTATATAATTATATTATGTATTTAATAACCATCACTCCAGTCTCTCTAATACTCCATATAGAGGCATTTCATCTCTTCCTCAACCAGTCTCAAAATCTAAAGGAGGCTAAACCCACTATATCTTCACAAAACCTCACTCTCTTAATTCAGTATCTCTTCCAGAGTCCTCTCACCTTCGTGTTCCTCAAAGACAAGAGTCTGCTCGCGAACTGGGATGTGTTCGCGATCACACTGTTCGCGGGACTGATCGGCGTGCTGGCCTACTGGCGGCGCGGGGAGGGGAGGCGCGCCCCGCCCCCTCCGACACGCCCCGCCCCCTCGCCCCCCGCCGCACCCGCCCCCGCCCCCGCCGCGCCGGTGCCGACGCCGGCGCCCGCGCAAGACAATCAGGAGCAGCAAGTTGAACAGCAGTGAATTGTGTATGTGTAGAAAAGTGATACTTCTTAACGTCAACATAAAATGGGAAATTAATTTATCAACGGAATTTACTCGAGTATTTGAGATAATAAACTCTCTACACTCCGCTGTAATGCGTAAAATAAATAGTGTACTCACGAAAATATTGAAGTTATACACCACCAATAAAATTATGGTTAAAATTTTAATCATAAATTTTAATATTAATAACATTATGTAGTGGAAGTTTAAGATAACTGATTTTATCTGCATTTTGAAATTATATAGGTGTTGTTGATTTAATTTTTTGACTCACACTCGACTTCAGTTATAATTTTTCAAGTACAAAGTCTTAAAAAACACTTTCATGGAATACTTTCAGTTGTCATAAATAATATCTAGTTATATCTATGTTATGTATTATTGTTGTATAAAATTTAAGTATTATTATAATGTGTCCACTAAATTCTAAAATGGTTTCTCCGAAACAGTCTGAATAGATTAAATAGATTTCGTTTTCTTAAAGTTTAATTTATATCTTGGATTCACCCTGCTATTCTATTGTAAATATAATTTTCAAATAGAGATTTAACTTGTTCGGAATTTGTTTTATTTACCATTCCCATTTAGTAATGTCAGATATACTTTATATCTCTGTTCTTATAAGCGCAATTTGCTAGTACTGTACAGTGTATCTAACAATAATAATAGTGCTGGTCAATTCACACAGCAACATCTAGCCCCGTGGTAAGCTCAAAGCTTGTGTTACGGATGCTAAATTTCTGACCTTATACTTTTTCTATAAGCCTTACTAATATTATAAAGAGGAAAGATTTGTTTGTTTGTAATGAATAGGCTCCGAAACATCTGGACCAATTTCAAAATTTTTTTCACCTTTGGAAAGCTCTATTATCCCTGAGTAACATAGGCTATAATATAGCAAAGAAAATTGCGGGAAAGTGTAAAACGCGGGCGAAGCCGCAGGGCGGAAAGCTAGTATTTAATAAAGAGGTAAAATTTGATTTCTAAATAATCAAAGTATCAAATTAAATTTAAGCTGTGAAAATAGGCAACCAATAGTAGCCGATCTATAGGTAGGTAGTTAATGTAAAAAACTATAGCAAAAAAAAGTTTTTTTTTAGTGTTAAAATATTTATTGTACGTTTCATAAGCTAGATTTCTCCATATCTTCGATTTTCTTAGCGATATCGTCTGCCGTGAACGCGTAGTCATCTGATTTTTCCTGTTTTGGTGTTGTTTCTTGGTTTTTCTGTGAAAATTAGATAGTTTGTTAGGTATGGCATAGAGTTGCAAGAAAGCAGTCAGACTGGTCCATTTACTAGTAGTAATAAACACAGTTTTTTGTTGATAGAAACTATTTGCGCCCATGACACACGGTCGTATCTAAAACAAAGTGTGGGGGAGCTTGGGCATTGAATGTGTTTTATGTATGCAACAGCAAAAATGTTTGTGTGCTTCACCTTCTTACCTACCAGGGGTGCAGAAGGAAGGAAGAGTTGGGAATTCTCACTTTCTTAGCTTATCGGTGAAGGCACATCGTGAAGCAACCGGCATGTGCCATGTCCTTAACATGGTGTCATACGCCAAGCCCCACTTGGCCAGCGTGGTGGATAAAGCCCTAATAAGCTACGGTTGACATAGTAGTTTATCTAACTAACCCAGAAGTGTGCGTACTCCGGCGACACGGCCTGCAGACAGGCCATCCTGTCCTCCATCACCTTGAGGCGGCGGAACACGTCCCTGGAGACGGGCGCCACGCTCAGGAACTGCTCTATGGCCAGCACACGCTCCGCTATCGAGAACGGGAGTCCGTCCGACTGACGGTCCAGTTGTATGACGGGGGTTTTTATTGTTTGCGGGCCCCATTCGTTGTTTACTCTGCGGACTAAAAATAGAAAGATAGATCATCTAATGTCATACAAGAAACTTAAAATTCAGTTAAATAGATATAACTGGTATTTATACATTGTATTACTGATACTAGATATCTAATTTAGTACACCTAAAAGGTCGTTTCTGTTAGAATTCGCTAACATTTTTGCAGGTTCAATACTTATATTAGCCACTAGCCATAGCCAGACTTCTTAAATCATTCAGTTATTTCCAATTCAGTACCTATTTTAAAGTAAACGACTCGTTAAGAGAGTAAAGGATAACAGTAATTGAAATAAAATAATGTTGTTAGATAATTTGTCTAACAAGGCCAATATGAATGTGAGTTATTATGCTAATTGAAGATACGGAGAGTTTGTATTAATCATTAGAGGGAAATTACCTATTACATATTGAGAGGAAATTGTAATATGTTAAAATCTTACCTGTCAAATGTCCTTTAGAATCCCCTCTCTTTACAAACTGCGCGCGAACTCTTGCGCAGGTCTCATCTGTCTCGTTCTCTCTATTCGGTATAAAGTCGTGGATATTGTTCATGTTGACTTGCTCTCTCTTTCGCTCGATGAAGTTCTGAATACGTTTCTGAAGCTCTTCGTTTGACACGTTGATTTGCACTTGGCTTTCGTCAATAGATGGCGCTGGAGCCCGTTTAATTTCTGTGTCTGTTTGTGTAATTTCCTGTTTAATAACTGTGTCTGTATCTATTATTTCTTGTTTTATTCTTTTGTTTATAGATGGTGTGTTTTCTTGCTCCATTTCTGTATTTTGTGGACCTGTTGAGATATGATTGGTTGGGTGATGTATTTGAATGCAGAGTTCACTAAAATTTTAATGTAACGATATGGAACCGCCTCGTGTTCGATTTTAAATCCCTAAAACTTTCCTAAAGTCGTTTTATAATGAATAGTATTAAATAAATTTATGCAATGCAATGGTTAAAGAGCTTAGCCTTGAATGCTGTTTAAGTAAATACCTACTTGCTTCTAACCTAGGTACATTATACAGCTATTAAAATTAATACAGTACTTAATAGCTTCTCATATTGATAGTAATTTATTGGATAATTTACGTTTAAATTCTATGTAGGTTACAATCAATAACAACTATACCTACATAAATAGCAATAAAGAACTCTAGCTTAACAATGAGTACTATTTCCTGATTTATAAATAGAACAGCTATAGCTGCAAAAGAAACAAGTAAGGTAATATATTTTGGATGAATAAAAGATCAGTGCAAAAAACAAAATATTTATTTAGCAACAGGAAAACTTATGTACCACAACAGCTTGCATTGAGGTAGAAAATAAAACAACCAAATCCTAAGCTAATCCTTACTAATTTTTGAAGATATACTTAAAATTAAAACATATCTCGCCAGGCGATTTTAGAAAAAAAATATGTGAATTTAATCACCAACCCGCGCTTGGCCATGTAGTAAATTATGGCCTAATATTTCTCGTCTAGAGACAAGTCTCTGTGTCCCAGCAGTGGGAACGTAAACAAGGGGCTTGTGATTATATGTGAATATATTAATATTTTATACTTAACAAATGATAAAAACTTTTTTATTCGAGCTAATCTGTGGACTACATGTACTTTTCAATTATTAAATTTGTTCGCTTTTCAGCAGCACCACTAAGATATCCACTAAATATGATATACTTATATATAGACCAGGGTTTTTAATATTTTACAAGGAAAAAAATAGTAGTAGAATGAAACCCATTAGAAAAGGAGGGGAATATAGTAAAAATTAAAGGAAAAATAAATTACGGTCGATCTGAGTTCGGGAAGTGGGAGGGGGTGGGCTTTTAAGGGGAGAAAATTGTTTATCTCGATTTGCGGTGAAACTACAAGTCCTATGAAAAAAAGTTATATGGCAAAGTTGTAGGTAATAAAACGATCTACAACTTTTAATTCACAACTTTTTTACATAACGTCAAAATGTATGTGAAAAATTCAAATAACTAAGTTTTTGGTTTTTTATTTCTATCTTTTTCAAAAACATTTTATTTTCTACGAAATTTGGTGAAAACTTACCTATTTATGTTCTAAATCCACTATAATTTATTTGATTAAAAATATTAATTTTTACACCTTATTTTGACTTAATTACTAAAAAAATAGACCAATTTTCAATCGAAAATTCACGTGTCAAAATATTAGCTTTTATATAAAAATCGGTATGCTGTTTGTTCATTAAAACCTCTATTTTCTGATGGTTAAGAAAAATATATACATTACTATAGTAAATTATCTCAGAAAATGCAAAACACCGAAACAAAATTTGTATCATTATGTACAATTGCATCATAAAAATGTGATTTTTGCAATTTTTATTTCATATAATTGCTTATTATCCGACTTATTGCACATTATACAAACAGATTATTATATAATAATTATTATTATATAGTCTGAAAAGACAAAATCATATTTTTATGATGCAATTGTACCTAATGATACAAATGTTTGTTTCGGTTTTGTGCATTTTCTGAGAATATTTACTATAGTAATGTATATATTTTTTTTAATTATCAGAAAATAGAGATTTCAATGAACATAAAACATAACGATTTTTATAAAAAAGCTAATATTTTGACACGTGAATTTTCGATTGAAAATTGGTCTATATTTTTGAAAATTAAGTTAAAATAAGGTGAAAACAATAATATTTTCAATCAAATAAATCACAGTGTATTAAGGACATAAATAGGTAAGTTTTCACCAAATTTCGTAGAAAATTAACAATTTTTGAAAAAGATAAATAAAAAAAACCAAAAACTTGGTTATTTGAATTTTTCACATAAGTTTTGAGGTTATGTAAAAAACTTGTGAATTAAAAGTTGTAGATCTTTATATTACCTACAACTTTGCCATATAACTTTTTTTCATAGGATTTGTAGTTTCACCGCAAATCGAGATAAACCATTTTCTCCCCTTAAAAGCCCACCCCCTCCCACTTCCCGAACTCAGATCGACCGTAATTTATTTTTCCTTTCATTTTTATCATATTCCCCTCCTTTTCTAATGGGTTTCATTCTACTACTATTTTTTTCCTTATTTGACCATTTTTGAAGCTAACTGCACTGGTCTAATAATATATAAATTCGATTTGTTTTCTAAATATATTTACTTAATGCAAATTTTTGCCTAAATTGCATCAAATTACTAAGTAAAAAATATATAAAGAATATCACAATTAGCTACATTATTTCTAGCAAAACGTTAACTATCTATCAAAGTTTATAAACTCTACTACAGAAAACACCTGAGAAAGCATTTTGTTACAAAATAATTCACGTAACGCGAGACAATTTAAAAACTGAAATAAATTTATAATTTTGTAAATACGATTGTGCCTCTATTATACGTATAACGTGCGACCTAGAACTATAAAATAAACCGAAAAGCTAGAACACTTTAGTGTTTTTGTGTCCAGGACATCTAAAATAGGAACCGAAGTCTCCTCCACTATAGGACTTAAATGTACTTTACGTCTTAGGAAGCTATTAGGACATGTTGCCTATTTTATGACATACCATTTGTATAAGGAAAAGAAGACAGAAAGCAAAGCAAGGTACAGACAACATGCTACTATCGTATAAGTTAGCTAGTATAAGCATAATGGTTAGAGCGTTGGACCTAATGATACTCAAAATTCACGCACGCTATAACCCCGAGATTAAAATAGGGGGGTTATGGCTACCAATATCGAGTTTGAAAACATATTATGCATATGCATTTTTCTCAGACATAAAAGTATTTTTCGTTTTTTAACAACGGGAATTACTCGCGTATTTACAAAGTAGCTCAAGCATTCTCGACGTTTCGGCCACGACAAGAGCAGTCTTTTTCAGGAGGAGTGAGCGTCCCGCCGTGTCGTGGTTGAAACGTACTCTTTTGTAAATACGTGATTCAACTCATGAAAATGTTGAAAGTGAAATAAAATTACTGTAAACTTTAACAGAGCTAGTGGTTCATATTTCGATAAACGGGCAATACATGAACCTAATTCACGCAGTGCACTGCGGACCGGCGAGCGGGTGTGATCCGTGTCCTGATCCTGAAGAAATCCCACGGGACGAAACGTTGATCAAAAGTCAACGTAAATAAGGTTCGCCTATTGCCCGTTTATCTCAATATGAACCACTAGCTCTGTTAACATAGAGTAATATTATTAAACTTTCAAAATTATCATGAGTTGACTCACCTACAAAGGAGTACGTTTCAACCACGACACGGCGGGACGCTCACTCCTGAAAAAGACTTCTCTTATCGGGGTCGAAACGTCAAGAGTGCTTGAACTCCTTTGTTATAGTAAAAGAGGGTTCCTTCCCTTTTTTTACGTGCCGTTGTCCGATGCGGTCACCGGGGACAACGGCACGTAATAGATATTCATCAAAGAGTGGTTATTTCTACTGCGCCTGCAACCGGTGCCGTTTACTAGACCACGCACATTCCGCGTTCTCCTTCCAGACGGGCGGCGTTGACTCACGTATTTACGAAGGATTACGTTTCAACCACGACACGGCGGGACGCTCACTCCTAAAAAGACTGCTCCTGTCGGGGTCGAAACGTCGAGAGTGCTAGAACGCCTTTGTTATAGTAAAAGAGCTAGTGGTATCTACTGCGCCTGCAACCGGTGCCGTTTACTAGACCACGCACATTCCTTGTTCTCCTTCCAGACGGGCGGCTCGCTCGCGTACACCTCCTTCTTCCAGATGGGCACGCTGCCCTTCAGCCGGTCGATGGCGCGCGACACGGCGGACAGGGAGGCCGCGCGGTGCGGGGACGATATGGCGATTACTACGGACGCTTCGCGGCATGGCACGTTGCCTAGCCTGGAATCGGAGACAAATAAATAAAGCTGCAGTTTATACATTATAACCTAAGTATGAATACTGTACAGTTATATAAAAAGAGCCTTGAAAGAGCGATGGAACTGCTGCACAGTTTTCTTAACTTGCAGTTTCATTATTATACATGTAACCTATAACATTGTATAGTAAAACCATTTCTAAAATGAACGCCCCTCCACCGAATTCTGTATTTTTTTTTCTCTGTATTCTGTTTTTCTGTATTTCCTCTCACACGTTGAAATCATCACGGTTTTGTGGAGGGGAGTTCATTTTTAGAATGGTTTTACTATACTATATTCTAAATAAAACTTTTTGTATTTTGTATTTGGACAATTGTTCGTTAAATTAAATAATTGGAATTAAAGAAAGAAATTATTAAATGTTGCTACTTTGCAACACATACAATATAAGTTCACATAACATAACCACAATATGGATCATGTAATCCTATTTTTTTATAACATTATCATCGCCCTTGACGCACGGGCGTGCTTTCGCCCAGCACATGCATGGGGAAGAAACGTACTTACATTGTATTTTAAAAAGCTTTTTAAATTAGATTACTTATTTTAAACTTATTATCTAGACCAAAGTCTAATTTTTTTTTAAAATTAAACTAACAAAATTAGTAAATATTAAATAGGTTATTCAAGAGGAAGGTTTATATTTTTTTTATTCAATGAGAAACTATGGTGTCCGTTCAGCACATAAATTAAAAATATATAGACCACATACAAGACTGACTCTATCTTCTAACAATAGTTATATTATGTCAATCAAAATTTACAATAAAATTCCAGACGACTTCAAAGAATTGACATTAAATTCCTTTAAATTCAAGTTGACTAAATGGCTAATAAATAAATGTTTTTATAGTATTAATGAATTTTTCGATTATAAATTGTGACATTAGTATATATTAGTTTGTGACATTAGTATATTATATTAGGATTATTATTTTAGTTTGTATTCATACACCTGTAAAGGTAAGTTTTGGCTGAACTTTTATACATTAAGATCTCTGTAAAACCCAAAATTTATGAATAAATGAATTATGAATTATTAGTATAAGTAGAGACAGAGACGAAGCGAGGGCAGGTCGCTATCTTATCTCAGTGAGTTATGACACAACTGTTTGTTTTTGTGACAGTTTCAACGAGTTCAAATGTGGTCCATCAATAAACAAGTTATGAAATGTACTATTTAGATAACATTCACTAAGATTTTTACGCTCTCTCACACTAAAGATAACTAATGAAATGAATGTACAAGGAAGAAAGTTTAAATTGCTGTTGTTTAAGCCTTGTGACAGTTAAAATATGATTTCATAATAATAAATATGTTTCGCTCTATTTCAAATAAACGGCGCATTATTAGGCATCAATTAACTGCTACTGAACACGGATCTTATTAGAAGTAAAACACAATGAATGGGAAAAAACTCAGTATACACTATCGACGTCACCCGTCTGGTATATAAAACCCTCAGTTACTTTAACGTACGAGCAGAGAAGAGACGGTACTATTCACGACAGCGCGACCTCAGAAAGTAACTTTAAAATAAATGAATACTATTTCAATACAAAAGATATCGTGCATCTAATTTACCGCGTCCTAAAAACTATATGATAGCACCAAACAACTTTGTAACTATCGACTAGACCTACTTGAATATAAATTACCAACATCCTCTTATTACAGTACAATGTACACACACTTTTCTGGGTAATTTAACAAATGATTCCACCAAATCATAAAACCTGGAAAATTAATAATGGAAACTAACTCGGTACGGTATGTCTCGCCATTGAAACAAGTGTTGCGCAAAAGAGGTTCACTTTACACTTTAGAATATTTTGAGTTATAATTTTAACTAGCGACCCGCCTTCGCTTTGCTTTGCGTTGCATAGTTGATTGATTGATTGACAAGATTGAAGCATACAGACAGCGATAGCGACTTTGTTTTATATGTATTTTTATAAGTGCGGTTTTTTCTATGGAAAAAATAAAAAAAACCAATATATTGGAATTGTTTCGAAACATATCCAATCTTATAGCTAGGCTTTACAGTAGCTGAGCGATCAGAAAAGTCAACGATGTCTTTATAACAGGTTAAACCACAAAAACTACAGTAATCTACTTTTACTAACAACATACACTTACAGCGGTTGAACAATTCGTGACTTACGTTGCAAAACTGGTTTACTGAGTAGTTACTTTTTATAAATAGCAGTTTTTTATCGGATTTGTTAGTTCGGATGTATGATATTAATTGCAAATTACCAATCAACTTTTTAATAGCAGGTAACGAAACATAAATTATAAAATAGAACATGCTCTAACAGTGAAGGCAAACGTGAGGAAACCGGCGTGTTCTAGAAATTAAGAAGATATTCACCAACCCGCACTTGGCCAGCGTGGTGAATTAAGGACCTAACCTCTCTCGTCAAAAGAGAAGATGATGAAAGCTAAATTATAAGATACGTACAGGTGGCCCTCCCTGAACAAACCCTATAATTAATATAATTACCCTATAACCCTCCCTGAATAATTCATAAAAAAGTGGTTTCCTTACATAACATAATGCATGTAAACAACTTTTTTTGTAAATGACAATTTTAGAAATCGTTCCAATATTTTTACTAAAGTTTTCGAATGTAATAATAACTTCATAAGTTTTTATCTATACTCTAATATAAGAACGAATTCTTAAAGATAACAAATGTCACTCGGTCAGGGTTGTACGATAGCTTTTAAAGATAACTACAAACATACAAACATGGTGTTATATATGTATAATAAAAAATATCTATCTATGTATGTATATTATATTAAGTATATCAGAAATCTAGCACCCGTAACACAAGCTTCGAGCTTACCACGGGGCTCGATGACACTGTGTAAAATTGTCCAGTAATATTTATTTATTACTATTATTATTATACAAAATTCTGATTTGATCAATATTTGATTAATCAATTCATTACACATTAGGGCTAGTTGATTGGAAATTTTGTTAAAATTTAACTTATTTTATTACCGCTATAACATTTCTTAGATTCTTATTCGTAAACGTATTTTTAAATGTAGTTTTGTATAACGTGGATTTATGTTATTGATAGTTTAGGCGTAAAAGTAATGAACTTGAATATTAACAATATAGGACTTAGAGGTTATGGTTCTCTACGGTAATCACTTGAACTGTATACTTTGTTAAGTATGTTCTTTTTTTAGTTTCTTTGCTTGAACAAATAAATGATAAACCCCTTAATTATTAGAAGATGGTATGGGAAAAATAACAAGATCACAACGTAACCTTAGTCCTCGATTCGATCCCACGCCACCCAGTTTAGCCCTGGTTGCGGTAACCACTAACGCTACCGACGATCCAGAGAGATATTGTAATTTTTCCCATACCATTTTCTAATGTTTTTAAAATATCATGGTTTTTAACTATATTTAAACATATAAGCGTAAATCAAGTTATGTTACCCGTTTCATGTTCAAACATTTTCTAATGATTTAGAAAACTTAAGTGAGAGTCAATCACTATAAAATAAATACCTATTAGTATATAATCTCCTCACCTGTGGTACATAGCGATGCCGTGGACGGCCGGCCACGTCTCCCTGATCTCGTCGCAGATGGACTTCATCGCCTTCAGCGCCATGGGCTCGTACGCCTCATACTCCAGTCTCAACACCTGCACAAATTATATATTTATTTATTACAAGCTTTCCGCCCGCGGCTTCGCCCGCATTATGTTGGATTTTCTTGCGGTAAAAAGTACCCTATGTCCTTCTCCTGGTTCTAAGCTATCTCTCCATCAATTTTCAGCCAAATCGGTTCGGCCGTTCTCGAGTTATAAGTGGAGTAACTAATGACTTTCTTTTATATATATAGATTATTTATTTGCTATCTGTCGTCTAAGTGCATGCTATATGTGTCTATAATTATATTAATTATGTTAGCAGTAAAATAAAGTCTAGTCTTTAAGATATGTTTTCATGTCATACTCGTAGTCCCTAACGTGATGACACATCTAAATAGGTAATTAATGAATTATTTGTTTATAGACAAGTTACCACATTTATGACTTTTATGAGTTTCTTCATATTGTTCCGTAACCAGTTGTCGAGCTTCATCTTGGAGAGATTTTACATGAATATAATTATATATCTAAATCAGTCAGAATAGAGTATAAGTCAGGTCATTTTGAACTCATCACAAAATAGCAAATGTGTGCAGTTGTAAGATAAGATATTTTTATTTGATCACTGATAGTGATAATAATTTTTATCAAAAATGTCATCATCAAGCAAAAATAAAAATTATCAAAACAGGTCGACAACTTTCGAGCTTACCACGTGGCTAGATGTTAATAATGATTCTACAGGAAGACATAAATAATTTTAACTGATATGTATTAATATAATTGGAGGTACCTTTATCAGATAGATACTGCCATAAAACAAAACACGTTAAATGTATGTATCTGTGAATTGTTTGCAAGTCCGTGAAAATATTAGGCATGGAAGTAGTTACATATACAGAAAATTAATCCTAACTAATATCTGCCAACATTATTAGGCCTTTGCCCATCAGTGGGTTACAACGGGCTAATCGAATCAATATGGAAGGAGATATAATTAGATATCACCATGAAACAATTTCAGACCATACCATGACGTTAAATGTGCCTGACAAGTGTTTGTAAGTCTGTGAATAATAGCGTATGTTCCATATTAAGTAGGTACATCTAAAGTGATATTTTAAAGCAACATATATGTATAAGATAAAGATAATAGTTTGTAATATTTGAAGAGCTGCAAAAACACCGCGGCAGGTGCAGACTGACGACATTCAAATAAACTTGTTTTTAGATAACAAAAACGTTTATGGTTAATTAGGTTGCTACGTTTTGTACATCCACGAATAATGTTAAAAACTTGAGAATACTTTCCTAACGTAAGTATATTTTTGTAGGTCGAGAATTACTCACGTAAATTATGACTATATTAGGTACATCCGACGTGAGTGGTCACGGACGAGTAGGAGAGGCTTTCACGTTTCGCTGATGATGGTTTTCTCTTGATAGAAAATCGAAACATCGGATCTACATAATATCTTGAATTTTTTATATTATGTTAATTTAATTAAATTCCCAACTATGTTAAGTGGTTGTATCAGTTAAAATGTAGGTTTTGAGTAATTCCCGATTTTCAGTGTAACTCACGTTAGTTTTGAAAACGAAAGTGAAATAGTGAAATAAATACTTACGTAATATGTATGTTATGGGAATGATTTATCTATCAACATAATAATAAATAACAACAACCATTATTACTATAAAGCCACATAATATTATCACTACATAGTATTTATAAGACAAAGTCGCTCTATATTCATCCCTATGTATGCTTCAATCTATAAAACTACAGAACAGATTTTGATGAGGCTTTTTAAGTAGAGTGATTTATTATTTATTTATAATTATAACAAATTGTTATGCAAGAGCGGGACCTTCTAGCACAGATTTTTAAATAAATCTAAAAGAAGGTCTCTACAATTATAACCCATGTAAAACCACTAATTTACTGAATAAATGCATATTTTATTTTTATTTTATTTATTTTTAAGTATAATATGGTACCAGAGGTGAATCGAGGCTGGGTATATAAGTGGTGTTACACAGGTTAGAGTTGGAATGTTATTGCTATTAGGAACATAGTTATTACATGTTGCACAGTATAATATACAAAATCAACAACTAAAACCCAATGTATGAGTTTTACTTAGTAAACAGGATAGGTACCAGTTACTAATAATAGTAAGTTGTCTATGGTCAACAGGTTTCTATTTTTAAATCTAGGTCCTTAGGTACTCAAGATAGCATATCAAGATGGCAAAAATACCTAATCTTATAATTTAGAAAGATTAGTCATTTTCTGTAGAATATTCAGCAAAAAGCTTACCTTCTGCCCTTCAAAATTATCTCTAGTGGTTCCAACAAATAGAGATACAGCTCCGCAGCTGTCATCCACGACCAGCTCCGTTATCTCATCCACCAGGAGCTTGTCCACCGTCAGCTTCAAGTGGTCCATCTCACCCGCCGCTCAACGGAGGTATCACAGCAATGCTATCTCTCTCTCTTATCTCAATATCTCTGCTATCTTCGCACACCTCTTCGTTCTTAGCTAAAAGGATGTTATCCTTTATCTGTTCCAAGTTGTATTTCTCAGTGATAATGTTCAGAAGATGCTCATAACTTATTTTCGGAGGAAGTTGGATTGTGGACTCTCTAGTTCCAGCTAGTTCTTTGGATTGGGCGAAAAATAATAGTTTCACTGTCACACATGGCTCAATTTCCATATTTCATTCTGGAAAAAACACATAAATTAATATGCTAAATATAAGGTATAATTTATGGTTAACCGTCAGTTTATTTACTTGTTTTTTATTTCGTGTTTTATTGTAAAATACGTAGTTAAAAAGAAAGAGTTATAATAACTTTATAATAATTTATGAACGTGTAACAATATAAGAAAAATAAACCTGATAAAACTAAATTCATAAAAAAGTAAAATAGGGTAGTTTTGGAGAGAAAAACTAAATTATCGATACCGACCTACGTCTTTGAACTCGTTAATTGAGTAGATTGAGCCAATTGCGTCAGAATTATCGTCACGTCAACGCGTATCCTCGACACTTGAACAAATTTACGACTGAAATAAGCGCAACATTTAAGCGGGCGGCAGAATCTGTACCGACATCGCACAAACTCGTTCTACAACTTCGAGCGAAAATGCACTCAGCCGAAAACAGACTCGAGTATTATACACATAATTAACACTACTAAAGACTAATTATGATAAGTTCTGTTTAGTAATGTTCATATAATGCCTATTTAGTAGCTTATTAAGAACATTACTGAGACCAGACCAAGGTTGATAATTAAGTGTGGCCTTAGTTGTGTGAATAGAGGTATAGGTTATAAAGTCTGCCTGCCGTAAAATCCGTGCCACCCAACTTATATAAAACATACGTACCGAATTCATTTAACTGTTTCATCATAGTTGTGTACTCCTATGTAAAGCAGAAGTCAAGGCAAGTTATCTTTTTTTCTGCCGATGCCGTGCCGCGACTTCTCACCAGCGAGTTGCGTATCTACTATTTTTGTTTTGTTTTGTTTTTGTCAGGTAAAACTTATGGGTAAAACTCTGTCAGTGACAGACACCCAACCAGCACCTGCACGTCGATGTCACTCTACAGAAACACTTTTTCAGAGATAGTTTAGTGCAGTGGTTCCCAAAGTTGACTGGGCTACGACTCATCATCTGATATAAGTTTACAAACTCGGGACCCACCTCTAGAAAATAACACTCGCAGTGAGTTTGATAAGTCCAATTTATTTCGGTATTTAGTTTTAATGTTCACCATATTCGAAAACCCAGCCTCACATAAGTATGAGGTAGTAAAGGGGAGGAGGACTTTCTGACTACCAGCAACTGAGAGCCAACTTCGTTAATTGCTTACGATTGAAACTATTGTTTTGTGACGAATCTACTGATAAATCAATTAGTTCTTCACTTGCTTTTGTTGACATACCAGTTGGTGGGGGGTCTTGAAATGGGTTAAAAATCCAATTCAACAAGCCGAGTTTTTTCATCTCCTCGCCAAAATAGTCGTCAAAGTTTTTTTTAACAATGATAAATGGGCAGAAATTGCAAATACTAGGTACGTTCATCTTTGGCTGGACTTGGTTTTCAACAATAACCATTTCAAGTGTTTCAAAACAATCGTACTTCCCATTCTCAATACAACTCTTCCACAGCAAAAGCTTTTTCATAAACGCCCGAATTTTATCGAGAACCGCAAAAATGTCGTCAGTCGTCAGTCGTCAGGGCCTACTCAATATTCGCTCGCGACCCACCAGTGGGTCGCGACCCATAGTTTGGGAAACCCTGGTTTAGTGCATATAATTACTTCATGCCCTGGACGCCATAATATACGAATAATACGAACGCCACGAATCACATAAAAATAGGTAGAAAAAATAGAGGTATAATTAATTAATCATATCGCTACGCTTACTACGCAGGTTGGTGAATGCAGTAAGCTGGCATAGCATACAGTACAGTTGTCGTAGGTAAGAATCTATTTATAACAATTTATTAATAAGTCTAATATGACTAGCATATAGTCCTTTGATAAGTTTTATGACACCCCCGGAATGAGATAAGGCGGTACTATTCTTAAATTTATCGGCACCACACCGCACGACCGATAAAAACAGTATACGACACTACCTTTGAAAAACTTATGAATCATAGAGTTGTCACAATGAATTGTTCCTCCTACTTCTTACTAATGAAAATAAAATAAAATAAATATTATGGACAATTACAATTACACAGCTACATCTAACCCCCGTGGTAAGCTCAAAGCTTGTGTTACGGGTGCTAGATTTCTGATATACTTAATATAATATACATAGGTACATAGACATAGATATTTTTGTTATACTTAGGTACATATACCTACAACACCCAGACACCACAATTAACTATAACTATATGTATAATAAAAAATATCTATCTATGTATGTATATTATATTAAGTATATCAGAAATCTAGCTAACACAAGCTTCGAGCTTACCACGGGGCTAGATGTCGCTGTGTAAAAATTGTCCAGTAATATTTATTTATTATTTTATTTATTTAACTAGCATAACAACAATTTTAGGAGTCTCAGTTATGTTCCTTATTTCTAATGGTATTTTGTTGTTGTATTATATAAAATACATGTAGTATTATAAACTACTTAAAATAAGCTCAGTTTTGTAGGTATGTAAACATCTTTTTCCTTTAAATTGTTCTAATTTTGTATTTGAATATTATTTTATATGAAATCGTTTTACTAAGTAAACGAATTAAGTATACTTAGATTAAATTTAATTTAATAAATTTTTTTTTGAGGAACAAGTTGTAGTACTTCTCTATTTCATTGACAGCTCACGTCACGTCTATATTTTTGATCAGTCAAATTGACAGTTTAAAATTAAAAAGTTACCGGATTTCAAACTATTTCAAACGGTTTTCTGTGCGTTGTGTTTGTATTCGGTTGAACGGCTGCATCGTTTTGGCACGATTCCCTGATTCCCTCGGGCGCGTGTTACATAAAATGAGCGTCGCACTGCATCCACAAAAAGGTTATAAATAGATACCATGAGTTGCGTGCTCGCATCTCCCGACATTTTTGTTTTTTCTTGACTGCTGTTGACACACATAGTGCGTCTGTTAAAATATGTATTAGAAATCATAGTGAAACTTGGAAATCGGTTAACTGTAAACATTGAACTGATTTTTTTCGTCTTCAGATTGAGTTGTACGACGAAACGGGCGGTGCTGTGACGCAGTGTTGCAGACAAGTGGAACTTGGTGAAGTGTTGTGAATGTGTCGAAATGGCCCAGCACTCTGAGCCCATGGATGTGGACATGGACAGTGAGTTTGACAACAAAGAGAACAGCTACCAACACAGCAATGTTCTCCCTAGCACAGAGAAAGGCTATGAAGAACTGGATGTCTCCGAACTCAACATGAAACTAAGGTACTCCATCACGCCAGCAAATTCCCCCATGTCTAAGAGCTACTCTGCTTATGTTGATAATAGACACCTTGACACTGATGAATCACTTAATTGCAACAATGAAAATGCCAATTTAACTCGCTCACTTAACTCTACAATGACCAATGATAGTGTAATCAAATCATTAAAAAGTTTGCCATTGCAAACCATTTTATCAGAACAAGGAGTTGATAATATCAGTTCAGTTCTCAGACAGTTGGACAGTACCTTGTCCAGTGAAGTAACGGTGACAGTGAGTGGCCCCACTGATATTGATGAAAGTCTCTCTAGGCCTAGTTCCTCCTCTTCCACAGCCCACACACCTGAAGCAACTACACCTACTAATATTACCAAGAATGAAGAAGGATCACCAATATTGCGTGGACTTAAATCTGTTTTTAATATGTTCCGATCCTCTCAAAGTCCTATCCCACCAGACAATGATATACCAAAGCAAGAAGCTTCTGATCTTGACGCTACATACTTTGATCAAAAGTCTGCAACTTTTGAATCAACTCCTACATCAGCAAGTAATAAAAAAGAAAATATTTCATCAAGGAGGAACAGTCCTCTCAAAGATAGCATTACATTTAACGAGGACCTTGAGAAGCATCTGCAATGGGAAGAGGATACAGTATTTTTCAGTGATGAGAAAATTCCTATTCATAAATTGTTTTTACCTAATTTGAAATTGCCAAGTGGGGCTGTATCAACCACTCCCCTAAAAGAGCAGAAACCAGAGGCTAAATTGAATACAAGTGTGGAAAATATGGATATTTCATACAATGATTCGGTGATTCTAGACTGCACTATTACAGGCTTACACAATGGAGGAGAATCTGATGGAGAGTTTTTGGATTGTGAGACAACATTTACTAAGAATGAATCACAAGATCTAGAAAACATGGTGGCTGTTAATGAAACAATAAACCAAATTGTAACTGAAATAGATCTTGAAAGATCATTACAATCAGATCCCAAAGAAAGAACCCATGCTATAGCTGAATGTGAGCATGTGAGTGACAATTATACATTAAATGCAAAAGATGGAGAAGACATTATAAATTCAGAGCCTAGGCCTGAAAGTGAAGGTAACATGATAATTAATCTTACTTCTGTTGATAATTTAAATACCACTAATAATAAACCTGAAAACACAAAAAAAATAATCCAGGATGACAGTGTTAATGAAGATAACATTTCTAACATTATAAATATCTCTGTGGATATTTTAAGTAATATTAATTCTACCTTCAACAAAAATACGGACAATGATGTGTCTAGTAAAATTCCTGAAATACTACCAACTGAATTACAAATATTGAACTCAAATGAATCCCTTATACATGATTCAAGTAACGAACGTGAAACGAGTGAATTTGTAAGTCCAAACATAGAAAATGTATTATTGCAAAAGAAAGCTAATGATACCATAAACATTACTAGTGAAATAAAATTAAATACAACTTTTGATGGTTCAAATGACAATGCTAAAAACATCACATCACATAAAATGTATGAAATGACGTCAACAACGACAAGTGATATTTTAAATTATGAATCACACCAAGATTCGTCTTTCTCTAATGAAGCTTTACAAAATGAAAATAAATTAAATACATCACTGGCTGATGAATTAAAAGACAACGCAAATTTAACAACACATAATATTGATGAAATTATAACAAAATTGCAACAAGCAGAACATGTCAATGAAGAAAATAGTGCTAATAATAACAGTGAGGCTCAGATAGATATACCAAACACTGATGTATGTTCAGAAAATGCAAACATATTAAATGTACCAATTAGCAATTTTAAAGACAGTATGATACTACCACAACAGGAACATCAAACCAATGTAGAAAGTAGTGCTATAAACAGTGAGTCTCCGAAGAATGGGCCAAACGAAAATGTAAAAAATGAACAACCTTTTGAACAAAAATTAGAGACAGAAAGTACCCATTTGAACATATCAGAACTGACAGTATCAATAAATCCAAATCATGAAAGTGTTGAGAAATTAATCCAACTTAACAATGAAACAATAGTATTAATTCCAAACCAAACTGTTCTAATGAATGCTGTTGAAAGTAATGAAACAAATGAAAGTATTAATAATGGAAAAAATATTCAGAATACTGATATTCTCAATGAGACAAATGATATTGTTAATAGTTTGACCGAAATTATTGGTGAATCACCTAACAACACTGTATGCTTATTAGACCAATCACAAAACTGTGAAATGGATGGTATTGAATGTTCAAATGAAAAACAACCATTGCCTGATCTGGTAAACCAGTCTGTAAGCCAGATCCAGGTTATTTCCGATTCTGAAATTGACACCTCACTTCCAATTACTTGTGATGACAATCCTAATATCAATGATATAATATGTACTGTACTAACACCAGACATGCCCTTGGTGACAAACATTACAGAAGATGTTAATGAAAAAGAAACAATAGAGAACATAAAACTTGAGCCTGAGCTTCAAGTAATTAGGGCTGTAGAAGAAGATAATACTACAAATGCTGATCTAATAGTAATTAAAGATGCTACTATTGATGACGAAATTGTTATCTCGGGTAATAATAGCCCATATGTATCAGTAATAGCCGAATCTGTAACTAAACAAGCTGAAGAAAGCTTTGAAAAAATCGATATAATGAACAACACATACCAAACACCATCTTCTCCTCCTATAAAATCCAAAGGTTATAACTTTAATTTTGATGAAATGGACGACCCTTTTGCCACAAAAACTAAACTTAGCCTGTCTCCGCCTAAAACTGTAGACAAAACAAAAGGATCTACCACAAATAAAGAAACCACAACTCTGAAATCACTACCTAATCGTCGCAGATCTCAACCACCTGAAAGAAAAAGATCGACTGTCAACAAAAAGAAGTTAAACAATACATTTGATGCTCGCGAAGCTTCAATGTCATTAAAAAACAATGACGTTAAAACCGATAACAAATTAGAATTAGAAGATACCATCGAAGTATTGGATGAAAATATTGATGTTAAACTAAATGAAAGTTCAGAAAAGAACCAGGAGAAAATCCAAATGAGTGAGAATGTAGCATCAGACGATTGTCCCATGGCACCAAATACTGAAACTAAAAAAGATGGTGACAATGAAACTACAGATGATTGCCTTGACGCCAGTCCTAAAATCAATGATGACTTACATCAACAATCAAATAATGTATCTATTATTAAAACCACTTCAGATAATCAGTCGAGTGCAGAGTCCGCTACAAAATCTACAACCGATATCAAATCTAACTCTTCAGAACTCTCAACTTACTTTTCTGCCGGCTCCTCTAGTGATAGCTCCATCTCGAAAAATGTATTCAATTTACCTGAAATCGATGACAAAAACTTTAACCCCTTTGCAACCAAAACAAAAATGAGGCTCTCCCCAGTATTTAATGAAAATCCTTCCATTAATGAGAGTGTAGTAAAATCTTCACATGATTCTTTTTCTTCACAAATAATAAAGGATCATAAAATCGATGAAGAAATTGATAAAGACACTTCTTACAATGTAAGCAATTCGACCTCATCTTCGAAAGCTACCATCGATAAAAATCTTACAACACGCGAGATTAATACTGAGGATGAAGATACAGAAGAAGGTCCATTCATGGAAGCAGAAGATGTCGAGAATTTCATGGATATGGACGATAGTAACATGATGCGATTCAATGAATTAGCAGCTGAATTCAACGAGGAAAAAGCTGACGCAGGAGAAATGTTCATTGATGCTCAAGCATACGAATTCCTTTTAAATCAAAACAAATGCAGTTCTGTTGCTGACAGTGGGAAAGAAAGTCTCTTCCTAAAGTTTGATCCATTATTTGCAAAAAGGATGTCTGCAGGAGGTGACATACTTGCTGCTCTATCTAAAGTTAAAAAACGTCAAAGTACTCCTAGTAAACCTATTAGACCATCACTTAGGAACGAGGCATCGCCTATCGCTGGACCTTCGAATATGAATAGCACTTTTGATGCTGAAACGAACATAACACAAGACAGCGTTGAAGATCTAAATATAACTGTAGCAAAACCTATGATGGTCGTGACTCCCGCTGTAAATGCAGCAGTAACCCCACGCAACAAGACCACCACTCCCCCCAGATCAAACCGACGTTCTATCAACTTCACGTCCCCTGCCATGGCTGTTATTGATAGACTTCTCTCTCTAAGTGGAAATAATTCACTCTTGGGACACGATACTACAGCTACTCAAACCAATACAAATCAATCCGAAACTGATTTAGCACTTACTCAACTGAGAGAGCTGTTGGCTGAAAAAGAAATAAGCGTTTATCAACTTAGAACCGAGAGCAAAGAATTGAAAGATAGACTATCAGTTATGGAAACCCAAGTAAAGATCCTCGAATCGGACGGTGAAGATCGAATCAAGAAATTGAATGATTTGAATGACCGTCTAGTCGAAAAGACAACTATCAATAAGAGAATGGCGGCTGTGGTCGAGGAATATGAGAGGACGATCGCTAGTTTGATAGCTGAGACTGAACAGGATAAGAAACGGCACAATGAAGAAAGGATTCGATTAATAAACGAAAGAGATGAGCAAACCGCACATTTAGCGAGCATGGAAGTGTCATTCAGTGATTTACACAGTAAATACGAGAAGAGTAAGCAGATAATACTGAGTTGTAAGGCAAATGAAGACGCTTGTGAGAAATCAAACAAAGACTTTGAAGAAAACCTAGCGAAAATGCAGGCGAATTATGAGGCGTTGAAGCAACACGCAACCTCAAAACTAAACAATGCGAATCAAGAGTTGCAGAAAATCACAAAAGCCCACGAGACCGAAGTCTTAAAACTCAACGCATTGATTAAGCGCAAGGACATGCACATCACCTCCCTAGAAGAGACTCTCGCGCAGAAAACTAAAGCAAATGAAGAGTTGACAGCTATATGTGATGAACTGATCAACAAAGTGGGCTGAACAATATTAGGGCGCATAATCATCAGAGCAGTTGTTGTTCAGTCTGTGATCTAAGTCCATAATACTAGAACTATTAGAACTTTTGTCCTTATCTTTCGATAAGTGGCATTAAGTCAGTCTCATTGAGTCTTGTGCCAAATTTAAATTGTATTTATAATCATGTTTGTTTTGTACTCTACCAAGACTAGTAATTGTGATAAATTAACTAGTGATTATAAACAACCTAATTTAAACTGATATTATTTAAAGTTTAGAACAATTATTGGCAAAGATTTTAAGTATTTTTTGTTGAATTTAATGCACGGTTTATGTTATGCAGGTCTTAATAAAACCGTAATATTGTATTGACATTAATATTGGACAAATTTTTGTGTAAGTATATTTTATTACAATTTTCAGGATTAAATATAATTTTATAACGCAAGTTTTCGTATCGCATGTGCATGTTATTTATGCTATACGAAATAATTAAAAATTGAATAATAAAAGTAATTTATGAAAGTTTCGAATCTGTGTAAGATCCAATAATATAGCAATATTTTTATAGACATTTACCTTGTGTTTTAATTGTTAATGATGACATATAGTACTTATATTCTTCGAATTTGTTATCAGAATGATGGTGGTTAAATTAAAAATAGTGTCATTTTTGTAATCTCTATTTGATGTGATGGTATGGTACCATACCAACCTTATCAAACTCAACTCTTGTAAAAAGCGAGCTATAATAGAGCACATTTTGTAAGAACTTCCAAATAGTTTTGTAAATGTTACTAATTAATGAAATTGTGCCACCAACTAATTTTGTAAAATATTAAGTTTTATAACTTCGACTGTAAATTCGGAGCTTAAACTATAGTCATTAAAGTTTCTGAGTTATTACAACAGTTTCCTTTCATTTTATAGCCTGTTTATTCTCCCAATAAGTAGTTATCTAGAATATGCCAAGGGATGTTTTAACAAGTATGTAGGTAAACATAAAGTAAGTCTATGTTGCACATTGATTATCGTGTGGGCATACGAAGTTTCAAGTCAGTACATTTCGTACCACCCGGTACCATTGCTCAGAAAAAAGCATTCTTAATTTTTATACAAAGCTTGCATCGGAGTAACGTACGGTAGTCGGCCTTTTTAGCTCAGGAATTCGAGCAAGGCGGTCGCTGTGGTTACCATGGCGACCAACGACAAACACTGCCAAACTTACGCCCCCGATGTCAAAAGTGAGTTTTATGATGCACGGGATTATACAGCGATGTATGACGAGACAGTCCCGGTGGTGAACGCTCGGGAGATTGAAAGCCCTAGTTCTAGTGACGGTGATGAAGTGGTTCGAGCTACCATGAACAAGTTTAACCCCCCGGTGAGGCACACAGCCAGACATGACTTTGACTCGGAATCCGAGAGCGATTCTGAGCCGGATAAGTTCTTGAATAACGATTCTGCAGAGGAAGAGGTGAGTTATCCATGTTCAATTTAGATTATGTTAGTTTAAGTAATATTTCTTGTTTATTTTGTATAGATACTTACATACATTTCTATAAGATCTCGTTTTGTGATCATTATATTATTTTATGAAATACATTATCCAGTACCCGTAATGTAAGCATTGAGCTTACCACGGGGCTAGATATTGCTGTGTAAATTGTCCAGCAATATTTATTTATTGTATTAGATAACTGGCCTTTGCCCTGCAGTAGGACAGTGCAGGCTAATAACAATATTAGATATTAAAAAAATCAAGTAATTTACCATGCAACAATGCCTTATTAGATGTTAAAATAGCATAGCTAACGTTATCCATAACTAAAGTTTCTTTTTCCATTAAATATCTGAACCAAATGGGAGCAAACATGCAATGTGATCATTTAATATTTATAACTATGCGCAATCGTTTTATTTTACTAGCATCGAGTTTCTCTTGTCTGGTAATATCAGTTTACGGTGAGGCTATTAAGAACTATTATTTATACAACGTCAGTTACAAAATCCATGCCTTAAGTGCCTAAGTGATTTTGATAATTGTCCAGCAATATTTACCTATTTTTTTATGTCTATCTCACCCTAACCCACAGTCTTATCTATCTATCTATGAAAACCCATTACTACCTATTGTTAAAACGATTCGAGCAACAGTAGCAGGTGTTTCAGCAAACTAGGAAGTTAAGCTCTGTAAATAGATTGTGGTGGAAGCCCCTTTTTTCCTCGAAGTGTACGCATGTGTGCGGATGATATTTTGAGAACTAAGGAAAGACAACGTCCGTTAATTGTAAACTTAAGTGTAGTTTGTTGATTAGACGGGTTATTTATAAACGATGGATGTATGAAAGGGACTTCAGTCAAACACTTGGTTGTTAGTTACGGTTTTCATCATCATCATAATAAAAAATGTTCTTAATAAATAAATATTGCTGGACAATTCACACGATCGATCAACATCGAGCGCCCCTTGGTAAGCTCGTTACGGGTGCTAAATATCTGATATACTTAATATAATAAAGTACATTAATAAATAAATCATTTCAGTCTGCACCTACTGGTGGGACTAGGACTCCATAGTACCAACGTCAATATTTTACACCCCTTGCAAGGGATGTAAAATATTGATCAATAGCCCAATATAATTTTTATTCATCATCATCATCTCAGCCATTGGACGTCCACTGCTGGACATAGGCCTCCCTATATGACTTCCAGTTATTGCGGTCGCTCGCAGTCTGCATCCACCGCGAGCCGACCGCCTTCACCAAATCATCAGTCCACCTTGTTGGTGGACGCCCAACGCTGCGTTTTCCGATCCGTGGTCTCCACTCGAGAACCTTTCGGCCCCATCGGCCATCTGTTCTCCTCGCTATATGGCCTGCCCATTGCCACTTCAAAGAGCTAATCCGTTGGGCTATGTCGGTGACCCGAGTTCTCCTACGGATCTCCTCATTTCTGATTCGATCTCGTAGGGAAACCCCGAGCATAGCCCTCTCCATAGCCCTTTGAGCGACTCTGAGTCTGTTGATGAGGCCGATAGTGAAGCACCACGTTTCGGATCCGTATGTCATTACTGGCAACACACACTGGTTGAAGACTTTCGTCTTAAGGCACTGAGGTATTCTAGCCGAAAAGACGTTTCGTAGCTTCCCGAACGCTGCCCATCCGAGCTGGATTCGACGAGTGACCTCCTTCTCAAAGTTGGACCTACCTAATTGGACTGATAATTTTTATTACTACGAACTAAAGAACATACATACTAGTCCATCTTCTGGTAGGTATACCATAGATAAGGCTCATGTATTATACATATTATACCATAAAGCTGCAGTCTCCAGATAGGAGAGTGTCAGAAAAGTTTCTGGAGGCCCAGAAGGCGGCTCCGAAGGCCGAGGCGCCGCGCCCGGCCGCCAGCGGAAGTCGCGCGAAGAAGCCTGTTAAGAGAGAAGATTCTTCTAACTCTGGTAAGAAGAACTGCTTTATATTTCCCTCAAAAACTTATTTTGTAAAAAAGTAAGTTTATAAGATGCTGTAAACATTCCCTATTTCGATTTTTGTCATCATACCTATATCTATATATACCATAATGTTAATGTATTTGAGTAGATTTTAAAGAACAATGATAAATTACCGGGTTAATGCCGGCCTAAGAATAGTACACAGGCAGCAGCGTTATTCTGTGTAAGTACTTACTTTAAACTAACTGCGGTCACTAACTCCCCTGGTAAGCGTGGTACATTAATTCTTCCAACACTTATGATTTAGTTGACCCTATAATAGATATTTATTGTTATGATGATGATATGTACTTGATTTTAGTGGCTCAGCTGTTAGTTTATAGAAAAAAAGCAAGAAATTCATTTCATGTAACTCATAATTTGAGATACAAGAAATATACAAAAAAAAATCTCAAAAAGGTTCCCTACTCAGCATTTGATGCCTTTTGTTTGTTGTTTACTAAATTGAATATACATATAAATATAGGAATTTTCGATAGCTTTTTATAAGTAACGTTTGTTGTTAGAAACGGACAGCGGTGAGCTAGAAGCGGAGCTAGGCGGAGCGGGGGCCGGCAGCGGACGCAAGCGCGGCGGCGCCGGCGTCGTGATCCCGGCGGACGGCGCCTACGACCCCAAGCACTACCAGGACCTGAAGGTGGCTCCCGAGATGGAGAACATCTTCCAGTACATCATGAAGTAAGTGTTAAGGAAGCATTCCAGCCAGTGCATCGTGAAGTGAGTGTTGAGTTGGTCGTGACACGAGGTTCTAAAATCAAATCAAATACACTTTATTAATACCGAAATAAAAATAATTACAACTAAAACCGTTTAATAAAACATTGGGTCAATGGGCGGCCTTATCGCTGAGAGAGATCTATGCCGGGCAATCTTGGGATGGACACAGATCAAAAGAACAAATAAGGCGGGATAACAACCGGTGCACTATGAAGTTTAACAGATAGGATTTTTTTCAGTATTTTGGCGTACCTATTTAAGTCAATGCTGTTAATAAAGGTACTTGATATCTTATAAATGAAAGTAAAACCGTACATCTATCATGTTATCTTAAAAATAAACAAAGATGACTTGAGCGCAGATAAATTTGACAGTCATTGACCTCGGCGAAGACCGGAGATGTTTTGGCACGCTGACAAAACTCTAATGGACGTAGAAAGATAACTACGTATTACACATACGTAACGAACAAATGCAGTGTGGTGCTGGCTTTATAGAATAGTACCACCCCATTTCTACCCGCAAAGGTCTTCAAACTGACGACCCATACGTCTCCTGGTCATATAAATACATACAAGTATTATAACCAGAACTTCTACGAATATTTTAAAACCAATATCTGCCTAATATTTTACCAAGATTGGATTACTAACGAAAAGAAAGATTGGATTACTATGTTTTCCAATTAACTGTTACTACGTTACTGTTAACTTGAATTGGAAGTACCTAAACTGTTAGTGCTTAATAAACTTCTTTTTATAATTCTGCCTAAGAAAGTTATGAGCAGAACTCTTGAATAATTGCATGTTAACTAAGTGATAGAATGCACAGTTGCATTCCGTCCGCGTACAGACTGACAGACATTCCGATCGAAAGGAATCAAATCGACAATTGTCGGCACAGCCCGCCTACCATTGTTGCGACTCGATGCATTTTAATCTAGTTACTTGATCGTAATTTCAATGTTGATTGATTTCAATTTCAATTAAGTCTATACCAATGTAATACTTAAAGCTGAAGAGTTTGTTTGTTTGAACGCGCTAAACCTAGGAACTACTGGTGCGGCGTCTTCACTTGCGTTTTTTACGTCATCTAGGTACATATATTTTATAATAGTCTTCCTAGGTAAACGTACTATCCGAAACTGAAATTCGGTTTGACGACTCTCGGGATGAGACGGGCTAGTATTATTTTTAGGCACCATACTATTAACAACTATTTTTTGTACTATTGTAATTCTTACTACTATAATGGTATATGTATAAAATGTAATATGGTAAAGAGCTTGTTGTATTGCTACTGCCAAGTGTTCGCTCTCGCTCACCTAATTAGGTTTATCGCCAATGGATTCGCTGGAGTTTGGATTGTGTCCAATGCAGCGTAGACATAATAGACTCTTTCATCATTCGCACGAAAGCTTTTAACGGACAATTGAACCTGTTCATAAAATCACCATGCTTATTTAACTAAGCGATCCTAGTAAGTTGGTGCAAGACATAGAACGGCTACGTGTTGTCTAATATAACGCATATCTTAGTCGGTTTGACCAAACATCCTGGAAGGTGCTATAAACTAGGTGGTACCATTCTAAGGCCGGCACCACACAGCACATCCGTCGTCGTTCGTTTACAGTATATCGTTGGATATCATTTCCTATTTGATTCGGTCCAGTGAGATCAAACGGTGAACCACAGCTAATGAAAATGATAATGCTAAGAAACGCAACTGTTAATAATATTTTTTATTCGCGTATGAATAATTAAAAAAGTAGAGTTGATTAAGTCCAATTGAACTTATTTATCAAGTCTCATTATCACTTAAAACGTACGTAAATAAAGATTTACGTTCTACCACCTAAGAGTAGTAACACGTAATACTCTATTCAAACAAAATCAAATTAAAATAAATAAATTAGCATTGTTTCAATGTTGATATTGATAAATTTCAATATAACCCTTGGTTTACAAGTGCCTTGTTTATAGCCCAGTCAATTTAAACATTTCAAGTTACATAAAGTCCCAACAAGCTGGATTTCTGTGAAATTGTTCAAATCATAATTATAAACAATGTCTAAAAGATCCCCATCATTCCACGTTAAGGAAAAAGTTTTATTCAAGGTTAAATGTCAAAAAATTTAGTTTTTCGCGATTTTCAGCAAAACGGTAAGTTTTATCATAAAAGTACCTAGGACAAAATTGTAGATCATGAAATTATCTATCAAAATGTATCAACACTTTTTTCTTACAAGCCACCGTTTCTGAGATATAACGGTTCAAAAAGTTATAAAAATTGTTTACAAAATGAAATGAAATGTTCAAAAAGTTATTAAATTGCGTCAATAGCGATGTATCGCATGATACTTTGTCGGAACGAAACGAATCCTCCGTTGTTTGTGATTCAATATTAGAGCACGACCGGCCTTGACAATTTTTTTTTATTTTTTTTATTTAATTACAAGAAAAAGGCTTTGTCGCTGAGCGACCACATCGTCTTATCGGGAACTTGACAATTTGTGCATGCCAACTTTTATAACTTTTTGAACCGTTATATCTCAGAAACGGTGGCTTGTAAGAAAAAAGTGTTGATACATTTTGATAGATAATTTCATGATCTACAATTTTGTCCTAGGTACTTTTATGATAAAACTTACCGTTGCTGAAAATCGCGAAAAACTAAATTTTTTGACATTTAACCTGGAATAAAACTTTTTCCTTAACGTGGAATGATGGGGATCTTTTAGACATTGTTTATAATTATGATTTGAACAATTTCACAGAAATCCAGCTTGTTGGGACTTTATGTAACTTCACCCTCATTTTTTTGTATAAATTGACTGGACTATTAACAGGAAATACCTGATATTTATTAACGTACTTCCTTATAAATTACTTATTATAAAAATAAACAGATGACCCGTCCTTTTAATACATAATAATATACTTAATGAAATCAATTTATTTTAGGCTATATAAAAACCTTCCCTGGCTACTACGACTATTTCGAAACCAATTCTTGAGTTATAAAATTACAACGAAAAGTGGCATTTATTTTTAAATAATAAATAGATTAGATATATTATAAAATAGCCTACACATCATAGAACACTCATCTGCAAGACTTCTTCGCATAATAAAAAATAATGAAACCCGTATGAAAGGGACACTTATAATAGAAACCGGAACAGAGGCTAGAATTTCAGTCGCATTGTATTATTTGTGTCTCATCTCCAGTTGGCTTTTACTCGCTTGTTCTTGAACCGTTGTCTTGTCGGAACGTTTGACTAGATCACAAATATAAAATCTCTCATCATACATTTTGAAAAATTAGTTTTTATAATATAAGCTGCCAAACCAGTCAAGGTTTGTTAAATTCATTTGATTTTGATTAATACATAAAAAGTTATAATATTCTTGGCTTGTCTTGACCTAGTCTTAGGATAACATCAACCATTAAATTCAATTCTCACACCTTTTAGTCTCTCTATTTTTTATGGCGCGTTGTTACTAACCATATTCCATGCTTTCTACACAACGCAGAAGTTTCTAGAGTGATATCCAAGAAAATTGAAAGTGCTTTGTTAAAAGTTTATTATTTTTATTATTTATTATTATTATATTATTATTTTATTACTATTATTATTATTTATTTTTATATTATTATTATATATATATATATATTTTTTTATTTTTTTTTCATAGACATACAATGTAGTTTTAAACAAACTCTAGTTTTAAATAAGTTGTCAATAATATACCTAGAAGAAAGTAAATTTTAAAAGCCTTTCAATGCTTTAATTAAGACGCAATTTCTCTATTACTAAGACGAATGGTGTGTAAATAAATAGTAGTTTGGCTCCTTGTCAACTCGCATGCAACATCAATGCCATGTGCCAGCTACCTGCCTTTGAACCTGCTAGAAAGTAAACTGTTCCAAGTCCAATTCTAAATTAGTTTGTACAATGTTGAGCCAATCTTCCTTTTGTCTTCTCTCAGGCCTTGAATGTTCTGTAGTGCAGTGTACCGCAATCTACCTGCTTTTGTCAAGCCTCTTTGGATTAGATTCAAGAAAAGCTTGGCAAATAAACTGGTTTGGATGTAAGAACAGGAATACGAAATTTTTAGAAGCGTTTCCTTTATATCGTAACATGAAACTATTTATCGGTTTGGGAAAAGTTTGAAGGACATGTGTGTTATTTAAGTGCGGGTTGCACTTGGCCACCCAGTGTAGTCAGTTAAGGTCTCAAGCAGTGGATACGTAAAAAGGGGTGATCATGAATAATCCCGTAGTCTGTTTGATGACACCCACTTGACCCACTAGTACTATTTTATGGCCAACACCGTAGGTACAGCTGAACTACACCAGACGAAGTATAATTTTAAACTAAACTTATAAGTATGCGTCAGAAATTCAGTATGTTCCTACACATGAAATTGCATAACTCGTTTATGATATCAATCACAGTTCCCGACGCATAAAATGTAACGCACTAGATTGATCTAAATGAGGCCTCCATTACCCAATTAAACTCAACTCTATGTCACTTGCATCAAGGTCGATATTAATGTTGCACGAGGTTCCAGTGGGTGTTGCGTGGGAGCTTTAGTGCACTATTTATCAGATATCGATGACTAGCTGACCCGCCGAGCTTCGCTTGCGTTTTAATCGATATCTACCTACATAGCTATAGTTTATTTAATATAACCTCCTTCCTCGAGACAGAGACGAGTGGAATATAGGGGAGGCCTATGTCGACGGACAACCTGACCAACTGGTTGATTAAAATAACTACCTATTGAAATGTACATATCATCTATACTTAATATTATAAAGCTGAAGAGTTTGTTTGTTTGAAGGCGCTAATCTCAGGAACCGCTGGTCCGATTTAAAAAATTCTTTCAGTGTTGGATAGTCCATTTATAGAGGAAGGTTATAGGCTATATATAATGAAAAATCATTATTATTAGTATTATATATTCATAGCATTCCTCGATGATCGTAATGTCCAGCAATATCGACTTTCTTTAACAATATGTATTTATTTATACGGCCAAGATAACTATACCAACATATTGCTAAGAATTTCTAAGGTTCCTTCACCCTGCAGCATGAGGTATATATTCCCAAAGTTTCGTGCCTCGTACGCGTGACCTAGGCTAACCGCGGATGTGACAGCCGCTCGTGTCGTGCCGTCAGAAAGTAAAAGGCAAAAATATCTCGTTTCGTTATTGATACTCTGCGGTCACGCGACGCTGCAGCTGTCACGGCATTCCGAAAGGTTTGGGTTTCTATCGGTTTGTACAAAAAGTGTATTGAGTTATTGTCTAACTTTCTGAAAATGGTAGGTGCATTGCGGATTTATAGGTATGTCGTTCGTGTCATGCTATATTTGAACACGAAACGGGTAAGATATCAGGGTTTGAGTTACCTATTGAGATATAACGGCAATGTTTCCATCTTACCAAATTTCATCTAGATCGGTTCAGCCGTTTTCCTGTGAATAGTCTTTCATTTAGATATAAACTTAAAGTACCTAAAAGTAAAGTAAGTAATAGTTATTAATTGAAACAAGTAGAGTTGGATGTTTACAATATTCTTTGGTTCTTTATGTATGTATACTACTGGATGTATACTGCTCTTAGGCAACAAACAATTCGATATTATTTTTAAATATATTTATTTACAAATCTGAAGTAACCCAAATAATATTTGATGAAACAAAATGTTTAATTCCCAGATACACCCCGCAGAAGATAGACATAGAGTTCAAGCTGCAGCCGTTCGTGCCGGAGTTCGTGCCCGGCGTGGGCGACGCCGACGCCTTCCTCAAAGTGAGCACGCCGGGCACCGACCCGCGCGGCGCGTCCCTCGACGACAAACTGCACGAACACATCGACAACTTGGGTAAATACAGCTTGGTTTATATCTGCGTCATTACTAGATACACCTAACAGAAGATTTGAGAATAAGAAGAAGAATAGAATAAAATATATTTTTTTGTATCTAAGTAACGAATTAATGTACAAACGTTGAGCTTACACCTAAAAGAATAACACAAAATAACACAAATCGGTCACCACTCAGCATATGCTGCAGAAGCCACATGAGTAACTACAGGGCTGGTTGTCTGTGGTGCCGTGAAACAAGCGCGAGGTGGCGCCACAACGTGCATGTACGTAGCACGTTCGTTGCCGCATTCTTCAAAATTAACAGATATATTATACTATCATACCTTGTGCACTCTATTAAGTAATTTTGTATTTACATTTTATTGTGTTTATGTCGGTGACTTGTAATAATTAAACAAATAATTCCTAGGTCTAAACGTGCTGGACGAGCCTTCAGCGGAGCAGAGCGACTCTGCGCTACTCCATCTGCAATTGAGAGCTATTTCCAAAACAAACAGCGCTAAATCAACCGTGGTAAGTATAATATGCCGTTTACTACCTACAATAATTCTATCTTATTAAGAGTTCGATCGATCGAGAGAGCTCTTATTTCTAACACCCATTCAAAAATATTTATTTTTATCTAAACACAAATTTTTATATACTCGCAATAATATACCCAGAAAGAGGGTAGATCGGTTCGTTTGAGAATAACTGTTTGCCAACTCGCGGGTGTCATCAGTCCCTGAAGATGGCGCTTGAAACAGTATCAAGATATCGGCAAACTCAAAAATATTTAAATCATGTTACCCGTTTCATCAAGTTATAAAAAATCAATGTTTGATGTTGTTCCAGCTGACCAAAAAGATAGACAATGCTGAAAAGAACGGCAAGGCGATCGAACGCTGGATCAAGGACGTGAGCGAACTGCACCTCTCGAAGCCGGCGCCCACCGTCTCCTACATCACGTGAGTACCTGCTTAATTATAATCACCCTTATGTTCCCACTGCTGGGACACTGGGAGTAACTCTCTGGACGAGAGAGATTAGGCCTTGATTCACTATGCTGGCAAGGTGCGGGTTGGTGAGTGGCGTATGTCCTTCAAACTTTTTATAGTTCTCAGAACATGCCGGTTTCCTCACGATGCTTGGCTTTCACCGTTAGAGCTCTTGATTTATAAAGGACAAATAATTTTACTTGAATTTAGAGAAATTATTTTTTCAATTGAAGATAGAGAATAGAGAGAAAGAATACAGAGATTAGAGGTACTTATCTAATAGACTTTTTTATTTATTCTACTTTTTTTGTAAAACCAACGGCTGAAACATCACAAATTATAACTTACTAAAAAATAAATCTGTAAGGTTGGTCATGGAGTAAGTTTGTTTTCAGAAGTATTGTGTTTATATATATTTTTTGAGGTGTCTTATACTAATTTTGGAATGATTGTTTTGTTTTCAGTAAAATGCCGGACATAGACCCGCTAATGGAAGAATGGCCGGAGTCCATGGAAGAGAAGCTGAACTCTGTGGGCTTCCCGCCCGCCAGCCTCGACTGCAGCCTGTCCGACTACGCGGCGCTGCTGTGCGGCCTCTTCGACATTCCCACGTGTGGGCCGGCGCCTGCAGACCGGTACGTACCACAGGCCACACGGTCTTTTAGCACCAGAAATTCTTCGAACACTTTCTTCACGATTTATGGAGCTTTGCCGGCACCACTCGCTTCGCTCGCTCAATTTGCGCGACGTCAACCATATGATACATCATGATTAGAATAGAATAGAAAAACATTTATTTCGACACACAAACACAATTAAAACAAAACAAACGAGATGAAATATGAAATAAGTTGACTTGAAACAGTTGGTATAAGTTAGAAGTACTAGACATAACGTATTGGTATAATTAAAATGTGTTGTCCTCGATCCTCTGTGGCGCAGCGGGCGAAGGTATGCTTGCGACGCAGGAGGTTGTGGGTTCGATTCCCGCCTCGGTACCGCCGCCGCCTCGTATTATATTAAGTATATCAGAAATGTAGCACCCTTAACACAAAAGTAGAGATGAACCATTTTTAAAATGAACGCCCCTCCACCGCGGTTACACGTACATACAAAAAGGTGTATAGATACACACATAAATTGATCTTTGTCATTGGATGTTCATTAACGTATAAAACGGTATCACTTTGACAGACAGATGAGCCAATGTTACAGTAATAGACCAGGGTTTTTAATTTTTTACAAGGAAAAAAATAGTAGTAGAATGAAACCCATTAGAAAAGGAGGGGAATATGATAAAAATGAAAGGAAAAATAAATTACGGTCGATCTGAGTTCGGGAAGTGGGAGGGGGTGGGCTTTTAAGGGGAGAAAATGGTTTATCTCGATTTGCGGTGAAACTACAAGTCCTATGAAAAAAAGTTATATGGCAAAGTTGTAGGTAATAAAACGATCTACAACTTTTAATTCACAAGTTTTTTACATAACGTCAAAATGTATGTGAAAAATTCAAATAACTAAGTTTTTGGTTTTTTATTTCTATCTTTTTCAAAAACATTTTATTTTCTACGAAATTTGGTGAAAACTTACCTATTTATGTCCCAAATCCACTATAATTTATTTGATTAAAAATATTAATTTTTTCACCTTATTTTGACTTAATTACTAAAAAAATAGACCAATTTTCAATCGAAAATTCACGTGTCAAAATATTAGCTTTTTTATAAAAATCGGTATGCTATTTGTTCATTGAAATCTCTATTTTCTGATGGTTAAGAAAAATATATACATTACCATAATAAATTATCTCAGAAAATGCAAAACACCGAAACAAAATTTGTATCATTATGTACAATTGCATCATAAAAATGTGATTTTTGCAATTTTTATTTCATATAATTGCTTATAATCCGACTTATTGCACATTATACAAACAGATTATTATATAATAATAATTATTATATAGTCTGAAAAGACAAAATCATATTTTTATGATGCAATTGTACCTAATGATACAAATTTTTGTTTCGGTTTTGTGCATTTTCTGAGAATATTTACTATCGTAATGTATATATTTTTTTAATTATCAGAAAATAGAGATTTCAATGAATATAAAACACACCGATTTTTATAAAAAAGCTAATATTTTGACACGTGAATTTTCGATTGAAAATTAGTCTATATTTTTGAAAATTAAGTCAAAATAAGGTGAAAACAATAATATTTTCAATCAAATAAATCACAGTGTATTTGGGACATAAATAAGTAAGTTTTCACCAAATTTCGTAGAAAAATAACAATTTTTGAAAAAGATAAATAAAAAAAACCAAAAACTTGGTTATTTGAATTTTTCACATAAGTTTTGAGGTTATGTAAAAAACTTGTGAATTAAAAGTTGTAGATCTTTATATTACCTACAACTTTGCCATATAACTTTTTTTCATAGGACTTGTAGTTTCACCGCAAATCGAGATAAACCATTTTCTCCCCTTAAAAGCCCACCCCCTCCCACTTCCCGAACTCAGATCGACCGTAATTTATTTTTCCTTTCATTTTTATCATATTCCCCTCCTTTTCTAATGGGTTTCATTCTACTACTATTTTTTTCCTTATTTGACCATTTTTGAAGCTAACTGCACTGGTCTATAAAGTTGTAGCACGCACACAAGTATAGTGATGCAATAAGTATTTTCTCTCACACGTTGAAATTATCACGGTTTTGTGGAGGGGAGTTCATTTTTAGAATGGATTATCTCTAACATGTTTCTGTATGAATAGTCCGGTGTTATTTATTTAATATTATTCTATTTATTATTTCAGTATCCAAGCGCTCCACGTCCTATTCAGCCTGTACTCGGCGGTGAGAAGCTCGCAGCTGTACGCCGAGCGGCTGCGGGAGGGCGAGACCGACTGAGGATGATGATGACACAACTTAGTTATAAGGAATATACTGTATTTGAACATGAAACGGGTAACACCATGATTTAAATGTTTAAGGAATATACTGTTTTGTTAAATCTGCGTTTTATTGGCTCACTAGCCGACCGCCAGCAGCTACGCTTGCTTTTTTTTCCATAAAATATAGCCTATAACCTTCCTCGATAAATGGACTATCCAACACTGAACGATTTTTTTAAATCGGACCAGCGGTTCCTGAAATTCGCGTTCAAACAAACAATCATACTCTTCAGCTTTATAATATTAGTATAGATTTCACTAATCTGCCGTTGGAAAATCCCCGGGGAAAAGTGAACTTTTTGTTCACTAATCCCCGTTGACACCGATGCGAGCTTATTGTTAGCATCATTCACAGCTACTTTTTTTATACTTTTAACATTATAGATTTACGTTTAGAGTTACTTTTAACGTTATAAAGTTCATCATCGTCACCTCTATTTACGTTCCTACTGCTGGGATACAGGGACTTCTCTTTTGACGAAAGAAATTAGGGCTTGAAACCACAGCCTAAGTTCTAATTCTCACGATTTATAAATAAGCGACCCGCTTGTGCTTTTGTAACATTATTCATTTGATTATTAAATTCTAACGCTTAAATAGAAAATGCTGGATTGTGCCTAACAAACCATATAACCTAAGAGCCCGTGATGGCCAGACCTTCCTTTAATTCACAAGCGTGAAAATTCTTTCATGTGTATGTCTAACATAGGTAAGAATAACCCCCAAACATGAAACCTGGATCGCGGTTCCTTTGGGAGATAACAACCTTTTACCTGTTATCTCCCAAAGGAACCACGATCCAGGTTTCATGTTTGGGGGTTATTCTTACCTATGTTAGACATACACATGAAAGAATTTTCACGCTTGTGAATTAAAGGAAGGTCTGGCCATCACAGGCTCTTGGTCCAATAGGAATAAAACAACAATAATACTTTGGCAATTCTTATATTTATAGAGTAGGTATTCTGTCACAAAACAAAATACTTATCACCAAACGTGTTATAGTTATAGCCTCATAAGGATTGGCAGTACTTTAATGAGGAACCAGACACGCACTTGTCTGGAATATCTAAAACAAATAACAAATAAGTTTTAGATATTTCTACCAAGTGTATGTAAGTGATGTGATGACTAAATTACATTTAATATTGACTTAAAGATAGCAGACTCCTGCACAACTAAAAACATTTGATTACGCCGAAATTGGATTAAATCCATTTGTGCAGTTATTTATTCATCTTGTAGGTCTTGTTACTTTGACTAGATAATGTTTAGTTGTAAAGGAGTCTTGAAAGATATTTTAACCAGGACACGTCATGAAAGAAATGACACTCAACCACTTTTGCGTGGCTAGAGTGGTATAAAGTCCGAATGACGTTTATCGTGGTTATTATGTCTTTGCTTGAAATGAATGGTTGAATCGTATTGCAATTTTGGACGGTGATCTCCAAACGCAATGAACAAAACTACAGTTAAATTTACAGATATCTAGTAGAATTGCACAATTTAAACGGGTGATGAGATCTAAATTTAGGGTACTAATTGGAAGACTACATTAAAAATAAAATAGGATAATCGCATCAATTTCCGTCCGAACACCTAATCACAGAAAAATAACAATACATAATAATTTCGATACAAAACGGTTGCGACTGAAATTGATCGATTTACCCTATGACTATTCACATTATTCATACAAAAATATTCTGTTACATCTAAAAATTCATAAGTTAATACGTTTTAGGATAAGGATAAGTTTGAAGATAATTTTAGCATCTAATTTATTTACTCAATTGAATACGACAAAGAAAGCTATACAGTTCTTGGCATTTAAATGTGTTTTTCTACTATCTATGCCACCTACGTTTGCATGTGACCAATCACCGATTAGCATTCATGTGTTGGCAGCGTCCTGATTGGAGGATTTGAATTATTATGAATAGATATAATTAATCAATTCAATTATATCGTAATGGATTGGATAAAATTGTCATAAGCCAAGACCCGTATAACAATGTACAAAGATAATTTTTAGTTAACAGTTATGTTGACTTTACAAATACTATATATACTAAGTCACGCACACTATTCTATATGTACACAACGATTCACTAAACGTATCACAGTTCCAATAATTTGCACCCACACTTAATACTACTAATTATAGACATTTTGATTGTATTGACAAAGTTATAGAAAAAAGACAGTCAGTTCTTTCATTATACATCTTGTGTACATTAAAGTTAATGGGTAACGCCATGATAAGATACATACAAACGCAACAGAAGGGCCAAATGAAAAAGCTAAAAGACTAGATTTACAGAAGTCTGAGAAAAAATAAATCTTAAACATACGCAGAAGAAATCTTCTGGGCTAACAATAATTCTGGAATAATTGAACAAAAAATTACGCGACTTTATGTCAATTGTCGGAATTTCACGTTACATATAAAAAAGCTCAGGACAATGTTACACCTATAACGCACCAAATCTACATTATAATATGTATAACCTAACGCATACGATCTGGCCATCGCCAGATTGCGGAAATCGATCTCGTACCAACAACTGAAAATCAGCAAATACTTCAGAAGAATAGACTTACAAATTCATCCTATACGCGGAAAAACTAAAATGTCGTGAAAAACAACGTTCAGATTCATGAAATTCGTCTCAGAACAAGAAAAGGAAGATTCTATTCACAAAATATTGCAAAATTATGTCACAATAATAATAGTCAGGGATCCGTAGTACATGGAAATCAAGTGATTACTAACAAGCTAATTTTTGGTGAGTAGCATCGTTTCGATGAGACGTCCAAAGATATCCTATACCTAACTCTCGGTTGTGGTAGCTAACAGAGATATCAAGGATTAAAAAAATCAAGGATGTAAAACTGGGATAACGGACCACGAAATTTGTAGGACAATATGTTATATCTCAAGATAATCATCTAAATTATATAAAAACATGTTTGTCCTACAAAACCTATGGTTTGATCAAAGAGTCCGCCATTTCGAAAATGTATCGAAAACGAGGTCAATTTAAATGATTACTATGATTACTAACCAGCTGATTTTTTGTTGTATACTTAATTAATATATATAAAATCTAACGGACATATTGTCCGACAAATTTCGTGGTCCGTTATCCCGGTTTTACATCCTTGATTTTTTTAATCCTTGATATCTCTGTTAGCTACCACAATCGAGATTTGGGTATAGGATATTTTTAGTCGTCTCATCGAAACGAAGCTACTCACCAAAAATTAGCTTGTTAGTAATCACTTGATTTCCATGTACTACGGATCCCGGCCTATAAATACTTGTCAAGGACTTTACATTGGCCAAATAGTCTCATTCCAGGCCATATTAGAAAAGTTAACGCATAGAAACGCCTGAAAGAGCTTTTGGTCAATGAAAGGAAAATTACCCCTGCGCCTTAAGAGGAACTCCTTGACGTATGGACCCTACATATCCATAGATATTGCGCTCAGACTTGGTCTTTGACCTTTGCCCAGCAGTGGGACAGTGAAGGCAACGTGGACAAAGATAGTATAAAATAAAACGTATAAATGACCGAAACATTCGTTCGTCATAATTATTAACCATCATAATCAACCAAAATAATAATCGCTTTGCAGAAGCAATTTTTACACTTTCTTTTCAGATACGACGACAATATATCAATCTCGTGCGTTGTACCATCTAGGAACAAATACAGAAACATCACATTTGTGGGGAATAGTGATAACTAGTGAAGTTAGAAGATAAGGTTAGATGTACACGTGATTCAGCGTACTTACATTGTGAATGTAATATTTTATTTGTCCAATGTTTCAAATCTCTGTTCCTGTGTGTACAATAAAGAATATTTGATTTTGATTTTTACAATATTTGTAAATATGCCTCCTTGAAGCCAAGATTGTCTAAGATTTTATTGTAATGATTTATTTTAAATTATTTTTCATAATTGCGGTATGCCGGGGAGGAGTTAGAAGAACTTTTAAGAATGAAGAAATTTTCCAAAAATCACGTTACATATATCCACGAGAAACAATAAGAAATGTAAGTTACAAAGTATGATCGGATTATTCTGCAGTCCCTTAAATCTCGGTACATTACCGCAGATAAGAGCTAGTGTAAATAAAACTTATAGCCGACTGGAAAATGGTCGTAGACTATACATCAGTTCGTCATATTTATCATATAAAAATTACTTATGCTTTGCGGGAGAAGAAATTTTTACGCTACGACTAATTTTTTTTCAGATACGACAATAATGTATCAATATCATCTATCCGGAGAGTATAAATGAATAAAAGTTGAAAAGAACTTTTAAATTATTTTAAAGTTCCAAAATTCGCGTTACATATATCCACGAGAAACAATAAGAAATGTACGTTACAAAGTACGCTAGAAGCAATTTTTACGCTACGACTAATTTTTTTTCAGATACGACAATAATGTATCAATATCATCTATCCGGAGAGTATAAATGAATAAAAGTTGAAAAGAACTTTTAAATTATTTTAAAGTTCCAAAAATCGCGTTACATAATTATATCCACGAGAAACAATAATGAGAAAAAGAAATGTACGTTACAAAGTACGATAAGAATGCCTAAATCTCGGTAACTATACCGCAGAAACATTTTAGGAGATAAGAAAACTGACCGAAGAATGGCCGTAACCGAATATCAGTCTGTCATATTTACCATCATAGGCATATCAACAAAAGATACTTAGGTTAGAAGCAATTTTTACACTTTCTTATCAGATACGACAACAATATATCAATTTCGTGCGTTGTACCGTCCACGGAAAAAAACAGGAACGTCACATTTGTGGCGAATAGTAATAACTCTATAAGACTTTAGAAAGGAGCGTTAGAAAGTTTAAACATAGCGTTCCACTGGCGCCGACATGTTTGGGCAATAAAGAAAAAAGATTATATGTTTATAGACGGGTCAGCTCAGCCATAGACAAATATAAGGTATATTTGTCTATGGCTCAGCTAATTAATAATTGATGTACACTCATATTATACATATTCAATTTATAAATCTAGCCTTTTCAAACAGCCCTACTATAGGAAGGATGCTCCTACTTGAACATTAATCTACATCATACTTATATGTTTAATTTTTTTGTTACTGTTTTATCTTGTTCTTTCTTAAAATATATTTTTTTTGCGTCTAAGGTGAGAAATGGCCATTTTGTTGTTTTACTATACACGTATTTAGTTTTAAGTTCGTTATCTATGTAATCTTCATAAACAACAAAATATACTTTACAACATCAACTTTATAAAATAATGAAAGATATGACTGCCTTCTGATATCTTAAATCAAATTTACACGTTCAACAGCAAATCAAAAGATTATTAAAATGAAAAATAAATTTAAGAATAAAAAATTTGAAGGTTTAAATGTTTGAATATACAAAAGAGACAGACTTCCGTGCTTCAAACGGATTATAAGAAAGAAACAACCATACTTATCGCATGTCTTTTTAAGTTAAATCACAAGTGGACACGACCATTCGTACAAAACTAACAAATTTCGAAACGGCTAAGGTGTTACCCCAGTATAGATACCATAGACAAGTTTTTGTTTCTAATAAAGAAGACATCAAGATTCCATATTAAATAAAACATTTAAATCTATAAAAAACTTTTATATCTTAATTTTTATAAAGAAGGAATTTTCCGTCGTAAAATTTACCTTTTGTCCTTTACTTGTATTTTTTTGTAAATAGTCTCTGGTTTATTCTGTACAATGTTATTAATACTAATTAGTTTGCAAATACGCCTCTTTATTATACATTTTTTTTCATATTTTTTTAAATATTATTTGTCTATGGTACCATACTAGGATGATATCAAATCACTCATATTATCTAGAGTTAAACTAATCTAAAGTGTGGCTAAAAACCAGCAAATTGTGTAAGTGTAAAAATTACTTGAATAATTTCGTAAATTATACCAACAGCATAGTCATCTTGAGTTACATATTCGGCGAATCGGCCGTTTAACCTGAAAAGATATGAAAATATTATTCCTTGTAACTTAACGTAAAATACTTGTCACACTTAATAAAAGTGTAGTACCAGTACCTATAACTCACCGTGTACCAGTGTAACTCACCGTATAACAGTGTAACTCACTGTTTAACAGTGTAACTCACCGTGTACCAGTGTAACTCACCCTATAACAGTGTAACTCACCGTGTAGCAGTGTAGTGTTACTCACTCTATAACAGTGTCACTCACCCTATAACAGTGTAACTCACCCTATAACAGTGCAACTCACTGTGTAACAGAGTAACTCACCCTATAAAAGTGTAACTGACCGTGTAGCAGTATAACTCACCGTGTACCAGTACCTATAACTCTGTGTAACATTATAACTCACTGTGTAACTCACCGTGTAGCAATGTAACTCCTAGTGGTAGTGGAACAGGTCAAACAGACGCCTGTTGAACGGGAACCCCTGCTGTTTCAGCTCCGCCATCGAGTCGTCTTCGTTCCGGATGCAGAAGTAGGACGATATCACGGACCGACACATCGGACATTTGTCTAGTTTGGCTGTAACAATACATACAACACGTTAATCAGTTTAATTATTTATTTATTGACTTGTTCAAGTTATCTGTAGGTATTTTATGGAAATAAATGACATAAATCTTAATTAATCATAACTTAACAACAGTTGCTAATACAGTCAGGCCATTTTAATATGTAACACTAGTTTATCCGCCGAAAGCTTCGCTTGCGTTTTTTTAGTTCTCTATATATTAAAAGGCTTTCCTCAACAAATGTATTAACACACTGAAATAATTTTTCTAATCGGATCATCGGTTCCTGAGATTAGCGCAATCAAACAACCAATTAATCAAACAAACGCAGAAATTGTTTACGCTTTAGTAACCTTTCCTTATAAGTTAATCCCTTAGCTTGTTCTTATTATGTCTATTATATACTTATACAAGGTGCACCTTGACAGCTCGACCTTAGATCAAAACGTGACCGGCAAAGAAACACGCGCATTATATAACATGGGTCCGTCGTGAGCGCGTTATCCAATGGATTGTGCAATCTTTATCCTGTTGTTCAGCCGTGTATGGTGCCGGCATAGAAGAATTGTTGCTGGACAATTCACACAGCAATATAATATTTGACGACCTCTGTGGCGCAGCGGGCGAAGGTCCGCCTGCGACGCCAGAGGTTGCGGGTTCGATTCCCGCCTCGGAACAACAATTTGTATGATCTGCAAATATTTGTTCCGGGTGTCTGGGTGTTATATATGTATAATAAAAAATATCTATCTATGTATGTATATTATATTAAGTATATCAGATATCTAGCACCCGTAACACAAGCTTCGAGCTTACCACGGGGCTAGATGTCGCTGTGTAAAATTGTCCAGTAATATTTATTTATTTATTATTTATATTAGATTTAATATTGCTGGACAAATCACATAGCAACATCTAGCCCCGTGGTAAGCTCTAGTGCAAGGTTTCTGATATCTATACTAATAATAAATGTTTTGGGGTCATCAGTTTGTTTTCAAAGATACATATTGTGTTTATAGGCTCAAAATATGATACCGAAACTAATTTGACGATTCATCTTTGTATGTTCCTCCATAACTCTTAAACCTACTCGAGTATGTACTCGTAAAAAAAAAATTACAATTATTTTAATTTCAATCAGATATGACGTGGCCCCCATGTAAACATAATTCCTTGCACATTACGATAACATCCGATTCTGAATCAAAGCGGATCCAAGACTAACGCGCCAATTCCCTCTCTAGTCACGTACTAAGGTCAGCTGCAAGACAGATGGCGAAGAACACTGGGTATTGACACCGAGTGAGATTTGTATGTGCTTTGCATGTAAACCACAGCTCATATTATGCACATACTAAATGCCGCTTCAACTTGTTTAAACGTATAAAACGTTTAAAAACAATTTTGTGGTTTTTGAGTATGTAAGTTTGTTGTCACGAGTCTGACAGAAAAATCTCCATTAGTTTTACAGATGTCAAGGACAAAACAAAAACTCAAGATTTCTAGATAATTCAACATTACTCATAGACATCTAAAAGATACCTAGTAATTACGTTTAAAATTAGTCGCTACGTTCCAAATAAGTAGAAATATGTTTTTTAATAAAGAGGTTATGGCAGTGAACGTCAGATCGCCCAAATCATGATAAAATAACACAAGCTCTTCATGTTAGCTGATGTGATTAATCTGCGCCATATCTCCCGAAAAGAAGAAATTCTTCTGGCATACATGTATAGGCACATATTTCAAATTTGGAATGACAATGAAGCACAGACAGATACAGAACTTGTGCGCTTTATGCTGTAAGACACGCATCTTCAACCATTTTGGGTCCAAGGGCCAATAATTCATTTTTAATCGCTCGAAGAACCGCAACCTGATGCAGGTTGCGGCTCTTCGGGCCGCAACTTCCAGGTAAAATTAAATAAAGTACCCACTCAAAAGACGCCGATTTCGATTAAATGTACCGACTGGATCCGCGAATAGATAATAACGCTAATAAAGAAAACGCGAAAGAGGGAGCTGTCATTACGAAGTTATTGCTCTAAATAAAATATTATAATTTGCTATGGCCTCCGAGGGCCGCTAGAAAAGACCCGGCGGGCCGCGGGCACGAGACATGCGCTGTAAGACCTCTGCCGCGCGGGCAGAGGTCTTACAGCATAGAGCGGCTGAGGCGGAGGGCAGAAAACCCTGCCACACCCCGCTGAAGTCCTCTGCCTACGGGCCCACAGACCAGACCCGTAGGCAGAGGCCTAAGGACGTGAGACTTACTGAGGCAGCGCGCGCAGAGACAGGCGTGTCGGCACGGCAGGATGGCGCGCTCGAGGGGGGCGGAGGCGCACACGCAGCACAGCGCCTCGCCGCCCGCCTCCTCCGACCCGTCCGCGTAGCCCGCGCTCGACCCGCACTCACCGCTCACGTACAATTGCTGGAACACAATACAATATCCTTTCTTAAACATGCTCGGAAATATTGTCATTATAAGCCGCGCACTCAAAGAATTGATTTATAAATGGCGACCGCTCGCATGCGTTCTCGCTCACTCTCTATCGCTGTCTATACTTTTATCCTTGTTTTGCCAATCGTACCATACGTACCCGCCGCCATTTTCAAATCAATTTTCTATCTGCGCGGTTTATACTTTTGAACAAAGAACACGCGAAGTATCATATTTACGTAGACTGAAAACCCAAAATCACTTCCCGGCGCGTTCGCGCGCCTGCAATGTTGTATGAAACGGCGTGCTGTTTGAATTTAGAACTCTTACATATTGCGTTCTCGTGGCTGTATAGCCACAGATGCGTTTACCTTTCGGAACAAATTGTAAAAAAAAAAACAAATTGGCGGTAAAGCGGAGTTGTTATTTTGTTAATAAAATAATTAAAATGAGTTCCGATGATTCTGAAAGTGAAAATGAAATGAACGTTGACTGCACTTCACCAGATTTAAGATCGGAAGCTAAACTAGCGATGTTACTCAAAATACAAGTTGTAGTGAAGTTATATTGAATTGTGTACTGTAAACTGATTCACAAACAATAAAAAAAGCATTACTGAAATTAGTTGAGCTAATTTCTGCTTCTGTGCCCTGTTTGCAGTAGTAACATTGATTTGCTAAAAATAAAATTAATTTACTTTTAAAACACAGAAAAAGATTACTACTTACATATTTACCATGAATACTGAGCAAATATCAGTTATATTTGATGGTGGTCGGAGGAACAGTATAAACACTTTGGAAGTTCGTTGCAAAATGAATATTAATTAATCGTCTGCAGTAAGCAAACCTTATCTGTTTCCTCTTTTTTTATTATAAAAAAATCCATATCAGTAAGCTTATTTTATTATGTTTGTTTAATTAACCTCATTATATATTTTTATTATCAGTACCTAATCCGCTGTCCTTATTTTTTAAATTATAAAACTAAGCTGATAGTTAGTACCTAACTACCTACACTACAATAACACAGCCACAGCAATTGGATAACATTTTTATCACTACTATACCTACATTTATTATTGAAATTATAGTTTCAAAAAAATTTAGTAGTAACTAAAATCCTTGGTTTTTGATACTTCCTCTGTGTATGAGGCTCATTATTTGTGAGAAATCATTCTTAAATAACGTACAAATCTTGTTGCTTGGTAAAACCATATTGGTACACATTCAGTAAATGAATTTCTAAATAATAACTACAAACAATTTCAAATTTCACAATAACGAACATTGCCTGATCTTTACACAAAAATGTTTAGAATAATTCCTATATACCAATAATTTTTAAATCACCACTGGACTATGTCTGTGACAGTCCACCAAACCGGTAACATCGAAGGTATATATTTACCTTCAAACAAGACAGGTGACCATTAGCCTGCTTGAGATACTGCGCGATGATCCCGCTCGGCAGAGGACACTGATCGTCGCGGATGTGAATCACACTCACTAGCGCCACCTGGAAACATTCAATTATGATACTTCAGATTTTGAGACTTTAAAATTTGTTATAAGAAAATGGTATAGGAAAAATTACAAGATCACAACGTAACCTTGGTCCTCGAGTGGGAGCTGAATCCACGCAACCTGGTTTAGCCCTGGTTGCGCTAACCACTACGCTATCGAGGAGTTACGTAAGAGCTCAAAGTTATCCCAAACTTAAGTGAGAGTCTATCACAATAAAATAATAATATAATATAAGTCGTTTAAAATGTGTGTTTATGCAGAAGTCAACAATTTCAGCGATCGGGAGTTTTATATCAACGCCAAAGCATTCAACATTTAATATGGACTTGGAAACGTCAATTCTCTAGATATCAAAACTCAGACCAAACTAAACGGGCTTTTGATAGAAATAGAGAGGGCATTCGCGGGAGCAACAAAGAAGGAATTTTATGGTCAAGGTATTTCTCTGCCCCGCGCCCTTATTATTGAATGATCTGTCTGACTGATACGATGGACATGACCGGGAAAATGATAAATGATTACACTAGTGTTATGGTGCTATAATCGCGTTGACGAATCACTAAATAAGCAAATAGGTAGAAAAGGAGCCTAAGAATATTGTTAAAGACTTTATCTTCGTCTCCTCGTGTGGACTATATGCACAGGACGCAGTGAGCTATGTGACATGTACCGTGTCTATGGGGCGCAGGTCGCGCGTGTCGGGCAGGTCGCGCGCCAGTATCACCACCAGCGGGTAGCAGGTCCGCGGCGGAGGCCCGAGCTGCAGCGGCTCCGAGGTACACAGCCGCAGGGGCGTCTCCTCGTGTGGACTGTATGCACAGGACGCAGTGAGCTATGTGACATGTACCGTGTCTATGGGGCGCAGGTCGCGCGTGTCGGGCAGGTCGCGCGCCAGTATCACCACCAGCGGGTAGCAGGTCCGCGGCGGAGGCCCGAGCTGCAGCGGCTCCGAGGTACACAGCCGCAGGGGCGTCTCCTCGTGTGGACTGTATGCACAGGACGCAGTGAGCTATGTGACATGTACCGTGTCTATGGGGCGCAGGTCGCGCGTGTCGGGCAGGTCGCGCGCCAGGATCACCACCAGCGGGTAGCAGGTCCGCGGCGGAGGCCCGAGCTGCAGCGGCTCCGAGGTACACAGCCGCAGGGGCGTCTCCTCGTGTGGACTGTATGCACAGGACGCAGTGAGCTATGTGACATGTACCGTGTCTATGGGGCGCAGGTCGCGCGTGTCGGGCAGGTCGCGCGCCAGGATCACCACCAGCGGGTAGCAGGTCCGCGGCGGAGGCCCGAGCTGCAGCGGCTCCGAGGTACACAGCCGCAGGGGCGTCTCCTCGTGTGGACTGTATGCACAGGACGCAGTGAGCTATGTGACATGTACCGTGTCTATGGGGCGCAGGTCGCGCGTGTCGGGCAGGTCGCGCGCCAGGATCACCACCAGCGGGTAGCAGGTCCGCGGCGGAGGCCCGAGCTGCAGCGGCTCCGAGGTACACAGCCGCAGGGGCGTCTCCTCGTGTGGACTGTATGCACAGGACGCAGTGAGCTATGTGACATGTACCGTGTCTATGGGGCGCAGGTCGCGCGTGTCGGGCAGGTCGCGCGCCAGGATCACCACCAGCGGGTAGCAGGTCCGCGGCGGAGGCCCGAGCTGCAGCGGCTCCGAGGTACACAGCCGCAGGGGCGTCTCCTCGTGTGGACTGTATGCACAGGACGCAGTGAGCTATGTGACATGTACCGTGTCTATGGGGCGCAGGTCGCGCGTGTCGGGCAGGTCGCGCGCCAGGATCACCACCAGCGGGTAGCAGGTCCGCGGCGGAGGCCCGAGCTGCAGCGGCTCCGAGGTACACAGCCGCAGGGGCGTCTCCTCGTGTGGACTGTATGCACAGGACGCAGTGAGCTATGTGACATGTACCGTGTCTATGGGGCGCAGGTCGCGCGTGTCGGGCAGGTCGCGCGCCAGGATCACCACCAGCGGGTAGCAGGTCCGCGGCGGAGGCCCGAGCTGCAGCGGCTCCGAGGTACACAGCCGCAGGGGCGTCTCCTCGTGTGGACTGCCCCTGGAAAATATCACCATTCTTAGAATATACAGATACCACCAGCAAGAGTTATAAACAAACCAGTTCACGAATGCACTTTATCTCCAAAAAGTATGTCAGTGTCACATATGATCAAAGATCTGAGGGCACTCGTAATGTACCACAGAATGATACCAGTGTTTGATATCTCGTGTGATGGATATGGATGGACAGCCAAACAATTCACTTAACTGACAAAAACATGCAACTTCAGGGCAAATTTATCCTTGGATAACAAACATAAAGGCATCACTCACACCCACGTTAAAACCCAGCGTTGGAGCTTTTTATAACGTTCTTAATTTGATCATTTAATTATATTACCAACGTTGGTTATTAATCTGTGCCAACGCCCGAAATTGTTAAACGCAAAACTGTCGTATGGATGGACATACATATATTTGGGCACTCATTTGTTGTATTTGCTGTTTTAACATCAGATAAACAAAAAATACGTGCAAATGAGACCTAATAATCCAAGTATATGTAGATATTTGTTTCCAAGCAAACTTGATTTGTCAAGTCTACAACTTGCTAACAAGTTGTATAACATAAATGTAGGTACAAAGAGATTAGATTGATTTAATAATTCACACATAGAGTTTTTACAAATAAATAGCAGTGATCTTTGTTTCTATGTCGTTAAGTTCAAGGATAAATATTCAAGCTCCTTATTATGTTGTCTCATAGTCGAAAAAAAGTTGTTCATACATATATTCTTAAATAAGCCATTTAATTTAAGGCTTTTTGTTCAGGTTATAATGGTTTTTCCGCGGTAACCAACAACTACCACTTTAGAACAGCTTACTTTATTTTATTTATGGTAATTAATAATGATCAATGACTTGGTAATATAATCAAAACTCTGACCCTTATGGTGTTTTACTCTGGATATTATGAGCCTGGATTTCTCTGTTATGTCTAAGTTTAGTACTATGTAAAATATAGAAAATAAACAGGGCGTCTCACGGGTATGCCATACAATATAATCTCTTAAGTCAGCTGGCTGTTAAGCGAGTTTTTTTCTTGTCCGCCAGAGAGGCCTCTAAATATTCAACAACATCCAGAAATTAAGCCTATGTGTCTTTATTGCATGTCCTATTAAATTAAACACGTTACTACCATTCACGCCGACCAACGTTTTGATTCCAAGGGAGCTGTTTGCAATGGCGCCAATTCTTTCTCCATTAGGACACGATAAAACATTGCGTATCGCATGTATCGATGCATTGCCCAAGTAAAGTCATCTCGACACCGGCACCGGTTGCCTCATTTAGAAAGGCTCGGCTCATCTATCGCTAGTACCCTTGATGCAACATACTCGAATTGTAAGTACAACATGACAGAATACTTCAAAATAAGTACTTGTATGTTTAGTGAAATCACAGATGACAGACATAGATGCGGGCGTGTGTCATGGGCACAGAGACTGTTAACGGTGAAGGCAAATTACATGAAAAACATAGACATACATTCACAAAGACATGTGACATTCACCACCCCGTCCTTAGCTAGTGTTGGAAAGGCCTAATCTCTATCTAGAGATCTATCTAGAATCTAGAAAACTACATTTAAAACATTCTTATAATTCCAGTATTTTTCTTCAAAACAATTCACGTCAAGGTCTTGTTATCGTTCAATTTAAATAGTCGACGATTCAATTCAAAAATTTGTAATCAGAAAAAAATTAATTGAATTGTCAGTTATTTCTGAATGATGAAGACAAAACTAAATCTAACCTTAGACATGCGTACAATGGTCTTCTCACATAAATTAGACTTCACACAAAAGCTAATTATCTTATCTTAGACAATTAATCTCGTAATGTGACGCTATTTATCCAGGATTGTACTGTGTATAATTGTAGCAATAAAGCTTCGTTTCACACCTGTATATGTTTTATTATTGGTCGGTCTATTTTCAATGTTGTGTGGTGCCAGCTTGAGAATAGTACCACCCATATTTGTCCGGATGTTCTCCCATTATACTTCCTTTTATTCCTTGATCCTTAATTCTTCAAACGCCAAATTAAAATATCTTTCTTCGAATGTCCAATTAAAGATCAAGATGTCATTGACCGCGAATGTTTAATTAACCGAATATCTAATTACTCAAACGTCTTGTCTATCTGTTTATTTGTCCAAAGTTGTGGTTGTTTCTAGCTCGTGAACAAATCCTGAGGCATGATAACAATATTACTAACGATTAATAACGCCTACGACAAGCAACACAATTTGTAAGATATGAATATATTCGTTCCGGGTGTTCTGGGTTTAAAATAAAAAAATAACAAAATTGTCCAGCAGTATTTATTTATAGCATCGGTTAACTAGAAGAATACGCTTTTGAACTCAGTAACAAAACCAGTACAATAAGCTTACGTAAGAACTGACGTATAAGCTGAAAATAAAACGATTTTCCGTATATTTTGCTCTGATCTTTTAATTGAGAATACTAAAATAAGAACCTAGCTCGCCTTAAATACTTATCACGTTCAGTAACACCCACAGTATTTCCAAACTTAGGTGACGGATGGACATCAGACAGTAGCGTGGGCAGACAGTAGGGTGTACCAGAATGTATTCCCGAATTAAGCTATTATGTATAAATTTATTAATCGGATGTTCAAACTATTTTTATTGTAAAGTATAGTTAAATACAGTTTGTATCCATTTTGCGTAAAGCCATAATATAAACTACAACATTTATATATATATTTTTAAGAATGTCTTATATTTTGTTATAGTTTGCAAAGTAGGTACTAAACAAATGACAAAATATAAAAGATAAATCACAGGCGTATTATCTAAGCGTAAAATAGCAATAAGCATAAGCACCTCTATATTATACGTTCCCACTGCTGAGACACAGGGACTTAGCGATTAGGCCTTAATTCGAATAGGTAATTGAACCCAGTACTTAACTTACCTACCATCGGAATGAAAATCGAGTGTGCTCCAACTTAACCAACACAGTTTTTTTTATGATAATGACGAAGATAATTATCAACTCAAAAATTTTGGGGAAAATTGTGATTCCCCGTCGAATTTATAGAGAAGTCTACTCAAAAGCATATTTAATAAGACGTGAGTCAACAATGGATTGAACACGTGTATAAACACAATATTATCAGCAGATGTTTGATAATGATCATTGCATTACTAGCAGGCGGTAGTAATAAGTTTTAACGTCGATATAATTACTTATTTGTAATTTACTAAGAATTTTACTTTTAGCCTAAGTGGGACATAAAATCCTAAAGATCAATTGGAGAATTTAATGTTGCTTCGCATGCGTTTGACCAATCACCAAATTGTATGAAAGATGGTTGAACAGCACTCAGCGCATCTATTGGTTAAAATATATCATAGCTACGTTATTGCGTTTCATATTCTTAAAGACGATCTCAGTAAATTATTGACGCTTCTGACCATCTTCTTGTGCACATATAATTCCCCTAGTCGCTTTAACTTTACTCTCAGAAAGAAATAAGGTGGCGATTCTTAAGCCAACAGCAGATGGCCAGAGCATTGATAGGGTTAACGTAAACTACAAGCTTGATGATGAATCCTCCATTGACAACGCAGTCCACGTCCACTCAGCGGCCGTCACCTTGACACGCGGCGCGGTCGCGATGCGCCGACGATGTTAAATGTCACATTTGAATAACTGTCGTCAGATCAAACAGCGGAATAGTTCATAGCAAGCTTCCAAAAATGTTTGTTCATAATTAACAAAAGCATTGCTTGGAGATGCATAGGTTTCTGACTAGCCGAAGCTGTAATACAATCACTTGAACTAAATTTTAAACTAACTGACCCGCCCGCGGCTGTGCCAACCTTATTCCTGTGTTTTCTCACCTTTTGAACCTTTCCTGGGCTACTAAGACTACAAATTTAAAAATCAAAAGCACTTAAATTAGCCCACCCGTTTTAGACTTATAAAATTACGACAAGTTTCGATAAGTGGCATTGATGTTAAAAAAATATTGATCGATTATGTCAAATAATAATTGGTTAATTAAATAAATAAATATTGCTGGACTAATCGCACTGCCACATTCTATCCTATGGTGAGATCGAAGCTTGTGTTACGGGTGCTAGATTTCTGATACACTTCCTAAATCGTAAAATTTGTTTCATGCAAGAAAATAAAAAATACAGATAAAATTACATCTCATTGATTAGTTTTTATAGTTTGTCTAACAAAAGATGGCCCTGAAAAACCCCGGCAAATTCAAAAAAATTTAGTATGGCAATACATTAAATAATGTGATAACTTGGAATAACATAATTTGATACTTTTCTATTATTCTAAATAAATATCCTTACATATTTTTTTTACTCCGATATAAACAAGTAATATTCTTCAGATTACCTACACGCCTAGGGTGCATCTTAGAAATATCTTAGTGTAAGTAATAAATAAAAGTCTCAAATATTTAAGTTTTTTTTTATTCATCGTAATCAAAATCAGAATTTTGAATCATAATTCATAAATTTACTTCAATAAAATGTTTCTTTTTCCAAATATGTAGTAATGCTATTTAGCTATCATAAAAGAAGGCAACAGTATTATAAAAAGAAAATAAAAGTCGAGAACCACAAAAATGGGATCAAAGTATCAAAATGTTTGTGCACTACAAACTTAGGAAATCAACCACATTATGTAAACAATCCTGTTTCTGCAGAAATTCAGCTTCTTTTTCCTGCTGCTTCTCCTGATACTTAGATATCATACAGAATAACAGCCTTCGCTCGCTACCGTTGATTGTTTGAGGCATTTTAACACGCAAAATTCTCAAAATGTATTTTTAATATCCACCAAAACATCAAGGAATAGTATTGCCACACACCGAGACCAATTTTCCCTAATCTTTTAAAGTCAAATTTTTATGGATGTACCACACGTAATTGTATATTTATCCGATTTATGATTTATAAAAAATTAAAGAATTACTTCTTGTGTTCATTAAAGTGAACTATAATTCGTTAGCAAGTATTATTATTTTTTATCACCCTGACTTTACCCCGTTATAGAGCATAATGTCCGTAGGTGGAAACACATGATGTATTGCCATGTGAAAAGTTTCGCAAAAATGCCCAGTGCCAGCTTTGGTTAGACAGACTCTATTATGTAATAACATTAATTAGTCTTACTGTTAAACTATAAAATATTAACAACGTCCTTTTATGTTAAAATGACGCAGTTTCACTTTATAGTTATTATGTTTGGTTTCCTTAACAATAGGCTTTACTGCTGGTTACACAATAGCTGTGAATAACGATTTCGAATGTTAGAACAAGTAATATTTATTTTGTGGTTCGTAAACGATATTGTGCTTGAAGTATTGCGTATAAATTTATAGTGAAAACCTTGTTTTATAAGAAGAAAAGTAACAAAATAAATCTTTATTAAACTGTTATTGAATTACACATATAGATGGTGTAAATTAATCAAGGGAAGAAAGTAGCTTCTTACTTTCAAAATTTTGTTTGGAAATATTTATATAATTTTGACTAAACTACGGAGGGAAAATGAGGATTATGATTTTGACTGGTATGTATCTATATATTTCTAAACTCATACCACACTATGGTGATGGTAATGACAGCTGATGATGATAATGTTGAATGATTACGTTATTCTCTTTGGATCTATATGAGATGTTTTATCGCTATCTGTAAGTCTTTCTCTACCATATCAAAAGCTAAAATTGAATTACACTAATCCTTACTAATATTATAAATGCAAAAGTAACTCTGTCTGCCTGTCTGTTACGCTTTCCCGCCTAAACCTCTAAACCGATTTTGATGAAATTTGGTACAGACAATCTTTAGACTCTGAGACAGAACATAGGCTTTTTATTTCCACGCGGGCGAAGCCGCGGGCGGAAGCTAGTATTAAATAAATAAGAAGTATTTTATGAATACAAATTGTGAGCTTTTGGACCTGTTGGTATACAAACCGTCCTCGAGTAAAAAACCTCTTCAAATAACGGGCTGTGACGTGTCGTTCAATTATACAAAACGCATATAATGTATGTACGAGTATTATATAGAGCAGCTTTTGTAATTTATATTTTTAGCATTGCATTTTTCATTCCAATATGGGTTTTCCATACAGTACCTAAGGTTTAAAGTAAATTGTACACGGCAGCGTAGTAACAGGCCCTGTGTGCCGTTGACCAGCCATTGCACTGCCATTGCACTCAGTGTCTCTGGACTCTGGACGTACTGAGTTTAAATTTGTCACAGCGAATAAACTAGTACCTACGCGAATCATTGACTGAGAACAATGATGACCAAAGCGCAATGAATAATATAAAATACTAAAGTAAGGTAAGTTTATATGCGCTTTGAAAACACGTGCTGTAACGTTAAAGGCAAACATCGTGAGGAAACCGGCATGTTCTAAGAAATTCTAAAAAGTTTGAAGGACCTGTGTCGTTCACCAACCCGCACTTGGCCAGCGTGGCGAATTAAGGCTCGATAAGAGAGAAGTCCCTGTGTTCCAGCAGTGGAAACGAAAATAGGGTGAATATGATGATGATGATGACTCAAGTTAGTGTTCTTAAAGGAACCCATTAAGTTTCATATTATATATCACACTGTGCCTTAAAAGTTCTAACTTCGTGACATGACTACGAAAACTTACAAGAGTTTTGCCGGTTTTCGTACCATCGCAACATAACATGCACAAGTACTAATATGCAGTTATTGGACGTAAAATGGCCAAAAAATGCTAATGTTATGCATTAACCCATTCACTGCCGGAGTTTATCAGCAGAGCAACCTGATGGGTTGTGACCCCACTAGATGCTCAATAACAGGACGTGCGTGTGACAGTGTCTCATCTCATCTTATATTTATCATTTTGTTTACTTCAAATGTTTATTTTTGTAGCTTAAAATTTATTTCATTATTTTTGTTTTATTTGTATGTCTTTTATTAATGTAGTTTACGTTTATGTGTACCTACTGTATAAAAGTATGTGCGTCATTGGAACTCAGTGTTAATGTTACCCATTCACTGCCTAAAACCGCTTCTTTATGGTAGTCGGCTCTTTTCAAAAGATACAACAATGCTAAACTCGCTAACTGCGCTATCATACAATATTTGCCAGTCATAAGTACATATTAGGACGACAAACAGCGAAAAACCGAAAATTGTGTGCCACAGTTGTTATTACTAGTAAGAACTTCCGCATAACTACGTAGGCAAATATTTATCTTTCTTTATTAATCAAATTATGATGCAGAGTGGTGCCAGTCTGAGATAATTACCATATTATCTCTCCGTGGATGTCTTCAAACCGCCCAAGAGACTTATATACCTACCAGACGGCGAACAGTAGCCTTCTTCTGAATAGATACTTTACTAACATACTGCGATAACCAACGCGCCTGGTAAGCGTGGTGATAAACAAGCCCCAAAGCCTATATTATGTTCTTAACGGAAGAAGTTCAGTAGTAGGAACGTAGGAGGTAACTTTTATGAAAGGACATCACCTATTTTACGTTCCCACTGCTGGCACACAGGGACTTCAGGCACGAGAGATTAGGCCTAAATTCACCACGCTGGCCATTGCGGATTGGTGAAAGACACATGTCCTTCAACTTTTCAAAGTTCTCATGAAGAAAAATTCAGAGTTGCGCGGCGTTTGGTTTGAATCCACGACCTTCAGAATGAAAGTCGAGTGTGCACATAGCCAACACAGGTCGCACGGCAAGAACGGATTGTAACAATGTTACAATCAGTTAATGATATTATGTTTGATGTTTCAGTGTTTGTAGTGCTCTGTTTGCTGGGCAGTAGTGCTGGTGGAGATCACTGCCCGTGTCCATTCAAGAAGCCCATCATCCTAGGGACGGATAACAAGCTGTACGCTGGGTTATGCAACATCAACTGCGGTATTGACGCGAACCCAGAGCTGAGACTCGTTAAAATAATGGATTAAATGGAACACGAATTAATTTATTTTTTTGAACACTGCAGAGTCAAATATAGGTTCAACATGATTCATAAGAATCCACCCAATTTCATCGTCGTAAAACCGACTTATGCCTTAAGAGATACGGTACAATCACCACGCCTAGCAAGCGGATTGGTGATCGCAGTGAGTTGGTACAGCACACATAACGCAACTGCTGCCCGTCTCCTGGTGAATAAACCCTATAGTCGGTATGAAAAATCCCGCGGGAAAATACGAGAATGTAGCGTGTTCTATTTTTAGTGCCGGTATATAAAATATAAAATGTTTTCTTAAAGTTTGTATGATACATATATATGTATAAAGACTGTATAAAATATTTAAGGGCTGTTGATTTTGTTCAATAAATAAATGTTAAATTTATGTTTAAGCCCTATAATACCCTGAAATTTCTTTTTACGCGAGAAAATACTTGGAATATTGGTACGAATAGTACGAAATATATAAAGACGCACATTCGAAAAAAGCTGTACAAACAAACAGTCAGTAAACAGACCTTACTCGGTCGTCGTACTCAACTACCATGTACGCGCAATTGGGTGTTCTTGTGACCTCGATGGTTCCGTATCGACATAACATTAGCTCAACTATCACTATTTAAAAGGAATGGGGTCAGTTTAACTGTAGATTTTGTGTTTTACTGTAGCTGTACAATTGATAATGTTTTTCTGTGCTGTCCTATCATCATCATGGCCCACGAGCCCACGACATACACTGTAGGATAAATGCTTTCTCCATTAACCAACGGTGGAAAAAGACGGGTTATAAGTTTGACTGTGTATCTATCTATGGCAATAGTAATGATTTTTTTAACCTAAAACATTACTATTGTACATTCTGATTGTTCATAATTACATAACTTATGTTGAATTATGATGAAAATTCAGCTCTAAGTTTTTTAATAAAGCTAAGTGGGGTATCAAATGAAACGCATTGATTTGTAAATTACAAAATGTAAATTGTAGAGTTAATAGGTCCTACCGTTTATATGTATAATGATCTCTACCAGAGTATACTAGGGCTATGTCTAATCACGGAAATGGCTTAGGTAAATTTGACAGGTCGGCAAATAAATTATGAATAAGGCTATGATGACGCCATGCAAGGTCATAACCGGGTGTCAATAAATCTAAGTCATATATCATCTACACTAATATTATAAAGAGAAAATATTTGGTTGGTTGTTTGTTTGGTATATTTGGTTATCGATATAAATATACTCCATATCGGACCGATTCGTGAAATTCTTTCAACGTTACTTTCATCTATATTCGTAATAAACAAATGGTAAACATGTAAATTTATAAAAACCGTGTACAAATATCTTACTTAAATACGCAATAGTAACGCTACCGGTTAATTATTTATTATTCTGCATTTAATCTTATAAAATACCGAATCTAAATAAAACCAGTAAAACTTAATGATCAACGTTAAACAACGGAAACGAAGCTGTGGCGAGGCGCCTAGTGTTAAATATAATCGCTGATTTATGACTATCAGTTACCACATTTACACATTACGTATTATAAACTTGTTCGTATATTTAACAAAATGTTTAATGAAGCATTACAGATGTTATAGCGCTATGTAATGTAATGGAAATTATCAAATTCCGAATTTGACCACGGGATTTATATAGAAAAAGACGGACAGAAGGGTTGGTATGAGCGTACGGACGTTCAAAAGTATAATATAAATGTTTGCATAATAAATAAATAACAAATATTGCTGGACAATTCACACAGCCTCGTGCAGCTATAGGCCCTTTTGAATTCCCATAAACGATTAAAGCTCTCAGGTTCAAGTTGTTTGATTATCAAGGCCTTCTCTCAAATACATCCTCAGGCCTAATACATGGAACTTAAGCTCAGTAGCTTTCCACGGGCACAGCACAGGCAAGGGCGCAAGGTCAACTGATAAGAAATAATATCTCTTGAGCATCCCTGCAAGCTTTCTCTCTATCTCGTTCAAACCTGTAGTCTATTTCGCTCTAATGACAATGAAGACTCATGAATTAATAAATAAATACCCTTTTGAATTGTTTCTACTGACTGTACATTCGTTAAATCTCACGGACGTGTTGGGAATTATTATTAATATTTAAAATTCTTGTAATATTTTTCATGGACCCACTGGGAAATAAGAAACAATAGAATCATGGACCTCCGGGAATAGCTACCCATAGACTAACGTTCATTCCTGCCGGAATGTACAATCCTTACGGAATGAACGCCAGTGTATTTGAAATAGCGGAAAGAATGACGGTATTATAACACCGCGACCCTTCACGTCGTGTTTTATTTTATCCCGTCGCTTATCTGTACACGGGATAAGCCGGAAGGAATGAACGTTAGTCTATGGGCCGCTAATAAGCCGTTTAGATGATGTGGATTACTTACTTGGCGAACTGCAGGTTCTCCGACTGTAGTATGTCTGCGAGCGAGCCCCACAGCGTGCGGTGCAGCTGTCGCACCGGCGCGCCCCACCAGCTCGCGTGCCAGTAACGCACCGTCGACGACACTATGCACTCTACACCTGAACACAAACAATCAATCATTAGTGCTGGTAGGTACTGATGAACAGCTTTGTCTGTCTTTGTCACAAGTTATTACCTACTAAGGAAAAGGGAAAAGTAAAAATAATAATAAGATTTATTTGTGTACTATAACATATTTCACTTTCAAAATTTTCGTGAGTTACACTATTCATTTTATAACAACGGGAATTACTCACGTATTAACTAAGGAGTGTAAACACCCTCGTCGTGTCGAAACGTCGAGGGTGTTTACACTCCTTAGTTAATACGTGAGTAATTGCCGTTATAAAATGAATACTATAACATAAAATTACAAATTGAGAATTAAAACTAGATATGAACATAATACACAAGAGGGTCGTCAGCTCAGCATCGGCTATGCCTGCAATACTGCGGACATAGCGCTGGTTTTCAGCGACGCCTGTGCTGTGTACAGACAGCACTGTAAACACTATAGTCGAAAACATTCAATTATTACCACGTTTATTCAATGCTAACTAAATTCCCAACATTACATTATAAGCGATTGACATGTTAAGTGGTTTATCCAATTAAAATGTATTTCTGTATTTCTACGCCATCGTAAAAAGAAATATTTTTAGAACTTGAAGCATCTCTACAAATTTTTAGAATACTTCTTTTTACGCTGACAACTATGTTAACGATCAAGATATAAAAATAGACAAGGCTAACCTTGACATTCAACAATATGAATGAGATCAAAATGCATTATGAAATCACGCTCGAGACATGTTCACGATATTACGAAAGTGTCAATGGAAAATATATAGCAACTCCAACTCTCTTGCTGTTTAGTTAGTTAACTCATTTACTGCCCACGCTGGGCAGCAAGGCTGCGGCGCCATAATGTGACCTAGGTTAGTTAACATAATATGTGCGTCGGTCTTATAAAGTTAAGACAGAGCACAAATGGAGACGACGCTTGTGTCTTGCGTCCGATATGAAGTAAGCTACAGATGAAAATTTGAATTTTTCTATAGAAAGCGCACGGCCGCGGCCGTACAATCAAAGCACAAAGCAGTTCAGACCGTTTTTAACCCCCTCAAAGTTCGTTGTAGGTAAAATGCAATTGGGCTGTAAGAGTACTCATTGTACACAAAAATATGTGATTACAACATAATTAAGTAGAAGTACAATATATGTATATTCGTTCTACTCTAGGTACTTATTAACATGAATCGAAATTCAAGTATTGTATGAGTCATATCACTTTACAAAGTGATAGTGAGTGACTAACTTGGAGAAAGTATTGAATTTCCAATGTTAACTTAATAAATAATCATTTTAGTACGAAAACATCTCTTGCGGTCGCGGTTAAACCTGTTTCCGCAAAGTAGTATCACCATGAGAAAAGTGAAAGTAATTTATAAGTTATTCAAAGTGTGTTGTTTTTTTACCAGCTATATAAAAACGTAATCTAATTATAAATTATCAATCATGACCTGAAGACTCGGAGACGAAGAGAGCTGTCTTTATATCGCAGCTTTGTAACATTTACGTAAAATAACAGGTAAACACAAACGGTATCTTAAGGAGCTACTTATAGTACGGGAGGCGACGATGCTAAATGGGGATTTACTCGAGCGTCAAAGAGACCTATTGGGTTGCATTTGGTAGATGATAAGAAGAAAAAAATTGTATGAGACCGATGTGTTTCATCAGTGGGGGAAGCGACCATAGATAAATAAAAACTTATTTAAAAAAATACTGATGTATGGACGTACTTAAGCGCGTCAGTTAGTGATAGATTCTATGAATCAGATTCAATAAATTGAAAATCAGCTTAACATACTTACATACTTAAAAATAATTTAGGAAATATGATTGATAATATACGTTTGTAAATCTGATTGTTTACACGATTGGGGTGGAAGTACGTAAAAGTTAAAAAAATAAAAATCGCGACTCATTTTTTATCAAAAAAAAGAACAAAAAAACTGGCATTTCTAAAGGTCGTAGAGCGTCAGATTTAGATGTATATGGTTCATCTCTATGTTCTGATTCTACCATATCTTAATCTGACAATTATCTAAAGTGATGCGCCTAATATGACAAAAGTAAATTTTGTTCCCTTATAATTCACGTTCGAACATAGATAGATTTTTTATATTTGGTGGAGGTACTTATCTGGGTACTAGCTATCTCCAGTATCTTAATCTGACGCGCTCGAGTAAATCCCGAAATCCCCTCTTCGGCTCCCCTACTATTACAGTAACCGTTATGCAAATTATTTTTTTTTTCATTTCAATGCTGGGCAATTTTCGCGTTTTGCAAGACATCAACCACACAAGGTCAAATGCATCCATAAATGTAGATCGGCAACGCTTTCTGGGTCTTTCACGTAATCTTGGTGCCCGTCTGGAACCCAGTGTGTTACGGGCATGGCCCAACAATCTGGCTGCATTCGAGCCACATGCCTAATCCCACTTAAATATTTTAAGTATAAAATTTTACGACAAACTTTAGAGACATTTCATTTGATAGAACTGGACCAAAATTATCGAAAAACACCAGATTTTAACAAAACTTTATAGAATTTTTTTCACCCAATCGGCATATACATATAATAACGACGATTTGAGGACAGCCTTTTTGAAAACGTTTAAAAAATACGTAAATCATAATCATAAGATCGTTACCAGAGACATAAAAGCAATAATCCAGCATCTCTTTCAAGGCCACATCCCGCTAAATCACGCTGTCACAACAGGTTGCGTAATGCAAAGGTCACAGACATTCTAGCCGTCAACTTGCAGGTTGCGATACCGGCGCACGCGTCGATCCGTGCCAAACTCGTGAGCCAATCACGTGTACACGCCACTTCTCCGCGGGTTAGTTAACCGTGCTCGTTTATCACGACTGTAATTATCAAGTGGTACTACTAGTAGGATTTTTTAATTACAAAATATGAAAGATGACAAATATATTGAGTTTGTGTGTATGTTTGTAACTTTTGTATTTCGAAGGTCCGCCAGCGACGCAATATTTCCGCCACGAGATAAAAAATTGTGCCATCTGCAAATGTTTCTTCCAAGTGCCTGTGTATTATTATGTGTCATAAAAATATATATCAATCGATTTATATTATACATATTAAGAATATCAGAAATTTAGCACCCGTAACACGCAAGTTTTTAGTGTTTATCAATGTCTTTTGATAAACACTAAAACCTTCATAATACTTGACGTTGGAAAACAGAAACATTGGTCTATAAAATAAAACACATCTATAAAATACGGTAAAGCTCCTTAGTCCTTATAAATTCCATACTTTTGCATACGGGAGCAACCAAGCGTTGTACTTGTGTTACGAAACGTTACGAAAAGGCATTTTTTGCTGACTGTACTGAAATCATGCAACAACTGTAACATAACGATTTATGCCGTCTCGAACTTACGCAGGCAAATTGAGTATTATGAACATGAAGCTATTTTAATACGCTACTTTGTGGCTTCGAGTAAAACGTAAAAAGAGTTTATTTGTAGATACTTATTGAGTTCATTGTGCGTGGCTGGTTTTATAAAGTTCTAGTTTAAGTTTTAGTTTCCCATAAGTTAGTCTTAGATAGTTTTAATTGATTGTAATACAGTAAAATTCATCGTCATCATCATTTAGCAAGTTAGTCCATCCGTTTGTACTTATATTGTTATCGTTGTTTTTGTAATATTTTTAGGTTTTCCTTAAATTATTTAGGTTACGTACCTACCTATATTATTATGTTGTTTTCTGCTGTCTTCTGTGCCGTTTGTATGTAGGTACCTACTTAATAAATTTAATTAATCAATTGATTGATTGTTGATATATACAGTATAAGTATACTCGTATAGGTATATATGAAGTAATTTTACACATTAAAACTCGGCAGTTAATACGTGTAAAATTACTACATAATACTTGGGAAATTTTTAAACTGTGCATTAGTAATAAATGCTCCTAATAAAAAAGCCGCGTTTTATATTTTTTTAATCAGCATATTTTAAGTTATTTATATTCCACAATCTATACAGAAATAGGCCACACTATGATTAAGTTATTGGTTGCGACTAACAAAACAGAAGTGGAACTTTCGGAAACCTTTACAAAACGGAAATTACGGACCGCATAAAATTATATCCAGGGAATTGCGAAAGTCTACGAAAGGAAACAAAGCACATCAACCTCCCCTTACCATAGTTACATTATTCCACATCCGCTTTGGTAATAGAGGTTGTTTTTAGCCATGACGCCCTATAAACTTCTGCTTGCCTAGTATTTTTGTGGCAAGTATTGAAGTGGTATTGAAGATGCAAAATTATTTCTTTCATTATTTATGTCGGTAAATTTTTACGTTTAAGTTAAGGTTTTATGTTTTATTAACCATACCGAATCTATTAAACTAAACTTTGTAAGGCGTTCTTTTAAATTTACAGGTAGACTTACATTGTAGATTGTTCCAAAAATACACAAAACAAATCGTAAAAAGCGATATTTATACTTAAAATACATAAATACGGTTAAAAAGCGCAATAAAACCGGGTGATTTAAGTAAAACCTTTCCGGCTTTTTACCCCAGAAACGTCATTCACTTAAATAAATTTCATGTTTACATTGTTTGTTACCTTTGATTGAAAGTTGGGTGGGGTATTTGCTTGTAAAGCCTAATTCGTCAACGTTCTACTCCAATCCTATGCAAAAACAGTTTATGTTAGAGTCGGTTTCAGTTGTATGAATAGACCAACAAAAATAATAATAAATAAAATCTTAACTGCAGGTTGAATAAGACACGTTTTACGAAATAATCGTGTTAAAGTAAAAATGTAGCATATTTCATTGGCCGCAGAATTTCGCCCGCGAAATTTCGACAAATATTTACTTACTCGTGTTAATCGAAGAAAGCTGAAAGTTCTAAATAAAGGCGGAACTAAAACATACAAGGTGATTCAGACAGAGAAAAACTTTAGAGAAAATCAAGATTGGCTGCAGAAATTTCGTTTCCACATCGGAAAATCTATTTAACATGTGCAAAGATGCGATGTGGTTAGATACATATACTTTTATACGGTGACTCAATTCTGCATATTTGCATCGGTCACAAACATGAATACCCCTGTGTTTGTTTGCATTAATGGTATATTGAACTCTTGTGTACATTATATTTAGATTCAATTAGGCTAGACAGGTTAATAGGTGAGTAGGTTTCCGATGAATAATGTTGAAAGGTGTCCAAGTGTTTAGGTAGATACTGAATTATTTGCAAATGAGGAAGGAAATACTTAAAACAGTGATTGAGTCAGAATATTTTAAATGGCGAAAGTGGAGGTGAAACAATAGGGGTATTTTTATGTGCTAGCCTTGATAGTAAAATGACAAAATGTTATTCTACTGGTCATGCGGCTTAAGAATATTAAAACACGTATTTTATATGAACTTGAAACTGAAATTACGCTTAAATTGGCTAATTTTTGCGGTTTAAAGTATTACCAAGCCGCAAATTAACATTTCCTTCTGCGGTCCAGTAGTTATGTATGAGATTTTACAAAGAAACATTTTTTTTTATAAACTGAAACCGTTTATTCACAAAAGATATGGTTAGTTACAGATCATACATACTTAAGCATAGTTCTACATATCGCAACCTTTCAAGCAGGTGACTTTAACAATAAAATGATATAATTGCAAGCTCAATTCATTAAAGTACCTATGTAAAATTATTAACCTGTAAAATTATAATACGTTTTAGTTTTCCAAAATTTGTCGTCAAGAAGTATCGCGGGAAAAATCGATGGTCTGTCCTTGTGTAGGTACTTACAGTTGACAGTTTCGACCGGTAGGTACTCATAAATTATTCAGTTTTCTGCCGTGTGGTTTTTCCCGTGGTGGAAAAACAACGGAAAAACTTTAGAAAACACCTTTCTCGAGGCCTTAAACTAAGTTTATAATTTGTCTTAACTTACGTATAAGGTATTTATAAATTAGAGTAATCAGTAAAATCATAGAGATGAAAAGCTCAAAAAGCTCCAAACTTTTTGGGCTTTCAATTGAACAGTCTATTTTTTCCCCACGTTTGCTAACGTTTTCTTTTCTATAAGTAATACAGTGTACAAAAATATGACATGTAGGACACATTTCATGACATGAAGGTACTTAGTTATAAGAAATGTACTTATTTTGTATAAAATGATGTATTTTTGCAAATAAACGATTGATTTGATTTGATATGCCTTATATATATGTATATACCCTTATGTAAGGGTAAGGCATATTTTTTATATCTAAGAACTTCAATTAAATCTGCAGTATGCCTTTCACCGGTGCAAGCCCGCAGCTTATAACTGGTTTTAATAAGAAACCTTATAAAGGACAATGTTGAAATAGATTCTGCATGTTCAATAGATAGACTAGCTAGACTCATGCACCTAAACTGAAATAACCTGTTATTGCACAAAGGTTTTGATGGGCAGGATTAATAGCTGTGCCTGTGTTGTAGGGACCACTCCAACACCAAACATTCGTTAAACCAACGTTTAAGTTTTCAATTATTAAAATATTCTTAAGTAATACATTTTGTTAGTACGATCAGTAAGTAAACAAATTCACAGAAAAATACAAATAATATTTTTTTGGTATTATTTTTTTAGAGATGGGTTTCATACTAATTAATACTTAACTTTCAGATTTATATTTTCGGTACGAAAACTAGCACTAAACCGAATATTTTAAAAAAGGCGCAACATTATTCACTGAGGAAGATCAATTTTACTCAAGCAAAATCGCGATCGTATTTAAATGGTAATTGGATCGATCTTTAAAGTAAAAAATAAGGATGTTCTACTAAAAGGTTCGTTGACATTTGATCGCAATTCGATGAATTGAGTCATCGCATCGTGGCGGAAATTTAATGAAATGCCAGCGTGGGTCTGAAGGGTTCAGGGTCCGTGGCCGACTTATGACTAACTCGCTAAAAATATACACATTATACACCTTTCGTATCAAGCTGTTCTGAAGCAAACTACCCTAGGAGCTAAAGGTAGGAAAAAGAATATTATGTACCTTTTAAAAAAGAAAACGAAACTTTTTTGTATATGTTAGTTAGAGCCGTTTTAGTTAAGTAGTAGTACACTCGACTTTCATTCCGAAGGCCGTGGGTTCAAACACCATCGCGAACCTCTGGATTTTTCTTAAAAAAAAATATGTGCGCCTTATTAACATGTGCTCTAACAGTGAAGGCAAACATCGTGAGGAAACCGACCGATATATTCTCCTACTTATAAATTAACGTAGAAATTTAGTTTTTAGCAAAATCTCTATGAGTGCACTAATCCTGCAGTCAAATCTGATACTGAGTAGGGCTAGCCATAATACATATGTATTGGGAGAATTATAATCACCGCGAGTAAGTAGTGGATTTAGCCATAAAGTCCGATTTATATGTCTGTCTGTACCCAAGGATATTAAATTTTCAGTTTCATTATCCTACTTTTGCAGTAAAACCTGTTTGTTAAATTTTAAGTTATAGGTACTTCCTATTCTATATTACGAGTATAGGTACTTCCCGCTGACCTAGAATCATATAAATACGATTCATTATTTATACTTATATTTATATTATATTCAATAAAATTTAAGTAGGTAATTTAATTACTATTTTCACAAAAACAAAATCGCTGTCTGTCCATCCCTATATTTGCTTCAATCTTTATAGTCTAAGATCCCGCTATACAACGACCTTCACCGAGATGCTTATTTAATGAGACGTATTTTTTATGTTATTAAATATGCCAATAAATATATCCTATATGAGTTGCCTAACAAATTTCAGTCCAGAGTATTTTTAATTAATAATTAAGATGAATATTGAAGAATTGCAGGGATTAGAATAACCAATACAGAATGTTATATATTCTATGTACATATATTTAATACCTTTCATAGATTCTGTAGTAATGCAGGTACTACAGAATCCTACGTAACGTGAAGTTATTGTTTAAGATGGAAGTGGTTGGTAACTAATGTATTTAATATTGTTTTCAGAGAACAATGGGTTAATATGAAATATGAATAAGCCAAGTGATGCAAAAAACCAAACGAAGTTAATGTTGTGTTATTTCAGGAATCTTATGATTGCGGTTAATGAGTCATAGGTTTTCTCTTGATAGTAGACCGAAAGAGAGATTTGGGAACTCCGCGAATACACAAAATCTACCACGTATTTTATTACTAAATTACCAAATTTTAACTTACAGACAAAACATGTACAGTACAGGACTCAAAACTTGCTTAAAATCTACAAAAGACTCAACGCCGAAGGTTAACCGCCAATTATAATCTAGTTCTATTCTTATAATTATCATGCGATCATAAGAATAGAACTAAAGACATCGAAACAAACAATAGGTAACAAGACAATTTCATTTCAACGTTTGGAACATATAAGACCTAGCCTTGCCTTAAGTAACACTATATTTACGACTCTAGAATCCCGTAGAGTATAAACTCTACTTCCATAGGATGCGATAAAGTTCATCTCAGAACACATGCACTGAAACTGCACTGAACTTGCACCAGAGCGCACTCCCTGTACCGAATACACCGGGCGCACCTAACGCACACCAACCTAGCCTAGTTAACCGAACATCAACCTTATCAACTCAACTTAAATAAGTTTCAACTGGCACGATTGAAATTGGACTTGCACTAAATTGACCTGATATAGCTTGAACTGTCTGGAAGAGTTGGAAGCGATATTGAGTCCTATTTCAAGTAGAGTATGTCTTAGTTGATTACTGCGGCAATTGAACGAGAATAGAAGAGTTAAGGTTGATACGTTCTGGAGATACGTTGGTTGCTTGGTGTTGGTGTTGCTTGGGATTTATTTTGGTTCAGGCTTAACAATGGTTTACTTAAATAGTTGTTAAAAAGTTTTTAAACTAGAATATTTGCACTGTTTAATATATTTTTAATTATTGAGCGAAAACAGCGTGGAAAGTGTTTGTTCCACGCATTGGTACGGTTTAAGTATCTCTCCTGATCCTGGTCTGCGGTAGTTGTTATTGGTGATGATGATGGTAAAGGGGTGAGCTCTCATTTGTGGGTCACAGGCCCCTTTTCTTAAAATAGAGAAGAAGGACAGGCGATACAAGTGGAATAATTATACCAAGAACAAAGTCTCCTGCTAGCCTGTTATTACAAATCTTCTCCATTGCACACTGCATTGCCTCAGGCAATTACACGAGAAGGGAATCAAAAAAAGCAACATATTATCAGTCACGGTAAAGCAATAGTTGAGATAATAAATTAGGTGTTCGCAATAAGCACGTACGTTCTGTTTTGACAGGCAGGTTTGTTGTGAAAGATAACGCTATCAAGATTTGAACTGTGATACCAGATGATTTGCAATAAAAGAGTTACTTAATGTATGATCCACATAGGAATCATAATACGAAAGATTGGAACTTATAACAACTTATTAATAAAAATCAGAGGTAACCTTATTTGGGTTCAATAAAAATTTAATATCATTTTCTTACTGAATCTGAATGGAAATTCTATATCGAGCAATACATATTGCAATCAATGGGCGGTATCCATTTTGAACAAAAATCAAGAGTGCCGGCCAAAAAACGAACTCTGATAGAACGCCTAATATGGCACCAAAGCTAAGTATTTTAATACATTTGAAAATGTTTGAAATGTGGAGGTTGGAATGAAATAATGAGAAAGACCCTGTATTATTGGTAATTATTGGTAGGAAGGCTCTTACCATTGTATCCTATAGGGGCGTTCTCCCGCAGCTTGAAGGTGAAGGGTATGGGCACCCTCTGCATCAGCAGCCGCGGGGGATCCATGGCTCGCCACGCGTCTTCGCGACCCTCGCCCACGATGCCGATCACTTCCATGTTTCTGGTGAAACAAATAAATATAAAGACAAAGACAAAACATCACAGCTTCACAGCACAGGCTAAGACACGTGCTTAAGACAAACATTGAGCTAAAACCGATATAGTGCACTGCGTACGGACCAGCGAGCGGTAGTGATTCGTGTCCTTACAGTGTTTGGGTCCTGAAGAAGTCCCATGTTTTGGGACGAAACTGTTGATCAAATTCAACGTAAATGGTTCCTGGATTGCCCGTTTCTCAATATTAATTTATCAAACCACGACAGTTTTTATAGTAAAATAAAACCGACATGTTTGCCTTTAACTGAGAACTTTGAAGAGTTTGAATGGCATGTGACATTTGACAACCCACATTTAGCCAGTGTGGTGAATTAAGGCCTAATCTCTGTCGTCAAGACAAGAGAGAAGTATATGTGCCCCGGCGGCAGTGGGAACGTAAATGGGGGGTGAAGTATTTTTATTAAATTAAATAAACATTTACATTTATGTATCACTTTTAACCAAGCCGTGAGCCGTGTTGGCTAAGTGGGAGGACTGATTTTTCTTCTTGGAAAATTATGTGTGCTTTAAAAACATGTGCTCTAACGGTGAAGGCAAACATCGTGAGGAAACCGGCATGTTCTGAGAACTTTGAAAAGTTTGAAGGACATGTGTCATTCACCAACCCGCACTTGGCCAGCGTGGTGAATTAAGGCCTAATCTCTCTCGGCAAGAGAGAAGTCCCTGTGTCCCAGCAGTGGGAACGTGAATAGGGGTGTTATGATCACTTTTAACCAATAGTCACAACCAAAATGATAGGTGATGTGGTATGTCATTAATGACTCATAGAACATTGCCCTTTTTGAGGAAACGATTCAACGACAGCAAGTAGCTTTACAAATTACAATAAAACAGCAATTACTGTATTTTTAAGCGTTATAGTTATTTATAGAATTTACTCACAAATTAAATGGTTAGCTACATTGTTAACATATGAGTCAATGAGAGCAGTCGCTTTTAACTGACATAAAAAAAGGAGGAGGTTTCTCAAGTTCGATATTTGTTCGCGGATAACTTCGTCATTTTTGAACCGATTTCGTTGTGTTTTTTGTTGAAGAAAAAGAAGATTTTTCAAACTTTCAAACTTGGAAACCGGCATTCTCTGAGAACTTTCAGAGTTTGTACGACATGTGAATTCACCAACCCGCCCTTGGCCAGCGTGGTGAAATCTCTTTCGTCAACAGAGAAGTCCCTGTGTAGGTACATGGCAGAAGTGTTTTCACTTCTGAACATAAGTAGGGCTACTAATAATGCTTGTATGTTTCAAACATTTCAATGATATCTTTAACATGACAATGATGATGGATGAAATACTTACAAAATGTCTATCTTGGGCTCAAATAGAAAACATAACTTAACCGGAAATCAAGTATAAATTGGCTTAGTTCTGATAAACACATAGGTACAGGATAAGAAAGTATAAAATTAAACAAAATTGCTACGTAATTCGTACCTGGTCGGCACTTTCTCTCTCATGGTGAATCGAGGGCATTGCACTTGGAGACAGGAAGACTTACCGCTGTGACTCCGATGTAGACAACAAAGGAAAGTTCATTGTGGAAAGGGCATTGTGTAAGTAATTAATATGGATACCGAAGGGTTTGTATTTATATTAACAAAATCCACAGCCCATATATACATATTAAGTTTAATACTTAATATGTATATATGGACTGTGGAACAAGTACATATTTAGTTTAAGTATTGTCAACTTCATGCGATAACGTAAATATAAATTAAGTAACAGGACAAGTATAAATATATAATATGAATATTTAAAAAAATAATATTTACATAGAAAACAATCAGAACACCCGGAACAAATACATATCTGCAGATCGTACAAACATTTGTCTAGGGGCGGGATTCTAACCCGCAACCATTTGCATCGTACCTGTATGTACCTACTTAGCTAAATGATTTACATTTAATCTTAAATCCTATGGTAATTTAATTCAATATAATTCTCGCTTAATGTTTTCATTAGAAGGAATCTACCTATTAACTTCTGTTTCTAATGAGAACATTAAGCAACATTAAATATGTTTTGTATAGTAATGTATTAAGCGAGAAATAGTCGACGATTGGAGATGTCTTCATTCATTTCCTGTTAACAACGTGTACATCGCTTAAGGAACTTAATCACGGAAGCTTTAAGATTTACAGTTATTATCCTAAGGACACTTAAACGTCGTCACTTTGGAATAATATAAACCTACTCAGAGTTTAATACCAATATTTTATACAAGCCGACCCGCCGACAGCTTCGCTTGCGTTTTTTACGTTAACTAATATAATTTATAAATAATATAGTTCTTTGATAAATGTACTACTCCTTTTTTTATGAGCCTATTGTGTACCACTGCTGGGCAAAGGCCTCCTCCAATTTCTAGCGCGTATATTTAACACTGAAAAATATTTCATGTTCTAAGATTCAAAAAAACATCAATAAAATAATAATATTATGGTATACATTTATTTAAAAAACTAGACTGTGTTCAAAAAAACATCAAACTCTTTAGCTTTATAATAAAATCATCATATTATAGTATACATTTATTTATAAAACTAATGATGTCTTGGGCATGTCAATTTATGTTGTTTGCCTGACATTAAGTTTACTAAAATTTCTTAAATACCTATGTAGTATAGGAGGGACCTACCTGTGAATTGAGGTAAATAAACTTCTCTTGTTTAGAGGTGAAGTATGTCCTACATTATGAATAATTAATAATTATTATGGTAGGTTATTAAGTACACATACTTGAAGGTTTGAGGAAAGTGGCCAAAAACTATTAACTTATATGAATAACTACTAGCTGTGCTCACGACTCAGTCCATAAAATTATGTTTGTATGGGGACCATGTCTTATCATTACTGGAGCAAGAATTAAAATATCCTGTGTCCCAGATGTCTTAATGTTAATCTTAATCTAACAAATTTTGATCATAGTTTTATGAGTTATTACATAATTTAGAGCTTTTTGTCAGGTTATTTCACAAAAAAAAATGTGTGATTATAAGAACTTGCTTAAAACAAAAATCATTTATTTTGTTACTGGTTAAAGCAGTATTTTATATGGGTAATAAATAGGTATGTAGATAGAACATTCAAGAATATAAAAAACCTGATTTATCTTTCAAGAAGTAAACAACAAAGCAGATTAGAATACATAACAGATAATTTTATTTTGCTTAAATTGTATATATTAGCATTTTAAAAGTTACCCAACCAGCATTGACATTGACATTATTTGATAAAATGTTCACAAAATTTCACAATTTAAAGCATAATGTTGCATAAAATTACTTTTCAATGTTATAAAGTAATTAGGTATGCATACAGATACTTTTTTATCATTATTTAAAATATTTTAATTTTCAACCTTCAATTCTTTTTTTTACTAGGTATAACCCACCCGCACTACAGAATATTCATGAACAAAATATAATGTTTAACAAATCAAGCTATGCTTGTACCTATGCATGCACCTTGGTAATAATGTAAATAAGTCTGTGTTGTACCTACATTATTCTACATAGGATAATATCTAGTATTACAAGAGCTCGTCCTAGGTTTTTAGCCAGCTTTAATGAGGCATTTATCCGCTCGCTGAAGATTAAAATCATACAACTTTCTCTGTTCTACTATAAAAGGAAATCACAGTTACCCAATCAAGATGACATGCAAACCAGAATGCAGGTGACAAAAGATTCAGTTAAGAATCTAGTAAGATTTCTAATTTAAACGCACAAGTAATAAACATAATTATAGTTATATTTGTTATGCATTGATGTACCAATTTTCCTGGTGGTATTAAACCTAAATAGCTAAAAAAATTAAAAGATTCATAATTTTGTACACACAGCATAATAACAACGAAATAACAACCTTTCTTTTTAATAGGTTGATTTGATTGACTATCTTAATGCTCAGATAAACAAAGTTAGTATGATATAATCTTGGAGATTAGGAAATGTGAATTAAAATCCAAGGCAAAATAACAACTATTTCTGAACTCTTTTGTCTATTGATATGTAGGAACAGAGTAGGAGTTGAATTATTCAAGATAAATTCTTCATTATATATGATATGAAACTAATCCTATCAGTAAAGTTATGTTCTAGTGATATGATAATTTATTGATAGAGAGGTGCCACAACTTATAACATAGGCATGTTCTAAATTCTAAAATATATGCAACAAATTGTTACTTTGCAAACAGTAGAAATGTTTCTATGACAGGTGTTTTATAATTATTGCAAAACATAGTGCAGAATGTCGATATCTCCACAGAAAAAACACATACCTGAGTAGGATAACCAGCATCATGAACAGAGCTACGAGAGCCCCAATCATGATCAGAATGTTCGGCAGATCCGCTAAAGTCACCCCGGTAGACCCCATTATCACTACGTTATCTCAGCAAATCACATTAAAATCTATCCAAGAAAATTTTTCACGCTAGCAATTTAGCACAATTGACGACCGTGAAGCAAAACACAGGTGTAGCACAATGTTTTTTATAACACACTAAAATATTGGCACGACCTACGCGTTATCATTTCATGCGTTCACAACAATAACAACTTCGATCGCGAGTTATTTTGAGATTTGCGACGTATGACCGAAGAACTCAACGAGACACGATTTGTTATTTTCTCATTCTGACAGCGAGCGAGCGAACGAAGACGGAAGAAAAGAAATCGAACGAGCGGGGATGAAGACGGAACGTGTGTATTGCCAGCTGATCATACATACATATTGCTAGATTCTGATATTAACAATTTAAAGTTGTGTAAAGTCAAAATTTCGTCCCTTTTATTACGGTTTTTACTGATTCATAATGACAATCAGTTAACCCTTAATTAAAATTAAGTAGGTAAACTTCCTACTACAGTACTATTATCGAAATCATAGCTTCATGATAAATAATAATAACGAACTTAAACATTCCTATAAAATGAAATGATTTCGTTATTACATAATAGCCAAAGCCATCATTTTTTAACTGTAAATAAATAATGTTCTTTATTTTGTTAAAAGTTATTTATTTAGCGCTTTAAATTTTTAGCTGGCAGTTCGATGTAACTAGGAATTGACAGTGGCAGTGAATCATTTGAGTTCGAATTTGACATTTTAGAGTGTCTTGTCTTAGTCCGCGAAATATAATTTTAAAGGCATTGAAAGAGTCCCATTGTAACTGAAAAAATCGATTTCTTATTGATTTATGTACCATAACCATTGCATTTGCATTTTTTTGTAAAATAAGTATGCCGTTCTCGTTATAGTATTGTAGAACTAGCGCACTTGCCAGTAACTATCTATCAGTCTTGGTAGTCGGCACAAGTGTGCCTTATAGTATTTTATAGCTCATTTAGTAGGTATAAGTACCTAAAATAAATTCATGTTATAGAATATTATGAATTTATTTTAGGTAATTAAAGTACCTACCTACTCATATATTACCTACCTACCAATACCAACCTAATTACATTTTTATTTTTAACTAATAGCCGACACCTCAAACATTAATTTTAATACCTAACAGAAATTTAGAAACGTTAATTCATTGATTATTTCGTGTTATAATAAAACCTAAAATTATTTTATGAACCCACGCCTAAAAATATGGAGCACATATGGAGCACATGCCATTGTACCCCTGCTAGTAACGAGTACACACACAGGGTGCTTGTTTGATGTCATGCATGAAAGCTTTGTAATAATACAAATAGTTCAAAAGACCGTATGCAGAAAACTTACCTCACCTCAGTTGGTAGGTACATTATCATACTCGAACGTATCCTTTATGCTCAATTGCTCAATCTGGTTTAAATTTACTGCCAAACTTACACAAATTACCTATAAGGTAATGTGAAAGTTGAATTCAAGGTAGGTAATGTTATGATGCTTAACGAATTTCAGGTTTAGTTATTGTTTTAACGTTTTCATACATATCGGAACGCTGTTTTTGCCTTTGCTGTAAAAATTGGAGCGACAGTGTGACTAACATCAGTATTATGTAAAATCGCCTTATTAAGATTCATAATAAGAAGGAAGTTGTGGTTTTATGTCGACCAGATCTACTGCCGAAAGTGCTGAAAAATCATGATCATGAAATATGGATTGTTATAAAAATAACAGTGCACGCTCCTACCCTACCCAACCCGTTGTCATGTACACAGGCGAAGTAAACACAAGCACGATCGATATCCCTAAAGTCAGTCAGCTTTGCAACCTTCATAGACCAACATCTCTCGGAAATTCCAGTAATTAAAAAAAACAAAGTGACAGTTAATTTGGCGGGAAGGTGATGCTCTGGAAGCGTCTGGATCGCGAATGAAGGACCCGGCGGGAAGTTCTAAATTCAAACTGTTGAACAACGTGGCGTCCTGTATGGAGAAATGGTTGGGAGATAAGCGGCTCTGGTTATTCGGCAACAATCTGCCGCTGCTACCGAGAAGGTAGGTTTTTTTTTATAGGCTGTTTAAATCTGGGTGATGGCAAAGTTTGGTTCTTACACCCTTAAATTAGGTACTAACTATTGATTTCCATACTCCAAGGCTAATGAGCTTAAAATGTTTACGCGCAGTTTTTCAGTGTCAACTTTAGATAGACAATGTAGATCAACCTGTATTACTTATTTACTTTTGATGTTGTCTTTAGTCTATGATCAGAGCCATTGATTAATTGCAGCATTTTCGAGAAGATTTTATTTTTATAATCTTCTACCAACAGTTTCAGAATTTAATTTTACACATAAATATTTTCGATGGTTATGAGTTTTAAAGTATTAAAATAATAATAAAATAACTAAGCAAAGTAATTTTACAGCTCTCCAGGCCGTCATAATGAAAAATATTATTTCTAAAAGTTCAACTATGGACAGGCTCCATCGTAAATTGAATCTTGTTTGAAGGTAGTAAGTGTTAAACTACAGTGTTTGTGATGAAGGGACCAATAAACAAGTTACTGATATCACCGTGTATTACAACCGGCCCGTATGTATGATAAGAACAGATTTTTGCTCATCTACTCATCAACATAATTTCAGCCGTTGGACGTCCACTGCTGGACAATATTATAGGCCTCCCGTTATTGCGGTCGGTGTCAAATTGTCCAGCAATATTTATTTATTTACCAAACTGTTCCGAAATAACACGTAGCACTATTATTAACCGCTACGAATGTCTCGTAGCTCCTCGTAGACTTTCGTAGCTTGTTTGGCGTGTCTTGTAGCACAACGGCAATCACACTCCTAATTTCTAAAGATATTGTTAACGTTATGCCTCGGTATTGAACCCATGTTGTATTGTACGTATTAAAGTTCGTGTGCATATATAAAAATAGTTGGTTTAAAGTGTCTGTGTGTTACCCAGGTCGCGAGCCAGCAGCCGGGCCATGGAGCGGTACGAGAAGCTAGCCAAGCTCGGTGAAGGCTCGTACGGACTCGTGTATAAGTGCCGCAACCGGGACACGGGCGAGATCGTCGCCGTCAAGAAGTTTGTAGAGAATGAGGACGACCCGCTTATACGGAAGATTGCTCTCAGGGAGATTCGAATGCTCAAGGTAAGAAGAATTGCACTTGGAGAGCATAAATAAATATAATAAACTAGCTTCCGCCAGCGGCTTCGCCCGCGTGGAAATAAAAAGTAGCCTATGTTCTTTCTCAGGGTCTAAAGATTGTCTGTACCAAATTTCATCAAAATCGGTTCAGAGGTTTAGCCGTGAAAGCGTAACAGACAGACAGACAGACAGAGTTACTTTCGCATTTATAATATTAGTAAGGATAAATATTGTTGGACAATTCACACAGCAACATCTACCGTGATAAGCTTTAAGCTTGTGTTACATACGGGTATGAATTAGAATTATAAGAATGCTCAAGGTAAGGAACAGAATTTCACTTAGAGAGAATCAATAATTAATAAAGAAATATTGTTGGACAATTCACACAGCAACATCTAGCCCCGTGATACCTAAGCTCTTAAGTGTTACGGGCTCATGGTAAAGACGGATGCTATGGATAGAGCTACGCTTGGAGTTTTTCTACAGCGTTGGTAGTTCACCAACAAGACAGACAGATGACCTGGTGAGTTTCTGTTCATGGATGCAAGATGCATCCGACCGATGCGATGATAAGCTAGGCCTATGTCCAGCTGTGTATGTTGAACGGCTGAGATGATGATGATGAAGACGGCAGATTGGATTAAAAGAGCTTAAAATAATAAGGTAAGGACGGTAGATTGAAATAACTGCAATAATCTTCTTTCCACTCATTTATTTTTCTCTCCTTATTTCTATTTTCACTAACTGATTGAAACGTATCAACTGACGTCATACGTTCACAAAAATAAATTGTGTATGTACGTACAATTTTTTGCCTACAACTTTGTTTTTATGTCCATATAGTATTTATAAGGAAAAAATGAAATCCCACATTTTTTTATCATATTTTGTAATAGTTATTCTAACAAAGGTTTTCCCAACCGGCTATTAACTTCTATTATATCGATTCGATAATAGGCCATTCGCAATTGGTAGATAATTATGTGGTTTGTTCATTTTATATTCTGTCCTTTGTACGAACGTTACTTGGAAATTGAATATTATATGAAACCTACTAGTAGAATTATATTTAATAACTTCAAATGTGAAGGTATATAAATGAAATACGAATAATATTCGTAAAATTCTCTACAACTATAAAAAAACCTTTAGGTAATATTAAAATTAGATGTTTAATATTTTTATAATCGCTTTATTTTGTCCCTTAGAACCTCAAACACCCGAACCTGGTAAATCTAATCGAGGTGTTTCGGCGGAAGCGGAAGTTGCACCTGGTCTTCGAGTTCTGCGACCACACTGTGCTGCACGAGCTGGAGAAATATCCGAACGTAAGTCTAATCCGAGTAATATCCGAACGTAAGTCTAAACCGAGTAATATCCGAACGTAAGTCTAACCCGAGTAATATCCGAACGTAAGTCTAACCCCAGTAATATCCGAACGTAAGTCTAACCCAAGTAATATCCGATATATTCCCAACCACCCCATTAACTTCCCCATCAATGGGGTGGATGGGAAAAAATCACAGCCACACCATTACTCAAGTTAATAGGGTGGGTGGGTTTTGGAGAATATATCTAATATCCGAGCCCCGAGCGTAAGTAGACTCATCACAGACCCCAAAGGGTAAAAGGTAATAAGTCAAATTACCCCTTCTATAAAAACAACAAGTTAATGATCGAGATCTAACTTCGTGCGTTAACCCTTGACATTTTACTTTTTTACCACAAGTCATTTTGAACCACATCACAAGCTGCGCCTTACAATCCTTATGTCTGAGCATTGAAAGTATCATCATCACCCCATTTTTGTTCCCACTGCTGGGACACAGGGACTTCTCTCTTGACGAGAGAGATTATGCCTTAATTCACCACGCTGACAAGTGCGGGTTGGTGAAGCATGACCTTTCAACTTTTAGAAGTTCTCTGAACATGCCGTATTCCTCACGGTGTTTGCCTTCACCGTTCTAAACGGAAAGGCAAACAACTCGCACGTGTTTTAAGCGCACATATTTTTCTATAGAGACATGTATAAATAGAGAGGTGCGCGGCCGGGTTCGAAACCACCTTCAGATTAAAAGTCAACTATGCTACCACTTAGTTAACACATTGCGAGTATATTTAGCTTGAACAAATCGAATGCAAAGAACAAAATACTTCAAAGAACTACGCCGAGCTCTGTAATAAGCAGTTTGCGTGTTGAAGCCTTTGTACCTTTCGTTTTGCGTCTTACTCCTATTATTAGAGACCGTGAACTTTAACAGAACAGAAAACACCATAGATTTTGCATTTTAAGGGTATAAGGTCCTAAAATGAAAAATATTTCTGGACAATTTACACAGCAAAAACTGGCCCCGTGATACCTAAGCTCGAAACTTGTGTTTTGGGTACCAACTAGAAAATCTGATAGAATATACATACTTAGATAAATATTTATTTGATAAATTAATAATATAAAAATATATAAACTTGGTTCATAGTAAGTCTTTTGAGTGGTACTATTTCAGGCATCGCGCTAGAAAAAAAACACGCTAAAGACTTTACTAAATATTCCTCCTTGTCCAGAGTGAGTTAATGAACCAAGGTTCTTAACCTCTAGGTCACTCACAATCGCGATTGACCTGGTTCACCAAATTTATCGTTGGTGCCGGAATATAAATAGTAGCATCTCATTTCTCGTAGGAGTCGTCAAATAGTCTAAATGAGAAGACACACAGCATCATCGTTCTCTTGACTGGAATAAATAAAATAAATGAATAAATATTGCTGGACAATTTTTACACAACGACATCTAGCCCCGTGGTAAGCTCAAAGCTTGTGTTACGGGTGCTAGATTTCTGATATACTTAATATAATATACGTACATAGATAGATATTTTTTTATTATACATAATAAATGAATTATCCGAATGTGTTAAAGCCGACCTTGATCTTAGGCTGCTCTTGTTTTTACCAACGTTTCCACCCTAACCTGATACCGTCCGCAGGGTTGCCCCGAGCTCCTCTCAAAACAGATCATCTGGCAGACCCTGCAAGGAGTAGCGTACTGTCACCGACACAACTGCATCCACAGGGACGTGAAGCCTGAGAACATACTGCTGAATGGAGACGGTGTAGTTAAACTCTGTGATTTTGGATTCGCGAGGCTTATCAGTGAGTATCTTTGGATTTCTAGGTTAAACAAGAAATTACTAGAAATGAAATTGTGTATGTCCTGTGACATCTTAGTTCTACCATAGATAATTGAAAACACTATTTTCCATTGAGTTTATTCATAACATTCAGCATCCGTCTATATTTTTATTTGGGCACTAGCTTCCTTATCAAATTCATTTTAGCGTGACGTCAAAAGCAATGGGGCTGATAAATTTTTGAAATAAGACCGCGAACCAGCATGCGTCGGGCAAACCGTAGGTACACTAACGAGATGTATGTTTGATTCAAAGACAGCTCCTAATCAAAACAACTGTAAATCTTTATAAGACTATGTTCAGATGACATCCGATGGTCGAAGATACAGATTAGTTATCTTTCCTCTCCTTTCCTCCTTCCTCCTCCTTATCCCCTTTCCTCCGGCAGGTGGAAACTGTTCCTCCGAGTACTCCGTCCACATGATGATACCGTTTGGGATCGACGTGCGCAGGAGAGCAAGTAACTATCTTTACAGTTTACAAGTAGTAGGTACAGAGTCTTTGGGCATTAGGTATACTTGTTTTTACTATAACGGCATATACTTGTAACTAGGTTGTACCTAACTGTTTTAGTAACAGAGTTTTATGTTTAACTGTAGTTTCTTATCAGTAAATGTTATTGCCATTGTGCCAATGGTTACATAAATGTGGTATTACATATAAATCGTAGTTAGGGTTGTAAGAGTTATTTTTTATATTGAATTAAATTAATAACAAACATTTAAATCTAAGAATGTTTATCTTTAAAAATGCTTTAGCAAATATAATAGAAAGTCCTAATTGATAATGAAGATGCCTTCATGCTACGCGGTTTCGTAGCCAATGCTACGCGATCTCGTAGACCATGCTACGCCATTTCGTAGACAATGCTACGCCATTGTTTTAGTTCGTTCTACGACGCATCGTAATTGTAACTAATCCTTACAAATACAAAATGTTTATTTTCTTCACAAATGTACTTATAATCTATACATTCATTGTTACCTTTAATGTATTAAATACATGTTTGAGGTATCAACGATCTTCCTAAATATACATTATGTATTTTGATTTAGTAAAGACGTTATTCACGTAAAAAATGGTAACAATTTAAAATAGGCAGGGATCCGTAGTACATGAAAATCAAGTGATTACTAACAAGCTAATTTTTGGTGAGTAGCTTCGTTTCGATGAGACGTCCAAAGATATCCTATACCCAACTCTCGATTGTGGTAGCTAACAGAGATATCAAAGATTAAAAAATTCAAGGATGTAAAACCGGGATAACGGACCACGAAATTTGTCGGACAATATGTTATATCTCAAGATAATTATCTAAATTATATAAAAACATGTTTGTCCTACAAAACCTATGGTTTGATCAAAGAGTCCGCCATTTCCAAAATGTGTCGAAAACGAGGTCAATTTAAATGATTACTATGATTACTAACCAGCTGATTTTTTGTTGTATACTTAATTAATATATATAAAATCTAACGGACATATTGTCCGACAAATTTCGTGGTCCGTTATCCCGGTTTTACATCCTTGAATTTTTTTATCCTTGATATCTCTGTTAGCTACCACAATCGAGAGTTGGGTATAGGATATCTTTGGACGTCTCATCGAAACGAAGCTACTCACCAAAAATTAGCTTGTTAGTAATCACTTGATTTTCATGTACTACGGATCCCTGCCTAAAATGTTGGTTCATTATTTATCCAAAGTAAAATATCAATTCAATATACCACTGCATAGAGTAATGACCTCCTGAAGTGACCAACATGCAACATTAGCATAATGTAGATTCTAGATATCGTGCTAAGGTGTATCAAACGTTCATTATGTTCTGTTTTGGCGAATCTAACCTGGAAGAATATTATTGTTATTTTAGAGTATGCTTATGAATATGCTTTTGTGCATTCATTATAGAGAAAAGTAGCGCGGCCACGGCGTAAAGCCAGTTAAATACACATAGAATAAAAAGTTATACTAAATCTTGAAAACTTTGCGTTGAACAACAGTCTGATATTCGATTAAGATACGGTTTTCCAGGTTACGACTTATCGCCAATCGGCCTTTATTTAGCCTACTAAATTTTATGTAAGAAACCTAGGTTGAAATTATACCTAGAATCAAACTAACACTAGTAAGTTCTGATTCTGATCGCAAAAGGAAAAGAGTTAATGAAACTTATGGATAGTTTTATATAGTGTCATAATTTTTTAATATAATCAATAAATAATTATTGCAGGACAATTCACGTGTGCTAGATATCAGATATACCTACTAAATATATCATTATATACAAAGACACACGCGGGCGGGTCAGAAAGTATAAAATATATCTATAGGCATAGATGTAAATATTCTATAGGTATACATATAGATTCCATAGAGTTCGAACTTATGACGCTACTATTGTTAAACTAATAACACAAATGCGTCATTACAATCCATAAACTGTCATTTTGTTAAATGTCAACAGCCTTTGATATTCGATTTATAAATCTTTTAGCCCGATTACGACCTTGTCTAATGACATCAATTACCGATACAAATCTGGATAGGCCTTGGCTGGGGCCACGATTACACAATCGATATTCTAACGCTATCCTTTCCTCTTACCTCGTCCAAACTGCGTCATTGATTTTCCTTCCTCTTTTTGCAAACTAAGTTCATCCTATATATCTATCTTCTTATACATATATAAAAGAAAGTCGTGTTAGTTACTCTACTTATAACTAAAGAACGGCTGAACCGATTTAGCTGAAAATTGGCAGGGAGGTAGTTTAGAGCCAGGAGAAGGACATAGGATACGTTTTATCTTTCCGCGGGAAAATCTAATATAACGCGGGCGAAGCCGCGGGCGGAAAGCTGGTGGTATGAATATATATTAAGTATATCAGAAATCTAGCACCCGTTACACAAGCTTCGAGCTTATCACGGGTCTAGATGTTCCTGTGTGAATTGTCCAGCAATATTTATTTTTAACTACTAATACTTTAAATCGTCGATGGATAAAAAGATATATAAAAAATTCGTAAAAGAATCTGTTTCTCTAATCTAGCTATTGGTTCGTGTATTTATGAGCTCCGGAAAAAATATCGATTTCATAAGCGTCTACGAAAGTTCTCGTAATTTTTGTTCGTTTCGGAAATAGCTGTTTTATGTAAATGGCAGTCGGATATGAAGGTAGTACCTCCCTATATCGTGGAAAAATAATTATTACCCAATAGAGCAGGGGTTGTTTTTTGTTGCACAGTCTAAAAGTGGGGTCCCTGTGACTACTGAAAGGAACAGAAATGAGTCACAGTTTAAAATAGAATATAATGAATGACACACGCATAACACAATACAAAACCAAATTTCACAAATAAATGCAAAATGTAAATGTATGTGTATGGAATTCTTTATTTCCTCACATTTTTCGAAATAACACTAAAAGGAATTAAATTAGAGATAGTTTATTTAAACCCAGATTTTAACATTACAGTGGGTAATATTTTGGGTGAATACCTATGCCTAATCAATTCACCACGGGCTATGAAACTATTTAGGTATTTGTAAAAACATGAAAATGATCTTAAACTAGGTGGTATCCTTACTACAATTATCACAGAGAGTACGTAACTTCAAAGTAAAGCAATCAATACATTACTCACGTCTCGTGTGGTTTGAAGTAAGTAGGTAGTATGTTTGAAGTATTCAAAGTCTATGCAACGGCCTTGCCCCTCTGGTCAATACGGGAGTCTCAAGGCTGGCAAGGTCGGCCAATGCGGTATATACTTACTGCTGCGGCGCAAAGACCCGAAGTGGATCTTGGCCTCCGACACCAAAGACCGCCAGGTTGCATCCCGTCATTGTAGGCTAGTCATCGGCTTGCAACTCCGTCAGATCTTTCAACAATAAGTATATATAGGTTGGTATATTAGACTTAGTTTCTAGGTATGTTATTAATGATGACAACATTATTAACAACTTTGGGGCAAATGATCGTCAATTATCTTTCACCTTTCCTAATCAAACTTGCAAGAGGTCAAAGACGACTTGTGACCTTTCTGAAAGCACAAACGCCCTTCGAATTCGCGTATTTATAGACGCCGGAAGTTAGGCCCCCGTAGCAGGGGTGAAATGCGAAAATAATGGAGAATTTATAAATAGCAGACGAGGGCAAGTTTTTTAACTATGGTCGTAAAATACAATTAAGGTACCTACCTGATTTTATTTAAGAAATGTACTTAGGTATTTATTTATAAATAAAAATAAATAAATACATATTGCTGGACATACACACAATTAGCTTGGTTAGCTTGAAGCTTGTGTTACGGTGCTAGATTTCTCATATACTTTATATAATATACAATACATGCACAGATACATTAGATTTTTAGATATTTTTAAGATAAGATAAGATAAGATAACTCTTTATTACACACCAATAAAAAATATTTACATAAAAAACTTAAAACTACAAAAATGTATGTGTAATGGGCGGTCTTATTGCTCAAAGCAATTTCTTCCAGACAACCTGAGGATGGAAAGAAAAACTGCAGAATATAACTGGACGGTGGTGTTAGAATTAGAATTAATATATAAAATACATAAACCTACAACTAATACAAAATAGAATAAAATAAAGAAACTTAAACACGCTAAATATAATACTATAAAATATTATTCAAAAATAGTAACAATCTATACGTATAACGCAATATATAGGAGGTAAATAAAATTATACATAAATAAAATAAACAAATAATTGTTATCATAAACAAATTAAGCTATAGAATTTAGAAAGAAAGTTCTCACCTGACTTTTGAAAGTGTTATTTTTGTATAACACGCAGACACTCAGAACAAATATCTGCAGATCGAACCATTTATTGTTCCAAACCGCAACCTCCTGCGTCGCAGGCAGACCTTCGCCACAGAGTTCGACATATTATTATTATTTTTGATTTTATAGTAATAGTTAATTTTATTTTTTGTAATGTGTAACTAACAAAGTCGTTCCGCCAACATGCCCAGGTCCCGGCGAGAGCTACACGGACTACGTGGCGACGCGCTGGTACCGCGCGCCCGAGCTGCTCGTCGGGGACACCCTGTACAGCACGCCCGTCGACGTATGGGCTATCGGTGAGTTATTAGAAAATGGTGAGAAAAATTACAAGATCACCACGTCACCTTGGTCCTCGAGTGGGAGTCGAACCCACGCCACCCAGTTTAGCCCTGGTTGCGCTAACCACTACGCTATCGAGGAGTTACGTAAGAGCTTGAACTTTATCCCATACCTCATATCTTCGGTTAAGCAAAAAATATTATTTCGATGAGATATTTCAACATCTGTGCCTCTATTCTACTTGAAAAATACAAAACAATCGTGTGATGTAGGTAAGGTTGTTTAAAAACGATGAGTGTTCGGAGACATAATATTTAGATTTAACGTGAGAACATCATGTTGCAAATACTTCAATGGATAGGAACTTTTTTAATTCAAAATTTAAAAGACAACAGACACTTGGTCCGTCCATACACTTAGGTACTAGCTTATTATAGTTATTAAAGTTAATATATGAAAATACACAAAAGTTACCTAGATATGAAACAAAAACTTAAAAATAATAACAAAACTGCTTTTCTGTTCACCAGTATCAATCCCTCACCATCATTATATATTATATATTTTTTAAATGGTATATTTTAGATAATGTTACTTAAATAAATAAATAAATATTACTGGACAATTTTACACAGCAACATCTAGCCCCTTGGTAAGCTCGAAGCTTGTGTTACGGATGCTAGATTACTGATATACCTAATATAATATACATATGTACATATAATGATATATTTTTTATTATAATATCTATCTATCTACGTGGTTACATATATAACACCCAGACACCCTTCACTAATAATGTATCGTATTTATTGACTTGTCAAGGTTCTCCTTATTTCAGGATGTGTATTCGCGGAACTGCTCTCTTCGGAGGCGATATGGCCGGGCAAGAGCGACCTGGACCAACTGTACCTCATCCGGAGAACGCTGGGAGATCTCCTGCCGAGGCACATGACTATATTCTCACAGAACTCCTTCTTTCAGGTAACTATTACTGTGTGTATGAACCAATTTATGTCTGAAGACGGTAAGGAATGGTATCAGAGATGATGATTCTCACAAAACTCCCTCTTTTAAGTGTCCTACGTGGTTAAGTAGGTACACTTTTCAATACAGTAACAGTACTAGAAAACGAAACGGGTAACATACCATGATTCAAATGTTTTTGAGTTTCCCGATATTCCAGCAAAAAGTTTAAAAATGTTTCAATACAGACTTTTTATTAAACGAAGCAAATGAGAATAAAATGCAATGATTTTATATAGTATAGATATGTTACCTTCATGTAATTGCAGTTTGAAATCTGTTCCGCGAATCCAAAACTGACATAAGATGTCAAATGTTTACTAGTTCATAGAGTAACATTTATATTCGTAGAGTGGACACTTGAGTGAAATGTATAGTAATAGGTAAGAAATAAAACACCTTACAAAAGTAAATCATATTTATTGAAATTGAAATAATTAATGATAAATTAGTAAAATACACTTTCTAAATACCTTCAAAAAGATTTAATTTATTTCTTTTCTGTCTCTTTAAAAGTTTTTTTAATTCGGGGTTATTTTTATGTGCGGAATGGAGACGAATATTTGTGTATTTATGAATTATGGTTTTAATCAAATAAACGCGATGATTAAAAATAGGTACCTGATGTGTTGAATGTTCGATCAGAATTTACATTTACATCGAATTTACATCGCCATCAATATTCGCATCTACACTAACTAACTAATCTATGTCCGCGCCTCAATTATTATAATTATTTGGAAAAATAAATAATCTAAGTATCTTTGCATACTCGCATGTGATACGAGATTCTTGTGTTTTTTTTACTTTAGCATCGTAATTGGTACACTTCCGAAACACACACGATGGCATTTTTAATTTGTTTTAGCAAGGACACAATAACCTACGGCATGTCAAGCTCGTGATTGCGCTCGACGCAGACTGACAACTAAATGTTACAATTGGGTTTTATTTGAGTCTTTACAATGCGCGTGCTTGTAACAAATCTATACTATATAAAATCATTGATAAAATGAAATGGTATCTACACTTTTTTTAGCGCTTAACTTCACAATATGCTGTGTACAAATGTCTAATTAAGTTATTCTTTCAGGGTTTGGAGTTACCGGAGCCGACGACATTTGAACCCTTAGAGAAGAAGATTCCGTCAAAATATAGTAACAATGATCTCATCTTAGACTTTTTGCAGGTACTTATGTGTTTATAAAGCAGTAGAGGTATTATCATCGTAGGACTAACAATAACATTCCTATACCTACGCTGCTCGTAGAAATGTCCACTATTGCCTGTCTGTTTTGATAACTTGAAATAATTAAATGTCTAGCAATATTTAATTATTAATTTCTGCTTGAATGTCGTCATCTCTACACTCGCTCCCTTACGCATGTCATCCTTCACACAATCCATCCATATTTTCTTTGACATTATTCTACTCACTACAACCAAAAACTAACTAACGCTCTCATTTCGATTCGATACATTCTAACAAACATTTTTTTTATTGAAACTCACCATTAATAGTATTTGGGTGTTATATATCGGTAGATAATAACTTTATTGTACACCTAAATAGACAAAACAATATATAAGAAAACATCCTTAACTTTTATGTTTTGCCTTATATGAATAACACACGGTAGACTCGATCGAAACCTTATAATATAAGGCGAGTTTACCGTATCCTGAAATTTTTAATAAGTATAGATTTATTATTAATTGTTATATTCCAGAAATGCTTAGACAAAGACCCGATGGTGCGGTGGACGTGTGAGCAGCTCCTGCGACACCCGATATTCGAGAACTTTCTGTTCACGGTGCCGCACGGGGACCACGAGGAGTTTGAGAAGGCCAGGCGGGCGCAGGTAACAATGTCTAGCTTTGTAGCCTTACGGTACGTTCACACGGAGACACGATTTTCTCTACCGAATCGGTTTTTTGCAGGATTCGGTTTAGTGGCCTATGTATTTCAATGAAGGAGTTCACACATGCATTCGGTTTTAAGATACGACAAAAAACCGAATCCTGCTGAAGTTGACATACGATTTTGCGACTACAAACCGATCCGGTTTGTATATACTGATACTGCAAAATCCAGATCCGATGCAGTGGTATAGGGCATTCAATACATGCGTTCACACGAGGGGAAGATTCGGTTTTTTGTCGGATCTTGAAACCGAACGGTACGTTCACACGGAGACACGATTTCCCGAATCTTATTTTCATCGGATCTGGAAAAACCGAATGTTGTATTCGCAAGAGCGCGCTCACACGTTGATTTGGAAGCGATGGACGTGAACAGTGTTGCTATACTATACTGGTATTATCGCCGTCAGCGTCGTAGAAAAAGATTGTGGTTAAACCCAATAGTACAAAGAAGATCAACAGTTGGTGCCTTTACAACTCTAATGCAGCAGTTAAGGAATGATCCACAAATTTTTTTTAACTACTTCCTTGAATGATAATTTAATACTTTTAATTCCTATACCTACATTTGATAATCTTTTGAAAAAGGTGGAAAAAGAATTGAAAACCGAATCGGTTTGTAGTCGCACAATCGGATGTCAACTTCAGCAAGATTCGGTTTTTTGTCGTGTCTTGAAACCGAATGCATGTGTGAACTCCTTCATTGAAATGCTTATGCCACTAAACCGAATCCTGCAAAAAACCGATTCGGTAGAGAAAATCGTGTCTCCGTGTGAACGTACCGCACATGAATACAACATTCAGTTTTTTCCAGATCCGATGAAAATAAGATTCGGGAAATCTTGTCTCCGTGTGAACGTACCGTTAGGGATGAATTATATTAGACCGGGCCGGACGGGACACGGATCATTCACTATGTAATATAAACTGGTTCATATAAAATGTATGTAACGTTTCAAATCCGTGCCCCGTCCGGGCCACGTACTCGGCACGCCCCGGACACGGCCCGGTCTAATATAATTCATCCCTTAGCTTTCCTGGAGTTTATAATATAGGTACATTAAAATATGCATTTGGTATTGGTGGGTGCTATTGTTAACACTATCTGTGTCCTTGACACATGGTGTGGTTGCAGTATCGAGCTTGGCCATTGAATGTGTTAAATGACGACCTCTGTGCGAATGCTGCCTACGACGGTTGCAAGTTCTATTCCCGCCCCGGAACAAATGATTGAACAATCTGCAAATATTTGTTACTAGCGTTTTCTGCTTTCACGCAATAAGAGTTTATGAGATAAATGCAGGCAGACTAGTGCCTGAAATAAAATTGCGACCGTAGGGTATCACGTGTTGTGAGAATTGTATGGCAACATTTTTATTTTAACTAAACCAACAGCCTTTTCTGTAGATTCTAGTTCTCAAGCTTGCTTTATTAACAGCACAAGCACACTGTGGATACGCAAACCCAGCTCTCCACAGACCAGTTGCCATCCGCCAAACACCAAGTGTAACGTGTCTTATATTCAGAAACTACATGTTACATGTGATATATAGAAACCACATGTAACTTGTGACATGGACAAGTGGTTTACCACTTATGTAGGTATGTGTGACATTGGTGGAGTCTCTTTATTAATGTGGTACTCTTCAAACATGGTAGGATTAGTAATTGTTAATTGGGATTGTAGAATCCGTAGATAACTAAATTTAATATTTCTTTATTTTAAGACACGAGATCTATAGTACAATTGATTTTTTATAGTAAAACACACAAAAAATGTATTTAATAGATATATGTAAATTCCGTAGTTAATATAAATATAGACGTAGACAGCTTGAAATCCGAATTAATTTTATTTAATTTAATCTAACCCGTACCTTAGTATTTACTACGTATTACAGAGTAAGTAGTTAACGAATTGGACTGCTGGTAAAATGGAGGTTAATTAAAGTAGTTTCGCTAGAATTTATTGGGCTACGGGCGAACTTTAAACGTTTGGAATAGTTCGTGTTCCGAACGCAGTCCGCACGCTAACTACTCCTAGCCGTTAATTAGCCAGATATACCTATATGTACGTATATTTATTTCCTTTACAAACCTCTTTGGCGCAGCGGCTGACGGTCTGCCTGTGATGAAAGAGGTTGCGGGTTCGATTCCCGCCTCGTTTGATCTGTAAATATTTTCTCCCAGTGTCTAGGTGTTAATGAATAATAAAATTATCTATGTATGTATATTCTATCAAATAACTAGCATCAGTAACAGATGCTTCGAGCTTACCACGGGTCCTAGATGTTGTGTGAATTGACCAGCAAAATGTATTTTAGTTTTATGCAACTTTTGTTTCAATGCTGCATATATTTATTTCTTTGCTCTCTTTCCATCCAAAGTTTGCCTGGAAAAGATCGCTCTTTAGCGATAAGGCCGCCCATTGTACTTGTTTCTATTATTATATTTATTTTGTAGTGATTGACTCTCACTTAAGTTTTCTAAATTATTAGAAAATGGTATGAGAAAAATTTAGCCCTGGTTGCGCTAACCATACCTCATATCTACAGTTCGTAGTGTAGGCGTGGGTTCGACTCCCAAGGACCAATAGGTAACATAGTGATCTTGTAATTTTTCCCATACCATTTTCTAATAATCTTGTTTCTATTGTTGTATTTTGTTATTTTGGTGTACAATAAAGTGTATGTGTATATTCCAGGTGCAATCATCCCCCATGCTCCCCGCGCTGATAGTGGAGCGCGCGCCGCCGCGGGGCAAGAAGCCGGAGGACGCGCGCAGCCACCTGCCCACCATATGACTAGCGCCGCTGGCCCGCAGGCCTCCGCTCTAACACTCATAAACTATTTATTTAATGATGCTGCTCTTTTATTTATAACACTTCCCCTCAGTCCAAGACACTTTTGACAGTTATTCCTTAAGTTTCAAAAGAATATAGGCTCTATCAGAGAGAATTTTGCCCAGTAATGGGATGTAATATAAATTGCAATCGGCTGTTCAGCCATAATGGATTTGTTCAGTGTTCTATTGGTGGAATAAACTCAATCAAACATCTTTTGAGGCGATTTACATAATTGATCATGGTCAATCAACAGATTCTGAGCCAGCAGGTTGATATGAGTAGCTATTAAATTGTTTCATAGACTTTCTACTTGTTCCCTACTTATTTCTTTATAGTATTCCTATGAAGGAGTTCATGGATTTCAGAATGAATATCATTCAAATATACACTTATAATAACCGATTTAGTTGGTTTACCCATTAACACGATGAAATATCTTACTCATACTTATTCAAATATAAAAAAAATATTTATAAATAACTTTTTATTATTAGAACTATTTAATTTTCTATTACATGCAAAGAGGTATATTGCTTACACACTTATATTGTAGACTGTATCACCATACAATTTATATTTACAGCTGTATTTACAAGAGCCATTTAGTATTCCTATTCATTTTTTATCATCTGAAAAAAAAAAGAAAAAAAACTATTATTTGAATAGTGTCGACACTAAAAATTTATATTATTATGCAAATATTATATTAAAGTATCATATAAATAATTTCAAAGCAAATTTGAATGCAGTTCCATATTTTCTCGACTACTCCACTCTAAAGAACACTAAGAGTTGTAGCACATCACACAGACATCTGAAAACAAACGATAACAACAAGCACCTATTGGATTAAAACTAAAAGGTGCTTTCGTAAGAGTAAATACCACCCTATCTCATCCCGTGAGTGTTGTCAAACCAACTAAGTGATTTGGTGTGTTTAAGATTTAGTAGGTTATGTAAAAACCGGGTTTACCTTTCCTATAGGTGCAGGTAATTTGTCTCTGTCTTCAGCCGAAACCAGGTTGTCTATCGTCTGCAGTTTGAGCCAGCCGTAGTGAGCGGCAAACATGGCGGGAATCATCACCACCATTACAACATTTTTGGAGAGAAATTTACGGGTGCTTCTTAACATCTTGACTTGATGGAGTAGGTAAAGATTTATGGTTTAAAATTTTTGCGTATTTTTCTTCAATGTTTGGTACCTTCTTCTGTCAGTCGTTTGTTTGTGGTTACCTACCTGTCAGTCAGCTGTCGATTCTGACAATCAGCTGTTTTATGTCTTCGTCGGAATGAAAAACACATTTTTTTTTCTCATTAGGTAGATATTATGAACGCATCAATATGAATAACTTTTAATTCCGGTCCGGATTGGATCCGTAACTTCCGTAAGTGAGAAGTTCAAACAAAAATGTTTCAGCCTTTAGCAGCTCACGGTTAAATTACTAAATACGATATACATTAGTTTTTGTTTGAGAGTGTGAATACATAAATAAACTACTGTTTAAAATTATACACCAAATCTAGTTATTATATATTTTGTGATATGTAATTCAGTGCACATGCATTCGTTTTTTCTATGAATAAAATTGACCGAACAATCAAACCCATTTATTTCATTCACTCCGTAATTTCTAATTTGAAATTCTATTGAAAATTTAAATATCTTGCAAGAAGTTGTTTTGCCTGATTATTTACGAATTATCGGAGTTTCTTATTTATAAACACATTGTGTCTGAAACACTGCGTTGTATGAGAATAGGAATTACTTAAAGTTAATTTGGTTAAAAGTTAAAATATCTTATCTATAAGTCTAACGAAGCCGATATTCTGAAATAAAATGTTAGCAAGAAACCGCTTTCTGCTTTCTAGAGTTAGAATAAAAACCAGCAACTATCTTAGACTGTATTCATCTTCATCTAGCGTTGGAGACGTAGAAATTGCATTTTCTAATGGGTAAGTTAGAGGTTATGTTTTGAAGGTTATTAGATTCAGTCCATTGAATCTTTGCCAAATACAGTTGAGTTTCTTAGTGAATACATTAGTTTTAATTTTATTTTCATGATCCTCTGCAATTCTTTGTATGATCTTGAAGCACCAGTACCTGCTATGATGCATACAACAGTATGAAAAGTCCATCAATATAAAAACATTGAATGTATCAACAAACACAACAGGGATAGATATAAAAATATAAATCTGATTGAAATTAATATGTATTTCAGGGGCACACTAAAACTTTCAACTGGGCAGTTCGCAAGGTTTGCCGATGGAGCCTGTGTGGCCACTTACGGAGACACCAGTGTCCTCTCTACAGTGGTGTCCAAAGCCAAACAGAGCACCAGTTCGTTCCTGCCGCTGGTTGTGGACTATCGACAGAAATCTGCTGCTGCCGGTCGGATCCCTACTAACTTTTTGAGGAGAGAATTAGGTACCTATGTTATCAATTGATTTTGTTTATTTTTATTCTACTCAACATAAGAACATAAGATTACTAATAATTATCATGTGAAAGTGGCATTTACCTCTTTCTAGGATAATTACTTATAAAAGTAGTGATCAAATTCATAAAATAAAAAAAACAGCATTTTGACAACAAATTGATATTAAGTAGTATTAGATATTCCTATGGGACTGACATTATTTGTAAAAACTGAAAGTCCTTAAAATAAAAAAATAAACATACAAAAAATTTACTCCACAGGTCCAACAGAACGTGAAATCCTGACATCTAGACTTATAGACAGATCCCTGCGTCCTCTTTTCCCGTCAAATTACTTCTACGACACTCAGATAGTCTGCAACATGTTGGCTGTGGACGGTTCTAATCTGCCGGAGACGGTGGCTGTTAACGCAGCGAGTGCAGCCTTGGCTTTGTCTGATGTGCCTTGGAGTGGACCTGTTGGTGCTGTTAGGTAGGTTTTAACTTCAGAATAATTAAGTAAACATGATATTATGTATATCCGACAATTCTGTTAATTTACATCAAGAGAAAGCATGCATTTTATGTTCTATCATTATTATTAATCTATAAATTATTCAATCTAACCTGCTCTATTGTTCTAATTTATGAACAGAAAAGATGTTGATAGCCAGGCTTCAGCACCTTAGACTATAGACTTAGGGCTGTTCGCAGCTTTGCTTGCATTATAATGAAGTAAAAAGTTGTCTGTGTGTTATTACTGTAAAGTTTTTAGGGTTTAGTTTAAGTAGTTTACATGATAGTGTAACAACATACTATTTAACGACATAATTTTATGATAAACTATAAACAAACTTTTCATCACTTTCTTCTTTCAGATTAGGAATGATAGACAATGAGGTGATCATCAACCCGACCCGCAAAGAACTGGAGAAGTCTATCCTGAACCTGGTGGTGACAGCTACAAAGGGAAACCTGGTGGTGATGATGGAAGGTGGTGCCCAGGATATTCTGCAGCAGGACTTACTGAAGGCCATCAAAATAGGTAAGGTAAGTCAAATTACATGTAAAATATGTTTTCTAACATTAACTGTATCTGGGCAAGGGAGTAACCTCACCCAAACTTACACTATAGCACGCGGTCCTACCTACCATCTTTTTCTCGAAGTAGTTCAGACCATTTTTGAATCTCCTATAATTATATTCACAAGTTTCGTGTATCGATTTTTTTTGCTATGCTCAGATTATAAATACCGTATTTAAAGACAAGTAATCTGTGCCTGAAATATGTCAGCATGGTTTTGAGGAATTGGTTTTTATTTAAAATATATTGTCCCAATACTGAGCGAGTGCCTTAATAATAATTCTTTGTTAATCTTGGTATAAAACCTTCTCAATTAGAACAAATAATTCTTAATTATCTTAATACTTTTTTCAGGAACGAAAGAAGTCCAGCACATAGTGAGAGGGATAGAAAGTCTGCAGAAGAAGCACGGCAGAATGAAACGGGAATATGAGTCTCAGCCCCCGCTTGAACAGAGCATTGTGGACTCCATCAAGACGCTGTCTGCTATGAAGATTAGAGAGATACTTAGGTAAGCATTATCAAACTATGTACTGTGTTTAAAAAATGTAGTCAGCCAATGAGATAAGTTGCAGTTAAATTATTTATGGGCGTTGCTTTATAGTAGCTATACTAATTTACTTCTATGTGGGTGTTGTTGAAACCATTTAAAAATTGATATACCACAAAACAGGTGTCAGTTTTGTTCTGTGTACTGTGCTAACTTGTTTCGATCACAAAACCGCCTCGGTAAACTATAATTATATGTTCTGTGACTAGGTTAAACTTCATAATCATAAACTCTTTATTGTACACATACAGACAATTTAGCATTGGACAAATAAACGATTTGATACCCAAATATCCGCTAGAGGCGCTGTTCAAGTTTTTATTTAAAAAAATTACTACAGTCGCTATCGTTTGTAGATTGCTAGAACTCATGGTAGAGATACTGAATCTAATCATAGTTTACCATAGCGTGACGTCAAACCCGACGCCATGTGCCGAGCTGTTTTCGCGCGGTTTTGAAAATAAATAACAATAATAATAATTATGAACTTTTACGAAATAAAGAATTTTTCCTATGAAAAGGATTTCAAAATATTGTGACGTCAATTCCAGCGACCACAGCCACGACAAGACGTCCCGCGACAACGCGCTGTCCGCCCTGCGCCAGACCGTGGTGCACCAGCTGCGGGACAGCGCGGGCGAGGCGGCGCTGCAGGACTGCTTCAGCGCGCAACTAAGGCACATCTTCAGGGAGGTCATATTCGAGACGGACGTGCGCTGTGACGGACGACGGTTGGACGACCTCAGGGATATCTCCTGTCAGGTATGGTACTCCTTTTAGTTAAGATATCTCCTGTCAGGTATGGATAGTACTCCTATTAGTTAAGGATTTTTTAATTTTTTTTTCGTTCGATTCCCGTTTCGGAACAAAAATTTGTACGATCTGCAGATTGTTCCGGCTTCTGGGTATTTTAAGTATATGTATAAAATAAAATATCTACATAATATAACAGTACAATACAATACAAAACACTTTTTTAAACAACAAAAACAAAAAACATTATTTAAACACAGAAAGAGACACATGCAATGGGCGGCAGGTAGTATATCAGATAGTGCCCGTAACACAAGCTTCGAGCTTACCACGGGGCTATATTGCTGTGTAATTTGTCCAGCAATATTTATTTATTATTTGTGACTCCTTTTTCCTCCCAAAAAATGTGTTTCTCATAAATTTTAAATCATGCGTTTTAGAAACACCCGTTATGTATGTAAGCTCTTAACTCAAGTAATTAAACAAACTAATGATAATGTTTAATGTTTCAGGTGTCACTATACGAGCCTTTGCACGGGAGCGCACTGTTCCAGCGCGGGCAAACCCAGGTGCTGTGTACAGTCGCATTTGACTCTCCAGAAAGCGCGCTTAAGATGGATACATTGACGATGTTAACGAGGTACGTTGAAAACGTTAAATTACAAATGGAACACAATACTATCTATGTATGTATATTATATATTATATTAAGTATATCAGAAATCTAGCACCCGTAACACAAGTTTCGAGCTTACCACGGGGCTAGATGACGCTGTGTAAAAATTGTCCAGTAATATTTATTTATTTATTTATTAATAGAGACTGACTTGTCCTCACTTATTCTTGTATTTAAATCCCTTAGTCATAGTCGGTTTGAGAACACTTACGGAAAGAGACAAATTTAAATTTGGTTCATAATGCACGGAGAGTGGGGGTGGACTTCAATTCCGCTCTAAAGAAAAAATAAATATCGGCTTGCTTCGCTCGCCATAAGTATGATTGATTCAAACGCATTTAACTTATTTAGTGAAGTGATAAAAATGGCAATAATTATACGAATAGTCTCGTAAAACATGAAAAGTATTCCTCATGCCTGAAAATTAAAAAAAGTTTAACAATTTTATTTAATTATAAACTTTTTATTACAGCGGTTTGAAAGAGAAGAGTTTCTTCCTCCACTACGAGTTCCCAATGTATGCGACGGGCGAGGTGGGGCGCGGCGGGGCGGCGGGGCGGCGCGAGGCGGGACACGGAGCCCTGGCCGAGCGGGGGCTGCTGCCCGTCGTGCCGCAGCAGCGCTGCACCACCAGGCTCACTGCCGAGGTGCTCGAGTCCAATGGTATGTGTGGGCCATTATTGTGTCGAGACGGGAATCGAACCCGCAACCTCTTGCGTCACAGGCGGACCTTCGCACGCTGCGCTTTAATTTATCTTTACAGAAGTCGTTTGTATCACTTTTGTGAGTCATTCATTTTATGAAAACGGGAGCTCACGTATTTACAAAAGAGTTAAACCACTCTCGACGTTTGGACTGCAATGCAACAGAACAGTCTTTATTAGCAGTCCGGCTCGAAGGACCAAAAAGATGTTGGGGACACCTTTTGTAATGATAAAATGTTTGTTTTAAAGCACCAACGTTTATTAATTAACCAAATGATAAAATGATAATTGAATTCGCGCCTACCGCGTATGGGGTAAAAACGTGAACTAAAACATGTCATACGAGTAGCCGCGAGTTCAACAATATTGATGAGTGGCTGTTTTGTACGTTGCGCTGCACCGTACAAGAAGTGAGTGAGCGTTTCGTGCTCCGTCCCATCGCCGCTCTCGAGCGTTTCTCACTATGTTCTGTGTCGCAGGTTCGAGTTCCATGGCGAGCGTGTGCGCCGGATCCCTCGCGCTGCTGGACGCCGGAGTCCCGCTGGCGGCGGCGGCGGCCGGCGTCGCCGTCGGGCTGGTGTCGCGGCACAACGACGCCGGAGTTATGGAAGACTACAGGATACTCACTGATTTGTTAGTGAGTCCGCAAATAAGCTTACTATTATACACGATATTATCAGAAATCTAGCACCCGAATCACAGGTTTAGAGCTTTACCACGGGGCTAGATGTTGCTGTGTGAATTGTCCAGCAATCATTATTTTATTCATTATTTTTTGGATCCGAAACGTGTTGCTTCTCTATCGGCCTCATGAACAGGCTCAGAGTCGCTCAAAGAGCTATGGTCGGGGTTTCTCTACGGGATCGAATCAGAAATGAGGAGATACGTGGAAGAATGCGGGTCACCGACATAGCCCAGCGGATTAGCGCTATGGGCTGGCCATATAGCGAGGAGAACGGATAGCCGATGGGATCGGAAAGTTCTCGAGTGGAGACCACGGATCGGAAAACGCAGCGTCGGACGTCCACCAACAAGATGGACAGATGATCTTGTCAAGGCTGCTGGCTCACGGTGGATGCAGGGTGCATCCGACTGTAACACCTGGAGGTCATTAAGGGAGGCCTATGTCCAGCAGCAGACGTCCTATGGCTGAATAATGATGATGATGAGTTCTAAGAGATGACTTTTGTTTTAAGTTAATGTTTTGAACATATAAATATTTTGTTTACATTAGTATTAGTAGTGCCATTGGTAATGAGCTAAAATTTGTTAATATGCGATTAATCAGCCAATAAGAATGGTAGTGTCACGGGAAAGTAAAATTTCCCTTGACTCTACTTAAGTGCCAATCAGTAGTGCCAAAGGAAATAAAGGATTATATGTAGAGAAAGTCGATATGTTGTACACTATTTTATGTCTAATAAATGATTGATTGATTGATCTGGTTCCCAGGGTATAGAAGACTACATGGGAGACATGGACTTCAAGGTAGCGGGCACTAAGAAGGGCATAACGGCGCTGCAAGCGGACATCAAGGTGAGCGGCCTGCCGCTGAAGGTGGTCATGGAGTCTGTACAGAAGGCATGCGACGCTAAGAGCAGGATTATTGATATCATGAACAAGTGCATTGATAAACCTAGGTAAGTTTGAAAAACCAGCCGAATTGAGAAACTTGAAAAAATGAATTGAGAACACTTTCATTATGAAGTTAGAAAGAACACCAGTCGAGTGTCAGATTTGTGTTTCTTGTCCATCCAAAGGTTGTCTGGAAGAGGTCGATTTTAGTGATAAGGCCGCCCATTGTAACACTTATGTATGTTTTTGTTTGGTGTACAATAACTTTATATTGTTCTGTTTTAATTTTTATATTGAATAAATTAGTAATAGTGTGTTAACATTGCAAAACTATACGGAGCTATGTTGTTCCAATCGCTTCTCAACGTCAGAAGGAAAACAGTGAAGTTAACTGTCAAGACAAAATATTAAAATGAAATACCTTTTTCTTAGTGGAATTTAAAAATATTTATAAGCAGTACTTTACAAGATGAGTTAGGCATTATTAATTTTTTTGTTTTTTCTAACGTGTCCATGTAGTTTTTTGTATTTCTATGGAAATAAAGTGTTTGACGTTGACTTGTATTATACAGGGAAGGTCGTAAAGAGAACATGCCGGTGACAGAAGAGTTAGAAGTGGAGGTGCACAAGAGATCCAAACTGCTGGGACTGGGCGGCACCAACCTGAAGAGGCTCTATGTGGAGACTGGCGTGCAGGTAAATATAAATATAAATAAATATTGTTGGACAATTCACACAGCAACATCTAGCCCCGTGATAAGATCTAAGCTTGTGTTACGGGTGCTAGATTTCTGATATATTTAATAGAATATTATGTATACAAACATAGATAGATATTTTGTATTATACACATTATATAAAACACTTATATTACCGTCAATAATTATATTAATAGTATATTTTTATTTTTAGTGAGTTATTAAACTTTTTAATGACCTTCAAGACACAAATAATGCTTTCTTATATTTCATTTATAAATCAAAATCACCAGCCTAGGCAGCCTATATATACATATTAAAAAAATTATTATACTTACATTATATAAAAAATTAAAGAAAAGTTATAGTATGTCATGGATATAGCGCATTGTTATTTTATATTCTGTATGTTAATAATACATTATTTATTAAACATTTTATTTAAATATTTCTGTCATTCCAGGTGACGCCAATAGACGAGACAAGATACAGTGTGTTCGCCCCGTCTTCGCTCGCCATGGACGAGGCGCGCGCCCGCATCGCCGCCTGGCTCGCCGCCGACAGGACGCCCGAGCTGGAGTTCGGAGCCATCTACAAGGCGAAGGTGGTGGAACTGAGGGACATAGGGGTGCTGGTGACGCTGTTCCCGGGAATGACGCCCGCTCTGGTGCATAACTCACAGTTGGACCATAGAAAGGTTATTTATCTATTTAATCTAATCTCGACCACTGTGACCATTTACTGTCTTAATTAAATACCATCTGTCTTTTCCATCCAAAGGTTGCCTGGAAGAGATCGCTCTTTAGCGATAAGGCCGCTCATTGTACGTGTCTCTTTTTGTGTTTTGTTATTGGTGTACAATAAATATTTTGTATTGTATTGTACCATTTGACGACCTCTGTGGCGCAGCAGGCGAAGGTCTGCTTGCGACGAATTCGATTCCCGCCTCGGAATTTGTTCTGAGATTCTGGGTGTTTTAAGTACAATAAAAAATTACTTTATATGCATGTATAATAAATTAAGTTTATCATAAATATATGTATGTTTAAGTCTAAGATTTCAATTATGCAAATTATGTAAATAAGACTAAGATCCCTCGCAAACTACAGACTTTCTATCGGCCGATAGTTTGGTCGGGCTTATAATCAGTATGAAGATGTATGCAAGTCCGCATACTACACGATTTGGTATCGGTCGAAAAACGTACTAACAGCCCAACCCGACCAAACTATCGGCCGATAGAAAGTCTGTAGTTAGCGGGGGAGTCTAAATAAATAAATATTGCTGGACAATCCACACAGCAACATCTAGCCCCGTGATAAGCTCAAGCTTGTGTTACGGGTGCTAGATTTCTAATATACTTAATAGAATATACATACATATAGAAGACTAACATTATGATTTATGTTTCCAGATAATGCACCCGTCCGCACTGGGTTTAGAAGTGGGCTCGGAGATACAAGTGAAGTACTTCGGTCGCGACCCGGCCTCGGGGCACGTCAGACTCTCCAAGAAGGTGCTATCGTCTCCGCCGCCCGGGCTGGTTCGGAAACTGGATAAGAGCTAGTGGATACAAACATTATAGGAACTTTAATAAATATTGTGGAACATTGTGGGATATCTGATTGTCAATTGATTTATTTTTCTCATGAGATCTAAGTGCTTGTCCAGGAAGGGCGAATACTATTAGACTATTAGAAGTTTTAAACTTTTAACCTCGATATCCTTGCTGTTGGTTTTAATTCGGGCCTACTTTAATAAGTTGTAAAAACCCAATACAGTAATTAGTAGACAATTAGATAGTTAGACCTATACAACAAATTCTAGTTTAAATTAAGTATTGTATGTTTGTGCAAATCCTTGAAATAAATGTTTTTACATATAACATAATGTAACAAAATTATTGTCATTGGAATTGTAATACAAATAGCAAATCTATGTAAAAAAAAATGTAGATTTAAATGTATGAATGTGGATTTGTTGACTAAGCTTGGCGCTTAAATTGTATTAAGTTATACATGTGTTGCCATTTTATTGGCTATTTCATGTAAAAAAATAAATTTATAAGTAAATTGATACATATTGTATGGTAAAAAAAATCTTGTTATAAATGTTATAGTTTTATTTGACAATAATGTCAGTTGCGCACCAAGAACCCTAAAGACGTTGCTAAGTTGAAAAGCTGTCTAGTGTAGGTAGTGTAAAAATCCACTCATAATCACTAACCAACCTTTTTATATGTCTATAACCTGCGCAATTAAAAATGAGTTCTGTAAATGGCGTCCACTCGCATGCGTTCTCGCTCACTCTCTATCGCTGTCTATACTCACACAGTGAAGTACGCGCTACAAAAAAATAGTCATTCAGGCCTAATTCGCACGAGAGCTTTTTTAACGTCCGTTAAAAAAGCGTTCAAATAGAACATAATAATTATGTTCTATTTGAACTCTTTATGCATACCCAAATACGTGTTCACACGTCGGCGATTTTAGAACGCGACGCTTTTTTATCGAGCAGTGTTGCATTTTCAACGCAGAGTGCTGGTAATAGGCCGTATGAAACTTTTTATTATTATTCACACGATTAAAAAAACGCCGGCGCTGCGATTAGTACGATGAGTATTAGTAGAAATATTCCAATAATTCGTCAAATCTTGTATACTTGTCAAATCTTCGTACAGTGTCACAAACAGTTATTTTAAGTATCTCTGTTCATTCAGAGGATGTTCCCAGAATATCCTTTTTTTCTTTCTTCTAGCAACACAAATATATAGCTAGTTATTTAGCAGAAAACATCCCACGGCTTTCTAAAGCGAGGGACGAGACGAAAGTGATTTAAAAGCGTTCGTATGAATGATCACATTGAGGACGTTATAAAAGCGCCGGGTTTATAACGCAAAACTCTTTACTTTACTTTACTTAAAAAAATAATTTCATTTAAAATAAGTATTTTGTAAAAAAAACTCTGTAGGGACCTAGATAAAAATACTATTTGATAATAATAATACAATAATACCGTGGAAATATGCTCGAATTATTTGGTATAACGTTTGTATGGGAAATTCGTCGTGACGCCGGCCTGTTTGAGAACTTGTTTTGCCAACCGTACCATACCTACCCGCCGCCATTTACAATACTCATTTTTAATTGCGCAGGTTATACTTATTCATCAATTACATTCATAGCGAGCGTCATCCGTCTAGTAAAACTTTCCGACACTGAACTATGGTTTAGTTCTTGGTGTGCAAGCCACCTATTTCTAGCTTAGCTTTGGTATAGCTTAGTATTTTAATCATCTGCAACGGGCATGAAACGGTTGGTTAGGTAATAATAAAACATTATAATTTAATTTATTTGTATATTGAAAGAATATCTGTACATTCTAGAAATATATTGGTATCACAAAAGGACGTTTCAAAGGCACTACATTGCTCGCTGGACCCTATGTATAGAAATCACAAAACATGTACATTATAATATACAAATGATTCATTTGGAAGACCGTGTTACTTTATGTACACAAAAATGTACACATTTATTTACACAGCCCTGTCCATAGCTTTAACAATAAATACAATTATTGGATTATTATAAGTAATTTCTACACATAAATTAAACAACAGGATCCAGTCAACTTAACCTACAAAGTGATTGTCAAAAAATATAGGAATCAATAACAATTACCTAAATTAAGATTAAATACGTAAAAATAATAATTAATGTAATAAACAACATGTCAAGTTTCACGTTAATACTTGCAGTCTTTGATTTCGTTGTGACTACAGTAAATAACAAAATATATTATTACATTTTAAGGCTATTTACATTATTCGATGATAATAAAAAAATAATTCGACAGGAATGCTCTGCGCAGAGCTAAGGCGCAAGTCGACAAAGATCGTGTGTCTCCTTCTTGATTCACAATTATTACTAGAGAAGAAAAGAGACGACAATGTCTTTATCGACTCGCGCTTGAAAGAACACCTAACACCGTGCTAGAGAAAACGGTGGCAATAGATTTCTATCATAAATATAACTAAAATACATTTTGTTAGTACGAATGCAGTATAATAAGTTCGGAGTATGTCTAAATATGGAAAAACCGGATAGTAACAGACATTGAGATCAGTACGACTAAATCATTGCCACCGAGTTTACGTGCGACATTATACAAAGCAAAAAAAAAACAAATATAATAACGCTTCCCTAACGGTATATTAAAAATAATGATTCATTTACATTTTTTTATCTTTTGTAGATTCTTTGCATACCGTTAAGAAAGTGTTTCATCGATACACAAAATATTGCAATTCATTATGCTGAACGTGATATAATGGCAAATCTTTAACACGAATAAAACTAAAAAGTCAACGTAAGAAATGGCGCACTTTTCGCCACCAAACTTGCAACAATCTATCCATCTCTTTCAAATACACTTGTGATTATCATCATTCTACAGTTAGTGACAGAGACAGATAGTTTTAAATAGTTTGTCGAAGTTGAGATGGGAAATGTACCCTATTCCTGGACAAAAAAGTTCATTTTCAAATGAACGTCATGCTTATTCAGTCTATTATTGGCATATTCATAAGAGAGGCATATAACTAACAATGGCAAGATAGTAATGTTAGTAAATTCTTCGTATTGTTAAATTTTCGTTTTCAATTCGTTGGTAACCTGGCGCGAAATCCGACATTTTACATATGATATTATTACCTACATAAAATATAGAAAAATTAACATATACTGATCAAATATAAGTACCTTCAAAGGTAAATATTTTTTATATAAATAGCTGCCATTTAAATTGCCAAGGTTAAATTCATTTTCATACATGCATTTTGCAAGATTCACGCCAGGTAAAATAGCCTCATTTGCCTATAAAATCGATTTATCAAAATGCGATTGTCAATTGAGTATTCATCATTTCGAGCTAGGTTAAATGGTGATTTTTAATCAGGATGACGTGGAAGAAACCAATACCAATATTGTTATAAATCTTAATAACATAAGGCATATTTTATATGCCTAATACTCTTATTAATTTTACTGAACTTGTAAATATATTCTGTTCAGTTAACATCAATACATCAGCGTAATTTTACCCTTCTATACCACGGCGGATGACACGACTATGCATATATACTTTTAAATAATATAAATCTTAGACACTCGACATCAAAATTGACTTTTCCGAGTGCTAAGATTTTCTATTTATGTGTTTAGAAGACAACTTTTTAAGATACTGAATTCAAGACACTATAAAACCAACACAAGCAGCAATCTGGGCACAAGTAAGTCGGAGTGTGACACTTGGGGACAGATTCATGGTGTATTCATTAGGGGGTTGGCGGGTGGCCAATACCCCATTCGTTGTTCGACAGGGAGCACCGCGGGCAGGTGAGGTTGGCTCGGGCGCCGTGAGGTGTTATGTGGCGCCCCTTGCTCCCCATGACATTACATGATTGGTCAATTACAGATGGAATCTGGACGACATTTATATCTCTAAAACCAATGTCTTTGGATATAACCACACACAAAGGACCAGCTTTGACTCTCGCGGAAAAAGGAGTCCCCAAACTAATGTCTATATCTACTCCTCACCACATACATAATCATTGTCATATATAGTCATGGGTCATAATCGTGGATCATCATCAGACTAAGGTATCACAAGCTTAAGTGTGTTGAATCATCATCAGTATAACCGTGTCATCCGTATCCACTACCACTCAAACGGCTGACCAAGTCCAACAGTATAAATGTATTGAACATAGCCTAACCGAATACCGCATAACCGTGTCATCCGTTCAGTATCACTAGCCACTATCCACGTATACATCACTGGCTGAGGCCGAACAGTTTGAGCGCGTTGAAGGCGGTGGCGAGCGCCACGTCCTCCGGCGCGCGGCCCATGAAGCCGGCCGCCAGCTCCACCACGTATACATCACTGGCTGAGGCCGAACAGTTTGAGCGCGTTGAAGGCGGTGGCGAGCGCCACGTCCTCCGGCGCGCGGCCCATGAAGCCGGCCGCCAGCTCCACCACGTATACATCACTGGCTGAGGCCGAACAGTTTGAGCGCGTTGAAGGCGGTGGCGAGCGCCACGTCCTCGGGCGCGCGGCCCATGAAGCCGGCCGCCAGCTCCACCACGGCCGGCAGCGCGCACGGCTCGTTGCGCTGGAACGTGCAGTAGCGGTTCACGAAGTTCATTGACCTGGAAACGACTAATTGTTAGTAGGTTTACGTAGTTCATTGACTAATTGTTAGTAGGTTTACGTAGTTCATTGACTAATTGTTAGTAGGTTTACGTAGTTCATTGACTAATTGTTAGTAGGTTTACGTAGTTCATTGACTAATTGTTAGTAGGTTTACGTAGTTCATTGACTAATTGTTAGTAGGTTTACGGAGTTCATTGACTAATTGTTAGTAGGTTTACGTAGTTCATTGACTAATTGTTAGTAGATTTACGTAGTTCATTAACTAATTGTTAGTAGGTTTACGTAGTTCTTTGACTAATTGTTAGTAGGTTTACGTAGTTCATTGACTAATTGTTAGTAGGTTTACGTAGTTCATTGACTAATTGTTAGTAGGTTTACGTAGTTCATTGACTAATTGTTAGTAGGTTTACGTAGTTCTTTGACTAATTGTTAGTAGGTTTACGTAGTTCATTGACTAATTGTTAGTAGGTTTACGTAGTTCATTGACTAATTGTTAGTAGGTTTACGGAGTTCATTGACTAATTGTTAGTAGGTTTACGTAGTTCATTGACTAATTGTTAGTAGGTTTACGTAGTTCATTGACCTGGAATTGACTAATTGTTAGGTTTAAGGAATTCATTAACCTAGGATTGACTTATTGTTAGGTTTACGTAGTTCATTGACCTGGAATTGACTAATTGTTAGTATGTTTACGTAGTTCATTGACCTGGAATTGACTAATTGTTAGTAGGTTTACTGAGTTCATTGACCTAGCATACTAGAGCCTCACAAAAACAGTAAGATGAAGGAAAGATGATCCATTCACGAAGAAGAAGGAGCAATAGAGTGAGAGAGAGAGAGAAAGTAGGCTACAAAGACTTTTATTTAAAACATATTATTTTACATACCTCTCAGTTAAATGGTCCTTGACGTGCAGCGGTAGCTTGGACGCCCTCATGTTGGGGTACATGAAGGGCGAGTCGGTCTCCACCAGCAATTTGTCCAGAGGCAAGATACCTTCCGACAGAAGTCTTCGAATGCCGCCGTCAGATTTGTCCTTGCAGATGTAGCCTGTTATACCTGTAAAGAGGAAAGTTTTCTATAGTTTATTAAATCAGAAATATTCATGCGACTTAACTATGGCAAGTCATGGTAAACGGTAAAGGTTCCTCTAGTGAAGAGTGAACCTATAAGCTTACCCAAGTAGTATCCTTTCTCGATGTACTTGAGTCCCTGGTCCGCGGTGCCGGTGAAGGAGTGCAGCACGACGGGCGGCAGGCGGCCGCCGACCTCGTCCAGGATCCTCAGCAGGTCCTCCTTATCTCTAGTGACTATAACAGTTTACCTAAGTAGTATCCTTTCTCGATGTACTTGAGTCCCTGGTCCGCGGTGCCGGTGAAGGAGTGCAGCACGACGGGCGGCAGGCGGCCGCCGACCTCGTCCAGGATCCTCAGCAGGTCCTCCTTATCTCTAGTGACTATAACAGTTTACCTAAGTAGTATCCTTTCTCGATGTACTTGAGTCCCTGGTCCGCGGTGCCGGTGAAGGAGTGCAGCACGACGGGCGGCAGGCGGCCGCCGACCTCGTCCAGGATCCTCAGCAGGTCCTCCTTATCTCTAGTGACTATAACAGTTTACCTAAGTAGTATCCTTTCTCGATGTACTTGAGTCCCTGGTCCGCGGTGCCGGTGAAGGAGTGCAGCACGACGGGCGGCAGGCGGCCGCCGACCTCGTCCAGGATCCTCAGCAGGTCCTCCTTATCTCTAGTGACTATAACAGTTTACCTAAGTAGTATCCTTTCTCGATGTACTTGAGTCCCTGGTCCGCGGTGCCGGTGAAGGAGTGCAGCACGACGGGCGGCAGGCGGCCGCCGACCTCGTCCAGGATCCTCAGCAGGTCCTCCTTATCTCTAGTGACTATAACAGTTTACCTAAGTAGTATCCTTTCTCGATGTACTTGAGTCCCTGGTCCGCGGTGCCGGTGAAGGAGTGCAGCACGACGGGCGGCAGGCGGCCGCCGACCTCGTCCAGGATCCTCAGCAGGTCCTCCTTATCTCTAGTGACTATAACAGTTTACCTAAGTAGTATCCTCTCTCGATGTACTTGAGTCCCTGGTCCGCGGTGCCGGTGAAGGAGTGCAGCACGACGGGCGGCAGGCGGCCGCCGACCTCGTCCAGGATCCTCAGCAGGTCCTCCTTATCTCTAGTGACTATAACAGTTTACCTAAGTAGTATCCTCTCTCGATGTACTTGAGTCCCTGGTCCGCGGTGCCGGTGAAGGAGTGCAGCACGACGGGCGGCAGGCGGCCGCCGACCTCGTCCAGGATCCTCAGCAGGTCCTCCTTATCTCTAGTGACTATAACAGTTTACCTAAGTAGTATCCTTTCTCGATGTACTTGAGTCCCTGGTCCGCGGTGCCGGTGAAGGAGTGCAGCACGACGGGCGGCAGGCGGCCGCCGACCTCGTCCAGGATCCTCAGCAGGTCCTCCTTATCTCTAGTGACTATAACAGTTTACCTAAGTAGTATCCTTTCTCGATGTACTTGAGTCCCTGGTCCGCGGTGCCGGTGAAGGAGTGCAGCACGACGGGCGGCAGGCGGCCGCCGACCTCGTCCAGGATCCTCAGCAGGTCCTCCTTATCTCTAGTGACTATAACAGTTTACCTAAGTAGTATCCTCTCTCGATGTACTTGAGTCCCTGGTCCGCGGTGCCGGTGAAGGAGTGCAGCACGACGGGCGGCAGGCGGCCGCCGACCTCGTCCAGGATCCTCAGCAGGTCCTCCTTATCTCTAGTGACTATAACAGTTTACCTAAGTAGTATCCTCTCTCGATGTACTTGAGTCCCTGGTCCGCGGTGCCGGTGAAGGAGTGCAGCACGACGGGCGGCAGGCGGCCGCCGACCTCGTCCAGGATCCTCAGCAGGTCCTCCTTATCTCTAGTGACTATAACAGTTTACCTAAGTAGTATCCTTTCTCGATGTACTTGAGTCCCTGGTCCGCGGTGCCGGTGAAGGAGTGCAGCACGACGGGCGGCAGGCGGCCGCCGACCTCGTCCAGGATCCTCAGCAGGTCCTCCTTATCTCTAGTGACTATAACAGTTTACCTAAGTAGTATCCTTTCTCGATGTACTTGAGTCCCTGGTCCGCGGTGCCGGTGAAGGAGTGCAGCACGACGGGCGGCAGGCGGCCGCCGACCTCGTCCAGGATCCTCAGCAGGTCCTCCTTATCTCTAGTGACTATAACAGTTTACCTAAGTAGTATCCTTTCTCGATGTACTTGAGTCCCTGGTCCGCGGTGCCGGTGAAGGAGTGCAGCACGACGGGCGGCAGGCGGCCGCCGACCTCGTCCAGGATCCTCAGCAGGTCCTCCTTATCTCTAGTGACTATAACAGTTTACCTAAGTAGTATCCTTTCTCGATGTACTTGAGTCCCTGGTCCGCGGTGCCGGTGAAGGAGTGCAGCACGACGGGCGGCAGGCGGCCGCCGACCTCGTCCAGGATCCTCAGCACGTCCTCCTGGGCCTCCTTCTCGTGGACTATCAGGGGCTTGCGGAGATCGCACGCCATTTCCACCTGCAATTCAGAATTAGGATATAATAAACATGTATTTCGACACACAGACATACAAAAAAAAAACTATAAAAACAAGATATAATTATGAAAACTAGCTTGCTGTGGTTCAAGATGGCACGGCGTTGCAACCACTTTCGCATATTAGGAAGCCATTTTTGACACAGTCAGGTGGAGCTTAGCCTGCCGTGCCAAAATTAACCCTTTTGATCATGTATAGTATTTGTTTTGGTGGGCCAATTTCCAATCACCAGTCGTCGGTGGGTATATCCATGAATTCTAAGAGATAATACATTTTTCTAATCATCATTAAACCCACGTTTTTTTACGTTCCCCAAATTGGAGAGTATCCAATCACCAGTCGTCGGTTGATCACTACACCAACTTACTGCGGTAACCAGCCCGCCTAATAAACATGGTGATTATACCAAACTCTTAAGACCTACCTACAATCAAGATCTACAATGAACTCTAGACTTGTCCAAGTGATCTTTAGGATTTTATGAAAATAAATAAATAAATCATACATAAATCGTTAAATAGCTTTAGTAAAATATACTTCCAAATAAAGATACTTATATCGTATAAAACAGTGTGTTGAACATTCACATACGTAAATGTTAGACACACAGTAGTTACGAAAATAGATTTTAACCGGAAAGACAGAAATATTAGGAAATAAACAATCCTATTAGGAAAGATACATAAACATAGAGCAGTGATTACAAGGAAGATGTTCAACGAAGCGTTGAAGAGATACGCTTTCAGTTGGTTATTTCTGGCGTTAATGTACGCTCAGCGCAATATTTAAAGAAATCCCTTTCTCGCATGCCGGGACAGTTAGACAGTTATTAGGTTATTACCGCTAGATGAGTTCCGTCATTGAAAATTTTCAACACTTTATTTGCCGATTAAGTATTTGGGAAAAACCCACGGTTAGGTACGGTGTTGCAGATCGTAGGTACAATTTTTTGTCCCGAGACGTTTATTATTACGTAGTTATAACTAACTAACTACAACATACATCAGTTTGTATTGTGTTGTATTGTATTAATTTCGTCAAAAATTCCAAAAAGACATCACACAGCTGACTGTCCCGCCATAAAGGACTTCTGGACAATGTCAGATGCATCTTACAAGTTGGCAGCTCGCCAAAATGCCGGTCCAATCCAACTAGACATCAGGACTGCTGGAAAACTTATCTTTTCAATTCTGTAGTCTGCAGATATAAATTTAATCTGTTAACAGACATGAAGGACATTCTAATTCTAGTATATCAAAAATCTTGCACCCGTAACACAAGCTTAGAGCTTAGATGTTGCTCTGTGAATTGTCCAGAAATCTTTATTTATAAGGTTGTTGGATTAAATTTATCTCGTATCTGAAGACACGGCACTGCTCTCGCCAAGTCAAGCAAAAATGCTACAACACCGTACCATAATTTTCTCTAAACAGTTTTCCTTTTTCGACCCATCTATAACGTTTACGTAGATAATAGAATTAACACGACAACGGAATTTGATGTGATATATTTTGTTAAAAACTAGTTACGTTATCTATTGAAATTACTATTTTCATTATATATGTAATCGATTTTTAATTTCGGTTTCTCGTAGAGTATAGTCATTATAACCTTGCATACATATTTAACCTTTTAGCGATTTGGGGAGATTGTAGAAAGAACCTAATGAATTATGAAAGAATATCGGAAACTTTTAAATCAATCTAAGATGAACTATTCCTTGAGCTTGCTTAATTTATATTTAATACGTGCGGTGAACCCAATGCATACATTATACCCAGTAACAGACGCGCCTGTTCAAAGTCATCCTGCTGATAGAAGGTTATCAAACACGACAGCTCACTTACCTGAGTCATCATTTAATACTGAAAATAGCTGGGATGAGCAATGACCACATAATGTTAAACGAAACTTTAGGTTCCCATATTGAATACTGTAAGATATATGCACTTATTTACGGATATAATAATTGAAATACCAAAAAGTTCGATAAAACGTTGTATTCGCCATTTACGTAACTAAATCTACACACAACCAATAATATCTCATAATATTTGTAACGCTAGACTACATAAAAAAAACCAGAGAAAAAGGTTTATGTACGTATCTGAGATGAGAACTTTGAAAAGATTATAATTATTAAAAAAAAAAAGGGATGATGATGATTTTAAACCCGCGTGATCCTTCCTCTAAATGCGTAGGCACATATATGCCGCATTATACTGCAAGGAATCAATTCAACCTTTACAATATCAAATTGATTATGATCACTGAGATCCTCTGCACAATAAGCGTCTTAGGAATTATATGACGTGGGCATTAATTCCTTTATATTGGTTTAACTTAATGCAGGAAGCGTTTATTTAAATCAATGAATTTATTAGATTGGCTTATATCATAAGTATCCCAACAAAACAAAATACAACATGATCAAATGGGTTAATTTTGGCACGGCAGGCTAAGCTCCACCTGATTTACTATTTAAGAACAATGTCACCATGTCAATGCCATTAGAGAAGAACTTCTTGCTGTATTTGGGGCTACAAACTCCGACACAATAACTAGGAACTCAGTAACATGAACAATGTCACCTTTAGTACTGACGCACAAGCTGTACCTGTCGATCTTTCACACAAGTCGTACCTGACACACTAGTCGTACCTGTCGTACAATCACACTAGTCGTACAATCACACGAGTCGTACCTGTCGTACCTGACACAATAATCGTACCTGTCGTACTATCACACTAGTCGTACAATCACACCAGTCGTACCTGTCGTACCTGACACAATAATCGTACCTGTCGTACTACCACACTAGTCGTACGATCACACCAGTCGTACCTGTCGTACCTGACACAATAATCGTACCTGTCGTACTACCACACTAGTCGTACGATCACACCAGTCGTACCTGTCGTACCTGACACAATAATCGTACCTGTCGTACAATCACACTAGTCGTACCTGTCGTACCTGACACAATAATCGTACCTGTCGTACAATCACACTAGTCGTACGATCACACCAGTCGTACCTGTCGTTTGAAGACCTCCCTCTGCACGTGCGGCTCTGAGAACTCCTTGCTATAGTTGAGGCCGCACTCGCCGACCGCCACGCACTCCGGTGCTCCCGCGATGTCCAGTAATTCAGCCCACATGTCATCTTCTATCATGGACTTTGCATCGTGTGGGTGGACTCCTAAATAACAAACTCTTATTTACCAACTTCTCGATAAAAATGGCACACATACAGTGGACTATAGACAGCTACTTAGTTAATCAAAGACCAAGTTAGATTGAATTTAACGACACAAAATCATTCACTACTTTTGTTTCATTCATAGTTACTTCTCATTGGAAAAATATACCCATTTTATGGGCACTTTTATAGGGCAAAAGTCTGGCTTGGTTTTATAAAAATTCTCTGTTACACCAATAGAACCAATTGGAACATAATTATGATGATATGTGAAATAGAAGTGAATGAGTCTTACCTGCTGTAGAGTATATTGTGCTGGGGTAAAGACGGGTTAACCTTAAAGCTTCTTTACTGTTTCGTACTGATGTGCCTGTGACCATAATTTTTTGGACTCCTGTGGAAAAACAATTTTCAAACTTTACCCCAGTGAAATAATGAGTTAATAAATCTTTAGTGGAGTTAGTAAGGTCAATCCCTTGAGGAACTCCTAGGTTTGATTCCCATGATTATTCTTACCGTTAATTATTATTTGAAAATAATAAAAAATAAAAAAAGTTACATGTTACCTATAAAAATATCACTGTAAAATATCAAAGACACAAACACCATCATCTCTCACCCTCAAAATTTAACAAGGAATTGTTAAATCAAATAAACTCTTGTATTTAATTAAATACATGTATATGTAATCGATATTTAAACCTAAAACTACTTTGTAAGTAAAACATCTATAACATTGTATAAACAATAAACATATTCAAATTTATTTATTCGGAGCACACAACCAACTTTCATTAGGTTGTGTAATCTAAACATAATTGCTACAAGATGAGAGCACACTATTATTAGCCCCAATTACAACTTTATGTAATCTATCAACAATGGACCGAGCAAAATAAACATCCATTGATGATACAATAGGATACATATCTCTAAGAATGCAACAATCAATTTTAATGAATAAATTACTGTGAATCACTACCGGTGGAGGTAATGAAGCACAAAATAATACTGATTTACGGACACGCAGAAGTTATACATGGTATTCAACATATTGATATTTCTCACCTGCATCTTTCGCCCTCTGCACGACAGAATCTAGATCACGACCGTATTTCTTGTTGGTCAAGTTGGCACCCACATCAATAACAATGAGATTTTCGTAACAACCCTTCAGGTTATCTGATACTTTGGTTTCTTCCGACGTCATCCTTATATTTGTAAGAAGCTTCTTCTTCGGTGTTTACCTGGAATTTACAGGTGTTAGAAAATTTACTTTTGGAATACAAGACTACAAGTGGAGAAGTACAGGAATGTAAACTTACAAATTGTATCAAACACTCCTGCTAAATAAGCTTCTGGATTTTGAATGAATAAATAAAAAGGTTAACCCACTTTACTGCGCTGCCACCATGTTTTTGTTACAAGTTCTCGATTACAGATTTGCTAAAACTTACAAACCAACAGACGTTTCAGGAAAATCTTTTTATTGGTTGATGTCGTAGAATTATAGCTTCGCTATTGGTTATTATATTTTGTAATCAATAACAACTTTTAAAAAAATCTTAACACTAAACACGTTCAAAATTTTACTACTAAGTAAAATTTAAAGGAAGGTTTTGGATTTTAATATTTAGAATGGTTTGAAATGAATATAAAACCAAATAATAAATATGATAATTCTGCTGATAATTCATTTCACATTGAAAAAAATAGATGATATGGTTTTTTTAATTATGGCTCTAATCTTGTACGATAATTATGTAATTAAATTGTTATTTTAAGTATTAAAACCGGACGCATGTGATCTGAAATAATCACAGACTATAAACAATTTTTATCTAAAGACCGAATGGTAAATGGTAATAACAGATGGTTTTCGGTCGTTTCGTTCGTTCGTTCGTTGTGAAAACAAAAATAAATAAACAAATAGTTTACATAGATTTATTTTAGAGATTTGCTGTCTTGAAAAATGTCCCAGAAAACTACGAAAAAGGTCCAAGGAAATGATGCTTTACACAGAATGAACTATTTGTATCAGGTTCGTTTATTTTAACCCAATTCCATTCTTTAGAACTTCATAACTTGAGTGTTAATTGCAAGTCTTTTTGCTAGGTATTATTTTATCTGCTCTGTCCACTGTTTTACACCTAATTTATTTGTCCATTATTTCAGCTTAGCAAATCTGTCGTGGGTGACAATCCTGTACTAGCTGCCTACTACGGAAATCTTATGATCAACATTGGAAAGAAAAATGTTTTGAGAATGTAAGTTTAATTGTTGTACATACAATGAAGTACTAAAATAAAATATAAATGTTTGTGCATTGCGCAAATAATAAATACTGAATACATACTATAGGTTTCAAGCAATTATAATTTTTGGAAAACACAACCTTGGACATCCACCAAGATGATTTAGTAAATTAAAAGAGATGATCATAAATATATATGGTATAATTACTATTTCAGACATCCAGACATCAAACGGCAAATTTGCAAGAAGTGTAAATGCATACTCATAGATAATGTATCTGCTAAACTGAAGATAAAAGGTAAAAGAAAGTTGAAATCAATGCAATGGCTGTGCAAGAGTTGTGGCCACTCCAGAATGTTCCGGGCTGATGAAGATAAGGACCATCGAGTTTGGGCAGAGAAGGAAGAAGCTGTGGTTGAAGTAATTAGTTAATGTAGGTGTTAATGTTATTTATATAATGATATTGCAATGCAAAAGGATGCGGGTTGCAGCGATTCCTCAGGACAAAAATTTGTATGATCTGCATACATTTGTTCTGTGTCTGGGTGTTATAATATGCATAATAAAATATCTATGTATGTATATTATATTAAGTAAATCAGAAATCTAGCACCCCTTACATAAGCTTGGAGCTTACCTCAGGGCTAGATGTTGCCGTGTGAATTGTCACAACAATATTAAGAGATATTTCTAAATGTGTTGATCAAGGCAAACCAATAATAAAAAATTGATTTACAGAAGAACTCGGATATTTTATTATTTAATTTACCTATGTACATTATATTTAAAAACAGTCTCTTATATAATAGTTACGAATATCATTTGGGGAGGTCCTCAGAAACCGCTACTCACAGACATCATAAAAGACAACTTACTACCTTTTATCTCGAATTTTAGGTAGCTATTTATTACGAGTTTTATCTAACTTTAGGTTTATCCACAATACTCAAATGAGGAGCTAAATATTTTTATTTACAGAACTCGCCTAGCAGTAGGTAATAGGGCTAACCCCGCATGCGAGAAAGAAACTTAAATGCAATTTGAGAGATGTTGATGGTAGTAAAAGCTTTCGTAACTCTGCCCGCGGTAAAATTTATGTTTTTCCAAAGTATAAAGCCTATTTGTTCTATGTGATCAAATTTATATAATCCAAGCCTATTTGTTGTTGTATGTGATAGTGTTTTCTAACAATTTCACTGGTAGGTAAAATGTCTTTCGACGATTTTTCAAATCACAACCTGTAGTAAAACGAATTCTTAAAGCCACAAATTAATTTCTTAACATCAAAAGCGGTCTGATAACTTTGTCTACGTAGGCTCTTTGCCCCAACGATAAGATTTCTCAATGAGGACAGAGAAGCACAAAGTTTCAGTCCCCAAGCTTCATTCTGAATTCGCTTCAAGAATACTAATTTTATCACAGAGTTCCGCTTTTATCTTGGAGGATTATAAACAGAAATCTTTAGTTATTTAGGCGACGTAGCGGGGAGATAATAAAAGGGTTCGCCAGATGTGTTCAAAGTAGCGGTGCTTTACAGAGTTTATTTCAAGAATTTACATAAATAATTCATAATCTAAAATGGGCTGTTTTGAAGATTGGTCTGTCTGACGACGCGTGACGAGGAAGTATACGTGAAAAGGGTCAGGGTCGCTCGTAGAGTTCGTATTTTTGTAATTTAATATTAAGTAAAGAAAACCGATTAGAAAATACTAGGTATATTTTATATTAATGAAACCCAAGATGAATGTAACCAAGCTACAGCTGCCCGAAGAATAACGACGGTTTTTCTCAAGAAAACGATGTCCCGAACAGATGAAACTTACAATTTCCTATGTTTTTAGTACGTATGAGGAAATACCTAACCTAATTAAGAATTTTGGATAACTGGTAATACCACAAAGAAGAGAATTATAATTTGAAACATCCTCGTTTTACAGAGTAAAGGGAAACGCTCTGTTGCTCGAGATATCTGGTAACTGGCTGTTAGTAGCGAGATCGACCCCCAATTCCATTTACGGCAGCGAGCGAGCGTAATCGAACTACTGCAGCTCAACTAACTAAACTTGTAAAGGCCTTTTTCATTTGACTAGAGTTCAATTTCTAAATTTTACCCTAACTTTAGTAAACGAAAGATTCATTTGTTTCCTTCACAAAACATAAATGATATTTAACTAATTGTAGTTAAGACTCTTGTGAAACTCTTATACCATATTTGAAAGCGTTAATATTTTGTTAAAGATTTTCAGATACTTAATATACTATATATCACCGCATATTTTAAATGGCACTAAAAATATTAACACAGCCATTCAACGAAATCTAATACAAATATCGTAAATCCTTATTAGCAGTTCTTTTAGTATCCCAGCCCATTCTAGTCATCAAGCAGTTGTTTTATCCAATGGACGAATGAAACGAGTTGTGATCCTTATTTCTCAGTGTTAAGGGTCTTTTTGTGTGTAAAACTCATTTGCCTTTGATATATCGTCGGCTTGGGGTAAGCCGCGTCTGAGTTTGTAGCTTACTTTTAATTATTCTCTAACAAAAAGTTATGAGTTTATGTAAATGTCAATATATCTTTTTTAAAATGTCATTTTGTTTCGTTTTTGTTTTTAGAATAATGTTTGTGTAATTCTTAAAAAAGGCACTTTTAATTAGGTATGTTATGTACCTATATTATGTAATACTAGCGGTGCCCGCGACTCCGTCCGCGTTAAATTACCTTACAGATTTATTATCTATTAGTATGGATTCTTATCTGTATTTAATAATATTATAAAGTTGAAGAGTTTGTTTAATTGTTTGTTTGTTTGAACGCGCTAATCTCAGGAACCGTTGGTCCGATTTCAAAAAATATTGTAGTGTTGGATAGCACATTTATCTTGAAGCGGTGTTATGTTATCTGTTATGGACCTAAATATAATAAAAAAAACCAAGCGAAGCTATCGGCGGATTGCCTAGTTACCTACCTACTTATTTTAATGTAACTTAGTAATTAATATTTGAGATTTTATATTAACAATTTTACCTACGTAGGTACTTGTATAGTTAGAAAAAGTATTAGTAGATTATTTTTATTTTAAAATTATATTCTTAACTCGTATTTTAGTATACCTACCTAGTTACTGAAAATAAAGTTTTTGCCAAACGGATGTTGGTTGTTATTGAACCATAATGTTATTTACCTACGTTAGGTACCTAATTAATGGACTCTTTTATAGTGGCTCACTTAAAATTCTATTAATCTAATATAATTTATATTTATGTATCTAATAAACAGGTTGCTGGTGTAGGTACCTACCTAACTACCTTAGTTTGAATCTTATCTGGGTCTTTTTCTAAAAATCGATCACATAAAAGTATTTATTGCCCAACAAAACGTAAATGGATTTTCTTGCATAAATCCATAAGCATTTGAACATTTCATTCGCCATGACAAAATGCACGTTACTCTACATTATTTGATAGTGGTATTTTTTATTTTTAGTACTACTAATTCTTCTTTGTTGGATTATTTCAGTAATAATGAAAATAAGGAAACCCAAGCTCCAACAACAGAATCTTTATATAAACATTCAAGATTTCAAGTAGAGTCTAATCATGGTCAAGAAGAAAAAACAAAAGACATCTATGAAAAAGCTATGATGCTGATACAAAAATCTAAAAAATACGACATCGCTAAAGAACCGAATGCTTTCAATAAAAAGAAAAAGAGCAAAAAATATAGTAATAAAACGGGAACTATTCGCAAAAAAAAGAAAATTATGGGCATAAATTATAAAACGTTGGCCAGTAAGGAGCCCATTATTAGATCAGTGGCTCGTATTGGCAAGGAAAACAATGAAATGACGGAGACGAAAAATATCGGCTACGCTTTAGACCCAGTTCTTAACTCAATGTATCGTAAAGATTTCAGAAAGAAGGCCGATTCAGATGATGATGATAGTGAGTCTTCTGGGAGTTCTAGTCTGGAGCTGGGGGACTGGAAAGATCAGTGGAAAGAACACTGGCTGAAGAAGAAGGTCGAAGCCGCTCTTAGCCCGGATGTGGTGGCGGATGATGTCAACATGGTAGCAGCCAGGCCGTGGGGCGTGCCCTGCGGGGACCCGAACCAGCACGACACGCCCTGGGGCTCCTGCCTGCTGCCCATGGAGTGCGAGGCCGAGTACAGGATCTACCGGGGTGACTACGCCTGCGGCCGCTCACAGTTCGTCTGTTGCGCCCTCCAACTCACTAACTACGATCTCTACCAAGGCTTCGACCTTTCCTTCGAAAACTCCGGCCTATCCACCGACTCAGAAGAAAAGAAAGACAAAAACAAAACGAAAAAACAAAAGAAAGACAAAGAGAAAAAAAGACGCAAGAAGGAACGTGATAAGCGTAAAAAGAAAATAAAGAAAAATATCAAGAAGATCGTGAAAGAAATACAGAAGATCCTAAATAAAGCGTATAAAAATGGAACACAACAGAGGAAGAAGAAGACGAAACAACTTAAGAAGTTCATTAAAGATCTTAAGAAGAAATTCAAGAAGAATAGGCAATCGATGAAAGAAATTCACGAGTTGGAGCTTTACAAGATCGATGAGGCGTTGCAGATGAAGCTGGATCATATAAAGTCTGTTAACAGACAGTTTATGGAGAATGCCACGTTTAGGGATATCGTAACGAGAGGAGTTTTGGATAAGACTGGAGCGAGAATGCTAGTGGAGGCGTATCCTGACCTTGCAGCAAATTTGGCCAGTTTTACAAGAAGGGCCGGCCTACCGGTAGACCACCCGGATTATGATGTGGAATATGGTATGTTATACTACTAATACACTGCTGTGCCGCAGAACTCGAACTTATTGCAGATTCGAGGCCATTATTTTGGGAGCACCTTCTCGGTCTAGGTTTTTTTCAATTTTTATTGTATTTTGAAAAATAAAATATATTTATGTAAGTAGTATCATGGTTTTTATGTGTCACATTAACCCGTTATTTCAGTAAAACACTTTAACTTTAAATGATTAACTCTTTAATTTATATAGGTATATACCTACATATCTACATCATAACCGTTAAAGCCGTTTCCTAGATAGCTGAAATAGGTACAAGAATAGTTTGTTTAAATGTAATAACTACGTATGTTTACGGTAGTTTTATTACCTGTTCGAGTTTATCAGTATTGAAAATGGCGGTGGAGTTTAAAATGAAAAAGAATTGTATTTTGCTTTTCACTGCTTATCGTTAGACAGGCCGATCCACTTTTAGACCTACAATTGGAGGGTGCTGGAAAATATTTTCCAAATATAATGTCACTTTAGAGTGTAGACCCATGTCTAGTACCTAATTCTTAACTCTACTAGATTCGACGATTAACCTTCTTTTTAAAAATCCAATTATTTGAAATTGAATTAATTAAAATAGATACACTTTATCAAAATCCAATTAATTTAAATCTAATGCACAAAAACGTCTGTCGAGACACCTATTGTTCTCGAATAGTTTTTCGCCGGTCAATACTAGGACACTAGAATGTCAATTAGCATTCAAATTTAAATTCCAGTCCACGCCGTCCCGGAAACTCGCTTGTTTGTGTTGTCACCCTTATTGGATCTGTGACTGTCACGATTTACAAGCATCGATAGCTGCTGATTTGTTTTGCTTCATTCCAAATTTTTTTGTACACACTTTTCTTTTCAAAAGAGTCCTCTTCACGGAGTTTAAACTAAGTGGAGGTGCCATAACTGCAACTGGGCCCTGATTTTCAACTGGGCTCTGACGTCATCATAGTAGGCGTGGCCTAGCTCAGTCTACTGTTGGCGTTCGTCCTATGCACATCCGGTGTCAACAGTGGAAATTGTAATGTTAAGACAGGGCCGTAATAAGAATCCAATTTCATAAAAGAAAGTTAGAACTTTAAGAAAGAAAGAAAAATTTTATTTGTGTACAAATAACATTATAAAACAATATGCGTTAAACATAAGGGACACAAAACGGTTGCCAGCTCAGCTTCAAAGCTGTGGCAAAATTATATCACTAAAAAAAAAATAAACAAAATACTTTCTATAACACAATGCAACGGATAATAAACTTATAACATTTATTATAGAAAAATAAAATAACTAATCTCTAGGGGGGGCAGCTGACCCTCCCTGCCCCCCCTTGGCGACGCCCTTGAGTACGTCCCTGTTACCTACACCTGTGACATCTATTATCAAGTAGTTAAACTACGTAGCAAGCAGTTTTGCTTTTGACCGGTAGATGGAAAAGACAAAAGTGGGTGGGATCCTACACCTGTGACATCTATTATGAAGTAGTTAAACTGCGTAGCAAGCAGTTTTGCTTTTGACCGGTAGATGGAAAAGACAAAAGTGGGTGGGATCTAACACCCCCTCACCCCGCAAAATTGTCACGTCAAATCACGCGTTGTTTCATAAGGAAATCTCAATACAACATCTCCTCTCTAATAATAACTCCATGGTCCTCTTACATTTCGATGTTATGCTAATTTAGGTACTTAATTTATGCACTAAGTGACTGCGGGGCACGCGTTATGGTACGGCGTATAAATGATCTTGATCCGCTGAAGTACTTATAATTTTTATTTGGGAAGTATACTATCCAACGGAAATGAGCTACAATACTGTAGTTTCATTTTAATACGTCCAGTAGTTATGGCGTAGTGTAACAAAGATACATCTAATTAAACTTACAACTTGGCGTTAAATTATTACTTGTAATAAGATTTATTTCATTTATATGACACCGGCACCCTGCACAATATTAAAATCATATCTAACCGTTTCATATTCTAATGTGATAAACCATGATACTGTAAAAAGTGCCTACACAGAATAAATTTCGTATCTCCCTATATAAACTATTTTGCAAATTCATAGATTAAACTGATACTTTAGCGTTACTCAGTAGGTGATAAAGTCGCCCCGGTTTATGCGGCGCAGAGAGCCGTAAAGATTTTTGAGAGGAATATAGAGCAGGGATCGTATATCCATATGTAATAACTTTGCAATAATAATATTAGCTTCTTGGCTTCAAAGCAATAGTATGAGACCTTGTTGTATATAGGTTTTTGTTTCTGTCAAGCTTTTCAAAGTGCAGTCAGTGTACATTAGGTGCTACACTTGTGTGTCGAAATAAATGTTTGTTCTATTCTATTCTACACTTCAACCAGCGAACCGATAGTACCATACATAGTAGTTTCTATATTAATGATTATTTGATTTCGAACAAACCTATTGAATTGTATTACATTATGTGACATCAGAACGAATTTTATTAAAGAAATATACCGTAAAAAGAAGTATTATTTAGCATAAATAGCAACACGAAAGTGAAGATTGACAGACTCGAGCACAATATAAATTCCCAGCCGACTCTGAAATTCAATGAACAAATTATTACTTGTGACCCTTTTGTTGCTATTACAATATTCGAAGGCTTAGGTTAGATTTTAAGTGTTCACAAAGTTGTGAAGAGTTTAACAATAATCAGCGATATAATATCTATTATTTTAATACACACTAATATTTTTAGAATAATAACAATTTTTAATAAGTATTTCAGTTTCGAATTTCTAATAAAACTTCTGCTGTTTAATCTTTACTAATATTATAAAGCTAAAGAGTTTGTTTGTTTAAATGCGCTAATCTCAGTAACCGCTAGTCCGATTAAACGTTATTTTCACTGTATAAGACATTTATCGAGAAAATCTATAACCTATATTATAAACTAGGTAATATACCTACGATACCTGAGTTTTTTTACGTTATCTACAGCATTGTCATCGAAACACAGCTCTACAATAACACATACATACAAGGCATTAATAATAATATTAGTTCCGTTATAACGACTATGTCATATCTCCAAGTACATGTAATGACCCCGAGCGATTTGTCCTAAACAAACAATTAACAACAGCCTTAGTAAAACACATCACACAGAAACGACTTAATCATAACTTGACTGTATAATTCCTTAAGTTTTTGGTTTGTTTGTTTGACTAGCCATACCCGCCGACAGCTTCGCTTGAGTTTTTTGTGTTATCTATAATATATATATACTATCTATAATATATATATACTATCTATAATATATATATATAGTATCTATAATATATGTATATAATACATATAACTAGTTTATTATATCTTGCCTATATCCTCGATACATGTACTATTCAACAGTGAAATATTTTTTAATACGAACCAGCGCAGCGGTTCCTGAGATTTAAACAAACAAACAAACAACCAATCAAACTAGTTCATTTTTACAGTATATACATTATATTATTTATATATATATATATGTGTTATAGATAACAATATATCTTTCAACCCCAAAAACCTATTACAAAATAATCTCCAAAAACCTTAATAAAAGGGATACCAGACATGCTCGTAATAATTCTACGATACATCCGGTTCCGAAATGAGATTTATTAAGCCTCGCCCGCAATATTCGAGGCAGTAACTGTTGTTAATATAACTTGAGAAGGTTGTGGGGTGTATATGAGACATATTATGTTTACAAGCTTAGAAATTGCTTTTACTACTCTTATAAGTTTGAGAAACAAAGGTCATCATCATGAGTACCCCGATTTATTTTCCCACCGCTGGGGACTTCCCTCTGGACGAGAGAGATTAGGCCTTATTCACCATGCTGCTCAAGTGCGGGTTCGTTTCAGTGAATATAGCATGGATAGATTGATAATGCGATCTCCCGGCCTAGCTTGGCTTAGCTCCAGATTCAGACGTTTGGTTAACAGCTGATTACAAGTTGCTAGCTAAAGTTATCCGCAGTGCCCTGCAATGTAAAATAAAACAAAGCCAGTTAGCACAATTACTTGGTAAAAGAACATTACACTACTATACGTATCCTCTTGCCATCGCGCGGTAGTTCGCCTAAAAACCGTTATTATCGCCGCGTTTTTTGCGCGCGACTCGTTTTTGCTCCTTAAGTGTTATTTTAAGTGTAGCGATGGAATGCTTTTGAGTAGGGTAACTCCACTTACGTTATCTGAAAGCTATTGAAATAAGCTATAATATTGCATATAAATGTTTTGCATTGTTTTTTTAGTTTATTTTACAAATACCTTGCATTTGAGAAAAAGTTGCAAAATAAGCATATTTTTGGAAAAAATAGTTTGTTCAACGAAAATTAATTGTTTTTTTAATTTTTTTTTTAAATTTCTAGAATAAACATCATATTTACTGTCTAAAATAACACTAAAATTACATAAAAAGGAGAAATCCGAGAAATTTGCAAATTTTGCAATTTCGGAAATTGGCGATACCGGAAGTTGAAATTTGATCGCTGACATGACGCAATTTTTGTTTTAAAGTAGTGGCTGTTATTGTTTTATTCAAACGGTTGGTTCATCTGGCGTAAGTTTAACATAAATCTTTATAGACATAGACCTTATTTTAATCAGGATAAGGCTCAAAATCAACACACGTCGGAGTAAGTCATATGGCTTACTGCGATGTTAACGTAAAAACCGGAGTAAGCCATATGACTTACTTCGATGTTAACGGGGTATGCATACGACTTCCTGTTAAAGTTCCCTTGCTGGCACACAGACACTTCTCTCTTGACGAGAGAAAAATCTGTCGAAAATGCAAATAGAAGTAACAGCATGTATGTGCACCTACTAATATAATATATTTTATGAATGTGTGGCTTTATTTATCCGTTGTTAACGGAAAAACGATATAAACGATTTTAATGAAGTTTGATATAGAGTTGTAAGCACAAAGGCCACTCTACCTCAGGAAAAACGCAAAAAAATTATATCGCGGGCGAAGCCACAGGGTAGACAGCTAGTATATAATAAATATACGTATTCAATTTCAAAGTAGCTTGAATCCTTTAATCACTGTCAGACAAGATATCTCTTACTCGGCATACCGAGAGAGTTAACCTACTGGAAGAAAAATGTTTCCACTCCGACGGATCAATAGCTGCGAAACTACCGAAACTTAGATCTATGGTAGATAGGCAACATAATGTAGAGTTTGCTATTATATCAAATGGCTTTAAAAAATAGCATTACTCAACATCTAGGCTGCCAAAAGGAACATAGTTTGTTTTGAAATAAATAAAAAAGAAAATAAGTAAATAATAATCATTTTTAATTATTAGATTGAACTCGAACCGGTTTCGAAAATCTAAACCGTTGTTCCACAGTGCCATTGGAGTTGTTTATTTATTACAAAGTCATAATAAGCTTATGGTTCAAAATTTCAAACAAGTCCCAAATCTTTCATAATTTGTTGAAAGACAAAACATTCATTCTGCAAAATTATTCGTAAAATGAACAAACTTTGCTAAAGCCATTACAGAAATGAGTTCTCGAATGATTGAATTTAATCGACTTCAGAACTCGGCCTTTGTCAGAAGTGATCGATTGTGAGTCCTTAAGATTCGATGGGAAGTATTTTGATAGATTTTTAATGGCTTAATCCATTGTCAATATTTTTATTTAAAAAATTGACTATGTGTATGGATCACGGAGATATTACTAAGGTATGGATAGAGTTACAAGAACGTTATCTGTGTACTCGTATAATCATTTGTCAAAAGCGTTTCAGGCATCCAAACATTACAAGAGAATATTCAACTGTATATTAAAAAAACTCGTGAAATAATTCTAGAGAACAATAGACAAATAAAAATAAAGAAGTGAACCGAATGTTTTAAAATAAAAATGCAAAAAAGTTATTAAAACTTCACCTAAATATAGTATCTCGTTTTCTCAAAACTGTTTAAACTTTCGGACAAGCAAACTGGAGCAAGTTTTTTTTATAACTCTTATCATTAAATTCTTATATTTTCTTCAACTCGGTGCATTTCTATATTTGATTTAGTTTACATGCTTGCTTTTATAGCGAACTACTTTTTTGTTATAAAAGTAAGGAGGAGCAAACAAACGAGCTCGTATTTGAACACTATATCAATCAATTTCAACCTTTTATGTAAATACGATCATAAGCTGAAGGTTTTTTTAAATTACATGTTGATTTTTTATTAGTATTGGTAATAAGTAATCATTTTTTTTTTAATTACAAAATCATTATAAGTAATAGGTCCACGAGATCTGCTCAAATCTGACCTATTACGACTACTGTTTTAAGCGTATAATAATAATGTAGCATTTAGGCATTGTTTTTTGAATACAACATAAATAAAAATATACGATTATGGAATTCCTCTATTAAAAATGTATTTTTTCGACTCAATCTTTCAAACCAACCTATATTCTTCTAAGCGAGATGAAATCAAAACCTTGAGAAAAATCTTTCGTTTCATAGTTTTCCTTTTTGCTTCTCTCGATCGAACGCAAAAACAAAGTATAGGTACAATTATTATTTGTGGCTTCAAAAGTTTAAACAAAGACCTGTCTTCCATTGTTATCGCCTATAATTTTCATCGCAGCTTACCTCCATTGTTATTAGCTTATTGTAAAAATGTCTAATTATGCATTGAACGGCCGAAAACAATAGTAGAGAACTTATTATCGTAAACTAGTTTAAGCCCTTCCTTTGTTTGTGTTTTAACGCGATTTGACTAGGCTGTTGAGTGTGATATTGGACTAAACATCAAATTTCATGATCATCATAATAACTACACTAACACTATATGGATTTAAGTTGAAATAAACCTTTTTTTGTTATTTATTACCACGTTAACCAGGCGGGTTTGTATTGCTTAAAATTAGCAAATTAATAATTCACTGTTTGAGTTTATACTATAGATAGAAGATTTACGATATCCGTAGAGCGTCTACAGCTTTCGTAGAGGATCTACGCCGTAGCCGCTTATACACTTACGACGCGTGTTAAATTGTTTGATTTAGTTTTAAGGGTTACGTATCCTTATGGAAAAAAACGGAACACTTATAGATTCTTCATGTCTGTCCGTTCGTACGTCCGTATGTCCGGCCCGGTTTTGGTAATAAAATTGAGTTTGTGAAAATTGTATTTCGTTTTTTCAGTGTTGCCACCTTTTGGTAAGCGGAAAAGCCTTGTAACGAGATGTCATGCGATTCCCGCGTTAACGCGCCCCGGAACCGGAAATGGGGCTTAAAGGGATAATCACGACTCACTGTCGGAGAATTCATTTAAAAGAATGAAAAGAATTCGTTTTATTAAGTAACCAAGCGTGAACGGAACTTAAGTTGCTCCATTATTCGTATCGTCATCATCAGTATTCTCATTTTGACATCCACTCCTGGACCAGTACCTCTGTTATTTATTTTGTTCAGATTCGAAACCTGTGCGCGGCAGGTTTCGAACCTTTGAACGTGTTTAAACAAGCGTTTTTGCAATGATTATCTTAGTTCTGTCAAAAATTACACCTTATGGTGTTTAAATCCCACAGTCAGGTTGATGAGCACTCATTAGATAGGGTGGTACTATTTTAAGCCGGCACCACACGGCTAAGTGCCATAAATTAGAATAACAGCCCGTTTTCTTCGCAATCTTTGCTCAAGTGCTTTATCAATGTCGAGCGCAGTCGCGGGCAAACATTGTATAATTAACTAGCATCAGACTGAGATGTCTTCTTGTTTGTTTTATAATTTAGTTTCAGGAAAGATATTCTTTCATACTGACATTATAAAAATCTTTTATAGTTTTTATTTTCAATGTTATCACAATGAAGCTTTTGTTATACACTTATACTTAGCTTGCCCGCGGCTTTTCCTGTTTCTAAGCTACCTCTCCACCAATTTACAGCCTAATCGATTCAGGCCTTTTTGAGCTATAAATAGTGTAGGTACACTTGATACATATCGATTTAAATTATAAACATTTAAATTCACAGTGAAAGCCGATAGCCAAAAAGGTACATTGGATCCACAGCGCATATTCCGTTCGTCTTGAAAATCGAGTTTTCTTAATTTCTACAAGTATTCCTTGCAACCAAACAGCTTTGTTCGACGCACGGATACGTTGTGATGCCACCGGCGTATCGGGCACGTGGACGGAATGATAATAGGAAACTTGCGGAAGACTGCGTCGATGTTTGCAAGGTGTGCTTTGAGCTTAACTCGAACGCGATTCTCGGAATTAAGAAACTATAAAGAAAAGAATTTACAACAAGCTTACAAAGCCATTTATAAATAGCTCACTAACGTTGGTACAGTAACACATTTCATCTGAAGGTCAGGTACAGAACTGATGGTACTGTGGTATATGTATACTAAAATTTAATATAAATAAAATATATTATTTAAACTTTATTGGCGTGTAAATAGTCCAAATATATAGCTTCTCATTATTTAGTGGTATGTAATTTATAATTGCTTAAAACCACATGCTTAAATAGAAAACATAACATGCATAAAAACACATAAAACTGCTTGTACAAATAATAACCAGAGACAATTCCATTGCACGTCAGTGTATAATTCCAATTTTGAAAGCTAAACTCAATGCATGCCAAATTAGTTTTCAAATTCGAATATACATACGTCAACTGCGATAAACACACGTTTGAATCGAATCCACTTTACACAAATAAATTGCCGCAAATGACCGTTCTGGTTCGGTCGAAATAAATTTGCGATAGTAAATTGTCCCATTGAAATTAAATTAAATTCAAGCACGCCAACCTAAACCGCAGACCAGCGAAATGAATGGAATAGATTGTTTTTGCATTATTGTTTGGTGTTAAAACAATATTGAAGACTAAGAAAGATTTTATTGAATATATATACTGTCTGTCCCCGCGACTCCGTCCGCGTTACATTATGTTTGTATGCGGGCCACGTCGTACCTCTCTACTTCTCTACTCCAGTGTTCAATTTGCCTCACGAAATTAGACTTAAGTCAAGTAAGACAGTTTTTTATGATAACATATTTATCATAAAAAAAACTGTTATTAAATAAGTTTACCTAAATTTTTCGCATAATTAAAAGGTTTTATTTCCTCTCTAGGCTTATCTTAAGATAGCATCACCAAGTTCCCAAGAATGCTCTTATCTTAAATTATCAAAACTTTAGAAACTCAAATGTGCAAACTGAAAACTCGGAAGAGATACAAAACGTCTCGAAACAAGAACGAAAGTGCTCAAGAGCGAAATTCACGATAATTTGGCAAACAGTCGTCTTTCGTAGTCGGAATTATTTGAGAATAAATTCGAGAATATCTTACAATTCTGAAGCGGTTTTTTTGCCATAAGATATAAATTATTCCTAATAGTCCGGGATCCGTAGTACATGTAAATCGAGTGATTACTAACAAGCTATTTTTTCGTGAGTAGCTTAATTTTAATGAGACGCCCAAAAATATCCTATACTCAACTTTTGATTGTGGTAGCTAACAGAGATATCGAGGATTAAATATGTCGATTTGATGATCCAAAAAAATTGATTACTAACCGGTTGCTTTTTGGTTTTATCGTAAGATAATGATCTAAATTATATGAAAAAATATTTGTCCTACAAAACCTATGGTATGATCAAAGAGTCCTCCCTTTCCAAAATGTATCTTAAACAAGGTCACAATAGATTATTACCAACCAGTCATAATAACTTATTTTTAGGGTCCCATAGCCAAATGGCAAAAACGGAACCTTTATAGATTCATCATGTCTGTCCGTCCGTCCGTCTGTCCGTCCGTACCTTGCGGTGCGAACTATAACGGTGGATGAGAATCGCATAGTGCGGGGGGTGTATGAGATATATCCAGTTATCCACTAAATACGGGTTATAATTCGCCGTGCGTCTGCTTGTCCTGGAGTGGAAAGAAGATGGTGGAATCAGGTCATTAAGTATGTTCAAGTCATGTAGGTGGTTTATTTTTGAATATCGAACAACCTCCTTAGCTTTATAATTATTGCTGTTACCCACGACTTTGTCCGCGTAATTTTCTGATATTATTTTAGACAATTTAGTTTTTAATAATAATTATTTTAATACTTTGCGTAGCGCGTTCAAACAAACTCTTCAGCTTTATAATATTCAAATAAGTATAGTTGTATAAATACTTAATACCTACAATATTTTTTTACCTAGATAACTATAAAATAAAGTTATTTAAATTTTAAAAAAATCACTATCTTATCCATAATCACAAAAATAACTCTCTTTCGGGGGATCGAACTCGGTGACGCACAGTCACCGCGAGTTCGATCCTTGCCATTACGCCAACTGAGTTTTGCGAAAACCGACGAAATATGTCTTTGATATAATTACAAATTATATTTTATTGCGGGTGTGTTGTTACACTGACGCCGACTTAACTTTCTATGTTACAAATAGGCAAACTTAAAAATTACAATTCTTGTCGGACTAGCGATACATACCTGTTTTTTTGTAGGACATTGTTACATTTGGGCAAGGAACACACTAACCTATTCTGTAATATTTTTGTCCTACAGTTACTAATGAGATAAATGGTCTTGTGGTATTAACAATGTCTAGGCGTAGGACCGGGATAACGTACCACGAAATTTGTAGGACAATAATGTCAGTTAGATTTTATAAATATTAATTAAGTATACAACAAAAAATCAGCTGGTTAGTAATCATTTTTTTTGACCTCGTTTTCGATACATTTTGGAAATGGGGGACTCTTTGATCAAACCATAGGTTTTGTAGGATAAATATTTTTTCGTATTATTTAGATCATTATCTTACGATATAACTAAAAACCAACCGGTTAGTAATCAATTTTTTTGGATCATCAAATCGACATATTTAATCCTCGATATCTCTGTTAGCTACCACAATCAAAAGTTGAGTATAGGATATTTTTGGGCGTCTCATTAAAATTAAGCTACTCACGAAAAATTAGCTTGTTAGTAATCACTTGATTTACATGTACTACGGATCCCGGACTATAAAGAGATCTTGTCACCACCAGCGAGATACATATATTGTGTATTATTTTCTAAGATAAAAAAATGTACAACACCCCTAAATCCCGTATATTAATTATTATTTCATGTTAATATTTACTAATAAAATTTCCTTACTAAAAATTTCGCTTGTTTTTGGTATATTTCCAATAACTTGTAAATACAAGGTATAATAACTGCCTATGTAATCAGCCTCACAAGTATTTCTTAGATGTGTTTCGCCGGAGGGGCTTACCCAAAGTTATTTGGTGAATGCGGCATACGACAGTACATATTTCATTTCTATTTCCACCCTAAGAATTATGTGAGACGTATAAACAATATCAGCATTTATCTATATGTATATGATGAAATGTTGAATATAGAAACTTTGGTAAATTAGGATGAAACCAATCTATGTATTTCACTTTAAAGTTTTCATAATTTACTTAACGTGGCATTTATTTTAATATGTACATATATGGACAATTATAATATTTTGACAATTTCAGGCTGCAAATAAAAGAAATATCAAAACCGCATAATTACTTAATTCTGCTACTTTCGCAAAAACACTAAGCTCGACTTAGTGATATTCGCGATTATAATATAACGCCTTATCTTGAGTTTAGGGTGAAAGGGCGGATTGCAAGGCGCGCATTTTTATTGAACATTCCGCGGAGATAACTGCAGAGTGATAATTAGTATTCTTTGAGAACGGGGGTGTATCTAGTGGTCGTTTTTTTTAAATTTCCAGATAACGCTATCCTTGTATGACGGTTTATACAATCATATCAAAAATCAATTATAACAACAAGAGATTATATATTTGCATAGGCATAACATATGTTTATGCAATACACTAAAATTATACATATTATGTAAACAAGACTTCCCTTACAAATATTTAAAAACAATTTAAAATTATTTTTATATTCCAACCCATTTAATAGTGAGAAAATACATAAGTTGTTCATTTTCTAGTTAATAGTCTGATTACTTAAATAATAAAACATTTAACATAAATAATAAAATGTATTGCACTGGGGCAATAACGACCGCCCCTGTATTCCTTTGAATATCGTTATCAATTCGCGTCAGTGATCACGGAAAAGTATTGGAATTTATACTTTCTGCGTCGGTTTCCCGAATTCTGGGTAAATTGAAGGGTGAGGTGGAAGGTCGTATCTGATATTTTAATAAAAGATAAATTCTGTAACTTTCAGAAGATTTCAAAAAAGTTGTAGTTTTTATTGAATTGAATGAAACAAATATAAAACCATTTCACATTCTTTTAAAATTTGACATACAATTATATCTGGTAATTAAGTCATAGCATGAAAATAAAGTTTGTGAAGATATTTTTTTTTCTATATTCTTTCACTAAACATTGTATGCATATATCCAAGGCAAAGCGAAGGCTAGTATTATAGTGAGAAACGTTGCTAGTAGGCATTACATAACAAACAAAACCTGAATTTTAAAATTTCTATGAATCTCATATCTTCCGCTTCATTTCATTCTTGTGATGGGATTCCGTCCCACATTTTTTACCCAAGATATGATCTTGCATAAGGAATGAGGGTAGAACAAATTCTAGGCAAATAGATAAAATATTTACATACCTATAGATAGATACGAGTTTTGTTGGGATTACTTTGAAAGAAAGGAATTTCAAAATGGTGGTCATTTGAGTTATATTACAATTTCTTTGTACGGACGGGCAGCAGCTTCGATCTATGTACTGTACCAATTACTAGGATCACCATCTAGCCATATATAGATATTTTTATTATAACAAGCAGACAACAGGGACAAATATTTGCAGATCGTACTTTTGTCCCGAGGCGGGAATCGAATCTAAAATACCTTCGGACCTTTGCCGCTGCGCCACAGAGGTCGTCAAAATACCCGTCATGTTTTTCATTGCAGATGTAGAGTACGTTGTTCAATTTGATGGATAGCTTATAATTTCCGTAACACATTCCAGGTCATTGGGTCCTGATGAGCTGGTGAGTTAATCGATCCGATAGCCGAATAACTCACAAATCTATACTCCGTTGCAGAACGAAAATAAATGTATTTAGTTATTAATAACTAAACACAGACTAGACGTCCGATGTTCAGTAGTCAACGAAGATTTCTCAATTTTCAAAATTCATAACAATACCAAAATTGATGAAGTCTCTAAAGGCCTTTGTTATACAAATTGAACTCAAAATTGAAGGTGGCAAAGTTTTATTGAAATTGAAACACAGTTGTGAAAGAATAACGGACGGGTTAATCTGAATTTGATGGATGTTGCAAATTGTTCCAGAACGTCTATACGAACTTGAACAATGAAGCACATTATTCATCATCATCATTTTAGCCCTCGGACGTCCACTGCTGGATGTACAGCAGCAATTGCGGGTTCGATTCCCGCCTCGGAACAACAATTTGTATCATCTGCAAATATTTGTTCCGGGTGTCTGGGTGATATATGTTTATGTATAATAAAAAATATGTATCTATGTATATTATAATAAGTATATCAGAAATCTAGCATCCGTAACACAAGCTTCGAGCTTACCACGGGGCTAGATGTCGTTGTGTAAAATTGTCCAGCAATATTTATTTATTTATTTATTCATTATGCCAGCCACGATTTTTGAACCCACGACCTTAAAGTCGAGTGTGCTCCCACTTGGTCAACACGGTTTCAATCCAGGCTGATAGATAGACTATCCAATCCATTTATCAATGTGAACGACACCACCGGTATGAGAATCCCGTGGCTGCGACCACTCCGCTGGATATGTAATCCACGGGATTTCCACTTCCGAGCTCTCAGATTAATGGAGACGGATAAGGATCCATAGCTTAGCCCCATGTTACTGAGTGATAACTTACATTACGTTCAATGAGAATTAATTTAGTAAACACCTTAAAATAAATAATGTTCATAGTTCTCTAACCACTTCCCTGTCCAGCGATCTCAGCAATACTTTTTCAGCTTAAATACTGAAAAAGTATTGCTATTCTAAACAAACGGAGGATTCGGTGTGCAAAATCCACAATTTTGTTTGCGTAACTTTTAAGCTTTTGTGAGTGTTAAGGAATGGCTGTTTTTATTTTGTTTTGCTGACGTTACTTTTGTTTATTTGATTCGCTTTTTAGGGTTCAGTGGTTAAACAAGGAACAAACTTTCTTTGCACTTTTAAGGAGGTAGGTTGTGTATATAGTATATATAATATCACACATAGACACACCCCTGTGTGTCTATGTGTGATATTTTTATCACTTGGATACCTAAGTGATTTAAACTAAGACCTGCACTTAGACAGTCTTATTTATAATAGTTAAACCAGTAAAACTACGTAATAGTACTTAACAAACACTTTATTTTAACAATGATTTATCAAAATAACAAAAATAATTGTAATAGAAGGTTGAAATGGTGTCTAGGTATATTAATTTTTGCCCACATAATGTTTTAAGAAGACAAAATTTAGAGACAGATCTATACGTCCCTTATTCTTCTGTGGGGTAAGAACAATTAAAATCTTAATCAAATTAAAAATTTTTAAGCAGTTGCTACGAACTAATGCATAATTAGGTATACATTATGAGTTTGCCGAAATAATTACAAGTTAGTTAAATAATTCTTTCAATAGTTTCTTATGAAACTTAGGTCCGTCAAGACAGAATTCCATTGCTGTCTCTCATAATACATATTTAAATGATAAAGCGTTGTGTCACATCTTCTCACGGGTATCGATAATATCCAGTAAGCGATTAATATGCCAGAAATCACGTTGAATATTTCAAGATTTTAAAGTAGAAGACGTTGGCCACGATGGTAAGACGACCTACTCGACTTCTGGGAAGACTGGTGGCATACTGCTCTAGACAGATACTACTGAACAGAGTTAGAGGCCTTTGCCCAACAGTGGGAAAGTACAGGCCACTTGGACAAGTTTACCGAGAACACTGATACGAAATATCGTTTATGCATTAGTTTTTAGGCCAAAACTTGATTTAGCTGAATATTTATTTTATCTACTTTACAACAATTTAAATAATATTTAAGTGAAATAGTTTGTCGAATATATAAATCTGTAAAATTATTAAAATAATAACATCGGACGGCTTAAATAAAATGAATCTTAAATATTTTCTTACATAACGAAATATAGGACTTTACTTTGATGCAGTAATAATGTGCTCTTAAATTCACTACAAAATATAACATCCTATGTACATCAGTTCGTTAAGACTAGGTACATAGCAATTAATACATAAAGGTTTTACATATAAGTTAGGTACGAGATTTGAGGATTCTAACACGAACGACAAATAGATTGAAATGTAAAACTTCATTAAACGCTATTTGTACTAATAAATAAATAGAATAATTTTATTGATACATACAATAGATAGATTATCTCTTTCTTTCTTTGATATTTTCATAAAATTTTGGCTACTTAAGATCATTAATTTAATTATTACATAAAACTTAAAATGGTTCAGCATTTTAAGTTTTATGTAATAATTAAATTAATCTGTGCTAAAAACAAGAAGACAGTTTTTATATCACTTTCAAATTTTATAACATTTTTAATTTAATTTTAATTACTCAATCCCTTTTTATTAGTACAAATAGTGAAATAATTGAAATCCTTAGTATAGTTTATCTATATAAAACATCGAGAGACTTTACATATTAAGTTTAAGTAGTCTTATTTTAAATAATTAAAATGACAATTATTCGATTTTGTAATAATTTATTTGACATTTAGATAATTTATAAATATAATACATATGATATTGAAAGTGATATTGGACGACATTCTACGTGATTGAAGTAAAATACTATTATTATAATAAAAAATCTACTTCTAGGTAAGAGGAAGCATAAAAATTCTAAATAAATTCGAAAATAACAATATTGGTCCAATACAGGCAGAAATAGTTAGGAAAGGTATATTATATAATATAGACAAAGATAAGACAGTATATAAAGGTAGAAGTTCTAAGATAGTAAGATTAATATGAATTCAAGGAAAATTTTAGTGTATGAGATCAAAGCAAAAAGAAAGTTTGGAATTATAAGGTATTATTAAAAAAAAATGTCAGTTTGAAAAATATATCTTAATACTAAATATATCATTAAAACTTTAATTTGAACCAAATATCGATGAAGCCTAAAAAGGCATTATATTTTCATATTACAAATGGCACAAAACACAAGCTATCTAAAAATAAATATATAATAACTATAGACTCTTACAATAATATATAATAACGGCAGTACCAAATTTACTACATTTGGTGTCATCGACCCTAAGTCTACCCACACAGTTAATACATTGCACCTATTTTAAGCCATTTCTAAGCTATCGGAATTCATTAGATATTATTTACAGTAGCTACCTAATAATAATGCTAGGTATATTTTATATTGTTTTATTAAATATTTGTATATTTCAATACAGTAAAGTATTTAAAATCGATTTAGTTGTGAATACAAAAACAATATTAAATAAATTTAAACCAAAAATAAAATATGAAATTCGTGTGAAAATTGTTTTCGTTGCATTCAGAAAAAAATCTCTTTCGATGTTACATCCGTTTTTGTTGTTAATATTAATAATTTTATTTAATTAAACTTATTTAAACTAAGTATATTAAAAGAACATAAGCTACATACTAATTTTAATATCAGAATCTGTTGAATACTAAACACAAATATTTACACCTAATAGAACTTCGGCATAAACGACAATAAATAATTATAATATAATCTATGACTATAGGTTTATAAGAGCGTCACCAACACATTCACTCAAAAATGGCGGCGTCTTAAAAATATAAGAAATGAAATAAATTAATAACTATCAAGAAACCGGCGTACTACGTACATGGTTTTAGCTTTTAAAAGTCTTGCAGTTTATTTGTAATAAATCCGACAAACATACCTACAAGGTGTCCCAAAATAGAGGATTGACGCGCCAACTTTTTTGACTTTATAATATTTATTTTTAAGACATAGTGGGACTCTATTTTGTAACAGCTTGTACGATCAGCAAATCTGCGGTATAACCTACTCCGTCGCTTAGTAACGGAATAGGTAGGTACATTATTTGCATAATAGGTATGTTACCTATATGAACACAATGAAAAAATATATAAAATATTTTTTGTGTATTGTAACTACTAACGAGTAAATACAATCAAATAAAAATATATTAAAGTATTTTGAATTTATATATAACAACAAGACCTTCAAACGAAATAACAATATATTGCATTTTATACCTCCTTACCTTAGTATCCATTTTAATCTAACTCTAAATATAGAAGCTTTTAATTTTATACTTTACTTATATACCACAGCCTTCAAGGCTAATATTATCAAGGGCAATACTACTAATTCGAAAATTGTTCCTGGTTCAAAAATTGTCTGTTTGTGTAATCAGTTTTAATTACGAATATTGTACGAAGTTCGAAAATACGAATTTAAATCGAGCTCCGCTCAATCTTTAAAACCTCTTTGCTGTAATAATAATGATCTGATAGCGGAACAATACAGGCCACTGAGACTTTTTGAATTTTTACGAAAAATTATTTATGTATTTGGGTTTACATACTTATCGAATTAGTAGATGGTACCCAGCTTAGGACATCGAATGCAGAAAGAGGAAGAATGAAACACCAAGAGACTTAAAACTGTAGATACCATACATTTGAGCACATACTATCTTTGCCCTACTCTTATGCTTCAAATATAGATAAGCCTTCCTTGGCTATAACTTTTATGTGATTTTTTTGGTTAAAATCGCTGTATATCCTTGATATTAAAGGTTTACCGTTGCCTTAATTTAGATTTAAGCTGTTTATAGCTAACGTCTCGAATCTAAAAGACACATCTAGTATTCTAATTTTAAATTGTAAAATGAATAAAATCGTTGAATTTTATGTTCTTATTTCCTTGGTATCCTTGAATAAACTTCAAAAATTCGAAGACTAAACAGATTTTGAAATCAGAATCTTTTGTCGACATAAATAGTTTTTAAAAACATATTTTAATATTAGAATCATTGACTAAATTCACAGGCTGGAAAATACAAACCAATTTTAAAATTAGAATCCTTGAATGACGTCATAAGCTTCTAAAGTGGACATAGTAAGATAGATCAGCCAGAGAGAGAATAAGAATATAGATGTGCCTATTTTGGCTCCCCTGGGCCCGCCGAGTTCGCCGCCGATGCTCTTCCTCCGTCGAAGGACCAGCACCAAGACGGCGATGGCGGCTTCAGAGCAGAACATCGTCACGCTGAATGCTAGGCTGTTGGCAATATGAAACTACAGTGATTAATCATCATCTTAGCAACCTTCTAGAAAACAAATTATGACCCACCACTAGGCCCGGTACATCGCAATAACACCTATTATAATGAAAGAAAGAAAGAGTTAAGTACTTTATTGTACACCATTAATATAATAACATACTCGTAATAAGTAGGTAGATACATAATAAAAAAATATCTATCTATGTATGTATATTATATTAAGTATATCAGAAATCTAGCACCCGTAACACAAGCTTCGAGCTTACCACGGGGCTAGATGTCACTGTGTAAATTGTCCAGCAATATTTTTTTATTTTTTTTATTTTTTTATAATATGGTACCTAATGGGACAATTGACGACCTTATCGCTAAAAGCGATCTCTTCCAGACAACCTTTGGATGGATATTATAGGTTCTAGGGAACTCGTTGTAATCAAAATGTTTACCAAGCTTGGCGGGTTGGCATTATAACTACAGTAAAAAGTACGATATTTGATGTCTGAAGTATTTTGTAATTTCAAGTAAAGTTTCATTAAATATGTTAAAATTAAAGTTAAATAATGTTTTTAAGTTTTCGCGTGAAAGAGTATCATACAATCCATGCATTATCACGTTCACTTGACTTACTTCCCAGGTTCAACAACGAAGGTCTCCCCCCTACTCCAGTGGACGATGGCAGCTAGCGTCCAAGCCACCCCGATGCCCAGGAACACGTTCACAGCATTAGAACCCGTGACGTTCCCGACCGACGCGTCGGCGTGTTTGTCTTGACACGCTGCTACTTTGCTTGCGAATGTATCTGGAATATTACATAAGTTTATAGCTAAAATACAGAAGAGAATATGTATTTATTGGTCAAGAATGATTGAGATTCTAAAACAGATTTACGTATCAGAAAGCTGTTTCGTAAGATTTATGTTTTGCAGCTTTATAGCTAAGAACATAGCAAATACTCGTACGTACTCATAAATACTTGTCTATATCGGTCAAGAATTATTGAGATTTTGAAGTAAATTTACGTTGACTATCCACCATCAGAGGATGTGACATAAGATATAATGTTATGCAGCTATTCGCTTATTGGTTAAACGTACCCACAGCAACGTCTTATAGGTTGAAACTAAAATGAACCCTTGTCTCTTAATATCCTTATACTCGTACCACATAGCCAATTAGCAATAAAATATGCTGAAATATGGAATATTTGTACCTGGTATACTCGTTCCCAGCGCGACAAATACTATAGCTGTGACAGAGTCCTTGATGCCGAGCGTGCAGCCGAAGTGGGACGCTACGTCGCCGATCACAGCAGTTACGAGGCCGATACATATGATGGACACCACGAAACAGACGTAGCCACCGCCAATGTCTATGGAGTAAATAATTTAGTTTAATTTTGTGTTCAAATTAATAACTAATTAAAACTCAGCAAACATTCAGCAAAATGAAAAATTAATTAGGTAGGTAATTGATTATTTGATTTATTTATTTGATTATCTATGTCCTAGACGTCTAAATGAATTTTTATCTACCAAATTTCATCTAATTCATACATTAATTAACATACAAACAGAAAAATATATATAAATCATCAAATTAGTTTCAGTATCACATACATTAAGCCTATAAACACACTCTGAAAACAAACTTACTTACTCCATGACTGACCCTTACATATTTATTATTAGTATAGAAGACAAGTTACCTGTGGGCGGCACGAAAGCAAATATGAGTTTCCAGAAGACAGTAACCAGATGAAGAACGTAGTCTGACCAGGATGGAGGCTCGTCTGGATCATCTGAAACAATAATTATATTACGACACTTATCATGTACGTTATGAGAGATGGCCTCAAGCCACAGCTCACATGCCACAGCTCTATGAGTGTCGGTAAACCGGATTAAAATTCTAGAAGACGGGCAGCGTCTTTCTCTATACTGTACCAAGTAGTACCAACTTACTGCGATCACCATCATCCGATTGGCGTGGTGATTATAATCTATAAGGCCTATGATTGATATTGTTGAGACCCGTGCTCATTCATCATCATTTCAGACATCGGACGTCAACTGGAGCCTCGCTAAATTATTTCTAGGTACCACGGTTAGATGAAGCGTGAACTGGCCGATTTGTTCAGAACAACTGTGCATCTTCTTGGTGGACGTCCGACGCTGCTTAATATGGGTTGCTATGATGATGATGACGTCTGACGCTGTATTTGCTAATCCATGGTCATTCGTGAACTTTTTGGCCCTACGGTAACGACGAAAAGAACTTTATTGAATTGTAACAATGGTAATTCCAGTGCAGCAAAGTTGTCAACTCTAAATAATGTTTGCCAAAACCGCGTACGCAACTTTACCCACAACAGTGTGCAGTAAATCATAAAATTGTTGAAAACTTATCTTACTGCGAGTTTTCCGGCGAATCTAAATGGCTTGCAGCCAAAAATGCTCGCTGCAATTTAGTGAACGAATTGGATTCCTTTTTGTAAGCAAGGCACCTAAGGCGAACAGTTATGGAATGTTCTAGACATTTTGTTGTAGATTTATACGTTGTTTGTGCAATGTAATATAGACAATGTCTCTTACAAGAGTTGTTTAAATATTCGCGTTATCTTGATTTTATTCTGGCTGTCACTGAAATAACACATAATGTTGTATTTCGTGTTACAAATATGCCGCAGTCTTTATATGGTTGATAAATCATTATCCGAACATTCCAAATACAAATAACTGAAAATCTAGGTGTTCTTTCTACATTGGATAATTATTTTAAATGTAATTACCTGAGTTGGCAGTAAGAGCTTCTGTAAACTGTTCCTTCCAAGACGAAGTGCCTATAATAATGGATGCGTTGGCTCGCTGCACCAACTTGTCAACCGTGTTCTGCAACAAGAGTTACTCTTGATAAATTATAACCGAGATAAACTGCTGCAGTGGATCTGAAATATGGAGCGGGATGAGCGTTGAAAACGTATCAAGTTTTCATATTATTACTACTTTGTTGAGCCGTTTCTCACGTGAAAAGAAAGTTGTCAAGAAATTTTAAGTAGATATTTGACAGATCTATGAGATTTGGAACGCTGACTCCTCCTGCGAAAGACTGCTCTTGTTGTGGTCGAAAAGTCGAGAGTGTTTTCATTAGGACCACACAGGGTTTTGAGGCTTTTGTTTTATTTTACAAAAGTAATGCATTGCCTGCTGCTGTATTTCCTGAAACTTATACTTACTTATCTGGGTCTCTTCAAGGCAAGACTGAATAGGTACCTTCTAGACCCTTGCGATCCATCTTCGGCCACAACGACACTTACCATCAGGTGAGATAATGGTCAAGCAAGGGTCTAATAACAATAAAAGTAAGCGTTATTGTACCTTAAACTCCTTGCTCTCCTTGACCCTCAGCTGCGCCCTGGTGATGTCTCCAGACCTGGGCAGGCCCATCATGGCCACCACAGCCTCCTCCTCCGGCAGGGTCGCCAGGTGCGTGGCTTCATTCGCGCCAGGGGGCAAGTTCGGTTCGTCGTCTGCAACGCAGAGAAAATATTACGAGGCGTCTTTTGTTGCTAATAATTTGACAGACGAAGTAATATATCAGCATTCTAAGGACTATGCAGTGTGGTGCTGACTTAAAGATAACAATGGCAATTTACTGTTACCCCAATTCTGTATGTAACATTACATCTATCTATATAATAAAAATGAATCGCCGTTCGTTAGTCTCGCTAAAACTCGAGAACGGCCGGGCCGATTGAGCTGGTTTTGGTCTTGAAATGTTCGTAGTAGTCCAGGGAAGGTTTTAGAGAAAACTATAGAAAGCGGGCGAAGCCGCGGGCGGGTCAACTAGTAATGTATAGATATGTATATGCCGTGTGATGCTGGTCTAAGTAAGTTAATAGTACCGCCCCTCTTCTGTGGATTTCATCAAGGTGACTAATTTATATACCACAAGACAGCAGCGTCGTTCTGTTTACTAAACTACTTGCTAACTACAATCACTAACCCGTCTGATAAACGAGGTGTTTAATACGAGTCCCTCAAAACCTATAAAAAATAGTATTAAGAAGACCCGGCCCATGAAATAATTTCCACACAGTTTTTACGTGAAAAAGTAAAATCATCAAACCATTCAAACTTTCACGTTTATAATATTAGTAGGTAAGGATATAACAACAGTAATAATTAATATAAACGGTAAAATAAACACGGGATAAAGGCCAGATAAAACAAATTGTTATAGTCATGCATTATACTAATATCTTCTAACCCTTAAAATGAGGGTAGTCATCGTGTTTTGTCTAAAATAGCGTCTTTATGTTTCTCAATTTAATATTATGGGAAAGGGAACGCCTAATTTATTGGTGAAATGGGTATTTATTAGTACAATGATGTCATTATAGAATAATGACGTCACATAGCCGTAGATTTGATGAGACTGAGCGTACCTATATATAACTTCGGCGAAATAATTATTGGACGGAGAAAGTTGCGGTTGTTTTAATTAAAATTGATTGATTGACTGATTCAGATGTTGTCCGTGAAATAATTGTAAATTATCGTTAAGTTTTACCATTCGTGTCATGTTACGGCATAAACTAAATCTATTTTAGATTTTCAGGCAGTTTTTAATTGCGATATAGATTTTATTGCTCTACCTCATTATGTTTATGCTACAAAATTATGTATACCTAAGTCATACACCTTGTTAATGAAAAGGAAGAAGTCAACCAAATAAATCTATTGAAATTGTGTGCAATTTAGCATAATATAATATAATAAAAGCATTCTTATTTATAATTTTTTGTGTCTGGACATCGGTCAAGTAGAAATGCAAACCTAGCCTAAACGTGAAGATCTAGTGAAAAGCTAGAATTCTCTGAAAAGCCCACCTTGGCATTCAGTGTGCATCTATTCAAGGCGATGAAACGGCAAACATTTAATGGGGTGCCCTTGGAAACCGCTCTGTATTCACTATACAACTGTTTTATGAAGTCTACACGGAAATGGAAAACTCAAAACGCTAAAATGATAAAAGTTATATAAAAATAACTAAAATAACTTTTAATTTAGCTTTTATTAGATTGTCATGTGTTCGCAATTGAATTTTCCGAGGTAAAATGTAAGCTACAATAGCATAAGTTTCTGAGAATTTCATTTTCTGAGTGAGATTGAAGAGTTTGGAGATGAATCATTCATTAATCTATGTACATGCGTCGTAAATAAGGACCTTATTTCTCTCGTTACCATAGAAGTCCCTGAGTCCCAGCAGTGGGATCGTAAAATGGGGTGATTATGTACTCTACTAACTTTAGACAGGCTGCAGAAGCACTGAAACGCTAGTTTAATGAGAAGTGTACCCAGGCTCGCTTTTAGTCGTTAAAACGTTATTATTGTGAATGTACGCATTGTTGCAGCGTTGTCTAAGTGGATTTTAATGCAAGTTTCAAAACGTTTCCTAGAAGCCTGCTGCAGCAGCGTGTTTATGTTTATCATCATCATTGCAGCCATCGGACGTCCACTGCTGGACATAGGCCTCCCTCGGTCGGATGCAGCTTGAACCTGTGTCCCAACAGTGGGAACGTAAGTATCAAGGACTAGTCTCTGTCGTCAAGAGAAAAGTCCCTGTGTCCCAGCGTATTTATAACTTTATTAAAATTTTCAAAATTATTTTGTTACAGGTTGTTTTGATAAATATGACATACTCTAAAAACTATGTTTTTTTTATTACCGATTATCACGGGACGAATACGGACAAAATCTTATTTTGTTTACGTAATTTGCTACCGTTCCAAAAGCTATTTGTGATAGATGCACTTAAGTATCATAGCAGAGAATTAAATAGCTCAAGTTAAACTTGAACGCAAGTTGTATGCTAATGAAAAGCTTAATATCCCTAGCTCCGGACTGTTTTCATTTCCGGTGGTTTAATTTTACTTTAAGTAGCATTGTTTGGGTTGACTTTATTAAATTAATTTTGATTCAAAAACGTTCATAACGCTAAATAAATTACCGCGAGTTGACGATCACGATCACGAATGTGCCAACTCGCGGGAATCTATCTTTTGTTTTCGTTTGACGAATAACCCGATTGAAATAAGAAATATAACGACATCCCTTTAGTCAAAAATAAATATTTAAGAGCTGTTGATTTTGTTAAATAATAAAGCTGACTTTGTATGTTAAATTTTTACCCATATTTGTTTACATAAAAGTTCTGGGCACTGTTATCTCCCCAATAAAACCCTTGATCAAATTGATATAACCACTTTTCAGGAGAATTGACAATCCCAGCGAATTTCCACAAATGCAAATGAACGACGCTACAGCCAGTTCTGAAAACGGCATTCCTTAGTAGATAAAATAAGGGGTGGTACTTTTCTAAAGCCGACAACACTGCCAAAATAAACAATTAAGTCCTTAATTCAATGGTATTAACTTCAATTAATTGTTTAATCATAATCTTATGTAAATTAGTTACCATTTGGGGTCTTGTACGTAACTTATGTGTAAATTATTCTAAAGATAATACCAAGGCCTCACAAAACGGTATTATTAACCCGATGGCAGCCCCCGAATTAACACTTCGGAACTGGATTATGATGGCCTAACCCTTCGCGGTGGGTACGTGCGGTAATTAACCCTTTATTCGTACAACAAAATAATATTTAGTCAGTAGCTTCCTGCCCAACGTTATAATAGATTTCCCCGCGGAAATTTGTATTTTACCGCGCTCAAAATAATACCCACTCTCCATCTCTTCAACTATCTCCACTTGAACACGTCAATTCGTACACACACAGAAACATACTTTTTTACATTTATAATTTTATTATGAATTTAGATTACCTACATCATATATTGGACATCCACCCAAAAGATGGACAGAATGATTTAGTGAAAGTCATCAGTGGATATGATAATGATGAAAAATTAATTTATTTCTTACAAACAAAAAACACTATGTTTGTGTTCAAAATATTGTGTCACATCGTAATATATTTTGCATTGTAATTCAACCAATCTTATTATTCAAAATAGTTTAAAAAGTGAAATACTTTGTTAATATATTTGTGTAATTCGTAAATTCGATTAATTAAAATTTTGTTTTCAAATCCTGGATTATTTGGTTTTGAATGAAAGGTTTGTCAGAACTTACCAGATAAAATTGGCTTGTAAAGAAATTAAATAATAATAAATAAGTTTATTCTAAGTAGATTGTAATCTTTATGAACCTACGAATAAAAAATAAAAAAGATACACTGGTCAACTGGCAGTAACAACCTTAAAATAGCAGACATTACTTATTTGTTCGTATATGTGGAATTTAATGTATTAGATATCTTGAGATCCATTCCCAAAAATTAATGATTTAATAAACGTACTCACTCACCAACGTCACTGAAGTATCTATGTATTTCTAAGTAAATAAAATATTCCAAGCGCTCTACAGCCACACTTTATGAACTAAAATTAAAAACTATAGCATAAAAAATTAAAGGTAAAAATCAATGATAAATAAAATAAAAAAACAACACAACTACAATACGGAACTATAAATAAAAGCATGCAAACCAATAAAAATAAATGCTGGTAAAAGTTCTTACTTGTCCAAAATCATAGAAGAGATCCGAAAGAGAGCAGGAATAAATAAAAATAAGAAGAAATAAGATAAAATATAAGGAAAGGTTGAAATAGATAAAAACTATAAACGAAATGTGGTATCCCGTGTTGAGCATTAATTTAATATAATATTAAATAATTGAGATGCATATATCCTACTTATATCATCTCAAATCTTAATGATGGCTAAAGCTGAGAAGGCTAAGCAAAGTCATGCTCTGATGTTTCCCGTAGATTTTTCCCTTTAGCATTATTGCTCGATTTCGTTCGAAGTTTTGTTCATATATTCATTGTTCACGTGGGTTGAAAGGCGAAAAGTTCTCTAATATATTTACACTTTACTTAGCGGAGGACTATATTTTGACGTATTGGTTTCATCTTAATCTTAATTTATCAAAGTTTCACAACATTTCATCATTATACAGTGTATAGATTTTTTTAGTTTTTTCTTATCGCATTATTATTTTTAAAGTTTCAACGCAGTTTTATGTTAACTTACGATGTCACTTGATTTTTTACAATGTAAACGGATATTTTTATTAGGTACAAACAAGATTTCAGCCTCCGGTTTTATCACAATATTTTAAAAAAATCCGCGTGATAGATTATCTAAGCTTTCCCATTAGGCAGACTATTCCCAGTATTTTATTGTATTTTATGGAAATGTATTTAATCGGAACATCTTAAAAATCTTTAATCTTTTGTCTACTTTCCATCCACTTATACACACATACATATTAATTAGCACACATTAACAAGTAAGGGTTATGAAAACAAATATCAACATTCACAACAAATAGGCCGGTCAATTTAGACATAAAAATGAGGGTGAAGTTAAATAAAGTCCCAACAAGCTGAATTTCTGTGAAATTGTTCAAAACATAATTATAAACAATGTCTAAAAGTTCCCCATCATTCCCCATTAAGGAAAAAAAGTTATTCAAGGTCAAAGGTAAAAATAATGTTTTATCTCCATTGTTTGTGATTCAATATTAGAGCACGACCGGCCTTGACAATTTGTGCATGCCAACTTTTATAACTTTTTGAATCGTTATATCTCAGAAACGGTGGCTTGTAAGAAAAAAGTATTGATACATTTTTATAGATAATTTTATGATCTACAATTAGTTCTCAGGTACTTTTATGATAAAACTTACCGTTTTGCTGAAAATCGCGAAAATCTCATTACTTTTACCTTTGACCTTGAATAACTTTTTTTCCTTAATGAGGAATGATGGGGAACTTCTAGACATTGTTTATAAAATAATAGTTTTATAAAATAAATTATGTTAATTACCATATAATTATATTTATATAAAGTAGGTATAGTATTCCTATAATTATGTTTTATATATATACACAAATATCTTTATATACAATATATATTATAAACTATAATATCATCCTCTAAAATATTTATTTATTTACTTTATTTATATCAATAACATTACACACACACACACACACACACACACACTACACACACACCCACACAATTTCTATATAAATATTTGATTTTGCATTTACATAGTCAGGTCATTTCCTTATGTAAAAAACAAATTGTTATGCAAGAGCGGGATCTTCTAGCACAGATTTTTAAATAAATCTAAAAGAAGGTCTCTACAATTATCACCCATGTAACACTACTAAGTTACTGAATAAACGCATATTTTATTTATTTATTTTTATTTTATTTTATTATTATTGTTTATAATTATGTTTTGAACAATTTCACAGAAATTCAGCTTGTTGGGACTTTCTGTAACTTAGAATGTCTAAATTGACCGGACTAAAAGCATAACTTTTATAATAAAGGTCTTAGTAACAAGCTAATACGAGAACGGCAAATTGCCGACGGCTAGATACGTTTTAACCCGAAAGTTTCGATGTAATAATTTCGAAGAAATAGGCCAAGGCAACACTGTTACATATAAATTGGATAAAAAGTACGTGCTCCTTTTCGCAGAATAAAAAACTGTTTTATATATCATGCGGTTTTTATAAACACAATACAATTGGGTTATTTATATTAAATTGAATCTGATTTCAGCAAGTATGTAACTTACTTTTATAAAAATGATTTGCAAAAACAAACACGGGTCGAAGGAATACATAGGAGGCACTATTCAAATATCATATTGTCTTGTCTTGTTAAAACAATTTAAAAAACCAATTTAACCTGTTTACATTCCCAAGGCAAATAAAACCTGTCAAGAAGGATTAGGGATCACGGGTTCCGAGAAATTATAAAAAAACTCATGTTTTTTTTACCTAATATGTATCCTACAATAAAAATGTAATTCATCTTTATAGATTAGGTTAGATGAACTTGCCGGTTCCCCCACGATAATTGCCTTCCTCAAAGAGTTATTGAATAAAATTTGAAATATAACGTGTTAACTAAACTTTTTATTTTGGTTTGATATAATAAACCTAAAGAAGTTATATGCGGGTCGAAAATGACCTTAAATGCTCAGAAAAAGGATTGTACGGCCGTGCGCTTTTTTGCTATTTATTAAAGTAATCTACACGGAACCCTAAACACAATTTAGTCAAAACATAAGCACCCTGAAAAAACACGTAAACAGATTATACGACCACGGCCGTAATTTCTTTGGAAAAACAAAATATACGACTGAATTATTCAATAGGCGGTTTGAATAACAAATTTCCACTGTTTTAAATCTCCTACGTATTCTACCATCATTATCTAAAGGTTGGAATTAATGATTTATACTGTTTCACTTTATTATACTGATCTGATTGGGCTATTATACAATTTCGATGAGAAAGTATTTTTATATTGAGATAAACGGGCAATACACGAACCTTATTTACGTAGACTATTGATCAACCGTCTCGTCCCAGAGCGTGGGACTTCATCAGGATCAAGACACTGCAAGGACACGGATCACGCACGCTCGCCGGTCCGCAGTGCACTGCTCATCTGCTGTTTATCTCAATATGAATTTATCAAACCACGACAGTTTTCATAGAGAAAGTATTTATTTTAATCGTCTCTACAGCCTCTCCACTTTTTGTTGAAACAATTTCAATATATAAAAAAATTGATGTGAATCCCAACTGTTACCCATCAACGTCTTAAAACTAACTCCGTAATTTCCGGTTCAGTTTTATGTCAAACGTGACGTCATAAACTGAAGTACTCCGTAAAATCCGGTTTTCAAATAAACCTCATACGATCCGAATTTCTCCGGATCGGTCGTAAAAGTCCGGATGTATCCGGGTAGTTTTGCATTGATGCGATTCCAATCTCAAATTACGCATCAATACTTTGTCTTAGACAAAGCCTTTACCGCAATAACTTACTTTTTACCGCAGGAAAATCTATTATCACGCGACCAATGCTGCACTGCAGGCGGTCCTAGTTTATTTATACATTTTTTTTTGTTACACATTTCTAGCACTCGATGTCGCTTCAAATATAATAATGATAACACCCTTGGAAATAGCTCCAACCATTACCTAGACTGTCGTGGTTGCATTAAACTTGATGAAACGGGATTAAAGTACCTATTGAAGTTTAACGGTTCACATACGAGGTTCTAAGAGTTTATTATATTTCGTTATGTTAATAGAAATAAATTAAATACATAAAACCTTGTGCTAATTTATTTTCTTAATAGTTATTTATATTTTAAACTTACTTTATAATAAACTACATTTTTTACGTTGGTTTAAGTAGGTACCTATTAATATCGGGAAACTCAAAACCATTTAAATCATGTTACCCGTTTTGTGTTCTAAAATAAGTATTATTTTATTTAATTAATAGTTTAGTACGCTCTTTACAAATTACTATGTATTATCAGATACACAGGTAATAAATTATAATTGTTCAGAACAAGCGGATCAATTATTTGTAAATCGTGTTCAGAAAATCAAATGATATCCAGTACGATTACAGATAATAATCGTGTGATATTAATGTGATTAGATCGCTTCCAAATTATCTAATGGAAATGTAACATAAATCTATAAAATGAATTATTTGTAATTAATTAATAATAAAATTAAAAAGAAATGGAGGAAGCAATTCCACTCCTTATACATTTTTCTTTTTAATTTTCCTTAAAAGCTTTTTCTAACAATAGTTCATTTGTACGTTTTTTAAATATTTACAACAGCAAAAGAAGAAAGATTTAAGGCTAATAAAGGTATTAAGAGTTTTTGTTATCATTAAAAATTACATAAAGAAAAACGAAACCTTGAACTTAACAAGGTTTTCCATTAAAAGGCGATATTTTAGGCAAAATTATGATAATGGAAATCGCTACTAACCTACTTATTCAAAGTATTATTGACTTTTCTCACGAATAAGTTACGGATTCGCTATTAATGAATTCGGCTTCATTAGTTACAAAATTAATGTTTTCGTACAGACTTTATTTAAATTAATAATGATTATTCATACACAGTACAATCACTACGGATTCGCTATTACTGAATTCGGCTTCATTATTTACAAAATTAATAGAAGAATGGGGTCACCGACATAGCCCAGTGGATTAGCTCTTTGAAGTCCCAGACAGTGGCAGGCCATTATAGCTCGGATAACAGATGGCCGATGGGGCCTATAAGTTGTAGAGTGGAGGCCACGAATCAAGAAACGTCCGACGGCTGATATAATGATTATATAATTGATCGATATAATATAATTACAATAGTTTTGGGTGAAAATCACAACTACCTAAAGCATCTCATCGATCGCATACATGAACCAACTAGCAGCCAATTCAACATGCATTTATACCTTTTGTCTGCTAGAAACAGTTTCGACAAAGGTTCACATAGTCTTTTGATTGTCGTCTGTCCTTGGAGTAAAGGCATACGATATGAGGTGACGGCGCCACGCCTTAGGTTATGAATAAACGGGGCAACTGGGAGTTGCGCCACTTTTTCTTGTGTTCGTAGTTTACGAAATTGATATTTTCTGCTATGATTACAAAACAAATTGCCTGGGAAGCGCACTGAATCATATGTGAAAGTAAATAGGACACCGAAAAACAAATGCTGCTTTATAATAATTAGATCTAATTTCACCACACTCTGTTTGTTAGTTTAACATCCCATTAAGTAATTAACAGTTAATCAATATACGTTAACTGACAGTGATTAAACATAACGGGATGTTAATCTTTTACATTCGTAACATGCTCGGAAAGGAACCCGCTACAAAGTTGTGGATATATTTCTAGCTTTCAGACGTAATGAGGGACCTAGGGTTTAAGGCTGAGTCATGACCCTTATTTATTTCGTAGCTATTTTCGGTAAGACGTGGATATCTAGTTTCTCGAATAACTGGTGGTCGTACGTGAAATATTAAATGTATTTGGCTTTTTTACCGACGAAACAATAAAGGGGTATTTTCTGTGTTCCAGTTGAGAATACAATCGTAAACGTTAATAGGTTGGCAGGTAGAAAATGTATTGCGTTAAGCCCACCTGTGAAAGGATTTTTGTTTGATCTTATATAAATATTAATGATAATAAATGTTTACTAGTACGTAGTAGTCTACTTTGTCATATAATAAAATAAATAAATATAATACTTTCTCATAATGTTTGCTACATTTCAAGTACCTACCTGAAATATTCTTAGCTATAAGCCGCGCACTTAAAGAATTGATTTATAAATGGCGTCCGCTCGCATGCGTTCTCGCTCACTCTCTATCGCTGTCTATACGTTTATCCTTGTTTTGCCAATCGTACCATACGTCCCGCCGCCATTTTCAAATCAATTTTCTATCTGCGCGGGTTATACATAAGTTTACGCGTAAAAGTGCGCAACTGTAGCACATTTCTGTACGGTTTACAATAATAAGTGCGTATAGCATACCTGGGAAGAGAACGGCGATGTTGGCCGAGGCGTCTGGCAGGAAAGTCTCAAACATCTCTGTGTCATGCAAACAGAAAGCTGTGTAAGAACTAGGCAGGTGGTGTGACAGAAACACTATTTGTTGACTAGCGAAATCTAATCTTACGCTAAATGACCATGTCTTCTTCTTCTAAGAATATATTTAGTTAATTTAAAATTGATTAGAAAGCGACCATTGATGATTTTTACGATATTCTTTAGTTTATTTGTTTTATTTTACGAGCCGTGTTGACGTTCACACTTGACGTTCATTCCTAAGGACGTGGGTTCGACACCGGCGTGTAGGTTCGAATTTTTATTCTGTAAATATTGATGTATTTTAAAGTTATTTACTTAGTTGATTTGCGAATTAAATACTCTGACTTTGTCTTTCTACTCATGATATAATTTTGTTGATATATAATATTTACTGAAAAATATAAATTTTATAACTAAAGCACGTAAGTTACTGATATACAAAGAAAATTTACCATACCTACTCGTTTATTCAGAACCCGGGCACAGACCAGGAAATATAAACAAAATACCATCAAAAACAGTATAAATCTCATATCTGTTTTAATATCGGAATGCCGAGGCTTTATTCAGAAGACAAATCCAATTAAAATGTAATTTATTACAATGTTTGTGTCACATCACCGCTGTTATAAAGCTAGTCTAAAATTACATAATCTAATTAACACGCAACAGACCACAGAATTACCAAATATTTTCGCCAATTTAATTATTATTATATCGTTTATTTAAACGGAGGTTTATTCGCTAATAAAAATGATATTTTAAAATAATACTTACCTAAAAAGGAAAAATTAAACTAATTGAAATTCTTTATGTTATAAAAAAATGATAGTAAATAAAAAACTGTCGGACAATTGATAGCAACATCTAGCATGATAAACACTAAATTAATTCAAGGTAAAACGCATTTTGTATTAATTAATAATAATTTAAGTATAACGAGTGTACTATTTTATGCACTTTTCTTCTTAACCCTATATTATCAACTGGTTTTTCCCAATGACCCAAAAATGTCACGTAAAAATATTTTGCGATAATGTCCTAAAAGTAACACGTACGTCTAGCCACATAAATTCAGAAATACTCACTGGTCCCACAAGACCACATGATGGATCTTACCCTTTTTAATATTCAAGATAAGTCTTGCATTACAAATGGAGTGGCGTAGGGTTAAGTGAGTTTTTATCTAACACGGTAAAATCGGAGTATATTTTTAAGATACAAAGAATTTTATGTGGTTTTGAATCTTTGGCTGATTAAAAATTTTCTCCGAATATTTTTTATGAATAAATGTGATGTTAATTCGGCTTTTTATCGAGAAACATACAATTTTGACTAAGTAAAATATTAGGCCGCTTGGTGCCGGCTTAAGAATAGTACCCGCTAGTAAGTGAGGTGATAATATCAAGTACCTACCCCAAGACCTATAATGGGTTCTGTTAGGGAGACTCGTGCTATTGGGACGTTATGGGGACTGTTATCCTGAACCAATCAGCTAAAGCCATTGTGTAAGCTAACTTTATGTATACAGCGTGCACTGGCTAATAAAATTAGTAGTAGGTATTTAGAACGGCTAATTCAATTATACCTACACAATGTAGGTGACACTGTTTACCTACACATTTTATTTTGTAATCAGTACTACCTTATTCGTTAGAATTAAACTAGATAATATAAATACATATTGACACAACAAAAAACACATACCTATTCGAGTATCTAGTCCCTTTAACCCAATCTCGAAGCTTACTATACTTCAAGCTTAGATGTTGCTGTTTAAAACTGTCTAGCAGTATTTTAAGCGGAGGTGGATTAATTTCATACTAATTTTGTATGTTTCGCAAGTTTTTCCTGGTTTTACCGATTCTACGTATACAAAAGTGTATCATGTAATGGTATACTTACCTATGAATCATTTAGGCAATTTTGTAAACTATAATTACCATAAAATCTTGGAAATTTTAATTCCAGGAAATATTTACATTTAGACGAATTTACTTGAAAAAGGTCTTGCAGTGTTAATTAGGTATTGATGGTTGTTTAGCATGCAATAGCTCGTCTACTTACATGCTACTAGTTACTTATATTACATTATATTAAATTAAATTATCTTTTTTTCATAACTACAATAGAATAGTTAAATATAACTAAGTCAAACCCAAAACAGTTCGCTTCAATGTTCTCATGCTTATGTTAAGAAAAAGTTATATAGCAACACATTAGCCTATATTTACTCTATCCTCTTAATTAGAAAATATCAAAATTTACTTTTGAAGAATGCTTACGCAAATTTGTCTCTAATAGCATACAAAGTAAGAATTACAAAGAATGAGAATAATAAATATTAATAAATGAAATAAATGCTACATTATAATATAAATTAAGACTTACCTCCAAGAAGTTCAGGTTCGCCCAGGTTCACATAAAACAGCATGTCCTTTTCATAACTATCTTCTTCTATGATGTGGAGAGGAATAAATTTCCTGGAACAATAGATGCCATTCTTTAGAATTTAAGGCGACTTAAGTCTTATACATCAAATTGTCGCGAAAAATGCTTTTTGGTTTTGTTTTATTAGATGTATGCAAGTTAATAAAATAAGATTTTGAAGAGTTTTTTTCTCTTAACTTAAATATTAGTTTTTTTTATGAAACCCGCTGATTAAAAAAACATTCTTATTAAAAATGTATGGTCGGTTTTATCCCCTTTTGAGTTTGAATGCACGTTCTGTTCTATATTCAAAATCTCTGACAGATGCATTTTCAGCTACAAACCGCTTGAAATGGAAGTCGAGTGTTACCAGCGCAACGAACAAAGGGACATAAATAACGACGTTTTGGTACCGTTTAATAAGCGTGTCTGTGGTAAGCCTAGAAGGCTGGCTTATGTGTTGGTCATACGAGTACATGCTACGGATTGAACGTATGAACCCATATACCCATATTACGTCCTGCGCAAAGATTTTCCTAATAAAGAAGCCTGTATTCTGATCCTGACAAGTATCAGATTAATTTTCGTCGTGAGAAAGTAAATGTTAATTGAAGCATCAAAACCCCTCTAGTTCTGAAAAAAGATAGTTACGTTTTCAGTAGGTACATACAAATGGATGTTAATTTTCACATGATCGTGTTCGTGAAAAATCTGGCAATTGACCCAATGGTTTATAATTCCAAGCCGATACCCTAAATAAACACATCTACTTTTTACTGCGGTAAATTTATTACATTATCTATAACCAATATTATCATTATCATATATGTCCGTATTGGATGAAGTTGCTTAAACCTTTAATATTAAAGTTCTTATTTTTATGTAAACTATAGCTTGACTTTTTAAGTACTTAACGAAACTAAGTGAACCTAGTATTACTAAAGTTTGAATAAATAAATTTGAATTTTGAATTTGACAATAAAAAATGCTTATTCTTATTCTTAATATACATGTTTTAATCCGTCTTTATACCCCAGGCAAGCGTTTACAGACCAAAACTGACTTGCACAAGTCGTAAAGTATTTACGGTCTTGGCCGAAAGCCAACTCATAGCCTGTCGCACCATTCTCCGTCACATCCAATCATGGCATTATATTCAACTTTCATCGCGACTTAAGGCTTTCATCATAGTTGGAGATCCCATTTAGGCTGAGTTGACTTTTCTATAAGTAAATAAATATTGCTGGACAATTCACACAGCAACATTTAGCCCCGAGTAAGCTCTAAGCTTGTGTTACGGGTACTAGATTTCTGATACTTAATATAATACACATACATAGGTACCAATTTATACATACACACAGACACTCGGTACAAATATTTCCAGATCGTACATATTTTTGTCCCGAGTCAGGCAGTCCGGAGGCGGTCCTTCGCCCGCTGCGCCACCGAGGTCGTGAAATAATGTTTTATACGAATACGACACATTCGGTACATTTCAGAATAAATCAAGTCAGCCACTGCCGGGATTTCGGTCCAAAGTTCCTATTTATCGTATCGTAACATAGCTTTGATCAGATCTCAAGGGGAAAGAAATAATGCCCTAGAGCATTACGTTAATACATCAGTTGTTTACGGAAAATTTATCAAACACATAGTTTTATGTTTTGAAATGTAGTTCATAGTTCATCATCATCATCTATTTACGATCTCACTGCTGGGACACAAGGACTTCTCCCTTGACAAATCAAACTTTTGACAAATAAAACTTTTAAAAGTTTACATAACATACCGCTTTCAAAAAGTTTCAAAAAGCTTATAAATTTGTATGCAAATAAATCCAGAGCTTAAAATCACGACCTTCGGAATAAAATACGAGTGAGCTCCTAATTATCATCAAACATACATTTTTGATTACGAAATAAGTTTTAATCTATCTACTGGGATATCATTGTAAATGGAATCGCAGAAGTGAAGTGGAAGCATTATGACCTATCGTACATCGATCGCGCGACCTTAACACATGACTGAAGTTCTAAAATATTTAATACGAGATATTACCTCTACTTGTAACGGAAATAACTACGATACTTGGATATTTAAATCTTTCAAAGAAAGGTCGAAAAGCTTAATAACTAACCATAAAGTGTGATTGCTATTGTAAGTTATATTTTTGTAGATGGATGCCTGTTTCTCATTATCACCCCTATTTATGTCCCCACTGCTTAATAAAACTGCATCGAAATCCGTTGCCTAGTTATAAAGATTGAAACGAAGTCTCGTTTTGTACTGTGTAGTGAAGATAAATGATATCTCATTTTTCCGCTAAGGTTAAAAACCGTCTACCATAACTGGCTTACTTAACTTTTCCATTTCTTTCTTTTGTAATTCTTTTCTGCGCACCCCTCAGTAAATCTTGAATACGTAATCATTTCAGAGCTGAAATCTATAAGAATTATGATATCATTCACTCCCGTAGATAAGACGAGGCTGATGAATCTGAGACGTCATAAATCATGCCGAAAATAAAACGCTCAGTGCGTTTTGAATTTACAGTGTTCCGTATAGTTTACTTCTTGTAAGCTTCCCTGAGAAACACAAAGAGATATAAATAGCACAAAATGGTTTTGTCACCCATCTTATTATTGATTGCGCGAAGGGTTGCACAACTTTGATAATAATTATCAATCATTATTCAATCATTATTATTGGTCTCCTACTAATTATAAACACATTTTATATAGGTAAAGTATTACAATATTATTATGATATTGCCAAATTGCTTTATTTTATAGCAACGCCTGGACGGAATAAGGGATTATATCTAATTTTCAGGTTAGCATAGATTATTTATAAGATATGAGTATGCAATTTATTTTACAAATCAATACATCTGGTGAGTATTAATAACCAGAAAACCGGCAGTTTAGTGTTACGCTTGCCTTTCATAGGTAGGTACAGAACCCTAAAAAAGTCAGAAAGGCAATTTAAAGACGCCAAAGTCAGCGCCAAGAGGATTGAGCCATATTTATATTCTTTTCAAATTAGAATAGAATTTCATATTTCATTTTAAATTACTTTTACTACGCTAAAGGTCGGCGAATCGAACCACCTTATCTTATCATAAAACGTCTCATTTCGGGGCTCTTCAATAAAATGGGTTAATGATCGTATTAAGTTAGTACAGTACAATAAAATAAAATGCTGTCTTTAAGAATATTAATGCTTTGCGTTTTTTACAAAATCCACAGAAGGAGATGAAATGGTTGGAAGTACATTTATATAAATCGAAATAATATAAATATTTGTATAATACACGTTCGTCACCCGGGACAGCTGCAACGTTGGACGTTAAAGTGTATATTACCGCGGGCAAATCAATAAAAACCGGGAAAAGTGGCCCACTAGTTTCATAATAACATAGAACCATCCCTAAGGGTAAAGAAAGTCATTTGTCACACGTCACAGCGCAAAAAATCCTTGAGGTAGAACTTTCTATTTACCTTCAAAAGGTTTTTGTTACAGACGAAATTACCTGTGATTTACTTCCGATTGCCTTAAGAAAGTTATTTTACAGAAAAAGGAATTGTGAGTTTCCTTGATAATGGTTTATTGTTCGATATTATCATCATCATCAAACCCTTGCTCACTCATACGATGACAACTTTCAATGTTATTTATTTAAATAAATAAATTAATCATAAACTATGTATTAATATCGTCCTTACGGTAAAAAACAAGCTTTTGCCTTAACTATGCATTTGTAATATTTTATAGAATGAACCTACGAATAAATACGTCTTTAAATTTATTTTAGAACATATTCTTTCATAAGTATAAGCCGCGCACATAAAAAAGATATCTATAAATGGCGTCCACTCGCATGCGTTCTCGCTCACTCCCTATCGCTGTCTATACTCACACAGTGAAGTACGCGCTACAAAAAAATAGTCAGTCAGGCCTAATTCGCACGAGAGCTTTTTTAACGTCCGTTAAAAAAGCGTTCAAATAGAACATAATATGTTCTATTTGAACGCTTTATGCATACCCAAGTACGTGTTCACACGTCGGCGATTTTAGAACTCGACGCTTTTTTATCGAGCAGTGTTGCATTTTCAACGCAGAGTGCTGGGAATAGGCCGTATGAAACTTTTTATTATTATTCACACGAGCGTTAAAAAAACGCCGGCGCTGCGATTAGTACGATGAGTATTAGTAGAAATTATTTGAGGCCCCACTATTTCAGCGAAGAAAGTGATTTAAAAGCGTTCGTATGAATGATCACATTGAGGACGTTATAAAAGCGCCGACGCCGGGTTTATAACGCAAAGCTGTTTAAACTCTTTGCTTTACTTTACCTAAAAAAATAATTTCATTTAAAATAAGTATATTGTAAAAAAAACTCTGTAGGGACCTAGATAAAAATACTATTTAAATAATAATAATACAATAATACCGTGGAAATATGCTCGAATTACAAATAATTTTGGTATTACGTTTGTATGGGAAATTCGTCGTGACGCCGGCCTGTTTGAGAACTTGTTTTGCCAACCGTACCATACGTACCCGCCGCCATTTACAGATATCATCTTTAATTGCGCGGGTTATATCTAAAAAAACAAAGAATTGCGTTAAACTATTCATAATGTAACTTTAAAAAACAATCCTCGAAATCAGGGTGCCTTTACCAAAACAAAAGAATCACGATAGTCGGACACAAACAAAAGGCACCAAAGGTTTGTTTGATCGTCACTAGTACGAGTAAATAGTCGTGTATGTGTAGGGGACTTTATAAGCACTATAGTACGGGTAAATAGACTTGTATGTGTAGCGGGCTTTAAAAGCGGCCTATTGTGTTGAGGGGTTTAAAGATACACTTTAACGGGTTTAAAGTGGACTTGACTGTTTTTGGTCATTTTGTATGTTATTTTATCGAAGTAGGCAAGCGTTGTTGAATCTTGTCAAGGAAATGGAATGGCGACCTCTGTGATAGAACCTCTTTGATTCCTGCTTTGGACAAATGTTAGAAAATAAAAAAAAAGAAACTATTTATTTGTTATCCACAACATTTTGTTTTAGTGTATAATAAAAAAATCTATTTATATAATAAGTTTTTTGGTATTTACAGGTTAAAATGTCAATTAACGACATGAATATGAATATGCTAAGACTAAATTATTAGAAAGTGGTATGGGAAAAATTACAAGATCACAACGTAACCTTATGTTGGTAAATTTATTGGTTACGTTGTGATCTTGTAATTTTTTGTAACCAATAAATTTACCAACATAAGGTTACGTTGTGATCTTGTAATTTTTCCCATACCAATTTCTAATAATTTAGAAAACTTAAGTGAGAGACAATCACTATAAAATAACAAATAGGTAGTAATGCTAAGACTACGCAGAAAGAAGTATAAAATCTAAAAATCCAAAAAAAAAACCTTACTCCTCATAAGCCGGCACTACAGGACTACTAAAACTACTTTTATAAAGCTTATTAAGCACATTTAAGGTTAAACCTCTCTTTTACTGCCGGTTAACGACACACTAAGGGTTTAAGGCGGGCCGTGAATCCAGCATTTTATTAATAAAACCGTAAACGAAGGATAATATATTTTCAGTATAATCTATATTAAGAATCGTGTAATCTCATGGATATAATTTATGAAGGCATTTCGTTCGTTATTGGTTTTTCATGAAAATGGGAATTAAATCGATGATTTAGTAAAAGGTTGGAAAATAATAGTGTTCGAACTATTGAATTGAAATTAAAATGTTAAAATATAACCTTAATGTAAGTGCTCTGAGCCCAGTTAGAATATAAAGTTACCAGTGTCCCGTAGTGGCTTGTAATATAATAACTAGGTTAATGTCCGAAGCTGGTTGTGTTTCTGGTTAGTTTCAAAGGAATTTTATTCTCTTATGCAAAGTAAAAATGGGTTTTCTCTCTCGTCTTTGAGTTATAGACGCATTTTGCCAATACATAAATCAAAATCGGTTTTCCCGATCGGGGGTTACGATGTCACAGACTCGTTAAACTTTGCACCGAATTGTTTTTCTTTCGACCAATATACTCGTACCAATTTAACAATAAATTGGTGATAATAACTATAATTAATTAATATTTTTACAAAAAAAAACCGACTACAAACTGCTACTATAAAATTTTAAAAATTTGATCTACATGATGATAATGAGATGAGACTATGATCACCTTGGAAGTATACTCTATCAAACAAGAAATAATTTAACAAATCGGTTCAGGCGTCTTTGAGTAATCGATGAACATATATCAAAAAATATTTCGACGAATTTAGAACCTAATACTTTTTTTGTTAAAATAACAACCGGTTAAAATAGCATGCTCGAGAATACGGATCGTTTATTTGAGAGAGAAGTGAAACATTATAATGGGTTACTATTGTGATGATAGGAAGAAAACTACGCTTTTCGCCTAGAAAACACAATTGTGGTATAAAACAGAACCGCGGTCTTAGATACAGCAAATATACTTAAGTGGGAACGCCACGGAACTTGAAATAAACGGTGTAAACGAGTGGTGTTAAGGCGAAGTTGTAACTTAGAACTAGCTAGTTTAGTTTTATTCTATGTTAGTTATATTATATGTTAGTTATATAACAGATGCAAGGTGAAGGTTGCACCGCACTTGGCCAGCGTGGTGAATTAAGGCCTAATCTCTTTCATCAAGAGAGAAGTCCCTGTGTCCCAGCAGTGGGAACGGAATAGGGGTGTTATGAAGGTGAAGGTTGCTTGAATAGGAAACACGTGCAGCGCTTTTCCTTAAATTACTTTTTGTACCTTAGTGCTTTAACAGACTGACTTTTATACGCGTTTGGTTTCGTATAGTAAGTATTTTATGGGGTTGTTTATTGTTTTGTAGTTGCATACATTATTTTTTGTGTTATTTTGGTAAATATTGGTTTTTGGATTAGTACCATGCGCATGCGTTACATATTAATGGATGGTGCCAAATGGACCATTGAGTTGTGTGGGACAACATTATGCAAACTCAAATTTTAGTGTGAAATCCTCCAAATTATCATCATTATTGGTCTATAGCTGTGGTGATATTCCCCTTAACTCGCCCCTCAACGCCCCAGCTTAAGGCCGAAGCTGTTTTGACGAGCCCAAAGAGGCACTTTTCACTTGAAGCGGAATCTACGAATGTTTGCCTCAGGCCTCCCTAGGGAATAGGGAATAGAGAATCATTTTGACTCTGCTCTCTAAATAAACACTAAATTCCGTATCGCAATAGTCTATGAATATTCAACAGTTATTTATATATGCATACCTTAAGATTCCATTGTTTGAATACAGTTTTGAGAAACATAAACTAAAATTGAAAATCTTCGAAATTGAGTGTGCTCCTTATTAGCTAACTTGGCTTTTCAATTAATTAGTTTAATTGTATTGAAATGGGATCTAACGTATAAATATAATAATAGCTAAAAAATCACCATCACCATATAACACATAATAACTATACTATGGGCACGAATCTCCCCAAAAGAACCATATTATAAATCTTGGGGATTTATTAATATCCTAACGATTACGGATTATTAGTAAGGATTAAGTTGGTACAGTACACAGATCACAACGTTTATGGTATGTTTTACCAAATTCACACTGATTATAAATGTAAGAATTTAAAGATTCATATAATACATATCTTTTAAACATTAAAGAATAATCTCAATCATCCTAAAGAAGAAGAAATCCTAAACATCACTTGGACCTTCGTGGTTAGTTCGTATCAAGAACCAAACGTAAAAGCTTTTAACCTTTTATCAGAAACCATTTATTTAGCTTTTAAACGAAGATCCGATAGTTTAAGCTGTTTAAAACTTCAGTTAAACTTTAAAACACCGGAGCACATTCCCCTTACGACATTCCTTCTTACCCAACGTGTAACTTATAGTAAGTTAAACTACTTTTGAACTTAGAGTGGTAAATTTCCTGTGAAACGGGAAAGTGATTGATTTTATAAGTTTTTAAATAAAGTAGCAAAAACAAAATGAACTTTGAAAGTTCTCAGAACAGTCAATCATTTCGAATTTGGATTAAAACATGTGCTGAATTAATACAATAATAAGGCCTAATCTCTCTCTCTCTTGAAGAGATAAAAGTCGCATATAGGTGTGCTTAAACTGATGATAAAATATTATTATAATTTATGTACAACTATTATAAAGTTTTAGTTAAAACCGTAATAGTTTTGCGTGAAATATAACGTAAATAATAACGTGTAATAAGTAATAAAAATTCATTTAGATAAATAAACAGTCGCGTTTCGTTTTCGTTTAGAAAAAAACTAAATTGTCCTCTTAAGAATAGAGATTGAGGAGGCGGTTGTGATAAATCTAACCTTGGATAAATAGAAACAAACGACGGAAAACAACAACTGTAACTTATGTTTTACACGCACTTTATAAGTTACTTTGTTGTTTGCAACTTTACTATAAGGCCGGGCGCGCACTAGGCAGCCTGGCTGCGCAGCCAGGCTGCGGCAGCCAGAATATTTGCGCAGCCAGTTATAACAGCCAATTTCAATTTCTCGAATAAATTTCTTTTTATCGAAAGTCATCTTGTCAAAGATCGGAACGCAAATACATCTGGCTGCTACAACTAGTGCGCGGAGACTGACAGCAGCCACATACATTCGCCTACACACGTTCTGGCTGCGCGCAGCCAGCTGGCTGCCGTGCAAACAGGCGCGTTTTGTTGGCTGCTGCAGCCGAGATTTCGTGGCTGCCTAGTGCGCGGGCTCCTATACAACGTCATAGGCTAGGCGCGCACTAGGCAGCCTGGCTGCGCAGCCAGGCTGCGGCAGCCAGAATATTTGCGCAGCCAGTTATAACAGCCAATTTCAATTTCCCGAATAAATTTCTCTGTATCGAAAGTCATCTTGTCAAAGTTCGGAACGCGAAATACATCTGGCTGCTACAACTAGTGCGCGGAGACTGACAGCAGCCACATACATTCGCCTACACACGTTCTGGCTGCGCGCAGCCAGCTGGCTGCCGTGCAAACAGGCGCGTTTTGTTGGCTGCCGCAGCCGAGATTTCGTGGCTGCCAAGTGCGCGGTCTCCTATACAACGTCATATGTTTTACTGGCTGCCGCAGCCTGGCTGCCGCAGCCTGGCTGCCTAGTGCGCGCCTAGCCTTATGTTTAACTGGCTGCCGCAGCCTGGCTGCCGCAGCCAGGCTGCCTAGTGCGCGCCTAGCCTAGGCTCTTTGCCACTGTGGCATTCTCAAGATGGCCAAACAGACAGACATATATGAACATCGCCATACAGACAATCTTAAATTTTATTAATTTTAAATTTTATTATAGATTTTAAAGATTTATGTTATTTATTTCCATAAAATCCTGAAGATCAAATGGACAAACACAAACAACACAAAACCGACTGCAACATATCAGAAATCTAGCACGTAACACAAGCTTCGAGCACCTAAGAGCCCGTGATGGCCAGACCTTCCTTTAATTCACAAGCGTGAAAATTCTTTCATGTGTATGTCTAACATAGGTAAGAATAACCCCCAAACATGAAACCTGGATCGTGGTTCCTTTGGGAGATAACAGGTAAAAGGTTGTTATCTCCCAAAGGAACCGCGAAAGAATTTTCACGCTTGTGAATTAAAGGAAGGTCTGGCCATCACAGGCTCTTGGTCCATAGGCTAGATATTGCTGTGTGAATTGTTAATGTGACGGCACACTACGAGTCTAGTCTAGAATGAAATATTATTACAAGTGAATCAAATTTGCCCCTTCATTGCTTCTCCAATATACAATCTTCTTTAGATCTCCTGTCCGGACAGATAACGCAATTACTAGACACGAAATACTTCGAACAAAAGTAATTACGCTCGTTCGCCGACAGGTTGTAAGATATCGACTGTCAATGCATTATTTATTGCCTCCGGTGCCCTAAATAATATTAATCAGCGATAGTATGATGGAAAGTTATTTGTCATTGTTACTGGATTATCGAGTGAATAGAGCGAGGTTTTGAAACACGTGCTTTGACGGATCTGTTAGCGCAAAGTACACAAATCCTAGGCTTTGTCCGGGTAATACATATATAATAATACATTTTTCCGCGAAAAGATATATTTTTCCGCTGTTCGCAGTTGGTCTCAGGAAGGTAGTTTGGTTCAAAGTCTTTCAAAAAATGTGTTTTTAGGTTGTTTGGTAGATTTTTGGAAGTGTGTTAAGAAATATTATAGCCTAAATTATACTGCGGTAAAATAAATGTTTCTTCGGTAAAATTCATAAAACTCAAGAAAAGTAGGGTGGTGGGATAGCAGGATTCTAAAAAGGTCGATGTTTGATGGAAAAGTTGGTCACGACAAGGTTAACGTGACGTCATCGTGGTGGCGAGTTGTTTGTGTGAAAGGAGTTATTCGGACAATGTCAAGTTTAGTTCAATAATCACTATTGTTGAAATTATATACGAAAGCAGGCAAGTATTTTAAGCGCTCTACACACCGCCCGCCGGCATAGCCCGGCGGCCCAACCCGCCGGCCTTATTTTGTAGGCCGCCGGCTTTTTTTAGAACAAAATAAGGCCGGCGGGTTAGGCCGCCGGGCTATGCCGGCGGGCCGCCGGCTTTGGTGTGTAGAGGCCATTAGAATTTAAAAAAATATTATTAAATTATATGCACCCTTTTTTATGTTCCCACAGCTAGGACACAGGGAATTCTCTCTTAACAACAATGATTTTATATAGTATAGATTTGTTACAAGCACGCGCATTGTAAAGATTCAAATAAAACCCAATTGTAACATTTAGTTGTCAGTCTGCGTCGAGCGCAATCACGAGCTTGACATGCCGTAGGTTATTGTGTCCTTGCTAAAACAAATTAAAAATGCCATCGTGTGTGTTTCGGAAGTGTACCAATTACGATGCTAAAGTAAACAAAACACAAGGAATCTCGTATCACATGCGAGTATGCAAAGATACTTAGATTATTTATTTTTCCAAATAATTATAATAATTGAGGCGCGGACATAGATTAGTTAGTGTAGATGCGAATATTGATGGCGATGTAAATTCGATGTAAATGTAAATTCTGATCGAACATTTAACACATCAGGTACCTATTTTTAATCATCGCGTATATTTGATTAAAACCATAATTCATAAATACACAAATATTCGTCTCCATTCCGCACATAAAAATAACCCCGAATTAAAAAAACTTTTAAAGAGACAGAAAAGAAATAAATTAAATCTTTTTGAAGGTATTTAGAAAGTGTATTTTACTAATTTATCATTAATTATTTCAATTTCAATAAATATGATTTACTTTTGTAAGGTGTTTTATTTCTTACCTATTACTATACATTTCACTCAAGTGTCCACTCTACGAATATAAATGTTACTCTATGAACTAGTAAATATTTGACATCTTATGTCAGTTTTGGATTCGTGGAACAGATTTCAAACTGCAATTACATGAAGGTAACATATCTATACTATATAAAATCATTGCTTAACAAGAGAGATGAGGCCTTAATTCACCAAGCTTGCCAAGTGCGGGTTAATGTATGGCACGAGTCACGACCCGTCCACCCACTGGACTTTTCCACCAGTGGGTGGACGGGTAATTCACGATTACCCTTCCACCCACCACGCTAGAGTGTGAACAGAAATAAGAATCTAGTTATCGATTAAGTTAAAATTACTAACTATAGAAAATTACTAACATTTAAACCAGTGTGAACCAAAATAATATATTATAGTTGCTATCGATTTGGCACATGTCTTACAAACTTCTCATAGTTCTCTGAACATGCAACAGAGGCTTAACAAACATTTGTAAGAAGTAGATTGTTTTTTTAACGCTTTTTAAAATAAACGATCGTAAATAATTATTCAAGTCATAAATAGCATTATACTATACATTATACACACAACACGATTGTATATAGTAACAATGTAATTCTGGCCCCTCTTTTTCTTTAATAGAAACCTTTTTCAAGATTGAAGGATATTTTCGCCTTTCTTTATGCTTCAAATTTGATGGATGGGCGGTGATGCGGTGATCTCTCACGTAAGATGACATCAGAAGGCTAACCTCTTTTGCTTATCAGTTTTTGGGTTCAGTGACTACGATACTCCTTAGAAATTTTGTTAACTGTCAAAAAAGTTCACTCCTGCGATGTTGTATTAATATAACTATAATATTCGTTTTATAAAATGTTGATTTGACAATTCACTAGAAAAATAAAGATTAATAAAGGAACAATTAGATAATATAATAAATGAAAAAAAAAAAAATATCATGTATTTATTTGTATTTTTATTTCATTAATGGGCATGGTCTAATCTTAGTACCTCCTTGTTCTTTATATTAGTAAAAAGTCTTAAAAATAGCACGGCTCTATTTCACTCACTCTATTTGGCCAAGTGAATTCAGTGTTGGATGATTTGTACTTAACCAAGGAAGGCTATATTAATATAAACTAAAGCTATGTAGAGATAACGTAAAAAACGAAAGCGAAACTGGCGGCAAGTAGGCTAGTATTATACAAATTGTCATCGCATCGGATAATGTAAAAACGCCTACCCAATTGCTCTATAGGCTCCGAGAAATGTGGATCAGAAGTGAAAGTAAAAGTGTAATAGCCTCGGGGTTAACTTCTATGATACTTTCTAAGAAGGTCTGGAAAAGGCTGATGTAGTGATGTAGTTCTAAAAGGTCAGCTTTTAGGAAGCTTTTCGGTGAGCAATTTCGTAGGTTTTATTACCTTTTCATCTTGTTTTGAGATCAGGAATATCTTTATTAAGAATTAATAGCTATTTTTAATGCGAAGTGTATTAAACTCACTAGGAAGTTGACAAAAACAAACACAATTTTTTTAACAAACATGACGCCCCACTAATTCTGTAAGATTATACTATATGTTTATTTATAAGTTGAAACTGTAGGCGTTACTTACTTCCTTATCTATATAAAATAAAAGATAAATTCTAATAAAACATTATGGAGTACAATGAAATACAGGACTCAGCAACGCGCCTGCTACTCACTCTTGACCGTAATTCTAGGCGTGATGTCCCCATTAGGGATCCATTTTCTTTATAGCATCGTTGCGTTGAATTTTTAAAGCAAAACAGATCTTATTACCGTGGAAATAGGTGTGTTATGGCGCGATGCGTTTAGAGGAAAGTGCTACAAAATGGGTATGTAAGATACAGATACAGATATTGTTAAGGAAATGATACGTGGAAATGACAGCATGTCTCAGGCAATTTTCTTTTTTATCAGGGTATATGTAATGTTTTTTGGGGTCATTATTGTAAGATACATATTGATTGAGAAAACGCATTGAATATTCCATTACTCCTTTTATCATCCTGCTAACTATGTTGCGAAAGGTTGAAATAATCTATAGATATTTATTAGTCTTTCACACAAAAACTACTGAAAGGATTTTAATGATAATTCACTATAGTGTAACTTATATACATAGCATTACAACACAGGCTTTTTACCGCGGCAAAATCCATTAATTTAAAATAAAATTGATACGTGGGTAATGATTCGGGTGGAATCTTAGTATATACAGGGCGTCCCACGGCCATGCCACATGGAGGGAAAGTACCTTTAATATTGTAGATTGAACATTTTACTGAAAGAAGACATTATTTTAATTTTAAAAACAATTTAAACTGCATTCATAGATATTTAAATAATTACATGGTTGAACCGGGAATCGAACCCGTTTCACGAAAAAAATAATTATCATGTAGCTTTATCATACCGATCGAAAGGCTTCATCATAAGGATTTTTTTTTGCTAAATAACATAGTGTCAGAAATAATAGGAAGACTATGAATTTTAACATTTTTAACACAAAATGCACTTAAATTATAATAGGGAAATGATGCGTACTTCTCAAGTGGTGAATGTCAGTTCAGCAATGCCAGCTTTTCTGAACTAAATTTCACATTAAATGTTAAAATTCATGGTCTTCCATTTATTTCTGACACTAAGTTATTTAGCAAAAAAAAATCCTTATGATGATGCCTTTCGATCTGTATGATAAAGCTATAGGATAATTATTTTTTTCGTGTAACGGGTTCGATTCCCGGTTCAACCATGTAATTATTTAAATATCTATGAATGCAGTTTAAATTGTTTTTAAAATTAAAATAATGTCTTCTTTCAGTAAAATGTTCAATCTACAATATTTAAGGTACTTTCCCTCCATGTGGCATGGCCGTGGGACGCCCTGTATAGATAAATGTTCAAGATAATATAATAAATAATCCTTTTATTGGTTACCCTAATCACACACATACATTAATTGTATCTTAGAACATGTCAGAATCAAATAAGCCTCTTAGTGCATGTGTGTCGCAGTTACCAAAAAGCCACAATTCAGCATTATACAATTGTGTTCAATTTAGAATTCAACAAGACACTTTAAAAATAAAGCTTCATAAAAATGATAACTCTATTAACAAATGGAAAATTGAACATGCATTGCTATTAAGCATTGCATGTTTTGAATTTCAACAGTATTACGAGAACCGTGTAATAATGGAGATATTTTACAACTTTGAATTAGGTAGATATTGTCTGCCAACTTATGAATAGTACCAACATTTCATCCAGCCGGTATCGTCAAACCGACTAAGATTTGACAGGAGTAGTTCTGTTTCATGTGCCAATTTAATGTGTTTAGACTGTAGGTACTTAGAAATACCCGTACCCGCGCTTTATATATTTAACTTTACCCAAAAGCACCTTTCCAAAAGTATAAGATAAAACTAAACACTTAAACAGAATGTTTTTGTTATCCAAGAAGGCCTTAAGTAGATGATTATCCAAATTAAGGGTAATTTCACCAAATAAAATGTTCGTTTACAAAGCGTTGTTGTTACCGAATAAGTTACCATTTTATGGTCACAATTAAAGTTAAAACCCTTGTTAATAAATGTTTGGAAAATCAACCTTATTTTCATGTATTTAAAGGCTTGTTTTAAAGACCAACATTAATTTCAAGTTCTAATTTAAATGTTTTCACGAGGGTTATGCGGCGGTTAGTGAACACATTAAGATTGTCATCACTTCAGCGGGTAGACGTCCACTGCTGGACATATTTTCAGTTATAACGGTCTGACGCGCCTTGTATCCACCGTGACCGAACAGGCTTTACAAGATCGTCTATCTATCTTGTTGGTGGATGTCCAAAGCCGTTCTTTTTCCGAAGTTTTCCGACCCGTTTTAAGATTCATAGGTAATATTTGAAAGCGATTTTATCTTGATATTATTTTATCCATATGCCAGGTCTGAGTCCCAAAAAGAGGAATCGATCTACTAAAATAAATAGTAGTAGTAGGTAACTCAAGCAGTTCCGTTCTGATTTAAACTGGTAATTTAAGAGTGTATTGTATTTACATAGTATACATAGTTTAAAAGTCGAAAGTTAAGAAATGATTAAAATGATGTAAAGCGAAAGGAACATTTTCACAGAACATAGAACGACTCTGTTGTCCATTATGGTATATTAAAGTCTAAGTTAGTGTCAAACAAAAGTATGTGGCGGGTGGTACTATTCTAAAGCGCCACACGGCAAATGTTATATGACACGCCAGATACCTGCTAAAAATACAACATAAACACAAAAATAAGCTTCAGCTTGCCTAAATAAAACCTCCGCGTTACCAAATATTAACAGAGAACATATTTGTCGTGAAGCGAGCACGTCACCATAAAGTTCATGGTTGTTGAGGCAAATTCATAATCGTCTCTGTTTAAGTTCCAACTGCTGAGACACAGAGACTTCTCTAGAGAGATTAGGCCTTAATTCACTACGCTGGCCAAGTGCAGGTTGGTGTGGTGCTGGCCTACACACAGTAAGGTGTAGGTACAAAAGAGTTAAAGTTATATCGCAAATAAAATATTGCTGGATTATTCACGGCAATATCTAGCCTCGTAGTAAACTCGAAGGTTGAGTTACGATTGCTAAGTTTCTGATATACCTAATATTTGCAGATCGTGAAAAATTTAGTCCCGAGGCGGATATCGAACCCGCAACCTCTTGCGTCGCAGGCGGACCTTCGCCCGCTGCACCACAGAGGTCGTCTAATCTGATAGAAATAATATTGGTAGGATTTCGAAGAAAAGTTTTAACAATAATAGGATTTCTATGTATAATAGAAAAACAATGTAATCATTTTCCTATCAACCAAAGTTTTAAAAGACTTCAAAGTTTTGGTTAAATCACTTGCTGAAACTTTATTTTACCTGTAATTTTATCTTGATATTATTTTATCCATCTTTTTTATCCCGGTGTTAATAAAATTTGCTCAGCACCTGTCTAGAATGATGGAACAGTTTTTTATGAACGATAACAATTACTTTAAGTAATAAATAGACCAAAGCTTTATTGAATAGGTTTTATATATTTTTTCCACCTCACAATTTCGGTTATTTTATTATAGATAACAAAATATTAATTGTATTTTAAACTAGCGACCCACCCTCCCTTCGCTTCGGTAACTAATTTATGTTTATAAACTTTAACAACTCGTATTACAAGAAAACCGATAAAATTGGTACATCTATCTAAGACTTTTGTAGAGTTTCAAGGACATGTTGTGTCACTTACTAACCCGCTCTTGGCCAGCGTAGGGCATTAAGGCTTAATATCTCTCGTCAAGAGTTAAGTATCTGCAGCGGCTACTTACATAGACGTACTTTTGACACTCGTTTAAAACTCGCTTAAAAATTACGAGACAAAAATCACTTAACGCTTCGTCAATACTGAGAAAATGAGGTACACCAAAGGACATCAAACCCACGACCTTCAGTACACAAGTATCGTAGCATCACTAATAGAGTTACCTATTCGATCGATACCTACCCTATTTTGGTACTTGTTTGTTTTTTTATTGGCTGGGCAGTAAATACTTGTTATGGCTTTGAATAAGAGTATAAATGTTTTGACGTGTTCGAACGCTGTTGTGTATACACCATTAATACGGTCTGTGTAATCAATTAATAAGGCAACTTTCTTTGGTGCAGCGGCCAAAGGACTGCCTACAATGCAAAAGGTTGCGGGTTTGATTCCCGCCTCGGGAAAAACCCTAATAGCAAACTATAAATAGAATTTCGTAGAACACACAATTAAATTCGTAGGCTACACGTAGAGCGTAACACATCGTAGAGGGGCTACGCCGTAGCATTGGCCGTAGCGTTTGGATTCATTAGATTGTTGTTTCTGATTGGTAATTATGTCAATAGTGTGGCATATAATGGTTGTTATGTTGATGAAAGAGGGTGTTAATTAATTCTTCATCAAATTCAAATTCAATGTTCGTTTTTTTCTAAAGGATCTAAATACCGTTAACATTAGAAGTGTACTGGTTTTATTCTGTACGAAATAACAAGGAAATAATAAAAGAGGGAAAAAGAACATCAGCTCTTCACTTCCGGTTTGATGGCGCTGGCTCAATGGAGTAATTTAGATTGACTTCCGTTTCCTTGTCTTGAAATCTTATGAAGTATCGTTTTCTGTATTCTTTGTTGGATAATAAGAAACGACGATGAGAATTTAATCATAAATAAAATAAGTTATACCTTCATAAATATTGTGATGGTATTTATTGCTTGATATTCATGACTCATATTATTTTGTTATTTTAAACACAAATACAATCAATGAATAAATGTTGCTGGTTAATTCAAACAGCAAAATTAGGCACCGTAGTAAGCTCGAACCTTGTGTTATGGAAATCTAATAATATCCTTAGCGTCAACTATAAAACCTGTAATTATGTTGGTTATAAAGTTAGCATATAATGGTGTGCGATAAAAATCTCGTCTGTATTGATATTGATCCTTGTTTCGTTTAGAGCTTTGAGTTTTCCTAGCTACACATTTAAATACTATAGAAATCAACACAATCACCCCTATATAATGTGTGTTCCCACTGCTGAGACACAGGGACTTCTCTCTTGACGAGAGAGATTTGGCCTTTATTCACCACGCTTGTCAAGTGCAGATTTGTGAATGACACATGACCTTGTATCAGAATATTCCTCACAACGTTTGCCATTACCGTTAGAATACGTGTTTTCTATTGGTTCTGCAAACTGAACCAACGTGTATCTACCCTGGTACTTGTGTTATCTATAGTAAATATTGTGGAGACCGCACACAGAACGACGCTGGTATCATCTTATATCACCATCTTCGGTATCACACGTTTAGAAAAATCCTAAAACCAATTTACCAAGAGAAATAAAAATTTACATAGACGTGGGCGTCAAGACCAAATTAAGCTAGGTAATCTAACTTTGAATACCAAAAATATCAATGTAAGTACAAGGCCTATAAATATTAAAGCATTTCCGACTCGGCGGCTGATACGCGTGTAATCCTATAAATATTAATAAGGCAAAACGACGTCGGTTAAATTAACGGAATAAGCTGGTAACACTGATTTTCGGGTGATATAATAACACCTTTTGACAGTTTGTGCCAATAAATAAGTAAATTATAAATATATTATATACATTCCGCGGTAAAAGTAGCGAATGTCCGTTACACTCCGAATTTAAAAGGTATACAGGGCGTCCCAAAGTTTTGGGCCATGAAGGGGAAGTACCTTAAATATCGTAGATAGTGAATTTAGCTCAAAGAAGACTTCATTTTATTTTTAAAAGTAAGTAATTTAGCATTCATAGATTTTCCTTTCTTTTAAAATACAATGTTACTTAAGCAGAGTTATTATTTTTTAGCTATTCTTTCGATTGGTATCATAAAAGTAGAGTATTTTTTTTCCACATGTAAGTCAGTTCGATTCCCAGACAAAGCAAGTAATTTTAAGAAAATCTATGAATGCAGAATTACTTACTTTTAAAAATAAAATGAAGTCTTTTTTGAGGAAAATTCACTATCTACGATATTTAAGGTACTTCCCCTTCATGGCCCATAACTTTGGGACGCCCTGTATACCAACTCATCTATACTAATATTATAATGCTGAAGAGTTTGTTTGATTGGTTGTTTGTTTTTTAACGCGCTAATCTCATTGATTGAGGAAGGCTATAGACAAGACTTTAACATTAACTAGATGTTATGTATATAACTTTAAAAACGTGAGCAAAGCTGTCGGCTAGTATGAATATTATATTCATATAGAAATATTGTATCGCCCAAATATAATAAGATCAGGCTTATTTACCCAACGAACGAAATATATGTTTGCTTCAGCCATTTCCAACGAAATGAAATTACTCATTTTTTTGTCCAAATAATAACACTGATTTTTCTCGTCGCAAAACTCACGTATAGATTCAATTTTCTGACGAATTCGAGCATAAAATCAAACCATTAGAGGACAGATTGCGATCGCACCTACGCATAAAGAATTTATCTGTTTTCTAGGGTTCCGTACCAATTAGACAAAAATATCCAGCCGTGTTAGCGACTTTCATTCCGAAGTTTGTGGGTTCAAACCCCGCAGCGAACCTCTGAATTTCTCTTCTTAAAAATGTGCGTGACGAAACCGGCAAGATCTTTGAAATGTTTGGAGGACATGTGTCATTCACCAACCTTCACTTGGCCCTTGGAGAGAAAACTTACATACCATATGAATTTTGATTTATTACAAATAATATTGTAAACATAACAATCATCTTATTTAGAGGTTAAACAAAATTATTAGTAAATTTAAAATATAAGTGACTTAGAATATTGTAATTTTTTACCTCAGAACCCTCTTATAAGCGAGTTAAACTCACACTTGTCAGCTTTTTAGTGATTGATGGAGAGGTCGTGTGACTGCAAAGAATAGGCCCTTAACCCTTCTTATGTAAATGATGTATGTCTTATATTTCTGACGATTTATATACATTATGCTGTTTGAATTTATTTGTAGCTTACTATTTACATATCTCAGTACCTATCAGTGTACATAATGCTAAAGAATAACATAAGTGACTTATTTAAATAAATAATATACATAGATTTTTTTTATAATACATAATTATATAAATGCGGACCGATTATCACGGGACGAATACGACTAAATCACTACCCATACAACCTGAAACAAATATTTGCAGAACGTACAAGTTTTTGTCCCGAGTTCCGAATCGAATCCGCAACCTTCCCAAACAAAAACAAACAATCTTGCGTCTCAGGCCTCTCGTCTTCGTCCTATAGTAATATAACGAGAATATAGAGAACATCTTTATCTTAGCCTACACGAGTATAGTAAAACCATTTCTAAAATGAACGCCCCTCCACCGAATTCCTTATTTTTTTTTCTGTGTATTCTGTTTTTCTGTATTTCCTCTCACACGTTGAAATCATCACGGTTTTGTGGAGGGGAGTTCATTTTTAGAATGGTTTTACTATACCTACCTACCAAATAACTTTAACTGAATTACACCAAACGAACAATTTAATTAACTTTATCAAAACCTTATTCAACAGTGCGGCTTGTTTAAATATTCTTCCTCAAGATTTGTTTTACCTCATTGGTATTACAGTCACAATCCGCAGTTCTTACGGGATTCCATAAAAGTTGAAATTGTATGGGAATTGGGACAGACTTTGCATTCAAGACATGAAGAAAATTATTCCAAAATGTGTGTTAAACCACAGCGTAGCTGCTTTGGACTTTTTAGAAATAATTATGTTTACTAGCTTTCCGAACAAAGCCGCATGCACAAGCTAGTTTAAATATATAGATAAATTTCTGTTCGATAGTCATTAAAACCTGAGAACGACTCTCTCGATTTAGCTGATCCTGGTTTGGAAATATTCGTAGTAGTCCAGGGAAGGTTAAAAAGGTGAGAAAACTAAGAAAGTGGACGAAGCCGCGGACCGGTAGCTAGTTAGTGATACATTTCGAAGTCAGAGCACTCCGTAGCTAATAATCATTTGTTTTTATTTACCCGCCCCATTCCTTAAGAGGAAAAACGTTTCTAAAAAGCCCTCAAATAATTATGAAGATGTTTATTTTCCCCAACGAGAAAGATAAAGTGCCATTAATAAGAATCATGTTTTGATGGTAGATACGGGCCCAGGATTTTCGTTTGTAGTTGTATAATAACCTTCTTTTGAGTATCTACTTAGGTTTTTATCGGAAAGCGATATCAAGTCTTGCTGAAAGGAAGTGGTTGAGGAAAACCGTTATTTCAATATTAAGCTTTACGAGTTTTCTTATTTTAATATAATTAATTATGGTATAATATATCTCTCGAAATATATTCATTTAAAATTCGAATCGATTTATAATTATTACCATGTAATCGTGTGTTATTTACACGAGAAGGACATGAATTTATTTTCCGTGAGAAATTATTATGACGCGGGCAAAGCCGCGGTGCAATCAATCAAATCAATCAATCAAACATTTATTGCTCAAATACATGTTAAAAAAGTTCTTATAAAATTGTATTGTCACAATGTATTCTGCCTTATTGGGCATGCAATGTCTTAATTTTACAATAATTTTATTATAATTATAATTTAATGCATTTCAAATTAATCTAAATAATCAAAGTATTAAAATCAAATAAATTAAATGTCAATATAATGTTATGATGTCCGGAAGGTGAAATAATAATTAATAAATAAGGTCAATTTCAAATACATTAAAAATATATAATTTTTACAATAATTTGTCAATCATAAATTCATTTAAGGAGTAATAGCATTTCTTTGTCAATAGTTCTAGAACTTTTTTCCGAAACATCGGACAAGGTAATGCTCGTATAGTTTCAGGTAGTTTATTATAGACTGAGGGTGCTGAGCAGAATATACTTTTATGCATTAAAGATGTTTTAGATTTATGCGTAACAACTCTATGTTTGTCACGCCTATTGCGAACCACAGTACTGGACAGCTGTTTGAATAAATCTGGGTTGTTTTTTACAAACATAACAGATTCAAATATATATAGCGCAGGAATTGTCAATATACGGTGTTGAGTAAAGTACGGCTTGCACGAATCTGTTACTTTCAATCCAAACATGGCCCTTATACATCGCTTTTGATATTTTAGATAGCAAAAAGCTAGTATTTTAATAAAATCCTATAAGCAAGGTACTAAGGCAGATATAATAAATTAAAATCCAAATAACAAACTTCTTGTCATTAGCAAACGTGAAGCGAAAACTTTTAATGGGGTATAATACCAAGGATATCGAGCATCAGATTTTGACTCAAATTAAACAATACTCATAATTGTTTAGTACGAGAAATATTTTTACAGTAAACTAAAGGAAACATTCAATTAATATAATTCTGTTCCTTGTTTCGTATTTAAAGTATGGTTACCCTTTGAATACTTATCAAAGACCAGATTTCTTACCCTTCATTATTCGTCTCTCCATACAATGTTCGCAAAACGGGTTTGAACAAGACATCTCAAAGATAACGTAAGAGAACTTGAATGTAAATTCTGTATCAAGAAGGCTCAGAAACATCTGGCGTATACACGCTTTAGCTTATGTAGGGAAATGAGCTCCGTCGAGCGAATTTTCAATTAAATCCGAATGGAATTACAGTGACTTATAGGAAGTCAATTTATTTGAGCGTATTACGCAACAAACCAATCATTTAAAAGCACCCGAAATATCTGTCGTATTGTATAAAATATCTGGTTACCACAAATGTTTTTTAGATACTTGACCTTAGTAGAGACCTTAGTAGAAAGAAGTCTAAAGAGAAGTCTTTGACCTTAGTAGAGAGAAGTCTATTGTTTCTTTTTAGTCGGATATGGGAAAAACTATTTGTCTTCTCTCCTATGTGCTTCGGTGGAAACTAGTCTGGGCAATAGTGCCTGTAGATTAATCTTAAGGTGACCTTAGTTCAGTTGTGGACAACGACGACTTAAATGATGATGATGACTAACAAAGTTCTCATTAACAAAATCAGTTTAGTCTCCTGTATAAATTTCATCAAAGTTTTCGTTCCCGCTTGAGATATTGTAATTAGTTAGCTAAGTATTAAATTAAGCTAGGAGTGTGACTTACTGAATGGGAAATTCTTAATAATTTCATTTGTCTGGTCTTCTAATTAGCATTTAGAACCTTCATTTTATCATTGAAATTAATATGAAATATGAAATAAATTAAGAGTATTTAATTGAGGTTTTCGACGTCGAGGTAGACCAAGAAACGCTGGCGCGATGTTTTAGACCAGTTTAACAAAATCGTACAATGCCAACGTGCATGTTTTATCGTAGCTGTAAAAATCTAAGTGCCCGTGAAAAGGCTTTTTATTAGGCAGCAAATAAAATAACTAGATTGTCTCAGAGGTTTTCATGTTTTTACGAGCCTACGTGGCTAATTTTACATTCTGGCCAACATGATAAAATAAAAGTAAAAAGTACGTTTTCTTTTATTATCGTTATAAGGTTCACAGGTAGAAAATGCTGTGGCAAGAACACAAATTAATTTAATTTGGTTTATTAAATTACAACGAAAAGTGGCATACATTTTTATATATATAGATTGCTTTATATTTTTATACTGTATGCTCACTCGTTTCTTTTATATTCCTAAGACTTCAACGTTTTATTTGCCAACAAAATTGCGTAAGTCCAAAAGAACTATTCCGTTTGAGAATAAGATGCCCAATCTCATAGGAATAGGGCTTTACCGATCGTAAACAATACGAGAGTAAATGTAAGGGACGAAATTGAAAGGGCAAGGGACGAAATCGGAAGGGCAAAGGACGAAACCTCACCTTCAATTAACGGAATTGAAGCTGAATATTTGGATTGGTCGTTAGTGGGATGTCTTTGGTGGAAAAGCTTTTTAATTTATTGGTTTTCTTTCTTCTATTCAATTTATTTATCTCAATTTTATTGATCACGCGTCGGCTTATGCCACTTAACCGCAAAAAAACTTCCACTTCGTCGTACCGCTTGCGTTATTAACTTTAATCAAAATCTAAAATTAAATCGAATTGTTCTATGACGATCAAGGATAATAGCATTTTTATGGAGAAATATGTTTTATTATTTGTCTCAACAATCAAATCAAAGTTTATTTCATTATTTTTAACTGTATGGTGTAATAGTATAGATCTAATGAATTAATATAAATATTACTGGATAATTTACACAGCAATTACTATCTAGCCCAATTGTGCGTGGCACTAGCTTGTTTTTATGTAGTTTCAGGTTTATATTCTAGTTATGCTTAGCTTGTTTGAGGAGAGATATGAGGGTATGATGTCATTTTTACGAGGAAAGAAAGGGTTATCCGATGAGGTGAACCGAATAAGGAATTCGATGACGGATGAGGCCAAATGGATAAAGTAGAGGGTGAAAATGGAAGGCTTTTGTTAACCTCAATAAACCTTACAACTTAAGCTTTTCGGATAGGTTATATGTTTTTAAAACATAATATTTTTTATTTTGTGTATTATATTTGTTACTCTAGTTGTTTCTCTAATATTTATGTTTTATATTTTATACTCACGAATAATGAATAATTATGAATATTGCTCTTTTACATGGCTGAACGTTTGTATGAAAATAGTGAAAGTGACTGATTTAAAGATATGGTTTAAAATATTTATTTTATTTATTTCTATAAATCTAAAGGACACTTGGACAGGTAAATAATAACAAAATATACAGTCAGTTAAGACAAACAACAACAGAAAATAGGAAAAAAATAATAAACTAAACTTACCACAGGAATATATGTAGTATATATATATGTATATATATATTTCCGATGATATATATTATATTAACCGCGCAAAAAAATCAAAGTAGAAAATAAGTAAACTATTGAACGGTTCTTCATATAAAATTCATAGAAACAACCCAGGTTAGTTTAAACTTGATTAGTTAAAGTTCCAAGTAGCAATTTGATGAGCGAAACGGCTCTGTAGTTTCCAAAGCTGTCTTGAAAGTTGTTAAACATAGTTATTCTGTTTATGCGTGATTCTTTTGAAGTAACTCGATTCGAGGGTTTACTTTAAATTTTTGAAACCTGCCTTAGTAAGTAACTTAAAATAAATTGAAGAATTTAACTTTAACTTAGGCCAATTTAGCTAGAGAATAGTAGTTCTTACCCCAGCAATGATACCCTTTTATCTCTCTCTGCAATGCTTTTTTTTCTTCAAGTAACGCCAGCCACTGTCTGAATCTCTGAAGATATTATTTGCATATTTTTGCATCAGGCGTTTGGGAAAAGGTGGAATGTCTCGGGAATATAAAGGAGATCGCTTCTTACTTCTCTTGTTGTGGTCGAAACGTCGAGAGACCTGAGAGGAATAGTTTCAGAATTCGATATCGAAATTGAAAGAGTGTCGGACTAGCATTGAATAAGCATAGTAAACCGAACCGTCTGTTTGTCAATCCCGTTTGTAAATAGGGGTTCGGGAAAAAGTTGCGCTCTCGGTAAATTGGTTTGGGATGGATGAATCATGGCTGGATATCATCCCTCCGAAAAGCGAGAAGTCAAAAGTTCGAATTTGGGTCAGAAACTAAAGTTAAACTAAGGTTTTCCGTTGTGTTTTCATGCGATTTACTTTTCGCCTGTGTTAGAATTGAATTTCCTGAGATTAGTAAATAGCCATTAAAAAGAAAATTAAATAGCCGATTCTCTCTAACACAAGTAATGCACATAAAAGGTGGTTTCATAAACATTTAGATTTTTATATTTTAAGACGATTTATTATTTAAGTGTATGAAAAAATCATTACGCGTTTAGGTATTTTAGGTACCTACATTTTTAAAACTTACATAGGGACAAAGATGAATATTTTTACGCAGAGCTAAACGTAGTGACGAGGCTTTTAAAATGCTGTGTCAAATATTTGAGTAACAATTTGACTAAAACGAAACATTTACATTTTGAGCAACGAATTAAAATTGCCATTCAACGTGGAAATGGCGTTAGCATTTTTTGGTGACGTGTTAGATTATTTCTATACGGAGAACATTTATCTTAGTATTGAAATCCAAGTTAGAAAAAATATACCTAGTTCTTTCAATTTAGCCAAGCAAGGCTAAGAGAATTTGCATATCGCTAAAATTAGTATGAGATTCCGGAATAATAAGGTTTCCTGAAATTGGACAAACAAATAAATTTACAACTGTTTCATAATTCATACAGCGTCGGTAACTTTATTATAATACAAGTGTTGTGAAAATACTGTCGTTGTTTCGATTTACATTTATTATCGACTATCTGCTCACCTCGGCTTTGTCCATGTTAACTAGAGGAATGATATATTTTCCTCCAGTAATTATATCGTCTATATACCCAATTTTATTTAAATCTATTAAGCCGTTTTTCAACTAAAATTTCAATTTATGTTATTTACTACGAGTACAAACATTATCGTAGGGAAAATTATACAGGTGTAAATAGAGAGAATGGATAATTGAAAAAAATAGAACATACATACAGTCATACAATTAAAAATAAAAATTAATCAGTCATAATCCTATATTGGTACTGTCGTGCACTAGCACTGCAACTTCAAACTTAATTCGTTTTGTAAGAATTTTTAGTGCAAAGTATAGGTTACCTTGATAAACTAGTATTTTCTGCACTTAGCTCATTCGTCCAAGGCTTTCATTAGCCTCCATAAACCTAGCTTCTTATCAATCAGTCGCATAATTCTCTTATCAATATTAGCTCCTATTTCCTAGAAATAAAACAGAGAATCGCGTGACCCAGTAGTGCATTAAAGTTTCCAAGTCCTTATCATGATCCGGCACGGCATAGAAAAAGATATCTGGGTGTTTCGGTGTCTAAGGCAACTTTCATTAGCTACCCATAGACTAACGTTCATTCCTGCCGGAATGTACAATCCTTACGGAATGAACGCCAGTGTATGTGCAATAGCGGAAAGAATGACGGTATTATAACACCGCGACCCTTTAAGTCGTGTTTTATTTCATCCCGTCGCTTATCTGTACACGGGATAAGCCGGAAGGAATGCACGTATCTATGGGGGGTTATTACCTAGCGTGTGCATTTTACCGCGGGTTGCGTAGTAATTATATGTTCTGTGCTGCGGGAAAAGAGTATTTTATAGTGCCGTGGCTATATAGAACCTAGTTTCTAAGGAGAACAATTTACAAAACATCGATATTTTTTCTAAAATATTTATACATAAAAACTAGTACATAAAAAATCATAATATTCGTATGTTTTATCAGACGTGGACTTAATTAGAAGCTTAGGAAGATCTTCAAAAAATTTAAAAGCTTTTCAGCATGGTGGCAAACCATTTATTTATTTTATTTATTTATAGTTTTCAATAATGACGTTTCAAACACTTCCAGTCACGAACCGTAATGATGTTTTATATTAATAAACGAAGTACTTATAACTTTCAATAACCCTCTTATTTACGTAAATAAATAACAAACACTCAGCATTCGTACCCAAAACACACAGGTGTGAATATCCGTCCTCCAAAACCCTATAACATAACAACTCGCAAAAATTCGCCAACATTTCCCTGTTCAACACGGGTTTCGGCCGAAACTTCACAACACGGATAATACCCGTTGATTTATGGACACTCTATCCGCAACTGACTGCTTTAGATTACGTATTTATTCCGGTGTATTACCGTGAAAGTCGAATTAAATTAAAGGCAGAGAATTTCACATGATAAATAAAAAAAATTATTTAATTCATACAGCAACATCTACTAGCGTCATGGTAAGCTTGTAGCTTGTGTTACAGGTGCTAAATAATAGAATATAATAATATGAAGAACCAAAGAAATATAATTTTTTTTATTAAATTGAAAACATTTTATTAAGTTTGTACGAATAGAATATCAAAACGTCCTGTGTTCATTTAAGACCATTTAAATTCCTCTCCTATTACCCGATACTCCGATCGTAGCGTAGGTTCATAAACTCTGGACAAATGGTTCGTTTCCTATTTACTGCAATGCCATCCCGAGTTATTAGACTGAGTCATAACCTTTCGCTTATTACGAAGGCCCAGGGCTGCCTTGCAAATTAGATTTAGTTGAAAAGTGCCGAATTGGATTGGGTAAATTGTATTAGAGTTACAGTATTCGCTTCCTAATTTACTGATTTAGTCAGAAACTAGGCGACGCGCCGGTAGCCTCGCTTACGTTTTTTACGTTATTTCTATACATGTATTGTATGTACTTTACAAAGTAGCCTATATATAGCCTTCGTCAATAAATGTGCTGCCCAACACTAAAATAATTATCCAAATCGGACCAACGGTTCCTGAGATTAGCGCGTACAAATAAAGAAATAACCAATCATACAAACTCTTCAGCTTTATAATATTAGTATAGATGCCTTTATAGAACATTTAATACCCCTAATCACTCTAATTACCACATGTCACCTGTCCTGAGTATTGTGAATACGAGTAGCAACATAGTAATCATCTTGACAATACCACAGATCATAATAGGGCTGTCAGGAGTATTTATAGTTAAATTCCTGCTTGTATTTGCCATGTGTAAACCGCACTTGGCCGTGGTGAATTGAGGCTTATTATCTTTTGTGAAGAAATAAGCCCGTGTCCCAGCAGTGGGAACGTAAATAGGGGTGCCTATGAACTCAAGATTAGCCAAATTTATTATAACTTAACAAGTTTCAGATTCAGCCGCAAAATAATAATCCAAGAAAGTCCCTCGAGTCTCGGAATGAGGTCTTTATCATTGCACTTAGATTAATTAGGCCTGAACATTTTGAACCTTCAGCTTTAAGTAATAGAGTCTACGTTTGCTAAGTATTGGACAGTGTCAACGCAAGATTGTGTTTAGGATCGAGGTGTACTGGGAATATATTTGATATTTGTGTGGTGCCAACCTAAGAATTGTACCGGAGAAATATTTTCTGTGATTGTTGTTGTGTTCCCCTAAGATCTAAGGTATTATTAAAAATGTTTTATCTTAATATGTTTTAGTGAGTAATTTTCGAAGCATTTCGAATTCATAAATAAAAATATTTTATTTTTGTAAGCATGTTAAGCTACAGGGTGATTGGTAGATGGGTGCAAAGCTTCTAGGGGATGGTAGTGTGGACTATTTGGAACCATTTAAGCCATAGTTGTCTTAACCGAAGTCGGACTATTTTTTTTTTATGAATTTTTTACGGGATACAAGGAAAATACCCAAAATTTTACAGTTAGTTGCTAATAACTGCCAGTTTAAAAGGCCAGTTAATTATTTTTTGTTTAATTTAAGTTAAGCTATGTGTAAGTAATCTACCAAAACTTGTTCTTAGGTATCTGAGTCATTAGCCATTTTTTTACAGACATTTCAAACTTACGAAAATGTTCTGCGATTTACGAAAACCATGTTTGACGTTGTTTAAAAAAAAAAACGAATGGTGCTATTTTTGTTCAAACCTTTTTAAAAACATGTGTGGTTATTACTCTTTCTTTTGGGGTATTAATTAAGAGGATATCTCAAAAAAATTTGAAATTATGATACAAAAACCAAATAGAGGCAGAAAATTTTAAGCAACTTTAATGATAAAAAGCAGATTACCGAATTGCTGAAAATGGCATACACCGCGTGATACCTGGGTACCACGCGGTGTATGTGTGTATGATTCCAGATTCAACCCAAGCAGACACAATTCTAAGGTCGAGGAAGAGATTTTGCCAGCATTATTAGCGGATCCTACTACCATCACTAGCGTAGTAGCTCAAAATCTTAAAATTTCACAATAGAAGATGTGTATGTGGAATATGCACAAAAATGATAAGTATTTATTCCATGGCCCGGGTCTGCCAGGTTTGGAAGAGCAAGATACCGGGAAAATAATCCAATTCTGCCGTTTTCTCCTCAACAGAGACATCAACGCATCTTCAATGCGTGATTCTTAAAATCAATCTTGTGGACAAATAAAAGTAAATTTTCCAGAGAGGGCATAACAAACTTTTACAACCTTCACCAACAGCAAGCCAACAAGGGCAGAAATCCATACAGGAAAAAGCAGATGTCAGTACAGAGGAAATTCTCTGTCAGTGTGTGGGCTGGAGTAATTGGCAGAACTTTGATTGGGCCCCACTTCTTACCAGATACCTTAAATGGTAATAATTATTTGGGATTTCTTTAAAACGATCTTCCAATGCTCGTAGAGGTGTCCTAATATTTAAAACTGACCAACTGACGTTAGGATTGTGTCTACTTGGGTTGACTCCAGATTCCACGTGGTGTATGTCACTTTCAGCAATTCGATAATCTGCCTATTTTTTCATTAAAGTTGCCTTGAATTTTCTCCCTCAATTTGGTTTTTGGATCATAATTTCAATATTTTTTGAGATATTCGCTTAATTGATACCTCAAAAGAAAGAGTAATAACCACACATGTTTTTAAAAAGGTTTGAACAAAAATAGCACCATGAGTTTTTTTTTTAAACAACGTCAAAAATGGTTTTCGTAAATCGCAGAACATTTTCGTAAGTTTGAAATGTCTGTAAAAAAATGGCTAATGACTCAGATACCTAAGAACAAGTTTTGGTAGATTGCTTACACATAGCTTAACTTAAATTAAACAAAAAATAATTAACTGGCCTTTTAAACTGGCAGTTATTAGCAACTAACTGTAAAATTTTGGGTATTTTCCTTGTATCCCTTAAAAAATTCATAAAAAAAAAATAGTCCGACTTCGGTTAAGACAACTATGGCTTAAATGGTTCCAAATAGTCTACACTACCATCCCCTAGCAGCTTTGCACTCACCTACCAATCACCCTGTACTTGTTTCACTCGAATGCAATATTTATTTATTTATATAGAATACAGGATACTTTGATATTAAATACTGCTCAATAAGTATGGCAAAAACATAGTTTTTTACTAAACGTTGAAATAATTATGATAAGTATATATAAATAAATTTAAAATATCTAAGTATATCCTCAGCTTTATATTCATTTCGCCGCCAATTACTGGATTAAGGAAACGAGGAAAATGGCTACCGCTGATATCTTTGCAGTAGGATTTTGTGACTTTACTAGAAGTCCGTCTTTTGATCCCGGTCTTACTGATATCCGGTTGAATCCTGGCCAGATTATTCTTCATATAAAAGTTTGAAGAGATATTATGAATTATTTTGAAGCAACGAGATATAGTTATTACTTTTGGTAAAAGTTATGCGGCAAAATAAATTAATCTGTTACGTAGTTTTCGAGATTATGTAAGGAATAGATAACTACCATCGGCTTTGCCCGCGTTATAATGACACTATTAGGGGCCATGCGCACGGTTTGAGCGTGGCTATTGAAACTGTTCTAATATACTTTTAAAAATAATTATAAATTAAACTTGCATTAAAATCCATTCATTGGTTTTTAGCGTGATAGATTAACAAAATTCATCCATTCATTCTTAAAACCGTTTGCGTTTTAATAACATTCGTTAATCAAACACAGCCTTAAAACATATTTATTGTTGATTTTTACGATTTTGAACAAAGTTGTTTTACATAAAAATGGATTAGTAGACTGAAGATCTCTGTCCAAAGCGTCGGGACTTGGTAAATCTGAGTGGAATTGTCGTTTTTGCGTAAAAAAAGTTAAATTCTACGGCACAGCTGTTTCGTGTATTTTACGACCAGAAGTTTGTTTACATCCGTAATTTACGGGAGGCTGTGTTGAGGTAGCTTAAATCTGATAAATTGTTGTTTTTATTGCTTTTTCCGAAGAGAGGAGGTGCTTTCTCACCGGTAAATTCATCATGATAATGTTGTGGTGCCCGCCTGAGTAGTACTACTCTAGTTCTTCCTATGAGTGTTATCGAGGCTTTGGAATATTCTCAATAAAAAAAACAAATATTATGTTTCTCCTCTTAAGCACGTGCATGTTTACTACACAGTATATAACTAATCGCTGTCTCTGTCTGTCCGTCCCTATGTGTGTTTTCCTTCGATATATAAAACCACGCAATGGATTGTTAAATAGAGTGTTTTAAGGAAGTTCGATGAAGTTTATAAGTAAAATTTGATACTTGAGGCAAAGCGAGGGATATCGATAATAATTGATAAAAAAATATTACAAAACATTTAAAATAGGTAATATAACCATGATACAAAAAATGTACATTCTTGCTTCTAACAGCAATCGACTTTAAGCACCCGCCGTTGGCGCCGTTATTTACCTAAAATAGTGTCATTAAAATGTAAAATGGGCCGCAAAGTGAGTTTATTTTAAGAAATAACTGATGGTTCGGTTGACGCGAGGTGACACGGTTAAGCGCTTACCACACGTGCATGCTTGACCACAGTTTTATTTGCACATGCTTGTCGCATGAAAAGACTGAACACGGACGTATCTACCACACGGCACAGTTAAGTACGCGCAAGCCACATTCTTGTCGACATCGTCGGCGTGGAAATAATGTTTCCCAACGAAGAGCTATTTCTTCTGCTATTATTTTTCAAGTGTTTGCTAGTGAAAAAAAAGAAAATACAAAAGTATAAAAAATGTGTAAGTAAATAAGTATATGCGTCATTCTTTTTATTCCTGTCAGAATAATCCTTGGATTTGATCTTCCACAGTGCGGTCAAAGATTTATATAACTCAATGAATTCAGTGGCGGAACTGTCGATTGTATGTACGTAAATCCGCCATTTTTACGACCGTGCGCCTACAGTTACTCCACTCTACTGAACTGAGAGCGGCTTGAACACTGAACTACCAACCACACGCGCAGACAAGTTTGTACAAGTATAGCTTGCGCATGCCAGAATTTCAAGTAAGTTTAAAAACCATCAAGCCAAGCTTTGGGGTTTGCGCATACTACCGTTTTACCAACCACACGCACAGTGTTCAGTGTACAAGCTGACTTGCGCAAGTAAAACTGTGGTCAAGCATGCACGTGTGGTAGGCCCATTAACCGTTATAGACACTTGATATGTACATCGTTTTATTTAGCAGAATATTGCTTATGGCCCGGCGACACAACAGCTTTTCACAAAGTATCACCTAAAAACGACAAAAACTCGCAATTTTTTTAAATTGTTAAGTTGTAGAGGTTGATTGTTGTAAGGACGCGATAAACTCTAATTTGTAATTTTTTTGTTTATTTTATATTTTTGTATGAAAATCTTAATGCGGTTTACAAAATACATCCATCTCCTAACCAAGTTTCACCTGTATAGCTCTTGTGAAAGTGACATACGGACGGACAGACAGACATCTTAAATTTATAAGGGTTCCGTTTTTTGCCATTTGGCTATGAAACCCTAAAAACGATGTAGAAAATATTATCCTAACATCCCGCTATACAACGACCTTCACCGAGATGATTATTTAATGAGACGTATTTTTTATGTTATTAAATATGCCAATAAATATATCCTATATGGGTTGCCCAACAAATTTCAGTCCAGAGTATTTTTAAACGTGATAATAGGGCAACCTAACGTTTGCATATTCTATGGGCTTCAAACTTTCGATTGGTATCAAATTTATTTAATAATCACATCGGTGCAATGTTTAAAACAAAAACAAAATTTTTAATTATTAATTAAAAATACTCTGGACTGAAATTTGTTAGGCAACCCATATAGGATATATTTATTGGCATATTTAATAACATAAAAAATATGTCTCATTAAATAAACATCTCGGTGAAGGTCGTTGTATAGCGGGATCTTAGACTATATGGAAAAATTACATAACACATACTTTGGTTTCCAGAAAACAAAAGCTACATGACATTTAGCTTTACGTAAGCTTAAACCTATACGCACAAATTGGCAAAATCTCGATAGAAATCTTACGCTCTATCTAGCGCAGTGTGAATTGGACCCTAAACCTCGGCAATAAGCTTTGTAATTCAATGAATATCTGAACAAAGTAAAATGAACTTCTAAGGTACGGCGATTGCAGGCGAAAGTGTTACTGGAATGAAATTACCTTATTGCATATATAGCAACCTCTTTTGCTACATAATCATCATTTTGGTAGTTGGACATCTTTAAAAGCTCTATTTCGAGTGGCGCCGCGGGCGAAGGTCGGCCTGCGATGCATAAGGTTGAAAATCAGAAAAAAAATTTGTACGATCTGTATTAAAACATATATTTAAGTATGTATATTCTATTAAGTGTAAAATAAGTGTGAATAGTCAAGCAACATTATTATTTCAGTTTTCACTGGTGGGACTTCTTTCTTGACGAGATAGATATGCCTTAATTATTGACCGCGCTGACAACGCGCGAATAACTTTTCAGAAAAATCCAGAGAAGTGTCGCGTTTGTGTGTTTTTATGGAAATATGTCTTGATTTTGAATTTGAGACAGAAAATAGTCTTCTCCGGAGAAGTCAAGATTCAAGTCTAATATAACCCCAGGCTTGAATATTGCCAGGCATTCCGCATGCAAAGGATCTGTCGAGAAAAACGCCCAGTATATGAGTTCCGCCCAGTATACAAGATTGCCTGTCGAGATATTATTAGGTTCAACAACTTTGTATGAATACAAAAATGGCTGAAGATTTCTTAAATCTTATCTGTGAACTTATATATTTTTATTGCATACCTACATTGTATCTTTTTAAGTTAGATGAGTAATTTGTTAACCCTTTTATCAAAATAAAATCATTTTTATTTGTTACATGTACATTTTACTATTTTAAGCTTAGTTGGTAGTTAGTAATCAAGCTAATGTTGATTCGCTCACATTAAGACCCCTCGCTAACTACAGACTTTCTATCGGCCGATATTTTGGTCGGGTTGGGCTGTTAGCGCGCACACTACCCCAACTAAACAGTTGGGTTGGTGGTGAGTGCGCAAACTAGGCAACAGTCGGCCGACGATATTCAGTTTTTTGTTGGTTTTTTAAGCTACCGTTGAAGAGAACTGTCGCATAATGGAAGTTTCTCCTAGTATAATATTGTCCAGAAATATTATAATTGCTCTCAATCAACGGAGGAGAAAAATCAAGAAGAGAGTCTGAGAGTATTGGGTGCATCCCGTCTACAGTACTGTGACAGTACTAGATTATTAAATGGAAAATTTTACACGATGCATTCAAAATTACTAGATTACCCGAAAAAGTTGTTCGCATTTTATCGAATGAGCATAACTAGCTTCAATGAACTTGAATGCACGACCTTCCGGTTCCAAAACTCGGAGCGAAGTGAACCATCGGCCGACTAAACAATCGGTCTGTGTGCGCGCTTGCAAGGAGCTCCATACTAATATAGCAGTCGGCCGATAGTTTGATCATCTTTCAGTTTGAACGCAGTTGAGAAGCCTATCAAACTTATTTATCGGCCGATACCAAATCGTTGTAGTATGCGGACTTGCATACATCTTCATACTGATTGTAAGCCCGACCAAACTATCGGCCGATAGAAAGTCTGCAGTTTGCGAGGGGTCTTAACGCAGCCTTAACTAAACAAAAACCTAGTTAACTAATATTGCTGGCAACAAATCAATATTTATGTTGCATTTTACGTGTTTCAAGCTCGTATTTTAGCAGATGAATTCAAAATACGAACGTAAATCGCTTGCGCTCTGTATGTTGGTACGCCTGCTTGTGATGACAAGTTGTGGTCGCGTGATTGGACAAACTCGCCTCTATTTGTTTGTGGATGTTATTTGCAAATGTGGCTGTGTTTATTATCCCGATATCGTCTGATTTATCTCTAGAGGGACAAAAAAGTTGAAAGTTATTTATATTATTGATTAGAATTGAAAGGAATCGTTCATTTCGCTACTTTTCGCTTAAATGAAATATTTTCAAGCAAAGACCACTCCTTAGCATTAAGACAGTACATTCTCTTTTCTGTCTTATTAAAAATATTTCAGTGTTGGATTACATCTAAAGAGGAAGACTATAAGTAAAACGCAAGCAAAGTTGGCGGGTTGGCTAGTAAAATATATTGATTTTTTGACTAAGTAACTCGCAAGCAATAAGACCGAATGTAACTTCAAGCCCGTTAAACACACGGAAGGAAGAGAAACGAGCGGTCTCTAATTTATACGTAGACGAGATAGTGCGAACCCTTTGGCAATTCAATTACCGCGATGTATTGACTCGGAGCGTGATGGAATGGAAGAGGCTAGAAGTTTTAAAGATTTGAAAGACATGTTTGAATGCTCTTAGAGCAGGTGGAATGTTCCCCAAAAAGGGTAAGATTCAAATCGACTAAGGCTCTATATAAACAAATAAATATTGCTGGACATTTCATACAGAAACATCTAGCCCCGTGGTAAGCTCGAAGCTTGTGTTACAGGTGCTAGATTTCTGATATACCTACAATAGAATAATAAATAAGAATACTTAAATATAAGTTTATTTGTGTCTCAAAAGTAAAAAAAAAAAAAGTTGGGTTATCGATACGTTAAAATCTTAACGTATCGATAACCAAATAGAACTATCCTAAAAGGGCTTAGAAGGGGACCACAGAATCGGGAAACTGCTAATGGCATTGCCAGGATTATCGCATTTGTGGTAATTGAGAATTCCTCTTGAGAATTCGTTACGGATTCAAATCTATTAACTAGTTGCGGGGAATACATAAAAGGCGTAAGAAATATTATTTATAAACTAGTATTATTTATAAATATAATGTATAATTATATTATTTAGACTTGTGTTGCCGGCCTAAGTATCTCTACCCACAGGTGAGGTCTAACCTATTAGATATGTACCTATAGCTTTTTGAAGCAATAGGCAGACTCTAAAGCGAGGAGAACAGATGGCCGATGGGGCCGAAAGTCCTCGAGTGAGACTACGGATCGACAAACGCAGCGTCGGTCGAGCAACAAGATGGATAGATGGTCTAGCTAGCTAGACAAAGCTGCCAGTTCACTGAATGCAAGCTGCATCCGACTGAAACAACTGAAAATATTGTCCAGCAGTGGACGTCCGATGTCCGATGGCTGAAATGATGATGTTAGGTTATAAATATGTCATATAGCAGTTCCTACATACAACAAATAAATTTGATTTATAAGAAAGTTATATTTCTCTAGAATAAGCTTTTGTGTTTCAAAGAATCGCACTCAGGTCACGTTTGAAACACAATAGCTCTTCAAATACTAAGTTGATGTTCCATTTTTGAATAAACGGGGAAAAGTGCCATTATAAGTTGGATAACACCAAATGTTTCATTGGGCCATCATCGATTTATAAAAGTTCCTAAAAAGTTTACTGTACTTTTATATTTAAACTTAATGTTCAGCTTCCTACTGCCCAAACCGAAATACATTGCGGTTCTCATAAATAAATTAAATTCAAGTTAGTTTTCAAAGTAAAGCAATATAGAATTTGGTTTCAAGTCCTCAAATTCACAAAGGTCCGCTGTCAGAGCCACAGGGCCGGATTCAGGTCAAGTTATCCTCGATCCGAGCTTAACCCTTTTCCGATTATTGCCATTTCACTGACCACATGTGAAACCTCTGAATGTGGACAATTAAATATTTGCTTCAAATATCTTCAAAGGCAAGTTATTGGGATAAGTCAAATAACATGATTCGGTTTATTTAAGGACTGTTCAGAATATCTTGTAGCTATACCTTTATAGCTAGCTTTTAGAAGTAAGGACAATTGACACATAACCAGTCTTTCCAATGTTATAAAAAAAAACTCATTCTTATTCGTGTATTCGTAGTATATGCCGGTTTCCTCACGATGTTTGCTTTCGCCACGTGCAGGTTTTAGGGCATTAGGTTATCTAGGGGCGAAAGATGGATCACGGGTATTGAGTCCCCTACACCCTTGAGTGAGTGCAGTTTACCATTCGTAAAATATTAGTTCTCTCGATCAATAATTACACAGAACTGAGATAAAACTAATACATAAAATCTACATTGTTAGACTACAGAACCCTAAAATAGAATTTAAAAGACCTCGGTTCTGTGTTGATTCGCTAGGCAATCAACGAATTGCTGAGTCGGTGTCCATGTTGCAACGTTTTCAGGTTTTGTGCCATTCTTTTTTGTTGTTGTCATAAAAAATGCTAACTATTGGTAAACACCGAACTTAACCCAAACAAACGTATTTTTACAATGAAGCTTGAAACATATATTATTTTCATAATGCATGTTATATAGGTATATTTAAACATCCATACCTCTAGATTCACAGTGTGGCAATCAACTATGATTATTTTTTCACTTCGTAGGTATCTACTAACTAAGGTACCGTGAGTGTTTGTGGTATCAAACATTTTGTGAAGAGTTTTTTCCCGGTAATAATTTTTATATTCCAGAAAGCTTCGAAAAAGCGACATTTGTCTCAGAGTAGTGGTTTAATGCAATGTCTTCATCGATTTCTACTTATTTTTAGAAGCAATTGGCTTCAACGAACAAGACTGGTCGATCGGTGGTAAGCATGGTAAACGGTTTACCATGACAGGTTATGGTATAAAAATATATTCTTAAAATAAATAATACACTAATAAGAGTTGATTTACGAGTGCATAGTAAGGGATATAATATTATTGTAAATGTATATTTATCCAAGGATATCCTATATTATATTTATCGGTTAAGAAAGCTGTTACCGTTTGCGATTGACCAATCACCAATTAGCTGCATGACTTGTGCGTTGTAGGTAAGCGCCCTGATTGGACTCCTCCAATCAGGATATTTCATTAGTTGGATAAGCGCCCTTGTGTGCTATGATAATGATGAAGCCAGAAGCTGTCTGGATCTCGGGTCTTTAACGACCTCAACAAAGAGCTATCCATCTTGCATCACACGCTACATTCACAACCTTGTAAGAAACATCCAAATCCAGCTCTATTGCGCTATAAATAAGGCACAAACAAGCCTTTTTACAACGTAATCTCAAGAAATACGTACTAAAATAAGAGATATGCTAGTTTAACCTTTATTTTTGTGAGAATACGGCTTTTTTTGTATTGGAGCTTCCGTGGACTAAACGACACGGCCATTAGACCCCAATAGAAGGGGTATTTGTGCCAAGTCAGCCTGTCTTCGTAGTTTGATTGCAGGAAAGGTGTAGTACAAGTATGTACTTGCTGTTTTTGATCTAAGTTGTATTGTAGTGTTGTAGCATAGCGGGTGGAATTAGACTGGCTATATACCGAGGCGAACAGACGCCGATGTAAAAACTGCCAGTTCACGGTGGATGCAAGCTGCATTCAACCATAATACCTCGAAATCTATAAGGAAGGCATATGTCCAGCAGTGGACGTCCGATGACTAAAATGATAATGATGTAGTGTTTGGTGACTTAACTAAGAACCGAATCCTCTGAAGTTTGGTTAGCTGTTGTCTTAACTCTCATAGATTTTATTATAATCATCAACCTATATTAAAAATTAACTATCTATTAATTAAAGTATTCGACCCTAACGCGAGTTACATTATTAATTAAAAAATCGAGAACTACTTACGGAGTTGCAAACAGAAACGTCGTTTATACATAATATCGTAGTAAATATCTACGTGGGTCATTCCGGTATTAAAAATTAATTAAAGCAAGTTTAACGATGAATTAGTATAGATTACATACAATTTTTCTGGTTATTTTTATCCAAATCCAATTACGTCTTTCATAAGCGTCAAACCCTGGGATTAACTAAACCAGATTACGGGTAGCATTGAGGGATACCAAGCGTACAAACCGGAGGAAGGTTTGTCTGACACTGCTGTGGCTTCGAAACCTTACAAGTAACAACTCGGCTATTTTTGGAGCGGCTTACAATTACTTCCGCTTTGCTTATTCTTTAAGGGTACTTTAGAAAGGAAATTACGAAAAAAACCAAGACATTTATAAAAGAAAAATTGATCGTGTAACTTTTTACCCAGTCACTGTCCAGTTTAATGCCCAGTAATAGTTTAACACAAGCAGTGACAGTCATGGTCACTGCATGTGTTAAACTATTATAATGGAATATCATGGCCCATATTGCTTATTAGACCTCTGTGTCGCATCGGGCAAAGGTCCGCCTGCAACGCAAGAGGTTGTGGGTTACCGCATCGGACAAAAATTTGCACGATTTGCAAATATTTTTTCCGAGTGTCTAGGTGTTATCTATACTATACTAATAATTAAAAATATCTATCTATATTATTATTTTATTATAATATCAGTAATCTAGCACCCGTAACACAAGCTTCAAGCTTACCACGGGGCTAGATTTTGCTGTGTGAATTGCCAGCAATATTTATTTATATATTATTCATTTATTCATGGAAACGATGCCGAAACTTCGAGAAATTCGAAAACCAATATACGAGTATGTTAGTAAAATATCTCAAACTAAATAATATTAGTAAGATTAAAGTAGGTACTTACTACTAACTCGTGTTTTGAAAAATAAAAGCTTCAGTTTCATAGCGTCGAGCGCTAGATAGACTAGACTTTGAAGAAATAACAATTGTTTCGCGTATAAAATATCAAATGTTCTTGAAGTTTAATCTTTGTAGACTGTAAACTATAGGAACTATTCGTAGATAGAGCCTTGAAAAATCTTTGCTTTTTATATCTAAGTGTTTTTTTTAGACAATTTAGTTGTATTTAACCTGTATTTAACCTTTATTTAGCGGAATAATGTTTTGCCGAGATAATTTAATTACCAATTGTAAGATAAAATATCTTTCAAAATGATAAGCCAATAAATAAATATATTAAATATTTTGAACAAAATAAAATTGTGCTCTCTAGATTCCTAGTTTCGTTTTCCAATCGAGTTAACTTATAAATAAATTAGCCTTCAGTTTCATGTCCAAACCCGCAGGCAAAGCTATGGTTGAATCCACTGAATATATTTTTATTTAAAAGGATTTGTTTAGGTACTTCCAATAATACAAAGAGCAAAACTCGGATGATTTCGTAAAGAAGGAAGCATTTCTGCTGTTGAATAAACAGCAATCTATTATAGAAGTAACCTTAAAAGATTTACTATCAATATTAAGGCCTATGTACTAAGTAATAATAAAAATTAAACCAGTATCGTGATCTAATAGCGTAGCATTAAATAGTAATGAACAAACAAATAATAGGTTAACGACGACATAAAGTATTTTAGTACCTTTTAAATTCAATGTAAACTTTGAAATCCATTAATTATTTATAAGGATACGTTTCAGATTCAGTTAAAATAACCATAAAATTTTACTATAATATTTTCGGTGATATTACGTTGTGCAAACAATAATTGATTCTCGTAAATTTAATTTTTATTTTATTTATGTAAATTCTATAAGCTCATTTTATTCAAACAATTAAAAATAATCCTTACTAATATTATAAATGCGAAAGTAACTCTGTCTGTCTGTCTGTCTGTCTGTTACGCTTTCCCGCCGAAACCTCTCAACCGATTTTGATGAAATTTGGTACAGACAATCTTTAGACCCTGAGAAAGAACATAGGCTACTTTTTATATCCACGCGGGCGAAGCCGCTGGCGGAAGCTAGTATTAAATAAAATTAAAAATAAAATGTAACAACATACGTTAAATATATTTTTTGTTCAAAGTAACCCTATTTATTTAAAGAAATAAGTTACACCTAACATACTTAAACAGACAGTTTATTTTTAATTCAGCAAATATTTATAAAGATTAACGCTTAAATATAGCCAGGTACGACAAAAATAAAATATGAGCATCAATAATACTCACTCAGTTTCGTTGTTCTCGAAGAAAATATGACCTTGTGCTGGCTCGTACTGGCTTCCACCCTTCGCCGTCCCGTCTTCCGTCCAGTACGGGATCCTGACTTTGCCCCGAGCACCCGCCGTTCTCACAACCCGAAGGTCGTAAGTCCCCACAGACTCCGTCAACTCAAAGTCACGTTGAGGGAACGAAAACACACCTGAATGATCATCATCTAAAATCACCACTGTAGCTGTAGAAGGAGACGCTAAAGAAGCGCCTTTGGGTGAAGAGAGACGCACATAAAAATGCTCATCTTCCTCAAAAACATCGTCATCAATCACTTGAACAGAAAAGGTTTTCTCAATTTCCCCGTGTTTGAAGATAAGCGCACCCTGAGCGGTGACGTAGTCAGACCCAGCCTCGGCAGTTCCGTCCTCAGTTGTATAATGGACGGTGATCTCCCCACTCAAATCTCCACCCCGGACAACTCTCACGTCGAAAGATCCGCAGTTCTCAAATACGGTGTAGTGGGAAGGGTCAAAGCGCAAGTGAGGGCCGCGGGGCTCCAGGCAAATGGAACCCGATTCACGTCGCTGCAGCTCCGCCTTCACCTCGCTCAAGTCACTTTGAGCACGCTCTGATATCTTACGCGAAAAGTCTCCGCCGCCCGTCATCTTACGAGTTGCAGCTACTCTGTAAAAGGCCCTTGACTTTGGCCCGCGTGACATCAATGTCTCCAATGCCATCCGCTCTACTGTCTCAAGGTCCTCCTCAGGGTGTTGTCTGCGTAACTCTCTCAAAGCTGCAACGTATTCCCTTCTCGACTTCTCAACTTCCCTGCCTTCCTCATCATCCGACGCGAAATCATCGCTACTTGGTTTCAGGGCCATTTCCACTGACCCATCTCCTTCGGCTTCCACTATCACTCCTCTTTCATTCACTCTGTAACCCTTCTTCAGATATTTGTACACGAGAAGACGCCGATCTGCAATGTAGGCTGTCGCTACAGTTGCGGGGAAGAACAAAAACGTGACGAGCCCCTCCCAAACTTCTACTTCCCTCGGAGATATTACAGCTAAGATGAGGTAGAGCCAAACGTATGCAAAGATTGACCAGGTCGCAGTCACTAGGAACACTCTAAGATGCTTTATTTTCCTAACCTCGCCGTCCGGAATTACACACACACAAATGGCCATAATCACGAATAAGTTGTAAGCTGCCGACCCTACTATAGTGCCGGGTCCTAAATCCCCTGCTTCGAAATTCTTTCCGGCGATTTCGATCACCGATAGAAGAATTTCAGGAGCGCTCGATCCCAAAGCCATGAGCGTCAAATTGGCAACGGTTTCATTCCACACGCGTACGACAATGATCTGATCGCTGCCGTTGCGCCGCACGCGCACTTCCTTCTCCCTGGACGTGATGACTTCAATGGCGGCCATGAAGCGATCGGAGACGATAGACACGCCGATGAAGAGGTACATAAGCGCGAAGAAATAGACCAGCCCTCGGATGGTGATGTCGAGAGTTGGGACATCTTCGAGGGGCAGCCAGGTGGGCAGGAGGACGCCGTCGGTGCACTGGAGGACGTGGTGGGGGGTGGCGTTACGCGGGGGGGAGCGCGAGGGCTCGGCGCGCGCCCCCTGCAGCGCCGCGCAGGCGAGCGCCGCGAGCGCGGGCCGCATGCCACGTTACCTGGCTAACTTCATCCGCGCGACCGGCACCGCGCGAGGCCGGCGCCTGACTGAGCGTCGCGTCGCGCTACCCCGCACACCCCCACCCGCTAAACCGCCACCTTGTTCCATGGAGTTTTATTGCTGGATTGCAAACTTAGCTGGGCCGATGGTACGATTCGCCATTCCGAACTGATTCAAATTTCGAATAGGCACTTATTTTTCCGATATACGGCCAAGTATTTCAAAACCTTTGAAGAGTTTCTGTTCTGACCGATTTATATTTCGAATACGTGCGGTTGGTATAGAAATAATCAAAGTTTTTGTGCGACTTACAAATACCTTTTTAAGTCCCACAAGTTTCACTAATTAAAAGTGTAAAACAAAGTTTGAGGAAGTGGTGCTGAAGAATTTCGGAAGTATTTCCAGCCGTCACGTAACTTTAGGTAGTTGAGGACTTTAAGGTTGGGTCATTAACGAGGTTTAAGACGATTAGGGCGCGTACTGGCGAGCACGCAATCTCGACCACGCGATTATTTAATGACCACCGTGTTATACAGGGATTTTGTATTGATCTTGAAATAAGTGCTTTATAGCTCAATTGTTTGCTCACATACTGAAAGGTTTAAGCTCTTGGTCCAACAATTTGGAAGCTTAATATAACGGATATAAGCTTGTGTTGTTTAGGTTGCTATATTTCTGATATAGGTACTTAATTAAAGCTTTATTTATCGCAGCTGTGCGATTTCACACTTTAATACTGAACGTTCTCCAGAGAGACCGCAAATCGGCTTAAATATTTTTTATATGTATAGGACTTTATCGCTCGACCACACCGTCCCACCGCCTGCGTTCGACGCAAGTGGTTGCGGGTACGATTCCCGCCTCGTGATAATTATTTGTACAATATTTAAATTTTTTCCCACAGTAGGGTTAAGCAGATTCGTTTAAGCGTTTATGACTACACACCTTGTATGAAATTCATATTGAAAAACAGGCATCTGATAATTATCAAAATTAATTATTCTACAACAGCTTAATACAATTAACAGTTTTGCTTCTAATTAAAAGCAATTAATGATATTGTATTGTAAGCGATTAATTATATTAAACTATTTCCTTGTCATCAGCGTGACATCCCATATCATATCCCACTATGGGCTATACTACAATACAATACTGGGATTCTTATTGAACCAGTTTAAGGTTTTAGTTAATTAAATATAATGACCACTCTTATAATATCAAGGTATAGCCATGTATTTATAACAGTCAATATAATTTTTTGAGTTACTTCCAAAGGAAGATTTTTTTGTAAATACATAGTAAATCCCTTAGTCGGCCTAAGGACATCCACGGGATGAGTAAGAGTGATACTAGTGATGACCTTTGTGGCGCAGCGGGCGAAGGGCCGCCTGCGACGCAAACGGTTGCAGGTTCGATTCCTGCCTCAGGACAAAAATGTTTACGATCTGCAAATATTTGTTCTGTCTGGGCTGGGTGTTATTGTTTTGTATAATAAATTAAATATCTATCTATGTCGATGATATTATTATCTAGCACCCGTAACACATGCTTCGAGCTTACCATGGGGCTAGTATTGGCTGAATTGTCCAGCAATATTTATTAATTCTATCTCCAGCACACGGGATAGTTCTTAAATAGATTTTTATTTTCTAGAAGTTATCTTTCTTACAACACTGTAAAGTTTGTCTCAATCAGGCGAGCGCTTTGTGCGGAGTGCACGGCGTAACTGATTTATTGACGTTGCCTTTTATGTTTACTTTATAGCAGAAATCGTTTTTGAAAGCAAATATCGGCAGGTTTAGAGCAAAATATTACATAATATTATGGGTGCTTTATCATAAAGCTATTATGCAAAATTGTGATTCATATCTTTTTAAAAGGGCGCTTTATTTCATGATTGAAAATTGGTTGGGAGGAGGAGAACCAGCCAACCACTGCTGCTTATCAAAGTTTTAACTAGAAGTATTTTATATAATACTAGCTATCCACTCACCACTCACTCACCTTGCGACTCGTTTTCTATGTCCTTTTCCTGATTCTAAGTAACCTCTCCACAAATTTTCAGCCAAATCAGTTAAACCATTCTTGAGTTATAAATAGTGTTACTAACACGACCTTCCTTTAATTTATAAAAATATGTAGCTATAGACCGATTTTGTTTTTATTATTGACATTTCCAAGTGAACATACAACACATCTGTGTGGATAAATAAATTGTTATTTTAATTACAATTCTGAGGCCAGCACAACATGTCTAGCACACGGTAATCCTCTTAAAATCTAACAAATAGTTTGTACAACTTTGTTCTGTATACCTGTATGTGTCCATTAGACCACCTCTGACCTCGCATGTTGTACGTGTTGCGAAGCCACTTGAAGCGACCGCAGCCCCAAAAGTCTTTGGCTCTTTAGTTTGTTGGCATTCTGATATGGACTCTACCATATTGAAGATAGAGTCTTGATAAAAAATTGTATCAGCAAAACTTTATCTTCACATCAGTTTCAGCGTCGAATGTAAATTTCAGCAAAATTTAGAGTATCTAGAGAAAAGAAATAGTGAATACCTCTAGGAAATAAAAGAAAGAAAGAAATATCTATGAATGTTCCTAAGTAAATTTCTACTAGCTATACTTAACAAAAAGTTTTGCAATAAAGTTTTTATTTATTTAGTTACTTCTCACAAACTGTAAGAAAAATATTTCTTTCAAAAGTTACTATAAATAGCCTCAAAATACACATATATTTTGGAAAAATGTGTAAGTACCTTACTGTATCCTGTTCGTGTCTTTAAAATAAATAAATAATCTTGGACAATTCACAGCAACATCTAGCCCCGTGTTAAGCTCGAAGCTTGTTACGGATGTTAGATTCCTGAAATACTTAATTGGTATACAAACCTAGATAAACCTTTTTATACATATTATTTATTGCCCAGACACTCGTAACAAATATTTGCAGATTATACATTTTTTTGTCCCGACGCGGGAATCAAACCCCAGGCCCGTTGCCTGTCAACCTCTTACGAGTGAACTATTTAGCCTCTAACTCCTTGTGAATCTTGGCACGGGTTTTGGTGGCAATTTCGTCCGTTCGTTTATTGCGGTTTCGCTGAATGACTTGACGGCGCGGCATTTGTGATAAATACGTCGTCATTACAGCGCCTATTAGGACAGCGCAGTGTATGGGCTTACGGGGAAGTTATGAGGCAAATCCTTGTTTCATAAGGTTGTCCTTTCGTTGTTACTATGGATTCCCTGAAAATATGGAGAGTGCGACTCAATTAATAAATCTTTCGTATTTATTTCACTTATTTAACTACCAATTGCAAACAAACATTTTAACCTGTTCCGGAGGGAACCTCAGAGATAAACCTTTTTAGAAGGGCAATCTATAATTAGCGGTTTGCGGCATGCAAAGGACAGTTACTTCCAGATTAGTAATTACAAAATAGGTAATAAGCTTATATTATTAACATTAGGTAATTATACTTAATCTAATACTGAGTACCTAATATGTTACTTGCTTGTCGTGGTTTAGGCTTTGGTATTCCTTATTTTCTATTCAATAAACATAACTAGATCAAAGATGCAATTTCACGGTGGACGCTGCGCACGTCCTGTCTTGATAAATGGAAATCTATGGGGGCATGTTACTAACCGTAGGATATACATAATACCTATATACGTCTAACAACTAGAGTGATGATGGTATCCTAAATATTAGACACAAAATATTGAGCGAACGTTCGTGGATTCGAAATTCGAAATCACTCTTAATTTTGTTTCAATTTTCTGTAAACATTATATACCTTTTATAATGAATGTATTTATTCCCTATTCCTTACACATCTTCAGAAAATAATTGTATTCATGTGTATCTGTCGAATACATAATTGATTGATCGCAAGCCCTCGTGTGAATTTGTCACACAATGTACACAAAAATAACTCCAAATCGGTGTCGACGTCTTTATGTCTCGGTACATTTATCTCAGGTTTGCGAGCACTTAGGGCGACAAACAAAGGTTGCGCAGACGAGCGATGCGCTTCAAATCTCATATAAAAACGATAACATTAAGTTGCAGATAAAAATTGATTTGGTATCAAAACAACGTGTAGAATTGGAAGTCTATTAAAACTGTATCATTGTGTTATAATTAATAACACAAGCTTCGAGATTACCACGGGGCTAGATGTCGCTGTGTAAAAATTGTCCAGTAATATTTAATATTTATTTATTTATTTTATTTATAATTAAAACAAAATTTGATACGGGTAATTACCAGTCTTATTGGATAGGTAAAATTAGTTTTATATATGCAATATTAAGAAATAACGTCTAGTTGGAATTTTAAATTACAACAAAGTTGGCCTCTTTACAGCCGAACTTTCTGATATCTATATTATTTTATTATATTCTTAACCTGATGGACAACACAATGTCAAAGTTGCTTCGACGGTGCTTCAATTGATTAATAAAACTACGTGTTCCTATAGTTCAACATTATTTTTGGGATTGCCAAAATGGCGATCACACAAGTAACAACTTAATAATTTTGAAAATTTATGAAACACTTGACACTGGCAAATTGTGCTTAATTTAACGCAGGGACCATTACAATAAAATAACTAACTAACATTTTTTTTTGTTAAATTTAGATTTGAATACGTTGAACATTGCTCAAAATTTATAACAGTTGGAGTTTCTCGTTTGCGCAACTATTAAGATATTGTTTGCTATCCATTACGGGCGGCGTTCCGCCAACGATGACGGCCTAATTATCTTCGAGTACTGAAGCGGTAATGGAATGGAAATTCTAGATTTTTCACGTGACAGAATGAAATATGAACCGATTTATGTCGACATTGTTTCGCTGACGCCGCGAATTCGGGGCTGTTTCAGCGGTGATTACGTAATTTCCTCGGATTTTCTAATTGGATAGAATGGCTGCGGTTTTTGGAAGTGATTCATGAATTTGTGTAGGGTTCAATAGGTATTTTGTAGATAATTGGCTCATTCTCCCTTTAATCAATTTGGTTGTACCCTGATTTAGGAAAACTTGAAATAAATTAACGGTTTTATTTAGATATAGTAAGAATATAAAAAAATATATTTAAACCTCAAGGTTTTTAAATTGATTTATTTGAGATGATTCTTGAAGACCCTGTGCCCAGTAGTGGGACGTAACATGGTATGTTACGATGATGATGATTACTTCACAATATTTAATAATTTACGTCCACTACTGGATTTAAGCCTCCCTTAAATATATCCAATTGCTTTGGTCGTATTTTGGATGCAATGACGCTGCGTAATTTCCCGAACGCTGCCTATCTCAGTTGGATTCGACAAGTGACATCCGACTCAAAAAACCGTTAAACCTACCTAATTGGACTGTGTCCTAGGTATACATACGCATAGGTATAATATACACATTAATGCGTCAAAATCCGACTGGGACAGATCTAAATCAAGTTTACCATAAAAAAAACAACTCTAAACTCTATTCACAAACTCCATTAAAACCCCACTCTAACCAAGTGCTACCGCAAAACAACGGCATGTCTCAAACAGCGAGCAACTTCCCACAAACACAATATCGAGCCATAAGACCATAGACATAGAGGTCGGTTCTGTATTAAGGCTGTATAGGGTGGCCCTTAATTACAGCTTCGATAGCGGCGGATAAGTGGGCCACTTCCGGTGCTGGCGATAAACTAACACTGTTCGTAGTGTTGCGATTGTTCAGCTGGGCTTGTGAGTATGTGGGTTACAGAAATACTCTTATATACATACACTTATTTGTAAGTTATTTTGAGGTATCAAATTAAGAGCCTTGTTATGTGTGCCGTGAGCCGTTGGAGCATACTAGACTTGCATTCCGAAGGTCGTGGGTTCAAACTCCGCCGAACACCTCTGGTTTCACACTCACCTCTGGAAAAAATGTATGTGCGCTTTATTAACATGTGGTCTAACGTTGAAAGAAAACTTAGTGATAAAACAAACTATTATACCTACGCTGAAATAGCGAGCATGCTACTTTTCCGAGTGCAAACCTATGGGGGCAAAGCCGCTATCTGTGTTACTGTATAAAAAAATAATGTCGAATGGTTTCACTATTTATATTTTCAAAATTACAATTACTCAAACCTGTAAGCGTAGGCCACACTTGATTGAAAAAGAGACAGAAAATTCTACTTTACTATAGGTATTTATGCATTATAAACTTCTTAAACATAATGCCGTAAAGAAAAATATTAATTTAGGAAAATTACTTTTATTTTCAAATCAGTCGTGTTTTCAAAAAATATCTTGAATCCTGTCTGAACATAGTCGGTAACAAGACAATCAATTAAACACAAAAGTAATTAACAAATCTAGAGTCAGAAGATCGTAAATTTATCTCTGAAGATAGACGAGCCATCCGTTTCATTACCGCCTCAATTACTCCGTTCGTACGAACATTCTAATTATCTTACATTGTAAACTCGTTTATAAAACAGACGGAATGATAATGACATTGAATAAATCGAGGCGCTTTTTAAGCACTAGAAGAGCAAGCTATTTATTTCTCTATGATTTAGAAGTATCATTTACTTTTATGCTAATATTATAAATCTGAAGTGTTTGTTTGATTGAACGCGCTAATCTCAAGAATATAATGACGAAACCGGCTCTGAGGACTTTGAAGGACACGTGACATTCACTAACCCGCACTTCGCCAGCGTGGTAGATGAAATATGGGTTTTTATGCTTATGCTTGCAATAAATAAAATAACCCTAAATATGATAATACAATAACAAAGGTAATACCGGCGAGCGGTTATGATCCGTGTCCTTACAGTGTCCTTGATCCTGATGAAGTCCCACGTTCTGGGACGAAACGATTGATCAATATAGTCTACGTAAATAAGGTTCGTGTATTGCCCGTTTATCTCAATATGAATTTACCAAATTTGGTGTTTATCTGGCCAATCTTCTGTTTACGCTGCACATTAGATGTAATCTAAAATGAACGATACCCAAAACCCATTTTGGACTTTGGCAAAAAACCTTTTTACATCATGCTACGGTCTTGTAATAAAAACGCCTTTATCTCCCGCACCATCTGACGGTATCACAGACATATCACGATCGTAAAGATTTTTGCGCGAAATGAACCTAAATAAGGAACTAAAGAAGGAAATGAAATTAAACTAAGATTAGTGTAGATTTTAAATTAAATTTCGAGTACATTACTATTTTTATTTTATTTGTTTACAAAATCATAAAACCTCTAACAAAACAAATCATTTTCATTGGTAAAAAAATTTGATATGCGTTTACAGCATTTCAAGCAAACGATAGCAGATTATCAGTGCTACGCCGTAGCATATAGCGTAGACTCGTAGATAACTACTAAACTACGGCGTAGCAATTTTTAGAATGTAGCCAAAACTCCGACTAACAAGGTTACAGCTGCCAAAACTTCGTACGTTTAAACTAACTTTACCCAACGACCGCTACAGATCATAAAAGAAAAAAAATACCGACTTCAAAAAAAGGAGGAGGAACTTTGAAATGTGTCTGTCATTCAAAACCCGCAATTCGCCAGCGTATTAAATTAAAGTAAAATCTCTCTCGTCATAAGAGAAGTCCATATGTCCAGCAGTCGGAACGTAAAATAGAGGTGATGATAGCCTCATGATTGGGAGGACCGATTTGTTGATTATGTTTAATTTGAATGCTGAGGCTTTCCTTGTGGTCGCAATTTAAATTACTCCAAATTCTGACTATGGCCGTATAAGTTTTAAATTAAGAGAATGTTTGAAGTCAGTTTTTTCCCTAAAATTATAATAAAATTAACTAAAATATTTTGTACCAGTTTTACGGAATTGTAATATACTCACATTTATTTCGTCTTACATAGGTTCACTATAATATGAAAGTATATATCTTACAAGCTGGTATTAAACTAACTACCTCTAAAACCTGAAGCGTAAGCACCCGGGTAATAAAATTTCCACCATCATCCAAGGTTGGCAGTTAAGGTGTTAACCCGGTTATCCGGATAAACTCTCGAGGCTACGGATAAACAAGTTATATCTGCTTCGAAGTTTTAAGCTTAGGTTTGTTGCTGACTCGGTAAAAGGAGTAAAGCAAATACTATACAAGTATTTATAAAAAAAGTGGTTCCAAAAGTTGAAATAAATATACCTATGAATAAATAAATATATATCTATTGCTGGACAATTTACACAGCAACTGTAGAATGCCCGAAGCTTGTGTTATGTGTTCTAGATTTCTGATATACATAATATGATATACATACATACACATATATGTAGACACTTAAGATTTTACATGGGACTAATATTTGCAGTTCGTATTTTTTTTATACTAATAAAGAGTGTAGATATACTGACTAAATTCGATAGGTCATAAACACAGATATAATAACCCCCAGATACCTCATAACAGGCGAAGACCGCGCGCCAAACATATGGTTAAATCAACCATATTTAAAGCCCCGCCTCGAAACACGGCTTTAGTTGCGACCAAGTGTCAGACCCGTGAACTTCATATACGTTTCTATAGTCTAACGCAAGTGAAGAGGTCAGCTTATAATGGCTACTCGTACGAAGGACGTTCACTTGTCTCTTTTCCGCATTGCGCTTATTGCATTCGTTGTCCTTCTCGGCGAAAGCACGTGTAACGTTAGTGTTGTAAATTCTAATCGATATCGTTAAAAATAATAGACGACGTATATTAGCGGGTCTCTCGGTATTATTGTATGTAAAAATAAATAAGTAATCCATAAACCGTTTAAATATGTTTATAGAGTACTTACTCAGTAAAATGAATTATTAGTGATAAATTTTTCTAATATCATTTTTTAATTTTTAAGTTCTACAGATTTGTGTATTCCAAAAATAAATACATATCTACCTTACTACATGATGCTATTTTCATTTTAATATGAAATTTTAAAACGAATCATCGAAATTAATTATCGACAAATTCGTTCAATGTTCCCAACCCGCGACCTAAGTGCGACCTTGAAATAGCCAATCACAACGCCTTTGTTCCAGTCCCCGCAACCCGCGCCTTCCTCCAATTTCGGTGCGTTTGAATCGGAACAAAAGTATTATAATGGACCATCTAGTGGGGGTTATCTGTGGTCATAAACGAATTGGAATTAAACGTAATTTTGTTAACGACTGTTTTACCACTTGCTAGTAAATTGCCAGATAGCCTCCGTAACTTATCTGCCAGATAAATTACAAAAGAAAGCGATATCTAACATATGTATAACAATCTGAAGTTTTATCCGTAGTAACCGGTAAAACAGGCCCCTATTAACTTTTCATACTGCTGACTTGATTTTGATTTAATCAAGGTATATAAAATAAATATTATTATGATGTTTCTTTCATCCGCTGACGCAAGCTAGCAGCTAAATAATGTAAAAACAGATACCATAGACAATTAGAAAAGAATAATGCCACCGGAAGTGCGGGCGCTGGCTGCTCGGCCGGAAATGAGATAACAAACATGCCGGCTACAGTTTTCTGGAATTCTGCGGTAAATAGTAAGTAATAGTCGATTAAGGGATGGGTTTGTAATTTCACTAAACGTTTTTTGTGATCTATTTATAGTAAAAAAATCTATGTAGAGATTTATAGTAAAGTCGTGCTGGCTAAGTGGGAACACAATCCGAAGGTTGTGTGTTCAAACCCAGTCACACACTTCTGATTTTTCATCTCGATAAATTATGTGTGCTTTAAAAACACGTGCTCTGACGGTGAAGGCAAACATCGCTATTTAAATAAAAAAAAATTAAATTTTTGGGGCTTGATGTTGCTGTGTGAATTGTCCACCAATATTTATTTATTTTATTTATCTGCTATGATGCCATAGCGTCACTTAATTGACGCTTTTCCTTAGCCACTCATATCATATTGTTTTTTTTTGACAGGCTGTCAATTTATTATGTCTATGGTTAAGTATATCCTGTTATATTACCGTCCTTGACACAGAAGCCGAAGTATTAAGTAACCGCGTTAAGGCCTCGGTCTCGAAACGAGCGGGCAGCGGGGCGGCGGCGGCAGCGGCGCGGGCGAGGGGCGGGCAACGCATACCTGTTCTCGAAACCAGCGGGCAGATCGCGCGGCGCTGTAGCGGCGTAGTGTTGTGTTCGTGGTTGTGTTGTCGACATTCGCAAACGAAATGTCCGAAAATCGGCGACAACATCTTTTTGATTCAAATGTATTCCTAAGGCTCGATTTATTGTGGGGAAAAGAAGAAGTGGATCCCTACTATAGGGCAAGGAAACTAAATGGCGAGTTTTATCGAAATCATGAAGAACAGAAACAAAATCCCGATAAATTCTACGACTACACCAGAATGAGTGTAGAAACTTTTGACTATATTCTAGAAACTATCAAGAGTGATTTAGAGTCTGGAATTAATCCAAAAATTGTAATTGTATTTATTGATAGTTTCAAAAAGGAAGTGTTGTACCTACTAATTTAGTAAATAGTTTGGCATCGGTATTAAGTTCCCAGATACAATAATTTTAATTAAATACCTACTACACACTAATCAGCCTTAATTATTTATCTTTGACGAAAAATATAATATAAAAACGTTTCGTATGAAATAAGTAACATAACAGTTTGTCATTTATTAAAAAAAAAAGTACAACACTATACTACAATGCAGACGCGCAACGCGGTACGGTCACCGCTCGACTGGAGTGCACCGCTCGTAGCCCGCCCCCGCTCCGCTCCCGCGCCGCTGTTTTCGAGATTCGGTCCATTTGACAACACGCAAAAGATCCTGCCGCTCCCGCGCCGCCGCCGCCGCCGCCCCGCTGCCCGCTGGTTTCGGGACCGAGGCCTAAGAGGTGGCGTCAGGGCGGTATTATAACTCATTTTGGTCTCATTATACAAACATGGCGGCTGTCCCGGGGGAAATACCCGAACTTTAAACTCATGCTTCCAGACACACGCCTTACTACTCGTTTGCTCGTTCTCAAAGAGGTCGTATAGTGTTTTTGTTTAGTAGGTACTAGCCGAGCCACCGACAAATTCGTGTTTTTTTACGTTACTACATATATCTAGCTATTATATAGCCTTTAAATAACCATACGCGAAATTTTTTTCCAAAACTGAATATAAGTACAGATATTTTTAAGTGATCATAACAACATCTAGTCATAACATCCATTGGGAAGAGCTTTGCCTTATTGTGGTATCTACATAATTTAAGTGGGTCTATGATAATAATAAGAATAATTACTCATCAAATAGGCTTATGTTAAAAATCAATGATTCATACATGTAGATACAAAATCAAATTAATCCTTAACCGGGCATTAATAGGCCAAAGGTTTCCCAAGACCAATTATTCCAGTACAATCAATAAATAAAGCCTCTAATTAGGTATTATCTGAATCTAGTTAGACTCAGCCCCAGCGGAGAAGGACTAATTAGAAGCCTAACTCGGTGTGATGAATGGCCCACCTGGAGTCTGTAAATTTACCGAGTTAATTGCCATACAACTTTGGTAAAATATCGCAGCCATATTCAATAACAAATAATCGATTTTATTACAAAAGATTTTCATTGTATATAGACCATTTTAACAAATTTCTAGTTGGGAGATTTTGTAATAGCATGGGTGAAGATAGAATATTCTATCTTATCTAAGCATAACGAACGATTGGCTATTTAGTTTTAATAATTTAATGATTTATTTATTGTAACGAGTGACGCTAGTGCATAACTCCAAACATAAGCATAAATCTTAGAAAAGTAACTAAGGCTATCTGTGGTTTCACAATGTAAAGAGAATGTTCATTTGATTCTCGCAAGTTTAAGATTACGTGGGCGTAAAGACACTAAAGATTTTATGACCTTAACTTCACTCGCCCCTGCTCGCTTCGTGAAAAACGCAATAACACCTCTGGGACATAAGCTTTAACGATTATGTCTTAGAACCCACAAACTGCTTATGGAGTTATGCTATCCTGGTATTTGATACGAATGATATTGCTTCAACCTCGTTTTATCATCATCATTTTAGTCCTATAAAATAGCTGGGGATTTTTTTATATATCCTCATGAATTCTAAACGCGAAAGCAATTTAGCTCCCAAAGCAAAGGGATCTAAATGAAAACAAACTTAACTAAAATCTGAACTGGACAATATTGGACCACACGAAAAGCACGCCTAGTTTACCTAGTCAATAGTTCTGAGGTAGCATAAAGAAACTGGTTTATATAGTTGAGTTAGTCCCCTTTTTCTGACTTACAAATTCAAAATTTAAAAGCTCATTACTATCCGGGCTTTTTAAAGTTTTCTATCAGATTATAAAAGCTCCGTGTGTATGTCCAATCCGTACTATGACCAAAACACGCGTTTTATCGCTACGTGGGTTTGGCAATCCATTCGCCAGTCAGTGGTCGGGACATCGAGGCACCGGTAAAACTCTGTTCTGTGCCAAAACCTTACACTACACTTCACTGATACTACACCCATACATTGAACCTAGAGTATTCTTACTATGCGTAGTACTGCCAAAAATAGAAAACATCTAAATCACATAGGAAACAAAGTCGCTGACGCTGTCTGTATAGAATCTTTAAAACTACCCAACGAACAAATTTTGATGCGTATTTTTAAGGTGATTCAAGAGGAAGGTTTCTTAGTATAAATATAATTAGGTACCTGAGGTGAAGCAAGGGCGGGTCGCTAGTAACTTAAAAAGTACTGTGAAAATAGAATAGGAATAACAAATCAGTGAAATTGAATCCATATGGATTACTCTACAGACTAAAAAGTAATATTACTTATTATTCTGTAGAGTTAAAGTTTCATAAATTGATAAGAAAACGATTGAAATATTTTTTTTTGTGTATCATAAAGGACATAAAATTAAATAAATTTGATTATTTTCTCGAAACTATCCTCGAATCTTAGACATATGTACTTACTTTAATTGAATGTATTCTATTTTATGTAATATTTGGCATGTCATTAAATTTTAAATTTTGATTATTGTTTAATAATACATAGTTATTAATTATTACTATTATTTTTAATTTATATTTATTTAATTTATTATTAATTTATTGTAACTTGTTGACGTGACTAAGTGTTCTGTGATGTTCCTATAGTTGTAAATAAATGAATATGAATATGAATACGAACGATGTTCCTACACCTCTTAGATCATATAATTACTAGATATCTACAGCAACTTATTGCGAGAAATAAGTCTTCTTGTAAGCGTGGTGATAGTATTATCATTTTCCCCACAGCTTTAAGATAACGGGTTCGATTCTCGCCATGGAGCAATTGTTGTACGATATTATAACCTGTGATCAAGAGTTCAAACCTATTTATCTCACGTTAATATGTCAGTAATTCTCTTTATTACTATCAACGTAATATCTATTAGGACAATGGCATACCTCCGGTGATTTATCCTAGACTAGTCTAGATAACTCTGCAGCAGCCATTCCTGGCCGACAGCCAACATTGAATTATCTCCATTGAACCAGGTCTAGATATTACGTAATACAACCACAGATTAAATAAAGGTGGGTACTAAAGGATAGGCTTCTCAACATCATGAAAATAATGACGCAAACTGACAAGGCAATATTATTTTCATGTTTGAAGACATCATAAATACATAAATACAATAAACTATTAAAATAATTAAATATCTATTTATAATAAATAAACAATAGAATAACATGAGTGCCTGTACTGAACTGAAATTATCGTTATAGTAACCACAACAGATTCATAAAATTAATAAGATTAATAAAGTGCTCCCTTAATCGAAGTCTATATAACTATCCATAGATATATTAGATTAGAGTCAAAGAAGTTCTTAATATTTGAAGGTTGTCACATCTGTTTCGGCCTTTGCTGTCAAAAACATGTCAAATCAATAAAAACATGTAATAATCAGCAAAATCATAGCAAAAAAAAAATCTCAAGTAAAATGAACACAACACAACTTATACCAAACCCTAGGACACTAATAAGATACAGCGTGCGATTCGTACCTGGTCTGATAAATTTCTTGTTTAACTTTTGCCAGATCGGATTTTTAATTTTTTTGTGCTTAATTTGTGATTACTTTATTAAAATCAGTTTAATCTGCTAATATTATATGCTTATACAAAATAGAATGTAAGTTTATTTCTTAATATTTATTCCACATAAGGTCACTTACATTATTACATACTGTAGATATTGTTGTGTATTATTTTGTAATGTGGTGTAATAATAAAATAAATTGTATTGTATTTCATCGCGTAGGTACAAATGCTCACACATTAAGTAGATTTTAAAATTAAAGTCCTTTTATTTTCATCTTAAAAGTGTATTAGCTCATCATTACTGGGCTCTGGTTTCTCAAACAGAACTATGTGTTTTGTTAGTAATAAAATAACTTTATTTCCAGAACACCAAAGCAACACCCAATAATCAACACGACAACTATGATTTTGCGGCACAAGTACTGAAGATTATGTACCGTGTTCTTATCTTGTGTCTCCTGGCGGTTGTGTCCAGTCACGTCCGCTACAAAGATGTGGAGGTGCACACGGGTACTGTGAGGGGTTATGTAGCTGAAGATGGGGACTACTTTGCCTTCTTAGGGGTGCCGTATGCAGCGCCACTGACGAGCGAGCGCAGGTTCAAGGTACTTTACAGGACTATTAATCGATAGATACCTAGCATAAATACTACTTACTTACTTCGGTTGTCTGGAAGAGATCGCTTTCAGCGATAAGGCCGCCCTTTGAATTTTTAAGTTTAAGTTAGCATTCAGTTTTTCTATAACTCTGTTTTTATTTAAATAAGTTCAATAAAGTGTCAATTCATTCATTCATTCATTCATACTTCATCATATCATCATCATCATATCAGCCGTCGGACGTCCGCTGGACATAGGCCTCCCTTAATGAATTCCAGTCGTTTCGGTCGGATGCGACTTGCATCCACCGTGAACCAGCTAACTTCACCAACTCATCCGTCCACCTTGTTGGTGGACGTCCGACGCTGCGCTTGCCGATCCATGGTCTCCACTCGAGAACTTTTCGGCCCCATCGGCCATCCGTTCTCCGAGCTATATGGCCCGCCCATTGCCACTTCAAAGAGCTAATCCGGTGAGCTATGTCGGTGACCCGCGTTCTTCTACGTATCTCCTCATTTCTGATTCGATCCCGTAGAGAAACCCCGAGCATAGCCCTCTCCATAGCTCTTTGAGCGACTCTGAGCCTGTTCATGAGGCCGATGGTGAAGAACCACGTTTCGGATCCATATGTATCCATACTGGCAACACACACTGGTTGAAGACTTTCGTCTTAACTTTCGCACTGAGGTATTCCGGACGAAAAGACGTTGCGTAACTTCCCGAACACTGCCCATCCGAGTTGGATTCGGCGAGTGACCTCCTTCTCGAAGTTGGACCTACCTAATTGGACTGTCTGTCCTAGGTATACATATGCGTCAACAACTTCGAGAGCCGAGTTCTCAACCATAACAGGGGAAGGCTCTACATGACCATTGGAGATGACTTTCGTCTTGTCCATGTTCATTTTGAGACCAACCCGTTGGGAGACTCGATTGAGGCCTTCGAGCATTGTGCCGAGTTCATCCATTGAGTTTGCCATGACTACGATATCGTCAGCGAATCGAATCATGAATCATGAAATGAAATGAAAATGAATCATTCATACTTACATTCCAGTATTTGTATTTTATCATAATATATTTCTAACATGTCCACAGGTAGCACTACCAGTAGCTCCATGGGATGGAACCTTCAGCGCTAACCGCACGGTCCAGTGTCCGCAGTTCTGTCAAGGTGATGAAGATTGCCTCATCATAAACGTCTTCACTCCGACCAAGATCTACAATGGACCTCTGCCAGTTCTCGTCTACATACATGGAGGCGCCTTCTTCTCCGGCAAAGGTCCTACAGGGGGTGTAGGCTTGCTTGTAAGACAGAACATCATAGTCGTGACAATTAACTACAGGCTAGGCGCTCTTGGATATTTATGCCTGGGCAATGAGGAAGCACCAGGCAACGTTGGACTTAGGGATCAGATTACAGCACTCAAATGGGTACAAACGAATATAATTGAGTTTGGTGGTAACCCGGATCAAGTAACCCTATACGGCACTGATACCGGAGCAGCATCAGTCGATTTACTCGTCCTCTCCAAAGTTGGTAAAGACTTATTCAAACAAGCTATCGTAGAATCCGGCACAGCAAGAAATGTTTGGGCAGTTGCTGCAAATCCAATTCAGACTGCGAGAAATTTTGCCGGTGAATTCGGTTACGTGAAAAAGAATCTCTACGATCTAGCAAGAAACTTGAGACTCGTTCCAGTAAAAGCAATAACTGTATCAAATTATTTGCATTATCAAAATTTAACTGACGGTACATATGGGTTTGTGCCGTGCGTAGAAAAGAAAGTTAATTCTGTAGAGACAATAATAGCTGAAAGCCCTCAAATGACAATGAAAAAGAGTATCCACAGAAATGTTCCTATTATGTTCATATTTGCAGACGTGGAAGGCTTGTTTCTAAGCAGCTATAATTATTATACTCTCAGCTACAGAGATCGAATGAACAGTGACTTCAAGTCTTTTATGCCAGCAGATTTAGTGTTTGATACTCTAGAAATTAGCGATGAAATAACAGAGAATGTAAGAAATTTCTACTTTGGTAATCAAGATGTTAGCAATGATACTTTAATAAACTATTTAAACTATTTTGGAGACTCCCTTGTGCTACATGAACTTTTAAGTTCTGCGATTCATTATTCTAACAACGGAAGTCCTGTATATCTGATGAAATTTGCTTACAAAGGAAAACTGGGGAACAAAGAGAAGTACTTTGATCACCTTAAACGAGCTGGGCATGGTGATGCAGTGAGATATGTCATTTTAAACGAAAAATTAGAAAATTCAGATAAATTGGCTGTAGAAAGGATGACCAAACTTGTAGCAAACTTTGTGAAATATGGGTAAGTTATCTGAATTTAAATGTTTGGACTGACTCAAATGCATAGGACACTTTATCAGGTGCGATTGTGGTCAAATAAAAGTTTATCTGCTATAAAAAACATCAATACGTCACTCCGTTTCTTCATCAACATTGACTAACAAACAGAAATACACTTTTCCCTTTATTTTTAAAGATTATGGATAAGAATTTAGTTCTTGTATTTCTTTACGCATTATTTACACCTACGTTGACAGTCGAATTACAAAGGTTCAATTAAGAGGGGTTTAACTGCTAAGTTTCTGATATATTTAATGTTTCCAGTAATCCAACGCCAAGTCGGTCAGACCTACTGCCGATCACGTGGCCTCAAGTGACATCTTCTGAAGTCTTCTGTCTCCACTTTGGAAACGAAATGACGATCATAGAAGAACCGCATTGGGAACGAAAAACATTCTGGGATAGGATATACGAAGCTTACAGAAGGGAGATCTACCCACTCAATAATACACTCATGTGATTCCTGTCCAATTGTTAAATAAAAAACTAGCTACAGCATAGTTTTGTTGTCAAATTTTGTGTGATTAAAAAGTGATAGCACACTCGACTTTCATTCTTAACCCTTAAACAAATGCGGCGCTGTATAAAAGTTACCAAAGATGTTATAACGGATTCACCTTACGTTTAAGTGTATCTTTAATGTATGTTTATTCAAATTAAAAAAAAACACAGGAATATAGGTTTTTTTTGGGTGGGAATATATTTCCCTATATTTATATAGATTATGTTTTCTTTTAATGGTGGGAAATTATATCTCTATATCCTATCCTGCAAAACTGGCATAACTAGTTGTTGCCCCCGACTTTGCTTACAATTAGTCATTTAAATGGATAATAAAAAAATCATTTAAATTAGTTATTTATTGAACTTATAAAAAAACACTGCCTTATAATTATTAACTTTATATAAATGAGATTTTTTATACGTGGTTTTGATTTTGAATAAAACAACTGACAGACAGAATGATTTTTTTATATATATAGATAAAATAATGGGCGCAAAAGGACATAGGGAATTAGTTTCCCACTAAGGAGTTACCGCAATGGATATAGAGAAGAGTTTTCCCACCTACTTTAGTCCTGAAAAACTATCACAAATCATTCGTTTCGTACAACGTTTACACTGTTATTCTATCAGAAATATAGTCAACTTATAAATAAAAGCTCAATTATCTACATACAAGAATTTTTCTGCTGCTCAGACGAAAAACACTTCACAACAACTCAAAAATGGCGCATTTTTTGTGAAAAATACCTGTCCTTCAAGTTTAAACTGACTTTGACATTTGATAATGTGACGTATCAGAAGACAGTGTTGCCTAAGATAAAAAATGGTGTTTTTTTTTAATGTGTAGTACTAATCGAATGAAAAATCGACTAACTTGTATATTTAAAATACCAAAATGTATATATACCCTAGTCGGGTGGGAAATAATCTCCCTATATTTGAATAAGGGTTAAGGTCGTATATTCCCTGTGTCCCATTGCAGCAGCGGAAACGTAAAAAGGAGTGATGATGATGATTCAAAGGGCAGAGCACTTCATTTTGGCATATTGACAATAGAATAGAATACAATAAATATTTATTTGGACATAGATAGATAGATAGATAGATAGAAAATGCTTTATTGCACACCACAAAACAAAAATACACAATACACACTTAAAACTAAAAACATTTGGAGTACAATGGGCGGCCTTATCGCTGTGAGCGATTTCTTCCAGGCAACCTATGTATGGACTGGACAGTTATAAATATATAGACAGTGGTGTAAAATAATGGTATACATAGAAAAATAATATAAGAATATATTATATAATACTAAACTAAATACATAATTATGAAGAATATAATATGAATATATTATAATATACCTACTACACACAAATAAGTTTAAGACATACATACTTGTAAAAATATTATTGTAAGTTTTCTTTTTATAATTAATCCGACGCGCTCGAGTAAATTCGCATTTGCATCGCGCTCTCTTACCATAATTTTTTTTGTGTGAGATTGCGATATTCTAATTTGTTATCAAAAGATGTGTTGTTTTTTTATGATATCATACACTTGTAGCTAAATACCTATCGATTGTGAGGTAACTATAAAGTACATCTATCTCATGCTAACTTCCTCAAAACACTACTAACGTATTTTGCATCCAAACATTTTGTTTCTGTGTTTATAAGGTTTTCCACCGTGAACATCAACGTGCTATAAAACTCCTACTTACTGGTACCTTTAAAAAACTAACACGCTATCATGTCAAAAACAGAAATTATATCGTTAAATTTGACTCATGCTAGACTCGAACCCGCAACATCTCATTATCACCATGATCGTCATAAATAGCTATATCAATTAGCGACACAATATAAGCTGGAACAGTGCCATCATTATTTTTATACTATCACATGTACCGGCCTTGAAACAAACAAACAAGTTTCCAGATTCTTAAAACCCGAGACGATCAGTCATGATCGATCACGCAATGCGATCACACTTCAAGCCAATAAACACTTTATATTCAACAAGATAAAGTCCATAACGATACGCGCAATTAGCTCGTCAGCGCCGGCGGTCGTACGATTCAGTGACTATGTTGTGTCTACTCGTGGTGTCAGTTTGTCTGTATGTAGCAGTGTGTGACGTCACTCAGGATGTAGAGACGGAGGCGGGGACTGTGAGGGGTTTCAGGGCTGATGATGATGAGTACTTCAAGTTCTTGGGTATTCCGTATGCTGAGCCGCCGTTGGGTGATAACAGATTTAAGGTAAGGATTTTCATACATATAATAAGCCTCGCCACAGTTTTTACTACCGTTTTCTAAGGTTACACTATTGAACCTTTATACGGATCACGGATTTTTGAAATAATATAATTGTCTTTGTTAATAATAGATAACAATTTCAAACAGTTAATCTCTCGGCAAACTCTAGGTTTACTTATAGTTACTTACACAAACCATCACCCAAAAGATTTTCCCCCGCCGCACATAAATGAAAAAAAATAAAAAAAATATTATAGTTACAATATAAACTTTAGCATTACTATTCACAAAAGGCGATGCCTGTGTCGTGAAGATCAATTTAATATTGCCTTACTTTTCATTCGCAGCCTCCGCTACCCAAGACACCATGGGAAGGTGTCTACATCGCCAACCGAACAGTGCGATGTCCCCAGATCGGTACAGGAGACGAAAACTGCCTCATTCTGAACATCTTCACACCTCAGGGGGTCAAGGAGACTCCGGTACTCGTCTATATACATACATGGGGGCTCCTATATCATAGGGATGGGACAGACCAGTGGTAAGACTTATTTTTTAGGACTAATTACGAAGCACCAAAAGAACTTACAAAATAGATTAGAGCTCCGTCACTTACAAGTAGCCACAACATGCATAATACCTAATAAAAGCAACAATATCACATTACTATACATTGTGGTAACTCGTAGAAATTTTCATGATTAAAAAGTTATGACGGGTCTTTATTTAATGATTTGAAGGTTTATTTCCAATTGACTCAAATTGAATTGATTAAGTAGTTATGGAAATCACACGTTTGATAAATATATTTGTTCTTATAGGTGTCGAACAAGTAATGAAACAAAACGTCATAGTGGTAACTCTCAACTACAGACTTGGTGCTCTTGGATTCCTCTGTCTACGAACAAGAGAGGCACTAGGGAACGCGGGACTCAGGGATCAGATAGCAGCTCTGAACTGGGTACAGAGGAATATAAGGAAGTTTGGAGGCAATCCTGATGACGTCACACTGTACGGCATGAGTGCAGGTGGCGCTTCAGTCGATCTACTTGTTCTGTCCAAAGCAACGACTGGATTATTCAAACGAGCCATCATTGAATCTGGAGTAGCTACTGATGTGTGGGCTGTTGATGAAAACCCAACTGAGACTGCGAAAGACTTCGCCAAAAAACTCGGCTTCGCAGAAGACCAACTTGATATTGTAGGTTTCTTAACATCCGTTCCAGCTGAAAAGTTAACTCTCACCAATTATGAGCAATATCAGAATTCGACAGACGGAACATTTGTATTCGCGCCTTGTGTTGAAGATAAATTGATCGGCGTCGACACGATAATTAGCGAAAACCCTCACAAGTCATTGAGAGATAAAAGTTATAATAAAGTTCCTATGATGTTCATATTTTCAGATTTAGAAGGGCTATTTCTAAGAAGCTTTGATTATTACACATTGAACTATAGAGATCGGATGAATGAAGATTTTAGTGATTATATGTCAGCTGATCTTAAATTTACCAGTCAGGCTCAACGTGATGAAATAACGGAAAGAGTGAAGACTTTCTACTTCGGTCAAGAGCCTATCGGAGAAAACACTATAATAAACTACATGGATTATTTTGGTGATTCTCTGGTTTTGCATAGACTACTCAACTCAGCTATCAGTTATGCTGAAAGTAGCCCTGTGTATCTTATGGAGTTTGCTTATAAGGGTAAACTGGGAACTATTGAACCTTTCTTTGATAATATAAAACGAGCAGGTCATGGTGATGGGATAAAACACGTGATTCTGCTGCGAGAGATGGAATCATCTGATAGACAAGCTGTTGAGAAAATGATAATGCTAGTCACAAATTTTATGAGATACAGGTGAGTTTTTATAGTAGTATATAAACATTGCTGGACAAAATACAAAAGAAACATTTTTCGGGTCCATAACACCCCTATTCACGTTCCCACTGCTGGGACACAGGGACTTCTCTCTTGGCGAGAGAGATTAGGCCTTAATTCACCACGCTGGCCAAGTGCGGGTTGGTGAATGACACATGTTCTTCAAACTTTGAGAAGTTCTCAGAACATGCCGGTTTCCTCACGATGTTTGCCTTCACCGTTAGAGCACGTGTTTTTATAGCACACATAATTTTCCAAGAAGAAAAATCAGAGGTGCGCGGCGGGGTTTGAACCCACGACCTTCGGAATGAAAGTCGGGTGTGCTCCCACTTAGCCAACACGGCTCAGCTTTTTCGGGTCAGGTGAACTATATTGGAAAATTACTATGCAGTCAAAGCCTTTGCCTAAGTTAGAGCACACTTTACTTTAATATCGAAGTTTGCGTGTTGAATGGACACGCATTATTTATTTTTGAAAAATGCATGTGTGTTTTTTAATACGTAAACGCAAACATCGCGAGGAAACAGGCAAGTTCTGAGAAATTTGCAGGATATGTGACATTCACTAATCTGCGTGGTGAATTGGTGAGACATCCCTGTGTCTCAGCTAAATAGGGGTGCTTATGCAAACCGGCGGGTAATAAAAAAAAAAGTAATTTCATTCAAATAATATGATAATGATTTTCAATTAACGTCATACAAGGTTTTTATTTACAAAAGATGGTTAACAATAAATAAATCTGAATGCACTTCGAGACTTATCTCCCTTATCTCCCCTATACTATTCGCTGAATTGATTCCAGCAACCCGACTCCATCACCAACGGATCTGCTCCCGATCCTGTGGCCTCCAACCAACCCTGGTGGGGTCTACCTGAGGTTCGGCCAGCAGCTCGAGGTTAAGGACAAGCCACATTGGGAGAAGAAGACGTTCTGGGACAGTATTTACGAGGAGAATGGAAAGCTGTAGAGTAGATGTAAAATACTTATGATTGCGATTTGATACTACTATAAAATCTTTTGTAATTTTGAAGTGAACAGTGTACATAATGTACAATAAATAATAGAAATAAATAGGGGTGATTATGAACCGTTATTATGAACTTGTTTCATTTCAATACTTTATGACTTATACGTAGTTTAATTCCTATCTAAAGTACTCGGTCGGTCGTAGTTGTTTACTGTTATTTCTTTTGCTTTACGCAAATAAAATCATTTATTAATTAATTATGTTTTCTAGAACCAAGATATAAAGAAACATTTAAGTTTTCAATTACCGTAAACTGTGAATAGAATGGAATGGAATATAACTGGACACAAACACAATACCATAAATGATATTTTGGAGCTCTGCCAGTTGTAGATTACAGGAATTGAATTTGCTATATGTCTTGTCGGGTGTGCTTTTAATTCATCCCATCGTTACCAGATAAAAAATAAGAAATTGCTTTGAGCAATAAGACCGCCCATTACACATACATTTTTGTAGTTTTAAGTTTTTTGTAAATATTTTTTATTGGTGTGTAATAAAGAGTTATCTTATCTTATCTTATCTTATCTTAAAAAATAAATGATACTTAAGGATTGTTTTATTAAGTAAAATTAGTTTCCAGACACGTTGTTGAGCATTTGAAAGAAACTTTTGAAAAGGAAGAAAGAAATAAATGCATTAAATTATAAAATACTACTTTAAGTAACTAAAACTTTCAGAGCAAGTCCAGCGATTGGCGTCCGACGACTGAAATGATGATAATCATGAAAAAATTCATAGTTAAATGAACCATATTGTAAAAATTCTTTATTATCTACCTTATTTAGTTTACCAAGCGTAGTTTGTTTTTCAGAGTTATTTTCGTCGTAAAGTAATAATTAAATTAACGTGAAACTCGATTCTAATTTACAAGTTTTTTTCATCTCATTGTGTTTATTAAAAAAGTTTCTTGTTATATTATAGGGACGGGTGTTTTTGACGAGAAATAATGGCGTGAATTTTTTGATGAAAGTTTTAATTTTCTTTTACGCTAACGGACGAAGAAAAATGCTTAAAATATTCTATTTCTGTTAGATATTTTCATGCTACAAACACACTTATATACGAATATAATATAAATTTGAAATGTAAAATAAAAACAGGCTATTTCTTTGGATTCTCTCTTAACTTTATATTCTGGAGAGTATTTCTTAAAAAAGTGTTTAATTAAATTCTAAAAAAGTGTTTAATTAAATTGTATGCTTAACCAATCGAAATAAGTTTACAGTAAGTATCTCATTTTCCTTTTCAGATAATAATAGTACCTTTTCTCGCATTACCTGTTCCGACCCTATACCTACTTGTTACACAGGGTCAAGGCAAGGGAAATTGTGAGGGGCATGAAATATTTCAACATCTAGTAGGTATTATCATTTGCAAAATGTACGGCTCGACACTGTAGACTGTAAGTGTATATTTCTATTATAGAAGTAAGATTACTCCTGAAAAACTCTACTAAATATTTGAAATAACATAACTCAACCATCATTGCTCATACATTTTTGTCAGGCGTTCTATAATTTTACATAACAACGTAATTTTGTCTTCAATATCATCATCATTAAAATTATGTATTTCACCTTATTAGAAACGTTAATTTTAAACTTGGGAATAGTTATTTATAAGAACCTAGTTACATGAAAAAAATCTCATGCATATGAACATAACCAAAATATAAAAAACTAGCTTTCCGCCCGCGGCTTCGCCCGCATTATGTTGGATTTTCCCGCGGTAAAATATAGCCTATGTTACTCGGGGATAATGTAGCTTTCCAAAGGTGAAAGAATTTTTGAAATCGGTCCAGTAGTTTCGGAGCCTATTCGTAACAAACAAACAAACAAATCTTTCCTCTTTATAATATTAGTATAGATAATAAAACAGGGAACATTAACAAATAACACGAAACAATAGGTATAATATCTATAATCAAAATAACATCCCATACTAAGCGCGGGTATACATATAATATAACTAGCTTACCACCCGCTGCTTTGCCCGCGTTCTAATAGACTTTCCCGCTTTTTAATGGATTTTTCCGTGGAACAAAAAACTGTGAAATTTTGATATGTACTATGTTAGCTTTATTATTATGAACTCCGTATGTAGGTAGTTTTTGCGAGAAAAATAGACAAACTAAAACACACATACACTTGCACATTTCTAATAGATGGTATGATTTTCATGAATTTTTTAATTATTTAATCAATTTGCAGAATCCTTGCTACATCCCTGTAGAGAAGTGTACTGTAATCTTATTACCACATAACTCACAGCCCCCGCCCTCAATAACAACCCTTCATATCTGTAGCCTTAAGAGTTGGAACATTTGCTGCCCTTTAAAAGCCTGGTTTATTTATTCTTTAGTTTTTATCGCCTCCTGAAAGAGGCTGTTTATTTTTAATACAGTCTATATTATTTTATTAGTTTTTATGGGGGAAACGTCTAATTATAACTGAAGCAATAATTTATATAATTAATAGCATATCCTGTGTCCCAGAAGTCTAAATATTTATCTACTTAATTTAATCAAATTCTGATCATTGGTGTAATATTTATGGAGGAACATACGTAAACATATATATAAACATATATAGGTACTTACAGAAAAACAATCTAAAAATCGTCAAATTAGTTTCAGTGCCATATATTGAGCATATAAATTAAACACAACATGTATCTCTAAAAAAACTAACTAATATTAGAATAGAAGAGGCTATTTTAAATAAAACTTTCCGAAAAATAAGATAATAATCTCTCTTCAAGAGAGAAGTCACTGTGTCCCAGCAGTGAGAACGTAAATAGGGGTCAATTATGATGAGGTACTATTGTAAAGCCAGCGTCATAAGGCTGGGAGGGTTAAAAATAAATGTAAAGCCTTCCGTGCCTTAACTCGGTCTCAAATTGAATCATGGAGCTAAATTTGAAGAGTCTCTTGACATTTCGTAAATTCTGCTCACTGCGAGATTGCAGAATGGCCGACACTGCAGTTGCTTTGTGTAACTTTTGGCAGCCTGATTTGTTTATTTCTATTTAATCCATATCAAAAAAAAACATTATTATTTAATTTATGTTTTATTTAGTTCATGCGTCGCCGGTCCTTTAAATCTTTTTACAAATGTAAGACACTTACATGCTGGAACCACCCATAAATCAAGGAGCTGAGAAGACAGATCACGTTCCCGGGACAATGGCGTCCCTTCAGTTCGTGACAATAGCCTGACGAGTCCCGTTCGTCAGCTCGTCCATTTATATCCGGGACAAATTGCCTTGTCTTCATTTGCCCGACACGTACTTCTTTATTTGAACAATACGCATTCTCATACATGTCTTTTAAGTTGTAAATCTGATTTGTTTCTTAGGAAAGCTCTCAGGAACTATGAGACTTTCAAAACTCTTTTTAACAGCAAAAATGTTCATTGATACTTTTTCTTTCCTTCAAGACTTTGGCGGATGACATACCTCTTCAAAGTGAAAGTTAAAAGAAGTCCTTCAATCTCTTCCAAGTTTTCAGGACATGACGGATTCCTAGGATGTGCAAATATGCGGCTGGGTTGAACTTCACGACCTTCGGAATTAAAGTCTAGTGTGCTCCCAATAAGCCAACACGACTAGGTAGGTATAGTATTGTCGACTGGTGACACACAAGTAGGTCTATAATTTATGTGCAGCAGTCGATAATGATGTTAATGTAGGTAAATTTATACTATGTTTTCTATGCAAAATCTAAATTTTATTTACAGATTAAGTAATTCTCTCCTTAAACAGGAACGAGGCGCTTTTATAACACAGGCCTGTATTAGACGGCTACCTACGGAACCCTTCTTACAAAACAAAGCATAAAAATCGCATTTTCGCCACTTTATCTAGGTGAGAAGGGTCCAAAATAATATAAACTCGCTCGGATGACGGTGGCTATAAATTGTGAACACCGAGCGGCGCAAACTGTCTTGTGTATTCTTTATATGTTCCGATACGACTTAGCCAATATGACGTGACCGCAAAGTTATATAGATTTACGGAACTTTATTTATTAAAAGGAACGCCAATATCAAAGTAAAAGTATTTTGTAAGATATTTTATTCAAGAAAAACATCAGAGGTACCTACGCGGCGGGGTTTGAGCCTATGACCTTCGGAATAAAAGTCGAGTGTACTCCCACTTAGTCAACACGGTTCTAAGAAGGCCTTAGTTCTGTAAAAATCGCATCACACGATTTAAAAGCATCCCCCCATCCTTGAATAAATGTTTAGGAAATTGTTTGTTTGCTGTTATTTGGAATATTGCGAGACTAAAAGGGAATTTGTTTTAAAATGATAGATACAAATATATAGGTATAGTAAAACCATTCTAAAAATGAACTTCCCTCCACAAAACCGTGATGATTTCAAAGTGTGAGAGGAAATACAGAAAAACAGAATACACAGAAAAAAAAAATTCACAATTTGGTAGAGGGGCGTTCATTTTAGAAATGGTTTTACTATACCTACCTAAATGTATTTTCAGTAAAATCTACACATGTTTTTGTTAAAAAACGTATAAATTTGACAAAACAAAAAAAAAATCAAATTGAAAAAGGATTTATTATTAAAAAGTTAAGTATAAAATTAGTCATTTGGCACACATCAGACAATTCAAGCACCTAGTAATGACGTAGATTTATAGGTAGGTACCTACCTACTAAGGTTAAAAATTATATAACTTATAGATAATATCTTCAGAAAATATAGCCCGTATTTTTTAATTATGATAGTAATTTCAACAAATAGGTTATAAATCCATTTATTCTGTTAAGCAACCACTATGACGTGTAACTAAATTAAGTAAAAATATCAAGAATAAATGTTTTAGCAGAAACAACAATTAATTTAAATATTCGTATTTTAATCATCATATTCATCATCTAAAAATGCGGGCTTTAACTATTTATATTCTTATATGTAGGTATATAGGAAATTAAATATTGGAAATAGGCACTTACGATAATCTACAAATACAAATATTCCATAATCATTCTTGAAGTGTTTGTTGGAAGATTATTTACTGATTTTTTATTATCAACAATCAGAAAATGCAAAATTTCGACATACCAGGCCCATTATAGAGGGACCAGTAGTCACATAAAAAATAAGGGGTCCTAAATGACCCGATGAACTAAGTATCATGTGAAACAAAGCTTACAACATACAAATTCTATTGTACATGGGTATTTAATATAATTCTATTTTACATAGGTAATTTACCCCGCTATCTTAGAATAGTCTAAGATAGCGGATAAATTGCCGATTTTAACTGCGAGTGTAATTAAGTATCTACAGTAAAAACTTAAAAGTAATAATATAAAAAAAGGCTCCTGAGCTAGTATAAACTAAATTAGTTAAAGGTCATTTCATAAGCATAGTATTTACGTTGGCATGTTCAATCAAAGGCCTGCGCCGTCGCCACACCGAGCCGTAGATAGTACGTGCGTCATGGGCGATCATCGTATTAATATTATTTAGGTACCTACGTTCTTACTGCTGGGACACAGGAACTCTCTTGAGAGGGATATTACAACGCGGATCAGCTAGATTTTGCTGTGTGAATTATCCAGCAATATTTAAAAAGTATCATACATAGTAGCTATTAAATTACTACTAGTCACTTTATTATCAGCTACTCCTCAGTGACCCCGTTAAAACAATAATTTGACTCATAACATATTATTTTGTGACGATTATATCTCCGCTATGACTGTTTCCGGTTTTACAAAGAGATAGCAAATGTTACTTTACATACATGTAAAGTAAAGTAATAATAAATACGCAGTGAATACGGTACAATATTTAAAAAAAGTGTATCTAGTACATATTTTTCATGCACAAGATCAAGATCTAAGCTGTCTGAATTCAATGTGAGATTGACCATGATTAGTTTTTTTCTGGGAGACGCGGCGTAAATACAAAAACAACGCCGCAGCAAACTGAAGGCCCTGAAAACACAAAAACAAGCATTTTACTCCTATTCGAGTACAATAAATAAATAAATATTACTGGACAATTTTACACAGCGACATCTAGCCCCGTGGTAAGCTCGAAGCTTGTGTTACGGGTGCTAGATTTCTGATATATGTAAGTACTTAATATAATATACAATACATACCTACATTATAGATTTATATTTTTTATTATACATAATATAACACCCAGACACCCGGAACAAGTATTTGCAGATCATGCAAATTGTTGTTCCGAGGCGGGAATCGAACCCGCAACCTCTTGCGTCGCAGGCGGACCTTCGCCCGCTGCGCCACAGAGGTCGTCCAAACCCTTAAAACGTCATGGGAATTTTAGAACTTCTCTTCTTTGAACATTTATAAAAATTTAAAGATATTTTTTGCTGCATCATGTTGAAATAAATTTTAAGAACAGTATACGAGAAAACTTCTTCCAAATACAATAATGGAGATTTTTTTAATATTTCTTATTACGAAATATCAAAACCTTTGGACTGAAACGGTTGCTTTTGCGAGTCAACTACAGATTAGGCCAGACTCGGCCCAATTTATTTACTAGGTTGTTTAGAAAATTCACACTGAGTCCCGTGCCTTCATTTTAACTTACCTCAAAGGCCAAGCTTGTGAAAAAAATTTTCCTTGTTATGTCTTCACGGTTAAAAACCAATTTTACTAAATTATCTCTTCCGTCTAACGCCAAGTTCAGCATTAATAGCTTGGGGCTTATTCCGGCGTCAATGAAGGGCCCGACGAAATCCCAAATGTCATATTTCATGATGATCACGACTTTTGGTGCAACAGCTATGACCAGAATTATGCAGAGCTAAAACAGAAACAGTTACATTTTCAGATAAATCCTTCCAATTTTTTTTTTATGATTGGATAAAATATTATAATAATAGTTACCTATTATAGGTACATATTTTTTTCATCCATAAGTGTAACTAATTCTATTTTTTTCTATTCTAAACTTTGACAACTTTAACCCATCTTTTTAAAATTATTAGTATACGCAATCTACATTTACTTATCCGCTACTACATTTACTCTACATTTACTTCTACATTTACTTATTACTTATCCGCCGTTGTTTAGAGCAGTCGTGCCAACAGTAAAATAAACAATTAATATTTTTTGTGCTGACCAGTGACCTCAATAAATGAGCAACAGAATCTGTGTCATGTGTGTTGTATGAAATAGTGATAATGATAATTTAAGTGTTTCGGAACTTTGGTAATATGAGTGAAAGTCCGTTTTCCCGGAGCAACAGGATAGCCCGCAGCCCGCCCCGGACTCCCGCCATGCCCCCCCCGGCCCCCTCGCCGACCCCGCCGCCCCCGTCCTGCCCTGCAGACGAGCCTGGAGACATTGTTCCTACGTCGGAGCTGCAAAACTGGATGTCGGCCATTGATCAAGCACTAAATGAAATCTGCACCATCTCTGAATCAGGCAAGCTCAACTCTGAGCATAAATTAAAAATCTCATCGTTGTGCCGACAAGTTGTACACAGCACGGGCCAAATGGTAGCTCTATATCAATCAGTAAAGTCCAGAGCTATGATTTTGACCGTGGAAACTCAGGCCCTTAAGAAACAAACAGACCTCTCAAAGTCTCTTGTGAGCCTAAAGGAAAAAATTGACGAAACATCCAGACCTATCCCAATAAATTCTTTTGCAGACATGGTCAAAAGAGGGACTGACCTCATCAAGCCTATTAACCTGAGTTCTGTGGCCATTTATCCGCAAGACACCACTAAGTCAAGCGAAAACACCAAAAATCTTGTTCAAAAAATGTTCAGTCCTGAGGAAATGAAGTTGCAGGTTAGAGGCCTCAGAAAGACCAGAAATGGGGGCGTTATAATTAGCACAGAATCAAAAACCGATATTGAAAAACTCAAACAGTCAGTAAATTTGACAAACTGCGGTCTGCTGATTGATGAGCCTCAAAAACGAAAGCCCAGAGTTGTAGTTATTGGAGTGCCGTCCCATATGCAAGAAAAGGAAGTTTTCTCCAGCATCTTTCATCAAAACGTGGCCGAAACTCTTAAGGATTATACTTTAGAAAAGTTCTTGTCCTCAATAAGATTAAGTCACAAGTCTGGAAAAAAAGACGCAGAGCATTGTAACTACATTATTGAAGTACCAGCAGCTATTCGTAAAGCCCTTATTACCAAAGAAAGGCTTTTTATAAACTGGTCTTCGTGCCCTATCAAAGACTTTACTATTGTCACCCGCTGTTTTAAGTGCCAGCAGTACGGCCATGCCGCAAAAACTTGCCGTGATACCACCATTATCTGTAGTCACTGCGGAGGTCAGGGACATTCGGCAAAAGAATGTGTAAAGAAGACGGAAGAGCCTAAATGTGCGACGTGCATGCATTTCAAGAAACCTGCGAATCACTTAACTGGCTCTGTCGAATGCCCGGCGAAAATAGCGGCTGAAACTAGGTACATAAATTCTATTGATTATGAAGGCGCCTAAGAGCGCCGCTCTACTCAAACTCTCCTGCACTTTTATAACTTATAAACTATGTTAAATAATGTAATTGAAGAGTTAGATAATTTTTGCGTATCAGAGTCCTATTTGTGCGAAGTAGAAAATTGTAAAAAATATATTACTACATACATAAACAATTTTACCATACTAACTCAAAATATTCGAAGTGTTTTTAAAAATTATGATAATTTTGCTGTATTTCAAAAGAGATTAGATGTAAGCTGTGACATCGTTGTTCTTACAGAATGTTGGCTCAGCAAACAATACAATGTGCCTATAATACCAGGTTACACGATGAACCAGTGTACAAAACTTTATAACCAAAATGATGGGGTATTAGTTTATTCAAAAAATCATCTAGATTTTACGGTTGAGGAAACGACCATGCAGGACTGTAATAACATATTGCTTAAAATAGGGTCAGATTTAGCAATTCTAGCTATATATCGATCTCCTTCTTTTAAAAATCTCAGCAATTTTATAAATTCTCTCAACAACACTTTACACAAATTGTCAAGTTTTAATAACATTGTTATCGTCGGGGACATTAATATTAATATACTTCCTGAATGTAAAGACTCAGGCGCGCAAGATTACCTTAACTTATGTTCTTATCACGGATTGCTTCCTGCTCATTCTCTTCCAACTCATCAAACGGGGTCATGTTTAGATCACATAATGTTAAAAACAAACCATACCTCAGTTACGCTTGTTATAAATTCATCCATAACCGATCACAATGCTGCCCTACTAACCTTAAACCGTCGGCCACAAAAACCAACCAGCAACCGTACTTTTTCTAAACTTAATATAAATAAACTCGAGAATGACTTACGCTGCATAAACTTCGATCCCATTTACAATTGTGATGACCCGGACTTTTGCATGACATTTTTTATGGAAAATTTGCAACAAGCAATAAGTAGGAACTCTTTGGTTCGTAAATATAATAGAAAAACTTTTAACATTAAACCGTGGATTACACCAGGTTTAATTCGCTGTATGAGACACAGAGATAAATTACACATTAAAGCAAAGTCAAATCCCAATAATCCTGTATTGCAATTATCTTACAAAAGGTACAGAAATTTTTGTAACAGAATTCTGAAACAAGTAAAAATTAACTACGATAAAATGAACTTGCAAGAAGCCGGAAAAAATAATAAAAAGATTTGGAATTGCATTAAAAGTGTAACGCACTCTATGAAGCAGCGTGAGTCACCGTCGTGTTTATTGCAATCAAGGTCAACTCCGCTGGAATCTGCCGACGCTGCAAATTACTATTTTGTAAACGTTGGTAAGTGTCTTGCGGAAACTGATCACCCAATTCAGCTATCAAATAAAAAACTTTTACTGTCTTGCTCTAGACTGACATCTTTTGTCCTGTTAGACACTGATGAGGCCGAAGTAGAAATGTTGATTAAAAGCCTAAAAGATAATTGTGCTGAGGGATGGGACAACATCCCAACTAAGATAATAAAACGTTTCAGACAAATCTTAATTCCCCCGTTAGCTAATATTTTTAATAAATGCCTAGCAACTGGTACTTTTCCCACGTGTCTTAAAAAAGCAGTCGTGGTTCCGGTCTACAAATCCGGATGCAAAAAACAGGTTAATAATTATAGGCCCATATCTCTTTTACCTTGTTTATCCAAAATATTAGAAAAAATTATTAATAAACGATTGATTACATATTTAGAAAAGAAGGCTATTTTATCTAAAACGCAGTTTGGCTTTAGAGCAAATTTATCAACGGCAGATGCTGTCCATCACCTTACTAATCATCTTGAACAAGAGCTAGATCAGGGTCATCACACTCTGGGGGTCTTTTTAGACCTATCAAAAGCTTTCGACACAGTCTCAATTCCCATACTATTGCACAAGCTTGAAATGATGGGTATAAGGGGTACACAGCTAAAACTCTTTAAGAGCTATCTTGAAGATCGAACTCAATGCGTGAAGGTGGGTAGTGTCTTTAGTAATGATTTAAAAAATACTGATTTCGGTGTCCCACAAGGTAGTATTATAGGTCCTACCTTATTTCTAATCTATATAAACGATCTCTGTGACCTTGTTTTAGATCATGGAAAAATTATTTCATATGCTGACGACACTGCGCTTCTTTTCTCTGCAAATTCAAAATCTGAGTTATATGGGTACGCACAACAAGGGTTTAATATTGTAAATAAATGGCTGAAACGTAATTTACTAACATTAAATGCTGAAAAAACTAATTATATCGAGTTTTCGATGCGCAAACCTTCACCGAACGACTACAAAATATATGCACATCATTGTAAATATCAGAAAATGAATAACTGCATGTGTCCTATTATAAAAAGAACATGTAAATTAAAATACCTGGGGATAATATTAGACGAAACTCTGTCATTTAAACATCACATTGAAACTCTGGTAATTAGAGTCCGTAAGTTAATTTTTATTTTTAAAAAATTACGACACATTGCGGACACTAAACTAATTATTAAGATTTACCAAGCCCTATGCCAATCAATTTTAACGTACTGTATAACATCATGGGGAGGTGCTGGCAAATCTTTGTTATTAACTGTAGAAAGAGCACAAAGAGCAGTACTCAAAGTGTCAACTTTCCGACCATTTATCTTTTCTACTAGCCTTTTATACAAATCCTGTGGTGTACTATCAGTGCGACAGTTATTTATTTTGAGCACTGTTCTAAAACAACACACAAACCTTCCTTATAGTACTGAGCATACTACAAAGAGAAGAAATAACAAAGTCTGCCCTAAACAGACAGGTCGTAAACATGCTTTTAGTCATAGGTTCTTCAGCGTTCTTGGTCCTTTTCTATATAATAGATTAAATGTTTCCACTAATATTTATTTACTTAATTACAATAACTGTAAGAGAAAGTTGAAAGATACCTTACAAAACATGTCCTACGATGATACGGAAAAATTATTAGCAGTTTTAAAGTAGGCTAATAAAATATAAGTACATTTCATCAATGCATACCATTGTAATTAGTTGATAAGTAAGTTATTTTAAAATTTGCAATTCTTTCACTATTTATACCTCGATTTTTAAGTGATTTTATGTTTGTATGCACTTTTAGCCTATAACACAGGTTTTAACCTAGTTTAGGCACTTGTTTTATTTAAGAATTAAATTATCATGTATTATACCATAATCAATAGCACTAAGAATTTGAATAAATTATTTTATTTATTATTATTTATTATTATTTTACATAAGTTGTAGATGTATCTTTGATACAAAATATAAAAAAAACATACAAAATTGTTTTAAGTAAGTATAGATAATGTTAATTTATTTTTTATTTATATTATAAAATCTATTGAATCGAGGGGTGGAAGGAAAGCCATTCATGTATAAGCCGATTGATTTATAAATGGCGTCCGCTCGCATGCGTTCTCGCTCACTCTCTATCGCTGTATATACTTTTATCCTTGTTTTGCCATACGTATCCGGCGCCATTTTCAAATCAATTTTCTATCTGCGCGGGTTATAAATAAAATAATACCTACCACGAACAGCGAACGTGTTTCCCTGTTCGCTGCTCTCATAACGAAGCCAGCGAATACACAAATGATGACACCCAACAAAAAGAATATTGAGCAGACTTGCAGCAGCATCGCGCCATCCACGAAGGATAAGTTTTTAAGGCCAAAGAAGGTAAGGCCTGAGATTACGCACAAGGTAGCTCCGCCCAACTGAAATGAAAATACAAAATTGTATCCAGTCACATTTAAAAATAAATAAGTACAAATAGACAGTATAAATAGGTACCTACGACTTAAGTTTTACAGTGACCAGTGACGTGGGTGACGAATGGTCAGGGAAAATTTTTATTGAGTATAAAAATAAGTTCCTATTAAATGAATTAACAGTTCCCTGTCCAATGAATCATTATAATATGTCTTTCGTCGTCTTTGTACCTGGTCTGTTAGGCTCATGAATCATATCATAATATATCCTGGCAAGCCAATTCTATCTTAAAGACCAGTCGAGGACCACTGATTCAGAATTTAGATTACCTTTAGTAGAATAGTAGGTAGCTAAGCTACTTAGGTTCTGTAAATATTATTGTTTGACTTGCTATGAATCGCTTATGTTACTAATAATATAAGTACCTACAGTAGCAAGAATTGAATTTTTTTGCAAAATCCGATTCAAAACTGTACTTAAGTATTAGCATTGGTTGGTAGATATCTACCTATGTTAATTTACATAAGTAAATTAACATAAGTAAATTAACATAGGTAGGAACATAGTATACTACCTATCTACCTACTAAAAGGTACCTACCTAAAAATAAACTAAGAACCAACTTATTTGAAACTAAAGTAACATTCAAGTTTTGACCTTGTCATTCTGGGCCTCCCAAACAGTAAGGAAACGAATAAAAAGAAAGGTTCTCAAACCTACTCAATTCACGCAACTTAATTTTACGATTGAATATTAGCACAGAACATTATATTACCTAAATACTTAGGTAGGTACATGACAATAAAAAGTTTTGGTCAGTACATACCTGCGTACCCTAAGCAACAAAAACTCCAGTTCCCTGTTTGCAAAACAATATCGTTGATCTCAAGTACCTCTACTTCTTACTAAACTAACAGGGTGCTATCAAGATGACTGTACCTTTGTTAATGAGGCTAACAAATGATAATAAAAATGTGTACCTTTGTATCTAATTTATTTAAAAAAAACATACCTGTTGCAGAATACCCATGAATGTTATTAAGCACTGTGCCATTTTGGTTCAATATTTCACTGATTGACTCTCAATTTTCCGAACAAATATAATCCTCGAGACACAAGTCTGTCTGTCCACGGACCCAGACACACTGAATGTTTGTATACCTATAATGCAGCTTGCGCGGGCCATTGACTCATTCCTACAATCAATTTATGATTAGGTACTATGCTTACTTTATTTTTCTATACTAATATATAATATATATAATATATAATAATATTATAAAGAGGAAAGATTTGTTTGTTTGTTTGTTTGTTTGTAATGAATAGGGTCCGAAACTACTGGACCGATTTCAAAAATTCTTTCACCTTTGGAAAGCTACATTATCCCCGAGTAACATAGGCTATAATATAGCAAAGAAAATTGCGGGCGAAGCCGCAGGGCGGAAAGCTAGTATATTATAAATGCGAAAGTAACTCTGTCTGCCTGTCTGTCTGTCTGTTACCTACGCTTTCCCGATTAAACCTCTCAACCGATTTTGATGAAATTTGGCACATACAATCTTTAGAACCTGAGAAATAACATAGCCTACTTTTTATTTCCACGCGGGCGAAGCCACGGGCGGAAACTAGTTACTTATAAACGCGAAATTTTACGAGGATTAATGTTTGTTAATAGTAGGTACTCTTTCACTCAAAATCTAATATATACTTACTAATCTGAAAATTTTATATCTTGCTCTACATTATGATTAAATATTTACTAACTTAGATTACCTATAAATAATTAAAGATCACATTCTTACCTTAGTGGAAAACTGTCATATATTGTGTTTTATCAAACATTATCTCAAAATTAATGTTTAATCTCCCATTAGACATTATAAAAGCTAAATCTCAGGTATCTATTTATTTAAACGTGTAAAGTACTTTAGTTTAGAACATCAACCACCTTTGTCCCCTGGGATCTTACTGAAAAGATACAGGTACTTAATTAAAAATAAATAAAATGCCGCCGCGGTAAATGGAACATAACCTTCTAACTTTTCAAGTCCCTAGTTGTGTAAAAATTGCATCACACGATTTAAAATCATCCCTCCATCCTTGAATAAATGTTTAGAAAATTGTAGGTAATTTATGCTGTTAATGGGAATATTGCGAGACTAAAATGGATTTTTTTTAAATGATGCAAATATACTTACCTACCTAAACCATTGGAAATAGGTATCTACCTAAGTATATGTATTTTTAGTAGAATCTACACATCATGTTTTTGTAAAAAAATGTATAAATCAGGCGAAACAAAAAAAATACAAATTGAAAAAGGAATTTTTATAAGAAAGTTATAAAATTAGTCGTTTGACATATATACTTATATCAAACTATCAACACAATACAAGCGCAAGTTATTCTAATAAGGTTAAAACAAACATAACTTATAAACAACATCTCCATATTCTCCATAAAATATAGCCCATATTTTAATTCTTAAAGTAATTTCAACAAATGCAACCACTGATGACGTAACTAAATTAAGTAAAAATATCTACTTATAGATTTTTTAGCAGAAACAACAATTAATTTATCAATATTCATCAACTAAAAAAGCGGGCTATAATTATAAATTTACATTGGAAATAGGTAAGTACTTAATACAAACACAAATACTCCATAATCATTCTTGAAGTGTTAGTTGGAACAATTGAAATTTGGTATAACGTGCGCAATTAGAAATGAGTTCTGTAAATGGCGTCCGCTCGCATGCGTTCTCGCTCACTCTCTATCGCTGTCTATACTTTTATCCTTGTGTTGCCAATCGTACCATACCTACCCGCCGCCATTTACAGAATTCATTTTTAATTGCGCACGTTATAAGATGTATTCCGTAAACCGCGCCAAGATTTCATAAAAAAATTGAAAAAATATCAATTACATTTAGGGGTAGGTACTTAGAACCGAAACTTTAAAAATAAAATTACATCGAACCCATACGTGTACGGTATCTATGAATAGGTCTTTAAAAATCATATATCATATTTAGGTTTCTAACAGCATTTCTTTCTAAACTACATAGTTTCCACGAGAGCTCCGCCAGGAGTAATAGTGTTCTGTGCACGAGAGACTCTTCCAAAGTGGAAAACAGAGTGTCTCCCCCCCCCCTCTAACTTCTAAAATAAGAGGATGATAAAGCTGAAAAATATATATATAATGTACACTACCACGAAAACTACCAACGAAAATTGGTTTGAACGAAATCTATCGAGTAGTTTTTTTATAATAAGTCTTAAACTATTTCATATAAATTGTTAAGATAAAGTGTAGTAATTATTTCTCGTGAGCCACAAGAGATGGCGCTGTAATAATGTTATGATTAGACAACTAAGAGGTGGCGCTATAATAAGGGTTGGATTAGTTCTAATTGCTGCGGAAGCCTACATGGGCGAGTCCGACTCGCACTTGGCCACTTTTTTAACTGTTTGTGCCACGTTTTAAAAACCACACCCCTTTTAATCTTTTGTGCGATCGCAGAATCAATCAGTCAATCGAACTAGGGCAAAAATGTCACTGATCAGATTCAAGCTGACTGAAACCAACGTGAGATCGATCCTCATCAGTTTTCTTCAAGTAGAGGCGTAAACACGTAAACAACGCCGCAGTCAACTGAAGGCCCTGAAAACATAAAAATAAGCATTTAACTCCTATTCAAGTACAAGAAACCCCTTAAAACTTTAAAAAATGTCATGGGAATTTTAGAATTGCCGATATTTTTGGCTGCATCATGTTGAAATAAATTTTAAGAACAGCCTACGAGAAAACTTTAAGGCCCCTGTTACCGGGCGATGTTTTGCTAAATTGGATATTTTATGCACCACGTGACCGGCGCGTCACGCGAATTCTATGAAAAATACTAAATGATCTTGATACTTCGTCGATCTAAAACATACAAATATACTAACTAATAATTATTTTAGATCTGTAGAAAATGGCATCGAATAAATTCCATTTTATTGAGTAGATTTTTTTCAGTTTCATTCTGAAATAATTATTATATTAATGTTTTTATTTAATTGATAGGTGTTTAATATATTTTCCTAAATTCAAAATGGCGGATATTTTTATTTCAATATTTGAATCAATTATGTTTTATCTTAATAATATCAATATTTATTTTAAATCTGATTGATTATTTGAAATCAATTAAGTACATAATTTTAAATTAAAACATTCATGATTAATAATTATCTATATAAGAATAAAACTGAAAATAGTCTTATTGAAGTTAAATGTTCACATTCATCTCATCTTATGGGCTCATTTTTAAACCGATTCTTCTGAAATTTGGTGTGTAGGTTTGTAATTAAATGTTTTTTTTTGTCGAATGTTGGGACTTTATGTAAGTTCGAAAGTCTAAATTGAACGGACTAAATACATATTCTAATTATAACAAAACAAATAAATTATATTACCTATATTTAAGTTGCTTGTTTTGTTAGATGGTATATTTGTGTTTGAATAAATAAAAGTTTCGTTAATGAAGGTTTTAATTATGTTTAGGTATTATTTTTGTAGTTTCGAACTTTATATTTATTTTTATATTTATTGGTATCCATTTATCTACATAATGTCATAGACAGATGTAGAATATCCATTTATCTACATATGTCATCTTGAATAATTCCCATTATATTTTTATTTTGATAAACTATTTATATTTATTTTATTACGAACTTATTGAAAATATTTCATTTATATATTAAAAAAAAAACCAACCCGCACTTGGCCAGCGTGGTGAATTAAGGCCTAATCTATCTCGTCAAGAGAGAAGTCCCTATCCCAGCAGTGGGAACGTGAATAGGGGTGTTATTTTATATACAGGGCGTCCCAAAATTATGGGCCATGAAGGGGAAGTACCATATATATCGTTGATAGTGAATTTTGCTCAAAGAAGACTTCATTTTATTTTAAAAAGTAAGTAATTTAATTAATTAATTTACAAAAAAAAATGTTTCATGTTTTTTATTTGATTAAAATAATTAATTTCACGTTGTTCCTTTCTTTTAAAATACTATGTTACTTAAGCAGAGTTATTATTTTTTAGCTATTCTTTCGATTGGTATCATAAAAATCGAGTATTTTTTTTCTACATGTAAGTCGGTTCGATTCCCAGACAAAGCAAGTAATTTTTAGAAAATCAATGAATGCAGAATTACTAACTTAAAAATAAAATGAAGTCTTGTTTGAGCAAAATTCACTATCTACGATATTTAAGGTACTTCCCCTCCATGGCCCATAACTTTGGGACGCCCTGTATTTATTAGAAAGGTACATATTTAATGTTTACAATAAATAATATATTTATTAGAAAGGTACATTATTTTTTGTTTACATATTGGATACTCGGTAAAAATAAGAACAAAAAATTACGGAATATTTTCTTTGTAATAAATATTATGGAAATCTATACTACAATTATCAAGCTGAGGAGATTGCTTGTTTATTTGTTTGAACGTGCTACTCAGGAACCGCGGGTCCGATTTAAAATATGATTTCAGTATTGGATAGTAAAATGATCGAAAAAGGCTATAAAACATAAACTAGTAAATAACGTAAAAACGCAAGCGCAGCTGTCGGCGGGTCGGCAAGTTAGTCATAATCTAAAAAAATCATAGGCATAATTACATTTAGTCGTTGGACGGTTTCACCAAAAAAAGTTGCCTTGTTGTTTTTTAATTAGGATAGATAACTTTAGATATGCAATCCACATCCTACAGCATAACCTCCAAATAAATAAGGTTAAACAAGATGACAATGATGTGGTACAATTCTTAGGCCAGCAACAAGTGGTACAATTCTTAGGCCAGCAACAACAACAATTGACCGTTATCAATAAAAATAACAATTGATCGTTATCAACGGATCAACTTATGTCGGTCGTAGTATCGCAATAACACATACACGCACACTAACAGCGTTTTTACAGCAATTGACAGTCCCACACACTGACATTTTACGAAATATTTCTATATTTTATTCAAGAACAACCGACATAGGTCCGACCTCGACAAGCGCTCGCGCGGTACAAATGGAAAAAGCCGGCTGAATGAAAAAACTACTAAATTATGGTAGTTTTATTTTATTCATAAAAAATTACCAAAACCGTTCTACAAATTAAAATTAATATCATAGTTTAAGCAAATGTTGATAAATATTTTGATATAAATATGACGTCCCATTGATTTAGAACTTCGGAGTTATTGAGGTTTGTTTCGAAGCATTTTCGGTCGATATTAAATTCGGTATATCTTTAGAATAAAAGCATTTAACGAAAATGTACTCTACTCTAAATGAAGAATAGGATATACGTAACATAATAAAAAATAGTTTGATCGCCCATATTCATTAGAATCTACAAATTAGAGCTGAGAAAACAGGTCTTCGAGCGTTTTTTACGAAACATGTATCCGGAGAATGATTATTACTCAATATATAAACAAGTTATCTAAAATGTTTCTTGATACTTTTGTAGAGGAGAAAACGAACTATTATAAAGATGTAATTGTAATATCAAACAACTAACGCAAACCATAGAATTAGGACGAGAAAACCGAACAATTTCGCGATTTCACGTAATAGGCCTCTTAATAGAATGTAATGACGGATTTATGCCAATAGGTTCTTCCAAATTAACATTTACATTTACAATTAAGTAGATTTTTCGAAATATCATTTCTTATTTTGAAATATTAAAACCTTTGAACTGAAACTTGTTCCATAACAATTATTATCTATACTATAATATTATAAAGCGGAAGAGTTTGATTGTTTGTTTGTTTGTTTGTTTGAACGCGCTAATCTCAGGAACCGCTGGTCCGATTTAAAAAATTCTTTCATTGTTGGATAGTCCATTTATCGAGGAAGGTTATAGGCTATATTACATTTTCAAAAAATTAGGGATCCGTACGGAAAACCCAAATATGTAACCCAAGATGTAAAAAAAAATCCTTATATCGCATGCGCTGGGAAAAGTATTCATTTTAGAAATATACAATGTACTACAATTTTGTAGAACACATTAATATCTACAAAAAATGTCGCGACAGCATATATCTAACTATTACAGTTATGTCACAATAAGTGTTTTAATTTTCAATATAATTAATTTTAATGCCGCCGCTAGGAAAAGCTCTATATTTGTATTTTCAAATAAAACATTATCAAAATAAATTACATGTTAATTACGAATATTTCAATATCTCTATAAAACTTTTTAAATTATTCAATTCGGACATTCCATTCGAAAGATATCAGAGTTTAAAAATGTAAGTACCGAAATAAACCAGCCCTTTCGGTAAGGCATCATGCTTTGGTACGGGCACTCAGTCAGTACCTACTAAAATAATTCCGCCGCGGGAAAATTCGATTTTGAGAAATTTAGTATGGAGGTATTTAAATGCAAATAGAGGTATATGGCGAGAGACTTTTTACGGCGGAAAATAAATGCTTAGGTACGCGGAAACTATATGCTTACGCGGGAAAATTCGAAAGTATATGGCGAGACGAAGTTCGCGGGGGCAGCTAGTTCAATTAATAACAAGCAATCGACCAAAAAAGCGCACCGAGCTACCCTTATTTGAGTGTTTAGGCATTTTCGACCCGCTATAAATAGGAAATATAATTAATTAGGTAGATAAACTCTTGGAGTCCTAGGGCATTTGCCCTTAAAAAGAAACTTGTAATAAAAAAATAAATAAAGACTTCTAATTTTCATTCAGGCCGGGAATACAACCAATAGAATTGTGTTATTGATACATATCTCCGCTTAGCTTCAGTGGAGATCGCTGTGTGGAGATTTAAAAATATTTGTATGGCGCGATGTAATCGGAGACGTGAGCTGCACGAATATGACGCGCAACGCAGACGAGAGGTGTGAGCGGCGTGCAGTAGGCCAGTTACGCATTCTGACACGAAACTTCACGAAAGGTACAAGTTGCTCACCTTGCGGTGTCAAAAAGCGTACTCGCATCCGAGCTGAAAAACATCTCTCGCATTTGGACGCTGGCTAAATTGTTTTAACCAAAAACAGCAAGCAATAAGAAGAAGAAAAACTAGGTTTACTAGGTTGTTCGGAAAGTTGAAAAAATATGTCGCCCGTCCTTTCAGTTTCACTTACCTCAAAGACCAAGCTTGTGATAAAAATATTCCTTGTTATGTCTTCACGGTTAAAAACCAAATTTGCTAAATCATCTCTTCCGGATAACTCAAAGTTCAGCATTAATAGCTTAGGGCTTATTCCGGCGTCAATGAAGGGCCCGACGATATCCCAAATGTCAAATTTCATGATGATCATGACTTTTGGTGCAACAGCTATGATCAGAATTGTGCAGAGCTAAAAATGAAACATTTACATTTTCAGATTAAACCTTCCAATATTTTTTTATGATTGGATAAAATACATAATTAATAATACCTACCCTATTAAAGATATATTTTTCAACCCTATACTTATGTAATTCTATTTGTTTTCTATTCTAAACTTTGACAAGATCATGAAATCTAGTTTTTTAGGACAAGAAGTCCGATTTTTTGTAACATAGAAAAAATAAAATATCCTTGATAGAACATACAAAAATACATACTATTAACCTATTTCTACCTATAAGGTATGGGGGTCTGGGTATGGGAGCTCTGCATTTACGTAACAAGACTTGAGTTTTTTTTTAAAAAACAGATTTCTGAAATACATATATGTATATAGGTAAGTAACAGTCAATGTTAAAATATTTTTTTCTCTAAAAACATTTCTGAGAGAGCTGGTCTTTTCTAAATTCAACTCTTTTTCAAGAATTTCTCCAAAATATGACTCAGTAACATAATTATGTGTGGTAAGAATCAGGTCTTACCACACTTATGTTACGGATTATGGTCATCCATAATAGAAGGGTTTTAAGTAGATTTAATAAGTAAGGTGTCCGAGGCAATGCGGATCGGTAGTGCATTATAAATGGGAATGTGTTTGCGTGTGCATTGTTTGTGCGTCTTTCATGGCAAGCGGAGCGACACAAATTGACGTAATTTTTAAGTGGAGATAGTTGAAGGGATGAAGAGTGACTCTGTCATACCTACTCTACTGTATACACGAGTGCATCAAGGGATGGAAAGCAATTCTTGTAAATAAAATAATACTCACCACGGACAGCGGACGTTTTTCCTTTTCCGCTGCTCTCCTAACGAAGCCAGCGAACATACAAATGATCACGCCCAACCCGAAGTACAATAGACAGACTCTCAACAGCGTCGGGCCATCCACGAAGATTAAATTTTTAAGGCCTAAGAAGGTAAGGCATGTGATTACGCACAAGGTAAATCCGCCCAACTGAAACGAAAATACAAAATTGTACCGAGAAACATTAAAAATAGAAATATTGGATTCAGTTAAATTGAAATATTGGCATATTTGTATTACTCGTAATAGTTTATAGTTTTAAACCAAAGACAATCTGAATTTGATAGAGTAAGTACCTAGTAACCTAGGTACCTACCTATATTTTTTTGAGATATTGTGTTAAAGGCTTAACATAACTTAATAACATAACACCCCTATTCACGTTCCCACTGCTGGGACACAGGGACTTCTCTCTTGGCGAGAGAGATTAGGCCTTAGACACGCTGGGCAAATGCGGGTTGTTGACACATTCATGTCCTTCAAAATTTCCAAAGTTCTCAGAACATGCCGGAATGCCGGTTTCCTTACGACGTTGGCCTTCACAGTTAGAACACGTGTTTTTAAAGCAAGCATATTTTTTTAAGGAATACCTATCAGAGGTTCGCGGCGGTCAAACTTTAGTAAAGATAGGACTTTGTTCACCTGGCTTTCCTGGTACCTACCTAGCACACATTATGTACCTACATAATGTGTGCTAGGTACCAGGAAACCTAACCAAACTGAAGCAGACAGTACATAGGTATATACCTACCTATGTACTGTCTGCTTCAGTTTGGTTAGGTCACAGATTGTGGGTTAGGTAGGTACTTAGGTTCTGTAAATATTATTATACCTAGTACCTACAGTAGCGAGAATCGAAAAAACTTGAACAATCCGATTCAAAAATGTAGGTAGGTATAACGTGCGCAATTGAAAATGAATTCTGTAAATGGCGGCGGGTAGGTATGGTACGATTGGCAAAACAAGGATAAAAGTATAGACAGCGATAGAGAGTGAGCGAGAACGCATGCGAGCGGACGCCATTTACAGAACTCATTTCTAATTGCGCACGTTATACCCACATATCTAAATATTAGTACTTATTGGTATGTACCGTATCTACACTATCTACCTCGTCAAATCGCGACGAAGGGGGTTTCTATTTTTAAAAACTAAATCCAAAATAAAAGACGGACAATTAATTCAAAAGTCGATGTTAGACTGAATTTTAATACTTACAAGAAATCTTTAGACTAAACATCCTATGCCTCGGAATGTTACACGCCTACGCGTTCTGAGAGACGCTCGCAACAAAAGCAATGTAAGCATTCCTTATACTGGCCGGGATACATAACTACCTACCTAACTATGAACCTTAAAAATAAACTAAGTAGGTTACCGACCTACCTATTTAAATTTAAAGTAACATTCAAGTTTTGACCTTGGCATTCTGTGCCTGCCAATCAGTAGGAAGTTAAAGAAACGAATAACAAGGTAGGTAGGTAGGTAATGCCTACTCAATTCATTAGGTACCTCCCTAAATACTTACCTACATGAAAATAAAAAGTTTTAGTCGGTACCGGTAGGTAGGTACGTAAGCAACAAAATATTCCTATTTGCAAAACAAAATCGTTGATCTCATAGGTAAGTACCTACCAAGTTCTTACTAAACTAACAGCGTGCTATCAAGATACCTACCTTTGTTTAAAATTTGAATTTAATAAACAAAAATGTGTAGGTAGGTACTTATCTAATTTATTTAAAAAACATACCTGTTGTAGTATACCAAGGAATTTAATGAAGCACAGTGCTCCCATTTTGGTTCAATATTTCACTGATTGACTCTCAATTTTCTGAACAATTTAATCCTCGAGGCACAATGGTGTCACTCCACGGGCCCAGAAACACTGAATGGGTATTCCTTGTTCATTATGTGGGTCCGCGCGGGCCGAAGACTCATTCCTAGAACCAATGTCTAAGTAGGTACCAAATTAGAATTAGATACCGTAAAACACTCCAACATTGCCACCGAGGGTAATTTTGCCCGAAGACCAATTTTTAAGCAAAACTTTTAATAGCAAAAATATCTGAATACTATGGTGACATTTATTGACTTTGGTAGAAAATAGGTTTTGTGTTTAGCACCACTGTCTATTGGATGTAACGCTAAAGTCACTCAGTAACTTGTTGGAACTCGTCAAAGACAGAGTGTATTTTTGCGGGCAAATTTTGGTGAAAATTTAAAAGTGGATTGTGCGTGATGGAGAAAACACAGATGAGTTTAATTTATATTATGTTGTACAAAAAACTTAAGGTATTATTATAACTTTATTGTCATTGATGCAGCTCTTGTATAACTAAAGTTATACTACTTCTAGACTGGTCTACTTCAGTTACTTTCACAGTGTTATGTCGTATGGCATATTACTCTGGGGGAGTGCTGGAGATGTACGACTGAATAATATATTTGTGCTTCAGAAAAGGGCTGTTCGATCTATCTATAAAATGAGCCCAAGAGAATCCTTGCGTGAAACATTCAAGGAAATAAACATATTGACAGCTCCCTGTCAATATATTTATACAGTCTTAATGTATACCCACAAAAACATCAATAGTTTTCCTAAGAAAAGTAATAGACATAATTTTAATACTAGAAATAAGGAAAAACTAGCTTTACATATTACTAGGCTACATAAGGTTAATATATCTTTTAAAGGGCAATGTATACGCTTCTATAACAAGATTCCCAAAGAATTGCAAGAATTATCTATCACTAAATTTAAAAACTTAGTAAAAAAACTTCTTATTTCAAAATCGTATTATAAAATATCAGAGTATTTAGATGATAAAACTGCATGGGATGGAATCCGCTCCAATATTTTAAAGAATAAAAAAACTAACAGATTATTGTAATAAATTCAGATATGAGCTGATTGTTCTTTATGTTTCTCAATTCAGTGCTTAAAAAAATGAAACATATTTTTATGTCAACATTGTTTCCATTGTATATTTTTATTTAATGTTAAGTTGTAATAATGAATTGTATTTATTGACTTGTCCAAGTGATCTTTAGGATTTTATGGAAATAAATGACATAAATCTTTAATCTTTAAATCTTTAAATCTTTAAATCTTTAAAATCTTTAAATCTTTAAATCTTTATAATGGTGGGCAAAGTTATCTGGTATTTTTGCGATCTACTATTGACATCATTGCCCGCACTCAAAATAAGCTTAGGGTTGACACATCCGAGTTTTTTTTTTTTGCTAATTATTATTATCTTGATTATTTAGATAATTTATTTTTATTATTTCTTAAAAGCAAGAACAAATCTCGAATTCGTCAAAGAAAGTCAAGACGAAAGATTGGAACCAGAATGTATTAAAAATAACACGGAATAAATGTTAATACTTGCATGTGAATCTGTTGAATCAAACATGTTACTCAAAAGTTTTTTAAATAATTCAATAGAAGATAATCTTGTTTTTTTATTAACATAAAAAGAAATAAAAAGTCAAGAACAGTTTACTGAGATGTACCAACCCTATCACTTTACTAAAGGCGAAAAGCGAATTGTATGGAAAATGCTAACAAGGTCAGGGTAATTTTGCCCAACTAGCCTAACATGGATTTTGGTAGGAAACCTGTCATGGATTCGCTTTAGTTTTAAAGTAAAGGCCAGTTTTGGTCAGAATTCTTGTACAGGTTTTGCTGTCAGCTGATTAGAGGCCGGAGAGGAGATATTTGCGTCAAAAATCAACGCGGGCAATGTTGGCAATAAGTCGAGATAACATTGCCCGCCTTTAAAAATAATAAAATACTTGATTTAATATTGACGAATAACAAAATCTTATAAAATAATACATGCAAAATATCTTATAGTTGCAGATGCTAATAGAAAATACTTGTGTCCCCATACAAAAAAATAACAAAAATTGTAATTATTCGAAAAATGTGGGCAATGTTGGAGTGTTTTACGGTATTATTACCTACCGTATAAACGTGATATTTTGTGAGGATGTACTCGTAGTAATATAATACGATTTATTTTTATCTTGCCCAGTTTATGAAACTGCAAAATATAAGTACCTAGATCATACACCAAAATTAATAACCTACTTATAATTAATCTATGATGAGAACATACGAGATGATTAGAGTAGGTAGGTACACATAGGCAGGATTCATTATGATGAGGGGAAATCACAAACCTTAGCGGAACACTTTATAACATGGGTCTTTTGGTCGGGAATTACCCCAATTATCAGCGTTCTGCTGTCACTGCAAATATCTCTTTCCCACTTCAAGGTAAGGTAACCTACCTACCTAGGTATTATGTTGTTGTGTTTCCTAACTTTATTTAAATAAACGATAAACGTAGGTATCTACCTACTATCCAACACTGAATTATTATTTAATAGAACTTGCAGTTCCACAGATTAGCGCGTTCAAACAAACAAACTCTCTAGAGATAGGTACCTACGTACCTACCTACCTAACTATTGCATATTAGGATTATAAGGTATTTAGATACTAGTAGGTAAAGCACATACCTACCTAAACAGCCTGAGATCCTTCATCATCATCATCTCAGCCATTGGACGTCCACAGCTGGACATAGGCCTCCTATATGACTTCCAGTCATTACGGTCGCTCGCGGCCTGCATCCACCGCGAGCCAACCGCCTTCACCAAATCATCTGTCCACCTTGATGGTGTACGTCCAACGCTGCGTTTTCCAATCCGTGGTCTCCACTCGAGAACCTTTCGGCCCCATCGGCCATCTGTTCTCCTCGCGTATATGGCGAGATCCTTAGAAACACATTATGTGCTGCTCCTAAACTAATTATGTGAACCAGTGATACTTTTTGCCTATAAATAGTAAAATTATATTACAGTAAAATACCTCATTATCTCTTATCGGCTGCTAGCTTTATCAGGGGTCGCGGGTCATTTGATAACTTGATAATATAGAAGGTTCATACAAACTAGGCACAAACCTACACTTGCAAAGACACTTACACAAATAAAACACACAACAATTAAACAAAACATAAATAAAAAGGTTTTTGTAATATTTAGTTACTTAATTCAATAAATAAACAAATAAAATAACCTAAAATAATAAATATTGATAAGTTAATTCCAGTGTCCAGTAATTGTCCAGTAATTGTCCAGTAATATTATAACATTTTGACTCTTTTGTGGTGCATTGGGTAAAACCCTTCTTTGGCATTTTGAATGAAATAAATATTCTGTGTGCAATAAAGTTGTAAATAAATATAAGTGAGTACCTGTGCTGAAAATAAATATCTTACTTTGGGAATGAGAGAATTTGGAGTCAGTCAAAAAATTCTACAAAAATATATTGTTTAAATCAGTGTTCAGCATTTTATATTTAAGTAGGTAGTTAAGTATGTGTACCTACTGACTGTTCTTATTATTATTTGTATGATTTTAGGTAAGTATAATGTAGAGATAGTAAAAAAAAATCCGTTGTAGTGAAAATACTATATTTATTTTCAAACAAATTAAATAAAAAATAATTAATATTAGGTCGGTACCTACTTACCTATTTATTTAAACGTGTAGGTACTAATGGATCCAGAACATCAACCACTTTTGTCCACTGGGAACACAATCTTACTGAAAAGATACAGGTAATTCGTACTTCTTTCTCCTGGTACTTATCTACCTCTCCGATAATGTTCAGCCCTATCGGTTTGTGTTTTTGAGATAAGAATGGCGTAACTTTTATAATTATACACATAATATAGTATTCAGGTAAGTATAAAATAATTATAGTCACATCACATTATCACCTATTATTTTAATGTTAAGTTTTCTCTGTATTAGATGTCTATAAATATAAATAAAATATACCTAAATTATTTGTAAGTACAACTGTTTTGAATCTCTCGTTAAGAAAGAAGTCCCATGTCCCAGCAGTGGGAACGTAAACAGGGGTGATTATGATACCCAATGGGACGTAATATTATGGGTTATGAAAAGCTAATGTAACGTTTCAGGGCCCTATCCCCTGAAGAAGTGTACCAGAACCAAGACGATGTAACCTGGCGCAGAGCTCGCTTCTCCCTCATCATCATGTTCTGGTCGATCATGGCGCTGATGCTCTCCATCGTCACGTACATCCTGGTGTCATCACCTCGCTGCAGGGCGACTGACAACGCGGGGAACACGCCAGTCGTGCCGCCAGTACATCTCTCCGTGGCCTCCTTGATTAGCTTCGCGCGAGACGCTATGTGTAGGACGTGAAAACAAAATGGCCGCCAAGATACAAAATGGCAATGCTTGTTTCACGAAATTATTACTTACCTTAATTTCAAAGGCCGATAAGACTGTATAATCATATAACTTTTTAAACTAACATGGTTTTTAACAATATTAGAACACGAAACGAGTAGGTACTACGATTCAAATGTTTTTGCAATGGCGCTTGTTGTTACACTCATTGTCAAATCGAAAACTCATATTTATATTAATTGTAATATTGTACTAGTTATCATCATTTAAATTAATTAATAAATTAATTTTGGACTGTATTTTTAAAATTTAAATATGTAACATCTACTTAGTAGGTACCTATAGTTGTCGAGAAAATATATTTTATTCACATAGACAGTAATGTTTGTCCAGAAAATGCTTACGTCATGGCTTTAAATACAAAATCATAATGATCGTCATTGTGGGTGATTACATAGGTAAAGGAAAAACTAACAAAAATATTAAGTATTTTAAGAAACAACGAACTTAAACATACATACATATAATTAGAAACAACAAATATACCTATCTAGAAAAATATGTTCAAATAAACTCAACATTGTGTTCTTATAACAATTTGAGAAAATTGGCATCTATATTAAAGTAGGTATTTTCTTTTTTTTCACTAACAAATCTCATTAAGAATAATTATATTTGGCACAATCTTAAGTACCACAGAATACATAAATACATAAGACTGTTATTTGAACACGAAAATGTACCTATGTTAAAGGGTGTGTTTGTTTGTACCAGAGTTTAATATAAATCACACTTACCTATGTGATTTTTTTATTTGATTAAATATAACAAAGTATTTGATTTTAAATTTAAGGACTGGAGGAATAGCACCCTTGCATAAAGATCTTTTAAATATCTTATTTAATAAACATCATTATAGCTCTAAAAACATTGAACTAGCATTTTAATTTCATACCTAAGTAATTTACCAGAGAGCACTAGCAAAATAAGTAGACTATACAAGACAACCTCATGTGATATCGGCATAAGAATAGTACCATCGCATCTCTTACCGCTGACTAATTAGTTAGTAGCAACAGTACACATATTATTTTTTTGGTACTTACATAACGACCCCTAAGCCGCCTGGTAAGACTATACCAAATCCCCCAATGCAATAAAATAAATAAATATTGCTGGACAATTCACACAGCAACATCTAGACCCGTGGTAAGCTCGATGCTTGTGTAACGGGTGCTAGATTTCTGATATACTTAATATAATATTCACAGATATAGGTTTATTTTCTTACTATACATATAGAACACCCAGACACCCGGAACAAATATCTGCAGACCGTACAAATTTTTGTTCCGATGTGGGAATCGAACCCGCAACCTCCTACGGGCAGACCTTCGCCCGCTGCGCCACATAGGTCGTCAAGGTGTAGGCCATAGGTAGATTATACTACCCATATACATACTTAAACATATATTTAAATTAATATTGCCAGACAATAAGACATGGGATAACTATTTCTTCTCATAGGTACGTTGATTATTTTTAATGATGAATTAATTCAAATATATTTATATTAAGTAGGTATACGTCAAGTGATGACGCATAATAATTTACAAACGCAAATTTGATGTAAGTACTTAAAGATATTTGAACGGTAAGCGGTCTACACACCAAAGCCGGCGGCCCGGCGGCTTAGTGCCGGCGGGTTAACCCGGCGATTTCAGAATGTCCAAGCCGAACGACTTTGCCGGCGGCAATGCCGGCGGCACGACAGCCGCGGCTTGTGGTGTTCTAGTAATACGTCACTACTCTATGAAAGCCGGCGGGCATCTGACTGAGGGATGCCGCCGGCATCGGCATGCAGCCCCGCCGGCTTGCCCGCGCGGGCGCAAGCCGGCGGTGATTGTACAAAATAAGGCCGGCGGGTTGGGCCGCCGGGCTGTGCCGCCGGGCCGCCGGCTTTGGTGTGTAGACCGCTGTAGGTCCATTATGTTCTCATTTAAAACCTTGTCCCTATTTAATATTATTTGTAATGTTACGCGAAAGTTAGCAAGTATGGATATTTGTTACTCTTTCACGTAAAAACTACGAATAGGTTTTGATTAAACCAAACAATAATCTACGTTACACATATCAGAATAACACATAGGCTACTTTATACCTCGGGAAATTTAACTATAAAGCGAGAAGGGCATTTAAACGATTTGCAAGCTTGTATAACATTTTTGGCCTAAATCAAAATATTGTAGCAGGTAAATAAACCTTTGTTTATTATCTCATATTTATGAGGATATTAAATTGTAAACGCAACAGGGATTTTCCTTTTTGCTAATTATTACCTATCTATTTGAATTCTGAATCACCCACTAAAACATATCGCCCCGCGATTTATTGGTCTTCCCGGCGGGAAATTTCATTATTAAAAGATAAAGGAGCCTTTGTGTTATTCAGATATGTAAAATATATTTAGTCAAGTTTGATCAAAACCGAATTAGTACTTTTCCGTGACAAAGCAACAAACACACAAGGATTTAATATACTGAATAATACAAAATAACTATGGGCTTATCGCAAATTAGAAACAGTTTTCGTCACGTAATAAGTCTACACAAGGAATCTGGTATAGAATAAAGAGCATACAGTTGTATCTCATCACTGGACCGTATCGAGTTATTCTGTTTCACGATGTTCGATAGCTCTTTCATCGCTTCTTCTAGAATGTTCTGCCGTTTCGGAAATCTGAGAAGAAAACAATAATAATAATGCCAAACGACATAATCAGCCATATTATGTCACAATAAATTTATTAATATGCAACAAAGGAAATATAAATGAAGTAAACTTAGTGTTATGAAGTATACTTAGTAAGAGCGAGGAGATATTTTCTTTGAATTATAAAGGTTAAATCTCAAGTTATAGGTATATCAAAATGTAAATCTTAAGAAATTACTGAAAAAAAAATGGTTTCGTTTCAACTTCAACAATCAACTATACTTAAACTGGAAATCACTTATAAATAAAATAAATAGTTAAAATTCTGAATATTTTTATTCTCTATCAATACTATCTATGTAGGTACTAACGTAGCTTCAAAACAAATTGCTATAAACTGCTAGTATGGTTTTATATTTCCTATATTTATTCTGGGGTAATTCTGTAGAAATAGAGTCTGTTTTTGTAACGGATGTTATCGTTTTAGTGATAAGGCCACCCATTCTAACATTTTACCTATATTTTCGTTTTTCTGGTGTAGGTACAATAAAAGTATATTGTAATTGAACTGTCACATGTATGTATATTCTAGAAATTTGCATAATAATTGCAATATTTGGATAAAAACTCTGTGACTAATATTAGTTGCTTCTTGTAATTTAGTTCTACTTAGTTTCTAATTTATTACGGCGATTGTTCTCAGTTATGACATGTGTTAAGTTTCTATAAGTGAAGGCCTGTTATTAGCTTACTATTACAATTATAGATTTTAAGATAACACTTATAGCTGATGGCTTATCAAATGTAAATGGCAACACTCACAGCTGAGCGGCGTCCCTCGCGGCCGCTTGCAGGTCTGAGTGTAGCGGCGCCGACAGTTGTCCGCTGAGGCAGCGGACGCAGCCCGCCTCGCATGCCAACGCTAGTACGAAGACACGAACGCGACCTAACACAGGTTGTAAGCCTAGTGTTACTAGTATTGATGTTATTTGTGTGTTGATCTGAAAATAAAACAGGAATAGTAATAAATCATGAAACTCCAGAAAATTTAATGTCGAATAGAAATGAATAAAACTGTGTAAAATTAATATTTATTTATTAAATATAGTGCAGGATGATAGAAGTACAATAGGACATTTTTATCAATAAACTTGATTCTATCTTTTTAATGTGGAAATCTATATTTTATGCTCCAAGATATTCATTAGTTTTTCATATGTCTATAGCTTCGTCCATTAAAGGAATGTCACGATTGTCAAATATTCTAGGCTTAAGAATTATTTAAGAGTCTCCACAAGGATCACTCCTTGGACCTTTCTTATTTTGTGTGGATTTAGATGAGAAAAATTAAAATTTTAAAATTAATTATAAATGAATAAAAACAGAATAGTACCTGACTCTCACAACTTCGTTTAGAGTTCTTAGTCATCTTGTCACTTGCGGTTATAAACGTCACTGATATGATTGGACTGTTGGGTTTTTCTGTCTCGCTCCAACTTACAGATCTATTCGTTGCACCTGTAGAGAAAGATTAAGTTATAGTGAATGTAATAAGCTTTTAAGCTCATTTATATAAATTTATGTAAAATATTATGTAGATAATAATAAGGATAATACAAGTAAACATACCTTCTGGATATCTATTAATTTCCGGATTTAGTTGCTGTTTGATGAAATCCAAGACATCGATATATGCTATCTTGTGTTCTCGTATTCTGGAAAAAAAACAATTATTTAAAAAAAAATATTCCGAGCCGACCGAGGCAATATTTTTGTTATTGAATTACAAAGTAGAATTGTGTGGTTAAAAACCCTTGCTAAGATGATAAACGGGAAATCTACAAACCTTTCTTACGTTGAATTATTGTATATAGGGTTGGGTATTTATGTTCCAAACTTTGGAACATAAATACAGTCTAAGTATCACTAGTAACTTGAGTACATAATTTTATGTATTTCATTTTTAAAATTTTCGAGAGTTATACTACTCATTTTATAACAACGGGAATTACACTCCTATTTACACAGGAGTTAAACAACTCACGACGTTTCGACCACAACAAGAGCAGTGTTTTTCAGGAAGAGTGAATGTCCCGCCGTGCTCTCAGCTCGCGCGCGCGGTTTCACTCACTCTCGCAGTTATACATCAAATTGAGCGATTTTCCTCAGTTTTTTTCTGATAAAATACAACCTCGAACTATACATATATTATGTATATATGTTACGGCCAATGATTTTATATAGTATAGATATGTTACCTTCATGTAATTGCAGTTTGAAATCTGTTCCGTGAATCCAAAACTGACATAAGATGTCAAATGTTTACTAGTTCATAGAGTAACATTTATATTCGTAGAGTGGACACTTGAGTAAAATGTATAGTAATAGGTAAGAAATTAAACACCTTACAAAAGTAAATCATATTTATTGAAATTGAAATAATTAATGATAAATTAGTAAAACACACTTTCTAAATACCTTCAAAAAGATTTTATTTATTTATTTTCTGTCTCTTTAAAAGTTTTTTTAATTCGGGGTTATTTTTATGTGCGGAATGGAGACGAATATTTGTGTATTTATGAATTATGGTTTTAATCAAATATACGCGATGATTAAAAATAGGTAGGTACCTGTGTTGAATGTTCGATCAGAATTTACATTTACATCGAATTTACATCGCCATCAATATTCGCATCTACACTAACTAATCTATGTCCGCGCCTCAATTATTATAATTATTTGGAAAAATAAATAATCTAAGTATCTTTGCATACTCGCATGTGATACGAGATTCCTTGTGTTTTGTTTACTTTAGCATCGTAATTGGTACACTTCCGAAACACACACGATGGCATTTTTAATTTGTTTTAGCAAGGACACAATAACCTACGGCATGTCAAGCTCGTGATTGCGCTCGACGCAGACTGACAACTAAAAGTTACAATTGGGTTTTATTTGAGTCTTTACAATGCGCGTGCTTGTAACAAATCTATACTATATAAAATCATTGGTTACGGCTAATACCCGAAGTGCGGCTACACCTAGTTTTATCCGGTTAGAACTAGGTGTAGCCACTTACTCTTGGTTAAACCTAGTATTAGCCGATTGTTTTCGGGTAAAACTAGGTCTAGCCTTCATCATGCCGGCTACAACTAGGTCCAGCCATTCCCTGTTGGATAAAACTAGGTCTATCCGATATCATTCCGGCTAGAACTAGGTCCAGACAATCCCTGTTGAATAAAACTTAGATGCGTGTCCCGCCTGTTCCTGATTGTTCCTATTATATTAAAAATTGCACTCCTAATAATTTGTGTTAATTATTACAATGTGATTTAAAAGAATAATAAAATTTTCTACGTTTCTTTTAATTGGATGTTTTTTTTAACAACCAATCCCTGTTAGATGATCATAATCATAATCATAAATATTTATTTGCATGAAACATAGGCTTCATTAATGATCTTATAAAATAATTTTGCACAGCCATGTCGCGCCCACCTGGGCATACAAATAATTTCAATGAATTTTAGAACATTTTGATGATAAGTAGGTTCTTCCCGTTGACAATGGGACAATGGGAATTATATTAAACAAATGGTACATGCATTATTATAATTATATCAATTTTAAACACTTATGTCATTAAAATCAATTATTACATTACATTCATAATTTCAATACGATAAAACTAAGAGACGCGCTGCTGCTGCAGACGCTGTGAGTCACACTCGCTAGTAGACCTGCAGTAGATCAGCAGCACCTGGCGCTCACAACCTGCAGAGGCACGTGCCTCGCTATGCCCTCCACCCCGCGCCGCTGCTGCAGATGCTGTGAGTCAGTGTGTGACGCGGGGCGGAATGCTTGGCGGGACACGCATCTAAGTTTTATCCAACAGAAAAGAAAATAAAGAAAGAAAATTCGTTTATTCAAGAATGTTTGGCTTACAAATATACATACAAATAAAATAAAATTACATTGGAACAACACACGGCTACACCTAGTTTTAGCCGGTTAGAACTAGGTGTAGCCAACTTACTATTGGTTAAACCTAGTTCTAGCCGGAATGATATCGGATAGACCTAGTTTTATCCAACAGGGAATGGCTGGACCTAGTTGTAGCCGACATGATGAAGGCTAGACCTAGTTTTACCCGAAAACAATCGGCTAATACTAGGTTTAACCAAGAGTAAGTGGCTACACCTAGTTCTAACCGGCTAGAACTAGGTGTAGCCGCACTTCGGGTATTAGCCGTAACATATATATTATGTATGTATATTATGTATTTATATTATGAAATCTAGCACCCGTAACACAAGCTTCGAGCTTACCACGAGGCTAGATGTCGCTGTGTAAATTTTCCAGTAATATTTATATTTTATTTGAATCAATATTAACCTGAGTTGATCATCACATATAACAGCCCGCACGCCCGCGTCATCCTGCGCCAGTACCATCGCTCGCCGCGAGAACTCGTGTGTGTCCACGGAGTGCGCGGGCCACAGCGCGCACGCCAGCCCCGCGCCCCACACCTCCGCCGCCAGCGCCGCGCGCTTCGTGGCCGCGAGCCCGTCGCGACCGTTACCCGCGGTGCCCCATACGCATACGCAGATTACTGTCGACTGGAATTGTGTGTTTATTTATTAAATACAGTAACAATACAAACAGTTTTTACAATTTTACTAACTGAGTCAGCTATAAAGCCCGCGGTTTCGCCCGCTTTATTCCCGAGCTTAATTTTTTTTTGAGTTGGCAACCCCAAAGCGTCATCTGTTCAAATTTAGCTAGTGCATAGCTTCTATCGCTGGCCTTGAGCGTGAAGACCGAATCCAGAAATTCCGTAACGAAAATAATCTAACGACCCAACTCCGATGTGAAATACTAGGCAAAAGCTTAACCGCGGCAGTCTCCGAGTGACACACGTTATTTTAATCTCACATTATATATGTGATTGAATATTCCGAGGTAATTTATATAACTATATAATCCTAACCTCCACAACGTCCCTCTTCCCCGGTGCCGGAAGTGCGTCCATTTTCTTCAAGATGGCCGCCATCCTTTCCAGCGACATGGAGAAACCAACCGAGCAGGATTTCAGCTCAGAATTATCTTGATCTTTCTCTGTTCTGGCTACCTTCCAGAATTCTTCTACCAGAGCATCGTATCTGAAAATAAATATTATGATAAATAAATGAGATAGTACAGAAATCTCTGGCCTTGTGGTAAGCTATAATAAGCTAGTGTTACGGGCACTAGATATCTGATACACATAATACAATACATACATATTTTAGTACTCATAGAAACGACCATAACACGAAGAACATATATCTACAGTTCGTACAAACATATACTAAGAATTGAACCTGCGATTCTTTAAAAGAACTTCAAAAGCTATTATGACTGAGAGGACTCATACCCGTGCCACTTGCATGGACATCATTTTCGTTTGCATATTTATATTATATTTTGAATCAGAATAATATGCACTGTACAGATGCATATGAGATATGAAAGACCTATTCTGAATCAGAAAATTTAGGGAAAATGTTAAGCACAATTTAAACTAAGGCTTTAAAATGTTCGATGTTTGAGAGAAATTCAAAACAAGACAAAATGTATTTTTTACGCCAATAATATTTAGAATACAAACCTTCCACCTCTAGCAATAAGATCTCCGGATCGATATTTCGCCTTGGACTTCTCCGAATCTCGAGCGACACAAAGTTGCCAAAACACGCCGCTGTGTTGCGTCGCGTTGCTCGCTAGAAATGGCGCCACAGTTATTGGACACTGAAAATTAAATATTTATTACCTACAAACTAATTGAACCTTTTTAAGCCGTGTTGGCTAAGAGGGGCACACTAGAATTTAATTCCAAGGTCGTGGTCTTAAACCGCGTTGAGCACTTCTGGATTTTTCTTCTTGAAAATGTATGTGCGCTTTGTAAACACGTGCTCTAACGGTGAAGTCAAACATCGTGCGGAAACCGGTATGTTCTGAGAACTTTGAAAGGTTTAAAGTAACGGTGTCATTCACCAACCCGCATTTGGACAGCGTGGTGAAATAACACCTTATCTCTCTCGTCAAGAGAGAAGTCTCTGTGTCCCAGCAGTGGGAACCTAAATAGGGGTGTTCATGATGATATGAAACAGTCACTCACCACACATCCCAAAGCCTTAGCATTCCTATAAACAGCTTCCAACTGATGCGCGGCGTGCGTCGCTCTCTTCGCCCATTTGGCCTGCTTCAGTAACGGCGTGACCAATTCCTTCAACTCGTGGACCGGCACGTCTACTTCCATAAGGCGAAGGAGGTTGGAAATGTCGCGATTTGTTATGCAGAGGGAGGTTAGGTGGGTTTGTAGTTGCAGGTTTGTTATGCGGCCTGGAAGGAAATAACTTTGACATTTATTTTTCATTTAAACGGGAAATCGGTGACCCTTTTTGATACAATGGATTACCAGGAATTAAACAGTGATGAAAATGTCGACTTACCGAGACTGACGTCGACAAGCACCGGGTAGATGTCGGCGTGCTTGTCGACGGACACGCCGCACGCGAGCAGCAACGTTCGCAGCAGCTCGCTGTGGTTCAACTGTACGGACACTTACCGAGACTGACGTCGACAAGCACCGGGTAGATGTCGGCGTGCTTGTCGACGGACACGCCGCACGCGAGCAGCAACGTTCGCAGCAGCTCGCTGTGGTTCAACTGTACGGACACTTACCGAGACTGACGTCGACAAGCACCGGGTAGATGTCGGCGTGCTTGTCGACGGACACGCCGCACGCGAGCAGCAACGTTCGCAGCAGCTCGCTGTGGTTCAACTGTACGGACACTTACCGAGACTGACGTCGACAAGCACCGGGTAGATGTCGGCGTGCTTGTCGACGGACACGCCGCACGCGAGCAGCAACGTTCGCAGCAGCTCGCTGTGGTTCAACTGTACGGACACTTACCGAGACTGACGTCGACAAGCACCGGGTAGATGTCGGCGTGCTTGTCGACGGACACGCCGCACGCGAGCAGCAACGTTCGCAGCAGCTCGCTGTGGTTCAACTGTACGGACACTTACCGAGACTGACGTCGACAAGCACCGGGTAGATGTCGGCGTGCTTGTCGACGGACACGCCGCACGCGAGCAGCAACGTTCGCAGCAGCTCGCTGTGGTTCAACTGTACGGACACTTACCGAGACTGACGTCGACAAGCACCGGGTAGATGTCGGCGTGCTTGTCGACGGACACGCCGCACGCGAGCAGCAACGTTCGCAGCAGCTCGCTGTGGTTCAACTGTATGGACACTTTGAGCGAACATTCGCTCGCTGCTCGGCTCGCTACTACTAGTAACTCGGCGTCAAGCCAGAGGGAATCTGAAATTTTAAATTTTCTACTCAGAACATGAAACGTATAGCATACTATAATTTAAACGACACGGCTTGCTTCGCTCGCCGTGCTGTTCTCCGTGTACGCATTGCCCTCGGTCGTACACTTAGCAAGGCTCGCTTCGCTCGCCTGTATTCGCCTGTTGTATATTGTGAGATTGTACAATACGACACACTCCGTCATCAAATTCGTAATCCTCACCCCCTTTTGGGGGAGGGGGGGGATTTAAAGGGGGCAGGGGGCTTACTTTGCTTGCCGCAATGCTCCACCCATAAAATATGCCTCAAAATTGAAGCGAATTTCGTTTTTTTTGGAAATTTTAAGAAGTTTGAATTTTCCCCAACTCATTCCGACACGATTCGACAAAAAAAAACATGAAGCATAAATGAAGGTGGAAGAGTATCGCTTTGTACGGGTGGATGGTATATCTAAGTAGATTCCGTATAATCTGATTGGTATAGTCTTCTTACCTGTTTTCGGCGTGACAATATCGAACGCACACTCGAGTATCTCCCGCGGATGGAAGCCGGGCACATGTCTCTCCCGGTACACCTTGTCAATGCAGTACCGACGCATGTGCTTTATATTCGAAAATGCTGTATGCCTGAAAGAGTAGTTTTTGATACAAAGGCATCACTCGGCGTCTTTTCGAGGTAGTTTCCGGTACGCCGCTTCCAGGTGTTGGAACAATATCCCCCCGCCGATTCGTGATTTAACTAGTTTCATTGGTTTTAAGCGCAAACTTAAGTTATATCTTCTTGACTACCAGAAGGCCCACGGTGATAATCATTTTTGTAAGATCTGTCAGTACCTAATAGATAACAGTATTATTATTTTTATTTTAAACTCATCTGTATTTATTTCCTCTATAGATTAGGCATATCCATTCTCTGTGTACATTAAGCTTTTACCTATTTTGTTTACGTGTTACTAATTTTGATTATAATTATGTACTTTTTACCTACCTATATATTTTCTTTCCTGCTGTATAGTTATTATTATTATTATTTTTTAAGCTAGTTCTTACTTTGTGTTTGTTTATATAATTAGTTTGTATTTTGTTTTCTTTTGTTATCTGTGGCTCGGAAGGTTTCCTACGGAAGATCAGCGTTGTTTTGCTTAACGCAAGACAACACATGCTGAGTAAGGAACCTTTTTGAGATACAATACAATTACTCGTGATTTTTATTTTAATTATTTTGTATGTTTTATTTTATTTTGTTTTGTATCCCAAATAAAAGTATTTTCTTTCTTTCTTTTCTTTCTTTCAAAAAACACATTATTAAGAATAAGTACCTATGGCTATCAAATTTTACTTTTTTTTTACTATTTTAAAAATCTGGTTAATTGCCATGGTTCCAATGCAAAAGTCTAATCAAAATTTAGAGTACGTCTTTTTAAATAAACTCACCTCGCAAAAGGCAGCCTCAGATCATGAGGGAGATGGCAGACGGAACCGGAAGCCGTCATCATTTTGACCGCGTTGGGGAACTGATCCCACGCTCTGGCCCGCGGAGTCAGCAATGGCGGCGCAAATTCAGACGCGCCGTGACTTCTGAACACCTGGAATTAAATGTTTGAATAGTGTTTTGTCCAAGTAAACCTTAAGGATTAATTTTTTTTTATCTTTATTTTAAGAGCTTTGTCACAAAGTGATAATGTCGCTCTAGTACAGGTTACAATGTTAACAAACAAACTTAGGTTTAACTTAACTTACAAAACAAAACAAAAATTACAAATTAATTTAAATAACTTAAATACAAACCCTTCAGTACTTAATATTAAAGCGGGTTATGCTCAGGTGTATTTCAAAAGGTACCTACAGTTAATCAGGTGTCCTCTGACTGCACTGATCTGATCCAAACCTTATATTATAAAGCATTTTAAAATTATAAAACATTTTATAATGCTAAAACAAAACTAGTAGTACATACATTAATCACGGCATCTTTGATATTCGACAGCACCTCCAAAGGTTTGGTTCTCATCTCATTGTGGTACGTGTAATCCTCAGCGGTGGTCAGTTTCTGATCTAAATGGAAACAAGAAGAATAATAGATAACTAAAACAGCTTATATTTATTTTTAACAATAGAACACTTTTCATAAATATTTAACTAAAAACAATTTTAATGAAATCGGCATGATAGGTAATAAGCTGAAACAAGACGAAAGTCTAAAATAAGTTTGTGTATGTTGCCAGTGATGACGTATTGATCCGAAACGTGGTGCTTCAAAATCGGCCTCGCCAGTAGTCTGACAGACACTTGCGTTCAAAAGTTCCCGTAACCGTATGTTAGCGTTAGTGTATCCACCTCTCGCTCAGTTGCCCGGCGTTTGTGGAAAGTAGCAGTGTTGGCGCGTGCGATTTCAATAATTTGCGATAGTTATCATATAGCGTGTGGTCTGTCAGACCATACATCGGCAATTGTAACTATTTTGGGTTTAAATAATTTCAAATAAAATGGTTTTAGTATGATAGTGATTGTGTGATGATGATGACAGTAGTGATCACCTAGACATGCGGCTATGAGTCGTTGGTAGGGGCGCGCGCCGCGGTCGCTCAGTGCGTGGGAGAGAAGGCCGGACAGCGCCCCCTCGGGCACGGGGCGGGGCACGTGCGAACTAGACAGTAGCTCTGCGCACGTCGGACGGAGGTGGGGCTCGTGGTTTAGCAGCCATCTGTGGATATAATTAATTCTACATCAGAAAATTTAAAGCAAAATACAGTCGGGGCCTGTGAGACCATGGGAGTTCCTATCTCGCCGCCTACACGAGGAGTACTTCATCTCCCCATCGGCCTCCATCGACCGCGCTGGCCCGTAAAGTCCCCTGCCGCGGGACCTGGTAGCACTAGCCCCAGGAAAGGGAGGAGATAAGATAATAATAACGTACCTGACAACGTGGATTTGCTTGCCGTTTTCCATTGTATCGAATCTTTCGTTGACATTCACTGCGACCGACCGTAGTTCTGTCAGCACTGCCAACCTGAAAAAGAACAGTTACTTATTAAATAAAAATAAATAATAAATAAAATTCATTTATTTCGGACAACATACATATGAATTTAACATACAGAGATAATTAAATTTCGGTCCATATCGGGTTAGCAGCAGTATCTTAAACCTATGTTAGTCTTAAAAAGTAAATCACAAAAATTTTAACTAAATAACATTATTAATTAAATAACAATACAGATACAAAAAATAATTTCCTTCAATAAATAAAAGCAATATTTACCTCTCCATAGCAGTACTAAGTGGGAAGAACATCTCAAACAGAATAATCCCTAGCGAGTAGATATCCACTTTCTGGTTGTAAATCACTTTTGTCGACGATTGTAGCAGTTCCGGAGCTACATACAGAGCTGTGCCGATCTGAAATTATAAACATTTATTACAAGTAATAAAATTACCAGTAAGTTTTTACATATTACGTGATAAAAATCGGATAAGTATTACAATAAATACATATAATATATATGTTTTTTAATCTTACCTGGCCAGTAAGAGAACCGCCAATTTCTTCAAGTGGTTTGGTTTTATCTGCAACAATAAAAATAAATATCCAGTGTCTTATATAAAGAAATAAAATAAATTATCAATTATTTTCATCATTATTATTTTTCTCACCATCAACAGGCATTCCCGTGAAAGCTTTAGTAGCTAGTCCGAAGTCCCCAATCTTCACATGGTCGTTGGAATCTAAGAATATATTAACTGGCTTCAGATCTCTATGTATCATGCCTCTTTGGTGGACGTGCGCCAAACCTTCCACTATCTCCCGAAAGAGGCGCCACGCTCGGAACTGTTCTAGATAGAGGCCTTTGTCTATGGCTTGTCTGAAAGAAAAAAGTTTTATTTTGCGTTTGTAAGGTTAACACCTCTCAAAGATAAAGGGTTATGGTAGAAAAAATCAATAAAGCATTGGATTTACTTATTATTTGATTTTTTTAGTAACACAAGCTTCGAGCTTACCACGGGGCTAGATGTCGCTGTGTAAAATTGTCCAGTAATATTTATTTATTTATTTAGCCAACACACCTTTTTAGGCGTATTATGATGATGATGTAATTACCTCAACGTATGTTTCTCACAGAACTCCATCTGGATATAAAGCTCTTGGAAAAGCCGCTCGGATCTTGGCCGCGAGTCCACCACGTCTTCTGAAGGTATTGTCTGAGATTTATTTGAATCTTGTTCGAATTCTATACACTCACTTGATTCTTCGTCTTCTGGACTGAAAAAAAAATATAAAAAAATCATTTTATAGTTTATAAAGGAATACTTGGAATTTAAATAAAAAGATTGACATTTTAAATACTAACAACTGTAATTAAATTTTGTTTGTTTAATTTAATCTTATAATGACATAATATGTTTGACATAAGTTTATAAAATATTGCATGCCATTGTGTTTTGGTGAAATATGTGAACCTATCATACTTAATAAGAACTTGTAAACCATATTTTTGGCAATAAATGATTTATGATTAAATAAGAATAGTCTTGAAGAATAATATCTTCTGTATGAATAGAAACAGTGAAAAACTTGTGAAAACTCACGTAACAATATGAAACCAAGGGTCCTGGTCATCATCATCATCATCCTCGCTGTCGGAAGACGCGTCTTTCTGCACCACCGGCCCTTCGGACATTGACCATTCTACCTTCACGCCGGCCAGTTTAGCGACAACGCCATCTAGGCTGTGGGAATGGAAACAGTTTGAACTTTGGGAAGATTAAATAGGCTGAACTTATTTGTTTATTGTATAATAATCTTCTACGCATCTTGCTATTTTGGGGCACCACTCGTAAACTCCGAAAAAAGGTTCGCAAAAGAAAGAGCAAATATATAACAAATTTTTATTTATATTTCTGTGGAAATAAGTTAAAAAATAGCAAGTAGCCTCTAATTTGTTTTGTTTTTAATTTCTATTGATATGGGTGTTCTTTAGTTGCTTTGGAATCGATTATTTTTTGTTCTAAAATCAAAATGACGACTTCTGTGGCGCAGCGGGCGAATGTACACCTACGACACAGGACAATGCGGGTTGGATTCCGACCTCGGGACAATATAGCTGTGTTCTCAAGCAATATTTATTTAAACTGACTCACCTATCACCCTTCCCCGGTAAAGTATCCAACGTAGGGCTCTTCGTAGAACTTTCCTGAGCCTGTTCAAATGTAGTCTCAATCCAGGCGTTATAATACCTAACTACATTCTCATGGTTCAGACGGGAAAGCAGTTTGACCTCGCGAGTTATCTTCTTGTTTAAGTTAACGCTCTCTGGGTTAAGTTTTATGCGTTTTATTGCGTAGAAACCGCCGTCCAATTTGTTTTTCACCTGAAATTTAGATATAGATAAAGATTAAGGAAACTTTATTGTAAAATTGTGTTACATACAGGTGGTAATGGCGAATGTTATATGAATCAACAATTTTATCCAAATATAAAATAAGCTTTCTGTCATTCTTCATCGGTCATTCAGAATTATCAATATTATGACATGGTAGACATTAATATAGTACTTAATTATAATAAAATAATAAAAATATTTATACACAACTTGGTTGCGGTAAGCGTGATGATTATACTAAATACTCTAAGTTCTATAACAAGCCCAGTAGGAGGAAGTAATAGAATAGAATGTGGGTTTTGATTTTACCACGGGGCTAGTTGTTGCTGTGTTAATAGTCCTGCTATATATTTATGAAATGGACAAAAAACTTCTAGCATTACCTGACAGACATACAGACACTTTCCTAATTATTATATAAGTATAGATCACTTACCTTCAGTACATCTCCAAAAGCGCCTTTCCCGAGCCACGTAAGGACTTCGAACTCTGCATGTAACCGCGAATGTCCATTTGTCGCTGGCACTGACTGGGGTATCTTCTTCACGGAATCCTCATCCTGTAAGTACATAATAATCGTATTATTTATTGTATATATTATTTTACATCAAAGTTGTGATCACAAAAGATCAGGTGATCCATTGCGCGTGTGCGTAAAATGCACGACATATAACAATTGAATCAAGATAGAATGCTCACTTTCACAATGTATTTAATAGATAAAAAAAACTATAAGAGTAGCAAATTCTGAATATAGATTACGGATTACGCCTCGGAACAACAATTTGTATGATCTGCAAATATTTGTTCCGGGTGTCTGGGTGTTATATATGTATAATAAAAAAATATCTATCTATGTATGTATATTATATTAAGTATATCAGAAGTCTAGCACCCGTAACACAAGCTTTGAGCTTACCACGGGGCTAGATGTCGCTGTGTAAAATTGTCCAGTAATATTTATTTATTATTTATTAAAGGACTCACTCGGCAAGTAAAAGACGCCGGTTCAATTCCCTACAAGATAAAATTTCGCATTTTACCTATCTGGGTACCTACAACAATTTTAGTTTTATTTTTCTCCATCCAGCTCAGTAATTTAAATACATCAAAATCTTACATCTCACCTCAGAACCACTGTCGATATCGTCCACCTTACTACTGGGTTCTTTCGCGAAGGTATCCAGAAGAAACACATGGTTTGACAGCTGTTCTGCCGACCACTGCGACTGCTCGTCTTCTGTCAGACATCTGTCAACAATTAAAATAAAAAAATAATACATTTAGCCCCGTGGTAAGATCGAAGCTTGTTTTAATTAATTGTTTTGTTTTTTTTTGTAATTCATTAATTTATAATTTTGTTTTGTATAAATTTGTAATTTTTAAATTCAAGTGATAACAAAAATCGGTATTAATCAAATCATGAATCATTTATAGACGTTAACGAGATAAGGTATTTAGTAATGTAATTAGGAAAACTAACATTCAGCTAAGTAGCGCTGACTAACTAACTCCACAACATAATAGGAAATAGTGTATAGTAAATATAGATGTATACAACAAACGGTATGCATCCATATGAGTATTACTTCATCAATTATTAACCCATGGCATTAGCCAAGGGATTACAAAAACAAGTTATAGACTCATTTGAGTGTTCCCCTCCACGGAAATCTTTAGTAAAAGGCGAAAGATTTATTCGTGTTGAAGGGAAACCAGAGTTACAAACTCCGCGGTTCGGCAATCAGGTCATTCAGAACGCTGCGTTTTCGTCAGCGCGTTCTAGAGCTCGCTCATTTTTAGTAGCGACATCTAGTTAATTATTTGGAACTACGCGTACAGCTTCAAAAGTAGTTACTATAAATCTGGCTGCATAAGGTATAATATTATACCTTAAAGCTTAAGATTTAAGGTTTATATCAGGATACCGACCCCTTTGTGGCTTAGCGATGTTTTATCTATCGGATACAACCAATGCCGGCAGCTTTGGTTGTATTATAATAAGGTCATAGCACAGAACATTATAATTATTATCTACCCTTACGGGTGGTTTGGTCTGAATGTCAAAATGTACACTGATCTACACAAAGTATGTATTTCATTACCGAAATGACTGATTTTCAATAGGTCTTCATTGTTAAATGTCGGAAATAAAACTGTCAAATATATGAACAGTCACGCATCTATATACATATAGTCACGCAAATATATGTAAGTAAATAAATCACTTTCTATAATAGACAAACGAAACAAAAAAAATCGTAAGGATAATTACTACGCAAGTCAGGTAGTCATTTTGTTCATTTAGTTAAAGAAGTCATGATGCTATCCTAAATTTAAATTAATTTTGAAAGGATATAGAGTATTTTTATTTGTTAAAATCGCGAAATTATAACTAATTAATAAGTTTTAGCTTTATTATTTAAAATATTAATATTAGTTATGTAAGTATCTATACTTACCTATATAAACTTTATTATCAAACAAACAAACTTTTCGGCTTTATAATCTTCAAATGTATATAAAAATTAATTGCTGTTCGTTATACATATTCTCACTAGAAGTCGCGAACGGCCGGGCTGATTTAGGTCTTGAAATCTTCGAAACAGTCCAGATAGGGTTTAAAAGGTGAGATTAGACGGGGCGAAGCCGCGGGCGGTTCAGCTAATAATAGAATAGATACGTAACTTAACGAATCATAATTGTCCAAAAAATGTGGAATAGTAATTGTCCAAAAAATGTGGAACGCTTCACGATTTTGCGTGTCATCCTTGCGCAGGGGCCATGCTAATCTTCTCTGTATCGTTCCAATTTTAGTATACGTACTGCCGAAGCAAGTACACCAGCTCAACCTACAAAGCTGTATAACTGCTAACTCTAATTATAAACCCTCTTGCGCGATCTAGAACTTTTCCGTATAAAAACAATATTCAATACAATTTTATCTAAATTAAGCAACCATCGTATAGATTATATCAATATTGATCAAATTTTTCACTAATATTCTACTTTTTGCTTGACAATTATTTTTTATTGATGTTGTTTTATAATTATGCAATAATTTGACTCCGTCACGCCATCTGTTATTTACAACACAAACTAGAATGTTGCACAGTAGCGCTATCTTCTATGAAATCATGGAACTACATTCACCACTGTCTTACTGTCGCATCTTATCTAATCTGATAACTTTTTACTGTATTGGTGAACAACAATGATAAATGATATGCCGTGAGAACTTGTATTAACCCCTAAAACATAGAATTTAAATTAAAAACTATGCCTATATTTTTAGCAACCATTATTTATGACTTGTCCAAGTGATCTTTAGGATTTTATGGAAATAAATGATATCGCACAAATCGCACAAATATGTATATTTTTAATAGGTAATAACTACCTACTATTCTTTAGCATCTACAAACTAAGACTCTTTTAACTTGTACACAAACCTTGGTACCTAGATTTTTAAGTGCCTTGAAAATGTTCAAGGTTTTATGTTATTTAAGTACGTTAAATTTATGAAAAAATGGTTACCTTGCGAAGAAATCTTTCGCAGAACTGGGTAGATGTTCTGGTATGTCCTGGTAGCCGCGGTCCGCGCTCACGATGGAGAGCAGCAGCTGGCCCGCGCTGGAGATGTCCTGCGACGCGGTCTGTCTGTTGAACGGTGGAAGAAAGGCATCATGGAAATCTACAATTAAATCATCAATATTTTTAAACCTATCATAGGGAGGCCTATGTCCAGCAGTGGACGTCCGACGGCTGATATGATGATGATGAAGTATCATAGTTCTTAACAATATATGAATACAAAAGGGGTAAACATAATAAATGAATTAAACAATGAGTTCAATGGTGGTATGTTACCTGTTTTGTGAATTATAGGTATTACACATAATATTATGTTTAACATATAGATTTCACAATGATATCATCACTCTCTCTGCGATGCAGGAGGTTGGTGGTTCGAATCTCACTTGGGAACAAAAATGTGTACCTACTATCTGCAGATATTTGTTCCGGGTGTCTGGGTGTTTTATATGTATAGTAAAAAATAACTATGTTAAACCTATGTAGATTCTGCGAAGTGTATCAGTTTATCTAATACCCGTAACACAAGGTTTGGTTACAGGTAATAGATAATATGATAGACTTTTTATCATTAATATTACAGCGATATGCTTTTATAGTTTTCCATGATATTTGTTTTGTTATGAATGATGCAATGTACTCTGCCTGTGTACACTTTTTAATACTTCACGAATTATCAATAAATAATAATAAATAATAAATAAATAAATATTACTGGACAATTTTACACAGCGACATCTAGCCCCGTGGTAAGCTCGAAGCTTGTGTTACGGGTGCTAGATTTCTGATATACTTAATATAATATACGTACATAGATAGATATTTTTTATTATTTATTATACATATATAACACCCAGACACCCGGAACAACTATTTGCAGATCATACAAATAGTTGTTCCGAGGCGGGAATCGAACCCGCAACCTCTGCGTCGCAGATAATAATAATAACATTATAACATAGTAAAAATAATATTTGAAAGACAGTTAATTTAAAATGATAATGAAAAATTAATAAGTACAGTTTAATGTTTTCAGTGTTACAAATGTTTAAAGAATTATGTAATTTATTCCATTAAATCCTAAAGATAAGTTGAACAAAGCTATAAATACAAATAATATTAATATGTGTTTAATATTATGATTGATATTAACATTATTATTACTCCATGCAAACACAATTAGATGATGACGATGTTTAGATGATTGAATTCATTTATTCTTCATATCCAAAACATTATAGATTGATCAAAGTGATAAGGATAAAGTTTTATCGCTATATAATCTGAAATTGATGAGCATTTTACTCTCCAGATTTATCTATACAGTACGGATAACATAAAAGTAATCTCTTATGATAAAAAAAAAACTTTCCAAAATCGGCTACTTAGCACTTCAGCCATAATGATAATATGTATAACACACATAAGTGTGTTTAAAAGTTTATTACACAATACTGAACTTTAAAGTGTTGCCTATAGGTAGGTACCCTATACCTATACAATATGTACTGAGAGTACTTAGGAGCCACCAAAACAAAAAAAATCTGTACTATTTGTTACATAATAAGGATATTATATTTGTATGTTACCTATCACATAAGCTGTCACCGTCCGCCATATCCGTCAGCCTCGCATCCAGCGCCGCACCGACCAGCCGCACCCCTCCGTGATCATCCACAAACACATTCTCCCCCCTCACATCCCGATGCACCAACCCCGCACTGTGCAACCCGGACAACGCCCTCAGAACCCCCAAACCAACATGCCTCAGCAGCCTTAACCCCTCAAACTGATCACTGTATAACAACATCCTCGTTTTGATAAACTTTAATGAAGAGCCGAGCACGAAATTCCTAAAGATGTAGATGCTTTGTTTTGTTGTTTTTTTGTTGACTTCCTTGCACATTTCTAGAGCGAGGTAGGGGGTTAGGGAGGGGTGTTGGACGCGACAGAGCTCTTTGAAGTCGTTCTGGAGGTTGGTCAATTGGCGGTTGCGTGTTTGGAAGTCGCTGACGGGAGGTATCGTCCATTTCTTTGTGATTAATCTCTCGCCTGTATCGTCTTCTATGGCTAGGTAGGTTGTGGAGCCGTTTGTTGAGTGTCCTGAAAAGAAAACGAAAAAGAAAATTGTTTATGGTTGTCGTGACGACCCCTTACATATTTATAAGATAACTTTGTTTTTAAAACATATGTTTAGACTTTTGATGATGACTGTAGTAAATAATTATGTTTGAAAAATACTAATCTACTGATCACTTTTTTGGGTGAGTACGTAAGATGTCTTGTCTACTAATACAGGTAAGCTTTTTTCTGGAGTTATAGCTTAATATTTTTTCTTGTAATGTTTTGTACCAAGTAAATTCAATATATCTTACCCAAACAACTTCCGATATAAACCTTCTTATTGTTCTTCTGCGTGACCCTCAACACCTGCACGCCTTTGTTATCACAAGTGCAGGGTATTTCTGTGGTCTTCCGCGACACCTTAGCGGGCGACATTTTGTCGTCTGCATAACTGGAAACATGAAAGAGCATACATTATAAACTAAAATAAATAAATTAGTAAATGATAGGGACGAATGGATTCTACACTGTAGCCAACTAACAAATCCACAGTTGGCCAGTGTGGTGAACTAAGGCCTTATCTTTCTCATCAAGAGAAATTCCTGTGTCCCAGCATGCAGTGGGAATGTTAATATGATGATGATGATAAATTATTTATTTATTTCATAAAATCTTATGTCCTAGTAAACTTAGGATTTTATTTAAATTATACTTACTAGACTAGCTCCGGCGCGTCGCCCTGCCCCTCCTGACTGCTGTCCTGACTGATGCTGGATCTGTGCACGCGCTGTCGGCCGGCCACCTTCAGCATCTCCTGGCGACGTTGGATCTCATCCTTTATCTTTTGTCTCTGGAATTAAAAGACAAGAAAACATAACATTTAAGCGAGCGAGAGAAGTGAACTTTCAAGAATTGTATGGTCAAAAGTACCTCATATATGTTTACTTTAAACTCTTAAAACGAAGATACATATTTCTTAATGGATTACCCACTTAACAAAATACTCAAAAAATCTGCTAAAAGCACAACTGATCACAGACAAGCAAAATCATAGATAATTACCCATGTATGTGGTGTTAAATGATTAAGGTGAGAGGATGGATTTCAACAAGGGCAATCGTTTTTGTCTAGGCGACAATAAGGCTGTTTAATTGACTGCGCTTGTAAGAGACACGCCATATATGCCTTTTCTGTATTGCGCCACATTAAGGCTGTAGGTACTTACTTCTTCATTTTCTTTGGTTTGGCTTTCATGTAGTTTTATCATTTCCATCTCATTCTTTTGCTTCAGCATTTCTTCATAAAACGATAATGTAGGCTTGTTGTGATCGTGTAAAAATTGCTGAAAGTATTGTTTAAAAAATATTTTTTTATAATTATGTATATTAATTTTTATATTTTTATCTATGTGCTAATGTAAAATCATTTTACCTGTGCATGGGTCGCCAACTGAAAAATCATAACTTCCCCCTTCAAACTCTTGGCTAGTGTTTCCAATTCTCCCAGTAATTTTGTAGTATTTTCGTTTGACAGTCCATTTACCTTATGAATTGATATTGTTGGTGACCTGAAATTAATTTAAACTTAATTATGACTAAGCTATCAGAATGGGACACCACTCTTAATAAATAAGATCATTGTAAAAACCTATAATAATTTGTTATTTGTGTAACAACATACAGTCAGAATGGAACGTAACAGGGTTTTTAAATTGAGATCATTGTATAAACCTTATTTTTTCTTCCCTTTGGAACTACTAAGTGTAAATAATTCGGCAATTATTTTTTTTTATTGGTGATAGACCCTTGCTTGACCACAATCTCACCTGATGGAAAGTGTCGATGTGGCCGAAGATGAATTACAGGGGTCAATACTTACTTATCAGGATAATTATCACAACATTTGAATTGTAGTGATACAGAGCAGTGAATTCCTTGAATATCTGAGTTGTGGAGCGGGTTCAATGTGAGTGTCACATCCAGTGGTCTCCACACCTTCCATGCTATGGTCCCTCGGTTATCCACCACTGCCTCTCCATAAATTGCCTGGAATAAATATGAAATGATTGTAAATGTCACCAAGACAAAGCTTTTGTATCAACTAATGTTACATAGATGGATTAGATAAAGGAATGGAATTTAATAAAGTATTATCCAAAAATTTAACCCTAAGTTTGATAATTCTTATTGTTATAAAACATAGATACTTTTAAATAAATAGGTACTTACTTATTTCAGGAAGTCAGTTTCAATAAATATAATTTAAGAACCTACCTATTTAATGGCTGAAATTTATTAGGTATTTGGAGATAAACTAATGATTGCTAACCTACAGTTTTATTCTTTGGTTTTTATGATTCAAGTCCTTTATGTAAAAAGTTTTTAAGATGACTGGATCCACACTCTATTTGTTTAACCCATATTTATAAGACAAAGCTTTGTAAACATTTAATAAGAGCTTTTAGATTATTTTCTACCTGTAACGCAGCCAACTCATTATCCTGTCTCTCTTCCTTTGTTTCATCGCACATGTTGTCACAAAAACAGCATAAATAATGGGGAAAATAAATATCACAGTAATGCTTTTCCCAAAAAATTGTAATTTCAGCTGTTTATTTTCGTAGACCAGACACCGCACGCGACGTAAACAAACATTTTTTGAACTTGCTTGGTTTGATTGACATTTGACAGTGAAATTTTATGGAAGATGATAGACATTAGTGAAGCCATCAAAAATGATTTTCCTACTTTGAAATAAGTAAATTGCCATTTATTTTATGGAGGAGTTTATTTTTTCTCGGCTTAGTTGAAAATGTATTAAATTGAAATAATAGATATACAATATTAATTATGATATCAATTCAAATAAATAGGTACCTAGGTTATTTATTATTAGGTGGCAAAATTGTGCAAGTACGAATTTGATAAATTTCCTTGTCACAACTTTTAAGTTTTATAATACCACGTGTAGTGTATTGTAATGCCATAACAGGCTCCTAATGATACAGACTTTATCCTACGTAATTTACCTATAGGTAAGGCCTATTGTTATTATGAATAAAATAAAAAACTTAACAAAACGTTTAAAAAATATAAATTTAATAATTTGTTTAAACAACAACTTTTATGACGGACAATTCAAAAAGCAAAGTTCAGGAAAGGGTATCTTATTCGTTGCAATGTCAATCAGCCTCGGTCCGAATATATCCCTGCCCCAATGAGTTACGGAGTTTGCGTTGTTGCTCGGAACATACTGAAAAAGAAAATAGATAATATTATAATAATTATATAGGTAATGGGAGATTTCTATACTTAGACCTTCCGTTATTCCTACCGTTTTCTAGTATAGGTATTGAGGAAGCGTGAGTCAATCACTACCTATAATAATAATTGTAGGTACACCATAACACACCATAAGCATACCTACCCGTCTAGATAAAACTTCAGTAAGAGTTGTTTCTGGCATGTAGATCATTCGTATCCCAGATCCAGCTGAGACACTAGTCCAACTAGGAGATGATGTTATCACATTTGTTAATAGATTTTTAGTTACCTGGAATATCATAATGTTTAATTTTAAAGTAGGTAGTTTATGACTTCTTCTAAATAAAACACTGATTATTTAGGTATTATATTGGACAATGGACATCCAACATAATGTTCACATAACAGTTATTATAACCATCAAACCTGTCTCAATACGAGATTATAAATATCATGCTTAGAGCTTATTATGGGCCAGATATTGCGGTGTGAATACTATGAATTGTTAAACCATTATTTATATTTTATTATTATTAAGTACCCGCCCATTGCCACTTCAATAGTATAGCTAGTAGTTAAATAGTAGGGACATATAGCTCGGAGAACGGATGGCCTGTAGGGCCGAAAAGTTCTCAAGTGGAGACCACGGATCGGCAAGCCGATCAAGATCGGCGTCGGACGTCCACCAACAAGGTGGACAGATGATCTGGTGAAAGCGGTTGGCTCGCGGTGGATGCAGGTCGTGTCCGACCGCATTCAATGGAAATCATTAAGGGAGGCCTATGTCCAGCAGTGGGCGTCCAATGGCTGACATGATGATGATGATTATTATTACCCAGCTAGGTACTAACATCTAGCTGTAGTTGTAAAAGTACGTGTGTATAGTGTCCCGTATATAGCTCCTGTTCTGAATAAGGAGGTTGCGGTGCTTCCAAGTCCACGGTCACATCGAAACCAACCTTCACGTGCCTCATATTCAACCTCGCTCGGACTGTAGCATGAGGCGTTTGAACTCCGTCAACTGAAATATATCAAATAATTATCATTACCAAAAAATAAATAATAAACACATACCTACATATTATTTATATTGCTTTTCCTGAAGCTTTATTTTTTCTTTAAATTCAAAGGAGGACTTAGATGATGATTGTAAGGAAACAAATCCGACATCTAAAAGCAAGTTTCTGAACAGGGTCGTGCTTTTTTTAATAGTATTCATATGAATTTGTTAGGTCTTCGAGATATCGATATGACCTAGACTTACGGACGGGGTAGTCTTCTATCTATCAGAGTCCGTGTTATGGGAATATTATTGATTAGGTATATATTTTATGTCTTACCATTGACATTCCAAACACTCTGGGCGAATTCAGTTAGGTCTAACTCCTGAATAGAGACAACAAATCCATTGGAGTAAGTGACGTTGCCAACAACTCGTTTTTGATATAGAGTCTCACTGAAAAGGAAAAAGGCCATTTTAAAATGTTGAAAATAAACAGAAGATGATACGCACAGTTATACGCACCATTTATAAAAAAAAACAGCTTTGCTTAAACATCAGATTCTATGCAATGATTGTATGCGTTGCAAGTTTATAAAGTCATTATTCACCCGTTGACATCGCAGTAAGTCATATGGCTTACTCCGGTTTTTACGTTAACATCGCAGTAAGCCATATGACTTACTCCGACGTGTGTTGATTTTGAGCCTTATCCTGATTAAAATAAGGTCTATGTCTATAAAGATTTATGTTAAACTTACGCCAGATGAACCAACCGTTTGAATAAAACAATAACAGCCACTACTTTAAAACAAAAATTGCGTCATTGTCAGCGATCAAATTTCAACTTCCGGTATCGCCAATTTCCGAAATTGCAAAATTTGCAAATTTCTCGGATTTCTCCTTTTTATGTAATTTTAGTGTTATTTTAGACAGTAAATATGATGTTTATTCTAGAAATTAAAAAAAAAAATTAAAAAAACAATTAATTTTCGTTGAACAAACTATTTTTTCCAAAAATATGCTTATTTTGCAACTTTTTCTCAAATGCAAGGTATTTGTAAAATAAACTAAAAAAACAATGCAAAACATTTATATGCAATATTATAGCTTATTTCAATAGCTTTCAGATAACGTAAGTGGAGTTACCCTACTCAAAAGCATTCCATCGCTACACTTAAAATAACACTTAAGGAGCAAAAACGAGTCGCGCGCAAAAAACGCGGCGATAATAACGGTTTTTAGGCGAACTACCGCGCGATGTCAAGAAGTTCATAGATAGGTTACTTATTTATTGCTTAGTGTTAAACATGAAGTAAAATAATATCATCTTCTGTAAGTTAAGGAGACCTGTGCCTGGTCGGGACAACTTAAATGTATTGTTAGAACGATCATAGTATAAAACTTACTCAAGTGCTTGTGTATAACCAACCATTCTCAAAGAGCACCATTCAATTGTTTCCATTTCGTACATGAGCTCTTGTACCACTCGACTCATGTAAGAGCTGAAGTTCGGTATACGCCCAAGACTCACTGCAAGAAATAGGTACCTATATTATTTTTAATATTATTTTTTCGACCACAACAAGAGCAGCACAAACGCTCAGATCGCGCGCGTGGTTGTCAACCGCTGAGAGGAGACCCTCCTCCTGAACTCCTGAAAAAGACTGCTCTGGTTGTGGTCAAAACGTCGAGAGTGTTTTATTAAATTCAATTCAATTCAGTTTATTTATTCCAGAGGCATACATATTGTGCACTTAGAACAGACATAGAAATACATTTACATAAAAAATATAAAATAATACAATTATTATTAGGGTAAAAAAAAAAAAAGCTTTTAGCTCCTGTGTAAATACGTGAGTGATTCCCGTTGAAAGTAGGTAGTATACTTAACCCACGAAAAAATTGGAAGACTGTATTTTGATAACACATTCTAATATTCATTAAGTTATTACTAATCGTTTACTCCGGATTTAATAGTGGAATACTTCCTATATAGTTGCAAAAAGTAAACATTTTTAGGAACAGCAATATTTTAAAATCTCACCCCAATTTAACTGCCCAAAGACAGATTGAAAACAAAGGAACACAAATATTACTTTCCACATCATTTCGGTTTGAAGTCAACAAAATAACGATTGAACAAGGGCAAATATTATGTCCAGGTACTATCCACTTAATATTGCAAATATCTTGGTTCGAAACAATGTATTGATTTGATTATTTTATTGATTAGATAGTTGCTTTCTGTAATCTGAAATAAGTAGCCGGAGATAATGTAATGATTTTAATCTTAATGAGACTATGCTGCTTTCTGCGGTTTTAATTCAGACGTTAGGTAGAATCTTGTATTTTAATTATGTAGGTAGGTACCTACCTACCTACGTCGTTATCATTAGGTATTATCAGATTTGTTACTGATTGGGAATTAAAACAGTATCATTTTCAGACGCCAAAATTAGCTGCTTCTAGATGTCATCTAAGTGAAAACATTATTTCAAAGTGAACAGTGGGTATATGCATAAAAATGCAGCTCAATCTGATGGTTATTGTATCTTTACTTCTAAAAGTAGCGAGTTCGCAAACTGGTAAGCATTTATAAATAGAAAATGAAAGCTGGTGGATTTCTGATAAACTTAAGTACCAATGAGGCTCCGTTCGCGTAGCTTAGATGATGCGTTCTGATGCGTGACAAAGTCGTTTCTTCCAAAATACCCCAGGGCCTCAAGACGAAAGTCCATAATGAGTATGTGTTACCTTTGACCTTGTTTTTTTTTCAGTTAACAATGTCCGTGTGATAGGCCACATCGACTACATCCTGAGCGTCATCCAAGGAACAGTCACAGATGTGGAAGAGAGGGAATGGTGCAACCTCAAACTCCCTGACTTCACAAAGGAGTTTAAGTAAGAATTTAACCAACATTAACATCAGCCCTAGGATATTTACAAAATACCACCATCAATATGAAACCTAACTCATTAGACTCTGGTAGGATTTGGCTATGACGCTCAAAAAAATAATAATATAGATATTATATTAGATATTCACACAATTTTATTGTCCTTGTTTTCAGCGAGAACGTGATAAATACGCCGTACGTGGGAACAGTGACCTATCACAGCGGGTTTGTCGTCGCTATCCAGCATGTAGACGTGCAGCAGTCTACTGTCCAACAGGTATGACATTCAATCAAATCATAATAAGCATCATTACGACAACTTATGCTGTAGGCAAGGGTTTTCCCAATAGATTCTATGGGAATTGGTATAATCACCATTTATAACAAGTGGGTTAGTGATCTCAGTAGAAACAGGGTAGTTCCACCACGCTCCAAGACATTGCTGTGCAAAACGAAACATTGTTAACTACAGAAGGTACCGTATATGTGTTCAAAATCAGTTCAGCTGTTTGGAGTAAATAATACTATTACTATTATTTATTTATAGGCAGGCAATAGGCAGCTATAGGCTGATGTGTCTATGTCAAACAGTTATGAGTTTGTGTGACTTTTGTGAGTTTCTTGCTATTGTTTTGTAACCAGTTGTAGTAATATAGTGTAACTAACAAGACTTTCTCTCCAGGTTTGGAGTTGGAACAGCACAGACGGCACGGGGCAGGTTTCCCTCCGAGGCACCCTGAGGATGACGGACCTGGTGCTGGGGTACGACGTGCACGTGGCCATGCAGGACGGCAGCCACCACCGGTACACCGCCACCTTCAAGCATCCGCTGATCAGCTTCGCTTTCAGTGTAAGTTACCAGCAAGATTTGGATTTATTTCTTGATTCTTCAGAATTGTGACTTTACCTTACCAATTTTGAGTCAAAATCGTGTTTGTTAGCTTACTTAAGCAACTTTCATTCCGAGGGTCGTGGGTTCAAACCCCGAAAATGCATGCGCTAAATAACTGAGAATGGAAAATATCGTGAGGAAACGGCCATGTTGAAGTTAAAAAGTAAAAACCAAGAAAACTAATAATATGTCATGGATATTTAGAGCAATGGTAACTGTTATTTTATATTCTGTATTTTAGTATTAAATAAATAAAAAAATATTAAGAGAGCTATGAAGAGCTTGAAAGAAATTTAAAATACACCAAATTCGATAAGACAATGATTCAAAATGAATGTTATAGTGTGTAAGGTGAACAATAAAGTGGAACAATAAAGCAATTCTATCTATCTATCAAATCAAAATCAAAAAACTCAAAAAAATATAAAAAAAATCAAAAAACCTTATCGCTAAAGAGCGATAAGGCCGCCCATTGAGCTATCTATCAATGTTTCCAGATAAACTACAACACGCATACTCAGGACATTTTCGTGGCGGTCGCTACCACCGTGCCGCGGCTGACGAACGTGCGCCCAGAGTTGTTCCCGTTGGACACCGTCAGCACCGTGGCCACCTATCTGGTAAATATTAGAATAGAATAGAATATACTTTATTGCACACCACATAAATAGAAATATACAAAAGAAACTTAAGACTAAAACATTTGGAGTACTTACAATGGGCGGCCTTATCGCTGTGAGCGAATTTCTTCCAGGCAACCTATGTATGGACTGGACAGTTATAAATATACAGACAGTGGTGTTAAATAATAGATTACATAATATAACATAGAAAAATATATAAGAATACATAATTTATATTAAATATACTAAATACATAAATTACGAAGAGATATTATTAAATTAATATTAATCATCTCATCACATAATACCTACCTATATTAGCCATCTCGACACAGGAACTACTTTCTTGACGAGAGAGATTAGGTCTTAATTTACCACGCTGGCCAAGTGCTTCAAACTTTTCAAAGTTATCAGAACTTGACGGTTTCCACACGATGTTTGCCTTCACCGTTAGAGCATGTGTTTTTAATTTTACTTAATTGAGCCTCACTCAAGCTTTCTTAATATTAGAAAATGGGATAGAAAACTTACAAGATTACAACGTAAACGTAGTAGCCGACGTTCGTTCAACGTTCGTGGTGGCCACTCTAGGACCAAGGTTGCGTTGAGATCTTTTATTTTTTTCTATACTTACCTATATTTTTTCTAATAGATTAAAATCTATTCCATTTTTTTAATATAATTATGTTATGACATTAATTGTTACCCTTGTTTGCTTATAATAAATATTAACTTAATCAATTAATTTGTACCTACCACCAAAAATATATTAAAATACAAAAATATATCTAGAATAATAAAAAAAATGTAAATGTTCCAGTTTGACCCCCTTGACACCTCGCCGGGTATCGAAGCGTGGGCGTCCTCAGTGTTCGAGCCAATCTGCATGGAAGTGGTGCAACGGACAGACTTTCCGAGGATCTGTTACGATTGCCCTGCTTAATATAAAAAATAACATTAATCTTTTATCGCATAAAATATGTTTCATAAAAACGTATAAAGTAAAAGCTTTAACAATTTAACGCTAACTGTACACAAGTTATAAACTAACAGACAAAATAACAAAACGAATCAACCAAAAAATCCTTAGGTACATTCTCATAAACAAAAGCCTCATAAATCCATTCAGTACCTGCCTTTTCGACGTACAAGCAATTTTTCATAACGTCCGGTTTTCAACGTCAAAATTTAAAGGTTGACCCCTAATAAATCACGGAATTCCGTACACCTTAGTATGTATATTGTACAAGGTAGGTTTGCTGCAAAAATTATGATTTATGTATATTGCCATGCGAAGTTTAACCTTAAAAGTTTTAAAATACCGGTCAAAATGGCTTGCAGTAAGCTACGTTCGCTTACAGAAACATAAAAGAAGAATAGCTTTTCTGGAAACTATGTAATATGATAGGGGAGAGTGGGTCGTAGTGATCCCCAAGGTAAAATAATGGTAACCATACATCCATAGAAGTAAACCAACATGCATTTCCTACAAAATATGCAAGGTGTTATGGTAGTTTATAAAATAGTTCAATGAAACAAACTGTAGCTAGTTAATAATTATTTGGATGTTCAATACTTGGCTCAAAGAAAGAATCTATTGTGAGTAGGTGAAATGTTATTTTAAATAAATTATATTTATTAAAAAAACTAGTTTTTTTATAAGGTGCGTTAAAAGTTGTCTTGTAACAATAAAACTACCATGAGAAGCGTAGATAATAATATAACATTTATTTAGTTAACTTGTAAGTTTTATTTTGAAAATTACTGCAACTATTAAACCTACTGATATAAATATGACAAATATATGCTTCGAGTAAGCTCGGATTGAGTGTGTCTGAGTTCTGTCACGAATGACAAAGGTGCTATAAAAAACTATGGTTACGAACCGCACAATAATCGCACGGATTGACATGTTTTGACAGATGTCATTGTCAACTTGATATGGGTTTACGGTGTTTGGGTCCCCGATATTTTAATCATTAGATTAACCCTGGATCAATCGCAAGTCTTATCAGATTATGTTTTAATGGATTATGGATCCGATAACTAAGCGCCGCCGTGTGGTGTTGGCCTAAAAATAGTACCTACGATCACAGCCACGGGATTCCCGTGACTGTGTTTCTTCCCGTGAATTCTTCTATTGAGCGTGAAGCTATTTTAGCTCGTGAGTGTTTTCTAACTGAATAAGGAATTTTAAAACCAGAAGACAGGCAAGTCACTGTGATCACCAAGCCGCATGGCAAGTGTGGTGAATTGAATATACAAATTTCCTGTAGAGCACTAATGGTTATATATTCTTTTTACAGTGCAGACGTAGAGCGACGTAAGATAATGGCTGACCTAGGGGGAAAATATAGATAGGTACCTAACAGGCTGACCAACCCGCGGGACCGCTTGCTTTTTTCCCATGTTTTATAAACATATGAAGAAGTTTCGGGACAAATAATGTAAGAAAATGTATCATTGTTTTTTTGGGTTAAATAACCCATTTTCCTCTTTATGTAGATATACGTACCTAAACATTTATCTGTAAGTAGGTAGGTACTTACGTGATTTATTCCAAGAAGCTATAACTCATAACATTGTGGTCTTTTATTTCTTAAATGTAAAGAATTTATTCACAGAAGTAACACACAATAAAATACTTGTTTGAAAAAGTTAGGCCTTAAAACCTTAAATTTATGTCTACAAACTAGTGGACCCGACACAGCATTGATTGCGCTATAGATGTTTTACACAACATCGAAGTTCCTGTCTTTTGGTATTATCCCATAGTCGGTTTAACGAAATCCAGTGGTATAGATGGAGTGGTACTTTTCGCAGGTAGGCACCACTTGGTCTACTGTACTTATGACTGTTACAAACTATCTATATACACCTACGTCAGCGTAATGAAGTAGATTACGCTTTAGCAAGGAAATAAAAACTAGTTAAGCCAAAACTGGTTTGAACTGAATTACGGAAACAAAGGAGTTGGTTAAAAAGTTCTTAATGCGGAAAGTATTGTAAAAATCAGGCGAGCGCAAATTTCGAACAACTTTTTTTCTCTGGTTTGCATTTTTAACGTGTCAGTGGAGTTAAAAATTTAAATAAGATTTGTCGAAAGAAAAGCTGTGCAGAGAGACCAACCGATTGCAAAATTTTACAAGTTTTTCCCCAATTTTTTCGGAAAAAAATTAATGTTAAATTTACAGCAATAATGCCTTTTTTATTTTAGTATGATCATTTGATACAATTCTGTTTCCAATGAATACTCTTGCTCTCTGATTTTACTCAAACAATACATGCCGGTGTTCCTATAAAGGGGTTATTAGCAAACCCCCCCTAAAAACTCCCATTGAATTGTGGAACTCCGATTGTGGGAATAAGACAAAAATGACCATAAAACGTGGCTAGTGAACAATTTTTTACGTGTTGATTAAAAAAACAAACCAATGTAACCTTGAATGACCGACTCTTGTGTATTCAGTCAGAATTATTTGTGTGTGAAGTAATCTAAGACGATGTTATCTTGATGCAAATTTTATTATAAAGCAGGTATAAGAACATTAGTTATTTTAAAACAACATAATTTACCCAAATAAATAATTCATCCTTTAGTAAAGTTACGTAAGTAGGTATATTAATTAATAATCACTTAATTAAAGAAAAATCCGATAAGTACCTACCCAAAAATCTTAAACTTATAGTTAATTTTTTTGACAAACCATTAAAACAATCGCAAAGCCGCGTACTTTAGCTTGTTAATTAATCTATTTATATGAAAATAAATTCTTCTTTTTGTTGTAGCCTTATCTGGACCAACATAACAGAGGCCAATATTACGTCCCACAAGCAGGCAAGGCACACTCCAATTATAACCCAAAGGCCGATTTAGGTGCTTCAGGTTTTAAAATAATCGTAGTAGTAGGGAAGCTAAGTAAAACATGGGAATAAAGCGGGCGAAGCCGCCGGCGGGTCAGCTAGTTATAGTATAAACATGACTGATATCATTGGTTAATAAATAACATGTAAATAGCCAATAAAATACTTCGCTTCCTATCTTCCGTAAAACAACAACAATCTTCAATTACTTTACGAGCAAACAAAAAACTTAAATAAAAAAACAAAGAAATACAGGTTTAGGCTATTACACACTATTAAATATTCTGACTCACTCGCTCGCCAATTTAATGTTAACGAGACAACGGCGGTGCTGGTCGCTCGTGAATTTTGTGATTTGTTTTTGCGAAATGAATAAAGTTGTGATTTTAGTGTGTGTTGTCGTCGCTGTAGCTTCCGTGGGAGCGTCACCGGCCACACAATGCCAAGGTAAGGGTTAAGTTATGGTTACTTTTGTACATACATATAGCTTAAATAAATAAATACTGCTGGAAAATTCACACAGCGACATCTAGCCCCGTGGTAAGCTCGAAGTTTAGTATAACCCATTCAATGCCCAAGCAACCTCACCGTGCCAAAGATACGAGCGTGTGTCATGCACAAATAGTGTTAAACTAGCGACAAGCCCTTGGTTCGCCTCGGGTACCTTATTATTTAATAATGCTGAACAGACAGCGACACCGACATTGTTTTAGGTACTGTGTAATGATGATCAAACGAAATTAAGTACACTACACTATAACCACACAGTTTGTAAAGCTTCGGTAGTGTCATCGTTTTTAAAAGTACCATTTGATCATTCATGTAAAAATGTTATAAGTAAATACTATTATTTATTTAAAAAAAAAGTGTGGTGTAGATTGATCCTGTAAATTATACTTTTTTAAAATTATTATTGTAATTATAACCGCATTATATACTTATTATAAATTGTTCTATGTAGATGCAGTTATCTCTACATCAGTTCAGTTGCCTTAAGCAACTAAATAAATAAAGTTGTATTACCAACTTATGTATATCTGGGTCTTACGTTGTGTCTCTTTGCACAGCTGATAAGCCAACCAATATTAAGTTACGCGGAAAACAGTTAGATTATGTAAATCATTCTTAATTTTGTGTAATTCAAGTGTTTTGATCTTACCTACACCCTTCATCTATATCCTATCATCTTGTCCCGTCTTATCCTACCATTAAACATAATATGCTCGTAAATGACCTGAGTTCAAATTAAATACAAGTGTTACTGATAATTGTGTTGATATCTCATCTCCTTAAAACTTTTCAAAGTTCTCAGAACATGCCGGTTTTCTCACGATGTTTGCCTTTAACGTTAGGACACGTATATTTTTCAATTAAAAATAAAAATATAAGAATATTTAGTACATTCAATCAATCGAAAATAATTAGTACCTACACAAAGTAAACATCCAGAACACCCGAAACAAATATTTTAAGATCTTATAAAACAAAATGTCCAGAGGCGGGAATCGAACCCGCAAGATCTTGCGTCGCAGGCGGACCTTCGCTCGCTTATAGAGGTCTAAAAATTAAAAATAGGTAATTACATTGACTCAATTTAATTGAATTTAATTGCCATTGAATAAACAATCAAGAATATTAAAAATAACGTACCTAACGTTACATACAAAATCTAAGAATGAGTAGGTAATTACAAATGACATTGAATTTAAACAAGTATTTTTGAATTTTATTTCTTGGTGGTACCTAGCTAGGTATTGAAACCGGTTATAGCTAACTATAAAATAAAAATAATCATAGAAACTTGTTCTGCTAAATTATGTTTGAATTTAACGTTTACATCAAAAGTTAGGTCTTCTATGTATTTTTGAATTATGTTTTAACTAGCCGACCTGCCGACAGCTTCGCTTGCTTTTTTTACGTTATCTGTATATCCCAACTAATATTATAAATGCGAAAGTAAATCTGTCTGTTTGTCTGTCTGTCTGTCTGTTACGCTTTCCCGCCTAAACCTCTCAACCGATTTTGATGAAATTTGGTACAGACAATCTTTAGACCCTGAGACAGAACATAGGCTACTTTTTATTTCCACGCGGGCGAAGCCGCGGGCGGAAGCTAGTAGTTTATAAAATAGTCTTCCTCGATAAATATACTATTCAATACTGATATATTTTTTCAAATCGGACCAACGAACGGTTCCTGAAATAGAGCCCGCGTCACCTTTCAAGTTTTACGGTTAGTGCGGGAACTACAGTAGAAACGTTATTATCAATAAGGCAAGCAGCGCCACATCTAACGGACTTGAGTGGCGGCGCGTAGTCTAATAGGTAAGCGTGTTCTCAGAACACGCTTTTATGACCACGGTCTTACATTTTCCAAGAAGAAAAATCCAGAGGTGCGAAGCGTGGTTTGAACCTTCGGAATGAAAGTCGAGTGCGCTACCAGTTATCCAACACGGCTCTACTGGACCAAGAGCCTGTGATGGCCAGACCTTCCTTTAATTCACAAGCGTGAAAATTCTTTCATGTGTATGTCTAACATAGGTAAGAATAACCCCCAAACATGAAACCTGGATCGTGGTTCCTTTGGGAGATAACAGGTAAAAGGTTGTTATCTCCCAAAGGAACCGCGATCCAGGTTTCATGTTTGGGGCTTATTCTTACCTATGTTAGACATACACATGAAAGAATTTTCACGCTTGTGAATTAAAGGAAGGTCTGGCCAGACCGGGCTCTTAGTATAGACTAATAACCTGTGATGGCCAGACCTTCCTTTAATTCTGAAGCGTGAAAATTATTTTATGTGTATGTCTAACATAGGTAAGAATAACCCCCAAACATGAAACCTGGATCGTGGTTCCTTTGGGAGATAACAGGTAAAAGGTTGTTATCTCCCAAAGGAACCGCGATCCAGGTTTCATGTTTGGGGGTTATTCTTACCTATGTTAGACATACACATGAAAGAATTTTCACGCTTGTGAATTAAAGGAAGGTCTGGCCATCACGGGCTCTTAGGTTATACCTATATTTTTTAAATGTAAAACCTTAATCTGAAGTGACATCAAATCGTTAATGAAACCTGTTTTATCTATAAATAGTTTTTTATTTAAGTTTTAGTATATTTCAAACAAGGGTAACTGAACTGTGATATTTAACTAACTTTCTTGAATTTTAATGGATTTTCTTGCCTAGTATCAACATCATTCATTCGGTAGTTTTTGGGTGAAAATGCAATAAAAAATAATGCAGTAGGTACAATAATGAAAAAAATAGTTCGTCGGTTAAATAAAACTATTAAGTATTTACATTTATTTGTTTTTGTTTATTTTTCAGGTCAAAACACAGATAACCTTCAAGACAGAATCCACGTGAAACCTTGCAGTTCTACAAAGTGCAAATTGATTAAGGGAACTAATACTACAGTCACATTTAGATTCCTGACAAGTTAGTAGATCATTAATATTTTATATACCTACTTATATAACTATAATATGAAATAAAGTCGTGTTAGCTTCACTATTTATAACTCAAGAACGGCTGAATCGATTTTGCTGAAAATTGGTGGAGATATAGCTTAGAACTAGGAGGACATAATTGATAAGTACTTTTAAAGCGGGAAAATGTTATATTAAAACTTGGGATAAACCGCGGGGCGGAAAGCTTGTACATATTATATTTTTTAATTTTACCTTTAAGATACTCAGAAACGGATGTTCTGGGTATTTTAATTAATAAAAAGTGAATTGAGTAGACATAATAAAATATATAATTTATACAAATTTCTTATTTTATATTTATACCAACCCTGAATCTCTAGCAAATCTATCCATAATAGAAGCCGTTTTGTTTCCAGAAAAAGTAGTCCCGAGCCTCATAAACAAAGTGGATGCCAATATCTATGGTATACGTCTACCCTTCATCGGAGTTGACGGAGCTAGTGCTTGCAACGACATTATTCACGCAGAGGACAAAACACCCGCAAAATGTCCCCTAGAAGCCGGCAAGGAGTATATCTACGTGAATACTTTCTTTATGGAACAGTTATTCCCCGCAATCGACAATCTTATCGTTCATTGGGACCTGAAAAGCGGGGATGATAGTGTTATATGCTTTGAAATTCCTGCTGCTATTAAAAATAAGAAATAAAAGGTTTTTTTGGAAATTATATTTTTAATTAGAGACGGCCTCACTACGCTTCAGGTACCTACCTAATTATACTTATAAATCATCTTTTTGAAAACATAATTATTAAAAAAAAATCGTTGTGTAACTTTACTTGAAGCATACGGACAACGAATTTGTTTTATAACTTGTAGTGATGATAGAAAATGTATAATAAAGTAAATGTGAACTATGGATAAAACACGATTCACCATATTTAGTAAACTGCAGACATCAATATATAGGGAAAGGATGAAAGAAAATAATTTATTAGTCATTTGGCTATATAATCTGTCCATCTTGTTGGTGGACGTTCGACGCTGCGTTTGCCGATCCGTGGTCTCCACTCGAGAACTTTTCGGTTCCATCGGGCATCCGTTCTCTTCGCTATAATGGCCAGCCCACTGACACTTCAAAGAGGTAACAAAGAGGTAATCCGCTGGGCTAATGTCAGTGACCCGCGTTCTATGTATCTTCTCATGAGAGATATAATGGTACCTATAATTACAACTACACCACGCTTGATTGCAGTAACTTGGTATAGGTAAAATAAACACTGAACGAGGTTTTAAAAAATCCTCGAATTATGTTTTATTACCATCTGTTTTATAATCAATCTGTTAGTATGCATTCATTTTGAAATATAAAGCCGGCCATCAATATGCAATGCGGTTTCCATTAAAATTCGTGGTTTCGTCCTCGCTGTGAATATTTATCAGTACTGATAGCTGAGAGGCGATCTGGTTAAGGCCGTTGGGTTGTAAACCTTGCACATGCTAAAGTCTATAGCTACGAATTAAGTAAAGTCAAATTAAAGCTATACTAATTTTATAAATGGGAAAGTGAATGTCTTTTTATTTATTTTATAACAACGGGAATTACTCACGTGTTTACAAATTAGTTTAAACACTCTCGACGTTTCGACCACGACAGGAGCAGTATTTTTCTTTTTCTGTTTATTTTTCCGTCTTGCACGGCATACTACTGAACCGATTTGAATAAAATTTGCTTTAGGTAGATTGAATGCTGAGGAGGCACATAGGCACTTTATCGCAGGGAAATCTATTATAACGCGGACGAAACCGCATGTAAACATGTACCTACAGTGAAATTTTGTAGTCATTTTCGTTTGTATTTTTGCAAATAATTTATTCTATTAATGGCGGAAAGCTAGTAAGATGCGATCCACGTTCTGTGCCAACTGGTACTGCTATCGACAAGCTAAACGTGTTATATTAATATCCTCGAAATCGAAATCTAAGAATTATATTGGAGACCGGTGCGTTCTAACGGGTAAATTAGTGTCTAGTAGTGAGACTTAATATAAATAAATAATAATATAAATTGTAATATGCGTTGATTGTTAATGATGATGACCTATAAACATGAGTCTCTACACAGAAACATATTCCTAATGCTTAGATGCTTATACCTAATTTTGTAAACATTGCATGTATTTTCTGGATAGATCCCGTATAAAATATGCGACCATAACGGGAACGTAGATGTGCCATATTAACGTTCCCACTGCTGGGAATCAGGGACTTCTCTCTAAACAGAATAGGCATTTATTTACCCGCAAAGTGCTGGTTAGTAAATGCCACATTTCATACTCTTCCGATCCAGTTATACCGATAAAAACATTTAAAGTAATCTTGAAGTTCATTCCGCACTGGTGTTGAGCAGTAAAACTGTATTCCCTAAAGCGAATGCTCGAAAGTTCCCGGCAGATGTCATCTGGCGTCTAGACGAGTGTCTACGAAACTTTTCTCTTTGCTAGTCTGCATCGAATTGTACTTAACGGAAATCTATTCGGCTTTGTCTCAGGTGTTGGTTAGGTTTCCTGAATTTGTTGGTGTTGGGTATATAACATGGAGTAGATAACATGAATGAAAAACAAAGGAAATATGTATATAATTATACCAAAAATTAACACCATTACTTTAGCATTAGCCCTTAGCACGGCGATGCGTGTTTAGTGAAGACCAAATTCGTGATGTTTCAATCAATAACAACAAGTATTTACAGATCATTATTTTATCGAATTATTAATTTGAATCTGAGAGGAGGATTAATAACGCAATTTTATTGGTTGTTTTAAATACATTTCTTCTCTGCTCATCTCGTCTCCGCTTTTGTGAAGTCCTAAAACTGAAATAAGTGATATAAACTTTTTGAAATAAGGGGTTTGTAAGACATGATACATTAACCTGTTTAATTTTTATCTATGAGACCTATTTAGGATACCCGTGTCCAGTGATCCAAGGATCTTTAGGATTTATGTAAATAAGTGACAAATCTTTAAATCCAGTAGTGGAACGTGGTTGGTTGATGATGATGTTAGTACAGTCAGCATCAAAAGATAAACAGACAAATTACTGAACATTTAAAAGCAAGGCTTGCACTTCACATCCCTTTCAAAGACACCAAGGACCTACTTAACTCTTACACGTGTTTTTATTCCCCTTTCAGTACCTTAATGAAAGAGCTGAAGGATCTCAGACGGTTAAGAGCAATTAGTTATGATTTAATCGTGCAGGTTTACGTATAATACACTTACTGAAAATTACATATTTAATAAAGCTAAAAATATTCATATTGAGATAAGCGGGCAATACACGAACCTTTTTTACGTTGAATTTTGATCAACCTAAAAATACTTATGTTTATAATATGATTATCCTTTGTCCTTCTCCTGGTTCTAAGCTATTTCCCCAACAATATTTTGCTCAATCGATTTGGGCGTTCTTTAGTAAGAAAAAGTGAAACTAACACGATATTCTTTTATAGATTGATTGATTGATTGATTCAGATTTTGTCCGTAAAATCACAAAGATTAACTTGGACATGTCATCACTATCAATCACCCCCCTTTTTTTTTTTTTTTCTCTTCCCCTGAATTTAATAATGAAAGTTCCCATGCATTATTGTCATTTAAATAATCTGAAATTTTATAATAACCCTTCTTACAAAGATTACCCTTTACAATTTTCTTGAATTTATTAATTGAAAGTTGGTGAAATTCTTTGGGCACTTTATTATAAAAACGAACACAACATCCCTTAAATGAAACTTTAACCTTACGTAGTCGAATACGGGGCAATGCAAGTTTATCTTTATTTCTAGTATTTACATTGTGATAATCACTTTTCTTAGGAAAGTTACTTAAATTCTTGTGAATGTAAACTAAGCATTCGAAAATGTACTGGGAAGCTACTGTCATTATATTTATTTCTTTAAATTTTTCTCGCAAAGATTCCCTTGGACCCATATTATACATAGCACGTACAGCCCTTTTTTGCAAGACAAATATACTATTGATAAGTGCGTCAGCAGCACATCCCCACAGCAGTATACCGTAAGACATTATACTGTGAAAATAGCTGAAATACACCAATCTAGATGTTTCGTGATTAGTCAAAAAGCGAATTTTTTTGACAGCATATGCTGCAGAGCTAAGTCTTTTAGATAATGCGTCTATGTGTGGACCCCATTGAAGCTTGCTGTCCAAGGTTAGGCCCAAAAATACTGTACTTTCAATAGGCTTCAATGACTCTCCCTTGATATTAACATTTACTGGTACCCCGTGTTTTACATTAGGTAAGGTAAATCTAATGCATTTTGTTTTCTTTTCGTTCAGCAAAAGGTTGTTTGCGCTGAACCAATCCACGACTTTATTTATAGCATTATTTACATTGTCAAAATCATTATTACGTCTATTTAACTTAAACACTAAAGAAGTATCGTCAGCAAATAATACTATGTCGTGATTTTTCTTAACCAGATGGGGCAAATCGTTAATGTAGATCAAGAATAGAAATGGACCAAGTATGGATCCCTGCGGTACACCCATTGTTATCAAAGACCCCTGAGACCTTTTACCATTTACCTCAACTCTCTGAATTCTTTTACTTAAGTATGAGGTGAGATATTCTTCTACACCGTGATCGCATATAACCCGAAAGATTTAAACCACGTATTTTTGACGACATTACGAGTAAATAATGTTATATCAACATGGGTCTAATTATGTGTCTTAATTAAATTACAATTCGGTACAAATTAAATCTTATTAATTGCCCGCTTCTTTGTGAACAAGCCGTTAGGTAAGAAACTCAAGTTGAAGAACAGAGAGCTAGCATGACACTTCACGAATCGCTCTGAAATCACACGACGAACCAGAAGTGTCAAGTTATGTCTAGCACGATTTTTGTATTGAAATTATTTTTATTTATTGGCACCACAAAATATGACATGCTCACGCCCTTAGGGTGTGTAAGACTGGAGATTTTTTAACTTTTGATTTGTTGTAAATAATTAATATCTCCTTAATTATGAGTTTTTGGACTATATGTTACATAACTTTTTATACTCTAATTAGGCTCTAGTATCGTTAGCTTAAATCTTTCGGGTTATTAGCGATCACGGTGTATATTCATAGAGATTCTTTTATGTATAGATTAATATTAGTAGGTAGCTATGTATATTCATGAAAACCCCTGAAAGCATTATCTAAAAAAGCCTTTAACCTGTGCAAGAGTTTAATAAATTCTGATTAATTTTGAGACACCCTTTAACATCCAAGTTTCATAATTTTGGTAATAACCAACGACAAGATTTCCCAAGTGTTTCCAGCTTATTCGCAAGATTTTTGTTCAACCTTCATGTGGGGATAATGAATTTAAAACAATTTCAGGTATGTTAAATTAAAGACGCGGTTAGACTACAGATAGCACCATTTGTTTAATTAAATTTATATTACTTCAAGTATTTTTAAGCGTATTATGTACGTATATGTTTATAGAAGTCTCTAAGATGGGTTTTACTGGAATTTATCGTAAAATAAAACTTACTGAACACTAGTTATTTATATAACTTATGTAGTTGAAACTAAACTATGTCGAGAAATGTTGCACATGCAGAAACTTTAATATTTTAATTCTGGGCTTTTACTAACTACAAACTACTACTTTCTTGAGAGTACAAATAGACATCGCCAGTTATGTCTGCAATAAATGACTTCACCTGTAATGGTAATATTTAGCAATCCCCGTCATTTCTCGTAAACATCTGTAAACCCCCTAATTTGATCGCGTTTCTATTGAAGCCATTAACTTTACCTTATCGGGGTAATACTTTTTTAAACAACATTAAACAATGTTTACCCCAATGTCGTTGCTAAGATTACAAAGAGGGTAGCACAGATTAAAAAGGCAAGTCGCCCTTCGAATAGGGGAGTATTCTGTTAGTTAAACATAGCCTTCAAGATTTTGTTATTCTGACAGAATTAGTGTAGGTACAGTGTACAGAATGTGAAGGAAGTAGAATTAACAAATTTGCATAAAAGAGTTATTTAAATTAAATGGGTATCACCAATAATAAAGCGTTTATCGTTTATTGTAAAATTCTGAATAAATTTATTATTATTTATTATTATTATTATTATCATCTATAAAACGTAATGCAGATGGAGCGGATCCAAAAACCTGTGACGCCGAAAATTCAATACAATGTTCCAAAAATTCAGAAAATCTCAAGCTCATAGAGCTATCATCATCATCATTTCAGCCGTCGAAGTTGGAATATGTTTTCAAATAATTCGATTTCCTTCTTTAGTTTACATAAAGATTATCTGTACTTACACCTATTTTGACAAATATTATATGGTTTCAATGGTTTCTTTGTTAAAAATCTATAATATTACGTAATGAAAGTGAATTCAGAATATATCTGCAGCCCCTAGATCGAAGGTGCCAAGGGGGCTTAATAATGGAATCTGATTTATTACAATTTTCCGCCGCGTCGCGCCACAGAATAAAAACCATGTTGTGGTATATCTTTTCGTAGTAGAGTGCACAACACTTTGCTGTACACAATTTAGCACTAATGTTTTCTTATAAAAAAAAGGTTTGTAAATGACTTTTCTAAGAGGTATTTCAACTTCACTAGGTTTTATAAAAAACGTTTTTTTTCGTTCTTAGGCACTTTTTTTTCCTACAGGCTATGACATTTGACAAAAATTTGCGATAAAAAAATATTTTGCGGTTTTGGAACTCCTTAGCTTGTGTCACTGTATATTACATTTTTATTGCACAATCATGCGGATAGGACAAGAAGGGGAACTTGATCTATGGTTAGAAACTTTGTAATTTTAAACTGAAAATACAGTTTTTATTTTGATATGATATTTAATCGAATCCTGAAATTAGATATCTTATTTGTTCTTCGTGTTCATTGCACAAGAAACAGCACCGAAATACATAAATTATGTGGTTTAAATTTAAAATTCATGGTAAATAAATATTTCATTTTATAGTAGGTAAGTAAAAAATGGCTGTATTTAGCAGGTACCCGTAACACAACCATAACACATAATTTTCCAAGAAGAAAAATCAGAGGTGCGCGGCGGGGTTTGAACCCAAGACCTTCGGAATGAAAGTCGGGTGTGCTCCCACCACGCTCCCACTTAGCCAACACGGCTCACGGCTCGTAACACAAGCTTCGTGTTTATTACAGGCTCGATGTTGTTGTTTAAATTGTCCAGCTATGTTTTTTATCTTATTTATTTTTTATCGGCAGTAGAGTGAATATCATATTCAGACTTCATGCATACAACTCTCTATGTTAATGTTGATGGTAACTAAGTACCTACTAAATAATTGTTTCTTGTATTAATTCCAGTAATGGCAGTTTCCGGTAAATTCACTTCCGAGATACTGTAGCTCATTAATCTTAATACATTAATTAGATCATTATTAACCCGAGTTCTCCGAATCTAGGGGTTTAGAGGTAACTTATCGACTTAGGTTTGGTATAGATCATTTAATTACCGCTGTTGTGCCTGCCTAAGAAAAGTACCAGATCATTTAAGCCCGAGCGTGTTGTCCTTCTAAAGGAATAAAATAGGAGCAATCAATTAATTAATTAATTGATTTTATGTAATTGAATGAGCGTTATTTGTGAATGAAGCAATCAATTTGTTAGATCATTTATTTTCGTATTCGTTGTTTGAAGTGGTAATGGGCAGGCCATATATCGCGGATAACAGATGGCCGATAGGGCCGAAAAGTTGTCGAGTGGAGACCATGGATCAAGGATCAGGCAAGACCAGCGTTGGACGTCCACCAACAAAGTGGACAGATGATTTGGTGAAAGCGGAGGGCTCGCCGTGGATTTTGGCCGCGTCCGACAGTAATAACTGCACATCATGTAGAGAGGCTTAAGTCCAGCAGTGGACGTCTAACGGCTGAAGTGATGAGATCAACACAGTATAGCATAGTACTACGCTATGCCGCGTTTTGATTTGCATACCTTGGGGGAATGCGCTGAGACTATCGATAGATAAAGGGTGTTGGTATAATACGCACTGCTGGGACACAGGGACTTCTCTTTTGACAAGAGAGATTAGCCACTGGCCAAGTGGTGTGAAAATGTCATATGTTTTAAAAGAAAGGAGTATTAGCTCGCTTCTGTTTCGATATCCCGAGGAGAGACCATGTTACGCCGTACTTAAATAAAAACTGTATGTTAAAGATGAAACATCGACGTAAATTGCACCTTGCGTGTCTAATGTTTGGTGTTGTAAACCACAAGTCTCCCCCGTACCTCTTCGAAAAGTTGTCGTGGTTACATAGCTCTAGATCCTGCGGCTCGCGACAGGGCGCGAAGCAGCTAGCTACCCAGAAGCATAGCTCCGCATGTTTTAGAGGAAGCTTCCGTTACGCAGCATCTAAATGTTGGAATAATTTGCCTCCACCGTTAAGAAACCTGCAAAATTTGCATAATTTCAGGACAAAACTTAAGAAATTTTTATTAGATTCTCAGAAAGAACAGGAAGGACAAAAACAAGACATTAGTGTTATTTAATGTACCTAATTACCTAAATTATGTTTACCTATTTATCTAAAATTAGTAGTAATTTAACTCTACTTATACAACCTACTCTACTCATATCTCAATAATGTCTACCTATATTTGTTTAATTCAGTAACTTAACCACTTTTGATTGTATATTAATATAATATTATTTTTGCAAACAAACAGTTTTATAGTGTATATATATATATTTATATAATATCAATAATTATATTTAGTTTCATTTGTATTGATTTTGTGTGTAATTTTATTATTATTTTAGTTGTAACTTTCAGTTGTCCGTAAGTCGTCCGTAACGTCAGAGAAATTGGCACTGACGGAAGATCAGCGTTGGTTGCTAGGTAACTGGTAACCAACAAAATGCTGAGTCAGTGACCATTTCATGGTGTTCGGCTTGCAAGAACTGTGTGTAATATTTAATTTTATTTGTATGTATATTTGTAAGCCTAACATTCTTGAATAAACGAATTTTCTTTCTTTCTTTTCTTTCTAGTTATGCTATTTGTCATTCAAGAACGGTTAAATCGATTTAACTGGAAATTGGTGAAGAGGTAGCTTAAATTCAGAAGAAGGACATGGGATATTTTTTACAGCGGGGAATATATCATAACGCGAGCGAAGCCGCGGGGCGGAAAGCTACTATTATAAAAATGAAATAATATTGCTGTAGAATTCAAAGAAACATCAAACTCCGTGGTAAGCTCGAGAAGTTGGGTTATGGTTAGGCACTTATCGAGTCACGCATAAGGCATGTCACTAACTTACTTTTAAGAGGTTGATAAAGGACCAATGAATTTTATATTTAATTTAATTCTTAAATTTATATCGAGAATTATCTCGATTTCATCATCCTGTATATTAAATCGAGTCTTGCACCGAGGCACGCAATGTTGGCTGCCGCTCGTGGCGTAGCGAGTGCCGGGCATACCATAGAGCAGAGGAGGGGTTGCCGGTTCACATTCCAGACAATGGAATTCGTTAAATTCTTCATGTAATGATCGTAGCTCGCTGGAACTGATTAACGCCATTATCAGAAAACTTTTGATAACTATTAAATTGAGTTTAAAACATTTTAAAAGATAGTAAGTAGGTAAGTAACTACAAGTTCTAAATTTCTATGGTCTTATTATTACCTATTTTATGGTTTTATTCTGTTACACATTATTCGTTATTACGTCTTTTAATTTTGATAAAAATACAATTGAAAATCAGCGTTTCTTTCTACCTATTCCGTACTGCGCTCACATACCCTCTTCAATTCCAAATTTAAAAATCCAAAATGGCGCATTTATTCCAAACACATTTAAGCCCGAAGACTCCATTATTGGCACCCACGTCAAATTAACACCACAATGGTGATTCAAAATTAAATAACACTTGTCCAGGGGTTGAGAGAGTCTGAAAACATTCAATTACCTATCTGTCAGTGACAATACACAGCCTCAATGTTTTACGGTATGTGATCCATTATCATTTTGGGAAAATTCAATGCGTGTTTTATTGGAACTGTCAATGGAATTGGCTCTTGGGACGCTTCGAGAAATTGAGGAGGCGGGCGTGGCGCGCTTTCTTAAAACTATTTTCGGTCTTGTTGGGATGTTAGGATCATATGGGTGCGATCATTTTTAAATTGCGAAGATCCTGGCTTTGAACCTAGTCACGTACTAGAAAATAAAGCATTATAAATACATTTTAAGCCAATTTTCATATTTATCGAAGTCCCTGTGTCCCAGCAGTGGGAACGTAAATGAATCACCCCGATCATGAACCAAGATGTAGTATTTTTCTTGAGAAAAATATTTTAAAACTATTTCTAAAATCATTTTCCATAGTACCCGCAACATTTAAAATGTCTGACGCACGTCTTCCTATCGGAGTCTTATAAAAATCGAAATGTTATATACTTAACCCTATGCAAATACTTTCGTTTTTTCTGTGGTCCAAGTCTTAAGATCTTTTTCCGGTAATTTTACGCTTTTCATCATCACCCCTATTACGTAGGAACGTAAATAACGTAAATGCTGAGACGTGCAGACTAAGGTGCGCGGCGGGGTTTAAACCCACGTCCTTCAGAATGAAAGTCGAGTGTGCTACTTACCACTTAGCCATCACGGCTTTTAATGATTTTACTATCTAGAAATTAACGCGCGAGTCATCTACGTCTTTCTGGGTTGATTGACCTTGATGACATGTAGGCTTCAGCCCAAAACTGGCACGTGGGTATTATATGTGACGAATATGGTTGTTATTATCATAAATCGCTTTAGCTCAAGCTTCAACCCACACCTCAACACTGTGACTGACACTTCTAAACAAGCGCCTCTTTCCTTTGTAAATCGCGATCCAGAACGATGCAAGAGGTATTGAAAATATTTTTTCCCCTTGGGGTGTAGTCTATTTCAGAATATGCACCCGGGTTTTCCTCTAAATCGGGGATAAGAAAAGATTTGACACGGAAATGCCGAATATAATATCATGTGGGGTTACGTATTTTGTTTCCCATTTTCAGACTTATGGCATTCTATCGATAGGATTTTGTTTTTGTATTAAGAACGTTGGAACGCAAAATGAAGTCATTTTTATTATAAGTTTATGGAAGCCTATTTTATATTAGGTATGTTTTCTATGCATCTAAATTTATGTAGATATCCTTAAAATACTCATATTAACCTTTTTTTTTAATACCTATTAATTTATCTTTTTATTTTGCAGCTTAACGCTTTTTTCAATAAGGAAATAAGGGAATAATTGTATCTAAAAATTTATTTATTTCATATTTCTATGCTTTCTTTTCGCTAGTAGGTTTTTGTTCTTCAATATTGTCCTCAAAACTGCTCTTGTCATCGGCTGTTTTTTTGTTGCTTTCACTTAGGACAGGTTCGCCCTGATTCTCAGCATTATGTTCTGACTTTTCTTTCTCTTCTTCTTTAACAGCTTCAACTTTCGGTTTAGGTTTTATTTTCCTTGGTCCAGTTGTAAAGAATGGTGTTGGATTGACTGCTGTAGGATTCCAGTAGTTCTTTTCGTAAACTTTATCCCAAAATTCGAAGGAATCGGCGAAAAGATCCTTTTTGTTAATAAGTTCATAGCCTATGTCTAGGTAGTTTGGATCTTCGATCGTGTATTTCTGCCAATGTGTTGTTTGTAGGACACTTTCAAACGCTGTTGGGTTTCTGAAATTAAAGTAAGAATGTAAAGTATCTTATTGCTTCACATATAAAAATACAATTAATAATACTATTATGTGGTAATAATAAAAGGCATTCTTCTGTAGGTTAAAGATTTTTTTCTGATTTGGTGTACCTAAATCACTTTATGTTCAAAATGAGAAAAAAGTTAAGGCTTAATATTTTTGACATCAAAGAAAATACTAATATAATACTTTAAACAAAATATTTTTATCTACTTACTCATATTTGACATAATCTGTCCACATAGTCACCATGACGTCTCTATGATCCATATCAGTAAAGTTCCTTGTCCAATCATAAAAGTCTAAAACGTAAGCAGTTGCGTCCCTGTGACTTGCTCCAAAAACTCTGTCAGGGTATTCGTGCTTCGTGCTTAACTTCCCAACGTAAGTAAATTCGTATACGTAAATCGGTCGCTTTGCTGCGCGGAGCTTAGCTGACTTCATCATGCCATACTTGAACATTGAGTCAGAAAAATAGTCAATGAAACCTTGTATAGTTTCAGTTGACACTTCTTTCCCGTTGAAATACTTTTTCTTTACTTGTTTTATGAAATTGTTTTGTTCATTCTTATTGCTAAACACAAGATCGGCTGGCAGAAAATCAGCAAAATTTTCATTCATCTCTTCCGACCATAACTGGAACTGACTTGTTCTGCTAATACCTTCCATATTTCCAAAACCAAGCATGACACTTACTTTAGGATAATCCCCTCTTTTTAATATATCGTAAGGCGATTCAGTGAGCAACGCTCCAGGTAAGTTAGGATTTTCGATGCAAGGAGCAAACCCAAAGGTGCTATTTTTTAAAAACCAATTTTGACTCTTCGTTAATAATGTTAACAGTTGCGGTTCAAGATAAAATTCTTCAAGGTCGGCAAAATCTTCTAACTTGTCGGTTAATTCAAAACCAGCTGACATTGCTATATTCCATGCTGTGTTGATAGGATCACGATTTATAGCAAAGGGCATAAGGGCTGACCCACTGTCTAATATCAGTCTATGGAACAGTCCTTCAGTCTCTTTCAGTAACGATAATATTTCTACAAGAGTCGCACCGACACTGAACCCAGCTAGTGTTACATCCTCTGGATTACCCCCAAAGCTTTTAATATGCTTATTCACCCATTTTAACCCTGCAACTAGATCCTTTAGAGCGGCATTGCCGGGTATAGCTTCTGTACCGAGACAGGCAAAACCTATAGGTCCAAGTCGGTAATTAAGAAAGACTGTTACAACGTCTTGTTGGGCGACTTTTTGTGCTTTTGCCATGAAGCCGCTTCCTCCGACGAATGCTCCGCTGTGAATGAACACGACAACTGGCAGTGGGTTACTTTCTGTTCCTCGTTTCGGGGCCAGGACGTGAGCGACAAGACATTCCTCAGAGCCAGAGATGTACTCGGTACCTTGGTCGTAGAAGATTTGCTGGCACATTGTCATGGCTGCTTTGGCTTTCTTGTTTTTCTCCCATGGAGTTGGTGGTAAAGGTGCCTGAAAATAAGTGCAAATTGCGATAAAATAATTGGAATTTATTTGTAATGTATTATTAATTATTATGTAACGAGTATTTTTAGTTTCAAACCTTAATATTGGTAAACGATGTCGTCAAGATTGCTAAATGTCGCTAATAATTGATGCAAAAGTTGAATAAGACCGTAATAAAAAAAGTTAGACAAAAAGGACTGATAATGCTGATGATAATTTGAACATTTTAGCTTTCTTACCTTATACCGGTCAAGTCCTGTAGGGGCAGTTGCGTAAGGAACACCATAAAACTCATGGAATTCTCCATCCCAATACTTCTCTCCTTTCACGACTCCTAGTCCTTCTAACGTCACATACCTATAGTCCACTTTACTCCCCCCGTGCACTATTCTAGAACTAATGAATATAATAAATAGACTAAACGCTAGCCGCATTGTTGATGCACGAAAAACAAATCAGTTCTGACCTTATCAGTTATCATTTATCGGTTTATGAAAAACAAAGATAGTGCTGATAATTATGTAAGTAATTATTGAAACTAATTGGGTACAGCCACGTATGTTAGTTTTTGATTGATTGTCATTTATTAATCTAGAAATATTTTGGACCTGATAATAGATTATCTTCGTGTTGGTATCGGCAAATCGGGTAATTGATGACCTTAGAATAGTACCATTCCAACTCATCCCGTGGATGTCGTCAAAAGCGACTAAGTGATTTATAAACCAGAATACGGGCAGCAGCGTCATTCTGTATACAGAGCCAACCTAATGCAATCACTAACCCTCCTGTTAAGCGTGGTTATTATACCAAAACACCCTAGGTCAGGTTCATTTACAAAATAATCTTTACCCATCTTAGTATGCCAGCGGCTTATATAAAAAAAAAGATTTTTATTTTTATAGATTTTTAATAAAAGAAAGATTAAGAGATTGTAGAATTCTGGACTCGAGCAAAAATCAAACTACACTGCCATACCAAACTAGTACGAGTTCAACTTTATCAGTGGAATAATTCAGCAAGTGGTGAGCAAAGGCGTATTGGTATAGTATATATGCAATGTGATAATACCAGGGCTATTAATAAGATCGTATACACAATCTGGCGCATTACTTAAAATGCTATTCCTAACAATTTCTACAGTAGGCCTCTCGAAGACATCTGTTACACCTAAAGGCAGGAATCCGTAAAGATAAAAACCGGTGGCAATGACCTTAGAATCCATCGTCATTATGAACCACGACAAAGTTTTATCTGTAGTACATTCAGAAGTGGATGACATGTTGTAGAAGTAATGTTGACCCATAGTGGGATAGCAACGCTGTTTAGTGAAGCCTAGATCGAGTGCATCCTTATCAGTGGAGACTTTCAAAATCTCTCTGTCAAATCCCGTGATCCAAACCGCTTTTTCTTGTAATAGGCGGCATGGATTGCGGAGAGCGATCCTTTCTGTTATATTCCTCTGCATGTATTCTGTTGAGACGAAGTACTGTTGGATAGCCCACATGAGTATGTGCTGTCCTTTGACGCAGGTGAACCATTTTTGGTAGCCGCGCTTCTCCCAGCCTAAGACATTTTTGAATTTGGAATCCGGGATAGCAATTTGCATGCCAGCGACGTTTTCTAAGTCGTCGTATAGTGCGCAGATGATATGTTCTGGGTCACAGTACATTATGAGCTGGGGCAGATGCGGGGCAGGGTGGCGGGGGCGGCATGTGAGGTTCCAGCCTGATGCTTTCGCTTCGGCCACAGTTCGGGATATGTTCAAGAAGGTATTGGGACCCGGTCCATATTTGATCCTGAGGCCACCTTCGAGAGCACCTAGAAATGAAAATGAATTAATGTACCAAGCAGATAGTTAGATATCATTGCGGATGATGGTCATTAATACAACTATGTAGTACATAGTAAAAAATGACTTAATACAGATTACAAACATTATCCCATAGGATCCCGAACTAGTAACAAATGCAAGTATAAAAATAAAAAAAATTACTACCAATAAAAAAAACTTTGTTGATAAATTAAATTTGTACTCTAAGCAAATAATTGAATATAATAAATAAAAATAGTTAAATACCTTCGGTTAAGTGGGTTAATGCAGCGATCAAAACTACTAACAGCATGTTCATTTTGCAATGTGTCGAATTTAACTGATATCTCGCTGCACGAACATTTTTTAATTTTAAATTGTGGAACTATTAACATACATTAAATATCAAACTTTAAATGCTAATATAAACGCTTGATAAGCATTTCTATGCATGTCACCTAAATGAAAGCGTTTTTTAAGTAGGTATTGGGTTGGGTATTTTATACTACCTACTCAAGTTTGATCGCTGACTGTACAAAACAGCGATCATTGAAATCGGCCCAATCGACGTTACAAAATTAATAAAAATTGAAAGCGACAATTAGGTCAAAACTTGGCCGAATAAATCATCCGAATTGTCAGCGAGCGAAAAAAATGATAAAGATGGATAGACATTAGGTACGGGTTTATATTATAACGCACGTACAATTTTAAGAAGAAAAATCCAAAAGATCGCTTCGAGCTTTGAACTCACGACCTTATAAAAGTGTTTTACACTTTCACGGTTGTTATTTTTTATTCTATCTCAAAATACATTATAAGAAAAATGCAGGGAACTTGTCCCACCAGTTTACCGACCGTCGACTGAAATTAAATTACCTAGAGAATGGCATTTACCGCATGCGAGTGGGTAAGTGTGTTCTAACGTACCTGAGCACATTGCGTTGAGTTCTGTGTTCTATCAAGTTAGATGGTACCTACACTATTGTCTAACTTGGGTATACTATGTTAGCTAAGTGAAGGCGCACTTGACTTACGAAAGTCGTGGATTCAAACCCCACCTTTGAATTTTTTAAGTACCCATATGCCGTGTTGGCTAAGTGCTATAAGCTAAGTACACTCTACTTTCATACAGAAGATTGCGGGTTCAAATCCCGCCGCACCGCTCTGGATTTTTCTTATTGAACATGACATGTGCGCTTTAAAAACATGTGCTTTAACCACAAAGACAAACATCGTGAGGAAACCGGCATTCACCACCCTCACTAGGTCAACCAGGAGAATTAAGGCCTTTTATTTAAAAAGAAGTCCCTGTAAACCAGCAGTGGGAATGTAAAAAGGGGTGCCAATGCCTAAATCAATACGAATCCAATAAAGTATTAGGTCCTTTTATCTCTAGAGAGGTGAGATTGATGAGAGAAATAAAATTTTAATACTGTTTGTTAAAAATATCAGAGTGTTAGGTTGGAATTTGTTCGTAACCGTTTCTAATTGGTCGAAACTCTAATTTCCCGAAGGACTTGTGGAGCAATTTATAAGCTGATGTAGGTTTAATAATCACACAAATAAAACTAAATCTGTATGTAATTCACACAGCAACATCTAGTCCCGTGGTAAGCTCGAAGCTTGCGTCACGGGTGCTAGATTTCTGATATACTTAATTTATAATATACCTACATAGATAGATATTTTTACTGTACATATAACACCCAGAGACTCGGAACAAATATCTTCAGCTCGTACAAATTTTTGTTCCCGGAATCGAACCCGCAACCTCCTGCGTTCGCTGCGCCACAGAGGTCGTCAAAAGCTTAAAGCAAAAGATCCGAGGAAAGCGTTTCTATTTTGGCTAAAAAATGCTGGGAACTATTCTGAGGCCTGCACCATTGCCAGTTTCTTTTCATCTATTCTTGCGTCACATCAGTATACAAAGTCATCTCTTGGCGTAGGATGGTATTCTTTATCCGGTAACACACGGCTCCCGTCAGTCTATCTAGATTCTAAAACTTTGACTATCAAGCATTACGTCTGACCTCTATACTACCGTTCTTACGATAAACAGCATAGGTGACATTTTTTTTGTGAAAATGAGTTATGCGAGATCTATCTGGTTATATTAATTTCCTCGAAATATGCCGCGATGCTTATCATAATAAGAAAGATGGTTATCATAAGAAGGGCAGTGTAAGCCTCTAACTTGTCCATCAAATGAAACAAACTCGATGATAAAGGCAGGAACACATTATTAACACCCGACGCCACCCGATGAAACGTGATGCGTGTTGAGTCGAATCAAATGTATGGTTTTCTATACACCAGAAACACACTTTGAACACGCGACCCGACGCCACGCGCGCACACGCCACCTGATCCAGACGTGCCAGATCTGCGTGTCGCACATGGTGGGGGTAAACACGCCATCCGACGCGGGCGCGCAGTATGTTTCTAGACAACACTCGACGCCACGAGTCATTCGTTCGAGAACTGTCACTTTATGCCAATTTCATATTAATTTTTTGCATTTATTTAGCGAAATTATGATGAAATGCTAGTATGTCGTGGCGTCGCGTGTTGGTAATATGCACGGTGCACGTCGGGTGTCGACACGTCGCGTCGCGTCGGGTGTTAATAATGTGTTTCCTGCTTAACTCTAGCCGGCTGAGTTATTCGCTAATGAGCGCGGGTTGTTTTTGATTACCGCTCACTGTAATTGAACTACTCGGATCTATTTCAAAGGATCCGGCTGATTAGAATGAAGCGGATCTTGTAAAGGGATCTTAAGATATTATTGCCAACAAGCTTTTCCTGAATTAGCCCGCGAAAAGTGAATTTTATCGTTGATACTTATCTTTTTTGGGCATCCGGTATACACCTTATTGTGTTTATGTTTTTGTGGTGTGCAATAAAGTATATTCTATTTTATTCCAAAGCTAGAAATATTCAACAAAACCGTACTGACACTCGACAATCTACTAAAATTTGTCGAGCTGTCTAACAAGGGTTGGACCTTAATAAGTAGAATTAACGGAGGACATTATTAAGGTGATGGCATCACCTGTGGATGTCGTTTGAGTTAGACGCTCTTCGGGCGATCCTCTAGGGTTAATGGATTGTCGTTGACGACATGAGATTAGACGCTTAGATACCTTGAAAGACAAAGTCAAAGTCAAGAACTTTATTTCCTTAGAAACACAATGAGTTATAGACACGTTAAAAACTTTATTACATAATAAAATATTTATAACCGGTCTATGTAAGTAACTAGAACTTACAAACTTATTTGAATTCATTTCTGGCGTATAAAATAAACTATTTTTTAAATTCAATTTGTTCTGAAATTATGTTTTATAAGACCTGTAATGAGTTCTACTAGGCTCTGCACAGACTATTTACGTTCAAAAAGTCTAAGGGGGTTAGACCATGACCTTCGGAATGAAGCTAACATACCTTTTTATGATTTGTTTGTTATGAATTTGAAGAATAAGATGACGAAGATGGCGTAGTATCGAACGTAGATACATAAACCAACCCTTTAGAACTAGACCGACTTCGTAATTGCCATCTGGCCCATAGAGGCCCTTATTGAATTAATACGGACTAAGCAATTAATATTATCACCACTATAAATGCAAGGGTAATTTCGGAAAATCAGTTTGGGTTGGTGATTCGTGAAATGTGACGCTTTCCTTTCAATTACCGATTTTAAGTGGAAAGAGCGACATTTAAAAGATTTTATTGTTAATTCAACAATAAAAACGATGCAGGTTAATTTTTATTTTGCTTTATAAAAAATGCCTATATGCTTATATTTAAAGTAAGAATTCTATTAATTCCACAAAGGGAATCACTCTCGTAACACAAGCTTCGAGCTTAACAATTGGCTTAATGTTTCTGTGTAAATTGTCCAGCAACATTATTTATTTTAGCTGCGTTGCGATTTTTTTTCAACATTTATGACTTTACATTTGTAACAAGTCCCCTGTCCATACTTAAATTTTCAGATTATACCCCCAATTCAATTACAAAAGCTGCTATGAAAACACTAACAAAAACACAAAAGAGGTTAAAACTTATCTTCTTTACATTCCATGTTTACGTTGGGCCATAAAGTTAATACCCACCTTTGTCCTTCCGACTTTCCCCAGGGGGTAAATGGGGGAAAATGGGGAAAAGTGTAAAAATACAGGCGCGCTCCGGAATGCACAATTCTTATTTAAGATTTTAATCGCGGCTGCGATAAGGGCAAACCTTTTTGGTTTAAAGGTGCTCAGGTGTATTGGACGTGGAACTAATTTCTGTTGGTGAATGTAACAGTAATTTTTTTTAACTAGGTAGCTATTTTTATTAGGTTCAAGCGGATTTTCACGTGCTGAACAATAAGTTTTTAACAAAATAAATAGAAAATTATTTATGACATCAAATATTGTTTGGGGATAGGGATTGTTTATTATACATAGGGGAATAACTTAATCAAGGAAAATTTTATAGACAATGACATCATCAGAGCACCTACCATGGAAAGAGGTAATTCCCTAGCGGCTGGAAAACCTATTAAATGGTGTATCTACTATAAAAGCAAGTGGTGGCGGTGGTGTTTCGAAGTTGACAGAGTAACGTCTTTGAACTAAGACATATTTGTACGTTATAATTGATATTGTCAATAAATATGAAGTTCTTGATATTTTTTACGATTGCGCTGATGTGTTGTTTAGTGGAAGGTCAAGGAATACCGAAAAGTAAGATTTTATTTTATTTTAAATTTTATTATTAATTTAAATTACGACGACTTTTGTGGTGCAGCGGGCGAAGGTCAGCCTGCGACGCAAGAGATTGCGGCTTCAATTCCCGAAACAATTTTTTTTACGATCTGCAGATATTCATTGCGGGGTGTATGGGTGTTCTATACGTACAATAAAAATATATTATGTATGTTATCTACAGCATATCAGAAATCTAGCGACCGTATCACAGCTTCGAGCTTACCACGGGTCGATGTTAATGTGTGGATTGTCCATAGCAATATTTTTTTATATTAATTTCTCATTTTCTTCCAGAAAAATGCCCAAAAGGGGAGCATTCGGTCCTCTACTGCCCGCGGAAGGCCGAGCCTTCCTGTGAAGTCCCAAGACTCCACGACTCTAAGTCTGGAGCGTGTGGTATCCCTGACTGCTTCTGCGACTCCCCAACTGTCCGGGATACCGCGACCGGGAAATGCGTTCAACTGAAAAACTGCCCAAAATTATCATAAACTAGTTTTTTAAATTGGTTTACATTATTGGAGTTTTAGTAAGGATCCCTTGTATTTAAAAAAAAATATAGCCTTCCTCGATAAATGTTCTATTGAAAAATTTTTCACATCGGACCAACAGCGGTTCTGCGTTCAAACAAACCATCAAATAAAATATTAGTTTAGATTAATTTTGTGCGACCATAGGCGCCTAAGCATGTGTTACCTACTATATAGTAGATAGGTAGGTTTACCTTTGATTCAGTTTCCGCAATACAGTCATTTGACTAGCCAATGAGTTCTAATTTTATTTTGTAAAACTTCTTATTAAAATATATTTTTATTTTTATTGGTTTTTCAAATCATTACCTTATGATATGCATACGAGTATAAGTACATATTATGATATACATGCATTAATGAAATTATAATGTATAGATGTTACGTGTAGATACCTATAATAGCGGTACCAACCCCCTACTGGATCTCTCTGATATTAAAACAACATTTAATAAAATATTTTAAATACCATACATACTTCGTGTGTCCAGCAATATTATTATGATGATGATGAAGGTTCAACTAGGTCTGACTCATTTGATATTGTTTGACAACGTCGCGATGCAAGACGTGATAAATCTTCCGATCCGCTCCTTTGGGAAATAACTAGAGTTTGTTTATAAGCGACAGCAAATTGTGTTGGAAATACTTGGTTTACCTGGTGAAGGAAAAAGTGGATTTGTTTGAGAGATCATAATATAAGTTGTCTATTTGGTTGCGTAATTAGGTTCGACATTTGTTTTATAATCCATTGGTTTTCAAATCATTATCATTATTATAATTCAGGAGTAAGCGTAGTTTAAGACCCCATCCAGCTAGGTGGGATGACGAGCTGCGCAAATTTGCTGGTAGATACTGGATGCTCCAAGCCAAAGATAGGACGCTTTGGCGATCATTAGGGTAGGCCTATGCCCAACAATGGACTATTATGGGCTGATAATGATGATGATGATAATAACCCAAGGTACGACCCACTATTAAGCACGGGCCTGCTCAGTACAACTCCTAGGTCTTACTGGATTGTAGTATAATCACTACACTGACTAAATGGTTGGTTGATCGCAACAAGTTGGTATACAAAACGATATTTCTGGCTGTTTTGACGAAATCCACGGATTGAAGTGGTACTCTGCTTAGTCCGACACTACGTGTTCATTTTATCACCTAGATCTAGAAAAAGGTGATTTAGCTCAACACAGCGGTAAGGTAATAAAATAAATGCAAGTAAATGAATTCCTGGAAACTTTGCGGCACAAACACTCGGTCGTAGTTTTCTCATCTTGTTGCGAATTCTTTTGAGTGAAAATGAAATTGTGGAAACTACCGTGAATCATGGATGTGGCATGTTGCTGAAATATTTACTTAACAGCCTCAGATTTCAGAACAAAGCGTTGGATGCACTCGGTAATAGATATGTTAGTATAAAACGAATTACAGACATTGTTTTAAGAGTTCCGAAACCAAATGGTAATAAACAGAACCCTTAAAGATTCAAGATGTCTGTCTATCAGTCCGTCTGTATGTCACAGCTACTTTTTATACTAAGGTGGCAGTTATGGAATGGTTTAAGTGAGTTTTCCTGGTTCTAAGCTACCTCTCCACCAATTCTCAGCCAAATCGATTCAGCCGTTCTTGAGTTATAAATAGTGTAACTAACATGGTCTTTATTTTATATAATTAGATACATAATGGCCTAATTAATATCGGAAATACGTTTGTACTTAACTTATATCTACTGATTGTCAATATCCTATTAAGTAGATTATGTTCTTGGAATTAATTAGGATTACAATGTTGCTTGATTGAGCGTATATTGAGATCGCATCGAGTTACCGACTATTATTATCAAACAATAGACTATAAATAGTGTTGTGAATAGTAAAGTTAAACGTATGTAAGTGTCTTGAAACCATATTATACCATAATATTTGTTACTAAAAGATTCTAAAAGCAACTTTTTCTGTATTTCATGGGATTTCCGAAGAGATATCATATGCTTTTTGCAGTAAATATAATTGTATTTCTTGACTTGTCTTGAAGTGAACTTTAAGATTATATGGAAATAAATTTAAAAACTTAAAAATCTTTAAGAAAACTTAATAAAATCGAGCAATGGGATTCATTCCCTGAGATTCCGAATAATTATTATCTTTCAGCCGTTGGACGTCTCTGCCTAGAGACATGGCCTATGTGCGTGATAATTTGTATTTGCCTTCTCCGTTTTTAGCAAATTGTTGAAAAGCGAGCTCTAAAATTCCATTTCTTTCGTAGTGCGGTATGACGCCAGAAATGAGTTCGTGGCAGCCTTTTCCTTATTTTAGGGTTGAATTATATTGAAGACCATTGTTACAAGAGCTTTGAACCTTTTCGTGCCAAAATAGTCGTCAAAGGGGTTGTATCAGCAAATCTTTGGAAGGTAGTGGTTTGAAGACTTAACTATACACTTAGGCAGACTTTATCATTAATAAAAAGCGAAAGTTTGTCTAGTTCATGTGTTGACTTACTAAAATCATCATCATGCCCGCCTTTGGACGTCCAATGCCGGACAGTGGCCTTCCTTAATGATTTGCAGTTATAACGGTTGGATGCAACTTGCATCCACCGTGAACTGGAAGCTTTGATCAGATCGTCTGTCTAATAGACAGTAATAAGAATTTTAAGATATTTCTCTCATGTAAATACTTTCTGTAAATATTAAGGATATTAAAAATATATTTAGAAATAAACAATAATATTATTGAGTAGTGAATTCAAGAAAACATAGCGGCACTCGAGAAATCTTAAGAATATTCCGTAAACACAGCGCTGCCCCCTGGGAAATAACGACTCGTGTTTGCTTGACCTCACGCTCAGGTGTTAATGGGAAGCCTATCTTTCAAACACCTCGCGAATTCATCTTTATTTACTTTGATGACGCAGCGTTGAACGTCCACCAACGAGAATCACCAAAAAAGATAAATAATATTATTCAATTATGAAAGAAGCTGGCTTACGGCCTCTCACGACTTAGCCACTTACCCACTTAGTCAACACGGTTCACATGGAATGGTACTATTCTTAGACCGGCACCACGCGGCTGGCTGATCGGCTCCACCTTATTACAGCTCTATGTTCTATATTCTATATATTCGTTCGTTCCTACACTACTAAAGTCAGATGTTCCCTTTCAAAACTCCCCGTAATGCAAAGAGATGAGTATGTATCTCCTACCTACTATCTATCTTTAACACTCGTACTTCACACGTCTCATGTTCTAAATTCTCACCAAATTCTCACCCCTTCATTAAGCAAAGGCGTCTGAAAAGTGTCGATAATTTTATTTACTCCACTGAATCTAAGAAAAGCTTGAAGTAATTGCGACAAAAGGTTCATACACATAGCCCTTATGTTGATGAGCACAAGGTTGATTGTAAGACGTGGGGAGATGTGAAGGTTACAAAACTTATTTGTGCGAATCTCTTTTATTATTTTCCACTTTGGTGAGTCTTATGTGTCGGATGTCCGAGGAAATGGATGCGGCATTAAGACCCCCCGCTAACTACAGACTTTCTATGGGCCGATAGTTTGGTCGGGTTGGGCTGTTAGTACGTTTTTCGACCGATACCAAATCGTGTAGTATGCGGACTTGCATACATCTTCATACTGATTATAAGCCCGACCAAACTATCGGCCGATAGAAAGTCTGTAGTTTGCGAGGGCTCAAAGTTAGTGGAAATTGGCAGACCATGTAGTGGCACGGAAATAAGTAGAAAATAGATGATAATTTGAAAAACTTTATGACATCTACATAAATGTACGGGCAATTAGTGTATTAGGAAGGTTGAAGTTCTTTAATTTCTTACAATTTTACCTAAACTGTAAGTACTAGATACTTAATACTACTACTTCACAGACAGATTAAAGAGGAATTACATCGATCGATAGATAATTTATCTTTGACCTAGAAGTCAGATGTTCCTATTGGGATTATGGTTTTGGCGATTATGATAAATTGGCCTAACCAGTAACTACTGTGTCGTTTGAAGAATATAAAAAACCCTTACACACCATGAGTATCGTACAAATGGAGTAACTCTCAAGCAACGTTGGAAGTTTGGAACATAATTTTCTTAATAAACCACATCCAAATGTCAATCCTTACAGCGCGTTCCCTTACGCAATTCACGCCCAATTTGACTGGTTGAGGGTAGGCAACAAAAAGTTTAATGCTTTTAACGCGAACCTCCGTTTACTTAACTCGGTACGGAACCCTTTAAACCGTCATTCTCCGAGTGGCGGATTCTAAGGATTTCGTAAGTGGAGACATGTTGGTATTGGGTTTCAAGATATTGAATTGATATTGTCTTTTACAGATTCACAGAATGTGTAAAACAGCTTTTGTTTGGTAAAGAGTATGACAAATAAAGCTATCCGTGGAAGATTAAGCTCTATACCTAAGTAAGTAAGTACCTACCTTATTATATTTAAACTGTAAATCATCATTTATCGATATAGCTTATTCAAGTACGTGCCTGATTGCCTATTTGTAACTAATCTGCCAAACAAATGCTATATTATTATCAGATATCTATCTGAAGCTTTATCTGTAACCGAATAAACAAACCCTTAACCTTTTAAAAATATTCCTAATGGGAATATACCATCATTATGTGAAATACGTGAATGATTATGACGATCAATCAGATCGAGACATCATGATTTAAAAGCAAAATATACTTAACTAAATTCATATTCGGTTCATACCATTTATCATGTTATTTACAAAGGCATTCGCTCCAAAAAATTACAACAAAAGGAATGAATTCGATTCAAGAACGTTCATTTCGGCACTCAATTTAAGAATCGACGCCTTGATAATCAAATCAGCCAATCACAGGCGCTCCTGCAAATACGTAATCAATCATGGCGGATGAAATTTGAAAATCAATCGAACAAAAATATTGTGAGAGATTTTTGGAGTACATTAAATGATTTCTTTTTCCCATAGGTAACATGAATCCTCACTTGATAAATAATGATTCATCACCAATAGTCAGGTATAATGTAAGTATAATTATATGAATCCCTTTAAAATCTCTAGTAGGTTCTGTTGGGGAGACCCATGCCTAGGTAATATATAGGATGTTATGATGATGATGAATGATTACATGAGATTACGCTCGCCATGCTCCCTAGAGAAGAACATAAAGTTAGGACACATAGACCATATCGTCATTTGTATCTAAAGGTCTATCTACTATAAAAACAGGTGCCTAAAATAACTACCAAGTGCTTAGTTCTCACAATCAGCCACAAAATAAAGTGAGTTATTCAAATATCGTCTAACAATACGAACGCGCTTTCTCATTCTTAACTAAACCAAGATGAAATAAATTCAACTGAAAATCGTGCCGTAGATTAGTAACATTGCATGAAGGTAGAATTCACCTCATGTAATTATTTTTTATTTCATTTGTATTTTACCAGGAACTTATGAGAAAAACACAAAGCAAAATGATGAACTCAGACTCGAACCCACGTCTTGGGGTTGACTGGCCCAAACTTTACTGCTCAGCTACGGGACCCTAATCACCTGACGAAATTATGCTAGTCGTTGTGTTTTTAATTTTTACTTTGTGGATTATAGTTTTCTGTAACCATTTCTACTATTTTTCAGCTCAACGGCTTAAAAACACCTTCGTTGAAGTTAACTAACTGTTCGGTCTGAGATATTTACGACCTGAGTGTAATTAAATTCTACAATTTGCCTTGAAAATGTTATCTGAATTTATTTTAAAACTAGTTACCGTCAAGCTGTTCTAAGTTACATTTAAGCTTGCAGCCATCACAATGTCACGATGCGAAGGTTAACGTTTTATAGATACAGTACAGTTTTATAGTTCCAAGGCGTGAGCCTTGGAACTATAAAACTGGATATCTACTCTCTAAAACGAATTTGATAATATCCTAAAACTGTATTAAACTCAAAAACACAACACAAATAATAATTTAGGCTACCATATGCATGCACATTATTAAATGCTATGACGATGCATAAAAGGGTATGTCTATATCAGTCTAAGGATTGCGAAGAATAAAACTATGCGTAGAACTTTGCAACATAAAGGCCTAACAAGTTGCCAGCGAACATACCTACATACAACAGTGCGTAATAGTTAAACCGACGGATCCGAAATAGGCGTTACTGGTGCAAATAGTAGGTTATTGTCAGTTTGGTGACGACAAAAGATGCAATTTGTCAAATCAAACAACTCTTGGAAACATACGGAAGTTCGACTCCCACTCGAGGACCAAGGAAAGTAAGTAGCAACATAATTCTGTGTAGCATCTTGTTATGACCAACACGATTATAAAGCGTGATGATTTTACTAAGTCTACTTTAAAAACCAGCAAAAATTCACAATGAGATAAACGGACAATACACGAACCTTATTTACGTAGACTATTGATCACAATTATACACAGTTTTTATAGTAAAACCAGCAAAAATGTTAATTAGAGACCCAGTGATGTTGGCGGTGAGACTAGTAATAAAATAATAAAAACTATGGTACCTATACTAAAGGGAAGTTGAATGTGTTATTAATAAAATATGATGATGATTCTACGCGCGGTTCAAAGACGACCGTGAGTACACACTAGCAGTAAATTGGTGTGTCTTCGAGAGGGGCGCTGTAGTGCGGATTTAGTTATAGATTTGCAGTTGAGAGATTGGCTTCGATCCTGCTATTACACTAGGCTGGCGTCCTTAGAGTTTGACGGTAAAATAATCACCTTGTGGAGTGAACATTGGCACAAGGTACCTGAAGAACAAACCATTTCAGTGACTTGAGTGACTACACATTTTATAGATTTTTAGGCGAAAGTTGATCAAACTCAATAAAATTATGTCTATTGAGACATTCAGAAGCAACGGTATAGATCGTTGAGTGTTTATAAATTTAAATTATGTAAAAGCACTTTGAAACCGCTATAAATTATAAAATTTTACTATTTTATAATTTTATTTTAAGGCGTATTGAGCTCGTAAATTCATCAAAAACCTACTATACAAAAGAATCATAAAACTTCGCAAGTTACAAGTTCTAAATTCCTCGAAAGACAAAAGATTGTCCATTAATCTTCCTCTTCCTTGCAAGCCAATGAATCAATTAATAAGCAATTAACTGCCTATCAGTTTAAAAGTTTCAATTTGTTTGGATTAAAGAATTAATATCCTGTCGGGAAAATGTGCAGTAAAATACTTTGATGCCGGAACTTTGGAGAATTTTATCGCTAAATTGATTGGATTCGATTAAAGATTTATAGATGGTGTCAAATTGCCGGATAAATATTTAGCAAATAGCTTGCTAAAAGTAGAATAGTAAAGTTTTATTATAAAGTTAGTTGAAAATACTTTAAGCTTGGTTCTAGCTCTTTAGTTAACCACTTTTTTTAAAAAGTAGGAAATAATGAGCCGTTCTGGCTAAGTGGTAGCCCACTCGACTTTCATTCCGAAGTACGTGGGACAGGGCCGGATCTACCTATGGGCTGATTGGGCTGCAGCCCAGGGCCCCGGGGTTACAAGGGGCCCCCAGATCCCGCTTAAAAGTAGGTCATAATTTGAAAAAAAAATAGTTGTCTGTAAAGTCGGTTTACGGAGGATATTTTTACGTGACAACGTCATAAGAATATATTTATTAAAAATTGCATATAAATATACTTACGTTTTCTTTTCTGCTTATATGGGAACGAACTGTTAAATTGTGAAATAAAATTAAAATTCACCTTAAAAAGTTTAAGCCAGACCAGATGGTCTTGCCAATAAGATTATTATGTAAAACTGTATATTGACCTATCCAAGTGTACTTTTATGTATGTTTCTGGAATAAAGAATTTTGAATTGAATTGAATTGATGCTGTCAAAGCGTTAAAAATAGATAAGTAATCATGAAAATTTCAAAAAGTTGCAGTGAAAGTGAGGTGGAGAAAGTTGATTTTCGGAAAAGGCACAAAATTTATACATAGGTAGGTGAAACTCGAGACATAAAAACAGATATATTTATAAAAAACTAGCTTTCCGCCCTGCGGCTTCGCCCGCGTTTTACACTTTCCCGCAATTTTCTTTGCTGTAAACCTCACGGAGCCCGAAAGCTTTCCAACGAATGAAACAAAACGAAACCGTGGAAATCGGTTAGTGCGTTCTGGAGTTAAAGCGTCAGGAAGGAAAACCCGACTTATTTTTATATGCGTAGATTTTTTAAAACTTTTAAACAAATTGAGTACCTACTAAAATATGCCCCCAAGTATACAGGGCGTCCCAAAGTTATGGGCCATGAAGGGGAAGTACCTTAAATATCGTAGATAGTGAATTTTGCTCAAAGAAGACTTCATTTTATTTTTAAAAGTAAGTAATTCTGCATTCATAGATTTTCTAAAGATTCCTTGGTTTGTCTGGGAATCAAACCGACTTACAACGTTCCTTTCTTTTAAAATACTATGTTACTTAAGCAGAGTTATTATTTTTTTAGCTATTCTTTCGATTGGTATCATAAAAATAGAGTAAATTTTTTTTCCACATGTAAGTCGGTTCGATTCCCAGACAAAGCAAGGCATTTTTAGAAAATCTATGAATGCAGAATTACTTACTTTTATAAATAAAATGAAGTCTTCTTTGAGCAAAATTCACTATCTACGATATTTAAGGTACTTCCCCTTCATGGCCCATAACTTTGGGACGCCCTGTATACATAGTTTCAGCCCAGGGCCCCACAAATTCACGATCCGGCCCTGACGTGGGATCAAATCTCGATTTTTATTCTTGAAAAATGTATGTGTGCTATGATAAAATCAGTAAAATCCTAGAATGTCTCTTCACCCTTCGCAGTAACTCAAGACGCAGACAGTCGGTGACGCGTCTCTCCAGATGGCGAATTGAGCTATAAATCTCCGGATTTACATCGAACAGATATATTCCGATTAAAGAAATATTGCTATTGTGATCCACATTGTAATAATTTCACGCACTTCTATCGTTGTTTTTGTAAATAATACCAATAACCAGAATTGACGATCTTTGTGTCGCGGCGGGCGAAGATCCGCCTGTGTTAAAGGTGGTTGCGGGTTCAATTGGTAAATTGCACATGATCATTAAAGTACATAGGTAATCTTAAGGATTTTATGGAAATAAATGACAAATCTGAACACGGCTTCTAACCGTGCATCATCATAATTTCAGCCATCGGACGTCCACTGCTGGACATAGGCCCCCCCCCCACTGTGACAAGATCATTTGTCCATTTTGTTAGTGTATAATTTTTCGGTCCCATCGGTCATCCTTTAAGCCTCGAGCAGACCGGATGCGTATACGTACACATCAGCGTAGACGTGCACGTACCACTGAGTTGTAATGTATGGGAATCTATGAAACAGGACACACTGCTTGCGTAACGTGACGTGCGCGTGCAGTGTGTCCTGTCTAATATATTCCCATACATTACAACTCAGTGGTACGTGCACGTCTACGCTTACGTGTACGTATACGCATCCGGTCTGCTCGAGGCTTTAACCAACCCAACCTAATCTTTAGTTCCAACAAAATCCTGTTAAACAGTTACAATTGAGACCAGCTGGCTGTTTCAGTATCCGATACAATTAATCTGTTCATCGCCTCCGGTCGAGTGCCGGCGGATCACGGCCCATTAACTTTAAAGAATCGAACTGGATCGCTTAACGGGCGTCAATACGTCAATGTGTCTGGAACATACTGATATTAGCAGTTCGTTTATTTTGATTTATGTTTCATTAAAAATGCTTCAAAAACGCTGAGCATTGCCCTCTTCAATGTTTATAAAATAAAATATTTCTTTATTTTCTCTTGTATAAAGCTGTATCCATATGCGTAGGTATAGTTATTGTTGATAATGTATGTGTTAATCTCTCATTAGCTAAATCATTTCAATAGTTTTCAGATAAAGGTTATAAATCGTTTCTCTAACTTAAACTAATGTAGGCTATACAACTTCTTTACGTTGGTAAATAAGTGAAATGAAAGAAAGTGAAGTGAAGTTGGTGAAGGAATCATTATTTTTGTATTGAATAATTCGCAATAAATCGCGATTTAACCATGTTTTGTTATTGTTATGAACTCATAGATTATAAATCTAATATTATAAAAAAAAACGTTAGTATCTATTACTTCTGACCAATTTCTAAGAAAATATAAGTTAAGAGTTTTGACTTTAGCAAAACACTCGATAACTTCAATAAGATTTAACTCGGAGGAAAAACTATTTGCCCCAAACCTTTTACAAACTAAATCCAAAAAAGAATGTATCGAAAAAATAATGCATACATGCAAAAATAGAGTAGAATATGATTTCACGGTTACTTAACTATTTACCAATAAGTTTATCTCAAAGCCGCACTAAACGCTGATAGTATGAAATAAGTCTGATATTACTATGCCTCGTTTGCTATCACTTAGCTAGGCATGTTAGTATAAACTTTTGTACTGTTAGTGCCAATATATTGTATTCTCTGTATCAATTTCTTGGGCTGTTATGAATGTAATTGTGAGCTTAAAGTTCACAGTTTTTTTTTAATAATATATTTAGTACTTATATTATAATGTAGTAAAGGTATTAAAAACTATCATATTATTATATCTCCAAAAAAATGTTTTAAAATTTACGCGTCTTTTCACCACAAAGTGAAGGTAAAAAAGATCAGGTAATATTATTATATTACCCGTATTTAGTTCGTCCTGACGTTATTTGCGTGTTAGTTAATGTTTAATTATGCTGAGAGGATGGATTTTGCCCTCGTTAACTCAAAAAGTTTATTTTTGTCTTTTACTTACTGGTGTATAAAACTGACATAGTGTCAAGAGGTCATCATAATATTTTCTTCTTTGCAATCACAATAATGCGATAGTCGGGATAATCCAACCTCACTTAATTTAGCGGAAAATTGCATTTCAATATCCACTTTGATATAATAATAATATTGATACTAATGCAAATGGCATATTTTATTTCAGCATCATCAAATCAATATTAACAAATAAATAATAACACAATAAAATAGTTTTAGGTAATAAACGTGACTATATTGTATATAACTCCATTTACTAGTCATCAGTAGAACTTATAATAAATCTTGGGGGAGCTGTTATAATAACCATACTTAACAGGCGAATTTGTGATTACACAGGACAACTCTGCTGCATGCCTTTGTGTACATAATCCATAACACTAACCCTTTAGTAGGTTTGACGTAAGCTATATCAGCGTGGTAATTATCCTAGGGCTTCTTTTAAGAGCAGTAAAATATATCAAAACATGAACAATAACAGGGGAACAATAATAGTTGGTACTGGAATAAAGTTATATTCTGTATCGCGTCATCGCAGGCAAATAGCGGACGGCAAAGTTGCTGTTGTTGGATCGCTAATCCTCGTCGACACATCCGCCTCAACTTACACGCGTGCTGAGATTGAGGGATTTGTGCCCTGAGGCATAGGCGGAAGCGATTTAATCTGCTTGTATAATGTTTGACTGTTTTAGGGACGACTTTTTGGTCGTGTGATAGGTTATTTAGAGAAAAAAATATATAAATATAGATCGATGTCACATTTTGAATTATATGATTCAAGAATGACTGGGCCAATTTAGGTGCTTTTGGTTCTGAAAAAGCCGTTGTAGGTCAAGGAAGGTTTAATAGGTAAGAAAACATTGGAATAAAGCCACAGGCGGCTTACCCGCCTGTGGCTATAAACTTCAAGCATAAATAATTATGCAAAATATTGATGTGTGGTTTATCCAATATTGAGCTCCGTGGTAAGCTAGAAGCTTCCGTTACAGGTTCTATAACGTGCGCAATTAGAAATGAGTTCTGTAAATGGCGTCCGCTCGCATGCGTTCTCGCTCACTCTCTATCGCTGTCTATACTTTTATCCTTGTTTTGCCAATCGTACCATACCTACCCGCCGCCATTTACAGAATTCATTTTCAATTGCGCACGTTATAGCTATTTGATTTACTTAATAAAACAATACACTACATGGATAGATTATATATTTTGCACACATAGAAAACATTCGAAACACTCAGTACACATAAATTTCATGATATTTTTCACAATGCACAAACATTCATCAAGAAGAATAAAAATCCCTGCAAGTCGTATCACAGAAGACGTGTTAATAAAACATCGGGACGAATGCGGATTTTTTATATGCGGGTCGATTATCACGGGACGAATGTGGCCTAAATCAACACGCTTTCGCTATTACATTAGACAGCACATAATCGTACACCTTATGTCGCTGCGATGCAAACTTCGGTAGCAGTGTCGCTTAAATTATCGGCGTCTTGTGGGGGGACAGGGGGACGGGGGGACCAGGGGGTGTGCCAGTGGGGGGTCGAAGGGGAAAGTTTCACCAGCTGTGTTGTGACATGACTGCCAACTTGTGCCTGGATATTGCACTTCGCTGTTATTATATTGACGAGTGGCTGAGCTAGAATGAGGTTAGGATCTTCTTATGTCAGCTGTGAAAATAGTTTAGGAAGCCGAATGGACCAACAGTGACGCTATTATGCTCTTAATTAATTTTATAGGGTATTCTTAAATTTCTTAGATCATAGAGCAAGAGCAGAATTAATTGGTAATTTTACTGTAATGTTAAATTCTGGAAATGTCCTAACTGCATGGAAGACAAAATTAAATCTATCCCTTTTTCATCATGATAAATAGATTTCTCCCTAAATTTTCTTTCCTCATCAGAAAATCTAGTGTTAATAGATTTCATTAACCCCTTAATCACAAAGCCTTTTCCCATCGGCAAAGGGTACGGATACTTTGATTAAGGGGGGTGGGTACTAATGACTCCCCCCTTCATTAACAATCCCCTGATGCAAGTCAAGTTAATATTCTAACAGTCAGATGGTTACGTTAGTCGGGTTCATTAGGGAATGGTAATCTAGAAATTCTAACGATCATCATCATCGTATTAACTTTCCCACTTTTGGGACACAGGAACCCCGCTCTAGAGATTTTTTTATTGAATAATTTATGTGCGCTTTGTAAACACGTGCTCTAACGGTGAAGGCAAACAACGTGAGGAAACCAGCATGTTTTGAGAACTATGAAAAGTTTGAAGGAAATTGTGTATCATCCAGCAACCCGCACTTGGCCAGCGTGGTGAATTAAGGCCTAATCTTTCTCGTCAAGAGAAAAGACCTAGTAGGTATCCTAGTAGTGGAAATAATAAGATAATTTAAGATTAAGGGAAAGATAAAGGGAATTATAAGATAAATTAAGATATAAAGTAATTTAATAATTTACCCTAATTTCAACAGTCATGTAAATATGTTTGATTTTATTTCTGTAACAATCTAACAATAGCTGATCTAATCCAGTATTCGGAGGACGCTAACTACTTATCCAAACTAAACTAAGCTAACTAACCGTAGGTCGATACAATCAGTTTTATTTGAGCATTGGATTACCATCGTTGTTATTTATTTTCGTAGATCCACGGATTCAGAATGGAAGAATATCTTTCTTTGGAAAATCCTTTATTGATAACTAGCTTTTCGCCCGCTGATTTGCCAGCGTTTTAATTGTTTGTCTCTGTAAAACCAGGAAAAGGACATAATACATTGACAGACATACATACATTTTCCTGGTATTAATCTATCTCCACCAATTCTCAGCTCGATGGGTATTATGTATGTTAAATATAAAATATTGTGTGTTGTACAAAATAAATGAATAAGTACTGAAAACTTATCGTACTAATAAACCAATTTTAACATTACATTTCTTAAAACTAAGGCACGTATTATTTATTTATCAATATGAAAAAAGTAGAACTCAATATTTATTTATTAAAGATTCCGCACCTCAACCCTTTCAAATAAACCTAATACCGACCTAAGCCACCATCCGCAAAATAACTGCACAAATGTTCGCAGAACGCATTCCTGTTTCTCAGTCCCGCCCCAAATCGGTCCCCTCGTCTCTGGGGAATGTGAGCGATGTTCTGTTTACAGGTTCATTCGAACTTCGCTTATAATCATGTTTTTATTTAAAGCCACTTTAGCACGAAACTTGAAAAAGCGGCGCGTTTTGGTATAAGTAATTTTATTTGTATTTAAAATTAAACTTAATGTATAAACATAAGCTCTGGTGTAGAGCAGGACTCTGATACTATATACATAAAAACAATAGTACTATATACTTTTAATAGAGTCTCACACGCGGATATTGATTACATTAAGTACTTAACTGAGAGAAATAAACATTTTGTATATTTTACTATACCTAAACATCTGATTCGAAACATCATTAGTACCTAGGTACTATCTTCATACGTCAAGTACTATAAAACGAAATAGGCACAAAATTGGCACAAAAACACTTCCCTTTGAGGTACGTGACACCAATCCCCCTGATTTATACCCCATCCTTGCACCGGCAGGCACACAGAACAAATGCGATCATTATAGGCTCGACAAGTGTGGCCCATTGTTGGCGCCCCTGTCCCGAGGGAAACGATGAAATACCGCAACCAGAAATCACCCTTACTCTGTTCTAATACAGATTGATTTCCTATAAAAACTCGTAGAAGAATCTAGAAGCCAAACAGCATTTTTTGCTGATGGAACCTGACCTTTATGTCAATGATAAGATGACTTAGTTTTGTCGCCATTTGCTTGACTGATTTTGGGTAAGGATTCCCTAGAGTATGAGCTAGATTGTTTCTAACTATGTTCTTCTAAATCGCCTCATGTTGCGCTTCAGTAACTTCAAGCTTTTTAACATTATCTTTCACTGTAGCGTACGCTGCTGTATTTTGCAAAGAAACTATCGCAGAGAAATTAAAAAAAATTGTGTCCATTTTATGGCTTGGATTTATCATCACGGGAATTGGGCCAAATTAAATGATAATGACTCGCCTAATTATTATGTACTCATTTAAAACTTTTATTCGATATTATGTAAATTATATTAATTAAATTCTAAATCTAGATCCAAAACTGTAAACCCAGAATACTCTAACTAAACTAAAGTAAACCAGAGTTTAAATATGACCTAGTAATTGACTTACAGATACGCGAACTAAAATTTATCATAATTTATCTTACTAAGAACATGTTGAAAGCATAGTTGTGTCGTATTAATATATTACCAGATACTAATCATTGCCTCGACTTTGACACCCCGTACCTATTAACTATTTACCCCTAACAGAGGGTCACCCTCTCAGTCATTTGACTATAACTTATTAATATTAATGAGCCTTTTGATTGGCTATAAAGTTGTTTTAGTCTGTTTTTCTATACGAGATTATTTGAAATACTCGTACAATTATAAATGAGTTTTCTGCAGCACCGTTGAAACATGTACGTAATCATAACATCGATAATAATTTTATTCAGAAGTATCTTAAATATCATCTCTCTTCTCCATCCAAAGGTTGCCTGGAAGAGATCGCTCTTTAGTGATAAGGCCGCCCATTTTACGTGTCTCTTTTTGTGTTATATTCATGTGTTTTGTTTTTGGTGTACAATAAAGTGTTTTTGTATTGTATAGTAAATTGGATGATTAGACAGCGTCGGACGTCCACCAACGAGATGCGTAGATAACCTTGTCAAAGCTGCCAGTATAGACTTTACATAGCGTCTGACTAAATGTTCATACTATGAAGTCAAGTGTTTGAGTTTCCAGAACAACTTATGATTAAAATCAGAGAAGAAACTAACTCTTGGCTAAGCGCTGGAAAACGCCATATAATTTAAATAAGTCGATAACGACCGACGTCACCATTACCAGAATAACTTGCTTTAGATAATTCTGGAACACTAGTTCTGACTACTGTCTTTGCTTGTGTTCTATTGCCGAGGGTTGTGTGAAATTACTGACGATGATGAAGATGATGATGACGCCTTAAGACTGTCTGTGTAAATATAAAATAAATATAAATATTGACGTATAATTCACACAGCAATATCAGCCTCGTGGTAAGCTCGAAACTTGTGGTACGGGTGATGATGAAAATGATGATGACGTCCTATGACTCTGTCTGTGTAAACATACACAAAGAGACAGGTTAAAAATGTGTACGGTTCGTAGAAAAATAATTTACATCGTGCATTATTTTTGGTACTCAACCTCATAATTAAATGCACTTATATTTTATACATTTTGTACTTTCTGTTGCAAAGAAATATTAAAATCTGATTTAAGTACTTATATCTTAAATAGTGACCAAAAAAAATTTTTGAAAATCATGAAACAGACAGTCAACACTTCCCTGTTTTATTAGAATAGCAGTAGAACATTAACATAAATCCTGCAGATACCCTGGCGAAGGCATAATGGCCACGGAAATTAGACGAGGATTCTGACTCCGTGTTTTATTAGTCTGAAATTGGCCTAAAACATTAGTGTTACTGAAAGTTTTTAAATTGCTCAGTAAATTATGAAGTTTACTTATGAAGCAGTTAGGTATTAATCAATTAAAATTAGATGGATTTTATAATTAAATTAACTTAATAGACAAACCTTGTATTGTATATTTAAATAAAAAAATGGACATTAAAATGAAAAAAATATTACTGATGAACTTCATAACTTTACGCCCTTGAAATATTTAAATGAAGCTTGTTAAAATCAGTGCTTTCGTTGTTGGTTAAAACCAATTTTAACGGTATAGTCAAAAACTAATAACATTATGGAATATCCACAGAATAGTTAGGGTAATTTTGTATTCCATTCAGCAGCGTCGCAGCAATGAAAAGCACCAGAGTGCGGAACTAAACAGGTTGTGTAAACTGTTTGTCTGAAGTTTTGCCCTCCTGGCGCCGGGCAACAATGCAAGTGCAGCCATAGGCACACTGAGAGTTTCCAACCTGCATTCACCATGGTACTTTTCATCTATATATTTTTTATCCAATATTATAAAGCTGATGAGTTTGTTTGATTGATTGTTACTCGTAGATTGACACGGAAAGGACAGATCAGCTAGTATTGGAGTAAATAGAAAATCCATGAATCTTTACCAAAACCAGGGAAAATTTTACCAATTTACCAAACCTAATGGCCAAGCTAACTCACGATTTAATACAAAAGTTACATTCGAATTAATGTAACACTCGGCATGCTAGAAGCCTTCGTATAAATTTATATTTTTACGCCATCGATTTAATTTGATTAATATTCTTATCATAAGCACAAAGCTTGCCAAACGCAATGTAAAAAAAGATACATCCAAAAGTTGTAGTCTCAGTGTCCCGCGTTTTATACTCATACTTATTTTTTTAAATCAAAGTGGTGAAAATTATGGTGGTTCGGTAATTGAGCCATAAAATATTCACTCGGTGTACCTCTTCCAACTGCATTGAACTCATAAAATATTCTTTACAAATGAAGTTTGGGATAGTTTCACGGCGGTTCATAGTTAGTTTGCGATCTGTTAATTTCGAATTACGGTTAAATATTTAACCGTAAGCGGTAAACAATGGAGCTGCGGGCGGGAACTGGTTAAATAACGACATAACGACAATCATAATCACACTGTAATGTACGTTCCTACTGCTGGGACACAGGGACTTTTCTCTTGAGAAGAGAGATTAGGCATTCATTCACTATGCTGGCCAAGTGCGGGTGAATGACATTATGTCTTTCAAACTTCGTTTCCTCGCGATAAGTTTTCAAAGCACGACAAAAAAATATCAAGAAAAGTGCTCGGCGGGGTTGATCCCACGACCTTCAGAATGAAAGTCAAGTGTGCTACTTAGCCGACGCAGCTTCTAACCAATCCTAGGCTCCTAGAATCTGGGATATAAAAAAGTTGAAAGTCTTAAACTTTCCCAAGAATAAACAAACCACAGCCAGTGTCATTTAATTTGAGCTAATATAATAGTTGAGTCGCGTCTGGTCTTAATAACTTGGACAATAAATAACTTTGTTTTCTTTGCAACTTGCTTGCGTTAAACTTTTATAACAGTTTTCTCAGTATATAGTCAGGGATCCGTAGTACATGGAAATCAAGTGATTACTAACAAGCTAATTTTTGGTGAGTAGCTTCGTTTCCATGAGACGTCCAAAGATATCCTATACCCAACTCTCGATTGTGGTAGCTAACAGAGATATCAAGGATTAAAAAAATCAAGGATGTAAAACTGGGATAACGGACCACGAAATTTGTAGGACAATATGTTATATCTCAAGATAATTATCTAAATTATATAAAAACATGTTTGTCCTACAAAACCTATGGTTTGATCAAAGAGTCCGCCATTTCGAAAATGTATCGAAAACGAGGTCAATTTAAATGATTACTATGATTACTAACCAGCTGATTTTTTGTTGTATACTTAATTAATATATATAAAATCTAACGGACATATTGTCCGACAAATTTCGTGGTCCGTTATCCCGGTTTTACATCCTTGATTTTTTTAATCCTTGATATCTCTGTTAGCTACCACAATCGAGATTTGGGTATAGGATATTTTTAGTCGTCTCATCGAAACGAAGCTACTCACCAAAAATTAGCTTGTTAGTAATCACTTGATTTCCATGTACTACGGATCCCGGCCTAATATTACCGTTATGAAACAAAAAGAGAATAATAAAATGGGTGTCCCACAAGGTTCTATTTTAGGACCCTTACTTTTTATAATATATATTAATGACATCACTGCTTGTATAGAAAATGACAAAGACATTGTACTTTTTGCTGACGACACTACACTTATAGTGAGTGATAAAAATAAAGAAGATATAAATGCTAGAATGGACAAACAACTATGTAATTTAAAAGACTGGTTTAGTGTCAACAATTTACTACTTAATGTAGAAAAAACTAATATTGTTAAATTTTTTTTAGGATCAGGACATGACAATAATAATTATATTAAGGATTCGCTAGATAAATATTCTATGACAACATGTAATAGTTCTAAGTTTTTAGGGGTTGTTATTGATAACAAACTTATTTGGGATAAGCATATTGACACTCTTTCAAATAGATTAAAATCTGCTGTATATGCTATCAAAACAATCAGGACTCTCAGTGACATTAGAACTGCTAAAATTGTATACCATGCTTACTTTCATTCCCTTATGGCATACGGTATTATAGCTTGGGGTAGATCTGCCCATGTAAACAGAATTTTCATTCTGCAAAAGAGAGCGATACGTTCCATTTTGCAAATGAAAAGTTTAGAATCTTGCAGGCAAAAATTCAAGGAAAATGAAATTATGACATTAACTGGAGAGTATATTTATCAAAATTTAATGTATATTAAAATAAATCTAAATAAATTCGAATTAAATTGTGACATTCATGGATATAACACTAGAAATAGAAACAATATTTACCTTCCGTCTTACAGATTAAAGAAAGTCATAAATAGTTTTGTTTATTTAAGTATTAAGCTATTTAATAAGTTACCGACAGAACTGCGTTGCATGGAAGATTCTACTTTTAAAGTTGTAATACGAAAATTTTTATTGTACAAGTCATATTATAATATAGACGAAGCACTTGCTGATAATTTTGACATAGATATAACCAAAGCATAAGTATTGTACCTATACTTAGATCTAATTTTAATTATTTTTATAATCTGTACTTTTTGACTTATCCAAGTGTACTCAATGTATCTTAATGGAATAAAATTTTTCTGATTCTGATTCTGATTTATTTAAACATTCATTGTCATGATGGATAGATAAGTATAATTTTTAAACTATCATGGTTTTCAATCATATTTGAACATGAAACGTATAACATACTATGATTTAAAATGGCACGTTTTTTTGATGCGGGATTTTTCAAAAACATTGATTAGTAGGTGCGGACTTGAACCCCCGACCTTCGAAATGAGAGCCAAGTATAAATCACACTTGACATTAATTCCGAGGGTCGTGGGTCGTCCTTAACCAAACTGCAATCTCCATTTTAAAATTATGTCCTCATCTGCTTTAGGTTAAAACACTAAATAGGCTATAAAATATCACGTTAAGCCTCTACCTTCCCTATCTGCATTATCTTAAAATATATGTAACGAATATTTCACAGGCAAACAAAGCGGAACAAAGAGCCCATTAATTGGAAACTTGGAGCGTGTACAATAAGCGATATACTTAAAAACTACTTTACAACTTGCCTGAATTACTCCCCAAGTTTAAGGCATTCTCCCTGTTAAAGAGGATTGCAAGGAGGGGGATACATTGGTAGAAGACGCGGTTTACGGTGCGTAGCGATTAAATAATGATAATTAAAAAAATATCTAACTGTTTTGTTTTAGTATATAACATGTATTTATTTAATATATTTCACCTCCATAAATTAGTATTCATTAGTGTATTATATTATTTCTCATCTATTAATATGTATTATATTATGTATACTTACATTATGTATTATTTTACATTATGTATTATATTACATTAGGTACGTATTATACTGAGTAGTACACCCGTCAATTTTTTTATTTCTTTGCTCTCTTTCCATCCAAAGGTTCCCTGGAAGAGATCGCTCTTTAGCGATAAGGCCGCCCATTGTACTTGATTCTTTTTGTTGTTTTTTTGTATTTTTTATTTATTTGGTGTACGATAAAGAGTTTTTTGATTTGATTTGATTTGTTTTCTAATGAGCACACTCAACTTTCATTCCGAAGGTCGTGGGTTCAAAACCCAGGCTCTGATTTTTCTTCTTGAAAAATTATGAGTCCCTTAAAAACATGTTCTCTAACGTTGAAGACAAACATTGTGAGGAAACCGACATATCCAGAGCTTTGAAAAGTTCGAAGGACATTGTGTCATTCACCAATCCGCACATGGCCAGCGTGGTGTATAATAAATGCCTAATCACTTTCGTCAAGAGAGAAGTCCCTGCGTCCTAAGAACATGATGATACTTTACGATTATTTAATAAAATACAAAATAATAAATAATTATCGTTAATTCCAGTGACTCATTCCTTAAAGTATGCAAATCACTCGCTCAAGTTTAACCGACGTCTTGTAAGGAACATCGCGAATACTCACAACAACTTCGAACACGCTCCGGGTACCTACACGTTTGCGACAATGTTGGGACGATACAGCCACGTGTGGGAAATCACGGGCCCGCGGGGTATTTTGACGACCCCTGACTAAAGGTTTTAAATATCCATAAGTAAATTTGTGATTTGTGTTGTATTAATTTTATATTATATATTCAAGTATAAAACTGACAGTCAAAAGACAAGTAGTAGTTACGCCTGATGGTATTTAAACTGCAATTCTTTGAGAGAATTTCCTCTTTCTCCAAGGCGATCGAAATAGGAAGAACCTCTTTGAATTTGCCAACTCTGTACTATTTTAGGGACGACTACTAAAACCACTAACTTTTCAATTTATATCTGTAAATCGAACAGGAAAACAGACGAAAAGTTAATTTATAAAATATTCAAAATAGGCTAAGGCCTAATTCAACACGCTGGTCAAGTGTGGGTTACAAAATAACACAAGTCCTTAAAAAACATGCCGGTTTCCTCATGATGTTTGTAATCACCGTCAGAGCACGTGTTAAATTTTTAATGAAGAAAAATCTAGAGGTTTGCGGCCGGGTTCGAACCCACGAGCTTCGGAATGAAAGTTGTGTGTTGAAACGGAGCTTAGCCAGCAGGGCTATAATAATCTACTACTATCTCTCCAATTAAGTCTGAAGTCTTAAGTTTACAAATTCGGCCATTATACTCAGAAACCGTGTTACCATCTAACGACCTTCTTTGAAGGTGCTGGCTGTTCGAGCCTCTAATCTAGCTGGCAACCCTAGACTTGCCATATTATGGAATTGGTGCCAAACTCCTTTGTGAAAACGGTTGTTAAAAGTTTGTCGGCTTGTTTAGCATAAGCATTTCGCAGCAATTCTCAGAAGATGATGGTTTTCCTCACGATATTAGCTTTGAGCCTCAAAGAATGGAATAAGCAAAAAAATTGCAGAGGTAGGCAGTATTTCAACCCATGACATCGAAAAAAAAATGAAAGTCATTTGTGCTTCCACTTATCCAACACTGCTTTTGTCGGCTTGTTTATAAAAATACCAAAGTTTTATTATTTTTATGAATAATAATCATATAATTACCTCACTTCTTTCTGTGGGTAATAAACGAATAATTATAATTCTCTAATATGTACCTAATAACGTTTCAATCGCGTGGACGTGGGGCATCATTAGGATTGTTCGTAACTAAGTGGGACATTATCAGGGCTGTTCGCCTTATCCAACTTACAAAGCTTCGTATATTTCCCGTTTATACGAAAATGAATCGTGTGAAAACTTCCTGTCTGGCGTTTAATAAAGGATGCGACATAAAGTCACGGGAAAATTCATGGAATAAATTAATTAATAAATGATGCGGGATAAGACCCTATCAACGTCATACTAAAAAAGTATATAATACATATTTTAACGAAAAATACAGAAAATACAGATTTGCTCGGCCTTCGAATGTAAAATCTTGAAAGGTTACCAAGGGAATAACTTACATTTATTACACGTATTTCAACCCATTTTAATTGTCTTGGTAGGTACTTTTGTTCTTCCTAATATTAGGTAACTGAGTAAAACCTAAGTTTAGAGACTTACATGAAAGTTGTCGTTTGTCACCCCCCCCCTCCCCTGCCCCCTCCATGCGGGTCCTCCATACGCCAAACATTTAACTTAAAACTTATCGTCAACTGAACAACCCCTAACAACCTTCGCCCTTCTAACAGGGGCGGAATAAGGGTAATAAAAAAATAATAAACAAATGTAAAAATTGTACACTTGTAAAAATGTATTAAATAGATTTGATAGCGTATAAACTTCATTATAACGTATTGCTGGACAATTTACGTAGCCCCGTGGTAAGTTCAAAGTGATACTACTGCTAGATATTTGATAAACGTAATAGTACCAAAATAATGTATTTATTGTATAACTACTTAGAGTGCAAAATACCTTATCCTATTATAGAGAAGATTACTATTTAGTTCTCTTCTCCGAAGTCAAATCATTCACTGATTTTAGGTCGTCTGCCTGCAGATATCACTTCAATAAATCCATCACCTAAATCCATCCCTGTCCTTTCCAGCTACTCAAACCGGAAGGACTCGGGTTTACATAATTCTCACATTTCTATGCCCATTCGATACAGACATACATATTACTTGCACTTCAGTTTTATACGTATATTTTATATGCGTATTGAGCAGTATATGTGAATTATGGATGGCTGAATTATTGAGGTGTGTTGGTGAACAGTTTTGGATATGGTTGGTTATATAAATTAAAATTAAATGTATGATGTTAATATGTATAACAGTCTTATGGTACTTTTCCACCTAAATCTTTCGTAAAAACGTTACATCCGGGCGGGAAGCAAACCCGCAATGTCCTACGTCGCAGGTAGACTATTGGCCGCCGAGCCAAAGCGCCTGAAATAAATGATGTTGCTGCTTAACCAAGTAAGTTATTTATGATGTAGGTAATGTGTAAAATGTGCCGTATTGGCTAATTGGTTTTGAAGGTCGTTGGTTCAACCCCGCCGCCCACCTCTAGATTTCGTCTATGTCTCACTACTATTAAACTAATTTTTAATTTTTATTAAATTAGGTATATTAATTAAATTTTAACGTTAATAAATACACATTATTTAACTTAAACATCGAGTCTACTCATCCGATACAGCCCCTATAATAAGCCAACATCAGAGTCATAATATTTGCCATACCATTACCGAAATCACAATAGAAGAGTCAAAAACTCACTTCACACACTCCAAACTGTATAAACGCGATACAGCCGACAAAAGGGGTGAGAATTGGGCTCTCTTTTTGTACTTAGGATCCCAGGGTCGGTAGACTTCTCATATTGAGAAAGAACGAAAAAAAATATAACGTGAAAAACGGCGTTTTACAAAACAGTAAGAAATATTGTCGTTTGAGTTGGAACTTTTTTTAACCACGCTTATTTTAAATGCGGTAGCACCGTTTTAAAAAGATAGAGTAGTTTTTATAGCTTTGAGTTATATTGTTTTGAAATATCACAGATAAATAGTTAGTATATTTATATTTGAAATTGGTATATTTAATTAAATGAAAGTTCTTAAAATGCTTTCGTGCTAATAGATAAATGTTAATTGATATACCTTATGATATTTACAGCGAGAATTTCTTAATATTAGAAAATGCTATAGAAAATAATTACAGGATTGCAATGTTACCTTTGTCCTCGAATGGGAATTGAACCCGCGGCTGGCATATACTTACCAGTAGGTATATGCCTGGCTCCTCTGTTTATTCTGATATTTCGGTTTAAGAACCGGTAGCGACATCTAGTAGTCCTAGAAAAATCTCTCAGTAAAAGTCAAAGTCTCAAAGTCACACGGCCTCGGGATCCTAACAGCTCTCGTTATTCTCTCGCATACTGTATAAGTTATTTGTCTTTTGCATTCGAGAACAGCTCTGGGACGATGTTTGTTGATACTTTCAGTCCCTGAAATGCGTTGTGAGGACTTTCAAATAGTTCCTTTGTATAAGTAAGCAAGGGGGTTAAAAGACTAGTTTATTGCATAGTTGCAACAATTGTTGCTTGTCAGATTATATTGACACAAGCAAACTAATTTAAATTAGGTGGGTTTTTTGTTAAAGAGTTGTCGTTTTTGAAGCTACGTGTAGGTGTCAAAAAGGAAACATTTTCGTATTGGACTCCAATTCCTAAATTGTACAACACAATTTCTAAAATCAATGAAAAATACTTACTGAAAACTCTAGCACCGAACGAATTCAAAGTAAAATCCTTAAATAATAGACTATAAGCGGCTTAGTTTGACAAAGGACCAGGTGCACTCAGTCTGGAGACATCGATGTCCGGAAGCACCTTACATTTTCAAGGAACGAATTTAAACTCTTAAATAATTCTAAGAACAATGAAAAGTATTTCAAGGAAAATTGCTCTTTTTGTTAAATAAACGCCAAGTCTGGCTATTTTGAACACTTGTGCACGAGCCTTATTCATAAGGATTGAATCTATGAACTCGTATATGAAGAGATGCGTGATGTCTTAGCATTTATAAACACTGAATATTTTACAGGTTTCCAATTTCTCATAGATCATTCGTTATACGTGGAAAAAATGTGTTTTTTTGTGTAAAAAACCGTTATTTGATCAGATAATAATATAGTATTTTCTTGCTTCAATAATCTGCGGACAGAAAAAACGTAGCTATAGGTACCTACCTGTTATTACAGGTAGAGTAGTGTTAGCTCACCTGTTTCCCTAAAACTGTGCAAATATTTCCCCAATTCCTTATACGTTCAAATACACCTTGCATACGTACTTTCTAATTAAGCTCATCAAAATTGTACAAATACGAGTCGTAATAAGATTTGTAACACAAATACTCGGGGGAGGCATTACTTAGGGGAGTGTTATCAGTGTTTGAACAGAACATACAATGGTCGTAATTGTGCTAGACGCAGCGAGTGAAGGGCCGCTGCTGCACTCTGTAGGGAATAAATAAAAATCAATAAGCTGTTAACATTCATTATGTAAGCTGTATAATATTTTAGATAATTTTCAAAACTATAACACGAAACGGATAACACTAACATAAGCATGTATCATAGTTTCCCGATATTTCGAAACTGTTACAAGCGCACGAACGTTATTCACAAACGAACCGATTTACCGTTTCGAGTTCTATTGTAAGATACCATGATTTTCAAAAAGTAATAATTCTCAAAATACTCGTTAAATGATAATGGACACAATTTAAAAATAGTCTAGCTGTTTAATGTGTTTCTATGATATTGTTAGCAATAAAAGCGTTATGCACCGATGCATGCCACGATTTCGCAAATTATTTGGCGTTATTGAAGATTTATACTGCGTTCAAAGCGGTATGATTCATTAGTTTGGGTATGTTCAATTTTGTTAATTATTATTGGTGTTTAATTAACTAAGTTTCCGAAGAATGACAGCTGAAGAAAAAATACGTTATTAGCTTTGATATTTCAGTAATATTTTTTTTCAGTTTCAGTATTAGCTTTGATATTTCAGATAAAATCAAATTTCAATTAAATATGTTTATAAATTATTATGATTTAGACACATAATGTTTGGTACACTACACACACTTTTTGACTTTACAGCTTAGCGGCGATGTTATGTATATCCGACGTTTCTGTTTTCATCAAGAGAAAGAAATCTTCAGGGAAGTACTGATTAATCTACCGCACATACAACGTGATTTGCGCGGCTTACAATGGGAATAAATTCTGCGAGCAAGTTTTAGCCTCATTTTAAATACCCAACTCATAAGATTATACTTTTATAAATACATCGTAAGACATTAGGGATTCAGATACGTAAGAACCGCGTGAACCAGACTCTAGAAACACCTGCGTTCAATTTAAACCAATTATATTAGTTAAATTAGCGTGAACTTAAGGGGATTACGCGTCTTGAGTTCTTTAGTTCTTCGTGGCTGTTTCGCTTCGAGAATTAGTATGGAAAATTCGTGTTTATTACACGGTGGTGGTTTTGCAATCTAGAATTTTATATGCGGGTTTAATAGTCTTACGATCACTGAGCTGACGCTAGTCTGTATCTTCGACTTCGAACTAATTGGCCCTAAGAGCAATCTAAGATACCTTTTAGAATTTTAAGCTTAAAGCTCTCACAGAGACATTTTGCTGTTACCATAAATTGAATTTCAAAAGCTCCTAAGCCTTCCTGTTCAATGAGGGTCGGAGTGGGGGTGAAAGAGGGTTTGACTTAAAACTTGCGATGGCGACGTCATAATTTCACGTAAAAGCCTCGTCAGTACGGTCCAATAGATACGCATTGACGGTTTGTGGTGATGCGAGAAGTCGTGGAGGTCTTAAATGTAAAAAAAAATACAAATTAGTTAAATTAAGCTCCTTAGATTCGCGACGCGCAGGGCAAGTAACTGAGACTAACTAATTATACTATTAAAAATATTGAAACTATATTATGTCTCTGATTCGCCTAGATCTCCTGTCTTGCTTAAGGAGTATTTTAAAATATTTCCAGTTATTTTTCTCGGAAGAAGCTTGCATCAACAACTTTCGCTTCGTTAACTAAACTAATACATAAAGCTTCAGCGTCATAACCACAACATGGCTGTTTTGGTTTGTATTTTATGTTTATATATACCTACCATATCCGAATCATCCTTCATCTGTGTTATAAGAGACAATCAAGTTTTTAGAGGCAAAGTGTCCCGTCGATCGTCCCTCCATTGTGCTATCAAGGCCCGTTAATTTGTCACAAGCTGACACTTATTTACTTTGATTTTAGAATAAATTCTCCTTTATTTTAATGCCTTTTAAAATGACCTTTTTGAGGGCAATGGGACGCCGTTAGCGCTGCCTTGGGACTTTTGAAGAAACTATTGTTTTTAAGGCTATTATGTCAAGTGGATTGTGTTTGGATTTTAGCAATTTCATTTGTGACATTTTAATTAATTTCACTTCTAAAATCTTGTTAAAGTCAAAGTTAAAGTCTTGTCTTAGATTTATGGATAGTATTTAAATTTGACTCTGAAATGTGAATTTTATAAGGCTTACGATACGATATTTTTGAAAGTAAGTCAAATATATCGTATAGTAAATTTTGCTTGCAAAAATCAGCTTAATGTGTATAGTGTGTTTTCTCTTATTTTATTCCAAGTGTATTTTTATGTAGGTATGTTTCTGGAAACAAAATATCTGATTCTGATTCTCCTTTGTACTATTGCCCTATCTTCTATTGCACTGTCGCTGAAAAGCTAGAGCCCAAATTCTGTCGTTTCACACGGATCGCCTACGGGTAGTTAAATGTTAATTTTTGTATGAATTTTCAAAAGTGCGCCGCCAGCGGTTGTTGTTAAACATGCAAACACCACGTTGCTCCAATTTTACGAGAGTAACTTTAACGGATATTACTCTATTCAACTAATTCTATTATTTACATAGTTGGAAACTTGGAAGTAATGTAAGTTGTTATAATAAGGACAAAAACACAGACCCTCAATTTAATAATATTCTAACAAAATACATTTAGCAAGTCAGCTTTATTCCAAGGTGTTCAAGTATACCGAAAACAATAGGCTACAGGCCTTTACCTCAATTAAATTATTACCGGCTATACATTTTATCGAACAAAGGAAGTGTTGTGCGTTCCACTTCCGTTTTATAATTGATGGCCGCGGTGGATTCGCCATTTGTAAAGCCCTTTACATTTGTGTCTCTGTACGGAAGGTGCGTTCCGAATGGCACTGGCTTCGGGAAACTTAATGGTTTATAGATTAAAAGGGTAATATTATGGGTAATATGGTCATCAATGGTCGATATAGCTTGTTGGGATGTATCAGAAAACGTTATCATAACAACATTAAAAATGTCTTCAAGAATTACAAACTTTTTGTATCTGATGCCAATACACTTAGTGTCGCTGACTTTTACTGTTTCATTTTTGAATTTTTTTTAAAATTAGGTTTTGATTATCTTTTATTTTTTGGGGTTTTTCAGTTTTACCAGTTTTCAATGATAAAAAAAATCAGCTAATAATATTTTATAGTTTAAGGACTAATTATGTTTTTTATACCATAGTCAACGGACTATTAGAAATTGTAGTTTGTTATTATTAGATTATTACTTGTTTTTTATTTATTAATCACCATTCTTGTGACGAGCTGTGGGAAGGTGGTGCTTATGCAATGTAATGTTAATAATAAATGATGATGATGATTGATCTAATGAGTGCCAACGGGAACAAACCTGCGAACAGTCTCGAGGTAACCGCAGCCGGCTGAATTAATTGCGGGCCCGATACCCACAGCCAAGATATTGTCAAACGAATTAGTTTTTAACGAGATTGCTGATTTAGAAGTGGATTGTTTGCGCAGCCCTAATTTGTTTATACTGATTGACAGTGTGAAATGGGACTTCATTTGTCAAATTAAATTAGATAATTTGGGTCGGGGAAGTTGGTTATGAAGTAAGGGTGCTTTTCCACTAGTTGTGCTACTGCGTTTGATATCTTCCAATCAGAGCGATTGGTCTCGGATGGATGGCATATGGTGCCAGTCCATTACTAGTACCGCCCCAACTATAACGGTTCTACGACGAGTGTCAACCCACGATCCGACGCACCACGCGTCGTTAAAAAAAATATATCAAATAGCATAACCTTGGTTGATAAGCACCTCAAGACCAAGAGGTGTATTTTCCGTAATTTTCTTTTTAATCAAAACGTTATTAATCCGTATTTCCTTTTAAGTATTTCAAAAAGCTTCTTTATAACATCTTCTAGTATTATAAGCTTTATCTGCATATAATTCTAGAATAGATTTTCTTTAGTAATCCTAAATCTGCCTTATCTGGCATAAAAATACACAAGCTGTATTCACTGAAAATCAAACAAAAGAGCCCCGTGTTCCAGAAGGCTAATACAATATGGCAAGGGCGTTTTATTTTATCGCTAGAAATCCTTGAAAGCGCACCTTGTCGCCAATTCGGCTTATTTTATTTTCTAACGCTCAATTGTACTTTTAGTGTGTGTTGGGGAATAGTGTAGTGGAATTGTTATTGGGGGGCAATTTGGAGGTGCTCGTTCGAAGGTCGTTGAACCGCGTTTGTAGGATGTTGAACTGGGTCAGTGCAAAAGCCATGAATGTTTTAGGATATTTGAAATTTCAATACAAAATAGCCGTTTTGGCTAAGTGGAAGCACATGAAACTTTTGTTACCAAGGAACTAGATTCAAACCACGATGCGTATTAAAAAAAAATGTGCACTTGAATACCTGAGCTTTAACGGTAATGGTAAACATCCCGAAAAAACCAGCATGGCCTGAAAACTTTGAAGAGTTGTAAGTCAGGTATACGTGACTTTCACCAACCCGCACTTGGCCAGCGTGCAGGATCAAGGCTTAGATTCGTCGTAAAGACAAAAGTCTCTTTGCCCCAGCGGTGGCAACGTAAATGGGGGGGGATAATTTCTAATATAGGGGATGCCATTCCTTAGTTCTCAATGAGCAACACTTTCTATTTAGATTAGACTAACCTAATCTCTGAGTAATCCTATAGGTGTATAGGTAACTTATAAGGGTGTCTATGATGATAATGATGATTCCACAAACACCGCAAAGCCATTCACTATTGTGTTTCACAGTTATTCGGGCCTGAACGGAATTTAAACAAAGAGATGGCGAATAAATCGAATTTAACCGTTCCAATGTTTTTAGAATAATGTTTTATTTTTATGATATATTTTAGGGTTAGATGTGGAGTGGACGAAATCTGAATCAGCTGAATTGTCGGTATTTATTATAATATACAATTATAATAAATACCGACAAATCATCTTCAAAACCCTTATCATCATAATTATTATATCATATCCCATATGATCATGATTTGTCACCTAAAAAAATCAATGGCACTTTTTGTTGTTATTATATAACTCAATAACGGTTGAGCCACAATATAAGGCGTAGTGTCGATTGTACCATTGATTAGTACCATCAATGGTACAATCGACCCAAAGTAGTGTCACTAGTACCATCAATGGTACTAGTGACACTACTTTGGGTCGATTGTACCATTGCATCGAATATATACATAAAAAAATATAATAGGGTGTTTAGTTGTAATAAATAATTCCATCAATTCATTGAGGAACAAAACCTTCTTGGATGTTTCTGCTTATAATATCTTGGCCACTTTGAAAAGATGATCAATGCTGGTTCACGGTGGACGCAGGCTGCATCCGACCGTAATACCTGGAGGTCGTTAAGGGAAGGGAGGCCTATGTCCAGCAGTGGACGTCCAACGGCTGACATGATGATGACGAAGTATGTATTTTGTCCTAAGGTATTAAATGATTATCCTTGAAACAGTTTAACTTATAAACTGATAGGTGTCTAGATGACATTTGTCAAAATGACAGCTGTCAAACTTTAAACTGCCACAACTCTGAAACGGCTTGGCCTAGAGATGCCGTACTATTTCAACATTTACGTTGACAGCTGTGAAACTTTAAACTGCCATAACTCTGATGGCCTAGAGATCCCGTACAAAGCTCAATCGACAGGTGTTAGGGAGAGCAACGTTTTCGATGACAGCTGTCAAACTTTAAACTGCCATAACTCTGAAACGGCTTGGCCTAGAGATACCTTACTAAGCTCAATCGACAGGTGTTAGAGAGAGCAACATTTTCGATGACAGCTGTCAAACTTTAAACTGCCATAACTCTGAAACGGCTTGGCCTAGAGATACCTTACTAAGCTCAATCGACAGGTGTTAGAGAGAGCAACATTTTCGATGACAGCTGTCAAACTTTAAACTGCCATAACTCTGAAACGGCTTGGCCTAGAGATACCTTACTAAGCTCAATCGATAGGTGTTAGAGAGAGCAACATTTTCGATGACAGCTGTCAAACTTTAAACTGCCATAACTCTGAAACGGCTTGGCCTAGAGATCCCGTACAAAGTTCAATCGACAGGTGTTAGAGAGAGCAACGTTTTCGATGACAGCTGTCAAACTTTAAACTGCCATAACTCTGAAACGGCTTGGCCTAGAGATACCTTACTAAGCTCAATCGACAGGTGTTAGAGAGAGCAACATTTTCAATGACAGCTGTCAAACTTAAATATAATAATAATAATATTAAATATTTTTGTTATTTTTCAGGAATAGTTTTCAGCAAAAAATTTTGTTATTATTGCAACACTTTTATAATGTTGTAATGTTTACATGTTTGTATAAAATCTAGATCGTAATAATTAATTGAGTTACTCAAGTTGTAAGTAATTTTATTCTGTTTTGTAAACTAATAAAAAAATATAATAAAATAAGATTGAGACGAAATTATTACTTTTAATTTGTTTTTTTTTTCATGAGTAAATACACGGTATAAACTTGTATGATTTTCAATGGTACTAGTGACACTACTTTGGGTCGATTGTACCATTGATGGTACTAATCAATGGTACAATCGACACTACGCCCAATATAAGTGCTTTTGGTTTTATAATTATAATAGGCCAGGGAAGGTTTTAGAAGTGACAACACAATGGAAATAAAACGGGCGAAGCCGCGAGCGGGTCAGCTTAGACATTATAAAAATCTAGGAAAAAAAGGCCAGGTTCATAGGTGTCATTAGCTTGAAATGGCTATCCATATAATATTAGGCTGTTTTTTGGTTTCCTCACGATGTTTGCCTTCACCGTTTAAACACGCGTCTAAAGTTCAAAAGAGGAGCAAGGTTTGAATCCACGACCTTAGGAATGAAAGTACGAAAATAAGACAATAAGGGTTTTGAAGATATATTTTTTATATATTTATGATAGCTATAAAAACGGAACCAAAACACTTCATGTTCAATACTCGCTCACAACCGCATGTATTATTTGATTCAGTTTTATATTCGTACGTCCGCGTTCAATGCCGATGGAGATTTATGTACGATCAATGGAACACATTTTAACGATATTGTTATCATTTTAACGTTATACGTATTTGAAACTTGTAGCGTTGTACATCATCATTATAAGCTGTATTGCACGTTGTCGTCAAATAACAAGAGTAAATAGATTATAATCAAACATAGATGAATTTTTACGTGTTATTTTTATTGTAGAGGATTCACCAAGTTTAACATCATTGTCCTTGGTTTCCAGACGGCTGCGTTTCAGACATAGGGTATGGTACAAGGCATGAGTATCATAAAATAGTACATTAAACAAGATTTCATAAATAAATTCATCATTAGAAAGTATATACAAAAAATTCGATTCCGAAATAAGAAGAGTAGAACCGACATAGCCTAGCGTATTAGCTCTTGGAAGTGAGCATATAGCGAGGACAACAGATGGTTGATGTTGCCGAAAAGCTCTCGAGTGGAGACTACGGATCGACAAACGCATCATCGGACTTCCACCAACAAGATGGACAGATGATCTGATCATGTCATTTTATTTTCTAATATTGAGAAAGGTTAAGTTTGTCAAGAAGTCACAAGTCTACCCAATAGAAAACATTTTAGATCTTGGGAGATAAGACATAATCACCATGCATACACAGCTTTATATTCTAGTATGTGAATATTTGAAATAATTTCATGACAATAAATGGGCTGCTTCTATTCTTAGACGTTTTTCTTATACCATACGTCACTGCATCGATTTAAACAGCAAAGTTCATCCCTGTAATGTCGTTAGCGACTCAATCAGGCCCATTGACGACACGACGTACGCCCGATACGACCACATTCATTATACCCCTGCAAGTTCCTGTCTGGCGAGTTTGTCTGAGGCACTGATTGAGCATTGTACAGGTAATGAAGTTTTAATGTGTTTACTCGTTTAATAATCAAATCTGTTAGATATTATAGCATGAAAACATCGTGCAATATTAAAATAAATCAATACCAATAAAATTAGATTAGGTAACATAATAAAAAGTAGAATTTAAAACTAAGATTTATTTATACTGTATGCATCCTCATGACATGTGTGTTTGTATGATAAAATAAAGTTCATTTAACTTATAAGTATTGCGGAAAATTTCACACATCAACATCTTGACGCGTGGTAAGCTCGATATAATTATATCATTAAAACAACGTATAATATAATGCTATACCAGCACACAGAACGACACTAGGGCAAAATGCTGCTTGCCAAAAAGAAGTATTGTGTTACCAATCCGCACTTGGCCAGCGTGGTGAATTAAGGCCCTATCTCACTCATGCAGAGACAATTCTCTGCACCCCAGGAGTAGGAAACTAACGTACCTACAAACGAAGGTGCCTACGCTTAGGTAAGCTTTATTATGATTAAAGGAAATTCATACCGATTCTGTAATGGATGTTGACATCCCACTTCCTATTTTTCAATTCTATCTCAACCAAAATCCGATCATTTTCACCATAATGGTTTGTTCTCAACATTTGAAGGTACCCCATTGAGGCACCCTTACAAAGGGGGATCATTTTATGAATTACACCCTCCATGACACTCTATAGGGTGATAGGGTGAAAAATCTCGTGAATTTGACAGGTTGAAAGGATTCGAGCGTTTCCGATTATCACGCTTTGATCATCTATAACATACAATTTTTAAGGGCTTGAATTGTTTGTTAAATTGTAGGAAGTAAAAATTACCTTTAAATTGACCCTATTGACTGAAGCAGCGATTTTTCTTTCGTTATCTTTAACATTCAACACCCAACACTCTAAAACTTTTGTTTATATTATTTCCGGAAAACTTGTTATAATTAATGAACAAACATTTCCAGGAAGCAAGTTGCCAGACGAAAAATATAGGTGTAGCAACTTTTTCAAAACTAAACTTTCTTTTCATATGGTTTTGAATCATCTAAATAAAAGTTCACTAATTTTTTTAAATAGACCCACGTTATAGTATTTTGTAAAAGTATGGACATAGGAATATCCGTCTGGTTCTAAGCTACGTCTCCAACAATTTTCAACCAAATCGATTCTTTAGTTATTAATAGTGTAACTAACATGACTTTCTTTTAAAAAAGATATACCTACCTAATAAATTTCATTCCTAATTTTTCATTGATCTAGAAATAACTATTTTACTATTTGACTTGGCACAGTGTTGTTCTAACCGCGATATTATCTTTGCAAAGACGCTGGTAAAAGCTACATATTATCCAGTATATATAAAATCTCCGTCTTTGTTTCTGAATATATCCAAGCCACGTATGAATACAGCAATAACCCCCCAACATCCAAATCAAGCATTCTCCATTTGTCCCTTCGTGTTTGCTACCAAAATATTGTCCTACCCTCTGAATATTAACCATGTCCCTTATTTAGCGGTCCCTAAATTATTCCAATCTTCGCATATTGAGCTCGAATATTGGATGCATGGCTAGTTTACTTAGACCCTGACATCTTGTAACACAGATAGAGACGGGTAGAGGACAAGCTACAATAAGCAAATGACAAGAGAGCATAGAGAATTATTTTATTATATATTATGAGATTATTGAATAAATTTTAAAACTAATAAACGAATCACAGTAACGTTCTAAATTCGAACAAAATTGACAAAAGTCAGGCACACTCACGTATCTATATTAATCCGATACCAAACGAAGTCTGGTCTAGAATTCAATGCATTTAAATCGTTTTTGAAACGCATTATCGCGATATAGTACCTACTGGCTTTTGTCAACATGAAACGTATCTAAATATTTTATTTATTTTGAAATGGAAACGAGAATGTTGACTATCATCAACATATTATTATAACCCTTAATACGTCCCACTAAGACCTCGAGTTTCCTATAAAAACCCCGGTATTAGACGTTCTCACTGCTGGGATACAGGGACTTCTCTCTAAACGGATTGTCAGTTGTCAGATTTTCCTTCACCGTTAAAGCACGTGTTAAAAACGGAGATGCGCGCCAGGTTTGAACCCATAACCTTCGATATTAAAGTCGAGTGTGCCATTTAACCAACACGGTTTGTAGAGCTTGCAAATTATTAAGTGTGACGTATACACTTATAATTTGCAAGTTATCCGTGTATATGGAGTAAACCTTTTATTCCACGGTCTGAAATAGATTTATGTATTTCAGTACATATGGAATATGCAAAAAGCGTAGTTGTATTTACCCGACCGCACCGAAACGGACAGTCGTGTAATTGTTTTCCATTCCAAAGTAATTGACTTGCGGTGAATGTCGATAAATGTTTTTAAAAGTCCTTTAGATACGTGTGTTTTTAAACGAAAAGTCCATTTAAACGTGTAGCAAAGCTGCGGTTGAAATGCTAGTATAACAAAACAATTGTATTGGTTTAATTATCATTCTTTATTTAAAACTATATTTACAAATTTACTAGCTCGCGGGTTATGTGGTATAGTTTATGAAATTACATTTCATAGTATATTTATTGAAGAGGTTCAACTGTCAAATAAAAAAATCCATACCTACAGCCGCCATGTTTGTATTTCCCGAAACTTCCGGTTACGTTATTTATCCGTCGTCACGGATTGTTTGGACATTATTATTAATGAGGCCTGTCCATTTATTTATACTGTTTGTTTTTCAATTTTCGAATTCGAATCCATAATGAATATTCAATTTGTAATCTGTTTCTCTGCTTATTCGTTACCCAAAATAGAAGTCAATAACATTTTTCTTATCAGCTGACTCAATTAGAAGATTCAAAATGATCTTACGTTAATATTTCTATTATTATTATTTTCATAAGGCACAATAGGTACATTTTTAATAACTATAAGCTTGTATAACAAGACCCAGTGTGTCCACCTTTTCAAAGAATTCTAATTTCTCTGACCGGACACTTTCAAAAGAACTTTCTCGTTAGAGCGCTGTTTTTTCGTTTCCTTTCCTCGGCTTTAGACTTCTCAAAGCGTTCAGTCGACACCTGCATTCACGGCTTTCAAAGGACCTAGTTCCACCGTGTTTGGTTTGTCTTTTTATACCGTGCATAACGTTTGCGTGAAAACTAGAAAATATTAGTATGTTTATCGTTGTTTAGTTATATCTTATTTTGTAATATGATTCGGTTTTTTACGATAATTTAGAAAATGAAATGGGTAACATAACATAATTTAAAAGTTTTTTAATATTCGACACAGTTTCTAGGGGTCGTAGGACTCCGCACACAGGACATGCAGAGATTTAGGAGCACACTCGACTTTTATTCCGAACGTTGTGGGTTCAAACCCCAGATTTTTCTTGATAAAAATATTCATTCGTTAACGCTAATTTCTCTCGTCAAGAGAGAAGTCCCTGTGTCCCAGCTGTGAGAACGAAAATAGGAGTCCTTATGTATGGGAATATGAGTTGTCATATTAGCGTGAAAGTGAAATAATACAAATTGATTCAATGTAGAATGTGTTTCTGCCTAAAAACCTTTGTCTTAAATAACTATTTACGAATACCCTAAAAGCGCAAATACCCCCTAACTTTAGACCCCTCGAATATAAAATTGAATTAATAATTTAAACACTTTGTAACCACAGGAGGGGACAATATCCCACGGGAAATCTAGAACCAGACAAGCTGCTTAGCGTATCCCGCACATAATGTCTATGCAATATTAGCCCGTGTTTCATCCTAGATTTGGCTTAAACTTTTAGCTGGGTTTCAAAATCAAACAAAACTTAGACGATAAGTATTAGTGAAAGGTCATCTGATTACTGATATTTGAGTAGCTGTTAGTCTGCGGATTTGCCAGTGTTATAATAGACTTTTCCGAAGTAAAAATAATCGTGTGTTATTCTAACACGAGCTGTATTTTTAAATAGTTTCATTAAAGATTTAAGTAGGTATGTCATTTATTTCTGAAATATCAGTCATAAAATCCTGAAGATCACTTGGACAAGTCAATAAATACAATTCTTATCACTGTTATAGTTTTGGCGTTAATGAGGTTAAACAACCATCTACTCACATATCCAAATGCGTTTATATGTTTATAAGGTGAGAATAATTTAACAAAACCATCATAATCTATTAAAACTGGAAGATCTGCGTTATATTGACAAGTCAAGTCAACTATTTATTTGTTTCTTGAATTAGTTTTGCAATTTACAGTTCATCTAAGCATAGAACTAACCTACTTTCCGTAGGTACCGTTAAAGCAATTTAGTGATTTACATACCAGAACACGAAAGAGCGTAAACAGTGTAAGGCTTTTATTGGTGATGATGATGATGATCCACATCAAAAAAAGTAGCTTAAGTTATTTTAGTAAATCTCTGTCTTTAATGTATTTTTTTTATAATTAACACCAAGAAAAAAATTGTACCTGTTGATGGCCAACAGGCGTTCAATCATTGTTAAAATAAAATTACGGTGATTAAGTACATGTTGTTATTTATTTTTAAGTAAACAGTAGAGACTGCTGCGATTATTGCAAACTGGTTTCAGCGCAAAAGGAAACAAAGTGCATAATGATTTGTGTAGGGACAGCAGAAAACGTTTTATTTGAAATTATATTTTTATTTAACTGAAAACGTATAAGTAATACCTAATAAAATTGTTAACTTTCAAAGTTATAAATGTTGATTGCAAAACTTTTTGTTTTTGTGACATTTTTAGTTTTGCCCCTGTACTCTTTAAATGTTTGTGTGTATTGACTTCTTTAGGGAGAAATCAATAAATTAAATTATATACTTTCCATATTATAATTAAAATGTTGCATAACATTTTGAATAAAACAATAGGTACGCAAATTTTAAACTCAGAATAGTTATCATTATGTGGGATAGTTCAATAACATAGTGCGGACAGAAAAACCGAGGGAAGAAGCTAATTTTTGAATAAAATCACACATGCTTTAATTAGTCTTTAACAGTTTTATGTTTATAACATAAAAAGCTTACATAAATACTCGTAGGTATTTGTTGTTGATCGCAGTTATTTCATACAGTACCAATACAGGTCGACGCTGCTTATCTGTCTTCTGTTATATAAATCCTTAATTTTTAGGCAGGCATCCATATAGCGGTTTACTGATATTTATAACAATATGTTAATAAACTACTTCGTTTTTGCTGACCCTCCCATCCCACCCAGATCATGGCGGAATGTAAAAAGCTGCGCCGGAGTGGATCCGCGGGAATTATCTCAAATGAAGACATTATCCTGCCGAGGCGTGCGCGCAGCCTACGTGATCTTTTTGCCGCTATTATTGTTAACTTAGGGCTGCCATATAAAGATTATAATTAATATTATATTGCTGGATAACTCAGCAATATCTAGCCACTAGCCTGGTAAGCTTTAACTTGTGTTACGGGTACTAGATATCTAATAAACTAGTCACACAACTTTCGAATATATGTTTCTATAAATTAACCCTTGTAAAAAATATTTGCAGATCGTACAAGTATTTGCTCCACGGCGAGAAGCAAACCCGTAACCTGATCTGATCTGCTAATATTTGTTCCGGGTGTCTGGGTGTTATATATGTATAATAAAAATATATATCTATGTATGTATATTATATTAAGTATATCAGAAATCTAGCACCCGTAACACAAAATGTAAAGTGTAAAAATTGTCCAGTAATATTTATTTATTTATTTATAACCTTCTGGATAGCATGCGGACTTACGCTCATTAAATCGCCTACAAAATGTATCATCAGTAAAAATCTAGATATGTCGGCGTGGTTGTTACGTACCTAGCTATCGGACCAAAGAAAAATATAGTAAAAAATATTATTAAAATTGAAAAAATATCCTTAATATCTTCTATGATAAATTAAGACAGGTACTGGCATCCCTGGCTTAAGGGCAAAGTTGAAGGATTGTCTTCAGTTTTGTTCTCATTGTGCTTGCTTTATGGGAATATTTGCATTTTGAAATTGATATTGGAGCACTTTTAGAGTGATTTTATGAGAAACATTACGCTCTTGGCAAGAAGATTGTACTCGTTATACGTGTTTTTATGAGTGTCTGTAAAAACTAACTTTGAGATGAAATACGCAATGGTTTGGTTGAGGGACTTGTCATTTGTATACCTAACAAAGTCGCTTAACCAAAAGCGATTGCTATTTCTTTGCAATGGACAATTATGGACGTGTCACTGAAACTAAATAAATACATGGTCACCCCTATTTACGTTGGGACTACGGAACTTAAAGTAAACTGTGAAAGGAATTGCAAAACTGTGAATCCCGGATGAATGTGGACTAAATCGAGCTGTGATGACGCCGGGTCAATTACTAAGTAAACAAATAACTATGTGAAGGAAAGAGAAGATAGCAAGGTACTTTGTAATGACTTGGTCTAGGCTCGTTACCATAAAAAAACGACCGCAAAAAGCATTCGATGAGCCATTAAGGCGGGCTCGTTAGGACAAAACAAAGGAGCCGACTGCGATCGCCACCTATCTGATACCCTGGTGTTCCCGTGTTGCTCTATTGTGGATAAGGCTATTTAATTTATTTAAAAACATTTGCCTTTATTTAAAATACACATGTTAGCCAAGGGAGGACCTTATTCATTCCGAAGATCGTGGGTCCAAACCGCCCTAAATTTTCTGAATTTTTGTCGCACTGCTGAATATTTCATGTAAAAATTATAAGCACTTTAAAAACTGTTTTTATTGCATGGTCTAACGGTGAGGGCAAACATCGCAAGGAAACCGGCATGTTCTAAAAAAGGTGTGTCATTCGCCAACCCGCACTTGGCTACCATGGTGAATGAAGGCCTAATCTCTCTCGTCAAGTGAGAAGTCCCTGTGAGAGTTACTTAGCCAACACGGCAATGTAATTTAAATACCAATATCCACACTAAAACTACCATCACTAATGATAGGAAGGTTGTAAATACAGTCGTTAGAATTTCACATAATGACTTTGTTGTGACCTGACTTCCTTATTGTTGTTTAGTCGTGTGAAGCATTTTTATTGAAGATAGTTTTATAGTTGAAAAGCAGTTATGCCCATATTATCTTCCCGCGGTACAAAAAGCAGGCTACTCCTGGAAAAGGTCTTACAATAAACTCACCTCTTACAGTGCTTATAATGGGTGATTTTTTAAGAGTTAAGAACTTTTTTTAAAAAAAAAACGCATAAAATTTGCAAAATCTCATCGGTTCTTTATTTGAAACGTTAGATTGGTCCATGACATTTACTTTTTGAAGATAATTTCATTTAAATGTTGACCGCGGCTGCGTCTTAGGTGGTCCATTCGGAAAGTCCAATTTTTGGCAACTTTTTCGAGCATTTCGGCCGGAATAGCCCGAATTTCTTCGGAAACGTTGTCTTCCAAAGCTGGAATAGTTGCTGGCTTATTTCTGTAGACTTTAGACTTGACGTAGCCCCACAAAAAATAGTCTAAAGGCGTCAAATCGCATGATCTTGGTGGCCAACTTACCGGTCCATTTCTTGAGATGAATTGTTCTCCGAAGTTTTCCCTCAAAATGGCCATAGAATCGAGAGCTCTGTGGCATGTAGCGCCATCTAGTTGAAACCACATGTCAACAAAGTTCAGTTCTTCCATTTTTGGCAACAAAAAGTATTCCGGCCGAATTGCTCGAAAGAGTTGCCAAAAATTGGACTTTCCGAATGGACCACCTAAGACGCAGCCGCGGTCAAAATTTAAATGAAATTATCTTCAAAAAGTAAATGTCATGGACCAATCTAACGTTTCAAATAAAGAACCGATGAGATTTTGCAAATTTTATGCGTTTTTTTTAAAAAAAAAGTTCTCAAGCTCTTAAAAAATCACCCGTTACAAAGTAAATATTAACTGTCGGTTTGATAAATATGTAAGGTACTCACTAATATATAATTATGTATATTCTAAAGGACATTAATTTGGTTTAGTAAATAAATGTATACCGAAGCATTTTCTAACTATCAACTCAAGAATAATGTAGTTTAATATATAAAATCGAAATCGAAATCGCTGTCGCTGTCTGTATGCTTCAATGTTTAAAACTATGCCACGGATTTTAATGCGGTATTTTTAACAGGTATGCAAGAGGAAGGTTTATAAGTTTGACATGACAAAGATTATAATTAAAATAAAGAGTAACTTCCATATAATTTACAATTCTTATTAAGTTATCAACACGCATACCAAGTTAAGAGCAATGCAACATGTGCACCGTTCTTCAAGGAACATAGCTTAAGTGGCAGTTATCACTTGCCGCAAGCTCAGTTTTGAGCAATTTCCTCAAGGAAAAGCTTCGACTTAAGTAAATATAAGACTTGCATGTGTTGAGGCAGTAAGTGATGTAGAGTTATGGTTATAATAGAACAGACTTGATTTATATTTCTCTAACATAGTATTTTACAAAAAAAAGTCTAAGTCAGTTTTGTTTTGTTGTAAACCAAAATGAAAATATTAGGAGTAATAATGAGATCCTGAAAATAATTTAAAACATAAAATTTAATCTATTTAGGACTTGTTGGCGAAGTTTCACTTTTGACGCAATCAGCAGATAATTGTTCCGGGTGTTTTCTATGTCTATAAAATATTTAAATCTGTTAAAGTGGCATTGTTTTTTTATACGAGATATCGACTAGTCCAAGTGATCTTTAGGAAGTTATGAAAATAAATGCCCTAAATATTGAAACTAGCCTCGTGGTGTAATTTAAATATTCAGTAACATCTAGTAGCTACTAAATTATTCGGCAATATTTAGATATTAATGCTACTTCTATTAATTTTCAGGTCTGTGTGTTAGTGTATTTATTATAATCTTGAGGAAGTTTGATGGTGTTCCGTTTATATAAGCGATGTTATAGCGAGACAAACTATCTAGCTGAATTATATCTAATCTATATAGAAATGTGTCTATGACTAGAATTATAGGTTTAGTAGGCTGTAGACTCCGGATATTATTATAGATCAATAAATGTGATTAGAGGATGTATTTAATGGCTACGCGCTATATTTAAATAATTTCTTTATAGCAACAAGACTAATAATTTCCGGGAATAGACCGCTTTAATAGAAGTTTATGTTTACTAAGCTGCATGCGACGCAAGAGGTTGCGGACATGCGGGTTCGATTTCCACCTCAGGAAAAAAAATTGTACGATCAGCAAATATTTGTTCTGAGTGTCTAGGTGTTCTATATGTATAGTAAAACATAGCCATCTATGTATATAATTATACTTAAGTTTATTAGAAATCTAGCACCCATAACACAAGCTTAAAATAAATTCAATTAATAAATTCAAGAAAATTGTAAATGGTAATCTTTGTAAGAAGGGTTATTATAAAATTTCAGATTATTTAAATGACAATAATGCATGGGAACTTTCATTATTAAATTCAGGGGAAGAGAAAAAAAAAAAAAGGGGGGTGATTGATAGTGATGACATGTCCAAGTTAATCTTTGTGATTTTACGGACAAAAATCTGAATCAATCAATCAATCAATCAAATTCGAGCTAGATGTTGCTGTGTGAATTGTCCACCAATATTTATGTTTCCTTTTCATGATTTGCTTTGAACCAAACTTTTCTACGAGCAGTTTAAGTCCAACCAACTCATGCATGAAACTCATAAATACCGAAAAATATTCTTGAAATTGTTTTCACACGAATAATCCGATAATTTAGTAAAAAACAGGCTCGCTCAGCCGTATCCGCGATAGTTGCTGCGTAACCGCTGTTTGTTCGATGGAGCTCAGTGAGTTGGATTTTGGGAATATCGAGTGAATGTGGTTTTTGGAAACGAGTGCTTTTAAGGTTCCGTATTGTGTGTGGAGTTTAAACTAGAAGTTAAGTTTAAAGCTAGATGTGAGTATATAGATAAGAGGATTGTGGTGAATTTAATTCAGTTGTTACTTGAATGCATTTATAGAAAACCAGCTTTCCGCCCAAAAAGTCAAAGTCAAGAACTTTATTTCCATAGAAACACAAAGATAGGACAAATAAATCATTTATAACTCGTCCATGTAAATTACTACTTATAAATAAAGGTCTAATATTTAAATAAAAAATATCGTCTGAAATATGTCGAATATCAACATACTCGACACATTTCAGATAAAAGTAAAATCTAATATTCAGTCAGCATCTCGTGCTGAAACTGGTCGTATATTTGATAAAACCGAATTCATATTCACAGGTATAGAAACAATATTTTGAAATCTAGATTGAAATACTAGGCGGTTTTTGAAACTCTTCGTGGCTTTGGTTTATGGAAATATCGGGAAATGGGAAACAGCCGCATAGTAACAAAACGTGTATTTTCAACTCAAATAGAAAACCTTTTTGACAATAGACTTTTGAACAGTAACTAAGACTTTTTGGAAGTGGTTTCTTAGCGAACAAAACTTACTTTTTTACTTTTGTTCAATGATTTTATATAGTATAGATATGTTACCTTCGTGTAATTGCAGTTTGAAATCTGTTCCGCGAATCCAAAACTGACATAAGATGTCAAATGTTTACTAGTTCATAGAGTAACATTTATATTCGTAGAGTGGACACTTGAGTGAAATGTATAGTAATAGGTAAAAATAAAACACCTTACAAAAGTAAATCATATTTATTGAAATTGAAATAATTAATGATAAATTAGTAAAATACACTTTCTAAATACCTTCAAAAAGATTTAATTTATTTCTTTTCTGTCTCTTTAAAAGTTTTTTTTAATTCTGGGTTATTTTTATGTGCGAAATGGAGACGAATATTTGTGTATTTTATGAATTATGGTTTTAATCAAATATACGCGATGATTAAAAATAGGTACCTACCTGATGTGTTGAGGTTCGATCAGAATTTACATTTAAGTACATCGAATTTACATCGGCATCAATATTCGCATCTACACTAACTAATCTATGTCCGCGCCTCAATTATTATAATTATTTGGAAAAATAAATAATATAAGTATCTTTGCATACTCGCATGTGATACGAGATTCCTTGTTTTGTTTAGTTTAGCATCGTAATTGGTACACTTCCGAAACACCCACGATGGCATTTTTAATTTGTTTTAGCAAGGACACAATAACCTACGGCATGTCAAGCTCGTGATTGCGCTCGACGCAGACTGACAACTAAACGTTACAATTGGGTTTTATTTGAGTCTTTACAATGCGCGTGCTTGTAACAAATCTATACTATATAAAATCATTGCTTTTGTTAGTTTGTTAGTTGCACCTTGAAAAAAACTTTTAGCGGTAGGTATAACCACTGCAATCAAAACGGATTATTAATAACTAGATAATATAACGGTATTCTAATGTTATAAAGATTACTTACACATTACAAATAATAATTAAATATTCTTTAACCTTAATACCAAACAAACATTTTCATGTAATGTAACATTTTTTTTATAGATATACAGGAAATGAAATAAATCACTTAAACATGGCAAATGCAACATACAATAATCTACTGGTAGAAACATCAGAGCTCATAGGAGAGGCTACACAAGTAGATGAGGCCATATTCGAAGCAGGAGCAGCCGATAGGAATACTATAGGCCCTCTACTTCTAGAACTGAGATTGAGATACACAGTTCTGCTAGCAAGACTTGATAGTGTGTATGATCAGTTATTGCAGCCACAGAAACGGCTGATTGTAAGACGAATGCTGGAAGCTTGCCTAGGGAGGCTGATTGAAGTGAAGTATGAACTTGTGGAAATGTTTATGACTGACTATACTTATGACGATGATGAAGTAAGTGTTCATTAAAAAGTTTTTGTTTTTGACATCAACTACTGCTGTCTTTGAATTTGATACTAAGAGTATGTAAAATTATTCTTATTTTAAAACAACGTGACCCATAATTACGCATTCCTTTTACAATTTACAAATCAAATATAGAGCGTAGCTTACAGTAATTATAAGTACCTACCTACTACTCTCAGTATTTACCACACGAATGATTTTAGTATTCTAAAATAAAAGAACTAGTTCAAAATTATTAATAATACTACTAAACTAATATAACTTAACATCCAATACATTTTTTTTTCAATTTTAAGGCATTCACTAAACTACAAGTGACTCCATTCGAAGCCGAACCATGCATCCCCCAGTTTTTTATTAGAGAAAGAGCAGAAGAAATAGCTTACCGTCGTGGATTTGTGACGGAGATTCTAAGAAAGCTAGGTCATGAACCGATAAAGGCAGTACCGTTGGTGCTGACGGAACAACAAGCGGTGCTGATCATCCAGAGCCATGAGAGAGCTCGACAAGGAAGATTGAGGTAAATGTTAAAACTAAAACTAAATAATACAGTCGACAGGGTTTTAATGTTACTCGTACAATAAGATTAAGTACAGCGATAAATATCTAAGATTAAAAATCAAAAAGGATCAATATTCCATAAGATGTTACTTGTACATTTATTCGTCAAATATAAATCTATACCTATATTTATTATTGTAAAAAATATACCCTATACCTATATTATGTAAACTTTCAGAGGTCAATTTATGAAAGAAATTCGTCTTCTTAAAGAAAAAGGTAGAGATCAAAAAGGAGAAATGTCTCCGGCAGCAGCAACAGCTATACAGAAAGTTTGGAGAGGCTTCATAGCCAGGAGAGCAACAAAGAAGAGAAAAATCCAGGAACAACTCCTTATCGGCATGATTCTTCCTCCTTATAAAGAATCAGAAGCAGCAAAGAGAGCGGAAGAAGTAAATATTGCAGATGATCTTACATGTTATGTAATCTTCTTAGTTACAAATAAAATTATTTATATTTTGTTATTACAGGTTAAAGATTATCGTCGAAGTCTGCAGAAAGAAAGAAGAGATGAATTTGAAGAAGCTTTGGTAACAATTGAAGATCATTTGAGGACTGAGAATACTGCTAAAATTAATGAACAAATTGGTGATGAGTTACGGAGATGGATTAGCGAGTACTATGACAGAACTGGTCGAATGCCTGAGATACCATCGGAAGAGCACGGTGGAAGCAGAGCTATGTACAGCAGGCAAGGTAAGTGTTCATGGTTTAGACTTACAGAAACAAGATAAAATTACACAGCATTGTTATCAATGAACGAATACATCATTTTTCTTTGACTCCTTATACTAAAATACTACAAAACGTTACTCAGTTTGGTTAAATTTTATGTTTTTTAAACTTAAGGTTCTGGAGCTGAAGGTAGTGTGCTTAGCAAATCACCTGTATCATCTAAAGATTCTAAAAGAAGCAAAGACAGTAAGGATAAAAAGAGCAGCAAAGACCAAGAAGAAAATGGTAAAAAAGATGAAGGTGAAGACTTAACTATTTTTAAATGCAGCAATTCTGCTTTTTTGAGCGATTTCGTGAATTCTAATGAAGAGTAAGTACTAAAATAATGGTTAATATGAGTAATTATTATAGCTATTGCATCAAAATATGATAAATGCCTTGCCTTATATTTAGGTTTGAAGACATATGGAAGTTCAAAGATGATCTAGAGAATCAACATGAAAGATACTATAAAGATATGATTGAAAGAGACAAAATGACAAAACTAGAACATGAGATAAGAAATATTGTTGATGAAGTAATGCGAGGTGAACTTGAACTACTGCAGGCTGCTTATGACAAAGACAAAGGGATTAAAGGGAAAAAATCAAAGAAACCACAGAAAAAGGTAAATAAATCTAACTAAAGTTAGCATTTTATTAATTCTCACTAACTTTCATTTCTCCTTGCGTGGCATCTTACTAGCTAGAAATGTATAAATTAAATGTATTAATGTTACCTACCTGTGGCTACCGATTACTACGTAAATTTCTAATCAGAATTATTAAAAGGTTTTTAATACCAACTTTTATTTTCAGTCACGCCGTAAAAAAGACAAAAAGAAGAAAGAGAAAGATCTAACACCAGATAGAACAACCGAATCATTGTTTGAAGAACTCGTATCAAATGGGATTATAAAACCATATCCTTTGACCAAAATCGACGACTTCATAGGAGAGAAGTGTTTCGTTGGGTCAGCGTGGAGGAACGAAGGCGCAGACGCACCGCCATGCTTAGGAGATGTTCGGCAGCTGGTGAAGGAATATTGTATTCTTCAGTTAGGGTCAGAGCATGTTAGAAATAGTGCACCTAGTACGTTGATTAGATCTGTTCTTATATCAGGTAATTTTTCTTTATGTACCTAATAGCGAGCAAATGTAAAAAAAATTAAAGCGTTATTTCCATTCTAAGAAATTTCACAAGCATATTTCACATACCATCATTTAATTTTACATTATTTTCTATTCTTACATCGTATTTTGTCATCATTATACCATATCATAACCTTTAGTTACGTTCCCAGTGCAGTGACACAGAGACTTTTGTCTTATTTAAAAAAAACATTTCACTTTCAAAAAACATTTGATACATATTATGTAATAAAGTGAAATGTTTTTTTTAAATATTTTTTTTTAATATTATTAATAATGTTTATTTTTAAATTTAGAAGAAAATAATGTGATAAGTGATAAACGAAACATGCAAGTGTATTATTATCAATAAACCATTAACCACAGGCTCACCAGGAAGTGGTAAGAAGATGTTGGTTCACGCGGTGTGCACAGAACTAGGCGCGATGTTGTTTGACCTGACGCCGGCAAACATCGTCGGCAAATACCCTGGGAAATCAGGCCTGATAATGCTGCTGCACTTGGTGATGAAGGTCTCCAGGCTTCTGCAGCCTTCAGTGATCTGGATGGACGAGGCTGAGAAACCGTTCGTGAAGAAGATTCCGAAGACCGACAAGACTGATCCGAAGAGACTGAAAAAGGACTTGGTGAAGATTATCAAAGGTATTTTTAAATTTCCTAGTTTTTTGTAAGTTTTCAGTATAAACATATTAGTTGTATCCGCTGCGTAGTGCTGGCGTAAGAATATATCACAATATCTTTTTCTGCAGGTGACATTAAACAGACTAATATAATCCAATTTACCAGGTACATAGAAGTAGAAGCAAATATTATCATGTTATGTAGCTTTGATACTAGTTGGAGGAGGCCTTTGCCGAATGGCAAACAGATCTAAGGAACTAAGAAGCATAATTAGATATAAGGAAAAATCTATCATTACCTATTTAAAAGAATCTAAACATTCTTTGAAACTAAGAAACATTAAAATAGTTACATACCTATAAGTGTTATGTGTTAGCTTAAAACTAACACATAACTTTTGTAAAAGATCTGAATAAAAGGCTTTATTATTATTATTATATAATACAAAACTTTGAATTTAATATTCAGGAATAACAAATGAAGAACGCGTCATATTCATCGGCACAACTCGCGCGCCGTGGGATGCTGAGCAGAAACTGCTGTTCCAATGCTACCAGAAGTTGATCCACATCCCAACTCCTGACTACGGGAGTATATCGCTGATGTACCAAAAGATGCTGCATCGAGCCAATGCATTATCGCCTCGTTTGGAGATGTCTTGCTTGGCAAGAGTTTCGGATTCTTATACAATTGGTATGGCTCCTTAAACTAGTATGTTTATAAAGATATGATGTATTTCCTAATCCTCTGGGTATGGTGGAGTTAGAATATGAACCTATATGAATAAAAGTAACAATTTCAAAAAAACTTAAATTTAAAAATATGTTCATTATTTAAAAATAACAAAACGACTTTTAGCAACAATCAGTAGCACTAAATTATTTCATTTATTTCTCTCAGGAACCCTGTTAGCAGCATTAGATACGGTGCTGACAACTAAAAGACGATTGCAGTTGAAGATCCGAGCTTTGACTGCCCATGAAGTTGCTGTCCAGCTGAACTCGAGGGAGCCTGTGTTTGCAGAACACGTAAGTGACATACCACTTATATCATTAATTTATATTATTAATCAATAAAATATTGTCAGGAGGTTTTTGTTTCTAAATCTTTCGTTCTTCAATTCTCACTTGAGCAGCGCGGAAGCGTGATGAGTTAAACCGTAATCTCTCGTCAAGAGTGAAGTCCCAGCAGTAGGAATATAAAATTAATAAATTTAAAAATAAAAAATATAATTGTCAGATTCATATACAACCGATGAGAATATCTATTTAAATCAGATGAATGCTAAAAAGTGTCAATGATAAATACTAGGTACTATACTTACAAAAAAAACTATGGTTTTCTAGGATGCTGCAGCCGACTCCTGGTGGTCCAAAACTCCTCAAGAGAAGAAAAGGCAGAGAGTGATGCAGAGGTTGGAGGAGATAGCCCAGGAGGCTGAAGAAAAAGCAGCAGCTAACAAATAATTTTTGCTTACTTAAGTTGTAATCGTGAATTCTATAAAATTTTCATCAATCCATCTATTAATGTCTGGGCCTAAGATAAATCAATAGAAAATTAATCAATTCCCATCCCAAAACTTTTATCTCAGAGATCTGGCAGTATTGAAAATGGCTGCTATCAGAAATATTTTACGGAAAGGAATCAGATACTTTTTCCTTAAACTTGTAATACTGAGAACTTGCGAGGAAGTTAAGATGCTTCAATGTGCGTGAGTGGCGCGTACTTTGGTTTTATGTATATTATACTTTCCATCTGGACCCTGTAATCAATATTATCATATGTTCTTTTTTAATCAGAAACATTTTATGTAATATTATTTCATTTACAATTAAATAAAATAAACGTGTAATACAAGTATATACGATGGTATAGTCTTGTATTACAACAAAAATAGACAAAAAATATCTTTTTTTAAAACAAAAACGACATTCATTTCAAAAATGTTCCAGAAATTGAGTTCTTGATTATGAAGTTAATGTAAGAATTTAAAGTAGAATTAAAAGAGCGCTACTTTCCTCTATGAAATCTTGACAGCGAGTAAGTTAAAGGGGTACTTAGGAGGGCAGATACACCCGGTCGCTTCTCACGGATTTCTGAAGGTATAAGAAATTACAGCTGATATCCGATTGAAAAATCGTGTAAAGAAAATCTGTAGGTAGCTTTCACTTAAGACTTGGGATTTTGCAAGAGGATATTTCGGAAAATGTTCATGAATACATTAAATAGAAAAGATATTACTTATAAGTCTCACCAGACATCAAGTCATGTTGCTATTTGTTGCATCATGTCATTTCATTTTATTTAGTTTTTTTTTTGTAATAATTTGTTTATTTTGATAAATAAATAAAAAAATTCAAAAAATCAGTACAATATAACTAAAACAAAATACAGGTTAAATTTTACTTAACGTCAAACTCGATCAAAGCTATGACTGTGCTTTTAAGCAAAACGATAAGTATTTGAAACTCTGAAAGCCCAACCAACTTCATAAAAGCGAAATGTGTAGAGTACCATCACTCAAACTTCTGAGGTATTTTCAGTAATTTTCAACAAGCATCGAATGCCTTTCTGCTTTGAGGTTAGAACACTTCTTAGTGTGATGATAATTATTTACCTACAATATGAATGTTGTATATTATTATGTTGTATAAATGGTTTATTTAAAATATTCTAATGGTCAATTATTTTATAAAGTATTGTCACTCAACGTAGCAACCAGCATTCTGTGCACTTGATTATGTGGGGAAGGATTATAATTTTACGATTTTATAAATACAATGAATATATTTTCCATGTTGTAGTTTGATGAATGTCTTAATATTATAAACTAATTAAATATAGAATTATCCTTTGCATCGAGATCTGTTAACACAGGGGCAGAATAAAGTATAGTTTTCAGTAATCACCGGCAGTTCATATTCGTTAAAACCTTTTTATTTGAATCCTCATCTGTCCCCAACTCTTTGAGCCCGCTTGACGCCTAAAGCTCTTCTCACAACGAAAATGGAAAAAGTTTGATTGTGAAGAATCTTTTTTGTCACTCCATGATTTGGACATTTTTATTTTGGACACCGACGAACATCTATTGTCGAATAATTCGCGAAAACTTCCTCTTTCTAGCGTCTGTTGTCGCTTTATTTCGGTAAATAGCTCTGTGTTTGTAAGTAGGGCGCGAAGTTTCTTTCGTACTTGTTCATATTTAGATTTGAGGACTTGCTAAGAGTTTCCAACAATGTATTAAATAATGGTTCTTGTATTATGATTTTTATCATAATTTTTACTTATAGACTAAGAGCGAAAGAAAGAATGAAAGAATTTTCACGCTTCAGAATTAAAGGAAGGTCTGGCCATCACGGGCTCTTAGTATATTAATTTTTAGCTTGTGAGTCTCAATCAGACATGTTAAATTTAATTCCTCGTTGGTTTTTTTGAATATAATATATTCGCCTGCGTTATAGATTATAAGCTAAATATCTCTATACCAATTTTTAACCTGACTCAGCGCAACAACCGATCAAATTTCCAATACATTTTCATTGACATAAAACCGGCAATTAAAAATTCTGATTTCCAAACGGAACCAGCGCCATAGAACGAAAACGACAAAGGAATGTGAGCCTTTGACACTGCAGTAATTGGGGACAACACTGCACGTCAGACTCTAACCTAGAAAACATTTTCATCATTTTAGCCATAAGACTGATACTAGTGTGGCAAAATACTCAAAAGACTGAAAAGTCTTCCATATTTTATAATGTATTATTAAATCACTCTCAAGTCCTGTTGATCCTGCTTATTATAAGTTTCTGTGGATCGATAGATATTACTTATTCAGATAAAGATTACTAAATGGATAATACATTTTTATAGAACATTTAAAAATAAGATACTTTTACATTATATTAATTGCAATGAAATAATTGTAATTTTGTTACGAGTCATTTGTGTACTCGAATAGTATTTATAGATGTACTTGTTTGAGTGTTCACATAACACCATATTAATATGAATAAAAGATCTATCTATATAGGTAGTACCATTAGAATAAATGTTCTAAAATTTAGTAAAATATATTATTGCGCGGTCAAAGCGAGCGAAAAGATAGTCTTTCCTATTCCTTTATTTTGATGCTTAGCTTTTTACAACATTAGCCCAGTCAATTTAAACATTTCAAGTTACATATAGTCCCAACAAGCTGGATTTCTGTGAAATTGTTCAAATCATAATTATAAACAATGTCTAAAAGATCCCCATCATTCCACGTTAAGGAAAAAGTTTTAATCAAGGTTAAATGTCAAAAAATTTAGTTTTTCGCGATTTTCAGCAAAACGGTAAGTTTTATCATAAAAGTACCTAGGACAAAATTGTAGATCATGAAATTATCTATCAAAATGTATCAACACTTTTTTCTTACAAGCCACCGTTTCTGAGATATAACGGTTCAAAAAGTTATAAAAGTTGGCATGCACAAATTGTCAAGTTCCCGATAAGACGATGTGGTCGCTCAGCGACAAAGCCTTTTTCGTAATATACCGTTTTGCTGAAAATCGCGAAAAACTAAATTTTTTGACATTTAACCTTGAATAAAACTTTTTCCTTAACGTGGAATGATGGGGATCTTTTAGACATTGTTTATAATTATGATTTGAACAATTTCACAGAAATCCAGCTTGTTGGGACTTTATGTAACTTCACCCTCATTTTTTTGTATAAATTGACTGGACTACATTCACCCTTCTGATAACATTGTTTCAAAAGAATTTAAACTCATTTTCCATGAAAAATCTCATTAGATAAATAAATTTCCGGCCAAACGGCTTTCTTAATTGCATTGAGGCTAGTAAATCAGAAGCATCTTTGTATTTACGGGCTCAGCTGGTGAGATAAATCTTTAGACTTTAATATCTGGCTTTTGTTGAGAAAACTGGAATTGAATGGAGTGAAAAATGTGTGTTCCTTTAATTGGTGGGTGATTTGGGGAAGATATTTAGTAATGGCAAAATATATCCCATGTTTTTCACTTACCACACACAACTTTTTTAAAACCAAAATCAACTTAAATCTTCTCTCGAGTTATAAAATTACAACGAAACTAGGTAGGCATTGATTTAGGTATATATTATGGATACGTGTACTTCTGTTTAATTAATTTATATTAAGTAACTTTATGTAAAGTTTCAAGATATCAATACGCAAGTCTTTGATTCAGCGGCCCCTTTTCATTAGTAGGGTAGTTTGGTTTGCAAAATGATATATGAATTAAGCAATCTACTGTTTAATTATAAATGCTTACAAATTAATAATATACGAAAATGTTTATCTACTTATATCAACCATACGGCAAATAGCAAATAAAAAAAAAAAAAAAAAAAAAAAAAAAAAAAGCTAAAAAAAAAAACAAATAAAACAAATAGCAATTGAATAATGTCGTTGTGTAAATTGTCCAGCAATATTTATATTTATTTATTATTTATTATTATTTATACATTTTGTTCAAAATACAATACAAAAAAATACTGGACAATATAATATAATATAAATATATAATTGAATGACAGTGACGTAATGTAGTAGTGTAACTAACACGACTTTCTTTTATATGTATTATGTACCTATATATGATTATGAATGCGAAAGTTTTTTAGATATTTAAGGGTACCAAAAGTCAGTCTAACTCTTGTAGCGTTTACAATTAAACAACAGCGAGGGTCAATTTAACGAGATGTTTACAAGAAGGGTTGCAAGGGTGGTCAGACCTAGGGGGCTGGGAATGTTTGTGTCCAGTGAATGACTGTTCATAGATTGTTATCGCTAAACTTTACAAATGACCTGGCTTGTAAGGGGCTTAGTCTGAAAGCATAGCGTGGGTTAAGAGAAAAGAAAAGTTAAATAAACATTCAAAAATTAATCAGGCACAAATAGCAATTGAATAATTATCGTTAAAAAAACTGACTTCAAACTGTGTCTATAAATTTTAAGAATTGTACTAATTTTTAAAGGATAGGAAGCCTTGTGTACTAAATATCTATTGGAGGGTTGGCTAGTGCAATTAAAAATATCTTTCGACTGTAACACACAAGTTTTTTCACGCACCACATGTGGGTGAATAAACTTGTGTGAAAAGTATAATCACATTAACAAGTCACAACCCAGCCAACTATTTAATAACAGAAAAAACAATATTCACCCCAAAGTTGCGACGATAAATCATCGTCATCCACTCAATTTACTGACGGTCCCAGGTCCCATAAGCCAAGCTCATTTTTACGGGTGCCATAGAACGTAAAATGAACTGCCATTCTCGCCTGGAGAGTAGAGGTAAGGAGGACTCATTTTTATAGCCATAGCTAAGAAGCGAGACGTAGACTCGTAGCTTAGTGCAGAGGTGATATTCTATAGGGCCTTTCTAACAGTATAAAGTTGTCTGATTACAAATTGTATTAATTTTTAAGCGTCAATATCTTTAAAATATAATTTTCGTTAGTAAGCAAAACTAAAGTTTTTATTTATGAACAAACTTTGTACTACTCGTAGTAGACAAACTGTACGAACTACTGTTACAAACGTTAAAGTTAAATGTTAAAGATTGCGGAGGAGCTGTTTTTTTAACATTATTTACAATGTAGTTACATATTTCTCATAGTGGGGCTACATATATAAAAGTTTATGACGCAACATCCCATGCACAGTTCTCCATGCGTCTACCCTCCACAATTCTAGGTGTTGCCTCCATTAATCATGGCACGCTGTTTCTATTCTAGAGATTGGTATCCCTATCTGTTTGACAGGCAGTTTGTGTTTGTTATGTGAAGGTTTGTTTGTGTGTGTGATATGTTATATCTACGCCAGAACCAGCATACACATATAAATGTATGTGCGCTTTGTAAGCACGTGCTCTAACGGTGAAGGCAAACATTGTGAGGAAATCGACATGTTCTGATAACTTTCAAAATTTTGAAGGATGAGTGTCATTCACCAACCCTAATTTGTTTAGTAAGTCACCTCTACTCTAATGACACACAAAGCAAAGAGGATTTAGTTTAAATAAGCAGACGTTATTAGGTAAAATAGTCTATTATCATAATTCGTACCCAGGAATAGTGATGGGAAAGTGACGATGTTTCTGTAAGTTTATATTAACCTAGAAAGATTTAGTTTTTTGGGCACATTCTGAAAGTCCTATAATGTAAACGTCGAAACAAGTTTATTAACTCTACTATAAAAACGTGAGTATTCCCCGTTATAAAAATGAATAGAATACCTACTCCTACGGTACCTATCATGAAAATTTGGAAAGTGAAATTGCTTGAACCCTTTCTTGCCATACGATCTAACTCTAGTTATCACAATTAATACAATTATTATCGATATAACAGCATGTCCATCAGTACATTACAGAAGCCGAACTAGTCACCCTGTAAGTGGGATAACATAAAATTACGGCCCACCTGCTGGCTGACAGGATAAGCGATATAAAGGGCCACTAACGGATTATGGCCGTAATAGAGAATTATATGGCGAGGCGCGACTAGATAATATTTCTTGAATCGGTTTTACTCAGTGACAAGTTAGTTGTGACGATGTATACAAACTCGTATGTGTATTTTCATCTACACACGAAGCATCGTTAATTTTTTTGTTTCGAGGCGGGAATCGAACCCGCAACTTTCTGCGTCGCAGGTGGACTATCGCCCACTACTCCGCTCCACAAAGGTCCTTATCCTAAACAAACCACATTTAGCTTCATTGCTGAACTTGGGTTTTTTATACAGCAAAACCCCCTTAAATATTTTATACTTATAGAACATGACTGCGTATTTAACTGCCGCCATTATACTATTTAAGTTTGGAATAAAGACGTATCCACTATTTAAGTTTGGAACATTTTTAGTTTGGGCCGATTCGAAATGAACATGACACATTCTGAAATCAAATCAAAGCGGCGTTCCAAACGTTCGATTCCCATTGCGGTGCTTTCATTCGCCACAAGACGTGGCCAAGCAGCAGCGACCAAGCCATGAATATTCTATGCGCCCGCAGACAGTTTAACCTGCGTTGTTTATATCCACTAGGCCCTAAGCGATGGTCCCGTACTCCTGTTTTTGTTGGTGCAGTTGACTCGGCTTGTAATAAAATTGAATGCACCAACCGATAGAGGATAAATTGTACATTTGTATATCTCATTGGAAATAATTACTATCGTATTATTTTGACTACAATGAAAATTAATCAAATATATTTCTCACTATGCTTATGATGAAATTAAGCCGGAAGGATTTATAAGATAGGTCATATAGGATAGCATCTTTGTCATCGATATGCCTAAATATTAAAAATAAAAATAACAACGCATACACGCTCTACATGGGTCGAATTCAATAACTCAAGTAAGAATACACGAAGTTCGTTATTCGAAAATCGTGAATTTGCGAGTCGAGGCCTCATATCGCATGAATTTTGGATAGCCCCCCGGCAGTTAGTGCTTACATTAATTTGAGCACTGAGCATTGAGCACCGAGTGGAGATTACGCTGGTTTGTCCTGGAACAATGCGGGCCGCAGGTTCTGTGACAGAATAGTCATGATTGTGATCAGATAATCGCAAATACTGTTTGACGGTGGATATGGTTTGCGTTCTATTTGAAATAGGTTTTTAAAGGACACAGCAAATTAATATAAATATTTCAAACAAGCTACACGCCCTCTAATTAGTCTCCTAACTATATTTAAGAAAGAAATATGTATAATAAACATTTATAAAATATATAAGAGTGTCGTGTTAGTTACACTATTTATAACTCAAGGACGGCTTAATCGATTTAGCTGAAAATTGATGGAGACGTAGCTTAGAACTAGTAAGAATTAATTAATTTCAAGAGGGCTTCTACTATTAACAAAACTGGCAATGTATGGAACCCTTCGTATGCGAGTTAAAATCGCAATTTACGTTTTATTCAAGAATTTCTGGCGAGTTTTAGTTTTTGAACACAATTCTTGTTCACGTTATCCTTATCGAAATCCAAGCCCACATTTCCTGCTAAACAGAACGTGCTAAGCCAATTTCTCAAAGCAAAGCTCACTCGTAGCTGGAAACAAAATATTGTGGTCGACAAAGAACGTAGTGGCCGCACAGATGTTGTCGGGACGTGACCCCTACCATGTATCTACGTTTATAAAATCTCCTTGGTACTTGTGGTATATTACCATATCAGAGATAAAGATTCAAAGATTCATTTATTTAGCCTTATAACAAATCTATACCAATATTATAAAGCTGAAGAGTTTGATTGTTTGTTTGTTTGAACGCGCTAATCTCAGGAACCGCCGGTCCGATTTAAAAAAATATTTCAGTGTTGGATAGCCCGCAAGCGAAGCTGTTGGTGGTCGGCTAGTAGGTAATATAATTAAGTAATTCTGTCACACATCCTCATTTTAAACCAAAGTACAGTGTTGCTAGCAAAAAAACATTCATTTAATAGTGTTTTTTTTTGAGCCTATTGTGTCATTTAATAATGATTAAAAACATTTTTTACTCAAGAAGATATTAACGTCCCAGGCGTATCTATAAATATTATATTGTAAAATCCTTAGTAGGAGAGACTAAGCAGACATTTTGTCTATTTAGAAAATGTTGTGTGATTTCCATTTTGAATGTCTATACCCGTGCTACTGATGAATGAGAGTTTACTGAAAAAATTTGCCCTAAAATAAATAGGCACAGTGCCTATAATGGTATTGGTTTTTAGACTATCCATACATTTATTAAAACACGGTTTAAACTTGTATCATTTTCAATGATACTAATGACACATATTAGTGTTATTTGTACCATTCTTCACACTGTACACTTCGCTAAGATTTATTGTTTAAATAGTACCATACCACCCTGTCTTTCCCCAAGTCAAAAAAAATATGAATTATTCAAATTACTACTGCGCTACAACACAATTTTAAAGTTACAAAATAAGCAAACATTACTTATTTAACATTTCAACACTGCGTAAAGTAAGTTAATCTATACGATTGAATTGGCTAATATTTTATTTATCAGACCGTTGTCGCGCGTTTGTTGTCAAGAAGTTCTTTACGAAAGAAAATAGAGCTTTGCAAAGAAACTTTTCTTATTTCTTTCAAGTTTCTCATAAACATGTTATTTCGTGGAACCTAACTGTTTGGCGCGCTTGCGCACATTTTGTGAATTAATTAATAAATAAAAGATTGTCGGTTGAAGTAGGTTTTTTTGTAAAAGGATTAACTGCTATACATTATATAATAGGACGTTTAAGTACCCTTTGTATACCGAAACCCTGAAAATAATATGAATTAACTGTCTAACGGCTATTAATGTCAAACATCACCATCATAGAAAAACTTATCTAAAGACAAATGTATCTACAAAAAAATGTACCTAAATGCTATCATAGAATATTACTATGTAACAAAAAGCGAGTGTATTCATTATTTAAATCACATCACTCCTCTCGCCAAAATATCCATCCCGTTTCACATACAACAATGCAAATTTCCATATTTTCTGCTGGTAACGAAATTGCGATGAAAATGCACAATACTCACATAAAAATATGCAAACAATCGCATAAATATATGCAAACGCGATTGAGTGCGGCAGGTATGGGTTTGCAAACAAACAGGGTTTGGGGCTGAAAATTAAATGACCTTGGTTTGTGGAATGGAAGTGACAATGTTATTATGATACATTAATTCCCATTAAATATGACGTTTCAATGGTATGAATACATAAATCGACTTGTCCTAGTGATCTTTGGGATTTTATGGAAATAAATGATATTTATCTTTAAATCTTAAATAAATAAAAAGTTAAAGGATATCAGCAATATTAAATATATAAATAAGTTATCCGTACACGATGAACTGAACTTGGTAAGTGTGTATTTATTATGATGATGATTTTTATATACTTAGTTAAAGTAATACTTCAACTGGTGTTCCTGGAACAATGCGGGCCGCAGGTTCTGTGACAGAATAGTCATTGTGATCAGATAATCGCAAACACCTACAGTCTGTTTGACGGTTGATATGGTTTGCGTTCTATTTGAAATGGGTCTATGTATATGTATATAAAAGAAAGCTGTGTTAGTTACACTATTTATAATTCAAGGACGGCTGAATCGATTTAGCTGAAAATTGGTGGAGACGTAGGTAGGTACCTTAGAACTACTAAGATTTAATTATTTTCAAAAGGGCTTCTACTATAAACAAAACTGGCAATGTATGGAACCCCGTCGTGTGTGAGTTTAAATCGGACTTTGCGTTTTATTTAAGCATTTCTGGTGAGTTTTAGTTTTTGAACACAATTCTTGTTCACGTTATCCTTATCGAAATCCAAGCCCACATTTCCTGCTAAACAGAACGTGCTAAGCCAATTTCTCAAAGCAAAGCTCACTCGTAGCTGGAAACAAAATATTGTGGTCGACAAAGAACGTAGTGGCCGCACAGATGTTGTCCGGACATAACCCCTACCATGTACCTATCTACGTTTATAAAATCTCGATGGTACTTGTGTTAATATTATCATATCAGAGATAAAGATTCAAAGATTCATTTATTTAGCCTTATAACAAATAGGTAATATAATTAAGTAATTCTGTCACACATCCTCATTTTAAACCAACACAGTACAGTGTTGATAGAAAAAAAGACATTCATTTATTAATGATTAAAACATTTATTACTCAAGAAGATTTAACGCTCCAGGCATATCAAAAACACTTTAAAAATTCTATTGTAAAATCCTTAGTAGGAGAGACTAGCAGACATTTTGTCTATTTAGAAAATGCTGTAGGATTTCCATTTTATATGTTTCCTATACCTGTGCTAATGATGAATGAGAGTTTACAGAAAAAAATGGCCCTTAAATAAATAGGCACAGTGCCTATAATGGTTTTGGTTGGGTCTTCGAGTATGCATACATTTATTAAAACACGGTATAAACTTGTATCTTTTTCAATGATACTTATGACACATGTATTAGTCTAATTAATGGTACTATGGTGGAAATTATTTATAAGAATTACAAGAACATCCTATTCTAATTTGAGTTGGAAACCTATCTCAATGTGGACTTAAAGCCCCGTCGCTCGGGACATGACAGCGCGTCGGAGAAGCGTCTCACCTCATAATTTCGTTTGGCTACAATGTTGACCAATCCCGCGCTCTCACAAAGGGAGCTTAGCACGATCAAGTTATCACTGTTCTGGTTGCGCCGCCGCAGAATAACGTCAAGTTTGTAGCAGATTGTTCACTGAACTAGAATGGTATTGATTATCTTGTTACTTTTCAATTGATGAAACCTACTCGTATTAACTCACTTAGGCTTTCGGAGTAGCTTAGAATTAATAATAATAGGGATAACTTCATTTTTAACCGAATTCAAAAATAGTACGAGGTCTCAATTTGTGCATTTTTTCTTTTTCTTTTTATGTAAGTATTTACACTGATTACTCAAAAACGGCTTGACTGATTCTGATTTGTTACAAAAATGTTTAATAGAAGTCGGAGTGATACAACCCCTCTTATGTACGTGACGAGGACTGGCCACTAGTAGCTTGGACAAGCTGGATTTTGCAACATTCTGCCTGATTGTTTTGTCGTTGGTCCTCCTTTGTGTTTATGTTACCTGCACCACGTAGGTTAAAACTCTGCTTGAATAAAAACTTTTTACAAAGAACTGTAAAAATATACAGTTTCCAACGGAATTTAAATAAAGAATCAGTTCATTACGTCTCTATTTATGAATATATTTTCATGGTTTAGTGAAATGACTTTAACGTTTAAATTAAACATAAGAACTATATTCAGGTGCGAATAACAATTAAAGCGCGAACGAATATGACATTTAAACAAGAAATCTAAAATAGATTTCAACAAACAATATTGCTCGTAAATAGAACAAACGTTGGGGACATAAATAAAACTACACAAACCGTGTTCGAAATCCGACTATAATGGTACGGCACATGCATTTTACTACCAATATTGAATGGGCTTTTATTGGCCCATTAGAGGATCGCGGTGTTCCAGACATTTTTAATAAGGGGAATGATGGATAGCGCTTACGAAACGTTTAAAAATTAGTTTGTGTTCTCACTTTGCATCGATTTCTGTGTAAAATGTGTGCGGTTGGAGTAAGAGCGGGTTAGCGGACTCGCAAAACTATAAGTTAGAAACTAGCTATTTTTTACACAGAGTTTCTCGAACTAAGGTAAACTAGGTTCTCCTTCGCGGGTTGGCGGTCTGTGGACGTGGATTTTACCGTCGTAAAAATTAGATTTGTAGTTTTCTAATCATCATTCTTGTGAAGAATCGTTAAGAAATTGTGAATTTACGTGAAAATTTCTAAAATACGTACCAATTGCTTTGACTTTGATTTAGCTTAGCTGGCGAAGGTCTGCTAGCGGCAAGATAGATATTTTATAATACATTATATTACTCCCAGATACCCGGCACAAATATTTGCAGATGAAACAAAAAATGTTGTCCCGAGGCGGGAACCGAACCCGCAACCTCTTGCGTCGCAGGCGGACCTTCGCCAGCTGCGCCACAGGGCCAAGTGAATTTTCACTCTGCGCCACAAATGCACTAAAATTTTATTATGAATTAAATCCAAGACTGAGAGTAGGTAGGTAATAATTTATCATCCGCCAGGTACCTGTTAATTCGAGCCGAGCCGTGTAAGTGCCGGAAACGCCGCCATTTTCATCCACTTCCGGTGACTAAACTCTCAGCTTCACTCTTACACGAGTTTACAGTTTGCTGGTTTTAGCATGAAAGTGTGGTTTTGTTATTGATATTTGTTAAATATACAGTTATTTAGTAACAAGTTGATTAGTAAACATTTATTTTCTTAATGTGTTGATTTATTCTTGAATGAGCAAAATGATTGTTTTTTAACATAGGTACTATTTAGTGCTAGCATATCAGTAGGGAGGTATTTGAGACCGGAAAGTATATTTCCTTCGATAATGTAAAATAATAAAAATATAAGGTTTTATTTTCACAAGAAAAAAACCCATTTTCACTTTTCTGTCGATGAAAACATAAAAATATTCAAGATCCGCTTATAGCTATGCTCGGTCGCTCTGCATGTATTTCGGATCAATTCGTGAAAATACTGTTTAAATTTCCAAAAAATAAACCATTTTGTACATTCTCTCCACGTTCTTGAAACCAGACGTATTCTGATAACCTTAAATATTCCTTTAAAAATATTCTACAAAATCATTTTACCACGAAAAATTCAAAGAACAAAATTTCAAATAACAATATCTCATTTAAGAATTTTCCAATACAAGTTGAGCCACGTAGAATTATTTTCATGAGAAATTTCTAACATTTCATAAAATAACCTCAAGTCAAGTTACAAAGGCAAAAAATACTTTTCTCCGAAATAGAATTAGCCCAGACAGAGTGTACTTAAGGAGCGTCTATTATTCAAGCCGTGTTACAAATGAAGCGATTTGCGAAAAGATTTTTTCGGTGCAGTCCAGGATTGGCAAAGAGGTACTCATTAATTAGGTCACCGTTAACCTTTTTCATCAGTCTATCTGATTAGAAAAGAACATAACAATGAAAAATATAACTTTTCAACTATCATGGTTAATAACAATATTAGAACACGATAGTATCTTTATGAAGATGGCGCTTGTAACGGTGCCGAAATATCGGAAAACTCAAAAAGTTTAAGAGCCCTGTTAATTTTTTGAAGTTTTGCGAAATTGGATATTTTATGCACCACGTGACCGGCGCGTCACGCGAATTCTATGAAAAATACTAAATGATCTTGATACTTCGTCGATCTAAAACATACAAATATACTAATAATTATTTTAGATCTGTAGAAAATGGCATCGAATAAATTCCATTTTATTGAGTGGATTTTTTTCAGTTTCATTCTGAAATAATTATTATATTAATGTTTTTATTTAATTGATAGGTGTTTAATATATTTTTCTAAATTCAAAATGGCGGATATTTTTATTTCAATATTTGAATCAATTATGTTTTATCAATCAGATTTAAAATATCAATATTTATTTTAAATCTGATTGATTATTTGAAATCAATTAAGTACATAATTTTAAATTAAAACATTCATGATTAATAATTATCTATATAAGAATAAAACTGAAAATAGTCTTATTGAAGTTAAATGTCCTCATTCATCTCATCTTATGGGCTCATTATTAAACCGATTCTTCTGAAATTTGGTGTGTAGGTTTGTAATTAAATGTTTTTTTTGTCGAATGTTGGGACTTTATGTAAGTTCGAAAGTCTAAATTGAACGGACTAAATACAAATTCTAATTATAACAAAACAAATAAATTATATTACCTATATATATTTAAGTTTATATCGGAAAACTCAAAAAGTTTAAGAGCCCTGTTAATTTTTTGAAGTTTTGCGAAATTGGATATTTTATGCACCACGTGACCGGCGCGTCACGCGAATTCTATGAAAAATACTAAATGATCTTGATACTTCGTCGATCTAAAACATACAAATATACTAATAATTATTTTAGATCTGTAGAAAATGGCATCGAATAAATTCCATTTTATTGAGTGGATTTTTTTCAGTTTCATTCTGAAATAATTATTATATTAATGTTTTTATTTAATTGATAGGTGTTTAATATATTTTCCTAAATTCAAAATGGCGGATATTTTTATTTCAATATTTGAATCAATTATGTTTTATCAATCAGATTTAAAATATCAATATTTATTTTAAATCTGATTGATTATTTGAAATCAATTAAGTACATAATTTTAAATTAAAACATTCATGATTAATAATTTGAATAAATAAAAGTTTCGTTAACGAAACTTTTATTTATTCAAACACAAATATACCATGTTATTATCATTATGTTTAGGTATTATTTTTGTAGTTTCGAACTTTATATTTATTTTTATTTTATTACGAACTTATTGAAAATATTTCATTTATATATTAAAAAAAACCAACCCGCACTTGGCCAGCGTGGTGAATTAAGGCCTAATCTATCTCGTCAAGAGAGAAGTCCCTATCCCAGCAGTGGGAACGTGAATAGGGGTGTTATTTTATATACAGGGCGTCCCAAAATTATGGGCCATGAAGGGGAAGTACCATATATATCGTTGATAGTGAATTTTGCTCAAAGAAGACTTCATTTTATTTTAAAAAGTAAGTAATTTAATTAATTAATTTACAAAAAATAATGTTTCATGTTTTTTATTTGATTAAAATAATTCATTTCACGTTGTTCCTTTCTTTTAAAATACTATGTTACTTAAGCAGAGTTATTATTTTATAGCTTTTCTTTCGATTGGTATCATAAAAATCGAGTATTTTTTTTCTACATGTAAGTCGGTTCGATTCCCAGACAAAGCAAGTAATTTTTAGAAAATCAATGAATGCAGAATTACTAACTTAAAAATAAAATGAAGTCTTGTTTGAGCAAAATTCACTATCTACGATATTTAAGGTACTTCCCCTCCATGGCCCATAACTTTGGGACGCCCTGTATTTATTAGAAAGGTACATATTTAATGTTTACAATAAATAATATATTTATTAGAAAGGTACATTATTTTTTGTTTACATATTGGATACTCGGTAAAAATAAGAACAAAAAATTACGGAATATTTTCTTTGTAATAAATATTATGGAAATCTATACTACAATTATCAAGCTGAGGAGATTGCTTGTTTATTTGTTTGAACGTGCTACTCAGGAACCGCGGGTCCGATTTAAAATATGATTTCAGTATTGGATAGTAAAATGATCGAAAAAGGCTATAAAACATAAACTAGTAAATAACGTAAAAACGCAAGCGCAGCTGTCGGCGGGTCGGCAAGTTAGTCATAATCTAAAAAAATCATAGGCATAATTACATTTAGTCGTTGTACGGTTTCACCAAAAAAAGTTGCCTTGTTGTTTTTTAATTAGGATAGATAACTTTAGATATGCAATCCACATCCTACAGCATAACCTCCAAATAAATAAGGTTAAACAAGATGACAATGATGTGGTACAATTCTTAGGCCAGCAACAAGTGGTACAATTCTTAGGCCAGCAACAACAATAATTGATCGTTATCAATAAAAATAACAATTGATCGTTATCAACGGATCAACTTATGTCGGTCGTAGTATCGCAATAACACATACATGCACACTAACAGCGTTTTTACAGCAATTGACAGTCCCACACACTGACATTTTACGAAATATTTCTATATTTTATTCAAGAACAACCGACATAGGTCCGACCTCGACAAGCGCTCGCGCGGTACTAAATGGAAAAAGCCGGCGGAATGAAAAAACTACTAAATTATGGTAGTTTTATTTTATTCATAAAAAATTACCAAAACCGTTCTACAAATTAAAATTAATATCATAGTTTAAGCAAATGTTGATAAATATTGTGATATAAATATGACGTCCCATTGATTTAGAACTTCGGAGTTATTGAGGTTTGTTTCGAAGCATTTTCGGTCGATATTAAATTCGGTATATCTTTAGAATAAAAGCATTTAACGAAAATGTACTCTACTCTAAATGAAGAATAGGATATACGTAACATAATAAAAATTAGTTTGATCGCCCATATTCATTAGAATCTACAAATTAGAGCTAAGAAAACAGGTCTTCGAGCGTTTTTTACGAAACATGTATCCGGAGAATGATTATTACTCAATATATAAACAAGTAATCTAAAATGTTTCTTACTATTTTTGTAGAGGAGAAAACGAACTATTATAAAGATGTAATTGTAATATCAAACAACTAACGTAAACCATAGAATTAGGACGAGAAAACCGAACAATTTCGCGATTTCCGGTAAAAGGCCTCTTAAGTAATTAAATATTGACGGACAATTCACTCACACAACAACATCTAGCCCCGTGGCAAGCTCGAAGCTTGTGTTAAGGATGCTAGATTTCTGATATTACTTAATATAATAAACATACATAGATAGATCTTTTACGTTGAAAATCCACCTGATAATAAACAAGCGCTGATCCCAATTTTAACCACCGTCCATCAAATTTTGGTACTGACCCGCTTTAGAATTACGCATAAAAGCCGACGCCAAACTAAGTTACGAAAGCACTTGTGGATAAAGCGGTTAAGTCAAGCTTAAAACTATAAACATGGCTAAAACATGAATAAGGTTTATCAAAGTTTGGAGTATCGCGAATAATGCTGCAATATGCAGTGCAGGGGTTAACGTTATTTATAATAATTTAATTATAATGAAAAGTTTCAAGCGAAAGGTTTTTGTCTATTTATTTACTACTTTACTAGCTTTCCGCAGCGCTTGATTTATAAATAGTTTTACTATTACTTCTTTTATAATAGATAGATTTATAAAGCATATCTTATGGTCTGTTTAAATATCATAATACTTAAAAATTTTACTGCATAATATACATATATTGGTTTAATATATTGGTTTCTATATTTTACTGTCACTCTTCCTTATCTTATGTTTAACGCTCGTGATTTTAAATTTAGCGTGCAAGGGTTCATTGTCATTACAACTAACATGCATTTATACACGTCTCTTTATGACATGGGTCTTTAGCACGTCCTTGAGAAGACTTCTTTATTCGCAATCGAGAAATACCTCTGAAACAGGCCAGCTGAAAACCAAAACTTTATTCCCTGGACTCAGTTTAAAACGAAAAGCCGAGCAAACAAAGGAAAGACAAGACGGATGGCATAAGAGGTCGGATTGCTGACATGGAACCTCACTCGCCGACCGGAACTCGAGGAAATGGCGGCGGGATCCGGTTTCGGAATCACCAGGGCGTTAATTTTTACTTGTAGATTTGTGAGGGTTCATTATACCTTGTGTGTATTGTTTGTTACTTTACATGTCTCATTACCATTTTCCTTTTATTCATTTACTAGCTTTTTTGCGGCTTCACCTGAGCTGTTATCATTATCATTTTCCCGCTGGTAAAATCCTATGACTTTCTCGGCTAATCCTGTGGTTCTAAGCTACCTTTTCACCAACTAATAAATAGTGTCACCATCAGAACTTTCAGATAATATACTAGTCTTCTTAACTTACTGGTTAAAATTCAAAATTCATAAAAAGTTGAGATTTGTTGAAAGTTAATGATGAAAGGCAGAACAAAACGACAAATTTGTGGTGAAGGATTGCAAAGAGAAGCATCGGGCGTCATGTTAGTGAGATAGGTCAACATCATTGGCGCGCATCGCAGGGCGGGAATGGATGCGGTTTGCAGGACCGTATTGGCTAGCACAAACTGTAAATGCCTATACTAGTAGCAGTGGTAAACCCATTTGTTGCGTGAACTCTAGATTGATGCAGAGAAAATGTTACTATGTGGACAGAGTAACTCTAATAATATCTTCTTGCTTAAAAAGGTGCTTTATTCGTGAGGAAGTCGGCATGTTCTGAAAACTTTGAAGAGTTTGATGGAAAAATGACATTCAACCCGTGGAATTTTGACAGCGTGCTGAAATAAGACCTAATCTCTCTGATCATGAGATAAATCTTTAGGTCTCAGCAGCAGGTAGGTAAATAGGTGTGCTTAACTCTTAACTGTTTCATTTATTTCTCAGTGTAAACAGCCATATTCCTTAAAAATAAATACTTTTTAATTATGGAACTAGCAGAAGCAAGTACCGTACTTTAAACTAGTATTGCTTGTTAGCATTAAACACTTTATTTTCCAGCAACACAACGAAGCCACGTTAATCCTCAACCATCATCGAAACAATCTGGACGGTAGCCAGTTCCATTATCTTGTTACATTGTTCTTGCTATCAAGAGTACGGGGTCTCGCCGGTTGTAAACTGAAGAGGTTCTATGATTGATGACCTTTTTTGTTTTTATTTTTATTGGCGCCCAAAATGGGGTTGGCTAATTGGTTTATTTTTTGTAGGGATGGTTTCTGGGTTGCGGGTTTTATGCAAGTGTTGTGGATTATTTGCTTTTGCTAATTAGGAGCTTTGCATTGACGTCGCGTGGTTGCCGAATATCGGTCTTTCAGTTACCAAAATAAAGGTGGTTTATATTTTTGGCTTTGTTCAACATCAACTTTTGTCATCTCAATTGGAACTATGCGTGAATTTTTACGTTCCCACTTCTGGGGCATAAGGACATTAGGATTTTATTCACCGCCCTGGCCAAGTGGGAGTTGATGAATATCACATGTCGTTAAACTATTCAAAGTTTCACGATATTTCACAGTACCTATATTATAACGTGTATTTATCGTTATCTAATATTACAAACTTTGTAATATTAGTTATCGCCTGAAATATTTAGCAACTTTCCCCAACCACTCCATCATAATACCTAAGGCCGTTCCGATCTTTAATAAAAGCAAGATTACGCGTGTCGTTGCGTTGTAATATCGTTGCGAAAGCGACAAAGAATTCGCGGACAAACTCGGATAAATCATTTTTCAGGTGAAATACGATCGCATAAAAGCGTTTCCGAAAGCAATTAGTCCCAACAACCGCAGTGGTAGGAAAAAAACAGTGTACGCACAGCTTGGAAAACCGCTGAGTTTGGAAACAGACATTGAAAAAAAAAATGATGAAGTTGTTATTTTAAAAGCTAGTGCAGTTGCCCGAATTTGTTTATTTAAATAATATACAATACTATATTCTTACTTCAGCCATGTATTGTTGATTGTTAGCATTCCTTTAATTAATAAATAAATATAAGTAAAGTTAGTTGAGTTTAACGTGTATTTATTCGAGTTAAGGAATAATAAAGCTATTTTTATTGTATTTATTTTATAACTTACGCAAGCCAGGAAAGCATATAATCGTTATTTATCATGAGAAGTTACAGCAAAAAACATTCCGTTCAAATTCCCATCAGGCAACACATAAAAGGTTCTCTTCGGAGAATTAATATAAATTTATTTTCTGCCCCGTTTTCGTTTTCAGTGCGTGGCAGACTTAATATAAATAAATATTGTATCGTAGACTCTACGATATGGCCACGACAATTTAATATCGCTTTGTATTAGATATATTTATTTTGTGCAAGCACTTTATCAAGCCTGTGTTGTGTTAGACTGTAGGTTAGACTGTTAGACTTCAGTTACCTTATGTTAGTGCTTTAGAGTCTTTTCAATAGGTTGATTCTTACGTGTCTATATTTAACCAGTGTTAGTTATTGAACTTTCGAAAACTTATTAGCCTAAGTGGGCTAGCAGACACATAAAGATATTATAGAAGAATAGATAGATATATAGAATTTGACGCGGTAATATTTCATTCCGTCTTTTATACGCACATCCTAATAGATCTATAAAATAAAATGTGTAGTCTAGACGTCGCTTTGTTCAAAGTAATTTTTATATTTTTAAATAACTCTTGAATCGTATGAACTTCCAAAATCTTTTTACATTTTGCGAAGGTGCATAACGGCATAATCTATTAAAACTATTGTTATTACAATTTTTTTAATCTTATCTAAAACAATCCCTTCTTTTATCACAATCTATACTTAATATTATAAAGCTGAAGAGTTTGATTGTTTGTTTGATTGTTTGTTTGTTTGTTTGAACGCGCTAATCTCAGGAACCGCTGGTCCGATTTAAAAAATTCTTTCAGTGTTGGATAGTCCATTTATCGAGGAAGGTTATAGGCTATATTACATTTTCAAAAAAATTAGGGATCTGTACGGAAAACCGAAATATGTAACCCAAGATGTAAAATAAAATCCTTATATCGCATGCGCTGCGAAAAGTATTCATTTTAGAAATGTACAATGTACTACAATTTTGTAGAACACATTAATATCTACAAAAAATGTCGCGACAGCATATATCTAACTATTATAGTTATGTCACAATAAGTGTTTTAATTTTCAATATAATTAATTTAAATGCCGCCGCCTAGGAAAAGCTCTATATTTGTATTTTCAAATAAAACATTATCAAAATAAATTACATGTTACGAATATTTCAATATCTCTATAAAACTTTTTAAATTATTCAATTCGGACATTCCGTTCGAAAGATATCAGAGTTTAAAAATGGACCGAAATAAACCAACCCGTTCGGTAAGGCATCATGCTTTGGTACGGGGACTCAGTCAGTACAGTACCTACTAAAATAAAGTCTTTAAAGCCTCCAGCACACCGGATGCGTATACGTACACGTAAGCGTAGACGTGCACGTACCACTGAGTTGTAATGTATGGGAATGTATGAGACAGGACACACTGCTTGCGTAACGCGTTACGCAAGCCTCAAGCAAGGACTGAGTCCCCGTACCAAAGCATGATGTGTGTCCTGTCTCATACATTCCCATACATTACAACTCAGTGGTACGTGCACGTCTACGCTTACGTGTACGTATACGCATCCGGTGTGCTGGAGGCTTAAACGAAAGTAGGTATATGGCTATCGTATAAGATTGATTCACTTTTATGATAGTTAAAAAAAAGAGGATTCAGGCAAGTGGTCCCACGACAAAGCTGGGACTGCAGTCCCAGTCGCCTGATTAATTTTTTCTTGTTTATTTCTTTGGGCGAGTGGGACTACTCGTAATTTTAACCTCAAATCTATTGTTTAAAGTACAGTTGGCATCATGTCTTATTGTCCTATTGCAAAAAATAAAATTCCAACATAATAATAGGAATTTAAAAATCAAAATTTAAAATTTAATTTTAAAATAAAACAAAATATTCACAAAATTGATATTAAACATTGGTATTTGTTAAAGAATAATAATTATAAATTGAAATTAAATAAAGTGAAATTCGGTTCTATCTCATTAGATCCACGATGTATCTAATGAATTTTATTTTTCTTACTAGATCCAATACTGAGATGTATGGATCTAATGAAATATTATTTGTCATTTAATACACTATCACTTCTAGTCACTACAAATGGATTTAATAAGATTTTTTTTATCATACGAACGGTGTCTTACTGCGATTTGCGAATATACAATTTAATAAGTGCTTCATCTCTTAGTGGATTATGCTTACCTGGTACTTTTCTGTCGTGATTGATGTAAGATAATTGTAGTTTCAAACCTTTACGAGGCTTGTTCATCTCACATGGGATTATGGTTTAGATAATATCGAACGAAATATTTCTTTGAACCCTCGTGCTTTTTGGCAACATATAAGTAGTTTAAGAGCTAAAGGAGGCTTTGAACCTAAGGTTACTTTTAAAGGTAATTCATACTCTGGTGTTGAGGCAGCTGAGTCATATGCCACGTTTTTTAGCAGTGTGTTTCTCTCGGAGGTGCCGAGTCTGAACTGTGATAGCATTTTTCAAATGGATAGTAGTAATAATAACAACTATGTTAACATATTTAAATTTCAGCTTAAAAGTGTTGTTAATGGTATCAAAAAATTAAAACCTAGAAGTTCCGCTGGGCCTGATGGTGTACCATCGGCTCTACTAAAGTCTCTTTCAAAAACCTTTGCGCCACCTTTGTGTCACATATTTAATTTGGCTCTACACACAGGCACTTACCCTAAACAATGGAAAATCTCAAGAGTAACGCCAATCCCAAAATCTTCTAATAAGCAAGCCGTTGAAGAGCATCGGCCTATTGCCATACTGTCTGCTCCAGCTAAGGTTTTTGAAAATGTGCTATATAGCCTTATTTATTCGCAAGTGAAGACGACCATCAGTAATGCTCAGCATGGCTTTCGAGAGAAAAGGTCAGTAAACTCCAACCTCTTAACTTTAGTAGAGTATATCTCAACGAAGTTAGACAGTGGCTGTCAGGTCGATGTACTCTATTTTGACTTCCAGAAAGCCTTTGATAGAGTCCATAATGACGTATTGCTGGCTAAACTATGTGCGGTAGGCTTTGCTCCAGACCTCCTCCGATTAGTAGCAGACTATCTTCGCGATCGCCAGCAGTATGTTCGGGTCGGTATATATGAGTCAGCGCCGTACCACACGCGTTCCGGGGTAAATCAGGGATCTATCTTAGGACCCTTGTTCTTTATCCTGATGATAAACGACCTGCCGGACGTGTTGAGGCATGCAAAGTGTCTCCTTTATGCCGACGACCTTAAGCTCTACTCGGCTATACGCACTGAGTCCGACTGTGAGGCGCTCCAAGCAGACGTTGATGCTGTGTGCAGGTGGAGCCTTGAAAATAGAATGCAGTTCAACCCTCTCAAGTGTTCTGTTGTGAGTTTCGGGAAAAAGAAAAAGCTGGTCTCCTTCGAATACAAGCTAGAAGGAAATGTAGTCCCAAGAAGCGTTGTGATCAAGGATCTTGGAGTTTTGTTCGATCAAAAGCTGACATTCCATGACCACATCTTTAATCTTGCAAAGCAGTCGTTCCAGAGATTAGGGTTCGTTTTAAGAAATGCCAGGGACTTTCGCCATGACAGTGTTGTGAGACTTTTGTATGAAACTTTGGTACGAAGTAAGCTTGAAGCAAGTAGTTGCGTCTGGAGCCCATATGAGAGTAAGTATACCCTTATGTTGGAAAAAGTGCAAAAAGCGTTTCTACGATTTTTATACAGGCGAGTCTTTGTTTACTACCCTTATTTATATCCCACCAGATTCCTTCAAGGCTGTCTTGGTTATAATTCGCTTGAAACTAGGAGAGATTATGACCAGATTGCGACTCTACTCAAAATTTTTCGTGGTGTAATAGATGCACCAGATGTACACAATCTATCGGTTCGCCTGTTTGTACCAAATAATTATGTTCGCCACAGAAGTCTAAGACTATTTTCAGTCCCCGCAAGCAGAACCGTTGCACGTACGATGTCACCTCTTCCTCGCACCCTCGTAGCCCTAAACAGACTTCTTGTCCAGAATGCAGACTGTGATATATTCGACGACAAGTGCAAAGACTGTATGGCTGTGTGTTTAAGTTTCTGTGAGAATATCGAATTAAGTTGTGATTAATTGACACAGTATCTTAATTTTAATTTATTAATTTATGTTTGAATTGTAATGTATTTAACGTGTAATTTCTGTTTTATAATATGTAAATTACTTAATTTCCTATATGTATAAGTAACATTTGTAATTGGTTTAAGAAATCGTGTTTGTTACTCAATAAATAATAATAATAATATATGGTTGCCTGGTACTTGTTGTCTAGGTAATCTCGTTAACTTATTTTTAAAACATTCAACTACATACCACATTAATTTACTTAACATAGATACGATTATTTGTAAAAAAAAAATGGAAATTCGAATGATAAAATACAAATAATATTTAATGCTTATTATATGGTAAAATACAACAAAATTCCTACATATTATTTTATAATACTAGCAAACTTAAATAGTACCTAGGTACATCATGCGACGAGTGTGTAAAGTTAGTGACTGATAACCACCGAGAAGCCATTGAGGAGTCCTTGAAGATCCGAGGCCTATATTATATTATATATTATAGCCCTCAGGTGTTAAGAGTAGAATACCTGTTTTGAAACAAAAGGGGCAGTCCTTTATGGATATCCTTGTTTTTAGGAATCATTCGCATATAGTTTTTATGACATTCTTACTAAAAAATACAATAAAATAAATCCTGAGTTATGTGATTTGATTTTGCTGTTAACTGTACATTAAAGCAAATTGGGTATATGGTCCCAGTCGACCAATTCAAAAATGTGTTCAGGCGTCTGGGACCGCAGTCCAAGTTTTGTATGGGACCACTCGCCTGTATCCTCAAAAAAAAGTGGCCAAACGCGAGTCGGACTCGCCCATGTAGGCTTCCGCAGCAATTGTTTATATGAAATAGTTTATGACGTATTATAAAATAAAAGTGGCCAAGTGCGAGTCGTACTCGCCCATGTAGGCTTCCGCAGCAATTGTTTATATGAAATAGTTTATGACGTATTATAAAATAAAAGTGGCCAAGTGCGAGTCGGACTCGCCCATGTAGGCTTCCGCAGCAATTGTTTATATGAAATAGTTTATGACGTATTATAAAAAAACTACTGGATAGATTTCGTTCAAACCAATTGTCATTGTTAGTTTTTATGGTTATATACAATATATATTTTTTCTAGATTTAGCATCCTCTTATTTTAGAAATAAGAGGGGGGGGGGACACTCTGTTTTCCACTTTGGAAGAGTCTCACGTCCAAACTATTAAGTTAAGAATTAAATGTTGTTAAAAACATTGTTATGATTTTTGAAGACCTATTCATCCCACACGTATGAGTTCGATTAAAAAAAGGTTTTTAAGTTTCAGTCCTAATTATGTATGGGGACCCCCAAATGTAATTTATTTTTTTTTCAATTTTTCTTATGAAATATTTGTGCGGTTTTCAGAATACATCTACCTACCAAATCTCAGCTTTATAGCTCTTATAGTTTCGGAGAAAAATGGCTGTGACATACGGACGGACGGACATGACGAAACTATAAGGGTTCCGTTTTTGCCATTTGGCTACGGAACCCTAAAAATGGCCCTTTGGGTAAGTTTTACAAGATGTCAGTTTAATAATCTGGGACGAATGTACCATGATCCTCATGCTCATGCAGAGCTCATGTAGAGGCTCTAGATAGGACTCTTAGAGATATTAGAAGCTGTGATAAAATCATGGGTGGGACTACTGATTTCTTTGCTGGGGACTTTCGTAGTAATAGTTTACTTTACCAGTAATAGTAAGGGGAATTAGAGCAGACATTGTAAAATATTGCCTTAAAAGTTCCCCATTATGGAAGTGTGTGAACATTTTACAATTAACTATAAATATTTGATAACATTTAAGGGGCGGTAGTATAACTTTTCCTTCATAGTTACTTTTAATAGGAGACGGGAAAGTACCTCATTTTGAAAATAAAATTTAAATCGATATGTAGTGACATAGGAGAAAGAGTGAGTAACATTGAGAACTTAATATCAAAAGTTTACCCAGGAATCAGCGAAATCCTAATCCTAACTAATATTATAAATGCGAAAGTAACTCTGTCTGTCTGTCTGTCTGTCCGTCCGTCTGTCTGTCTGTTACGCTTTCCCGCTTAAACCTCTCGACCAATTTTGATGAAATTTGGCACATACAATCTTTAGTCCCTGAGACAGAACCTAGGCTACTTTTTACCGCGGAAAATTAAATGCTTCCGTGGGAAAATATACGCTTACGCGGGAAAATTCGATTTGGATGAAATTTAGTATGGAGATAGTTGTAAATAAAAAAATAAATATGGCGAGACGAAGTTCGCGGGGGCAGCTAGTCTATATATATAAAAGAAAGTCGTGTTAGTGACTTCACTTATAACTCGAGAACGGCCGAACCGATTTGGCTGAAACTTGGTGGGGAGGCAGCTTAGAACCGGGAGAAGGACATAGGATACTTTATTTTTTTTTTTTTGAACATAATGCGAGCGAAGCCGCGAGCGGAAAGCTTGTTTTATATAAAACAAATAAAGATTCGCTATAAAATTATCTTATATATCAATTTTAAATCATATTCTGTATTATATTAACACAGTCAATAGTACGAGTTAATTAAGTTGTCTAGACTTTGCAGTTCATTATATACCTATAACACAGAACCATTCGCACAAAATGTCAGTCTGTCTATCCTATTAAAAATTTTCCGTTTAGCATCGATACATTGTTACAGCTAAAAGCGGCCCATAGACTAACGTTCATTCCTGCCGGAATGTATAATCCTTACGGAATGAACGCCAGTGTATTTGCAATAGTGGAAAGAATGACGGTATTATAACACCGTGACCCTTCACGTCGTGTTTTATTTTATCCCATCGCTTATCTGTACACGGGATAAGCCGGAAGGAATGAACGTTAGTGTATGGGTCGCTAATCCCTAGATCCTAAATCTAATCGTATTCTGTCTGTTAGGTTTCTGTATTAATATATTCATTTGTGGTGAGTGAGTATCAATCTTTTTTGTTAGGTTAAATTCTGTTCTTAGCGACCGCGACTCAAGAACGCGACCAGGGTTAACTTTTGTTTTAGTTTAGAATTTATATGGGTTAAAAATGCGAGACCGGTAGGAACCAAAACGGTCGCGTCCAAAACAGACAGCTGGTCGCTGTCAATACACTTTGTATCTAATGATATTTTTTTGCATTTTGTTTTTACAATTAAAGTACCGCAGTATAAATAGAGAATATAAAATATTACCGCCTCATCACACATATAGGTGTCGATATACCGACTAAAAGCAGCGTCGTTCAAAATACAGCGATTACCAACCCGATTTGATTCTCAAAGACCTATATTGGGTTCTTTTGTGGAGACCAGTGTCCAGTTATAATGCTGCACAATAACCCATTAATAAATAAATACGCAATAAAACACGCAAGGCAAACACAGGTCGGAAAGCTAGTACGAGCATAAACTAAGTTTATGATATCGCCAAGATTAGGTGCCAAGCTATTTATTTAGGTACCAATAAGATAGTGGGGTTGTATACTGTTATGGGTATCTATTGGGACGGGTAAGTTTCTAAATTAGCTATTGGGTTTCGTGGAAATTGGGATAATAGCCTCGTTCATGAATAGGTCTAGATTTATGAATGGATTATGTTCGTGGATTTGGTATTTTAGGAAATGATTAGGCCTTGTACCTGGCTCTGAATAGTACCACCCGATCTCTTTTAGGTTTTTTCGATGATTAGGTACTATAATTCTTTAAATTTTATTAAATATTCAATTGCATAGTACGTAGGTCGTATTATAAGCGTAAGTAAGGGCAAAAAAATCTTAGATTATTAAGATACAGCAACTAAACTAGTAAAATTTGTTGCAGGAACTGACGTAGTACCTAACTATGTCAACTGTAAAGGAAGCTATGTCAAATTTCTAGGGCATCAGGAACTACCCTGCAACAACCGGCAAACTGTTGCAGAATTATAATGGCGCAATTTCTAAACTAAGCTCTAGCTGTAACTAATATGATACACTAGCGCCACACATTTAAAACATACTATAAATTGGAAACCTATACGTAACAGTAACTAGTTTAGTTCATTGCTTTAGTGCTTTAGTAGTAACTATTTTCTGAAAGGTTATTAAGAGCCAGGTGCTTATTATACTTTTACACTTATCTTTAATGAATTGTTTATAACAATGAACTATAACAATTTCAGCAATTTCAAATTTCAAATAGTAGATTACAAATTAATGATTTTTTACTTTACTTTTACTTTACTTTACTCTAATTTTGCTGTATATGATCAGTATTATAATATAACAAGAGTGTCACTAGACCAGCCCACAGTTGCAGTTTAATTTCGAAATTATTTCAGGCTGTTATGTCCGGTGGTGGTATGAAGGAAAACTTGTCAAGCGAGGGCATGTGTTAGGAATTTGCAGAATTCAATAAAGAGCTGGTCTTTTCCTATACAGTTCGTTTGAGGTTTGGTCATAGTGAAAGAAGCTTATTAGCTTAGATGAGAGAATTATGAATAAGAAGAATAAGAATATTTATTTTATTTATACCTAAAAAATCGCCTTTGGGACTAGAATTAAAGAGATATGATGCGTACCTAAATACTTGAGTGAAAGAAAAGCAAACTTAGAACCATTTTCTAAGGTTGTTTTCTAATTTCATATGGTTTAATTTATTTTTCTTTGATTGTGTTTTACTTACAGTTAGGTTAGCAGAATCTGCTTTTAGTTTCTTAGATTTAGATAATACTTATTATTTTTTTGCGTAAATATCGTGTTTAATAATGGTAAAAGTTTAGCTGCAAGTCATCATAATAATTTACAAAATTAAGAAAAGCCTAACGAACTAAATATTAAAAATACATTATATCAATAAACATTTTTGTAAGTTATTGTAATACTTATTTTGTTAAAATGTTGTAACAAAGTAAGTCCGCTAACGCCTTTGACTTAAATCGTAGACTTCTGCTTACGACATTGTGTGTAACACAATGTTAAAAGTTAATATCCTATAAAAATCGCCACAAAACGGGCCAAACCCCGCATGGCCATTTTAATTAACTTGATACAGCAATTTTCTTTATTAATAACCGGAAAGAGTGTTGCGTACGATGGCGGATTAATTAAAAATTAATATTTTTCTGCTCACTTCCGTTTCCTCGGTTTCAAGAAAATGGCTGCAATCTTAATTATTCAGAAAGTTTGTGCGAGTTTTATAGGATCATCATCATCATTATAATCCACAGCCCACTCTTTAACCAACATAATTATCGTACTATGATGAGAATATAAAAATAGCAACTTTTTACCTCAAAAAAAAAATTATATCACGGCCAAAGTCACGGTCGGAAATTTAGTTAGGTTATAAATCTTTGCTCAATATGGTCGATATAAAGCCCGTTAGAATCGCCCCAACGCGCCCTACGCCCTACGCTACGTGATAATTTTATTTCCGCCCCGAAATCTACGATTATTCAAGGATTTAGTACACGAATACCGGGTTCACTGTCGCCCTTAATTTGAAAATATGTGGTTTAATTGCCCGTGCGCTGTCATAGGTACTAATGATTCAGCATATTCAAAATCAAAAATATTATTTTAAACGTTACAAATATTTAGAAACTATTTTTAATAAATGTAATGTTAATACCTATACTCTGTATTATTTGTATTTTTAAACCGATCATCACAAAACCTCTATAGGTTGGGCTCGGCGACAAATGGGACAAATGTTTTTTTAAGACGCATTAGGCCCCGTATAAATATGAATATGAATATGAAGCTCTTCCCTTAGCACTTAAATAGCGTGATGATCTCTCTCGTCAAGAATAAAGTCACTGTGTTTGACCCAGCTGTTCTCAACTGTCTGTGTCATGGGTCCGGCGATAAATTCGATGAGTGGACCAGGCTTTATGTTATCCATTTAGCTATGATGAAGAGGTAGTGATATTGGATTACATTCTTACAGAGATTTAGGCATGTTTTAACTAAATATTATAACAATTAAGGACATAGGTATTTTGTTAGCTTGATTTTTTACCCTAGCTGTTATACCGCTTGCACGTTTAGGAAATATTTTTGAAAATATTATTATGAATGAAGTGGATGATCTATATTATGTTTACCATACTACTGGGACACAGGGAAATACGTAGGAGAACACGGGTCACCGACATAGCCCAACGGATAAACTCTTATATCGAGGAGAACAGATGACCGATGGGGCTGTATAGGGTGGCTCCTGGCCACTAGTGGGATATAATATGGGTTGTTATAATGATAACTTTAATGTATTTGATATAAAACAGCAATATTTCTTAAATTTCAGGAATGCTGCAGACATTAACTGGCCGTAAACTAAAACCCTAAGTTTATGGCAATCAATGCTGAAAAAGGGAGGGCTTGTTTAATAACAGTTAAAGTTTATGGGTCATTGCTGGATTCATAAACTTGATTACTTTTATAATCGTGTGCGTAATCGTTAAGGAATTTCGGGAAGGTGACTTTTATGGTCGAGGTTGTATAGTAAAAGGCTTGTTAAACATCCAGATACCGTGGCCACAGAATAGTACCATCCTTCGTCTCCCGTAAGTGTTGTAGTAAAGTCCAGCGGTAAGAAAAATCCAGAGGTGCGCGCGCTGTGGGGTTTGAACCTTCGACTTTCGGAATGAAAGTGGAGTGTGCTCCTACTCAGATAATACGGCTCACTGAACCCTAAAAATATAATAAGGTAGCACAGTAGCAGGTTTCTTCCCGACAAGTTCCCTATAATTTTTGATCACAAATCACACCCACATAATAATTTATAGCCTCTCTTAAAAGTAACGTCTTTATGATAGTTTAATTATATTGTCTATTAATAAATAGTTGACGTGGTAATCTTCTGAGTAGGTGTATAATGGTTAATACTCTTTTGTTTTAGTTTTGATGGTATTTAATAGTTACATATAGCAAAGGTTAAATCGTTTGAGATTTGAGTTTGAGATTCGTTTTAAGATTTTTGATTAATATATAATGTAAGTAAATGCTTCTTTAAGTAATGTAAATTCGTTATCTTAGTTCTTATTTTATAATTAAACAAGCGACTCGCTTTCGTTTCATGTTAACAATCTCATCAAAATCGGTTGCGTAGTTTTAATGATTTAGAGCGACTTTGTTTTATACTATCGAATGATGAATGAACTAATATAAAAAAAAAACTTACTTTAAAGTTTTCTTAAGGTTGTGATTTAATAACCCTATTAGGTACCCTATTCGTAGTATAAACATAATGATTATTAGCTTAGCTAAATAATCATCCCGAAGATGAAAGAGATAAGTATTAAAATAATAACGTTGTAAAATGTAGCAGTTTGCATAAAAAGTAACGGTTCTTCATTCAGAATACCTATTACAAAGAAACATTAATATAATATGAAAATAATAGGATTTTCATAATATAATACATTTATCATTATCATAGTAATTAGACGATCTCTTTGGCGCAGTGAGCGTTGGTCCGTCTGTCTACAGAAGGTTGGGGGTTCTATGGGTATAGGGGGACAAATTTGTAAGATCTGCAGATATTTTTCCAGGTGATCTTTGTGATTCTATATTAAAATATATCTTTATACAAATAGTTCTATTTGGGAGAACCGTGCCTAGAAAAGGGACCTAATACGGGTTAAAATGATTATGATGATATATCATCAAGCTTATAGGTACATAAACTTGAAAATTGACTAATGTTCTTTCCTTTGATAAAGAAATGCACAAAGATTTTAGTTCGTTTTAAGTGCTTGTTTGAATAAACACAGCATGTTTTATTAGGTTTTTTGCAACTTTAGTGAGAAGATTCTAGAATTAATTTAATCTGTGTTGGAACTGGAACCTGAAGTAAGTACCTATATTACAATGAACGTGTTGGTTAAGTGGGAGCAAAATGTACTTTAATTCCGAAGGGTGTTTGTTCAAACACCGCCGCGCAACTCAGATGTTTGGAAATTTAAACACGTGATATTAACGATGAACGCAAACATTGTGAGTAAGCCGGCATGCTTTGAGAACTTTGAAGATTAGACAAGGACGTGACATTCACCAACCCGCACTTGGTGAGCGTGGTGAATTAAGGCCTTATCTTTTTCGTCAAGAGAGGACTCCTTGTGTCCCAGCAGTGGGGACGTAAATAGGAGTGTTTATATAAGTTCACAATGTCAATAGCTGCCACTTCTACACACTCGTGTACGAATATAGCGTATGTTTCAGACGAGACAACCTTTCGGTTTGACTCCATGAATATTTTAGTGCAACCATTCTGTTACGAGCACATTCCTAGATCTTGATTTTTTAATGCATTAAGAGCTTTATGCTTTTAAGCCGAGTTATATCTGTGTTTGAGTCTGTTCGTAGTTCTTCTATGAACTTTGAACGTTGGGATTAAGTAAAGATTATCTTTCATATCAGAGGTTTGGTAGCAACGTCTTGTCTTCGGTACCAACTTATAGCGAACTGGCTTTAGTAATTTGGTTCAGTGTTTAAAACAAAATAGCTACCGGTTTTCTTGTATACTTACTAAAAACAATATACCTACTCATTTCAATGTATTAATCACGTCCGTAAGAGCCGTGTTGGCTAAGTGGTAGCACACTCGACTTTCATTCTGCAGATACAAACCCCGTCACACACTTCTAGATTTTCCAGAAAAATGTATGTATGTGCGCTTTTAAAATACATGTCATACTCTAACGGTGTACGCAAACATCGTGAGGAACCTGGAGATTTAAAATGTGAAAGCGTGTAAATAGCTAGTAACGAATATTCACATATTCTCATATTTTCACATAGGTAGGTACAGCACTAATATGATATGAAACATATCACAGCTTTTAAGGAACCGCTCATAAGATTTTCTCAGAAATTTAATATAACTTTAGAGCCATAAGAAACTGCATTATTATTTCATATAAAATCTCGGAAATGTTCGCAAAATTCGTAAAATTTTACCGCATTTAATATTCCCATGCTGAATTAAAATAAATGTTTTGCGCGCAATTCATGCTACATGTGTTGTTCCTACTACGTGTGAGGAGAACATTCCAATAGTGTTGGAAATATTACAATAGTAATAATAAAATATCGATGATTTTATCCATGAAAAGATGTTAAAAAAAATCTTAGCTTGTGTTGTTTTCATAAAATTATATATAAACCAAGTCATATATATTATGTTTAAAGATTTATGTCATTTATTTCCATAAAATCCTAAAGATCACTTGGACCTATATAAAAATCAAAGCCACTTTTCTTTGTAATTATATAAATCAAGAACGGCTGGGCCGATTTAGGTGCTTTTGGTTTAAAATATTTGAAGTAGCCCAGGGAAGATTGAGGTTAGAGGTGAGAAAACATAAGAATTAAGCGGGCGAAGCCGCAGATGGGTCAGCTAGAAGGACATGATATTAATCTCACAAAATTTATAATTCTTGCAGAAATATTTGATAAAAAAAGTTCATATTTTTAATTTTAAGATAAACCAAATATTGTTTTCATAAATTCTTTATGATAAATGTTGATTATGAATTCTCGTCAACAACGACTATAAACGTATACGATACGTAGCATTCATTACGTTTTATAACGTCGTAACACATCAAAATGTGCGCTCTCGGGAAATTACGTTGAGTTTACGGCGATCGTTACGATTCGAAATCGTTAGTCCGTTTGTCAGGTTTGTTTGATAATGGCAACTATTCCTAAATAGGTAAATGAATTAAATTATATTATCAAAGTAAATTAAAATATGATTGCCCAAATCAACGGCTGGTAGCCAGAATGTACACGTAATTTATATACTAAATCAATTATTTTTTGTGTAGTTTTAGATATGTAGATAATATTAGCTTTTGATTATATAAGCGAACCTATAAAATAATAGATAATTTTGATGATAATAACCGATATAAATCCAAAATCTGTATAATTCATAGTGAAAATTCAGCTTTTAATAAAACTATTTTGTTGTAGTGATAATCAACTATGTACATTAAAAATAGCAAAGCAATAACATTTTCATTACACAAACGAGTAAGACGAGCAAACAAAGTTACAGCAGGTGGCAGCACTTGTCTAGTATCTATCTTCGAAGCGAAGTTTAAATCAAAGTTGCTAATGTGGTTGATTCGAGAAATTCTCTAATTCAATTGGATTTAGATGGGTTGGAACACTTGCTCTCTAACCAAGAAATGTTTACACATTTGGTAGTTCGTACTTTATGGCAGTTTCATCGCCATTAATTCCTAGACTTTGGAATAAGGAATTTCTCAATAGTGGCGAAATATTTTGAACTGCAGTGATCTGTTTTCTCCTTTATCCTGCGGTCTTCAGTTAATCGTCACTTTAGCTACTTGTAAATAGGAATTCACAAAATACTTGTTGGAAATGTTAGTGTGTATTTTCTGAGTGATATTTAGTAGAGAAAAAAACAAATGAAACAATTAAACAAGACTGCCCTGCATTTCGGGATTTCCCGTTTATTCTTAAATTAATTCAGTAAATCACAACAATTTTTATATTAAAATATTATTATGCCTTTGTTAAAATGTTTGTTTGAAGTCACTAGCAGCACTGCTGGATACATCTTCTAGTATGTAGTTATATTTATTTATCGATAAATATTTCTTTCCCTTTTCCTAACACTAGCTAAGTGTGACACTACGTGAGCCAACACTAGTAGGGTTTTTGCGACATGATAAAGAAAGTTTATTGGTAAATGGCGACGAAAAATATCTATAGTTAGATATTAACCTTACGATGGCCGCCGAGGCCAAGGCCTTCTAAAATAGGAGAAAATCTTAAGGAAGTCGTATTTTCAACTATGGACGTCTGACGGCTAAAATGGTTGATTACAAACTTTTCTGTATTGTCAACATGATTATCATTTGGTTTTATAATCGTTATTAGAAAAAAATACATCCACAAATACAAATAAGATAGTTTTAGAGAAACAAAACCTCGTATTACCAATTCGTAGTATTTTTCTATTTAATTAATAGTAGTATTATTTTCTGCCGTTACATCAAAATCCAAAATCATGACTGATTCTTGATTACATACACGAAACCATTTCCGCCCGAACACAAAGAATCTTCCCCCACTTCGCTCGCTCGACCATAAACAACCTAAGACAGACCCGAGTTAATATCGTTATCAGAACTATCTCCTGTTTGATTCAGTTATCGCGAACTTTGCGTCTCCCAGGTATAATGCTAATTAAACGGACACTAACTTTCTCGACTGCGGTCCTCCGCTCTCAGGAGTCCAGACAATTGGTAAAGCATCATTATCATTATAGCTCCTTCATCATCATCATAAAAATCCCTATTTAATAATTTAATTAACGGCTTTAGAATCGGTAATATTCTAAAATTCATGTCTATGCACGTTGTTGCGCTACTTAACGCTCCATTTCACGGCACCACAGAAAACCAGCGCTGTAGTTGCTCATGTAGCTTCTGCAGCATATTATGCTGAGTGGTGACCGTTTTGTGACTTTTAGTTTTATTCTTTTAGATTTTAAGTTCAATGATTGTACATTTCTAAACACACAAATAAAAATATTTTATTCTGATTCTTATCAGACTATTTAGTATCACTAGTTATCTTAAAAATGCACACATTTGTTTCGTATGTCATGCTAAATATTCCTGATGTTTAAGAAGTATATACCTATAACTAAGTTTCAACATTCAATTTACAATGTTACTACATAATTATTTTATGGCTTATGTAATGGAAATTAACTTGTATTAGTGAAAAAAAAAACAATATGTTAGGCTGGCACGTGTATGCTATGTTGATTATGAATAAGAAGGCTAGTTACGAAGACAAGAAGTAGTTAGTACTATCGTCATCCTATAAATTGTTAACTTCTCTGACTACTCAAGTAATTTTATAGGAATTTAACCTATAAACCTATGGGTAGACGGTGCATTTTCCCATAGCCCTTTCAGTCATTACCTAACAAAGCAAGAACTTGTTCTTAGAACTAAAACGTAAAACGCTTTCTAACCTGCCGTAAACGTTGCCTTAACATTAACGTTAACGGGCCGTTAACGTTCCTTTACAACGGACTACAACTTATTTTACGGGTTCTTGAGAAGTTTCTGAACGATGGGTCGACGATTTGGTAAAGTTGCCTGTGCTTGGCTAATCCTAATAAGAGCTTTTATATAGTATCTACCTACTACAGTATACATAGTATCACGAGTTATTCACTCTACGTCTTTGTCTGCATTATAATAGATATTCCCGCAGTAAAATATAGCATAATCCAGGATGTTGGCTAACTCCATACCAATTTTTTCTCGCTCCAGCTATTAAGTCATGAAGAACTAACAAACATACACCACACTCTCACAAACTTTGGCCTTTATTATTAGTGAGATTATAGTTCTTTATTTATACAGATACAGTGCCTATGTAATGGTAATAGGTACCTACTAAAACATATTAATAAAATTCAAATCTTAACGTAACGTGGATACTTTTTGAGTTTCAAAGATTCCTCTCTCAAAGATTTCAAAGATTTTTAGAGTTCCTACACGTAAAACCTCAAAGTTGCAATAACAATGACTCAACAAATCTATTGACGTTCGATATCTAAAAATCACATCTGACCCACTTCAGACGGGAATAGAAAATTCCAAATTCAAAATGCAACCGTCACCGGAAATGAATCCGTTGGCGGGAGTCTGTCGCGATACAGATCTGATGGAGCTTCGTCCGACATCCGGTCGCTTCCCGCTTTTATGGCTTCCAATTTCAAATCGTGCGGCGGTTGAGATTCGATTTAAAAATTGACCATTTTTCAGTTCCACTTAGTTCTGAAAGAGCAACAAACTGTCTATTTTTGTTTTGAAAAATGTTACAATGTTTATACAGAAACTCTTTACAGATTTGCACAACGGTAAAAATACTTTCAAATAGGAGAATGCAATAATTATACTTATATAAATTCTTTAAAATAATACAAAATTAATCATATAAGTTAAGCAACCGCGGAATGGATTTCCAAATCATTTAGTGTATTTTTTAACATTATTATAATTTTCAGGTTCTTAACAGAAACTTCTAGACCACGTAGATCGGAATGTAGATCGGGAAACGCAGCGTCGGGCGTCCACTAACAAGATGGACGGACGATCTTGTGAAAGATATTGATTCACGGTGGATGCAAGCTGCGTCCGATCGCAATGGTAGGCCTTTGCCCAGCTGTGGACGTCCAACGGCTAAAACAAAACAGAACCCATCGTGTGCAAGCTCAAATCGTCGCATCGTGCAATCGTGCGTTGTATCTCACAAATCTGCAACGATGGGAAACTACATCTAACGTAACAGCAGCAAAGCGAAGTGCGAGTTGTACAATTCCAAACAACACGTGTATTTCCGTAGCATAGATCATAAATGGATTATGGGCCTGAACCCTATAAACAATCCGAACGATACTGAATCAGAATACGTTTAATATTTTGCCTTTTCGAGGCACACGCGTAGGGATGGGAAAACTCGAAATCTTTTTATATATAAAAAAGGCAATAATAATTAGGTATATTATAATAGAATACCTATCGGAAAATAGTTGCCTTTTTATTGTTATAAAAATATAAAAGAATAACAATTAATAAATGAATCATTGTATTTATTTAGAACAAAATAACTTAAGTTAGGTACTTAATTTCTTCTGAAGTAAAAGGGACTATCGCACGCGGATTATCATCAAAATAACAATTTATTCAATTCACGTGAAGCTATCAAAACGTTTCAGGTGAAGCTATCAAAACCATGATAGCTTAGGTATTTTAAATAATTTTGTCTGCTTTATAGTAAAAATTATCCCATTACTATCCTAACTTACTGACTTCAGCTAAATAACAATAACCAATAGATTTAATAGCCATCTTTCACATTATGATCGTAGATAATTTAATATTTCATCGATATTTCCATCCCTAGCGGGCGATAAGAAGGTAGACGGCAAAACAAAAGCGCTATCGACGCGAATTTCAACAATATCCAAGCGCGCGTAAATCACGCACGTCCGCCATATTGTTTATTCCCAGCATTCTATAGTTTATGAATGTTCTTTTTTCAAACTGATTCCATCGATAGCCTTCCATTTTTCAATTTATCAATATTTTTGTTTAAAAGTATTTTTTACCGTTGTGCAAATGTCCTTTTTTCATTTAAGGTTGAATTATTATAAAAACTCAACACTAAAGTTGGATACATTTAAAAAGTAATAGACTTCGAATAAAACTATCGAGTAATACCGTATGTGAGTACTGAGCTTTAGAGAAAAACGGACAAGAGCATGTCAGAATACCGCAGTGTGCTTTTGAGAGACGGTACTACAAACTACCAAAAAAATTAAATAAAAAAGCAGCGCGTTTTCGTCTGCTATTGTTCTATGCCTGTGTGGAAAACAAAATAAAACATAGAGGGAATGATGGCTAGAGACGGAAATGAAAACAGGCACGTGGAAACAGATAACCGAAATTTTGAGTTGAATTATAATAAATCAAACAAAAATACTTTATTGTGAACATGAAGATTTACAGATACAAATACAAACATATTTATGTCTATAATCATAATAACCCAAACAACCCATATTCAATAGGTACCGCATAGTAGGGTTATTAATATGATGATTCAGCTCAAAATCTCGTCACTAAAGTGTCGGTTTCACCTGGTTTCACCGTTTACAGATAAAGGGCCGGATAGACTATCAGTAACTTATCTTCCAGATAAACTACAAAATTTGTTTGCGATATCTATCAGATAATTATCTGAAGCTTTATCTGTAACCGGTGGAACAGGTCCTTACTCTAGTTATTTACTCGAAACTGAGGCTTCTATTTATGCTTTTTATTCTGTCAGATTATTCCATATAACATGTAGGACTTTTATTAAATATCATATTACCATGCCAATGAAATAATGCATTTTCTGCTCTTTAAATCCACTTCAGAGAGCCAAAAGACCCGGTAATGACGTTTACGTCCAAAAGCGACGTCATGATGTGAAACTCAGCCAATATCCGCGATTACCTACTCGCCTACTCAGTGAAACCGGCTGCACATCACATTAACTACTATTTTCAATTAGGCTATCATTCTATAATTAGGTTACAACCCAACAACCCAATTTAATACCTCTTCATAGCAAATTCAAAACTATCTATAATCTCACCCTAAAACAATTCAATCTACCTTTAAACAGCTTGCTGTAATCAATTTCCAAAGAGGATAAATGAAGCCGCAAAACGGACGCGTATCAAATCCTATCGGGCTCAGAGCAACATTATCAGGGAATCAATTTCAGAACACCATGCCGTGTTGAGTCGCGAGAACAGGCGATAGCGGGTGGAGCGAGACTTTGTGGTCCAAGGTACACGCTATTGCGAGTATTGAGGTCTTTGAGGTTTTATCTCTGTATTTATTTATTAATCATCATTTCCAATGAAATAAATTATTATTCAAGATTCGTATTGGCAACATAGCATGGCTGTGTGTGGGCATGCGATAAGCTTAGGTAAATTTGAATCACAATGTTTATTGCATACCAGTTGTTTACAAAGGTCTTATGAAATATACAGTCTCAGTCATCCTGCTTGTGTTTGGGGTACAAATAACTGCGAAATTATTGTTATAATAAACTACAAAGATTGTTTATTTTATAAGACCTACAGGACTTACTTATTAGGAGACACCTAAAAAATCCGGGACATCTTTAAATTCAATTTATTTATTTGCCATAATGTTAAATTACGAGTAAATAACATGCATAATATAACACAATAAGCAGATCGTATAAACATGTTTGTCTTGGGGAGCATCCGAACCCATCTGATGCATCACAAACCTTTGCGTCACGCCACAGAGGTCGTCATATATCTTTGCAAAACCGCTATCACTTGTGACTCGAGCCAATCATCTACCGCGATGGTCGCTGATACCAGAAACAATAGCCGCTCTGACCCAGCGGCCAGATGAGCCGAATGCTGATTAAGTGGTGCCTCGCTGATCGTAAATTATCTCTGTATCACCATTGGTATCGGTTTCATGTTACCCATAACGCCTTTAAATGTACAATGAAGATTTTTCATGATAAATTCACCAAATATTTATAATTCACTTATGAATCAGTGAGCATTTTATTATACTATCTACAACTTATCCTTTATGGAATTAGGTATATGAATTATTTCTTGTCCAAGCGAAGGCGATTATAAGATTTACAATGCAGAATACACATAATTTATCTGTCTAAGTCACAGTTCTACGCAGATACGATATATCTCCCTCTTTCCTGTACTATGCAACGCATCAAGCGCAGCCTGTCATTAGCTTTTTGGTCGCCAAGGTCACAATTTCGTCACAAAAAATAGGTAAGTGATAAATAGTTTTTTTTTTTCAGAAAAAGGAACAATTAAAGGGACAAGGAGTACAACTATATAACAGTGAAATACAGGGACGCGGTTACGACAGTAATTCCTTAAGCTGCATTCCCACAGGTCCTCCATCGACGTATCGAGACTGTTCGAGAGCTAGAGCCCTCTGATTTATGTGTTGACAGACGACACGCCAGCGCTCGGCGATAAATATAATAGTACAGTGGTGACCCACCCAAGGAGCAAGTGTGTAAGGATGCATTTACACCAGTGGGTCCATTCGCACAATAGACAATCGACCCTAAGTCGTAGAGAATTTTTGGCTGTGTTGAAACCAACATGAATATTTTCATGAACATCTATATTTTTTGTTATGTGGTTTGTTTTTGCGGTGTGCAATAATGAGTATTGTATTGTATTATATGAAATATTTTGAGAACCGACTCAGAATACAGAATGTATATTTCATATAGGTATACAAATCTTAGAACTTTTAAGCTTAATTAAGGATCCTGGAGATTAGTAACAAAGATTTGAAGTATTTAAGTACATCAGTCTATGAGAATTGATAGGAGTTAGGATATTTTGATTAATAAACATCCTACACAATCGGCACAAATTATAAGTAATTTTTTTATGTTTTTTGTTTACTTAGTCATGATGAAGGCAGCGATATTAATATAAATTTGATTTTACATATCTAATCTTAATTTACCTCGTCCATAGATAATTGAAATCAGGATATGTAATAAACGAGCAAGTTAGTGCAATATGTTGTATGTCTAAGGCCTTACAAACAGTTGTTCTGCAAGCTACGATCCAGGAAGACGGCTACATCAAGCAAATATGCTATCTAGATCTTTCTAATTTGAACCTTAGCCTGTAGAAAATTGGATACAGTTTAATTAAATGTCAAGTTTGTATAAAAATTGGTCAATAGCTTTATTGAAGTTAATTATACTATTGGAGACGCAATTTTACAATTGGAAATACTTAGTGTTTAATGACGGACAAAAATTTTAGGCGTTGACTGTATGGTGGCTTTGAAGTTCGCAGTAAAATGACAAAATAGCAATAGTAAACTAAACAAATCTGCTACGAATTTTCATAGCTACGACGAAACTCGGGATAAGAGAGTCAGTGGTTAACATTTTAGTCTGGTACTCCACATAATAGGAACAAATTTACAACGTCCTAGCGAGAAGTGCAATAGACCCGACTTTTTAATTTAATTTATGAAAAATGAAGTGTATGCTTTTCCTTAAAAACTACATTATTAGCTAATTACATATACGTCAGACATTAATATCTAAGATTATATCAATTTCGTATCGTGTGTCTATAAAGATTATACTTGGATCATCGATAAAACTGTTATAAAAGATAAGACGCGCACCAAAAACCGATTTTACAGACGAGAAGTTGAAAGTCCATAAAATGAACCTAAAACTATTTGTAATATTTATAGCAATAGCAGTTGTATCTGCAAAGAAGAATTACGATGGATTTAAAGTGTACAATGTTGTTATAAAAAATGAAACGGAACTAAACGTGCTTAAGGATATTCAGAAAAGTAACATAGCAGAGTTTTGGGAGGATCAGTTTGATGTGAATCATGTCGTCAAAGTTATGGTTTCACCTAAAAACCAAAAACTATTTATTAATGTCTTAAAATCTGCAAATGTTGAAGTGAAAGAAGTTATCGAGGATTTGCAAAGGTTTGTACACTTTATTTTTTATTATTTCATCTGTTGTTAAACTCCCAGTACTTGATGAACAAAATATGGTGTTTTTGGAATTACAATAACAATATACGTGAATGCTTAATTAAATATGCTACAAATGGCAAATTTTTCCTTAGTTTTTTGAAGTTCAATCGCGAACAATCTTAATTTCTTTTAATAAGAGAACCTTGTAGGAGACTATACCAACATTTTTAATAAATTTCAGGCTTATCGACGATCAAATGAGGCCATCAAACGTCAGGACTTCAGACTCCTTCCACTCTCTCAACTGGAACCAATACTACAGTTTGGAACAGATCTACGCTTGGCTGGACGAGCTGATCGAAGCTTACCCTAATGTGGTTTCCAGCGTGACGATTGGACAGTCAGTTGAAGGCAGGCCGATCAGGGTAATCATGTTTACAATTAATGATAAGTTTTACTTTTATATTGACTGACCTAGTACAAAGAAAAGACTTGCTTGGTTCTGTACCAATTCACTGCGATCGCCAACCAACCTGGAAACCTTGATGAATATACCAAATCTTCCCTATTCCTATATTGGTTTCTTTTAGGGAATCAGTTTTTGGATCGCACTCAGTTTTTGGATTATATCTTATGACGATGCTGATAAATTATAAAGGAGTTAACATTATAGATACCAGATAATTCTAATAAAAGTATATTAAATGTCTAACGCTAAGAATTCTCAGTTGCTGTACCCAATTACCAAATAGTATAAAAATAAAGGTACAATATCGAATAGTTTTATTTATTCGTAAATTATAAATTACAGGGAGTTATCATCAAGCACAAAGACACCAATCTTATCGGCATGCTTGAAGGAACCATCCACGCTAGAGAATGGATCTCAGCTGCCACCGTGACCTGGATCATCAAGGAGTTCCTCACCAGCACAGACCCTGAGATCAGGGAGCTGGCCGAGAACTTCGAGTGGCACATCTTCCCAGTCACCAACCCTGACGGATATTCATATACTTTCACTAATGTGAGTATAGCTTTATAAAGCTATTAGCTTTCTTTCTTGGGGTAAAAAAAATTAAAAGCTAAGAATGTATGCTAATTCCAAATTATAGCCAGACGTTAAAGATTGATATGAGAAACATTCACTGTTGCTTTTTAAAGTGTGTGTTAATCTAATATGATAAATAATTATGAGACGAGAAACGCTTTATTTTGACCTATACGTTTTTCCGTCATTTCATTATAGCTTCTAACGTAATGGAATTAATATTTGCATGTTGGTAGACATTTATGGTTTTACCCTTGATAGGCAAGAAGATATCTATATATCTTCTTGCCTATCAAGGGTATATCTATTTATACAGTTGATAAAACAATAGTAAAACCCTTCGTCCTTTGTGTCAATTCTGCAAGTCATCCCTTTTTTCAACTGCCTATTCGCCACCACTCACCGCCGCAATTCTTATCTTCATGTATAACGTACTATCTACGATTAATGATATAAAATTTGAACAATCATTAAACTGATAATAATTGAAGAATCATGTGATTTCTAGAACCGTATGTGGAGGAAAAACAGAAGCACAGCGAGTTCCAAGGCTTGCGCCGTGGGTACAGACGATGACATGAGCAATGGCGTTGATCTGAACCGAAACTTTAACTTTATGTGGATGAGTAAGTATTTTTTAATATTCTATTAAATCCATCATCAAAATAACAATATATTAAGTTACAAAAATGGGTACAGGACCTTCCAAAAGAACTTTTTAATGTCTTGGGAATTTGGCGTAATCTCCACGCTTACCATTTGGGTTCATCACCACAAAAGTTGGTACTTTAGAATATTTTTATTTGGTCAGCACAGCACCAAATGGCTATTGAGTGTTTCTATAGCCCAGAATACATTTTTTATTTATAATAATAATTCAATTGGATGCTCGAATGCATCGTGAACCAGTCAATTTCACTAAATCATTTGTAGTCTTTGATTCAGAGCTTGCCGATTTGCGATCACTATTTGATAATTATCACCGGCTATTTATTGTATGCAAAAAAAAAGTTCGTTCAAATAAGTTTTTACGCTTGACTATATTGGGACTATTATTTTTGTAGCACTTACTAAACTATCCCTATCTAAGCCCTATTTATACTGAGGCTTATAAAACAGACAAAATATTTTTTTTACAGCTGTCGGAGCATCAGACGACTCATGCAGTAACACCTTCGCTGGACCCTCTCCATCATCAGAGCCGGAAGCCAAGGCCATTGAGGAGCACGCGACATACCTGAACGAGAAAGGACGACTGATCTACTACATCGCCTTCCATTCGTACACTCAGCTCATCATTGTTCCGTACAGCCATCTATCCAGCAGTGCTGATGAAGGTTTACCAGAAAACTATGCTGATATGGTTAGTATCTTTAATTCTGACGGCCTCTGTGGCGCAGCTTTTTGCGACGCAGAAGGTAGCGAATTTGATTTTTGCCTTAAGAACAGTAATTTGTTACATTTAAGCTTTCCTCACGACTCTGATTGTATTAAATAGGAGATTAACTTTAACAAGCTTATTTTTATTAATTGAGATAGAAAGAAATAAAGAAAAACTATTTTTATTTTCAGTACGAAATTGCTCAGCGTGGTAGACAAGCTATTTTAGATACTTCTGGAAAAACCTACAGAGTCGGAGTTTCGGCTGAAGTAATGTGTAAGTACTGGTACCTCGAAATTTGGTAAAATCACCACGCTTATAAGGAACAACACCACTGTCTTCTAATACAAAGTCTTTAAGTCGGGGGAGCAATACTTACAGGATGAGGTGGGGTGATACTATTAATAGGCCGGCACCCAGCTGGCACCAATCTGCAACATACACACTTGTTTCACTAATAGAAAATACAAATATGTTTATATCAATCAAATGACTAATCTAATAAAATAAATTAATATTAAAATGTTAACTTCCACAGACCCGATGAGCGGCACTAGCTTCGACTGGGTGAAAGCCAACACCAACGTCCCCGTCTGCTACCTCCTCGAGCTCCGTGACCTTGGAGAATTCGGCTTCCTCCTCAACAGAGAACAGATCGTCGACACGGCCGTGGAAATCACCAACGCTCTGCTGGAGATGGACAAAACTACCCGGGAGATTGGATACTACAACGGTGCTTCTGGAAGCATTGTATCTTCGACTGCTGTTTTACTGAGCGTTGCTGTGTTATTGCTCTAAAATGTGATTTTGTGTACAGTCGATATTAATTACTTTAGTTTTGTAAATATACCAATATAAACCAACGTCCCTGTCTGATATTTTCTCAAGATTCGTGACCTTCGAGAATTCGGCTACCTCTATAACAGGGAATAGATCGTCGATACAGCTGATCGCTGACGCGGTGCTTCTGTATCTGTTGTGTTATCGATTTAAAGGTTGATTTTGTATTCAGTTGATACTTGTATTTGTGTTTATTTATTTTTTTAATGATAAAATCGATCCATTGATATATAAACATAAACCTTTGTACACACAATACAATGTTACATACACTGCTTTCAGTTTTATTGGTTTGATTAATATTATTATAAGAATTTGTAATTGAAAATAATATTCTTAATAAAAAAATTAAAAATGATGATGATGTATGGTAATAATAATATATTTAAGACTTATTTATTAATTTATTTAAGGAATCTTACTAACCATGAAAAATCAAATATTATTCTTCAATCAATTGTATTATTTGATACAAAATTCATCAATGCTCCCGTGTGTTTTGTAAAATGGCATATGAAGGTGACAAAGCTAAAAGTTTATTTTTTTATTTCCGATAAGCGCTTGTTGATCGGCGCCGATAACCAGTCATAAGTGAATACGTACGCAATCTAAAAAAACCCAAAACATGATATCGGTGTTCATAGATTTGAGATAAAAGGCAATTAACAAATAGGCCATGAAATTGTACAAGTAGTAGGTTATAACTTTATTGAGACTAAATAATACTGTTATGCACTGAACATAAAACTCAATTTTGCATAAATGTCACTTAACTACCTTTTAGATATCAGACTTAAGAACGATAAAGAACCAATTATTATCAGTGTGTTAGTTTTAGATAAAGAAGACATAATCGATTAAGATTATAATAATCCGCTTACAATTATTTACTAAGCGGATAACTAACTAATAAACCGCCAAAGTAAAAATTATTTTTAAGTCATTAGTAAAAATGAATTTCAAAGAAGTGTTTCTTTTTTTTGCTGTAGTTTTAGTGGCAAGAGCGGAATATCAGAGTTATAATGACTATAAAGTGTATAAAGTAGATCTTAAAACTGAGAGTGATGTAGAAGTATTGAAGTTAATGAACCAGATTGGCTGGGATTTCTGGACTGATCAGATTGCTATTGGTGGCGATGTAAGAGTAATGGTCGGACCGGAGAAGAAGAATGAGTTTGAAGATATATTATCACTGGCTGGAATATCAAGCCAGATTGTTATTCAGGATGTTCAAGTGTAAGTTTTATTATCATCAATGTCACCCGGATGACCACCAGATCTACACCATGACTTAGAAATTTGCAGTTAATTAGGTAGAAAGCGGCTTCCATCCGAACTCTTCACTAAATCATTTACTTGTCTATGACGGTGAACCTGTATGACTTCATTTTGATTTGGTCCCAACTTATCAACTCATTGCACATAACCTTGTATTCGTTAGGCCTTATGTAAATAACGTATGTTTCCAAAACCTATCCCATTATTTCAGGTTAATAGATGAACAACTGCGTCGACCAGCCATAAACAGACTGAACAGTGAATATGGTTTCGACTACTACATGACTTTAGATGAAATTAACCAATGGCTAGATTCCTTTGCTGCAAAACACCCAGACATTGTCTCCATAGTTACTATTGGACTATCTTTCGAAGGCAAGGAAATCAGGGGAGTAAAGATTGACCACAAGAAGCAAGATTCTCCTACAATTGGTATGATCGAAGGTGGAATTCATGCTAGAGAGTGGATTTCTCCTGCTACAGTTTTGTGGATCATCAAAGAGTTCGTGGAAAGTGATGACCCCGAAGTCAAATCTTTAGGAGAGAACGTTGTATGGCACATCTTCCCTGTAGTCAACCCCGATGGATATGCTCATTCGTTCTCGACCGTAAGTATAATTATGACACACACTTGAATAAATGTGGTGGTACTATTCTTATACTTTAGGACTATTCTTAGTTACAACTTACTTTAGACAAACAAAACATGGTATCCATGTCATATCTGATTATGGATTAATACATTACTTCTAAATATAAATTCTTGACTACCATAAAGTACTGGATAATAAACCTTTTGGTTCTTATAAGAAAATATGAATATTTTAGAACCGCATGTGGAGGAAAAACAGGAATACAGTGAATCACATACCATGCTCTCCATGGGGTTTGAACGATGACCTAGGCAATGGAATTGATCTAAACAGAAACTTTGATTTCATCTGGAATAGTAAGTATTATTATTATATTTATGCATTTTTACAAAATCTTGTCACTGCTACCATTGTAAACTAATATTTCCTGCATTTTGAATTGTCCCTATTGGAGTAACAAATGGTTTATATTGGTTGGAATAAGGGTTACAAAACCATGCAATAGTATCTTCAGCTTATTGATGATGATTTTGTAATTATATATCAACTCGTGCTTGAATCGGCTTAAAATACCTACTATGTAATAGGCATAGGAACAGAATGAATATAGATCTATATAATAAACATAACCGTATTCAACTATCATACCGAATCGGGCCTTACTCTCGCATGCAAATAAGATTGACCAAGGTTGCCTGGCAGAGATCGCTGTCAGCGATAAGGCCTCCATTCACACAATGTTTTCTAAAAATGTTTTAGTTCCTTATTATTTTAATTTTGGTGTTAATAAAGTGTATTTGATATGATTGACCATTACGTTTCAGCCACTGGAACAATCTGGAATCCCTGCGCGGAAACCTTCCCCGGAGCGGCTGAACTGTCAGAACCTGAAGCCATGGCCATCGTGAACCACGTCCGCCAGCTGCAGACCGAGGGGAACCTGGTCTACTACTTCTCCTTCCACTCCTTCAGCCAGATGATTCTGATCCCGTACAGTCATCTGAGTGGGTCTGATGTTCTACAGGCTCATAATTACGGAGATCTGGTAAGAGTTGAACATCGGAAATTGGATAGTCATGTTTTTTTTTTTATTTATTGAAAACTAGTACAGATTTATCCAAAATACTAGTCTTATAGTACGGGAGGCGACGATGCTAAATGGGGATTTACTCGAGCGTCAAAGAGACCTATTGGGTTGCATTTGGTAGATGATAAGAAGAAAAAAATTGTATGAGACCGATGTGTTTCATCAGTGGGGGAAGCGACCATAGATAAATAAAAATTTATTTAAAAAAATACTGTTGTATGGACGTACTTAAGCGCGTCAGTTAGTGATAGATTCTATGAATCAGATTCAATAAATTGAAAATCAGCTTAACATACTTACATACTTAAAAATAATTTGGGAAATATTATTGATAATAAACGTTTGTAAATGTGATTGTTTACACGATTGGGGTGGAAGTACGTAAAAGTTAAAAAAATAAAAATCGCGACTCATTTTTTATCAAAAAAAAAGAACAAAAAAACTGGCATTTCTAAAGGTGTTAGAGCGTCAGATTTAGATGTATATGGTTCATCTCTATGTTCTGATTCTACCATATCTTAATCTGACAATTATCTAAAGTGATGCGCCTAATATGACAAAAGTAAATTTTGTTCCCTTATAATTCACGTTCGAACATAGATAGATTTTTTATATTTGGTGGAGGTACTTATCTGGGTACTAGCTATCTCCAGTATCTTAATCTGACGCGCTCGAGTAAATCCCGAAATCCCCTCTTCGGCTCCCCTACTATTATCTAAAACAAAATTATACATTAAAAATGTCACCTAATCAGAGTCACGTGTTCAAAGTCAATAATAATAACAGTCAATAATAATAATGTTGTGCCTGTTGTGTGTGTCGAATATTGATGACTAAGGTATAGAGATAGTCATAGACACTTACTGGATACGGGTTTTTCCAATACAACTCATTATCAACATCATCATCAGCCCGTAATAGTCCACTGTTGGACTTAGGCCTCCCCTAATGAGCGCCAATGCGCCTAAGTTATAATACAACTTATACAACTAAGTTAGTGTTAAGGGGTTTAGTATAACCACCACGCTCAACTTTTAGTGATTGCAGTAAACAGAACGATGCGACAGGTCTACCTTCATGTTCTTTTTTTTCTTTACAGTATGAAATTGCCATCAAAGGTGCTGTCGCATTGAGAGCAAAGCACGGAACTCAATACACTGTTGGAACTGCTGCCAACATTCTTTGTAAGTATTTAATATATTGTAAGTTTTTAAACTAAGATGGCTTTAAACGCGTCGAAAGTCTCTGTTTACAGCCAGATCAGAAGAATATTAAAAGGTGGACTTTCAATTTTCTTCATAGCATTACAGTTTTTGGTACACTAAATAAAAATTAATTGCTGTTCGTTAGTCTCAATAAAACTAAAAAAAAGCTGGGTCGATTGAGCTGAGTTTGGTCTTGAAATGTTCGTAGTAATCCTGGAAAGGATTTTGAACAATAGGTTTCAACTATGTAGTCACTTACTTTCTGTACCTAATTTATTATCTTTCACAGATGAAACCAGCGGCGCAAGTTTCGACTGGGTTCATGGAGTAGCTAACGTCCCTATAGCTATGCTCTTCGAACTCAGAGATCTTGGCGTAAGAGGATTTCTGTTAGACAGAGAAGACATTATTCCAAACAACGAAGAAGTAATCGCAGCTTTGGTTGAGATGGATAAAGTCACCAGACAGATTGGTTATTACAGAGTAGATAATGGTTCCAGTAGGTTTGGTGTAAGTGCGTTTGTTGTTCTTGTAGCTGCCTTATTTTCCATGCAGTAACTAGAAATAAATATACTCGTATATTAAAATTCTAGCCTAACCCTGCAACCCTAGGTTCTATCTTATTAAGGGAGATTTGTTTTAATCACCACGCATACCTTGCTGGTCAGTGTTAGGTATATTACAAACATCTTCAGAAACCAATTTGTTTTATTTATAAAATACCTTCCTTCGTACAAATATTATTAAGCTAAAAGTTTGAATTTTTCCTCTTTTGAGGGCAAAACGTCTGAACTTATATAAAAGAAAAAATGTAGTAAAGGAACCAAAAGAGAGCATCACATGGTCTATCTACATTTGACCACTGAAAAGTACGGGTACATACTCGTATCTCTGCAGTGATCTTTATTACTAAATCGCGACAAAACAACGGTGTAGTTTATAATAATAACATGTATGTTGTAATATATTTTTAAATTATAATGCTTATAAGCCCAAAACACTATCAACTCGTTCTGAATGTTTATTCAATAGGCAATATATTATATAATAATATATTTTTCACAACTTCCCACTCTTACATTCAACACTGTCCACTATTATTTAATGAGTATATAAAAAACCCTTAAACATTTTCGACGGTCTAATAGATAACTATCTACTGCATTCGTTTGATTTAGCAATAAATACTGGGACAATGTTTTTAAGTACATTCTTATCGTCCACTAAGTTGTTTTGTACTCAACTCATTTATCTTTCAACTATTACCTATGCAGTTGTAGGTAAAATCAATTGACCTTGTCTGTCATTTTATAAGTATTTATCGTTAATCGTAACCATTAATTTACATGGATAAAGAATATCAGGCGGGCTTATAGTTTTATTGGTTTTATTGATTATAATAAAATATCATTCCACAATTCAACAAGACAAACAAGTCACTTTTTAGAAAAATATTTCAAAAGTTAGACGTTTATAATGAAGTTGAAAATATTAACCCTTTTGGGGGTAGTTTCTTTTGCACTGGGAGCGAAAAAATATGAACATTATAAAGTTTACAATGTGATACCAAATACAGAAGCACAACTGCAGATAGTTGAAGACTTGCAGAAGGAAGGATATGAGTTCTGGACAGAACCCATGACTGTTGGGAATACCGCTAGAATTATGGTTGCACCTGAAAAAGTTGACGAGTTTGTAAAATATACACAATCGGCTGGTTTGAACGCAACGCTTACAGTTCGCAATGTACAATTGTAAGTATTATAAACTTAGATCAACGTATCCATAAAATTTGCGGGAATGAGTTAGATACATCTCTGCTAATTTTATGTGGACCCATATTGAGATAAACGGGCAATACACGAACCTTATTTACCCGTTTATCTCAAAATGAATTTATCAAACCACGACAGTTTTTATGTGGACCGTTGAAATAAATCTGAATCTCAATTCTATGAAGATAATAACTGTCTAAATACCTACTAAGTTAATGTGTCTAATATCTTATATTATTATGATTCTCTTTTTCAGATTGATTGATGCTCAAAGGGTACCAGCTAAAGTAGACCGCAGTACAACTCTAGGCTCATTCAACTGGATTGAATACCACACTCTTGAAGAAATCCACGCATGGCTTGATGAGCTAGTGGTTCTCTTCCCTGGAATCGTCTCCACTGTCCACATTGGTAGCTCTTACGAAGGTCGAGCGCTGAAAGGTGTTATCATTGACTTCAAAGCTGGAGAAAGAGAAGGTACTCCACTCGTGGGAATGATAGAAGGTGGAATCCATTCGAGAGAATGGATTTCTCCAGCTACAGTAACGTGGATTATCAAAGAGTTTTTGACCAGTCAAGACCCTGATGTCAGAGTGATGGCGGAAACTTTTGTTTGGCATATTCTACCGGTGGCCAATCCTGATGGTTATGCTTATACTTTTGCTGAAGATGGTGTAAGTTATCAAAAAGTGTTGGTACTTTAATTTTTATCAGTTTAGATAACAACTAAGCCTAGATATTTAAAGACAATTATCTCAAAAGCGCGCCAAGATAAACAATGTAATACTATCTACAAAGTAGATAATAAAGATAAGACGGCTTTTCGCTCGCGTCTTTGCCCGGGTACTTCCCGCAGTAAAAGTTGCTTATAAATAATTCGGATGAATGAGCTATGAGTTTTATTAATATTCGTTCAATAGTTTTAGCGCAGAAGAGTAATGACTGTTATGATGAGATACAAGACAAACTTTAGCATTTATTATACTTACTTAAAAGGATAAATGTCATGTTTTAATTATTAGATTGCACTATAACCTAAGAGCCCGTGATGGCCAGACCTTCCTTTAATTCACAAGCGTGAAAATTCTTTCATGTGTATGTCTAACATAGGTAAGAATAACCCCCAAACATGAAACCTAGATCGCGGTTCCTTTGGGAGATAACAACCTTTTACCTGTTATCTCCCAAAGGAACCGCGATCCAGGTTTCATGTTTGGGGGTTATTCTTACCTATGTTAGACATACACATGAAAGAATTTTCACGCTTGTGAATTAAAGGAAGGTCTGGCCATCACAGGCTCTTGGTCTACTATTACCTACGTAACGTTATGCTTATGGAAAGATTGTGATAATGATATTCCTGTATGAATTTTCCATCAATATTTATTTATTTATTAAACTACAAAGTATTTAACTTTATCATAATTTTTTTTTTTTGCGTATCACTGTGATATTTTAAATTAATTCATAATTGTGTTTGATAATAATTTGGTAAACGGAAATGATAATGATATAATGATAATGATTGCAGGACCGTCTATGGAGAAAAAATCGTAACCCAGCCAACTACATCGTATGTCCAAACGGCAACACTGACCTTGGACACGGAATTGACTTGAACAGAAACTTCAACTTTTTGTGGATGAGTAAGTTTAAACAAATCTTTTATTCATGATTTACTAATCCTAGTTATTTGGTTAAAAGCCGCATGCATCAACATTGCATATTTCCAGTTGTCTGTAAACAATGAAACGAATAATTCGGCTTGCAAACCCTGCAAATTTGTACATCGACAAGTATGCTGCGTCTACAAATTGTTGACGCACAACACTAATAATTAGTAAAAGCCGTGTTGGCTAAGTAAGGACATTCCTAATCCTATACAACTGACTATTCCAGCTGTCGGCGCCTCGGACCAGCCTTGCCAACAAACATACGCCGGCCCCTCCGCGGCCTCAGAGCGCGAGGCCCAAGCCATCCAGAGCTATGTCCTCAGCCTGAAGACCACCGGCAACCTCATGTGGTACCTGGCCTTCCACTCCTACTCCCAGATGATCCTGATCCCGTACAGCCATGTGTCAGGTCTGGATGTGCTGCAGGTGTCTAATTATGCTGATTTGGTAAGTTAAACGGAGATTTTGGGTTGTTCCATCAACGACTTGTCGTCCGTAACGCCAACAACATAGGTTTTCGGCTGAAAAACAGCGCTAGGTAGCCACTGCTGAGCACATGGTGAGACAACCCCGATTTCGACGCTGAGTCATTATGGGCTGTGAACTAAATGTAACTTAGCTTGTGTTTTTAATTATTTTAAGCCTTAAATAAGCCTTAAAATTATATATTATTTTTATTGTGTTTAATAAGCCTATTGTTTTATTTCAGTACGAGATTGCGGCCCGTGGAGCTGAAAAGTTAGAATCTGTGCACGGAACACCCTACAGAGTGGGCACATCACAAACTATACTTTGTAAGTTTTAACAGTTTTACAGACAATTAAGAAGTAATTAAGAAGTAATTAAGGGCGAAGGTCCGCCTGCGACGCAAGAGGTTGCGGGTTCGATTCCCGCCTCGGAACAACAATTTGTATGATCTGCAAATATTTGTTCCGGGTGTCTGGGTGTTATTATATGTATAATAAAAAATATCTATCTATGTATGTATATTATATTAAGTTTATCAGAAATCTAGCACCCGTAACACAAGCTTCGAGCTTACCACGGGGCTAGATGTCGCTGTGTAAAATTGTCCAGTAATATTTATTTATTTATTTATTTATTTATTTAATTAACTTTCTATCGATGAAGTTTGAATAAATCAATTCGAAGTAATTTTTCTTCTTGGTAGAGGATATAGACAACTTTTTACCTATACGCTAATAACATAATAAATTAAGTTTGAAATAAGTACTTTGTAATGTAGAAATGAAATCGGCTTTCATAAAACATAAGACAGGCAACATAAATGCAGGAATGCAATGCAGATATTCTAGGGAGAAAATACAAAAGCGATTTGGGGTGACCGGGCGACAGCTGTGAAAACCGAACGAGAATTAAAATAATACCTGCTTTAACGGTGAAGGCGAATATCGAAGGAAATCTGGCATCTTCTGAGAACTTTCAAAAGGTTAAAGGGCATGTGACATTTGCAAACCCGAACTGGACCAACGTGATGATTTAAGGCCTGATCTATTTCATCAAGAGTTGATTTCTGATTGGTGTCCCAAAAAACGTAAATAGTGCTTTTACCTATTTAATTTTCGAATTCTTTTCAGATGAAGTGAGCGGCTCCAGTTTCGACTGGGTCAAAGGCGTTGCTGATGTCCCTCTCTCCCTCCTCTTCGAGCTGCGTGACCTTGGTCAGGATGGGTTCCTCCTCCCCTCCAACCAGATCATACCCAACAACGAGGAGATCATGGCCTGCCTGGTGGAAATGGACAAGACTGCGAAGCTCTTGAATTACTATGTTGGCACTAGTGGAAGCTCTGCTGTGCTATCGTCAGTGTTTTCTTTGGTTGTGAGCATTGGATTTTTGCTGTTGCTGAAATAAACTGATTGAGCCTTTCTTTATAACTTATCAGTTTTTTATATGACAAGCTTACCCTCGGATTTATCCCTACAGATTGTAGGGATAAATCATATTTAAATTTTTCGAAAAACTGTTGAACTATAAAATACGCCTTATAACCTAAGTATTTCAATCATCATTCTCACATACCAAAAAGAAGTGATAAATGAAAATTCCCAACACGATTTCACACCTCACTTTCCTTCATAAGGTAAACGGTTTATGTGATTTAAAAATAAACCACCCCTTCTGACATCACGAAAGGTAAATAAAAATAAATTACTGCACCCCATGACAATCTAACGCGTGACTGAAATCAAATGTCATATGACAACCACAAATCATAATATTGAGACAAGGGAGGTATGGAGCTTCATGATTTCTAAAATTATTTATTTATTTTATTAATAATTTGATCAAAAATTTTAAAATAAAGCAATGTGTTTTTTACTTGAAAGTTAATTCAGAATAAAGTTTAAAAATAAACATTATGTCAATCCATTTAAATTCATCATTACATTCCAGTAAACAAAGGTTTGTCCTTTTTAAATGAATTGGAAAAAAGTTCTTCTTTATAGCATCGACAGAAAATTGAATTGAGAATTTTTATAAGTGTTTTAACATGCAAATTATGGTGAAGTCTCCATATAATTTTAATCTGAAGCAGTATATTCAATTTAAATGTTAATATGACACCGTAATACTGGTAATATTCAGTAATGGGCTTTATTGTGAAATTGTGATATTCAATTCTTCAATAGTATTAAAATACCAGTTGAGGAGAAAATATCAAAAATTATCAGTATTGTTGAAAATCCTGCCTCAAATTAGTGGTAATAAATGCTTTTTAAAATAAGACTCGGATTCCAGATTCAAATCAGCAGCATCTCCGTGCTTACCTAAGAAAAAATTCCACCTCATTTTTTCCCGCAGTCGATGTTACACCGCAAAGGTACTATCTTAAGCTTCGTCATCACTCCTATTTACTTTCTCACTGCTGGGACACAGGGATTTCTCTCTTGACCAGCGAGATGAGGTCTTAATTCACCACGCTGCCCAAGTGCGGGTTGGTGAATGGTGGTATTTACTTACACCGTTAGAACACGTGTTTTTAAAGCACAAATACAACAATAGAAAAAGTCCAAATGTGAGTGAGAGGCGGGGTTGAACCCACGACCTTCGAATTGAAAGTCGAGAGTGCTCCCACTTAATCAACATGGCTTTTGGAACTTTCACGTATTTCAAAGTAATTATTACCCTTTTATTCCTAGCCCATACAGACTCATTCTTTACCATCAACCATGCTTTTAATTGACAGCATAACCACTAAACGTTGATCCTTACTGCCCAACTAACTATTTAGTAATAAAGGTCAAAGCGTACTGGCCCGCAACGTCGTTATAAATAGTTTTATAGGCTCGTTTAAGTCAGAAAATATTATAATACCAATAAAGAACAGTCAGGTTCGTTTATTGAAGCTTTAAAGTGTTATTTTAGAATAGATTTTCGTGGTTATTTCTGTAAAGGAAGGTGATTTGTAATAATTAGAGAGAGGGTTAGAGTAGAAATTTCCTAGGCACGGTAATATTAACACATTAAAGTCTGTCAGTGTAGGTTTTGCCTTGAACGGCTCAACATCTTATAACTAAATCATCATCATGATTACAACTGATGGCAGGCTATATAATACGTAGAACAAATAGTCGCGCATTATAACTAGATAAAAGCCTTTCATTCTGAAGGTCGTGGCTTCAATCCCAGCCTAGCAGACTTGTGGATTTTTATCATTCCAATTTGCTCTTAACCAAACCAAATAAATGAATTGTGAAAACACACGTGCTAGCATCGGGAGGAAACCGGCTTATTCTGAGTTATTTTACTTTGATAATTTGAAGTACATGTGACATTATCCAACCCGAACTTGGTCAGCGTGGTGAATTAAGCTCTTTGGTCAATAGAGAAATCCCTAATCTCAGTGGTATGAACGAGAAAGAGCTATAAGCTACTAACTTTGCTTTATAAGTCAATACTTGCTGATGGTTCATACTTTAATCAAAACTTATGAATAACTCTCACTGAATTTGTTTTTGTCACCGGATCTTGTATACTTTTATGTTATAGTTTTATTTGTGTAGTTTATTGTGATTAACGGTGATTTTAACGGGGAAAATGGCGGTGTTTTATGATGTGAAGATGAGTTATTTAGCGAAAAAGAAATTGTTTTGATTGCTGTTTCATTATACTTTTCCGGATGACGAAAATAAGAATTTAAGTAGGACTGAGAATTTTATTAGGTATCACTTAAAATGTGGAAAAAAGGCTTTTTTTAGTTTAATAAATAAAACGAAATGCTGTTTTAAACTAAATAAATAAAATAAATATTTCCAGACATTTCACACAGCAACATTTACCCTCGTGGTAAACTCGAAACTTGTGTTACAAGTACCTACTAGATATTTGATATCTATACTAAATTATTAGTTATGTATAAACATAACATACATAACATAGATAGACATTTTTATACACTACATAGAAAACACCCAGAATACTTGGAACAGTTATTAGTGGATCGTAAAAATATTTGTCCCGCGGCGGGAATCGAACCCTCAACCTCTTCGGTCGCCAACTAACGAAGGAAAAAACTAGCCACATAATACAAAGATGTCTGGGCCTTATTAGACCCAAAATGTCGTTACCTCACAAAGCCATAATTAATCTTAACAGAAAACTATTTTAGGAAGTATATACAAATAATTTGAGTCGAAATCTATTACAGGAGGTGTAAACCGCGCATAAATTTATCAAAACGTCACTTGTGAATGTGTTGACGCCGCTCCATTCCCGGATTCAGTCTGTAAGTTATTGACGTTCCCGCCTTTAAGGGTGCGATTGCAGGATATTCTGTTTTATGGTGATTTTGAAGTTATGCTAAGCTAAGTGAAGAATCTCCGAAAAGCAGTGTTGGCTAAGGAGCTAACTCGACTCTCATTCCGATGGTCGTGGGGTGGTACCCGCCACTGATTTTTCTCTTGTAAAATTATGTGTGCTTTAAAAACACGTTTTATAACGGTGAAGGCAAACACCTTGAGGTAACTGGCATGTTCTGAGAACTGTTAAAAGTTTAAAGGACATACCTAATGTCATTTACAAATTAACTTAAATGCGAAAGTTTGTAAGAATGTATGTATGTTTGTTATTCTTTCACGCAAAAACTACTGAATGGATTTTGATAAAACTTCACAATAATAATAGCTTATAAAAGCGCCCGCGGGCGAAGCCAAGGGGCGGAAAGCTACGCGCTACCTTACTGCGCGTTGTGTAAAACGGAACGATACGAGTTAATTAGCTAAACAAAATGCGATCACTATAAAACGCTACCCGCTAAGTCTATGAATGAATTACTTCCTAAATCTCACCAAATGGAAAGAAATAGAGGTATCCAAACTTTTTCGCCGGATTCTTATCCTCAAGAGGCAGATAAAATGCCGCTTTGCAGTAATTAGGAGAAAGTTGTGACTTCCACGTTTTTGCTTCCGATGGTTTTTTTGCAGCATTTTTGGCCCTTTTTTATAGCACCCATTGGATTTTGTGGGATTCTGTTCTCGCGGCTGTTAATTAGTTCAGTAAATTAGTGTGATGGTTAGTTCAAAGGAGATTTTTGTGATTTGTTTGTTCGTGTGTGTTGGACTGTGGTTATAACTGTAAATTAGTAAGTGTGTTGGGTTGTCTAGTGTTGGGTTTTAATGTTTAATTAAGGAGTTTCTGCTTAATAAGTGAATCCTAAATTCATTGTGTTTTACAGAATCACACATACTTTTATTATTATTACTTAAAAATTAAATTAACTGTAATGGGAATCAAAGAAGTTCGACCACAAACAATTTAGATTCGGAAAGTTCTGTGTAATCGGAAGTTCCAACAATTGCACGATAGTTAGACTGTAATTAATTTAAAACTATCCTTCAAGATTGCAGTGTGGTTTGCGGTGATGAAGGTTTGCTAAGAAATAATAATCGTTTAATACGTAATACTATAAATCATATTATGGGTTCTATTGGGGTGATCCTGTGCATCTCTACTGCGAGGTTGCGGGCTCTATTCCCGCCTCGGGACATTTATATTTCAATCTGCAAATATTGGTTCGGGGTTTTCTGTGTGTAAGTATCTATCTATGTATGTATATTCTATTAAGTTAAGTAAGGCTAGATGTTGCCTTGTGAATGGTCCAGCAATATTTATCATATCAACATCGTCATCATTTCAGTCATCGGACGTCTATTCAGGACATAGGCCTCTCTATCTCTTCATTTTTGATTCGATCACGTAGAGAAACCCCAAGACAAACAATATTTTATTATTTATACAAAGGGGCACTGGTGAACCTAAAAATAAGACGTCATTGTCTCCTCATGATTTATTTATTTAATTTATATTTATTATAATGAGAATAACAATAAAAACCACTTAAATCCAATTATCTGCTTTCGCAAACATCTCTATGCCTGTCTAACATAGAATAATGATGATAATGTTACATAGTTATGAAATCTTTATCTGAAATATCGATAGTTTCAAGTTGGAACCATAATGTCCGCCCCCACCGGAAGTGTAGAAACAAAACCACCTTGACGTCGGTAATTGACGGGGAAGCGACGTTCCCTTTCGTCAGCTGTCCGCTACCGATGACATTTGAGATGACGTTTGGGCGGTGTCATTTATATGATACGATATCAAATAATCGTTGACGATATTTTTTAAATATTATTTTATTTTTAGAGGAAAGTCATATGTATTTAACTAAATAACTAACACAAAAAATAGGAAGGAACCACTTAAAAGGCATAGGTCGTACGGATAAAAGACATTAATTATTGACTAAATTTGATCAATGATTATCATCATGTTAAAAACTTTGTTGAATTTAATAATATTTTAAATAATTCCTATTCATCAGCCGGTTTCGTCACGATTTTTGTCTTCACCGTTAGAGCAAGCACTTTTTCCAATTAATACGGTAATAGAAATATAGTGTCGTCTGTTATAAAGGACCCGATTATGAAAACGCGTGACGGCTGCTGTCTATTTGCTATGTTTTGAAAGCTTTTAAGTTTAGTTTATTATTTTAGTAATCGTTTTACTAATGTCCGTTTGTTTGTCATAAAACGTTACAGTTTATATTTAATTTCCCAATTTTAGAGCGATCGTGATAAATGTTTCCTTTTGAAGCGTCTTTTTATGTGTTTAGATTATTAGTTTTGGGCGTTTGTGGTTTTTTAATGTGTTATTATAAGCGAAGTTTTTTAATTGTTGATTGGGACACAAAGGTTTCTTGTGTCTAGTGGGCGAAGGTTTGCCTGTATTGCTGGAGGCATAAATAAATAGTTTAACATAATAATTACATCAAATCTTATAAGTAATTTAAAAAATACACAACTTATGAAATTTGTCGAAAGAACTTTCTTTATTTTACAGCATTCAAGAAAAAAATCAACAACTACACAATAAAAATTACACAAACAGTGAGTATGATTGTCCCAAACACATCAACTCCATTAGCGAGTCATGTCAAGTCACCACACCATTGACAGATGATGCCATTTCAGTCGGGAATCGAACCCACGACCGGGGAGTGCGGCTAACGACCCATATGATTTATTACTGTCATTACTACCAACCGAAACCGAAGGGCGAAGGATGCCAAAATTCACTCATGGAACTTTAATACCTATGACGATTACAAAGATGCGATTTTAGTATAAATATTTTGATTGATTTACGTCATTTTTGTTTGGAGATAGGTGAAAAGAATGGTTTAATTGCGTTTTGAAATCTAACAATAGTTTATGAGGAAAATACTAATGTTTGAGGGTGTTATGTAGTAAAATTATGTGGTGTCGGCCTAAAAATATTACTTGGCCGGCATAATAAACACAATGCTGATAAGTCCTTCGGTAACCAAAAATGAACAATCAAAACTATTACCACAATTTCGGTACAATGTAAAACAAAGGTGACGACCCAACAATACAAGATGAAGTTTCTCAACAATTGCTGCTGAGCCACTGTACTGTATTATGTTCAGAACTGTACAAGTTTGCCAACTTACTGCTATTATCATGGAAAACATGGAACGTGAACTGATTTCTCTGTGATTTATGATTTTGATCTATCTGTGCCTCTTGGGCTGAATATTCGTAGTCTTGTAGTTACAGCGAGCGTTGTAAAAATAGTGATTAGGTACCTATTGCTATAAATTTGATATTTGAACTTGCATTTTAAAAAATTGTAGTAAACCCTGTAGGCATTATAAGCGTTAAAGACTATAAGCGTCATCGTTTAGGAGAATCGATATATGAATGTTTATTACTATTTCACACTTAAACGAATTAATTAATTGTAAAATTTACAATATTTTGACTGCCTTTATAAAGGTTAAGACCATGAATTGACGTAATTTGATAACCATGATAACACACTAATACCATTGATTCTTTTAATAATTATCTCAATAGCTGTTAATACTTTAGGTTATCGTAATAATTTTCTTTTAATACCTTTAAGTAGTTAGGTATAACTTTATCTAAATTTATTATTATTCGGTATTCAGTGTGATTTTGTTTTATGTATTGTTATTTTTTGGCATTTATTTTGTATCATTTAATTATTGGTTTTCGTGTAACTACAATGTAATTATAGGTGGTCCTTTAAAAACCACATCTTTAATAATGAAATGCATATCTACAGATAAGTAATAACGAACATACTCGTAACTCTTACTTACTTAAAATAAATTGCTGCCATAAAGATAATATAATTATTCAACAAAATTAGATATTTTCTCCGATAAATATTATATTGTTCCTGAACATTGTTGTGACAATTAATTACTGAAGTTCTAAACTCTGGAACATTCCACAATACTGTTCAAGGTATTTCTCGTTTATAGCTATTGTTTAATTTTCTGACTTGTGGCTTTAATTTTACAGTTAATGGGAATTCTATGAAAGAGATAATTTCTGTTGTGACATAACTTTGGTGAAGCGGAAAATAATAATTATTGAGTCATTTTAAATAAAATACCTAGAACAACCCAATAAACCTTTTTAAAAATTTATTCATAAAATTATAAGTATTCACAGAAAGTCATCATACAGCGTTCCCACTGCTGGACCACTATTAGAGAGAGATTAGGCATTAATGCAACACAGACCATGTGCGAGTTGGTGTGTTCTCAGAAGAAATCCAGAGGTGCGCGATGGGTTTTAAACCTACGACATTCGAAATATCGATTATATTATTATATATAATGCTCCCATTTAGCCAACACGGGTTTGTTATGATGAATAAGGTAATTGAGGAACTTCCCCCTTATAACAACGTCACCGTTTGCTAGCGGGCGCGCCTCACATCCATGACGTATTAAGTCTATACATGACATGATGACACCACATCACATTGTTTTAGTTGATTAAACATGCGTCCCGCCCTTAGGGGATTAATAAGCAGTTTCTGATGACCCTGTTATAAATTATTATAATTTATGAAAAGAGGGAATTTAAAATACAACGTAGGAAAAAACTGATTTCAATATAAAATCTGGATTTTTTAAAGTTAATAGGTACTAATTAATCACAAATTTTACATTATTTATTTATGTATGTTTCAGGTTTAGAAACTTTTTATTCTCATTTAAGAATTACAATTCACTTATAAATGAGAACTTATAAACTAACATGCAATTAATTAAATTAATGTCGTAAAACAAACGTAGGTACTTTTACAAGCAAACATATCTTTTACAATCTTTTATAATAAACATTTGATGAACAACATCTCACGATAGAACTCACTTGATCACAATGCAGCTATTTAAAAACCGATTCTCTTTTCAAAATCTGATTAAATACTTTCAATTTAGCAGCCATCTAGCGCCTTATGAATTCAGCTCAGGCACGTTAATTATAAAATCAACGCCCAACTTTTCTTATCCCGGAAAAAAGAGGTCCACACAGTTTTCGACAGTAAGTTTAATCTTAACGAGGGAACTTCGCAGTCCGCAGTCTTGAAACAATAAGTTTCACGTTTTAAAACATTTTGTTCTTTCGTTTATTATCCTACGTGCTGTGGGTATAATAGGAACGTATAATGTTCAATATTTGATCAAAATTACGACCTCTGTGGCGCAGCGGGCGAAGGAGTGCCTGCGACGCAAGAGGTTGCAGGATAGATACCCGTCTAATGTGTGTTATTATAATATAATTAATTATATCTATGTTGGTATAATAAATTAAGTATATCATATAGCACCCGTCACACAAGCTTCGAGCTTACCACTGAGGAAAAAATAGCCCTGTGGTAAACTCGAAGCTTGTGAGTTGCTCAGCAGTATTTATTTATAGTATTTTAGAGAGTGTAGTTCCAGTGTCCCAGCAGTGGGAACGTAAATAAGGGTTGTTATGTGAGGCAATGTACGCGTGCGTTAGGTAAAGTTCTGACAAAAGCATCTGTATTAAAAGTTCTAATAAAGTATAATTTTAAATGTTTATAACAGATTTGCGTAGTCTAAATCTTTTCATCAGTTATTTTATAAATAAAACTTCTCGCCAATCTATTATGCTACATTACACCCTCAAAATTAAACTAAAAGCATATAGTTTGCAAGTTTCCATTGAAACTAGTAACGAGCAAACCAAAGTACGAGGGAACTTACAAAACAGAAAGTTAGACTTGCTTCAAGATAAATTAGAGTTATTTTGGTAATTTAATTAGCTGATGTTAAATAGTGTTGAGTATGTTGGGGACACTCATCGTAGAAAGTATCAAATAAAATTAAAATACACTACACACCACATAGGAATATATAAGTACAAAATTTATGTTTTTTTTTATTTAAAATTATTTTTAATAGGTATTAGATTAGATTGCTAAATTGGCGTCAGCACGAGTAAAAATTTTATACCTTTGTAATTTTACAAATCTGCTTCGGTTGCCTGAAAAATATCGCTCTGCGCGATAAGGCCGCCTTCTTAAACTTATACCTATAGCTAATAAGTTGTTGTATGTTTTTCTGTTTAGTGTATCAGTGCACTAAGTGTTATTTTATTCATTCGTTTTATTTAAACAATTAACAATTGGTTTTAATTATGCGCAGGGTCCATTAAAATTGTTTTGATGTTTTTTATTTTTTACTAGACATTAAATTTGACTTAACTGATGTGAGAAAACACAAAACATCTTAAAAATATGTAAATTGATACCTTAAAAACAGGAGCCATCAAATTATTGCGGCTTATTTGATATTTTCATGATATTTAATGGCAGAGAAAAAGGAATTTATAGCTCGACAATAAATCCGTCGGCAATTGGGATACACGCCGTGCCACTTAGGGATTGAGTTTCTGAAAAGAGGCATATTATATTGCAGATTTTGTAATATACTTAAATATTGCATAAAAAAATATTAATAAAACCTAAAACCTAAAGCCGCCCATTGTACGTGTCTCTTTTTGTCCAAGTGATCTTTAGGATTTTATGGAAATAAATGACATAAATCTTTAAATCTTTGTGTTTGTCATATTCATGTGTTTTGTTTTTGGTGTACAATTAAGTGTTTTTGTATTGTATTGTATTATGAATGAACACACGATATTTACCATAATAATGAGACGCGTTGGCTAAGTGGCACACTCGACTTTCAATCCGAAGGTCGAGGGTTCAAAGACAAACATCGAGAGGAAACTTGACATGCTCTGAGAACTTTATAAAGTTTTGAAGGACATTGTTAAGATGGACTCATTTCAGTCAATTTTGCGTAAATACAAAATAATATTATGTATTAATTATATACCTTCAAATCTTCGCATCTATAATAGTAATACAATTACATAAATAATAATGATAACGTAGGTAAGTAAAATACAAAATCTACAATTTTTTAGCGAAAATAATAATAAATGGATTTAATATTATAAAGTACTTGTAAAACTTTGCTTGGATTTCCAGAAAATAATTTACATCCAACACCTTTTTACCAACACATTTTATTCTTACTCTAACATTTCTCAAGATATTCGCATATTCAAAGAAGAAAACGATGTTACGAATCGCCGTATTTTACGAGGCTTCTTTTTCACCAGTAATGGGATTTTCATAGACATAAATACTTTCTCAGAATGAAGACTACCTACGTCTTCATTCTGAGAAAGTATTTATGCTGTAAGGTGTAAATAAAGTATTTATATCTTGTAATTAAATGTCTTGGTAATATCCAGATATATTATGTATATATATTTTAGTATTTATATCTTGTAATTAAATGTCTTGGTAATATCCAGATATACTATTAGATGTAAAGTATTTAGATATGAAATCTTTACAATTTCCAACTTTGATTAATACCTAATTTATTTCATGGTAATATTATAAGTAATTAAAATGTGTTATGCCGTGTGATGCCAACATAAATAATAAGTAGGCACAAAATAAAACAACAACGAATTCCTGGGTTTTGACAAAATTATTTAGAAGACGGATATCAGCGTGGTCTGAATCCTGTACCATCTTACTGTGAACACCAGACATTGGATTTGGTGTATTTTTACACCAAATCCCAAAAATTATTATGGGTTTTATTGGGAGACGCGTACAAAGTAGTAGGGATCTAATCTTAAATTGATAAGGATGATTACATCAAGTAGTTTTTAACCTAAAATATTTGAAATGTTTGTGAAGCTGGTGCGGGATTACTCTCTGCGAAAGTAGCTTCTGCAGATTTCTGAAATCCTTTTCTTCCTATTCTCCATGCGAGAAAATCCAATAAAACAGCAAAACCGGACGCAATCCCGGCATACTTTACTTACTATAGATTTACTATAGGTATAGATAGGTGCTTTAGTTCCCGTATATACGGTTCGCAAACAAAGCCACTGACAAACGTCTAGTCCAGCAATAAATCTTGCCTATGAGCTGACCTACATGTAATCTATGTGGCTGAACCTGTGACCATCCCATCCATTCTTTAATAGAGGATTGGATTTACGACCACCCTATAAATCAGGGAGACATTTTACATCTCATAGGGGCTTTGAGTATTAAAACTAAAGGAGTGACGATGATCATTTTTATAAATTTTCTGCTCGAGAGCGTATGCGAAAATATAATAGCACTTTCAAGATTTTTCCATGCCCATGCTCGTCGTTGCATTTCGCAGCCGCCGCCGCCATACCGCTCTATCTCAGTATTAGATAGGAGAATGGGCACTGATAGTGTTTCACACAATGAAATAATATAAACAATAGTACCTTACATGAGACCGTTCGTCTTTTTTTAACACAGGAAACGGTGGCTCCTTTTGCCAAAATTCTCTAAGCTTAGGAAGAATTATTGAGGTTACGGTAGTCTAATGGCCTACTATAAAACGTGTGTCTTATATGTTACATTGAAATGAACAGCGTTTTTTGTTAGTTGTGAAGGTCAAAAAGTATCATACACTATACCTAATACACCATATAGGTACGAGTAATATCCAAGTGATTATCAGAATACTAAATAATGTAATGCAGCTATTGTTAGTTAATGGAGAACAGTTTGCAACCCATTAACACCGACCACTATGGTCAATTTAAATAATCTCTGTTCGGTTGAGCGCTCAAACAAAGCAACCAGATTCCCAGAGACCAATATTTATAAATTATTTTGTGTTGTGTACCAGTAATATTATTTTACTCTACATAGATAGCTTTATTTGCTGGGTATTGGGTTTATAGCAATTCCTTTAATTGCTCAAGTAACTTTGCCCCGTAAAGGGGTGATATTATTCTACTGCACTCAAGGTTTATTTTCATTATTGTAGTATAATTTTCTAGAGCCGTTTTAGTGGAAACACACTCGAAAATGTTATTCAGAAGGCAAACATCGTGAGGAAACTGGCATGTTCTGAGAAAATATAATATATTTTTCAAGGATTTCACTTTCAACATTTTCGTGAGTTATACTATTAATTTTATAACAACGGGAATTACTCACGTAAATACACAGGAAAAAATTACAAACTCTCGACGTTTCAACCACAACAAGACCAGTCTTCCTCATTTTTAAGGATATTGTGTCATACGCCACCCGCAGTTGGCCAGCGTGGTAACTTAGAGCCTAATCTTTCTCGTCAAGAGAGAAATCCCTGTGTCCCAGCAGTACGAACGTAAATGGGGTGATTATAAATGGTTTATTATTATTATAATGCTAAGGGTTATGACGAGATAATGGCAAGTTGGTCAACGGCCAAGATGGCATATTGTAACATCTGTTACGCAAGGTCTTGCGAAGCTTGTAAAACCTACACAGAGATACACTATGTTGGTCTGATCGGTTCTCAACATCAGCACAAAAACATTAAAGTAAACTGTCATTTAAAAATATTCCGTGAAGAGACATGCACATTATAATTTTCTGGGATATGAGGTTTAAAGTCTTACTGATCTCTCAGTTTAATTAATAAAAAATCATTATCTCTGCAAAAATATAATACACAAGCAATTAAAAACAGTCGCCGCTGCTACTTTATCTCGCGCACCGCTATCCATGTATTCTGTGACGCTTTCGAACTTAAGTCTGCTGAAGGAGTTATTCTGAGGCTTCAGAAGAGACAGCACTCCCGCTGTCATTTCCTTGCAAGTTGGCTTTATTTGTTCAGGAGGGAGGGCGAAGCCGTAGTATCCCTCATCTCGAAGCTCAACGTTCAAGGCATACCTGTATCACAAACAATATAGTACCAGCTTTATATTATCTATTTATTAAGATTATAATACCTACAGAATGGTAATTGTTGGTCAGAGAGAGAGAGAGAGAGAGCGGTTGACCACGGGACTGTTCTCTATCCGATTTTGTTATATACTAGCTGTTCGCCCTGCAGCTTCGCCCGTATCCTAATAGATTTTCCCGCAGTAAAATGGTATGGTTATATGAATTTCTGTAATTTTTTATTATTAAACCTATAAAATCACGTATATTTGTAATTCTATCACACATAAAAATCACTCTGTTCAGTGTCATAAGTTTTAGTTTGATCTGTGTAATCTACTCTGGCCAAATGTTATATTACAATAAGAATTATATTGAGCACACTGTATAACGGTTGGATAATTGGAGGTAACCAAATCTGTTGTTTAGGCTCTGAATACTAACGGCACACTGTACGTACGCTTGGTCCAACAAACGCTTGCACCGCTCACAGTATAACCTGAAATAATATAATTTTTGGTGAGTTATCATCATTAAACGTTTCTACTGAACAGTTATCTAATACAATAGGTACTCAAAAGTTGCCAGCACCCAACCCTCAGTTTATTTTATATATTCCATCATGTTGATCGTATTTTTGTAATGACAATTTTTTGGAATTGTTCAATAGTAAAATAGAAAAATGTTTGCTATGCATATAATATATTTTACTCACCAACAGTATCAAACGCCGTTCCAATTGTGTATTTTTTACCATCATATGCTTTTATTTCATTCGCAGCTTTTTCACACATTTTTTTCTGAAAAAAAATGACATTAATCTCTTTTGCTAAAAAGTCCCTGTATCATGGTGTAATGTGAAAAAAAAAACAGCTAACCATTTCCTCGTAATTCTCGTGATGGCTTTTAGAAAACGCATAAGGTATCACCATATGTTGCCCGAAGGAATGCATAGCGAAGTAATACTCCAGACTGTTGCCTTTAGCGTGAATGTATCTTCTCATAGCTATGGATTCGTTTTCAGAAAACTCTTTTGGACCGCAATATGTATCGGATTTTGGTTTGAAGCTAACTCCAACTTCTGTAAAGATTCATTCACGATTAATCTACATAGATTTAAATAAAAAATTCATACGAATATAATATTATTTCCTAATTTGAAATATACATGTGAACTTTTTAATGGAGCAGTAAACGCACGAAATGCAAAACCGTCAAAATCATCTCGTTAAAATATTCATCCCACAACCATTATTTACTATATTTAGTTAACTTAAGAAAAAAGTTGTAAGTTGTTGTGTTGTATTTATGGGTCAGGTGATTTTCTTCGAAATCTTTTAATAAAACAGACACAGGGGTCTCGAAAATTGTCCAAAATCAATGATTATAATATTTTATTGAACTGTTTCATAACTTCAACAATCCGAGAGAAGTCCCTGTGTCCTAGCAGCGGAAACGTAAATAGGGGTGATGATGATGAAACTTTATCAATTCTAGCTCTTACTGCGCCCCGTTAAAGGGGTCTACACACCAAAGCCGGCGGCCCGGCGGCTTCAGAATGTCCAAGCCGAACGACTTTACCGGCGGCACGACAGCCGCGGCATGTGGTGTTCTAGTAATACGTCACTACTCTATGAAAGCCGGCGGGCAACTGACTGAGGGATGCCGCCGGCATCGGCATGCAGCCCCGCCGGCTTGCCCGCGCGGGCGCAAGCCGGCGGCATGATTGTACAAAATAAGGCCGGCGGGTTGGGCCGCCGGGCTGTGCCGCCGGCTGGTGTGTAGACCGCTTAATATTCTACTCATTAAAAACAAAAATTACGTCCAAACTTGATGCCAAAGTTTCTGTTCAAGTCCACTCCTTCTTTGTTACGATTTTTTCTCCAAAGTCGATCCTGAAATAACCGGAAATAATCATTTTATGACCACACTTAATAAGTACTAATTTAATTACACTTAATAAGTAACAATTTAGCCATCACGGAAAATTAAATAAATAATTATAGTTCAAAACGTATCTATTACCGTTTCATGAGAATATTCATAGCCATCAGGATTTAGAAGCGGTACGAAATAAAACTCGTAAGTAAGGCCTATTCTCTTCAGCAATTTGTTGTTGGATTTCTGTGAGTTCACTATCGTATGCATGAAGTACGTGACGACTGCTGGCGCTATCCACTCTCTCGCGTGGATCCCACCTTCCATAATTACTTTGGACCTGTAAAACAAAAGTCATTTGAAAAAAAAACTGATAGCAGACATGACATAAAAACTAGACATATTAAGCTGTACATTCACTGCCTTAATTCAGCGATGTGCAAAGCTGTGCCAAATTGTGGAGATATGAATGGCATGACTTCCTATGAATATCCTTGCCCCTTATAAGTAATATTAAATACCAGTGTTATACCAGTCAAAAACTACCTCTTCAATGATTTCCGTAGAATAACAGTAGCTGCTAAGATCTCTCTGCCTTCGGAAGTTCGTCCTATATTCTCAATCTTTACTTCTCCAGGGTGAAAACTCTCCAAGTCTCGCATCCAAGCATAAATATCATCAGCTCTGTGGTAGCTCAACCAATCGTATGACTCCATCTTTCTTCTGATATACGGTTTTACTGTTTGCTGGTCAAATATACTGCAAATTAGAAATTTAAACATTATTAAAAAACATTATGAAACAAGCATGTGCTTGTAACACGTGGTCGGTAAAGACGGTGAAGGCAAACATCGTGAGGAACCCGAAATGTTCTGAGAACTTTGAAAATTTGACAAAATAACTTTGAAAAGAAGGACATGTGCCTAGTCTAAAACCATCATATCTCTCGTCTATAGCAAAGTCCCTGTGTCCCAGCAGTGAGAACGTATATTGGGGTGCTTATGACCCTACTTACCCTTGATGAGACTAGAAGATGGGCAGAAATATACTTCTTTATCCTGTACCGAGTTTCTAGGCTTACCAACGTGAAAGTTTAGAGATTATACTAATTCAAAATATATTAATGATACCTTTGGACATTTTCATTTATGGTCGTCAAATAAAGGCCATTCAGTTTGACTTGTCTCAGAAAAGTTTCCTTGTAATTTGGGGCTATGACGAATTCCACTGGAGTCCTCTGTATTCCTGGTTCCGTCCAGAAGTTAATTTCATCCCTATCACGAAGACTATTCAGAAAATCCAAGTGTCCAGAGCTGTCTGGTATAGCTCGGTATAAAGTATAGTTGTCGTATTTGATAGCACTACAAATACTGAAGGTAATAATAATAAAAAAGCTTAGCATTTTTTAAAAATTGTCTTGTTTGTAATAAAAATATAGTGCTAAATAGCGATGCCATCCTGATTTCCTGTATAATCAAGTTGATTACCAAAACAATATACTTATCTATTCTTTATTTCTATTACTAGTCACTTTTTGATGATCCATAAATTTAATAGAGTTAAATGCTCTTTGGTATATACCATAGTATACTAAGAGCCCGTGATGGCCAGACCTTCCTTTAATTCTGAAGCGTGAAAATTCTTTCATGTGTATGAAAACACAACAAACATGAAACCTGGATCGTGGTTCCTTTGGGAGATAACAGGTAAAAAGTTGTTATCTCCCAAAGGAACCGCGATCCAGGTTTCATGTTTGGGGGTTATTCTTACCTGTGTTAGACATACACATGAAAGAATTTTCACGCTTCAGAATTAAAGGAAGGTCTGGCCATCACAGGCTCTAGGTATATACTCGAGTAGTGTTATTTAAAGAGGTCCTTTGAGAATAACAGTGATTTCGTTTGCAGTTAAGAGGATTGTAGCGAGAATAATTATTTGTCTTACTTATTACCACAGATAAAAAATAACTTGGCTCCCAAAGAGTACCTAAATTTCAAATTTTGAAAATTTATTTCTTTTGCAATTGATCTTACTAAGCAGACGTTTCTGTTTTCTGTTCCAAAAGGTTTAAAAATACCTTAAAACCAGAATCTTGGCCCTAAACTGAAAAATAAAGACAATACCTTACAAAAGAATTTTACTAAAAACAATACTGAAAACTAAGTATTTCCTGCCAACCACTAAGAAGCTCCTACTTAGACCGCGAATTTGATCGAACTGTACAACGTATTCTTCATAGCTTTTCTTTATTTCGTGGAATGGTCGTGCATTCGGTTGAACGAAGCTAAGTATCCCGGCCAAAGTTTCTTCCACCGTGGGTTTGATCTGTTCAGTGGGAAGAACGAATCCGTGTCTACCTCTGTCTCGCAGTTCGAAGGTTACTACATATCTGTAAAATAAAAACAGTTTACAAACAGAGCAGACTAAAAAAAAGTTCATCAGCAGCGACTGCAAAACGCAAGATCAAGTATAAAATGGAACGGAGTGGTTTCCAGTTTAAAAAGTCATTGCAAATACCTTAGACTTAGATTATATACAAAGTTTCACTTGGCTTTGAATTCAGGGAATGAAGAACCAGAGCTTAAATTCAAATATTATTAAGTACCTATTAATCAAAATAAAAAACACTAACGGAATTTTAAAAGTATTCTTCACCCAATCACAGCTTGAACCACGTAAGGTATAACCTGAAATTGTTAGGTACAGTTTAAACTAAAGTCTTATCATTATTATTATAAGATTGGTTATAATTTTTTCAGAAAATAATAGTTTCTCTGTTAGGTATACATGTGTATATTAAGATAGATAATAGAACTGAACTTACTAACACATTCCACGGCAGTGCCTATGGTATATCCAGTTTTCCATTTTGAATGAATGACATTGGCCGCTGTTCTAGCTATTGCATGCTGAAATTTTATCAAACTTTTAGTTCAAAATCTATTATCTAAAATACAAAAGTTTATGGGAATAGATGTATATCACATTTGTTTTACAATCTCAAAGGCTAATTTGAAAAGGGAGTTAATTCCATGCGGGAAAATCGAGTCGTATAACGTAAAAGTATATAATTGTAAAAACTTACAACTTCGTTGTAATTATCTAAAATAGCCGCTGTGTGGCCATAAGGTATTATTATAAATTGCCCATACGAATGAATGCTGAAGTAATATTCTAAATTGGTTGCGTGGAAGTTTACATATTTTTTCCAGGCAAATGTTTCCTTCTCAGAAAAGGCAGAACTTCCGCAATACGTCTCAGAGAAAGGATTATAGCAGTCTGAAAATAAAGATATAAAATAACATTAGTTTGTCTATAATAAAAATATATTTTATATGACAAAGCTTCAAACAGTGTGTTTATGTATATTTTAAGGACAAGATTTTAGAGAAGTTCTAAGATAATTAATTATGTAGAAGAATTAGGGCCATAGACGTAGTCAAGTAAGGTCGTCAATGAGGCAGTACCATAGAATCTATTTAATAAACTGGTGATTCACTACGTTCAGCTGTTGTACATGATGTATTGAATGTAAAAACAATAATAAAATAAAGAATATTCCTAATATCTTTTTGTTCCTAGTATCCTCGTTTTATTTAAAAAATAAAAACAGAAATTGTTTTGTATGGAAATATGAGATTAACTAATTTGAAACATATAGGTACAGAACATTGTAAAAATGGATTGAATTTTTGTTCGAACTATAAAAATGGGATCACCTGAAAACAAATATCCGAAATTTCTATTTAAATCAACTCCGGGATGGTTGCGATTTTTCCGCCAAAAACGGTCCTGAAATTATTTCACAATTTAATTATATTATGAAATGTTATAAGTATCTTAGGCTTACTGACTATGGATAGGACTATGATTTTCCCGGGCAGATCATATGGAATAATAAAGAATTCAAAAACACAGATAGCTGCAGATATTATAACATCACAATAAAACATCGCCTTTTAGAACCTCATTTACCACCCATTTTGAAAAAAAATGGTAATAACTAAAACAAATAGTAATAATAATTTGTATCCATACTAATATTATAAATAGGAAAGTGTATATTATGTGTGTCTGTTTGTCCGCCTTTCACGGCAAAACGGTGCGTCGAATCGACGTGATGGTTTAATTTAAGTGAAGATAGTTGAAAGGATGTAGAGTTACATAGGCTTCCTCTTACCGCGGGCAAAAAAATATATTTCCGCGGGAAAGTGAGGGTAAGCGAGTACTTACATGTCTATAAGAATAGTCGTATCCATCAGGATTCAGAACTGGTACAAAATGCCATTCATAAACGTTAGCTATTTCCCTTAACAGAGCATTACTAGATGTTTTAGAGTTAATAATCTCATTTATTGCGTAAGTGACGAACGCTGGGGAGATCCATTCCCTGGCATGGATTCCACCTTCTATAATCACTTTAGACCTGAATGTGGAAGAAGGATTTAGATAAAATATTTTTGAGTATAGTGAGAAAATTATAATAAATTAAAAACATAATGGTTTTTGCATTAGACAGATAGATAGATAGTAGTAGGGGAGCCGAAGAGGGGATTTGGGGATTTACTCGAGCGCGTCAGATTAAGATACTGGAGATAGCTAGTACCCAGACAAGTACCTCCACCAAATATAAAAAATCTATCTATGTTCGAACGTGAATTATAGAGGAACAAAATTTACTTTTGTCAGATTAGGCGAATCACTTTATATAATCGTCAGATTAAGATATGGTAGAATCAGAACATAAAGATGAACCATATACATCTAAATCTGACGCTCTAACACCTTTGGAAATGCCGATTTTTTTGTTCATATTTTTGAAAATGAGTCAAAAAAAATGAGTCGCGATTTTTATTTTTTTAACTTTTACGTACACTCACCCCAATCGTGTAAAAAATCAGATTTACAAACGCATATTATCAATCATATTTCCTAAATTATCTTTAAGTATGTAAGTATGTTATGCTGATTTTCAATTTATTGAATCTGATTTATAGAATCTATCACTAACTGACGCGCTTAAGTACGTCCATACACCAGTATTTTTTTAAATAAGTTTTTAATTATCTATGGTCGCTTCCCCCACTGATGAAACACATCGGTCTCATACAATTTTTTTCTTCTTATCATCTACCAAATGCAACCCAATAGGTCTCTTTGACGCTCGAGTAAATCCCCATTTAGCATCGTCGCCTCCCGTACTATAGTATTTATTGGTGAAAATTTGGTACATTTCATGGTTAGCATCGTCTTAAATCCTATGTTAGGTTTATCTATACACTGCGAGGCTTAGATCTTCGTAAAATGACTCAAGACAGACAGAAGAAGACAACTTCCTTGAGGTGGGAAGAAAATTTTGTCCGCAAATATTGATCATAATGCTTACCTTCGCAAAGATCCCTTTAAAATAATCGTTACTACCAAAATCTCTCTGCCTTCAATCGTGTTTCCAATGCTCTGCACCAACATTTCTCTCGAATTATTATTGGCCAAATCTATAAGCCATTTGTATATAACATCAAGACGAATGTAATTGTCCCAGTGCATTGACTCCATGCTTCTTCTAGACTGCTCTTCTTTGTCGATCAACCTGTAATAGAAATGTTGTTTTTTATAACAAAGAAACTACAAACCTGAACTGCCAGCATTGACTAGATCATCTGTCTATTGTGTTGGTGGATGTCCGATGCTGCGTTTTCCATTCCGTAGTCGGCTTCATCGGCCATCTATTCTTCTCGCTAAATGGGCTATGTCGGAGAATCGGGATGAAAAGCTTACCTCTGAATATTATCTTGCAGCAAAACAACAGGCATTTTCATGTTCTTCGCTTCATACAAAAATAATGTTATATTTTCTGGAGCCAACAAGAATTCTACCGGTTTGCGAGAAGAATTAGGGTCAGTCCAAAAGTTAACATCGTAACCTTTCTCCACCATGCTTTGAAGAAATTGCAAGTGAGCGTCTTTTGATGGAGTTCCCCTGAACAATGCGTGGTTGTCGTATCGCTTAGCATCCAACATTGCTAGCAGACATAGTAATAGTATGATTAGAAACATTATTCTAGTTCTTAGATAATCATAGGTATATTCTTATATTAATTATTATGATTATTACAATAGATAATATCTGGTTTATCTGTTATTTTTTTAGTTTTTCAGCAATCTGCTTTCAAAATTCTTCTTCTTTATTTGTCCTGTCTTTGTGGCCCAGACCAAAGAGAATATAACACTACGTTAGCTGACACTGTAAAATTAGGAATAAGTAAAAAAAAAATATAAATATAATATACCTAATATAAAATCAATGTATCATTTGTTGGGAGTCCTTAAAATAAATAAATAAGTAAAAAAATAGACCACAGAAAAAAATCTATCTTTGGTGCATTTGTTTCTACCAATTTTTCAAATCTACATAGAAAGCAAAAGTGTCATGTCTATTTATGCGGCAAGGCATCTTATAAATCATCAAAATAGCAGACTTTCACTGTAACCAAACAAAGAAATACACAAATGAAAAGTTACATTATCTTTATAATGAAGTAACTATAAACATAAAATAATATCTCAAAATATCGTAGCCAAATCGATCTTCCACATCCACTAGTTGCTATGTGAAGTTTCTTATAATCTCTCTGGACTTCGGAATATAACATCGGTTGCGGTTTCAACAGCGTTACTACTCCAGCTAAAGTCTCCTCACACGTGGGTTTGATTTGTGAACGTGGGAGGCCAAATCCATACGTGCCTCTATCTCTGAGCTCCATAGTAAGAGCGTATCTGCGAAAAATATTAAAATTTTCACTTAAGAACAACGGGACTAACTCACGTATTTACAAAGGAGTATAAACATTCACGCACTCACAGAACAGTGAGCAAGTAGACGGAGCTCCGTCGTAAGAATCCTAATAAAGACTGCTTTTGGTGTAGTCGAAACGTCGAGATTGTCTCAACTCCTTTATAAATAAATACGCAAAAAATCACATATTTCTAAAATGAAAGAAATGAATACTTACGGTACTTTATATGTATTTTTCATCCAGCACATACTTACACCACCCAGTGTGTAACCTGCAAAAATTAAAAAAGTTTAAATAAACTTTTTTGTTAAGGAGGCTCGTCCATAGAGATGTCCCTTTGTCCACTACTGGGAGTGGGAACGTTAATAGGGTTGATGATATAATATGTATAAAATATCTTACCGACAGTATCGTAAGCAGTGCCAATATCGTACCGAGTATTGTATAAAGAACTTATAGCTTTCGCCGCTCGCGTTGCCATCAGATACTGAAGAAGATAAAAACACTTTATCTCCAAATAATCTCATTGCATGGATAAAAAAAAATTAACTTATAAAAAGCGAGATCCATCCTCCAACAGCAATAACAGAATCATTTGCAACCTCTGTTCAGAAATATATACACATCTTAGTACACATTAGCTAGTATATAATACAATTATAAGAATTAAACATACGACTTCATCATAGTTTTCCAAATGGTGTTGTGAATAGCCGTACGGTATGACGATGTACTGTCCGTAAGAATGGAACGCGAAGTAATACTCAATGCCTTTGTGTATCGACTTTATGTAGGCCTGGAGTGCTTTGGTTTCCTTCTCAGAAAAAGGTCCTACACCGCAGTATGTCTCAGATTTTGGGTTAAATACACAATCCACTGAAATTAAAACAATTATGCTGAAAAATCGTACGTGTTTTCTGTCATAATGTGCTGTTGGGTGTATCTAAATAAATCTAAATGAATGAATAATAATTATGGGTTCAATTGGAAAGACATGGTACATTAGTGGCAGATAACAATAAATAAATTAATATTACTGGACAATTTTACACAGCGACATCTAGCCCCGTGGTAAGCTCGAAGCTTGTGTTACGGGTGCTAGATTTCTGATATACTTAATATAACAATGGATTATGTTACAAGAACTTTAGTGGGTTCTATAGAGAAGGCTTGCAGAGTAAAAGATGAAACGAAGTCTTACATCCAAACATAAAGTCGAAATTTCTATTCAGATCTACTCCATTGCGATTTTTTCTCCACATTCGATCCTGAAAAATAGGATTATGCTATTATCATATACCCTACAATCTAACACAACAAGCTAATAAAAAATGTTGCAATGAGTATAGCGACATTTTTTCTTTCATAAAATATGTAAATTACGTATAAAACGCAAGCAAAGCTATCGGCTAGTTTTTATACAAATTACCGTAGTATATGAGTACTCGTATCCATCAGGATTCAGGATCGGTATAAAGTGCCACTCGTACATCAACGCAACCATCTTCAAATCTTCGTTGATAGACTCTTGCGAACGAAGCACCTTGTCCATTAGATACGTCACAAACGCTATGGAAATCCATTCTCTTGCGTGAATGCCTCCTTCGATGACTACTTTTGACCTGTAAGTAATGCAATAATACAATACAATAAACTAAATACACCAAAAAAACAAAAATACAGTTTTGAACACAAACATTCATAGAAACGTGTTCAAATGGCCGCACTTATCACTCAAAGCGTTTTCTGCCAGGTTACTTAAGGATGGACACGAAACACAAGTAAAGGAGCAGGGTGCATAAAATTAAGGGAAATTATATAAAATAAAATGACTTACATTTTTTTTTTCTAAAAAAGTATCTTTACCGTTTGTAATAGTATCACGCCATCTAGGATCTAAACAGTCGTGTTGACTAAGTGGGAGCACATTCGACTTTCATTTGGAAGTTACGTTGGTTCAAACCTAACGGCGCAATTTTGATTTTTTCTCAAGAATGTAGGTGCGCTTTAAACACGCGTTTTATGGTCAAGCTAAACATCGTGAGGAAACCGGCATTTTCTAAGAACTTTGAAGAGTTTCAAGTTCATGTGACATACTCCAATTTGCACATGGCGAGCGTGGTGAATATCTCAAGTCAAGAGAGAATGCCTATATCCCATTATTGGGAACGTAAATACATAGGTGTGTTAATAATGATGATTGTGCTTACCTAGGAGTAGAGCCCTTTAAAACAACTACTGCAGCCATGATCGGTCTTCTCTCGTGTGAGAGTCCGATTTTTTTAATAGTTATTTCAGAACGACGGCTTGCTGCTAAATCCTTCATCCAAGCATAAATATCTTTAGTAGCATAAAAGTTGTCCCAACCGAAGGAATTGAGATGTTTTCTTGTATATGGAAACCTTACTTGATCATCGAATAAACTGAAAAATTGAAAAATAGAAATGGAGATTTACTGAAAATAATCTTAAATCCATCAATCATCTTCCGTCCCAAACCTGTTATAATCGCATCTCTTACCAGGTGACTTGGTAACTGGGATTCGGGATATTTCCTTAGATTGACACCTTCGAGAAGATATCGTTTTACTATTCTTAGGCTGGCACTACACGGTATTAGAAATTAGTTTATGAAATCAAGAAATAATTTTCTAGTATTGCTCCAGACCTAAAATATTACCCAACCATACCTTGGTCAGGGTTTTGAGAAAATCTGTATCACAGAAATCGGAACGAAAAATTAATTGCTTAAGAATATTATATACAATGTGTATGACTTACTTTTGTACATTCTCCTGCAATAAAATCATAGATATATTTACATTATCCGCTAGCCGTAAAAACTTAGTCAAATTCTGCGGTGCTATTGTCAACTCCACTGGCATACCAAATCTTCCTGGTTCTTTCCAGAAGTTGACATCCAAACCATATTGATCAATATTTTGGAAGAATTCTATGTGTTCAAATGTTGTTGGTGTTCCTCTGAACAACAAATGCCTATCATACCGTATTGCTGTGCAAATTGTGAGGAAGACGATTGGTAAAATGTAGCGTGACATGGTTTCGTAGAAGAAGAAATAAGGTTATAAAGAATAGATAAACGCAGTGCACTGCGGACCGACAAGCGGTCGTGATCCGTGTCCTTGCAGTGTTGATTCTGAAGTCCCACGTTCTGGGACGAAACGAAATAAAAGGTTCGTGGATTTCCCGTTTACCCCAATATATAAAAGAAAAGATGAGTTTAGATTTTTATAATGTGTTCGTGTTTTTAAATAACAAAATTATAAATGTGTTTCTTGTTTTGACGCCATATTTTGGTCAAAAAAAATATAATCAAAGAGAATATAAGCACTACGTATTTTGGTTATTAAAGAGTTTTTAACCCACAGAATATTAAACTTCTGCGTTGGTCCATCAGAAAAATATATTCTTAAAATTTGTATTAGAATATTTTCTCTGCAACATTTTTTGAAAATACCATCTGCCGCTGTTTCGCCTGCTTTATAATATTTTCCCACTATGAAAAGTCTCTACCTCTCCACCTATTTTCAGCCAAATTGATTCAGCCGTTCTTGAGTTTTTAATATTTTTACCACGGGGCTAGATGTCGCTGTGTAAAAATGTCCAGTAATATTTATTTATTTATTTATTTAGGTTGGTGATGTTATTTTTTTATCTGTAAGTACTTAAATCAGATCTTAAGGGGCCAGCGGAAGACGAATTTCCCATACAAACGTAATACCAAAATTATTTGTAATTCGGGCATATTTCCATGATATTATTGCATTAATATTATTTAAATAGTATTTATCTAGGTTCCTATGGAGTTATTTTTATAAAATACATACTTTAAATGAAATTAAAGCCAATCGCTTTTTGCAAATTTTTTACGTTAAAAATGCATGTTTTCTTCTTATTGGTTTGGTATGAAAAACAACAATATCTTAAAAATTATTTGCATAGAAACATATAGTCAGGGATCCGTAGTACATGGAAATCAAGTGATTACTAACAAGCTAATTTTTGGTGAGTAGCTTCGTTTCGATGAGACGTCCAAAGATATCCTATACCCAACTCTCGATTGTGGTAGCTAACAGAGATATCAAGGATTAAAAAATTCAAGGATGTAAAACCGGGATAACGGACCACGAAATTTGTAGGACAATATGTTATATCTCAAGATAATTATCTAAATTATATAAAAACATGTTTGTAATACAAAACCTATGGTTTGATCAAAGAGTCCGCCATTTGCAAAATGTGTCGAAAACGAGGTCAATTTAAATGATTACTATGATTACACACCAGCTGATTTTTTGTTGTATACTTAATTCATATTTATAAAATCTAAGGGACATTATTGTCCGACAAATTTCGTGGTCCGTTATCCCGGTTTTACATCCTTGAATTTTTTAATCCTTGATATCTCTGTTAGCTACCACAATCGAGAGTTGGGTATAGGATATCTTTGGACGTCTCATCGAAACGAAGCTACTCACCAAAAATTAGCTTGTTAGTAATCACTTGATTTCCATGTACTACGGATCCCGGCCTAATAGCTTATATTGTTAAGTCACCGAATAAAAATACTTTGTGAGGAATACAAAATGTTTTCAGTCATCATTTTTGGTATTACGGAACACATCCAAATTCATACCAAATTTTCAACAGCTAGTATTGCTTATCGCTCGCACTAACTCACACTAGTGCAACGCGTATTTACAAGAACGCTCGGAACTCTTTCGTCGTGAGGGAAGGAGTCTATCAATAACCAATAAATACTCTAACGTAGTGATTATATTCTCTTTGGAGTCTATTATATTTATTTTTTTCTAAATCGGTGTCTAAAAAGTTACTGTGACGTTACTGTGACTTTGGCTTTGTTTACAAATTTTGATATTTTTCTATTTTATAAATTGTAAGTCCCATGTAATGCTTTAGTGTAAACTGTTATGTTACATTGTGTGTTAAAATAAAGATTTTTTATTTGAATTACGGTTTGGTAGCTGATAATGGACTCGGAACGTCGGGGTGTATCTCACAGTAACTTGTATTATTGTTGCTTGTTATATTTTAAAGTACAACAAGTAAAATCAATCTACCATCGTACCTACTTACCTATAAAAAACTTACCCACTCAGTACCTACCTACCTACGTAGGTAAGTACTTATCTAACATGTTGTTTAGGTAATTACTTACTTATATCTAAGGATAAGTGAAGAAGGGAAGTACTAGGTACCCAGGTAGGTACATGTACGAAACATTAGTCTTAGATTCCCGCCGCGGGACAACTATTTGTATGATCTGCAAATATTTGTTCCGGGTGTCTGGGTGTTATATAATGTATAATAAAATAATATCCATCTATGTATGTATATTATAGTAAGTACTTATATCAGAAATCTAGCATCCGTAACACAAGCTACGAGCTTACCACGGGGCTAGAAGTTGCTGAGTGAATTGTCCGGCAATTTTTATTTATTCTGTTGTTTCAATGTATAAGTAGGTCTTATAGCAATAGTAAATTGATTAGATTATAATTTGTATAAATATTTACAGAGCCACGACAATCAAGCAAAAAACGCCTGTGGTTATCAGTTCCCAGGAAAAAGAGGTCCCTTCCCGTAAAGAAAAGAAACACACGAAAAAAAATAAAAATATGATTTTTGATATGATCGAACAAAGTGATGACATGTGATGAAACACTAGAGTTATTATTATGTTGTACGTTTTAGTATAACATTTTAGTAGGTACCTATGGTAATTGTGTAAATTTAGGTTATAAAGCACTTTGGTTGCCTGGAAGAAATCGCTTTGAGCGATAAGGCCACCAGTTCTATGAATAAATAAGTTCTATTGCTATTCTTTATAATAATGTTTAAATTAAGTTTTTAAGGTGATGAATAAAAGTATTATCTGTCTAGCAAAATAAATGTTTACCGCTAAATCCTTTCTTTTGTTCTCTAATCATAATTTTATAATACTCGTAATTTTGTAATCCTAAATTTAGTAGAAGCAGAATATACATGTAGAAGCAGAACCGTATGACGAACCTACCTACACTCCAGCCAAATTTTGAAAGAAAAAAACGTATTGGCAAACTAAACATTCAATGAGATTTTTTTAACATACCGGTTTGATAACTAACATAATCTCAACACGTATTGTTTGTGCAGCAAATGTTTCAAAAGCGAAGCCGGTGCCGTCAAACGATTAATTAAAACATTAGATATCTTATTCTATTAGTAGGGGAGCCGAAGAGGGGATTTCGGGATTTACTCGAGCGCGTCAGATTAAGATACTGGAGATAGCTAGTATCCAGATAAGTACCTCCACCAAATATAAAAAATCTATCTATGTTCGAACGTGAATTATAAGGGAACAAAATTTACTTTTGTCATATTAGGCGCATCACTTTAGATAATTGTCAGATTAAGATATGGTAGAATCAGAACATAGAGATGAACCATATACATATAAATCTGACGCTCTAACACCTTTAGAAGTGCCAGTTTTTTTGTTCTTTTTTTTGATTTTTTATCATTTTTTATGAGTCGCGATTTTTAATTTTTTAACTTTTACGTACTTCCACCCCAGTCGTGTAAACAATCAGATTTACAAACGTTTATTATCAATCATATTTCCTAAATTATTTTTAAGTATGTAAGTATGTTAAGCTGATTTTCAATGTATTGAATCTGATTCATAGAATCTATCACTAACTGACGCGCTTAAGTACGTCCATACAACAGTATTTTTTTAAATAAGTTTTTATTTATCTATGGTCGCTTCCCCCACTGATGAAACACATCGGTCTCATACAATTTTTTTCTTCTTATCATCTACCAAATGTAACCCAATAGGTCTTTTTGACGCTCGAGTAAATCCCCATTTAGCATCGTCGCCTCCCGTACTATATGGTCATGACATGAAACATCAGGTGAGCTATCCTAACTACTCACGCACACAGTCAAACACTGTGGTTGACGTCATCGGCTAATAGAGATAGCGATATGCGAGCCGATTTTCGCACGCGCCTCGAATTGAAATTCCCTGCAAGCGTCACCGGGCTCTTAAGACAGTGTTTTTTAAAGGTTTTTTATGAGTTTGAAGTTATTTCTACAAACTTTCAACTTCAAAAATAATAAGTAAAATAATATTTTTTATTGTTCATGACAGTTCTACGTAAGCCAATAAATTTACGAGCGCTGCACGCACTTCAGCGTATTTATTTTTATCTCTTTACAAAATGATTTTAAAATTTATAGCAATATTATTTACCAGTGCATACAGTTGCGAAACTTTTGAGACCAAACGTTATGATAACTATACACTTTTTCGTACCAATCCAATAACAACAATGCAATTAGAGTTTTTGAAAAGCGTTCCTTCTTCTTATAAAGTAATGTTTTGGATTGAGCCTAGTGTCTTGGGTAAACCTGTGGATTTAATAATATCGCCTCAGAACAGAACGAGGTTTGAAGAAGATGCTCAAACCATTGGTCTGTTTTTGGCAGAAACGTTGCCTGATGTTCAAAAGTAATTATATTTTATCCTATCGGTGCACAATTAGACGATTTTGTTTTTATAATAGTCGTAGTAACCCAGGGAAGGTTAAAGTTTAACTTTACAAAGCGGGCGAAGCCACAGACGGGTCAGCTAGTAAGTAAATAAATAAAGTGGTGTGTTGGTGGCGACTTGGTGCTGCGTGCTCATACCGCTTAAGACCTTTTTATACATGCAAAGCTACAGGTGGAAAGCTAGTATTGAACATTAAGCTATAAATAAAACTGAACACTTTCTTCAAAGATCGCGATATGAAGTTTTAAAAGACTTAGAGGACCTTGCGGGCCTCAAAATCCGCGAGAGATAAAAGAAGTCCAATACTTCCAAAATTAACAAAGTAGAATAGACTGTAGAGTATTTCCGTACCATTAATTACCTCTTTCATTATGCTCTTTTCCAGGTCATTTGACGAAATCTCAGTGAGCCGCTACACGAGAAGGAACACAGACACGTTCAACTGGGACAGTTTCTTCAAGATTGAGAGCATATTCGGTTGGATGAAGGATATGGCCAGAGAGCACTCTCCAAACCTGAGGGTCCAAAGCATCGGTGTCTCCCATCTGAAAAGGGATATTTTGGTGGGAATCGTGATTTTGCAGGGATCATTGCGCAGGTATAAAATTTTGATTACAATAATAATATTATTAATCGTTATCAAAATTTTAATAATATTATTATTAATCGTTATGTTTCGGATACGAGGCATAATTTTCTACGAAAAGAAAATTCCTGTTGATTGTCTAATATTACTTACTTTCGAATTGCAGCCTTGCCTTGCTTATGACCTTGGCTTTAAATGTATTTAGCGCAGTGAACATACAGGGTAATCATGTGGATGTGTGATGTGTGTGAAGGAAGGCTCAATCGTTATGTGTCTTTAAAACACGTGTAAAGGAATTTTATTTGTCTGAGAACAGCTAAATTTAACTTTATTGTTATTAGTATGTACTTATTTATTTATTTACTATATTATTTAGTCTATAGTATTATTATCTATTTAATTATATGTATTTTATGTATTATATATGTATATATATTATTATATAAGTATTATATATATTAGTATATTATTGTAAGTATTAGTACACCCCTGTCTTACTTAAATACCATCTCTCTTTTCCATCCAAAGGTTGCCTGGAAGAGATCGCTCTTTAGCGATAAGGCCGCCCATTGTACGTGTCTCTTTTTGTGTTTTATTTGTGTGTTTTGTTATTGGTGTACAATAAAGTGTTTTGATTTGTTTTGATGTGTTGTTCTGTGTACAATTTACAACGATTACCAACACGTTATGATTGTACCAAATGTCCCAAGATCTATAATTGTTTCTATTGGAAAGACGTGCCCGGTAGTGAGACGTTGTGTTTTAACGATGATGATGATGATGATGTAGTAAAATCTGGCTGTTAATAGGCATAATTATTATGATATCAAACAATGTAGTAATGCATTGATGTTAAGCTAAACTCTGGTATCAAAATGTAAGTTTTATCCTAAACCTGTGTAAGAGCTATATATATTTTATATTTTTCTTCAGATCAAAAGTAATAATCGAAGGTGGGATCCACGGTAAAGAATGGATGTCACCAGCGTTCGTCACTTTCATGATGGATCAGATAGTCAACGCGCCAACATCAAACAAAAAGCAGCTCAGGAGAATAGCACTGACTTATGAATGGTACTTTATACCTGTGGTGAACCCTGATGGTTATGAATACTCGTTCACTTACGTAAGTTTCTTTTATAAAATAGGTTTACATTTTAAAATGCACATAACTATTCATTTTATAACAACGGGATTTACTCACGAAGGAGTTAATCTCTCGACGTTTTGACTACAACAAGAGCAGTCTTTCTCAGGAGTAGTGAACGTTCCGCCGTGCTTCACATAACAGAAGCGCAGCGGGCGAAGATCCGCCTGTGACGCAAGAGGTTGCGACGTCGATATTGCTAAGTTCAGTGAATAAATTACTTTAGTTATTTAATGTTTTTATTAACTATTTATGTTTTAGGATCGTCTATGGAAAAAAAATTGCAATAGCCTAGGAGTTGATCTAAATAGAAATTTTGAACACAAGTTTTCAGGTAAGTTACTTTCAAATAATTACAGTTTGTTTTCAGTTAGTCTATAATATAAAAGAATATAAGCAAACTAACACATAAACTACTTTTCTCGCGAGAAAATCCATTATAACACTAGAAGTTGCAAACTGGCTAAAGCTGGTTTATTCATATTATTCTTATTAAGAAAGAAAGCTTATTTTAGTTATTTTTTTGTCTAGCATTTGCTAGTGAAGACCCACTCAATGAGGCATACGGTGGTGAAAATGCCTTCTCAGAAAAGGAGAGTATAGTACTAAGGGACTTTCTACTGAAACACAGTGAGGGTCTAGAGTTCTATCTCAGTATCCACGCCTATGGACAACACATGACGATACCGTACGCCTATACGAATGCACACATGGATAACTATGATGAAATGGTTAGTTTTGTAAAAATATAGAAGTATTTTTTCTAAACTAGTAACCCGCGTATGTTTTATCGCCTTTAAGCCATCAATGGGCAACTACGATATTAAAATCACAAGCACCTAGTAAATCGGCCATCGAATACAAATCAATTGATTTGTTTTAAAGTTGAAGGTTATTAAAAAATATTAAATCACAGTATTATTTGTAGGCAGAGGCTAAAATATCAATGTTTACTTGTTTTTCAGAAAAAAATTGCCACTAATGGTGCAAACGTAATAAATAAGCGTCTGAAAACAAAATATAAAGTTGGTACCCATCATGAGATTCATGGTAAGAAATAAATATCTCGCTTATATTTATGTTATATCGTAGTATGTTTGAAATATATTTTTCATTACAATTACGTATTTTATTTTTCAGGAAAATTTATTAGTGGAACTAGTACCGATTGGATCAAGTATACTTTGAAAGTTCCGTAAGTTTAACTTAGATAAATAATAAATAAAATGACCACATCAATAAACTCAGTGTTACTCAACCCAGCTTCGATCACCAACTTGATTATATAAAATCTTTTAAGACAGGGTTTTAGGAAGACTAAACCAGTACTTTAAGCATTAAGAAAATTATTTAATGAAAGATTCTTCTTTTACAGGTATGTTTTAACTATCGCAATCCATGACAGTGAGGACCTAGGTTTCGCTATCCCTATAGATAAAATAGAACCTAATTGCGAAGGCATTTTCAAGGGTGTTTTGAAAATTCTTGAACCTAAAGTCAGTCCGTTCCTAGCGCTGAAGAGCAGATACGAAAGAAATTTGATGAAGAATGAGAGTTTACAACATTTTAGAACTGTTACGAAAAGTAGCTGTTTGGCGGTTTTAGATAATTTTATTGTTACTATTTGTTTTATATTATATTGTTTTTAGTTGAAGTTTTTTTAAGTCTTAGGTTGGCCATAAGCTTAGCTTTAAATTTGGAACTGTACCTATATCTGGAGGTGGGCTTTAATAGTGTTTTATCGTTCTATATTTATAAATTTTATATTGTTGACACGAAAACGTGAAAAACTCTCATAAATTCAACTCCTGTCCAGATATTATGTCATCAAACACATAATCAGAGGTGGTGATATGAATAATGTTACCTATTATAGCAGAGACATAGTAACTAAAACAGTACATCAAATTGATTATTTGTTGTCTTATTACAGTTAAAATAAACTTAGACTGGTGTAATTCATAAGATGGTAAATTAGTACGAATTATACTTAGAACTTCTTATTTCAAAACCACGCGCCATAAAATACAACTTTGCTGATTGTATGTCATTATTGTTCGGGTTCTTATTAGGGAGATTCTTGCCTAGTTGTGAGATACAATAGGGATTTATTATGATAATGATGATATCGAAAAAATATACCTACCCGTATATGAAACTCGCTAATTATTTTGTGTATATTAATTTATTCCTGTGATGGTCGTATTACCAAATTTTCCTACGGATAATAACTATACAATGTCTAAACCGTAACGACAAATCGCTTGATCACGTGACTAACTGTCATTTATTTTGGCAACATCCCCCAGAATATCCTGACCCTTCCTTATCGAAAAATTATTCCGCTAAAGAGCTCTAGATAAACCAGGCAATGAGGTATAAAGCTTAGTAAATGAGCCATTACCAGCCATATCTAGATAGAACTCTATTCTGTTGTAATAAGGTATAATTTGGGAATTGTCGCGGTAATTAGCGATTAGGGCGTTGCAGTTCCTTTTGTATAGAAATTAATTGGCCATTTCTTAATTTTGGTACGCAGCTTAATTTGGATGTTACTGTACCAATTAAGTTTAATTTTGGAACATTTATTTTAGACTGTCTGTATAATTGTTTTATTTAAAATCAGGTTATGAACTATATTTATACAGAATCTTTGGTAGAAAGATAAACTGCATATGGCCTAATCATAAGAATAGTATCAAAAAAAAAAAACAAAATACTTATTTGACAAACTTCCAAAGTTGTTTCAATTACTAACACGAAATAAAGAGAACTCATTTTAAAAAGTAGGTTATATAAATTGTACTAAATGCCGCATGAAGGCGGCCTATAGAAGTGTCAAAAATAGACAGAAAACAGGGAATACGTTTTTTACCGCGATACACATAATATGGTACTGTAAAATGCGGTTCTTCGTAATGGAACTTGTAATAAATATTGAGAGATTGCAATATCCACACTTTTTTTCCTAATAGCAGTAGGTACTTAATTGTAATTATCATAATACACAGGCAAAAAGGGCCTTTACTCTTTAAATGCTGCATTTGACGAGTACATCGTTACATAGTGCGGCAGCCAATACAGTTACACAATAAAAAAATACACATAATTATAATACCCCTATGTACATTCACACACAAGGGTCTTCTCTCTTGACTAGAGGGATAAATCCAACGACTATAGCGTGGTCCCACTGCTGGATCATGGGACTTCTCTCTGACGAGAGAGATAACACCAGCGTGGTTGCTGGCAACACGCTGGCAAGAAACACATACCTAATTATAATAAAATATATACTTTTTTATAGAACCACCAAGCTAAGATAACCTTCTTTCTATCCCACACCTTCCATACAGAAGAGCCACTCTAGCTTTGGCAAGAATTTCTGCTGTATCTTTAAAATTTTCTGCTTAATCCCCGAGTAGTCTCGAGTGATTATTAAAGTTAACGAGTGCTGCTTTGTTCGCTGCGGGCTTTCTGAAGCTTATGAGAATTGCAGAAATTACTGCTAGGATTGTTACGGAAGGATCTCAAGGAAAACTGTACTTTTTGTGGGTTAGCTTAGACACTGCTTTGTGGAGCTTAGCAAGCTGCTAAGTCTCGCTTTGAGACTTCACAATCTAAACTGGGGTATGTGGTTATAATAACTTTACTTTTGTATTGAAATATAAAACTAACCCATCTAGCCATCTCTCTCGGCAAGAGAGAAGTCCCTGTGCTCCACCAGTGAAAACGTAAATATAAGTGCTGCTTTAAAATATGGTGGACGTGGAAAATTGAGGTCCAACGTCTAACGCTGTTTAAGCGATTCACGGTCTCCACTTAAGATTTTTTGGTAAGTACATACCACTTATTAAATGTATGTAAATATAAAAAAAAATACTATTGTTTCTTATCATCATCATTTCAGCCATTAGACGTCGACTGCCAAAGCCTCCCATAAAATATATCCAGTAGTTTCGGTCGGTCGGTTTGCATCTACCGTGATCCAACAACTTTTACCCAATCTGTCAACCTTTTGAGGAAAATCGACGCTGCGCTTGTGGTACAGCAGTCTCAATTCGAGAACATTGTCTCTGTTCTAATTTAAACTAACAACCAATTCTGTTATTCCTGTTGTACATCCAAAAACAAAGATCGAATGCCTCCCAAAATAGCGGCAAGTTTTTGCACGAAACATTACAAACGCAAACCCATGCCCAATTAAAGCTTACAACTGGCGCAATGCCAGCGGATGCTCAAAACAAGCATTTGTTAGAGGAGATGCACGTAGGGGGAGCGGAAGCGGTAGCGTCTAATGTTGGGTTCTATAAAAAAATATTTTATAAAAAGGGGAATTACTCACGTATTTAAAAAGGAGTTAAAACACTCTCGACACACTTTCTCGAATACGTGAGTAATTCCTCGTGTTATAAAATATATAGTGTGTCTTACAGGTCATTAAATACAGTTATCAGAATCCAGACAAACTGAAAACGGAAGCATACTAAAAGAGTTCCGTTTTCATCCTTTGGGTACAGAACCCGTAAAAAGAGACTTGATTTGAAAATCGCCACTTGCGTTTCCCATCACAAATGCACAGACTTTAGCATAGACTGCATCGAAATGAATTAATGCGCCATTTGACGGATTGCTATGCGGTGTTACCAGGCATTCTAGGAACTGTTCAATTGCAATGACGGTTTAATGGTATTGCCCAAGTTTCGGTAAAAGATAGGTTAGTGTTACCGTTTTGGAAAAAATAAACAGTCCAATATTGAGATGGATATTACGGGATCGATCAGAGGTGGTAAGGTGAGAAAATGTCGGCACTGGGTAGGTCATCATCATAATCATAATCACCTCTATTTATGTTCCCGCTGCTGGGACACACAAACTTCTCTTTTGACGAGAGAGACAGTCTTAATTTACCACGCTAGCCAAGTGAAGGTTGGTGAATGGCACGTGCTCTTTAAACTTAACAAAGTTCTCAGATCATACCAGTTTCCTCACGATGTTTGCCTTCAAATTGAGAGCACGTGTTTTTAAAGTACACCATGTCATAATTTTTCAAGAAGAAAATTCAGAGGTGTGCGGGTTTTGAACGTCGTGTCTTAGGAATGAAATAAATCAATCGAAAATTATCTTATTAATTTCTGCGGTGCTGGAGGTGGAAAACTAGTATGCTGATTGCAGAAGAGATTTTGAACAGTTGGATACGTATCGTTCGTCAGATAACCTTACCGAAATGGAAACATTACCCGATAGAAACCTTATAAAAACAAATTGACCTATTCAGACCTGTTAACTTAACGAAAGTTATCTAAACGAGGGGCAAAACGGCCTTACGTCGAAACGGTTTATTTTGGAAACAGCCAATTAGATGGATGTTCTATTTGTATAGTAATTTCAGTTAAGATCTATAATTGATGATAAGTTATAAAAATGTAAACCGAAAACGCGATTAAGTTAAAGAAAATGCGATAAACGTCGTGGATAGAAAAAGAAAAGAATAACAGATCGGTTACTTTTTACCGCGAATAAATAAACATTTCCACGCAATATTTTAAAACGCGGGCGAAGCCGCGGGCGTAAAGCATGGTAAGTATTTATATTACCGCGAGCAAATAAATATTTCCGCGGGAGAAACTTCTAAAACGCAGGCAAGGCCGCGGGCGTAAAGCATAGTAAGTATTTATATTATGTACATACAGACATGCCAATATTATTCTGTAACTTTATGGTGCAATAAATGAGTTTACTGAGTTAACATATTCTTAAATCTGTTTAGACCGCATACCTTCAAGATTTACCCAAAAATATCACAATTTGTTTATTTTACCCGACAGAATTGAGTCAGTCCCGCTTGTCCAAGAACTTGCTAAACATTCGCTGTGATCTCATTCATTATCTACTGCAGGCTGCGTAGACGCGCCTGATTTATGAGGCCACCTCCTGCCTCTAACGACACCCCGTGATGAACGGCGGACGGTGTGGTGCAAGATGTAAGAAGTATTATGCATTAAAATACACCAGTTTGTTAATTTGCTTAATTATAATAAGTTTACGATAGGATTAATATTTCTTTTAGATCAAATAAAATTTAATACGTGATAACTAAAATTATCTTATATTAAGACCTAATTTCACAGCTCTCTGTTTGTTACTTTAACATCCCATTAAGTAGTAACCAGCCCATCAATGTACGTAAACTGTATGTAACTAAACATAACGGGATATTAGACTAACAAACAGAGAGTGGTGAAATAAGGTCTAAGTGTGCTTTTTGAAATGTGAAACAGATGTATTTCCGCAAATAAAAACCTTTTACTTAGAGAGAAAAAAATATAACGCGAGCGAAGCCGCGGGGCGGAGAGCTTATTAATAATTATAAAAAAGAACAATATTTAACATCTTATTAATAAATGAGGACAGATTATAATTCACATTACTTTTCGTTTCGTCCTTACATTTGGTAACAGTAAACGCTTACAGCTTGCTCCGTATCTAAAATCAGCACACACCGAGTAAGAAACAAAGGGAATTATTCGAAGATGAAGTCGACCGTATTATTGTCGCGCGTGATAAATGCCCTGTGTAATTTACACTTAAGTTTTTGTACGCTTTTGTTTGTGACGATTTATTGGGCAAAAAGTTACATGGTGTCTGGGCAAAATAAGAAGTGACTAAATGTGCAACATTGCCAGCGGCCAAAGAAACCGTATGGTGCTAGCTTGGGATTAGTACCACCCCAGATGTTTACCATCATGAACACCCTTATATACGTTCCCACTGCTGGGACACAAGGACCTCTCCTGACGAGATAAATAATGTCTTAATTAACCACGCTAGCCAAGACATTGAGGGTTGATGAATGACACAACATGTCCCTCAAACTTTTTCAAAGTTCTCGAACATGCCGGTTTCCTCACAATGTTTGCCTTTACTGTAAGAGCAACATGCTTACAAAGCGCAAAAAAAGTTTCATGAAGTAAATCCAAAAGGTGCACCCGCCAGTGCGAAATGTCTAGTGTGCTCCCATACCAAATCATGGGTTTTAGTAGGCATTGCCAAAAACCAAAAGTCAACAAGTCATTGTGAAACCATTAAACGTGAACCTATACTTAAAACACTAGTAAGTATCTTTTTGTCCGACAATTAAATTTCCTTTTGGCTTGGCCGGCGATTAATTAAATTTAAACGGCCTAAGCGTTTGTTTGCTAGCTCCAACAAAATTAGGGCGAGGCATTAGGAAACCACACATATTTTGCGGTCCTAATTCGCGCAGGTTTAAGCCCCAAATTATGAATGCTTATGGCACTAAATATAGCTAAACGGTTTTAGGAAAATTTTAATTACTGGACTAATTGACTACCTCTGTGGCGCAGCAGGCGAACCCTAGAGGTTGCAGGTTCGATTCCAGCCTCGGGGCTAACAATTGTATTATTTGCAAATATTTTTCCGTGTGTTAATACTCGTATATGTAAAATAAAATATATATCTAAGTAATATTACATTATGTTTATCAGAAATTAGCACCCGTAATACGAGCTTAGAGCTTGATGTTGCTGTGTGAATTGTCCAGCAATATTTATTTATTATTATTTAGCAAAAGTAAGAATTAACCCATTATTTAGCTTCGAGTTGAATCCAGTTGGCAATAATTATGCGGTTTAGATCCATTGCGGCTGCGGTGGACGGGCAATTGATTAAGTTTCAGTTGTTTAAAACTATGTAGTAGCAATCATAAGTTACTAGGTTTCCTTTAGTTGTGCATGCATTATAATAGACCCGCCACGGCCGGCAGCTTTGTTTGCGTTTAAAAGCTTAAGAGCGTGTATGCAGTGAAAATCGCGGCAGAAACGACTACGAGAGTTGACAACAGCGACCGCGTGCCCCGCGTGGCGCTGGCGTATCGAAAATATTACGCCCAGCGCTAACCAGAATTAGTTGTGTAGCCTACAATCATAGATAAACCCCACTAGATACCGCATGACAAGCGACGACCGCGCGCCAAACATATGGTTAAATCAACCATTATGAAAAGCCCCGCCTCGAAACACGGCTTTAGTTGCGACCACAGATAACCCCCACTAGATGGTCCATTATAATACTTTTGTTCCGATTCAAACGCACCGAAATTGGAGGAAGGCGCGGGTTGCGGGGACTGGAACAAAGGCGTTGTGATTGGCTATTTCAAGGTCGCACTTAGGTCGCGGGTTGGGAACATTGAACGAATTTGTCGATAATTAATTTCGATGATTCGTTTTAAAATTTCATATTAAAATGAAAATAGCATCATGTAGGTAGGTAGATATGTATTTATTTTTGGAATACACAAATCTGTAGAACTTAAAAATTAAAAAATGATATTAGAAAAATTTATCACTAATAATTCATTTTACTGAGTAAGTACTCTATAAACATATTTAAACGGTTTATGGATTACTTATTTATTTTTACATACAATAATACCGAGAGACCCGCTAATATACGTCGTCTATTATTTTTAACGATATCGATTAGAATTTACAACACTAACGTTACACGTGCTTTCGCCGAGAAGGACAACGAATGCAATAAGCGCAATGCGGAAAAGAGACAAGTGAACGTCCTTCGTACGAGTAGCCATTATAAGCTGACCTCTTCACTTGCGTTAGACTATAGAAACGTATATGAAGTTCACGGGTCTGACACTTGGTCGCAACTAAAGCCGTGTTTCGAGGCGGGGCTTTAAATATGGTTGATTTAACCATATGTTTGGCGCGCGGTCTTCGCCTGTTATGAGGTATCTGGGGGTTATTATATCTGTGGTTGCGACCAAGTAAGTGTCAGACCCGTGAACTTCATATACGTTTCTATAGTCTAACGCAAGTGAAGAGGTCAGCATATAATGGCTACTCGTACAAAGGATGTTCACTTGTCTCTTTTCCGCATTGCGCTTATTGCACTCGTTGTCCTTCTCGGCGAAAGCACGTGTAACGTTAGTGATGTAAACTCTAATCGATATCGTTAAAAATGATAGACGACGTATATAAGCGGGTCTCTCGGTATTATTGTATGTAAAAATAAATAAGTTATCCATAAACCGTTTAAATATATTTATTACTTACTCACTCAGTCAAATGAATTATTTGTGATAAATTTTTCTAATATTATTTTTAAATTTTTAAGTTTTACAGGTTTTGTGTATACCAAAAATAAATACATATCTACCTACCTACATGATGCTATTTGCTACAACGCCTTTGTTCCAGTCCCCGCAACCCGCATCTTCCTCCAATTTAGGTGCGTTTGAATCGGAACAAAAGTATTCTAATGAGGTAATCTAGTTTCGGTGATCTGTGCATACAATAGACACTATTATTGTAATCTGAAGCAATGCGTCAAATTTTTACACGCCAAACAATATATACAAAATTGAAATGCGAAAGTAACTCTGTCTGTCTGTCTGTTACGCTTTCCCGCACCTCTCAACCGATTTTGATGAAATTTGGCACATACACTCTTTAGAGATCTTTCTCAGGGGAGAAAGAGCAGACTTTTTACCGCGGAAAAATACATGTTTCCGCGGGAAAATTTGATTTAGATGAAATTTAGTATGGAGATAGTTGCAAATAAAAGTATATGGCGAGAGACTATTTACCGCGGATAAATACATGCTTCCGCGGGAAAATATATGCTTACGCGGGAAAATTTGATTTGGATGAAATTTAGTATGGAGATACATAGTTGCAAATAAAAGTATACGGCGAGCAGAAGTCGCGCGGGGGCAGCTAGTTATAAATGACAAACTACTTATAAAATTGGTTCCGGCACAGAATATTATTAGTTAGTACGGCGCACGGAGAAAATTGTCATACGTCCGTCCAGCACAACGTCTCGCCCCGCACTGAATTGAAGGGCCCGCGAAGGGGAAGATCGCGCATTGCGTGTGTCGTTTTACGTAAAAAATTCGTTAAAAATCGCTGGGATTTTTTTTCGAAAAAGTAATAGTCAGGGATCCGTAGTACATTGGAATCAAGTGATTACTAACAAGCTAATTTTTCGTGAGTAGCTTAATTTTAATGAGACGCCCAAAAATATCCTATACTCAACTTTTGATTGTGGTAGCTAACAGAGATATCGAGGATTAAATATGTCGATTTGATGATCCAAAAAAATTGATTACTAACCGGTTCTTTTTTAGTTATATCGTAAGATAATGATCTAAATTATATGAAAAAATATTTGTCCTACAAAACCTATGGTTTGATCAAAGAGTCCCCCATTTCCAAAATGTATCGAAAACGAGGTCAAAATAAATGATTACTAACCAGCTGATTTTTTGTTGTATACTTAATTAATATTTATAAAATCTAAATGACATATTGTCCTACAAATTTCGTGGTACGTTATCCCGGTCCTACGGTCCAAAGTTGTAGTACACATCCTTGATGTAAAAATAATTACTATCAAGCTGAATTTTCGTGAATAGCTTGGTTTCGATGAGACGCCCAAAAATATCCTATACCCAACTCTCAATTGTGGTAGCTAACAGAGATAACAAGGATTAAATATGTCGATTTGATGATCCAAAAAAATTGATTACTAACCGGTTGTTTTTTGGTTTTATCGTAAGATAATGATCTAAATTATATGAAAAAATATTTGTCCTACAAAACCTATGGTTTGATCAAAGAGTCCTCCCTTTCCAAAATGTATCTAAAACAAGGTCACAATAGATTATTACCAACCAGTCATAATAACTTATTTTTAGGGTCCCATAGCCGAATGGCAAAAACGGAACCTTTATAGATTCGTCATGTCGTCCGTCCGTCCGTCAGTCCGTCCGTACCTTAGACCTTAGCGGTGCGAACTATAAAGGTGGATGAGAATCGCATAGTGCGGGTGTATGAGATATATCCAGTTATTTAGTGGATAACTGGATATATACGGGTTATAATTCGCCGTGCGTCTGCTTGTCCTGGAGTGGAAAGGAGATGGTGGAATCAGGTCATTAAGTATGTTCAAGTCATGTAGGCGGTTTATTTTTGAATATCGAACAACCTCCTTAGCTTTATAATTATTGCTGTTACCCACGACTTTGTCCGCGTCATTTTATGATATTATTTTAGACAATTTAGTTTTTAATAATAATTATTTTAATACTTCTGCGTAGCGCGTTCAAACAAACTCTTCAGCTTTATAATATTCAAATAAGTATAGTTGTATAAATACTTAATACCTACAATATTTTTTTTACCTAGATAACTATAAAATAAAGTTATTTAAATAAAAAAAAAATCACTATCTTATCTAATCACAAAATCTATCACAAAAAGAACTCTCTCACGGGGGATCGAACTCGGTGACGCACAGTCACCGAGTTTGATCCTTGCCATTACGCCAACTGAGTAGATGCGAAAACCGACGAAATATGTCTTTGATATAATTACAAATTATATTTTATTGCGGGTGTGTTGTTACACTGACGCCGACTTAACTTTCTATGTTACAAATAGGCAAACTTAAAAACTACAATTCTTGTCGGACTAGCGATACATACCTGTTTTTTTGTAGGACATTGTTACATTTGGGCAAGGAACACACTAACCTATTCTGTAATATTTTTGTCCTACAGTTACTAATGAGATAAATGGTCTTGTGGTATTAACAATGTCTAGGCGTAGGACCGGGATAACGTACCACAAAATTTGTAGGACAATATGTCAGTTAGATTTTATAAATATTAATTAAGTATACAACAAAAAATCAGCTGGTTAGTAATCATTTATTTTGACCTCGTTTTCGATACATTTTGGAAATGGGGGACTCTTTGATCAAACCATAGGTTTTGTAGGACTAATATTTTTTCATATAATTTAGATCATTATCTTACGATATAACTAAAAAACAACCGGTTAGTAATCAATTTTTTTGGATCATCAAATCGACATATTTAATCCTCGATATCTCTGTTAGCTACCACAATCAAAAGTTGAGTATAGGATATTTTTGGGCGTCTCATTAAAATTAAGCTACTCACGAAAAATTAGCTTGTTAGTAATCACTTGATTCCAATGTACTACGGATCCCGGACTATAAGCTCAGGAGATGATTGGTATTCTTTTATTCTATATGGTGATGAAAATTAAAAAATCTTATGATTAATAGATTAGGATTTAAACGGTTCTTGCTGAAAAAGTAGACGGTATTTTACACTATTATTTCAGGTACTTAAAATAAAAAAAATGAAATTTCGGCCTCAGGAGATAATGCCTTATATGGCATAGATTATTGTGTAATTTTTTCAAAGCAATTCCGTTAAAGAACAAGGAAATAAATGGTTTCTGCTGAACCCAAATTTACCAAATTCACGCATATCTACGCCTTAAAGTGTTTGTCGATTATATCCTTCCAATAAAAAAATAATATTCAAATCGGTTCCTGAAATTACAGCGTTTAAACAATCAAATTTAGCTTTCGTTCGGTAATGGGACTTTCTCGTAATAAAAGGTAGCTTATGTGTTATTCTGATACATAACTGTTATATTCAAATAACAACAGTTATACATCAGAATGGTTTCATGTATCAAAATCAAAAAAAAATCAAATCAAAAATACTTTATTGTAAATACACAAATTTACATTTGAAACATTTAACAAATAAAATAACATACACAATGGGTGTGCTTAACCCTTAAAGAGTTTTCTTACAGCAAACCTGGACATAAAGAAAAAAAACATTTACAAGGTGGGGAGATAAGTGTACATAACAACTACATTAGAAAACTTAATACAGAAGAGATAACTAATAATAAATACTAATCATAGTAATAAATACATACACACATATATACATATTATATATACATAAATATATATATATACATATACTACTACTAATAATACATAACTAATAGATAACATAAATACATAAACTACATCTGCAAGGAAAGATAGTGTTCTTTAAGTATAAGTTATTGCCTGAAATAATAACATAATTATCCAACCAACCTTTTAACACGCATTCGAGACTGCTGCATTTCTCCTGGTTTACTTGTCTAACTCCATTATCCTTGTTCGAAAACGGCAACAGAAGCAGATATGGTACTATTCTTAGTCAGTCATCACACGGTCTCGTCACATATGTAGACTATTTCACCTGAAAAATTGTTTTAACAAATTATTGACTATCTGGCTATCTACAATAATATCTCTCGTCTGCAAAGACTAGAAGTCAAGTCGCCGAGAGTCCTACCATGAAAAGTAAACTGTCTGTCGCGCGACCAGAAGACAAACGACGCGACCACGCTCATTTATCACAATTAGCGTTGTCCGCGACGGTGTCGTCCGTGTGAAACGGGCTTTATTTCAGAACTGTTGTTTAGGTTTTGAATTTCGAACTTTCATGTTTCCGTAACTTTATTCTCATGAATTGACCAATAAACGATGATTAACCGTCTCAGTTCATGCCGTATTTATGTAGAATTGTAGAAGTATGAAGTGTCACTCTCGTGAGAGCGCGTTGAAAACACGTGCTCTAACTGTGAAGGCAAACATCGTGAGGAAACCGGCATGTTCTAAGAACTTTGAAAACTTTGAAGGACATGACATGTGTGTCCTTGGCATTGGCATCCAAACTTGACCATCGTGGTGAATTAAGGCCTAATCATTCTTTGAAGAGAGAAAGAAGTCTATGTATTTCACCAGTGGAAACGTAAATTAGGGGTGATGATGATCTGGAGGGGAAAAGTTAATTTCCAAAATACATCGATAGTATACTTTCCGTTTCTCCGAAAACAGTAATTAGTCTCCGATAGGTGGCGTGGAAGTGTCGAGTGAAACTGTTAGCAGGTCATTTATAACTCCTGACATTTTGACGTGCGGTTAGCCAACGAGTGGAGCTGACGATTGCGGGTTCAAAATGGAAATCGGCACATTAGCAGTTGCATTATGGCATAAAAACAATTTCTGGTGAAAAAAGAAAAGAACTGGTGGATTTACCAGAAAATTAAGAGGAAAATAACAAGCGGCGTAAGAGACGAATTTCTTGTACCGGATATTACCACGGATTTTCACTTCAAGTATCTGTTTAATTCATGTAGTCCGTGTACAGTAAATGTATTTTATTTAATGTTTAGATAAAAATGTGATAGTTGGTATAGAGGAATTAATTGATAATTTTTACAAAAAATTCACTATGACAGTATATGCTTAATTTTTAACGTTTTGTTAAGTGTAGTTTTTACGTGAAGAATAACGAACATTTTAATCTATTTTAATATTGATAAGGAGAAAATGGTGTATTTAAAACGTAATTTTAATTAATATACACACGCTATTTGGTCAAATTGAATAGATAATTTATATTCATTCTAGATAAGCAAAATTAAATAGCAGCGGTTGACCCGTTCAATCAATCTTGCGAATTCGCGGACTGCAACAAATTGTCATTGCTACCGCAGTGTGATGGCAGCTTAATTGCTGATGAGCATTAATGGATTAATGGAAGTGCAGCTTTATGTATTTTGATTTTATTTATGGTTGCAGCGTTGTTGACCCTGTTTTTCTTACCTGCATTGTGCGATTGCCATAGACTTCATGTGAACATCTTGTTGATAAATTCATCATTATCGTTTTAGCTGTCGGAAAGTCACCCACGGCTTGGACGTACGACTGCAAACTTTCTGTAAAAATACCAGTTATTTTGATCAGAATATTATTTTCCTATTGTTATTAAAAGTATTTCTAATCTATAAGATAAAAATATCTTAGAAGTTACACTAAAAATTCAAGACGGAATTGATTTGGCTGAAAATTCATAAAAAGACTGAAGATCATAAAATACCGGGTGCTGCCGGAAAGCTAGACAACTTCCGTAAGTCTAGGGGTAACTGTAACCATTCCTATTTTTTAAATTAAATCAAGATTTTTTTTTTATTTTCATAAGGCGAAATAAAGTAATTACATTTTAGTCATAAACAACTTTGATATAAAATGTATACTTTCTCCTGACTACTGCATAATGCGACGCCAAAATCAATGGCATGATTCTACAAAAGTTCCTTCAATACGCTCTTATCTCCTGGACTCGACAGCACACTCACAGATTCCGCCGACTGTACTGAATTACTCCAGAAATCAAAGCGTCTGTCTTTATCTTCCAATTCCTGAAGTACGCTCACTTGATCCACATTTCTTGGCTGGATTCTTTAGAATGTGTTGTGTAGTTATCGAAGCGTTTCGTATCGGTTACAGAGATATGCAAAAATGGATTTATTTTACCCCACTTCTATTATTTATAACTGAAATTAAATTTTGTAAGGAAATTGACTGTTTTTTTCCGTACTTGTTATGTTTTACGGTAAAATCAATGTGTAGAAATTTTGGTGTGCTGTATTTAAATGTAAATTTCATTTGACTTAGGTATACATAATGTTTTAAGGTCTTATTGCCAATCTATAGAACATCGACAGAATTTAATCAAACTGGAACATATTAAAATTACGCTGCGTTGATTAGGCGATAAGATACACATTAAATTATCTTCATACCTAGCTGTTACGAGCAAATTACTTCACTATTATATAAACGATAAAGCACATAATAAAATAAAATAAATCGGATTATGAATTAAAATATATCAGGCACAAACAAAACTATTAGCACTGGCTTAGTCTTAGGAGTAAGATTAGTAAAAATGTATCTCAAATTAGTGTTTCTAGGGGTTTTAAGTGTTGTAGTGTCAGAAAAAGTGAGATATGATAACTTCTTACTATACAAAGTCCACCCGCAAAGCGAAGAACAGGTAGCGTTCCTTCAAGAATTGCAAAATAATGATGAAAGTCTAGATTTCTGGAAACCAGCTGGTAATGTTGGTGAATTTGTCAGTGTGGTGACACCACCGGAGAAGAAACAGGAGTTTGAAGATCTTTTGGCCAAAGAAAGCATATTTTCTGAGCTAATGTTACAAAATATTCAAGAGTAAGTAAGCACTTTTGCAATTGTTTTCTAATGAATAGTCAATTTGTTTTATTTTAATGTTATAAGCAATATCATGTACTACCTTTATAATTTTTAAAACTAACTTGTCCAAGTAAAACATTGTCGTGTTACTAGTCTTTAATTTTGGCTGCTATACAGAACTATTAGTAATACTATCTTTAAACTATCTTGGTTTTTAACAATATTTGAACTTGAAACGGATAATAAATCATGAGTTATATCATTTGTTGAGAAGTAATATACAATTAATGTTCACCAATTACAGGGCTTTAGACGCACAACTTCACAGCAGAAAGAAGCGGAACACAAGAAGTGAGCTGTACTGGACCAACTACCAAAGCCACGAAGAGATCCTAGACTGGTTTCATCACCTGGCTGCGGTTCATGGCAACATCGTTACCCTTATTGATGCTGGAGCTTCATATGAAGGTATGGAATAAGTTTACTAGGAATTAAAAAGTGATTCTCTGGCTGTCAAAAGGACATGGTTAGATTTGTGTGTCAATGGGATTTAAAACATTATGTTGTGCATTACTCGTATCTAATAATAAGGCTGGAAAGGAGACTACAGTTTCATCGTGATCAGGACGAATTAAGTTTTGCCGTTTTATCGAGAATCCTAAAAAAAAACAACTAATTTTCACATAATACAAACCACAATCAAAAATTTATGAAAGTAAATAATATTTTAATACCTTATAGGTCGAAACCGCACCGGCATAAAAATAGCCAGAGGATCCCCATCTCGAGTATTCTTCATCGAAGCTGGTCAGGTCGGCGCTGATTGGCTGTCCCCAACAGTAGTCACGTATCTGGTAGACAAGCTGGTGCGTGGAGAGGATGAAGCTGCGAGATTGGCTACTGAAGAGTTCGAGTGGCATGTCTTCCCGGTCGTTAACCCCGACGGCCTCCAGTATTCGCAAGACGCTGTAAGTACAAATTGCTATGATTTATCTATGGTTAAAAATAAGGTTCGTTATTTAAATTTAACACTGTAACCGTAAGACAAGATTCGATTGTACCTTGGGGCTAGATGTCAGGTTAAAGAACGTTTATTTCTCATAAGAATAAATTCACTTACATGAGAAAACAAAATTTCTTAAATATAACACACATTATGCTAACTCGTACATGCTATGTTGCTGTGTGAATTGTTAATTAATATTTATTTATTGTTTGGGCTTGTCAGTTTTTCAAACAGCGAGATTTAAGATATGTAAGATTACAATTACAACATAAAAGAAATTTTTTGAACAAAAATATACTTACCAATATAATACCTACAAACGTAAATTTGCTATTTATATTACACGCTTTTAATATTAAATAAAAAAACAAAACAAAACGATTTCTCTTACTTAACTCTCAATCCATCCCTGACATCCACATGACGTATTTGCTAGGCTCGCTTCTGATTGGTTGAACGATGTGTCAATTTCGTCAGCTATTCACACTATTTCACACTAACAAATAAATACCCGCATTTTATTTCACAATCCAATTTTGCATGTATTATTAGTTTCTACTTATAACCTATCCAGTGTTGATCATTATGTCAGTGATAATTAGTGAGAAATACAGTATAATAGTGTTTCAATATGACTTCTTATTTCGTATAAGTTTCTTACTTATTATAACATGAATATTTATAAACGTATTCTTTCTTATTATAAATATTCATAATAAGAAAGAACGGCAAATAGTTTATAATAATAGTTACTCATGCAAGTGGCAATTGTTTTTAATGAGAAATAAAGATTCATTGAACTGAAGATTTCGATTTTTAGATGTACCACACGGTTAAGAGTAAATATTTAACGTTATTGTTTTATTTCAGGTCAGACTTTGGGTAAAGAATAGAAATCCCACAACCGCAACAGCAGTTGGTGTCGATTTGACCAAGAACTGGAATTCGCAGTGGGGAGGTAAATATTTTAGTTGTGTTTCTATTTATTAGTATGTTTAAATGCCTGACCAAGTTTACGAGATGCAATTAACTTATGCATCGAATATAATTAGATAATGTATTACGTAGTAATTATAATATTTTCTGTGGCTGTGGTAATGCCAAGTTCTTAAACAACACACGCTGTGTTGGCTAAATGGTAGCATGCTCGACTTTCCGAAGGTCGTAGGATTAAACACCACAGCGCATCCAGCGCATCGCAAAAATATTAATGTTTTACAATTGTTGTTTCAGTGAGTGGAGGCAGTCACACTCCTTCAGCTAACAACTACATAGGCCAAGGACCTTTCTCTGAAGTGGAAACGAGAGAGTTGTCCAACTACATAGAATCCATCGGATCTAGACTGACCGGCTTCTTGTCCTTCAGGGCGTTTGGACAGAGACTTGTTGTCCCTTTCGCTCACACTACGGAGCCTATGTATAATTATAATGAGATGGTAAATATTTTTTAATATAAAGATTTTGATTTATTTATTCATTCATTGCATTTCCAATTATATTATAACTTTCTGACAAATATTATTGCACCATTGGGTATACCAAATTCCGGACAACTGAGAAATTTTTAAGTATCATCAAGTATGACGCGGGGATAACATAAGTTAATGGAAATATGGTGTCAATAAAGTAATTATAGCTAAGTCCTTTTAAATAAGCCATGTTTATTTTCTTAACAGAGTAAAGTCACATAAAGGACATAAAATTAAATATTCGTTTTCAGATCACCATTGGAAGAAGAGCAATGGGTTCATTGGCTGTTAAATACAACACCCAGTACCTTGTAGGAACTTCGAAGGAAGTTTTTGGTAAGCTAGCTTTTACTAGTTAATGAAAAACATTCTTTATAATAAAAATGAATTAGCTATATTCTACCAGAGTTATATAAAATATGGTTTAATTACAATCTCTTAAGCTGCTTGGGACATACCATAGGCCCTGTAATGTAGCTCAATAACTCTTGAAAGGGGAATCGGCGTACAGGCTGTCAAGGCAATCTTTAACAAAAGATGGTTCGGACTAAATGCAATATAAAAAAAAAACAGTACGAGACTTCCTTACTACTTCCTACTTGAAAACTAATATAGTTTGTAGTCACGTTCCATTACAGAGCAAATATAATAAAGAGTAACTAAACAATTAAAACCCTTCTTTAGATGGAGCTACTGGTTCAATCGTTGACTGGGCCAAGCATCGCTTCAACCCCACCATTGCTGCCACCTTCTATCTCAGAGACCTTGGTGCCTGGGGGTACACGCTACCTATCAACCAGATTACACCTACCTGTGAAGAGACCTACGATGCACTGCTCGCTATTCTAAGGGAGGCTAGATTTATCAATGCTATTTAAAGCTGTTTTGTTAATATAATATACCATGAGAGTTTTAGTTTGATTTGGTAACTGTTCATTATGTATTTCACTTTCAAAAATTTTGTTAGTTACACTATTCATTTTAACAACGGGAATTACTCACGTATTTACAAATGTTCTTTATGTGTTTGCTTAAATTTAACCTGGCGTAAACTTGTTACGTCCATTGTGTACGTCCACCTGGCATTAACACATATATTTTAATTTTCATAATACTTTCTATTGTCTCATTTTTTCCTTTTTAATCATTTTATACGCAGTAAAATAAGTAACCCTCAATAATTACTAGGTAATCATTTACACAAGTCATTGAAACTCGCCTAAACATTGTACTTTGAAATAGTTTTACTTATCATACAGTAATTCATTTATAACATCCATAAAATTTACAATCGACTATCTAACATCAAAGAACAAAACATAAACGGAGTTATTTTACAAGACAGTTTCAAACCCTTCTAACACTTGGTAAGATGTTGTTAAAAATAGTTCCTATTTTGCTATTTCTTTCTGTAACTTCTGCAAAATTTCGCTTCGATAACTACACGCTGTACAAAATCCTTCCAAAAAATGTGGATCATGTAAAGGTCCTTCAGGAATTGGAAGATAATGACAACCGTTTTGATTTCTGGAGCGATCCAGTACCGTCGGCTGAATCTGTGAGTGTGCTGTCGAGTCCAGGAGATAAGAGCATATTGGAGGAACTTTTAAGAAGTCATGGCATTGATTTCAGCGTTACCTTCTCCGATATTCAACAGTAAGTACAATTAAACTTGAAACAAAAATAACTGTGTTGAGATTGAAATACAATATTTGTATTTCATTTGTTCATTTTGAAAATAACTTTTGAAAATTAAACGAAACATTTAGTTAAAATTACATTATTGTTGTAATTTTTTTGATACCTTGATTTATTGTGTGTATTTTAGGATCATTGACAACCAAATTCAAAAACCATACACCCGCGGCGACCCTAGAAACTTTGCTTTCGACTCCTACCACCCTAATGAAGAAATCAACGCCTGGATTGACGACATCGTCGCTACCTACCCAGAAGTAACTCCTTTAATCGGTGGAAGATCACTTGAAGGCAGAGATATAAGAGGTTTCAAAATTTCTCATGGAGAAGGAAGAAAGATCATCTTCATCGAAGGTGGTATCCATTCAAGAGAGTGGATATCTCCAGCTACCGTTCTATACATGACCAATCAACTACTGACCAGCAACGATGAGTGGACTAGGACCGTTGCAAGGGAATACGATTGGTACATCTTCCCTGTGACTAACCCTGATGGATATGTCTGGACGTTCACTGAAGTAAGTTACAAAATAGTGATATTACCTTCAGAGAGATATTAATTCCTTTCGTGGTGCCAGTATTAGCTACGCAAACTTATATCATTGTCGTTCATTCACTATCATTTACATTCATGTATCATAGTATAAAATGTAATTTATTTTATATTTTCAGTTTCGACTCTGGCGCAAAAATAGACGGCCTATAACAGGAACTACCGAATTCGGTATTGACTTGAACAGGAATTGGAATAACAATTGGTTAGGTAAGTTTTCAATTTATTTTTGTTTACTTCTCGATAGCAAATCTACGGTAAATTCTTTTGTCTATGGTATTCTTCTTAATAACCAATATTCCTTTTATTGCAGTAATTGGTGCTAGTACTGTTCCATCTTCAAACACGTACGCTGGACACGGACCATTCTCTGAACCGGAGACCAGGAGTTTGTCAGACTACATCAGGACTATTGGACATGAAATCGACATTTACCTATCCATGCACTCTTCTGGACAACTGCTGTTACTACCTTACGGCAACACTACTGCGCCTTTAGGAAATTATTATGAAGCGGTAAGTTCATATTTCATTGTCATGTAATGTGATTAGCTCGTTTACTAGTATTTATTATTTTATAAATCTTTTATTGCAGATGAATGTTGGCAGGCGTGCTATGGGTGCTCTTTCAGTACGATACGGTACTCCATACACTACTGGAAACGTGGCTGAAGCCATTTGTAAGATCAATTATTATTCTATATAACTTTTAAAGCAATACAGACAGAATGTCATAAAGTTAAGGAACAAATTTCAGACTACATTTTTTTTTACAGATCACGCATCAGGAAGCAGCATAGATTGGGTGAAAGAAGAGTTCAATACTCCTCTATGCTATGTCTACGAGCTACGTGACAGGGGAACATTCGGCCACCTGCTACCTCCAGATCAAATCATTCCGACTGGTGAAGAGACTTGGGACTCTGTTCTGGAGATGATCTATCAAGGGAGAAGATTTGGAATGATCAGTGGAAGTGCTGGATTGAAGACGTCTTTGGTCGTGATGATTCTTTCGATTGTTTTTGTCTTGTTCAAAAATTGATGTAGCTTTTGAAGATTGTATCTGTTGGGTTTTTGTGCTGACATGTGATGTGAAAGGATAAAAACATATTATAATGCAATGCGTGTTTTATAACAACACTAGCTGACCTGCCACACTTTTGTTGCCACTTTTTGTTGGTTTGTGAGATAAGCGCGTTCAAACAAACCAACCACCAATCATACAAACTCTTTAACTTTATAATATAAGTAAAGATTATTGTTAATAAAACAATCTATCGACGTCATAATGAAATCCTTCAATAAATTAATTAGAATTACCTAAACCATAGATTTGTGTTTATCAGTAACCTTGATATAAAAGGTTGAACGTATCTTATCTTTATAATTTACTAATCCATATAATGATGAACAAAATAAATTTTTTGGACAGTAGATTAGAGACAGATAGACTAAAAATAGATAAGGAACCTACAATTTTAAAATAGCAATGGGGTACAATGTTATTGCAAATATTATTGATTAGTCTAATAACTAACCAATAAACAAATTCGAATGTTGAAACACAGCAACATCCACACAGCAAAATATTGGCTAGTTTGCGCCAATTCTTGAATACAAATTTACATAAATACAGTAGATTGAACAACTTTTTATCTAATTTATTAAGCTTCATATTTTATGGCTATACTGTTAATCTTTATCTTAAGCACTTTTAGTACTTATCCGACTGGTGTGTTTATTAATATCAATCACTTGTTGTTCAATTATGCACAATTAAACACATTTTACTGAGACAAAAATCAAAATGATAAAATTAATTATATTGTTTATTATACCTTGTGTAACAGCGAAGTTTAGGTTCGATAATTATACATTGTATAAGATTTTGCCGGAAAACAACGATCAAATAAAATTACTTCAAGATCTTCAAGATGATCTACGTTTCGATTTTTGGAGTGATCCAGTGCCATCAATCGATTTCGTCAGTGTTTTGTCAAGCCCCGAAAATAAAGGAGAATTGGAAAACTTGCTAAGCGCAAATGATATAAAGTATGATATTGCTCTGGCGAATATACAAGAGTAAGTATTTTTTGAAAATTCAATAAAATATCATCAATCAAATATCCTATAAAGTAAGTCCTTATAGACCAAGAGCCTGTGATGGCCAGACCTTCCTTTAATTCACAAGCGTGAAAATTCTTTCATGTGTATGTCTAACATAGGTAAGAATAACCCCCAAACATGAAACCTGGATCGCGGTTCCTTTGGGAGATAACAACCTTTTACCTGTTATCTCCCAAAGGAACCACGATCCAGGTTTCATGTTTGGGGGTTATTCTTACCCGTGTTAGACATACACAAGAAAGAATTTTCACGCTTCAGAATTAAAGGAAGGTCTTGCCAGACCGGGCTCTTAGTATAGACTAATAGCCTGTGATGGCCAGACCTTCCTTTAATTTACAAGCGTGAAAATTATTTTATGTGTATGTCTAACATAGGTAAGAATAACCCCCAAACATGAAACCTGGATCGCGGTTCCTTTGGGAGATAACAACCTTTTACCTGTTATCTCCCAAAGGAACCGCGATCCAGGTTTCATGTTTGGGGGTTATTCTTACCTATGTTAGACATACACATAAAATAATTTTCACGCTTGTGAATTAAAGGAAGGTCTGGCCATCACGGGCTCTTAGGTTATTAAATATTATTATATTAAGTCAAAAACATTGTAGGTATTTACAACACAAAACATGAGGAGATCCGTAGGAGAACGCGGGTCACCGACATAGCCCAACGGATTAGCTCTTTGAAGTGGCAATGGGCAGGCCATATAGCGAGGAGAACAGATGGCCGATGGGGCCGAAAAGTCCTCGAGTGGAGACCACGGATCGGGAAACGCAGCGTTGGGCGTCCACCGACAAGGTGGACTGATGACTTGGTGCAGACGGTCGGCTCGCGGTGGATGCAGGCTGCGAGCGACCGTAATGACTGGAAGTCATATAGGGAGGCCTATGTCCAGCAGTGGACGTCCAATGGCTGATATGATGATGATGACAACACAAAACATTATTATGATGTTGAATTTCTCCCTTCTTAAAATTTTACTTATAATTTATTTCTTTGACCTTGAATTTCTATTTTTGGCTGGACTGACAAAATTTACGGGGAAGACCCCGCGACCTACAAGGCAAACATTTTCATGTGTTCTTATCTAATTTCAGAGCAATAGACAAAGAAACCGTCAAAACATACACAAGAGGAAACCTACGTAGTATGACCTGGGATGCCTATTACAAGAACGACGAAATAAACGCTTGGATGGATGACCTAGCGACAACCTACCCTGATGTCGTCACCGGTCTCATTGGTGGAACCTCTTTCGAAGGCCGTCCAATCAGAGGGCTTAAGATATCTCATGGAGAAGGAAAGAGAGTCATTTTTATTGAAGGTGGAATCCATTCTAGAGAATGGATATCTCCAGCAACTGTATGCTTTATTACGAATGAGTTGTTGACTAGTGGTGATGAAGAGATTATGGCTGCAGCGAGGGATTACGATTGGTATATCTTCCCTGTGACTAATCCTGATGGTTATATTTGGACACATGACGAGGTTTGTTTGAAAATGTCTTATTTGAAAACATAATGAAATTAATAATTATATTATTTTTAAGTAGGACTGTAAAACTAAATTAATAATTCCTAAAATATGTTATTTAATTTTATAAAGAGTTATGATACTCATTTACTGAATATTTCTAATATACATAATATGGTAAAATTCATAACGGCAAAACGGTTGGCCCCAATTTAAATGTTATTTTTACCCTGAGTAAATATTTATTTCAGTTTAAAAATAATGAAATAACAGGCAAAGCCGGTAACGGTGCAGGTACCGTTTTGTGTTCAAACTTTGTGTTATTTTGTTCTAGTTTCGTATGTGGCGTAAAAACAGACGTCCTGTTGGCAACAACTTCGGCATTGATCTCAACAGAAACTGGAACAATAACTGGCTAGGTGAGTGTTTGTTTCAAAATACCTAGATAAATTCTATATTGACACTCGACCGTATCTAGTAAAGTGAAGTACTGTTTATTAAACTAATTTAATATACGTCCCAAATAAACCTACGTCCCATATAGATGGGACTTGGGACGTATATTAAATTAGTACTCGCTATTGGATTTCCCCAATAGAGTTCACGTTAGTTTTCCATCCTTGTTACAGTGGATTTTATCGTCGTTTTAATTTAAATCCGCTCAGTAGACTTACGTAAAAGAATTAAATCTTCACAAACATACACATTTAATAAATAATAAAAAATGTATAATAAAAAATATCTATCTATGTATGTATATTATATTAAGTACGAGTATATCCGAAATCTAGCACCCGTAACAAGCTTCGAGCTTACCACGGGGCTAGATGTCGTTGTGTAAATTGTCCAGCAATATTTATATTTATATTTAAATATTAGTAAGGATAATAAACATTTGATTTCTATAAATATAATATTCCGCTGTTCTAATTTACTAAAGTTATGTGTCTCAAATAATTTATTTTTTCTTTCTCCTTAATTTTCATTATTTCTTTCAGTTGTCGGCGCCAGTGCAAACCCTGCGTCAGACACCTACGCCGGCCACGGACCCTTCTCTGAGCCGGAGACCAGACACCTAGCATCATTCATCAGGTCCATCGGAGACCAGATCGACATCTATCTCTCCTTCCACTCCTTCAGTCAACTCCTGCTGTTGCCGTTTGGGAACAGCACGGCGCCTTTGGCGAATTATAATGAAGCAGTGAGTTAATATTTTCTTAACTTCACGTTTATTTCATCTACAGAATTAAAACGTTCTGTATGTAAGTATGTTTTTAACATCGAAGTAGTATTAAGTTAATTTAGAGACTGCTTATAGATGACACTTGAAACAGTGTCGAATTATCAGTAAATCCAAAACATTTTAATAATAGTATGGTCAATTCTGGTTCGAATATTGTTAAAAAACTTTTCTTCTATGCTTGTATCGATACAGATTACAAACATGGGACCTTTATTTCTTATATTGATAGTAATATTTTTTTATGTTTTTTTTTCAGATGAGTGTCGGTAGACGCGCTATGGGTGCATTGTCTGTGCGTTACGGTACACAGATGGTAACTGGAAACATTGCTGAGGCTATTTGTGAGTATATTTAATTCCAGTTCTATTAAAATATAATAATAGGTAGGTGTTTTTTTATAAACCTAGCAATAATCGTCATGTAGTATGATTAAATAAATAGAATAAATAGAATAAATAAATGAAATGACATTAAGCCACGTGGCATTTGTCGGGTGAAATTAAACCCTCTGCGACGCAGGCGAACCATGAAGCTACCATACCAACGAACCATACCAAGTGGGGAGCGACACCCCAGCCTCAGTCATTAAATAACTTAAAATTTAATTATAATATTAAATAATCCTCACTGTTACTCGATTCTCACTTTTAAAACGTTATACAACAGTTCATTCTAATACACGAGACTTCATCAGACTTACAGAGTCACGGTTTTTGCACGCACCGCATCTCACTGCGCAATAATAATATTGAAATAAAATGATGACCAAACTAATACTTCCTTTTTTCCATCTCAGACCAAGCCTCCGGAGGAAGTGTCGACTGGGTGAAAGAACAGCTCAAAGTTCCTCTAGTCTACTGCTACGAGCTACGAGACAGGGGGAACTTCGGATTCCTCCTCCCCGCAGACCAGATACACCCCAGTGGTCTGGAGACCATGGACTCTGTGCTGGAGATCATTCACCAGGGAAGACGGTTCGGCATCATCAGTGGAGCTGGTGGTTTGATGTCTTCTATGGTCTGTTTGGTATTGTCTCTTTTGTTTGTTGGGTTTTATTAAATAAAAATCCTGGTTTAAAACGTTATGAGTATTATTTATTTCTTAACTTAAAAACTTTCTCCTACGAGCCACCGTTTCTGAGTTATAGCTGTTCAAAAATGTGTCGTCATAATATGCACACGTTTCCACACCACCTTTGAGGTGTACTTAGCGCGTTTTTAGGATTCCGTAGCTAAATTGCAAATACGAAACCCTTATCTTTTCTGTCCGTCCATAATTTAATAAATAACGTAAGTATTCACACAGTGTATATTGTTTAAGCACCTTATAGGATAATTCGAAGATAACATTGATATCTAGTGATAACGATCCTTATCAAAACATATCGAATTGAAACCGTAACAAGCTAGTTGAACTCAAATATGTTCCGAGTTTTATCTCGAAACCACGCAACAAAATGTTGAGAATATCTCTAATATTCTTCATAGTAGCACTATGTAGTGCGGAAAAATTTCGGTTCGATAACTACACGTTGTATAAGATTCTACCCAAAAGCGTGGAGGATGTTAAGCTCCTGCAAAATCTTCAGAACACAGATCTGCGTTATGATTTCTGGAGCGAACCGTCGGTTTCCAGAAAATCCGTCAACATTTTATCGAGTCCTGAATACAAAAGAGATTTGGAAGGTTTGCTCAATGGGAATGGAATAAAATTTGAAATTTCAATGCCAAATATTCAAGAGTGAGTATTTTCTTTTCTTTTGTTGTGCAGAATTTTCTTTTTATTTTCTTGAAAAGTATTTTTGCTTCAAAGTAAAGAAAGTTTCAACCGTTTCTTTTCAGATGTCGTTTACTTTGTGCTTTTTAATATCTCTAACAGATCAAAGACTCTCATCTTTATATGATGGAATATGGCATGTAAGAGTACCTACCTACTACAAGGATTCCTTACTTTAACTATTTAAAGTAATATAAACTTACACTTACTAGATAGTCACTCTAATGAATTATTTAACTTTCAAAAGTCAATCAATAAAGTTTCAACCTTATATCTCAACAATACAATCCTCATAAGTTTTTAGCAATGTGTGTATAATATATGATTTTTCAGGCATAAACATTGTATATGATTTTTCAGAGCGATTGACAAGGAAACACCCAAACCATACACAAGAGGAAATTTCCGAAGTATGACTTGGGATGCGTACTACACAAACGACCAAATCTCAGCCTGGCTCGACGATGTGGCTACCTCATTCCCTGAAATAGTCACTTCTCTCACAATCGGCACATCTTTCGAAGGACGTCCAATCAAGGGGATCAAAATCTCGCATGGTGGTGAGAATAGAGCGATATTTCTCGAAGGAGGCATACACGCGAGAGAGTGGATATCACCAGCAACTGTGTGTTTCATCATCAATGATCTACTGACGAGCACTGATGAGGATGTCATGGATGTAGCGAGGGAATACGATTGGTACATCTTCCCTGTGACGAATCCTGATGGATATGTGTGGACACATGAATCGGTGAGTTTTAGGGCTTTCAGAAAATACTGGCTATTTTTTTTAATCTTGATGTTTTGAACTTGGGTAGACGATCTGTTTGGAAATTTAAGCAGATAGGAAATTAAGAGAAAAATGATTAGCTATGAGGTCTCAGCGAGATTCAAACGGTAACAAGTTTGCCAGGCCTACATTCTTACCGCGATGTTATGAATGCACTCGAAAAGACAGAGTTATGGCCATAAATTTTGCCTTTTGATTCCGGCCTAGTAATAGTCCTAGTAGTAGTAGTATATCCCATCTTCTTAAGGTCTATATAATAACTATCATCATTTCAGTTTAGAATGTGGCGTAAAAATAGACAACCCTATGGAGAAAGCTTTGGTGTTGACCTCAATAGAAACTGGAATAATAACTGGATGGGTAATTATTATAATTATTATTCTATTTCTGCAAACCATAATTTTTATCAAGTTAAATCGTAGATATGGTATTTTTATCTATGCAGACTTTTTTTCGATTGTTACTTATTTAATGAATTTATTTAACCAAAATACTCTTAACTTATAAAAAAAATAGTAAATATTATTATTAGACAATAACTGAATATGTCGTAATCTGAATCGTCTTAATCTTAAATATTTTGGAAAATACGCATTATAAACGATTAGATGTCTGATTTTTATCTGATAACTAATGTTGCTAATTGATTTAATTTTGTAAATGGGTTTGAAGAGGATCTGTTTGATAAAGATAAGTTTATTTGCATAATGTTGACTGTCTGCCTTCCAGTAATCGGTGCAAGTTTGAATCCTGCTAGTGACATCTTCGCCGGCCCTGGGCCATTTTCCGAGCCGGAAACCCTCCAGCTATCCAGGTTCATCAGCTCTGTTGGAGACCAGATAGACATCTACCTGACCTTCCACTCCTATGGGCAGATGCTGATCATACCTTTTGGGAATACTACTGATCACCTGGCTAACTATGATGAGGCTGTGAGTATTATAATGTTCTATAGATTTATAGCCTTCCTTAAGTTTAGCACGTAAAGCGCTCTACACACCGCCCGCCGGCACAGCCCGGCGGCCCAACCCGCCGGCCTTATTTTGTAGGCCGCCGGCTTTATTTAGTACAAAATAAGGCCGGCGGGTTAGGCCGCCGGGCTGTGCCGGCGGGCCGCCGGCTTTGGTGTGTAGAGCGCTTTATGAATTTTTCAAATTGGACTAGCCAGTTCTTTATTAGCGTTTAAGTTTGTTATTTACAAATAAACAAACTCAAAACAAAATGAGGTTTTGGTTTCTCTTATAACGTAAGTTTTAAAGAAAAAACTTTAATACTTAACAAAAAATGGTTAGCACTCAGCGTGAATAGTCTGGCAGTACAGGCCCCTAGTATTCACGTGTTTATTGTGATGCTTTATAATTTTTATTTACAGCACAGGGTTGGTACACTTGCAATAGACGCGTTGGCTGTGAGATATGGAACCGAATATATAATTGGAAATAGCGGTGAAGTAATCTGTAAGTATAATACAATAAATATTGGTAGATAATTCACACATCAACATCTAGCATCAAGGTAAACTTGAAATGCTACATTTCTGAAAGATATAAAAAAATAGCGCTGGACAATTCACACAGCAACATTTATACAATAGAACATACTTTCTACAATATAAATTTGTATTTAACGCATGACGCATATCACTCGTCTATTTATAACCATCCGTGATAATTAGAAAATTTTATAGGAAAAATTACAAGAACACAACGTAACCATGGTCTGCAAGTGGGAGTCGAACCTATGCTACCCAGTTTTTGCATGGTTGCGCTAATTATATAGAAAAAGTGAGAGTCAATCTGAATCAAATGAATATAAGTACCAACCGAGATGTTTCCTTTTTCAACAGACGAAGCGAGCGGAGCAGCCGATGACTGGGTAAAAGAACGGATCAACCCACCTCTAGTGTACTGCTACGAGCTCCGTGACATCGACACGTACGGCTTCCTGCTCCCACCAGACCAGATCAGACCCAACGGAGAGGAGACCATGGACTCTGTGGTAGAGATGATCATACAGGGGAAACGGCTGGGGATCCTGCCTAGTAGTGCGGCTGGGTTGAGTGGTTCTGTGTTGATGCTGATGCTTGTTGTTGCTAGGTTTTTAATGTAGGATTTATTCTAAAAAAAAAAAAATTATTGGTCGAATTACCACCGAGCAGAAAAACAGATTTGGTGTTTTTTTTTTTTTGCTAGCTTTCCAACTGCTTCGCCTGCGTTAAATATATTTTCCCGCCGAAAGATAAACTATCCCGTTGTAAAAAGTAGTCTTTATCTATCTCCTAGTTCTAAGTTACTTCACCATAATGTTCAGTACAATAAATTCAGCTGTTCTTGAGTTAAAAACAGTTTAACTAACACGACTTTTTTACCAAACAAACCTTTATTAAACTCATCTATTATCATCATATAGATCATACAAATCCACGGATTAGATGCTTGGAAAACGAAAACTGAGCAGTGCAAAGTTTACCCATACTCCAAGACCCTCAAATTGCACAAGAAAATCCTTCCCAAAGCCTTACAGAAACGTAAACAGTTTTCAGCACCTAAAGCCATTACAATCTTCTGCCTCATTCAGCTAATAAAGGCCCTAAAGTCGCTCTCACACTATCGACTCGCTGGGACTATTGAGCACGGGACAAGAATTTGATATGTTTCTTAGGAATTATAATATATTTGTTTATAATTGTCTTTTCTAAATGCCCACATCTTGCAAGAAGTGTAGTTATGTTAGATGTATGCATGATTATATCCCTCATTTTTAGAAAATGTTATAGAAAAAAGTTACAAGATCACAACGTAACCTTGGTCCTCAATGTTATTTAGTCTTTTTTTCTTTAATAATTTTAATACTTATTTTCTTAATCTTTTGGGCTTTGTTCGCAAAAAGATTTACTCTATTATAAAAACGGAAAATTAAGAGAAAAATTCAGCCTTGATAGTCCAGTCATCCTAATCTCAAGAGAGAACTCGCTTCATGCTTATAAATTCCACCACACAAAGGTCTGGATTCTGTGCAACGCGGTGGCCCGGGGCAGAGATCGCGATAAACGGACACAAGACCGACTCGCGGATGTCGTTATGTAACACTGCAGAATGGTAATTTTATTCTCGTGTGTAAGAATTTTGTCATAAAATTCGCTTATGGTTTCGACTTCTTACACTATGGCAGACTTACCGATTATGGTATAGATATGTGGCTCAGGATATTCTATTTACAAGGAGGGTTAGGGTAATTCCCGCTTCACAATTTCATCCCACAGTGTACATAGTGGTATTATCACCACGCTTAGCAGGTAAGTGATCGCAGTAAGTAAGTACAGCATAGAATGCGTTGACGTTTTTAACGATACCACGAGAAGTCGGGTGTCATTTTTCTTAGGCCAAATTTCTTCTTAACAATTGCCGATTTCACAATTACTCTATAAAACAAATAGGAAAATAAATTATAACATTTGGAATAACCACATCCATGCGAATGTTCTCAAAGAACCTAATAGCTGGCGGGTGAATTTTCACATGGTGTTTACATACTTGGTCAATACCATCCCGTTTTAGTCGTTTAATGCCTTCCTCATGCACTAGGAAATGTTCTACGTAATTTGATTGCTAAGAGTAACAAAAAAAAATGTACATTGATTCAACTAATAAGCTTCACGTATGTAATATGGATAAATAAATATTGCATTACTACTATATGACGTTAAAAACCGACTACTATGAAGAAAAAATACAAATTAATTAGCGGGCTCAAACCAGACTGAAAAGATAAAGATGCTTAAAAAAGATCGTTTTCGCTGTTCACGTGTCAGACAGATTGTCCCAGTTGTTTATCAATATAAAAAAACTTTGGGTAAAATCTAGCTTTCAATAAAATAATCTAGATGTATCGTACAGCCGACGGTAAAGCCCAATCGAGCGCATGCTCGAACATGCATGCATCCATTCGCGAATGTGGTTTCCAATAAATTTGCTCCTGTGTGTACGGGTGCATATTTTAAACAAGCTTTGTTTACTGGAACTGTTGCGTATATTGCCGTGCATTTGTTTGACCGTGTTGTTTTCTAATTAATTATAACAGAGTTTTCTCAATATGAAAGCTTTGAAAGTGTTGCCGGGATGGCTCATGGATATGAAATGTATTTATGTTGTTTTAGTTTTCTGATGGCTATTAAATAACTAGCTGACCCGCCCGTGACTTTGCCCGCTTTATTCCCATGTTTACAACCCAAAAGCACCTTAATCAGCCTAGCCATTGTTGAGTTTAAAAAGTTTTAAATTAATGTCCTTGAAACTCTGAAATGTTTTAAGGACATTAATGTAACATTCACTATTCCGCACTTGGCCAGCGTAGTGAATGAGGATTATCACTCTCGTCAAGAGCGAAGTCCCTGTGTCCCAGCCGTGGGAACGTAAATAGGGGTGATGAGAATATTCTCCTTAAAAAAACGCCAGTTAGAATCCGTGATTGATTTTAATTTGATGACAAAAACTCTCAACACTCGTATTTTAGGCATACATTTTAAAGGTAGGTAACCCATTGCTGTGTTTCCACATCGGCATCCACAAACCAGTATTTTCCTCTCCCCTTTTTGAGGACATTGCAAATTGAATTTTGTACCTAGTTCTGTTGTGTTCTTTGACCTGTGTATCGTAAATATTGCAGCCGCTGAACAATTTAATTGAATTTTGGGGGAAAATAACCGATATTTGTTTTTTTGGCTTTTGTGTGAGATTGGAATGGAATCGCTGAATTATGAGATTTTATAGTTGGGTGATTTCAATAAGTAAATGTATTTTTGGTTACGTATAATAATGATTTTACTTTAAAAACTGTTGTGGTTTGATAAATTCATATTGAGATAAACGGGCAATACACGAACCTTATTTACGTAGACTATTGATCAACCGTTTCGTCCCAGAACGTGGGACTTCATCAGGATCAAGACACTGCAACGTCTACGTAAATAAGGTTCGTGTATTGCCCGTTTATCTCAATATGAATATAATAATGATTTTGTAGTTTTAGTTACTCAGCACACAAAATTTTATAAAAATCGGTCTAGCCGTTTAGGGGTACCAACATTGTGATAAGAGACGTAAAATAAGAGAGCATTTGTAATAGAGTTATCTTTAAGCGAGTTAATACCAAAACTCCGACATTAACAATATTTCTCAACAATAAAAACAATATTGTCTATTATTTTGTGTTCACCCAAATACCATGATACGCGTAAAAACAGCTGACTCATGACAGCATTATACAGATGTTTAACTGATAATTTTGTAATGGTAGCTGGCAATTAATATAAAAAGCATTAGTATTGTTTGTCTGTTATTCGTTCCGACCGAAAAGGAAAAACAGAACCCTTAGAGAATTACTTAGAATTAAGTAGGATATTAATATTGCAGTAGTAATAAAATACATAGTAATTATGATTATTGCGATTAATGAATAAATCGAGAACTTATCATAAGAAATTCGATTCAATATATAAAATAAATTAAATATTACATCAAAATTAAAACATTATTTGAAACATTTACAGAAATTAATAAGAAAAGAGTGTTTTATGAATTTTGTTAAAACTGAACCAAATTAAAATGGGATCACACAAGAAGCTTTTTTTATAAAGATTCATCTAAATTAAATCTCTCAAGTCCAAAACGATGAGAAAACGTATAAAGCGAAAGCTAGCCCAAAAACATAGGTAATAAACTCAGGTAAAATCTACGGCAAACGCTAGCAAGTAAAAAGCATAACAAAAACAACAATATAGCGCGTATCAACGTATCGATCAATTACAGTTGGAATGAGAGCACCCTTATCAATAATGGATCGAACTGCAGTCGCTGCGCTGTGTATTGGCTTTTGTGACTTGTATCACTAACTGTTCGCTCGTAGTCCGCGTTATAATTTTTTTCAGTAGTATCTATGTATTAGTAAAGGTTGGTGGTAGCATCAAAATAAGCACCTGTTAAAAAACTTTATAAGATAAATTTTATGATAAATATCATTATTGTATGCCTAGGCCTAAAAATATAATTTGAAGTGTACACAATCGATTTTACTGTCAATATAAAAAAATACAATTTAGCTGCCAGAAAAATGCCTAGTCTTCGAAAACAGTATTGCAGTCAGATATACGGTTACGGTTTATGTAGAAAATGCCAATACTAGTAAACTTGACTTGACCAATGATACAATGAATAAACATATTATTCTACATTCACACCGTTCAATTAACCGTTTCGGCCATTTTAACTATTATTGTACATAATGATAACACAACGAACAAAGGCTACTTAACTTATTGTATAATTATGTGAATTTTCGTTAATCAATTGAACATGAAATTCTTCAGAGAAATTTACTTAAGAATTTTAACCTCTTTATCATGAAAATCGTTAAAGATATCTTAGGTTTAGGTTTTTTTATTTTTTAAGCAATGCACTTTATATCTAAAAATTTTAATTAATAATAATGAATATTGATAATTACGATATTGATAGAGACGCTTTTAAAAATTTTAAAATGTTTAACATAGTCATAAAAATTAGAACTTTATTTTATTACCTTTGAACGGTTAACAACTGAAGTATCTTTGTTGCAAACCTTTTTGGTCCAATGTCAAGCAAAGAAAAAGTGCTGTAGGGGAGAGCGGGGTTCAAAGTTCCCGGGGCACGTTGTTCCGATGCTAATAACTTTCGAAAGAAAAGAGGTAGCAATACGTGTGAAGTACCGTGCAAGACGTCATACCATGGCGCTATCGCGTCAGCTATTTTAGTGACGCCTCGGCAACCGGCAAGTGTGGTCATCGAATGGAGGCTCATAATTGTAACGTGAGTAAATATTTTTGTGTTGAAACTTTTTGGTCTATTTTGAACAGTTTTATAGCAATTAATATCTGACTTGCATTTATTTGTTGGAAAATCTATTGGGGATGTTTTATTATTGTCATTATTGATGTAATAATACTTATTTTTAAAATAAATTTGGTTTGCTTTTTTATGAAATTTGGGGCTCTAAGTTCCGCTTGACCGGGGCTAGTTGTTCCGCGTAGTAGTACTCAAATTAATTTAAAAAAATTGTTTTAGGATGCGAAACTACAAAAGAAAAACGGAACGGGGCAAGACTTCGGAATAACTATTGCGGCGGGGAGTTGATACTGTAATGGAAGACGGTCGGAAAATCAAAACCGTAGCACGGGAACTAAAAATATGCCATAATGACATTATTCTGATAGAAGAATAGATATTAGACTGATTAAAGACTTATAATTACTTGTTACTATAAATGTTAGTGCTAGTTGATTGATCTCAATGTCCTAAAATCAAGTTCCTGAGTTAAAAAATCATAAATTATTAGTAGGTACTTAGTTTTGATGATTATTTGCCAAATATAGTAATTTTAATCCTTATTTTGAATAAATGACTTTTTAATTTTTGGCACAGTACTTTTGTGTTTCATTTATACATATTATATACACTACAACTGCAACTTTAGCAATTGAAGTTGCTGTCGGAACAACTTGCCTCAACGATGGAACAACCAGCCCCATGATGGGGTCAGTTGTTCCTTGTCAATTTTACACAGAAAAAATGTCCTGACGCTAACACGTTTAATCATTTAGTAAATACGACAACATCATGTAAAACTAGAATAAATTCTGCGTCTATGAGCTCCTTTAAATTTAATTTCAGTCTATTTACTGACGGTCTTTTTGCGTGTTATTTGAAAATCGGAACTTCGAACCCCGCTCTCCCCTACATGGAAATCAAGTGATTACTAACAAGCTAATTTTTGGTGAGTAGCTTCGTTTCGATGAGACGTCCAAAGATATCCTATACCCAACTCTCGATTGTGGTAGCTAACAGAGATATCAAGGATTAAAAAATTCAAGGATGTAAAACCGGGATAACGGACCACGAAATTTGTAGGACAATATGTTATATCTCAAGATAATTATCTAAATTATATAAAAACATGTTTGTCCTACAAAACCTATGGTTTGATCAAAGAGTCCGCCATTTCCAAAATGTGTCGAAAACGAGGTCAATTTAAATGATTACTATGATTACTAACCAGCTGATTTTTTGTTGTATACTTAATTCATATTTATAAAATCTAAGGTACATTATTGTCCGACAAATTTCGTGGTCCGTTATCCCGGTTTTACATCCTTGAATTTTTTAATCCTTGATATCTCTGTTAGCTACCACAATCGAGAGTTGGGTATAGGATATCTTTGGACGTCTCATCGAAACGAAGCTACTCACCAAAAATTAGCTTGTTAGTAATCACTTGATTTTCATGTACTACGGATCCCGGCCTATAAACTAATTTGTTACAAAACTTAAAAACAAAACTTAATCATACTGTATTTAATTTCTTGTAGGTTAGCAAAATATGTTTATATGGTTTTAAAGCTTAAAAGTATTGAATATTTTAGCTGAATTGATATTATAGGGTACTTAGAATTTGAACGTAGAACTTATTTTCACTGTATGTACCTACGCAATTTTCTCAGCTTTAGTTCAGTACAAAAACCAAACGAAAACGAAACATTTCAAAAATAGACCAAAGAATACAAATAGATATTTAAATATAGTAAAATTTTAAAAGACTGGCGATTACGTTAGACCTGACTGTGTATATTTTCAGGGAAATATAATTTTTCGTTTGGTTTTGTGACCGGCTTTCATAAGTAGGTATATAATTATACGCTAAAGTATTTGTAGTTAAGGCCGCACAATACTAATTATAATTAAAAATCGTCTGTTTATATACATAATCAATAATTTACACTGTTGTAGTAGGTACCTATGTTTCGTAAATAAGTCAGAGACTACTGGGTCAAGATTTTCAGACAAATTTTTAGTAGTATTTCCTTGCACCAAAAATTGTACTACTTATATGCCTAAATCGGTAATATACTTTTTTGGTACTAGAGTTATTGTCAGTTCACTGTCAATTGTTTGACAGCTAACTGTAAAAGATGCCAAAAATAAAATTTACGAAACTAATGAAGGATTTTGTGACTCTGAAAAGAATAAAAAATAGTATGCGGACCTTCTTACTCAACTTTGTATAATGTACTGTAAATCATTATTTTTCACCTTCTGTTATATTGTTAAAGTTGGTATATTTTATTTATTGAAACATCTTTTTGTATAAAACAGTGGAAGATTATTGTAAAAAATATGTTTAAATTTCACCCATTTATGAAGGTAAACCTATTAGATGATTTAAAAGGAATTGTCGAAGTTCTAGTCCAGTTTGGTTTAGAATAAGTTACTAAGTACATTATGTTAAACAGAGATGTTATGCTAAATATAGTTAATTTTCCTCTCTAAAATGAGTTTTTATTTTAATGCTGAAATCCAGCTTATGTCAGCTGCCTTGCCCGCGATATGGATAACGTAGCCCTGTTGTTCTGATGTAAGCTATGTTATTGTAAAGTTTAATTAAAATCCGTTCAGTATTTTTTACGTGTTAGTGTGTCAGACATGCATTCATCCATCTGTCAATCCCATCATACATACCATAATCTCATCAGTCATTATTATTATTATTTATTTATTTATTTGTTGAATGACATACAGATTGATTCCAAGGCGTCAAACACTATGTATAATTAACTAAATAATAATAGTCATCATCCATCCCATCCAACTGCTTGTTGAGCGAAACAGGGCGAGGAAGACCTTTCATATAGGAACAACGTACATACCTACCTAATTCATGAATAATGGATGTTTATATTCGTTTAGACAGTTAAGTATCAGAAAGAGACACATCTCACATCACCAATATCTGTCTATAACCGAAGATCTCTAGGTATATAATTAATAAATTAGAGATGACTATAAGGCATTTGATATCATAAGTTAATCCGGGGAATGCAGGTTAATGCTCTGTAGGTAAGATAAATACGTTTGAGCTGAACAATTTATTTTTTATTTAAGATGAATGTTGAACATTGCTGTATTGCCACTCGACATGCGCCTTCCCCTTGACGCCATTCACGTCCACTTTGCACCACTTCTCGTAAAACTTCACAACTCTGGTCTCGCCTCCGTAGAACACTAGTTCATCTTCAAATTCGACACGAGCTGTGTAGGTCTGGCATCCTGTAATATAAAACATTAATTTTGTCGGATATAAAAAGTTTATTTCGTGGTATGAATCCGCTTCTGCATGACCAAACAGAACTAGAATTTTTAATTGGTGGAAGCCAGTTATTCCAGCACTTCGTGGCAGGATAATACCTAATGGAAGTTATAATAGGTATAGTAAAACCATTTTTAAACTGAACGCCCCTCCACCGCGGTTACACGTAGGTACATGCAAAAAGTTGTATAGATACAACACACATAAATTGATCTTTGTCATTGGATGTTCATTAACGTATAAGCAAACGGTATCACTTTGACAGACAGATGAGCCAATGTTACAGTGAAGTTGTAGCACGCACACAAGTATATTGATGCAATACGTATTTCCTCTCACACGTTGAAATTATCACGGTTTTGTGGAGGGGAGTTCATTTTAAGTCTGGATCATCTATAGGGGAGAGCGGGGTTCAAAGTTACCGGGGCACGTTGTTCCGATGCAAATAACTTTCGAAAGAAAAGAGATAGCAATACGTGTGAAGTATGGTGCAAGACGTCATACCATGGCGCTATCGCGTCAGCTATTTTAGTTACGCCTCGGCAACCGGCAACTATGGTAATCGAATGGAGGCTCATAATTGTAACGTGAGTAAATATTTTTGCGTTGAAACTTTTTGGTCTATTTTGAACAGTTTTATAGCAATTAATATCTGACTTGCATTTAATTGTTGGAAAATCTACTGAGGATGTTATTATCATTATTGACGTAATAATACTTATTTTTAAAATAAATTTGATTTGATTTTTTATGAAATTTGGGGCTCTAAGTTCCGCTTGGCCGGGGCTAGTTGTTCCGCGGTACTATGAACCCTGTGCTAAAGTAGTACTTAAATTAATAAAAAAAAAATTTTTTTTTAGGATGGGAAACTACAAAAGAAATACGGAACGGGGCAAGACTTCGGAATAACTATTGCGGCGGGGAGTTGATACTGTAATGGAAGACGGTCGGAGAATCAAAACCGTAGCACGGGAACTAAAAATATGCCATATGACATTATTCTGATAGAAGAATAGATATTAGACTGATTAAAGACTTATAATTACCTTTTACTATAAATGTTAGTGCTAGTTTATTGATCATAATGTCCTAAAACAAAGTTCCTGAGTTAAAAATACATAAATTATTAGTAGGTACTTAGTTTTGATGATTATTTGCCAAATATAGTAATTTTAATCCTTATTTTGAATAAATGACTTTTTAATATTTGGCACAGTACATTTGTGTTTCATTTATACATATTATATACACTACATTTGCATCTTTAGCAATTGAAGTTGCTGTCGGAACAACTTGCCTCAACGATGGAACAACCAGCCCCATGATGGGGTCAGTTGTTCCTTGTCAACTTTACACAGAAAAAATGTCCTGGCGCTAACACGTTTAATCATTTAGTAAATACGACAACATCAAGTAAAACTAGAATAAATTCTGCGTCTATGAGCTCCTTTAAATTTAATTTCAGTCTATTTACTGACGGTCTTTTTGCGTGTTATTTGAAAATCGGAACTTCGAACCCCGCTCTCCCCTACTCGTATTTTGTTACTATGGCACCAAAGCTTACATAATTTTATAGGAAACAAAACATCACAGATTTATTAAAATAATGATTATAATTGACATCAACGAAGTAAAACATCTGGTTATAACAACGTTTTGCCTCATTAACCATAATACCATGAAAAGGTTCTCACAATAAAAATGTAACAAAATATTACCATAGAACAATTACCCGTGCGTGCGCGCAATTTTATATTTACGTGTTGTATGTCTATTAGGAGTACTTTATTGTATCATAACCGAATAATTCATTAATTGTTTGTATACAAAACATAGATCTGATTCAGCAATTTTATATACGCCTCGATACGTTGATTTAAATGATAAATGTCACACTTTCATGCTTCTCAAGATAGTACCATTAACTTAATCCCAAAAAAAATTACGTTCTAAGACCGTACCATCACTTTTTAGGGCAAAAGCCTTTCTTCCGAACACAAACCATAACACTGGTCTGGTAAAACATTTAGTTTTTCTTACTACAAAGAAATATGTCTAAAATCTCGAGCATCCAGGGATTCCAGCTCAACAATGCGAGACTAGAATCGTTAGAATCAACGGACGTCAGTTACACAAACGCGATGTGGCTCTTACAAATAAAAATCTATTATGCTACGAGTACGTGACGGAGCTGGTAACACTTGTTGCGTGGATGCGGCTGTTTAAGATATTGGTATTTTATTGATTTTTTCTAAATTTATTGTAATTTCTTTGTACCTACTATTATTAGCTGATTTATTTTTAAGTGTTTACATTAACCATGTAACTGTGTATATGGCCTTTTAAGTGGCTGAAATAAATGATTTTTATTATTATTAAAGTTAAACACATCAAATAGATACATAATAGATGAATATCCGATTCTGTTTACAAGTCGATGACTAAGGCTTCTCTACAGATTTAAATGATCCACTGGTGCCAGCTTTAGAATTATCTTTCCTATTCAATCACTAAAACGGAATATATTGTACTATGTGATATGTGGCAGGAATCGAACCAGGAATTCGATGCTGGCATACTTTCGCCCGCTGCGCCACAGAGGTTGTCTATCAAATATCTATAATACCTATATCTCATAATGTAGTATATTCCTATGACAGACAACGATAAAACAAAATGTCATATCTACATTTTCGTAGCTTGAGCTCCCGTTGAATCTATTGTAGAGTGCCTAACTAAAAATTCCAAACAAACAAAATGTGATTATAATTCGTGGGCCGATTCTTTGTTTGTCCCTAATGATTATATAATTGAATTGCGTAGGGGACCGGGTTTGACCAGTGAATTGCCTTGGTTTTTGTTATTGAATTAGCTTCTGTTTGCAAGCAGTGAAGGGTTAATAACACGGCTCTTATCGCTAAATTAGTTTTGATGAGGTATCTGTGGTAAAAAATGCAGAAATAATTTGCCCTTAAAAACATAACGTGATCTTTTGTTGAGGTCCGTTTTGTTTATTTAGACCTTGTTTGTACCATCATCATCTTGCTACAGTTCTCCCCAACTCAATTGATTTAGTTTTTGCAAAATTGGTATATTTAACTAAGTCGATTAGGCGGCTTGGAATTGCATGTAACATGACATACACCACGACGATGCCGGTAGTACAATACAATACATTACTCTTTATTGTACACCACAAAAACAAAAAAACACATAACAAAAAATAAAGGTACATAAAAAAGTGTAACAATGGGCGGCCTTATCACTTAAAGCGATTAGTAGTTAAGAGTAGTCTTCTGGTATATATTTTAGCTTCTCTTTGACCGAGGCAAATACCACAAAATAACCATAATCTACTGAAAATCCAATGAAAATCAGGACACAAGATCACCCGTTAATCGCCACCGCAAAATTTGCATGAATCCTTTAAGACAATCACTTACTCTAAGTAATTGGTAAGCAACGTTTGGCTAGCCAATCAAAGGCTTGCTCAAAGAGGCGAGAGTGGTGACCGATTTTATACCTTTTGCTGTTGTAGTTAGAGTGCAGTTTTGATTGGTGATCGACAAGATGGACAGGCAATTTCGAGATGGGCACAAAGCGCCGGAGGCATGGTATTGGTCTAACTGGGTAATTTAATATAGCTCGATAAGGCTTTAGGCCACTGATATACGAAAATTTAGGCGATGGATCCTAGATTTTATCCGAAACGTAGCTTTGGTAAACTGTTTTATCTATTGCATGTTATATTTTGGCAGCTTTTATCATATTTTGCACCAATCAAAGAGTAAACTAAGAACTTGACTGACAAAAAAAAATATAAAATTCATGACGATGAATGCAAAATCTCTCCACACACTGACGGGACTCTAATAAATAAATCAAAAACAATTTAATATATATATATATATGTATGTATGTATATTATATTAAGTAAGTATAGAAATCTAGCACCCGCAACACAAACTTCGAGCTTACCACGGAGCTAGTTGTTGCTGTGCGAATTGTCCAGTTATGACATAGTTGATGTAAGCAGCGGTGGGTTTCAGCTTCAGTGACGACCTAAATTCTCAACTATGACGTATCAGATAGCTATGAAGATTAGCACAAGTGACTGGATATCTTAGTTTATAGGTCGGACTTGATAGGAAACGTTCAATCAATCAATCAATCAATCATTTATTTGTAAAAGTGGTGTAAGTACAGGTGATCTTTTAAGCTTATAAATTATGTGCTACACATTCTGCTTTTTCAAGCGTACAAATATATCAATAATTTCTTAATATTCTTAAGAAATTTACAATTTATTTTATTATTATTATATATATTTATTTATTTACCTAATTGACAATAATAATTAATGACGTTGATGTACATAGCTTATCTATTGTGATAGTGAATGTAATTCTACAACTAGTTACTATTCAAATTGCAATGTTATTTCGTGTAAAGCCTCGAGCAGACCGGATGCGTATACGTACACGTAAGCGTAGACGTGCACGTACCACTGAGTTGTAATGTAAGGGAATGTATGTGACAGGACACACTGCACGCGCACGTCACGTTACGCAAGCGGTGTGTCCTGTCTAATACATTCCCATACATTACAACTCAGTGGTACGCGCACGTCTACGCTTACGTGTACGTTTACGTATCCGGTCTGCTCGAGGCTTAAATCGTGCTTGCGACAATTTTACTAAACAAATATGCGACTAGATTTAAATCTTTTCGTACAAACGTAAGATCTGTGAGGCGTCGACTAACCTATAAATTATTCAGTTCTGTTGATACAATTACTTGTTGTTATCTATTTTATTATTTAGCTTACATCTATATAAATCAAATTTTTTTATAAACTTTATATTTAAATATTCCACCATAAATAAGTCGATAGTCAGGTAAAAAACCTTATAAACAACTTATTCCCCAACCCAACATTTTCCAAGCCCAAAAGCATTATAGATAACCCATTACCCCAACGCCATAAATCTAGCAGAAAATCATTCCTTTGCATGGACATTTCGACATGGCGTTCAATGGCATTCTATAGCGAATATTCGGAGCATTACCATATGAATGATTCCGGGTAAAAAGGCTCTCAGGTGCCGTGTCCGGGTCGGAAATAGGAACGGCTGGGTTATTTTAAGCAGTCTATTGGTAAGTGTTTAGGTAAAGGAGTTCTAGAACTTTCTACGAATCATGGATAACTGTTTTTGCTGCACAATATTATTATTATTTTTTTATTTAGCTTTTTATAGACCGTGGATAACTTGCTTTCAGGCTGCAGTTCTGCATGCGATTAATACATTCCAGTTATATTCCATAATGGCCCCAGCGAATTGAAGCATCAAATAGTCAGACTTAAGATCGGTTGTTTAATATAAACGTATTTTTTTTGCATTGGCCAATTAAATAATAAGCGAGCGTGATTTGTCGATTTTCTAGTTTAAACCAATCCATACAACCACCTTGTACCCAGCGGAAACGGAACTTTTGCAGAGAATAGACCTCCAGTTGCAAGTAACTATTCACTTGCACCAAACCAACACACACACGTCCACAGTGCGACCGCGCTGATTTCCAACTCTTTTTACCCCAATGATAGAACCGATTCTTTTATTGGCCAGTGGCTTCCTTAAGCTTTTGTATGAATGGATAGACGGTATTGAGTGAAGCGAAGCATTGCGCGAAAATGAACTGGGAATCGGAAAAAGTGGTCGTTTAATTTAGCTGATGGCCTGGAACTGATTACTTGAATGGGTGTTTTGTGTTTTGAAAGAATAAAGCTGTCGCGAAATGTTTGCTGTATCTACGGAAGGAAAGTTAGTTGTAAATAGTATTTCATGTTTATTTACTTTGATATCTCTGATGCGTCCATAAGCTGCGGAAGCTGCTTTTCATCGCTTTTCTCATGCTGGACTACCACCTCACAGGTAAATAAAAATTCTGAAACATACAAGGACAATGTGGTGACTGTCAAAGAATAAATGAATAATAAAATATATTTAGTTATTAAGTTACTACGATCACCAGTCCAAGATTTTTTTGTTATTAGCCTATTACTGACTAGCCATGACTGTCTTTGTCCCAATAGACAAAGACAGTCATGTCCCATATCCATAAACATAAAATATTAATAAAACTAAACTTCTCTTAAATAAAATAAAAGGCACATTTTAACCCTAGATAAAGTTACCGAAGATAAGCCCAGAAGTTACAGTAGTTTAAATTAGGGCGGGAAGATTTCATTGTTACGGTTACAGTGAGTTTCCGAGATTCTATTGAATTGGATTCGATAGTGCCTTTTGTTTTTTTTTGTCTATTGAGAAGTTTCAATGTGCTTGAAAAGTAAAACGTTTGGTTTAAAGAATTTTGTGATTTTGCTATCATATTAGGTACACTAAAACAAAAAGCTTTCATTATTTTATTCAGAAGTCTCACCACGCACTTCATAGAAAAATTACGTGTGTTTTACTTTCAAAATGTTTATTTAGATTAAACTCCTTAATTAATACGTGAATTATACCCGTTGTTATAAAATTACGTGTGCTTTAAAAAAACACTTGCTTTAACAGTGAAGGCAAACATCGTGAGGAAATTAAGGCCCAATCACTTTCGTAAAATAATTTTACAAGAAACTACTCCAGAATATTATTTAATACAGGGAAAACCGATTTAAACGCGGGAAAAGCCAAGAGTAGAAAAATAGTACGTTATAAATCTTCACAACCTAAAACAACATACTGTCTTGACACAGGAGTCTGAAAACCACCTCATTAAATGGAATGAAATAAAGAGCGCTTCTTCGTGTCATAAACTTGGCACCTGAGGGCTTGAAGAAGATAATCCTAGTATTTACGCTTGGTGGCGAAGACAGGTTGTACGCAAACGAGTTACGACTAGAGAGGGGAATTTTCAAGATCTTTAGGATATCTGCCTTGTGATGTGGTGCGTGCTCATGAGAAATATTGGAACTATATTTGACGACCTCTGTGGTGCAGTGAGCAAAGGTCCGCCTGTGACGCAAGAGGTTGCGGGTCGACGACTCACGCCTTGGACAAAACTTTGTAAGATCTGCAGATTTTTTTTCCGAGTGTCTATGTGTTATTAATGTATAATATAAATATCCATAGTGTATGTATATTGTTTATTTATTTGTATAGGAAGTTCTAAGGGTGTGTTTTTGTATTAGATGCTGCTGTGTTTATCTTTACGTAAAGTGAAGTATTATAATAAATTAATTAACATCAAGCAGTGAATCAGCTTTGCAGTAGTCACAAAACGCATAGTTGACAAACGTATACTATCTATTTTTGTACGGAGGGTAAAATATCTCACAGACACCCAACTCTAGCTACAATTTGAATGCTAAGTTTATCCAAGATTGCTTTTAAACGGTAAGGCATAACATACACTATGGCACTGGGTAATCCGATTATCTAGACTGGGTACAGTGTGAAGACTTGCTTTAATGACGTCATGCATAGGCACGATAATATGGCTACCATTTAGGCAAAACCTTTTTATTGCAAAACCGTGTTGAACCGTGTTAGCTAAGTGGGAGCACGCTCGACTTTCACTTCGAAGGTCGTGGGTTCCAACGCTGCCTTTGAGCCGCTCTTAAACATTTGTAATTAGAAAAAGTATAACATAAAATAGCTCTTAATTATCACTAATAAGTACGGGTTAATCTGATACACTTAAAAGAATATAGATAAGTACATACCTACTTCATAGATAAATATATTTTATTGTACATATAGAACACCCAACACCGGAACAAATATCATGTCCGAGATCTATTCTTGAAGCCTTTAATTCCTGACAATATTTAACCCTTGCTACCGAGTTTTTAGCAAACCAAGCCACGTTGTCTAAACGACTCAACGTCCAGCAATTCATTACACGCGGGAGGTGCACTCATTTATCGAGGCGATAAAATAAATCTGTCCGAGTGTGCTGTTTTACGATCCTTTGATACATATCTGGTTTAACCTATGACTTTCCTTGCTTGGATATTCTTTAAATTGTTGTATAAAAATATCCTGAAATATAAAATAATCATCAAATCGTTGATCGTGTGTATATGCATTGTGCAACCCAATTTTTGACTTAAATAATCTTTAAAATTGTAAAGAATGAAATCCAAATTTACGGTAGGTATTTTAAAATATTGGGTTTCCCTTCTTAGTACTATATGTATATCACACACGAAATATTAATAATATGATATGATAAAAAAGTTAATAAAAACGACGTTATTTATGCAGATTAAGTGGAAAGTAAAATTTCCCGTGACACTACTAATAGTGCCAAGCAGTAGTGTCATGGGAAATAAACGGTATTTATGATGATATTCTCTTAGATGTCAACAGAACAAGATCATTCATTATTAGAACAGTTTAAATTAAAAAATATCATGAAAATCAGTGCATTACATCGAATGTTCAGAGGTACAAAAGATAAAAAATACAGTGAAATAAAGTCAAATAGTAACTTCCTCTTAAAAATATTATTTTCACTTTCATAATGTTCTTCCGGGTATGCCATCCTTAACCACTGCAATCTCGCTAATTAACTACAGAATTCGCACTAAGCGTTCCGTGCGCACTCATGCCACTCATTTCTGAATGCACTCATTCCTTTGCGCACTCATTTATCGAAGCGATAAAATAAATCACGACAGTTTAGACGCGGTGACGTTTACGCCGTTGTCACGTCGTAAGGGTTAAGGTGAGTGTTGATTGGAACTTTATAATTTTATTTATATAGGCAAATTATTGTGCTTGAAATAGATTGAGATTCCATTACATATTGAATTGAAATAAATAAATATAAATTTAAATAATTAGATTTTAATAATGAGAAGGTATTAGTTGTAGAATAAAACAAATTGCCTTAGAATAGGTGTAAACTGCATGTAGCCATTTCACTCTGATTGTTATAAAAATAAGGTTGATATATTTTTCCGTGGTTATATAATTGAATAGGTTATTTATATTATGGTTAAATGGTGTTGTGACAATAGGCAATTTTGTTTTACAGCGGATCATATTTTTCTTATAGTCTAAAATCTATTATGCCTACTATACTTATCTATTATAATCTATTATACTTATTGCTGAATATTTAGTTGATAGTATCGATTATTTTATCGAAAACAATACGTTTTCACAAATAACGAAAATAGCACAATACTATGACTTTGGTTAATTAAAATATAATACATAAGATATATTGAACTCTCGTGTGAAGAAGTCCTTACATTAAATCTCTCTGAAAATAGCACAGTTTCCAAGATTGTGAAGAGTCAGAGAAATATTGGGACATTCGTGGAAACTATGCATGTTGACTTGTATTCTGGTTATATTTCCTTAATTTTAATGGCTGTCTTGTTTCGTGCTATGTTGTGACATTGCTATTACTAGAAATATATTGGCCAAAGGTACAGTTTAAAATAGTTTCTTCTCGTAGGTAATATACAGTTTTAAATTATCTTTGTGTTTTTCTAGGTTAAAATAATTATATCTAAAATATACCTAGAATAAATTATGCATAATTTTACTATGCCGTGTTGGATAAGTACTAATGATGATGAAAGATATAAATATAAAATACCGGTAAGTATACCAAACTACATATTTTATTATTTATTTTAAAATTATAACAATTATACATATCTATTTTTTAATTACTATGTATTATTAATCTATTTACAGGCGGCTACATAATAACATACTAGTAGAACCGCTAGATCTTCGTCTGAATTATTTTAAGTTCACTAACTGAATACCGTATGATGGTTTACTGTGTCTTTTGATAAGGTTCAGTAGCATCTACCTCTTAGAAACTCCGCAAGTAAAACTATGATCAAACACAATATCCATTTGCAATATTAACTGCAAAGTTCGTGTCTGCACGCCATTTCGCGTGCCTGCCCGTCTAATTAGATTAGCCAATCAGGGGGGCTCTGTAGCTGGCGGTCAGATGACTGTCAAAACTCTCTAATTGAATCTTTTGATATATCTTTTACTAGATTTTTGTGATATTTTTTTTTATTTAATTTCTCAATTTAGCTTTATCTGACCGAAGACGCAATAAACCTTCGAATGGCAGATTTCAATGGAGAAAATAGTGGTTTACACACGTTGGTCGCTCTCTAGGCGAAAGTTCGTGGAAAAATAAGCGATAACATTATTATAATCTAAATTATTATACAAGTAAATATTTTAAAATCTTATTAGACTTACTATTTTACTTTCGTCTTTAGTTATATCTAACAGAAACAAGTAAAATAATTAACCAGAAACACACAAGCACAAAACTTAAGATTGAATTCAAACTCAATGGAAATTACTTACTAACAGCAATATCATAAATTTACGATAAACGTCCTTTATGGTTAAAGATCCCAGGACATGCCAACTTTACTTTATTTTTAGCTAGCCTGCCACACGCCTTTGCCGGCGTTATGGATTTTTCCGCGGAAACTATTTATTTACATCACCACCAAGATTAATTACCACGCTTACCAAGCAGGTTTGTGATTAAAAATTCCTCGATAAAACCTTAAAGTTTATGTTTTATAATTTAAGTAGGTATCTAACTCAATTAGTCAGTAAATTAAGAATACCTTAGGAATGCCGCATCCGGGATCTTGGCCCGTTCTTTATCACATGCTAATGAAGCAAGCATGGATGTTATTTTGTGGGAAACAAAAATGCTCTACGGAACGATTCTCTAGAGCTGCTATGAGTCGTAATTCAGAAACAATGAAGGCATTTTTGTGTAAAAATATAGACTGTGTTGGCTAAAAAATGTGAGGAGGAATTTTCGTATGCTTTGTTTACGGTAATAAAATTACATGGAATGGTACAATAATTTTCTGAGCTACGATGCCACAGATATACAAACGTAAAAAATATATTATTTTTTTGGTTTGTGAGAAACGTGATTGGCTTTATATAACTCGACAAATTCTAGTATTTATAATGGACTGAACCAATGATTTTATATAGTATAGATTTGTTACAAGCGTACTCAAATACCACACAATTGTAATGTTTAGTTTTCAGTCTGCGTCGAGCGCAATCACGAGCTTGACATGCCGTAGGTTATTGTGTCCTTGCTAAAACAAATCGTATGTGTTTCGGAAGTGTACCAATTACGATGCTAAAGTAAACAAAACACAAGGAATCTCGTATCACATGTGAGTATGCAAAGATACTTAGATTATTTATTTTTCCAAATAATTATAATAATTGAGGCGCGGACATAGATTAGTTAGTGTAGATGCGAATATTGATGGCGATGTAAATTCGATGTAAATGTAAATTCTGATCGAACATTCAACACATCAGCTACCTATTTTTAATCATCGCGTACATTTGATTAAAACCATGATTCATAAATACACAAATATTCGTCTCCATTCCGCACATAAAAATAACCCCGAATTAAAAAAACTTTTAAAGAGACAGAAAAGAAATAAATTAAATCTTTTTGAAGGTATTTTACTAATTTATCATTAATTATTTCAATTTTAATAAATATGATTTACTTTTGTAAGGTGTTTTAGTTCTTACCTATTACTTTACATTTCAATCAAGTGTCCACTCTACGAATATAAATGTTACTCTATGAACTAGTAAACATTTGACATCTTATGTCAGTTTTGGATTCGCGGAACAGATTTCAAACTGCAATTACATGAAGGTAACATATCTATACTATATTAAATTCATTGGACTGAACGCTGAATTAGCCGCAATTTACCACTGTCAGGTGTTTTTTAATTTACAAAATTATAAATTTGTCAAATGTGTGATCGCCATTTTGGCAATCCAACATTAAAACTCGACAAGGACTTTCACAAAGAATGCAATTTGTCAAAACCAATACTTTGTCGTTTTCGGAAAATACACTGGCCAAATTCATAACTGTTGTTTTTCGTATTAACAGGCGAAAACCTCTACACTATAACAGAAATCCAGTATTTCATCAAAACTGCAAACGAGGATCCATCTGTCAATGGCGGACCACGATGAAGTGCGATACATCCATCGGATGCTGCGTCACTGGATCATGATTTATGACGCTGACTGTACTGTAATTACGATGGACGCTACTCTAGGGATACCGGAAGAATGGCTTCTGTTATTTATAAAGATACAATTTTGTTTATGACGAGTTATGTAAATAAATAAGTATTGCTGGACCATTCACACACGACCATTTAGCCCCGTGGTAAACTTTGTTTGTTAAACTTGTATAATAATGATTGTTACAAATCAAAAATACCAAATGGATACATTGACGTTATTTACATAAGCGTTAAGTTACACCCAACGCTATGAGAGTGCGAGCGTTTTCGAGTATTTTTTTTTCTATTCCTTAGACCTAAAATGAGTTCTGTTTCCCCAAAGAATTCCCCCCATTCCCTACAGAATCCATTTTATTTTTTGGGGAATTTGGTATGGTCACTATACTCACAAGGTTGGCTGGTGATCGCATTTAGTTGTATAACCAACTAAATGCGATCACCAGCCACCACATACTTAGAATACTTAACCCATACTTAGAGCGACGCTCTTGCCCGTCTTCTGGTACAAAATTCTTGGTGGGTTTATATACACTATGAAAGAGGTACGTCAGAGTATGTACCATTCTTAGACCGGCACTAAACTGCAAACATCCAACATAATCTAATAAAATCAACTTTTAAAACCCGAGAACTCCCAATAAAAATCGAAGCAACTATTCGCACAACAAAACTATTCCATTGAATTGGCCACGAGTTAAATTTTGCACCTAATTTTAAATTCCAAGCTGGTACCGAATATACGTTCTTCTATATTTTACTTCAATATCAGCCAGCGTACCTTGTCCTCTATACAACGTACACATTGCTTCACATCTGCGGAACATCAGAGGTCTGTTTAAACTGGTTACGAGGTAGTAATATGTTTAGAAGCATCTGGAAGCCTAATAAGGAGTAGGCTCTGTAGTTTCAAGTATTGGAGATTGCTTTGAACTTATTGTTGGGGAAATGAAATTCTTGGTTTGTTGGAATTTATTTGTTCGTATTGTAAGCACCTTATTGGAATTTAACTAGGACAATGGTGGTTTTAGTCATGACATTCTAGGTAATGTAGTGTTTAATGTATTTAGAGCATGCTATGAAACCGTATTGGCTAAGAAGTGTAAGAGGGAGCACACACTTTTTTAGTTCCGAAGGCCATAGGTTCAAACCCCCTCGTATCTCTAAATGTATGTGTGTTGTAAAATCTAAAATAAACATTAACAAAGTAAAAGCCAAATATCTTCTAGAGAAAGTAGGAGCCTATAAAGGGGCCTAAGCATCATTCTAATCAATAAGATTTATCTTTCCAAAGCTGCCGAAATATCATTCGTTTCAAAAGTATTGCTCATTATTCAACGATAGTAATTGCAATACCAGATTTATAATATTCAGTACTGTCTACATTTATTTGTGACTTAAAAAGGATTTCGTTATAAGGCCGCCGGCGTACAAGCTTTTTATAAATCAAGTTATTCGTTACGCCCAGAACGCATTGTCCTGGCCGCGTGCGCGAAAATGAAAAAAAATATTTTTCGAAATTCGAACACGTCAAAATATATTCCGCCGGAATCGCGATCGCCATTGGCGGAGACTTTGTTGATCTACAGTGGGGCATAATTTTTATCCTAATATTTGAACGTAAAACGGGTACTACATTTGTTTTAATATACAAAGATAGATACTTCGATATTTTTATCATACTATAACACCCAGACACCCGGAATAAATATTTATAGATTATATTATATCGAACCCGCAACCTCTTGCGTCGCAGGCGGACCTTCGCCTGAGCGCCAGAGTGGTTGTTGAGGAATATAAATCCCGTAGCCGCTTTGACGACACTTACGGCACAGAACATAATTTACTACACCCACGGTAATAATGGACGGCACAATTAAATTAAAACCCATTTACGATTTCCCTGCGTTTTAATAAACTTTTCCAATATTATGGATTTTCACGCACTAGAAAGTAGCATCAAAAATATTCAGTAGTTTTAACGAGAAAGAAAAACAAACATCCGTATACAAATATTCGCGTTTATAATAGTAGGATTTTGCGGCCACTGTAAACCGCAGAAATTGTAACAAGCAATGACGTCGGCCCAGAACAATGGCTCGGTGAGTATCGATGGCACTTGTCAAAAAATAAACACGCCGCGACCGCCGCGTCGCAGTTTTGTACGTTTTGTGCGCCGTGCGTGAGAAATGTGAGGATTATGTGCGTTGTGCCTTTTCTGGGCGGTTAGTCTTTGGTCTACTTTATGTTAGACAGATATGGTAAAATTTAAATTTGATGCAATCACCAAGTCACCTGATAAACGTGGTGATTATACCAATTCCACCAAGATCTTAATGGGTTTTATTAGGTGGACCCGTCTCCAATAATGTGACGTAAATATTTTATTTATATATGAAAGGAACAGCTTCGACCGTAAAAGCACAAACAACATAATCTTTAGATAAAATTATATACTTTTATACAAGTCTTTACTTTGCCAATATCATGAACATTTTTAGGATGGAATTTTGATGCATTATATTGTAAAAATAAACGGATATATGGATATTAATATAATTTAGCGATAAGATAACTTAACCAAACCAATAGAAAATAAGTAGCGACTGTTTATTGCGAGAGAAAATATAAATACGCAGGCATAGCCGCAAAAATCTGGTTTATTATAAACATGACCATTCCTTTAAAGCTATAAAAGAATTCTCCTCAAACAAGCGAAGTAGATCCAGTCGATATTTTAACAAGCATCAGCTTTAAATGTATAATGCTCTTTGTATTCAACACACTGTTCACCACTTTTGTAAGACGAGACTATATTTTTCACTGTATATTATTTTGTAAGACTGTATTTTATAGGCTATGTTAATGTTGTTTTACTTTTGTATTCGACATCCAACGTATATTTTTATACGTATTATGTATACTAGCTTTCCAGCTGTGCCTCGCCTACATTTTTGTAAATTTTCCGGCTAAATTAAGTTTGGATGTTTGTATATTTTGTTTATCTGTTGCAAGGCGAAACAACTAAACAATTTAGGTGAAATTTGGCATAAAGATAGTTTGAGTGGCGAAAAAGAACAAAGGATTCAATTTATTATAAAATTTGGTTTGATATTGATCTCCACATTTGGGATTCGGCATCAACATATAAATTCTTCGATACTCAGGCATCAGTTCCAATCATTTAAAACTTCATGAATAAGAAACATATTGAAATCCTGAATAACTTTCGAGTTGAATAATGATGAATAAATCGACATGCTCATTTGATTTAAGATCACAGGCCTTTATTTTTAAAAAGCTCCAGTTTATTTGCGCGGATACGATGAAGGATATTTGTGTTTTTGTACGGTACGAAAAATCATTCATTTGGAATTAAAAAAAATTATAGCTTTCTATGCAAAGTATTAGTAAAATGTCAACTATTGGCTTGAATTTGTGCTTTAGAGCACAGATAATTGGCAAGTCTCCTAGAAAGTTGATTAATCTAAGAGGTGGATTAAGTTTCAAGCAATGCTATTCGAAATCGCGTAAGTCGCAAAACTGTACCTACCTAGTGGGCACTACATTGTTTCAAATAGCATGAGTTTAAGGCTGATTACATTATATAAATTATGATAGGATGATGAAACTTCATTATGCTTCGAAAAAACCCTGTTCTGCAAACAGTACCCGGCACGAGGTGGGCCGAAATGGTATAATGCAAACCGGTCCAACCCACCATGAGTATTCAATGCCTCCGCAAAACGCAATAACATATATGCTCACTAAAAACTATTAACAGCAGTTACCCCATATCAACTACACCCGAAAACCACCTCTATCAACCATCACCAAGCGTCATAATCCCGTGAAAGATAGCAGTTGAAAGACGAATAGTGACGGCTGCATTGATAGCATCTTCATCAGGTTTATATGCGATTATGGGCTTTTTTGTTTTGGTAAAAAGGGTTAAAGTTGCAAGGAATGCTCGTTAAGGAGTTATCGCGGTTTTGATGGATGTAACCTATACGGGTTGGGTTACAGCCCGCGTCTTTATTCGCATACAAATCTACTAAAACAAAAAGTAACCCAGTAGTGAATAGCATAATAGCGAACTGTTTTTAGTTTCTTTCTATAGCCTAGAAATTATAATATGTGTAACAATGAGCCCCATTGCTTCTTCTTTCTCCAGATTAGATATCTGGTAGTGTTACACTGCACGTTACTAAAGATACCAGAAATAGATAGGCTTTAGACCCCTTTTCGATGCGTTCCACATCCTCAGAACTACCTAAGAGCAAATCACTGATGTTTCTACTCCATTACATCCAGAAGTAGGACGGGTTAGGGGAAAGTTAGGGCGGAATTAATAATAATACACTCTGCAATTCGCCAATTATGGGATATTAGAGTTCGAATATACAGTCAAGTCATAAAAATTTTAACAATTTTTATTTTATGAATAATATTAGCAACATCATCTTTCTAAATTTTAGATAACCTTTAAATTACTGAGATTAACTACCAGCCTAGTAAACGTTAAACCCCCCCAAAAACATATAATGAGTTCCCTTTTGTATGCATTTGTCTCAATGATAATTACCTACTCTTAGGTATTTTCCCTCACTTTCCTACTCCAATTAAAAATCCTTTCTATTCACACCGTCGTTAGCCAAGTTCTAAAGGACTAGCATGAATCTGCGCATTAATCCGCTTCGTTGACTAGGAACAAACGCATGCATTACTACTGTAATCCAGTCATAATAGGCCGTACGTCTTGTCACATGCGTGTATTGTTCCTCTCAAGCAGGTAGGTTAAGATCCCGATAGTGGCTGACTTGACTTACTTGAAATAAACATAATAATATTGACGACTATAGTGACTTCCAAGTTCCTCTAATAAGACTTACATAGATTTATCATTGATACTCTTATTAGAATTAACGTTACGTTTTAGTTACCAGAGAAATTAGGCCATAATTAATTGACCACGCTGGCTTCAAAGTTCTAAGAACATGGCAGTTTGTTAATTTTGATTTGCCAATAGCACGTGTACAGCTCACATAATTTTTTCTTGTAGAAAAATCCAGAGGTGCGCGGCGCGATCTGATCCCGTGAGTTTTGCAATGAAAGTTAGGTGCGTTACCACTTAGTAACACTTACAAAGTGAGATCAACCCATGCCGGGTTCTTTGACCAGCATAGGTAGCGAGGAATTATACAAAGGACAATATCAATCTTAGATGAGGTGCCCGACGTTCATCTAGGTATCATTATCGTAATATATTGTGTCCCACTACTGCGCAGCGTCTCTTGAATTCTTTTGAATTCTCCATTAGACTGGGGTAAAGCTACCACTACCAAGTACTAACTTACTGGGATCAACATCGTGTCTGGTAAGATTTAGTGCCTCTCCATAACTGAATATCGTTTGTCATCTTCTTAATTATTTATTCTTCCAGGGGTATCCTAAACAGGTCTTCTGCCATTTTAATAAAAGCACCCTTTAAGCTAAATCTCAGAAGACCTAAAATCAACTAATAAGTGAGACCAACGCCCAGTATTGAAATCTCTCTATTGCGCCCAGTATAAAATGATTATGATAGTAATAAATGAATAATAGATTATAACATAATTTCCACTTCAATCCTCAAGCCAATTAACATCCACCGGTACACAACTAAGTCAGTCAGCTGACTTAGTTGTGTACCGTCAGCTGGTACAGAACGGAACAGGGCACAACTTAGTCTGCAGTACCGAACTGAACAGGTTCTGAATAAGATGCATCAATAATTCCACTAACACAATCTAAGTCTCAAGACGCGTTACAGACAGGAGCCACAGAATCGAGTATAAATTCGGCCCGATTCGATTACTGCTATCTCGATGCATCTCTCGTGAGATAATCGTATTGGGGACGGTACAAAGCCTGAAATACGGTTGAGTAAACCTTAATAAAATACCGGTAGGTATCGGTCTTTGGAAGTTTAGTGCTTTGAGGAATGATAGGGATTTTAAAGTTTCGAAGAAATTATATTAGGAATGCTATGTTGGCTAAAGTGGGATTCGACTTTCAATCCGAAGGTCGTAAGTTCAAACCCCGCAACACACTTGTGGATTTTTCTTGAAAATTTAATGAGCGCTTTATTAACACGTGCTCTAACGAAGTAATACAAATATTGTGAGGAAACCGGCATGTTCTGAGAACTTTGAAAAGTTTGCACGACATGTGTCATTCACCAATCCGCACTTGGGCAGCGTGGTAAATTCAGGCTTATACTCTCTCCTCAAGATAGAAGGCCGTGAGCTTGTGTTGTTTCGTGCAATATTTTAAAGGTCCATTTCAACAATAATTATTAGAAAATCTACAAGCAAACAAATTCCAATACAATCCTACTCGATAAACTATGTCATTATTCACACACAGAAAAGGTAAAGCAAGTATTCTAAACAAAATAGTACCCCAAAGGGTCAACATTCAAAAGTACCTACGCTTTGTTCCTTATTCCTTGTAGGGCGTATTCCGAATCAGAATTTCTCAACTGGATCAGGTACGGCGATGGTGAGTTCTATACAACATTTACATTTACTGTTAATATACTGTTTCGTGTTAAATAGTGATGTGGGATGTCAAGATAAATTTATAATAATAGCCTGATAAAAAAATTATATTATTATTTATGATTGTTTTTGTTATTTTCAACTCCACCTAAAAATATTTTGTAGACTTTTCATCATTTTAAACTTTCATACCTACCATAACTCTAAACTGTGTCTGCGCTAAAAATATTTTCAAATTTAATACACATTAACCAATTATATAGCTCTTTATTGATGGAATAAATTGCAAAATTAGTGGTTTATAACAACCTACAAACTCACACAAAAACAAAATTTAATCCTTACTAATAAGTACTGATTATTACAATTTATAGTCGTTCGCATTAAAGTCATAATTGATAAGCGCAACACTATCTAACTCACTCCTTATATGGTATTATGTAAATGTTCTAATGCATGGAAATGTGCAGTTCCCTACACCTTAATCTAATTCCTTCAGTGGATTCAATTTATTTACCAATAGATTAGATACTTGTTATGTATTGGCAAAATGTTCATGAGAAATATTGTGTCTTCTATTGCCTTTAATGAACAATTACAATATCCGAGTTGGGTAACCAATGCTCTCATGGTTTTTTATTCCGTAGGTCGTGAGTTCAAACTCCGCTTCGCTTTTTTGGAGGTTTATTTTAAATAAAAATATAAAGTACTTATATCAGAAATCTAGCACCCGTTACACAAGCTTTGAGCTTACCACGGGGCTAGATGTTGCTGTAAATATTGTCCCGTAAAATTTATTAGAATAAGATTAGATACACACTGCAACTTAGAACGTTGTGCTCGGGTTTAGTGCGTAAGACAGTGCCTGATTAAAAGCAATCAAACGATTGAAGGACCAATTTTTTTCTCATAAAATATCAATTAAACACTTCAAAGACCCTATTAATTCGAATTCTTGATTCGAAATCGCGGATCGTTTAATTTATTCGAGAAGGTTCCATTCAGGTTTTTTAATTAAGCCATCTTGTTGGTCCTTATTAAGAGAAATGGGTTTTAGTCTTGTACTTGTTTGGGCGATAAATTATTGGTTGTGGGTGTTTGTGTACACGGTCTTTGTAATGGCGAATTTATTTCTAAACTGGGGTAAGGTAAAAACTAAATTTATTTGAGTAAGTAATGTGTTCCACTAAAGATAAGCCATTTTACTCGTAGCTTAGTTGAGAGATTACTCGACTTTCAGCAGGTTACGTTGGTGATTATGATGATGCTCTCAATTAATTAGACAGTGGCCACGATAGCCGCTGCTATTAATCAGATAACCATCGCTTCGTTGAAGTCTTCTACACAATACAGTGATATTTCATTCCGTGGGCAGGCTGTTATATTTGTCAATGTGATACTATCAATCCGGATAAATCATTTTTGAAGTCGACTTTGTATACAACTTTTTGTCTTTAGATATTGCTTATTTATTTATTTATCTAATATTCAAATAATGATGCTGATAATTAATAACTTAATATAGTTTCTAGCATACACAAAAGACCAATATTACGTTTTAAAACAGAAACGATACCGATAAAGATGTATCTTTATAAATTGGGTCGTATTTATATGAATAAAAAATGTTCAACGTTCCTACAAAATATTTGCCACTCATAAAATTTCGCCCTGTACAGAATAGAACAACATTTTATACAAACCGTGATCCACTTTCATTAGGTACATTTGCCAATACCGAACTTTCCGTTACTTTGATTGAAAATTGTTGTTAGAATGGTTGCGAAAAGTTATTTTATTTCATTTGGAAAACATTGACAAATCAGAAGTTGTTACGATGCGGGTTTTCAATCAATTTGTCGGGTGTTCTGTTATTTTTTCGAACACGACACTGAGTAATTCGTTTATCCAATTTTATTTTACAGTTTCATATCAATTTCAAACGCTGTCCCGCGGTAAAGTAGTAGTAGGCTATATCCTCTCTTGGCATTCAAACTATATTTATACCAAACTTCATTTAATTCAGTTTAGTATTTTTGGCGTGAAACCTTAACCTATAGACAGAGTTACTTTCACATTAGTAATATACTAGCTAACCCGCCCAAGGCTTCGCTCGCTTTATTCCCTAACCTTTAAACGTTTCCTGGGCTAATACGACTATTTTAAACCAAAACACATAAATCGGCCTAGTTGTTATTAAGATGAAAATTAAATCGAAAAGTGGCAATGATTTTTGTATACATTATCATAATTATACTGTGATAAGATAAACCACACAGTACATAAATACCAGCGTCTATAGAACAATAAAAGGAAGCGTGTATGAATACCAACAGGTTTACGGACCGCATCATAGATCCAGCGGCCGTACAATAAAGATATAAATCAACTTGATCACTGAATCCACTATCTCGTTCATCGGTACGCTCCTTCATAACCGCACCTTACGGTATATTTATTTACTTGCTTGCTTTCTGAAGTAATCTTTAGTATTTTATCCAAATAAATCACTCTTAAAAATTCACGAAATTATATTACATTAAATACCCATAATGCTACAATTATAAAAATAGCTATAAATATACAAGTTGATAATACTGAAATGCAGACGGCACGAGCGGTTGGAGGTCTCTTCGAAGTATACAATTCCATCGGAAATATCTCATCATTTCTTCTTATATTTTATATTATGTTTAGAGTATTCCACATAACTGATACCATTTAGGAAACTATACAACATCATAACACAAAAAAATCATGTAATTACATGAAAGTTTGGAATTTTTTGACAGTAAATGAATGAGTTATGATTTTTAACGTTTTTACAAAAGTTTTCAACCTTTTAGCTTTTTAATAGGTATTTATATTGCGATTACATGACTATTCCCCTCAGAGATTCCCTATGATTTATCCTGGCAGATAAAACAACATGTTTCTGTCAATTACTCAACTCCTAGCTTTGACATTTTTAGTTTGTGGCCCATAGACTTAATATATTTTACCTGTGGTAAAACTTTACAATTTCTATGCTCATAGATGTTTAATTCAAAAGGTTTTTTTCTGATGATACCAGAGATTTACAAATGACGTAAAATAATAACTGTCAGTGACCAAAACATAAAAAAATATGTGAATTTGTTATTTGTATAACCTTACTGATGTCCAATATTGTATTACGCTTATTGTTAAGTTAATTTGATGGAGTAATATGCCAAGAACAAGAACTGATATGGCTCAGCATGTTTTCAAAAATACATTGAAGAGTTTCCGAAGATGGAAGCCACGGTGCGGTTGCAACGGCCGCGACACATGTCCGAGGCAACAGCCAATAAACTGTATGAAAGTTACTTAATCCAAAAAGGACCACTTAGTTTTGGTACTTATGTTCGCATTATCTTAGTGGTTGTAGTTATAGTGGGTTTATTTTTTGGATGTCTAGCTTTGTATGTTTTTTATGTACTATAACTATGGAATCCTAATTACGTTGTTTTATTTTAAATCAGTTGTGTGATTCTGGACAAATTTTATCGCCTCATTTATTCATATTTGAATCGTCCAAGTGTATAAAGGATTTACATTATCATCATCATCGTTATATCAGTAACCCGCTTCTTCTAGTTACCTACCTTTTCATTTGTGATTCAATCCCGTAGAGAAACCCCTTCGAACGATCATAGCAATTCATCCTAATTATTTATATGTTGCTTCCACTTACTGTCACACAATCACTGGATGCAAGATTATTTTTTTAGAACTTAACCAGTCAGGGATATTCTGCCCCGCGGTGGGGCAGTAACATTTTTATACCGTCAGGGATCTTATGCCCCGCTGCGGGGCAGACGCCTCAGGCCAATTTAAACCTTATTTCTGAACATTATGGGTCACTATGGCTTGAAATCTATGTCTCATTCGATTCTGAATGAACAAACACTCTTTACTAAAGTTTGTCTATGGAATCGATGGCTTGAAATTTGAATCGTTCCGAGAAATCTAGTTGTTGGGTCATCTTGCTTTCAACAGTAAGTAAGTGAAGTTTTTGTGAAGTGGTGAAAAGGTGGTTTTTTCAACGGTAAATGGTGCTTTTATTACTTTGTTTTTGTTTTATGTGTTTTCTCAACATTTTTGCAATAAGAGCTTGTGTACAATCCATGGAATTAGAGAAAAAACTAAATAAAACTGAGGCGTCTACATCCATTGTTTACATTATTTTCAACCAAGAAATAGTAGTTGAATACAAAATGCATGTAACTACAAATAATAAATAGACTGAAGAATAATTATTCAAGATTCTATATCTTCTTACAGAATAAATAAATTCCTAGTATTTTATGAGATACAAGCATTTTAGTGCATAAATCGGGAAAAACGCACGACGCGCCACCACCCGGCATCCTTGAGGGATAAAAGCTACTTTTTTGTCGCATCTCTGAGAGGTTAAAGCTTAACCTGAAGCTATTAATCCTATTTCTCAAAACCAACGTAAAATAAAAAGAAATTCTCGTTAGTAACCTGGGCAAACAAAAAAAGTCCACCAAATTAAACAAAACCGAATTAAAAACGCGTCAAATGTAATGGTTTTGTGATTGTATGCGTCCCTTTTGGTAATTTTTGGAGTAGGCTCGTGGGTTAGAACCGAATCGTTCCTGACCGCGAAAAGCTCACTTTCGGGTATTCCATTTAAATCGTTTGCTTCGGCTGAGGTAATGATAAAGTGTTGCTACTCCTTCATTTACCGTCCTATTTTGTTTCAACTATTTCGCTTTAAACTCGCCGTTTAGCTGGAAAACTATTTTAGCCTAAAACCTATTTTAGAAAACTTTCACCAACAATAAATTTTTATCACAAGGGGTTTATTTTTCATCAAATTAATTGTATAAAACACGTTACATAATTAAAACCGATCGATTCTCACTATTATATACATGCCAGGCACAAAAACTTTATTATGGCCTATTTATGCGATGTATTTTTTTTAACTAACGGAAGTGGCACCTCTCTATATAGATGAACGTCCCGGTTAATATACCCGGGTTTCTGAACTGTCCAGTTGGATGGCATCTTTGGGCACAATTTTACTGTTTGCTAAGGGCCAATTCACAATTACGTTGCCCAAAAATGTCACGAACTCAACACTTATCTTGCCTTCCAATTATGTTCAAAACCCGGATAGTCAGGTTATTTAAATACATTTTAAATTAAACTCTAGCATTTTGCATTTTACTTCCTAAGTTTTTCGTAAGAATGGGTTTATTTTACCAAATCACCGAAAACTATAAAAGATTATATATTTTTTTATCGTACATTACACCCAGAACAGATATACTCAACTCAATGCTGAGTCAGTGACCAATTCATAATGTTTAGTTTACAAGCACTGATAGTGTTATTATATTTAATTTATTTTGTATGTACCTATATGTAAGCTAAACATTTTTGAATAAACTAATTTTCTTTCTTTTTTTTCTTATATACACTGCCCTTGTATATAAATAAATAATTTGCTAAAAATAGGAAGATTATCAATTTATTAGGTTAATGACTATTTAAACGATTTATTCTTCTTAAAATTGTTTCTCAAGTCATGAAGATAATGCGTTGGCGTTTTCAGGACACTATTAAAATCTGATAAGTACTTCGTTTACTTTGCAAAAGATAATTTGTCTTCCTCCCACGCTGTAAGGAATTGGCATGTGATTATTTTTTTATTATTATGATTACTAAATTAGCACACAGAGAAAATATCACAGTTTAAAAAAAAGAAATTAAATTATCACCTATTCTAGAGAAGAATAATTTGATTTATTTTTTTGCGGGTGGTGATTTTATTTCATTTATTTCAAACTTTTCAAAAACTCAGAACATGCCGGTTTCCCCACGACTATTTTCTTCACCTTTACTTATCCAGTGGTTATAAGTGAGAAACTTTATGATGATGATAAACGATCGTATTACCGTATAAACACGACTTTAGGGCACTGAAGGACCTATTCAAATAGGTTAAGCTAAACATGGACTTAAGTCACTTTATTATCTCTATTGCCATCGTCAGTAGATTTATTTTTAACTTTTTAACTTATTTATTTATTTTTAACTTAGAATAATTTAGGCACTTTTTAATTTAAAATACCAAAAGTTCATCACTTTTTTATTTTTTTTATTGGGGCTTAAACTTATTTTAATTTTATAAATTTTATAACAGTCCATTAGTTCCTTGTTATATAAGTATCTTATTATAAGTTTTATATTTCTGGGGTTAAAGCTTTGCAAATAGGGAATTCAAGCAAAATATTTATTGCAGGCTGACTCGGCAAATATTCCACCATTAGTGAGCAACAAAGGCCTCGAATGTATCTTCAGGAAACAGACACTCACCCGCATGATAAATGAATTTAAAATGATCTCTTGATGGTGCGTTTGGATTTGTTATTCTGGAATCTTTGTAAAACGGCTTATATCACATCATTATAATCATTTTATAATAATGTGCCACACATAGGTTATAAAATTTCATCCAGAATGGGTGATTAGGCTAACGCAAATAAAACAACGTACCATAGCTCTAGTTGAAAAACACCTTCTCCAACCGAGAGACAGTTTCTGAAAATTCAAACAAACTTATACACAAAACAATTCACTGCACCACAGATACAAAAAATACTAAAAACAAACACAACAGCGTCATAATCTTGGAAAGCAATAGCACAACGAAAGCAATGAATTAAACGGAGAGTAAATAAACATTACTTATGCCAAAGTCGTAAGGTTTAAATTCGCACATAACTTTTAATAAATGGCATTCAGAAACCCACGCAGTAAGAATGAGATCATCAAGCGGTCAGTACAAAAGGCATTAAAGTCCAGTGTTTAAGTTCTCGTGTGAAATCTTATAATTTCAAGTGTCCCTTGGGAGGGAAAGAGGATCTATGTAGGACGGTGAAAACAGCTGGATCATGGAATTTGCAAGGTTGGATTTTAATTTACGAATACTAGTAAAGAATCCTCGAATAGAACAATTAAACTCATACGAAAAAACCGACTTACAACTTTTTCATATTAAAAGCTGTAAAATTAAGAAGCTACTAAACTGAGGTTTTTCTATTGATTTATGTATTGTAGATTGCAAGAGCCCAAGCAAGGACTCTTCTAACACAAGTCTTGTTACCTAAATTAATTATAAGCCCTTATTGTAAAAGAAGTCAACTCAACGAAAGATTCAACACGTTAAATCACCATTGTGGCTTAAACGATTAAGAACTATTAATGAGTATGGTCCTTAATTAAAATAAATTGCTCGTGTATTTTAACTAAACCAGCTTTACAAACTAAGCTGTCGGTCACCAAGTACAGAGTGCACCAGACCGATATTGTAACACCGCGGTGGTTATTCCAACAAAGGGACAAGGTACAAGGAGACTTAGAATTAGATAGGACTTTCTAAGACTAAGGTTCTATATTGTCTATGTTTGTTTAGTTTGTAGCTGATAAATTTCAACGTCTATAATTTGTTTTAACTTGGCTGAAGTGATTTCTCACAGTTTTATGATATTATGTTTTACACATAATTATAATAATAATAATAATAATAATATTGCTGGACAATTTTTACACAGCGACATCTAGCCCCGTGGTAAGCTCGAAGCTTGTGTTACTTATGTTGTTAATTCCTTCTTTATATTAAAATAACCACTTAATTGTTTACTTGGATATGAGTTATTTATAAGCCTAGTTTGAAAGCTTAACAGAATTTATTACGGTAACATGTATTAACATAGTGTAATTTTTTTTGTTAATAAATATTTTTTACTTTTTTTTTAATTATAAATAGACACACACACACCTTTCTTTTCCTTCATTATTCCTCTTCTGCGAGATTTATAATATAGGTACCAACTAACAATTGATTTTTGATGATGTTAAACCACCCACTAGCTTATGCAATTCTAACCCGTTTTTTCGCCCCGGGAGTTAAAACAATGTAGCAGCCAATATTTCAAAAACCAGTTGCGCTCCATTTCCATTGAATACTGGTCCTATATTTGTTTCTTACCTTATACGGACGTGTCCCGCACTTACGACTAAGTCTGTGCGATCGTTTGATCCCTTACAGGAGATATCCACATTAACCACCTTACTGAGGCTTCTGAAGACTTAAGTTACCTGTCCACAGTAATGGAGCGGAATTCTAACAATTGCGTGAAATTTTCGCTAAGCTAAAAGTTTTTCAACAATAATTATAAGATGTTTTAAGTGTTCCGATTTAAGTTAAAATAAAGTTAGAGTAAATAACATTTATTTTAGGACTAGCTAGCTAGGTACCGTTTGGTGCCAGCCTTAGAATAGTTAATATAATCTTCTCCGGTGGGTTTGGTTGACCTAATAGGGATTTATAACCCAGAGGGAGGATTTTACATTATTTTTAGTTCTCAAGCTGTTTTCAGTTCACTATTAAATTTGCTTTTCATATCAGAAATCGTCAGTGAACAGGCTGCCTAATCCTGCGAAGGTTTCTAAGGATTTATCCGGAAGGCACTTGTAATGTAAATATGCCATTGTGCTAACCACAAAACTGAACTGAGGCATGAAGTCAGTGAACCTTTAGTGATAGGTAAATATATTGACACGGGTGTAACCACTCGAGCGGATTTTTTGTATTGTCCTTTGTGTAGGACTTTTTGTGAGTATGATGTGTGAGATATTTATGAAAAATGGGTTTTGTACAAGGGATTTTCGTTATTCGTTTCGTGTAAATTCACATTTTTGGAGGCTTCAGCTTTTATCTTATAAGAGCTCCTACAGGGTTGACTTCGACAAATAAAAAGCTGTAAGGGTGGAAATAAAGCCTCAAACTAATTGCGATTTGCAATTACACGCAGCGACACAGAGCAGAGTGCTTTACAGATCGGCTCGTGGTCGGTATTAGTGTCCTTGCAGCCCTAATGATGCCCTATGTACTGGTTTGAAACTGTTGGCATTATCGAATATATTAAGGTTTGTGGAATTCTCCAACATACCTACAAGAGTAAACACTTTATGTTTTTTTCACCATAAAAGTATGCCTTCAATCTATCTTTTTCTAATAAAATTGATCTAAATGACCATCATACAGATAAATCACGATTAGGTTAATCTCCTCTATTGATGGATCAAGGAAATATAAGACGTTATCGCCTTTTACGCAGCACTTTCACAGCTACCATTCATCTTTGTATGAGAGAAAAATGTTCGTATTTTAGCGACTGAGTCATTCACACCCCATAAGTCTGGACCATTGTCTCAGTGAAACTGGTCTGCAATTAGGCTGCGGACAAACTGAAGTTATTGCCGTGTAAATCACAAAATATCGTGTATATTCGCCTTAGGTTATTACCGAAGGTGTAGGTTGGTACTGGTTTGCGGAAAAGTGGAGTGTTTTAAACGATTTGTGATGCTTAAAATGTACCTTAATAATATTTCTGTTGTATAAAAATTGTACTGTAATAAATTATGCCTAATTTAAGGGATAAGATATTATGAAATCAATGAATCGTTTGCTATTTGGGTTTTGTTTGAAATTGAATCAAATTAAGAACAATAAATATATCAGAATCACAATTTACTTCTAAGCGCTGTTTGGGCAAAGGCTGGCAAGTGATCATTATATTAAGTGAGAACCTTTGATTGGCTGTATTAATATTTTTTTTAATTGTTAGGCTGATGTTTTTTATTTATTTATTGATTGTCATTTAAATATGTTTCTATTTAGAGCACTTTTAGCACTTTTGTTCTAGACTGTAAGTGAGCGTCAAACTCGGTCTGCATTTTGAGCACTCCTTCAGGTAGCGTAAAACACTGAAATGAGCTGTAAATATTCTTTGTTGACGGTTTGAGAGCCCTTTTCGTCTAAGGACTGCTTAGGGATACCGTTTTGTTAGAAAATAAGTGGTAATACAAAATTGCGGAAAAATAGTGGTTGTCTTCGTTATTTAATTTACCGAGTGTTTTGGGGTAGTTGGCTTTATTATTTTTAATTATACAAATATAGCTCGTCAATTTACACAGCTCAACAATTGACGAAGAAAGTAGTATTGTTCTGAGTGTTTTACGGTTCTGGTAAACGTGGTGATTATAAAAAAATATATTTCAGGCAAAAAAAAAACAAACGACTCATATACAAATAAACACTAAAATAAGCTAAAAAATGTAATATATGCCTACGTGTGTATTACGTTACACAATTTTCCTTAGTTACCCAACTATATTCCAAATCATTCAAGATCTATAATGTTATATTGGTGTGACGCGTGGACCAATTTATCACAGATCTAGCAGTTCGACACAAAATATGATGTAATGATGATGATGACGAAATATTTTACGCCCTATTTCACGTTTCATTAAAAATCATTAAAGTAATTTATATTATAGTACTGAAGTGGAGCGATAATATGATGTGAAGTAAAAGCTATAAAATCAGGATTTCGCCCACGAACAAACATTCGTGCAAACATCTTCTGAACACGGTTTGCGTGGGTAGTTCGTGAGTGGTCAGATCGTTAGCTAGTAGCGATTAAAAAAGAAAACCAATTGCTTTAAATAAAAAACAAATCATATTACTTTGATTTTGTTTTTTTTTTCATGAGCATGTTATTATTTTTTTATTACAATATAATTTATTGTAATAAAAACAAAAGATAAGCATAACCATTGAATTTTATATCATAAAATCTATATTTTTTTATACCGCGAAGCAGATACATACAAAATTATTTGTGTTTTTTTTTAGTTTTTAAAGCGATTACTTACATCGTTTTACTTATTTGTCGCTATCACTCCAGCGCGACCCTACACAGGTAACGCGCCGTGTCCTAACACTGTAGAATATGGGCAAGAATTTTATTGCAGTACTTCAAAAGACATTAAATTCTTTTCTCGATGTAGCAGTCTGTGTTAAGTATCTGTTTATAGTTAACAGCTAAGGCAAGACAACGATTTTGTTTGAAGAAAACAAAAACGTAAAGCTCATATAATTTAATAGACAACTAGCTATCCGCGTTATAATGGTTTTTTACCAAAACGTAGCCTACGTAAGAGAACCAAGACTTTCCTGCTGTAAAACGTACCCTACGTAGGAGAACGGATTGCCGATGGTGGCGAAAAGTTCTCGAGTGGAGTGCAACCAAGGCGGATCGGCAAAAGCAGCGTCAGACGTTGAACGTTGGATTTGGTCACCAGTTTCGACCCTAAACTTGGACTTCTTCAGGACCATTACCTCAAGGACACGGATCTCGACCGGATGCAGATTTCTCATTTATCCCATTATGAATCATTAATATCTGACTATGAACAGCGCCGCAAAAATATGTGACACAGATTGCCAGCAAAAACATGTGATGAAAGTAACGTTATTATGCACGTTACTTTCATCACATGTTTTTGCTGGCAATCTGTGTCACATATTTTTGCGGCGGTTAATAGTCAGATATTAATGCTGGTGACTGTACCATGGTAAGCGTAGTAAATAGGTATAGAATTTTAAGGCGTTAAAATTGAATAACCTCGGGCTTATCTAAAAATCAGGTCCAAAGTTGCGTGATGGTAAGTATTCAAGAGACAATTTACACAATAAATAATAGATTAAATAATCTGGTAATCGATTGTTTAAATATATAGTTTTTGATTATGAAATAAATCTTTTGTTACCCACTGAAGACTTTGAAATGTTTGATTGATATTAATTAATTTGAAATTGAATATCGTCAAGACTATCATTTCAAACTAATTGGAATTTCGTAAAGCTGCTTTCCAAGTACCCAGTATCACAAAATCTGTGCGTATAAAAGAACCGTGTTGGCTAAGTGGGAGCACACTCGACAGTAATTCTAAAGGTCGTGGGTTCAAACCCTGTGCGAAACACAAAATGTGCCTGAACCTTAAAAACACCAACCCACACTCTTGGTGTGACGAAGAGGGCCTAATCTCTCCAAGAGGCCTAATCTGTCAAGAGAGAAGTCCCTCTGTCCCAGCAGTGGGAACGTAAATAGGGTTATTGAAGATCTAAGTTATTGATTAAGTTATTTGATTTATTTATTAAGTTATTGGTTGATTATTAAAGGCGCAAGAAAGTTCTGTAACCAAATTTTTAGCGTATCAAAACACAATTTGAAAATAAAATATATCCGGATTTCAAGCCCTTATTTGAGATGAAGCAATGAACGTTCAACCAATTTAAGGATCGACAAAAAATGTAATAAAAGGAGAATTTGAGAGTTTTATACCGAGGCTCACTAAATCCGTAAATCCCTAAAACTTAAGACGCCAAAATCCACACTTTACGTGTTCAAACACCACTCTGTAAGTATTTTGATATTATGTCTACTTACTTTTTTATTCCTTAGGCTTTACTTGGCAAGGTAGGGAAGTATTGTAATGCATAGAATCATTTTATTTTACTTTCCGTGTGATGCTGGCCTAAGAAGAGCACCATCGTCCCGCTAAATGTAATATACTAGATCACGGGCATCAGCATAGTTCTGTTTAGCTAATAAATAGAATAATCTAAACTTACTGCTAAACTATCCTGCCGTCCTATGGTTAAAAAACCGTAAAGTGACAAACCCAAATTGTTGGCTACGAGCAAAAACGTGAAAAATGTTTAATTCTAGACTTTGTGAAGACTTACAGTCTTCTTTCATATACCATTTTTTAAATAATTTCTGGGGCTTCTATTTCAGTATGAAACGGGAACATCAAATTAAACACATGAGTTTTTATTGAAAAATTTGTGTTTTAGACAATGGTCATCTACTTCATAAAGTGGGGGTGTGCAACACTAAAAAGCAGTCAGCTGAAGCGTAGCGGCTTTTAAGTGTTGTATCTTAGTGAAACTGTATGATGATTTTATGCTCACATACAGTTTTTCCACAAATGCTTAACTAAAACACAGTTAAATCACTTAGTCGTCTTTTTGCATTGCATTGTATGGAAAATTGGACCAGCTCTAATTCTTAAAACACCGTTAAAAACCTTTAACGGTTTATTTGTTGTTTTGTGGTATACGGAAGAGATATGGATCTAGACTTAAACACAGTATTGGAAGAAACATTTTATCTAACTGTGTTTTAGTGTTGAAAAATGTACTTGTAGACTCATAACATACATATAATTTTACGGCTAAGTCTATACTTCCTACATTTTATCTCACCTCCAAAATGGTAAATCATGATTAAATTTAACGATTATCTTTTATTCAAAGCAATAAAAACAATATTGAATCATATTAATATTGTTTATAGTTATTGTATGTAATATAAAGTTGCAAATATATATAGGAACATTTTAAAACTTAGTTTGATAAAATCTCACTGTTAAACAAATGAACTGTGATCGCCTAGCGATTTACCATGTTTAATTTGCCATGCAAAATCAGTCTTGAAGTTGCGACGTTAAAATTATTCTCATACTTAATTACAGATTAGAATCAGTTTTAAAAAATACTTGCTTCATAATATTTCCGCGTAATTTGATTCTGAGCGTTGTCCTGTTTGTTTATGATACAAAAATTTAACGCCTCGACGTGTTGCGCGAATTGTAATTGTATTATTTGTGAGAGACTTCGGTTTTAACAGCTCAGATTAAAGATACAACTCATGTAAGTAGTATTTAAAAAGTTGACAGTCAATTTAATCTAGATCATTAATTAATACCCATTAATTTTGTTTATTGCAGTACAATGTCTCAAGTCAAAACTCGACAATCGACGTCCTGTCCCGTGTTTGGTTTGCCAGAGAAGTTACCAGTGTCCCAGTTGCCTACTTATAATGATGTTATGAATTATTATTATAATCATTAAATATCAATTAAAGACAGACAAAACAACAAAAGAGCTGACTGTCCATAACATATCCGAAATATTGGCTGAAGAAATATTAACTATATATGTAAGCCGTAGGAGAGTATAAAAGTTAATTCGCACCTTTCACCGCACCGCAGAAGTTTAATGAAACCTTATTATGGTCGTCAAACCAACATAAACTTTCAACAGAACATTAATACATTTACAGCTGAGTCTCATAGATAGATTATTTGATATTTGCAGTTGCTAATGAAAACTTATCTCAAACTCTCAACGTGTTTGAAAGACACTCGTGTTCCCAAAGAAGAAACTCTCTTTCTAGTCGATCAAAGAACAACAAGAGAGATGATGATAGTTGGTGTAGATCTAGCTGCAACTACAAACAATAAGAAAAAACAAGTTTATTGCGTAGCAAAGAGACAATTGATCGGGAATCGGGAACAGCACGGTTTTTCGGAAACCAAGCTGTTCCCGATTCTTTACAGATAATGTGAGATTAATTCTAGCAATAGCGAGGCATCTAGTCCAATAAAAAACCCCTTTGCCGCGTCATCAGCAAAAAAGAAGAGGTTAAGTTTACCATCGCTAGCTCTCGCGGAGCTTCTGACAGAGCCGCGGTTTTGATAGCTTCCTTGGTGTTGAATGATGTGGAAATCGTTTCTTCAAACGATACCGGTAGCGTCATTGATCGATCCAAGTTCTGGAGAACTAAGACTGGATATCTAGTTCAGTCGACATCATGCTGAGTCGAACCCTCTCCGCTGTGTCACGCAACACACACAGTTTATAGATTAAGTTTTTTGCAAGTTATTTTACATGGTTTAAAAATTGTGTTTCTCTTTCTATGTATGGTTGTGTTTTATTGTAATTTGTGTGCGTGATCCAGTGAATAAATGTTATATCTATCTATCTAGGTTGCGCCATGTGAGAACTATTGTACAGTCAGAACAGCTTTACAGAATGCAGATTGCGATGTATGTGGTATTTATTTTGATGGTAGAAAGGACAAAACATTTGTTAGTATTCAAAAAGAAGAAATGTTACAGAAAAAGAGTTACAGAATCCCACTTAGTTATTTTATCGGAGCCAGGAAGTGAATTCTTCGGACATATCACGTCATAAATTGTTCGAAATAAGTTACGGCTCTGTTAATTATCCTATTTCCAGGTATATACAAATATATTTATTAATTGATAGCAGAAAAAAACAATAACAACAATTTGACAGCGTGATAACCAGAATGTAAAAAGTAGTTATATATTTCAACGGTTTGTCTAGATGCTCACATTCGTCCTTTACACAATTACCAATATTTCCGACGATCTAATTGTTAAGTACCTAAGATATCTATTTTCAATCGAGCACCTCGAAATATTATAATAGATTAACGAGATTTCGTATGTTTGATTCTATCTTTCAAAGATTATTTTATATCGCTATGCCGTTCAAAAATTCAGGAACCTACAACAAAACATGCGCCAAATATTTAATAAACTTGATATAAATCTATATTTAGTGCTTTTTTTTTCTTCAGAAATCATTTTCGCTGATTTTTATCATAACGCGTCGAACGTCAGACCTCCACAAGGTCCACGACACGACCGAGAAAGGGAGCGAAACGCATAAAAAGGTAGAGCAGGTAGACGTGTTTTAGTGTTGCATTGTCAGTTAACGGTTTTATTACGTTTTAATTACTTAGACAATAACGTCATATTTCATTTCTTAAAACCAGTGACTGTCTTTTAGGCTTGTAATTGTTTAAAATATATGTAAGTTTACCTACGATTTTACGTCTAAGGGCGTTTAGCGGCTCTTTAGTGTTGTACGAGTACAAAAACTGTGTTTTAGACATTGTAAGTCCTAATCATATCATGAGGGTGGAAATAGTTATAAAAAAGTTAAAGTCAGATAGCGGTTATTTAGTATTGTTTATGCATGGAACTGTTTTCTAAGTTTGTAGGACCAAGCGAATGAAAGCCTTAAATTCACGATTAGAGGCGTTTAGCGGTATTTTAGTATAGAAATGCTAGATAACCGTGTTTAAGAATTGAAAATGTCTCAAAATGATGTAGTTAACGGTATACGAGGGGTCCAGATCTCAGGCATTATAAACGATAGAGCCATGAGACCCAGACTAGAAGATAGATAAAAGTTTACGCTTTCGTGCTGTGTATAAAAGTCAATTTTGGCAAAATGTCACTTTACGGTTTTTTAGCAATATGACGGCAGTATCATCCCCCAAGATCTTTAAAGAATTTTTTTTACTAATGTTGAATTAATGTTTGTTGAATAAAGTTAACATTCACCAACCCGTACTTTAGCAGCGTGATGAGATAACCCTAATCTCTACCGTAAAGAGAGATGTTCCTGTGCCCCAGCAGTGGGAATGTAAATAGGGTTGCTTTTTTAATTTAGATTTTAAAATTTATTTCTATAGAATTGTACAGATTAATTGGACTAGTCTATCAACACAAGTAGGTACTAATAATACTAAAACTGTCAGTACCTACCTAGTTATTATAAAAGATTATTCAGTTTCTCAAATGTGACATAAGATCCTTCTATACTATACGTTATTGTTCCACGCACCGCGCTATAAAAAGGAGGATAATCCCATATCTCATAAAGGTAGAGCGAGTCGCTAAAGAGGTGGTTGTTATATTATATAGTAGACTAGCGATGTGAAAAATTTATTATTATTGCAATATTAATTTGTTTACGTATTTACGTATATTAATATTCTAATGGTTTGGTTATTACTTATGTTTAATTTTTATGTAAAATATTGAGATTCTAAATACTCGTATGGCATAAAATAAACCATAAACAATAAATACGATTGTTGTTGAACCGAAACACGCTATCGCAATAAATCATCGTATAACTCCCTACACTCTACAATTAAAACGATGGACCAAAATATATCACTAATCGCAATCGTACGAAGCAATACAACTGCCCACATAAAACAATTAACTCAATCCCAAACCAATTTATCATAAAATTGCTTAATCGTCGTACTAACAATTAAATAAAATTGCCAGCGATTCAGGTCAGTTAAGTCATCAATTCATTAATAGTCCAAAATGATAGGCCTTCATCGCCCCGGGTTCTATGGTAAAGTTTAAGACTCAATGCAACCTGCATGGTTGGAACTCTTAGAGCCCGGTCCAATGCAGCGAACCCACCCCACCTGATCCTCCATCCCTTTCTAATCCCATCTGGTTATGACCCCTCTCCCTCATCTCTTTTGCACCTCGAAATTACACTCGGCAGTTTTCGTTTATGCTCGGATGCAAGCCGGTGTTCTGAGCCCAGCTCAGTTCCACATTTCAGTCAGTTCGTTTCCAGCCGCCGGCCGATGAGCGTCGCCGCTCGTGGCGCCAAACATCGTGATTGCATCGTGTTTGTATAGGGATGTTTGTTCCCAGATAGCGCCCTACAAACCTTAACAAGGATTCGATAGTGCAGTGTTCGTGGAAGTGACGGTTTGATGGTCAGTTTTGATGTTGCAAGACTTGCAAGCACCGGATGTTTAATGCTTGTTTGATTGTAAAAAGTAAACATTGAGATGACAGATGTAAATATTAGAGCGATGTTGCCGTATGTGTTGACTGGGAACCGTTTAATGGACTAGTAAAAGCATTAATGTTATAGCGAAAATGTGCAAATGTTTTGAATTCATTGAAATGCTTACCTATTGGAAATAGGATTCTTATTGGAGTATTGGCACTTATGATAGCTTTATAATTTATTATCATTAATGTTAATAATGATATAAATCATTTTTTTCATGACAACTTTATGATGCCCTGAGAAATCTAATAGTTGCTCAACACTAAAAGATAGATGAGTGATGCTAGTCGTAAATTAAACTACAAAGTTACATACTGGGTTATTTGATGTTGGTTCATTATTGAACAAGTTAAATTGATTAAACAGGAAATCATTAAATGTTTTGATGAGTTTAATTTATTGAACATGTGGGTTGGAAAGGCAACAATGAGAAAGCAGTTATGCATTATTTTGTATACAATAATATACATACATGTTTAAACAATGTGGCTAATAGATCTATTGTTTAGAACAAGAAGATTAATTTTACTTTAGTGATTAATTACAAAGCATTTATAAAGAAATGTATGACAAAAAACGTTTTTATAACTACTTGAAATTACAAACAAATAGGTATTCTACATTATTCATTTAGTATATTAGAAGATAGGAAAGAGTGCGGTACTGTAATATTAAAAATACAGTTTCTATTATTATAAAAAAAACTGTAAAAGATCGTAACATCAGAGTTGACCAAATAACTTATTATTTTCTGTGATTTACAGATTCAGACAAGACACTGTTTCCAGTAAACTATTTGTGACAGTGATGATAATTTCACATTTGTGAAAAAGTTTAGTGTTAGGAGGCACAGTAAAATTAGGTAAGTACCTAGTAGATAATAAATAAATAGCCTTTACACTGGCAACATTGATAAAATTAAATTCAGTTGTTCTTAGTGAAACACAATCAATTTTTTATAATAATAATGTAAATCCTTTTTGGAAATATTTGTGACTACTTTTATAAGATAAATAAAATCTCCACTTTTTAATACTTATTAATGAATAATAATGGGAAGAGTCCTGCCTAATAGTGGGAAGAAACATGAGTTGTAATGATGATGAAAATGAAACTAGTCGGCACAAAGTGGTCCGTTCGCCTGACCTTTGCAAATGATAGTAAGGCACTCACCTTACACGGTTGACCGACATTCTATGCTTGATGGATGTACGATTTCACTGTCAGATTGATTTGACTTAGGATATCTGTTACTTGAGTTTTGATGGCCAAAATGGCGATAACACAAGTGACATCATTAGATATAATTTTGTAAATTTATAAAATACGTTACACTATAGATATAGACACAGTGATTGACCCATTTAAAATTTCAAAAAAATTGGAAATGGGTTCGACTCCCACTCACCAAGGTTACGATATGATCTTGTAATTTTTCTATACTATTTTCTGATGTTTAAAATTGACGGCTTTTTATTGCAGGTCATTTACGTAGTTTTCCATTATAACAATTTCTTCAAGATTTTTTATTGTATTTATTTTAGTCAAGACAGTTAGAATGATGATCATGATTCCCAGTAGTAGGTAGGTACGTAAGGTAAGAAGAGAGTCGAATCTAGCTAAAACGTTCGTTTGAATACTAAAATTTATGTGGAGTAACTCTAAGTCGTGCTAGATGTAGGATAGGGTAAATGTAGCGACACGTTTTGAATACCATTAAGTTACTTATTTCTAAGTTAGCCAGATCTGTGATTGTACGTCGGTGAGAATTTAAATGGTTTATCAAATGAATAATGGCCTAAGTGATAGTATCGAAGGAAGACACGAAATTTATTGAATGCTAAAATTATTTTATCTCTGGTTCTTGGCTGGACTTATTCGAAGTCATGAATCTGGTTTGGAAAGGCATTATATCCTTACTATCCTTGCGATGATTTAGTAATCATCGTGGGATAATGGATTTTTCTTACAAAAACAACAGGATTTGCATTAATGCTTTATAATGCGGGAAAATAATTACGCCAAGACACGCTTACACTTAACAAAAATCTGTTAAGCGTAAGTAACTCCCTTTTGATGTTTAGATACCCAATATAATTTACTATTCTTATTTGAAGAATACAACTTCGTCTCAAAACGTCATATCTTCGATCTATCTATATTTATAAAAGAAAGTCGTGTTAGTAACAGTATCTATAACTGAAGAACGGCTTCAAAGTAACCATTATAAGTGAGAAGGACATAGGCTACTTTTTACAGTGGCAAAATTACAACTCGAGCGGACAGCTAGTCTACATTAAATCATAAAGAAAGAATATAAAATAGATGAAAATCTCCAGACTTCATGAGAGATAAAAGTTCATAATTTAGATGCTGATGTAAACAGTCTACGAGAAAGTCCGGAGAGAAATTCACAGAGAAGACTCAACGATTCTATCAAAATAATTAACAAACTTTACGGCAAAAAATCCGTAGACAGCCACAACGAAAGCTTTTATTTATTCTTCATTTTTCTTCCTGAAACTCTAATGATCTTTAATGAAAAGAAGCCGATACTGCACTAATTACTTTCTTTATAACTTTTGACGCTTTTTTATTTTCAAAATGGCGTCATTCAAAGTAAAATAATTAGTTTGCCACCCTGTCAAGCACACTATTATTATAAATAATGTTGTTTAACGTACCAGTTTTAAATATTGATAATGCACTGTTTTCAAACAAAAGTGATTTTAATTATTGATGGTGATATTCATTAGGCGCCGTGCTGGCTAAGTGGGCGTACACTCGACTTTCATTCCAAAGGTAGTGAACCGCAACGCATCTCTGATTTTTTCTTGAATAATTATGTGTGCATTGAAACACGTGCTCTAACAGCGAAGGCAAACATCGTGAGGAAACCGGCATTTTCTGAAAACTTAAAAACGTTTAAAGGACATTATTAGCACACAATACATAAATATATATTATAATATAATACTTGGTGCATGAAACACTTATTATTTTAGCTTAGTGATTTGACGGTTGGTCTGTGCTCCAAAATAACCTTATAAAATCGAAATGAACCTACTACCCTATAAGACCGCAACTCCACTGACATAATAAGTAGAAACATTACAAAGATATGTGCCTACTTCAAACAAGTTCTTGGCATGAAACGCTCATAAGTCTTTGTCACTTGGCACACAGATATTCGAAACTTCATATCTAAGTAGTATCATTCTTAACTGTCCCTAGCTAAGTCGACTCAGTTTTGAATTTTAATCGTTAATCTTCTTCAGAGTTTTCTCCAGGTTTTGAGTTGATGTTAAGTATATTGCTAGGTTCTAAGAGATTGGTGGTTTTTATTGGTCTTGTAAGTTGTAAGTCATCAACATCATCATCATGATTTCAGCCATAGGACGTCCACTGACTTCCCCTTCAGATGTTTTGGTCGGATGCAGCTTGCATCCACCATTAACTGGCAGCTTTGACAAGATCATCTGTCCATCATGTTGGTGGACAACAAACGCTGCTTGCCGATCCATGGTCTCCAACTCGATAACTTTACAGCCTCTTCGGCCATTCGTTCTCCTCGATATAAGTCTATTGCCGCTGGGCTATGTCAGCGATCCGCGTTCGTAAGTTTCTGATTCTGAGCGAAGATTGGCACATGTAAGCGACGGCCTCTATGAGACAATGATCTTAATGAGTCAACGGGTAGTATCTATACCTATTTAGATATGTCCAGTCCAGAGCTTAGTGGGTGGTACGGAAATGAACCTAACACTGTTGGTTTAAACTACTACACTACTAAACTACTACTTTAAAATCAGGGCTTCTACTCTCTTTCAAAGCTTCAGATTACATTAAGAACACCTCAACATTAAAAACTAATAATGCGTTATGATCCATTAGTAAACGAAGCTACATCAAACGCCCCAAAATAGTTTCAAAGCGAAAATCCCGGTTTATATTAAACGTATTTGAAAAGTTTGTAAACAACATACGATATTGATGTGTATAAAATGCTTTATGAACGGTTATTCCAAATATTTGCTCATGTGCTTGGTTCTGAAGCTAGAACTTATTTAGAACATCAATTTAACTTTTTAAATATGTTATTTAAAAAGTTCGTAACACAAGCTTCGAGCTTACCACGGGGCTAGATATCGCTGTGTAAAATTGTCCAGTAATATTTATTTATTTATTTATTTACACAGAATTTGAGGATATCCCTTGTACAAAGCTTAAGGACTTATACGAGTCGAGTACATTATAATTGTTATGATATTATTTACGATACAGGGACTTCTCTCTTGACGATAGAGATTAGCCTTAATTCACCACGCTGGCCAAGTGCAGGTTGGTGAATATCACATGCCCTCCTAATTTTTCAAATTTCTCAGAACATGCCGGTTTCCTCACGATGTTTGTTATATTACATCCCACTATTGGGCACGGGTCACCCCAGTAGACCTTTAATAGGAAATGGCAGATAAAGAATTATTGATTTTGCACTGTTTTTAATGAATGACGCACTAAACTCCAAAAAACACAAGCATACTGTTAAATTGTAAATCAATGATCAATGCTTCTGTAAGCTTATAATAAGGGTTATAAAGCTTCAAGCTCGGATCTTCAAGCTTAAGGATTAAGCTACTACCGATAATGAGGTAATAAAGTAGTTGTGTCCTTTTATAGAAACCAGAATACTAAAACGGTTATAAAAATAGCTCCGCCTACGATTTATGATTCAGAAGGTTTATTTTTATCACGTTTATCTTAAGATTGGTAAGAGTTAGTGTAGAGTTGTATTTTTTTTTGTATTTAGTTGATTTTTTCATTTCTTTTCATAACATAATATAAGAAATACGTTCGAAAACAATTATTATTAAAAAACCGCGTTGATAAATTGGTTTTGTGTGTGTGTGTGTTTTTGTGTTTAACTCCATTTAGGGTTTGCTATAATTATAGCTGCATTAAAACCATCGATCTATCTTTTTCCATGCAGCCATAATGAGTCATAATGTATGTGTGCATTGGCAATTTTGTTCTTGCCTTATCCTATATCGAAAATATTAATTGTGAATAATTATATTTACATAAGAAACGTTGAAAATCCTTAATTAAACCGCTATGGTTTTTTTTAAATATAAATCGACTCATACTCAACAACCAAGGTTAGGTACATTGTGATCTTGTATTTTTATACCATTTTCAAAAATTTTTAAATCTCAAGTCAATCATTACAAAAATAAAAAGTAAAAATATAAATTTGGCGTTAAATCCTTTACAGGTAGATAGATAGCTTTATGATACTTCTTATCTAAAATCAAGAAAACATTCTTGACATGCCGTAGATTATTTAGCTGTTCATAATTTCATAAAACAATTTCTCAAATCACTTCGGCCTGTCCTATCTCTACCCAGCTTTCATCTCAACAAAATATTTACTTTAGGCAATTTTAACGGCCATTAAATAAAAGTCGCATCCGTTTAAGCCCCAACCAGTTGAACTTCCGTTCAGAAAACAGATCATAGCTGTGATTTACGATACAAATATTGGAAGAAATTTGTCGTAAAACGCTCCTAATGATGGCCTTGCTTGGAATTTTGAGATATATTTCAATCTTGATTAAATAATGATCACCATAAAAGCTTTGGAGAGATTTCGTTACATAGACGTCATTCTTAATCCGGCCTCAATGTTATTACTGTTAGGGTTCTGTACCTAAATGACAAAAAACGTAACTCTAATTTCTGTCTGTCTGTCCGTCAATATGGCACAGCCATTTTTATACATAACTATAAAAGTTATATGATATGGTAAATATTGTATTATAATTATAATAAATATACCTGGAACCTAGCACATGCTATATGCTTAACACGGGGCTTGATGCTGCTGTGTGAATTTTCCAGCAATATTTTTTATTATAATTATTTACCAAGTTTTACAATCGTTAAATAATTGCGCTAAAGCTGAATTACAGTTTTCCTATAAACCAAAAACTAATTTTAAACAATGTAAAGTTGTTTATACCCAAATGATGATGTATGAACAATTTATTTCCGCAAAAAGTACAAACATAACTTCCTTCATTAACTTCCAAGAAAATCCATAAAACACTTTGTAAGCTGGTTGTAACACAACTTTACAAACAATATTAACTGACTCTGTAAGAATTTGTAATAAATGTTTATTCATCATCATTTCAGCCATCGGACGTCCACTGCTTGACATAGGCCTCCCTTAATGATTTCCAAGTATTAGGGTCGGATGCAGCTTGCATCCATCGTGAACTAGCAGCTTTGACAAGATATGTCCAACTTGTTGGTGGACGTCCGACGCAGCGTTTGCTGATCCGTGGCCTACTTTCGAGAACTTTAAGGCCCTATCGACCATACATTCTCCGCGCTATTATGGCCAGCCCATTACCACTTCAAAGAGGTAATACGCTGGGCTATGTCGATGACCCGCGTTCTCTTACGTATCTCCTCAATACAACTTTACGAACATTAAAAACCGACTCAGTAGCATTTGTTATCAATAATGGTTTATTCACACTTATGTTAAAACTAGTTTTTCGAACTTATTATTAATGGGGCCTAAAAATTCAATTGAGAAAACTGTAATCTGTAAATATTATGCTGATGATAATGAAGTAGTCCAATACATTCGTAAATACGAATTTCCCAAGTTTTAAAACCAAGAGCTTTAAAACCAACGTAATGAATCGCCGTATTTCTCTAATATTGACACTTTCGGCGAAATCTTCCGAGATTTGGTGTCGAAAATATTTTAATATAAGTCGGGATTGCGGGTGGGACCTGACGTCTGTTGACAAGATGGGGAAAGTTTTTTAATAAAATAGTAACGGGATGAACAAGACTTGACCCATGGCTTACTGCCATCCCTCTTTTATTATTTGTAATTATTGTTTTCTTAGTAGTTTCTTGGAGAATTTTCTAGCTGTGTGTTAGTGACCTGTTTTGTTTGCCTTTTATTTATCTGTGTAGTTTGTAATTTATATTATGACCCGTATTTATTAATCTTAATACTTCTCGATATTTTGTTTATTAATTATGTATACCTAAAATTTCTTAATTTATAATAAAAACAATTATGATATCAAAAGGTTACAAGTTTATAATATCTATTTAATCTACGTTGAGCGTTCAAACAACTAAAATTCAGCTATATCTTGTAAACCAATTTAAATAAAAACATCAAATAATGTACACAGGAAATCTACCTAGTCCACAAATTTATTCAGAAATACGCAACTGTTTAATAAATTACAAAATCATTATGCAACACCGGAATATTAATCAAGCCCCGGTGTTTATGGGAAAAATCAACATTCATTAGCCATGTTTTCGGTTAATTATCACTTAATTAACTTAATTAAGTCTTCTGATATTGTGTGGTCTTACTATCTTAAAAAAATTACTTAACTAGATACATACGTTAGGATATTTTTTTGGAATTTGTACTCTACTTTTTCTGTGATTGTAATAATTGTCTTGTCAATAAAAGCAAAATAAAAGTTGAATTATTTCTTACAATATAATCACGCAGGCAGAGCCGCAGACAGACGCTGGTATAAAAATAAAATATAGCGAGTAAAATTAAAATTTCAAGAGCGTTCTATTATGTACAAGAAAATTCTTTAAACTGTCATATTTCGAACACGCTTCGCAAATACTGAACGACAAAATATTTTCAACCCAAGTTAAGTTTTGCAACTATAAGCCACTTCTATAAAAATTGAATTTCAATCCGCTTCAACAGGGCATTAATGTCAGCAGTGTACTGCAATGTGAATAAGCGATTGGAGATGACACTACATTCTACGATGTTTAAAATTCATATACTGTATTGCAGTACTGGCTTGAAATAACATTTTTAATATCTACGGATAAGCTTAACAGTAGAAACGAATTACCGTCACAACCGATCGTGCTATCTCTGCTAAACTTATGTATTTATAAAGCTGAAGAGTTTGTTTTAACTCGTTAATCTCAGGAACCGCTTGTTGGTCCTATTCGAACATTTATTTTAGTGTTGCATTGTATATGTATTATTATATTACCACAGGGGATAGATATTGCTGCGTCAATAGACACAATCAAGAGACCACATATCAAAATGTATAGGAACAAATTTCAAGAAAAATAACGGTATGTTTATATCAACTGTTTTTGTTATCGTAGTCGTAAAAGTCTCTAATGAAACTTGGATCTTTACTATTGGGAAATCCCATTTTATTGTCATCAAAATTTTGATGCTAAAAACAATAATTATCACATGTATGCTAAATTAAACATGCGAGATTATTTTATGCATATTTGGTAAATTCACTTTAACATAATTACTTTTTTGTTTTATTTAAAGTTAGAATGGTTAGAAAATTAAATTAAGACTGGCATAAGAATCTTCTGTTTGGAAAGTATAGGCTACTATTCACATGAAATAAAATCTCCCAATTTGTAATAAAATACCTATTTTCTTTGTTCGTTTTCAGATTCTTGCGAAATGTTCATCGTAATTTAAATGATTACTCACGCGAGTTCCTTCGAATATTGTACAATATACTTTGTAATATTCGTGGGAAATTATAATTAAGTACAAAGTGCCTATTTTTACGAATACAATGAAATATTTCTGAAAGTATTGTTTTTTCCATGGAAGCACGTAAATTATTGTGAGGTTGAATGTTTATTTATTTTGAAAGGTATTCTACATAATAACGCAATACTCTTTTTTGATTACTAAGCGTTATTATTATAAAATAATAAACAAAATTGTAAGCAAAACCGTAATAAAAACAAACAGGATACGAAAAATTAAAAGTGTTTTAAATAGACGTAGGAAGTATTCGTTAGCGATCTCATTATCACGTACCCCGTTCAAAAGGCCTACTCGATAAACAACTCCTAATGAATAAAGTCCCTTAAACCCGCTTCTTTTATTAGCTATCTTCCCGTTCCTCAGCTTTGTTCGCGGTTTAATATATTTTCAAATTTTATTATATCCGCGATTAAACGCTGAATTTGTTTTATATCTCCTAACCAATTTTGAGCTAAATCAGTCAGCATTTTTTAATGTGGATTAAACATGCAAAAATCAAAATTTCATCTCCCATCCCTCAAGACAATTGTTGACGAAACAAATTTTGGTTTTTTAAATTAATAAATTCAATACATTTTTTAATAAATGTTTTGAACTAATACGTAACTTGTTTAATCCGCTGAAATAGAGCCTAGATACTTGGTATACAGTTGTTTATAGATGTGTGATATTCATAATTTTAAATATATTTTACCTAAACTAGCCACAACTGGAAATGGATAAAACTTGTTTTATTTCATCAAAGATACAATTAACGATTTCTTTAAAAATAACACACTTTACTCGATACATTTCAGTTTGCTGTAGCACAAGGCAGTAAGGAATATACAAGATTTGTTTAAATTTCCCATAAAACTGGCATAGCTATCATTGTATAGAAATTTCACCTAAATGTATCTTGTGCACTTACTTAAAGTGAATAAAAGAAATAAAAACAATTGGCGCATTACACGTGATGAGGTTATCCAATTGGGAAAATGCACCAAAATCCTGGCAATCACCAAAACAACCGGAAACAATCTGGCAAATTGAAAGAATCACAATTGCGCTCTTATCAGAATGTGTAATACCTGTTTACATTTCTGCTTCGATTCATTTCTACTTCCTTTCTAAGGTTCTTTTATTTTTAACCGACTGGAAATAAAGAGGAGGCTATTTTGCCAATTCTCACAGTTTGCTTCAGTAAATTTATTAAAATTTGGATCTCATATAACACTAATAGTTACGTTCAATATAACACAACTAGCCAACCCGCAAACAATTTCACTTGCGTCTTTTACTTAAAATAAAATTCCTCAATAAATGTCTCTACAACACTGAAATATTTCAGTTTTTTTCAAATCAGACCATCGGTACTGAGTTTAGCTTGTTCAATCAAACAATCAATCAAACAAACTCTTCAAACTTATGGACCAAGAGCCTGTGATGGCCAGACCTTCCTTTAATTCACAAGCGTGAAAATTCTTTCATGTGTATGTCTAACATAGGTAAAAATAACCCCCAAACATGAAACCTGGATCGTGGTTCCTTTGGGAGATAACAGGTAAAAGGTTGTTATCTCCCAAAGGAACCGCGATCCAGGTTTCATGTTTGGGGGTTTTTCTTACCTATGTTAGACATACACATGAAAGAATTTTCACGCTTGTGAATTAAAGGAAGGTCTGGCCATCACGGGCTCTTAGGTTATTATAATAATACTAATTAAATAATACATTTTAAAACAAAACCTCAATCCTTTGCAATAAATCAATTAATAATTTAAATGAATACGGTACTATTGAGCACATAATGAATTTCTCTTTATTTCGGTCCAAAAATGAACTTTGATACACGACACCACTAATTAGGTACCAAAAGTTATGTTGCCATTAAAATTAAAACATTTACCATAAATTTAAGCGGTTATACCGAATGCCCATAACGTACAGTCACCTACGCAAGTAAGTTCATTTTATGCGGCACAAACGAACTAGATATCAAATTTCAATTAAAGATTGTCTGATAATCGTCAGAACTCATCTCCAGTTTTCCTTGATCCCTGACTGTACCTGGTATGAGATTAATAGCTTATTAAAATTTAAGTTCATCGAACCGAGAGGGATCATCTTATAATGGGGAGTATTGTAATTATTCCTTTCCGTAGCCACTGTGTAGGACATTATTCGTCTTTGAGTTTTGTTATCAGAAGTTGAAAGGTATAAAATGACTTTTGTTAACTGTCCTGTCACCGTAAGTATTAACTGTGCTTTTCCATTAAAAACGAATTTCATTTTGGTAATATTTCGTGCAGAATTATCAATAAATAATACTGAAACTATGTACCTACGACGTTATAAATTTATTTTTTATTTTAATGAGTTAATTGTTATCTAATGTGAAACTGGTTCAAACATCGATGCCATACAAAATATCTTATCTTAACGGGATCATTACCAATTCAGGTAGACTCTCTCAAGCACTATAAGTTCTAAGACATCTTGAAATCGTGATAGTATAAGTGCTTCCAGCCATCTGAGCGGATTTTATAATGGCCCGTAAAATTACACACCGCTGCGTTTTCTTTACCGCAAACTCGATTTGGACACTTCTATCTTTTCTTACTACGATCTCTATATTGAATGAATTATAAACTAGACAATATATTGAAATAGATGGCAGTACATGTTACATATACAAGCTATTGAAGAGTGTCATAGATATTTGGATATTTTAACTTTGTTTTTCTTCGTAATTTTTAGAGATAAATTTCTCGTAGATATACCTACGGGGCTAGATGTTGCTGTGTGAATTATCCAGCAATATTTATTTATTTAAATCTACCAACCAAATTATAATGAATCCGTACCGCATGGATATATTTTGCGCGAAAACAAAACTAAACATTTATTTTTATTGAAAAAGGCGCTAATTGAAGTTCTTAGTTATTTATGTGTAAAATGAACCGTTTACTTTACTGACCCAGTTTCACGTAAAGTTTCCATACTTTAGAAAAAAGGTTATTCACCGACTAATTGCTAGCATTATTTCATTCATTACACAGCCCGATGTTGAAGAATGATTTCGTGGAATTTTTTCCTTTGATTCTATAAAAATCCACTTTAGAAGTGAGTGCTAATTCAATTAATATCGATTAGGGCCTTTGAAGTTTTGTAAGTTCAAATTGTTGGGTTATAAGGAAATCGTTCAGCCGTGTTGGCTTAATGATAGCACACTCGACTTTCATTCTGAAGGTCGTGCGTTCAATCTCTCACCGTGAGTGGTGGTTTAGATTTTTTTGCTAGAAAACAATATTTGCGCTTTTAAAACACGTGTTTTTACGGTGATGGTAAACATGGGGAGGAAACCGGCATGATCTGAGAACTTTAAAAAAAATAGAAGGACATGATTGACCAACCCGCACTTGGCCAAGCGTCTCTCTCATCAAGAGAGAAGTCTCTGTGTCCCAGCAGTGGGAACGTAAATAAAGGTGATGATGAGGAAGGAAATATTATAGAAGAAATGCTATCTTATATAATTATGATTCTAGTTATGTCTAGATGCATTTTGTACAAATACATACTTCGTGTTCGTAAGATGATTCTAAACTGAACCTCTTCTGTACCTCTAAGCGGAACAACTAGGTATCCCATTTCCTACACAAAGTAGCGTATCTAAACCGACTTTGTAGCTCATACTTTTCCACACGACATCGTCAAAAACCTTCCGATCTCCTCCCACAGAATACTAATAACTTAATCTTTTATATCACGGTTTTGTGAAACAAAGAGATGAGGGCAAGTACCAGATAACCGACCATTGTATGTAGACCCTCAACGCGTTCCAGATATTCTGTCGTGCCGTCCAGTTTCTGAATAGGACGGGGGGCGAGGGAGGTCAAGTTAATGGTTTAGAACTGGTCGAGACCGTATTAAGCAGCGAGGGAATTATGAAGCATATGCTCTGTGAATACTAAACGTGCATTTTGAAAAGCTCGGCCGATGCGCCTAAAGTGTTTTTAGTGTTCGGAATATTTGTATGGTAGTGTTGTTAATTATTTTATGAATAGAGGGAATGGGTTCACGTGTTGAATTTTGAATACAAGCTTCATGCCTAATAAGACCACTGCAATGCATAAACAATATTGTAAAAAATACTCAAAAATTTGGCTCTGCGACAATTGGGACAGTTTATTCGGCCAAGTATTTGTAACTAAAACTATTGACGCACTCAAAACCTTGGTATCATCCAAATAGAATTAAAATTGCTCATGCGTTTTTTAAATTTAAAATTGACATCAAATTGAACTAAAGTAAATTTTGGAAATATTTCTTATTTCAATTATAATAAATTGAAAAAGGTGACATTATTCAAATTTAATCATTATTGAAATATAAATGAAGCTTAATGACAGGAAATACGATTTTAATAAATAATCTTAACAAGGCTCCGTACCCGAAATAGAGCAGGTTTTCTCATTAAATATGCTAATTTTTAATAATATAAATCTTAGTAATGGGTTATTAGAACATATTAGAAGTAAAATAGTGATAAATATGTAAATCCTAATCTGATTCCAATTGGAAAATTAAAATCTAATCTTAAACATTATGATAAGACTTATTTGAAAATAGATTTTTAAAACTTAGATTATTTCTTAATTATATATACAAGTGTATTATATAAACTCTCATGGTTTTTTAAACATGACGTCTCGCCGATCGTTTCATTTCGCTACCTTACTTTTTGGTGTTATAAACAGACAAAGTCCAGTTTATTTATACGAAAAGCTTACTTTTTCTAGTCGACATATCCGTTTTGCTGTAAGATTACTGTGCCCTAGTCACAAAACGACCGCATTTCGTGGTAGCTTTCGTTATGCTGCCACGAAGTGCTGGAACAATCTTCCTCCACCAGTTAGAAATTCCAATAGTTTGTTCTCTTTTAAAAGTTCCTTAAAAAAATATTTGTTAAATGCTCAAAAAAATACATTTTCTACATAATGGTCGTTTTCTGGCTTACTACATATTTACCATTTTTAAATTCTATTGGCTGTATTGTTTTTGTTTTTTAATTTTAATAACTATTGATATTGTAATTCAGCTTCACCATACATATTATACATTCTAGAGTTCTATTTTATATTTCAATTTGTCTTGTTTTCTTCTTTAACTTGTTTTGATAATTATTATTGTACCCTATTATAAGTGTTTACAGTGCTGTACACAGCACACGGGCGTCGCTGAAAACCAGCGCTATGTCTGCAGTATTGCAGGCACAGCCTATGCTGAGCCGACGACCCTTTTGTGTATTCTGTTGTGTCTAGTTTTAAGTCTCAATGTGTAATTTTATGTTGTAGTACACAAATAAATATTATCTTATCTTATCTTATCTTATTACGTAGATTTTAAACCAAATTCTGATAAGGACTTCTAGTAATTTGAATTTCTTTAATTTGAAAGTATTTTTTATTGTAGTTTTCTCAGAACGTTTGTCTGGATCAATAGAACTAATTTCGATGATTCTTCTTTTTTGATATTTTTGCAGAATATTTAGTGTATCTATTGTTTTTTGCCTTAAAGTTTATGAGTTGCTCTACGAAAAATCGGTTACTACTGAGTTACTTTCAAACAACATCTACTTAAATATACATTTTATACATTTATTTTGAGTCAGTTAAATATCTAATGTAACGTTTGAAGCCAGCGGAAATACTAGGTGTGTGATATTGCCATTAGATTGAAAAAATAATGCTGACTCAGCGTCTACAAAAGCTCCTAATGAATGTCTAATTTGTGATGTACAATTACATTCTTCTATCTTTCCTAGATCGTATGGTTTTTTTTTTTTTTTTTTATTATAATAAAAAGATTATCGCCACTATTAATTATGCGACGGTTAAAACTAAAGTTCAATGATCAAATAAAATTAAATTACTATCGTATGGTGCCGACATAAGAACATCAGAATCTCCCCTAAATAGCTACTGGGTCTTCTTACTATACCCATTATACATAATATATCTTGAAGGTTATTGGTATGATTACCAACAGCTTGGCAATATTAATTAGTTAGTATATACCTGTCTTCTGCTATACCTTGGTCGCTTTGACGTCTACTACAGGAACAGATGGGGTGGTATCACTCTTAGGCCCGCTCCACAGTGCATATTTTAAAAATATTTTAGCATATATTAAGCTGAATTGAGATATCCGTAACTATGTCACCTTTTTCAATTCCAGTTTTAGTTTTATGTCAACTTTAAATGTTTAAGAGTTGTTTTTTAATTAGTATACAAATACCCAATTTTATTATGTGCCGGTATTATAATGTGTAAGTATTTTATTAAAAACAAAATTATCTAAGTATACTTACAATTTTTTAATTTTTAATTACTATGAATTGTACAGTTAAATATTGGTGAAGTTTTCGTATTTCATTGACATGGGAATGCTTGTATCTAATAGACTAAGAGCCTGTGATGGCCAGACCTTCCTTTAATTCACAAGCGTGAAAATTCTTTCATGTGTATGTCTAACATAGGTAAGAATAACCCCCAAACATGAAACCTGGATCGCGGTTCCTTTGGGAGATAACAACCTTTTACCTGTTATCTCCCAAAGGAACCAGGATCCAGGTTTCATGTTTGGGGGTTATTCTTACCTATGTTAGACATACACATGATATAATTTTCACGCTTGTGAATTAAAGGAAGGTCTGGCCATCACGGGCTCTTAGGTTATAATCTCTGAATGTCGGCACTGTACGTATTGACTATGAGATGGCAGAAAAGATTGATGGACGCAATTTACCGCTACGCAAAGATAGTTGTTTTTGAATGTCATGATAGTATTTTGGAATACCATATTATAATATAATATTTGGGGTACCTACAGTGCAAATTATAAGAAGCCAATTTTATACTTCCGTGAATTAAATCATTGATGTTACTTGTATGTATTGGAATCGAACCTGATATAATAAGATAATGTATCAAACTAAATATTATTAAAAAACATTTAAAAATATATTTTTTTAAAACTAAAAATTTATTTACTTTTAGGAAAACCAGCAGAAAAATAATACTAAAATTTTTAATTTAAATAAGTTTCCTCAAGTTTAAGTTCAAGCATCTCATTATTTTAAGTAATTAAAAAACACAGCTTTCAACTTTGATAACAATCTTCTCGCTATAGGTGGTACATCATGTTCGCTTTTTGACGTGAATTGCAACAAATTTACATCGAGTAATATCAAAAACAATACAGATTATCTACAATCTACAACATCATTAAAAATTTTAACATGGACACAGCGAGCTTCGAAAATAAAAGACGTTTTAGGGTTCCGATGTAATTTTTCAAAATCGCTCTATGCTCGCTGTCTAGTTGAGTTCGTTTACGTATTAGTAATGTCCCTAAAGTTCTTATGACCTGATTTATCTGTATTTTATTGAGTAATATTTTTACGAGGGGGGTAAATGTAAGTAAATGAAAATAATATACGACCTTATTCATCTATATTATACTAAATAAATTTTACACGGTTAATAATTCACTAACTAAACTCCATTCTTTCAGATTAATCGATGGTCATTAGAGGAAAGAATTGGTATATAAAAAGAACACAAAAAATTCGAACAACACGCACTTGGCCGCTTATTCAACTTATTGTAATATCACAGCGTAGGGGCGCTTACTTACACAGTTGTCGGATGAAATTGTTTTTGATAAAAACAACGGGAAATCCTTATGTCGTACTGCATAAGACTTAAAATCACCTTGTTCGCCTAAAATTATAGATTTCATTAGGTATATATTGATATTGCTGTATCTTGTTATAAGTTGCGGTAAAAGCGAGATTAATAATGGACATTTTAGGTAATTAGGCATAAAATAACGACCTAATGATCGCGTTCAAACAAATAAACTCTTCAGCTTTATAATATTAGTGTAGATTATGTTGATGATGACTGTAAGTCTAAAAAATTTACCGCAACATCTTTTTCACGTCATATTTTCTGATTAGCCTGAAAATATTGCAATCTTAAACAACATAGAAACTAATAAAAGCAGATAATCCAGCTAGAACACAACATAGTATAATGGTACTTACACACAATTCCACTGAGTCAATTGGCCATCGTAATGAAGCCATTACTGCAGATATATATCGTACAACTATAGACACAATTTCATCTATAGATACAGCTTCATCTACAGATACAACATCATCTATAGATACCTACAGCTTCATTTGAAATGCCGCTATAGATGTTATGTTTGTTGGCGTAATCGCTGCGTCACGAATTCTTACGATTGGCCACGGTTCTAAGCTTTGCAGAGCTTCATAAAACTAGTAATTAATAATTAATTATTCCTAGTCTTGATTTTTTAAATGGCAAGGCAGTTACTTGCCATGTATTTCGAGTTATAAACTGTGTTAAATATTCCTGTATGATACATATAATATATTTATTATTTATTTAGTATAAGTTCAAATTATAAATATATCATCATCAAAATGGAATAATCCAAATACAGATTCATACAAATAGCAGTTTTAATTTACATGAACCGCTTTGATCTCCGATTCTCGGCTCTGGGTTCCGTTGAATAAACTAACAACTTGCAGAATTTGCAGATTATTATACGAAATTGGCTTCATCTACTGATCTTTTAGAATAATCAATTTATTGTTAAATTTCTACATGCATAATATGTAATATATAATTCATGTTAAATTTTATAATTTCCTAAGAATTTCACTACAACAATACAATATTAGAAAATTGTCACTAAGAATAGAATAATTAGATGGTTTTAAAAAACTCATCAACACTATAGAAAGCCTTCTCGACCAGCTATAACTTCAATTATAATAAGAATAAGAATATAGATTTATGGGTATTTATTTTATTTAAAATTCAAAATGTTGAAGAAAACATTTGGTTATAAATACCAAATGAATTTAACAATGATCAAGAAATATCATTAATTAAAGTCACGTATAAAATAAAAAGTCTCGAAACACTCCGAAATGAGCGCAGCCACAGCTTTTGCAAGTCGGTAACACATTTACAAACAATAGAACCATCAAGAATTTGAAACAAAGAACCAATCGAATACCGACAGAGATTTTTTACTCTCGCCACTCTCGAATACCATTTCTGCGTATTCAAGGTAACAGTCCAAATTAACAGACAACTATGACAAGTTACAAGTGCTTTTCACAAAACAACTCATGCAGATGCACATGGAAACTATCCATCAGGCAGTTCTTAATACAATTGAATAGAGTTCAAAATCACCCGACGTGATACGAGTAAACTTGAATGATGTAGTGGTATATTGGAGGGCCATTGAGACTTTTGTGCCCGCTGTTACAAAGACAATACGCAATACAAAGAGCTCTCAGCGAGTGGTCAACAATTCTCAAGACTTCATATTGTGCGGACCGTTATTAGACGTGACTAGTATTTCGTTTTGACGGTTTGAGAGTTTCTTGCTGACTAAACATTCCCACATTACGTTTCCTCCTCCAAATACGCAACAGTTTATTTGAAAGAAGTTTCATTTCCTACGTAAACCACTTTCAATAAAGAATAATTGGTTTCAAATTAGTTTAAAATTTCATCTCAGATCGCGTCAGTAAATCGTTTTCTCACCGAGCTACTAGCTCAGTCATTATTTCACTATCGATACATTTAACTGTTAGGAATACGGTTAATAAATTCACCTCGTGACCATTCTCTAGTTAGTTTATCACGAGAATGGTAATCGTGATCTTGTTCTCTACTATTGTTGCTAGCTTCTCCTGTTTTAGCTTTGATTTATACAACCATTTCAGTAATGAATTTATTAAGCTTATCTGTGGCCATATTGAGGTTTCAATCGCTGTTAATATCGAATGTTGAATTTTGTTCGCGATTTGCGCACGTGTTTTCTTAGTTCATAGTAGTTACATATCATCAATATTATTCAAGATAGATTTCTAAGATAGAAATTTTACAATAATTCCTCAAAATACGAGAAAATTATGAGTAATAAACATTTGGTGAATCTGCTAGTCCCTTTTAGTCTCAATATTTTCTGAAACAAAATTAAATTGCCATGTAACAGAGTTACCTACTTTTTTTCCCTGTACAGAAAAAATCTAACAATTCATACTCTTATATAGCTCAATAAGAAATAATCCCCTAAAAACAAATTAATGGGATTACGCCTGCTTCAGTAAGGGCTCACGGTTAATTCCAAAAATCTTTTTGAAATCACTCTCAGGTCAGCGAAAAATAAGAAATAACGTTTTTATACTAATTCAAAAGCGTTTCCAAAGGGTTCTTGATCGGGACGGATTCAAGCTTAAATCATAAATTGATTTTAGAATCTATTTAATTATTGCTCGACAATTCATACATCAAGATTTAGCCTCGTGACAAACTTAAAGCTTGTTTTTAGGTCCTATATATATCTAATACCTATATTTAAAACAATACATCAGATCTGATCATACATAAACATTTATACCTATAGTATAAAGCTGAAGAACCACCAGTCCGATTTGAAAAGCTCTTTTAGTGGATATTGAATATTAAATTTGTTTGAGGAAGACTATTATGCTATATGATAAAAACTATAATGAATGAAGATAACGAAAAAAAAGCGCAAGCAAAGCTGTCTGCGGTTTGGTTAGTTATTCATAAACTTATAAGTATTTATAAAAATAATTTACGTCATATTATAAAAATCTTAAAATTATAATCCGTTACCAGTTGGTACATTAAAGTACATTTATATAGATTAACTTTGTATTAAATATATAAATAGAACCAGTTCTATAGTCTACCACAGATCCTTGTTTCATCCCTGTTCTTTGCAACCGATTTACCGTGAAAGCGAATTTAACCCTCATTCGATTGTTAGAGGCATCGTAAAAAACTGTCGGCTGGGTTACCTGCGTCCTACTATTTAGGACAAGATTAAGTTTCGGAGGGTTATAAAGTTTATGAAAAACGTTGTGTTGCAATCATAGAAAGTCGTGTTTATCTGAGAATATAGCGTTAGCTTTGGGATCTCTATTTTTATGCTATTTTAGTAACGGGCTATTTTAGCGACAAAAGAGACTTTTAAATTGAAAACTTTGCGCTTGTTTTAATAATTAACATTATTATAACCGATAACTATATTATAACATATTATCTTTGTGTGGTCAATAGAACGCGGTATCGGTTTTTGGCTATTTGTTATTCATCACGTTATCCAGCCGGTTGATCGCAGTTAGTTTTAAGAAAAGCTTTGTTCAGGATGTTGTTTCATAAGTATTTTTTCAGTAAAATACACAATAACTTAAGCTTAAAGCAAAACAAGTTCACGAAACCTAAACAAAATAAAGGAAGAAATTAAGTGGAAATAAAAAATATTTTGCCAAGGCAACTAAGCTTTTAGCAAAAAATTCTTGCCTCTGAAACCAAAACAAAAATTGGCAAAATACGTAATCGGCTTATGATATAACAACATTTATAAGGTTATCAAATATCTATAACTTCAAAGGAATTGAAATCAAAGATAGGAGCCCCTCTAAGGACATCAAAGATGGCGCATTTTGAGTATTAAAAGATTTAGAAAACTGTTATTTTATGCAAGGAGGGTGCATGCAAGCTGTTGTGGATCAGGGCTACTACGATGTGTTATCTCTATTTAACAATGATTCAACAAGTCTTATTTACAATTAAAAAAACTTAATATAAAAGTCGTCATAACCCATATTACGCCCCAATATGGGCACAGGTTTCCCCAATAAAACCGATTATATGTTTTTGGTATAAAATCAATACGCTTACCAGACGGTTTTTTGAAACTAATCCGCACTTGGACATCGTGGTGAATTAAGGCCTAATCCCTCCTTAAAAGGAGAAGTCCCTGCGCCCCAGCAGTAAGAACGTTAATAGGGGTGACGATGATGAATACAGCTCAGTTAATTAATTCCGTAATCGCTTAGAATAGACGATACTTTAAGACGATACATGCGAGTAAAATTAATATAGGATGGTACTATTCTTAGAACGGTACTTTATGGCACCTTACGGCTCAAGTGGGTAGGTAGGTACATTTATTTGCAAGCAAATTTTTATTATTATATTTTTACATGCCCTTGAAAAACGAACAATAGGAATACGTAGAAAAGAGCTTCTAAGGCGAATATATTCACAAACAAGATATCAAAATTCAGACCTTATTTACCTTCCTAAATATGAATCGACAAAGTGGATCACCTACAATGCCCTGATCCTGTTTTGACTAAAGCCCGGGTGTGGTATCAGATTTCGATAAATCTGTTTGCTATGAAACTGAGTTAGTGTTTTTTCTTTGCGATGTTTGGTTGTATAACAAACTAAAGTTCTTTTTATAGTGTCTGCCTTCTATCGTCTGGATATTTTTATTTTTCTCACAAATTCTCACTTCGTTTTGGCGCAGTAACCCAAAGAGTCTCTCTGTACAGTTTACATTCAACTCTGAGGAATAAATAAAAAATTTGATGATTTCCTAATGTAGATTTGGAAATTATAAGAATCCTTTATCTATAAGTAGATTATTATCCCCATGTCTGAACGCAACTACAAATAAGATTAAATTTTAACATACAAAAAAATAACTGCTGGACAATCTAAAATATTTTAGACTAGACAAAGTAGAATTATAAACTAAAAGGTATACGAAAATAAATTATTTGTGTGAGCGTAATAGGCTTCATCATCATCATGGTTTTGCCACATTATTTTGATTTCGGCATAAAAAATGTGATTTCCTTTATTTTTATCATCATTTAGCAACATAATTTTTGACCGCGGAAACGTATTTCAATTGTCCCGGCATCGATAAATCCTCACCTATCTCATTGAAGTCATAGGCGTCTTCCAATTTTGCGGTTTGTTACCATTCGCAACTTTACGTCAGTTGCCTTTTGTGTCCAAATAATAAGCCGGAAGTCCAAGTATCCTTTGGCCCAAGATCCTCGCTTAAATGACAACAAATATTGCTTGTCCTATAAAGATTTTATTGACAAGAGGACAATAGTGTCCGACTTGAATAGATGGAACGAGAATGAACCCAGTTGCAAGGTAAGCCGTTTACAAATATATTTCAACAAATATCTGTGCTTCCTTCCCTTTTAAGTTCCTTTGATATGAATGTATCAATGCATTTATGTTTTTCTGGTCGTTTGGAGCAAAAAGTGAATTAAATCGATTTACGTTATTGTTAAAATTGTATGTTAGACAGTAGATTAAAAAAATATAATATTTCGGATATTATTAAAGTAAAATAATTGTATTTTAAGGAGACAGTTTGATTTTGCTTTTTTTTTAAGTTTATAAACATGAAAACTTAAAAGAATTTTTTAGAATAAAATACAAAAATAAAACCTACTAGTTTTATCTCATCAAAGGCAACGAGCAGTAGCAACCACCTGCTTAAGTAGTACTTGTGCATCTATTTAAGATATGATTTATAGACTCACGGTATTCTTTTGACTTCAAGTGGCTATACAGATGTTTTTAATGGCTGCGGTAGTTAGTGAGCTTTTACCGACAGGCTGGTTTAGTGTTTTCGTTTAGTCTCTTGGTAGTTATGCACTCCTGGTGGAGACCATTTTATGGAAAGGTAAAAAAACAATATCGGAACATGCTATTGGTAGGTATATAATATGCCACTCTGCTAATAATTCCTGAAAATTATTGCAATTATAAGTAAACTGAGATTTTTTATCATGCCAAAAACTACTGGGCCAAATTAAAAAACTATTTCTATTAAGTCAACGTAATTGTGAAAGAATAAGCTGTGGCAGCATAGATAGTTATAGATAAAACAGGGTAATCAACGTCAAAACAGACTAGCCCACTATTGCATAACACCATCCACACCCATTCGGTGTCCTAAGTTGGAATTAAATTAGACTAACGACTCTCAATAGAATTGTTAGTAATTTTCAGTCAGGCGAAATGTACATCAAGCGTTATGCATGGTAGAACAATGCAACTTATGTTGAAATGTCTACAGAATGTGTAATACGTATTTGTATTGGAAAATTGTTAATTTATGTGGGAGTGGAAAAAAGTAAAGGAACACGAATAGCCTTAGATCTGGATTAAAAAATAGGACAATACCTACCTACCTGAAATAAGTTAGGTACATTCCAAATTTTCATTATCAACTAGAAATAGATTTCTGAATCTATTATTACTTATTCTAACTCAACATGACAGCACAGGAGCCGAACAGGAGAAGGGTGCCCGAATAATTCTTATGTTATCTATTTCCACATAAAAAAATAATTAAAATGCACAAAATACATAAGCGACATACATCAAGCTTGCTATATCTACGAGTTACCTGGCTTCCGCAATTCCTACCCTTATTCGCTTTTTTATTATTCACCTCACACCTGTGTCATTCAGCCGGTTCTGTCCGCCTTAAAATCTCTCAATAACCGACCGACACAACCATATTATAGTCCGAGAGCTGCCCCCAATTTTGGGAAGGTGTTTTAGGCAAGCTAAAAATTGTCCTGCACTTCCCATATTATAATCTAACACTAAACTGACACCTGGTTGGTGTTGAGTAGCGGGGAATGATTTTTAAATCATCATATCAAAAGCTGTAATAGACGCAGCTTGAAATGTTATATAAATAATATTTTAATACCTAAAACAAGATTCTATAAATAACTGAGCTTTACGTAACTTACAATAAGACGATGTTAAAGGTAAACAAGATGATACAAATAAATTAGTTTATTTGTAACTTTAATCGCATAATTAGTATAATTATCTTATAAACATGTCTGCGAAAGTCATATCCCACTACAAGACCATTCCCTTCGTGATGGGACAAGACAGGACAGGGGAAATTTTCAGCTTGCCACAAATACTTTCCCAAAATTGACGCCAGCTCTCGCACTATACCTAAGGACCAGCTGCCGTACCAACCCACTGTCCCGAGCTGACGATCTATTACAACTGTCACCCGCTTTGACCGAAGCAAATTGTCAAAGTAATTTTTATTCTTGAATGTGAGCTGTGATGTTTCTGAAGGTTTTGGTATTTTTGGGTTTCTCAAGGCTAGGTTTTAGGGATAATTTTGTTTTGGATAAATAAATTACTTTCTTTTTTGTAATAAACGCGCTTATTTAAAAAAGTGTATCGTTCGTTTTTCAAAGCCTTTCTAGTAGAAAACGAATGAAGGTTATTTTTACCAGAGGAACAATATATTTCACCAGAAATTCTATAGAGCATCTGACATTATTTCCATTTATAAACAACGCCCACTATCTTCAGCTTACACGGATAATAAAATCACGAACGCTTCCACAAAGAAATAAGTTTCATAAGGACAAGGAACAGGACTAACAAAATATCACTGATGAAATAAGGAAATACTTATGAATTACTGAAAAGCTTTTAGTATAATGCTATGTACATGGAATAATAATATAAGAAGGGTATTTTCACTTATGACGTCACTCAGGCTGTGATTCCGGACAGCTGGAAGAGAGGAATCTTGTGAATTTGCGAGCTCTCCGCCATTTTGCTTTTTTGACGTTTAATAAAACATGCAGTATGCCATGAATTCTTCGAGGAAGTTCTTTATTAAAGTGAATTCATTTTAAGTAAAATTAGTATCAGGAAAAATAAACTTTATATTTTGAATATGACTTGTTTACTAAGTAAAGAAGTGAATTAATTTGAAGTCAATTTAATATATGCATACGACTTAATCTTAGTTTTGTTTCGCTGTATAACTATATATTAATTATATAATTAGAAAGTAGTGAACTGTATTCTGTTAAATACATAAACGCCCTAACTCAGTTGGATAGCACTGTGCTGGAAATTGCGAATTAATACTATTCAAATGGCCTTTTGATTTAAAATACAATCCGACAAGTAAAAAATAGCGAATTTTTCAATATTAACTTAACTGAGCCTGTGACATAGCAATCTCTTTTGTTCGTTTGTATTCAAGAAAAACCCGGAAAAGTATGAGAGCGTTGGTTGAAAGAAACTTGCAAAAAACCTCGAAAAGATGTTGGTATTAACAATAAGACGCTCGGTTTGTGGGAGTTCTTTCAAAAGCTATTAGCCTAAGTAATTTTATTACGTAAAATATGCTTGAGTTTTCTAAAGACATATTTTTTTATTTAATCTTGTACCTAATACTTAAAACCCAATGTTTTAATTTAGGTTAAATTTATACAGTGTGGTGCCGAGAAAAGTTGGGGACAACATTACGGCACACCATTGCGTATTGGTATTTCTAGGCCTTGGGGAATTTGGTATAATTACCACGCTTACCAGGTGGTTTGGTAGTCGCAGTAAGATGGTTCCAGTTGGAACAATTCACATAAAGACATTATTATTTACACTTCATTGTACAAATACTTAATGGTATTTTCTACCTACCATTGCATTTAAGACAAGTCGCCTATTGGTAAATAAATACTTGTAGGTTTAACAACACAACTAAAAAACGAATATTACAAAAACTATTACAAGTATTCGAGAAAAAACGACCGGTAGGCTAAAGTAGGTCATATATTATCCAAAAGGATTCCCACTGAGGGAAAACGGATTGAAGTGATAGTAAAGTCAGATAAAACCGTCAATGGTAACCCTTCGGTGTTCGATCACTTCGGACGCATATTCGAACCTTATTTTACATTTATTTTATGAGTATGAGATAGGATAATAGAGGATCATTTCACTCAATCTCAAGTTCCTGTTATGTAGTATTTCTTTTCGGTATGATGACCTTTATTAGCAAGGCAAAGATCCGTCTGTTTCGCAATGTTTGTACGATCTGCAGATTTTGAACTTGAATGCAAACTGTGACTGCTATCTGTGTGATTTCATCATCATCATCCGTAAGTTTCCACAGCTGGGACACAGTGACGTCTATGACTAATTTAGTCAGTTATAAATAGTTTATTTCTATCTAGATACACTATTTGTACATAAATAAATAAATAATATTGCTGGACATGTCAATAGATATCTATAGTACGAGATAAACACAAGGTACACTACTCCTAGAGTTTCAAAACGGGGATACTACTGTTCAATAGACATTAAACTTTGTATAGAAATTTCATTTAATAAAGAGTCACTCGGTTTTATTTGATCAGCTTCGGAAGCACAAATATTGGACTTAAACCTATTGGAAGTTAAATACATCTTTCACTGGGTACAATTGTATTTGTGCTTTAGTTCTGAGTTTAGGGCGAATGCTGTAACGCAAGTGGTTGCGGGTTTGATTTCCCCCTTGGAACAAAAATAGTCGCATGTATCTACATATTTTTTCAGAGTGTCTGGATGTTAGGTACACCTATTATGTTAAAAACAAGTGAAAAATCAGTGGTATGCGGCTGGGTTTGAACCCACGACCTTCGATATGAAAGTCGAGTGTGCTCTGACTTATCCAACACACTGCTCTCTAACATGATAATTATGTACATAACATGATTTATTAACCTCAAAAACAAAATTAAATGACAAGGTCTGGTAGTCCCCCGTTAATCCATAGTTGATTAAATCTCATGACATGTTCATTACAATTAAAATAATTAGTAGTTTATGTACGATTGACCCGTTCAATTTATAATGAATATTCAATTTGATTTGTTAAAATGCCAGATGAGATAGCTGGTTTGTAATTAATTGTTCTGCTATTTATTTGGAATTGAATTCAATCGCAAAATTTATTGAAATGATATTCTGTTGTCAGTGTTTAAAATTAACTACCTATTTGTTTATTATTTTTATATTAACATTTTTTATGAGCTTATTTTGAGAACTAGCAACCTTGGGATCGAAGAGAATATTCAGAGAACAATACATGTCATAGTCTATAAAAAACTTATCGACCCTGAAAGGCATGTTCAATGAAGTGTTTTATCGCACTTAAATTCTATACATTTCTCTGACTGGCGTATCTCAGGATAGGGATGTGAAAACATCGATATTTTTATCGCGGCTCAGAGCTTACTCGATAATTCGCGAAGCTTGCCACAGTTTATATCTGTTAGGTGCGTGAGAACGATCGCTTAGCGCTGATCTTACATAAATCCAGTGGAAAGTTATTCGCGTCTACGAATTTGAAGTAACTTACGGAAATTCTTGTAAACAAACATTTCAGTTGGCTATTTATTTTTATTAAATAGTATCTAAGGGAGCTTGGAAGAGCCGTATTGGATAAGTAGTAACACACTCGACTTATATTTCGGAGGTCGTGGGTTCAAACCCCGCCGCGCAAAGCTTATGTGCGCTTTTAAAACACGTAGGTACACATGCACGTGCGTCCTTGAAAAACATCTAAGAACATTGAAAAGTTTGAATAATACGTGCCATTCATCAACCCACACTTTACCAGCATGGTGAATTAAGGCCTCATCTCTCAAAAATAAACGAAATCCTTAAATAAAAAGCAGGTTGTAAAACATCGTCAGAATCGATAAGCTATCGATTAACGATTGTAAACTCCCAGCACTATTCCAACTTTGGAATACCTTTGACTGTAATTATCGCTCAGGAACAAGTATTTCAAGATTCGTGCAATCCGAAGAAGATATACGAGTCCAGGGCCGAATGTAGTGAATATGCGGTAAATAATAAATTTAAATTACATTTTAAGCAAAGAACTCGAAACATAATCTTTTCGTTTATTTCACGTAGAAAATTCTTATTTTATTTACATAAGCTTTCCACCTTGCCCGCATTGAATTGACTAGTTCCTTATTCTATGTTTTTAACAAAATTTATATGTCCTTAAATTCTATATATTTATAAAAAAACATGATAGATTAAAAAGTTATAGGTATCATAAATCTATCTTAACACAATATAAGAATTAACCACTACGATAAATGTTGCTGTGTGCATTGTCCAGCAATATTTATTTTATTTTAACTATGAATAGTCCTAGCTACGTCCCTGTAAAGTGAGCCTTAATTACTCCCATTGAGACGTATCTGTGCATATCTATTCTTTGCTACACTTGTAATTACGGCTCGACTGAAATTCTCAAGACAGTAGCTTAGTTATTTTCTACAAAGATATCCCTTTTAATTAAAATAGCCAAGTTGCGGTTCCGTTCAGATTTAAATAGAATTATTACTCGGTTAATTGTCAGTGTGTGTGTAAGTTACTTTGAATTGACTAAACTGATTTGTTCCGGGTGTTCTGGTTGTTTTCAACGTATAATTAAACATATCTATGTAAATCTTTATATCTAACACAAGCTTCTAGTTTACTACGGCTAACTAGATGTTGCTGTGGTATTGATCCATTAATATTAAAAAGTAAGCCACATAGTGAGGTGAGGAGAACTGATGACCGATGGGCCGAGAAGTTCTCGAGTGGAGACCATGGATTGGCAAACTCAGCGTCAGACGTCCACCAACAAGATGGACAGATTTTTTTGTGAAAGCGGTTGGCTCGCGGTAGATACAGGCCGCGTTCGACAGTAATAATTGGAATCATATGGGGAGGCATATGTTCAGCAGTGGACGCGAAACACAAGCTTCAAGGTTACTACGGCAAAATAGATATTATTGTGTGATTTGTCGAATATTATTTATTCAACAGTTCCATTATATGTCAGAATTCTCAAACTTTCATAAAAGTTTCTGACAAAACTCAACAAAATCCCAACAACCCCGACAGACAGATAACGCCAATCGATCACCAGTATCGGCCACGTGTACAAGGTGATCCATTACCACTTAATAAAAACCGTCACACTATATTTACAAATTGATAAACACCGGCACAGCTACTTTATTGGTGGCGTCGAGTTGATAACGGTGATGGAAGACATGAGGATTATGATTAGGGATCGATAAAATATTGGATCTTCCAATCACATCAATGAGATTTCATTAATATAAATAAACAAAATTAAGGTTGCGTTTAAGCTTTGGACTTCTTTATCAAACATAATGAATGAGGATTCATTGAGATAATTAACAAATTAAGGTTATTAGAAATTGGTATGAGAAAAATTACAAGATCACAACGTAACGTTTAGAAAACTTAAGAGGCCTTTTACCGGAAATCGCGAAATTGTTCGGTTTTCTCGTCCTAATTCTATGGTTTACGTTACTTGTTTGATATTACAATTACATCTTTATAATAGTTCGTTTTCTCCTCTACAAAAGTAGTAAGAAACATTTTAGATAACTTGTTTATATATTGAGTAATAATCATTCTCCGGATACATGTTTCGTAAAAAACGCTCGAAGACCTGTTTTCTTAGCTCTAATTTGTAGATTCTAACGAATATGGGCGATCAAACTAATTTTTATTATGTTACGTATATCCTATTCTTCATTTAGAGTAGAGTACATTTTCGTTAAATGCTTTTATTCTAAAGATATACCGAATTTAATATCGACCGAAAATGCTTCGAAACAAACCTCAATAACTCCGAAGTTCTAAATCAATGGGACGTCATATTTATATCAAAATATTTATCAACATTTGCTTAAACTATGATATTAATTTTAATTTGTAGAACGGTTTTGGTAATTTTTTATGAATAAAATAAAACTACCATAATTTAGTAGTTTTTTCATTCCGCCGGCTTTTTCCATTTAGTACCGCGCGAGCGCTTGTCGAGGTCGGACCTATGTCGGTTGTTCTTGAATAAAATATAGAAATATTTCGTAAAATGTCAGTGTGTGGGACTGTCAATTGCTGTAAAAACGCTGTTAGTGTGCGTGTATGTGTTATTGCGATACTACGACCGACATAAGTTGATCCGTTGATAACGATCAATTGTTATTTTTATTGATAACGATCAATTATTGTTGTTGCTGGCCTAAGAATTGTACCACTTGTTGCTGGCCTAATAATTGTACCACATCATTGTCATCTTGTTTAACCTTATTTATTTGGAGGTTATGCTGTAGGATGTGGATTGCATATCTAAAGTTATCTATCCTAATTAAAAAACAACAAGGCAACTTTTTTTGGTGAAACCGTACAACGACTAAATGTAATTATGCCTATGATTTTTTTAGATTATGACTAACTTGCCGACCCGCCGACAGCTGCGCTTGCGTTTTTACGTTATTTACTAGTTTATGTTTTATAGCCTTTTTCGATCATTTTACTATCCAATACTGAAATCATATTTTAAATCGGACCCGCGGTTCCTGAGTAGCACGTTCAAACAAATAAACAAGCAATCTCCTCAGCTTGATAATTGTAGTATAGATTTCCATAATATTTATTACAAAGAAAATATTCCGTAATTTTTTGTTCTTATTTTTACCGAGTATCCAATATGTAAACAAAAAATAATGTACCTTTCTAATAAATATATTATTTATTGTAAACATTAAATATGTACCTTTCTAATAAATACAGGGCGTCCCAAAGTTATGGGCCATGGAGGGGAAGTACCTTAAATATCGTAGATAGTGAATTTTGCTCAAACAAGACTTCATTTTATTTTTAAAAGTTAGTAATTCTGCATTCATTGATTTTCTAAAAATTACTTGCTTTGTCTGGGAATCGAACCGACTTACATGTAGAAAAAAAATACTCGATTTTTATGATACCAATCGAAAGAAAAGCTAAAAAATAATAACTCTGCTTAAGTAACATAGTATTTTAAAAGAAAGAAACAACGTGAAATTAATTATTTTAATCAAATAAAAAACATGAAACATTTTTTTTTGTAAATTAATTAATTAAATTACTTACTTTTTAAAATAAAATGAAGTCTTCTTTGAGCAAAATTCACTATCAACGATATATATGGTACTTCCCCTTCATGGCCCATAATTTTGGGACGCCCTGTATATAAAATAACACCCCTATTCACGTTCCCACTGCTGGGATAGGGACTTCTTTCTTGACGAGATAGATTAGGCCTTAATTCACCACGCTGGCCAAGTGCGGGTTGGTTTTTTAGGGTTCCGTAGCCAAATGGCAAAAACGGAACCCTTATAGATTCGTCATGTCCGTCCGTCCGTCCGTCCGTCCGTCCGTCCGTCCGTCCGTCCGTCTGTCCGTCCGTATGTCACAGCCGTTTTTCTCGGAAACTATAAGAGCTATAACGTTGAAATTTGGTGAGTAGATGTATTCTGTTAACCGCACTAAGATTTCAGAAAATAATTGAAAAAAAAATCATAAAATTTGGGGGTCCCCATACACAGGACTGAAATTTAAAAACTTTTTTTTAATCCAACCCATACGTGTGGGGTATCTATGAATAGGTCTTCTAAAATCATAACAATGTTTCTAAAACCATTTAATTCTAAACTTAATAGTTTGGACGTGAGACTCTTCCAAAGTGGAAAACAGAGTGTCCCCCCCCCCTCTAATTTCTAAACTAAGAGGATGATAAATCTAGAAAAAATATATATTGTACATAACCATAAAAACTAACAACGAAAATTGGTTTGAACGAAATCTATCAAGTAGTTTTTTTATAATACGTCATAAACTATTTCATATAAACAATTGCTGCGGAAGCCTACATGGGCGAGTCCGACTCGCACTTGGCCACTTTTTTTAATATATAAATGAAATATTTTCAATAAGTTCGTAATAAAATAAAAATAAATATAAAGTTCGAAACTACAAAGATAATACCTAAACATAATGATAATAACATGGTATATTTATTCAAACACAAATATACCATCTAACAAAACAAGCAACTTAAATATATATATAGGTAATATAATTTATTTGTTTTGTTATAATTAGAATTTGTATTTAGTCCGTTCAATTTAGACTTTCGAACTTACATAAAGTCCCAACATTCGACAAAAAAAACATTTAATTACAAACCTACACATCAAATTTCAGAAGAATCGGTTTAATAATGAGCCCATAAGATGAGATGAATGAGGTGAGGACATTTAACTTCAATAAGACTATTTTCAGTTTTATTCTTATATAGATAATTATTAATCATGAATGTTTTAATTTAAAATTATGTACTTAATTGATTTCAAATAATCAATCAGATTTAAAATGAATATTGATATTATTAAGATAAAACATAATTGATTCAAATATTGAAATAAAAATATCCGCCATTTTGAATTTAGGAAAATATATTAAACACCTATCAATTAAATAAAAACATTAATATAATAATTATTTCAGAATGAAACTGAAAAAAATCCACTCAATAAAATGGAATTTATTCGATGCCATTTTCTACAGATCTAAAATAATTATTAGTATATTTGTATGTTTTAGATCGACGAAGTATCAAGATCATTTAGTATTTTTCATAGAATTCGCGTGACGCGCCGGTCACGTGGTGCATAAAATATCCAATTTCGCAAAACTTCAAAAATTTTACAGGGCTCTTAAGTGAGAGTCAATCACTATAATATAACAAATACAAATTAAGGTTGTAAGTAAAATGGTATAAACTTTTAATGTTACTTTAGATTATTGAATGAAAATGGCATTTTATTATATTTTTTATTAGAATCTTTCATGCGTCGTATGTTCACTGATGACTGACAAAATCAACTGTCTATTCTGTTGGTGGACGTCAGACATTGCGCTAGGTTTTTTCTAGTTCAGTAAATACTATCATCTAAATCCGATTAGTCAGGGATCCGTAGTACATGGAAATCAAGTGATTACTAACAAGCTAATTTTTGGTGAGTAGCATCGTTTCGATGAGTTGTCCAAAGATATCCTATACCCAACTCTCGATTGTGGTAGCTAACAGAGATATCAAGGATTAAAAAAATCAAGGATGTAAAACTGGGATAACGGACCACGAAATTTGTAGGACAATATGTTATATCTCAAGATAATCATCTAAATTATATAAAAACATGTTTGTCCTACAAAACCTATGGTTTGATCAAAGAGTCCGCCATTTCGAAAATGTATCGAAAACGAGGTCAATTTAAATGATTACTATGATTACTAACCAGCTGATTTTTTGTTGTATACTTAATTAATATATATAAAATCTAACGGACATATTGTCCGACAAATTTCGTGGTCCGTTATCCCGGTTTTACATCCTTGATTTTTTTAATCCTTGATATCTCTGTTAGCTACCACAATCGAGATTTGGGTATAGGATATTTTTAGTCGTCTCATCGAAACGAAGCTACTCACCAAAAATTAGCTTGTTAGTAATCACTTGATTTCCGTGTACTACGGATCCCGGCCTAGATGCCAAACACGCACAAAAGGCTTTCAATCATCGTAAATTGAAACAAAGCACTTGTCAATAAAACTGATTTTATTCTCCGTTCAGACAAACGGACAATACGTGCAATTGAATTGAATACAATTTATAACTTTAAGCTTCTATATTCTAACAGCATAGAATTAAATGAATGTACTGAACTTTTTAGTTTATAATGTTATAAAATATCGAGAAATAACTTAAATTCTAGTGCCTTTATTTTAAAATTTATCAAAACTATAGAAGAAGTACTACCTGCGGCTCTATAAAAATAAGTGGGTAGTGAAAAGACAAAATGTGTTTAAGTAATGAGATGAAATCGTTTTCGAAATTTTTTATTCATAAAAAATGGGCCTAATAAACATCGTTTTGATGTAATGTACAACAGTGACATAGAAGGAAATACGTGAGATAATATGAATCTCCGCCTAAATTGAAAAACAATAGTTTAAAAAATCGCTAAAAATGAATCTGCCATGCTAATCATACTCTCTGGTATGACCCAAATAATACGATCCTAAAATCACTTTAACGTACTCCAGCCATAACGAGCCTACAAAAGAAATCGACAGAGAACCGTAAAAGTTCCCAAGGATCAACTAACGATTTCGCATCAACATTGACGGCCCCCTAAGTGTAGCGAACAAGGGCCCGACTCCTACAGCCGTATCTTCGAACAAAATGAAGAAATTAACTCCAAATCGGTGAAACAGAGACGTCTTAATCGTGAGTGGGAAACTTGGAACCGGTTTTTTTATCGAGGTCAGATACACTTTGTTGTGCCGCGTTCGATTTTGTTCCTTTTTTAAAACTCTGGAGTCTGGCTTCTAATTAACTTATTGGCTGTCGTTTGTAATTCGTTGCTACATTCTTATGTTGCTTGTTAAAGAGATCGTAATGAGACTTTTACTTTTTTATGTCTTGAAGTCTAATGAGAGGCTGTGTGGGTTTCTTCATGTTGTTTCAAATGGTATATAAATAATTACATCAATTATATTCATTTTATAACAACGGGAATCACTCACGTATATACTAGTTACTTAAGGTTACCATAATTTACGTTTCTATAGTACCTACACTACATGTTCATGATGTTATGTAATCTTTGACACTACAGTTAAGCCTTAAAAATGTACCATACAGAATCAAATTCACATTTACATTTATTACTTGTAAAGCTTGCATTCCTGCCACTCCGAAGCATTGAATTTTTAAATCACAGTAGATTTCATTGAATTCAGAAAGTGCTAGTGCAATGGCAACTGAGTGTTCGTGAAAGCCGTCAGCGTCTCCTGGGAATATTAGGTCCCACCCGGTCGCCGGATCACGAACGTGTTTTAACGTCCCGTTCAAGTCATAAACTTTACGTTCTTAGACAAACACTTTACGTTCCAATACAAAAACGTTATGTTCGTTAAACTGTTTCAAAAAGCGAATTCAATTTTCTTTTTATGGGGTTTTTATCTTGCGTATTGTTTGCTTGCGATAGTTGCTTCTTTTGGATAGGTAAAATTACTCTTGACACTTAAATACGACGCTAAATTGTTTGATTTTTAATAGACATAATCAATAAATTGTATCTCTATTCATACCTTACATCTTTCAAAATAAAATGTATAAAATATTGCTGGAAAACGCACACAACAACATTTAGCCCTGTTCGAAGCTTCTGTTACGGGTGATGCATTTCAAAATCAAAATCCAATTTCTATTTTCCCTGCCAGTAAAATCGCCACAACTCCTGACTCAGTTCCTCTTAAAGATAAATTATTATTTTTATAGAACCAAGAGTCAGATGGATTGCCGTGAATTGAAGCTTTTCGGATTTCGGTGCGGGCACCGTCATTAGTTACGTGATCGTGAATTGTTCTAACGCTCTGGGGGCAATTTGAACGTCGTTTGTGAAGCTCTTTGTTGATTGGAATTGATCAGATGTTAGGAAGATAATGGAATTCATACATGGCCTGGGAGTTATGTATGCGCTTGCAATTTTATAGCGTTTACTTTTTATTATCCAGAATTAGACAAAGTTTCACCTGGTTATCTTGTTTGGTTCTGCACTTTTTGATCTATTGAAAACCATTTGAAAACTTCTGAGCCACAATGACAGAGAAGAATCTTCTTTTTTGTGTGTTTGTTTAATATTTGTTAATTAAAAGTATTTAATGATAACCTTAATAAGATCTATTAATAATTACCCCTTACAGCTCAAACAGGAAACCTTTGTCGAAATTAAAATATTTTCAATGATGTTTCTGCGAAGCCAGACCTTAGATACTGAAGTCTCTAGAAGATGGGAGGGCGCTAGGTTAGATGTCATTATAAAAGTAAAAAAATTAAAAACATCATTATTTTATTTATACATGATATGCCAAAATCAATCGCATGAAAATATTCTCATCTCGTTCCAATTACAAATCAAGCCATTTCTTAGAACAATAAGTCTTAAATAGTAATCACCATCCCCCCTTCAATATACATCAACATTTTAGAACCAATTTATTTCAGCCGAAGCAAAATGTTTTTGTCCCATTTTATACCATCCATAAATCAGATGAGCAATTTTTCTAATGGATTGTCTAAACGAAGGTCCTAAAGATGAGACAAGGTTAAATGGATAAAAACCAGGTAACAGGTTTACATTTTTCTTGTTGTAAACTTGTATCATGGAGGTCTTGTTAAAAACCAAAGCATGTTGCTTTCATTCCAGTTTTTGCTTGTTTATCATGAAAGATTAGATTTGCTTGAAGGGTACTGGATAAAGACATGTTAGTCGATAAGTACATTCTGCAAATATGTTAAAGCAAAACATATTTTAAGGACACAACAAGTATTTTATTCAGCGAATAATGTAAAATATTCTGTTTTACATAGACGACACGTCTTCATCTTCGTAATTTTTCAATAAGTCAAATAAGTATAAAAGTAATTATTACTAATTAGTAAGTTAATTATGCGTTTAGGAGATCTAATCATAATGGGTTAATAGGATAGAAACTATTAAATCCTGGCTTTACTATTCCGACATCACACAACACAATTTTGATTAATAGAAGAAAATAAAGCTGGCATCCCCGTCTATCGATGATGATAATGATCATGCTCAGTAGTAGGTCCGCTAACTAGATAAAAACGTCAGAAGTCGAGACGTTTGCTCACGACGCTGTCGCTACGACTGACAAGGTCAGAACGCGCGATCGCGCCCACCTTGAGATTGATGGGACCAATAGAAAAGCTTTTTCTTAGCAATCCCAACATAGACGATTGAAATTGCACTTTGATTTATCGGTACTGGCTTCTGTTTGCAGATTCTATTAAGAAAAATTAGAAATAAAATAGATTTTAAATAGTTTTTCTACATAGGTAAATTGTACAAAAGATGACAAGACGTTCAAGCTTGAACACACATTATTGCATCTTGTTCATAAAAAAATTACTTTCAAAATAAGAAATTTGAATTAACTCCTTTGAAATCTACATTCTCATGATTCATAGTAACATAACACAGCACTTTGAAGTCCATTTACCAGTTGCACAGGACTCTCGACCTTATGCACTTTACTTGTTCTTCATAAATCGTCCTGCCTGCGATATGGCAACCGGTCGAATTCTTTCTTTCTTACAAGTACTTTAATTGCTTGGACTCACACCATATTTCAACATCAAGTCATCACTTGTTCTCTTGTCTATAAATCCACTGTCTCGTGTTCGCCGTTATGAATGAAAGGCTAGGCGAGGTCTCGGGTCAAATGTTAACGATCATTTATAAACCTTGGAATATGCAATGAGAAATGAAATTTGGTTGTTTGAATAACTAGTGAATTGGTCGCGCCTTTACCCAAGTATTTGCTTAACTATTTGAACGCTATGTAAATGAAAGTCAAGCGGAAATTATACTGCCTTGTGGTGCAGTCCTTTGAATAGTACCTTATCATCATCACCCTTATTTACGTTTCAACTGCTGGGACACAAAGACTTCTTGTCTAGAGAGATTAGGCCTTGTTGGTGAATGATACATGACCTACTAGTCCTAAAAGTGTATAAGATACTATAAAATCTTTGACATTTTTATATAAATCGATGAATTAATATAAACTTTTGATAAGGGGACCAAATATTATAAGACTTTTTTGCTATGTCACGTATGGTTTTAAAAAGCTTGTTCAATGTAAAATATTTTTGTGCGCGATCACGAGTGTGTAATAAATTTGAATTCCTTCCCATTACTGTTATCAAATATTTGAATAGGAATAAAGTTTTAGTGGCATATAAATCAGATGGTCGGTAATGGAGCATTTTTATAATGTAGTTGTATATTTTGAAGGATCATCGTAAATCTGATGCAACGGTATTTAATGCTTTATTTAAAAATATAGTTAAGGTAATTCATACTAAACTTGTGGTAGGTATATTCTTAAGCTGGCACTACGGTTTTATTTTTTTAAATTTAGTTTTAATTATGAGGCAAATTCAAATAATATTTGTCTAATAAACATAAAAATAAAATATAAAAAAAATATATATAAATAAAAAAAATCCGCTGCGTTGTTTAAAGAATGGATGCACACACATATAAGTGTGCAAATCAAAAACGAAATCTAATAAATTATTTTATAGATATTATGTTTGCTCATGAACACAGTTGTCCTTCAAAACGATCAAGACCTATTTATTCCTTACAATATTGTGCTCTAGTTTATACGAGGTGGCAGATCGTAAAACAGATTTTATCACCATTTGTCTCACATTGTTTACAGCCCCTACAGGATTACGTTTTGTGATTGATTCGAGTTCCTCTTAATAAATTTCTCAGGATTACTCCAAGTTTGTCCGCTTGTATAACGTTTCGGTATTAAAATATCCAATCAGATTTACAACTCCGATCATTGATAAAGGAGATGATTATTACAGAATTTATCTATCGGGAGATTTACAGGATTTTACGATGTTTTAAATAATGGGGAGATTTTCGTTTGAGTTTGACGGTTTTGTGTCGCTCATTTTTTATCGAGGTTTTTATATTTAAGTTTATGTTTTTGGATTTAATTTTATTACTGTACCGTGAGGATTTTATGAGTAAAAATCTAAAGTAGGTCTGAAATAAAACAGTTTTTGAATCATGGTTTTCATTGAGTGCTTTCCTCTTATGGTACATTATTGATTAACTTGTTTTCCGACCGCGGCTTTTTAATTTTTAATTAGTCATAATTTGAGAAAAACTTTTTAACATTTCACTTTCAAAATTTAACACTTTGGTTAAAACTACCAAGCGCCGAAATATTTCCCAGAAATGAGATACCTATAGTAAAAGCTATAAAAATTACAAATGTGTCGTATAAATTTAAGAAAATCGAAACCAAATCAGCCCGAAGCAAATGGATATTGGTTTCCAAAACACATGTAAGGCACCCGATTCTAATGAACTCGTAAGGTGATTATTTTACGCTTATCCCATCACTGTAAAACCTTTTCTATATTTATTACGATTAACCTTAGGTATTTTCTACGCGACATCGCAAACAAAACATGCCGTGTTATAATAAAAATAGAGTTCAAATTAAGAACTTACAAATGTATTGTGATAGTTACTCAGTATCTTGGCACATTCCTCTCGCTTGGTTAATTAAGACATAGATTATCTAACGTTTTGGAGTAGTAAATAAAATTGTAATCTTTACCGTAACGTATAGGCGTCTCCATGGCACGTTTTTATCTTGAAATGGTAGGCCGAAGTCATCCGCTTTGATCCCACACCTACACTCGCATTTATAAAGTAATATCTAACGGATGGAAACATTTACAGTGAAACATGAAACCTGCCTATTTGTTACAATACAATTATATTTTGCTTAATTCAGTTATTCGCTCTTATATTATGTTCTACTAACTACGATATATTAGTGTTTGCTGTAAGAAGGAGAATAATGTTATTTTTAATTGATGATAAAAAGATGATTACGTTTTCATTATTCGTTAAAATCGAACTTCTGGTTTTCATGTGAAAGAGTAACAAACATCCATCTTTCTTACTTCTTACAGGTCAGTTAACAGCATAAATTTTAACACAAGAAGACATGCAAAAACTAACTTTAGTCAGAAAATTATGCGTAAACTTCAGTTTCAAGGTGTAAAATACCTACAACCGTTTCATCGAGATAATCCATTCAGCTAGAATTCTTCACTACTCTAGGATTTCTATGTAAATGCATCGACTAATGTTCTGTCAAATTGTAATGTATCTGTGATACTGATGCACCATTTGTTGTCTAATGGATATTTGACAATTCGTTTCTGTTACAGGTTCTATGTTTGGGACTGCAGCACTCAACTGAGGTAAGTCTATTTATAACTATGCAGATTTTAGGTAAAGCCGAAATCATTCAATGATTCAAAAGAAGAATTCTCGCTATGATAAGTAAGCGAATTGAGAAAAAGGTTTAATATTATTTTTATGTCGGTCGGTATTTCGACCAACAGTTGTTGTAGTGAAGTTAAACATAGGACAGTTTTATTTGAATGTAATGTCATACGGTGCCTGCCTAAGAATAGTACTCACGCATCTCAACCCAATAATTCGTATTATTTATTAAGGATTGTGTTTTTTTAATTGGCATGCCATCCAAATATTAATAAAGGTTGGCTTATATTGGTTACTATGTAAACACAGCCAGTGTTTCCATCGCAACCAATTTAAAGCAGAGTCTCAGGTTATAAGTCATGTCAGAACTTTACAACAAGGAACAAGAAGTATTTGATTAAACACTTTAATCTTTATTTACTGGCGTCCGCTGTTCCGTTTTAAGGGATTTATTGTTGAAGTTATAATGAGTTTTGCTTTTGACATCTTTGAAAATTAGAGAGCTAGATCATAAGTTTGTTGTTGTAACAAAATTAGGTTGTTCTGATTTTCAGAAATATTATTTTGTTTAGGTGTTACTGCCGTCAGAATTCTGGGCACTCCAGGTAACAGATAAGAATTTAAATTACAATCTAACATGTTTTTTTATAAATTCTTTTAAAAATTAAAGTATCAGCTTTATCGCTATATTTTAAAAAACCTAACATTCATAATATTACATTGAATGAAATAATAAACTAGTTCGGTAAAGAGTAGAAGCCATTTTAATGATGTCACTCTTCCATTTTCAAATATTGACTGTCCATTATCTCTGGAAGCGTGACGTCGGGTCCACTTTGTCACTATTATTATTATTCTGTGGCCAAATATGATAACGAAACCAAAGTTATGAGTTCTGTTAATGGTTATCCACTTGATTTTTTTTCTATAACTTTATTATTTAACTGTAAACCCTTGTAAAACAGATTATATAGGTAACTACTAACGGATTTAAATAAAACTATAAGATTCTCGTAACAAAACCTAAACACTTGAATTACAATTAATCTGATTATTATCGTCAGAAAATATATCATTTTACCGAAAAATCTATTAAAAAGCTGAGGCACAGTTCAGCCATAAACGAGTAGAAACTCTCCAGTATTTTGTCAACTGAATCAGGGGGTCGACACTGCCTTGGAACAGAATTTGAATAGTGATAATGTAAACGATAAGTCACTTTATTTCTTTGATGTTAAGTTTTAAATTTGACAAAACAGAGATTAAATAATTGTACATAAATGCTTGCCAACCAACAGATGCCGAAGTTCTTACTATTCGGTTGGTACTTAGGTTAGGAGTAAAATTGGCCGATTGACGGATTGACTATCATGTCACATTGTCATTTCATTCTGATTTTTCAGTTGTACGTTTTGTTTGAAATTGAGAAAATTAAGTTTATCAAATCCAAATTTATTCCGCAATATTGTGCAAAAGTGAAGTCAAAACTAATATTAAAAATTGAACATACAAAATACAATAGAAGATTCGGATAAAAAAAAATCATACAACAGAAGCTCCAGGAAATGTTCTATTTGTGGTAGACGAAAGATAAGCCCAATATATATTTCTTGCAAAATTTCCTTTGAACCCTAAGTGTTTAATTCAATTTAATTGTATTATTATAGTATACTCATTACCTACTTAATATTATATGCACACCTGCTTGCAAGTTTGAACACATTTACTAGGTACATAGTTCTAAGAAATGTACCTACCTATTTTGTATTTTAAAATGATGTGTTTTTGCAAATAAACGATTGATTTTATTTGATTTGTATTATTTTCATGGCCTCCTTATTTTAACAAATGTATAGCAATGATTGGTGAATTGGTTAGCATAATTCTCTGCAAAATATATGAAAAATACAAGTAGCGAGGTCCTGGAGGAGCTTTCAAAAGTTAATACTGTTAGGTTGGCAGCATTGCCTGTCTGAGCGATATTGTCCTTATGTTGGTAATGTTGCGTTTACTCGAGCTCACGTCAAGTGAACTCAATCCAATGTTCTAAGTGCCGTCTCTTAAAACGTAGTGATTATATTCTCTTTGAACTGAATTTATAACTTGGTGCAAGTCGCCCTTCGGAGTAAAAGTTTGTTTTGTCTGTTTGTTTTGTACGGATATTAAGGTGCGGGGTATTTGTAATTAAAATGGGCATTTGGATCGGGTTTCCGAGTGACCGTTGGACGTAGGTGCGTCAATGTAGATAATAAACCCTTTTTGTTTGTCGATGTTCTGACCATGCAGGTTTAAATGCATGTTCTATGTATTCATCTGGTAGAATAACTTATACAGACGAGCAATAGCGTAGTTCTGCGCTGTGCCTTATTACTGCGATCGCCAAGCCGTATTGTCTAGCGATTATTATGTCGCACTGTTTTCGCCGTCATATTGGCGGCCTGAATGTAATCTTGAACTATCATGAATTTAATTTTATGTTATGTCAGAATTGTTGCTTGTGGTATTCATGTAGATTCACTCCGTATTATAAGTTTGATGATTATATCAATTCCCCCTGGAGCTGCATGCATGCAACCGTCCACTGCTGGTCATAGCTCCCAAATGATTACATTTATTAACATTATCATCCAAATTAGGCATTATGAATCCATCGGTCACTTTAATTTACTTCTATTCTTAGGCCTTTACTTAGACTATTACATATTTATTTATATAGGCCAGTATCAACAAAGCACTAAAACTTAAGTTTATGGAAGCTTGTGCTAGATACATTATTTAATATCATTAATGTTTGTCAGTTGGGTATTTGCCCAACAGTAACTTATGTTTTTATGCTCAGAAGTTATCTGAGGGCAGAAATAAAATGCTTTTATATACTTAAGTTAATATTTAATTGTTATTTATATAGCTCTCAAATATTACAAGAACCTTTTCTTAATCTAACAATAAACAGAAAGCGTTTACGATAAAACAATATTAGGCTTTAACAATTTCAGTTCACTTGTAAAATTAACAATTCCAACCCGCTATAAAATTTGAGTACACAACATTACTTGCTAGTTAATATTCAAATTAAATTGAATGGTAGGCAATTATTTAAAATATGATCGAATATTAAAATTTTAAATAATGATTACTGAGCGATGAAGTAGCACAAGCATAGTAATATATGTATAAATAGTAATATTCCCAAAAAAAAAAACTTTATGTACAAACTCTTTTATGCGAAAACTACAGAAGAGACTAACAAAAAAAAAATCCATTTAAAATAAGTTTTTTTTTAACTCTATAGGGACCTAGATAAATACTATTTAAATAATAATAATAATACAATAATATCCTGGAAATATGCTGGAATTACAAATAATATTGGTACCGTAAAACACTCCAACATTGCCCACATTTTTCGAATAATTACAATTTTTGTTATTTTTTTGTATGGGGACACAAGTATTTTCTATTCGCATCTGCAACTATAGGATATTTTGCATGTATTATTTTATTAGATTTTGTTATTCGTCAATATTAAATCAAGTATTTTATTATTTTTAAAGGCGGGCAATGTTATCTCGACTTATTGCCAACATTGCCCACGTTGATTTTTGACGCAAATATCTCCTCTCCGGCCTCTAATCAGCTGACAGCAAAACCTGTAGAAGAATTATGACCAAAACTGGCCATTACTTTAAAACTAAAGCGAATCCATGACAGGTTTCCTACCAAAATCCATGTTAGGCTAGTTGGGCAAAATTACCCTGACCTTGTTAGCATTTTCCATACAATTCGCTTTTCGCCTTTAGTAAAGTGATAGGGTTGGTACATCTCAGTAAACTGTTCTTGACTTTTTATTTCTTTTTATGTTAATAAAAAAACAAGATTATCTTCTATTGAATTATTTAAAAAACTTTAAAGTAACATGTTTGATTCAACAGATTCACATGCAAGTATTAACATTTATTCCGTGTTATTTTTAATACATTCTGGTTCCAATTTTTCGTCTTGACTTTCTTTGACGAATTCGAGATTTGTTCTTGCTTTTAAGAAATAATAAACATAAATTATCTAAATAATCAAGATAATAATAATTAGCAAAAAAAAAAAAGAACTCGGATGTGTCAACCCTAAGCTTATTTTGACTGCGGGCAATGTTGTCAATAGTAGATCGCAAAAATACTAGATAACTTTGCCCACCTTTATAACTTCAGTTATACAAGAGCTGCATCAGTGACAATAACGGTATAATAATACCTTAAGTTTTTTGTACAACATAATATAAATTAAACTCATCTGTGTTTTCTTCATCACGCACAATCCACTTTTGAATTTTCACCAAAATTTGCCCGCAAAAATACACTCTGTCTTTGACGAGTTCCAACAAGTTACTGAGTGACGTTAGCGTTACATCCAATAGACAGTGGTGCTAAACACAAAACCTATTTTCTACCAAAGTCAATAAATGTTACCATAGTATTCAGATATTTTTGCTATTAAAAGTTTTGCTTAAAAATTGGTCTTCGGGCAAAATTACCCTCGGTGGCAATGTTGGAGTGTTTTACGGTATTCGTTTGTATGGGCAATTCGTCGTGACGCCGGCCTCTTAAGTTACGTCTTGTCTTGACCTTAAGTTTTTGTTTGTTAACTGTATATAAAGTTGGTAATCTAGAAATCTAAGTAAATTAATAATACTAGGAAGGTCACGGGCTGAAAACTAGATAAATAAATTAACAAATTTTATACAGAGCTATAATGTTATTATCGAAATCAAAATGTCATGACCACGTCACAGGCAACTTAACACATTATCAGATATCCCAAACTATAATTATACAATAAATCTGAACCTTCCACATGTGCCGAGAGGATATTAATAACAGACAGACATCCGAACCGATTCTCAGTGTATATCTCAACGGCATAATTGGGAACAAATGTTGATACGTTCAATTTATGGCGGAAACTCTTATTTTATTATGACAAGAACTATTAAGTGAACATGATTGGATATAAAGCGTTATGGGATGACATTTTTATACATAAAATCATAAAAATATCATCATTATTTTTATCCTTAACATGGATTTTCACGAAGTATGGTTTGACATCCAGAAACTTGGAACAAAATATTTACAGATTTTTGTTAGGAATGGAACCCGCAACCTCTTCCGTCGCAGTCGGACCTTCGCCTCAAAAAACCTTATTTCACGTTCCCACATCTGGAATACAGGGTCTAATTATTTCTCTCTTGATTAGAAAATTAGGCTCTAATTCATCACATCACATACAAGTGTGGGTTGATGAATGACACAGTCCTTCACTCTTCAAAGTTTGCCATCACTGTCAAAGCTCGTGTTATAAGCGCACAAAACTTAAAAAAAAATTAAATTAGCGATGCTGGGTTAAGCCTTTGACTATTGAAATGAAAGTCGAGTGTGCACTCACTTAGCCATCGCGTCTTTAAATAACTTTTTATGGATTACAATAATTTAAAAAGAACTAGATCACTCGACCAGTTAAGTTTTTACACGGGACAATTACGTCTAAAAATACCACGAATGCCTTCACATTAATCTTGTAAGCAAACAAGCAATAAAAAGATATTTATCTCGTATCATCACTACCTCAATAAGAACCTGATTATCATAACAATATACGTAATTGCATTTGAATCCTTTTTATAACGAGACTGTTAATTTTCATAATTAATACTTTTGGCCACGCAGTGATGTTTATTGGTTTATAAATTATGATTAAGACGTTTGCGCATAAAGTCTGGCAGAATTATATTTAAGACTCAAGTGGCGTTTAGGATAGATCCGTCTGCTTCGGAAGTGTGAGTTTGATTCCGCGGGTTACTTTTAATATATATGAAGTTACGTATTTTATTCCGAGTGTTTTATTTATATAAGTAGTATTAAATATATCGGGTATCTATTACTTACATGTAATACAATCTTAAATTTTACCACAACGCTACATGTCGCTGTGAGAATTCTCCTTATTTTTGGAAAACATTTCGATGGCAAATGGCTAACATTGTAAAACTGCAAACAGAAGCAGAATCCACAACCAACCGAAAGCATGATAAAACTGTCGCCATTACACGAAAACTTAATTACGTGCAATTGTACACAGTACAGATAATTATCTCGTACACAGTAAATCAACTCAGAACCCCCGGCGTAAATAACGAGGTATCCTGCTGCTTCGGAATCGTTGCATGTTCGACGCGTTGTAATTACTGTGTTTAGTACTTTTGGTTTCTTTGCGCTGTGTCTCTGTCTTTGAGACAAGGATATGTTGCACTCTAAATGTATTAACACGTTCAATGCCCAAGCTCGGTGCTGTAGCCCGACAGGCTGCATCACCGCTACACGTGCCGTAGATACGAGCGTGTGTCATGGGCACAGAAGCTGTGTGCTGTGTGGTGCCAGCATAGGAGTAGTACCTACTAAAATATTTCCGCGGGTCTAGGTTGGAATAGACAAACCGGAATAGCTCATTGTATTGGCATTTTTGCGTGAAAAATACATAATATATCTCCGCGGGAGATATATTATATCGCGGACAAAGCCGCGGATCAAAAAGCTAGTTCAATAATAATTATGACCAATAGAAATCTATACCTAAAGTCAGGTATTTCACACGAGTCATACAATAGTGACGTATGAATAGACATGTATAAAGGCGCTCAGAACTACCTAGAAGCAAGCTTCGTATTGAATATGGCAGCACGTTCCATAATAGTGATAGAACAAACGGAAAAATGCCATGTATTTCTGTTGTTTATTATTATATTGGTGATCTCTAGCGCGTTGGGTGACGCAGGGGGTTGCAGGTTTTTAGATTCCGTATATTATTTTTATAATCTGTAATATTTGTTAATTTAAATCTGTTTCAGAAAGTTTGTCTTACTTTTCTAGACATTTTCTTCGACTAAAACCATGTCACTTTATTCAAATTACCAAACTGGTCCTCGAAAATTCCCCAAAATATTCCGCAACATTTACTTAGCACAAGCACAACATATTGCAAGATAAACTTGTCATATTTCCCGGCATTACACTCAAAACCAGAAGCGTGTACTCGTATCACAGCTCACATTCTTGAAGGAACGGGTTTTAGCAAAAATGGGGTCCAATGTATTGAGTTTTTATCACCTGCTCTTTATTGTAATATGAATCGGGGTTTTGATCGCATCTTTGTACAATTGACGGAGTGTTGAAGTAGTTGATAATGTTTTGACTGAACAGATAAAGAGATTGTGAGAAATAAACTTTCAATAATGGGAAGGTGAAGATTGGAGCGTGTTTTTTACAATTCATCTAACTTTATTTGTTTGTTAACATTTTTCTTTGTAGGCTTTCGCAATTGTTATTTCATTTTGCCCTTTGGCGCAATGATTTTATGAAATAACATATGGCACACAGTGGGATAAATTTATACAAAAATACTAAAAACTTAAATTTTGAATACTTGTACATTTCAAAATTATTTTCTTAATGGCATCTTAGCCACTAATAATATTACCCTATCCTTTAAATTCAGATTCAAAACAATATAAGTGGAAATGTTTAACAATATCTAGTCTAAATTTAACGATTACTTTCATAAGATACCAACTCTATTGTTCTAAAAAATAAAAAGGTATTTAGCATTTCTAGATACCTAACGTGTAGTTAACATCTACACTAATGTAGCTATATCCGCTAAAAGGTTCTTCACATCGCATTTGTATCTCAAGCAGAATTGCTAATAATTAAAGGCATTATTTCCTCGCGCAATCTCCTGATAATGCTCAGCATTCCTGCACTGCACTTACAAATGCTTTTACACCTTGCTTGACTAGATTTCTATTAAACTACTATCAGAACTACACCGCATATTTAAAGATGGATGTACAGAACTTAAGCTTCTATAGAAATTACAAAATTATCTACTGTTTTCATAATCTGATGTGTCTTATCATAAAATATAATGAATGAAAGCGCTGTGTTGACTCATCATCATTTTGAATTTTCCTTGTACGAGTATATTTCATAGGGAAATAAGAATTAATTTAATTTTTTCTGTCCTGAGTAGCAGTGAGATAGATAAAATTTATAAAAGCGCACGCATTATTTAACGAAAGCCTAAGTGCTTGTCCAGAAAGGGCGAATACGCCGCGAATCGTATCGCGCGTATTCATACGCGCGTCGTCGAGGTACTAGTCTATACATCGCGTCCACAAGCATCGCGCGAATTCAAAATACGCGCGTAAATCGCGTGCTCTAAAATAGAGCTACTGGTTTTTGTGATGTCCATTTAAAGAAAATGTCGGCAATTACTTTTTAAAAATGTGAGCATAAATTAAATAGGTGGGTAATGATTAAAATTACGATGATTCAGCTTAATCAGATCAGGTTCTTAGCTAAGCATAATTAACTCATCGAATAAACTCTTACAGAAAACCGATCACAATATTGCTGTTCAATCTAAAACCATAAACATAATCGTTAACACGGGTCTGGATATTTCTAAAACTAGAACAGAGCAAGCGTTATTATTATTCCTTAAATCTATCCTCATAAGAATTGGATTTGTTTGAAATAATCCAAGACGAAGGTGTATCTACATTTATAATGACTTTATTCATGAACTCATAACAAGATGCAAGCTTAATCAGTAATCTCTAATGGTAATTACATGTCTTGCCTGCAGATATGGAAGCTTTATAAAATAAATTAAAAATGGCGTCAGTATTCTAACCTCCACCAATTTCTATTAACATCTGACCCGATCCGAAAACGTCAGAGCATTAATTATTCGTAACATCTTAATCGTAGGAAACGTGAGTATAAGATCCTGGTAGGGGGTTACTTGAGCCTAAAATTAACTACACACTGTATAGTTAGAAATTACTAATTTCACTGAAATTGATATTTTTTTCCTACTTTTTATGATTGGTATCTTAAAAATAAAGTGAGAGGCCGTCAAACTACTACGAATAATAAAATTCTACTTCAATCTTTCGTCTTCGATTTTCTTGCTGAAAATATAAAATTATAGTTAACAGTTCTAGAGAAAAACGTATGAGCATAATAAATAGTCAAGATTGTAAAAATGGTAGGCTTTACAGCGTAGAAAAGAAATTAAGCCAATGAAATTTCACTACATTTAAGATTTAAGTCTTAATTTTTGTCAAGTTCCACTGTCGGGATCTTATACTTCATTGGACACCGATATTAATACTAGCGGCTATTCTACCAAGGTCTGTGTAGCTGTGTTTTTTTGTAGATAAGTGGGTTGAGACGAGTATCTGGATAGTCTGGTTTTTGTGTTGTATTATTAAGTTACCCTATAGGTTTACTAGTGGAAAGCCCCCGCTGTGCTTGATGTGAGGCATACAATCCACAAAAGTTGCGCCACTTCTCCAACGAATTAGTTTATCTATAAAAAAGCTTCATCAATCAACGCTTACTAGGCGGCTTGAGTGATCGTATTGAGTTTGCACAGTGCAGGGAACGACGCTGCTTCACATCTTTTGGTGCACATATTTGAGATGTAAGGAAATAATCATTGTAAATTAAGGTTATGTTAGATGAAAAAAGTATTTGGATTTATTTTAAGGTCGTTTTTAAAATAGCATGGCGATCCTATCGGATGACCCACAATATAATATTATGTGTAATCAGCTTTATAAACTAAACGCCTCTTGTCGTCTTCACGACATGGAGAAAGATGGGATAAGTTACAAAACATAACTAAATAAATAATTGTAGACACATTACATTTGTAATACCTACTTTATAAAACTTTAGACTCCGTTTTATTTCGAACAAGATCACCTTACACGGCGATCTTAAATTTCCTGTACGTGATGCGATTTTGTATGAAGTCATCGGATTGAGGTATCGTTGTTTTATTATGGATATCAATATTTTACACGTCGTTGAGAGTCTTGTAAGGTGAGACTATTTGTGATATTTATGGAAGGAGAGATCGGACTGTATCGGAGATTATTATGCTGTTTTATGCAGTTTGATATTCTGCCGTCATATTGCTAAAAAACCGTAAAGTGACATTTTGCCAAAATTGACTTTTATACACAGCACGAAAGCGTAAACTTTTATCTATCTTCTAGTCTGGGTCTCATGGCTCTATCGTTTATAATGCCTGAGATCTGGACCCCTCGTATACCGTTAACTACATCATTTTGAGACCATTTCAATTCTTAAACACGGTTATCTAGCATTTCTATTCTAAAATACCGCTAAACGCCTCTAATCGTGACTTTAAGGCTTTCATTCGCTTGGTCCTACAAACTTAGAAAACAGTTACATGCATAAACAATACTAAATAACCGCTATCTGACTTTAACTTTTTTATAACTATTTCCACCCTCATGATATGATTAGGACTTACAATGTCTAAAACACAGTTTTTGTACTCGTACAACACTAAAGAGCCGCTAAACGCCCTTAGACGTAAAATCGTAGGTAAACTTACATATATTTTAAACAATTACAAGCCTTAAATACAGTCACTGGTTTTAAGAAATGAAATATGACGTTATTGTCTAAGGAATTAAAACGTAATAAAACAGTTAACTGACAATGCAACACTAAAACACGTCTACCTGCTCTACCTTTTTATGCGTTTCGCTCCCTTTCTCGGTCGTGTCGTGGACCTTGTGGAGGTCTGACGTTCGGCGCGTTAGAATAAAAATCAGCGTAAATGATTTCTGAAGAAAAAAAAGCACTAAATATAGATTTATATCAAGTTTATTAAATATTTGGCGCATGTTTTGTTGTAGGTTCCTGAATTTTTGAACGGCATAGCGATATAAAATAGCCTTTGAAAGATAGAATCAAACATACGAAATCTCGTTAATCTATTATAATATTTCGAGGTGCTCGATTGAAAATAATTATAATATCTTAGGTACCTACTTAACAATTAGATCGTCGGAAATATTGGTAATTGTGTAAAGAACGAATGTGAGCATCTAGACAAACCGTTGAAATATATAACTACTTTTTACATTCTGGTTATCACGCTGTCAAATTGTTCAGTTATTGTTTTTTTCTGCTATCAATTAATAAATATATTTGTATATACCTGGAAATAGGATAATTAACAGAGCTGTAACTTATTTCGAACAATTTATAACGTGATATGTCCGAAGTATTCACTTCCTGGCTCCGATAAAATAACTAAGTGGGATTCTGTAACTCTTTTTCTGTAACATTTCTTCCTTTTGAATACTAACAAATGTTTTGTCCTTTATACCATCAAAATAAATACCACATACATCGCAATCTGCATTCTGTAAATCTGTTCTGACTGTACAGTAGTTCTCACATGGCGCAACCTAGATAGATAGATATAACATTTATTCACTGGATCACGCACACAAATTACAATAAAACACAACCATACATAGAAAGAGAAACACAATTTTTAAACCATGTAAAATAACTTGCAAAAACTTAATCTATAAACTGTGTGTGTTGCGTGACACATCGGAGAGGATTCGACTCAGCATGATGTCGACTGAACTAGATATCCAGTCTTAGTTCTCCAGAACTTGGATCGATCAATGACGCTACCGGTATCGTTTGAAACAACAACAAAACAATTTCCACATCATTCAACACCAAAGAAGCTATCAAAACCGCGGCTCTGTCAGAAACTCCGCGAAAGCTAGCGATGGTAAACTTAACCTCTTCTTTTTTGCTGATGACGCGGCAAAGGGACTTTTTTATTGGACTAGATGCCTCGCTATTGCTAGAATTAATCTCACATTATCTGTTAAGAATCGGGAACAGCTTGGTTTCCGAAAAACCGTGCTGTTCCCTATTCCCGATCAATTGTCTCTTTGCTATGCAATAAACTTGTTTTTTCTTATTTTTTGTAGTTGCAGCTAGATCTACACCAACTATCATCATCTCTCTTGTTGTTCTTTGATCGACTAGAAATAGAGTTTCTTCTTTGGGAACACGAGTGTCTTTCAAACACAATGAGAGTTTGAGATAAGTTTTCATTAGCAACTGCAAATATCAAAATATAAATAATCTATGAGACTCAGCTGTAAATGTATTAATGTTCTGTTGAAAGTTTATGTTGGTTTGACGACCATAATAAGGTTTCATTAAACTTCTTTATTTATCATGAAAGGTGCAAATTAACTTTAATACTCTCCTACGGCTTACATATATAGTTAATATTTCTTCAGCCAATATTTCGGATATGTTATGGACATTCGGCTCTTTTGTTGTTTTGTCTGTCTTTAATTGATATTTAATGATTATAATAATAATTCATTATAAGTAGGCAACTGGGACACTGGCAAACCAAACACGGGACATGACGTCGATTGTCGAGTTTTGACTTGAGACATTGTACTGCAATAAACAAAATTAATGGGTATTAATTAATGATCTAGATTAAATTGACTGTCAACTTTTTAAATACTACTTACATGAGTTGTATCTTTAATTTGAGCTGTTAAAACCGAAGTCTCTCACAAATAATACAATTACAATTCGCGCAACACGTCGAGGTGTTAAATTTTTGTATCATAAACAAACAAGACAACGCTCAGAATCAAATTACGCGGAAATATTATGAAGCAAGTATTTTTTTAAAACTGATTCTAATCTGTAATTAAGTATGAGAATAATTTTACCGTCGCAACTTCAAGACTGATTTTGCATGGCAAATTAAACATGGTAAATCGCTAGGCGATCACAGTTCATTTGTTTAACAGTGAGATTTTATCAAACTAAGTTTTAAAATGTTCCTATATATAAGCATTTGCAACTTTATGTTACATACAATAACTATAAACAATATTAATATGATTCAATATTGTTTTTATTGTTTTGAATAAAAGATAATCGTTAAATTTAATCATGATTTACCATTTTGGAGGTGAGATAAAATGTAGGAAGTAGACTTAGCCGTAAAATTATATTTATGTTATGAATCTACAAGTACATTTTTCAACACTAAAACACAGTTAGATAAAATGTTTCTTCCAATACTGTGTTTAAGTCTAGATTCATATCTCTTACTTATACCACAAAACAACAAATAAACCGTTAAAGGTTTTTAACGGTGTTTTAAGAATTAGAGCTGGTCCAATTTTCCATACAATGCAATGCAAAAAGACGACTAAGTGACTTAACTGTGTTTTAGTTAAGCATTTGTGGAAAAACTGTATGTGAGCATAAAATCACCATACAGTTTCACTAAGATACAACACTTAAAAGCCGCTACGCTTCAGCTGACTGCTTTTTAGTGTTGCACACCCCCACTTTATGAAGTAGATGACCATTGTCTAAAACACAAATTTTTCAATAAAAACTCATGTGTTTAATTTGATGTTCCCGTTTCATACTCAAATAGAAGCCCCAAAAATTATTTAAAAAATGGTATATGAAAGAAGACTGTAAGTTTTCACAAAGTCTAGAATTAAACATTTTTCACGTTTTTGCTCGTAGCCAACAATTTGGGTTTGTCACTTTACGGTTTTTTAACCATAGGACGGCAGTATTGTGGCAAAGAGCTTTAATTTTATGAACTGCTTTTGTTTATGGTCATTATAAAATGCATTTTAATTGAGAGGTGATTTTAAACGCATTATTTATTGTAATTGGATATTATTTTATGTATTGTTTTATTTATCTTTGATGGACATCTATATAAATTATTTGTCTTAATAAATAAAATATGATATCACTGTACAATTCACACAGCGATAATGTAGCCTATATAGTCAGGTTTTTGTGGTCTATTATAATTCTACACTCAATTATGGGTTTACAGAGAACACCAAAAATACTCAAAACAAATATCTGAAAATCAATGAAGTAATGTCTTGTGGCGAGAATTGAACCCGCAATCAAAGTTACGGGCGGACCATCCTCGCGCCACAGACATCGTCGTAAAATAGAATAACTTTACTATTAAAAAATTCCTTTAATACAAAATTCGTGATAGAATTCACAGAATGTTACGCATATCGATAACACTAAAATTAATTTACAAATGAGTGAAAAACGTGAGCGGGCTTAGCGGCTTTCGTGATGATAAATTGATGGTAATATAGTTATAAATGAATATAACCAGGCATTAACGTCACAGATTATTAGTATTGGGCCCAGTAATTATTAGTTTAAGGTGATAACTCACGGTGAAGTTGATTTAGGGAATTTTATAACGGTTGGGCCTAATGAAAATATAAGAATGCGTATAATTTGAGGTGTGAAGATATATTGATTCTAAAAGTTGAATGAAATAACCAATATTATCATTATCAACCGTTAATGTACACATTTCACCCAAATAGTGCCATGTTGGCTAAGCAGAGCCACACTCGACTTTCAATCCGAAGGTCCTGGGGAGAGACCCCCGCCCACCTCTATATTTCACTTCTTGAAAAATGTATGATTGTGTGCTTTGAAAACACGTGCTCTAACGGCGAAGCAAATATCGTGAGAAAACCGGCATGTTCTGTTATCATGGCAAGTTTATGACCATATACAAATCCACTAGAACATAATAGATGATCTAAAATCCTTGAAAATATAATTTGTAAGGCAATTTAAAGTTCTTTTTTTTTAACTTTTGGAACGAAAGGTGTTATTTAACAAACAAAAGAGACAACACCATATGCCTTTAATTTGAATTAAGAAGGGGTAACGACCCATGCTGCCATTAAAAGATCTAATGAAGTCAAAATGTTCATCAGACTAGAAGAAACCATAGAAAAGGTAACAGAAAAAAACAAATGCACCGAACAAATCTCACTGTCAGAATTATTAATCGAATCAGACTTGTATTTCCACCTCACGCTTCTACGCGCAACAAAATAGGCCTAACGACTTAAATTTATAGTTTTTGAATGACGTATGTGTTTTGTATGTAAATGTGTGTTTAATAGATAAGTTTGAAGACGATGAAATTATATTTTCTTTGTTATAATTAACGTTTGATTCGTCATTATCATTATAACCTGTCTTGTACAAGTACTCCTTTTAATTTTGTAGTATGGTAAAATCTTGCTTTTCCCCGATATCTAATCTATCTTTTATAAAAAGAATGTCGTGTTAGTTATACCATTTATATCTAAAACGGCTGAATAGATTGGGCTGCCAATTGAAGAGTGTAACGCGAGCGAAGCCGCAGACGGAGAGCTAGTAGTTTATAAAATCAATTCATACATTTGATTGCTTCAAAGTTTAAACTATAACTTATCTACAGCCGCTATAAATCTCTAAAATAGACAATTTAAATGAGTTTTGGTAATTGAGCCGCGGTGTTATGCCGATTATTTGTGATTTCGTGATTTATTTGATTTTTATGGCGGTTTTATGAAAATTACTACAGATAATAGTCGTAAATGCTAACAGATTTAATGGTGGGAACTGACCTTGGTTTGACCTTTGGATGGAGTGTGAGGAAAGTTGTTTCACGAAGTCTGATCTACGCTTACGTGTAAATTAAAATAAATAAATAAATATTGCAGGACAATTCTGATATACTTCATAATAATACCTACACATACATTGATAAGTATATATTTTTATGAAACAAAATATAAAACACCCAGACACTCGGAACAAATATTTGCAGATCGTACAAATTTTCGTCCCTAGGCGGGAATCGAACCCGCAACCTCTTTCGTTGCAGAAAGTGGTTACGGATTCGATAAATTAAACTCGCATGAATTAACGTTGCTTATCCTGAATTCTGTATAATATAAATTCTAACCATCCGCCCTATCAGAAATTATAATTGAAACTGTATAAATTCTAGCTCAAAGCAGCAATCCTCAATCTAGATCTAGAAGTCCTTGCGTGACTAAACTCTCTCGAGAGCAAAAGAGCTAGTTTAAAGCATATTACTGTCTGTTACGGACATTTTAATAGCTTCGGCCTATAAGGAACCAGTGATGAAGGGTATCTAGATCTATCTAGATCAGATGCTAGATTACTGCAAACTTGTTTTGCTCTTGCTATTAGTTTTATTTAATCGTTTATTAAATAAATATTTTGTGGATTTATTAAATTAGAATGTTAAATGTGTAAAATGGATTTCTGTGTAGTTTAAAACTAATATCTGATCGTAAAATGACATAAATCTTTAAAAAAAAAACCTTAAAATCTTTCATAAAGAAATTCGTGTTAGTTAGGTACACAATTTATTACTCAATAATTTGGCTAAAAATTGGTGTAGGGGTAGCTAAGAATCAGGAAAATGACGAAGGCTATTTGACAACGGAAAATATACAATCTTTCCCCGGTAAATTGCATTATTTAATTAAAATTTAAAAGGTGCGCAAAGCTTATAATTTAAAGCAGGTAGGTTATAATTTTAATTACTAATATCAGAATTCTTAGTATTCATTTGAACTACCTGCTATACATATTTTAATATATTATTATATTACTTCCCCCGTAAAACTGTGTGGCAGTTCACAGATTAATAACATTTTAATTCTTACTATGGAGGTTAATATTATTCAGTTATTATCCACCGAGAAGCGCAGAAAACTATTAAAATCTACCTCAATAACGCTAAACCAATCATAGATTTATTCAGATGGAGCGGTCGTGATTGAGTACCTAGATAATTAGAATACAAACATAATGACCCATTTCAATACTAACTTAATTACCAACGTGGAATTGGTTAGTTATTGCAATCATTATTTTGATTGCAAATTATGTTATTTAAATTAAATTACTTTGGCTGTTATTGTTTTAACCATGCAATATTTAGAATATTTTAAAAACCTCTCTTAAAAATATATCTTTTAACTTTTTAAGTAGTAGCTTGTATAACCAATAGTTTAATAGTTTCGTGAACGAAACTGTCACAAAGCCAAAGTAAATTACATATACTTCAACCTAAGATTGGGTAAAATAATAAAGTAATCTAAATATAATAAATGAATAAGTAAGTTGTATTGCTGGACAATTTATATGGCGGAAACGTCAATTAAAACGCGGGTAAAGCCGCGGGACGTAAATTAGATTTTATAAATATAAAAAACCGATTAGAATTAGATAAAACCACTAGAAAGCGAACATCTTATTCATCTCAGACACCTATCAGAGTTAATTACTTGGTCTACCTCTACTTCATTTCCGAGTATAAAATCCCTCGGATCGTCCCTTTAGCGTGTCAAGAGTGTGACGAACAAAGCTGTCCCGGAATCTTGATTCCGCGAACCGCATACTAACGGCGCACAATTTGTCGGTCTCGTCTTGATATCTAAATTAGTATGGAGACAGCCTATCCTTTTTTAGCTCCAACTGACGTCTCAATTAATGATGTGCAATTTCAAAGATCTGAATCTGACGAGCAAACGGTTGTGTGCAACGAAGCGATGGTTTTGCGTATTACGTTTATTCATAATGTTTTAGTTTTATTCGTACCGCATACTCAAGGTTGACTATGCGGTTTAAAGGCAGATTTATTTAAAGGTCTGTGTTCTTAAGGAAATTTCCGAGCACGTACTTATTTCATTTTATCCGGGGTAGATAACTTTTTCCCGCGGAAAGATATAATGCGGTAATAGCTCCCGCGAGCACCAGCACGTAAAAACACTAATAATAAGAACTTAAAATAACAACGTGGCCTTTTCTTGCATGAAGTGAACCCTAATCAAATTCCTCTCGAAGAATACTTTGTCAAAAATGAATGCAAAATAATACAATTTTGTTAAGAGCGTCCGTCGCCGAAGGCAGAGATTGCAGAACTCTAGCCGTAGCTTATTTATTTTAGTTCCTAATTTAAATAAAACAGGCTTAAGTTCTTCTGTGTCCCTGTCGGTGTTCGTAAACAAATTAGCGTATTCTAAAGAGAATTCATTTTCAAGATCCACGTTATCATTTGCAGAGTAATTGTCTTCAGACTTGTTTAGAAGTTTGCCTTACGCGTTTTTCATTGAAACTTTTGGAGCTAATTAAGCTAATGACGTTACGAGTCGGGGTAATTTAGTATCCCTTGAAGCGTTAAAATATGTACGGTGAGAAAATGCCCACAAAAAACGTACAATCTATCATAATAGTGCCAGGCAATTACTGTTAGAAGCGTTAATGGCTCGCGTCCATTTAATAATCTATACGGAACTTGTTTTGGACCTACAAGACTTATAGCGATTTCGATAATAATCTTGTTTTAATAATTACTCACTTATTTCTTCCCACAATCTTGATCGTCTATTTGTATGTTATTTTTCTTGTCGCTCCGTTAGACTTAATTTGGTTGCTTGACAACTCTTTTAGGAATGTTTAATTCTAGTGATTTTTCTTCGTTGATGTTATCTTGGAGGGATCAAGCAGCGCTTCTGGGAAGAACTTTATTTTATTTATTGTACTTTGTGATTTTTTATCCACAACGGGTCTGTTTTATGTTTGTAGGTACTACTGATAGTGAACAATTAATTGGAATTTGCATTTAATTTTTGTTGGTAATAAGTAGTCCGTTTATTTTGACCAGTAAAATTCATTTATGATTTGAAAAATACTTGATAGTGTTGTACTAAAATTAATCAAATCGAATTGGATACTAATAAATAAACTTTTGTCTATTTGATAGGACTTCACCCAATCAATGGTCTTCAACATTTCAATAACATAGTCCATCAACATCTTAAAAGACCTTAAAAATACAATAAATGTTATAAAATGAAACTTTAATCATCATCATCACTATCAAACTCCTATATACCATATGACAGCCAAATTAAATACTATAAATATTATTAAATGAAACTATAATCATCATCATTACTATCAAACTCCTTAATACCATATGACAGCCAAATTAAACTTCTCTTACCTCAGAATTCATTCACAAAATTAGCATTTTTGTACTCATTGTTCAACTCAAATTGGGGTGTGTCTTAATAAATATTAATCACTTTCTAACTCATGTAAATGTTTCCTGCTACTGTTAGTAAAATTACTTTGGAATGTTATTTTATTTTTATAATAACTTCATTTCCATTTACGTTGTGTGAGCTTTCACTTCTTTTATTGTTGCCTCTATTCTTTGTTTATTTTATTGACGTTTTATAGTTATCGTATATGGAAATCGTGTTTATGAAATGATGTTTTATGTCTTATCAAAGTTCCAAGATAAACTGAACATTTTTTGTTATATACTGTATTGTGGGAGCGAAGTTTGTATAATATATTTTTCACAACAATATGTAATTTTTGTTGAGTTATTATTTTAGTGCTAAAATTTATCTCTAATCTTTTAAATTAACAAGATATAAATATTTATCAATGGTTATGTTATGTATACGAAACATTATATAAAAAAAACATTATAACATACAAGCTTCATACAGACCATTAAAAATCTTCCTCTCGTTACAGTTTTCATCACATCATCAGGTTTTTTTGTAAATAGCCGCCATTTTGTAAGGCTTGTTACAAGCCGACGCACACTATCGCTCGTAATTACTATATCTCGTGTGCGCACGCCCTAAAGGTACGTTAATAAGCGCGCGCGCATGTGTGCGTGAATGATTACGTGTGGGTTAATATGCTTTGTAAAAATTTCTATTACAAGGGCTATATTGGATGGTTTGTACGCAGTAAAGTAAGAATGGGTTAAATGAAGATTTTTTTGTAGAATAGATGAGGTAAAATTAAAACATCATGTTTTGCATGGATAATATTTTAGATTTTGAGGTATTAAAGAGTGTATGTTCAACTCAGTATTGGGTGACTACTAGGTGGTATAGGTTAATTTTTTGATGATGAAAATGATTTGGTTTGGCATTATTTACCTATAGAAGATGATATGACAGGAATATTATATATATTTTATAATATTTTTAATCAAAAGATCTGTCAAAACTCATTTTTACTATGTCGCTTTAGATTAGGTTTATAATTTTGGTAAACATAAACATATAAAGAAAGAGTCAAGACTAATTCACTTTGATTGACATGTGACTCCTTTAAAGGAAGCGGCAATCAACGCGTATATTAAGACACGCGGTTTCCGACGGTCACGGTACCCTAATGGTTGTCACACATCGGAAATTTTCAGCAGCCGACACATGCTACCTTGCTCTACTCTAACACTTATAACCTCTTTTGATCTACCGCACGTAAATCACTAGAAAAAAGCTTTTGCCGACTGCAATAATGATAAGTAAAATAAGCATAGGTAGGTACTATGTATGTTCCCACTTCTAGAACACAATAACTTCTTTTTTTACGGACTTCTTTTTTTTTAATTATAATTCTGGTGGCCAAGTGCCATTCAAACTCTTAAAAACTCTCAAAACATATTTTTTAGAAGAAAAATTAAGATATTTTTTTTTGAGTACACGACCTTCGGAATCATAGTAGAGTGTGCTACCATAAAGCCATCGCGGTTTTTATATAATAAGGTCTAGTCTAGATAAATTGTTGCCGGACGCAAACAAGGCTCGCAAAAAACGATAAAACAACTTGTCACAATGTTTTGCTGCCAATCGATTGCCGGATAGTTTCGGTGAGCGATAACCTTAGAGGGGACGGACAGGATTCTAATCTAAAGCTGTATTATAATTATTGCTCATAAAACTGTAGCCCAAATGAACACCTCCGATCGACCGATTCACGTTGTTTATTCCAAAGGGACCCCGCAAGCTATATTGATTTGAGTACGTTCCGGTTTAACTACGAACTCAATTCAACTCAACATTTTGACTATTATATCAATCGTCGGATGTAATACTGCTGTTTAAAACAGTTATACAGATTTTTTAAAAACATACAGTCAGTAAATATTAGAATTACATTTTTATAACAGAAATATAACCCTTAACACAAGCTTCGAGCTTACCACGGGACTAGATGATGCTGTGTGAATTCTCCAGCAATGTTTATTCATCTTTTTATACACCCGGACTGTTCAAAGTTCTCAGGACACGGGTTTCAATGCACTTATAGTATTTTTACAATAAGAAAAATCTAGCGGTAGCGGCGGAGTCTGAACCCGCGACCTTTGGAATTAAATTCAAGTGTGATCCTACAGTAGCCAGCAAAGCTATTTGCAGATGATAATGATGATTCATTCATTTAAAAGCCAGCAACCGCGTTTGTTCGACGTCAGCTAAATATTGACGATGCACTTCGAAATTAATGTTTCGCTTGTTTCTATATCGATTCCATTGTTTTTTTTGTATGGGACGGAATGTGCGTTAGAGATCCATCATTTTATGGTTTTAGCAGTTTGTGTCTAAATAAAATATTCTGTTTTATCGTATTTTGAACTAGCTTGTTAATTATATACTCAATGTAATCATACATCAAACACATCAGCTACTTTAACCGCGAGAAAATCCATCATTACAATATTCATTCATTCATATCATTTATTGTCACTCATAAAACACAATATAAAATGTACCTAAATACAAAATTACCTACACTATGTACAAGGTATGACTCACGTAAACGAAACCGTGAGAGATGGTTAGTTCATTAATATCATAAAGTCCGTCAAAAATCTTATACATTTCAAGTTTATATCATTAAAATGATAGACTGCACAAACATGCAAGCAAAAATGATTCTAGCATACTTTGAGCACAAAAAGGCCACGGCCAGCTCTCTTTACCTTGCACTCGCGAGGTCTTTAAAAGCAGAATAAGACCAACGCGAGACCTCCGCGGTACAAAAGAACGAGACCCTACAGGTTGTGAACGTCTGAACGTCTTAATCCTGGCTCGTTTTACAACCTAAAGGCGAGGTTACACTGTACTGGCGCCACTTGATTATATTTATTTTTATAACTAGATTTCTAACCATATTTTAACATGAAACGGGTAACATACCAAACACCATGATTTAAATGTTTTTGAGTTTTCCGATATTTCGCGTTGTAATTGAACTTTACCACGGGAAAAGTAACTGATATGTTGTTCATATGGTGACTTTGACGACCTCTGTAGAAACTAGACTTCTAATAGGAGTCACGTAAGTTATTTAAAATACAGTTTTTTTTTGTATTTTGATAATGTACTAAGGATGTTTGCTTACAATCTCATAAAATACGCGTTAATAATATTAGGAGAATTATGTATCATTCTGCGAAATCTTGTATTTTCGTTACTCAGTATAATAATTATAATAATGATGTAACTTCAGTGTGTGTTAGCCTTTACACGGTGTCCTAAGAAACAACATGTAAATTTTCGTATAAATTATGGGCTGTGGAAAATAAATTCATAAAATGCTGTAAATAGAATAGGTTATTAAAGCAGGATAAATAATTTATTCGATACCATTCTTTGCATAAACTGAATAAATTTCGTATTTTTGTTTTAACTTACAATTAACACATTAACAGCTAACATAATAAGGTGTTATTTTGTTAGAGACTAGCTTTCCGCCTCACGTCTTTGCCAGTTGTTTCGGTTGGATGCAAATTTTACCAACTCTTCCATCCTAGTAGACAGACGTCCGACGTTGCGTTTCCCGATTCGTGGTCGCACTCAAGATCTTTTCGGCCCCATCGGCCATCTGTTCTCCTAGTTATATGGCCTGCCCATTGACACTTCAAAGAGCCCATCCGCATCTCCTTATTTCTGATTATCTGTGAACTTAACTTAGTGTTTGAATTTTAAACAGGAAATAAAATCTTGAAAAATTATCCAAGTAATCCATAGAATTTTATGGAAGTAAACCGAATGATAACCTTTAAATAACAATAACAATTTTGTTTAAAACATCGATTCAAAACTCCTAAACAGATTGGAAGCTTTCAATTTAAATGGTACAAAATTGGTTTAACTAAGTGCAATCTGCGTTAAAAGTTAAGTCGTTTTGGAAACTGGGTTGCCAATCTAAATCATGACTCTTAAATGACCAAATGGTCGGGTAAAGATTGTGGTAACAGCTATTACAGGGTATTACAAGTCATCAAGGCACGAACGCCACACTTTAGAACTTTTTTCCATAAGAAAGGAGGTTTTAAGTTTGACTGTTTGATTGTGTTTTTAAACTGATATGCTTAGACTAAAGAAGAACTTTCTAAATATTAGAAAATGCTATATTTTGATATTCATGTAAATAGTTCTTTAATTTGCGTAGCAGAGACATCATTTCACAAAATAAACAATGATTATCACTAAAGTTGTTTTCATAAAATGTCACTTTATAGTAACGAAGGCAAAATCAAATACAATTCAGCCACCGCGTACACAGTTGAAGTATTTATGTATTTACAAAGCAAAGTCAGGGCAAGTCACTATCTATTCGCTACGTTTATTTTTCCAAGACTTGTTGGTTTTACGGAGAATGTAAGTCTCCATTTCGATTCGAAACGCTTTAGCGTCATCGAGTATGACTTAGCGTTTTTTTTTAATAACTCTTACTGTTAAAATTCAACCTTTTTGTACCGTGTTAGAGTTGTTTATTGCATGGTAATGGTAAATATACCTATAAATTGAAGTAGCATGAAGACCCTTCATAGTCGGTGATGGCTTAATTTTAGACGTCATTTGCTATGCCTGAGGGTTTTGCATACTTTGAGATACTTTTGTTTCTATTTGAGTATGCAAGTGAAGGAATGTGTAGGAATTATTGTAGATTCGTGCTGTTTCACTTGAGCAATTTACTAGTGAATGAAAATTACGTTTACCTATCGGTTAAGAAAACCTTGAAAAGTATTTTATGTTATGGCACAAAATGTTTTGAATGATGTTAAAAGTGTTTATATTTTGTTTAGTAATGTATTTAAAAATTACGTTATTTATAGTGTTTCACTCGGAACTCTTTAAATAACGTAACTAACCGTTTACATACTAAAACGATTAAAATTTAAACTGAACTTTTCAAATCACCACTTTCCACGTTCATGTAAATTTGCATTAATTTGGGTAAGTGCTCATGGCTTGCAGTATACAAATTCTTACAATTATTAACAGTCTCGTGGCGCAAAAAAAACAATAAGTGTCACGAGTCATGTCTGCCACAGGCTGCCACAACATTGTCGTTATTTATGTGCGTATACTTCAGATATAATCTGTGGACACATCCTCAGGGATGCGAGTTAACACGGCGATTTATTTGCCCGCGAGTGTACACAGAAATTCCGAGGTAGGTTTTCGAAATGTTTTATTCTTGTACGTGCGAATACGTTCTATTTGTAATGGGAAAAGTGGTTTTCTCATTTCCCATCCTTACTCCATATCGTAAATGAAATGTTAGTATTTTTTCCTAAACGTGTACGGTTAGGTTATTGAAAAAGTAGACCAGCTGACTTGCCCACGGCTTTCACGCTTATTATTTATTTATCTAATGAAAAGCATTCTACATAAAAAAATAGTTTTTAAGAACTTTTTGTAAGTTTTTTGAAAAACTGATTGGTATTATTATTGCACAAAAGGAAAAAAAGCATGAAACTGTTTATGAATTCCCCACATTTTATTTGATTGTGATAGCCAATTTATAATATTATTAAGTATTTTATTACAGTAACCCCCAATTTTAATATTTTTATAAAAGTAAAAACGTATCGTCCCACTATTTTCATCAAAAATCTCACTTATAGTTAAACTGTTTAGTGACCAAATTATCTACATCAATAAATAAATATATATATTTTTATACATATATAAATATTTCTGCCGAACACAATAGGCCTTCGATTCTGTCATTTGTCTCCAGCCAGGCTTTCACATAACGATCCTAATAAAGTTAGAATAATTGGAGTGTGTAAATTAATATCACATCATACATGTATTATTGTAACATAAATCATGAACGACACACGTTTCCGCGCCGCTGTTATGACAACAATTTGCATTCTAAACATAAGGCTAGAGCAGACGAGGAAAGTACAATCATCATCATCATTTTAGTCTCCTTACTATATTAATGTCCATGTCTATTTAAATATGTCCAGGTTTGCTGTCAGTAAATTATTTTAGGGTTACCTACTCCTATTTGTGCATGTCCTTGTTGTCAATTTGGGATGTTTTGTTTTTTTAATTAAGCGTTTAAATAAAATAACAAAGTTAATAAACTTGCTTTGTATTACTTGTGCGAACGCAATTTTGCAATTTTTTCAAAATTTTTAATTACGCCAAAACACTGAGAACGGCCCATAATTTGGCATTTTAATTATAAATCATATCAAAAAGTTTCTAAACTGTCAATTTCTAAAATAGGCGGATCGTTTGCCCGCCGCCTTAGATGCAAATGAACAGTGAATACTAATATTAAAGTCATTTACGATTCCAACAATTAAGCAAATAATATTGCCGTGTTTCAGAATGAATTGGACATAAATCTACATTTTGTGCCGTATTTGAGGGTGCATATTTTAATCAGTTGGCATCATCATAGATTCGAAATTGCGTAGTTACAACCTCAAGATCGTATTTACCTCGTATTTTTGTGTTTTTTTCTGAGCTTCTATCATATTAGGATAGGCAAAAGATTTATCTTACATTAGGTATATTTTATTCTCAAAACTCATTTTGATCGCGTTTTCTTTTTTTAACTTAGCTTACTTAAGGAAGACAAACCTTTACCAAACTGATATTATGGTTAAAATAAAAATGGCGATCGAAAAACATAAAATAACGTCGTTTATGAAAACGTTAATATTAAACCTCCCCCGCGAATGAGTTTTAATCCATTATCAACTGACCTGTTTGTGTTTACTTAATTTATTTCTCTGTGCATTTAATATAAAATTAATTAATAAAAAGCTATCCGTGGTATTGAATACTTAAAGTCACTTCATAATCATTTTCATAAAATTGTGTTTCAATGCGGTCTCCAATAGAACCCATAATGGATCTTGGTCAATAGTATAATCATCACCCTTACCAGGAGGCTTGGTGATCTCAGTGATTTGCTATAATACACAATACGACAATGTTATTTTAACCGACTTCAAAAAGGGCGGAGGTTTCTTAATTCCACTTATTAGGTCAAACTGACCTTTAAGTTCAGTTAACTTATCGTTTAATTTTATTTTGTTAGAAAGAAAACATTTCAATTGTGATCTCATGATAAGGAAATAGGGGTTTGATGATGACAGACCAGAGAAATCGAGGGGATCTATCAAAAATTAAGGGCGACTAGTGCGTTTATACGTTTTTTATAGAGGCAGTTTGAAGTCTTAAATAAAATATTATGGTAATTATAGCCTTCAGTTGGCATTAAATAAACATATTGAGCGCCCGTGACACACGCTCGTATCTTCTACAGCACGGTGTGGCGTCGGCGCAGGCCCTTGGCAGGAACCGCCGAGCTTGGGCATTGAATGCGTTAAAGATAACGTGTAGAGATGGGGTGGATCTATTCCTAGTCAGGCACAATACAGCTCAAAATACATTAAAATGTATAGGTACTATATAATGTCCAAATATTTACCTTTTTTGTTATTTGAATTACATTTTGGAGTAGCTATAATTGGAAACATGAATTAATTTTATGCAAATGTTGTATGTAGCCATTGCACACGAGTACAGTATATTTCAAATTGTTTGAGTTTCGATATAGAAAATTAAATGTTTGCACAAGTTAGTATGAGAACGGTTTGTTAATTTTTATCAAAGTTATTAGTTTTTTTTTATTTGTATAATGGAACTATTTTAAATTCCAACTAAATTTTAGTTGAATTATAGTTGAGGTGTTGTTTAGGTTCATATTGATAAAAAAGCACAAGGCAATGTAACGGGATTTTGCTACTAAATATTTTTTTATGTCAGGTACTGATCAACAGAACAAACCTCATTTCTGAAAGGACTGAAAATACATAAACTCTCAGAATTAACTATTTGTTATTTTTTAAATGTATATAAGAAACAATTTGTATAAAATTAGTTTAAAGGATTAAAAAAATTTTTGCTTGCGGTAACTTATGTTTTAGCTTTTTAAAGTGAAAGTGAGTAAAAGCAGAAATTTAGTATCAAGCTAATTAAAAATCCATATTATCTGTTACATTCATGCCAATCCACCCAAACTTTCACAGATAAGCCTTCCCCAAAGATAAGCTACATAGCTAACTAATACGGCAACATTTCTGTCTCCCAGCGTACAGCATTAGCCCACTATCGGATCCGCTGGGATACGTTTGAAATGCAAATTCCGATGCTCAGGTATATTAGTACACGGTTTATTGGTTTCATATACCTATTATATAACGCTCGCAGTGAATAAATTGCTTACCTGCCAAGCCCATCTAGGCTCTATCTCCTTGTGTTACAGTTTATTTTTGTTGTTATAGCAGTGGTCTATTTTGGATTAATACTCCTTCAGAACCCTTCATGCTAAAAAGCCTGTATCGAAGTCAATTCTTGTTAACGGTTAAGTTTGTACCGCCGTCGATAAAGGTGCTTAACTTGCAATATACATAGTAGGTATATCTCCTATGTGAATAGGTATTTTGTTTATCATAAAATTATGCTTTTGTTGTTAGCTGAAAATCTCTTATATCCTCCCGTAACTATTTAAACTAAGACAATGGTCTTAACTTAGGACCTAAACGGCTATAAATCTAGGTGTTCATAAAGAAATATAATAATATATTGCTTTAAAATTCACACAGCAACGTCTAGCCCCGTGGTACCTACACACAAAGCTTGTTTTAAGAGTAATCAAATAATCAATTTATTGGTAAAAATATTTTACAAACAAGTTTAAGTGTGTTTTAGGAGTTAAAGCTTTATTTCTGATAGTAGAGCTGATGTGTTTGAACGTATCTTAGGCCCCTATAACTTGGACCGTAAACAGTAAGCTAGAACTATACATCAGGCGGAGATAACACAGCCGTGACTTGTGACATGCGCTTATTACATTACGTATTATATTACTGGAAAGGACGTAGTCACAAGGGTCCAATGAAACTGAGGGTTGTGTTTAGTGGTAGGTGGCTGAGCTGATTTTGTGCAATTTAAATTAGGAACAAATAAAAAACAAATAGGTAATCTCCTATTCCATTATTCAGTCCCAATTATGGAGTCGGTCATCTCTTGGTATAATCACCAAACTTTCTAGACGGATTGGTGATTGCATCGAGGACTAAAGGAGAGACTCAAAACGGGAAGAAAAATGACAGAATCAGTTATAATTTTTTCTTTTTTTAATTAAAAAAATGAAAATATTATAACATGCCACCATTAAATTTTTAAGTTTTTCATCATTACATTTTTCATTTTGGTACTTTCGAATGCCATCTTTAAAGATACTGTAAACATTATTTTCCGTTTTATGTTCTAACATTTAAAAAATCCAGCAAAAAGCAAAGTTCCAAGCGCAAGTGTGTATCATACCTTAGGTGTTCCGTACATTCTCCCATTTTGACACTGACGAGTACATGTAACTTGGGGGATGAAATTAAATTGATGAATGTTTATGAATTTGAGGATTTGTGACATGTCCCATTCACTTGATGGCGGAGATATACATGTGTTGTGTTACGCGAGCAATTTACAAGATGTAATTACCTATTATGTATATCATTATTTTGATGATGGTACTTTTTGGAGGTGCCTTTTTGTTCATTATGCGGAGGGTTTTATTTCAAACATCTGTCATTTTAATAGCGGTGGGGATTTGAAGATCAGTTGATTTGTTGACTTTTGTCTGGTGTTGAATTTTTCATCATCAATGTTATACGACACCCATGAATAGCAATGGGTTTGTGCACCTAATACAGCTAAGTAAAAAATAAGTATATAAGTAATAAAATATTAAAAAGTCGTAAAAGGTACTTACATCTAAACAACAACAAAAACTTTCATATACAAAAATAGCAACACTTACTGAATATTTCTTTACATTCCACTGTCTAGTGTGTACAATGTAACCAGAACTATTGTTATTGAAACTAGATAGTAATAATTTATGTTTCTTAGATAAAGATACTAGTGCCTACTACTTTGTAAGAGAAACCTCAAAGTACAGACTCAACCAAAAGCGTTATACAATAAATTTCTCCCTCCATTGTCATGTCAATGTCATTAAAAAGATAATTTTCATGCCATTCTAACCTCCCGTCACGTCTTATAGTGTTATCATATAAACCATCTTAGAAATCATTTCCTACGCGTTAACTAAGGCGGGTTATCATCAAGATCTATAAACAAAAAGGTCTTGTTCCCATCAATCACCGTTCACTGGACCATTAAAATTGTCTTTCCATATTACGATTTTGGTATCGCCTGTACGCATTTGACACTCAGAAGTGTAAAGTGTCTATTGGAATTATTATGAGGCACTTTTTACATGGATTGAGTTTTCTGTTTCTTATCTATATCTTCTTATAAATTATTTTTTGATCATAATAATCTGATATATAAAGCAATGTAGTTGGAAGTTGTCAAATATTTTTTTGTATTATAATGGATTTTTCTTTAACCTTTAAAATAAAATAAAAATAAGACACCTTGTGTTAATTACAATTCCTCACGTCATTAAAGCTGCGATGAAAAAAAATTACCCCTTTAGGAATCCACTGAGTAAAAAATGAACAAAAGTGTGATCAACAGTACGACTACACTATTGGATAGTTTGGTTAAATTATAACACAAGGCGGAGCCTTCTCTAATTAAAAAACATAGATTATATCACCCTCCGACTAGCTGGTTTCCGGCGAAATTGTACAAAAATCATTAAGTGCTTTAATTCTTTTGTTTTGATGGGAGTATGTGGTCGCGCATTATAATTCTTTAATGAAATTGTTTATTGTGTTATTAAAATAATTAAGTCGTACACGTAGTCCGTTATCTCTTTAATTACTTATATGGGAGGAATAACTTATCAGCAAGTTATGAGGCTATTATGTTAAGAGATTGCACAGTACTTTGAATTTTGAGATTAATGTTATATTTACCGAGTCTATTGTGAAATGTTAATACAGTGCATAAACAGTTCGCTGATAAGGAACCCGGCTCATAAAAGGCGTTTCGTTTTTGATTACATATCAAACCAAATTTTGAAGCCAGATGCGTAACGATCGTAAACATAAGTTTGCCGAGTAATTTTTGCCGAGATGTGCCTGCCTTAGAATATACCTCACCTTCTCATTCCGTGGATGTTTTCAAAACGACTGAGGGATTTTCTAATTTAAAAAGAGGATAGGCGTAACTTTTACATTTTTACTTTTTTTCTATCATAGGTACTCCTTTGAATGTTTGTCGTTTTGTAACAGAGAAAAATAATAACGTTTTGATATAATATATAATAAGTTACTACGAAGCATTAACGAACCGCTAGTAATACTACCGCTAGTTAAGATATTCAAGCCAGCACATGTCCACAAAAAGCACCTTGTCAAGCAAACTCATCCTTCATAACAAATTATTCCTAACGGTGACCGGCATTTCTGATCGAATTAGAACAAAAACATCTCTAATGATAACCACTTGAGTTCTCTTCACACGTTCCATTACCTGGAAGTTACCTTTCGTAGCAAGATCTTCGGCGCCAATCTTATTATCCCCATCTTTGTCTTCATCACTGAGTTTTATATTTTCTTCTCTTTCGTTATTACCCTTTGCGGCATGGAGTTTTGAATTAAGCAATTATGGTTAATTTCGAATCTACCCATATTATGGTCGAAGTTGGTCGGCGATGTGTTATTTTGTATCGTAATTTGTGAGAAGGCGTCCGAGTGAGCAGCTGTAAATTATATAGGAACCGGATGAATATGTAACTATTTTTTCGTTTTGTATGTTATTGGACTACTTAGTTCGACTGTTACGCCGCGTTAGGTAATAAAGTTACAAATCAATATTATTGGTTTCCGAGTTTGTTAAGTCGTGATTTTCCAGAACCGCAGTTTTTGTAGCTTTTTAAACGATTTTGTGACAAATGTTTTTAAATGCATCATTCAGAAATTGACTTGGTTATAACAAATAATTGTTGCATTTGTTTGTTTGTTTATTGTGTAATTTTATTAAACTCATATTTAATTGTTTCAGATGCAACCTAAGTACGAGAGTCATCGTTAAAAAGGTAATCTATTAAATAACCTTTTTAATATCCAAAAATTAATAACTTTAAAAACAATCTTTCTGTCTTCATCTTTATCCACTTCTCGTTGAGTAACTCTGACACATTCTTTTTTAAATTGAACCAAACAATTTTAACAAGAAAACATTTCCTGAATACTTCTCAACATGCTAACGACTGTTATAAAGTTGAACTGTAAACGAGCGATGTACAATCAAAGTTATCAAAGTCGATTTAAACAGACGCAAATTAAATAAATAAATAACATCATACAATATTGCTGGACAATTCACACAGCACTAATGTTTTTGTCTCAACAATACAGTTCCTGTGAAATTTATCGTATTTTTCAAATCTTATTCGATCCTGTATAAAAACCATAATCTTTGTGGATTTGACCCAATGCCATATTATTACTGTTTACCTTTAATTCTTTTTATAAGCTTGGTGTTCCATAAAGATTATTGTATTGTTTCTTTTTCAAAGCTTTTTGTAAAATAGTTATAAATAAACTATTCTTTACTTTTACGGCACAAACTAAGTAATTATAAAGTCAGTATAATTTCCCGCGCCTAATGAGTATAGTCTCTCGTAGCCACTGTTGAAAACCGACATGCAAGCGTAATTAAAATTGATACCAGTAGGTACTGTATTTTAATTATTGCTATTATGTAATTTTATTACTGAATATTTGTGGATTTTCGGAACGGTTTAATGTTGAGGTTTGATTGAGAGAATTAAATTGATTTTGATTAAATTCTCAATATACTATTAACAATTACAACTCACATCACTTTATTTTAAATTAAATTATTGTAATATATTTATAAAATACACGCGCATTGTTGTTATAATTAATTTTTCTATTCTCTAGAAACTTTCTTTAAAAATAACTCTCTTTTCGGCCCGATATAAGCGAAAAAAAAATTTAACAGTTGGCATGTTGACAGCATAAGTCAGTTTTCAAAACGAACTTGACTGAGCTTGTTAGTTGTCATTTCTTCGAATATTAATCCGAAAGATTTAACCGTCATTCTGTCATTGAGTTTAAACATACTGTCACCAAGTTCAAATTAATTTGGGTTAAACTCTACGCCCACTGAGGCTTGCAAAAAGTAATTTATGACGGTGCACGTGGCTACGAATAAAAAATGTTCGGCAATGTTGTTTTTCTGGCGGAAAATTTAATTAAAAGCTGAAATGCTAGAAAATTATATTTCTATAGTTTAATAATCAAAAATTATAGTTTAATAATTATTTTATCAACTTAATTTTTGTTTGTTTTTAAAGTTGTGAAACTCGTATAATTTTTTAAACAAGAAAGCCGCATCCGACCGAAACAACTGGAAAAAGTTAATGGGAGGCCTATGTCCAGCAGTAGTAGTCCGATGGCTGAAATGATGATGATGATGAAGAAGCCGGGTTGGCTTAGATTCAAAAAGTCTTTGATTAGAAACCAGCCGCGTCAGACATTTTTTCTCTATTTTCTTACTCTATTTTCTAACCAGCGTTGACCCCATACTTAATAATATCAGTATTCAGTACTTACGCTCTAGGTCTAGGTCAAAATAACATGACTTCCCACTGTCAGAAAATCGTGTCTCCGATACCATCGCCATAGCCAATCGATAAGGAACCCAAAGCGAATGCTTATATTACATTTCAATTACCATATAAAATGTTGAACAAGACGGAGCAAGTCCGATCCGATAATCATCTAATCAGTGATCATTCAATAACTTTTATTTCAAGCCAATTTATCTCTGCCAGACCAATATGACCTCTATTTAATTGTTATAGCGATCGTTTTGGGGAGAATCGTGTTTTATTAGGACCTTTTTGTTTTTAAGTGATATAAAGATTTTCCTGAGTTCATTTTATTTGAGATTATTGGTAAAAACCCAATTGTTGGTAAAAAAATTACTAAGAAGAAAACTATGTTGTTCGCAGCGGGGTTTAATCCTACGACCTTCGGAATTAGAGTCGTGTGTGCTCCCACTTAGCCAACACGGCTCAAATGTTAGTATTTAAGAAGAGAAACTAACATACAAAACAAAAGTATAAAAACAACAAAACTGAGGCTATTACACCTTATCCCGTAATTAACCTTCCAAGGGATCATTAAGATGTAAAAATATAACAATATAACTAGCAATTTAAAACGTATTAACTATTTATATCGATCGACAAAACGAAAGATCATGGCCAATTATATTGTATAAATTATCCAACATCGATTAAAAGTAAAAGAGCATATAAATCGAATTAGACTAAAAGTTATGTTTCTTGTCAATATAGTTATGTACGCTTCTTTTCAGAAATATAGTTTTGACTTATAAATGTATACTGAGCCTTTTTCTGTTCTATCAATAGTTTTATAATGTGCAAAATCCATCTGAAGATATTTTTTTATTTCTACTATTATATTTTTGTGAAATTCATGTCATAATGCAATTAATGTTTCTAATCTACATTAAAATTTAATTGCACCGAGTGTGTAGACACGGTGTTTATTTACATTGAAACAAAATAAGGCAGACGAGAAAGCCAATGGTAGTTAAAATCGTCTTGCCTTTGCCGTTTTAACACTTTTTGGTGTACTTAACGCTTATGGGAGGGCATTTATACAGAAGTGAACGTCTGATGGCTGAAATTATGCATGATGATGTTAAAGTTAGATACTCCAATATTCAGTATAGTTTTTTAATCGAAATTGGTCATTGCTTCGACTTCATAAAGTACGATTACCCAATGACTTCATATAAAAACTTTATAGCTTAATTACGTACATCTGTTATAGTCTGCCACGATTTATAATGCTTTGTCCTGCAATAAAGTTTTGCGGCCATAAAAAACGTACAAAACTAAAGCAGGTAATGAATTAAACAACATAATAAGATAGTCACGGACACCTGCCTGAATGATATCTTCATTAAAATGAGATAGGTCGACAGGTGTGGAATCCGAGGATCCGCGGTCGATATTGGTGAATGTAGGGAGCTATGGTGAATGTAGGAAGCTATTGGTAAAGGTAGCGTTTAGTGAATAGGGTGTTTCGTTGATAACTTGACGATAGTAGCTTTTCAGGTGATCGATTCGAATGACTTAGCTTGATCTTATTATATTATTATGTTCTAAGGAAAGGACATGATGTGCGTACGATACGGAGGGATCTATTATCTACGATCCCAGCGCCAATTCATTTATATAAGCACCCTTATTTAACACGGCTGCATAGACATAGGACATTCTTTCTTAACGAGAGATTAGGCCTTATTTACCAAGCTGGCCAAGTGCGAGTTGGTAAACATCACAAACATGTCCTTTAAACTCTTTAAAGTTTTTAATACATGCAGGTTTCCTGACGATATTTGCGTTTACTATTAAAGCACGTTTCTAAAGCGCAGATACATTTTATTAAGAAAAAATCATTGATGCGCTGTGAGGTTTGAATTCACGAATTCACCTTCGGAAATAAAACCGACTGTGTTCCACTTAGTTAACAAGACCGCCTTATATCGGGTATATTCTACACACTCCTATCTACTCTCTAAAAGATCTACTACGAGTAAAACCTATTTTATTTTGTAGAAAACTGCGTGAAAATTCAGTTGATTTCCAACGGCCTCTGTTGTTGACTTTTTCAGGCCTTTGAGATTTTTACTCCCAACAGACCACGTGTCTAGAATGAGGGCCATTGGAGAAAATATTCCCAACGGCACGCATGGTTGTGAATAAAGTCAGCGGTAGTCTGCTATTTTATGATAGTTCCCAAGTTAGTTTATTGAAAAATAAATCCTGGAAAAGAAAATAGACTGTTTCTGTTACTTTAGATAACCTGCCGATGTTTTCGCATCAACAGCTTTTTACCGTTCAAAATAAATCGTAACATAAAACTCGTAGTTTATTTACTCTTAAAACAGTGTTTCTCGGGTTACCAGCTCTCAGCTCTTTAGAAGCGGGTTGTTTACAAAGTCACGATGCTGGTAATTATTTCGCTGTCGACGGCACCCCGGGACGCGATTGGCGGGAATCTCGCAAGATGGCTGACCCATCCGTCAAGTGAAGGTGAAACATCTGTTTTAACATGTCCGACTGGCAGTTAATAAGCGTTCTGTTTTCAAAATATTTTCTTTTTTTTTAGTTTTCAACAATAATATTTTTTTGTTTTTTTTATGTACTTAATGGTTGTATCATAACACCCCTATTTACGTTCCCACTGCTAGGACACAGGGATTTCTCTCTTGACGAGAGAGATTAGGCCTTAATTCACCACGCTGGCCAAGTGCGGGTTGGTGAATGACACCATGTCCTTCAAACTTTTTTCAAAGTTCTCAGAACATGCCGGTTTCCTCACGATGTTTGCCTTCACCGTTAGAGCACGTGTTTATAAAGCACACATAATTTTCCAATAAGAAAAATCAGAGGTGCGCGGCGGGGTTGTATGGTGCTGGGTTAATTTACCTATAGGTAAAGTCTTGATGATCATATGGTGAGTCGAAGTGAAAGCCCGATGCTTGTATTTTAAATGGTTGAAGTAGTTCTTACTACTTACTACGTCTACGTAGGACTTACTACGTCTTTTCTTCATTTTTTAAGAAGTAGATCATAAATTTAAGTTTAATTTCAACCGGATTTGAAAAGCCGAAATTACCACCCGTCCATTTCCTTTTTAGGTTTAATAGAATGAATAATTGTAGAACTAACAGGCCAAATTTTACTAGCAATAAAAATTTTATAGACTTCTACATAACATTGTTTAGGCCAAAAATTTACACAACAATAAAAACCGTCCACACACGGTCAATAAAAAACGCAGCAGATGCTACAAACAATTAATTGTATAAAAGCAACATCTCTATTAAAGGAAACCATTTCTCCGATTTTGACGTGTTATAAATTTTTGTATGCTTTTTGTGGTCCGTGTGGTGTGGTATCTGGAACTTTTGAACTTCGAATGCGTCGAACGAATTCTTGGGTTCGGGTAGCATAGCAGGGAGACCTCAGTTGTGTTTCAGACACGGTGCTGTGCGGTTGTGTCGTGAATCGGATTGGAACTTGTGATCGAAATCTTGTTTTGTGAAGTGGTTATTGAGTGTTGTGTTTTCGAGGATTTATTGTTGGAAACTTTTTGAGTGGATGTTGTTTTGTTTGTTTAATCGGTGAGTGTTTTTGGGTTATGAATTGTTAAAGGTTAGGTTTTCTTGTTCGGTTTGTTTTGTGTGTTGTGGCTTTTATATGGATTTAACAGAGATAGGTCCCTATTTTATCTTTGTTGATACATTTAGTTTTTTCTATAATATTAAAATTGTGGAATTAAATTATTTTCATAATTAAGTTAAAGGCCTAATACATAAAATACGCAACAAAATAAAAACGTAAAGCCCATTATTTTTTTTATTATAATATCATAAAATAAAAGTTTGTATCTTCATCTAGAAAATAATTACGTACAAACTAGGCATACTACATACTAGTTTTATGTGATTTATCCTAGAAAATAATGCATGTATTTTAAAATTTGTAATCATAACTTCTATGTTATCTATACGAGTATCATTATGTAAAAATGATATGGGATAATTTTTTACATTGAAGTTATGATATCCAAAACAAATTCTTCGACAGATGGTCAAATGCCTCCCCAACGTACCATTGTGCTTATACATTTTATTTTTATACCATTCAAAATCAACAAATATGACCAGAGGAAGCTTCGAATTGTGAACTTAATTCAATTAATATAAAGATCAATATTGAGCGGATATTTTTCAAAAGAGACCGAATAGTTTTGATATAATAGAGCGATTTGTGCGTTTTTTTTACAAAGAAATTATTGGACAATGCGAAACATCCCTGCCCATGTTATGGGTTCAAAAGATCTTGAATATAATGGCTATAAATATTATTTCATAAGAAATCTTAACAATGTAGAGGTAGATATAAGGATTTACCTAACAGGGTAATGTCAAGCTGCTAAAAACATCAACTATAATATAGGTGTAATAATAAATGTATTTAATTGCATTGCATTCAAGGCTTCATTTAATTTATATTATTTATGTATTTATATTGCTTGAATTCCCAATAAATTAAAAAAAAAATATCCAAGGAAATCACGAGACTTCTTAAAAATTAAAAGGTACCTATTTATTATTTTTCAAAAAATTTATTCACTAATATTTTATTCATAATAAAAAACATTTCAGTAAAATTTAAAAAACTTAAAGCCTTAAAACTAAGAAATAAAAATGGAGGGGTAAAAATGTTAAGTTCATAATTGTTTTATTTCTAAACAGCTTAAAGCTTTTCAACATTTTTAACACACGTTCGCTAATGAGTTAAACTTTGAGAATCGATTCTGTAGGGTGAGTAATAAAACAGCGGTAGCTAAACAGTTTTAGTACTAACAAGTAGTAAATAAACTTAATGTTCTCTTAGGGGGTCGTTTTTACTTATTTTAGGGTTCTGTGAAAATACTGTACTGACCAAAAATACCGTACGTAGTTGACACTTGACTGTTGCTGTCTATAATGTTTAAATCTTTAAAACAACACAACGGATTTTGATGAATATTTTTTATGTAGAGTGATTTAAAAGATTAGTTTATAAGTATAACTAGGTACCCGAAGCGAAACGAGGGCGGGTTTCTAGTATTAACTCAAAACAAATTGACAATCAAAAATAAAATAAAATTTCAAAACTCTAGTAAAGTAAAGGTAACAGAAATGTACCTAATGTATGTAATTATAATATTAAGTAATGATAATATTATGTCAATAAATTGTGAACTCAACCAAAATCTCAAGATGATTCTAATTAGGAACCGTTGACACGCACTTGCCTTTTTTTGTGGTCGTTAACCGTTTAGTAGTTTCGTACCATATGCTAGGCGCCATGGGACCTGAGAAAATAATGTTAAGCGCCGATTATGATTTTACTTACAATTTAAGAACATCGAGCAATAATATTATTTTTCACGCTTGCTAAACATTTAATTTAAAGAAAATTACTGATTACGTTAGTACAATTCATCATTTTATATTCTTCAGTACATTTGACTGGCGAATTGCTCTTTATAATAATATCTTACCATGAGCCATTTTGCCGGTTCGTGGTCTCCACTCGAGAGACTTTTCGGCCCCATATAGAACGGTCGTCCATATAGAACAGTAAGAATCAAATAATCATAAATTAATCAAAACTCGGAAACTTGATCACAACAAACATGCCAATAAAATCTTTGTTCAGAAGAAGCTGTTTGCTGTTCAGTTCGTAATAATTTACGACACAGACTCGAGACGTCAGTTTCTACAAAAGTTAAATTAAAATGCCACTGTTGATCCCAGCGCAAGTCAAAAACGTCGTAAAATACTACTAGCAAGAATAAAATGCTTAATTTATCTGTTTTGTATCGGAGACGGCGCTATTGTGTATATTCAGAACCACCGGATAGCCACTTAATGTAAAATAAGCTAAAGTTTAACATAAAACGGATTATTTGTAGAGAAATTCAATTTTTAAGCATAACGCCGATGCTGAGCATATTTATTTCATCTTCCATATTCTATTTAAATAATGTTTGGTTATTACTTTGTACCAATATTATAATCGCAAGTTAGGATATGTTTGTTGCTCCTTCACACAAAAACTAGTGAATGGATTTTGATGAAATTTCACAATAATATAGCGTACACACCAGAATATCACAAAAAAAATTGTTATATAACGGAAAAGTTCATTAAAACGCGAGAAAAGCCGCCAATGGAACGATAACACTAAATTTAAAATCTTCACCTTAACGAATAAACCATACTACAGGTTTTAGAAACTTATTTTTTATTGCTTTTGAAAAGATATACGGAACTAGAACACCAAAAATAAGTTGGTTTTAGAAAAATACAAGTTTTGTTTTATCGCGGAAAAATATAATATCATAAGTAAACTTAACACCAAATGTTTGTACTGATAACAACTGTTAGTAAATATAACATTCTCACCCTATATTTCACGTTCAAAACCAGTGGTGCGTCCACACAACGCTAATTTAAAATCTCATCAATCATGTTGTATAAGAAACGCAATTTAGCGGCATAAGCCGGGATTTTTACCTGCGTCTAAAGAGCTAGAAAAAAAGGTGACAATGTCTACGAAGAGAATAGAGACATCTCTATTTATGAAGTTAAAGTTGGCTTGGCTTTACAACGATCTAAAAGAATCAATTTGTTCTTGGAAATTCTCAAGAGCCTTGGGGGATTCAAAATGCGATTATTATCTACTGCTTGTATATTTTATGTCTTCATCAACGCTTTATATTTCGCCGACCGTATAGATCCAGTTTTATTTATCGCCTTTGCTCGATATTACGTTTATCAAGTATGTGTGATTCTGATAAAAAATGTTATAATGCTGAATAGCTTCTTTATAATATAAAAATGCGGTAAGTAGCTCATTTATTTAGGACGATATGGGCTACTATTTACCTCGGGATTTTTTGTAGTTATTTCGTGTCTTTGTTATAGTCCATAAAAATGCAGCGTGACGTGGTAAAGTTTATGATTTAAAAAAGTCAGAATAACTATTTTCAACAAGTTACTAAAGAATAAGTAGGAAAATGAGTTTTGTTTTAATTTATTTATTTATTTATTTAGGAACATCAACAGAATAAACATGGACACAATGTAAACATTCACTATTTAAGAGTTCTATAAATTCATGTTATTCTAATTATAGATGAACACAGCATGCTTAAAATTTAAGGCATAAACAAGGCAAAAATACTAGAAAATATACTTAAATGTCAATAATTTACAAAATAAATATTGGAATAATTAATACTTAAACATTACATTATAATTATAGATATAAAATAAAATATATGTATATAATAAATAAATATAATGTATTTATACATATAATTATATTATATATAATAAAAATAAAAAATAATAAAAAAACACAGTTACTTACTTAGATGGGCATAAAGCCCTGTGGATTTTGTTTTTAAATGTTGCAAAATTATCATGGTAGATATCTAATGTGGGGTCTTTAGTCGATAATTCCCGAAGAAGTCTACATAACCTAGGTATGACTGAATGGTGTCCTAAGTTTGTTTTGTATGTCCTGGGTTTTAATATAGAATTTGGGAATCTTGGCTGACGGCTAGGGACACCAAACCGCATATGTTTGAGTAACTCGGGGTCATCATATAAGTTATTGAGTAACTTGTACAGGAAAACAATGTCACTCACTTTACGACGGTCGGTTAATGACATAAGATTAAATTTTTTAAGCCGATTAGCGTAGGGTGCGTGTTTTAGCGGACCGTAAGAGTAGAACTTAGTAAACCGTCTTTGTATACTCTCGATACGATCTTTATGTACCTGGTAATTTGGATTCCATATAGTAGAGCAATAATCCAGCTTACTTCTTACAAATGTATTGAATAAGATCTTTCTCGTGTAAGGGTTTTTAAATATTTTTGAGTTCCTAAAAACAAAACCTAGCATCCTGCGAGCAGATTTGCAGATATTAGTGATGTGCTGACTGAAAGTAATCTTGTTATCGATTGTAATACCTAAGTCACGCACTTCATTATGTTCTTTCAATTTAGCGTCTTTAATTGTATAACTTGAATCAATTACATTAGAACGGTTACGTGTGAATTTAATGAATGAACATTTATCAGAATTTAAAATCATTCGATTGTCGTCGCACCAGTCACTAAGCCTATTAACATCTTCTTGGAGTAATTTAACGTCAGTCATACTTTTTATTTGCATTGCAATTTTCAAATCGTCCGCGAACATAAAACATTTGGAATTAAGTATGCAATTAGTTACGTCATTAATAAAAATATTGAATAGTAATGGTCCTAGAATGGATCCTTGTGGTACTCCTGAATTGGCGAAATACGGTGAAGACGCAAATCCTTTTACAACTACATAAGAAGATCTATTTTCCAAGTAGGACGATAACCATGCTAATACAGGTCCTCCAAAGCCGAATGATGAAAGCTTCACTGCTAAAGCTTGGTGATTAACCCGATCAAAGGCTTTAGAAAAATCTGTGTAAATTGTGTCAACCTGTACCCGCGAATCTACTGAATCCGTTACGTATGTCACAAAATTTGAGAGGTTGGTTGCAGTTGACCTAGACCTAATGAAGCCATGTTGTGTGTTCGTAAGACCATGTTGAATATGACGCTTCGAAAAGCTTCAAAAGTTTTTGGAATAGCTGAAATTATTGAAACTGGCCTATAATTTGAAACTAAGTTTCGCGCGCCTTTTTTGAAAATCGGGACTATTCTTGCAACCTTCCAATAATTTGGAAATATGCCTGTCCGTAATGATTTATTGAAGATTATGCAAATCGGCAAAGATAAAACTTCTGCGCACCTTCTTAGAAAAACAGGAGGCAAATTATCAGGACCAGCACTTTTACGTGTGTCAAGTCTTTTTAATTTTGTAATTACTTCCTTCCTTGAGAAATTAAGGACACAAAGAGAATTAGTGACAATAAGAGGCATGGTAGTAACATTATATGCTGCATTGTTTGTATCATATACTGAAAGGAACTGACGTGCAAATAAATTGCAAATACCTACACCATCTGATGCTGCATGTCCATCGTCCGCTACCATATTAGAAGGATACTCATTTGAGGACTGTTTTATATTTTTTAAGTGTGTCCAAAAATACTTTGGATTTTTTGATATGTTGTTTTCTATTAATTTTATGTAAGTATTGTAACATTCTTTTATTTTAACATCGCAATCTATTCTTAAAACTTCAAACTTAGCTCGATCCAATGGGTTATTGTACAATTTATGTCTCTTCCTATATTTATTTTTATCTTTTAACAAAGAAATAAGATGTTTATTAAACCAAACGGGATATTGATTTGATTTAGGTTTGCTTAACGGAACGTGTTTCTTAATAATTTCATTTAGTTCTCTATAAAATGTGTCAACCATAATATTTATATCATTACAATTTGACAACAAATCATTCCACGATATTTCATTTAATTCAGCCTCAATTTTATCATAATCAGCTTTATGAAAATTTCTAATGTTATTTTGTTTTTCCTGAAGAATTTCTTTTTTTTTTATTAAAACTGTTATATCTAACGGAGGATGATGATCATCAACTTTGCTGATAGGAAAAGCTTTTTGCGTGACTTTTAACTCAGCGGAGTTTGATAAAATCAGGTCTAGTATACGCCCGTTTTTATTCAAAATGGAATTATACTGATAAAGTGAATTTTCATAAATAAAATCCACAAATAGTTCACCAAAAGAACAGTTCGCTGTAGGGCAAAGATATTTTACACTAGGCGATTGCGACCATGATAGATTTTTAAGATTAAAATCTCCTGTTAGCAAAACATGGTCAGTTTTATTTAGAATCATATTTGTATTGTTAATAAATCTAACCAATGTGTCTTTTTGTAATGGAGATGGCAAATAAGTGGCACATACAGCTAAGAGTCCTGGTTTACCATGAATATGTACTTCTATTGTTATCCAGAGATCCTCGCAGTCACTCTCCCAGTCCAACATTCGACATGAATTTAACTTAGTTTTAACCGCAATCAAAACCCCGCCCCCTTCCTTATGCTCTCTATCTCTTCTATACACTACGTAACGACTGTCAAAAATTTCTCCATCAAATACACCCTCTTTTAGCCAACTCTCTGTTATAATAATAACATCATAATTACCATTGATTATGTTTAACTTAACATCCTTACATTTTGATCGCAGACCTCTAACATTTTGATAGCAAATGTTTAAACAATTCATGTAAAATTGGTGTGTAAATATTATGTGTATAATAAAAAATATATGGTATATAGAAATAAATTAATAGTTTAAAATTTAAAATAAATTAAATATAGTTTATGTGTAAATAAATTGATAGTTTAAAATTTAAAATAAATTAAATATAGTATATGTTTAAAATGTAAATTAAATACGTGTATAAAATTACAATCCGATATCCTACTTAAGTAAATCAAGCTGACTGATATCCCGGATAATGATGTGCTCCGATGTCTCTGATTTTCTCATGCAAACTCTTCCATTTTTTAGCCACACGAACTTGTATCCAAGCTTTTTGGCAGTTGCTCTCGCTGCAGCATGAATTTTTTTCGTCTCTGGAGTGAGATGGTCTACGACATAGACAGGACTTTTCTCGCCTCCAATTCCAATGTGGCTGGTGTTCAGTTTGTCACTTCTATTCTTTTTGTTGAACTGAATAACGCCAGCCAGAAACGTATCTCGAATCCTAGGGCTAGAGAATTTAACAACCACTGAGCGAGGACGTTTACTAAGTGGGTTAATTTTAGCTATTCTCGAACATTTATGAATATCCTTGTCGTCCAATTTGCTTCCAGTAATTTTAGCAACTTGGGATATTATATTCACAAGGTTTTCAGACTTATGTTCTGGAAGACACTGTATCTCTACATTACTCAATCTAGCATGCTGTTCCATATATCCCAGCCGACTGTTCAACTCTTTTACCGAGGTCTGCAGAGATTTATTTTCTTCCTTCAAATTTGTTATCTCATTACATTTAAGCTGCAACTCCTCCTTCAAACCTTCATACTGCAAGTTAAGATAACCTATAGATTCTTTTATGTCATTTACTTCCTTAAATATTTCCTTAGTCTTCAACTCCATAATTTTCGTCAACTTTGTCTCAATATTCTCCAATAGAACTTTAGATGATTCTTCTATTAGGTCCTTCACGTTTTTTAATGTTAAAGAACCGGAGCTTTGATTAAATGAATCGCTAGCCTTACGGCGCATTGTGACATTCGAGGAATCGTCGCATCCTGCATGACTGCTCCGGACCGGCGTATGAGTGTTGTCGCCTCTGGGTTGCGCAGAACGACAGGTTGGACATATCCAGGAAGACTTATACTCTGAAGTTAATTCCTTAAATTTCTTATTTGTAGAAATGACACATTCGAAATGAAATCTCAATTCACATACCTTGCATTTAAGCACATCTAATGTGGTAATAGCGCGATTGCACCCAGTGCATTTATTTCCTTGTGTTGAGCTCATTCTTCTCAGTAGATTAGGTAATACTTGCAGTCAAACTTGTTACAAATATGTTTTATGCAGGTAATGTATATCTATATTCTTTCAGAGAACATCCGAACACTTTAATAATATTAATATATAATTAATAAATCATTATTGTAGCGCAAAATAATCACAAGTAAACTCGCGCGCAATACTTGTATACGCAAACGCCAGTAATCCTTTCGGCAAGCGGCCCAAAGACCGGTTTTGTACTCGACGGCAGCAGTGACGTAGTCCGAGCGCCCGGTAGCTTGACGTGACGTGGTTTGCGCTAGCTAAGCTTTAATGATTAAGTATTATAAAATTAAAATTCAAATATCTTTTTTATTCTAAGAAAAACGATATAAATAAATAACTTTTTACATAAATTATTCAATGGAATGGAGAAATGAGAACCAATAATACTTATGAAACGCTCTATTGGTGTCCACTCTCCGTATCACATTCCTTCATTTGTATTTGACTATAATTCACATAATCTATAATCTAGATGGCTTTCGACTCAACGCTTGACAACTCATTTCTTGATTCTCCATAAGTGTGAACTGGGGTGAATTTTCATCGGTTCATATAACTTGATGAGTTCTTGGAAAAAATGATCCTATCAGGTTTTCGCTTTTGTGTCGGCACTAACGAAGGTCGGTTTTGGTACCTGTTTGTTTTTTTTGTGTCATCCTTCTGTACGTCATTGGGCACCCACATGTTATGTGTGAGGGAGACAGCCGATTACGAAGGCTGTCTACGGGAGTTCCACCGCAATAAATTTTCAATTGTCAACGATCAATTTATCTGCTATATCGACGACATAAGGTTCTTTTATGCCCCCACAGCGGCAAATAATCTCGTCAATGCTTCATAACTCTAATCAGTTCTGTGACATTTCAATTCGTCTTTCAATGTCATAAAAGATCGGATCATTTCTCGGGGCGCTTTATACAGTTCTAGTTTGTTTGTTATTCCATAAACTTTATCAGGTCACGCTTATCTGTTTGGAATACCTTAAGCGGTGCATCGGAAATTAAAAAAACTCAATGATAAATGCTATCTTTATAATCCGGCTCCCGGCCGTTGTCCCTACACATATGTCGCTCAGTTAACGCTCTTTTGTAAACCGTATCAAAATTAAGATAATGGATAATGTCCGACGAAATTTCTACTTTATTATTAGCCTCGTACCTCTACAGCTGTCGTGTTTTTTTATTCGGAGTGGGCAGTGGCCGACCGTTATAGATCGCAGGCCCATAACATAATGAGCTTAGAAATTGGTAATGACTATATAACTTTGATACGTGTACGCGCCTCGGTGTAATTTTGAATTATGGCTCCATATCCTTCATCTATTTTATGAGTCGGAACGATATCGAATAAATTATTCAGTATTTTTGTTTAAACTTCAACATTTTGTTCTGTATTCTCTAGAGCGTTACCAATGGGTTTACCAAAATTGTTATTTATGTTGAAAGACGACGCGAAACGAACAGTTGGCAGTTGTCATAACAGCATTTTTGTTGGCTTGTTAGTTTTCGTAGTCACAATTCATGTAGTTTGTTTATCGGATTTCATTTGTTTAATTGAGCAACCAAATATTTGGCCTGATTCTGTCTATGTCGTTAGTTGTTCTCGTTCTGTCAATACGTCCACTAATAAAGGACAATATAGAGCTTCGACACTTTGATGTTTGCGATAAAGGGACTTATTTACGAGTGTTTAGGAGCTACAGTCGCTTATTTTGGGGCGGAATAAATTGTAGGAGGAATTCGGCTGTGCAATTGGCGGGTCGTAATCAATAGAACGAGAGCTCAATAATGTTGCTAATTTCGGCCGTCACGCGATCTATTATACTGGCAATTAGTGCGTGTACCTTACGTCACACGGATCTGCTGCTGTGTGTTTTATGTAAAGCTTACTTCCTTTGTCAATTAACAAACGCTTGATAATTTGTATTGTCAGTTTCATCTAATTAGATACATTAAATAGCAGTTATGTTATACTTGAATGTAGATTGAATCATTGATCGATGAGAGACAAATTCAACGCGTATTCTATTTAATTCTTTTTGGTTTATGCCTGATACAGGTTTAATGTAAACTCCGATGAAAATACATAGTTCTATCACTACCGTCCGCGTCAATAACATTTTGTGGAATTCCATTAATTTGTTAGATTCTGGTTTAAAATTCTCGGTTGACGTTTCTTCTATTATTTAGCATTGGAAATACCCAAAAATATCTGTAGCGCTGAATAAAATATATTGTAATTCAAATAAAGCATTATCGCATAAACTTTATTTGCCAGAATTCGAGCTTACCATTCGAATGCCAACCAAATTAGTTGTCTTAATTTAGCCTTGCAGGTCTGATAGCGTCGGTGCACGTGACAGTCTCCACTTAAACCGACAATAAATCGTCTACAAACGGACGAACAGTTCCACAATAAATATCGGATCTAACACCGTCTTCCTGCCCACGTCCATAATTTACAGAGAATTATTGGTATAAATTAAATAAACATTTCAAGTGAGACGTTTACAATGAATAGCCGAGTCGCCGCAAAAATATTTCTAGAAACTCTCCTAAAGATAATTGGATGAACGGATCAGAAAATAAATTCCGTCGTTAACGGGTTGAGTAATACTTAAAGCCGAAATCAAACCATTACCTGTTAATGGTGCTCATAAAAACACCACATCCGACGTCATAAATATTGCAATAATTTCTAAAGCAAAGGTATACTTAGTGTTTGATTATTATGGCTGTAAAACACTCGATAGACTTGGGTGGGTGTTAAATCGCGTTCTTGATTCTCTTAAGCCTGAACAAGCTGATGCGATAAAAAGCAAGATTTTACGATACGAGAATATTTAAAGCATTGTTCATCTTGGGTGGTCATGTAACTGGCTTGACGTGATCTTGGTCTAATAAACACTTGATGTGTGTTTCCCGGCTATCTCTGTGTTTATTTTCTAATCATAGAGAAACCAAATATTCTATTCTCGTAGCTTGATGTAATTTAAAACAACTTAAAGCACCCTAACAAAAAGATCCATTTAGCTGAAAGTGTCTCACTCAAAGTTATTTTGTTTTTCAACGTGTAGACATAATATTTCATCTCCGCGACATCTGTCAAGTAGAACGAGATCAGCTCCGTTGTCGTCATTGGTATTAATTTCCTCTGGCTCTCGTTTATATTGACTGTGATTGGATTATTTCTGAAAGAACTTTTTACTTTCCGAGTTCTCGATGTTCGCTCCGTTGGATATTTTATTTTAAATTTGTTTACAACGTCAAATCTCGAGTCCGAATTTAGAAAGTTTATTTCACTAAGATTAAGCTTGTTATCAAGACTGGAGCTGTTGATGCATGCAACAGAGATAAATATTTGACATTAGTCATTTGTTCTTACAACACTGTATTTGTTTTTGTATAAATCATTTGTCATGGCGTTGATGAGGTATTGTATAGGAGTAAATAGTTAACAAAGCAAATTTTAATAGTTGTAGTAGGGGTTTTTAACTTCAATTGTTCGAAATGCACTTGGAGGCCGCATATCCTGAGGGTCTCAATCCTTAACAAAAAGTGACAGGAAGGACCGCCGTTGGAGTGTCATACATTTTGATGCCATTGTTTTTGCGAAGAGGCACTTGTTATTGTTCCCCAAAAAACGGCTGCTTTAGCTGCCACCAGTTTTTGCCAACAAGACAAGTTACCTCGATACTTAAATTCGTTCTGAATAATTACTTAATTGCCTGTCTTGTTTTATGTCGACGGTTTATTTACGGCAACAAAGTTTTCAAGTCTTGGAGACACAATTAAAAGTATCTAATTGAAGTACTTGCTCGAAGTTTCAGTAAATTGCAAATTAAAACATAAATCAGTCCGGTGGAATTGCGTTACACCTAACTCCGAGAAAAAGTTGCTCGTAATTGGCTCTTACCAGAATTAGGGGAGAATTAGAAGGATCTTCGGGAATAACTTTTCATAATCTTAAAGGAATATGTCAAGGGACGAAACAGCAAAATGAACTGTCAACTGGGACGTCCAAATCCAATTTATTGTTCAGCTTACAAACGCGAGGATTCAAATTAACCTTCCCTTCGTTCCTTTTTGCGGCTGCGACGGGATTGTGTAGACTTTACTCGGCTTTTATGCCATGATACCGGTTATTAAGATTCATTTTTACTTGCTTCCCGTAATTAATAACTGAGATGAGTTTTGTGACGAGGCTTTCTCGTTTTCTGTAAGGGTTTTGTTGCTGAAATTGACCTGGGAGATAAATACAATTTTGTAAACATACAAACGACCTTTCAGTTCGGTCATTTCTTGCTCATCTTTATTAATCTTTTGTAAGTACAATGTTCTCATAATTTTGTTATCAGTAGGGATCTAGGGATAACGTTTAGACATGTTGTGAGCCGTTTTGGCGAAGTGGGAACACACTAGACGTTTATATAGTGGTAATTATGATGTTGCGCAAAACGTATTTTACAATTAACGAAATATGTATAAAACACGATTTCTAATTATTTTATTAAACGTATTTGGTTATCGACACTTTAGAATGAATTAAAAGTTAAACTACTAAATAAAAATACTTGTCTTAATTCTAAATACATTGACACTAGGCGAATACCCGTGACGCGTGGAACAAAAACAGCTAATCAATCAATCGTAAGCCCCACTAAAGAAATCAGGCTGAAGGAAGGAAATGCGTTGACAAACGACACAGTAATTGTTCAGGATAATGGGGTAGACAAAGATTCAGGGAAAAAACCGTTCCGCAGAAACGTTTGCGTTGAACTGACGAGATGGAGACAAATGGTAGATAACTTCCTGATGTTTCCGTGATTGAGATATTGGAGGCAGTTTGTTCAAGATCTCCGGCTTGATTGGAGTCGATTTAGTGGCTTAGAGGTGATCCTTTAATGAGCTAAGGATGTTTTTTGGTTGGATAACTTTGTTTTCACGTCCTCCTTAACTGTTACAGATTCACAAAGGCCTTTTCGAGTGAATTATTACACCCGTTTGGAGTTTTATTTTAAAATTATATTTAAGTATAAATAAAATTCGCCTATGGTAAAAGTTTGTATTGGCTGTATTTTAATCACACAAAATGAACGATTCGTAGAAAAAATATGATTGAACAAAAACAATCCCAAAGAAAGACATCAACGAAACCCCTAAACAAAACGAATAAATCTATGCAGCAGATGCAAAAACCAGAGCCACGTCTTAATTTCAATAAGACGCAAGCAAGAAACTGCATTCGAAAACCAACATTTGCAACCATTAATTTTACTCAACTCGCCAGGTGCACTCTTATTTGAACTCCACGGAGGTCCTGATTTTCCTCACTCTTCGTGACCCGGGGTAAATTCGAAAAACTAAGATTTACGACTGTTGCCATCAGAAAACTCAAAAGTCTGGGTCGCTTTGTAATTTTGCATGAGCTTATACCGTCGCTATAATATTGCTGTGCTGTTGGCTTAGTTTGATTTTTGACTTTTTTCCGACTACATTTTTAAGATACATGTTACAACCGTAACATGTTTACCATACCATCTTAAACGCAAAGAGTTTTATTTATACCTTAATACCGTGAATTTAATTTAAGATGATGATAGCTTTTTTACTTTCTATTGAATCTGGAATTTGGGTCGTAAATAGTTTTTATATCAAAGAGTTTTCAATTGAAAAGGTTAGGATGTCATTGAGTTAGGTACTTATGAATTATGGAATACCCTTAACTACGAACTCGGGACCGATAAATTTGTTTTTGCGGAATGATCGAAACTCTACGGGGTATCAGATGCAAGAAAGTTAAACATCGATCTTAGTATTAAATTAAATCCTAAATATAATATTATTTATTTTGTCTAATTTCCTTCAACTTTATAATTTTATTTTAGTGTTTTATTTTTATCTTTTCCTTAGGTAAACAATGTGTAAATAATCACTGTAGATTAATAAGGTTCTCATAAACCCACTAGTAGCACTAAACGTAACTTAACTTTAGATCCTAACAATATCAATAAATAAATCTTATCTCATCTCGTTTTCTCGTTTGGAGGTTCTGTTCTACGGTGCTCTGTTTTATAGTGTAAGCTATTTAAAACAACCTACGTCTTTAAGTTAAATTTTAATATTTTCTACTTCGTGTTAATTCAAATCAAATAGTTCTTTGCTTCGATTGATTTCATCACCGTTCTCTCAAACGTTCCTGTCAACAACTTCATTTTTTGTTGTAAACGAATCACGAAGTCTATCAAACTGTACGTGCGTTAAGAATCTGTCTGAAAACACTATTTTATTCTGTGATACATCCCGTAGGCGATGTGGTTTGATGTCGTAATCAAGAACTGGAAAATGTTCGCGTTTTTTGTTACAGTATTGGTTTTTGGTAAAAAAGTGCTTTCATTTGGCTTTTAGAGGGCGCGTGCTTCAAGTTTTTTGTATAAGGTCACGACTTTTACACCGCCGATAAAATATTTATTTACTTAACATTTTTTATTAAACGGGTTGATGCTTCACTATCAGCATGTCTATACTCATCAAAAATAACTCACTAATACTGTGTCTCCACAATAAAGATAAGTATAAAGATTTATGTCAATCATTTCCATAAAATACTAAAGATCACTTGGACAAGTTAATTAATACAATAAATTAATAACATTCAATTAAAATATAATTTGCTGCGTTTTAGGTGTATGAATCTTATTTCATGACAACACCTACAGAAAGCGAGGATATAATAATATTCCGATCAGTACCACACGGCCTTTATCTACCTAATAAAAAATTAACTTGAACTTGCAAAAATATCTTCACGTATTTGTTAAATTGACAAGTGGACACGCTTTCCAGTTGTCAGATTCACATACCCGTTAGTCAAGAGTTTTGTCACTCGTTTATAGATATCAAAGCCTCTCAAAGCGCATTGTGTTTTATTTTGTGTCGCTGCTTCTGACACAATGCAAACTTACAGAAGCACTACTTTGTGTTTCCTTTGTTCGAAGATTGCTTAACAGTCAACTTTGAGTTAGCTGAAGAGAACACGGGAAAATCTTATTTTAAAACGAAACGCTTAAAAGCTTAAGTGAATGAGCTTATTAGAGCCATAGGTTTATATAATTATAGGTAACTATTAAAGTTGACTGATTATTATTAATATAATTGTAAAACACCATTGAAAATACTAACCTATAAACATATTGATTTCAAGAGGCACAATGTTAAGCATGTAATAGTGGATTTTAACTTATTATAGTTCCTTTTAAAGTTATAACCTTATTTTCTGATTTATCTTAACCGTTGAAATATCTTTTTGCGTATTCCTTTATTTTAATACCATTGATGTAGCCGAGTTGTCATGACGCTTATTTATGGAGGATTAGGGCCGCAATTAGGTCTTGTGATGTGTGTCAGGAATCAGGACTCGTGGGTGGCTTCGATAAATAAAGTCAGTTTATTGAAAGTGTAGGAGTAACTGAGTCTAGATATCAGAGGAACTGAGACAATCCTTTTATAGTGGTGGTGAGAGTATATTTTATAGTGGTGGTGTAATAGTGTTGTGAGTCTTTTATGCTGTTTGATATTCTTTATTATCTATTAAAATGTGTTTAAATGGGGCTTACAAAGTAGACAGAAAGTAGACAATACTGACAGTTGCAAATACTGTTAGTTAAAGTACAATGTGATAAATGTATTGATAATATAATTTAGCAAGGACTTTTAATACCTAATCAAAATAAACGTATGAACAAGTCATAATCTTTTTAATCCATGATTATTATTTGGACCTACAAACCTGATCAGAGTGCTTCGTTTCAAAGAGAGCTTTTAAATATTTTATCTTCAAACATTTTAATATTTACTTTGCCGTTAAAAGGACAAGGTGTGCAAAAAGCACCGTCCACTCAGCGAAAAAGGCAGCGTAATAAAAACACGGCGCGCCCACCCGTAACCAATTACCGATAAATGTGCCAATTTACCTGAAACAAACAGAATCCACTCATCAATAAATTAAAAAGGAAAGATGAGGCTTGGACGCAGAATTTGCTTTTTCACTTACTTTTTATACTGTGGTAAATGGAAACTAAAGTCACGTATTTCAAAATGGCTATTTTAAAAATTTATAATATTTATTATGGCGGTCGATTATTATTATATTAACTTTTTGTGATTGATTATTGTATTTATGAAAATCAACTGAGGAGTGTGCATATTTGCAGATTTTGACTGTAAAATCACGTATCCACCTAGAAATGACCGAAATGTGTTAGGAACATTAAATATGTCTTAAATGTTTAAATTTTTTATGTTAGTCTTAAATGGACTAACAATATTGAATAAATACTCGGTCCTTCATTAGAAAAAAAATCATATATGAAATCACCCACAATTTTACATTCTCCACACTATCCAAAATCATTATGCAAATCACCTTTTAACTGTGAAATCCAACCAATCACAGTTCTCTCCCACCGATATCGCCCCCGCTAGTCACGTACGACTTGTAAATTGGCCCGTTGGAAATCCTAATTAAGACTTTGTTTTTAGACTGAGTCGGGACTTGACGTTTCCTAGTTTCTAGCACACGTTGGTGACAGCTGACGGCTCCGAGGTGGGCTGATCGCCTGGTACACTCTGTACTTCACGATTGAGACATCATTTTGCTATTGGTAGAAAATAGGCTTGTGCAGATTGTTTAGTTATTTTGATTGGTAAATGCGAATATAAAATTTTCAAATTAGTTAACAGGTAAATGCAAAATACTATGGCACCTATCATCGTGTGTCTGAAATCAATATCATGAATACCTTAGATCAACATAATAAATATAATCATATATTCATTATCTTGTGTCCGTAATACAAATCTTCGAGCTTACCGCGGGACAATATTCATTATTATTATTATTATTATACATTCACAATAGATATTAACAAGGATCCTATTTAATCTTTATAAAGGTAAAGCTTTTAAGTATTAAATTCAAAAAATGCATAATAAATTAAATTAAATTTCCGAATCTCTCTAGATTGTTGAATCCAAACAGTTTATACACAAGACACGTTAAATAAACAGAGATTAACATCCCAAAGTATTTCCCTGTTACAATGTCATTAACCGTTTTAAGATCCAAATTGTTGCCACTTTCAAAACCAGCTCTCAAACTTCCCATTCCCCTTAAGACATTAAGGACTCCGTGCAAGGAACAGGCATTATTGTAATAGGGATCCTCGCCTGAAGCAAGAACTCGCTTCAAGTCAGTTGTCATAACGTGTACGTGGTTCGATTTGAATTTGAGACTGCATTCCGTTAGAAATTAGGTTCCGTATAGTATAAGAGTTACAGAAACAACACGGACCTATTTCCACTCTTAAACCTTGATCAAGGTTTTAGTGGAGTTTGTAAGTCTCTTCAATAATATGTTTACGAGGTTTACAAAGACACAACCTACTCAAAAAGTCTCTGGATATACTCAACTTCCTTTATAAATTTATATAATCTATAAAGACCCTTCTTTACCTCCAATTTTAAATATTTAAACTTTTTAAATTTTTTAAACAACTGTTTTTAACAAAAAATATTCAAAATATTATTAACTATGAATGCATCATGCAAGTCGTTCATTTAATATAATATCAAAATTGTCGCCGACTCTAGAACTCTACCTTCAAGTTTGTGTTTGCTCGTGTTAATTTAAGTTGCGAAGCTGGTATTGGATTGTTGAACTGAATATTAATGGATTATTGAATTTTGTTCCTTATTTACGTTGTGAGAAGTTTTAATGTTGAGTAGCAGAATAACTGTTGACTACTTGATGTGAGGCGGAGACTGTACCTTATATTATTGCAAATCTTGCTACTAAAGTTTTGTATACAATGGTATTTGCTTCTTACGATGTCACCTTGATTCAATAAGAGATAGCTTGGCTCAGCTTATTAATAATAAAGTCTTAAGGTTGCACATTCATTTTCACATTGGGTTTGCAAACGTTGCAAAATAATTAGCGATTTGTTGATCAAAACCCAGATATATAAAATACCCAGAACTTTTATAAGTTATGAATGAAAACTAGTTTAATTTTAATACGTCTTGAAACTTACCTACGACCAGCTGGCTTGAGAGTTAATTCAAATTATAAATTATAACTTTTCCTAAAGTTTCAGTTCTCATAATTTTATAGTAAGTGCCAGCCGTAGTCACTATAAATTCTTTTATAACCATTTTATTAGTTCAGTTTATGATGCACTTTCGCGTTTGGAACTTAAATGACGTAAAGAAGTGCAATATTTAGTTTCATTAGGCGACCTCTGTGGCACAGCGGGCGGACGTTCGCCTGCGAGGCAAGAGGTTGCGGGTTTGATTCCCGCCTCGGGAGAAAATATGCGATTCTGCGACGATCTGTAACATAAGCTCCTTAGCTCTTAAGCTTCGAGGTTACCACTGGACTAGATATTGTTGTGTGAATATTCTAGCAATATTTATTTTAACATAGCTCTAAATTCGCACAAAGCTTAAATACTCAAAACGCGTCCTTGTGTAAACACACTAACTCTAATAGTTCAAAACACAACAAGGACATAGAAGTCGGTTCAAAATAATCATAGACAATACAGAGTTACCACACACTACGGGAGTTTATTAGACAAAAAGCGTTCCGACGTCCACTCTACTAAATGTACAAGAGAACTGGAAAACAGACATTTTATTAAATTCCCAGGCGCCGTCTCTCCGTTGTGAGGGCTGCGTCACTTGTACTTGTGATAAACCTCAATTACTTAGAATAATATAATAAACTATGTAGTAGTGCCGTGTTGGTTAAGTTGCACACACGATATCGACGGTAGTAGGCTTAAATCCCGCGGAGCTTCTCTGGATTTTTCTTCTTGAGATGAGATGAGTTGAGCTTCGAAAACACGTACTGTAACGGTGAAGGCAAACATTGTGAGGAAAACATTATGTTCTGAGAACTTAAAAGTTGGAAGGATGACGTGTCATTTACGCTAAACGCTTGACGGTAGCTAACGAAAGCTAGTAGCTTATATTGTTAAGCAAGTCATGGTCGTGCAACTGCAACGCTTAGACATTCAGTGTCTCGAAGAGTTATCACAATTGCTTTGGACATAATACCCACAGAATTTATCCGCCAATTACTTAAAACGAGTGACCGGTCTGTTTCTCAAATGCTGCGTATTCTGTGGCCATTGCCGGGCTGACATCAGTATTTATGTTGTCAATAAAACTGAGAGGAGTCCGTATACATGAATGGAAATAGCATAGATGCTCAGGGTTGGGATATAGTTGAAAGTAGCGCAAAGCGAGGCGGTCATGAAACGGAATGTTAGCTTTTAAACTGCTCTTTCAATCTGTAAATTCGGTAAACTTGTGTTCGGACTTTGTGAAATAATTGCAGTCTGATTTACTGTGATCATTTTACGAATGTTCTGATTGTAGATGCTTTTATCTATTACATGCTTTTTTGGCCTTATGGTGCCGGCTTAAAAATTGTATCAAACATTTCTTCCCGTTAAGTACCTATAAGAGTTTAACTACTAATACAACTACCTAGAGCTTTATGTACAAAAAAAACGGGCTGCACAATAAGTTGATGACTAAAGAGTGCAATCATGAGGTGTTAACATGTTCCCTGGTCAGGTCTTAAATTCGTTTGGACCTATTTTATTTTAACACAGAATATTTTAAAATTTGATAACGATAATGATAAAAACATTTGGTCGTCATCATAGCAACAAATAACTTGACAAAATCTAGAATCGAATTTCGGTTTTGGAAGAATTGTTATAATCACCACGTATGACAACTAGGTGATTTATATTAAAATATCTAAACGTTTTGTATGTAATAACCTTCGATTCAACGTATTTAAAGCCAGTTGTGAGTATTTGAAACAAAACGGGTAGGTAAGGCACATCAAAGAATTCGCCTTGTTTTCTTTGATGTGAAAGAACGCGAAAGAAAAATGGAAGGCAGAACTCAACTCTTTGCGCAATTTCACAGAAATGTTTTGTTATTCGAAAGGAAATTATTCGAGAACAATGCTGAGCTGAGAGGCAAGAATTGAGTGATTATTATCTAAAGTATTGTTGTGGCGGTTCAATAACTCCATTTTTTGTTTGGAATAAGTAATCTTCTTTGTCGATATTCAGCGATATTCAGCGTCAATATTTTGATTGAAGAGACAATAATGTTTGATATTATAGTTATTTATGCTGAAGGATAGTAAAGTCGCCGTGCGATTTACTCGGCCTGATTTTATTTCTAATAAAATCAGGCCAACCATCATTTTCTAGTGAGCCAAATAGGATCTGTGTCACAAGAGTATAAGATGAAATTTAAAAACAGGAAAATCTAATAAATTTGGCCGGCACGAATCAGCCCGCTCAAACAAACGTTGAACTCAATATGCGTCCTGACTGTATGCCAAGATTCTCCCCAAAGTTTTATATAGGTACGACACTTAACGACTTGAATCAAACATCCGTTTTTATTATCGCTCGGGGATCAACATTTTCTATGAAACGTTTATGGTACAGTTATGGTTTTCGTACCATGTAACTGTTATTGGTTAGGACTTGTATTTTTGCTTATGATTTCTTTGAGTAAACTTAGTTTAAACGCTTGTGTAAACTGATCTAGTACCTATTAAAAAAACGAAGTTTGAATAAATTCTTAATTAAAAATCTTAGTCTTTCAAATTCGATTCTTGATTGCTGTGAACCATTGTGTAAGCCGTTATGTAAACTCAAATAAGTACAGTATTTAGAAACAAAATTTGTTGTATTAACTTATAAATATTTCATGTCTCGATAACATTAAGTTTAAAATTAAATATGATACACATGACACAATTAAAACAAATAAAAAAGATAAGTTTAATATTTGAAAAAAACAGTCAAGTATTTCTTAATTCATAAACTAGATAACTCCCAAAAGGATTTCCATGTTTTGCCTTACACCAAGCTGGAACTGGAATCGTGTCGTCAATATGAAATAACAAGCTTCAATGGTATGTGAGCCCGAGCCTTGGCAGTAGCTCCATGCCAAGTGTCGCTTCGAAACGGATACGAATGAGAGTACACTCAGTGATAAAAGAGGCTGAGCATAAGCTTCTTTGCCGCCAAGAACTGCTTCGCATGTTATGTTGGACCTTGATTTTATTGACGAAATGGTATATTCTGAAAGTTCCACATGACCAAGCGTATTAAGAGGTAGCCTTAAGCATATTATCGAATATTCATTAATAGGATGGACGAGTGGTTTTGGTACTGATATGCTTTGGAAGGCCTTCTTTATACAAATATGGGGGCATTCACTAAGACTCTGACAGAATCAAAGCTTAACGTAGACAGAATAGCGTTACTAAATAACTAGAGATAGATTAGGGAGGAATGCATTTTTAATGGCAGATTTTCTACAATGATTATTTTATTTTATTACGATTCGCGACCATTTGTCTTTTATATTATATACAATCAATAATTTCAAATCACGGAGTGTTTTGATGAGGCCGACGATGAATTACAAGTTTTGAAATATCTATTTACGGGAATGTAGCTTGAATTACAGTCGCCAATTCTTGCGTTTTATTGAAGTCTACACAATTTTCACTTGGGTGAGTTGTTCATGTCGTAGTAATGCTGCCAAGCGACTTTTGTCGGTGATGATACCTACTTGGAACTGTACCCATGTTTTGTCCTATCGAAAAATTGGGTTACAATGTTACAGTGACGTGAAAAGTAATGTATGGGCGGGAATTGGAGTGTTTTCCTCTATTTTTGGCGAGCAAATTGAAGGAATGAGAGATGTTGAAGTGGGTCAGGGCTTTTTTCTACTTCTAGCTGTAAATGATCAGCTTGCGTGAGGTTTTATCCGCATCATGGGAATAATCACCTACCTGTTTAGGCCGTATTTTGAACCTACAAAACAAAAACTTTGTAGATACAATATTACGTTGTAGGTATAGTTTGTAGGATATTGTTGGATACCTACTTTATATTAAATCATTTACTTCTTCAAATAAACGGGTGTGATTATAATAGTAAGTAATACTTTGTATTTAGCCCTATTAATTGTATCTACATTTTATAGAAACTTATGGTCATTTTTTTTTTTTTATAAATATGCATCAATGCCCGTTCGTGAGTCATCTATCCATTACGAAACCTGAACCGCTTGTTCTTAAAATCTTGACCAGACAAAACAGGAGACTTCGGAAGCCATAACCCACAGATCATAATACAATCCGACAAGAAATCGATGAGTACACAGTGTAAGCCTCTAAGAGGGTCTGGCTTGTTTACATGTTTGCTATGGCGTTAGCCGGCCGCCTAATGGGACGGTGCCGGTACCCTTGTTCCACGCAGCTCAGTGTTCGGTACAGAGTGCTTGATAAATTAGAAATTTTGAAATTAGAATTTGTTTCATTGAAGGTCTGCATTAGAACTACACTGACTGACTGACTTGACTGTGTTTAGGTTAATTATATACTTGTTGTCTAAGTGCCGTGTTGGCTAAGTGGTAGCACACCCGACTTTCATTTCGAAGGTCGTGGGTTCAAACCCCGCCGCGCACCTCTGATTTTTCTTCTTGAAAAATTATGTGTGCTTTAAAAACACGTGCTCTAACGGTGAAGGCAAACATCGTGAGGAAACCGGCATGTTCTGAGAACTTTTCAAAGTTTGAAGAACATGTGTCATTCACCAACCCGCACTTGGCCAGCGTGGTGAATTAAGGCCTAATCTCTCTCGCCAAGAGAGAAGTCCCTGTGTCCCAGCAGTGGGAACGTGAATAGGGGTGTTATGGTATATACTTGTTGTAGTCAATAGAAAACTGGAATAAAACGAGTACATTATCTAGTATAAATACGCCCTGATTCGTGATGGGACCTGATGATGCCATAGGGAAATCATATTTTCTATTAATGACATCTTTGAAAGTGTGCACTGGACTGAATAACTAAATTGTGTATTATATCATTGCTGATTGGTGCAAAAATAGCGTTCGTTATCTATAAAATAGTTATGTAAATTATTTAAAAAAATGATCTTATGCAACACAAAGATTACTGATTTATATTAAATTTATTATATTTTTTTATAAGTATTGGAAATGATTATCATTTTATTGAGGAAATTTGGGGAAGCCTTGGCCCAGTAGGTAGTGGGACATAATTAGCTCATGCTACTCACTGAAATAAACAATATAATCAAGATTCTTCTTACGCAAGCCGTGCTTAATGCCTCAAAAATTCAAAACATTCCATAGCTTAACCCGATCCTGCGTACAGTCAACACAACCATTACCCCGCTAAACGTTAGCAATAACACTCAGGCGGGTTACGCCGGGTTAGCACTTTACAAAGAGCCTGGACCACCAACGGCGGGCCTTTGATGACTCATTGACCTTGAGTGCTGAGATAACAGATGAGTCGACGATGTAGAGATAGGTAATGGGGTACTGTTGAGTGTACCTAAGTAACCCTGAATATCCCTTACAGCGTTACTGCCCGGTTTCGGGTGTGTCTTGGGTGTTTATGAATTTCAATTATTCTTATTGCGTCTTGCGGTTAGGGTTAAACAAATTTTCTTGAATGATTCTCATTTTAGGGTTTTTATAAAAACTAGGTGACCCGCCCGCGGCTTCGCCTAGTACCTACTTAATTTCACGAATAAATTAGATTTAAAATGGTTTTGATTGATTGGGCTTGTCATCATCTTCTTTTGAGCCACTTTCAAGCAGTATTGACAACACACTACGTAGTATATTTTCAATGCATTATTTGTTTATAGTAACAGTTACGTCTAGTAACATATTAGTTTGGTTTCAATATTCCTTCTCAGTACCTCAAATTATATACCTTCCATAAAAGCTTATTATCCCAATAATTGAAAGTCAATAACCAACTTGCCTATTGGTTCATTTACTACCTTATTTGTCTTAACGTAATACCATTAATCCACTGTGTGTTCTTGATCTGTTAATTAGTTGCCTTATGAAGATTTGCTCACCACATTCCTGGTAATACTACTCAGCGTATTATAAGCCCTATTTCTATCAAGACAAGTTTGGTTATTAAGTTTTATAGTTTGTCGAACTTGTGAAGTGATACTGGAACGTAATTTGGCAAGTATTTCAGATGAAACATACGTAGGTATTGTTTGATATGCCGGCGGGTGTTTCATGCGAGATTTTGTAGTTTCACGCCTAGAGGCTTTGGTAAATTGTTTAGAGAACAATGTTAATGTAACTGAAAACACTTCCTTTGTGAATGTTGCGTGTTACTGCTGGATTTCCAAATGTAAAGCTTAATTTAATGAAAACTGATTCTGTGGTACTTTAAAATGTATTGTTACGCCGTTATAAACAAAGCAAAAATGCTGCGCTTAGAATTTATTTTACTTTTCTTTGTTTGTTGTTTTATTTTTCTAAGTGTGTTAGTAAAACTTAAATGCAAAATAAGTAGATAACTGTAACATATTATGGAACAGAGAATTCTTTTGCCTAGAAAATCTTCTGTAGAATCGACAGGTACTCTGGTTCCGTAGTCACAAGAAACCATTTAATTTGCTGTCTGCTTTGCAGCAGAATTAATTGTTTAATCTTAGATTACAATCAAGAGTTGTGTTTGTTTGCGAATACCTTGTGTTTACATGATTACTAATAATGTTTGTTTCCTTAGAATTAGATGTTGGATTATTTTTTGTAAGAAAACTTTATTTGAAAGAATATTAAACGCACAGGCGTTTAATATTCTTTCAATGAGTTTCAAATCATCATCTGAGCTGAAACTGTTTTCAGCTCAGATGACTCAAATTGTGAGCTTTCATATAGGTCACACGTTTTCAATACATTTTCAACACAAAAAAAATGTGATTAACATTACATGATGAGAATGAAAATATATAAGCATCTAAAGTCAATATTTTCGAATTATCCTCTATATTGAAAAGTTTCATACAAAATTTTGTCTATCTGAAGTTGTCTGAATATCTGTCATATTTAAAAACTTTTTTAAACGAAAAAAAACATTCAAACAAAAAAAATGCCAGTGGAAAGATATTTAACAAAGGCATTTTAAATATCACTGTCGGAACATAAAATTCATACCTTTCACATCAATCGAATTACAATTAACATTTGGCATGTCCTCGACGTCAATCCGACAGCACCACAATCGCTGGAGGGCTCTTGAGAACTAACGAAGCCATTCTGTTGGTATTCTCGTGTGAAAATCGCGAGCCATTGATGTGATTGTTGATGATTGCTGCTTGTTGTATGCGGGTGAAGTAATGTATCATACATTACTCGTTTTAGTTGACTTCAGATACATGTTCAAAGATTCCAGCCATTTTAACTATTCAATGTTTTACAGATCACTTGAACAATCAACATTTTAACTTAGCCCAAGTCGTCTGGTAAACGTGATGTAATGCGGGCTGCATCACATAGATGATTGTGTAAAATAACAAATAAAATAACACTATCATCAGGTCTATGTAATGCAGCCCGCAGTACTGCGTCGTCGCCCAACTGCCGTGTATACATACATATAACATGACTACTGATAAGGTTAAATCAATTTCCCCAAAATCTGTAATGTGGTCTACTGAAGACACCCGTGCTCAGAAATAAATGTAAACAAGATGTTGTGATGGTACGTTACCTGATACTACAAAGCTCAAATCCTATTTAATTTCTCAGTACAAAACCAGTACACCGTTACTTCAGACGTTTTTACAGAACCTCGTAGCTCGTATGTCTTTGCAATTATGCATGCGTAAGCCGTACGTAAGATTGCCGGGTCGAGGGTCAACAGGCGTTGGATAGCTCTCTGGATGAACGGATAATATATTGAGTGCCGTCTTGGCATACAAAGTAGGATTTCGAGATTTCAAGTACCGTTGTTTTTGAACGGTATGAGTCTATTATGATAGTTTGCTGGCAATATCTCAGGCTGGTATAGACAAGCTTTACACTTTGCATAATAGTTTTTTAATAGTGAATTTAATGTCAAAAACATACTTTGATTCAGAACACTTAACGTTAATGGTAAAATAACATCTCAAATCTCAACATTAACAAAAATTAATCTACGAGTAGCATTGAGAAAAAAACGCTGAAAACGCTCGCAAAACATTAATATAATAATTACTTTGTACATGATTATTTTTAAACAAGTAAAGATTGATATTGTTTATTATAATATAAATCGAAAACGTCAATATAGTTACAGAACTTTCGAAATATATCTTAGTCAATAACATAACCCAAGTTGTAAAATACCTTGTAGACCACTAAACATTAACCATTTTACGAGGTACTGCAAAATTTCAATTTGCAATCAATAATCTCCAGAACAACCTAGTTCTCATAAACTAAACCGAACCAAACGTAGACTCGTAACTCAATACAGAATACCATTACTTAGTCTGTATCAAGATCATGCAAAACATGAATTTATGCCCCTTTCATTTAAACATTCGTACCATCAGAATATTATATCAACGAACTTTAAACTTTCGAAATGCGCTCGGCAGAGTGAGAGACAGCCGAGTGTGATAGCGATGAAATACCGAAACAGGTAACTAAATAATAGCTGGATGACTAATAAAATGAATAAGAACATTAATAATGAGCCTTGTTAAAGGTTTTGACAAGCATGCCTAAATTACTCCGATAACAACAAATAGAATATCTTGTCATGTAATAAATCTTAATGAGAAGTATTTGGAAACATTTTTGTTAAGTGAGTTTTTATGAGATGATAATTCGTTTCCTGGTCTAGTTGGAAGGATATAAAGGCTTTACAGGACACAACAGGATGTAAAACAAAATATTTAAACTTATCGCAAACAGTTTACTCAGATTCTTTATCTCCTGTCATAAAAATAACCAGCGGCCCTTGATAGTATTTTACATGTTTAGCACCCATGATTCATAATGAGTCATAATTTTAAATAATCCTGGAAATTCATATATCAACATTTTATCATCATTTGATGATCGTATAAACGTAACCAGCTTTTTCACTAGAACTATATAGAATAACTAGAAACCTTCCAATAGAACGTGATAAAAAATAAATTAAAATAACCACAGATGATATCGAGCCGAGTTCCGCAGCCATTGTAGTTACGTCCGTAAGAGCGGCTAATTGCTGACTCTTTGTTATACAAAATGAGGTGTTAGCTCTTCTATTAGGGAATGTCGAAACTGATAGTCATTGCCAATATAACCCATTAACTGATATCGAATGGAGGATGATGACCTTTGATTGGAATATAAACATTAGACATGGAATTTAAGAGAATGTTGTTAAAATAACCCACACAGTAAAAGTTGGGGAAAGTTAAATTTCGTTCATTTTACCCTTTGTTTTAAAAATAATAAAAATGATTTTATAACGTTTCATTTGTTACAGATAAAATAGAAGAACACTGCGTATGGCCGAAAGATCCCACAAAAGTCCAAATAGAGCGTCTTCGTACGCCGTATGGACGTATCAATATGTGCGAGAAAAAAATAAAAACAGCTTTACAAACAAAAAAAGCGATGCCACTGTACCTTCTTCTATAGGATATGACACAGAAAGAAAAACTCCTGAAGAAAATGATAGACAAGTTATAGCGGAAAATGAAAATGCTATAGCAGAAGATTATAATGATATAGTGGAAAATGAAGTTAGAAAGAACGTGTGGGGTGATGATGAACTATACATAGCAGAGATTAGAACCAATGTGCGAAGGAGACGTGATACTAGTGTAGACAGTGAGGTTGTGAATAGTGTTAGTGTAGATAGCGAGATGTGGGAGTTAGACGCGGACATTACGGAGTGTGACTGCCTGGGACCGCCTCCGGAGTTCCTGCTTCCACCGCCGCCGCGACCTCCATTCTTACATTCGGAGTACTACTGTGGGGACGATCCGATCCCGGATTTGGAGACTTGTGACACTGAACCAGTAAGTTATTATAATACACACTAAGACATAAGGTCATTCCCAGGTTTTTTTTTTTAATTTGATGACTTTGTTTGGTTCCAAAGAAAGCGCATTTGCAAGATGGCATTTGATCTGTAAGGCAAAGTTGGAAGAAAAGTAGGTCCGATTTTAAAGTTTAAGATAATAGTTTCTATTTGAAACGGTATTTGTCTATTATAATAATTACGGCCATTACTATTTAGATAATCAGACATTTTAAAAGTAAGATTCAAAGTGAAACGAAACTTGATATTTATCATCTCTACAACTATCATATCTCACATCTTCACGCGTGTGGGCAGTTCTCAGTAAGCTATTTAAAAATTCAAGCTTCACCTAAAACATGTCAATGGATTAGTAGATTATGGAACGTTTTCTGAATAAATTACATTCATGTCTCAATCATCCAATTCAAATGTTGATATCAAAGTTGATCTATGCGCGTGCATGGCATGCCTTAGTCTCATTCACTTGGGTGTTTGGTAGGAATTTTAACAGTGAAGGTTTTCGTGATAGAGCTTGGTGATATAACTGACGCTTTTGCGTGTAAGTATCAGCAAGTATAAAAAAGCTCAAAGAACTATTAATCCAATAATCTTAATTTATTAAAATTAATAAAGCCCAGTTCCATTTTAGTCTTAATGCCTTGTTAGTTACGTCTGTAATTTGTCTTGGAACGCAAAACGGTTCCGTAGGTATGCGTTCGGTCAGTTTAGTGCCGAGAATACTACTAAATTATATTATTTATAGGTAAACATAATGGTTAGATATACCAAATCCCTCAAGACCTAAAACACCCGTGCTACTAAGCACGGGTTTCCCCAATATCGGAAGGTAATGTGAGTTGTTACTAAAAAGATGATTCGACAATCGTCATAGAATTTAACTAATTCTACGAATGTCTCAATATTTAAGCTACCTAAAACATGAAAATAAAATAAAACATTAAAACGATTACTCACTAAAAATTAAGTAGCAATCACCTGTCCAATAATTTAGAAATAACGAGGCTTTTGGAAATGAAAATACCGCATTCCTTTACATCGTTTATTATGTTTATGAATCAGGAATAAATTAAGTTGATATGATTCCAAACACGGTTGAAAATACGACCTTTGACTCGAAAGTCAACCATATTGCTATAAAATGTCAAAAATAAATGCTCATAGATATGAGATCTTGCAGCTAGTAGGAGGTATAATTATATACGTGCTCTAATGGTACAGGCAAACATCGTGAGGAAACCGGCGTGTTTTGAGAACTCTGAAAATTTATAACAACATTTATTAAATTATTATAGTATTAAATTATAATAAAGGACTTGAATTTTGAGTTTTTAGGAATATAGGTATAGCTACGCTTCTCATTATTCTCTTTTTATTAGTAGTTTTTTGTGCGGTACATAAAAGGCACTAGTATGACTGAGTAAAGCCTAAGCAATGGACAAACAAACCGCACCTTTTATCGCAGTAAGCAAACACAGCCTTACCGGCTATTACTCTTGGCTTATGTTTTTACGAAACCGGCGCGTTTTCTACTTTGTTTACCTTCGTGCCCATTTAAAAAGATAACTGTTCGGTTGGATGTTGCAAAAGAATATGACATCAAGAAGTTTAGAAACGTCTTCAATTTTCCCATCCTAGTGACACAAGAGTTCTCCACGTTATAAATCATTATCACCACATACTTTTTAACGTTTCCATGCTGGGACACAGGATGACGGTGACTAAACAAACATTCAGAGTTATATCGTAATTGCATCAAATTTATTTAATAAAAGTGAATTAATTATGTTGAAATAAGCTCCTGTACGATAATCAGACTATTATAATGCAAATAATATTCCACTGAATTTAGTAATAACTGGATTTCGTGCTTATTTTATTAATGGTCATAGTGCTTTGCAAACCTATAAATCTGATTTCATTACTCAGTTACAAATATTGTAACGAGTATAAAGAGTGCAATACAATATTAAATTATTTATAAACTATTCTTCTTATAAAAAACTTAAAACCATGAAATTGAAACGGCGTCAGGAGTTATCATCATGTTTTCAATTAGAAATACAATCAAACAATTATGTCAGGTTTGTTGCTTATAATAAATATGATACATTTCTTAAATATCTATGTTTGAAGGTAGTGCTTTTATTAGTGAAATTTGATATAGAATCTATTTCAAAGTAGGTACATACGTACACTTTGTTTCAATGTGAGGGCAATTTCATCAAGTCATCTATTTGAGTTTTACCTAAAATTTCTCACAGGTGTTAGAGTTAACCTCCAGTTTAGGACAAACATGACAGAGCAAGCTTGTAAGTAAATTTGCCATGTAAAGAGAAAGTACGTACCAAATATTAGTTTAAGGTGGACATAATGTAGAGTGATTCAGAACTTATTGACTAAGTGTACGTTTATTTAGGAAATTATGAAACTTGAATCACATGCAAAGCCAAATGGATAGAAGTTGCTATGCCGTGTTGTGCTGGCCTGAAAATAGTCTCACTCTACGCCGTCAAACCGATTATGGGGTTTATTTATATGTTTGTTGGTTGTTGTTCGTTAATAGGGGTGATGATGACTTATAACATCTGAACAAAACATAAAACAAACATACTTTCTCAAAGTTATCACCTTCTTTAGAATCTAATCTCATGTTAAATTACACCTGTTTATTAATTAAAAGTTTTATCTAAATGACGGATAAGTTTATGCCAGATGCTGGTAACTTAATAACTTTGGTTTAACTTTCAGTGAAGTTATAATGCCCTCACATTATGATGACAGAGATAAATTATTAACTACCCACCTAAGTTGTAAGTAAAAGCGTTGACTTGAAGTTTGTGTACAACTTGTGAAAATATTTAATTGTTCTGACAAGTTAGAAATACCTAAGTTATTTAATTTAGTGTTAAATAAATATCTGACTTATTTCGTTTGCGATACGCAAAGTAAAGTCTGAGTTCGTGAAAACTTAAATAATGTAAAGTTATTTTGTTGTTTTTGACAAGTTTCGTTTACAACAAATTTATCTTCTTAAGTAATAATTTATCTTCTAAGTTGTGAGAAAAGGCAAATAGATATTACTTTCAAATTAATAACCTACTCCATTTTAATATTGTATAGGTAACATAAATAAAATATACATATGTTTTTAAGTGAGATAAATGTATATTATGTAAACTGCAATCACAAAGCCGCCTGTGACCAATCCGTCGCTGGTTCAAGGTTATTGGACACGTAAAATAAGTGTTGATTTTTATGATAATTTAACCAGGATATAATATACAAGAATCGTTTATCTCACTTCTGATCAACTGCCACCTATAATAATCTTCCTTTTATACAAAAAAAACTGCAAATTTATCCTCAATAAACAAGTTTGATTAAGTTGTCAAGTTAAATATAAGCCTCAACACCTTTTCATAGGAAAACTCAGTAGGTGTTCCTTCGGGCCTTGATTCATACTTCTGAGAAACCGCGTATGGTGGTCGTACCAGTGTGGTTTTGTCCGAGGCTTGAATTCTTTGCGGTTTACTACAATGCATTGTTTATTTGAAGATTTCATTGCATTTGTTATTGGAGAGATTTTATTGTGTTTCGGTGAAAATTTTTATTACGTGATGAAATCATCATCTTACATGAGCATGAAGATACTTATAAATTTCGCTACATTTGTTTATGAAAATTGATGTTTTTGGCATTTATCTAAACATTTTCTTAACTTTTTTAAACATTTTCTGAAGTTTTTTTTAACTTTTAATATACCATCTTCTTAACCTGGCCTTTCCCCATTTTGTTTGTATTTGTCGGCCCTACGAATAATTCATCTCCAGGAAGCTCGTTTCTAGGTAACCTTCACCTTGGTAACTCAATCTTGTTTATTCCTATTTACGTCCGCAGTAAGTAGGAAAAAAAACAAGCACAGCGATTTTAAGTCTTCTTCATGTAATTTTCCTATGCTCCTAAGATATATATTACATAGCTTTCTTTATTGAAAGCTAATAAAATACCCAAAAGCTATTAGTACCTAATTTAGTCTGCACGAGAATGTCTCAATAATATATGAAGACAGCTGACTGGCAGGCAAGAAATTCAATCACTCACAGACACTTTAACGGCTAATCAAAATTTATACACTAAAGGCTGGTAGGTGTCAATATAGCACTAACAAGATAATCAACCTCCCGTATTGGTGACCACATCCTGTTTCTCGTAAATTTTCTGGTGGTCCTAAAGGTACTAATTAATTCGAAACCCGATTGAGACCTTGGCATTTTAGCATCCATTTTGATTTTAGATGTTTTTGTTTGTCGGTTTTATGGTGATTCAATAACCTGGTGGTTCTTGATAAATTACATTTTTGAAAGGCAAAGCTGTAAGAGTAGATTTTGATTAATTAATTTGGATCATGTTTTTTTAAGTTTTGCGTTATTATATTCTGGTAAGACTGCATACAAGAGTAAGCGAAAGACTATATTCGAGCTTACCACGTAATTCTATTCCCGTATTTTTGACTACGAAAACATAATAATAACTACATAAGCCTTTTCGTATTGTTTTAATTTATTCAAAATCTTAAAAGTTTGTGCAATTCATTGCAATTATTTATTATCAGCAGTTCTAATGAGAAAATATAATACAATATAACAATCATCGACGTAAGAATAGCCTGGACGGTACGCAGCGTTGGAAGGTTAAAACTGATGTTGAAGCTGTGGCAGCAGACCTTAAGTCTACAGATTGGTCGCAGGTTTTAAGTGAAACGTCGGTCGACAGTGCAGTAAAAATGTTCTATGATATCATAAGTAAAATTATAGATGCCCACACAACTAAAGTAAAGACTAGCCGTAAATTAGTAAACATTAAGCCCTGGATAACACCAGGGCTACTAAGATGTATGAGACACCGGGATAAGTTGCACAACGATTGTCGAGATGTTCCAGGTGATATGGTTCGTCATAAAATTTATACTAGGTATAGAAACTTCTGTAACAAACTATTAAGAAAGGTAAAGGCAGAATATAACAGAAAACAAATTGTAGAAAATAAAGACAATCCTAGTAAGCTCTGGAAAGCCATCAAAAGCATAAGTCTAGCACCGCAACGTCATAATCCCGCTACAAATCTATTGGAATCAACCTTTGATAAACTGACCTCACTTAATAATAGTAATCAATACTTTGTATCTGTTGGGAATAAATTAGCTAACAATATTTTGGACAGAGTCTTGAAGACACAAGAGACCCTAATTACCTCTTTTAGACCAAAGAGATTAATTGCTCAATCTCTATTTCTATCGCCTACTGACCCTAATGAAGTAAGAAAGATAGTTTCAAGTTTCCATACTGATAGTTCACCAGGTTTAGATATGATTTCAGTTAATTTAATAAAAAAGTCGTTATTCTCTATTACTGTACCATTAACATATATTTTTAACCTAAGCTTAACTTCGGGAACATTTCCAGATATTTGGAAAATCGCCGCTGTATCACCAATTTATAAAAGTGGTCCAAAAAACCGTCCAGAAAATTATAGGCCTATTTCGCTGCTTAGCGTACTATCTAAGATATTAGAAAAGATTGTAAGTGTTCGTTTGGTTTCGTTTCTTGATAAACATATTATAATTTCAGATAGACAGTTCGGATTCAGAAGGGGTAGATCAGCAGAAGACGCAGTCACGTTATTGGCTAATCTTACAGCTGCTAGTGTTGATAACGGGAAAAAATGCATAGGTGCGTTCTTAGATTTGGCTAAGGCCTTCGATACGGTTTGTGTTGGTCTACTCTTAAAAAAGCTAGAATCATCAGGCATTAGAGGTGTTGCTTATAAATGGTTTGAGAGCTACTTACAAAACCGTAATCAAGTAGTAAAAATTAATTCAGATCTAAGCTCACAACTACCTGTTAATTTCGGTGTCCCACAGGGCAGTATCCTGGGACCGACGTTATTTACACTGTATATCAATGATGTCATTGAATTATCACTACAAAATGCTGACATCATAGCTTATGCAGATGACACGGCAATTCTATTCTATGGCTCTAAATGGAATGAAGTCCAACAAACAGCTGAAGAAGGACTCGCTAAAATAGGCAAAGTATTGGATCTAAATTTACTAACTTTAAATGTAGCTAAAACGAAATTTATAGCATTCTCAAAAACGTCAGTCTCGAGCCCTCCAAAAACTTTACAAATAAAGTTACACACTTGCGCAAATAAAACGTATAACCTAAACTGTACATGTAACAATATAGAGCGTGTAACTCAAATGAAATACCTAGGCATTATATTGGATGAAAATCTTAATTATAAAAAACATCTTATAGAACTAGCATCTAGAGTAAGAAGGCTTATATATGTCATGAAACAGCTGAAAGACTGCTCACCCATAGACATCCTGAAATTGGTATATACCGCGTTGTGCCAAAGTATAATACAATACTCGATCTCGGTTTGGGGCAGCGCTGGTAAAACCCACTTAATTGTAGTAGAAAGGGCTCAGAGAGCCTTGATTAAAGTAATGCTCAACAAACCTTTTATTTACCCAACAGATGATTTATACAATGAATTCCAGGTCTTAAGGGTACGTCATCTTTTCATACTAAATGCTACAGTCAAAACGCATAAGTCTCTAAAAACAAGACCCGACATAGGAAATATATTAGCTAGGCGAGTTTATAGAATCCCTCTTCCTTCAGTTGAATCTGAAATTGCCCGACGTAGCCCTAATTTTTCGCATATCTTAGTCTACAACAATGTTGCCAAAAAATGTAACATTCAAGATTGTACAACCTTTTCTTGTAAAATAATAGTAAAAAAATGGCTTTTAACGCTCTCATATGAAGATGCTGAAAATCTAATCTAAATAAATTTATACAGACTCAATATTTAACATTAAGAATTACACTCAAACTTATGTAACTTAACTATATCTATATATATGTATATATATTATATTCATCGTCCATAAAATCTGCTTTAATTTTCTCCGTTTTCTAAATATAACTTTGTATCCAGGTTTTCTATGTAAAGTACAGTTACAATACAGCACTTTAACCAACTTCATAATACGCCGAACTCGATAGGTCCAAGACACAGGCATAGCACGCCTAGTTTGGACCTAGATGGTAATAAACACATAAACGCATAATCTTAGATAGTAAAAATATAAACTGTAAGAAATTTGTAATACTTATTGGAAATAAAGTTATTTATTATATTATTATTATTATCACAATACACAAACTTAATTCATAAAACTTACAACACAATACGTAACACACAACAAACATTTTGTAATCCCGTTTTTATACCACATAAACTCTATTATTACTCAAAATACGCTTCACAAGCTAAAGAATACCTCCGCCTGCGTAGGTCGAATGTTTTCGTTGTCCTTTGAAGTGGTCAGATTCCTTCTGTTTGATGCCTACAATAAAAAGCACAGTTCTTTGTGTGTTTATAAATAAAACGGGCGGTCATCGACGTAAACCGCCGGAAGATGTTTTTGTTTTCTGGAGATAGGATCAATGTTTAATGGGGCTATAAGGCCGTACTCGCCATAATTTAACATTGAGAAAAACGGCAATCAACGTTTCACAACTCATTAAAGTAACGAAAGTATCGTTAACAAACTAACGAGCGATGGTTTTTTGTGTGTTGGTTGCATTACATTGAACTTTTCCTTATGCTAAACTTATAATTAAATTTTTACCTGAAACATTTAATAAAAATATGATGAAAAGTTATAATTGATTCATAGAAAGTCCACATATCAAGAGCCTCAACGACTTAAAAATGTATGAGCAAAAGGAATGATAACAACTGGAAATAAGTTTGCATAAACGTCAAATTAATAACACCATTTTAGTCGGGGAGAAATTATTTTACCAACAGCTAAAACAAAATAAATTATAAATCTCTGCAATTATTACCTTTCATGAAAAACCCCGGCCGAACTCCACAGGTAAAATGATAAGGATCTAAGCGCATCCGAAGCCCTCAAAAAGGTACGTCGATTTGTCAAAAGATGGCACTATCAGAGCTGGGATCCGTCATCGGTAGGGGACAATTTATTGAGCATATCTCACGGTGGGCTATCGGGGATCTCCTTGGATACAATATTTAAAGTGGTAGTGATGGGAAAAAAAGTAAGACTCGGAATTCGTTAATCTTGGAATTAATAGTCTCCTTTCTTGTTTAAGTAGGTTGTGGGTTAGTGTTGTGGGTTGTTGAAGTAACTAGTTTAAGTAAATACTTTAATTATTTTTAATATTATTATTAATTTTGTATAATTATTGTTTCTGCGTTTCTTACAGACTGCTTTGAAAGTTTTGTGATCCATTTATTAATTAACAAAATACACAGCCAAAAAATCAAAAACAAAATTAAGAGAGGTTTGTTAACTCTTTCACCCAAAACCTTCTGAACGAATGTAAGTGAACCTCTTATAAAACTTATACGTACATGAGAAACACTTTTATAATATTATAAAATCACAAAAAAAGCTCGTAAGTTCATTATAACGCAGCTAAAGCCACATAGTTGTTTCCTTATGCAGTTTTCCAGACACTAACATATAATTTTAATTCTTTTTTTCTTTAAAAAATGTATAAAAAATCAAGACCTACGCACTCGTCCCCTCACTAAGTAGCTTCCCGACTCAGTTTATCGCGCTGTCTATCTTGAGACGGTAGCCGATTTGTCAATGCCTGTCCTTAATTAATAAAGGGGACTGACATCGAAAAAAATATTGAATAAAAGCTTAATTAATTTGGTACGCCCCAGTGAAGGGAATATATTTGTCCATATTACTTTTCATGAAGTGAAGTTTTAGTTACTTTAATAGTTTTATTTTCCATTAATTGTATTTAAAAGAAAAAGCTGATTTTATGGTTTCAGGGATCATAATTTACTAAAAATTATTTAGATAAAATCAATCAACGAAACAGAAAAAAAATACATTCTAGGATAGACAATACGGCATTTTTAAACTAAAAACCTATCAAGTATGTTATGCATACAAAATTAATTAACCAACCTCTAATACCACGACTACCATGAAAAATTTATAAAACTCTAAATTATGACTATCGCAAAAGTTTCACCACCAACCGCAGAATTTTCGGAAATTAAGAAAGTTGAAGAAAAGGGGGCTCGGAATTAATAATTCAATTAACCAGCACTTTACCTAACGTCGACTTTGATGATGCCAAAGTTTCACCATGTACTTTGAGTTCTGCTTACCTTGAGAGCATGTTAATTTATGTTTTTGGCGTCACTGATTCTGCAAAATTTTATGAACTTTGGAAACTGTAACGAGCCTCTTTTCTTTCAGCAGCTGATCAGTTAGAAATCATTTAAATAATATTTCATTGGCTTGATTAATATTGATTTAGGTTAGCCATTCATATTAAGGTCCTCTCTGTATAAGGTATATTTCAAGCGCATTATCATAAGTATAGATACCACTTTGATATACAGGCCGCCTACTACTATTTTTCAATTCTGTCGTTCGATTTTCTGTCTATTTCTCTTGAATGAAAAATTCAACTATTATTGAGTATCTATGATTTACGAGTTCAAAAAAAAACGAAAGTCCCAAAATAGGAACTACGGCATGTCTATTCACCTATAGGCCCAAAACAAACAAAACACGAGTTGAATTATGCATCCCATACGTTATTGTCAGCTAATTTCCATACCAAATATAATAGTGGGTGGGGCGGATACAAAAATATGCATATTTATAAACTAAAATTGCTCTATCACTGCTCACAATTAGATAAACAAGTTTAGAGACAAAGAAATGACGAGCTATGATTTGGAGCGTTTCGAGTGGGGGTTTACAAGGGTTCTATGCATTTGTTATTCTATTATGGAATAGACATATGGATAAAATATTAAGACAAATAAACAAAGAGCTTTATGGTTTATGTTTGCTACAATTTTTATTTTGTCTCTTCAACAATGAAGTAATCTGCTTTTAGTTGAACCTACATATCCAATCTATAATAGGAAAAGTAGGTTAGTTTTTGAATTAGATACCTATCAAGAACGTATAGATAATAGTTTTTCCTTCGCATTAAAGTATTTCAGTTTCCTTAAAATATGGTGTACCAAAAATGGAACAAATTTCAATTTAAAAGCCATAAAATTCATGGCCTTAAAATTTCTCATATCTGCTATAAACCTAAAATATGTCTTTAAGCTGAGTAACCATATTCAGACTTGTTACCATTTCATCCTATGATTTATGAGTTGCACTAAACCATATAATAAAGAGCTAAGTTTAATCTTTATCTTTAAGCACACCCAGTGCATTCTTCGGTGGTCCAAAGATCCAGTAATCAGATCGCATTTTATAAGGTTCATAAATTCGTATGACACTGTTTACAAAGACCGCGGTTATAAATCTTTGGTGCAACGTGAAAGATTGCTCTCAGTGTAGCAAGTGCTTTAGAATTTGAATTCGAAAAGTTTTGTGATTTAGGAATTTTTTTTTAAAACGCACCTACATTTTTCAAAAGAAGAAAATTGTGCTTCCATCAATAACACGGCTCTGACGGATGATGATATCTATTCAATATTATATTACAATTATTGTGTTTTGATCAAACATTTAATCTACTATTTGGGTTTGGCAACTTATCCAATATTTACATGGTTACACGCCTAGGTCGATTGTGTAATCTATTATTCAGTTAGTAATTAATGGTCAAATTAACGAGGGCTGGTGTATCATATTAAATATAAAAAGAAGTAAAAGTTTTAGCGGCTTTGCTCGTGTAATATTATACAATGCTACACATTACGTCGATTTTTTTAAGATTAGCGCGTTCAAACAAACAACCAATCAAACAAACTCTGTAGCTTTATAATCTATTTACAAAAATGTTAAAAACTATTTACATTAATTACATGAAACAGATAACATATCATTTTTTCAGTTGGTGTCATAGACATATAGAGCCTATAAACACTATACGGAAGAAAACTTTTAACGAAATCACATAAACATAATAGTCCGGGATCCGTAGTACATTGGAATCAAGTGATTACTAACAAGCTAATTTTTCGTGAGTAGCTTAATTTTAATGAGACGCCCAAAAATATCCTATACTCAACTTTTGATTGTGGTAGCTAACAGAGATATCGAGGATTAAATATGTCGATTTGATGATCCAAAAAAATTGATAAGTAACCGGTTGTTTTTTAGTTATATCATAAGATAATGATCTAAATTATATGAAAAAATATTTGTCCTACAAAACCTATGGTTTGATCAAAGAGTCCCCCATTTCCAAAATGTATCGAAAACGAGGTCAAAATAAATGATTACTAACCAGCTGATTTTTTGTTGTATACTTAATTAATATTTATAAAATCTAACGGACATATTGTCCGACAAATTTCGTGGTACGTTATCCCGGTCCTACGGTCCAAAGTTGTAGTACACATCCTCGATGTAAAAATAATTACTATCAAGCTGAATTTTCGTGAATAGCTTCGTTTCGATGAGACGCCCAATAATATCCTATACCCCACTTTTGATTGTGGTAGCTAACAGAGATATCAAGGATTAAATATGTCGATTTGATGATCCAAAAAAAATGATTACTAACCGGTTGTTTTTTAGTTATATCGTAAGATAATGATCTAAATTATATGAAAAAATATTTGTCCTACAAAACCTATGGTTTGATCAAAGAGTCCCCCATTTCTAAAATGTATCGAAAACGAGGTCACAATAGATTATTACCAACCAGTCATAATAACTTATTTTTAGGGTCCCATAGCCAAATGGCAAAAACGGAACCTTTATAGATTCGTCATGTCTGTCCATCCGTCCGTCTGTCCGTCCGTCCGTATGTCACAGCCATTTTACTTCGAAACTATAAAAGCTAAACTGTTCAAATTGTTACGTAGATGTAGTGTGTGAACCGCACTAAGATTTTAAATAAAATATTTAAAAAATCCATATAAAGAAAACTATATATCTATGAAAAGGTCTTTAAAAATCATATTGAAGTTTCCAACAGCATTTATTTCTAAACTAAATGATTCGCACGAGAGACTCTGTGAAGGAAAAATGAGTGTGGGGGGTAGGTACACTAACTTCCAACTTCAAAAATACGAAAATGATAAAACTAAAATGAATATTTAATGTACAGTACCACTAAATCTACCAACGAAAATTGGTTTGAACGAGATCTACCAAGTAGTTTATTAATAATAAATACAAGATATGATTTATTTATCTTTTACTTACAAAGTATTTCGAGTGAAACCTAAATATTAGCAAACAATACCTGGATTATGTCTAAATTACCGCCCAATAAGCGTGCAATTCCTTATATATATATATATATATAAATACTATAAATAAATATATAAATACTTAATACCTACAATATTTTTTTACCTAGATAACTATAAAATAAAGTTATTTAAATTTAAAAAAATCACTATCTTATCCATAATCACAAAAAGAACTCTCTTTCGGAGGATCGAACTCGGTGACGCACAGTCACCAGTCAGTGACAGGAGTTCGATCCTTGCCATTACGCCAACTGAGTAGATGCGATAACAGACGAAATATGTCTTCGATATAATTACAAATTATATTTTATTGCGGGTGTGTTGTTACACTGACGCCGACTTAACTTTCTATGTTACAAATAGGCAAACTTAAAAATTACAATTCTTGTCGGACTAGCGATACCTACCTGTTTTTTTGTAGGACATTGTTACATTTGGGCAAGGAACACACTAACCTATTCAGTAATATTTTTGTCCTACAGTTACTAATGAGATAATTGGTCTTGTGGTATTAACAATGTCTAGGCGTAGGACCGGGATAACGTACCACGAAATTTGTCGGACAATATGTCCGTTAGATTTTATAAATATTAATTAAGTATACAACAAAAAATCAGCTGGTTAGTAATCATTTATTTTGACCTCGTTTTCGATACATTTTGGAAATGGGGGACTCTTTGATCAAACCATAGGTTTTGTAGGACAAATATTTTTTCATATAATTTAGATCATTATCTTACGATATAACTAAAAAACAACCGGTTACTTATCAATTTTTTTGGATCATCAAATCGACATATTTAATCCTCGATATCTCTGTTAGCTACCACAATCAAAAGTTGAGTATAGGATATTTTTGGGCGTCTCATTAAAATTAAGCTACTCACGAAAAATTAGCTTGTTAGTAATCACTTGATTCCAATGTACTACGGATCCCGGACTATAACATAATATTAAATAATCGAATACAACTACAAAATAAATAATAAAATAAAATGCAATTTAATCATCAATGTAACGATAAAAATAGTTTACCATCGGAATAGTTCAAAAACCTCTCATAAAAAGAAAGGTTAGCCATTATTAATATTTTTAAGGCAACCCTCGCTTTAACCCCCAATTTATATAAGGTCATTTTGACACAAAGCTTTTTTAACTTCCTCCATTCAGGGTCGAAGGGATACGACCCTAAAGTGGATGTATTATTTTTTTTTCTCTAAAAAGGTGAGAGGTTCACTTATAGCTAATAAACCTATTTGCTATAACGTTGTTTTGTTATTTTCACGGAATAGTTCGATATTTCCTTTGCTAAAAGTAAATCAACGGAAAATTGGGTTATGTGAGATACAGTGTTGTTGTGTGGAAATGTTTGGGGGATTTTCAAATAAAAGATTTTTAACTATTCGTGAATACTTTGTTGATGTAAAAAAATATTATCATAAAATTACTTATTTCGATTAAAAGACAACGTATGCTAAATTCTCATTGAAGGACACTATTTGATTTAATAATTTTTAAATGTACATGGCATAATTGAATCTTCAAAAAACCTAAACATCTAACATCATAACAAATATTATCGTATATTATTTGTTATGATGTTTCAATTATTTTACACTTTTGTATTTGTAACTTAAATTAACTACATTTGAAACGTAATTATTATTTTAGACCGTATTCCAATGTGTTTTGGGTTAAAACTGTATATTTTGTATCAACAAAAACTATATTCCAATGGCTTGGCTTGGCACGCAACAATAATTGCAGCAATTTCGGAAAATAATTAGAATTTTGGACCCACCTTTACCACTGTGCCCCTCGAAAACTCGACCCGACTACCAATTACGGCAATATGGCGTTATATAACAAAGGAAATGAAAAACACATCAGTTTCACGCGACACATTAAAATTGGACAAACGTGAGTTGGAGCTTAAAAAGAATTGTAATAAATTCGCCTTTTATGGACTTGGTTCAATTAGGTTATGAAATTGTATTGCGGATATTGTCAATATTGACCAGTTTGGTTTCTGTGAGCGTGTATTTTTATGCAGTTTTGGTTATGTGTATATTTTTTTATTGACTCTTGTTTCATTTATTAAGCCAATGTCTGTTCTTTGCAGAAGATAGACGCGTACAACCACGGCGGCCCTTCGCTTCAGACGTCAGCTGTCATCGCTTTGGCCTCCATCGTCCTTCTCATTGGCATCTTCATTGGAGGCATCCTTGTTTGGAAGTAAGTACACTTTACTTAGATCGATATATTGCTTATATGTGCGACTTTGTCATCGTAAAAAAGTCTTTAAATAGAGTGTTTTTAAGCAGAGTTAAAATGTTCATTTTTTATAACTAAAGCTTTTTCAAATTTTACAGATAAAATATTTTGAAACCTAGTTTTGTGCATGTATTTGAACAACTTTAGATCCAAACTGTTATAAACATTTTAATGTAGGTATGTCCTAATCCTATGATTATGTCGTTAAATAACTATTCGTGGAGGAATTAAATCTATATGCGAGTTATTTGAAATCAATTTATGTATGCTAGCAATATAGGGTGTAAAGTAGCACTCTAGAAATTCCCGCAAGCAAATCCAGGCACACCTTTTATACCACCATTTACTTTTATATAAACCGCCAGAATTTACATATAAACATCACATATATTACGGTATAATTATAATTCCCCCTCATATACTTACGAGCCAGTAAACTGTACCACAATGGAGGCGTGAAGTGTGCTAGACATTTTAATCGCCGATCTAACCGTCGTCACGTCATTCCGACTGTGGATTGAGAAGGTGTTGCCAACTGTAAAGTAGGTAAATTGTTGATCCAAGGAGACTTTACATGATTAATTTTTAGGTGTACAAATAAAGTATTTTTTTCAACAAATTATTGAACAAATGCTATAAAATATTTAACGTAAAATATGTTTATCTTAGATTCTTCTAAAAAAACAAATATATATTTTAATTTCTTTACAACTCACGTATTACAGCAACATTCTAAGCGTATATTCACCAGTTTGAAATAAAATATGGTCAGACTACGTTCCATAGAAAAGCAACGATCCGAGAAAGTTGATTAGAGCCGACACGACACTATTCCGGCTTAAATCCTGAGCTCAATTGAGCGGGTTAAGTCTATATCGGGTCTTGGCGGCTGCGTTTTGATTCAATTAATTTATCCGGTTAGTATTTTGTAGAAATTGTGGAAACAATAATCATTTTTAATATAGTAAAATAACACTTAGGGAGCAATATTTTAAAAATAAATTAAAATTATGGTTGTTCGAACAGGCATTCTATACATTTGATCAGTTTTTGTGTGTATAGTTATATTTGTACAATTGTATTGCTAATTTATAATTTTATTAATTTACCATTTTTATTTATAAATTTATTTTTTAATTAATTGACCTGTAAATATCTAAATTTTACCAATAAATGACTATTGTTACCGACTATTGTTGATGACACCGCAAAAATCTGCCGATTATGCGATTTTTTTTTCGTGAAACCCTCAGATGACATTCGGTTAATAAGTTGATGCGGTGCTGCAGCCTATTCTTGAGCATTTCATGTGTATACTAACACTATCTGTGCCCATGAAACATGTACGGCACTGTGTGGCTTGGCCATTTAATGTTGTAACCCTCATTCGGTTAAGAGGCACCACGCGTCACAGAAAAAAGTAACATTAGCTATCGCAGCTTTCCTCTTGCACCAACCCGTTGAAATAATTAGAGGTGTCACAATACATCTGTCAGCAATACACAGACAGTTTGACAACGCTCTGAAGCCCCGATAAGTAGCCGGTCGGATTTATATTCTGTTAATAAGTTTAACGGTTCGTATTGACGCGTGAAAATACTGCGGCTTAAAATTAGATTATTTAATCTCGTCATAGCTTAATTTTTTTTTCTTAATATAAATTAGTTTAAGTTGTAGTTTATTTTGTATTGTATTCAAAAGATGAACCTTCATTCATTCATTATTAACCGAAATCTAAATCAGTACCTTCAAGAAATAACTATCCTCGTTTAAATAATATTTAAACAATTATGGTTGCCTTTAAAGGTTTGCATAGTGATTTTTCTATACAAAGAAGAAAAGTGGTTTCATAAATTTAAAATTACTTTACCTACTTAACGTGGATAATTTTTCTTTGAATATTTATAAACTTCCAGGGAAGTGACTTCAATTTTCTAGTGTCTTTAAAAATTAATGTTTGTCTGCCAACACGGATTTTATCTAAAATTTACTTTGAATCGACTCGAAATCCTTTTTAGTCGGTCAATTTAGACATTCTAAGTTACAGAAAGTCCCAACCGTTAATATCTCAGAAACGGTGGCTTGTAAGAAAAAAGTATTGATACATTTTTATAGATAATTTAATGATCTACAATTAGTTGTCAGGTACTTTTATGATAAAACTTACCGTTTTGCTGAAAATCGCGAAAATCTCATTTTTTTTACCTTTGACCTTGAATAACTTTTTTTCCTTAATGAGGAATGATGGGGAACTTCTAGACATTGTTTATAATTATGTTTTGAACAATTTCACAGAAATTCAGCTTGTTGGGACTTTCTGTAACTTCACCCTCATTTTTATGTCTAAATTGACCGGCCTATTTCGTAGCTTAAAATTAAATTAGATTGACTTTATACTTTATCTTTGACAAATCAAAATTGGAATGATTGATGTAATAACAATAAGACAGTGCCGTAGGTAAGTATTTTTGATAAAAGTGTAAACTAAATAACCATTAAATTTTACCAAAACCCTAAAAGTGAAATAAACAAATAACCATAATTTTTTTAAATATTTTCCGTTGTTGTATGAATTCTTTCGAAATAACAACTTCATATTTTTAAAAACATGTATTTGATTTACCAATTACTGTATAAACAGCATCTCAAGCATGGTAAGGTCAAGAGGTCTAAACGCTTGGACAACTCGACACAAAGGCAGTGATTGGAGTTGCGCTCCGATGACCACCGCCCAAATATACCCCATCCTTTATTAGCCCTAAAGTCATAGACATACAGACAATGGAATTAGTTTCCCACTCGGGGTAAAGTTTCAAAAACTTTCGGGTAAAGCGGCGGAATTGTTTTGAGTTTGTACTGAATTTTTATGGTTAGATGGAATTTAGAATGTACTATTTGCTAACCTATGATTATTTTCCAGTATGAGAATAAAGTTTAGTTATAAGATAACTGTTTTTAAAGGAGGCATAATGATGATTGTCACTAGAACATTTACTAGAAAGAAAGTCTTTGTTTGATTTCAAACCGACAACATTCGGAAAGTCATAAGTGACCTCCCATCTAAGCCAAGACAGTTTAAGTCTTAAAAAGCTCCATATAAAATGTCTTTAAATTGCCTTTATAAATTGGATTGTGTATAAATTTTGGGGTATGTTTAGATTGGTAATATTATGTCTTGTATCAAAAAGCCTCAATTTGGGTCCAAGTCATTTTCGTAGAGTAAAGCATCCTTTTTTCATATTGGATCGAGGTTTGAATGTTTTACCAATATCGGTCGTAGGGACCTTATCATTATAACCAAATATTTGGATATTGGGGACATTTGTATGCATTTGGTGGAAAATAAGATGACCAATCTCTGGAAAGAAAAAGATTGATACAAGTTCTAAGGGCAAAATAAAATGAAAGTATCTAAAACAATTACTTCCACAGTTCTGATTCGATCCCGTAAAGATTTTAAAGATTTATGTCATTTATTGCCATAAAATCCTATAGGATCTCTTGGACAAGTCAATAATTACAATACATAAATAAATTAAAATAAAAAATGGAAATAAGGTTGACATAAAAATACTATAGAAAATAAATAGAATTGAGAAACATAAAGAACAACCAGCTCGTGTCTGAATTAAGTAAACCAATAATAAGTAATTAATTTGAGGTAATTTCAAGTCGTTTTTTTTCGTAACATATTGCTTATCTGTTACGAACTATAATCTTAAATCTTGTTACAATATGGTGTCTCAGCGCGCGTGTATACTGTTCGTAAATCATCTGAAATGTCAATACAACATAGCTAAATCTGGCTTCCCGCAGCTTAGTTTCCTTCATTTAATCTCGGTAAAGATAGCATTACTTGCTCAACTCGTGTTTGTTTGTCTCGTGCAGGATTTATTAGTGTAGTTATTGATTATCTTGAATTTATCGTTAACTGGATTTTGCCAGTATGGCTATGTAGATGATCAGTATATAATGCCATAAATCTGATTATGTAAGTAATTCCCATTTTGGTGTTTTATATCCAAAAGGTGAAAACAAAGCCAATCATACGAGAGATGTTTTTTTTATTTAACCTATGCTGTCCCACTGCTGGGCAAAGGTCTCCCCTTGATTTGACGAGAGATGTAGAAAGCTGAAAATCCATTATAACATGGGCAAGTCCGGGGACAAATAGCTAGTTATCAGTTTTAAATACTGATATCTTTGTCGATATAATTATTATAATTATACTTGGGACACAAATGTTGTAGAACTGGAAACTGCAAGAACTAGTTCTGAGGTAAAATAATGTTGTTTTAAATTAATTTGAATATCGAATCACGATAATGGAAACGCTGATAATTATAGTACCTAATCCATAAGTTTGCGTAAAAAACTTCAACGCTTTCTCAGTAACCAAGTTTCGAGTATACCACGGGGATGACATATAGGTATCTGAATAGTTCAGATATATTTATAAATTTATTTTATTTTGGACAATGTTTATTCGTTTCAGATAGACAAAAAAGTATTTTAATAAAACGCATTTAATTTATGTAGGTATATAAAAATATGGGCCGAATGTGGAGCTAAAAAGTAGGACAAAATATTTTTTACAATAAATAATAATTAGGGCCAAATTTAGATTTTTTTATGCGGGTCGAATATCACGGGACAAAATTAAATGACTTGCCTAGTGCAGTCAGCCATCCCTGTATTCTATTCGCTGATGACACGACAATTGTTGTAGAGGGAACTGAACAGTCTAATTATGAACTAAATGTCAATAATGCACTTAAATCGGCTATTAATTGGCTGAATCATAATAACCTAAAAGTAAATATTGAGAAAACTAAGATAATACAATTTCATACATACCAAGGACATCATGTTGACTTAAAAGTAGATTATAATGGACATATCATTGAAAATATTAATTGCATTAAGTTTTTAGGTGTTTATATTGACAATTTTTGTTCATGGAAACAACATATCGACTATATTTGTAAGCGAATAAATAGTTTTGTATACCCACTTCGACATATCGCACTTACAGTATCCAAGGAAGCCGCAATTTCAGCGTATTATGGATGTGTTTATTCTGTGATTCGTTACCAAATAGTGATCTGGGGCAGATGTGTCAACGTAGAACAAGTTTTTATCAAACAAAAAAGATGTTTGAGAGCAATATTTGGCTTAAAAATGACAGATTCATGTAGACCTTATTTTAGACAATTTAAAATTTTAACTGTGACTTGTATTTATATTTTAGATGTAAGCTTATTTGTATTTAATAATAAACATTTGTTTCAAACTACTTATCCAATGAGAAACTATGGTGTCCGTTCAGCACATAAATTAAAAATATATAGACCACATACAAGACTGACTCTATCTTCTAACAATAGTTATATTATGTCAATCAAAATTTACAATAAAATTCCAGACGACTTCAAAGAATTGACATTAAATTCCTTTAAATTCAAGTTGACTAAATGGCTAATAAATAAATGTTTTTATAGTATTAATGAATTTTTCGATTATAAATTGTGACATTAGTGTATTATAATAGTTTGTGACATTAGTATATTATATTAGGATTATTATTTAAGTTTGTATTCATACACCTGTAAAGGTAAGTTTTGGCTGAACTGTTATACATTAAGATCTCTGTAAAACCCAAAATTTATGAATAAATGAATTATGAATTATGAATTATGAATTATGAATTATGAATTATGAATGTAGACTAAATTAAAATATCCATTCTCAACCACTGACCATTCTGACTTATAATTGAGGATTTATAGTTAGTAACTCGTGGATGATCACGCTAGATATCAATTTTGGAAAGCTGCCAAAATAGGTCAAGGCGAATAAAAGCTTTGGCTCAAGGATGAGGCGAGGAGATCATCTGTAATCCTATTAGGTGACGAGATCTGTCCTATAGCAGCACAATAAATCAGATATACTATTGATGAAGCAAAAGATTCGTGGGAGTGCTAATCTATACTAATATTAAAAAGCTGAAGAGTTTGTTTGTTTGAAATGTATTGTAACTGATATCAACTGCGAATTGCGATCCAAGCGATGACTTCGCTTACTACCTATTCTTTAAGTATACACAATATAAAAGTAATAAGACAAAAGACCGACAGTTAAACAGCAAAAAATACTTTAACAGCGCAAAACATCACAAACGATCTCATAAATAAAGCTGAGACAAATTCACATGCCCCGCTCAACTCATCGTAACAGATTAACGACCAAAAAACTAAGACACATCAAAACAAGCAGACCGAATAATTGCCTTCAACAATAGAGTTGTCAGTTGCAAAAACTTCAGCTTTGCACACTCATCCACCTCATTATATCACGCATGACTAATTATACCGAAATTACCGGACGTTTTCCGCTGTGCTGCTATTGGCTAGTTTAAAATTGGTTCGCCAATCAGCGGCGAGGGCGGCGCCGGCGCACGACCTAGCACATTTCGCGCGGAATGTCAGCTGGAATATGAATATTCAGAAGTATTGTTTTATTTTAATGGGAAATTTAGCAGCGGAAACGCCATCTGGCTATACTATATATTTTATGATAGCAAGTTTTTAGGGCGAGGAAATTGCAAAAGAGCTCGTTTATAGCTGTACTGTAGATTTAATCCGTTTCAGTAGATTCACATAAAAACACTTTTACCGTAACGGGCGCGTTAAAACTCGGAAGTTTTAAAAAAAGATTCCTTTCCCGCATAAAAAATACATAACTTTTATTTTAAAATGTTCGCACAGGTTCACAAAGGCGTCCATTACAAAATCAGACTTGAAAAACTCTTGTAAACTTGAAAAAGCCCGTATAAACCAACCCCTCAACACCATTGCTGAACAATACACTATTTACCTCGGCCTTTGTTTCATTGAGAGGCTGGCCACAGAATAAATAGCTGTTTTTACTCTTGAAACCACAGTTGACAAGTCTGTGAGAAGAAACGACTTTCAAACCGTTAGCGAAAAATTTTTAAATGTAGAATTTCTTAATACGCAGTATTAAACGAACTCATTATAATAAAGTTTTTAATTTAGTAATTACCTACTACAACTTTGTAGTCAATGACTTTTCTTTGTTTGTAAAATTTTAAGCAAGTAAATTGTATTTTATTTATAAATATTTATAATAATCTTCACCGCGCATTACGTCCTAAAGTTGTAGGGAAACTCATAACCAATAACTTAGGTAACGTTAGGTAAGTGCTGCAGCACCACCACACCGTAGATACGAACGTGTGTCATGGGCACAGATAGTGTTAAAAGCATCATCAACTTATTATTGATCTGCTTATTTCAAATACTACCAATAAAAGGAGATCATTATCCAAGAGTAAGTCGGTATCCAGCGAATACCAGGCATGTGTGTGCCAACTTCGAACGAAGAAGGAATGAAGATATTATGCAAATAATGTGATTGTATGCAGATTTGTAATAAGCTGGAGCCATGGAATAAGAACTACTGGGGTTTTAATGTATCACTCTGTTTAAAAAATGTTTGTTTTCAGACTACGTCTATAATAATATAATTTTAAAATAATCAGAATAAACTGATTCTAAAATATAAATCATTTGAACTTAAAATGAAATCTAATATTAAATTCTAATTTTGATATAACCGAGAATTAATTCAAATTCAGAATAAAAATGGAAGGAGTAAGGTAACATTTCAAAACACTGCAAAATGAAATCAAATGGAACCGGAGTGACCTATTAGGCAAGCATAGTAGTATGTAATCCTTGTTCAATTCGTTTACCATAATTAGAAAGACAATGGAAGCTTAATAAAGACGTAGACTATAAACTGATTTGGATCTGATAACATTAGCGTTATTGTTGGTACATCGTGAGGAAATATTTTAAGGGAGATTTATATACTTGCGATGTGCTACAGCTTTGCACGTAACACACTCGTTGCCTCACGAGCTTATTTACGGGAAAAACTCTGTTTTCAAAAATTATTATTGATAAACTTCATTAATTCTCAACTTTATCATCGTGTAAATTTCAAAGATTTAAATTTTTTATGGTTCCATTATAATTTTCATTGTACGAGTATGTAAAGTTAGTGATTTTTCATTAATGATAAAGAATTTCATTATCCTCCAAAAATCCACTATCATAAAACCCGAAGTTTGTATCTACTAATTTTTCCTTAAAAATCACGGATATATTTCAGTAAGTTTAGACTACTTTAGACAAACATGTTATCTAAGGCAAAAATCCTCGAAAAGCGAGGTCTCAACTACTAATTAAATTACTAGTATTATGCAAGGCTATGCGCTTTGACTTGGAAATTAAGTAATGTTTGGACTTCTTCCAAGGCGGTATAAGTAGCTCATTTTATCGCTAGAGAATTGGGGCATTCGGAGTAGGAAGAAATGTATCCGACTTAGGACTAGTTTAATTCTTAGCATTCTTGTTCTAAGATGTTTATATACGTAAAGTATAATATGAGATACCTAATGATTACTGGTGCACTGATCTTCCTATCAGAAGCTATTTTAGGTCTTGGCAGATTAAGTATGATTATATTATTTTTTTCTATAATATTTTCAATTCAACATTTAAAAGAGACATCACAACCACAGCTTACTTACGGAATAACAAGTTGGGGTATATCAATACAACTTACACGCTTACTCGAGAATTTTCCGACAAAATATTATCTTAGCTAAAGCAATGTTTATATTCTTGAGAGTTGCCGATGTGTTTCGCCGCAAAGTTCTGGAAACTTCGATTTGTATCAGAACTTTTCAGACTGGATAATAGTGCATCATAGTTTTCAGTTTACTGCACTTTAGCATGTTGAAGCAATTTCGGTTGAGTTTTTTGTTTTTATGTACCTATTGAATATGGTTATTTTACCTCTGAAACTTGGTAAGGTATAATATTTGTTTATATATTCAATGGACTTGAGAATTTATATGCTACAAAACATCTGTGGCACAGCATGCGAAGGTGTGCCTCCAACGCAGACGGTGGTGGGTTCGATTCCCGTATCGGATCATAAATGTTTTTTACTTAACTTTAGAATGCGTCTCATTTTTTTGTAAGGCTTCTATAATATTGTTTTCTTTCTCCTATATTTTTTCTTCTATAATAATCATGTACTTTTATTCAAGTAAAAAAATACATCGAAAAATTACAAGGTGTCCCAAAACAGTAAAAATCGCCTAAGTGGCTCATAAAATTGATAATCAACTGAAATCAAAGTACCATAACCGTAACTTTATCTGTAACCCCTAAAACCTTTTAAACTACGTAAAGTTTAGGGTATCTTACGTATCCCCATTTCATTTCCCCTTCCTATTTGCTTGATTGGATCCCAGGAACTAAAATTACAAGTTCAGTTTAATTTGCCATCTATATAAGTAATTGATCAAAAGTTTCTAATGTTTACTGTAAACAAGGTTCTATTTCTGTTTGTAACTGAGAACGTTCTTAGAGTTATAAGGGAAATTCGGCTAATGATAAAGTATGAACAAGACACAGGAACGTTTTCTTCTGCAAAATATCGGTTTATTTGTATCTAGCATTTTTTATGGTACCTATTATAATATTACTAGCTGACCCGCTCGTGACTTCGCCCACTTTTTTCACAAGTTTTCTCGCAAGTTAAACCTTCCCTGGGCTACTACGACTATTAAAAACTAAAAGCACGTTAGTCGTTCCAGCCGTTTTGAGTTATAAAATTTCAAAAAAGTGGCATTTATTTTTATATGAGATCAATAGCTTTCCGCCCTGCGGTTTCGCCCGCGTTTAACACTTTCCCGCAATTTTCTTTGCTATAAACCTCACACAGCCTCACACCTCTCCAACGAATGCAAAACTGCGTAAATCGGTTCTGGGGTTATAACGTCAGGGAGGAAAACTTTACCCGACTTAAAAAAAAACTATTTTCGACTTATTTTTATATCGTAGATAATTATTCAGTATCATCCAAATAGTGAATTTCCAGCAATATCTATTTCAAAGTAGGGTTTTGCCTCGTTGATTATTGCTCTGCAAGCCCTTTAATCAATTTACTTTGGATTACGGAACTTGAAATTAGGGTTTACGTCTTTAGCTTTTGGGTTCCCAACTAGTTACAAATTGAAATTCATATTTGCAACAACCTTTGAATTAATTTCATATACAGATTGTACATTAAATTAGTTCGCAGGCAAACATTAGTTCGTTTGCCTGGGTGTTTTAATATGTACATATAATAAAAATATTTATGGATTGCTCGAGAGTGTTTTAACTTCTTTATAGATACGTGAGTAATTCCCGTTGTTATAAAATGAATTATTAATTATACAGATACCTACAAATTCTTAAACGATTTTACCGGTAACGGATCAAAGGTTCTTCCGAAATTCTCCGATTAATTTCAATCTATTACGTATCGAATACCTATCCCAAATTCTTGATTCCATCTTCAAAGTTGTCAATAAATTGAAGTCACTTACCTCTCAAACACTGGGAGAAGACGAGAGGAAATGTTTTGGTGGAAACCGGCCCTTAACAAAGAATAATATAAATAAAATAAATAAAGATTTCTATGGATAATTAATTAATTAATAATTAATTAACACAACGACATCTAGCCCCGTGGTAAGCTCAAAGCTTGCGTCACGGGTGCTAGATTTTTTATTATACTTAATATTATATAAGTACACAGATATAATATTTTTTATAATACATAATAACCAGACCTAACAGTGTTTTTTATAAATAAATAATTTTAATAAGTCTATATCTACGAGTATATTGTTATATCGTATCTATTTTCGTGTTAATTTTACAACATTTATAATCAGCCGCAACATATTAATTAGCTTTACACAAACCAATCACCTTTACCTATTAATTATCTTACCTAAACGGACCTTGTATTATATTACAAACAACTTAGCCACAATAGCCATGTACATATATGTTCAATCTTAATCAACTCAACATACAAGGGTTGAAACCTTCGTCCCTGTCAACGGCATTAAGTAATACAAGAGCTGGCATCAATTTTAGGAAGGTATTTCAGGCAAGTTTCAAACTTGTCAGACACTCAAATGTATTTTAAACATAATAAAACTTCCCAGATAATTAAATCTACGACGTTATGGCAAATAATATGTAATATAATATATATAGAATCTCTCTAAGTTCTCAGACTATGCCGGTTGCTTACCTTCACCGTTAGAGCACGTGCTTTTAAACACATAATTTTTCAAGAAGAAAAAACAGAGTTCCGTTTTTTCTTTCTTCCTCTCCCACTTAGGTAATACGGCTCATACCTAAAAGATTTGAGATACATGTTTTCAGTTTATATTAAATGCCTATTTGGTGCCTGCTCTTAGACTATTCGTTCCCCTGTCGGCATGAAGTAATGTAATCCTCATGCGTCAAAAGGACGCGTGGTCTGTTGGACGCCTGAAGCATCCGTATTTTGACACCCAGAAATCCTTTAGAACGTATCGAATTATATAATCAATTAGTTTCAAACTAGTTTCACATATTTTACGCTATAGCATTAGCATAAGCACGCCTATTTACCTTCACACTGCTGGGACACAGGGACTTAGCCCTTGACAGGAGAGATTAGGCCTTCGCCAAACTGGACAACGCGGGACGGTGAATGACACAATGTCCTAAATGCTGTTCTAAGATCTCAGAAGATGCATGTTAAAACGTACATACATTTTCAAGTAGGTAGACAAATCCAGAATTTGCAGTGGCCTTTGAAGGGAGGGCCTTAGAATGAAAGTCAAGTGTGCTTCCACTAAGCCACATAGCATATAAAAGTAAGCCAACGCTTTTGTGCTGCCTTACCAGTTCGGAAAATAAATTGTGGAAGAACCTCTCTACATTGCTAACATTTTACGAAATCTAAGTGGTTTCATAAGATTTGAATCACACAATAGCGCTCAATCTACTGAGAAATCGTAGTGTCATCAACACAAGTTTCACTTTTGTTTCGTTGTGTGAGAAGTTGTCAGTCAGTAAAGCGCATGCTATTCGAGTCTCAGACATAAATAAGGTTTGCCACCAGACCAGGGTGTCCTGATGTCAATAGCCACGGGTTTCCTCACGATGTTTCTTAACCGGTAACGCACATTACATATCACATTTATTTGTAACAAAAAAAGATGCTTGTTGGTTTTAATCTTGTCTTTGAATTAAAGTTGATTATCCGCCAACATAGCCAGAACTGTTACCAAGCCATAATATATGTTCTTTGGAAACAGTTTCTAAGTTGATTGGTTCCCATCTTGATACGTAATCCATCCTGTTACCTTACACCTCAGGCGCCACCAAGCGGATTTTCAGTGAAGCGAGCCGTTATTGGGTGTTGTACTAATTAGACCACCCCAACGCTTACCTTTGTGGTGAAAGATTGAAAATTAATATGTTATTGTTTTCCAGTCGGAGAAATTGTTGTTTTTGAAGCCGTGATGTGTGAGGTTTTGTGTTGTGGAAACATTTAGTTACCGGCTTATGTTTCATATAATTTGTTTTACAAATCAATATTGATGTTTTCAAAAACGATAAGCTTCTCAGATAACAAGATGTATGTTTTTTTTTATAGTAAAATAAAGTAACGAAATTGTTGTACCTGTATAAAAGCTTTTTTCGATAAGGTTAAACAAAACAGACTGACAACTTTCGTAAATAATTCTATAGGTACGTACGAGTGTTTATGATAAAATGTTTACAGTACTGTCACATTATAAACGTTTTTAATATAATATTATTACTGAACTTAAGAAAATACATATCTCTAAAAAGATAATAAGTAATTCTTAATTCATCTCCTCTTTTTTTTTTCGAAAAATTATATTAAATGATTTATCTTTGACATTAAAATGACCATGCCCGAACGCGTCCGTCAAAGGAATCAAATTTCACCAAATCATTACATACCACATCGTTCACTTCACCGTGTCCTAATTATAACACGTTAAACATCAACAAAAGTATCGACAAATGTCAATCAATCTCACAACCCGTCCCTATTGATTAGTGACGCGCCACTTGTTCTATCGATATCGAGTAATCTGATATTTGCGGTGGACGACAAAACGCAGTGTCGAAGAGAATTTAGTGTAGGGGTTACTCGTGGTTTGTATAGTAAGTTACCGTGTCATACACTGATCTAAGTGACCGCAAAAAGTTAATAAATAAATAATTAAATAAATCGTCTTAACATTATATTATTATATTATTATACGTCCGAATATGAACACGATGAAGAGGGATTTGGTATAACCATCAGTTACACCAAACGGTTTGCTGATCGCAATAAGCTGGTATGAAACACAGATGACGCTGTTTACCGTCGGTTTTACTCTATCTATGCCCATGACACACGCTAGTATCTACGGCACGGTGTGGCGGTGCTACAGCCTGTTTGGCTGTAACACCGAGCTTGGGCACCCTTGTAATGGGGTGGTACTACTCTTAAACTGGCACCACGTGACAGAGTGGCATGGAGAACATGAGATTTTGTGAAAATTCCAAGACAATACATGATTTTTTATCATAATTATTATCATAGTCCCCTGTCTTACCCCTGTCTTGTTTTATCTTTAGTTTTTTTTTAACTTGTTCTGTTCTGTTTTTTATAACTCAAGATATAATTTAACAGCATTTCTCATTTTAAAAGTCAACCATAACTAATCACGGAACCAAAAACTGATAAAACAATTCGATTAGAATAACGACGATCATTAATAATTTTCTGTGATATCGACACAGAAATGATCTCCGAATAAAATCAAATAGTTATTATTTACAAGAAAAGTTCTGTGGCATCCGTCCGTCAGTATTAACTTGATTTATCTTATTAGCTTCATCGACAACTTTTCTCCTCTCTAAAAGTCAAAAGGTCCAATGTCAACATGGGTACATTGGATTAGGAAGGTTATCTAATCTATGCTTAGATGTTAAATCTCTTTGAATTAAGAATAAGCAGTGAATAGTTTTATCTTTAAAAATGAGATAATAGATATGGACGTGTGCTTGTACAGATAAAGCGATTGTAAATAACTTGAGGATTGGTCTTTCTGGTAAAAATACAAGACATTGTTTTCGCTTTTGACTGAGATATAAGTCAAGTAATTTTTGTAATATATTGAAAAAACTGAGAATATTTGAATACACAACTTGTTTTTAAGTCTTCGATGATTTACATGTTGTAAGATATCTTCATAATATTCAGAGATAAATATTTCATAATATATTTTAACAACTAACTTACATTGTACATCGTTGTGTTTTATGGAAATAAATGTCTTGAATTTGACTTTTACATAAACCGACTGCGAAAATGTTACGCAAAATTCCATCGAATTGTAAATCTTTAAAGGTATTTCAGAGTTCAACAAGTTTTTTACAGCCCCTCAAATGCATACCTATAAAGTATCCACGTAAACCCTACCGCATTCGATTAAAGTTAACACTCTATCAGACATCACGGCAAAGGCCAATCCTGAGCCCGCATCTGTTTGTGAGTTTGTCGTAAGTTGCTGGTGGGTGGTCGGGTTAACGGGTGTCGCTTGGTCGCCATCTCCTCTAAAAGGGACCTTGCATACTGACGGACTCAACCACACCAAAGACAAAACAATTTACAAGAATGAATTATAAACACTGATGTTTTACAAGTTTTAGGTCATACTAATATAAATGCGAAATTTTGTAATCTTAATCAAAATATGATTATTTAAAAAAAATTAACAGATTAAGAATTGTTAATTATTATTATTTTAAAAATATAATGAAATGAGAGTGACCTCCATCCTTTTCAATATCTTCACTTAAAGAATCCCGTCAATTACTATTTTTAAGTTAGTGGTTTTATTTTGCTTAAGTATTTAACATATAAATCACGAATGTAAGGAACGTTTAACAACAGATTTAAATTAGCTGTCTAATAAATGTCACATCCCCATTTATAATTAACATAGGTACATTGTGAAAGCTCCTTTATTTGAACTCGCCTACGTCCACTAAGGTCGTGTGAACATTGCCTTTACCTATAGTCTCCTGATTTCTAACCCTGAACCGTGCTCTAAAGTATTTTATTTTAACCCTAAAGTAATCTTCAAGTCTTTTATTTTTAGCCACTTTTAGCTCACTTTATGTGAAGGGTAAGTTCGTTCGGGTGGTCGTATTTTCTATCCTATTGTGAACAACGCTTTTATGAGATACTTACCTTGAAATGGCTTGCGAATTTTAAGACAAAGGTCCTAAAGTTGTAGGCTTTATTTATCGATATTTACTAACTACAAGTTATTTGAACGGGAAAAATCTCTAACGGTGCCATTATAATCCCGTTATTCTACATTTATTAAAAATATTTTACGTGTCGACATATAAATAAACTTTTTTACGAAAAAACTACTTCAGCTCTAGATAAAAATTCACTCGTTCGTAAATTGTAAGGTAACAAAAATAATGTTTTGCTCTTTAATAAGAATAAGTTACGTTAGTGAAAGATTCATTTCTTTTTCAGTAAATAAAATCTTTGACCATAAACAGACTTAAGAACCTGTCCTTATTTGAAGTCGGTTTAACAAAGATACGCGTTGAATAGAGAACCTCCATATTCTTAACATCGATTAAAAATAATTAAAATAAACCTTCACCTCCTGAATAAAAAAACATACTTCCGCCAATCCCACACCAATTACATCGATACCATAATTACCTCTCAAATGAATTCAGCTACCTGCATTGGTCCCTTTAATCTTAGTTATTACGAACATCTGCTTTCAAGCGACCGTGCATAATGACTTTATAATAAAGATCTCAATATCTCAAAGACAGGTATCACGGAGTTATGAATCGCTATCTATTATTTATTAACGTCTATTCAGTTCCTTTGAGGTTCCTAGTTAGGGATGCTTCGTTGAATATCAAGTTGTGTATTTCGATGGATTTTGCGCTCTATTTCGCTTTAGTATCGGAATTTGTATTATACATTTCAAGAAGTATTTATTTATGTGGGATAATTATATGTTAAGATAGCCTTAACTTTTTTATTTTAATTAGGTATATTTTTTTTCAATTGCTTCACAGTTATTTTTTTCACCAGTGTCATTACCCGTAAAATAAAATATTAATCCGCAGATTATTAGGATTTACGGATGACTTACCTACGTAAATAAAAAATAAATCTAGGTGGTTAAAAGTTGTACAAAAAAAGACAAATTATTGTAAAGTTAAGTAAAAGGTCAACAAAATCAACCTATATTTATATATTTTCTCTTTTTCCTCAGACACAAGCGGAAAGTCACAAACCTGCTACCTTCCAAGTCCTCGGCCCACCAGACCAGCTCCGGGTCTACCAGACGCGCGCCGCCCCCCGCTCCGCTGTATGAAGACCTCCAGGACCTGCCCAGAAGACCTCCGATACCTCATCGGCCCGAGATCGAACCACAGCTAGAGGTAAAATCCCATTTGATATAATATTAGAAAAAACAACAAAAAATAACATGATAATATTATTAAACAAAACACTAACGTACAAAGTATTAAAGAAGTAGACACTACCACGACAGTAGTTTCCGTAATTAAGCGTACGATTACTTTGGTGATCGCAATGGGTAGATACAAAATGCAAAATATCTCATAAGCTAGTATAGAAATTTTACCTTGAGAAGGGTATTAAATATTTATGTCCATTTAATATTTTAAATAATCTTGAAAATCGTGAAAGTTATTATTTAGTCACAATATAGTGATGCAATTCTCAAAAACGTTATTTAAATTATTAGAAAACTTAAGTAAGAGTCAATCACTATAAAATAAATTAAAATAGTTATTAAAATTCTCCTGGATTTAGCAAAAAATATTCATAGTTCCCTCCATGAATAAAATTATGTTTAAGCTTCGCTGCTTGACTTATTTCATCGTGCCTCGTTAGAATAGAACTTTTGAGAGTATTCAACTTTTTCCAGGCTACAAAGAATCACTTTTTGAGATCCTAAGCACTTTCTCGCTGGAAACTCTCAAAACCAAGCCGTGCTATGCTATCATGCAAGAAGTTAAGAGAGCTCACTTCAACTTTAGCCACTACAAGTTTAACATTTCTTCATTCTTGCCCCCAGTCTATGTAATTTGCATTTGCTTGTCAATAAAAACAAATTCGTAAATTACCATTGTACGAAATTTCCAAAGAATTATATCTATGTAAATTTTATCATATTTAAAATAAATTCGTGTAGGTTAGGTTAGGTTAGTTAACAGCTGAATCGATTAAGCTGAAAATATTAGCCGCAGTATATTAATTATTTCGTTACTTTGTTTTAATTCTACGAAATATTTAACAAAGCGCACAATTATTATTATTGAACAAAAACCGGTGACCTGATTTATTTCTCTATAAAAACAGTTTCACAGTAAAAACGCTTATGTTTGGAAACTGGAAGCATTCCCATAAATTTCAGTTTTCTTGCCAAATTAAAAAGTTACACCAAACTCGTTAAAAGGTTTTAGTTTTAGATTGTATAAGATTCTTAGTAAGTATATGAACATTTGTAGTGCCATGTAGTGCTGGCATTTTATCAGATAACATAACACAATCTTTTAGAATACGGAGCTAGATGTCGCCATACTCACCATTTGCAATATATTTTTATTTTATTATTAATAATAGGTATTGTCAAGCTGATGATAATATACCTAATCTTTGAATTATTTTGTTGTGTTATGTTATTATTAAACTGACAACGCTCATCCTTTTCTGTTTGCAGTTAGTCTAGACTGTATTTACTTATGTTCCATCTCTAATTGATTTTATAATTTAAGGCTAACTTTTCGCTGAAAGTCAAGGGTTAATGTTTTGTTTAGATTAAACAATGGCGAAGTCCTGAAAGTTCTTAAGATAAATTGAAAGAACCGTTTAACCTCAATATTTGATTTCTTTGGAAGGAATTTTCAATCCATCAAGTGTCGTTGGCTTTTATCTAAATTATAATCTCTTAGAATGAGGGGCATGTTACTGTTAAAAAATGAAGAGTTTTATTGGTTTTGATCGGAGATTTATTGTAAATTTGATGGATGGATTATCATCATCGTAATTACAATTTATTTACTACGTTCTTTGGCGTATTTGCCACTTTATAAACCAACTACTGTAATATTACGACACTACCAACTTTAGTTTTGTGTTTATTAGCCACACTTACAAAAAGGTCTTGCCCTTTTCATGATGATAAAACGCTATAAAAATCAAACATTATAATCGTAAAGTCATTCAGCAATGCAGTAGTTTAATAATATGCCAAATCTATCAATGAGATTTAGGGGTCATGTTTTAGTTTCGTTACATTTTCTTCATTTCTTTCCAGATGGTAGAAACAAAACGTCAAAACTGCCCTGGACGCGTCTTCGTCTGCGGCTCCGGAGGCACGTGGCGGGGAGGCAACTCCTGCGGCGGAGACGCCTGTGGAGCTCCACTCTACGAGGAACTACCCCACAGATCCGACGACAGTCTGCACAGCGACGACCACTTCGCGGAAGACGAGCTCAGTCTTGTCGGAGAAGCGGCTCCATGTCGGACATGCTCTAAGCCCCAAGCCCCTCAATCGTTGCCCCATCGCCCAAGACAGCAAAGACTCGATCGCCGACCGAAGTCGTTAGACCGACGACGAGCGCATCAGAGGATGCCGCGACACATCCATCCTCCTGATCCCTCGGAGTTCCATGAAGGCGTGTTGTTGGACGCACTGCTCCGGTTATACCCGCAGGTGGGAACGGTTGGGGCGCGATCACAAGCCCCGATGCAGATGGGGGGCGCGTGGCCTGGCGGCGAGCTTCCAGGGATAGCCTGCTGGAGAGGACCTAGAGCCTCCCCCAAGCCTCCCAGCGGAGATTCCTCCTTCGGCTCCGACTCCGGGTACAGCAACAACACGTGCGGAACGTGCGGGACCCGCGCCTCCTCCAGACACCGCCTATCCGCCGAGATACCGATGTCATGAACGGATCCCGGATTGTGCCATTACAGTTGCCTTTTGCACTTGGTAGTCATTTCTACGGCCTAAAGCGGCCTCATTTGCTCCGGGTTGATGGAGCGATATGTTACTGTCGAATATGCATGAACCTTAATGAATCCTCGTAGAGACATCTTCTTAGACTAAATGACTGTCGCTTAAGAGAATTCGTTCCTATTTAATGGGGTGTAAGGGCGATAATTCTGTAGCTTTTCCTTGGCGAGATTCAGTTATAGGCACTACTATCATGTGATATTCTGTAACTAGTGGATTATTTCGATACTAAAACGTTTGATTGTAATTATTTCCAATAACTTTGAGAGTTATTTTCATTAGATGAATAGATTTATTATTTTGTACAAATTTTGTGACCATATTTTTAAGTTAGCTATAGAAACATTTTGTCCTAGTAAGTTATTTTGAACTAGTCCTTTTAATAATCACAGAGTTTGTGAATTACAGAATTGGTTTTGTAAAAAGCGTTGTATTTTTTTTTGAGTGTAGATAGTGTACAAATTTAGTTAAATGAATTATTTAAGATAGTAAGTTGAATTTTATAATCATATCATTATACCCACGGTTCATAAATTAAGAATTTCTTTCTACATTGTCCTACTACAAAAAATGACAATGCTTTATATTGCTTAGTGGTGCAATACACACTTTAAATCTTATTTATTGAAGATAAACTACACTCTATTGTGTGATATAGGTAGATCATTTTCGTGTCTAAGTACTAAATTATTCCTTCCATCACAAATACTTGAAAATATCTTGTGTAACCATTTAAATTATGTTGTATGTACTTATGATGATGACTATTTATTTATTGCATCAGTTTCCATTAAAATTGACACTTATGTATAGAACTCTGGGCAAAAGGTCCGATTAATAATTATGAAAAGCACAATAACATTAAAAATAAATACATTTTTAAGAAAAAATATTTGTTTTTTTTTGTTTTCAAATTCCAATTATTTATTCATGCTAAGAAATAACCTACAGTTACATTTGCTAATAAGGTACTATAACGAAAGCATTATTTTATTTAGCATTCATATTGAAGTCGTTATTGAAGTCTTCAGTCGTTGGCAATAATGTAGGTGTACTTTAATTGTATATTAAGCAAATTGACTATCTAGAACTCATATCAGTAAATTTATTTCGAAATAACATGGTCTTGTGGAATCCTCTCATCCCACAGAATGTAAAGAATGTTCCTAAAAATAATGTAAGCCATGAAATATTAACGAGTATGAAGGATCCGTCCTTGGCTGTGAAAATCATAAAATCTTCATCATCTTCTGTATACATTGCATCGCTTGCAAAATTTCATTCATTCATTTGTCGCTGATAGCAAAGTAGGTAAATATGTGAATGAATCATTTTGTTCTTAAAAACACGAGACAAAATACCTGCTAACTAATGTTCTAAAATTAAATATACAAAATAAAGCAGTCAGCTCAACGTACAGTCTGCTACAGAAACATGCAGCGTCGCTTTGTCAATGCTCAGAGTTTCATTTGTAAATGTCCAACGTATAGATGGCGCTACGTGTTAACCTGAATTAGAAACTGCATATAAAAATGCAGTTTTTAATTCACTTTTAGAATAAAAAATATATACTATTATCAGTTGGTTACTAATAGGATAACTATGGCAACCAACTAATAGAGTTATCAGTTTGATTAAACCAGTATTAAGCCACTTTTATACAACAACGTTATACGTTACTTTTATACAAAGCCTACAACACAGGAGGTCGCGGGTTCGATTCCCGCATCGGAAAAAAAATTGTATGATGTATAGATAGGTTCCGGGTGTCTGTCGAGATGTTCTATACCTATATAAATAATCAGAATATATATTATATTAAGTATATCAGAAATCTAGCTCCCGTTACACAAGCTTTGAGCTTACCACGAGGCTAGATGTTGCTGTGTGAATTATCCGGCATTTATTATTTATTTTATTTCTATGTTTATTTTAATTTATTACTAGCCAAAATAATAGACTAAAAAAAGTTGCGAACCAAGTCATATACCTACAAGAAACAGAAACTCTGAATCCGACCGACAAAGGATGTTTTAGTCATAATTAGCAAGCACATTAGGTACGTTCGCGCTGACAACATAATTCATAACGAAGTCTGTCTGTCTGTCTGTGTAGCTGAAATACGGCACTGCGTTGAGCGAATAAATCAGCCCGCTTTAGAGGACTTATTAATATTTGCAAGATGATCTTGAGCAACTGGATAAGACCAGTTACTGGTCTTCTTATAAACAGCGTAAGTGCATCGCGGCATATTTCAAGGAAATTAATTTATCCAGATATATCTCGCTCAGCTGATTACAAAATGCTAATAACTCATTTTCCCAAAAAATGTCACCTACAGAGTTGCATACTGTGAACATTTAAATTATGAAAAGCTTGTATTAAATAAACTGCTGTTGTTGTGATTTTCAGCTGCAAGCTAAAGCTAAGCATAGAATCTACTACTCGTAGAACTCAAACTATTTTAATATAACCAATACAGAAAGTCACCACAATTTTGACTGAAACATCATAAATCGCTGCCATTCGACATTTGAAAGGAGAATCAATTTATTTTACCTTTACACGACAGTGGCAGCTCAAGGTAGCCACTTTCTCATTTCCTGGTTTTTTTCTGGGTTTCCTTTCCAGTGATTTTATACTCTGTGGCAATAATAAAAGATCCTATCTTGGGAGCGACTGCTGCCTGGAAGTGAACGAGATTGCAAGAACTTTGGTAGAATCTGTGACAAAAATATTACAAGCATAAGGGTAACGCACCAAATAGCTCTATCTTCAAGTAGTAAGTAGTCCGAAATTTGTTTTGGCCTAAAGCAATACTTAACTAATAAGTTGAGGTTAATTTTCGAATTTGTATGATAAAAAAAAAGATATTCATTTTCTCGCACAAACATAAATTAAAGCTAAAACTTAAATACCAGATAATTTAATTAAGTATCTGTTTGTGAGAGACTGGTGCCAGTGATAGGTTATGAACCTGTGATACTGGTCACCAGAGAGTCTCCTCTACAGACATAAAATAAATATCTAAAGTTATTCTGAAAAACAAGACAAGGGTTTTGGAGTTCCTCATAACTAGGTACTTACCTACATTGACTTGCATCCGTTGTTAAATGGTGTTTGTTATAAAATAAATTGGCAACTCAAAGTGTAACTGTGAAACATAAAATGTAATAAAGTCATGTTCTTACTTTGTATTTATTCGTAGTTATAATTAAGGGTTCTGCAAGCGAACGATTGTACACAATTTTAATAAATTAATACAACAATAACCTTTACAACAGTTACCATCGGTAGTTTGCTTAACAAACTTAAAACCCTTCAAAAACTATAGAATTTCTTTTATTTTTGAATAAGAAAAGGCTTATTTAAGCGAAAGAAATTAACTATTTATGTCGCCTTATTTCTTCCCACCGGTCCTTTAATATTATTGGCTTCATTTATCGTTCTGTGTACTCTACCAACTTACGATCGTCAACCCGTCTGGTAAGCGTGGTATTTATCTACTTATACCAAGACTCCCAGTGGAAAAATATGTTGTTATGATATCATAGAAGGAGCAAAACTGCAAACAAAAGATTTATTACAACTGGAAGTACGGTAAAATAGCTAGGAAATTGACCGTTTGCGCCACTTACACTCGGTTTGGCGCATGATCTTCAAAAAGCTGAGGCGGCGGGATTTTATGAGAAATTTCTGCTGATCCCTCGAATTGAATACTTAAAATTTCCATGCAAAGTAGCTAATTTGTTCCTCATAATGAAGTTTCTGACAAAGTTTCACTTAAGACTCACTTCTTTCAGTACGTTCAGCTGGTTATTTCTTACTTTACCGTTGAATTACTATTCAACGTAAAAGGTCTTATGTGAAAAATAAATTGTTAATTTATATCAGAATTGACAAGAAAATCATAGATGGTGTTAAGACATCAATTGTAAAGGTCGATTTCGTGCTGTTTTTCAGAGTTGTACTTGCTTTTACCTAATTCGTCTGCTTAGTTGCTATAACAAATATTTTCAATTTATTTTGTTATTTCGAGCGATATTTTGTAACTGAATGAAGAGCTCCCATATAAACTGGTGTTTGGTATGTTCGGTCGAAAACATCAATAGAACGTGAAGCCATAATTCTTCTCTGGGCTCTTCCTGTTGCTGCCGGCAACGCCCGTTTGATAGATAGTGCGAAAACTTGCTGTTATATTTTATCATCGAACCACTATATTTTTTTCAATTGATTTTGGTAGAATATTTAGGAACGAGAAATATTGTATGTATGGACTCATTACATTATTATCACACCTTCACTTATGAAAAATTCGCCATGTGAATAATCACTTCATTCATACAATCACACAATCATTTTGGAGATTGGATTATTTACGGCATTTATTACATTATGAAATCCGCCACATTATATTTTTACCGTTATAAAACACCGATGACTACTGGGTTTCTGAGTTTCAACGTTTAAGAAATAATGAATAAGTAAGCTTGGGAAGAGTCCAATCTCGAATGCAGTTCGAGCAGGGAATGCAATTTGTAAAGGACGATCTCAAAATTCAGTGTACACTCGCAACGATCCCGTGAACGGTCTAACCTATAAATACCGCGAGGAATATTCTAGAAGCATGTAGAAAATTTTATAAAATTACAAAGAAACTTTTCTCAGACGAAGAATAATAATATTAAGTGTTGCTACTATAGATGAACCTTATACAATAAGGGATGAATTATATTAGACCGGGCCATGTCCGGGGCGTGCCGTGTCCGTGGCCCGGACGGGTCCCGGACGGGGCACGTTACATACATTTTATATGAACCAGTTTATATTACACCGTGTATGATCCGTGTCCCGTCCGGGCCGGTGTAATAGAAACTGGCCACGGTCACGGCCCGGCCCGGCCCGGCCCGGTCTAATATAATTCATCCCTTACTACTTAAAAAGTAGGCATTCATACATTATACATAGAAATATGATTGTTCTTAATGAATAATAAAAATATTATATAATAATAATAATAAAAATATTATAATAAATTCTATTAGGTATATCATATTATAAATTACCCGTAACACACGCTTCGAGCTTATCACGGGCCTACTTATTGCTGTGTACATTGTCCACCAATATATTCTTTAAAATATTTACTTTTATAATTATATAAAAACTCTAATCCGTCATTTATATTAATAATGGTTTATTAAAAATAAGATTGGCAATATCAACCTGCCTCAAGTAAATAAATCTTCCTTAACATTTCTAAGCTATAATTAGCATTCAGAATAACCCTCTTTGATTAAGAATTTCATTTTAATTTTAGCACTAAACGTTTACGATCTCTGTCACCCTTTGTAAATGAACGAGGTGCTTCCTTTGATATCGGGTATTATTAGAACTGTATTTTTAAAGATTTTCATCTCCTTTACATTTCATGATAAACTTTAATTTGCTGATGATTAGAGCGAAGACGATTTACCTCTCATTAATAAGGTAGGTATTACTGATTATGATGATGAATATGGTAAATAAATAAATAAATGAGAAGGTTAGTTAATTTATGTATCTTACCATCATCATCATTATTTTAGCCCTCTGATGTCCACTGCTGGACATAGGCTTCCAGGATTTCAAGGTATTATGTTCGGATGCTGCTCGCAACCATCGTGAAATGGCAGCTTCCACAATCTAAAACATCAATCAACAACAATGAAACAGAAATCTATAAACTTATTTCCATTAATGAACACACAATAGCTAAACTGATGATGATCCTATAAAACGATATTAAGTAACATAAAAGTCACACCCACAATTTAAGTTCCAAAAAGGTTTCCATTGAAACAGGTCACGAACTAGTTGAAACAACAAAGCCCCGGCAGCTGCTGGCAATGCATTTATTATAATAATTAAACATAGTTGCGTTAAATTATACAATACATTGAAATTATACGGTTTGATATCCCGTTGGAAATTAGGTTGGTATGTGATGTACAGTCAGAAAGCCGGTGTGTTTTCCGGCCTTTTTGAAAAACATTTACAGCATTATCAACTCTTATAACGTCCTACTAAGTGGTCTTCTAAATAACTCATTACATATATAGTAATAATTATATCCAATTTAAAGCATTCAAGACGCTTTACTCAGCCTAGTTTTTGTTGGGAAGCTAGGAATCTATGTCAACCATAATTATGATCATCTTATAATATCTTTTCTAAATAATATTAAAGAAAGTTATAGTTACCATAACTCAAGAACGGCTGAACTGATTAATTTGAAAATTGGTGGAGAAGTAGAATAGAACCAAGAAAAGGATATATATAGCATCTGACATTGGGAAAATATTTTAACTATTACTAGAGAGCTATTACTTTATAAAAAAAGTCGGATTAATAAAGTTAACTCGCCTTTCCCATCCCTACTCGTGGGGCAGTTAGTGGGCGGATAAAAACTGTCAAGTGAATACAATAATTAGCGGTTTGGTATGACTGGTACTGAAGAATGGGGAATTGAGTTGTTTAAATTGGAGTTGATGGCTCAATTAGAGGACGGCGTCTTCCCGCGAGGGTTAAGATGTTATCGTTGCATGATCTTCGCATGGCTGACTGTACTTTTTAAACGACTCTTATATGTATTTATTTTAACTATAAGCACGGCGGTTTGTTTCAACAAAATTCAGTGAATATTAGTTTCGGTAGGTAAGTAAAGGGTATTTGTTTGTTTCATCATCATCATCAGTAAGGCCTTTTGACATCCACTGCCGGGTAAAATACCTCTTTATTAAGCCAATTCCGTACTTGTTAATGATCTCGTCTGGACCTAGTAGGCAGACGTCTGACGCTGCGTTTCCCGATCCGTGGATTCTGATCGAGAACTTCATGGCCCCATCGACCATCTGTCAATTAAAATAAAATAAATAAAATAAATAAAATAAATAAAATAAATAAAATAAATAAAATAAATAAAATAAATAAAATAAATAAAATAAATAAAATAAATAAAATAAATAAAATAAATAAAATAAATAAAATAAATAAAATAAATAAAATAAATAAAATAAATAAAATAAATAAAATAAATAAAATAAATAAAATAAATAAAATAAATAAAATAAATAAAATAAATAAAATAAATAAAATAAATAAAATAAATAAAATAAATAAAATAAATAAAATAAATAAAATAAATAAAATAAATAAAATAAATAAAATAAATAAAATAAATAAAATAAATAAAATAAATAAAATAAATAAAATAAATAAAATAAATAAAATAAATAGAATAAATAAAATAAATAAAATAAATAAAATAAATAAAATAAATAAAATAAATAAAATAAATAAAATAAATAAAATAAATAAAATAAATAAAATAAATAAAATAAATAAAATAAATAAAATGTTTATTTAGTCATCTTAAAAATTAATCAATCTGTCATCAATCGCGAAATTTAAATTTAATAATATCAACTAATGCCATGCCACTATTTTTATGTTTCTGAATAAAACGCAAGTTTTCCGCGTAATCCTGGAAACCATTATACAGTGCTAGAAACTGACACGTCACAACAATGTTGTTAACAAGACGGGAGATGTTTGTTCCAATCGCCGCCTACATTGTCGACAAATTGTGGCAGCTGCGTTTGCCGACGAAAATACTCCTCGCTAGGGATGGGACTATCGATGGATTAGGTTAAGATAAATCCACTTAGGCTCATCATCGGCAGCCCAACTTCACCCACCAATAGACCAGTTTATTCCACTCTCTTTGATCTTGCACCAATCGAAACCAGATAAATAAATTATGCACAGATCGATTGAATCATAAAACAATAGAATTAATCTAGCACCTGCAACACAAGCTTGACGGGATAGATGTTGCTGTGTGTATTGTCCAGCAATAATTATTTATTCAATAGTTTTTTGAGTTTTTTTTGAGTTTTGAATTACTTTTTACCGCAGTTTTTTTTTCTTCGTTTAAATAATAATGACCTTTTAATACTTTTTACATGATTTTAAAAGATCGATAGAAACTTTTAAATCTATGTTTCAACTCTACATATTCGTATTCGGAATGACATACCGACATTAAACCAGAGATTATAACGGCCATAATCATAACTCAATTAAATCTTTTTATTTATGAGACTCGTAAAATCAGCAAATGTAGGCTTAGGAATTGGCCTCGACTTAGGGTTTAAATTATGAGCTAGATTATTTGCTGAATTGCCCTGGTTTAAGTGCTAACTTAACAGTTTATTACTTTACTCGTATTACGAAAGTAAATTACCTTATCCTATAAATTTTCTCTAATCTTATACTTATATTTACTTATCTAACCCATACTAATAATATTATAAGGGCTGTGGATTTTTTAAAATAAATAAATATTATTAAGCTATAGAGTTAACGCGCTAATCTCAGGAACTGGCCCGATTTAAAATAATGTATTATAATATGGTACATGCAGTAAACGAGGAAGGCTATTATGTTATTGTTATAATTGGAAGCCCACAAGTCTTTATTGTTTATATTTTTATATTTTACTAGCTGTGCTGTGAGTTTCCCTAAAATTAATAAAATGAAAAAAAAAAAAATTAGTATAGAAATATAAAATTTTGTCGAGGTTTTATAGTTCATTATTGACATTCATACTCGTATAACATATTTTGTATAGGGTATTGGTACAGCGATCCCTAAAACCAATTGAAGAATTCTTGAAAACTAGAAACATCGACTGCCAAGTTATTTAACCCACAGCCAACAAACTAAAAGTAGGTAAGCCCAGGCCTTTAATAAAACTGAGTCCAATTTTGATTAAAAGTCCAACAAAACAACAAAGAGAAGTATTTCAAGGACTTCGAATACTTCAAACGCAGAAATGTAAAGGAATATTAGGGTGTGTTCAGATAAAGTAAACTAATACTTCACATTGACACAGCCATACATTTTACTGCACACACACACAATACTTTACATACAGTAAAACATGAACATAAACAAATATTTATGAAAAATCTGTGTCTGAAAAAAGTGCCTTGTCAAAAAAATATAGCAATAAGTAAGATTTGCTTGTAAAATATCTTCAGATCAGAAAACTCAAATTCGTTGTTGAAAATGTAGATTGTGAACTACGATTATGATTTTTAACGTCCAAACTACAAGAGATAGACTATTCAAGGCAAAAACAATATTGATAACCAGTGACAAAAGAAAATATATTATTAAACTTTTTGTAAGCTTAAACGAAAAACTACCTATTTTATAACAAACAGTTTTATGCAATGCATACTCATTGATTTGTCACATAACGCATCTGTAAAACCATAGTGATAGATAAAATAGTATGTAAATAGAAATCGCATTCAAATTGACAAAGACAGTTTTCTTATCCATGAATAGAACATAGCATTGCTCAGGTGGAAATTCACCCTAAAATCCCGTCAAGACCAATTCACCATTGTACAGCGGAAAAAAAATCCCCATTGTCTAAAAGTACGTGCGCAGAATCCTGCGCCAAATGGTCTGAAATTATTATATCTCGGCGATTTTTTCATTCCTTCATTACGTGGATGATGAATTTTCAGAACAACAGCTTTACTGGATGTGGCTTTTGGTGGAGTAAGCGAATGAACTTACTAAAGTCAAATTAAACAGTAAATATGGTCAAACTACCAAAAAAGCCCAATGCGGGAATCGACATAATCACCACGCCTACCAAGAGCGACGCTACTGAAGAATTTATAAATCCCTTAGTTCAATTGACAACACACACCAAAAGCGATGTTTTGTTTCAAAGCTGCCACAATGCGGTTTCATTAATACTTTATTAATATTATCGAAACTTCTTCCATTAAACAGGCATCATTGGTCTTCCCACTTCTATTTAACTTCCTTATTGCTACCGATCATCATTACCATTTATTTGCGGACCTTCAGATTCATAATTTAGTTTTATTTACCTACCATAATGATGGCTTTATTTTATTATGTTATTTTACAATAGAATTGCTTGAATTTATTGTAAAATCTAGTAATGGTTATGATGTAAATTATAACGCTAACTAACAACAACTAATGGTCCGTCACTCTTCTTTAGCATTGGCTTGGGGAAGCCTCTCAAAATAAATGAGCAAAATGCGTAATTTGCTATTGCGATTAGTAAGGCGAATATAAGCATGTTAGGTGATTTATACATCGTCAGCATTTACTATGAATCGTCACGAAGCAGGAAGTGTACGAATATTCCTATGTCATTTTAACCAATAACCCAATGTAAGCGTCTTAAACAAACTTTGTTACCACGATGTTTACGATAAGCTTAATTTAGATCACGGGCTTCAGTTACACCGAAGGTGTGTTATTTTTAGATAATTTGTTATTATAGGATTAATCCAAGCTTGACCCATAGATTAAATAACTCTTTTTGCATAACGTATACAGCAGATTCGAAATAGTATTTTTGTAATTACAAAAAAAAACTGAATAATCAATTTATTGGTAAAATTTCAGAATTTATATATAAAAGTATGTTTGTTGCTCTTTTACAATCTTTAAAACTTTTTACCGTGAGAAAATTTATTATAACCCGATCATAACCACGGGTTTTAAGCTAGTACATTAAAGCGATCGCAATTGTCTGCTGATTTATTGAAATTTTGAAAGTTACGGTGTAACTGCAGCTACGCTAATTAATACGCAACGTTTTTCGTTTATTTGTTTCCCAAACATTATTCCTCGTAATAATTTAAGTCGAAAAGCTTTTAAATGGATTTTTGGTACAATAAATCGTTTATTCCTTGTAAATGTCTATATCCTGTTAGCGTCTCATTATTTGAAGGATGTTGGATAATAGGGAAGTTGCTTATTGTTTTAAAAGCTACATTCGTTAAGTTGTTTTGTTTTTCAGACATTAATGGGATTGTTTTGAGTGATGTCCTTTTAGGGGCTAATGGAGAATCGTTTTAACTGAAATTACAGTCCTTTTGATAAAATAAATAATGCTGGACAATTCACACAGCAACATGGTATATAATATATACAATACCCGTGGTAAGCTTGAAGTTTGCGTTGGTCTCATTTGTGTGCGATTAAATTATTTATATAAATTATTGCCACTTTTCTTTTTAATTCTATAACTCATGAACGGCTGGCCGATTTAGGTACTTATTTATCTACCTAGATGATCCTTTTTTAATAGTGCTTTTTGTGTAATCCGAATTTAAAATACTTATATTAACTTTTGTATGGAATAGAACAGACTTTAAGCTACCAATTTTATCATAATATTATAGAACAGGAGCGCAAAAGGCACGTGTCAGTTGTCAGAACATACCAAAACCTATACAAAGTCGTTAATCCGAATTCGCAGGTTCAAATCATAATAAACATAATCCATACACTTCGCACGTTACTGCTGTGTAGTGCAGGATACAGAGAGTGAAACAGTTACTGATTGTTATTATACTTTCTTTCAAGAACTCATAATACAGTATAATGAGTTAAATAATAATTATATTATAATTTTATTAATAACCTAAGTCTGTATAGATATATTTACAATTAAATTCATTGGTCTAAAAAATATTATTATTTGTATATGTGCATTTTATTATTTAGTAAAAAACTGCTATAGTATATAAATAATGTAGTGTAATAAGATATTGGTGCCGGGTGTTCTGGCTGATTAATATCTAATATTACATTAGGCATGTAGTATTTTAAACATCTCACAACGAAAGGTTAAATCAATCAGTAAAGATATTAAAAACACCTATAACTCCTACACCATTATTTTAGTACTGTATTGACCCGTGCACCGTTGAAACGTTTTCGTTCAAATCGTCCCCCGGGGAACGTTACAATACCGGGGAAATTAAATTCGCTCATCGATAATTCTGGATGCGATATGGCACATGTACAAACATGATGTAGGGAATGGAGCGTTGGCTGATGTTAGTTATAGCGAGTACGTGTATCTTTTATGTGTTGTATTCTCATAAAATATAAACGATGAAATTGTCTTCATCTTTTGGACAGCCCTCCTTGGTGTAGCGGACTAAAGATGGATTGCGAAACATGAGGTTACGATATCGATGCTCGCGGAGGGATGAATCCTACTAATATTATAAATGCATAAGTTTGTAAGAATGGATGTATCTATGGATGTTTGACACTTTCAACGTTGAAGGCAAACATGGTAAGGAATCCGGCATGAGAACTTCGAAAAGTTTGAGGGACTTGTGTTATTCACTAACCCGCACTTGGCCAGCGTGGTGAATAACGGCCTAATCTCTCTCATCAAAGAGTCCCTGAGCCTGATCTGAACGTAAATAAGGATGATGATGATAGTAATCGCAGTAAGCTTACAGAATGACAATACCTTCTATAAGTCTTCTAGTAAGGTTTGTACTGTTTGATTAAATTTGATATCGCCAGTCATGAATTGATAACGTTCGAAAACGGCACATACAAAGCGTATATTGGAAAATCTAGTTCCTTTCTAGATCGATTTAATCTTTTTTCGCTCGGCGAGTTTGTTTGCCAAACTAGCGGACACAAAGTTCAAAATGGAACTAAAAATATCGCACCTATGTTCAATCCGTGAGCTTTGGAGTTTCAAGCCAATAAATAATTTAAACTTTTTAAGTTTCGAAGCTTATTCTAAGCGTAATTAAATTTTGCATCTAGTGAACCGAATACCGAACTAGTATAATATATTTATATTTACTTAAACATATACATATTTTTTTATAAAACTAAATAATTATTATGCCTATTTACCTACTTTTATGTATTACCAACCATAACCAGAGGATAGAGTTAGTCACTTTATACTAATTCACGATTTAAACTGATAAAATGGTTGTTGACCACCAACGCTCGGGCGATTCAAGAAAATAAAGCTTCACTAAATACTTCACCATTAAAGTTTTTACCTGCATGGTAAAAAAATCGTCACGTCAATTATAAGTTATGTTCTTTGTCTCGGGTTTCCACGTGACCAGCCTCAATGTATACGGCCTTTGTAACGTTGAATGCGGACTGTCCAGTCAACCGAATGTGCAGACAAAAGAAACGGAATTATATAGAATACCGGTCAACAACTAGGTATAACGAGTATATGAGGAGAATGGTGGAAAAAATAAATTGCTCAGCTTCTAATTGTGTCCACATTTCATATGATAGTCTATTATTGATAATGGACCTTGCGCTAAAATAAGCGCAATTAACCTATAAAGTGTTTTATAAATTAACAAAATTATGTTGTACTTTGTACATAATAATCGCCAATTTGGCAATCCTGTCATGATATAAGAATACTCGCACCTATTTAATCAATTGAGATTGGCATCTGTTCGATTTGTACTTATAGACTTTTATTAATTAAATACAAATTAAAAAATTGTCATGTTGGTACATTTTTATTATCTCCTATTATCCGAAAAAAGGTGTTTTTAAAAATAATTCAGATATAAATAGAAACCTCTGTTTTCTACGAAACTGTGGTCTAAACTGAAAACAATGGGGATTCGGAAAAAAGATGTGTCGAGCCGTGAGATTCGAACCCACAGTCAGTAACTGCATTCTGTAATTTAGCCCATCCAATCAGTTGGTGCATGGCGTGAACAAATTGGTGAATAATTTTATAGCGAAATAGTAAGATAGAGGCACTTTCAGTAGTTGAAAACTCGATTGGGTGAATCAATTTGGATTTTTTTAATTGTGGAGACGGATCGGCGTCGGACGTCCACTAACAAGATGGAAAGATAATCAATGTTCAAGTTATCAGTTCATGGTGGATGCAAGCAGTATATTATTAAGGGAGGCCTATGTCCAGCCGTGGACTTCCGACGGCTGTAGGTACATCTAAATACATATAATCTTAATAATTTACATAGTATTCTAATTGAATGTAAGCTATTAAGTTGATGTACACATTTCTTAATATCTATGTAAATATTAAAATCATGGACATTATGATACGATGTTGATAAACGTGTATTTATATTATATTTCTACTAAAATGAATATAATTTATTAATTTAATTATAACTGTGAATTTCTTAACAGAAATTTTTTTACTCGCTTAAATGACGTGCGTTCTTTATAAGTACCAATAAGCTTAAATACGACAAAAGTGGTTCTGAAGAACGGAAGTAATTCTGTAATATATCTACTAAAGTTGGACATTTTATTTCCTATCAGCGTGGAACGGACAAGTTATTAAAAGTTGAGATTAATAGAACTGAGGACTCGGACTTTAAGATGAGAGAATTGTTTTTATGAGGGCTTTATTATTAATTTCAGTTAGTAGACTTTTTAAGGCTTTTCTAGTTTATTTTATTTATTTATTAAGTGCTTACAGGTTGTATAGTGGCTAGGTTGGGTGCAGTCCAAGCTTGGTTTAATAATAAATAAATCGTATGAGCGACGCGGCTTTTTTCATAAAATAAATTTCGATTTACATACGTTTCATCACAATATTTATAGTAGCCACCCCTTTATTATTAATATTGTTTCTACTGCTGAGACACATCTTTTGACGCGAGAGATTTGGCCTCACCACGCTGACCAAGTAACTCTTTCTGAATGTCAATGTTCTTTCAACGCTTTAAAGTTCTCAAAACACAATAAATACATGTCGATTTCGAATTAAAACATTCAACAAAAATTCGGCATGTTTAAACTCGCGTTTAAAGCTAACTTGCATAAAGGCCTAATCTCTTTCGTCAAGTTGATATAGTGGTTATAATGCGCAAGGTACCGTGTTCTGATAAAAAAACATTTATCAATTAAGTATAAAATCTTCTATAAAATCTTTCAATTACTTTTCAATTATTGCCACGATTGTAATAAGAACGGTTCTTTAAAACAAATGAATGCTATTTTCACTCCCCACCGGTTGCAAGTCTTTACTCCGCCAATTCAGCCGCCGGCTAACAGAACAATGCTAGCGCCTGCCGCTGAATCTACTGTGGCGAGAAAATATTGTGTTCATACAGAGAAATCTCTTTATTGTTCAAACAATTTAATTGGCTACAGTAAATAAAATAATAAACTGCTAGACAATTTATACGGCAACAGTGGTTAGGTCAAAGCTTTGTGGAACGAGTAGGTACCGCGATACGATACGCGCGTAGTAGATTTTATTTCGGTCTGTTTCCTTACGATGTTTGCCTTCACCGTACAGTACGTGTTTTCAAAGTACACATAAATCTATATATTTTCTAGAATAACTATTATCGATTGATCAAAGTCAGAACGAAAATACTTAAGTACAAACGCTTAATGATGCACCAACACTAAAAAGTCCAAAAAGTATATTTCCAAAGTGTGCTCAAACTCTTACGAGCTCATGATTGGCTCCCACTTGTGCGAAAATATTGGAAGTATACATGCAGAGGAAGTTCGCAAGTTCGCTAAGTACAGACAGGCACTTAGCGAGATATTAAAGCGATGTGGAAACACTGCCTCTAGACAGGAGCTGTGAGCGAAAGTTAGCGTTTGTTGGAATGCGAGTTATAAGTGTGCTGTTGGGGTATTTGTTGCTCATTTATTCACCAGTCGGTGAAAAATGCCCAGCAAATGATTCATTCGTTGTTCTCATATTTCAACCAACTATCTCTTATATTCTAATAATAAACGTATTGGTAATACCAGAGACCAGTTATATAACTGCTCTCAGGTAATACTTACTGTGTGTTGTGATCTAAATTTTAATAAACAACAATAAACCTATGACTTAAATACTTACCTAAAATATAAAGAAGAGAATGTAGTTAAAGATATTGTTCAAGAACGTTTAAAAATATGGCTAAAGCGCGATTCAAACGGCCCTATGTCTACGTAAAGATGAGTCATGCACATGACAGAGCTTCCAACTTGTACTTTTAATTGTTCGGATGCGAATATCCTCTTGTCGCCGGAGCAATTTGTGTTCCGAGGAAACGTAATAAATCACACTTTTGAAAACTAAAAGTTTTAATAAAACGTGGGTTCAAGCCCTGCCATGGATCTTAAATATTAAATAAAATATAAACTTAAGTAATATATCCCTTCGGCTTTGCCTGCATTAAAATGAATTTTACCGGTAAAAAGGAGCGTATGTGTTACTTTGATTTAATAAAAATGTATAGGACTGAAATTACACTTAAGTTGTTTATAATTTTATTATAATTTTGAGCCAAGAGTCGAAAAGCTTTGAGATTTCTACAGCGCTGAATGTCGTATCCCCCGTTTTCACCCGTTTCCTTCAGTTCCTTGAAAGCTAAACGACAAACGTTTATAAATCCTATGTTTGTGTACGTGCTAGGGTCCACTTTTACTTAACTCGTAAATCGTAGCAGGACCCGACACGTAGCGATGCCGAAACAACTGGAATGTTCCAGAAGACACATACGCGAATATTGGATTTTGTTTGTGTTTTTACAAGCTGAAACTGATTTGGGAGCAAGAACCATTTCATTTATAAATACATTTATTAGCCCCGCAACTTCGCCCGCCTGTTAATATTTTCCCGCAATACGTGTGTACGCAAGGCGGAAGTCGAATCCGCAACCTCATACGTCGCAGGCAGACCTTCGCCCGCTGTGCCAATAGAGGTCATCACTGATAATGGGATCACTCGATCCATAGAACTAACATATTGACAACTTAATTGCAACGGTCCTCTTCCAGTTAATTAATATTGGATCGTATTTTTTAAAACAACTTTACTAATTTTGAATTCACAACCTAGAAATGGAATTGGTACCGAATTTTAACCGGAATGCTGCCAATATTATAAGAAAACTTCATTTCAACCTGACAACATTGGCACTGGCAATGCTGGAGTGTTATTCTGGATGCAAGTTTTAAAATAACTTTTAAAAGCTGTGATAAAATATGGGATGAGAAATATACTCTTCTTATACGTATATTTTTTTTTCTTTGGTATGCTACCTCGTACGATTGGTTGACCAGATTTCGATGATTCTCTTTTTAATCAAAAGCTCTTTTTATTGAATGGTTCTTACCTTGAGGTCCCATTTTATTTTAGCCCAATCTTGACAATAGTATAATGTGTCAGTAAAGGCCCGTAGTCCAACTAGTTGGACAGAGCAGTTGGACCACTGCCCCGTAACGTTCAAATAGTTTATGTATGAAAACTATTTGTCTTAAAAAATCTTTTAATACCTCTATGTTTGTAGTTGGTTGTTTACGTAAAAAGATTATTAAAGTCGGTTTATTACACAATTAGAATAAATGGCATTTTTAGATATCTTCGTATTTATTCTTCCTTACAGAATACCACCGGCTGGGTCGAAAGTGAGGTGTCGCGAATGAAGAGGGCCTCGGATTACGGATCCGTTCGTGATTCGAATTTTGAATTTTATTCAGCTGTGGATTCTACTAGATGTCTAAACTAGCAACTTTGTTTGAACCTCAATGTCTGGCAACTTTTTGGATAAATCTAAATAACTAAAAACATTTTAAAATATAAATAAAAAAACTTATGGATTAAAATATTTGTCTCAGGTACTCACATGAGTTTAAATCAAAATCAAAATCATTGACCTATACCTAACTTACATTAAATCAAGTTTTTATTTTATGAATTAATTTTGTGGTAAACTCGAAACTTGTGATAAGCGTGCTAAATTTATGATATACTTAATAGAATATACATACATAGAAATATATTTTTGCTATACATAACACCTGGAACAAATAATTGCAGATCGTAAAAATGTTTGTCCCGAGGCGTGAATCGAACCTGCAACCTCTTATATCGCAGATCTTATATAGATTGTATCCCGTTTGCCGCATCCTATACTCTACTGTAGATTTTATTCGGGTACCTGATTTATTAGGGAAACGGCGATAAGCATGCGTGATTCCTGCGGTTTCTGTTTTATCCCGGGGTTAAAGTGTGCTTTAGCCCTGATTTTTCACAAATATTTTATTTGCCTTACGAATACGAGATTTGAGGGTAGAAGTAAATTGTTGTCATTTTGTAAAATTATTTGTTGTCGAAAAAATCATTGTTTTTTTGGAGCTGCTTGTACAGTAAACGGGCACAAAATCTTAAACTCGACTAATATACCTACCTATTATATTATAACCGATCTTAAATGCCCAAACAAGAGCGATTGTAATTACTTAACTAATATGACAATTGATCAACCAAAACTCCAAACGAAAACTGATAGCAGCATCGATCCGAGTAATATACTCACTTACTGCAATCACCAACCAGCTTGATAAATGTGGTGATTCTACAAAATCCCTCAAATCACATCGCACATCAAATAGTTGTAAAGTCATGATACTACCAGTTATTTTAATTCCAGTGCATCAAGCGACATTTGCAGCAGTGCTAGTGCAAGTTTATGTTCCTCGGAAGGGTCGTCGCCATGTCTCGAGGGTCCTTAAATGGCACTCGACCTAACCTGAAGCATTACTGGTTTTAACTGCCGCCTCCTAGACTTATACGATTTAGTGTGGATTTAATGATTTGTGAAGAGGACGGTGTGATGAGTTTTATTTTGTGGTTCCCTGCCAAGGCCGCGTTATTTTTTTTTGTGTAGTAAAAAGTAAAGTGTAAAAAGTTGGTTTGTAAATTATAGCAATTAATTCCAATCCTATCACTTGGAAACGATACCTAAAGTGTTTTTCTAAAGAGATAAGCCATGTTGGCTGAGTACATTCGACTTTCATTCCGAAGATCATGGGTTCAAAACCCGCTGCGCATCTCAAGAACGCGGGTCACCGACATATCCCAGTGGACTAGTTCTTTGAAGTGACAATGGGTAGGCTATTTAGAGCAGAGAACAGATAGCCGATGGGACCGAAAAGTTCTCGAGTGGAAACTACGGATCGGCAAGCGCAGCATCGGACGTCCACCAACAAGGTATGTGTTCTGGTGAAGCGGTTGGCTCGCGGTGGATGCAGGACGCGACCGATCGTAATAACTGGAAATCATGTTGTGAGCTAGTGAGGCCCTATGTCCAGCAGTGGACGTCCAACTACTGAAATAATAATTAATTCAATTTTTTCATTGTACGAACAAAATGATTGTTAACCATTAACACTGCGGTATACACACGGAACTCGTTCTAAAAGTGCACTTAGCGGCATTACGCATGCAAATCCGATCTGTCGTCATCTGGCGCTGTAATCGTATTACAGCCGGTGTCCGAACAATGGGGCTGGAAATCTGATGAACAGCTTCTACACAACCTTGGCGACCTTTTTGCCGCATCGGGTGAAAGTTACGGGTTCGATCCCCGCTCCAGGACAAATAGTTGAACGATCTGAATATTTTCCCGACTGTTTTGACTGTTTTCTGTGTATAATTTTGGATGATTACTTTCTATCTTTGATTACTTTCTTTCTTTTTTTGACGTTACGGACGTCGTTTGATAACATACCTGTCTCACATAAAAATTGATTAAAAATAGTTAGCGCTCATAGTTTTTATTGGTTGTGCTATCAGTGTGTTGCCTGTTGCTGACTCTATCTGTGTGAGTGTTTGCTACTCTGTACGTAACCGTGATAAGGCTCAGTTCTTAATCAAACTTGATAATTATAGCCTGTCATTTTTGTTGAGAGGGTAGAATTTATTTACCTACCCGACAATTTTTTAACTGGCGAGTTGCTGTATCTTGGACTACTACCGCCACCTACAACTCTCATCGACTCTTCTAGACTGGCAACGCCATCTACCGGACACGGGTTGAACTAAATTGTTTGTTGATATACAACAATAAACTAGAACCATCATGGTAAGGGTTGCTTGCCAAGCATGCAAGAAACGCTTGTCGCCGGCAGGTGCCGCTGCGTGTAGCGTTTGCTCAGGAAGTTATCACAAAGATTGTGTTGCAATACCGGAATCGAATACTCCTGCAGTAGATTGGATCTGTCCTAATTGCAAAATAAACACAAAAAAATGTGACAATACGCCAGTTAGAGGCGCAAACGCATGCCCTATTTCACCAACGACAGAGGCGCCCTCTACGCTTGGTATGCTTGATATGAGACGTGAGTTGGCTGAATTTATGGCGGAACTTCGTCTATGTCGCAAGGAGATCGCAGAATTTCGGGCAATTTCGTTGGTCCTGAGCGAGCGTATGGATAGCATTGAGAGGCGTCTGGACGCGGTCGAGGGAAGGCCAACTGCACCTGCTGCTAATGAGGTTGTTGAGCTCGAAAAAACCGTGACGCAGTTGAAATGCGAATTAAACGACCGTGATCAAGAGGCCCTATCGTCAGACATCGACATCGGTCAATTCCCAGAGCTAAAAGGTGAAAACCCTGTCCACTGCATCTCTATTCTAGCGGCTAAGCTTGGAGTACCAATTGAAAATCGAGACATTCTGTTTGCTGAGCGTGTAGGATCTGTCGGTCAGTTGGAGAATGGTTTGGAAGGCCGTCCACGCCGCCTGGTGGCGCGCCTGGCACGTCGTCAGCTACGAGACGACTTGATAAGTGCGGCGCGCGTACGTCGCTCTATACTATCGACGGATCTAGGGCTGCCAGCGCCGCCACAACGAATTTTCGTAAATGAACGGCTTACTAGAGCGAACCGTCAGTTGTTTCACCAAGTACGTGAAGAGTGCCGCAAGCGGAACTGGCGTTATACGTGGACGAAGAAAGGGCGTGTTCACGCGCGTGAGGGCGACGGGAAACAAGCTTACTCCTTTCGCAACGCAGCAGACGTCGCACGTATTTTTAAAATCGATTCCGTATGAACTTTTAAACTTAGGCATACTATTTGTCATAAAAGTAATATTTTTTTATAAAATATACATTCGCTATGGTTTTGTTTGCTTTTTGTTATGTATAGTTTATTCAGTTATTCGTTTAATTTTGATTTTATTTAAAGATTGTTTTTGTATTTCTGTTGTATTTGTAAATCATGATTTTTATCAAACTAATTTATGTAAAAATGTGTCATGTATCGGTTTGTCCTTCCTAAACATTCGTTTTTAGTTCGCTAAAAGTTGGTTTGTATAATGCAGGTTCTCTTGGCACTAACCACGACAACCTCGTAGCTTCAATTTTAACGTGCAATCTAGACATCCTCGCCATTAATGAAACTTGGCTTAGAACGGGGGAGGAGGGTCGCGCCCCTACCTTGCAGAACTATCGCTTGATGCACATTCCGCGGCCGCGCGAGGTGCGCTCGCGCGGTGGTGGTGTTGGGTTTTATGTAAGAAGAGGAATACCTGTACGTAAATGGTCTCACCCCGTGGATCCACTACACAAAGCTGTTGAGCAAATGTGGCTATCTATAAATCTCAACGGTAAAAAGCTTGTCGTCGGTACAGCTTACAGGCCACCGTGGATGGATTCTGATATTTTCTTCGACGCTCTGACTGATTCAATTAATTCACTTCCGGTTTGTGACAATATGATTTTACTCGGTGATTTTAACATTAATCTTCTCAATGTTTGTGACACTAAAACTCTTAAATTTTCTACGTTTCTCTCTTGCCTTAATCTAAAACAATATATTAATGACCCTACACATTATACCGAAAATTCTCAAACATTGATTGACGTAATTTGCGCAGATATGACACCCACTGATACGGCAGTTGAGGCAGTTGGTTCTCTTTTCGGCCATTGTTTAGTTTACTGCAAATTTAGAATTAAAAAAATTAAACCTAAGCCCTCCACAATTACTTATAGGCCCTTAAAGCATATATCTATTGATAACTTCAACCTAGACCTGCGTTTTATAAGATGGGATTTATTATTAACGTGTAGTGATGTTAATGACATGGTCTATAATTTTAATGAATGTATTCTAGGTCTATTCGAACTACATGCACCATTAAAAACTATAGTTATAAAGTCAAATTCGCATCCTTGGATTACTGACACTGTCAAATTAATGATGCGTTTGCGAGATGAAGCGGCAATTGTTTATCATAAATCAAAATTAGAATCTAAAAAAACTTTTTATAAATCATTAAAATCTATTGTAATTCAAGCGCTATTTACTGAAAAACAAGCTTTTTTTAACGAACAAATTAATAATCAAATAGTTAATCCTAAACGTTTATGGAAAAATATTAAAAACATAATTCTGCCTAAAAAAAATGTAGAGCTTCCCTCTCATTTACACGACGCTTGTAAAATTAACTCAGCTTTTTTAACCATACCGCGCTCGACTGTTTCTATATCAGACTTGACTTATTTTGAATTCCACAAATTTAGTGATGCAATATTTACTCTACAACCAGTTACTGTAGAACTAATTGCAAAAATATTGCAAAATCTTAAATCCAAAGCAGTAGGGTCAGATCAGATTGGCTTGGACATGCTTATGTTAACTCTACCTGAGACACTTTGTATCATAACTAGGATTATCAATGAATCAATTAATACCTCAACGTTTCCGAGTGCCTGGAAGAAGGCTATAGTCATACCACTACCTAAAGTTGCCAATCCCATAGCAATAAATGATCTCAGGCCTATTAGTATTTTACCTTGCTTGTCTAAAGTGCTAGAAAAAGTAGTAAGTGGTCAGCTCACAGATTTCGTTGAGAAAACAGGCATTCTGCCAGCTGTACAGTCTGGTTTTAGGAAAGGCCGAGGAACAACAACTGCATTACTCGATGTAACTGACCATGTACTTTGTGCACAAGATAAAGGGCTATGTACCTTACTTGTGCTCCTCGATTTCTCTAAAGCTTTCGATTCTTTAAATTTAAACTTGCTTTTATCCAAATTAAGTTACTATGGTTTTGATCAAAATGCTCTACATTGGTTTAACAGTTATTTAAGTCATCGCAGCCAGTGTGTAAAGGTAGTACGCAGTAGTGATTCTGACGTATTTTCTGATTTTTTACCTGTAACGCAAGGAGTTCCTCAAGGATCAATCCTAGGGCCTCTACTTTTCATAATATTTTCGGCAGATGTACAAACAGTTATTAAATATTGCAAATTCCATATATACGCAGATGATATACAAGTATTTATTTCTTGCAAACCTTCCGAAATAGATAGTACTCTAATTAAATTAAATGCTGATTTGTCTAATATAGCAGAATGGTCTAGGAATAATAGTCTTATGCTCAATCCTGGTAAGACCAAATACATGATTTTAGGAAGTACGTATCAACTCGACCGTTTAATTATGCCATCTAACGTTGTTCTTATGGGTGAGCCAGTGGAGCGCGTGTACGAGGCGCGTAATCTTGGTCTACAGATGGACTGCAATCTTCGTTTTGAGAAGCACGTCGCTGAGACTGTCAGTAACTGCTTTTACAGACTGAAAACTCTATACAGAATAAGGCCATACCTAAGTATTGAGTTGCGTATTCGTTTGGTAGAGTCTATCATTCTTTCTAAATTTGTGTATGCTGATACAGTTATTGGGCCCCGACTGCTTTCAAGAACGCAAAGGTTGGTTCAAAGAGTCCAAAACGCCTGTGCTCGCTTTTGTTTTGATATCCCGAGGAGAGACCATGTTACGCCGTACTTAAATAAAAACTGTATGTTAAAGATGAAACATCGACGTAAATTGCACCTTGCGTGTCTAATGTTTGGTGTTGTAAACCACAAGTCTCCCCCGTATCTCTTCGAAAAGTTGTCGTGGTTACATAGCTCTAGATCCTGCGGCTCGCGACAGGGCGCGAAGCAGCTAGCCACCCAACGGCATAGCTCCGCATGTTTTAGAGGAAGTTTCCGTTACGCAGCATCTAAATGTTGGAATAATTTGCCTCCACCGTTAAGAAACCTGCAAAATGTGCATAATTTTAGGATAAAGCTCAAAAATTTTTTATTAGATTCTCAGAAAGAACAGGAAGGACAAAAACATGACATTAGTGTTATTTAACGTATATTTTATATTTTTAATTCAAATTAGTAGTAATTTAACTCTACCTATACTTACACATCATTTATTTGTTTGTTAAACTCAGTCCAGTTAATTTCAGTTTGGATGTATATAAATAAATTAATAAAATATTGTTGCAAACAAACAGTTTTCATAGTAATAGTATATATATATATAATATAATAAGATTTATGTATAACGACTTTGCATATAATTTTTTTTTTATTATTGTAGTTGTAATTTTCAGTTGTAGTTGTATGTTCAAGGTGGTGTTCCGTAACGTCAAAGAAATTGGCAAAGAAATTGGCACTGACGGAAGATCAGCGTTGGTTGCTAGATTACTGGTAACCAACTTAATGCTGAGTCAGTGACCAATTCATAATGTTTAGTTTACAAGCACTGATTGTTTTATTTTATTTAATTTTATTTTGTATGTATATCTGTAAGCTAAACATTTTTGAATAAATAAATTTTCTTTCTTTCTTCTTTCTTTCTATAATTCTAGGATTCGAGGAAAACACTTACTCTTACGGTGTCAACCAGCAATGGTCGCAGCGGGGGTGTGTCAAGTTATTTATTTATTGCATTCATGTACAATTTATAATGATAAGCTTAGGTGGTTGGTTTAAAGGACATGGTATTACTCACATATCTGCAATTTTCCAGCGTGGGGAAATAAGGCCTTATCTCTATCGTCAAGAGAGAAGTTCCTCTGTCTCAGAGGAAAACGGAACGTAAATAGGGGTGATGATGATGAATACCTGTATAATCTTATTATGACGATAATGACATTAATCAGAAATAGGTGAGTGAACTATCTGTCCTCATTCCCGCATTATCGGATGGTAATGAAGGCAATTTAAAGCTTAATTGTACTTTGATCGAGCCGCGGTAAGCGCCGAAACCGGCTTCACAATGATATTGGTGTTTTTCACGTGAAATATCCATTGAATGCGCTTTTATTAACTGGTAATGGAAAGCAATTGGAAATTTCTGGATAATTACTCTGGTGACTCAATACAATCATCAAAAACCACCCAAATTTCATCAAACTATAAAACAGTAAGGCCAAAAGTTAGTGAACAGAATACATTATGTTCTTGTTTTGCGGGTCGCTGACATAGCCCAGCGGATTATCGCTTTAAGGTAGCAATAGGCAGGCATATAGCAAGGACAACAGATGGTCTATGGGTCTATGAAAAGTTTTCGAATGGACGAATGTAGAATAAATCTATTTATCACTTCTTCTGTGGTGCATTGGAATTTTCCACCTGTGACGCAGAAAGTTGGGGTACGAATTCTGTCTCAAGACAAATAATGTTTGTATGACCTGCTGAAGTTTGTACGATATTTGTTCTGTACCTTTTGATGATGATGAAGAGATAAATTCTTAGGCCGGTACCAAAAGGCAAAACATAAATAAACAAATAAATTCTACAAAAAAATTAGCATGCCTTTCAAAATGCCACTCATAACCGTTAGAAAATAATCAATCTGGGTTTCCACGTCCGAAAACATTTCCACCCTTCCATTAACGGTAGACTAATAAAAAGCATACTCAGATTTGAATATGCATTAGGGATTTGTAAGGAAGTGTTTACACGGAGGAAAATCATTAAAAGTCCCATAATTTGCTAAAAAAAAATTGTAGCTCTATTTCAACTATATTTATATTTATTTATTTGTAAGAATTCATTCTGTTTTGTCTTAGCTTCAATGTAGAATTTGACATAAAATATATCTATCTTTATAAGACAATGTATTACCATGTTTTTCCACCTTAAAACCTTCACCCTTAAATAAGTAAAAGGTGCTATAACGCTAGAAAGTTAATTAAAATGCGTGAAAAGTCCCAGATGGAAAGCGATAGCATATGTCAGAATAGGCTAGTCTTATTTTTTACCTCGAAAAATTCACTATAAATAAAAAACTATAAAACAGGAAATTTAATTAAAACACGGGCAAAACCGCGTGTGGAAACAAGTAATAATATAAACCAACCTTACCATACAAACGTATACTCCTAAGCGAAGGTTATAAGTACGGCCTAAGAGGTTCTATTAACGCGAGTGTTATTGTGACGCTACAAGTAAATTGGACTTTTGTAGCAGTCATGTCATTAAAGGGTTACCCTATTTAGGGTAGATAGGATTCGGGTACCCAAGATGGGTAATCTTCTCAACACAATGGGCGAAGAAATGTGTCATTTTTAGGATATTACTTGGCCCAGATAATCGAGAGTTAGCGCTTTTGCCACTGATAAAGGTGCTAAATAGAGAATGTGTCTTAAATTGCTGAACAACTTGCACTTTATACAGTAATAAATAATAAGTTTCGGGTGATATTACCTTTGTAAACAATTGGTATTCAATAAGGACTTAAGAAGGAATAACCTAAGAGCCCGTGATGGCCAGACCTTCCTTTAATTCACAAGCGTGAAAATTCTTTCATGTGTATGTCTAACATAGGTAAGAATAACCCCCAAACATGAAACCTGGATCGCGGTTCCTTTGGGAGATAACAACCTTTTACCTGTTATCTCCCAAAGGAACCACGATCCAGGTTTCATGTTTGGGGGTTATTCTTACCTATGTTAGACATACACATAAAATAATTTTCACGCTTCAGAATTAAAGGAAGGTCTGGCCATCACAGGCTCTTGGTCTACTATGTTTGTGTACGTGCTAGGGTCCACTTTTACTTAACTCGTAAATCGTAGCAGGACCCGACACGTAGCGATGCCGAAACAACTGGAATGTTCCAGAAGACACATACGCGAATATTGGATTTTGTTTGTGTTTTTACAAGCTGAAACTGATTTGGGAGCAAGAACCATTTCATTTATAAATACATTTATTGGCCTTGCGGCTGCCTGTTAATATTTTCCCGCAATACGTGTGTACGCAAGGCGGGAGTTGAATCCGCGACCTCATACGTCGCAGGCAGACTGATAATAATCAATCGATCCTTATATCTAACATAATAACAACTTAATTGTAATGGTCCTAAATATAATAAGCTTCCAGTAAATTGATATTGGACTATTTGAAATAGGTACAATAAGTAATGTTACTAGGTATGCCAAATCGCTTGAAATGTTGTATCAGTAAAGCTTGCGTGTATACAAATACACTAGTTTTTGTTTAGTTAAAAAGTACCTAGTAGTTTTGATTTTATAGGCATTCAAAGTTTCGAAAAATATCGAGTCTCGCTAACAGTCACATGAGCGCTTGTGACGTCATAGTTTAACGTCGCGCGGGCCACGGCCCGCTTAGTATCAAGTCGCCAGCAGATTATAGTAGTAGTGCAATAGCTTGCGCAGTATTTTGTTGTTTTCGTCCGCGTATTAAGTTAATAGTTTAATAGTAGTACTTAAATATTATTCGATTTATAAAATGGATGAAGATAACTCAAATAGTAGAAGTACCTACCTACCATTAAACTTTGACGTTAAAGACAATGTTACCTATATGTATTAAAGTTTTGTTGCTATTGGTATTTATCTATATACTATAGGTAGGTACCGCTGTTCTTAGTAAATTTAAATAAACAATATTGATTTATTGCAAACTAGCTTCTTAGTAAATTTAAATGAACAATACATTGATTTATTGCAAACGAGTACACTTCTTATCAATCAACATCTAGAACTATACATTTTCTTAGGATTAAAAGTAGCCTATGTGTTATTCTAGACTTCGTCCAGATCCGTTCAGTAGTTTTTTCGTGAAAGATATCAAACACACCCACTCACTTTCGCATTTATACTATTCGTAGGAAGTAGGATAGATACTTAGGATGTAAATGTAGTAGCTTGAACGTTACAGATGTACTAAACCTATTTTTTTAGGGTTCCGTAGCCAAATGGCAAAAACGGAACCCTTATAGATTCGTCATGTCCGTCCGTCCGTCCGTCCATCCGTCCGTCCGTCCGTCCGTCCGTATGTCACAGCCGTTTTTCTCCGAAACTATAAGAGCTATAAAGCTGAAATTTGGTAAGTAGATGTATTCCGTGAACCGTACTAAGATTTCATAAAAAAATTGAAAAAAAAAATTACATTTGGGGGTCCCCATACATAGGACTGAAACTTAAAAACGTTAACGTAATCGGACCCATACGTGTGGGTTATCGATGAATAGGTCTTTAAAAATCATAACAATATTTCTAAAACCATTTAATTTTAAACTCAATAGTTTGGACGTGAGACTCTTCCAAAGTGCAAAACAGAGTGTCCCCCCCCTCCTCTAGTTTCTTAAATAAGAAGATGATAAATCTAGAAAAAATATATAGTGTACATAACCATAAAAACTAACAACGAACATTGGTTTGAACGAAATCTATGAAGTAGTTTTTTTATAGTACGTCATAAACTATTTCATATAAACAATTACTGCGGAAGCCTACATGGGCGAGTCCGACTCGCACTTGGCCACTTTTATTTGTATTTATTTTACTTACAATATGCGTGAGGCCGTTTATTTTGATTTAAAACTTGTTTATGCGCTTCTATACACTTATCTATACGAATCTATACTAATATTATAAAGCGGAAGAGTTTGATTGTTTGTTTGTTTGTTTGAACGCGCTAATCTCAGGAACCGCTTGTCCGATTTTAAAAATTCTTTCAGTGTTGGATAGTCCATTTATCGAGGAAGGTTATAAGCTATATTACATTTTCAAAAAAAGTAGGGATCCGCACGGAAAACCCAAATATGTCACCCAAGATGTAAAAAAAAAATCTTATATCGCATGCGCTGCGAAAAGTATTCATTTTAGAAATATACAATATACTACAATTTTGTAGAACACATTAATATCTACAAAAAATGTCGCGACAGCATATTTCTAACTATTATAGTTACGTCACAATAACAAGCGACTATGACGTCACACCGTAACCGGCGGCTCGCGTCGTACGGTTACAACTTGTTTTACTTCTAAATCGGAAACTAATTGATGTATCGAAGTAATTCTTTCACTAGTATTTTTTATATTTGACATAGAATATGGAGTGCTATTCATCAAAATTAGGTAACATTATCAATTAAACAAATTTTGAATTCACAACCTAGAAATGGAATTGGTACCTAATTTTAACCTGAATGCTGCCAATATTATAAGAAAACTTCATTTCAACCTGACAGCATTGGCACTGGCAATGCTGAAGTGTTATTCTGAATTCAAGTTTTTAAATATAACTTAGCCGTCATAAAATATAGGATGAAAATTAAGCTCTTATAACAACTTTACTTTGGTATGCTACCTCGTACGATTTCGATGATTCTCTTTTTAATTAAAAGCTCTTTTTATTGAATGGTTCTTACCTTGAGGTCCCATTTTATTGTAGCCCAATCTTGACAATAGTATAATGTGTCAAATAGTTTATGTGTGAAAACTATTTGTCTTAAAAAATCTTTTAATACCTCTATGTTTGTAGTTGGTTGTTTACGTTAAAAGATTATTAAAGTCGGTTTATTACAGAATTAGATTAAAATGGCATTTTTAGGTCTTCGTATTTATTGTTGGGCTTCCTTACAGAATACCACCGGCTGGGTCGAAAGTGAGGTGTCGCGAATGAAGAGGGCCTCGGATTACGGATCCGTTCGTGATTCGAATTTTGAATTTTATTCAGCTGTGGATTCCACTAGCTATCTAAACTAGCAACTTTGTTTAAACCTCAATGTCTGGCAACTTTTTGGATAAATCCTGATTTGATATCCTCACTAAAAAACAGCAATTGATTTTTAAATATAAATATATTGTGAATTGAACTGATAGATTAAAACTCTCCATTCTATACCGTCGTTCGTTGACAGAGGGTGTGGTACCTGGTATCTGGAAATCTGCTTTCGTAACTCCCGTCCATAAAAAAGGTCCCAAAAATGTTATTGAGAATTATAGACCTGTCTCAAAGTTATGTCTTTTCGCAAAGGTCCTGGAAAAAATTGTACATCGTCAATTGTATGCAGCCATTAGGCAAGATCTCGCACCGGAACAGCATGGCTTTATGAAAGGTAGATCAACTACTTCTAACCTTTTATTATGTACTGAGTTTCTTTCTAGTTCTATGTCAGAACCGTCACAGGTTGATATAATTTATACTGATTATAGCAAATGTTTTGATCGAATTGATCATATTTTACTTTTGAAGAAATTGCAACTTATGGGAATTCGAGGAAACTTATTTAGATGGTTTGTGTCATATGTTGATAATAGATGCCAGACTGTTGTACTTGGTGGTTACAGATCATCTACTATGTGCATACCCTCTGGAGTTCCCCAAGGATCCTTATTAGGTCCCTTACTCTTTGCTATTTTTGTAAACGACATTTCGACATGTTTTCATAATTCAAAAATTTTATTATATGCGGATGACATGAAAATATTATATAAAATTAATAAATTCAGTGATTGCGCCCTTTTGCAGGAAGACCTTAATAGGTTCCAAAATTATTGCATCTCAAATAAGTTAGATCTAAACGTATCTAAATGTTATGTGTGTACCTTTACACGGAAACCAATAGCTCAAATATTTTGTTACATGTTGCATAACTGTTCGCTTACAAGAGTCGAGACAATTAAGGATCTTGGTGTATTTTTTGATAAAAAATTGTTATTCGATGAACATATAAATAATTTAATAAATAAAGCTTCTCGAGCACTTGGTTTTGTTTTCAGAATGTGCTCTGAATTTACTAATATAAAAACGTTTAAAATTCTCTACTGTTCATTCGTTCGCAGCCACTTGGAGTACGCGTCCCAGATATGGAACCCTCGGTACGATATCTACTCCACGAGGTTGGAACGAATCCAGAAAAAGTTTTTGCGATACCTACAGTTTAAAGCCCAAATCTTTCTCCCAAATTATTCAACTAGATGTCGAAGGTTTCATTTTCTTCCGTTATATGAAAGAAGACAAATAGCAGATGTTACTTATCTTCTGAACATTGCGAATGGTTCTGTCGACTGCCCGGAGCTTCTTGAGCTGCTAGGTTTACGTGCGAGCAGGGCTGCATTGAGAAGACCTAATGTTTTACATGTGCCTATAGTCAAGACTAATTATAGGCAAAATGCCTTCTTTATTCGCGCTAGTAACCTGTTAAACAGACTGGGGGCTGCAGATGTTGATATAGATATTTTTAACACTTCATCATTGAAAGTTAAAAATATCTTAGGTGGTAGATTTTTCAAAGGTAGTTTTTAGTTTTTAGTACAATCTAGATAGTATAATAGATTTATTATATTAATACTTACATATTATATTTTGTTTTTACTGTTTATAATTAATCTTTTTCTATTTCTATTCATATGTATGTAGTAGTGTAGTTCTTTATTATTGTTATATATTTTGTGTAAATGATACATTGGCTTTGTAGCTTACTTTTGCATTGGCTTTTATGTCCACAAACTTTAAGTTTAAAATATTTTCAGTTTCTATATGCGGGAACTTGTAATTAGCTTTCGCAATGCATGATGAACATCATGCATTATATGTTTTGTATTATAATTATTATTAGCTGTAAGTTTCTCTAAAATGTTTAAATAAATAAATAAATAAATAAATAAATAAAAAATTTGTCTCATGATACCTACTTACGTGATTTTAATTAAGAGCAAATCAAAATCATTGACCTATAACTTACATTAAATCAAATTTTCATTTTATGAATTAATGGTAAACTCGAAGCTTGTGATACGGGTGCCAAATTTATGATATTAATAGATAATAATACATACATTATATATAACATTTTTACATAATATAACACTCGGAACAAATTATTGCAGATCGTAAAAATGTTTGTCCCGAGGTGTGAATCGAACCTGCAACCTCTTATGTCGCAGATCTTATATAGATTGTATCCCGTTTGCCGCATCCTATACTCTACTGTAGATTTTATTCGGGTACCTGATTTATTAGGGAAACGGTGATAAGCATGCGTGATTCCTGCGGTTTCTGTTTTATCCCGGGGTTAAAGTGTGCTTTATCCCTGATTTTTCACAAATATTTTATTTGCCTTGCGAATACGAGATTTGCGGGTAGAAGTAAACTGTTGTGATCTTGTAAGACCATCTGTTGTCGAAAAAATCATTGTTTTTTTGGAGCTTGTAAATGGGCGCAAAATCTTAAATTCAGCTAATACCTATTATATTAAAACCGATCTTATAAATCAGTGTCAGAATAAAATGCCCAATCAAGAGCGATGGTGATTACTAAACTAATGACAATTGATCAACCAATACTCCAAATGAAAACTGATAGAAGCATCGATCCGAGTGTTATACTCACTTACTTATAAATATGGTGATTCTACAAAACCCCTCTCAAATCACATCGCACATCAAGCTGTTGTAAAGCCATGATACTACCAGTTATTTTAATTCCAGTGCATCAAGCGACATTTGCAGCAGTGCTAGTGCAAGTTTATGTTCCTCGTAAGGGTCGTCGCCATGTCTCGAGGGTCCTTAAATGGCACTCGACCTAACCTGAAGCATTACTGGTTTTAACTGCCGCCTCCTAGACTTATACGATTTAGTGTGGATTTAATGGTTTGTGAAGACGGTGTGATGAGTTTTATTTTTGAGCTTTCCTGTAGCCGTTTTTTTTTCTGTAACAAAAAGTTGGTTTGTAAATTCTAGCGCTGAATTCAAATACTATCACATGGATAAGCTACTTAAAGTGTGGTTCAAAAGCGCATCTCAATAGTGCAGAGAACAGATAGCCGATGGGCCCTTCTAGATTGGAAACCACGGATCGGCAAGCGCAGCGTCGGACGTCCATTGGATCGCGGTGGATGCACGACGCGTCCGATCGTAATAACTCTAAATCATGGTAGTGAGGCCTATGTCCAGCAGTGGACGTCATACGACTGAAAAGATTAAGTTAATTCAATTTATTCATTGTACGAACAAAATGATTGCTAACCATTAACACTGCGGTATACACACGGAACTCGTTCTAAAAGTGCACTTAGCGGCATTACGCATGCAAATCCGATCTGTCGTCATCTGGCGCTGTAATCGTATTACAGCCGGTGTCCGAACAATGGGGCTGGAAATCTGCTGAACAGCTTCTACACAACCTTGACGATTTCTGTGCCGCATTGGGTGAAAGTTACGGGTTCGATCCCTGCCCTGGGACAAATGGTTGAAAGACCTGAATATTTTCCCGATTGTTCTGACTATTTTCTGTGTATAATTTTGGATGATAACTTTCTAAATCTAGGATTCGAGGAAAACACGTACTCTTACGGTGTCAACCAGAAACGGCAGCAGTGAGGGGGGTGTCATGTCAAGTATAAAGGACATAGTGTTATCCGCATATCCTAAATTAGCCAGCGTGGGGAAATAAGACTTTATCTCTCTCGTCCAGAGATAAGTCCCTCTGTCTCAGTAGTGCGAACGTTAATAGGGGTTGTTGTCTTTGCTTATGATGATGAATACCTATATAACGACCTCGTTATGACGATGATGACATTGATCAGAAATAGGTGAGTGAACTATCTGTCCTCATTCCCGCATTATCGGATGGTAATGAAGGCAATTTAAAACTTAATTGTACTTTGATCGAGCCGCGGTAAGCGCCGAAACCGGCTTCACAATGATATTGGTGTTTTTCACGTGAAATATCAATTCAGATTTATGAATGCGCTTTTATTAACTGGTAATGGAAAGCAATTGGAAATTTCTGGATAATTACTCTGGTGACTCAATACAATCATCAAAAACCACCCAATTTCATCAAACTAAAAACAGTAACTTTTTTTTTTTAATAAATATTGCAGGACAATTTACCATAATAAGCCCCGTGATATGCTCTATGCTTGGGCACTAAATACTCTGATATACATAATATAATAGATATGTATATTATAGAAGTAAGTATAGTGAAGTTAAGCAGTGGTACAATTCTAGGGACGGTACCACAAGGCAACACATAAATAAACAAATAAATTCTACAAGAAAATTAGCATGCCTTTCAAAATGCCACTCATAACCGTTAGAAATAATCAATCTGGGTTTCCACGTCCGAAAACATTTCCACCCTTCCATTAACGGTAGACTAATAAAAAGCATACTCAGATTTGAATATGCATTAGGGATTTGTAAGGATGTGTTTACACGGAGGAAAATCATTAAAAATCCTCATAAGACTAATTAGTATTACCATGTTTTCTCACCTTTTAAACCTTCCTTGGCCACAACCACTGTTTTAAAACCAAGGCACCTAAATCAGCTCAGGCGTTCTTGAGTCATAAAATTACAAAGAAAAGTTACATTAAGTAAGTAAACGGTACTATAACGCTAGAAAGTTTATTAAAATGCGTGAAAAGTCCCAGGTGGAAAGCGACAGCATAATATGTCAGAATAGGATACAGTCTTATTTTTACCTCGGTAAATTCACTACTTTTTTATAAAAATAAATAAAAAACTAAAAACCAGTAAATTTAATTAAAACACGGGCAAAGCCGAGTGTCGAAACAAGTAATATAAACCAACCTTACCATACAAACGTATACTCCTAAGCGAAGTACGGCCTAAGAGGTTCTATTAACGCGAGTGTTATTGTGACGCTACAAGTAAATTGGACTTTTGTAGCAGTCATGTCATTAAAGGGTTACCCTATTTAGGGCAGATAGGATTCGGGTACCCAAGATGGGTAATCTTCTCAACACAATGGGCGAAGAAATGTGTCATTTTTAGGATATTACTTGGCCCAGATAATCGAGAGTTAGCGCTTTTTGTCACTGATAATAGTGTTAAATAGAAAATGTGTCTTAAGTTGCTGAACAACTTGCACTTTATACAGTAATAAATAATAAGTTTCGGGTGATATTACCTTTGTAAACAATTGGTATTCAATAAGGACTTAAGAAGGAATAACCTAAGAGCCCGTGATGGCCAGACCTTCCTTTAATTCACAAGCGTGAAAATTCTTTCATGTGTATGTCTAACATAGGTAAGAATAACCCCCAAACATGAAACCTGGATCGCGGTTCCTTTGGGAGATAACAACCTTTTACCTGTTATCTCCCAAAGGAACCACGATCCAGGTTTCATGTTTGGGGGTTATTCTTACCTATGTTAGACATACACATAAAATAATTTTCACGCTTGTGAATTAAAGGAAGGTCTGGCCATCACAGGTTATTAGTCTATACTAAGAGCCCGGTCTGGCCAGACCTTCCTTTAATTCTGAAGCGTGAAAATTCTTTCATGTGTATGTCTAACATAGGTAAGAATAACCCCCAAACATGAAACCTGGATCGTGGTTCCTTTGGGAGATAACAGGTAAAAGGTTGTTATCTCCCAAAGGAACCGCGATTCAGGTTTCATGTTTGGGGGTTATTCTTACCTATGTTAGACATACACATGAAAGAATTTTCACGCTTGTGAATTAAAGGAAGGTCTGGCCATCACAGGCTCTTGGTCTAGAAGGATAATTTGTTCTTGTAATAATGTTTAATATATTTTTTCACATGATTAAAATAATTTGGAGGTTTAAAAAAGTCATAACATGATTTCAATTCCTAGAGAAACACTGAAAAACTTTACTTTATTACGTGATGAAAATAAATCGGCGGTTTAAAAAAGTCATAATATGATTTCAATTCCTAGAGAAACACTGAAAATTTTTATTTTTACGAAGCTGTTTCTTACATAGTAAGAAATATCTGACATGTAAATAAAACCAGACAAAACAAAAAGTAACAACTGGCACATCATAACGCGGTAAACTAACCTCATAAGGTACACGAGGTTAGTTCACGCCAGGGCGAGATCCGGCGAAGTTTTTGAGCAAAGTAAAAATAACTACAAAGACTTCACAGCAAACTTTCGAACTAAAACTACCTACATAAGCCTGCGAACCCAACTCACCTTTTCGCACCAAACAAAAAGTTTATTCACTTGGTGTAAAAGGGGCGAGCGGGCTGGACCGGAATTCCCCGAAAGCCTTCGGATTTGCATCGAAAATGAGTGAAAACCATATACTAGGAAACAAGGATTTCATGTATTTACCAAGTTATGAGTAAGTACTAAAGGAATTCAGGGATAGAGCAGTGGTAGATGCTCTATCAAGTGTCATGTGCATTCAAATAATACTATATCACTTTCCACGGTTGCCGTCAAATCTCATTAGAGATTAAGATTAAAAGATACAGGGTCTTTTTAAGCGTTAGATTATATACCTTAAACCATTAAAGGATCATTTTTGTCTTAAAAAAAGGATTTCGCCCTTAGCTGTGAATAAATAGATTTGATAATTATAGATTATTAGATAGATAACTGCTGATCCACGAACGTGGGAATGAGAGCTCCAGTTAAACTAAAATAATAATAATAGTAACAATATTCATGTGATTGAACAGCCAATGTGCATTTAGTGGATGTCTGTAATTAAGATAGGCAAGCAACAAAACTAGACAAGTCACATTTAAATCAATCCAGTCAATTTATCTGGTAAATTATTATCAGAACAATAATATCGTATTAGTAAATTAAATGTGTCTGTTTACTCATAGTCTTTGGCACTTCCCTGTCGTTCGTAGTTGGGAGGCTAACCCTACTTTAAAATGTGCTAATTTCCCCTTTAAGCTTTCAAAGTGAACATTTCAGTTTGAGAGGCAATTTGTTAGAAAATGTTTTAGAAGACTGATGCTTTCAGTAAAATCAAAGTTTATTCATCAATTTTCGACCCAGAAACGCTGCTTTAAGCTTTTAAAGGTCCCATTATAATAATCTGGGATTGAATGCTAAAATGGTCGGTTGTTCAAGCCTCAAAATGGTTTGGCTTTGTTTTTGAAGTAATTTTATGGTATGTTTAAGCGCGTTTTTGTTTAAAGTTATACAACAGACATAATTAAGGCATGGTATCTCATACAGTTAATTAATTTATCTATGCTTGTGCTTGTACATGTCTTAGGTTGAAACTAAATATCCCGCTCTAACTAAAAATAGGGCATCCTCAACAATTTTATCTTAAACAAACTTCAAAATTAACATAATTAAATGGTAAAATTTAATCCGGGGCCTTATCTTCTAATCTCCGAACCCCTATTTACAAATATCGACTTCCTATTCCATTCAGCTCGAGACACAAAACACTACCTTTCGAACCGATATATCGGTCCTAATAACTAGTGTTGGGGTAAATTTAAACACTTTATAAAAATATATTTTTGAATATACATCATTAAAAAAATATAATTAGCTAATATTCATGAATATGCGAAGGTCGTAGGATAAATTTGCACCGCGCGTCTCTGGATTTTGCTTCTTGGAAAATGTATCTACGTTCTTTTACGTTAGATAACCGGCATGTTCTGATACCATTGAAGATTATGAAGAACTATGAAATTCATAGACCTCACTTGGCCAGCGTGCTAAATTAAATTCTTATCTCTCTCGTCTCGAGAGAACTCCTTGTGTCCTAGCTGGAACTTAAATAGGGGTGCTGATGCTAATTTCAAGTGTGAGTGCTAGAGCATCATTATCATCCTTAGTTACGTTCCAACTGCTGGAACACAGGGACTTATCTCTCTCCGAGAGAGAATATACTAAAACGCAATTATATTCAGACTAGAATATCTAGTTCATATAGACAGTACCTCCTTAGTACCCAGATATCCTAATAACAGTATCGTAAAGCTATAGAATTTCGGCTACCTCACCCTTTGTTTTACACAAGGGACGAAGGGAGCATAGATTTACTGGCAGCGTTTATCTGTTATGACCCTTGCAATCTGGGGGGTGGGTTTATGGCAGTAATCTACGAGTATTTCTGCAACAGGGTTGGCCTCGAAATGCCTTGCTTAGCAGATGGTGACTTGAGCTTGGTGTGTTGGTTGTAAACAAGGGCTTCACATAAACTAGAGCTTCACACGACGAGTGGTAATCATACTTTCATACAGCAAGCGTTATACGGGAGCGATGGGCCTAATTCTACTAACACGGTCGCCTCTTCTAGTTTATCTACGAATCTAATATTTCTACAATTTATGTATTATAGATATTATATTATTAATAACATCCAAAAAATGTTTCCTATTTTGAACGTGTAAAATGACCCGTTAAGATGTGAAAGGAAATGTCCCCTTGAGGACGTAAGCACATTATAGACCCAACCCGCGACACATACAGGAAGTACCAGCGCGTTAAGAGAGCCTTAGAGGTAGTATTTACTTATCGGACATTCGGTAGTAGCTTTCAATAGGCTGTACTGAGTATATACGAGAAATATTTTTTATAATTTTTTTTTGCTTCTTAATAATCTAAATCTTTTGCCTCAATTACGTCCCGTACCGTATTGACGTACAAGTATGCCCATAAAAAACATTATTATACTTATTTATTATAGGTTCATAGGTCTTCTGGGATTTGGTATAATCCGTTTGTAAGGTTTACATCGTAATAACAGATCGTAAAATAGGTTTATTTTTAAAGCAAAAATAACATCACAAACTTTTTACTAGTACCTTCTTATTTACTTAGTTGAAAAAAACGAAACCAATTTAAATTTTCTCATATTTTTTTACTTTCCTCCCGTGCTTGGTTCACTCCCTAACAAACTTTATTCAAAGTTCAAAGAACACTCAAATTACAGGAAGACCCTAAATATCACAATTTTTGCACCAAATTAAGGGTTGAAGAAAAAATGCAAAGCGAAGATACGTATTCTGAGGGGAATGACATGATTAAGAAAACTCCTGTGTTTCAGTTTTGTTATCTGATGCTTATCTTTTCACAAAAATGAAGCTGTAAGCTAACAAAGGAAATATATCCTAATACTATGAGATCTTATCGGTAAATGCTTTGGGTTTGTGAAATAACGTTATTTAGAGTTTTACACAGGGGTTTACTTGGAAACGTCAGGAAAAATTATAACTAAATAAATCATTTATTTCTCGTATAATATAATTGAATAATGTTTAATGATTTTAATTCTAATATAATGTTAATTTGACCATGTTTTTCATCTTTTATCTGAAAGGAAAGCATTTAAACATTACACATACACATCCTTAATTTCTTATTCTTATTTCTTTCTTATTCCTTGGTTTACACCTAGATTCGGCCACTAAAAAGCAAACTCTCCCGCAGTAGTTTGCGTGGAGTTTAGCTTATACTTGAGTTCCAGAAACTTTTGTCGCATTGCTGGTTTACTTAACACTAGTTTCCATTTTAAAAACAATCTGTTTATTGGGTTGAAATTTATTTCTTTCAGACTTGATTATTATCTAATATTAATTTTATAGGTTCAAAGGTTTCAAATATTAATTTACCTCAAAATCTATATAATTGGTATTAAGAAGACCCGTCTTAAAGCAACATTTAATACGTCTTACTAGATGGCGTAAGACGTATTAAATGTTGCTTTTAAGATTCTTAGCAACATTTAACATTATTTAAATTTTATATTCACATATCAACAATCTGCATATACTGTGAATTGCCCGACACGAACTTTTCCGATTGATTTCTAGTTTATTGCAGAAATATTATCTAAATAAAGCATCTACTGCGAATCGCAACAAACTCACTTATCTAGTATAACTAACTTCATACAGAAGCATTATTTTCTTTGGAAATTTATATTATTTTCCGTTTTGCCCTTTCAAAGGCTTTGAAGTGGTTCTCTGCAAAGGATTCCACCTAGCCGGGCAAAGAGTTATGGCTTAAAAATAGATTAAACCACTACTTACAGTGAATAAAAACTAGCTGGTTCACTCAGAGGTCAAAAAGATTATGTAAGAATTGTCTGTGTTTAAAGTAACAAGCTTTCTAAAATAATTGACAAGCTTGCTAACTACTAGCCACTGTGTATATTGCTTTATCTACCACAGGCGGTAATGACTTCTGGGTTCACTTTCTATGATTTAGCATGCTATTGCTTATGAATCCCGCTGTTCTTTTGGACCGAATGCCTTCTTAGTATCTATTAAATAAAATAGAATACAAAAACACAAAACTAATCGCTTGAACGCTTGACCACGTGACCGTTCTCTGTCTGATAGGTCCCTAAATGAACAAGACTTTAATGTTTCTTTCCTTTGCTGAACTAAACTAGCTATTTCCCGATACAATGTCAAGCTAAGACGCGATCGGTAAGGAAATTGCTTTAAGAATACCCTTTGTGCTTTTATTTTTATTTCCTGCAGGAGGAATTTGCCAGCGATTTTCAAAGATAATGATAACACGGAGATGCATTTTACGCAATTTTATGTTGCACGGATAAAGGATATGTGCAAAAAGGGTTGTAAGTCATAATTTTCATAATGTTTTCAGTTGTAGTACTTACGAGGTCGAGGACAAAGCCCCCTTGAAAATCAGGCCTAAGTATCAAAATTTGCTTTTAACACGTTCTGATTACAGAAAGATACGTTTATCTTTCCATTGTTACGTGGAAATATTGTGCACGTATGTGTGTCGAGATTTGATTTGTACGTATATTTAGCATGGAGCCTCGATATTGGGTTCCAAACTCAATAAGACAAAGCAGATGTTACTTGTTTATGTCGAGTTGGTGTAGGGCTGTGCACTCTCCAAGACATAACATACTAGCTTTACACCCTGCGCCTTAACTCCTTGTTATTAAAGATTCCAAACCAAATTAACATATTTATTGAAGAGAAATAACAGGTTTTGTTTTATTTAATGTTTCTTTTTCTAATTATTATTTATATTATTATTTATTTATTATTTATTTATTTATTTTATTTTTAAAGTCATCAAACAGACGGACAGCAGTATAGCCCTATGTACTCGTACCAACTTAGCGACCACCAAGCACCCATAAATCTTCGTGCAGTGGACGACCGACTCAACGCAATACGTCATGGAAATATACTCGAATAGATGTTCAATTCCCTCGTGCAGCAACTTCGAATGGAATTCAGATCCATTATGCAATATTAAATGTGCTCGACACTGCATTCTGCTCCTTAGTGGCTAGCACACCTCTGGTATTTACTGGTTTGAACAAGTATTGTGGATTTTCCAAAGGAAACATTTCGATTTCATTTTTTTTACTAATTATCACACATTGTTAAATTAAAGTTTATATTAAGATGAAGACGACAGGCCTTGGCACATACCTTTTGGCCAAATGCGGACAACAACTCGGTCAACTCAATTTTTTTTATGTGGGCCGATTATCACGGGACTAATATGGCCTACATCACTTTTTGACGCTGAATACGCTGGTCTTCAGGACTGGTTGGTTTGTTCCAGTTTCGCCTATCATTCATACACAAGTCGCTGGTCCTAGAAGCACGGAACTATCACAATATGAAGTTCCTTTATGATTACCTATTTTATTAATTAAATACAATGATAGAAGTACCCTAAAGTACCTATATAAAAACATCACGTTTGTAACATTTCTGTATTCTGCTATAACTATAATTGATGGGCCTTAAAGTCTTAAACCTACGAACTACTTATAAATAGATAGAAAAGCATAAACTTTGAAATACGTGCACCAAATAGAATTTGCTACAATGTTGTATTTACGACAAAATGTAGTGCAATGATGAAATCGAACGTAAACTGAACAAAATTGCAGAATTTTTGTGAGTTTGCGTGAGTAAGCCAGGGAAAGTTTAAAGTTTTATACCTTTTTCACATACAATAAGTTTTAAACACATTATTATTTATTGTAAAAAACTCATTCGTATAAATTCTGTATAATACATATTATGTTACTAACACAGGTACATATACTATTTATAAACCCAAAAGAGGATTTTCAACGAATAAATTGTAATGTTTATATTAATACAGAGTATAATAAAGCATTATCCAATGGGCTATACTAACAGACGCCCTCTGTTAAAACAGCTAGTCTGATAATCGGCCATAAATTATTCAAGGAACCATAGGAATTAATTCAAAAGCATTTTATTTCCATGTGGCTTGTGTTGCAGGAAAAGTGTTTTATTGGCACAGAGTATCTTTACCAAGAATTTGGTTGTTGTGTATCTTAAGAGGGTTTTTATAATATTAAAAGCAGCTTTGTTTAGGTGGGAGCACTCTCGACTTTCATTCCGAAGGGTGTAGTCGTCAATAATATAAATAAAATAATTAGAATAGATTTTTCCGCTGAAATATAAATTGTCTCGCGGTAAAAAGTAGCCTATGACACTCTCCATCCCTTTAACTATCGCCACTCAATAATCAAGTAAACTTTTCAATCAATTTTGCCGTAATAAACAGATTAACTGACACACACAATAATATCAGTATGGATATTAATCAAGTTATTCTAGGAACTGTTCAAAAGGTCGGTATTCCACAGCATTGCTTTTACAAGCTCACGTGCAAGGGGCTCCATGCATCTGCATTAACAAAATGGCCGGTGTAATAGCATTACCCGCACTGCCTCCTTTATCCCGTGTGATTTGCATTTTTAAAAATAACGTAAGTACGGAACGTGAAATGGCTGGAAAAATTGAGTTTTCAGTATTATTCAGTTGAAGTTGGCAAAGTTTTACGATAGTTTTTTTTTTTTTTTTTTTTTTATTTATTTATTATTACAAAAATAAACTTATGTATAAACTAATGCTTAAACTAAAAACCAATTATTGGTTTGTCCGTTTAGCTTTGAATCTCAAATTCAAGTGTTGATTCGTACATTTTATAGACTAAACATGTCATGTTAAAGAACAAATATTTAAATTTAGTAAGAATAGGTGTTACAATACAATTACAATAGTGTAGTCGAGCTAATAATCAAATCACTGCTAACTTCAAGCGCATGTGTAATGTGTAAGCGAGGTAACAATAAACATTGAAGTGAGTGCGAGCAGGACATGTACACTTTCTTTGTTCAATCATTTCTAACTGATAACACAAATGCAGTGTTATTTATAATATATAGTTGAAGTTGTAGGAGAATTTTATAGAATGCAAAGCAGCGGAGAAACAATCTGAATTTACTGTAGTTTACGAAAAGTATAGGTGCAGTCAAAAGTGTTTGGAACAGTCATTAATAAAACTGCCTGTCTTGTTATTTTTACTGTGTTTATTATTCTTTTCTTTTTTCCATGCGAACGGGGTCTGCATTCCTATATTTTGCATGGTTTCCTTAGCACCTGTAAATAAGTTATCTGTAAGTACTTATATTTAAAAAATAATTCAATTTATGTTGTAACTTTATAACTCTATATCTGGTCCGATTTATGTTTTAATATAGTTTTAGTAGCAGAGGGAAAGTTTTAAAGATGAGAATTAAGTTATATTTTATAATACCTACCTTTTATTTTTCATATTTAATTCTAACTCACAATAACGTTAAATGAGAAAGTAATATTTACTTACCTAGGTACAATAAATATCAAGAATCAGTTTACCGCAAAAATTCTGGCGGCTAACACAAATTTCAGTTAAACAGGCTCTGGAGGCTTACCAAGTCGGTTCGCTTGGGTATAACGTAACAATTCTGCTATAACATATTTCAGTAAGCATTATCTTGTCATTTTTTTCCGAATTGTAGGAAGAATTTCTGTTTTATCTCAAAGAGTCTCAGAAATATTTAGGGTTTCGTATATCAAAATAAATATACTAGTATACTATAAGTCCCGTAATCGGTAGGAAGGTACTTTTCATCACCACCAGTAATTTTATCATACAAAAACAACACAATATCATAATTTTGTATAATCACCAAACATTTAACCTATTCTCCAACAAAGCGCATACCATAATGACATTTTGGAAAGTGAAGAATAGGCCTCTTTCTAAAATCATAAATTGTCCATTTACGCGCTTTGGACAAAAGATTGGGTATCTAACCCTTGTATTAATTAATTTAAGGCCTATCTAGTTCACAGTCCACTGGTCCCCATTGTCCAGGATATCGTCCCCTGCAGGCTTAGGATATAGAGTAAATGGTAAATTTTATGTACAGAATGGACGAAGCTGAAATGATCAATAGAATAAAATAGAAAAGAATAAACATTTATTTCGACACACAGACAACAAAATAAAGATGCAATTTTAGGCCTTAAATTAATTTAAAGAACACAAGGTAGTTTATATATTTAGGTCACAGCTTAGCCCATATGACTCTGCGGCGGCGCTGTTTTTCAGCCAAAACCCTATGTTGTTGGGGCGTTACGGACGACAAGTGGGTTAACAATAATATTGAATGCACCAACAACATTAAACAACATTAACATTTAACTGTTATATTTTATATTTATATTTTATATTTATTTATTGGAAAACCAAAAACTTACAAAAACATTATATACAATACGGATAAAAATATTAAGCTTATCAAAGGTTCTCACGTATAAAAACAAATTAGAAAAAGTAACTGTGAAACAAACATCTACAGGTAATTAAGTCTTACTGATTAATTACGAAATATGAATGGATTCATACAAACAAAACCAAATTAAGAAAAAATATCAACTACTTAAACTATTGAAAAAATTCTCTACTCAACTGCCGCCTGGCCGAGCTTACACTTGTGTAAAATAGGTCTAGATCGAATTTCCTGCAAACATTATTGAATGAACTACTTACACGCCACAAAAATGAGTTTTGACGATAATTTGAACTAGCATACGGTACAAATAGTGTAGAATTAAATCTAGTTAATTTTAAGGGAACATTTATCATAACCTTACTCAATAATTCAGGACTGTTAATGCTGTTCGTCGTTATTTTTAACAAAAATGACAGGTCGGCGATTTCGCGGCGCTCAGATAGTGGAAGAAAATGAAACTTTTGGCATAAATTAATATAATTAGTAGAACTATACGGTATTTTTAGTCGATAGCAAATATATTTAATGAACTTCTTTTGAATACGCTCAATTCTGCTTATATATGTGTCATACCGAGGGTTCCAAATAGGAGATGCATATTCAAGAATACTTCTAACATAAGTGCAGTATAGGATCTTATAGGTTTTAACATTGTGAAAGACCGACGCGCTCCTCATGACAAAACCTAATGCTTTGGATGCTTTGGCGATAATTGCATCAATATGAGAATCGAACATTAATCTAGAGTCATGAAGAACACCCAAGTCTCGCACCACGTCTGTTTTATGTAGAACTTCGCATCTTAAAGAATAATTAAAATTGATTACGGTTTTTTTGCGACTAAATGAAACTACAGAACACTTACCAGGGTTAAGCTCTAATTTATTATCACGACAGTAATTATCTAGCCTGGCAAGGTCCGCCTGAAGGTCAATAGCGTCTTTTGATGAATTAATAATTTTAAATATTTTCATATCATCTGCAAAGCAAAGTAAGCTACTATTATGAAAGCAATTATGAATATCGTTTACAAATATTAAGAAAAGAAGTGGCCCAAGCAAAGAACCCTGCGGTACACCGCTAGGAATCGGAACCCAGCTAGAAATATAATTGCTTACTACAACAGCCTGACTGCGGTTCTTTATATAAGAGGAAAACCATCTAAGAAGGTCGCCTCGGATACCGAAATGGCTTAGCTTAAATAAAAGCAGTTTATGGTCAATCCTGTCAAAGGCTTTACTGTAGTCTGTATAGACTACATCAACCTGCTGACCATTATCCATCGAATCAGTAAGAAACTCATTGAACAGAGCCAAATTGGTAACAGTCGAGCGACCCTTAAGGAAACCATGCTGAGATGTGTTGAAAGAGTTGTTAAGCGCTGCGTAGACCTGGTTATAAACAACTCTTTCAAAAACTTTGGCAATGATACACAATTTGGATATTGGCCTATAATTGGATACCTCAGTTTTGGAACCTTTTTTATGTATAGGTGATACAAAAGCGGTCTTCCAAATACTAGGGAATTCACAGGAAGCTAAAGACTTACGGTACAATAACGATATAGGAATGCTAATTGACTTCGCACACCCTATCAAAAAGACAGGACTAATAGTATCCGGACCCGCTGACTTTGACGGATCCAACTGAGAAAGCAATTTTTCTACGCTGGACTGCGTAATTTCAACACTATAAATGTCATGAGTCGAAGATTGACTTAACTTAGGTTCAGCTGAAGAAGCATTTGAAGTTTGAGCGGAAGGCGTTAAAAAAGTTGATAGAAAGTATTGGGAAAATGCTTCACAAATAGATTGCCCAGTGGTCACTGATGAACTAAGGTAGTTAAGGGTAGTTGGGATACCATTGGACTGTGTTCGGTTTTTTATGAATGACCAAAATTTCTTAGGGTGCTTAGCAATACCATCTTCAACTGAAGAAATATAATGTTTAAAACAGTCACGTTCCATCGTTAGAACTCGGCTACGCAACAGCTTAAAAGTCTCCTGGTCCGATAGCATATTATAGTTTTTAAATTTGTTAAAATACTTGCGTTTTTCCTTAAGTAGCTTTATCAGAGCTGGAGAATACCAAATTGGATAGTAGGCATTAGAAACTAATTTAGTGGGAATATATTCAGTTTTTAAAAGTTCAAGAATAGAATAGAAATAACTCACAGCATCCTCAAGTGACCTTGAAGAAAATTCTAAATTCCAATCTATGTCTAATAGTTTTGTATTTATCATTTTATAATTACCCTTATTATACAAAAACTTAGCATAAGGTTCAGAACGCAGACAGGGCTGATACACGTAAGTAAATTTAATAATCAAGGCTTTATGGTGGGGGTCTAACGGAACTAGGGGATCAAGACATTCAGATACTAATAAATCTTCATTTGAAAAAACTAAATCTAAAATTTTATCGTAATTATTTTTGACACTATTAAATTGGTGCAATCCCAAGGTGTTTATCTCATCGACAAGCAAGGTTTCACTGTAAGATGAGTAATTAGAAGGTAATAGGTATGAATGATTGCAAGGAAGCCAATTAATACTACTTAGGTTAAAATCTCCAACTAAAATAAATTTATCGCTACTATGATCCGAGGTAATATTATTCAGCTTTTCCAAATAGTTTTCTAATTGTTGATTAAACGAATAACCTAAGTTCTGTTTACATAAGTACAAACAACACACATGTATATTAAATGAAGAATTATTCTTATATGCAACAGTTATTGTAACCCATAAGTCTTCTGCAGTAGATTGGAACACGGTCTGAGGGACCGCAGGAATACCTCTCCGGACTGCTATAAGTGTACCTCCCCCCCGCGATTGCCCCGTTGCACCGTAATCCCTATCACGACGCCACACTACGTACCTATTATCAAATAACTCCGATGTACTTAAGCTATCTATTAGCCAAGTTTCCGTTAGAATAATTATGTCATACGAGCACAAACAAACATTACGATAGAATTCCAGAGTTTTTGAGCGTAATCCCCTGACATTTTGATAGTAAATGACTAAGCTATCCATTGTTAAAACTAACACATAGCACCATGAATGAAACATAATTTTCAACAACATTCCAAATTAATTTATCACTTTTTAACCCGTTGGTCAAAATTATTTTGTTTAAAACTTTACGTAACAAACAACGAATAACTGCCCTAACAACTTTATTCGAGGTGGCATGAAACAAAGCAAGTAGAAAGCAAAATTTTTGAAAATAATAATACGTAATTTTAGCTAATAAGCAGTGTGTTAACGACGTGCATCGTTGGGGAGCGCAATCGCTGTATGACAGCCGGTGCCGTACGCACTGTGAGTTAGCTAACTGCGACACAAGATAATAGCAAGCGGTACAGGCGACAAGTGAGTCATCGACAAAAAATGTTACTGAGCATTGAGCGAGTGTAATTACTATAGCATTATTGCAGGCTGCAACTAAGAAATATTTACAAATGAAGCGACTTATACAGTAGTTTAAGTTAAATAATTTTGGATTTAACAATGAGTAAAAGTAGGTAGTATAAAAACATTCTAAGTTAATTTGTTTAAATCACTCTCGTGGTTGATAACGAAAACTTTGGAGGACTCGTCCCCGCGGATATGTATCTTGCAGAACTTCACCCAGACGTATTTATGTCCTTTTTCTCGGGCAAAGTTGTTATGTTAGACTTATAATCAAAGTTATAAAATTGATTACTTGTTACACATGTCTAGTCTACACATTAAGTTAATTCTATGGACTGATAACCTAAGAGCCCGTGATGGCCAGACCTTCCTTTAATTCACAAGCGTGAAAATTATTTCATGTGTATGTCTAACATAGGTAAGAATAACCCCCAAACATGAAACCTGGATCGCGGTTGCTTTGGGAGATAACAACCTTTTACCTGTTATCTCCCAAAGGAACCACGATCCAGGTTTCATGTTTGGGGGTTATTCTTACCTATGTTAGACATACACATGAAATAATTTTCACGCTTGTGAATTAAAGGAAGGTCTGGCCATCACAGGCTCTTGGTCCATGACACTACAGCCATGTTTCAAACATACATACATAGTATAATTCTATTTGACAGGCTTTAGGTCAGCAAGTTTGAATAGCTTTAGCCTACATAGTTGATTGAGTTTTGATTGCAATAGGTGTTAATTTTTGGTGGCTTATCATAATTCTCCCCAAGTTCTCATTATTATGAGGGATTATTAGAATAAAAAAATTACAAAGATACATATATTTTAATATAATTGTACGTCGCTTAAGCATGGGTTACCGTTACAGACATCGTAAAAGATTACCTCATAAACAACGCCATATTCTTCAGAATTTCGAAATAGGCCAGAATATACTTCGTGGAAAACCCATAAAAATTTTAAAAATTCGAGAATTTTTAGCATAAACCTTCAAACCTTAATTCAGGGACTCGACAATGAGCATTATCATAATTTTATATTTAAATTACAAATTAACATAAAATATTTCTAGCAATTCGTAAAAAATATCTTTATTTACTGTTACAAGACACGTAAAACATCACGTCTTAATTTTATAGCAACTTTATATGTGTGAAAAATGTATGTGCGATTTCAAAACACGTACTTTAACGGTGAAGACAATCATTGTTAAGAAACCGGCATGTTCTGAGAACTTTTCACTTGGCCAGAGCGTGGTAAATTAAGGTCTAATCTCTCACGTCAAGAGAGAAGTCCTTGTATCCCAATAGATAGTGCGAACCTGTATAGGGGTGGTTATGTATGTTTATGGAATCATCAGCCTATGATTAACTTGAATATATGTACCTACATAGCATATTCACATATTCTACAGAAGTGCCATTTATAACCAATTATAATAGGTTTTTACAGATCGTAAATTCTAATTTTTCCTCGAAAATTTGGTCAGAAGTGGGTAGATAAGGAAAATATTTATCATAAATTTACTCAAACAGGATCTTACACTGAAATGAATACTTAAAATGTGCGTTTTTAACATTTATCCTGTTACGCCGCGGACGGTTTGCTCCGAGAATTAAATTATGTCAAGATGCCTTGAGTAAATAAAAATAATATTATTTTGAGTATATGCGGTTAAGGGCTTACCTACTTTCCGGTCACTTACCTTTTAAGGTCAGGGTATGTTTGTATGTACCTATGCTTTGTGGTGCCTATAGTTGCACCTCTTCATATTCAGTTCTTCAGTGATTAGTATATAGTGGAGTCCATATAGGTTGCTATAATAAAGGTCAAGGATAATGTTAAAAAAAACATAAGTAATAAGTGTGCATTGCGAACCGGCGAGCGTTCGTGATCCGTGTCCTTGCAGTGTCCTTGATCCTGAAGATGTCCCACGTTATGGGACGAAACGGTTGATCAATAGTCTACGTAAATAAGGTTCGTGTATTGCCCGTTTATTTCAATATGAATAAGTATATAAGTACTACTGATATAATTTGTATTTCTTTTTTACTTCAGTCCCTTGTACGCTTTTCCCGTCTTTATGTGATCTGAGGCAAGAGACCCTGCTTTGTGAATCAATTCACGAATTTAGTTCTCGGTTTTTCTTGAACTTGCTAACAATGGACGTGACGCGGACATACGGAAGGTAAAGATCTGAAACATTATAAATATCAGTTAAGGTTATAAATACTTCAATAAAATTACTATGTAATTTATAAAAGACAACGAATCGTTGCTTGGGCAATACATACCTACCTATATTAATAATGCCTTATACACAATGGCGTTGTTGTACGTATTGGGTACCGTGCGCTTTCTGCATCGGTAAAGTTATGACTCATCTTATACGAACGTTTTGATCGTATTTTTGTATATATTTTTATTTATTTAGATTTACATTTCGTTCGTGTGTCTCAAATGTGGATCGCCAACAACGGCCTCGGCAACTTCGATACAAGATGAGCTCATCCAAATCTTTCATCAACGATTATTTGGATTGAGTAACAATATACCAAAAAGTGGGTTCGATTCGAAAATATTTGTTCAGAGTGTCTTGAATAATATGGAAAAAATATATAACTATCTATGTATATTATATTACGTCTTACAGACCGTAACACAAACATTAAGCTTACCAGTGAATTGAATTGAATATTTATTGGTTGAATTGCATGCCCAATAAGGCAGATACATTAGGTATGACAATACAATTTTATAAGAACTTTATTAACATGTAGGTATTTATGCAATAAATGTTTGATTGATTAATTGATTAATTCCTTGTCCATTTGGGGCTTGAATGTGTTGTTATGATGATGATGATAGTTAGGTATCACAAGATCAGCGATCTGCGAAGTTACAATATGATAGTGAGGCACGTGTGAAGGTTATGAACGCAGTCAGCACGAGGGTAACTCAATGTCGTACTACCATATAGATGAATACTGTGACCATAATTTAAGACAAGGTGTCCAGGAACTTACATTAATAATATGACAGGCTACGGTAACTTAAATAAAGTTTTATATTAAACTTGTTTGCAACGGCTTTGCCGGCGTTTTAATATACAGGGTGATTGGTAGGTGAGTGCAAAGCTGCTAGGGGATGGTAGTGTGGACTATTTGGAACCATTTAAGCCATGGTTGTCTTAACCGAAGTCGGACTATTTTTTTTTTATGAATTTTTTACGGGATACAAGGAAAATACCCAAAATTTTACAGTTAGTTGCTAATAACTGCCAGTTTAAAAGGCCAATTAATTATTTTTTGTTTAATTTAAGTTAAGCTATGTGTAAGCAATCTACCAAAACTTGTTTTTAGGTATTTGAGTCATTAGCCATTTTTTTACAGACATTTCAAACTTACGAAAATGTTCTGCGATTTACGAAAACCATTTTTGACGTTGTTTAAAAAAAAAACTAATGGTGCTATTTTTGTTCAAACCTTTTTAAAAACATGTGTGGTTATTACTCTTTCTTTCGAGGTATCAATTAAGCGAATATCTCAAAAAATATTGAAATTATGATCCAAAAACCAAATTGAGGGAGAAAATTCAAGGCAACTTTAATGAAAAAATAGGCAGATTATCGAATTGCTGAAAGTGACATACACCACGTGGAATCTGGAGTCAACCCAGGCAGACACAATCCTAACGTCAGTTGGTCAGTTTTAAATATTAGGACACCTCTACGAGCATTGGAAGATCGTTTTGAAGAAATCCCAAATAATTATTACCATTTAAGGTATCTGGTAAGAAGTGGGGCCCAATCAAAGTTCTGCCAATTACTCCAGCCCACACACTGACAGAGAATTTCCTCTGTACTGACACCTGCTTTTTCCAGTATGGATTTCTGCCCTTGTTGGCCTGTTGGTGAAGGTTGTAAAAGTTTGTTATGCCCTCTCTGGAAAATTTACTTTTATTTGTCCACAAAATTTTTTTTAAGAATCACGCATTGAAGATGCGTTGATGTCTCTGTTGAGGAGAAAACGGCAGAATTGGATTATTTTCCCGGTATCTTGTTCTTCCAAACCTGGCAGACCCGGGCCATGGAATAAATACTTATCATTCTTGTGCATACTCCACATACACATCTTCTATTGTGAAATGTTAAGATTTTGAGCTACTACGCTAGTGCTGGTAGTAGGATCCGCTTAGAATGCTGCCAAAATCTCTTCCTCGACCTTAGAATTGTGTCTGCTTGGGTTGAATCTGGAGTCAAACACACATACACCGCGTGGTACCCAGGTATCACTCGGTGTATGCCATTTTCAGCAATTCGGTAATCTGCTTTTTATCATTAAAGTTGCTCAAAATTTTCTGCCTCTATTTGGTTTTTGTATCATAATTTCGAAATTTTTTGAGATATCCTCTTAATTAATACCCCAAAAGAAAGAGTAATAACCACACATATTTTTAAAAAGGTTTGAACAAAAATAGCACCATTAGTTTTTTTTTTAAACAACGTCGAAAATGGTTTTCGTAAATCGCAGAACATTTTCGTAAGTTTGAAATGTCTGTAAAAAAATGGCTAATGACTCAGATACCTAAGAACAAGTTTTAGTAGATTGTTTACACATAGCTTAACTTAAATTAAACAAAAAATAATTAACTGGCCTTTTAAACTGGCAGTTATTAGCAACTAACTGTAAAATTTTGGGTATTTTCCTTGTATCCCGTAAAAAATTCATAAAAAAAAAATGGTCCGACTTCGGTTAAGACAACTATGGCTTAAATGGTTCCAAATAGTCCACACTACCATCCCCTAGAAGCTTTGCACCCATCTACCAATCACCCTGTACTTTCCCGTGTTATGTAAAACAACATTTCGTGTTCCTGGAAATTGGGAATTATTCACGTAAAGTTTGACGATATAATGTAGTATACAAAATTATATTGTTAAGATTAAGGAATATCCTTATTTCTTTAAATCATGGTCACCTGAAATGCTCACGTGATCACAGACGGGTAAGTCACGAGCACGCAGTATTTATCTGCTTCTGTTATTTTCTGAAGGATGAAGAGCTTTTTCTCGTCTTGCAAAAGCGTAATTTTTTAAAGCAAAATCTTGTTTAACGAAAGAATTCTTTGAAATACGACGGTCGTTGATCGAGTCTTCGCTTTTCTGACAAATAACTGGAATATTTCTTTATTCTTATTGTTGAAATGTCTGGATTTTATATGTAGAGGTAGAATAAAATATGTTTTTTATAATTCCAGTTACCTGCAACCTCAATAAATATGATATAAATTGTGATGTTAAATTGTTTACGATGATTAAAATATTGAGTACACTAATGGATTATTACTGAAAAATAAACAAAAATTTGACACCTGAATTTTACCTACTTGATATGCTTCAAAATACGAAATTTCTGTACCTTACCTATTTTGTACATTTTATTTTAGTTTGTCCATATTCATTTTTAATGGCCTAGATAATTATATTCGCCGTCATGACTCGAACGTCAATATAAAAAGAGGTTCGTCCACAAGAGACCCATTTTGTGAACGAGAGGTCTTCAATCATATCCGGCATAATTTCCTAATAAGGCCCAAAATGGGTAATACCCGCAAAATTGGGTCCTTTCGGTAATTGCTGACTTACCTAAATGATAATTGGGTATGTAATAGTGAAATATGGGACCGTCTTGTTAAACATTTTACTATTTTGTTGGGAACCTGAAGTGACTTGAAAATAATTTTGTTATGTTACTGTAAAAACTGGACTGTCGTATGATGCCGATCATATTACATTGTTATAGTACACTTGTATAATTTTACTGAAAGTGTAGTTAATAAATAAACGCAATTCTCTCATTATACCACAAGCAAAACCGCCGGTGTCTATTCTGCAATTAGCATAAATAAAACGTATATTTTAATATATCTACTATATATGTGTATATTTGAAACATATGGATAGCTCCACGTAGTACAACTTTCACTGCATATCGTAGCATTTAGGTCGTGAATTATTTAGTTACCTAGAGTGCTGGGGAATTGGTGTTTGTGTTAATGCCAAGTAGTGTCTAGTGTGCTATTTAGGGCTAGATTTACCCGAGAATAAAATTTAAGTCAGCCGATTAGCTCTTTTAAGTGGCAATGGGCAGGCCAATACTACCAAAAGCAGATAATTATAATCGTGTCTTGGGATTATTCAAAATAATTTCTTTTTGCCTGTAATATATCTATTGCCAAGATATAGGCCTCTGAAAAATAGGGGATGACGATCGGTAATGATTACGTGTCTATTTCGGTCAAAATCTGAATCAATCAATCAATTCTGTTTCTGTGACCTAATAATGGGAATGTAAATAGGAATACTTTTGCTTGTGCAATTTAAAAACACCCTCGCCCACCCTCTGCATATAATACATACTATTTATTAATCCTAAGTCAGCACCGTATTGCCAATCGCTGGTATTATTTTAGCAGTTGCAAACTCTGCACACATTATTTAGTTGAAAAAGTTTGTTCTGTTCTATATTAGTTCATCGCAGGCTTAGTGTGAGCTACGAAAAAGTTTCTTTTTGTGAAAGGATTTCGCAAAATTAGTTTTCTGAACTTTAATCGACAGTAATAAACTCATATAATATTTAGTTTGTTTCGTTAAACAATATATTTTAATGAAACTCTTTGCCTCCAATATTTTATCATAACCATACACCTTCCTCTTGAATCACTTATAAAAAACTACATCAAACGGATTGCTGTGTGAATTGTCCAGCAATATTTATTTATTATAGATTCATGGTGGATAAAATACAAAATATAATACAAATATTATTTTTGCCATCTTATTTATGTCTCTCTGTATGTGATAATTTCGCAAAGTGTGAAATATTAATGGATTTCGACTAATAAGGGAGTCTAAAATGTTCTACGAATCGTAGCAACCACAGTGCTACGCTTCGTAGAAGCTCTACGGCGTAGCTATCCCTTCTATGGCCAGTCGTGGCTTGCCAATTAAATAATATTATTTTATGTCTACAACTCGGCTTTGCTTTCTATTTATTTATTGTATTGATAATTATCGTTTTAAAACCATAAAAAATCTCTGATTCTACCTAATCATTTATGTATGTAGGTAAGTACTTATGTGTTTTGTTATCATCTATGCTTATGGTAGTAAACTTATAGAAAAACGTTAGCTCAAGCCCAAACAAGAAATGAACTTGATGCTATAAACTGTTTTTTTTAAATTCAATTTTATCATTAAAATAAGCAGCAAAGCCAAAATAAATTATTTTTCGTTGAAACTAAACCGAAAGTACTCGTAAATGAATTTTGAAAAGCACACAAAACGGAGTAAGAAACTTAATCAATCAAAGTTGGAATGGAAATAAGTATCATTATTCTATGAACAAACGTATTTACTTTCAGATAAAGTGATAATTTTAAACTTTCTTATACAGGGTGTTTTTCAATTTTTTTTTAATAAATCGTATATTGTACACTACTGGGCACTGATATAAAAACCCTATTATAAACACTGACGTACCCACCCACTGGTATTGTATAAACTTAAGCTTACTGCAATCTGCGAGCTGTTGTCCATCTTTTTTAATATATTTAGATGGAAATTCACAAAACATTGAAATAAATTGAGTGGTACTATTCTTAAACCAACACTATACTGCACTGTCTGGTTAAAGTATTTTCAAGAAAAAACATACAATAACACTTTACATGAATCAAAAACCGTGTCATTGATTGATAATGCATGTATTAAAAATCCCATATCGCGAATACGATATTCAATTCAAAATCAATTTGCAAATTCACATCAGCCTATAGTTAAATTCCAGACAAAGTAATCCCCACGAACGAATCGTTTCTGTGCGATTTGTGAAATTGAAAATCGTACAACTTTACGTTCAGAATTCGTCGGTTTGCGAAAATTACTCTATTTCACTCATCGGCCCATAACAAACAATTAAAACGATTATTGTCTGATTGCCTGGAAAATTAAGAAGTGTATTTATGATTTAATCTTATCTATTATTTAGTTTTAGGATTTATACCCTGCGCGATATTAAGCGCAATTCGCCTGTGCTAAGTATTAACAAATTTACTATATTATTATAATGATGTTACTTGTGGATTGTTTTGGCAATAGATCTATTATTTTATTTTGAATGACGAATAAACCTAAACTTTGTTTTATACTATGTAGTGATTTACAGAAAAGTGCTATAGATACCAAAGTTCTTTTTAAATAATAATCAATTCACTCTGCTGACAAAAAGGCCCTTTTCTGCCAAACAAATACGGGTACCACCACAAGCTCGAGCCCAAACGATTCCTTAAAACAAATTCAACTCACGAGCGTAAATCCACCCCCAAATTAATAGCCCACCCTTGTTAACTAGAAGAATGTTCATTTACGCCCTTTTTGCATCCTTTTTCACCCCTTTGTGTCAAATGCCATGTGTTATGGTTCCAAATTATCCTTAATTTCCATTTGTTTTTATGGTATTTAAATTACAGATAATGTTTAGATAAGCGGACTCTGGATGGAATAAAACACTTTGAGTCATTACTAAAAAATTAAGTAATGTAATTTAGCCGTGTTACCTAAGTAGCACTTGACTTTCAAGCAACCAACCTTTGAATAATTTTTTTTAGTCTCTCTCGTGAAAACCGATTATTGTTCTTGTCGAGACGACGTATATCCCGTAATAGTTTCGACGACAAATTTATTACAAAGCCGGCACCACACCGCCAAAATTTAAACTTCCTTTGATTAAAATTACTAATTGAAGAATTCATTTACTTTACTAGCAAATACTTTCTTAAGCAAAATTTACCTTTACATAGACAAAAGAAGCTCGAAATAAGTTCTCTAACCATAAACAAAATAAGGCGTAACCACCAATTACAATGAATGCTGCGAACCCAACCAAACAGTGTTGGCATTAAAAACAATGGCCTACAACATTAGCTGGTTGCCTGTCACACAGAACTGCATAGTAAAACCATTCTAAAAATGAACTCCCCTCCACAAAACCGTGATGATTTCAACGTGTGAGAGGAAATACAGAAAAACAGAATACACAGAAAAAAAAATACAGAATTCGGTGGAGGGGCGTTCATTTTAGAAATTGTTTTACTATACCTAATTATTGTATAATGTCAGAGAAAACCTTTCAACCGCAAGTTTTTAGATAGGTACTTGTCCTTTGCCGGTTTGAGATTTTCGTAGACCAACACGGTCTACGAAAATCTCAAACCGGCTTGGTAATCGTGGCGGAGCATAAAACTTATGGCAAAAGATGGTTAGGCACTTCTTAGGTTGGCACCACACTGCACGTATACATAATAATGTATTTTGTATTTATTACGAATCAGGAAATTAAAACTCCTTTATGTAAGCAAATTTCGAAAATCCTGTAAAAAACAGGTTCTTGTTACACACTGGTGTAACAAAAGGATTCAGCCTGCGTAAGATACCGGAAAACACAACTGGCGTAACACAGTCCGTAATTACACAGAACGATAGTTCGAGCGGTGAATGCTACCTCGCGCGCTGAATCTCAATTGTAACTGCACCCTTATATCGACTTGAATTTGAATTCTGGAATTGGAATACGGTTTGAAATCAGAATTTTAATTGTGGAAGCAGTTGGCATGGTTTCGATTCGAATTATGTAGGTTTTTGAAATTTTAAATATGGAACTATCTAATTATCGCATTCGCTTCGTCTTTTTGAGTCAAATTGTCAAATTTTCACGCAATCTTTATTTCAAGTCACAAGTCGTAACCGCAGTATTTCATATCAGGCTTTAAGGGTTAAACTGCAGTTAAGCCAGAGTTAGTAACTAACCTTAACTTCAAGAGTTGCTTTGATAAAGTTACAGAATAATATTACAAGACTGGGATTAGTCCATGTTTCGGTTTAGAAGTTTAACCTTAACGATCGTCGCATGTGCCGTATTGAAGTTGTCCTTGGCTGAAATCATCATAGCAATCCACATAATGTCTTCTTACTTCTTTTGACAAACCCACGATATCTTGGGGGTATTGGTATAATCACCATGCTTACCAGGCTGATTCAAGATTTAAATACGTTGGCAGAGTACAAAGAACGACTCTGCCGCTTGTTTTCTGTATATGATCAATTTAATCTCTATAGGTATAAATCCCTGCTCACCTTAGTGTGGTTTTTTCATGCGAAATCATTTAATAAACCTACGACCGTTCGAACGTAAAGCGACAGTATTCTCAACTGAGCCACATCTTGTTCATTACGTGACGAATTAACTAAAGTAAAGTGTGTGGTGAGGACCGTCACAATAATGCACAGTAATTCTATTACTGTCTCCTGCATGCTCGGTACTACTACGCGTTAAGTGAGGTGAAGTTCACAGGATGGTTGGAAACTATAGGTGGGCATAAGATATTCGGTTCCCACTGCTGGGACATAGGGACTACACTCTTCACCAAGCTGACCATGTGCAGATTGGTGTCACCAAGTCCTTAAAACACTTTATAGTTTGTTATTTATTTATTTTATTTATGTGGAACATTTTAACCAATAAAAGCGATGGATTTACGCTCTTTAACGATGACGACATAAAGTTCTAGGGGGGACTACTATTTCCCCGTATTTCTCAGTACCTACATATCAAGAAACCTATGAAAATCGTTAGAGCCGTTTTCAAAATAGCTGAAACATAAATACTTAACTCAAAACTAGCTAAAACTCTCGCAGTGCCAATTCACACCAGTCTTTATGGCCTCTCCTTATTACTAGGTGCTTATGCTTACCGTTATGTGCACTAATGTGCAGTACCACATAACACGCTCAAGGCGATCGAGCTGCGAAAAAAATTCAATTACCCACCTGGCAATCAAAGACACCCTGTATAAACCTGAGCTCTTAATTAAGGGCTGTCACACATGAAGAGCGGCACTTAAGGCGAATGAGCCAGAGGCGGAGACAACGACACGGACCTATTAGATTGCGGACAGAATGAGGTGAAATAGCACCAACTGATTTATGGCGAGATTGTACAGATTCGGGAAAGGAAAATGTTGAGACACCTGGTACTAATCAAGAGAATTATTCTTTCAAAGTGTTTGTCGTACGAGAAATCACCTTTAAAATTGTACAGTATTTGCAATATGTTATTTTCAATAGATTGTTTATCTAGAACGTTGCAAAATATATTTAACCTGCAACAGTTATTCCGCAAGAACACAAATAGATAAAAAGTCATGGCAAATCAATAAAGCTTCCATATTTGACTACAGAATCTAAAGAGAGAAGTGAAACTTAAAGCTATTTTAAGTTAAACTCTTGCTAACAAGATTAGTCGCCGATGAAATAGAAAAATCTGCATAAAGTTTTCTATTCATGTAGCGATAAAACAAACGTAGGTCAGTTCGACTTTTTTTTAACTGAAGTGGTTTGAAGAACTGTTATGAATGAGCATTTCAGTTCGTTTATCAATTATCCACTCACTGATTCGAGAAAAAACTCTGTAGCGACGGTATTTTTGTCTTTAATGTATTTGTTTTTCACAACAGTATAAACTCAAAATAGTCAAGTAATGATTAATTGAATGCACTACGGTAACAGTTTTATATACACAAAAAATTGACTTAGGAAGGACTTACCACGAGGCAATATCGCTGTATAAAATGTCCAGCAATATTTTTTTTAATGTCTTTCAATACCGCACTGCCCGACTGCACAGATAACAAATAACTATCGCCACGTGAATAAGTTGCCTTATCTCTCCGAGGTATGAACCGCAAAGAGGTTTTAAATCGAACTTTAATGCGATTTAAAGATGCGATGGGCTCATTAATGGCTGCGACTCGACCTGTCGCCGCCAGCTCGATTTGCATCGCTCTGACGCGGACAGTGCAGGGATGCACTTGCACTCCGGTGGGTCTGAAGTGTGAATTTAATATGAGATCAACTAAAGGCGGATTCATTGGATCACGGGGCTCTTTCTTAGAAATATAAAATAAATAAATATTACTGGATAATTCACACAGAAACATTTAGACTCGTGGTAGCATAAGCTTAATTACGGGTGATTCTGATATCTGATTTACTTAATATAATATACTTTTTTTACTCACCCAGACACTTAGAATAAATATTGTAATCATGGATGTCCAGCAGTGGACGTCCAACGGCTGAAATGTTAATGATGATAATCCATGCGTATATTGCGGAATTGCAAAATGCTATTTAGTGTACAAGAAATTGTGACTTCATCATAATTATTTTGGTATCACGAATTAAGATTATTCAATGCAATGACGCCGTGTTTGCGAAGTGGAAAAAGCGTGGGTTCAAAACCCGCCGCATATGTGGCAACCAACACACACTTGGCCAGCGTGGTAAATTAAGGCCTTATTTCTCTTATCTAGTCCCTTTGTCCCATCAGTGGGAACGTAAAATAGGGTTGATTATTATACTACTCTACTCAAAAGCCACCCCTGCTGTCTAATTTATCTAGTCTCGTTTGACTTATTAATCTTGAGCTTTGATGGCACTTGCTAGGTCTCATACTTTGAGCATAACGTTAATTACTATTGAAGTTTAGTTCAGGTTCGCTTTAGTAGTGTTACAAATCTTTGAAAGTAAACACGCTTCAATCTTACCACGGGCTAGATAAGCCTGTATGAATGTCAGCTAGTTTTACGTATTTCAATATTTGGGTAAGCACGTAGCTACATCTAATTTTTTTATGCACAGAAACGCAAATTCTGCAGTGACACTTTTGCCACATCGATTCGTTAGCTAAGTAAACGAAGACTTGACTTTTATTCCGATGGTCGTGGGTTCAAACCGTGCCAACCACTAGTGGATTTTTATTCTTGAAAATTTCATGTACGCCTTGAGTACACGTACTCCAACTGAACAGTGAAGGCAAACATCGTGAGAAATCCGTGTGGTTATGATTAACATTGTGATGAAATGACAATCAACTCGACATTTATTATGAAAAGCCGCGTCGCTAAAACCTAGTTATATTATAAATAAACCAAGCTGGGTATCACCTGTAGGCACTTACTTAAGTTTATACGATTCCTCGTAAATTAATAAATGAATAGGGTAAGGGATCGTGGTCTTGCCCTTAAATTAGCGCTACAATATGTAAGGGTGCCAGTTGGTCACTGAATAAATATAGTAGGACCTTTGAAACTGAACTGCTTTGGGACTATGTTCAAGTCCTAGCCTTTATGACTAGGTTATTAGTTAGACTTGATTTTAGTATTAATAAACAATTATTTCATACTAACTTCAGTATACAAATCATTATTAGCTCGAGATCAATTTTTAAATGGTTTCGCCTGAGCTTCACTAGAAGTAATGTTAGCTTTTATATAGTTTTGTTTTAATTTTGGTTGTATGTTAAGTTTCACCATTAATTCTGAAGCAGCAGGGGTGAACCCATGACCTTTGAAATGAAAGTCGAGTGTGCAGCCACTAAGCCAACGCGGCTCGTGCCCCGTAGTGGAACGTAATATGAGTCCTTACGATGATTATTACCAAGCACTACATACACGACACTAATCAGAAAATATCTCAGCCTACCCCAAAATTAAACATTCTCACAATATTCAGGATGTCATAACACTAACCGGAGTCACTGAATGGTGACGCATAAAAGATAATTTAAATTGCGCCGCTTTAGCCCAAATGTGTCTCTTACAGTAAATGTTAAATTTAATGGGCAGTGCGTAATAGTGATATTAATTTTGATAGTTTGCCCGTCGGACGGCCTTTTAAATGTATTATTTAGCAGATTACGCCAATAAAGGCTGCATTTTTAAGGCGAATTGTGAAATTATGTTTTGACTTTACGCTTATAGAATATTTTGTGTTACATCTTAACAAAAATACAAGCACTAGGTAAATAACAACTCTTGTAAGTCACTCTTGGCGCAAAGTATACAGAAAAAGCATACGGTGGCATGTAGGCGACATGACTTAACTTTCATTTTGTATTGAAACAAAAGAAAGCGGAATGTAAAGGCAAAGGTATTAACACCCCCTCGCGGCTTTGCCTGCTTTATTTTTATACAGCAATATCAATGAAACCTAGACGTTCTCGAGTTTAAGCGAAATCAACTGATTTATAATATATCTTTAAAGTTTTTATACTTAAACCATACGGCCAAAATTAGGAAAAATTTTACCGTGATTTGTCATCACGTTTCCCTAAATTACATATTTCTTTGTTCTAGCCGATTTTCTCAGAAACTCTTATAAAAACTTAATAAACTAAACGCCCCAATATTCTGAATATGCAAACAAATCCCCGACTTGTATTCCGGCCACGTAGGTGGGGCGCCCTCTACAAATCTAAATGTCCGTAAGCTGAATTAAAATTCCGTATGCGGAACATTTTACCGATTGTCTACAAAAAATATCCTTAATTATGTCAGCCGTCCTGCTCTTTTGTTAAGGCTTAAAAGAGGAGATAGAGCGATTATTAACGGACTTTAAAAAAGGAGAAGGTTCCCAAGTCGTCATTACATTTTTTTAAGTGTATGTTACCTTAATAGTTTATATATAGATCGGGTAAAACGATTTGGATGATTTTTTTTCTGAAAGCTGATCCTTGTTGTGTAGTTCCATTTTAACTTCACCGAGTTCTGACAATAAGATAAAAAAAAATCATATATATCTTAAATTTAATGGTAGTCTATCAGTTTTTTCTTTAAAATATTATCATTAACAAAAAACTTTTTCAAACGTTTTGGTTAAACTTTCCTAAAAGAAAGTATATAATTATTCCGGGATTAACGCAGATATACGTATAAGTACAACATGCATGCGAATTTTTTAAAATTGTAACGTAAACACAGAACGTAAATAATTGAAAACAAAACACAAAAATCACACCTAGCGCTATGCAGAAACTCACACCTCCAGGTTCCAATCCTGCTGAAAGCTAAATCTTTTTGCACAAAACAATTTCTCGTAACTTGCACCGAGATAATACTCTCAAACGTAATGAATGTAGGCGATGAAGCTGGAATTTTAATCATCACCAAACGACATTAGGTCTGACAATCATAAGCCTGTTATTTTGCCTTCTGTTTAGGTTAATTTATAATTATTGTTATGTTTGTGAAGTCTGGGGGAAATTAGCGAAAATGTGTTTGTACCGCTATAATACTTGTAATTAGTTTTTTTATTTGTTATAAAACAGAACAACGCCATTACGGGTCTAATGAGCTTTCATTAAATTAAATTGAATTAAAAAAAAAAATTTTTTTTCACGTGTTGATAATAGTGCGACTTCAATACTAATACACCTTTCTACCACATATTCACAACAAACAATTAATAAAACAATATCCTAAATAAATAAGGGAATAAATAAATACAGATAAATAAACAAAACGGTAGGGTGCCAAATGTGATTGAAAAGTCTAAACCGATAAACGGGAGTCGGTGCATTAAGTGAATTTGCACATTAATCTTCCAACTCAGTGGTACGCTCATGATACTGGAGCTACGAAAAAACTGATAAGAATTAAACTGTATTCTTAACTTAGGCAGGTAAAGCGTGGTTTGTATGACTTTGTAATATTTTCATCTAACATTTTCGGGAGTGATTGTGGGAATTTTGTCTCATTCCTACAATCCCTAATGGGTATTTCAGGGGGATTTTTGGAATAACCCTAAATCTACACAATATATAAAATTTAAAAACAAAGGACTTGATGTAGCTGCCTGAATTGTCCAGCAATATATTAAAGCGTTTTTTAAACATCATTATAAAATTGAAAAGATTTCTCTTAAAACCTTACTTCTTTAGGACTTCATTCAGACTTTTCTTCACCATAAAAATATTCTTTTTTAACTGACACCACGAATTAATATGCAGCCACATTGTTGTCAAGTCTTCATTGTTGCCATATCCAAAATATGCAACATCCAAAAACCAAGAAGTTGCGAGTTAAGACTTAGGAAAAGTTGGCAAAACCGGCTCGTTCATAAGTCACCGCCTACGATATTGGAACTGCGCAGCACAGCTTCACGTAAACTTAAATCACACTGCAGTAAGTACAATTTAGGGTTAAATTGAACATAAATTCTCTTCATTGTAAAACAACTTTATTTACTCAGGATTTACTCATGTATTTCGGAGGTAATAAACTTTCTACGTTGCGAATGCACATTAAGAGACGTCTTAATGTGGAGGAGTGAGCTTTTCACTATGGTCCGTCTGTCGAACGACTCTCCATACGTTTTCTAGTATCTATCTATATCTTAGTAAATCTATGGACACGAAAAGAGATAGGCTGGTTTTATTTTAGGCCAGCAACACACGTTGATTAGCACCTGAAGTAAGAAATACTTTGCAGCGAATATTTTAATCCACTGTGTCTTGCCTCCGGAATTAAAGCATTGTTATTCTAGATAAAATCGGGATTAAACGAAGTACTGTTTTCAAGATATTGCGTTGTAATTGAGTTTCCTTAAATCTTTGTTTACCAAACAGTACTGGTAATTCTAAACAGTTGTAATTAATCAAACTTTGTCTCCGTACTCGTATTATTCAACACTGTGCGTGGTACCTATCTTGTTAACTCAGATTGTCTTTTGTTTTGGATATTTAAGCTTATTCAAAGACGATGAAGAGTATGATTTAACTCTGTTCTGAGAACTTTGAAAAGATTGAAGGATATGTGTGTCCAAAGCCAATATATTCAATTTATCATTGTCTAGCTTTTGTGTCTAAGGTCTTTTTTGTCCTAAGGACATTATTGAAAAACTCTTTCATAACTCAAGAGGGTCCAACAAAAACCAAATACCAAATGTAATGAAAATATTGTGTTTTGGCTGAACAGCCTCGTTATCGGCCGGTCGCACGCACGACACCGAAATCGAAATGAAAATATAACAGCGAAAGTCAACAAAGCACAAAATTAGTTTTATCCGAAAATAGTAAGAAAAAGCAACAAAGAGGACCTTAGAGAATATACTTGTAAGGAGTCACCGACAAGCGTTTCTGAGTGAACAAAAAGAACGAAATATATAACTATTAAGTATATGTTATTTGATCCCAAAAGCAACAACAAGCTATTAGTGTTCTGAAGAATTGACGAGGTCAGCAGAAGACGTTCGTAAGCTGCGGTACCTCCTTTCCATTAGATAATATACAAATTAGTCCATTTGTAACCTCTTTTTGCTTAGTACTCAAAAGAAGGCAAAAGAATGAGCTCGGTGAAATTCGAGTTGCGGAAACTGAATGTGATACTTGAACTTGGGAATTTTTTCAATTTACTTAAGAACATATAATTTTTTTATTTTGTAGTTGAAATAAAATTAAAAATGTGTTGTATGTTTTCAAGAGAATCATTATAATTAAAATAAATAGATATTTCACATTCAAAATTTTCGTGACTTTCATACACTATTCATTTTATAACAACAAGGATTACTCACTTATTTACAAAGGAGTTAAAATTTTGAATTTTGAGTTAAAACACTCTCGACGTTTCGACCACAACAAGAGCAGTCTTTTTCAAGTGAAGTGAGCGTCCCGCCGTGCTTCGTCTCCTCTCTGCTTGCGCGCGCGGTTCTCACTCAACCTTGAGATTATAACTTACTCCTTTATAATTAACTCCTTTGTTAATACGTCCCTTTGAATTAAAGGTATTATGTTAAATGGTATTGAGCCACGTTTTCTAACAATTCACACATCAACATCTTGCCCTGTGGTGAAATGTAAATGAAATGCGAGTACATTAACGAGAAATCCAGAGTTATCTAGCTCGCTCCTTTGTCATGTGAATGTGACGCCGGGCCAGCGAGGTGACAAGCTCAAGTCTTACCCCCTCGCCTAATAACACAGGTTTCTAGAACATTCTCGAACTTTTGTATGACCTATTTTTAGTAATACAATAACACGGGAAAATTGTGATTTTCTTGGTGTAGATATTTGAAGGGATGAAGGCAAATAATAATATAACATAGGCTACAATTGTAAGCGAAAACGTAAGCAAAAGATAGTTTCACTTAATTTTGATTTACTAATGGAAAGTATCGATCTATATATTAATCAAACCATTTAATTTATATGATTTTTATTGTTTAGTTAACTGTACATTTTATTTAGGAAAAATTTAGTTACATAGGTAAATACCCAAATCTTAATTATAATCTAGAAATGGTTCTTACAATAAGGGTTTATACAGGACCAATAAACAATTATACTAATTTGTCCAACGCAAAATTTTGATTTTCCTCGGTACATACGCACTCCTTCTTTAATTATACGAACAATAAACATTCAAACACAAATTAAAACTCGCCATTTTGATAATTTGCAGGATAACAAAACATTTTCAAAGCGTGTCTAATTTCTGCTTCAGCCCAATTAGCATACGGGTCTTTACGGCCCCTCCTTTGGTAATATGAGTTCGGAACGAGTATGCATGAAGTGTGATTGCTGGGTAAATTTGACCCGTCTGGAGTATGTGAAAATAGAAATGACGGTGTACCCTTTACTAAATATGAGATTTTACAGTCTGTGAAACTTTGAGTAAAGTTTTTATTGTATTTGAAGTTTGAATTGAGTAATTGGTTTAGTTAAGTTTTAACTTTTTTCAATCACGATTACATTATGTTATTGTAATAATGGCCGATACGTGTAGTTAATTTTATGATTTGCTTTCACTAACAAATTATTCTATACATGAATAACGATTTCTTATCTTAATAACTGACAGACGTGAAATTAAAACGTCACGTAAAATGTTCCTTATTTGAAAACTTGCAACTGAATTCTTATTTTAGATACAGTATTCTAGTAGTTTGCTATTTACTCGTAATACTTTTAGCGCAAAGTTGAGATTTCTAAAAGTCCAAACTTCCTCGCTCAAAGATCGATCAGCCACTTGAGCATTGCTCGCTCTATTTGAAACTCACTCGAAACTCTCACCTGTGAGTTTATTTTGCAACAAGTCATTTTGGAATACAATTCCGTAGCTACAATGTTATCTCTAAATGATTACACTGTTGGGGCATATGGAATTCTTTATTAGCTAGAAAGATTAGACCAGATTAAATAAATGGTAAAAATAGTGAGATCATTTTTTGTTTTCTGATTTTAACTGTATAGAAGTTGTAATTTTACTGTATCTTATAATTTGCTAGCGACCCGTCTTTGGCTCCTTCTTTCTTCCTAAAACTTTCTCTTGAATCACTTTAACTGTTATTAAAACCGCATCTGTTGCGTAGTTTTAAAGATCGAAGCACACATAGGAACGGACAGACAGCGAAAGATACTTTGTTTTATGCAATACGAGTATATTATACTATTAAACAAAGTAGTGTTCGCTGTCTATGGTGATTATAATTTGTATTATCATAATAACCCCTATTATGTCTCATGGGCAATTCTTACGCCGACACTACAATTAACTAAAGACACTAAATAAAAACACATTATAAATAGGCCATAAGTTATGATATTTGGCCAAATTTTATAATGTTCTATGATGAATGTTGTTGAAAAGCTATAAAATAACAAGAAAAGCGCCATCTATCAGTAGAGTTCTAAACTTTTTTTAAGGCAGGAATCATTGTGCCACGTTTGGGTTTTCATAATGAAACGAGTTCAGTAGTAAATAAAACTTTTGCTAGATTGTAATAGGTGCCGTTGGTATTATTACCATTGTTATAATGTACTTAACCTCCTTGACTAATATATAATAAGCTTAATGTTTGCTTTCTTATAAGGATAAATATCTTATTAACCAATTTTAATTTTAACATTATTACTTCGAAGCTAATATAGATCGCCCAGATTAATTAAATACAAAACTATTTAATAGTTACTCAACAATACAAACTTAGATACAACATAAATATATAAATATACAGTAAGAAATATATTTAAATTATACAAACACATTTATGATAAAAGCTATTAAAGTTGTTTGAATCAAGAATAAAACAGAGGCCCCAAGTATATTCCCTGTGCTACAACTGTCTTCCGTGTTAGTAAACGTAATGAAGGCAGTGTCTTGAAGCCCGTAGCCTGCAATGGCCGAGTCCAATTTGACGGCGTCTGACTTCTTCAAGTGGCGAGAACGTGTCATTTTCCAAATTTCATCTGAAAAAAGGTTTAGTGCGTTTTTTTAGTCCTTCATCCTAAAAGAGATAAATGAATTTGGTTCTAAATGTGCATATGACATGCCTAAAACAGAGTCCCAACAAGGCGAATCTTGGCAAGGGCCAAGATTCGCCTTAGGACTCTAGAACTCTTTATCCCATGGGAAAATGATTGTATTAAAATTTGGGCACAAACTTACAGGTGAGAAAGAATTTTGATATTTATATTATTAATTTAGGACATGTACTTATATAAATCATGTTTCATTATAATAATATCAATAAACCAAACTTTTTTTTCCAAACGAATTCAACATGAAATATATTAATTTCGAAAGTTTTGAGTAGGTATAATAATAGATATATAATAGATTTTTATGTGACGCAGACAAAGATTTGTTTTTAATTCAATAAAGAACTCACAACAAAAGTAAACGAAATGTTGTTTTTCAATAAATCCAATCACAAACAATAATTAGACCATCAACGTGGTTTATCGATCCAGTGCTCTCGGGCTTCAGTGAACCAGAAAATTGCTCAGACGCAGTAGAATTAATAACGATTCATTCTAGTTAAGTTAGTTTTGGTGACTTTGACCATTTGGTAAAATTATCCCACGGTGAAAAACAGACTTCAAAAAAAGAAGATTTACTTAGGTGTTTTGATTTTAAAATAGTCGTAGCCCAAAGAAGGTTTAAAAGATGAGAAAACATGGAAATAAAGCGAGTAAAGCCTCGGGCAGGTAAGCTACTTTTTAACAAAATAAAATAATGAGATTTATTAATCATTACTTAAAAATCACTCTGGAAACTGTAAAATATGTACTTACATGTACTGGAATTTCCATCTGCATTATTATAACAAGCAAACACGACTGCATAATGTTCGTAGTTGATGTCCAAGAAAGAATAGGTTTCTGTTTTGTTATCTGAAAACAAAGTATACCGTAAGTTAGTAAACTAAGATATAATAAACAATCGTTTTTTACTGAGCTGAAACCTAGTCCAGAAATTACCACTTCATATTCACCCCTTTTTTTTACGATGGGAAAATGCTTTTACGCATTTCCTTCAACATGAGGAGTGCTGAAGGGGAATGTTGGACTCTCCACATAGCTACTAACGAAAACATTAGTAACCAGTGGCATACCAACTAAAAAACCATCGATACTCCCTCTCTCACCTCAGGGCCAGAGCGTCGTCGAACCATTCGTCACTAGACAATTCGCTCGACGGCGCACTAGCACTTGACAGGGTTTCATATTCACCCCTATTTACTTAAACTCGTTTCGCTAACTCGTTTCTAGTTCTAGCTCTACTCGTTATTCGTTCATCGTTTCCGGTGGGACAGGTGCCTTAGGTTGAGACTTTTTCAGGCAGACGATAAACTTTAATTTGATGTACGATTACTATTACTTTTGCCACTAACCATTATATGTAACCTGTAATAGATCACCAGTGGTATTGCTCTTCGGATCAGGAACCAAAGCTACGGACCCGTTGTAGAAGCTAGCAGTGCGGTTGGCTATCCACTTGATGGAGACATCCAGTGTGTTCTGATGGTCGAAGATCACCATTGCGCAGTCTCCCTGGACTTGTAGGTCTGTGGCTACGGCTGATAGGTACCAGGTACCGTCCATCTGTTAAAAAAAAAAAACAAAGTTTATTTGTTAAAAATTTATTGTAGGTACTCGTATTATAAAAAGTCTTAACCGAAATACAATTATTTAACATGTTTAAAAAAAAATACATAACCCTTCTATGCTTTTAATTAAACAGTAAGTTGGTAGTACACAATAACAATTTTGCAGCATATATCTTCTAGTATTATAGACGACCCCTATGGCGCAGCGGACTGCCTTCAACGCAGGAGGTATAAACAGGTTCGATTGGCGCCTCGGAACAAAAATTTTTACGATCTGCAGATATTTGTTCTGAGTGCGTGGGTGTTATTACATGTATAATAAAAATTATCTATCTTTGTAAGTTTATTATATTAAGCTTATTAGTGGAGTTCAACATCAAGTTGAGCTTAGCACGGGTCTAGATGTTGCTGTGTGAATTGTCCAGCATTTTTTTTATACATAGTATACAAAACACTCACTTCTTTCCAATCCAACTCCCTTGAGACCACATCAGGGCATACTTCATCCCTCATCACTCCCCCAACACAAGCCGCAAGTCCAACAAACAAACCTACAGACCACATCTTGTCCATCACAGTTCAGAGCAAATGAACCGTACCGGAAGGGAATTGTGCTTTTATCCACGTTTTTGTCAAGTTTCTTCTCATTAGATGTCACGAGCGCTCGATTTTTTGGCTCATTTATTTTAATGTTCCATTCATTAAAGTCAAGGCTACTGTTTTCTAGATGAGTAAATACATTGTCATCTCGCTTTTCAATGTATTTTATTTATTTGTTTTGTGTTTGGTAAGGTCTTTACTTACAAGTTGAAATTGTTTTTATTTTAACATCTTTACAAGTTGTTATTAATTTTTGCCTGAGCAATGAAATAAAATTAAACATTAATCCATTAATTTTTATTTTACTTAAGAGTATGATAAAATATTCTGATAACTAATCTACTCGTCAGCTGTAAGAGAAATACAAATTAACCTTAGAACAGTTTATATAGAAGTAAGGTTTTAGGATATATGTTTTAGATATGCCTAGGCGCGTTACGCATAAATTTGTTACGCATATAATTTGTATATCTGACACTGCAGATGCGTAACAAAAAATGTATACAGCTAGAAGCACAAAATCTGGTTTCTTTCAAATCTCTTTACATAAAAATGAGTCATGATAAAAGAACATCGCTTGCTTATGTCTATCAAGATATTCGCTACTATTTCCTCTTGAGATAACATAACACATCTGTTGGGCATTTCCGAAAGATACCTTAAGATAAAGATTAGATATCGCGATATAAGATTCACTTATCATTCATTTTCAAATACCTATTTGGAGGAACTAGAATCTAACAACAAGTCCTAAGACATAAAAAAAAACATTACTTCTTTAGGCCCTGGCCAGCTTTCAGCTTTGAAAATAATGTACTAAATGGAAAAAATGATAAAGTTTATTTGTGTTATTTTAGTGCTTATCTGTGTTACTAAGGGGCAGGTTATCCAGTTCGGATCATGTCCTGATGTGCAGACAATGAGATATTTTGATCTGGAAAGGGTAAGTCGTACTTATAATAATATTGTTGAGTAGTTAATATGTAAGTAGATTTTATCAGAATAGCAATTACATGATCCTTTAGAATAACGTACAAAACGGTTAACTAAGTTCCTATTAGTTGATCGAGCGACTTATCATTAACCGAATTCAAATATACATATTTTAACGATAAAAACTACCACAATCTGTTTTATAGTTTCCTTTTTTATAGACTTGTTATTTGTATAGAAATGTCAATCGGTACCAAAACTTAAACTGTGTTATTAGGAATAGTGTTAGATTGTAATTTTTATTTCATGTGCATTGTTATGTGATTTGTGCGGCGAATATAACATTTTATAAGCTATTCATTTTATAAAACGGGAATTACTCACGTATGGTCACGCGCGCCACCTGAGAATAGACGGGGCACGGCGGGACGCTCACTCCTCCTGATAAAGACTGGTCTTGTTGTGGTCGAAATGTCGAGAGTTGTTTAACTCCTGTGTAAATACGTGAGTAATTCCCGTTTTATAAAATGTATAGTATAACTCACGAAAATTTTGAAAGTCAAATTTTATAAGCTATCTCACTTTCCAGTTTCTCGGGCAATGGTACGAGATTTCCCGCTTCCCAACGTGGTACGAGGACTACGGCGCGTGCGCATACAAACGAGTGCAGTACTGCGGCCGGCGGATAGAGATAGAGCATGTGTTTGTGCGAGACAGCATACAGTATGTGCTGCATGTAAACAGCACTTACAGCCCGGGGGATGACGCTGTGTTTGTTATACACGAGAGTAATATCGGTTAGTATTTGAATATTAATAACCCGTTATTTTATTTGGGTCACTTAGTTAAACATAAAATTTTTGTGCTGATTACTTTTGTTGAATAGTGACTTTTCTATATTTACAAACCGTCTTCATCATTATGAAAGCCATATTACGTACCTAATACTGGATACTTGTCTCCTAGATAAGACTCATCAAAAGTTTTGATATGATCACCATATTTTGTTATTGGTTGGAGATCGCAGGTGATGGCAGGTTGGAACAGTATTCAGAACTATGCGGCCCGTCATAGCGCATATTACCTTCAAAATATTGGTCACTTTGACGACATGCCTTTTCACTAGCCGTATGGTGAACGGCACTTATTATTTTTATTATTTAACGACACCTATTTAATTTCACCTATTATTTTGTATTATTTTGTGATTTTTTTACTAGGTTAAACGTTTTTATCCTATTTTAATGCTCAATTCACTTGTAGCTTTCTAATAATAGCCGTTCCAACAAACGTAACAAAGTAACAAACATCCGTCAGTAAAGACAACTTTATTGCGTCTTCCAGAATTAGTAAATCTAATGAATTTGTTTATACTTGTTTCAGATCCTGTAGGTATCCCTCTTAGTGTAATATCTACCGATTACGACAATTACGCACTTGTCTACGGCTGCAAGAATCAAACCATGGGTGATATGGACCTGAAATACAGTAAGTTTTAATAAAGTTTTGTTTAAAATAATCTAATTATCCGTTGCGTTGTTTTAATGATTCAATCATAGTACGATCAAAGGCAAAGTTAGACAAGCATGTTTGTATTGTTCATTTTATAACAACGGGAATTACTCACGTATTTACACAAGAGTTTAAAAGTTCTCGACGTTTCGACCACAACAAGAGCGTGAGCGTCCCGCCGTGCCCCGTCTCCTCTCAGAACGCGCGCGCGGTTCTCACTGCGGGCCAGGTACCGCGCGGCTGCTCAGCACGCGGGTCGCTTACTCCTCCTGATAAAGACAGATCTTGTTGTGGTCGAAACGTCGCGAGTTGTTTAACTCCTGTGTAAATACGTGAGTAATTCCCGTTGTTATAAATGAATAGTATACCTAACTCACAAAAATTTATTTTGAAAGTGAAATGTTTGTATTGATTAAATAGTAAAATACATTTAACATTACCTAATAAATGACATATATTTTCAGTGGCAGCCTGGATCTTATCCCGTGAATCCACCATCTCCGAAGACACCCTGCTGAAGGTCCAGGGTGAGCTGAACTCCATCCCGTACGCGAGTGTGGCGTACTTGGAGACGGTGGAGCAACGTCCGGAGCAGTGCCACTACTACTGGACTGCGCATGTGCAAGCTGTGGATACTCAGACGGGAGAATAAATCATAAATCTGTTGTAGTTTTTCTTTAAACCTATATGGAAATTATATTTGAATTGAATTGTAGAGGAGTTTTTGGGATCATGATAGTTACTGGGCAAAACATTACACTTATGCTAGTTCTTATTACGACAGTAATAAGCCTTTATCACCGCAACATCACACTAATATTATTAGTGGTGTAAACTTTATCAATTTCTAGTACCGTAAAACACTCCAACATTGCCCACATTTTTCGAATAATTACAATTTTTGTTATTTTTTTGTATGGGGACACAAGTATTTTCTATTCGCATCTGCAACTATAGGATATTTTGCATGTATTATTTTATTAGATTTTGTTATTCGTCAATATTAAATCAAGTATTTTATTATTTTTAAAGGCGGGCAATGTTATCTCGACTTATTGCCAACATTGCCCACGTTGATTTTTGACGCAAATATCTCCTCTCCGGCCTCTAATCAGCTGACAGCAAAACCTGTAGAAGAATTATGACCAAAACTAGCCATTACTTTAAAACTAAAGCGAATCCATGACAGGTTTCCTACCAAAATCCATGTTAGGCTAGTTGGGCAAAATTACCCTGACCTTGTTAGCATTTTCCATACAATTCGCTTTACGCCTTTAGTAAAGTGATAGGGTTGGTACATCTCAGTAAACTGTTCTTGACTTTTTATTTCTTTTTATGTTAATAAAAAAACAAGATTATCTTCTATTGAATTATTTAAAAAACTTTCAAGTAACATGTTTGATTCAACAGATTCACATGCAAGTATTAACAGTTATTCCGTGTTATTTTTAATACATTCTGGTTCCAATCTTTCGTCTTGACTTTCTTTGACGAATTCGAGATTTGTTCTTGCTTTTAAGAAATAATAAAAATAAATTATCTAAATAATCAAGATAATAATAATTAGCAAAAAAAAAAAAAAAACTCGGATGTGTCAACCCTAAGCTTATTTTGACTGCGGGCAATGTTGTCAATAGTAGATCGCAAAAATACTAGATAACTTTGCCCACCTTTATAACTTTAGTTATACAAGAGCTGCATCAGTGACAATAACGGTATAATAATACCTTAAGTTTTTTGTACAACATAATATAAATTAAACTCATCTGTGTTTTCTTCATCACGCACAATCCACTTTTGAATTTTCACCAAAATTTGCCCGCAAAAATACACTCTGTCTTTGACGAGTTCCAACAAGTTACTGAGTGACGTTAGCGTTACATCCAATAGACAGTGGTGCTAAACACAAAACCTATTTTCTACCAAAGTCAATAAATGTTACCATAGTATTCAGATATTTTTGCTATTAAAAGTTTTGCTTAAAAATTGGTCTTCGGGCAAAATTACCCTCGGTGGCAATGTTGGAGTGTTTTACGGTATGTATCAATAGAGATCTCAAACTAGTTCAATTATCTAATATAAAGTTTTTTTTAAATAGCGTGTCGTAAGAATTTCTAATAAAGCAGGGATAGTTTTGCAAATGTAGTTGATAATGCTACTCGTATTTTTAATCATGCTACAAAATTTAGATATCTGTCCATCTTATCCAATAAACAAAAGTATTTGAAGAGCAAAATTTAATTCAAGGCAAACACCAACCACCCAACCTAATCTGCGCATAAAGTTAAAAATAACCAATACAATGTTACACTGCAATTGCGCGAGGGCATAAATTGGATAATTAGAATGTGGGTAGCCCCACTCCTTGTCTCTGGCCCGTCGCGGACGGTACAATGTTCCTCTACCTGTTCTGTCTGCTGATCAGCAGTACCCACTGTGAGAATGTGAACTCCATGTACTCTCTGGCTGGAGACTGCCCGCACTTCAAGCTGCAGGAGAATTTGGATGGGACCAGGGTAAGTCGAGATACATACTGACTTTCTAGAACTTTCATGTCGTATTTTGAATTGCATAGACGACGGAGTATGGAGTAGTATTAGATTGTCCCTTTGGTCTACGTTTGTAACTGACTTTGCATTGTAGCCCACAAATAGGTGGAAATATTTTTTTAATTGTTTATGAAACAACCAGAAGTGTTAACAGGATAATGTCCAGCTGTGGACGTCTGATTGCTGAAATGATGATGATGATGAATGATTTCTTCTGTTCACTTGAAAAATGTATAGATCTTAGATATTATATAAAACTCAAATTATACCTTAATGTATCCTGTAGTTTTCAGGTATCTGGTACAACACAGCAAGCTATGCAAGCGACAATCGCACAATCAACGACTGCACTGTATTTGAGTTTCAAGAGGACAACATGGGATTCACCCTGAGGGAGACGTTCGTAGAGACTGACCCTAGCATGCCAACAGGGAATAGAACGCAGAAATCTTACTTGGCCAGGGTGGATCCAACGTTTGACGCGGAAAATAGAGGGAAGTTTGTTGTTAGCTTTGAAAATGGAGGTGAGTTTATATTAGCGGTGTTTAACTTATCTAGAATGTAATAGATTATTTAGAAAAAATAATTGAATATTGCTGGGCAACTCACACAGCTACATTTAGCCTAGGTAGCTCGAACTTGTGTTACGTGTGCTAGATTTCTGATAAGCTTAATACATAGATTTTATATTTTTTATTAGATTTATATTACCCAGAACACCTAAAACCAATATTTGTCGATCATATTTTTTTTTCCCGAGGCAGGAATCTAATCCGCAACCTCTTACGTCGTAGAAGGGTTGATCCTTCGCCACAAAGGTCGTCAAAAAAAATCTCGCTGTAAAAAGTAGCTTTTGTCTTTTTCACTTTCAAAATTTTCGTGAGTTATACTATTCATTTTGTACAACGGGAATTACTCACGTATTTACATAGGAGTTAAACAACTCTCGACGTTTCGACCACAACAAGAGCAGTCTTTTTCGGGAGGGGTGAGCGTCCCGCCTTTGTCTTATCTGGTACACATACTCTAAAATAACTTCCAATACGTATTTTTTTTTCAGAAAATGTTCTCCAGTTTCCAATCTACGTTCTAACGACTGATTATGACGATTTATCGATATTGTTAACTTGCAAAAACATGGGACGAAAGATGAGAATGCACTACAGTAAGTACACCAGTATTTTATATCATTAGAATGTTCGTACTGTTCGGATACAGGCACATCTCTCTTGACAAAAGATATCAGTTCTGGCCAAGTGCAAGTTGGTGAATGCCACACTAATTTCCAAAAATGCTTTCCAAAAGTGTCAAGTCTAAAAAGTAAAGTAGGTACTTAAGATTCAGAACACCTAACCTATGCTACCATTTCAGGTATTTTGTAAGAATTTTTGTCTCACACGTCATTATTTTGCATTTTCAGTGTTTGCCTGGATCCTCACCCGTAGCAAAGACAATCTACAAGGCGATCGCCTGAAGAAAATCGAGAACGCTCTGACCAAATACCCTGAACTAAAGGAGCATCGGAAATCTTTCGTCTTCAGAGATTTCAGTGAATCGAACTGTGCGTTCAATATAAAGCAAGAAGTCGGCTCTTTCTCGACTTGCTACTGGAAATGACAATTACAGAATATTGGCATGGTGGTTGATATGATGACTTTGGCGTTCTCTTCTCTCGATTGAACTATCATAAGCTCTTCAATATTCACGCGCCAAAATATATTATTATTTTTGTTAAGAAATCTGTTATTTTATTATTCATGTTTAATTTTAAATCGAGAAGTTTTTGTCGTTTCCTTTGTCTTATTTCTGAATATTTATATTTAGACAATTCAAGTTCTTATTTATTGGATGAAGTTAAAATATTTTCACCTGTGGCTACATGATGATTAAAATTTACCTACGAATACTAACGTGATAGGTTCTATTAAAAACAATAAAAAAATACAATTTCATCGGATGGCTATTCATTAGTACCATTGAAAGCTATGGATTACTTCACAGATTTAAAAAAATCGTTTTACATCAAAAGTCAAAAGATTTCCATAGACAAATCAGAAAAAAATTATAACTAAAAATATTTATAATTCGTCTATGTAAATTAATACTATTAAACGAATTTGTCAATTCCATTAAATTGATCTTATATTTAAATTACATTGGAATAAGATAAAGATTAAGGATAAACAAAAAGTAAAGTAACCACATAAGAGTCAGTGTAAGGTGGTTTTTGAGAATTTACCATCCTACATAAAGTGGATTAGTATGCTTTAAAAATTGTGTCATTCGATACAGTGCTTACTATAAATAAAGGACGTAGCGTTAAAACAAGAAGATTACTAAAAAAAGTTTAATTTCTAAACGAATAAAATCAAAATTAACAAATTTATCACAAAATATAACAATGTGCTTTGAACCAATAAACTACTCTAACAGTGTTGATCTGAAATGCGTCATATTTCTTGCAAACAAAAATAAAACAACACATTTATTAAAAGCAGACTCTAAAATTAAAAAAAGAACATTGTTCAACTGGGGGTCAATATCATTAGAACGCAACTTCTACTTTAATCATAAAGTTTAAACCAGAACTTTTTAAAATTGGAATTCAAGAAGATGTTCTCTACTGTTTCTTCGCTGGGGAAGGTTCGGTGATGACAGAAGTGCTGGTGAACTTGCAAGCTGCCTCAGAGAAGTCTGTGGTGACGAACTTCGACGGTTCAATCTCCTTTTCATGATCCTTCAAGAACTTATCCACTGCTGTTTTGGCTTCTCCTTCAAGCTTCTTGTTTCTAGCCAATACCCATACAGAGTCTGAAATATAAAAAATAAACTATTTTACTAACGCTTTTGATGGATTTTCCTGCAGAAATACAGAACTGGAACAAAGTGCGGTAAGAACTTTTATTGATTTTAAGCCACGGTCTATCCGTCAGAACGAAACTGTGAATAAATTAGTACGGCTTTCTCAATTATTCTTATCTCTAATTATTACCTACCTAATTTCAAGTGCTTCCGAGAGCAGTAGCGAGTTCTAGGTCGTATTCTGAACGTCCATAGAGCTCGACGACGCCATCGAGCTAACAAACAGAATTGATAATCGAATCTTTTTTTAACTCCGTGTGGCCTAATAGCTCCACCCCTTTTTAACAAAGCAAAGCCACTGGCGAAAAGCTACCGGAAGTAGGCTTATAATAAATTAGGCTTAATTATCTTTACGTGTTATTTTGTGGTATTTCCCAATTTATTTTAAACTAGCCAAACCGCCCGCACCTAGCCTTAACTTTTTTTTGTTGTCTCACCTTTTTAACCTTTCCTTGACTACTACTAATATGTCAAGGCCAAAATTACCGAGTTTGCCTAGTTAGACTAACGAACACTTTTTTTATATCCTTGACTCCTTTAAATATTTTAAGACCAAAATCACAGCCCAGACGTTTTCTAGCTTTGCCTAGACTAACGAATTTTATTTTTATTGATATAGAATAATAATAACGTACCAGAATGCTTCTTAGTTTTCTCATCGAATTTGCACGCGTAGGCGATTCCGTAGCCGGTGTAGTCTGTGGCGATGATATTCAACGGGGCGGCCACTGACTTGTCTGCAAACATTCAAAGGTCATCAGCACTGAGGTGGTGTATTAATGTAAGATATGACTGTTCAATACAAATATAATGTTCTGTAGATATCATAAATCCTTCTAATCTGAGACGAATACTGTGGCGCAGCGGGCGATGGTCTGCCTGTGACGCAAATGGTTGGGGGTTCTTTTCTCGCCTCAGGATAAAAATTTGTAGGATCTCATATATTTGCTCCGAGTATCTGGGTATTGTAATGTAAAATTTAAAAAAATCTATGTATGTTAGTATAAAGGATTTGGGTCTAAATGGTCATATAACTTTGTATGCAGACGACACGTGTTTATTCTATTTTGGTCCTTCCATACATGGTTTAATAGAGCAAGCTCAAAAAGATCTGAATATATTATTTACATGGTTTAATTACAATCTATTAACTATTAACATATCAAAAACATCTTACATATTATTTAAAGCTAAAAATAAACCAGTTCCAGAATTTGAACCTTTAAAAGTTAATAACATACCCCTTGAAAGAAAAAACACTGAAAAATATCTAGGACTACATTTAGACACACACTTAACCTGGGACAAACATATAAAAGTATTAAAAAACAAACTAGTAGGGTTGAGTAGCGCATTGCGTAATATTACTCATTGTATTCCACACAAACTAAAACACTTAATCTATAACTCATTAATAAAGCCCCATTTATTATATCTAATCGAGATATGGGGATGTGCTTCTAAAACCAGACTAGGAAGTCTTCAACGACTTCAAAACAAATTAATCAAAATTCTCTTTAAATATAATTATTTAACATCAACAAAAAAAATTTATCACGAAACAAAATTAATGAACTTGAAAAAACTACATAAATATACTACTTGCATTTTTATTCGTAAAAGTATAAATCGGAATATCCATACTAACATAACGTTCACAAAACAGAAACAGGTTACCGATCGTCGAACGCGGCGAGCGAGTTACCTAGTCATACCCAAGCACCGCACGAATTACGGCAAAACCACTCTTACTGTCCAAGGCGCGAAGATGTATAATAGCTTACCCTCGCACATTAAGCATATCGATTCGTTCATTTCATTTAAAAAACACCTAGCACAATACATTATTAGTTCAAATTTAGAATAAACTTAAAACAATTAAAGAAAAGGAAAAAAAAAAAAACCTATTGTTGTAGTTAAGTATAATTATATATTTGTTATTAGGTAGGTACTTACAAATTATTAGATTAGTTAAAAATATATATTTATTATTCTTATAACGTACAAATTATTAGTTCACTTATAAATAGATATATATTTATTCATTATGTTTGTTACACAGTTTTAGAAATACATAGGTAATAAGGTACATTAATATATATTTTTATTTGTATCCACATTGTGTTGTAGACAAAGTACCTAATTAACTATCTAGATACGAAATACTGTAAATTAGTCACTCAAATCTTTATACCGTAATCGAAATCAGTTAGTCTTAGTTATAACGCAGAACGACTTTATTTTATATTGTTTAATTTTATCTGTATTATCTCATAAGTGACAACCCGTCTTTGATGATAATAAAAATCTTTAAACCTTAAACCTTTTTTTACATTAAGTTGGTATATCAGAAATCTAGCACCCGTAACACAAGCTTGCTGTGTGAATTGTCCAGCAATATTTACCGGTATTAACCTTAGTACATTATGAAAATATTTTCATGAGTCATGGAAGACCCACCCGGAACAAGTATCCTGTCGTCATTCCATAACTATTTATGTAAAGTTAATAAATAACATTGATAATAAGAAATAGGACAAGCACGAGTTGTACTCATTTATCGAGGGTTCCGTTTCTTTATTAATATAATAAACGGATTTTGTTACTATTAACGCGAAAATTAAGTTTATTAATTTCATTATAAAGAGAGCGAAGGGCATTGACAGTTGTATTTTTTAACGGATTGCTTTGTATATCTTTATTCTCTCTTATATAATATAATGCCACTTTTCGTTGTAATTTAAAAACTCAAGAATAGCTGAAAGGCTTGGCCTGATATAGGTGCTTTCGTATTTTAAAACAGTCGTAGTATCCTATGGAAGGATTGAAAGGTTAGAAAACATGGGAATAAAGCGGGCGAAACCGGGGATGGGTCAATATTGTCCACAGGCTGCTTAAATAATTATTTTCGAAAGAATTTGAATAATCTTATTTTTACTTCTGTGGAACATGCAAACCAACATATTCGCTCTCACCGTCAATAAATATCAACTTACTGCGATCTCCAAACCCATTGGTAAGCTTTTTGATACAAAGGATCCACTGATATTCCTGCTGCAAAATCATTGTAAACATTTTGGGCACAAAAAAAGTAACCGTTACAACGGTAAATCAGCATTTGAACCATATTTTTCTGAAGATTATTTGTAAGTACAACTTTTTACTACACGAGATTCGACACAGCTAAAATAAAGACGAAAATTGTGTGAAGCAATCAGCTGATCATCAAAACTGACAGTTCTACAACTTATATGACAGTTCTTTAACTCAACGATTAGCTGGTAGCCACAGACAAAAGTGTCGTTCAGAAACCATTCAACTGAACGATTAGTTGGTAGCCACAGACAAAAGTGTCGTTCAGAAACCATTCAACAGCCGTGAATAGCAAAATAGAGTTGCCACCTACAACAAAAAGTGCGACATTCGGAAACTTATTGTCTTTTGTTGTAAAAATAAAATTTAATCAATAAAATGCCAATACAGACTCGATCTACTATAAGGCGTATTAAAATAAATGACAATGTTGCGACCAATGATTGCGATGAAGGTCTACGAGATATGATAAAAAAATATGAACTAACGTTATGTGAGCTACGATCAGACATAACAAAAAAAGACAAGCTAATTCAGACTCTAAAAGACGAACAGGATTGTAATATGCAAGAATTTGAGAAATTATGTATAGATAAAATTAATTTGAACAAGAAGTTTGCCGAAGCAGAGAACACGAAGCTACATTTAATAGAGGAAATAGAAAGTCTTAAAATATATATTATGGACTTGACCGTTGAAAAAGAAAAAAATGAAGAAGAAATAATAATAGGAATACATCCTTATAAGCAGCAAATACAAAAAATTACAGAAGAATACAACAACTTATTGATAAAGTATAATGATTTTAAAATTGAGACAAATGGTAAATGTTTTAAACCAAAGAAGAAGAAAAATAATGCACAAAGAAAAAGGAAGAATAAGAAAATAAATACTATTCTACAAAAACTTAAAAAGTCAATTAAAAGATGCGAATACCTAAATAATAAACTAAAAGATGCCAAAAATCAGGAAAACGAGGAAAAAAAATATCAAGAAATTAAAATGAAACTCACTGATGAGATTACTGGATGTCTATCGGATCAAAATAATATATTGGCAAATGAATTAGAAAAACGAAATTTAATGATTGAATATGTACAAAATGAAAATGATAAATTATTGAAACTAGTCAAAGATTATCAAAGTGAAATGGTTCTGAGAGATCAACCAAAATGCACTAAGGATCTACATAATGGTAGCATAAATACCGACGAATTAATTGAGCGGCGGGTGGAACATATATTGAACCTGGTTGATGATGGGTGTGATCAAATCGAAGTTCTTAATAATAAATCAGACTACCCTTATGAAAAATCAGTCTTGAGGACTGAACTTACAGGGACATCGGACAAGAAGAACATCTTTATATTTTCAGATAGCTATGGGCAAGGATTAGGCGCCAAATTGTCGACGAATTCATCTGCAAATATAGTTAACTTCTGCAGCCCGGAATCTACTCTGAAGGAACTTGTCTTGCGGTTGATGGATAAAGCGAAGAATGGACTTACTAAAGATGTGCATGTATTGATAGTAGGAGAACGAGTAGACATTAGTCGGAGGGAATTTAAAGAGGTTATGACTCTGTTAAATGAAACTAATAACACAAATATTTTACTATTTTCACTACCCTACCAAGGAAAAAATAGAAACTATGATAAATATATTTATAAATTAAATCTAGACTTATACAATATGACCACTGTTAATAATAATATACATTTAATTGACATTAATAATTATATGAATTATAAATATATAACTAGGACATTAGTGAAATTTACGCTGTGTAAATTATTATTATGGAACATTAGCTTGCCCTTTGGCAATAAGCATTCGAATATTACAAAGATAGTCACTTTAACTGAAGAGGAAATCTCAAAATTATATAGTAACTCAAACCTGCAAGCGACTTCTAAGTCTTCGGATTTTTTAGGCGAAAGATTAATGGGCAGAGTTTATCGATAATGCACCAAAACGTTGAGGGTATTTTAAATAAGGAATTAGAGGTAAGCTTGTTTCTAGAAGAGGCAAATATAGACGTATTGTGTTTTACAGAAAGTTGGCTAAAGGAAAATGAAATTTTATTAAACCTAGATCAGCATTGCGTTGGCAGCTTTTATTGTCGTAAGACAATGATAAGAGGTGGTAGTCTCATTCTTATTAATAAATTACTTAAATTTAAGCGTAGAACCGATGTTGAAAATCTTTCAGTTGAACGTATTATAGAACTGGCTTGTGTAGAAATATCTAAATATACTATCGTTAATATCTATAGACCACCTATTTTGAGTAACTTTCAGACATTTATTTCTACTTTAGAAAACGTTTTAAAAAAACTAAGTTACAATAATAATAAAAGTCTTATTCTAGCAGGGGACTTCAATGTGGATCTTTTAGTTGACTCTACTCAAAAAATGGATTTGCTTACTCTTCTACAATGCTACGGTCTTAATAATCAGTTTCTTGAGCCGACAAGAATTACCAGTCATTCAGCAACATGCATAGATAATATCTTCTGTAACTGTCCAGTTACTTATAAATCAGTTGTACACAACATTAAATCTGATCATATTGGACAGTTTATTGAAGTGCCTGCTATAAAAACAATTATAAAAGAGATAGTTCGAACGAGAAGATTTACACATGATAAAATTAATCAATTTAAGGATATTGTTAGCTTGAATTTAGCAACTGAATTTAATTATAATGAATTTGACCCTAATTTTAATTACAATTACTTATTTGACATTATTTTCACCAATTTTAATCATATTTTTCCTACTTTTGAATATGTAAAAAAAAGTAAATTGACATTTAATGACTGGGCCACAAAAGGTATTATAATTAGCAGAAATCACTTGTATGAACTGTACTACCTCAAAACTTTAAACACAACTGATTCTTTTGCAAGCTACGTAAGAAAGTACAGCAGGACATTTAAAATAGTTTGTAGACAGGCTAAGTCCAATCATCTTGCTGAAAAGATCAAAAAGTCGCAAAATAAAGTCAAATCTGTGTGGTCAATTATAAAAGCTGAAACTGGCCAAATTAATTCTACAAGTCGACTTATTGAATTGAAGCAAGATGGTAATACTATAAAAGATAAAAATGTAATAGCCAATACTTTTAACCACTATTTCGAAAGAATCCCGTATGAAATTACTAAAAATCTCCAGACTTCACCTCATCTAGCAGAAAAACTTCTTGCTGACAATGTTATATGCGAGTGTACAGAAGAATTTAGTTTTCATCACGTGAATGCAACGGACGTGGTTAAAACTTATAGATCATTAAAAAAAAAGGATTCTGAAGATTTGTATGGCATGTCTGTCAAATTTGTACACAATATTATTGTTGTAATAGCTCCCTATCTTGCCCAAATTTTTAATACCTGTATTGATAATAAGGAATTTCCTGATTTGATGAAGAAAGCTAAAATTATACCATTATTCAAATCCGGAAATAAAACAGATTCTTCTAATTACAGACCTGTTTCAATTTTGCCAGTGTTCAGTAAAATTTATGAAAAGCTCTTGTTAACACAACTTGTTTCCTATTTTAATAGAAAAAAGTTGCTCTTTAATCAGCAGTACGGCTTTTCAAAAGGTTGCTCTACAACTGATGCTATTGTAAATTTTGTAGAAACGGTTTATGGCTCATGGGAAGTTTCAAGTGATGTCCTAGGAGTTTTTTGCGATTTATCCAAAGCCTTCGATTGCGTTAATCACGAAATACTTCTCCTAAAACTACGTCATTATGGTGTGAACCACGAAGCCTTAGCATTGATTGGGTCTTATTTATCAAAACGAGAACAAACTGTTGACATAAATGGCGCAATGTCGAACACTCTGAATACGAATATTGGTGTCCCACAAGGCTCGATACTAGGACCATTCCTCTTTTTAATTTATATCAATGACCTTCCATATCTTGTTAAAAAATTTGCTGACATAATACTATTTGCCGATGACACTTCAATCTTATTTAGACTTAATCGTAAAAATCCTGACATTTCTATTATTAACTATAATTTAAATTCAATTGACAATTGGTTTAATGTAAATAATTTAATGCTCAATTCTGACAAAACTAAATGTTTAAAATTTACATTGGGAAATAGTTCTATGACAGCACCTATAATTATTAATAATAATATAATCGACAATTCCATTAAAACAAAATTTTTAGGTATAATTATTGACACCAAACTTCAATGGGGTAATCATATTGAGGATTTGGCAAGAAAACTAAGCTCTGCTGCTTACGCTGTCTACAAAATAAGAAGCCTTACTGACATTAAAACAGCTCGATTAGTGTATTATAGTTACTTTCATTCTCTTATGTCGTATGGTCTTCTTTTGTGGGGAAACTCAGCTGATTCTAATAGGATATTTATACTGCAAAAGAGAGCAGTAAGAGCTATTTATAAACTTAAACCTAGAGATAGCCTACGATCATTATTTAAAGAAATTGACATTATAACAATGCCATCACTATACATATATTTGAATATTATGCATGCCAGGAAAAATAGGAATATTTATATAAAACACTCTGACTGCCACCAATATGAAACAAGACACAAAGACAGATATCAACTACCTAATACAAGGTTTTCGAAGGTTAGCAAGTCGTTTGCGGTTAATTGTGTTAGGTTTTATAACACGTTATCTAAAGAGATTATTAATCTTAATGAACGTGCATTTAAAAATGTAATAAAAAAAACGCTCCAAAAGAAAGCGTATTATAGTGTTAAAGATTTCCTCTCAGATAAAAATGTATGGGACAATGCTATTTAGCTGATAATCTACCTACTTAATTGTACTTAATTTTATGTTTTTTTTTAACCCAATGTCGAATTTATTTCTGATAATGATAATTGTACATTATTTTATATTTTTTATATAAATGTATTTCTATGACTGTTCTAAGTGCACAATATGTATGCCTCTGGAATAAATAAACTGAATTGAATTGAATTGATACCATAATAAATAAACATTATATCTGTGTTTGATATCTGCTGTATGTCTACAGGGGGCCAACCACCATCTTTTAAAAACTATCATGTTTCCGAACATTCTTAGAGTAAGCCTACAATAATATTACTTTATATGGTTTATAAGAGGTTATGGTACGTAATCACAAAATAAGATTAGAATAATACTGCTCTAAGAGATCATGGTAGGCCCCCTGAACCCTAAAATATTAAGCTATCGACTCACATACCTAGATAAGATATCAAAAGTTGATAACACGATAAGTTTTAAACTTTATCTATTGCCTAAAATTGTATTTAGACCTTGAATGAACTCAGTAGTCCAAACTACTTGTTCTGATTTTATTAATTACTTGATATCTTACGATTACATAGATAATTATATTTTTCCCAGAAATAACACTTGCCCAATAATGTCATTTTAAAAGCATTTTTGTGTTAGATATGTCGAAGTCCATCTTGATTGTCCATCTAGATAAATGAAATTTAATAGTTTTAATTTATTGACAAGAATCGTTTATTATTTTTATTGTGAACGCAAGACAGTAGTCGTAGGCTTATAGAACAGAAAGGCAGAAACGATTTTTTGCAGTTCAATAAAATTTGCTTACATTACGTAGGAATCATTTATCTAATATTATCATATAGATTCGTCAAGCAGGACTGACTGAAACTTCATTTTTAGTATGTTAACCGATCACTTAAAAAGGCTTGGACCGATTTGCAAAATTCTTTTTTGTTTGATAGAGATGAGTTATAAGAAACACTAACTAACCTCCAAAGTTCAAAGTGACGAGTAACTTAGCAGCACCCTTCGCGTCTTCAGCGAACTTGGCAGTTCCCTCGATGACCGCCTGCACGCCGTTCACCACATGGCTGTTCTTCACCTTGATGACGTCACCAGCCAGGGTGTACTCTGCCGTGCCGCAGCTACCGCCCTTCTCCTGGACGTTGGGGAACTTCTGGATCTCATACCAGAGGCCTTGGTACTAAGAAATAAACAAAAAAAAAAAAACTTTGAAAAGTTTGAAGGCATGTGACATTAACCAACCATTCGCTTTGAATACCAAACCAATGAAACTAAATGAAGACTGTACAGTCACTATGTGTACACATTTGAAATAAATTGAATGGATGTTGGCCGTGCTGTGCCGTGAGTCGTGTTGGCTAAGAGGTAGCTCACTCTACTTTTATTCCGAAGGTCGTGTGTTCATACCCCGCTCACCTCTGGTTTTATCTTCTTGAAAAAAATATGTGCGCTTTGTAAACACGTGCTCTTACACTGAAGGTAAACATGGCATCGTGAGGAAACCGGCGAGTTCTGGGAATTTCGAAAAAGTTTGAAGGACAGTGTCATTCACCGACCCGCACTTGGCCAGCGTGGTGAATTAAGGCCTCATCTCTCTCGTCAAGAAAGAAGTCCCTGTGACTCAGCGGTGGAAACGTAAACAAGATTGATGATGATGATGATGTACCTACTGTTAGTTTATTGAACGCCCTTCACGGTCAAACGATCATTAATTTACTGGGATTAGTGCAGTCAATCGATCCAATTGGTATTGTGTCGCAGTAAGCAAGTGGAAAATTGGTTTTGTTGTGTCAAATTGCACTTTTAAGTGATTCATTGTGATTAACTTGGATAGGAGATACTTAGAAAAACGAGGGTCATTGAACGTAAAATGCACTTAATATGTGATAAGCTATATTACGTCCAATCTATAGGCATGGGTCTCCCCAAGAGCACCCAGGGTTTTGCAAGATTTGGAATCTTCACTCTTATTAGGCGGGTTGGTTGGATCCGAGTAAGTTGGTACAGAACAAAACTACGCTTTTTTATAGTTGATAGACCCATGCTTGACCACAATCTCACCTGATGGAAAGTGTTGATGTGGCCGAGGATAGATCGCAAGGGTCTAGAAGGTTCACTCTTATCTTGAAAAGACCCAGATTGCTTAATCGGTTTATTGACACCGAAGGGTGGGTAGTACTATCCACACGACATGCAGTGTATTAGCTCTCGAAGTGGCAATGGACAAGCTATCGTGTAACAGATGGCAGATTTGCTAGATCAAATGTTGGACGAAACTGAGGTGGATGGCTGATAGGAATAAAGTGTTCATAATAATAAACACTAATTTCTTTGACCTAATATTTGATTGCTCCAACAATCTGCGGTTTTTTTACGTTCCCTTCTGATAATCTTTTGTATTGTATCTTATCAAGTTTGAATCGATTTTATCTATCATATCAATGCTGCTGCGGAATGTTATTGAACATTGGAGATCCAGCATAAATGCCAACATCGACAAAGATACCTGACTCGACAGGCTAGTGCATAGTGATAGTGCAAGTAATCATTGGTGACGGCTTTTAAAATCTGTGAAATTGCTTCACGTGAATCCTCCATCCGTTTAAAATTATCTTCTAAAAACTACTATTTTTTATGGATTAAATAAGCAAATCACATAAAGTTAAGGCATATTCTACAAATATAATTTGAATTGGAGGTACTTACAGCTGTCACATTGAAATTTTCCACAGGCTTCAAGTTAGGGCAGGCCCCATCATGAGTCACCTCCGCCATCGCAGCCGCCGCAAACACCACGAAGATAAACTGCAGCATTGTAGATGATTTAGGCTCAACAGTCAAATGTGAACTGCCATTTTCAGGCACAACCCCGCCTTATATAGCCGCGTCCCGTCAGAGGTCATGGACGTAGTTCAATTTTCGAATTGGATTATGGATGATTACTTCATTTGTGATTGGTTGATCGGATCCAGAGAGTTCTATATTTCCAGAACAGCATAGCAACTGCTACATCAGACTGTAACCTGCTAACCTGATACGTAATTTTACAAATACCTAAGCACTCCTTAACCCATTATAAATACAGTACAAACTATACATATTGAAACAAATGCCTCCAATCTATTAAATAAAATAAATATTGCTGAACCACATTAAACATTGTCTCCGCATCATAACAACCCATTATTACGTTTTACTACTTGGCATGGGACTTCCTAGAATATAACCATTATAAGAATTTAGGGAATTTGTATAATACCCACGCATATGGCACTTTGTTGACCGCGCGCGCTTTTGCCTAAAAAAGTCGTAAACACTAAACTTTAAAAGCAGAGCGATTTGGTTACCTGTCACTGTACCATTGCGGATTGCAAACATAAACAACACATAGTATGCAAAACGCAAGTGTGATAAGACTGTTAGGGATAAAAAGTGACTTAGCCCTCGAATATTATCATGCTCTACTTGTCCCTTGGTTCAAGAATTGGTCACAGTTGAGTGATGTCCCCGATGCTATTCTTTATAATAATGATATTTAGCCAATCATCCGAATGATAGAGTAGGTATTATTTAAATCGACATTAGCCAGAAAAAAACAATTGCTTAAATTACTAAGTGACGTTTTATAAAATTTGTATGTTCTGTCACAACAAAATAAACAATGACAATCTGAGAATGAAAACAAAAATATTTTCGATTTGACAGCCCTATCTGTAATTTGCATGGACAAAGTAAAACAAGTTAAGTTGAAAATCACATCGTTAGGAATAATATAAAAATCCAATGTTTTTTCGTAACTATTGAAACAACATTTTTATCAGGCTTACACTGTAAATATAACTAAATTGAGTAGATTAACCGTCTCGCTTACAATAGGGTCGGAAAATAACCATCTATTGAACCATGTACTATTAGTAGTTGGGATGGAAACTGTCTGGATGGTTGCAATTTTCTTACACAGGCACGTATCGTATGCGTATTTATTGTGTATTTAAACATTTAACGTACTTTAACTTAATAATGGATTATGTTTATAGTTTTTTTACTTTTTTAGTGCTGATGTTTGATATTTTTAGATGATGTCTAACATAACAAACATAATGTTTATGTCGATTTGTTCCTGGAAACACTACGATTGGTAAGTTTTCCATTAGTTAAAATATTTCCCGTAGAAGCCCATATTATTTATTAGGGTTGCCAAAATGGCGTCCGCGTAACATAATTTTGTAATTTTATAAAACACTTGACACGGGCAAATTGCGCTTAATAAGCGCAGAGTCCAATACATAAACTAAAAATAGATTATTGATTATGTGAGGTAACAAAATAACAAATGCCCCATCAGTGCAATATAAAGTAGTTACGAGAGGTTTAGCCAATTGAGCGTCCCGCCAAATTATTGAATGATCACATCCTTCAAACTTTCCGTTGTTGTCTGTCTGAAGTAGTATATCTATTTTCATTCTATAGGTATAGGTACCTTTAGTTATATAGTCTATTTTGTAATATGCTGGGTGGTGATTAAGAATAGTACCACCACAAATATTTACTCGTGGGTCGTCAAACAGATATATAGATATTTATATCTACATAATTCTTAATTTAAACATACTTACCTGGCGTGGTGATTATACCAAATCCCTTAGGATCTGTAATAGGTTAATATGGGGGAGAAATGTCAGGCACATTTCAGATTGTTGGGACGTGTATTGAGTCGTTATGGTGATGGTTATAACTATAAAATATAATATGGATCCAAAACGTTATCTGGCAATTCAATATAAGTAGGCTTTAAGATTAGATTTAGAGGCAATTGTCCATTTCTCTGGATAATTCGATCGAATCGAATTCTGGATCGAATCGAAAATCAGGAGATATGTAGGTACCTCGAAGAACATGGATCACCGATTATATCAAAGAGGATTAGCTCGTTGAAATGGCAGTGGGCACGTCACTGAGCGCGTAGAACAGATGATCGATGGGGCCGAAAATTTATTGAATCGAAACCATGTATGTACTAGCAAAGCGGTGTCAAACCTCCACTAACAAAGTTGATTCGAAACTAGGTCAAAAATACATATTGTGTAACCATATTAACGTCGTTTATTATGCGAAATCCCCTATTTTCAAATAAAACTTACAAAAACATGCCGCATCAACGCTTATCATTGATAATAATATTGATACAAAAGATAATCGGTACAAAACAAGAAATATTTTAGTAATATAGGCGAATTGCAGAAGTCATAAAAGTGTTATTACCTACTATCAGATTCAAATGTAGTGAATCGGTGATGTGTAAAAAAACAAGAGTGACAAACAAAGCCAACAAATTACCTATAACTCGTAGAAATTAATGTTCACTGATACATGTGAACAAAATACATTATAACTTTCCATTTACCAATGACCATTCATTATAGCGCAGCGGCTGCGACGCAATAAGTTGCGGGTTCGACTCCCGCCTTGATACCAAAAATTTATGATCTTCAAATGATTGTTCAAATGATTGGTTTTGGGTGTTTTCTATGTATATTATAATATCAATCTATGTTATGTATTTGTTTATTCCATAAAGAAGATCAGAAATTTATCACCCGCAACACAAGCTTAGAGCTTAAGCTATGTGACTGTGTGAATCGTCCAGCAATATAATGTAGATTTATTTATATTGATTTTTGCGTGTACTTTGGTATAGCAAATAACGAAGCAATATTTTTTTTTGCATTTAATTTAATTCTAGCTTATATTATTGCTCCCTAATAGTATTTATAATTGTAACAAGAATTTGTCATTATGATTACTGAATAAATGTTTCTACATTATATTATTATTTCTTCAACAGTTTATCTAAATCACTCAGTTATCAGCTCCTTAAAAGTACGTATCGATTAATTAACAAAATCACGACATTGATTCAAAACTTATCTTTCTACCCAACTACGCCAGAAGGAGGGTTCAGCTGATTTGTCGTAAAAGTAGACCAAACTTTCAAACTTACAAATTGTTGTCTATATATTAATATTAGTAAAATATCAGTAGCAGATAATATTAAACTTTAAGTTGGCTAATAGGCTTTTATTAAGTAAATCCGCGTAAAAATCACAGAACGCCAAAATTTCATGAAAGATTATCATGAAGATAAGGAATTTATATAAATGCAATAATAAGATAAGGGGTTTTCATTAGTTCGGTTATTGTATAGTGTGCGAGACCATGATCTGAAAATGTTCAAGTTTTTAGCAATAAGTTCGTTCTTTGTGTTTGGTGTTAGTGCTCAGATTCTACAGGAAGGACAATGTAACGCCAATATTGCTTTGGAGACCGATTTCTCGGCAAGCGAGGTAGGTTTTATAGCAGAACTAGCCGACCCGCGAATAGCTTAGCTTGTTTTTTTTACTTTAATCTATAAATATATATATATAAATCATCATTCGATAGAATCCTAACCCTGAATGGTTGATTTTTTTGATGATGATGATGATTATGACGTTGGAAATCTGTGGAGTTTATTGAACTTTACCTTCTTATATCGGGTTCGTACACATAGAACATCCGTTTTACAGGTCCGTTTAAACGTATATGTTATTAGCGTATGTAGTTGTATGAGCGAGTTCATACAGAATACAGTATTCCGGATCCAGTAAAAAATACCGATCCGACAAAATAAGCAGCAATCCGTTTTACAGGTCCGTTTAAACGTATATGTTATTAGCGTATGTAGTTGTATGAGCCAGTTCACACAGTATTCCGGATCCAGTAATACTATACTAATCCGGATCTGTTAAAATCGGTCCTGTAAATGCTGTGTCAATATTACCTCCAGTAGCGTCGGATCTGTTAAAATCGGTCCTGTAAATGCTGTGTGAATATTACCTCCAGTAGCGACGGATCAGTTAAAAAGGATCCTGTAAAACGGATGTTCTATGTGTACGCGCCCTAACATAGTCCGTCACGCAAGAGTCCGCATTTAATTTACCCGAGGAATTGAATTTGTCATTACAAGTCTTTAATATGGAAAAAAACTTCGAAAATCACACCACTACTTTCAGGGTTTATCACGTTAAACTTTCGCATTATATATATCGCATACTTTCGCATTTATAACATTAGTAAGGAAGGATAAGTAAGGATTATTATTTACCTTATTTATTTAGTTATAATTGATGTAATTTAACTAATATAATATTTTGCATGTCAAATCAATTGATGAATTATAATTATGTAGAACTAGATAACTTTCACACCTCAACCGTGTTTCAAGCAATAAATCATTTTATTACCTAAAAGTCTTTTTGACGTGTCCGTGTAAATCGTAGTCTCTATGGAAATGAATGTTTTGACTTAAATTTTTTATTTGTATAAATCTTACTAATAACGTGATAAAAGTTTCAGTGCAGATTAGTAAAATGTTCCAAATAATTCAGCCACTACAAATTTCACATTTCTACTAGTTTTACAGTAAGAAAAAACTTGTAACAGAGACCTAGCCCAAGAATTTACTGATAAGGGATTAAATAAAGCCATAACTTAGACGAGTATCGAAAATAAGATAATTGTTATCGATAACAAACAAAATACTAGTCATTTGTAACGAAACTAGATCTCGCAAACTTATGAGTTTGAAAATTTTCGTGAGTTACTCTATTCATTTATACACTTTGAGTACATAATCATTATATTAATGTTCCCACTGCTGGGACACCTTGACTTTTCTCTTGACGAGAGAGATTACGCCTTAACTCACTACCCTGGCCAAGTGCGGGTTGTGAATTACACACTAATTTTAAGCTAATTCTATAAAAAATATAAATAGTGTATCTAACACAACTTTCTTATATTTAACGAATATAGTGCATGTTAATATATCTTCGCTCGCTTCGCTCGCTCGTTCAGTAAGTGCCTAATTCCCAGATAACGGATAATGGTTTAAGGAGTATTATTGTATTAGTTAATTAACTTCAGTATACTTTCAATTGTCGTTTAAATAGGCAATAATACTCAATTAAAAAATGTTTAATTTTTATCTAAGTTTATTGAATTTTTTTGTGCTATTCAGTGTTGTAAAAGCTCAAATTTTGCAAGACGGACAGTGTGGATATGTTCCTGTGACTGGACTTTTTCGATTAAACGATGTAAGGTTATTTCATCATGTTTTTAATGAACGTTTAAGGACGATTTTTGACGCGTTGGCATCATTAATGCATTTTAAAAATTAATTTAACATTATTGGGTTAATAGAAGATATCGTCGAATTTATTTTTAAAAATTATCGTTCTAAAACGATTTTATTTTGATGAGCCTAATACTGATTTAAATTAATAATTGACTTCTAATATTAGAACACAATAGGGGTAACATACCATGATGAATATGTTGATGAGTTTTCCAATTCGGTACTAATTAAATATCGCAGTAAATAAACTCAGAATGAGGGTAGATCGGTTCGTTTGTGAATGACTGTGTGCCCGCTCGTGCAAATGTTATCAGTATTTTCGTGACGATGGCGCTTGAAACAATGTCAAAGTGGTATTTTATATTTATCATTTACTTAACGATTTATTCAATAAATACTTATTTTCTTTTCAGTTCATAGGAACTTGGCATGAAATCCGAAACGCCCATTCATATCCCGGAGACTGCTCGACGATCGAGTTCACAAGCAATGATGATGATGACAGCCTCAGGGTCATAAAGAGGACGACGAGAGAAAACTTCTACCACGAGTACGAAGGAGCTGTCACCGTTGGGGATAGTCCTGCGCAGCTAACGCTTAATATAGCTTCACTTTCGAATAATCGTGAGTAATATGTTGTATCATCATAATAAGACATTGTGTATCCCACTAATGGGCAAGGGCCCAATAGAAACCATTGTCTTGTTTTGTCTATGGAGTTATGTATGAATTAACATTATGATAAACTTAAAATATTTGCGAATTATAACATATTATAAAACACAACAACCTATTTTTTACAGCAATCGACTTTTGGGTGATTCATACTGACTACTCAATTTACGCGCTCACTTATGGGTGTGAGAATGTTGGCACCACGCATAGAAATGGTAAGAAGGTTTTCCTTATGTTTTCATAATCATAATTTTTATCTTTTTATTTTGTGAATGACCTGTGTGGCGCAGCAGACGAAGGCTTGCGAGACTGTGGGTTCGATTCTCGCATGGGACTAATTTTTGGACAATCTGCGAATATTGGTTCTAAGTATTTTGTATTAATTAAATGGATTATGTAAATCTAGTATCTGAAACACAACCACGAGCTTACCACGGAGCTAAATGTTGCTGTAAGAAATAATATTTTTTTATATTTGATTTATGTTCTATTGGTAGTAATTAAGTTCTTTTAATATTGTAATGTTTATTCTTTTTATATTATTATATGTCCGAAATGGATAAAGTTGTTAAAACCTGTACCTATAATTTATTAAAAAATTAACACAACTTAACAATAAAGTATTCTTATTCTTAAACTTTTACAGTATACATCTGGATGCTGGGCAGAGAGTCCGCATACCCCAACCTCTGGATCGAGTTGAACCTGAGCACCATCCTGAACAATCTGCTCGGCATCACTACGGAACAGCTCCGAGCCGTCAGCCACAGCGAAGATGCTTGCTACCGGCTTCCGGTCATTGAACCTGGCGAGGCTGTGGTCCTACCAGGCCGGTGTAGCGAGGAGATCAGAGGAGTGGATAACTTTAATGCTGGAAACGTAAGGAATCGTAGACTTTTAAAACTATCATGTTTCTTTTATAATATAAGCATATGAAACGGGTAACAGGTAGAAGATGGCGCTTGAACAGTACTCAAATATAAGGAAAATCGGAAAATAATATAACTTAATATTTATTGAATTCGTTAATCACGCACGGAGATAATTTATAAACCTTTCAGTTCCTGGGAGTGTGGCATGAAATCAAAAGCTACTACTCCCCCAACGCGCTGGGGACTTGCAGCCGGGCCACTTACAGCGATGGAGGGGACAGGGTCAATGTCCTCAATAGCCAGATCATCAACAACGCGCTATTTACCATTGGAGGACATGCTACAGTTGCCAGTGAAGATGGCAGTGGCCAGCTTCTAGTTGTTTTAGAGGTTGCGCCTGGTGGTAAGGAATCTTTTATATCTTAATGGTCTAAGTAACGATGAAAACAAACATTGTGTGGAAACTGGGACGATCTGTGAATTTCGAACAGTTTGAAGAACATGTTATATTATTAACATGTTACATTCATTGTTGATCTCGTTGCAGTGCAAAAACTTTTTAATACTTTTTAATCAAAAACTTTTTAAACTTTTTATACCTAATTTCTAATGTAGTTATTGTTTTCAGTATTAGCGGAAGAAAATCTGTTTATTCTCGGAACAGACTACAATCAGTGGGCTGTCTCATACACTTGTCAGAACGTGGGTGAAAACTCCAGACAAAGTAAGTTTCTATAACCTGGAATTACTTGCTACTTTTCCAGCGGGAAAATGTGTTTTCCTGAAAATATCTTGGAGGAATTTAAATAATTACCATGCTGTCTAGGCAGCTTGGCGATTGCATTTAGTTATGAGTTATGAATCGTTTAGTAAGCTTGGAGCTTGCTTAATGTTACTGTATGAATTAACCAGCAATAATTTATATTTACCTCTCAGTTTTCAGTTGGATCCTCAGTCGAAGCAGACAGATCACGCCAGAAGTTCAGGCTGAAGTAGACCAAGTCATCGGCTCCTTCATAGAGCTGAACCACTTGTACTACCAGGATACTGATCAGACGGATGTGGGCTGCTTCTACGTTCCGGACCGGACTGATCCGAACGAGCCGCTGGTCTTCGGAGGACAGTGTGACCAGAGCATACCTGTAGTCAGTGATTTCAGGGCTCAGGATGTAAGTTTTTATTCTTCTTTTGATTTATATTCATGGAAATAGAGAGACCGGAAGCCACGTGCAAAGCACAGCCAAATGATATTTTAATCGTCGTACTCGTAATTTATTGGCAATACATGCCGAATATTACTTTTTAATTATTTATTATATTGGATATTTTGCTTCTTTTGTGTGAACGAATGAAAAAACTTTTATTATGCCACATGGCGATCATCATAACTGATGAACAAAACAATTACAGAGATAAATACATATTTTAGTAATGTACCTATATAATTTATAATATAGTCGATCGGGTAAGTCATCATGGTGAAAGGAGATCTATTTAATTATATTTAGAGGGCATTCCACCTTCCACCCAAAATCAATGTTAAGCTACCTATTCTTGTTCACAGTATGTCGAGATGGTGAGAGAAATCTATCATCTTATTATATTCAGAGGAGATTCCACTTTCCACAAGCTTAGCTATTTATGTTCATGTTCACAGTATATGGGGCTTTGGCATGAAATTGAGAAATACCCAACGGCCTTCCAATTCGGAGAATGCAGCAACGCCTACTACACCCTGCTAGAAGGCACCGTGGATGTACTAAACACCCAGGTGTATCAAGAGAGTCTGCTGTCGATCCGAGGGTCTGCAGTGCCGGTGGAGGATGGAAAGTTGGTGGTCTCGTTTCCTATTGAAGGAACCGATAGTGAGTACACACATAAAATGAAATTAATAGAGAACAAAATTCATCATTATCCCTATTTACTTTGCGTTGCTAGGACACAGGGAGACACTCTTGTCAAGACAGATTCAACTCCTGCCTTAATTCAACTCTCCAGCTAAGTGCGAGTAAATGACACTATATAACACGTTCTTCAAACTATTCAAAGATCTCAGAACATGCCGTTTTCCTTACGATGTTTGCCATCACCGTTTGTGCACGTGATTTGAAAGCGCACGTAATTTTTTCAAGAAATATATACCAATACATAGCGTTTGACTTTTAAACTTTAACTGCAATTCGGAATGTATTTAATAAATTAATGACTTACTTTATTCCAGTTACCACATCTTCTGATTACTGGGTTCTTCGGACCGACTACGAATCTTTTGCACTGGTTTACTCCTGTTCGAACATCAACGATTATCAACAACAAGGTAAGGTTTAACTGAAACCAAATGATTATCATCAATTATACCAACCCATAGAATGTCCCACAATTAGACCCTTGATCATTTGTCATAAAGAAAAAAGAAGGGGGCGGTTATATTGATGTTTTCTTTATCTAAAATTACTTTCCAGTAACATTCTGGAAGCTTAGCAGAAGCAAAACACTATTACCTGAAGCGGAGGCTGAAATCAACGAGGTTATCAGCCAAATCAACGTGCTGGATCAGCAGTACTTCCTGATCACAGACCAGAGAGAACCAGCCTGCTTCTACTACCCTGAGCATCAGCCAGGGGTACCTGTTGTGTTCCCGGGGACTTGCGAAGCTGATATACCAGTGGTGCCCAACTTTGATCTAGTGGCGGTGAGTTTTGGACTTTGTCTACAGGATTGAAACGGTGAAGAACTTCTTTTCCAGATAGACCAGAGTGTGTGAGTGTTTGATATAAACTTTAGTTATTCTATTCAAAGAAAAACGTAGAATTTTAACGAGATCAATCTTATAAGCAACAGTTGAAAAAGAGGCGCTGCTCTGATTTTGATTTATCGAAATCGTAATCCGTATGTCTTTAACATAAACTTCACATCGAATTCATTTCCTTGAATAGGCATCCAAAAATGGGCGTCAACAAGGTTAAATTGAATCTTCATCTTTCAAACTTACGAAAATGTTTTGGCGTTTTGATTCTTTACTGCAAACTTTCCCCTTAACTGAGCATCAAACTTTGCACCTCCATAAAACCATTAACACAAACATTTCCCCAGTTCGAAGGCCTTTGGTACGAAGTAGAAGCCTACCCCAAGGATCAGCAGGAAGGCCACTGCACCGACCACCACTTCTCGCCTGGCACCGGCAACGCAGCTCTGCACTTCGTATCTTCCAGTGTTGACGACCAGCTGTTGACGTCCACTAACGGACAGCTAACTCTCTACCCCAATCAGAATGGAGGCAGATTTACTTTATCGTTTGTTACGGGTGGCATAAGTAAGTTACTTTTACTTTTCACCATGCTACCTTATAGTAGAAAAAGTATAATACGTGATCAGTTTCCAATGTAAAAATTGTGTTTAAATTACATTATTGTGTGTTAAAAAAGTAATATTTTCTTTCAGCCATTTCTATACCGTATTACGTGATAGCAACGGATTACACAGACTATGCCTTAGTATACAGCTGCTTGGATCAAGTGAACTCAGATTTTAGAGGAGGTAAATTTATTTTACATTTATTTATCTCTTATCTCTCTGTGACATTAATTTCATACAGAAATCGATAAAAATAACTTTAATGTAAAATTGTGTTTTATTCAGGTGGTAATGACGATTTTTATATGAATCAACATCTTTATATTAACTAAAAACTCAGGGTTAACTTTATGTAAAATTTAAGTTCCAACATTATGCTTCCAAAAATAAGATTTTTTTTTCAGTTTATGCATGGAAACTGAGCAAATCAAAACAGCTATCCAGCAACGGAATCACCCAAATCAGCAACGCCATAGCCGCCAATCCCACCAACACCTTACGTAATGATTACTTCGATCCCGTGGACCAATCAGATGACGCCTGTTTCTATTTCCCCGACTTGGCTGCCGGTGAACCAGTTGTCTTGCCCGGACAATGTGATACCGATGTACCTTATGTTCGGGACTTCAATATTACTGCTGTGAGAACTTTTTAAATATACTTCCATGATAATCAAACCTAAATCGTAACGATCTAGTTAACATATGGGCAAACATACGAAACCAGACTTGTGGCGCCTGTTTAAGAATAGTACCGCCTTATCTGTGCCCGCGGGTTTTGTCAAACCGTTACTAAGAAGGGAAATAGTATCTTTCTTTGTATTTTACCAACTTACTGCATTCACTAATCCAAAATAGGCGCCCCACGCTAACACCTGGTTAGCGTGTGATTATACTAAATCCTCCAAGACTTGAATGAGTCCTATACGGGAGATTCGTGTCTAATATGTGTTGTTGCTCAGCAGCTGAAAAAACTTAAAATGATAACAAGTTTACAAGCTGAAATTTGTATTCGTAGAAAGTAGTATAAAATCCGTAAAATGTTTTATAAAATCCTTATTTTTAACTGTCACAGTCATATAACTCATTGTACATTAACGAACTTTTAAAAGTATTCATCTTATTTTTAGTATGAAGGCCGTTGGCGTCTTATTGAAAGCTACCCTTACAAAACTGGGAGCAGTCAGTGCAACCAGGCAACCTTTGAGGTTCAGGCTAGCGGCAACATACTTCTCCACACGAACGAAGTTGTGAACCAAGCTCTAGTGGAAATGGACACCGTCGCCACGCTGACCAATAACCCGAATGATGGAATAATTAACGTCATCGTCAACCCTAATAGTAAGAATTTTGAGAATATTTAAAACAACCGAATCAGGAAACTTATGGTTCCCATTCCATGTTGTATTGTTTAAAAGCATATTAGCTTAATTAGTTATTTTCTTTCCAGCTGCTGATCAAACTACATTCACGGTCTATATTCTAGATACGGATTATAACTCCTATTCTTTGCTATATGGATGTATCAACATTAACGAACAACAGAGAAGAGGTTAGTATAAAATCATTACATAATAGCATCATATCTATTAGTGTCTATAAACTTTCCTTATTTTGTTATCCTGAAAGCAAAAATAAAAATACTTTTAGTTATGCTTCTAATTATTCTCGGCAAGTCATTTCAATAACCAACTTCAAATAAAATACATAATTACACCATCACGGATGTTCCGCTATATTGAATTTAATTATTTTCATAGTCTTGTCATCTTCTTAGATTATCATCTTCAAAATTGAGTTGCTAGAATTTACCTGAACAAACATGCATTCAATTCCAGTAAAATACCTAAAATCTTTTAAATGTTTAACCTCTTCTCAAACAGTTTTCAGTTTCAAACTAAGTCGTGATACTACCTTGAGTGCTGATTCAATTGCTGCTATCGACATCGTCACCGACAATGTGCTGGTTCTCAACGACCGCTACTACCAAAGCACTGATCATTCAGATAACGCTTGCTTCTACTATCCTCCTGTTGGAATTGGACCTACCATCTTCAGAGGGCAATGTGACGAGAACATTCCCGTTGTAACTGGATTTGATACTGTTAATGTGAGTATCCTCAAATTAATTTAATATCAGAATACGAAACGGGTAACATACAAGAATTTAAATGTTTTTGAGTTTCCCGATACCTCGTCACTGTTACAATCTGCACGGAGAGACTGATATTATTCACAATAGAACCGATTTACCTGAGTCTTTTATCGCGATACGGTATGTTACCCGTTTCGTGTTCTAATATTGTTTAAAAGTTTAAAAAGTTAATATGTATCCTGAAATTAAGTGTAATTGCTAGTGGACACTCTGACGCGCCACAGAATAGCAGAATCAAAGAAGCGGCGATTTCCCGTTTATTTGAAATGAATTTTTTAAACTTAGAATTTCTAGTGTCTTAGTTTTATCGTCTTTTACTTTCCGAGAGAGAGTACTCTCGGAAATTTTCTTTTTTCAAACAATTATCTATGCTTCCCCATTTAAAAAAAATGTATGTTTGTCTGTTTTAGTACATGGGTCAATGGCATGCCGTGGAATCGTACCCACAACCCTTCCAAGACGGAACTTGCCACAATGCGCGCTACACACTGCGCGAAGACCTACAGCATGTGGAAGTCTACAACACCCAGGTTATCCAACAAGCCCTGGATACCATAACTGGATATGCTGAACCTATTCCATCATTAGACGGAAGTGCTAAATTACTGGTGACTTTTCCCTCATTGGGAGGTTTTGGTGTGTATTTATCATGTTTGTTTAGTGCGGAAATAATGAACTATGATAAACTTTTAAATTTCATAGACAGTAATGTAATGTTGTCATGAAAAATTACTAATTTATGAATGCCACTGATTTACTGATTGTTACTAATTGTATCAATACCAATTGTATTGTAACATGTGTGTAAGTGTTGTATTATTTTATCCTAAAAAAATAGTTATGAAGCTTTTTGTTCTATGAATGGCTTTGGCTGTATTTCATATTATTTATGCGCAAATGTGTTTGCTTGCTGCAAATAAGGATTAGTCATGTATTTAAACATATCTTTAAATGTTTTTTAACTAAAAGTCTGTTTTTAGTTCCACCATCACCATATTGGGTACTATCAACGGACTACTCGAGTTATGCGCTTGTCTATTCCTGCCAAAATACAGATGATGAGCACAGATCTGGTATGTACAAATCATGAATGTATAATAAATATAAGGTAAAAAAATTGTCCAGATGCCGCAAATAATTTTATTAACTGGTGTAATAATTATCTAATCTTCAATTCCAGTAACGAGTTGGAAATTGAGTAGAACAAAAACTCTACCCGCTGAAGCCGCTACAGATATTCAGGCAGTTGTAGACTCTATTCCGGTGCTGGACGATCGATATTTCCTTGACAGAGATCAGACTCCTGACGGCTGTTTCTACTTCCCCGAACCTCAGCCAGGAGTGCCTGTTCTTTTCCCTGGACAATGTGACGCTGGTATTACCGTTGTGCAGGATTTCGATATGTCAAGGGTAAGTTAAGCAGCCATAGACTAGACTAGACGTAGGCTAGACGGCTTTTAACTGTGTCAAAAAAAAATGTTTTTTAAATCCATTTTCAGCAGTACCTATTAAAAAAAGTTACTTTAATCTGTCCAAGCCCTAACGAAGGGTGAAATTGGGGACGACATATTTTTATCGTTTCGAAGACCTAAATGCATCATGTTTGCTATCATAATGAAACGAGCATTTGAATCTTAGACAAATTAACTGGTATAGTTACACTATTCATTTTATAACGGGAATTACTCACGTATTTACAATGACGCTCACTCTCCTTGAAAAAGACTACTTATGTTGTGGTCGAAACGTCGAGAGTGGTTTAACTCCTTATTTCTCGTTTTTATAAAATGAATAACTGGTATAGATAGAATCCTCTAGATTTGTAATTTAATATGATGTTCCAAAAGTTTTCTCTTGTAGTTCACAGGTATATGGCATGAAGTGGAAGCTTATCCCCATATGCTCCAATCTGGAGACTGCGTGCGTCATGACTTCACAATTACAGCGACCACTAGCGCCCTCGGACTCAACTCTTACAATGTTGTCTCACAATCTCTCGGCGTTAGCCAAGGAGTCTTGCAATTCGCCTCCAACGATAACTCTGCCCGATTCACGATTACCTATACACTAAATGGCCTAGGTAAGTAAATTAACAATCTTGACTGAAACTTTAAAGTAAAGACAGTTAAAGTAAAGAGTAATTGGTTAGTAGGTAGTCAAGTAGAGGTAGAGCAAATTGAATTACAATATAACGGAATTAAAGTTGTGAGACGATGCAAAATGGAATAAATGGTAAGGAGTAAACAGAAGGAAATAAGAGAATGCGGAATTATTTATTTTACAAACTCTCATCTGAAATATAAAATCAAGACTTATAAATCTTTTAAAATAAACTGACATAATTATGACGCGGTAACTATTTATGACCCATGCGTGAATTATAAACAAATATTTTTATCTGCAGCTTATCAAACTCCTTTCTGGATAATCGACACCGACTACGACAACTACGCGATTGCCTACGCCTGCGACAATAACGGGGCTGATTTTAGAGGCAGTGAGTATTATTTAGAGGCATTTCTTCTTTGTTGAGTTTAATTTACATAGATTTTAATATCTATTATTACGAAAATTTTGACATTTTGAGAACGAAAACATTTTACTAAAACATTTAAATATTATTCAGTACCTACCTACCTAGTTCTGTAAATAAACCTTTACTGGGTAGATTCTGCGGCATTATGTTTTTGCAAGTACCACTCTTCCGCCCACAAATAAATAAATAGTGCATTAAAAGAAGATGCTCATTTACTCACCAAATCAACTAACATGCCTAAACATGTTAAGTTTATTACCCTTACTTATTTACTAGGTTTATTAATCTTTTAAGTTTATTTCTTTACTTTTATAACATGTTTTTCATGCAGTAATCGATTGATTGCCATTTTAGTTTGGAGCTGGAAACTAAGCAGAACAAAACAATTACGACCTGATGACACAATTTCAATCAACAACGCCATTGCTAACATAGACGTCCTCAACAACGATTACTACGAGCCAGTAGACCAGAGCGATGCGGCCTGTTTCTTCTACCCGGAGCATCAGCCTGGGCTCCCTGTGGTCTTCCCAGGGAGCTGCGGGAATATTGCTCCTATTCCCAACTTTAATGCTTCAGCTGTAAGTTCACTTAAAATACATAAATACTTTTAGGTTTGGAGGGAATGATAGAAAGTTCCCTCAATGTTCAAGAGTTTCTTTATTAGGTTGGTCTATACCCAGTGGTCTTGCCTATTCTCCCATTTTGTAATTCAGCGCGATATACTTTATGTACTTGTATCAAACATTACCTACAATAATGTTTGGCACTTACGCTATTTAGCTAAAAGATTAAAGTTTTTATGTCATTTATTTCCATAAAATCCTAATAATCACTTGGACAGTAGTTTGTTTTCTTCTTTTGTGCAATCTAGAGCAAAAGACAGGTTTCTAAAAACATTCAAATTCCGACTAATTTATTTTCCCAGATTTGTGAGAGAGCATCTAATAATTTATTCATTTTTTTGCTTTGATTTCTAGACCCTTATCAAATTCTTATATTAGTGGAAACTGACTTCCTTGACGCTGTCGTATCATGCCAAGTTATTTTACGTCAGTAACTCATCTAATATCTGTATCATCTGTTAACAGTACCTCGGCCTCTGGCGTACGATCGAGTCGTACCCGTCTCCTTCGCAAGTCGGCACATGCGGCGACGCCACCTACTCACTCGGAGACGGCGTGGTGGTGGTGTACAACACGGAGGTCGTCGGTGATACTCTCAGCACTATCTACGGCACCGCGGAGTTAGCTGCTGATGGAAGTGGCAGGCTTTATGTCCAGTTTCCTAACAGTAAGCTGTTATTTATCAGCCTCCCGTCCCTCTCCTATGTAATATTATAATGGATTTTACCTTTTAATGGTGTATTTTCTCGCGGCTTAAATTAGCCTAGGTGTTATTTAGGTAAATGTTATGAAACGTTCAGCCATTTTAGCTATAATAAGTAACAAACGTTTTTTGTTTGCATTGTATTTAAAATTCATGTTTTATTGTTTCAGCTCCTGTCATTGAATATTTGGTTATTGATACCGATTATGATTCATACGCTCTGGTGTATAGTTGTATCGATAGTGTTGGAAATGATGAGAGAACTGGTAAGTTTATTAACTTAATCAGAGTACCTAATAATATAATACCAATCAATCAGGTATGTTGCAGAACCATTTTACTGGATGTGGACTGCCCAGTAATGTTTTCTGTTTTAATATTTAATTTCCTCTTTTTATTCTTCTCTCTTTGCTTTGCATTGGCATCGCTCTGGAGAGTGGCACATGTCTTTAGACGTCCCAATTCTATTTATTATGCATAAGTATTTGTATTTTTATTACGTTCTAAATTAATTTTCCAGTGTTCAGTTGGAAGCTCGGTCGCCAAAACACCCTGCCCGTAGAAGCTCACACCGCCATCAGCAGCGCTATGAACACCGTCGATGTCCTCGACCAGAGATACTTCGAGGTCATCGACCGCAGTCCTCAAGGCTGCTTCTACTTCCCCGATCCTGATGACAACACTCCTGTCGTCTTCAGAGGACAGTGCGACCAGAATGTTCCTGTGCATGCTAACTTTAATCCTAATTTGGTTAGTATCAGTATTTTTCGTCGAACGTCCACCAACAAATGGACGGATGATCTTGTAAAAGCTGCCGGTTTGCTGTGGATGCAAGCTGCATCCGACCGTAATAACTGGAAGTCATATAGGGAGGCCTTTGACCAGCAGTGAACAACCGATGGCTGAAATTATGATGATGATAATGAAGTATTTTTTGTCATGGTTATCAAAGTCATACATAGGGTATCAGGTTGTAGCTCTCATGGAACTCTCTAAATAGACACTAAGTAATTTTATCTGTATATGTTGCACTGGTTTAAGCTCTCATGGAACTCAAAATAGACACTATGTAACTAATAAGTCGATGTGTAAATTGTCCATCTATATTTATTTATAATTTTATCTGTCTATCAGAATGTTTCACTGAATTTAATAATTCAAGTTAATTGTAACCCATATGTTTTGCTCATCTTGTTATATTATTTAATTAAATAATCAAAATCTTTATTATCCTATTTATTTAGCTCATTAAACAATTACCTTGAATTTTTAATTTGGAAAAATCATGTTTTTCTACTACAATGTTAAATGTTTGATAAATTGTTAATACCTTCACGGAATTCGAACCTGAGACCTTATGACACATTTTATTAATAAATTAATTTTAACTTTTCTTCCCACAGTACATCGGAACATGGTACAGCATCCACTCGTACCCGGCTCTGTTCCAAGACGGCACGTGCGCGCGCGCAGAGTACGACCTGGATGTGTCCTCGGGACTGATCACCGTTGTCAACACGCAGGTCAAAAACCAGGTCTTGGATGTCCAGAGCGGCACCGCGACTGTCGTGGACAATGCGAAGCTGCAAGTCACTTTCAATGTTAATGGAATAGATAGTATGTAATCAATTTTTTTTAATTTATTTATTATTACAAAAATAACATTTATATAACCAATTATTTGGTCCGTTTAGCTTTGAATCTCTTAAATCTAATGTTGATCCGTACATTTTCAAAAGTAGTAGTGAGTAGTAAGTAGGTTTTAAAAAACATATTTTTTTAACTGTGGACTTTTGTGTTCCGCTAAATTTGCCAGTGTGTGTATTTATGCTGAGAAATATTTTTAAGCATAAATATGTCACGTGGCTGACATAAGCAAACGAATGATAATTATTTGTAGCATGTATTCGGTTCAGACGGTCAGACAATGACTTCGACTTTGTTTTATACTATGTAGATGTGAGAGTGATAGTTCGTGGTTTTGTTTCAGTTACTGCTGACTACTGGGTTCTATCTACTGATTACGATTCATACTCGTTTGTTTACTCTTGCACAAACCTCAACGAGGAATACAAACAAGGTAAAGTTATTATTATATGTAAGTCACTTTTGGGAACAGGTCTCCCCAATATTATTAATTGTGATTTTATTTCATCACGCTTATTGCTAGTTCGGAGCCGTGTTGGCTAAGTGGGAGCACACTAGACTTTTATTCCGAAGGTCGTGGGTTCAAATCCATTCGCGCACCTCTGATTTTTCTTCTTGAAAAATGTTTGTGTTTTATAAGCACGTGCTATAACGGTAAAGGCTTAGATCTAAAACTCTTTTTCAATTACGCTGTAAATTTCCACTGTAAGTCAATATAGTTTTATATTACAGTAACCAGTTGGAAGCTCAGTAGAAGCCAAACATTCCCCGAGACAGCAGTACCCATCATCAACAACATCATCAGCAATGTGCAAGTCCTGCAGGAGAGGTACTTCGTAGAGGAGAACCATAGTGAAGAAGGTTGTTTCTTCTACCCCGACAATGAGGGCGGTGACGTCATCTTGAATGGACAATGTGTGCCGGATGAGCTAGTTCCGGCTGTAACCGGTTTTAATGCTCAAACGGTTAGTAAAATAAAGTTATTTATTAGAAAAGGGGCGTATAAATTCTGACACAGTGTATCCATATAGACAGGATGTGAAACCACATCTCTCGGGGTATAACAAATTATACATGGTGCCAGTGACATCATATTTGAATGTATTGTGTGGGTTATTCGAGTGTAAGCGTTGACACATTTTCATAAATAGTTCTATTTCAATATTCTGCTGTAAAAAGTCATAAAGCGAAAATATTATAACACAAGTAACACAAGCTTTGAGCTTACCACGGGGCTAGTTAATTGTCAAGCAATATTTATTTAATTACACTGCAGTTCTCTGGCACTTGGCACGAAGTGGCGCGATTCCCTCATGGTTCCCAAGAAGGTGAATGTGCCACTTCCACCTTCAACACGGCTGCCGGTGGCATCTCCCTGGTTCAGACCATCGTGGAAGACGAGCATCTATCTACCACTGATGTGACAGCGACGCTGGACGCCAACGGCCGCGGGGTTATCTACATTACTGGTGATGATGGTAAGTTCAATCGATATAATTATAGCGATATTATGGTATTCACTGATGATAAGACACCGGCACCGCTTTGTTTCTATGCAGGTATTTAAATATTGATAAATTATAAAAATGGTCTAGTAGCGATTAGAACTGAAGGACAAAACGACGTAATTTGAAATTGTTCCTTTTTTTGAGTGCATCCCATCTGGTCCGGATTTTTTTTAGAGTGATTCCAATAGCTAGTAGATAATTATATTTTATGTTCTGTGTAGACAAAAAAAATTGTTTAACTTTGTTAGAGTATGTATTAGCAGAATAAACTTTTTATATGTCACCACTGAAAACAAAGTAATAAATATACTAACCAATATTTTAGAATGTACATATCTGATTTGAATATTACACAGCGAAGCGTTCTTAAGCTAGATATTCATCCGTTAATTTATGTAGAAGATGAAATTTATTTTATAAGAATGCTTTTTCTTTTTGCAGTTCCATTCGAGGCTTTGTATATTTTGAGCACTGACTACCAAGACCACGCACTGATCTACGGTTGCCGAAACCACAATGACACCAATAAACAAGGTTAGTTCATCATCATCAACATAATTAAAACCCATTTTACATTTCCCTACAAGCACGGGACACCCAGTAGAACCTATTTGGTATATTAATCTTGAGATATTTGTTGTATTTTCACGCTTGCCAGAGGGGTTTGTAATCGCTGTAAGTTGGTTCACAGAAAGACGCCCGCCCGCCTTCTGGTATGTTATAAATTCCAGTTTCAAAATAAGAAGGTGGGCAGCAAATCTGACTCTAAAGAATCTCTTGAGACCTGTATATAGTAATATAGCGGACCTAGACCAATAATTAACGATTCTAACACAAAGAAAATGTTACAAGTTTGAAAATCACTCGAGTAAGAAACATTTCTTGACAGTTTTCAGTTGGAAACTCGCAAGATCCCGCTCCGGATTCTCAGCTACATCCAACACCATTATTGACGGTATCGTCTCAGCAAACATTGACCTCTTCGAGAATTACTATGACGTCACAGAGCAGTCCAATGACGCCTGCTTCTACTACCCGGAGTTTGATACACTTCCTCCCGAAATTGTGCTGCCCGGCCCTTGTGATGACAGGATCAGAGGAATTGCGAACTTCGATGCCACTGCCGTAAGTGTTCAATGGAGTGTTGTTAAAGCTAGGTTACTACTTTTACTAGCTTTATATTGGTGCAAAACCTATGAATATTTAAAATGCTATAAAAAAATCTAGCTGTAACTAGCTAACTTTCCATTTATGCCAATATTTTTGAATATGAAAATAGTTTAGAAAAATCTAGATTCCGATGTAACTTTTTAGACAACGTTATAAGACCAGGGTTTTTAATTTTTTACAAGGAAAAAAATAGTAGTAGAATGAAACCCATTAGAAAAGGAGGGGAATATGGTAAAAATGAAAGGAAAAATAAATTACGGTCGATCTGAGTTCGGGAAGTGGGAGGGGGTGGGCTTTTAAGGGGAGAAAATGGTTTATCTCGATTTGCGGTGAAACTACTAGTCCTATGAAAAAAAGTTATATGGCAAAGTTGTAGGTAATAAAACGATCTACAACTTTTAATTCACGACTTTTATACATAGCCTCAAAACTTATGTGAAAAATTCAAATAACCAAGTTTTTTGTTTTTTTTATTTATCTTTTTCAAAAATTGTTATTTTTCTACGAAATTTGGTGAAAACTTGCCTATTTATGTCCCAAATACACTGTGATTTATTTGATTGAAAACATTATTGTTTTCACCTTATTTTGACTTAATTTTCAAAAATATAGACTAATTTTCAATCGAAAATTCACGTGTCAAAATATTAGCTTTTTTATAAAAATCAGTGTGCTTTATGTTCATTGAAATCTCTATTTTCTGATAGTTAAAAAAAATATATACATTACAATAGTAAATATTCTCAGAAAATGCACAAAACCGAAACAAAAATTTGTATCATTAGGTACAATTGGGTCATAAAAATGTGATTTTGTCTTTTCAGACTATATAATAATAATAATATAATAATAATCTGTTTGTATTATGTGCAATAAGTCGGATTATAAGCAATTATATGAAATAAAAATTGCAAAAATCACATTTTTATGATGCAATTGTACTAATGATACAAATTTTGTTTCGGTGTTTTGCATTTTCTGAGAAAATTTACTATGGTAATGTATATATTTTTCTTAACCATCAAAAAATAGAGATTTCAATGAACAAACAACATACCGATTTTTATAAAAAAGCTAATATTTTGACACGTGAATTTTCGATTGAAAATTGGTCTATTTTTTTAGTAATTAAGTCAAAATAAGGTGAAAAAATTAATATTTTTAATCAAATAAATTATAGTGTGTTTGGAACATAAATAGGTAAGTTTTCACCAAATTTCGTAGAAAATAAAATGTTTTTGAAAAAGATAGAAATAAAAAACCAAAAACTTAGTTATTTGAATTTTTCACATACATTTTGACGTTATGTATAAAAGTTATGAATTAAAAGTTGTAGATCGTTTTATTACCTACAACTTTGCCATATAACTTTTTTTCATAGGACTAGTAGTTTCACCGCAAATCGAGACAAACCATTTTCTCCCCTTAAAAGCCCACCCCCTCCCACTTCCCGAACTCAGATCGACCGTAATTTATTTTTCCTCTCATTTTTATCATATTCCCCTCCTTTTCTAATGGGTTTCATTCTACTACTATTTTTTTCCTTATTTGACCATTTTTGAAGCTAACTGCACTGGTCTATATACATTTTACGTCTGAACAAATGACAATAAAAGCTCTAATTTCTCCTTACCTGTTACTTCAGAGCATGTATATACATATTTAAAGATTAAGAAAAGATAAAAAAATACAAAATTATTACCCCTAGCTTGCAACTATTAGTTATTCCACCTCTTTTGCTCAAGATACGGTAAAAATATTAAGTCACATATTTAAGTCACTTATTAACAATATCAATTTCAGTACACAGGACTTTGGATGGAAATCGAGCGATACCCGCAACCGAATCAGTTCGGTACATGCGACCGCGCCTACTATTCTGCTGGCGACGGCAATGTGAACGTACGGAACTCTCTCGTATACGAGAACTCTATAAGAGAACAACTCGGAACTGCAGTTCCAGCTACTGACAACTCTGGTGTATTGGATGTCACGTTTGTTGTGAATGGAGGTTAGTTTACTGATCTATTGAGAGCGGGGTGCTTAGAAGAGAGACACAACGCTTCCTTACAAAAACTTTGCTGATATTAACTAACAGCTGAAAAAAAATCCTAAACATAGTTCTAGTCATAAGTGGTGAGCTCGCCTTTAATGGCACATATTTTATTCTCGTAAGTCCTCTTTTATAAAACTATTGTACTCGTAATAATTATGATATAGTCGGCTTTACCTTAATAAATAAAATCAAGTCCTCAATGAAAACCGCTGAACAGATAATATTGTGAAAACCGCGAGGACTCTGTAAATCTAAGAAGCTTCTGGTTAGAATAAATAGATTTTTTTAGGAAAGCCTATTTCAGGTATAGAACGTGATTTCAGACGGCTGAATTTAACTTTTGTAACCATAAACGGCTGAATGATTTAACTTGTTTTACTTAAGGTCTAGTTTTGTAACGTGATTTTTTTTGTTTTCAGTAACTGTGAATGCAAACTACTATGTTCTTGCAACTGACTATTTGAATTACGCTTTGGTGTACAGCTGTCGAAATACTGTCGTGAACGGAGAAGAGAGAAGTGTTGGTAAGTAACCTTGTTTTGTTTTATTATACTACGAGTATTTAATGAAAGTCGCACTCAACCTGTGAAATCTCTCAAAACGCTCAAGAACATTATGTATAAAATATGCATCCTCGCAAGAGTATAACAGGCTTTCTTTCACTGACTATGATTGTATCAATGAATTAGTTTCGTTCTACCTAATCAAACTTAATGGTGCCATGCACAATCTTTTTTGGAGTTTATTTTGTAAGTATAGTAAATTTTCTTTGCATTACTCATCGAAATAACAAGCCTTTTCCAATTTGAAGATCATTCTCAAACTACCCGTCTCTTGAACTAACAGCATTATTTATTTATTTCAGTGAGCAGTTGGAAACTAAGCAGAACCCCTACTCTGGATGCTCAAGCGCAGGCCCAGATAAACAATGCCATCGAGCAAACCCGCGGGTTAAACCTAGACTACTACCAAGAAACCAGTCAGGCGGTGGAAGACTGCTTCTATATCCCTGAAGTGGATGCAAACAGTGCGCCGCTGTTTAGGGGAGAGTGCGAGGCTGTCAGTGGTGTTGCCAACTTTAATGCTAATCAGGTGAGATGTGATTTTTCAACCTATACGAAAATTACGGTGAATCTAAACGTATGTGGCGCAGCGGATAGGTTATTTCCAGAACCCGTAAGAACGGATTACGGATGATTGTAACACGATAAAGTAACAAATGTTAATTTGTATGTGCAGAATAAGAATAAGAATAGAAGATCGTATAATATTCGTCTCGACGAGAATCACTCCTGCAATTCTGAGATAAATACTTATCATTTTGTCTCGTAATTGCTAAAAAATCTATCCATAAGTTTTTTGAGTGAATAACTTTTGTTTTTTTTTTTCAGTTTGCCGGCTGGTGGCATGAGCTACAACGCTATCCCATTGACGAGGCTATCGGACAGTGCATCAGTTCCCAATACACCACCTCCGGGGCTGGTTTCCAAGTCGTGGACTCCTCCGTGGCCAACGGAGACGCCGCCATCGTCACTGGAACTGTCACCGTGTCTACTGATGGAAGGCTGACGAGAGTGCTTAGTAATGGGGTTACGCAAGGTTTGTTTCTAGGGTTAAACCTTAATTAATTAATAAACCTAATAATAAATATTTCTGGACAAATCAGTTCAGTAATGAGTAATACAAGATTTAGTTATGTATAAAAGTTTTTTGAAAGCACTAAGAATATAAGGGCTATGATCAGGGTTTCTCTACGTCCAGCAGTGGACATCCAACGGCTTGATTGATGATGATGACTAAGAATATTTTAAGTTTCATTTGGAGAGTATGAGTTCTTGGTATAATAGATAAGTACTATAAATAAATATATTTTAACTATTCATTTTTTCAGAAATTGTTGTCCTAGCAACGGATTATAGTAACTATGCCCTGTTATACTCTTGCGAGGATGTCACCGTGAATGGGGAGCCGTACAGAAAAGGTATTCTATAACTTTATTTATTTACTAAACCTTTAGCGCATTCAAACAAACAAACTCTTAAACTTTATAATATATGTATACTTGAACGGTAAAATCATGCCTAGTAATGAAGTATACAAATATTTGACGACTCGATGAAACCCGGCTTCGGTCAGGCGAAATTTGACGAACTTCTGCATAATCCGAATTTTGCGGATATACCTAATGTTGTCGACTCAAAATCAATATTTTTTATGTTTTGTTATTCATATAAGGTTTCGATCGAGTCTACCGTACCCCTTGACGAAATTATTAATATAGATTATGTAATTAAAGTTTATGTTTCCATATAAAAATAGCTTCCGGGTTTTTGTTTCCTACAAAAGTAGGAAGAAAAAGGTTCCGGGACATCCGGGTTTTTTTGTCTTCCTACAAAAATTCGACAAAGAACAAAAACCCGGAAGCCATTTTGACCAAAACATTATCACAACACAATATTACGTTCCAATTCCAATACTGAGCGAGCACTTAAACTCATAAGATCCCAGCTAAGGTCATGAGGAATTTGGTAGTTTCCACGCTAAATATTTTATGTCCTATTCATTTTATTTCTAGTATGGAGTGCCAAGCACAGTAAAACACGCGAAACAGCGTCAGTCAACGTGGATGTCATCAATGATATTATCGAAGGCAGTGAAGTCCTTCACACTGAGTTCTACCAAGTAGTAGACCAGAGCGACCAGGCATGTTTCCACTACCCTGAGGTTCAGGAGACCGTGATCCTACCGGGTCAGTGCGACGATGAAATACAAGTGGTACCGAACTTTGATGTTGATGCGGTAAGATTATTTTATTGTAGTAAAATTATGTTAATTACCAATAACTAATGATCATTATTAGTTAACTTAACAATCGTGCTTTAAAAACACGTGCTCTACCGGTGAAGGCAAACATCGTGAATCGGCATGTTCTAAGGACTTTGAAAAGTTTGAAGGACATGTGGTTTCACCAACCCGCACTTGGTCAGCGAGGTGAATTAAGCCCTAATCTCTTACGTCAAGAGAGAAGTCACTATGTTCCAGCAGTGGGTAAAAAGGGGTGATTTTGATCTTAACAATCTATATTACGTCCTGTAACTAGGCAGAAGTTACCCCATTTTATTTCCTGGATAATAAAGTAGAGGTGTTCTTATACCTATATTATTATCTAAATTTAGCTCTTATTAAGTAAGTTATTGATGTAACCTTTGCAAGTAGTTATAAAAATTTAAATTCCTACAGTACCAAGGCACCTGGTACCAGATAGAACGCTACCCTCAAGTCCACGAGGATCCCTCCGCCACCTGCGTCGGCGCACGCTACGTGCCTGGAGAAGAAGGGGTCAACGTCCTCAACTGGCAGGTCATTGACGGCGAGTTGGTCACTATTGAGGGAATAGCTGTGGTGGCCTCTGACGATGGCAGTGCCAAGTTGGATGTAACTCTTCCTGTTGGAGATACTGAAGGTGAGTTTGGTAGTTTGTCTACACTACATACTTTAATCAAGTCAAGATCAAGTCCAATCCCCAGAATTACCAGGTCAATTAAGAAATTTTCACGTAGTGAGAGGAAAAACAATAAACTCTTAATGTTTCCTCTACTTTATTCTATATTTTAATGTTATCCTTTTGTTCAAAATGAAATGAAATAATAATGTTAATTTTTTCCCTAGAAACCGTGACAACATCACTGTACGTTCTCGACACGGACTATGAAAACTACGCAGTGGTCTACTCTTGCACCAACGTCAATTCGTTCCAAAGATCTAGTAAGTAACTAGGGCCTACCTTAATTAAGCAGCGTTGGACGTCCACTAACAAGATGATCTGGTCAAACTGCCAGTTCAAGGTGATGCAAGCTGCATCCGACCGAAACAAGTGGAAATGTTTAAAGGTGGCCTATGTCCAGCAGTGGACGTCCGATGGCTAAAATGATGATGATTTTACAATAGCTATAATTTTGTAGCTCTAGTAAACCAATCCTCAGACAAATTTATTCAGCCGTTTTATTGTTAAACTGTACAAAAACACATAACTATGGACATACTTTAGTAAGGTCATAAAGATTCTATAAGATGTCAACCTACAATGTTAGCAACTGTCTGGGACGCAATTATGTCAAGGCTTTTGTAAGAGTGGATCCATACTCTTAGCATAATTTAACCAACGGAGAGAACGTGATAATACGACTGAAGCACCTTATGATTTCAAAAGAAATTGCCTTTTGAATCATGAGGTGAGCTGCTGGGTTTGACCTTCAAAATGTCGTCCGTCCTTCCAACTAAGGGGTTTACCAGACAGAGAGTGGTCAAGTGACAGGTTTACGTCCTTTGTATTCTATTACGTTTAATAGACATATTTACAATGAAGGCATTTGACCGCGACGGTCAAATAGAACTGCGGAGTTCGTAAGCGTGACCACGTGTCTGCTCTCTGTTTGATAAGTAGGTACCTGGGGCCTACCATGATCTCTTAGAGCAGTATTATTCTAATCTTATTTTGTGATTTCGTACCATAACCTCTTATAAACCATATAAAGTAATATTATTTTAAGCTTACTCTAAGAATGTTCGGAAACATGATAGTTTTTAAAAGATGGTGGTTGGCCCCGAGCCAAAATACGGCTACTAAATAACTTAAGCATTTTTTTGGGTGATGCCTGAATTACTTTGTTCATTTCAGTCGGTGCTTGGAAACTCAGTCGGGAACGAAACTTATCAGCGTCAAGTGTCACGGCCATCAACGCTGTGATGTCACGGCAAGAAGAGCTTGATGCTCGATACTTCCTTACAGTGCAACACGACGACAGCTGTCCTGAACCCAGCTCAAGTGGAATCATCACTGCTAGTGTCGTGTTACTGTTGTCTTGTGTTATTGTTCAGCTGTTGTAGACTTGTAGTATTCTACATTCAAACATAACTCGATGCGCAATACTTACTCACAGTGCATCACGGCGAAAGTTGTTATGAACACAGATCAGGTGGAACCATCATTGCCTGTTGCTATTTTGCTGTGTTATTTCTCAGCTATTGTAATATTCTATATTTAAAAAAACCTCAACAAAATATAAATTCTGGAATTGTTCATCACGAAAGTCACCATAACGTCACTGTCTTATCCAATTTTGTATTGGGTTTTGTATTGTAACAATAATGTTATATTGTATTAAGTATTGTTAATGATCAGTTGTATTGCTGTAAATAAGCTAGTTATAGGAAGTTAGGAAAACATTGTTTTTTTGTTGACATTAAACTATTTTTATTACACACAGTTATTTATTTCTATATAACGCTGTTCCTTATTTATATAAATGACCTCTGTAACATGCAACTCAACTGACGAAACTGCTGTTGTTTTTAAGGGTTGCTCATGAGATAGTCTCCATATAGATGCTGAGAAAGGAATGCAAAAGATTGCTGTTTGGCTTAACAATAATCTACTGACACTAAATACTTCTAAAACAAACTATAATTATGTTTAGCTTGTGTTGTACAAGCTCAACCTAATAAAACTCTTAATATGTGCAATAATGTCAGTGAAGTATGCAGCTGTCCGTTCATTGATAAAGTTAGTCATATCAAATATCATGGTGTAGTAGTCGACCAAAGGTTATCCTGGCATAATCATATCGAAGCAATTTCTAATAGTCTGTAAACTAACATGGGTTTTCAAAAGCTTAAGACATAAGTACATATTATTCCTATATCTGTTAACTCACCATCCACTAACAATGAAAAAAATAAAAAGAACTTACTAACAATTATATATTTAAATCAGTAATTAGTTACTGCATTGCACATCGATCTGGGGCAGGGGTAGTAAAAGTATTTTTTTAGAATTAGAGAGTTCACAAAGAGCACTCAAAGTTTAGTATTTTAAAAAGCGACGATTTCCAGACACCCACAAAATGTTATTATAAATATTTGATTCTGTATTTACATAATTAGGTCATTTCTTTATGCAATAAACTAATTGTTATGCAAGAGCGGGACCTTCTAGCGCAGATTTTTAAATAAATCTAAAAGAAGGTCTCTACAATTATCACCCATGTAAAACCACTATGTAAGTTGCTGAATAAATGCATATTTTATTTTTATTTTTTATTTATTTGTATATAAGCATTCCGCCCGCGGCTTCGCCCTTGTTATATTTTCCTGCTGTATAAATTATATCCTATGTCCTTTTCCTGGCTCAAAACTCCGCCAGTTTAGGAGTTTCCATCTTTTCCCATATTTGTATACTTTGCACGTCACAACACGATCTTAGATGAAAAAACTTACTGAGGCATTACAACAAAATTTAACAAACAAACAAACTCTTATCATTTGGTATAATATTATTATGACAAAAATTATTAGGATATAAAAACATCACAAGTCAACAGAACTAGTTGTGAACCATTCACATGCGTACGCGCAGGCGAAAAACAATATTTCGCGTTCATTTTATTATTGAGAAGTTTATTCAAAAGTGTTTTCGAAACTTGATTCATCACTTATTTAGTTGTTTCACAATGGGCGGCCTAAGGTTAGTTACCTAGTTATTTATTTATTTATAAAAAATACACATACTTCAATAATTATTACATGTGCACCTAATGTAACAATGTATAAACAAGACATTTACATATTAAACCATTAAAATTCAACTAAATATAATTTTTGGTACTTACTATGTTTTAGATTCATACATTTTGTTATCCTACTTGGTGTGTCGGAGAAACTGGAAGGTCGTCAATGGTGGGATTCCGATGATAACATCTTTCCCAAAAACTATGCACTTAAAGGTTAGTAGGTATCATAAAATAAAAAAATGTGTCCAAAATGACTTCAACCAATCTACAAAAAAAAATTCTAACTCGCGTCTCAAATACCAGCTAATATATTTTGATAAGCATTGTATTATATTTTCCTACGTAGCCTTTGTGTCTAGGGTGGTCTAGAGTGTCATTTAACCAGTCAGGGATATTCTGCCCCGCGGTGGGGCAGTAACATTTTTATACCGTCAGGGATCTTATGCCCCGCTGCGGGGCAGACGCCTCAGGCCAATTTAAACCTTATTTCTGAACATTATGGGTCACTATGGCTTGAAATCTATGTCTCATTCGATTCTGAATGAACAAACACACTTTACTAAAGTTTGTCTATGGAATCGACGGCTTGAAATTTGAATCGTTCCGAGAAATCTAGTTGTTGGGTCATCTTTCTTTCAACAGTAAGTAAGTGAAGTTTTTTTGAAGTGGTGAAAAGGTGTTTTTTTCACCGGTAAATGGTGCTTTTATTACTTTGTTTTTGTTTTATGTGTTTTCTCAACATTTATGCAATAAGAACATGTGTACAATCCATGGAATTAGAGAAAAAACTAAATAAAACTGAGGCGTCTACATCCATTGTTTACATTATTTTCAACCAAGAAATAGTAGTTGAATACAAAATGCATGTAACTACAAATAATAAATAGACTGAAGAGTAATTATTCAAGATTCTATATCTTCTTACAGAATAAATAAATTCCTAGTATTTTATGAGATACAAGCATTTTAGTGCATAAATCGGGAAAAACGCACGACGCGCCACCACCCGACATCCTTGAGGGCTAAAAACTACTTTTTTGTCGCATCTCTGAGAGGTTAACTCTATAGGTACCAAATGTCTTGCTCCATTAATTAACTTAACAGCCGATAAGTCGTGTCATGTAACAGACCCTTTGACGACCTCTGTGGCGAATCGGGCGAAATCTGCCTGCGACGCAATTTCTATTCCCGTCTAGGAATAAAAATTTGTACGATCTGCAGATATTTGTTCTGAGTGTCTGGTTGTTAGATATTTTTAATATGTATAACAAACAAATATATTATATTCATCATAACACCCCTATTCACGTTCCCACACAGGGACACAGGGACTTCTCTCATGACGAGAGAGATTAGGCCTTAATTCACCACGCTGGCCAAGTGCGGGTTGGTGAATATTATATTACACCTAACAAATATCTAAATATCTATCTAAACCAATATTAAGTATAACATTAATTTTTATTTTGTCGTATAATTTCAATGCAGTGAATCCATTCCATCAACAGATGGCGCTACTTTCGACTACATAGTGGTCGGCGCGGGCGCCGCGGGCAGCGCTGCAGCCGCGCGCCTCTCGCTGCTGGGACACGATGTATTGCTGGTGGAGGCTGGAGGGAACCCACCAGCCGCTGTAAAGGTACGATATACTTGTATTAGAACGCAGCTTTGCCGCGTTTTGAAACCCCCCTTCCGCTGTTAAGGTACAATATACTTGTATTAGAACGCAGCTTTGCCCGCGTTTTGAATCAATGGCCAAGCTCGGTGCTGCAGCTCGATAGGATGCAGCAACGCCACACCGCGCCGAAGATACGAGCGTGTGTCACGGGCACAGATAGTGTTAAGTAGGTCCTTATATCCTCCTATAAAATGTAGCCTATGTGTAATTCTAATATTATTGTAAAGTTATTATTAATCTAAAATATGATATGTGTTAGAAAGGAGTGGGTGTAGATATGACGGCTGACAGAGGAAAGTGGAGAGAGTACATGTTGTGCCGGCTTATTCCACTTTACCCCAAAACTCTACTTTTTAGTCAATATATATCCATACATTCATTCCACTACCACCCCAAGACGATGAAAGGTGTCAAAATTTCATCAACAAATATCTCCATACTTCCATTCCACTTGCACCCCAAGCATTTTTCGTAGGGTTTGCAGCATAATTTTAGCAAAAATAAATAAAACGCAAGATAATTATTGTTCATGGCGTATTTGTATATAAAATATTGTAGGTATCTATATAAATGTTTTATAAAATATTATACAAAAAATTAGTAGGCTAAGAAGTCTATCGGTCTATCCTAGTTGACTATATCTAACTTTTATAATTTACACAATATGGTGTCCAGTATTCGCCATAATCACTAAAGTATGGCCGTATCAAGAGGAATCGTAATATACTAATAATAAATCTGTAAGGGTCGGTCATGGAGTATGTTAGGTTGTGTTCATAGATATTGAGTCTAAAGGCTCAATAATATGGTAGTCTTATTAAATAGGTTTTTTACCAAACCAATATTTGTTTTTCAGACTCTATTCACATAATATCTCTGACGATTTAAGATGTTGTAGTATTCAAATAGATTCTACTACAACAGCTCGCAACAGCATTTTTCGATAAGTATTTTTTTCAAATTGATGAGTTATCAGTCCTCAAGTATTATCTTGAATTTTTCTGTTGACTATACTTAAAACAAAAGATTAATTTTAAATTTGATTTTCAAAAACGTTTTGGGGTTGAAGTGGAAGTTTTTTTGGGGTAAAGTGGAATAAGCCGTTGTGCCGACCCCACATAATGTGGGAAAAGGTCAAGAAGATGATAATGATGAATAATTGTGAAGTTTCTTGTAGGTACCTAGTTCTTCTTTTAGAGGTCCGATGGTTAAAATTATGAACACATAGAAGAGGTTACTTAAAAGTATTAAAGGTCCTCATTGATAAAAGATTATTGATTATAGAGTAGTACGCAAACACACATATTCTTAGTCGTTTTCTCCACTCAACTCAACCTCACTTGAGCAAATTCGTATCTGAGAATACGACAAAAACGTCCTCCACTTGAGATTTTTTTTCAGCTCACCTCAAGTTCGAGATAAGGTGGGAACTGTCAAACGTAAGGTACCTCATAACCAACCTTGAAACTCCTACAAGACCACGACGATCAACGTTTGTTTATTTTTGAGTGGAGGAATATTATGAGGAAACGACTAAGAATATGGGTGTGTATATTCTTAGTCGTTTCCTCATAATATTCCTCCACTTGAGGAAATTGCTAACACGGAAAAATATTAGGTTCATAACTCCGTTTATGCAAATGCAATATTACCTACATAGAACAAAATAAGCACAGCATGATGATGTCAATAGATAAATTCAACATTATTTTTTAAATGAGTTACCTACCTAATTAAAATTGGTACTTACTTTAGTTTTACAACGTAAATTAGATAATTATCTTGTTAGAGTAGGTAGGTACCTTCTCAATAGGTAATGATAATTGGTTTATGTAAATCCCAAGTCCAACTCATTTCCGGCTATTTTCAATGAAGTCTTCTAAATGTGTTGGTATATATAAAGGTTTGATGTTTGAACGGACACTTCACAATAATAAACTTACCTAATTATTATTTTTAAGCTCCGGGCGCGTGGCAATCATACTTCAGATTTTGTACCCGTAGCGGGTTGCTTGGCAGCTGAGGGGGTATTGTATTGTTTTAAGATCCCTGGTATATTTTTCTAATTGTGTTAAAGCCTTACGCATGTTGTGTTCATCAATAATTAGAGTATTATGTACCTACCTAATAATTATAAAATTCAAAAAAAAATGTTAGGAAATCACGGGTACTTCTGTTGATGTTCCTAAATTAATTAATTGAAACTCAGTTCCTACTTTAAACTGTTGACATTCATTGAGTACCTATGTTATTTTCCTCGTAACGTGTGGTTTTTTTTTACAGATACCATTGGGAGTTACAAGCTTAATAGGAAGCAAATATGATTGGAATCATGGAACTATTTCTAACAATAAGTCATGTCTATCAACCATGGGTTTTTTTAACCGTGGCAAGTGCCTCGGGGGCTCCACAAGCATCAATCACATGTTATACACGCGCGGGAATAGACAAGACTTTGAGTACGATCTTCCTGGATGGACCTGGAATGATATAAAACCTTATTTTCTCCGACACGAGGGTCTAGAATCATTCGATAGGCTACCTGAATCTTCAAGGCAGTTCCACAACACATCAGGGCTGGTGAAACTATCGTTCATGGATAATACCAAAAGTCCTTGGCACCCAAAAATTATAAATGGATACAGACAATTAAATTTTCCAATAAATAATGATGTGAATGGTCTTAATCAGATAGGCGTTGGAATCATTCCAGGATATGTACATAACGGAGAACGTATGAGCACAGCTCGCGCGTATCTAACGGAAGATGACGTCAAACGTAATCTAAAAGTGGTTAAACACACCGTGTGTGCCGGAGTCATCGTAGAAAATAACACTTCTATAGGAGTTAAATTAATAAGGAACAAAGAAAAACTTCATGTTTACTCAAGAAAAGAAATCATATTAAGCGCGGGGGCTATCGGCACGCCTAAAATATTGATGCTTTCAGGCATTGGTCCCGCGAAGCTTCTAGAAAACCAAGGGATCCCTTTGAAATCAGAACTACCAGTTGGTGAAACAATGATTGATCATTTCTTCTCGCCAATTTTTGTGCTAGTTGACAAAAGCAATGGGATAATGAGTGCTTTAGCTGCAGTCGCAAGTGCTATAAGCGACGTTACAAAATATGTAGCTGATAGGAAAGGTCCCCTTTCGTCGATAGGATTAGTCGACATTGGTGTTTTTGCTAACACCAATTGCTACAACAGTAAAACTAAAAATTTTGATCAAGGACCAGGTTGCGATGTGCCAAACCTTCAAATACTGCACGTTTATTCATATCGGTTTATATTGACAGTCGCAAAAACGCACCTCCAGAGAATAGCCTACTTTCCACACATTACTGAACAGCTAGCCGCTGCAAATACTGAATACGGTATCATAATTATAACTCCATTAATTTTAACCCCATATTCACGAGGTAACATCCGTCTAGCAAGCAGAGACCCAACCGAAAATCCAGAGATCCGCCCGAATTTTTTGGATGACGAAAGAGATGTAGATCAAAATTTACAAGCAATAACTATCATTGAAGATTTATTAGAAACTCCAGTATTTCGAAATAATAGTGCAAAGATTCTTAAATTAAAATTAGATTGTCCAGACTACGATCACGATAGAAAAGCCTACTGGAAGTGTTATACAAGACATCTAACTTGTTCCGGATTGCACGCAGTTGGCACAGCAGCACTAAGAACCGTGTTGGATGAAAGATTGCGCGTTCGTAATATATCGCGGCTAAGAGTAGCAGATCTGAGCGCACTGCCCAAAATACCAAAAGGCAGTACGGAGGCCGTGGCCATAGCACTAGGAGAACGCGTGGTGGATTTTATTCGAGAGGATAGCACAGATTCTACATAACTAATAAGCTTTGTTTGTTCGTCTAAAGGTCCTGTGTTAATCTCATCTTCGGATAGGTATTATTTAATGCAAGTACCTCAGAATGGAGGTGAGAATTATTTAAGGGTTCAATGTGAGCTCAATTTTCAATTTTCTTTAAATGCATTAAAGTCGGAATTACCTCATCATCATTATTTCAGCCGTCGGACGTCTACTGCTAGACATCGGCCTTCCTATAGTATGACTTCCTTGTATTACGGTCGGAATTACCTAATTTGAGGAAAAAATACGGTGTGTAGGTAATACCACGTCTTGTATTGAAGGTCCGCAACCATTCCTACCTCTGCCATTCTCACAACTGCGGATATGGATAAAGAACCGTATTGGACCTACATAATGAACGCTGGCAAAACCTAAACGAATGCCGACATGCTAGGGCGGCACTGCCAACATTGTCACCAAAACTAACTGGACGTCTACTTAACCTAAACAGAGCGGACCTACGTGTCCTGGTAGCCACTATCACGGGACACATTACCCTTAATAAACACCTATTCACCATCGGAGCAACGGACAGCCCACTCTGTAGAGGGTGTCTTAGCGAAGAAGAATCAGCTGCCCACGTAATCCTGGAATGCGAGGGAGTAACAGCGGAACGAATTCGACGAATGAAGCCTGCGATGACCCCAGGACGATTCTGAGCTTCTGGTCGGAGTTAGGCTGGTTACACTAGCGGACCAACCACGCACAAAGGACTAAATTTGAGTCCAATTGCGGAAAAAGGAGTCCCTAAACTAAACTAAACCACGTCTTGTAATACAGAAAGATACATACCTACTTATTAACAATTTATTTTTGGATGTTTCTAACTACCTTTTTTTACCTATGGTTATTTAAGTTATATCTAAATAAATATACCTACCTACCTACCTACCTAGGTAGTAGATTCCTATTTTTTGCATTTGTTTCATTAGTTTCCCATCATAATAAAATATAGGTACCTACATGAACACGAAACATAAGACCTGGCTGATAATAATTAGCGGTGTGATTTTTAAGATCACATGTTTGTTAAAATCCCACCAATATCCGTTATGTAGGTGATCCAAATCAATATATCCCGCTATTCAGTTTTGATACAAATTTATTTTAAGCAAATTTCTGAATCACTTTATAGGTAGGCACTTGGTAGGCACCTACCTACATAATTAAATTATAGATCAAAATAATAATAATGGTATCTTCCAAGAAAAAAAACTCAGGACTACACAGATTAATATCAAATAAGCGTTGTGCTGCGTTGCGAATGGCTTATTCTATCTGTCTTTGTCAATGTCAACTAAATAACGTCAAAAATATATTTTTAGCGAAATAAATGAAATGTTGAAATCAAGTTGATTCATTGCATTTTTGTTATCATTTTAATTATTCCATGAATGTTTTGTACTAATTTATCTAAGTACTATTGCTGTGTCAAAGTTTTATGACCGAATATAGTTAACATAGGTAAAGTATATCAACCAAGAAATTTAAAAATTGCGGGATGGCTGATGTAGAAGAAATTAGAACTCCTACAGAAGATGATATCAAAGCCGCTGATATCCTGAAGGGCGAAGCAAATGAGTTTTTCAAGAGTAAGTAGTAATATCGGCTAAGTTTTTGTAAAATCACACATGCAATAACTCCTAATGACTGACATAACCTAAAAATTTCAGAGCAGATTTACGATCGGGCGATTGAACTTTACACTGAAGCTATCAAAAAGAACCCCAACAATGCGGTGTATTACGCCAACAGGAGTATTTCCAACCTTCGTCTTGAGAATTTTGGATATGCTCTGAATGATGCTTCGAAATCTATAGAACTGGATCGGTCCTACACGAAGGCGTACTACCGACGGGCCGCCGCTCATATGTCTCTAGGGAAATATAAACTAGCCTTAAAAGATTTCGAAATTGTAAGTATTATTTTTGTTTATCAATCTAAAAGTGAATGAAAAATTGCTGTAAAAAAATCACATTTAATTCCTTACCAACTATCTTTATTTACTTAACCAACTATTTGTCCAACAATATCTATATTTGATAAATTTTAAGAAGTAGGTACTACCTACAGTTACTTCACACGCTGATGGAAAAGGAACAAGGCCTTTGATCAACAATGGGGAGGAACTAACCTTTAGTAACAGTGTTTGTGTTGATTATTGCAGGTTACAAAAGCAAGACCAAGTGACCAGGATGCAAAGCTTAAGTACAATGAATGCAATAAAATAGTGAAGAGAATTGCATTTGAAAATGCAATAGCCGTGGAACAAAAAGAGGTCAACATAGCAGACTCCATTAACTTGGATGCTATGAGTAAGTAATGAAACTAGCCTCTCATTTGTGAGAGAATGTGTTTATCCATATATCTGCTATCGGGTTTTGAAACTGTGAGCAGTACAATCTAATAGCTATGTCAGATTCTATCTAGTTATCGAATTAATCAGGGAATAGTTAAATGTAAACATATACTATTTTAGCAAAGCACTAGTTTAGTTTAGTATTTGGACTCCTTTTTAGGGTTCCGTAGTTCCATAATTAGACTCAAAGTTAAGCACTGGTGTATTAACACATTCAATGTTCAAGCTCAGCCTCTCGGGCTGCAGCACATCCACACCATGCCATAGGTATGTGTTGGTGTTATGGGCACTGATAGTATTAGTTTCTTTTTTTTTTACTATAAAAACTGTCATGGTTTGATAAATTCATATTGAGATAAATGGGCAATACATGAAACTTATTTACTTATTATTTACGATCCTTATTTAGTATTAGTTTCAATGCCCAAGCTCTATGCTGCAGCCTCCACACAGTGCTGTAGATATGAGCTTGTTACATTGGCATTGGGCAGACATAGTGTTAAGTATACTAATGCTTGTTCAACAAATTTATATTAATATTAACCCTCCACTATAATAGGAGATAGTCTCTTACACATTGCTTGGACTAGCAAGCAATATTATGCAAAATAATGAATAGAAGTAAACTAAAACCTAATCCTGGACTTAAAAGCCAACTGCATTTTGAATTTGAAAATGACTATAATCTTAAGCTTCTTAGGTTAGTTACTCTATGTCAGGGGTGGCCAACCGGTCGATCGCGATCGACCGGTCGATCGCGACTGTTAGTCCAGTCGATCGTGGTAAGGCAAAAATAAATAAGTAGACTATACTGCCCAATATAATTACCTACTGCTGTATAATTTTTCAATCGCTGTTCAGTCAAGGTATTTATTGCTCTATTTTACGCAGTGTAGTCTTTTGTTTTCGGCGCGCGATGACCAATAAGCGGGAAGCGTACTGAACTATGCTGTTTCATTTTTAGGGTTCCGTAGCCAAATGGTAAAAACGGAACCCTTATAGATTCGTCATGTGCGTCCGTCCGTCCGTATGTCACAGCCGTTTTTCTCTGAAACTATAAAAGCTATAAAGCTAAAATGTGGTAAGTAGATGTATTCCGTGAACCGCAGGAAGATTTCATAAAAAAATTGAAAAAAATTAAATTACATTTATACTTAGAACCGAAAATTTAAAAATAAAATTTCATTGAACCCATACGTGTGGGGTATCTATGAATAGGCCTTCTAAAATCATATAAAGGTTTCTAACATCATTTAATTCTAAACTTAATAGTTTGGACGTGAAACTCTTCCAAAGTGGAAAACAGAGTGTCCCCCCCCCCCCCTCTAATTTCTAAAATAAGAGGATTATAAATCTAGAAAAAATATATATTGTACATAACCATAAAAACTAACAACAAATACTGAATTTCTGTATTTGTTGTCTAATGAATGACCCTGCTCTTTAGTGTTTCACTGTGTCATTTATTTGAATTTAAACAATAGAAATTAGGGATAAGTAGGTGTGGGTAGAACGGGTAACTGGAATCTAATCTTTTGGGATGAGCGGAGAAAAATACCTACTGGGTAGAAAAATCTTGGGTTGAACGGGTAAGCACCCCAAAAATTGGTTTGAACGAAATCTATCAAGTAGTTTTTTTATAATACGTACTATTTCATATAAAAAATTGCTGCGGAAGCCTACATGGGCGAGTCCGACTCGCACTTGGCCACTTTTTTTATAATACGTCATAAACTATTTCATATAAACAATTGCTGCGGAAGCCTACATGGGCGAGTCCAACTCGCACTTGGCCACTTTTTTCGATTTCTAGAAGTATGTAAAATTGGTAGATCGCACAGGGTCTCTTTAGTGAAGAAGGGATCTTGGGTCCTATCAAGTTGGCCACCCCTGCTCTATGTGAAATGAAATAGTTATTGTTTACTTCTATGCTTAAGAGGGTTACTGTACAGAACAGTGTTATTGACACCAAACTAAAGTTACAATCTACCTGATACTTTAAATACATGTATAGTATATAAATGATTACAATCAGAATAATAACAGTGTAACAGTCCATAATGGATATTTATTTTATTCCATTTAATAATAGGTACAAATTACGTACTTATTTAGTTTCAAATGTCAAAGTCAGAATAGACATTTGGTTTTAGAGTAAGTTCAAAGAGAGAAAGAGAGGTAAGAGCCGGAAGTGTGTTGGCATTTCACCATCCGGTAGAGAGGAATGGTTCTGTGGCAAGTAATTTAGGGATGGCGGATGGGTACTTGGGCTTCGGCGGTCGTTGTAGGTGGTGGGACGGAGAATTGTGGCTGAGAGACGCCATTTTTGGTATTACTAAGTGTTGGGAGTTGATGAAGAGGATTTCGTTTGAGGCTGGATTCATTGAAAGTCTGGTGAGCAGCGACTTCTTTGTTTCAGTAAGTGGTTGAGTTGTATTCCTACAAGTATGGATTCGCGTTCATATTTGTGTTAGAAAGACAGAAGTTGATTAGGTAGGGTGTTTGGTTATGCGTGTAGCCAGGGTCTCATGGAAGCCTGGCTGGAGACATGAAGAAGGGCGTGAGTTGGGGCCCTTCTTATAACCAAAACAAAATATATTTTTTATGAGTTAATTTTCTACCATTCATCATGTCAGCCATTGGACGCTCACTGCTAGACATAGGTCTCCCTTTATGATTTCCATATAATGCTGTTGTACGCGACCTGCATCCACTGCGAGCTAACCACTTTCAGCAGATCATCTATCCACCATGTTGGCGGACGTCCGACGCTGCACTCGCCGATCCGTGGTCTCCACTCGAGAACTTTATTACTCTTCAAATCACAATCTTTGTATAACTCGGACCGACAGGGAGAGCTTTGTTTATCTGTGCTGTTGTTGTGTAATTCTAACTAATAAATGTTTTCAGTTATATGAGTTCTTTATGTCTTGTTATATGTACCTAATAATCTCACTAGCATTTTGAATCATATTGAATATGAGTTCTTCAAACATAGAGTTGGTTCGAATCCAGTCTGTGTATCTCAATGGTTCTAGGTAAAGTTCTATTGACTGATGAGCATCTTTTATCATTTACAAGATGCTGGTTCGATTCCAGAAATGTGCTTTTAATCTTATTTATGATTTCAGGAAGAGTTATAGTAATATATTTCATTAGGGATTAGTAATAGGATATTAGGTGAAAGTAAGATATTCTTATATTATTATTAACTTATTTCTCATTATATTTTATAGGTAACTCAAGGTTAATGTTATAGAAAGTAAGCTAGATATGACCGTAGGAATTACTAAGCCAAAATGTTTCAAAAATGCCTAAAAGAATTCTGGGTTTCAACGGTTTCACTTCGAAAGGGTCCATAAAGTGCCACTAGACAATCACACATCACGGCCAAACATCAAATCAACAGGAGGAGAGTCCGGAGACAGAGCAGGAGTTGGATCCGGAGTATATGTCCATTATATTGGTATTTATAACTCTAGGTATCTGTTGTACATATATGTTTAGGTAAGCCAAATAGGTAAGAAGTATATAGCTAAGCATGCATTTAGGTAGGTTAGGGTATTTTTAGCTTGGGGGGGTTTTTACAATTGCTGCCACGTGACCAGGATTTTAATTATCTTATAGACTAGTTTGGCTTACATCGGTCATATCTAAATGTTGACATGGGTATATTGAGTGAATCACAATTTATTAAAACATTTATCAAGTTTATATTGTATATTCACTATTTTAATATGTAGTTATAAAGTCTAAAGTGTCTTTGCATTGAAATATAGATATTAGAACACTCTGTTGAATTTTCAGCTTGGTCCAGCAATTTCATTGGTCTCATAGATTAATTTTGGAGTTGTTTATTGATTCTGTTGGCTTCAGTAATTATTTGTTACAAGTTTCATTTCAGAGTGTTGTATATTTTGTATTATTCAAAAGAATGTTCCTTGTTTGTGATTTTGATATTTTCTGGAACAAAATAGGTATAATATCAGGTTAGGATGATTATTGTCTTAGAATCAAGGTCTAGATTTGGTTAGATAAAACATTCTTTGGGTATTTTGTAATTGTTTCATTTTCATTTAGGTAAGCACTTACATGTTTTATTTTGGATCTCAATAATTTTATCTTTTCAGAAATTAGGCTTTCCACTAAATAGATACTTGAAGAAATTAATTTTATAGCAATTGGTTGGTGTTGTAGAGCTTATAAATTCTCTTTAATTAGATAAATATTTGGTTCCGAACATGCGAACTGCTTCTTCTTAGGTTATGGCTTGTTGACATTCTAATAACTAAATTCACTTTGACATCTGCTGTTTTCACGTCATCTTGACAAGATATTTTTGTGGATTTAATTTTGATTAGATTCTGAATTAATAATTTTTATTAATTTATTATAGGAATTTAGATAATTAGGTTAGGGAATTGGTTCCGGAGACGATGGAGGGCGATGAAACATTTTGGCTTTAATTAATTTCTAAATAATATAATAGTAGAGAGTTTTGACATTTCAGTGAGGTGAAATAGTTACTGGTTGTTGTTGATATTTAAATTTATAAAAGGTTATAGGTTTAGTTGAAAAAAACATGGTATTGTGTTATTTGGTTAGTAGCGTCTTAATCAATTCTGTTAGGTTTATCTAGAAATATCTACGAGTTCTCTATTAAAGTTGTTTTAATTGTATAGTGAACGTTGACAAACTTTTACACACAGAAATATGGTTTTCTTCTGGTTATTTTTGAGACAACATCAATTTTAAATAGTTAAATTTCTAGTTAATTACTTTGGCTGATGTTTTATCTAAGGTTTAGTCCTGGAATTGCTAGAAATGTTGTGTATTTACAGGTTACCTACTTGAAATTCTTTTGAATAATCATGTAAGCAATATTAACACAATTAATTTTTATTTGTTTCAGAGTTTATTTTGGGGTTCTTTGCATATTTTGTTACTTACTTTACTTTAAAAATGGGTAATCTTGACCTTATTTTTGATTCTCAATACCTCAGTATTGAGAAAATAATATTTTGATTAGATAACTTCAATTTTATTAAAATTAAAATTTACAACTAATAATATCATTGAAATGTAACATGTTAACTGACAATTAATATGTATAATGTTATACTGTTACACATAATTAATTAATTATTCATAAACAATAAATGGGTATGTACTCCGAGCATCGGTCACTCATTGTTGAACATTATCTTCCTTAATGATCTTATAGTTGGTTGCAGTATTATATCCACTGTGAACGAGCAGTTTTGACAAGATTCCATGTTGATAGTGGACATTCATCACTTGTGGTAATTACTGGAGAGATTGTTATCTTGTTCTAATAGTGTTTATTTCTCATTTCAGCAGTATTAATTGGAGGCTAAAAATGAGTACAGTGATGAAGATGTTCGGCTTTGTATATGAAACCAGTTGGGTTTTATTTGCTGTACTAAGACTCGAGCACGGGCGGACCGATTTGGCTGGTTTTGGTTTTGACATCTTCATAGAAGGTCAGAGTTGGTTTAAGAGGTGAGAAACTTAATTATATCATTACATGTTGTAAAATAGTACAGTATCATCTTCCTTGTTGTCGCAAAGAGATTTCACTTCTTATTTTTAATTATAATAATGGTATCTTTTTGTTTATGTTGAGTTACATTTTGTCCTTCACTAGCTTTCACGGTTATAATTTTCTTGAAGTTTTAGCATATTTATCGGATAAAATCAATATAAATAATGTAATTAATTTTCCTATCTAAGCAATTTATTTGAGTGTGATTATTAATTCTATTGTTTGGGTGAAATTTTATTTATTTTACTTTGTTATGAATTCATTTGACTTAATTTAGATTAGTAAATTAACTTATCAAATTACATTTTTCTAAGATATGACATGTGCTGCTTTCTTGCGGACGTCTGAAGAATTTCTGACACAGCTTATCGACATTTTGCAATCGTTAAGTTAGTTCCTGGTGTTGTGGCTAGATGGCGCTGCTGAATTGCGGTGGATCAATGCAGGCGTTGAGTTGAATAGATGCCGTATTAGTCCGTAACGTTTTCTTAAGATGGCGTAGTTGTGTAAATATTATGTTGTTATGTTTAGGGTCAGTATTGGGTTGATGTTTTGATTTAGTTTTGATGAATTATTATTGTCTTGGTCGAAAACAAATATAATTAAAATAATTAACAGTGATAATTAGAATACATTTAACATTGTGTGTAGTCACTCTGTACAACTGAAACTTAATTATTTTGTTTATTATGGATAATTAGTTATAAGTACTTCTTTGTTAGATTAAATAGGTAACTTTTCTTGATTTTACAATGTAGTTGAACCGGGTGAGATGGTAGTTAATGGCGGATAAAGTCTTCTTTCATAAACAGGAAAATAAAATGTGTTTGTCTATTAGCATTTTTGTTAAATTTATTTCAGCAATTTATTTAGTATTTCTGTGGAATTTAAGGTGATGTTTTCAATATAGCCTGACTGGTATTTTTAATAATTTGTATGTACTTATTTTATTTTCTTGTGTTCATTTAATGTTTATTCAGATGTTTTCTTTACAATTATTTTCTAAAGGTTTCCAGTTGATCCTAAAAATTAATTTCTTATGTTTTTTTTTATTTTAATATTATTAGTTTTGTTATGGTTGTAGGTACCTATTTCAACAGCGTTGGTGCAACAACTGTGGAAATGTATTTGTCTTGTTGCAAAACAGGAAATTTTGAAAGCTTTGAATAGAAATGTTGGAATTATTAGTTGAATAGTTCAGAAGTAAGTCACCTGTATAATTTATTATTCCTTTTGGTTGTCAGTCATTCAGAGTTCATAGTTCATCGTTGTTTATTGGTTGGGTGAAATTATTTTCACATCATTGTTTCATGTTTATGTTTTAGATTTATTCAGCATTTATATATTTATTTGACAAACTTACATCAATCATTCTAGTCTTGAATTACAATATTGGTTTACATACAATTTTGGTATTAATGGTCGCTGGTTATAAATTTGTGAATAATTGTTTATTGATAAGATATTTTGTAGTAGATTTTCATTTCTTTTATTTTGGGAATACTTTGGATGGTTATTAGGGTTTTGTTGTCAACTATCAATGTGAAGTTTTTGTAGATATTTCATGACACATTTTACGGGTTTGTTGGTATTTTGTAATTATGATCAGTTAAAGGTTCTAGAGTTGGCATAGTTAGACGTTTTAGTACTAGGGGTCGTAGGTATTTAATTTGATTGTCTTTAGAAAAATTAAATCTCGCATACAGGGTGTTAGGAAGGTTTGTTTGAAGAAATAAAAATATTTAGGTAATGATTATAATAATCTAAGATCTTCACGGGCTGGAGTCGTAAAATCGCGGGGTCGCGTACCTAATAAATTTAATGAGTACCTATTAAATTCAAAAATGTTAAAATTTATATCAGACTTAAATCTTGATAAACATTTATTATTGCCTAATTAATTCGAGTTTTACAGTAATTTTTGGATGTGTATAATTTTATATTTTATCTTATTCTTTTCATCTTAAATTTAATAGTTGCATATGCTTATTTTTAGGGTTTAGATTCAACAAAACCAATTCAACTTCGCGATTAATGTTGTTTATAAGGGAAATTATGTCTGCTTTGAAAGGAGGCTCACAAACTCTAACTTATTTCGTCATACGAGCCAAATTTTGATGCAGACATGATATTATTATTTCAATACGAATTGAGTTGGTTGGTTTTGTCGGTTCTAATATTACATATAAGTATATGTATTTCTGTTAAAAGCTCTGTCATAGATTTACGGGTGTGCTGGTTGAGTTAGTTGATTGAAATTGATGGAAAAGCTGATGTGTGGTTTGATGTAATACTGAATGAAGGATCTAAATTAATTAGCACACTCTAGAATTTGTGACTTTTTGGTGAATGTCAAGCCTTACACACACTTCAATAAAATTTATGAAGAATCATTTTGGAGTTAGGTTAGATTAGATCCTTTCAGATTAAATTGTAATCTGAGATCTAGAATGAATGCAGAAGCAACCTTCATAAATTTTATACTACACATAAAACTTGGACTAAGCACACTGAACATACACATTCTAAATTTGAAATAGGGGGTTTTCTTGGGGGTTTTGGGAAATTCAATCTTTGGTGTTTTGTTGTTATTAGTCACAGCCGGTGCTAGATGAGAGATGCAGGAAATAGACTGAAATCTGTGAGATGGAGGACGGTCTTTTTTATCGTTAGGATATATATCAGTCCCACAAACTGATATACCGAAATTCGATTATCTCATCGGTTATAACGACTAAACATTAATGATTGAATGTAATTAAATGTAAATTTAGTTTATCGTAGTTTGAAATTTCAAATTTAGTCTAAACTCACAACGTAAATTGTGCAATGAGTTGATGTTCACCAAATAGGAGTTATTAACGGAGATTAAGATGGTTTTCATCTTCTTTATCTTTTATTAGTCATGGGGATAGGTATAGATGTATTTTATATGAGTATGTCTATGTATATAGTTCTATGTATTTTTATATTATATGTATGTATTAAAGGGATTGTTGGGTAGTAATATTTATTTATGATTATTTATTATATTGTATATATTTGTTTATATTCATAGGAAATCTTTTACTCCGGCTACGTCCTACGTAAAAGATTGGGGTCGATTGTAACAGTCCATAATGGATATTTATTTTATTCCATTTAATAATAGGTACAAATTACGTACTTATTTAGTTTCAAATGTCAAAGTCAGAATAGACATTTGGTTTTAGAGTAAGTTCAAAGAGAGAAAGAGAGGTAAGAGCCGGAAGTGTGTTGGCATTTCACCATCCGGTAGAGAGGAATGGTTCTGTGGCAAGTAATTTAGGGATGGCGGATGGGTACTTGGGCTTCGGCGGTCGTTGTAGGTGGTGGGACGGAGAATTGTGGCTGAGAGACGCCATTTTTGGTATTACTAAGTGTTGGGAGTTGATGAAGAGGATTTCGTTTGAGGCTGGATTCATTGAAAGTCTGGTGAGCAGCGACTTCTTTGTTTCAGTAAGTGGTTGAGTTGTATTCCTACAAGTATGGATTCGCGTTCATATTTGTGTTAGAAAGACAGAAGTTGATTAGGTAGGGTGTTTGGTTATGCGTGTAGCCAGGGTCTCATGGAAGCCTGGCTGGAGACATGAAGAAGGGCGTGAGTTGGGGCCCTTCTTATAACCAAAACAAAATATATTTTTTATGAGTTAATTTTCTACCATTCATCATGTCAGCCATTGGACGCTCACTGCTAGACATAGGTCTCCCTTTATGATTTCCATATAATGCTGTTGTACGCGACCTGCATCCACTGCGAGCTAACCACTTTCAGCAGATCATCTATCCACCATGTTGGCGGACGTCCGACGCTGCACTCGCCGATCCGTGGTCTCCACTCGAGAACTTTATTACTCTTCAAATCACAATCTTTGTATAACTCGGACCGACAGGGAGAGCTTTGTTTATCTGTGCTGTTGTTGTGTAATTCTAACTAATAAATGTTTTCAGTTATATGAGTTCTTTATGTCTTGTTATATGTACCTAATAATCTCACTAGCATTTTGAATCATATTGAATATGAGTTCTTCAAACATAGAGTTGGTTCGAATCCAGTCTGTGTATCTCAATGGTTCTAGGTAAAGTTCTATTGACTGATGAGCATCTTTTATCATTTACAAGATGCTGGTTCGATTCCAGAAATGTGCTTTTAATCTTATTTATGATTTCAGGAAGAGTTATAGTAATATATTTCATTAGGGATTAGTAATAGGATATTAGGTGAAAGTAAGATATTCTTATATTATTATTAACTTATTTCTCATTATATTTTATAGGTAACTCAAGGTTAATGTTATAGAAAGTAAGCTAGATATGACCGTAGGAATTACTAAGCCAAAATGTTTCAAAAATGCCTAAAAGAATTCTGGGTTTCAACGGTTTCACTTCGAAAGGGTCCATAAAGTGCCACTAGACAATCACACATCACGGCCAAACATCAAATCAACAGGAGGAGAGTCCGGAGACAGAGCAGGAGTTGGATCCGGAGTATATGTCCATTATATTGGTATTTATAACTCTAGGTATCTGTTGTACATATATGTTTAGGTAAGCCAAATAGGTAAGAAGTATATAGCTAAGCATGCATTTAGGTAGGTTAGGGTATTTTTAGCTTGGGGGGGTTTTTACAACAGTATCAGTTCTGATTATGATAATCTAATTTATTTCTGCTTATCACAATCTTCAATTAGTACAGTTTGTTTTACTTCCTAAAATGGTGCTTTGTTTGAGTAGAATTTGTTGTAAAAGAAGTTTTGAAAAGAAAAATACTGAAGGTTATATAAAATCAATTTAAAACATTCTCAAAGATTTTTATAAAAGTGAAACAGAAAGTATTAAAAATAAATAGCTGTTTCTTTGACATAATGTTTAAACTTAATAATTTTGGCTGTTATATTGAATATTTTTGAATTAATTTTAGCCATAGAAGATGATTATGAAGGGCCAGAGTTGGATAATGGCAAGGTTACTTTGGAATTCGCCATAAGTCTGATGGAGCATTTTAAGCAGCAGAAGAAATTACATAAAAAATATGCCTACAAAGTAAGTAATAATTTTGTTTGCTATGTTAGAATACACATTTTATTTAAAACTAGCTGTCCTGCTGACAGTTTCGCTTATGTTTTTTAAGGTATCTACATAAACTATCCAACACTGATAGAATTTTTCAAATTGGACCAGCCATTCTTGAGATTTGCGCGTTCCAACAAATAAACTCTTCAGGTTTATAATATTAGTATAGATTCTATTTATATATTCTCGTTTGTGCCTTTGATTTTTTTTATTATCTTAAATTTATAAACTTTTTTTTTCTTATAAATATTTGATTTAATACATATTTTATTCTTCCAGATACTCATTGATGTAAAAGCGTACCTGCAAACCATCCCATCTCTAGTGGACATCACAGTGCCACCCACTGGCAAGTTCACAGTATGTGGTGACATCCACGGACAGTACTATGACCTGATGAATATCTTCGACATGAACGGCCTGCCTTCAGAGACTAACCCTTATCTGTTTAATGGAGACTTTGTGGACCGCGGCTCGTTCAGTGTTGAGTGCATCTTTGTGTTGTTCAGTTTTAAGTTGCTGTTCCCAAATCACTTCTATCTGTCAAGAGGTAAGTTTCTATTCATTATAACAATCCATTATTATGTCCACTGCCTAAGCATAGATCACCTCGATATAAAAATATTCTACCATCATGATGGAAATTCGTAAACAGCTTGGTAAAATAAAAATAAAAAATTATAAAGGAAAGGTTTTGAGGAGAATTGATTTAGATAAACTAAAAGGTCTTAGTAATCCTATTTTATGATAATTATATCGATGGGAATGACTACAAGAAAAGTTTAATTAAATATCTTTGACATCTAAAAGTTGGTATTTCTAAGCCACTAATTGATTCAGATATAATATTAACTAAGCATAACATAGCAGCACTGGTGTAAAAGCACCTTAATTAACGACTGTCACTTGTCACTGTATCTTCTTGCGTCAATCAATGTACCTACAGAAAATAAGACCTTGTCCAGAAAGGGCGAATTCATCTCGAATCGTATTGCGCGAATTCAAAATACGCGCGTAAATCGAGTGCACTACGCCAGACTCTTCTCGCGGCGAATAAGCCCTTTCTGGATAAGGTCTAAGTGATTTTCTTTAAAATAACTAAGCCTTACATTTAATTTCAGGCAACCACGAAACCATAGACATGAACCGCATGTACGGTTTCCGCGGCGAGGTGACGTCCAAGTTCTCGTCGCAAATGGCGGACCTGTTCACGGAGGTGTACAACTGGCTGCCGCTGGCGCACTGCATCAACCGCCGCGTGCTCGTGATGCACGGCGGGCTCTTCAGCACGGATGACGTCACGCTGGACGACATCAGGGACTTTGATAGGAATAAACAGCCGCCGGAAGCTGGTACGTAGTGTCACAGAGGGCGCTAGTGGGCGACGCGCGACGGCCATCTTGTTTTTGACGCGACGGCCATCTTGTTTTAAACGCTTTAAGCAGATCAACTTCTGTACCTTTACAGAGTTGTCATAGTTAAATTGCCTGACCTTACTACAGCGGTTACGTAGAGCCCGCGCCACATTTCGAGTCCTACAGTTAATGCGGGAATTACAGTATTAGAACCGTTAATATCTAGGCAATCAGCGCCACGTCTAACGGACTTGAGTGGCGCGTAGTCTAAATACGCAGTCTGTACAATTAGCTTTTTGAATGAGCATTTTAGTACTTACCCAACTAACGGCTAGAGACGCTGTTCAAGTTTTCATACATTTTTTTAACTGCAGTCGCTAGCGAATGTAGATTACTATAACACATAGTATAGATACTGATAGGATTAATTAGATAAATTTGTAATGAAATTCACTAACTTGACATTGGCGGTTGACGGCAAAACCCCGATGGCCAGTCAAGTTCGCCAAAAATAAAAGAAGAAGACGAAAGCTCTTTGAGTGACTGAGCCCGATCATGACCTATATAGATAGAGAAGACGGGAGATAGTGAAGCAGTAAGTCACGACTGTTGGTTGCAGGTATAATGTGCGAGCTGCTGTGGTCGGACCCGCAGCACCTGCCGGGGCGCGCGCCGTCCAAGCGCGGCGTCGGCTGCCAGTTCGGGCCCGACGTCACCGCGCACTTCCTCAACAAGAACAAGCTGGACTACATCATACGCAGTCACGAGGTAAATAACACTCACCACACTCAGTATAATGTGCGAGCTGCTGTGGTCGGACCCGCAGCACCTGCCGGGGCGCGCGCCGTCCAAGCGCGGCGTCGGCTGCCAGTTCGGGCCCGACGTCACCGCGCACTTCCTCAACAAGAACAAGCTGGACTACATCATACGCAGTCACGAGGTAAATAACACTCACCACACTCAGTATAATGTGCGAGCTGCTGTGGTCGGACCCGCAGCACCTGCCGGGGCGCGCGCCGTCCAAGCGCGGCGTCGGCTGCCAGTTCGGGCCCGACGTCACCGCGCACTTCCTCAACAAGAACAAGCTGGACTACATCATACGCAGTCACGAGGTAAATAACACTCACCACACTCAGTATAATGTGCGAGCTGCTGTGGTCGGACCCGCAGCACCTGCCGGGGCGCGCGCCGTCCAAGCGCGGCGTCGGCTGCCAGTTCGGGCCCGACGTCACCGCGCACTTCCTCAACAAGAACAAGCTGGACTACATCATACGCAGTCACGAGGTAAATAACACTCACCACACTCAGTATAATGTGCGAGCTGCTGTGGTCGGACCCGCAGCACCTGCCGGGGCGCGCGCCGTCCAAGCGCGGCGTCGGCTGCCAGTTCGGGCCCGACGTCACCGCGCACTTCCTCAACAAGAACAAGCTGGACTACATCATACGCAGTCACGAGGTAAATAACACTCACCACACTCAGTATAATGTGCGAGCTGCTGTGGTCGGACCCGCAGCACCTGCCGGGGCGCGCGCCGTCCAAGCGCGGCGTCGGCTGCCAGTTCGGGCCCGACGTCACCGCGCACTTCCTCAACAAGAACAAGCTGGACTACATCATACGCAGTCACGAGGTAAATAACACTCACCACACTCAGTATAATGTGCGAGCTGCTGTGGTCGGACCCGCAGCACCTGCCGGGGCGCGCGCCGTCCAAGCGCGGCGTCGGCTGCCAGTTCGGGCCCGACGTCACCGCGCACTTCCTCAACAAGAACAAGCTGGACTACATCATACGCAGTCACGAGGTAAATAACACTCACCACACTCAGTATAATGTGCGAGCTGCTGTGGTCGGACCCGCAGCACCTGCCGGGGCGCGCGCCGTCCAAGCGCGGCGTCGGCTGCCAGTTCGGGCCCGACGTCACCGCGCACTTCCTCAACAAGAACAAGCTGGACTACATCATACGCAGTCACGAGGTAAATAACACTCACCACACTCAGTATAATGTGCGAGCTGCTGTGGTCGGACCCGCAGCACCTGCCGGGGCGCGCGCCGTCCAAGCGCGGCGTCGGCTGCCAGTTCGGGCCCGACGTCACCGCGCACTTCCTCAACAAGAACAAGCTGGACTACATCATACGCAGTCACGAGGTAAATAACACTCACCACACTCAGTATAATGTGCGAGCTGCTGTGGTCGGACCCGCAGCACCTGCCGGGGCGCGCGCCGTCCAAGCGCGGCGTCGGCTGCCAGTTCGGGCCCGACGTCACCGCGCACTTCCTCAACAAGAACAAGCTGGACTACATCATACGCAGTCACGAGGTAAATAACACTCACCACACTCAGTATAATGTGCGAGCTGCTGTGGTCGGACCCGCAGCACCTGCCGGGGCGCGCGCCGTCCAAGCGCGGCGTCGGCTGCCAGTTCGGGCCCGACGTCACCGCGCACTTCCTCAACAAGAACAAGCTGGACTACATCATACGCAGTCACGAGGTAAATACCACTCACCACACTCAGTATAATGTGCGAGCTGCTGTGGTCGGACCCGCAGCACCTGCCGGGGCGCGCGCCGTCCAAGCGCGGCGTCGGCTGCCAGTTCGGGCCCGACGTCACCGCGCACTTCCTCAACAAGAACAAGCTGGACTACATCATACGCAGTCACGAGGTAAATAACACTCACCACACTCAGTATAATGTGCGAGCTGCTGTGGTCGGACCCGCAGCACCTGCCGGGGCGCGCGCCGTCCAAGCGCGGCGTCGGCTGCCAGTTCGGGCCCGACGTCACCGCGCACTTCCTCAACAAGAACAAGCTGGACTACATCATACGCAGTCACGAGGTAAATAACACTCACCACACTCAGTATAATGTGCGAGCTGCTGTGGTCGGACCCGCAGCACCTGCCGGGGCGCGCGCCGTCCAAGCGCGGCGTCGGCTGCCAGTTCGGGCCCGACGTCACCGCGCACTTCCTCAACAAGAACAAGCTGGACTACATCATACGCAGTCACGAGGTAAATAACACTCACCACACTCAGTATAATGTGCGAGCTGCTGTGGTCGGACCCGCAGCACCTGCCGGGGCGCGCGCCGTCCAAGCGCGGCGTCGGCTGCCAGTTCGGGCCCGACGTCACCGCGCACTTCCTCAACAAGAACAAGCTGGACTACATCATACGCAGTCACGAGGTAAATAACACTCACCACACTCAGTATAATGTGCGAGCTGCTGTGGTCGGACCCGCAGCACCTGCCGGGGCGCGCGCCGTCCAAGCGCGGCGTCGGCTGCCAGTTCGGGCCCGACGTCACCGCGCACTTCCTCAACAAGAACAAGCTGGACTACATCATACGCAGTCACGAGGTAAATAACACTCACCACACTCAGTATAATGTGCGAGCTGCTGTGGTCGGACCCGCAGCACCTGCCGGGGCGCGCGCCGTCCAAGCGCGGCGTCGGCTGCCAGTTCGGGCCCGACGTCACCGCGCACTTCCTCAACAAGAACAAGCTGGACTACATCATACGCAGTCACGAGGTAAATAACACTCACCACACTCAGTATAATGTGCGAGCTGCTGTGGTCGGACCCGCAGCACCTGCCGGGGCGCGCGCCGTCCAAGCGCGGCGTCGGCTGCCAGTTCGGGCCCGACGTCACCGCGCACTTCCTCAACAAGAACAAGCTGGACTACATCATACGCAGTCATGAGGTAAATAACACTCACCACACTCAGTATAATGTGCGAGCTGCTGTGGTCGGACCCGCAGCACCTGCCGGGGCGCGCGCCGTCCAAGCGCGGCGTCGGCTGCCAGTTCGGGCCCGACGTCACCGCGCACTTCCTCAACAAGAACAAGCTGGACTACATCATACGCAGTCACGAGGTAAATAACACTCACCACACTCAGTATAATGTGCGAGCTGCTGTGGTCGGACCCGCAGCACCTGCCGGGGCGCGCGCCGTCCAAGCGCGGCGTCGGCTGCCAGTTCGGGCCCGACGTCACCGCGCACTTCCTCAACAAGAACAAGCTGGACTACATCATACGCAGTCACGAGGTAAATAACACTCACCACACTCAGTATAATGTGCGAGCTGCTGTGGTCGGACCCGCAGCACCTGCCGGGGCGCGCGCCGTCCAAGCGCGGCGTCGGCTGCCAGTTCGGGCCCGACGTCACCGCGCACTTCCTCAACAAGAACAAGCTGGACTACATCATACGCAGTCACGAGGTAAATAACACTCACCACACTCAGTATAATGTGCGAGCTGCTGTGGTCGGACCCGCAGCACCTGCCGGGGCGCGCGCCGTCCAAGCGCGGCGTCGGCTGCCAGTTCGGGCCCGACGTCACCGCGCACTTCCTCAACAAGAACAAGCTGGACTACATCATACGCAGTCACGAGGTAAATAACACTCACCACACTCAGTATAATGTGCGAGCTGCTGTGGTCGGACCCGCAGCACCTGCCGGGGCGCGCGCCGTCCAAGCGCGGCGTCGGCTGCCAGTTCGGGCCCGACGTCACCGCGCACTTCCTCAACAAGAACAAGCTGGACTACATCATACGCAGTCACGAGGTAAATAACACTCACCACACTCAGTATAATGTGCGAGCTGCTGTGGTCGGACCCGCAGCACCTGCCGGGGCGCGCGCCGTCCAAGCGCGGCGTCGGCTGCCAGTTCGGGCCCGACGTCACCGCGCACTTCCTCAACAAGAACAAGCTGGACTACATCATACGCAGTCACGAGGTAAATAACACTCACCACACTCAGTATAATGTGCGAGCTGCTGTGGTCGGACCCGCAGCACCTGCCGGGGCGCGCGCCGTCCAAGCGCGGCGTCGGCTGCCAGTTCGGGCCCGACGTCACCGCGCACTTCCTCAACAAGAACAAGCTGGACTACATCATACGCAGTCACGAGGTAAATACCACTCACCACACTCAGTATAATGTGCGAGCTGCTGTGGTCGGACCCGCAGCACCTGCCGGGGCGCGCGCCGTCCAAGCGCGGCGTCGGCTGCCAGTTCGGGCCCGACGTCACCGCGCACTTCCTCAACAAGAACAAGCTGGACTACATCATACGCAGTCACGAGGTAAATAACACTCACCACACTCAGTATAATGTGCGAGCTGCTGTGGTCGGACCCGCAGCACCTGCCGGGGCGCGCGCCGTCCAAGCGCGGCGTCGGCTGCCAGTTCGGGCCCGACGTCACCGCGCACTTCCTCAACAAGAACAAGCTGGACTACATCATACGCAGTCACGAGGTAAATAACACTCACCACACTCAGTATAATGTGCGAGCTGCTGTGGTCGGACCCGCAGCACCTGCCGGGGCGCGCGCCGTCCAAGCGCGGCGTCGGCTGCCAGTTCGGGCCCGACGTCACCGCGCACTTCCTCAACAAGAACAAGCTGGACTACATCATACGCAGTCACGAGGTAAATAACACTCACCACACTCAGTATAATGTGCGAGCTGCTGTGGTCGGACCCGCAGCACCTGCCGGGGCGCGCGCCGTCCAAGCGCGGCGTCGGCTGCCAGTTCGGGCCCGACGTCACCGCGCACTTCCTCAACAAGAACAAGCTGGACTACATCATACGCAGTCACGAGGTAAATAACACTCACCACACTCAGTATAATGTGCGAGCTGCTGTGGTCGGACCCGCAGCACCTGCCGGGGCGCGCGCCGTCCAAGCGCGGCGTCGGCTGCCAGTTCGGGCCCGACGTCACCGCGCACTTCCTCAACAAGAACAAGCTGGACTACATCATACGCAGTCACGAGGTAAATAACACTCACCACACTCAGTATAATGTGCGAGCTGCTGTGGTCGGACCCGCAGCACCTGCCGGGGCGCGCGCCGTCCAAGCGCGGCGTCGGCTGCCAGTTCGGGCCCGACGTCACCGCGCACTTCCTCAACAAGAACAAGCTGGACTACATCATACGCAGTCACGAGGTAAATAACACTCACCACACTCAGTATAATGTGCGAGCTGCTGTGGTCGGACCCGCAGCACCTGCCGGGGCGCGCGCCGTCCAAGCGCGGCGTCGGCTGCCAGTTCGGGCCCGACGTCACCGCGCACTTCCTCAACAAGAACAAGCTGGACTACATCATACGCAGTCACGAGGTAAATAACACTCACCACACTCAGTATAATGTGCGAGCTGCTGTGGTCGGACCCGCAGCACCTGCCGGGGCGCGCGCCGTCCAAGCGCGGCGTCGGCTGCCAGTTCGGGCCCGACGTCACCGCGCACTTCCTCAACAAGAACAAGCTGGACTACATCATACGCAGTCACGAGGTAAATAACACTCACCACACTCAGTATAATGTGCGAGCTGCTGTGGTCGGACCCGCAGCACCTGCCGGGGCGCGCGCCGTCCAAGCGCGGCGTCGGCTGCCAGTTCGGGCCCGACGTCACCGCGCACTTCCTCAACAAGAACAAGCTGGACTACATCATACGCAGTCACGAGGTAAATAACACTCACCACACTCAGTATAATGTGCGAGCTGCTGTGGTCGGACCCGCAGCACCTGCCGGGGCGCGCGCCGTCCAAGCGCGGCGTCGGCTGCCAGTTCGGGCCCGACGTCACCGCGCACTTCCTCAACAAGAACAAGCTGGACTACATCATACGCAGTCACGAGGTAAATAACACTCACCACACTCAGTATAATGTGCGAGCTGCTGTGGTCGGACCCGCAGCACCTGCCGGGGCGCGCGCCGTCCAAGCGCGGCGTCGGCTGCCAGTTCGGGCCCGACGTCACCGCGCACTTCCTCAACAAGAACAAGCTGGACTACATCATACGCAGTCACGAGGTAAATAACACTCACCACACTCAGTATAATGTGCGAGCTGCTGTGGTCGGACCCGCAGCACCTGCCGGGGCGCGCGCCGTCCAAGCGCGGCGTCGGCTGCCAGTTCGGGCCCGACGTCACCGCGCACTTCCTCAACAAGAACAAGCTGGACTACATCATACGCAGTCACGAGGTAAATAACACTCACCACACTCAGTATAATGTGCGAGCTGCTGTGGTCGGACCCGCAGCACCTGCCGGGGCGCGCGCCGTCCAAGCGCGGCGTCGGCTGCCAGTTCGGGCCCGACGTCACCGCGCACTTCCTCAACAAGAACAAGCTGGACTACATCATACGCAGTCACGAGGTAAATAACACTCACCACACTCAGTATAATGTGCGAGCTGCTGTGGTCGGACCCGCAGCACCTGCCGGGGCGCGCGCCGTCCAAGCGCGGCGTCGGCTGCCAGTTCGGGCCCGACGTCACCGCGCACTTCCTCAACAAGAACAAGCTGGACTACATCATACGCAGTCACGAGGTAAATAACACTCACCACACTCAGTATAATGTGCGAGCTGCTGTGGTCGGACCCGCAGCACCTGCCGGGGCGCGCGCCGTCCAAGCGCGGCGTCGGCTGCCAGTTCGGGCCCGACGTCACCGCGCACTTCCTCAACAAGAACAAGCTGGACTACATCATACGCAGTCACGAGGTAAATAACACTCACCACACTCAGTATAATGTGCGAGCTGCTGTGGTCGGACCCGCAGCACCTGCCGGGGCGCGCGCCGTCCAAGCGCGGCGTCGGCTGCCAGTTCGGGCCCGACGTCACCGCGCACTTCCTCAACAAGAACAAGCTGGACTACATCATACGCAGTCACGAGGTAAATAACACTCACCACACTCAGTATAATGTGCGAGCTGCTGTGGTCGGACCCGCAGCACCTGCCGGGGCGCGCGCCGTCCAAGCGCGGCGTCGGCTGCCAGTTCGGGCCCGACGTCACCGCGCACTTCCTCAACAAGAACAAGCTGGACTACATCATACGCAGTCACGAGGTAAATAACACTCACCACACTCAGTATAATGTGCGAGCTGCTGTGGTCGGACCCGCAGCACCTGCCGGGGCGCGCGCCGTCCAAGCGCGGCGTCGGCTGCCAGTTCGGGCCCGACGTCACCGCGCACTTCCTCAACAAGAACAAGCTGGACTACATCATACGCAGTCACGAGGTAAATAACACTCACCACACTCAGTATAATGTGCGAGCTGCTGTGGTCGGACCCGCAGCACCTGCCGGGGCGCGCGCCGTCCAAGCGCGGCGTCGGCTGCCAGTTCGGGCCCGACGTCACCGCGCACTTCCTCAACAAGAACAAGCTGGACTACATCATACGCAGTCACGAGGTAAATAACACTCACCACACTCAGTATAATGTGCGAGCTGCTGTGGTCGGACCCGCAGCACCTGCCGGGGCGCGCGCCGTCCAAGCGCGGCGTCGGCTGCCAGTTCGGGCCCGACGTCACCGCGCACTTCCTCAACAAGAACAAGCTGGACTACATCATACGCAGTCACGAGGTAAATAACACTCACCACACTCAGTATAATGTGCGAGCTGCTGTGGTCGGACCCGCAGCACCTGCCGGGGCGCGCGCCGTCCAAGCGCGGCGTCGGCTGCCAGTTCGGGCCCGACGTCACCGCGCACTTCCTCAACAAGAACAAGCTGGACTACATCATACGCAGTCACGAGGTAAATAACACTCACCACACTCAGTATAATGTGCGAGCTGCTGTGGTCGGACCCGCAGCACCTGCCGGGGCGCGCGCCGTCCAAGCGCGGCGTCGGCTGCCAGTTCGGGCCCGACGTCACCGCGCACTTCCTCAACAAGAACAAGCTGGACTACATCATACGCAGTCACGAGGTAAATAACACTCACCACACTCAGTATAATGTGCGAGCTGCTGTGGTCGGACCCGCAGCACCTGCCGGGGCGCGCGCCGTCCAAGCGCGGCGTCGGCTGCCAGTTCGGGCCCGACGTCACCGCGCACTTCCTCAACAAGAACAAGCTGGACTACATCATACGCAGTCACGAGGTAAATAACACTCACCACACTCAGTATAATGTGCGAGCTGCTGTGGTCGGACCCGCAGCACCTGCCGGGGCGCGCGCCGTCCAAGCGCGGCGTCGGCTGCCAGTTCGGGCCCGACGTCACCGCGCACTTCCTCAACAAGAACAAGCTGGACTACATCATACGCAGTCACGAGGTAAATAACACTCACCACACTCAGTATAATGTGCGAGCTGCTGTGGTCGGACCCGCAGCACCTGCCGGGGCGCGCGCCGTCCAAGCGCGGCGTCGGCTGCCAGTTCGGGCCCGACGTCACCGCGCACTTCCTCAACAAGAACAAGCTGGACTACATCATACGCAGTCACGAGGTAAATAACACTCACCACACTCAGTATAATGTGCGAGCTGCTGTGGTCGGACCCGCAGCACCTGCCGGGGCGCGCGCCGTCCAAGCGCGGCGTCGGCTGCCAGTTCGGGCCCGACGTCACCGCGCACTTCCTCAACAAGAACAAGCTGGACTACATCATACGCAGTCACGAGGTAAATAACACTCACCACACTCAGTATAATGTGCGAGCTGCTGTGGTCGGACCCGCAGCACCTGCCGGGGCGCGCGCCGTCCAAGCGCGGCGTCGGCTGCCAGTTCGGGCCCGACGTCACCGCGCACTTCCTCAACAAGAACAAGCTGGACTACATCATACGCAGTCACGAGGTAAATACCACTCACCACACTCATAATTAGTACCCATATTCTTAGTCGTTTCCTCATAATATTCCTCCACTCAAAAATAAACAAGCGTTGATCGTCTTGAGTGGTCTTGAGAAAATTTCAAGGTTGGTTATGAAGTACCTTACGTTTGACAGTTCCCACCTTACGTATAAACTTCGCCTTCCTACATTTAAACACAAAACGTAAATACACGACATCAAAATATCGATAGCCACAAAAGAAGAAGAAGAATTTGAAATATCTTAAATTGTTTATTTTTTGTTAACAGGTTAAGAACGAAGGTTATGAGATTATGCATGACGGAAAATGTATTACGGTTTTCTCCGCACCAAATTACTGGTAAGTAAATTTTACTGATTTTTTTAATTGCTTATAATTACACTATTGGGTATCAAGCATTTAAAAAAACATGTAAATAAACAGTTAATTAATACTTGTGTTTATTTACAGCGATACCATGGGTAACTTAGGCGCATTTATCACAATGAATGGAGCGGATCTAAAACCGAACTTCACCACTTATGAAGCTAAGGTACTCATTCAAATTATTTATTTATAGAAAATATCTGCCCCCGGTGCGGCGTACACGCCGGGGACAACGACACCGGAAAAAAATATTCATTCCCGTTGTCCCCGGTGAAGCTGGAATTGGAATTAATTGACGTTTGGAAATAAAACCATCATTGGTTAATTATAATGGAACTGTTCTAATTATGCTTTTCTTTTATTTCCTTTGTATTTGATGTTTTTTCTCCGCAGCCCCACCCGGACGTGAAACCGATGGCGTACGCGAACTCATTATTCAACATGCTCTGCCAGTGACGTCATCAAAGGTACCTTCTAACTCAACTGTATCATAAGGACAGTCGAATAGGTCAATTAGTTGCACAATAAGTCGTTGTAAGATGTTTGTGGCGTGCCTTTGGCCGGATTGAGAAATTATTTTAATTTTGTTTTGTTGGTTATAATGTACAGGTTATTTTGTTTGGTACTCGAATCGTTGAAGTTGGTTTTACCTCAAATGTATGTTACATTTGAGGCATTTATTGCCTTTGTCTTCACATGTACAAATTTTTATTCAATTCAAATCAATTTATTTTAGACAACATTAATTGTAATACAAGAGTACGATACACACATACACACAATAATTATGTTACACTGTATGTCTAATGAAGATTTGCATGAAAAAAATATAGGGGAGTGTTGTGATATAAACATAAACGTGATATAACATAAACATAATAACACTAAATAAACCCTCTTATTAAATGAATAACTAAAACTACATCTTATAAAACCCCTAAGAAAAATTCTTGTCGTGAAAATTATGGTATTCACTAACAAAGTTTCTGGAGTTTAAGTATAGGGAAAAGAGCATTGTATATATCTACAGATTATGGAACGCGACAACTAATTGGTCACTCCAAAACATAACAGATTGTCTGTAGTGTTACTAGGACAAGTAAAAAAAAATAATGTATTAAAATTGGAAAGCCTAATAAAGTTCTATTCAATTCGTCATAGGCACTTCACTGACATGTACAAACAAGAGCCCTTATTCTGAATTATCACCTAAGTCATAAGTTCAGTCTTAATTTTTGCATAATACTTAGTTCTGTTTTTCACCGCTAGGGATTTAACGTTCACGTTTTGACGACCTCTGTGGCGCAGCGGGCGAAAGTCACCTGCGACGCAAGAGGTTGCGGATTCGATTCCCGCCCCGGAACAGAAATTTGTACCTGCAATTATTTAAGGTTGTTAATCTAGCACCCGTAACACAAGCTACGAGCTTACCACGGGGCTAGAAAATTCTGTGTGAATTGTCCAGCAATATTATTTATTTATTCATATTGGGATTTCAAAAGCTAAATGTTATACCCACACTAACTATAAATGTTATACACATGACTGAAGCAATAAATAAAAGGATAATAATTTTAATTAACATTATAATTTAATTAATTTAAAATAATGAATTGAAGAATGAATGAATGAAAAGTCAGAATAAGAGCTCTGAAACCTACGCCGCCGGTTCCATTCTTGATCCAATTATTCTTAGTTAGACTATTATTAAGATTATTATAGAACACAGTTATAATACTTTTTGTACCTAAGAACTTTGGTTGTCAACGCTAGGCGAAGACGACAAAGGCAGGACGCAGTTTACTTGCCTTTCACCGTCTGCCTTATCTTGTTTTAATGATAACTCTATGTAGAAGACACGCTGCATCCCTCTGTATAATTTGGGCCTAATATATGATTTCATCGTCATCCCCCCTATTTACGTTCCCACTGATGGGTCTTCACTCTTGAAAAATTATAAAGATGATAAGTTACAGAATCGTTACATAAGTAGAAAATCGCTTAAACTATTTTAATTTTCATCACAATATGTTAATGAAATTTTAATTACACTATGGTTTATATTAATATGCTTATTCATGAAACTAATTACATGAAACATTAATCAGATATGTTGCCTGTAGTTTTTTGAAATATATTTCAAGCAAGTATATTAAATCTTCGAAGACAATATTAAAAAGTAAATATTACCTCTAAGAAGCTTTAGTCCTTAAATAATGATTTGTGTATCTGTAACGGGGCCTTTTTGAATGATCAATATTTTAAATTAAAAATTATGTTTATACATAGACATGTTTCTATACATTAAAGTAAAATATCTTAAATGTATGAAAAATAACCATGATATGTTTTTAAAATGTCGACATTTTGTAATTTTATAAATGAATTTCAGTTCAATGTTAGGCATACGAGGTCAAGCCATTTTGTATTATTATAAGCAATAAAAATAGTATATAGTAAGCTTATTAAATAAAAAGCTTGATTAGTAAGATATAAGAATATGAAATTTTTAAAATAACTTGTGAACAAAAAAGGCCCCCATATTTTATTTAGAGAACAAAAAAACCTTGTAATTATTGTTTAAATATTATCTAATATTATAATAAAATTTTAAAATATGAATTTCACCGGCTTAGTAAGTACGTTGAAATATAGAGATCGCGCAAATTATTATGAACTCTGTGAAGTACCTATTCTTAAATTAAGGCCTACAATCACAAAGTTTATAAATATGTACTCGATCTCTACATAATATTGAATTATATTCGCATTTCGTATGTATGGATATCCCGAAAATGTTAACCCATTAATTTAGTTACCACTCATAAAATAAAACCGCTGTGTTTCAAATATAAGACAAATGCATTTATTTACACGTTAAATGATGTCTTACTAAAAATATTTTGCAGACATTACAATTGTTACCTTTTATATATAAATAGGTTTCTGTTGCTTTAATGTTCCTTATGATACTAGCAACTGCCCGCGGCTTCGTCCGCTTTATTCCTATGTTTTCTCACCTCTTAAACCTTCCCTGGGCTACTACGACTATTTTATAACAAATTAATCAGCCCAGCCATTCGTTATAAAGGTACAACGATAATTTTCATGGATTTTTATATATGGTGATGATAGATAGTGATTTTTAATATTAGACCACACTTTTTAACCCTACCTATGTCATTTCAACGTTTTACATATAACTATATTTATTACCTTTCATTTTTTATTATCCGTGACATAGACATTTATTGTGTTGGTTGAAAGTGACAAATTATTTAGCTAGAACGCAATGCATTTTTATGAGCATAATATAGCTTGTAGTTTATATTTGTTATATCACAAACTGTGTCTTCATTCTTGAGTATTTTTTATTTAAATTGTCTCTATTTCAAAGGCGCGTAACATAAATATGTTTGTACATCGACCTGTTATACCAGTCTTTGTTACTCCCGTGTTAATACGAATGCACGTATATTGCCTTCTCTCTCGTTTTCTGAATTGTGCAAGTAAGAAAGCAATAATAATACATTGTATGTGTATGTTGTATCAATCAAGTACCCATTCGATTTGAGCTTCGGGCTTACCACGGGTTAGATGTATCTGTGTGAATTGTCCAGCAATAATTATTAAATTATTATATTTTTAATTATTATCTTTTATGAACTAAATTGTTTTATTTCATTATTTTACGGGAGCAACAAGGATGAGTTCGCGAAATCTAAATGAACTGTAGCCTTAACCGACCAAAATACATCTTAAAATTAAGTTACATTAACACTGTCTTAGACAATTATAGCTTAAGATACGCAATGAACGAGTTTTGTACAAACTTGGTGGTCCCTGATATACTCAACTTATATATAACTTATATACAACTTATATTTAAGTCACACCACTCACAATTCACGTTATATTCAGCGAACACAAGGTACATAAACTTAAGTACAGTATAAAGTAGCTTGAAATAAGCACTGCATAGACTTATAATGCAATATAACTTTTGTAACTATCATGGTCGTTAACTATTATGATTTAACACGGAATCATCATCATGACAACCCATATGTCTTCCCACTTCTGGGCACGGGTCATAGTTTCTGTTAACTTATTATAGGAAACTGTGCGAATGAATCTTTTTCCCGTGATAAATCATAATATTATATTATGCAACTGAACTCTCTTATGCATAGAAAAATTAACATCGAGCATAGGTACGTGGCTAGATATAAATTATAATAAATGAAAGGATAGATATTATTTAACTATTATAACTAAAACACATCTGTTGTTTTCCCAGTCCCAAGATCATGTTTAATATGCATAAGTGGGTTAGTTGCGACCATGTTAGGTTATGTTGTATGGGAAAGCCAAATACAGAGACCACCGTTTATAATAATGCTCAAATGGCAAACTATTTATTAATAAACTAGAAAAATTCAGGATTATTGAATTATCCAAGTTTGCCTTATAGCTTGGATAATTCGACCCCCTAATAGTAAGGGGACGAAAATAGTCAGAACTACTTTGAGGAAAGTATAGTACGGACTTGAGCTTTGTTGAGCACTGAGGTGTCTCCAAGCAATCTGTGTGCCATCAAGAACTGCTAGTATCATCCATAGATAATAATTTGGCGTGCTCAGCTCATGGTTTATCAATTTAGTTAAAATATACAATTTTATAATCCTAACACGGTACCTAGTTTATTAATAAATGAGTTGTAGAACGTTATAAGTTAATTACTAAGTAATGAGTGAATTAAGAGGAGTGGAATGGTTTCGGCTGTATAAGGTTTGATTGCCAAGCATATCAGAATGTAGATAGGTTTTGGTGGTAAACTTAATAAAATTGTTAAATTTTAACCGATCTTTTATTTATGCACATTATTTTAATTTAAAACTGAGTCAATATTATACAGTTAGTTTTAGAGTAAGACGTATAGTTTTGTGTAACTTTAATGAGTTTCTTGCTATTTTGCTAAAACCAGTTGTCGAGCTTGTTTTTTAAATAGTTTCCAGAGGTGGCAGTGACGACGTCTTTAGGCAGAAAAAATCCAGTTGTGACTCTATTGCTTAAACAGTTACTTGATAATTTATAGAAATAAAGAGAGTTTTAACATTATAAATATGTACGTGAATAATTCCCGCTGTATAAAACGATGTAAAGACGCTATAATTATTATTGGACTTTTATAGTTTCTCTCTGCTGTCACTACAAGGATTCTTAATTATATGTAGGTACTTTGACGGAAATAAAAACATTCATATCATTTTTCCATTACATTTACTAATCGTGAAAAAGTGACAACAATTATCGAGGTATTACTTTCCTACCATTAACAATCTAGATAGGTTTACGAAGGGACAAGTTGTGATAGGATTTTTACGACCGTCTTCTTATCCATCTTGCATTTGGGGTAGAGTGTCTCACAGTCGGTGTCTGAGAGACTCGCCGCGGACACTGCTTCGTAGACGGTTGTTCCCGACAGCATGCGACGTACAAGCGAGTTACTGCAAATAAATAGAGTTAGAAGGGACAAAGCAACCTTTTCTAAGGCAGGAGCTAGATGTGTCTAGCAGACCAAACTTAAATCTTTGCTACTAACTACTATATATTTTAATGAATTGAATGAATTGGTCGCTGGGCAACCACATAAGTCTACAAAGTTTGAAGATGGATGGCCGGAGATTGAACAAGTTATGCTTTTTGTGAAAATAATTGATTTTAACTAAGTTTATTTTATTTGTTTCTATTCTGTGCTATGTAAATTATTAATATTATCTGCTGTTGCTGTGTGAATTGTCAAGCAATATTATCTTAAATCTCGGTATAATAACTGTGTGAATTGTCCATGTCCAGCAATATTTATATTAAATCTAGGTATCATTTGTCTTACCTAGATAAAGAAGACAGTGTAGCGTCGAAATCAGTGGCGTTTCCAGTGATGACGTTTTCGTTAGCGTTTTGTACGTAGGAGCACGTTAGCCGCTGCATACAAGACGCGGAGTCGATGTTGTACCGGCTCAGTGTGTCGTCTAGCTTCTGCATCCAGTCCGATATCTGGCTGAAGTCTGTTTCTACACCTGTAACAATAACAAACTTTTATAGTCATTGACGACCTCTATGGCGGTGGAAGTTACGGGTTTGATACCCGCCTCGGAATAAAAATTTGTACGATCTGCAGGTATTTGTTCTGGGTGTCTGGGTGTTCTATATGTATAATAAAAAATATCTATCTATGTATGGATATTATATTATGTATTATCAGAAATCTAGCACCCGTACCAACAAGTTTCGAGCTTACCACTGGGCTAGATGTTGTGTGCATTGTCCAGCAATATTTATTTATTTATATAAAGGGAAATTGTTAAGGGAGGCCTATGTTATGTTGATGCAGTGGACTCAAAACTGGCGTTTGCAAACTGTGATAGGTGGATAGCTGGAGTAGGACCTTTTCTCTGAAATACTCTGAATTTTACAGCACGAAAAACTTTCATGACCACTACGAAATTAAAAAATAAATGTTTTAAAACACTTACTCCGCCCATAACCTCCGCCATAGCTGTAGGACAGCGCGTGGATGAGCTTCGGGAGGATAACCACGGCTCCGAAGCCGAGGATGGAACCTATGAGGACTCCTCCGAGATCTATCTTCACGGGCCCGTAGAGGCCGGGGGCTGTACCGCCGTAGCCTCCCTGAAATTGTTATAGTATTATTAGTACAAACAAAGGGAAATGTCAGATCTCTATACGTGGGTCTTTACACCAAACCATTTATGCTTATATTAGAATTTATCAGGGGACTTCGAACGTTCTATTATGAGGTGTCACCATTATCAATTCCTTATAGAGTTTCTACCTCAGCAAGTAGGTAGGTAGGTTAACCTATCACCTACTGTTATGGATAATGATTTTTTTCAACTATCGTTCGATGAAAATCAATAATTTCCTAAAACTGTAGGTACTGTTTCTAGTAGGTACCTATTGCTAATTAACCTTACATACTATCTCTTACCTCAGTAATACCAAAGTCGTTAATGCCGACCCCAAATCGCTGCGTCTTGTCTATGCGCTCCCACGGCTGATGACCCTGCACTGATTCCCGTTGCTCTCCCTATGGGATTTTATTTTGGTTAATCCCAAAGAGTCATTATTCCTCCGTCTTATGTTTTATGATTTTAAATGCGAAATCGATGAAAACCCAATGCGCTATACGCATGTTTAAACTACAAATAATGTTTAGACATTAAATTTGTTGCATCTAATTAATCAGTTATTTTGTGCAGGTAGACAATGTTTGGTAGGTACATTGTCAATTATTTCTTTTTTAGTGCTTAGCTCTTGGCCTACAACCGGCTTATGCCTAGGACCTCTACTTGAATTGCTGGTGTATTACCGTTCGACAGGAACGCTCGTTGTACGCTCCCGCGCCCGTTGGTTCTAAGGCAGTCCGATATTGTTAGGTACTTACTTTACCTACTGATGCTTCCACCCCGCTGCTTGCAGAATTTGAGGCAAATGCCTTAAAGTAGGATTAGGATCTCTGATATAACTTCACATTACCTGGCCCGTATTTCCATACGCTGTGATCCCGAAGCGCTGCGTTCTCTCCGGCTGGCTGTCTCGATCCCGCTCTTCTCTACTCTTCTCCACTCTGGCGCTGGGTTCAGCTAGCTGGTCTTCTGTCCGATAGCTTGGCAGGAAACCCCTGAAATCCAGACTATAAACTGTCAGTAGTTTATGAGCATAGCAAGACAGCTGTGAAGGATAGATCCCAAGAAGGTATATTGTTGTATCATCAGGTTTCCTACATTGTTTAATGTTTTTTTTTTTCAAATTGCTTCGTTGTAAAATTGTTGTTTGTTTAAGCAAGAAAAGCCAAAGGATACTTTTGCTACTGAGAAGTCCGTTGATATTCACTATTTTAATAAAACATTCATTCATTCATATTTGATTTATGATAAAAGCTCGGGTAATGTTACTCCGAGCTTGAAATCCGTTTTTCTAATAGTCACAATTTAATTGCAGCAATTTGGCCCCACCTTATATCTCCGAAACGCTTTGGTGCACTGATCCTAATCTAAAGAATGTAAGATATTATATGCTAAATGTATTATGAAAAAAATACTGGAAATATTTATAGGAAGCCCATTTCCAGGACGTCTAACGGCTAGGCACGGTGATAATGAGAACAGGCTAAGACTTACCCATCTCGTCCATACTCGGCGCACACCCCACAAATGACCACCAGAATCCCTGCTACCTTCAACATGTTGGAAACTATCACTGGCTTCTTCCCCGTCCGTATTATGCTTTATACAAAGCGTTCCGACGCTTACCCCAAAACAATCGTATGTGGAAACGAAGCTTGCCTTCATTCTATTGTTACGCAAGCCTTTTACTGTGACAAAAGATGTGGGTTTTATGGCGCTAGATGATATCGAAATGGGAAGTGATGTTTGCTCTATATTACGTTGGCAATCGACCATCTAGCAGCAAAGGTTTCAGGGAAAGTATACAGGGATGAATTTGCGGTAGTAAATCTTGAGGAGTGATTTTTGATTCATCATAACTACCCATATTAGATACATTCTACCAGGGACTGGTGACCCTTATAGAACACAATGACACTTGACAATTCACACGGCAACATCTAACCCGGTGTTAAGCTCGAGGGTTGTGTTACGTACGGATGATAGATTTCTGAAATAGGTACTTAATTATAATTATACATACTTGGATATTTTGTTTTATACCTACGTATATAACGACCAGAAACTAGAAACAAATTTGTCTTGGGAGTTCCATACCAACCAATAATTAATAGGTTGGTGGTCGTGGCAAGTTGGTACAGTAGTACACTGATAGGATGAAGACGATTCAGTATAGATCTGTCGCTAAAGGTCAAATAATGCTCAATAGTGTTTTATACCAAACTTCTATACAAGAACTATAACGGGTTATAATGGGAAGACCCCTGCCCAGTGTAATAATGGGTTGTTAAAGATCATGTAGGTATATGAGGGAGCGATCAATTGCATGAAAACGTTTTGCACATTATTACAATTACAATATAACACACCCTAAGAAAAATATTAAAAAAATACTTTTCATTGGTGAATACATAAAAACTTCATAAAAAAAACTTTAAAATTCACCGTGAATACGAATTTGAACTATTTGATAACAAAAATGTTAACCATCATGTAATGTTTAGTTTAAAAAGCAGATGATGGCATTTTTGTCTTGTGCTCGTTCTAGAGACATATTATCTAGAGCGGAATAATAACTATTCGTCTGTTTTGTACATTCCAACTTTACTTTGATAGAACTTAGGTACCTACCAATAAACAATTGTAAAATTAACGTACCTGAAATTTTAACATAAAACGGTTTAGGTTATCAATATCTTCTTTCTGTTGTCGAATGCTAATTCTATGAACTATAATAATTTTATTAATTTAGCAATAATTTTATAACTCAAGAACGACTGGGCCGATTTTGGTTCTTTTGGTTATGAAATAGAGGTAGTAAGTACCCCAGCCAATGTTTAAAAAATGAGAAAACATTGTAATAAAGCGCGCAGGGCCGCGGGCGGTTTAGTTAGTAAATTATATTACCTTATAAATACCATCAACCTGAGTCTATGTAATTTAGTTAGGAAGATGTAGTTCTAGTTTTTTATAATGGACTATTGCGTCAAGTTTTCTTTTAAAAAAAAAATATATTTATTTATTAAAGGTATGTACACGTACGATTCGAAAGTACCTAAGTAACTAATGGTGTAATGATCTTGCCTTCACAGAAATTTATTAAGAAAAAGGAACACAGATAACATCTTATAAAATAAGCGCCATTATGCGCGTTGAGTGTGAAAACGCTACAAATTGGTCTTAAAGTAGAGCTAAGAACGTTATAGAATACCTGTTAAAAAACGGTTGTAAAAGATGTGTAGATTTTTGGATTGATACCTACCTAATATTAGATTTTAAAGCCTACAAAAATCGTATTTATTATTCAAAGTTTTTAATAGACTGGTTTTCACACAAGTTGCAGTTAAAAAATTCGTTGGCGATTTGGTAGATATAAATAATCAACAGATCAGTTTGGATATCGATGAAGTTGGTACAGCAAAGATTGACGCTGCTGCCCATCTGGATAGGCATTATATTAGAGATATAACCCACCTTCTTTGTCCGCCTCTACCCGGCTTGCCATGTCTATACCATTTTAACTCTACAACCAGCTCTGATCGCAATCTCCTGCTCCCCAGTCTTTGTGACAATATGCGGAAAAAAACACGTCATGCGCATTGAATTTCCCCGCTATTTCTACAAACGCACCGTAGAATTCACCACAAACGGGTTAAGCCTTTGGCGGAAACACCATTCATAAATTAGCTGGAATTATGAACGTTTGTTAAAATGCTGAAGAGTTTAGTAAGAGTCGTGTGTTTTGGTTTGGTGGTTGTAGGTAGCGAGAGACAGGGTCGGTTGTTTTCTTTCAATTTTGAGAATCGAGATATAACAGTAAGTATCTTCATTATGTGTACCTACATTATAAAACAGTTAATCATGATTTCCTATTAGCTTTATTATTTTATAATGATTTACTTCTCTAGTCATTATCTCCCCAAACAAATAAAAATAGCTATTATTAGATAGCAATAATTTATGGTATACGTAAACCAACTTTAAAGTACTTACGAATGGTGTTTTATTTTATTGCAGGTTGATCTCGATTTTTCAATTCCTTTCGTCTCAATTCCTATCAAGCAATCTGCATCTTCTAGCATTACCGTGAGTTTTATCTCTCTACATAACGCTGAACACCATCCTAAGTAGGTAATAAGTGTCTATTGCTGTATCATCCCCCGTAGATTTTCTCATGGTTAAAGTAGTCTAATGTATGTGTTATTCTGATGTAACGTTATATATAATTTTGGTTTTATATAGAGCCTATGTATAAATGCACAAATACCCACTTTCACATCACTAGACTCTATTAGACATGTTCAAATCATAAGAAGAACCCTGAGAAGAAGGAATCGTGCACCTTTTGATCTTCCAGCTTTGGATAACCATAGAACGTTAAGTGATAAGTCCCAACAATAAAGATTTGATACAATTTCCTCAGGAACTTCCCACAATAAACATAAACCCAGCATCCCTGGCTCTCGGCGGGGCAGTTCTGCTGGGGACCACGGTGCTGCTTCCGCTCATGATGAAGGGGTACCTGCAGCCTCCGGAGTCAGGGTACGGGAGGTATTCACGACGTAAGTAGACCTTCAGTATTTGTATACCCAAAACATGGATCAGAAAGTCATGTCCATCCGTAACAGAATCAGTAGACTGTCAAAAACTCAATTTCCTAAGTTGACTAAGAACTGCTATTTATTTATTTACAAGCAAATATTATCGGTCCATTATACATAAAAAAGATAACATAAAAGAATTGAAATAAAAAAATATTCTTGAAATGTTTGGATTCAACCTCTTATTGCTCTTATTGTTGTTTCAGTATGTATAAGATTAAAATGTAAATCATTATAATTTCCATTTGAGACAGTTTATTTGGCAACAAACACTTCCTAGCCACACAGAACAAGCCACCCCATCACCTGCATGGACCGCAGCAGGCTGACTTATACAAAGGCACACATCTCCTAGGTTTCATGACAGAAGTGCAAGATCTTTTGCAAGATTTAAGGGGAGGGTCAGGGATCCCAGCATCCGCGCGAAGATACTGTGTCTCAACGTGGATGAAGTTCTTCCTCTTCCTAGGTGCGAGGTCGAAGCAACCAAAAGGTGGAGTGTATTCGATATCCCAAGTCGCATTACTGGACAGTGAGCTGAGAGATTCTTCGTGGCAGATGCATTCGGGTTCCTTAAACGCTGGGCAACTGTCTATCACCTTATCTATGGCGGTTAGATCGTTGCAGAAGACATCCATGTAAGCGCATTTGCAGATGTCCTCGACAGCTTCAGCCAGAGCTCTGCGTATTTCTCCGTCACGTTGTCTCTTTAATTTTACCATTTTCCGCGCCTCTACCTTGGCACGCTCTTCGGGACTACGTTTCTTAATGATTTTGAAAACGAGGGGATCACAGTCGACGTAGGGATCTTCATTGTGAGCTAGTTCTGTTAGGTCTTTGAGAGGGTTTACCTGTAAAACAGTAAGTTGATAAAGGGCTTCGTATATTTTCAATTCATAGAGGCTGGCATAGTTAGTAGTTTGCTTTTTAAGAAACATGTTGAGATCCAAAAATGAAAATGTAAAGTGAATATTTTTTAAGCCACAGTGTGCTTAACGGTGCTTATAAAAAGTTGTAGTTCACAAAATCAACTAATCTGCCTGATATGTTAACGCGATATGTCAATACACTGGTCAAGAATCTTAATCAAATCACCTGAATAGTAAAAACGTCTCCTTTCCTCTGCACTTTGAGAGCTGGCTTCGGCACCAGAGGCTCATCAGGCTCGGAGTCGCCAGCAGCGGCTGCGGTGCTGCCTTTCCGGTTCTTCTTCTTCTTGTTCTTATCCTTATCCATGCCTCGGGGGCACTTGAAGGACATCAGCTTTGCAACGCTCTTCCCTATAAGACCAGGCTGCCATCCTTTGCGGGGCTGAGGAGTGACCAAGTAACCAAGAGCTTTTACTTGCAACAATGAAAAATACAAACAAATACCTAAACCTTAGTAGGTTTAGGTAAGTATTTGTTTGTTTTTTTGTTTTTAAAACCTAGTGGTTTTACCGTTTGTACATTGAACTTTTAAGTTAAAGCGCATTTAGTTTTGTTTTTACTTATGTCTATGAGCAAAGTTGATGACAATTTATATGAACAATGTTTATACAAGAAGATATCTTACCCGCATGCCAGGAACATCAGAAGCATTCCACAGCCAGCCCATTTCAGCTGGCACTGGCATCCCCGGCTTTAAATAGGTGCATGCCTTGTGCCCTATTGTTACTCCTGGAATGGTTAAACCCAAAACAAAGCTAATTTAGACTGTTTGAAACCGAGATAAAAAGCTGCTAAATGCTATAACAAGGGTTTCATAACACTATTTGTGCCTATGACACACGCTTGTAGGTATATATATGACAAGGTGTGGCGGTACTGCAGCCCTGAGCTTAGGCATTGAATGTGTTAATCTATTATTTTTTAACTGTATTTCTTCTTTATTTTAATAATCGACTCGGAATCAGAGATGATATAGGTACACTAAAAAGGTTACCTGGATGATTATCTCCAAATGTGTAATTGTATTTTGTTGCATTTCTTTTCTTCTTCTTACTTTCATTTTCATCCTCGTTTTCATTATTTGTTGCCATTATTAATCAACAAAAAATATTGTCCCTAATCGCACAAAAGTTCAACGACCTGAAATTTAATGTTTTTTGTTTAGTTTCCTACAGCCACGTTTACCTACGTTTCGTTTGTTGTCAAGTATACCTACCGAATCAAAACGTCCTGAATGTCCTATAAAATTTAAAGATAATACTTTTACATTGAAGTGCAATTACGAACCTACATAATAAAGCTCAGACTAGTTACAGAAAAAAATACACGTTTTTAGTAATTTTTGTATTTGGTGTTAAATACAATATTATCGGGTTACAAAATAAAATTCTGTCTGACGGTCTGCCGTATCCCTCTCTAATCGTTTTGATATAAATCTTGTATGGCCATCTTATGAGATCCGCAGCACTCTTTGCCCATCAAAGATTTTAACCTTTGTTCCTTGTCACAGCACCTCGTCTCAGTGTCCACGTTGTACTTGTTTATACATTTGAAATCATGTTCTTTCTCACACTTCATGTACTGTTTGATCGCCTTCTTAATCCTCTGGTACTCTTTGGAGCAGCAAACTTTGCCAGCCTCTGCGTGGCTCGGAGGGAGAGTCGGAAGGGTAGCATTCTTGTACATTCTGGAAAACCCTTCGGGCACCGAGCAAGGTCGCCCTAACACAGGGCAAGGACCGAGCTGTATAGGCGGTAGACCATACGGTAGAGGCTCAACGTCATCTTCATCTTCTTCTAATTTTTCTTCATCGTCTTGCATCAACACTGGACAGTTTGCTTTATGGTGGTACATGGGGCAGTAAGGTTTATGAGCCTTACGTGTTGCAATATTGCCTATCTCCTTGATACAGTCGCAGTCGAATGTGTTGCATGGAGGTTTTGGCTTTACAGGATCACATCTACAATCTTTATCATCTGGGATCTGTGTACAGGTGTACACTGCCTTATATTGATTATCATATCCAGGAGGATTAAATTTTGATCTTGTGACATCTAGTCGAGCTGTATCTGGTTTTTGACTAGCATCAGCTGTCCTGCAGTAGCATCCTTGAGCGTAGTTAGGTTTATTTCCTTTATTACCGTAATCAGCTTCCAAATTTCCAACAATGAAATCATTTCTAAAAATACTATCCATTACATAGCCTACAGTTGTTTTGCTTTGCGTCGGAGTAGCACCAGTTCCAAAGAGTTTCTGCTTTCTTTCATCACAGGTCCCTCCAGTCTGAACCAAGCCTCCGCAACCTGAACACTCAACTTTGTTCTCGAACTGTTTTGTTGGGCAGGACTCCCTATGATATCGATCGTCTTTGCAGCAACAAGTACCGCATATTTTCTTTGTAACATTTTCATCTTTATTTCCTTTAACTTTATTGGCTGCTTCTGCTTTATAAGTACCCATAGAGCGAATGTAGGTCTTTACTTTATGAGCTAGTTTGCAATTCGTATTACCACAAGGACCTCTGATGTCTCCCATTCTAATCTTATCTATAGTATGCTTCTTTTGATCTGCTGAAGTGGATGGGCTACCATCTTCTCTAGGCAAACATGGATCGGCTTCTGTACATATTTCTATTTTCTGTACTGCTGCAGCTTGTACATCAGGATCTTCGAGTGTAGTGGTCTCATAAAGGCTTCCAACCATTGTGAAATTGGGATCATCGCCTTCTATCCGTTTACACTGAAACATACTCGCAGCTTTATCTGTTCTAAATACAAACAACTCTGGGTTGGCCATTAATTGTTGAAATTCTGTAGTAATACTGTCTCCAAGGGGGCTCAAACGTAATATAAACGTGATTTCTCCACATTGATTACAACAGCACTCTGCCATTAAAGGCGTACTTTGTTTAATAGACAAAGGATCATAAAGCTTGCGCGGATTTGAACATTCCTTTAGCATGATGTAGAATTGTGTATCCCAATGCATAGTGCCCATTCCAACGTAAATTGGTTCTTCTTTGTCGTCATCATTCCATACTTCTATTTCTAAAGGGAATTTGCTTAGTATCATAAGGACTGTGTCTGGATATGAAGGGAACAGGTAAGATTTACCGACTCGGACAGTTCTCGAATATTTTCTTTTCCCGTTTTCGTCGCAAACGACTACGTCATCTTTGCGTTTCTGAGTGCTCATCTGGCCTTCTTTTAAAATGAACTGCACTTTTGGCCCAAATCTCACTTTTATGATGAGGTTCTTATTTGCATTGCTACTTTTATCGTCATCTTTTAGGAATATTGTCACTTTGTCAACAAATATCTCGATCAGGTACAATTGCTCCATGACCTGCCGAGTTCAACATCTGTCAGTATTTGCTTCTTTCTTGGATACAATCACAAAACACAAAGAACCCTAAATCAATACAAGATATTACGTTAAGAGTCCTCATATTATAATTTATCATATTACACTCATAGTGGTAAAGAAATTATAGTCAGATTTTATATCATTGATGGTTAATAAGATTATCGATCAAAACCCAGTTTATGTGTCTACATAAAAATACCTTATGAACATCATTACCGATAGGTACTAAATATACCAGCAAAGTACACCTACTGTACATACCTCATGTACCTACTGTTTGGCATTTGTATAATTATGCTCTATGAGGCAAAATTTCATAATTTTTTTTAAATACTTACGGTAGTAAGATGTATAACTGGAACCTGTCCCAAATGAATTATTGCATAACTATGAACACTGAGAATTTTATTTTGTAACCCTGAATGTTAATATTTTTCCATGGCCTATCTTAGTTTAGAGCCATTGCGACACTTAAACGTCAACCTCATTTCAAGTTCAAACATAGAATTAATATCCTAGGTGTAAAGAGTTTGCATAAAACATAAATATTTTTGTTTATGTTTTTATCGTAATTTACCTATGTCCACGTCAGACCTTTATTACACTATTCTGTGCCCATGACCAACGCTCGTATCTACGGCATTGTGTGCTCTAGCCTGTCTGGCTGCAGTTAAGTCCCTGTGTCCCAACAGTCAACGGAAATAGGCGTATGCTTATGCTACTTAAGACGAGTAATAAATAGTTATGTAAAAAAATCTTACAATTTAATTCTAAAAATTTTTGTGACATCCATCATCATCATCATTGTACGGTGCAGCGCAACGTACAAAACAGCAACTCATCAATATTATTGAATATCGCGGCTATCTCGTATGACATGTTTTAGTTCACGTTTTTACCTCATACACGGTAGGCGCGAATTCAATTAATTATCATCATTACCATTTTATCATTTATAAAAGGTGTACCCAACATCTTTTTGGTCCTTCGATCTTTAACTACTTATTGTGAACTATCAAAGTGTTCGCGTAAGTGGTACCAGCACCAGCACGTGGATTGCAGTGCATTTGGAGGCAGGAGTACCTATCAACCCGCTCTAGACATTGCTGCAGCATCACACGCAAGTAAGATCTTTCCTTTTTTTTTGGAATACCATTACAATTACAATGGAGGATCTTGTTGCGACTCAAAATCAAATAATGGTGGCTATGAATCAGCTCCTCGTCAATTTCAAAAAAGATGGAGCTGATCGCAAGACACCTCACAACATCAAGAAAAGGCTGGATACTTTTGAGTCCTACTGGCTTGAGTTCCAGGCCAATCATTTGCAGTTAACAGAATGTGGAGATATATCTCACCCATATTTCATGGAAAAATGCTACGATCGGACCTTGGCTTTTTACAACGAAACTAAAGTCTTCCTTAATAACTACTTGCTGGAAGCAAAAAAGGGAGATAGGCCACTTCTGAAACCACCAGTTCCCTTTGTAGTGCCCAGAAATTCGGATAATGCAGGTCCTTCATCACCGGCCGTTTCCGAAGGCCATTCAGGTACGTCAACACCATATCAGCCGAAGACGTTTGTATTTCCTTCTATCACACCAGGAAGCTCTCGCCCTCAACAAACTTCTAGTGGTAACCTCAGCAGATTGGATGAGATGATGCGTTGCCAAAAAAGTAACTTTAAAGCTTTTTCTCGTACTATCACTAATGTCGACTACAACAGCATGACGGAACATTACGAGCTAGAGGACTTTTTGAGGACCATCAACCTGCGTTGGTCTACTATCGACTCTCTACACTGGAAAATCGATAGTGAACTGCAGGAAGAAAACGAAGAGTACGAGGATGCATATAACAGGTATGAACAAAGATACTTAGGGATAAAGAAGGAGGTCACTCTGAAGATATCGTCGGCCAATCATAGAGAAAAGTCAACACCTCAAACTGAAATTCCATTGTTCAGTGGTGATTATCAGAAATGGATGACCTTCAAAGATCTGTACACCGAAGCCATCCATAATAATGGGTCCATGTCAAAATGTCAAAAATTGCAATTTTTAAAGGGTAAACTTAGGGGAGAAGCAGAACAAATCGTTTCGCATCTGCGCGTCACTACAGACAATTATCATGTTTGTTGGGACATTTTAAACAACAGATTTAATAACACTAAATTTATCTTTAACTCATACATGAGTACTATCACTAATTTACCAAACCAACAACAACAATCAGTTATTCAGTTAAAAAAAATGCATGATTGTATTGTCGAATGTCTTAATTCTATTAAAAATTTAGGCATAGATATAAGTACTTGGGATCCAATGATGATTTTTATTTTAGAGCAGAAATTGGACTCCGAGACCGCCAAGGAATACTGTCAATCACTTAACAATCCTAGAACATTGCCTAGTATTAAAGATTTTTTACACTTTTTAGAATATAAATTTACTTCTTTGGAGGCTTGTCAACCTCAACGCTTTACAAAGAACCCTAATTTTTCAAAATCGATCCAACAGCCAGACAAACAAAATCATAAAACAAATTATCAGTTTAAATCAAATAATCAAAAGCAATTCAATAATGCAGTACAAAAGCCGCAAGTAGGTTGCAAGCTCTGCAAAAAACATCACGGCATTTACAATTGTGCTGAATTCTTGAAAATGAATCCATCAGAACGCAAGAATTCTATTGCAAAATTGAACATGTGCATGAATTGCTTGCATGATCACTACGGCAAAAATTGCCTGTCTAATACTGTGTGTCGTGAATGCAAAGGTCGACATAATACTTTACTTCATGAAGCGTTTGTCGACGAATTGAAACCAGAATTAGGTCAGAAAATTTTACGTGTCTCAAGATGACATTGCTGAAACTTTACTAGCAACAGCGGTGGTTAGAGTTATGTCGTCTGATGGGACTTTTATCAAATTGCGCGCCTTGATCGACCAGGGTTCGCAAACCTCGCTCATTACCGAAAATGCAGCACAAATGCTTAAACTACCTAGGGAAAGGTGTAAAGGCGTCATTTTCGGGATAGGAGCCAAGGAGAGCAGCTGTAAAGGCATCATAAATATCATTTGCTCATCAATGTATGACAACTATCAGTTTCAATCAAATGTTTATGTAATGAAAAATTTGGTAAACAATTTACCAAATCGTTCATTCAGAAAACCTTCTTGGTCGTTCCTAGAAGGAATTCAACTAGCCGATCCAGATTTTAATATCAATCGGCCGGTCGACCTACTCTTAGGAGCCGACGTCTACTCAAGCATCATTTTGAGTGGCGTCATAGCATCAGACATAGTAACGCCCGTTGCACAGCAAACGCGGCTAGGTTGGATTTTATGTGGAAACGTAAGATCCTTCCAATGCAACGTCATAATCAATAACGTAGAAGATATCCAACGTTTTTGGGAAATCGAAGATATTCCCCAAGAAACATCTTTGTCTCAAGAAGATGCGTACTGTGTGGAATACTTTAAGCAAACAACTGCTCGACAGGCCGATGGAAGGTACATAGTACGGTTACCTATGATACCAGAGGCCAGAGAGCAGCTGGGTACATCAAAACCCCAAGCAATTGCTCAATTAAAGCAGTTGGAAAAAAGATTTCTCAAAAAACGTGATATCGAAACTCAATACAAAGCATTCATATCAGAATATATAAGCTTACATCATATGCAGTTATCACCACAATTATCAAAACCTTTGGTTTATTTGCCACACCATTGTGTGATAAAGGCAGATTCTACGACCACGGCTCTCCGAGTCGTCTTCAATGCTTCTTCTAAAACATCAAGTGGTAAAAGCTTGAATGACGTCATGTGTCGCGGTCCAAATCTTCAACAAGATTTGTTATCATTAATTATCAAGTGGAGACAGTTTAGATGGGCTTATGTAGCTGACATTGAAAAAATGTTTAGAAATATATCTATTCATGATGATGATCAATGTCTGCAAACTATAGTATGGCGAGACTCAGCAACTCAACGCATCAAAGAGTATGCCTTAACTACTGTGACTTATGGTCAAAAGGCGGCACCGTTTCTCGCAATGATGGTGTTAAAACAGCTCGCCCTCGACGAAGGTCACAAATATCAGTCCAGTCCTGCAGCAAAAACTTTGCGGGAACAATTCTATATGGATGATCTTATCAATGGAAATCACGACCTTCAAAGCGCTAAGCAGCTACAAACAGATCTTATACATTTATTGAAGGCCGGAGGTTTCAACTTACGCAAATGGTCGTCCAATAATATAGAGTTACTAAAAAATGTTAATACTACTAGCACTAATGATCAATATGACTTCAAACATGAGGCCACAACAAAAACATTTGGGTTACGCTGGCATCCTCAGTCAGATAACTTATCATTCGATCTTAAAATCAATTTATTAGAAAGAAATAAACATACAAAGCGTAGCTTATTATCAGATATATCAAAGTTATTCGATCCGCTCGGCTGGCTCACGCCCGTAACAATGAAGTTCAAACTGCTGTTTCAGCGGATCTGGTTTCACAACATTGAATGGGACGATGAACTACCAGCTGATATCAATAAAGAGTGGTTGAAAATCAGAGGTGATTTAAATCACATTTCAAGCATAAAAATACCAAGATGGCTACAGATAACTCAGAATGACATCATAGAATTTCACGGATTCTGTGATGCATCTATCAATGCGTATGCATGTCTGATATATTGTAGAATTATCAAGTTTGATCAGTTTGGCAATCCTAACAATTCTGTTATGTTAGTTGCCGCAAAATCAAGACTAGTGCCTCCAAAGAGAGAGATCACTCTACCAAGATTAGAACTCAGCGCCGCTGTATTGCTATCAGAGTTAATTAAAAAGGTTTTACCCTGTTTCTCAGCATATACACTCAAGCTATATAGTTGGAGCGATTCTATGGCCGTACTAGGTTGGTTACAGGGCGATCCGAAACGTTGGAAAACTTTTGTGGCTAACAGAGTGATTCAGGTTACCAAGGTCTTACCAGCAGAGACATGGCGCTACGTCAAATCAAGTGAGAACCCAGCTGACTGTGCTAGCAGGGGAATTATCATGGAACAATTAATTAATCATCCCCTTTGGTGGCATGGCCCAGCTTGGCTTTTGAATTTTGAGGAAAATGACTCAAAAAAGCAAAACTTTATCACGAATGAAGAAATTAAGAAACCTAAACAAATAAACGTCACAACTACAACGTCTACACAAGACGATGACGTCATATACAGGTTACTTATCAGTAATAGCAGCTGGACTCGAGTGACGCGTATCTTAGCTTACGTGTTACGTTTCAAGCAAAACAATGAATCACAGTTTCTAACTGCCACAGAACTAAAATCGTCAAGATTGAAAATTATCAAATACATTCAAAACATTGAATTTAATAAAGAAATCAGAGCTTTGCAACAGCAGAATAAAATCGACTCTAAGAGCAAGCTTTTATGTCTCGATCCAAGACTTGATCAGGACGGGCTCCTCAGGGTCGGTGGCAGGCTCAAGAATGCCTTCATAAGCGAAGACATGATGCATCCACTTATTATTCCGCATAGTGGACACGTGACAAATCTCCTCATAGACCATGCACACAAACAAACTTACCATGGTGGAGCACGTGTCACATTAGCCAGATTGCGACAGCAATATTGGATAATAGGAGGTAATAGAGCAGTTAAAATGCGCGTACGACTGTGTATCACTTGTAGACGGAACAACCCTTCTAAACACGATCAGATATTAGGAAATTTGCCTGAATCAAGGTCAAATCCCTCAAGGCCATTCTATCACACAGGAGTGGACTTTTCTGGTCACGTGTTTGTTAAGTCAAGCAAAGGTAGAGGTATGAAGGGCTACAAGGGTTACATCGCATTATTCATATGTATGGCAACAAAGGCTGTACATCTTGAGATGGTGTCTGACATGACAACATCTGCCTTTTTATCAGCTTTGAGACGGATGGCTGCCAGGCGAGGAACACCTCGACACATGTACAGTGACAACGGCACTAATTTTGTAGGCGCTAACCGAATTCTCAAACAAGAAATGCAAGAAATTAAAAGTATTATCAACTCAGATTTCTTATCAGAGGTTAGTGAGATGGAGATAACATGGCATTTTAATGCACCTAGCAACCCCAGCGCTGGTGGGTTGTGGGAAGCGGGCATCAAGAGCATGAAGTATCACCTTCGTCGTGTGATTGGTGAACAAAGGCTCACGTTTGAAGAGTACACAACTCTACTTACTGAGATAGAAGCCGTTCTCAATACAAGGCCACTGTGCTCGTTAACAGAAGATCCCGAAGATCTTAACTATTTAACTCCATCACACTTTCTAGCAAGCGGACCAGTGTTAAGTATCATTGAGACCGAAAGAGATCTAAGAACAAGATGGCACTTAACACAAAAGCTATTCGGAGATATTTGGAAAAGGTGGCAGGCCGAATATCTTACTCAATTATCAGCTCGCACTAAATGGCTGCAGCCTAAAGAGAACATCAAAATTGATGAAATCGTACTCATTCACGACCCCAACCTACCTCCGGGAAAATGGGCCCTGGGCAGAGTTACAGAACTCCACCCCGGCACCGATGGGTATGTCCGAGTGGTCACAGTAAAAACAAAAAATGGAATTATCAAGAGACCCATTACTAAAATATCTGTTTTGCCAGTTGATAATCAATCGCTTGCTTCAGATCAAAGTCAAATTAATATCAAGCCTAAAACAAGCAAAAAATCATTTAAGGTGTAGATATATGTGAATTTGGTAAATTTGGGTTCAGCAGAAACCATTTATTTCCTTGTTCTTTAACGGAATTGCTTTGAAAAAATTACACAATAATCTATGCCATATAAGGCATTATCTCCTGAGGCCGAAATTTCATTTTTTTTATTTTAAGTACCTGAAATAATAGTGTAAAATACCGTCTACTTTTTCAGGAAGAACCGTTTTAATCCTAATCTATTAATCATAAGATTTTTTAATTTTCATCACCATATAGAATAAAAGAATACCAATCATCTCCTGAGCTTACTTTTTCGAAAAAAAATCCCAGCGATTTTTAACGAATTTTTTACGTAAAACGACACACGCAATGCGCGATCTTCCCCTTCGCGGGCCCTTCAATTCAGTGCGGGGCGAGACGTTGTGCTGAACGGACCTATGACAATTTTCTCCGTGCGCCGTACTAACTAATAATATTCTGTGGCGGAACCAATTTTATTATAGTTTGTCATTTATAACTAGCTGCCCCCGCGCGACTTCTGCTCGCCGTATACTTTTATTTGCAACTATGTATCTCCATACTAAATTTCATCAAAATCAAATTTTCCCGCGTAAGCATTATTATCTTTTCCTGAGGAAGCATGTATTTTTCCGCGGTAGAAAGTCTCTCGCCATATACTTTTATTTGCAACTATCTCAATACTAAATTTCATCCAAATCGAATTTTCCCGCGTACCTAAGTATTATTATCTTTTCCCGCGGAAGCATGTATTTTTCCGCGGTAGAAAGTCTCTCGCCATATACTTTTATTTGCAACTATCTCAATACTAAATTTCATCCAAATCGAATTTTCCCGCGTAAGCATATATTTTCCCGCGGTAACATGTATTTTTCAGCGGTAAAAAGTCTGTTCTTTCTCAGGGTCTAAAGATTGTATGTGCAAAATTTCATCAAAATCGGTGCGGGAAAGCGTAACAGACAGACAGACCGAGTTACTTTCGCATTTCAATTTTGTATATATTATTTGACGTGTAAAAATTTGACGCATTGCTTCAGATTACAATAATAGTGTCTATTGTATGCACAGATCACCCAAACTAGATTACATTAAAAAACAGAATACTTTAATTTGTTCCGATTCAAACGTACCTAAATTGGAGGAAGATGCGGATTGCGGGGGCTGGAACAAAGGCGTTGTAGCAAATAGCATCATGTAGGTAGGTAGATATGTATTTATTTTTGGTATACACAAAACCTGTAGAACTTAAAAATTTAAAAATAATATTAGAAAAATTTATCACAAATAATTCATTTGACTGAGTGAGTAAGTAATAAACATATTTAAACGGTTTATGGATAACTTATTTATTTTTACATACAATAATACCGAGAGACCCGCTTATATACGTCGTCTATAATTTTTAACGATATCGATTAGAATTTACATCACTAACGTTACACGTGCTTTCGCCGAGAAGGACAACGAGTGCAATAAGCGCAATGCGGAAAAGAGACAAGTGAACATCCTTTGTACGAGTAGCCATTATATGCTGACCTCTTCACTTGCGTTAGACTATAGAAAAGTATATGAAGTTCACGGGTCTGACACTTGGTCACAACTAAAGCCGTGTTTCGAGGCGGGGCTTTTAACCATATGTTTGGCGCGCGGTCGTCGCTTGTCATGCGGTATCTAGTGGGGTTTATCTATGATTGTAGGCTACACAACTAATTCTGGTTAGCGCTGGGCGTAATATTTTCGATACGCCAGCGCCACGCGGGGCACGCGGTCGCTGTTGTCAACTCTCGTAGTCGTTTCTGCCGCGATTTTCACTGCATACTCGCTCTTAATGCATTCGGCAATTTCATACTTACAATGATGTTGTTGTTTACTTTGTGTGCGCAAGGTATTAATTGTGCACATAACATATCATATTTTAAAAATCACCAAAGTCTTTATTTTGATAAAATTTCTACAATTAATCTTATCAGAGACGAATGGAAAATGGTTGTATATTATGACATGGAACCTTATTGGGGAGGGTCAAGGTTATTATCAAAGTACATAGATCACCTTCAAGAGTCATGTTCGAAACAAAAACAAAGAGCACAATGCGATCTCGTAGTACTACAATTGCGTCACGGGTACACAGGCTTACAATATTACGATCAGCTGTTATTAAATAAACAACCCGTAGACATTGGAATCCGTGTACGCAGAGGTCTGGTCAACGGAATTGGCAACGTTGCACATGCATTGTTCGGAGTGCTAGATGACGACTTTGCACAACAATACCAACAGGACATTAACCTTATTGCAAAAAATCAACATCACTTGGCCGACCTCTGGAGGAATCAGACGTCAATTATAGAAGCACAAGAAAACTTTCTTAAGCGAATAGAATTATCAATGGATCAACAATATAAACTATTCAACCAGCATATTTTGAACGTAGAAAAGGAAAACATCATTATCAAAGATGAATTAGAGAGTTTGAGGGCGTACAATGAATTCACATTGTCATCTATCATCGCCAATAACATCTACAACAACCTAAAAATGATACAAGATACTTTATTAGATACCGTTACTAATATTTATCACGGAAAATTCAACATACATATCATATCACCGGATCAAATGAAGAATGAATTGAGTATTATTTCTGGGCACTTATCTAAGGAGGTTACACTTCCTTTTGATGTTAACAGAGAACAAGGGATATCAAAAATATATCAATATCTGAAGGCCAAAGTCAAGGTTACAGATAAGTACATGTTACTTGAAGTCAAGGTTCCACTCGTCACCAGAGAGAGCTATGACATCTACAAGATCATACCTATACCTACCACAAACAAGGGTAAAATGATTAGCATAACGCCTATCACCGAATATATTGCTATGAACATTCAACGCGATGTATATCTACCAGTCAATCAAGAGGATTTACAGACTTGTTTCAACAATCAATGTGAGATCCATAGTCCAGTATATCATCTGGATAATGATCAAAATTTGTGTGTTAAAGAAGACCACAATTTGGAGTTATGCCACACAACTTCATCAGCATGTCAAAACAAATGGACTCCACTCAATAAAATGAATCAATACTTATTTTATTGTTGCGATCAATGCTCGCTGAGACTAATATGCAGCGGTCAGGTGGCATTTGAGCGCATCACCAAGGGCGGGATACTATCTATGAGCAACGACTGTACCCTAAAGACGGAGTCGTTTATGATCCATTCTCATAATAAACATATGAATGAGATACCTCCGGTGAATAACATTATCAATCTCACGATCCCAATTATTGAGATCGATAACAAGACGGATACGGAAGCCATGGAAAGACAGGTATCCTTAAAGAACATTGGCAAACAAATCGAGCAAATGAAAGCAGAGAGGGCCGAGATCGAGCAGATCTCAGGCCACGACGTTCATCATTACGTGGCCATCTACTCCTTGGCCGCGATCTGGTGCATCATGGTGCTGGCGTTCGCGTGGCGGCGCCTGCGCGCGCGGCGCTTCTCCCCGAGGGAGCGGAGCGAGCGCGCGCCCCCCGCCGCCCCCGCCGCCGCGTCTCCAGCAGCGCGTCGGCCGGCTCCACAGATATCAATCAGTGACACACCAAGTGCAAGTGCTAGTGAGCCTAGTGATACAAGGGCTAAACCAGTGGAAGGGCTGTACAGCTCAATTGAAAAACCCAGAGTAGTTTCAGTGTTGTATAAAAACAATGAGGTCAAACTAATTGACAAATCCACTACACCCTCGCGAGTTTTTCCCGTATTTGGCCAGGAATAAATCATTATCATCTTACTAACATAGAGTTAATGCAAATTTTATTCAATCTTGTTACTTAGATTTAATTCACCTTTCATTACTCACTAGCTATATCAAACTAACCCCTTTCATCAAGGATGTCGCTCCAGGGTATATTTACTTTGTCAATCTCTCGCCCCGGAGCATGTACGGTGCAGCGCAACGTACAAAACAGCAACTCATCAATATTATTGAATATCGCGGCTATCTCGTATGACATGTTTTAGTTCACGTTTTTACCTCATACACGGTAGGCGCGAATTCAATTAATTATCATCATTACCATTTTATCATTTTGGTTAATGAATAAACATTAGTGCTTTAAAACAAACATTTTATCATTTATAAAAGGTGTACCCAACAATCATAACAACCATTAGACGTCCACTGCTGGACATAGGCCTCCCTATATGACTTCCAGTCATTACGGTCGCTCGCAGTCTGCATCCACCGCGAGCCGACCGTCTTCAATAAATCATCAGTCCACCTTGTTTGTGGACGCCCAACGCTGCGTTTCCCGATCCGTGGTCTCCACTCGAGGGCTTTTCGGCCCCATGGGCCATCTGTTCTCCTCGCTATATGGTCTGCCCATTGCCACTTCAAAGAGCTAATCGGTTGGTTGTAGCCTCAATGCTTCCATGTAATTTGTTTTTCTATGGCAATGACTTTACTCTCTTATTTGTTCCAGTGCTAGACAACACAGATATAAGCGCGGCCGCAGTGGTCGGGTTCGCCAGCGAGCTGATGAGTGAGGGTCGCGGGGTGCGCGGCTGCTCGCTGCGGCTGGCCTGCTGGAGCGGCGGCCAGCGGTACCAGGCACCTCAGCTCTTGAAGCAGCTGGCCAGGTGATAACAGCTTTATATATACCTGGCTAGATGTTGCTGTGTGAATTGTCCAGCAATATTTATTTATTTATAGCTATCTGTGGGTGTCTGGGTGTTATATAGGTGTAATAATAAAATAGAGATGAACCATTTTTAAAATGAACGCCCCTCCACCGCGGTTACACGTACATGCAAAAAGGTGTATAGATACAACACACATAAATTGATCTTTGTCATTGGATGTTCATTAACGTATAAGCAAACGGTATCACTTTGACAGACAGATGAGCCAATGTTACAGTAAAGTTGTAGCACGCACACAAGTATAGTGATGCAATAAGTATTTCCTCTCACACGTTGAAATTATCACGGTTTTGTGGAGGGGAGTTCATTTTAGAATGGATTATCTCTACCTATCTATGAATGTATATTTTATTAAATATATCAGAAATCTAGCACCCGTAACACAAGCGTTGAGGTTACCACGGGCTAGATGTTGCTGTTTGAATTGTCCAGAAATATTTATAACATATTTAAAATTCTAAAGGTAACACATTATCGAGCAAAATATATTTTAAATTGTATTCATAGTAAAATATGAAATAATTTATATGATTACAGTAACAAGCTGATTTCGTCGATAGTGAACTCCACCGCGATCGAGGACGCAATGTTGTCTGGGAGAAACGGCCGCGACTGCGAGAGCTACTCCCCGTGTCCTCTACAGAAGCGACATCTGACTATTCTGATGAACAACCTAGCTGCTTTCACTAAAACTATATAAGGCGCAAAGTATACAGAAAAAGCTTAAGGCACGGCGTATTTTTTATGCCCGTCATACCTTCACTTTGTATTGAAACAAATGACGGCAGACTGCGAAAAACAAGCACATCTGCGTCATATCAGCTAATTAACGTTCACACAGCTACGACACGAAGAATAACTTAGAGATGCCCGGGAAAGAAAGTCAAATGTGCGCTTTCTTAGACAACACGGCTTTTACCTGCTTATAACCTTCGCCCAGTCTTGTAAATAAAGGTAAGATAAATAATAAAACCGCCTTTAATTTCGCACACATCTACTACTAATCACTCGAACAGCTCAACATATATTCTCTCTGGAGTCTCTTCGCATAGTCCATGGGTGTAAAACTAAGGACATCCTTTTTGTTCCCGTCTGCACCATTCTCCAAGAGATACCGCGCGACTGCTGGACTGTTGTATAGAACGGCCTGAAAATAAAAAGAGTGATTCAAGAGGAATGTTTATACTTATAAGTAGGTTCCCTAGGCAAAGCCAGGACAGGTTGCTAGTTAAATAATATAAGTAATATGTAATCTCATTTATATACCGTTTCTTACCTTATGTAGAGGCGTCTGGAACAATTCATCCGCCATGTCTAAATCCGCGCCGGCCATCTTGAGACTCGCCAGACGGTTGACAGATGCATCTTTGACAGCGTTTGTCAACATTTCGGTCAACGCGTGGTTGTCAGCGCTGGTGAGGTGCGCGCCGCAGCGCATGAGTAACTCGATCATACATCTGTCATCGTTGTATACAGCTGTCATCAGTGGACATTCGCCTGAACTGAAAGTAAAGCTCCTTTCAAATACCGATCAAATTCTTTATCAGTTTACAAAATTTTCCAGTAACTGACAGACATATTGGCAGCCGTAGTAATCCGCAAGAGTAATTAAGTCCCTCTAATAAGATCGAGCAATACATTATACCTACTCGTATTTATCAAAGAAAGAACAGGATTGATTAACCTTTTGACTCAGAGACATTAATTATGAAATGGTAGTGGAATGACAACTCTATTCCAAGGAAAATAATCGTTATACGAGCACATGGTATTTTTGTAACTACAGGGAAAAACTTGAAAAAATACTACTCGTGTTTATAGATTGAATGATGTCATGTTGCCGTGTGCTGGCGTCATTCCAACTACATAGTTCTGTAAGGGTAAAGTCAAAGCGATTAAAGGATTAAAATAAGATTCGGTACTGTGCCAATTTACTGCGTTTACCAACTCGCCTGTGAGTAAGGGTGGTGATTCAACTCCCAAGACCCTAATAGGTTCTACTGTCTGGTAATATTTATTTAGGTAAGTATTTATTGTTGTGTGGGCTCATGTTAAACAGTTAGAGCTATCTATGTTGTTACGATTACGATAACATAATTACATAAAAACATTATATTGTTACCTAGTTTTGATATGAACATTGGCGCCACTCTTCAACAGATACTCCACAATGGTGACATTTCCCTTGAACACTGCCTCGTGAAGCGGCGTCTTTCCTTGCGAACACTGGCAGTTCACGTCCGCACCCATTTCTGAAACAGAAATTCGTCTATTTACCAACTACATTAATTACCATTATACTCGTATAGTAATAACCTTTCCATTTTCTGGACTACTACGAATATTTCAAAACCAAATTCAGCTAAATTTGCCCGGCTGTTACCGAGTTTTAGCGAGACTAACAAACATCACTTGATTTTTATATATAAGATTCGCAATATAAATACAATTACTTATATTTTTTGAACATTTTATTATCCCGAAGAATTCGTTCTTTAGCAAAACAAAATATCCCCAAGTCTCTAAAAATCAAGAAGTTGTTATAGGTATAGTGGCGTAAGTGTTCTCATCCATCCGAAAACCCTTAAAAAATTCAGCAGAGCCTACCTTTCTCTGCACTCTAGCGAATTTTTGACTCGAGATATCCATAAATCCACGAAAATCCTTAAAGAAATATAGCAGCGCCTAACATTCTCTTTGTGACTCGAGTTTTCATAAATCCATAAAACTCCAGCAAAGGTTTCTCTGAACTAGTTTTGTGACTCGAGATTTAATTCCATCTCCAGCAAAGGTAGTTACCAAGTAGTTTCTTCACAACCCCCAGGTCTGCGCGCTCAATGCCGTACAGCAGCAGCGACGAGGTAACCTTCGCGGCCACGTCCGTCAGCACCTTGGGGGACTGGATGTTCAGGGTCGTGCCTAGGGCCTCTTTCAGGGATCCATCCTGGAATACCAACCAATCAGTTTAACCATCTTAAAAAAAAAATCAAGATAAATGTAAAGTAAATGTAAAATTTGTTTATTTGACATAATAAGTAGGTTACAGAGAAATATAGTGATCCATAGACTCCTGAGCTAATATAAACTGTGTTTCAGGAGCCAAATGTTCATCATCATAAACCATAAATAGTTTATTGTACACACAAATACAGATATTTTAAACATTTGAGAAAATAAAAGAGTATCTAGGTATAGTAAAACCATTCTAAAAATGAACTCTCCTCCACAAAACCGTGATGATTTCAACGTGTGAGAGGAAATACAGAAAAACAGAATACACAGAAAAAAAATACAGAATTCGGTGGAGGGGCGTTCATTTTAGAAATGGTTTTACTATACTCTCTTATTTATCTTTCTATCATACCTGTATATCTATTGATGCTACGCTGGTAAGTTCACCTCTGATGTTTTTCTTCATCATCTGAAAGCAAACAAAATGATAATACGGTAAGTATACAAATCAAGCTATTGATATTCTGTAAATATCGGTTTCGAGTGTTCGGGTTAGTTTCTGGCTATTTATAGATAATTAAAATTAAAAATAATTAAAATAATAGATAATGTTAAAATCTAATATACGAGTATCACGAGCATAGTCACGGGTGGAAATAAATCAAAATAACATTAAAACTACTTATATAACTCACCTCTGTCTTTTCCTTATAACTTAATTCCGATTTCGCCAGCACATAGGAGAGCTTCGTAAGCGCCGCCTCCGGCGTCATATCGGAACCGGAAACAACTCCATACCTCGCTAGGAGCTGGAAAATGGCGCTCAGTGAATACAAGGCTCCCTGATTCAAAAGTCCAACTTCTAAAACTCCAATATGAATTGAATGGTTATAAGAATAGGAGACCATAAGATGCAAATGTACCTAAATATATTATATTTGTAACAGAAAACGTGAACAAACAAACAGCAGATTTTTTATAAAATGTATTATTGCTTTTATTTGTTAACATATTCAAGCAGGAAGATAATTGGAATTGACAACTTTTTGTTCAACCAGATTGACAACCTTTTGTTCGTTTTTTTTTAATCTTTTTCCGCTTGGTGCCTATGCCTCACCTGTCCAGTCTCATACAAAGCGGACACCCCTCCCGAGCTGCACTGCGTGATGATGACGATGATGACGCCTCGCGCGACGGCTTCCTCGATGATGCGAAACACGTCTTCGCGATTGGACGGAATGTTGCCGGCGCCGTAGCTTTCTAACACCACGCCTGGAAAAATTACCCACATAGTTACCATCATGTGTAAGTATTAATTATGATCCCACGACTGGAACTCAGGGACTCACATCACTACTCTGTCCTTCTTATTATAAACAGCATCGCGGCATATTGAGGAAAATAATTTATCCAGATAGATCTCGCTTAGCTGATTACAAAAATGCTAATAACTCATTCACAAAAAAATTACAACGCTGTAAGATCGGCAATACTAATCGTCTACTCAATAATACAAGTACGAGTATCAGAATGTTTCAAAACTGAAGTTTGGTGTCAGTGTCAGCTAAAGAATCGTACGACCCCTTCTATCCGCACCAATGATTTTATATAGTATAGATTTGTTACAAGCACGCGCATTGTAAAGACTCAAATAAAACCCAATTGTAACTTTTAGTTGTCAGTCTGCGTCGAGCGCAATCACGAGCTTGACATGCCGTAGGTTATTGTGTCCTTGCTAAAACAAATTAAAAATGCCATCGTGTGTGTTTCGGAAGTGTACCAATTACGATGCTAAAGTAAACAAAACACAAGGAATCTCGTATCACATGCGAGTATGCAAAGATACTTAGATTATTTATTTTTCCAAATAATTATAATAATTGAGGCGCGGACATAGATTAGTTAGTGTAGATGCGAATATTGATGGCGATGTAAATTCGATGTAAATGTAAATTCTGATCGAACATTCAACACAGGTACCTACCTATTTTTAATCATCGCGTATATTTGATTAAAACCATAATTCATAAATACACAAATATTCGTCTCCATTCCGCACATAAAAATAACCCCGAATTAAAAAAACTTTTAAAGAGACAGAAAATAAATAAATAAAATCTTTTTGAAGGTATTTAGAAAGTGTGTTTTACTAATTTATCATTAATTATTTCAATTTCAATAAATATGATTTACTTTTGTAAGGTGTTTAATTTCTTACCTATTACTATACATTTTACTCAAGTGTCCACTCTACGAATATAAATGTTACTCTATGAACTAGTAAACATTTGACATCTTATGTCAGTTTTGGATTCACGGAACAAATTTCAAACTGCAATTACATGAAGGTAACATATCTATACTATATAAAATCATTGATCCGCACGGTCTAAACCGAACCGACAAACAATATAACATTAACGAGCATTAGCCATACCTAGCTTCGCTTTGTGTGCCAACCAACATACTGGGATCACCAAATCGCCTGGTTATCTCGCGTAACTTAGTTTGTTTAAATGGATTTCCTCCTATGCCTGAATCTATTCATTATTTTATCTACAGTATACATAGCTAGGCATATAAATCACATGTTGGCTTACCCTCAATCGGAGGAGAACAGAAGGCCTGAAGCACAGCCGTACTGATATTCGGGAAGAACCGCAGCAGTCCCACGTTCTTAGACATATTGGCGTTGACGCTGAACTTCTCTATGACATTCGGCTTGAAGATGGCCGCCTTGTTCACTTCGAATCCAAGCCCTACTTCAACCAAGGGCACGCAGTTCGGAGAGTCGAACGCGTAGAGATGCGTGGCGGAGATCTTACGGGTTCTGGAAGTAACTGGGTATTACTCAAATTAACCGTTTTATTAATGCCACATGGTAAGATTATTTCATGTGAGTGAGGTATTAGGTTTGTAAGACTTAAACTGTCGTCCTGTATGCTATGTCAATTTACTGCTACCTACTATAATGGTAATCAACACACCATGATTATAATGGACGAGAATACCATTCTCACAACAGTTGATCGTGGCCATAAGTGTGTATGTAGGACGTACCATTAATGCTGGCTTGTTATTTGTTTTAGGTAATACGTTTTGTCTTCCTCCGACCAGTAGTTACTGTAACCACATATGTGACGCTTTAAATTCATTTTTGTTTTATGTGGCCACATTTTGTGAATGAATGGTTAATTTATTTTAAACAGCACACATCGAATGTTAGAAAAGGGAAAGATGTCTATTCTAAATTCCTCTGCTCTTTACCTGTTACCTCTGAAGAGTCGACTGCTGAAGTAGATGGTGACTTCTGGTATGTTGAGAGCACCAGCGATGAGTAGAGATGAAACAAAGTTGTCTACACCGTCACTCCGAGGCTCGAAGATCGGTATCTGTTGTGTATAATTATAATTTAAACGGGATGGGATTATTTCTATGGGAGCATTTATTTGCAATTTTGATGCCATCATAATTTCATTGTCTCATATTTTGTATTTGCTTCTCTAAATCTCAAACTCGTATCTAGAGAAACCTCGAGTATAGAGAGAAACCACTCTCGGTCACTTTTAGCAGAATAAAAATTCGAGATTATTTTATAGTTAAAATACGATAAGTAATAATTTTTAAGATACATTAATGATAATATGCAAAAAGTTTGTTACCTGTGATCCAGTAAGCACGACTCCTTTGCCAATGTTCTCCATCATGAAGGAGAGCGCAGAAGCCGTGTAGCACAGAGTATCAGTTCCGTGGAGCACCACGAACCCGTCGTATGCTTCGTAGTACGTCTGAAACACATTCAAAAATACTAAACATTTGGATAACTCCCATAAGATTGCTTCTTTCGCGTCGAGCTGTGATTACTGTGTCGCGCTCGAAAAATTTCATAAAATTCGAAAATGTCGAAAAATGTTCTCGAAAGTTTAGTTCGCGAGTTGCAAAACACAGTGCTTTTACTTGTGAATAAAGTTGATACGCTGGAATTACGAATAAGTGAGCAATCTGCGATAATAACAAAACTTACACCCCAAAGTGCAATTGGCAAGTCATTACCGTCGTCCCCGTGTACCACGACACCGCCGACCGCTGTCGCGCTCCAGCGACCCATTCGCAATGCGCGCGCGCAAGCATCGCTCGCTATCGCTGGATTAGCAAAAGGCGCTAAGAAACGCAGCAATGAAAGTGCAACTAAAACGGAATTGCCGCAAACCAAGAATCGTGTTGAGAACTTGGTACCGGCATCGTTAGCAAAAACTTCGATTACAGAACAAATTAGTGACAAGCAGAGTTTGTTAAAGCCTGCAACAAAATCAGCTGACTTGAGCGCACAAAATGACATACAATGGCAAGTCGTAAATAGAAAAAATAAATCAAAAAATCTTCAACGAAATATTGTTGTTGGAACTGGATCTGCCTGCAACGAAATCCAGGCAGCAGAAAGAACTAAATACATCCAGGCCTGGTCTTTCAAGCCCGAAACGACAACAGAACAGGTACTCAAATTCCTACAAAAAATCGCAGAAACGACCTATACTGTTGAAAAACGGAATATCAAATCAGGACTTCATGCATCGTTCGTCATCGGAATGCCAGAACGAGTATATGACGCAGTAACTACACCGTCCGTTTGGCCTCCTGGGGTCCGCTTCTCTGACTGGTTTCAGTACCGTCCCCGCGAGCAGCGGGGCTGCGCCGAGGCCTCCTCCAGGGACTAATCCGCCTACATGTACCTCAATTATTATATGTCATCAGAACATATGTTCACTAGACAAAAAATCACAACAATTAGAAGTACTTCTGCATGACGAATTAAATTGTGATGTATTAGCTCTGAGTGAACATCACTTATGTGAATCTAAATTAAAATGTATTAGCTTAAGCGGTTATACATTATTGTCATATTTTTGTAGATCAGCTAATAATAAAGGAGGATCTTGTATTTATATTAAAAATGGTATAAAAGCTACAGAAAATGTTGAGTTTAGAGAAATGTCAATAGAAAGATTATGTGAAGTGTCTGCAATTGAATTAATTGATTTTAATATATTAATTATTTGTATCTATAGAACTCCATTAGTGAGTGCGCTTAACTTCCTGGTGCACTTAGAGACCCTGTTCGATCGAGCCTGTGATAGTGGAAGAAACTTCCTATTTGTGGGTGATTTTAATATCGATTGGCTTGGTGGTATATGCTCCGTTAGAAAGAGGTTAAATGATATGTTATCAGTGCACAACCTGGTAAATATAGTTAATTTTCCGACTCGGGTACACGGCGGCTCCTCTAGCTGTCTTGATCATATTTACACTAACATGACAAGCGACTCAGTGATAACCGAGCCCATTGTCAGTCGCTGCAGCGACCACTATGCCGTGAGAGCGGAGCTGCAATGTGAGCGCGCGGCGCCACCTCGCACGAAACTAACACGACAATACTCGTTAAGTAATCGTATGGCTTTTCAATCAGCAATATTAAGTATTGACTGGGAGGTTATTTATCAAAAATATTTACATAATTCTCATGGTCTAGCTATGTCCATTGTGAATATTATCGCTAATAAATTTGAAATTTGTTTCCCATTTATGAAAATAAATATTAGAAAACATACATGGGTCACTAACGAACTTATAAGTATTAAATGTCTACTTTTTGAATTAATAAAATTAGATGAAAAATTTCCTGATAAACAATTGTATCAGGTTATAGATCAATTGACACATCAATATGATGGTTTAATAAGGAAACAAAAGCACGGGTTTTATGAAAATTTAATTAGAAATAGCTCAAATAGTCACAAAGCCATATGGCAAGTTGTAAATATTGAAAGGGGTATAAATAAAAAATCCCCTGTTAGTTTTACAGACATATTAAAAGACAACGTAACAGGTAATAAGTTTGCGACCCGCTTACTAGCAGCCAACGCCATGAACGAAAGATTTATTAGAGCAGCTGAAACTTGTGGCGCGCCTCAAGCTCGACTCGCGCGAGCTAGCGCCGCCTTGATATCTGCCAGCGCACCCTGTGTGCACTCCATCGTACTTACTCCGTTCACCGAGTTAGAAGTCTTTAGAATCATAAGCACTCGCATACCAAAAAAACCTACCAAAGATATCTATAATATATCAATGGAGACACTTTACTACGCCGCTGCAGCTTTGGCACCATGTCTTTCCAGGTTGTTCAATCTGTGCATGGAGAGCGGGAACTACCCAGATACTCTTAAGCTCAGCAAAATCTCACCTCTTTTTAAAGGAAAGGGGAAGCGGGAAGACATTGACGGCTACCGACCCGTTGCTATAATCCCCGTTATAGCAAAGGTTTTTGAAAACGGCTTAAGTTCTCGTTTAAGTGAGCACCTTGCAGTCACGGACGGATTGTCGGAGCGTCAATACGCCTACCGCCCAGGACGATCCACCACATCTCTTGCTCGTGAAGTCCTGCGACGGGTTATGGAAGCTTGCGAGGGTGGGCAACAGGTGGCGCTGTTGTGCTGTGATCTTTCCAAGGCATTCGACGTCGCCGATCATAGAGTCTTATCTCTAAAGCTAAAGCACTACGGCATTAATGGCAGAGCACACTCTTTATTTACTGACCTACTTCGAGACCGCTGCCAAGCTGTAGTAGCTGATGGTGGCGACACACGCTCTATTCCGCTAGGTACTACGATGGGGGTAGCACAGGGATCCTCCGTGTCAAACATTCTCTTTTCGGTACTGCTAAATGACCTGCCAAATCACATAACAAAAGGAGAAGTATTCATGTATGCAGACGATGTGGCTGTTGTAGTAAGCGCCCCGACTCTCGACGAACTTGAACAAAAGTTAAATAAGGCTGTAGAGGAAGTCGCCGAATGGTTTGAATGGAACGGCTTCGCACTCAACCTAAAGAAGACGCATTACATGCATTTTGCCATATCAGGTAAGAAAATGAGGAGCCTATGTGTTAAGCTAAATACGAATTGTGTGAAGCAAGTACATACCACCACCTTCCTTGGGTTCGATGTCGACCAAGGACTTACCTGGAACGCACACATCGAAAAGCTATGCGCGAAGCTAGGCGGCGCGTGCTTTGCATTGCGAAGACTATCTCGTGTGGTTTCTGCCGATTTGGTGAGAACAAGCTACTTTGCAACTGTGCATTCTCTTTTGCAGTACGGAGCAGAACTGTGGGCACGCGCTGCCGATAGGGAGCGTGTGTTCCGCATGCAAAAACGTGCTGTAAGAACGATTGCAAATGTGGCTTGGGACACACCGGCAAAACCATTGTTTCAGTCACTAGGTATCCTCACGCTGCCTTCAATCTTGGTTTTCCAGATTGCAGTATACGTGAGGGAAAACCAAAGTATATTTAGAACACGAGGAGAGGAACAAGCTTTCTGGTATCGCACACGAGGAGCCAAGAAGCTCGCGTCAGTCCGACACAGATTGACAAAATCCGAACGGCTCTCCCATGTCATTGGGCCAACCGTGTATAACCGGCTACCGGAGCATATAGTCGCTGCGTCAAGTTCGTTATCTTTTAAAAATAAATTAAAATTATGGTTGATCGAACAGGCATTCTATACATTTGATGAGTTTTTGTGTGTATAGTTATATTTAATTTTGTACAATTGTATTGCTAATTTATTCCTAATTTACTATTTTTATTTATAAATATATTTTAACTAATTGACCTGTAAATATTTAAATTTTACCAATAAATGACTATCTGACTATCTATCTGACTATCTATCTGGAAATATTCGAATAAGTACATAATTTACAGCAGTTAAAACCTGCTAAAAAAATTGTAAGGTCTGTCAATATTTATTTCGGGGCTCTGTGTGTTTTCTATGTATAATAAAAAAAACTACCTAAGTTTATATTATATTAAGTACCTATATCAGAAATCTAGTAACACAAGCTTCAAGCTTACTATGGGGCTAGATGTTGCTGTATGATTCGTCCAGCAACCTTAATTTTTTTTAAATATGTCTTATGTAGCTTATGGTTCCATATGTATCATAAGCAATAAGTACCTGAATATCCTTAGCGATTTTCACCCAATCTGATTCCGTCATATTCGATGAATCCAGAAGCGTCTCATACTCGAATATTTTGTAACATATCCTCCAATTCACTTCCTTTGTTTCTAAAAGAAAAACACTTTTATATACGTTTTATTTACGTACGGAAACCTGGCAATCACCAATCAATATATTTAAAGGTATAATATTTAGGCGATTTAAAATTTCTATGAGGTTTTTAGGGTCAGTTGCTGAAAAATGTTGTCGCGGGATTCACACAAGTCTGCAGTTTCGTGTAAAAATATAATAGGAGAGTTTATAATGCTAGCTAAGATAATAGAACTTCTCAGCGCAGTTGATATCTCAAACTTACTTGGCAGGATAAGGAAGGACTTATCGAAGGCCGGGTCTTCCGCGCTGCGTTTCTCCCAGAGCGTCGAGTCATGAAGCTGCGGAAACTGACGCATTTTGCTTTCGAACACATTTTTCTTGGGACACAAATCTGCAATAATAAGTATATTTTTTTCTAATTTTATTAGAATATTAACGTAAAATTTGGTTTTGTGCTAGTTAACAGACATCGGTTAATTTCTAAAATGCTTGCCTTATTACAAAACAAAAACTTTGTAAAAAAACAACTTTCAAGGTATCGGCTCTTGCTTCATCGTTTAACCAAATTTTCATTATTATGATAATAGTATATTAACTTATCATTATTTATTACTATCATTGATAATAAATAAGCCGCTCAACCAGCCAGGTAACCAGCCTCTTTTATTTATCAATTAACAAATATTAAATAACCATTTAAAAAAATCAAGACAATTCATGAGATAAACTCCATTTCTGCTGGTTGTTAGATGTTTCACGACGTTTTTTTAATTTTACGCTATTTAACAAATAAGAGCATAAAATTTACTTCGACAGAAATGTAAACTTTGTAATCATTCTTATCAGTTAGTAATCATCATCAAATTTGTAATAAAAGAGACGCTGGACGATAATTTACTCATTAACAATGCTTTGCAAATTAACTTGTTCACGAGCAATTTGCATCTACCGTGAATTAACCACGTTACCAACTCATCCGTCCACCTCGTAGGTGGACGTCCGACGCTGCGTTTTCTGACACACTGAGGTATTTTGGACGAAAAGACGTTGCGTAATTTACTTACAAATTTGCGATGTTTACTTACAAATGTGTAATTATCATGATTTTTCTACAACCCAATCTTCATAAATTAATCTTAGGCAATATAACCCGCTTTCTAGATAAAAATTACGTACATTAGTTGGGTCGGGTCAAGCTCATGATAGCGATAGTAGGTACCTAACACATTGATGTTGACTGCTCTTATCATAATTATTCTGCGGTATCTTCTTATCTTATGGATGTCAACTACAGAAGATTACACAAAAACACGTTTACAAATTTAATTTATTATTTACAAAGAAAGGACAAATGTATGCTAACTACATGTTTGTTAACTGATGTGACTATTGTGCCTATGGTGGTTAAATTATAGCAAACTAGTTTATTTTGCGCCTTTTTCAAGTTATTTCAAGGTTATCAACATATTATGCACTTTCTTATCCACTATCTGAGACATAATGGATGACATTTCGTAAGACTGTAATTTCATTTCATCTACTGACGTAATAACTAACTAACTTCCAACTGGCTGATAAATAATATTGTGTCTTATTGCTGATGACTTAACACATTCAATGCTCGAGTATGGTGGTGCTGTAAAATCCATAGCATAATCAGTTAAGTTCAGTAAATATAATACAGTTGGCATCATGAAAAGCGGCAGGTTTCCTCACGAGGCTTTTCTTCACCGTTAAGGGAGCTAATATTTTGGTGAAGCCTTCCTACTTAGTTTGCTGAGCATCTCTTCCAATAAATTGATTAATTACTAATATCTCACTAATTTCCCTACTTACTTTTAATAATTTAGAGATCGTGCAAATGTTTTTGAACTCTGCGAAGTTTATTTTATCAATGGCTGCTTAGAGCACCAATTATAAAGAGCGTATTTGACTATTTTAATTGTAGGTATGTTGATACCCGTGGTTGATACTCACATGCGCTTAGCAGAAATTGGTGTGTGTTTTATTTACTTTTGATTGACACAAAATTTTAAATTTTACAAATAATCTCTCTTTGATAAATATGTAAATAAATATAAAGTACTTATGTACTTACATAGAAGGTAATTAGATAAATTATTTATCTAAGCCTGTGTAGATATTATTTGCGAATATTACTATTAGTTCTGTTTATTGTAACAAATTGTTTTAGTTAGTTATTTAACGAATTATCTCTTTGGGGTAAATATAAATAGGTAAACATTATTTATAATGTATCAGCTCTCACTTACATCCTTCAGGGTTATCTAGCATTCCAATTGTCCCTCCAGTGTAAATAACCAGAACTTTTCTTTCAATACTTCTGAAATTCACTAAACTTCCCTTTCTGTCCTCCATAACATTCACTTGAACACCATTTTTGCACTGATTTTCTTCATTCCCTGCAAGTTTCCCATTAGATCTCACCTCCTTATATGCAAACACAGAACGTAATCCATTTTGAGCGTTTTCTACCGACATTTGTGACTTTGACACCAAAATTAATAAAAACTTTTAACTTCAGCAAACTTAAAACCTCTTTACAACACAATTTTATTTTTTAAATTCTCGGCAAATTTCCTATGTTTATTCTGCCACGCGTTCGTTCCAAGTTTGAACTGCGTGTGTACTGAAAATAACGCGGAAGTAACACACGTGTTTTGTAACCTACTCAATGAAAATATAACGCAGAATAGTGCAAGAGTTACTATTTCATTATAGGCCAATGATCTTAAAAATAATTATGTAGATCTTAAACTTAGTAAGTAATTTAATGTTAAACTTATTAAAGTATCTATTGATTGAATCAAATAAATATACGTGAGTTATTACCGTTGTTATAAAATGAATAGTTAAATTTACGAAAATTTTGAAAGTTTATTTATTTGGTATTCAAATGTTTATAAGTGTTAGGCATTTGGTATTATTTTCTACCTGTAAATAGATATAGGTAATAAGGAAATTAATACATGGTTCATAGGTATTTTACCTAGGTATTATTAATATAATTTATTAGTTACCTACCTGAGTTATAATTTTGGGTAAGATAAGATACCAAATTAGGTTTACGTGTACTACCTATCTAGTATTAACTCAAAAAATAAGTTATTTGTGACGCTCACTTGCCTGCTAATAAGTAAAGAGCAACGCAATAGTATTTTTTCAATATCATACTAGGATGTTAAAAAGTAATATTTTTATATTTTGCTAATATATTTTCTCACAGCCGAATAAAAAGCCTAGAACAAGCAGGATATTTACGTTCCCACTGGTAGAACACGGGGACTACCCTCTTGAGAAGCCCGCACTTGGCTGCAGTGGTGAATAATGTCCCAACAGTGGGGACGTAAATGGGGTTCATAAGAAAGTTTACAACTATTTCATTTTACTTTGAAGAAGATAAAAATATCAATAGGCCGTGCATTGCTTACTAGGCTAGACGATGTTGAATTGGCCAGCAATTAAGTAAAACATTACGCAATATACATAAGGCTAATTACTATAATTTCTAATGACATCTTAATTACCTAAATGATCTCATCAATAAATTGACCCTATCATTATCTTAAGCCCGTTCAAACAAAAAAACTCTTTAGCTTTATAATATTAGTATAGATTATTTCCAATCACGCCATAGCTAGCTCAGCCTGCTGAGTAAAGTCGTAAGCTAGAGCGAGTATGTTAGCTTCCTTATTTATAAACGCAGTCAATCGAGAAATCGGTCAGTTGCGGTTGCTTTCTCGGGCTGAAGTTTCGTACGAGGAAGTCTCTTTACTCTGCTTTTGAACCTTGAAGTGTTTTGTTGTGTGCTTTTATTTGAGGAATAATGGTAAATAAATATTTTATTTAATAATAATTTCCTTAGTTAGATGTAGTAAAGTAAAGTACCTTCTGTTACATTAATGTTTACAACATTTTGCTTTTATTAAGATTTTTATTAATTAATTTGAGTAACTTAAATAAAATTGAATTCATTGAGTAACATAAATAAATAATATGCTTAAATAATTTTAAATTAAATTAAAAGAAGTAAACGTTTCTTTCCAAACTGTATAATTTGACAAGAAATGGATTTGTCGTAAAAATGTGTGAAGTTTTCATTATTAGGTCTTGAGCAGTAAGCTTGAGCACAAAACGACACTGTTGACAAAGGTCTACCTCATATATTATGCTGAGCCTTCCTTGATTAATAATATACCTACTCGTACAATCAAACCCTGAAATAATTTTTGAAATCGAACTATAGGTTCCTGAGATTACCGCGTTCTTCATACATACAAACTCTTTAGCTTTATAATACTAGTAGCTCTGTGAGCTGTAGACCTAATATTGGTAATAACATTTTTTCATTACGGATAACTTAATATATAAAGAAACTAGTGTAGACCTGCCCGAGGCTTCGTTTTCTATAGTTTTTTCCGGGACTAATAAGAACATGTCAAAACCAATATCAGCTAAATCAACCCAGCAGTTTTCGAGTTTTAGGGGGCTAACGAATAGCAATTGATTTTTATATACAAGAATATTGTACTATCTTTTTAATTAGGTTAATCACTCGTATAACAATCGTGTAACAATAAAACATTTACTACCAATGAGTTTTCCCATTTTCAAATGTTATATTTATTTGTTACCTACTTATTTGTTATTTTTTTTTTATTTATAATGTATGTCACAAAAACATAAGTAACAGTTACGAGACCTATATTTTTGTCCAATAACTAAACACACCGGCAAATTTAGCGGAACACAAAAAAAGTCAATAGTTAAAAACGTATGGTTTTAATTTAAAATATACTTAATACACTTCTTTTGTTATTTAAAGTTTCATTTGTTTTAATTAAAATTAGATCAGATTAAGAACAGATTTGCCAGTGAAGGCTAAATGTGAAAAATGGAACATTTTTGAACTTTTCATGTAACCGGGAAAAGTAAAAATTAAGATTTAAATAATAATTAATTAAATTAGATAAATAATGAATGATATTGCGTATTTCCTCCACGTGCTCTTATTAAAGTTTCTACTCGTCTAGGCATACTGAGAATGACAGTCAAAATGTACCATTTTTTACAAATAGCCTTTACTCGCAAAATGTGGTCTTAATGTGATCTAATTTTAATTAAAACGAATGAATCATTAAATAATAAATGAAATGTAGTAAGTAGATTTTAAATTAAAAGCATATTTTTCAAATTATGGACATTTTTTTGTGTTCCTCTAAATATGCCGGTGAGTGTAGATAAAAATATGTTTTGGACAGTTTTTATGTATTTTTTTATGTAATAATCATGCGACCTCATGTTAACACTTTAATTGCACTTTTTTTCGCCCTTGATACAAAGATAACCTAAAAAAAGTTTGAAGCAAGATTATTTTCTCGCTTATCTATCGAAAAAAATTGCTAGCTAATAAAAAAAATGCGGCGTTTACTAATAACAAGGGCAAAATAATAAAAAATTACATCGCCGTTTGACACTTAAGATAGGATATACACGAGTAGGATAAAAAACTTTAAAATTATAAGGACTTTTTTTGCGACAGTGATCTAGATATTTTTTCATACAGTTATTTTGGTAGAATTTGACATAGTTTAAAATGCCTTTTTATATGCGACGATCTAAATATTATGTAGGACAATGTTTTTTTGAAAGTTTTTTGGAAATATGTGATACTTACCCAATTTTTTTTTAATCTAGCATAAACGCACGCTATCGAATCTAAACGAAAAGGATTTAAAAAAATACTAGATAACTTTCAATATAATGTTAATGTTAAAGTTATTATAATACGAGTATAGGTACTTATGTATAGGTATTGATTACTTACCTACTATTCATATTATAAATCTAAAAACAAAACCCAAAATATATAGGATTTATCTATTTCATAGGAGTTCAAGATCCAAGGTATGCTGGCGCCCGTGTTCACGCCGATGCTCGAGTCGGGAGCCATCAACTATGACGTCATACCCGAGTACATGACCTACCTGGTGGCCAGCAACGTGGACGGTATCTTGGGTAAGGAATATTTTCAATTACACGCAGCTTTTCCCGCATTTTTACTAACTTTTCCGTGTTATAGTGGATTTTCACGCGTAAAGTAGCCTATGTGTTACTCTGATATATAAGCTTTAGTTTTCCACCCGCAACTTGTGTTTTAATTATGTTAGTGGCTCTGTAGTTTCACTTGAACCCACCTTGCTCGCTACATAGATGATAGAATTCTATATATGACTTACCATTTTTCACTAGATCAGTTCACCTTTTTATTTTTTTTCGACCAATCGACTACTTGTTCTACGCGTTTTATATTCCTGCCACTTGTACAAACTCGTTGCCTCGGTTATGGTTGGTGATTATATTTTACGAATGTGGGCTGTAATTATTAATTACAGTTGGTGGGACGACCGGAGAAGCGGCACTTCTGAGCTTGGAGGAGAGGAAGAGACTGCTCACAGCCTGGATGGAGGTGGCGCAGCCGAGCGGGATCAAGGTCATCTCTCAAGTGGGCGGAGCTCCCTTACCTGATGTCCTTCAACTGGTCAGTAAGATTAACTGGAGAATGAATGAATGAATGAATGAATGAATTAACACTTTATTGAACTGGTCTGTTGCTTGTAAATGCTGCTAGCCAATTCACATAGCAATATCGAGCAAAGTACGCTCTTGGCTTGCGTTACGGTCACTTGATTTCAACCATCGGATATCCACTGCAAGTCATATGCCTCCGTTAAAGACCGATACATAATTAACACCAGGAACAGACTATCTATATATCGTAAATAGCTTTCTACCATGACGTAGCCTGTTATTACGATGTATCAGCCATAGGAACGTAATATTTAATATTTTCACTAAAATACATTCAGTAGTCATTTTATAGGAGGATGTATTAAAGAGTCCTATGTTCAAACAGTTTTGGTCCAATTTACTCAATTTCCTTTATGTGCTAACAATTCATCACTATCCACAGGCAAAATTCTCAGCGGATATAAAAGCCGACGCCATCATGACTCTACCCGAGCTGTACTACAAGCCGAAGACCGTGGAACAGCTGCTGAAGTACCTGGAGGTGGTCTCAGCCGCCGCACCCTCGTTACCTCTCATCTACTACCACTTCCCGATGATGAGTGGCGTTGACGGTGAGTCACCACGACAAATATAAAACAAAATCGTTGATTAATCGTAATTCCTTGATATTTGACAAACCAATAGAATAAACAATCGTTTGTGTTAACCTACCATGGTGCCATTACGAAGTATTGTTCACATATTCGTGGATGGAGACGCCAAACTTTGTTAATTATTTTAACATTTGCACACTGCTAGCGCGTGAATCGCACGGAGAAAAGAACGAAATACATGGTGTAACTCCTGATCCTTCCATCAATCATGATCATTTATTTCCAGTATAACGCACCCCTGTAGAACTCTTCGAGGGAATAAGGAATAATAAGCTACCTTCTAAAAGTGGAGGAAGAACTTGGTGCAGCAGTCTCTGTCACGTTTTTTGGTGTCAATAATGGCGCCGCAAATATCGTTATTGTGATGACCAAAAACGTTATCGGTTCCATTTGAATATCTATAAACTCTAGCACCCGTAACACATTCGAGCTTACCACGGGGCTAGATGTTGTTGTGAGAATAGTCCAGCAATATTTGTTATTATAAAAATATTTATCTATTTATTACATTCCAGTTAACATGCGCGAGTTCTTCACGCTAGCCAAGGCGCGTCTGCCGACGTTCAAGGGCATGAAGGCCGACCTCCCGGTGGCCATGCAACTGGCTGATCTTCTTGACCACGACCAGAGGATTTTCATCGCAAACCATGTAAGTTACGGGTCCGGACTCGTGCTTCACTTAGATTCTCTACGTAGGAGCAGCACGGGGACTTGCAAGGTCCCTGCTCCAACTAATGATAAGTACAGTCAAGCATATAGGTAATGAATAGGATTTTTTTTTTTAAATTGGGCAGCGAAATTTAATTATGAACTGATTGTCATTAGTCAACAATAGCACTGACACTTTGTGTTCTGCACCAACTTACTGCAAACACCAACCCACCTTCCGTGATGATTGGACTAAATCCACCAATAATTAATAAGTACAGCAGATATATAATGAAGATCTATAAAAATAACATGAGACAGAAACATTCATAGGCCACAAACAACCCAATAATTAACACAGAAGATATAAGTGAAGATAGATTATAAATAACAGTAGAAACATTAATGGGCCACAACTGTTATTATTGGCGACTTCGCATGGTGACTTGGAGGTCTGCCTGGGACGCAAGAGGTTGCTTGTTCGATTCCCGCCTCGGGGCAAACATTTGTACAATCTACAGATATTTGCTTCAGGTCTGGGTGTGTATATTATCTATAGTAAAAATATACATCTTTGTATGTATATTCTATTGAGTATACCAGAAATGGAGCAACGTAACACAAGCTGCGGGCTTACCACGGGGCTAGATGTTGCTGTGTGAATTGTCCAGCAATATGATTTTATTTATTAATTGATTCTACTGGGAAGACCTGTGCCTAATGAATACGGGTTGCTGATGAATGACTTATTATTTCAGCACTTGGCGACAGCAGCGTTCATGGGCCACAGCTCCAGCATAGCCACTGTGAACAATCTCTTCCCCTCGACGGTCAGCAGGCTGTTGTCCAGCGTGAACAACCATGACATCGACGCTGCCAGAATTTCGCAAGAGAAGTTCAACGACCTGATGAACAAACTGAGTGCATATGGTAAGTCCCAACGGAATGGCAACTTAGTACGCCGAAAACATTATTTTTACGAGTCGTTATTTGTCAAACATTTTTATTTAATGGAATTTAAAATTATTTATAAGTAGTAATTTACATAGGCGAGTTATAAATTATTTACTTATTTAGTTAATAAGTAAGTTTTTTCCGACGTTTTCATGTAAATCTTTGTGTTTCTATGGAAATATAGTTTTTTACTTTTTTACTATTTGCTGATGAGACACAAATGTTGTATAGTCTCAGCATTACTTCCATAAGGATTATAGCCATTTATTATTCAGTACTTATTTTTTTTTATATTTGAATTTTTACGTTTTGCAGGTGATTTTGTACCAACAATGAAGGCAGCTATGGAAATACAGACAGGAATAAAAATGGGGCCGCCTCGACAACCTTTGAGTCCCCTCTCGGAGCACCAGATAAGCAAACTACAATTTGACCTTGAAAATGCATATCTTATCAATAACTGATTTATCATTTAACTTTCAAAATTTTCTTGAGTTTCTGTAATATTTTTATAATAACGGTCAAAAGAGTTAATTAAATCTCAACGTTTCGACTACAAAATCATGTGTGTGTTCGCTGAGAGACGGAGAACGGTGGGGCACTCACTCCTCCTAAAGAGTTCTCTTGATTTTGAAGTTTAAACGTCGAGAGTTTATTAATTAACTTCATTAAATATAAATAAAATTCAATGCATTTATTTCAGACAGAATAAGAAAAAAAACTATGTAATTCTAGTTGTTCTAAAATTATCTCTATAATTATCCATAGAAATATTTGATTTTAAATAATACATAATGTTCTGTTATTTATATTCATCCTTACCAATAATAAAAACGCGAGATTTAAGATAATGTATGGATTTTTATTACAGACTCTTACGCAACAGCCTACTAAATGGATTTTAATGGAATTCTCGTAACGTCATACACCTAGGGCAAGTACCTACCTTTATTCAAAATCAATACATTTTACAATATAAAAAAATAACTAAAGTTTAAGTTGCTAGTTAGAGCAGATCGAAATTGTCTTCGAAAATGTATTGTCTATACATAAAGAAGTTAATAACTTTATTGACGAGACTAACTTCGCAAAACGTATAAGGAATATTGCATCATTCATCCTGTCTGATTCATTTTAAATCAACAAACCGTGCCCCTGATTCTAAACCCAGACCACCATTGCTAGACGCTGCTTTGTTTGCAAAGCACGTATACACCAGTTCAATACTTCGCCGGTCAGAAATTCTTATTTAACCTTATAAAACTCAGTGATATTATGTGATTGTGATAATTATGATGAAAATAATTCAGGAATAAAAAGTGAAATTTGTACCGACCTGATGGTTAAAAACTCAGGCTGAAATAAGTAAGTACCTTTGATTATTAGTAGGTACCTAGGAAGTATTAGATATTTTATATGCAATACACTAAAAATAGCTCATTTTAATAAATATGTTTAGAAAACCCCCGGAACGAAAAAAGACACAAACATTTGTCCCGAGGCGGGAAAAAAATAGCTTTGGTGGACTCTATGGCATGGCGTCATAAAAACACAATACAGATATAAAAATAACAGATAAAAGATATCTGCCGATAACAACTCGTGTGTTATCAATTCTATATGACTAAATGAGTATAAAATCAAATTTGCAATCGATACTTTACAAATATTACGGAATACAAATATTATAAATACGAACATTTTATAACATTTTTTCAGGATCTATAAGCTTGAAACTTCACAACAGAGAAGCAGTAAAAGAGCAAAATGTCGCACGAAGATTACCCAACAAATAGCACATCTTTACAAGACAACTCACAAAATAAAGAACAAAACTCGAGGAAGCGGAAAATGATTAAAAGCCCGACTACTTATTATGAAGAAAGAGAAGAAACTGATGATGATTCTGATAACGAAAGTTCTGGATCCAGCGAAAATGAATTACAATTTGTTTTTCAGATAAAAATAACTAATAATTTAGACTTTGAATCAGTTATTAAAGACGTCCACAATTCTGAAGCAAAAAACAAGCAATTTAAACAAAATAATTCGGAATCGGAATTTCACGTAGCACGTGGTAAAAGCAACAAATTAGATGTATTTGTTCATAAAGCAACTCCCGATGAAAAACAGCGATTATTTTATTTATTAAAAAAAGCCAAAAATGCAATTGAAAATGGAAAATTGTTTGACTTGAAAGAGTTAATAAAAACATTAAAGGAAACAATTGATACTAACTTGATATGTTCGGTGTATTATGATAAAGACAATTCCATTAGAGATACACATTTGATAACTCTGGCATGCAAGAATAGGCAACCAGAGATTTTTTATTATTTGATGAATGAAACGGATATATTGCAATATTTTCCAAACGATGGTGACGTGGTAGAAAATGCATACACACAGGCGTTTTCTGAAACAATTCTGTCAAAAAACTTCGAAATGATGGAAAAATTATATGATTACCTATCTGGTGATATTCACTGGCCAGTATCTAAAGGCAGCTCAATGACTTACCTAATATCCAATCTTAAACTATTACAGAAAATACTTACGCGATCGCGAATTTACTGTCTAAAACATACAAAAGAAGGAAAGTTGCCTGTGGCTTTGTTCTGTCTTATTAAATTTAACGACTTTCAAATAAAATTGTATGAAGAACTTATTAGTCTAAACATACACATAAACCGGAACGGTTCAGATGATGAAATTCGTAAGAATATAGTGGAAGCAATAAAACGCCTTATAGTTACAGTATGTACGGTTTATGAAGACGCTGTAAATTGTAAAGAAGTGGATAGTGACTTTTATAATTACTATTTATTTGGGATGTTACATCGTAAACTAGACTATAATATAGCTTTGTTAATTCTTAATAATCTTCACTTACTTAAAAAAAGTTTAGAGTTGCCAAACGATGCATACCATCACATAGAATGTGCTTTATATTATTTTCTTTATGAGGCTAGTGACAATTGGAGTCTTTTTTTACGCAGAAACATTAACAAAGAAAAAGAACTTAAAACATTATTTCATCTTGATATACCAAAAAATTCAAATCGTTTTTTAAATCAACCTGTAATATATTATAAATGGATTGAATTTAGAAAAGCTATATCAATTTTTGTTAGCTGTCTTGATAGTACCAGTGTCGATGAAAACCTAAGAGAAAGGATTCCCAAACAAGAAATAAACAGTTTGACCTTATTACCGTATATCAGAGATGATTATTCTCTAAAGAAAATGTTTGATTATATGAAAGTCATATCAAAGTTAGATTTTGTTTACGACACCGAGCACAGTGTCATTGTGGTGCAACGTGTTATACAAGTACTTGGAGAACTAGTGAAACACAGTGCAACTCTTGATACAATCCATTTGTCGAAAACTACAAGAGCAATTTTACAAGCGGAGATTCCTAAAAGTATTGTAAAAATGTTAGAAGATCTAAGAGATTCCTCTCTTTCACGTGCAAGAGAAGGTACGTTACTTAGAAGAATTAACATAGAACAAAATGAGCCCTCTCTTTTCGAAAATGTAGTCACTGATCTATTTGAGTTAAAAAATGCAATTAAGGAAGTCATCTTACTTTATAAACCCGTGTTAGAAAAAAGTATGTTCAAGTCCGGTATATACTTATTGATTGATGCAGAGAAGGTTCTTGATGAAGATGATGATGAAGAAGAATGGGCGGAACTATTTGGAGTTCCCATACCTGCATCCGGATTTGTTAGTGCAAATGCTACACATTTACGAGAGATGAGGGCTATCGCAAATATTAAAAGTGTTAAGACGTCTGCTTTAAAGATACCAAAATATGCTAAAACTTTACTATCTAAGCTTGAAGAAATGGAACAGCATAATACGGCATGGTTATCACTGAAATCAGATTTGATAGATATAATAGATATGAATTCTTTACCTGACTATCCAAATGACGAGAGTTTTAAACATATTAGAGAAAGTTTAGAAAGTGAAATAATTAAATTACAGTCTTTACGTAACAACGAAGGCGTACATTCGAACCCATCTATACTCACTATTTCAGACCTAAAACGTATTTTAAATATAACCAAATCTAAATTAAAGACCATCAATGATTTTACGAACGATTGGAATGATATTATCAGTTTACTCAGATTTTTTGTAGAAGAAGTAGATATTTTTCAATTCAATGCTTTTGAAATAAAAAAAAGTAGAATGACAAATATGATGAATGATTGTATAAGAGGGAATCCTGATGCCGACGGGATTTTTGCGACTAGATTATTAATTGGTTTTATGGAAAATGAGGCACAGTTAATTAATAACCAAACAGCAACTGCAGGAACTGTACACGACTACAAAAATCTAAAAAACCTAGTGGTTAAACTCAAACAGAAAAACTTTTTGACAATATCTGAATCCGACTTCTTATTAGGAAACGTAAACTTGATTTGTCATTGTACAGCAACGACTAGAAATTGTGAATATTGTCTAATAAAGCGGAAAATTAAAAATAATGAAACTTTATCTGTGGTCGAACACAGAAAATTATTGTCCCTTAATTTGAATCAGCCTTGCAAAACTAAATTAGAAAACCTCGTTTTAGGTTTTAAACGGCAAAGTAACATTCTAGAATGCCTGCTAGACAGAGCGCAGCGTCTCAACAACCTGTTTGGTGCCTGCCGGGACCAAAAACAATTAGTACATAAATATAAATCTGATAAATTCTTTAGAATGGTCATAGAACTTTTGGTATGCGATGTTATGAATGCTTACATGGAAGGTTGGTTACAAGAATTAGCGAATGAGAGATTTAGTCAGATATTATCTGAATATCCACTTCGTAATATCATCGAACATGGCAACCCTCTACTTGAAGTGATTGGTTCTGTTCTTGATCCAGATGACTTTCCAAACGCTCTAATATCGTTTGCTTTAGACTTCTTAGAAAACGAAGTGTATTTACAAGATTTACAAAAGCTTTTAATGGAAGATGTCGATCGCCAAAGCGTACGGAATAATACGAATTTAACACCTGAACAGCAAGTGTGGACTGATAACTTCAAAAAATGTAAAAAGTGGGATGTTTTTATTAAGTTGTTGCCAATGCCGCGCAAAAGAGTGGATTTACCGGTCTCAAGTCAAAATAATTACCAAACTACCGATCAAAATAATACAAAAGCAATTTTAAACTTCAAAATTTTGTTATTAAGCCTTTTAGCAATATTTATTGCTATTTTATATTATAAGTTATCCATCTATTTATAAGTTGTAATTGAGAAGAAATATATTAATTAGGTACTTACCTATAGTATATTTTTACATGTTATTTAAAATAACTGGTTAATACCTACTTTATTATGGAACTTCTTAAATATTTGTAACTGTATGAATAAATATTTTTAGCTTCACCAAGTCTTATCTCTACCTACATACCTATAAAAATTAATCCATTCCATATTTAGAACGTGCAAAAGGTGAGAAGACATGGGAATAAAGCGGGCCAACCGCGGGCGGATCCGCTAGTATAAATAAAAACCATTAATCAATGAATTAATGTAAATTTAATAAAAAGTCAAACAAACCTTATCTCCATGTAACTTTTATTCTAGCTAAAGTGTGCTCGTATTTTTAACGAAATAAATCACAATTTTATAATTTGATTTGAGAATCAATAGAGTATTTAGCATCAAGGTCTGCTAGTTTGTTACGTAGCAATTGTACTTTTTGTCTCGATGGCGGGAGAATTGCGTGTCGGGAGCTTCCAACGTCGATATTGTTAACCACGTCCATCGCGAGTTTTCCGAATGTCACGTATTCACCTGAAAATAAATTTAGTCTCTAGTATTTTTTCTTTTATTATGCCTTTGTTGGAGATCATAAATAAATAAAATAACTAAGACCTCTGTGGCGCAGCGGCTAGCTACCCTAAAATAAAACTCTTGAGGATGACATAGTGTCGTATTGTAACGCGGGCAAAGCCGCTGGGTGGAAAGCTAGACTTGCCTAAGGATGAGATAGCGTCGCCCCGTAACTTTTTACATCGGGAAAATGTATTGAACGCGGGCAAAGCCGCTGGGCGGAAAGCTAGACTAAAGTAAAACTTGCCTAAGGATGAGATAGCGTCGATCCGTTCGTTCAGCTCGATCTGCTTTGCCCGGGCCTTCTCCAAGTGTCCACCGCGCACAGCGGCTGCGATGTCCGCTACCAGGCGCGGGTAGATGCTGGAGACGGCAGACATGCTCGAGTTGATGCCCATTAACACGTTCGATGACATTGTGCTCTGGAATGCCAGATAAAGAAGGTAATTTGAAATGCTCGAAAAAAGGTCAAACGTTTATACAAATCTAATAGGTTTTAGAACACGAAACGGCTAATTAATATACCATGATTCAAATGTCAGTCTCTCAAACACATACTCAAAAACATTTGAATCATGGTATGTTACCAGTTTCGTGTTCTATAATTGTTAAAAACCATGATAGATTAAGATTCTAAAGATTCCTGATTGATTTAGATTAGTGTCTGATAATTCTAAAATATCTACCTAAGACGAAAGTATTATAATATACCTAGTTATTTTTATTATTTTAAGGCATAGCTACACCAGTTGATTCTCAAGTTCGAACCTCAAAAGGATAATCTTCTTAAAACGTTCGCAAAACAATCCTAACCTTTTGCATCATCGAAAATGAGTAAGTTAACTATGAATTCAGGCACAGTGTTGGTTTTTTTTATATTTGTAAATTTGCTCAGAACTTACATGGCTCGTCATAAAGAGCTGATGGTCATCCTGCAGCAGTCCCGAAGACAGCAACGTGAGCGCAGTCCCAAAGTCACACTTCAGGCCTTTGAAGGACGGAACACTTGCAATGGCCTCTTTGACGAACTGTTTTGCATTTACTGGAACAATGATCATTCAGGTTACTACAATTTGGAACAAGTCAAAATTAAATGTCATGTGAATTAAGACAAGAGTCTGTTCAGAAAGAGATTTGTTCACGATAACCTTTATTTATTTATTTATATTTACTTTTACCGGACACCGGTCCCCACGGTATTTCAGCGTTTGTAAAGCGCACATAAACTTTTCAAGAAGAAAAATTCAGTGGTGGCAGCGGGGTTTAAGCCCGTAATCTTCGGAAATAAAGTAGAGTCTGCTCCCACTTAGCCAACACGGATCACCACGGGTTGGTAATCGCAATAAGTTAGTATTGTACCTACATAAAATGATGCTGCTGTCCGAATTATAGTATCAGAGTCGTTTAGTCAGTTTGACAACTCACGAATTAAGAGGGAATATTCACACGGGGTATATATCAGTTTGTCATTCCCTTTTGTCAAGTGTCCTTGTCAAGTGAAACTTACTGTTAACCCCACTCATGCTCGGATGGTGGTAGTACAGGATGGGCACCTGAGGCGCCGCGTCCGCCACTCGCTTGAGGTACAGCACGTTTTCGGCATCACTCTTCGGCTTGAAGTACAACTCGGGTAATGTCATTATAGCATCGGTGCCGGCTTTCTCCGCAAACGCCGCCTTAAACAAAGATAAAAAACATTCAAGGGTTCCTTACATTACATAACACAAGCTTAGAGCTTATTACGGGGCTAGATCTTGCTGCGTAAATTTATTTATTTATTTATTAGGCAGGTTGAGCGTGTAGTAAATAAGTTAACGTGACGCAAAATAACTAAAATAGACGATATTATTTCGAACAGCTTGTGCTTAGGACCACCAGATTAGTACCTTTTAATCGGAACATAATCTTACTCAATACTTTTTACGTGCAAAACCCCAAACACTAGTAGGTGGCGCGTTAAGCAAATGTTTACATTAAGAGCCCTGTTAAATTTTTGAAGTTTTGCGAAATTGGATATTTTATGCACCACGTGACCGGCGCGTCACGCGAATTCTATGAAAAATACTAAATGATCTTGATACTTCGTCGATCTAAAACATACAAATATACTAATAATTATTTTAGATCTGTAGAAAATGGCATCGAATAAATTCCATTTTATTGAGTGGATTTTTTTCAGTTTCATTCTGAAATAATTATTATATTAATGTTTTTATTTAATTGATAGGTGTTTAATATATTTTCCTAAATTCAAAATGGCGGATATTTTTATTTCAATATTTGAATCAATTATGTTTTATCTTAATAATATCAATATTCATTTTAAATCTGATTGATTATTTGAAATCAATTAAGTACATAATTTTAAATTAAAACATTCATGATTAATAATTATCTATATAAGAATAAAACTGAAAATAGTCTTATTGAAGTTAAATGTCCTCATTCATCTCATCCTATGGGCTCATTATTAAACCGATTCTTCTGAAATTTGATGTGTAGGTTTGTAATTAAATGTTTTTTTTTGTCGAATGTTGGGACTTTATGTAAGTTCGAAAGTCTAAATTGAACGGACTAAATACAAATTCTAATTATAACAAAACAAATAAATTATATTACCTATATATATATTTAAGTTGCTTGTTTTGTTAGATGGTATATTTGTGTTTGAATAAATTCAAACACAAATATACCATGTTATTATCATTATGTTTAGGTATTATCTTTGTAGTTTCGAACTTTATATTTATTTTTATTTTATTACGAACTTATTGAAAATATTTCATTTATATATTAAAAAAAGTGGCCAAGTGCGAGTCGGACTCGCCCATGTAGGCTTCCGCAGCAATTGTTTATATGAAATAGTTTATGACGTACCGTAAAACACTCCAACATTGCCCACATTTTTCGAATAATTACAATTTTTGTTATTTTTTTGTATGGGGACACAAGTATTTTCTATTCGCATCTGCAACTATAGGATATTTTGCATGTATTATTTTATTTGATTTTGTTATTCGTCAATATTAAATCAAGTATTTTATTATTTTTAAAGGCGGGCAATGTTATCTCGACTTATTGCCAACATTGCCCACGTTGATTTTTGACGCAAATATCTCCTCTCCGGCCTCTAATCAGCTGACAGCAAAACCTGTAGAAGAATTATGACCAAAACTGGCCATTACTTTAAAACTAAAGCGAATCCATGACAGGTTTCCTACCAAAATCCATGTTAGGCTAGTTGGGCAAAATTACCCTGACCTTGTTAGCATTTTCCATACAATTCGCTTTTCGCCTTTAGTAAAGTGATAGGGTTGGTACATCTCAGTAAACTGTTCTTGACTTTTTATTTCTTTTTATGTTAATAAAAAAAACAAGATTATCTTCTATTGAATTATTTAAAAAACTTTCAAGTAACATGTTTGATTCAACAGATTCACATGCAAGTATTAACATTTATTCCGTGTTATTTTTAATACATTCTGGTTCCAATCTTTCGTCTTGACTTTCTTTGACGAATTCGAGATTTGTTCTTGCTTTTAAGAAATAATAAAAATAAATTATCTAAATAATCAAGATAATAATAATTAGCAAAAAAAAAAACTCGGATGTGTCAACCCTAAGCTTATTTTGACTGCGGGCAATGTTGTCAATAGTAGATCGCAAAAATACTAGATAACTTTGCCCACCTTTATAACTTTAGTTATACAAGAGCTGCATCAGTGACAATAACGGTATAATAATACCTTAAGTTTTTTGTACAACATAATATAAATTAAACTCATCTGTGTTTTCTTCATCACGCACAATCCACTTTTGAATTTTCACCAAAATTTGCCCGCAAAAATACACTCTGTCTTTGACGAGTTCCAACAAGTTACTGAGTGACGTTAGCGTTACATCCAATAGACAGTGGTGCTAAACACAAAACCTATTTTCTACCAAAGTCAATAAATGTTACCATAGTATTCAGATATTTTTGCTATTAAAAGTTTTGCTTAAAAATTGGTCTTCGGGCAAAATTACCCTCGGTGGCAATGTTGGAGTGTTTTACGGTATTATAAAAAAACTACTTGATAGATTTCGTTCAAACCAATTTTCGTTGTTAGTTTTTATGGTTATATTTTATGGTTATAATATATATTTTTTCTAGATTTATCATCCTCTTAGTTTAGAAATTAGAGGGGGGGGGGACACTCTGTTTTCCACTTTGGAAGAGTCTCACGTCCAAACTATTAAGTTTAGAATTAAATGGTTTTAGAAACATTGTTATGATTTTAGAAGACCTATTCATAGATACCCCACACGTATGGGTTGGATTAAAAAAAAGTTTTTAAATTTCAGTCCTATGTATGGGGACCCCCAAATTTTATGATTTTTTTTTCAATTATTTTCTGAAATCTTAGTGCGGTTAACAGAATACATCTACTCACCAAATTTCAACGTTATAGCTCTTATAGTTTCCGAGAAAAACGGCTGTGACATACGGACGGACAGACGGACGGACGGACGGACGGACGGACGGACGGACGGACGGACGGACATGACGAATCTATAAGGGTTCCGTTTTTGCCATTTGGCTACGGAACCCTAAAAAACCAACCCGCACTTGGCCAGCGTGGTGAATTAAGGCCTAATCTATCTCGTCAAGAGAGAAGTCCCTATCCCAGCAGTGGGAACGTGAATAGGGGTGTTATTTTATATACAGGGCGTCCCAAAATTATGGGCCATGAAGGGGAAGTACCATATATATCGTTGATAGTGAATTTTGCTCAAAGAAGACTTCATTTTATTTTAAAAAGTAAGTAATTTAATTAATTAATTTACAAAAAAAAATGTTTCATGTTTTTTATTTGATTAAAATAATTAATTTCACGTTGTTCCTTTCTTTTAAAATACTATGTTACTTAAGCAGAGTTATTATTTTTTAGCTTTTATTTCGATTGGTATCATAAAAATCGAGTATTTTTTTTCTACATGTAAGTCGGTTCGATTCCCAGACAAAGCAAGTAATTTTTAGAAAATCAATGAATGCAGAATTACTAACTTTTAAAAATAAAATGAAGTCTTGTTTGAGCAAAATTCACTATCTACGATATTTAAGGTAGGGTAGGGCGGGGCTAGTTGAGCAATTTTTCACTTGAGACGATATAACTCTTCAACTATAAGTCTCAATGTGTACTTACGCATCCTAATGGATAAGTAATATATCCTTTTGCAAAAGTGTCATAGTAATTTACTTTATATAAGTAGGATTTAAGAGCTATAGCGGTTTAAATGTCATGCATGCTCAACTTACCCCATAGGTGGGGTAAGTTGAGCAAGGGTATGGGGTAAGTTGAGCAGTTAGAAAGTCTAGCCAAACCATGGATTAACTGTTAAATAGAAATGAAATACAACTTCGGTTTAACAATAAACCCTTTACTAAAAGTCTTTTAGCGACAAAACTTAAGCTAATTTTCTTTGAATAATCAACTGGAAATACAATTAACATAACATCAACGTATCTTCAAATTAATTTTAGGATTAAATTCAGTTTTTCTGTTATATTAATAAGATCTTACTAAATCTAGAACTTATCACTTATTAATCATCGTTATCACTGTTGAAATTCATACAAAGAAAGTAAGTCGAGCACCTGGCATACATTTTGTATGTGCCTATACAGCAGTTGAGCAACTTAGCTCAACTAACCCCTACCCCTAAATTTCAAATCAAAAGCGAGATTCTGAAAAAACGGTAAGAATTGTAAACAAAAACCTTATGTATATCAAAAGTACAGTAAATTTATAAAAGATTAACACTTATCCGGTTGAAAACGGATATCATTTGACTAATACAGACGAAAACTTGCGGTGAACGAATTTTTTACTTTTTGGTATCAAAATAAACAATGTGCGCGTACGCTTCACTCGCTCGTCGAGCCACCACCAGTGGTTGCGCAATGAATACCCCTCCCACGACCCCTTCTTTCCGCCATAGGATGCCCACGCGTGCGGTGAATAGTTTTCGAGATATTGCGATTGCCCAACTTGTCCCTATGCTCAACTAGCCCCGCTCTACCCTACTTCCCCTCCATGGCCCATAACTTTGGGACGCCCTGTATTTATTAGAAAGGTACATATTTAATGTTTACAATAAATAATATATTTATTAGAAAGGTACATTATTTTTTGTTTACATATTGGATACTCGGTAAAAATAAGAACAAAAAATTACGGAATATTTTCTTTGTAATAAATATTATGGAAATCTATACTACAATTATCAAGCTGAGGAGATTGCTTGTTTATTTGTTTGAACGTGCTACTCAGGAACCGCGGGTCCGATTTAAAATATGATTTCAGTATTGGATAGTAAAATGATCGAAAAAGGCTATAAAACATAAACTAGTAAATAACGTAAAAACGCAAGCGCAGCTGTCGGCGGGTCGGCAAGTTAGTCATAATCTAAAAAAATCATAGGCATAATTACATTTAGTCGTTGTACGGTTTCACCAAAAAAAGTTGCCTTGTTGTTTTTTAATTAGGATAGATAACTTTAGATATGCAATCCACATCCTACAGCATAACCTCCAAATAAATAAGGTTAAACAAGATGACAATGATGTGGTACAATTCTTAGGCCAGCAACAAGTGGTACAATTCTTAGGCCAGCAACAACAATAATTGATCGTTATCAATAAAAATAACAATTGATCGTTATCAACGGATCAACTTATGTCGGTCGTAGTATCGCAATAACACATACACGCACACTAACAGCGTTTTTACAGCAATTGACAGTCCCACACACTGACATTTTACGAAATATTTCTATATTTTATTCAAGAACAACCGACATAGGTCCGACCTCGACAAGCGCTCGCGCGGTACTAAATGGAAAAAGCCGGCGGAATGAAAAAACGACTAAATTATGGTAGTTTTATTTTATTCATAAAAAATTACCAACACCGTTCTACAAATTAAAATTAATATCATAGTTTAAGCAAATGTTGATAAATATTTTGATATAAATATGACGTCCCATTGATTTAGAACTTCGGAGTTATTGAGGTTTGTTTCGAAGCATTTTCGGTCGATATTAAATTCGGTATATCTTTAGAATAAAAGCATTTAACGAAAATGTACTCTACTCTTAATGAAGAATAGGATATACGTAACATAATAAAAATTAGTTTGATCGCCCATATTCGTTAGAATCTACAAATTAGAGCTAAGAAAACAGGTCTTCGAGCGTTTTTTACGAAACATGTATCCGGAGAATGATTATTACTCAATATATAAACAAGTTATCTAAAATGTTTCTTACTACTTTTGTAGAGGAGAAAACGAACTATTATAAAGATGTAATTGTAATATCAAACAACTAACGTAAACCATAGAATTAGGACGAGAAAACCGAACAATTTCGCGATTTCCGGTAAAAGGCCTCTTAAAAACTACACATGGATCTACTCGCGTGAATCTATCTTTTGTTTTCACGTGAGATGACGAATAGCCCGATCTTACAAGTTCCAGAACATCTGGTTTATTATCTTACAAGTTCCAGAACATCTGGTAGGTTCTGCCCGCCGACCTGCATGACGACTCGGAGACCGCGGCTCTTGCCGTGCTTTATCCATGACGTCAGCAGCGACTTGCGCTCACGCATCGTCAGCGACGGACCTTCGCCAGATGTTCCTGCCACTGAAATAAACAGAATTTATGTTTATTGACGTACGGTCTGCCAAAAATGTGGTCTACCTACGGATTCGCTTGGACGTCATGATACCACAAGGTCGATTTTCGCTTGCAATAAGATTAGGTCACTGTGTATTGCTTCTTATCAACCATAGCGATCATTACATCTCGCAGAAACTTTTGTCAAAACTGGTAGACCACTTTCTTGGCTGACCGTACATAGGTACAATGTTTGACATCCGTGGGAGACTAAGCATAGGGTGGCGCGCCGATTTGGACCACATGGTCTTTGTAATTTCTTCATCGTAACAAGATACCTAACAACCCATTTAACTTCCCTTTAATTCCAATTGTGACCATTATAATTCTAATTCTATATGGGAAAACCATGATGAGAACTGACAACTCGCTGTGTAGGGTAATGTGCATTATTCCCATAATTTTTCATAATTAGTTCATACCGCACCGCAGCGCACCTCTGGATTTTTCATCTTGAAAAAATGATGTGTGTGCTTTAAAAGACGTGCTTTAACGGTGAAAGCAATCATCGCGAGGATACCGGATATTCTGAGAACTTTGAAAAGTTTAAAAGACTTGTCTGTAAAATGTAAATCCATAATACTGTAAAATGTAAATCCATAATTGGCTTTAAGGTATAGTAATAAGTTTAGCTTAATAGAATAGAATAGTATAAGAGCTGTGGATTTTGTAATAAATAAATAAATAAAATGTCGTGACATTAACCAAAACTTGGCCAGCGTGGTAAGTTAATCCCTATACTCTCTCTTCAAGAGTCCCTTTGTCCCAGCTGTGGACACGTAAATAGAAGTACTTATACAACCAACCCAGTACTCCATCGATGCCGTTTCTCCTTAGATGCTCAGCATAGGCGGGTATGACGGACAGATTCAGCTGGCCGTGTACGTCGAACGGCGTGTACACGGCTGGATAGAGACCTTCCAACACGGGCTGAAACATTTGTAAACCAATTAAGTATTTAACTGTTTATTCATAAATATTTCTGGGTATTTAACACAATCAGTAGTTCATTTACTAAGTCGCCCACGGCTACAAGATAGAGCTTTGGGTAAAGCTCGTGAAAAAAGGGATTCATATATTTCCCTGATATATTATAAACACAAAAAATATTTTCTGATCTTGTCATAGCATAGGGTGATGATGGAACATGTTAGTTAGGTAGGTATTAATAATTAATTATAAAGAATATATTCCGGTGTTACTTGCTAAAATCCATTCTTAAAAAGATAGGAACAATATATAAACTATTTAATTTGAATTGCGTTTCCTTAAATATTAAGTTATTTTACCTCTAGCCTGCTATTGTTTCTAGCAATTCTAGTTATTCTAATTTCTAGTTATTCGGTACTAGAAATATTCTTAAGGCTGTTTAAAAACCAATCAAAAGTTATTTCGGTTTCTAGCAGTAGACGTCCAACGGCTGAAATGGTGATACTTAATTCTTATATTTAGAACTTACCTCATCTTCTGAGAGGATAAAACAAGCAGCCAATTTAGCGAGTGCCAAAAAAATTACAACTTTCGCCATTTTCAACACTGTTTCACTCTGTTTACTATACTAATATTATAAAGCTGAAATGTTTGTTTGTGTGAACGCGCTGTTCACAGACACTGCTTCTGGTCCGATTTTTTCACTATTTTCATTTCAAATTTTATCCAATTCGGTTCAGCAGTTTTGGCAAACAAAGTTACTTTCGCTTTTATGTTAGTAAGGATTTATCCGGTCACAAAATTGTCTAATTATTGTATTTTAAATTAAACTGACCAACCCGCACTTGGCCAGCACGGTCATTTAAGGCCTAATCTCACTCGTCCAGAGAAAAGTACTTGTGCCCCAGTAGTGAAACTAATACTTGCTAATTAAAACAGAACAAAATCTCCGCGGAAAAAATAGTTACCTACATAAATAAATCGAATTGCACAAATACTATCACATGATCTATCAGAAAATATCTTTAGATAATATCGATTCTAGATAATACTCGGCACGTCGTCACAGCACTAGAGCTCACAAGATTACAACAGTCACTGATGGATCCAAAGGAAAGGTCACAAACACCTTTTACTTACTGCCAATGAGTGGTACAGTCAACCGCATAATGTTAGGACTATGAACAGCCTCGCAAAAATATGTGATCATTAATTGGCATTACATGATATGCGATGAATACCATATTTGACATTATGGATCATATGCCAGTGGATTGGGAGCGTAAATATCGGACATGCCCCGAAAGCAAATTATGTAATAAAGGTAGGTACATTGAGCAAGTAATCATATAGTTTTAGTTCTATAACTATGTTAATGCGGTTGACTGTACCAACTACTTAAACGGCCGTGAAGTTGCGTGATTTTTTTAACTAATACTGCTGTAGGTTTCTGTTTCTATTGGGTAGGTACATTGGCATTGTCGAAACCATTCTTGAATTAAATCTCCAAATTGCGGTTCAATATTACGGCCGAGAGTAATGTGGGTCCCTAATAACAACGTGGTAATCTCGAGGTTTGTATTATGTGATTATTCTTATGTTTTATTATAACATAGAATGCAAGCAGATCCACAAATCGTAGTACAAATATTTCTCTTCTCTAATAGGGATTCAAACCTGCAACCTTCTAAGTCGCTGACTGACTTCGTGCGACGCGCCAAAGATATCTATGTAGATATCTACCGTTGCCGTAACTAACACAAGCTTTATATAAATAATCATTTATTCATTGTTTCATATTGGAATATGGAGTTCATAACTAAATCGAACTACCAACGTTACCACTAGATGTTTCTGTGTGATTTATCCTACAGTATATGAGTTCTCACCACATTCACAGCCTCTCTTCCTACCACAACGATGTCACCCACTTGGTCACTAATGGTTCTTGTACTAGTCATGTTCATCCAGTACCCAACGTTTTTGAAGCTACATCTCTCCGTAGCTTTCTGCTGGACATTCCGACGATTAACTTTGCTGATTACGTATTTGTTTGCAAACAAAACTTTATAATTTAACTTATACATCAAATCTTAAAATAAACTAAAAATTTATCCGAGGCTAGAATTAAAGAGTAAAAATAATCAGTAATATAACGTAGTGATTATATTCTCTTTGATCAGTAATATTACGTTTGAGGACATTGATAATCTAGGCTAAGTACAAGGAGGTTTAAAGCATTTTCTTCTAATCATTTATTCTAACTCCAGAACGAAAAACCTTTCTTAAAAACGGGCCTCTACCTAAACCCTATTTAGATATCACGTTATGTATTATGTAAATGTAACACGATATATATATATATCTGTGATTTAGGTACTAACCTAACATCTACGAAATAAAAACTCACCAAAGATTTTAAAATAATTTTAAGTAAGTAAGTATAAAAAAGATTCTAAAGGTCCGTAGTGTAAGGTTCATTAACACAGAGTTATAATATAAGATAGATCACTTAGCAAGCTTCAGCTGTATCAGTTTATTCTTGATCCTCAGCTTAGCTTCAGTAGACAGAGGTCTTTGTGGGAGAGAGGGAGGGCCCATGTTGAACCCTGTGGCAATTTCCATACCAGCTTTCATCGCGGGGACCCAGGCTCCTGGAACAAAAGCCTTTTACTAACAGTCTTAAATTAAACCTTCATTAAATTTTGATTTATGATGAACTTGATGAGCTTTTGGTATAATAACGTTATAATATTTTCCTGTTTTATATACTCCATGTCCATCTTTTGGTTTTAAGCTACATCCCCAATTATTTTAAGCTAAGTCGATATAGCCTTTCTTGATTTATAAATAGTGTTACTATACGTACAATCTGCAATCTGCAAATATTCTTTTTCCGGATATTACTATTGAATAGGTACATTGAAACACTTAGAAAATCCAGATCGTAGGCACAAATATTTTTAACATTGCCTAGCTGCACCTGATCTGTGCCTAGCACTAGAGGATTAGACAGAAGCTCTGCAGCTCGCGGGCGGTTAGCAGACCTGGCGAAAATAATGTATAGTAAAACCATTTCTAAAATGAACGCCCCTCTACCGAATTCTGAATTTTTTTTTTCTGTGTATTCTGTTTTTCTGTATTTTCCTCACACGTTGAAATCATCACGGTTTTGTGGAGGGGAGTTCATTTTTAGAATGGTTTTACTATACCTACCTACGTGCCGATGCGAGAGGTGGTAGCAAACAAGTTTAGATTAGACAGAAACTAGTACCCTCAGCAGTATGCGCCTCCACGGCCAGACTCAGCGTGGTCTGCAGCTCGCGGGCGGTCGCTAGGTCTCCACTCGCCACCGCCGCTAGCACGCCCTGCGCCAGGTGCGGGAACAGGCTGTACGTAGTGCCGATGCCGGAGGTGATGCCCAGCAATGCAGCTGGAGCCAGCAACTGGAATTCAATTGAAAATATTCAGCCGCCATTTTGTGAAGGCGGCCATTTTGACCTGATCGAAAGCGAACTGACTAGATGTTATTTTCTAGAACAATTTTATTTTCAAGTTTTATTTTTATTGTTTTAAATTATTTTACAAAAGAGTAGGTTGTGAAGAGTGTATTTACATAAACGAGATCTATTTTAAAGTAGATAGTCATTTACATAGACGAGTTATAAATAATAATTATGTATCCATTTGTTAACTTTGACTAAGGTAAATCGTTGTGCTTAAATTGTTTTTTTTTACTATTTTCACATTTTTGAACTTAAATATCCTGTAAATTGGTCAACCCGTCTAGTAAGGTGATCGGTTACAGCTGCACTCACCGTATCAGCTCCAAGGAACATCTCCTGGCCCTCCTCCAGGGTCCGAAGCACTTGGGCCGCCTCGCTCAAGTCGTTGCTGGTGAATTTCAAACCCTTGAAGCTGGGGATGCGCGCTGTAGCCGCCTTCACGAATGCCGGCATGTTTACTGGAAACAGAATAAGAATCAAGACGAAGGTAACATAACCAATAGAACACATTACCTTACACATGATATTGGGATATTGGTTCTATCGGGAAGATCCATGCCCCGTGATGGGACGTAGTACCTAACTAATATCTAATTAAGAGGGCATGTAGAAATTAAGTGTTTGAATAAGTGGGAACACACTCGACTTTAATTCCGAAGGTTGTGAGTTTAAACCCCGCCGTGTAGTTCTAGATTTCTCTTCCTAAAATATTTGTGCTCCTAACGGTGAAGGCGGACGTAAGGGAACCAGACGTTCTGAAAACTTTGAATAGTTTGATTGATATGTGGCTACTACCATAATAGACTAATTATAATTAGTCTATGCCACTACTACCCCCATTTGGCCAGCGCGGCAACGTAAATAGGGGTGATAAATGTATCTGAATATGGGAGCAGGTAGAATTTAATAATAAAGTGTTAAGGTCTAGAACTAGTTTACCTTCCACCTTGCTCATGTGAGGGATGTGGTAGTACAGTAGGGGCAGTTTCGGAGCCGCACCCGCGACCAGCTCCACGTACCCCACCAGCTCTTCTACCGAGCCCGGCTTGAAGTACAGCTCGGGGAGAGTCAGGAGAGAGTCCACTCCTGCTGTCTGGCAGTATGCGGCCTGAAAGTATAATTTATGTTTTTAAAGATATATGTTAAGTATTTATTATCTAAAGATTACTTGGACAAGTCAGTACATAGGTACAATAGGTAGGTAGATATATATATAAATATCAATAAATTAAAAAATGTAATGGATACAAGATTTTTGAGCGCTGTGTCGAGAAACGTTAAGTAGGTACAACCAGGTCATATCAGAATTGAGTTTTGATTGATTGATTTTGATTTTGTCCGTAAAATCACAAAGAAAAAAATGAACAAACTTACAATAATTTGTTAGATGATTCCATCCCAAGAAGTTTCTTTTTCTATGTATGTACTGATATTTTATAATGTGATTTTGATTAAGATTTTGTCGCATGGGTCCGCGGCTAGAGCGATATATTTTTTGTGAGAAATTATATTTTGTAATCACTGTAAGCTTGTTTACCATTTTTATCATTATCACAATACTGACAATAATGTCAAGTCAGTTTTTTAAGATAACATAAATGATGTTGACTGTTTATGCAATAAATAAGCATAATATTGTGATTAACATCTTTATGCAATACTTAAAGTAGGTAGGTAAATAGGTTTTAGGTATTTACTTTGTGTTTTCTCGAGTGGTGCTAACCTTAAAAGTAAAAACCTATAAAACCACGGTAACACCCCATGTCTTCCCACGAGATTTACTAACCAGAATACAGCAGCGTCGTCCTGTGTAGGTACCTGTACCTACTTACTGCATGATCTGTAATGGGTAACATACGTCGGTTCTGGTTTTCACGATGTTCGGTGTACAAGCTGGCTTTGATTGAACTATTTAACATTCGATTAAAACTGTTTAAAGTTAGAACTTTGAACAGTTAGACGAACGCGCTGGAAACATGTCGGTTTCCTAACGATGTTTCCCTTCACCGTTACATCACCGCACCGCCGTTTTTTGCGCACATACAAAAAGATTATAACCTGAGGTGCGCGGCAGGGTTTGAAGTTTGAACTCACGACGTACGTACCAGGTCAAGAACGCTGGCCAATGGTCCACCTCCGACTTGAACCATGATGTGGAGCCCAGTAGCCTTCTTCTGCGCCACCCAGACGTCTGCTATCTTCTTCCTATCCTCCAAGGAGAGCGACATGTTCTCTCCAGTCGAGCCACCGACTAGAAAGTAATAGAACTTGATAAACTATCGCGATTTGTTAACATAAAACCATGAGCGACATAAAAATTAAACATACTTAAATATCCTTCATACTTTTCATAGTTCTCAGAACCTGCCGGTTTTCTCACGATATTTGCCCTCACCGTTAGAGCACGGTATTTCAAAGCGCACATACATTTTTCAAGAAGAAAATTACAGAGAGTGCTTGGCGGTGTTTGAACCCACGACCTTCAGAATAAAGGTCGAGTGTGGTCCCACTTAGCCAAAACGGCCGCAAGGATTCCTTTTTAGGGTTCCGTAGCCAAATGGCAAAAACGGAACCCTTATAGATTCGTCATGTCCGTCCGTCCGTCCGTATGTCACAGCCGTTTTTCTCCGAAACTATAAAAGCTATATCGTTGAAATTTGGTAAGTAGATGTATTCTGTGAACCGCACTAAGATTTCATAAAAAAATTGAAAAAAAATCAATTTAATTTGGGGGTCCCCATACTTAGAACCGAAACTTTAAAAAATAAATTTCATCGAACCCATACGTGTGGGGTATCTATGAATAGGTCTTCTTAAATCATCAAGGTTTCTAACATCATTTATTTCTAAACTAAATAGTTTGCACGAGAGACTCTTCCAAAGTGGAAAACAGAGTGTCCCCCCCCCCCCCTTCTCACTTCTAAAATAAGAAGATGACAAATCGAAAAAAAAAATATAAGTATTGTACATTACCATAAAAACTAACAACGAAAATTGGTTTGAACGAAATCTATCAAGTAGTTTTTTTATAATACGTCATAAACTATTTCATATAAATAATTGCTGCGGAAGCCTACATGGGCGAGTCCGACACACACTTGGCCACTTTTTGTATATTTTACGAGTCATAAATCGGAATAACATCTTACCCAGAACAGATTTGATTCCATTATCAGCTAAGTATTTAGCGTAAGGGGGTATAGCAGCATAATTGACTGTGAGATCTTCATTTAGGGGGGTGAAGACTGGAGGAATGAGACCTCTTGCTGTGAAGACCACCTGTGGACAAACGCAATAGATAACACTATATTAAGCTTAAAACAATGATGCTCCTTTAGATACAATAAACGAGGTAAGTATGTCTATACAAGGTGCATGAATGTTCTGTATACATAACAATGAACTAAGAAAACAAAATCTAATGTCAATGTTTGTGTGTGTGCAAACCAATGAATATTCTAAGGTGCAAACAAATGAATATTACTAACTATAGCCTTATAGCGTAAATAACATAAATGCCAGGAATTACTTAAGTAAGATAAGAACCTAAGAATACTAACTTCAGAATATTAATTTACAAGGTAGGTATAGTAAAACCATTCTAAAAATGAACTCCCCTCCACAAAACTGTGATGATTTCAACGTGTGAGAGGAAATACAGAAAAACAGAATAATTACACAGAAAAAAAATAGGTACAGAATTCGGTGGAGGGGCGTTCATTTTAGAAATGGTTTTACTATACCTACCTATAGGTGCTTATCTTATGTTACCTATATCATATGTTTTCACTTACCATGTTAACGAGTGTGTTATAAACTCTGCGACAAGACTGTCTAGAGAATTATTAAGCTTTATTTTATATGTTAGCAGTTAGGTATATTTGGTTTAATTATTGTTTTCGTTGATAACAGCTTCCACTCCAGAGATAGGTACTATTTATACACAAATTATGTTCTTTATCTCAACATTCGTCGGCTAGCAAACAACACCGCGCAAGTCGAAATTGGCGGTCTCGACATTTTAATGCTATTGGATGCAGTTCCTACGCGCGCTTCGATCTACCTATCAGATTCAAGCATATCGACCAATCAGGAGAAGTTATTCAAAAAATTGTAACACTGCGTTAGTCAGTTTTATGTGCAACACCGCACAAGTCATCATTCCGTCATACTTTTTTCGCGGTTCAGAAGGTGTCAAGTTAAAAGTTCGTTTTTATTTAAAAATATCAGTGAAAAAGTAATAAAAGCAAACAAAAGGCGCAGATAAAAGGGTAAGTTATTGATAATGTGTACAATTGTATCAATTTATGTACGTAATAATCCCCTAGATCATCTAAAACCTATGGTTCTGTCTTAAGCGGTGTTTCAATGTTTCTGTTTGCGATTTGAGCGGTGTTATACCTTGTCTTATTACATTACAGAGTTCCTTAAAATATTAAACTAGGTAAGAATAATTGCTTAAATTTAAATTTTACCCACACACTGGAGGGCGGACAGCAGCGCCTCTTGCACAATAGACGTTCCATCGAACTGCGATCTTCAACCCGCATGTCCAGCGTGGGGATTATGGGCATTACCCCCCATGAGATAAAAGCCAATGAGGTGCTTATCAGAGGGCGTGAGTCCAGCAGTGGACCACTATAGGCTGTTCAGATAAGGTGAGGAAATTTTACAAGCCAAATTTAATTTTACATAGGTACCTACTCTATCTGATTGCCAGTCTTGGATCACAAATTGAGTATTGTTTCATTCGTCGATTGCTTTAATTTTGACCAGATGCAATTAACCCTACGAAGGCAGAAGAAGTCCCTGTTCCACCTTTGTGTGCATCACAAGCACCTGCTGATAACCAGACTAAGCTCCAGCCAGTCACCGAAATTCAAGTTGGTAGAAATTTCATGAGTAAATAATTAATTAACTTGTAGATGCCAGTGATATTTATTTTATTACTTATTTGTTTAGATTCTCCTAATATTGAGTTTTTTTTTCGGAACCATATAAGAGTGTGGATTTAACTAGTATAAACATAGATAATCTACCATTCATAGAGAAACTTGGTGATCAATATATTGAATTAAATTATTCCGAAGTGTGTCTCCGATCAGTAACAAAAACATCACAGGATATCAATGTCCAGTTTAACGCGAGACCAAGTAAGCAACCTGAAGATCCTACTCCAATTAAGTGTGTGCCAACCGCTCCATGTACCTTAAAAATAGGGCCTATTCGCTGTACTAATATCCTGTCTAACCAAATCACAAGTAAACCGCACGATGCCTCTGTCAATCCGCTTTCTTGTGCACCACATACCAAGTTAAATGAGGTTATAGAAATACCCACTGATAACAAACCTAATTCAAGCTCAAATGCGCAGCCTGGAACTCTAACATCCCTAATGTGTACAACAATTGCTCCGACCACTTTTGACGATGTACTTGAAGATGGGCTACCACACCAAAGCCGAGATAAGTCGCATGAAGCTTCTGTTTTGCTTTTGAGTTTACAGCCCCTATCTCCTAGCCTGTTAGGGGCGCATGCTGCTGAACAGTCACACCCAAGACCCGCATGACTTGTCTGAAGCTACTGTTCCGCTTTCACCACCCCTTTCTCCCAGCTTAATAAATGCACCGGCCGAAGACCAACCTGTTCCAAGCATAGCTTTTCAAGGTAATATTCAACCTAGCTTGAGTCCTGAAAGAACTGGTGATCCCGTCGTGACAGATATAAGGGTGTTGGAGTATAGCCCAGATGGCATAATAAAGTACAAAACATCTTTCGATGAAGAGTTAAAGCCTTTACCATTAAGGCCGACACCTCTTCATCGTATAAAGCCAATAAATGAGCTCCCAAAACTGTACACCGGAAGATTGCCAATAGCGAATCGTAAGTACCAAGATTTACAGGATTTAAAACCTGTAATACCTGAAAGGTGCCATACTTTCTACGACCGACTACCTCATAGTTAAGCCATCTTTTTCTGGTGATACGTTTAAATTAACCAGTCAAGCCTGACTACACTTATGTATCCAATACTGTTTGTTAATACAATAAAGAAATTTTATAAAATCTTTGCAAATTGTATTTTTTTTTCCTTGTCAATGCATGATTTACAATAATAATTCTACACAGCTTATTTACATCATTTATACTTTGGCAAACACCGCACAAGTATCTGGTAACACAGCCTAATTAATCTGTAACACCGCACAAGTATCTGGTAACACAGCCTAATTCACCTGTAACACCGCACAAGTCAAATAAAAGTAATAGGAAAAGGATTTCCTAAGGATTTGATGATTCAAACGAGTGATAGGACTTAATTAATGACATAGGGTGATATTCAGCTTAATTACTTATAAAATGATAAAATAAAACAGTTTTTTGGCTCTCCTGTAAAGTAGTGGAATATTACTTGCGCGGTGTTGTTTGCTAGCCGACGCATTGTTATCTCAAAATAGGTACTTACCTACCTACATAATGTTCAAGTGAACAAGCAAGTTTTAATTATAATATCGGTAGGTAGGGTAACTCAGCAAAATATTACGTACTTATAAGATTTTTATTTTTAACGTGCGTAAGCAAATTTTCCTTAGATGATAGCCACTAGATATAAATAAAATTGATATGATACCTTTAAAAATAGGTTTAGGAGCTAAATATAAAATGTGATAGTCCATTATCAACAGCTAGCTTTGAGAATGTAAAACATAGGCAGCTTCGAGACACCTAGGTAGGTAATTTGATATTTCTTTGGGAGGCTGAATTTTTTTTTTAATATTCCCGGACTACCCTTCACATTTAACCGTCCACTCATTAATTTAGGGGCACCTGTATTTACAAATAATATTATTCTGTCATGTCGCTGTCAATTCTCAATCAAACTCAGCTGTCATAATAGTCAGGCTTGGTTTGTCTCCCTCTGGCATATCATATAGCCTGATTTAGTCAGCGCAGCGCATTGCATTCTCTTCTCTTTCTCTCATTCACTTTTCTTTTCTGCACTGCATTAGCTTTGCGGCTCCTGCATTGGTATTGATTGATTTGTGATGTGCTGTTTTGTGCAGATTACAGAGATTTTTGAATGAAAGAGTTTTGGTAGGTACCGTAAATATGCAATAAAACGAAGAAATCTTAAACTACAAAAATGGCTAGTCGACCCAGTGAAATAAGCATGCACGACTTGGATAGCAAGTTCTTCGAGCTGATGCAAATTGAAGGCAACGCAGAAGAAGCTGCTAATTTCATATTTGACAGTATATTCGACGACGTGACTCTCGGAAGTGTTTTCGAGGTGCACCATGGAATGAAGACCGGTCTTACAGAATTAATGGAAGGCGAGGAAGAAGACGAAGACTATAAGATAGTGAACTCTTCAGAATGTGATGTTTTCGGCTTGTCTGTTTTGAAAAAGACATCGGATTGCAACTGCTCTTGTCCTAACTGCGAGCGGCCCGTGTCAGCTACGAGATTTGCTCCTCATCTTGAGAAATGCATGGGTAAGAAGGTCTTCTAAGGATTGCCCAATTTGTTTGCTTCTACTTATACCAATATAAAATGTCTCAAGGGAACCCCCTTAAAGTTTTTCAATAGCTGAAATGATATAAACCATTGTCAATAAATGTAAATAAAGATTTTTATTATTATTTATTATTACTATTGTTAGAGATTGCTGTTAGTGATAAGGCCGCCCATTGTGTCACTGTTATGTATCTGTTTCTCTTATGTATTGTCCTGTATATTGTTGGTGTTACAATAAAGCTATTTGTATTGTATTGTTCCTTTTATCACTTCTGCCATACAAACAATTTAATGTGGACAGAGTCCCTAGGACTGCTAGTTTATATCATAAATTTATAAAAACATAATGTTCCAGGTATGGGCCGCAACAGCTCGCGCATAGCGTCGCGTCGCATCGCATCCAACAGCCGAGAGCCCACATCCTACGCTGGACTACTGAGTGATGATGAGGATGATGCCGACTGGGCCGGAGGGCCGCTCCCCTCTGAACGCAGGAAGAGGAAGATCAAGACCAATAATAATAAGAAACTGACTAAAGTCCACAAGTAAGGGTTGCCTTAAAGATTTATGAATATAATTTGACCTGCCAGGTCTTCCCTCCTTTTTCTACAGTTTTCTTACCTTTTAAACCTTCTCTGAACATTTAAAAACCGAAATCAGCAACAGTGTATGTGTGCTTTGAAAACCCAACATGTGCACTAACAGCCAAGGCCAACATAGTGAGGAAACCGGCATGTTCTGAGAACTAATCTGCCTAATCTCTGTTGTTAAGAAGTGCCTGTGTCCCAGCAGTCAGAACATAAATATGGGTGATGCAGAAGTCCTTAAGATAATGATGATTTTCCACCAGGTCTGTCCAACGTGCTGGAGCTAACAATACAGAAGACCGTAAAGCTCGGAACACCACAATTGAGGAGAATGTTGCCATAACCATTGAAGAAGCTGGTTCTCCACCGGATTCCAGTCCATCATCATCATGTTCCTCTTCGAGCCGGAAGAGGGATCGTCATCGCAAACCTAAAAAGAAGAATATGGAGTCTAATGGAAGAGATTGAATGAAGATTCAGTACAGATCAGATGGGTTTCTTCTTGTTTTGGATTGTGGTGAATGTGACTGTCTATTTTTATTTGGCTGTCAACAGTCAATGTTCGACATTACATTGGCTGAAAGAAGACAGGCGCGAGACAGGAGACAGCATAGATTGCTTAATGTTGGGTTTAAATCTGTGGTAGCATCATACTACATTATGTACGATGACTTACACTGTACTTTTTATTTAAATTGTAACAAGAGTCAGGGTGCTTTTTTACCATTGCTTTGTGACTATAGACAATATTGTACCTACTTGTCTATATATAGCATTATTTGTTTAATTAATATAAATATAGACAATTTTTACAGAATGACATCTAGCCCCGTGGTAAGCTCAATTAATTAGTCCAAGACAAAGCAATGTGGCATAGCTCTGGTGGAAAACACTCTTTCACTTGTACTTAGTAGTTAAATCATTTCATTAAATTTTAAACTTCGCCCATATTTATCATTCACTGATAATGATTACAATCTTTCCAGTCCAAATAATATTGATCTCTTTGTAGTTTCTAAAACTACACATTTAGAAATAGGTATTTCTTGTCTAAATAGATTCAATAATAATTGATTAAGGTAATGATTCTACATAGAAACATTCCTTGCTACAGCAACATCTCTGTGCCATTTTTAACTCATTAGTACTTAACAATTATTATTCTGTATTGGATAAATATTCCATTGGTATTCTCTTAATAAATACTTATTACAAATATGTAAGTATATCGAAATTTGTAATCAATGAGGAAATATTATTGTAAAATTGATATTAAAGTGTCGTTTTTTAAAACTTCTGAATGTTTAGACTGATGTGTAAATTAGATATTTTAATCAATAAACTTTATAATAGTCCAGTAAAGATTTTTTTATTTTCACCCCTCTCTTGACTGATTATTTTCTATGTTGAAACTTAGGGGTTTAACAATCACGAAAAAAAGAATAAGGACAGGACACTCTACACTACTATGTAACAAATATCACATACCTGTATACAATGTGCCTTTGTTTTTAAATATAACAAAATATAAGAATGTCAATATAATAAAACAAATAGTAAAAGAATATTTCATTATTTAATTGGCATAATAGTAACTGTATTGAAATATTTACATTTATAATAAAGATATCACATAAAAACACACCTCACAATGTAAAAAAGCGATGCTCATAGAAATGTAAGTACCCAAAAATTAAGTACGTACCTCTTTGGAATGGGTTAACGAAGGTTAGACATAATTACATGTAACAGAATTCGAAGTTAGTAAACATTTAATTAGATATTTTAGTTAATTAAAACAATATTTATTGGGTCATTATTTGCTCATGTGCTTGCGAACATGATTAATTCAAATAAAATGTTAGAATTGGTTGTGGGCTGTTTCAAAACATATTTATTTTATCAGAGGGTTAAGTCACATATTACTAGCTTACCCGCCCGTGTTACAAGGCCTGACGAATATCTTTAGTTATTTTACCTGCCGTAACTTCAATCAACATCATCATTAATATTAATACATTCATTCGAAACGAACGCCAAAAAAACAACAAATAAAAGTAAAATAGACATGAATACAAATTCATAAAATACATAATTATGTAAAACTTAATTTAAGAGTTGTAACATAGGTTCAATGTTGTCTTTTGCTGAAGATAACTATCTCCTCATACGCATTTCCCATAATTAGTTAATAGGTATTTGAAAGCACCATTTTATTGTTCAATATAAGCATTCTAGAGAACTCTAGAACATTATGACGTAACTAAATAAATTAACACATTTATATAGCACATTCAGTTTTACTATTGTAATGAATCCATATAAATACTGATTTGTGAACAGATTTTTCTAGTAGCAAATTATAAACTAACACCTCTTTAATACGGTCATTTTATTATGAGCCTAAGTAGAGACACGATAAAAAGCCATATTTTGACAAGCTATTTAATTTAATCAGGTTAAAAAGAATGACAATATATTATAAAATGGAATTATCTATGATATATTATATCATAGATTAAAAAGTCAAACAACAATCAAAGTAGTAGTAAATCCTGATCTGTTGAAGAATGCCAACAGCTTCACCCCAATATGTGGGCCTTCATCAGGGCTACAGGGACATAGCTCCTCCACTTTCTTAGTATTTTAAAATACGTAAATCTCAAGTAAAATATGGCTTATTATTGTGTCCACGCTGCTGTTTCTCATTTGCCTAATAAGGCAATTGGACCTATAGATAAAACATACAGAGGAGCCTTAAGATCTTTATACCTAACAATTTCTATTAACTTAACCACTATGCTTGCGACTCACTAGCATTCCTAGAGCGAAATTATCGCTAAATCAATTTGAGTAGGTCTCTGAAAATGTTTGATGCGGAAAATAAACGCAGTGCCTACATTCACTCAACTAACGTTATACATAACATATTGTTGTCGATATTTTGGTCTTACAACCTTTCAATATACCGTGTATTAGCAAAGGTTACATTTCACTGTAAAATCCCTTTGCATAGTGATAGATATTGTTTATTCTAGACTAGCAGTGTAAGGTGCCAGTGAGCTAGCCAGTCGCATTGTGCCAGTGAATAACCGTTAAAAAGCGCTTATGATAGATTCTCGCCCTTGTCCAACGCCGATGTATTGCACTGAAAATAAAAAAATAAAAATAAGTTTACACTACAGTTTGTATCCTAACTTAACCTAGACAAGATCCGTACGGCATTTTGCATTAAAACTCTTTCAAGTATTGAGATTAGGCCTTAATTCACCACAATGGCTAAGAGTGCGGGTTGGTGATTAACATCATGTGGGTAATTAATACCGGTTTCCTCACGGCGTTTGCCTTCACCGTTAGAACATGAGATTTTAAAGCGCACATATTTTTCTAGAAGAAATCCAGAGGTGCTCGGTGGGGTTTGAACTCACGACCTTCAGAATGAATACCTAGCGCAACTTTGGACGGTAGAGAAGAATCCCGGCCCCAGCCCGGGATCGTCAGGTACTCACCAGGTATACGTAGGTACTCCTCGATGGTGGAGATGTACCGGCGCGCCTGCGAGGGCAGGTCGGCCAGCTCGCGCACGCTCTCGATGCTGCGGCCCCAGCCCGGGATCGTCAGGTACTCACCAGGTATACGTAGGTACTCCTCGATGGTGGAGATGTACCGGCGCGCCTGCGAGGGCAGGTCGGCCAGCTCGCGCACGCTCTCGATGCTGCGGCCCCAGCCCGGGATCGTCAGGTACTCACCAGGTATACGTAGGTACTCCTCGATGGTGGAGATGTACCGGCGCGCCTGCGAGGGCAGGTCGGCCAGCTCGCGCACGCTCTCGATGCTGCGGCCCCAGCCCGGGATCGTCAGGTACTCACCAGGTATACGTAGGTACTCCTCGATGGTGGAGATGTACCGGCGCGCCTGCGAGGGCAGGTCGGCCAGCTCGCGCACGCTCTCGATGCTGCGGCCCCAGCCCGGGATCGTCAGGTACTCACCAGGTATACGTAGGTACTCCTCGATGGTGGAGATGTACCGGCGCGCCTGCGAGGGCAGGTCGGCCAGCTCGCGCACGCTCTCGATGCTGCGGCCCCAGCCCGGGATCGTCAGGTACTCACCAGGTATACGTAGGTACTCCTCGATGGTGGAGATGTACCGGCGCGCCTGCGAGGGCAGGTCGGCCAGCTCGCGCACGCTCTCGATGCTGCGGCCCCAGCCCGGGATCGTCAGGTACTCACCAGGTATACGTAGGTACTCCTCGATGGTGGAGATGTACCGGCGCGCCTGCGAGGGCAGGTCGGCCAGCTCGCGCACGCTCTCGATGCTGCGGCCCCAGCCCGGGATCGTCAGGTACTCACCAGGTATACGTAGGTACTCCTCGATGGTGGAGATGTACCGGCGCGCCTGCGAGGGCAGGTCGGCCAGCTCGCGCACGCTCTCGATGCTGCGGCCCCAGCCCGGGATCGTCAGGTATTCCACCTGCAAATAACAAACAATAAATAAATAAATATTGCTGGACTTATCATACAGCAACATCTAGCTCCGTGTCAAGCTCGAAGCTAGAGTTACGGGCGGCACTCGATAATCTGATATGCTGAAGTCGTCAAATGATGCACTATTTGCCGCGTACCCACCTAGCGCACATCGCGCGGCACCTCGCGAGCCAAATGCCTCGGCCGGTGTGGACGTGCCTCGGACTGCCTCGGGCAAGCGTTTGCTCGGCTGAGCATGGCTCGGCCCCAAACAATCTGTTGTAGGTAAGATTGACGCGCTTAAAGGTGCCTCAGTGAGCATTGTGTGTTAGGTGGGCCTCGTGTAAATTGATCAAAGCTACTGAGGCTGCCTTGGGAGCCATCGCTCACGATCTGGACACCGAGACTGCCGCGCGAGCCTGTGCGCTATTCTTAGGCCGGAATGACACGTCGAACCTAGTACTGAGAGGTGGATACAATGAAGCATACCTCCACATTAGCCAACTCCGACATGGAAGAAGGGAAGTAGTCAATCTTCTTCCCGTTCAACTTGTAGGCCACGCCGATTTTGATCTCTTCTAGCGTGTCAAGAATATCTAACTTGGTCAGACAGATTCTGTAAAAAACAATAGTAAATTATTAAGACTCAACATAATTCAGTTATAAATTAATTTAAAAACAAACCTTAAAAATTGGTTTAAAAAAACTTTTTAAAATAACCCGGTATTTCGGGCATGTGTGGCCTTGCTTATTATTACACCACTCTTAGTTAGGGTCTTTTATTAGCAGCGTAAAGTGCCTCATACTGGTACATACGTACTTCTCTCATGGCGAGAGAGAAGTAGGTGAATGTCACCTGTCTCTTTCAAACTCTTCAGAGTTGTCATGTCGGTTTCCTCACTAAAACCCGTCATACTTGCTCTAAATGATTAGATTATACAATACAGTACTTACGAGGTATATCCGTTGACGATGGAGGTGTAGCGCACCACGACGAGGTCGAGCCAGCCGCAGCGCCGCACGCGCCGCGTCGTCACGCCGATCTCGTGGCCGCGCGACTGCAGCAGTTTACCCGTCTCCTGAAACATCAAATTAAAAAGATAATAAATATTGGTGTCGATTCTGATGTCGCCAACTAGACTAAACTAACTTAAAATTAGGTTTAGTGCCTGTCAAACGTCTTTTCCTATTCTAGCAATGATGGATTAAACTAAAAAGGACTAACTATAGTTTGACAGCTCTAAGTTACTCAACTTACATTTTAGTTGTGTTTTGCTATTCTGTTGTACATTTTTTATGTCAAATTAGACCTAAAATTAGAGTTAGTTGACAAAAATTAGTGGCCATCTAAAAGGTGACGATTATAATTTGTCTAATAACTTTGTTGAGAAAAATAGAGGTGATAATGGAGGAATATGTCGTAGCAGCGGTTATTGATTCTTTGGAAAGGTATTTCTTTGATTAAACAAGATCGTGACCCTTTTTTAAACATAAAACTTGAAATAACCTAACAATTCAAATATTTTAGGAAATACCAAGAAAGAAAAAGGTTAGAATATCTGAGAGATTTATCTAATCCGTTTGAATTGCCGGAAGAAAAATTTCGGAAGCTCTTTAGGCTCCCCAATTCTGGTGCCATAATTTTAATTAATAAATTAAATGATCCCAGACTATTGGAGGGTCACATACCAAAACACATCAAAGTTTGTATTTAAATTTATATTTATTCTTTGCGTTTTTCTGATAATGATGAAGCCTAAACCTATGTAAAAAAATTTTTAGATCCTAAATGCATTGCATTTTTTTGCCCAAGGCTGTTATCAAGCAGCTGTTGGGCAGGATAACTTTTTAGGCCTCAGCCAGCCTTCTGTAAGTAGGTGCCTTGAATTAACTGTGGCTGCAATCAATCAAGAAATCATGCCAACAGCAATAAAATTCCCCACCTCAACTACTGATAAAGAGGCTAATAAGTCAGAGTAAGTACCTAATGTATTATGACTCAAAGCTCAAGTAAAGTTATCTTAAAAGTAATGTTCGGTTCAAATAAGTAAGTTCATTTATTTTTTAGGTTCCTACGATTATTCAATATGCCTAATACACTAGGGGCAGTAGATGGAACACATTTTGCAATAGCTAGGCCACCTAATGAACACCCTACTGCCCCTGGAAACCTGTTTTTTAATAGAAAAGGCTACTACAGCATCAACTGCCAGATTGTGAGTCAATCAATCTTATTATCTTAGTATTGAACAGTTGTTTTTTCTAAATGTTTAAGTGATTTATAATATTTATATTTTTAGATATGCAATGCAAAAGGGAAAATTTTAAGTTTGAACCCAAATTTTCCTGGGTCCACACACGATGCAGCGATTTGGCGGGCATCCAATATAAACCAATTCCTTAATAGTGAATATGTGAGTGGAGAAGTGGAGCAATGGCTATTGGGTAACATGATCATTTTTTTTATTTACAAATTTGCATTTAGCATTGCCTAAGTGTTACTATTATAGCTTCCACCCACCATCACAATTTTACATAAATAGATACCCTACAGTGTGTAAATGTAATGTATATTAATCCACATCAGAGTATCACATATCTACATACTGTTTAAAAGTTATATGTAAACCCTATAAAGTGAATAATAAACTTTATTTTACTTTATTTTATTTTTATTTTATACCAAATTTCAACAAAATCAGTCAAGTCTATTTTGTGAGAAAGAATAACAAACATACATACATTCATACATTCTCACAAAATTTCACATTTATAATTTAAGTACCTAGGATAACATTTTATGATGAGTAATATTACAGGTGACAAGGGATACCCATTACAGCCATGGCTCATGACTCCTATCGAGTCAATGAGCCCAGCAGAGACAAATTATAACAATTGTCACATCAGGGCGAGAAATGTGGTGGAGATGAGCATTGGCCGTCTAAAAAATAAATTTAGATGCTTACACCGCCATCGCAGTCTACACTACAAGCCTGAAAAGGCTGCAAAAATAATTTTGTCTTGCTGTTCATTATACAATATGTTTCTCAATTCTTTTAGTGGTAAGTTTTCAGTAATTTTATTAATTATGTAATTACCATTGTGTACTACTTTTTCAGTTTTCAATGGTTTTTTTTATTCTTGACACAGATTCAGAAGATGATGAAATAGATGAGCAAGATACCGTGCCCGCTGAAGGAATGGATGATGTGGACTTCCTCACAGAAGGCAGACAAATACGCCAAAATTTAATATTAAATCATTTTATGTAATATACCTTACAGAAATAAATAAAATTGACTTTTGTAAAATTATGTATCATCATCAATCAATATAGTACCTATAGTATAAAACAAAGTCGCTTTTTCTGTCCCTATTATGTGCTCTTAATTAGAAATTGAAATAAAATTAAAATTACTCTTATCTTTAAAACTATGCAACGGATTGATTTACATATCATCTATATAATAAAAATGAATCGCCGTTCGTTAGTCTCGCTAAAACTCGAGAACGGCCGGGCCGATTGAGCTGGTTTTGGTCTTGAAATGTTCGTAGTAGTCCAGGGAAGGTTTTAAAGGTGAGAAAACTATAGAAAGCGGGCGAAGCCGCGGGCGGGTCAACTAGTAATGTATATAACAATTATAACCTTTGGATAGCTCTATCCAACTAGGGTTTAAGCACACAGGAGCTGATTAGTGCAAGCTCTAAATAAAAATAATAGGTTACTAGGTTAGGTTAGTCCTCGAAAATAGAAAATTAGAAGAAGTTGATTGAAAAAAAAAAGGTTAGGTTACTATGTTGTAAGAAATTGCAGCTATTTAGTGTATTTATTTCAGTGTGCGGATAGCCGCTGCCAAAATTTCTGCAGCTTGAACTATACTCTCCCTGAGTAGCCTATTATTCTCATTTAGAGCTTGCACTAAATTGTCATGGACTGGAGGCCGAGGACGCCGTAGCAGTCTGCGCCTGGTGAATCGGCGAGTCGGCCCCACAGTCTCTTCGGCTCCTGTGTGATTTTCGGGACTTGGCATGAATGGCGGCATGCTCTCCGTTTGTGGGTGTGGCGAAAGTGGACTGGCAGGCTGGATTCCCTAAAAAAAGTCAAAAATTTGATAAAATTGTACATAGTAATAGCTTGTACATCAAAATATCCCAATACATCTCTGAAATCGGAGTAAAACTGTAAATCTGACAAATATCTTTTTCTAAGATAACATAACATGATTACTTACCACTTCAAGGTCACTAAAACCCCAGACAGATGCAGATCCAACAATTTCCAAGATCTTTGAATCCAAATCTGAGAGATCTGCACCTGCGGCTGGTCCACCGCCTGTGGCACTCATTGATGCTCTTAGTTTACGAGCTTTGGTTTTTACTTTCGCCACCCACACATTCCAAACCTATAAAATAAACAAACATTCATCGTTTTATTGTTTACTTAGCACTTAGCTTAAATATCTGTTATGGGATATGTTGGTGAATAAATTTAGAATAAAACTTACATGTCGCCATTCACGTACGTTTCTCGAGCACCCCAATGCGTTGAGATCGTTGGACAGAGCTACCTAAAATGCGATAACTGCTGCATCTGCTTGATTGCCTAAAACGGTTAGGTATAGTTTTAGTAAGACAAAACTTATAGCTGTCTGTTTACAAGTAAAATCAAACAATAAAATTACAAAACAGGATGTTACCTCTTGCCATCTCCAAATTATGGTGTAGCCGCTCAATCATCAGTTCTTGCTGTCGTTTGTTAGCCCGTTTACGCGTTGGTTCCATATTTATTTTTAATAAATATAATAAATATAAATATTTTTAACAAAAAATCCAAACTCGGCGTGGCTATAAAAATCAAATGCTGACTAATGCTGTACGAACCAAAGAGAATTATAAACACATACGAACTACGAAGCATGAAAAATTAGAAAGAGAAGTAAGGTCAAAATGTGAAATGGAACTACGACTTTCGCTAAAAATATGTAAAAGTTTGACAGTTTGAAGCAAGTCCCCGTAACATTACTGATACTGAATTCACAGACTATGCAAAATTTTGCATTCTCTACCACAGATGTAATAAGTCGGTTAACATTTCAGTAGAAAAGGCTCATCACTACTCACTTAATTTAGTGAGTGCTTAGTACTGTCAAGACCGATTTATAATTTAGTTCGACGTAACAACAGAATAGCTTTTACGAATCACTAAACTATAATTCTGATTTTAGATCGCTAGTTTAGTTTAGTGAATGCAACAAGAGAATCGACACCAGTGTCTCATAAATAAGATCCGCACTGAGCCAGCGTGGTAAATCAAAAGAGATTATTCTCTCGTCAAGAAAGAAAAAAGGTTCGTTAAAATGGGTGATTAATATGACGACCTTGGTGGCGTAGAGCGCGACCGTCCGCCTGCTACCCAAGAGGATTCAATTCCCGGCTCGGGACAAAAAAAAAACTTTTTTGAAATATTAATTTCGGGTCGTCTGGCTGCCTCAGGCCTACAAACACTGCTCTATACCACAGATACGATACGTACGTCATGTAGCTCCGTGGGGAAGGGTCCGTCGCCGACGCGCGTCGTGTACGCCTTCACGACGCCGAACACGTCGCCGATGACGCTCGGAGGCAGCCCCAGGCCCGTGCAGACGCCGCCGATGCTGCAGTTAGATGATGTCACGTACGGGTATGTACCTGTTGGTTCAAATGGAAATTTATTAATAATCATGTAATATATTGTACCTCTTATAAGTTTATTATTTAAATTTAAGTTAAAATTTAGTGTCAAAGAAGAGACACTTAATAAAGTCCTTATCCAACATAGAAGTGACACTTACCAAGGTCAATATATCCAACATAAAAGTGACACTTTCCAAAGTCAATATCCCGCATAGAAGTGACACTTACCAATGTCAATATCCCGCATAGAAGTGACACTTACCAAAGTCAATATCCAGCATAGAAGTGACACCTACCAAAGTCAATATCCAACATAGAAGTGACATTTACCAAAGTCAATATCCAACTTAAAAGTGACACTTACAAAAGTCAATATCCAGCATAGAAGTGACACTAACCAAAGTCAATATCCAGCATAGAAGTGACATTTACCAAAGTCAATATCCAACAGAAAAATGACACTTACAAAAGTCAATATCCAGCTTAGAAGTGACACTTACAAAAGTCAATATCCAGCATAGAAGTGACACTTAAAAAAGGTTAATATCCAGCATAGAAGTGACACATACCAAAGTCAATATCCAGCATAGCAGCATTAGCACCCTCCACCAACACTTTCTTGCCGCTGGCGATCACCTTTAATAAGGTGACCCGCGTTCTTCTACGGATCTCCTCATTTCTGATTCGATCCTGTAGAGAACCCCCGGGCATAGCCCTCTCCATAGCCCTTTGACTTTGAGCAACTCTGAGTCTTGGTAAGTGACACTTACCAAAGTCAATATCCAGCATAGCAGCATTAGCGCCCTCCACCAGCACCTTCTTGCCGCTGCCGATCTCCTTGTGAAGGTAGGACACTGTGTCCTTGACGAGAGGCCGCACTTTGTCCGCATAGTCGCGGTACAGCGCGACTTCGGCCTCGATGTTCACGTCCAGAGTGGGGAACATACGCTTGTAGCTTTCTGCTAGGGTTCGGAATCTATAAAAAGTAAAAGTCAAATCTGTAATCGATATTTAAATAGTATATTTTGTATATTTTGACGACCACTGTGGCGCAGTGGGCGAAGATCCGCTTGCGATAGAAAAGATTGCGGGTTCGATCCCGCCTCGAGACAAAAATTTGATTGATCTGCAAATATGTGTTCCTATGTATAATATAATGAAGAATCCATCTATAAATGTATTTTCTATTAAGTATACAAGAAGTCTTGGACTCATAACACAAGCTTCTAGATCACAACTCGGCTATTTGTTGCTGTGTAAATTTTCCAGCAATATTTATTTATTTGAGTATTTATTGACAGCATATTTTTTTCTTTTGATAGAAAAATAAACTTCGGATTAATTAATCGATACAAAAATAAATAACATAATTATTTAAATCGCTTACTTCTCCTCGAAGACAGAGAAGTCCCCGAGTAGATCTCCTATCCGCATGCCGATTCTGGAGGCTTTGGCGGAGTATGTCGGGCCGATGCCCTTTTTCGTCGTTCCGAGTGAGTTTTTGCCCTTTTCCTGTTCTTGAAGACCGTCAACCTGTTAACACATTCACATTATTGTAACAAAGCCCAGATATCATTTCCAGGAAATAAATTTTCTGCTAGTTTATGTTCATCTTCTTGACGATTTATTGTCTATAATTTCATTACATCGTTTTGATTATTTCATTCACGCTAGTATTATTCTGTTTGAGTGTTACGTATACACTTAAGTCTTACTTTTACAAATAACTTTATCATAACAACCCATTTTACGTCCCACATCTCAGCACGTATCTCTCCCAAATTGAACCCTTTATGTTTGAGTCTACGTATTACCGCCAAGCTTACCCAGGCGGATTACCTAATCTATATATTTAACTTACTTTTTTATATTCCTTTGATGTTGTAAATTTTGAATTCTATTCATTGGTTTATGATTATCTAACACTTACCTGCTGATGTACATCGAAGACCAGATGAGCTCTGTCTGAGATAATAAATCTTCCTTCCCAGTTGTTCATCCCCTTGTCTTCGTTCTTCCGCAGCTCTTCGAAAAGACCCGGTAGGTGGATAACCACGCCATTTCCTGGAATTAAAACAGATACATATAAATATTGCTGGACAATTTACACAGCAACATCAGTCTAGTCTAGACTCTAGAGTCTAGCCCCGTGGTGATTTCGAAGCCTGTGTTACGGTTACTAATAATCTAATACACTTCATATTATATGCACCCGGAACAAATATTTGCAGTGTACAAAGTTATATACCGAGGCGGCAATCGTACCCGCAACCTACTGCGTTGCAGGCAGACGTTCGCCCGGTGCGCCACAGTAGACCAGTGCAGATAGCTTCAAAAATGGTCAAAAAAGGAAATAAATAGTAGTAGAATGAAACCCATTAGAAAAGGAGGGGAATATGACAAATATTAAAGGAAAAATAAATTACGGTCGATCGGAGTTCGGGAAGTGGGAGGGGGTGGGCTTTTAAGGGGAGAAAATGGTTTATCTCGATTTACGGTGAAACTACTAGTCCTATGAAAAAAAAATATATGGCAAAGTTGTAGGAAATAAAACGATCTACAGCTTTTAATTCACAACTTTTTTACATAACGTCAAAATGTATGTGAAAAATTCAAATAACCAAGTTTTTTGTTTTTTTTATTTATCTTTTTCAAAAATTGTTATTTTTCTACGAAATTTGGTGAAAACTTACCTATTTATGTCCCAAATACACTGTGATTTATTTGATTGAAAATATTATTGTTTTCACCTTATTTTGACTTAATTTTCAAAAATATAGACTAATTTTCAATCGAAAATTCAAGTGTCAAAATATTAGCTTTTTTATAAAATTCGGTGTGCTTTATGTCCATGGAAATCTCTATTTTCTGATAGTTAAAAAAAATGTATACATTACTATAGTAAATTTTCTCAGAAAATGCAAAACACCGAAACAAAATTTGTATCATTATGTACAATTGCATCATAAAAATGTGACCATTTTCTCCCCTTAAAAGTCCACCCCCTCCCACTTCCCGAACTCAGATCGACCGTAATTTATTTTTCCTTTCATTTTTATCATATTCCCCTCCTTTTCTAATGGGTTTCATTCTACTACTATTTTTTTCCTTGTAAAAAATTAAAAACCCTGGTCTACAGAGGTCGTCAATTATTGTAATCTGACGTATTGGGCAGTAAAAAGGGCGAATGAAAGACGGCTGAATGCAGCTGAGATGCTATTCATTCGAAATGAATATTAAAATATGTAAAATACGATAATCATTATACAAATAGCATGCACCTAAGCACCCCTATTTATGCAGCCTCTGAGTCTGATGGGATATAGGGCCTTTCTCTTGATTAAATACCGTAAAATGACATTGAAACAGCCTCATGGTAAGCAAAGCCATTAGGCTATATCAAGATTGTATACACGTTCGTTTGACCGATAACAGGCACGCAACCTTGGACGCTGGCCAACCTATCTATCGTGACTTTTGTTTGCTAAATCGTTTGATAAAAAACTGCATAGGTTATAATGTAATTATTCAGTAACGCAGCGAAAGTATGGCGAAGGTCAATTTGTGTTGTAGCAGGTTCGATTCTGTCGAACGGACCAGTGATCGATGTTCTGCAAATGGTTTTAGATCTGGGAAATTTACTCGTATTTTTCAATCACTTAATAGAATAAAGTTGCTGTCGGTGTCGGTATAGTGATTTAAATTATTCAATTACTTTTAGTGATTCAATTACTTTTATTAGTAAATATCTACTGCGTATAAGGTTTAATAACAGTCTTACTCATAAATTTAAGCCCAGCTTCCCAGAAAAAATATATACAGAATTAGGCCAGGTTAAGCGAGTCAATTATGTACGAGTAAATGGCATATCAATTTAATCATCGATTTTATCTATATTGAGTATTAATGGATATTTAATTGAGTATTTTGGAGAAATATTCCACTTCTAAGCCTCAATCTTGAAAACTACGCAATAGATTTTGATGCGGTTTATAAAGTCGATATAGTGATTTAAGAGGCAAGCTTATAAGTATCATTAGGTTCCCGAGACAAAGCGTTGGCAAGTCGCTAGTATATAATAAAACAATTTTATGAGGATTGTATGAAGTCTAATAATGACCCAGGCACGTCAAACCATAGGCTTACCTAAGTTGAATTAATCTATACTTAATATTATAAGGCTGAAGAGTTTGATTGTTTGTTTGTTTGTTTGAACGCGCTAATCTCAGGAACCGCTGGTCCGATTAAAAAAAATATTTTATGTAAAAAAGCAAGCGAAGCTGTTGGCGGTCGGCTAGTTATCTATACTAATATTATAAAGAGGAAAGATTTGTTTGTTTGTTATGAATAGGCTCCGAAACTACTGGACCGATTTCAAAAATTCTTTCACCTTTGGAAAGCTACATTATCCCCGAGTAACATAGGCTATAATATAGCAAAGAAAATTGCGGGAAAGTGTAAAACGCGGGCGAAGCCGCAGGGCGGAAAGCTAGTTTAATATAATAGAATCTTGTCGTATTTGGTTCCTATAACTATTAGATATTTAGAACCCGTAAATAAAGTATATCACAGCTTACCAAAAGCTAGATGTTGCTGTGTGAATTGTATAGCAATATTTATTATTTACTTCATATAATTTACGGAATATTTTGCGTAGGTAATGATGCATCAAGAACTAGCTTTAGATGTAAATCGTTGAATTTAAGTGGTAAATAGAAAAACATATTGTGTATAGTATAGTAAATATTTGGACGAGAACCAAATCTAATATTGTAAGAACTGAACACCTTTTATTAGCTAGAAGATTTAAAAATAACAATTATTTCGATGATTCTTTTTGACCGTTGATCTTGGGTTATCTAAAGACGCGTACACCCTACGTTAGGTAGCTTACAAAAGTTTTTGGTATGAACCTGAGGCAATCAATAGGTTAAAAAGATAACAGTGAATTTCTGAAATTAGAACAATGTCCGGTTGTGATAAGGGTCGTTATGTACCCTATTACAAGAACGTACGCACAAGATAAACTCTATATAAAATTTAATAAAATGCTGCAAAGTCAAACAAAAACCTATATAAATTGATAATTTTCAGATAGATAGTAAAACTGAATAACTGAGCCAACTTAATGCGATCGCGAAACAGTCCATCATTATAATACCTACCTATATAATAAACAATTTTTGATCTGACTAATATCTCTGATCTTAGACCTGGCAGACGCAAAAATATTCTACTTTTTAAAGTGGCCTGACTGTATAAAAGATTTACACGTTACGTTCGTGCAAAATGGACAATGAAATTAGTATTTCAATTATTACTAAAACAGCATGATCCAATCAGTACCACACTTGGATATCCCTAAATATGGATTTCAACAATTAACCTTAAGCCCGGAGATATTACGATTACGACCCAGCTACGTCCTTCGAGCAACAATTCAAATATTATCGTACAGTAAAAAACCGTAATTGCGAACGATAAATGCCAAGTTGTACCGTTTCATGCCAGGCACAACTGGTACAGAAAATTTCACAAGGCTGAACCATCGCCACTGTAATTTTACAGTTCAAATTATTCTTCTATTCTAATTTCATACATATTTTCTTAAGGTATCATCCTCTTAACAACCTATTACATCCCATAATTGAGTAGGTAGTAATTTACATAGACGAGTTATAAATGATTTATTTAGTTATAAGTTTTTTCTGACGTGTCCATGTAAATCCCTGTGTTTCTATGGAAATAAAGTTTTTGACTTTGACTTTTGTACATGTCTTCTTAATAGAACCCATTATAGGACTTGGTATATTTACTACGCTTACCAAACGGTATAGTGAACGCAGTTGTTGATAGAGTATACAGAACACAGTACAAGCTCACTTGTAGAACGTAATATGGATTGCTACCAGAAAACATGTATTTTAGGTTAAGGAGTTCGCTAGTGCAGTATATACGGGACGGCCTTAATGTTCTGTAACAAACATATACATTCACGGTCAATGTAACGAGAATTTTCCGGAATGCGAGTTATTAGCGGAAACGAGTAGATACCTATGTTTCATCATTATCATTATACGTACAGATAGGAGATATATACATCTATATCTTTTTATTTTACACTACCTTTTCAACTGCGGCTTTACCAGCGTTATAATGGATTCCCTCGCCGTAAAAGGTAGCCAATGTTTTAATCTGATACTCTTTATTATTCGTTTCCTAATGCATTCAGTGTTTTTGTGCAAAAGACAAACATTATCAATACTGAAGAATGAGTAAATAAAAAATGCAATAATGCAGTTTTTTAACTACATTCCACTGGGTACTGAGCACGGGTCACCAGTAGGACCCTATTAGTAAGATAATAGACCTTTATGTATTTGGTACAAGTACAAACTTATCTGGTTCGTTGGTGACCTTTAAAAAAGGAAAACTATTTACTTTACCTAGAGATAATGTCGTAGGATACTTAGTTACAAATCATGTTATATTTGCTTTGAATTGGTTCAGACCGGCCAGGGAGATAACGTGATATTCCAAACATCGGTCACGCGTACACATTAATTATCTCGTATTAGTCATTCACTAACTGTCAGCTGGTCATCATGACAATCACGTCATCTGAAGACTTTGAGCTTATAGCAGTAGTTTGCATCCGCGGCTTTGCCCGCGTTATATGCATTTATATTTTATATGCATTTTCGCTAAAATACCTTTGTGTTCTTGTTGGTGGGCGTCCGACGCTGCGCTTGCCGATCCGTGGTCTCCACTCGAGAACCTTTCGGCCCCATCGGCCATCTGTTCTCCGTGCTATATGGCCCGCCCATTGCCACTTTAAAGAGCTAATCCGCTGGGCTATGTCGGTGACCCGTGTTCTTCTACGTATCTCCTCATTTCTGATTCGATCCCGTAGAGAAACCCCGAGCATAGCCCTCTCCATAGCTCTTTGAGCGACTTTGAGCCTGTTCATGAGGCCGATGGTGAAGCACCACGTTTCGGATCCATATGTCATCACTGGCAACACACACTGGTTGAAGACTTTCGTCTTAAGGCACTGAGGTATTGTGGACGAAAAGACGTTGCGTAACTTCCCGAACGCTGCCCATACGAGCTGGATGCTTCCGAGATGGACAGATGATCTGGTGAAAGCGGTTGGGTCGCGGTGGATGCAGGCCGCGTCCGACCGCAATAAATGGCAATCATTAAGGGAGGCCTATGTCCAGCAGTGGGCGTCAAACGGCTGACATGATGATGATGATGATGACCTTTGTGTTCTTCTGATATATAAGCTATTTTATATATCAGTAGGGAATTAATAATGTTGGTCAGGAATCGTGTTGGTTAGAACATGTTTGTCTATGTTAAACTAATAAAAAATGTTGTCTGTGCCTGCAGGAATACACTTACCTATAATAGATGTGCATTTTGGATTGATTATACCACTGGGTAGAAGGTGGAAGTCAAACTCTTTACCCTCGACGACAACTGTGTGTCCAGCATTATTGCCACCCTGAAAACATTATTTTCTTTATAATAGGTACTTAATACTTGCTAGTATAACCAGATCTAAGCTATGTTACCAGAAAAAAGTTAAATTTTGTTTAACAATAATGGATTAGAAATAAATAGATTCAAATAGGTTGTTAAACATCATAAAACAACTTCTGATCTAAAGAACAGAAAATGGCTCGACTGTATATAAAGATTGCAATACACTTCAGTATTGTCATACCATATCTATAAGGAAATGATCTTGAAACACAAGGATTCTTAAAGATATAAAATTAAATAATGTTCTGCCAACTTTTATCTAACATTTTCTGATTACCAATTATTTAAATATATATTAATTATATAATAATACAGACAGATAAATCAGTTGGATTACATACGGATTTTACTATAAATTGCTTATGATAATTGAATTATAGTATTTAGATTTACTGATTGATGATAAAATTAAACATAGCTGATAGAAAAGATAAACCAATATACCATACCAAGTAATTAAATGATACAATCCATTAGAATTTAATATAATATTTACTTATATTTGAGGTATGTTATTTTAACACTAGCCTGGTTTTAGATAGATGTATTTTACAAATTTAATTTAAAATAACTGAGTTTATAAATAATTGAGTGGAGTTTACATTTAATTTTAGAAATAGCTCAGGCAGATATGTAAGAACACAATGACCGTCACAATCAACGGCCCAGACCTTGGCAAGTATCCATGGCTAGCACTCTCACAAGGTCTATTTACATTGGAATAGTAATAACTAATAATACAGCTCAAATCATTTTTATTATTACACATGATATTATGTATTTAAGTATGTATTTATCATAGTTATTTATGCCGAAAACTTATTTAACAAAAATATATCTTTAAATTATTTTAGAATTGAGAATTATGAGTCTTTAGAAGGTTTAAATTCAAAGCATATACTTATACTTACCTATCTAATCAAGATACAATGTTATGAGTCGAAATAACAGTTGTAACAAAATAAATACCTCTAAGAATAAAGTAAGCTGTATAAGTAGGTTATTAGATAATAATACACTTAATTGTTAACTATAGAGTATGAATTCATAATTCAAGCCACTACAGTAAAATATGAGTAAGCAAATCATGTGATGATGCAGTAAATAAAAATCTAAGTATTGCGTAATATCATCGGAAAATTTACGCAAGACTGGACATCAGACGGTTTTCCCGCTTCTTGGCAATTCGATTTAGTTGGCACAAAACACAGCAATCACATTTCAAAAAAAACATTGTTACTTCGCATGTTTTCAAACAAATCTTGGCTTAGTGCCAGCAGCGAAAGGTTATCTCAAACTTTGTTTCCGAGTTAGATATTATATCTGCACAGTTTCATAAATTATAATTAATTAAAGCTATCAACACTTGAAAATCTAACCTCAAAATGTTAGTAAACATTGATTATTGATAATCGAGATAGCGATAATTGTGTTACAGGTATGTCATAACGTAAGAACGTTCGAAACCTGCACAAAAATGCGGAATATATTAATATTGATATAGAACAGACATAGTTAAATCAGGAGAATCATACCTGGCAGCGGCACACGATATCAGAGTTCACAGCCAAGAGATCAACCACTTTTCCTTTTCCCTCGTCTCCCCACTGAGCACCCAGAACCACAGTTACTTTATTCTCAATTTTAGACTTTTTATTTGGACACAAACACTCGCCGTTAGCGTCATTTTTCGTTGTACTCGAAGCCATAATTTTGCAAGAATTGTCGCTCTCTTTTAGATATTTTACGAAAATGAGCGAGACATGCGCGCGCCGTTTCGGATTCGCTGAAGCAAAAAGCTAACAGTGATACCAGAATCAACAATCTAAACTACCAAAAGAATACCACTTTTTATTATTATTTTACCAATAGGAAGCAATCAATAAATAAATGATACTTTAGGTACATATCCATTAATATTTTAAAAGAGAAATATTTTCTCCTTTTTAAGAAGTCTGTGGGATCAATTAGTTCTCTATTTTGTGCGGACGGAAGGTCATTGCTCAGATGCCCAGGTGTGTGATCGGGTCCCCAACGCAAACCGCTAATTTTATCGTCAAAGTACATTCAAATTTATTGCTAAGAAGTTATTGCTGAAAATAGTATATTACATCATGAATTAGCGGCAGAGCCCGGCAAGCTGATAATACTTCCTATATTGTTTTAGAATTTTCTGCCGAAGACGCGGACACCTATATGTTACACAATGGAACTATGAATTGAAGTCTGGAAAAATTAAATTAGGGCAACATTTTATCGGCAGTCAAGCTTCCACCACAAATTACAAAAAAAAATTAGCAGTAGCAAAGATGTCAATGCCAATTTCGTTGTGACATATTTAAATGTCAAAACGAGAACAAGGTACAGTCGCGGAATGAAAAGGTTCGTCAATTTTCAAATTGATTCGTTCAACGTATCGCGAGCACATATAACGTTTTGAAACTATGTTACAGAATAGACTCGGGTTAGAGAAAATAGTGTTTAACATTTCGTTAATAAAGTTCAAAATTATTCAGATCAAAGTTGTTTGACAATTTAACTTGTCAATAAGATTAGTAGATACTTATGTTATATAAACTAAAACCTTCTTGTTGGTTCTACCTGCCATTTCTTACGAATATACGGTATAGAAAAAACAAGCAAAACCTTATTCGAAAAAAACGTCATATTTATTTGAATGTTAGCAGCACTGTTTCTTGCACTGGCGTATGTTGGTATAATTGATTCTTGCCGTACTAGTGCAAGCGATAACCGCCTCTAAGGTGACGAACCTTTTCATTCCGCGACTGTACAATAGATTTCCATATTAGTTTTGATTAGTTTTTTTTTTGTCTGTTCTCAACTCCCATTGTCTTTTTGCGACAAATCTACTCAAAATTTGTAATGAAATTTACTCACTTGACATTGGCGGTTGACGGCATAATTACAATTGCCAGTCACGTTCGCCATAATAAAAGAAGAAGAAGAAGAATAGATTTCCATTGTTTTTTGTAAAATATATTTTCTAAATTATTTGTCATGAAACCCATTTACTTGATGTGGGCGGTTGACGACAAAACCCCAATAGCCAGTCACGTTCGCCACAAATAAAAGAAGAAGAAATAACATGTTACATTATGTGGACGTAATAAGCTAACTTAAGTGGACGCACATAAGTGGACGTAATATGCTAGCCTATCATGTGTCCCAGGCTTAAACAAATTTAATCAAATTCGGATCATTGGTGGCTCATGCGTAAACACCGCCGAGCAAGTCCATAACGAGTATTGGTCCTGAAGACGCCCCACGTTCTAGGACAAAAGTGTTTGTTGGTGTTTTGACCTTTTTTTTCAAAATTTAGAACTTATGTTTATTTAGAGTTATATCTTAGATTAATATAAGAGTTATTATTTATTTATGTGGTTAATGATTATCACGACGACCTCTGTGGCGCAGCGGGAGAAGGTCCGCCTGCGACGCGAGAGGTTGCGGGTTCAATTCCCGCCTCGGGACAACAATTTGTATGATCTGCAAATATTTGTTCCGGGTGTCTGGCTGGATGATAAATAATGTATAATAAAAAAATATCTATTTAAGTATGTTTATTCTATAAGTATATCAGAAATGTAGCACCCGTAACACAAGCAAATCGCTTACCACGGGGCTAGATGTTGCTGTGTAAATTGTCCAGCAATATTTATGTTTATTTATTTTATTTGGTAAATAAATACCAAAATTATGAAGTCAAGAAACGAATGTTATTTTTAGCATATTTATGAGCTCTGTAGCTGGTATAGTAAAACCATTTCTAAAATGAACGCCCCTCCACCGAATTCTGTATTTTTTTTTTCTGTGTATTCTGTTTTTCTGTATTTCCTCTCACACGTTGAAATCATCACGGTTTTGTTGAGGGGAGTTCATTTTTAGAATGGTTTTACTATACATAGGCTTATGATTATTTTATTTGTCACCTAAAAATAACATAAGCTGGTAGCATTTTAAATGTCAACCATTGACCAACCATCTTATACAACAATTCATCAGCCAATCAGCAACGTTATCGCGAACCATTCTCGCAGCTCGCTATCTCGTTTCTTCCACGGAATGGAATTGGAACAAAATGATTTGATTGGATTATTTGTTTGTTGAGAATTTTCATTTCATTGATCTTCCTTCACATCAACGGCAGTGAAGGGTAATGGGTTGTAGATGTAGTGTAGTGCGGTAATTTTATTACATATTTCGGTAAAGTTTTTGTGATAGGCGTGAATTCCATTAGCATAGTGCCGGAACCTCAGTTTGAAAAAAGAAAACCTCGACGGTACAGGTAGGCGATCACCGAAATGAAAGCCGCGCACTTTTTAACTGTTTACTTGTATATTATCACAATAAGTGGAGATAATGAGGCTGAGGAAGAGATGCACAGGAAGAGAGTTATTGAGCAGTTGACGAGAACTCGCACTGTTTTGTTAGATGATTACCATTTGGTAACGAGGCAGATAGCTACAGATGTGTTTATGTACAGGAGTTACCGCACTGTATCGGTTGTGTTCTACCCTATTATGAGGGATGTTGTCGATGCCCGCTTTACATTCCAGTCAGAGGAGCTACATTTGAATACTATTGGTAGGTTTTGCACTTTTTTTATTTATTTTTTACCAATGGCTTAATTAACCCTGTTATAAACCCAAAGATATATCTTTGTATAAACCTAATTATAAACATGATAAAAATATGAGGCTTTCGTGGCTTGAAAAAATATTATAAAACAGCAAAGTGTGTGTTTTAATAGAATACATATTTTTGTGATTGTCAATGATTAGATAATTCATTACTCAGCACTATATCATAGCATGGATAAGGATATTGAATTGATAACAAATTATCAGAACTAGTAACTTGATAGGTAAATTATTTATATTTAACACATGCTTTTAACAAAAAACCTTACACATTTCGCTGCATCTACTTGTTTATTTTAAAATCATCTGCTATGTTACTAACATTAAATAAAACATATCATTATTATTATATGTTGAGATTGCCACTATTTTATGGAACTACCTACATTATTATGTATAGGTATAAAAGTGGTTAAATGCAATTAGTGGTTTACATAAATAAAATTGATTAATAGTCAGAATAAAATAAAATGTAGCTTCCTTCCTTGTACTAATGGGAATTTCAATGGGTATATACCTACTATTGAAACGGGTAATATACCATTATTTTTTCAGGAAAAATCCATAGCTAGGTCCATGACTTTTTGAATTAAAGTCGAGTGTGCTCCCACTTAACCGACACAGCCTTTTTCCAAACCATGATCAATTAATAATATTAATAATAGAAATAAAAATTACAAGTTAAATCTAAATTTTTTTTCAGGATCCTGCAGCCCTCAAGAAGTGATAATAAACCTCAAACATGGTTCCTACCCCGTCGTTAGCCCCGACGGCTACTCGTTCCCGGATAACTTCATAGACGCCGAATTCCGGGAGTCCACACACACATTGGAAGTGCTGTCCGATGGTCAGAACCATAGTTACACTATACTGAACCCGAAGCCGGGGAACTGGTATGCCCTGGTTTATATCAAGTGGGAGGATCCTCGGACGCAGAAGGTGGAACAGCAAGGTACCTATTCATTCACCTTTGGGTGTTATATATGTATAATAAAAAATATCTATCTTTATATGTATATTATATTAAGTATATCAGAAATCTAGCACCCGTAACACAAGCTTCGAGCTTACCACGGGGCTAGATGTCGCTGTGTAAAAATTGTCCAGTAATATTTATTTATTATTATTCACCAAATTTCATCAAATTCGGGTAATTGGTTTAAGAGTTATAGCGGAACATAATACAGAAAAATATATCTTAAAATCGTCAAATTTGTTCCAGTATCGTTACATTGAGTCATAAGTTTATTATTCAAGTCATCAACTTCCTTTTACTAAATTTACATCCTGAGTGAGTGGTATCTATACTTACTAATATTATAAAGCTGAGTTTGTTTGTTTGAAACTTTGAACACGCTCAACTCTAGAGCTGGAAGCGCTAGTTCAATTTGAAAAAAATATTGTGTTGGATAGTACATGTATCGGAAAAAAATTGTATTTTAAAAACCATTATTATGTAGATTACGTAAAAAATGCATGCGAAGCTGTCACTGGGCGGCTTAGTATTGATATAAAGTGATTAAGTAATTATTTATTTATTTAATATATATCGGTTTATATATCTTTACGGAATAACAACCTAACTTTATTGTTCGCAACAGAAATCACATAAGTACTGGGCATTGAATAGCTTCTAAACAGGCTTGACCCCTTTAGCTTCCTGTAACCATCATTCAATTGCATCGCATTACAGCACAACGCCAACGCCTTAAATTATTGTGATGCCTACGTTTTACTTCTACGTTAAATGAATGGAATTGTCATGACAATAGCTAAAATCGTGAGGCTATTTAAAGTATCTCAAGGCCTTTATGTTGAAACAACTGTAAAGTATTTGTCACATATATAGATCGTAAAACTAGTTTGAAATTCAAGTATTGTAGATATTTTAAAAGTACCTAACTTTATACTTTTAATCAGCTTTTAAATTAATTAATTCATTAATGATAGTTGACTTCACGGACGCAGCTAATAGTAGGTACTTAATAATGGTTAGTGTTAATGGTTGAAATACCTATTAGGTGGACCATTGTCCTATTATTCTTTATGACATAACCATAGCAACGCTATACCTATTTAATTACGTCCCACAACATGGGACATTGTTCTCCCCATTAAACCAAAAGGTTAAAAAAAATTCTAATCGGACCAGAGGTTCCTGAGATTAGCGTGATTATTACACGCTCTTCAGCATTTATAATATTAGTAGTATATGTATATGTCGAGGAGAGAGATATCGAGGATGTCGAGGAGTGTGTGTTTATCAGGAGGGCTTCTAGTTGGTTATGACGTCACCAGGTCTAACGTCACAGTCGTCTTTATGTTGATAATAAAACCACGAAGAAACGTCCATTATTTATTCCAATTTACAATGTTTCGGTCCAACAACTCGAGCAATACTGAATTACAAAGAGAGGTCCGTTCCGTCCAACGGCTCGAACAAGAATGTATTTCTAGCTCGGCCGACGGTCGTATTTATACGAATTAATACAAAGCGGTCATGCGACCGAACAACTTTCCAGGTAGTGGCTTCGGCGCGCCGCAACCCGTAGTGCGATGCGCCCGGTACAAACAGGTACCGAGTAATATTCCAACCGATGTTCTTGTCTGCCCCGACACGGCCATACTGATAGATGGTGCGCGCTCTGCACCAGTCGTTTTTCTGGAAAAGATGAAAAAGTTTCTCTGAGCTAGGTATCCATTCAAAGGTACACTAGCTGATAATTTGGTGCAAGGTTATTTGTTCTGATAATTGGATCTCAACCACCAAATTATCAGCGAAAGTTTAAAACATGGTACTTAGAATGTTTATTAGAAAAATGGATAAGGTAAGTTGACAGTGAGTGAGTTATTATTATTGTTATCAATGTTCATGCTCCTACATTGTTTTACAATTTTATAGCCAATGCTTGCACTCCACGTACTTGCATGGTTATTAAGGTACTCTTGGAATTTCTCATAAAGTAGAATTTTTCTTAGAGATTAGTAGAAGGTAGGAAGTTGATCTCAAACACCAAATTATCAGCGATAATTTAAAACATGATAGTTAAAATGTTTATTAGGATAATGGATAACGAAAGCGGACAGTGAGCGAGTTATGTTATTATTTTTATCAATGTTTATGCTCCACGCAATGACATTGTTTTTATTTTTAATTTTTAAAATAAGTCTCACGGGCAGGTCGATGCTGTGGTCTGGGCGGCTATACTACACCGTGGTCCACAGGGGATAAAGGATAATTTGAAAGGTCGATGCTGGGGTCCCCAGAGGCACTGAAAATGTTATACTAGGACATACAGTTATTTAAATTGTTTTTGACTCAGTTACACAAACTGATTTCTTATTTGATGTTTAAGATCATAATCCGTATTTTATTACTTAGTTTGTTAGTCTAGTTTGTGTAAAATCTATAGTTCGCCAAAAATTTTTTTTTCTTTTCTTTTTTTTTCTTTCTTTTGTTTGTTTGTTTTGGTTGCATATTGCTTAAAGTTTACGGTACTTGCCTAGGTAGAAGTGTTGCATGGTAGAACTACATGATCGTATTCATCCGCCTACTCGGCCATACTGACAGGCAGTGCGCGCTCTGCATCTGCCTCGAAGAGGTCATCGTAGTGCGGGAATGACTGACAGGCGGTGGGCGCTCTGCACCTGCCTGGTCTGCAACTGTCTGTAACAAAGAGATTTGTTTTTGAGTTTGGTATCTGTTTACAACTCCACCGAGTTGCAACAAAGTTTTAATGAAGAATAGGTAAGGTCTCGGAGGGTAAGGGTTCTCGGAGTGTAAGAGTTCTGGGGAAAATTTATAAAGAAGATCAACTTAACTTTTGTTTCAGTCGGAGTCTTGCTCAGGCAGTTTAGCATGGGAGGTGGATGGCACGGGCTCGCTTGCAGTAGTGTTTTGAGGGCCTAGTGCATCGTCTTCTTCCACCAACCAACACAGCCCTACTGACAGGCAGTGCGTGCTATGCATCTGCCTCTCGGAGTATATCATCAAGTACTCGTAGTGCGGAAGTGAATCTGTAAAAGAAACTTAATTAGTTCTTGAAGAATATTTCATAGAAGGGGTTCGTAGGAATTCTCATTGGAATTTTGATCCAATTATTGATTTGCTCGGCTTTTTCCTGATCAATTTGCGTTCCATCATTTATTTGATCACTTTATAAAGATGCAGGTAGTTTCAAAACTATGATCGTCTATTGTTTATTTGCTCGGCTAAGTCCTGACCGATTTGCGTTTCATCAATTTTGTTTTCATCACTTTTTAAAGATGCAGGTAGTTTCAAAACTCTGACGTCAGTATGATCCTCAATTGTTTGTTTGCTCGGCATCTTGGTCTTGGGTCAGTTTTTGCATCATTTTATAAAGACGCAGGTAGTTCCAAAAATATGTCGTCAGTATAGTTTAACTAAGCCATCTTCTTGGTCTTGGGTCAGTTTTTGCATCATTTTATAAAGACGCAGGTAGTTCCAAAAATATGTCGTCAGTATGGTTTAACTAAGCCATCTTCTTGGTCTTAGGTCAGTTTTTGCATCATTTTATAAAGATGCAGGTAGTTCCAAAAATATGTCGTCAGTATGGTTTAACTAAGCCATCTTCTTGGTCTTAGGTCAGTTTTTGCATCATTTTATAAAGATGCAGGTAGTTCCAAAAATATGTCGTCAGTATGGTTTAACTAAGCCATCTTCTTGGTCAGTTTTTGCATCATTTTATAAAGGTGCAGGTAGTTCCAAAACTCTGACGTTAGTATGGTTTAACTAAGTCTTCTTCTTGTTCTTGGGTCAGTTTTTGCATCATTTTATAAAGATGCAGGTAGTTCCAAAAAATTGACGTCAGTATGGTTTGCCTTCTTCTTTGTCTTGGTCTTGTGGCAGCGTACAGTCTCAAGGCTATCGAGGTTCAGATCTATCGAAGTTCGGATCTCACTTGTTCAGGTCTGTTATCCCACTTGTTCAGGTCTGTTATCCCACTTGTTCAGGTCTCTTATCCCACTTCTGATGTCGTGGAGAGAGATATCGAGGATGTCGAGGAGTGTGTGTTTATCAGGAGGGCTTCTAGTTGGTTATGACGTCACCAGGTCTAACGTCACAGTCGTCTTTATGTTGATAATAAAACCACGAAGAAACGTCCATTATTTATTCCAATTTACAATGTTTCGGTCCAACAACTCGAGCAATACTGAATTACAAAGAGAGGTCCGTTCCGTCCAACGGCTCGAACAAGAATGTATTTCTAGCTCGGCCGACGGTCGTATTTATACGAATTAATACAAAGCGGTCATGCGACCGAACAACTTTCCAGGTAGTGGCTTCGGCGCGCCGCAACCCGTAGTGCGATGCGCCCGGTACAAACAGGTACCGAGTAATATTCCAACCGATGTTCTTGTCTGCCCCGACAAGTAGCATGTTAGTAGTATGTATATAATTGTCCAGAAATATTTATTTTTTAAGTATAAATTCCGTTGTTCAATTACACGTGTTTTAATTGCCTTTATTATGTTTCAGGTTTAGTAGCAGACTGCCAAACAATTCTGTACACAGATCTACAAATCCGCAGAGCGGACGAGATTGAACTAATAGACTGCTATAGCAGCCTCACAGTCGACTACTCAGAAATACCAGCCTACTTCAAATGCATGTCTATAGATAGCGTCGCGCCAATCACACTCAACCTATCCGTAATCAATGCTACCAACACACAAGAACTATCATTTAAAGTGCAGTCTCTGTCACTACCAACTAACGATGAAAATCTGATCAATTGCGCTTTCGATCCGCTAACCAACTCCGTCCAAAGCATAGTGTTTACTCCACACCCCGGTGCCTGGCACTATATATACATAGACAATGTATATGGAAATGCATCCTTACTCGCTGACTGTGAGTCGTACTACCCACGAGCAGAAGATGAAATAGATAACCACACAGTTTTAGATCTTATGCGCGATAATAAAGGACGATTCTTCACTTTCGACTACGGCCTACCGACGTCAGATCTACAAGATGCAACGAGCCTTGTGAATATATCCTCCGGTGAAGTGAAATCTTTGCGATTCAAAGTCAATCAGTTCTTGGATATAGGAGGTACTATATCAATCGAAGCTAGTCTACTTATGAGTATAAAATACTATATGGGATACAAACGGACCAATAGCAATGCTCTATTAGCGTTTACGGAGAACAATAAGTTTTTTAAGGTCGTTATTTGCATGGATATTGGGCATGCCAGCCTGCCGTTAGAGAACGGGCGGTGTAGATATAATGATAAGGAGAAATCGGCTTTATTTGTGTTGAATAGTACGGATTCGGATTCGATTTATGATAAAGTGTTGGTTCCGTATCCGGAAAGTGGGGCGTGGTACCTGAGTGCGCGGCTGTTCTGTGATGATGTCGTCTGTCCTTGTCGCACCTCCGACAACGGCACGAAGTATTATGTAGACTTGGACGGCTCTGAAAAGGAATTGGAAGCTGAAGGTCAGTATCACGTAATATATTCTTTTACTATTACCGTTGTTAACTTTTATGTTTAGAAATCTGTTTACCATTCCATGATAGGTACATCCTTTTCGATAATCGATTTTGAGGACTTGATTGATTGACTTCGATTGTAGTTTATGTAAGTAGGTGGTTGATTGGGTGTCGTTTAACACATTCAATGCCCAAACAACTTGAGCTGTCACACTGTGCCGTAGATACGAGCGTGTGTCATGGGCACAAAAAATGTTTACTGATGTTTTAGGCGATTTAAATACCAGAATATTGTATCTTATCCTTTTATTGAGGAAATACATATCCAGTAGTGAAATTTACGCTGCAAGCAGACAAAAAACAGCGAATACTGTATAAGACTAATCATTACCTAATTAAAGAACTCTGAAGGTCAAAACCTAAGTATAAAAGGAATTCGCGTGGGCTCTACTCGCTATTTATAATACAAACGTCAATTAATCAGTGCAAGTGTGCAATTGCCGATCGCCGCTGTAAATGCAATGGTTTATTTTCTTTGTTCTGAATTAAAAACAGACAGGAATAGCTATTGAGTGGTTCAGTTAACTGATTCACGTAGTCTAGATTGTACTGAGTGAGTGTTACGTTATCTGTCTTTTATTATAAATGCGAATGGTCAGTGTTTGTGTAAGAACTGCCTGTTGTTTCGTGTTACAAGTTTTTATATTTTAAAATGTATTCAACCCGCAACACAGGTCTGTTACTGATATCTTGTACTGTATTATGACATAATGTGCTTTTTCCCAACTTTCAACTGATATTGTATGTCTCGTATTACAGAACCAATAAACATGTATAATTAACATCTTTAAAGAATAGCGGCCCATAGACTAACGTTAATTCCTTCCGGCTTATCCCGTCTGTCAAACTGTACAGAAAAGCGATGGGATAAAATAAAACCGTTGAAGTTTATGACAATTGTTGACATTTAAAAGGAATGCGCGTCATTGTGAATAATCTTTATGGATTTAATCATTTCGCTCAATCACGCCGGACAAAAACAGGCACTAACTTGATCACAGAGCGCGTCGTGTCCTTCACGACGGGAAGGGTCGCGGGGTTATAATACCTTCATTTTTTCTTGCTCTTGCACATACACTGGCGTTCATTCCGTAAGGATTGTACATTCCGGCAGGAATGAACGTTAGTGTGGGGGCCGCTAATCTTTATAGAATCGGACCCGCTATCTCTCGTGTCATTCGTCCGCTACGCCACAGTGGTCGTTTGAATAAAAAGTGTGATAGTGAAATAACATTGTGGAAGAGATCGCTCTCAGCGATAAGGCCGTCCTTGTACTTTTAGTTTTAAAATAGTATTAAATTTTGTATTTTTATTCTATGTTGTAGGTATATCGTGGAACAACACGCACGTGGGCAGCTCCCAGTGCAACACCACCATCGTCCTGTCGGTGTCGTCAACGTCTTGTGTTAGCGGCCGCTGCAGCAACCACGGCAGCTGCATGCTCAACACCTTCGGCGGGCTCGTCATGTCCTTCTGCTCCTGCTCGGCTGGCTACGGAGGTATATCATAATAACATTGTAGGTATATCGTGGAACAACACGCACGTGGGCAGCTCCCAGTGCAACACCACCATCGTCCTGTCGGTGTCGTCAACGTCTTGTGTTAGCGGCCGCTGCAGCAACCACGGCAGCTGCATGCTCAACACCTTCGGCGGGCTCGTCATGTCCTTCTGCTCCTGCTCGGCTGGCTACGGAGGTATATCATAATAACATTGTAGGTATATCGTGGAACAACACGCACGTGGGCAGCTCCCAGTGCAACACCACCATCGTCCTGTCGGTGTCGTCAACGTCTTGTGTTAGCGGCCGCTGCAGCAACCACGGCAGCTGCATGCTCAACACCTTCGGCGGGCTCGTCATGTCCTTCTGCTCCTGCTCGGCTGGCTACGGAGGTATATCATAATAACATTGTAGGTATATCGTGGAACAACACGCACGTGGGCAGCTCCCAGTGCAACACCACCATCGTCCTGTCGGTGTCGTCAACGTCTTGTGTTAGCGGCCGCTGCAGCAACCACGGCAGCTGCATGCTCAACACCTTCGGCGGGCTCGTCATGTCCTTCTGCTCCTGCTCTGCTGGCTACGGAGGTATATCATAATAACATTGTAGGTATATCGTGGAACAACACGCACGTGGGCAGCTCCCAGTGCAACACCACCATCGTCCTGTCGGTGTCGTCGACGTCGTGCGTCAGCGGCCGCTGCAGCAACCACGGCAGCTGCATGCTCAACACCTTCGGCGGGCTCGTCATGTCCTTCTGCTCATGCTCTGCTGGCTACGGAGGTATATTATAATAATAAAAAACAAATATCTTCACAAATATTAGTTTTGCTGAAACTGAACTCCCAGATATCGATGTTCCCTACGTTTCTTCGTGTAACTGCCAGATACACACTAATACGTTGCGGCATTTTTGGCATATACACATGCCAGTCCAGCATTATAACTTACAAAAAAAAGTCTACTCTAAGTACGTTTTTCTTGGTCGTATAACTGTCCAACTTCATTTTTAAATCTTAAAAACGCTCTCCTGTCACATTTGTGTTTTGCAGATACACAACTACACGTAGGGAGTTTCGATATAATTTATCCAACAAGTAATATTTATTTTTTATAATGTAATGTTGCACTTCTAATAAGCAACCCTTGTGAAATCCTAAACGTTCATCTTTCCAGGTTGGGACTGTTCCGACGACTCGCGCATGGACAGCCGCGGTTACATGATGCTCTCCATCCTACTCCTGACCCTCAGCAATCTCCTCTTCTTCTTCTCCATATACGTGGCTTCCATACGGCACTACTACACAGAAGCCATGATGTACGCCTTCACAATGATATTCTCCACGTTCTACCACGCCTGTGACGCACCAGCTCAGATATCCTACTGCATCGTCAAAGGGAATATACTACAGTTCGGAGATTTCTACTGCGGTATAATGTCCTTCTGGGTCACCTTACTCGCTATGAGCATCATAAACGAAAACTTTCGCTCCTCGCTTCAACTTATAGGCGCCATTACCATAGCTCTGTTGACTACCTGGAATATGCATTCGTTTATCTCGTTCCTATTGCCCGTAGCTGTAGGTATTGTTGCGTTACTGTGCTCTTGGATTTGGGATTACCGCGCGAACCGCAAAATGAAGTATCCAAAGAGTTATTATACGAGGCATATGCCGTTTGGACTTGTTTTAGTATCTGTGGGGTTGATTTGTTACGCGTTCTTGCAAACGGAGCAGAATTATAAGATTGTGCATTCTATTTGGCATATGATTATAGCTGTGAGTGTTGTTTTCCTGCTTCCTGATGTGAAGAGAGACAATGTTCATCCTTTTGTTCCCAGCCCCGGTTGTTGTAAGTTACCGTTTGGTGTTTGTAAGTTTTTTAAACGGTGCAGAACACCCATTGCTGAGGACTAAATTGGAATGCTGCCATTTTTACCAAAGATTTATATTTGACACTTCGTAGTTTTTATCGTTGTTTTGACCAAAGATATTCCATTTTATCTTTAAATTAGATTAGACCCGGTAGATGGTAGAATTGTTTGTTTGATTGTTCGAAGTAAATGCATAATCGGTACATTTCCATTTATACATAATTGGAAATTGGGGTCTTATATTAGGACCGTTCATAATCAAAATCCATAACGAAAAGTCCATAAAAGGCTTTGTCAAAAATCTATATGGGAATCAAACAAAGCTGCTTTGCCTTAGGATAAACAAAAGTGATAATTAACAATAGTTAAAATGCAAAACTAATTTTATGATGGTGCAAATAGTTAGTAAGTATAAAAATGTTTCTATGTCTAACAGGTGTTTTAAGGCTAGTCATCTATGTGTCTTATACAATTTTGGTACTGCCCGTAACCATTAAGTTATAGCTGGTAATAGTAAAAAAAATATATCAAAATATAAAGAATATGGCAAGTCGTAATATAATTAAAACCTTGATAATACGTTTACGAAATAATGTTATTTGAATGATATTTACAGTTCAGTTCTTCTCTATAATATAATTTGAGATAAAATATTACAGTTTTTAACAGAAGGTTCGTGAAAGCCGCGATAACTGTTTATAGATGTGATAAGTTGTGAAATCATCAACTATTTTGCGATGAAACTTTAACCTACTATGCATAATATAGTATAACACTGACTTTAGTTAGCCTTATTTTTAAGGCTATTTTAAGCGTAATGTAATATGCAATGCCCCAGCTCTCTAATGACAATTTATTTATTTATTTATTGAACAAAATCAATTAATATTCTATTCTATGTTATTCTATGTTATTACTTACTTATCTTTCTGCTAAACTTGCATTTATCTTTACCTACATTGGTATAAACATTCCTAAATGTGAATTTTGTTAGCAATTTTCTATAAAAAAATTGTTTAATGTCCATTTTATAACCTTGTTGAAAGAAAGTAAAGTTTTTAAGACTAAAATGTTAATTACATGTGTTACGTAGGACCTACTCAGATAGAACGTAAGGTTTTCGTTGGCCCCTAGTAGGACAAAATGTTAGTCGTCTATGTTAAGATTCTACCGATTGGTAGTGGACAAAAACTTATTTTCTAATAATTGATACAGTGCCTTATATAATGTCCACTGATAGATAATTAATTTATAATTTTTACCAAGTTGCATTTTGTTGTATAAAAATTGTAAATCGGAAATTTATTATTTTATCGATATAATATTATAATGCTCATTATTTATTTAAACAAGTTGTAACAAAAAGTAAGAATTTTTTAAAGGTTAATTTATTTATCTAAGATCGTCTCAAAAATATTCTGATTCTTATGTTTTTATTCAATACAAAACTACACCAACCGTTATAATTTAGTTACTTTTTGTACTAAGATTAATAAAATCAGTTTATTTATCTAAAAATCATGTTATAAAGAAGATACCAAGTCACAAAATTGTTATGATTAGGTAGCATTGAAAGAATTATGTGTGGAATTTTGTAGAATTTTATTGTAAGTACTCATATTTATTGTTGTCAATTCGTAAATGTGATTTAAAAATATATCTTCTTATCTATAAACTTTGTTTAATTATAATTACTTAGTAGTGAAGTAGAGTCTTGATACAAAAATCATATATAGACAATTACAATAACATTAAGCATGTGTCTTTTAGATGTTAGACATCTTAGCTTTGAGCTTTTTACAGGTATTGGAAATTTTAATTCATCCATATAGGTTAAGAAAATGTTTGTCATAATATTCTTGACACTACATGGAAAGGTTAAAATCTATATAGTAGATATACCTAACATCTTATTATAAAATAAATACCCTAATTAATCCTTCTTTAGTAAACACTTATATTTATTAAAGATTTATACAGTGAATAAATGATAGCTTTGTGTGTGTAAGCTTGTAACTATAGGATATTTCAGACTAAAATTAAAGTGATAATGGGAGTTTCTTGCACATCAATTTCAACCTCATGTTCCATATGTTCTACAAGGTGACATTGATGTGCAAGAAACTCCCATTATCACTTTCATTTTGGAACACCTCATCTGAGTCACCCTATTATTTTATCAGATGAACACACACACTTAAATACCATTTATAAGATATCATCTTATTCCAGCGACACCATATAACATCTGCCTTTGTAACTGCTCTGCGTCAAGAGTACCATTAATACTCTGACAGTCTTGGTTAAAAACACTATAAGCGGAAACCTCCCCCTGTTTTTTTGGCCGAGTTCTTGTATTCAAATATATGCCTATAAGTACTGAGAAGGTAAAGAATACTGCACCAAACTGAACCATTACAAAATACATGAATAAACTGATCCATATAACTGCATATAAGGTCCATTTTACTGTGAAGTATGTCCAGGATTCTTGGTTTGCTTCGACAATAGATTCATGTTCACTTGTTTCGGAGGTTACATCGCTGGGTTCTTCAGGTTGAATGAGAATGGTCTTTGTTTTTACTGGAACCGGCTCTTCATCCATCTAAAAGTAGAAATGATGATGCACACAATGTAGGTACTAATAGATTAAAATTTGGACAGATGTCAACTACACTTATTTTTATATGTACTTACTGAACTTATGCATTATGAGTTAGGTTTTAACACCTGTGTACTCATAAAAATTCCAAACATAACTTTTAATTAAAAACCATGTAAGTAGCTAATGTAAATTATTACATGAGATAAATTGTATCATAGTTAGGTAGTTTTTTTTGTAAAATATTGTACTATATACTACTTAATTTTTATTAGGTTATTACTACCAACTTTTATAATAAAAGCCAATTTATTACAAATACTCACAAGCAGAACTTCATCATCAGCTTTATCTTTATTCATGTTTTTTAGAAAACTTGGAATTAAGAAATCGGCAAGTTTTTGCTTAGTATCTTGAAGTTTTTGTTTCGAGTTTTCGATCAATTCTTTCCGGCGGCGAAGAGCTCTATATTCTTTCAATTTCGCCTCCATTCGATCTCAATTTTCAGTGGGTAATTGTTTACAAACGTATAAATTCTTGGTAATCTAAGTATTGTCTGCAATGACGATGATAATAATCAGGAAACAACTGGTCAACTAGATTAGGAAATACTAGATCACAATTAGTCAACTACATTGACTACTGGTCTGTTTCATTTTAGGAACACTAAATTAAATTTACAACATGACATGAGCATGTAAATTGATGAAAAAAATATAAAAGTCCACGTATACGGCGGCACACGCAAGCAAAACACGAACACGAAATCAACAAACAAACAAGAAATTTATTTCTTGCAGCTGATCAGATGCTGCCAACTGCTGCCAACGCAAAATTTCAAACTTACACAAATTCCAAGAAATGTTTAGGAAGCAAAGATGCAATACCTCTCTTCTCAAATGTACTTTTATTATAATTAATAAAATACTCTATTTAATGTACTAATAACTGGTTATGAAAGAACCTGTGTTGTATAACATAGGTACGGTTTCAAAACATTTTTTATTAAAAATTCTAATTATTTTGAGGAGTTTCTTAGTAGCTGGCAGCATTAAATACGGAGCAAAATGTCAATGTCAAATTATTTTTTAAAAAGTTAGCTGTTTTTAGTCTTGGCAATTATTTTGCTAACTTCCTTTTCGTTTAATAGCAACACCGAACTGAACATAATCGCCCGCGAAAAGCGATCGATATAGGGCTGTGTTTACAAAATGAACAAATATTAACGATACAAATGGAACACCAGCCTGATATGGGTGCTTATGGAGAAAATCCAAACGTTCAAAACAATGCGAATTATATTACCATTATTCCCGTGGAATATTCACGAAGAGGTTATTCAATTCAGGCGGAATATCAATACGCGTAAGAAATAACATCTGTTTAATTTTGCTATGAATCCTTTTTGAACCTTACTTATTATTTGTTAGAGATGAGTATTGTAGATATTGTATTACTGCTAAAATTAATTATCTTAAAATAGGTAAATAGTACTTATTTAAAATAATTATATACAAAGCGCTCAATTCTATTCTAAATTTGAACCGCGCGTAGCTTCCAGTCCTCAATTGTAGGTAATCAGAACATTCAGCAATTATTTCCGTCAGGGAGTTCAGAACTCGCGAGGAGTACTACAGCGTACAAAGTCAGAAGCTGCAAGCGGAGGTGAACGCACACCTCTACTCGGTGTCTCAGAGGCTGCCTCATCTGTCTTATAGTCCGCTCGGCCGACACAATGAGTGGGACAAGCATGACCCGCACAAACCACTACCGGACTCTAAGGAGAGCAATAGCTCCGACTCCTTGGAGAAGAGTGTTATGGGTACGTACAATTTTTATAGGTAGGTATTATTAACTTTACTTATGTGTAGGTAGCTGTTTATAAGGTTCTGAGGGCTATGGTGACGAAGATTTCGTTACAACTACCTACCTACTTAGGCACTTGTCCCACCGGAAACGATTAACGAGTAAAGAGAAGAGCTAGAACTAGAAACGAGTTAGCGAGACGCGAGGAGCGAGTGTGTAGTTCTGATATTTGTGTAGCTCGGCTATAACGAGTGCGCGAGTAAGGCGGGCGATTACTCGCATAGCGACAAGGCGCCTTAACATCCTCAACCACGAATTAAGCCCTTTATTGGCTAAACCGCTTCTAGATGCTGTTAAATTTAATGTTATTTTCAGCTGTAATAAGACCACAGTCGGATTCTTAACAGTACCGCACCGACCCACCCTTTAAATTTGTCAAAAAAACATCACAGTTAAAGGAAACTATAAATTCCAGGTTCAAACCTCAGCAGCTGCTCCAATCAGACGGCGTCCAGCAGCCTGGTGGCCAGCTCCTTCAGCACGGCTGAGCCAATCACAAGCGGCGGCAGCTCTTCTAGCGCCATCTCTCCCCCTTTGCCAGGTATGAACAGGTTATTCTGCAGAGTAAAGGTTAATTTCTACACTTCTATTTGTCCCAGTAGGTACTATAATCATTAAGAAATATTAAGATGAAAATAATCTACCTACTATATAAAAATAAGTCCTTCCTGAAGATATAACTCCAGAACGCGCGAACCGATTTCCACGGTTTTGCATTAGCTGGAAAGGTCTCAGGCCGCGAGGAAGAAAATTGCGGGAAACGCGGGCGAAGCCGTAGGGCGGAAAGCTAGTGCTTTATATCGCAAACTGTTAATTATACATATTATATTGGTCTAATAGACGAACACATAAACTACTCTTGAAAATTATGATTTAAGTACTTATTTGTTGTTCATAGAAAAAAAGAATTAAAATGTGACATTTCCAATTCCCAGGTTCATCAGGCAGCACAGCATCATCATCATCCACGTCAGCGCCGCCCGTGACCTGCGTGTACCTCATGTCCCGCACCGCCGTGATGGTAGAGATGTCTTCAGAGGAGGTTCCATCATGTGTGACCGCTCATCGGTTCCTGGCCGCTGTGCTGGCGACGGAGGAACTGGGGCTGACGCAGCCGACTGTGAGGAGTCTGGCTGCTAATGTGTTCGCGCTTTGGATGTGCAGTCCGTTGTTGGGTAAGATCTAAGAACTCTAATAAAACAAAAATGATAGAGATGTCTTTAAAGAAGGTTCCATCATGCATCGCGCCAAATGACCAGGAAAATATAAAATCATTGCCAGGAAAGGAATTACTCTCGTAATCTATGACGATGCTAACATAATATGGATACGCAGCTAGTACAATATGGATATACCACGGAGCAAAATATCTGCTCTGTGGGATATACCTACTGCTAGCATTATATGGATACGCCACTGTACTAGATGAAAACCGGCTTCGCTCGGGTGAAATTTGTCAGAAATTCTACATAACCCGAATTTTGCGGATATATCTTATCGACTAAAAATCAATATTTGTTAAGTTTTGTTTTTCATATAAGGTTTCAATCGAGTCTACCGTACCCGTTGACGAATTTATTAATATATATTCAATAAACCGATACCCATTAGTAAGTGAAGAGTGATTCTTCCAGAGATCCAGCTGAAGCCGCACCACTGTCCGTGGCGCGTGTGGGCGAGCTGGCAGACGCTCCTGTCCCGCTACGGACACGCGTCGGCGGCGAGGCGCGCCCGGGACCAGCCCGTGCTGCGGCTGCAGAGAAACGTCTTCTTTCCTAAACATCTTGAGGAGGGGATCAAGTGAGTATGGAGAACTTTATATCAATGAGAGATTATGATTTGAACCCGACCTATTTGAAATATGACTAAGAAAATATAATTTTGATTAGCTGATATTTGATGTGTTTTTTGCCTGTTGCATCGTAGAGGAAAATATATTTTCTCGTGATAAAAAGTAGCCTGTTTTATTTTACGCATTGAAGTAGCTTAAGAATAAATAAGAATCATATTTAAGAGTAGGTACTACCAATTAGCATATCCAAAATCATTTAACCGTAGTGCAACAAACATCCAAGTATCGAGTAGCCTTAAGTTGCCAATCGCTAAAGTAGTAATACCACATAAAACAGGAATAACCATCCTCTAAAGTTATCCATTTCCCAAACTTTAGAGACTCGCGTATCCAAGAGCTTCTTTACGAAGAGGCTCGTCACAACGTGGTGACCGGCCGATACCCGCTGGAGGGGGCGCAGGCGGTCATGCTGGGGGGACTGCAGGCCAGGATCCAGTTGGGGCCCTTCGATCCGCACAGACATAATGCGAAGTTCTTCAGGTAAGGTCATACGAGAGAGGAATGAAAGTAGTCTAGTAGAATGTAAAAATTCTTCCGATCTAGGTGTGAAGAACCGTACGCAACTTATAGGATTCTATCTGGGACATTTTCATTTTTCATTTCATTGCAGTTGGCAATGATAAAAATGAAAATGAAAAATGTTTATTTCAGTAATGATCGGTCGAAAGGCTGCGTAAAAGGTGCCAGGAATGTGGACCAAATGAGTCGACCTGTTAAAGAGAGATCTATTCCTTTATCTATGGGGAAAGTGAACATTCTTTTAAAGACACAAACATTATCATAATGACGATAAAGCCTGCTATTTATCTTTATCATCATTTCAGTCATGTCACGCATTGCTGTACCTACATATGCGTCCCTTTAAATTTCCATTTTTTTTGTCGTGGCTTGCATCCACCATGAACCAGCAGCTTTCACTGTGTCTTCTATCGGTTGGCGGACATCCGACGCTGCCTTTGTTTGACATCGGCCACCAAACACCAAACTATTGTAAACCTTATATCTCCTCATTTAGGGAGAACCAAGACAAATACCTGCCTCTCCACGCCCGCTCCGGCCGTTGGGCACAGTTTCTACCCGCGGGAAGAAAAGGCAGCCCTGAAGCGATGCTGTTCGAGCAAGCACAGCGCCCGCCCGCGGCTCCGCCTAGAAAACTCCGGCACAAGTACCTGGCTCATGTGCGGACTCTGCCTACTTACGGGTAAGAGTTCGTTTAATTTAACACTTGGGTAAAATACAACCAAGGGTGTTTTTCTTCAACGTAACATGCCAGTACGTTGGAGCAAAGCAAAGAGTGCTTCATTAAATATGAAACGACTTTAGATCTTTGACCATGAAGCATTATAAACACCGCCTCTGACCCGTCACAATCACAATGTGTAATCATCTTTGTACATAACAATTAATTTGTAATTTAAATGTAAAAAAAGTCACAGTTGTAGTAATATGAGTCGCAGTATGTTGGAACAGCACAAACAACGACGCTGTTCCCTGTCTTCTGATAGATATATAAATCCCCAGCGTGTCAATTACACTACACCTACAAGAAGAGTTGGGGAAAGTATTGTGTAGTAACATGGTATTGACAATAAGTCGAAGGCAAGGTACATTTGGTTGCACTTGATTGTTGCCGTCTGCCTTCTTTTAAATCAATGTAAAATTAAGCAGTCGATACGCAGTATACCGTATACTTTTTCTATAAACTTAGCTTCTTATATGTTTACATATAATATATGTTTTCCAGGGCAGCGTTCTTCCAAGGTCAGATAGAACAGCCAGTGCGCAGTCTGACGAGTCTGCTGACTCACGAGGACATCCCCGTGCTGGTCGCTGTCAACTCCAACGGGGTGTATGTTATAGACGACACTGAGAGCGTGAGTGGTCTATTTGTGTATTTAGGACAGTTGGGTGGAAAGGAGGTTAAGAGTGCAAGTCGTGTTTCGGAATTTTGTCTTCCATTTACTCTTCTTCCTAGTTGTTACGTTCTTCATATAACAGTCATGGTTGTTACGTTGGCTATAGTAGCTTGCCAAACAATTTTGCAGAATTCATCCCAGATAATTCATTCAGTCTTTTCTGGTATAAAATCTCAGTAATACACGATAGTATTACTGAGTGGAAACCTCTCTCTACTTGTGTTTTACTATGCCAGCGTCACTAGACATTCGCTAAACGCATCTCTTCATGTCGTAAAACACGTTTAAAGCCCACTAAAGTGAGGACGCGGGAATGAGATATCTCTAAGAGGTACTAATTAAACTGTAAATTTTCAGACTGTACTTCTAGGGCTAGCTTATGAGGAGCTATCATGGGACATCGGTCTGCCTTCCGACGTGAACGAGGACTGTCTCCCGTGCCTCTTCCTCCAGTTCATGGTGGTGGAGAATGGATTGAGGGTCTCCAAGATATTACAGGCAAGTGTTAGAATGCCTAAACTTTAAAGCTACTGAGGTCACAAACAGACGGGACTGTTAGAATTTGCTTTGATCATCTATCATAGCGGTGGAGTATAAACTAACATCCATATTCTTAGCCGTTTCCTCCTATTATTCCTCCACTCAAAAATAAACAAGCGTTGATAGTCGTGGTCTTGTAGGAGTTTCAAGGTTGATTGAGGTACCTTACGTTTGACAGTTCCCACCTTACCTCGAACTTGAGGTGAGCTGAAAAAAAATCTCAACGTTTTTGTCAACTGAGAATAGGAATTTGCTCAAGTGAGGTTGAGTTGAGTAGAGGAAATCCGGAGAAAACGACTAAGAATATGGGTGTTAGTCTCTAAAATATTACAGGCTAGAGTAAGAATGCCAACGCCGTGAAGCTACACACCTTACTAATAGTTGATTATTTCCAGGTGTTCTCGAAACAAGCCATAATGATGGACACACTGATAGAGCATTTCGCGGGCGAGTATCGCAAGCGGCTCGGACAAGAGACGCCGAGCGACCACGCCAACTACGGTGATTATCACTCAGGTAGGCTCGATCCTTTACTGTGTATCATCATCATCATCACAACTAGCCATAATGATGGGCATACTAATCACTTGCTGTCCTTACCTTTCCTTTCGAAAATTGGTAATCACACTATTTTTCTTTAATTTTTTCATTAATTTATTTGTTCATTGTGTTATATCTCACTCAATCGAAACTATACTATATCGGAATATATTTTGCTGTGAGTTGTGTTACGCCTTATTGACATCGATCTTAAATATCTGTCTCAATAATATCTGTCTACTTTCCAATGGATATCGCTAAATATGACTTTAAGTTCTTCCATTTCTTTCTGCAGTTTCATATTATTTTGATTACTACGTAAATACTAATGTACTATCGGAACTGATGGCTTCTCATGCAAGCGCAGTAATCTTACATTCTCAAATTCCAGATTCTGGCAGCATATCCCTGCCACCGCTAACTCGACCAGACTCTCCCCAAAGACGTCTAGCGAACAAGTTCTCTCGTCTCGCGCTGGCAACACACGACGGGCGCGGGAACCTGCTCGGAGGCGCCGGCGACTGGAGCACCAGCGTCCACCATCCACAGCCGAGCTGGATATTACCCAAACACTGACTCTGTCAAACTAGATACTACAATCTGTATTAAGATTTAAGCCATTTATTTCCATCAAATCCTAAAGATCCTAAAGATAACTCTGATGCTACAGGCGTCCATAGGCTGCGGTAACCGCTCTCCACCAAGTGGGCAGGCAGTATGCTTGTCTGGCAACTTGGTAGTAAAAAAAAAATAGGAAGAGAAATCTGCTCGGAGCTATATTTGAACATGAAACGGGTAACATACCATAAATGTTTTTGTGTTTTCCGATATTTAGACACTGTTGCAAGCGCCATGTTCACAGATCGGATCAGATATCGAGAGGTAACGTCGTGACGTGAGCTCTAATTTATTCCATACATACCTGATATTTCAGATAAACAGTACTGGTAACTAATTGTGATAGTAACTAAAGACGAAGTGTAAAGAAGTATCCCCACTACACCCCCCTTAAGGGGTCTTTTCAGGGGATTTTTCAGTTTGTACCTACGTATAAAGTGCTTTAAAATAATTGAAACTTTTTATGTAGGTAAATACGTTCTGTTTTGTTAAAATATAATGAATATTTAATAAATAAGATAGTTTGTAATTAAAACCCAATACTCAAATAGTTCAAATGAATTTATCGAATAATAAATCAATTTTAATAATAACAATGCATTTTAAAATTCCTTATTATAAAATCTACAAAATTAAATATAAAAAATTACTCATTATTATGAAGAAAAATTCAACATAACAGCAACATAATATAATATACAACAAATTTTTTTATGAACTCTTAACTTTAGATACATAATTTGGAAAAACTTCGATTCGAATACTTAAATATTTCAATGTTATAACAGTAATATTGTTAAAAAGATAGAAAGATCTAACACACTAAATAACATAATGAGACCTTTTAGATTACACTCTTTCGATGGCTTCTATAATTTTGTCTATTAAATTCCCTAAGCAAGGGGTGTTTGTCAAGCATGTCCATTAGGACCTTGAATCTTGGCCCAGAGAGGTCTCTGTGGCGCGTGAGACGAACTTCCAAAGTATGCACTTGGAACGACAACTCCGCACTGGAAATCAAAAACATATGTTACTATTTGCTGTAGGTACCTACATTCTATTTTATAACTTGGGCCATCAGTGTCCTGCTAGACATTTTTTTATTTCTGTTGGAAGCGTCTTGCATCCATCGTAAACTTATTCGATAAGAATCCATCAAAAGCCTTCACTAGATCATCTGCCCATTTATTAGTGGACGTCTGACGCTGCGTTTGCTGAACCCCCCCTCCATTCGACTCTAACTTTTCAACCTGTTATACACTATATAGCCTGTCCACTATCACTTCAAAGAGCTAATCATACTACACAATAACTACTTTGATAATTTTTCGTGCCTGCTAGAGATTTATTTATTACTTACTTACCTCAATGAAAATAAAATTTTTATTTTATTTTATTTTATTTTTTTATTTATTTATTTTATTACCTCAATGAAAAGTAAGCGGACTCCTTTTCTGGTGTAAGGATAAACTGGTTGGCTAGATACCATAGTCTCTTGGCTTTGTACTCCGTATTCAGCTGTAACAATAATCAAATTAAAGACGATTATATTTTTTTAAATAAGTTTATTTTCTAGGAGCTAGCTAGGGAAAGGTCTATCCGACCTATCTCGTGGCTTTCTTTTATCAAACCCCCAAATCTCATGACATTTAAATGAAAAACTTTTAACTCTGAAAAACATTTGCATATTCAATATAACCAATATAATATGCCTAAAATACCATGGGACATTTTCACTGGGACATACTTCTATGCATTCAAAGTTATTAAAGATGGTGTAGAAAAATATACAAGATCAAAACGTAACCGAAAATTGAGGAAAAGCCTCTAGTGAGAATCGAACCCACGCCTTACAGTATACGCCTGGCTGCGCTGACCACTAAGCTATCGAGGAACTCCGTCATGAGCTCGAAGTCAATCTACTACCTGTTTTTTTAATTAAGCACAAATTGTATTGGTAATTGACACGGACCTTATCAAACCTAACATGCACAAGGTTCTGCCTCGCCAGCTGCTTGCTCTTGAAGTCGTTGATGCACTGTTCGCGCACCAGCGTGGCCTCCTTGACGCTGAGCATGGGCGGGGCGCGCCCGGAGCCGAACATACGCGCGAGGTACGGCGCTAGCGGGTCTATCTCTGCTTCCTTCTCGCGTTCGGTTATCTGGGCCTTTAGTGTCTCCTGTTTGGCGGGAAATGAAAATGATGAGAACATGCAAGCAAGCAATTTTAATGCTTTGATTTCCAAATTTAATTGTTATCTGTTGTTTAGGTTATCGTCTTATAAGCTTTAAAAGCGTTCGAGGGCCATATTCTACTTTATTTGAATGCACTTGATTTCATAAAATTGTTTGGTCGAAAAGCCAAGATTTAGCGTGTCGTTGCGTGATTTTAACGAAACAACACATTTATTGTATTTCATATTAAAAGGAGTTTAGGGGTCCTAGTTTTTAGATTTTACTGAACGATTTGGACTACCAATAGTGCAATATCACTCTTCGTAATTTGTCTTGATCTCTCTGACTGTAGTTAAATGAGAATGTAAGCATTTATTACGGAGATACTTAGGTTGGTATTGCATATTTACCTGTTCCTTCCATCCCTTCCTCGCAGCAGCATTCCTCGCAGTATCGTACAGTGCGACAACAATCGACGGCTCCACACACTCCCTGTGTCTCTGTCGGAGGTACTCAGTGACGTCGGTCTCCCGGTCTCTGATCTGTTTGTTGGTACTGTACTCCCAGGCTATGTTGTCGCAGAGACCGTAATACACGTCTAGAGGGCGCGGTGATTTGGCGGTTGCGTCTGCCTGAAATTTATAGAATCTTTTAAATTTTTAAATATCAGGCATCTAGAATATTTGTCACAAACCTACCAGATAATTACAAGTTTCAAACAAGTACAACATACGCTCTTTTTGTTTTCAGTGTTATTGGTTAATCAGGTTATACACATACACTCGTGTGTTTTGGTACTCTCCATTAAAATGTTTATCATAAGTAATTCTATAAAGGATACTGCTTATTATTAATCTATTATACTTACAATATACCCCGATGTTTTGTCGGGATAAAACAATATCTTTCCCCCTGTTTCGGCCAAGTTGGGTTTCACATAAAATCTAGTGTCATTTGTAACGAAATTATAAGCGTATTGGTATAACAGTTCTATAGTATTGTCTTGCATGTGGAATATTTTCTTCCAAACGTCCTTTTCAGCGGGTATCTCGTAGTTTCTACTGAATGTTTCTACGATGTCATGGACTATCCTCTTTGGCTCTTGTTTTGTTCCTTCTAGGTAGGTTATTTCGCGGGACTCTAATCTGAAATCACGATGTTTTGGATTAATAATAGATTCAGATAATATTTTAATAATAACACTTGAGAATCTATAGAAATAATTGTAATAACTTTCTTTAGAAATATTGTAACTGTACCTACGTAGAATAACTTAGTTATAGACTGGTTTCTCATGTAAGTGAATTTATATGTAATTCTTAATGAGAAAATAAAGAACTTAAACCGTAATAATAGGCGAAGCTACTTTAAGATCCACTGTAGCTTAATTGAACTGTTGAAAAATATACATAGTTTTCCGACACCAGCTTATCGTACCTATACCTATTTAAAGATCATTTTTTTTGGAACAATATATTTTCGTTGATTGTGTGCTACCTGTCGGTTCTGTCCGTGTAAAACTCCGCGAAGGAGAGCGGAGTGCAGACGATCTTGGTGAGATGGTCGAGCCTCGCGTAGAAGTTGAACTCCATGGTGCGATTTCCTTCCACAGATGTCGTTGGGGCGTCAATTGCGTATGTATGTTCTAGAGCGAAAAACTATATTAATATTCTCTGTATAAACAATAGGTAATTTAATGTGACGTCCACCGGCTTGGTCGACGATATCCGGGAAGTAGGAGCAACTTGGTAAAGGCTTCCGAACAGAGGCGAATGGCAAAAAAGAAGGAAGGTCTATGCTTAGAGGTGGGTACAAAATGGCTGAAATGATGATAAATATTCATCAATCTTAAAATCATTATTAAGACTAAATTGCCTACCAACAAAGTTTAATATGACTTGGGCGATTTGGTACAATCAATGCTTTTCAACGTGCTGATTGACCCCCGCTGCTAGTGACTACTTCATATTTTCCTTAGTCGGTCTCACTACATCTATGAAAAGAGTTAAGCTTTAGTGGATCTACGAATGGGTGCAAATGTGCTGAATGAGATAATGATGATGAAGAAAGGTGTCAACTTTTAGGTGAAATTTACTAATCAAATGATCCCTTCTTCCCGTTTTGAATATTTCTCTTATCTCCTGCGCTCTGTGGTCTAGTTTCATTGATTCCATCTTGTCTTCTCTGTGCTGGTACCACTCATAGCTGAAACGTAATTAGCCTTGTATAGAAAAAAGATTGCAATCCTTACTAATATAAACTAGAAACATTGTGAGGATGAATTTATATTTTTTATATTTTTTTCACGCGAAAACTACTCTATTATGATTTTAATTAAACACATCAGATAAAATAACGTGGTTGGATAGCTAGTCTAAAAACATAACGAACAAGACAGATTGCTAAAGCATTTCCCACCTACTTACACAAATTTACTAATTAATAACATACGTGAGTAAAGGGATTGTAAGAGCATAATCCTCGAAGGTTTTGATACGTTTCACAATGCCGTCTCTTTCGGAGTATGGAGCAAATTTCTCCAATAGAACCTTCTTGTACTGCACAACTTTGTGACTTCCTGGATAACGCTGATCTTTATCTGTGGGTTTACATACATAAAAGTTAATGAACATTTGAATGCTGTGTAAGTTTTTTTTGCGCTCTACAACTTTACCCAGGCTAGCGAATATCCGCCAACAAATTGGTTCAGGTTAATTCGCCGAAATCGGCTATAACCTTAGAAAATAGATTAATATCTGCTGTGGAAGACTTTCGGCTCAAATTATTATAGTGCAAGTTCGATTAGCCAACTTCTAATTGATTGATTCATTCATTCAGATTTTGTCCGTTAAATCAAAAAGATTAACTTGGACACGTCATATATTTTTTAAACTTACCATCCACTACCATAGTAATATTCAGTTTTTGACTCAACTGCTGTCTGTTTATCTTTCGCTTTCCAGCCAGTAAGTGCTCCTAGCAGATAATATATGTTCCAGGTTCAATCTCAAACTCACCGTCAGCACTAATTTCCAACTTCTCAACCCAACTGGTGGGCATGTCGAAGTGTCCCTCAGTATCCACTGCCGTTTTCCTGTCCCCGTAGTCGACGCCGACCATAACGCGGCGAGAGAAAGGCTCTCCGGCCAGCAGATGCTCCCAACAGCTGATTTGGCTGAGGTCGTAGTTCAGCGAGCCAGGCCCGTCGACCATCGGTTGTATATTCACCTTAGTATATATAAATAAATATAAATATTGCTGGACAATTTACACAGCAATATCTAGCCCCGTGGTAAGCTCTAAGCTTGTGTTACGGGTAGGTATAGGTAGAAAGGTGTTGTTATAATTTGAAAAACATTTTTGTTCGATGAATTGAACATAATCGGGTTAGAGATTAATTTAGCTTTTAAAGTCAGAGGCCAACCAGTCTCTACAGTAAACATTTTACAGGTGATAATTATCTCTATTTTTTTTAAAATTGCTAGACAATTCACATAGCATCATCTAGCCCTGTGGTAAGCTCGCAGTTTTATTATGTCACTAGAAGAAAACCTGGCTTCGCTTGGGTGAAATTTGATGAAGTTCTCCATAATCCGAGTTTTGCAAATAAATGTTGTCGACTCAAAAACAATATTTCTTTATGAATTGTTATTCATATAAGGTTTCGATCGAGTCTACCGTACCCCTATCATTAACATGACATTAACACAATGTGCTTGCAACTCACATAATAGTTCTCATTGTTATAAACGCTCTCGACGCTGTGATAGTGCTTCGCGCTGACAGGGTACTGCAGCCCCTGTGCGGGCTCTATGAAGAACGGCGCGTCCACGTCCATCTGCCCCGTCAGGATCAGCACCCACGCGACGTGACATTATCTCAGCGTGCTACTCACATAATAGTTCTCATTGTTATAAACGCTCTCGACGCTGTGATAGTGCTTCGCGTTGACAGGGTACTGCAGCCCCTGTGCGGGCTCTATGAAGAACGGCGCGTCCACGTCCATCTGCCCCGGCAGGATCAGCACCCACGCGACGTGACATTATCTCAACGTGCTACTCACATAATAGTTCTCATTGTTATAAACGCTCTTGACGCTGTGATAGTGCTTCGCGTTGACAGGGTACTGCAGCCCCTGTGCGGGCTCTATGAAGAACGGCGCGTCCACGTCCATCTGCCCCGGCAGGATCAGCACCCACGCGACGTGACATTATCTCAACGTGCTACTCACATAATAGTTCTCATTGTTATAAACGCTCTCGACGCTGTGATAGTGCTTCGCGTTGACAGGGTACTGCAGCCCCTGTGCGGGCTCTATGAAGAACGGCGCGTCCACGTCCATCTGCCCCGGCAGGATCAGCACCCACGCGACGTGACATTATCTCAACGTGCTACTCACATAATAGTTCTCATTGTTATAAACGCTCTCGACGCTGTGATAGTGCTTCGCGTTGACAGGGTACTGCAGCCCCTGTGCGGGCTCTATGAAGAACGGCGCGTCCACGTCCATCTGCCCCGGCAGGATCAGCACCCACGCGTGCGTGCGCCAGCCGTGGATGTCGTCCGGCGGCGGCATCTCATACATCTGGAAGAGAGATACTTATCCATAATCATCATCATAACTTGGCTGGAATCCTTGTTTATTTTTACTATAAAAACTGTGTGGTTTGATAAATTCGTATTAGGATATATTAATTAATACTGGGACCAAATCCAACGTTAAAAGGTTCGTGGATTTCCCGTTTATCTCAATATAAGTTTTCTTGTTTGTTTGAACGCGCTAATTTCAGGAACCGATTTAAAAAAATATTCAGGGTCTGATTTAAAACATTATTTTAGTGTTGGATAGTAAATTTATCCAGGAAGACTAGGCTCTACCAACAATCAATACAAGCTATATCTACAAGCTATATCTATATTGATAACGTAAAAAAAACGCAGCTACCGGACGCCGACGGACGGGTCAACTAGCGCAGTAATAATGTTAAAAAATCATCATACAGCGATCTTCTTCTGCCGCTCCATTTCAATCTTGTCGATGGCAGCCTGCTCCTTGTCGGCGGTCTTCTTGGCCATCTTCTGCACGTACTTGGAGGTCAGGTCAGGGAGTGGCACCAGGCGGTACCTCGGCTCTTCTTCTGGAGGTGGCGGTTCGACTATCACCTGGAATACAAACAATATTTATAAAATGCTGGAAAATTCACACAGCAACATGTGATAAGCTCTAAGTTTGTGTTACGGGTGATGGATTTCTGATATACTTAATATTTAACCCGGCTACGTCTCCAAGCAGCATATTGAAATGTATGTTACCTAACTCACTTGGCGACGGGGTGCCACACCGTCGCCAAGTCGACAAATTCAATATTAACTGCTTGGAGACGTAGCCGGCTACGTCACCATGGCGTCCTAGTGAGGCAGAGCTCTTAGAGCTATGTTACCTCGTTCTCATCAGGGACGTCAGGGCACAGCGTGCGGTATCTGATGTTCATGCAGACGTCGCGCTCTGCGCAGCCGACCACGACGTAGGCGTCGTAGCCGCTGCCGATCAGCCACGAGACGGCCACGTGAGCCATCTCGAAGGACTTAGAGCTGAGTTACCTCGTTCTCATCAGGGACGTCAGGGCACAGCGTGCGGTATCTGATTTTCATGCAGACGTCGCGCTCCGCGCAGCCGACTACGACGTAGGCGTCGTAGCCGCTGCCGATCATCCACGAGACGGCCACGTGAGCCATCTCGAAGGACTTAGAGCTGAGTTACCTCGTTCTCATCAGGGACGTCAGGGCACAGCGTGCGGTATCTGATGTTCATGCAGACGTCGCGCTCCGCGCAGCCGACTACGACGTAGGCGTCGTAGCCGCTGCCGATCATCCACGAGACGGCCACGTGAGCCATCTCGAAGGACTTAGAGCCGAGTTACCTCGTTCTCATCAGGGACGTCAGGGCACAGCGTGCGGTATCTGATGTTCATGCAGACGTCGCGCTCCGCGCAGCCGACCACGACGTACGCGTCGTAGCCGCTGCCGATCAGCCACGAGACGGCCACGTGAGCCATCTCGAAGGGGTTCGCCTTGCGACGGACGAGCGAGGTGAATGGTGACACGATGCGTTCCGGCTGGAAATAAGGTATAGCGATCATATTCATGTTGCAACGTTTACGTGTGCCTCAGTGGTTTTCTATACAAACAGAGGAAAACATCCAGTTCAAAGAGTCCAACATACTGAAATGTATTATTGCACATTGCACATTTGAGAACACTGTGTTCTTCCGTGACTACGAGCGACTTGCCTAAAGTAGCTTTAGCTTTAGTAATACCGTAATACGTTCCTATATTATATATACGCCACCTATGTAAAACTCCAGAAATGCCGACTGCGTTCAAAGTGCGTGGAGTAGAGTTGTAGGTTAGTTAGATAGTTGTGTGCTTTAAAAGTTTCTAGAAAATGCTGGCAGATGGCGCTTTCCTTCTGCCTATAGAATAATAACCAATAATAGACTGCTAATACTACACAAATTTTTGATTATAAATACCACGTGTTTTTGGTATTAAACAGCTAACTAACCTAAGAATATTTTATTATTTATTTTAAAATTATTAAATTTATCATAATCCTGAAATAAAATAATTACCAACCTGATAATTTGACAAAAACACATCATCAAACCTATCAAACCAAACGTAAAAGAAAACTTTCCCGCCTTTTCACAGCCACAGATTCATAAATAAACAGCATTGTGTGAGTTATTTATTCTGTGGTTCGGGCGCCACCCCCACCCCACAAATTGAATCTAAAGTTGGTGAAAACAAGCCTGAACAACTTTCTGCTACGACTTTCACTTTCAATGGAAACTTAACACTTTCGCTGTTCAGTTCTTTGTGCATTTTATTTTACTTAATTGTTTTATAATTTTTGTCTGCGTAGTAAACTCATTTTCAATTAGGGAGACCGTGGGCTTTCTGTTAAAATTTGAGCTCGATATTTAAAACTGAATGGCGTAGGTAATTTCGCACTACTTAGAATAGTTTTATTAATAATGTCTGCAGGAGTGTAAAATTCAAAGTGAGAGTCACTTTGAATTTTACACTGTATTTTCCTGAGGCGGGAGTCAAACTGCGGATTTGACTCCCGCCTCAGCACCGTTTGCGTCAAGTTACAGGCTTAAAGTTTTGGAGAGGCGCTATGATGAGAGACTATGAGAGAGCCCCGTAGCCCTGTAGTCACGCCATTTGGGTTACATGACGATAAAGTGTTTCAAACGCATCTTCCGCTAGGAAAGATATAGAGTAAGGAATAATTCTCTTTAGAACTATTAATTCTTTGGCATTCATGCTATTTTTTATTTTTCGTAACTGTATTGTTTTCCTATTTTCAATATTAAAATTCAATCATGCTATGCTGCTAAGCAGCGTCAATCTGAGTAGGTACTCCACCAACTGACCCCACCAACGGTAAGCGTCGGTAAGGGTTTTTTAGTTCGTATGATGGGTTCAATTAGGGAGTGTGTTACGAATTTAGAGGTTAAGATGTTCTTGACATTTCATTCAGTGCCCGGGACAGACAGACCTGTAGTGAATAGCAGCCTGTCATGTGCCACGGAGCTATGCTCCTTTATGATAGCTAGTATAAAATATCCAAAGGTGCGGCAAGTAAGGTCCGAATTCGAGGCAAGCGGGTTTATGTAATATTCAGCACAAAGCTGGGCTCGACCGCAGCGCACTGGCTCAAATTAGAGCGAGCCACGTACGCGCTCGCGCTTGACCAAGCGTTATTCGGACGAAGACGGGCTAGGGATGGACTGCTGACAGAATACGTATTATATCGATATCGATGATTGCCGTAACTCTTTCTGTGGGTGGAGGTCAAATTATCTAAGGGATTAATATATAAGGGCGTTAGGCAGGTCTGGTTATAGCCTAATTATGTAGAGTTTATAGCGTAATACTTTCCACAGCAAGTTCATATTTTTCATAGTTAGAATAGGAATTAGCTGTCGGTGCTAGCGGTAAAAGACCAGACGCATAATAAGGTTATATTATAGAGGTCGATGATGAGGACTCACAATCTAGATCTAGACATTTTAAGGCATGCCCAACAGTATCTAACTGTTATACGGGTGATTTGACATAGGTTGATGAAGATTACTAGTGCTGTATCAACTCGGATATTGATGTTAATACTGACTCTACTAAATCTATAACTATGATTATGACGAGGCATAATAAGATGGCTTGTAGTGTTGTCGTAACCACACCATCTTTATTATCATTTAGTATCGATCATCATTTGATTACTTTATTTCCATAACATAACACCCCTATTCACGTTCCCACTGCTGGGACACAGGGACTTCTCTCTTGGCGAGAGAGATTAGGCCTTAATTCACCACGCTGGCCAAGTGCGGGTTGGTGAATGACACATGTTCTTCAAACTTTGAAAAGTTCTCAGAACATCCTCACGATGTTTGCCTTCACCGTTAGAGCACGTGTTTTTAAAGCACACATAATTTTTCAAGAAGAAAAATCAGAGGTGCGCGGCGGGGTTTGAACCCACGACCTTCGGAATGAAAGTCGGGTGTGCTACCACTTAGCCAACACGGCACTTTATTTGTATTTAGTTAAATAGCATTTCACGATAACAGCATAATTTAGTCTTAGCCTTGAAAAATATGACAAACGTTTACTGACTTAATGGTTTTGTAAATGATGATAATTTTAGGAACAAAAATAAATACAAAACATCATGCTAATTACTTTATAGGTAGGTACTATACATACATAAGGTGTATACAACTAGGTATAATTATAGGTAATGGATAACTCATTTATTTTTCACAAGTAGAGCTGGCTTAAATTAGAGAGCTCCACAAACGGAGTTGCGCTTGACCAAGCGTTATTCGGAGGAGCAAGATGGACTAGTGTTGTGGTACAGATCCTACACCTAACAATATCGATGAATTTTATTTGATCTAATAATTATAATTACCTAAGTATAATTATGGTACACGTGAATAATTACGAATGTGCAATAATAATAAGAATAATTTATTTAAACATCTTAAATAACTTGGCGGTAAACTAACGGAGTAACAATGTAAATACCTACCTACGTGCGAAATTAAAATGTTTTCTTATAAAAAATTCACGCTGTAGGTATTACTAGTTCCAATTTATTATACAAACTAATATGTTCCTAGAATTTTCCAACACTGAAGCATTTTAGTGCATAAATCGGGTAAAAAAGACGCAAAACGCCACCTGTGATCCGCGAAGGGTAAAAGCAAATTTTCATAAAGGTTCTTTAGAGGTAATAGCGGATAAATGCAAGAACCTGCGTGAAAAATAAATGGAACTTGGACAAATTACAGGATGGAATCAAAATAATAAGTTAACTAATATATTAAATGGCCATGTTGTCCGAGTAGATGGACTGATGTCTAAGCTTTTTGAAACAAAAACTGAATAGATTACAATAAAACTGTACAACAAATAATTGTTAATAAACGAGATTTCACATAGATACACATGTTAGTGTAGCGAAAGCCGCGGGCAAAAAGCTAGTGTTATAATAGACCTCTACCTAACTAATAACTGTATAATATAGTTACGACATGACTGTAAAGCTTAACACAGTGCCTACCTACCTTATTTATTAGATAATTGATTGTTTTATAAACTTCCTAATTTAACTACCTACATCACATAAACCTAGAGTCTGATGACAAAATTGCGCAACAGGTTAAAGTTGGTAGGGTCATTTTCATAACAATCTCAATGTCATGGTTCTATGTCGATTACCTAATTAAGTTAATAAGTACATAGAAAATAAAATAGTGATCCCGATTTATTTTAAGAGTAAATAATCTCCTTTGCTTTATGTGGATGATGATGATGGATGACTGTTCTTCAATTTTACGTAGATTATTGTTGGACTATACATGTATAATAAATGGCTGATTGTTTTACCATTCTTCACCACACTATAGGTACTTCTGAATGATTTGATCAATTATTGCAGTAACGCAGCCTTGCTTAAACAGAATCAAGCATTTCAAAATTACCGTTTCAAACGCAAGGATAGCTAGTGTAGAGCATTATGCATTGCAATCTCGATATCGATGCAAGACACTCGACTCGCGAGTATCGATTGGGCGGGGGTCCGGCCGGGAGGGGGCGGGTGGTTCGCGACGACGCGTACAGACGCCACTCATGCGAGGCCGTGCTGTGCCTCTAATTGAAAGCGCTGCGACAGATTTTATCGATATCGATGAAATCTTTTTTATTGTTTTTCTTTCATGTTGCAGGGGATGGCAAGAAAGCGTTGACCCAGTAAAATCAAATCGGTGGTGATGATTTATTAAAGTCTAATCTACCTAATTGTTAAATGGTTAGGAAAATCAGTAGTACTTACTACTTCGTTAACAACTGCAGGCCTATAGTAGGTATACGGATAGCTGATATGCATACATTTATTGCTTTGTTCAATATTATGTTTAATCCTTAACAATTTAAGTAGGTAGGTAGATACTTTTCATTGATAACATCAATTCTTCACTTTATTGATATAAATGCCTAGCATCGTTTATTGAATACAAGTATTCAATGGTCTCGTAGCAAAGGCGTAGCATCAACATTATAAAGATCTTTATTGCGTAGCTCGCATCAAAGTGCATTATTTAATATTAATGTAGGTATTTTAAATGGATCAAAGTAAAGCTTCTTACCTAATAGTTAGCTATTTCATTCAATTTTTAGAGCTCTAAAAGCTTAACTCCATTGGATGGAAAGAAAAATAGAATAAATAAATATATCGGCAAACACGTCGTCTGACGTCTAAAACACTTGAACGAGCATTAGCTAGTCTAAGTGAGTCGCCGAGCTCGTGAATTTTTTTATCGACAAATAAAAATAAATACTCCGGGACCGACCGCACTGCGAATAGGAGTTTCAAGAACGGCAGTCCGCGCGAGTGATTTGCGCCACCCGCTGCCGCGCGGTCGCGACGCGGGCCAGTGATGGGGTAGTGATGCTGGAATAAGCGTGTCGATATCGATAAAATATTTTTGTGAAATATATAATATAGATGGGTTAATTGAGCTGTGTATTGTGCAGAGCAAGGTTTCTTGATAAAAAAAGTATTTATTTAATGGTATGAGGCAATTCCAATCATAATCAAACATAGTAGCTAGTTGAAATTGGCGCTTTTATGCAAAGATATCGATGAATTTGAAGTTATGGACCAAGACATCCATTAGTGACGCACTTCGAGCACGTGCCGTGCAATCTTCAGCTCGTCGCAGCTCCCAGGGAGCAAACAAAGGAGTGTTATTGTCACGCGGCGCCGCCCCCCGGCGCGGTGTCCGTGGCGACGGCCGGCCGGGCACCGCGGATCGATATCGCTCGAGATCTCGGCCTACGCCTCGCCGGCCATTTGCCTACCTCGACGCCTCAGGCTCGTGTGTACATAACCCGCCACCCACCACCCGATACCCCCAGATTACCGCCTACAAAGCAAACTTCATTGGTACGTGCATGCAATATGCGCAAGGAGGCCGAATTGCGACTCCGCTGCCTGGCCAGATTGCTTTGATATTCGAGAACCGAGAACCTGTAGTTACGGGTATGTAGGCCAGGTCATTGCGTCTCCGGGCTTCTAAAACTATGCCTGGCGCACAACGGCTCTCTAGGCTTGTATAATCGAAAACCACTTACGTAAACCCATACTATCTGCCTGGTTTATGATCACGTTTGCCATTAAAGAGGATCTTCTATTTTCAAATAGTTGTTTGTTTAAAGATATCCACAGAAAACCTCACTACATTTAAAACTTTTGTCTAAACAAAGAACTTCGAAACATTAGGTACCTAAGTGTTCTGTATGATCCAAAAGTTAAATAAATTAATTGAATTGAATTAATAAATATTTAAAAATTAAATTAATAAGAACGATAACTATTAATGTAAGTTTTTTACCAATAATTATTATAATTTAGACACTTTGATGATGTAACGTAAACCACACGTTTCACATTATATTTTGTAACATAGGTACTCAAGAAGTCTTGGTTTTAAAGAATAGCACGCATCCATCATCATCTATATGTATGTTTAGTATATCAATAATCTAGCACCCGTAACACAAGCTTCGAGCTTACCACGGGGCTAGATGTCGCTGTGTAAATCGTCCAGCAATATTTTATTTATTTATCATTGGATCTGTGTAATTTTACTTTTAAAGTGCCTAGGTACTTAAGTAAAACTTAGTAAATTGACTTACGTACTAAGACTCTTTTTAGCTCATACACAAACCTTAGTGGTTTTCTTTGTGCTATTATTAAACCCTAATCTTTTTAAAATGTTATTTAAGTACGATAAATAAATTAAAAAACTTACTTACTTAGAGATTTTGCTTTCTTTACTTAAATTATTAATTAGGAATAATAAATCTTAAAATACCTTCATAGGCCGATGAAAATTGTCATTGTGTAAAAACAATACATTTCTAAACGGACTACTCAAAAATTTACTGATAAAGAATTCTTAAATGAGTAAAACGTACCTACCTAAACTCATAAAAGGTTTTCAAAATATATTATACAAAGAGTGGCATAAAGGTAAAGTCCCATTACGCTCCGCGCCACCCTCTCGCGAATGAAAAGAGGGAAAGTTCATATTTGCATGAGGACTTCGCCCGCGTTCGCAACTTTACCGAACTTCGTACAATTGCAGTGATAAAGTTGACGAACGAACTTTGTTTTCAGATGTTTTTTTATTTCATTTTCTGAAAAAATAGTTAATGGTAAGGCGGTAGCCATTTTAGTAAATATTTTTTATTGAAATCGAATAAAATTCTGAGCAAAGTTATCACAAAGAATATTTTATTCACTTACCTTACTTCCTTTATAATATAAGATAAATGTGGCGTTTGTTTTATTTATTATTCAATATGTCTTCATAAAATAGGTACCTACCTATTAAGACTACACGGAAAACTGAAAAAACTGCTTTTTAAGTAAATAAAGTACATACAAACGCATAAATTCCTGCCTCATTTAAAATCTTACGAAGAAGCTCTAGCACAATTAATTAAACACGAGTAGCTACATCATTACGCCATAATTCGGCCTCCGAGGATTAACGAGAGCCCTCCGCCATAATAAATAGATCGAAAAACAAACAATAAAGAACTGAATGAAATGAGCGAGAACGACGAGTGAATGTGAATGAGCAGCGCGTCGCGCCAGGGCGCCGGCAAATTCGGGAATATTTTAGCGTATTTCAATAAAGGCGCGACATCTTTAATCTAGGGATCGGGCAGGGGCATAAATCTTGCAAGTACAGGCCAGTCCAGGGTCTGAGGGAGTTTTGAATCATTTAGCGAAGCGGCCGCGCGACTTCCGTCCGGCACGTGCTGCCCCCACGGCCGCAGGGCACAGAATACCACGCAGTTAGTACGCCGCGCGCCACCCGCGCGTCTGTCTTGTCGAGACAAAGGGGCGATAGGGATGGGAAGTAACTTGGATTCTTCGAATATAGTCGATTGTTTACTTTAGGAGATGAAGCAAATTTATTTTAGGAATTCAAATGGTAATGTCAATTTAAAAAAAATGTTTCATTGTGACTCTTGGTATATTAAGTAGGTACCTAATTACAAAATTAAAGTCACAAAATGCTACAAAGTGGCAATTAAGATTTGTCTAATGATAATAATACATATTTATTTCCACCATGTTGTATTACAAAGTTTTTGATATATACGGGTGTTATTAGAAGGTACCATAATTAAGTACCTAACTAAGTGCTAATGATGGTTAATTTCTGTATATAATATTTGTTATAAATGTATGTAATAAATAATTATTTTGTATTATTATTGTCATGTCTTTTGTATAATAGATATTAAGCATAACGATGATTCATCATAAAATACTAGATAATGAAAGAATTCAGCAATCTCAATATAAGATAAAAAGTAGAGTAGTTGTCCCATCCCTAGCATACGACGTCCGAGCCGCCTCTAATTTGAATTCACGGAGACTCCGCGACGCGTCCGCCGCGTCGGCCGCGCCCGACTTAATGAATCGCGAGGGGGTTGTGGGGGCGCCCACAGGGGGCACTGGGGGTGGCCGGGGGGGTGATCGGACGGCCACCGCATCCTCCGCGCGGATAAGTGACGCCCGTGTTGCTCAGTACATAGGTACGCCTTATGTATCTCAGCACATAGCGGCCGGCCTGTACCTACGTAACGCTCGCCAAATTTATGTCCCGCACATGTCTAGAGACCGCGGTGTACCTTCTGAGGGATTTTGCGTGTTTACGTACAAACCGGGCCCGCAGAAGATATTTGAGACGGAATTTCTCGGACCCTTATTGATGAGGTAGCCGTCCGGGCTTCGCTAATCCTGCCCTCGCACATATGAGCACATTCAATTTGATTCCAAATATCTTCATTATATTCATGGCATTTGCAGAGCACATTGGGCAGAACGACGCATTTAGTTAAGGTTAATCGAGGCGAAGGGTTTGGGATAAAATAAATGCAAATGAGCCTGAGAACGGTAGAGTAGCCCCGAGCGAAACCGCTGCTTTGTCCGAATCGAAGTCGACTGTAAACAAAAACTTGCTAATGGGCAATTATGCAAATAGCGGGCTCGTGATGACCAATCAAAACGCAGTAAATTATTCAAGAGATCCGAACTAATAAAAACTCAATCGTTATTTCTTTCCTATACCTACGAAAATTTGTTTTATTTTTTTTATAATATTTCCTATAACGTTCAACGTAACCACGTTAGTAAACAATATATAATGTAGTTTGCATTCAAGTTTAGTCTCCACGTCACTTTGAAAGTGAATAGCCGACCCATATATTATTTTTAGCAACATTATTATTACTCCCATTCTACGAGTATTATCTGGTAGGTACCGATAAACACACGATCCAAACGACCCATCGAATACTAATTAAAATATATTGTGTACCACCCTACGGTCAAGCCTGCGGCGCGGGTGAGCGTGGGAGACGGCATCTCGCGTCGCCCCGAGACCGGCATTATCATCGATAATCACGCGATATCGATTGATGACGTGCGCACCGCCCTAATTTGACGCGGGAAACGGGATTAGGCGAAGTCGCGAATATTGTGAATGTCACGTGGAGTTAAGTTACAGTTATGTACTTACTAACTTAGGACTGCCTTGTTTGGACGTACCACACAAATACAAATAGAATGTCCAGTTCGATAAAACAAATTTATTTGAAAAAGTACCTACTGAAACTTATTAAATTTAAAGTTTTAAAAGATTAACTTTTACTCTCTATTCTATGAAATAGCAGGGGACTAAAAGTTAAAGATTTATATAAGAAGATAATTCGCTTCCAAAATAACAGCTCGTTGGATCATGGAGCTGTAACAAAGTGCGGTATATTAGGTATACTTTCTTATACTTCTGCGGGTATTAATTGTCATTTTTCGATGTCATTAATTTAATCGTCAGACTTTGTTACCTAATAATGTTAATTTGACGGGGTGGTACAATTCTTATACCGGCACCACACGGGCAATCATCCTTGTGCAAGTTCCTAATTGGCGCAGCTGATGCTAACTGCTAACATCAAATATTTCTCAACACGTTTCCCGCGAAATTTTATGGTCATTTTGCCTTACAGCGCTGGCAGCGCGGAGGCACGTCGATACATTAATTATCGATAGATGGCCACTCTCTAGAGCGCACTATTACGTTATCTATGTTGGCTTGGATAAACGGTTTGTATCTCTTCGTGATGTTTTGTTTGTGGTTTATGTTGTTAGATTCGAAATTTGAAAAATGAAGTTATAAAATTATTTCTTTTTTCAGCAAGTTTGTTGGGTATCTCGAGATTATATGAACCTTGGTTCTTATCACGAAAAAACTGCATAATTATTTTTGATAAAACTCCAATATATTATATACTTACTCGTAAACCGGTACCGAAAAAGCAAAACTATCGATAAAACAGGGTGAATCTAGTTGGTCGGGTATGTTTAGTTGGGTAGGTACTAGCCCTCGCGGCAACAAGTATGTAGGTACATACTCGCTACCAACTCCCTTTAAAAAGTATAGATGGATTTAGATTTTTGACTTAAAACTTTTTAACTAAAGTTTTGTAGTTCTCTTTAGACACAGGTAGTTCTCTTTTGAAGATATAGAAGTTTAGTTTACACGACCTGCGACGCAAGAGGTTGAGGGTTTGATTCCCTCCTCCGGACAAAAAAAAATTCCGATCTGCAAGTATTTGTTCTGTGTGTTATTTATTGAATAATAAGAATAATCATCTATGTTTGTATTTATTTATTCCAGCAATATTTAAGTATAGTAAAACCATTCTAAAAATGAACTCCCCTCCACAAGACCGTGATGATTTCAACGTGTGAGAGGAAATACAGAAAAACAGAATAGGTACACAGAAAAAAAAAATCAGAATTCGGTGGAGGGGCGTTCATTTTAGAAATGGTTTTACTATACTGTCTCGAATACCTGACTAAAGTTGGTGCCAGCTCTATGACTACTTCTTAGATTGACGTTTGTTTTTAGAAATTATTAGGCAAGATCCCTTTGCGCGTTGATATATGCGCTACCCTATGATCTCCGACCATCATCTTACACAATCGATCAGACACAGGCACAGTCACTTCCCTCAAAAGGGACCAATTATCTTCGAATTACGGAATAGGGATGGAATAGTTATGGTTATACCAAACTACGGTATAATTAGATAATGATCCTCCTTTGAAGGCTTCAATTGGACTAATCGCTGGTCAGTTTGTTGGTTCGACTTCTGGGATTACACTTACCGAGTTTCTCTGTGTTTTAGGACCGAAAGCTGTTCCATTCCGCGTATTTATTATAACTATACTTACCTACCATATAATTTTACCGTGGCCTGTCTACAAATCTACATCCATTCCATCCTTTTCCCGCGAGTGTCGCCAAGCTAACTGATGTATACCAATTATATCAAAATACAGCAGCGTCATTGCGATATGATTGTAACAAGAAGATATTTTTGTTCGTGTAAGAATTGGAATTTCTCCGAAGAATTAGCAGTCTGGCCCCGCGCGTACTTACGAGCTCTGCGCCAGGTGCATCGCGGCGTCGCAATAAAAGAACTCACAGCTCAAGAAATCTAGCTCCTACACTACTAAACTAAATTAAAATTCCCGCGTAAGACCCCCCGCTAACTACAGACTTTCTATCGGCCGATAGTTTGGTCGGGTTGGGCTGTTAGTACGTTTTTCGACCGATACCAAATCGTGTAGTATGCGGACTTGCATACATCTTCATACTGATTATAAGCCCGACCAAACTATCGGCCGATAGAAAGTCTGTAGTTTGCGAGGGGTCTTATAGTTGAATTTCCGCGCTAAACAGTAGCCAACATGTTCTTCTGATAACCTATATTATTAGTACTTTTTTCGTGAAAGAAGAACAAACATCTACGTTCTTACATACGTGAACCATTTATAATATTAGTAGAATATGAACCATTAATACATTTTATTAATTTGTGATGCCTGAAATTAATGATTATTATTAAAGAGCCTAGGTATAATAAGCCACGCAGTCTTTCGCAGTTAACCTTAATTTCTCTCTTTGTTTATCTTTAGCATTTGAAATATGGAGATTTGAGTACAATGAGAGAGCTATTCTCAGTGTTTACTGTGTCTGTAATGTCTCACGGAGCCCGCGGGACGCGACGTGTCCGCTCGCACTCGACCGCACATCCGCTGCGCACTGCAGCGGATATCGACATCGATGTCGATGAAATGCGCAATATGCAAAAGCTCTTTGTTCATTGACAAGCCATCTAATCCAAATCTCTAGACATTATATATAGGTAATGATATTTTGGATGGGTATGTCCCGTGTGGTCGAAGAATAGCATAAACATAACTTTTTGATGGGACACACACAACTAGGGAAGTTATATACCGGAAGACAGACAGCAGCGTTACCGCGATCACTAATTCGCCTAGTAAGCGTGTCGATAATAACCAATTCCCCAAGATATTAAAGGGTTCTCTATGGGGAGAAAAAAAGAGTATCTATATTAAAGAGGTCCTATATTTAAGTAAACATTACAAGTCTAACATAGACAAAAATCGTTTAACAGATGTAATGGTCTGTAAAGAAACAAGATCCAGGCTGTAGGAAACGCCAACTCAATGTTTAAAAAAAACTATCGATACCGCATCGATCACCACTGGCCATCCCTAGCGGCATAGCGGTACTACGCACGCGGTTTCTCGCGGTCCCGGCGCGATACGATCGCCGCGAATGTGCGTGACCACATCCTGTCACTGCTTCCCCCCCCCCCCCCCCCTATATACCCCCCTCCACGACCCCCCATGGCCCCGCGGCGGCGCGAGCGCATGTCACTGGCGCAAGTTGCAAACAATTCTGTAGCTTTTTGTAACAGCTGACTATCAATATTGGATACGTATTGGGTAGGGCTCTATAGAAATATAAGTGTAGGACTTACCCAAGCTAGTAACCAGCGGTCGAACAGTTACGAAAACGTAATTGTGCCTATGTTGAAAGCTTAGTACTTACTTAGGAACATATCAAGGTTCTAAGGTAGATTCACTAGTTGTTCCAATATGGTTAGCTTATTACACTTGCGCGATCAATTAACTTGTTACCTACCTATAGTAGCAGCATTCTGCGTTAAAATTAATTTCTAAAGGGTTAACGATCTGATCAAGGGGTTTAAAAGTAAAACATAGGTTAGTTAGTTCAGTTAAATAATTTTTTAATTAAATTTTCAAATCTTAGTGCTAACTTTCGTACTAAATAAATCCTTTAAACACTGAAAATTCATGAAATCAATATAATACGTAATGAATGGACAAAATCAATATAATACAAGATTTGTGCAAGATGGAATATAATATCAAACATTCAGTAAAAAATTTGACTACACGAACTTCTTCAACCCTCAAAAACTCTTTGACAAGTTAAATTAAAATCGCCCGTGAAAATTCGACGAAATAACACTGGCGGCAAAATTAAAAAATAATTAGTAAAACTCCCGAGAAAAATTCCCTGAAAATTCACATCGTCTCGTGGATGTCGCATATTTTTTAACCGTTGCGCCCCCACCGGGCGGTCTCGGGGGGGTTAATTAGTCGAGAACGCGGTCCGGCGGCACTCCATCTAAGTTGTTTCCTTCTTTATTTGCCCACTTGATACAAATGTGGGTTTTGTCGTGCGAGATGGGTTCTCATCGAGAGCTTTCAAAGCTGCGATAATTAATCTGGGAATTTTCCGAATCGCTTTTCAGTCAAATCAAGTCTTTCTTATTAAAAATTATTTGCTAGGTATACCTATATTTCCTCTAGGTATCAGTGTGTCAAGTTTTTTTTAACTAAAACTTGTACCTACATATCTGCTCTAAACCAATCTCTACCGGTCGACTTGCTAGTTAAAATACTCCATAAATAAATATCTACTTCAAGTTTATTTTACTTAAGAGCTTAGTATTCCTTTGCTGTTAACTTCGTTATTTACAAAACATGTTAATAAAAAGTTATCAAAGCTTTATTACTAATTGCCGTCAGGAAAATCAAGCGCAGATTCTCTCGGCAAGTTTGTCTTTAAAGATAGCGGCCAGCATCTAATTATTTATTTATAAGCTACACAAAACACATAACTATTGATGTCGTTTATAACTCAATCAAAGATCGTTTATTACGTAAAGCAATACTCAGAGGGGGCAATTCTCTGTGATAACCAACTCTAACGATATTAGCTATGTTTTCATTATTGTGTTATAGTGTTACAACAAATATGTTAACAGTCATTTATATTATATTTCTTTGTAGTAACACAAAAATTTACATTCGACCGATTTATTTGTATAAAATTTTATAGATACCTACATAAAATGTCTCATTTGCCTATCTTACAGAAATATCGCCATCACACTCGCAGCGGCCGAGAATCAGCGACTCGTGGCAACTGGCAAGGAGTGGTAAGCGCAAGGACATTTAGCAAGCATTCGGCGAAGCTCCTCGCCCCCGGGGCCGGCCGGACCCGCGCTAATGAAGGTGAATATCTTCAAAGCGGTCTGCGGGACCCGTCGCCGGCGGTCATGCTGAATCTTTAAACGGGTCGCGCGAGGGTTACGCAAATGGAAACTAAATTTTGTTTGACCCGCGCCGGACTCTGTTTGTGAGATTGCGTTGATTATTGTGGATAGTGTTTGGGTGTATTATGTAGAATTTGCTGTTTACTTTTGGTATTTCAAAGAAAAGTTAACAGTAAAACAAAAAAATAGTAAATCGAAATTGAAAAACTTCCTTCGTTCTTTACGAAGGAAATGCTTCGGAGCGAAAAGCAAAATGAAAATACAAATAGCAAAATTCGACTTAGGAATTGACTCGGTGTATTATTAGTCAAGTATACTGCTTAAGTTTGCTGAATTTTGTGATAGGTAAGATTTGTTAAAATATACCTTTCAAACGATAAATACATTCGAAAACAATTAATTTAAAGTTATCACCGCATTGAACGTACAAAGACAAAGAGCAAACCACATTTTCGTCCAGCGACTTCAGATTCCAAATCCTTAGCCAAACAAAGCACAAGTCCCACATGCCCGCCGTAAGGATCACAATACCTCAGTCCACGTCCATTACGCTCGGCACTCGCGTTCCTTAGAGCCTGATATTCCGAGAGCTGGCACCAATTTTGTGTAGGTATTTGGGGCGAGCTGAAAACTTGTCTCGCACCTCTTCTATTAGGTATACCTATACCTATCCTAACACCAAACTGATGTTGACTGATTGACCTGAAAGGACATGATTTTTGAGATCGTTTGGCGTTTGGAAATTCTCACCAATAACATAAGGATCAGTTATTTATTTCAGTTCAGATCAGTTAAAAGTAACTATAATTATTACTCTAAAAACATTTTAATTAACCTTTTGGTGTAATAGACGATCTTAAAAATTAACCGCTACTCATCAGCCAGGTCATCAGTTTCCTGTTAAAGCATAATAGGAGAGGTAAGGGACTAGTTTTAGCTTCCCTTAAATACCTACCCATAATTGGTGCCAGCTCTCCGATTATTTAGAGCCTGAGGAATGGAGCTGCCCCCTCCCTCGCCCCCAGTGCAACGCAGCTGACGCTGACTGTACCGAGACGTAATCTACGCGACGGAGAACGATTATGCTGACAGTAGCTCTTCTAAAATTGCTTGTTCGAATTTCGAATCGCTTGCGCTTGTTGTTGTAATTGCATATAAGCAGCTTTTGCCTGGGAATTTGCTCGCACACTATTGGTAAATTGGTATCTTTGTTTTGTATGAATTCAGAGTGGTAAGTGACGGTTTTATTCGATCGTGAGAATGTAAACTGCTACAATTCAAAATAGCACTTGGAATTTTTTTAAAGCCTTGTTAACGTCAACTTGTTTGGTATAATTACAGGCATTCAATTTCATTATATATATCTAACGTATAGCATAGACTAATATAAAATGATGATGATTGCGGTACTGTAACCTGTACTATGCCGGGCCATGTGAAGATAAAGCTAAGTCATCCTCAATGACAATGGCTTCGTGCATTGATTTCAGGCCTCTTCGGTCCAATTAAGACTCTACCTCTATACTATACATAACGGTCTAAAAGCTATAAGCCGTTCCTTCGGACAAAGGAGTGGCGTCTTTCCTACTGATATCAAAGTTTATAGATATTACTTATTTATGAATCAAATGCCTTTCTACATTATTGGAATTTGGCCTTTGTACGAGAAAAATAATTAAGAGTCCTTGCTATGAATAGGTTGATGACGACAGTTGCTTTACTGCAACTTGTATATACTATGGCGGGCTATCTCAAGATACCGTTTTGTCTTCAGCTACATTTGTGCCGTGCATTGATGGCAGGCCTCTCCAGTCCAATTAGGAAGCTACACTAGCAATATTCCAGTACTTTGACATAACATGGGTTTGTTGTGTCTAATGTGGTCATGTTCATAGGATAAGTTAGAGCAATTGTAAAAGCCGTGTTGGATATGTGGGAGCACACTCGACTTTCATACCGAAGGTTTAAATCCCGACGCGCACCTAGCAGTTTTCCGATATGATCTGACAAATATGATGAACATGTGACATTAACCAACAACAAGTCGGGATTTATGGAATTGCTTCGCAGTAAGAGTGGCAGACAGCACTAGCAGTCACACGGTACGAAGCGAGTCCTTATTGATACCTAATAACCTAGCACGCGTGACGGTATCTAGGTATACGATCAAACCCGGAGGATGCTACCTAACCTCTCCGCCGCCCGCGAGGCCGGTGCCCTAATTAACGCGCGCCCCCACCGCCCACCACCCAGCGGTCAAAGAGCAGAGTGAATTGATAAGAGACGGGCTACCGATGTCTGTTCCAAATACAAAATTTGAATTCTTGTTTGAAATTTGGAATGGGTTTGAAAAATTTTGATCCATATTTAAAAATTTGAATTCTTGTTTGATATATGGAATGGATTTGAAAAATTTTGATCCATTTTTGAAACATTACTAAGCGGAATTGTTTTGAAAGAAGAATCTTAATGTTAAAAAAAAAACTGCAACGTGTGAATAATGGCCAGACACAGTCTTCAGTATTCATTATAATTATCTTGAAGTGAGCTATTATTCTTATTTATTTTTATTGGGATTGACATTAATTATCTGTCATTTTTCTTTGGATTGTGACGAAAATTCGCTCATGGAAGTGTAAAAGGATCATCCATAGAATATAGTATAGACCATAGAGGTATAGAGGAAGACTGCCTCGTAAACTCTGTACGTATCAGCGGTTCCTGCGAACGCGGCGAAACGAGTCCCAAGCAGAATAAGGCCACGGGTATGATAGACCCCGACTTTGAGGACAGAACTTATTTTTATTGCGTTCAGCAGAATTTTACTTAAGTGATTGTCGCATATTGTATGCTATTTTATATGATCTTGAATGTATTGCAGAATAAACTTTCTTCATAAAATTATGTAGGAACATTTATGAATGGTTGATTATAGTATGATTGCTAGCTCCGAGGCTTGAATCCTTCATCATGAAAATGTATCTTTCCCTATCTCCCCATGTTACGTTCCCACTGATGAGACATAGGGTCTTTTCACAAGAGAAACTATTAACTACAAAAGTGTATATCATTCACGAATAATGTAATCTCATAGTATAACTTTTCTTTTTAACTAAACCATTTTTTTTTGTGAAAAATGTTTAATTATATAGAAAGCGTTATCCCCAAAGTCAAGGCCCTCGTAACAGTAATGTAGCTACGTGGGCCCGCGGCTCCTCGGCCTCCAATTAACGAGTAATCACATCACGGGAGAGCACGACACGAACACATCGCATTGGGATTATTATGTTTACTGATAGACCGGGGGAAAGGTTAAATCTCGACTGCTTAGAAAAGGGGTCAGTTTGAAAATACATTATTTCGGAAATAAGACTTACGGTTTCATTAATATTTCACAACTTGATCTAGGAATTCTAGGAATTAGGCGTCCATCATATGATTCTGTAATTATATTAAATTCGTGAAGCAACATTTATTTCATAAGTTTTAAAGACAATGTTTTACTTACACGTACAATAGAGCAAGCCAAACTCATATTTGAATTCCATAATAAAGTGTAATTTAACAGTGAGTGCGTGTTTGTAACTATAAAGAGAAGTAAGATGTAGGATCTATACTTTAACCACGGCAAAATTCACTGCAACGTAAACTCGCTAAAAGCTAGTTAAAAGATAAATCTCGCATTCCTTTTGGCGCCCAACGTGTGACAAACGGTCGCGCAACGCGGCGCCACTTGACCCGAGCGCTTCTGCCCGAAAGGTCGCGACAGAATAAAATTGATGAGGGTTATTTACGTGCAGTTGTCCTCAACTGATCGATATGTGGAGCCCCGAGGGCGCGTCAATTTGGCCCTCCGCCTCGTCAGCTAAATTATCCCGACATCTTTAAATGGAGTTTCGCGGCCCTCGCGTTTTTGGTCCCCTGTCGAGGTCTTTACGGCTTGGACTTTCAAAGCGTGTTCCGCCGCCGTCCCTGGGCGATACACACGATCCGCCACCTGCCACCCGGCTTCCTTATTCCACTAACATTACACGGACTCTAATAGAATTCGAAAGCAATCGCTTCTGACTTTTCAAAAACTACAGAAACCAACGGTAAAAGATTCTACCTCTAGATAGAGATGCTAAACTAGACGGGGTTATAAAACCGACGATTGCTTAAAACCGGAAAGTCATCACTTATTTAATATTCAAACGCAAGAACCAAGACATCGAACTCGAGACACTATAAAGTTTTCGAACGTGATGTAAAACGGGAACGAGCGTTGACATAAACTTGCATAGGGTAGACCGGGGTCACTAGTAACACGGGGCAATAGTACCATTGGGAATATCTCAACTTCTAGGAGACCTATCTTTGTGTGCGTTAGCCGGGGTACGCGCCTTAAGTGTCCCGACTTGCTCACTAGTCGGCAGCGCGCTCGCTGCGAAACGGACGTCTGTACGAGCATTTTTTTGTATTCAAGCACCCAAAGTAATTTTTTTTGCTATTTTGATTGCCCTGTCACTCAGTGGTTACTGTGTTTCATGTAATTATATATTAACCACGCGTTTACCTAGGTATCCAGTTCTAGAATTCCCAATATTGTGTGTCTAAAGCACAACAATGTTCCGAGATATTAAGTTATTTCTCCAAAATCTATACTTGGGGTCAATTGTACCGTCTTCTCTGGGAGCAATTGTAACGGTACAATTAACCCCGTGGTACAAATGACCCCTGATATAATTTACAAAAATGAGTACAAATTAGGTGAAATAGTAATTAAGAAATAGTTTCATACTGTTATTTTTAACACTCTGTCGTCTTAACAAATAATTTAGTGGATTTCGCCATCTTTGCATTCAATGTTACTGGATAGATAATGGTTTTACTTAAAGTTAACTTACAGTTTAACAGGGGCAATTGTACCAGGGTCAATTGTAACTCCATAGAAAATAATATATGTCAATTATTTCAAACAATTTTAGATATATAAGCTATTTGTTAACTCTCAATCAAAGCTTAGACCAAAGCGATTATGCCAAACTATAAGAATTTGAGTTATTTGTGTTTAAAGTGGAGAAAACTCAATTTAAATTTGTTTAGTTTTATCTTGTGAATTTTGTAGGACTGTTCCTGAAACCTACGTTCTTATTTATAGTGACTGATTAATAAATGCCAAAATAACAAATATACGATACTATAGTTGTGATTCGATAATTTGTTTGTTTTTTATTTAATTTTGAATTTTTGGTACAAGTGACCCTGGGAAGGGGTCAATTGTAGCACTCGCCCTGTCATCATTCTTACCTAATTTTCTCTATGTTCTGTAAGCCCTACGTAAAATTAAACAAAATGGTTTGTAGCTATTGAATTTAGGTTTCTAGAAACATAATCATTATAGTAAAATACCCAAGTTTATATAGTACAATTGTCCGAAAACCAAAAAGTGTTACAATTGCTCCGGGTCTACCCTACATATGTGATTGTGACTTATCATGCATGCACGAGAAAACAGGGCCCTAAAGTTTCAAACCTCACCCGCGCTAAGCAGAGATGTTATCATCCGAAGTAGGTATGTAGGTACATAATTAAGTTAACGCACCGTCTCAGCTAGCGGCCAGCGGCAATAATCCCACCCTCCTCGGGCGGCGTAGCAGTCAACGTCCATGCACACGCCACCTTAATGACTTACCCACGTCGTTGGCCGAGCTCCGGGCAACGCCACCCATTTCGAACACACAGACGCTGCTATGCATCGCCGAATATCTTGGAGCTTTCGCAACGGGTGGGTTATCAACGACCAACACGCCAACGAGCCAGTGTAATCACCAGCGGCGGTGACCGTTCGCGCGTAAATTACGTTGCTCGACCGGTGTAAGTCGAGCCGCAGGGTTCGGGGTATATCCCTGCCTTGGAGCTCCGCTTGCACTGGCCAGTCGGTAACCTACGCGTCCTTCGCTAATGCCCGCTTAGGTAGCCCCGGAGCGCGCTCGCAAACACAATCGTGTGCCTTTTATAGCCCCCTTCTAGGATAGGGATGGCATGAATGTTGTCACTGATTGATCGGATGTGTTTTGAGACACCGGCATGTACTTATACGTATTGCGATTAGATGGACGCCTACGATAACATTACTTTTAGTGTTACTGCTAAACTGGACAGTTTTAATAGTTGGTTGTGAGTTAGGATATAATTCTTGCGGAATGTAATATAAGTTTGTCTTCTTGTGTAGGATTATGAGATCTAACTACCTCATACCCACGTGGAAGGCAAGTTACTGCTAACTAACTGACACAATGTTTCTTGCGCTGCACATAATTCTTGTTCATAAAAGACTTGGGCAATAAACTATCCAGTACCTGATAAAATTTAGCCTTTGTTAACAGTGTCCGACCTTCTCGGAAAAAATAACAAACTGTCTCTGTTTGCTCCATAGAAAAATCAGCACAGCTTTGTACTGAAAATCCCTAACTTAATAGACTCGAAGCGAACGAGCCCGAACGTGCTTAACCAACCTTATTAAATTACTGGCTCGTCGCGTCCCGCATTATCTTGCGACACCGTGCTGCGTCCCGCCAAATCCAATATCCGCACGCGTAATAACAATCGCGACCGTCTATCGGGCCCGCGTAAATTATGCACGACTTTCGCAAACACGCGCTACACTTTCCTCGTCTAAAACCAACCTTATTTCTTGGTCCTTAAGACTCATGTGGTATGTAGATGGTGGTGTGTCCGCGAACGGTCGTCGACGACGCCGCCGTGCTAATGGCTTGGACCCCCCCTCCCCCTCCTTCCCCGAACCGAAGCAAAGCACACGTACAGAAATAAGGGAAAGCTTCGCGCCTAATTGTGTACAGGGATAGTTGAATACAAATTGTGGTGAATAATCGATGGCCTTGCTTTTATTTTTGTTTCTTTTGATGTTCTATCTATTCTAGACTTACGGACTAGATATCATCAATTGGAATTGGAAGGGTTTAGTTCGGAATATAGGATCAATTCATATGACCAATTAATTCCACAAATCTATTGTGATGTTAATTTGCCAATTAGTAGTTTCGATAGATTGCGCACATTAGCAGAAGCCATAGTGGCAAACCATAGTTATCTGATGTTGTTGATGTTAATGATGAGTTGAGAGAAACCTGCCAATAAGGAGTAGACACGGAATTGCTCGTAAACAAGAAAACTGTTTTTGTGTTTCTATCAGCGCAAATTAAAAAAGTAGAATCCAAAGAGGATCCAATCTGGCTTTTGGCGCGTGCTTTTCCCGCGTCCACTTTCCAAAGTTCTTTTTTCCGTGCACAAAGGCAAATGAGGGGAGACTTACTTACTTCTTTTCTCGTGCACCCCGCGGCGCGGATACAGGCCCGTAATCATTATGCCAGGACGGCCATTAGCGTTTTGAAATACATTCGATGTTTAAAATGTACCTACCTATCCCTCGGCCGGGAAGTTTGACGGAAGTATCTAATTTACATTTATCTATTTATGTGAACTTAAATCTGTCTGGTTTCAATATATTGGAGTTCCCATTTTTTTTCATTTTTACAATTTAGGTTACTTATAAAACAAAACAAATGCATCAAGTATAACTTATACCTTAGTTTGGGTGGTACGTTAAAAATAGGGTCTAATTCTGCGATTTACGAAAGAAACTATTTCATCAATCAGTTATTTCGGATGTAGGTAGATGATGATAAAATCACTGTAAGAAGTAAAAACAATCCTCAACAGTACTTAGCAGGTCACTTTATAATTGTAGGCTATTGCTCAAAATTTTGCAAACTAGTGTTGTACCCGTAGCTAAAACACGGAAGAGCAATTATCGATAATCCAGGCGTTCAGAAGACGCGCTGTCGGCGGGCGCGGTTCACCCACATCGCTCGCATGAGCTTGCGATATAATTCACATGGCTAGTGTGCGCCGTACACGCGCAATTTATGTAGGGTTGGCAACTTATCATAATTGCAATAAACAAAAATGACCAAAAACTTATTCTACTAAAACATATTATAGGAGAAGTTGCTGTGTAAATTGTCCAGTCCAGTAGATAAGTGTTGACATTGCCTGGTTGCGATGTACGGATTGCCAAGAAAGCACAATTCAATGTCAGCCAGCGGACGGCTATTTTGAATTATCTATGTAAAAAGATCAATGACATTTTTCGTTGCAATTTGATAACTCAGCCGTTCGGCTGAGCAGATTTACCTATGTGCCTAGAGAAGGTTTAGAAGGTAAGAAAACATGGGATTAAAACAGGGGAAGTCGCGGGCGGGTCAGCTAGTATCTTAAAAAATAATACGTAATTAATAATAAATTGGTCAAATAAATGTATTTAAAAGGAGACAGCCCTAGTGTGGGGACGCGGGCGGGCGCGGCGCCTTGACAGCAGCGCCGTTAATTCCTGAGCGCTCCTCGCGGGCGATTGACAACGCGCTCGGAATTTATCGGCGCGCACACTCGCCGCTCGCTGCTTGCTGCGGGGTAGTGCTGCGATCGGATGTCGATGATTCAAATATTCGAATAAAGAATTAAATAATAATGATAATAAATGGCTAAGTGCGTTAGATATAAATCAGATGGGAAATACCCAACAACGAACACCTATTATTGCTTTCTCAATATAATGTTATTTTCCTGAAATCTTATTTTAATGATGAATGTAATTTAATTTTAAGCTACTGAAAATTATAATCCATCAACCTTTTTGCAACGTAAATAACCACCCAAGCCAACCATTTTAAACACACATAAAATATGTATGTGCCCATTAATCTCCATCTGGAACAATCGATAAACCCAATAATTGCACATAAAATATTTTACCGATTGTGAAATTAAACTATCGAGTAAACCACAATAAGCACACGAACTACCCCAACACTACAAGTGTCTCCTGCGCTCAGTTACTGTCTACTGGTACATAGTGCTTATGTACTCTGTTGTATATAAGGCTCGCCTTTTAGGTCTAACCGAGCGGCAGCTCATTCGGTCTTCAGCTGTTCTGATAACGAACATTGTTCTAGAACATTCACGGCATAATTATTCCTACGATATGTTTAAATTCGCCTATGTTTTTGTTACGTGATTTTTCCTGCGTAGTTAAATGACTCTACGCTCGTTTGTCCGTACTATATGGATTTTCTTATCAGAAAATTTTACAAAACCATTCCAGTTATAATAAAACATAATTATAACCTTCCTAGTTAAACGGTTTATCTATTTTCAGTTAAAGAAAAATCAAAATCAAATCAGTAGTGACTGACGCGAAAGTTTACGAACTTACGAAGTACTCGTGCCTAATAACGGCGAAGCTCGAATTGGAAAATTTACAAGAATAATGCGGATTCTTAGTTTGGCGGTGTTTGTTGGACAACTACATCAGTCTTTAACGGTTTAAACTACAACGTTAAATGTTTGAAATATTAATTTTTAAATAGCCAAGAGTGGAGTCACCAAACTACTAAATGACTTGCCAAACTAGCTGGCTCATCTTACCTTGCCTTAGATATATAGCGTGTAGGGTCAGCAGAGCTTTCTCGCAGCGCATTCAGCAACCAAGCACCGCCATAAATACACACACCGTATTGAATCTCAAACGCTTCTTGTTATGCTCACCCTTCTAACTCAGATGTACCCTAAGGGCCCGGGCAGACGAGAGAATTGTGTTCGCGGACAAATTATGATTTTTTTCCTCTCTTTTCAACAGTTTAGTTAGCTCTGTTTACTAACGCCGGTTGTCGTCAACAATAGTACTTTTACGTGTGTGTCGTAAAACTAGCTTAGGAATTTATAATAGGAGACGAACAGCATCATCGTTCTTTGTACTAGACCGACTTAACACAATCACCATCTGCTTGGTAAATGTGGTGATTAGACCAAATCCCCCCAATAATGAGTTACATCATGATTTCGCCTTCTTTTTTCTTTCCTTCTTTCAAGTTTCCGTCTGAAAACCGCTGATTCGCGTGACACATATTTGGCACGTGAAATAAACGAGAATCCATAGCCTGCAAAGGTCTCTAGAGTGGCCAGGCCAGTGTCCACAGATAAGGACACCGTCCACTAAACAGTAAACAGGCGGTGGACGCAGCACGTTTACGCTCTAATAACTCCGGAGCTTCCGCCGAATTATCGCAGATTTACATCTGTTTTGTCATGTTAATTCCGAGACGGTTCCATGCGTTAGTTATGTGGATAGTCTTTAGCAGAGTTAGTATGTAAATTGTATAGATATACGAGCTTTCTGCTTTGCCCGCAAAGAAAACCTTATATTAATTACAGGTTTTAATTAGTTAGAACTAACATATCCATATTTGCAAAGTTGTATTACAAAAATACAAGCACATACAAAACTAGTGCGTTTTGATGATAATATAAAATGATTGAAACATTAGATAAATAACATATAATAACAAAATTATATAAATGAACGTTAAAATCGGCCCGCTTTTAAGTAAATCTTAATTAAAATCTTACGCAACTTCATTACAAACCAATTTTATATGAACTTTTAACCGCTAGATGGTCATCACATCTTTTATTTCCATATTTATGCGACTGTAAATCTAAACGGCTCGCAAATACGGCGGCCGGCAGAAGAGATCCTTGCTATCAGTGTAGGTGAATCTGAATACAAATGAAGACATTAGGGCTGCTGCGTCGCGGTCGCCGCTCGTTAGAGCAACCGCGGATGGGACTTCACTGGATACGACAATGTCGGTGTTACTGGTTAATGCCTACGACTTACAGAGCCTTGGTGGGCGTAGCGGTTATGTAGTGTGACTTAGATATTTAAAACATTATCAAATATCGATCACAAGCACATACCTATTGCGTGCTGGGAAAAAGTGTCTGTGTCCCAGCAGTAGGTACGTAAATAGGATGATGATGATGACTATTAAGCACGGGTCTTTCTAATAGGTATAACTCACGATGGTCCCGGTTATTTGCTTACCCGGTACAACTTACTTTTGAAAATAGTTAAAATAGCGCGATAAGTTTAAATGTAGTATTTTTAATTAGCGACTCGATAACACGATCAGAATCAATTGATCGGTAACTTTAGCCGTCGAGTGTACTGAAGTAGCGGGTCACTCCAGCCCACCCACGCGCTCACGGCGCAGGTACTGTCGCCCACGCGGTTCGCGGCTCGTGGAAAATGGCGGAAACAATTCTAAATGGCAGGTTATTTTTAAAGCCCCTGCTTAGCGTGGACTTCAGTTTGAAGTATAAAAGTTGTGAGAATAAGAAATTATAGGATGTTCCTTGATTTGAAATAACTTTTAGGAAGTATTTATTTTAAAGCAAATAACTTAAGTATATTGTTTTATCCGTGTTACTTTATTTAATAGGGTAAATTAATTCATATTATGTGCGTGGACTGTAGTTTGAAGTAAAATTAATGTGAGCGAAAGTTCAAATATAATTTAGAATGTTACACATACAAATATGAACATAGTTTTATTTTATAACAACGGGAATAACTCACGCATTTACACAGGAGTTAAAATACTCCAGACGTTTCGACCACAACAAGAGCAGTCTTTTTCAGGAGAAGTGAGCGTCCCGCCGTGCCCCGTCTCCTCTCGCGCGCAGTGAGAACCGCTACTATAAAATGAATAGTGTAACTCACGAAAATTTTAAAAATGAACGGAAATTTAATTTTTGCAAGCCACATCTAGTAGAAGTTTATCCGCGTACCCCGATCTTCCCGCTAGTAATACAAGTTGCGGGGGCTGACCACTGGTTAGAGGGGGAGGGGGGGGGGCAGTCTCTCGTTAGGGGCAGGAAGCAGGCTTAGGGCACGTACTCGCGCTGGTGACAACAGCTTTTTCCATCTATTTATTAAATAGGACGTTTAACAAACAAAAACAATATAAGACTCTGTGGACTATCAAATGTGTTTCATAATGTTAAGATTCGTTAAGTTTTTATCAGATTCGTGTTTGGCATTTCCAGGCGAAAAGTAAGATGTATTTAATTATTTTTTATAATACATCGTATAGCTATGAGTAGATAAAGTTACCGGCATGCTAGCTAGTAGATGCGAGAGTTCTAATTTCGTTTAAGACGAAATTTTGCATTGCATTATATGTTTTTTCTTTACTTTTCTTTTAATTTTCTGGTTTAATTTCTGATTATTTTAGCGAACAAGACGTAATTCAAGAAAAAGAGAATACATGATATTGAGCGACTCGACTTATCCCCCAAAAAATATATCGATTATCACAAAATAATCAAATCTAAGCTCAAAAGCCGAGTATTTGACAGGACACAAAAGCCAGACAGTGGGCCATAAGCGGCAGACGTGCCTCAGACCTACTTCCATAATATTTCCTCCTCAACTTTGACCTAGTTCCGGCAAGCGCCAACTTTTACAGCTCCCAACTTTTACTGCGAACTTTGTTTAAACTGCGATCGTAGTTTGCTTGTTTTTTTGACTAGACAACAAAAAGTAGGTACGTAATGTTAAAAAGTAGGTATCTATTATTGGTAGTTAATCCTGTGAGAAGTATAACTCGCGTAAAAACCTTAAACTAATATATAAACGTTATTTGAATAAACAAAGCTATTATGTGATTTGTCGTTAAAGATTTTAAAGAAAATAATGAATGCTTATCAAAATATGCTACATTTCTCGTATTTAATTACGAGTAAGTTAGCAAACGGAAAACTAAACCGTTAAATGATAAACGATCTTTAAAATTCACATTTTGGTGTTTGAACATATTTGCTTGCCGCCAATCGCTAATTCGTTATAAAACGAGAAGATTTATGTTTATTAAATTTATAAAATAATTAAGATAAATGCATAAACCTAAATGTATGAACTACCCTATCTCTGAACTCTGGTCTCTACGAGAATTCCTTAGTTTAAAAGAGTTGAACTACTTTCTCCAAATAGATCAACTCCTTAACGTAAATTCTCTTGTTAGAATACGGACAGATCTAGAATCTTTCCAGCTTTTATCCTCAAGCAATTAAGCAGGGTAGGTGGGTAGTAGGTATGTTCAAGTAGAATCCGTATTTGTTCAGCAACGGGCAATATCTCTGCGGAGAGGTGGAGGACAGTAATGAGAGAGCGGACGCGTGCTCCCTCCATCAATTTACATTAAGAGGCCTTTTACCGGAAATCGCGAAATTGTTCGGTTTTCTCGTCCTAATTCTATGGTTTACGTTAGTTGTTTGATATTACAATTACATCTTTATAATAGTTCGTTTTCTCCTCTACAAAAGTAGTAAGAAACATTTTAGATAACTTGTTTATATATTGAGTAATAATCATTCTCCGGATACATGTTTCGTAAAAAACGCTCGAAGACCTGTTTTCTTAGCTCTAATTTGTAGATTCTAATGAATATGGGCGATCAAACTAATTTTTATTATGTTACGTATATCCTATTCTTCATTTAGAGTAGAGTACATTTTCGTTAAATGCTTTTATTCTAAAGATATACCGAATTTAATATCGACCGAAAATGCTTCGAAACAAACCTCAATAACTCCGAAGTTCTAAATCAATGGGACGTCATATTTATATCAAAATATTTATCAACATTTGCTTAAACTATGATATTAATTTTAATTTGTAGAACGGTTTTGGTAATTTTTTATGAATAAAATAAAACTACCATAATTTAGTAGTTTTTTCATTCCGCCGGCTTTTTCCATTTAGTACCGCGCGAGCGCTTGTCGAGGTCGGACCTATGTCGGTTGTTCTTGAATAAAATATAGAAATATTTCGTAAAATGTCAGTGTGTGGGACTGTCAATTGCTGTAAAAACGCTGTTAGTGTGCGTGTATGTGTTATTGCGATACTACGACCGACATAAGTTGATCCGTTGATAACGATCAATTGTTATTTTTATTGATAACGATCAATTATTGTTGTTGCTGGCCTAAGAATTGTACCACTTGTTGCTGGCCTAAGAATTGTACCACATCATTGTCATCTTGTTTAACCTTATTTATTTGGAGGTTATGCTGTAGGATGTGGATTGCATATCTAAAGTTATCTATCCTAATTAAAAAACAACAAGGCAACTTTTTTTGGTGAAACCGTACAACGACTAAATGTAATTATGCCTATGATTTTTTTAGATTATGACTAACTTGCCGACCCGCCGACAGCTGCGCTTGCGTTTTTACGTTATTTACTAGTTTATGTTTTATAGCCTTTTTAGATCATTTTACTATCCAATACTGAAATCATATTTTAAATCGGACCCGCGGTTCCTGAGTAGCACGTTCAAACAAATAAACAAGCAATCTCCTCAGCTTGATAATTGTAGTATAGATTTCCATAATATTTATTACAAAGAAAATACTGCGTAATTTTTTGTTCTTATTTTTACCGAGTATCCAATATGTAAACAAAAAATAATGTACCTTTCTAATAAATAGGTATATTATTTATTGTAAACATTAAATATGTACCTTTCTAATAAATACAGGGCGTCCCAAAGTTATGGGCCATGGAGGGGAAGTACCTTAAATATCGTAGATAGTGAATTTTGCTCAAACAAGACTTCATTTTATTTTTAAAAGTTAGTAATTCTGCATTCATTGATTTTCTTTAACGAAACTTTTATTTATTCAAACACAAATACCTATACCATCTAACAAAACAAGCAACTTAAATATATATAGGTAATATAATTTATTTGTTTTGTTATAATTAGAATTTGTATTTAGTCCGTTCAATTTAGACTTTCGAACTTACATAAAGTCCCAACATTCGACAAAAAAAAACCATTTAATTACAAACCTACACACCAAATTTCAGAAGAATCGGTTTAATAATGAGCCCATAAGATGAGATGAATGAGGACATTTAACTTCAATAAGACTATTTTCAGTTTTATTCTTATATAGATAATTATTAATCATGAATGTTTTAATTTAAAATTATGTTCTTAATTGATTTCAAATAATCAATCAGATTTAAAATAAATATTGATATTATTAAGTATTTTATGTTAGTATTTACTTGAATTAAAAACTTATTTGTGTTTAGTATTATAAGTATATTATAATATATTCATATTATATTCCTCATAATTATGTAGGTATTTAGTTTAGTATTATATAATATATTCTTATATTATTTTTCTATGTACTATTATGTATTCCATTATTTTACACCACTGTCTATATATTTATAACTGTCCAGTCCATACATAGGTTGCCTGGAAGAAATCGCTCACAGCGATAAGGCCGCCCATTGTGCTCCAAATGTTTTTAGTTTTAAGTGTGTATTGTGTATTTTTGTTTTGTGGTGTGCAATAAAGCATTTTCTATCTATCTATCTATCTATCTAAGATAAAACATAATTGATTCAAATATTGAAATAAAAATATCCGTCATTTTGAATTTAGGAAAATATATTAAACACCTATCAATTAAATAAAAACATTAATATAATAATTATTTCAGAATGAAACTGAAAAAAATCCACTCAATAAAATGGAATTTATTCGATGCCATTTTCTACAGATCTAAAATAATTATTAGTATATTTGTATGTTTTAGATCGACGAAGTATCAAGATCATTTAGTATTTTTCATAGAATTCGCGTGACGCGCCGGTCACGTGGTGCATAAAATATCCAATTTCGCAATACTTCAAAAAATTAACAGGGCTCTTAACGATTCCCAGAAACATCCGCTGGCCACGCGTAAAAAGACTTGCGAGGTGCGGATTCAGGGATTTGAGGGGTTTTGGGTTTATTATTATGAGATAAGTGCGGAAATGCGTGTTGGCTAAGTGGGAGCACACCCGACTTTCATTCCGAAGGTCGTGGGTTCAAACCCCGCCGCGCACCTCTGATTTTTCTTCTGGAAAAATTATGTGTGCTTTAAAAACACGTGCTCTAACGGTGAAGGCAAACATCGTGAGGAAACCGGCATGTTCTGAGAACTTTTCAAAGTTTGAAGAACATGTGTCATTCACCAACCCGCACTTGGCCAGCGTGGTGAATTAAGGCCTAATCTCTCTCGCCAAGAGAGAAGTCCCTGTGTCCCAGCAGTGGGAACGTGAATAGGGGTGTTATGGTAAGTGCGGAAATTGTTTTGTTTGTTTATTTATTTCTTTAGCTATGTAAAATGCTTGTGAAATTTTTCGTATATAATATACCATAAAAGCGCGAAGGCTACCATGAACTTTAGTTTAAACTTTATTGGATTCTTATTTTAAATAAATTGTATGTGGTCCTTAAAATAATACACATTCAGTTATATGACGCATAGAAAAGAACATGGTAGGTATATATCATGTATAAAACACCCTTGGAAAATAAACAAAAACATCGTCGAAGTTTCATTCTCACACTCAAGGAAAACGACTATAATCCGCGCAGAAGGTAAAAACCATGTTCCTCAATCCACCCCTGCTCAGAAATAAAGCTAAACACGGGTTCTGCGAGGCAGCGCTCCTTTAATCCGGCGAGGGCGAAATTCACGTATAAATAACGAAGAAAAACTCACGGAATATGCATATAGGAACATGTATATGGGATGTACAGAGGTTGAGGGAAATTTGAACCGAGAGGAAACAGGGGTGAGAACGCATCTTGGAGTGCACATTTTTAGAGATTATACGCATTGTGTTATTTTGTGGGGTGAAATGTAAGTTCAAATGATCCATGATTATGCGTCTGTTAAATAACGGTTTTTGTAGATAATCTTTGTAATAATTCATAATATAACCTATCTATCACATTAACGAACTAATCCTCGCTATACCCGACCCTTGTTCTTCTATGTATTTCCTAATTTCTTGAAACCCCGAGCATAGCTCAATAGCACTTTGAGCAACCAACTCTACTTTAAACGTATTCATAAAGGCTTCTACCGTGAAGCACCACGTTTCGGATATCTATGTCATCACTGGCGATACACATTGGTCGAAGATTTTGTTATAAGGCCCACAGTTATTTTGGACGGAATGACTTAAGGGCGCAAAGTGCTTAGAAAAACGTAGGTCGTAGGCCTTTTCTATAAACTCCGCCTTCTTAAATTATGCAATAAAACAAAAGAAGACTTTCATTCTTCTTCATCTTTCATTCCCTTTATCGTCGCTTTTCTGCATACTTACAACGTTACGACTAATAGACGACAAGAGCCAAATACCAGATACAAACTATCGGCATAAGGCGCAAGTCAAAGTACAGTCATCAAGAAAAGATTATCGTCATTGTAAATCGTGTGCCGGTGCCGGACGGGGGTGCAGCGGCGTCCGGCGCGAGGCGTCAATTAGACGCGGGGCCCACCCACCGGGCGTCACTATCCAAAGGCTTTGCCCGGAAATTCGAGATGTAGTTACCATAGTTGCTTTGAAATAGCGAATACGGTGTGCCAGTGTGCCCGGTAGCTAGTGTTAATGGTCTAGCTAGATCTGGTAGATATGGGTTGCGATTGGCTGAATCAACATTTTCATCTGAATTATGAATGGAGAACGAAATGTTTCAAAAACTCCTTTTCTTTACCGGTGCAATAAGGTTGTATTACATTTTCCTCTGGTTTCATGACAGATCAAACTAAATGATTTAGACCCGTAAAGACAGAAGCGTCAATCTTTGAAGATACTGGACCGACTTTCTAAGATCTCTACAACCCTTGATCTTAATCCTCAAAAACCTAAAATTTAATCTATTGTAGAGACTGTGCTCACATAGTAGTTATGTTGCTATGATGATAAAAAATACAGTTTTCGGATCGATTTTTGAATTTGTAAGGGGTAATCTCTGGATCTTCTGTCTTCAAAAATATTTCAACATTAGCAAGCCTTACCTAATTATCTGTGAGTGTAATTAATTGGCTTAGACAGTTCCCGAAACAGGTGTTTTACCACGGGAAAACTTATTTTAACGCGAGCGAGGTCGCTGTTTTGAAAGCTATCACATCACAAGCAATAACACAACTAATCACAACGAGCTTATCAATCAGTAATCAAAGCTACGGGACATTTCTTAGCGAATGAGCATAAAGAATTTCCCTCTAACAAAAGATTTATAGGTAAAAATATCTGTAGGTATAGTTCCCTCATTACCCGACAGGGGGCCAATGCCTCGGTCCTCGTAAATCAATATCGGACCCTTATTAATTAGTGCGTTCGTTACGTGAGCTTTCCTCCATTCGCGAGCTTCTCCGTGGTGTTACTTCTTACTTACGTTTTCCGGCTTTTTTATTCACGAAAAAGATGCTTTGGTTTGTGAGCACTTTCATTTTTACCTGACTGCGCTAGCAGGACACCTAACATAGGTATAATGAGTGTTCATACATAATCATCATCATCACCCCCTATTTACGATCCCACGGCTGGGACACAGGGACTTCCCTCTTGACTTCTTTCTTGTTTGCGATCATTCTTAGAGCACGTATCACCAAGGCGTACATAGTTTTTTCGAAAAAAAAATCCATAAATTAAATTCGCGCTGGTCGCCTATGTGGCAATGATTTCAAACTGTCAATATACTTTCAGTACCTTATTAATTTAGATGTCTGTTGGTCTTAGCATGATCCGGCTAGATGTTCAGAATATTGATGTATTTCGCATCCCTACCGTGAACCCGGAGAGTTTTTAATTATCCCGGCGCGGTCGCGGTGGCACCTCGCGCGAACACTCTCCCAGCACATTTTTAATGGTTCTTTGGACTACGCTTGTTTTTACATCCGAATAAAGATCTTTGATAAAAAATAATTAAAATGTAGTCTCCCAATAATAGAACCTTAAAGTTTTGAGGGTATTGGATTAAACACCGCGCTATCAGGCGACCTGATGATTATACTTGATGATGATTTAAATAGTTTGAATTCTTTTTCTTATTTTCAAGTAGCTCCACTCCAATTTCCAAGTAACTTACGGTAACGTTGGCTAGATTTTCTTAAATAAGTGAGCGGAATTTTCAGTCAAGCGAGTCGGAATTAACGGAAAAATTCACAATTCCCATTCTAAAGCGACAGGACGTAGGGGTATTTGCATCCATTGGAAGAAACGCAAAAAGAGCAAAGGGGTGCGGACTCCCCCTCGCGCCCCTTCGGACAACCCCCGTGTTACTTATCTACTGTGGAAGTAAAATAGAAGAGTAAGATTAAGGTTCATGTGGTTTGAGATGTTTCATTCTATTTTAGATTTTCTAGAAAATTACGTTTGTTTAATTTACGTTTGGTGACAGCTTTCTGGAACAAAGGAACAAACATCTATGAGAAAATCGAGAAGTGGACGAAAAATGGTGTATGGTAGGCATTTGAGAGTATATAGTCAGACTGGAATACCTAAAAAAGTGTTATTTTAAAATTTAGATACTATTGAGTCCATATTTCTGTCCACAGCCCATTTAAATTCTAAGTTTGTCGTTTAAACTACTAAAGACGAATATTTAGACCGGTTTATGCTTTAGTTTTTTAAGACGCTTGAATTAAGCAAAGCCAGCAGTGTTCTATAGCGCGTGATGACGTCAGCACGGTTATTCCGCCGCGCGCCGGGCTGCGATCGGGTTTACGAGCGTTGTGGACGGTTTATTGTGCTGTGCGCGGCGCTGGTGATGTGTCATAGCAACTAGCTGTCTTTACGTTATAGATACATAAGTGTGCTGATAATATTGAGATATATTATGGTACTAAGCATTTTGTAGTTTCAAGGCAATGTGTATGTGCACCAGGTTTTTATAGTTTACAATGCGAAAAAAAGTTTTCCAAAAATTACATCTCAAAATTTCTGCGATTCAGGTAGGTACCTTCTATGATTATGTATGATAACCTACTTATTGTTACTTTATCTATCGTAGTAAACTTTAAAAAATCTTGATAAGTTAGCGGATACAATATCAAATATGGAGATCAGAAATCTTAGTAGAAATTAAGCATATAAGACTAGTATTTTGTAATTGTTAGATCATGTCCGACATAAAACTATGCGTAGGTAAGCGAAAATTTATCCTGAGTTTTTCTACGATCGGAAAACCCAATGATGATAATGAAGACTAATCGTAATGGCAAGTTAACACGTAATCTGCCCCTGGAGAGCAGGTGAGAGCGCTTACGACCCCCACCTAACGAGCTCTCTCATGATAATAAACTGAGCAGTAAATAAGTCATTCCGCATCTCGATCATCCCAGATTCGGAGGGGGGATATGCAGGATTGCATACGGTTTTAAAAATAGAATGCTGTTCATTCTAAAACCGAACGGCAAACAAATTCCAAGTTGTTACTGACGTTATTAATAGAGCATTATTCCTTGTCAGCGTTACAGAGAAAATCATGTCTTGCCATTTGTCATCAAATTATAAAAACAAAAAGTTAAAAATATTTTTATAGAAATCTCATTATAAAACATTATCTCTGAAATCACAGTAATATCCTGGTCAGATAAGACACGGTTTCCATATAATAGGAATGACATCGTGGTTAGAATAAGTTAGTGATATTTTAGAATTGCCTATAATATCGACCGATAACAAAATATACATACTTATACTATAAACTTTACCCTGTTGACCAAATTGTCAAGCTAAACAATTCGACCAAACAAGCTTTACAACCTTCCACAACACTAAAATATAATAATACTGACAATTATCTCTTAAAGCATGGGTTTAACAGTCGCTGACGCTATATAAATCAGGTCCCTAGATATACAAACAGGGCTTGGTTGCCATGGTGATGAGACGGCGCGACCTACTTAATCCGGCGGCCGGGTCCAAGCCTCGACCATGGACAGATATTCTACAATTGTACAGAAACAATTTATTTTTCTCTAGTGATTACTGAACGTTCTCTCGGCAGAAAATAATAATAATTTATTTCACCAAAAAAGCCTTATATTTCGCGAAATTAAAAAAAATGTAAAACCTATCTGAGCTGCTTTAGTTAAACGGAAATCCGCTTTAGTTCTCTCTGATCCAGGAGGAAACAAATATGTAAAACCCTATTTCATAATTAACTTATTGACCCGCCCGCGGCTTCGCTCGGCCCGCAATCTATAGTTTTCTCGCCATTCATATTTTATAACCTTCCCTGGACTACAAATACTTCAGGTCCAATATCAGCTAAATCACGAGTTTTATGGAGACTAACTTTTTATTTTTATAGATTTATTTTCCGTCTGTTGAATCGATTATACTCGTATTTCCAGAATCATTGCTGCTCTATCTACTTTTAAAAAAAAATTCTACAATCTTGATATAAACAAATCTCTTAGGAATAAGTTCATCAAAATATCGATCCGACATCAGAATTTGCTTCAAAAGTTAGGTCCTCGCGCATGTTTTTGTAGATGCCAATAATGAAGGCAATCCAGTTTGATGGCGGGCGTGTGACAGTCAGACACGCACTGCCCATCTGCTTAATGATTCATTACGGACCAGCCAATAGCTTTAAACATATATCTTTAAGGTACGGCAGCTTGGGTCTCTTAGAATACTTATATGTCTTAAAAAGTCATAATACAGGATCTGGACTATAAGGTTTCGATCGAGTCTACCGTACCCCTTGACGAAATTAAAATTTTTTTTTTTTTTTTTTTTCTGGACAATTTTTACACAACGACATCTAGCCCCGTGGTAAGCTCAAAGCTTGTGTTACGGGTGCTAGATTTCTGATATACTTAATATAATATACGTGCATAGATAGATATTTTTTTATTATACATATATAACACCCAGACACCCGGAACAAATATTTGCAGATCATACAAATAGTTGTTCCGAGGCGGGAATCGAACCCGCAACCTCTTGCGTCGCAGGCGGACCTTCGCCCGCTGCGCCACAGAGGTCGTCACTTATTTTATTTATATTAATTTATTTGTATTAATTATTAATATAGATGTAGATTCAAATAAACCGATACCCATTAGTAAGTAAAGAGTGAGGACTCCTGCAGAGATCCAACTGAAGCTTTTCACAGTGAGAGCACTGATTTTAGAGCACCACGCTGGCACCAAAGATTTTAAAAGTTTTCTTAAGAAAACTTCTGTTCTATCAGATGGAACAGGCATATCACTCTTTATATAGTGCAATCTTTTGGAAAAAAGTGAACTGAACTAAAACAATTCACTTCGTAAACCAACCTTAACGAAATTAAGTTCAAAATTACGAACACAAAAAAGAACAATTCAGAAAATCCAGTGGCTTTCTAAAAAATCCTGCTCAATTTTCAGAGACCACGAGCATATTGGCACTTAAAAAAACGAAGACTTATGATGTCAAGAGGTCTACGAGCAAGCAAACATGCTGTAGTCTAGAATAACTGAGGAGCGGCGTGAGCCAGTGATTACAGTGCGAACATCTCATAAATACACAAATACAGGTATAGTACATATATATACCGGTATATACATAGTATATGTGGAGGTATATAAGCCGTAGTCGAGGGTAAGACGAGCGTCCGCTGCGGGCGGCTTTGTGCTGCCGCTGAAATAAAGCGGGCTTGAGTTCAGAAGAGAAGCGATTATTAATCATCAATACCTACCACCCTGGCAGTTTGACAAAGCGACATTTCGGTACTATCTCCCATCACTTCCCGCTGGAGTGTCATCACGGCGACTCATAGATTTATACATCAGAAAATCGAAGACAGCATCCTTGTTTTGTGTCCAGTTTACAGAACTCTTGTATTGTAAAATACAAGACTGTTGACTTTTGTCAATTTGTTGGGTTGAAGAACAGCGTCATTTGTCTCAATATTTATAACGACCAAAGAAACTAGTAGTAAATCGCTTCAGCTTATAACTTGTCCACAGCCCACGGGGTGGGAGCGCCAGGTGGTCGTATTTTGGTCGACCGCGCGCCGACTAGCTGTCGCCGCTCGCTTCAGTTTATGTAACGGCACATAGCCTTATGTACTCGCTTATATACCCGCAGGTTCTGTACATAGCCGGACTTCACGGCTAGAGGGTATTGGCAAGTATATTGTTCGGTGCCGTCAGCTATTGAGCAAAACTTCTTTGAGTAATGGCAACATGCTTGAATGAGAATATATTAATATGGAATACGTGTGGGCCTATAAGCTTTGTGTAGGACTAACATTTTTTAACTTTTACATTGAACACAGTCGATGTGTAGCAGGAGTGGGTACGTGGGTAAGGGGTCTTCTGGTTATGCTTATATTGAAAATACATATACCTACTTTATTTATTATGTACTCCCACAACAGTTTGACAAAAATGCACTTAAAAAATTCAAAAAACATTTTTGAGTTGAATCTATCGGATTTAAAGACGAGTTCTATGGTGTTAAGTGACCTTCGCTTGATTCTATTTCACGTCAAATCAAAAAGTGTAACTACCTAGAACTGCATACATTGCGGTTTCAATCAATTAAGCTGAATCGGTAACTCCCAGCTTAGTCTACACGTAGTAGATAAGATATACTTAAGCTAAGTATATACACGATATGGGTTAGATAATATCTCCAGCATGAAGCTTATTACGCCGCGCTAGGGGCACTTGCCACGCCGGTCCACGTTGCTAATACTACGCTGAGACACACGGTCACTTAGTTAAACGAACAATGTTACGCCAACAAAATATTGTACGTGTCTGCCAGTAGAAATAAGGTACGAATGTCCAAAATCCTACAAAAAGTACAGAAAGGAAGGGAATGCCCGCAAACCCCAAAAGTTTTAAGCAGTAACCGTTATATTTATAATAATTATTAAACGCTTTTTATCTAATCTTAAATTTAATTATATGACTTATTCGAGTAAATAAACCTTTTTAAATAAATAAGAGAAGCATGTGTGGTATTATTATTATAATCAGCCTGATAGTCAGGGATCCGTAGTACATGAAAATCAAGTGATTACTAACAAGCTAATTTTTGGTGAGTAGCTTCGTTTCGATGAGACGTCCAAAGATATCCTATACCCAACTCTCGATTGTGGTAGCTAACAGAGATATCAAGGATTAAAAAATTCAAGGATGTAAAACCGGGATAACGGACCACGAAATTTGTAGGACAATATGTTATATCTCAAGATAATTATCTAAATTATATAAAAACATGTTTGTCCTACAAAACCTATGGTTTGATCAAAGAGTCCGCCATTTCCAAAATGTGTCGAAAACGAGGTCAATTTAAATGATTACTATGATTACTAACCAGCTGATTTTTTGTTGTATACTTAATTAATATTTATAAAATCTAATGGACATATTGTCCGACAAATTTCGTGGTCCGTTATCCCGGTTTTACATCCTTGAATTTTTTAATCCTTGATATCTCTGTTAACTACCACAATCGAGAGTTGGGTATAGGATATCTTTGGACGTCTCATCGAAACGAAGCTACTCACCAAAAATTAGCTTGTTAGTAATCACTTGATTTTCATGTACTACGGATCCCGGCCTATGAATACGTAAGTTTTGAAATCACATCCTTTCTGCCTTAAGTTTGTGGCATGAGTTCTACATGTTAAATGCTTTCAAAGTGTCAATAATTGCACGTCCGTGTGTTTGTATTTCGTGCCCGTATACTGCAAACTGCAAAGCGAGATTCAGCGCATTTCTGCAAAACCTCTGACCATGGGCCACGAGCGCTCTTATTAGTAATTCTACTTGTAGTTTTACGAGTGATTTGATCTTATACGACCATTTTAGCCATTCATCATCACAATAATTACAGCTGTATGATTAGATTCGGGCGTAAGACCACAAAAGCGGCTTGCATCCACCTAAATCGGATATTCGACGCTTTGCTTGCCGTTCCGCGGTTTCCATTCAAGAAAAAACATGCCAAATGCTTCTTCTACGAGCTTAATCCCCTTGACTATATCAGTCACCATTAGGAGATATGTAGAAGAATGTATATTCTACATATCTCTTCTTTTCTAAACTATGTTCTATACGCGTTGCACTCCTACTGCATTTTCCAGAAGCTAATCTGCTTGACTACGATTTTGATTCGATTATACAGCATAAGCAGCTGTTCTGTACATTTTAATAGACAATTAATAAGCATGCCCTTCTAGGAATCGGGTAAAAGAAAGTCATTCAAAGTAAATGTAAGCGTACACACACAAGATGCCACCTGCCAGTGGAATACAGTGCGGTTAGCACTGAGCATGAAGGTACAGCACATAATGCGCAGTATATAGGACATAGAGTGGTTTGTAGGACATAGAACGCTATATACCTAGGACATAGAGCGGTATATAGTTCGCGCTGTTCGTCCGAGCTTAGAATACGTGCTTCTCGACGTAAGGACGTGCTCGTTGTGAAACGGATATCATAAGAGACGCGAGCAGAACACGGTTGCGAATAAACATGACAAATACTGTACAAAATTACGAACTTAGGATGGTATATGTCGATATTTCTATCGTACCTACTCTGTGATTAAATTGTCAAAACGTCATATTAGGTTTAAATAATATTATTATACCTAATTATGGCTAAAACGGTTTTACTATGACCCGTGCTCAGTATCGTGACGTTACCTATACCCATGGGTTCTTAAGATGAGGATTAAATAAAAGAGCTCACTGAAGATAAATTAATAATCGAAGTCACTAAAGATTTAATCCATGTTTTATTAAAACAATAATAACTTCATAACCATAAAACACCTTCACTCCTTACAAAAGCTACAAAACATCTTTATACAACAGAAAACTAATGTTCATTGAAATCGTTCCCCAAGCGGTTGTAAGGCGAGGGGGAGGGAGGGTGGGGGGTTACTACGCCACTCTCAGTTTCATTCATAACTTTTTACAACTTTATCTGAAGCAATAGCTTCTACATATTTATGTGTTTGTGACTGTGGCTGGACAAAGATTCAGGCGTAGATATGCCGTTTTATAATACTGGATGTTTGTTCTAATAGTTTTTTCTAATTGACGATGTGACAGAACATAATAGGTAATTGCATTTTATAGTAGGTATTTTACATCTATTTATATTTGAAATTATTCAACACTCAATGTTAATAAACTTGTTAGCACTTCGCTTTTATACTTTAATGACAATAGCATTAAATACAATTTAATTGTTTTATATTGCTACATTTTTAACAAGTTGTTAAAACTGATTATAAAAGCACAAATATAAGTAATTAATTTGCATTTTGAATTACATATTCGTAGCCTATTAAGTGAAATAGTTAGAGAAGAAAGAATTTGTTTCATATTCCAATGACCCGTAGCAAGCAAGACTCATTTATTTGCTTATTATAGCACGTTTATGTAAAATAAAATCTATGTAGGTCTAGGTTATCATAAAACAAAGTCTAGCCTCCTCTGTGCAAACTTCTTTGCCAACATGGCACCCACACATGCGCAGTAAGAACGGGAAGTGACGTAGTTAGACACACATTTATAAATTGAAATAAAGTTTGTTTTAGTTGAGCAATGGGCATGAATGAAAGCGAGAGGCGACTTTGAAAAGCAGCGATTGTTAACGTGATAAGCAACTTTCGTTGGGCGAAGAACTGAAACTTTGCCGTTTTCATTTTCTGTAAGGAGTTTCCTATGTTATGATATCAAGGATTACCAATTAGTATGGATCTAAACTTACGGGACTAACATTTGACATTTTTTACTGCGTGAATTGTCCGCCGGGCGCAATTCTTAGTAGCACTTGTGTTTAAGGTTCTCAATTAGGTGAAAAAAAATTTAATACATATTGTATATGAATAGTATAACATACAAAGTCAGCAACTGTAAACTTATGCAATGCTATCGCATATGATACATACATAAATGTATAAAAAAAATTACACATGCCTCGCAGTGCGAAGTACGTCCCATAAAACGTCGCACTATTGGTTAACCCTAATGATGACGACGAATCATCCAATTATTTATTAATCATTAATTTGTAATATTAGATTTCAAAACAAAAAATATGTCCCTCTAATCATGCCGCTTCTCTGTAACAGATATCTCCAACAATATAATAAAAAACATTTTAAAGGCCATTGTCTTTGCAATTATTTCTTTAGCAGCGTTCAACGTCGGCCGCGGGCGGTCCGGACAACACGTGGACCCGGGTCGGTAAAGGTAGACAGCCACTGCGGTGTACGGGCTCTATTTAAAATTATAAATAAATGAAATAAAAATAATTTATTTAAGCAACAAGTTAAGTAATGACGTTATAAACTAATTTACGGATTATTATCGGATTTAGATTATTTCACTTTCTGAATTTTCGTGAGTTACACTATTCATTTTATCGTCAAAAACATCGTCGAAACGTCGGGTGTTTTGTTACACTCCTTAATTAATACATGAGTAATTCCCGCTTTTATAAAATGGATTTAGGTTATTTTAAAAATGGTGGAGTAGGAAGAAGAAAATATTAAACGGAAGGAGCCTGTCTCTATTCACTCTCCGAAATGAATGTTAAATTTACTAATTCACTGAGCCTAGAAAAATTACCATAATAACTATGTATGTAGTGGACTCTACCCTTAACCCGACATTTCGTTAATTTCAGCAACAGCTACATCGCCCGGGGCTGGCCGTACACAGCAGTTGAACACAAGCTTTACCCGCCATTTGTTTCAGTTTCAGCCCAACAGAATCCGCGGATGCCACGTGAAAGAACGCTTGCGGCAATGTGCGGGATAGAGGGGGGAGGGGGGTTACAACGTAGAACGTATATTATGTACCTATCAGCTATACGTATGTAGGGTATTACTTACTTACAGTACAAGCCGTGTTGGCTGAGTGGGATCACGCTAGACTTTCATTCCGAAGGTCGCGATCATACATTTTGATATAATCGCTTTAAAATGCGTGCTTTAACGGTGAAGGAAAACATCGTGAGGAAGCCGGCACTTTTTAAGAACTTTCAAGAGTTTGACACTGACGATTCCGCACTTGGCCAGCGTAGTTACAAAATAGGTTTCATCTTTTATGTAAGAGCTCCTGTCCCAGCAGTGGGATCGTAGATAGATGCGAATGTTATGCTTACGTAAAATATGTAAAGTATAATAGTAACTATAGTAGTTCTCTCGCCCTTGTGGAAGGTGATGAGACAATCAGATAGCGTCGCGGTCATTCCACCGCAGTCCTACATTTACAGCACGATTTATAACCTTGTCCGCAACCTGAAGATTCGTCAGGCGTCTAGGGCCACGAGTCAAGATGCATTTAGTCTAAGCATTCTGGATGCAAACAAACAGACGGACATTAGTGCATAGTTATATACATAACATTGTTATAAACGAGGTGAATTCCTTATGAAATTAAATACTTATAAGTAGGTGTGGGTAGAACGGGTAACTTGAATCTAATGTTTTGGGATGATCGGAGCAAAATACCTATTGGGTAGAAAAATCTTGGGTTGAACGGGTAAGCACTCTTCTTGAGCTGTGATACGCTAATCGTCCGCGTAATAACGATGTCTTGTGACATACGTACTTATGTAGGTACCTACTTCTAAGTATTGCTTGTTAACGGAGTCTACATTTTGTTTTTCGTATTTTTGCAGTTTTCAAGAAACTTTCTGGCTCTGAAGGTTTTTAAACATTCATTAAATTAATATTTGGGTACAAGACTTCTACTTTAGTTTGTACTACATAATAATTGAAACTATAAACTGTTTACTATCGATATATCTCGCAAATCTCCATTGCCGATAGGGTAAACGACTGTACCCAAGTCTTACACTAGTACAATGGAGCTGTATTCGGCGCCCTTGCTAAGGTGAGGCGACAATTAGCGTCTCGCGGTCATTCCCCGCGCGGCTGGCTGGCGCGGTGTCAACGATTCCGATCATCCTGTAGATAGCGACCGGACGCGACGCCCACGGCTCAGGGCTGCCCACCGACAGGCACATCATCATGATAGCAAGCCGTTGATACGCTCGTGCCATCAAGCGTTGTCAACTATCTACACTTTGAACAGTGGAATGGAAATTCAGTTTTACCAAACTACTATGTACGTTAATCAATAAAACCCCTCATTTAATAGATCTTTACAATCGCCTGTGTTAGATGTAAGTAGGAATTTACTATAATGTTATGTATTTTTTTTAAAGATTTACTGTAGGTATACATTCTGTAGAAGGCTCAAATCTTAAATCCTACCTATAAAATTATAACTTTTAACTAAAGGAAACATCATTTTTCGTAAAATCTACAGCTTACCAAACCATTAGCATTACCTTTTATTTGGCTCAAATAATCTTAATGGACAAAAAACGTTCCAAATACATGATAAAGCACGACAAAGCTAATGGGCTTACATCAACAAGTAACGGTAGAGCAACCACTACGCAATACAGTTGAAATAGATGCACAAACAGAGCACACAAAATGTTGCTGACGTCTGTTTTGTGCAGTGTTAACAGGGATGAAAAACAGTTGTAGCTAGATTAGCTGAACAAAGGGAACTTACCCACCCATATTTGAATATACTAATATTTTGAATTTGAATATAGAAAATCGTTGTTTGCGACTGATTTTAATCGAGTAGCAAACTGGATTATTAATCCTATCTGTTTTTGCTGTGCTTTGAACTGAAAAATGGATAAAAATCCATTGTCTCGGAAAATATGGCCTTTCTGGTACCGGAACTTGTGCCATCGAGGTACAGTATGGAATTCGATTTTAAATTGAAATATCAAATTACATTAAATATAATCATCATCCTATTTACGTTCCGGCGACATGTGTTTAGTAGTTATACGTAATATGTTATGATCGTAACATGATATATATTTTTAGATTTATTTTTCAATATTCATTTTGAAAAAATCTGGTATAGCTTTGAAAAGTCGGGTTCTACAGATATTACCCATGTATATCCGACGTTTCTGTTTACAATCAAGAGAAAACCTTCATCAGGGAAGCTCTTAGCCTCTCCTGCTAGGCGCGCGCGTCTCTGACAGCGAACTTCGTATCGTTCGTTATTTTAAAAAGTTTTGCCAGCCCTACGCGCCGCGACGACCGCTAAATTACCCGACGCTCGCGCACGCTATCTCGACGACGTGATGGATGCCCGCCGTCCAACTAGACGCAAATCATTTATTTTAGCGCTAAGGGCGTCATGGATAATGATTCCAGAGTCATTAGTATACCTACAAGTATCTATAAGAGAATGCATGTTGAAGACAAACGCGGTGGAAAAGCTTGAATTTAACTCTGGGTCATCAATATTTTCTTAAGAAAGCTAATTTGTCTTCTAACGTATTACTAGTAGTCAATTCTAGATACGGTCGTGTATGCTGAGAACGAATATGGCCTAGTCTGCTGAAATCCTTATCTATATAGTATCCTAGGCGATGAAGATGTTTAAGCCGCTTGTTTAGTACAAGCGGCTTTAGTTGGTGTATTTACAATAATCCTTTAGATGCAACTGTCTAGGTATCAAGTTCAAGAATATAATCACGTGACATATAATTTCGCCCATTCATATTTGGTATCGTCTCTCATTCCGCGTATCTGTCAGACTGTCGCGTGACGTATCTTGGCCGACTTTCAAACAGATTATCGAGCAGATCAGTGTTTTTCGTCAGAGGCGATAATTTCCACCAATAAAGATACCTGTGGACGTGTAGCGAGGACGTAAACAAAACGTCCGGAGTAATGAACTCAGGTAAATCTGATTTGAAGATCAGCAGCGTCGCGAATAGTCTACATAATTATATAAGGGAGTACAGATTGTTAATTTTTTCGATTCAAAGTTTGTTAGATACTGACGCAGTTAGAACTGTTACTGAAACTACAGCGCTTCAAATTAAGGCGATTGTTACTGTGTCTTCTATCATATGTTATCGTATCTAAAGCTACGGATATAGTGGAAATGGATGGACGTGTCCGAGGACCGGATTCAGAAATATAACTGACTATCATTTATTAAATAATTTAAAATGGAATAAAAAGCCTCAACTGGCCGCGAGAGAAATTCAATTTAATATTAAAATAGCAAACATCGGCTCACATAATACCGTAAAACCTTGCCAATTCCGCAAGCGGCAAAATTGGTGCACTCCCATCGCGCATGTGGCGTATAAAACTTTATACTGCGCGCCTCGATATCAGATACCGGCTAAATTTATCCCGAGTTGGAGGATGCAGGCGGCCTCATAAAAAGCGCGGCTCGCTTGATTACAAAGGGCGCGGTTTACGGCGCCTCGCGTGCCGCCGCGCCGACGACAAGAGGGTAGTTTTTCACTCCCCCCCGCCACATAAATAAGTGATCACCCCCCCACCGGGAGCCGCTCGTAAACTAAGCGCAGATAGCGAGAGGACTTAATGGCTGATCGGATTTTGATTAGCGCGGGCCGGCGACGCAGCCCGCACCCGAATTTGAATAGATAAGTGGCACCCGAGGACCGGCCGCGTACTCCGCGACCGTAATTTACATACTTACTGGCTTTCGGCGCATAGAGGGTGCCAACTTATACGGCGCAAAGGCCGATAAAGTTGAAATAAAGCTTCGGTCATCGATTCGGTCGCGTCGAGTGCTTTTTTACAGGACTCTGTTTGTTATCGGCGGTGACCTCCCATCGCTGAAATTAAAGCATAGTGGCGGAACAAAGGCGAAGTTTGGTGTCCATTTGACGAGCGATGCGGGCGCGACGCTGCGGGACTCAACTGCGGAACATCGGCGACCCGAGGCACGTATGTTATAAACGTAGCTCAGGTTTCCTGCATCGATTATCATAAATATGCAGCACAATAAATAACGGGCCAATAACATTCTAAGATGCTTCTTATCAAAATAATCGTTCTGCATTTAGCTATCACATAAATAAGACGGGTTGTTCGTCATCTCGCGGGAAAACAAAAGATGGATTCCCGCGAGTACGTACCTACGAATATGTATGGACAATTGAATGTGTATGGAAACTCAAAAACAAGCACTCCAATTATAAAGCCAAGAACTTAATAATAGTTGTGTTGTAGCTGAGCTGGGCTGAGAGACAACAACCGCTCAAAGTCAACGTTAGGTCGTCCGTCTGCCAGAACCTGCAAAGCTATGTTACACCGACTAGATATTTGCACATACAAAAATCATACATTTCTCTTGTTTATAGTACGACGTCTCTAATATGAGTTCCACAACTATTGTGTTCTACAGTAGAGTAATCAGCCAAAGTCCATTCTGTTACGAAATTTGTAGCTTTCGGTATAGTAATCGTAGATTGGGCAAATTCGCTGGTTCGGTATTGGAATACAACTGCAGATGAACCAATCTACCAATTAGTAGATAAAGTACATATTATATAGTATGTCCGCGTTATAGTGGATTAACGCATGCATTGTATTCATTACAAAAGTATTGACTGATTTAAATTTCGTTAAATTTTGTTTTATTTACCAAATACGTTCAGTCATTTCAGCGTGACGAAGAAACATATACAGATACACTAATACTTTTGATTTTATAATATTCACTATGATCATCATAACGTGGGGTGCCCGCCCTATAACTATTTATTTTTATGATTTGTATGAATCTATAACGTTTTATATAATTATGTAGGTCTCTAGAACCGTGGTTCTGGAGACTTGAATCTTTCAGAGTGTTTAAGTCTGAGTTACGAAAATAAACAATATGAGATGGAAGTTTGGAAATACAGGAATCGCAAGCTATCTACTATTCTACATTTAAGCTCCTTACATTGCCCCACACCTGTCACCAACTCCAGGTTAGTTCCCGGCGAGTTTTACGGATGGGATGCACTCGTTTTACGAGAGCAAAGCGTGACATATAGCTAGGATAGCATAGCTATGCTCGTGAACCTTCTAAAAAGTTTAGCAATGCTCGCACAGCGCTCCCACGCAAGCCCGCTTCGCTTTATCTGCCAACCTAAACAAGCGACCCGCGGTTTGCAATCCCTGGCTTACCCAGTTTACCCACCACTTCCCGCCACCCGTGCTCGAAGCTTTAGACCAGAACCGTGAAAAATGCTGGAGCGGTAAAGGAAAACATATTGCTTTTAGCGACGTGGAGACATGGAGATATTCAGTTAGTTCGTTGTTGTATTTATTTGGGTTACCAAACTGTTAAACAAACCGGAGGAGGACGTTGGTGTCAAGTCAGTTTTTTTCTTAAACTTCTGCAGACATCATAGTTTTCTCAAATATTTATTGTATTTATGCTTTTGATTCCGATATAAAGAGGTAAGTTATATTAACTACCTACATGTCGATAAAGTAAGAGTAAGCGCAAGAGAAGCTGTCGGCGGTCAGTTAGTATCCATATACAAACCACAAGCTAAAACTAATATATGATAGCAATCGAAGCACTGGACTCCTTTAAATGCATGTCTTCAGAGTCGAGCAAAAAATCCTGGTTCGAACGGAGCCGCGAATATTAAACAGTTAGATAGTGTAGGAGCCCGCGGGGATATTACCCGAGGTACTACACTCGGCCGTAAAGCTGCATGACGGTTCAGGGACGTACTAGCTCTAGACTGGTCTAGACTCGGGGGCAGTTGAATCAGTTTGATTATAGGGGAGCTGCGAGTGCAAAGATAGCATTGATAACAATTATTTATTTATTTATTAAAAAATTATGTATTTTTTATTGTTCAATTTATTGAATGGTGATACGTGAATAGAAGTTTGAAATTGGGCTGAAAATTATTAAAATCCTTCCAGTATTGTGCAAAAGTCAGAAAACCTAGATTGCTATAATTATCAATATAATGACTGTTCAATATTTTGATTGAACATCTCTGTTAGGTGAAGTAATGTTAGTAAGGCACAGGTGCTGATTAACAAAATGCGAATCTACTGGAGTCTACATAAGAGTACAAATACAAAAAATATTTATTTCTGTAACAATAGGTCTTATATTTTCATGTTACGTGATCTCCTCTTTTAAGTAACTAGACTTGTTCTGTGTATTACAATTCCAATGCACCCCCGCGACCCTGAATTCGGCCCTGTCGCGTGCGAGCGTCAGTTGGCGTTCGCTGGCTGTTTAAAAGGCCATCAAAGAGTCTACATAAAACGAGTCACATTTTACATTCGGCTCGCAAGGAGCGGTTTATGCCCGGCGAGGAACGACACACGTAATGAGGCAGGCTGTTGATGACATCCAATGGAATCACTAGACGTTTTTAGTGAAACTAGATGCATATGCCTCACACGGGACAGAGCCATAATATGGCGTCATAAATATGAAACCTTTACCGACGGACATTATGTCGATTAAGAGTTAATTTTTAATTACTTATATTTTTATTTTTTCAATATCTTTGTTAACTTTATTTTAAATTACTAAATCAATTAATTTTTTTTCATGTAATGTTAGGTAATTTGATCTCCACGAATTATGATTTAATGGTCTTATATTGGAACCGTTTTCGACGAAATTCGCTCATGTTTATTCAACAAGCAAATAGATTGTTTGATTGTAGGGATGTTTAAGTGAACATAATTATATTATTTGGTTACCTTTGTGACAAAAGGACAATAAGCAAATATTGATATGAACTATTACGTTTATCGTAAAATAACTGTGATTCTTGATAGATTTCAGCGATCGCATATATGAACCAATACATATTCATCATATGGGTTCGATGAAGTGGCTGTGATATACATACGGACAGACATGACGATTCTATAAGGGTTTCGTATTGATTATTGTTGTTACAATCCATGAACCTATCCCGATTTACCGTTTTATTTACGACAATAGTAAAGTTACATAAATGTAATTGAACAAACAGAAAGTCATTGTCATAAAACCATAGCGCAATGGACACTTACAGAAAACTAGATATTCCAATATGTTTACTAGTAAAGTGCGGAGCTACCAATTATCTCAGAATATCATATCTATCGGCGATTATCTCATTACGCAGAACCGTACGTTCAATATGTGTGGCTTCGGTGGGATTACAAACGAAACGTATCATAGATATGCAACTCGATTTTTGTAGAACAATTTTAAAGAGTTCGTACAGTTTTTCCCTGGCACAAAGCGTAAAGTACACTAAAAACATAATATATCAAAATAACTGTAGATGATCATAGAGCAATATAATTATGTTACTATGTACGAGTAAAGACAAAAGACCAAGATCCCAGACTACATATACGGTACTTTGAATTAGGTTTTTTTAAAAAGAACAATTTCAATTTCGTATGGAAATGGTAGCAAATGGAATAAAACTAATTCTGAAAAATACTTGTCTGTGTTAACGCATTAAAGAACGCGACAGTAGGCATTAACCAATCTCAATGCAATTTTATATCCACGCACACAAATTATCTCGCCATTATCCGCAGATTAGCAAGCAGTCAGTAAGTACTCCGTCTTTTCTGACTTACGCAACTGAATTTACGCTATGCGAGCAGAGGTCCAGGCACTAACGTTACTCACTCACACCCATGCAATTTGTATGACCCGCTGGACCATCTCCAAGCGGCCTTCCCCGCCCCCCGCGCGCGTCTCAAACCCGGGCCGAGGGGGGGCTGCGTCACTAGTGGTCAGAGCTCTAGATGTGACAAGCTATGGACGCTATGGAACAGCGATTGGTCGCTGGCTAGCGTAACTTGGCACGTAAGCTGGTTTGAAAGCGCCGGGTTTTGCGTGTAGTGGACGGGTCTATTTGGGGTGGTTAGCAGTGTATTAGGGTGGGTAGGTATGGCAGCAGCGTGTGGGTGAGACGTTTACGGTCGGATCGCCGAAATGGTGACCATGATTTGAGTAAGTTTTCACATTTCAAATTGTTTATATTTTTAAGTTTTCTCTTTAACATATTTTTTCTTAGAACTCTGATTACAGTTGGTGGTGATTGTGCAACAAATACGAATTTTTAAAAGGACTACTACTAGATACCTAATCCAGCAGGTATTTCATTTATACCTGCTCAAAAATCCTCAGCAGGTATTTTATTTATAAAATGTACAAACTCTTGGTTTTGGTCAAAGTATGCATCGTACATATTATGTCCTATCCATGTATTACCTACATTTATTCGTCTAGTAGACCTTACATAAAGTCTAATTAAGATACATCCTACATATCCACAAAACACAAGCTTCAAACCTATCTTGGCGCTAATTGCTATACGAATCGTCCTGTATATTTTATACTATGTAATTTTCGCTATCCGAACATAAAAAATCCTGTTATAATCAGTAATCATGGGCACAGCACACGCAATACCGCGTAGCGACGCCGCGGTCTGGGCTCGCGTCGCCAATTAATTACGGCCGGTGGCCATCTTACCACCCTCTCCCCGGCCCCGCGACGGACAATAATTGCCGACGAATCTCGAAGCTTACTGTCTTAAATAGATACCAAATATCTCTGATAATTTGATCTAGAAACGCGATTTCCGATCAATCAAAGTGGACAGCCAAGATTCAGCTTTGGATATGCTAAATAATATTAGTTAACATGGTGTAGGTTTTAAGATTTGTGCAGAATAGGCACTCGATGTTAATTGTTATTTCAACTCTCACAAAATCAAGCCTTAAGATTCATTTTGTACAACGGGAATTACTCACGTATTTACATAGGAGTTAAACAACTCTCGACGTTTCGACCACAACAACAGCAGTCTTTATCAGGAGGAGTGAGCGTCCCGCCGTGCCCCGTCACCTCTCAGGAATAGTATAACTCACGAAAATTTTGAAAGTGAAAAAGCCTTAAGATATTAAAAGTTTATTATTCGTTTATTGTAACAGCAACGACAGAATTTGAAAAAAATACACTAGATCAGATAATCTGCGATTAGCTTAAGTCAAAGTTTAGTTTAAGTTAGCTGAAGTAAATGTAAAGTTTGTTTCTACAGAGTACAAGGTATGTTAGTCTATCTATGGTACAAGTAACAAGTTAAAGTTTCTTAAGAAAACCAAAACATTTTAAAATGCCGAAGTTTAATCAAGACTGTCCGAAACAAGGCGTTCGCCACATCACCACAGAGGTCCCGAGTGTTGCCTACCTCGGCCAGACAGAACAAGGCACGAGTTCGCAACTTCACTACGTTACACCTCCGTAGGGAGAGCCCTCGTTTTACTAAAATCAGAACATTTGGACTTCGTAATCATACCACAAGGTATTTGAGTTAGCTTGCATTAAGTGTGCTCACTATTAAGTAGAAACATAGTAGCCTTACATAGGTTTGTATATTCTTGGTGATAGAAAAGAGTTGGAACTCTCAGACTGCCACCACACAGCAAAGTTGTTTTTTCTTTAGCTACAAATCTGATATCCTCGTTGGGAATGTCCTTAGCAAAATCCCCGCCGCGTCATGTGGACTGAAATCATCGGGACTAATAACCGAGATAAGCTTCCACGACCCCTCTATCAAGTTATTATGTCTATGGAAAATGGTAAGTTCCCTATATTCAGAGAGCTGGCAACAATTTTCTCATAAGGTATACTTCAAAACTTGTTCTATTCAAATTTGAAAATCTAGTGGGAGTCGAACCCACACTTTTCAGGCAAGGTAAATAAATAAATTTATTTATTTATTATACATATATAACACCCAGACACCCGGAACAAATATTTGCAGGTCTGGCTACGCTTTACCTATTTAAGATATAATAGTCAGCTTTGGTATCTACAAGTAACCTCAAATACAAAAATTGGTGCCAGATCTCTCGTATTATTATGTCTATAGAAAAAAATACGTTCCCTATAGAGTTAAACCTACGAACTTTCCGCTCGCCTACTTTTTGAAAGAAAAAAAGTCGTGATTAATTCGTGAAGTTTTAATTTCTTTTAAGAAAAGGGAAATAGAAAAAGATTTTGTTAACTGCCTATAATGTTTTAGTATGTAAACAACCTTGAATTTCACTTCATAGTAAGTTCCGCTCGCTGGTCCGATTTGAAAAATTATTTCACTGTTCCGTAGTTTATTTATCTTTAGAGGCTAAATACTATGTTAGACAGTGGGACTTCTCTCTTGACGAGCGAGATTAGACCTCAACTCACAACGCTGTGCAAGTTCGGTGTTCGCGTTGGTGATGTCATATCCTTAGCACACTTCAAACTTCTCAGAACAAGCCGGACGCAATATCGATCATACCGTATGCAGATAATAAAGAACTAAAGCTCAATTTGCGTTATCTCAGTAGACGCATTCCTTCCTTGTTACTTCGCGAATTGCTTACGTATTAGCAGACCGCTGACTAATCAACAATGCGGACGGCACGTTACCGTGGTTATACACCTATATTAAGTTTATCAGAAATCTAGCAACCGTAACACAAGCTTCGAGCTTACCGCGGGGCTAGATGTCGATGTGTGAATTGTCCAGCAATATTTATTTATGTATTTGTTTAAACGTTTCTTTGTAAAAAAAATTAGTATTGTATTAAGTTTGTTTGTAGTAACAGCAGTATTATTTTACTAAGACGGTGAATCTTTCTATAGTAATATTTAAGGTTATAAGTTCATGAGGGAGATATTAGTTATAAACCACGGCACCAGCCCCCCAGCAGTACATTATAGCAGGGTTCGCACAATCGTACTAAATCCGGATCTTTATAGACCTATGCAGCCCTCGGCTTAAATAACGCGACGACTTGACAACCCTACCTGTCCGTGTATTTCATGTTTGTTTATGAGGTGCGAGTTTCAGCTCAAAGTGAATTAACAACACGTGAACGTGTTTAAAATTTAAAAATCGAATTGCGTTTGCTTTTGTATTAATTCGCAAAAATGTAAGGTAAGCTTTTTTGGTGGATGTTGCAGCTGACACCGGTGCTCTTTTATAAATACAAGCTAACCCGCCCGCGGCTTTGCCCGCTTCATTTCCATGTTTTAAAACTCCCTGGGCTACGAGCTACGCTACGCTAAACCGGCCCAGCTGTTGTTATGTTGTAAAATTACCACGAAAAGTAGCATTGATTTTCATATATTAGTTGAATAGACAGTAAAATATTTTAGTAAAAACTTTAGCTACGAACAAAAGGAACATTATTTAAATTTAAAATTCATAGCAAAATAAGCGCGCGCGTTCATGTCTTTTGTATTGGAATATTGTTTTTTTTTTTCATTTTTTATCAAGTAGGTAGGATCCTCAGTAGTTATAATTAAAAAGTTCAAGTTAGGTTAGGTATTATGTCTTCTGCAGCCTTATCTAGTAGGTATAAATCTATTTATTATACTGATAGAACTTACTCATAAAATGCTTACTCATAGTCAGTTGTAATTTGAAATTTCAAATAGGTACATTATATAGAACACACATGTGAATTGTCCAGCAATATTTATTTATTTATTTACACACATAAGTATCCAATAGTTATTAAGAAGGCAAACACCGCTCTCTACCCATAACCAATCCACAGATTAAATAGTACTAAACATTCGCGCCACAGAGTGAATAACAGTCCCGTGTTGCCATGACGACGCGACGCACCGCGGGGTACCTCGGCTTATTAGCTGCTAAATGAATGCTCAGCTTTTAATGAAAATACTTTACAATTAATTAGATAAATAATTCTTTGAATAATAACAACGCTGAGTAAAAATATTTACAGTTCACTTCCTGTCATGTTATGTACTTTCAAAATTTACTACAAAATTTAGATTATGTACATAGGTACGCGGCGCGATCATAAAGTAAACCTGATTATCTATACTAAATCCTCAAAGCATTTATAATGGATTCTATTTGAGAGAACCGTGCCCAAAATAGTGGGTTTATAATATGGGTTGTTGTAATGATGAAGATTTGACTTTATAATTATTTATCGTTACACCACACTATTTGCAATCCCAAATCCAATATGATAATTTCAACTTGTTTTAACTATTCCCGAGAATATGGGAACAGCATTTCGAGAGAAATTCGCTACCTATTTCATACAGAACTCTAAAAACAATTCTCAACTCTTCCCGTCTATACTTCTTGCTTAATTATCGCCTGCAGTAAAAAAAGGAAAAAAAGGTACGTCGCGTGTTCCAAACTCAAAAACGACAGGGAAGACATGTTTCGCGCCCCCCGAGCGAGGGAGGTGGGGTTATACGTGCCGTGACAAAAAAAACCCTCACTGACCCCGGTCCGGCATAAAGCGCCCTAGAGACCGAAAAGTCGTAATAAACACAGGCGAAGCGAGAAGCGGACCGGAAAGCGTAGCGGGTTTAGATACGAAATAGCATATTTTTCATAAAAACTATATATTTACTATGTACCTACTGGGGTTTATTGCTGTTACCTGACACATCTAAAAGACATCACAGATATCTTTAATACAATATTAATTACTCGTATTGCGACTATTGTTCTTGTCGATGGTCGCAAAAAATAACACCTTACTTTATTGAACATTTCTATCGTCTCCATGCAAAATACGAGAATAACACCAACTCTATATAATTTTTCTGTAGTTACGTAGATATTGTTACAGACAAGTCGGAATCTCCTATATTATACTATAAACTGTACCTATGGGTGGTAAAACGCCTTTACCGATCGCTCAGCTCCGATATGCAATGTCTCCTTAATGCTCGAGGCACACCCCAGTCTCCCCTTTGCTTGCCTTGCTCGACCGTGCTCAAAGGAACACACGCGTTCTAATTCCGAATCGAATGATCCTGCCTGGACTATCGATCCGTTCGTTATGCAAGCTTGAATAGAATCTCGAAAGTTATCGGACAATGGAATACCTATCTAAATACCTTTATTACATATATCTATCGCCTCTGGTTATGGAAATATCTAAGTTGCGGAGCTCAATCAAATACTATTTCAAACTTTACATTTAATCAAAGGTTCTAAGGTAAGTAATAAGTGGAAACTAACTTCGTGAAACAAAACCCATTCAATTAAAAATAAACTTTTAATAAATTATTTGACTGTGTAGGTACCTACCTACTTCAAATAAGTATATAGATATAAGAGGTAATTAATATAATATTTAATCATATTATTACTACTTTGATCATATTATTACTTATCCGTCCGTCGGGTTCTATAAATTAGGTACCTACTCGGGTGGCATAAAGAAGGAAAACAACTCGAGATCCTAAAACCGTGGAAGCTACTCGTAAAATATGTGGGTCAGATATTGTTTTTACGGGCGACGCGCAGTGGCTTTGGTCAGATAGTTTGGCGCGAAATTGATCCATAGATCCCGTTCTATCCGGTACTGTAGATGAAATAACAGGATATTTGCAAGATGGCGGTCGCGGTGCCCCGATTCTGATAATAAATAAAACTAAGTTTCGTCACTATACGCACTTATATATATATTATAAGGAGTTATGGATTGCAGTGTTACGAGAATAGACCTAAGATTTTGCAAGCTTTTTAGACGGTAATTAAGTAAAAATATTGCAGAGTTTATATGGATAAAATTTGTGGATTGACTATAAGTGATATTTTAATACAAAAATCCAAAAATGTATCCTTATAAATGGAAATACCTACTAAATGGAAATTATTGATATTGCCATTATGAGTTACAGAGTCAGGGCCTGTAGCCATATTCTGGATTTTCGGGTTCATAAACGAACGGTAAGTGGATTTCCCCGACCAACATAAAAGAAACAGCAAAGGATCCGGAAATAAATGTCGTCATGTAGGACATAAAGAAACAGGATGCATTTAAAAATATGAGCTGCAGTTTTTTTAAGTCAAGACAAAACATATATTTCTTGCTACCTTTGTTCTTGAAAAAACATTAGGAACAAAGTCGGTCCCGTGACAGCGACTACAGCTACTTACTCAAACTAAAAAAACAATTGACAATCTGTCACAATCCCAAAGTTTCCCTAATAAAATAGACTTGTAAAGTCAAGAGTCAACTCCATCAAATCGACTTCATCAAGCGAGGTACCATTAACAAAGTTACCAACCGCTCAACAGGTCTTCAGTATTCCTTTCAATATCTGCAAAACTTTCCCTACCCTTAAATCGACCACTCTCATCTGACCCTTCCGGCTTCTGCAACATTTCAATTCTGAAAAAGGAGTGAAAGCTCAATGTAAACTGGAGCTTCTTGGCCCTGTTGTTATTGTCATTGGCTGTTTCGCAAATTTGAGCTTTATTGTGAGTGTTACAGGATCTGTAATGAGATGATGAGGCAATCGTAGTATTCAGCAGTTTAGACGTTTTACGTTACAAAGGTTTATAGAGATGTAACAAGAAGATCAGCTGGTAGTAACAATTGTACTTTTTGTGGATTAGTTTTATTTGGGACGTTTATCATCATTCGTTTTAGGACATCGCTTTTATTGAGTGTGTCTGCTAGGCCCTAGAAATTCACTATTTTAATTATATTGAAATCATTATACGAGTAACACTTATTTTTTAATTATGTAAGTAGTATCTAAAAGAATATTTGTTTGGATTAGGTTTAGTTTCTAGTTTATTGATTTGAATATAATGACCGAGTTATTCTACCCGTTATTCTATTCTGCCAGCGCCATCTGGTGTGGATTTTATAAAACAAGTAACGAAAAGCAATCAAAACAATTATTCAATGTGCTACTCGTCATCAATATAATTATCAGTTAAATTTCCTTCCTAAAGCACTTGTCTAACGTTTGTCCCCGATCGCCTACGGATGACGAACATTCAGTTTTGTATTGTATTTCAATAGCGCCCCTAGCGATGAATAGCGAAACTAAAATCTAAATTCTATCTATTCATAAAGTTAGGTAAGTAGGTACAAAACACAACGTACGATATACCTAATACCGGCTTACAGTTTCGAACGATGTTTAAAACAATCTCAAAATAAAATTACAGAGGGCCCAAAACAACATTGCCGTTTGCTGTGACTTTGCCGGAGTCATCAACCCATCTTTTGAATCCATCCATCGCCCCACAGCTCAACAATACAAAACCGCGAAAAAAACCGTCCGCGTATAAATAAGTATGATTTCCATACACAACAAGATAAGGTAAGGTTAACCGCCGCGGAGCGTTGATCGGCGCAATGTCACGACCGGCCGCCAAGGTTCCACGTCACGATACTGCACCTATTGATTGACAGTAGGTATCGAATCAGAAATGAGGAGATAAGAGAAGGTCACTGGAACACAAGTAGGTACACAGAGGACAGAGCCCAAATTCTGACAGTATGAACATATACAGGGCGTCCCACGGCCATGCCATATGGAGGGAAAGTACCTTAAATAATGTAGATTGAACATTTTACTGAAAGAAGACATTATTTTAATTAAAAAAACAAATTAAACTGCATTCATAGATATTTAAAGAATTACATGGTTGAACCGGGAATCGAACCCGTTACACGCGAAAAATAATTATCCTGTAGCTTTATCATACCAATCGAAAGGCTTCATCATAAGGATTTTTTATTGCTAAGTAACATAGTGTCAAAAATAAAAGGAGGACCATGAATTTTAACATTTAATGTGAAATTTAGTTCAGGAAAGCTAAGCATTGCCGTAAAACAAACAACTGACATTCACCACTTGAGAACTAAATTTCACATTAAATTAATGTATTAGAATCACATAGGCTTTTAACCCGGGGATATCAAAATATGCAAATATTCAATTAATTCGTATTTTGTGTAAATTCCAAAGTACCAATATTACAGCCAATTAGATAACAAACAATTTCATCCTATTGGAGTTCTACATTTTGTTGAATTTAAATATTTAGGATCTAATTCATATTATTAAAGTTTCCGAGTTTACATAACCGGTGGAACGTCGTATAATATCTTCGACATTATATTATTATTGTAAGAAAACAAAGATGAAAGCAGAATATAACGAGGCCCCTGACTGTAGCCCCTGTTTCTAATAAGACGGCGAAATCGCGGCTGCGCCTGAGTCACCCGCGCGACGATTACGAACCTCCATAGAATAAACGTCCAGAACGACATCGACACATACACATAGACACTACTTTTTTTTGCCTGTCGATTATAGTACAAATTTATGTTATTCATTTTGCAGCAATAAAACTGTAATATCCGATTTAAGGATTAAATAGAGAAGGGCTTAGGGGTAGCAAATTTTCTGAAACAGAAATCACAACAATTAATGAGAATAATATTTAGTTTATTTTATGACAACAAGAATTGCTCACGCATTTGTAGCGGAGTAATATTTTGAAAGTAAAATAAGATTATTTGATCCGCAATCTTAACATTTCATAAGGTGTTTAGTTTGACGGCTTAAAACATAAAAATATCGCAAACTAATGACGTGAAATTTGTGTAAAATGCTATTAATTACTGGTAAGTTATTGGTTCGGTATCTTAATTAAACTCCAGATTCCGGTAAACCATGAAGCAGTATTTATAGAGCCCTAAGCTACATATTTCCCCCTCTAAAAAGACATTACTCTAAAAATGAGCAATAAAGGTTCACAGTTTTGAAATACTGGTCGAGATAATTGCTCTATGGAGCTGCGCCCGCGCCGACGCCACACGTGGCGCGGACAATATCCGTGAGCGGACTAATGACAACCCGCCATTTTAAGTTGTGGACAGACTGTACGCGATTGAGCAACTTACAGCCCACAGCTTCTAGCATAATCCGATATTTTTTTTATTTATTAATAAAGAAATTGGACGTTAGGATAAAATAGTCTGTCCTCGTTCGTATGTATTCTCCCACAATAAATAGAAGCCTACATTTCTTTCAATCTCGCGTGAAAGAATATAGAACATCCATCCTATTCACACAAACTATAGTGTTTGTAATATTAGTGCCTAACGATAGGTACATAAAAACTGTTTTCTCTATCCTAACAGAACGCTCGAACGCGCACAATCTGCCCACGACCACCCGCAGCCATCTGCAAACCGTTTGCACCAAAAAATATGTCGCAGAATCGCAGCTGCATCGGCCGAGACGCGGAAGCGTGCTAATGGGCGCACATCACAGAAACAGAGGCCGTTGCACAATATTACCGTCGTATTACTGGTACCTTGGTACTGGTATTACCGCGGAATACTGACGTGACATAAAATCCGGTAGAATACGAGCTAGACTTTTGCCTCGGCGCGGCGGGGTGCTTCGTTCGAGATTGCGGTGGAATAATGTGGCGCTGTAGTTTCAGCAGAGTAAATTTTCTTGTCTATGCGTTCTATTTTCAAAGATTCGTTGATTATTTCCGTAAATGGAATCACAGTTTTTGAAAATATTAGCAAGTTAAAATAGGAGAAAATCACTTATTTAAGAAATAAATGAGTTTGCTAGCTTTAGGAAATAATATAATACATAGGTATATATAGAAATTCCTTCGAGAGAATATGTAGCTATGAAAGAATGGGATAGTTTACTTGACGAAATGTTAGAAATAGGTATTGAAAGCCCAATGGGTATTCTGTAATGGGTATTCGCCTACAAAACCTCTTAATAATTGTTTAGCCTTTACACATGACATTCAGGATTTCGAGAGCAATGGTATTAGGTGATAATTTTCAGAGCTAGGTTTAATCCTAAGCATTTCTGAGAACCGGCTGTTTCGGTTTGAACCCGCGGGATCCCGGGATTGTGCCAAATCGTCTGGTTACTGCCTGTGTATCCTCAGTCTAACCGTGTGTTAACCTATTCAGAGTTGGGTCTGTATTATTATCAACCAATGTTCCTCACACTACTGGGCACGAGTCTTCGCATTATAGGTACCTATATTTACTTGCAAGATAGTCGGGAGATTTGATACAAACACCAGGCAGGTTGGTGATCTCAGTAAGTTACAGTGCGCGGAACGACGCCGCTGTCCGGTTTTTAGTAGGTATATAGATCCCATTTTGAGGTACTCCTGTACCAGAGATGAAATGGTACTAAAAGGCGACAGGTACCGTGTGGTACCATCATGATGGTAAGTATGAAAACTATGGAACGCGATGAAAACAGATTGGTGATCCTAGTAAGTTGTTAGATTATCTGTGCACCTGACTAGTCGTCCTACGACAACGGTGGAGTATTATTATTCTCTCCATAGTTTCTGATCTGTCACCTATAGGTAAACTTAACTATGTAAGTGAGTCATGAATACGTCTACAAATACACGGAAAGTATCAAGAATCAAGTTATCATAACCCGAAGCAGAATAAAGTTCGCAACCTCGCGATAACAGCGGCGTCGGGATCGGCACGTACTGAATCAAAACTTCAAGATAAAAACTTGCAAAGTCTCGTTTTACGTGTTTCAGGACGTGATATTGCGATTACGGACATTTTGCATAACTGATTTGATCTTATTAAACAATTTCTTTATCACCCCAATTTACGTTCCACAGCTGGGATACACGGACTTCTCTCTTGACGAGAGAGATTAGGCCTCATCTGATCGCGCTGGTCGTAAATGTGGGTTGGTGAATGCCACAAAAAATAAAAGATGGGAGTTCAATATGGAGAAGGTTCTAAATAAATTGCTGAACAATTCACACAGTAATAACTAGCCCCGTGATAAGCTCTAAGCTCGGGTGCTAGATATCTGATATACTTAATAGAATATACATATACTTAGTTAGATAAATAATTCGATAGTATTGTGATCCATGATGATGATGTGAATGATGGGAGAGCGGACATGCGCGTGACCTCGCGGGCCGATGCGCCGGCGCAACACGCGCGTTGCATACCAACGACTGTATACTGTAGCCAACTGCAGTTCATATTTAGTTAGTAAAATACAAGTACTGCGTATGCTTATTATCTGTAACTACGGACCTATATCTTATATCTTATTCTGTTACAACTCGCTGTGGAGCGTATTGTCAACTATCATTTATTAATAAAGGATAGGATTAAGTTAAGAAAATAACACCCTCATTTAAGCATCGTAGTGTGGGCTGTTGTGATAATATGAGATACACAACAAGTGCCCCTTATGATATACAGTGTGTCCTGAAACACAAGTTCGTGCTAGACACGTGAAAAAACACGTGACTTTCGCTACTGTTACGTAATTATACATTCCTAAGATATATTTTTCCATCTACAATGTGCTATCAGATAATCGGATTATACATGAATTAACACTGCTGTAGCTCCGAAATAAAATCATAAATATTAATATGTAGAACAGAGTAAAGAACTCCCTTGTTGTGTCGTCACCTCACCACCTTACTTAAGTTCTTCAGAATTATCATTAACAACTCTTATTACTTAAATTTTGGTTGGTCAGAAGAGATGGGTTGGTACTCATCATAGGTCGACATCACTTCATACAATTACCTAGAACGGTTTAGTATTACATATGTTTATACCACATCTTTAGTGTTTTCTTTAGTTTTTTTATGTGAAACCTTTAGGATACATTCACATTACGGAGTCTATTTAAAATGGTAATTTTATTAATTTACAGCTAAGAAGATATTCACAGATTTAGTTGCAATTATAATCGCGCAGATGTATTATGTGCTATGCAATTGTGGCGCAAGGCAACCGATTGATAACCGACCATGGACATTCGAACGCACGATAACGATTACGTAATCGGTTCAATACTTGATTGCAACTGTTCCATTCTTGTTGCAAATCATATCTGTGATCGCCAACTTTTATAATATTCCAATTATTATTTCGTCCCACTAATGGATAACTCCGCAATATACACTATTGGGGGTCTTGGGATTTGTATAATTACCAATTTACCAGGCTGATTTGGAGATCGCCGTAAGTTGATACAATAATCAGAAAGGTGCTGCTTAATTATACCAGAACATACACATCTTCTGGTTATAGTATATCTGGTATATTAATTTTATTTAGTTATACGACACCTACAGGAGAGATGGGTGGCATTAGGACGGCACCACAAGCTACTACACCTCGAAATCAGAGCGCTCGCATTACATGTTTAGCTACTAAATGAAGTGGTGAAAAGTTTCCCTAGCAACTTGACATAGCTCTCAAAGAACTATGTTATATTTATATTGATGCCCAGTGGCTACCAGAATAATAATATCACCTTAAATATAAGGTTATTGGTAAAAAGCAAAAAGTACAAATTAAGGATACAGTTTACGTTTTAAACCCAAAGACTGTTGACAAAATTCCATGAAGTTAATAACGAAGGGTCCAATTAAGGGCAGGAATGAGTCGCTCTCACGCGATGCGACACCGCAACGCACCTTATTGTTTTTTTCTCGCAGATCTAAACCCTTCATCGTTCGTTCCCACGAATATCCGCGGTATTCATCTAGTTACTCTAGTAGGTAATAGTGGCTTTGTGGACCGGTGCGTGCAAAAAATGGACAGATATCGGCACCCTTTTGAAGCGTCCGTTCGCGGCCATTACGCGCCGGTCGTACGCATTCGTGCGCGCTCGGTAATTGTCGTTTTACGTCGGCCTGCGCGTCGCGGAATGAGCGCTTTTGAAACCTTCGACCAATATAATTGATCAACTTTGGATTTGTATTAACTCTGGTAGGTAGGTATATAGGTATTTCAGTTATGGAATACATATTTGATTTTAATCCAGGACAATTACATAAAACAAGCATGAGCATGCAATTATGCCACAGGAACATCCGCATAGCATAGATTTGCAAAACATAGCATTGCATAAGTCATCCTATACAGGGTTACTCCAGGTAGAGTTTCTATGTCAAAAGATAAGGATATTCGTCATAGGTAAGTCGGTAAATATCCTGTCTTTAATTGAAATACATACCACGTGTTTAAGTGCCGCAAGTGAACACTAATAGGCTACACATAATAAAGCAAAGGAAGTTAAGACCATGGTCAAGATTTTCTGAGCGTTTCAACTGATAAATACTTCGAAAGTGGTGCCGTAAGTCAGGACTCAGGGCCGAGCGTCGCGGACGGAAGTAATTAATCGCGGAGATAATCGTCCGGAGACTCGAATCACGATACTCGATGACTCGCTCGATTCAGTAGTCGGAGGAATAGCAAAGTTTCACGTCTAGTGAAACTTTCGTGGAATGAATCCTCTTGAAACAATTAAAACAAAACGCCAACTCCGGAACCTACACTCTCCTAAGCGTTAATATGTAACTACATGTTTCTTTAAGTGTTCTTATGTGACAATAAATGATCAACATATGTATCATACAATTCCGCGAATCAATGGCAGTACAGTAGAGTTCCTTAAAGTTCAATAAACAATGTGTTATTCACATATTATTGTTAAGTCCGGTTTAATGAATCAAACTCTGCTCCATAAGCTCTCTGGTAGAATAGCACTCATAGACCGGCTAAAAGCCACCTCTCTTCCTTTCACTTTATAAAAAAACATTCTCGTAGACCTTCCTCGGAGAATTTCCTCTAGCTTTACGATTACGAACCCGTAAAGCACCCGCGTAGAAAGGTGTATTACCTCCGATATTCACATCCGCACTACCTGCATAGTACCTATAGCAACCTTCTAGCTTATGAACGATATTTGCTATTCACTAACTAGACACGCGGTATCTTGTCAAGCCAAGTTCATAATATATCTATCAAATATCGAAAACACCTACTATTTATAAACATAGTACTCTCTCTGAATACTATAATAAAGATAGTTGTGTTTCGAAGACAGATAGATACAGGAACTTGACAGCAAGAGGATTCAGGCAAGTGGTCCCACGACAAAGCTGGGACTGCAGTCCCAGTCGCCTGATTAGTTTTTTCTTGTTTATTTCTTTGGGCGAGTGGGACTACTCGTAATTTTAACCTCAAATCTATTGTTTAAAGTACAGTTGGCATCATGTCTTATTGTCCTATTGCAAAAAATAAAATACCAACATAAAATAGGAATTTAAAAATCAGTCTTTGCATCGATAAAATACATAGAACAAAATATTCACAAAATTGATATTAAACATTGGTATTTGTTAAAGAATAATAATTATAAATTGAAATTAAAGCTATATTAAAGGGTACGGTAGACTCGATCGAAACCTTATTTAAATAACGAAACATAAAAAAATATTGATTCTGAGTTGACAACATAGTTGACAACATGTCTAGGCAAAGCCGTTTCAGAGTTGTGGCAGTTTAAAGTTTGACAGCTGTCATTTTGACAAATGTCATCTAGACACCTATCAGTTTATAAGTTAAACTGTTTCAAGGATAATCATCTTAATACCTTAGAACAAAATACATACTTCGTCATCATCATGTCAGCCGTTGGACGTCCACTGATGGACATAGGCCTCCCTTCCCTTAACGACCTCCAGGTATTACGGTCGGATGCAGCCTGCATCCACCGTGAACCAGCAGCCTTAACAATATCATCGAGCCATAAAAAGGAAATTAATATTATTTTTCTGTGGTTGAATCGGCCAATATCAGACGTTTCGTTTTACATATTCTAAGTTCTTTGTGATTGATTCTTATGGGGCGACGAACGTAATGTGTCAATTGGCGAGGCGTATCTAAGAAACGGAACGTGCTTGTTGACACCAAAAATGGCGACAGCGATTTGTTTATTATTGTTTAATTTGCAGTCGGAATTTAACGAAATTCTCCATAATACGAATTTTCCGGACATTATGTTGTCGACTCAGAATCAATATTTTTTTATGTTTCGTTATTTAAATAAGGTTTCGATGGAGTCTACCGTACCCCTGCACGAAATTATTAATATAGATAGAGATATTATAGCCCTCAGGTGTTAAGAGTAGAATACCTGTTTTGAAACAAAAGGGCAGTCCTTTATGGATAACCTTGTTTTTAGGAATCATTCGCATAATTATAGTTCTTATGACATTCTTACTAAAAAAATACAATAAAATAAATCCTGAGTTATGTGATTTGATTTTGCTGTTAACTGTACATTAAAGCAAATTGGGTATATGGTCCAAGTCGACCAATTCAAAAATGTGTTCAGGCGTCTGGGACCGCAGTCCAAGTTTTGTATGGGACCACTCGCCTGTATCCTCGACAGCAATAGGGATGATTAGAAAAGAATGGGCCGCCCATTGTATGTATCGCATTTTTTGTGTACAATAAAGTGTTTTAGTATTCTATTGTAAATCCTAAATCGTTTACATGTTGTCCATTCCGTTTGACGCGAATTATCTCTAAGTTATATCTTTAACAATGTATTAATTTATTTTGTACCTACGTTGTACGATGTTAGTGATGATGATGAATATGACATAAAACACAATTCGCGCCGCCATGCATCGCCGCCGCGCTATCCTTCTTCCCCGAATATCATTATCTACTCGTAAATTCGTAAATAGATAATAAGAAGGGCGGACGCCGCGCGGTCAGCGAAGTAGCGCGGGCTCTTTACCTGATGACGCACTCTTACTGCAGCGGAAAGACGAGAGGCCAAGGGAGATGACGGGATATATCATGGGTTCTTGAATGTCTTTTAATTTTCCAATGCATCATCTACTTAAATTATTTTTTAAATTCCTTTTTTTATGACGCAAAATAAACTTTTTTTTAATTGCGAGTAACTTAACTATGAACTAGCACTTAATCTACGTCTAATGTTTAACTTTGAAATCGATACCATTTTTTTTAAATAGTCAAAAATAAACACCTAATAAAATGCAAGGTCTTTTGTGGAACAAATGTGTACATACGAGCTACGAGCTTTTTAAAGCTTTAGGAACTCTGGAATATGAGTCTTGAAGCTGGGGATGATGATGATATTCCACCTACTTTGACGGTGGATAGGCTCAGTGGCACATCAAGGACCCCTAAACGCCAAAGGAAACAGCGGCGTGCCTGATTTATGTCCCGCGGCGCCGGGGGCGGCAAGCATGTACCGCGTTCCCGGAAACGGGACCCGTGCGCTACAGTTGTCTCTCTCTTTCTTTTTTTTGGGCCTTGAAGCGTTGGTAGATATATCAAGTAGGTAAGTATAGTCAGAGCCGCTGTCTGGAGAGATGCACTACTGATCTTCTGTCAATGCATTGGATCTACCTATATTGGAAAGATTCACATCATAAACAACCCGATTATTAAGAGTACTCCTCAAAACTCCCTGAAATTATATTTGAATATATTTCCTCATCCACTAAAAGAACAGAATTCTCTACAGATCGAATACAGTCTCTGACCAAATTAACCTAAGAGCCCGTGATGGCCAGACCTTCCTTTAATTCACAAGCGTGAAAATTCTTTCATGTGTATGTCTAACATAGGTAAGAATAACCCCCAAACATGAAACCTGGATCGCGGTTCCTTTGGGAGATAACAACCTTTTACCTGTTATCTCCCAAAGGAACCACGATCCAGGTTTCATGTTTGGGGGTTATTCTTACCTATGTTAGACATACCTACACATAAAATAATTTTCACGCTTCAGAATTAAAGGAAGGTCTGGCCATCACAGGTTATTAGTCTATACTAAGAGCCCGGTCTGGCCAGACCTTCCTTTAATTCACAAGCGTGAAAATTATTTCATGTGTATGTCTAACATAGGTAAGAATAACCCCCAAACATGAAACCTGGATCGTGGTTCCTTTGGGAGATAACAGGTAAAAGGTTGTTATCTCCCAAAGGAACCGCGATCCAGGTTTCATGTTTGGGGGTTATTCTTACCTATGTTAGACATACACATGAAAGAATTTTCACGCTTGTGAATTAAAGGAAGGTCTGGCCATCACAGGCTCTTGGTCTAAATTACCGTTCGATATTTGAAAGACGCGCCAATAACACGCTTCCGTGTTCGCATCGCAAACATAGCAATTAGCAGAATTCAAGATATTGAATAGCAAATTCAAAAACAGAATCGAACTTTCTGCAGTTCGACTACACTCAGAGACAAAATTACCGTTCGATATTTGAAAGACGCGCCAATGGCCGCGTTCCGTTGTCGCGTCGCAATTAGCGGGATGGAAGCTAATGGAAGGCACACATGTCCGGCGTAGAACGTGGGTCGGCCTCCGCCGCCGCCCTATTAATAGCCGAACGGCGGGTAATCAATATTCGCAGCCCCAGACCGAAGGAGCCACGGTTCACGGTACCAAATGCGATACGCTTGGGCAAGTTTTAGCTCTACTATATTTTAGCACGAAACTTTTGAACAACCGCAGTTGCATCGGACGATCAGAAAACACGGGAGAAAACAAAAGATGAATTGAGGCAACTACCACTATGACAGCACGTAAAGAATAGATTTAAACTGGTCCAAGATATACGAGTACCTTTAGGATGAGTTCAGAAATGATGACGTAATTTCTAATTATGCGCCACTGCACCACAGTATAATAAAGCTTGCAATCGCTTAAGGCATGTCGTTGCAAAATACGTGACGTCATGGATCCTAGAGATATGTTGTCAAATCTTTCAGTATTTTCAACAAATCTGCCGTTTTCCATGGGTTATCCATTATCGAATTCAGTATAATAGCGAGCCATAACTAAAGACGGATTTTCAGAGTCACCAAGGCTACCATGACCGAAGTCATTCGATCAGTAGGTCTGAAGTCATCAGCGAGGGATAAGCATAGATAACATAGAAAATAGTTTCAGAGTAGGCACCGGGGCTACCATGAACCAAGGTTTTTTTAATCAATTTCGCGGCTCAAGTTTCGCGACGGGGGGCGCGACGCGGGGCGCAGAGAACGTCGCGACGCGATAATGGCCCGCACATGTGGTAATACTTCGCTTTCTGGACCTCGGGCAAATACATACTTTGTTTTTTGTAAGACATTTTATTTAAGTCAAAGATATTATCAAAGAAACAATCTACTGCAAATTCAACAAGAAACAGTAGATAGTTCTTTGACGATCTATTGAAAAAGCTTATAAAAGACATTATTTCTATACACGTGGCACTCCATATACGATTTGTTGTTGCAGAACTGCTCCTTATTTAAAAACAATAAAAATTCCATTGCCGCGTGGAAGTTCATAAAGCTTATAAGCAATTCATGTGTTAAGGTTAAAAAAAATATTTTTTAATTAACTCTAGCATTTTAGTCACGTTGAACTGCATAAACAATGTCCTAGAAATTAATAAAGTCCGCAAATACCTAATTTTAGAACTTATATTATATTTCTGTCTAAGTTGTAAACGTATAACGAACCTACTTACTCTCAGAAAAAATGTTTGATAAGCGTTTCGAGTAGAACTTTCAAAAGTCCAAGCAAACGAAAGAACGCCTTTGCCTTCAAAATGACGGCCATCCATCGCCCGGCGACACGTCGTCGCGTATCGTCGCTTTTATTACTTTTGTATTATTTCTATATTTTCCTTAGAACCCTTCGAGATATGCTATCCATTTGAAGGATCGACTATCACACAAACGTTGGCACAAGATGTCACTTCCCTAAAAAAACTGTAGGCACGTGAAGGGACAGAGGAAAATGTACGATAAAAACATGAAATAAGAATTTTCTATCATGACTATCAAGTAAGTATACTTATTTTACTTTTTGCAGCTTCAACATTAATAATTTTCACCTAAAGGTAGGTTAGGTAGGTATCTATATTACATAACCATGGCAATAAAATGTAATTGTCATTTTTATGGTTTTCATACATTTTCTGAATACATGCAGTGACCGATTCAAGCCATCCACCATCTTGTTCTTATTTAGATAATAGACAAAAGAATACCAAAGACTATAGACCTAATTCCAAAGTAAAACGCGTACAAAGGCGCACGTCCGCATCGGGCGCCGACTAATCACTCACGAATTCATCAATAGTGAAAAAATAAGGGCTCATTTTGTTTTCGCCACGCACGGTCTCAACGGTCAGCGCGGAATAGACAACAGGCTGATTCGGAGTAGTGAGATAAAGGCAACTGTTAAAACGAAAAAGCTATCAAGATGTTGCTTTACTTCTACGTTATTATGCTAATGCTGACCAATTTCACCGTTGAACTTGAATTCCAAGTATAACTGAACCGAGTTCATAGACAAAGGTTATAAAAGCAACGAAAGCAACGAAAATTGTGAGGAGCTATTTGAACTTTAATTATTTATTTATTTAAGGACAAGCAGTGAATTTAAATTTACATTTGCAAATTTTACTTAAGATTAATATTAAACTATAAATGTCATATCATAATCATTTATTTATTGCTATCATATAAGTACATAATCTATCACAATATGACCCCGCTGGGGCACTCTAACAATTTAATCTTATATCTTAAAATAGATTTTAATAATAGAATTTGTGTGAATTACTTGCGAAAATTTACGTCGTAGTACAGTATTAGGTAATTCTAGAGAGTTTTAACTTTGCTACGTAAAAAATACCAACATGTTATGGCTTGCAATACTAGTCGGAGCAATTATCTTTTAGTCCTGTCTGTCTGCAACATGTAGGTAATTGTTACCTTGCGCGAGCAAAATCACATCGCGTTACCACAACTTGCATTTTCAGGGGCACGCCGACCGCTGCGCGCGCAGGTATTGTTTCCGCGAGCGTACCTGCTTCATTATCCTCCATAATTCTTATCCTTCTACCTGAGTAATGTAACACCGCTTTTTATAATCGCGGGCGACACCGCGACGCGGCGCGGCGGCGTTGCCGCTGTTACTAATTACGATGCGTGCGGCGTTGCCGTGTTGTCAGCATGTCGCATTTCGCGGCGAATGCAGATGCAGCTCACAGCTGATTCATTTCAAGGGCATGCGCAAATGGACATGCTTTTTGTTGGCAGGTAATAAGCCGATAAGTTGGGCGTCACATGCGGACCAGGCATGATCAGCTCCACCTTGGCAGATCGCGGAAGCGTGGATTTATGCAGAAGGCTTTATGTTGTTGCTATTTTAGGAGTTAATTTTGTGATATTGCTCTCATTATAACCGCAACTACTAGCGAACTTTAAAGATGGAACGTGGCTATATCTCACCAATCCGGTGGGTTGATCGGGCAACGAAGGGTCGGAAGTCCTCAAACAAGAAGATTAGACGATTTGTATAGCATAGAACATCAGACAGCCGCTTCCAACCAAAATAGGCAAAATAGGTAAATCTAAGAGAGAGGCCTATGTCATAAAGTGGAAATCCATCAACAGGCTAAAATTATAATTTCCGTAATTTCTACAGGAAGCACTTCAAAATTATCATCCACGGCCGGATCTACCCACTACTGGGTTTAGAATTCCTTTCATAGGCCTCCCTGAGTTCCTGTGCACCACTGTGCTAACCGCATCCTTTCCGCATTTTGATCATAATTAATTAATTTATCATTAAATCAAAGTAAACATACTGAACTGGGTATAGTGAATAATAGTCACATCATGCAGTTGTGTATGGAGTCTTGTGTTCATTGAACCTAATCCTTGCCAAATGTCTATTCCTTGGCACCGTCGCCTCAAGAAATCACTCACACAGCTAACACTTACAAGAGTAGACACTGCAAGTAAAAATTCAAAATTGTCCAGTAATATTTATTTATTTATTTATTTATTTATTTATTTATTTATTTATTCGCGAACACAAAAAGCCTGTCATGTCAACGCGGTTGCAAATAAAGGGTCATCCACAATACTCAGAGCCGAGACGAGACAGACCCGTGAACGAGATAAGCACCAGCAGATTTTCCTGAAGATAATATTCCGCGTAAAAACAGCTTAGTTCAGTTGGTTAATAAACTTTTATTTAAATCATACCTGTAGTACCTACCGCTTTACAATAAACATTTGCAATAAAGCGTAACTTATATTATGTTGAAATATGAGCTTAACCATACATAGAATCAAATAAAGCAGTGAACATATTTTGTTAGGTGTTGAAGATAGTAACCATATTTTTTAGTCTCTAAGCACGCCCGGTTACGTCCCGGACACATCCCTGATAGTTCTTAAACCAGGAAACATCTATGCGATTGGTATTTGTGTGACGACGCGGGCCCGTCACGACGCGACGCGCGCATCCCATTGGTGGCGATTCGCTACGCACTCTGCCTTCTAACTGCATTAAAAGTCGAGCCTACTGGTAGATATGCTATAATATAAAACGAAGAGAACTTGGGCTAAGGTCTGAAGATGCTGGTTCGATACCCACTTCAAACATTTCTAAACCAATATTAAATGCAATATTAATCTAATATCGTTTCGCATCGCATCGCAGTAACAGAACCAAACTTTCGCGCAAGTAAATTGGGTCACAAGTTAGCCGAATAAACTATCCCAATAGTCGCCGAGCCAAATAAAGGGGAGAGGCATCTACCACGCTCATTATCGCTTTCCGGGAAACTACCGACCGCGATTAGATCTACTACTTGACGACGATTTATTTTCTCATATATCTTATCGCATCGCAGTAACAGAACGACAGCCCTAACCTTTCGCGCGGACATAAGTAAAAGGCGGAGGGGCACCTACCACGCTCATTGTCGCTTTCCGGGAAACAGCCGCCCGCGATTAGGTCCCGACTACTCGCTCTCTTGTCTCGTCAAGTTGCCGATAGACCATAACCCTTACCGTTTTTTTGTTGCGTAACATTTTTCGATTTAAACCACCTAGTTGTAACAATAGCGTGTGCAGCTGGGCCTCATTGGGTTTGATAGTAGAGAAAATAATGCATTTCGCATTTTCTATGTATCACGTACGTTCACAAAATTTCTAGTGAATAAATAAATGTAATTAAGTTTTATAAATTACTAGCTTTGCGCCCTGCTGCTTCGCACGCGTTTTACAATTTTCTTTGCTATAAACCTCACGGAGCCCGAGACCTTTCCAACGAATGCAAAACCGTGGAAATCGGTTCGTGCGTTCTGTAGTTATAGCGTCAGGAAGGAAAACCCGACTTAACTTGCTCTTATGCATGTTATGTTACAGTTAATATATTAAGTCCTAAGCATTCAGTAGTTATTGCGTGAAAGAGTAACACACAACCACATTACCATTTTGCGTTTATTTTACTAAGCATAGATAAGTCAAACTACCTTAGGTCTACGTATACCTAACCTAACCCTTCAGTACCGACCCCTCGATAAAGCTTCTAGAACCGTCCAGAACCGTAACGCTTTGTCCGTCCGTCCGTGCGTCCTGTAAATCATTATCTCTGAGTAAAAACTAATTGAAGGGGCGCACGGTCGCCATTGTTGTAATCAGAGCATTACGGGAAAGTACCTAAATTGTTTAGACGGTGGGTATGGGGGGCCGTGGGCAGGAAACAAAGTTTTGAGGTAAGCTTTAGAATGGGGTTTTAAAATATATATAGATACATTCATATTCCATTTATACTCGTAATATGAGGTTTTAATAAAAAGTAAATAATTTAATAGAAAGCCACATTAATTGTTTGTCTCGGACGGAAGTGTATTCCTTTTAACTAGATTTGGTTAACAATTTTATTGGCTTGGTCTAATATTGTATATTTATTATTATTGTACTCAAGAGTATCAAAGTTAGTTAGGTAGGTACTATTTTAAAACCGTCGTACTACCTGACGATCGTGTAAAAAACGTAAATACATTTTAGTATAGGTTTTAAAACAAAGAAGTTATCTGACATAATTTAAACTGAAATTGTCGGAAAAAGTTCAGATCTGTCAGTTTAATGTAAAGATAAAGGTCCGCGTATCTGTGGGAACAACAAAACAATGCGCCGGCGCAGCAGTACGCACCCATAATTCTTTTGTAATTCTCATTAACATGATAATTAGCGACCCAAAATTTACGACGCCCACATCTATTGTATTTTAATGTAAATTTAAAAAATACACTTTTATTTAAAAAGTCATTACTAAAGATCAAAGCTGAAAAGACAAATATAAGAAACTAAATTTATTTAATTCACTACAAAGATGCTTATTTTATATAATTTATAGAAAGTACCCTAAACACCCGGTACATACAAAAATATCTGCATATCAAATACTTGTCTGAGACAAAAATCGAACCTGTAACCTCCTCGGCAGATTTACGTACGCCGCGCCACAGATTTCCCTGGTACTAAACCAATAATTGCTAGGTAATTGTTTAATCTTACTAGTCACATGATCTACCTGACAACCCCACCTAGAATCATTACAATTACAGAAACACTGATAAGTAATGAACATAAAGCGCTGCCTAAAGGTATTATAGAGTTGTTACAAGTACTTAAATCAAAAACTAATTACATATTTTATTTCGGAGGATTTAGTACCTTCGTATTTGATGACCATCAACGAGTATTTGATTGTCGTTCCCCGAATGGCGGGTGTAATCTGAGCCAGCCAGATTAAGGCACAGCGTTGAAATCGGATGTTCTTGCATTGCGATGAAATGACGTGTCCATGGCTTCATGTTCCATGGTTTCCATAACCAGAGACTCAAGTAGAACGTATGAGTTCCATTTTTGAATCGAATGTCAAAAGTAAAACGAGTAGTTGGAAATAGAAAAGATAATCGAAATGTAAATCTCCAATCCGATCAAAAATTTAAAGACGGATATGATGGACTTTTGTGTTTAGAATATAACGTAATGAGGACAATTTATATGTTCTGTGGTAGAGGCTACCTACGCGTGATTTTACAAACAGTATCTTACCTACATCGCAAGTTCAACCGAATCCACCATCTAGTTCCTAGTAAATAGTAATTATTATTTTATTAAAAAGTGTAACAACAATAACAATTAAAATCACAAATAAAAAACAACGACCTAAAGTAGCGCCTTCATTCTTAAAAATACCAGCTTAATTCTAAACTATTTACACCTATTGTGAAGTTTTTTAGAAGTCCGAAACGACAAAGGTGTAGTGAAGGTAACCCCTTTTCTCATCAGATTCAATCTTAACCCGTTCAAAGCCAATAGCTATCCTTCCTGTAACTTGACACGCATATGCGTTTGTCGCTTATTCATAGAAATAGAACAATTGTTTCAACTGACAAGCGTATTTCGCGTGACCCTTCTGTTTTATTCCTGTTCCTTGCTCCGAAGTCGCGCTTTCAAACGGTTTAAATGTGACAAAGGAATTGTAATTGGACTTGGAGTTTTGTTCTTTTCTACGAATGTTCTAGAAACTGATTTATTTTTACGCTATTTCGTATGGGTGCGGATGAGATTAATTATCTCTTTCTCTCAGATTTGCACTTAGTTACTTTAAAATATCTGCATTCTATAAACATGTCAGTACTCATGTTTTAGGCAAATAAATTACTTTTATCTACCAACTCCGTATATATATTTTATAACTAGGTGACCCTCCCAAAGCGTTGTCGTTTAATCTTTTTTTTCACCTTATAGAACTTCCCTGGACTACTACAATCAACTAAATCGGGTTAGGTGTTCTCGTGTTTAGCAAGACGTTACGACCATTTCCCAATTTATCGATATCAACAAACCAACGATAAAATAGCCCTTTGTCCTCACCGCCATTTTCGCGTCTCTTAACCCTCAAACAGTAACAGCTTTGTGCAAACCATAAAATAAAGTGAAACACAAAACAAGGCACATCGTACGGTTGTAAGTGAGCATACTTGTTGCGTCCCCCAGTACTAGGTACCTACGTTGGTACTTGGTACCTAACATGACAACAGCCTAATTAATATTCCTTTACGAGATTTCATGTAGTTCATTTAAATTCTCTGAAACAAATGTTTTAGGCGATTTTCAGAACATGCGTAGTCCTTTGCAGTGAGTTTTTTTCTTTATTAATTATGTATCTGCTTAAAACCTCGAGTTTTAACTATAACCATTTAACTTCGTACTAAAATACTTATCTATAACGACTTAACGATGTTCTTCATGTGTCAATTTCATTTAATTAATATTTTTATTTATACTAATATTAGCAGAACTACTAATAGTTCCTGATTTCAAAATTGTAACAAATTCGATTTAATTAGAATGCTGTACTAAGTCGGTTACTTGAAAAATACTTAATTTAAAAGATCATTAGGATTGCCTTTTTTTATTGTAGACTGATAAGTTTCTAGCCCAAGTCCCAAGTGTGTTACAATACAATACAATATGCTTTATTGCACACCAAAAAACAATAAATATATTACAAAAAAATATAGGTACATAGAAAAGTGTAACACTGGGCGGCCTTATCACTAAAAGCGATTCTTCCAGGCTAGTATTGTTAGTGTAAGTTTGAACTGTAGAAGCAGCGAGTGCACGGCAGCGAGCGGTGTCACGCCCGATTGAAGGTTGCAGGGTTGGGCCGTCGGGCCGCATTATCTATGCGTCAGACGCAGACGTGTGACCTCGCGGCGCGGCGCGGCGTTTAGGGTTGACGCTTAGCTGCCTTGTTTTAATTTGGAACAACTTGAATAGAGAATTGTGAAAGTTTTCTGAGTACGAGTAGTGAGTTAGTATTGTGTGTAGGGAACCCCATCTGCGTTTGCATACTAGTTTATGCCTTTTAAAGTCTGGAAAACCTACAAAAAATACTATTTTAAATATAAAATATAATGTACCTATATTCACGTAGTTATAGTGGACTTTAGAAATTATACATGCAACAAGTGAAGTCCGCATCGGGAGGATTAAGCGTTGTGCTGAAAACCGTTCATCTCTTTAAGTGTTTTAAAATAAAACAAATCTCTTTATCAATAATTATAAAATAATGGTATCTATCAATATCCCAGTAAATTTTTATTTATCAGAAAACCCCAGGACGCGTAAGGTTTGACACAACGAAGAATAGTGCCCAGCATTCGAAGTAGAAAGAATCATAAAAATATCACCTTAACAATGAGAATGAACAAAGTAATAATAAGAACCGTGACAGCCCTAGGGCGCCGCGACCGTCCCTGCACTCGCGGTGTCGCGATAACAATTACAGAGAAAACTTATTGTGTTGTTTACCGGCGCGCGCGCAGTGGCAATCCCAACCTTATGACCACGGCATAGAGTCGCGGATATACTGCCGGTGGTAGCGCACATCCGCTTTGTAAATATCGAATGGACTTGGGTGATTTTCGAAGAACACATTAGGGAGCTGTGTAGGTGTGGTACCTACCGCTTGGCTTGATAGAATAGAATGCGTATCGCTAGCTCAGGAGTTTTAGAAATATCAATCATAATACTTAGGTAAGTTGGTACGTAAGTTGGTAAGACTCTTTTGAAGTGTGTGCTGAAACCATGTGTAATGATTATTGCTTATACACATCCACTGCTGTAAGCCATAGTAGAATGGTAAAGCTGGCTCATCATTAAGTTATAAAATACTAAAGGTTCATTTCATACTCCATGATGGTTCTAAAACTGTTTTAAAATGATTTTGGATTTTGATATTCTTAAGTTTATTTTCAGTTGTTATTTTGTATGCCTGGATTTTTAAGTTTAAGTTTATTTAAACAAGCAAAGACTTTTTTAAGTTTTCCATTTTCGGATATGTATATGTGAAAACATGTAATTTGTTTTTAGGTGTTATAAGAAGTGTTATATTTAGTTATAGATACTGTATGTTTTCCTAAAAAATAAAATAAAATAAATAAATAAAATATGAACAGTCGGGTACATTTAGGTCGCAAAAAAATAACAAAGTAGGTTGGTACATAACCATTTAATCTTTACCCAAAACTTAGTTCCATCAAAATTAACCAAAAAAATTCTACAAAAACTGCATCAATGCATTATTCAAAGCAATGAATCAGTTTTTTTTCTAGTGAACGAATGTAACCTTGGTCCAAAGCGGGCAATGCACCCGTTATCACCGCAAGACCACAGCGAGCGTGACGCGCGCTTTATAATCTGTCCATTATACCTATACTATATACCTACAAACTATACTCGTATATTTATAGTTGTACCTATAGGCTTTGTTTGTCCGCAACATTTTGCTTGCAGACTGTACGCGGCAATGCGATTTCGGGTTTACCGATACTTTTGGCGTAAAACAAATGTCGTAATATTAACGTATTAATCGATTGGTCAACTGTACAATACAGAATAATGTCATAGGTTAGATCATACCTATACACTACGACGGCGCAGCGGGCAAAGGTCCTTGTGATTGTGACGCAGAAGTTTGTCCATCGAGTTCGATTCCCGTTTCGGGACAAATGTTTGTTAAACCTTAGGATTTGTTAGGAGTGTCCACAAGCTTTGAGTGAACGAGTACCACGGAGCCAAATAGTTGACGAGTGAATTGCCCAGCAATATTTATTTACCTACTTATTAGATTATAAAACTTACTATCGAACTCAACAGTTGAACGCACTAGGATTCTCTTTTCATATTATAAGTTCTACGTTCACTCACTTAGAATTTGAAAAAAGAAGCCTGTCTAGAAAGCCTAGGTATTTAAACAAACACACATGTCTGCGTCACCGATTTCAATTGGTCTGTAAGAAACATAGTAACTAATCCTTGGCATCGAAATCTACTTGAGTGTGAGAATTCCCGTAGCGTCCCGTCGCCGTCCCGCGTCGACGTCGGCGTCGGGCTAATGAGGGGGAAACGCGAGTCGAGACACGATCCAAAGAGGTTTACAACGAAAAGTTTTTATCAGTCGAAACAATAAAAGAGGATTTATAATGACTGCATATCCTGCGTGCGTTGTACGTGAACATAATTTGAATTGTTCGCCGATTTCTTCATCAATTGTGAAACAATTAGATAATACTTAATTATATTTTTGGAGTTGGTTATAATGTATTACAGCTGTCGTCCAATCTAACCATACGTTTACGTTTATTAAAGTTGGATAAGTTTTTATGGCAAGTAAAGCATGGTTGGGTTAGTGATTACAGTAAAATACCAAACCAAAATCCAAAGGTTGTCTGGAAGAGATCGCTGTTTAGTGATAAGGCCGCCCATAATACTGTAATTTTATTTTAATGTTTGTACATATATTACTTTTTGGTGTACAATAAAGTGTTTTTGATTGATTGATTGAAATATCTACAGTTGGTACACAGAACAACGGTACTGCCCGTTTTCTTTTGTATAGGTTAATCATTCGATTTGATGACACGCACGATTAGAGTTTATAAAGTGCACAACAAATAAAGATCTATAGGCATGTCCAGTGAATGCCCTAACGATGAGTGTATAGAATAGACTACAATTAGTACAGAGGTAGAAGGGGTTTAGTTTCTGAGTAGAGCGCGGGTCGGGGGCCGGCGTCGGGTGTCGCCGCCGATAACAACATCAGAGACGAGTCGCTCATATACTATGGATACGGTATTTTATATAAAACCTATTTCAATAAATCTTTTTGAAACAAATTACACATAAAAATTGTCAATTTTTTTATAAAATTTGTACAAAAGACATCAACGCGCGTCATTTTTTTTATTCATAATTAGTAAATTTTTTTAATATTTCTGTTCGCGGCTTATAATGGAATTTCCCGTGGTAAAATACCTACGTGTTACCCTAACGGCGGGCGGTTTAGTGCCCTAAACTATGACCAATATATTTTTTTTAAATTGTTATTGGATTTTTTTATTGAAATCCGTTCAGCAGTTTTCATGTGGTAACAAACAACCACTTTCCCGATAATGACAAATATATCTAATTTAAGCGAATAGCATAGCATAGCTGATTAACTACATAGTATCGCGACGCAAAGTTTGCCCGCTAAGGAGAACTAATCAATTCAAAAGAATTACTCAGACACATAATTACAATCAGGTGCGGCCCAAAATTACTAATTCTATTAGTCACGGGTCCGCCATTGTGTTAGACCTTTGTCAGGTAGAATGTTTAGTAATACTGTAGAATCGCTACTTCGGACTATTGGACGCTCTTAGGCTCCGTTACATTATAAATTCTTTAGTCAAATATTTAAAAAATCAAAGGAATTAAGAATCAGTTCATTGTAAAAAGAATAAAGGAATAATAATTTAGAAAATACCAGGAAAGTGACTACGAGTTGACTTGAATCTATGTAGTTGTATTTTTTTTAAATACTATGCGTTTTTTATTGAGTTCTATATTAAAAGTATAAAGTTATCAACGTCAGTGCTTACATTATCATCACTATCATAACGCTTGTTGGCTTAGCAGTTTTCTTCTTATTTCCCCCTGTTTCTTGTCATCTCAATACATACTGGCAATACTTTCTTACACGCAGTCCAAGCTGACCTAACCTACCTTTTAGCCTCCTTTAACACTCACGTGTTCTCATTTACATGCATTTATAATCAGTAGCAGTGAAAAATATACCACCTCCACAAATTCTCCATTCCCCAACATAGCCCGAAATACTGAGCAAGCGAGCCGCCGTAAATCGCGAGTAGCCGCGCCACGGGCTTGCCTCACACACACATCTCCATACACACACACACACCTACACACTATACATACAACGGCTTTGTAAGTACGGCATGTTCAATCAATACCTCTGTATACCTACCTACTCTTTGTGTGGGGCAATGACTTTGTGAATAATTGAAATTATAATGTACCAACTTATCAATAGTCCATTTGTCGTTACATCAAGAAATTTATCAAGCAACAAGGGCATAATAAGTATGTATTATAAAAGTAAAACTTAATAATTTACTCAGTAGTTCCATATTTAAATTGTCCGAAAACAGAACTGATAAAACATTCTTTAATGATATTTTTTTCTATTTCCATTTTTTAAGACAAATCCTTACCATTACCAACTTACAAATACAAAATCATCTCACCAATGCATAGGTACTATTGAAACCAAAGAGAACTATTGAAAAGCAAATGACCAACCTACAAAACCAAGCGAACACCAAAGAGGTTTCAATGAAAGCAGTCCATCTCTACTTTCTCTCGAAACTTTGCAGCGTCGACAAAGCGACTGCGTCCGCTAACTTTACGATACTTCCCAAGAAACTTCAACTGGTTTCGATTTAGTATGCAATACCGCTTTAATATGCAATAAAATCAAGCTCTCCGATCAATGTGCTAACGAGCTTATATTGGCTTAGGGACCATTAACAGGCTGTTAACCGTTTTATACTGTTGATGTAGTTATTTAAGTATGTGTATATGGACACATAATTATAATGACTAAATTATGAATGGCTTACCTAGTTAAAACTAGAGAATTTTAACTATAGTTAAAGATTCTTAATTTGCAATGCATAAAATAAGTATTTAAAAGAGTAAAAAATTATTGTAATAAAATTATTAATTGATCCACTTTGACTATATTATGCATAAATAAATAACATAACTAATGTGATTTTAGAGAAAAGAAACATTTTTATAACTTTTCCTGAAATCATAGACAAAGTTATGACGTAAAAAGTTAGATACCAAACAATGAACATTAAAGGTTTGCTACGAAACGCCTACGGCCGTAGCGCGTCTACGAAAAATCGTAGCATAATAAAAGCTTTCTTTTTAAATATTTTCAGTCTTTAGATGTTGCATAGATTTCATAGAGTTGTTGTAAACATGCAATACGCTATTATTTGTGTAATATTTTCAGCATAATCGCGTTATTTTTCACATATGGCGGAATTTTCTTAGTGGCTTATCTGCCAGTTTATTATCTAACTTAAGAGCTGAGCAGTTACTAGGCAGTCAATCATCTACGTATTTTCCATGCACATGGCACATCGTTAAACAATAAAGTTCAAAATACACAATAATAGTTTTTACAAAATTGGATTTTATTCGTTTGTAAATCAGGATATTATGTTTGGACTGATGTTTTTAGCTGAAAATGTGTCAATTTTTATTACTGTCTTACATTTCCTATCAGGTATTTCAATATTAACCCGTATTCTGTAACAGCTATAACTGCCAATCAGATAATTCATCATCAAATAGACCGAACGCGCGAACCATCCTGGTGTTTACACACAACCAGCCACTCCAAAGTTGCAAGAGAAGTTTCCGTTTTTTTAATTACCCGCGTCGCAGTAGGTGTTTACACCAGGGGTGGTAAGATGGCGGGCAGCGCGGGCGCGGGGCCTGCGCGCGGGGGGCGGGGGCTCGGACAAAGGAGAGGCCGGTCGCGGGCGCGACGCGTTATCACCCGCGGCCGCGGCAGACCGTCGCGACGCGCGATCGACGCCAGTCGCCGCGAAAACGCGCTATACACTCCTTACGAGACCGTGTTTATCGTGACTGTTGTGAACTAAAAACGGACGGACTGTTGTCATTGTCGTGTACTAACGGGACGGCTCGCAAGTAAGTTTGTGGTTTAATTACTGACGTTGTTGTAGGAAAATAGGGATTTACGTAAAAATTTGTTATTTCCCTTGATTAGTTAGTATATCCTACTCTCGAAACTGTGTGAGTGACTGTTTTTGTTTTGAACTAAGTGGAAGGATTGTTGTTATCGGTTCTACGGGACGAGTTGCAAGTAAGTTTGTGGATTAATAAGGTACATTACATAGATAGGAAAATAGGGAATTTGAATATTTAGGGAAAACCAGTGCAGTGTTTGAACTTTGAATAATATTTGGAAGGATTAAATGATAGAAAATACCGTGACGAATATGCAGAGAAATAAATTCGTTTACCTATGTACCTATTTGATAGTTTTGTGAACCATATACTTAGGTATAGTAAAACCATTTTTAAAATGAACGCCCCTCTACCGAATTCTGAATTTTTTTTTTCTGTGTATTCTGTTTTTCTGTATTTCCTCTCACACGTTGAAATCATCACGGTTTTGTAAAGGGGAGTTCATTTTTAGAATGGTTTTACCTTACTTACATTAAGCTTTAATGTTAAAGTAAGGTTTAATTAATTTTTAAGTTCGTCTATTTCATAAACACAGTAACTACCTACATAAATCAAAAGTTTTGATTCATAAAGTTTGTGAATCATCGTGAAAGTATAAAAAATATAAAAAAATAAATATAAAAAATAAATAAAGTCAACTTATTTCAGAAGCATTTAACATTACATTTCGGTTCATATCGGGTTAGTAGCGATATCTTTACCTTTGTTAGTCTTTGAAACAAAATTATAAATTAATAGGTAATTAAGCAACTAGGGTACGTATACAAATTCAGATAACTGAATAATCCTAGGTACCCTTGTACCGACACCTAACAATAACCTAGCTTAAAAAAAGTATTGTTAATCCTCAATATACCTATACCTACTCAAGTCAGCTGATAGGCCATTTTTTAATATAAGTGAATTTACTTTAAATTTTTTTTAGTTCTTTCATAATTCATAATCTTTATTTTATATCTATTAATAGGAACATAGGTAGAAACCTACTTGTAGGTTGGGAAACCATAAAGCTAGGTACCTACTTTGACAATATTGGCAATGAGATTTGACATACTACAAACATTTCTAAACAAAATCAGCTAATTTGGTTCAGCCGTTCTCGAATCTTAGCAAGACTAACGATTAGCAATTGATTGTTATACATTTAAGAAGATAGGACATAAAAACCCGTGCCCAGTAGAAGATAGGACGTAGTTATGGACAACCTAAGTATATATTTATTGATTTACATATTTATTAAAATTATGAAAACTTGAATAACATACAAAATACAAACCGTCTCAAATAATAGCCGATTGAATCTTTAATTTTCAGGAATATATACCTAAACAATTGGCCTCTAAAACGCTTTATAACTAATTACCTGCCGTGTAGAAGTAATTTAACAATTTAAAAATATCACAAATTTCCCACTTAACGTGTATTCTAGTACATTCCCGAAGATACCTGACGAAATCAATGCAAAAAACGCATCAAAGTGTTTATAAACGTCCCTCGTACGGTACACGTGGCGCCACCTAGCGGCGCCCGGCGCAGCTAGCGCGCAAGGTCACCGGGCCAATGACCCACCAACTTTTGCCGCCGCTGGTTGTCGTAGGTCATAATTTTATGTCTTCTTTTTGTTTATCTTTTCGCAACTTTATAGCTTTCCGCGCTCTTTATAGTCAACTTGAGGTTTCGGATAGGATTCGGATGATGGGACATTTGCGGCAAACAGTTTTGAGTACCGAAATATATGGTTACGGTGTTTTACTTCGTGACATTGTTGCGTCGCGTCGCGTCATTGTTTGGGTTAGGTTTGTTTACGGCGTGTTTTAGTTAAAATCAACCTATTGCTGTTAGGTCAATTAGGATTATTAATAGGTACCTAGTAGGTTTGGTTTTTAACGTCAACAACGTCAGCGTTAACTCAAGTGAGGATGATTAATGTGTAGAATGCTTTACTTTCTTTAGGTAGAAAGGAACGTCATTCAATAGTAAAGCGCACCAGGACAGACGATCTAGCGAGATCAATCTGGAGCTAATTAATCAAACGCCCTAGGTTGATTGGCGAAGGATATTGAGACGAAAGGGGCGTTGTTTCCAGCCTAACGTTATCTTTCCCACTTTATGTGTATAGTTTTAATCTAGTTTTGAGAAAAAGAGATATATGTAAGATTTCACTCTTCTATTAAAGTTTCCAATGCCATGTAGATTTAAATTTAGTTTTCTGGCCAAAAATTAACCGTAACTCCCTTTGTTACAGAAAGCGAGGAGCCAAAATGGCCACAAAGGGCAAGCGTCCGATGCGAGCGCTGACGCCCGGAGACAAGATCGAGGCGATCCAGCGCGTCAACGACGGCGAGTCCAAGGCGTCCGTGGCGCGCGACATCGGCGTGCCCGAGTCCACGCTGCGCGGCTGGTGCAAGAACGAGGACAAGCTGCGCTACATGACCTCGCGCCTCTCCTCGCCCGACACCGACAAGAGCGATGACGCCTCGCCCGCAGAGAAGCGCGCGCGCACCGAGTCCCCCGCCGCGCCCCCCTCCCCGCCGCCCCCGCAGGTGGCCGGGCTCGACCTCTCCGCGCCCGCCACCGCCCCGCCCGACGCGCCCGTGGAGCTCACCACGCGCCGCGCCGAGCCCGCCCCGCCCGCGCCGCGCGACCGCCGCCCCGACCCCGGCGCCTCCGTCTCCATGTCCGCCATCAGCCCGCTGTCCGGCCTCGGCCACCTGCCGCCGCTCTCGCACTCCCACCTCGGCCTCAGCTTCAACGAGATCGCCACCAACCTCTCCCTGCTGGCGCAACTGAACCCCGCGCTGTCCACGCTCTCCGCGCAGCCCGCCAGCCGCGCGCTGCGCTCCGTGCGCTCGCCCAAGCCGGCGCACCACACGCCGCACTCGCACTCCGAGTCCAAGCACCGCAGCAAGTCGCACCACTCGGACCCGTACCGGCACGCCACCAAGACGCACCACCACACGCCCGCCGCCGGCGCCGCGCCCGTCGACGACACGCTCTGGTACTGGCTGAAGACGCAGCAGGCGATGTTGGACCTCACGGCGCAGACGCCTTCGCACGCGCTGCAACTCGGCAAGCCGGCCGAACCGACTCCGCTGCCGAAGCCGGTCCCGCCGGCCGCCGCGCCGCTGCCCTCGCACCTCGACTACAACCGCAACTCGTGGCTCTGGCAGTACTATAAGCAGTTCGGTGGCGCGACGCCGCTGCCGGAGGACAAACACAAGCCGGCCGCTCCGGTGCCGATGGACAAGACCGCGGAGAACATCCTGTACTCGCAGCTGACGCGCGGCAAGGGCGAAGAGGAGCGCGCGGCGGCGCCAGCGACCAGTCCGGTGCAGACGCCGCCGCGGGGCGAGGAGGCGGAGCGGGGGGTGGAACCGCGCGTGGCGCCGAGCCCGGGGCCCGAGAACCGGCGGCCGGGGGGCGAGCGGAGCGCGGAGGCGCCGCGCGCGCAGACCAAGGCGCGCACAGTGCTGGACAGCCTTCTGTTCAACGGCGAGCAGGCGGCGGCGGCGGGGCCGGGCGGGGCGGGGGGCGCGGAGGGCGCGGCGGAGGCGCTGGCGCACGGCGACAAGTTCCTGGCGTGGCTGGAGGCGAGCGGCGACCCGGCGGTGACGCGCATGCACCTGCACCAGCTGCGCGCGCTGCTGCACAACCTGCGCGCGCGGCGCCCCAAACCGCACAAATAGGCCGCGCCGGAGAGCCGCTACAGGGATACTTCAATTATGTACATAGTTACTTCGTCGCCAGTAAGCGTTCATTTGTGATATGTGTAGCCAAATCTGCGTAATTTCTTTGTTCTAAAAGAAAAGCTATGCATTATTTTTATTTCGTCTAGGCTTTAAAGTTAGCCCGCTGCGCGTGAGTCTGTCGCCGGTTATCGTTTCCGAGACTCCTCTAGATTATTGTACGGTGCGTACTTGATGTTGAAATAATTACTTTTCCGATGCACATGAACTGGATAGAGTAAGTAGAACCGCTGTATGTTGCCATTTGTCGAACATTCCTAGTTGTACCCTTTATAGTTTATAGTTGGATTCCCTAAGTTCTACCTCAAGTCAAACCTAATGCTAAGTCAGTTATGGCGTCCTTCCGGAGTTGTTTGTTGAGGGGGCGCGGGGCGCGGGGTGCGGGGGAGCACGATACCAAATATTAAAGGGACGCGTGAGTCGTTGTGCCAATCGTACGGACACGGTAATATTGTTAAGATTATAGATGAATCTATTAGGTTAGCGCTAGGCACTCGTTGTGTACTTGTTTTCTATTGCTCAGTATTTTATATGTCGACGGTTAATCGATATCTGGAATTGTATTATACGTTAAAATTAACAGTTAAGAACACTGTGATCAAAATTATAAATTATTGAGAGATTATTAATATTGTAAGTACATTCCTAAATAATAGAGAACTTAATGTTTTAAGAGATTGTCCAATTGTTGGTGAAGGTAAGAACATTTCGTGTTAATTCAAACTCAACTTTTACTGATAAGAACTACTAGATACATTGAATTATATCTCATTCCCACTAATAGATAGACTACGTGATTGTTAATTTGCATTTTCTTAAATTAAGCTGAAAAACTATTTGAGATGATATTTTGTACAAAATTAAATTGAGATGTTTGTATTAAGAAATGATGATTCACTTATCACGGATTGTGATCTCGAAATGTTGAACAATTAAACTTAATTAAACCTTTACATATCTGGTTTTATTTTAATTCACATCTACCTAAGAAAAGAACCTGTATAGTTGTAATCATATATATGATTGGAAAATCATAGGTACAAACTGAATATACACCTCAATAAAAGTGGGTAAGAATGATTTAAAAACTCTATCAAAACTAATATTATAAAGATGAATGGTATTATTGTGATCAATAAAAAAGCACCTCCGAAAATATTAAAGGAACTGGAAGATACCTGGTGCGACATCTAGCGGCGAGTAGGTTTTTTATATTTGCGCATAAACTAAGCTTATAACATACCTGAGTATGAGGGCCCTAGATTAGTATGTGGCCACTGAGCCAATTTTATGGTGAAACTTGAATCAAAAGTTTTGTTAAGCCGAGGTCATAAAACTCATTAGGTAAACCATAGGTGCATTTCACATACGAAAACATTAACATCTTGCTTGAACTAAGTTTATTCCTTGTTATAAATTCTTGTTTGCCCAAGAATGTCGTTTATAAACACTTTTAAAACGTGAGTGGAACATTAATTGACGATCAAATAAATAAATATTATAACTTACAAACTATCTACTCACGTGCAACAAAGGCTTGGAGAGCGGTTCGTATTCAAAATAATCCGAAACTAGAGCCGCTATTCCCTCCCACGTAACCGTGTCACCAAACGCTAGTTTTGTAGGACGCACTGAAGTGCACACCATTTTCTGAAACAAATTTTATACTTACTAGATATACATAATTATATTATTATTATAATAAGATGTTAATTAGATATAGCAAATTTTATATTGCTAATTAACATCATCACGTTGCTAGTTACCGTAATTTATTTCCTGGCTAAAGCATAAAACGACTTGTAGCGACATCTATGGTCATAAGGACAAACTAACTCACAAAGATTGCATAGTGGTATCAAAGATGGCGCTATAATTTTCAGTCCCTAGGTTTTCCAAATTCTGAAATATACCTGGAGTCCACATTCGTTAGGCGCTTGCAGCAAAAGCGGCTTCCGTGGTTTGAAGTGAAATAAATACTGACGCCGGAAATTTTCGGCGTAAGCCAGCAAAAGTCTTTCTTTAGGCGTATTCGTGTAATAACTTTCCGGGAAACACGTGCGAGTTTCAAAGACAGGCTCTTCGATTTTCGGCCAACACAAGTTGACCACGCCATTCTCGTAAATAGCATTGTTCAAAGACTCGATAGTAAGTGGTTCTTCAACAATTTTAAGCCCGAATATCTTTGATGGGATCTCGATAAACTCTCCGACTTCTGTGGGGCGGTCGAATATCTCACTGGGAACATTTTCGTTAACTTCAACTACAGTATCCAAGGGTTCAGAGTCGGGCTTTACAGCGAAGTTTTCTGTAGATGTCTTTGTGCTCATGTTTTACAAGTCAAAATTACCCATATCTACGTATATTCGACATTGTAAACAAATAAACCTTTTAGCCTTCAGGTTATTTCAGGTCTATAGTATCTTAGCAACCATGTAAAAAATAAGATCAAGTGAATAAAGAGTTATTTTTAGCCTGTATAAGTACCTACCTACTTTGTACATAATCTAAAACCTGAAATCTAGTACCCGAACACAAGCTTTGAGCTTACCACGAGATATGTGGTTGTGTGAATTGATGTGTCCAGCAAATTCACATTAAAACAATTTAGCCAGTGTCTAAGTGCTGCCTTGGTTTTCACGAAGTTGTTTAAAATAAATTCAATGTCATAAAAAACTGTCAAGTGATGTCATTGTCAGCGAGCGAACTGTCATTTAGCCAGCTGATTTTGTAAAACACTTCAAAGAAACACTTTTCGGATTCGGATTCCTTCAGTACGTAGCTAAAGAACCTACACGGTCCAAAAATCTATTTTTATTCAATAATTTCTTACTTTATCATCATAACTTTAATGCCAGAGTTTTCTAAACACCTGTGTATTTATATTTCTCTAAACTGAGAACGACGTCGACAGTGTCCTTGTGATTACAAAGTCTAAAGAAAATCAATTATATTCGCGTTCTCCGTCGCGCTGTACAGTTTATTTTATCAGCTACTCGAAACCAAAGGTCGATTACAAAGAAAATGGGCAATAAATCGTCACTTTTGTTGAGGGAAGAAGAAATAGCTCAAATACAAGATGAAACAGGATGTGAGTATAATAGTTTTTGTCTAGTTTGTATTGTAGATCATATAATAACAATGTGGCTTTTAAACTGGAGTGAGAAAATAAGTTACAATAAAAAGTTGTTATATTAATCCAAAAAGAATAAAATCCCTAAAAATAAGCCCTGACAATATGTACATATAATTATGTATTGCTTCTTTAACTTTGCTTTAATTATAGCAAGGTCATTATTATCATTCTGTTCTTGTATCACTTTATAGTGACTGACATGGACAACAACTTCTACCATTTGAATTATAAAATCCTATTTATAATTATTTTCCTTTTAAAGTATAACTTCCTTGGTAGTTTAAGCTATGAGATTGTTTGGAAACATTTGATGACATTATATTATTTTATTATATGTTTTATTATCTAATATATAAAAAAGAGTTTATGTCACAATGTTGGAAGGTACAGACATTTGGTTAACTTGTAATAAAAAAAAAGAAAATTGCATTAACAATAAAAGCATAAAATTTTTCAGTTACGCCAAACCAAATAGAGCGACTTTACTCTCGATTTACATCCCTGGACAAGAATGACTGTGGAACCCTAGCTCGGGAAGACTTCCTTCGCATTCCGGAACTGGCCATCAACCCGCTGAGTGAGAGGATTGTGCACTCATTCTTTGCCGAGAGCCACGATGACCGGGTCAACTTCCTACAGTTCATGCGGGTGCTGGCACACTTCAGACCTATCCGGAAGAATCGGGAAAACAAACTGAATAGCCGGGACGATAAATTGAGATGTTAGTAAATATATTTTAATTTAATTGTAATGAAAAAAATATATATTTTGTAAATTTTTATATTTATGTCTTCAGATGGAAGTGGCTAACACACTCAGTGTGTTGGTTTTATCAAAAACGTACATCAAAAAAATAGTGAAATACATTACATTATTGATTATCCAAACTTAGCTTAACGTAACAATCCAGTCATTGAGGTATAATATTCATTTATTAATTTTCAGTTGCGTTTTCGATGTACGATCTGGACAGCGACGGCAAGATCTCCAGGGATGAGCTTCTGGCTATTCTACACATGATGGTGGGAGCCAACATCAGGTATTAATATATCAGAACTATCATAGATACTATACTTGTAGGTTTGTGTGATATATCTTCTTGAGAAATTATGCCTTAAAAAACACGTGCTCCAACGGTGAAAGCAAACATCGTGAACATGCCGGTTTGGCATGTTCTGAGAACTTTTGGTGTAACTCTCTCATCAAGAAAGAAGTGTCTGTGTCCCAGCCACCCTAGCGCACAGGCTAGATGGGTACAAGGCTAATAGTTTAAAAATTACAAGTTTTATTGTTTCCCATTCTAGCGAAGAACAACTAACAAGCATCGCAGAGCGCACCATCGTTGAAGCCGACGTGAACAACGACCAGATGATATCCTTCGACGAGTTCTGCAACGCGCTGGAGCGCACCGACATCGAGCAGAAGATGTCCATCCGCTTCCTGAACTGACCCACCCACTCGTGAACCGACTGCCTCAAGTACATCCTGATGGCAATGTTGGCGGCGTTGGTCTACGGCATGTATATGAAGAAGGCAGAGACTTGAGTGTTGTGTTTATTTTAAGCTAAGTTAGTGTTGTCAATGCACTTTTTTTTACTTAATTTATATTTAACAAAGGCAGTTTGTTCCTTCGTAAATGGTCCTTCGAGCCGGATAATTTTATCCTATCGAAGGACCATTTAATGTCGGAGAGCAAGTAAAACACAGGTTTATTCGATTTTGATATCGAGTATTAACCTGTATTTTATTTGTATCTACATATTTCATTTATTTGGAGTCTTTTAATGGAGTTTCTGTTGGTTTCAACTACAAATCTTTAATATTTTTTGTATTACAATAGTTTTGTTTGTTATTACAATAGATTTGTTAAACTAAAGGTAAATGGTACATAGTTCAATTTTAATCAAGTTAGGTAAATTTAGACTGGTTACTATTTTTCTACACAATATTATGGCGGGAACTAAAGCACAATCAACCAACATCAGTTGTTCAGTGTATTAAATATACCCAAAGACTAACCATTAAAGTGTATAAAAAACTAGCATAATTTGAATAAAATGTGATATTATTTAAAGGGTTAACTTATGTAATGTTGCACAGCATTAATATTAAAGTTATATGAGAAAATTAATGTGCATATAGTTGTGCACACTTGCAATTTTTAGTACTAGCTGCTTTATTTCATATATGTGTCTATATTTTAGTCGCTTATAGATTTCCAATGGGCAAAGTTTTTTTAGACACTTGTGTTGGCTTAAAAGGGAATGATGAAATAAAAGAGCAAATATTACGTCCAGGTCTTTCAGCAATGATCATAAGTTAAAGATCAGATACACACCAGTGTTTAAAACAGTGGAAAACAAGTGTATGTCATCTGAACCTAAGAACCTATAAAATCAACTTAGACCAATAACGCTAGCGATGCAAAATCAGATGAGATACTAACATAATACAACAGTTTTAAGTTATGTTACTAATGGTAAACGACGGTGCATTTTTACAAGAATTAATAATAAACCATTCCTTCTTTTACGTTAATAATAGTGTTGTCGATGTTAGTTATATTAGTTAAATAAATAGAAAGTGTTATCAATAGGTTTGTTTGATAACATTTCGATTAGTGGATTTATGTTGTTATAGATACTGTTAATATATTTCATATAAATAATTACTGTTTTTTTATTATCTATATTCTTAATCCTTTTTATTGTGGTTGTTATCCAAGAACGAGCATTTAACTTTTATTAGCTACACTAGCCGACCCGCTAACAGCTCCACTTGCGTTTTTTTACATTATCGACATTATACACAGTTTAAATAATATAGCCTTGATAAATATACTTACTACTATCCAATACTGAAATAATTTTTCAAATTAGACCAGCGGGTCCTGAGTATAGAGCGTTCAAACAAACTCCTCAGCTTTATAATATTAGTATAGATATGTCTATATACAAACCAACAAAAATAGATTAAAACTTTGGTTTTAATCTATTTGTAAGAAAATAAACACAAATGAAAGTAATTATATTATAAATCAATTTTATTTCTAATAAATGAAGATATCTGACAATTAATAAACATTATTCCATTAATATTAATCATACAAAATACATACTTATAACTTAATTCATACCTAACGTCGGTCGTTTGAAACAAACGGTCGATAACTAGACATGAGTTTAAACAGCACAGCAATTGTTTGTAATTTTCATTAAAAAATGTGTAAAACTATTATTTATTCTAAGGGTTCACGTACACGACGGGTGACAATAAAAAATCATAACTATGCATCGGTTGTAGTTCGAGTAAGGATAAGTACTAGATTTTCGTCACTTTCAGTATTAAGGTTTTATGTCAAAATATGCAGCTAATAGGAAATGTTTAATAATGTCAAGAATAAGAGCATCTTACTCATAGTTTAATAGATATGAATCTCATTACCACTCTAAAGTGAAGATTTTCAAATGTTCAAAGAAATCACATGAATAGCGCGTTAAGATCGCGCAAATCTTATGTATTAATTATGAATTCTTTTTTTCATATTTATTGCTCTTAACAGTTCAACGGCACCAAGGACCTTTGAACTTTACTTAGGTTTATTCTCAATTAAAAACATTTATTTTAATCAAAGTTAACTAGGCTGTGCATATAACACAGGGGTATACGTCGTGGGCGCTGATACTGTTAATATATAATTTTTCCCAAAATTGTCTATTGAAATATTTGTTAGTTTTTCTAAGATTGTTTTTTTTTTTTTTTTTTTATACCACTGAGATGGCAGACAAGCATGCGGCCCATCTGATGTTAAGTGGCTACCGCAGCCTATGGACGCCTGTAACATCAGAGCTGTTACCTGCGCGCTGCCGACCCCGTAATATTGTATATTTCATATATATGCTTGCTGTTTGAACTCATGCCAAGAGATAAGTTATCCGATGTCTCCTAAGCCGTGGAGGAGACCGCTAGCTTCTTGAGGTGCTCCATGAACACTTGCAGAGACACGTCGTCCGTCAGCACGGGGGCGCCACCGTCCTGCAAATTATTGTATTAGATATCTGGACAGAAAATATTAGGTATAACCTCCACCAGAATTGATGAGTTCTATACTCACTAATGGGCAGGGTGTCTACCCGTGCCCATTAGAGTAATATAGGTTTATAACGATGATAGTTTAAATATGTAATTGCATGTAAAATTATGAGGCACTTGCCGTACAATGGGACCCAAAAATATACATACATATTTGAGAAGAAATGACTATCGTCACTTGAACAATTGAGTGTAGCGTTTATTATGTCTAAGCATTTTTTTGTTAATCCAACATTCATAGATAGTGATAGAATCGTCATGCCATAGAGATTATAAAGCAAGTTAGTATATTTCATAAGCGTTAGTAACCCAACACCAAAATGTGTGAAAAAATAAAAATAAAACACTACCGCTGATGGTATCGGCATCGCCTGGGTTTTCGCCAAACAACGATGAAACAAAAAAAAATACAAAATCAGTTTCACACCATGCTAAGTACTTAACACTAACTAAACCATGCTTATATACCATTATTACAGCTGAATAAGTGAAATGCAACTGGGCTAATAAGGTAGGTAATTATTATCTTAGCTAGTATTGACTCAATAACTTTTATATAGCCATTTGTATCGCGTCATGCTGTTTTAAAATACGAAAATTATTTAAAGTTACATGGAAATTCTGCATTCAAGTATTAATTTACGCTACGATACAACAAAATCAGGAACACTACGTATTTGGATACACTAAAACGAAAATAAGAAATTTAATTTGTAGCGTACAAACAGGAAATCTACGAAAGTTTTATATGTTGGAAAACGCCAGAAGTTTCATTCAAATACGTGTCGCTAAGGACTGGGAACTGATCAAAAGCCATATCTTTGCAGCCCTGGCGTAGTCTTACGTAATGGGATGAAACTATTGACGTTTTCCAACATATAACATATTTTTAGAATTACTTCTTCATCAATAATAAATTATTTATACCACGCAAGTTTTAACGATAAAATTACAAATAGAATTAAAGTTTAACTCACCCCTCCGTACGCGTACATGTTGTTATGCGTCTGTGATGGATTCACTTTCGATAACAGGAAACGAGCCTGCAACAACCATGATTATGAGCACAAGAATTCAATCACATTTGGTCCAATATGCTCCATGCAAGACGCGTGCTTCAAATCCTTTTGAACTAAATTATTAAATCATACCTAAAATGGGTTTTTGCTAAACCTTCCTTGGCTTCACACACATTATATGTAGCTTTATATTGGTGTAATAATTTATAAATCGGAACTAGAGACACCTAACCCATTATTTATTTTTGTAGTAAGTTTTCTGATGAAATTTGGTAAAGAAATAGTTAAAATGTCGTAAAGAGAGATTTACTAATTTGAAAACGTAAAAATATAACTATCATTGGAATAATTCCGGTAACGCAAGATCTTTTTACTGCAGGAATATATACTATACGTATACGAGGAATAATTCCAATAACGCGGGCAAATCTGCGGCGCGCAGCTAGTACAGTACAGTTATATCAGTGAAAGAGCAATACGTTTAGACTTCGGCTCGGATAATGTAAACCAGTGGTCTCGTAGCGATAAGGATGTGGTGCCGCGCGTTCGCCGCAATCCTCGCACTCACATGTACGTTCACAGCCGTACAGTCACTCGCACAAAACAAGATAAAAGGTCCCTGTCTCAATAAAACTATTTAAAAGGTCTGCTGTAGTCACTCCTTGAACGGTCTTTGTGACCTGAACACCCCCAGAGAACACCCCCAAAAGTTCATTCATTATTTCTTTGATTAAGATACCGGTGCGATACGTGTATTAACGAAAATTCCAAAATTTATCTCCAACTTTATATAAATTGAATATTACCTTTGTTTATCTATGGATATGGATTTATAAAAAACAATGTGGTTTACCCCGACGTAAAATAGCTTTAGATATCAGAAGATATTAAACGTAAAACAATTTCAGATGTGATATGTGTGTTGATTCTGAATGGTGTGCAAAAGGAGGACTTGGACGTGAACACACTGAGGAAACTACAGCGTCACAATGTCAACATCGAGGATATGAACAATGAGTGAGTAACCTTGTTTTGGAAACGCTTTTTAATTCGCGTTTACTTATAAATTAAAGTATAATTTAGGATTAATAAGAAGTACATTAAAAACTCATGTTGTTTAAATATAATTAACAAATTATGGTTATACATAGTCCAACAATTATTTTATTTTTGAATAATAAAGTATCTATTAATTTTAGAGACCTACGTAAGGAATGCCTGGCCTTGAATGGTCAATCAAAAACAGAAAAGAAAAACACAGCTCTTCAACTGCTTTCACCAGAATTAAGTAAGTCATAGAACTCTACATAGGTGTAATAGACTACTGGAAGTTAATCTGTCTACTAAAGTAAAATATAAAAACTATTTCAGGCCTAGACCAGAGAAAAGCAAAGATAAGTGATTCAATTCTACAAAACATGCTAATTAATTACTTATATAATTCCCAGAAAGGTAATTCAGATGTTGAAATGGATGAGAAACCGAGAACAGACACACTAAGTATAGACAATTTGAATACTATTTTGAACAATTTAAGCAAATCTGTAAATTATGAACAAACAATCACAACTCCTACAACTACGACTATGGCAAGCAAGCGCGAAAAAAATATGGAATATATCAACAATATTCTAGAAAAGTTTCTTATTTTTCAAAAACATACAACAACAAGCAAACCAACTACAACTGTAATAGATTATGAATATTATGCACAAAAAATAAAAGATATGATGTTAAAGAAAATAATACCTTTGCCAAAAAAACCTATCCAACGTGAAAAAGTCAATGATGATTTTAGAATGCTATATAATGACTCCTTGAAATATATGATGGAGAATTTACATTTTTCTCCTTTGAAATTGTTTGGTACTAGTGCAAAAAAGGTTAACAATGAGAACAAAATATATAAAGATGACCACTTCCTATCTCAAGTTAATACACTTAACACAGAAGCGAAAGAGTGGTCTAACATCATTACAAACACAGAAAAAAGTAAAGAAAAGAGCTTCAGTGACATATCAGCCGATATTGTGAAGAAAATTTCGGATGCTTTAGAGGTTAGAGGACTAAAAGGAATTCAAGTAACGAAAAGTACAACAACAGAATCTAATTCACAAATTAAAAACATAATTAGTGATGAAACACAATTATTAACAGCTGAGATTATGAAAAAAATCTCCGATAACCTCGAAGCTAATTTATCTAATAATTTACAAGTTATAACGAGTTCAACCGTAGAACCGAACATAAAACTAAGAAATGACTACAAAAAAGATATAAATACAAAGTTGTATGATGCCAGCATTATACAGAGAATAAGCGAATCTATAAAATTAGACGTGTTAAGAGATATACAGGAAAAGATGAGCACAACAATAATACCTGACATTTCAACAACAAAATATATCACGAAAAATCCACCAACATTAACCGTTGACTTTATACGCGAAATTTCGGACCAAATAAAATCGAAAGTTCTTGAAGATTTACATAAATCAATGACTATAATGGCTGAAGAACCTATTACACAAACAATAGAGGAAGTTAATACAGAAGCATATATGGAAAAACCTAAACTAAATTCAACAATCGAACATACTACAGAACACACACCTCATCAATGTAAGATTTCTAAGTTATATTTTTAAGGGCCGATTTTTCAATCATCAGATAAAGGCTAACTGTTGAATAAATTTGACATTTTCCATACAATATGTCAAATTTATTCAACAGTTAGCATTTATCTGATGATTGAAAAATCAGCCCTTATACAAAGTTGACTAAGTATTCTTGTTTTCTTGCTGTAAAAGTAACCTATTTTTATATTCAAATATTAAATCCGAAACATGATCTTGTAAAACCTAATACCAATATAACAATTAATACAATGTACTAATTTTCTTTTCAGCTAAACAAAAGCAACCGTTAAATAAAACGAATAATCTAGTAAATGATCAACCACTTGAAAACAACCCGGCAAATGTCCTCGCAGAGTTGATGGAAATGGTGCGAGATTACATAGCAAATAAAGAACAATCCATGATGCATAGAACAGAGACGATTGGACATCCAGATTATATACAACATACAAATGCAATGGATTCTAAATTAGCTTGGACAGAGAGCTATCCTCTCACTGAGGCATCAATACAACGTATTTACCCAGAAGATAAAGTACAAAATGTTATGGACACACCAGTGATACATCCAATAAAACACCATATAGCCTCCTCTCCATCAATGAATATAAACGCCCACAATAACCAACTCAAGCAGACCCACTATAACATATACAATTCGAGAGAACATAACCAGCTCCCACCTATAACTATACAAACCAACTCCGCAGAAATTCAACCGATAAATTTGCCATCAGCGCATTCGTATGTGTACCAGAATATAATCGTTTCATCGAAACGTCCTTTACAAATGAGGAACGACATTCCAAGTCATCCTTTTAAGTCAAACAGTCAACCAAAATATCACAAACCAGTGCCACAGCTTGCTAAACCTGAACCTTTTAGATCTCAACACAATAGTAACACCGCAACTACAGATGAATTTAGAAACTATCACTTTTCACGGCCAAATAGATACTATGATATATTGACTAGACGTACTCCTGCTAGATATATTCTCGATGATAAAAAGGTGAGATTCCACGAGAAGCTTGAAAAGAGCGAGAACTACGATCGACATTTATGGCAAAGAGAGCACGGAAAACACATGGAGTTTAGCACACCGAAAGTATCGTCTAGATTGCAGATACCGCTCAACAGGGCTCCAAAGAAATATGAGTCGCATTTCAAGAACTTTATGAAGACACAGCAGAAAGTGAATGACATGCTGGAGAGAATACTGGCGACTAAGTCCGTGTTTAATGCTGAAGAGGCGAAAAGTGTCGAAACTGCACGATAGATTCTACATGCATGTAAAACAGTTTGTTAAAAATATGTCCTATGCATAAAGACCTAAATTAAATATTGTATATTAAAGCTATTAAAGTAGTTTTACTTCACCAATTTAGAGTTTGAATAGACTAGCACATTCACCCTTCAGGTAACTCAAAAAAGTGATAAATAAATTATGAGGCACTGGTAAAATTAATTTCGTAAAATTAACCGTATCGTTACCTGGGAGCCTCCGTGCTCGGTGTCGATGTACCGCGGCACGGGGAAGCGGCTCTGGAGGATCTCCTGCGCGTCGTCGATGGGCGCCTGCATGTGTCGTAGTATCGTTACCTGGGAGCCTCCGTGCTCGGTGTCGATGTACCGCGGCACGGGGAAGCGGCTCTGGAGGATCTCCTGCGCGTCGTCGATGGGCGCCTGCATGTGTCGTAGTATCGTTACCTGGGAGCCTCCGTGCTCGGTGTCGATGTACCGCGGCACGGGGAAGCGGCTCTGGAGGATCTCCTGCGCGTCGTCGATGGGCGCCTGCATGTGTCGTAGTATCGTTACCTGGGAGCCTCCGTGCTCGGTGTCGATGTACCGCGGCACGGGGAAGCGGCTCTGGAGGATCTCCTGCGCGTCGTCGATGGGCGCCTGCATGTGTCGTAGTATCGTTACCTGGGAGCCTCCGTGCTCGGTGTCGATGTACCGCGGCACGGGGAAGCGGCTCTGGAGGATCTCCTGCGCGTCGTCGATGGGCGCCTGCATGTGTCGTAGTATCGTTACCTGGGAGCCTCCGTGCTCGGTGTCGATGTACCGCGGCACGGGGAAGCGGCTCTGGAGGATCTCCTGCGCGTCGTCGATGGGCGCCTGCATGTGTCGTAGTATCGTTACCTGGGAGCCTCCGTGCTCGGTGTCGATGTACCGCGGCACGGGGAAGCGGCTCTGGAGGATCTCCTGCGCGTCGTCGATGGGCGCCTGCATGTGTCGTAGTATCGTTACCTGGGAGCCTCCGTGCTCGGTGTCGATGTACCGCGGCACGGGGAAGCGGCTCTGGAGGATCTCCTGCGCGTCGTCGATGGGCGCCTGCATGTGTCGTAGTATCGTTACCTGGGAGCCTCCGTGCTCGGTGTCGATGTACCGCGGCACGGGGAAGCGGCTCTGGAGGATCTCCTGCGCGTCGTCGATGGGCGCCTGCATGTGTCGTAGTATCGTTACCTGGGAGCCTCCGTGCTCGGTGTCGATGTACCGCGGCACGGGGAAGCGGCTCTGGAGGATCTCCTGCGCGTCGTCGATGGGCGCCTGCATGTGTCGTAGTATCGTTACCTGGGAGCCTCCGTGCTCGGTGTCGATGTACCGCGGCACGGGGAAGCGGCTCTGGAGGATCTCCTGCGCGTCGTCGATGGGCGCCTGCATGTGTCGTAGTATCGTTACCTGGGAGCCTCCGTGCTCGGTGTCGATGTACCGCGGCACGGGGAAGCGGCTCTGGAGGATCTCCTGCGCGTCGTCGATGGGCGCCTGCATGTGTCGTAGTATCGTTACCTGGGAGCCTCCGTGCTCGGTGTCGATGTACCGCGGCACGGGGAAGCGGCTCTGGAGGATCTCCTGCGCGTCGTCGATGGGCGCCTGCATGTGTCGTAGTATCGTTACCTGGGAGCCTCCGTGCTCGGTGTCGATGTACCGCGGCACGGGGAAGCGGCTCTGGAGGATCTCCTGCGCGTCGTCGATGGGCGCCTGCATGTGTCGTAGTATCGTTACCTGGGAGCCTCCGTGCTCGGTGTCGATGTACCGCGGCACGGGGAAGCGGCTCTGGAGGATCTCCTGCGCGTCGTCGATGGGCGCTTGCAGCAGTTGCGCGAAGCTCTCGTATTCTTGCATGTCTTGGTAGCGGAGCGCGCGCCATTGCGCTATCGTCTGTGGACAAACCATAAGTGTTAAAATCTATAATAGCAAGAAAAGTTAAAGTATATACTAAATCTAAATATAAGGTTGAAAAAAGCAGAAGTTCCCATGCCGGCCACACACGCTCGACTTCAAAACATTGAACGTCCCCTCCCCCTCCTTTTTTTAATTGCGAGAAATTTATTTCTTTATAGTTATGTGTTTACCCGTGTCTTTCAAACTCGTCCAATTCCCTCAATACCGATTCTATTCGGGAGAACCGAACCCAGCGGTGGGACACAATATGGGTTGATATCATGATGTAGACAGGCAGGAGGTGCCGTTGGTGGAACATTAGGGACACATGCTAAGAGTATACCTCTCCATGATAGATGAGTATCTGGAAGAATGTGTCCATGAGCAGGATCCGGTCGGGCTGGATGGAGGAGGTGTCCAGCAGCACGGGCTCCGGGGGGCCGCCGAAGCTGTACGAGTACAGGATCGGCTGGATCATGATCAGGGACTGCGTCAGGTCCTCACGCATCAGCATGTGTCTGGAACGGGACGTATATTTATTTATTAAGGCACAGCACATATTACAGAGTAAAGGTTAAAGGAATAAAGGTTATTTAAAAAAAAGCAATTTTTTGAAACATGTGCCTATACATATAGATATAGACATACATTTATTTTCTACTCAGACACAATACAAAACATTTGGCACAAAATTAACAAAAACTAGAATTAAGGAAATAAAATAATAACAAACATAATTAAATAAAATTAAAAAAAAAAAAAAATCATAACGCTTCAACGGGGCTCATGTTAAGGAAGTAAATAAATTAAACCTTTATTTTATAAAAGAAACAGTAGGAAAACGATGGTGATTGCATTATAAATTAACTGTGTCGCAGACACCAACGCCCCCCTCCAGATGAAACGTAGATGATTACCTGTAGAAGGTGGTTTCGTCAGGCGAGTTGTTGAACACCTGCAGGAACTGCGAGCGGCGCAGATGGTACATGAACTGCGGGTAGAGGCTGAAGTTCTCCGAGAGGCGGAAACTGTTCGGGTCGTCTTTGCCGTACTCTCCGAACTTCTGGCACTGCGGACGAGAATATATGATGAAAATAGAGACTAAATTTAAATGTGATTTATCTACAACACTTGGGTAGCCGTATAGTTTTACTAGTGGTATATGTATTCTTTTGTTTGTCTTATGTGCGCAAAGCAGCCATGTCAAATTAAATCACAAATTTAAATAGACAAAGCAAGTTGTACCCCGCCAATAATAAATAAATGTTTTAATTTGTTTTACTAAGACTTCGAGCATAATAATAGTCCAGTTATTTTAGGTTTCATTTTCACAACTTCGTAACATCACCGAAATAAAGGTGTATACAAAAATTCAGCCCACTAGGAATTTTTCTCCAGAAGCCTAAAATGACTGGAATAATATACCACCCCTCGACTGGTGGTACCTTGCAACATGTGAGGTATAAACTAACCAGTCGTATGAGCATCCTGTCCAGCCAGCGCAGCACGTCGGGCGAGTCCTCCAGCTCGGCGCGGTACACCACCAGGCGCGCCATCACCACCGCGCCCGCCTCCTGGTCGAACCCGGCCGATATGTGCTGCAGGTGGGTCGATGCGTCGCCCCAACTGAAAACATAAACATAGTTTAATACAAATTCTAAGATGAGACATTAATTATCATAAATTAATTTATTGAAAGAAATATGGTTCACTTATCCTTATTTAGTGTAATAGGCCTACCCAACATAGTGGCATGCAGTATTTAAAAAACGAATGTCAAACATATATGACATACTCAAGACATATTTTGTTCTTATGACTTACTTGCGAGCGATAGTGGTGACCCTCACGCGCCGCTGTCCGCTGGAGTGCTGGTACTGCGTGATGAGCTGCACGCAGCCGCGCCCGCCTTGAGGGACCGCCGCCTGTTGATTGACCACCTAAACAAATAAACATAACGTGGAAACATTTACCATATAGTGGCCATCATAATTAATAATTTATTACACATCAATATAAAATAAGAAACAGAAAAAGTCACATCGATTAAAACTGAATTAAAGACAAAAACTAATTTTTTTGGATAGTTACATCTATCGGGTAAGGCTATATGCAAAATATACGTAGATAATGTAAAAAAACCGCAAGCAAAGCTGACGGCGAGTCGGCTAGTTGAATTATAAAATAACTTTCTAACTAATAGACTTACTTCAAAGAATATCGCCATGGTAGTGCTTGGGTCAAAAGTGCACATTTTCCATTGGCAAGTGTTGCCCATGCCCACTTCTTGATCCGACACACTCGGGCCCTTTTGGTTTAGAGACACACATGAGCCGATTGCACCGGAAACTGAAAAAATATATAATAATCGTCAATATTTGTATGTAATTATCAATATTTTCTTAGGCATAAAAAATGATAACGATAAATGAATAAACTAAATAATTTTAGGCATTATCCTGTCAAAAGGTATCAATCATAATTCTTACTTTTCAATTCTCTACTGCATTTGACTTCCAAAGTCCCGTTAAATGCCATCTTGTAATCTCCTTTCTGGTCCTTGGCAAAGACCCTCTGGAATGTTTGCTTGAAGAGAGACGAGTTAAATGAGTCACCCATCACCATATGGCCTCTGAAAAATACAACATAAATGCATTATAACATTGCACAAAGAGAGTTGTTCTCATAGAAATGCTTATTAATCACAGAAGCAAAGAGAGGATAATTGAGTGTTACTACTGAGTTTGTTTCTGCAGCTCTTATACTGATAACTCAAATATTTGTAGTGATTTTATGAGCTAATAAGGGCTTCCCTCAGAACCCTACACATATCTTATATTTTTTCAGATATTCCAATCGAATTAAGTGCAGAAACAAATCAATGCAGCATTAAAAAAAATGCATGCTCTTCAAAAAAGTGACTTACCCAGTAGAATTACAGCATTGCTTCATCTCCATCAAACCGGTCTGATCTAAGGCACATGAGTAAATATCAATACCATGTCCATTTGTCGCCGACCTAAATGCCAAAGCCTCGTAATGCTTGATGGCCTTCTTCATAAATTTAGCATTATCCTTGTGAATGTCATGGTGAGACCGGATAGGCTGCTTCAGCTCATCATTGACAACCTGGCCCGGGCCTTGAGAACAGGGTCCACCGAGGAACAGCATGATTCTACCTCCAGTGTTGGGGTAGGTTACTTCTAAGAGTCCAACGGCAAGTGAAAGGGCAACACCGCTGCTACGAAGAGGCCTCTTTCCTACTCCCTGAGGCCATGGATCTCTGCCTAGTTCACCTAGCAGGTCAGTTAGGGCCATGTCACATTGTTTCACAGGTTGCAGGAACCGATGGGCGGGGGGTTGTGGAGTGGGTTGGCCGGGACGCTGCTGGGGGTTCGGAGCATTCACTCTGCCAATACCCAGCTGCTCTTGGATTTGCTTTGCTGTTAAATCCTTGGTCCCCTTGAATACAAAGCATTTTGATATTCCTTCTGTGCCTGAAATTAAATTAATGTATGTAAGTCAAAGAAAATTAACATAATAAATATGGACAATTTACACAGCAATATCTAGGCCCCATGGTAAGATTGAAGCTTGTGTTATGGGTACTAGATAGTCTGATACACTAATAATATACATTAATATATAGTGATGAATTTAAAATTTAAGTATTCAGGTACCTAATTCATGGATCTGAACCATCCGGCCGAATGTAATAAGGCCCACTAAAGCATTTTGAGGCATCAAACTAAGAGATGTTTGGAGAGAATCCTTTAAGGCCTCCAATTCCTCTTCATCCATACAAGTGTCCACCACAAGCAGGTATATTGGAGGCATAGTCTGAGCCCGAGTTATTGTGTACTCAATGGTGGAGAAGTTGGCAATCAACTCAGCAGGCTGGTGCTGTTCCGAAATCGCTGCATATTGAGGAGGAAACTGAAAAAAAATATTATTTTCTCAAGTTTGTAACATAATAATATAACATTTGTTTTTATCACTGCACTCACACTTTTAAAATAATAAATTGAAGTTAATGACACCAGCAATATCATACAGCTGTTTGTGTTCAATGACACAGTAAGGTGTCTATGGTGTTAATTTCAATGGAGTAGGTAGGTACTTACTGGATTTCTTTGGAAGCAGAAATTGCAGACCCATAATTTTGCTCTATAGTCTACCTGGCACATAGGATTTAGAATTGCCCGGCATGTATTACGTGTGCATAGCACAGGTTCGTACTGGATAGGCGGTAGATCAGGCCTTTCCTTTAGCGGCTGGTAAAGGCAGGCCAGGGGCACGACAAGCCTCGTTGTCTCAATACGGCTTGAAGGCCACACATTCCATGTGAACCGTACACCATCTCTATCCTCATTTTGCTGTATAAAATCCTCGTAAGTAGTCATAGCGCTGATCTGCAATAAAAACTTAGTAAAAACACGGACCAATAAGAATTTATTTTCTCATTGTTTTACACTGTTGTTAAACATACCGAGACGACAAGCGGCTACTTTACGACACCCACACCAAATTTAGCACAGTTTACCACTAGGAATTCATTCAGAAAACGAATATTTATATTTTACAGTTATATCCCAGACGGAGGCTGGCTGATTTGGCAATTGTCAAAATCCATAGACAAATCAGCTGTCACTGGGCCACGTCATTTTAGATTACGCATAAAAAAAGTTTCTAATATTTTACCGAAATTTAATGAATAATAATTGAATAACTTGGAAAATTTGCAAAAAAATATATTTGTTTTATACTAATTTAATTTATTTACCTATTTAAAAGTTGTTTACAAAAAACGTTTTTACAAAAAACTTATTGTCTATAGAATGTCATAGACTATAGATGGAAATGCAGCGTCTCTGTCTTTGGTCAACGTTCCATTGCACGCATTACCGTAAGTGCCAGTTCAGGTGAATATAATTTTAAAATAATAATACGAGACAGTATGCTTAATACTGCAAAGTCAAGAAAAACTTTTGCTAATTGCAAACAAAACACTGTTTCTTTAATTAAACTTGTATTATTTTACATGAAATTTAACAATTAGATTATACAAAAAATAATATACAAAGCCAAATTTTGTTGTCGTCTCTATGGAACGTAAATTGAATGAAATATTTTTTTTTATTTCTAGGACATTGTAAATTATTTCAAATATGGTCATTATTCGTAAAATAATCAAAAATTTACGATAAAATCTCAATTTAGCAAACGTAACGAGTGTTTAGAAAATTAATGAAATGTCATTGCTTAGCTTCAAATGCAGGAAGTTTACGCCAAAAAGTGCGACTGCGCACTGGCCAAATTAGTATAGTAGTGTGAAAGAAAATGGCGATCAGCGAAAGGCGTCCGGAGCTAACGTGATGAAAAACATTGTTAAAAGCTCAATTACATAGTGTTTTAGTTATAAATTGTGTCAGATGTAGAATAATTAAGTGTTAATGAATAGTGATTGTGTATAAAAATGGCTGCGAATATGTACAGAGTCGGCGGTAAGTTGTAATAATTGGTTATTTTTGTTGTAGCTTCGCCGGTTCACCGCCAGCCGACTAGCGGTGCTTTGCTTTGATTGTCTTACCTTCATTAGTTGTACACTCTAATTAGTCCAATAATAACAGAGTACTAATCAAGAGTTTCCTGATATTATTAAGGGGTTAGATAGTATTATATTGGCGGGACAGTACTTATAAAATGTTGACCAAATTTTATGAAATAGGACATTAGCATTTGCATCTAGGTATCATTGTATCGGTCTGCGTATCTGCGTTCGGGTGGTTACACATGAAACGCCTAATAATCATGAGCATCTAAGATAAATCGACGTTGTTTCAGGCTATTTCTACGGGTTTGACGTGAGATTTTAGGTTATCTTCAATGTTGTCAAAATATTTTGATTCGAATTTTCGCTGATTTGTAAGGTTGTGGGGATGCTTGCATAGTGCCTGGGTTTATGAAGGTGTATATTTATTGGTGTCAGTATCTAATTGATGGGTTCTTGTATAGATAGTTTTGTACACTATTTTTTTGTTTGATATTGGAGTATTTAAACATTGTTTGGGAGATAACTCGTTCGGCGCGCTCCGCGACTGTCGTCGCGTCGTATGCTAATTAGGCTCTTCCTCATACATAACTTCCTACCAACATAGATCCCATTCAAACTAATCACCTAAATTGAGCTCTCCCACAAAATCTGTATTATAATTTATTTTCTATACTCATGACATATATAAATATTGGTAAATGATAATATTAAATAAATAAACCTAATCAAATTATATTCTTTATTGAGATACATAATTTTTTCATACCCATATTCTGTAGTTACTTAAAATCTATTTTATTGTTTGAAATTGTCACAATAAGTTTTAGGCACAAAAATAGTAGATATAGAAAAAGAGATAATGCTATAAAAGTATCTTATAAGACAAATGTAGTAATTTATCATAATAACTTAATAATTTTAATTAACCTTACTATATAGTTTATTAATATTCTAACCATTTCATCAATCAAAGCTGAAACTATCTGTTTATAATCATTTAATACATTTTGCATTCTAACTTAGGAATATACAAGAAAAGTTATTATCTAATTGTTAAAATTATCCACACGCAAAGGATCATCTTTGAGTGTAATTGCGGAAAAAGGAGTCTCCAAACTAAACAAAACATGTTAAAATGTATTAAACTTTATCAATATCTTTTGTATGCACTGTATCCCAATAAATGAAGATAAATAAGAAAACTTACTATTTTAAAGTATTTTTAAAGAGTAGATTATTATTATCCTATTTGTTGGTAAGGTATCTTCCAAGTTTTCCCTTATTGTGTTAGTGTAACATACTTTGAGTCTGGACTACATCACAAAAAGTAGTAATTTTCGGAGATTTATGTGTTGATTGAATACAAAACCAACACTTAATCCACACTTTATTGAAGAAATCAGTCGTTGTCATTTCCAACATCATATCAATGTTATGTTCCACTATTATCCTACTTTGTCTAACAATAAAAAATATTAAAGGTCTTTTAGGAAACATCGATAATTCTATTTTATATTGAAAAAAAAACATACTTTAGTAATCTTCAATCTATATAGTTTTATTATTACATGTTGAAAGAACAAGTATTACAGAATTAATAAAAGGCACTGAGCAGTTTTATTTCTTAACATAACCTTCAGTTATGTGAAAGTATGGAGTTCAATGACCTATTAGCTTAGTGTAACTTACCTAACCATTTACTTTAATACTATACATTTATCTCTGTTGATATTTAATGAAAGTAATATTGATAATAATTTCTATTGTATACATTAATGGTTAGTATTATTATTACACTACACAACTATATTAATACTACTAAATAATATAATGTAGTTTTATTATTCTAATTATAATTATATCCATGTCAAAGTAGCTATTTATAAATTCTATGAAAGTTAAGCACCCAATATATTTGTAAGATTACTGTTAAAAGAATGAAGAATAAATAATCAATCAAAGTTAAAGTATTAAAAATATCTTACAATCCAAATTGGTAGTCATTAAAGGGATGATCTTTATTAAGACTAATTAAGCCCCTTGATTGACATTAAAATGCTAGGTGTGGTCAAATTAACCTTTTGAATACACTTATTGGTATTTCACATGCATTAAGTTTATGTTCACATTATATGTAATAGTTAGGAAGACTAGTGTGAATATGCAGAAACTACCCAATGGTGTTGCAAGTTCCTTACTTATATTTTACTAGCCTTCCCCCGCGGCTTCGCCCGCGCCATATTAGATTTTCCCGCGAAAATGCTTTTTTTTTGCTTGTACAAACTATCTTATGACTGATGGTTCTAATTCTAAGCTATCTCTTCACTAATTTTCAGCCAAATCCATTCAGCCGTTTTTGAGTTATAGATAGTGTAACTACACACGACTTTCTTATATAGATTATTTTCTTATAGATTAGGATTTTCCTCAGGTTGTCTGGAAGAAATTGCTTTGAGCAATAAGACCGCCCATTACACATACATTTTTGTAGTTTTAAGTTTTTTGTAAATATTTTTTATTGGTGTGTAATAAAGAGTTATCTTATCTTATCTTATCTTAGTAACTTAGAATTTACCTAGGACTTTACTTCTTTGCAATAACAGAATATCTTGTGGGCATGTAAAATTAAACCACTCAATTGATTGTTTACTTTCTGTTGTCATATTATCGTAAGAGTTTGTCATCGATACACCTAATTAATATCAGTCTTTCTGTCTGGGATCAGCTCAGTGTATTGCCAGGTAGACTACGATGTCGATCATCTTTTCACGTCGCGTCGCCGCGACGTATTTATACCTAATAGGTCTGGGTAACGATTATACGCTTTATAACTCTCTCGAACTTCAATGTTACCATTAGGAATATAAATCCTTAATAGATAAATTAAAATTGAGTTACTGAATTATAATTATCCAAAAGCATCCCAATAAGAAAAGATAATGACCTATCTGTGAATAATTTGATAACCAAATAGTTTATGACTTCAAGGTTATTTGTTTATTATTATTTATTGGGTAGGATTGCCGTGTGGCAAGGGTCGCACTGCACTTCTTTAGGCCGTGATGAATTATATTAGTACCATATCAGAAGTCTGTGATCGCTAGGTAAACGTTGTGATTACACCAAATACGCTAAGACATAAATAGGTTATTATGGATTGTTAAGTTGTTATAGTGACGAATAATCAAGAATCCTTCACCAAAACAAGTAATTAATAACTATCAATGACTAGCTCAAACTTTAATTAAGACCTAAGAAAAATCGTCACGTGTCTCAGTCAATTGTTATCATATTATGTACCTAACGTGCGCAATAATTATCTGACCTCATTTTTGTCGAGCCAACTCTAGGTTTCATCAATTGAAGCGAGATCTCTATTATATAGTTAAAAACTATAATTATGAAACACATCGAAATTAAACAAAACGGATTAATGAAACATTCAGCAGTGTCCATTTGTAATAATAAAACACAATGGATGGACTCTATTGTGTTTTTGTGTAGATATTACAAAGGCTAACAGATAACCTACTACTTGGGCTAGTTTTGTTAATCATGCAACTTGATTACGCTCGTCTCTAAGCAAACGAACTCCCGTATCCCGATACATCTAGGTTTTATGTTAACTATTTTGCTATTACCATGTTCTGCCTATCTAAGAATAGTACTACTGTACCTCTTCCCGTGGGTGTCGTCAATCAGCAGTTTTAACAGTATACATCAGCGTCATTCTGTGTACTGTTAAACTTTACTGCGATTACCAACCCGCCTGGTAAGTATGGTGATTATACATCTAGAGGGGAGATCGTGACCTATTAATGGGGTCTCATTGAAAGTATTATGGATTGCTATGGAGATGATGGCCTTCATTAAATTCAACGTTAAACGGGAGAACACCATGCATGGATTAGTCTTTTAATTCTAAGTGCAAAACAGTAGTTTTCTCCAATATATACAAATACAAATACAAAAACACTTTATTGTACTTACACCAAAAATACAAATAAAACATGAATAAAAACACACAAAAAGAAACGTACAATGGGCGGCCTTATCGCTAAAAAGCGATCTCTTCCAGGCAACCTTTGGATGGAAAAGAGAGATGATATATAAATAAGACAGAAGAAGATATATATGTGATTATATCCTTATTTCTTTTGAATAAATTTCAGGTTAAAATCTTATGTAATACTTGATGGCTTTGTAAAATGTTAATAGTCTGCCATACGTCGACTCTCTCCGTTTGGGAATTGAGATGACACTTTATTCTTCCACATTTATTTGAGCCGGGCGATAGAGAAAATTATTATGGTAGCCCGATAAGGCGAAGCAAGAAGCTGTTGACTGCTCTAGCCTTTCGGCGTCTCTTCTTTTGTTGCCCTTGTGATGTGGTTTGCTATTTTTTATGTATTTTGCGCCCTACGATTCCGCCGTCTTCTTCTGCTTTCTCATTTTGCGTAACAGTTGCGAATTAACAAAATAATGTTTTTTTCTATTATGGCCTAGCGAAAATTGTTTGATATTTTCGGTAAATAAATAAATGTTGCTGAACAATTCAATCAACAACATCTAGACCCGTGGTAAGCTCGAAGCTTGTCAATCTCACAAACTTTACCATTTTAAAATATTACTCAGTAAATATTAAGTAGTTACCTAGTATTTCTTTATATTTGGTATTTTAGTTACAGTGCCTATGTTTTGTTAGTGTTACAATACCAGGTCTCTATCAAATTATTTTAATAACTAAGATTAATAACTTTTATCATCTTACTGAGGCTTGAGCTATTTATATATGGTTTGTTGATGGTATGGCTACATCGATCTCCGCATCTTAAGCAAACCGCCGAGTGTTCTTTGTGACAATCTTTACCAACGATCGCATAACAAAGAAATGGCGCGTAGCAACTTTAAAACGGCTAAAGATCGAATTCAATCATTGTACGCACTCACTCATGACGTGTCCAGGCTAAATTTACTATACACTTACTTATTGACACGTTCCAAAAATATACTTGGCAAAACTGAACGGGCGTTAACATTGCTATCAGCCGAATGTAGTGGAAACCATGCATTATTGTAATTACTGGGTGTTTCCTTATAACATTAAACAGAAATGAACAAGAAAAAAAAATTGAATGTAGATTATGTTTTTAAAGTACCTACAACTAAGAATTTAAAGTGCAAGATTTAATTCTCGAGCTTATCTGTTATTTGAGATGAAGATATCTGGTATATACTTATTTTTAAGTTTTAGAACTTAATGTAGGTCTCTAATCACCCTATCCTATGTAAGTATTACGAACGTCGGGATGCATTTAGTGAAACTGTACATATGATAAGAGTATTACTATTAACACTCGTCGCAATGTTAGTACAAATCCCAATACAAGCCACGCTAACTCAACGACCGGAGAATCCTGCAAACGCATTGGCTAGTCACATCTACGATACTTTACCGTGCCAGCCAACCAAATATTATTACTTCCTGTCTGTAGGGCAAGTGTCTCTATGCTAGTGAAGGGGCGATCATTTTGAACCCTATTTTATTTATCTGTGTTTAATAAAGGTTCAGATTATCGTACTAATGTGCATTTGTGATCATTCTCCGTTAGCTTATTCCTAATTGCCAGTCTAACTTTTCATGGATTCATAATTCATAAACTTTATTCAATAACAATGTACATCGTATCTGAATATTGATTTTAAGTTATGATCTTAATTGACCCACTATCATAAGAAGAATAATCAGAAGAAGACACAGATATCTTAGATAAAATGAAGATATGTATTTATAAATCTGTAAGACTGTTAAAATCGTTTAACCAGCCTAATGATTTTTTTTTGTACTATAATAGAGAGCTATAAGGTTTAACTTTCTTGCCCTATAAGAGTTCTTCAGGATTTAACCGATTGTATGGGTAGTAGGTACGGAATCCTTCGTGTGGAAAGTCAGTTGTACTAAACGTTTTATTAAAATTAAATATGCAATATAAACGCTATAGCTAAGTTATTAATTTTACTGCTTAAAACTTTAATTCCAAAAATCAATACTTACGTATAATTTTAAATTAAGTAGTTAACGTAAAACATTGCAAGCAAAGCTGTGTCTAGTCAGCTAGTAAGTAATAATTTACTTTCATACAAGTTATTCAATTATTATAAAATAAAAATAGCATTGCGTGACTTTTTCGAATAATAATTATAAAAATGTTTTTAATAGATCTTCATGCTATGCCACAATATGAAAAGTCATAATACGTTATAAGTTATAACATAAGAACTAGTATGGCGAGGTTTTCGAAGCAAGAGCAATTAAAATCCTATTCTCATTCATTTTGTTGCGCAAGACTTAGCAAATCCTTGCTACACGTATTATTATATCTATTTCGCTTGAATTATACATCCAGTCACATTCCTTTTGTAGCCATGGAATAAATGAAAATAATGGATTTTAATTACTACGTTAGCTTTATTAGGCACCGGTGCAGCACACGACACTGCAAATTAAACTCTAAGTTTAAAACAATAAGCTTAAATTTCTATAATTTTCTTAGCAGAACCACTAGAATTTATTTTTCATAATACACGTCTCAAACAAGTTTAACACATTCAATGCCCATGCTCGGCTGTGCAGCTCGCAGAGCTGGGCCACCGCGATACTGACTTGCACAAACGAGATTGTGTCATGTGCGCTGATAGTGTTAGAAGACTTTCTAGTAATTTGTTTAATGGAACCGAAAACAAAGCTAGTGTCGAAGATAAATCGTCTAACAATACAGCTCACAAACAAAATGAAAGGTTCTAAACGTGTCATTATAAGCGCAGCTATTTACTTGCCTAACGGTAAAAAGCACCATTTACATTGGGTAGTGGAGTAGTCTATGTGGTATGGTAACATTTGCCTCGACTCGAGAGCGCTAGCGTTCAGTCGGACAATATTAAGCAAGACAGGTTACAATTAATGAAACATCTTACTTTTATTAAATTTATTTGGACTATAACTACGATAAGAATAATAACTAAGAAATAACATCTTGGTTTTTGTATAAAGTCTTGAATCTTATCAAGACTTTTACCAAAACCAAGACTAGTTATTTCTCAGATATTATTATTATCGTTTTATAAATGATTGAAACGTTAGTAGGTTCATGTAGGTTGTTAGTAGGTACCATTTCTTGCGTTATTTCTTGGTTTTTTTCTAGCTCAATAATTTCCTACTTCGCTTTCGATAAAGCTTATAAGTCACAATCAGTAAACTAGAGAAAATTATAATTTCCGCTAAAAAACTTCCAAAAAAGCTCTAAATTCCCATCCCTCTAGATACCCATTTTGGCTTGCCTGCTATAAGTCAATATTGTAACTTTATAAAAAGCAAGTGTTACCAACGCACCAGTCATGTCGTACTTCGGAAGTGCTGCAGATTGTTCCGCACCGGCTACCCGGAATAGGATGCTCACAGTTGACTTGCTATTGGTGAATATGCACCAAACAAAACGCTTACTTATCGATTGGAGCTTGCAAGTTGCAACGCGGCGATGCTGCCTTTGTTTCGGCTATGTTATTGTGTACGTACACCCTCAGCTATTTGACTACATTATAATAGTTGACCAATTTTAAATTATGGATTGTATTGCATGGTATTTTCACGGAGCTAAACTTTCAAGAGTGTCTTGGTTTCAAGATTTATCTCTAGATAATGCGGACAGAGTAAACTAAGGATTTTGGACCTAATTAGGATCAGAATATTTAGTGTTAATCCGAGTTAGCACAGGGCGCTATAATAGCAGAGAAATAATGAGAAAAATTATGCTTGTCTTCTGATCTATCCTATTCGCTATGTATCTCGCCACCTAAATATTGAATGTCAGTTTAGTAGGTACCTTTGTATTCATCTTGTAGGAGCTTATAATTATAGGAATGCACAAAAACACGTGTCGCCATGCACAATTACACTAACGCGAATTTAATTAATCTAATGTACATTCCTGTTGTCCACAGACTGCGTCTATTTCGAGACGTCGTCGACGTCTCCGTACCAAATCCGACGGATAGAGGAACTGAACAAGACACCGTCGGGCAATGTGGAAGCAAAAGTCATGTGCTTTTACAGGCGGCGGGACCTACCAAACCCTCTTATACAGTTAGCTGATAAACATCAAAGTAAGTACTTCATTCGTTCCTAGACAGTATCCATGTATGCCCTTCTTATGATAAACAGCGTTAGTGCATCGCGGCATATTTCGGCATAAACGGCAGAACTGCTAATGTTGTGAATAGTTGCTAAGGTTGTCTTAAGTTTAAAAAGTACTCATAGTAGTTTTCGCTCCAACAGATTTAGGAACCTTTAATATTAATATTACAGTCGTTGAGGATTAATGAAACACGAGACGTTTGAAGCTTAACTTTACTTCTCCGGTGCTTATCGTTTTGACTCCTTATAACCTGAAAACACTAATTCTAATTTCCGTCCAACATTTATTCGTTTTGTTACGTTACCAATCCTACTGAGCTTATTGTCTTGGAAATAAATTTAAGTAAATACAATCATCATACATTGCAGATGTAGAATTGTCTCCTGCAATGTTAGTTCACTGTTATCGGGTCGTTTCTACAGTGCTAACGGCTAAAGAATAATACTGCTCAATATTCCGCGTCACGTGTAGTGGCGTGTGTTTGATACCATTCTATTTATAGACGATTTATCCTATGTCTGTTACCAGAATTACTCAGCGGGTGTCTCAAGCCTCCCAATACACATAGCTAGATTAACCAACTTATTGTTTATTGAATATTCATAAGACATTTCGTTACATTTTTGTCACAATCGCCTTTATCTATCTTCTTTTTAAATAAAAGTTAAACCAATAAGTCCATTACACATTATGATGACATGGAACGTTATAGTTATAGTGTGTTTAGTTTGACCAAAACCAGAAAGGCCAATGCGTAACTCTGTCATATGTACATGAAGCAATGCGTGTACGTTATTTTGTAGCCTATAACGTATTTTAAAATTAATACTTATGTAATTATAATAGAGCTTACGCAATACCGTTTTCTGGACATCTAACATCTCACCTTAGACGATGGTATCGTAACTTCGTAAGAACTGAAGTCGTCAATAAACATGGTGCTAACTAAACTCAATGCACTGAAAGCCATAATAATGCTATAATAAATTGCCTGTTACCGTCCTCTCTGTCATTCTGAACGAGGCACACTCGCGTCTGCTCTAACTTAACTTTAATGCCAATCATAGTCCTTAACCTTGAAATCTCTAATGTAATATTGCAAGAGAAACGTGCAAGTGCTCTGGAACAGGAATCTTTACGAGGACAATGCTCGAAATCGTAAAGTCACTTCGGAATCGATTCTCAGCGTGGCGATAAAGTGAGCAGCGAAGCAAGAGCTCACGCGATAGAACCTTCGCTCATTGCCTTTGATAGTCCTTGGACAACACGACAATATGTAACCTTCAAAACTGTGCCATACATAATTTGATAAGTAAGCCATGGCCAAACATTACATAGGAAAGTTTTGATCTATGGATCGAATAGCCTAAGTACAATAAAAAAGGTTTTAACTGACATGGTTTAAACATTCGAAAATCTCGATCGGTAAAAAAACCTTCACATACATTATCACTATTTTGTAGCTCAAGTAGTTCAAACTCTTGCTAGCAAGATCTTTCGGCAATTCCAAGCGTACATACACTCTTAGGAATCCACTCAGTTTTATATCCTCACCCACAGATTTTCAGGACCTCGAGTGTTTTTATATATTATTTATTTATAATCAAATATTACTTACAGACAAACAACCTGAATTACATTCATTTCTAATTAAACCCCAAACATTTATCTCATCGACTTTCATTATCCGTCCCTCTGTGCTCTACCTGAATAGCGTTATGTGCTCCAACTTGCTACTCTAAATGATTAGGAATTGTATGTGTTTACTCGCTTTCGTATTCATGTGGTTCCATTATATTTCTGTCTTTCTGAGTTTTAATCGAGTTGTGCTGTGTGGTAGCGCTTGACGCTTTAAAATGACCGTTGGATGTATTAAATGGCGAGTCTAATTTATTCTTATATCATGTGATATTCAGATTGTTCTTGCCTACCCAAATTCAAACTTTGTATGATTCTAGTAGAAATAAACCATTTAAATATTCATAAATAATAATTAATGGTTTGTGTAATAAAACCATCATTTATTTTCTCAACACTTACACAATTTTTTACTTAATGATTAGTACATGATGTGTATAATGTATTGATTTAGAGAAAAAAAAAGGTCTTCAATTTTCTAAAAGTAGTACAAGGGCAGGTCAAGTTAGATTAGACATTGGAATAAAGTCGTTACGTAAACGTCTGAAGTCAGGCGCGCGAGCTAGTGGCAACGCGCCCCCGGCCGCGTGGTAATGACCCTTGCGGAGTTGTGGTAAGCAATCCGCTTACCGCACTCTACTGCTCTGAAGGGTCAACTATTGAGATTAATGGTAATGTCATGGTCATGAAACTGGACTATACTTATCGTCCTGTTGACATGTTCTAAAATAAAATAAAAACTGCAAAATTTTGTAATTATACGTCTAAGATCTTATTTAATTAGTCTCACTCACATAACAAAATTATTATCCGACACAATTACAAAGCTTTGTTCTCCCAATCAATATTTATAACCAGAAAATTACGTGGAACCACCTGTGGAAACAATCATAAAAGAAAATCATAAAAATAAACTTAAATTTAGATGATGAATAAAAATCATAATAAAACGCTCCATTCAGAAAGTGAGCGCGCTACATACCCCACCGCAGCCGGTGGTCAGGGGCTGGCGACGACTCGGTCGAGTTTTTAGACGATTACCGACGCCCGCAGTGGCTCGCACAGGATCAGTGGGTCACTGTTTAATTTGTAAACAACTAATACTTTCATTCATTCAATCCATTCCAAATTTTTGGATATTTGAATATTGTGTAACACTATTTCGAAAACAATCTACTCACACTCGTAGTCGTTGGAGATTTAATGGAATGCTCCTCAACCTAATATCGTAGTTAACATTTATTATCCGCCAATGGAAACATATCCATAAACAATGCCAGACCACACCTGAACACGAATCTCACATAGCAACGCCGATCATGGGGCGTCTATGTAAAGTTCGACTTCGGGACAAAGATCGTGTGTTAATTCGGACCGCGTAGACCAGGGGGCGCGGGCGGCCGGGGTTAGTAAACATAATCATGGCCTCCTCCCGTCGTACAATTCAGTAGCTAAATGGGAATGAAGAGTTGCTCGGCCCCGCCTCACACTCCGCTCGCTATCTGCCGACTGACTCGACACCCACACGTCTTAACACAGACGCTAAAAAATCAACATCCAATATGTTTTTATCCATATGTATGTTGACCTTATAAGTAAATTATGAAATTATGCTCAAATCTATGCTATAGTTCTTTTAGTTGATTGTTTAAACGCGCAAATCTCAGAAACCGACTATTATATAAAGTAACTATAGGTACATAATGTACATAACGCAAGCATAGCTGTCGGCTAATCGGCTACTTATTTATAATCCCAATGCAATTTAACATTTATCCTACGTATTTGTTTATATCGTCAGCTTGAGAACTGTACATTTTTACGCGATAAAAACAGGGAGACATCAATACTCCGTGACTTGTATTCTAAACTCCTTAATTGGATGCCTGCCCCCCGCCCCGGCTAACCCCCTGTATCGACCGTGGCGCTCTCATCTCGCAGGTACACGCAACACTTATCCCGGTTTTAATTGTCGCCACGCGCCGATGACCCACGCCGCAAACGTAGATGCTAGTCCATAGTTCCACACCACACGCACGATGTTCGCTCAATACTTCTATCAATTTCTATCAAAAGATCATGTTCTATCTGAAAATGTATTATGTATATAATATTTGCGCATAATAATGTATTGGAAACGGTTGATAAGGAAAATGCGAAGTTTTTAGCCTGTTAGATAACGTTCGGCGCGCGATGTTAAATGTGTATTTTCATGTTTCTTCGATATTTTTTGTAGTAAATAATGAGCTCTGGTTTCTATTGATTATTCATATTCATAATATTCATTATTATATAAATAGAATAACTTCATTGCTTAACACTTTTTAGAATGTAAGAGTATTCCATTCTATCAATTGATCTTTACATCAAATTCCAATTCGTAAGGTTTGAATGCTATGTAGATACTGTATAGAGAGCTATAGATTCATAAAAACAAATTTGCTTAATCATCACTAATTTTTTGTAGTCAACGATGACATCCGTTAACTACTAACCTAATTTGTAGATTTTCTTATCAGCAGCTAGTAGTAGCAGTGTGTGTAAGAGGCGTCATCATAGTAGAATACAGATTCCTTGTGCGATACTTGGTCAGAAGTTGAGGAAGCTATGAATCGAGACCTCCAAGATGTTTCATGGGTAAATTCATAGCTTTCTCAAGCTCTGTGAAAGTGTATCGTATCCGTATATTGTTCGCAACATACAATAATACAACATAAATAAGAACATTACGAACACCATAGAGTAACTAGTGCCTTAAGAAAGAAATCTCCTGCTAAAGTTCCTTGATAAACTTGAAACTTTATTTAGTGGATATTAAAAAAAACTTGCCACTGCTATTTTGCGTCAGTAGTATGTAGACCAAAATAATTAAATCGCGAGAAATATCTCACGATACGATTGTAGTATTTGTACTGGAATCGTTTCACCAATATTATAATGTTGTTGCTTTCCAAATTTTGGTTCCTAGCCTCTACTATAAATTGGATATATTTTGTTTTTGTTATGCAATTAGTTATAGAGCTTTCACTCAAAACATATTTTAATACTAGCAGAGCAACATTAGCTTAGTTTTTCAAGACAAGCATTATGGCTTGCTCGTAAAAGGCGAACACTAACCCATGTGCTTGAATAACGTAACGAGTATTAGACGTGTGTTTGTTTACAGGTTCGTTTGCCTTACATTTGCACATAAGCGCGATATTTCGCACTTTCTTCTAAGCATTGACATTAGACATTTGAAATTATATGCTATACTTATTCATTGTAATTCATTTTAAAGAACTGCACGTAATGTCCTTTATAATTTACTTTTTAGTTCAAAAAGGACATAATGTCCTTTAATGTGAATTTTGAAATGATGATAAATTTAATGTTATAAAACTTAATACAAAGAAGTCACTATGTTCCTACTACAGTATTTTAACTTGACTTAACCCTGACGGGAGTTATGGGATAAGTATACCAACATTGTGTTTTACGCTGTATACCTGGTTCCCATGGAGGTCCTAATGAAAAGCACAAACATGTTCATGGTCCAGTGGCTCACACCGCATCGGTGCACGGCGCGGGCATGCGGCGGCTCAGTGACGTCACCAACGGCGGGTCGGCCGCGGTATCGGTACCGCGCCGAGTAGCTGCGCGCGGGCACGTGGTCTGTGGAGGCCTCGGCCGCATCGAAAGTGAGACTACCGCGAGTGGAGGGGACAAGTTCAACGAACTCTACGCATCCGACTTATCCGCACTTGAACAACACCGTCGCATTGTTTTAACCAATCCTGATCTAATATGTAACTTCTATTTAACTCAACGCCCCAAATTCAGTCGATAGTATTCCAGATCCCCATTCCGATATTGTGTGATATTGACGCTGCTATTGTTCGCTTGGCCGTTTTAGATGCTGGCGTAACATGTAGCGTGCTATCATTAGTGGTGCTAGTTATCGACGTGGAAGCGTCCGATTCGTTGTCATGAAATAACTTAAGCTAATATCTAGTTATCGTTACTTAGATCGCTAAACTCATTCTCAATATTTGTACCTAGTACCTACTCATGACTACATTCATACTGCAGTATACCGATAGTAGAGGCGAGTTTATCCGTAGTCTACCCAGATACAATTCTTGCAATTATCTGGCGGAAGTGAGCAGGTGGAGCGAGTATCCGTTCCGCCGCTCCGCTGGCTACGGTCATAATACGGCACAAAAGTTTCGCGGTGACAAAATTACCTAGAAGGTGAAAATATAATTACGTTGTTGTTAGTTTTGTCCAAACTCTCTCCGATTAATAGGAGACGTCCGGTCACTTCGACGTTGGCCGCAAACCATTTCCTTTGCCAGCTACATACATAAGTATCCTTAAGTCTCTATCTCTACGCCTTGTAACCTAGTTGATAAAACTAAAAGCAATCGTTTGTTTCCATATTATTCATACTAGTCTTATTGATCCATCAAGTTTTTCGCACGCGACGCTCTGTTGCCTATTTTGAAACTGGCATAGATTAGTTCATTCTTATTATTTAAATTTGTTATAAGTAATTCGCTAGGAATTTAATTTCTAATTAAAGCGAGTTCTAGTGTTGCTGCTTCGTAGAACCAAGGTCGTGTTGAGGCTCTAAAGGTGTTAGGATTTACTCGTCAGCCATTTATGTCTGAATCTAGTATAAGAACTGGCTTTAAAAAATCTATTTTTACAATTGATAAAATTATATACATTATTTAAATTTTAAGCTTCTTAAAACGCTTGCTCATCATACATTGTGTGAAATGTAAAAAAATAATTCTCGCAGCTAAAAAGTTATATACACTTTTAATTACTTAAACACAAAGAGTTATAGTTAGACGATCTTTGCCTTCTTCCATAAAGATTCATGTCATGATCTTAGGAAGCATAGTAAATTCATTTGGCGTCTGGCAAAAGTATCGATTTAAAGCATCGACATCACGTACTCACATTAACTCCTTGAAAAGATCAAATCAACCAAGTGCTTTTCTGGTCCACTTCCAAATATCAACCAGCTACCTGTTGATTTATTTCATCCAGATTTAACGTGATATTTTATTTTTACCATAGCCCGCAATCCCGAATGTGGCTGAAGCTTGGCTTGCACGCTAAGTTGGCCAGATCCGATAGAACCCTGTTAAAGTGAGCCGACATCGTGTCATTAGAGGGCGTGAATATTTAAGTAGAGACGGCGAGAGCGGGCCGCGGTTTACTCCCATTCCCGCTTGGGTTATAGGACGGTTGGGATTACCTCCTCATTGAATTAATTCTGTTTGTTGATGAAAAAGGCGCACCCAGTCTAAGCGTTTTTAGGATAATGGTACAATTTCATGTAAGCCGAATTTACGGGCAGGGGCTCAAATTTTTACAATAACCTTATTATGTAAAAGCACCCCTAAATCTCGGTAGAGTTTCTTTACGACAAGCATGACTTTGTAATTGGAATTAAAATGTTATGAATTTTTGTAATAAAGAGTTAAGTTGAATATGGATATCGGTAATATATGGACATTATTTATTTAAATTTACTAACTTACTACTTAAGAAAGTACCTTCGACATTTATCTGGGTTTTCGTTAATTAAGTAACGAGTACCCATGATGACTATTGTACCCTCAATTCTTATGCCGGTTTGCAATAACGTTACGCAATCAAGAGGGGTCATTCTGTCCGCGCCCAAAAGTCTCACCCGCGAAGTGGAGAACAGTCATATCCTATCGATTTGTTAAGATGGCGTTCGCGGGTGGCCGGGGGGAGGGGTGGTGTGAGGATGTGAGGGGGTGCGGGCCGAGGGTGGCCACAGCCTCCTGCGGCGCAACGTGCAGCCTCGCTTGCACCTGCCGAGCGCGCCGTAACCACCGCGACACACTAGCGACATCTCACATACCTAATGAAAACTTGCCGCGTACACACTGACATTTTTTCTACACGAAAACTCCAACAACTATGTTAAATAGTTACGACCAATAAACCTCGACTCTTAAGACCGACTACAATGTAGCGTACGTTGTACTCCCACTGACACGGTTCACGCACTTGTTGATACATCATAAGAAGTATTTTACGTCATAGAACTCATATTTAGCGGACCAAGGCTCCAAATCCAGCAGCAAAACAAATAATCAAAGCCGCAAAACATAAAACTACTCAATCATAAACCCGTTAGGCTCTTCTATTACATCATTATAAGCTAAATCCAAAGTCCGATCATTGCCATAGGTCAAGCGTAAATAAAATGTGAAGAGTTTGTTCAGTGTACGCGCTCCTCTAGAGGCGAGACGAGAGTTCGCCGAGGAGCGAACCCTTCATGACTAGACCGCCGGGTCTCCCGTGGCCGGCGCTCCTCAAGGTCGCTGGCAGATTCGCTTCTGCCCTCCTGACACACTTTTGCAAAACTATTTCAGACTAAGCGCTTAAAAATAAAAAACTATTAACACCATAAGCTTTATTTGAAACAGCGCTAGCTGAATTAGAACGTTAGTTCCCTTTTTGATATTCCACTGGCGCGACACGTAAAACTATATTAACTTTACGGGAAATACGTCCTTGCCGTAGTTTCCAGGCGGAATTTCAATCCCGAAACTGACAAAACTGAAAGAGTTCCGTAAGCAACGATTACTTGATGGAGTAATTCCACTAACTAAACATTGTCCTAGGTCGGGGAATGTGGAATTACAATTCAGGAGCTCTATTTACCTAGTTATGCTGCGAGGATACCTCGTCTCACCATGGATTCAGCGCACCCCAACGCTTTCTATCCAAACAACTAAAGCTGCGCACGGTACCGCGGAATACGAAATGTACGTTCAAATTTGTTTTGACTTTAACACGTGGGGTTCGTGAGTTTTGAGTAGGTACGTTTTAAATGTTTTATTTATGTGAATGGCTAATATTATATCCCTTACAAAAACTGACGATGATGATTAGAAGATGTTCTTTTTATAGAACATCTGTACGTTCCACCAAATTCCGCACATTTTAAAAGTAAAAGTAAACATACATACACAGTATATAACTGTAACATTAGTGAAGTCTGATTTATAATTGGAACCCTGGTCATGAACCCAGAATTTTATCTTACTCTCATGAGTTGCCGTAGGTCAAGGTTCTAAGATAAATATCGTAAGTTCCTCGACTGGAAACTCCAGGTGAGGCTGGCACGCCACCCAAACAAAGCCACGAATACGGAAGCAGCGCCGAGAGGCTGCTAACTTGTCGATACCCGGCTTCCCCGAGACGCAAGCAAGGTCGCAGACTCACTCTGACACACATTTTCACCATTTCCAACATTGTATTCAAAATGTTATGAAAATCGAACGATGAACCGCTTGTTTATGTGATACTGTCCTCGCGAATGTCTGGGTCAATTGGACCCTTAGTAAGATGTTGCAGACAGGTTATCAAAAGATAAATTATTATAATTATACGAATTTAAAGATTGAATAAATATCGCTGGACAATTACACGGCAATATCTACATTGTGGTAAGCTAGAACCTTGTGTTACAGGTACTAGATAAATCCTTACCGGAACATATATCTGCAGATTTTGAATTTTGTTTCGAGGCGGGATTCGAATCCGCTACCTCCTGCATCTCGGTCAGAGGTCGTCAATTTCGTTTTCCTAATTTTAGAATTGCATTAGTATTTATATTGGCATTTAGGTTTATATTTTTTATTTTTAAAACTAACTAATATAAATCAACCTACCAATTCATATAGAATCATTGGTTCTTATTATTGGTAATTATTTTCACATAGCTAAGTGCAGCGTAACAGAAAGTGAGCAGCTGTAGTTTGATGAACTCTTTAGTGTAATAATTAGTTAACATAATGTCCAATTAAATAAATATATTATAAGACTGTATTATTATGACATACATTATATTACTAGCTCACCCGCCCGATGTTTCGTCCGCTTTTATTTATTGTATTTCTCGCCATAGTCAAGGGAAATCCATTATAGTTATAGAGGACACTATGGAATGGAAACTAACGTAAGCTCAGTTATAAGAAAAAGGTATTATAAATATATGACATTTAATGTTATATATTTACTTATAAATAAAATTGTGACATGTGAATTTTATATATGTATAAGAGGATGGTTTATTGAACAAATCCAGTGTTTGAAGGAATATTATACTAACTGCTTTTGTTGTTTCAGTGGCCCAGTCAGAAGACACTCCGGTCGCAATGAAACTCAAAAAAATATGCCTAAAAACGCCTGTTGGTGAGGAACAAGCCGCACAAGCAGTCCTTGACACATCGTTAGGTAAGTTCTTATTTATGATAAAACCCTATTTTTATATACATACGTTCGACTCCACATCTCTTTAAATTTCCAAAAAAGGGAAAGTATCAAGGTTGTTATTCCTCGTGTTTAATTGTGTATTTGAGAATCCGAAACATTATTTAACATTTTACTACACGGCGAATACTAACCGTGTGTTATTAAAGGATAAATGTCTCGCGTGTAACGTAAATCAATTTTCAACATTTTATTGAAAATTACGGTAATGGTAAAAAGTATTCATTAACATTGATAGCCCGGCGAGTCGGCCGGCCGTCGTTGCTTGATTGAATTGTGCTTTTATTTCCCATCACGCCACGCATCGAGGCTCTGATGTCATCGATATAATTGCGACAGTCACTTCATTACCTTCCCATAAAACGACATTCATTTCAGAAAATAAGCTTTATTACAGCGTACATGCGGCCGTCAATCGATTTGTAGGAACTTTACGGCGTCGTTATCATTTTACGTATTGTTCGGTTTTTAATGGTCTCGCTCAATGTCAAGTTTACAGTTAGCTACTCTTCTCTCGGGGCAGGGTCTACGCTTTGTCTTGGTCTCCATGGCTGCGGCTAACCACAGCTCAGTATGCATGTCGTGTTACGTCACATTTCTCTGTGTGCACTGCAGACTCATAGAGCAGCGTGTGCGTAGAGGGTAGACTCGTGAACAGGTCGTTAATGTACGTGGATCTGTTGTATGGTAGGTACGCGAGTGGAATAACCTATAATTAGATGCGCGTACACCAATCCTCAGCCGTGAAACTCGTAGATGTCTCGTTTATTCTACATCCGTTGACACTTTTGATGCCAACAATTACATTTATCTGTATGCAAACATTGATTTCGCACTCTGCTAAAGTTAATATTGTTATAATCTGTACCAAACTGTCCAAATAATAGAGATACCTTTGATTAACATTATGTTGACAATACATTTTTTTGGGTGCTTACCCGTTCGACCCACGATTTTTCTACCCAATATTATTTTTACCCGTTCAACCCAAAAAATATGGCCCGTTCTACCCAGAGCAAAAATTTGAGTCACAGTGTATATTCTAAATAGTACAGACACCGTAATATTTATAAAAAAATCGAACTTGACGATATTATTACAGTAGCTTCAAATTTTGTAACTTAGTTATGGAGGTAATAATAGTTCATGATATCTTCAAACGAGTGCACGTGCAATTCCTTGGCTACACGTAAAATTTCAGTGGGACATTGTGTAGAAAAACTGACAAATTTTATATCTTAAATGTGTTTTCTATCTATGTGTGTTGAATAATTAAGATGATTATTATTTATGTTAATCAAAAAATATTTAAACCTCTGTTTATCAGAGTTTCCATCGATAGGGCTTTATATATATATATATATATGTTTGTTTCTTTATAGATTGATTATTTTTATTGTTAGACTAGTAGACAAATATTTATCTGAACAAGACTGATTCTAAAAATAATTTTTTTTATACTGAATTTCTGCATTTTTTGTCTTATGACCCTGCTCTTTAGTGTTTCACTGTGTCATTTATTTGAATTTAAACAATAGAAATTAGGGATAAGTAGGTGTGGGTAGAACGGGTAACTGGAATCTAATCTTTTGGGATGAGCGGAGAAAAATACCTACTGGGTAGAAAAATCTTGGGTTGAACGGGTAAGCACCCATTTTTTTTGTGTTGACTTGACGATTTATTATGGAAGTTCATATAAAGTTACTTTGTAAATGAAGATAATAACGATGATCATTGTGTTCGTCATTTAAATACATATTTGTATTGTTGTAGTGTATAAAAATCTTCGTTTGGTAAATTAGTATAAGTAATGGCGGCTAGATTAAGGCAATAGGAGAGGCTAGATTAGCCTGATAGGCTAATATAATCCTAGAACTACACATAAATTTGATCGTCATGAAGAGGGTGGGAGTTGCTGGGGGTGGAGCCCGCGAATCGCAGGTGTAGCAGACTATTCGTCAATGTGTTGCATAGGCGAACGTATGTGAAACCAGCGTTGAGGTGAGGTGCTTATGGGACAATAGGTGTCCGTCGGCGTGTCGTACAGATTCGGGTGGCGGTGTGCGGGAGGCGTTGTGCGTTTCTCCGGCATGCGTGGCCACTGCAGCACTCCTCCATGGCCGGTAATTTGATTGGGCCCGAGCTGTCACCTATGCGCCGCAGTCGCCCGGCCGTCGCTCGCCGGCTATCGATTAGAGCCCCGTCCCCTGCCCCCTGCCGCCCGCGAACCGGATCTCGTCACGCCGCCATTGTATACCCGCGACGCTTAAACGCATTCGTTTCTCCCGATGCGAAAACGACGCATTCCTTCCGCGCGCCCTCCTGCCCCGCACCGGCCGGCCGCCGCCGCGCCGAGCGCCGCCACACAGGACACGCCGACCCTCGCAACCGACCACGCAACGAACGCCGCGCTCTAGCCACGCGGCTACCTCACCTACCACATCTCAATCACACCGATCACATACACCTCATTAACATACGCTCTATATACGCATTCCTAAATCTTGTAACCATTGCATTATTTATCACTCAATACCATTTGTTATGACGTTTTTACATATACTCTACAATTTCCTGAGTCTCGCTATCTTAAATACAACTGTATTGTTGACGAAATAAGGTTCAAATACGAATGGAAAACTGCAGGATTTCTGAGAACAAATTTACAAACAAAATATAAGGTTGTACCAACCAACAGATTGCGTAATTTTACTACTCGGCGTCTGTCTGGTGGAGTAGGGACACCGACGCGTTACACTAAAATGTTACAACCGGCAGCACCTATTCTTGCGCAATTTGCATTCCCAGTTAACCGGCACGACACTGGTTCTGAGCCCGATAATGCTAAGAGCAAAATACTTGTTTATCGTCCTTGTTTGTAAGTCTCAATGTTTTAACTTAAAATTTAACTTCCGTGTTCCACGCATCACCAAACCTCTTTCCATAACGAACTCTTGGCTTACATTCGAAATATACAATGAAGTATAATTATTTACAAAAACTTTACGTACATTTTGACAAATTTCTAGTACATAAAAAATCATTGACATATAAACAATAAGCTTCATGAAAGCCGGTCGTTGTAACAAAAACAAACGACAGATAAGAATAAAAACACAAACAAACGGAGAATTTAACAATACCAATAGAATATTTTTTGCGATCAACCATTCTAATCTGTGCAAAAAATGTATCCAAAAATTGCCACACGTCAACAGGTAGAGCACAGCTGTCAACAAAAATATGCGCTCGGAAAGCTCTGCATATTCCCCTCGTAACCCCGTGTAAACCAGGGAACCGCTGCTAGTCATGTCATGAATACCGGTGGAGTGTGAAAACAGGGTCGGGTACAGGCAGAGTCAATGGGGCTGCTCTACAAACTGATCTGAGGGTCAAGTACAACATAGGGTAGCATTGATAGTGATATCCTTCATCACATTAAATAATATAAATACATTTGAATAAATATTGCTGGACATTTTACACAGAAATATCTAGCACCGTGGTAAGCTCCCAGCTTGTGTTAGGGTACTAAATAATCTGATATACTTAATAAGAATAAACATACATAGATATTTTACTATACAAATAGAACACCCAGAACGCAACAAATATCTGCAGATCGTACTCATTTTTGTTCCGAGAGCAGGAATCAAATCGCAACCTCCTTCCTGACATTCGCCCACTGCGCCACAGAGGTCGTCAAATAAAAGAGTATATTTTTCGAACACGTCCTAAGAAAACATTTGATTGCTATCATTAGAGCCTGAAACCAACATTAACTTTCTGGAATTAAAACTTGTAAAAAACCGGCCAAGTGCGCGTCGGTTAGCCTATCTAATCTATAGTGAAGTAGTTATACGTTTCGGATGCATGGACCAAGAATGCTCTATAGATAAAGACAGTAAATAAATAAAATACCTAAATAATAATTTGCTACCGATATTAAACCTTTAATAAAATATAAACAAAGCATGCTGAAAATTAGTTGGGCTTGTTCACCAACAGCAAACAGTCCCTTCATGTGCCAAAATGGTCGTTCTAGGTCAAAAGTCAAATACCTAGTGTGTTCGTTGCTCAGGTTTTTTTTATATTATTAAAATAATCGCTGGCGGGTCGACCTACTCGACTTCTGGGAAGACTGGTGGCTATCTGCTCTGAACAAGCACTGCTGGACCAAGTTAAGGGAGGCCTTTGCCCAGCTTTGGGAAAATACAGGCTAAGCAAAAAAATAATAATAATAAAAATGATGTTTTGAATAACGTCAATTTTCAAGATATTGTATTCTACCGTACACAGACGTAGAAAGAGATGTTTTCTCTCTGAACAATCTCTTTACGCAGGATTAACTAGTACCTACTATAATAAATTAACGAAAGACAATATGATAATAAGCTAAGACGACCTTTCGCTGAGGAAAATACACAAAGGATTTACGTGCTTTGTGAGGGAAAACGATTCTAATTAGGTACCTGTAATCGTTTACAAAAATATAACAAGCTTATGCTGTTCAACTTAGCGTCATTGACCCCTATGAAAGGAAGCGTCGCGGCTTAGGTGCCTTCATCGAGCGCGCATGCCTGTTCTGAGGTCGTGCCCGACGCTCTTGCTTTCCGATGGAAATCATTTCAATTAAATGAGGGCTCGCTATTTTTACTGTTCGGCGTAAACCTGTCTGCGACCTTAGCATTCAGTATCCTAGATAGCATATAGACAAATCTTGGATAGATTATGCTGAGACTTTTGGAGCGCATCTTACCGGCCGCCGCTGTTGTCACTGCGGTGTTTCGCGGGCGGGCAGATTTATTTGGACGTACCCCTTCGGGGGTGCGGGACGGGCGCACCACCCACCGCGCCACCTCCACACATTTGACTGGATCAATAAGTAAGCAAAGGATGCCCGAGCAGAAAAACCATACACCCGACCACCCCAAGGGGGCATACGTAACCGACACCCCCCACTAAAGGGGGTGGGAGGACTCCACAGATTGCCATTTTCTCTTTGCCTACGCTTTAATTAGTTGCGTAGTAACGCATGTATATCCTTAATCCTTGTTATTAAATTGTCGAACCGACCCTGTCCATCTAACCACGGTCGACAAAACTTCCCTTATCTGCCGCACTGCTCAACACTTACAAACTAACTTTTACGATGACAGAGTTTATTTTGTTGTGCACCAATAAATAACCTTATCGCTACCATTAGTAACCCAACATAAGTTTATTAGCTTCTAAAGAGACATCTTCCAAAAATTCAACAGAATATGCCACCTAGGATCACAGATAAGATAAAAACTGGCGCTGATAATGGCAGTAAACAAAAGGTCGTCAGGTAATCCTATCAAAAACAAAACATGGATGACGATGAGACCATTAAACGCCTACTGATTTAAATTAGTTCTTACAGTCCAATCGTAATGCACCATCTTCCAAAGTCCAATTAAAACCGTTATGTCAGGTACTAGATGCCTTCTAGATTTCTAAATTATCTAGTTGAAGTAAACCTGTTTTAGACTCACCATTGGTTCTTAGCAGAGATATTAAAGAGTAGCCATGTTACCAACAAGAATTTAGGTAACTACATAAAATGGATTACATACCTTTCAGTGCTAGATGCTTTTAAACCTCTGTATAATTAAAACTTGGTGAATTATATAGTTTTTAATCGAATGGTTACTTCTTGACAATGACTACCTCTGTAGCGCGGATAAGAAATCTGCGGATTCGATTTCCAACCTGAGACAAACAGGGGTGTTCTGGTTATTATCCATGTATAATAAAAATTATTTATCAATGTATTGCGTTTATCACATATCTAGATGTTACTGAGTATTCCAGCAATATTTATATATTTATATCTGTAAAGGTAGAGTAAAACTTTAAAGTCTGACGGCGAGTCCTAAACCGAAATTCACTTGCCACTCATTTATCTACTCCTTGCTCGTCGAATGGTCGTGGAACTGATGAGTAGCATGAACTAAACATCATAACTGTTTTGTATTCATTCGTGTTGCATGTTGCCTCGTCATTCCGCATTCCATTTACTTCTGTTCTAGGAATGTTATGACACCAATACCTTTATCTTACCACTTCCTATCTTTGAAAAACATTCGTACCTACTATATTAGTATTCTATCAAAAATCAATAACACGAAATCTAAAGTGAGCCAGTAATTTTTACCCATAGGTATACATTTTTACAATGTTTACACGTCCCAAGAGTCCTCTGCCGTTTTAATTTTCGTTGAATACAAAATTTTATAATACGCAGTAACCGATCTTGATGTGAATAGCTGAACGAAAACATTATCAAAGAAGTTCACTTGGCTCCATCACGATACTTAAGAAGCTATTTTTAATAGAAACAGCCCCTTAGAGTCTCTTAATTGGTATTACCAGATTGCTTACTGATTTCCGTCGATCCGAGGGCAAATTGCTCGTTGTAGCCAAGAAGTGGTTCCGTGTAAAAGCTGTGATTTTTATTAGGAGCGCTTCGCTAGCTCACGAATCTCTCGATATCGGTTCGAGTGCGGGCTTCTTTCTTCGCGATGGCAATCGAAATAATTATCATAAAGTAAATCCCCCGCAATTCGGCCGCCCCCGGGCCCCGGCGTCGTGGTAAATGGCGGGCCCTCGACGTCGCGACGCGCTAGTGATGTCTATCGTTGCTCTTCGTCGTATCGATAAATTAACCTAGCAGATTAGGCGGTACTAATTTTAACGTAAACTGTCCCACTGCTGGGCATAGGACTCCCCCAACTCTTTCCATCTCTGGTACTCAATTAATAACATATTTTTAAACCAGAATGGGTTTTCAAGAAAACAAAAATCTTTTATACGATCTTTAAGTACATAATACTTGAAAAAATTGACAGTTTGAATAGCTTGGTTTATCAAGTTGTGAGCGCGCTGAATTTATTCAACCGGAACGTATGTTGATTCTGCAAATACCCAGATTTGTAACAAAAGCTCGATGTGACAACCGTTTCCATACAGCGAAAAAGTATCGATGTTAAAAATGTAGGTATCGGGTACGCCACGAAACATCACACAAACTTGGAGCTCGCGGGGCGGGGGTGCCCAACAATCGTATTTTCAGTTTTTGTCTGCTCGCCTCTTCTCATTTCAATATTGCCAATGGAATTAAATTCTCCAGCTTGTTTTAATGTCTCTCTCCCCTTTTTGCTCAAGACACTTTTAATCTTGTGATGGTTTTAAAGTGGAGTCTCTACGAAACCAAATCAATAAACACAAGCATTGTTGTGTTATAATCACGAATTATCCTTGTTTCTATCTTTTTTGATAACTATGATGACTATATATTTGGTTTGTATTTGCTAAATATGCGAGTATTTCTTTATTGTGATAGAATGTCCCAGAGAAGCGCATTTCTTTGTTTTACTGTGCCTCAACCTCAACACACAAGATAAGATTACTTACCGCAGAAACACGTAATTAAACCAGTTTCTTGATAACTTTGGAATTAAACTTTCTTCTTTCCTCCTGTCTATCTCTTATTTTAAGACTGCAAATCGACAATTGTCGTTTCTTTGCTGGTAATCGAATTATTGACTTAAAGTTGGATTGGGTTTGTTTATTTATCGTCAATCATGTTTAAAATATGGAGTCTCATGACACCAATCTGCTATTGTCCTTATGTCTTGTTATTTAGATACTGATCTGTGATTTTGTTAAATAATAGCGTTACTTATCTTTTGCGTTTGGTATAAGATATTCTAAAGTATAAGATTCTTAATACCACTCTGTGGCTATTTATGTAAGAGACAAATTTTGCTAGTACATGTTCCTTACAAGCAAACACAGCAGAGATCAAGTTTCTTATAGCAGTGAGCCCTTCTGTTTACCTATTACTGACCGTCACCCTACGATATCTAACAAAATCACTACCCATACAATACCGGATGCCGATCTCAATGTAGCGAACAGAATAAAGGTCAGACATGTTTTTGCTATACGTAGTACCTAAGTATGTATTTTTATCTATAGTTTTTTATGTAAGTTTTATTCTACGGTATAAATAAAAGCATACTGATAGACTCAGAAAATGTCTCAGTTTTAAGGTCGTCGGCAATTAATATTTAAAAGTTAATCACCATTAAAATCATTCGTATGCAATGTAAAAAATAAAACTGATAAAAATGCAGACTTATCTTCAGTCAGCCGGCAGCGGCAGGTGTAAGCGTTATGTGTCTGTATAAAGAAATTGAATTGGATAACCAAGGCCCTCAGATAGCCAATCGAATCTCACGATTTGTTAAATGACAATAATAAAAGGCATTTGCGGTCCTTAACTCGGCCGTGTTTTACTGAGCGACGGGTATTTGCGCGTGGCGCAGCGTGGGATCGAGCTTATACGACGCGTGTCGTAATGGCGGTCAGCAGCACATCGCGGCATAAAACCATAAGTTGACGCGAGCTTGTTTCGCAACGCACCTGCCCGCCGGCTGCGGCTGCTGCGTGCACCCCGACAACGCTACTTTCCATTCTGAGACGATTATTCAAACTCTACCGCCATAAACAACTAACTTTACTATCTGTTAACCTCCTTGCTGAATTAAACATCTGTCATGGCTGTAAAGGGTTTTATAGCAGAAATAATAAACCCCTCAGTAGAAGTGACTGACTTAGGTCCAGTACGCACAAGGCGACCGTGTTTCCGCTCTTACGTAAAAGCCCCGCCTGACCACCTAAGTTACCTCTAAGGAACAAGACGAGTGATTCACCGGTCATGTTCATGCAATGCACAAGATGATTTCTTGCGAAACTATAACGTTGATTGCAAGTAATAGTCGTAACAAGAAACTTTTTTACTCATGCGGCTCCTTTGATGAACATATTATTTCTTGATTTACTAAATTGTTTCATTTAACAATCGATTATACGAACATTTATTAAAATGTCGTTTGTGCAATAAAATATTAGTTATTTCCCTACAAGGAAAACATTAATAAGTAGTAATAATACGCATATAAATCTATTATGGTTACTTAATACCTACAACCTTCATATAGTCCTTGAAAGTGTCCATCGTATCGTACAAAGGGAAATACTTCGAGAGTCTAATATCAAATATCACAGAGCACACGTGCTAAATTTTGTATTGTATCTCAGTATGAAGAAATTATCCCCAAATTGACTATTTACAATCATACCTGGGGCTATGACAAAACAGCTGCCACGTGGCCATGGCATAAACGGCTTTTTATTCCGACCCCATGTTGACAATGCAGCTTCGTTCGATTCAAATGATGCCAGGATTCTTAACGGCAGTTTTATAAGCTGTTCAATTTAGTAATAATGGTTCATTGCCGCGTCCGATGAGTTGCATGTAATGGGTCCACGATCGAAAGTAGAAACTTTTTACTTTCTTTTTCATTAAGTAAATAAGAATTTTGGCATCATCTTTAGCATCATGTCGGAAAATAAATAGAAGCAGCTTACTTTATCAAAAGAATTATAAAATTGGTTCTTGAAGCTGACGTTGAATGAAGCTAACTGATAAAGGAAAAAACTGGAACATCTTACGAGAAGAGCGGAGCAAACTGCATCGTTCTGTCTTAATTGCATTTAATTTGTCATATTTAACATTACGCGCGGGTTCATAATTCTATTTCTTCTATATTATTCATTAGCTCTACCACAGGCAGTAATAGTATATTGCGGATTCGCCTACTACCTACTGACTATCTGTAATAAAAAAATATCCATCAAGTTAGTGTATTGTTTTAAGCTTATCAGACATCTAGTTTCCGGAACAAAAAGATTAGAGAGCTTACCACGCAGGATGGTGCCGTCTGTATCGTACAGCAATATGTTACTTATGAAAACTCATGATCAAGTCAATTGTATCTGCGACACAGTTTTTTTCTTACACTAATGCAGACATAATTGTTTTCTTTAATATTTTTTTTATTTTTGGTTTCGAAACAAAGAATTTATCATTTAGTAGGAGAAAACCCGGCTTCGCTCGGGTGAAATCTGACGAAATTCTCCATAATCCGAATTTTGCGGATATATGTATGTTGTTGACTCAAAATGAATATTTTTTATGTTTTTTTATTCATATAAGGTTTCGATCGAGTCTACCGTACCCCTTGACGAAATTAATATATAGATTAATTAATTTCCAGTAAGTGGAATGGAGGAGGAATCTACGGAGCTGCCCGGCACGGACGGGCTCGCGCCGAAGCAGCGGCACCAAGCGAAGCATCGCGAGCTGTTCCTCTCGCGGCACGTGGAGACGCTGCCGGCCACGCACATACGCGGCAAGTGCACCGTCACGCTGCTCAACGAGACAGAGTCGCTGATCAGCTATCTCAATAAGGATGTGAGTATGTACCGAACACGCGGACATCACAACGGACACCCTAACATATTCAATTCATCGATGGAACTTGAAACAGAAGTTAATTTACTTTCAAAATGTTCGTGAGTTATTCTTTTATTTTATAACAATGGGAATTACTCACGTATTTACACAGGAGTTAGACAACTCTCGACGTTTCGACCACAACAAGAGCAGTCTTTATCGGGAGGAGTGTAAAATGAATAGAAGTTACAAAATATTTTGGACAAGTATATTCAACATCTTAACCCATATTACTACCCAATACTGGGTCCCCAATAGAACCCTGTATAGGTCTTATAGATTTATCACGCTTACCGTGCGGGTTTTATGGTCGCAGTAGTAATGTTGGTAAAAGAACCACGCTGCTGACCGGCACTATAAGTATTTCCAGTAAGTTTATTTATGTACTAAGTAAATAGTATAAACCAGTCAGCACTAAACGCTGATTTTTTACACCCTGCAGGTGTGCGCGCGCAAGGGGAACTTAACTTTCTGTTTCTGTTTGAATAAATCATGTGGTGTTTAGACCCACCTGATCAGTGAGTTAGAAATATGGGCAATCACCAATATCATGACATGAACCATTCTTGTGACTACAAATTACCTGATATCGCCGGGTTAGCTAGTAACTTATCGTACGTGTCAATAACGCCAAGAAAATATTATGATCGCTTACTTTTAAATTACCATACAATAAAAAAAATGTAATGGCATTGCAAAGCACTTTATTTGCTTCATCAAGGTAACGTTACATATTGGCTACAGTAACATCACTCTTACGTCCTTAATCTCTTGTAGTTTCCTGTTAGTAGAATTATCATCGTGTTCTGAATATAATTACATATTACTAAATTTAGTAATTAAATTCATACTTCGACCAGTTCATACGTAGGTATTAAGATCCTTTGTTTAGCAGTAAGACATGACGTCATGGTATATGTATTTTTATATCCATGGTTAATTTAATTAATTATAATATTATGCATTTATTGAATTCTCCCAAGTAAATAGAGAAGTGTTACAGTAGATAACCATAATTCACATTTTATGAAAAAAATATACCATACAGTTAACAAAAATAAAAAAAGTGGCCAAGTGCGAGTCGGACTCGCCCATGTAGGCTTCCGCAGCAATTGTTTATACGAAATAGTTTATGACGTATAATAAAAAAACTACTTGATAGATTTCGTTCAAACCAATTTTCGTTGTTAGTTTTTATGGTAATGTACAATATATATTTTTTCTAGATTTATCATCCTCTTAGTTTAGAAATTAGAGGGGGGGGGACACTCCGTTTTCCACTTTGGAAGAGTCTCACGTCCAAACTATTAAGTTTAGAATTAAATGGTGTTAGAAACCTTTAAATGATTTTTGAAGACCTATTCATAGATACCCAACACGTATGTGTTCGATTAAAAAAAAGTTTTTAAGTTTCAGTCCTATGTATGGGGACCCCCAAATGTAATTTTTTTTTTTTCAATTTTTTTATGAAATGTTAGTGCGGTTCACGGAATACATCTACTTACCAAATTTTAGCTTTATAGCTCTTATAGTTTCGGAGAAAAACGGCTGTGACATACGGACGGACGGACATGACGAATCTATAAGGGTTCCGTTTTTGCCATTTGGCTACGGAACCCTAAAAATTATTAACTTTTTGAAACCTCGTCTTAAATTTAAAATGTTACTACATAACTAATAATATGTTTTCTCTTGTTTCAGGACGCATTTTTTTATTGTTTAGTATTTGATCCTTCACAAAAGACTTTATTAGCGGATAAGGGAGAAATCAGAGTTGGAAGTAGATATCAGACTGATGTAACTAATTTATTAAAAGAAGGTACGTGCGCCGAAGTGTCAGCTAACGTGAATGCTAGCGAAGTGGAGAGTGCAGTGAATGTGGATGTGATTGTTGTAGGGGAGGAAGACCCTCGCAACAGTGAGGAGGTGGAGACGCTGGTGTGGACGCCGGAGCACGGGCTCACGGACCGCCAGATCGACCAGTTCCTGGTGGTGTCGCGCTCCGTGGGCACCTTCGCGCGCGCGCTCGACTGCTCCTCCAGCGTCAAGCAGCCCTCGCTGCACATGTCCGCCGCCGCCGCCAGTCGGGACATCACATTGGTATGACATGACACACAACATACAACATATACACAAGTGCGCTCGACTGCTCCTCCAGCGTCAAGCAGCCCTCGCTGCACATGTCCGCCGCCGCCGCCAGTCGGGACATCACATTGGTATGACATGACACACAACATACAACATATACACAAGTGCGCTCGACTGCTCCTCCAGCGTCAAGCAGCCCTCGCTGCACATGTCCGCCGCCGCCGCCAGTCGGGACATCACATTGGTATGACATGACACACAACATACAACATATACACAAGTGCGCTCGACTGCTCCTCCAGCGTCAAGCAGCCCTCGCTGCACATGTCCGCCGCCGCCGCCAGTCGGGACATCACATTGGTATGACATGACACACAACATACAACATATACACAAGTGCGCTCGACTGCTCCTCCAGCGTCAAGCAGCCCTCGCTGCACATGTCCGCCGCCGCCGCCAGTCGGGACATCACATTGGTATGACATGACACACAACATACAACATATACACAAGTGCGCTCGACTGCTCCTCCAGCGTCAAGCAGCCCTCGCTGCACATGTCCGCCGCCGCCGCCAGTCGGGACATCACATTGGTATGACATGACACACAACATACAACATATACACAAGTGCGCTCGACTGCTCCTCCAGCGTCAAGCAGCCCTCGCTGCACATGTCCGCCGCCGCCGCCAGTCGGGACATCACATTGGTATGACATGACACACAACATACAACATATACACAAGTGCGCTCGACTGCTCCTCCAGCGTCAAGCAGCCCTCGCTGCACATGTCCGCCGCCGCCGCCAGTCGGGACATCACATTGGTATGACATGACACACAACATACAACATATACACAAGTGCGCTCGACTGCTCCTCCAGCGTCAAGCAGCCCTCGCTGCACATGTCCGCCGCCGCCGCCAGTCGGGACATCACATTGGTATGACATGACACACAACATACAACATATACACAAGTGCGCTCGACTGCTCCTCCAGCGTCAAGCAGCCCTCGCTGCACATGTCCGCCGCCGCCGCCAGTCGGGACATCACATTGGTATGACATGACACACAACATACAACATATACACAAGTGCGCTCGACTGCTCCTCCAGCGTCAAGCAGCCCTCGCTGCACATGTCCGCCGCCGCCGCCAGTCGGGACATCACATTGGTATGACATGACACACAACATACAACATATACACAAGTGCGCTCGACTGCTCCTCCAGCGTCAAGCAGCCCTCGCTGCACATGTCCGCCGCCGCCGCCAGTCGGGACATCACATTGGTATGACATGACACACAACATACAACATATACACAAGTGCGCTCGACTGCTCCTCCAGCGTCAAGCAGCCCTCGCTGCACATGTCCGCCGCCGCCGCCAGTCGGGACATCACATTGGTATGACATGACACACAACATACAACATATACACAAGTGCGCTCGACTGCTCCTCCAGCGTCAAGCAGCCCTCGCTGCACATGTCCGCCGCCGCCGCCAGTCGGGACATCACATTGGTATGACATGACACACAACATACAACATATACACAAATAGTCTATTTTATCATAAATCCATCCAAACTAGACTAAAACTATATTTAAAAAAAAGAATGTCAAAGGTTACTTTTACCGCGTATAAAAATCAGGAAAATCTATTATTTGGACGGCGTGGCGGAAATCTAGGAACTTATTGCGATCACCATAATGCTCCTATCTTGTGTTTTATGGCGAGCCCTGTGCCCAGTTTTAGGTCGTAATAAGATGGTACCTAATGATAAAAAATCTTAATAACCAACATACAATGTAAGCCAATCAATAAATAATATCCGAAGTTAGACATTGGCATCAATAAAAGGAATCCATACACACATTGCTTTCACTTCAACAAATATGGCCGTTATCCTTGAACAGTTCACGTGTAGTAATTATTTCATACCGTCAATCAACAATCGATGGTTACTGTTCTCTATATGTACAGAAATTAACTTTTCGCCTTGAATTCATTATCATTACTTACGACTAGTACAACATTGTGACATATGACCCCATCATTCAAATTCATGATTTAATTAAGATATATTATGTATCTAGTTTTACCAGAAAAACTGTCGTGGTTTGATAAATTTATATTGAGATAAACGGGCACTACACGAACCTTTTCTATGTTGAATTTTGGTCAGACGTTTCAAATCAGTGCACTGTGGACCTGTGAGCGCTCGTGATCCGTGTCCTTGCAGTGTTTGGTCCTGAAGAACGTTTTGGGACGAAACGAACCAAAATTCAACGTAAAAAATGTTTGTGTATTGTCCGTTTTGTCTCAATATGAATATATAGTTTAAGTATATCAGATTATCTAGTTCCCGTAACACAAGCTTCGAGCTTCTATTTCTAATTTGTCGTGGGGAAACTAGGATCTGCACTGACGTCTCGCTATGGAGCGTATTGTGCATTGTCCCCTTGCCTAAGTCGGCCCTAACCAGCCTTACTCCCTGGTAGCGGAGTAAGACCTTTGGTTTCTTACAGATCTGCTTCGAGCTTACCACGTGGCAAATTTTTTGTGTAAATTGTCTAGCAATATTTGATTTGTTTATAAGTAAATGATGCTTATAGTGATAAGGCCGCCCATTGTTACACTTTTTAATGTACCTATATATTTTTTGTAATGTGTTTTTTGTGTTTTGGTGTGCAATAAAGGATATTGTATTGTATTATTTGATGATCGTTTCAGTTCCACGCGATGGACACCCTGCACAAGTCCGGCTACAGCATAGAGAGCGCGCTGTCGTCGCTGGTGCCGGCGTCGGGGCCGGTGCTGTGCCGCGACGAGATGGAGGAGTGGTCCGCCTCCGAGGCCAACCTGTTCGAGGAGGCGCTCGACAAGTACGGCAAGGACTTTGCCGATATACGACAGGACTTTGTGAGTTACCATCACCCCTACCTCTGCACAAGTCCGGCTACAGCATAGAGAGCGCGCTGTCGTCGCTGGTGCCGGCGTCGGGGCCGGTGCTGTGCCGCGACGAGATGGAGGAGTGGTCCGCCTCCGAGGCCAACCTGTTCGAGGAGGCGCTCGACAAGTACGGCAAGGACTTTGCCGATATACGACAGGACTTTGTGAGTTACCATCACCCCTACCTCTGCACAAGTCCGGCTACAGCATAGAGAGCGCGCTGTCGTCGCTGGTGCCGGCGTCGGGGCCGGTGCTGTGCCGCGACGAGATGGAGGAGTGGTCCGCCTCCGAGGCCAACCTGTTCGAGGAGGCGCTCGACAAGTACGGCAAGGACTTTGCCGATATACGACAGGACTTTGTGAGTTACCATCACCCCTACACTCTACCCCTGTACCCACTGCTGGGGCACAGGGACTTCTCACTTGGCGAGAGAGATTAGGTTAGGTTAGGACTTTGTAGGTTACCATCAACCTTACCCTACCCCTGTACCCACTGCTGGGACACGGGGACTTCTCACTTGGCGAGAGAGATTAGGTTAGGTTAGGACTTTGTAGGTTACCATCACCCTTACCCTACCCCTGTACCCACTGCTGGGACACGGGGACTTCTCACTTGGCGAGAGAGATTAGGTTAGGTTAGGACTTTGTAGGTTACCATCACCCTTACCCTACCCCTGTACCCACTGCTGGGACACGGGGACTTCTCACTTGGCGAGAGAGATTAGGTTAGGTTAGGACTTTGTAGGTTACCATCACCCTTACCCTACCCCTGTACCCACTGCTGGGACACGGGGACTTCTCACTTGGCGAGAGAGATTAGGTTAGGTTAGGACTTTGTAGGTTACCATCACCCTTACCCTACCCCTGTACCCACTGCTGGGACACGGGGACATAATTACCTGAGTAAATCACCATAAGGGACAAAGTTTAGATTAAAATCTCACAGGGCTCTCTCTTGGCGTGAAAGATGAGGGTTAAATTCACCAATGGCACTTCAGTGCGTATATGTGAATGACACATGACCTTCAATCTCTTCAAAATTATCTGAACATATGTACCGGTTTCCTCACGATGTTTACCTTCATCGTTAGAGCACGTGTTTTAAGTGATAGATAGATCTGGGTGTTTTGGATGTTTCAAAATTATCTGAACATACCGGTTTCCTCACGATGTTTACCTTCACCGTTAGAGCACGTGTTTTAAGTGATAGATAGATCTGGGTGTTGAGGATGTTTTCTATGACTAATATAATTTATTTATGTATGTAAAAGTAATTCCTTTTGCCAATAAAAGGTCAATGAATTGAAAAGTGTTGAATTCCGACGAACCCCTTCTTATGAAGAAGGGGTCATTTGACATTTTAACTACGTAACCATATAATTTACGATTCTAGGCTATCATTTAACGAATATATAATGCAGTGTCATTATAATAATTTAACTAGTGCTTATTATATTGATAATGAGTTTTTCCGCAATCACACTTTTGACTGACTCAAACTGATTCAAATACCATTTCTTCCATAAGTATTTGGGCAGTTGCCAAGTTTCACAATAATGAAAACACTTTATAAATAGATCACCTATGAAACAGGTTCATTATGAAAATTGGTTAATTCCAATCACTATTGAAAGCCGGTGCACAGAAATGAAATGACGCATATAGCCTTTTTTACCATTACATTACCGAAAGTTCGTAAGAGAAACACTTACAAGTGTGAATGGAACCCTACTTATGTAAGTAGGGGGTTAATACATAATTATTTAATGAAGATAAAAATGTATGTATCATTAAACAGAATAATAAAACAGAAGCCTAGAGCCATGCTAAATAGTGGCAGCAATACTTACAATTTAAATATTATTTACTTACCTTACTTATTTACTTTTGTTTGTTCCAGTTGCCTTGGAAAACGCTAAAGAACCTTGTAGAATACTACTACATGTGGAAAACGACAGATCGCTACGTCCAGCAGAAACGCGTGAAAGCAGTCGAGGCAGAGTCCAAGTTGAAACAAGTGTACATTCCCAACTAGTGAGTGTTTGTACCGAGCAATACCATACCTTTGTGCACCTAGTTATTACTATTGCACCATAAAATATTACTCATGTTTTATCTATACTAATATAAAGCGAGAAAGAAGTTTGTTTGAACACCCTAATCTCAGGAACTGCTAGTCCGATTTGAAAAATTATTTCAGTGTTATTCTACTATATATAGATAACGAAAAAAAACGCATACGAAGATATCTGCGGGATGGCTAGTTTTGAATAAGCGGGAAATCCACAAAAACATCTACATGGTGTACAATGGGATATCCACCTTAGATGATATTTTTTTAGTACTTCGTTTTTAGTAACTCTTGTTATGGATATGAAGTGGGAAGAGTGGGAATCATATTAATACAGAACTGTTTATAAAACAAAAATTGCTCACTAGAATCTCATTCAATATTTATAATTTTATTCTAACATGAAACTTAAATAAATTGAATAGCGTGTCTTCAAATAATAATAATCAATAATTGTGATAATTGAATATATAAGGTAACCTTACGTATCGCCGTGGGTGGTTTTATAAATAGACATAATCAATACTTTGAGGGTTTGACTGAGCAATTATTTATTTAATCAAATGACAACACTGGATTATAAATGTGTAACCAATGTTGATAGACTTGTACACAAACTTAGAAATAAGTGCCAAGTTAAGGCGATACTAGATGGACCTAGAAATAATCCTGCCTAACTTCAAAAATTTTTACAGTATTTGATGTTTGGCTTGGAAATTCAATTATGGTAAAGTTGAGGATTTAACCGGTTGTTCAAATATTATATAATTACGATCTGTATATAATTGTATATTGTGCTTTCTATATAACACAAGCTTTCAATTAATCAATCAATCAAAAACGCTTTATTGTACACCAAAACATTAAACTAGAATCCATCCAAAGGTTGCCTGGAAGAGATCGCTCATTAGCGATAAGGCCGCCGTTTGTACGTGTCTCTTTATGTTTTTTATTCATGTTTTTGGTGTACAATAAAGTGTTTTTGTATTGTATTGTAACAACAGTACAATGGGCGGCCTTATCGCTTAAGAGCGATCTCTTCCTGGCAACCTTTGTATGCCTACGGAGCTAGATGTTGTTGTATGAATTGTCCAGCTATATGTATTAATGTGTAATTCCAGCAACAAGCCCAACCCCGCCCTGATCACCAGTAACAACAACAGCGGCAGCAAGGCGCCGGCGCCGGCCGTGCTCAACGGCGGCACCAACGGCACCTCCGCCATGGCCGCCGCCATGCTGTGCGCCTCTTGTCAAGGTAACGTCTACTTTATATATAACTAAAATATTTAATTTATTATTTAATTGAAAAACCCGAAGATTTTGTAAAGGTAATTAGAATCTTAAATACATAGAGCCAGTGAAGGGTTCTCATCTCACGGGTAGAAAAAAATATATACTAGACATGTAGAATACAGAACAGAGCCAGTGAGAGTTCGACCCCATGCCCTTTGGAATGAAGACCTCAGAATTTATATCCTTGAAAATGTATGTTCTCCTTAAAAACACGTGGTTTAGCGGTAAACGAAAACAGTAAGGAAACCCGGCATATTCTGAAAACTTTAGAAATGATGTGATAGGATATGATGTAACATTCATTATTGGTGAGAAAGTTCCATGGCGAAGGATGTCTTTTCACAAAGAAAGTGTCTTAAGTATATACTTATGCGTTGATTTATTTACAGGGACGAGCTCAAACCAGTGGTACACATGGGGACCGCAGCATTTACAGTACAGATTATGTGGCTCATGTTGGCAATACTGGAAAAAATATGGTGGTCTGAAAGTTAGCGATGTAAGTATAGCACTACCGCTTATAAAAAGTTATATACTATCCCAAGTATTTTATATTTATTTTCACTACTTGGCTCACATCATGTAAAAGTTGTTTGTAACATTTGAATATTTACCTTGTTGTTCCAGACTGCCGGCGTGTTCGGTGAAACAGAAGTAGAAGCAGTGAAGGGTCCTCGCGGCGAAGGCGAAGAGTCCGCGCTCTCCGTGTCGCACCGCCCGCACCGCTGCACCGTGCTCAACTGTGCTAAGGTAACACTCATTGCTTTATAAACTGAAAACAAAAATGCCTACATTCCAAGTCACAGCTGTTCAAAAATTACTGGTAGAACATAGTATATAGATAAAAAAAAGTCACACAAAAGTATAGCTGTTTGACGTAGACACATCAGTCTATGGCTATCTCGACTCGGCGATCACTGTGTTCGCAGAAGTGTACGAATGAGATCTCATGGTTATTCCGTTGCAGGAGTTCAAATTGCGCGCCCACCTCGCGCGGCACGTGGCCACGGCGCACGGCGCGGGCGGCGAGGGCGCGCGCCCCGTCATGAAGACACGCGCCGCCTTCTACCTGCGCGCCTCCCCCTTCACGCGACTGGCGCGCCGCCTCGCGCGGGCTCTGCGCCGTCCGAGGCACTTCGCGAGGTCGCCCTTCTCGCCCATCAACTTGCAGCAGGTCAAACACGAGTGTGAGTACTGCCCCCCCCCTCTACCTGCGCGCCTCCCCCTTCACGCGTCTGGCGCGCCGCCTCGCGCGGGCTCTGCGCCGTCCGCGGCACTTCGCGCGGTCGCCCTTCTCGCCCATCAACCTGCAGCAGGTCAAACACGAGTGTGAGTACTGCCCCCCCCTCCCCCCTCTACCTGTGCGCCTCCCCTTTTCCCTTCTCACTTCATTATTTCAGTGAGTACTGCGCCTCTACCGTTTGCTTGTAGAAAGCGACTGAGCTAGTGTTTGAGCTCCGCGTTCTTATACCTGAAGCCCTTCTCCCTTCACGCAATAGTGTCACAGGCAAGTATCAGATATCTTGTTCTATACGGGGGATTGTTTTGTGCACTGACTCTCCGTGTGTATATTGTTCAATCTTTTGCCTAACCTTGTTTAGTCCGTGAGGCTGGTGAAGACCAAGCTCGCATCATACAATATATCCAGCTGTATGGAAGCCGGTGTGGCTAGAGGTGAATTATTTTTAGTTAGTGTTTAGGCTCGATGTTGTTTGTATCCGAGTAGAAGCTAAAAGCGTGGTATGTTTACAATGTGTATATGTTCCAGGTTCCGTCGGCATGGCCGGTCTGGGCGGCGCGGAGCTGCGCGGCGGAGGGGGCGTGGCGCGGGTGCGCGGCGCGGTGTCGGGCGTGGCGGCGCGGCTGGCGGCGGCGCGCGGCTGTCCGCTGCCGGCGCGCGACCACGACTGGCTCACGCTCACGCCGCGCGACCGCATGCCGCTGCCACCACACCAGGCCTTCCCCAAGCCGCCCAAGGCGCCAGGTATACACACCACAGGGGAAACTATACTAGCCTAACTTATATGGCTATTCGCGTCACACATTAAAAGCCAAGGATTTTCTTAGCATAAGACACTATCCTCCAGCACCGAGGTCGGTAGTGCAAACTGTGTAGCTAAATAACTTTGCTTCGAGCCCTCAAAGTACGAGAGAGACTTGCACAAACACTAAAGACGAATTTATGCTGCCTGTTATACCACGCGATATCAAACATAGAGAGAAAACGATACAATATAACATTGCATTCTCTACTCTGAATGAAATTTCCCACGATATTAATTTATTATTTTTTGAAACGACACCATGTAATACTAATGTAAAACCCTTTCAGACGGCAGCCTGATATACGAGCGCGTGATGTCCCGCGCGGAGATAGAGGCGCGGCGCGCGGCCGAGGCGGCGCCCGCGGTCCCCAACGCGCTCAAGCGGCGCGCATACGACGACATCAATGGACTCGACAGTCAGTACCAATACTTACCGTAATAAATAATAATATTGTATCTACTTCTTCTTCCTCGGTCCCTCACTGCTGAGGATCGCGACCACGTACAATCAGACACCGCTGTGTACGGTCATATGCAGAGTGTAGAGCGCGGTGCAAGCTGCCTCCATCGAAATAATTTTGTATACTAACGACGAAAAGAGCTGCTGTCTCTTTTCGTCTAAAATGTGTACCTCAAAATAATGTGGACTTTTAAAATTTAACCAGTAATCATTTCGTGATCATGTGATATAAATTCTGAAATAAATAAACTTCTAGGCTGTCCAGGGTAGCATTTTCATTTTTGCCACCGTGTACTTTCAATAATATATTATTTCTGCCTGTTTAGGCAAATGGCGAACAAGAAAATTTTGGCGAAAAAATTAACAAGACATTGACGCCAGATTCAATTCAATCCAGTGATAAACCTTACTGGTTAGTCCTGTAAATATTTTATGTGAGGGATAGCTATGTTACATTGTTGTGTATTTACATTGTATTACTATTACTTCTGTAACTAACACAACTTATTATTTATTTTGCTTACAATTGGATTAATAGCTCCAGGTAAGTTGTAAACGCAAAACAACCTATAGTTAAATAATGTTTTCGTTACGATTTTTTCATTAAAACTTTTGTGTCATTATGTATAACGTGCGCAATTGAAAATGAATTCTGTAAATGGCGGCGGGTTGGTATGGTACGATTGGCAAAACAAGGATAAAAGTAAAGACAGCGATAGAGAGTGAGCGAGAACGCATGCGAGCGGACGCCATTTACAGAACTCATTTCTAATTGCGCACGTTATACCTACTAGCAGTAACCAGTGTCGAGCTTACCTCGGAGCTAGATGTTGCTGTGTGGATCGTCCAACAATATTATTTTTAACCAACTTCAAAATAGGTTGGTCAATGTTACTGGGTATGCGAAATTGATTGTAACTTTGTGACAGTAAGCCTTTGTGAATAAATACACAATTATTTGTTTCATACCAAAATATCAATTAGTTTAAATTTATAGAAATTTAAAATCGCCGCGCGTTGAGTGACGTCATAGGTCACTCACGCAGTACATTGCGCGAGTAACGTCATAGGTCACTCACGCAGTACATTGCGCGCTTATTTGCGTTTTTTCGCGCAATGTACTGCGTGAATCTATGACCAGTGACGTCACCGCACCATGTGTTTTTCACACAATTTAATATCTCGGGAACTAAGTGACATATCGAAATAATTTTAACACAAACTTTTTTTATTCCTTAAACACTATAGGAAACGTAAAACAACGAAACTTGTGAACATTCTTCATTGTGGACTGATATTCAATTTTTTTTCCAAAGTACTCTACTGATGTGGTCACCCAGTTAGGAAATCAGGGGATTTTATTTTAACTACATTTTATTGCATATTTTGAAAAAAAAAATTCCGGTAATTTTTTTATTGCACTCATGTTTTTTATTATGTTATCGATATAATCAAGTAATCTGTCCCCCAGGAGGCGGTGCAACCCGCAGCGTCGCGCCGCCGCCGGCCAAGCGGCCCAACAAGCACCCCGCGCCCATGCAGCGGCCCTCGCGCGAGCAGTACGCGGCCATGTGTGCGCGCGCGCAGGCCACCGGCCAGCCACTGCCGGCGCACGTGTTCACGCACGTGAGTACCCACAGTCCTGACTGACACGCGCGACCAACAAGCACCCCGCGCCCATGCAGCGGCCCTCGCGCGAGCAGTACGCGGCCATGTGTGCGCGCGCGCAGGCCACCGGCCAGCCACTGCCGGCGCACGTGTTCACGCACGTGAGTACCCACAGTCCTGACTGACACGCGCGACCAACAAGCACCCCGCGCCCATGCAGCGGCCCTCGCGCGAGCAGTACGCGGCCATGTGTGCGCGCGCGCAGGCCACCGGCCAGCCACTGCCGGCGCACGTGTTCACGCACGTGAGTACCCACAGTCCTGACTGACACGCGCGACCAACAAGCACCCCGCGCCCATGCAGCGGCCCTCGCGCGAGCAGTACGCGGCCATGTGTGCGCGCGCGCAGGCCACCGGCCAGCCACTGCCGGCGCACGTGTTCACGCACGTGAGTACCCACAGTCCTGACTGACACGCGCGACCAACAAGCACCCCGCGCCCATGCAGCGGCCCTCGCGCGAGCAGTACGCGGCCATGTGTGCGCGCGCGCAGGCCACCGGCCAGCCACTGCCGGCGCACGTGTTCACGCACGTGAGTACCCACAGTCCTGACTGACACGCGCGACCAACAAGCACCCCGCGCCCATGCAGCGGCCCTCGCGCGACCTGTATATTTTATCCATCATATTTTATGGATCTTAGAGTTATATCACTGTTTGTTTCTAATTTCATGATAAAGTAAAGTTTTGTTCTGTTTGCAGGTGAACGGCAAACCCACAAACATAAGCGGTCGCGGCGGGCGGCGCCACGTCATCTCGTGGATGGACGCGCCCGACGACCTCTACTTCAGAGCCACTGAAGCCGCCAAGTAAGTGTAATCCTATGTTAGCCTACCTAAGGCTTAGGCCAAAACGTCATACTATAGAGATCATGTTCCGCAATCTGTCCGAGTCGGTCGGTTTGCGGTGCGTATAATTATGTTCGGTATCCGCGATGCTGTAACGGAGTGTTGTTGCAGGAACGCGCGACGGAGCCTCAGCTGCGGGTCGCTGCGGCGCGGCGCGCGCGCGCCGTGGCGGGCCATGCGCGGCGGCGCGGGGGCGCCGAGCGCGGGCAGCGGCGCCGGCGCGGGGACGCCGGGCGCGGGCGCCGGCAAGGTGGCGGCGGCGGCGTCCGGCGCGCCCGCGCCGATGCACCTGGTGATCCTGGACTGACGGCCGCCGCGCCCCTACACCATGGCGGCGCTCCTCGGCTCCCAGTGACGTGTAAATACACACACAAGTACTTTTTAACTATCGAATCGCCGAGAATGGATTCTGTAGATAATATTTTAACTGTATTGTTCTTATGTGGTTTGATCTGGCGAGCGAGTAATGTATTTGATACATAAAACGATATGTAAGTCTATTTCATTCGGAGATTCATTGTAGGATAATTTACAATTTTTTTCATAAATAAAGCACAAATTGAAATACTGTGATCTTTCATTTACGATCCTATTGACACCGAAACGTAACTTGTATTGTTTTCCCTATTTTGTATTTTATGCTTATAGGCTTATAGCTTACCTTCAAAATGAAACCAAATTTGCTACCCTAATTGCAGAGGGGGAGTGGGATGTTTACCTCCAGAGTTCAATGTCAAAAAGTTAAATTGAAAATCCGGTAAATTAATAAATATTACTGGACAATTTTTACACAGCGACATCTAGCCCCGTGGTAAGCTCGAAGCTTGTGTTACAATAATAAAATGCAAATTTACAATAATAAATAAAATGCATAATTTGGAAATGTTATATTTATTCGAGTACATAACTACATCTTATTATAAATGGATAATATAACTATTTTCCGTAAGATAAATATGTTGGGATAAGACACGTACTTTCGCGTCTTAATAAGCGCTATCACATAATTCGTAGTCTGTGGTATAATAATGTTTGCATATAAAAATATTTGCTCTAATGGTCGAAATTAGGAGTGACTACATTACGATTCACAAAAAAGTTTATAAAAGCAAGCAGGATATTCGACAACCCTATCATAGCTTTACTATAGAAATACAAATAAAATACTATTTATTATTCATGTCAAAATAGTAAGAAAAAAAAATACAATCATAACACGATTGCTAAGCTTCAATAGAATTGTCGAAAAATGGCACTATTATGTACTTTTATCCCTAACCAAACAAAATAGAAAACTAAACTACCTATAAGAAAATATACATTCAAAAGAAAGAAAGAAGAATGATACTAATAAATAACATATTGCAAATAAATAATACCATAGTTTAAGAAGTTCTAAATCGAATCAAGTTTACGCAAAACATTACAATGTATGAAAAATAGCTGCTTCGCGTAAGACATTAACTGCGTAAATTTAATAAAACGCTTATCTACCTTGAATACGAAATATCTTTAAACTTGTACAGCAGGTATCTATGAAATGCGTAAACTCAAGACAATACAAATAATATACACAAAAGATCACTCCCAATATCGACAACGCATGATGTTCTATATGTAGGTACCCAAAGTTTAAATTGAGCAGGTGTATTACAACTACTTTACATTAGTCAACTATGTTGCCTGAACCATTCATTGTAGGCCTCCGATTAAACATGCTATATTATACAGTTCCGCCGTAAATGATACATCAAAAGTCAGTCCCTTAGCGCCACTAACTGTCCTTATAATACATAACCCATCGCTTCAACTAAACCGCAGTAACTCTACACTACACTGTAATCTCAAGCGGAGGGCGCGCGCCCGTCCTACAACGGGCCACACGACCAATAAACATAATAAAATACTTGTTATAAAAATACTGTACAATTAAAATAATTATATTGAAGGTAATAAACTTTTACTCGTAAATCTTATACTTTTAACGCTCTGTTACTTCGCGCTCAATACTAATACACCATTCTCATTATATACAATGTCTCTTTTTACATGTTACGTAAACACACATCAAAATTTGATCCCAAAACTGTAGTCTTTACCTCGTTTTATTTTCTAAATTAAATAATGAGATCGAACATAAACATGGAACTGCCAATGATCGAGGAACAGTGTTCAGATATATTCAGTTATTCATATCGTAAATTAGTACAAAAATACAGTACCGTAGTAGGTTTCTATAAATTTGGACGAAGCCAGAATTAATCTGTTTTATGAAACATTCTCAATATATTTTCAAATTCAAGGCACTGATTGTCAACAATTGATAACCATCTTTGTTTATTAGTTCATCTTATATCCTTACCCTAAAATAATAGCCAATATTAAAATAGTTTGCAGTACAAATATTTCGTAAGAAAATACACACAGGACTCTGCATTATGTATGCTATACTAAAATATAATATTCAGTGTAATATACATTCTTGTAAATAGATTTCGCGTGGAGACCGCAATTTATACAAATATACTTGATCTTGTATGCAAAATATACTTTCTATTGAATATAAACCGCTTTACGCAGGATTGGAAAACTTGAGTAGGTGGGTTGTACATTTTGGAATCGCGCGTCGCCGCGTGTCGCTGTAGCGCTCGTGGTCGCTCCGCGCTCACGGCGGTGTGACGTCTACAGCTGTGCTCAGTCTCGTCTTGCGCCAGCGCCGTCGGTATCAGTGCTTCGACAGGTTGAGGGGCAAATCTGGAAGTAAATAACGTTTACATTTACTAACACAAGACATGTTATACATATTTCACATAAATTCTGAATTTGTGCCTAAATTAAGGTTGTCAATATCTCATCAACCTGTCTTTAAGCTTTAAGAAAAGCTCTGAAATCTGAAAGAGGCACTGTTTGAAAGGACGTTTCAAGCAGGTAAAGTTTACACCTACGTCTATTTTACTGATACTATACTAAACTATACTTTTTACTTGACTACGGAATTTGTTAATATGGATATGTCAAGATTTATTGAAAAAGACAGTTCTTAGCTATGCTCTGGATTTTTTCAAGTATTTCAACATTGCTAGTCTGAGTCGTTAGGATCTCGTCAAGCTGGTGTTGAAGAGTGGTGGATAATAAGTACTTACCCGATGTCGGTTCATCCTTGGGTATGTGGTCGGCGCGCAGCGGCAGCGCCCGCGGCGCCCACGGGCTCGGCGCCGGCGCGGGCGGCACGTACTGCATCCACAGCGGCGGCGGCGCGCCGTACAGCCCGCCCAGGTACCCGCCGTACCCGTACCCGTACCACGGCACCTCGCCGGCCCAGCCGCGCGGGAACGGGCCCGCCCGGTACCGCGCCTCCGGGCTGGCGCTCGGCTCCGGCGGCGGCGGCGGCGAGCGGCGCGCGGCCCCCGGCCCCATGCTCAGCAGCGAGTGGATGCTGTAGCTGCTCACGTGCTTCGCGGGCGGCGGGCGCGGCGCGGGGGGCGCGGGCGGGGGCGGGGGGCGCGGCGCGTGGCTCGGCCCGGCCGGCGAGGGCGGCGCGGCGGGCGCGGGGGGCGCGGGGTAGGACTGCGTGGAGAGCGGGGGGGCGGGCTGCGGCGCCGTGCGCGCGCGCCGCTTGCTGCCGTCCTCGAGGCTGACGCGCTCCAGCTCGCGCAGGATGCGCTTGCGCGGCGACACGATGGCGTGCTCCTGGCGGCAGTGCGCCAGCTTGGCGTTGACGGGCGCGGGCGGCGCGCGCTCCGCCAGCCGCGCCACGGTGCGCGCCAGCAGCTTGCGGCGCAGGCGCGGCCGCGTCTTGCGGTAGACGCGCGGCCGGCGGTGCTGGTACGGCTTCTTCAGCTTCATGCGGTAGTAGAGCTCGCGGTCGTCGGGCTCGTCGGCGTCGTCGGCGTCGCCGTTGCGGTGCGCGTCTGGGCGGTCGGCGCGCGCGGCGTCCGGCGGCGGCGGCTCGAAGGGGCGGCGGCGGCGCGCGCGGCTCACCGCCTGGATGTGCGCGGCGGTGAGCGAGCTGGGCCGGCAGTAGTAGAGCGCCAGTCCCGCGGAGAGGTTGCGGCGCGGCGCGGGCTGCTTCCAGCAGTGGTCGCGCTGCCAGGGCGAGGAGTGCAGACTGCTGTTGTCGTCGGAGACGGAGAGCGGCGGCGGCGCGGGCGGCGTGGCGGGCGCGGGCGGCGCGCCGGCCGGCGGCCAGAACGTCTTGCGCGGCACGGACACCCAGCCGCCGCCGCCACCGCCGGCGCCGCCGCCCTCGCGCGCGCACCCGCGGACCAACTCCAAGATGAACTTTCCATCTGAAACAATAAAGAGTTCTATTCACAAAACCTATTTAGACAATTGTTCCTTTTATTTACGACTATACGATTTCTTAAGAATTTTGTAATAATTATGTCCATCTAGTTTACGTTAATTGGTCAAACAAGCAAGCTGAATTTAGAAGACACTTCTTGACCATTAACAATACTTACATATAATTTAATTTAGCCCAAAACTAAGATACATTTTAATACTTTATAATAAAAATAGAATTAATTTATTAAGTAGAATTATTTTATCAATATTTTGGAAGAAAACAGTAGATAGATTAGTTTCATGAAATCTTATCATTACAATAAATCTTGATTATTTACACACTGTTTGTGACTAAGCAAAAATAGAAGGTTCAATAATCTTTGAAATTGGGTCTTATCCATGTGTTAAAGTGCAGTGTAATGTAAAACAACACCAACACAAATACCTACTCTGATTTAAATGTTAAAAGGATTGTTGTTATTCTATATTAGACCATAATAACCACATCACACTGATGTAATGCTAAATTTGTTAATATTATTATGTCTTTGTGTAAAAGGTGGACATAATTGTTTATTAACCTTTAATAAACATAGACTAGCTACTTAATAAAGCAGGCATATTTTCGTAAACATTAAACACCATGCTTTTAGTATTTTGCGGAATTATTTTATAACTTAATTTATGTTATAAATTTCCCAATGGCTATTATCAGGGATAATAACAAATTGCTGCTAACACCTGGTTGAGATATAATATAAATATTATTAATATAATTTCTACACAAGTGGGTGATAGCTGTGGGGATGGAGATTGGCACAGGATCAGGCTCTGACAAATGAGAGACCTTTGCCCAGCAGTAGATTGTTAAAGGCAAGCTGTATAAATAAATAGCATTAATAAACAAATAGTAATTCACCTTTGGCCTTGACATGATTCAGTTTAGGTACAATCTTGTATACAAATATGTACTTGTTGAATCGATTGAGAATAACTAATTATTTGTATCTACATACTTGTATATCTTAGATAATTAATAGCATTCCATTACACACTTGCCATTTGTGTGCTCTTGCTTAGTAGGTACTTAGAATTGTTTATTTAACAGAATGTGCTGACTTATCAATTATTGATGTAACAAGTTGCTATGTTGAATCTGCCACTTGTTAAACAAAAGCATTGTTTCAATACATGACGCTAGGGCTTATGATAATTTTCATATTTGAGGTAAGTATTGATGCTGAAATTGGATACAGTTTACAGAGACCTCATCTTCATATTTTACTAGAAGTGGGGTAAGATCACCTAGTGAAAACATGTCTGTGTGTACTGATACTGTTAATATTCGTTGTATTCATGTGCATAAAATTTAAGATTGTATAAAATTTTCTTTATTTAAAGTAATTTAGTCAGACTCTATCAAACCCAAGGTTGGCTTAATATCTTGAAGGTAACTTTTTTTTTTTATTGTAAAGTCTGACCAGGATCAGTTGGAGATTTTCCTAGTTTTACAATTATACAGATTTGTAAGATTTTCATAATTTACCAATAATAGTACCTAATGTATTCTTAGGATGGCCATTCATCAATAGAAAAATAAAGAATAATTAACATAAGAAATTGCTAGACTATTCAATGGATTATTAGAAAATGGTATGGGAAAAATTACAAGATCACTATGTAACCTTGGTCCTTGAGTGGGAGTTTTTCCCATACCATTTTCTAATACCTAATTTAGAAAACTTAAGTGAGAGTCAATCACCATAAAATTATTAAATGATGATTTATGATGAATAATTTATGATGATTCAATGGATTGTACTGATTCAGAGCACTAGCTAACCCCAAAGGATAGAATGTTGTCAAATCTGGGCAATAATTTGATATAATAAATAACTTTAATGGTAGGTAGTATCACTGTCCCTACACTACTATAATTTGTATCCCTAAATTATCCAGGCAGCAAACATTTTTAGTGCAAAGTTTTAGAGGAGCTTTAGTGGCACAAAAGGTAGTCAAAACATAAATTAATTAACAAATCTTAGAAATGTTACCAAAAAAGTTGTTGACCTATTTTAATATGATTAGTACATTTGTAAGTATTCAAAACAAAAATTATGTTCTAATTTATTACTTACTTGATGTAACATACTTACTGTGTTAAAACTTATTTAATTAATTTTGAATGAAGCTTTGGTTAGCAATATTATATGCTTCACCTAATGCTATGACTAGTTTACGGTACAGTGCTCACAACTCCTTACGAAACACACAACAATAGCTCAGAGGCTGAGCTCAGACAAATGGCATCAGCAGTTCATGCTTATGTATGCTTATCAGAGCATGAATGACTTTCTAGTTTTTCTACCATGGTAATCAGCTTGTTTTCGCTACTTCCTAAACATGGAGAAAATGTAAAGCTAAATTTTGAAATGAGAATGCAATAAGATACTCAAAAACTCACCTTTGAAGAACTTGAGCCTTCCACCAGTGCCATTGAGGGAATTCGGGACTGGGGCATCTTCAGTTACTGTCTTACTACTGCTGTTTCCGTTCACGCCATGTCTTCTGTCTACTTCCTCTGTCATTTTGGTACATGTTGTCAGAGTAGTGTTTGTTCCTTCCTGTATATGCATTTCATTTCTGAGGGCTCATACGGCACACGAGCTAAACATCAGTTCGTTTCTTTTCGCCATGTCGAACACAAAATCCGGAACGAGACATCAACCACTCGCGAAAACCTACCAGAGTGTGATCTATCCGATCCAGTCCTCATCCTAAGGCCACCTGCGGATTGCGAGCTCCTTGTAAGCTATCATAAATACACATTACCGACACGGTGACTACCGAATTGAGTACTAATTTGATTGATGTTCCCGGGGTTGCACTTCTGGTTGAACACTTTTTAATCAGACTACACAATAAATCCGAAACGCCGAATTCCCGATAATAATCGGGCCCACGATAGAACTCGATAAAAAGCTGTTCGTTTTTCAGCTATAGTTCATTCACACCCAGCTAGCAGCAGCATCCATTTTGATTCGTTCAAAACTTGTCGATTCAATTTATAAAATCCGAAGCGCGAATTTGTTTTTAGACGAATTTTTATTGTAACATTCACACCACAGATACAAAATAGTTGTTACATCAAAAGTCTGTGACAAATTATTTCGTTCATTCTCGATACTTGTAGAAGTCATTTTTAAAAAGTGTTGGAATACTGCGCCATCTACCGACGAGTAGCAACATAACAAACAATATATAGCGCCTTAATTTGACGCTCTATATTTAGGTTTTTTTTTGGCTTTGTTAAGATACATTTTATTCAATAGGACATTTTTAACGGCAATAAAAAATTATAACCATTTACCTCTAAAAGAATTAGAACGAAAATTATGTTTAAATTAAATGGCTCATCAATATTGTTTTCTATCATATAAGGGGTATTTTCATTGCCTTGCACCTAAACGATTAAAGCTACGTACCAATGTAAATTTACTATAATATTATTGTATGCAAAGGATAAATCTAGTTCTAAATTGACTGGTACTATTATTTTACTATTGAATTTAGTTGACGACCTCTGTGGCGCAGCGGGCGAAGGTCCGCCTGCGACGCAAGAGGTTGCGGGTTCGATTCCCGCCTCGGAACAACAATTTGTATGATCTGCAAATATTTGTTCCGGGTGTCTGGGTGTTATAATTATGTATAATAAAAAATATCTATCTATGTATGTTATTATATTAAGTATATCAGAAATCTAGCACCCGTAACACAAGCATCGAGCTTACCACGGGGCTAGATGTCGCTGTGTAAAAATTGTCCAGTAATATTTATTTATTTTTATTTATTTAAAATATTTTTGAATTACAATTGGTAGTTAAGTACAAAAAATAAGTAAATTATATTAGATATTTAAATAATATACTATTTCGGTATGCTAACATAATTTATATTTGTTGTTTATACATTTAGTAACTTGGTAAATGGATTTTTCAATGAGGCATTTTTTAATTTTGGAAGGAGTTTCTGTAATGGCAAGTCCTTGAGATATTTGGGAACCTTATTGTAAATTTTTCCACCCATTGCTAGATAGTTTTTTTTTAATAATCTTCATCATATTATAATATTGAGGAAATGTTTATTGTGTTTGCAAATAAATGAATACTGAATATTTGTTTTTTTAACTTATGGTAGTATAGTAAAATACATATCATTTAATGTAATCTTTATATTAGTATCATTATGTATTAGGAATATTCACAGTAAATTAAAAAAAAGAAAAATAGAAACATAATTTTATCAAAGAGTGCTTCTCTCATCATTAGGAGTTTGTCCTAATCCTTTGGCAACTTCACTTATGCATAGCCACTGGCCATCAGTGCCTTCCCTCCACAAGCTGACTCGGTTGTCTCCTCCAGACACCGCCAGGATGTTCCCAGTCAGAGACCAGCTGACGCTCCATACAACATCATCAAATGTGTTCAATATTGTAGGTGTCCAAGACACATTATCATCACTAGTCCAGATAACCACTCTTTTATCTTGAGAGCAGCTGGCAATCATGGAACGCTGGAGACCAAAGGAAGGGGCCCATGCAACATCTCTGACCCAGTCCATGTGCATCTCAAGCTTATTTTCTTCAACCCATTGATCACCTTGCTCCTTCCAAATCTAAAAAATAATTCAATTACATGAGTACACAATAATAGTATTAAAACCAAATTGATGACTTAAGTCACACACAAAAGATAAGAAAATACTAGATAATTTTAAATACCTTTATCAAATTATCACATCCACCAGTAACAATTCTTCTTGGAGCCTCTTTATTGCTGAGCGGGTCTAGGTTCAAATCGGCAGATATAGCAGGACACCAGCTCACAGAGTTAACACCAATAGCATGAGCTCCAGGTATCTTCTTCACATCCCAGTTGCCTGTTTCTTGAACATAAGTGATTATGGAAATGGAACCATCTGAGCTGCCGCACGCGAGGATCAGACCGTACTCGGCTGGGGCCCAAGCAACCGAATTCACAGAGCTCTCGTGACCAGAGTATTCGTATAATTTCGTCCATTCTCCGGCTTCCTTCCAAATAATCACTTTTCTATCATAAGAGCATGATGCCAGGAGGTTGCCGTACTTAGGATGGGCCCAGGCGATCTGCCACACGGGCCCGAAGTGTCCTTTCAAGTCAGCAGCAAGTGTTTGTGTTCCGCTCTTGACATCGTAAATCTTGACAGAGTGATCAGATGAGCATGTGGCTAACCTTAATCCATAGTAGTCAAGTTCGGCACCATGTATCATATCTTCATGGCCCGTGTCAATTGTATTTAGAACTGTAATCATGTTGGATAAATTCACAGAACGAAATAACACAATTAGCCGCAGAGAACGCAAAGCACCGTAACGTAAACGTCATTTGACACACGTCACAGCTATAATAACTGTCTTGTCAATTTGTTATAGTGTTGTTAATTTCATTCCCTCATTCACGTGACTACGTGGAACTAGTTCGACATTCAAGCAAGTTGAATGGTATGGTATATAAAAGTTGCGGCCCAAATACTGTGGATGTAAAAATATCTCGTGTTCCAAAGATATCTGAAAGGAAAAACCATTTATTATATATAAAATTCTTATAAAAAAATATTTATTTATTTTTGTTTGGTGTTGACTAGAAAAAGTACGTTTAAATATTATCTATATTATTATCTATCTATGTATGTATATTATATTAAGTATATCAGAAATCTAGCACCCGTAACACAAGCTCGAGCTTACCACGGGGCTAGATGTCGCTGTGTAAAAATTGTCCAGTAATATTTATTATTTATTATTATTATTATTTATTTCTTTTTCTGAGCATTCATAAACGGCTGACACATGTTTACTGTCAATGTCATTTTTTCTCAATTTCTCATTGTCAAACTGAAAATTCCTTTCCTGAAAAATCTAAATTATTTTCGATATTTGGAATAATGTTGGTTTGAATCCTCGAAAAATGTCTGAAAACCGAAACGGAATATTTACTAGTGCACTTCATTTCCTGCAACAGGATTACCGCGGAACGAATGTGTGTAATTCATTCTCAGGCATTCAGTAAGACTGGTTAGACTGCTATACAAACTTTGTTTTTCTTCTTACAGGTAGCGATTTACGTTTTAGCAAGTGCAGGCTTAGCCATATCTATACATAGAATCCGTCCCGTGAGTATACAATGAAACATATGATTTCTACTATCATTACATAACTGTAGAGTATAAACAATTGCAAAATTTACCAGGTTAGCAAGTTCTCGAAAGCAAGTAAAGTTCCTGACCATTTCATAAGAAATCACCAGCCGATGCAAGGCGTTTATGCTGGGATCCAACATGACCCTCTTCGTGTTTTGGTGAACCACCAATCACCTATTTTCTTACCACTCTGGCATTCAAGCAAGCCACCCCTAGCAGTCAAGGTAATGCATTTTTCAACATACAACTTTGTTAGTTAAAAAATAAAATTTAAGTTAAATATTTTTTTTATTTCCACAGCTTTGGGGTGTTGAACTTGTGAGTGCAAATGCAATCAATTGGTTGGAAGTTGTGGCTAAAGGTCATAAAATAACACTTAAGCCCATTGCTAAGGAAAAAGATGACCTAGTGTCTACAGTGACCTTACATTTACCTCAACTAAAGGTATTTTATGTAATTTTTAAAGTGTTATGTTTATTGTTATTTTTATACATGGCACTAATATTTTTTTGTTTTAGGGTAAAAAATATGAAACACTTGACATTGCACAAAAGTTGGTAGAACTTGGATTTGCAAAGGCAGCTATCCCCAAGGGCATTAAAAAGAAAACAATTGAGGCTGAAATTGCACCAAAGATACTTTCAGCTGAGGCAAAAGCCAAAACCTTCAGAAATGGAATTTGGTCTGATAGACCTGTACCAGTTTACGTGACGCTTGGGAACAAGGTTTCCCAGAAAGCAGGGGAGCTTCTGATGATAAGCCTTTATAAAGTGATGGGTGCTCTTGGTTTTGCATCAAAAATTGCATACTTACAAGCAAAACAACTTGTTCTCTTACGACTGAAGAACAGAGCTGTGGCACCAGCCACTAAAGTGGCAACCTAAAGCATTTTTATATTAACTGTTACTTATTCTTAGTGTAGGTTTGTTTTCGTCATGACTGGACAATAAAATAATTTTGGTGTTTATTAATGACAAGACTTTGATACATAAATGTAAAAATTGTTCTTTGAACTGTAAATATACAAAACTGTTGGCAAATAAAGATATTTATAGTAAAAATTCTTACTATTGTTTAGATTTATAAATAAATAAAAACAATGTAAAAAAAGCGCTGTTTATTCAAATTAAATAGTTATATATTACATTAAAATATATATCATCTTAATTAAAAATAAGTAGCAAAAGAAATAATACAGCTAAATAATAAAAATACTCCATAAAACCATTTATCGAAATAATGTAACACCAATTAATTTTCCCTATTTTTCAATTAAAATAACTAAAATGTACAGACGAAATTTAACAGAAAGAAATACTGTTCAACTACCTTTTTATTTCTACATGCTTAAAATTACTGATGCGGATATAAAAATAGAAAAGCCAAGTCTTCCTTACTACCATGGATGCACCGGTACAACATGGGTAAAAAATATAGGTAGGTGGTTATGTAGATAGAGTTGAATGGAAATACATCAGTAGAAAAGAGAAAATACTTCCTAAACTTACAAAAAATTCTGTACTTGGATTATACAACCTAAAAAGAAATGAAAGGGAAAAACATGCAATTACATAATGTAATAAATAGTCTACTTCATTTCTCCGTAAACTCGAAATTTTGTATGTAAAATTAACACTGGCTTCCATTCACGTGAATATGTGACAAATAATAAAGAACTGACACTGATATGCTAGTTTGACCACAAACATTAAAATATCTAAAATAATGAAACATACATTGAACATCTATCTATTGACACAATACATACAAAGCTTACATTGATTAAATTGTCTTTAAACCAATCACTTTGTTCACAGGATAGCGCTTGAAAATAATAAAACTGAAAATTCATTCAGATGATGAATTTTCACTAATCTCTAAAACACCAAATCTGCTCGATGTAGTAATCAGAAAACAACCAGGTTTCCTATATCCACACAGAATTGTATCTGTCCCATAATATATTAAATCTATTGTTAAAATGACCTATAAAAATGCACCTTAGGTCTTGCCTTTCGATAATGGTGCTTAGCAGGGTAGATAGACCCTGGGTGTAGGCGTTATTGTTGTTTGTGAGTTTGGTCAGGGTGCGGTGTTCGGTTATGGCATGTTGTGGGGTCGGGCGGGCGACCTGCGTCAGAGCAGCGCGCAGCGTGACAGCCAAGATGGCGGCTTGCGTTGTGTGTCGTTGGCGCGGAGCTGGTGCGCGCCCGGCCGGCTCTGGGGATTGCTGGCTTCCTGAAACACAATCCATACTCATATTGTACATGTGAAAGTGTGTCTGTTTGTTCGTATTTCACGAAGAAACGAAAAACGAGCGACATACGTCGATTTCGTTATTTGGATATAGTTGTAGGGTTGCCGAGTCATAGGCTACTTTTTGGAAGTGTAAAATGCGGTCAAAACCGCGTGGCGGAAAGCTAGTCGTTTATTGTATAAGCTTGATTGTTGTAAAAGAAACTCTTGAACCTCGTTAAAAAACTCGCAAATCCAGAAAGAGTTTCTTTCAAAACTATTATCAGCGATCATGTTGATTATAAATCCAAAATTAAAAGACTTATGGTTTAAAATTATGCAGGTCTATTTAAAGAAAGCTATCTAATTTAAGCCATAACATCTATCTGAGATCAGTTAATAAAATTCCATGCTAAAGCTATCAGTGTTTTTAGAACAAGTTGTTGTCGACTTTAGTTTAACATCTAAGTTTACACTATAATTTGATACATAATAAAAATACGAGACAAGTTCTATGTTCATTTCCACATAAGAATGTATGTACATACTTTTTTAAGTAGTAGCTATGTTTATGTACCTACTAATGCTAATACCTTTTACGCAAATATTATCGGTTACTTATCATTTATCATAAGAAGCAACTACATAGTATGAGTGTGATATAATAATCATCATCTATTTAATATTATTTTTACGAAAAAAAACCGACTTTAAACTAAGGCGACAGGGAGTTACGTTTTTAATGGTTTATGGTTTTCACATTGATGCTATTGTCACAACGCAACCAAATTAAAATCTTGTAAAAATTTGTAATTTATTAATCTAATATTAATAAAGTTATGTTTCTATAAATGATTAATTTGTATTTAAATGAGACTCGTAATGGGTTACTGATTAGTTTTGAGCAGGAAAATACAAATGCAACAGGAAATATATGTCGCCAAAATCAAGAAACAAGCACACAACATCAATTACCTTCTGTTTTCGACAAGTCAGCCATGAAACAAGATAAAATAGGAATGGTTAGAAAACAATAGGCACATAATATAGGTATAGCAATTATTAAAGATTATATAACTGAATTTGTATATGAATTATCATATTCCACTTTCCTGTTTTACCACCCACCATCAAATTACATAAATAACATTCGTGATCTACTTAATCTATATAAGTACTTATATTATAAAGCTGTACTATAGATAAATATTTGTTGGACAATTTTACTTTTTACCAAATGAAAAATATGTTTCCACAGAAAATCTTTAAAAAGTGTTAAATAAAATAGTTTAAATCAGAAAAGAGTAAGAGTATAAATTAGGGCTGAAGTTAATCGATAATATACTCATGACGATTTATATTTATAGATGTATACAAATAAATATACTTTACATAACATCTCTTATAATTTTTTTTAAGTAATAATTTGAGTATAAATTTTTAATTTACCTGTTTTTTCTCCATCTTCGCCTTAATATCTTTCGCCAGAGTAAAAAAAGCTCCATCTACATTGACAGAGTCTTTTGCTGATGTCTCTACAAATTTAATCTGATATTCTACAGCTAATTGTTCACCTCTTTCTTTTGATACCTGAAAAAAAAACATAATAAGTATAACTTGTTCTATGCATAACTGTAATTACTGGAGTGACCACAAGCTTAGAGCATACCATGGGGGATGTGTGAATTGACTGGTAATATAAAAGTTTAATTTAGAGAAAGGTATACATTTTTGTAACAGTCATCTAGTCATGGTTTAAAAAAAGGTTTAAGTGTTAAAAAGGATGCTACCAAAATTGGTCTAAACGGGTGTGTGGGAGAATGATGTGCTTATGTAATCAGTTTGTTTACATTACCAATAGGCTCAATTGGTTTTATTTATGTCATTACATTCTTAACCATTCCATTTACATTCCATCAGTAGAATTTTAAACTGCATGTATATTTAACAGTAAAAACAATTAATATTATATGTTCCATAATTCATGTTTTTACTCAGTGCCACTTAATGGTTGCTTTTACAGCAGAGTTATGCTATGCTGTTTATACTAGATATCTTATATACTTAACACACTACTACATATTTTTATTATATTTCTCCATTTAAAACACCTAGCACCAACACAGCAACACTAACTAATACACTAACATAAGAAAAAAATCTGAAGGTTGCCTGGAAGAGATCTCTCTTTAGCAATAAGGCCACCCATTGTACTTATTTATTTTGTTGTATTTTTTGTTTTGGTGTACAATAAAGTGTTATTGTATTTGAATTGTTTAGAACAAATAAACAAATATCTGCAGAATGTATAAACTTTCGTCCTGGGGCAGAAACTGAACCTGCAAAGTCCCACAGGCGGACCAGTCAACTTTAAAATATAATCGATTTATAAATAAATAAATAAATATTACTGGACAATTTACACAGCGACATCTAGCCCCGTGGTAAGCTCGAAGCTTGTGTTACGGGTGCTTTATAAGCGATTTATAAGTGACTTACTTGTCTTTTAGAATCTAAATCACATTTATTGCCCAGTATCATCTTTTCAACATCAGCACTAGCATTTTCTTCAATGTTTCTAATCCAGTTCTTTATATTCTCAAAGCTCTTTTCATTTGTAACATCGTAAACCAGCATAATGCCCATTGAGCCACGGTAGTAAGCAGTTGTGATAGTACGGAATCTCTCTTGGCCAGCTGTATCCCTAGAAACAATGAGGCTAAATTAGAATTGTGAGTCAAGATTGATAAGAGAAAAAGAACATGATTTAATGGGACACAAAGCACTGTGAGTCATCAATGTGTGGACTAACAAAATGTAATTGGTACTGAAATTTAGCATACTGGCAGACAGTATATGAGTATGCATTTTTGGTATGTTTCAATCAAATATTATATTATACTTTACTTTTTAAATAGGTAATTTTAAGTAACAGGATACAAAACACCTTTAATAAAGTATTTACAGTTGATGCTTACCATATCTGCAGCTTCACTTTCTTTCCATCTAGTTCTATCGTTCTTATTTTGAAGTCGATACCTGTAAACGGACTCTAGTTATGTGAACTCGCCAGTTAATTAAAATTAGTGAGTATGATGTCATGAACTCTAGCAGTTCATTTATTCGTTAAGGGCCGCATTATCGGGGAGCCGCGCCCTTGGTCTCAGAAAAACCAAGCGGCGTAAATCAGAGCAAAAAAATCACAATGAACAAAGATCAAAAATCCTGTTCATGACATTAGGTCGTACAAAAAATTATCTCCTGACAATAACCTTTGCTTGTATGAGTTGAATCACTTACCAATTGTTGATATAAATGAAATGTTGAAAGCATCTTCTGAGAATCTAAACAGTATTGATGTTTTTCCCACTCCAGAATCACCAATGAGAAGTAATTTGAATAAATAATCGTAAGTTTTTGCCATTTTTTACAACAACGATTACGTTCTAGTCGGAAATCTTCATTTCATTTGCTTTTTTTTTTATTTGACTTTGAGTAATCACTAGTGATGTGTCGTGAGCATTTTTTAAAGATATGTCATGTCGTGGCTTAAATTAGTCATTCATTCATTCCTTTTTGCTTAAGATGCTCAAAAATTGTTTCATTGAGCTAGAGCTAGAGTATCGGTTGACTCTGTGGTTTATTCGATGCCTTGGTTTCGTGACATTGACATGACATGTATGCATGAGGCATATTACGGCTGACGGCTTCAGTCAGCTTCAGGTTCAATCGAATCGTCGCTGTTGTATTTTGTTTACGTTTTGATTTGTGTACATTGTAAAATAAAATTCGGTTTTTAAAATATAATTCTAATATTGCCTAATTCTGAATGCATAGCTAAAGCGCAAAAACATCAGAATGTTTTATCATGTAAGTTCTCCTTCGATTTTTTAAACGTAATTTTTTGTAGTCAACTCAACACCAAACATAAATTGATAACACTTTCAGATATCTTTGGAACACGAGATATTATTACATCCACGGTATTTCGGCCCGCAACTTCTAGATACCGTTAAGCAAAAATTATATACGGAAGTCGAAGGAACTTGTACCGGCAAGTATGTAAATATTCCACAATTTTAGGTTAACTATTTAAAACAACTTTTTCTGACTGAAACTTATATTACAGATATGGTTTTGTAATCGCAGTAACGACAATAGACAGTATTGGTGCCGGTTTGATAATGCCAGGGCAAGGATTTGTTGTTTATCCAGTGAAATACAAGGCTATCGTTTTCAGACCATTCAAAGGAGAAGTCTTAGATGCTATTGTTACTCAAGTCAATAAGGTAAGACATCTGATGTTTATTACAATTGAAGTCATTCTTCCCTAACTCAATAACATAGGATTTTAACACATATAAATTAACTAAAATAACCCCCCCCAGAATTCAAGAACCTCAGATGCATAAGAATAAATAAACAAAAGACCTTAAATCTTCTTATTATTCATGAATTATTATTTTTACAGGTCGGCATGTTTGCCCAAATTGGACCCCTTAGTTGTTTTATATCACATCATGTAAGTACCATTCAATTTATCTTGTTTTATGTTCATTATTGTAAAATGAATGCTCTAGAAGTCTAGAAAGTCTTAGAATTTAGATTCTTTTGTTTTCTTGGGATTATTTAGATTGTAAAATGAGTCTTTATCTTCTATCTGCTAAGAGATCTTAGCAGGTCAGGCCTAAAGAGCTCTCTTCTTTACTGCAGTTCTTATGATAAACAGTTTAGTGTTTTTTTTTGTAAAAGTGAGTTATTAGCATATTTGTGTATTATTATTTAAAAAATATCACCTACACTGTTTATCGTAAGAAGGGTAGTATTGCAGACTATTTAAAAGTATCAAAGTGCATACTCACTCACATGTGACATTAACAGAACTAATTATTTAAATTGAAATTATTAATTTTCCCAGTCCATTCCGGCTGATATGGAGTTCTGCCCCAATGTGAACCCTCCATGCTACAAAAGCAAGCAGGAAGACAATGTTATACAAGAAGAAGATGTCATCAGATTAAAAATTGTGGGGACTAGAGTGGATGCTACAGGAATTGTAAGTTACATTTTATAATAAAATGTTGATTGTATGTACTATTAAGTTATAAATATACTACATTTTTAGTTTGTTAATCAGTTAGTTTTTAAACCAATTTTAATCTTCAGTAAAATCTTAATATAGATTTTAGACTTCCATAAAATACAATACAATATTTATGTATTGTATTTATTGCTAGTAAAGAATACTTACATGACTTTTTCTTTTTCAGTTTGCTATAGGAACATTGATGGATGATTACTTGGGATTAGTGACACAATAAAGACTTGGTTATAAAAGTGTATATTAAGGATAAAGTTTTTTCAATAAATGATTATAATGAATTATTTAATTGTTATTTACTAATTGTGCCTTCCTTTGCTGTAGTACCTCAAACAAGCATACAAAAGTATGTATTGCCTATTGATTTGCATAAGTGAACATGTTAGTATGTCTTTAGAAATAAGGTCCAGGAAAAGATATAGAATATTAAAAACTGATTTATTATCCTTAAAGCAATATCACATATTATTAATATTAAATTGTATAAGTTCTAACAGAAGTGGCATTTTGTAATACTCCGCAATAGTCTTAAAGGTTGTGAGTTGTGTTTGGACTTCCTTGGCTGACACCATCAGTGAGAACTCGCCAGCACAGTCGCAGACTAAAGAAAGATTCTCCCGTTTCACCTGGGAAATAGAAAGTGGAAAATGTAATCCATTTTTGGCCACTCAATGGCATTTATGGACATTTTGTCAATTTATTCGTAAGATATTTTGTTAAGAGGCCGGCGACACGACGAATTGCCCATACAATCGAATACCAAAATTATTTGTAACGCGACCATATTTCCACGGTAAAAAAAATATTTTTAGTAAGTATCTTGTAAAAAAAACTCTATAGGGACCTAGATAAATACTATTTAGATAATAATAATACAATAACACCGTGGAAATATGGTCGCATTACAAATAATTTTGGTATTCGTTTGTATGGGCAATTCGTCGTGTCACCGGCCTCTTAATATAACTTTTGAAACTATCATGGTTTGTAACTATTTTGAACTTGAAACTGTAATGTGTAAATAAAGTCACTTACCTGATGACATCGACTACAGATGAGGTCCTGAAGAGTGTACGTCATGGTTCGTCGGTTCATAATCTCTATCAGCCGCCATTCTAGCTCTTGATTGTCGTAGGCAGTGCCGCATGTTGGGCACACGCAGACGGGCCTGAAATTACAAATATCTATTAGTAATAATCTAGTAAAGGGTAAAACTATTATTATGCATCAACATAATAATAGTTTTACCGTTTACCAGCGGGTTTCGTCTGACTGACTAAGGGTTTGTGTATTGTACCAACCTACTGCGATCACCAACTTTCCTGGTAAAAGTGGTGATAATATAAAATTCTCGCAAGACCGAATAGAAACTTCCTTCCTTCCTTACATTCTATTGGGTAGACCTGTGCCCAGATATACAAAACAATATACCTACACCAAAACGAAAATACAATACACATAATATAGGTACCTACATAAAAAAGTGTTAAAATGGGCGGCCTTATCGCTAAAAGCGATATCTTCCAGGCAACCTTTGGATGGACACGAAACACAAGTAGATCAGATCACCTCGGACAGCACGCAGGTGTTGCACGGCTCGCGCCACTCCGCTTTACTGCTGAATTCTATTGGGTAGACCCGTGCCCAGATATAGGACATTATGATACTGTTTACAGCCACTTACACGTTGTTCTGGTGGTCCCTCGTGTCGCGACAGAGGTCGAGGTCGCGGCAGTGGTTGCACACCTTGCAGATCACCTCGGACAGCACGCAGGTGTTGCACGGCTCGCGCCACTCCGCTTTACTGCTGAATTCTATTTGGTAGACCCGTGCCCAGATATAGGACATTACGATACTGTTTACAGCCACTTACACGTTGTTCTGGTGGTCCCTCGTGTCGCGGCAGAGGTCGAGGTCGCGGCAGTGGTTGCACACCTTGCAGATCACCTCGGACAGCACGCAGGTGTTGCACGGCTCGCGCCACTCCGCTTTACTGCTGAATTCTATTTGGTAGACCCGTGCCCAGATATAGGACATTACGATACTGTTTACAGCCACTTACACGTTGTTCTGGTGGTCCCTCGTGTCGCGGCAGAGGTCGAGGTCGCGGCAGTGGTTGCACACCTTGCAGATCACCTCGGACAGCACGCAGGTGTTGCACGGCTCGCGCCACTCCGCTTTACTGCTGAATTCTATTTGGTAGACCCGTGCCCAGATATAGGACATTACGATACTGTTTACAGCCACTTACACGTTGTTCTGGTGGTCCCTCGTGTCGCGGCAGAGGTCGAGGTCGCGGCAGTGGTTGCACACCTTGCAGATCACCTCGGACAGCACGCATGTGTTGCACGGCTCGCGCCACTCCGCTTTGCTGCTGAATTCTCCGACGCCGATTAGACGGAGTAAGTTGCGGCGGAGTAACGTTACCTGGAACACAATATTCGAAATTAATATTGGATTTAGTTTTGGTTTGGGAAATTCATTTTCCGCAGTTAGACTCAAAGATGGTCCTTTGTGCGTGGTAATTCATTAATATTGGATTATACTGAACACATTTCCGCTTTCCCGGCTGCGCGCCGATGTCGGACGCTTGTAGCGATGTATATGTTACGGCTAATACCCGAAGTGCGGCTACACCTAGTTCTAGCCGGTTAGAACTAGGTGTAGCCACTTACTCTTGGTTAAACCTAGTATTACCCGATTGTTTTCGGGTAAAACTAGGTCTAGCCTTCATCATGCCGGCTACAACTAGGTCCAGCCATTCCCTGTTGGATAAAACTAGGTCTATCCGATATCATTCCGGCTAGAACTAGGTCCAGACAATCCCTGTTGGATAAAACTTAGATGCGTGTCCCGCCTGTTCCTGATTGTTCCTATTATATTAAAAATTGCACTCCTAATAATTTGTGTTAATTATTACAATGTGATTTAAAAGAATAATTAAATTCTCTACGTTTCTTTTAATTGGATGTTTTTTTAACAACCAATCCCTGTTAGATGATCATAATCATAATCATAAATATTTATTTGCATGAAACATAGGCTTCATTAATGATCTTATAAAATAATTTTGCACAGCCATGTCGCGCCCACCTGGGCATACAAATAATTTCAATGAATTTTAGAACATTTTGATGATAAGTAGGTTCCTTCCCGTTGACAATGGGACAATGGGAATTATATTAAACAAATGGTACATGCATTATTATAATTATATCAATTTTAAACACTTATGTCATTAAAATCAATTATTACATTACATTCATAATTTCAATACGATAAAACTAAGAAACGCGCTGCTGCTGCAGACGCTGTGAGTCACTCTCGCTAGTAGACCTTCAGTAGATCAGCAGCACCTGGCGCTCACAACCTGCAGAGGCACGTGCCTCGCTATGCCCTCCACCCTGCGCCGCTGCTACAGATGCTGTAGGTAAGTCATGAGTGAGACGCGGGGCGGAAGGCTTGGCGGGACACACATCTAAGTTATATCCAACAGAAAAGAAAATAAAGAAAGAAAATTCGTTTATTCAAGAATGTTTGGCTTACAAATATACATACAAATAAAATAAAATTACATTGGAACAACACACGGCTACACCTAGTTTTAGCCGGTTAGAACTAGGTGTAGCCAACTTACTATTGGTTAAACCTAGTTCTAGCCGGAATGATATCGGATAGACCTAGTTTTATCCAACAGGGAATGGCTGGACCTAGTTGTAGCCGACATGATGAAGGCTAGACCTAGTTTTACCCGAAAACAATCGGCTAATACTAGGTTTAACCAAGAGTAAGTGGCTACACCTAGTTCTAACCGGCTAGAACTAGGTGTAGCCGCACTTCGGGTATTAGCCGTAACATATATAAACAGTACAGAACAGACCTCCTCGTCCAAGGTAGAGTCCAGCGACAGTACTTTGCAGACCGCATTGACGTAGAGCAGCGCCGGGGTCACGTCTGCGGAGAACACGTCCGCCTTCAGCCCCGGCTGCGCGCCGATGTCGGACGCTTGTAGCGATGTATATAAACAGTACAGACCTCCTCGTCCAAGGTAGAGTCCAGCGACAGTACTTTGCAGACCGCATTGACGTAGAGCAGCGCCGGGGTCACGTCTGCGGAGAACACGTCCGCCTTCAGCCCCGGCTGCGCGCCGATGTCGGACGCTTGTAGCGATGTATATAAACAGTACAGACCTCCTCGTCCAAGGTAGAGTCCAGCGACAGTACTTTGCAGACCGCATTGACGTAGAGCAGCGCCGGGGTCACGTCTGCGGAGAACACGTCCGCCTTCAGCCCCGGCTGCGCGCCGATGTCGGACGCTTGTAGCGATGTATATAAACAGTACAGACCTCCTCGTCCAAGGTAGAGTCCAGCGACAGTACTTTGCAGACCGCATTGACGTAGAGCAGCGCCGGGGTCACGTCTGCGGAGAACACGTCCGCCTTCAGCCCCGGCTGCGCGCCGATGTCGGACGCTTGTAGCGATGTATATAAACAGTACAGACCTCCTCGTCCAAGGTAGAGTCCAGCGACAGTACTTTGCAGACCGCATTGACGTAGAGCAGCGCCGGGGTCACGTCTGCGGAGAACACGTCCGCCTTCAGCCCCGGCTGCGCGCCGATGTCGGACGCTTGTAGCGATGTATATAAACAGTACAGACCTCCTCGTCCAAGGTAGAGTCCAGCGACAGTACTTTGCAGACCGCATTGACGTAGAGCAGCGCCGGGGTCACGTCTGCGGAGAACACGTCCGCCTTCAGCCCCGGCTGCGCGCCGATGTCGGACGCTTGTAGCGATGTATATAAACAGTACAGACCTCCTCGTCCAAGGTAGAGTCCAGCGACAGTACTTTGCAGACCGCATTGACGTAGAGCAGCGCCGGGGTCACGTCTGCGGAGAACACGTCCGCCTTCAGCCCCGGCTGCGCGCCGATGTCGGACGCTTGTAGCGATGTATATAAACAGTACAGACCTCCTCGTCCAAGGTAGAGTCCAGCGACAGTACTTTGCAGACCGCATTGACGTAGAGCAGCGCCGGGGTCACGTCTGCGGAGAACACGTCCGCCTTCAGCCCCGGCTGCGCGCCGATGTCGGACGCTTGTAGCGATGTATATAAACAGTACAGACCTCCTCGTCCAAGGTAGAGTCCAGCGACAGTACTTTGCAGACCGCATTGACGTAGAGCAGCGCCGGGGTCACGTCTGCGGAGAACACGTCCGCCTTCAGCCCCGGCTGCGCGCCGATGTCGGACGCTTGTAGCGATGTATATAAACAGTACAGACCTCCTCGTCCAAGGTAGAGTCCAGCGACAGTACTTTGCAGACCGCATTGACGTAGAGCAGCGCCGGGGTCACGTCTGCGGAGAACACGTCCGCCTTCAGCCCCGGCTGCGCGCCGATGTCGGACGCTTTTAGAGATGGCATCTTTGTGTTTATCTTCTCCGTGATTCTGTAGATTAAGTTATAGTCAGACTACATGGCTTTACTAATTCTATATATACAAAAGGACAAGTTCCACTGACCGACTAACATACGCACGCACAGCCGTGGCCGCTAACGGTAGAAACGTGAAATTTGGACCGTGGCTTTCTACGTGGCGTGCTTTGTATAGATCCACTAAGGTATGCGAAATTCACCCCCTAAAGGGAGAAATAGGGGTTGCAAATTTGTATGCAAAAACATTTAAATTAGCAACGATTTTGACAAGCGAAGCTGTCGGCGGGTCGGCTAGTATGTAATAATTGTAGTCCAAATCACTTATATAATGGTAACCTCGCACTGGGTTCCACAATACCGGCACATTTTTCGTGTTGGAATAGAATTCCGTTGATTATTTTAAGTCTGGGAAGATGTTAATAGGGAGGATTCCACTGCTTTATACTCACTGGAACAGTTTCTGTGATATCTCTCCGGCCAGCAAGGCGCCGAGACGCGCGGGCTCCGCGTGTGCGGCGCTGAGGAAGCCGGCCACGGCCGCCGCGAACTGCTCCTTCACCGCGCCCGGCAGGAAGTTGGACAGGTTCCACTGCATTGTACTTACTGGAACAGTTTCTGTGATATCTCTCCGGCCAGCAAGGCGCCGAGACGCGCGGGCTCCGCGTGTGCGGCGCTGAGGAAGCCGGCCACGGCCGCCGCGAACTGCTCCTTCACCGCGCCCGGCAGGAAGTTGGACAGGTTCCACTGCATTGTACTTACTGGAACAGTTTCTGTGATATCTCTCCGGCCAGCAAGGCGCCGAGACGCGCGGGCTCCGCGTGTGCGGCGCTGAGGAAGCCGGCCACGGCCGCCGCGAACTGCTCCTTCACCGCGCCAGGCAGGAAGTTGGACAGGTTCCACTGCATTGTACTTACTGGAACAGTTTCTGTGATATCTCTCCGGCCAGCAAGGCGCCGAGACGCGCGGGTTCCGCGTGTGCGGCGCTGAGGAAGCCGGCCACGGCCGCCGCGAACTGCTCCTTCACCGCGCCCGGCAGGAAGTTGGACAGGTTCCACTGCATTGTACTTACTGGAACAGTTTCTGTGATATCTCTCCGGCCAGCAAGGCGCCGAGACGCGCGGGCTCCGCGTGTGCGGCGCTGAGGAAGCCGGCCACGGCCGCCGCGAACTGCTCCTTCACCGCGCCCGGCAGGAAGTTGGACAGGTTCCACTGCATTGTACTTACTGGAACAGTTTCTGTGATATCTCTCCGGCCAGCAAGGCGCCGAGACGCGCGGGCTCCGCGTGTGCGGCGCTGAGGAAGCCGGCCACGGCCGCCGCGAACTGCTCCTTCACCGCGCCCGGCAGGAAGTTGGACAGGTTCCACTGCATTGTACTTACTGGAACAGTTTCTGTGATATCTCTCCGGCCAGCAAGGCGCCGAGACGCGCGGGCTCCGCGTGTGCGGCGCTGAGGAAGCCGGCCACGGCCGCCGCGAACTGCTCCTTCACCGCGCCCGGCAGGAAGTTGGACAGGTTCCACTGCATTGTACTTACTGGAACAGTTTCTGTGATATCTCTCCGGCCAGCAAGGCGCCGAGACGCGCGGGCTCCGCGTGTGCGGCGCTGAGGAAGCCGGCCACGGCCGCCGCGAACTGCTCCTTCAACGCGCCCGGCAGGAAGTTGGACAGGTTCCACTGCATTGTACTTACTGGAACAGTTTCTGTGATATCTCTCCGGCCAGCAAGGCGCCGAGACGCGCGGGTTCCGCGTGTGCGGCGCTGAGGAAGCCGGCCACGGCCGCCGCGAACTGCTCCTTCACCGCGCCCGGCAGGAAGTTGGACAGGTTCCACTGCATTGTACTTACTGGAACAGTTTCTGTGATATCTCTCCGGCCAGCAAGGCGCCGAGACGCGCGGGTTCCGCGTGTGCGGCGCTGAGGAAGCCGGCCACGGCCGCCGCGAACTGCTCCTTCACCGCGCCAGGCAGGAAGTTGGACAGGTTCCACTGCATCGTTATTGAACCCTCCTGTAATTCACAACGAATATACTTCTCTAATTAAATTCGAAGCTGTCCATACTCAACTCAGGAAACAACGAAAAAATACATTTCATAATCACCCATAGGTTCCATAGTACTTGTACTGTTAGGACACAGATTCACCACGCTGGCCAAGTGCGGGTTGGTGAACGATACAATGTCCTTCAAACTTGGCCTCACGATGTTTGCCTTTACCGTCGTTAAAGCACGCTACATTTTCAAGTCAAGAAGTCAAGTATGCTCCCACTTAGCCAACTAAGACGGCTCTACATAAAATACATTTAATCCTATAAAATGCAGACCAACAAATTATAGACTTGGCAAATCTCAAAATTCAAACTGCCCATACAAGAGACCCTAGAAATGACCAAAAATCATTCCCTTGATCAACTTGCTGATAATATGTAAGTATATACTAGTCTCTAGTAAATACAAACTTACTTCGTCTCCGTTTTCTTCTGAAGCCGATGGTAGTTGAGATGATCCCACTTCGGATAAGCCTTCCGGTAGTTTTCCCTGCGTTGAACAAAATTAAGGGTGAAAATCATGTAAAATAAAGGAAAGTTTAAAGGAATTAATTCTTTTCATGGATTTTAGAGTAAACTGACCTGAATGCCGGCAAAGTTAGCTTCATCCAGCCACAGCAGATACGACCAGCACTGCTTGTATCTGATGTCGATGCCGTGGAACAACTCTTTGTTTCTGATACTTTGCACCACAAACTCCACGTAACCTGTACAAATAATATAATTATTGACACAATACTTAAGATCATGTTTATATGCTGTAGAAAAATATGTAATAATTTAATGATTAGTTTAGGGAAAACTATTAACGTTATTTTTACCGATACATTTCATCGTCTGAGTTAAAATTGTACAACAGTGACAACACTATATATCAGTGAAGTGAAACACAATTGTACTATAATTATGTATGTATTTACCACTTATAAGAAGATTACTTACTACCTATTAGCCAGCTGGTTTAAAGGTCAATAAACTCACGAGAGACTCGTGGTCCCCCCAATATGTTCCCCTGGGGACGACGACAAGGAATTTGCGTTTTACTCGTTATCCCCCCGACTCACACTTGACCATGAATGAGGCAGTGTGGTCTGTACATGGTACGGGTACTTATTTTTGTTGTTACGGGTACAACAAAAATAAGTACCCGTACCATGTACAGACCAGGGATATCAGTCGGGGGGATAACGAGTAAAACGCAAATTCCTTGTCGTTCCCCCAGGGGAACATCTTGGGGGGACCACGAGTCTCTCACGAATAAACTTACCAATCCCATCCATAACCGAGTTCTTCTTGGTACAGAGCAGTATCTTGTTGAAGTCCGCGTATACGATGAGTGAGCCGAGCCGCTTGAACTCCGCCACTAACATCAGGAACAGTTTCTTCATGAGATTGTACAGCGTTCTCCTGAGAGCCGGGTCATAGAGGAGAGAGGTGGGCGTTTTTAACCATCTGTGGAGTACAAATACAATAACACTATATTGTACACCACAACAAACAAACAGAACAAATACAACAAAAGAAACAAGTATAATGGGCGGCCTTACTGTATTTATTGACTTGTTCAAGTGATCTTTAGGATTTTATGGAAATAAATGACATAAATCATTAAAACATAAATAAAAAAATTGATTGAATTGGAGTACTTTGTATATTAAGATTTATTTATGAAATTAAAACGATAAATTATAATGTCGATCGTAATAACAACAACTGACCGGTAGAAGTGCGAGATCTGATAGTCCGCGAAGACGTTCTTGTACTGTGTGACGTCACGCAGCCACGACGCTATCATCGTGCGGAGGATTTTGAACGCGCCGCTGCATTGCGCTGTCTCGTCGTAGTTTACTGACGCGTTTGTTCCTGCGAAAAAGATAAATACTGCTATGTAAATGTAATAATTTAAAATAAATTTATATTCTTCTAATCTAATATATAAAAATAAGTCAGGTTTTCCTTCCTGACGCTATAACTTCAGAACGCACGAACCGATTTCCATAATTTTGCATTCGTTGGAAAGGTCTCGGGCTGTGTGAGGTGTGAAAAAATGCGGGAAAGTGTAAAACCCGTGTAAGCGTGGTGAATTAAGGCACTCTCTCGAAAAGAGAGTTTTTCTGTGTTCCTTCAGTGGGTAAATAGGGGTGACGATGAAGATATTTCAAAGTCTACTAAGAGGTCTAATGTGTATCCTAACCTGTGTTAGCCATGACGTCTTGTATATTTGTATGCTGCGCGCCGAAAGATGTCGCTGCACTTGTTCCTTCCATCTAAAAAAAATAATTAAAATTAGAACACAAAAACCACAAAAAAAAACAATGTATTTCACGCAAATTTCACGCGTAGGGCAAAGCACAGCAAAGGTACGTGCGTGTTCAAATTTGCTTGGTGTGACGTACAAACTGGCGCGCCATTGAATACAACGTCATCAACGCGACGTTGCCGTTCTGCTCTGCGTAAGTTACGGCTTAACTCACGCAGCCTGTTTGTGTCTTGGGAGCTGCGTTGCGTAGGGCTACGCATTACTAAACGCGCACGTCTACGTTACGCACTGCTTGATTAACGTAGAAGTGTCCTGTCTCATACATTTCCATACATTACAACTCAGTGGTACGTGGACTACGCTTACATCTACGCATACGTATCTAGTCTGCTCCAGCCTTTATATTCAATAATAGTGTTACCTGTAATATCTGCGGCGCCTGCAGCAAGGCGCAGACGGCGAGCGCGTCGCTCTCGAGCTCCACGCACACGCTGTTGTACGCGCCCTGTGCGGTGTGACTGCAGCCTGATAGCTCCTCTACCTCGCTTACTAGTCTGAAACATATTGGTTTTAAAATGTTTGTCGTAGTCCAGGGAAGGTTTAAAAGGTGAGAAAACTATAGGAAGCGGGCGAAGCCGAGCGGGGTCAACAAGTTTAAAATAAAATAGTATTAAAAAAACACGGGGCACGGCGGGACGCTTACTCCTCCTGTTAAAGACTGCTCTTGTTGTGGTCGAAACGTCGAGAGTTGTTTAACTCCTGTGTAATTACGTAATTCCCTATAATTTTTTTGTGCTACCTACGCACGAAAAAAGCAACAGTTACGGTCAATTTAACGGCATTTTCTACCTGCCAATTCTAATTTTTTTTATTTTTTAGCTAAAACACCTGTTACCTGTTATCGTCAGTTTCTCTACCGCCAAGGTCAGGTCGTTCGAGACTGGAGCACCACAGCACGAAGTTGTGTTTGGTGAGATGACGCGCGTAGAATAGATCCGCCCCGAATAGGGTGGGGTCTGAAGGCATATTTCCTAGCGGCACGTGGAAGTATCTAAAAATACGAAACAGGTTGATCTGACTAATATCACTATAGAGAAAAATAAAATTTAATAAAAAAAAATTGTTTAGCCATTTCATGTTCAATTAACTAGTAAATTAAGAGTTTTGTATACCAGGAAGAGGGCAGCTGCGTCGTCTTTGAACTGTTACTACTTCACTTCGCTCACTATAAAGCGCGGTGATTTTACCACCACATGCCCTAAGATCTTTATCATCTCTATGACAGAACTCAAGAACAAAGTTACTGAAGTGGACCCCAATCTGAAATTGTATAAAAATAAACAATTTTGACTTTGACTTTGACTTTGTAAAGGCCTACCTGCACTGTTCGATAGTCAGCTGCAGCACCGAGTCCAGGTTAAGGTAATGGCGCACTATAGCGCGCGCGCCAACCCGCTGCCACTCGAGCGCGTTATACAGCGTCTCCACGTCACGCACGTGCAGTGGGACTAACGGGAACTCCGCTAAACCTACCAACATTTTATTAATGTTATTAGATAAAATAATAAATAAAATAAATTTTATTTAGAATAAACAACATGGTGTACAGATATAACAGGCAGGGAACGATAAAACATGCAGTAGTTAAAAAAAACTGATTGTGTACGGAATCGGATCACCATCAATTTTCCCGCTGCTGGGACACAGGGACTCTCTTGATGAGAGAGATTAGGCCTTAACTCACCACGCTGGTCAAGTGCGGGTCGGTGAATGAAACTGTCCTTCAAACTTTTTTATGTTTTTAGAACAGGTCAGTTTCCTCACGATACCTTTACCGTTAGATCACATTTTTTCAAAGCGCGCATAAAATATTTCAAGGAGAAAAATTTAGAGCGGGGTTAAAACCACGACCATCAGACTCTCACTTAGCTAACGAGGCTCGGTGTATGTATGACATGACATTTTTTTTTAATTATTAAGAAAGGTTTACCAACAGTAAATACACTCAATAAACAAAAACTTAAGAGTTCGGCGGAGGACGAATTTCCCATACAAACGTAGGTAATAACAAAATTATTTGTAATTCGGGCATATTTCCATGATATTATTGCATTATTATTATTTAAATAGTATTTATCTAGGTTCCTATGGAGTTATTTTTACAAAATACCTACTTTAAATGAAATTAAAGCCAATCGCTTTTTGCAAATTTTTTACGTTAAAAATGCATGTTTTCTTCTTATTGGTTTGGTATGAAAAACAACAATATCTTAAAAATTATTTGCATAGAAACATAGCTTATATTGTTAAGTCACCGAATAAAAATACTTTGTGAGGAATACAAAATGTTTTCAGTCATCATTTTTGGTATTACGGAACACATCCAAATTCATACCAAATTTTCAACAGCTAGTATTGCTTATCGCTCGCACTAACTCACACTAGTGCAACGCGTATTTACAAGAACGCTCGGAACTCTTTCGTCGTGAGGGAAGGAGTCTATCAATAACCAATAAATACTCTAACGTAGTGATTATATTCTCTTTGGAGTCTATTATATTTATTTTTTTCTAAACCGGTGTCTAAAAAGTTACTGTGACGTTACTGTGACTTTGGCTTTGTTTACAAATTTTGATATTTTTCTATTTTATAAATTGTAAGTCCCATGTAATGCTTTAGTGTAAACTGTTATGTTACATTGTGTGTTAAAATAAAGAATTTGTATTTGAATTACGGTTTGGTAGCTGATAATGGTCTCGGAACGTTGGGTTGTATCTCACAGTAAGTGCCTAACTTATATTATTGTTGCTTGTTTTATTTTAAAGTACAACAAGTAAAATCAACCTACCATCGTACCTACTTACCTATAAAAAACTTACCCACTCAGTAATTGACCCTACCTACATAGGTAAGTATAGTAAAACCATTCTAAAAATGAACTCCCCTCCACAAAACCGTGATGATTTCAACGTGTGAGAGGAAATACAGAAAAACAGAATACACAGAAAAAAAAAATACAGAATTCGGTGGAGGGGCGTTCATTTTAGAAATGGTTTTACTATACTTATCTAACATGTTGTTTAGGTAATTACTTACTTATATCTAAGGATAAGTGAAGAAGGGAAGTACTAGGTACCCAGGTAGGTACATGTACGAAACAATCATTTAGTCTTAGATTCCCGCCGCGGGACAACTATTTGTATGATCTGCAAATATTTGTTCCGGGTGTCTGGGTGTTATATAATGTATAATAAAATAATATCCATCTATGTATGTATATTATATTAAGTACTTATATCAGAAATCTAGCATCCGTAACACAAGCTACGAGCTTACCACGGGGCTAGAAGTTGCTGAGTGAATTGTCCGGCAATTTTTATTTATTCTGTTGTTTCAATGTATAAGTAGGTCTTATAGCCATAGTAAATTGATTAGATTATAATTTATATAAATATTTACAGAGCCACGACGATCAAGCAAAAAACGCCTGTGGTTATCAGTTCCCAGGAAAAAGAGGTCCCTTCCCGTAAAGAAAAGAAATACACGAAAAAAAATAAAAATATGATTTTTGATATGATCGAACAAAGTGATGACATGTGATGAAACACTAGAGTTATTATTATGTTGTATGTTTTAGTATAACATTTTAGTATGTAGGTACCTATGGTAATTGTGTAAATTTAGGTTATAAAGCACTTTGGTTGCTTGGAAGAAATCGCTTTGAGTGATAAAGCCACCAGTTCTATGAATAAATAAGTTCTATTGCTATTCTTTATAATAATGTTTAAATTAAGTTTTTAAGGTGATGAATAAAAGTATTATCTGTCTAGCGAAATAAATGTTTACCGCTAAATCCTTTCTTTTGTTCTCTAATCATAATTTTATAATGCTCGTAATTTTGTAATCCTAAATTTAGTAGAAGCAGAATATACATAGTAGAAGCAGAACCGTATGACGAACCTACCTACACTCCAGCCAAATTCGGAAATTAATAAAAAAAACCTAGTTTTACTTAGATACTAAGTAGGTATTTCTTGATAGATTTCTTATGTAGACTTTGTTGAGAAACTTGAAAGAAAAAAACGCATTGGCAAACTAAACATTCACTGAGATTTTTTTAACATACCGGCTTGATAACTAACATAATATATCTCAACACGTATTGTTTGTGCAGCAAGTGTTTCAAAAGCGAAGCCGGTGCCGTCAAACGATTATTAAAACATTAGATATCTTTTTATATGGTCATGACATGAAACATCAGGTGAGCTATCCTAAATTCCTAATATAACCTAACTACTCACGCACACAGTCAAACACTGTGGTTGTCGTCATCGGCTAATAGAGATAGCGATATGCGGGCTGATTTTCGCACGCGCCTCGAATTGAAATTCCCTGCAAGCGTCACCGGCCCCTTAAGGTCTAAGATTTTAATCTAGGTGTATTGACCTTTTATAGGTAGACATAATTGTAGACAATCTCTATTATTGTATTAACTCACCCGGCATCAGCGCAAGTAAAGCGTGGGGCGAGAGCGAGGTCTGCAGCGCGACGGCGGTGTGTCCGCTCCGCTCCTCTTTGTACTTCTGCAGGGCTCGCTGGACTCCGCGCCACACGTTGCGAGGTTCCGTTTCCACTAACACTTCCCATGTGAATTCTGACGCGGGTAGGGTTGTTTCGTCTGAACCGAGATTTATTCTGAAATATATATATTTTTTTAACTTAAAAAAAAGTTTTTATTAAATATTTTTTTATTTTTTTTATTATGCGATGCGGATCTTTAATGCGTTACCAATGTCGCGAAATTGAATCGAATAAAAATAAGATTATTGCTTTAAGTAGGTACTTACTAGTTACAAGTTCACTGATGATAAGAATGAGACATGTAAAACAAAATAAAATAATAATAAATAGGAATATAAATGCTAGCTGTAAGTCGAAGTAACGGCAATACCTATACTTCCATATATCTCCTGATACCTTTTTAACTATTCCAGGGTATAATACAAAAATCGCCTTTCTAAACCTATAAACAAAAATAATATATTATTTTTAATAAGAAACTACTCACTTGGCTGTTCTCTCAGCAGCATACAGCGTGTTCATATTAGGCACCTGATTCGTCTTCACGGTGTCCAGAACGAAGATATACCCTTTCTTAGTCGGTCCCAGTATAAATGCCCACATACTCCGACTAGAGTTTAGAGCTGAATGTTGGTAGAGGAATATGTGTTTTAATGGCGATATGCCATCCTGAAATCAATGTTAAGAATAGGCTTTAGTAAAGGAATATTAAGCTTCTGAAATAAAAAACTGATTTCCTAAGATAATAGGGCTTGGGCACTTGGGTAAAATCCCTAATCCCATTTATTATTAAGTAATTTTAAGTCTTTCGTACAGTAAAACGTTATGAAGACGATAGGTTAATAGGGCTATTTTAAAATCTTTGAATATTTTACTAGTTGTGTAATTTGTAAAATTACCTGTTTCTGTAGATATGGCTGGTGCGCAACACTTTTGAATATCAGCTGATTAAGAGTAAATGTGTCCGAGTTTGAACCAACTTGTATCATCCTGAAACACACTTTTATTTTATCTATACAGTCTAAATTAACACATAATAATAATAATAATAAAGCCATTTATTTCCAAACTTATTTAACATTTCCATTTAAACTTATTCATCTTAATCTTAATTATTTCATTTCATAATAAGTATATAATTGGTACATGTCATTTCTTAGATAATTATAATAATGTCAAAGTTAATTAGTTAAATTTAAATAATAAGCACATAGTAATTTATAGTTTGGTCGCCCATGTGAGGGCGAAGGCCTCCTCCATCGTCTTCCAGGTTTGCCTGTCTAAGGCGAGTCTCGTCCAGGTAGGTCCGGCGGCCTCCTCGATGTAATTAGGTCGAGGAAATTAACACATACTAAACGAAAAATAAGGGTGACCATTTATCGGCGATGATGAGGGGCATTTGTGTTGATAAAAATAATCATTATTAGATATTAATGAAATTGGGTTCAAACTCACCTTTTAGCCTCGGTTTGATCGACTGCACATATACACCCAAGTTGGGTTAGAATTCTGAACTCTAAACTCATTTGCGTTTCGTAGATCCCTTCGATTTCCGGAGCAGAAAGTTCACCCATTAGTTCCCTGTGAGATTAAATTCTTGTTTAGACTTAGGATTCAAAATGGTTGATGGGGAACAGAAGATCGTAATAGGTAGTTGGAAATATGTGTAAATGGTGATAATGTGACTTTCCCCCAGAAGTGAGAGAAATGAGCCGTGTTGGCTAAGTGGGAGCAAACTCGACTTTCATTCCAAAGGTCGTGGGTGCCTCGCCACGAACCTATGGATTTTTCTTCTGAAAAAATTATGTGCGCTTTGAAAAGACGTACTCTTATGGTAAAGGCAAACATCGCAAGGAAACCGCATGTTTTAAGAACTTGAAAAAGTTTGCAGGACATGTGTCATTCACCAATCTGCACTTGGCCAGCGTGGTGCATTAAAGCCTTATCTCTCTCGAAAATAGTCCATGTGTCTCAGCTGTGGGAACGTTAATAGTGTCAATTATGATGGGAACGTTGGTTCACGTAGAATGATACTTACTCCTGATGTTCCCTATAGAGACTCTCGGGCACAGAGTACTGGTACAGATGCAAGGCGGGGTGAGCTCGCGGCAGCACCCGGCTGCACTTGCGCCAGTAAGGACCCGAGTCCGTTTGTCTTTGGGAACGTTGGTTCACGTAGAATGATACTTACTCCTGATGTTCCCTATAGAGACTCTCGGGCACAGAGTACTGGTACAGATGCAAGGCGGGGTGAGCTCGCGGCAGCACCCGGCTGCACTTGCGCCAGTAAGGACCCGAGTCCGTTTGTCTTTGGGAACGTTGGTTCACGTAGAATATTCGAGGGACTGATAACTTTATTTGGTGGAGCTCAGAGCCTACTAATGCCCAGAGGCGGAATAGGCCTGGCTCGTTTGTTTCTGCTACCTAGAGTGAAAAATAAATGAGTTAAATTAAGAAGACTATTATAATCCTCATTCCACTTTTCGCTCTTAATAGCTATGAGCTATAGTTAATAAAATACTTGAAAATACAATTACATTATGGGTTTTTAAAACGGATTCGGCAAGACTTTAAAGCGGTCTACACACCAAAGCCGGCGGCCCGCCGGCACGGCCCGGCGGCCCAACCCGCCGGCCTTTTTTTGTACAAAATAAGGTCGGCGGGTTGGGCCGGGCTGCGCCGGCGGGCCGCCGGCTTTGGTGTGTAGAGCGCATTAGAAACAGTAAACAACGAAACAATCAGCTTCCAAATTTGAATTTGCGATCACAATTTCCTCAAGAATAATATTAGAAACCGTAAACAATGATCAGCTTCCTAATATGAATTTGTTTTTAACAGCCCAAAGTATTCAAATCACCTTTACAAAAAGTATCATTTGATAGTCAGTTAAAACATGACGTATATTACCTGTATAATCTGCCAAGGAGTATTGAGCAGGGTTCTCTGTGCGCGTTTTATGAACCCACCGAGAGTGTTGGTGGAGGAACCGATACCGCGAGGTGCGGGTATAGGGTCGTTGTCGATTCTACCTAAGATATACCAACAGACAAAAATATAAATAAATATAATTATAATAATTGCTTGCGGGATCTATTCCCCCGCGACCAATTGCTTTGCAGGCGTACCTTCATCCGCTCCATCTTAATTTTGGTGGTTATTTAGGTTCGTATTGAATTCTCAAATCAATATTTAGTTTAGGATTCTATGTAAACTAACCTTTTTTATTGCGGCTCCTATATCCTCGCTGTTCCATTTGCCACAGCCATTTCTTCTTTTGGAAGAGTATCCATAGCTTTCGTTCTTCCTATGCGTAAAAAAGAACCAACATTTTTCACCGTTCTAATAAGGAACAGGTTCATAATTTGACTGTATTTTTATTGGCTTGTTACTTAAGTACCTAGACTTATGACACTGAAGGGTGTACCTACTATTTGATAAATTTGATTTGAGAGCAGGTGTTTCAGAATGGATTAATTCACGATGAAGGCAAACAGCGATAGAAAATCGGATTGTTTTCAGAACTTAGACGAATATAAAGGACATGTGACATTCGTTCGCCAACCCGCACTTAGACAGCGTGGTGAATAACGGTCTAATCTCTTTTTTCCATAGAGAAGTCTCTGTGTCCCAGTAATGGGAACATAACTAGGGGTGATTATGTATACCTTAGTGGTCCCAAAAGGCGGGGGCGGTCCCAGAGCATCCCTCCAGTGTGTCGCGGGCGGCGGCGAGTCTTGACGTTTGCGCTTAGTGGTGTGCACGATCGGACGGATAACTGATGTGGAGGTTTCTTTGCCGATGTCTTCCATGTCCATTTCCTGTACAATTTTATAAAATGAATATAAACAACCTTGTGTAAAAAAATATGCTTGTGCTGCAGCGCTGGTTTTAAATTTAATCATTTCGGACGATGGTCACCGGAACAAATCGGAAAAGTTTTAAAAACCTAATGACATAGGATTGTATCTATATTAATAATTTCGTGCGGTAGACTCGATCGAAATCTTATATGAATAACAAAACATAAAAAAAATATTGATTTTGAGTCGACAACACATATCCGCAAAATTCGGATTATGGAGAATTTCGTCAAATTTCACCCGAGTGAAGCCGGGTTTTCATCTAGTAATTTCATATGTCATACCATTTCATTGCCATCCCCATTCTGTTCTCCAGTCTCGTCCCTCTCTCTGACCTCTTTGGGTTGCGCGGTGAACATGTCCGTTATCTTCCTGGTCTTGAACTTGTCTGTTTTGGCCAACATCTTCTTGTGGAGCCAGTCGGGGTATTGGCAACGAGGTACTGGGTTATCCAGCTGAAATAATTAGGAACTATTGGATAACTACTCTATGGCGTGATATTTTCCAGCATTGATTGGACTTTTCCCTGGTTCATCCAACATCCTATTATCATCTCACTTACACCTTGCATAGCCGTGGGTATAGTAATAATCCTGAGCCAGCGCCGCAGGTGGTGCCGTCTGACGGCGGCCGGGGACTGGAAGATGGCGAGCGGTATCATCTATACTTACACCTTGCATAGCCGCGGGTATAGTAATAATCTTCTGTATGGCGCCGCTGAGCCGCTCGATGTAGTAGGCCCAGTCCAGCACGTCGCGGATGTCGATGTGCTCGGAGACGCTGTTGTCCTTGAGCCAGCGCCGCAGGTGGTGCCGTCTGACGGCGGCCGGGGACTGGAAGATGGCGAGCGGTATCATCTATACTTACACCTTGCATAGCCGCGGGTATAGTAATAATCTTCTGTATGGCGCCGCTGAGCCGCTCGATGTAGTAGGCCCAGTCCAGCACGTCGCGGATGTCGATGTGCTCGGAGACGCTTTTGTCCTTGAGCCAGCGCCGCAGGTGGTGCCGTCTGACGGCGGCCGGGGACTGGAAGATGGCGAGCGGTATCATCTATACTTACACCTTGCATAGCCGCGGGTATAGTAATAATCTTCTGTATGGCGCCGCTGAGCCGCTCGATGTAGTAGGCCCAGTCCAGCACGTCGCGGATGTCGATGTGCTCGGAGACGCTGTTGTCCTTGAGCCAGCGCCGCAGGTGGTGCCGTCTGACGGCGGCCGGGGACTGGAAGATGGCGAGCGGAATCGCCCGTTCGGTCACCGGCGCGCCTTCCGGCTTACGGGATATTATGAATCTGGAATACGAGGTGAGATGAAGGGAATTTTTGACAACAAGAGCAGTCTTTCTTAGAAGGAGTCTCCTCTCGGCTCGCGCGCGCGGTTCTCACCCTAAACACCACCTCGGTGTTATAACTCCTTAGTGTACGTCAGTAATTCCTGTTGTTATAAAACGCATACTAATAATGGAGAATTATGGGAACATAACGTTACGTGACTAAATAAAGCAGATACTTCATTCTATTGGACATTTACCTGCAAGCCAAACCAGCGTCCTTCACCATCTGATCGCCAAGAAACTCGGCCAATCTCTTCGCAGTGGATATGGAGGTGGATTTCTGACCTCCATAGTCCTCCAACTTCTTGGACATGGAGCGGTTCTCGGAGATCAGCTCGAAGAGTTCAGAGTCCGGCATGTTGGAGCCTGGTGGTAATGATAGTTGTTACAAGACCCGTTTTTATTCACCAAATTATCAATAATGTTGTGTCACGCAGCTACCATTTATGTTTAATTTAGTTCACGTTTTTACATCGTACATGTTAGACGCGTACTCAACTTATCATTATCATCAATTTTGGTTTACAATAAACCTTAATTCAAATTACAACAACAAATTGCAACATCAATGTTATCTAACATTTACAAAAGGTGTCCCCCCCAACATATTTTGGTCCTTCGAGCCGGATGCATTTCTCGTAGAATCTTACCTTTACTATACAAAACATCAAGCCAATAATCAGCGACCTTAGCCACCGCGCCATAGCAGCTCTTCAGATCGTTTCCTTTGAGGAAAGCTTCGAACACAGACGATTGGAATATCTTGATAAGTTGCAGCTCACCGCGACGCTTTACTTCGAAGCCTGAATAAACAGAAATAAAGCTTATTTTCATCTTCAAAATATTCACCATTTTACGTCACTAAACATGGTCTTGGGCCATTTTGTATTACCACGCGTGCCATTTGGTTTAAAGATTACACTATGTTGATCAGTACTTAGAGTAGCTGAACCATTGTATCGAACCATTGTTTAGACAAAACACGCTTATATGTAGTTTTATGTACTATATCTATGTAATACAGCCTAACCTTTCAATTCTGCGAGAGATCCATCAAAGTTGAACACGGCGTATCTCTTCTTAAGCCGTTTCCCTTCCTCCTTGGAGGCGGGCAGCACCATCGCGAGGTAGGGCCCGTCCACCTCGAAGAATATGGAGTTCTCCGCACGCGGCTCGTATTTCTTGGTCTCAGTGTCCGTTAGCTCGAAGTACTGGTCGTTTGTAAAGTGATCCTGAACAATTGAATTAAAAAAAATATTTAGTTATATTAAACGTTAAAGTTTGTGAGCATGGATGAAAGTTTGTTATTTTCTCATACAAAAATTAGATTTTAATTAAAGCTTACATCAGCTCAGCTTATCATGTATTTTTAATTTTAACCTCGGAAATATCGTTTAAATGCGGGTAAAGCTGTGAGCGGAAAGCTAGTTATCAAATATTTATGGCAAAAGACTTTAGGGGCACTTTTGCTTGCTTTTACTAGTCCATTATAGCTTTGGTAAACCTGTGACTGTGCTAATGAGGCATAAATCCCGTGTTATATTTTAAGGTTCCATAACTCGTAACATGAAGATATTATTTATTTGTGAGGAAATTGTAAACTTACTTTGACCATAGCGTTGAGAACGGCATTGGGGAAGGAGACGTTGATCTTCTTCTTCTTCGCATGAGTGGTATGAACGGTCACGTTTTCAGGAAACGAAGATGGCAGGACACACCAAATACCTAAATATACATACAGTAATAGTGTAACTAGAGATCACAGATTATACTTAATAATAATACGAATAATCTTACTAATATGTTACTAATACAAAACGGCTATGAAACATTATTGAATGAGAAATCTTCGATAAGAAGTGTCACAATATTGGTGTTCCATTAGTCACCTAAATTGCAAAGTGATACCACAGATACGGCGATACGGTGTTATTTTAGTACATAAGATTTATATCCTAAAATAATGTCATATGTACTGTTTGTAAGTCTGTATGTCTGTAAGGTTTATATGTATACATGGTTCTTTTAACCATATTTTATTTTGAGATGCGTGAGATTAATAATAATTAATGTTACCGTCAGTATCCAATTCAAGCGGCCGTCCGACTTGTTCGATGATCTCCCTCGCCTTCATGATGATGTTGGCGCCCGTGTAGCACACGATACCCGCCATCTCCATGCTGTGCCAACGCGCGCTAACAAGCAAACAAACAAACAAAGTTCTATAAATTCATATTGAGATAAACGGGCAATACACGAACCTATTAACGTAGACTATCGATCAACCGTTTCGTCCCAGATGCGTGCACTGCGGACCGGCGAGCGGTCGTGATCCGTGTCCTTGATCCTGATAAAGTCCCACGTTCTGGGACGAAACGGTTGATCAATAGTCTACGTTAATAAGGTTCGTGTATTGCCCGTTTATCTCAATATGAAACAAAGTTCGCTTTAGTGTTTTCAGGCTGATGTTGAGAAGCGATTAGAACAACATAGATTTTATCTCTGTGTAGGTTATTACAGTTTGTTACTCTGCTAGTTACGCAACTTGTTTCAAAACTCGTGTAATTCGCTAAACAGGTTATTTTATATAGTTTTTTTCGTTTGAAAATAAGGCAAGATCTGTAAAGAGTAAACTAATATTATGATAGCCAGTTCAAACGAGTTGTTACTCTGTACGCACTTCTTGCTTTTGACAACTACAGTAGAATCTCTATAAGTTAAAGTCCAAGGGAAATAAAATATTTTATGTTACAGAGGTTTTCAGTTTTCAAGGGTCAATATCAGAGATAGGTTTTTATGGGGAACAAATAATTTTTTGAAGTTATAAGGATTTTTAAGTTAGGTAGAGATAATCCATTCTAAAAATGAACTCCCCTCCACAAAACCGTGATAATTTCAACGTGTGAGAGGAAATACTTATTGCATCACTATACTTGTGTGCGTGCTACAACTTTACTGTAACATTGGCTCATCTGTCTGTCAAAGTGATACCGTTTGCTTATACGTTAATGAACATCCAATGACAAAGATCAATTTATGTGTGGTGTATCTATACACCTTTTTGCATGTACGTGTAACCGCGATGGAGGGGCGTTCATTTTAAAAATGGTTCATCTCTACCAAGGTTTGAGTTACCGAGGTTTGAGTTATCGAGGTTCTACTGTAATAAGTTTACTAGTTAAACATATAACATACCCTCTCCTCATGACATATCCGTAGAAAGAGTTGAGGATGCACTTGTGTGCGAGTTGTAGCGAGTCGTACAGAACCTCCCGGCTCTTGGCGGACTTGATCTCGGCCGCGTCTCCGCTCGCGACGGCTTGAGACACTTGCGCTTTGGCTTGCTTGTTTAGCGCTTTGTATTCGTAGCGACGGTCCCTGGAAAAGTATACCATGTTTTCAAATAATAATCATAAGGCGTCTGTCGTATTTTGACAATTAAGTTTTAAAAATAAAAGCCAAGTAGGTAATTATATTATATCATGAATAACTTCAATGTAAAATAAACGGGAAATCCACAATTTTTTATACGTTGGATTAGGCCAACCTTTTCATTGCAGTAAGTGGGGCATCTATTGTTATAACTGCTCTGTCGTCTATACTTCTATACTAATATTATAAAGAAGAAAGATTTGTTTGTTTGTAATGAATAGGCTCCGAAACTACTGGACCGATTTCAAAAATTCTTTCACCTTTGGAAAGCTACATTATCCCGAGTAACATAGGCTATAATATAGCAAAGAAAATTGCGGGAAAGTGTAAAACGCGGGCTAAGCCGCAGGGCGGAAAGCTAGTATAATATAAGAAAATGATTTATGAAACAATCAATTATTAGTGAAAAAATATTACAAAATTAAAGTGGATTTTAGCACATTACCTCTCAATTTAAGTTATTTAAGATATCACAAATTCACCATACCTGAAAGCTCTAACAGTGTCGACGTAGAAGGAGTTCTCCTTTTGACAAATAGTGGTGGTCCTGACTTCCGTTCGAGTAACTTTAGTCTTCTTGTACGCGACCCTGCAGTAATCCGCCAGTCGTTTCTTTTCATACGCTGCCTGTGAAATATTACTTATTAATACTAAAACTTTACTTATTAATAAAAAAAAAACACAATTTTACACTTTTCAACCAAGTGTTATTGTACTTACAAATTATTTATTTTACCATATTTTTTTCTATTTTGTACGACTTTTGTATTGTGTCTTTATTTTTTGTTTTACGTTTGTTGCTTCAGAACTTTTGACTGTGTGAAACGATTTTGATGCCAATAGTTTAATTTGAAAGCTGGAGCTTCCCAAATGGTCTCATTTGTAGTCTAGTTCAGACAAATGGCCATGAGAAATCCATATAAACCCAAATTTTAAGACGTATTATGGAGAATGTCGTCAAATTCACCAGCTTCCCAAATTGTCTAATTTCTAGTCTAGTTCTGACAATGGCCATGAGAAATCCACATAAACCCAAATATTAAGGCAGTTATGGCGGATTATGGAGAATTTCGTCACATTTCACCCGAGTGAAACCGGGATCTCATCTAGTATGTTAATAATACCTGATCTTCCTTGGGCAGCGAGTGGAAGGCTCTCTGCGGGCCGCCGGGGTGCAGCGGAGGGAACTTCTCAGTCTCCAGTTGTTGCTGAATTCTTTGGTATTCGCTTCTTGTTGCCGGCACTATTCACAAAACAACTTAGTTAATCACCCTGAATTGCAAACGTATTGTTGTATAGAAAAAAATACAAGGTCACAATATAATTTTCGTCCACGAGCGGAAATCGAACCTACGTCTATCAGTATACGCCGCGTTGCGCTGAACATTACGCTATCGAGGGACTTCGTCATAAGCTCGATTTATATTGTATAATTAGGTACCCGATGCGAAGCGAGGGTGGGTCGCTAGTTAATAAATATAATAATACTAGCTTCCGCCCGCGGCTTCGCCCGCGTGGAAATAAAAAGTAGCCTATGTTCTGTCTCAGGGTCTAAAGATTGTCTGTACCAAATTTCATCAAAATAGGTTGAGAGGTAGGCGGGAAAGCGTAACAGACAGACAGACATAGTTACTTTCGCATTTATAATATTAGTAAGGATAAATTAAATATAATAATCTCACAATAGTCCCCTCTCCACATCCAGTCCATGTGCCGCTGGCAGGTGGCGCCGGGCCGGTTGTAGTCGCACACCGCGCACACACTGGCGTTCACCATGGCCGACGGCTGCAATCTAAAATTAAAGAATTATTATAGGTTCATTCATTGAAATTATTATAAGATAGTTCATTCAAAATATAATAAGATCATTCATTCAAATTATTATAAGTTCACTCATTCAAATTATTATAAGTTAATTCATTCAAATTATTATAAATTGATTCGAATTATTATAAGTTCACTAATTCAAATTGTAATAAGTTCATTCATTGACGTAAACGTAGACGTAGTGAGCCGTGTCTGAATGTCTGGGTGTTATATTTGTATAATAAAAAATATCTATCTATGTATTTATATTATATGTATTAAGTATATCAGAAATCTAGCACCCGTAACACAAGCTTCGAGCTTACCACCAGGGCTAGAGATGCTGGCTGTGAGAATCGTCCAGTAATATTTATATTTTATATTTACCAACCTATTAGTGAGAATGATATTCGGATACATAGCACCAACATCCAAATGATAAATAAGTGGGTTCTCGTCTCTCCGCGGATGGTCATGCATATGCTGCAGTTTCTCTTTAATCTCCGCACAAACTTCTGTGAAATTCGTGACGAGTTCTAAAGGGACTCCTTCTTCCACTTCGATTGCGTGACGCATTGTTTTCTCAATGTTATCCATTAGTTCTTGAACTGCGGATGGTACGATTTTGAACTTGCATTTTATGTCGGCTCGGAATACACCTGCGAAACAAATTACAATATAGAAGCTTTCATATTATATTAGAAAATAGTGTGGAAAATATTAAAGTAGCCTTGACCCTCGAGTGGGAATCGAACCCAGGCCTTCCAGTTTAGCCCTGGCTGCGTTAGCCAACGATTTAATCTTATCTTGATATTTTATTTCATTTATTTATTAGATATCTCAGTAAATCCAAGCACTGATTGCGCCATCTATCTATATTATAGTTTTACAGAGAAGTGATCACGTATTTTTTTCTTTACCATTTTCTAATATTTAGAATGCTTAAATGAATCAATCACTAAAATAATAAGTTTTTAGATTCTATAGTAATCTATTGCACCGCCAGCCACCATATTTGATATTTGAAACGATTATTTGTTTTACTTTTATATCAGAAGTCTAGCACCCGTAGCACAAGCTTCGAGCTTACAACGAAGCTGCAAATTGTTCAGCAATATATTTATTTATTTCTGGTGTATAGAACCATAGACTAATATTATTATTAGTCTATGATAGAACTTACCTGACTCCAGCGCCTCCACGTGTCCCCCCACATACGTCTCCGTCTCCAGCACGTGTCCGTCGCCGGTCAGCTTGTTCAGTTCCTCCACTTGCTTGTTCGGGAATATGATGTTCGCGTGGAACGCCTGCACCATCAGTAGAGACTCGCAGAGAGTGCCAGAGCCTTTGCGCAGCACCTGATATACAAAATAACATAGATATATACTTAAAAAATTGTATAGGAAAAATTACAAGATCACAACGTAACCTTGGTCCTCGAGTGGGAGTCGAACACACGCCACCCTGTTTAGCCCTGGTTTCGCTAACCACTACTCTATCGCGGGAAAATGTGTTATAAATAAAATAAAAATAAAATAGGTTTATTTCGGACAACTTAATCCATATGTTGTTAGTAGCACATAAAAATACAAGTAGAGTTGTTAGTAGGTACACCTTAAAAATAATAAATAATAAAATACAGTATCTGTCCTCTCTAGATTGCATTCTGGATAAGTTTTACCCAGAATGATGAGGAACATCTATTGGATAATGTTTTCAGAATGCCGTTACGACTGTCCCGAATTCTGTGGATCAGAGAAGCGGTCTTTTTGCGGATTATTGCATCAAACCCGTCGGTTTGATATTCAGCAAACATTCATATATTATAGCCTATACTATAGCCTTCCTAGATAAATGTACATGCGTGTGCATTTAAAAGGGACCACGGTGCTAAAGTGCTGTGTATCCAGCAATATTTATTTTTAAATATAGAATGCGCTTTAACTTACTTCATCAGGTTCCAGTGGAATAATGGTGCACAGAGCAAATATGAAGGGATGCACGTACTTCATATACAAATAGTACGTAGCCACGGCGTCTGACACGGAGTAGTTTGAAAGCACCTGTAAGTATAAAAATTGCTAAATAGAAAATAGTGACGATTAAATTCGATGAAAGAAAATAATTAAAATCGTTCTGCTGGTTTAGTGATTTCTGACGACCTCTGTGGCGCAGCGGGCGAAGGTCCGCCTGCACTAGAGGTTGCGGGTTCGCTTCCCGCCTCGGAATAACTATTTGTATGACCTGCAAATATTTGTTCAGGGTGTATGGGTGTTATATTATTTAAAAAAATCTATCTATGAATATTCTTTTAAGTAAATCAGAAATCTAGCACCCTTAGAAGCTTGTGTTACGGGTGCTAGATTATAAGCTTTAGCTTATCATGGGGCTAATTGTTGCTATGTGAATTGCCCACCAATATTTATTTGCCCAACAGTGGGAAAGTAAGTAAGAAGAAACCTGTGGCTGTTCTGCCGCCATCCTGCACATGTCCTCTGGATCTAACTCCACGGGATCATACCTCAGCTTGGCTTTGGCGACCGCCTTCAGACCCTGCGACCCCACCGGGAGGTACGAGTCTCGCTTTACCCAACTGTAATATAATAATATAATATGAGCACAGAGTTAGGGGACGCCTTTGCCCAACAGTGGGAAAGTACAGGCTAAGTAGCAGGTAATCCTCAACATCAACCGATATAATCACCCTATTCGTAATTAAGTACCACTGCGCATCAATCATGTACGAAATCATCATAATCTGGTCTGTTAGGATCTGGAGGCTTTTACCCAACATCAGTGGGAAAGGGAAAGGCTAAGAAAAAATATATGAGCACCTCGGCTTATCCCGTAGGTCTGTCTGTTCAAAATATTTTTTATGTTTTCATGATTTTTTTTACTTTAAATAATAATTTAATCATCTTAAATAAGATTTATCAGATTAGACAGAGACTACGATAAACTGTGATTTATCAGTCACAGTTTATCGTAGTCTCAGTGGTATAAATTAAAAATAAAATAAAAGTTTTAAAAAAATTACCACAAACAGTCCATATGCATAGCAGGTCTGCACGCGTATGTGTTGTCGCGCGCCGCCACTTTGGAGAATCCTATCTCCTGTCTCATGTCGAGGCCCAAGATGGCCGCGCGAGCCTCTACGAACGGCCAGTCGAAGAAATCACCTGAAACAAAATAAACATTATATATAAGTATATATAAAAAAAGTCATGTTAGTTACACTATTATAACTCAAGAATGGTTGTATCGATTTGGCTGAGAATTGGTGGGTATGGAATAGATTAGTAGCAGGAAAAAGACGTAGGTATGAATTTTCTCCGCAGGGAAAACCAGTATGGATAAAAAAAAGGAGTCGCAAGGAGGATTTTTCCTTGATTATGTATACAATTATTTTCATTTAAATATTTATAATATTTATATATGAAGAAAATAAAAAAATAAGATTGTCTTACCATTGTAGGTGACGAAGATATGCGGTTTAACATCCATGATGTGATCGAAGAACTTCTGAATAAGAGCCAGCTCATTCTCTTCATTGAATATTATGAATTGTCTGGAATTAACAATAAATAATTACGGGCGAAGGTCCGCCTGCGACGCAAGAGGTTGCGGGTTCGATTCCCGCCTCGGAACTACAATTTGTATGATCTGCAAATATTTGTTCCGGGTGTCTGGGTGTTATTTATGTATAATAAAAAATATCTATCTATGTATGTATATTATATTATTAAGTATATCAGAACTCTAGCTCCCGTAACACAAGCTTCGAGCTTACCACGGGGCTAGATGTCGCTGTGTAAATTGTCCAGCAATATTTATTTTATTTATTTATTTTACTTCTAATTTTTTTTTCAATATTGGTTGACTTATTCCAAAGATAAACTTATGTTGTTGCTTTGAACTTAGCGTGAGCCGCGTTTAACACATTGTTTAGCATTCATTTTCTTGCATTCTATTGACTCTAATAGGATGTTAGAGAAATATATTCATTTTATAACAACGGCAATTACTTACCTATGTATTTACAAAGGAGATAAAAAATGAATAGTGTAACGCACAAAAAATTTTGAATGTGAAATCTTATCTACTTGATTTCTTTGGTTTTATGACTGAGATTAAACTTACCCTTCAAACTCCGGTTTAGGCGTGTACTCAAAATCCTCGACATCAACCGATATAATCTCCCTATTCGTGATCAAGTATCCCTGCGCATCAATCATATACGAAATCATCATAATCTGGTCCGTTTGAGAGTCGGGAAACTTCAGCGGCAGTTTCGTCGTCTCGATGTCGAATGCGAGAACGATCGGATCGGGCCGTTCGATAATGTCGTCTCGCTTCGTGAATAGGGGTGTGTCTGTGCCTCTGCTTTTGACCGTGTACCAGGAACCACAGAATATTTCCAAGTCGGTTGATACTCTCACGTGGTAGGGGACGTCGTGTTCTCTGAAAAAGTGATTTGGTACTATTTTAGCCTTATTTATAAAGTGTGTTCGTATCTTTAAGAAGATTTTCATTTATAAGTATATGAAAATCAATGGAAATGAAATGAAATATTTTATTTTCCAATACACAATCCAATAAGTTCCAATTAGAGAAACTTAAAACTAGACACAGATGAAAAATAAATATAGAAATTTAGACACTATATAATTAGTACTTCATCCTGTACCTATGACACTGCCATGAGCCGCGCCAAACAAGAGTCAACTCAGTATATTGCAATTGCTGTTAGTTTCGCTAAAACTCGATAACGGCTGGGTCGATTTAACTGATTCTGGTTTCGACAGGTTCTCTAGAGAGGATATTTTATTACTTCATAATATTAAGTTAAAATATTATGAGGTACTAAAATATCCTTCACATACCTAATATCCAAGATATTTTCCAAATGATCAGTGGTCTTCTTAGCGTGTTCTATCGCAGCTGAGCTGGTCAGTGCGTTTGTGAGCATTTCAGCGTAAATCGCGTCTTTCTTCTCTCGCTCCTTGTTCTTATTGACGGCCGTCAGTAGCTCCCTTCTTACCTTCATCAACTCATTTTGTGTCATGAAGGATAACTTTATGTACCGCTGTTTGAGGCCCGATAAGTGATTCAGCTGGAAAATAATCCGTACTTACATAAAAATATACTTTATTGCACACCAGAATAACAAAAAGAAATATAGGTACCATAAAAAAGTGTTACAATGGGCATCCTTATCACTAAAAGCGATGTTGATTTACTTGTATTGTGATAAAGAATCACTATTAAGATTCAAAAGAAGTCTATGTTAAATACGAAGTAATGAATAATCAAGCCCTACTACGATTATTTACGTTCCCACTGCTGGGACATAGGGACTTCTCTCTTGACCCACAACCTCAAGTTAAGAATATGAATACTTAATATTAGAATAAAAAGTAGGTATCTGAGTAAGATTGATAGTATTACTATTTCTTAAAAAACTATAACTGTAAAATTGAGTTAACTGAAATAAAATAATAAAATAAAACTATAAAAATAAATGAACTATTACTTAAAAAATATAAATAAATAAATAAACTTACCAAATCCAAGTCCTCCTTTTCTACCATTTCTATCTTATGTAATGTTCCAACAAACTTTTTTGAAAGGTACTGTATGACTTCCTGCTCACACTCTCTGCGAGCAAGAATCATAAAGTACGGTTGAAACATCAGTGAGACCTTGAACCGTGAACCGTCCATCTCAATAAAGTAGTAATCCATGGCAGCTACCAGCCGTTTGTCTTCATCTAATATTTCAGTCTGGAACAAAAATGATCAATAGTTTATTAACCACAATGTTAATTATATAGGTTCATTGTTATAAGATATGTACCTGTTATGTTATAAAATGATGTGTTTTGCAAATAAATGATTGATTAATAACTAGCAAGACCCACATTTGCTTTGCCTTGGATCACTCACCCACATAAGTCATTTATGCCAAAAAATCTTAAAGATCACTTGGACAAGTCATTATATGTAATTTATATTATTGTTAAATTATGTTTATTCTATTGTTATGATTGTTTTAACATGTGTAACATAGTGATTTTCTATTGAGATATCAAACAGGCTCTTTCATTCTTTGTGAAACACATTGTTGAAATGTCCATCTCCAGCATTTTGCCATAGCAATTGCATATTATGTAGATATAAAAAAAGATTTACGAATAATTTTCAGTAAAATTTAAATTAAATGGGTGTTAGGTACTTACAGTATGCATGTTTAATAAGTAGCCAGTCCTTTCCTTCGCGTCACGAACTCTTTCAAATCCGTATTTTGAATCTATCCTGTCATTCTCCAAAGCCACACGAAGTCGGGTCTCAGATGAGTCTTCCCTAAAATAATAAAACTGTAACCTGGTAGTTTTGGGACAACAACATAACAATATTTTTTCGCATTTTGTACATACCTTGGGCCTGCAGAGTTGCCCGACTCATTTCGCTTATTAGACTCCCGATCAGACCTGTACTTTCCTGTGTTTTGATAGACCATTTTGCATATTTTTCTATTTATTTATTAACAAAACAATTTTTAACTTAAATTAACGCAACAAACAGTTCTATGATAATGTCACAAACATATGTCCAACTGTCAAATTTCGCGCCTTTTTGTAAGATTTCGTTCAATCTTCTTTCCAACTTTCAATTTAACCCTCACCTAACCTAACAATTAACTTATATTCTGTCACTGTCATGGCCTTATTTATCTGTCACACGCTCGTCGCACGCTCAGAAGTCGCACGTCACAGCATTGCATTATTTTCTGTTCTACCTTGTTTTGTTTTCGTTCGAATTCCCATGCCGATTTTGGGTTTAATTTTGCTGTTACATATTATATAAATCAAAGTGCGATTAGGTGAAAAATATTATTAAAATGGAGAGCACAAGAGACGACAGCAGTTTATCGGATCTGCTTTTATATAATTCAAGCTACACTAAAAAAGGAGATGTGAGTCTAAGCGATCTAGACTTTGCAAGAATGCGTATTTCAGCCCTGACAAAAGCTGCTGATATCAGTCCTCAAGTCAAGGAAGTAACCATTGGTCCAAACAGCCCATTAAAAAAAGAGCTGATATTAGAGGAATCTCCCATAAAAAAGGAGGTAAAAGAAGAAGAAAAACTCACAGAAGACAAACTGCGGCAAGACTTACGATACACACTCATTATGAGAGAATTTGAATCCCGACTTCAGGAAGCATCAGATAATATCTTTCAAAGCGTTGTGGAGAAAATGTTGAAAAGGAGAACAGATATATTTAACCAATCCTGCCAAAAACAAACAGAAGAATGTAAGCATAGGATACTCGAAATGAAAAAAATGCAACTTCTTAGAGAAATGCAAGCAAATGACAATTGTTTTATATTAGAAAAGGCGAAACAAGACGATAGGAAAACGCAAATGCTCTACCAACAGAGAATTGATGATATGAACAGAGTGTTAGAAGAACAAAATAGAACAGCCCGCTTTTTAGCAATCACAGATAGTCATAATAAGATTTGTATTTGCTACAAAGAAATCACAACTATACTGAATACAGATCCTTACGCTAAACAGATTTATAACAAATATGTGGATTCAATCAACTCAGTTGTTACTAATATAAGTGCCATCATGGATTTGTGCAACTCTGACCAAACTACAGACAAAGAAGTAACCCAGGCTGAAGTTTTATTATCAAACCTTTCTCACTTAAAAACTAAGATTCTAAATGATATAAATACACTACAGCAAGAGGAGGCAAGTAAAAATCAGAAAGCACAAGAGGCTTTGAAACAACAGGAGCTAGAAAAAAAGGCAGAAGAAGAAAAAGCCATTCAATTAGCTGAAACTCAGAAAGCAGCTAAGGAATCCATAAAAATTGCATCATTGTTTTATTCAACCAAAAACTACAACTATTATGAAGAACTTGCTTCATACTTAGAACAATATGAGGCACAATACAAAGAATTACTGGAAAATGTAAATCAGAAGAAGTTCAGATTTGACTGTCAGAAAGCTGTTAACACTCCAGTGAATGCACTGTCCTCAGTTAGCGGCCTGCACATTAGAGACAAATATGATAAACTGTCCAAGTTACTCAAAGGAGAGAGAGTGCAAGTGCTGGACACTTATGTGACAGCAACACAACATCCTCAGGGACTAGCTTACTGTACAGCACTACTCGCTAAAAAGATAGTCAGACAAGGAGATCTGTTAGTATCTAGCAAACCTGAAGCAGCATTTCCTTTGGCTGCATTGACTGTAGCTCTATGGGCCCAATTCCCAGAATTAGGCAGACTATTAGAAGCTAACTTTAATAAATTTTGTCCATATCTTGTACCTATGTTCTTACCAAAGAAACAAGGACAGATAGACAAGGAATTCTATCTTTCAAGAGGCTACACATACAGTGAAGACGGTGTTGTAGAAAAGCAAGATAAATTTTTGAAGAGGATTTCTGGCATATTCCGATTAAGATGTGCTATTTGGATAGCCTCAACTCCAAAGTTCATGAGTAATCCTAATCCACATGGGCTCCAGTATGGTTGGCGATGGCTATCCTCTTTCATAAACCTTAAACCAGAGCCTGATATCTGTGCCACATTGATCCATGACTTCTTTACTGTGTGTGGCTCAGAGTTCCATAAACATTATGGGAAGCAGTTTTTGAAAGTCATAAAATTAATCAATTTCCAGTATTTAGCTGTTCTTCAGAATATTGATGAAGGTGGCCCCAAGACAAGACTTGAAGTTTTTCTACAAAATGTGCTGAGCACAGGATTTATACCACCTCCCACAGGGCTGTTGAGTTCTAATACTTGGTAAATTTATGGTTGAATTATTTGAATTTACTATTATTTAAGATTGTAATTGAATTAAGTTATTTGCTCTAAATCATAAGACTTGTAAGTGACTTAACTTGATTTGTATTGAAGACTTGCATGAGACTTCATTAACACATTTTTAGATAATTTAAGAGCCAATTAAGTTGTAATTAAATGATTTATTCTTAATTTTTTTTTCTTATTTATCCTTATTTAGTTTAGTTTACTCCAGTCAGACAGTTAATAACTTACCCTTGCAGAAAAACTGCTACTACAAGAAGCTACTGCAAGACCTGAAAATAAATTTAAGTAATTATTTTCATACGAATGTTTGTAGGTTTTCATCTTATACTTGCTTAGTTCTCTCTACTCGATAAAAGATGTCGTTATTGAGATAAAAAATATGTGTAGGTACTCTGTGTCATAATTGGTGTGGAGATAAGTTGTTTATCTGTGGATTAGCACCACAGATATAAAATCTCCATCTTTAGTGTTGCCAACGGCAGATTTGCTTTAGGTGCTGTAAAGAAATCCTGTAAGATTGTAATTATTATAAATATAATATATACTATTTACACATTAACATCTAGCCCCGTGGTAAGCTCGAAGCTCGTGTTACGGGTGCTATAAATTTCTGATATTATTGTTTTGTTTATGTTTATTATTGCTTTGTGCATTGTACAGCAATATTTATTTATTTATATATAAATGGAGAAAAGGCGTTATATAGGGCGTATGATACCTATAAAATGGAAATGAAGGAATTTTTTACCTTACATTGTTTCACCATCATTTGTTATTCTATAGTTTTTAATTTTCCAATCCCATTTACACATCAACAGCGGGTAACACAAAAAGTAATGTCTGTCAAACAAAAAATCATCTGTGTGCTGCGAAATTATGGATTTTATTCGATGATATTGCCTTATTATTATTAAAACCATCTTTTTGTGTAACTACGTAACATAGTTTACGATTCTTTGCATTTATATAACAATGTGTACTTAATTTTTTACTAGCCTTATCATAACATAGGTTAATCATGATGATGGGAACAAATGACAACATATTCATGGCGAGATACTCTGCCTTCAACCCTTATCGACTTTGGTACAGAGACATGGGTTTCCAGACTCCAATAGGAGCTGGGGACGCTTTAGCGAAGAGTCTTTACTGCGGAATGAAGCCGACTTTTTGCTGGCAGTCGACTGATCCTAACACTCCCACGGGAGGGATATTTAATCTTGAATTTTCGCCGGACGGGTAAGTCTTTATACATAGAAACAAGTTTTTGTTTTTCCTTTGTTTACGTAGGAAGTTTGTTTCCTATTGCCAAAACACCAGGAAATTTATTTCAAGGATAGTGTTGTTGATTTATAAAGGATAAAAAATGGCATTGAAATTAAATGACTTCCTGTAACTCAACTTTAAAGAAAGTTGCCTGTACTGATACTTTTACTATTTTAAATACCTAACAATATAAGTAGGTGTTCTGTAATTTGGCTATGAAATGCCAGGGCTTAGAAACTGACTTCATAATAAATTTGTTTATTACACTCAAATTACAAATTCTAAATAATTTCTGGGTGTGGATTCTCTTTTAAGTGAGTTCTCTTTTAAATACTTGTGTTAGAGTCCCACTACGTTTATTAAATGTTTGAGTAGAAAGAAAGAAAAGAAAGAATTACTTTATTGTACACCATTAATAAAATAACATTAAAAGTGGGTAGATACAAAATATGATAATTGGATGATGAGTAGATGCGAAATTAATGCTTTATGATAATCTTAATTGCTGTTGTTAACCAGATAATGAAATTGTCATATAAAAAAATATATTTATTAATTATTGTTAAACAAAATCAAGAATATTGTATGAGATTAATTTTTCAGGTCATTATTAGTTGCTGCCTGTGAAAAGCGGACCATTCAGATTTTTGACCCTATTAATCATAATAGAATACATTGTATGGTTGGTGCTCACTTAGACTGTATTAATTGTGTAAAGTAAGTTAAATCACATACTTGTACTCATAGAACTAAAACAATAAAAAATAATTAGTCCTGGTTCTAATTCTGGCTGTGAAATATGGTTATGTTTTATTAAATTACTTTGTACCCACAATTTTGTAATTAAGTAAAGTATTTGCTTATTTAAAGTTATTGTTTAATTAAAGTGTTTATACCTCATAGTTAAAGGGATTATACATTTGATACCTCAAAACAAATTTGTACTGCAGATATCTTCAAAACAAAAAAATAATAGAAATCAGCATTCCTTTAACCTGTGGTCTCAATTAGAAAATAAATTGATCCTTGTATGGGTTGTATGTGTAAAACACAAATCATGGTGTGTGAATTGTCCAGAAAAAAATATTTATTTTAACTTTACATTTACATGTTAATATAATGATAATTTCTATTTTAGATTTCTAGATAGTCGAATGTTTGCAACATGCTCCGATGACACTACAATAGCTCTGTGGGATATCAGAAACCTAAATAAGAAAATATGTTCCCTAGTAGGTCACTCTAAATGGGTGAAAAACATTGAATTCTCACAGAAGGATAAACTTTTAGTTAGTTCTGGATTAGATGGCAGCATTTACACATGGGATATAAACTCTTATACAAGAAGTAATTTACTTTACCAAAGGTTTGTACAAATTTATTATATTAATGAGTCAATGTTTTGACAAGTTACTTTATAATAAATGCCTTTAAATATCTACTCATATTAAGTTCAACTGGGCAACAAAAATGAGCATGCATCTCCAAAACCCATTATAGGTGAATTGTTATAGTCTTCTGAACCACCAGGCAGAATTGTTATAATTATCAAGACCTATAATGAGTTTTATTTGAGAGACTTTATGTATATGACATAGTAAAACACTGACTTTTCTGACTTCTATACATGATTATGGAATTTTCTTGTTTTTCAGAGTGATCCACACTACAAGTCTTATGCGATGTAGACTATCACCGGACGCAAATCAAATGATACTATCCACTACTGGTGGATTGATAATACTGATACATAACTTGAATCTGGCCACGCTAAGTTCTGATATGTTAGGATTCAAGGTATGTATTGAAACTGAGTTGCTAGATGTTTTGTTGACTTCTGTGGCTCGGCGCAAGATCCCTTTGTATGGAGAGAACAAATGTTTGCAAGACTTTTTGATGATGATGATGATGTTTTTGGAGTTATAATATGAAATCAAAAAAATTTAATTTAATAAAAATTATAATTTGTGCTATTAACTATACTTACTTATAACATTTTTGAGATGAGCCACCCTTAACATTATGTACCTATATAAAAAAATAGATGCCGGTTGATTCTCAGACCTACTCGAAAATTTATTATAAGTTTTTAAGAATTGGTCCAACCATAATGTAGGAGTTTGGCATCTAACACTGTGATACGCGAATTTTAATATCAGATTAACCTTTTCAGCCCAATCTGTACCGTTTGATGCAAGTGAGCCAGCAACACATACCGGTCGCTGCGAAGTTCAACCACCTGTTCGACTCGGAGAGGAAGCAGAACAGGGTCGAGTTCGTGTCTGACTTCCCCAGCGATAACGATGCCGAGGTCGTCAGCTCTTTACAGGTTAATAAATAAATATGTAATAATAAATAAATAAATATTACTGGACAATTTTACACAGCGACATCTAGCCCCGTGGTAAGATCGAAGCTTGTGTTACGGGTGCTAGATTTCTGATATATTAATATAATTCATAGATTTTTATAACACCCAAACACTCGGAACAAATATCTGCAGTAAAAATTTTGTTTCGAGGCGGGAATCGAACCCGTAACCTCCTGCGTCACTAGCAGACCTTCGCCCGCTGTGCCACAGGAACGTTAAATTAAGTAGCAGAGCATGCAACACCTTCTACCAATGCAGCAGAATGCTAGGAAAAACATGGGGACTCTCACCGAGAATCACCATGTGGCTCTACAAGGCTGTAATAAGACCCACCATAACATACGGATCAATAGTATGGTGGACAAGAACCGAACTCAGTACGGCGATAACTAAGCTACAACGCTTCCAGCGGATGGTATGCCTAGCTATCACAGGCTGTATGAGAACGACGCCGGCGGCTGCGCTAAACATGATCCTCAACCTAGCGCCGCTGGACCTACAAATTCAACAGGAGGCAACATTGTCAGCCCTCAGACTACATAATCTTGGCATATGGGGCACAACCACCAGCGCGCATGCGCGTATTTTGGATAGGGCGCTAAAATACCAACCACTTCTAGCTGCCCCGTGCGACCTCATGCTCAAGAAAACCATACCGAACAAACACTACCAGATACAACTATATGAGGATCCCAAGGATGAATCAAATATCCACGAAGTGAGAATTTATACAGACGGCTCCAAAACCGAAACCGGAACAGGAGCCGGCACACACTCACTGGACCTCAATATGAATATATCGATAACACTAGGAAAACACAGCTCCATATTTCAATGTGAATGTGCAGCAATAACCGAGGCAGCAAAAGCGATACAGAGGAGACAAATCACTGGATACAGTATCAGGATCCTCTCTGATAGTGCTGCTATACTTTCAGCCTTGCAAAATAGAGAATGCAATTCTAGGCTGGTGCACGAGTGCCACCTCGCATTGGAAGATGTATCAGAGAATAACAAGATCATACTCCAATGGATCAAGGGGCACAGTAACTCCTATGGAAATGACGCAGCTGACGAATTGGCACGACAAGGAGCGGGTAACACCATTGAAGGTCCGCAACCATTCCTACCTCTGCCATTCTCACAACTGCGAACATGGATAAAGAACCGTACTAAGGACCTACATAATGAACGCTGGCAAAACCTAAATGAATGCCGACAGGCTAGGGCGGCACTGCCAACACTGTCACCAAGACTAACTGGACGTCTACTTAACCTAAACAGAGCGGACCTACGTGTCCTGGTAGCCACTATCACGGGACACATTACCCTTAATAAACACCTATTCACCATCGGAGCAACGGACAGCCCACTCTGTAGAGGGTGTCTTAGCGAAGAAGAATCAGCTGCCCACGTAGTCCTGGAATGCGAGGGAGTAACAGCGGAACGAATTCAAATCCTCCAACTGCCGAGGTCACTCCGTGAAGCCTGCGATGACCCCAGGACGATTCTGTGCTTCTGGTCGGAGTTAGGCTGGTTACACTAGCGGACCAACCACGCACAAAGGACCAAATTTGAGTCCAATTGCGGAAAAAGGAGTCCCCAAACTAAACTAAACTAAACTAACGTTAAATTAAGTATTTGTATGTTAACACATTTGTCCAGTGACTTTATTGATTTAATATGTTTACAGATACATCCACAAGGCTGGACGGCGTTAAGTAGGAATATAAGCCACGAAGATAGGTCCGAGGTGAGTGACACAAAATTAGACATAGTCGACAAAACAAGACAGTAAAAACATTTTTATGCTCTAAGAATATCTACACAAAGACATTATGTAAACTCAAACACATTGTTTTAAAGTTTTTAAACTAAAGAACGTTAACTTTCTTATGATATATTTTCGATTAAATGTTACGCTTGACACACGTTATTTTATGGTTTGTTCGCAGTGGACGTGTATCCACGACATCCAGCCCCTCAGCCCGGCGGAGGAGGCGCTCAAGAGCACGCGGGACCGCTCGCCGTCGCCGCCGCCGACGCGCCGCCGGGGCCGCGTCCGCGTCATACGCGGCGCCTGGCCCGTGCGAGGCGACCTGCCGTTAGTAACTATCCGATAGATATAACTAGACCCTAGAGTTCTCTAATGTAATCTTGCAATTAAAAACACACATTAATGTGTTAAAATTAGCTAAAACAAATACTACGCACACAGGCAATGCGTTGTGTATAGCAAAGTGTTACAAAACAAATTGAAAAAAATCCATTTTATAAATATAAAAATAAAATAGATGATGTATGTGATGTATCCAAAGGTTGCCTGGAAGAGATCGTTCTTTAGCGATAAGGCCGCCCATTGTACTTGTTTCTTTGTTGTTTATGTTATTTTTGTTTGTTTGTTTTGGTGTGCAATAAAGTGTTTTGTATTGTATTGTATACAATGATTTTGTAATAATAATTTGATATTTTGGTAACATAAAGACCTTTTTTTATAGTTTTAAATATCCTGCTGAGATCATACAGTATAATAAAATATAATACAATAAACTTTTCAGACCAAGACTGAGAAGAAGTCCACGTTTCACGAGCCGCGAGCAAATTGAATTCGAACCGAGACGCAGCTCGCGTCTGCAAGGGAACCAGCCGGACCGGGCGCGCGGCGACGAGAGCGAGCGGGACAGACAGGACGGCCCCGCCGCGAGTGCGAGCGAGAGGAGAGACGCGGTGCCCGGCCCCAGCAACGTGCCGTCGGGCGATGGAGCGAACAACGTCAACGCTGCGGCTGATGCGGCCGCCGTCACTATTGGCAGGGTTTGTTGTTTCATTCTATCACCAGCTTCACAGCGAGAAAGAGCGAGATAGAGATATTATGTCTGTTTTTTTTATTATTAAATTTAAGCCCTAGCTGTTATATTGCGATAACATTTTTTGCATACTCATAAGATAAACCACTTATTAAATTAACTTAACATGTTAATTATGTCTGGTTTGGATAACTTTTCTTTGACTCTCTTACCAATAGCCTAGCTATGTTGAATCAACATTGATTTACTGTGTCCTATTAGATACATCGCATAGTTAATAGGGCATCTATTTGTCATTATATTAATATCATTTGTTTCTTTCCAGGGTATGCAGAATGATTTATGGGAGGCTAGTATTTCAATTAAACAACAAAGGATATTACAGGACTTAATAAGGCGGTAAGTTTGTTTTATAATTACTTCATCATTTATGTAACACAGGCGGAATATAACCACCACGAGAGGCAAAGACCATTGACTGACCAAAATTTGATTATTATGGAGTGGATGCAGACGGGCTGAAATTATGAGGTACAAATAAACATTTTTTTATTTATCATCTTCTAAAAAACCATTCGCAGAGGGTCGATGAGACGTAGCTTCAACATGCAGAGGATAACGGGCATCAACACGGGCATCACCCCGCCGCCTCTTCGAACAACAGGGATCAACCTAGCTTTCAACCCTGCACCTGATAGGTAAGAATTAGTCGTTAAACGTATATCTAAATTTCAGATTTCTATTTCAAATTACGATTCTATAGACTCCCGGTTCTTTAAATTGACAATTAAATTATACAACCTACAGTCTTCCAAGATAAAATATGAATTCCGTTATTTTTGTTTAGTTAAGATTTGTCTATAAAATGAATTATATAATATCTGATATGATAAGTAATGACCTTGCTAGTACATCAAAGTAGGTTTTGCGATGCGATTAAACACTAACCCTCTTATCCACAATACTCAATTTATTTATTCTTAGTTCATCCTTATTTTTAATTTAGTTTTCTTTTACTACGTTATTTTTACTTTATCCTGCATGTATTATGAAAGGGGGTTAGCGTTGTATATTTTATTATTATTTATAATACGTTTATAAATAATAAATGATTTGCCGCAGTACCTTTCAGGCCGTTAGCCCTAGCGCCACAACCACGACTCCCTTGAATCCTGTCTATGCAAGGTCAGTTAACATTTTGGCATAAGTCCAATCAGTCTTGGTATAGGTAATGTACCATCAAAAATATATATACACTAAATTAATATACAACAGTATTATTTCCGATAACACATTATCACATTATGTTAGACCAAGAGCCTGTGATGGCCAGACCTTCCTTTAATTCACAAGCGTGAAAATTATTTCATGTGTATGTCTAACATAGGTAAGAATAACCCCCAAACATGAAACCTGGATCGCGGTTCCTTTGGGAGATAACAACCTTTTACCTGTTATCTCCCAAAGGAACCACGATCCAGGTTTCATGTTTGGGGGTTATTCTTACCTATGTTAGACATACACATGAAAGAAGTTTCACGCTTGTGAATTAAAGGAAGGTCTGGCCAGACCGGGCTCCTAGTATAGACTAATAACCTGTGATGGCCAGACCTTCCTTTAATTCTGAAGCGTGAAAATTATTTTATGTGTATGTCTAACATAGGTAAGAATAACCCCCAAACATGAAACCTGGATCGTGGTTCCTTTGGGAGATAACAGGTAAAAGGTTGTTATCTCCCAAAGGAACCGCGATCCAGGTTTCATGTTTGGGGGTTATTCTTACCTATGTTAGACATACACATGAAAGAATTTTCACGCTTGTGAATTAAAGGAAGGTCTGGCCATCACGGGCTCTTAGGTTATGTATTTGATTCTTTATGACGATTAATAATTAATGGTCATAAATAATTTTTTACACATTACTAACACATCTTACTTATTATGAAATAACAGCTTTTAATTTAATTAATACCAATCAGATCTCGAGTTATATGATTCTGGCTTCTCGTAACACTACTTACTAACTGCACGAATGCTTCCCGTGTTACCAACCAATCCTCAATATGTTTATTGTTTATTAAAATAAGATCACAACAATACAGTAGTATTACCAATACGTTATGTCTAATTGTAATTAGTAATTGTCTTCGCTTATCATGGTTTGCCAAACCTTCGTCCAGTGTGTATCATCTACATCAATTTTTTTTTTTTTACATTTAATTCAATTTAATTTTCAGAACGGTTATTACCAATCTACTATATAAAAATAAGTCGGGTTTTCTTTCCTGACGCTATAACTCCAGAACGGACGAACCGAATCCACAATTTTGCATTCGATGGAAAGATCTCGCTCGGGCTGTGTGAGGTTAATAGCAAAGAAAATTGCGGGAAATTGTAAAACGCGGGCAAAGCCGCAGGGTGGAAAGCTAGTTACTTATAATCATATATAATTTTTAATTGATTCATAATATACATTATTTTTACACTCTGGCATACAAAAGTTAGTGAAGAGCCTTGGTGTTGGTACATGTTACAATGGTTTAATTAAAGTTTTAAAAATCAATCAATAACTTATTTTAACTTATTTAAATATCATCTCTCTATTCCATCCAAAGGTTGCCTGGAAGAGATCGCTCTTTAGCGATAGAGCCGCCCATTGTACGTGTCTCTTTTTGTGTTATATTCATGTGTTTTGTAATGTATTGTATTTTGTAATAATGTTATTTAGGCCATCTCTGTCGGGCATGACGCCGGACCGATTGACTCCGGAACAGACAGAGACAACGGCGGAAGACAAGAGGAGTTATAAGAAGAATCGGGACCGTCTGCTCTATTACATCGAGGAAACTAACCAGGGGAAAGGATTCATTAAGGTGCGTGTTTATTTTACTTATAGAACTGATCGTACCTAGTTGTAACTGAATGATTTTCCCATATGACCAGTGATTAGCCTTGTGTGTCCAAAGTTTTGGACTCCAAACATGTGTTACTACCTTACTACATGTGACAGATAATCGGATTATAGCTTTGAAGAGGCTTTCAACAAAACATTCTGAGGGTTTTAGGTTATTCTAAAACCAACTGTGGACTTCCAAAAGCTGAAATTCATTACTCAAGAACATATAATAAAATAGCTAAATTGTGAGCTTATTTCACCAACTCTTCTGTGACTATGTGGCGCAGTGGGTCTGCTTGCGACGCAAGAGGTTGCGGGTTCGATTCCCGTATATTATATTAAGTACCGTTACATAAGCTTCGAGCTTACCACGGGGCTAGATGTTGCTGTCTGAATTGTCCGGCAATATTTCTATTTATTCAATAATTTACTATTTTCCAGGAGCTGTGTTACTCAGCAGACGGGCGCATAGTCTGCTCGCCGTTCGGCAAAGGCATCCGCCTACTCGCCCTAAACGATAACTGTAGCGAAATCTCCAGCGTCATACAAGACTTTGACGGTCCGCAACAGATGGTCGAAATAGGACAAAGTTTAGGACATCATTCTGATCTCGTTGTTTGTGCTAAGTTTAACCCGCGCTTCCATACACTCGTATCTGGTTGTTTGGAAGGAAAAATTGTTTGGTATCAGCCTTACAGTGGAGAACCGATCTAATAAATACAAAAGTATTCTTATGTTTTCGTTTTATTTAACCGTTATCACGCACCGTCTTGGCCTACATCTATGTATTTTATTTATGAATATTTTAAATCAAACAGCCAAATCTATACTATATTATAAAGCTGAAGAGTATGTTTGTTTGAATGCTCAGTAAAAATTATCTCAGGTCTATTTGAAAGATTATTTTAGAGATGGATATTGAAGATATATAAGGAGGCGTCATATCGCGTCATCGCTTTCTTTTTTCCCATGTTATTAGCATATAATATTATTGGATTATGCCTAATGAAAAGCTCATAACAATTTGTAGATGTATGATTCAACAATCTCAACAGAACTACATAATAAAGTACGAGTTCATTCACAGTATATACAATCAAATATGGCCGCCCTCCTTCAGCTTGGCCACGAGCGTGTCGACGTCGGGCACGATAGTTTTATTTATAAATACGTAGGATCTAATTAATAACATGTTCTATATGTGAAGCATATAATATTATATTGTAATAAAACGCTCATAAACAATTTGTAGATGTATAATTCAACAATCTCAACAGAACTACATAATAAAGTACGGGTTCATTCACAGTATTTACAATCAAATATGGCCGCCTTCCTTCAGCTTGGCCACGAGCGTGTCGACGTCGGGCACGATGGAGCCGGCCTGCCTCACGGGCGGGTCTTCTACGGACACCACTTTGATGCGAGCTGCGAGGTCCACACCGAGGTCTTTTGCTGTTAGTTTCTTTAGGGGCTTCTTTTTGGCTTTCTGTAAGGAATATAAAACATGTTACATCTATGTATTTTAAAGCGACTTCAAAAAATGAGGAGCTTTCTCTATTCGACCGTTTGTATGCTTTTCTTATGTTTGTTCACGGATAACTTCGATGTATATGAAATGATATTTTTTGTTGGGAAGAAGACAATTCAAATGCCATCATTAAACCCTGATTTCCTTATGGGAACTCTCCGATAACGAAATCAGAGTTTGATGATGGCAGACCAGAGAATTGAGGGAAACTTACAATAATCGTCAGGGCAACTAATGCATTTGTAAGTTTTGTATAGAGGCAGTTTGCAGTCGTTTTTTTGGAACGAAGTTCCTTATCGCGCGTTGTGAAAAGGGGCTAGACGGAAAAAAGTTGTCACGACACTTTTTGCGGCGTCGCATGTTTCTCTGTCTGTCTCTCTCTCTCTCTCTTATAGAAAGCAAGCCAGATATTTTCATTTCAAGGAACTTCGTTCCATCCGGGTGTCCCTTGACACCTCTCAAGTTTTTTTTGTAAATAGATAAGGTATGTTACCATGATATTAGGCAGTGTGGCGTATCTAGGCTCGTTGAGTCGCAGGTCCGCGCTGATGACAGCGGGCAGCTTCAGCTTTACAACCTCCAAGCCGCCGTCGACCTCGCGCGTGACCGTGAGACCACCGTCCGATTTCTCTATCTGTAAGGGAAGAGAAATCAGATATTATGATAAACAAATATTATATTAGAAAATGGTATAGGAAAAAATATAAGATCACAATGGTCCTTGAGTAAGAGTCGAACGCTTTAGCTTTAGCTAAACCGGATTTTTCTATACCATTTTCTTATATTAGTTAGAAAGGTTTAGTGAGTCAATCAGTATAAAACAATTTACATAGCTAACAATTTAGGATTTCTACGGTTTTAGGAACTAAAATGTCACTTTTTAACTAGGTTTAACAGTTGCTGGCATTGCAAAATACAACATTTATAACTGTTGTACGTAATAATATACTTTACCTTGGAGGCAAAAGTGCCCTGAGGCCAGTCTAGTAGAGCCGCTGTCATTTGTGCTGTTTGGTTGGAGTCATCATCAATGGCCTGAAATTAATAAAATCGGAATGGTAAATATAAGATCCTGCAATAGAGACATCAGATTAAACTTCTCAATTAGGTACCTACCAATAATAATTTACATAGTAAAAGTTGCACAATAAAAAATGACACAAAACACATAGTAAATGTTGATGATTTTTAAATTACCTTTGCAAAAAAAATGTAGTGTCAGACAACATAATAATATAAGTATTATGTACATGTACATCTCTCGAGTTGCTGACGTTTGGGACAAAATTTCTTGGGACACATTGTCCCAACCGACACTTTTGATTTTAATATTTTTTTTACTGTCGTTTCGGACACATCAAATTATTGAAGCTGTTGAGTACAGTCAGATAAAAAGTTTTTAATCAAAGTAATATAATGTGATAAAGCTATGCTTTGCGAGCATGTGGTGACTTACATGAATGAAAAAAAAAACAACAAGTCTCTTTCATAACGTATATTTGGTATAAATCAACATCTTGTATACTTAGGTATCTAATATCTATATGTGATCTGATCACTCAAAAATATCTCAAATATGTTTTTTTATTACTATGAGTATGCATAAAAATCATAGATCAGCAAGGCCTATTATCTGCTGAAAAAAACGATAACCTTAAAACAAAATAAAAAATACTAAACCTACTATAATCACAGGATTTTAAACAGCATTTGGCACCAATTTAACCCATTATAGACTTTAAAATCAACAAAATTAAAAAAAATCTAAAGATTTTCTTAGGTATATCATAAACAATTTTTCTATCTTAACCTTCACTTACTCGCAAGACGAATTGTTTTGTTGTTGTCCTTCGGTCTTGGTGTAAAATAGAGCGAAATAGAGCTATAAAATAAAGAGATAGAGAGAGTGAGACCTTGCGAAATAGATGCATAAATTTCGTCATCTTGCTGTGCCGCACCGCCGCCGCGCCTCGGTAAACGCGTGTTTTTTAACTGACTGTACAATGCAGCTATTTTTAATGGTGTCCGAAACGACAGTAAAAAAATATTAAAATCAGAAGTGTCAGTTGGGACAATGTGTCCCAAGAAATTTTGTCCCAAACGTCAGCAACTCCATCTCTCAGAGCTACCCATAATAAACAATTGAATACCATTTCACTTAAATTTAATACATACCAATTAACAAATCCCAACAATAGCATGTAAAACACAAAATTTCATTTATAGTTATGAAATTTTGTAATATTTAATAGTTACTTCATAGTCTCATTTAGAACCCATTTTGACCCAATGATGCAATAAATAATTGCAGGACAATTTTCACACAGCAACATAGCCCCATGGTAAGCTATTTCTGATATACTTACTTAATATAATATACATACATAGATCGATATTTTTTGTTATACGTAAACAATAGTAGTAAAAAATTATGATTTAGGTACTTGGTTTTCGCAGTATAGTGACGATATAGTAGGTTGTTATAATGATGATAAGTTTTACCTGTTTGCCAACAATAACAACATCGGCTTTCTCGTCCTGTGACAGTTTAGCGAGAATCTTGGCTACATGCAGCGGCTGCATAGTCTCGTACTCAGCTCCAGCTACTTCAACATGGATGGCACGGTCAGCACCCATGGCTAAGGCTGTTCTGAGAGTTTCCTGAAATATTTACGTAGTTATATTATAAAATTAGTTCAACCAATGTTTCCCACATCTGGTGTGTAATAAAGACGTCGTCCTAATTGGGAGTGATTGTACAATGGTTGGATTTTGGATTTGGAATCAATCTGTAAGTCATTCAACAAATAAAAAATAAATAATAGAAACTCTTAATGCATAGAACCATAGATACCTGTGCCTGAGCGGGACCACAAGAGACAGCAATAACTTCACTTGCTAGTTTCTTCTCCTTCATCCTCACAGCCTCCTCCACCGCGATCTCATCAAAGGGGTTCATAGAGTGCTTCACACCATCTGTCACCACACCACTCTTGTCTGGCTTGACGCGAACCTGGTTAAAATATTTCACTTGTTTTGTTTGTATCAATCAATATGGTATTGTTTTAGCTAGTGTTGCCTATTACCCTGATTTAGATGGTGTTTTTATTTTTAATTGAACATCTTAGTAATTAATAGAGTGATCAGGGGAAGGCCTTTGCAAAGCAGTGGGAAACTGCCGACCGAAAAAAATTTTTTTTTAAGTAGGTAAAACTTAAATATTATATGATTCAAATCTTTATTATTGATGAGTGAGTTTTACAAGTCTTTTATAAACAATTGAATTGGTAAAATATTTCTGGATACTCGACACAATACAATTTAACAAGTTGTTTTAATCATTAATCTAAAAGCAACCCTTCTTCAATGTAACTGTGAAGTAACAATAGTAAATTAAAATTTGTTTAGAGTTCAAGGTTTTTACTGATAATGATAAGATAATGGAGATGAATTATAAACCAAATAACTGTGTGAAAAATAAGTGATAAGATGTACAAGGCCCACGTTTAAACGAAGATAAATCTTTCAAGATTTTATATAAATGATAATTTACATTCAGAAACTGAAAACAGAAATGTAACCTTTGCACTTAACACTTTTGGCTCACCTTTACGGCGTAATCGATCACTCTCTTGACACCAACAAGAACGCGAGACATTTTGCCTAATTTATAATTTGAAAATGGAAGATATTATTAGTTAATTCAAGTGATTTTTAAAATATTTAACAAAAACAAATGAACATAGATGAGGACGAAGTCCAATTTTAAATTGAATGAACGAAATAAACAGAATTGAATTGAGCCAACCTCAGAAGAAGGATATATCTATGGAGCCAACCAACAGCTGTCACATCAGAAAGTAAACGTCAAAAATAATAGGGATGTGTTGCAAAATGCAAACCTACCACAGATCAGTTATTAATTACCTACCTAGAAAACCCGAGGTAATTTTTGGATATTTTTTGGTATAATATATGTCAATGATTTTATATAGTACTAGCTGACCCGGCAAACGTTGTTTTGCCATATAAATAATTTCCTATAAAAAAAAATAGGGGTGGACTACCCCTAACATTTAGGGGGATGAAAAATAGATGTTGGCCGATTCTCATAGATACCGGATAAGCACAAAAAAATTCATCAAAATCGGTCAAGCCGTTTCGGAGGAGTATGGCAACGAAAACTGTGACACGATAATTTTATATATTAGATTTACATTGGTAAATCATTGGTATATGTATATTGTATATAGAAAGCAGCAAGATACTATATTTATGGAATTACGTGTCCAATAGTTTCGAAACCTATTAGTATCAAAAAACAAATAATCGAATGTTCCTCTTATAAAATTAGTATAGAAAGAGGTTATGGCCTAAGATAAAATATTAAAGGTTGGGGAAATAAAAATAAATTTAATTATAATTATTTATCTTATTACATTATTATAAACACACCAATAGATATTCTTAAAATACTCAATACGCCAAGGTATTTAATTAGACTAAAATTTGAATTCTTTGTACTTCTTGGCCTGCTTTGATTCTGTATTCTGTTGCCGTTTTCTTTTATTCTGAAACAAAAGAGAATATTAAATATTAAGAATATGACTGTGTACATACATAATATAAAATTGGCTGCACTGGTAATTTTCTTTGGATAACAGTTAAAGTGAAGTCACAAGTTTTTAAAAACAACTACAACTGTAACAAAGCGTTTACAGATGGGCATGGAAAAGTAATGGAAATACCGTCAATGAAGCGATACCTTCAGTGATGGTATAATACTATCTTTGCTCATCTACATGTCTAGGGCTGTGACGGTGGCGGTGGGCAGCAGAAGTGTTAAATATTACCTCCCAAGTTCGAATCTTCTGTTATCTGTGATAATACTGTACCTTCTGCCTCGCCACGTGGTCGGCCAGCATGTCGGAGAGGTCCTCCTTGTCCTTGCCGGGGCGCGTCTCCCGCAGATGGCGCTCGTAGCGCGCGGCGACGGCCTCGGGCTCCAGCTCCAGCTCGGAGGGGTCGAGCGCCACCTCGACGCCGCCGCTGCGCCCCTCCACGCCTTCGCTGGTGGCGCCCGCGGGGGGCATGCTTCTTTTGCCTGTCAACAATATATGGGTTAGGACTCATTGTACGAGATACGACGGGTGAAGCAGAAAGAGAACCGCGCGTGCGAGCAGAGAGGAGACGGAGCACGGCGGGACGCTCAGTCACGAGGAGAAAGACTGCTCTTGTCGTGGTCGAAACGTCGAGGGTGTTTACACTCCTTAGTTAATACGTGAGTAATTAGCGTTGTTATAAAATGAAAAATGAAGAAGCAGAAAGCTGTTTTGGTCTTCTCTGTTTAGAGTGATACCGACAAAGACGAAAGTTTATCTATGGTGTGTATTTTGAATTGCAAATAAAATTATATTTCCTCTACCATTGCGTTCGAATTCTATAATCCTGGCACAGACTTTTAGCAACTTATAAGTAAAATTCAACATTCAAAAAATAAGAGGTTTTAATGTCCGCACCTGGATTAGCCGCGTTGATATCGTAAACGTGCGTGGACGCCATCATGCCCGCAGTCAGCCCCACGCGGCGCTCCGGCAGCACTTGGTACAATGCGGGCGTGTCTCCACTGAAACAAATACAGTCACATGAGTTTAATACTGTAGTTCTCACAATAACCGTAAGACGTCAGTGGTGGCGTGCGCTCTACATACCCTTCAACATCACTCTCGCTCTTTTTCTTCCTGAGCTCGATGGTGTCCGGCGTCTCCATGCCGGGCGGCACGGAGCTGATGCCGAGCGGCGTGACGAGCCCCTCGCCCGGCGTGGCCACGCCGGCTGCCACCTCGCCCTCTGTACCCTTCTCGCCTTCTTCTTCGGACTCTTCTGCAAATTAAACCGAAAATAAATAAACATTGCTAGACAATTCACACAGCAACATCTATTATAGGCCTGTGGTAAGCTCGAAGCTTGTGTTACGTGTTATGTTAAAAAAAATAAGATTGATAATAGATTTAAGAAACCATCGGTAGGTTCTAGGTCTTGGCACTTTTATCTAGATTTATCTCATAACATAGAGTATGTGTGCTTATAGAAATCTTACCTTCTTCTGATTCCTCCTCAGATTCAGACTCCAGTTCACCCCACATAGTCCTGTCGATATCTTGGTCTTCATTATCCTGCAAACATGATCTATTTTAAGACACGTTCCATCTTTTAAATTGGTCAAAACAGTCTCAATTTATTCTTACGTAACTCCTCGATAGCGTATGGGTTAGCGCAAGGGCTAAACTGGGTTGGCGTGGGTTCGATTCTCACTCAGACCAAGGTTACATAGTGATCTTGTAATTTTTCCCATACCATTTTCTAATAAGCTAAATAGAAGTTCTTACATCTTGTCCACTGCTCTGGTGTCCGAACACATCTCCATAGAGCGGCTTCCCCGTCTCGTCCACGGGTGGTTTCCCCCAGCCGCCCGCGTGGTATCCGAACGCGCAGCCGTCAGGTATGGGCGCGTTGAGACCTGGTATCTTCAGGTTGGGATACGACGGCGGTGGCCCGTAACGCTGCTGCGCGATCAGCCATGGAGGCGGCACCTGGTGATGAAGATTATGGTGAAACGTGATGATTTTAGGGTTTAAAATGGAGGATCTCTTCTTCTTGCTAGGATATTACGGAGTTTTGAGACAAACTTATTCTGATTTGGACAAAAAATAAGTGGTAAGTAATTATAGACTAGAGCGTTAATAGTTGCCTGGGATTTAACATTCGTCTGGTTAATTCACAACATATTTTATGGAAGAATAATAATGATTATTCACACAATGCGAAATCACTTGTTTCATTTTATTCTGACACTACATATGCAATTTGGACCATTACTTTTATTAGCAAGTATTGGCGATAGAAAACACTCGACAAGAGACAAGACACAACAAGAGCAGTCTTTCTCAGGAGAGCTCCGTCTCCCCTCTGCTCGCGCGCGGTTCTCACTCAGTGTTTTAACTCCTTAAATGTGAAAACATGTTGACAACTGACCTTGTGTGAGCCCGGGCCCACAGGCATGCCGAGCGCCGTCCGCAGCTCCTCGGTGAGGTCTCCGGGCTTCTTCTCGCGGAGCCGCGTCTCGAACTCCTTGCCCTCGTAGTACAGGTCGCCGTGGATGGTCATGCGTGGCTTCGTTTGTAAACATGTTGACAACTGACCTTGTGTGAGCCCGGGCCCACAGGCATGCCGAGCGCCGTCCGCAGCTCCTCGGTGAGGTCTCCGGGCTTCTTCTCGCGGAGCCGCGTCTCGAACTCCTTGCCCTCGTAGTACAGGTCGCCGTGGATGGTCATGCGTGGCTTCGTTTGTAAACATGTTGACAACTGACCTTGTGTGAGCCCGGGCCCACAGGCATGCCGAGCGCCGTCCGCAGCTCCTCGGTGAGGTCTCCGGGCTTCTTCTCGCGGAGCCGCGTCTCGAACTCCTTGCCCTCGTAGTACAGGTCGCCGTGGATGGTCATGCGTGGCTTCGTTTGTAAACATGTTGACAACTGACCTTGTGTGAGCCCGGGCCCACAGGCATGCCGAGCGCCGTCCGCAGCTCCTCGGTGAGGTCTCCGGGCTTCTTCTCGCGGAGCCGCGTCTCGAACTCCTTGCCCTCGTAGTACAGGTCGCCGTGGATGGTCATGCGTGGCTTCGTTTGTAAACATGTTGACAACTGACCTTGTGTGAGCCCGGGCCCACAGGCATGCCGAGCGCCGTCCGCAGCTCCTCGGTGAGGTCTCCGGGCTTCTTCTCGCGGAGCCGCGTCTCGAACTCCTTGCCCTCGTAGTACAGGTCGCCGTGGATGGTCATGCGTGGCTTCGTTTGTAAACATGTTGACAACTGACCTTGTGTGAGCCCGGGCCCACAGGCATGCCGAGCGCCGTCCGCAGCTCCTCGGTGAGGTCTCCGGGCTTCTTCTCGCGGAGCCGCGTCTCGAACTCCTTGCCCTCGTAGTACAGGTCGCCGTGGATGGTCATGCGTGGCTTCGTTTGTAAACATGTTGACAACTGACCTTGTGTGAGCCCGGGCCCACAGGCATGCCGAGCGCCGTCCGCAGCTCCTCGGTGAGGTCTCCGGGCTTCTTCTCGCGGAGCCGCGTCTCGAACTCCTTGCCCTCGTAGTACAGGTCGCCGTGGATGGTCATGCGTGGCTTCGTTTGTAAACATGTTGACAACTGACCTTGTGTGAGCCCGGGCCCACAGGCATGCCGAGCGCCGTCCGCAGCTCCTCGGTGAGGTCTCCGGGCTTCTTCTCGCGGAGCCGCGTCTCGAACTCCTTGCCCTCGTAGTACAGGTCGCCGTGGATGGTCATGCGTGGCTTCGTTTGTAAACATGTTGACAACTGACCTTGTGTGAGCCCGGGCCCACAGGCATGCCGAGCGCCGTCCGCAGCTCCTCGGTGAGGTCTCCGGGCTTCTTCTCGCGGAGCCGCGTCTCGAACTCCTTGCCCTCGTAGTACAGGTCGCCGTGGATGGTCATGCGTGGCTTCGTTTGTAAACATGTTGACAACTGACCTTGTGTGAGCCCGGGCCCACAGGCATGCCGAGCGCCGTCCGCAGCTCCTCGGTGAGGTCTCCGGGCTTCTTCTCGCGGAGCCGCGTCTCGAACTCCTTGCCCTCGTAGTACAGGTCGCCGTGGATGGTCATGCGTGGCTTCGTTTGTAAACATGTTGACAACTGACCTTGTGTGAGCCCGGGCCCACAGGCATGCCGAGCGCCGTCCGCAGCTCCTCGGTGAGGTCTCCGGGCTTCTTCTCGCGGAGCCGCGTCTCGAACTCCTTGCCCTCGTAGTACAGGTCGCCGTGGATGGTCATGCGTGGCTTCGTTTGTAAACATGTTGACAACTGACCTTGTGTGAGCCCGGGCCCACAGGCATGCCGAGCGCCGTCCGCAGCTCCTCGGTGAGGTCTCCGGGCTTCTTCTCGCGGAGCCGCGTCTCGAACTCCTTGCCCTCGTAGTACAGGTCGCCGTGGATGGTCATGCGAGGCTTCGTCTGCCATCTGATGGACGCAAATATTGTATTAAATAAATAAATACAAAATATAAAACAAATAAATATAAAATAAAATGCTGAACAATTCACACAGCAACATCTAGCCCCGTGGTAAACCCGAGTTGTGTTAATTATACGAAGGTAAGGGCTCTTTCAATTTATGCGTTTCGTATTGGACCGCTGCAGTGCCGAAGCGGTGCGTTTGTCGTTCGGCGCACGGCCGGTCGCTTGTTTTCATACAAAATGCACGGTGCGGCGTCCGTACCGCGAACGCCCGACAGCAGGGACGGAAGCCGTGCTCTTGCCGCGCCGTGCATTTTGTATGAAAACAAACGACCGGCCGTGCGCCGAACGACTTTTATATTCCACCTACTTCACATGCTAACTTGCAATAAATATATTTTTACTTTACTAAGCTAAGAAGGTTTTTAGTTTTCAAAATTACTTACCCATTTAGAAAGCAGTCAACAGTTTTCTGTACCTATTACCTGGTAGGGATAAAATACTTGGCCAGTTGTTACACTGAAGCCAATGTGATCGTAAATTTCCAACTCAATACTAATAACGATATCACAGTGATATAAAACAATAATACAATGTGAAAGGGGAGGCTAAATACTTTAAGTATTAAGGTCTTATGTCAATTAAAATTTGAACCACAATCACTGACAATCTAGCTAGGTATAGTATACTTGTTAGTAAGCTGCTACTTCATGGCAAAACGGCTGAACTGAATCATCTGAAAGTTTGAAGGTTTATTGCCGGTAAAGGACATAGGGGTTTTCCACTTTATATCGCTATAAAATATACTATTCCGCGAGACACCCGGAACAAATATATGCAGATCGTACAAATTTTGTTCCAAAGCGGGAATCGAACCCGCAACCTTCTGCGTCGCAGAGGTCGTCAAATTGAGGGAGCCCTTTTACAGTGACAAAAATACACCAAAACTTATCCATCCAAAGGTTGCCTGGAAGAGATCGCTTTTACAAACAAACAAACAAACAAATAATTTTAGCTTTTAGCGATAAGGCTGCCAATTGTACAATTACTAAAGTTTGTTATCCTGTATATTGTTTTGTTTATTTAACTGTACAATATAGTTATCATCTATCTATATAACTTACTTGAAGAAAGCGTCATGTAGTTTCTGGTAGTCGATATCGATCTTCCCTAGTTTAGGTCTGGCGCGTTCCCTCATCTTGGCCTTCAGCGTCTTGGTCTCCTCCTTGTCCTGCAGCGACGCGCGCATCTCCATGATGCCCGTCTTCTTTATGAAGTCCGGGAGGTCGAACGGAGGTTTCTCTATACCTCGCTTACCTTGGAGATACTGTGAAAAGGGATGTTACGTTTGTTAATTATTAGTTCAGCTTATTAGTAACATGGGCATTATATCTGAAGAAATCTATACTTATATCTATAAGGTCGGAATCCGTGTCCTTGTTTGACCCTGAAGACTTCTTCAGGATCAACATTTTGGGACACAATGATTGATCAAAATTCAACATAATACAAACAAAATAATAATATATATAAATAGACAAACATAATAATAACAAAATAAGAATAATAATATGTAAAATAAATAATTTTATAATAATAAAAACACATTCTAGCTGCAATAGCAGAATAATGTCTCTAAAAACAAGTATACAAGGCCACAAAGGCGACGAACTACTCCCTATGGAAAGCCACCTGCCACAAAGGCGACGAACTACTCCCTATGGAAAGCCACCTCAGACCTCAACCAACCTAAACGAACTCGACCACCTCTAAAAACTCCTGACTCCACATGGGCCAGAACTCCACAAGACAGAGTAAATGCTTTTGCGAGGCATCTTGCTAATGTGTTCAAACCTAATGACACCTCCCGGAATGACGATGACATCGAGGCAATCCTCAAAGAAGACTTCCAGCTAAGTCCTCCCCTCAAACCAACAAGTCCACGTGAAGTCGTTAAGTACATAACTAAGTTAGACAATAAAAAGGCTCCCGGCTTTGACCAAATTACTAAGGAAGTGCTAATACAACTCCCGAGAAAAGGTATTGTCTTCCTAACTATCCTTTTCAATGGAATACTCAGAGTTGAACACTACCCCAGCGCATGGAAAATCTCGCAAATAATCATGATCCACAAAGATGGTAAGCCAGCCAACGAAATAGGTTCCTATAGACCGATCAGCTTATTACCGGTCTTATCGAAGCTCTTCGAGAAAATACTACTGTCGCGCATTCTCAAGACACTCTCAGAAGAATCGATAATACCGGATCATCAGTTTGGTTTCAGGCAAGAGCACGGAACAGTTGAACAAGTCCACAGGGTTGTAGACCACATCAGAAAAACCCTAGAGCTGAAAGAATACTGCTCGGCTGCTTTTCTGGATATCCAGCAAGCCTTTGATAAGGTCTGGCACAAGGGCTTGCTAAGCAAAATTAAGAAGCTTCTGCCTCACTCCTTCTTCGGCATTCTTAAATCATACCTATCGGAGAGAATATTCCAAGTTCAGGACAATGAATATACTTCTACCTTCCATGATCTTCAAGCGGGAGTACCACAGGGCTCAGTTTTGGGTCCGGTGTTATACAATATATTCACATCAGATCTACCTGAAACACCGGGGGTAGTAACAGCCACTTTTGCAGACGACACGGCTATTCTCTCTAGTAGCAAAGATCCGCACGAAGCCTCGGTGACTCTGCAGAGAGGTCTTGATAGAATCGAGCAATGGACCACAAAATGGAGGATTAAAGCTAGTGCATCCAAGTCTTCGCACGCCACTTTCGCTCTCCGCAAAGGCGATTGTCCGCCGGTCAAGCTGGGAGAACATATACTACCACACAACGAATCGGTCAAATACCTCGGTATGCACTTAGACCGCAGATTGACCTGGAGGACTCACCTACAGAAAAAAAGGGACGAAATGAACTTTCGATTCCGCAACCTGCAATGGCTGTTAGGGAGAAACTCAGTCTTGAGCCTGGACAATAAACTCTTGGTATACAAGGTGGTACTTAAGCCTATCTGGACCTACGGTATACAGCTGTGGGGATCCACTTGCAAGACCAATGTCCAAATTATCCAACGGGCACAGAACAGCATCTTAAGGAACATGTCCAACGCACCCTGGTTCCTTAAAGTTGAGGAGCTGCACACCGAGCTAGAAGCGAACACAGTCTTTGAAGAAATAAAGCTGTATTCTTCAAAATACAAGCAACGCCTTATCCACCACCCGAACCAACTAGCATCAGAGCTGACTACAATAAATTACCCGAGAAGGCTCAAAAGACAGCATATCACTGAACTGGACCAGTGACATAACAAAAAGAAGTGGAGCTGATCACTGGATCAGATCCCCAAAACGCCGACCAAGCTCAACAAATCTGCTTATAGTTAAACGACTGATTGCAGATAAAAGCAGAACACAAAAAAAAAAAAAAAAAACAAGTATAATGTCTCTAAAATCTCGAGTTATAAGGATAAACCACTTACTTTCCTCTTATAGCACCAATGCCTGGGCACTTGCACGGTGTTCCTGTGAGCCTTCAGCTGCACCAGCAGCTTGGGGTCCTTAGCGGTGACGTCATACATCTCCACGACGTCCGGCCGAGACACGAGCTGCTTCAGCTCTGCCACAGACAATCGAGAGAGCTTCTTCAGTTTACGCTTTGATAGTCTGTCTTTTTCATCGGCTGCGTTTTTCTGAAATTAATTGTTTTAGTTTTGTTTAGTATTTCATTATTACTTGCTGATAATGTTAACTTAAAATCTGAGATATATTGAAAAGATTGTTATACAAGTATGTGCTGTTGGCTGTGCCTAAATAAATAAATAGAAGAGAGCCTGATAAAGATTTTGTGATGATATCTGTATTAGGTCCCGCAGTTAACTGAGCATGTTTTGTCAGCCTTTTTTTTTCAAGATGTTTGCAAGCGGAACGCCGCCGAATTCTTATTCAGCATACTTTGAGCTTGTGATGGTTATTAGAATATTAAATAAATTGATTAGAAATGAATTAGATGCTATGCGATTTCGTGTATTATCATGAAAACAAAAAAACCAACCCAATGGACACAAAAAACGGAATTATTTAACTTAAAGAATTACTCACCTCCACTGCCTCATCATCAGCAGCAAACTGGTCCGTGACCTTCTCTATGGGCTTCAATGAGCTCTTGACCTCTTTGGTCTCCTCTTTGATTTCCTCCTTCTTCTCTGAGATCTTGAATGACTCTAAGATCCGGTGGAACTGCCGATACATGGGCTCCAGCTCATGGAACTGAATGCTTTCTTGGACATACCTGAGGAGTTTTGTTGATTAAAAAAAACATATATCATCACTGGCATATATTATTATGAGCCCATTTGAAAACAACGTTTTTCTGTGGCCTGTGATGACTTATGCCAATCAATAGGGTTAAATTTAAAGGCCATAATGGAATCAGTATCCTAGAAAGTTATAAAATTGTATATTATTTTGTGATATTCTAATTCTAAATATAACTTACTCAATTTCAGCTTCCTTGGCATTCTCTTTGTCACTAGAACTATCGGCTTTCCCCTTAGTTTTAACAGCAGTCTTTTGAGGTTCAGGTAAATTGGAAGATTCTTTCTTCTTTAACTCTTCCCTCTTTTTCTGTTTGGCTTCCTTCTTCTTCTTCTTTTTACGCTTATTTTTATTTGCTTTACTTGCTAATGTCTGAAATGATATAAAGATAAGCACTATGAACATTTCTATATGCGGTAACTTTATTTTATTTTAGGTACAAATTATACTATTTTATCTATCAGAAATCAGAAGATTATACCTACATCAAAATATAAACTATAATAAAAATTGGTCTTACTTCCTGTTTAGATATAACTGGTGGCAAAGGAGCATCAGGAATGTTATCATCATCAGAATCTGCCTCGTCCTCCTCTACATCATACTCAGTGCTGATCACTGGGGCTGGTGGTGCTTCTGGCTCAGCATCTTCTTCTGAAAATCATAACAAAGCATAGATTTATAGTATTTTTGAAAAATAATAATTTTTTTATTCACATGTGTCTAGTTATTGATTCTTACAAAACTTTGAACTTTTACCTTTTTCCTCTTCTCCATCTTCACCTAGAGCAGCTTGTCTCTGGTCTTTGTAAGCAAGGGCCTCCTCCAAAGCCTTAGGTAACACAACCCCACCAGCAGGCAATATCTTATTCAGAAACTCTTCTGGTGTATCAATTTTCATGGTCAGAAGTGACGGCAGACCTCCTGGTGGATTCTGTAATGGAGGAGGGCCCATCTCATCGTCTCCTTCTTCTTCAGGTTCTTCTTGCTCATCCTCATGATCATCCCAGCCTGGAGGACCTTCGTGACCCGGGCGACCCCAACCAGGTGGGCCCTGCCCTTCACCCCACATGGGAGGCATGTTCGGAGGTGGACCCATCCCTGGAGGACCCATATCCATGCCCTGGCCGAAATTAGGACCACTGTTAGGGCCAGGGCCACCCCTCATCATGTTAGGTGGCATTCGTGGAGGACCCATTGGTGGGCCCATACCCATACCTGGAGGGCCCATGCCAGGAGGTCCCATGCCAGGAGGACCCATACCCGGAGGACCCATGCCAGGAGGTCCCATATTCATCATACCTGGTGGTCCCATTCCTGGGGGAGGCCCCATTCCAGGAGGCATGTTTTGCATATTTGGAGGCCCTGGTGGCATGTTCGGAGGTCCTGGCGGCATACTTTGCATGTTAGGAGGTCCTGGAGGTGGCATACTCTGCATGTTTGGTGGTCCAGGAGGCAAATTAGTGGGCCCTGGTGGCATATTCTGCATATTTGGAAGGCCCATATTAGTTGGCATATTCGGTGGACCCCCAGAAGAGTTTACTGGAGGGATGGTTCCTGGAGGGCCCATTGGCATCCCTTGGCCAATAGCGCCCGGCGGCGGAGGCATCGGAGGAAAGCTTTGCATTCCTGGTGGCGGTGGAGCCATTGATCCATTGTTACTGGTCATTGGACCAGTCCCGGGAGGGCCATCCATTATAATTACTTTATTGACCTCTTTATTAAATTAAAAGTCTAATTTTGTGAAATTATTTCAACAAAACAACACAACAATTATTGTATAGGTTAGTTTTGACAATGACATTTTGCTAGATAGATTTCAAGCGTTTTCTTTGACTCATTCATTAATGTCAAGTGTCACTTCGACTTCAGTGTCAGTTACGAATCGGTCATTTTCTTGTCAAAACTAGACGATTTTGATCGAAACGAAAATAAAAGCGATAAATATTTTCCATTGTGATGATTTTATTGAAAACTTACGTGTTATTATCTGTTTGAGTCACGTAAGGTCGTACAAGTAAAAACCCTTAAAAAGTTAAAATAATTATTCCTAACTCCTTGCTAAAATGGCAGAAATTACTGAAAAGTACAACACAAAATGTCCTGGTGTGAAACGACTAATGAGAGAGGCTTTAGAGTTGGCTGAGGCAACGGAGGAATATTGCGCAAGACCTCTAGAAGACAACCTATTCGAGTGGCACTTTACAGTTCAGGGACCGAAAGGAACTGACTTCGAAGGTGGGATTTATCATGGAAGGATATTATTGCCCAAAGAATATCCTATGCACCCACCTCATATTATCCTTCTCACACCAAATGGCAGATTTGAGGTAAACAAAAAGATTTGCTTATCAATATCAGGACATCATCCAGAAACATGGCAACCTTCATGGTCTATAAGGACAGCTCTATTGGCTCTTATTGCATTTATGCCTTCGCCTGCGGAGGGTACCATTGGATCCCTGGATTACAGCCCTGAAGAGCGCAAGTTGCTGGCTAAGAAATCCAAGACTTGGGTTTGTACTCAGTGTGGAGAGATAGCCTCATTGTTGTCTTCCACTGCAGCAAAGCCAATTACTGAAGAGGAGAAGACAGTTCTTAACCAGATTGCTTTCAAAGGGGAAGAACAGACTCCTAAGCCTCCTGAGGAACCTATCCAGGAGGTGCAAACTCAGGTTCTGGAGTCTACAGAACCCAGCAATGGTTTCCTGGATCAAGTAACAGAGATACTTGTTGCTCTACTAGTGGGTGCCATCGGAATATTTATCTACAGGCGCTGGAATCATTTTACTGCTTCTGACACTGAACTCTAAAAAACTATTTTCTCTATCATAAATATACTGTACCCATTGTTAACATCATGTGATTCTTGTTATGTGTTGATGTAAAATTTATTAATTTTGTTTGGAAATCATATAAATTAATAATTTTTATTTAATGTGTGCCTTATCAATTATTTATCTTTACTAAATTTTTGGCATTGAAATTATGTATGTATTAATTTATTTAATTTCACACATTGATGCATATCTACATAGGCAAGATAAATGTTTGCTATTTATCAGACAACATACACTTCTATAAGACATTACATCTTTTTTTTATCATCAGCACTATTCTCATGAATCTATTGGCACACAAATCTACATAATAACTTTGTGTTCAACTATTTTACAGTAGGCATACGATTGTATGTTTACTTAATATTGTGTGTATAGTTTGTGATATTGATTAAGTGTGCTCATCCCACTTTTCAATGAATGTTTTAGGTACCTAACTATAAATTATGTAATTTTAGCCTACATTCCATCTCTACTTAAGCGCTTACCACATGTGCATGCTTGACCACAGTTTTATTTGCACATGCTTGTCGCATGAAAAGACTGAACACGGACGTGTCTACCACACGGCACAGTTAAGTACGCGCAAGCCACATTCTTGTCGACATCGTCGGCGTGGAAACAATGTTTCCCAATGAAGAGCTATTTCTTCTGCTATTATTTTTCAAGTGTTTGCTAGTGAAAAAAAAGAAAATACAAAAGTCAAAGTGTAAACGATCAAAGTGGACAAAAAAATGGCTGTTGAATAGAAAAATTCATTCACATATACATCTACTTCAGAGAGAGGAGAGCAGAGATTTATATAACTCAATGAACTCAGAATTCAGCGAACTGTCGATTGTATGTACGTAAATCCGCCATTTTCACGTCCGTGCGCCTACAGTTACTCCACTCGACTGAACTGAGAGCGGCTTGAACACTGAACTACCAACCACACGCGCAGACAAGTTTGTACAAGTATAGCTTGCGCATGCCAGAATTTCAAGTAAGTTTAAAAACCATCAAGCCAAGCTTTGGGGTTTGCGCATACTACCGTTTTACCAACTACACGCACAGTGTTCAGTGTACAAGCTGACTTGCGCAAGTAAAACTGTGGTCAAGCATGCACGTGTGGTAGGCCCATTAGCCATTGAAGTTCTTTTATCTTTATATCAACCACTGAAGGAAACTAGTGTATCTGTATATCCTAACAGGCATAAAGAGCATAATGAACTGTTTAAAACTTAAAATAAATAAAAGTACATAGAATACATACTATGTTTAATTATAAGATATTTATGTGTGTATAATAATTATCTATAGGTTCTTTCTGTAATAAATGTTAATGAAATTATTCTTGTTTCAATTAAATATTACTATAGGTCATGCAATAAAATAAATTATTTATTAAATCTTTTATTCAGAAGAAATTAAAATTACATTACATCTAAAGAGTAGTTATTTACTAGGTACTTATACCACATTTTTATTTTCTGTGTTGTCAATTTTCTTCCACCGGTGCTATGTTATGGGGGGTTTACACGGGTGACTAAAGCCGCACGATTTTTGCCGCGCGGCGTAAATCGACCATCTAAATGGCAATTCGGCTAAGTTGCAAGTGACTAAAGCCGCAAGCCCCAAAGTTGGGTAGCATCCGACTTTGGCCGCGCGGCAACCGGCCGCATGCGACTGGTGACTAAAATCGACCGTGTAAACGATCAGTTACAGGCGATCGCCCGCCGCATGAAGGTGTTTCGCGTATACATTAAGTTTTCTTCTTTCCTTTTGTTTTTTCTTCTCTCTTTGTTCTTTAAGCAATTGTTGAATAATTAATTATTTCAATTCCGGCACAAACGGTTAGCTGCTCAACATTTTCGATGGAAATGACAGAGTCGCATGCGATTTTAGTAACCTGTGTAAATGGGCTAGCGATGCGGCTTGGTGAGGCAATTAGTGAAGCGACTCGCCGCACGGCGAAAATCGCCCCGTGTAAACCCCCCATTAGGTGCAGGGTGCAGTATACAAGGATTGTTTTATGTATGATGTTTTAGGTAGTGTTTAACTTTTGCTTAGGATTTATTTTCAAACTGCACAAATGAACTTCCCAATGAAATAACCAATGTCATTCCTACAGATTTACATAAATTACTTAGATAAGGTCAGCAACATTCATAGGCATCTCATCAATTTGTGTGGAGTAGTACTGCTCAATGTCTCTGAGGATCCTGATATCATCGGACTTCACAAAGTTTATGGCAACACCCTTGCGTCCAAATCGACCTGATCTGCCGATTCTGTGAATGTACAGCTCACGGTTGTTGGGTAAATCATAGTTGATGACCAATGATACTTGCTGCACATCAATACCTCTCGCCCATACATCGGTTGTGATGAGAACACGACTGAAAGTAATAAAAATATTATATTAGTATTAAAACTTCTATAATTAAATAGTAAAACCTACATTTTTTTAAATAAAAATGATTTATTTTAGATAATGGATATGTTGTCATTTGTCATGTATTTTAGAAATAAATATTTGCCTACCTTTGTCCAGAACGGAACTCTTTCATGATGTTGTCTCTCTCTTTCTGGGGCATATCACCATGCATAGAACTGACAGTGAAGTTGGCCTCCTGCATCTTCTGTGTAAGCCAATCAACTTTCCTCTTGGTGTTACAGAAGATAACTGCCTGTGTGATGGTAAGTGTGTCATATAAGTCACACAGTGTGTCAAACTTCCACTCCTCACGCTCCACGGCAACGAAGAATTGCTTGATGCCTTCCAGTGTCAATTCATCACTGTAAAAAATTACATTGTTAAAAAATGTTGAGTAATAGCAAAATAACTACATATTTTGTTAAATTGTTGGCTACTTACCGCTTAACAAGAATTCTGATAGGGTCAGTCATAAACTTGGAGGTCATCTCAAGAATCTCATGAGGCAAAGTGGCTGAAATCAGGCAGACTTGAGTCGCTGGCGGCAGATATCTGTACACATCATAGATCTGTTCTTTGAATCCTTTATTTAACATTTCATCAGCTTCATCAAGCACCAGCATTTTGATGGATCTGGTACGTAGCACACGTCGGCGGATCATGTCTGTGGAGAGAGGTAGTAAGAATAATAAATACAAATGTACAAAAATAATTATATTAACAAAGCATATCTTGACTGCTTACCAAAGACTCTTCCGGGTGTGCCGGAAACAACATGTTGACCATAATCCAGCTTTCTGATATCTTCTCCGAGATTAGTACCCCCAATGCAAGCATGACACTGAACATTCATAAAGTCTCCCAGCGCCAGAATTACCTTCTGGATTTGAGTTGCTAACTCGCGGGTCGGTGAAAGAATCAGTACTTGAGTCTCGCGTAAAGTTGTATCCAAAGACTGAAGTATAGAGATTGAAAATGTTGCAGTTTTTCCAGTACCGGACTGAGCCTGTGCGATTACATCTCGGCCTTTTACAATGGGTAAGATACTCCGCTGTTGAATAGCCGACGGTTTCTCGAATCCTGAAAATGTGAAAGTTTTGTACAATGATAATTGGGTTGAGTTCGTGTGTCACGTATGAATGCAGACGAATAAAACTTAGCATTTTATAAACAAATAACACTAACCGTATGTGTATATTCCTCGTAATAACTCATCTTTCAACCCCATGGAGTCGAAAGTGGGAATAACTTCCACATCTTCGCTAGTATCAAATTCAACGTTTGATAGATCTTCTGATATTATTTTTCGATTGAACGACACTTCTGATGAAGTCATCTTTGCCACACAGTTATAAAGCTAATTTAATTTAAAACCCAGCAACACGATTCCACGCAAATATTCTTTTATTTTGGCAATTGTTTCAACTTATTTACAAGATGAAAATGAGGTTGCTTGCATTTCTTTTCTTGAGACAAACCGACAGCGACGCAAACAAAACTCAAGTAAAGGCTATTTTTCTCTTTCTGTTCTGCGTGTTTTCAGTATATTAGACAGAGAAAAAACATAGGCATAGGCAATTGATTTTACAAAATCAATATGGCGACTTGCCATAGATATTTTTACTTCCTGTCATAGACAATAAATGGCTACAGACAACAAAATGATTGAAAGACTCGGCGTCGCGTCTGTATTTATAGCAGAGCAGCCATGGACATAAACGTTATAGTACGTTTAGTCAAAGAGAATATAATCACTACGTTATAGTTTAGTTATATCAAAGACAATATAATTACGTCCATGGTAGCAGTACCTACACACTACATTTTAATAAATAGAAAATGAGCCAGAAGTATGTAGCCAAAACCACATTTTATAGGAACCAATATTTTTGACCATTATCCTATTCATACATTTCTAGGTAACCTAGTAATGATCTTCCTTCCAAGGTTTTCCCAAAAGACTTTAGCATGGGTCACAGAGGTCCATCTATGGCATAGGTTTATTCAAAAAGGGTATTCTGAAGCATTTAAATTTTAAGGGCATGCTTGTCTGCCAACTTTGTAGTATAAAAAAAAGTGGCCAAGTGCGTGTCGGACTCGCCCATGTAGGCTTCCGCAGCAATTATTTATATGATACTTGTTTATGACGTATTATAAAAAAACTACTTGATAGATTTCGTTCAAACCAATTTTCGTTGGTAGTTTTTATAGTAATGTACAATACCTATATATTTTTTTTTTAGATTTATCATCTTCTTATTTTAGAAGTTAGAGAGGGGGGGGGGCACTCTGTTTTCCACTTTGGAAGAGTCTCTCGTGCAAACTACCTATGTAGTTTAGAAATAAATGATGTAAGCAATGATTTTTGGATGTAAGAAACCTTGAGATGATTTGTAAAGACTTATTCATTGATAGATACCCCACACGTATAGATTCGATAAAAAAAAAGTTTTTCAGTCTTAAGTATGGGGACCCCCAAATTTTATTAATTTTCTAAAATCTTAGTGCGGTTCACAGAATACAACTACTTACCAAATTTCAACGTTATAGCTCTATAGTTTCGGAAAAAAACGGCTGTGACATACGGACGGACGGACGGACGGACATGACGAATCTATAAGGGTTCCGTTTTTGCAATTTGGCTACGGAACCCTAAAAATTTTTAGGAAGGTAATTACCTTCCTATGTGAATACATAAGTAGCTACATCTACTTTAAATATTAATAGTAACCTACTAATGTATTTAGGTAAGTACATAGGAAGGTATTCTACAGTACTAATATTTGAACCCACGACCTTCGGAATGAAATTCGAGTGTACTCCCACCGGCTCTCTTATACCTATATATTGTTAATTATCTATAAATTTGTTACGGAATTTGTTAAGTGCCAACCCGCGGTTGGCTTTTGCATATCAATAAAAAATATGACTACGGAACCGTGGTCCCACTGTGATGTCCCACCGGTGGGTCAAAACTTTTTCGTGGTCCCACCAAGCTCACACTTGACCGTCATGTTGCAATGTGGTATGTAATAGGCGATACCTACTTTCTTGAAAAAAATGAAACAATAAGTAAACGAGACAATAAATGTAGTTAGTTATAATTAAAAGGCGATAAAAATAATTCCACTAAAATTAATTCATTTTAGGGTTCCATAGCCAAATGGCAAAAATGGAACCCTTATAGATTCAAGTTAAGTATTATAATGATTATCCTTGAAACAGTTTAAACTTATAAACTGATAGGTGTCTAGATGACATTTGTCAAAATGACAGCTGTCAAACTTTAAACTGCCACAACTCTGAAACGGCTTGGCCTAGAGATGCCGTACTATTTCAACATTTACGTTGACAGCTGTGAAACTTTAAACTGCCATAACTCTGAAACGGCTTGGCCTAGAGATACCCTACTAAGCTCAATCGACAGGTGTTAGAGAGAGCAACATTTTTGATGACAGCTGTCAAACTTTAAACTGCCATAACTCTGAAACGGCTTGGCCTAGAGATACCCTACAAAGCTCAATCGACAGGTGTTAGAGAGAGCAACATTTTTGATAAAAAATATATAGGTTTATTGATAATAAAAAGAAATAGAAGAAGAGTGTTTTAATTATGATGTTGCTCTCTCTAACACCTGTCGATTGAGCTTTGTACGGGATCTCTAGGCCAAGCCGTTTCAGAGTTATGGCTGTTTAAAGTTTGACAGCTGTCATTGAAAATGTTGCTCTCTCTAACACCTGTCGATTGAGCTTAGTAGGGTATCTCTAGGCCAAGCCGTTTCAGAGTTATGGCAGTTTAAAGTTTGACAGCTGTCATTGAAAATGTTGCTCTCTCTAACACCTGTCGATTGAGCTTAGTAGGGTATCTCTAGGCCAAGCCGTTTCAGAGTTATGGCAGTTTAAAGTTTGACAGCTGTCATCAAAAATGTTGCTCTCTCTAACACCTGTCGATTGAGCTTTGTACGGGATCTCTAGGCCAAGCCGTTTCAGAGTTATGGCAGTTTAAAGTTTGACAGCTGTCATCGAAAATGTTGCTCTCTCTAACACCTGTCGATTGAGCTTTGTACGGGATCTCTAGGCCAAGCCGTTTCAGAGTTATGGCAGTTTAAAGTTTGACAGCTGTCATCAAAAATGTTGCTCTCTCTAACACCTGTCGATTGAGCTTTGTACGGGATCTCTAGGCCAAGCCGTTTCAGAAATAAGGCAGTTTAAAGTTTCACAGCTGTCATCGAAAATGTTGCTCTCTCTAACACCTGTCGATTGAGCTTAGTAGGGCATCTCTAGTTCCAGCCGTTTCAGAGTTATGGCAGTTTAAAGTTTGACAGCTGTCAACGTAAATGTTGAAATAGTACGGCATCTCTAGGCCAAGCCGTTTCAGAGTTGTGGCAGTTTAAAGTTTGACAGCTGTCATTTTGACAAATGTCATCTAGACACCTATCAGTTTATAAGTTTAAACTGTTTCAAGGATAATCATTATAATACTTAACTTGAATCTATAAGGGTTCCATTTTTGCCATTTGGCTATGGAACCCTAAAATGAATTAATTTTAGTGGAATTATTTTTATCGCCTTTTAATTATAACTAACTACATTTATTGTCTCGTTTACTTATTGTTTCATTTTTTTCAAGAAAGTAGGTATCGCCTATTACATACCACATTGCAACATGACGGTCAAGTGTGAGCTTGGTGGGACCACGAAAAAGTTTTGACCCACCGGTGGGACATCACAGTGGGACCACGGTTCCGTAGTCAAAAATATGTTGCACTTGCACGACTCACAAGTTAGGTAATGCTTTAATTTGAATGGCAAGTTAATTGCCGGGTGGGGGCGGTGCTGCGCCATTGTGGTGTCCCTAATGTTTTATGCAGTTAATAATGTTATTATGATTCCATAGAAAATACTAGATAAAACTAAGCGTAAATAATTTTGGTATTACGTTATGAAACGTTACACGACGCGCTGCGGTCTTATTAAAGAAAACACAATTTAGGTACATAGGTATATGTATATTGTTTATTTGGCATTCAACTAATGGGGTAAAGATCCATACATAATGTAACAAACACAATAGGTAGGTACTTACCTACATCAAAAAGATGAACATATTTGGACAATTTCAGTCTATTTAGGCAGTTTATTGTGTGGTTATTAGCAAGACCTTATGCGGCCTTGTCATAATGTTGTAAATTAATATTGAACAGTGAAATTATTCTAGATAAACTTAATATAGGTAGGTACGTTAAATAAAGTCCTTGTCATAAATTACACAAACCACATTAACACCATGACTAAATTTCGGGCAATAACTCGCATTTAACAAGTCCAAGTGTTACATTACCTACATCATTGGAGTAATGACGTCTAAATTCTTTCCAAAATTCATATGCCAAATAAATTAAAATCAGCTCTTACATATTCGCTTATATCTTTACTATGTAGTGTACCTACAAGATTTCACGTTATTGAGAGTATAATTATATTTATTTACAATTAATTTAAGGACAAAAATTAATCAAAAATAATTGTCAATTAAGGGGACGAATCAAGTCTTTGGTTCACAAACTATGTACAATATGAATAAAATCGTAAAAGGTGGATAATTATATAAGTTAATTATTCTAACCGAATATTGCTCATTATAACACAAAATATGGCATCTAAATAAATAATACTCATAATGAGATCAGAAACTCAAGCTAAGCAATCTGATTTAAGCACCAAGTCAATTTAATAAAAAATTGACATACTAAACGTAATAACAAGAACCTGGCGAGGCTTTTCGTCATATTAAACATGATTTTTGCCAAATATATCTCGAATTTGTTTTATTCGTTTGAAAAACCATTAGTTTCCATAAGTAAATGAGGTGTTTATATTTTCAATGGCACATTCAATGCACATAATTTGAGAATTCCATTCCATCACTCAGGTCTCCTATCATAAGTTAAGTATGTCAACCGCAAAGGACACAAAAATAAGAACTGTGCGATAATAAACGCGTCTTAGGTCTACAATATTAGAATATACTTTTAATATAAAATATTGAGACATAACATTGTGCAATATAGTAGAATATGCAATAAAGTTAAACATACATAATATTCAAACAACCACTAATCATTTGCAGTCATAATAAATTTGCACAAACTCTCACTGAGCAATCATAATGCTTGCTGATAGCCATAACTATTTTAAACTATGCAATAATATGTATTACAAGAGATTCTATAATATTTCAATGGCATCGTCAGCAAGACCAAGAAGCCTCTCTCCAAAAACGAAATATTGGAACCGAAAAAACTGCCAAACAATTTCTGTCATAAACGAATTTAAATTGTATTAACAAATATATTTGTTTTTGGTTCAGATTTCGTTTTTGTAGAATTAGGTTCAGGCCCCCAGAGTACAAGGCACGAAATAATTAGATAGAGCAGTTTTACTATGTAACCATTATATTATATAAAGCTAAATTACCACTGACTCACTCACTGACTCATTGACATAATTGTTCTCCCTGTTGGTGGATGGGAAGGTATATTTTTTTTTGCAGAATCGTATACAGGGGGTCCGGGTGAGTGGGGGAAAATTCCGACTTTTTCAAATTTCCCCCTCCCCCTCCCCCTCCCCTATGGTATCTTCATAACGGTAGCACCTTGACTGAAAATTTTTTTGGGGGTCGTATAGAGGGGGGAAAACGATTGCAAAATTTTTTTTTTCATCCCCCCCTCCCCTTAAAAAAAACTCCCCCTTTTAAGTGTGCTTCAAGAAATCTTCGTTTTATAGGGGTTTCGATGGCGATATCGTATAGAGGGTTTCTTTTCGAGTTGGAAGAAAAAAAAACTACCCCCCCTTTTACCCCAAATTTCACCCCCCCTTTTGGTATCTCCCAAACGGTGAGACTTGGAGGAAAAATTTTTTCACAGTCATGTAGAGGAGGATAAATAATTTTGAATGGCAAAAAAAGTTTGACCCCCTTGCCCCCCTAGACCCCCTTTTTTTAAAAAAAACCGAAAATTGGCCTATTTTTGACGAATATTTTAAGGGTGGAGCATTGCGGCGAGCGAAGCGAGCCGCGATGCGACCACGGGGAACAGCGCGGCGAGCGAAGCGAGCCGTGCTGTGACCCCCGGAATGTCCCCCCTGTCCCCCTTTCCCCAAAAAATTCGACATGAGTATCGTTTCCGACTAATATGGGGGTGAGGATTACGAATTTGATGATGGCGGGTGTGGGTCGGATTGCGGTGAGCAAAGCGAACCGCAATACGACAAACGCCACGCAGCAAGGCGAGCGAAGCGAGCCTTGCTGCGTGTGTGTGTATGGCAGCACGACCGGGGTCGTATTGCGGTGAGCGAAGCGAACCGCAATGCGACCACGGGCATCAACTAGGCGAGCGAAGCGAGCCGTGCTGATGCCCGTGGTGTACTTATATGGGTATCGTTTCCGACTGATATGGGGGTGAGGATTACGAATATGAAGACGGCGCGCGTGGGTCGGAATACGACACACGCCACGCAGCAAGGCGAGCGAAGCGAGCCTTGCTGCGTGTGTGGCAGCACGACCGGGGGCAATGCAACCCCGGGGAACAGCACGGAGAGTGAAGCGAGCCGTGCTGTGACCCCACGCCCCCAGGGCCCCCTGAATACCTCCCCCATCACAAAATTTTACTTGAATGTCGATTCCATACGCAATATCTTCTCTCTTGATTATCGATTTCCACCAAAAAAAACTTGTAGGTACCAAAACCCCCCCCAATTTTAGAATACATGCGAGCTGCTTGCAGCTCGCACACTCACGACCCACTAGTTATATTATATAAAGCTGGATTACCACTGACTGACTGACATAATTGTTCTCCCTGTTGGTGGATGGGAAGGTATGTTTTTTTTTGCAGAATCGTTGAGGGGAACACCAGGTGAGTTGGGGAAAATTCCGAATTTTTCAAATTTCCCCCTCCCCCTCCCCCTCCCCTATGGTATCTTCTCAACGGTAAGACCTAGAGGAAAAATTTTTTCACAGTTGTGTAGAGGAGGATAGATAGTTTTGAAAAACAAAAAAAGTTTGTCCCCCTCGCCCCCCTAGACCCCCTTTTTAATGAAAAAACTGATTTTTTTATCGGGTGGAGCATTGCGGCGAGCGAAGCGAGCCGCGATGCGAACACGGGGAACAGCTCGGCGAGCGAAGCGAGCCGTGCTGTGACCCCCGGAATGTCCCCCTTGTCCCCCTTGTCCCAAAAATTCGACATGGGTGTCGTTTCCGACTAATATGGGGGTGAGGATTACGAATTTGATGACGGCGCGCGTGGGTCGGATTGCGGTGAGCGAAGCGAACCGCAATACGACACACGCCACGCAGCAAGGCGAGCGAAGCGAGCCTTGCTTCGTGTGTGGCACCACGACCACGGGGAACAGCACGGCGAGCGAAGCGAGCCGTGCTGTGACCCCACGCCCCCAGGCCCTCCTGAATACCCTCTTCTTATCTTAATTTCGTCTTGATTATCGATTTCCACCAAAAAAAACTTGTAGGTACCAAAACCCCCCCCAATTTTAGAATACATGCGAGCTGCTTGCAGCTCGCACACTCACGACCCACTAGTTTTAATCTATAGGTAGAAGGAACACTAACATTGATATATTTGTGAGGAAGTAATTTCTCTAATGGTGATTATATTAGTCATACAATATGTTGCTCTCAAAGCTTTGCTCTAGCATACAGTTGTTAAGAATGATTTAAATGTTATATTAACTAGACGATGTTACCATTAAGAGATTACGGTATCTAAAGATTATATTATATTGTCAAAACTTATTGGTAATTTACATAAGTCTACATACTTTATATCGAATGTAGGTATCAAAAAAATAAGTTTACCGAAATCTAAGAATAAAAAAACCTTTAAAAACCGATATTGAAAGTTTAAGTACTTACTTATTACTTAGTGTAAATCACCAACAGTGAAAGAATGAAAGGGGGAAAGAAGATTAATTTAAGACTATCTAATCAACAGCACAATATTTTAACATTTATTTTAGCTCAATAGGGCCACTGATCTCCACCATTAGATATGTTTATTGTATTTTCTAAGGGAAATTGGAACTAAGAATCCAATTTTCGTCCAAAGACAAGACTACAAACTGTCGCGATTGTAAAAACGAAACATAACTTGCAAACTACTTAACAATTTCAGTGAGTAGAGATCAGTGGTCAGTGGGTAATGGGTAATATACGAGTTTACATTATAAGAATACTTTTACGTAGGATCGTTTTTGACTAACGACTATCGACCAGTCGCACAAAAATATTTACTTATTTATTAAAATAATATAATTAAAAAATATACATAGATAATTATTTTTTAATAATATTATATGAATTTGTCACTAACCCCATACAAAAATGACAGTTCAAAAGCATAAGGGCTTGTTTCACCAGTTGAACAAATCAGATATCTGAAGCTTTATCTGTAACCGGTGAAAAAGGCCCTTAATCTTTCAAAAGACGTTGGTAAATTTAAATAACTTTTGTGCCACTGGGTGCTTAGCTTAACATTACAAGTAACAGAAAATATCAACACGTTACTGATATGATAATCTAGCCTAGTCGTATGTCGGCAGAGAAAAAGTTTCAATACAATTACGAATACGTAGGTAGGTATTTTAATGTCCTATTTTATAGCCATGTCCCAATTATTGAAAGTGCATTGCGTCTTTTATTACAAAACGATGATGTTATTACGAATTAATTTAAAGACGGATCATAAATAAAACCATTCTGTCAGTCATCTCTGACCAAAATAACACTGTTAAAAGATCCATATTACCGTTAATAAATAATTAACTCAAAAATTAATCTCAAAAAAGAGGAATTAGTGCTATTGGAGTTAAGTTTAATTACTAATGGGACATAGCTAATTAGCTAGCGTTTAACATGATTAATATATTTTAGCTATTAAAATTACGGAATATGAGCTATATTGTGAGCTAATAAAGTCTATTGTTCTTTGCTTCCCCGTCTTCTGGCAACTAAATCGTCCATTCAACACTCCACCGTTCACTGTTTGTGTATGCTTTGAAGTAAATAATGATTTTTATAGTTAAAATAAATAAATAAATAGTTTCCATGACGCTATTCGAACCTTATGCTAATGCAAAGAGGTTCGTAACTATCAAAATTTACTTCCTAATTCAACAAACAACCACGAACCGTATCGCGAGATCTCCAAACATTTTATAGGAGAATTTCAACCGTGTTATATTTTACATGTGAAAATATAAACCTACCACATTTGCACTAAATTCATACAATGAGCAAACGATTCTCAATAGAGACATTTAGAATATCAAATTTGGATTAATGTGCAAACGTTAAGAACATTAATGAGCTTTACAATTAAAAACATGTAGTTACAAAGAGTTTACTTATATTTAAAACGCAAACGTTAAACATAACACGGTTAGCTCGCGTCAAACTAGACCCGACATACCAACTCCTAATACTCTCAATCTACGACTATCAACACGTGAACGATACAAAACCAAACCAAGTTAAGACACGACCAATTAACACAGATTTTTTTATATTTATCGAACTGATATTAACTAGAAACAGAATATCGTGAACAGTGAGTTTTTTTTTGAAAAATAATCTCAGTTATTTAACGTTTTTGTATTTTATTGTAGAAAATCCAACTTACCATCTATTCCATATGTATGCAAAATATGAAATACATGTAATTAGACTACCTAATAAAGTCGGCAAAAAAATTTATTTTCTTAAATTTTTACGAGTCAATACAATGTTCGACCACACGGTTCGTAATCCGTCTCTATTTTCCATCCAAAGGTTGCCTGGAAGAGATCGCTCTTTAGCGATAAGGCCGACCATTGTACGTGTCTCTTTGTAATTTTATTCATGTTTTTTGTTTTTGGTGTACAATATAGTGTTTTGTATTTTGTTGTATTGTAATATCCAATCGGTTAGCACCATCTTGTCCGTGAACATGGCGCTTGCAACAGTGTCGAAATATCGGAAAACTCAAAAACATTAATTAAGTAATCATGGTATGTTACCCGTTTCATGTTGAAATATAGTTAAAAACCATGATAGTTTAAAAAGTAATATCGGTTATGACCGTTCACATGTTAGTAGACATAGACAGTAGAGAGTGGTTTAGTGTTGTCCCCTGACGTGGAAGCACTGGCACTAGGCGCGGCCGGCGCGCTGTCACGAGGCGGAGGCGGGCTCGGGCGCCGTGGCCGGGGACACGGGCCCGCGCACCGCCTCGATGTAGTCCTTGATGAGCGTCGCGATCTGGTATGCCTGTGGGGGGAGCGAGACAAATTGAGACAACGAAATAAGTAGGGGGGGGGGGGGCTGTTCATGACATAGACGTGTAATCATTTAGTTCTTGTTGCGCATCGCGATTTGGTTTGTCTATGTGCGCGTAGATATTGAGACAAAGAAAAAGGCAAATGGTTAGTTAATACTAAAGTTCTCTACAAAAAAACAACATTTTTTAAAAGTAAAAAAGAAAGTTTTGATGATGAAGATTAAAGCCGCGTTTATATTTTACTGACGTGTTGTGTTCAGAACGCATCAGAACGGTATCGGTTTCATACATTTCTTACATACCTACATCAGAAGCCGTCACAACACACCGCGCTGAATAAATATGAACGCTACCATATCAAATGTATGAAACCGATATCGTTCTGATGCATCACAACACAACACGACACATAAATATAAACGCGGCTTATGTTGCCTTAAGTCCGTATTGTATCAGTGAGTTACCTGGTCCGTAGAGAGCACAAGCTTGGCGTGCTTGGTGTCGGAGCGTGTGACGAGCAGCAGCGCGCGCGGCGCCGGCGACACGGCCAGCAGCTGGTCGTGGTCGTGCGACACCAGCGCCACGCGCGACCCGCGCCGCAGCAGCGTCAGCCCGCGCGGCCAGTTCGATGTGAACGTATATAGTGAGTTACCTGGTCCGTAGAGAGCACAAGCTTGGCGTGCTTGGTGTCGGAGCGTGTGACGAGCAGCAGCGCGCGCGGCGCCGGCGACACGGCCAGCAGCTGGTCGTGGTCGTGCGACACCAGCGCCACGCGCGACCCGCGCCGCAGCAGCGTCAGCCCGCGCGGCCAGTTCGATGTGAACGTATATAGTGAGTTACCTGGTCCGTAGAGAGCACAAGCTTGGCGTGCTTGGTGTCGGAGCGTGTGACGAGCAGCAGCGCGCGCGGCGCCGGCGACACGGCCAGCAGCTGGTCGTGGTCGTGCGACACCAGCGCCACGCGCGACCCGCGCCGCAGCAGCGTCAGCCCGCGCGGCCAGTTCGATGTGAACGTATATAGTGAGTTACCTGGTCCGTAGAGAGCACAAGCTTGGCGTGCTTGGTGTCGGAGCGTGTGACGAGCAGCAGCGCGCGCGGCGCCGGCGACACGGCCAGCAGCTGGTCGTGGTCGTGCGACACCAGCGCCACGCGCGACCCGCGCCGCAGCAGCGTCAGCCCGCGCGGCCAGTTCGATGTGAACGTATATAGTGAGTTACCTGGTCCGTAGAGAGCACAAGCTTGGCGTGCTTGGTGTCGGAGCGTGTGACGAGCAGCAGCGCGCGCGGCGCCGGCGACACGGCCAGCAGCTGGTCGTGGTCGTGCGACACCAGCGCCACGCGCGACCCGCGCCGCAGCAGCGTCAGCCCGCGCGGCCAGTTCGATGTGAACGTATATAGTGAGTTACCTGGTCCGTAGAGAGCACAAGCTTGGCGTGCTTGGTGTCGGAGCGTGTGACGAGCAGCAGCGCGCGCGGCGCCGGCGACACGGCCAGCAGCTGGTCGTGGTCGTGCGACACCAGCGCCACGCGCGACCCGCGCCGCAGCAGCGTCAGCCCGCGCGGCCAGTTCGATGTGAACGTATATAGTGAGTTACCTGGTCCGTAGAGAGCACAAGCTTGGCGTGCTTGGTGTCGGAGCGTGTGACGAGCAGCAGCGCGCGCGGCGCCGGCGACACGGCCAGCAGCTGGTCGTGGTCGTGCGACACCAGCGCCACGCGCGACCCGCGCCGCAGCAGCGTCAGCCCGCGCGGCCAGTTCGATGTGAACGTATATAGTGAGTTACCTGGTCCGTAGAGAGCACAAGCTTGGCGTGCTTGGTGTCGGAGCGTGTGACGAGCAGCAGCGCGCGCGGCGCCGGCGACACGGCCAGCAGCTGGTCGTGGTCGTGCGACACCAGCGCCACGCGCGACCCGCGCCGCAGCAGCGTCAGCCCGCGCGGCCAGTTCGATGTGAACGTATATAGTGAGTTACCTGGTCCGTAGAGAGCACAAGCTTGGCGTGCTTGGTGTCGGAGCGTGTGACGAGCAGCAGCGCGCGCGGCGCCGGCGACACGGCCAGCAGCTGGTCGTGGTCGTGCGACACCAGCGCCACGCGCGACCCGCGCCGCAGCAGCGTCAGCCCGCGCGGCCAGTTCGATGTGAACGTATATAGTGAGTTACCTGGTCCGTAGAGAGCACAAGCTTGGCGTGCTTGGTGTCGGAGCGTGTGACGAGCAGCAGCGCGCGCGGCGCCGGCGACACGGCCAGCAGCTGGTCGTGGTCGTGCGACACCAGCGCCACGCGCGACCCGCGCCGCAGCAGCGTCAGCCCGCGCGGCCAGTTCGATGTGAACGTATATAGTGAGTTACCTGGTCCGTAGAGAGCACAAGCTTGGCGTGCTTGGTGTCGGAGCGTGTGACGAGCAGCAGCGCGCGCGGCGCCGGCGACACGGCCAGCAGCTGGTCGTGGTCGTGCGACACCAGCGCCACGCGCGACCCGCGCCGCAGCAGCGTCAGCCCGCGCGGCCAGTTCGATGTGAACGTATATAGTGAGTTACCTGGTCCGTAGAGAGCACAAGCTTGGCGTGCTTGGTGTCGGAGCGTGTGACGAGCAGCAGCGCGCGCGGCGCCGGCGACACGGCCAGCAGCTGGTCGTGGTCGTGCGACACCAGCGCCACGCGCGACCCGCGCCGCAGCAGCGTCAGCCCGCGCGGCCAGTTCGATGTGAACGTATATAGTGAGTTACCTGGTCCGTAGAGAGCACAAGCTTGGCGTGCTTGGTGTCGGAGCGTGTGACGAGCAGCAGCGCGCGCGGCGCCGGCGACACGGCCAGCAGCTGGTCGTGGTCGTGCGACACCAGCGCCACGCGCGACCCGCGCCGCAGCAGCGTCAGCCCGCGCGGCCAGTTCGATGTGAACGTATATAGTGAGTTACCTGGTCCGTAGAGAGCACAAGCTTGGCGTGCTTGGTGTCGGAGCGTGTGACGAGCAGCAGCGCGCGCGGCGCCGGCGACACGGCCAGCAGCTGGTCGTGGTCGTGCGACACCAGCGCCACGCGCGACCCGCGCCGCAGCAGCGTCAGCCCGCGCGGCCAGTTCGATGTGAACGTATATAGTGAGTTACCTGGTCCGTAGAGAGCACAAGCTTGGCGTGCTTGGTGTCGGAGCGTGTGACGAGCAGCAGCGCGCGCGGCGCCGGCGACACGGCCAGCAGCTGGTCGTGGTCGTGCGACACCAGCGCCACGCGCGACCCGCGCCGCAGCAGCGTCAGCCCGCGCGGCCAGTTCGATGTGAACGTATATAGTGAGTTACCTGGTCCGTAGAGAGCACAAGCTTGGCGTGCTTGGTGTCGGAGCGTGTGACGAGCAGCAGCGCGCGCGGCGCCGGCGACACGGCCAGCAGCTGGTCGTGGTCGTGCGACACCAGCGCCACGCGCGACCCGCGCCGCAGCAGCGTCAGCCCGCGCGGCCAGTTCGATGTGAACGTATATAGTGAGTTACCTGGTCCGTAGAGAGCACAAGCTTGGCGTGCTTGGTGTCGGAGCGTGTGACGAGCAGCAGCGCGCGCGGCGCCGGCGACACGGCCAGCAGCTGGTCGTGGTCGTGCGACACCAGCGCCACGCGCGACCCGCGCCGCAGCAGCGTCAGCCCGCGCGGCCAGTTCGATGTGAACGTATATAGTGAGTTACCTGGTCCGTAGAGAGCACAAGCTTGGCGTGCTTGGTGTCGGAGCGTGTGACGAGCAGCAGCGCGCGCGGCGCCGGCGACACGGCCAGCAGCTGGTCGTGGTCGTGCGACACCAGCGCCACGCGCGACCCGCGCCGCAGCAGCGTCAGCCCGCGCGGCCAGTTCGATGTGAACGTATATAGTGAGTTACCTGGTCCGTAGAGAGCACAAGCTTGGCGTGCTTGGTGTCGGAGCGTGTGACGAGCAGCAGCGCGCGCGGCGCCGGCGACACGGCCAGCAGCTGGTCGTGGTCGTGCGACACCAGCGCCACGCGCGACCCGCGCCGCAGCAGCGTCAGCCCGCGCGGCCAGTTCGATGTGAACGTATATAGTGAGTTACCTGGTCCGTAGAGAGCACAAGCTTGGCGTGCTTGGTGTCGGAGCGTGTGACGAGCAGCAGCGCGCGCGGCGCCGGCGACACGGCCAGCAGCTGGTCGTGGTCGTGCGACACCAGCGCCACGCGCGACCCGCGCCGCAGCAGCGTCAGCCCGCGCGGCCAGTTCGATGTGAACGTATATAGTGAGTTACCTGGTCCGTAGAGAGCACAAGCTTGGCGTGCTTGGTGTCGGAGCGTGTGACGAGCAGCAGCGCGCGCGGCGCCGGCGACACGGCCAGCAGCTGGTCGTGGTCGTGCGACACCAGCGCCACGCGCGACCCGCGCCGCAGCAGCGTCAGCCCGCGCGGCCAGTTCGATGTGAACGTATATAGTGAGTTACCTGGTCCGTAGAGAGCACAAGCTTGGCGTGCTTGGTGTCGGAGCGTGTGACGAGCAGCAGCGCGCGCGGCGCCGGCGACACGGCCAGCAGCTGGTCGTGGTCGTGCGACACCAGCGCCACGCGCGACCCGCGCCGCAGCAGCGTCAGCCCGCGCGGCCAGTTCGATGTGAACGTATATAGTGAGTTACCTGGTCCGTAGAGAGCACAAGCTTGGCGTGCTTGGTGTCGGAGCGTGTGACGAGCAGCAGCGCGCGCGGCGCCGGCGACACGGCCAGCAGCTGGTCGTGGTCGTGCGACACCAGCGCCACGCGCGACCCGCGCCGCAGCAGCGTCAGCCCGCGCGCGTCCACGCCCAGCCACAGCACGCGCGGCCAGTTCGATGTGAACGATTGCTGGGGAATTATTGTTTGGATTTAATTACTTGCATAGGGTGCATGAATACGTACGTGCGATAGGTTAGAGACGGACTATCTATACAGTCTAGCGCTGCCCACTTTTCACTCAACTGGACCTCAGTGTTAACATTAACTCCATATCTTAGTCTGTGTTAATCGAAAGCGAATCCACTGTAACCTCGCCTCACAGGCTCTACAGAGACCTAGCAAGGGACAGAGCTCGGCTACGATACCATTTACTAAGTAACTTATAATTTATAATCTAACTAAATCTAACAAATTAGCTTTGTAGGTATCGAATGTATGTAAGTAAACATAAAGTGAAATATTTTTTTTTATTATTTTTGTTTTTTTAAAACTTCTATGTAAGAAATTGAACACAAAACACTAAAGAGAGTAGACTCACCATCACGTCGAATATAGTGGCGCGCGTGAGCGGCCAGGAGGAGGCGAGTGTGAGGGCGCGCTGCATGGCGGCGTGCGGCGGCGTCCCGCGCAGCGCCAGGTGGTGCAGGCGCACGGCGGGCGCCGGCAGTGCCGGCAGTGCCAGCCGCGCCGGCAGCACCGCGCCGGCCGCCGCCGCGCACTCGGCGCCGCCGCTGCACTCGCCGTGCACCACTTGCGCGTGCAGCGCCGCTAGCATCACCTGTTGTTGGAACGTATCGTCACTGTATATTTATTTATTTATTACATTTGGAAAGCCATCAGCTACAAGTGTTATCATAAAAATCTATAATTGTAACAGTAAGCTAATAACAGGCCTTCACTTATAGAAACATAATAAAACACACAAGTAAGAACAATGGCCTCTTAAAATTAGAAACTAAGTAGAACTAAATTACAAGAAGCAACTAATACAACATATATAAATATATAAGTACATTTATAGAACTAGGTCTAAGAGAATCAGATTATATTGATCAAATAAAGTAGAAGCAGAAAGTAAAAGTCAAAGCAAAAATACAAATTATAAGTAATATACACCGAATTAGGAAATAAAGAAATCACGGGATATGCACATCCTTGCCTTATTAATAGTGACATTGAAAGGATCTAAATCATACGTCTTGCAGAAGTCATTCACAGTCTTACTTGCTCTTACGACAAATGAGTTTAGTCTGTAGTTGGAAGAAGCACCAGGAACAAACAGCGGGGGATTATAACGAAGTTGTCTGCACGGAACGTTAAATTTGAATTTACTAAGAAGGTCAGGGCAATCTACATTATTATTTAATACTTTTAATACATATACGAGATCAGAACACATACTAATTATGCATGAAGTTGGTAGGATTATAATTTGTGTGCCGAAAAAGAACGTAGGCTATTTTTTTACCGAAGCAAAATAAATTGGCAAAACCTCGGGGGGAAAGCTAGTCAAACATATTCAGGAAACAATAGTATATTTTTTTCCAGAAATTAAAATTACCCGTCTAAAGCGCTAACAGCTATAGAACAAGATCACACTGTACTTAAGTATTCATACATCACTTAATTGGAACAGTACTCACCGCCTCCTCAGTCTCGATGGGCAGGCGGTCGTGGCGTACGGAATGCAGCACTTGGTAGTACAACAGTTCCATTTCAGCCGCGCAACTTGTTTGCAGCGGTCGCTCTCCGAGGAACAACCTCTTTTTGAACACTAGCCTATAAAACAAATAAAATACATTTTTAATCAAATTCTTAACCATGCATCTCAACATTTATTTTTTCCAACTGTGGGACAAATGGTTTGTAATAATGAGATATAAATAAATACCTGCAAGCGGCAGCAGTGGCCGGTGCCTTTTCCCAGCGCGCTAGCACATCTCCGACTCGCTCCGTGCCGGCCAACGCGCGCTCACCCGCGCCCGCGCTCGCTCCCGCTCCGCCTGTCGCGCCGCTCGTGTGTGCGCACACCTCGTACAATGCGTAACCTGCATGGATAGCTGCTCATTATTATCTACATTTGTGCATGAACACGAAAATATTAAGAATCATAACGTCGCCAATTTATCTCCCACAGAAAATTAAAACTATCAGCACTTATGACGCACGCTCGTGTTTTCACCCCGATATAGCGTGGCGACGGGCAATGAAAGAGCTATACTTAGCGCCACCTGGTGGATTGTTCAATATACCTGTAGCCGAATCGTTAAGTCCTATCTTCTCCCGTAGCATAGTGACTAGATGGTCAGCAGTGGCAGCCGGTCCGAATACCAGGCCGTGCTGCTTCCCGTCCAGTAGAAGCACCCGCACGTGCAGTGGACGTCTCGCGGCCGCACAGAGCACCTCCTCGCGTGATGGCGCTGCTAACCGCCGCGGGACTTGAGCTATGCTTAACGCCACCTGGTGGATTGTGTTATAGTATTCAATTATCAAAGCAATAAACAAATCAATAAAATAAATATAATTTATTTAAAATAAAATAAATATAATTTATTTTATAGTGATTGACTCTTACAAAATGATTATAGATTGTATGATTAATACCAAATGGTATGGGCTCGAGAACCAAGATTACGTAGTGATCTTGTAAATTTTCCCATACCATTTTCTAATACAAAACAAATCTTCTGCCAAAAAGAAAAGATTATTCTCAGATTTTTAAAGGCCAATCAATAAAGCTAAGGATTTTTGTTTCGTTGCCCTCAAAAAGTGATAGGGGAAAGCTGGTTTTCAAAAAAGGAACACCAGCGTTCCTTTTTTGAAAACAAGCGGTTAATTAGTACCTGTTCAGCGCGGCGCGCGAACTTCCCCTCCTCGCCCTGGTGCAGCGCCGTACCGCGGTACCGCAGGTGCGCCAGCAGCAGGCGGCGCAGCGGCTTCACGGGCGGCAGCGCGGCCCCCACCGCGCAGCACAGCAGCGCCCAGTGACGCGCGGACACGCGCGACGACGGCTCGGGGTGGTCTGTCGTCTACACATACACATGAGGTTACAGTAAAAAAAACAGAGATCAGCGGAACAGTTTTGTAAGAGGTAAGAGCTCTGTCTAAATAGAACGCCATGGCGACGTAGCCCGGCATCGTCTCCAAGCAGTTAATATTGAAATGTATGTTACCTAACTCACTTGGCGACGGTGTGGCAACGTCGTCAAGTCGCCAAGTTCAATATTAACTGCTTGGAGACTTAGCCCGCTACGTCGCCATGGCGTCCTAGTGAGGCAGAGCTCTAAAAGACGTACATTGGAGACCAAATTCAAATTCATTTATTTGCTGAATACAGGTACCTAGGTATTACATTTAGATGTTATAATAGATTATAACATATTATATTATATCATTGTGCCTTAGATTGTTGTCGTGTCGTCAGTTGTAAACAGTACCTGCTTGATGAGCTGCATGTAGAGCTCCGTGAGCAGCGTGTCCTTCTGCAGACAGCGCTGCAGCAGCGCCTGCGCCAGCGCCACGCGGTCGTCCGCCTCGGACTCGTTGCTGGCCGTGCTGTTGTTGTTGGCGAGGTTGCTGCTGCTGCTGTGGGCGCTGCCGCCGCTGCTACCGCTGTCGCTGGTCGACATTACCTGCTTGATGAGCTGCATGTAGAGCTCCGTGAGCAGCGTGTCCTTCTGCAGACAGCGCTGCAGCAGCGCCTGCGCCAGCGCCACGCGGTCGTCCGCCTCGGACTCGTTGCTGGCCGTGCTGTTGTTGTTGGCGAGGTTGCTGCTGCTGCTGTGGGCGCTGCCGCCGCTGCTACCGCTGTCGCTGGTCGACATTACCTGCTTGATGAGCTGCATGTAGAGCTCCGTGAGCAGCGTGTCCTTCTGCAGACAGCGCTGCAGCAGCGCCTGCGCCAGCGCCACGCGGTCGTCCGCCTCGGACTCGTTGCTGGCCGTGCTGTTGTTGTTGGCGAGGTTGCTGCTGCTGCTGTGGGCGCTGCCGCCGCTGCTACCGCTGTCGCTGGTCGACATTACCTGCTTGATGAGCTGCATGTAGAGCTCCGTGAGCAGCGTGTCCTTCTGCAGACAGCGCTGCAGCAGCGCCTGCGCCAGCGCCACGCGGTCGTCCGCCTCGGACTCGTTGCTGGCCGTGCTGTTGTTGTTGGCGAGGTTGCTGCTGCTGCTGTGGGCGCTGCCGCCGCTGCTACCGCTGTCGCTGGTCGACAGTACCTGCTTGATGAGCTGCATGTAGAGCTCCGTGAGCAGCGTGTCCTTCTGCAGACAGCGCTGCAGCAGCGCCTGCGCCAGCGCCACGCGGTCGTCCGCCTCGGACTCGTTGCTGGCCGTGCTGTTGTTGTTGGCGAGGTTGCTGCTGCTGCTGTGGGCGCTGCCGCCGCTGCTACCGCTGTCGCTGGTCGACATTACCTGCTTGATGAGCTGCATGTAGAGCTCCGTGAGCAGCGTGTCCTTCTGCAGACAGCGCTGCAGCAGCGCCTGCGCCAGCGCCACGCGGTCGTCCGCCTCGGACTCGTTGCTGGCCGTGCTGTTGTTGTTGGCGAGGTTGCTGCTGCTGCTGTGGGCGCTGCCGCCGCTGCTACCGCTGTCGCTGGTCGACAGGCCCGCGTGCGACATTATATCCTGAACAAATCATTTTAGTTACTCAACTTGTGAAACATACATCCATAATTTACAAAAACTTTTAAAGTCCTATTTAGATTTATGGTGTGAGACTTGGACGCTGATGCACGAGAAAAAACTTCATGATATTATTTAGGGTCATTTATGAATAATTGTATCAATGAAACGGAAGGGTCCGGTTATATCAAGAGATTGAGCTACAAAACAGAATTATGTAAGAGTAAATAAACAAACATGTTAGCACGCAGATAACCCCCCGTAGCAGCCCCTAGCTCTTTTAGAACATGACTGTTCGGTACCTTGAATATCTGCATAGCCGCGACCTCCTCGGCCTCGTTAAGCCGCGTCAGCGAGTGCGGCAGCGAGCGCGCCCACGTCCAGTACCCCGCCGGGAACCCCTTGTAGGACTCCCCCTGGCTTTCCGCCGCCATGTCCAGGCGCACCCTCTCCAGGCGGTGTTTGCTCAACCTAAAGCGAAATCACGTTTTAAGGCCTATACGCACACTACAGTGCCGGTATTTACCAACCAATGATGTTAATGATCGGCTCATGATCAGCAACGTCATTGGCCGGCGCTGTTGTGTGCGGATAAGTCTAGAGGTCTGCTTCTTTCCCACCTGTCTTATGTAATGTCAGCGTGTGTCATATGAGTAATACAGCTATTCAGTGATACGGAAAACACATCTTCGTGGAGAAAGTACGCAAAAATCCAACACGTGTTACCGATTTTGTTGTCATTTTCTACCGCCCGCAAACCTCGACAATTCGGACGCGGGTGCGGCGGGTCGTCCGCTTTAACCGTTGGCGAGGACCGAACTGTGTCATACCTGTAAGTGGTCATTACCTTCTCAGAGTGTTTCTCAGGAAGTTCCCCGTAGTTCCCTCCACCGGTCTCCGCAGCATGCCCGAGTCCACCAGAGCGCGGCGTGCACTCTTCAAGGCGCCCGCGAGCCGTGAGCGTTCGGATGCAGGCGCGGCGCGGCGCGGCGGCTCGTCTGCCAAACCGTTGGCGAGGATCGGACTATACGCGGCCATTAGCCAGGCGGCTTCGTTCTTCTGTGGTGATTCTAGGACGATGCACCTGGTAAAATAAACACGCATAATGGACCGGCTTTTTTAAAGATTTGGATTTTAAATACGAAGAAAGAAATCAGTTTTCATTGTTTTCTTAAGGGAATAATTTAGCCGACAGAAAAAATCAGTGTACATACTGGATTTTCGACTAAGATTAACAAAGGCTTAGTTTATTTAAGGTTGTGTTTTGATTATAAGATAAGTAATAATTTTATAAGATTTTTTATTTTAGTAAATTTTCTTACCTGTGCCCATCATGTTGTCCGTGATGCGTCAAGCTGATCGTCAGTCCATTGTCTACAGGGTCCATTAGTAACGCAGCTATGTTCGAGTAGGGATATTCAGCCAGCACCACTTTGTCAGTCGGCCGCACTAACACCACCCCTTCTGAGCCAACGCCCAGCAAAACGTTAGGACCTGCGAAATATTATTATCGTTAAGTCATAATAATTAATAACAGAATAATAATTAATGCAATTTTATTTCATTTATACCTAAATTGATATCAACTCCACATTAAAAAAATCATATTACTGTTATTATGTTCTTACCATGAGCCCAATACCCTTTGTAAGTGACCGGGAATAAGGTGACCCCGTACAGAGGGTACTGCATCACACAAGACAAGTAAAGTGCCTTGGCGGTCAACTCTACGCGCCCAGCACCGTACTGTCTATGTGCTTGTGCTAGGATGTTTGCCTGTGGAGAAAATAGCTATTAGTTTACACATAATAACTACAAAGCAGCACTCTTAAAATGGGATGTTGTTATGCCGATACTGAATTGAGAAAATATCAAGCGTAAACTTGGACCGATTATGCGACGATTATTTTAAGTTTTTTTATTTTTTATTATTTATTTATCGTACTTAAATAACATTTAAAAAAGATTAGGGTTTAAGAATAGCACAAAGAAAACCACTAAGGTTTGTGTATGAGCTAAAAGAGTCTTAGTACGTAAGTGGCGTCGTGATTTCTGCTGCGGTTATATCTCCTCTGGTGGCGTACAGCAGTAACGGTGTGACACAGTGACACAGACAAGACTTTCCGAAACTAAACAGGCTTCTGTTCATATTGAGATAAACGGGCAATACACGAACCTTATATTTAAGTAGACTATTGATCAACCGTTTCGTCCCAGAACGTGGGACTTCTTCAGGATCAAGGACACTGCAAGGACACGGATCACGATCGCTCGCCGGTTCGCAGTGCACTGACGCTTCTGTTCGATGTTTACAGTACCAACTTACCCATTGATTGTTGGGTCTGGCGCGCGCTATCCGCTGCGGGAGGAACTGCTCCGGCTGTGCGTAGTAGGCGCGCGTGTGCGGCGGCGGCGGCGACGGCGGCGGCTCGCCCAGCGACACCTGAGCCTGCAGCCCTGCCAGCTGGAGGGCCACCTTCTCAGAGACTGGGAACTCGTCCATCTGAACATAGTGCTTCAATTTAGGAGGACTTTTTAGGGGAAGACAAAAAAGGGGGCTGGTAATGATGACGCTTTTTAGTAATATTCGTGATTTTAGGGACAAAATAAATCTAAATCAATCAATCAACAAACGTTTAACGTTATAGAGGAGTCCATTTTGATATTATATTGTGGTGGGGAACGTGCGTGCAAGAACTGCGTGTGTTATTTGGCCGCACATTTTATTCGATACCTTGTGCCAGTAGATAACTCCCCCAACTGGTTAATCATCGTTTAATTTTAATTGAAAATATAAAAGTACGCAGAAATATCAAGTTATTTAATATAACGTGCGCAATTGAAAATGAATTCTGTAAATGGCGGCGGGTAGGTATGGTACGATTGGCAAAACAAGGATAAAAGTATAGACAGCGATAGAGAGTGAGCGAGAACGCATGCGAGCGGACGCCATTTACAGAACTCATTTCTAATTGCGCACGTTATACACGTCATGATTCCTGATGCAATGTTATGTCTGCGATTACATACAAGTCAATATTGTTATCCCTAAAAGAGGTTTAAATATTAGAAAAATGCATAGAAACGAACAGCCAGTAGGTACGAACCTTGACGACGCTATGCACCGCCTGCGCGTACAGCAGCGCCACCTCCACGGGGTCGTGCGGGAGCTCGCGGCCGCCGCGGAACAGGCGCCGCTTGAACACGAAGCGGTTGTCCGCTGACCCTGTGCCGGGACCTTGTTGCCTGCACACAAAAATAGCCGGTAAAAACGAAATCAACAAAGGGTTCAAAAATGTATCTTCGACGTCATTAAGTTGATGTTACTACTCTTACAAAGATGTTCACATCGAATTTGTTTATTTCCATATATGCCAATAGTACGGGAGGCGACGATGCTAAATGGGGATTTACTCGAGCGTCAAAGAGACATATTGGGTTGCATTTAGTAGATGATAAGAAGAAAAAAATTGTATGAGACCGATGTGTTTCATCAGTGGGGGAAGCGACCATAGATAAATAAAAACTTATTTAAAAAAATACTGTTGTATGGACGTACTTAAGCGCGTCAGTTAGTGATAGATTCTATAAATCAGATTCAATAAATTGAAAATCAGCTTAACATACTTACATACTTAAAAATAATTTAGGAAATATGATTGATAATATACGTTTGTAAATCTGATTGTTTACACGATTGGGGTGAGTGTACGTAAACGTTAAAAAAATAAAAATCGCGACTCATTTTTTTTGACTTATTTTCAAAAATATGAACAAAAAAATCGGCATTTCCAAAGGTGTTAGAGCGTCAGATTTAGATGTATATGGTTCATCTTTATGTTCTGATTCTACCATATCTTAATCTGACAATTATCTAAAGTAATGCGCCTAATATGACAAAAGTAAATTTTGTTCCCTTATAATTCACGTTCGAACATAGATAGATTTTTTATATTTGGTGGAGGTACTTATCTGGGTACTAGCTATCTCCAGTATCTTAATCTGACGCGCTCGAGTAAATCCCGAAATCCCCTCTTCGGCTCCCCTACTACAAGTGTCGTATATGAACCTGTTTTATCTAAGTAGCTAGCTAAACCATAAGGGTTTTTTTTGTGCTAGAGAATCTTACAATCATAACTCGTTCTAAATCTGTATCAACCAATATAATAATTCCAAAAGCACTTACATTTCCCAAGCAGCAATAACATCATACAAGTACTGCGTAGCGCGCACATGTTCCTCCTTGTTCCCCCGCTGCTGGTAGACCGCCCAGCCGGCGCGTGCGTTCGGCGACAGCCCCAGTTTGTCCGCTAGCCGGGCCGCGGCCGCCGCTGCCGTGTCCGCTGGATGGACGTCGATGGCCTTGGTTCGGCCGTCGAGGAAGAAGAATCGGCAGACTATTGTGCCGAGACGTCGCATTGCCTGAAAATACAGTCAGTAACTTAGTTTGACATAATTATTTTTTAACATGTATTTTTAAAATTTACTTCTCTATTGTATCAGGTTTGACCTGTAAAGATAGATGTAAATGTAAAAAAAAGTCTTCGACTCTAGTAGAAGGTCCCGTGGCAAATCTACTACTTATCTACTCCTCTTCACAATTGATAAAATTACAAAAGTGGAACGATTTTGTCTCAGCTTTAACTTAAAAGGCGACCCGTAGGTGTTGAGGATGAGCGAAACTCGTCTTTCTTTTTATGCTGATTCTGTTCCCGGGGCTAGGATGACCCACGGCAGGGGCCGCCACCGTCCGACGTGCTCCTTGATGGATGTACAACTGTGACTCACCGCAATCTCCACAGTGCTGGGCGGCAGATGTCTTGGCGCGGCCCCGCGGCAGTTGTCGAGGCACCACTGCGCGCAGTGCGCGGCGCGCGGCGCGTGCGGCGCGGCGGCGAGGCGCGCGCGGGCCCGCAGCCACGCCGAGTAGTAGCGCGCGAGCCCGCGGGACGGCTGCCACGCCACCGCGCACAGGCAGAGGATCAGCCACACACGCTCCGCCCATTCTTCTACGGGGCAGTCGTTGATCTACGCGGAAATTATCATCATGAAAAGATTGTGTTCGGTTACGTTCAGCTAGTGGGGTAAACGTCCATTCAAAACTTAAGCGACAGTAAAATAAATTCTAACTGCTCCACAAAATTTTATATTTTGATCAGAACATCAGAAGGCGTTTTGGCACAAAACGACTTCAAATTTGTCGCGCTGTCTATGCGCTTGCAACTGTAGAGACAGCTGAAATTGACCCTGATTAAAAGACATGCTGACTATTTTTGTGTCGATGACAGCATGCGCTGGACAATTTATAACAGCGAAAACTAAGATATTATGTAAATTGATAGTACAAAGAGACTTTGATAAAGGTTACACTTACCTGTCTCACACACTGCACTAATATTTCATCCCGTAGTTCCTCGCGCTCCAGCCCTTTGCCGATGAGAGATTGTATCACTTGCGTCTCTTTCTCCGCACCGAGTTCGCCGCGCATATAGCGGCACAGTTCCTAGAATACATAACTTTATGAGAATGTTAGGCGCCAATCAACGAACTGAACTGCTTTTTCTGTCGAAATATTATAAATGGCTGCAACAATCGATAATGTTTTTATGATAATGGGCGGACATGTTGTTTATGGAACAAGTATCTACGCATATTATGAATTTAGCGACCCAGTAAAATAACAATAATAAGAACTTCAGTCTACGAAAAAAATATTTTATAGTTGACTACAAGTCAAAGGAAAATGAGTGGTAGACTAGAAATGTGATGGAATTATTTTTTAGACCAGCTAGGCCAATCTTCATCAGACCCTTCCAACAAGTTTGGATCCTGAATCCCTGCAGTTTCCCTAAGAATGGTTAAGAGAAGAGATGTTAAGAGCATTTATTTTACCCGGAATATGTTGACGGCAGCGGTGACGCTCTCAGGATCGTGCAGCTGCAGATGCGAGGTGGGAATGTTGTTGCCTTTGTGGTAAGTTATCATCTCCTCCTTGGGTATAAGGTCCATGGATTTGCTTTTGCGCGTCAGTGTTGCCATTATTGTGCCTGTTTGCAAGAAAAATCATTACTATTATGTCCTATGGAACCGTGCAATAAACGAAAATGCTCGTTAAAGTACATTTCAGCGAACTTGACTTTCAGCAGTTTCAGCATCATGTTTCTAAAACTAGGTTAATTATGTAACTAGTTTTGCAAAATGTTATTTAAGTCGAGGTCGTTGACCTTGTACGCGGGGGGTGTGGCTACGTAACTTTTGTCTTAGCTGACGTTTTACGTATAATACGTAATAATAAAGTGCTTTCGACTTACCTTCAGGCGAGCGAGGATGGTCGTTGAAGTACATCTTGGCGAACTCTGCGAGGTCGTTGACCGCGTCCGCGGGGGGCGTGGTGGGGGCGACGGCGGTGGCGGGGGGCGAGGCGGCTTCCATCTGTCTCAGCTGACGTTCTACGCGCTCTTTGCGGCGGGCATTGCGATCTGTGCTCTGTGGGTACGAAATAAGCGTTGATTTAGTTTGGATTGTCAATATGGTAGTCAATATGGGCACTTGGTTATATAAAGCCATATTTAGGTTCACACTGGGGTTGGTGATGCAAGTTTTTGAGTCCTTACGGGTCCGTAAAGCGTCTTTGTAGGCTTTATGGAAATGTACTTACGACTTCTCCATTCATCATCGGTGGAGGGCTGATGCAGGTTTCCATGGGTATCGGCGGTGGGATTGTCTTCTCTCGCGTCACTATGACCTCTGAGGGCAACGTTTGCGTCGGGATTGATTCCACTGGTTTGTGTGCGAATCTGGAAATTGTTGCTACATCATTATATGTTCATGTATAGTAAAACCATTTCTAAAATGAACGCCCCTCTACCAAATTGTGATTTTTTTTTTCTGTGTATTCTGTTTTTCTGTATTTCCTCTCACACGTTGAAATCATCACGGTTTTGTGGAGGGAAGTTCATTTTTAGAATGGTTTTACTATACCTACATATATGTACAGCCTAATAATAGTACCACGCCACCCCTTACTGCGGGTGTTGTCGACCCGAGTAAGGGATTAATTTTTATACCGAAAGAAGAAGAAGCCAGAAGAAGGACAGGCATTGCATTTTTGACCCAAGGTTTGAATCGAACCTACAATCACGTGCTTCGCAGGCAGACTTTCGCCTGAAGGTAGACTTACCCATTGGCATTACTATCCGGCGGCGGCGGCGGCGGCGACACGAGGTCGGGGCGCGGGATCACAGACTCGTAGATGGGCTCCTTGCCCTTCCCCCTCACAATGGACAGCTTGCCGTTCGGGATCACGCCGTTTGTTAATTCGGGCGGTGTAGTTTCTGTGGGAATTACGTTTGTTTACTTTACTTTTGAGTGGTTTGTATTTTCAACTTTTAAACGAGCTGGTAATATGAGCTAACTTCTGATACAACAGACGAATTTTTGAGACGGAAAGTATAGGTTAATTATAAGTTATAGTTACTAACAAAAAATTAAACCACACCATTATTTTTAGTGGTTTGGGTACGCAAAGACGAGTATGTATCCCATGCATTGAATGTTCCTATTTAACTCATAACCTAATCAGACTTAGCGAGTGTTATTATTATTATATGGCCATTTAATCAATGGCTTTTCATACCTTTTCCAGACTGCGGCGGCGGCGGCGGCGGGCCTGCGGGCTCCGGTAGCGGACAGGCCGGGGGCGGCGGAAACGTCGGCGACGTCAGCTCCGCGTCCAGCGGCGGCGGCGGCGGCGGCAGCGGCAGCGATGACGTCATCGAACCGCTCATCGACCCGTTCATGGATGACGACATTGCATCGGTTATTGATGTTCTGTGAAATTGTTATTGTCCAAATTTAGAATTGGATGGAAATAAACTGACATAATTATATAACATTTGTAATTATTCTTTAAAACATATTTCTTTAAAATTTGTATTTTAATCTTTAAAGTTTTAATTTGTTTATTTGTTATTGTTATAAGAGGAAACAAAGCAGCTGCGATCTGGGTTACGCGCACTTTCGCGGAGAATGCAATCCCGAATCTTGAGATAAATTTAGATAAGAGAAATTCTCGACAGGTTATTTTACATAAGCTAGATAACATTGGATATAACATAAGGCAGTGGCCTTAGGCAAAGTAACTAAAACGTTTTAACCGAAGATAAGGTTTGTATAAATAAAGAGAACGAAATAAAGTCAAAATGTCACTATTACTAACCTCATCCCACCATTGATAGATCCCGTCATATTCTCATTCATTGAAGTCCTCATTGACCCGTTGATTGACGTCGACATAGCTCCATTCATCGACGTCGACATATTCTCATTCATAGAAGTCCTCATCGCTCCATTCATTGAAGTCGACATATTCTCATTCATAGACGTCCTCATCGCTCCATTTATTGACGTCGACATGACCCCATTTGACGTCGGCATAGCTCCATTTGACGTCGGCATAGCCCCATTTGGCGTCGCAGGCTGCATAATCGATGTAAGGGGGAGGGAAGTAGGGGGAGCGGGTGGGATAGCGTCAGAATCAGCCCCATCTGGTTTACGCTGAGCTTCTTTATGAGCTTTGGTTAGCTCGTCTATTTCTGTTGCCATCACATGTTCCAGCTGAAATAAAAGAATTGAGTTTTTTGAACATATATGTATATTACTTGAATGATGACATCAATCCACGTTCGAACAGTTCACTCATTAATCTCACATAAGTTCGTAGCTGACGCTTGAATTAGATCTGGATTCAGCTTGTGACCTGTATAAAATTTCTACAAGGGTGGGTTCCTAAAATACCTTTTGATTTTGACTGATCATAAAAAGTCATTACCTAGTCTCTTCATAAAGTGCTTGATGTAGTCGATCAGATTGTGCAAGTTGATATCCTCAACCATATTTGAAAAAACTGTAAATTGTTTAATGGGGTAAGGTATTCAGGGGGTAGAGACTTACCTCTTGATGCAAGTCATCAGCCAGTCTCTCCATAGAGTCCCCAATCTCGGCAATGGTCGGCTGGTGTGCGTCCGGCTCGCCGTCGGGCGCGCCGCGCTGCGAGGGCACGTCCGCGAGGAAGTCGAACAGGTTGTCCAGGTTGATGGACTCCGCGCGCGCCGCGGGACACGACAGGCCTCGCAGTTGGTCCGCCATTGTTTCCAGCTCCGCTCGCTCTTGGTTCGCTTTCTCCAAGAGACTGTGGGATAAGATGGTATTGAGTGACGAGGTGTGAAAAAATGACTTCTGCAATTATGTATTTATTCTATAGTGATGGCCCTCACTAAAAATTCTAAAACCTTTATTTACGATGAATTTTCTTCAGAATCAAACACTGCAAGATCACGACAGCTCGCCGGTCCGCAGTGCGTACTACCTGATCTGTTCCTCTTAATATCGTCAGGTTTCCTCTTTAGTGATTTTCAGGAGGATTCAGGTAAAAGGACATCTGCTTTACCTACAATCGGAAGTTCTTTTTTGTGGCGAATATTTACCTGTTCCGTTCCTCTCTCAGCTTGATCTCCTGGTTGACCCTCCTCATTTCCCTGAGCGCCGCGGCCACCTCCCTGGCGAAGGCGCCGCGCAGATGGCGCTGCAGCGTGAGGGCGGAGCGCCGCAGCCGCAGGAAGTGCGCGCGCTCCTTCCAGCCGCGCCACGCCGCCTGCAGCACCACGGCCGCGCTACGCCAGATTACGTACTGACGACGTTTTACGTTGCCTTTGTACCACTGTTGACGGATTTAGGGTTAATAGAGCAGTCACAGATTTGGGAGAGTAGAGATAACTTGAAAAAAGACTGCTCTTGTTGTGGTCGAAACGCCGAGAGTGTTTCAACTCCTGTGTAAATACGTGAGTAATTAACGTTGTTATAAAGTGAAATAGTAGAGGTAACGTTTCATAATCGACAATTGGTTTTGAGTATTTTCCCCAGAAAAAACGAACGGCATCAACTAATCAAAATTGACATAACTAACTAACAACAACTAAGTGACCTAATTTTAATCGAGATCAGACAAAGTATTTATTTACTCCAGGAACACCTAGATTTTACATCAAAAACATAAAATCAAGAGCACCCAGATTTTAGGAACAAAATATATTTTCACAAGAACCTTTTGAATCCTCAAAGCTGAAGACTGCAGCAAGCCCGTCCGTTTAGCTTCAAGCGGCGCGTGAACAGACGACCGCATGAATATCTTCGTGCGACCAATCTGCCAATCGTTGAGTGGGGCGCTCACTAACGAAGTTATTGCACTGAAATATATTTTTTTTTGTTAGGTTGAGCAAGATATTGAAAAGATGTGTAAACTAAACTAAGCTTCTTGTTGGTTATATTAATCAAAACAAAAATAAAAGCGTTGTTATAATTGCTGCTTCTCTCGCAACATAGGCGCGGATATATTTTATTCTATATGGTGAATGTGACATGTCCGTCAAACTCGTAAACTTCTCAAGAACATACCGGTTTCAAAACAAAGTGACTTGTTACTTACGCGACATCAGGATTGGTCGGGCGAGGATGCGGCAATAAACACCGGTAGCGCGCTTGGAACTGCGGCGTTGGCAGATGCACTGGGTATCCATCACGGCGGATTCGCACTAGATATAACGAAATTAGATTAGTAATATTCTTTACGTAATACAAGTGAGGATTTGTATTTATTTATTAATCAAAAAAGTAGGTACATTACTTAAAATCGCTTCGGCCAAACTGCAAAGCAGTTCCTACATTTCGGAGCTAAAGTCGAGCAGTTTGCTCATACAATTAACAAACATACCTATCTCGTTCATCCCCAGATAGCGTAGTTGTTCAAGCACCAGTTGATCATTGAATTTGCCAGCTTCCTTCATATCGTTGGGTTTTATACAGCGCACGTACCTGAACAAAATAACCAATGTAAGTAATTCGTTTAACTCAATTAACAAACTTGTATACTCCCATTGTGCTGATCTACACACTGTACTTAATTAACCTAATAATATTGATCAATGAGAAAACGTTTTTTTTAACAAGTATGCATTAGTGACTTGTTGATTAGTTATACAGTTTAGGTTAGGGCATAGATATTCCCGCTGCAATATGTATTTTTTTTTACTTTTTTTATACTGTATTAATTTTATAAATTATCAAGGTATGGGCTATCCTCACCATACGTCAGTGACTTGCAGCATATCGACGAGCGACTGCAGCTGGCACCGGAACGTATCGACAACTGTGGGCCGACCCTTGGAGGTGCCGCGCTGAGTCGTGCTCATAGAGTTGGGGCTGGATAAGGTCATGTCCTGCAAGATAAAGGTCAAGAGATTCATTACGACCTATGGAACCTTTTTGAATGGAAACCAGGGAATCGAAAAACGCAGACGAGACGTCCACAAGATTATCTTGCGGACGATTTAGTGAATGCTGATGAGGCCATGTTCAGCAGATGAGGTTCTACGACTGGTATAATGATGATGTTTTAATTTATATTATTATACTGGTAGTTATAGGTTGGAGTTATAGGAAAACCCTCACAAACGGTTTGGCAGAACTAGGACAGATAGTCAAAGAAGGCATTTTGCTGCGTAACTCTTTCTTATCCACAAAACCTTGTAATCTATATAATGTGCGTCAATAGTTACAAAATATCAGGAGATTACTCACATGTCCAGGAGGCCCCAAATCCTGCACATAATCCGCGAGTTCCCTCACAAACGGATTAGCAGATCTGCTCAGATGGTCAATGAAGGCGTCTTGCTGCGTATCTCTGTTCTTATCCACGAAGCCTTGGACGCTGTAGGACACTGTTCCAGCATAATGCTGCACTCCGAACTCCTCCTCCCATTTCCTGCGAGAGCCCTTCACGAAGCTCTGGTGCTCACCGAACTCGCCTTGTATGTTTGTGAGGTAAGCGCCGTCACACCCCTGCAATATTATAATTTGAAGTAGATTTTTATCTAAGTTATCTTTAGAAGGAAATAAAGGACAAATCTTTATGTGAAGACCCCATGGAAGATTCTGTGCTTTTGGTCGGAGTTATGTTGGTTATACTAGCACCAATCATCACGTTTAATTGACCATCTTTGAGTTCTTTTCTTTCTTTCTTCTAAATGCGGAAAATCATGTCCTTCTTAACTTATTGCGCTCACCAACCCCCAAGACCTTTAATAGGTTCTGTCGAGAACAACCGTGCGCAGTAGAGGGACTTATTTTATTTAAGAAAGTTGAAAATTTTACATTTAAAGTACACACATTTTAATTTGCTGCAAAAGTAGAGTAATAAAATAAATAGTGCTATTTGATTACCTTTGGCATGTGACACTGTTCGCTGAGCAGTTTGAGCAGACTCCGAGGTGGTTTCTCGAGCAGTTCCAGACAAGCTGCGTTATCCGTAAACGGTATCTGGTTGTACACAATGCCTTCTTGACGATACTGTAACAATAAAATGAAAACCTTTACCATGCTCAAATAGGTTTTGCACGGCTGTGCTGTCCCAAACTTAGTTAGAGCGAGGAGTCATTTTTGTAAGTTATGGTTCAACACAAGTACCTAGCTGCCATTTGTAATTACATAATATTGTCTAATTGTGAAGCAACTTTAAAATGCTGTACTTTGTAAACCACTATTTTGCGAATAAATATTTTTAATATTATGAAGAAAAAAATGCATATTCCATGTTCAAATCTAAAGCGTTGAAATAATCAAACTCTTAAAATAACAAGAAAAATAAATCTACTCACAATCTCCTGCTCCAAAGCGAACACGTAATTATTAAAGAACATGTGCAGCTTCTCATTGGCGTAGTTGATGCAGAGCTGCTCCAGCGAGTTGGAGGCGAAGTTCTCGAAGCCGAATATGTCGAGCACGCCCATCGCGCGCGGCGCCTCCCGCCCCGGCGCCGAGCAGCTGTTCACGTGCCGCACCAGCCACGCGAACGTGCGCGAGTACAGGGCGCGCGCCATCGCGTGCCGGTTCTCACGGGCCTTAGGAACGAACATTTAGGTTTAAAGATTTATGTCATTTATGTCCATAAAACCCTAAAGATCACTCGGACAAGTCAATAAGTAACATTAAATAAAAATATACAATGGCAACAATGTTGTCATAAAAATAATTATGTTTCATTTTTTTAAGCACTGAATCGACAAACAAAGAACAACCAGCTCATATCTGAATTTAGTTCAATATCTGTTAGTTTTTTTATTCTTTGAGATATTGGAGTGGATTCCATCCCACGAGACTAGCTTAGATCTAAGTTGGCGTCGTGGCGCTAGCCACTATTACAGCCAGATTAAAACGTTCCTTTCAAAAAGATAAGCATATTAAGACCATTAAATTGTGCATCAGTAAATTAAAGTACGCTAAGTTGCACTATAATTTGAATTATACACCGGGGCATGTTCAATGTCAATATATTTTTTTTTTATTATTATACCATGTCCTATGTGGTAGATCCACTAGGGTAAATAAAGGTGGAGTATCCTATCGATATCTTTCAAGGCAATGTTCGTCACTAATTTACCTCTGGTAATCTGAGAGGTATATCCGTGACATTTCCGCGCACGTTGATTTGCCTTTCTAGGAGTACTTTGTGCGTGGTAGCCGGCGGTAGACCGAGCAAGTTTGACAGAGCGTCCACCGCATCGGCGTCTTCTGGCGCTAGCGTCGTCCTTTCTCCGTCTACGTCCTGAAATAATAAATTTTTATCAGTGAGCCATCGTCTTACCTATTACCTAACCCTGAATTTTCGCATTCGAGGGATTATAACGTCTGCAGTGTTTGACTATGACGACAAACAACACAATGCTAATATTCGCTATCTCAGTGATCTAATAAAACGGATTAACGAGAAAACAACGTTCGACGCCTATCATCAAGATATACAGATTAGTCGTCTTTAAAGTTGGTTAGTTATGGGTTGGCGGTAAACGCCGCGCCGCGTCAATACGATCTATGGGTGTACTTATATTAATTGTGTTGGATCAATAGCGATTAAGCACTGAGTCAGCAGAATGTCCTTAATAAACAATTCTTCTATAGATACGGGTTAATGTTTTTGAGGAATAATCTGTCGACATTATTGAAGTCACATAAAAGTAGAGACCTTTGAGCCTAAAATGTTATTTGTGCTACTCATACGGATGTTCCTGCCAGCCGCATCTCAGCGTTCAGTGTATTTGAAGTAGAGAAGTTGTCTGACCTTCTCGAAAAAAAAAATCAAAAAATGTTTATCACTCCTAGAGTAAAGTAATGTGCAGGTGCCACAAACCTGGAACTGTATATTCCCCAGCCACAGCACAGCGGCCAGCACTTTGAACAGTCCCTCGCACATATGCGGCGGTACTTGCAGCACTGTAAGCGCTAGTTGCAGAGCTTCCAACTTCCCCTGTTCACCTCCCCTGCCTTTCCGAGCTTCTTCATCTTCCGGGTTCAGGTATTTGAAGTGGACGTCGTCTTTGAGACGCAATGTGCTGCTGAGTTCTGTATTGTGCTAAAAGGGAAAGTGGAATTCAGTATCATCATCATTGGCCTCATGCTTGACGCCGTCAAAAAATATAATTTAAAAATTATATGTATGTCAAGTTGACGTATAATTTACTCGTAGTTTGTATGGTTGGTTCTAGTTAAGATACTTCTGGATTTTAATTAATGACTACTAAATAAATAATATAATAGTAGGAACATAATGTGGAAAAAGAATAGATGATAAAGTATACAAATGTATCTTACCTTAGCTCCTTCAACGAGTTGATAAAACACATGATAATTGGTCTCACGAGGTGCGGGCCCAGTTATTCTAGCACGTTCCAGAAGAAAGTCTCTCAGAACTGCTCCCTTTATTCCCCCCCGATGGTCCAATCTCACTTCAACGAATTTACCGAACCGTGAGGAATTATCGTTGCGTACGGTTTTCGCGTTACCTGGAAGGAACACGAAAGATTGCTGTTAATAAAATACATAGGATTTTGTGATTTTAAAATAAATCCATTATTATTTTAGTTGGTGCAGGATTCATCAACTTGTTCTCTTGAGATACTTAATTACCTTTCAATGTTTATAGTTAATGGGCAAAGCAACATACCAAAAGCTTCTAAAACTGTGTTAGCCTCCAAGATCTGCTGTTCCGCCCAAGAGGCCGTGCCGCCGGCCGCGCAGAGATATTGGAGAATCAGTTTCGTGGTCTCCGTCTTACCGGCACCACTTTCTCCAGATATCACCACAGACTGATTCTTTTCACCATTCTACAACAAATAAAAATACAACTGTTAATTTGGGTGGTCAGGATAAAAAACGGCAAGGGCCGACTAATTAGTATTTACAGAAAGTCTCATAAAACCATCAAACTCCAGGCTTTTTGTACATGGCCTTCTTATCCTATCAAAAAACTATGCAACAAATTCAATACTATTGAATATGATGGCTTTTAAATTTACCTACATTTGCGACAAAAAAAAACTTTGTATAATTATTCTGTCCAGCAATATTTTTCGCGTGTCTATTGTCAAGCTGTTATTGGTCCCTCTTAACAAAGATTTTTTAGTAATAATTAACCTTTTAATAAGGCAACTTTCTTCGTAGGTTACGAACCGGAAGTAAATCAAATTTCAAGAGATAATGTTAGATTTTCCGAGAAAACGCTGTCGCGAATAGATATTGACTCACAATCTGATTCATGTTACGACCGCGCACCGGTTTTCAGTAAACATTCGATTTAGTTCGAGATAGAACACCCACTGTTTCACCGAATATGTAATTGTCTTACGATGAGCTTACCGAGGAAAAGTTGTGTATATCAGTTCGAATAACAAGATAATATGTTTGATAATTTGTGATACGGCTAGTTTGAATTACATAAAACATTGAGAGAGTATAAAATATTTTGTACTAGTTATAAACGACTTGTAATTTTTCGATTATAGAAACGCTGGCGCGACGACTTAGACCAGTTTAACAAAAACTGGAAAGATATCGCGCCAGATAGGGATGATTGGAGGAAATTGGGGGAGGCCTTTGCCCAGCAGTGGGACACATTAGGCTCATAAAAAAAAAAAAAAGTACCTATCAAATATTGTTGTGGGTTTTTTAAAACTTTATCTGTCAAAAAAGTCAATGTCCATAGTTCAAGGAGATTTCTACCTTACCTGTAGAGAGCTATAAGCAGACTCCGCTAGCGCAAACACATGCGGTGACAGAGACCCAAATGCCTTGCCTCTGTAGTTCTGCATAACCTCCTGTAAACAAAAAAAAAAAACTAGTTTACGCGTCGATCTAGTAGTAAAATAAAATACGGTTGCTAGTTTTATGATAAAGGGTGTCCAGCGGGAAATTTTCAACTTTAAATTGCAATTACCGAAATAGTAGCGGGGTGAGATAAACGGGATGGGTATCATTCGAAGCGCAGAATTTGCGGATTTATTAATCACTATGAGTCACTGGTCGGGGGCACACCGCGTGTTTGCGGTCGAGCAATTTTTGAAGTGCTCCGAATCATTGGTACGCGCGCGTCGCGCTTTTTGTACGCATTTAATATTCGACGAATAAGTGATGGGCCGAGCACGCAACTTATCTGGTCCTGGGTACAAAGATTCAGGCAAGAAGGGACAATGGTCAATAGAACTACTCCTGGACCATCGACGTCAGCAACAACGCCAGAACATGAACATGAAATTATTCGAAATCCTCGTAAATCGATAAGAAAGATTTACAGCTTCTCTGTGGAAGCTGCCTGCCATAAAAAATCAACTGTCCATGTTATTTTCAAAGAAAAATTAAAGCTCTACCCGTACAAAACGCAAATTGTAACAGATTCTCAATGAAAGTGACTATCTTTTGCGAGAATCCTTCGCAAGAAAACTGTTGGAACGTTTTCGGACAACACTTACGCTTGGAAACGTTTTATTCAGTGACGAAGCACATTTTCACATCGTTGGATATGTTAACAAACAAAACATGCGATACTGGTGCCCTACCAACCCTAGAAAACGCCACCAAAACCGGCCCTGCAGATGAATATTCACCGTGAAGTTGAAAGCATAACTCCAGTGCTTTGCCGTCGGGCAATCGCAAAAAAAGGGTCTGACTCCAAGAGTGCATTGAAAAAAAACGGCCTTCATTTGGATGAAATCGTTTTAAAAAATTAAAATCCGCATTGTATAACTCCATTTTGGTGAAATAAAAATGAATAAAAACAATGTAGTTTTTTATATATTTAATTTTAAAGTTGAAAATTTCCCGCTGGACACCCTTTACTAAGAAGTGCTACATCATAAAGTCAACTGTAAACTTTAATGTTGATCCAGCACACAAACACATAATGTTACGGACTATCAAGCGGTAGAGTCAATATTTCTACGTTCTGGAACGACACGGTTTGCATTTTTCAAAATAAAGACTACTGGACGTTCCATTTCTTACGATAATAAGTTTCGAATTTTAAGAAAAGCTACTTCTACACTGCAGGGCGATTTAATTCGTCAATTTTAATTCGCGACTCGAACCATACAATTTCGAATCTGAGTATTAATTACAATTTTTAAATCGTCTAAATGATTTATTTAAAGTGAAATTAACGCTTTAAATTAATATTTAACAAACTGATCTATCTAATCAATTTTATTACCCATGTCAAGCCCATTAATAGGTTTTTACACCTAAGTGCTTGTTCACAGCAAACTTATTGAACAATGTAACATAATTTGTTTCTTATCGAAAGGAAACGACGGTATAAAAGTGAAAAGTAATTGTGATCGAGAGATAGTAAGAAATTAACTTTACATATGCAATGAACATGAACACTTTTACTTTGCGTAAGATAAGTTTTTATAACATTGGCATAAGAGGAAATAGAAGTACTTAGATTTTATGAGCATTGATATTCAATGATTAACGATAAGCTTTTTAATTTATATCATAATCACCATGTCAACCCATAAATAACGTTCTTATACCTAGTATGGGCTAGTGTCTCCTTAATAAAAATCGATATAGGTCTTTTGGTTATTGGTATAATCAGCGCGCTCACAGTGCGGTTTGAAGTTTAAATAAATCGTAACTTAAATAACAAAATATTCCAATATACTATCTAAAAACAAAAGGATTAAAAGACTTGCAAAATTACAACCTTAAATTAAGTAAGCTCTGAATGTGTTTTACAAAATATGAAGTAATAGCATCATATTGAGAACAATGACCCAAAGCGCGACTTCTCTAAAGCTTTCTCAGTCACGATCCAATTTTTCGCTCCTACTCGTATAAAACTTCATTAACTCTCCACAGTGAGGGTGCTCGGGGATTTATGACGCTACTTAAATGAAAAAATATTAAGAGTCCTTTGTACCCTTTCAACACTAGTTTGTAAGTTTTAGTTTGGAATGTTTCAGTTGTGTAAAGCTTTTCTACCGAAATTATCGTAATACGTGACCCTAAAACTACCAATATAATCTATTGATTGTTGTATTTGTGAGATGTTTATAACTTTAAGGATTTTCATTCTCAAATTCACACAATTGGTGAATATGAATAGGTAGGTATAATTGATGAATGGATGGTACAAATGAGTAAATCAATGAGTGATGAGTAAATATGTAAGAAACAAAATCATACGCACCATAGAGTAGCATCCTAGTTCCTTGTATGGATTGACTGCGACTAGAATGGAACCCGTGTATGTCTGTAAATATTACTAAGGAAATCTATTCAGATAAATTAATTAGATCATAGTTCCGGCAGGCTTTAGTGAATAGCACTTTTGCAAGGTCCTTTCACTACAGGATCCAAAGACACATTCTAAAAAACATGTGACAATAAACTGTAGTATAAAAGGATACATAAACGAGGTCGTGCGTGTATCTCCGCTTCAGATTGTCCCTGATGGCCTCCTCCGTGATCTCCGGCATCAGCGTCATGTCGGGCACGCCGGGACCCTCGTCATTCTCCTTTTCCTCCATTTTGTCTGGAAACAAAAGAAGGTTCCGTCAGAAACATCATTAGAACCCATAGAACGCCCAGTAGATACTTCTCCCGCGATTTTGCACGGGTTTCTAGAATATAAACCATTGTAGGTATCGCGGAATTTGGACTAATTACGCTTCCCGCGCTTAGGTGCGTTGATAACTAATAAGATCGTATTGAGTAAATCTTCGTATTAGTAAGGAAACGCAAATGGTGTAAGAAACAAAAAATACAATAATGAGATTAATTTAAATAATTCTAACGCTATTTAGATACAAAAAGTATCTAAATAACGTTAGATCAATCGTTTACTTGTAGTAAAGACAAGTTACTATTCAAAATTACTCGTCTCTGGTCCAAGGACATGACGTTAGATTTTTTGTGTCCCTCCGTGCCGTATTGAGCATTGATAAAACGAAGGTTGTGAAGACCATAATAGCCATGTTGTTATGCATAGAAATATTATACAACACGATCAAGTTTATGCCAGTAATCGTATTTTATACGAAATTCAATAAGTAGTCGATAAAACAAATTGTTGTAAGCACGAAATTGCTCTTTCAGTTAAATAACATAAAGTTTAATGCATAAATTGTTTAAGAAAATTATCCTCTTTACATCTTCGTGACTAGGATAGAAGTAAAGTAGGTATGAATGGCTGGGTCGCCGCTAATTTTATTATAATGCCACTTTGAGGCGTTCAAGACTTACTGACAGCATTATTTCTACGCTGTCTAGACTAAATGCAATAAAGGAAAGTAGTAAGATTAGAGGACTTCAGCACTTGTAAATAAATATGTATGAAATGTTAAGCTAGCTCACAAATGCAGTTAAAAAGTGTAGTATAAACTCCAAATTCTGCTACATACTGATTAAAAACACAACCACTAAACTTTAAAACTTTGGACCACATTAAAGATTTTTGACTCTCCAAAGCGCTTAAGGGTACGGATTAGACTAATACTCGGGAGCAACTGAAAATCCAAGACATTATTTACATGAAACCAGTCGGGCGCAAGAGATGTCAACCTATCTCACGCCTACTTCATATCACAGCGCCAGATACGCTATTCGTTAGCGTCAGCCGTCAACGAAGCAATGAAGCTTTATGTCGCTACCGAAACAAAACAACTCTATGTTTGTCTAACTTTCCACCAACGTAAACTCGGTTGCTTTGCTTTGATTTCACGCCCTCAACGACATGGTTTTATAGGAGCATGAACACAAATATCGTAATATCATTACGTCAATAAAGCTCAGGGCGCCCCTCAAGGGATACGATGTCTCTAAGTCGCATGTCTGAAGGGATCTTTTGATATTACGAGTCAAAAGTACCAATGAAATGCGGTTTCTTGGAAATTATGTGGTTTTGGTCCTTATAGAGAAGAAATATTCGAAAAGAGATAAAGGATATTTTCTTTTATTTATTTGAAGATTTTGCTTATTAGTATGCATATAGAAATACATACATGAAAAAGTGACAGCTGGTTAAATCTATCGCGAATATGTCCTCAATATCACTTGTTGCTTGATATATTGAGGAAAACCGTAGTACTAACACAAAAATATCCATTTACATCGATTTCAAGTTGACTTGCACAACCCCCGAGGCACCCTAAATACATTTTATCGTGTCGATCGATTGATAACAGCTATTATTACTCATAATTCCTGCAAAAATTGCTTTAGTGCGATGGTGAAATGAGCCTTTATTTTCTGTATTTTATTTTAGTCGAGTAAGAAAGGTCAAACTGATAAGATATCAAACATTTTACGGTAGTTTTTTTTAAGTTTTAATGAAATAATAAAGTATATTTAAAAAAAACATACTCTATAAGGAACGATCAGAATAATTAATTCAATATAATTAGGCATCATTGTTTAGTGATCAGACAAACACAAATAGGTAATTATATACAGTTTCTGAGAAATTTTAAGTTAAAGAGACGCATCGTAAACGTGAATTCCCAGTAAGAAACCAAACCCAAAGGAATTCCTTTGATGTTTTACTATAAGACCATTCCACCGGTGAGACACACCAGGTATTTTTGCAACATCTGGCCCTGAGTAAGCATGAATGAAAGTTACCCTTGAATCAGCAGAGGTTACCGCAGTTCAAAACGCAAGTTATCGAGCGGAAATGTCACTTGTGGATATCAACGTCACATCGCGCCCTTCCCGCTAGTTACTATCAGTATTCGCGCAGATTCGCAAATACTCAGCTGTTAGAACAATGTACAGAAATGACCACGGGAAATGACACACTACTGTTGTCGCTGCTCTATGTTATAATAACATCATACCTGGAGCAAAGCCAAAGGCAAAACTTATTTGCGCTGCTAAGCTCCGAACTTCTAATGAAAATCTTCATTGAAGCTTGTAATTAAGTTTAGCTTACTTTGCGTTGTCTAGACGAGATGGAATAAAATTAACTTTTAGATTCAGTATGATCTAATTATTTTGAATATAACTAGATAAGCTCGATAATAAAATCGGCCAAGGCCATCGTTTTGTTTTATCTTCCAACTAAAGGAAGTTATTATCTTTAGTCTAGAAATTATAATGGAATAATTATTATAATTTAAGCGTATGTAGTTTAAATTTGCGCGGGCACATTATAACTTTTAAAAGCATGTTTATGTGGCGGTGGCCAGTAGCATTTCTAAGAATACCTTGGTATTTAATTTCTAGACATTACAACATGCCTAGAAATGCATTCTTCGAAAGATAACAGTAATTAGTCTCGACGTCATTTTTTATAATATAATATTTGTATAATTCAAATTCGACGCAAGCACAAAAGGGGTGCTCCTTGTAAAAACAAAAGAGCTTTCAAATCAGAGAATCTTGTCATACTTATTCATCAGGCCGTTTATAGACCGATCCAACAAATGCGACCAGTTTATTGAATTAAATCTGTATGTGTTTTCTATTGAACACAGACCACCGCGTATAGCCAGAGGCGCCACGTCTGTCCACTAATGCTATTATACCAAGCGGATGAATTAAAGCCAACAACTTATAAGTGGACTTCCGCGGGTCTCAAAGCAAAGCGACACTATCTGAACGCACTTTAAGTTATGCAATTGGGTCCATTTTTAGACAGCGGCTAATCGTTCGTATTAGGGACATGGCTTAAAATACATGCGACATTTTGTGGGGGCATTATGTCACTTACACTCAATACATTTTGTTGTTTCAGAGTTTAAATGAATGTGTCAAATACCCCTTAGGTCATCAGAGTTGGAAATAATTGAATGGTGAGTTGACATTTTTATACCAAGGGTGCGCTAACTGATAGCCTTTGTTAACATTTGGGGGAGAAATGTTTAAATCATTAATCGAATTGTAACGTGTCAGAGCGCATAACGTGTCTCACATTAACATGATACGTTACACAAATTAATTTCAATTTTGTACTTAAATGTTTCAGTAAGCTTACATGTCATGATTAATTGAGAGTCATTCAGCAAAGCTTATTATCTGGTTTGAAAACACGAGTTATAAAAGCGTAATGCGAATTTCTCAGAATAAACCGAGCGTAGGCGTAGCTCGATAAGAAATCCAGGATCGCCAGTAACAGGGACTAACAAGGTCGCGCGGAGGGTGCGCGTGGGAGGCACGCCGAAGTACCGAGTCCCGGGAGCAATTGGCAATTTTGTCTTTTACTCTACACTCACGACTCCTTTAGGGAGTATCATTGCTTGGGAGATCAGGATCATTAAATAACTGTGTTGTGTTTCATTACAATTCTTGTATGCTCTAGAAAATTGCATGAAATCCTCCGAAATACGCTGTGAAAATTTACAATACGCATGAAATAGTCATTTTATGTTTAATTTTTCTGTTTGAGGGATCACTATGTATTTCAGTATGCCTATGGTTTTTACACAATATATTATCGCGAGCTGTAAACTTAATTATGAAGTTATAAAACTTTATGCCGAGTCTCTATCGTTTCAATATCAAAACCTGTATTCGATATGGTGGGTAAACTAGACCATGCTCTCCTGACATTGACCTCAGACTTGATTAGACTTGGACACCTGTATTTTAACTTGTAAGCTCTAAGATCGTATATCATGTCAAATGTGCTTTACGATTCTTGTGATATTTCCTTCGTAAAGTGGAATTATTTCGATTATTGGTCAGGGAAAATACCAACGGCTTTAAAATCTTGATGAAAATTTAATTCAGTTACAATCACAAACAAAACCTCTATGTGTCTATTAAGCCACACGTGTATTAGTTTCTCTACTGTCAGAATTATTTTAAACGCTCCATTAATTTCTGAACGCACGAATTAACAAAGAAAGTTCGTAAGGCACTTTACTACTAACTACATGACGAAGTAATCAAATGGACATCTATCTTATACTATCCAAGTATATGTCCTTAGAAAGTCAGGGACGCATGACCGAATGCACTGAACCCCGACGACTTCGGGTCATCCAGGTGAACCCTTCTCAGATTTCAATCAAATTATATTCGAGTTCCATTTACATTATTCTCGAAGAAAACAGAGTGGTTTGAAAACCAAACAATTCCCGAAAATCCAATGGAAGTTTGTAGTAGTAAGTAAGTTATAGTAAGTATAGTAAGTTTTTTTTAAGTCATACTTTGATAATACAATCGTCATATACTAATCCGTAACCTTTGCACGTGAAAACCGGGTGAACGACATAAATGCTACTTTTTACAGCGGGATAATTTTAACTTTCTCGCGGGAAAAAATGTACCTATAGACTGTCATATAAAGGGTGTCCCAACAAGAACGCAAGATTTAAATTTTAAATAAAACACAGATAATTTAAAAAAAAATCGTGTAACTTTATTATATCGTAAAGTAGACAGAATGAGGTTATGTATGGAACAACATATCGGGCAGATGACCGCCGCGGCTTTGCTGGCACACACGCGATCTTTTAATGAAATTTTCAATGACCGTTTTGCATAAATGCTGCGGTATTTCATTAATGCAGCGTCCAATTTCCTCTTTTAAGGCTTGAGTCGTCGTCGGCTTATTCGCGTAAACCATCGACTTCAAAAAACCCCAAAGAAAAAAGTCTAATGGTGTTAAATCGCAAGAATTAGGGGGCCACCAAATCGAGAGATCACACGACTAGGAAATGTTTCATGCAGTAATTGCATCGTATCTCTGTCTGTGTGGCAAGTGGCCCCGTCTTGTTGAAACCACATTGCTTCCACATCAATATCCTCTAATTCGGCTAGAAAAAACTTTGTTATCATGTCGCAATATCGAGCTCCGAACTGTATGCGCTAAACTTTCATTACTTTTGAAATATTGTTTAATAATAAAAACGCGTTGATCTTTTATATAACCCGCCATTTTTACAAACCTTAAACATTCAGCCGTCAAATAGTATATTTTTTAGGGTTGCCAGCACTAAAATACAAAAATGGCGCCAAATTTAAATCGTGCGTTCTTGTTGGGACACCCGTTATATAGCCGGACAGCTAGTTGATATTTTAAAAAATTTCACTCTATTCTATCAAAGTCAAAGTAAGCTAACTCTAAGCTAGTAACATATAATCCTGTGGAAAGGAAAAGTTATGGTGGTCGCATAAAAACTATTGATTCAACCTGATTCCATTCAAGCCGTCAGACAAGTTTGACCTAATTAAAAGTAATGCCACAGGCATGGCATTCCTTTGACAAGCCTGGATAGACTTGTAATGAGTAATCTGAATGTACATTCTAATGAGACTTGCTAATCGCTAGTCTACTGACTATTCAGTCAAGACTAGAATAGTAATTATGGCATTACATTCAGAGAAGGAGCTGATCTCTTTTAGCGATTAATTCATTTAGAAATTAACTTCTTCCGTGCATGCATATTGTTAAAGCCATTCAATGGTAAGTGATGAACCGAGACTTCTGATACGAGTACTGCCACTATAGAAAAGTTTCAGGAATAGCTTTCGGCATCTAGTGTCACATGTAATGTAACATATACAAGTAGTTCTAGTTCCATTTCTTGAGACGAAAATACCAAGGACTAAGCAATTAAACTATGAGATCGGAACTATTAAACAAGCAATCGCAGAACAATCTACCAATGTTAACTTGGTAAACAAGTCTATATCACGATTCATTACTTTCATCTCCTGTAATACAAGCCTAAAGCGTGCGCTTGCAAAATGAGAAGGCTGCCTAGGGCCAAAGCGGAGAGGGAAGGGTACATTCCTTTCCCTAATGTGGAACACAATGGTCTTAGGGATCATGTGAAAGTTATTTAGGGTCTGCCGGCGTCTTGGTTCTGTAAACAAAAACATCTGTGTCTTCGGCACGGAATCGATTATGTGACGAGCTCGGTACAGAGTTGGACGTGGATTGAATAAGTTAATAGAATGTGTGAAATGGTGGGACAAGGACCACCGCGTGCGGTAAACGCAAATTTATAAAGAAATATTGACAAAAATAATATAGAGTGCTGTGTAATATAGAGAGTACACAACACTCAGCTATTTTTTAATAAAAATAAATCATTGTCATGTATTTATTGACTTTGACTGTAAAAAAGGACTAGGCAACGCTACTTCTGACTAAATATAATAAGAATAGATTCTTAAGCTAATTTTGTAAAGGATCTCAGGGCTTTGTGTGTGAAATTCTATAAAACCAAAAAACTTACAACTCACAAAAGCAATAAATTCCGCCTTTTGTGTACCGTTAATTTAAGTCTTTCATTCCAAATTAGTGGAAGCCAGTCCTTTTTATAGCACCTAATAAGGACTTAAGACTGACGAGTTCAGTCGACATGAATAATCTGTTAAACGCTCTGCTTTCAAAATAAACAACGCGGAAGGTATTGTGGCGAGTCTCTTACTACGGATCGAGAATCGAGTAGATACGGCAATTCACCTAGCTATGAATTAGGATTAGATTTATGCAGAAGTAGAAGACACCTTATTAAAAACAATAACGAAGTAAACCTTTTACTTATAGAAAAATATTAGATAATTGCATGTGGTGAACCACATGTAGTTAAATAAAATATGAAAACGTATTTAAGTAATACAAGTTATTTAATGTGAATCATCAAGATCAAGATGATTTCTCAACATCCCCTGTGTTTAGCAATAAATAATCGATGTTTTACTATTTTTGTATACATAAACTTATACCTACCACAAATTGGCTCTCAAAATGGGATCCGCCTCGTGTATTTGATGTTTGATGAATTATCGAGATAGTTTCTAGGACCCGTGTTAAGAGCTACCCACTCGTAGGTATTATCGGTCCCAGGAGGTGGATTAGCTTGCTTATATCGGTTTACGCTAAGCCGCTTCAGCGATGAATAGGGCTTAATTGAAGAGAAAATAACATGTAATAATAACTTATAAAATATCTTCAACAAGATTGATGTGAAACTAAAAAATTACAAGCTTTCCATTTCGAGCTTGGTTTGCCCGTTTTATAATTGTTTTTTTTTTCCACTAAGCATTATTTTAATTTTAAAGAGATTTTTTTTACACAATATAAAATGTGTCTTTTTTCATTAATAAGTTTGAAGATTGAAATCTTTACGCCTTCTATACAATCTATAAATCAGATATTATCGCGTAGGTACTTTACAAGTATGATAAAATTTACTGGGTGCTCCCACGCTAGCTAGCGCCATAGTAATTTATATCACAAGGAACAACTATGAACAAGAAAATAAAAATATCCCACTCCAGAAAAAGGGTACACTAGAAAAAAAAAATAGAACGAAATACGAGAACCGGGGTATGAATGTCAACCTATGTCAGGTGGTTTCATGTGTATATATGTATAAGTAGTATATTGTAATATGATAATTATGACATGTGTGATATATTCGATGATGTTTCTGATCCAAAGTTTCAGCTACATACTTATTCTATTGTTATTGTCCTGTTATTAAGTTATGTTATTACGATCTTACCGCTTTGTTGCTATGCCAGTGTATGTTAAAATGGATTTAAAAACACCATATTCCTGTAAAATAGGTACAGCATTTAATAAAATATTTATGATAGAACTCTAAACTCGTAAGACTGCTTCTGAGGTTGAAACCCTAAAATCATATTTATCCTGCGAAATAAGAAAGAACTCGCGATATCTAGATTCCTCTGTAAATTTCAGGCAATATGCGAAAAGAGCGCTTCTTAAATTTTACACGTGGCAACACAGACACAACCAAGTATTTTGGAATTTCTCTCACAGCTGTGCTCTACTTACAAAGAAACTTCAAATAAAATTCCGTGAAGAAAAATATTCCGAAGTATTTTTGGATAAAGTTTAGGAAGCCCTCATGTTGGGTGTCGTTGATAACAATGAAAGGTGAAGTGTGGGTGTCCCGTGGGATGAAGTCATTGGTGTACTTCAATTAATAACAATGAGATGAGGAAATCACCAATAAAGGCCATGTAGTTGGTGGTTCTTAATTTATCTTCCTTCTATTCAACATGTCCCTTAAAAACTTTTAATAAGGGTTCAAGCGCTGTTTAAAATAACATCAATATGAAACAATGTCGATGTAATATGTTCAGGCAAACAACAAACAACCTACGGCTAGCCCGACTTTATGAAGTGTTGTAATGCAATAAAGGCGTACCAAATCGGTTCTAAATGAAATATCGATCAGATAGAACAGTGAACATGGTACCTACTGATATTGTGGCAAGTGGGTGGTTTGCTTAGCTAGTGTAATGGTCTGTTTTACTATGAAAACCAAGTATAACATAAATAAAACATTACTTTGTACAAGGGATTATATAAAATGAATTTGTGTAGTCTCATAATAAAATTTATTAGGTACAGCCCCGCAATACCTACGCTATTAGGTTGGTAGCTATAGCTACATTTAAAATAATTTATTTAAAAAAAGCTTTTTCTAAAGTGTCCATGTAAATCGCTATTTCTATGGAAATACAGTTATTGACTTGGTTGACAAGCATGGACAGTATTAAGAAAGAGGATCCTTAATGTTTTATATCAATAGTTGAATCAAGGATAGGTCGTAGTAGACGAAATGCCTAAAATTAGGCGAATATTGTTGACGGTAAAATTTACCTAGGCTTATTTCTTACTAACGAGGGCATCATATTTCAGCTCAGAATATCCGTTAGATTAAAATTAAGGTCAGGTTACGTAGCAGCAGTCTGTGATCTAGTTTTGAATATGCCTTTTAATTTTTCACGCTTAGTCAAGCCGGGAGACGGGGCCAGAGAGATTCAAAATTGAGAGGTAGGAGTAATAATACGATAATTTAGCGTAGGTTTTTGAAATTTGCTTGATGCCCTGTTAGTATTAGAACAAGTTAAGATTTTTTATTTTCAAATCTGGCCAAAAAAAGCGAATAAGTGATTTATATAGCGAAGGCGGGCAGCGACGTTCCGTTCGGACCGGGATAGTCGGGTGCAGATATTATGGGTTTGTATGATTCTCTATTTAGATTTAATACAGATAGGGCTGCTGCAGACACACAATAAAATTCCGTTAAGTACAAAATTGCTACGACTACTACAGAAAAATAAAAGCATGCCATCTTTAGTTGGTTAAAGCTTTATACAATAATTAGGTAAGTATAGTAAAACCATTCTTAAAATGAACTCCCCTCCACAAAACCGTGATGATTTCAACGTGTGAGAGGAAATACAGAAAAACAGAATACACAGAAAAAGAATACAGAATTCGGTAGAGGGGCGTTCATTTTAGAAATGGTTTTACTATACCTCACGATCTACAGTCGATAAGTTCAAGCCGAGACTTTAATTCAAATAAATAAATATTGCTGTACACACAAAGCAACATCTAAGTTTGTAGCTTATTGTTACCAACTAATGTTTGTAACTTATTAATTAACAAATGGTAAAGTGAAGTAAGTAAGTGAATTATTGTTATTTTTTTGATATGAATAAATTTCTTGAACCATAACATCTACCCATTTTACTCACGTTCAGTCGATTTCCGTAGACACGTAGTTTCTATCGATTCCAAATCCTTTAAGCGATTGCAAAAATCGCCGCACCCTAAAGTATCTTTCATCGTGATATTTTCACACATTTCACATCAACTGATTTTCAATGTTTTAGTAGGTTGGAATCATTTTATAATATACTCTCATTGTAAAAATACTCCACAAATATACTTTGAAAAAACAAGGCAAAAACATAAAAGTACAAATAATATTTTTTTAAGAATTTAATTTTTGACGCAAGTCAAACGTCAATTCATTTCACGTTCCCTAAAGTGAGATTTGAATTTCGAACTGGATAAAAGAAGTATCTCTTAAAATCAACATTGAAGCACTATGCCATAGCCAAGAAGTTAAGTTACCCTACTATGCTTAGCCTAGCAAATTTACTTCGAGTCAGTTACTGACGCCAGTCCACTGACTAGTCAGTGCTGGCCTGGTGCATACGGCTATCGTGTTACTTTATTTCAAGTCATTACACTACTGTCGCGTCAGCAATTTCTCCAATATTCCCGCTTCATATTTTTCAATGGCTGTTTTTGCTGAGTATTATTTTTCCGCACTGACTTTTACAAAATAATGTACACCAGGTGAAGTATCCACGACTACTGACAAAATACTGACTGGGTGTAAATAGGATGAGTCAGTTTTCGGGGTCAGCACTGACGACAGCTACTCACTCGATGTAAATTTACCTTAAAAAGTAAAAGTGACGTTACGTTATAGCAACACTACGCCAGAATCGGAAAACCAATGCCTATGGTTTCCACATTGTATAGTAGGTCCCTGTATGAAACGCTAAAAGCCTCGTGTTCCTGTGCCAAGTTAATCACACATTGGGATCGAGGCAATATTGGCTTGCTGATTGCAATTTCTGTACTATTGAAATAGCATGTTTGTGAACACTAGCGGCAGCCACAGGGTTTTGAAATTGTTAAATGTTTGATTAAAATTTTAAAGTAGTTGTTATATGGTATTATCCTGTCTCATGTTATATTTATAGAACATTAAATAACAATATTATATGTATTTATTGTTTGAAAATGCAAATCCCAACTATATGAACGCGAAAGTTTTGTGAAGATGGATGGATATTTGTTACTCTTTTACGAAATAACTACTAAACAGATTGTAATAACATTTTGATAACGCGTTCAGCTAGTTTTGAATATGTAACTGAAATTGATGGTGATGATGATGAAGAAGAATGCTCAAACATTAGAAATTAAATGAATTAAAAATATTAACTGACTTTAAGCTATCTATGACTTTAGGGGTTGTTTGTATATATCGCACCTTCCGTAGAACAAGGGCCGAACTACCAAATTTTCGAAAAATGACTTAGGTTTGCTAAAGTGCTTTTAATACAGTTTAAAGTCTACATAAAACATAACATAACACCCCTATTCACGTTAAAAGTTAAAAGTTATTTATTAGTTTAAAGTCATTGTTCGAAAATTTGGTAGTTCGGCCCTTGTTCTACCTAAGCTGTCGATACGATATACCAAAAGACGTAAATAGAGGTGAATAAAGATCAATCTTATTAATTAATCTAAAAACTTTATTCCCTTGTTTTCTCACCTTTAAGCTTTCTCTGGGCTACTGAATTTTTAAAACCAGAACCTTAATCGGCCTAGCCGTTCTTGAGTTATAAAATTACAACAAAAAGTGGAATTAACATTTATTTAAATAGATCCGTAAACTCTATTGTAACGATGGTAAAACCTATAATCACAAAAAGTCAATCTACATTCCAAAAAACATAATCTAAATCCACGTTTACCGGTAGCGGTCGCGTGCACGCTTTGTAATTTATCTCCTGTTATCTAATAACCGTAAAAACTGACGCGTGCCACCGACAGAGATTCTTCAATACGCTATCGACAGCACACCGATTATAAATTTTAAAATTTTTGTAAGCAATAAATAATATGTTTTTTCTCGATCTGCAAAATTGGATAAGCTGTAAAAGCTGCTTATTGTCACTAATTAAATTGCTGAGCGACCGCAAGCCCATTTAGGTATGCATAATGCATAATGCATGTCGCATTAAGCCGAATTTTTGTTTTTCTTTTGTCCAATAATGGATAAATAAAGTTGTTTATCGATCTAGCGCTACCACTAGCTATAAAATTAAATAACACTTATTAATTTACACATTCGAGCATTTTTAATTTTTTTACAATTGAAAAGCAGTATACGTTTTAATTATATAGTTTAAGCAAACATTTATTTTATGGTATAATTTATAGCACAGCCTGTATGACGCCGTACTATTGGACTATTATAGGATTTATAGGCTAATAGTGCGGTTGCGCCAGGACGCCCCTACAACCCATAATTTGGGTTTAAGACTGGGATTACATTTCGTCACGTTTACGTGCTTACGAAAACGGATGTTCATTTAATGTGATTATGCTTTAAATTTATTAACTCTGTGGTTTGACAGTTTTACTGATGAGGCGTCGATAGAGTAGCTTATTGGCTAGCTCCACAAGAACGTGGTCAAACTAAGATATTAGGCATAACTGAAAGCGAATAGTTATTTTGTTATTTTCGTAGATTTTTATTTATTCGGAAACCAACAAACCAAACAGTATCTATAACTTACTACAGTTGAATTTCAATAGCGAAAAAAAAACTTTTTAAGTTGATATTGCTTTAGTCAAGCTTCATAATCATAACAACCCATTTTACATCCAAGTGTTGCCCTAATCGAGCCTTCTAGAGGTATTTGTTAAAAACCAAGATAGTTTAAAAAGTTAAAAGGGATTATACCCCAAAAGTACTATTAAAGCTTTATTAGATACATGGTATCTGGTATCATACAAAATTGAGTCGAAAACAAATTAATCCGAGTACAATCAAACTCCATCTAAACTTACGAGAAGGTCATTTGATCACAATCTTTAAACAGATGACAGAACTACAGCAATTGTAGATTAGATTAACCGTGAGATTAACCCAATTCCGCAAATAAAACTAGATCACACATGTAAAAATTCTACGCCTTAACATATCCTTAGCGAAATTGTCTTTACAATGAATATCCGTCAGCTCTAATCTGCTGTAATAGGGTTGAAATTTGTGTGATTAGTTTGGGTTGTATTGTTGTATGGTATGAAACAATTGCGTTGGCGTTCGCAGATTGAATAAAGCATTTAACCCGTGACTTGCATACTTGAGAATGGCTAGTTAATACGTTTGTTGACTTCTGTCAACAAGAAAGGTGGGTTATGTATTTTTTTTATTTTACAATCGAAATGATGTCCTTTGCGGTTGCTTTCCTTTGCAGAATAGGTACCACATCATATTATTATCTCCACGCAGAAGTCTTTATATACTGAGATGATCAATCCATTAATATTCAGCAAGCTTAAAATAAATTAAGCGTAATCAAAAAATAACCAAGTCATACAATGGGCTCTACTAGTGTGCCTGAGCCCAGTAGCGAGACGCAATATGGGTTGTTTTGAGGACAATAACCTCTAGAATCGCGAATTAAAACTTACGTTCCTTGGCAAGAAAAATGAAAGCAACCCTTTGGTACAATGTGGTCGATCGGCCTAGCATTGTTCCCGCAGACAAAGCTCAAAGCTCGTCACAGGCGAACGAACGGTGACTATACAAGAGCATGGCTCGGCTAGACGCAGTCATTTTGTTCTCGCTGCGGACTGAGGCGCCCTGTGAAGGACGGTGGTGCCTCTACTGAACGATATTATAGAATACTAGCAACCCGCACTCGCTTCGTGTTCTAAATTATACATTTTTATAAACCTTCCTCCGCATCAATTTTGATTTGAATACGTTGCGTAATTTTCAAGATTCAAAGCATTACAGACTGCGATGCGAAAGTGTCTTTAATAAAACGCATTTAATCTATAACACAAGCTTCGAGCTTACCACGGGCCTAGATATTGCTGTGTAAATTGTCCAGTAATATATATTTATTTATTTCTAAATGCGATTGACTGTTTAAAATCTGAAGAAAGACCAAATTAGACCGGCTGTGAGTAGTTTTCCATACCAGGTAACGATGACGCTACCTCCATCCACACAGCACCTAGACGTTTCCACGATTTTATTTTTCTCAGCGAGAGTCTGAACTCAGCATTACGCTCCACAAACACTACTGCGGTTCCACTAGTGTGCAACTTTAAGAGCTTTGTTTGAATATTTCATGATATGGAGACAAATATTTATCCGACTTTTTATGCTTGAGCTGTTGGCTTTGCCTCGTATATGAAAACTAGCCGACCCGTCGACAGCTTCGCTTGCGTATTATTTACGTTATCTACATAAATGGTTAATATAATATACGAACGTAATTCCTATTCCTCGATAACTTTACTTACTTAAATAATTGTCATATCGGAAAGGTTCCTGGTATTAGCACGTTCAAAAAACAAACTTTTCAGCTTTCTAATATAAGTAAAGTTTCGCGCAAAAATATGTAAGTCTAAAGGAAAGATAATTTACAGTTCGAACCAAAATATCGTATTATAATATTGCAAGATAATCCTGATACCGACCACCAATTAAAGTTTCTTAAGCAAACAACAAGCCCACATAAACCGCTCCAAAGTAATTTATAGTTCTGTAATCAGGAGTAACATTTATAGGCGATAAATCCAGCAAGAACACTGACGAAGCGATGCTTAAACTATTACGAAACATGTAAGTGCATCTTTATCTTTTAGAAAACACCAGATGATACTTTATCTTGAACACCCACAGTTATTGATAAGTGTGGATTGATGGCTACTGTTGTTTGAGTTGTGATTATGTTATCAGTTATGAGAATTTATAATGTAGTTATTTTAAATAAGTTGTAGTTTCCAGATGAAGTATAAAACGAGTACTTAGGTACCTAAAGGAAAAAGGCATACCTCGAACTCGTAGTTTAATATAAACGCCTTTGTTATGAAGAGGCAAAACAGCTAAACAAAACCATAAACAATTTAGAAGAACTCTTACCCCAGAATGTAAGGTAATTCACCCCTATACTGCATCGAGGTCAACCACTCCCATCCCAGAAACGGCCTAGAAACCCAATTACAGCATATTCGAGTTATTCTGAATGCACTTAATATAGATACAAAGTTTCAACTCAGTAATCCTGCCAAGTTGATTTGTTATGTGGCAATCTAGATTACTACCTTCATTGAGCCCTAATTCTAAAGCTGACCAACGTAATGAGGTGTAAAGTAATATCAAACAATCTATCAAAAACTTTATTCTACACCAAATAGGATTAACAAGTACAAAAATACAGTACAGTCAGCGGCCTTATCTCTCTCAGGCAACCTTCGGATGGGTTTGATCATTATTTTAATTATCCTGGCAAAAAAAAAATACTTACAAGCCTGCCATTTAGAAAAAAAACGTGATTCGGCGGCCAGTGATGAAACGCATGAATAAATATTACTGGACTAATATAATGAATAAAGTAAATATGTAAATGAGTAGAGTAAAAGTGATTACAAACAAAAAATATTTAGTATATATATTATCTTTAAGTGAAACGGTCACCGAGATATTTGGGATCTTACCAATTGAAATAATTGTGCCTTTCAAGTTATTTATGCAATAAACTTCTGTAATAAAATTATATAATAATATAGGTATGACATGTACTAATAATTATGTATTTGTAAAGGAAAATCAAGTCAGTTATTAAGTCATGTTATTATGTTGATGACATATTAAACATAAGTACTTATTACATAACCTCTGTGGTGTGGTGTCCTTAGGTGTTATTGTTATCGTTTTTTGTAATAATTTGTTCTTTTTGAGAAATAAATAAATAAATTATTACCCATCTATCTAATTAAAATTAAATTAAATTAGTTACTTTAATAAAACTTATTTAACTATTCGCATAATATATTAAATATTCAATATTTTTTTATAAATAAAAATTCTGGATAATTCACACAGCAACATCTAAGCCCGTCCCGTGCTCCCGTGGTAAGCTTGTGTTGCGGGTGCAAGATATCTGATATACTTACTTAATGTAAATAGACAGATTTAAGTAAAGTATGCGAAAATAACACACTATCTGTATAATATTATAGTCAGGGATCCGTAGTACATGGAAATCAAGTGATTACTAACAAGCTAATTTTTGGTGAGTTGCTTCGTTTCGATGAGACGTCCAAAGATATCCTATACCCAACTTTCGATTGTGGTAGCTAACAGAGATATCAAGGATTAAAAAATTCAAGGATCCTTTGGACGTCTCATCGAAACGAAGCTACTCACCAAAAATTAGCTTGTTAGTAATCACTTGATTTCCATGTACTACGGATCCCGGCCTATTATGAGGCACTGCCTATAAAATATTGGTTTTAGCTGACGTGACATGTACAATAACATAAGAGTCAGACTACTTACAAGGTACGGTAAAAATATGACGTAATATTTTTTATGGGTCGACAGACATAACAATTTTTCTCTCTATAACAACAAAGTAGTACAAATATCATACCTTATTGTATTACACGTAAGTTTTGTTAGAATTATGTTTACCACGGGAAACACATTTATAAAGCGGGCCAAGCCGTAGGGCGCAGCTAGTAATTAGTAAACAACAAGTTGTCCGATTGACTGCGAGGTCAATTGTTACCTAATGTTATGGCCATTAAAATGGCCTGACTTTAAGGATACACAGAAGTTCCTTGCAAAAAACTTACTGAAGAATAAAAACATATACATACCACCTACAACATATCACAAGAAACCTTCAAAGGGTTGTTACACCGCACTGCATGCCATTGCACGATCAAAGCTTGTCCTAGTTCAACCCTTGTTCAAATTGCCGCGTGCCGCAGTCGTTAGCAGCAAAAAGGAAGAAGAAAAGTACTGAAACTTTATCGTTTATATGAGTTTCTCTGTTAATAAATTTTCTCCGTATGAGAATCATGACATCAGTGCTTTGCTTGATGACATGGTGCTTTGCTTACAATTGAACAGAAATAAAATTACAATATTTTACAATATATTCTCACGGTTCTCAGTCAAGCCAAAAATATATTTGTTTAATGTACGAGATATTGTCGTTGATAAAGCATACCAGAAGAAAACATCGGGATAAATGTACCAGCAGTACGAACATCAAATAGAGATTTCATGTTTTTAATTTAATAAACCTTATCAGGGTGCAATACCTCGACAGCACCTACTATCTTATGTAGCGATATGTGTAACATAAGGTACACTGTTATCAATAAATTGTTATCCCAACAAGCTAAACTAGAAAATGATGAACAAGCATTCGGTATATTAATTAACAGCGGAGTAAACAATTAAATCGGGGCAGTACTGGCCGCAATCAGGTCACGAATACTCCCAGGAGCGCGGGATAACAAAGCCAGATTTGACTAGCTACACTGTACTTCAGCTATCACTTTATGTTGCTACGGTTTGTAAAATATGAAATGGACTTGTGAAAGGCATAAACAGTAATATTTCATATCCCGTTTAACCATTTTCGTTTATGTATATTTATGGCTGAAGTTCTTACTTCACTATACTCTGTGGTTTTTGCAATAAAAGAAAGCTTCCAAATTTCAGCTTGCTAGCAGGTCAATGCTGATAACACAGATAGGCATGAGAAACTATATTATATATAAACATCACAACTACACATACATATACTTACGATATTGTCAATTTCTTCTAGAGTATACAATGAAACATCCCGATAGTGCGTTGGTAGATCAATATCGTACATTGATGCTGGTGAGAACGGTTAACATGAGCTAGTCTGGAAGAATAATGGGATAAAATACCCTATACATTATAATGAGTCTGAACAGTGGAAATTTTCTCTACGCCAAACAAAAGTATCTAGACTTTACAATCTGCTTCTCACGAGCAAATTATAGTTTTCTGATATCATGGAATCAGTAGATAAATTTAAATAGAAATTAGCATTGAATTAATGTAAATAATATATGTGTAAATAGTTATTAGGTATGTTTGCGCTGAAAAAAGAAAACTGAACTTTTAAATGCGCTTAATTAGCAATAGATTTGGTGTGAGCTAATTATATTATTTAGAAATCAGTTGTTCCCGTAAAGCAAAAATACATTTAGTTTTGCACAAGTTTCAAAGTACAGAAGTTATATAAAGATATTTGCCGAGCCGAAGAGAAGGTTTCAGAACCCAAATAACGTTCAGTCAGTTAGAGGCATCTTTGCCTAAAATCTCTAAGATATAGCATTCTCTGCCTTAATCCTTAGTCGACAGACCCCTAAGCTGTAGGACAGATAAGCAGTTAAACAGTCTGAACGGCAGATAGAGTACGTAGAATCTGGGGCGCTGTCAAGAGTCCGGCGAGGCAGTTTTACGGTTAGTGAACTCGCGCATGCTGCTAGCGCTACTTCCCGAGGGCTCTTGATGCTCTCCATCGGGTTAGTCGTGCTTTAGCCGCATCAACTTTTAGCTTGGCGAATCTGTACAGCAAAGAATTTCAGCTGACTGATAGAGATACAACGCCCAGCTAAACTTAACTAAAGTGGTAGCGCATAGTGGATGGTAGCTTCCATTTAATAGCACAACTTGTTTATTTGAAATTCGATCTCTAAAGGAGACTTATTTTTGATTGTTTTGTTCCGAGGAATAGATTTCACTTAGTAAAAATAACAATAATCACTTTGGTCGATCGTCACTTTGGCATTGGCAATCATGAGAACAGTGGTACTGTGCCTTTATTCCTATCATAGATATGGTTCAGCTTTGTCATTTGTATACAGATAACAATAACCTAAGAGCCCGTGATGGCCAGACCTTCCTTTAATTCACAAGCGTGAAAATTCTTTCATGTGTATGTCTAACATAGGTAAGAATAACCCCCAAACATGAAACCTGGATCGCGGTTCCTTTGGGAGATAACAACCTTTTACCTGTTATCTCCCAAAGGAACCACGATCCAGGTTTCATGTTTGGGGGTTATTCTTACCTATGTTAGACATACACATGAAAGAATTTTCACGCTTGTGAATTAAAGGAAGGTCTGGCCATCACAGGCTCTTGGTCTACAAGTCACTCAACCAAGAGCGTTGGACATTTCTGTATAAGTGACAAGCTAAACCAAAATTTAACTGTAGAAATAGAGGCACTTACGGGACAATCACGCACAGCCAGGCGGCTCCGTGTGTTTATGTAAATGTGTGGTGTGTAGCCCCACAGCTGGCATAAACGGAAAGCAATTCGGCTCTTTTTGTGTTATTTTATAGACGTCTACAGAATACAAAGTCAATGATTTTGATGGGGCATTGATTCGTATTCGGTCTGTGCGACAAGGAAGATACTTCATACACTAATTTTAAAAACTTAACCCTTGTAACAAATAGTATGGTTATTTGGTTAGCAGTTAGCACGAGTATTTAATATAATAATAATCATTTGTCTCCGTCTAAATTTAGCGTATGTGTGTATGTATGTAGCAAACGGATAAAGTAATTTCCGTCGAGGGAAAAACATTTCTGTTATCCTTCATTCAGTTATCCTTATCAAAAATGTGTAATGAAAAATACATCAATTTACGAGTAGTTTTAATTTTATTAATCACTTACAGTGAGTAATTTACTAAGTTAATGACTTTGAATTAATATCATATTTTAATAAATTTTTATTTCTAACACGCCCATGTTTGATTTAAATTATTTTTATAAAGCTGAAGAGTTTATTTATTCCTTGTTAGGTTGAAAGCAATAACCGATAAAATATATTTGTGTACTATATCGCTCGTTCATTGAATAATTTTTGGAGAAGGATTTTATTTGATTATAATATGAACGGTGCAGTTACTTCTAACGTATCTAAATGCGAAATTAACTATCTATCTGTTTTGATCTGTCCGGTTTCCAAAACTTGATTGATTGATTGATTCAGATTCGTAATTTGGTAGGAAGAGATTATTAATCCCGGAATAGACAAAAGCTACATTTCACAGGTGGAAAATCTATAAAAAGCGGAAACAGCCGCGGGCCGGAAAGCTAGTCATTACTATCTCAAACCCAAAGCACTAAGCCCACCACTAGTATTCCACAAACACAGAACACGTTTACACTTCCGCGGGGACTTCGTTCCGGAATTACAATGACCATTGTCTATTGTTACGCGTATGGTGTGTACGCGCCTTTAGTTTATGATGCGTGCGTTTCATTACCTAATTGATTGCAATCGGTTGACAATGCAGCTATTTATTTTAAACTAGGTGCGTCCGCGGCTTTACCGCCGTTCTATAGATTTATTTGCGGCAATATATCTTACCGCGGTAAAGAATAGTCTAATGTTACTAATTACATCAGTTATATATAGAAAGTCACATCGCAAGAAAACGATAGAGATAAAAATATATAATATCTAAGGAGGTGAAAGGCGTGTGTTGAAATGACAGGTATATTCCAAGCAGGTGGGTCCACCCTCGTCAATACACATTACAGATACACACCTGCCGTCGATATCTCTGTTATTTGACGTTCGTCACGGCCTCCTCATTGTACCATCTGAAACAAATTATAAATATGTGAGTATGATTTATTACAATCCATGTTCAGTACAATTTTAAGTAGATCTGTTACCAATATTAAAGAGTTATATTTTATACCTAATAATATTTTTTTTCTTTCATTAATATACATAATCATTCAAATTAAATGCTTGCGATCTATTATCAAAATCACAGCAGAAGATTTTGAGTGTAATCTGTTCAAAAAAGATCGAAATATCTCATCGCGTAGGTATCGAGTATCTACCTATTTGATATTAATACCGATAAGTCAGAACGAATTAATGGATCTGTAATAATCTCTGGAATACGTGACGTATCAATATTCTGATGCCGAAATACACGCCTCAACGATCACCGCAAAAATTAGATTTTTTGAAATATCGAATTTAGTTCAATATCACAAATCTTTCGTTTATCCTAAACATGAGTTTATGTTGATTAATGATTGTAGATGGGTTTTTCTGTCGAAGAAAATACTTTGTCCGTAAGATAATCTATATTAATAATAATGATGATGATGAAAAATATATTGATTTTGAGTCGACAACATTAAATGCGCAAAATTCGGATTATGGAGAATTTTGTCAAATTTCATCCGAGCGAAGCCGGGTTTTAGTACAATAATAAACACGGACGGACGATTGAAAACTCATTTACTTTTTGAAGAAAAGATATTTTTATGTTAGTTGAGGTCTGACGGCTGAAATAATACTTCAGCCCGAAGATATAATAGTTAGCTGATGGCATATACTGAAACAAGAGACAGCTGTCTATTTTTTTTATGGAAAATTTTGCAGTTAACAAACAGGAAATTCAAATTTGTACTTAGCCAAAGTTAGGTTAACGCAGGAATATTTTAGGAGTCATAACCGGATGCGTGCACTCAATATTCGGTCTGAGGATTGAGTCACTGCATCTATTATGAGTACGTTACAGTTATTATGTTATTAAGCGAAATATATGTTTAATTTTAGAGATTGCACAGGAAAATTGCTGGTTTGGTTGAGCGAATGCTGATATTTAACAATTGATATTATATATATTTTTAATTAGCCTAAGTCCCACTGCTGGGAAAAGGCACACCTCTGTCCAGCAGTCTCTATCGAGGGCAGTTTGCCACCAGACTTCTCAGATATTTTATTTATATCAAGTCTCCTAATATAAATAGCTGGTTCCCCCAACTCATTAAGCTTTCATTGGACAGTGAGAGTCCTCATTAAAAGCTAGCAATGAGCAATTTCCGCCTGATATCTAGTACCTAGGGTGTACTCTTGGCACGCGAGTTGGGTAATTCACACAAAAACGTATTATAGTCGATATGTCATATCATAAATTCTTGCTGATTCTTGTGTTATGACGTGGCCCCATACTAATATAATTTAACGCGGACGGAATTGCGGGCCCAGCTAGTTTTATAATAAAACAAATTAAGTATCTAAATATTAAGTACTAAGGTGTAACGACTACATAATATTATTAAACCTTTTTCATAATAAAAATATTGTTGAATTCTTGGAACATATCCAACTAAATCGCTAACAGGGTTCAACAACCATTTGATATAAACCATATTTTCCGCATTTCCACAGGCACGCAAATAAAGTCGGTAACAAACAACAGATGAACTTTAATTTACCTGGAGCGGATTTACTGCAAACAGATATCGATTGAAACTCCATGCAGTCGGTAACTCACTATATAACTTTATTGTGATGACAACAATACAATACAAAAACACTTTATTGAACACGAAAAACAAAACACATGAATATAACACAAAAAGAGACAGGTACAATGGGCGGCCTTATCGCTAAAGAGCGATCTCTTCCAGTCATTTATTTCAATAAAATCCTAAAATTCCCTTGGACATGTCAATAAATATGTATTTCTTTTTAATTTGTATTTCAATGTATACAAATACATCTTTTTAAATAATAAGGCCTTTAAACCAAAATCTAAAACAAATAAAAGAACGCACGCAAAGCCGCGTGGCGGGCATGTCTTAACAAAACCTAATAGATTGCTTTGTAAAAGAACAGAACATCATTCATAAACTCCAATAGTCTATTTAACAGTCTTCACACACTTCCAATAGCATGTAAGATGAGAATGAATGAGACCTACAATTAGTACCTGTGAAATATAACACATTGTAACGCCGTTATGTGAAATTTATGTGAGAAAATAAGTACATATTTCCACTGAGTAGGGTTACTGAGTGCCGGCTTAAGAATAGTACCACACATTTGGAGGATTTGGTGTAATTACCCACCGCGTATACCAAGCGGGTAGGTGATCCCAGTCTACTGGTATTTAAATGCTTGGTTTGTGGTGGTTTCCACGAGATAAGACGGTGATGTACTGATGCTACCAATCCCTATGGCGCCAGCGCCGCTGGTTGAGGGTTATTCACGAAACTTTTCAAAATTATCAGGACATGTCAGTTTCCACACGATGTTTGCCTTCACTGTTAAAGCAGGTGTTTTTACTCAATTTTTCAAGAAGAAAATTATAGGAGCGTGGCGGGGTTTGAACCCACGTCCTTCGGAATGAAAGTCGAGTGTGCTCCCACTTAGTCAGCACGTCCCGTCCAACTTGAACGTACAGATACGCTATCTGTAACGATTAGGGCGATGCCGAATGGCTCAAAGTATTTGCATTCGTGTCATCACGCAAGCTTTCCCGTTCACACGAACTCTTTGGACGTAGTTACGTTTCAAACACACCTATTTCAACGCCCATGTGGGCTAGGTTTGTAAGTACATAATTTAATGGTGATAGCATAATACCTAGTAATTCGTGATGACAAAATCTGGCTGATGTCATGCTGATACAGCGTTTCAGTAGAACCGTGTGGTCACAAATTCACAATTACAATTTACCTGTATGAGGATATTTTATTTTATATAAATAATAATCCGATCCCACATAATGTGGGAAAAGGACAGGAAGATGGTATTGGTGATACATAAAAATAATATGACCTTGTAAACAACTGGTATGCAATAAAGTTTCTGCATTCTTGCTATATTAATCATACTGGACCTACACTTTATATAAATAATATAATTAGAAGCAACTAATAAATTTATTACATTCCAGTAAGTATAAGGCACGACTAAGTTTCATTAAAAATAAGGGGCGTGTCCGCACCCTCTCCCTACTACGTGACTACTTGCAATTTACATTAGAATAACATTTTGAACCAAAACTTCGATAAATCACAGTTTGTACTTTACATAACAGACAGAATTATCATTTAAGTATTGAATTAAATTAATTTACTAATAATGTAATGCTGACTGGCTCTTCCATCATGACATCTATGTATCTAGGTAAATTGTCCTATAAATCCTTATATTTTAAAGTCAGCTGACAAGACTCCCGTAGATCAGAAATAATCTATTTACCAGGGGCGCTTTGAACGTTCATAATCCGAAGGCAATCCGTGCAAACGACAGAAAAGTGATTTCAACATAAACCAAAAGTGGTTATAATCAAGAATATTATATTGTTAACACTTATTAAGTTTTAAATTAAAATATAAATAATATAAAGATGTTGAATATGGAAGTATGGAACATGCATTGAGTAAACCGCCACACCCGTGCCGTAGATACGAGTCATTAACACATTCAATGCCCAAGCTCACATTGCCGTGTATTGCCTATACGAGCGTGCATCATGGGTATAAATAGTGTTAATATTGCATTAAGAATAGTAGAGCTTGGGCATTGAATATGCTATACAACACAATTTAAAGCCATACTTCCCCGATCGAGAGGCACTAAATCCACTATGCATCACTAGACCATGAAACATAAAAACTTAATAAACGGTATCAGAGCGATTTGTTGTAACAATTATGTGTATAATGGCATCGTGCAGTACTCATAATTACCCAGTAGTTTTGAGTAGTGGAATTGTTGAAGTGATGTGTTGAATCGCGTGTAAGCCATGCTAGATAGCAAAAGTTCTTATTTTATTTGGCTTACCACAAGACAAGACTTTATCATAGCAACCCATATTACTCACAAATCATGCTTACCAGGAGTATTTTCTGGTATAAAAATCCTTAGTCGATTGGTCACAACGAGCAGAACTGCAGGTTATACTGTACTTAGGTGAATGCGAAAACAGAACCTATCCAGAGGTTTTCTGAAGCCTATCCGTAACTTATTTGCCAGATAAACTACAAATTACAATCTGTTACTGGTGAAACTGGCCCTAAGTGTGTGTTTTATGTTTTGGATTTTAAGTTAAGGCTGAATATATTCATTTATAAAACAGACTAAATAAATCACTCAGGGAGTTGTTTTTTTAAACTTGTTTTTGTTTACTTAATATACTCAGATACTGGTCTCTAAAGAGTGGTTTATTCAATTGAATTACGTCAAGAAACCCAAGATTCCAATGTAAATATAAGCAACGCGGCGGATCATTTGCCTATATGCATAATAAGCGAGATATTAAAACTGGAGTGACCATAACATTTTACTGATTTCACTATTTTCACTTTATTTAAATTTATGGTCATAAAATATACGAATTATGGAACGAATTTGTGTGACATGATTATTTCAGCGATTTTATTTAAATTATGACGAAGGTTTTGAGTTATCATTATATCACACCATAATAAACATATAGGGTTATATTTACGAGTATTTTATTTAGTCTATTTTTATACACCAAATAAACAATAAGCGTGGTAATTATCTTCGTTCTATTGAGATCGGTGGAGGTGACAAGTGTGGGTCATAGTATGAAACAATATAAACTTCAGAAAACAATCCACTGACACCCAAACTACGCTTAAAAGCTTGTATCTTGAGTATCATAAGAGCCTTTGCTGATTAGATATAAGATTAATATTAAGGAAATAAAGAATTAAATAGTAGTTGAATAACTGTACCCTAATAAGTTAACATACAATACAATACAATACAAAATACTTTATTGTCACACCACATTACAAAACAGATACACAAAAAATACAACACATAACAATACAGTGAAACAATGGGCGGCCTTATCGCTAAGAGCGATTTCTTCCAGGCAACCGTGGGATGAACATAGGATTGTTTATAGCTGAAAAAACAAGCGTGTAACGCGAAAAGGTACCAGGGAACCATCAACCGTGAGGAGGTACTCGATGCTGTTTGCACTCGTCCTTGATGCCATTCAGTTTGTTCGAAGGGCGAACTGAATGAGTTTTGTCCATGTTTTCATGTCGTAAATTTACGAGTAAAAGAATTTGAATGATCTTTTAAATTGATGTTGTTCTTTTTTTTTTGGAAGCTTAAATACGTAAGTTGACATCGCTAAAGGTTACGATAATGATAAACAGATATACATTATAGTTAAATAAAACGAATCACAGTTACTATATCACTCTGGACCGATTTGAAAATTTCTTTGAATGTTGGATTTTCATTCATCAAGGAATTTGTGATTATTTCTTGTTTTAACTATATGCAAATTTAGAAAAATAACTCGACACTGTATGCGAATCGGCTAGTTCTTTTATAAACGTAGAGTAATCATCATTAGGAAGCCTTGACACTATTGGATCAATTTGAAGCTGTACTACACCTTGAGAGACAATAATTGGTGTAGTTGAGTGTCTATCACTCGTTCAATATTAACGGTATTTATCGTTACTCGTCCTACTTCTAACACGGATCTAATGGACTTTGTAAACAATAGTCTATCTATACGAATAATGACATAATACTGCTAGACAATAACAAAATGTAGCCACGCGGACAGCATGAAGCTTTGTATCACGGGTAATAGGTATTAGATTTAGATATTCTATAATGCCATACACACATCATAACACATACACACTAAACACCATGAACAAATACCTATTTGTCCCGAATCAGGATTCGAGCCATCACTTCGATCTTCATAGATCGTTTATATTAAAGGGATATTATATTATATTAAATATTAAAATCATCGCATGACCTAATTTAGATGGGGGAAATCCGTATTACACAAATATAACACCACAATCGGAAAAAACAGGACAAAACCTATATCTACTCGTTTGCAATTACATTGCAATTTAAAATATCACATTAACAATTTAGGTTTTGGATACGTAATATGAGACATATGAGGAAACTTTGTAACTCGAAAGTGTATACCCGTACATGGTGATATTTTAAACTATTTAGGTACCTACTTGTTAATATTCATCCAATAAGTACATAAATATCGATGGACATTTCACACAGCAACAAAATATTTATTTGTAATACCATTACTTACTACAAAGCTAACCTAATAGGAAGCTCGAAGCATTATGTTACAGGTATATAGGTAGGTACTAGATATCTGATAACCATAATGATTTTATTTAAATATTGCTGGACTAAAACCACTAAAATAGACATTTTTATTGTTCATAGAAAACAACCTGAACACCTGGAACAAATAACTATAGATCGTGAAAACATTTTTCCCGGGGGCAGAAGAATCCAACCAGCAACCTTTTGCTTCTCAGATGGACCTTCGCTCGCTGCGTCACATTCTAGAACTTTTCGGCCCCATCGGCCACCTGTACGAGAAGTATCCCGACGTATGTTATACTATACTATGTAAACATATATGTAGGTACTTGTGGGTTATTTGTAATTTAATTATTTTTCCGTGCAAACATTGGCCACGTGCGGCTTCGAGGGGGTTATAATTTCGGTCATGGGTTCATTGACCGGACCATGCTTTGGTTTGATAGTCATAATTTGAACGAGATGAAATTACCTATTAATGATTCATCGACTTGGCTGTACATTTACATGGAAAGCTTTTTCAGTCAATGGAGAATCTAACATGCATTTGGCTCTACTTTTTAGGAATAGTAGGTACCTATCACCTCATCACATGAAATTAATCGACTTACCCCTAAACCTGTGCCTAGTATCTAGCTACTTTTTATTTTAGTGATTGGACTCAAGCTTTCATGCTTAACTGAGATTCAAGTTAAGAATAAATTCGAGCTCTTAGCGCAATCCTCGATAGTGTAGTGGTTGAGTTCAGCCAGGGCTAAACTGGAAGCCGTAGGTTCGACTCCCACTTTATAAGGTTACGTTGTGATTTTGTATTTTTTTCTTTACAATATTCTTGTAACTAGCTGTAGTAACCTGTGCCATTATTGGTTTTGGGGTACTTATTTGATATTATATCACCACGCTTACTAGGCCAATTAGTAATTGCAGTTAGGTAATACGGTACATAGAACAATGCTGCTGTCTGACTTGTGGTATATACAAATGTGCAAACTGCTCGCTGGTTAAATCTGTTTTTTGTGTAAACGCGGCCGAATCCAGGGATGCGTAAAAATAAAGTTTATAGGGTAATTTACGCCCAATCTCGTTTACGGCCGAGCGCACAAACACCCGAACGTTCTAAGTTCTAAGCACCTGTATTACTCGAATTGTTTTGTGTGGGTTCCTCTCATACGAAACAATCGTAAAGTATGACGTTTTAGAGGATTGTAAATTATCACGGCGCCTTGTGACATAATAACTGAAATAAATTATTCTTATTGCTTTCGAAATATTGAATTGCGTAACTGTCGAGTTTTAATGAATAATAATTTAGCTGGTCAATAAAAGTTGCCGTTATTTAAAGTGGTTTCAGTTTAAAAGTAGGTTTTATTGTGTGTTTCCTAAGAATAGTACCAACCCATTTCTTCAAGGAAGTGCAATCTTGTAAAAATATCAAATAACAAAGCTTTGGTTCAATGAACACAATAACATTAACAGTATTGTTTGTTACGTTTGACGCATTTGGGAGCTAATCAAAGCTACCGATACCAGAGTTGTTCCAAATGGGTGACTCTTGCTTCATACAAAAACCCTATTAAGAAAGTTTCCAAGCGAACGGTTACGATAGTAGAATTTATGGTTAAGTTCTAGAAATAATAACAAGATTAAGTTTTTGCTAGATAATAAAAGATGATAATTAGAAAATTCATGCGAGGCCTAATTAGAGGCTGAGCTATTATAATCAAATAACGACCAATATTACGTTCTACTATTGAGCACGGGTCTCCCCTATAGACGCCATTTTATTAAATCTCAGTCCATGGGATTATTGCTATCAAACAAACTCTAAAGCCTCATAATAATACTTTTTACTTTCATTATTAAATTCAGGGGAAGAGAAAAAAAAAGGGGGGGGGGGGGTGATTGATAGTGATGACATGTCCAAGTTAATCTTTGTGATTTTACGGACAAAATCTGAATCAATCAATCAATCAATAATATTATGAGCCCAAACCTACAATAGCCGAATGGAGACGCAGGAATGCGCACAAACTCAGGCATAATTATAATAATACCTATAGATAGCAAGATTATTATATAAATATACTAAGTATACTTATATACAAATATAATTAGGTATGTTATTTTAATTCCACCATAATTTTAAGTTAGGTCACATTCATAAATCTTATTATACCCTTACCAGGACATTGTCTGAGTTATATGTATGTATGTATAAGTACAACCACAGTAATACAATCAGGAAATACCTAACCGATGATAACGCGGACAGTTAGTTATTTACTTATGTACTTAAATGGAATTGTTGTGAAGCTAACTTACATATAATTGTGATTTATAATGCGTAAATGCTATACTAGGTATGTAATATTTTTACACACATCAAGTAGGTTCAATTTGTAGATACTGGACAATGTTACTAGGTACTGAAATTGATTGTAACTTTGTCACAGTAAGGGCAATGTCTATGTGCATATAAATACGGTACTTTTTATTTCATGTCAAAATATGAATTAGTTAAGATTTATAAGTAGAGATTTAAAAATCTCGTTGAGAGAAGTGAAATCCTTTATATCGAAATTAAGCTTTTCTTAAAATAATAGAAGAAAATAACCTTTTAATCTGTCATTCCCATCTCTAGAACTATCCGCCATATTGAAATTTAAAAGGAAATTATTGTCGTCGTGTCCTATTTTAGATTCGATGCATTTATTCTTTAGGCGCACGATAAATAACCCACAACGACGGGACATCCGATTTTATTTTTATCCTCTTGTGTTCTACACGGTCGGATTCTTCGGTCTGAACTCTGTTATTCTGTAAATTTTGAATAACAATAGGAAAAGGAAGAAAGAAACAGCAACTACTTGTTCTCATGAAACTTTTAAAAATAAAAGCTTAAATTAAATTGGATCATCAACCTATTTTACGTTCCCACAGCTGGGACACTGCAGGGACTTGTAATATAACTTATTACCTACTTAGTAATTACCTTGTTGAAAGTTTGTTTGTTACAGACCTAAGAATTGAACCAACCCAGGGTGTCATCGTGGTCGGGCGTGGTAAAGTACTAACTTATTGCGATCAAGAACCCACCTGTTCAATGTGTTAATTACCTAACCCAAAATCCGTCAAGACCTACGAATAAAGTAGTAATAAAGTAGTTTATTTCATTTTATTGTACGTAGTTGGGTTACTAGAGAAACCCGTGACCAGTTATTTGTTATTTTCCACTTTTGGTCAAAAGCTTCCACTAACTCTGTCCAGCATTCTGTCTAGAGCAGTTTGCCACCAGTCTTTCCAGATAATTATGATGATTTATTAGTAGAACCAACCACAGGCACCGTGCATTCGTTGCCAACAAGCTAATGACCAGCCTTGCCATTAAAAGCTGAGCTGTGAACACGAGCTAGGACAAATAAAAGTGCGCTGTGTGAGTTCCGACGTGCTCTTTTCGGAAGATGTCTAAATTCGTTTTGAACTAATTATGGAACATTCTCTACTTAGGAAATTTTTTATTTTATGTGAACGAAGACTTACGAATCATCGTAGGTTTTTTAAATCGTAGTGCGGTTTACAGAATACATCTAGGTACTTAATAAATTTTATCAGTTTAGCTCTTCGGAGAAAAGCGGCTGTGACATACGGACGGACGGACATGAATTTATAAGGGTTCCGTTTTTTGCCATTTGGCTACGGTACCCTAAAATGTCTACTGTTGACAATAACATGGCATTAATACGAGTAATATAAGAACTTCTGAAACTTTAACGCATTTTTAACATAATTAAATGAGGAGTTACGCTACGATAGTTACCCGATGAAGACAGCTCTTCATCGGGTAACTATATAGCATAACGTCGAAATGGTAAATAGATAAAATTACGCGATATTAACCCTCTACAACTTCTCAATTATATTTTAAATATTATAACATAAATAAAATACAATCACTAAAGAAATATCAAGCCCTGTACAAAAACGTATCGGTAATAAGTACCATTTAAGGGCGAAGTAAAGGTCGGTCGGGCTTATTGGCGAATCGCTTTTCCGTAAGCGTACGCGCAAAAAATATGCGCATCGCACACCTGTCGACTTGATTATTATCGACAATCGGCCATTTTGATTTTTTTTTCTGTTACGCGTCGGTTACAAATCAGAACTGATGCGAATTAAAATCAAAAGTTTAAATTATTAAGTAGGTAGGTACTCGCCGTATTGAGCTGCCCTAAGAATAGTTCCATCCCAGCTTTTCACAAGACAGGTTAACTTCTCGATTCCTTATGATAAAAATCGTTGTTTTACTAGTTGTCATGTTATTTACCTACCATAATATGGTCAAAAGTAACCTTTTATATACAAACACCCACGCTATAAACACAAATAAAACTTGTAAGTAATAGACAAACTATTGCTTTTAGGAATTTGATTTGGTGAAACAAACATTACTTTTTATTACTTAACAATCTACTAACAAGCAGCAATTCGCCTCAAAAAGATTAACGGCCAGTAATAACCAACCTTTTTTGTCGATAAGGTGCATTACGGCTGTCGAAAAAAAAGCCAAAAATAAGGCGCGTGCACACCTGTTGTACAGATAATACACATCTGCCGCTAATTAATATTGAACGTTCACCAGTTATTTGCGATTGGTGGACCACTAACTTAAATACTAAGTAGAGTTACTTCGTATACTAATAGAGTTACTTAGTATAGATACTAATGGAATAGTTGGGGTAGATAACGATCTTATCAGTGATCTTAATTCTCGACGCTATGGAAACAGTGGACAGATACATTGTTCTTGATATTTTTCCTATCTGGAGTGGGTGATAATATTTTTGATCGCGATTCTGTGTCCTTCATAAATACGTGTTTAAAATACAATAAGAAAACAAACCACTGTTGTCTCAAACAATACCTTTGTGTGAAAATTTGTAAAAGTCGGCTAAGTGCGATAGTAGGCATCTCGCTACTAAATCCATTTCACGTAAAGGACATCCTTAACCTAAGTGTTTAAGATTTAATAGTTAGTAATAATAATTAGCTTTGTGACCGGTGATAATCCGTTTTGAAATATTTTTTACAAATAAAGAGAATCGCAACCTCCTGCATCGCAGGCGGACCTTCACCCGCTGCGCCACAGAGGTCGTCAATAGAAAATGGTAGGAACGTTGTATCCACATAATGGAAAAGGGCAAGACGATGATGATTTAAATAATAACCGTCTTCAACCTTTACCGATATCACGAGCTTTCTAAGCTGTGTATTAACTAGCGCAGATCACTAACACAATACGGAATACGGATATACGGACCCTAAGGCCTAACCATACCTTGCATTACCGACATCAGTGTCGACACACTGACCCCCGGGTCATTATCGTGGTGGACTGCCCGTTGCCCGTTATGGGCAAAACTGCGATCCTATCTCACTGACAGATATTTTGTAACCGTAGGGCGTACGACATAGAATACGCGTCACGATTGACATGACGCGATTAGAAATGCTCGAGCTTGTTGCTTGTTAAGGAAATATTAGCTGTTCTTGAGATTTCTTTCCATATAACATCGTAACTTTATACCTACTCATATAATATTGGGTATAGGTACCTACTAGCTTTTTGTCCATGTTATAAATGAATCTTCTCGCGGGAAAAGTAGGTTTTTGAGTTTTCCGATATTTCGTGTTCGTGCAACAGTGTCGAAATATCGGAAAACTCAAAAACATTTAAATCATGGTATGTTACCCGTTTCATGTTCAAATAAAGTAGGTAGTGTTATTCTGATGTAACTACCTATTGCTATTTTTTTCTTAACCCTATAAAGCTAACGTTCGTCATTTTTGCACACGTCGGAAGAATATCGTCTATAACTTTCCAACAGTTACAACTACGGATTTGAGGTTTCGTGCCAACTAAGAGACTGTTAGACTGCATCGGATGGTGGTTGCTTCTAACAGGTAAGTTGCTTAGTTTTGGAGATAAATGACAAAGAAGAACTTTCACAGTTGCTAAATTCCCAATGGTGGTGAACATTCGATTGGTATTTTGACCAACATGTGTTCATAAATTATGAACATCAATGTTTTATTTCTACAAATGTTAAAAAAAACTATAATTTTCTGATATTCTTTGCCTTATTCGTAGTTTATAAGATGTGTGATTTTGCTCTCGAAAAAGTGGTGCCATATGTTATTCGTGTTTATAGTGCCTTAATGGTTTAATATATGGATTTTTGTGATAAATATCTTTCATTTATATTCTATATTTCTTGAAAATACAATGAATCCATATAAAAATATAACACACTTTATAATATGGTTCATTTTATAATGATCGTCAAAATTACGAATGGTTAGCTTATCAAGGTAGTTTAAGAACGTTAGCTTTGTAGGGTTAAATATGCATCTGCAGTAAAAATGTTAAGCTTGTCTCTCATTATCATTAACCTGTTAATACTATCAGTGCCAATGACGCACGGTGTACACGTACGTGTGGCGTGGGCATTGAACGTGTTAAGTAAGTAGTTAGCGACCATACAAAAACGTTAAGAAAGCGGGATAATATAAGAGAAGCGCTGTGACTTCTCACGCTGTTTAAATCATTACATTCTATACATACTTATATGTAGAATAAATTATGATTGATGTTTATGAGACCAGGAGGTCGAAATACCAATCCATCAAAGTTATCTAGATAAGCTTTGTCAGTCAAATTATTCCTTTTACTTTCTACGTGGTCTATTTATACAGGTTGGTATATTATAAAGGTGAATGTGTAATTTGTGAAGTAAATATCTTAGTGTTACCTACTTATAACGTAGGGAAAATATGAAATGCGACATAGAGGTAGACCTTCGCCCGTCTCATTATATCGAACTTTAATTTTGGATGTTTTTTAACTACATAAGAATTCGCTCAGTCCCCAAGTAAATACGAATGACGAAGTGTTTGAACAGCGGACAACGGACGGCTTGTAAGTTACACAAGCATGTCACATTACAGATACTGTTATTCACACTGTAGTTACGACAGTTTCTCGGAAGTTGCGCGCCGGATCCGTGAATAATGACGCATTATAGTTTTTGTGTTACAATGACGTCAAAGATCGTAAGCTAGTCGCGGGCGTAGGTTTACCTGCGACGCAAGATGGTGGGTGGTGGGTTGTGGGTTCGGTTCCCGCCTCTGTACTCTGGACACAAATTTGTTCAATCTACAAATACCAAATCCAGTGTCTGGGTGTTAAGTAGAATTTTTTTTTTTGTGAATTGTCCTGCAATTATTATATGTATCACATTAATAATCTTCCGAAGCAGTCATTGTAATTGTAACACGGCCAAAGCCGCGGAGAGGTATAGCTTTCCACTAATCCTTTTAATCATTAGTCTAACCTTGCTTGTGTCAAGAATTCTGATAAAAGGGGTTCCACGGATGCCTGACTCATGACTCATAATCGTTCTTGATCCCGTAATGTCTGTCGTGTTATAAAACAAGTTTGATGACTAATGTGTCGATTTCTCGGTTCAGCATGTACCTGCCAGTAGATAGAAAACATTCCCTATGAAATTTCGGAACAGTCGATATTCAATCCATCAATCAAAATTATAAGAAATAATTGCTGAAGAGCGATCTCTTCCAGACAACCTTAGGATAAGTAATGTATTTAAATAAAGTAAGGATATTTGGTATTACCAAGAAGTTATCAGACTAATTTATTAACACAAAACTATATATAGTTTAGTGTCAGTAAATTACTTTTAAACCCTGTGCACCTACCAATAGGTGGACAGTACTTACAAGATTAATTACGTAATTACTTTCATTAGAATTTAATTAAAGCAAAGTAGGTTATCTAATTAGGAAACTTTAGCTTAGTTGATAGGTAATTTTCGCGTGTGTTAAAAAACTGTATAGGCACATCGCTAGACAGGCAGGTACATATCCAGTGCAGGTGTGCTGCCTTATTTCTGGTAGATTATAGGTCACACACACCCTTTAGGTATCTAGAAGTTCCGTGATAAAGGTCATTGAACCGTTATATTCTTGACGACGAAAGTTTTAAATAAACCTAGCATTACATACATATAATAAATTATTATTATAGTTGGCTATTTATTAATAATCAATGGTAGGTACCTACCTACTATATTATTTTTAGATTTTCCTTAGTAGAAACCGGATTTTTTTAAAATCGCGCGAGTAGCTGAGACTATAGGTTAGTACCTACGTACCCAAATACGGTGTTAGTGTAAATATAATATTATCTTACTTATGAAATACTAGCTCACCCGCCAGCAGATTTGCCCGCATTATTCCCACGTTTATTCCGACTATTTTAAATCCAAAAGCTTCTAAACGGCCCACCCGTTCTTGAGTTATAAAATTCAAATGTAACCATTGTTATTGAATAAAGTTTAAGAGTTTATAAATTATGAACTAGACTACGCAACAAATAAACACAGCTGTGATAGTGATAAGGACTCTGGAACAGGGCTGGGAATGTACCGACGTCGAACCAACGGGTATAGTCTGCGCAGGACGACGAAGTAAGTACCTACTTACCTAACGTACCCACAATCCTGAATATACTACCAAATGAAGCACTGGGAAGTTAAAATATCTACACGTGTACAGTAATTATGTACACATTGTTTTACCCCAGCGTAATAAAACACAACAAACACAATCGCGCAGCGGACAGCCCTTTCGCAAAATTTACGAGGGCTGTGCCCGACGAGGGCCATGTTATTGTGCTTTTGGGGGCGCTGTAGCGCTCGGGGGAAAAATACCACAATTTACCACACAAAACTACATCGAAATTAATTAATATTTTGCAAATTAAAAAAACTTTTCATTGATACTTACCCACAATACAAATAAAATCTCGAGATGAGTGGTATCGATCACATGTACACAAATCACAAAAAATAAAACAAGATTAAACTTCACCACATGAAAATAAAAGGTTTACTGTAAAGTTTTCTTTTATAACACTTCAGTTTTATGATATTTTCATTCAAATACACAATAACATAATTTTCGCGCAAAAACACAAACGCATCCTATCAACACAAACCGCTAACTGACTATATTGAATGAATGATAACACTTGAAGAGTGAACTTGATATTATGCCGCAGTGCGAGATTGAGTGTGAGTTTTTAATTTTATGCTGCCATCTATCGGCCAGTAGCCGAACTACTAGATCTTATTTTGCCACAGGTTAAATTAAGACCAATCGACATTTTGTATCTGTTCATTTTCCCCAACTCTAGTTATGTGCCTATCTTCATTGTATTGACCTGTCAATGCTAGTTTTGTAATTTTCTTTCTCCTGTCATTCATTCTGTTACGTCAAAAATGGAGGAGGAACGTCTTTTCGACGAAAGGGTTTCAATTCGGGAATCAGCTCGCCCTCTAAAAAAATACGGGAGCACTTGCAATCACATGAAAAGGAACGAGGAATATATTAAGCATGTAATGTGTAAAGGCGATACCTTGCAAGGGCTTGCTCTAAAATATGGTGTTACTGTAAGTGGCAATACTTCACAATAAGTGTTATTTTAGTTTATTTTGCTTGAAAATTGTGTTTTTTTGTAATAAAATGTGTTCTACGATTATTGTAGATGGAGAAGATAAGAAGAGCGAACCGACTATTCGCTTCGGACAGTTTGTTTTTGAGGGAATATCTGTTGATACCTGTTACCAAAGAGTCTCCATTCTACGAGAATGGAGAGCGAGTAACGGAACCAGCGCCTCCGAGCCACCGCGCCTCGATCGGCGGCTTGCCTACGACCAGAGAGTTCTCGCCGGGCAGCCCTGACGAGAAGAAAACATTCGATGAGTTCCTCAGTAGATTGGACTCATCCTTAGCTGACATCAAAAAACATGTTGAGAAGACGAAGGAGACCAGCGAGTGAGTATATTTATTACACAGTTAAAAGACAACTTTGCTTCACAATACTGACAGTTTGTCCCAAAAACACTGGCCCAGCAGTTTTACAACTGTCTTCTCAATTACTTAGGTACTACTTTTATTAAAATAAAATTAGTAGTCTTCACTTATGACACTTATACCTGTGACCCAAGTCAGTGGTAAGGAGTTGTTGTGTAAATACATGCTATTGCGTCTCATATTATCAGGGTCTATGCTCCTAAAAGATGCTCAATCAAATCTAGTTACTTAATAACTAAAGGTTATCACCATATCATTGAGTACATAACAATATCATATAAAACTCAAGAAAAACTTTAAAAACTTTCATAATTTCAGCAAATGTAAATAAACTGGGGCTAAATGTAAAATGTAAACTAAGTTATCAGGCCTCTAGTTGGTAATTTTTATTTGAACTCAGATAAAGCACGTATTTGTACAGTTTTGAAATTTTCCAGAGGTTATCAGACCGACAAAATGTACAAATAACTATGATAATGTTTAGTTGGAATTCTGATAAATTATTATCTAATATGCAATAATGTGCATTATGTCATATAAACTGATATAAACCTTATAAAAAGGTATAAGGTTTATATCAGGACACCTACTAACTAAGAGGGCTGATTATAAAATATGCTAATAACTAATTATCACAAAAAAATTCACCTACACTGTTTATCATAAAAAGGGCAGAACTGCTTTCACGTTATAAATGGAATTCTAATGAAATGTCCACAACAGTTATCCAGTTTCTTTTGGTTCAAATATACGGCCGGATTCAGTTGAGGGCTCTGCACTTTTAAAGTTTATGTTAAGTAGTCACATTTTTTACTATACCATTAACTTTATTTGCATACTTTCTTCTTAAATACTGATAAATTCATCTGTTGACAAAATAAACAAGTTTTATCTTATCTTACTAACTGTCTATGTCTGTATATGTCTAGACTTTCAATAGGTACTGAACTATGCATGCAATACTGATAACATATTAAGACTAATATGCAATCATGCTATTTAAACTATGCATGACCAAATGTTTAATTTGCATGATATAAAATTCTAATTAGTGATCTAAGTAGTAAATGTCACAAAACACTTACATTCTAATTGCCTTTTGATAATAGATTCTGACCAAATATTGGTTTACAAGGTGCAATATAAGTTATTGCCGCAAGATAAGACATGATGATAACAGCTTATTACTGCTTATTACAGTTGTTCTACATGATTAACTCATGATTATGGTGTTTAGTGTGGCAAGTAAGTCAGCGTTGTAGGCATGTGAGGTCCACTAGTAACGGACCTTACTCCAAGCAGAAGCTACAAATGGACTTGGTATCGACAGGCAGGCTTTACATTAACAGGGTGAATTGGTATAATATAGGTTACATACATTTATTGAAACCTATATATACCATTCTAATTCTAATTAGTTAACTAACCATGCATAACACTTAACATTGATCGTGGTAAACATTCATATTTAGATAAACGGGCAATACATGAACCTTATTTATGTTGGCTTTTGATCAACCGTTTGGTAATCATAGTAAATGTTAAGTCATAATCATTAATTAATTGTTATCAAAATAGGTATTGGAGTCAGGTGATAATAAATTTGATAATTAAGGTTATCTTTACTTGATGAATGTTTGTGAGGTTTTAAGGGAGTTAACTCTGAAGTGATTTTAAAACTTCTTTCTCCAATAGAAAGTTACATTATTTGTTGGTGACATAGTCTATTCGCCTAGAAAGTATTAATTTTCCACTGTAAAATCCATACAGGCGAAGCCATGGGGTGGAGGCCTATTAATATAATCAATCTAAAAAAGATGTATATAGTGTTATTGGTTTTAATGTGAAATCTCTGTTACTACTGAACTAATTGAGAATTTACTAAGGATTAATAAATTAAACTAAGAAGATCATTGATAAGATAAATAGTAGATTACTCATGCAAATGGCTGGCCTTTTGTGTTCATTAGAAAATTCAAAACAGTTTAAAGTCGGTTTTTTGTTAAGATGTTTTTGAATATAGGCCTTATTCCTTTTTATTGCTAGTCTTGTGATCTGAGTCAGCCAAGGCCAGACCAGATCGCGCTATACAGCGTGTAACGGGACTTTCTATGCCAGTCACATGATGTTTTTATGGGCTGCACAAATAATCAGCTGTTTTTTTGCGAAAACAGTAGTAAAAGACCTTGAAATTGCATTCTCTGAGATATTTGCATTATTAAGAAACATGAATGAAGTTGTGGATGTTGAAACAGCTAACTTGTTTTCCTTATTAAAAATCCCGTTTAATCACTAACCTATATGACAACGGTATACCTACACAAATTTGTTTTGATTCATTGGTATTATCGAAATTAATTTATAATTTACGTCAATTGTTTATTATCACTATTCGTTTTACCTCATAGTGAGTTCTGAACGCCAAAGGTTGTCCAGATTGAAATACATAATATACTCAAGCAGAGAGAACATTTAAATTAGATGACGTTATACAATGTCTCATATAACCGACTTATTTAAATAGATTTAAGACACGCTTCTTGCATAGAGACTTTTGCCATTTAAACATCATTCTTTACAAAAAGGGCAACAAATCAGATATACTCGTTCCATCATCCTTGTATCACATGTTTATAAAATCAAATCGTATATTATTTTCTGCTAGGCTGTATGTGACTGTTATTGTTAGATCATCCTTATGCAATAACACTTTTGCCGAATGTGTATCGTAAAATGTTCTACATTTTATGATTGAGCGTCTGCGAAATGATGCGTGATGTAATGTGCAATATGATACAGTTTTTTACTATAAACTTTCGCACATAGGTACATTTAAGGCTTCCATGCTTTTACTTGGTACGTTTTTTTTAATAAGAAGCGTCTTTAAACAACTTAAAAAAATACTGCCAAATTCAGAAACTGTTGAATTAGGTAATTGTATTCCTGAATTACATATTCTAAGGCAATTTTTTTATTTAATAATATGATCACGTTTTAATATCCTTATCACTTCCATTTGGTCCTTAGTACGACGACACATTTAGGGTCATCGGCCGCGACGTTGTTATCAGTGTTATCAGTGGACCATTGTGAGTCCACTCTTCGTCTTACGAGTTTCATTAATTTGCTCCATAGTTTGCTTCAACTCAGGTATTTATTTAGGTTATTTTGTATCGTCAACATTATTTAATCACGTGACTAAATCGTTAATTTTATAAGAAACTAGCTAAACCGCCCGCGTCTTCCCCCGCTTTAATTTTTCGTATTTACTCACCTTTTAAACTTTCCCTGTAGCTGCCATGACTATTTTAAGATCAAAAACACCCCAGCCGTTCTTGACTTATAAAATTATAACTAAATGTGGCTGAGCTGACCGCGTTCAAACAAACAAATAAACTCTTAGTTTTATAATATTAGTATAGATTTCATTGGACACAATGTACAATAGTCCAATAACCCTTTAAACCTCCTCAGACACGATACCTGATCTGATCTTAATAAAATTTCTAATACAGTGCTAAACAATGAAGAGCCTTGACTTATTCAGCCTTTATAGCTGCGGAGATCCATTCATAATTCCCAATACTATCTCGCAATAAAGAATAAAAGAACGCTTGAAAGGAACTCGTATCAAGTAGCTCCTACTCGGTGACAAGTAAATTTAGCAGCCCTAATGGTGCCCGAGACGCTACAATCGTTTACTTCCTTTCACCAACGAACCCTAAACCCGACCTTAATCCACTAACATAAAACACGTTATCCTTTGCCAAACACGGTTAATAAATGTTTGCAAGGCAGAGAAGTGTGTTATGAAAATACATTTTGTATTTCTTTGTTCTGCGGTGCTGATTCAGACTGAAAATTCGGCGTGAATGGCTGCTTATTATCCGTTTATGAGTTCGTGACGCGATCTTTTAGTGACTCTTAATTGTTGGTGAAAACGACAAACAACGAGGAAAGGTCTTTGTCGGCACGAACTTTTATTTTTGCAAATGGTTTTATGGCGACGAATGTTCCTTTTTAAATTTTGACATTTTGTTCGAAGTTATATGTATATGTTTATATTTTTCTGCTATATTATATGTTCATGGTTATTCAAACTTGCTAACTGTTTATATTTAAGGACGAGACGATCTAATTTAATTATCATGGTTTCAAAACCATTTCTATGATTCTGATAGCTATAAGCAATTAAGTATAAATGTGATTTAAAATTTTAGGTGAAAATACTAAAGGTAATATCATACTAGAATCAATATCTGAGAATACTGTTGCCTCAGTTAATCTAACTATTGTATAATGTGGAAACTTGCCAAATCTAAAGGTCTTCCGCTGAAATAAGTTTTGCTTGTTAGACTGTGCCAAATGCAGTGTTTTATGTAGGTCAATAAAGTACGAAATTGCATATTTTTGATGATGTTGAAACGTGGATGTTTATTGTCAAACACTCTCGTAGACTGTATTACAGGTAGCGTTTCGTCTAAACAGGAGACCAAAGAGGTGCTAGAGCAACAATTCCGCTTAAAATATTTTTGATTTTTGCACCTTGCTGACTTCTAGATAGGAAGCACCAATTCCTGCTGACTTAATGCCTTTCCAATTCAGCTGTTTTAGATCCTACATAATTTGATACATAATTGCAATTTGAATAGGTAGAGACTTAATTTGAAACGTAACTAAAGAGAAAAGGCTAAGTTGACACACAAATATATAATAATAGATAGCAAACTAAATTGGACTCTTCATATTGACACTATTTGTAAACGACTAAAACGCTTCTCTTTCGCTTTAACAAAATTAAGAAAGGTCTCTAATTTAACAACATTATTAGCAGCTTACCATGGACATGTTTCGTCAGTTTTGAGATATGGAGTTATATTTTGGGGATACGCAACTGACAAACTACGAGTATTTAGGGCACAAAAAAGATGTATAAGAGCAATATGCGGTATTAGAAGGCGAGACTCCTGTAAGGAACATTTTATTAATCTAAAGCTTCTAACATTTCCATCTCTATATATTTATGAAGTAGCTGTCTTTGTCCAAAGCAATAGAGATCAATTTGATTGGTTTCAACCTGGAAGTCGCATGGAGGGTAAATTGAAGCATCATTCATGCAGGACCACTCAATTCCGGAAAAGTCTATTTGGCATGGTGACCGAAATTTACAATAACATTCCAAAATCTGTTCGTGAGCTGTCTATAAATGAATTTAAGATACGACTAAACTACATTTTGTTAAGAAAAGGATATTACTCCATTGAAGATTTTTGTAATGACCGTAATATTGAAATTATCTGACATTTTATATTGTATCTAAATAAACTTGACCTTAATCTAAATGTACTTAACCTTAATCTGACAATTTATGTAATCTGACTGTAAATGTTTGTATGCTCTAACAGCAAAATCAATTGCTCAATCTGTGTCCTACCACCTGACTGTATGTACTATACATTGATTTACAGACAATAAAATGATTATTACTGATTATTACTGATTATTATTACAAATATAGATAAACCTTTCTCAACTTCAGAGTAAGGCTAATGCTTCTGGTTTCATTATATCTCATATCACTTTACTTTCTCGTTTTATTTACCCTTTTGCGGGTTGAGCTCGTAGTTTAATACCTCTTTATGACGTCACTACTTTATGTGCTCTACTTTGTTGCCGTGGGTGACTCATGGATAAAAGTTGCACAGTTCTTTAAATTCTATAGTATTTTATATTTGTACTTCCAGACATATGAAAATATTGTTTATTATGAGTTTGATATTAATACGAAGCACTTATGTATGTTTAAAACGCGATTGGTTATGTAAACTTGTAAGTTTACTTCACTAGATAAGAGGATGTTTATCTTTGCAATCTGTTTAAAATATTTAAATGCACAGTGAATTTATTCATGTCAGATTAGAATCGTCTAGTCTAATAATAAAATAACGGATTCATGTAGATTGTAGAGTCATTTAAATTATTCAGATGGTGAGATACCCATGTTATTAATTTAAGTAGATGTTTCTTTCACCTCTTTTCACATTTGCCTAGTAAGCGGTTTCAGAGTTATGTTTTCCGAATTAGTCTATTTTTAGTGAAAGTAAAATATCCATTGGATATTATAGAAACCAAATCATTTTTATTTTTACCGCCATCCTAATCTGATGTTAGTACAAACTATAAATAAGTAAATATAACGTATCTACGGAGTTTTACGCACATTAATTTTCTGGAATTTTCATAAGAAACTGTCATCAGTTCAATTCAAATGTACTTATACCGGATAGCGTGCTCCATAAAAGCATCGCCATATCTGCTGTATTTGTCAGTTAATAACATTTGCTAAAAATAAGTATCTTTGTACATTCGTTTTGAACTACGTGATGTAGATTTTTTTTAACATGGGCTTTGTAATAAATCACGTTGGCAAAGCATTTAATAATATAGTCGAAGTAAGAGGTACATTCTGTAATGTTCTGTCAAACATTTCCAGGTTCGTGAAAGACCTTGAAGATGGCTACGTGCGACACAGGCCGACGGCGCGCCTCCGGCAGTCCGCATCCATGGGCGCGTCCACGTCCACCTACAACGAGATCATACCTCCGCCGCTGCCGCCGCCGCCCACCCTGACGCAGGGCCGCAGGGTCGACACGTCGCTGCGTCGCCTGGAGCGGACGCACGACGACCTGTTCCAGTTGTAGCGGCCGAGACAGCGCAGGTAACAGTCCTTGAGTCGCGTCTAGCGCAGGTAACAGTCATTAAGTCGCGTCTTGCGCAGGTAACAGTCAGTGAGTCGCGTCTGGCGCAGGTAATAGTCATATATATCGTCCTAATTGGCAGCGATCGTACAATTCGACTGTCCCTAAGTACAGTATCGAAAATGAAAATTAGCAATTTTTTTTTATTTGCTTAAATGACTTATTTTTATGTGTTCTTTAATTGGATGAAAAGAAAAATTAATATTTTTCATTAGTTTCTCCTCTAGCTAAACGTATACAATCGAATGTAACATTTTGTTCAGACGTAGGATATCGAAAATTAAGTTTCGAGCGTATACGCTGTGCTGATCACTATGCGAGCGAGACGAAACTACCGCTTTCGCGAGTATACGTCGCGTCACTCGCTATAAAAATATATTACTGAAATAATTAACGGTAATTTTTAGTAATTATAATCCTAGTTTAACAATATTTTTATAAGATTAATAAAAACCTACTGTGTGATGTCCGAGTAAAGTATTGATAGTGACCGTTTCAATATTTTACGTCGAGACAGTAAGAGACTTTTGCATCGAATGTAGCAGTTTCATCAGTTTACGTTGCAATTTCAAAATGTTTTCTTATCGAAATTGCCACATTCAATAGTATACCACGTATTAACATAAAATAAATGCTATCGAATGTCAATTTATTTATCTTATATAAATTCAAATACAACCGAAAGTACAACCTAAAAGATAAATAATGTAAAGGCGAGCGATCTAGTTCGGCTGGCGAAAATTGCTGGTAAAATTCCCGCCTTTACCACAAATGTTTATACGATCTATAGATTATAATCTATGTACCTTCCTTTAAAAGAAAATCTTATAAATATAATAATGTAAATAAGTCATCATAACACAAACTCTGTTTACATTGGGTTAGATGATGCTATGTGGTTTTTACAACATTATTTATTTAATTTCGTCTACTTTTGATAGCTAAATTCAAGACAATATCAATGTTAAAATATTTGGTGACATTACCTGTGGCGTTTATCAGTGTGGCTAGTGATTAATAGGAACGTATACACGTTACCAATTTTACTTAGGACTACTTACGACTTATTTTATTTGAATCTTCATTTCCTACCACTAAACTGTAACTTTAGAGATGCTTTAGATGATTTCACTTTATTGGGTAGAATGATCGACGATAACCCATCACGAAATACTAAAGTCTCGCCAAGCATTATTGTGTCTAAACCAAACAAAAGTCTAAACAGTGACAGTAAAACGAAGATAAATCTTTACCTAGAGGATCTAAGCCAACCTTAGGAGAGTTTTAAGCAGCTGGCTCAATAAAAGTACCCGGAAGTGGTTTGCGCAACATTTGATATTCAGAAAACCCTTAATTCTCCTCATGGAGTTATAGGTTTATTTTACTACAAGAGAAAGTTAATTCTTTATTTTATTTTTTGGCACAAAAGAGGCATTTTGTTTTGAGGACAAAATGCACGGCTAAAATAGAGGCAATAAAGAGTCAAGCTGCCTGATGCACTTTATAAAATGTATACTCAAAAAGGGTGGTAAGAAATTTTGATTTTGCTTAGATAACTGCTTAGGCCATAACATGAACAGAGTTTATTTATTTATTGCATACATAAACATTCTACAATGTTAAGCTTAAGTGGTAGATTGCTTTATGTAAGTACATGTACCGTGTTAGGGTGCAGCAATTGGTGAAGTTCTGGATGTACATAACTCACAGATTTCTTGAACAAGGCCATGCCCAAAATGAAGGTGATACGGTTCGCCCGTATTGAACGAGAAAAGAAAAATAATAAAGGCTAAAGGAATCCTCATTTACACCCTGGATCTGTGGTATGCATTGGTCAGGTAGGCCAAAATTGAGGGTAAGTCCTACAACGTTATTGAAATAACACAGGGCCATATTTAAGGTTAAGAAAAGAAGACCCAAACTATTTGTATTTAAAATATAATTTTAATAATTAGGTACAGTCACTTGTTGAATACGTTACAAGATACAACAAAGGAGAGAGAGGAGGTAGATGTATTAAAACAAATAATTTGTACAGAGATGTTGATGATGATGAACTTTGCCCAAAGCTAAATACAAGCACCTGATGTCTATGTGTAATAATGTGTAAAACATCACCAATTATCACAGAACCTTAAGCATGAAGAAAATTTACCCGATAAATATGATGACTCAAACTAAAGTCTGAATTTGTTCTATCTTTGCTTATATTGATTAGAAGTGTATTTTTGTTTAAATATATTATAATATATTTTGATTGTTTGTCGATTTTAGTAATAATCAGACCTTATAATCAATTATTTAGTCATTCCTGTCTTTGTACTAAATATTACATATGAAAATAATGAACTTTTATTAACTTTCTAGAATATTATCTTTGACCAAAATGATAGGAGTACAATCGAATATGCAGATTTCTACCACGTAAACTAATGAAATTACCACTTTCGATAAAAATATATGGTAAAATTCCTAAGTATATTGTCGAAATGGGTAGTTTCGATGTTTTGAGGGCTAGTTTGTACGATGTAAGCTATTGAAACTGAAAAATCCCAGAATCTGTTGAGAATTTCTTATTACCGTTAATATCCAAAGTTTAAGTATAAATTGAAGCCGCTATCCTGAAAAAATTGTAGATCTGCCTCTTTCAAATATAAAGATATTCCAAAAAGCAACTTCAAATGGCCGTCCTGAAAAGTGGCCATTTTCAGATTCGATACTGTACTTAGGGACAGTCGAATTGTGCGATGCGTTTACGATAAAAGTAACCACTTTTATCGTTTTTTTTTTATTTTCTGTGCTCGTACGATTACTTGCGAGGTTCAATTAGGACACTCTGATGAAAATGTTTGAACTCGTCGCACGACGAGAACGCATCGCACCATCGTACGATCGTTGCCAATTAGGACGACGCCTTAGAGTCATGTCTAGCGCAGGTAACAGTCATTGATTCGCGTCTGGCGCAGATAACAGTCAGTGAGTCGTGTCTAGCGCAGGTAACAGTCATTGAGTCGCGTCTAGCGCAAGTAATAGTCATTGAGTCACGTCTAGCACAAGTAACAGTCATTGAGTCACGTCTAGCACAAGTAACAGTCATTGAGTCACGTCTAGCACAAGTAACAGTCATTGAGTCACGTCTAGCACAAGTAACAGTCATTGAGTTGCGTCTAGCGCAGGTAACAGTCATTGAGTCATGTCTAGCGCAAGTAATAGTCATTGAGTCACGTCTAGCACAAGTAACAGTCATTGAGTCACGCCTAGCGCAGGTAACAGTCATTGAGTCGCGTCTAGCGCAGGTAACAGTCATTGAGTCGCGCCTGGCGCAGGTAACATTCAGTGAGTCGCGTCTAGCGCAGGTAACAGTCATTGAGTCGCGTCTAGCGCAGGTAACAGCCATTGAATCGCGTCTGGCGCAGGTAACAGTAATTGAGTCGGGTCTAGCTCAGGTAACAGTCAGTGAGTCGCGTCTAGTGCACTGGGCCTTCACTCATGAGTTTGTATCATTGCATCGTTTATTTGCAACAGAACTCAGAACTTGGGCAGAAGCGGCGTACTGTATATGCCACATAAACAACTAAAAAAAAAGTGGCCAAGGGCGAGTCGGACTCGCCCATGTAGGCTTCCGCAGCAATTGTTTATATGAAATAGTTTATGACGAATTATAAAAAAACTACTGGATAGATTTCGTTCAAACCAATTTTCGTTGTTAGTTTTTATGGTTATGTACAATATATATATTTTTTCTAGATTTATCATCCTCTTATTTTAGAAATTAGAGGGGGGGGGGGGGGGGGGGGGGGCACTCTGTTTTCCACTTCGGAAGAGTCTCACGTCCAAACTATTAAGTTTAGAATTAAATGGTGTTAGAAACATTGTTATGATTTTTAAAGACCTATTCATAGATACCCCACACGTATTGGTTCGATTAAAAAAAAGTTTTTAAGTTTCAGTCCTATGTATGGGGACCCCCAAATGTAATTTATTTTTTCTCATTTTTTTTATGAAATCTTTATGCGGTTAACAGAATACATCTACCTACTAAATTTCAGCTTTGTAACTCTTATAGTTTCGGAGAAAAACAGCTGTGATATACGGACGGACGGACGGACGGACAGACAGACAGACGGACGGACGGACATGACGAATCTATAAGGGTTCCGTTTTTGCCATTTGGCTACGGAACCCTAAAAACGTAATGTTATTAATCACCAACCCACCTGGTAAGTGTGGTGATTACACCACATCCCCTAAGACCTATAAAGGGTTCAGCTGTAGACACCTACGCCAATAATGATGTATCAATTTACCATTACAGTTTTAAATTTTGAATTGTTATTAACCATGATTAGGTGATATGACATACAATTTATTGAAGGACATTATAATGTTTATTAATAATTAATCACCTTAATGTTGTTATTTTCAGTTATGCGCGTCTTCAATAAATGCGTCGCGTTATTGAAGCCACATCGTGCGCCGAAGCATACGAACAATTTTGCGAACTATTTATCAATATCGCATCATTGACGGGGCGAAATTGGTGAGTTTCCTGAATTGGACCCTATTTACAAGTGTTACAATTATTGTATGTTACATAATAAGTGTCCTAACACTATGCCAGTAAATGTGTATTATCTTTAGCTTTTCGTGATAATTCAACACTTGAATCGATTACTAAGTTACAAAAAGTTATAATTAACTAAATAACATTGTATGCCTTTATATAGATATTTTGGTAGATAGGATAGATATATTGCGATAACACCTTTTAGCTGAAAATGATTACCCCCCTCCATAAAGTATTCCTTTCAAATAGTAAATATTAATGTTGACTAAAATGTTAACTAATATTAATGTCCAAGTGAATGATGAAAACAAACGAATGCTAACTTCATTTAAAATCAAATACGTTTATGCATAAGAGGATAATGTTATATGCAGTCCATAGATAAAATTATGAAAGTTTATATTTATTTAAAAAATCGGTACAATTAGTGTTGAGAAAGCAACAGTTTTAAATAAATTTCATTTAAATATTGATTTATAAGTATTGAAACTATGTACCTAACATAATAATATTACCTCCTACTGTCAGCTGATTAAATCAAGGCATCATCTGTTAAAATATATATAACATGCATATTTTATTGAATGATTATTATGGCACTAATGTATAGATGTTGAGCTTATAAATGTAATTTTTAAAATTTGTTAAAGTAAGTAAATTTATTTACTTGCTGAAATCCCTTTAAAAGTAGTACATTTATTAATTGACGACCTATGTGGCGCAGCGGGCGAAGATAAGCCTGCGACGCAAGAGATTGCGGGTTCGATTCCCGTCTCAGGAAAATATTTGTAGGTACGTTCTGCAATTTATTGTTCCCAGTGTCTGGGTATTATATATAAAAACTATGTATCGTTGTATGTATATTATGTTAAGTATATCAATCTAGCTCCCATAACACATGCTTCGAACTTACTACGGGGCTAGATGTTGTTGTGTGAATTGTCCAGTATTTATTTATTTATCGAGTACGACTAAAGGTTATATTATATAAACTATATGTAGATATCGTAAAATTACACAAACGTTGGCGGGTTTGCTAGGTATGATATACACATATAAGCCGTAATTGGAACTTTTGTAAAGTTCTTTGTAGTTTTAACGTAAGCGATATATAACTGTTCGCATCTTTTGTATGTTAATTTTGTGATTCACCAATATATCAGCACATATGAAATTAAATCACTTACGTAGTCACAAATATGTAAATATTTTAATAATGATGTAACAATGTCTCATTATTTAAGATCTATATAACTCGATTGTTTAAGTAATTCGTGTTATTTTAAAGTTGTTGGATATTTCATGATATATTAACGTTATGTTGTCTTCACGGATTAATCGTAGCAGCTAAATTTACGTGCCTTTTTAGATAAAGAATATTATAGAGATTTGTTCTTTTTCATATAATACTAATCTATATTCCTTCCTACTTTATTCACAGTGGAAAATAACTATATTATATTATTTTTCATTGACTTTTATTATTTTTTATAAGTTCAGTCTTTATTTAAGTTTTCTGATGGACGTAATTCTATATTTTCATTAGTAAATAAATAAAAATGCATGGATTTTGGTGTCGTTTAGAACTTTAACTGAACGTAAACTGAATTATCCATACCTTTTTCCCCATAGCGATATTTTTGTTAATAAAAGCTATAGAAAAACAATTTAAAGGTTTTAACTTGTAAAATGATCTAGTTTTTATTTGTTGGAGTTAATTTTGTAATCAACATTTATAGAATTTTTTGTTTACAGAAATGTCTCATTTAGAAAAGTTTTTCTCTTAACGTGAAAAAAGTAAGATATAAATTAAATAAAAAATTGTTTGGATTGTTTAAATGCGATACAAAACTGTCCTGTGCGATAAAAATTTTTATAAACTGGTGCTATGTTTGTGTTTCCTTGACATTAACCTTTTCAATCATAATATTTTGTGTAATGTTAATTTAATCAAGTTTAATGTTCTTATCTCCACCACAGATGTCATTAAACTAGAAGATAGCTATTCTTATAATACTAAACCCATGAATAAGGGTGGTTTATAACTAGAGCTATGCTATCTTGGTCTGCCTGATATCCGTCATCCAAAGACAAAAACGGGACACGCCATGCTAGAAAACTAAAAAAATAATCATTGAAAAATAAGTCTCAAATACTTTTTAAAACAAAATTTAAGACACTTTATGATTTTGATAAACATAAATCATAATCCTATTTATTTGCAATATTGAAAAAGTGTGTGTTGATCAACTATTTTCAATGAGCATAAGTGTATAAGTTAATAATCTGTATGTGATATCGTGTCTATAATTGTTATTTTATAGTCATAAATATGTTATTAAGCCTATTGAGACAGGATGCGACCAAAAGCCGACTGTTCTTTAGTTGTCAAACACTTTTCTTGTTGTCTTGTTACATGTTTTCGGTTAGTAAGACTGGAAACAATTTTTGATAACTTTTCACGTAGATGTTAGCTTTCTTGGTCACCTCTTGTCGAAATAGGATGTAGATGTATTTAGTTGTAAGATATAGCGAACAATCATAAGTTGCGAATTCACGCTTTTACTTTTGTAAATTATTCATTTTGTTTATTTATGCTAGGGGAGCTTTATTAAATATTTTATTACCCGTTTTATAAGTGTTTCAATTTGAATCCATCTGTATAATTAAATTACCGTCTCAAATTTGTAGGAAGCATTATTAGTCAGGGATCCGTAGTACATGGAAATCAAGTGATTACTAACAAGCTAATTTTTGGTGAGTAGCTTCATTTCGATGAGACGTCCAAAGATATCCTATACCCAACTCTCGATTGTGGTAGCTAACAGAGATATCAAGGATTAAAAAAATCAAGGATGTAAAACTGGGATAACGGACCACGAAATTTGTAGGACAATATGTTATATCTCAAGATAATTATCTAAATTATATAAAAACATGTTTGTCCTACAAAACCTATGGTTTGATCAAAGAGTCCGCCATTTCGAAAATGTATCGAAAACGAGGTCAATTTAAATGATTACTATGATTACTAACCAGCTGATTTTTTGTTGTATACTTAATTAATATATATAAAATCTAACGGACATATTGTCCGACAAATTTCGTGGTCCTTTATCCCGGTTTTACATCCTTGATTTTTTTAATCCTTGATATCTCTGTTAGCTACCACAATCGAGATTTGGGTATAGGATATTTTTAGTCGTCTCATCGAAACGAAGCTACTCACCAAAAATTAGCTTGTTAGTAATCACTTGATTTTCATGTACTACGGATCCCGGCCTATATATAATATTTTTTTTTATAATTAAGTATTTATAAATTGTGATCGTACTGAGGCAAGGATAGGGTCCAAGTCATTTGTCGTCAATTGAGAATAATACAGAAAAATCAATAGTAAAAAATTTATTGTAAATAAAAATATATTGTACCCGACTTAACATAAAATATAATTCGTACTCGTATAATTCTTACAATAATATTTACATTCAACGTATTTACATGTCTTTAAAATTGTGATGTTACATTTTGGTATAGTTTACTATGCCAACTGTCAACTTTGTGCGCGAAAAGTCACAATTTTACTTTGAGATCTCTTTGTGCCAATAATTCAAAGTTAATAGTACCATTTTAAAAAGCAACATTCTACATAAGCTTCATTTACCAATACAAGGTATTGGTTTATAATAAAATTATTGATTAATAAATATTTCGTCGGAAACTCATAAAACTTTATATAATTCTGTATTTATAGCTGTAGCTATTTTGTTAGCACAGTTTGAATATTGCTTGTTATAGTGGCACTTAAAGATCAAGTCACAGCTAAATCATAGGTAAAAAAATAATTTAATAAAATTTTCTGATCATAAAAAATATAAAGTTAATCTATAGTTACCCAACTTCAAGCGGAGCAGAACCTTATTTTTTGAACGTGTATAAAGTGTCTCTATTGCTCTCTCGTGCCTATCAATTTCCAAATACTGTATTGTCAATATTACCACAAATGTACAAGCGAGAAGGCAATACTTTTACGTGATACCAATAATTTCACGGGAGTTATTTTGTTCTGCTCCGCTATTAAAGTATAACATCTTTTAAACTAAGGATTTCAATACTGAGTCACGCCTACAAATAAATTATAGCCATATATTTCAATATACTGTATTTCGCAGTACAGTAAGTACTACATAGGTACCTTGTTAAATAAGTAGTTAGGATTAACCAAATTACGTAAAGAATTTTATTCGTTGGAGTATTCTACCAGATTTTTATATAAGTACTTAGTAATGTGGACATAACCTGGCAAGTAGCACGGACATACTTTTAGAATAGTGGTAGTACTTCCTTTACTATGCCTTAGCCCTTAGCCAATATAAATCTGAACGAGATAGAGGTCCAATTTCAATTGTACAACGGCTAATTAATATAAATTATTAGGAAGTACTTAAAGTACATTTGAATTGGTGGAACTAGGTATCTCAACGTTTGAAAAGAAAGAAAGATAAGAAGATTGCAATCATCAAGAAGATCAAACCAAAGAATCTGGTTACTAAATAAATCTTTGGACATTATGCTCGTTTTGAGATTGCTAGGTTACTGATTATACTTGTGATGCCGCATTGTATAACTATTTCCAGAACCCAATTATACATCTGAATTAAAAGATGTGATGCATTTGTTCGTACATAATGACTTTTCTGTGGACATTACAATCCTAAACCTTAAATAATAAATAAGGGTACATTCTGTATTTCATATCACAATCAGTTAACAATAATCGTTATATTACAAAGAAGATATATTTCACCTCAAGATATAAGTTAAGTATTGTAGGTAAAAACTTACAGAAAATTGTCATAGATTCTATTTACACACTTAAAACAAATGGGTACAAATTCGTTATCAAATATGTATGTACATAGCGCCCCTGTTTTATAACCTAAAGGTAAATTTTGAAATCCGCCTAAGTGGGCGCTTCTTCTATTTGGTCGTGTATTTTACTAGAGTCTAAAGTCCTGTTTAATAGAAAATCCAGATCATCGGATATCTTGTTGAGCATTCGATCCGTGTCCGGCGAATCGTACGCTTTGTTCCACTCCCGATTAACCTGTTCGATGTCCGACTTCTGATCCTTGACTTCGATGGACGGGAGAGAAGTGGACGTGAACTCTGACTTGCTTTTCTTCAGGCAGCTTTTGGGAGGGATTATTCGGGAGATGTCCGGGTTCGATTGGACGCATATGGTGCAGTTTTCTTTGGATGTGTCGAATCGTTTGTCGTAGGGTTCGAAGTCGACGGAGCAGGTGAGGAGGGGGGTGTGTGGTTTGGGAGGGGGGGTGATGGCGAGGTCTAGACGCACGCGGGTGAGGTAGTCGGGCTGCGGCGGCTGCGGGATGAGGTCGCAGACGGCGCGCGTCACGTGCCGCTCGTACGGCTGCGGGCTCAGCGCCTCCTTGTACTCCACGCAGCGGACGATGTCGGCGCGGCTGTCCGGGTTGGATTCTCTTCTGAAATGTTGGACCAGTACTTATTACTTAGCAGCACCCTTGTAATCAATATTTATGTCGTGTGCCGGCCTATGAATACTACAAAGAGACATGTTGACTTGAAGACGGGCAGCACCGTTCTATATTATGAAGCATCCTACTACGATCAGGTTAGGGTAGGTAAAGGTAAATAAGAATCTAAATTATTAATGTAAGTTCATCGGTGTTCCTAGATTCATTGATTGCAAAAGACCGGGCGTTATAAAGCGTCGTCCATGCTAAAACTACCTCAGAACATTTACAAACTGCAACACCATGATGCATGATTTCTCTAGGCATGTTTATCTTTCTATTAAAGTAGGTACCTACCTGTTTATCCTAGTAGGTGTCTCGAGGCCGGGCGCCCGCCAATACGAGGTGAGCGGAGACACGGGCGACGATGAACTCTCAAGACCGGCTCTGCTTTCCACTTCGCCGCCTTGTTTTATGTATACTGCGAAAGCAACGGTAAAATATTAAGTAGGTATGTTTTATAATTTACTGTTATTTTCATAAATATAATTATTTCCATTTTATGATGACACTTACAACTAAGTGACGTGTCTCCAGCCGGTGACTCCTGCCAGTCTTTACTAGAGGGAAGGCTGAGAACTCTACGCGCCGACTGAAGGCATTCCTCGTCTCGGATCACGTAGCATATCAGCATTGCTACTCCCTGGAACATCAAATCTATAAGTTTCAAGCCGTTTCAAACTATGCACACTGTTCAGGTTGGTCATAGTCAACAATCCATTATATAAACTATGCACATTGTTCAGGTTGGTCATGGTCAACAATCCATTAATTTTACTATAAAAACTGTCGTGGTTTGATAAATTCATATTGAGATAAACGGGCAATTCACGAACCTTATTTACGTAGACTATTGATCAACCGTTTCGTCCCAGAACGTGGGACTTGAATCCATTAATTAAATAAACTATACGAACATTGTTCAGGTTGGTCATGGTCAACAATCCAGTAGGTATGTTTAAAAACTATGCACATTGTTCAGGTTGGTCATCGTAAACTCACGTTGGCTAAGGCCGCAGCCGACAGCGCAGCCACGTGCGCGATCTGTCGCTCGCCGGGCTGCGCGTACGCCACGCCGCACGCCTGCGCCGCTGATGTCGTCAGCAGGAGGATCAGTGTGTGTCGGACCACTCTGCCTCTGGAAATAACAACTTTGGTTTTATTGCTGGTAGACATGTTAGAGAGTTTTTTGGTCGTTGAGCAAAACGTTAAACCTACAACAATCAACGAACCTTCATGACACAGCTGAAGTATAATTTCGTACCGACTCTGCTGAATTAAATTTGACTCTAGGCATTTAGCTACAAAATGTATCTTTGATCTTTCATCATAAAATCTGTTATGGTCGATGGCATCACAGTCCAACGCTCAGACGCCAGTGCGAGGCAGCGTATCACTTGTATTCGCCGGTACTTGCCACAAAAGCGGAAAAAATATTGATATAAATTTTGTAATCGGGTGGCAACGGACCGGGTAAATACGGGACTGGGTGAGAACGAAACTAACTCGCGTATCACCCGCAGCGCTCGGCGGCGGTCAAGACTTAGTTACATGACATGACGTTACACTAAAGTACGCACTGACCTGTCCTTCAAGAAGCTCCTCCTCTCCAGCGGGACCTTGTGCGTGATGGTGCGCAGGCGCAGCGCGGCACACAGCGCGAGCGCGAGGCAGAGCACGGCCAGCAGCGCGCAGCCGCCGGCGCACACCGCCGCCGCCGCCGTGCCCAGCTGCAGCGGCGCGCCGCCCCACAGCCGCGCCGTCAGCCACGCCAGTGTACACACGCCTAGGACAAGGACTGTGGACGTGTTACTGATTAAATATATAAATAAATATTAATATACATAAATAAATAGCCCCGTGGTAAGCTCGAAGCTTGTGTTACGGGTGCTAGATAACTGATATACCTACTTAATATAATAAACATAAATAGAAAGATATTTTTTTAGCTTCTACAGTCTCTAATCTAAAATCTCTCTAATAGACCAAGAGCCTGTGATGGCCAGACCTTCCTTTAATTCACAAGCGTGAAAATTCTTTCATGTGTATGTCTAACATAGGTAAGAATAACCCCCAAACATGAAACCTGGATCGCGGTTCCTTTGGGAGATAACAACCTTTTACCTGTTATCTCCCAAAGGAACCACGATCCAGGTTTCATGTTTGGGTGTTATTCTTACCTATGTTAGACATACACATGAAAGAATTTTCACGCTTGTGAATTAAAGGAAGGTCTGGCCAGACCGGGCTCTTAGTATAGACTAATAACCTGTGATGGCCAGACCTTCCTTTAATTCTGAAGCGTGAAAATTATTTTATGTGTATGTCTAACATAGGTAAGAATAACCCCCAAACATGAAACCTGGATCGTGGTTCCTTTGGGAGATAACAGGTAAAAGGTTGTTATCTCCCAAAGGAACCGCGATCCAGGTTTCATGTTTGGGGGTTATTCTTACCTATGTTAGACATACACATGAAAGAATTTTCACGCTTGTGAATTAAAGGAAGGTCTGGCCATCACGGGCTCTTAGGTTATAATCTAAGTAGTCTAAAATCAGTCGGGTTTTCCGATTTCCACAATTTTGCATTCGTTGGAAAGGTCTCGGTCTGTGTGATATTTCGTACAAATTTTGTTCCGAGGCGTGAATCAAACCCGCCCCGCCACCTCCTGCGTCGCAAGCAGACCTTCGCCCGCTGCGCCACAGAGGTAGAGGAGCTTGATTGGATACAACAATTATTTGATAGCGTAGGCAAAAGAGATGATCTTTCGGTAAAAGATCTCAGCAAGTGTGGAACAAGAATGCTCACCACAATATCCACGCAAGTAACACTTTGTTTGATATTGTGGTACAACTCCAATGTCTGTGTGGATAATTATAGTGGCTAGGAAATTTTCAAGTAGACACCCGCTTCACCCGCGTTATACACTTTCTCGCAATTTTCTTTGCTATAAACCTCATGGAGCCCGAGACCTTTCAACGAATGCAAAACCGTGTAAATCGGTTCGTGAATTCTGGAGTAAAAGCGTCAGGAAGGAAAACCCGAGTTATTATTATATACATAACTAGCGGGCAGGGCGCAAAAGGGACCTTCTGTTGGCTTGCTGGCAGGTGAGTTGAACTGCAGGCAAAACGTAGAAGTCTATGTATATAATAATAACTCGGGTTTTCCTTCCTGACGCTTTTACTCCAGAATTCACGAACCGATTTACACGGTTTTGCATTCGTTGAAAGGTCTCGGGCTCCATGAGGTTTATAGCAAAGAAAATTGCGAGAAAGTGTATAACGCGGGTGAAGCGGGTGTCTACTTGAAAATTTCCTAGCCACTATAATTATCCACACAGACATTGGAGTTGTACCACAATATCAAACAAAGTGTTACTTGCGTGGATATTGTGGTGAGCATTCTTGTTCCACACTTGCTGAGATCTTTTACCGAAAGATCATCTCTTTTGCCTACGCTATCAAATAATTGTTGTATCCAATCAAGCTCCTCTACCTCTGTGGCGCAGCGGGCGAAGGTCTGCTTGCGACGCAGGAGGTGGCGGGGCGGGTTTGATTCACGCCTCGGAACAAAATTTGTACGAAATATCACACAGACCGAGACCTTTCCAACGAATGCAAAATTGTGGAAATCGGAAAACCCGACTGATTTTAGACTACTTAGATTATAACCTAAGAGCCCGTGATGGCCAGACCTTCCTTTAATTCACAAGCGCGAAAATTCTTTCATGTGTATGTCTAACATAGGTAAGAATAACCCCCAAACATGAAACCTGGATCGCGGTTCCTTTGGGAGATAACAACCTTTTACCTGTTATCTCCCAAAGGAACCACGATCCAGGTTTCATGTTTGGGGGTTATTCTTACCTATGTTAGACATACACATAAAATAATTTTCACGCTTCAGAATTAAAGGAAGGTCTGGCCATCACAGGTTATTAGTCTATACTAAGAGCCCGGTCTGGCCAGACCTTCCTTTAATTCACAAGCGTGAAAATTCTTTCATGTGTATGTCTAACATAGGTAAGAATAACCCCCAAACATGAAACCTGGATCGCGGTTCCTTTGGGAGATAACAACCTTTTACCTGTTATCTCCCAAAGGAACCACGATCCAGGTTTCATGTTTGGGTGTTATTCTTACCTATGTTAGACATACACATGAAAGAATTTTCACGCTTGTGAATTAAAGGAAGGTCTGGCCAGACCGGGCTCTTAGTATAGACTAATAACCTGTGATGGCCAGACCTTCCTTTAATTCTGAAGCGTGAAAATTATTTTATGTGTATGTCTAACATAGGTAAGAATAACCCCCAAACATGAAACCTGGATCGTGGTTCCTTTGGGAGATAACAGGTAAAAGGTTGTTATCTCCCAAAGGAACCGCGATCCAGGTTTCATGTTTGGGGGTTATTCTTACCTATGTTAGACATACACATGAAAGAATTTTCACGCTTGTGAATTAAAGGAAGGTCTGGCCATCACGGGCTCTTAGGTTATAATCTAAGTAGTCTAAAATCAGTCGGGTTTTCCGATTTCCACAATTTTGCATTCGTTGGAAAGGTCTCGGTCTGTGTGATATTTCGTACAAATTTTGTTCCGAGGCGTGAATCAAACCCGCCCCGCCACCTCCTGCGTCGCAAGCAGACCTTCGCCCGCTGCGCCACAGAGGTAGAGGAGCTTGATTGGATACAACAATTATTTGATAGCGTAGGCAAAAGAGATGATCTTTCGGTAAAAGATCTCAGCAAGTGTGGAACAAGAATGCTCACCACAATATCCACGCAAGTAACACTTTGTTTGATATTGTGGTACAACTCCAATGTCTGTGTGGATAATTATAGTGGCTAGGAAATTTTCAAGTAGACACCCGCTTCACCCGCGTTATACACTTTCTCGCAATTTTCTTTGCTATAAACCTCATGGAGCCCGAGACCTTTCAACGAATGCAAAACCGTGTAAATCGGTTCGTGAATTCTGGAGTAAAAGCGTCAGGAAGGAAAACCCGAGTTATTATTATATACATAGACTTCTACGTTTTGCCTGCAGTTCAACTCACCTGCCAGCAAGCCAACAGAAGGTCCCTTTTGCGCCCTGCCCGCTAGTTCGGCCTGCAGAAGCAGCGGCTGTGCGCAGAGAGCCGCGCAGCCGGCGCACCAACACGCTGCGCACACCCAGCCCAAGGTCCCGGGGCATGCTTCCTCCTAAAACAAATACCTGAGTCAGAAACTGATTGATCTGGTGGGAGTGTAGACTGAGAGTTAAGGGGGTAGGTATGCTACGGGTCTTGGTAGCTACAATCTAGGCCACGATGTTATGGATGGATAATAAACCATCTGTGTTGGGAGCATCCGATGACTAACTTTCAGCTTTTATAAAATAACGTAGGTCTAGAGTTCCCAGACTAAGACTAATGGTAAAGTTAACTGAGTTTTAGCGAACCTGTGGTTTGTCATTCGTAAATTCTTTAGGTCGCAACATAGCCGAAACTGAAACGGAACTCAGATACGAATGAAGCTCAAGAAATCCAATTCTAGCGAATACGAAATAAGTTAGATCAGTCTTGAATACAATTTCTAGACAAGTTGATAAATTCTACCTCAGTGGAATAAGAGTTACGAACCGAGCGAAGATCTAGGTACTTTTGAGCAGTCTACCAATAAGCCCGTAACTGTCGAAACTATTGCATAGTTCCTCTCTGCCTTGAATTTAATCCTAAGTTATTGGAAGCGTATTATTCGGTATAACCCGAAGCAATAAGCAATATTCAACAGTTTAGGTACATAACTTCAATTACGGTCAAGTTAAATTTAACTAACTGAAATTAGATTTATGCCTAAACTTGCAAAAAAGATTTCTCTATTTTAGATAACAAACTTTCCCTACGTTAATATACATTTTCTATCAGTAAAAACTATGTAGGTATATACATTTTATTATTTTTTCAAACACACAATGATAAAATCATTTAAGTTCTGGCTTTAAACTTGAATATCACAGCAACATGATAGTTAAGTTACTAGTCATATAATTGGTGTCAATATCATATAATTTGTAAAGGAATCATCATAATTATCAAAACTTTAAACACTTTTACAAACCTGTCTAGTATCACAGGTCGGGTATAACTAGCAAGTTATACCCGATATTGACTAACAACTTTACTATCATGTTGCTGTGCTACTAAGCTTAGCAGTTTCTTCTCTTACCAATAACCACAATGAGGTTATAGAACTATAAACACACAAACCTGTCGAGTATCACACTCCAGTAACGTAAGCATGGCTGCAGAATGCGTGCCAGCGGTGGCAGCCTTCAGCAGAACAGGCAGCCTGGCGCGCCTGCCCGGGACCAAGGCTAGGAGCTGCAGCGCGGCGGCTACTAGACACATCGCGCCTCCAACACTGCCTGTTATCTTGACGATGCCGCGTAGGTCTTTCTCTGCGTCCGTCTGAAGTGGAATAATTCATTATCAAGATATGTAAAAAACAAGGATATTAAATTTTATAATCATAAATTTCGGACATGAAAAATTGATGACGATTCAGTAGATCTAGAGAATACCCCTAAAATCTCTCAACATGGCTTACTTGTATCTTTTTATCTAATGAAAGTAAAGTGTTACCAGAGTGGATCGTGCCACAGTGAAGAGCGCGTACATAGGTCCCCAGCCCTCAAGTCTTACCAGAGTGGATCGTGCCACAGTGAAGAGCGCGTAGTTCCCCAGCCCTCAAGTCTTACCAGAGTGGATCGTGGCACAGTGAAGAGCGCGTAGGTCCGCAGCCCTCAAGTCTTACCAGAGTGGATCGTGCCACAGTGAAGAGCGCGTAGGTCCCCAGCCCTCGACACCGGCAGCTGACGTAGGTGGGCTCCGTGACGCGCACTTCGCACGCCTTCGTGCTCCAAGACCTCGGCTCGGAGGAGGTGCGTAGACCGCACGCCAGTTTAGATGCTGAAACGGTACATTTTTAACTGATTATACTTTATTATTTAGATATTTATAGGCTGATGTATCTACGTCAAACAGTTATGAGTGGTTTTGTGTGACTTTTGTGAGTTTCTTGCTATTGTAACGTAGTAGGATGTTAAATTTAGAAGTCTGACTTACTCTTGGGTTTTTGTCTTAGTAACCAGAATGTTAACCAAACTAAAACTGATCTGTAAACTACGGCTATCGTTCGGCTTTCAGATGAATGTATCTTGTTATTGGATACTGTATTTTCGAGCAGGTTAATTATCAAATGTATATAGTTGAGGTTTTTGTTGATCTTAAGTTATTGGTAACATTATCTTAGGTCCTATGTTATAACATCGGCAAGATGGTAATGGTTCTACCTTAGTATAGTAAAACCATTCTAAAAATGAACTCCCCTCCACAGAACCGTGATGATTTCAACGTGTGAGAGGAAATACAGAAAAACAGAATACACAGAAAAAAAAAATACAGAATTCGGTGGAGGGGCGTTCATTTTAGAAATGGTTTACCTATGTATCACTTCGTAGCCAATGTGATGATAAAACGCCATGTATTGATTTCAGTCCTGGAAGATTGGTCAATTCCGGGCCCGCTGGTATCGTATGGACTTATCAGGTACACCATGTGAATGTGACTTACCAATAGCGCTATAGTTCTTGACATGCGTGAAGAAGAGTTTCACTCCATGCTGTAAGCTCTTGTCAACTCCGGGCCCGCTGGTGGTCAACTGGACTTGCTGCGACGCGATCTGGTACTCCAGCTCTCGACCGATCCTGGAAGACGTTCGGCTACAAAGGAGTGAATAAAAAGCGTCAAAAAGAAAAATAAATGCAAAATCAAGGGTAAAAAATATTTGGATTATGCTAATTAGACTAGGTATTATCATTTATGACTGTGTTTGACAATGAAAGAAAACATCCTTAGGAAATCAGCTGCTAATTGGTTTAAAGAGGCTAGAGTTGAATATATCACCTTAGTATAATGGTATAAGGCCTTATTGAAAACTACATCTACAATCAAAATGATATCGGCAGTTCGATAACATTTGGTTTGAACGATAAAAGAATAGATACTGATGATACATAATGATGATTCTGAAATCTCCATTCGTCATCACAATTACAAAAAATATGTCATTACTTATCCGAAATATATTATAGACAATAATGTACTTAATAATAATAATAATCAACATAAAAAAGCTTTTAAATAATATAAAATCAGCGTAGCTAAGCCTTTGTTTTAACTTGAGACAAACCTCTTATTGGTATGACTTAACGTAGGGGAGGGGGGGGCATGACGGGGTACCTAACGTTTAAAGTGTAATAAAATTGTTACTGTTATACTTTCTGAATACTTTTTATTATAATAACCATCTTTGGCAATCAGTCTGTCATAATTTTAGTAATTCTAGGAACACTTGTTACTTATAAGCTAAATATACATCAAAAAGTGAAAAAAGTCCCATCACCCCATCTTGCCCTCAGGCGCGGGTAACATGGGGTACCCCTGCGGGCAAGATGGGGTATGATTTAGTAGAAGCATCTTATTGTTGACAAAACTCGCATATAAACGTAGCCTCTTCGTCTTCATCGTCTACACCAGCACAGCCGCAGTGAGCCCATTTGCCACATAAAGAACACGCAGCCCATCCTTCATTTGAGTCCAAATAACGACCTTCACAATACAAACATGGGGTATTTTCGTTGTCATTGTCGCTTTCTGATGATACAGGAGACTTAGCTACTTTTTTCTTCTTTGTTGTTGTCTTTTTCTTTACGCTAGCTTTTTTCTTAGTTTTTTTCAACTCTCGTATTTCTTTTCTTTTTTGTTTATCCTCTCCAATGAGTTTCTTTTGTCCTTCCAAAACAGCATCCACCGCCTTTTTCATATTGTCATCCAACCATTCCCCTCTATTTGTTTTCCTTTGGTAAGTTTTCACCATTCTAAAATACAAATAATAACTACATTTAAAAACGCCATGAACAATCAGCACGTAGATTTTAGTGTGGGTAAGATGGGGTACCCCCTCAATGCTATACCCCATCTTGCCCACTCAAGCCAAATGAAACATAAAAAATCATACTAAAAATTCCATGCACGCTAGTGAGAAAAACAATTTCTTACCTGACATTGTAATCACGAGCACACTTCGTTAAGTTTATGCCAAATCTCAACTCCTGATAGCCACGTGAATTTCACCACCGAACTAAGCTGCCAAAATGACAAGGAAAGTGCCAAAATTCTTATTTTTTTAATAAAAAATGACGGGAGCCCGTATTCTGTTTACTTGTTGCACCGACTGATAAGCAACATGGCGGCGCACCGCCACGCGCTAAAACAATCCTGATTAGTCAATTGGTTCGCTGGTAAGTCCCAGTACCCCTTCTTGCCCGCCACCCCGTCTTGCCCCCCCCTCCCCTACTTGAATTCAATAGACCTCCTCAAAGAAGGCAGCCTAGCTCCCAAATTGTGATACAGAACAGCCACAATAGAAGCATTTCCATTTCTTGCGACCAACTCCACTCCAGCCGAGGCCAAGTTCCACTCTTCCACTCCTCCTTGAGATTGTAGATCAAAATGTGCTTCTTCGTCTCGAGGAGCCTTCGTCTTGATTGTGAACTCCTGGTAGCGGTGGTCGAGGTTTCCTTTCATGCCGGCCGTGTCAGCTATTGCGTTCTGGAGATCGTATATTTTCTGGAAGATGATCATTATTTATGAATTAGGTGTAAATAATATATTTTCCTAAAGTTTTGTTTGTCGTAGCTTGGTTAGGTTTGCGAATATGCTAGAATTAAGGGAGTTTTCTATGAAGCCCGGTGACACGTAAATAATTTAAAAATAAAAGGAATCTGCTGGAATACTTAATTTTTGACACACATACTCGTTAACATTTTGTGCCAGTAGACAATTTTAATCTTAGAGGCATGTAGAACTAAAATCTTTTTAGAATGTCAGAATAGATTGTCTCACCTCTTCATCTAAAAAAGCATCAGGATGCTTCAACAGCGTGTCAAATATCATCAGAAGATGATCAGCGCTCTCTGTCCTGTCTCTTGACTGTCCAGCCGAAGACAGCAGGTAGTACAGCATCTCTCTCGAGTGGTATAGCGGCGGTGTTCCTTCGCCTGGGTGCGAGGGCAGAGATCGCAGCACTGAGGAGTATTGTCGAGCTATGCTGGACACGTTTCCCCAGGAATAGCCGTAGGAGATTTTGGTGAACTAGGAACAAAATATAGGTAAACATTTTTTCGGTATTTAATTATGAGTGAAGATAGAATTTTACTTTACCTGCTCATAGATCTCTTTCAGTGAATCCGCGATGCAACCGGAAAAATCAGGCAACATCCATTTCACACCGCGTTGGACAGTCTTGGGCTCACAGAATCTATAAAATAATATGAACGAGTTTTTTTTAAACTATTATTTAGTAAATAAAAAATATTAATACAGCAACGTTTAGCACTGTGGTTAACTAGAAGCTTGTGTAACGGGTGCTAGATTTCTGATATTCTATTAGGCATATAACAAAAGGTTAAAGGAGTCGGCTCCTTTAACCTCCTATTTCCTACGTTCTTGGTTACCTGGTTGTCTCTCCAGTGTGCCCAGGTGGACAGTTATTGGAGGAGTAAGCGCCAGGAGCCGTCTTCTTCCACTTCAACCCGTGAGAATTCTCAGGGTCACAGGCTTCGTCAGTTGGCCCGAGCGCCCACATCGTCACACCTTTCGAGTTGGCGCCAGCGATGGATGATACTTGGCACCGGAACTCTCCTGATTTCTGTTCAGAAATAATTCAGGGATAGATAAGTAACTATCTTGATACACTTTAATTGACGGTTTGAGAAATTTGTTTAACACACTTTTACAGAGATAAGAAGGGAAGAGCAATCGTTTTTGGAAAAAGTACATACATTTTCAGGCTTAGCCTATTTAATAGACAATTATCTATTGCTTACTTAAAAACTACCGATCGATATGTATTCGAAGAGTCTTCTAAGATTCTACGATTTATCTAAGAATTTATATAGAAAATAAATTTCTGGTTAGATAAAATCTTAAAAGAATGCAACGAAACGTATGATGAGAAATAAATGAATATATGAATAAATAAATATTGCAGGACTAATAATCCAGAATATACCTGGACATTAAACAGCTTCAGCACGCTTCCAGCTGGGTACAGATCCTCCCAGACCTCGCGGCCCGGGGCCAGGGGCAGCAGGGTCCGCTCTCGCGCCCAGCTGAAGCCCAGGACGCCGTGCGCCCGACCGGCACCAGCTAAACAGTTGATGCTCACGTTGTCACCCTGGAAATATTACCAAACTGTTCGTGATTTGTGATGTCTGAGTATACGCTCCGATAGCACGATTTACAATTAAACCGAAATATTAATTTGTCCGCACATGAACACAGCAAACAGTATTGCTAAAACCTCACGAATTAATCTCTTCGCTGCTTCTGTGCAAGTTACCATAAATCAAAAGTTATACTTAATCATGATCAGAAAACATCTAGTACAAACTGCAACTGCATTTGGTGTGTGGTACATCATCATGATGGCACCAACATAATACAAAAGCTTTTGGAACGATCAGCTGAATAACTCAATACCTTCTCCACCTTCCAAAATCAAGGCTCCAAAAGCGGAAGGACCACATGCCAAGTGCTTTAGCAATATTTAAACCTGGAATTAAACATTTTCCATGCAAAGATAAAAAGATAATCCAAGATCTCAACTCTACCTTCTCCACAGTCAAAGTTGAAGGCACCAGGCGTATACCAGGTGGTTTAAGCACGGCCAGTCTCAATGCTCGACATCTCCTTCGCCCTCCATCATCAGCGGTGCAGGACCACTTGCCACTGTCCATGGCTTTAGCCTCGGACACGCCAAGCACTGACATCCGTCGGTGTAGACCATCTTCAGGGACTGTGCGGGTCCAGATATCCCTAAAACACATTTATAAATAATGAAAAATATCTATATGTATCTATGTATTTTTATTGTGTTGTCTGTGTGTCGAAATAAATGTTTATTCTATTCTATTTTTATTAAGTGAATCAGATTATGTAGAATCCGTAAGACAACCTTCCACAGTGTATTAGATATTGATGTGTGACTTACTATTCTCCAGCAATATTTCACTTATTAAATTACGAACTGAATCTGAGAAAAATAGTTTACTGAAGTTTGACTTTAGAAGTGAAAATGTTATTCTAGTTCGCAGAATTTTCAGTCACACAAAAAGCTGGATGCACAATCAATTCAGATTCCGACCCTTTATATATGTATTTATGTGTTTATTGCACTTCAATTATTAGCCGGAATTCGTAAATGCTCTATCTCTAACCCGATAGGGAGTTAGACGACGTTTTATAGTGATGACCAGAATTTAGACTACTGAGAGAGAAATAAATATTAAATGTTTTCATTTAGATGTAAGTGTTTATAATTATTTACATAATTATTAACTGGAGAAGGCGTACCTATACCCACAGGCTGTGGATGATGATTATCAACAAACTCTAACTACCAATCAACTCACCTATATAGTCAAAGTCAGAGGATTTTTATCATTATAATGTACCCAATTCAAGTACCTTCTAATAAAAATAATGTGAAATAATCTCATGTAATATTTTTCCTTACGGCTGTTCCAAGAATCTCTATTCTTCAAACGGTAATAACCTTCATGGAGGACGCGAGTAAACCGGTTTAATAGAGCAATATACCGGGCTTTTTTATTGCAGGTTTCCCGGTTCCCAACCATTCACTTCTCGAGAAAAGTGAACAATAAAAATTCAGTACGAATGCAGGATTTTCCTAGTATTTTTTGCTTAGTACTAACGTGAGCATATTTTGTCTGCGTTTGTCGAATTAACAAACTCAGTAAACACTAGCTAACGAAAAGCTTGAAGGCATTATCATTTGTTTGTGAAGGGATCTTGGTTTTACAGCTTATTCTGGGTACCTATGTCTGAATGTAGAGAAATAAAAGATGAAGACAGTATGGGTAGATGGTATAGAAGCGTAATAACCTAAGAGCCCGTGATGGCCAGACCTTCCTTTAATTCTGAAGCGTGAAAATTCTTTTATGTGTATGTCTAACATAGGTAAGAATAACCCCCAAACATGAAACCTGGATCGCGGTTCCTTTGGGAGATAACAGGTAAAAGGTTGTTATCTCCAAAAGGAACCGCGATCCAGGTTTCATGTTTGGGGGTTATTCTTACCTGTGTTAGACATACACATGAAAGAATTTTCACGCTTGTGAATTAAAGGAAGGTCTGGCCATCACAGGCTCTTAGTCTATAACTAAAAGTTTGATAAACAAAATATTGGTGGCACTTGGTCTGCTTGTGGATATCGCGGTTTTAGCAAAGGATTTCAAATACATATATGTAGGTACACGTTTCGTTTACTTTTAAATATTTTATGAGAATTTATACTAAAAAGAATTGATTTCAAATTAGTAGATAATTGCCCGAACAATAAAATCAGTCACGAGTTTTATTTATGGAAGAGTAGGTACTACTATTCGATTAAATTTATTTTGACTTTTGAATGATTTATAATATCACAGTAGACCATAAGAACCCATTTGAAGTCAGACATCGCATGATATAAACTTACAATTAATTCGTAAAATGAACATGCTTTTTCAAGTACTATACACAGTATATTGAAATACAAAACTGAATATTAATCCAGGTGACCTAAATCTATACTAATATTATTAAGAAGAAGATTTGTTTGTGCAATGACTTTTCACGCTAATCTCAGGAGATATTTTTTCGGTGTGGGACAGAACTAAATAAATCCTTAGTTTGAGACCTTCAGACATAAGTTCGTTACGTAATTTCTCATTATTATACAAACAAATTATGTGGACGATTAAACTGCTAAACATTTATTTTCCTCGACTGTACCTACTTGTTATTTGTGCAAAACAATAATTGAATTTACTCGGGTCCATGCATTATGAAATTAATGTGTAGTTGACATAACCTGCTGACTGCTGATTTAGCAATTTACTGACTGTTTTGCAAATCAGTGGTTTTTACAAATTATTATAACTACATTAACGACTAATCATAAATAATTAATAGTCGAAATAATAGATTCATATGCTGAATGTTTATGCTAACCACAGGCTTAGGAAGGATAAACACTCACATAATAAGTCAGTATATGTGTGTATCTAGAATGTATCAGAAAAGCAGCCGAGCGAGAGGAATGGCGCCGGATCGTGAAGCGTGCCACCACTACTCTACTACTACTGACATGACGACCACGACCACTTTACCAAGAGTGTAACGACTAAGAAGAAGACCTATAATAAATTATCTATACTAATATTGTAAAGCTGAAGAGTTTGTTTGTTTGAACGCACTAAGCTCAGAAGCCGCTGGTCTGATTTGAAAAATTCTTTCAGTATTGGATAGTTCATTTACCGAGGAAGGCTATTTTTTATAAACTCCCTATATGTAGATAACTTAATAAACGCAAGTGAACCTGTCGGCTAGTTGTTCTATAATTTTAAATTGCTGTTTTAATTTTGCATTTTATCTGTTATTACTGTGGAGTATCACATCTATGTTTATTTTAAAGCCTTTGCTACTGGATTAGAACGATAAGCTCCAGATGTTTCCACTCATTGCGAGCATCTCTAAAATACTAGTGTTAATATTAATAATGTTGGGATAGAGAATACTTTAACTGACAGAATATATTAATATAAATAACACAATAGAAAAAAATTGTTCATCTTTGAATTTTTATCTACAAGCGCTATAAAGGTTTTTTTTTCATATTTGACCGAAATTCAATTATTAAAGTTATATTATACACTTGTTTTACCGACGTCATTTTAAAATTAAGCAGATTACTAATAGTACCCGAAAATGTTTTTCTATACTATATTATCTTTACTAATATTGTAAAGCTGAAGAGTTTGTTTGCGCTCATCTCAGGAACCGATTTAAAAAAATTTCAGTGTTTGATAGTACATTTATCGAGATAGATTATGTATATTATTATAACTATAGGTATGTAGAAAACGTAAAAAACACAATCAAAGCTTTCGGAGGGACTAGTGAGTTAGAAGGTGCTAAGCTTTGGCATTAAGAGATAGCATGGAGCTATCACAATATAACACAATAAAACACTTACAGAAAATTGGTCATAAAATGTTTTTATACAGACAAGAATTATTGACATAATACCTAATATTCTAAGCCATGCCTGAGATAAAATAGGTTCAATATAGTCCCAAAACGAACTTGTTCGTAGAATGATAAATTATTACATAACATCCCACGTAATAATATTGTGTAGGTACTATAATTCTCATTTTTCTTTAGACTTTCTTGTAATTTCCTTTCCGAGAAATTCCGTTCTTTATTCAGTGGAAATATACTTTCCTAATATAATGATAATATCTAAGGCGGTGGAAGTTTACAAATGTCTAAAACGTTAATTTAATTTTAATTATGTTACGTGTTATTTTGGTAAATTGTTATTTGTTTTTAGGTACAAGTTAAATGGCCGGAATTTCAAAACTAACGCGAGTACCTACTTTTTGTTTAACGGTATATGAAGCCGAGGCGTGTTATCAGCAGAATACAACGCCGAAGAAAGTTTTCACAAAAACGCATATAGCGCAAATCTCAGCTTGAAATTACTTAAAGGATAACGTAAGCAGGTATCAATTGTGTAAAAAGGTATCAATTGTCCAAACCTGGTAGTCCCGTTGAAGTTGACCTTGACCCCGTCCTTGTACCACGTGAAGGTGATGTCAGGGGATCCATACGCCATACAACTTAGGATGAACTCTGACCCCTCCCATACTTCCGGACGCTGGTTCACGATCAGATTCTGTGAGAAATAAAACAAATCATTTAAGGTGTGTGAATTGAAATTTTATTGCATTGTAGGGTTAATTAAATGCTAACTTAAAAATACTAACAAAATTTAATTTTAACTTTCAATGTCCATGATGCGCATGCAGTATTATTTTTACCTTATATACCGTGGTAACAATAAAAATACATTTCTCCTTCGGAAACCGATAATTACATATTTCTTTTTTTTTCAATACACGATATACGCAGTTATTCAAAACACATTTAAAGTCTGCTTTAGTAATATTCTACATACCTACTCATTATTCATCTTTATAATTTCAGTCATCATTTTTCGCGTAAACTTGCGGTGAACTAAATTTTAGTATCTATCGTTGCGTTTGCCGCGGAATCTCGCGTATTTTTAAACCTCTCTTATGAACCCTTTGACTCTCCTCGATTTCTTCTCCTTATTTTTATGAAAAGAAACAATTTACCTTTTTTTTGTTTTCAAGAAATATTCTAGACATACAGAATTGATGGAAACATTACCAAAGCAATATTTTTTCTCTTATTCTAGCAGAAACGAATTTCCACGCTAGGAATTCAATCATTGAACAATTTCCTAAAACAGAATGATTTATAGGTATTAGAAATAATCATCGAAATCATAGTTTTACATTTAAACATTCAAAACAGTAACAGTGTTTACCTATATAAAATGTTACAGTATTTTTTTACTTTGCTACGAAATTTGCTACGACGTAGCACTTCGTAGCTCTTAAAAAGATTCAAACAAACAAATCCGATATGCATAATACGCTACAAAATTACTTACTACTTCTTTCTTGCTTTATAATATAAAGCCTGGCTCAATATAAACCTCATACAAAAATATTTTATATTTTAAAATCCTTCTTGAATTTGTTTTTAATAAAAAACAAATATTTCAACATAAACGTATTAAGTAGAAAAGCTTATGAAAATAAAGATCTTTACAAACAGCAAAAGCAACTCAACAGTATGAATAAAACACAAATGATGATGCGAGCAAGTCGTTGTGTAGTTTACAGCCCTGGATCGTATGTTAAAACGTCTCTTTGACATTCAAATAGAGCTCTTTAACAATGGCTAGAGGAGAAGAATTACGTTTCTTTTAGCAGATAAGTGGTTTAGTGGGTGTGATGACCGTGTTATTATACTTTGTAGATGCCTTTTGTTTAGTTATTGGCTCACTTACTTTGAATGTATATTTAGTTGGATTATTTTTGCCTGAAGCCTTATGAAAATATTTTTTGAGTTATAATTTAATATTTAAACGTATTAAAGGACACTGGATTTTTAACGTGTAATGTGAGTATGTCTTTCATGTGTTTGTAGTTTTGTGTGTGATTTAGTCATATAAATGCTGTCGTGCAAATTTAATAGTTTCGTAGTTGTAATAAGGCTACATAAATCAATTGAAAATTTGTAACCGTCATAAACTATTTTATGAATATTGCACCTCATATTTATTTTTATCTACTAAAAAATATTTACTTTTTCTAAAGGAACGGAATCAATAAATCGAAATTCTTCTGTAACCAGTATTTAAATAGTATGAAAGATATATAGTTCAGTAAAAGTGTATAAAAAAGAACTTTTAAGATTCCGATCTTTTATGAAGTACTTATTACTGTTACCACATTCCCACTATAAATAATCTCATCAAACTAATATATAGTAGCCAAACACATAACCACGTCGACGAAGACGTCAATTCTAATTATTTAGTTCGTGACTTCCCTTATCTTTCAGAAGTGCGGTCCAGTCCATGCCCCTTCGACGCTTGTTCGTGCTGAGGTCCAGAGAAATCTAATCAAGTGTTCCCTGTCTTACTCGTTATCACGTAAGCCCACGTAAGTGCTAACGTGTTCATTCCTAGTTAGGCACCAGATTCACAGATTACACATTCAACGAACGACCGTGATATTTAATTAATGTCGTCTCTTGCTGACGTAATTAACGCCTGACGGTAGAATTAGGTTTTATGCTAGTTTCGCTGTAGTAAGTTCTCAGAATTTTACGCGAGTAAATTGAGTCTACGAAGGTTACGGCTATATATAACTTTACTAGCCAATTAGGTCAGAAAAATCCTAGTTGTTTTAAAAACTAAAACAAACAAGTTTTCTTGTTCTTAATGAAAATCGTGATAGGTACATGATGTAGGTTTCTTTCAGAGTCTTTTTTTAAGTTTGCGAAACATATTTAAAAAACTTTTTACTGAAATAGAAAAATAGCATGGTATGAGTGAGCGAATGTGTACCTAATCTACATGTGTAATTGAACAGGGGACTGTGTAGACTCTTCAATAAAACCGAATGCAGTGCGTACTCGAATTGCGAATGCAAACGGGCAGTAAAACTAACTGCAAAGTACTACAAAAACTGTACCTACAGGTAATAACACTGGGAAAAACCACTGGCATATTGCCAAGAAAACTAGCGCTAGAAAATTCACATTTGAAATAATTAAAGTTACAGGACGGAACTTTTCATTCCACAATTAGGAGGCGGAACGTCGGCACTTGATGGCAGTATTTATGATTGCCTTAATGACTCTGAGTTATTCCTAGGGAGTGTCCGACTTCGTGAAGGTTTATGAGGCCTAGTCACTTAAGCTGTGCTTCGGAACTTCGTGAAACGATTTCCGCGTTGAGATTTATTTTTCCACTTGAAGTTCATGATGTTGTAATACACCCGTCGGAGGCTCCGTCGAACTTTATAAAGCAGGATTTGTTTAGTCATTTATTAAAATGGTATGATGTGTTTAAATAAACTTTTAAGCTTTATTTTGTGTGAGATCATGAATGTAAATAGACAGTAAAACAAAATGAAACAAATCTGCTTGTCAATTTATTGCTTTCGTTGGATTCAGGAACAACCGCAAAAAAGCTAACAAATGATTACATTTTTAACAGCAAAGCAAAATTGTTTATTTGCTTGAATCCATTGAATAGCCGCCGTTTCATCAACAAAAGAGTGTATTTCAGCTGTCAGAGGAAAAATACGAAAAGTTGAACGAAAAATGAAAAAATTTGATTAAAAATTCAAAGCCCCGAATCGACTTAGTACGCCCCACCGCGGCGGAAGCGCTTTGTTCTACATTTTGCCATGAAATAGGTAGCAGGTTTTGGTATTTTTGAAAGCATTTTCCGCGTAGCTACCCAAATTATCTTCTGAAAAAAATTGTTCATGTAGGTAAATACATATATCATTTCGATTATAGTATTAATAATATAATTTTAAAATAGTATTTAAAATGATTTAAATAATGTCACAATATTGAATTGTGGTGCCAGCCTAAGATAAGTACAACCCCGTCAATCCTTCGTGGATGTTGCACACCAACTAAATCTATACTTGTACGATTTTGCCAATCTTTTTTATATAATTTTATACTGGCGGCCCTATCCACTGGACTAGAATGAATTCGCATTGAACTTCGGAGGAGGAATAATATGAACAGATGTCCTTAGATTTCTACCAATGCCGCGGGAAAAGAAAACCACGTACCTTGGTAGGCTTTAGGCTGCGTCTCGCTGATCAGCTCCAATGTCCATAATCCTGCTCTGGTTCAGTATTTCTGGAAGCTCACTCACACACGCACACACTAGGTTCAAAGTAAGGTGTTCACAATAAAATCCGACAGACAAGATGTTGTCTGTTCCGAGGCCGCGAACGCTGTGTTCGGCCATTTTGCTTTTCCATAGGATCAGCGGTAATCTCCTACCCACATTATTGGTAGAATCCAACATACCCCTCACCGAAATCAATACGATTGATTTCCAAAAGGAAAGAAAAACATAAATGACATGAACTAATAATAATTAAGCTTACGAAGCAAAAATATAAAAAAATAAAAATAATATTGTATCTAACAAAAATGATACAAGAAGTTTAAAAACATTAAGTAGATATTTAAAGGAACTTACAACTAAAATGAACTACGAACACTTGTTTATCAATTTGCATAAGGTAACGGGCAAACTTTAGTAGTAGGCCGTTGTATCAAACCATTTTTAGTATGTAAAGTTAACACACGATTTGCCTTAACAACGCCACTAAGTACCTGTTCAATGCGAGCTAAATTCCATTGAAGAGGATTTGTTAACTTTGACTTTAATAAAACAAGGGTTCCAATAGTAAGATTAAGCGGTGAAACGAACCATGTTTCTTTTTGTTGAAGAGTATGTAAGTAATCATTTGACCAACGCTTCCAAATCGATTGCGAAATTATTTTAATAGATTGCCAACGTGACAGTCTGCTCTGAGAAACGTTCTCAAAGTTATATTCCAAAATAGATAACAAACATTGACCAATTAAAATATGACCTGCAGCTAAAACTTCGAACTCGTTTGGATTATCTGATAAGGAATACAATGGTCGTGAATTCAATACGGCCTCAATCTTACAAAAAATAGTGCTTAGTTCTTTAAACTTAAGAAAATTATTACCTATAACACGATATAGATGGTGCTTAGATAAGACAGATTTGATGACGCTACGAGCGTGAATTATATAATATTTTTTACATAAAATGCCTTGTAACGTACGAGGGCTAACATGTAAATGTAATTTGTGAAAATATTCGATTAGTAAGCGGACTGTATGACATTTTTTAGGTAAGAGTACAGGGTGTTTTTTTCTAACAGGTAGGTCGGAATGAACCAGACGACCCCCCACCCTGACGAATTTGTGGCTATCTAAAAATGCAGATAATTTACGCAGAGATGCTACGTGTTTGTTATTTTCCAATAAAGAAATTTCATTGGAAAAATGATTTGTTTGTATCACACGAATTATTGTATGATGAGCTTTAATTAGCTCGGAAGATTTTAAATTGCCAAGTATTCTAAAGGATTTCTTGGTCTTTAGATTTTGAATAAATCTATGGCAATAAGCCATGACTCGTTGCAATTTGTTAAACGAGGAAAAATTATTAAATGTGCATTCCAAGTCATTTTTATAACATTTATTATTAACAACAGAATTTAATGCAAAAGTTTTGGAACTACATTTTATTTCGGGAATTTTAGATTCATTTATTTTAATTAATTCATCTAATGATTTAACAAGAGTTTTGCACGGCAAAGACTCCACTTCCTCAAAACGTTTGAGTGTTTCATTAAATGAGTTAAATTCATTTGTATACGATACAAATGATGCTGTAGACGCTACAACATGATGATTGCTAGAGGATTGAATCTCTAGTCTTCCCGTCACGACATAACCGAACACACTCCACAGTGCGACCGGCAGGTCGGGACTAATTATAATTTTCTTTCCATCATAAATGTATGGAAAAATATCACCCCCTAAAATGATATCAATTGGTGATTTCATATAAAAACATGGGTCAGCTAATTGCAAATTATCATATTGACTAATCACCTTGTTAGGAATGCTTACTGTAGGTAAGTCAGAAGTTAAGCGGGATAAAATTACCGCATCAAATTCAAATTGCGACTTTTCGCAGTGGCGTGACTTTATCGTGCATGAAACCATTCCGTTGGTTTTTACATTATCACCTCCGAGACCAAAAATATTATACGGGCAATTTTTAGCTGCTAATCCTAGTCGTTGAAAACATTCATTAGACATAAAGTTTGATTGCGCACCAGAATCAATCAAAACACGACAGGGCTGATAATTGTTAAATGAATCCAATATGTAAACAACAGCTGTACCTAAAATGACAGCGTAGTTGTGTGTAGATGCAATATGATTACTGCTATCGGTGGCGACACCTGGCTGAGAAACGTTCACAGTTTGGATTGCCGCGGGCGCAGAACACAAAACCGGTTTTAGCGCGTTATCGCTCGGGTGCAATAAAACATGATGGGAATCATTACAAATATAACATTTAAATTCACTTCGACAATCTTGTGTTTTATGATCAGATTTTAGGCAATTATGACACAAGTGCAACTCATTAGCACGGCTAATGCGTTTTTCGTTGGTTAGTTTACGAAACTTATCACAACGGAAAATCATATGACTTTCGCCACAATGTTTACAAATCATTTTATTTTTTGTAGATAAAGCAGAAGAATGTGAATAGGTATTTTTATTTACAGGCTGTCTTTGTTTTTGATTTGGTTGTGCAAAAGTACTGGAATAAGAAGTTGAATGGTTCAGAACTTTGATATGGTTTTGAACAAAGGTCATTAACTCATCAAAAGTAGGAATGCTGTTTTGATCTAATTTTTGTTCAAAGCACTTTCGAGTAGACGGATCTAATGATCTTAACGCAATGTGACATAAGACGTAGCTACTTAGGTTTTCAACATTAAGTGTTTGAATAGCCTTGTATGAATGATCATAATTTTCTATGAATGAACATAAGTTCTCAGATGATTCATTTTGCAAGGGTGCAAAGTTAAGCATTTTATCTAAATACCTACCAATCAACATTCTATTATCTCGATACTTATCCAACAGACTTTTCCAAACGAGATCATAGTTATTAGCAGAAATAGGCAAACTTTTAATTAAATTTAATGCAGGGCCCTTTGTGCAAGAGAGGAGATAGTGAAATTTATCTATTTTCGGAATACTCGTTTGATTATGAACGAGTGAGCAAAATGTCTCGAAAAAAGTATTAAATTGTTCTATATCACCATCAAAGGTTAATAATTCCAACTTTGGAAGGCGCGGTCGGAAATCAACGGAAATAGATTCATTTTGAATTTGCGTTTTTTGTTCATATTTTGATGCACATAATTTGACTCTAAAATACAAATCATCAAAACATTTTAATTCGTGCTCACGGAGCTTCGAACTAGCATCAATTACTAACTCCCTTTCAAGAATTTCAAAGACAATATTTTCAAATGAACTACGCAGTTTGTCGATGTCTTGTACGTGTAACAAGAATATTTCTATCGACTCAGGATCCGATAAATCCTTAGATAATTCGTACGCACTTTGCAAATTACTAAATATTCGCTGTTTCCTATTTATTAATATTGTTAACTCGCTATTGAAGCTTGCGCTTTCATCGTCACTATTGTCCTTTGTCTGTTTGCCTTTGACCGGCGGCGCCATTTTGTAACTTTACAATGAGAACAAAGGAGTGATGGCGTGGTAAAGTAAATCGACTAATATCTGCAAATATTACGAATATTTTTATGCAAATTGATAAACAGTGAACGACAATTAATTCTAGCTATAGAAATGTTAACAGTTTTTTAAGTTTAAATGCAAGGAAGGATGAGATTTTAACCGTTAACGTAACGGTTTTATACCTACTGACACGGTCAGTTATAAGGTATGCAATACAGAACGTCTGTATGAAATTAATCTAACTACGAGTTAGCTTAATTATTAATAATACTACCTAGCACGGCTAGATAGGACAGCTAAGTCCATGGAATAAAACCTATCCGGTAACGAAGTGACCAAACAGATTGTACGATTTTGCCAATCTTTTTTATATAATTTTATACTGGCGGCCCTATCCACTGGACTAGAATGAATTCGCATTGAACTTCGGAGGAGGAATAATATGAACAGATGTCCTTAGATTTCTACCAATGCCGCGGGAAAAGAAAACCACGTACCTTGGTAGGCTTTAGGCTGCGTCTCGCTGATCAGCTCCAATGTCCATAATCCTGCTCTGGTTCAGTATTTCTGGAAGCTCACTCACACACGCACACACTAGGTTCAAAGTAAGGTGTTCACAATAAAATCCGACAGACAAGATGTTGTCTGTTCCGAGGCCGCGAACGCTGTGTGTTCCAAACAGAAATCGTACTATCTGTAGGACCAAACAGATTGTACGATTTTGCCAATCTGTTTGGTCACTTCGTTACCGGATAGGTTTTATTCCCTGGACTTAGCTGTCCTATCTAGCCGTGCTAGGTAGTATATTAATAATTAACCTAACTCGTAGTTAGATTAATTTTATACAGACGTTCTGTATTTCATACCTTATAACTGACCGTGTCAGTAGGTATAAACCGTTACGTTAACGGTTAAAAATCTCATCTTTCCTTGCATTTAAACTTAAAGAACTGTTAACATTTCTATAGCTACAATTAATTGTCGTTCACTGTTTATCAATTTGCATAAAAATATTCGTAATATTTGCAGATATTAGTCGATTTACTTGACCACGCCACCATTCCTTTGTTCTCATTGTAAAGTTACAAAATGGCGCCGCCGGTCAAAGGCAAACAGACAAAGGACAATAGTGACGATGAAAGCGCAGGCTTCAATAGCGAGTTAACAATATTAATAAATAGGAAACAGCGAATATTTAGTAAATTGCAAAGTGCGTACGAACTATCTAAGGATATTTCGGATCCTGAGTCGATAGAAATCTTCTTGTTACACGTTCAAGACATCGACAAACTGCGTAGTTCATTTGAAAATATTGTCTTTGAAATTCTTGAAAGGGAGTTAGTAATTGATGCTAGTTCGAAGCTCCGTGAGCACGAATTAAAATGTTTTGATGATTTATATTTTAGAGTCAAATTCTGTGCATCAAAATATGAACAAAAAACGCAAATTCAAAATGAATCTAGATCCGTTGACTTCCGACCGCGCCTTCCAAAGTTGGAATTATTAACCTTTGATGGTGATATTGAACAATTTAATACTTTTTTCGAGACATTTTGCTCACTCGTTCATAATCAAACGAGTATTCCGAAAATAGATAAATTTCACTATCTCCTCTCTTGCACAAAGGGCCCTGCATTAAATTTAATTAAAAGTTTACCTATTTCTGCTAATAACTATGATCTCGTTTGGAAAAGTCTGTTAGATAAGTATCGAGATAATAGAATGTTGATTGGTAGGTATTTAGATAAAATGCTTAACTTTGCACCCTTGCAAAATGAATCATCAGAGAACTTATGTTCGTTCATAGAAAACTATGATCATTCATACAAGGCTATTCAAACACTTAATGTTGAAAAACTAAGTAGCTACGTCTTATGTCACATTGCGTTAAGATCATTAGATCCGTCTACTCGAAAGTGCTTTGAACAAAAATTAGATCAAAACAGCATTCCTACCTTTGATGAGTTAATGACCTTTGTTCAAAACCATATCAAAGTTCTGAACCATTCAACTTCTTATTCCAGTACTTTTGCACAACCAAGCCAAAAACAAAGACAGCCTATAAATAAAAATACCTATTCACATTCATCTGCTTTAACTTCAAAAAATAAAATGATCTGTAAACATTGTGGCGAAAGTCATATGATTTTCCGTTGTGATAAGTTTCGTAAACTAACCAACGAAAAACGCATTAGCCGTGCTAATGAGTTGCACTTGTGTCATAATTGCCTAAAATCTGATCATAAAACACAAGATTGTCGAAGTGAATTTAAATGTTATATTTGTAATGATTCCCATCATGTTTTATTGCACCCGAGCGATAACGCGCTAAAACCGGTTTTGTGTTCTGCGCCCGCGGCAATCCAAACTGTGAACGTTTCTCAGCCAGGTGTCGCCACCGATAGCAGTAATCATATTGCATCTACACACAACTACGCTGTCATTTTAGGTACAGCTGTTGTTTACATATTGGATTCATTTAACAATTATCAGCCCTGTCGTGTTTTGATTGATTCTGGTGCGCAATCAAACTTTATGTCTAATGAATGTTTTCAACGACTAGGATTAGCAGCTAAAAATTGCCCGTATAATATTTTTGGTCTCGGAGGTGATAATGTAAAAACCAACGGAATGGTTTCATGCACGATAAAGTCACGCCACTGCGAAAAGTCGCAATTTGAATTTGATGCGGTAATTTTATCCCGCTTAACTTCTGACTTACCTACAGTAAGCATTCCTAACAAGGTGATTAGTGAATATGATAATTTGCAATTAGCTGACCCATGTTTTTATATGAAATCACCAATTGATATCATTTTAGGGGGTGATATTTTTCCATACATTTATGATGGAAAGAAAATTATAATTAGTCCCGACCTGCCGGTAGCACTGTGGAGTGTGTTCGGTTATGTCGTGACGGGAAGACTAGAGATTCAATCCTCTAGCAATCATCATGTTGTAGCGTCTACAGCATCATTTGTATCGTATACAAATGAATTTAACTCATTTAATGAAACACTCAAACGTTTTGAGGAAGTGGAGTCTTTGCCGTGCAAAACTCTTGTTAAATCATTAGATGAATTAATTAAAATAAATGAATCTAAAATTCCCGAAATAAAATGTAGTTCCAAAACTTTTGCATTAAATTCTGTTGTTAATAATAAATGTTATAAAAATGACTTGGAATGCACATTTAATAATTTTTCCTCGTTTAACAAATTGCAACGAGTCATGGCTTATTGCCATAGATTTATTCAAAATCTAAAGACCAAGAAATCATTTAGAATACTTGGCAATTTAAAATCTTCCGAGCTAATTAAAGCTCATCATACAATAATTCGTGTGATACAAATAAATCATTTTTCCAATGAAATTTCCTTATTGGAAAATAACAAACACGTAGCATCTCTGCGTAAATTATCTGCATTTATAGATAACCACAAATTCGTCAGGGTGGGGAGTCGTCTGGTTCATTCCGACCTACCTTAGGAAAAAACACCCTGTACTCTTACCTAAAAAATGTCATACAGTCCGCTTACTAATCGAATATTTTCACAAATTACATTTACATGTTAGCCCTCGTACGTTACAAGGCATTTTATGTAAAAATTATTGGATAATTCACGCTCGTAGCGTCATCAAATCTGTCTTATCTAAGTGCAAAGTTTGCTTTCGTTGCCGAACAACATCAAAACAACCATCGCTAGGTATGTTACCCAAACATAGAATTGAACCTGGTAAAATATTCAACCGTGTTGAAGTAGATCTAGGCAGTCCGTTCTTAGTAAAAAAATGTACTCAACGAAACGCAATAACCTTTAAGACATATTTATTTCATTTTGTTTGTTTATTTTTTCCATAGGATCAGCGGTAATCTCCTACCCACATTATTGGTAGAATCCAACAATACTAATATTATAAACCTGAAGAGTTTATTTGATAGTTTGTTTGAACGCGCTAATCTCAGGAACCGCTAGTGATTAATACAATATATTAATAGCGGTGTGCCTGTGTGCCTGAGTGCTCGTGTCGTCGGATGGAAATAAGTTGTAATAAATGAATGGAAGCCCCCTGATAACTCTCACTCTATATATTATGTATCTATATATTTAATGGGACCTTACCCAAACATCGAGCTTGACACGGCGCTAGATGTGCTGTTTGAATTGCCCAGTAATATATTTTTTTTATACTAAAACAATAAAAGCTTTCAGAAAATCTTTTAAATAAATCCGTAGAATACTTGAACTGGAGTTGTGCGAAGCGGATGCAAATCGCAAGCATTTTTGCACTTAAAACTATCCCGACGGATGCTTGAAGTTAGTAGGTACATTAGTACGGATTTTGTTTACCCAGGAAAAGCAGTTTAATTAACATTTTTATAAAATAGTTTATGTAACGTGACGTGATCGCTGAGAAAACTTTCTGGTTTTTGGCTTCAGACGTAGGTATTGACTAGTTCTCTCTTAAGGATACGGTCGATTAGGCTGAGAGCTCTGCAACATCCCCAGTAGTTGTATATTTAATGCTAAAGTGATGTCATCCCCTTTTCAACTAATAGTATGTGTTTCTTTACCATTTGCCTGCTATAAAGGTACCTAGTTTTATTTTCAAGAGAAATAACATTATTTATAAGCTAAATAAAGAAAGATACTTCTTAACATAGTTTTACTTTACTTTAGAAAACTGTAAAATATTTGGTCAATTTTATTGCAGGACTTTGTTACTACACCTTCAAAAAGATAAAAGAGATTCCTGTAATAATTTTATATATCTTTAATTAATAACATTTTTATGAGTTGGCTGTATAATTCTTACTCACGTCAGCAAAGACAATTCCAATAACTAATAAATAACTTTCATCGTTGAACGGTACTTTTTTATTGCGAATTTTATGAATCTTAGGTTGTAACTATAAAAACATACCAAGTAGAACAAAATAATTAAACAAGTTAGCAATCTAGATTATTTTACTGTCGAATTACCCATATACATTTTATTAATGTGTTATTAACTTTAAAAATACTGATATTTAAGACGCCGAAGAGAAACGTATAAAAAAAGGTTCCTGCTACTTAATTAATTAATTATCACATTTTATATTAATCAATTAATTATTTACATTATTATAACATAATAATGTAAATATAACAGTAATCTCAACCAAATGAAAACCTCATCTCCCTAACCAAATTGCGTCCCGATAGCATCTCCAAAAACTCGCAAAGTTTCACAGGATTACTTTCCTAATTTTGCTATTAACCAGACGAATTCCTTCAGAGGCCGCCAGTTGTTATACCTTACGATAGATATAAAATGGAAAAATATGGTATTAACAGAGTACCATTAATATAAGTATATAATTATGTTTAAAGTCAATACGAACACATTGTAGAGCGGTATTATGTAAAATCTATATTTTAATGACTAAAAGTGAGACTTGAGTCTGAGAGAAACCGGCATGTTCTGAGGATTTTGACAAATGTTTGATGGACATGCGTCATGTTCCAACCCGCACTTGGTCAGCGTGACGAATTAAGGCCTAATCCCTATTATCAAGAAAAAAGTCCTTGAGAAACTAGGACTAACTTATAATTATAGGCTTTAGCTATTTATAAATACTTCTTCAGTCGTTGGGTTATTTGTTTTCTTTCAATAAAGTCAATATAATGTTCATATAATTTGTTTACAAACTAGATCTAAGTCTTTATTGTATTCTACTTGTAATGTGAATTGGTTTGTAAACTGTTTTGTGAATTTAAATAATATATAAATAAATAAACTATCAGCAAAAGTTCCTTTTTTTAAACAAATAAGAGCAGTCCTAACTTATCACTTCTAGCTAATAACAGCCTCAATCAAGCGCCTGAAACTTCGCCGGTTATGGAATGACGCCATTTTTCCTCTCAACTCAGAAATATGGTCAGTTGGAAGTTTAATTGTTTGAAATGTGATTCCCCTTGCTTTACGGAATAGAAGTTGAACTTTCACAGGCTTAGGTTGATAAAGGAAGGTGTGAAATGGCCTTCTGGTTTATGGTATGGTTGTTTGTTTTTGTTTAACGAGTTTTGAGATTATCTGATTGAGAATTGTTGTTTGAAGTTTTTTTAGAAGTTATTCATGTTTTTCAGGAAGTTAATTTAATCTATATTATATAAAAAAATATTATATATAAAATAAAATATATAAAAACATTAGGTACATTACCTTTTTCAAAACCTCAATACATTTTACGATGTAACAGGATTTAATAATTACGTATTCGTGGAATAACTGAATTAGTCTGTTTCCCGAGTAATACATATTATTTAATTTTCGCTTATTTTTATTTTAAAATAATTATTTTGGACAAGAAAAAAAAATAAGTACAGCAACAGAATGTTTATACTATACCATAATAATATCTACTTATTAGCTTATAAAAGTTGCACGAAATAATTCTAAAGCGGCTTAAATTAAATATTTTTAGGCCCGTGTCTACATAGAATATGCTGCATATTCATGAGTGTTTTGGGAAACATGGAAAACAAATGGACCCATTGGACAGGAATTTGTTTTGTTTCAGTAGCCGTGTGTGTGCATAATATGTGGTTATAAACGGAATTTGATATACGCAGTTTAAATGATCATAGTGCTGTAGATATCTAAAAAGATAAGATATATAAGTATTTTTATCTTATTAATTTCACGCTAAATAGCCGCTGGTGTACCTCAAGTTAAAAAAATATCGCTTTACACATCTATGTATAGTGATTTATACAACGATAAATAAGCTAACTGTGCATTATTATACATATATGATCGTATTTGAAACGCAACACAATTAGAACAATAAAGTAAATTATAGATTTGTCGAAGAGTGTATCGTAATTATTATCTAAAATTAATCATCGTTTGAACAAAATCAAGGAGCTGATAGTTTTCTTTTTGTGTGTGAAATAAATAAATATTCACACTCACGTGTAGACTAAGCAATGAGCTGATAGTTTTACTCATACTCACGTGTAGACTAAGAGCCGGCTGCTTGTGAAAGTGCATCGCTGCCGGCAACAGCCTCAGCCTGTCCGACCTCGACCTGGTGGCTGCAAGACTTGCCAACGCCGACTTCAGGAGCTCGCCCTCTTTCTTGGAACCCCATATACGAAGCCAAACGGAGCGCGCTCCATTTGACTCTATTGAACTGAAAGTTATCCAAATAAGTCTTATTTCATATGCCGATTTCTGTGGCGCGGGCAAACAATTTTTTCAATTACTCAGTAGCGTGGCGAGGGAAGAGTGAGTTTAAATTATTTATAATCTTCACGACACCACACACAATCAGCGATGAAGTTGCTCATGTAGCTTCTGCAGCAAATGCTAAGTGGTCTTTTACGTTTATTCTTTATATACTATTTTTTTTTCTTATCTGAATAGTCAATTTTAAATTTACTTTTATCAAACATCCGTTGAAGCCTTTATCGGTCTTTCATTTTCCAATGGCACCAAAATTTCTCACCTTATGTTTAAAATTTCAATTTCTCCGTCCAAAGTGATGTTCGATGCCTTCAGGTAGCTCGTTATCTGAAACGTTCGGTTAGATTCAGTTGGAAAAGCTGAATGATCTAGACTAGATATTATTCCGTTTTCAGATAGTGGGTAACGATCCTTTATTCCCAGTACTTATACTCTATTCTTCTTTACCTAAAAACTCTTTATTACCTATAAATTACATTGGTTCATATTCTGTTTATTAATTGGACTCACTTTATTTCATATCCGGCAAATACTCATAGTGCAGAAATATTTAATCAAGATTATCAAACTTAAATTTTAACACCAAATATCATATTTGCATGTTGGTATGCCTACATGCATAACATTTGTGGTCGAAATTGATCCACCACTCAATAAAGTTGTAATTAAATCGACTTTAAAGTGACTCAAAAATTTAATTTAATTTAAAATGTTCAATTATTCACTAAATTAGTATTAATCAATATTTTGAGTGTCATTTATATTACACCAGCTTTCCGGATCTCAGACCCTTCTGACCCGCATGTTCTGACCCGCTTAATAAAAGTTCCCTTATGACCCACTTTCAAGTACCCATTTGACCCACTGTGGATCAAAACATTTTTTGTTAATAAATTATATAGAATGTACAGTTAACAAAAAAAAATTGAAATTATTTTTATTTATAATTATGGTGTATGGGTATTATATTATTTAGGAATGTGACGTGTACTTGAGATATTATAGATAGTATTTTCACATTTTTATAATGGTATGATATGGTTCAATACGTAGAAGTTTACAACTAACCTTTAAACACACCTAGCGAAAGATTAAGTACTTGCTTTCTGCACCCTGCGACGGATTTCTAACAATGGCCCTGTTTGCAATGGCACATTTTTTTACCTGGAACTGATAGCAATACCAGGTAAAAAAAGTTCTAATAAACATCTATTGTTATACTGATACGTTAACCAAATAACAATAATTAAGGGTCATCTTAAGGGTATTTACCCCACCCCTTTCCAAGCAGTTTATCAGTCAAAATACTGATTCCTATTACTTTGCTTTTTGCCTGCGATTAGTAAAGTGCTCTCGTGTGATTTATTTCGCTGTGTGATTGTTACCCCATTTTCGACATAACGCTATTGCTTACTGGACTCCGATTTGTTCTTTGTGAATTGTGACTTAGTTTTGGACTTAGTTTTTCCTGGACCTCGAGTTTGATCTTTTGATTTGATTTCATTAATACGTGGTTAAAAGATGAACATTTAAGAAGCAGATGGAATTTTTGTGGTCAAATCCATAGAACCACTAATAATGTAGAGGGGTGGCATTCAAAAATAAATAAATATTTGAATGGCAAGACAAAGCCAAACATATTAAAATTTTTAGAAATTTTAGATGAAGAAGCATCTTTAACTACAATAAAGATGGCTAAATTTGAAAACGTAGCATCCTCGAAAAATCGTAGAAACAGTGACATTGAAAAAGATAGGAGAATTAGTTTTATTTTAGAACAATTTCATAACAAAGACATTACTCTTGGTCATTGTCTGGAAAAATTGTTAACGTATGTGTTTAAAAAGTAATAAATACTATATTTTACAATCCTTATCTGGTTTGATTTTACCAACAAAACAATCCTACCCTTTCGACAAAGCACTATGTCAATTCTCTACTTTACATTACCTCTCGAGCGCGGGGTCCACTTTGACATTTATTTACATTAGGCTTTTTATTTCAACGGGCCACCTGCATGACAGATCCTTGGAAAGTTATCATGATGATAGTGCGATGTATCCACATGTCCCATATGAATTTCCCGTGGACATCTAGGGAAGAAGATGGAGTGGCCCTATTAACCGGAAACCACACGGCAGGTTTTTTTACAAATACCAACAATAACAGTATATAAATTTTATATATTTATTATATAATAATTTGTTTTATTTTTGTATAAGTTAAAACATAATTTGGTTCTATTTTATTAACGATGACAAATCAATTTCACCATTGACTGTACCTGTTAGAAAACCGGGTCAAACGGGACATGAAAAAACGAAGCGGGTCAAACGGGTACTTTTTTAAAGATAGGGTCAAAACATGCGGGTCAGAAGGGTCTGAGATCGCTTTCCGCCCCGCGGCTTCGCCCGCGTTATGATACATTACCTGCTGTGTAACTAACACGACTTTCTATTATAAATATCAGTTAGATTATAAAAGTGCAAATTAGAGAAAACGTTAAATAATACCGTTAATATTAAATAAAAAAAATGATTGTAGTGTTTTTATCTTAGCAAAGAACATTATTGGTTTTCATCATACCTGCTTAATTACTTCCTGGGATATGTTGAGGTTCGGCTGGTCCACAACTTGAAGTCGGGTCTCATATCGGGCAGATGCTGTGGGATAAAGCTATTATTATGGCCATTATTTTTTAATTTGTTTTTGTACCTATTGTGAGTTGGATAAAATAATATTTGTTTATTTGTTTGTTAATTTAAACTTATGGTGCAGATGTTGAAGGAATGCATAACATTTTTACTTAACTAATATTTTATATTGCTCAGTAGACTAGTACCTTCAATGTTTTTTTTGCCAATAATGCTCTGGAAAAAACTATGTGCTCAAACCGGTGCAGGCAAACATCGTGATTTTGAATGCCTGTTAGATAAAACTTACATGAATCTGAGTCTTTAGGATTGCAGTCGCAAGAAGTCCCCACTTTACACCCTTCCGCACATTCTTCGATGCCACATACTGTAAATTAAAAACACTTAAATTATTTCGATTCAAGTAGCAGCATATTGTGTAGGTATAATATTACAATACAATGATCACAGAAAAACAATCGAATCTTTAGATAACCTACTTAGGACAAAAAAGATAGATTCTCTTTAATTTATCATTTTGCTTTTAAAATATTCTTAGTAGCCCAGAGAAAGTGATAAAACATGGGAATAAAGCGGGCGAAGTCACGGGATTTCCATAGAACTAAACATAGGTTAAATTTTAAAAAAATATTTCCAGGTAGTAAATAACATAAAATCAAGAAGAACATGATATAATAGAAGATTGGTAGTAACGTAACTGATAATACCTAAGTTTTCCTTATTAGGGTAAATGGGGGTCAAATGGTCAATACTTTCTTGGGTATATGTAGTAATGATGACAAATAGAATCTTACTTTATCTCGAGAGCTGATATCGGTAGAAACATTATTATCTAGATAGATTATTATACAGTAGGGACCTCTGTTGGTATGTTCTGCATGAACTTGTTATACTTGTACGTCTGGGTGATTTTAAAGTAGGTAATAATAAACAAAATATTTAGAGGCTCAAGCATCACTACAAAAATAAAAGAAGTTGAACGATTTTAATGGCACATACATAAATATACTATCTCTCATTCAAGGTACAAAAATACTATTAGGTACTCTTGGCGGTTGCGTTTTCTCTTTGTTCTTTATTCGAAGAATAACATACAGAGTAATATGGATATGATCTTTTACAGTCTGTTACCATGTATGGTTATAAAGGTGATTTTAGAATTGTTCATTAAATAAATTGCCTACCTCATTATTACTAATTAACTCGCATGGGAAAATTTTATTTGCAAAATAAATTATTTGTTTGTTTTGTTAGTTATTAAATTATGTTCTGGTTGACCAATTTAAAACATTTGAGAGTTGAGTCAAACTCACTCATATTTTAATAAAATATGGACAACATAAAACTATAAATTATAATTTTAGTTTTATAGTGACGCTTTAGGTTTTTTTTCCGTGATCGGGTTTAACAGTTGTAGTTAGTTAATCAAAGATGTATTATTATTATTTAAATAAGTTTCAAATACAGGTAAAACAAAAAATATTGTACATTATATTATTATGATTAATAAATAAATAAATATCAGTGGTCTCAAGTTGCCTAAAGTCTGCTTACTGCCGGCAGAGGGCCTTTTCAAGTTTCTAGTGGATAGACAGCGAAATAATTTTAAGAAATGAGTTTGAAACAGGTAAGTGCTTGAAATTACCTGAAACACTTCATAGTTTAAACAACTTTAGTTTCCAAATAATTGCGACGGTAGTTTAATTTGCCGTGTAGTCGCTTATTTTCATGAAATGAGTTCAAGTTTGCGAAAGTAGCGAACTTGCATCTCCCTAGAAGTTTTGCTGGTAACAAACAAACTTTTAATTTTAAGGTGCGTCTATAGCTCACATTCTGATGTTTTGCATACACGTTATCGAACGTTCAGCTATAGCACTAAGAATTATGAATAAATTATTTATTTATTATTTATTTTGTTTGGGATTACAATCGTGTCCCAAGCACGGTGAAAAGTTTTAGTTTGAGCTTTCCTGATCATATTACCTAAAAGCTTTTTAATCACTAGGAATTAAAGTACTGCATTTTAGGTACTTAGTTTGCGAAATAGGGATTTAGTTTTTTAGACATGTTCTGTAGGCATTTTGCTATATAGTTAATTTTATTTTATAATTTGACCTCTGAGGAGCAACGGGCGAAAAGTTAGGCCTGCACTGCGGCGCAGGAGTTCTGGCTCTATGGTGTATTACAAGGTTCTCTCAATAATGAGGCGTGAAAATAAACCTAATCATTTTAACAATTAGTTCTTTTTTGTATACTCGGGTACGTACCTGGTGAAGCAATCTGAGATTCACAGAGGTCGCCGGTGTAGCCCGGAGCGCATATACAGCTCACCGCGACCGGCCCCATCTGTCTGTGAAAACATTTGTTTTACTACGCAATTGAAAACCTTCTTTCAAAGGTAAACTGCTTTGGGGTATTGAGATTTTCTGACTCTCTCTTTTCTATACATTATGATGAAAGAAAAAAAATTCGATGGATCTATATACAGTTTCACTGGCTGGGACACTCTCTCTTGGTGAGAGAGATTAGGCCCTAGGGTGGATGATTGGTGAATGATTTGCAAAGTTCTCAGAACATGCCAGTTTCCTCACGATGTTTGCCTTCACCATTAGAGCACGTGTTATCAAAGAGCACATACATGTTACTTAATGAAAAATCTAGAGGTACGCGGCGGGATTTGAACACACGACCTTTGGGATGAACGTCGTGTGTGCTTGCAACACCAGCCGTGTTACACTGTCTTCACATGTGTGGTGTCTGTTAAATAGTATCAACCACGGGTATCAACCCAGTAAGACAACAGAGTCATTCAAGTTCAAATAATCTGTCAAATAAAAATATTTTCCATAGCACAATCTACAAAATACAATTACTAGAAGGTGCTTCATAGCAAAGAAGGTTGAGAAAACTCGACTGTATAACCTTCTCACAAAGCTCCAAGTATTTCTAGAAAGTTCAATGCGAACACGTTTTCGAAGTATGTAATTCTAAAAAGGTTTTGTTATCAGCTGTGAACTGTCTTGAAGCTCGTACGGACAATGCCTTGGGGAGACGGCCCCCGTTTTACTATAATAGAACGTCCTGCATCGGTTTAATATTTCCTTGAGAACTGTTGTTACTACAATCGATGGTCGGAAAATATTTGTGATAATACGGAACAACAATGAAAAAAAAATAGCAGTATCAGTAAAGAAAAATTTAGTTTGATCCAGATTGCTTGTTATAGCATTAAGTTGTATATACAGAGTTATTATGTAGTTTACTAACATAACAACCAGTGAGATTGATATTCTGTAGCAACATCCAATAAAAAAATGTTTTAAGAAACTCTCTCACACTAACTCGTTCATGGGACCTACTCACTCGTTCTGTAAGGGTAAATATCGAATATCCTTGTCTACGATCGGACATGTACCTATATTCGAAAATTGAAAGCAGTATAGATATTATAGATAGCAGTATAGTCTAAAACTTCCTTGTCTTGTCTATGGAATATGGGAAATTTTAAGAACACTTTGAATACATGTACTGTCCGTCAGGTGTAGTGTAAAGGATCAATATCTTGTTAGTTCGGACACTCCATCGATTTCTGGAATATTCTCGAAGCAATATTTTGGATGATTCAATAAAGCGTTCCGTGCACTAACGTTATATGTGATGGATTAGTTATTGAAACAAAAAATTTAAGAGGTCCTTGATTAAATTAAACTATAACTATAAATACAAAATAGTCTTAATTTTTTATAATTTTATCACTGTACGTTTGTTGTTCCGGGTAAAATATGAAACTGCTAAACCGCTTTTGAAATAATCGACATAAAATCTGTGACAACGCGGCTGCTTATGTATGCACTATATGATTTTTTAACAATGAAATACAATACGGTGATCCATGTTCTCGGTATTCAATGAACAATCAAGCGTCCCCTTTGAAAACACCGGTTTTAATGACGTAAACATTAAATATACAACATTATACGACTCATTTCCATTTAATTCAGGTATTCATATTTTACTGAAGTTGCGATGAAATTCTACCAACTTTATACCGTCTCAGTTAACTGTAAAACCTTTTTTTTTGTTGCTCGGTCCCGGTTTAAGTAATTGGGGGTATTTTGAGTGAAAAGGAGCAAAACACACAGTGTGTTTGTCAGATCAACAACCTAAGACCCATTGGGTTTGCAAATAGTGATGTAAAGCATCGATTTAAATATAAAACATCGACACCTATGCAATATTTAAATTATTTGTTTTAATAGCGAACTCGACGAATCACTAGTATGTACGCACTTCAGTGTACTTACTCATTGTTCATTGATCAATAAAAAAATTACGATTTTTTCGACCCCTAATAATATTATTCAAATCAATAAATGCTTCGTATATCTTTTGTTTGTTAAATTGGTAATATTTAACAAAACATTCGCTAGGAAGTAAAATGAAAACAATATACTTAAGAACAAACCTATTAAATCTGTAATACCTACCAAAACATCCTAAAAGTAGGTACTTATATATTTAAAAAAAATTATATGAATGATGAAAATGTGAAACTACAAAATATGATAAAAATAGTTTAAAATATCGTTGCTGTTACTTGTTTGTTTTGAAAACATCGATGTATTTAGAAAAGTTGTTGCTTCCCTATTTGTAAGGCAACAATTTATAATATTATTCACTTTTATTATTCACTTTTTGTTGTAGGCTTTGGTACACAAATATATGTATAGAGTTACTAAAATATATAATATGTTATTACTGTATGAAGCATAGGAATCCTTGAGACTTCACACTTTTTTGAGAAGGTTCTTTACATATTTTTATTGTTAGTTCAGAAATTTGGGAAATCAAACTCTTTTTTATTTATGATTTTTTAAACTGATCCAGTTCTGACAATACGACTATAAGAAAATTTAAAAAGATTTAACTGTAAATTACAACGTTGACGTCTGATGTAGTTTTTTTATTTAGATTAACGTTTTGAACAAACAAATCCTGTTCCTAAATCTAATATCTCAAATGAATTACTTTTGGCATAAAATTGAATTGGCACTTTACGAAATATAGAAGGGGCACTAAGCGCAATAAATAACTCCCGCAATATTTCATTCATAAGAGGATAGACCAAACATAATGCTACTAGTTATAAATCATTTTCAAAAGCAAACTTCATTTTCCTCGTAATATCCGATAGTTTACCGCCAAATTGAGCTCAGCAATAGTTACATGCTTTATCAAATTCATGTTATGTACATTTCGTTGTTTATTCTAATTAACTGTAAAAAATGGTTATTAATTTATTTCAAAAATTTTTGCAGCCAATTAGATTCCGATGCCGTTTGGTGGCAGCCTAAGAATAGTACAATGCCATTTATTTCCAAGGCTAGGATCATCAAACGAACTAAGGTATTTATATACCTGAAGATAAGCAGCAGCGTCGATCTGTGTACGGTACCAACTTACTACCCGTCAGGTAAGCGTGGTAGATAAATAGTTAGTTAAGATGATGATAATGATATGAATCCCGCAAATTATATTGTCTGTATGTAGACGTAAAAACGCCATCCGACAAAAAAAGTACCTATGTACTAACCTAATAATAGGTAAAGAGGTTTTATTAAACTTTTACAGTACCGCATATTTTGCGTATATCAACTTCCTTTCAAGTCCCCTTTATTTCAGTACCTGGATTCATTTAAAATTTAAACTAATTGTAGGAATTCCATTAAAAATCTTGTCAAACATTTTCTCCAGTTAAAGAATAATCAAGAATTTATCGCCGCGAACTCTTTCTGTGCCGTCAAGTTCGCATAATTTAAGCGTAACGGAAGAAAGTAGAGTTGAGACAAATCTGTTTTTACAAATGGTTTTAATGGGTTGTTCGTCATCTCGCGTAAAAACAAATGATAAATTCACGCAATTTTACATACTTTTGTGTTCGTCATCTCGCGTGAATTGAAAAGTACAGTTAGATTAAAGAGTAGTAGTCCTTGTTCCCAACATTGGGAACTTACAATGGGTGTGCAATATTTATAATAGGTATATATGTATTATACTAGTTGATCCCCGCGTGGTTTCGCCCGCTTTCAATTTTACATTTTAAACATTCCCTGGACTACTACGATCATTTCAAGCCCAAAACCAGCTAAATCGGCCCGGCCGTTCCCGAGTTTTAGCGGGACTAACGAGCAGAAAGTGATTTTCATACATAAGTAGATATAACTTACTACAATATAGTATGTTTTTATAATCTTTAGTCGTTTATAGCTTACCCCATCACATCCCTAGTGGAACCCCAAAGAGACAGCCTACTATAGCAACACAAAACGTTACTCAAGTGGGTACCGCTTCGGAATAATGTGCATTTAACTTGTAACTAGATAAACTTCGCGACAAATATTGAAAGGAATTCCGCTGTGGACCTCAGAATTCGTTATACAGAGGAAATTGCTCGATGTTGAAAACAGACCCTTTATTTGTGTACAATTCGGTTGCAACTTTGAAGCATCGTCATCCAATGTAACTAATATTATAACCGTGAAAGTTTGGGGGAATGATGTTAGCCTTTCAAGTTGTTTATTGGGGTTTCTGGTAAAAGTACAGTTTGTACTATTTAGTTGTATGAAATATATATTCCAGAGGTTAATTAAAAGACGTTTAGTAGTAGTATTATGGTAGGTAATTTATTATTAGGTATTTAGGGAACATTTCGTTTCATTAAAATTCATTAATTTCTTGAAAATTCCTTAGCAGGAAGTTACGCGTTTGTCTTTGTACATTATTTCCTTATTCTGAATGAATTAACAAAATTTTAATTCAAAGAAACTCTTGTGATAGAATAGATTAAATATTTTCGCTATTTTAAGGAAAAATGCCTGAAATATTTAACAGAAAACCAAGTTGTTTTTACTCTAAAAATGTTTACTAAGCTGATCAGAGTTTTCTCAGAAACTTAGAAAAAATATATTTCGTGAACTATTTTTATATATAATAAGTCGGGAAAATTGGATAAACTTTGTCTAATAAATGCATATAAATTTCAAACATTAAGTCAAAGTTTTAGCCACATGCTAGCCCCATTAGCTAGCCACCTGAATCATTATATTTTACTCCCGGCTTAACAAATGGTGTTCCTAATCCATTTCATTCAATACATATTACTCATAATAAATACACATATATATTTGAACATGAAACGGGTAACATACCATGATTTAATTGTTTTTGAGTTTTCCGATATTTCGACACTGTTGCAAGCGCCATGTTCACGGACAAACTGATGACACCGGCGGGGCGGCGGGTAGGCAGACCGTTATTGACAAACGAAACGATCTACCCTCTTCCTGAGTCTTTTATTGCGAGTTTGATTGTCACTGTCACTGTTATCACCTGTTTCATTCACGAATGCAAGTCGATCGCGACATACTACACTCACCGTGTCTGGCCGGGCGGCCGGCAATACACTTTTATGATTTTTGCATAACTCCACCACAGGTTTCCACGTTCCAGACAACTGGAAGCCATCTTCTCGATTAAAATTTCTGTGTTTGGTAATCTCAATGGCCTCCTGAACCAATCTTGGTATATAGAATCTCTCCGTTGAGATTACTTGGGGGTTATGCAATTCGATCCAGTGATTTGAGCCAGACTCTAATAGGTGTTGAGCGATAGCTGACTTGTTGACATCTGCGTTTTTTACCGCTCTTATATGTTCCCCTATCCGACAGGCAATACAAATACACATATAATCGCATAAACCATATAAAATTAACCTCACTTCCTCGGGTATGACACAACCACCCAAGTTATTGAAAATGTTATCATAGCAACCCTAAAATCAGCCACGAGTCACCACAACAGGCAGCCTCTTTCTGTCAAGAAATAACTAGGCTACGAGCTTGCTGTTCGCACGTTGCTAGTCCGTGGAACATCTTGGGGAGCCCACGAGTCTCTCGTGGTAAATATTATGTATACTAATATTATTACCAGTTGATGTTTAAAATAATTTTATGATGTTTGTTCCTCATACTTTATACTTCTAGGTTTTGCTTGAGATTCTTTCACGTCATGGAAGAAAGTTCGCCACATTATAATCGAGACATTTTTAACATTTTATCTGTGATTTTTATAAATAGTTCCCATTCCGCCTCTTTTTACTATAAGATTATTTTTGATTTCTTTAAATAGTTTGCATTCCGCCTCTTTTTACTATAATACCTACTCTAAATGTAGGTAATATAGTGTAGGGTTACCTGCAAGTGCCGCCGTTTTTGCACATGTTGGAGGCCGGCGGGCACAGCGGGCCCACGCCGCAGTCTGGCCCGGAGTATCCTTCGAAACAGGAGCAGAAGAACTTTCTGTGGACGAAAAATACTATTGGTTATATGAAATTTGTATACGCCGGCAAAACCACTGGCAGATGTCTAAAATAATACACAGAATCATCGTTATGTACCTATACATAATTTTTGTACAATATAGATATATATTTAAAAAAAAAGATTGAGACGGAACCATGTGGTGCATGGCAATTGAATAAATAGATTATGAATTATGTTCACCAGCCCGTTTTTTTTCAAGCCAAATGTTTAGGTCGGAATACAAATTAAACCCAATTCAGCGTAACAAACTTTTATTTTACTTCCAACTGAAATAGCGGACGCTAAACTGGCGGCCAAACGAGACCTTCATCATCATCATCATCATGTCAGCCGTTGGACGCCCACTGCTGGACATAGGCCTCCCTTAATGACTTCCATTTATTGCGGTCGGACGCGGCCTGCATCCACCGCGAGCCAACCGCTTTCACCAGATCATCTGTCCATCTTGTTGGTGGACGTCCGACGCTGCGCTTGCCGATCCGTGGTCTCCACTCAAGAACCTTTCGGCCCCATCGGCCATCTGTTCTACGTGCTATATGGCCCGCCCATTGCCACTTCAAAGAGCTAATCCGCTGGGCTATGTCGGTGACCCGTGTTCTTCTACGTATCTCCTCATTTCTGATTCGATCCCGTAGAGAAACCCCGAGCATAGCCCTCTCCATAGCTCTTTGAGCGACTTTGAGCCTGTTCATGAGGCCGATGGTGAAGCACCACGTTTCGGATCCATAGGTCATCACTGGCAACACACACTGGTTGAAGACTTTCGTCTTAAGGCACCTAAACGAGACCTTAACACACGCTAAATAAATAATGAAAATAAATCAAAGAAATAACAAAAATATCTACCAGGCCCACCCGTTGAATAAACTTCAGTAAGCAAAAAGGTTTTAATTGGTCAGGCTGTTTCAGGCTTATCCTAATACGCTTTGTTTGGCCTCGAATTAGGCTCTTGCGATTTAATCTCACATAATCTTTTGGGCGGTTTAATAATTTCGCAAGCAAATGGCTCACTGAACCCATCGCAGCGTTCTCGCCCAATCGGCCTTTCACACTGAATTTTCACGCTCTATTGACTGCCCTAATAGCTTCCCAAGACTTGCTGGTAAATATAAACGAAAATCCCGAAATTTTGACGAGATTCCTCGATTTATCGTCCAATTACTCGTGGAATGCATCACGTTGAAGTTATTTTACTTAAGACGAGTTTTATTAAATTATTCAAATCACCCTTCAGTTAGCGGTTTGATGCGGTAAGAATTTTAAAAGATATATTTTAATAATTTAATGGCTTAGCAGAGCTTGTTGGAGTTTTGTTTGACTTTGGAATAACATTTATTATTTATTTCAGAAAACTAAAATGTAAACTTTGATTAGAATAGAATTTAATGCAGAGTTTAATGTCGTTGAAGTAGAGGTTGCTAAGGTTTGAAATGCTGCGTTTCATACATGGACGCATTTTTAGTGAGTTAGACAGTGCGTGTTTTTCAAACAATTGCGTAGAAAATATCTTGTTCTATTATTGAACAACTTGGAGCAACCATAGAACATGCCTGGACGGAACTTACAGCGACTCCCTTCCCGTTGTCCCCTGTGACCTTTAAAAAATACCCGCCGAATTATATAAAACAAACAAAAAAAATTCCCGTTGTCCCCGGTCTCTGTCCCCGCTGTGTTGCGTGGCAGTAAAAATATGGTTTCTTCCCGTTGTCCCCGGTGCCGGCATCTTCGGACCGGGGACAACGGCACGTAATAAATATTCATTCCCGTTGTCTCCGGAGCGGCGTACACGTCGGGGACAACGGCACCGGAAAATTAGTGTCGTGTCATTGTCCCCGTTAAAGCTGCTTTGCTTTTATCACTCTAATCTATGGTTCTAAAAAGTGTAAATAGTACTTACTGAAAGTCCTGTCTCGCGTTGCAGTGTCCAAGTAGCCTGCACTCGATGGCACTGCATGACGTCGGCCCGGGCGGGTCTCCGAGGCTTCGCACTGCGTACGTCACGTTGAACCCGAACACGTTCAGGAGGCCTAGGGCTCTCAGTTGTGTGCCTTCGAGCCTGTTCAGGGTCAGCTCTATTACCAGGATGGGGCTCGTCACCTGGGGACAAATAAAGAAAAGATAAGTCATTGGAAAATATTTTTCATTTTCAATTTATACTGCTAGCAAAAAAATATTTTTTCAAGTGTTGCGAACACTTGGACATAAAACCCCAAGCATTTTAGGACCTATTCAACGAACACCACAACATGGGTTTACGTAAAATAATTAACCCTCTTTTAGTTTTATGAGACGTTTGATTTTTATGACTACAGAACCCAAATTAAAAACAGATGTGTTCAATTATGAGGCTGGCTGGCTTTATAAACTCGGTAGTTTTTTTTGTATAAATAATCAACACAGTAATTTAATAATAATAATAAAATAAATAAATATTACTGGACAATTTTTACACAGCGACATCTAGCCCCGCGGTAAGCTCGAAGCTTGTGTTACGGGTGCTAGATTTCTGATATACGTAATATAATATACATACATAGATAGATATTTTTCATTATACATATATATATATATAACACCCAGACACCCGGAACAAATATTTGCAGATCATACAAATTGTTGTTCCGAGGCGGGAATCGAACCCGCAACCTCTTGCGTCGCAGGCGGACCTTCGCCCGCTGCGCCACAGAGGTCGTCACAATTGTAAATATGAATTGTATAAATATGAATGTAAATTAGTGTTTTTGCGTGCGGCCATAGAAATCAAGATATCGGTTTAAATTAATGATTTTTATGGCTCATATTTCCAGTGAGCCCCATTGAATCGCTAAAGTGTTCCAATATACCGAGCGTTTGCCTAAAAACTCAAAGAAAAATGCCTCATCGAATTATTTATTAAAACATTCTTCAGAGTGGCGTTTACACAAGGACCAGTATTTGGCACTTAGCCAACAACGAAATTGTAGTTTTTTCCCTCTTTGCCAAGTATAAGCCTGGAAAACTTTGTCGAAATAATGTATTGCGAGAATCCTTTGAAAGTTATCCTTTGGAACTGTGTGGAAATGACCGTTATTTGCTGAAGGAATAATAGGGCATTATGTTGACCGTGCTGCTATCTGGTTTAGTGTCAGCACTGTTATTGTTGGTCTTATTCTTTACATGTTTGGACTTGGATACCGTTTCCAGCATAAATACAAAATATCATACACAAATCTTTAACATATATTACTTTTTCCGTGTGGAACCGGGATTTCTTTTATCTAATCACCTCGCTTACAAGGCGGGATAGTGATCAAAATTAGATGGTACAGTATTCAGAACAACGCTGCTGCCCGTCTTCTATTTAGTATATAAATCCTTTATACAGTCGGTATTTCGACATCAAGAGAACAAACAGTACTGTTCAAAGGCCAGCACAAGCAGCACAACACAGCAGCAACAATAATAATATGACATTTTAGTATTCCATACATATTGCAGCAAATACAAACTACATTGATTGGAAACCTCGAGGCACAGAAACGGTTGCAATACGTCTAAAGATAGAGGATACGTAATTGTACTACTTCGGGCGCCTTCCATTCAGTATTCAATGCATGACACACAATACCGAGACAATACCGTTTCATATTTCGATTGTTTTTGCACTGAGCAAAATGTTCGCAATATTAGACAAGACTACTATATATATTTCTGGTGTTCGGCTGCGTGCGCTTTGCTGTATGTGCATGCATGTGTGTAAGTTTAATTTCAAATAAAGATAGCTGATAATTAGATGCTATCGATTGTTCTGGAATTTGATAAATTATGCAAGGACAACCATATTCAAAGTTTCATTATTCTTTATCCGTTTACGAACAAGAACAATATAGGAAGAACAATATAGAATAATTATTTAATATTAGACAAAATAATTTATTAGTTAGTATAAGTTGTTTTTTATAGTCATATATACCTATAATATTTATTTATTGATAACAAATATTATACGTCAATTGTTGTTTATGTAGCCATGGTAACGACAGGGCTTACACCTACCTACAATATTCCCATACTAATGGCTCAGGATGCGAGGCACAGATAAGCGACTCAAACGCAATTCCAAAGGTACAATAATCCAACTACGTCGACTACGGCAAATGTTTGGGAGAGATACACAGTGCGCAATTCTAGCAAAGTATTAAACAACGTATGTAATCTCTGCGGTTTCAACTTAGGAAGGGAAGATTAGGAAATTTTGAAACGTTTGCGTGCGAGTCCTTTATATTACTATCGGGACCAATCCAGACAGTTGCCTGAATTAGAATTTTCCTTGTTTTAGCAGTTTTGTATCACAAATCGAGAAATATGTTATTATTTTGTTGATATTAGAAAATATTACCCTAAACGGCAAAAATATAAATAAATATAAGTAATGAAAGTTCTCATTACAAACACATAAAAACACTGTATTTATATAAAGATAAAGATAAAGAAAATTTTATTGTAAAATTATATAAAAAGTTCGACGAGATTCTGCTTTACGAAATGAACTAAATGTTGAGAAATGTTATAAAATAACGCAAAACAACATTGAAATTTTACAAGTGCTTGAAACATTCTCACTCGGAAAACATAACATTAAAACGAGGCAGTCAATAGTGAAATAAATACTGAATTGCTCGCAGAAATTTATTTGTTACTTAGTAATTTCCGCTACAATTCCGATAAAAAGTATGAAACTCCACAGAAACTGTTTTTTGAACGGTGTATACGATTAAAAATCTTGGGACTAGCTTTGGAAGTTTTATTAATCTGAACATTAAAAATTAAATGTAGCGTTTTTTTACTGAAAAGATGCCTAATTATTCAGAAACTTATTATGAAATAATAGTCAAATATTTAAAAAATCAGACAATAAATTAGAACATACATGGCATAATAACATTAATAACAAACACATTATGTTACATACTGCTTTTCCTACCTGTATTAAGAAAAACGAAAAATCATTATAAAGTAAGTAAAACGGGACATCCACGAACCTTTTCACGTTAGATTTGGTCAACAGTTTCGTCCCAGAAAGTGAGACCACTTCAGGACCAACACTGCACTGCAACGATACGGACGCAGTGGACTGTTGACTAAATAAAACGTAAAAAAGTTTCGTTGTATTTTCATTTATCCCAATATGAATTTATCTAACTAAGATAGTTTTTAGAGCACGTTACAAAATAATTAATTTTCCTCCGTAGAATCTAGCAATGTATCCTATTGTCAAGTCCAAGTTTCAAAAAGCACATAATAATTGTGAAAGTTTGCCAAGTGGCTGCATAAATTATACGCGAGTGATTAAGGACCTGAATGTATGGAATTTTTCACACTTTCGGCGGTATTTTGGCTCATGACTTGCTTAATTTATTTGAAGTATGAATTGCGCATTCTTAACTCGGAAAATGTACTTTTTATGTCGAGCCCTCAGTTAAAATAAATGTATCTTTGAGCGCCATTAGAAAGTTTTATTTTTTTACATATGTGCTGTGTAGTACTGAGTCAATTATTAACTCTATTAGACACTCGTGATTTAACGGTGAAGGCAAATATCGCGAGAAAACCGGCATGTTCTGAGAACTTCGAGAAATTTGTTATTAATTTGATTTGATTCATTAACCAACACGCACTTGGTCAGTGTGGTGAATTAAAACTTTACTTCTATCGTCTTAAGAGAACTCCCTGTGTCCCAGCAGTGGGAAAGTAAATAAGGGGATGAAAATTAACTCTATTTATTAATTTATTGCGTCTTGGTGACTAGAATTATGAAATTTATTGGTACTTAACTTCCAAACCGAACCTATATTAAAAATGATTTCAACTTTAGAAACAAGATGATCAAAACATTTTAAGAGATGATCATAACATCGTCGTCTCAAAATTTTTTGAGACGACGCATAATGGAAAGCTAAGCTATATCTTGAATTTGCAAAGTCATTAGGTATATGTTCTTATATTAGCAAGGTTGCCTCGGTCTGCGTTCCAGCACGAATAAATTCCTGCTATTTATCTCGTCCCATATACCCAGTACCCACATGTTCCTACAAGGACGCGTGCGATGTAACTCAGACTTGTTTATTGTTTACTCCAGTAACGTGTGTTTAATTTGACTCAATTAGCAATGTCACAGCGGGTGGAGTTTACCAATGTAATTTAATATAGCGTCGTTTACTGGGGTAATGTAAATTAAATTTGCCAAAAATCGCGTACAGTTCGAGCCTGTTACACAAGTGATTTGCAAGCGTAGGGAAAGCGTACGTAAATATCGCGAGCGTGCAAGGCTGACGCATAGAGACGCCGCCATTTTGTAGTAGCTACTAGAGAGACACTATGCGTTAATGAATGACACTTTTTGTTAAATATGTCAAAAATATTTATAAAGAGCCTCTAGAATATAAAGCGATACGAAGAAATTATTGTAGTAAGAATCACAATTTAAGATAATTTTTATATGAAAGGAGGAGTTATGAAAATTCAGGACAGCACTTATTAGTTTTTATTAATTTGATTACATTAAAATACCTATTGCTGCGCGCATATGCTAATTTTATAGAAAGGCAGAAAGAACATTGCGGAGACTTTAACTCAATTTGAAATATCAAGATGACATTTACCGCATTAAAGAACAGTAAGTTACAGTCTCGGGGAGTTATTATTAATTTAACAACTTGTTTAGGGCTGTAAGAACACAAGAGACAACAGTTTATATTTTCTTAACGAAAAAGAATCCTATTTCTCCACAGAACTGATGCTTGTATTAAAGGCTATATCTTTACTAATATTATGAAGCTGAAGTGATTGTTCGTTTGAACGCGCTAATCTCAGGAACCGCTGGTCCAATTAAAAATAAATATTTTTTAGTGTAAGATGGTACATTTCGGTTGTTTGTTGTATTTACGTTAGATTACGTTACGTAACGTCGGAGGGTCGGCTAGTGTTTTATAAAGTCTGGTGCAGGTTGATAGGGCAGCTTTAATGCAAGTGATGTCGGATTAAGCCAATTAACGTGTGTATCCTACACACATGCCTGGTGGCTTTCGTAATGCGTTGAGTACATGGATAAACCTGGCTTAGATTTTGCTACGCAGACTGTATAAAGATAGATATTCTTAAAATATCCATGAACCAAGTACATTTATAGTACATATTACACTGTGTAATGATAATTGTAATGATTACTGCTGAATCGACATTAAGAGAACTGAGGACAGTAATCATCAATACTTTACAAAAAGATGTAGGATAGGTTGGTAGATATTGGATAGAGAAGCTACAATAATAGATACAGAAATATGGTACATAATTAAAGTAGCGAGGAATATTGTATAAATAGTTCGTAAATGTAGTAGTTTATTAAGTTTAATTTTATTTTGTACAAAAAATACTACATAACTCCGTCCATATAAAATTAGTTTTACTAGTAAAACAAAGTATAAGTACATAGTCCAGTCAATTTATACATAAAAATGAGGGTGAATAAGTTACATAAAGTCCCAACAAGCTGGATTTCTGTGAAATTGTTCAAATCATAATTATAAACAATGTCTAAAAGATCCCCATCATTCCACGTTAAGGAAAACGTTTTATTCAAGGTTAAATGTCAAAAAATTTAGTTTTTCGCGATTTTTAGCAAAACGGTAAGTTTTATCATAGAAGTACCTAGGACAAAATTGTAGATCATGAAATGATCTATCAAAATGTATCAACACTTATATCTTACAAGCCACCGTTTCTGAGATATAACGGTTCAAAAAGTTGGCATGCACAAATTGTCAAGTTCCCGATAAGACGATGTGGTCGCTCAGCGACAAAGCCTTTTTCTTGTAATTAAATAAAAAAAATAAAAAAAATTGTCAAGGCCGGTCTTGCTCTAATATTGAATCACAAACATCGGAGGATTCGTTTCGTTCCGACAAAGTATCATGCGATACATCGCTATTGACGCAATTTAATAACTTTTTGAACATTTCATTTCATTTTGTAAACAATTTTTATAACTTTTTGAACCGTTATATCTCAGAAACGGTGGCTTGTAAGAAAAAAGTGTTGATACATTTTGATAGATAATTTCATGATCTACAATTTTGTCCTAGGTACTTTTATGATAAAACTTACCGTTTTGCTGAAAATCGCGAAAAACTAAATTTTTTGACATTTAACCTTGAATAAAACTTTTTCCTTAACATGGAATGATGGGGATCTTTTAGACATTGTTTATAATTATGATTTGAACAATTTCACAGAAATCCAGCTTGTTGGGACTTTATGTAACTTGAAATGTTTAAATTGACTGGGCTAACACCTCAGCGCATAAAAACTAAAATGCATGGAACTCCTGGAGTATTTTAAAATCTCGCATTATTCATTCTGTCCGGCATAATCATCTGTACATTGTGCAAACTTCATAAACCGTGCACTCTGTTGAAACTAAAAACATTCATAAAACTAGACAAGCAACTAAACCGCAGAAATGAAGTGGAGACCACATAAAAGTGGAGACCACATAATACGCGCTCAAAGTGCTCGTTAGTAGCCACACATGAATATTACAAGGAAAAAACCGACACTGAACAGTATTATTCTGCTAGCCGCTAACGATGAAATAGTTTGCTTGTAAAATTTTCATAAAAATATTAAAATACATGTACCAGTAATTTTATATGTGTAAGTACTCTATACTCTTTTTTTTCGTTTCGTTTCAGTTTTTAATGATAACATATCAACTCATATTAAGTCACTACAGCGCACGGGTATCCCAAAAATAAAATCCATTTACTCATTACCATTTGTAAGTCAAGTTTACCAGACGGTATTAATCTCAGTTATTTGACATAGTAGAGTCGTTTATGTTTAAGGAGTATCATAATAGTTTAATTTATAATGATGAAAGTACACAATGATGAGATAATATGAAATAAAAAAATCTGATACTGCATCAAAGAAAAACTATATTTTAAATGAATCAAATGATCCTATGGATAAAATAAACTAGGTTAAACGCATTTCCTACCTAGTCAACGTGATATGATGACACACGCCCTTCCGCGTCCTCCCCCATGCTTCATCCACCTATCTCATCCTATTTTCTGCGATCTTTCATTTTAGGTGCTATAAATGCAAAGAGTTGGAGCCATTTCGCATCTGACACGGCCGGCGAACGCGCTAGGTTTCGGAAATTGAACTTAATGGAGTTGGATGGTAATGGCCGTGGTCCATTTTTATTTGATTGTTGTAAGTGTTCCTTCCTTTAGATTTTTTTAAATCCTTGAAGAAGCTATTACATTAGTGGGTAAGCGTTATTTATACAGCTCATATAGTTAAAAATACCACTATTATTAAGTAGTAGTAGTATTAAGCGGTATTCTGGGGCTGTATAAAACATTTTAAAGGAATGTCTAATTTATTTATATTGTGTAACTCAATAATGTCGTGGCATGGTGTACTCCATTATATTCTACTTTAATCTAGCCTTCCGTCTGAAGTTGCTAGTAAGGAGGCCTTATTATTGTAGTAATATTCTTTTTTTTTTAAGTAAAACCCAATATGACATCGGTATTCTCAATCTTGTCACGATCTGAGCGTCGGCTCTGTTGAAATGCTGATTGTATAAAAGTGTCGTTTGGCTGGTTGCCAGTGCGTTGCAGTTATCTTAGACCTGGACTTGACATGAGGACGCTTCGATATGACACTGAGTACTCTGACAATTGAGTTGCTGGGTTAGCTTTTATAGTACGGGAGGCGACGATGCTAAATCGGGATCTCCTCGAGCGTCAAAGAGACCTATATGGTTGCAAAGCTTAGATTATAAGAAGAAAAAAAAACCCAACCCATCTGCACGCATGAAACTTTATCGACGATTTTTTATTATTTCGGCTTGCGAAAATCGTCAGATTATATACTTTTCGTTATCCTTGCATTATTTCCTTCAAAATAAAAATAAAATTGGCTACGCTCGAGAATGTCGAGATGACGTTTTTTTTTACAACTTTGCTGCCCTCCCCTTTCTTTGCGTTACTCTCAAATTGTCCGATTAGTGGAATATACACTTTTTAGCATGTAATTATCTTAATCTGACACGCTCGAGAATGTCCAATTATCAATTTTTTTTTACTAATCTGATCCTTTATCCTTCACGTTCGGCTTTACATATGTGACCCATATTTGGTGGAGGTACTTGTCTGGGTCGTGTATGTCACGAGGTCCCCTCTTGGGCTCCCCTACTATTACAGTTGATACCCAATTTTGAAAAAAAAGCTGCCAGCGCAGCGTTTACTTTTGGAGCTGGCACTGTTATGAAGTAGTTTTATGAAACTGACAAGCCCGAAAAATTCGGTTTTAGATTGATTGATTTTACTAAAACGATGAATAAAATAAAAAAAAATTGCTGGACAATTCACATAGCAACATTTAGCCCCGTGGTAAGCTCGAAGCTTGTGATACGGGAGTTAGATTTCTGATATAGAATATACATACATAGATAGATATTACCGAGACACCTAATTATTAGTTTACTAATTGAAGATACATTTTTGTAATGAAAATTTGCTGCTGCATCTTGGTATAATTTAATTTGGGAAGCACGTAGGTTAAAATAAAGAGCTATGGTTGAAATTTCTCTGCGGGATTAAATGAAATGAGGACATTGTAGGAAGCAAAGTGGATTAGATTGTTAAAATAGCAATGGAAAATATAGGTATATACGTACTCGTAGCACGAAGGACATATATGATTGTCGAAAATTACAAGAATGGACCGCGAAAGCTTTGTGGTGTTGACCTTAAATAGTACCACAATGTCTCTTTCTGTGCGTGTTTTCGCCTACAAACTGACAATATAACGGAATTATAACGGATTATTAATATAACGGATTATCGTGATGATGATGAGACCGTAAATTGGCAGGTTTAATTGTAGTTCTGCCTGCTCTCAATGAAGAGTGATTAGCATTATTGTTTTGCTAGCTGTACAAAACGACGTGTGATTTCCAACATAACTTTCCACCGCTTCTCACAATTCACGTCTGCAAGCACATGTTAAGTAGTCAAGTAAGTTTCGCTGTCTTAAGTTAAACAATGACGAGTTAAAATGCCTTGAAGCAAGCCTTTCCGTCTGCCTAAAGTAGTACATCTACATACGTCTGCTAATGCATTATGCTCCCTCATTACGAAGTTACTTTGAACACATCGCGTATGCAGTGAGTTGAGGCGCCTCGGTGTGAATGTCGTGATATACTTACTGTTTTATTGTTTCAGGTTTAATGTAACAAGGCATCTAAAATCCGAATAAAAAATAATTTAAATTATGTTGTAGGTTGTAGCATAGACCAAATATACAATATGTTTGTCTATGGTTGTAGGTAAACAAAGTTTCTCTATTTCTTCAGTCCCCAAATGTGGTGACAGTTTGTAGTCTCACAACATTAAGTAGCTTATGTGGCTGATATGAGCTAAAGAAGAGTAGGTAAGTATCACAAAAAAATCCGTCGTTCATGTGCTGCTGTACCGCACCCACACACTCAAACTTTACGTAACGAATTCACACTTTAAATCATTCCAGTGAAGCCAAACTAATTAATTTCATAACTGCAAACCCGACTCAAAACTAAAAGCGTGCGCGCTAGTTTTCATTTATTTAGTTCAAGTTTGAGTTCCAGATTAATGTCTGGGTTCTTAAGCCAGCGTAAATATCTATCTTGAGAGTTGAAGAAACAACAAGTTCGAGATACTGAGGATCAAGATTTCGGAACAAAGTATCAAGAATGTAGAATCGATGGTTATGCCTTTTTCCTGATCGGTTTTGGTAAATGTCCCGTGAATATAGCTAGGCCATACCTGCTTCTTTCGGAAAGGCCAATCGTATTATTAACCATTTAAGCTCTTTACGACTCTTTCTTTTAGGCTGGTAACGGGGATACCTAACTGGGGTTGTAAGGTTTTATACAAAAAAAAACATCCTCTAGAGTCTTCTACACATATGTATCTATATCCTTGATGTATCTAACTTTTTGTGTTCGTAGTGTTCAATACAAGACAGGGTATCAAAAACTCGACTCTGCCTTGTAAATATTTAACGCAAAGTAACCGTGCTAGAATGTCGGTAGGTCGAAGAAATTACCTCTTTAACTTGTACGGAGTTAGGGACGGGGAACCGTTTCCTTTACGCATCCATGAAGTAATAATTGTAGGGCATATTGCCTCGGGTCGGGCCAAGAATACGCGTTACTTGCAAAAACTTTGTCCTTTATCTCCTAAGACACGAATTAAGAAAGGACCAAGAACGTATAATTTACCTTCAAGTATTTATTTATTTTATTTATTTATTGTTTGCATACATGTAATAATAATGTTAAGCTAGGTTAGTTTGTTGCTTATAGTAAGTACATGTACCCTGTAAGGGCGCAGCAAGTAATGATACGTTGGTGATTAAATTCTGTTTCAAAGGGGCGGTACTATTTCTAGGTCGGCACCACTCTACATTTAGACTGCTAATACAAACATAGATTGCTCATAACATTTCTAATCACCATTATGACCATTTTCTCACATTACTCGAGTATTTTGAGGCAGACGGCGCGGGCAAAAGTACGTTTATGTAATAAATACAATTGTAGTAAAAGAAGAAGTATTTTGTAACGATTTTGGTAACGATAGGGCGTTCACAAAGATGTGTCGATAGTTTAGAAACACTTCGACCCTGGGGCGGGCAATTGGGAATAATTCGAGGGCACTGCGCATTTAATATTCAGCGGGGCTTGCCTCTGGTAAACACAACCTTAATACGTCGTAAGTATAGATAAATGTATAGTAGTGTAGAATAGATAGATGTATGGGACTTCATTTTGTACAACGGGAATTACTCACGTATTTACATAGGAGTTAAACAGTCGCGCGCGCGACCTGAGAGGAGATGGGGCACGGCGGGACGCTCACTCCTCCTGATAAAGACTGCTCTTGTTGTGGTCGAAACGTCGAGAGTTGTTTAACTCCTATGTAAATACGTGAGTAATTCCCGTTGTACAAAATGAATTGTATGGGACTTATTCCCGCTGCGAAGAAGTCTTAGTATTAGATGAGATTTAGTATCAGACGTTACACTCATGTTGTTAAAAATGTAAACATCTTATTGTATCATTATTTTATTTTATTTTGTGTTGTGATAAAATTTATCATGAAATAAAAATTTGTAGGTACTTATATCTTGATGTACATTGAGATTCCTTGAACTAACTGATTTATTATTACCGCTAAAATAGGAACGTGAAATACGCTGCAAAGTCCTCTAATCATTAGTTGAACTAATGATTACGTTTGCAATACAAAAGAATAAGCTCAAAGTGCAAGATATCTCAGAATGTCAATTTGCAGGTGAAGAAGTAGCGTTCAATTGAAATTGAACAGTAAGCTGGGGGCTGCCTGCCGTCTAAGCTGTAAGCTTCAGGCAAACATCTCATGTCATTTGGAATCTGAACCCTATTATAGAGGTTTGCGCGTATTGCATTGTTCGGGCAACAAGTTCTTCAAGATTAGATTGCCTCGGGCTTGTATTGGAATGTCCAGATGTTGAAATAGAACGGATATTACGGAACATTGTTCTCAAAACTAAATTAGCTTTAAACAATTGACAACAAATAATAACCCCACGATACACATTTAACCACCATAAATAATGAACTAATAGATATATAATAAGTGGTAAAAATTTTCTTTCTTTTCATTCTGCTCTTCGTCTGTCTGTTTGTCGTTCTGTCAATAAAGATCTGCATATTTTTAATAGAAAAAGAAGCATCATTTAACCGAGAGGAAATTGGGCTCTTTTCAATCAATAATAAATAATTCATGTTGTCGTCGTAATTGACACCGAAATTTCAAGCTCTAATTGTTTTGCTAGGCCTAGTTGGATTTAACATTGAAACAATATTATTATTTACCTTAATCAATAAACACAATATCTTGATTATATTGTTACAATTACTTATTGAATCTGAATTGAATGTTTGAATAAAAATCTAATCAACACCAAAAGACATTCCCTTCGTAACGACTCGCCTCAATTAGGAGACATTTTCAAATATTTTTTTGTCTACGAAATCCGCTGTTATCCCCAATGTTTAAAGGTGTTTGAAGAATCAGTCTCTAATTACAAGGCCACGTGGGAAATTCCCGGGATCCGTTCCAAATATCTGGGAAATTTCAATTTCTTTCGTGCTTCAACTACCATTGTCAGTAATCCGTAGCGTCCTTTTACTTTTTAATGAGAAGGTACGATTGTGAAACGTTTGAACCAGGAAGTAAGGTCGGGTCGATGCTCTTCAAAAATGCATTTTTGTCTGTATTTTCCGTGTGGGTATTTATAACTGTTCAAGTTTAGCTAGTCAAACATAGAATTGGTTGCAAAAACCGAAATACATTTATGATTATAGATACACATAATTATGTTCTATGTGTATGTTATACCTTCACTGATAAATTTATATGGATTTAAGTTTATAAACATCAGTTTGAGGAAAGTATCTGATTCGGCCAGTGTATGTTGCTAAGAAGAAAATAATCTATGATATAAAACCACATTATTTTGTCATTATAATATCTTTCGTCTGGAGCGCTCAAGATCTAATAAAGACACAGCAAAATATTGTTTTAACACCATCTTGGGCAAATAACTACGAAGAGTAAAACTTAATTTGTTTTAAGTTAAATGTTAAAGCCTTATTATTTTGTCTCCTAAGCCATTTCCCATAGATATAATATATATCCTTTGATAATTTTATTGATCAGTATAAATAGGCACTCAGAAAAATGGCGACCCGCCCTTAAAATTGAGTTCGATCGTCGAGAAAGCCCCCAATAAAAGGACAAGTTTATTACAGTGATTTGCGTCAAGTTGAAGAGCTCATCTACTCTTTGAGTCACCCAGAAAAGGGTGCAGGGGGTCAGGACCCAAAATTGGTGAAAATGTTGAACCCTTCAAAGGAATACTTTCGTCTTTCCGTCCATAAATTTCTTACAAGTGAAATTTAGGATGGTTAACCGTTTGTCACTTTGTTTAATTTAAAAAACAAAAGACTATAGAATTGCGACATTAAGAGAGAAGCCAGGGTATTTATTTTTATCAATACCGATACATCATGCTCCTTTTTTACACCATCCTTAAAAATATTTCAATAGTTTTACCTACATAAGTGCGGTCATCGCTTCAATATATAGTTTTACCTACATAAGTGCGGTCATCGCTTCAATGCCTTCAATACATTTTTCTTCCATATCGTTACATTTTAAAGTATACTTTTGCTGTTGCATTCAAATATTTCATGATATTTTCTCGCCGTCTCTGCCGTAAGTGGCGTAAGAATGCGTTTTCCTATTGTGAGAACTCTCTGAAGTCACGAAGTCAAATGAAATACCAGGTACCTACTGCGATAAGTTTGTATATTTGCATTCTGCATTTCTATGAAAAAAATAAAGATAATTACGATAATAATATTCAAGCTCTCTTTGGAATATATTCAGCAATTTTTGAAATTTAGTCTGCGGTCTCCAGATTAAATCCATTATCTTTTCATTAGCATAATAACCGCGCTGAGTTGAAGAGATAAGCCTTGATTATAATTTCAAGATCACCCAAACACTCGAATTTATTTTTAACCCTTCAGGGCTCTAATAAAGCAAGCACTAGACAATGGTAGTGCATAATAGAGCTAGAGAGGGTTCTAATGACCCGAGATGGCGCTGGCGTACACTTGGATTAGGGCGACGTTGAGAGCATCTGAGAGGGCTGTGTCGATTGTGACGCGTAGGAGCGGTTTATTCTGCCAGGTAATATTCATTTCGTTTGTTATAGAATGTTGTCTTCGAAAACATTTTAAGGGTCTCAAGCTTAGGTTATAAAGTAAGTTTCTTCAACTGCGACTAACTGAGTACTACAATTTTATGACAAACAGTTTTGATTTGGTTATTGATTGTACGATGATAATATTTTATAGCTTTTTTTGGTATAACTTAAAAGTTGGTAGTATAAATTTAAATTTCGAGTAAAAAAGTTTCATTTTCTTTTCCTTCTAGACAGAAAGGGCCGTTTTGAGAAAAACGCTAAATAATCTTCTAAACTTGTAACTAAGAGCAGATAGGAAAGAACTTCAGAATGAATTATCGCTTCGCTCATGAATATACCATAAGTTTTACGCGTGTTACTAGCATCTGGGGGGCATTATCAGCTACCACTATAGAAATTGCTTTCCATACAGCTTGTAATTATATCTAAAGATACCTACTCTCGAAAACAACATAAACATCAAAAAGTGTTAAAAGTGTGTAATAACGTTAGGTACTATATATATCTATAGAAAATTCCTATGTAGGCAGTTTTATTGTAAAAGAAAAACTGAAAATTATAATTACTCCCTTTTAATAAAACAACAAAGCATTGAAATTCTCGGAAGCCTTAAAACAGTAATAGATATTCATTTACAGGGGCTCTTAATAAGCCTTTATATAGATAACTTTTAATTAAGAATAATGAAGGTATTTTATAATAAGGATTGAATTACTCGGAGTAAAAATTCCAAACGTTTTAATTTTTGTTATTTACTGTGAAAAGTATCTATCAGTTAACAGAGTAGAGGTTAGATGTTGGAATATCCAACAATATTTATTTATTCCACCCATCTTGGTGTCTGTAAAATAACGCAAGTAATTCAAAACTTGAAAATAAAATAACAGACATAATTCTGTGGTATTGTTTTACTCGCATTTTACTTAGGCTTTGGATATTTAGAAGCTTCAAATTTATATCCATGAAACAAAAGTTGCATTTTGGTTGGACGTAGAACAATAGAAAACTCGGGAGTTTTAGAATGTTTCATGAATGCTAATCCCTGAGTGGGGCGCTCAAACGGCCGCTTGCTCAGGGTTGCTCGTAGACTACGGTTCTTTAAACTTCCTTGTCACAGTCCTATAATGTTGATCTCCCTCAAATCATAATGTACAGATGTATTCTTTATCTGTGGTAAAAGTATGACAAACATGTTCTAACTTATAGTGATCGTCCAGCTGCCTTATTGCGATTGTATGCGTGGCGATTATATTAATTTATAAAGCTATATTAATGAGACCCAAAAAGCTTATTACGAGACTCTGTAGTACCCTGAACGCGGTATATAAACTTATTATAAAAATTATATAATACTAATAATTAATTTTATACTGTATAAAATAGATACCAAGTCGAATGGTATGTTTCTCTTAGGCTCAAGCGATATTTCACAAGACCTTATCGCACCCCTGTCCAGTATAAAATTTCCTGAACAGTCCCACGTCGCGTGTAAACTTTATGAAGCTACTGTTTAAAATATCTTCAGGCAACCTGTTTATCTCTGCCGGCAATTATTCTACTTCAAACTTTGTTCGCAAATTATTTGTTTATATTTACAAGGGAGCAGAGTTTTGATGAAAATTCGAGGAAAATGTAGACATTAATGGCTGAATGTTGAATTATTTTAAAGAAAATAGTCGCAACATTCCATTTTAAACAAAACATCGGAAGAGCCCGGCTGTAAGACTGTAAATATATTTCATTAAAATATTTTAATATCTATTTTCAGTTGAATTTAAATAATATCTAACATCAGGGCCAAGCGGCCAAAGGAGAGCGCGATTCATGAGAAGCCAATTTATTCAAAGAAATTTAAATAAATCCACTGAAATAAATCAAACTCTAAAATCTTTGTGAATTATTAAACCTCATTCACTGAAAGTCTTTTCAAGCATCATTAATTTTAAGTGCTTAATCAGAAAAGCGAAAAGGTGTTTTAAGTTAGGTTATTAAATTATATTAAACTCTATTTATCTGTGTTTATAATTGACTCAATCTCGCTTGGTTAATTTCAATGCAATTTAAGTAGTAGCATTTCATTCATATTCAAAGTTGTGTTCTATTGTTAGATCGAGTATTTTATTGTAAGTATTATGGACTATATTAGGACACAGGAAAATAAGACATCAAATCAATAATTGGTTGGTGATTATGAAATAACAAACAAAATGGCAATACGTTCCGAAATTAGACGATCTATGTTATTAATACTGATGTTAATAGAAAAAGCCTTGCTCCAATTTTAGTTTAAATATATTTAGATGCTTAAACACGTTTCAATTTCTCCTAACGATTTGCTTCAGTCAAATCGCGATTCGGTTCGAGACGATAATGAATTCTGAGGTCGAAAGAGCCTATTTCGATGCTATCATGCTTTCATAATAACTAGTAAGTAGGTAGATACTCCACCGTCTTTGAAAGGATCTTAAGCGATATTAAGTTTTAGATTAGGTAATTTAATTTTGTTACCCTACTTACTGTATATGTTCGTAGTTTGAATAACAGTTAATTTACCTTTGTATGCACGCCTCTCAATTTCAATATTAGCATCCGGATAAAACTAAAAATTAATAAATAAATATTTCCGTTCAATTAACAAACAACAACATCTAGCCCCGTAGCACAGAACTTACCTAATGCCCGTAGTACAGTCACCAGCATTAATATCTGACAATGAACAGCGCCGCAAAAATATGTGACACAGATTGCCAGCAAAAACATGTGATAAGGTAACGTGCATAATAATCTGATGCTTTCGCGGCGGTAAAAATATATGACATAGTCAACAGCATTAACATCTGACAACAGATGAGCGCGTAATTATCTGACATGCCCCGACAGCGAAATTATGTGACGATCCATTGTCATCAGATCGTCATTTGATCCGTCTCTTAATTTCACACACTTTGTCAGTTACCTCGTGGTTTAATGGCTATAGTAGGCGCTTCGTAATCCGAAGTCCGCGAGTTCGAGTTGCACCGGGTGCCTTCTTTTTTTTTAAGTTTTATTTAAAATGATTTAATGTTAGAGTATATACTTCTCAGGCAGGTATTATATTATAGATAAAACATTCCTAAAATTTCATTAAGATTGCTTGAGGAATTGGTGGAATTCATATTCAGATTCTTTTTGTAAAAAGATTCTTAACATTACGATATTGAATCTATGAGCGACACAGATCGGAGGGCAGTAGTCAAAGTTAAAGTGTATTTAAAACTTTTTCATGGTTTTGAGATCTTAAAGAGTTTTGATTTATTTATGAAAACTGTCATAAATTATGTCATGTCAATTCATGAAAAGTAAATTTAAGATATTTCATAGAACAAACGAATCACTACGTTTTTATGCTTCTTAACCCTACGTTGCTCTCATTGCTATTATCAAAACCAATATAATTTTTTTTTAATATCTTTTCAGTCTTATTATTTAAAAAAAAAATGACCATATTCCGCATGCCCTGCGAATGATATTTTAAAATATAGGTAGTTCATTGCATGTTTTGCCATACCTACATATATGGAACTAAATATAAAAGCAGTTTTTCCCTTAAACTTAATTTATATGAAATTTTTGAATCAATTTTAAATATTTCTTCTTTATTTCCTTTATTTATCTAGAACACAAATATGACCATCACAAATTTTTTTTTAAGAAAAATAATCATGCAGTTTAGGGTTAAGGTTTAGGAACTTATTCTTTCATAAATTCACTATTATCTAATATTGAAGTATATCATACGGTTTGACTTTTCATTTATAAAATCAATCAGAAAGAAAAGGCAGACAATGAATTTTAACATTTCATGTGAAATTTAGTTCAGAAAACTTGGCATTTATTTATTTATTAATAAAATCCCCAGCCCTTTCATTTTTCTTATACCTGAGCTTACGGCCAAAAAACATAATAAATAAAATAAAATCAATAAATATTGCTAATTGCTAGACAATTCACAAAGCAACATCTAGCCTCGTGGTAAGCTAGAATCTTGTGTTACGGGTGCTAGATTTCTGATAATACCTAATAATATACATACACATTTAAGAAAGTTACTTAAAACACAGGAAAAGCCGTGTTTGGAAATTATACTTTTAATATCAAAATAACACTGAGGCTACTATTTGCCGCAGAAAAATACAAAAATCCGCATTAAGATATATTTTAGCGCAGGCAAAGCCGCGGGGCGGAACGCTAGTATTACCCATATCTTAGGGTCTACAAAATGAATTTCAATTTATAGAAGTAATTTGATGTGTCAGATGTTTATGCGTTCATTCTATTGTCAAATCATTTTGCAGTAACAGTGTCACATAATTTTGCTTTCGGGGCATGTCAGATAATTACGCGCTCATCTGTTGTCAGATGTTAATGCTGTTGACTATGTCATATATTTATACCGCCGCGAAAGCATCAGATTATTATGCACGTTACTCTCATCACATGTTTTTGCTGGCAATCTGTGTCACATATTTTTGCGGCGCTGTTCATTGTCAGATATTAATGCTGGTGACTGTACCTAAGCATAACTCATGCAGGCCTACCTTCGCCCACCGCGCCACAGAGGTCGTGAAAATACTTGTCTATTCTTAAAATGGGAATAAACAGGAACGAATTGAGTTCTATTATTCAAACACCTACACAAATTCGAAATTCAAAGTCCGGAAAATCTCCAGCGCGATCTACAAACTCTAAGATGGTGCCATCGCTTATCCGCGACACTAAGTGTATAGAAAGTTTATCTGTCCGCCGAGGATGGAGCTGCAGCATGCATTATGCACCTGGACCCCATCTGGGCCTTATTCTCTGCTACGGCCGTTTAGGCTGCTTGTCCAACGTAGCAGACCGAACAATTAAATATTCCACGTTAATTCGGTGGTAATTGAAACTGTTAATGATTCGCGAGAACTTATACAATTGGAGTGATAATAATTATTGATAGAATTGGTTCACATCAGTTTACATCGCAAAGCTGACCATTAAAACGGATAAAAAGTTGCGTATAAATTTACTACTAGGTTCTAGCTTTGCTTTGATACTTAGCTCGGGCATATATTACTCTTCTTGATATTAAAAGCTGCTTCAGTGACCAGACAGCCTTAAGCTATGGCCGTTTACGAAGTACACGCTCATTCCTTATTCCATGCCTGCACTGTCGCGATTTGAATTTGACATTCGAATGAACATGTAGTTTACAATACTTCTCGTTCCAAACTCGGAAGTGAGATATGCTAAGGATGTCATTTTAACTTTCGAATTTAGAATCAATTTAAATTTGGTCTTGAATGGGTAGATTTAAGAAATTCTTATTCAATTGTTCATTTAATAAAGAATTTTATAGAGATGAGATGTTGTTATTAGAAAAAAGAAAAATTAGAAAAAAGGTGAGGAGAAATAGATTCTTAGTATGGCCATGTAAAGAGAAGGAATGAAAGTCATGTGACGATAAGTATGCGAGTAGGTGGGTATGTGAGGAGAGGCGAAAGAATAGATAGATAGACTGTGTAAAGGATAAGTGATATGACGGGTGACTGAGGCAAATGGAAATAAAGGACATGTTGTGCCGACCCCACATAATGTGGGAAAAGGACAGGAAGATGATGATGAAAAGCTTACATAATATGGTGATTATTATGGACTAAAAATAAATCTGAATCTAGTCTGCAACGAGTCAGAAATATTTTAGCGAGCTATTTCCACAGAAAGCAAGGTAATCCAAACTAAGAAATTCGCTTAAATTTATTCGATTTATTTCCAGCAGAAACTTAAGTCCAGTAGCGATATTTATAGTGGTTCACGATCGGATTATAAATCATAGCAAGCTATATTCAGGAATCAGGCTGATTTTACAAAGCGCGTCCCAGTCACGCACGCGGTTTGGATCGAAAATTCCAGATTTAAAATCAAAAGATGTTTGTTTTTCTCTATGCTTAAATGAAGTACGTTTCGAGCAAGGACCCTGTCACTTTAATCACTTTAGTCTTTAAAAAAGTTAACTATGCTGCAAACTATTTCTAGGAAAACAGCGCCGAGCATTGAGTAACAGGACTTGAGTAATAATTAAAAATTTTAAGTAGAAAAATTTCATCTGTACAAAAACTCCAATGGTAAGTAAATTTTTGTGTTTTTTGATATTTCGTTTGTAACGTTACTAGCTGCTGTCAATTCCGTAATTTCCATGAAAATATTAGCATTTCTGTCATTTTCCTAGACACCCCTGTCTCGTTTCTTTTTATTACGACCCTCCTAATAATCAACATGGTGTTTACGGAACATTTTATGATGTAAAATATGACGATATTTTAACAAAAAACTCTCTAAATTTTGGTATGAAAGAAAAAATGACAAGCTTATTACTTTTTTACGCGACATTTTTACGCGAAGTAGCTAAGGAGGCATAAACAACTTATTAAAAACAATTATACTTGGTTCACCTCCTTTAACATGCCACACATACAATTTGACTGAGATCTGGGAGTCGGCAAAGGACCGCCTGCGAATTTGTAGATATTTGTTCTGAGTGTGATTTTTATGCTAATTAAAAATATCTATCTATATTAGGCATTATATGGGACCAGGTGTTACTGTATGAGTTAAAAAAATATAACGCCTAAAAGTACTACCTAAAAAAATATTTTAGTTAAAAATTCCTTTATACAGTGTAAGACATCTTTTTGAATTAAAAAATACAGTTCTAAATTCTAAAGTAACGATCTATATAGACAGTAAAAAAAGACCTCGTACGATTCTGTAACAAGCAATTAGTAGAATGAGGAAACCATTGCAGGCGAGAGCAATTACTAACATCGAATTGCCTTATCGAATGCACCAGAGAGGCCTATTACACTCGTAAGTCACAGAAGAGAACTATTGATTTGATTTAGTATGGAATAAACCATGATTATGTCACCAGTATTTAGAGGATTAATTATTACTAACTGGGATACTTTTTATAATTTTTGTATTCTCAGGGGAGCTGACCAAGGAATCTTGAATGCTAACTTCGAGCTTTTCGGTCAGTTTTTTTTTGAATACTAGAGAGATAATTTAGATTGCCATCGGTTCTTAACCAAGTCAATAAGGTATAGGAGAAATTTGAGCTACTGACGTTAAGATTCACATACAAAATTACGACAACATACTAAAAAAGGAAACAGATTTCTGAATTCAGATGTTAAGTAAAATATGTAAGATTATTACAAGTAAGCATCTATCTATCTGTTGTACAAATTCCACATTTATTGACGATTCTAGCAATCTATGCACTCGTTGCAACAAAAATACCTTTAGTAATTCAATTCCATAAATTACTTGTCAGTTCAAAAGGGTACCTACCATGGGACAAACCTATAAGAAATAAACTGTCCTCTTGTGTCGGTTAAGCTATAGTAATTCATCCGACTACTATAATATACTGTACCTTCGCGGCCGCTGACCTATATAAGTCGACTTTGATCTTTTGAACTCAAAAGGACACCGCGTTAGAACGAATTGCGTAACGTCTGTCCCAAAAGTAAGCAAGACAAGCTTCTTTTAGATGCGATTTTAAAAATGCTAAAAAACGTTTTATGTGCAACAGTGTTGCACAATTGGCTTCAGACATAATATACGATATCTATGCGAATACTATGGATCATCATCATCGAATTGATTGTTACAGTAAATTGAAATTACATATCTAAACACTATTAACCTACCGATTATATGTGAACATTTTGATATTTATTTTTAAACAATATAAACGTATAAGTAAATTTTAATTATAATTTGTTCCATTTAAAAAGTTTCTGCTGGTGTCAAGCCTTAAGAGACATCGCCCCGAGCGTGACAAGATCAAAGGAAATGGCACCGGCCCTATTAGCAAGGATTATAGGGGCTCAAAGGATACAGCGCTAAATAGATCTATTAATTCAAAAATAAAACTGATTTTTATTAGGTCCTAGTGTAAGTTGAGATGGGTGGGTCTGCATGGCACTATTATTGAAGTTGGTCTTAGTCTTTTAGAACCTGCCTAGGGCATTATAGTAACAACAGTAGACATAAGTTTCAAGTTCAACAGCATTAATTTATCTTTTTGATAAAGAGACACAATCACAATTTATGTAACATTTGTAAACCATTTCTTTAGGGGCATAGGACTTTAAAAGTAAAAATAAAATTAATTAAAGAAACTTATACTTAACAATGAAAATAACATATTAAATAAAACAATTTTTAAAATTAGATCACCGTGTCCCAGCAGTGGGAACGTAAATAGGAGTGAATATGAATATCCAATACTGTTTACCAGTTTACCATTATAGATCAGTATAAAACTATGATTTTTTATTACATCGAAATAAAATATGTTAAGTACCTAATATGCTCTTTTTCCTATCTAATCTACGAGATACCTGTGTATTCTACTCACAATTTTATCAAACTATTCACAAAGTAATCCCACCATTCAAAGATTTGTACGCTTGTATAAATGATGCTGTTCCAGAGGTAGACCTATTTAGGATCTCATTTACCCTTACCCGAGTCGGTTAATATTTCACACTATCCCTTCAATTATGCAGCTAAGACCGTAGAAGCTTCTAGACTACAGAAACGGGATAATTACAGAGAATCATGTATTCAATTAGAGAGAATTTTCTTTTAGCTTACGTTGCTAAGCTAATATTCCGTAATGTTTGCAAAACTAGTGAATTTTCTCTAGTTGTAAGTAATTAGAATACTATTTAGGTAAATTGCACAAAGTATTTTTATTTATTATTTTTATAAGTATTTTTATTTATTTTGTCAAAAAATAGAATACATCAATTTGGTAAATAAAAATAACAAAAAGACGATTTTGAAATCTATGAAAAAATAGAATATTACAAAAACATTACAAGTTTGCAGATAGGTGTATTGATAAAATCATGATTATCTTCCGTCTAAGTTTTGTTTATTAAAAATACGTACTTTCAAATTTATCTCAGCGTTATAAATAAACTTTGCTATATCTATTTTAAAGTACAAAATTTTCTAGAGTCCGGGAACTGAGCAAGTTATTTATGCTTTCCTTAAAACAATTTATGGGACAAAATTACAAAGTTCCAACGTCCGGTGGTAAAAGGTGCGGTGTTAATTGTATTTCTGTTTGTTGATGGAGAAAGTTCAAAGGCTATGCCCATCCGGGTTTTGAGGGATACCAGTGTCCCTGTAATCCAGTAATGATAGATTGAAACTGCTCAAAGGGATTCACGACATGCTGTCCGAGTCTAGTGACGTAGTTACGATAAAAGACCTCTCTCTATTTAGTCTATAATGTATACTGATGTATAATAATATGAACAATTAGGTACATCTTATTTTTATTACAAACCAAACACCCACAGATATATCTTACAATAGCAAAATTGGTCCTAAGACTGATCTTGCCACAAGCACGTTATTTTATCTGAAGCATGATGAATATTTTTATAGATCATAGTTTTTAAAATACAGACCCTTTAAGCACGGGCTTTGTGATAAATATGATAGATTATGTAAATCTTAGACGCAAAATACTCTTCTAAAAAGAATTGTAGTATTTTTTTCTGTACAACGAACATGCGCCATAGATATAGCCAACTAGTCCAACGAGCCAATAACCTCAATTTTATGAATCCCCAATTCGCCAACGTACAAAACTGCCTAGCAATGCATGTATCCAAAGGTCTCAGAACGTTTCCGTACCATTTAAGTAAACACGTGACACTGTTGAAAGAGAAGTGCTTCGCGAATTCGGAACTTGGAACTCGATTCGCTTGAAAACGATTACACTGTCCACCTGCTGCCAAGTTACGATCTGCAACAAAATACACCCGAGGGATAGTTTCATAGAAATAGATATGTATATGTTACGGCTAATACCCGAAGTGCGGCTACACCTAGTTCTAGCCGGTTAGAACTAGGTGTAGCCACTGACTCTTGGTTAAACCTAGTATTAGCCGATTGTTTTCGGGTAAAACTAGGTCTAGCCTTCATCATGCCGGCTACAACTAGGTCCAGCCATTCCCTGTTGGATAAAACTAGGTCTATCCGATATCACTCCGGCTAGAACTAGGTCCAGACAATCCCTGTTGGATAAAACTTGTTGTTCTCATAAATAGTTTATGATTCTCTATAAAAGTGTGATTTATAATTAAAATAACATTCTTTAAATTATAATATGCAACTACTTATTGTCTGTTGTCAAAAAAATGTTCCTGATTGTTCCTATTATATTAAAAATTGTGCACTCCTAATAATTTGTGTTAATTATTACAATGTGATTTATAAAAATAAATTAAACACTTGGTTTTTTTTTATTGGATGTTTTTTAATATTTTTAATATCTAAAAAAGCAGCGCGGCAGAGCTTTTTTAGATATTAATGTTTTTAGTTCGCTGTTTGCGTTTAGTTTAATTATCGAGTTTTGGTTTATCACCGCAGTTAGTAGTTGCAACTGGATCATTGACATAACGTAGCTTTATGGGAATAACCGCGGTAAAGAGAGGACGTGGAACTAAACAGCATCATAACTATATATTACGCAAAATAGAGTGACAGAATATCTAAAAATAGACAGAATGTTTAATATAATATGAACAATCAGGATTTTTTTTTTAACAACAGACATTAATAGTTGCATACTATAATTTAAAGAATGTTATTTTAATTATAAATCACACTTTTATAAAGTAACATAAACTATTTATTAGAACAACAAGTTTTATCCAACAGGGATTGTCTGGACCTAGTTCTAGCCGGAGTGATATCGGATAGACCTAGTTTTATCCAACAGGGAATGGCTGGACCTAGTTGTAGCCGGCATGATGAAGGCTAGACCTAGTTTTACCCGAAAACAATCGGCTAATACTAGGTTTAACCAAGAGTCAGTGGCTACACCTAGTTCTAACCGGCTAGAACTAGGTGTAGCCGCACTTCGGGTATTAGCCGTAACATATATATAACATAAATAGTAGTATTTAAAGCTTAATACCTCATCCACAATAATAAAAAATTACTTCCCTAGAAAACTAACATCCATTTCGCGCTGATTTCTACAATTGAGCTCAACAAATATTTCCGGTCTTTTAACTTTGACTTTTATCTGAAGCTTTTCGATTCGAGCCATCGAAGAAACTCCAGGCATTTCAGGAGTTATTTCTATGGCCCATTGTTTAATCGCAAATCTTAAGAATATTTTAAAGTAGTAGAACATACAAACTGACGTATATTAATATATATGCAGCACCATGTGCTAAAGCATAATGCGTATAAATCGAGACTTTTCTATCGAGAACGTTCTGAGCAATTCTACCTCGGTTTTATTTTCCTTTCGTAAAATGCAGGTTAAATTTCTTGAAATAACATATTTTATTGTCGCATATGGTTCGGTCATAGAAGCGGAAATTGTTGTAACAAGGAATGGTATTAATTTGTGTTTACAGAAAGTATTTTACAAAATCATAAATCTTTGTTATAAATTTTGTACATATTTGCTTGATTTTGTTAAGTATAAATTCTAAGTAATTTTTTAAAAGCTTTTTATAAACGAGAAAAATTGTAAGTATAAGTTCATTCAGTTTCATGCTAAATTTAATGCACAAATTACATGAATAAATAAATGCAAAATGCATAAATAGGCTATAACTATTATTGCAAGAAATACTCTTTGGTCTTAAGGCACTGAGGTATTCTGGACGACAAGACGCGGTATAGTTAATTATCAGATAAGAAATTCTAAAACTGCTTACTAGTACCGCTACGGGACTCTGGAGAACGTCTCAGGCACTATGCGAACTTACCATTTCGTAGTCAATTCTATGCTAATTAGTTCGCAAATTGCCCCCAGTCTGAGGTAAGTTCGTACTAACGTTCTGTTTTATCGACTACACGCTGGACAATGGGTTTACGCCGAGCCGTTGAGATTGCTCAAACAAAGGACTGATAGGCCGTCATAAATTGTTTTCTGCTTCGCTTTTATTACATCATCCAGATAAGATCAGGCCCCTTTTTATCCGATACAACACGTTATCCATAACGACATCAGTTAAAACGTAATGTAATTAAACGTGTGTAAGTCAACATTAACCAATAAATAAATATTGCTAGATCCACACAGTTACATAAAGCCTCGTGGTAAGCTCGAAGCTTATGTTACGTGTGCTAAATTTTTTAGAAACTGAATAGAATATACAAACGATATTATATTTTTATACACCAAGAATACCCGGAACAAATATTTGTAGAAAGTACATTATTAGTCCCGAGGCGCAAATCGAACCCTCAACCTCTTACCTCGTAGACGGACCTTCGCCCGCTGCGCCGCAGAGGTCGTCAAAAGTAATAAAATTTTGTTATAATAATATTTTATACAGGTTATTAGAGGTGTATGACACGAGTAGGTATCTGTAGTTAACACTATCAGCGTCCATGACGCACGTGTCTACTTCACAATAAATGTAATAAGGCAATAAATGTCATATAGCTGACGTAGAAATAATTAAATTTTATATTGTGTATGAAGAGTTACGTTATAAGTAAGGAATAAAAGCTTTGATACTGCGATAAAAAATATCGGGAAAGTCAGATAAATGAGTATCAATAAAGACCATTTCCAATTAAAGCTTCATTCATAATTTATCTGGCGCTGCGGTTTTTCTATCGTATCGTATGTTATAATGAAAACTTGCTTGTGCAGATACGAGAGAGCCAAGCTCAATATCATTTATCATGTGATTTCACGCTGAGATTCTAGAAAACTACGTTATTTAAGTTTTATAGAAAACATCACAAAATGTGCGTTTGTTTGTGGATAATTCAAGCGAAGCAGATTGTCAGCCATAGAGTCGAGAGCACGTCCACCAACGAGATGAAAGCAAACGAAACATTTAGATGCCGGCCGATAAAACGACTAAAAGGTTGGAAATCTTCTTTGAACTATTGGAAACGTCAGTCCTGAAATAGTAATCTATTTTCCTTCTGCACAAATAATATTAGATTTTCAAATTATTATTGACTTAACCGCAGCTTACATTTTATGAACGATTTCGCATTGAATAAAATTCCAACTTGCTTACAAATCGTGACAATAAAGCTTTCACAATAGCACAAAAGCTATTTGAGAAGAATCTCGTAGTCAACAACATCAAAGGAAAGTTGCCTTTATGACAAATGAATAGCGTTGTAAATGATTTGTATGTTCCTATGGCCTACGTGTTGATTGATTGCTTATCTTTTTAGCCTCTAGGGGTGAAGATTTATGTGAGAAAATGTCTTGGCGTGGACGTGTTTCCATAAATATTTCGGCCATGTCCTGTTGGAGGTTGGTTACTTTTTGCAAGACTTTCTTCATACACATTTTCCGTTTAATATAAATAACATGTAATTGTGAGTTAAAGGTTTTGCAACTATGATAGAACAAAATAAAAATGTTATCGATATTTTGTATAGACGGATTTTAATTTAAAATAGGAATTTGAAGATTATTTTTACGAGGTCTTCTCTGTTAAAAAAAGTTGTGTCTCTTAAGCGCTCTACACACCGCCCGCCGGCACAGCCCGGCGGCCCAACCCGCCGGCCTTATTTTTTACAATCATGCCGGCGGGTTGGGCCGCCGGGCTGTGCCGGCGGGTCAGGCCGCCGGCACTCACTCAGTCAGTTGCCCGCCGGCTTTCATAGAGTAGTGACGTATTTGGCTATAAAGAATGTTACCTAATTTTGATTATTAGCACTCCATATTCTATGTCTAATATAAAAAATACGCGTGAAAGAATTACTTCGATACATCAATTAGTTTCCGATTTAGAAGTAAAACAAGTTGTAACCGTACGACGACGATAACACATAGGCTACTTTTAATCCTATGAAAATGTACAGTTCTTGAGGAAAACGGGGCCGAAGACTGGAGGAAGCTAGTTTGCAATAAATCAATATATTGTTCATTTAAATTTACTAAGAAGCTAGTTTGCCATAAATCAATGTATTGTTCATTTAAATTTACTAAGAAGAGCGGTACCTACCTATATATAAATAAATACTTACGTACCTACCAATAGCAACAAAACTTTAATACATATTTAATGTCTTTAACGTCAAAGTTTAATGGTAGGTACTTCTACTATTTGAGTTATCTTCATCCATTTTATCAATCGAATAATATTTAAGTACTACTATTAAACTATTAATTTAATACGCGGACGAAAACACATCAAAATACTGCGCAAGCTGTTGCACTACTACTATAATCTGCTCTCGATACTAAGCGGGCCGTAGGCCGCGCGAAGTTGTGGTATTACGTCACAAGCGCTCACGTGACTGTTAGCGAGACTCGATATTTTTCGAAACTTTGAATGCCTATAAAATCAAAACTACTAGGTACTTTTTAACTAAACAAAAACTAGTATATTTGTATACATACAGGCTTTACTGATACAACATTTCAAGCGATTTGGCATACCTAGTAACATTCTTCATTACTAGAACACCACATGCCGGGGCTGTCGTGCCGCCGGCATTGCCGCCGGCAAAGTCGTGCGGCTTGGACATTCTGAAGCCGGCGGGCTAACCCGCCGGCATTAAGCCGGCGGGCTGTGCCGGCGGGCCGCCGGCTTTGGTGTGTAGAGGCCATAACGTACATTACTTTTGCCAAGATCATCTGTCCATCTTGTTCATCTGTCTAATTGTTGGTGGACGTCCAATGCTGCGCTTGCCGATCAATGGTTAGTATTCTTTGGCATTGTTTTAAGGATACAAAGCAGGTTTTCGTAAGTCTCTTCGTTTTAGTTATTACTTCAGCCCGAGGGGAATGTAGTCGTTGAATTTTAAGCAGAAAACTTAAATAGTGTACCTACACAAGTTTTACAACAATAATGAACCGTAGTTCAGGGTTCGTTTATTTGGCAAAATTGTATTAATTTTGAAAGTATAGAGTTTTCTAAATAGAACACAGAGACGATATTAAAATAAATTATAAAAAATATATAAAAACAGATATAAAAATTACATTATGGATCCGATCTCAATCTTAAGTTTACGAAGTTCTACTAACTCAAGAAAATATGTATAAAATATAACAAAAAAAAGGCAAAGCAAAATGGGCACGAAATTATATCCCTCATTTGCATAAGTATGGAGTGGGTGGCGTCCCAGTTATCTCCTGATGATATTTTCTCTCCTTTTTATTTACGGGGTTATTATAAGTGGGAGAGGGATGGAAAATTTAGGCAATCATGCATTGCACATGGCGGGTTTCGACTGTTATGCTAATTTCCCTTTGTCGTCGAAGAGGATTGTATTTGAGTAGAGTCAATATTTTATTAGGTACGGGTCAGTCCTAAATCTGATTTTAACTTTCCTAATAATTGTTTCTGCTAATTGGATTTGATGAGAACTCAAAGAAATTCTAGGGAACTCGGATAAGGCAAAGAAAATACGCTTTTCCAATAAATTAACAAACATTCTTAGTAAGAAAATTGAAATAACTATATTAAATAACTATTAATGAAATAAATAATAAAAACAAATCTGTTTGTTTGTTTCCGTTATCAACTCATACCATTTGGGACAAGATTCATGGTGTGAGTTGACGAACGACTCATCATCAGAGAGTCAGGAGAGATTATATTATTTAATATCGTAAGAATTATTAATCAATATTTTTTTAGTACTAGCTGCAAAATTTCTACTAACTCAACAAATAACGAGATAATTAATTTAATCTACATAAAAAAGGGCTTCTATTTAAAAACTAAAAGATTCATTAAAATTTATAAAAGGATAGCAAGCTTACAAAGTAAGCAAACCGAAGTAAATTGAAAAGCAAGAGAGAAGGGCGAGAGTGAATGTAGGCCACCCTACGGCTTTCCCTTCGTTGCAATTAAAACTAACCTCAATATCAGTACTAATAAGATACACTATAAGTTAAAGTGGCGGCGAATTTTCAATGTCAATAGTTTTAACCTACTCTTTTATAAACCCATCACAGGCACCAGTCTCACACTTATCTAGTTATACGAGTACCTAAAGCTTTTGATAGCATAAGATTTTCTCACATTGTTTTCCATCACCGTTTAGAGTATAAGCACGTGTTTAGAGTAGTATGCTTCTATAAACACGATCCTTAAACAGCAGACAGGTTAAGTTAATTTCAACTTTCCTATCTTCTAAATCCAAATAAAACCCGGTAGTTTCTAACAAGATAAACTTTAAAGTTTCTTATTTGCCGTACGTTTCTATTACATTTAGTATTCCGCGGAAGAATGAGACAGGGAGTGGAACGGAGACCATCCATCTTCGGGACTTTGTTAGTGAGATTGTGGACTGCTATGTGAAGCTGTCATATTACCCAGCTCCCTTATATTTTGTGCAAACTTCCCGTGAATATCTGAGACTGGATTCATACGTTTGTAGAACTTATATAAGACTTGAAGGGTTTTGGATATGCTGTAATGATTTACATCATCTATCTAGAAAGTTAAGCTGAAATGTAAAGTGGAAATAGTTGTTATTCGATAATAATAAAGGCGTAAGTTTGTGAGTGAGTATATGGATGTTTGTGACTCTTTCACGCAAAAACTACACAGTGCATTTTTGTACTGCTGTAAAATCCATTATGACGTATTATAAATGAAAAGCTAGCTTATTTATATTTCTCTTGTATTTATCTTCGTGAATATGGATTTTTCCGTTTAGAGAGACTTTAAGTAAAATGATGTAGCACTTGTCCTAAATAAAAATTATAAGCTAAGGTTTTTAAAATTAAGTCAAATGAATTTGTTCAGTTATTTGTCTCACCCTGAAGAAGTACCAAACAATAACGAATAAGATACGCACAAACAAACTTTGCGTCTAAGTTTTAGAATAATTAACTTTGAAACATTTTGGAAATAAATTTTGATTTGATTAGGTGTTTTGCAAATTTTGAGTGATAAAAATAATTTAATTGAAATATAGGATATAATAACCACTTTTTTTGGTACCCTTTATAACTCAATTGAATTGCTTATTCTGTAATTTTTACTGAAAATCTGTTAAAAATTTAATATTTTATAACTGCATTCCGTGGTAAAAACATACTCTGTATCCAAGTTTCCCTACAAATCGCTTTTCCACTAACCATATTTTTCAATATGCCACAAAATAAAACGGAATTAAGTACCGTAACACATTTCCGCATATTCTCACGCATGAGTTGGCAGAACGGGTTTTATTAAAACATCAAAATTCGTGCGTTATGTCGATCAGTCAACCCCCTAATTCGTACGTTTAAGGGTAGATTGATGGACTAAATTCAAATTACCAACACGTATTTGCCATCGGGAAACGAATTATGAATTTTAACGGCTTTTATTTGAACGGAGAAAATTACGACTTTTTCATGCGGAAATGTAATTGAATCATGTGCTGTGATTGAATCTTAGATAACATTACTAGGCAGAAGAAAACCTTTCAAAATGAGCAAAAAAGCGAATAGAAAAGAGTTTTTCGTGAAAACCGTTCTGTTTTGATTAAACTTTACAATAATGTAGCTTATACACTTATACACCGTGGGAAAATACATCATAATACGGATGAAGCAGCGAGCGAAAAGCTTGTATTAAATATCATCAGCCAATTGAATGTGTAGTGTTAAAATTTAGTGCTTGATTTCCTACTAAACCGTGCCAGGTAAGACATACTAGGAAATCTAAAAGATGTAGCATAATATTTACGGGCTTTTCGAAATCAGTAAAGGATCAGAAACTGTTTTATTCATGGCACCCTTGTTTTTCAGAGGGTTGAAAGAGGGATTTGTTATATTGGTTTATGTAGATAATGCATTTCAAAGGTTTATGCGGTTGGGGTGGTGAAAAAGGCATTAAATGTTATACTTGTCATTTCATTTTGTTTTTTTTTTGTAGAAATGTGACTTTTTCATAAACGCATCCTACTTATACTTATCTATAACCTTAATTAAATAATTATAAAATTTCCATGGTACACGCTATTTTCTAATTTGTTTTCGAAATAAGATTTGTATCAGCTTATACGGATTTCCCACTTCTTCGCTTTGTCATAGTACCTACTATTCTTAGATCACACGCCATATACTATTAACTGTGCAAGTGGACGTAAAAAGAAAATAGTTGAGTTTACTGGTACAAAGTAATAGACACAAAAGCAGCCTTATAAATAGGAAATACAAAACAATGTTATGAAAAACCCAATTTATTAATAAACTTTTATGAGCTCTTCATTTCCTGACCTATATAATTTAATTTGTGCGCCCTCTCCCGGACAAATCCCTTGTATTTTTGCGGAAGACTGACAAAGAATAACAAAAAGTTACAATTTATTTTATTATTCATACGAAGTAGACAAAGTTGTCGAACAACGGTTACATAGAACGAACTAAAATGGTGCAACTTTTCACGTGTTTCTGCTATAGCATTAGCATCACTTTCGCTTTACAAATACTAAAGAGAAAACTTTTCTTTATACTCCTACTAGCTGACCCGCCCGCGGCTTCGCACGCTTTCTATTACCCTTAAATCTTAGATGTATGAAAAATAGATGTTTGCCAATTCTCTGTCCTACTAAATAAGCACTCGGTCAAGCTGTTTTGGAGCAGTATGGTAATTAACATTGTGGATTTTAATCGTATTTCTTATATACCAGCTACAGGATTTACAGAATGTATGTTTTTAAGTGAGTAAAGGTAACTTATCTCTTCCGCTCAGCTCTCCAAAGTTACTTAATTCTCAGTGAAATTACGGAAATTTCAAACTAGCTTCCATGTCTAGTCTATGTCGACTTTGGTCAAAGTTTTGTCGCAGTGGTCAGAGTGCGAGATGTCACGGAGCTTCATTTCATGTTCTTAGACCTTAGATAAATGACCTAACCACCGACAAACTTTTACTTTAACACCGTGTTGTAAATAAATCTGTTAATATTTTTCTCAGTTTTCATTAGTTCTAATCTTTATTGTAGTTTCAGACGTGTTTCTCGGCCTGTCCGTGGTTTCGTGAAGAGACTTATTTTGATTAGCACTTGAGTTACATTCCGAGGGTCGTGGGTTCAAACCATGCCGCGCACTTCTGGATTTTTCTTCTTGAAGCGTTTATGTGAACTTATAAACACGTGCGTTAATGCAAACATCGCATCGTGAGGAAACCATGATCTAAAAACTTTGAAGATTTGGACATTGACGCCGAAATATTCTCCTATGGAAATATCAAGATGGACAGATTATCACCTCATTATTTTTATTTATTACCATTTAGCATAGAACGCATCAGTTGTAAGAACATGTTTTATGTGAACAAAAAACTTTTGAACTTTGAACTTCTTGTTGTCTATTAACTCCTTTAGGTTTTGAATTTTGGGTTAGTTGAAAGAAATCTTCCATCACTTCCGGTATAATCTGATGACGGATATAAATACCCCTAACAATTTTTCCTCAGATGTCATTTCTTGATTTATACAGCCCAAAGATCAAAGTCCATAAATAAAAAAGGGGAGTTCAGCTGTTTCTCAAAGCATTCGCATTATTCCACTAAACGGGATCGCTTCACATCTACAGGATCACAATTGAGTAGGCCATTTACCAAGATAACATCTTTGAATACAGAAAGCGATACCATTAAGTCACGGAACTTTAGCTCTTGATCTCTACTAATAAGAACCAAGTTTCCGTGCAAGATTTACGCTAGGAAAGTAAGGGCCAGTACAATCGATTGCTTTAATGTCATTTTGGAAGATTCGGTATATTCGGAGAATTGATAAATGGAAATTCTCTAAGATTGATTAGAGTTACCGTATAACGTATTTTTCCGGTTCAAAAGCAACACTTGCCACTAAATGTTAGATTTTTTTCAATTCAATGGATGTTTCATTGTGCGATTATGATGATGGTATAAGTTGAGACTGAAAATATAATCTTTATAGGATCGATAAAAATAATTACCTAGAAATAAATTTAATTAAATCTTTATATTTTAACGGAATTTAATAAGCTCTGTTAGGATGTAATGAAGACTAAGAACATTTTGAACCTATGTCCCAAGTTTTAATCGCCCCAGAGCCAGTCGAGCGGAAGAGTTAAACGGTGTCCAAACTGGAACAATCGTAAATCTGAACCGAACTAGTCTGCGATAATAGGCAGTTACACTGGCACCTCGTAGATTAAATATATTAATTGATTATATTACTTAATAGTTAAGGTAATAAAAAATGGTAAATCGTTCCCAAATTGTTATATGATATACCGGTGCAGTACCACGATAAAAGAGCATATTTTTTGAGTTCATTTTTTGAACACTCTCTAAAGCTCTCTCTAAAATCTATTTAGTGCAAATTTGAGCTTGGGAGATTTATTTATTTATTTAACTAAATCCACAGCCCTTATAAATATATAACATTTTTCTTATATATTTTCATATATTAACACTAGATTTGCCGTAGTTGTCAGTAAAATACTATGGTACGAAAGATGGACTACATCAAACATTTTTTAGAGCTACGCATGAAATTAAATTCTCAAAACAAATAACATTATCTAGTACCTAAAATAGTATCTTCGAACACAGGTCTGGATGTTTTTGTACAAAAGTACATTATTAACTTAACTGCCCATTCCAAGGAACGGCAACTACAGTTATAATTTACTATCCAGAAGTTATAGATAGAGCTGTCTTTGTGTTCTCAAAACGTCAGTGGTTTTGATAATAAAACAGTTTGAATGTTTTGACCCAATACTACTTCTCTCATATTTTACGGAGCTATCCTTTTATGGATTCACCGACATTTATACCGTGATTCAATACGAGTTTAAGGGTTCTCAACCACCAGAACTATCGTATTTTGCTAAGTTTGCGTTTCAATCACCAATCAGTTTGCAGCATCATGACTTTTACACTGTGGACAAGCCCTTGATTGGAAGATATTGATCACCTGAAAATACTACGAAGGGCGTTACTTACAGAAATCTAACACATAATAATACAGACTGTATAAGCTGATATATTGTTTATATGCTAAGAATCTTAATTATTATTCATAAATTATATGCTTGATTTAATTTTCTACGCTTATTATAAAAAAAAAACATAGTTTTTGTTAGTCAGTTTTGTTAGTAGTTGCTAAAATATATTACTTACTACTTGCCTTTAGGCCGTTTGCTAAATGTGTTTTTATATAATTGGTGAAGTAAGGAAACGTTATTACGTTTCCTTAAAATAGAGTTAAGATTATTTTAAAAAGCTTCCGTAAGTTATGTAAATGTTTACTTGCAGTTTTCTTAATATAAATCGAGCAATTTCCATTCAATTTTCTTATACTAAATTTATTTACAATACCGATTCGCATCCCGATTCACAGGAAATGGAAAATGGTGAGAGTATTTATAGATGTGGGTCTGCTGTTGAAAAATAAAGATGTCAAGCCAGTAAACTTTATTAAAACGAATTGCTTGCATAAACTTTAACCCAGCGCATTATTCTGCTGATCTATTCACAAACTGAAAGAAAACATTATATCTTGCGTAAACACTAATATTTTGTCCTGACGTATTTAATATCAAACTACCAAGTTGTATTTAAAATATTGTTATTGATCCATGAAGGTCGAACCTCTAGAGAAAGTAACACTTCATTCTATGAACTAATTAGTAAAAAAACTATACTTAATAGTACAGTACATGTTTAATGCAAAACGTACTCGAACCTCACGTGATTTAAGAATAAGATAAATTGCATATCAATACGATGTTAAATAAAATAGATCCTCAAGCAGAATTTTCTTAGTTTAAAAATTTGCTCTATTCTTCGCCTTCTGTTATCCCACCTATTTCAACCCTGCAATAAACTAGCCGTTTCAATATTCGCTGTGTTACAAAGCCTTCTTATAGAATGTCCGAAAAGGACGATGGAAGGATGGCTTTGGCCTTTTGAAAATGTTAAGCTACAAAGACTGCACACCGTGAAGGCAACGAAATACCTAAAGGTTTGACCGGATTTTCTCCATGAAGATGGGCTTAGAATTTTAGACCGTGTACTCGTATTTTGCACCGCCTCTGGTACGTCACTGATGTTTTGAAGATTGTTTTACCATTTTGTGTTTATTTTATGTCAGACGTACCTATATACATACAAAATTATGATTATGGCAAAACACAGAAGAACTAGGTAACTGTAACAAATTCAATTGGATTAGCTCGTTACAAATGAAAGTTTGAGATATTTTGTCGCCTTGCGTTCAGTCAATTGCAACCACAAATTACGTGAAAGTAGAAGGTTAATTTTTAAATGAGTAAGTTGGATAAGTGGTAGCACATTCGACTCTTATTCTTAAGGTCGTGGGTTCAAACCTAGCCACGCACCAAAAACACAGTGCGCTTTAAAACACAAACCGGAATATTCTAAGAACTTTAAAAAGTTTGAAGGCCATGGGTTATTCACTAACCCTCACCTGAGCAGCTTAGTAAATTAAACCCTTATCTCTCTAGTCAACAGAGAAGTCACTGTATTCCAGCAGTGGGAATGTAAAAAAGTGTGATGATGATGATGCTGAGAGGGTAAATAAATGCCAAGCTCAACGTTATTACACAAAGCCTAATGTTGTGCTATTATTGTATACAAAGCATGTAACAAGCGTGTACGTATTATCGATAGTATAATGTGTCTATTGTATTGTACATTAAGCACAAGCGCTGCTTAAGGTTATTGTAAACCAATTCAATACACATCACAGAACATTAATTATGCGATAATAATCACATGAGTAGGAAACTCGATTATTACATACATTGGTACTTAACAATCATAATTTAAGTTTGTTTCTTAATCATCATTTTCATACTTTGAACATCCACTGTTGGACAAAGGCCTCTAATAATTGGGTAATTTATATTTATAATGTATAATAAAAAAATCTATCCATGTACCTATGTTTCGTAACTAACGGAGTTTATGTATATTTTAATTAAAATATACAACGAACGCAATTGCGTTTGTTGAATTTTCGTTCGTTATTAGTTGAACAAGTTTAATCCTAGATGGGTAACTCTAAAGAATCTAAGAAGTGCTTGGGGATCTGGTATAAAACTATGCATAGAAAAGGTGTCTAACCTGTTTGTTACAGGTTTGAATTGATTCCACTAGAGTTTGAGAAATCGATACATACCCCGAAATTAGAGCGTCCTAACAATCAAACAAAATTTACAAGACAAGTTGTTGTGTGGATACCATTGAATGTGAATAATGAAACTGCTTTTGATTAATTAAGTTGTCGGCAACTTTGAAATCTAGTCTGGTTCTTGGTTATGAGGGAAAAGCGAATTTGATTAGTTCACGACAACTGCTATTGAAAAACAATACAGGGCAAACTTAGTTACTTTAAAGATATAGGTTATGTATAAAATATAATAAATACCTACACTCTAACTATAACAACAGGTCTGAAAAACTGTTATGTAAATATTATCAGAGTAAAAAAAAACCGGGATATTAAATTAAAAAGGACTGAACTCGAATACAATATGAAGGTCATGTCTTTAAATTAAACAAAGAAGAAAAACAAGGTTTCGCCGAATTGCTTGTCCCTGTTTTCTCAAACGTAATGAAAACGTAACTAGATATTTTTACAATCATGAATAATTAATTTTAGATAATATTAATTTTCTTCATTAAAAGTTAGATAATTATTTTTAATTTAAAGTAACAATTGAAGCGATAAAAAGGAAAACGTTGGCTTCATGGCTTCATGGCTTCGAGCTTAACGTAAAATTTAATAAATATAGTTTTATAAAGTACCTGGTCTTTGTGTTAATCCTATATATCACTGTTCACAATATCAAAGCGGTGATAACGCGTTGACACCCAATTAATAACCAATAAAATTCGGAATTTTCAACCTCATTCAGGATAGGCCACACGTTAATTAACAAGGGTAACGAGCGACCGAGAACAATGAAGCTTGAAGCCTCTGTAAGATAACCTCTCGCCGACAAAATGAACTTTAGCACACAAAACGTTCTATATTGCCTAAACTTGTTCACATTTTATCGTAGTGATTTTATTTCTCATCATCCACATACTACAGTACATCCAATTACAGGCACGAGCGTTCATAGGGGAATCCATAATAGGTTTAGACCTTTAATGGATTCGTTTATTGGATCACCACGTTTACCAAAATTATTAGGGACTTATAAACAACCATTTTTTTTACGCGTACCTTCGGTGACACACCAGCGAAAAAGCTCATTGAGTTAGAACTTCTTCGCTCGTCTATCACCGACTTTATATACAAATTCTTCTGTCAGTTAAACGACACTACGACGATACTATTTTTAGACCGGCACCACACGCTGGCCAATTAGGTTGTAATTGCCTCATTACGTTAATGTAATAGGTTTAAAATATTAATTACCAACAACATTAATGGACGTGCTTATTCAGTTTGAAAATTGTATTTTGACGATTTGTATAATAAATAAGGCAGTGCTGAGCTTTGAATAATTGTTAGCTGATGCTGAACTAAATGAGGTCAATGATTCAAAATTGTAATACTAATTACTATGACATTAGTTAAACTTATTATTATATATTTTTTTTCAAAATCAATGCCACTTTGCACTCAAGCTGTTGTTACGGGTGCTAGATTTTTAATCTATTCTATTTTATTTATATTTTTTTTTGTTTTTGTACTGACCCTAAGATGAATCGAGTGACTTACAGTATTGCAAATAATTCCTTATAATAATTTCATAATATTTTCGTAAAATATGTTGTGTACCAAAGTATCGGTTATGGTGCAAGAAAACAAAATTTATTCGGAAAACACGGTGTAGGAACGCGGAACTTTGAATTCTTTATGCTAACAGCCACATAAAAAGTAAGTGAGGTCGTTGGTTCATGAAAATCGATGCCTTGGAGACTATTTTGAGGTTCTGTACCAATATATTTTTGTACTGTTACATCCTTTGATATTAGTAAGCTAAGCTGTAAGCTTTTATTTTCACAACTGGGCACGGTTCACAAAACTGGTATTTCTATTTGTGCCATCCCGAACAGTATACAGTTGATGACGTTTTATAAATCTTTAAAGATGTAAAAGTATTTACTTACAACTCAAGGTTGGACCTAAAAACTATTTATGAAATATCATCACGTGAACAAAGACGTTTTGAAGATTTTACATACTTTATACCGCTGGAAAAAAAATACCTGCGGGAAAGTGTAGAACGCGGGCGAAGCCACAGGGCCGCAACTAGTGTACTTATAAAGTGTAAAATCTAAGCTGCAACACTAAAATAAATAAAGTTTAAAATGTACACGAAACTCAAATGAATGCCTCAATATTTCATCCAGTGGCAGTTATTCGAATAACTAGTTCCCGCAACCCGCGATTATGTCACCTCGGTAGTGGCTATTGAAAAATGCGATCTGATAGTACTTCAGGCACCGAGTGGAAAACGCGCCCATGCGTCAAGCACCAGATAATCATTGGAATTTATGCCCCATTAAGTTCTATTTCAATGGACAAGAGGTCACACGTGATTGTGAGTTTAGTGCCATTGCACTTTTACGTGATGCCAGAAAGTAGGTACTAAAAAGCAACGCGTTTTCTATCTTTAAATTCTCTATTGCACTTTCAAAATTTCATGAAATACATATTATACTCGTAACAATGGGAATTACTCACGTACAAAAAGTTGCGTGTGTGCTTGTTATACTTACGCTAAAACGGTCAAACTATTTGTCTCTGAAAAAAGATATTATTATATTTATACCAGGAATATGCACTGGTAAACTTTCTATCGATTAGAATAGGTATTTTTTATATTATTTTTATCTAACTGTCACATTACAGAGGAGAACGCTCACATATTTCTAAAGCTTTAATATAATCTTATATTACTCATTACGGGTTTAATTAACGCGGTAAAATACTGTTTGCACAGTACAATTTAATATCTTTGCATAAAGTTTAATATTATTTTGCATGAAACAGAGTTTATTTGCAGGTATTATATTAACGGTATAACATTTAAATAGTTATTAGAATTATTTAACAAATTCAAAGCTTTACTAGGTTTCGTAGCACTCTACGAAATCGTCTACGATACCAAAAGCGTAGACCGTCTACGACGTAGCACGGCCTTTTTAGGGTTCCGTAGCCAAATGGCAAAAACGGAACCCTTATAGATTCGTCATGTCCGTCCGTCCGTCCGTCCGTCCGTCTGTCCGTCCGTATGTCACAGCCGTTTTTCTCCGAAACTATAAGAGCTATAAAGCTGAAATTTAGTCAGTAGATGTATTCCGTAAACCGCACTAAGATTTCATAAAAAAATTGAAAAAAAATAAATTACATTTGGGGGTCCCCATACATAGGACTGAAACTTAAAAACTTTTTTTTAATCAAACCCATACGTGTGGGGTATCTATGAATAGGTCTTCAAAAATCATAACAATGTTTCTAACACCATTTAATTCTAAACTTAATAGTTTGGACGTGAGACTCTTCCAAAGTGGAAAACAGAGTGTCCCCCCCCCCTGTAATTTCTAAACTAAGAGGATGATAAATCTAGAAAAAATATATATTGTACATTTCCATAAAAACTAACAACGAAAATTGGTTTGAACGAAATCTATCAAGTAGTTTTTTTATTATACGTCATAAACTATTTCGTATAAACAATTGCTGCGGAAGCCTACATGGGCGAGTCCGACTCGCACTTGGCCACTTTTTCCGAGAAGTATGCGCTAAAAAAAAACTTTGTTTGAAAAAGTTTTACGTATTGTTACGAAATTGACAGACATCTTATACATTTTACAGCCAATTTCATGGTTTCGAGATGATATTCAGGGTTAAAAAAGAGTATTTTCAGTTCCTACAAAATAATAACTAACCTAACACTTAATTATTAATACCTATTGAGATTGCCTAATAAAATGTATTTTGTTTGACATGCCTGTTATGTAATATAACTTTATGGTTAATAAATAAATTGAAATTGAATTAACACAATTTTTATATCACTTCATTAAAACATGCAACGGGCATTGCAATAAAAAAAATACAAATTAAGTAATTCAAGCTCGCATCGTAGCCTTAGTAATAAAACGTTCACGTAAACAATTCCCAAATGTCTTAACCCGTAATCTACTTTAATTAAATTAGTAAACAACTTCGTATTGATAATAATAGCTCGGCATTAAGGTGCTTGATACTCGTAATAGGACATTAGCAAAATCCTAATGAATTCACCTTACTCTCTTGACGTTCTATTAAAGTTGTGGAGCGTCTACTTTCCAAGTACTTAAGCGGTGGTTACAATTTACAATTAATGCAGTACTATATTATGTTTATATGAGTTCAACATGTAACATGTATACTTAACTAGTTTCTGATGTTTTGAATAATGTGTTCATATGAGTTTAACAGATAACATATAAAATCATTATAAATATTGTTACAATATTAAAAAAAAAATTATATATTGCTGGACAATTCATACAGCAATATCTAGGCCACGTGGTAAGCTCGAAGCTTGCATCAGATTGTATCGAGTGTCAATTTCAATGAAAACATTGTAACTGCAAATGTAATTATTCAAACAAATCATGCCAATATTTACTTGATTGCAAAATAGCAGATAACTGTTATCAACAACGATAAAACCCCAATAACGTGGGCGAAATAAGTTATTTAATTAGCGCCCACCACTATTCACGAATAGTTTATAACTTTGCGTATAGTATTTTATTCTTGTTCTGAACGTGAACAATGTTAGAAACAACACTTTAGGTTCGTTTGAGTATTTGGTAAAATTAGATAGGTTACCTTACGCCAAAGTTAAGTTAGGTTAGTGGTTAAAGTTTGTTCATAAACGCATTGAAAGGTTGTATTTATGTTTAATATTATACTCGTATATAAATTAAGCCGAGCGGGAGTCGTGTTCGCTACGTGGGAGCACACACGACTTTTATTCCGTAGGTCGAGGATTCAAACGCGTAGTGTCAACTCATTTACCACGAATTTTACACCATAACGGTTATGTTATCGTAGAGTTCCGTGCCAAAACCGATCGGGTTCCGTACAAAGACCACTCTGATGTTACAAGCGCTTAGCTGAATATCCCCTGACGATTAACCGGTAATTATGCAAAATGCCCGGTTTGGCATTTACATAAACACACGGCTACAGGTTGAGCCAAAGTGAACATAACTATGCTAAATAATAAGGTTTGTTTTCGCATACATTTGAACCTTTTGCCGTGAGCGGGTTTGCTTATCGTTGAGTGAATTATTTTGCTTTGATTTATTCAGATCTGTTATAATAGCTTGTACTTCAGTATTTAGTCTGATCCTATTAGGATCTGTCTTTCAGTATTCATCCTATAGTCTTCAAGACACGTCTAGAGTGTAATAGGTAGGCTATATCTAGGTAATCTACTTTCAATTGATACATACGAAACGTTGTTCTTAATAATAGACCTTATTATCTTATGCAGCTCTGAGTTTTCCAAAGTGCCTAGGAGGAGGCTATAATCAAACTTCTCTAGGGGATCGCATGAGAATATTATTTGTATTGTTTTCAATTATCATTGTATTAAAGTTCATTAAAAGTATTGGTAAAAGAAATACTCCAGGGAATGATAACAAGCAGAAACAACATTTTGAATAAAATAAAATAAATAAAATAAAAAAGCTTTTTATTTACCACTACTTCTGAAGTTTACAAAAACACATTACTTAACTAAAACTAAACTAACCTAACTATATACAATACATATTTATGTTAAATTTTTAGTTGAATTTGAGTAGGGTTCGCCTGTGGCGATAAAAGCCTCCTCCAAGCTTTTCCATTCATCTCTGTCCCTTGCTTTTCTGGCCCATAGCTTCCCAGCCACTCTTGTTATGTCATCACACCATCGTTTTGTTGGTCTTCCTCTAGAACGTTTGCTATCTCTTGGAAACCAATTTGTGACCACTTGGCTCCATCTATTCTGATTTAAGCGTTGTAGATGACCTGCCCACTTCCACTTCAAGCTCAGGACTCTGCGAACTGCATCTTTTGCTTTTGTCTTCGACCGTATTTCTGAGTTTTTGATTCTGTGCTTTTTTCTCACTCCGATATAGCTCCGTTCCATTCCCATTTGGCACACCCTGAGTTTGTTGAGAATTTTGTTGGTAAGAGGCCATGTCTGACAGGCATATGTAAGGCATGGGGTAATGCAGATATCCATTGCCTTTGTTTTCAGTGGTATAGGGAGATTACCTTTAAATACTTCTTTCATGCTCCAATATTTGCTCCAGGTGTTCTTTATTCTCCTTTCTATTTCTTTTTCCCCGCATTTGTTAAATGAAATTAAATGTCCAAGATATATGTAGTCTTCTACATATTCTAGTAATCTGTTTTCAATAGCGATGGGTACTTTTTCTCTATTTGTCATTAGCATAGTTTTGTTTTCATTTACTTTTAAACCTACTATATCACTTTGGAAGCATAGAGTATCTATCATATATTGTAATTTTATTGGTTCTTCCGAAAGTAGGACTAAGTCGTCTGCGAATCTTAAGTGGGAGAGATAGTCACCGTCAATGTTTATTCCTACATTTTCCCAGTTTAGTTTAGAGAATATAAGTTGCAGCACCGCTGTGAACAGCTTGGGAGACAGCGGGTCTCCTTGTTTTGATCCTCGCTCTATTGGGAATGGTAACCCAGCTGATTCTAGTTTTACTCGTGCCTTGCTATTTCTGTATATCTCCTTAATAATGTCAATGTAGTTTTTATTTATACCTTGAGCGCTGAGTGCTGTCCAAATGGCTTTGTGGTGAATCGAGTCGAATGCTTTGGAATAGTCAATGAAGCATATGTATAAAGGTTTGTTGTACTCTCTGTATTTTTCCATTACTTGTGTTAATGTGTGTACATGATCTATTGTAGAGAATTTTTTCCTAAAGCCAGCTTGTTCTACGGGTTGCTTTTCATCTAGCTGTTTTTCCATTCTTCTTAAGAGTGTGGATGTAAATAATTTATATAGAGATGACATTAAGCTAATAGGTCTGTAGTTGGCGATATTTTTAGGATCTCCTTTTTTGTAAAGCAATATTATTTCTGAAATGTTCCATTGTTCTGGTATTTTTCTTTGTTCTAAGATAAGATTGAACATATATGTAATTTTGTTGATTAGCAATTCCTTTCCAATTATTAACATATCATTTGTTATTCCATCTGGTCCTGGACTTTTTTCAGCTTTCAGATTTTTTATTGACATATTAATTTCACTCTCCATGAAAGGTTCAACTTCATCCTCATTAGGTAACCATGATTCCTCTAGATGTATATTTACTTTATTTTCATATAATTTTTTATAAAAATCTGTTGCCACTTGAAGTAGATTATTTCTATTGGTTATTGTGGTACCCAAGTTATTCTGCAGTTGACTTATAAGTGGTTTGGAAGAGCTTAGATGCTTGAATGCCTTCTTGACTGCACCTGTACTTTGTAAATGCTTTTCAATGACATTTTTCCTATAATCTTTTGTATTTCTTTTTATTTTTCTTTTAATGATTTTATAAAGTTTACTAAGGGATTTCTTTTCTTTTCTAGTTTTTGATATTTTATATTTTAGTGTGTGTCTCTGCTCTATAAGTTGCTTGATTTCATCTGTGATTATTAATTGGTTTTTCCTTGTTTTTTGTGACAGTTTTGCTTTGTTAGCGCTTGATTGAATGGCCTTTTCTATGTTGTCATATATTTCCTGAACAGATGTTTTCCCTTTAAAGTTTGACTCATATGATGATATTTCAGTAGAGTATATTTTTGTATCTATGTACTTGCATGTCATGGAAGAAAAATTGGATCTTTTTCTTTTTGTTGCTCCCATATTTATAGTTGCTCTTACAATACGGTGGTCGCTGGAGTGTTTGAAGCTGCTGAGTACACTGCAATTAAGAATCATGGTTGGTGTATTTGTAGTAATAAAGTCTATTTCATTTCTTGTTTTGCTGTCAGGTGCAAGCCACGTCCACCTTAATTTTGGAGATTTTTTAAACATAGTGTTTATAATCTTTAAATTATTTTGTAAACAAAAGTTAACAAAAACCTCACCTTTTGAGTTTCTTTTGCCATAACCATGTATTCCCATCACACTCCTCTCACCTTCTTTATAGTATCCAATTTTTGCATTCATATCACCCATGAGAAAAACTTTGGTTGTACATTTGTCAACTGTTGCCTGGAGCATGTTGTAGAAGTCTTCTGTCTCTATGTCTGTGGCTTTTGATGTTGGTGCATATACTTGGATTATTGTGAATATTTGTTCGCTTATACAGACTTCAATAAGTGCTATTCTTTCAGATATTCCTTGAAAATTATTAAGTTTAATGTTACTGTCCTTTTTTATAAGGAAACCAACTCCATACATTCCTTTTGTTTCTCCGTAGGTACATAGTAAGTATTTTTCTCTATCTTCTATTTTATAGCCTGTTCTTCGAGCTTCACTAATGCCGAGTATATCCCATTTAATTTCTGATAATGCATTTTCAAGTTCAATAATTCTCATATCACTTGCAAGAGATCTTACATTAAGTGTAGCTATGTATATTAAATTTTTGGTGTTTTCTTTTGGAGGGTTTTGGTCTGCAACCCCTGTGGTGACCAACCATTCTAGGGGAGGGTTTTCTAATCTACTTTTATTATATGTTTTTTGGGGCACATTAGCGTTTTGGGATCTTTTTGGTTGCTATATATTCAAACCTGAGGTATGACTGGTAGAGGGTTCCTCTATGCTGGCTGAAGAATTTCTTTTTTGGATGAAATTGGACATAGTTCGTTGTGTAGGGTAAGCCTTTGATATCTTATTTTTCTTCATCGGCTGATGTTTCAACCCAATACTGTTATCGTTTTGAGCTATTGTTGCAGATGGAGGTGTAATTTCCAACTCACGTTTTTTATAGTTTGAGCTCCCATCAGTCACTTGTTGGTTTGACCTAGATGTTGGTATAATTATTTTGTCGTACCGCAGGTATGCTTTCCTGCCTTCATTCCATTCTTTTTGCAGCTGTTCTTGTAGTGTTTTGCGTATTTCTAATATGTGTGCAGGAAAGTCTTCTTTTACATTGATTTTTAGATGAGATATCATTTTCTTATTTTTCAGAATGTTTACTTTCAACCCATATGTTGTAGTTGTAATAATTATGGGTCTTATTTTGTTTGGGCTATATTTGCCTAATCTTCTTACTATTTCAAGGTCTTTCCTTTGACAAACTAACCCCATGTCCTTGATAACATGGAGTATTTTTTCCTCTAATTGGTCATAAGATTTCTCACCTTCATCAATTCCAAAAAATATTAAATTTCTCATTCTTATATGCTTTTCTAATATATTTATCCTGTTTTCTTGATCCTGAGATTTGTCCTTTAATCTTTCAATTTCATCTTGGATTTGGTCGAACCTTTTATTTATGTTTTCATTTATTTTTGAAGTAATTCTATCTTCCTGATCAAGTAATTTTATATTAATGTCGCTACTTATCTTCACTCTGAGCTCGTGGAGCATTCTTTCCATATCAGTGGTCATGATGAGGTAAAAACACTTGTAAGGTAGTGCAGTTTTGTTCTACAGAAGCAATGACTTGACACTTTTTGTAGGTTATATTTCTGATAATTTATTGTCAAGACTCACTGTTTCGGCTAAAAAACCTATTAGTCCTTTGGCCCCGAGTATTTAACTGCCCTTTTATACTGATATTTTGCTTTTCCTTCGTGATAATTTGTCTTGAACTGTGCTTTTTTTGATCGGTTTGATCTTGTTATTTTCTCTAGTTTTGTAATATGGATTTCTTGTCACTGTTATCTATCCGAATTCTAAAATGATTTTATATAGATTCGAGCACTTTTCTATTGGTTTTTACTATTATTTAACAAATTAATTAAATATTTCTTGGAGAGTGAATGATTACGTAATGGCCCCAGTGTTGCCATTTTGAATATAAAATCTTAATTAACTGTCGTAAGTTTCAACCAAGAAATTTAATTACACAATAGCACTGAGGTATCTCGCTTTGCTTTTCGTTTTACAAACAGTTTCCTGAAAGTAAATTGAAAACAATGAACCAATGGACTTCATTATAAATCCAGTTGAAGCCATGAATTATAAAATAAAATTGCAATTAATTTCTCTTCTGCCTGCGTGCAAGGGACCAAGGCTCACGTAAAAAGTTTCGACTGAAATTATTGGACTAGAGATAAATAAAGAATCTCTTCAAGAAAATCTTTACAAATAGCGACTAATTTATACTCATATTACCTAATTTACATATCTCTGAATGAAACAAAGAATACAAGTGAGACATACCAATAACACCGACTTATAATTTGGGAAGCGATAGCTATATATGGGTGTCTGGGTGTTTATGTATGTATAATAAAAAATATCTATCTATTTATGTATATTATATTAAGTATATCAGAAATCTAGCACCCGTAACACAAGCTTTGAGCTTACCACGGGGCTAGATGTCGTTGTGTAAAATTGTCCAGCAATATTTATTTATGTATTCTTATGCCGGTAACACGATCATTATAAGTCGGGTAAGGCCAACAATTTCATCCCAGTACGTTGAACATCATTATTAGCAGTGCGGTGTGGAACACCAAGTGGTTGTGTTCCGAGTTATAAGAAAACGAACATATTCGATATATTTTATCATTTATTTGCACACCGTTTACGGAATCCAATAGTTGCAAGGTCATTGTTTTACAGAACGCAAAATGAATGAATGAGAAATTTATTCACGAGGAGAAATTGCTACATAACTTTGCCAATTTATTTGTTTCGAGTTCCGTGGTCGTGCTGTCTAGGTAAGTTAGATTAGTTGGATTCCGCGGGACCCACGCAAGAATCGCAATTTGGGATGACCAGTGAATTTGATACATGTTCAAATGACACACAAGTACACTGGTTTTTACAACAATACATACATGTAAAACAGACGTGAAAAAGTCTAACATGTGTGATGCTTAATAAAGTTTCCATTTAATATATATAAATATTGCTGGACAATTCACACAGCAACATCTCGCCCCGTGATAAGCTCTATACTTGTGTTACGGGTGCTAGATTTCTGATATACTTTATAGAATATACATACATAGATATATAATTGAATACACATACATAATTATATATATAGATATACAACATATATAATTAAAGAGTTCGTCTAAATTTTAAAGTTATTGCTCACAGGTACTTAATTATCTATTATTTTAAGTGTTACATATATCAATGCGGTATTTTACAGCTACATTGCTAAGATATTTTTACTATTAAGTTCTCTGTAAACTAATGCTAGAGTAAATCTTATTTGAACCGATTCCGATTTCCACTCCAATAGCTCACCTATAACTCACACCAAAGTTAACTATCGCCATTTTCATAACGAGGTTAATCGCTACCCTATTACCACAAGGAAAAGGCTCATAAATATACAGCAAGATGGCAATGACTGTCAACAACAGGCACTTACCACATTGTAATTATTACAGCCATTTGTGTCGCATGGCTCGTTGGCTCGGGACTCCCGTTATATCAATCTGATTAGTCCTGGGGGGCGATAGTGCGTGCTTCATGTCTAACCCTGCCCGTCCGCACGTGTGGACACCAATTTATGTGTAAAATATTACTGGACAATTTGAAATACAATGTCTATCTTAAGGTTATACGAGTAATTATTTTAAACAGCACCGTGTTGGCTAAGCACACTCTATTTTGATTTCGAAGGCCAACAAACCCCGTCAAGCACATTTGGATTATTTTTTCATTAAAAAAAATATGTACGCTTTAAAATCACGTTCTTTATAGGTGAAACCAAATAGCACCTAAATCGGCCCGGCCGTTCACCAAGGGAAATAGGGATTCATCTTTATCTATAGAGATAATAATTATAGTTGGACAATTCACACTGCAATATCTAGTATAAAATCCCTTTGGCGATTTGACGACTTCTGTGGGGAAATATGGGGTGGTACTATTATAAGGCTGGCTCCACATGACTGAACTGCATCCTCAAATCTAATCCGTACCTAGAGGGGTTTTTCTGCGCTTGTCCGCACTGTAGTTATTGTCATCAAGCGTGCGTCGATATTACCTATAACTACTACGTTACATCATCAGCATTGTTTAATGAATGGATTAAATTACCACCATGTCTAACATTTCGTGCTCCTGGAAATAGATTAAAAGCGCATAATTTTTATTTGTCTGGGTGATTATCAATGAAAAATGTGAGTTATTTTTACTTTGTTTTAAAAAAGTGTTTAAAAATATGTTAGACATCTAGATACTATTTTTATTTATTTTTTATTTTATTTTTTATTTTATTAAATCGGGATTAATTAAATTTAAAATTGCTTGTTCCAAAAGTAAATCCTATAAATGAAAACTAGACAAAAGTTCCACATTCGTTGTTTACAAGACAAATCTATAAATGGTGCGTCGGCGACGGAGAGTTGCAACTCAATCAGAACTTTACGACATCCGGTTATGTACTCTATTGCTGGACGCTCAGCGTTAAAAACCACCAACCCCCTATTTAACATGGATACTGGGATTTCTCTCTTGACGAGGGAGATAAAGCCTTAATACACCAGTCACTGTCCTTCAAACTATTAAAAGTTCTCGGAACATGCCGGTTTCCTCACGATTTTTGCCTTCACTGTTAGTGCACGAGTTTACAAAGCGCACGTATTTTTTTTCAAGATGATAAATCAATGATTTCAACGGTGTTTGAACTCACGACCTTCGGAATGAAAGTCGAGTGTGCCCCGTTTAGCGAACAGGGCTGACGGCATTAAAAATCATTTTTATTAAAATCAATATTTGCCATAAATATTTTTTAATTTGTGTGCCATAAGTAGGTATAATTGGTATTTGTTATTTTTGGTGATATTTTTGTATTATTAATTAGAAATGTGCCGCTTAAAATGTTTTATGAATCGTTGGCGAAACTAAGTGATCATTATGTACCCAATGCGAAATAAACAAATTGAATTGAAAGTTTTGCAGCTTGTAGGGATTCGCTTGTGGCGCAATGAGTTCTATTTTCCTATTCGTGCATACATTCTTTGCCTGAAATCTTAAACGTGTTCGGGTTGTATCGATCCGAAAAACAGATTTCAGTAAGAAATTCTATTCTTATTGCAATTGCGTCTAATAAAATAGCAGGAAAAGCGCTTCGTGCGCAGAATATTTATATCTAACGCCAGTTTTATTTTAATATAAAATAATTTTTCATACTCTTAATTTTTTTAAATAGCATGTGAGTACTTATTAAATAATAACCACAATATCAATCTTCTGTTGTTGATCAATCCTTGGTTTCGTACAATAAGACGCAGTGTTATCTATGGTGAAACACGGAAGTCCCTGTTGTGAAGGTTCCGACACTACAACTCTAAAGCTGATTGTACAAAAGCAAATATGAGGTCGATAGTCGACGAGCAATTTCAAGATTTGCAGTTGTCTTCGCATTTCCGGATGAGGTACGGATATTGATATACCCATATTTTAGTTTACGATAGCTTAGGCGCTTATCCGTTTATCTGATTTAATCTTCAAGTCTCTCGGAGTTTTAAAAACTTGTTATGTTTAACTTTCATTTATTGGTTCTATAAGTTGATCTTTAATTTAATTTAGATTATCTTTAATTTAGAGTTCTATTGAATTTTATTCGTACTATACTACTACATAATTTAACGTTAACCAGTTAAAATTGTTATTTATGATCATGAAATGAAATATTTTTATTCATTTGAATTAATTTAAAACATCTAGAAAGCTACTATTTATATGAATTCCAAATTACTTATATATCACAATTTATTGTAGATTAGAAAAGTAACCACTTAGAAATAATTTTCATAACAGCTTCGAGCATATTTTTGCAAGCCTGAGAAGTTCACACCCATCCCAAAACAAAACTCTATCAGGATTCTTCGTCAAGATGCCGTGCACCCACAAATGAGAGACGTGTCACTGTTTTATCCTTTGTACATAATTCCACGTAGTCAGGTCGCCTTCTCTACAATTTACAACTCAGATACGTTAGGCATCACACTGATTGCACCGTAGCAGGTATTCCAAACGCGGGCATATATTGTAATTCCTCACATCAGAGGTATCTGTTTGATCGAATACGTGCCACATTCTCTGACTCAATCGAGAATCTTGGCCTGGTATAAGGAATTGGACTCGATTAAACTTGGATGTTTATCGGGTCGAAGATTAAAACGACTTTACCCCGTTAAATTAAGAGAATACTTCTGGATAAAGTTAAAATGTTACATACAATCAGATCACTTAACAAAATTAGTTCTGATAATTTTAGGCAAGGTGAAAGGCTATTTATAGCACAGATTTATAGTAAGATATAGACAGCCTAAAATTAAGGCTCTGAATGAAATCTGAGCCCGTTATAATCAATGAACCATTCGTCTAACCTAGAAATCACAAACCTCGCTTTATGAGCGCGATGAAAGTGAATAACAAAGTCACCTTTCAAGTGCCAAATCATCATTCCATTTTGAGCTTTAGCTTCCTGAAAATTAGGTTTCAAATGGTAGCAAAAGTGGTAAATGCTAGAATGGGAGTTTAGTTGCAGACTCATCAAAGGCCGGTCTATCGCCGATTTCTTTTTATTGTGTACGTTGACGCATTGCCTCTGGATGCTCCGGATTTCGCTTCCGATTCGGATGTCCCATTAGGAAGTTTGAAGAGTTGCTTTTGTCCTTTATTTTAACTTTATATCAGTGTTTATATGTGTTTTTTTCGTGTGTATGTTTGCAAAAAAATATTTAATGGCAAAGAAATCAAATGTATTCAAAGCGATAACAGTATTGTGAGAGAAAATAAATAAAAATTTCATTCAAAAATTTCATTCATTTCATTCATTCAGTATAAACGAAATGATTGTATTTTTTGTATTGTGTGTATAAAACATTTCGGAATACCTTTTGTATTCCGGAAATATTGCGTATGGAATTTTTTGAGGAATCAATGTAGAATTCAAGCCAGATCGATGTGTTTAAAAACTGACACAGAAAAAATTAACATAAATACTTATTTAAACATTTAATTAAATAACCGTTAAACTATGATAAAACTAAACCAACACAATATATAAATTTAAATGGTAGAACCCAATAATCTAGTCTATTTTTATAAGGAAACCTTAAACTGTTCTGCTGAAGTCTTTGCAAATAAATCTCAGGTTTTTGTTAGTTTAGAACTGCAACGAAATGTTTATCAGATGGTGGATTCATAAACGAGTAATTACAGAAGGCCGACAGCACAGTAGAGGCGAGCAGTAAGTTATGACATCGTAAATTTGTCGGTTGTCAGCGTCCACGACTTGACAGCCGCCGGATTAGCCGAGTGTGGTGCACCGCGGCACCGCTTTAAAAATGAGCTACTTGGTACTCTTTGATTTAAAAAAAATTAGAAAAGCCATATACATGTATAATAAAAGGTAATAAATAAATTGATGAATATTCCTTGACATTTCACACAGCAACATCTAGCCCCGTAAAGCTCAGAGCTTTTGTTACAGGTACTAGATTTCTGAAATACTTATTGGGCAACATAAAATATTATATATAGATAGATATTTTTTTATTATCCATAGAAAACACCTTTTTACAAATTTTCACCCTGAGGTGGGAATCTAACCCGCAACCTTACGTAGCAGGCGAACCTTTCACTGCGCCAAGATCACCATTTGGTTGTAGACCCATTTTATACGAGACGCTTTAGATCGATAACCATTGCATCTTCTCAGCATAATTGGACTTATCCAGTGAGCGGTGAAAACGAATATCTTCAATTCAGTCCAGTTCGTAGCAGTTCAGAGAAACTAAAACCTATTAATTCAAGACCCTCAGAACAATGAAACGGAGACTCACTACATCCAAATTCATTAGTGGGAGCCTCTCTAAATATTCCCTCTTTTAATTAGCTACTAGCGAATCGCTTGATCATTGTTTTCATTGAATTGTTCTTGTGTTGTAATCTGTGGAAATCTACGCGTATTAATAATTTCAAAGAATACTGTAAAAGGATGTTCATTTACATAATATATTTATACAAATATTTCCATAAACACAGGTATTTACATGGTCACAAAAATAAAAAATGATGAAAAAAATGAAGTAAATAGTATATGTACCTAATTCGTCTATGTAAGTTACAAATTCTCTACTAATTTATTCATTTTATATAACATCATAACATCGGTTACTACCCCTTCATACATAATTTAAATCATATTTCAACTGGGTAACGTTATTCTAGATAATTCTAACGATTTATTGTAACAGGCGCAGGTGCTTTTATTCCTTTTAAAAACTTTAAAACACGGTGCTCTGGTTCGTGAAAGTGCTGTAATAATAGATGATATGGTCAGCGGAACTTAGCCATATGTGCCTAGTACCGGCAGTAGATCTTATTGTGAACTTTGATATGTAAATGTATGCTATATCTTTTAAATAAATAAATATTTTCCATACCCGAAATTTTCAACCACAACTCGCGAACAGTGTGTAACAGCTTTTAAGTGAGTTTCAAAAAATCCCTTATTAATCTAACAAGCAAACAAAGGACACTTCATAGTTCACGTGGGACCTTTTAGAGTAGCCCTTGGAAAATATAATATTAGTTTAGGACTTGGAAAGTGTACGTGAACCGTTCAGTTATGCTCTGCAGCGTTTTGGTTTATAATTAAATTCTTGAGGCGCTTTTATATAATGCAAGATTATCGCTTAGGTGGGTAACTGTATCAGTGTTATAATCATTTGATATAAAAAACATAATTATAGATGAACCAAATCAAATAAAAAATGGTCAAATCGTCACCTTAACAGAGCCACATACAGCTCGCACATTTAAACCTACACTCTTGAAAGTTTTATATCCAAGAAAGTTAGCAAAAGTGTTTAAGGCTCCTATTATAAGGTATAATTAAGATTAATATTTTTAACTGTTTTTTATTATTAAAGTAAAAAAACGCTTTGATAATTAAGACCAATCCTTGTCATTGGTTGTGTCGTCAGTTAATACAACAAGCAAGTGATTTATTATTATGTAGTACAAGAAACTAGTCTATACATCTAAACTCTGAAACGGATAGTATACGACACTGACTAATGTTGCTTTTACGTGCACGTTTTAGGAAACCTGGTATATCAAATATACTTAGAAAGTTCGTACAAACAAATAACAGAAAAACTCCAAGAATGAAAGCATAAGAAAAGTGATTTATAAAATCAGGAGTGTAGGTATATCGTATATTTTAGATAGATATTAACCTTCACAACATCCCACCGTGAACTTGTCTCTCGGGGGAATTGATATAAACACATAAAGATGGGAGTTGTGCAGCAGCGTCGATCAGACTACTGTGCCCAGTAGTGGGTCACAATATGCGTTGTCCTGGTGATGATACTCGTTGGACAAAATCAGCCACGATCATAAATGGAAACAACATTTTATAAGCCGTTGAGATCTTATGGTGCTTGAAGCAGTGTTGAATAAATATTACGTAACATGAAAAATCATGGTTTCATGTTATAATATAAAAAAACACTATAATTTTAAATTTAAATCCTGACAAAATTCCTAAATGAACGCCTTAAATCATTGTGAATCTACGCTAATAAATTTCATCCTGCTGATTGCCACGAACTAACTGCGTATGATTAATTAATTAAGAACTAAACCGTATACTCGTAAGTCCAGAAACATCTAAGTTATTCGACTAAGTTCTGCGATAACCGGAGCGTTAGCAGGTTAACTAAATGTAGGTTAGTTGTAAGTAGAAGCGTTGTAGCGTCGCCATTACTTCCCGTGTCGGCCATTATTTAGTTTGGATGAGTTTAGTGGTGCTTAGCACTGTTTGTTTAACTGAAGGAGTGCACGTGTTGAGCTTAATCGCCGCTATTTCGAATCAGCAAATGAATTGCGCGCTTAAGTAAATGGTTCATTAAAGAGTCATTCGTATGTGGGTACTTACTTGGTTTGGCTTGCATTGCCAACGCTTCAAATGACGATTGGCTTAGTTCGAGATTTTAGTTCTCTCAATCATTTGGAATCATTGCATATTCATATACAGTGATGACTCGACCTGTTGAATATTCTACAACCGATATTTGAGTTCCAGATAATATTAGTAATTATTTTCTGTCTGGCACATCTTCTTCTATATTATTTAAAATAAAATAATATTATTTTAAATATTATATATTTAATAATATTTAAACCAAGCAACGAATTTTGATGCAGTTTTTTAAATAGGTAGAGTAATTCAAAAGGAAGGTTAGTCTCAGCCGAGGCCACGATGTGGGCTTACTAGGTTAAAAACAAAAGAACCAAACATGCATTGTAACTTTCGACTTGCATAAAACCTTTATCCAATAAAAAAAGATAAATTTGACCCGAACAAAAACGGTCATCAATCTATTACGTAATGCCGATTGATCGGCCACTCGGTCGTGTTTTCATCGCAATCCTTTACCTTTTTAGGAGAAAATAAATGTTTCCTATCCGAATCATTCTAGCGATTGTAGCAACACATTCGGGACGGGTCTCACTCAAAGTATGTTGCGAGGACAATAAATATTGCAGACCCATGTCACAAGGGTCGTGGCTGTTTTGTACACTAGCTTAATTGGTCGGTATAGTTGAACGATTTTACTTGGGTATTTGTTAGAAAAACCATTTTTCACATGATAGAGTGTAGCGTCCGTGCGTGGTTAGTTGATTATGCGCTTTAGTTTTGTACAATTCTTAACAGATATGCGCTTTCGCCCTGTATAATTCGTTTTACGGTAACGTACCGAAATCGGGTCCTATGACAGATGAACATCTGTCAAGACCTTTTATCTCAAGAAAAAAAAATATTATGATTTAAATACATTAATGTTTTTTTTATAGATTAGTTATTCCACTCATTAGGTACTGTGGTCTTGATAAGTTAAGGTACTCGTATTTTAGAAGCCTAAAACCGTGTCTCACTTACTATATAGTTGCCCACGTTGAAATATACACAAACCCCAGAAGACTTGAGCGACATAGATAGAACATCTTAGGCACTTTTATTCAGCAAATTCGTATTCCTATGAGCCCGCTTCCAATATTTCGGTAAAACAAAGTATGGAATGTAAGATCGTAAAAGTTAAGTAGCTTTTAGGTTTAGGGTAGAATAAGGTTTAGTTACAAGTAAGCATGAAAGCCGGGGGGCTAGCCAAGTGTAAAGTAAGGCGATCATCGCCATCGTTACAAAATGTATGGATTTGACATAAACCTTCGATTAGTCACGTAATCTTTTTCAAAAATTTACATACATTTCTATTACTTTTGACAATTAACTTCGCTATCTAGTCGTTTCTCTTAGACCAAGAGCCTGTGATGGCCAGACCTTCCTTTAATTCACAAGCGTGAAAATTCTTTCATGTGTATGTCTAACATAGGTAAGAATAACCCCCAAACATGAAACCTGGATTGCGGTTCCTTTGGGAGATAACAACCTTTTACCTGTTATCTCCCAAAGGAACCACGATCCAGGTTTCATGTTTGGGGGTTATTCTTACCTATGTTAGACATACACATGAAATAATTTTCACGCTTGTGAATTAAAGGAAGGTCTGGCCAGACCGGGCTCTTAGTATAGACTAATAACCTGTGATGGCCAGACCTTCCTTTAATTCTGAAGCGTGAAAATTATTTTATGTGTATGTCTAACATAGGTAAGAATAACCCCCAAACATGAAACCTGGATCGTGGTTCCTTTGGGAGATAACAGGTAAAAGGTTGTTATCTCCCAAAGGAACCGCGATCCAGGTTTCATGTTTGGGGGTTATTCTTACCTATGTTAGACATACACATGAAAGAATTTTCACGCTTGTGAATTAAAGGAAGGTCTGGCCATCACGGGCTCTTAGGTTATCTCGAGATTTTCTAGCGTTCGCTAAATAGCTGTAGATATCTATCGTATCGAATCAAAATGGCGATTTCATAAACAACAGCTGTAGGACATAGATGTAAATAAAGTGGTTTGCTTTGAGAATCTAAAAATAATTTTAATTTGTTAAAAATGTATACGATGCGTTTATTGTAGTCAGCCTAAAATAAAAATGTTTGGCTTAGACGCCAAACAAGATACTTACCTTTATCGGCAGAATATGGAAAGTATTGGCGAAATGCAAGAAACATTATTTATGGAGCATTTTAGACTCAGCAAAGCATTATTTAATAAGCTTCCAAGTGATATTCATAATTTGTTATTTATTTGTGTTGTTTGTGTCCTTTCTTTAATAAGTGTTTTGCTAGTGCTAGTCTATAATAGGCACACATTTCATAGTATAAGTCCTCATTCATAAAACCATTGTTTTTTTGTTATTTTAATGTTGACTGTGCCTAAATAAATAAATAAATCTTTAGGATTTTATGGAAATAAATGACTCAAATATTTAAATCTTTGCCGTGAGTAAAGCAACAGTAATCAACCTCATAAAAAGGATCTTATTAAAATGATTTGTCTAATCTATTAAATTATAAATAAAAGTACACGGTTAAAGTTAGAAACATATTTTATTTTTAAACAAAGTACAATTTACCTTTAGTCTTAAGAATAAATAGTCTTAGCAGTATCAAACTCACAAGGCACTTTTTATTTGTACAAAGACGGCACGTTGTGGATGGTTGTTACGTTGGTATCACACAAAATCACTCGCTACCAAGCTGTACATAGCTGTATAATGCCGTCTCTAGCCCTTATATTGTTTAAGTAATATTTGGAAACGGCCGAGGACATTATTGCGGTCAGCTTTCACCTTCACCTTACGGGCTTCAGTCTGTGTCTGTCTCTCCTCCAACTGGTTGAGTTCTTGGTGGTGGAGTAGATTGCAGCAACTATTTTTATAGAAAATCAACTATTTTAAGTAATTTTCGTTAGATAGGTTGGTCCTAAAAATTTCAAGTGGTTTAATTTGTTTATTTACGTTATCTTCTTCTTTTATTTTACTTCCCAGACTTTCCATGACACATGCGTTTCATTTCAATTTACAAATAGGTTTTACTGTAGTTATAAAAATGAAACAATTTTTATTTCCCTTTCAACGTAATAACCATGCGGTAAAATATAAGAACTTTGCTTAAATTATCAAAAACAAAATATAATAAGCCTCCACACGCAATGAAAACATGATAACTTTTTCTTAAATTTAATTGAATATGTATTAGTTTTTCGTAGACCGGAACGTAATGTCTGAGCGTTGTCATTTGACCTATGACATCAAACATAGACAAAACGCCGCGGAGTTTAGCCTACATGCGTATCGAAACAGCTTGAGGTTTGATTACCAACCGAAATTCGTCATGGTTTAAGCCCCTTCTTTCCCGTGGTTCACCTATTTTGTCCACCTGGTGGACTACGGGTAAACATATTCTTCCGTGGTCCACCTGATAATCGCGTAAATTATTTTTATTGAAATATATTGCCTATTGTCCACCTCTTTTCATTGGCTAGCTAGATTAAATCTATGCAACATTGATCCCGACAAATTAAAAAGTACACCGAATGGCATTTTTTTTTTAAATTCATTTATTGAAATAATTTCCTGCAATTAAAATGATGATTACTTAAAACTAAAATTGCTCTATCAACGTAGTTTCTCCAATGCGAAATTGATTGGAATTTCACCATTTAGTAACTGTAATTGTATCCCCATAATATCATCGTCGTTATCTATATATATTTTTCTTCTCTTCGATGTCGTCTTGAAACTTGATGTTTCTAGTTTTGTTAAACCTTTTAATAGATTTAATACCGTTGCATTTCTTTTATTTACTTCTTTATTCAATTTCGAATGATAAGACTCTGCAGTGTTATTGGTGCGATGTCTTTCACCAAATACGCACAAAATTTCACTGAATTTATCAGACAGCCAAAAACTTTCAACGTACTTTAAGAAGAGTAACATTTTTTTGCTATCACTGCTTTCAGATTTAACATACTCCAATCCTTCTTTAATGCTTTCATGGGGTATCAAAGGTAGAGCAGCAATTAATGCAGCGATCCGCTTTTCTCCTTTCGATTTTAAGCCTAACTTTTTGGCTTTGATAAGATTGTGTGCTCAAAGGTGGACCACGGTTAAATAATAATTTCCCGTGGTTCACCTTAGTTCACCTGGTGGACCACGGAAGAATATGTTTACCCGTGGTCCACCAGGTGGACAAAATAGGTGAACCACGGGAAAGAAGAGGTTTAAGCGATAGCAAAGTAAGTAAGTAAGTTGTCAGTTAGCGATGGCAACTTGTCTAAGGGCCCTGTTAAGCTTTTTAAGCACAGGAAATAAGCTAGGTGTCAAGAATTCAGATCACATTTTAACGCATTTCTTTATGTGTACTATTTTAGTTGGATGTCAGTTTCCGTTTTAAATTAATAACTAATAATAAAATAAAAATACAAAACGTTTTTTCCAATTTTTCAATTCCCAGCCTACTTTTATTACTGGCTAAAAATATCGCACCCTAGATAAAAATTTAAAATGAGATGATTTCCATTCAGAATATTTTATGGTCATAAATTCGTTTGGTGTAAAGGTTCTTTTGAATTTGAAGTAACATCCAAAAATAAAAATACATTTTCACGAGCTTAGTGAATAGATAAATGTGTTGAATAAATCATTCAGTTGGCTATCTAAGGCTTTTGTTATAAACCAAACGGTCAAAATTGTTGTTGTTCTCTGCAATACGAGTATAGGAAGTATTTAGGTATAGGACATTATATAATAGGACGTTATTCACTTCCCTGCCCTCTTTCTTGACCGCGTTCTAAAGGTTTGCTATGTTTAAAGACAGTAAAATATAATTTAAAACAGGCATGAAATTTAATCTATTATATCTCTTAAAAATGGTTTATACATATTTTAGAGTGTAAGTTTTTATATTTTATTAAGCAAAAGGGGTCAGAATACCAGGACTTCACTTTTCTTCTGACTTCTGTTTTTGTTAAGTATTTATACAAAACCATTTACAAAGTGAGCATAATCTAAGGCTGTTTTCCCAATACCCTTGTGTCGATAAGGGATTAACATTATTCACTTTCTCGCTCGGCTATTCCAATTAGCTAGTGATATACGACGAACCATCGATGCTTCCCGTTTTCTTTTTGTGTGAGTTATTTTGAGGTTTGTCTTCCATTTGTTTTAGATCTGTGGTCTGGCGAGGAGAAAATGAAATGGAGAAAAAATGGTTCTCGAGGTTTTGCGTACAAAAAGTACCTATTATTCATTTGGATCGAGAAAGGTCTTTTACACATTGGGAAGGCTAAAATGATAATGTATTAAATAGATAGAAAAATCTATTATTAAGCTTTTTTTATATCAAATGTTACAAAGGGTTTTCAACAAAACTTAATATTCAGACAAGATTTCTCTATCATATGGTCCCAACAGTTAAAGCTCCAGGTTTAAATATGCCTACTTGTAAATATAAACTAAGAAAGGCTCCGACAATCATGAACTGAAATTTCTGAAGTCAGAAGTGTCAAAAAGCACTTACAAGCAGTAGCCATTAGTATAAATGGTAGCCTCAAAGCCACCTGTAAATTCAGCAATTATCGTGCTTCACGCAAGCTCTTTCCAATTAACCGGTGATTTATTCCTGGACTCGAATCGGTATTCTTTTTGATTGTGTTCTTCCGATATTGGCCATTTGGATTAAAATGGTTCAAATTATGGGATAGTTCTATTTTTATGGTTAGGGGCTACATATACTTAAGCTTTATTTGTATTGTGTTAATTTTTGTCATCATACTGGCTATCCCGGGTCTTTTTATCATCATAGTACGTCAGTTGTGTATAATGGCTGAATAATAAAATACAATTTTAAGTATATCATTATAAATCAGTATGGAATAAACACAATACTTTAAACAACATCACATTGACGTTTTTATGGCACGTTCCAAATTTATTTAACTGCGATATCATAAAGGTTGATTTACATTACATAAATCGGTTAGCTTGCACATTTTGTCAATCACAACAGATTTAAATTTAGCTAAATTTTAATGCTGTTACAACTGATTTAAGTTATGAATCTATTTATCATCATCATATCAGCCGTCGGTTGTCTATAAGTCCTTCTCCTCCCATAAAGATTCCCTGATATTTTGATCAACCATCATGATCACCCCAATTTACGATACCACTGCTGGGCTGGGACACAGGGACTTCTCTCTTGATGAGAGAATGGCCTTAACTCACCACGCTGGCCAAATGCAAGTTGGTGAATGACGCATGTTCTTCAAACTTTTCAAAGTTATCAGAACATGTCGGGTTCCTCACGATTGTGTGTCAGGTAATAGGAGCACACTCTGACACACAATCGTGAGGAAACCGACGCAGAAGAAGCAGCTATTTTAAAATACTTTTTTAATTCAAAGATATTGGAAGATTCTATTAAAACTCAATGAAATCAAAACAGCTTAAAACAATACTAAGTTAACAAAGAAAAACAACTAAGTATTTTGGGATGAAGTTTTTTACAAGGGTCGTTTAATTTAAATAATTAAAAGCTTCGAACTTTTTAAAGACTTGCTTAATTTTGTAGAAAACAGTTTGTTTTTTTTCTAATTTTAAGCAAAAATTGTCTGAAGATTTAAAGAGGTATATATTTTTTCATATTGTGCCAATAGAAATTAGTTTTCCAACCTACTTTTGTTCATCTTTCTATTTAATTTAATATTAAATAATTGGTCGAGGTAACGTTAAATCTTCTAATAAAACGTTGATAGATTTTTCACAGCCAACAGCTTCTAGCCGCACCCCTCTCTAAAATTTTCCCAATACTCATGAATATGAAAAAATATTTCATATCTCCAAAACACTTTAGTAAAATCTAATTCAGCACATACTATCCCAGCCGAGCAAGTTACATACGCTCGCAAAGAAAACGCAATCTTTTTCATCGGTAACTCTCATGTATGAAATAAGATTTTTATCGATTCTCTTTTGATTTTGTACCGCTCATGATTTTCGCATTGGGATGAGGTAGAATGTATTTTTTGGGTATTTCTTTATATTTTTTATATAAGAACTAGCTGACCCGCCCGCGGCTTCGCACGCTTTCTACTACCTTTATCACTTAAAGGGTATGAAAAATAGATAATAGCCTATTCTCAGACCTACTAAATACAAGTATAAAATTAGGTTAAAATCCTTAACAACCAACTAAACTCTAAGCCCTTGAAACTTCATATGACAAAAATAACAAACGCCACTAGATATGCAGCGAGTTGAAAATATCGGTATTACCGTAACAGACTAGAAGCGACATCCGCCCGTGATTCAATTATTCGGCGTACGCCGTAACAGAGAGGCTCACTTTTGACACACTCATGCAGCGCAGGAGTCAAAAGTGTACCTATGCCATCGATATCGATAGCAGGTCAATGTTGAATAAAACATTTTTTTTATTCAGAACAAAGTGAAACATTTTTTACAGCTTATTTATAAGAGAACTCGTTTATTATAGAACATTTGATGATGTAGTTAGGTATATTGGTAATAGCTTAAAGTTTGCGACGATCATTCGATCAGTCAGAAAACTATCATTGCTCCTCTGTTTAATTTCTCTATTGTTGTCTCTAGTAAGGAAATTAAAAAGTAGCTTTAGTGATTTTTCACATCACACGTTCTACGTCTGACATGTTGTGACTCGATGTAAATAACACACAACAGCCTCTTTGTCTATTCATAGTCAGCCAATGCAACCGCCAATAAAGCTTGTTTAGACAACATTTGACAAACGGGATGGGAGATCGCGAATTCTCGCGTTAGTTCTGTTTTAAATCAATAGCAAACGCAGCTGCTGGCGTATCTGCGATTTAGTATTCTGTTTTGTTATACATAAAACACAATTTACGTTTTTGGCAAGATTGCACTCTTTTAGATATTTAATTTCTCGATATGTTATGTAGCAAGAATATTTATGTGTTACTGATTGTAAACTGAAACTCGTGCTGCGTAGTGCACGTTTCTGTGCTAGTTTTTGTCTATTTGACCTTACTGATTTTAATGCTATGCACTACACAAATCATGTAACATGATTTAATTTGCTTGTATATGCAGTAATCTATATAAATAAAATACAACTGTAAACAACTTATATCAAATTCAATGTAGGTACAACCATTTTAAATCCAATTTTAATTGAAATAAAATTTAACGGGAAGTCCAGTCAAAATGAAACAGAACAGTTTGAAAACAGATACCTTGGATCATATCCCAAGTTAATAAAATTCAGTATTTTAAAGTTAATACTCATAAATGCGTATGTTATTGAAAGCCGTTTTGAATGCTATACTATAAGTAAATGAAGTTCAATTTCAATCGAAACGCTAACTTCGAGGGCAATTGCTAAGTTCACCCAATACCATACAAAGTTTTGGCTTGTATTTTTGCTCGAGTCTGATATAGCTGGGTTAAGTGCTTTTTTAAGCTTACATATTTTAATAACTTTTGGTGTTTTTGTTTTGGCACCATAAATAAAGCTTAGGAAGGGTTTGTTTGAATATTTGCAAAATAAATACGGAACTTTGAGATTAAACATTATTATATACTAAACACCAAGGGGATTTCGAATACCTACAAATCTAATTATGGTAATTGTAACACTTGTGTTTATTCTACAAAACATTAATAAATAATAAATTCCAAATAAGCATAATACATTAATAATTTGAGTATTTAATTGACTAATTGAGCAGAAATATTCAAATGTGTTGAGTTCAACATAAATGTTGAATAAAATTAATTTGTCAACATTAGCCTCCGCTAATGTAAGTGAGCCTCCGCTCACTTACATTGGAACTACTTTAAACATAACCTCATGGGGAACATAAATTAAATAGTACCTACCCCTAGTATCCAAAAGAGCTTTTATATTTATGGTTTTAAAAAAAGCGCATAAAAATATCTTTCGCCGCTAGTAAGAGGAGTGAAAAGGAAAAATATCGTACGGGAACCGGAATGAAAGCGGCCGAAAATTGTGCCATTATTTATAGAAAATTGGGGTAAGTTAGCAACAGAACTTCGGCGAACTTTGCGAGTATAACAGTCAGATTGCTTAGTTTTTCTCAACTTAGGTAGGTTCGCGCGAAGTGCTGTGACGTCCGCGTTATTTATTTGTTTTTTTCGACGCAAACATGCCCGTAAAAACTGCTATTGTTTTGCAATTGAGCGTCAAGAATAGCTCATGATATCTCCGCCTATCCCATATATTTACAGTAATAAATATCGCTAGTTAGTTCCAAACATATTTTTATGTTCAGAATTTTAATTATACATATTTACATGTAATCTATATTAATATTGTTTGTTTGTTTGAATAAAAAATCGCAGGAACCGCTGGTCCGATTTAAAAAATTCTTTCAGTGTTGGGAAGTAGGTACATCTATCGGAAAAGGTATATATTTCAAACTATACGTAGATAACGTAAAAATAAAAACCGCAAGTAACGCTGTAGGTGAATCGGCTAGTTTATTTATATGCTTAATTTATATAATTACAAAACTTAGCAGTTGGTAATAGAGGTCGTCAAACCTATCAAAGTTTCTTGAATATGGATTACAGAGATAATGCCTGCGAACCAGGTAATCCCCGCCATCCATCAAGTTAGTCAGTAATCCTTCTCAATTCATCTCAAACGATCACCGAATTTCGGCGGAGTTCATTGTTTGTGACTCGATTGTGATTTAATGTTTTCAAACTTTATAGCATTTATTACGCGAATGGTTACGCACTGATTGTAATGTAAAATTAGATTAATTCCGAAGTTTTTCAAGTATTACAAACGCATAATATCATGAGTATTACTAATAAACAAATATTTTTCCTTGATTAAAATTGCAAAATGCCTGTTGCATTCTGTAATATCAAGGAATTTATGAAACAAGAGCAAAAAAAACTTAACAGCAGTTTCATCGATATCAATAAAAACATTTTTAATTTCATCACAAGATGTAGAGATAATAACTAAATCAACTTTGATTATTATTCACAGATCAAACTAGTATTAGTCAAATATTAAAATAAAGAATTAATGTAGACTGACCGCCTTTGTGTAAAACTGGAGTAATTGCACATTATCTACTTAGTTATACGAGTACAAAGTAAAACTTTGCACAGAACTCGCTTTGTAAGGAAAATCGTTATTTTCTTAATTTTTGTTACATTTCTTCTTAAGGCGTAGATATGCGTGAATTTGGTAAATTTGGGTTCAGCAGAAACCATTTATTTCCTTGTTCTTTAACGGAATTGCTTTGAAAAAATTACACAATAATCTATGCCATATAAGGCATTATCTCCTGAGGCCGAAATTTTATTTTTTTTATTTTAAGTACCTTAAATAATAGTGTAAAATACCGTCTACTTTTTCAGCAAGAACCGTTTAAATCCTAATCTATTAATCATAAGATTTTTTAATTTTCATCACCATATAGAATCAAAGAATACCAATCATCTCCTGAGCTTACTTTTTCGAAAAAAAATCCCAGCGATTTTTAACGAATTTTTTACGTAAAACGACACACGCAATGCGCGATCTTCCCCTTCGCGGGCCCTTCAATTCAGTGCGGGGCGAGACGTTGTGCTGGACGGACCTATGACAATTTTCTCCGTGCGCCGTACTAACTAATAATATTCTGTGCCGGAACCAATTTTATAAGTAGTTTGTCATTTATAACCAGCTGCCCCCGTGCGACTTCTGCTCGCCGTATACTTTTATTTGCAACTATGTATGTATCTCCATACTAAATTTCATCCAAATCAAATTTTCTTGCGTTAAGCATTATTATCTTTTCCTGCGGAAGCATGTATTTTTCCGCGGTAGAAAGTCTATCGCCATATACTTTTATTTGCAACTATCTCAATACTAAATTTCATCCAAATCGAATTTTCCCGCGTGAGCATATATTTTCCCGCGGAAGCATGTATTTATCCGCGGTAAATAGTCTCTTGCCATATACTTTTATTTGCAACTATCTCCATACTAAATTTCATCTAAATCAAACTTTCCCGCGGAAACATGTATTTTTCCGCGGTAAAAAGTCTGTTCTTTCTCAGGGTCTAAAGATTGTATGTGCCAAATTTCATCAAAATCGGTTGAGAGGTGCGGGAAAGCGTAACAGACAGACAGACAGACAGAGTTACTTTCGCATTTCAATTTTGTATATATTATTTGACGTGTAAAAATTTGACGCATTGCTTCAGATTACAATAATAGTGTCTATTGTATGCACAGATCACCCAAACTAGATTACCGCATTAGAATACTTTTGTTCCGATTCAAACGCACCTAAATTGGAGGAAGATGCGGGTTGCGGGGACTGAAACAAAGGCGTTGTAGCAAATAGCATCATGTAGGTAGGTAGATATGTATTTATTTTTGGTATACACAAATCTGTAGAACTTAAAAATTAAAAAATAATATTTATCACTAATAATTCATATTACTGAGTAAGTACTCTATAATATTATAATAATATATTTATATCTCTATAATATATTTCAATATGAAATTTTAAAATGAATCATCGAAATTAATTAACGACAAATTCGTTCAATGTTCCCAACCCGCGACCTAAGTGCGACCTTGAAATAGCCAATCACAACGCCTTTGTTCCAGTCCCCGCAACCCGCGCCTTCCTCCAATTTCGGTGCGTTTGAATCGGCACAAAAGTATTATAATGGGGCATCTAGTGGGGGTTATCTGTGTTGGCTACACAACTAATTCTGGTTAGCGCTGCGCGTAATACTTTCGATACGCCAGCGCCAGATGCGGTCGCTGTTGTCAACTCTCGTAGTCGTTTCTGCCGCGATTTTCACTGCCTACTCGCTCTTAAGAATCATAAAGTCATTTTGCATTTCTATACTTACATGAAATAGTAAGTAGGTTTGTGGTTTAAATAATAGTAAGTAGGTTTATGAGATAAAATAACTCGTTATTATAATTAACAAACAAGGAATTAAGTACATTAAATCTACCCATTAAATTAAATACTTTTAATTATAATTCTCATGCAGAATATTTCACTACATGTTTGAGGAAAATATTTATTCCATCGAAAACACTGCATTTAAATTCAACCGAGCAAACCTTTATATTAATTGTGAGTATTTTTAATGGTTGTCGCTTCATTTTCCATATGGCTGAGCATCACCGCTCATTTATGATTTTAATTATGATTTCTTTTTAATGTTGTCAACAGAACGATTTCTAGCTTTATAATTGTAGCTTTGGGGAAGGCGTAAAGTAAGCTCATACAACATTTTTGTCATATATACGGTCGTCAACTATTTACGGAATCTAATACATTTTCATATCAGGATAGTTGTTCGAAATGAAGCAATTTGCCGCAGGTTCTCTCACGATGTGCAAAATAAATTAGATGTAAAAACATTAAAGTTTTTAAGAACGCACATGTCATAATTTTCAACATAAAAAAACTAGAAATGCTTGGTGGGCATCAGTACCTTTTACACAAGCACAAACAGTTTTCTTGAAAAAAACGTGTTCGAAGTTTAAGTAATTTTTTTACGTTACAAATATCCAAGATCGTATATAAATCTCACCGCAGGCTGTAAAAACAATATATCGTCTGCTATCGTCAGGTCGGACCAATTTGTTCACAATTTGATTTGTGCGCTCTCTTGAAGGAATATTAATACATTAGAACAAATATTTTTACGCGGTAGAAAGCTGGTTCATTTTCATTTCAAATCTTAGACTCTTCAATCAATCAATCAATCAAAAACATTTTCTTGTACACCACATAGTAATTTAAAACATTAAATAAAAAATACAGTACAATGGGCGGCCTTACGCTGATACCCGTGCTCAGTAGTGGGAAGTAAAATGGATTTTTGTGATGATGTTTCTATGGTGGAGACTAATCTTACCTAAGTGATGTTGGCGTCAGTTTTGAAAGTGAGCAAAGAAAAATAACTAATTAAGTCATAATATATTTAAGTATTTTTCCTCGCCTCTGAGAAAAAGAAAACAAATCTTCAGTCTGCTTAGTGGTATAGCTAAAATTCTTTTCACTAGGAAAGCGCATTAAGTAGAAAGATAAACCTGTATAGTTAGTGATACGCTTCTACGCGGAGCTTCGTGCGCTGAATTAATTATGGCGTATCCAATAGGTATATTTTGCCACTTTTTCGACGCAATCAGTAGAATTCAAGTTAAAGCAAATCTGTTTGGCGTATTAGCTGACACCTATAAGTGATATACTTTTTTCTTTCTATCACAATGAAAGCCCAATGTTGGGTTTTATGTAGAATGAGATATAAGTATCTCAAAACCCATTGCGGTTAAACAAAGTTTATGTGAAAACTTTTCAAAGTTCGCAGTAAATTACGGTTTCCTCACGATGTTTGCCTTCATCGTAAAAACACGTGTTTGTAAAAAGACATAAATTTTTGTCTCAAGTTTTCAAGAAGAAAATGACATGAATGAAATTCGAGTGTGTTCCCACTTAGCCAACACGAGTCCTCGCGCAGATAAAATGTCCACTATCACAAAATTATTTCAAACAAAAGTCATGTTTGCTTAGTTGAAAGGGCGCTTCACTTTGATTCTGAGGTTGTGGATTCCTACTTCACTACGAACCTGTGAATATTTCCGATTATGGTAAGACGATGGATTTATACCTGCCCAATCCTTACAAGTTTAATAATTTTCTAGGTGCCTACAGCGCCCCAAATAGCTATATTAAAGTAAAAATTAAAGTCTATAACTAAATTCCACTGTCCATCCACCTGTCTGTCTGTCAGAGCGCTTTGTCTCGTGAACCGTAAATGCAAGAGAATAATTTAAAATAAACGTGTACCTATCTGGGGGCATGGCATGGCAGTCCAAGTCGAACAATAAAGCAGCTGAAGCATCTCCCTTACCGCAATAATGAAAAATAATAAAAATTTAATTAATATTATTATAATAAAATCATTCTTCTTTACAAAAAACTAGTCTATTGAGATTCCTCAAAGCGTTTAACCGACGATACTTTCCTGTGAGACTTCCCATCTCACAGGTCCTTTTATTTTTATTAGAGAATTCAACATTTTCAGTTCGTGTGATTTCTTGCAGAATGTCTCCAGTCTGTTATACGACAGAGAGAGTGCAACCAGTTCACTCGTATCAGTCTCTTGAGATAGCAGGTGCTGAGAGCACTCTTTATCATCTCAATTATTGAAATATGCGGAACTGAGACGAATAGAGATTTCTCCGTAAGAAATAGAATCTGTTTGTTTTGAAAGTTACGACTAGTAAAGTATTTGTTGGTAAGATACAGACATTTAAAACCATAAAATACAGACTCTAAATTTTGTAGATATCTGAAATCTATAAAATAGCTGCAATTTTACTGAAATTGGTTTAGTTGACTACTAAATCTCTAAACTTTAGTTAAAGCTGCGCAGTAAGTATTCGTTTGTCTTTATCGTAGACATTGACTTTTGCGTTGTTTGAAAAAATACATTTTGCGAAGTAAGTTTCTCATAAATTAATGAAAAAAATTAATTAAAACATGAATCAACATCCTAAATAAACTATATTAATGTGCGAATTAAGCACGCGATTTAATGGCAAAGGCAACCATCGTGAAGAAACCAGCATGTTGTTGCAAGATATGGGGTGGTTCTATTCTTAGGCTGACACTACTCATCACTACTCATGTCACGAATGAAAGAATACACGCTAAATTTACTTCCAAATATACGAGATAGTTAAATCAAATAGCTCAGTTAAATAACCCTGAAAAAAATATGTCCCATAAAAGGAGTCTTTATTGCGGAAAATCGGTGATTTAAATTCGCAACAGAGTATCAATCGCCATAAGGTAATCGTTACTATTCGATCCGAAAAGTCGACACCACGATCGATAATCATTAACTTATTCGCCTTTAACGGCCTAATTTGCAATAACCGTAAAAGTTAAGTAAAATTACCATTTCCCAGAATAGGTTGAACTTTTGCCTTTATAGTTTAGGGTTTAGGGTAATGAAGGTCCGAATGTGAGATCGAACGACATTTGTGAGGCAAACTTCAAGGACTAAGGAATTCGCTTTGTTATTTGTTAAGTGTAGTTTGTGAAGTGTTGGAATCTGGGAACGCAAACGAAAAATAATTCATTCTCTAGGATATTTTTCTATTGTGGTTTTTGACTAATATTGTTTTTTATGTGGGTACGTAAGAGAGTGCACCATTGTATCACTCGATTTTGTACAAAGTATTTTATCAATAACCTGTTGTTATCTCAATCATATCAAATCATATTATGCCTATCACACTTCTTGGAAAGGATCTCCCCAATTAAACCAATTGCAGGCTTTTGGGAAATTGATATTAAACACCACACTTCTGGAACACAGGGACTTTTCTCTTGATAAGAGAGATTAGGCCTAAATTAACCACGCTGACCAAGCGCTGCTGGTTGAATGTAACATGTACTTCAAACTCGAACTTTTACTTTTACATTTCTTGACATTGACTAACTCGTGCTATGCCCTAATCTAGCCCCACACGTCCATAAAACTCTTTAAAGTTTGAAAACTTTAAAACTCTTTAAAGTTTGAGAACTTTAAAGAGTTTGAGGACATGTGACACCAAGCCAGTTACCTCTCGATGTTGGCCTTCACCGTTACTAATCGTTTAATCACGTAATTTGTGTGTCAAAAATAGTGTAAAGTTGTTAAATTATGGAATGTTTTCCAAGGGCCCTTAAAGATATGGCCTATGCAAGAAGGGGTTCTGTACAAACACATTTGGTAATGAGTATTGCCGCAAACACTGAAGGCGCGGATAGGCGTGTTAAATTTAATTAGAAGAATTTGTAGAACAAACCCAGGGCTGAATTAAGGAAGGCTTATCTTATCTTCTATAACAGCATGTGGTTCATGTTGTAAAGTTCATAAAGCTCACTTAATTATTTTTTGAAAATAATCTTAAATTATTCATATTATTATTAATGAAAAATCATTTAATAGTCAAAATAATAAGACTGCCGAAAACTGAAGTTGCTCATTAACTTAATTTTTCAATTATTTATAAATGGGAATAGACCATAATTTTCTGGTAACAAACGTAATATTTCAACATGCGTAACGTTATTCCCCTCGTCGCGTTTATTCTAGCATTGAGTTCAGTCCTGTTTCCGAAAATTTCAAATTTTCTTAGGCGTGCCAAATTAACTTTTCGAATTTCCGAGGCTCGAAGTTAAACTGAATATACGCATGATTATGTAATTCCGCACTTCCAAATAAAGATGTAGGTGTTGGGAATCAGATTATTGGATATCAGAGGGTATTATTGAGTTATATTTGGAAATGCGATTCCTTTGAGTATAAAAAGTCGCAGAAAGCTGGCACGGTTGAGCAGAGTCGGGCTGAAGGAGGCTTACATAAATATTTTATATCACTGCGTATTTTTTTACTGACGGAAACTACATACTGAACATGTAAAATAACTATTTAACAGATAGCCAAATATTCTTAGTTTCCTATAATTTATTTATATACGAAATACATAAATGCGGAATAAGCATTTATTATTTTGAATAATGTTAATTTTAAACAAGCTGACCTTTCCACACGTTATCATCTTCTTCTTCTTTGTCGATATTACGAGAATGGTCGTGATCATTATTTAATAAGAATATCTTGAAATCTTGAAAGATTTCAAGATTCTTAAAAAGTTAATAATACGGAAACCTATTCCGCGTGACCTAACACACACAAAGCCGATTGCTTTACGCTTTTTCTATTTTGATTACAAATAGTTAAAAAGCCTCTTCTTTTTTTTCATTCAATTTTTTTGTCATCAAAATTGAATCCGCTATTGCCAATTTCGTGAGGAATAAAAAAAGTAGATAATAAAAAGGTAGAAATACCAGTAACACTATACGAAACTCTTTGAATTTAATATAATGTCTCAGCTGCACTGCCGCCTATCACGTCGAGCCCATAAAAAGCGGGAAAGTATATGTTTCGAATTTTAAACGGGGAAAGTTTGAAGAACTTGGCCTCAGGGAGTTATCTTTTTTGCAATGTGAAGGTCAGTTCCAAAATTAAAACGAATATTAGAACTTTTTGGGTGATTTATATTGTCACTGGTGGTGTTATAGTTAACTCCGGTTTTCAAATAAGTTTGTAGGATAGATAGATAGATAGTATTTATTGGTGAAAAATATGGTACATGGTAATGTTAGGTTTATCTAGACACTACGAGTTCTCTAATAAATTTATTTTAATTTACACGAAGACAAGCTAAACCAACCAAAGCCAATTAATTTCGACACTCTAGCTAGGGAGTTTGTCGTTCTTCTATCTAGGGACGTTACGTGGAGTTTTAGTATATTTACATGTGATTTACATACACTTTCAACCTCACAAATTTAGCGTTCATAGATTTAATAGGTAAAACTATAATCTATAATTCAGTGCTAAATTAAAAAAATCTCAATAGCGAACCAGTAAATTTTGAGAAGGATGGAAGCGCGGAATAAAATTAAATTCTTCAAAAATCCCAGAGAGGGAATCTGAGAATTTAATTTCGTAGCTTGTGTAGTTCCGTGCGATCGAAAAAGCATTTTAATATTTGTTATTCTTTATTCAAAGGAAATTAATATTGACAATCATCAAGGATTTGTTGAATGTTTATATTTCACAAGCTATGTTTTCCTTATTGAATGCTAATATTTATTATTAACATTATGTTGACTAATGACGGCAAATATTTTTTTAATCTTCAATTTTATGTTGTTTTGTCAGAATTTTTTTGGCGACTTTGTGACTACAGTCGGCGACATAATTCGGCAGCAGAATTATATTTATTGTGTTGAATTTTTTATTATTAAATATTATTACACATTTATTTACTTTTCCTATTTAAAATTATTGAAAATAATTTTCACTCTAACTAAACAGACTTTGACATATTTTCTATTTTCATATTATTTTAACAGGACATTTTAATGGTTTTACCGCAAGAATAATTACCGGGGGTAAAGCCGCGAATCGTAAAGTTCGCAAATGATAAAACTGAGACGGAATTAGCTACGATACAGGACTTCTCTCTCGACGAGAGAGATAATTATTTTTCAAAATCCTTTAAATTCGTCAAGTTATTTACCAAGTATTTCATAAATAACGTTACGTTTTTTAGTACTCTTTATTCGTTATTCATACGTTATTAATCTATGAATATGGATGAGTTTTAGATACCTATTCTATATTACTAGTATCATTACAAATAGCGTGTTACTCATATTATATGTATGTTTTAGGTACGAAGGCTCTGGATTCCATATTTAATAAAGATTACGAGCTGCCCGAGTGGTTAGGATCATTGGGCTTATCTGGAACCAGATGTTTTATTGCGTGGGTCTTTTTGATACGGTTTTTGTTAATGTTCCAGGATTATTTTAAAGTAATTTCTTTAATTTGGCTTGTTATATTTAGTGAGCTCGTGTTAATGCCTTGTTGCGCTAAATAGAATAAATGTTATTATTAATTTTAATTCATATTTCAATTCAATTTATTTAGTTCTATATTAAAATCACTAATATTTAATTATTTATAGGCATTTTTGAAACTCTTAACTCTTTCGTAATACGTTTATTTACTCCCCACATAAAACTTATTAGAAGAGGTTTTTACTTCTTGCTATCTTTTGTTTATCTTCGTATGTTGTTTGTTTTAAGGGCTCATACTTTAGGATGTAGTGGTCGGTGGTACACACATTTATATATAAAATAATTAATAATTAATTTTTATTTTTTTTGGGCGGTGTTTTAAAGATGCATTAAATTCTAATAATTGTGAATCGAAATATCGACTTATTATTCAGTTATTACTTATTATTATTATTATTATTCAGTTCACGGCTGAATAATAATAATAAGTAATTACTAATTATTATTATTATTATTCAGTTCACGGCTGAATAATAATAATGAATTAGTTGACCTAAGATCAACCAATGGCTATTAAATACTCAAGGTCTATTTAGGTCGCCTGGTTATTAAAACACTTCAAAGGGTTTATTATTTTACGATCCATCAAAAGCAGGTTGGGTATGATCACGACGAACCCCTCAACAATGGAGCAGCGTCAAGATAATGAAGAGAGCTTTGACCCTTAATCATCCCTGATGGATTACTAATAAGGACAAATAATCTAGTTAATATTGTCTAGGGATTTAATGGAAGCAAATTGACGGAGAGTTTCATATTGAATGTATTTGTCTCAGATTGTTGCGAGCTTGACGGTTATAATTTATAGTCAGCTAATTTATGTATATCAAGAAATATAATAAATTAAGTCAATTTAATTTAATTAATTTAATCTTATTAATCTTATTTAATTTCTTTATTCAATTTAATCTTTTACAGCCTGTCTTTCCAACATAAGATACAAGACCAAATAATGTTATTTTAGCTTCAGCAGTGCTAGAGTTATAAATAGTGAAACAAACACGACTTTATTTTATACATATAGATTTAATATTTTTAAAATAAAGTAAACTGTAGCTGTGATTGTACTCCTACCAATTGCCCTAAAACCTATCATGAATTTCATTAGATCCGCTCGTAATGATGAGCCAGTATAATGAGGTAAATATAAAGTTCCTTCCAATGCTCGTACGTTTCTACGAATCAATAATACTTGTGTCCCGAATTGTCTTTTATTTTTGGCAAACTCATTCTCTGAATTTCTTGTCGTCATGTCAACTATTTGTCACCTGTCTGTCGATCCACAAAGTATTGTAACGTTGTGCGACTTATTGGACATTTATTGGCTTAAACACATGCAAGAAATGTATGTATAAAGCTGTCAGATAACAAAACTATATGTACATGTAATGCATTTAAACAAGTAGGTATATAGTGTAGGAATATTTGGATGTAAAAATTTGAGATTATATCGTTTATGATTTCTTTCTGGTTTTTTTTTATTTCAACCACTTGGTCGTGTATATGAAGCTTTATCTGTAACTGGAGAAACAGGCCCTAAGATAAAAATAAAACATGTGAATATTATGTAATTTTATTTACTACAATTATTAAGACGACAGAATGTCAAAAAACACATTCTGACTGAGTGACCAACGCTTTAACATAAAAAGTAATATTATCCAACGTAAAAAGGGTAAAATTCCTTAGGCCTTAATAAAAGTAATTTAGAATAAATGCTAGGTCTGTGTTGTTCCGCCCACAAAGCTTTTTGTCCCCTGCCCAAATTACGTAGACATCCTGAAAGTTGACCGCCTTGTCAACAAAAGAATCTAACAAATATTTTATTTGTACGCGCACTTTTCCACTTCACGAATATTAAACCTTAAAAGTTTCGGTGAAATATTTTCCTAATTATTTACGATGCGTAATTTAATAAATAACAGTTATCGAATACTCGTAACACCATCCGAGTTTGTCATGCGGCTGCTATTTCTGTGTGAATTGTCCAGCAATATTTACCTAATTAATTCGAAACAGGCAGGTTAATCTTCTCGACTACTGGTTTTTTCCTGCCAGTGACATTACCAGCCGTTTCTTCCCCTTTGTTATTTTCAATGCTAGGCAGTTATTCCATACGCTTATTGCGTAGTTTCTAGTTCCTGTGCCGTAATAGCGGTCAGCTGACGGAGGTCTGACCCCTGTCACGGGCATTCCTGCCAGGAAAAAATGCTACGAGCAATATCATCTCTGTGAAGTCATGAAATGGGAATTGATACTGAGGAATAGATGCGAGATGCTAAAGATTCGCATGGTGGTGACTGGTTGGATTTGACAGCTCTCTTCAGGTTCATTGATTGACTCTACGTAGTAACACGAGTTAGTATAGCGCTATTGAAACACAAACTGCGCAAATAAAAAGATCTGTATATGTAATGGGTCCATCACTTTCTATCAACAGACTGCCAAATAAAATCCAAATTGTCGGTGCCATCGTCTTTTTTAAAGTAGTAAAAACGAATTTCTTGAATTACCAGAAACTGACTGACATACTCTTTCTCTAAGTAGTAGTCTCACTATACTCATAATAATTATGTACGCTAAAGCAGTATTGGACGGCCGAGCATCCTTAATAAGGTTTAAGTTTGTTTTGAGCGAGTTTATATTGTAACTGAGATTTAAATTGACAAAAAGTCTATATTTTGTCTGTTTTTTTAATTAAATACGTCACGAGTTTAATCGTTACTGGCTGTAGAATTATTACACCAAACATAGCAAATTGCTTGAAATACACGAGCCCACACTACACGAAACAAAATATACCAACTTTCCTAAACTTTGAAGGAAAACTTTCAGAATGTGTAACACGTTCGATATTTTCATTTGAAGTGGTTCTCAACATTCAAAATTTAAAGAGCTTCTGAATATACTTAGGTTTAGTTCGGTTCTGCAACTTCTATCGTTAAAAACTTTTCGAACGAGTAATGATACAAAGGAACCTGTACTTTTGAACATTTACGAAATGATTCATTTATGCTGTGTGACTCGTACCGTTTCAAAATTTGCGGTAAAACGTAGTGAAGGATAAACCAACACACACTTACAACTTATCGCATTTAAATAAGTCTATTTAAATAAAATTTGGTAGAAGTCGTACCAAATTTTATTTGTCAGCAAATTGTAAGGGCCAAAAATATTTAATTTGATTGCATACCTACGTTGTTACAACCTATGACCTACTTATGACTTTATTTTGAGGTTTCCCAATACAAAATAAAAAAACGTCTGTAAGGAATATATTCACTTTGCTTACTAGATGGCTTGGTGATCGCAGGAAATTTACAAGTGTTCACAGAACGACTCTGCATTCTTCTGATATATGAATATCTTAGTTGCTTTGATAACACCCGCGGATGTAGATTGTTGTAGACACAACACAACTATGGTTGACAAAGAATATAGAATTTTTGAAGTGTACAATTTCTAACCCCATATGTAAAGTTTAGGCGTCCTTGGCTGTAAATCCACCTTTCTTCTTTTACGATGCGGCACTAAACTCGATGCATAAATATAAAACTCTCGTAAACGCAATCACCGCAGTGTTATTAATAAAGTAAATTAGATCTAGGTTTGTGGCTTGAGTAGGGTACGCGGAAAAGTCACCATAAGTGCGGTTAAATAATTGCCAATTTCTTAGATGTATACTGCTTCCTTATTTTAGTTGGACTGCCATTCACACCGATTTTATTTTTCGTCGTGAAATTTCGTTCGGATGATTTGAAGTAACGTGATTTAGTTGTAATACGACTGACCTAAATTTGATATGCCTCATTATGTTGATGAAAGTTTCACAATACTGAAATACATGCAAATAATTTCATGTTATTTCAGCTGTGGGATGTCCTCTGCTAGTTAAGACCCTTAAAGATTTAAATAAAAATGTTTTCTAAATGTTAACGGTATCAAATGCACTGCTTTCAATCGCCATTCATTATTTATTTATTTTAGATTTGTTTATATTATTACAGATTTATACTGTAGTAACAATACACAAAGACACGTGTACAAACGGTATATGGCATTCTCACTCCTACTTCAGCAATGTTACATTGACATTATCCTTCTTCATTTATGATTTGATCACATAGAAATAGTCATCATAGCATGTGTAGCTCCATATCTCAAGCGACTCATAAAGTCTAATAATCTGAAATTTGAATACTTATACTTTTTGTAGTTAGACTGGTTTATATTTTATGAATAACTAAGTTTACGGTATAGATGAAGTGAGCTACAAGTATTCCATCGTCGTAATAAGTGCACTCTGAGAGTGAGTGAGAAAATTATATTTTTATCAACATAGACGAATTATGATGACCCGAAGTATGGCTAGATGTTGCTGTGTGAATTGTCCAGCAATATTTATTTATGCTAATGCAGTTTTTTAGCCTGCGCTAAGCGTCCTAAGACCTATCACCGAGATTTAAAACTGCGAAAAGATTAGAAACCATTGCACTTTTTGCTATTTTAAAGCTATTTTATTTTCTTAAATCGACTCTTAAAATTATAGTAAGAAGGTCCACTTTAGAAAAACCAGGGGTAATTCGGCTAAGGAGCGTTTCAATAGATTTCACTATTGTAGTCGTTCCATTAGCATTTTCCGCGGGTCTCCAGAATCGGTCGTGACAGGAATCATAATCAGCTGTTCATAATTCATTGATACGTGCACTCACATTTTCAGCCATTATTGTGGGAATTTAGGAGTTCATTTATTTTCGGCGCGGTTTAACCTTTTGTGTAATAAAGGTTGAATAGCGACTTTTGCAGACGCATGGAACTATGTGGATATTGTTTCTTGACGAGTGTTTACCAAAAATCTTCGTCCTCCGTGAGACTTAGTATTCTTACGCGAATCTTCTTACATACCAGAAAACTGGCAGTAGCGTCGTTTTGTGTACTCGGTACTTATAGCGATCGCCACGTTGAAGACAACCTATATTGTCTTCTTTTTATGGGACCGGGGTCCAGAGTGGACTTAAAATGGTTGTTTCGATAAAAATTATAATAAAATATAAGAATAAAATTGTTCTGATGTGTATGCAATTAATTTAAAAGTTGGACAAGTTACATACCACCGAAATAACTTTGTAGGTATGCGATGCCATTAAAAGCTAAAGCTACAATCTGGCAAATGTACGGTTTGAGCTTAAAGTTGATCGCTCACCCCAAAACACCAGACCAAAGTGGCACAAATACCCATTTGGAAATACTGACCACGTGCATCCGTTGCGAATTCCATGTTCGGCCATTGAAAAACACTGACGCGTAAAACGGTCGGTTCGAGCTTAAATCAAATATTTACTAGTTGCAATGCCTAGTTCTAGGTGATACGGCAAGGCAACACAATAGGTTTTAAATTTTTTGAATATTAAAATAATATGTATAACATTATTTTCTTGTTGTCTTTCCTATAGAACCATAAAGGTCTTAAAAGAGGTGGAATCACTATACTCTCACTAAGATTATACGATTTATAAATCCCTTAGGTGCCTTGACGATACCCTTGACGTCTGCTTGACACCTGTATAGATGTCTCTTGGATGGTCGTGGGTTCAAACTCTGACGAGCACCACTATATTTTTCTTGCCAATACAGTTGGCCAGCGTACGGAATTAAGGCCTAACCTATCTCGTCAAGAGAGAAGTCCCTGTGTAACTGCAGGGGGGAAGGTAAATATAGGGTGCTTGTGCTAATCTTAGCCTGATTTTTTAACCTAGCTGTTCTTATTGATCTATGCCGGGAACTATGCGCGATGACAGTGTGCCATCGGAAATAGTGTCACTCGCGATTTGGGTGCAATCTGGAAACGCTTAGTTTATTGGATGGACATTTTGGCTGAAAGGCCCGTTTCAATGGAACACTCTTGTTGAATTGATAATGGAAAACTTTTTTACGATCCCCGAAACCCTGCGAATTAAACGAGGAACATTTTTAATTTAACTGTGGGAATACAATAAAAAATAATGATCGTATTTTACGGACAAAATCTGAATCAATCAATAACTTATTTTTATTTTATACCCGCTTCAAAAAAACATTTATTCATAAAGTTTTAAATCAATACCAACAGTCTCGTCGAATTATTTTATAATAAAAAAACTATTCACAAAAAATGTTTTCCTTGTATCAGAATCACGGTTTTAAAAGCTTAGCGTTGGTTCTAAAAAGCGATTCATTGAAAAAGTAACAGACACGAGAAAAAAAACTAAACATCAGCTAACCGACTTTTACCGCGCTCAACCCATAAAAAGTTAAAAGGGAGCTTCAAACGCTTTAAAGTTACAGGCATTTTTATACACTAAATATTTCAGCTGAGTTGAGATGTTTTCCCTCATGGGAAATAATAATGTGACTTTGTACTTAGTGTTTGAACCTGTCATTAAGCTTTTTCCGTTTTAGTTTTTAAAGGCAATGCATATTTTATTTACTATGTTTACACTGCATTTTAAATAAACTGTTGTGAGCTTTGATCTTGATTTAATACGGCAACCCATAATTTATGCAACGGATTTTCTAAGCGTGAAATACACGAAATAAAGACTTTTCTGACAAGATAATAAAAATACCAGTCTCATATTATGAGATGTAATATGCCATGACATTGTTTGTAATTTATTTATATGGTGTTTTCATACGAAATGAAGATTTATGTTTTCGTGAGAATTATACCTACCTATGATTTTTTGATGGGGTAAAAGTTCACTCTTATATATTAGGTGAAATAACATGAAATTATATTAATAAGAACACTACATCAGCAACGCACGTAATTAACCTTTCTTTTATACGGTGCTAGCCTAAGAATAGTACCACACCATTTCTCTTATCGATACTATATGTCCCGACTATTATATATGTAGGTATACATGTATTCTAGAAAAGAATCTGTTCTTCCAGTATTCTTCCAGAATGACGCTATTATACTGCGTGGGTACTACATCCAGCATTCTGATATACATGGTGATAATACAGAAATTTAACAAAAGTTTTATTGGGTCTGAATTTTTTGGGAGTGCCTTTCTCAGTATAGCAGGACTTAATATCTTTATTTTAAGTGATAAATAAAACGAAAATATTCGCAGATCATTTGGTACAGATAACATTTTATTAGTAACATTTCCTTATTGACAAATCATGCCCCCTGGCGCTATAATACCTATTCTTTAGGTACAACAAAGAAAATATTGAAGGCTGTATATGAAAATAAATCATGTAACCTCAGCTGTGTTGAAGACACATTTATAACAGTTATTCCAAATGAAATACTATATCCATTAATACTAATGGATTCTATTTCCATTTACACACAAACAGCTTATTTCTCACAATATTTCATACAGATACAATGGCAGCCACTTTATTGTTTATGTCACACTGTTTTACCCACATTATCCTAAATTACGACACCGTAGGAACTTCCAACGTATGAATAAGTAACATATAGAAATGTAAATGTATGACTTAAACTTACCTGGAGCCATTTTATCCTCGTTATGTTCTCCTCGGTGACAGTTAGAGCTCGTCTCTCGCCTAACTTGTATGATTCATCATAATACATGTACTCAGTGAAGGTGAGACCGCTAGTGGTGTACTGTTGGGTGAAGTATATTGATATTGTCCCGTTGTTCGTGTCTTGTTCGATGACCCATTTGCATTTGATGGGAACGGGGAAGGCGTTTGGGAAGTTGGGGGTCTGGATGACGCCGACGGGGCCCCGAAAATGGCCTCCACAGGTCTGAGGCCCCTGCTGCTCTCGGTCATCGGAGCGCGCGAAGTCCACTGCTATTGTGATGAGAGTGATGCTGAGCAGCCGGTGCATGGTTAGCCTGAAACAAGAAAATTTTATACTTTATTATAAACATCATTGCAAATTCGCTGAATGCGTAACATCTAAAAAAAAGCTCTAAGGCCACATTTAGATAATTTAAAATATTGTGAGTTTGAATATATGTTTTTGGTGACATCCATTTTCATACTGTTTAAGTACACTCATTCTGTGAATATACCATTTGTTTCTGTTGTATTTGAATAACTTAAAAAGTATTTACCAAAATTAAAAAAGGTCTGCATTAAATAGAACATCAAAAAACAACAAACTGAAGTGGGCATTACCAAAAACAAGTCTATTACGGCGAATTGGTCCATCTCTCCTCGTCTAATTTGTCAGCCACCTCTGTAATTGATGGACCACATTTGTCCGTAAAAAGTATCACTATGGAACAGTTTTTGTCAGCCCACTTTGTCAGGCTTTCAATTTACTCTAAGGTCCTAAATTCTTAAAATTACAGACTATCATTTCAGAATGAAATTAAAAAGGTTGCAAAAATTTGTTCTTAATATTCAGGGAATGTTTACAATTTTACTCTTGCCAAAAATTTATTAGAAGCACAAAAACACAGATACATTTTTGTATTGAAATGAATCATAAAAGATAAAGAATAAAAATATCTATAAAAATAAAAATGAATTGCTGTTCGTTAGCTTAGTTAGTTAAGCTGATTTAGATCTTGAATTTTAGTAGATAAGAGAAGACTTTAAAGCTGTGAAAACTATACACATTTTATTTATCACTGGATATTTACAGCGATATTTTGAGCACTGTTTTATGCCTGAGAAGGAACCTTCTTTATAATCCCTTGATAAATCATAATAATGTTAAGAACCATAATAATTTTATAAGTTACATTTTATTTTACCCAACTTATAACAAAAAAGTTACCAGATACTAATTTGTGTCTTGTGCAGGTATCTAAATTAGCTGAGCTTATTAAATACCACGGTCCATGAGAGAATGTGCCCATTGGTCTATGCCTGTTCAGGCTACTAATTCAGGACCCGGTAGTTCGCCGTCGGAAACCGTGGATTGTATTTAACTGGGTTGGTTGATGGTTGTGCTTTGGTTAGTTCGTGATTAGATGAATAGCACTGGGCAGAACACGAAAATTAAATTCGACTTACGAAATTATAATGACGCAGAATAGTCATAGAAAATAGCTGATATAAATAGATGTATCTGAAATCTAGCACCCGTAACACAAGCTTCGAGCTTACCACGGGGCTCTAGATGTTGCTGTGTGAATTGTCCGGCAATATTTTTTTATTTGTTTAATAGTCATGATAATGAAGTGAATTAACGGATTTACTCCAGGAATTGCCTGTGGATTGTTTGCTTATTCCGGAATCTAATCCAAGCTCTTGTTCCGTATCAGATGAAGCTACAAATCAAGCAAGCTGTGGCTTCTCTTAGTCTGCTTTTAGATAACAACTAGTAGATTGCAAGGCGATTTGTGTATTTTTAATCTAAGATTTTTATACGAACATGTTTTTACTGTAAATAGTGGAGAACTTGCATAACAAAAAAATTCCAACTAGTCACATAATCAAGAACATAAATAAACCAGTAATTTTCTGGTGTATATTAAATTATTTCGCCATTCTGGTATTGTGATTCAATATAAAACCGGCTAAAATAACTGGCTGTATTTCAAAAATGGTTATAATGTATTTCTGCTTGCTTTTGTTCTTTTCGCTGTGAGCAAATGAGATTTCAGAAGAATGACTTCAATGTTTTCATACAGTCTACATTGATATGTAGACTTTATCATAACCGCCGATGCCGTAATTTGATTTTATTTTAAACGTTTTCCCTTATCAATTTATTACATAAGATAATCACCCCTTTTGAGCCGTGTTGGCTAAGTGGCACACTCGACTTTCATTCCAAAGGTAGTTGGTTAAATTTATTCAGTTTATTGTGTTAATTAAGCCGTTGGTATAAAATTAAAATAATAAACCCGTAGTCGAAGGCAAGTTGTATAGGTATATAGTATTGTATCTACTCATATTATAACACTGCATGTTATTTATAAATAAACTTAAATTTGAACTAGAGAGATAATTGAGAGATAATTTGGTTCTGTTCTTAGCACCTCGATGCTTTTACAAACTTAGCATTAAATCATAAAACTACAGCCTTCTATCTATCCTGAATATGCGAAGTTTTTAATTTAGCGTTGTCAACACAACCAGGGTGCCTGCGGTCTCCCGAAATTAATTGGACATTTGCCTGAATCAACAAAGTCTTCCTACGCCTAATTCATTATCACTATGGTTTTATAAAGATTTTCTTTAAGAAAAAAGGTGGGTGAATAGATGTGTAACAACGCAGCACATGCACATACAGTGTTTTGTTTTTGGTGTACATTATGGTGTTTTTTTAACTGGGTTTTTAATTCCATTAATATCACCAATAGTCCTGGAGATCGTTTCAAATCTAAAACTAAATCACCCCAACCTTAAAAATCGGTTTAACTCTTGTGCTCACAAGTAGAATTTTTTATTTGGCTTGTTATGTTGATGATGAGCCGTGTGGCTAAGTGGTTGCGCACTCCACTTTCATTCTGAAGGTTCAAACCCCGCCGCGCACCTCTTGATTTTTCATCTAGAAACACCTGCTCTAACGGTTAAAAAAAAACAAAGATTTAACACAAAGATCGTGAGGAAACCGGCATGTTAGGAAACCGGCATGAAACTGGCAGAACTTTTAAAAGCTTGAAGGACATGTGTCATTTACCAACCCCCACTTGGCCAGTGCGGTTAATTAAGGCCTATTCTCTCTCGCTAAGGGAAAAGTTCTTGTGTCCCAGCTGTGGGAACGTAAATATGGGTGATGATGATGATGAATGTCTAAAAGCTTATCTATAAATAGAAGGAAAACCTCACGTGTTATCCGACGCGTGTCACGAATGCTCACTCCAGTCTAAACAACGTACATCATCACGAATTTCATTATAATGTCACATCGCGCCGTGTTTGTATGTGACGTAATATAATGAGATTCGCATCTAATTCCCGAATTTCATGACGCGTTTCGTGTAATTTCATTTGATAACATTAATATTGGAAGCATGATATTTTCCGTTTATAAAATAAAAACAAATAGGAACAATTTTGTTAGGGAGAAAATCTTTAAAATATTTTATGTACTACATAGGTAAAACTATAAAAACTATTCTAATGCAAGTACCTATTTCGTTTATTACCTAGATAATATCTAGCGATTAGTTTCTTTATTAGTTATTCGTTTCCGAATATTTCCATTAAAAGCAAGAGTTAGTAGTGAAGATGAACAGAATGGTTATAGAAAGTATTTTTTTTAACTTAATCGTGAAAAAGTTAACATAAATTGGAATTGGAAAATTATGTTATGTTTTGATACCGTACAAATTCACGTTAACTTTCTCACGATAAAACTGCCACTCTGAACAGCCCAGGCAGTTTGACGGGTTCTAAATAAATATCAAATGTCTCATATAATACAAATCTAACTCTTGTTCTCACCGGTTTTATTGGTCGTATTTTAAGGAATGTCACATAAATGTTTAGTAAACATTTTGCCCAAAGTCGGACGTTAACGCGAAGATAAAAATAAAATATACGCACATTGATTTTACGGTCAACGCGATTTCATATGAATAGCTAGGTACTTAGCTTTTATTTGCTTGCCCTTTCGAAAATAACTTTCATAGAACATCAAGCTTATAACAATAAATAAAGGTAAATAGTATAATATAACAATGGGCGGCCTTATCGCCGACAGCGATCTCTGCCAATCAATGATCAATCTCTGCCTTAAGAAAATCTTAAAATTATAGTCTGTCAGTAGATGGTAAAGTGCCAAGATGCTGGCGGCATTGTCACGTTGAATGGCAATGCTAAACCGTTGGCCAAAATAGAAGCCAGCATTTCTATTATTAAATTATTACTATCAAGTACAAATTGTATAAATAATTATTCTGACAATGCCTCTTTACAGCAGCAATTCTAATTAAATTTTATCAATGACATTATTATGTACTTTAATTGAATTGGATCTGACATTTTTGAAATAATTCTTAATATGGAATTGGATTATTTAGATTTTATTTTCATTTCTACTTTAGGTTAAGATTGACAATGACCATTTACACCAGCTATTATTAATATTATTTCATAAATGTGCAATAATTTATAATTAGATTTAATACTGACAATGCCCCTTTACAGCAGCTACTATGAATTATTTTTTATTAATTATGAATATAGTATTCTAAACTTTGTCCCTAATGGTGATTTGCTTAGGACATTAATTATGAATTTAAGTTTATATTTTATTTTTAGTATGTAAGTGTGACATTTTTATTATATTTTTTGTAACAATTGACGTGTCCAAGATTTGTAAAATGCAAACTATGGAAATAAATATTTATGACTATGACTATTTTTTATTTTATTCTATTAAGAATATCAATTCAAATTGCCTTCACACCCGCAGGTAGATATGGGGTACTAATCTTAGGCTGCCACAACACAACTTTTCTGCGGGTAGTTGTAGAACGCGGGCTCTATAACTGCGTCGCTCTGTTTATCAGCGTTATGGGTAAAATCAAGGCAAAAATGCCGCAGTACTTGGAAGTCTCTAGGGAATACCGTTCGGTGCTATCGTTCGTAACTCCCAGTATTTTGTACAGATTATTTTTAACATTTACTCTCAGTAATATCTCTCTTTATAAACGACTTATCGTGCCTTATTTCGTACGTACTTATAGGGCGGGCTATATAAATTAGTTGAAATAAATATTTTCTTCCAGTCAATAGAATCTATCTTATTATTATTATTACAAATGAACATAAAACTTTTTGACAAAAATTCTATCTATGTAATAATAACAATACATTACAATGAACTTAAATTTTTTGGATTTCTTGTTATGAAAAATAGATTTTGGCCAAATTTCTTTTCTATTTTATATGCAAACAAAACTAGTATGGTAACTTACATTGTTTTAGAATTTTATAGCCTATACTAATAATTATTATAAAGCCGAATATTTTAAGCGCTAACGGAACCGCTGATCCGATTCGATCCGAAAAAAATGTCATTGTTGGATAGTACATTTATCAAGCTATAATAGGCCATATAACTTATTTAATGTAGATAATGTAAAAAAAAACGCAAGCAAAACTGTCGACGGGTCGGCTAAAGTAAGATATAAGAAGACAGTAGTAGACAAGATCATGTAAATACCTAACTGCTTTATCTATTAGCGATTCTGGAATGCTCTCTTTGAACCCTGGAGAATTCCTGTGGGTACCGATGTCCACGGAACCACACAAAGGCTATATTTTGAATGGGTTAAATCAAGCGAACGGTCTGTTGGAACTTTTATTGAAACTTTCCCTAGAGGAAACTGGCCGTGAACAGGATTTCTACTCAGAAGGAAATATATAGGTAAATGAACGTTTTGTTTTGCGATCAGCTTTATCAGCGGTTAGTGAAAAGGCTGGACTAATGGATGGAATATAGTTTTATACTTAGTGTGTTGCGTGCGTTCAAGCAACACTACTATATACATGGGCCTCACTTTGAGATTGTCAGTTCATTCAATGACCATCAGCTCTCATTTAATTATTCCGTTTACATTTTTGGTCGACGACAACACCTTTTCACATGGTCTCTATTCGAGAGCTTTTCCGGTAAATTATTTAGTAGCTTATGTCAGAAAAAACACACACAGTATTCACAAAAACTTTTCGCTTAGGTTACCTCTTTTCATGCAAGTTTAATCAAAACAATATGTTTTTTTGAATATGAAAATATCCTTAAAAAAATGTAGCTTACCATTTACAAAACGCTAAACCACCCTGACCGTTTTTAAGCCACAGAGTAGTATTGCCAACTCGCAAAGTTTTGGCACCGTGAGAGGTAGTTGCGTAACCGCATTTCAACAGACTATTCATTTTTATTATGATCTAAGTAGCCCCCGTCGCGGGTAATCCAGGATTACATCTCTGCCTCGATTTGTAATCCCATCCTTGTTTTTGTTCAGGATTTTTCTTTTAAACCATTTTTATTGGCGCTGTGGATATTGTTTATTCAAGGAGCTTAGTGAATGGATATTAATTATCCGGCTGTTGATAGGGATGTGTATTTCAAGTAGAAATAAAGTATTAGTCGTGTATGAAACGTGTAACGTTGTCAAGTACTATAATTTTTTGGTTCCAGTTCCACTAATATCCAGTACATGGGGCTTCGATCAAGACTGACATGAAATACATTCTCATAACATAACAGTAACAGTATGTTGTAACAAAGATATGTTGTCGAGTGCAAAGTTCAACAAATAACCCGATCGCGGCCGGCTCCTGGGAGTCGGGTGATCCATTACCTGCGCAAGGGATCCTCCCCCGGGAACCTACACTGTTGGATCAAATTCTCACTCTCTACTTTGCATACATTAAAGTTAAGATGAATTTGTAGCTCGGGGAGCGATGTAAACACGTGGAGCGGCGTTTTGCTTTTGATTAAAATGTTTAGAATTTACATCAAATTGATTTGGGTCGTCTTTTGATTACTTAAATAATCAATTAAGTTGAATAAATACAGCGTCTTTAAAGCAAAAGTAGTAACATCACACTTCATGATCGTAGTAAGATGGATAAACAAAACCACAGGATCATAGCAAAACAACTACATTATGTTTAGTGAGTGTTCATGAGTTGTTTTGCTAAAATGCTTTGTTCAGGCTAAAATATTATTAATTATTAGCTACAAACATGAACTGATCACTCACAAGGATCTGTAATCCAATGGATTAACCAATCCGATATCACGGCCCGTCAAGCAAAACCACCCAAGTTTATTCAACAACAACAGTCTGCGAAGTTTAGAAACAATTCTGTCTTTAGATATCTCGTTTGTATTCCAAAAGCAATTTTTGTCATATTTTATGCCAATGATAGCATATTGAATGGGGTAACGCAGGGAAGTTTTCTGGCTACGCCTATGATTAATTGTACTGCTTGGGGTTGTTCAAGTATTCGATGTTTCGAAGTAAAGGGACAAAGTTATATTTGTGTATACAACGTTAGGATTTTGTTCTATCTATACAAAGTAAACGCAATGGAACTTAACTTTTGTTGGCAACTTTAAGATAATAGAACTTTATGTATAAACTTGTATTACAAAATAGTATCTATCTATATAAGATATATAAAATCAAACTTTCTTTTGTAATTCTATAACTCGGCTGGGCTGATTTGGGTGATTTTGGTTTTGAAATAGCCGTAGGACGCGGGCGGGTGAGCTAGTATTACTCGTATTTAACTTTCAATTTGTTTTAGCATTATTTTTAAAAGCGACTAGATATCAAAACAGGTACACATACACACACTTTCAAGATCGACATTCTCAATTACTTTTCGTGGGACTCATATTATGCGTATACTCAGTATTTTAATATTTTTTTATAAAAGACAGTTTTTATCTCAACTGGTATAGAAACACACTAGTAATACAGAAAATTATAACATCCCTACAAACCAAACATGACCTTCAATCTACCTCATAATATCTAATACCATTCGCTAAGTAAACCTGTAATATAGAAATATCTATTAACCAGCGGTATCGTTTACGTGTAAATATTTTGGGACTGCCTAATTTTATATTAACATGCAAATTAAGGTCTTAAACAGCTTTGAAATACGATTTGTACGCACATGTACGCGGGTTTTAGGAAGGTAATATCACCCTATACGTTATCTGTCAACTTATGTGACTTTGGGACATTGTTATTAAAATTTTGTATAATTAAATTTAATGTGACAAATTCTCGCGTCTAGTAAAATTTTTAAGACGAATTTACTCTAGGTCTGGTCTCTGGATTTGTCAATTTTATAGTTATTTTACATTCATCGTTGAAGATTTTTAATATAAAATGTGATACTAAATTAATAATTAATCTTTTACAAAAAAAAAAACGACTTGCAACTGCTCCCATATAATTTTGAGATATTGATATCTAGTGAAAAATTACGCTGTATAAAAATGTTAGTGTTTTTAAATGTAATAAATTATAAATGTAAGTAAATTTATGTATCGCTTTAATCACCTATTTAATATCTTCTTAAACTAGAAAAATTTACCCTCGCAGAAATGTCAATATCATTAGGGTATCATTATTCATAGGCCTTTCTACTTCGACCTTTGCAAATATAAACTACTAAGAATACATTTCCTTACAGGATCAGCATTTGAACGATCTCCGTAAAAGCTATGGATCCAATTCCATCCCAACTCTTCCTGATTAATTAACTTGGTTTTCTGTTTGGTTTCCACTTGGATTCGACCCACGCAGCACTTTCATTTATCCTCGCAAATAAAACCGATGACGTTTTGTTTTCATCAAAAGACGTGAAACTGACAATGAAACAGTTTATTGATTACAAAGAAAACTCGTAAAATAGTAATCAAATATTGTTTGTCAATCTCAATAGAAATAGCTGTAATAGCCCTCTTTTATTCATTCTTTAGAGTGGAGCTAAGCCTTTGAAGTGTTGTTTTATTAGGAGATCGTATTTGCCGATTCGTTTTAGAATTTGTTTTAGTAAGTGCTCTTTGATATTCAATACTGGATCGAAAATTTTGTTACTGATACCGAAAAACTTGATGTATTATATCTAGCGATTTTGGTATCTTGATTTATGTGTTGAGTGCAAGCTAACGTTTAAAAAATTTTGTTACCATAAAATACGAGCCCTAACTGTGAAGGCAAACATCATCGTGCGGAAACTTTGAAATGTTTGAAGCGCATGTATCATTCACCAACCTGCACTTTGCCAGCTAGGTGAATGAAGGCCTAATCTCTCTCATCAATAGGGAACTCAAATAGGGGTGATGATGATAAAGTATTTTGTAGCGCTTCCTTTGGGCGCGTCATGGCAAAAGCCTCAATAAAACATATTCACAACATTTTCAAAAAAATCGAAACACATTTGATACATTTTCGTATTAAATGTTATTCAAGCATTGCATTGGTATAATGTGTTGGCTCCGCAAAATGTTAAGTTTGATATCGATAGTACCTTCCACTAAGAAGAGAAGAATTATGAACCTTTTGCTCTGGGAATAGGGTCTGAATTAAAATATAAGGGTTATCACGAGGAAATATTTTTATGGTATTGGGTATTTTCTTTTTAAGCTGATTTTCTTCAATTTCTTCTAAAGAATACAAATTAAGTAGCTCATTTTGTTTTTTGGTAAATTGTGTTGTTATTTTTATTGAAATACAAATAAAAATAACAAACTTACCCATAAGTTAGCTAATTGCATTGTAAGCAAATTGCCAGAAAATAAAATCTCTCAATTTATTAGCATACGCAGCACTAGTAAAATCTGAATGAAACGTTTGACGACGTCTGTGACGCAGCAATCGAAGGTCCGCCCTCGACACAAGAGGCTGCGTGTTCGCCTCGGGACTAAAAATTTTAAGATCGGCTAATATTTGTTCCGAGTTTCTGGGTGTTAGTAAAAAAACGGGGGCTGGATATTGCTGTGTGAATTGTCCAGCAATGTTTTATTTTATATTTTATTATTTAAATATAACATCTGAGGGTTATTTGGTTATACATTAGAAATATGAACAAACAGAGTAGGTATGTGGCAATGTCTGCCCAAGATTTATACTGCTTTCAAAAATTAATTAGAAACGAGTAACCGCTGATCAGGTCACTGCGGTCAGCGCGATGCAAGCCGACCCCGATTGCCTGCAAGATACGTAGCGTAGTGTATACTGACGAAGTTTCTACGTAGATTGGACCTATTCATTGCAAAACCACGTGTTTTCCACCAAACATTGGGGATGAGAATTAATTGTGGTAACGAAATTGCAATTTTATTTATTGTAAAACAACATAAATTACTTGAATATTTATATAACATAGAATAAGAGTAGACAGGTGCTTTGAGTGATACTGATTACCACTTAGAAGCTTATTTTCTATATCTTGTATCCTAAACTTTAGGACCTAAAGTATTAATATTATTACTATGCAATATAAGACTGTGTTACAACAAAGTATTTAACAAGTTGTGACTTGGAAAGCCTCGTCACCAACTCATACATAATATTAAAACTTGTATAAGGAACCCCAGAACCGGGTGATGTGATATATTTTAGCGACATTCCTTTAAATAAACCTCAATTCAAATTCAGGTATGTTTAGATTTGTGCAGTTTAGAATATAGAATAAAAAGCGATATCGATTATTATAATCTTTCTTAAACAAGATAAATTTGCAAACCTAAACCTAGTAACCATTAGGGTTTTCTGTGGTTCCATATACGTATTTGAAGTATTATAATTTTATTTTCGGCTTGTATTCCTGGGTCACCCTGCACGTAGATCCTACGTGAATTTATGTATGCGGTTAACTACGGGATGACGAGGCAGTTCGCCGGAAGCGCCGCAACGAGCTTCCGCTGGCCTGGCCTTGGGTTGCCCACTTCAGCGCATTTTTTCAGATAAAAGGTTCCAACTTGTGCGACGGGTAGCATAATAAATAGTTTTTATGGATCTATTACTCGTTAATAATGGGGTTAGGTTAGGTTAGTCGAAATCGGCAAATAAAATGGTTTGAAGTTGATCTAATCGCGGTTCTGGCGCGTTAGTGAATCCTTATGACTGAAATCAATAAAATTCTAACTTCCAAGTGCTAATCTTTTTTACCAGCTAACTTTGATTCCGTGTTATGAAGGCTGGAAAAAGTGATATTTTTATGTTTAGTTTGTATTTGATAAGATGTTTTTTTTTATTTATAAGTTATATATACTTTACATCCATTAAACTTTCGCGTAAGAATTATTTTGAGAATGAATCATATTAAGCTGGGTTCAGTAAATAAGAAGAAACAGAGCCAATATTTGAAAGTAACTTTATTTTATTCAGTAACTTCATTAATCCAGAACAAATATTGCAATTAAGCTCTTTTACTCGTATTATAAGTCGTGAAAAGTTTAATGAATCATGAATTAAACTCAAATTATGCTTTACCTTAAGTAAACACCTATAAGAGCGTAATGAAATTATTCCAATTCAAGGATACAAACAACGAAATTAATTGGTATCGCTTTGAAAGCATTGTTTTACTACTTGCGTATCTCAGCACAATGTGTTCGTAATTAGTGGAAAATTCATGAAACAGGGATCAATGAGAAGCGGAAAATTGGTTTCAGCCGTTCCATTATCACCAGATTATGGTAATGTGTAATTGCAGCCAATAGACCGCCGCGATTTCTGAAACGAGTTTTGCGTTTTATTCTTATATGCCGTGGTTTGACTCGCGTTTATTAATATAAATTTCCCACCCGCGGCTTTACCCGCTATATAATGCATTTTTTGCTGTAATAATTGTGAATGTGTAAGAACACGAAACGGGTAACATGTAACGGGTATGATTTAACTGTTTTTGAGTTTTTGAACTTTGATTATTTGAGCGTATCACTAGATGTTGCTGTGTGAATTGTCAAGCAATTTTTATTTATTTAGTAACAAAAACTATTGAGGTATAATTCAATAACAGTACCTATAGCTAAATAAAAAATATCAGTCAAATATCTCGAATATTTAGTTCTGGCTTTTACCAATGTGTCAAACAAGATTTAAGCAGGAAACACATTATTAACACCCGACGCGACGCGACGTGTCGACACCCGACGTGCACCGTGCATATTACCAACACGCGACGCCACGACATACTAGCATTTCATCATCATTTCGCTAAATAAATGCAAAAATTTAATATGAAATTGGCATAAAGTGACAGTTCTCGAACGAATGACGCATGGCGTCGAGTGTTGTCTAGAAACATACTGCGCGCCCACGTCGGATGGCGTGTTTACCCCCACCACGCAGACGCAACACGCAACACGCAGATCTGGCACGTCTGGATCAGGTGGCATGTGCACGCGTGGCGTCGGGTCGCGTGTTCAAAGTGTGTTTCTGGTCTATAGAAAACCATACATTTGATTCGACTCAACACGCATCACGTTTCATCGGGTGGCGTCGGGTGTTAATAATGTGTTCCCGGCTTTATTGGTCCCATATTCACGTTGAAAGCGTATATAGAATGTGATCCGCGGCTGTTAAGGAGCCAAAGATATGTAAATATGATAGAACTCGGACTGAAACAAACTAAAGGTCAGTAAATAATAATACTGAGTGAATGGATGTTGTTTTGAGCAACTCTTTTTTATTTATTCACACGGTTGCAAAAACCTAACATTAATTAAAGTAGTAGTCGATTATACGTTCATAAGTTCATAATAGATATTACATAATATGAAAAAAGTAAATTAAAGATAATAAAAAAAAGATAATTTTAAATACGATGTAACATCGTCTCAGGCACAGTATCGTAAAGTAAATTTTACTTTACCCTAACATAAAATCAAAAATAAAAAAATATATATTTTTGCGTCATAAAATAAGGAATGAACATGGAAAAATGGTCACTAGTTCTAAACTAAACAGTTATATTAAAACCACGCTCTTTTTTCCAGGTTTTATGAAAGAAAAATGATAAGTATTCTGTCCATTAACTATTTCTGTGATTCCCACAATGGAAAGGCATTTAGAGAAAGTGCTACCTTGTTACTGCCAAAATATTGCTTTTGTTATTGACACGGCTTATATGAATAGCGTAACATTGAAGAATATAAAATAAAGAGAAGAGTTTTTTTATTCAATAGTTTAGGCACGAATAAAAATAACTCACGTTAAACAAACAATAGCTACTGGTATTAAAATTTATACGAGCACGTAATAAAGTATTATCACAGGTATATTACGCCCATAAGAATATTGTTCAAAATTATATTTCACACATTCATGATTAACCTGGTTATTTTATAAATGTTTAAAACCGAACTGTCGAGAATTTCGAAAGCTTAAATTATACGTTCACATAACTGAACCTGTTGAACAGGCATTAAATAATATTAAATATTTAATGTGTTAAACTAAAATTTCGTTAAATAAACAAGGAATATTCGGGCGTGTGTGGAAAAATTGGCAAGTCCCGCTTTAAGGCTTTGTGCATAGCAAAGCAGAAAGTGATTGAGGCAGTATTGGCTCACTCGATTGATTGGCCTTCGAATATTTATTAAGGGACTGATCGAATATTCGCTGTTTTTTCTGAATATTTGTTTAATGGATCTGTTGGGATTGGAAGGAAAACTTTTTTCGAATTCAAGTTTTTAAGGCCGTTTGTAATGCTAATATTGTATTCATGATTTTATGAAAAAAATAATATTAAACCGCCGACAGTTTCACTTACGTTTTTTACTTTTCTTGTTTAATTTAATAACATTTAATTTACACTATGTACGTTTTCATGTACAATTAAACAAAATAAAGATTACATTCAGATATTTAGTACTTACTGGTATTACAAGCTTCGAAGCTTGTAGTAGGCTAAGTTTAGCTGTGTTAATTGTCGCAAAAAAAGTAAGTCAAATTTGACTTGGTAAGAAACTAATACAAAATTCTTGCAAAAACATCAATATTTGACGCGTCCACTAAATGTTATACAATATTTAAATATCAACACGTGAAGCTCAATCTAGTTTCCAAGAAAGATGTTTCTATCTCCACTTAGAAGATTTATTTCCATCATCTTTATTCATACTACCAGATTTACCTTTGTTGGACAAATCACTTCGCAAGCGTAACAGCGGAGACAACAAATCGACTGCCATTAATCTTTATCTGCGTAGTTTGGTCACGAGTTGTTTACTGGGGGATCACTGCACAATATTGTTGAAAACTAGTCTCAGTTAGATTAACATAACGTCAGCAACTGTAAATCCAAAGTAACAGGCACTTCTATACAAAAAATAAATCGAAATACTTTTAGATATTTATTATTAAAATAAATAAAGTTGGCAAAAAAAAGGCAAAAAGTTGCCGATACGGCCGTACAGTGCAGACGTGTTGCAAAATTTTGTTTAAACTTTAAAAATATCTTTATACTAAACTAAACCCAGTGTCAAAGAGCATAGCTTCTAGAATCAATTTAACAGTGACCATCGCTCAGCTCGTCGTCCCCTCGCCCCTCCTCCGCGAGTAAGTGAAACAAGCGCTTATTTTTCGCACTACTCGTGTTCGTGTGGCGTCGCTGTCTCGGATCTACAATGAGCATACTTCGCTCGCCGGTTGGAGGTGGCATGTGCAGTGGGCTGGGTGGCTCACAACCGAACTTATCTTTGAGGAACTATGATGATGTTGGACATATTACCGTTCGACACAAAAGAAAATATCCCGATGGAGACGGACAGATTTTGAATGAATTGGCGGAGATTCGTAAACAAATGTCAGAAATGATGTCCCTAATTATGACAGTTAGCGGTGTACAGACAGAAAACATAAATAAAATATCGAAAGATGTCACTTTTATTCAGGCACAAATGGAAAATATTTTGAGCAATGTTAACCGCATGTCTGACGAGCAAGAAAAAATTAAATCAGACTTATCTAAGCTGACATCAACTGCTTTAGCTACTGAAACAAAAGTTAAATGTCTTGAAAGAGATATAAACGCAATGAAGTCAACAATTGATAACACGAATGCCCCTACAACAGGGAATGCTTATGAAGACGTCATAAAAGAGTGTCAAGAACGCAATATTCGTGCTAAAAACTTAATTATAACCGGAATACAAGAACCTAAATTAGATAAACCTGCCGAAAGAATAAACAATGATAAAATGGAAGTTCATAAAATACTCAAATTGATAAGCCCCGATTGCGCCGAACCTGATAGAATTATACGTCTAGGAAAGTATAATCCTGCAAACACACGTCCAGTAAAGATAAGTTTCGTATCAGAGCATAATGCAAAATTTATTTTACAAAACAAAAATAATATGAAAGCACAAAGTATTAAGATATATTCCGATCAAACAATACGTCAAAGAGAAAATATAAAAAAATTGAAGACAGAATTAGAACAACGAATTGCTAAAGGAGAAAATAACATACAGATAAAATATTTGAAGGGAATTCCCCAGATTGTTGATTTTGAGACAAAAATTAAATACACAAATAAAACAACAATTCAAGAAAAACAATAGTAGAAACAATATGAAGAAATCACTTACCAGACAATTTTCAAATTAATATATATATTTTTTAAATAAATTTAGCTTAAACTAACCTCAATTGAATAGTTAAAATAACATAGATATATTTTGCATTATAAGTAAAATATAAATAACCAATAACAATAAAACTTTTAAAAACAAACTTACACAAGAAACATAAAACTATAAATAAAATACCAAACGCCATAATCTGCCGCATCCATTAGTTGTGCTCCGTGTAGTTTGAGAATTCACACTCAGCTAACAAAAAACTATTTGTTTTCGTTTTATGTTTCTCGCTCGATCACCTGAACTTACCAAAATCACCCACTTTCAAAACAACAATTTAATTATGTTATTGTTATTTTACTTATTAGTTTAGTTTTCATCTACTTCATTTAATTTGTATTGTTTTGGTTTTTTTATTATGTTATCTGTTTTACGCAGTTACATTCACTCAAACTTTAAAAATTCTCATCCATAAATTAGTGTTGTGAATGTTTTAAAAATACCTAACACATGTTGTAATAACTTTCTTTAGAAATATTGTACCTACCTAACTGTATCTACGTAGAATAACTTAGTTATAGACTGGTTTCTCATGTAAGTGAATTTATATGTAATTCTTAATGAGAAAATAAATAACTTAAACCGTATAAATAAATACCTATGCCTCTACAGTCTTGCTACGACCTACGAGCTACGTCGTGCTTCGTAGAGGCTCTACGCAGTTAGCTACGAAAACAGTTACAGCTCAACATTATATTGATGACTTGTCAATTATTTATTATAATAATCTTAATTATGTTGGTAATTTAATTTTTCGGTTTTTAGTATGAATATTTTTAGCAGGTCAGTTTTCGAACTGTTTTAAAGGTTAATGTGGTACTGAAAGTTTGCTTCCCAAGGGCTTTATCGTTTTGTAGAGGTACTATAAAAACATTATATAATACTGAATTCGTAATTCATTTTCAACGAAACATTTACAAAACGTGTGCAAAAGTTTCCTTGTGAGTTAATATTTATTTTATTTTGTGCTGACATTTGATTGTTTTTAGTATTTTGTGTATATTATTATGTTTTGTTTGTAATATTCGTTACCACCACCATCTACGTCGTTTTAAAGATGGTTATATATTTTTATACTTAGAAAACTTCCAGAACTCCCGGAACAAATTTATAAAATTCAAATCCGTTACCAGAATGCTCTAGCGTCATTGCCACGTTGAATAGCTTTAGTTGGCCAAAATAGAAACCATCATTTTATCACCTGTCGACTCCATCAGACGATTAGTGAGATCGGTACAAATTTATTTTATGCCTTATAAACATTAAAAGGCCTAAATTGTTGTACTACGTAAATGCTAGTGTGTCACGAGTTGGCGCACCTAATCAAATTGTCGGTGGCAGAGCGAACGTAATCAGGGCGCCATAAAGATAACAGGATGAGTGCAGCGCACATTACGCAGCATTAAGGCCGTCCATTACTCTGGCTGGAGAGAAACCAGCAATGGATAGCATCCCGGCGATGGAATGAAGTAATAGAAAGTTGAGTAATGTCGGCTGATGTGCTTTTCTTATCGTAGGCTTATAAAAGCTTTGTGTAATAGTGATTATGTTTTGTGATGAGTAATTGAGAAAAGCTTTAATATCTTATCTATTTACACAAGTCATGTTGGCACACTCAAATTTCATTGAAGGTAAGAAATACCCGCCAAGCACCTCTGGTTTTTTTCATGATAATTTTATCTGCCCTTTAAACAGCTTACATGTAGATATCCTCAAAACGATGCATTTTCTGCAACAAACTAGTGTAATTGCATTGCGAGAAGAAAGGCTTTGTCTCGTGAGCTTACAGTCTCCTTCTGAGATTGCTTTGAAGCACCATTACGTGAAAGCATTACTTCTCATAATTTTGTCTCAAGAAAAGTTCACAATTTCTAAATAAACTTTTTACTATTTATCATGATGTTGTGCAACGCAGCAAAAATTATTCAAATTCAAAAATATTGTCAAAGTTATTCGTTCGTTTTGTACAATGGAAATAACTCAAGTCAAATTAAAACTACGGTTATTGTGCGGGTGATAGAGAAACAAAAATGACAATACCTCTTAATAGTACGGGAGGCGACGATGCTAAATGGGGATTTACTCGAGCGTCAAAGAGACCTATTGGGTTGCATTTGGTAGATGATAAGAAGAAAAAAATTGTATGAGACCGATGTGTTTCATCAGTGGGGGAAGCGACCATAGATAATTAAAAACTTATTTAAAAAAATACTGTTGTATGGACGTACTTAAGCGCGTCAGTTAGTGATAGATTCTATAAATCAGATTCAATAAATTGAAAATCAGCTTAACATACTTACATACTTAAAAATAATTTAGGAAATATTATTGATAATATACGTTTGTAAATCTGATTGTTTACACGATTGGGGTGAGTGTACGTAAACGTTAAAAAAATAAAAATCGCGACTCATTTTTTTTGACTCATTTTCAAAAATATGAACAAAAAAATCGGCATTTCCAAAGGTGTTAGAGCGTCAGATTTAGATGTATATGGTTCATCTTTATGTTCTGATTCTACCATATCTTAATCTGACGATTATCTAAAGTGATTCGCCTAATCTGACAAAAGTAAATTTTGTTCCTTTATAATTCACGTTCGAACATAGATAGATTTTTTATATTTGGTGGAGGTACTTGTCTGGGTACTAGCTATCTCCAGTATCTTAATCTGACGCGCTCGAGTAAATCCCGAAATCCCCTCTTCGGCTCCCCTACTATAAACATGACGAAGAACACATTTGACGTCAATAGAAACGTTGTTTCAAAATTATTTGCTGTGTGGATTATTAATTTAGTTGAATAAACGACAAAAAATTATCGCTCGAAAATGTTTAAAATAACATATTAAAAAGATACTATTTTTAACTAAATTTATATAAATCAAGATACAAGAGCTATTGAACATAACTGAGTCAGTGACAACTGAACTATCAAATATCTCATACCAAAGTCTTCATTTTTGAACTTTTCTTCATTTTGTTTTGTTCCTAAACAAGATATCTCCATTACCCACTTAATCCTTCTGCACACTTAACACAACTAATCAAGTGGAATTCTGGATGTCCTATCATAATTAATCATCGCAGCAATGTCACCACCCCTATGCCAGAGGTATAAGGTCTTCATTTCGCTAAGATTCCTGCAATATTCCATAAATCATTCTTAGATTAAATATATGTCTGATGCCGACACATTATGTGTAAGATGCGCCGTATTGGTACGATATGTGACATAATTTAGGTTTATCTTTTATTTCTTAGCAAGAACACCGCTATTTACGTTCCCACTGCTGGGACACGAGGCATTCTCTTTAGCGGAAGAGGTCAGGTTTTGTTTTCACCACACTGACCAAGTGTAGATGGCGAATTTCATCTCTTAGTAAAACGTTATTTTTTCAAATCTATGCTATATTGCTACTTTAAACGATGTGGTACCGGTATAAGAATAGTACCACTCCATGCATTTATTTGAGTTGCCTTTATACGTTGACTCTTCATACTTCATTGATACGGATTGTATATAAATAAAAAAATAACTATTGTTGGACTTCACACGGCAACGTCTAGCCCCGTAGAAGGCTCGAAGCTTATGTTACGGGTGCTAGATTTCTGATATACTTAAACGAATATAACATTAATTATTTTGTTTAGGTAATGGAAACTCAAAGGTGTATAATAACTTGATATATTAAAGCATTACTTGTGTTCTCATGAAGATGTTTACGAGGGAAGTTTTGCCACTAAAACATTAGGCGATACTTTGCAAAAAGAGTTTATCAAAGCAATATTCTCAAATTAATCAAGAGTGTCACTTTCTTTTTGTATTTTAATTATTTTTGTTTATTATTTGATACGTATTTTAGTTTATAAATTGTACAAATTGACTATTGGTTGTCTAATGAAATTACCAATAAATTTATTATTCTAATAAACAAAATAAACCCTCTCAACAATCTCTGCTCTAATTTGAAGTAAACTTATCCTTGAACTAAGCGTGATATGTAAGAAAATCTCACGTCTGTGGCAGTCAGATAAACCAAGTCATATGAAAACATTATCTTCTCCGAGCCAGCTTGCACACGACCCTAATACATTATGCACCTCGCTAGTACTTTGCAAATACGCCGCAGTAAGCTCTGAAAGAATCACCTACTGTCTGGAGTTCAATTGTGAGATTGAATGGTAATGGCGATTATTTAGTGCATTCATGAGCCAAGATTATTCCTTTAATCTGACTGAGGGACGCAAAGGAGTGGTTATGTATTTATTAGCCTTTGTTCGCATATTTTTATGTTCTTTTGACGCACAATACAGACCTGGGCGTTTTTATTATTTCTTGTATAAATGTAAAAACATAATCATCACATCAACATAATAATTATATATAGAATAGTAAGTAATTATTTTTTTATAGTACTCACTTAATAAAATTTATAAATATTAGAAAATAGTATAGAAAAAAATACAATATCACAACGTTGCATTAGTCCCAGTAAAGCCCTGGCTGCTTACAAAAAATAGGCTACTTTAAATTGCGGTAGAAGCCAAGTGTTAATCTAATACTCAACTCTTCTTCCTGACAGACAATAGTCAGCTCAACTTGTGGAACATGAATTGACTTTTCGTTGGCAAAATATTAAATTTATTTACTTATCAGCTGCTCATACGAAACGTTCAACCATATAAGTTTTATTTTTAAATAAACAAATGGCGAGATTCGTTAAATAAGGAAAAAGCTTCAAACCAAAATAAGCAGTTTCAAGTTTGATGCCACCTACATTAGACACTTGCGTTCCCCGATACCCAACGCCATGACAGCTGTTTCGGTTTCTTAATGTAAAAACTTTCCTAATTTGAACTATAACCGCCCAGGAAACACATGAATAAGTTTAATGTTACAATTTAACGCATATGTTGTGAAAACCGCTAGATAATTAATCCACAACTAAACCTATAGACAAGTCTTCCGCTCCGAGGCTTTTCCCGTATTTTAATAGATTTTCCTACGGAAATATACATTTTCCAGCGTTAAAAAGTAGAATGTCCTTTTACCGGCACTTAACTAATCAATTTATTTCATTTTTTTAATTTATTTTAAATGGGTTTAGTATTTTTGAGGTAAAAGCTGAACGGACAGAATTAATTAGGTACTTTCGCATACATAATATACCTACGGATGATATAGTTTTTTTACCGTACCAAATTGGTCAAGACTTGTATTTTTTTGCTCTGCATAGAATACGATGTCTATTAATAAACCGCACAAGACCAATGGTGATTTTTCTCCAAACGGTGCAGCCAAGGTACAAAAAGAAATAAATTCTGTAAGCTCCGTACTCAATAAAAAGCGCCTAGCTTTTTCAATTCACATCAAAATGCACGAAATCCATCGCCAATTTATGAACGCAATAAGTTTCCGGTTGCCGGCTATAACCCGTGATGTATCACTCTGTTCTCTGCACCCAGATTCGCGCAGTCAACTTTTATGTGGCTGGCCAATCACGTACGTTACAAGAAAGGCAGCGGATGTCGGTTGACCGATCGCGATTGGCTCTTGTAATGGATTGTTTACGGAGCGATTGTTTGCAATCTAGCGATTCAGTTTTGTTGATGGAGGGGTTAGGGTTTTAATTTGGACTTACTTTTGTACTCTAACCATTTTTGTGGCCTCTTCCAAGTTAAGGGTTTGGAGATTCAATCTCAGAGTTATAATCACGACATGTCTTTCAGCCTGCCTTTTTATTAAGAACTAAAACTAATAATATACCTAGTAAAAAATTAGTTGTTAGGAAAATTTGGTATTATTTCGTCATAAATCATATAAATACTTCTTCACTGTACACATAAAATCTTATTTATATATTAAATTTTATTTATAAATCATATTAAACATAAATTTTCTAAGGCAAAATGTATTTGACAACAAGCGTATTGTAACAAAGCAACAACACAAAACAGACTCAAAGTTTATTGTCTCATCAAAAGAGAAAAATGATTCATCGCCCCAAAACATATCTTGCCAACGATGTTATCAGATCTTCATACATTTAAACCGAGCATTCTCCTAAATTGAATGATAAAATCGACCGTGCCTTTATCATACTCCATTGCTATTCATAACGCCTTCAAGCAATTTGTGTTGTAAGACAAACTTGTGTACAAGGGTTACAAGAATATTCCTTGAAACTTGCCTTCAATTTCGATCAAAGTAAATCCGATAAATCGTTGAAAAAAACTTGCTAGAATTGTAAACCAATTTTTTGTAACAGGCATTGTTTTAATAAGCCTCAGATCAAATTATGATGATACATGTACATAAATTTGCTCTGAGATTATTTTGTACGGTTGCTATACTTGGAAAGTTATTTCAGAAGAACATACTTTTTGAATTGTTTGATTTTTTGACTACATTACGATGAAATTTACGTCATAAAATGGCATTGCTTATTGGTTGAACTTCGTATTAATGAACCTGACTTTTTTTCTTGTTATTCGTCTTTTTGTTATGATATTTCAATGTGGTGTAGGTAAACTTGACCTAAGGAATAATTGTGTAATAGAGAAAATATAAAACGCTGAAATATAGGTTATCTTGTATTATTTCCAGGGATGGTGAGCTTAGCCTAGGATTTCACAGCTCACGTATGCAGTGGCATGTGCAGTGCACCACACATGTCGCATAGAAACTCGGCAACTTGACATTTGGTATTTTGTCGACATGCGACAGTTGCAATAATCTAGGTCCTCCGAAATCTAGGACGTGCCCACTCTGTTGCTCATACTTTATGTATTTATTCTTGGACAAAATGAGGCCACGTCTCTACGGAAAATTATTTGATTCCTTGAACAGATTGACTCAAAGCTCATTTTTTTATTAACAAGCAAAATAATGGATCGAATGCAGTCAAGCAAATTTGTTTGGAACGATTTAGATATTTTTCATTCACATGTAAACTTGTGAGGAGTGCATCCGAGATGTCGGTTCGAGTCTCACACTAATCGAATGTTTAGGTACTAGACAATTTGTTCTTAATTATTTAATATTAAAGTCGGGTAAAATTGTTAAATAACAAGGTACTTATCTGAAAAAAAAATGAAGATTTCTTTTTTTTGCTAAGTTGATTGCTAAGTAGCTTCCTTACCTTTATTAAAACAACACTTATACCTACGTACACTGCGGAACTTTTTTAATTTTACTCACGACATATTTGTAGAAGTTCTGAAAGTTAATAAGCGAAATTTTGCCGAATCCGTCCAGGCCGCGCTTGCTCTTTTCATTTTAATATCTATGAAAAGTTTCTAACTTCAACGCAGGTGTATAATATTATGCAATTAGAATTATCTGGTGTTGTATAAAATGCTGCATCTATTATGAAAGAAGAAGGTAGATGTTATCATTTACTAAAAATACTAGTCGCGTCAAATATCACAATCCAATATATAGATAAGAGATAACTTAGCTATTTGTTAGTAGTAACATGCAGTTAGCATTCCATTATCTTTATCTTGAACTTTAATATTTTGTGTGGGGTTAGGAAATGACTTTTGAATAGCACGTCAGTTAAACTCTGTTTCAGACCTCTAAAATCTGAATGTAGTGCTCTTAATTATTTTGTTTTCAAAAAGGTGTTCTGATATTTGTGTACCATTTAGATAAAACTGCACGACATTCGAAGGGTATTTTAATTAGTATGGATAAAACAGTAAAAAGGATAAATAAACCTCCATGTTAGGTATCCTTATCGTACGTAACCCCACGTGCGCGTTAACTTCCCTTATCAATCCGAGCCGTATAATCTCCGTGGGATTCGAATTACGAACGTACTAGGCCACACGTCTGTTTTTATTTAGTTCTACTGTCAGTGCAGCGTAAAATTATATTATATAGACTTGCAATTTTCCTGTTAAACTAAATTTCGATTTTTTGCATACATTTTAATACCAAATTTATTCCATTTTAGATCTTAGGCCGTGAACAGCTTGCCTCTATACTCTGATTTTGGAATTATAGTATAGCATTTCTGGCTTTTATGACACTGATTCGACCTACTTAATGTGACTGTAATGACGTCATGATACATTATTTATAAATTAAAAAGCAAAAATAAGACATTATTTCTGATCATATTTTATTGTCAGACAGAGCAGAACTATACATAGAGCTCTAAGTACTTGTCGGTGTTTACGTGATAAATAATGATTGACCTCAATATTCCGCATATCAAACTATTGCATTAAATTGAAAACAATGTTAGTAGTTTAACCTTGGCTCGGAATTGAAGCAAGTTCCTGTCTATTCTATTCCAATGCATTATTCATTTTCCATTGCATTAAACAATAGCTGCTTGCATCAAAGAAAAGAATTGGACAAATTAATCGATTAATTAAAGCGGATTAAAAAAGTTGAGATCAATGAAATATAAATTTATGAATGGTCTTTTATTCATAGTTTATTGTCCTTAGTTCATGCCTGTCAGATTGATTATAATCATAATCATCATTTCAGCCGTCGGACGTCCATATAGTACATTACATTATGTACATCAATTAAATTACCTATTAAATTTTAAAACTACTTACAACAAAATAACTGCTTTTTAAAGGTTGCCTGGAAGAAATCGCCTTTACTAATAAGGCCGCCCGTTGTAACATTTTTTTATGTATATTTCTTTTTTGTAACGTATTTTTGTTTTTCTTGTGTGCTATAAAGTATGTTGTATTAATTGTCATAAAGATTAGTGAATCGAAGTTTTTATAACTAAACAGTTTGACTGCTGGTGTCACCCACTTTAGGGGAGTCCCGTGTGTATGCTCCATTAGACGAGGGCAGGTGTGAGATTTGGCGAAACCCTTTAATCCTGGGCCTGGCTAGGGTCACTCATGTTTAGTATCTATTAGCTTTGATTAATGCTCCCACGGATTTATCTAAAAAGGTTCTAAGATTTTCCTTACATAGAACAAAACTCAGAGTCATTAAAAAACCAGGAAAATATTCTAATTTTGAAGAAAATTGTTTAGCTTTAAGGCATTATTTTACAAGCTTCTGCATAATGAGCGTTTTATCTTGCCTTTGATGTATCCAAACAATACGCACATAACAAATCTAGGAGGCTACAAAAATTTGAATTTCATAATTAAACAAATGTATTTATTGTGTATAAAATAACATTCTTTTATAAACAAACAAAACATAAAATGTTGCCAACTTAAAACTCATTTAGTTGAATCTTTTCGTAAGAAAATATTATAAAGAATATTCTGAATTTCACTACAATCTCCAAAGAGTCCAAAAAGGTAAAAATATAATAATAATAAATAAATAACTTGTTTATTATCCTGATCACTATAGGTTTTATAGAAAATTTATTACAAGCTAGTAGGTAGAACTATTTATCTTAAACTTGTATTGTGAAAGACAGAGATAAAAGCAATTTATATTTCAGTCTACTTGTATTGTCCTATAATAGTAAATTTTTCTTCTCCTATTTTTATAAACCTTTGGATAACCTTATTTGTTGAGCTATCTATAGTATTAATATGTTAACTACTGAATCAAACAGAATCTAATCAGTAACTTAGTACTAAACCCACAATCAGCATTACCTTTCTGTAATTGGGTTCTATGCTTAGATATTCAACCAATGTGTATGCGATGTATAATCTGGAATTCAGACACAGGTCTTATTAAACCATTGAAATATTAATGACCTACCAGTACAGGGTTTCAAATGAAAGATTCATAATACCTTTGAGAGGTACGATTACTTACGTTAATTTTCAATTATGGGTGTGGACTGTTTTGTGTTTCAATATTTCTGTAGGCAACATTTAGCTAAGAGTGAATAATAAATCACTTTATACTTGTTCACGTACATTAATCATAAAAATTTATACAATTACAATATAAAACCTAGCTATTTAAAAACTTTAATAACAAAAAATATACCTTCTATACATCAAATAAGGTCTATTTTTGAAACAAATTCTTAATTACTAACTAACACAACCTTTTTCATTGCACCTTGTTAGCTTGGTCACCGACACTCGTAAATTGCGGCTCCAATATAAAAACTCCTGTATTTCTATGTTTTTGTGAAGTAAAAAAATGTTATTCTGGTAGCATCCTGAGCAAATATTTGTGTTTCGTCACGGTATAACAGAGCCCTATTTTTCCTTCCTAATCTGCAGATTAAAAGACACAAGGGAACAATCCAGGGTTGGAATAAGTTCTCACGGGTTTTATAGGAGGTTCTAGGTTGATTAGACCAGCATTTTGCCAATTATTTTCTTACTTTGCGCCACTTTGTCCCCGTAGCTTAGCATTATCAATAGCGAGAATAGAGTATTTTCATACCCACACTCCTGCATAAAATATTACCAAGATATTTTTGGACAATTCACACAGCAAGATCTATTTCCATTCAAATAGTGCATTACCTTTTTATAAACTAATGATTTTAATGTGGCAATAGTGCTCTTTTAAGTCTGTTAAAAAATACAGTCTCCACTTGGTCCGCCCCTGCTCGTTAGATAAAACTTTGTTTGGTTATTCAATATGTATGTATTTGTTTTTCGATTTCGCCGACTAATGAAGCAAGTTGACGCTGAGCAAAGAACTTTGTCCATTTAGCAATAATGTCTTCGACAGTGAATGAGGACGATTTGAAGGAACTTTTTGTTCTTTGTAGCTTTAGTTTATTTGCGACAAATATTTACGTTTACTACGTTACACTAGCTTCGAGCTTACCGCAGTGAGAGCTGTGTGAATTTGTCAATCAATATAAATTTAAACTAGCAGAGGTCGACATGATATACGAGTACATAAACAAACTTATATAATATCTGACTGGTGAGACACAGGGACTTCGAAGGAGATTAGGCATTAATTACACTGCACTGTTCAAATGCGAGTTGGCGAATGTAACATGTCCTTCAAACTTTTAAAAGTTACTCAGAATGCGCTGGTTTGCATTCATTGTTAAAGCACATGTATATAATTTTCAACAAGAAAAATCCAGAGTTACGCAAATATTTTTTACTTACTATGAAAATTCGGCGCAGCTTCGAACAAATTACAATTTACACTACTAGGACTAAATATACCCAAATAGTCAGGAAAAGCTTTTGTAAATTACGAATATGTTTGACACTGCCAAATAAGCTCTACTTCCAAATGAATTCGAATCGAATCAAATATTCACAAATCTCCTAATCCAATTATCTGTCTCCGACACGCGAGGTGACTCCGGTATTATTTCATCATTGCCCCGACAGATTGTATTTTGATGGATTTATTAAATCCTTCATCAGTTAAATTGTTCTCCGAGCGTTAATTTGTAAAATTGGTGTTTGTTGATCAGAATTTTGTGTATTTACGTACCTACTTATGTTTCTATTGAGCTTAGCTCAGCAGTTGACGGTTATAAATAGTCATGAAACAAAATATTTTATCAATATGAACAAAAATATTATTTTTCGTTATTCTCGCTAAAACTCAAGAACGGCTGGGTTTGATTTGCTGGATTAGGTCTTAAATTATTTGAAGTGGTCCAGTGAAGGTTTAAATGTGAGAAATCTATGAAAGCGGGCGAAGCCGCGGGAGGTTCAACCACTTAAAAGTAATAATTAAGTATTAAAGTCAAAGTTAGCTGTATTAAAAAAGTCTATTGTGTCGAATTATTAGTATAGACGGTATTTTCGGTATAATACTTAGAATTATCTAGCCCCGTTGTAACTTTGTGTTACAGGTACTAGATTATTGGTACTTACAAGTACTTCAACATTCGTATTAATAATACAACTATTACATACACACTACAAAGTAGCTAACTTATGGCCTTTAAATAATAAATAATGTAACCGCGAAACGTGAAACTATTCGGCACCCGGTAGCTATGTATCATAATAATGGCGAAACTTCTAACATTATACGCTATAGTACCTATTACATTAGGCATACGTATTAATTAGTACTTATCCCCGTTTGAATACATGAAATACATTTTAAACAAAATTATATTTCCTACTTGCTCGACTTTTTCGACTCTGCTAAGTTTAACGGAAATATGAGTAACGTATAGAATAGATTCGAGGTCATAGCCTAGTGGTCAGCGCAGCCAGTGTACTTGAAGGCGTGGGTTCGATTCCCGTTCGAGGGCAATAGGTTACGTTCTGATCTAATACTTTGTATAGAGTCTGGCCAACGAAAGCTGTCCACGGATTATTTTCAGAAGTTTTGATATGGCAATAATTTAAGATTGTCAAAATTGACACTTTGACGTTTCGTCCTTGCGTCATCTTCTGTTTACATTGGTTTATGTGCATCATATTTTCATTGATTTTGTTTAAAATAATGCCGAGAACAATTAAAAGTTCGACAAGGAAGCTTCTATTTACTATGATTGACAAATATAAAGACATAAAAAGTGATTTAAATCAGAAATCTGCAGAGAAAATACTACGACTGGATTCAATCCTTTCACTTTCAGGTTAGTTTATTGAATTTCTAATGAAACATTTTGATACTTTTAAGACTATTTAAGACAAATAGCAATATTTTTCATGGTGTATCTACTTTTCAGGAAGTATTAACAACGAGGAGACGAAACTTAACATTGTGGAAGCAGTAAAGAAATAAAAATCTCGAAAAAAATGAAATGGCGACTTCTGAAACACATTATTTAGAAAATATATCTTCAATGGCAGGTATTACTTTAGAAATTATAGATTTTAACAGTTACTTCGTTCTTATATAAATTTATGACAATGTGTGGATGGCTAAATTAAATAATATAATATTATGGTTTTGTAAAAATGTCTTTGTATATTATAATGGTTTTTGACTATAATGACTGATAATTAATAATATACTGTTACATACATAATTTATTGTATTTGTTATCTTCAGATGTCAGTGTGAAGACTCTAAGAAGAATTAAAATTGAAGGGTCTAAAAATCAAGGACAGTGGAATACTCCGGGGAAAAATCGTCCACATTCAGCAACAGTTTCCAATTTGGATAATTTTGATATTTCAGCTATAAGAAACAAAATAAACGAATTTTATGGAGTTAGAAAACAAGTTCCAACACTGAGAAGCCTGCACAATGATATTATTAAAATTATAGAATTAAAAGTAATCTTTTATTTGATATTCTTCATAATACATTCGAAAATTTCAACAACAGTTGCTAACAAAACAAAAATTTTACAACTCGAAAAAATTGTAAGTACTTGCTGAAAAATAAATAGTATCAACTCCGTTTATGCAGTGTATAACCAGGGTTAACAGCTCTTGATTTTTTAAAATTCCCGCCTTTTTTCTTGGACAGCTTTCGTTGGCCAGACTCTACCATTATACTTTAAAGAACTTGACGACTAAACCATCTGTCCTATTCGTTTCCATGTCAGAAGGCAAATGTCAAGAGATAAACGTCTCTTTTGGTCGTTGCGGGATTCTCAATGAAACAAAGACTTGGTCACAGCTATCAGCTGATCTCGGCCGCTACAGAAAGGATTATACTCCGGCTTTCATACAGACGGTTGAGAGCCAACGAATTTTTTTATATTAATTTTTATGGTTGTGACAGCAAAAAGCTTTTAAGACTGTTTCATCGTTTTTATCCTATTAAGAATGCTACCAAGAGTTCGGCTGGCTTGAATGCTTTCTAGAAAATTAGCTCGATGTTTATTCGACGCTAACTGCCATATCAGTGCAATATTTATCCACCTATCTATAGAGAAATGTAAAAATATGTAGAACTCTGTAAAATCTTTATCTTGATAGATAAACCACAGACAGCCTAATCAATCAACTGGCCAACAGAAGTGAATTTAAGAAACAATTTATTATTCAACATTAATTTTAACATGGTAAATTTTATGAAGTTAAAACTAATAACACCAAGAATACCATCACCAAAAAGCAGATTATTTTTACTGCGAAAAAATACCTTACTGCCGAGGGGAAATCGGAATCCTAATAATGCGGGGCAGTTAGCTTGTATTGTATAATTAGTATAGTTTAGTGTATAGTTAGCTATATAACGACAGCGAAACACGAAATACCTGGCGTGAACAGAAATGTTTTTAAAATGCCAGTTTACAGTTCATAACACCCCTATTCCGTTCCCACTGCTGGGACACAGGGACTTCTCTCTTGATGAGAGAGATTAGGCCTTAATTCACCACGCTGGCCAAGTGCGGGTTGGTGAATGACACATGTCCCTCAAACTTTTTCAAAGTTCTCAGAACATGCCGGTTTCCTCACGATGTTTGCCTTCACCGTTTACAGTTTACAGTTATTTTAATTAAAATAATTAACTCTATCTAACTTTATACAGTTTATACAGAACTGCGTAAAAAATATATAAATATCTATAGTTAAAGTAAAAAATGGTCTGAAAAAATGGTATGGTGGTGTATCATTCCGCGTTCGAATTATTTCTAATATTATTTTACCTAGGTACCAGTGTCGCTCATGTAGATCCAAGAGAATAAGTTGGCTGTTACTGTTACTAGTCCATTCATACAAGCCACCCTATCTTTACTACGTGTTGTTGGCTCAAGCTATTATTTAATACGGCTGCAGTGGTGCTTAAATCGAGATACAACAGCCACATTGTTCCAGCACCGCTCCAAATGTTTGGTTGTTTGTTTTTTACAAGCCATTGCGCCACTTTCAACTGAATTCCTCCAAAGAATAGCTTTGCTTTACGGCGTATAAACCCATTGAAGTGGTTTTGAATTTCTTATGGTGTTTGCTCCAGACGTCGACATCGTCCCTGTTGAATAAATCTAAAATAAATCTAATCACACCAAAACAAAATAAAAAATATTTAAGGGGAAAAAGCTTTATTAAAGATTTTTTTGACTTCCTAGATTTATTTGACATGATTCAAATGACCACCAAACACAGTTCACAAAAATATTCATATAATCTGTCTGGTTTTTTTTTAAGTTTGTCGCTATAGTTATTTTATTGGCTAAATGGTATATTTAGGGAACACTTCGATTTATTGGACAGCTATTTATTTATTCGAAACACTATAACAAAACTGAATAACTTTGTTATTAATAAAAAGCACTAAATTACCCTTATCACATTAAAATAAGAAAATACCGTTAGAATGGAAATGTAAGGTGATTAGAGAAGTGATTATCTTTTTCTTTAGGTTAATCTGGATACGAGTAAAGGGTGTGGTATACTCTCTAATGACCTTAATCTCTAGAGATAACGACCCGTCGATCTAACGTATCGTACAGACATTGAGAAACACCTCAGTTATCAGAACACCAATATTTCGATTCTTTATAATATGTAAAAGTAACCTTATTAACAATGTGCTCCAGCCTCAGAATAGTACTGCCACATATCTACCCGCGCGTGTTGCCAAACCGAATAAGGGATTCATACTAGACGGGCACCAGCGTTATTTTGTGTACTGTTCCAATTTAATGCCATCAGACACACGCTAAAATAAATTTTAAGAATAAATAAAAAAAAAATTTAAGGATGTAAAATTATATTAACCTTTATATACAGAAATCGGAAAGTCTGTACGTGACGATTCCGATACCTGTATATTAAAAAAAATATATGTATAGCAGATGGTATTGATAAGTTTTTGATGAATGCTGATAAAACCACCATCTAACTATGAAAATAATTTATTATTCGTATACAAAATGTCAAGTTACGAGAAACAACAGCTGAAAGGGTAAAGCTGCTACTTTTACAGAAAACTTTTTAATTATTTTCATTCTCCAAGCCGTTTCACTTTCGAACTATCGTTGTCCAATCAATAATTAAAAGTTCTAAACCTAGGTTCGAATCAGAAAGTACAAGTTTGTTTACTGCTTTTCAAATAAGACCTGGATTGTATTGAGTTGGAGAGAACGGTCTTTTCAGTTTTCTTAAAGGAGTGTTGAAAGTTGGCGCAATTGTGAAGTCCTGACTAATTGGGAGCGCACAAATGAACTGAAGTGTGATGTTTTTCTTGTTTTGCTATGGATTTCAAAATTTCAGTTCAAACTTTGTTATTATGGATTTTGTTTTATCAGATTATAAATTACTATAACTAACTCTAAAAAAACTACCTTACTGTTTTATGTAGGTACCAAATGTTTACCAATTTTAAAACCAATTATGAGATCAGAATCAGTCAATCAGAGTCAACTCAGTTCAGTATCATAATAATGTTGTATAAAGTTGTTAAATTTAACCAGTAACAGGATATGCAATGTCTATACTAATATTATAAAGAGGAAAGATTTGTTTGTAATGAATAGGCTCCAAAACTACTGGACCGATTTCAAAAATTCTTTCACCTTTGGAAAGCTAAATTATCCCCGAGTAACATAGGCTATAATACAGCAAAGAAAATTGCGGGAAAGTGTAAACGCGGGCGAAGCCGCAGGGCGGAAAGCTAGTATTTCATATGTTTTACACACTGCGCTCTGTATGGCCTGCCCACTGTTATGTCAAAGAGTTCTGCTTGACTACGTCGGTCGATGAGCTTCGATCATCTACGTACCTTATCAGGTTCAAAACATAAGTAGATATTACTTGTGATTCGAATAAATGGATTTAAGTTAATGTGGCGGTTTCATCAGCATACACAATACATCCAAAACGATATGCATTCACACCTCGAATTCTGATGCGACCGAATCTGCCGCACCTAAATTAAATTTTAATCAACGCTACCTACAGCATTCTATAGGGTTATCTTTTGTCAAAACGTATAAAATTAGTTTTATTACTACGCTTTTCAAACACTAAAATTAACTAAAATGTATTTAGTATAAGATACTAACTAACCGCATGGTTAGTTAGTATCTTATACATAAAAGAAAGTCAATTTCAACTCAAGAACGGCTGAAAATTGGACGAAATATATCTTAGAACCAAGAGGAATTATAACGCAGGCGAAGTCGCAGGGCATAAGGCTAAATATTTATAAATTGAAATTAAAAATTTTGTTCACATTACATAGACAGATACAGAAGATAATTATACCCTGAGTTTTACTGTTATTTTCATAATAAGAGTTGCTTTTACGGGTACAAAGATACAATTACATAACGACTAGTTAATTTCCGAGGCGTGGGGTTAAATTTCAAGTCGCCAACCCTGCGATAAAATCCAATACGTAATACAAAACATACTCATCAATAAATTATAAAGCACCGTTTTGCAGGTAACCAACTGTTTTAATTACGTTACGTGGTGCCTCGAACATTTGTTGTTTTCTGTCAAATGCTGTATTATGAGGTTTCCGTGGTCACATTGATTAATCGAGAGCTTATCATTTTAGTAGGGGAGGCGACGATGCTAAATGGGGATTTACTCTAGCCTACTGAAGATATTTTTTATTCCTTTTTTTTCATTAAGACGGCTGTTTATAGATACATCATTACCGCCCACAGAAAAAAATATGGCATTTTAAATTATTTCATGGTCTTATTCTACAGTCCGTTTAATTCGTACGCGTGTAAGTAATTTATTTCACAATATTCTGAAACATATTGAAAAACTAATTAGCAGACAAATGATGAGTCATATGAAACTTCCTGTTAAAATAGCTTGCGTTTGATAAATGTCGTGTATCCATTTATAGACCGTGAACCGACGATATTATTATAAATATTCATCACATATTAGTTCCATAAATTATTCAGTGTTTTACCAGTACGAATATGAATATAGTGCCTAGTTTATTGTTTGTTTGGTCACTCAGAAGGTTAAATTAAATTCCATTATTTGTTCATCGAAATGTTTCAGAAATTTGGTGACTGTAATTTTTTACCGACTCCGAAAAGGAGGAGGTTTTCAGTTCGTCGGATCCAGACACCTGAACCTATTTTTAAAATATATGTTTTAATTGTTAGAGTAAATTTCCTGGGTGTTCCCATTGTCATAAGGGCATGATCTGATGGTCTTTGAGAAATTGGTGGAATCTGATAATTTTATTGAGGCAGTTTGAAGTCTTTTTTTTTTTTGTTAAACGATTGATATTGATTAAACGATAATGTCCGAATAACCGTGATTACTTTGATAATTGTGGGGTATCAATGTAAAAAATATAAAACATTATTAATTAACTAGATGAAAACCCGCTCGGGTGAAATTTGACGAAATTCTCCATAATCCGAATTTTGCTGATTTATGTTGTCAACACAAAATCAATATTTTTTTGTTTTGTTACTCAAATAATGTTTCGATCGAGTCTACCGTACCCCTTGACGTAATTATTAATATAGAGTTTATATACAGTAGTACATATACAGTCCAATCAATGTTCAGATGTTAGTACAGTCAGCAGAGTAGTATTTACCTCCGTTGTCACATGACGGGTTCCCGCGTCGGTTGAGAACGTTGAATACGTCACGCGCTGGCCGCTCGCCAAACACAGCGACGCATAACGGACAAGCTTTTTGCCCTAGCTTCTGTCTGTCACTTCTTATAATTTATTATAGTTTTTGCATGGTTTCAAACGCAGGGTTATGCTTTTTTGCGAATATGTTTGAACGTGAAGGAATTTTTAGTGCAGTAAATAGTTTTATATCATTCATGTGTGTGTATTTTCTAGGAATTGTCATGAAAAATAAAGTTATAATATCCAATAATAAAAACTTTATAATTTTGTTTGATTTGATGAGTACCTAAGTATTTTTTACCTCAACGAAATATTTTTAAAAAGTTAACGTATCTCATCATCATCATATGTCATATTATTATAAATTGGCACTGGTCTCCTCAATATTCCTATTGTTCAAATTAATGTCACATATAAAATAAATAACCAATGATCTCGTATAAAACACCATAACCAAGATAATTATCTTAATAATAAAAAAAATACAACTAAAACGATATTCTCTCCCAATATCTTACCATTTAAGAAGCAGCTACATCATGCTCGTCATATTTGTATCCTTTATCTGTGAGAACAAATCACAACGATTTCTATAGGTACCTTTTCATTTCCGCATGAAGATGTTGGTTTGCGCATGTATTTTTCTCACGCACACTCTTGACAGTTGAGCCAATCTCGTCCATTGTTTTCCGTATACACAAGTTAAACAAACAGAAGGAAAAGATCGGTGAAACTCCAAGTTGCATACTTGCTACTTGAAGCACTTGAAACGACGCGAGGAGTCGTAAGTAGTAGATGACTGTACCTTAACTTTTACCAAAGAATACGTAGGTAAGTAGAAAAGTTATTCTCAAGAATTGTTAGTTTATTTATAAAATACTCATGTCACAATGTTAGTGAGCATAGGTACTCCTCCGAAACGGCTTGGCCTATTTTTATGCAATTTTGTGTAGGTCTGGGAAATGGTCAAGATCTTTATTTTGTTTTTTTTATAAATATGGCAGTAACTAAAACGTTTTCGGGGTCAGCTCAAATATCAGCTAACCGCTTTATTAATTCAGTTATAATTTCGAGACCTCAAATACACTGATTCTATCACTAACTTTGCTCAACTTGCCTAAAATATCACGTAAACGATAAATAGAGAAAGTGAAAAAATAACCTTCAATTCTACACATTTCAACACGCACTTAATATTAAGTAGGTACTTCTTTCCCTATATATCTGTTTTAGAAAGACTCTACAGCATGCGTTTTTCAAAGTATTAAAGAGGTTTTAAGACATGGATATCAAGCCACAGGAGTCAAAAAGACAGGACTTTCAACCATTTATATAACCAAGTGATTTTTAGGATTTTATGGAAATATATGACATAAATTTAAATTAGAATGGATATCCGCGAAGTAACGCCTGAATCTATTCGTGACCTTCGGTTCTGTTAGCACGTGTGTTGTTGCCAGGCGTCACAGCCGGGCGCAAATTGACAGACAATGTTGATGAACGAACATTACCGGGATATTTGTTTTTCGTCTGCGAGAAAAATTGGATACGTTGTATTGAAGCTTTACACCATTTATTGACTTGAGATATCACATTAAATTACAATATCTGATAATGTTGAAAAGGAGAAATAGTATTTTTATTAAGGATAACGGATAACCGATGTAGCCAAATGGATTAGTTCGTCGAAGTATTAAGTATCGTCGAGTGATTAAGCACGAAAAACCTTGGAAAAAATTAACAGATTATATTTTTATGACGTCTCTACTAAACATAACATTGTCCAAACATATCAAAATACAACAGTACGCATGCTTTTAAAACTTCTATATTCAACAAAATTCTGATAGAAACTCTAAAAAAGCTTAATAGATGCTGCGAACAATCAGATTTGGAAGCGTGACAGAGGATCGAGCTGAGCCCGCCTGATGGACGACCGCCGCTATCGCACTCATCGTAATCTGAACGTCGATGGAAACAGCAGCTCAACTATTTCATATAACACAGCAATTCTTTGTAAATATATTAAACCATTTTATTTTTACGAGTTTGATAAATTCCACCTTTTGACATGTAAACATTTTACTTGAAATCGTAAGTAAGAATTCTGCCGATACAAAGTTTGTTATTCTGTTTGCAAAAGGAATAATTTATTAAAATGAAAAAAGAAACATTAGGCAGAACGATTTATGTTTCTTTCGTTTTCTAACATTTTCTAAAAGAGTAAATAATATTTCCAACAAAATATAATGAAAGTTCAAAGCATTTTACAGATAAATCTTATGATCCGTAAATAAAAATTATAAAATCAAGCTTCAGTACAGTCGAAACGACAAACATCCCTCCAATTTAGGGCCACAGGCAGCATTCCGCCAAATTTCAGTCAAGTGCGTAATTACCCGCTATGTCAATGACATAAATTCTGGGAATGTGTGGAATTTTTAACGATATGTAAATTTTGCGTGGCCATTAGGCAGTGTCCATGCAAATGCCAGACTAGCAGAATAAATGCAGCCTCCGTGTTTACCGGTTTATTGCCAACGGTGCCCATAAATGTGATGGCGACTGTACTGTACGTTTTTTAAACGCCCACATAATTGTGCGAGTACACATTGGTGGTACCTAATAACGGCTATCTACGAATATGTGGACTATCTTTATTCCATTAACATTTAAAGAGGGCTGTGTTTTACCGTCCTAAGAATTGTAACGCTTCGTCTCTTTCCGTTTTACCAGAGTCTACTAAATTTTTATACCAGAAAACGTCTATGTAGGTAAATCTCTTTATTTTTGGTGACTTGGTGAAATTTCATGCATAGTTCTGTTTAAAAAGGCAGGTAATAATATCAGACAGGATATCAATGTTAGCTTATAAAAACCCTAAATATTACTTTAGATACGCACGTTTACATCCTTTTCAGAGGAGATAATTTTAAACTCTATTTTTAATTGTCACGAGTTATAGTACCGTTGTAAGAAGTGTCAGGCGATGAAAGCAACTCCCATGGAAATAGAATGACAAATGAGTCAGAAAACATGTTGTTATAGCAGCACTTTAGTTGAAAAAATAGTAAGGAAAAATAAATTTTAACACATTGATAAAATAATCGTCGAAATAGGCTGATACAAAAAGGAATCTTCTTGCCTTAGAAGGTAAGATACAACTTTTTCCCTTCCTAAACTGTCTGATCCTGATGTTTGAAAAAACTGCAGTCGGGACGTGTCACTGCGCTCAGTGCAGAGCTGTTTAGACAAACGCCATATACCTAAAGTGTGGCTCATAAATCTGGTTGAATAAGAGCTAACACAACTCGAAAGCTTCAGCATATGGCTAGAAGAGATATGGATCACGCATACAAAATGCTCTTCTATCGATATCTACAATTAGTTTTGTAAAACCGTTGGAAAAGCCATTGATATTCATAGCATACAATATGCCTTATATTCATATTAATCTATCTATGTATGTATATTCTATTAAATATATCAGATATCTAGCTTCCGTAACACAAGCGAGCTAACCACTGGGCTAGATGTTGCTGTATGTGTTGTCCAGCAATATATATTACTAGCCGACCGCCAACAGCTTCGCTTGCTATTTTTCATAAAATATAGCCTATAACCTTCCTCGATAAATGGACTATCCAACACTGAAAGAATTTTTAAAATCGGACCAGCGGTTCCTGAGATTAGCGCGTTCAAACAAACAAACAAACAATCAAACTCTTCAGCTTTATTATATTAATATACATAGATATATAGTATAGATTTGATAATATAAAACAATATTTTAGATATATTTTATTGTAGTATGTTAAAACTGAACACAAGCTATATTAAAACATTATTTTCACAATTCTTTTGATTATTCAATCTTTGTTTCTCCGAAAAGTTCCAGTGTTTACACATGCATTAAAAAACTGTTAATAATAATGGATCGTAAAGCTTAAATCCAGGTAAGTAGAAATAAGCAAAAGGCTTGTTATTAATTCGTAGTCAAACGGAAGTATTAAAAACAAATAATGATCTTAAAAAATGCAGATACAGAAAGTAAAAAAAAATTCACTCTCGTGATTCAAAATTTGATATATTTTAGCCTTCAAGAGGTAATGGTTTGTCATTTAATTTTATTTTTTTATAACATCATAATCGGCAAGTAAACGTTTACCGTTATTTTCTCAAACCTTTTATCAGTATTCCCAAAATTTTCTATCAGCTCAGTGAATTTCCATTTCAATTACATTAGCCAAAAATCTGAAAACCAAATGGGATCTTCTCTAAATTAAATTTAGAAGAAATTGTTAAATGAGATGGCTAACCGTCGACTTCATCTTTTGATGAGAACCAATTAACTTTAATATATTTTTTCCATTCTATATAATTAATATTGATTTTGTATATAGGTTAATACGCAATACTTTTATACAATTTCGTGAAGAAGTAATAATAAGTTGATTCTAAATCAGAATAGAATCTGGATGTGAAATCAAATGTAAAATAACTAAGTTTGTGTAACTTTGTTAAGTATTTTTTATAGATTTTTAATAGATTCTTGAAATGCTGGCTTAAGAATAGTACCACTCCATATCTTCCTGTGGGTATCATTAATTTGACTCCGGTATTTAAAGCCTTAAGACAGGAAGCAGTGTCATTTACGTAATATAGCTTATCTTATGATGAATAGAGATGTAATTACTGATATTATTCACAGCGGCTATTGGTCAACTAAAGGTTAACTATAAATAGCCAAATGTCGACGGGATTATTTATACCTATTTATATTGTTTTATTTATATCGTGTTGAAATCTCGTCAAAATATGATATTTCAGTTTGCATAATTTTTTGCTAAAATCAGTCAATTCGCTGTACACTTTTGTTCATTCTTTTGTAATGGTGTACTTGAGACCTCCATTAATTAAGAGCTCTCAATGAATGAATACAAGCTTACTATTGAAAGCGAAAAAAAATATTTTTTTCGACTAATTTCACTAGATTAATTATTATCAAGTGTGACGTGACCTGCCTCTAATAAAATGTATACTGTCCATTTTTGGTATAAGTATAGTTAAAATCAATTTCGCAGAAGCCTCAGATCATAAGTTAGATTTAGTCGAGTGTACAAGCCCACGGAGTAATTCGAATTATGCTCAAGCGACTGCATTCTTATTGTTTTTATTTTCCAGCAAATACGTATCTTTTCGCAGCTCACGTTCTCTGATCCCGCTCTCATTTCACAGGCCTGTGTCGTAGCTTACTATCAAACAGCCTCATCAGTTATTATGTACTAAAATATGTGACTCAACCGCCACTAATCAAGCTATCAAGTAAGGAGATCACTTCTTATTTGGTCAACCCAAGAGGTTATTACAACAGGCTCGTACCATTAAATTACATTCCACCAACCTAAAAGTATGTAATGTTAGCGCAATAGTTCTTCGTACAATAATGCAGGTATTTTGTATCCGTAACACAGGTACCATTGGGTTAAATTTTGTTTGTGGTTTTTTATTTATAAATAAAAATCTAGTATCAATTTTATATCCAGCTTGAACTAGCTGTTTTCTCTAAGCTTCGGTCACAGCCCCAGGCCAGAATTTGCATTCATACTGAAACAAAACTTCAGCATGCAGCCGAGATTCATCTACCACGCATTGAGGAAAATAACGGTAACGTTTTAAAAATACGTTAGAATTTTCCGAAACAATGAGAATACGTATCATACTAAACTTTTAAATCTATAAGCTGCAGAATGAACAATAATCCTCAAGTTAATTTTAAAGCCTTATTTGATGATCATCATCATAACAAACAGGGCATGGATCTCCTCAATAGAAAACATTATAGGTGCTAGAGGATTTGATAAAATGAACACTGAACATTTTTTATGTAAGTCCCTTAGTTGTTTTTGATGTAAACACAAATTATCCTTTTGACCAAACGAACGTTACTGACGTGCTTCACCGGATGCAGTGACGTTCATCCTGTCTTCGGAAGGAGTTTGCTGTTGACATTATGCGTTTTCAGCTTATTATTTTAATATGCTTATGCTTGCTCTATTCCTTTACTTTAATAAACGAACACTACTAAACTACGAGGTGGATGGTAATATAATAATCGCCTTAGGTCCTTTGTTAATTATTATTTTCTTCAAAAAAAAACTGTAACAAAGTAAATTAAGAGGAAAATGAGGAATCCTCAGTAAATTACGGAACTCTGCGACTTTTCCTCCCGAATACGATTAAATTAACTACCTGGATCTGCGTAGTGTTCAGAATCAAATAATATTCCACTTTCCTTATCAAAACGTACAAATTCCAATCTAATAATTTGGTAGCAGTGGACATCCGAGGGCTGAAATAATGTTGATGATGAAATATTAGCGACTGAATGGTCTTTTAAATCTCAACCGTGTTTTTGACCTTGATCCTTTATTACATTCTAAGGAGCACAAAGGTTTGTAAAGCGTAATTTAAATTTAAATCTTAAATAAGTGACCTTTTAAGCTGCCAAAGTACTTACTTAGTCCGTTTCTATGAAAGGGTCTACATTTAATTATTTTAGCTACGAGTTAATCACTCTCGTAAAAAGCCGTTGGCTATGTGGAAGCATACTCGACTTTCATTTCGAGGGTCGTGAGTTCAAACGCACCTCTGAATTTCTTTCTTATAAAAGTTATGTGCGCTTTAACGCTAAATAAAAACATCATGGGAATGTTTTGAGAACTTTGAAGAGTTTGACGGACATGACTGTGACATTCACCAATCCCCACTCTTACCAAGAGTTTAAAATTTTAAAGTTTTATACGAGAACGAATAAGGATCCATTTAGTTATCAGTTTTAACACAATATTCAAGCATCAAAGTTCATTAACTATACTGTTATACTAGTAATAATTAACGTGTCAGTAACACGACATGTACAAATTAGTTAAAGGAATAATAATTATTGTGATGTTCATTTTTGCAATTACCTGTAAAACTAATTATTTAGCGAATACAGTTATCTACTGTAATAAATAGCACAGAATTTCTGCATACAAACAGCCAGAAATGGTGAAATTCGTCAGAATATTTTCAAATCTAATTATAATTCGCGTATCTCATTACGGAGGCACCCCGTCCTAGTTTTGGTTCACATTCTTTTTGCAAAGTATTTTAATTAGTGAAGCATTTTCTTTCAATATGAACGTTCCTTGCTCAACGTATTTTATGAAAATCCTTGCGGAATATGAGGTACTGTGAAGTGCTAGCTGAATTTTGATGACGCTAAATTTTAGCCCTCGACAAAAAAAACAAGGTATAAGGTAAGATACTGGTACAAAAAAAAAATAATTTAATTTATTTTTTCTTAATAATTGCTATAGATTTGCATTCTGGTCTAAGCCCTTTTTTGGGGTAACACAATTTTCTTTTACATACGAGTACCTACGCTTGTGGATACTGGATACGCTGATAACTTGACAAACTCCCGCATGGGCGTATTCATGGAATAGTACCTACCATAGACCATAGAGGTTACACTAACAATAAACTTTAAATTGTAAAAAATAAAAATTTATAAGTGAACCAGCTCTATAAACTTGCACATTAGGGTAAAAATGCCTCCATATACCATTCATTTGCCGCTATAAAAGCCGTTAGGGTCTTAGGGTAATTAAAATATACTCGAATACATACTATAGCCATTTAACAATTAAGTATTAATAGACATTTCATGAGGGAACATTTTGCTGCACCTCATTAAAGTACTTACATTTAGTATAACTAAGCACAAAATAGTATTGTTATGTTTTGTACATTGGCTATCAATCACCAAAAGCCCAAGCAAGCAATTACTCTTCTAAAGTCTTGTTACTTAAGAGAAGAGCACCCAAAACATGTAATTATAAGCCCTGTTGTTAAATAAATAAATATATTTTGTATTCTTCTCTAAAACTTTAACTAACTTGTGAATCTTTTGTATTCAAATAGCAATGTCTTAATGTCCTCGAAGCTCCCAAGATTTAAATCGCAGAACAATAATGTCTCAAACATTGCAATTCAAGATTGAAGTTGAACAAAACTCCTTGGGGCCTTCGGTACACGAAAGGAAACCAGAGTTCGATTTAAGAGCACGCTAAGTTTTAATTGTTCGAAATACTCAAAACTTCGAGGTTCTGTTAAACGGATTAACGAGTCTTTTATTCGGAATGTCTACGTCGAACAACGATGAAAGTGGTGCTTAACATCAGGGACTTGGTAAATTATTTATTGGTATTATTATGTAACTGGCTGTACGGTGCATTCTTGAGGATCTCTCGATATTTGTATGTACGATAAAAAATATATAGCTATGCATGTATATTATATTAAGTATATCAGAAATCTAGCACGGATCCCACAACTTCCATCCCCAATTTCATGCGTTTAAAAAAAGAACGAATATTTCGAAATTGAGTACAAATTACTAATATTTCGAAATTTATGTAAAAAGAACTATTAATCACTCAACTCGCTTCTTAAATCTACATTAGATTTATAACTCTTAGTTTGTGATATGATTTATTTGTTTTTTATTTCCTAACAGAAAATCCAATTTAATTAAAAGCGTCGACAGCCCCCCAAAAAGCAGTGGGACAGTTTAAGTTAAATATGAAAAATATACTTTCCTGACTTATTTAAGTTTAGTTTTTAAGCGCAGTCAATTGAAACTTGCTGCATTGTTTCTTTTTTGAGTAGGTTTGAGGTATTGAGATTGAAGTCTGCGCCCATTCTTTGTATGTACATAGCTAGGCCTTACTTTAAGTACCTACTTTAGGCACCTAGTAATAAAATCTCCTTGTCCCAGACTGAAGCTCAGACAATAGGTAAACGAACTGAATTAAGAAACAATTACTTTTGAACACAAAGCTATTTCCAATGGAGAAGCCAAATAACTCCTGTCAACCTCAAAATGCCACCCACTAACTGAATGGAGGACATAATTTCTGATTTTCTTTTCATTTGGACATGACGTTTATTTTAATTTTTCGGTCGTTACTTTTGAAGAAAATAAAATATTATTCTGGTTAAATTTAGTATTTTTTTGTGTAATTTCCCTGGAGGTTCGGAGACAGTATTCTAAATATTTCGTCAGTTATTTATCTAAACATTTTAGTAAGAATATTAAGAAAACTCTATAAGCAACGCGAGGCCTAGTCTATATTATTAATTTTACCGCGAATATTATGTTGTTATGCTGTGTCGTGTATTCTATGCGCTTTTTATTGAAATAAAGCCTATTGGTAACAAATATTAATTGCATGTATGAAAATAAGGTACCCGTGTTCAAAATAATACACATACATTTAAATAATATCATTGACTATACTCATTGGTCACTCTTAGGTATATATAAAATAAGCCTACTGCAACACACATAATACATAACCAGAATAATAAATTATTACAGTAATAAATTATTTTGATAATATAAAATTTAAAACATTTTAATCCTTTGCCAATTTTGTCTGTTTAATTATGTCAATGGTATTACGTTGTATATACATATTCGACGCACGAAATGCGACAAACGTATCTGTCATTATTTTGCCGCAATAAAAAACGAACGAAATGCTACTTAATAGGTTGTTCATGTGAAATGTAACGAACCCACCAAAATAGTCTCGCAAAATAGTTATTTTTAACTTTTAAAGTCAGAAAACCCTTTACAACTATCTCCCGTTTCTGCCTGTTAATCCAAAATAATTGCTTTTACATAAAGGAGTCGAGCCACATTTTAATGAAACAAAGTTAATTAGGGTTCCACCGCTCGACTGACAATTTGTTTTCCTCCTCCCGATGTGCGGAACCCATTGTAATTTAGCGTAGTGCTATAAAAAGCTTGATTATAGGGGACGTTGAATAATATCTTTGTAGGCAATCTATGAATAAATTTTCGGGTTATGTGTGATGAAATAGCTGGTCTGGTATAAGCGCAATAGTTACAGAGTTTACGTGTGAATCATACATTAATCAGAAACTATTGATTTTGCGCTTATGGTACATGTACTTTTTTGTATTATGAGGACCCTATTTACGCATATATGTTATATACTTTATCAAAATAAAGCCTGAATCTCTCTTCTTCATCCTCTTTGTATAGGTATACAATATAGAATTTATGTACATAAGTAATTTCTAAGTTTTAAAAGGGTTATTCGTCATCTCGCGGGAAAACAAAAGATGGATTCCCGCGAGTTGGCACATTGCAATTTTTCATAGTATTGTGTTCGTCATCTCGCGGGAATTTCAAAACAAATGAATTTATGTACAGGCAACTCAATAAAATTGTTGTAATAAAGGAAATGTATATATCTATCTATAAGTAGGTACTAACTCAAGCTATAAAACTGTGAAAACATAATAGCTATAGATATGTTGCTATATATATATATATATATTTATTTATTTATTAAAGGAACACCAACAGATATATACGTAGTTTGCACAGTTGTGACAGGACGAAATTATTTAGCTATGTTTATTAAATTATAATAATATGTATGTATTTATAATTTGATAAAAACATACTTATACATTTATTTTAATTTTTTATAATTTCAAGACGAAAGTCTGCAATCAGGGTGTTGCCAGTGATGACTTATGGATCCGAAACGTGGTGCTTCACTTTCGGCCTCATAAACAGGCTCAGAGTCGCTCAAAGAGCTAGGTCGTAGTAGTAGAGGTCTATCTATGCTCGGGGTTTCTCTACGGGATCGAATCAGAAATGAGGAGATACGTAGAAGAACACAGGTCACCGTGATAACCCAGCGGATTAGCTCTTTGAAGTGGCAATGGGCAGGCCATATAGCTTGTAGAACGGATGGCCGTGGGGGGCCGAAAAGTTAAAAATTAAACACGAAATATCTCAATATAAATTTATCAAACCACGATAGTTTTTATAAGTAGGTATACTAATTTATCTAACTGTACTTTTCAATTCCCGCGAGATGACGAACACAATACTATGAAAAATTGCAATGTGCCAACTCGCGGGAATCCATCTTTTGTTTTCCCGCGAGATGACGAACAACCCTTTTAAAATAACTCTTAGATAAAACTATCAAAAAACGATTGTTCAACATCTAGTGCTTTGATTTTTCGATTGCAGTGAGTCTAGACTCAAGCCGGAATAAAGTGTTTCTTTGGCACACGGAGCTTTTATTCCATTACATACAGACAAATTGCTCATTTTTTTAACACAGAAATCCTAAAAGGAGTCATTTACAATGTTCTTTTATTATCTAGAGCGATTCGGGACGTCGCTAGCCCATTAATAACAGACAAAAGAACAGAAGGCTTTCTGTCTTGCGACAAATTTTCCTTGAACACCTCATTATTTTCGACTAGATTTAGCTGGATTCAGCATCACTGACGAGTTAACTCATTGGTTCAATTAGAAACGTAACATCATTGTTGTTTTTTTAAGTTAGTTTATTTTTGTTGTATCTTATAGTAATTGCTAACACTTATTAGGTATTCGCGCGGTAAAAGAACCATACCGTGGCCTTACCACATGGTTCGAAAACTAAAATTTTAGATAAAATTAAGACGGAGCAGTTATGTAAATAGACTATCTGATAGATAGATAACATCTCGTAGCCCAAATACTAGAACCCTTTAGGATTTGAATTTGAATATTCAAATACTTACTCATTTTTATTATTGCGAGATTCGTTGTCTTTCAAGGCTGCCTGTGAATTATTACAGGCACAGAGAAAATAACGTATTTGCCTCAAGCGCTGAACACCACGCCTACTGACCGCTACATAATAAATAACAATGTTGACTTAATCCTCCGTCCAGGAAAAAATGAGTTTATATTGGCCGTGAAACAAAGAAGTCTGTGAGTAATGAGTATGGGAAGTCAGCCAATGTTACGCAATCTTCACATAAAAGGCAAACTGGGATAAAATATAAAATTCATTTATTGTCGTCTATAATTGGGGATTTCAAACGAAATATTAATTAAATTTCTCTTTAATTTTAATGGTGTAGCCTCTTGTGTTACAACACTGAAAATGTATGATAATGGTAAATAATTTTAACAAACATTATTGACCATTTAATACATTTTTTAGCACATTACCCCCCGAGTCTTGCCAGGGTTAAAAGCATAAGTTTCTTGTCCAAGCAAATATTTATCAATAGTCTACACAAAAATCAAACAAAACTTTTGAATCAGAACGAAAGTTAAGACAATTATTAAAAGTCAAACTTATCGAATTGCTAGTGAAAAGTGCACTTAAACTAAGATAGTCTGATAAAGTTATAAAACTTCTAGAAATCGGAGCAGACTTTGCTAACCTAAGACTTGGTCTAGATTACTTCGATTTGCCGCATTTTATAACATAATATTATTTTAAAAATATTTACCGAAAAAAGATGTACTTTCAATAAAACGACATCGCTTGTTTGTGTATCATAGTTGTCACAGTCCCGTGATAATCAATTTGAGATTTATATAAAATCTGTAATATGAAACAATGAATAAATGAATATGACAACCTCTGTGGCGCAGCGTTCGAAAGTCTGCCTGAGACGCATGAGATTGCGGGTTCGATTCCCACCTTGGAACAACAATTTGTACGATCTGCAGATATTTGTTCAATATGAATGACAAAAATATCTATCTATTTATAAATATTATAGTAAGGATATTAGATTATCTACTAACAACAAAACTTATTTTAATATATACCTTAAATAAATATTAAATGAATCACTATATATAAGTCCTGACAACTTCTACTTGGTACACAGATTTTTAAAATGACTTATAATATCATTTCTTATTTTAAAAAACGATATGGATTATATTTGTGTAAAAAATAATTCGCAATAAAATCGTCCCATCTAGTCAGAATTTAAACTAAGGCTTATAGTTTTTTAGTTAAAAGTCAATCCTCTTAGATTTAGATCTGAATTTATTATTTTTAAATTATAAAAGTTTTGGTGGCTTCGGTTATACGTAACTTATAAAGTCAGCCAGAGTATATGTAAATTTTGGATGGGAAGCTTACAAAATGACGCTTTCGCGACATTATACATTACATCACATTTCCATACAAAGACTCCAATGTCGTTTCACCGATTTTTGATAAGAGACCTATAACCACAGTTATTCTGTTTGTTAAAGTCAAACTCAAAGTCACGACCTTTATATTGTCATAGGAACACAACAATTTACATAGACCATGAGACACGTCAAAACAACTTTAAAAAATAACTTACTTGTTCTATGTAAACTACTACTTATTACTATAACGTCTTGACAATTCTATTAAGGTCTTAACATTTTAATTAATTATAGTAATTACTGGAAATCATGTAGGAAGGCCTATGTCCACCAGTGGACGTCCAACAGCTGACATGATGATGATAATTTAAATTTAAGCATAGATATAATTTTGTCTTGACAGTTAACTTTAAGCTACAAAACCTATAGATAATTTTGTCACATCTGGTACTTAGAGTTAGTCATGTTATCTTTGAACTGCCCCTTCTAGATTTGAAAATAAAACTTAAATCAATAAAGGAAAAGGTAAAACCCACGAACTCAACAATTAATCCCTTGAAATGCGAAGTGTACCAGACAAATGCGGTTTAACCCCGTCCGAGCGAGACCCGGGATAATTGATATGACTCTGGTGATGCTGTTTTTTGAATAAAATCAGCATTTACATCTGTTCGGGACAAAGGAATGTCATTTTTTATTGCTTTTTGCTTTTCACGGCTCAGGTGACGGGGCGAGGTGAATGCCGCGGCGTAGACTGATATTTTATTTATAAAGCGAACTTTTAAGAAATAACTAATAATAATTGTATAATGTTATTACACTAAAATGTTACGAGAAAGCATTCAAAAATATTATTTAGAATTTTTATTGGAATAATCGGTAAAAAATTATACGTTAGATTTGGTTTGGTTATTTAGATATTTTTAGTAAGTAAACATGTGTAGAAATATATTTTTTCTTCATTTTCTTTATTCATTTAATTTATTGCAGATGTGCAATAATTTTATGCAGATGGGCAGAGCAGGCAGATTTTTAGGTATTATTGAGTTTGTGTTTGTTTCATTCTCTTGATGTCACAGGCGTTACTCATAGTATTAATCTGAGCTTGCAAAGGTGTTCGAAAGATGTTGAATTTATCATTAAGTTTTTGCATTGCTTTCTGCATCCTTGCAGAAACTTACTGATGAATAAACTTTATGTTGAAAGTGTCTAGTCCACATAGTTAAGACAGACGAGCGCTGAAACTAATATAAAGCTAAATTATGATATTGGCGAACAACCACAAGTTTCATTTTGCTGCTTCCGCGGATATTTTCTAACTTGTATTAGTTATAATATATTTTCTTTCTTTACTTTATAAAGATTAGATTGATCTTTTTTTCGTTATTTTTATCTACGTGATCGAATCAGAAAGGAGATATGTAGTAGAACATGTAAAGACATAGCCCAGCGGATTAGCTTTTTGAAGTGACAATGGGCAGGCCATATAACTCGGAGAACAGATGGCCGTTGGGGCCGAAAAGTTCTCGAGGAGACCACGAATCGGAAAACGCAGTGTCGGACGTCCACTTACTAGATGGACGAATGAATAGGTAAAGTTAGATGGTTCACGGTTGATCCAAATTGGATCCGACCGAAACAACTGGATATCTTGATGGGAGGCCTATGTCCATCAGTGGACGTCTGACGGATGATATAATGATAATGCAAGACATTATTTTTGCGTGACAATATCCATATGAAAACCAGGACAATAACCACCTCCTCGATATAAATGATCTCTTCTACGTGCTTACCTGAAAAAAAGACAGCCATTAAACAAACAGGATAAAACATGTATTCTAAAATATTGTCTACAGCTAAAGTGCTAAGCGAATGTGGGCAATAACTGTAGGCCCAAACTCATTCCAACTTTATTCTTTATCCCGCTGAGTTAAGGGCGATAAACAACGACCGTTTAGTAACTTTTGCCGTAGACTATACCGCTCATTAAGCGACCCGCTGTAATTACTCGGCCATGCTATAGAATGTGATGAAGGGATATTGTACTAATAGAGCTAAAAATAAGGATTTATATGAGACTAGAGTAGAGGATAATTGGGGCATCTGGATATTTACTTATCCAGTTTGCCCCAATTATCATTATTCAACTTTTCAATCAATTCAATTCAATAACCGTTGAATTTATTTGGCTCTGAGCAAGCTATTATAAACTATGTGATAACTTTATTTGATCATCTATTCAGTTATTTAACTATTCGTGCTTAGGCACCATAATTCACGATGTTTTTATTGTAATTTGACTTACCGACACGGCGTGTGTGTAAAATGCAAGTGTCCGAATAAAACCTTTTCAATCACTTTATATCTTCAGACTCCTATGTCATAGAGTTCAATCATACTATCATAAGAAAAAATGCATGGAGATGCTAATAAACACACGAGTATCACATACAGAATAAGAATGAGTTTGTTGCGCACTATAATAAAATGCTGTGTTAGTGATAATACAACGCTAGTCTAGACAACTGTAGCAAACTAATGGTTGGTAAAGATGACTCAGTGTGGGTTCGATTCTAAAGCACATTTCCAATAGATTAAGAAGTATTCGTTTATAGGTTAAGTACCTGCTACTTAATGTAACAAATTCTTTAGGATTCTTAAATAAAACAAATAGCTGACTCTAATTGATTTATTACTTTTCTTTGCAATAATAATCGATTAATCTATTGAACTTAACTTTTCTACAATTTTACTGATTAACTTCTCTGTGTCATTCTTAATTTCATCATAGTGTTCCTTCACTAAGTACTGAACACTCACATCCGTTTTATTTAAGTTTGAGTAAAATGAATTCACATCTGATACATTTTCTATACTTATTTTTATAACATGGTGAGCTTTTCCTGTTTCTTTGCGAATTACATAAGACGTACACGCAGAACTTGAAGCTGTGGACTTGCGAATAGTTTTATTTAAGGACAAATTAGATTTCTTTTTGCCTTTTTCCGGTACTTCTTTAATTTGCTTATTTATATCTACATCCTTATTCATTTCTTGTTGAATCTTTTGCATTTCTGACTCATAATAAGCGTCCATATTCTGGGCGTAATAAAATGGGTTGGTAATGGGATCAGGATCATCTTCGTAGTTTGTGTTGCTCATTTTCTGCGAAACAAAATAATAAAGTGTAAGTAAATGTAATAGTTGAATGGTAAAACTGAAGATAAGTACTCATGGACTTTTGCTTACCTCAATCACTTTAGATTGCACGTATGTATGTCCTGTAATAAATCTAAATCACGAATGATATTATTACGCTGTCTAATTCCCTAAATATATATTATTTTTCTGCATGCTCATTAAAATAGAACAATAAATTTACATGAATAAGACAGTGAGTAAGACACTCACACCTAGGAAAAAATATGTGTACGATCTGCAGATATTTGTTCGCGATGCGAGGCAGTATTCTCTATAGCATCGAGCATTAAATAATAGACCTTATTTCGATAAGTATCTATTAAAACAAAATCTTGGTCTGTCCGTTTGCCTGCAAAGCCGGGGAAGCGTAGCTAGCTATAGATTATTTACTACCTTAATACAGGGTAAACCTGAGAAATAAACATAGTCTACTATCGCCAAAGCCAAGCCAAACATAACATTAGTGCTGATGGGATAATGTTGGGCATCTGAAACCTTCCATATACGGAATGGAAAATGTCTACAAACTGAGCCTATTTAAACGGAGATGTGGGATTAAACAGTGTTCAGTCTTGTCTGGAATATCAAGCCTATCAATTGGAACTTTGAAAAAAGGAATCATCTTCAATAATGTGAGTACCTTAAAATATCTTTATTATTAGTTAATTAATATTTCTACTAGGTGTTTTCATCATTCTATAGCATCAAGTATTCAGCGTTTTCATCTATTCAACGTTTTCATCTATTCAAACATGAATAGATGAAAACGGTGAATACTGAATGTACTTTTTATACTTATTATTTTTTTATGTTTTCAGGTCCAGAAATATGCCGTCTCTTTCTGATGACGAGGTGAGCTCAACGCCGAGATCGGCCCACAGCGCAACCGCTCCGCGTCAACCGCCACCGGTTGTCCCGAGCTGTTCGAAGAAGGCACGCAGTTTGCCCGTCACCGCCGATGCTGTTCCCACGAGGAAACGCAAGACTCCAATTGCTCCAGTGGCCGCACCGAAGAAGCCCACACCGTACGAGTTATTCGGCACTGATAGCGAGGACGAGTTTGAAGAACCCCCTGCACGGAAACATGGTAATATTCTTGTCTCGTACTTCACGATACGATATGCAAAAGCTTATTCACAACAGGTGAAGAAAACAGTCTTGGGGAAATATTATATCGTCACCAGGATTTATAACACAAATAGTACCCCATTTAATAAATCAACACATCTAGACATCGTCATCAAAAACAGATCAAACTCCGATACAGAAGCATGGTACTATTTAGTCAAATTTATTGAATCATCAAGAAGACAGATTAGAAACTGTTTTGTTTTGAATAGTTTGAATGATGATCGACCTCTAATCTGCCCTACGTCCACAGAAAGAAGTACGGGGCATGGCTCAAAGAAGCAGCTCCGGGAGTGCCATCCTCCTCCTGCTCCGCGAACTGCTGACTCGGCCTCTAGAAAACTATCGGCAAAGGACGTCTTCGGCAGTGACAGCGATGATGAAGAAGCCGTCGTACAGCCCGGTAAAAAAGCTTCGCCTCTCGTATCGCATTACTCTAAAAGAATTCCCCACGGCGTGTCGAGGCAATCCCATCTCACCAAAAAGGGGTCTCATTATATAGAGCTAAAGGTGTACAACAGCAATGAGATTGAGCATATACAACCTATGAATAGATGGCGTCATGCCATCATTACAGTAAAAAATAGAACAGATGATAACACTGAGGCGTGGCAGCACCTCTGTGATTTCTTAAAAGCCACAAGGAGTGAGTTCAAGGGTTGTAGGCCTGATATATTCAGCGCATAATAATCTGTATAAAATAATAATAATTATCATAAGTATATAAATCATAGTCATAGGCACAAGTGTAATCAATTGTAGGTATAACCATTATATTGTATTTTATTTCTCTTCTTTCTTAATAATAAATGAAAAGTATTTACATTCTATGTGTTTATTATTTCTTTCACAGTTTTGACACACTCAAGCCTGCAACCTGTTAATGAAGTAATAAAATGTGAAAAATGTCAGATTGAAATATTAAGAAATGAATATAGATATCATTTGAGAACTAACTTGCATAAATCGAACTGTTTATTAAGGACTGAATTTGATAATATAAATATTGTTGCCACTGCATTTAAAAATCGAATTGTTACTTATCGTTTGAATTCCGTTCTTAATAAAAAGCACCTCCCCCTAGAGGTCAATTTGAGCGATCAACGAAAGTACATAATACAGCTAATAAAAATGTCACTCAGTAAACATGAGTGCATTAAAGTAAATTACGAATTGTTTGCCTATTTTGTTTTACCTAAGTCAAATGAACAGCAACTAAAATCGTTTAATACAAAATATGAAATAATTTATCAAAGTACAGATTTGAATGAAATGGTGTCAAACGACGAAACTAACCGAATTTGAACATTGTGAATCGGGGTGGAGTTATGAGTCAATGAGCCATTTAGAAATCAACATTAACAAATACTGTCCTATGAGAGGAGGTACATACATTGATCTACCTAAAACTATTAAAAATACAAAAAGCTGTATTAATATTCAGAATCTTGATGATTATTGTTTTCTCTGGTGTGTGGTTGCAAAATTATTCCCAGCTAAGAATAATGTGTGTAATGTAAGGTCATATCCACACTATTCTTCAGTGCTCAATGTGAAGGGAATGGCTTTTCCACCGACATATAGAGACATTGCGTTATTTGAAATGATTAATCCTAATATTAGTATAAATATTTACGGTCTGAATGACAAAAGCTGTGTAAATGGTCCTCTGTATTTTACGAAAGATCGTAAAAGTAATCATATTAATTTACTATTCATTGAACATAGAAATAAAGGACATTACTGTTTGATAAAAGATCTTTTGCGATTAGTACGAAGACAAATTTCTTACCATAAAGGGAAAATGTTTCTATGTGAAGGCTGTTTACAATGTTTTAATAGTGAAGCTAAATATGTGTCACACAATTGTAACAGCGTATTAACTATACTACCCAAAGAGCATACTTTTTTGAAATTCGAAAACTATCACAGGCAACTTAAGATCAACTTCATTATATACGCTGACTTTGAATGTCTATTACTTGATTACAGAAACCAAAGCTCTAAAAATACTGAAACTTTGCAGTTGCATAAGCCTTCTTGCTTCGGCTATTATATTTGTTGTTCACATGACCGAAACTTAAATAAGTATGTTGCATATAGAGGCGAAAACTGCATAGAAATATTTATAAAAAGTCTAATTAAAGAAGCCGAAAGAATTAATGAGATACTACAAGATAAAAAATCAATGTCTCCATTGACACTCGATCAGGAATCACAATATCGCAATGCTACTGTGTGCCACATATGTAAACAAGTATTACTCGGTGATAAGGTACGAGATCATGATCACGTTACGAGTGAGTTTAGAGGAGCGGCACACTCTCATTGTAACTTGATGCATAGAGTATGTCCATTCATTCCGATAGTGTTTCATAATCTATCCGGCTATGACTCACATTTATTTATTGAAGAGTTAACAAAATCTGATGGTGAAGTTAGAATTATTCCTAAAACTAAAGAAAAATACCTTTCTATTACTAAAGTTATAAAGTCCAACACATGCAGTCGCTCTATTGAATTGAAATTTATTGATTCTTTTCAATTTTTAAGTTCAAGTCTTGAATTATTAAGCAAAAGTTTATATGAAGCTGATTTCATAAATTTGTTAAACGAGTTTAATGATAAAAAGCAATTTGATTTAATGAATAGAAAAGGTGTTTATCCCTATAATTACATGGACAGTTGGTCAAAATACGATGAAACACAGCTTCCACCTAAATCTTGTTTTTACAATTCTTTAAAAGACGTACACATTTCTGATATTGATTATAAACATGCGAACGAAGTGTGGAAGTACTTTCAGATTAATACTTTGGGGGAATATACTGACTTATACTTGAAAACGGATGTCTTATTGCTATGTGACATTTTTGAAAAATTCAGAAAAACAAGCCTACGTTATTACAAATTAGATCCTGCTTATTATGTAACATCACCTAGCTTAAGTTGGGATGCAATGCTTTTTCATACTAATGTTAAACTGGAATTGATTAGTGATATAGATATATACCAAATGTTGGAGAAAGGTATACGTGGAGGTCTAGCTCAGTGCTCATTACGTCATGCTGTCGCATCAAATAAATATCTCTCTAACTGTGATGAATCTAAAGAGTCTTCTTATCTGGTTTATTTAGACTGTAATAATCTTTATGGATACGCAATGACGAAAAAATATCCAATTTCCGATTTCAGATTCTTAACTACAAAAGAAATAAAATATTTTAATGTAATGAATATTTCAGATGATTGTGATTATGGCTATATTTTAGAAGTAGATCTCTTATATCCGGAACACTTGCATAAGTCACATCAAGATTTACCTTTTGCTCCGGAGAAATTTATTCCACCTGGAAGTAAAACTGAGAAATTGATTGCAAACTTATATGATAAGTTCAACTATGTCATTCATTACGTACATTTGAAAGAATGCTTGAAACATGGATTGGTTTTGTCAAAAATACATCGCATTATTGGCTTTAGACAAGATAGTTTTTTAAAACAGTATATAGATCTTAATACAACTCTTCGACAATCATCAAAAACACCGTTTGAAAAAGACTTTTTTAAGTTACTCAATAATTCAATTTTCGGTAAAACTATTGAAAATAAGAGAAAACAAGCTAATGTTAAACTTGTAACAAGATGGAAAGAAACACAAAATGTAACGAATAAACATCTTTCTGCAGAAAAGTTAATATCAAAACCAAACCTAAAAAGTATTGATATATTTTCGGAAAACTTTGCAGCTATTCAACTCAGTCGTGAAGAACTTGTATTAGATAGACCAATTTATGTTGGATTTTCAGTTTTAGAGTACGCTAAACAACATATGTACCAATTTCATTATGATTTTATTAGAAAAAGGTACAACGACCATGCACAGCTTTGTTATACAGACACTGATAGCTTGTTATATTTGATATACACCAAAGATTTTTATGAAGACCTGCGAAATGACATTTCTCAATTCGATACAAGTAACTATGCGTTAAATAATGTTTATAATATTCCTAGGATAAACGAAAAAATTCCCGGTTTATTCAAAGATGAACTGAGTGGTGATATTATTTCAGAATTTACTGGTTTAAGAGCTAAGTTATATTGTATAAGAAGTGTGAAATCAACAATTAAAAAAGCTAAGGGCATAACAAAAGCTGCTACTCAAACTTTGGAAATGTGTGACTATAATAAAACTCTTTATAATGAAACTACTACAAGATGTAATATGAAACTGATAAGATCTATTAAACATGTATTATATACACAGCAGGTAAACAAGCAACTTCTGAATGGAAACGATGATAAAAGACAAATACAGAAAGATCGCATCCACACCCTGCCTTGGGGTCATTGTGATACGATATTCTGATTTTTGTTTTAATCTACTAATAGTATTATACAAATACTCAACCTCTTTAATATTTACAAACTTATGGGTTTGTGTAATCTGAAAATAATGAATTTGTTATAATAATTATTAAATAGCAACTATTGTCGATACCACTTTTAAGTTATGCTTACGATTAGTTAAATAAATAATTTCAAAGTACTACCTATATATCTGTTTCATTGAACGCCTTCGACACCTTGATAAGTAAGAAGTATCTGTTATATAAAAGTTCTAACGCATTGATAAAATGACAGATCGTGTAGAGACGTGTTTTAAATAACAGCGTTAGTACAAATTCGACGTGGATTTCACATTTTTATTTCTAAATGAAGTTAACTAAACAACCAGTTTCACTACAAGTAAAAAATCTAGATATAATAAAAAACCATACCACTATAAATATAAAACACAGCTCTCTTTTACCGAATTCAATTCGAAGCATAATATGCGGTCCTTCGAACTGCGGAAAAACAAATGTCATGCTTAGTTTGCTTTTAGACAGCAACGGGCTCAAGTTTAGAAGTATATATTTATATTCTAAGACATCCTTCCAGCCAAAGTATATTTTTTTAAAAGAAGTATTGCGAAGAGTCCCTCACATAAAGTTGTTTATCTTCAATTCAAATGATGAAGTTTTACACCCTAATGAAGCAATGAAAAACTCTATTATAATATTTGATGATGTCAGCTGTGAGAATCAAACCAACATCCGGAATTATTTTGCAATGGGAAGACATCGGCTAATCGATTGCTTTTATCTGACACAAACATATTCAAAAATACCAAAACAACTGATTCGAGATAATGCAAACCTATTGATAATCTTTAAACAAGATGATGTCAATTTGAAACATCTTTATGACGAGCATGTAAACACAGATATAGAATGGCTTAAGTTTAAAGATCTATGTTCTCTAGTGTGGAGGGACCCTCATAATTTTTTATTGATAAACAAAGATTGTTGTATTAATAAGGGAAGATATCGCAAGGGTTTTGACATTTTTATCGACTTTTGATATCAACTATAAGCACGTGAATTCAGATAGATTTAGAGATATTTGTCATAATGAATTGAATAACGACAGATATCGAAAAAATCTGGACACCTTTATATACTTATCGTGAAATACAATATCATCATTTGCAAAAGATACTTGAAAGCACAAAGACGAAAGATGAGTCTTAATATTAAAGAAGATATAATAAAATCATCAAATATCATAAAAAATAAACTCAAACAGCTAAGAGACATAGAAGATCAAAATAACCATCAACTGAATAAAATATTTAAACCTGTTACTGGACCTTTAACACAAATGTTAGAATCTAATCAACCTAAGGTTTTTAATGTAAATACTATACAAATGCCAGCTGAATTAGATGATGCGTTTACCTCCACGCCATCAAGAGGATATAAACACACATCGAATGAAAATTCAGAAACAGAACATTATGCCTCGGGCTCAGAATATTTTAGTGATATGGAAAGCATTGATAACAAATACGATGATAACAAAGACGTATCTATAACAAAAAAGTATCTGAGTAGCCTTTATGATATAAATATTCCTTTCGGTGTCCGGAAAGTAGGTCATCAGTTAATGATGGGTAATTGTCCAGTTAAAATAATTTCTTCAATCGATGGTGACCAGGAACCATGTAGAATCAAGATCGATAATATAGAATATCAATTGACTGAAGGACTAAAAGAGGTATTATTACACAAAAAACCAAATCTAGAATTAGTTACTGAAAATGACAAAAATGTTTATAAAAACATCTTGATAAAAACGAATGCTCATAAACGTGATTATGATGACAGCGGACAGTTAAAGGGAGACAAAGGTGAAAAATATAAATACATTATTAAACCCATGTTCATTACATCAGCTGTTGATAGTAATAAAAAAGTGGGTGGTAATATAAACGTATTGAAAAGATATAGAAAAAATACTGATTTTATCTATTGGGATGATCCTAATGAGCTGGTCGAGAGATTAAAACTTCTCATTGCTTCCAAACAAGCTGGAAATACAAATCAAGACAATGAAATTATTTCAATCATAGAAGAACTGCAGGAAGCGCGTATAATAAAATCATAAATAACAAGTCATGATAAAGATTGGTTTAGTTGTTAAACATTTGTCAAGGATTGTAGTAGTTAAAAATGAGTAAGGAAGATGTGGTGAACGAAATACACAAAAATGCTAGAATAAATTTTCCTCGTCGATGTGTTTTACTCAAAGACATAGATGATCTCTGGCAAGCAGATTTGATTGATGTTCACAAAATATCAAAATCGAATTCAAATTATAATTTTATACTTATCGTAATTGATTGTTTTTCGAAGTATGTTTGGGTCAGACCGCTAAAAAATAAAACTAAAGATTGTGTAACAAAAGCGTTTCAATCAATTTTGTATGGTGGTAGAGTCCCTGTAAACTTGCAAACTGACCAGGGTACGGAATTCTACAATATTTCTTTTAAAAATGTGATGCAAGTACATTCAATAAACCATTATTCAACATATTCGACTAAAAAGGCTTCAATAGTCGAACGAGTGATACGTACAATAAAAGGTAAACTTTATAAAATGTTTAGTTTGAAAGGTAACTTTAAATGGGTTGATGGAACTTTAGAAAAAGTTGTGAATGATTATAATAACACTAAGCACAGTACTATTCAAATGTGTCCAGCAAAAGTGAATAAACGTACAAAACACATGGTGGTGCAAAGATACAATATTCATAGCAAACCAAAAATTAAAAGTAAATATCCTTTTGTTGTCGGTGATGTAGTACGAATAAGTAAGCATAAATCAAATTTTGAAAAAGGATACACTCCAAATTGGTCGACTGAGTTGTTTAAAGTAATAGTTATTCAGAATACTGATCCGCCGACGTATTTGCTCGAAGACTCAAGAAAATCTAAAGTTCTGGGATCATTTTATGCTCAAGAACTCCAAAAAACTAAAAATCCTAATGTGTACTTGGTTGAAAAAGTTCTTAAGAAAAAAGGGAGTAAAGTTTTTGTTAAGTGGTTAGGATTACCGACTGTGGAAAATAGTTGGATCAGCAAGACTAATATATTATAAATATCGAGCATAATTTTGTCATTCTTCGTTTACTCATGAAAGGGAAAGGTCTTGTGAATAGTATAATAAATCATCTACCGTTTGAGTTACATCTTCCTGGCTATAATTATTGCGGGCCAGGAACAAATTTACGGAGGAGACTTAGCAGGGGTGACAAAGGTGTGAATCAACTTGATGAGTATTGTAAACAACACGATATTGCGTATATGAATACAGATAATTTACATACCAGGCACGAAGCAGATAAGATCTTAATGAAAATGGCTAAGAAGCGAGCATCATCATCCAATGCAAGTGTAGGAGAAAAGCTTGCCGCGAATATTGTTAACAAATCAATGTTAATGAAGATTTCAAATGGATCAGGCCTTAAAAAAAGCTTTAAAAAAGTGGTAGCATATGCAAAAAAAAATATTCGTAAAGCTAAACCAAAATGTAAAAAGCTGGCTATCGATTTGGCTATTGCTGCAATTAAAGATCTTGGATCTAATTCAGAGGTGAAAATTCCACGTGTGATACCGCTACCGAAGACAGGAGGATTCTTACCGTTAATACCAATAATTACCGGATTATCTGCAGCTGGTGCTCTTGTTAATAAAACTTCTGTTATATCCCGAATGGTAAAAACATTTCAGACGGCGCTAAAAACATGGGATGTGATGAAAGGTCTTAATCAGAATTTTGAACCGGTATGTCTAGGCAAAGGATTACAGCTTAAACCATATAAAGGTGGTTTGGGTATTTACGCTTCACCAAAAAACTGAATAAGCTACCTGATCGTCCTCTTACCAACATTGATTTAATAAAATATTCAAAAAACCATATTCCTTATTTTCGAGGAGTATTCATGAGAGATCAATTACCTAAACATCCACGCAAAATTGAATGTGGTATAATCAATTTGGATAGCTCTAAAAATCAAGGAACACATTGGGTAGCTTATGTTAAGAAAAATGACAAAATTGAATATTTTGATAGTTATGGTGATTTGAAGCCACCAACAGAATTTATTAAGTATTTGGGTGACTGCATTCAATATAACTATATCAATTATCAGGGTAGTCATCCATATAACTGCGGTCATTTATGTCTAAAATTTCTAGAAAACCACATGCTATAATTCAAAATAAATTGTATGATTGAAACATAATAGTTCAGTGTTAGTCTATACTTCACAGAAATAAGAAGCATTTTTATTACAAATATTAATATGATTGATTTCAATGTTAAAAAACGTAAGAAAAGTGGATGTACGTCGACCAAAACTAATAGTACAAATCGTGATTCCATTAAACACGCACGTATCGTACCAGCTCTTAGTGAGATAAATAAAGAGTTTTTAAGAAATTTGGGATTTCAATTATGAGTATCTTGCATATTAATGAAGCAACTAATTTTGATAACTCTATCGAGGGATATGAAGTGCATTCCTATACTCCATACACCAATAGCTTCAAAGAAAACGATGAAATTCGTATACCGATTAATCAACAAGACACTTATCTACTACCGGCAGGCAGCTCCATTTACATTGAAGGACGTATAGAATTATATACAAGGGATGCTGCAGGTAAACTTATAAGGAAGGTGTGTCAGCTTAACAACAACCCTATACCGTTTCTTTTTCATGATATCAGATATGAGATAAATGGCGTTGAAGTTGATCGTATTAGACATGTCGGTATTACTTCTTCAATCAAATCTTACGTTTCAATGAATGAGGGAGAAAGTAAACAGGCTGCTCTATGGGGATGGAACTTGAATGGAACAAAAACTGAAAAAGGTCTTTTTAATGTAATATTACCACTCAGTAAACTATTAGGGTTTGCAGAAGACTATAACAAAATCGTATTAAACTGTAAACATGAATTAATTTTAACAAGATGTAAATCTAACAATGATGCTGTCATACTTGATAATAATAGCGAAGTGATCGTAAATATTGAGAGAATTCAGTGGCGTGTACCTCATATTAAAGTGTCCGATCGAGAAAGATTACTACTCTTAAAACAATTAGAAAAAGATAAGCCAATACAAATAGCATTCCGAAACTGGGATACATATGAATATCCACTTTTACCTAAAACAAAGAAGCATTCATGGTCCATTAAAACTGCATCCCAGCTTGAGAAACCCAGATATGTAATATTCGGTCTTCAAACAGCCGATAAACATTCAGCGAACAGAAATTGTTCACTGTTTGATCATTGTAATTTAACTAATGTTACATTATTTTTAAATTCACAAACATATCCATATGATTCACTTAAACTTGATTTTGACGATGGAAAATACCGTATATTATATGAAATGTATATGAGATTCCGTCAGTCTTATTACAACTCTCCAGTTGACCCGTTGCTTGATATCACGCAGTTCAAAGAAAAAGCACCTTTGTTTGTAATAGACTGTTCAAGGCAAAATGAAACATTAAAAACTGGGCCAGTTGATGTGAGACTTGAAATAGAAAGTGCTAAAGATTTTCCTGACAAAACGAGTGCTTATTGCCTTATTATCAACGATCGTATTATAGAATATAAACCTCTCAGCAGCACGGTACGCAAGATATCATGAAGGTAATAGTTGATGTTCAAGGTTTCAAAACTGAATTAAATCAGTTTATACCCAAAGAAATAGCTATTCTGGATGGTAAAGGAGTACAAAGTTTTTTAATACGTCAACCTTATCCGTTTTATGATTTAACCAAACAAGAAATGAGACAAGTTGCCTGGATTGAGAGAAACAGAAATATATGTTGGAAGGAAGGATTCATACCTTTTTCAAATTACAAACATCTAATTTCACCTCTACTAGAAAATAAATGTATTTATGTAAAAGGTGACGAAAAAGTAAAGTGGATAAAAGAAATGTTTAGTAATTATAATGTGGTGAACTTAGAAAATTGCAAATGTCCTAACCTAAATACTTTGTACGATCATTACAAAAATTGTGATGATGCCTATACATGTATCTATCATAATAATATTTGTGCTCTAAAAAATGTAATTTGTTTGAATAAATGGTGTATTGATAATAATATTGTAAATAAATTCAATTAGATGTATGTATCTGTTTTACATTAAAATATAATTTACTTAAAAAGTAAATTAAGTAGTTCGAATAAGTGGTATATTCATAATACATTTTTATCCATACTAAATCAGTTGTTTTATTATTATTATAATAAATAGTTACCTCATTCATCTGTAAATTGAATAGAATAGAAGAAGTTATGAACTGAGTGGAACAAGTTCAGTTACAGTAGTTTGAAATATCTTCTCAACTGGGTTTTCATTGGTTCAAATACCTATATGTAATTGGTCAAGTTTGCTCTGACATGACAATGAGGCAGCTTATCATCTACTCCTACTAGATTTCCATGAATAGATTAATAACTGAATAGATGAATAAAGTACCTAAGCATGAATAGTTAAATAACTATTATAGATGAATAATGATAATTGGGGCAAACTGGATAAGTAAATATCCAGATGCCCCAATTATCCTCTACTGACTAGCCGACCAGCCTCGCTTGCGTTTTTTTTTACTTTATAAATAGTTAATTAAAGCTAGATATAGCCTTAATTAGACATTTGGCTTTTAGTTTGATTAAGATATTGAATAGATCCATTCTTTTGTAATGAGTTGGTCCAAAAATAAATGCGACGCCGTCCATATTTAAATAAAATTGTGTTTAACAAGTTTTTTCAGTGAAATAAATCACCTTAAAATCAGATATAAATATATTTATTATTTACGAATAATACGAACGATATAAATAATGATTAACTATTCAACTGGCTATTATAAAATAACTTAAAAATTTTGTGAAATAAATTTAAAGATAAATTAACTCGATTTATTGTGATTCCACTCATCTGCTCTGTGTTCCACTCTTATTCATTGTAGTTACAATAGCATTTGCGTCAAAACATTTTCCGTTTGTCCAATCACTCCAAAATTGGATCTCGGGAATTTTAGGCCACTATTCCAGTTTATGGCAAACAGATAAACAACAAAAAGCTCTCCCATTTATGAGATGTTGCGAGCGTAATAACGTTTTCGGACTACTAAAAAGGCAACCGTTCTGGGGCATTTTTATATCGTGCGCGTTGGACTAGCACACTTCTGGACCAAGTTTTTTTTATTTATTTTTAAAACAACTTAAAAGTAAAAATGTTTTTTCATCTAATAATGTACTTACTTATAAAATATAATAAAATTCCAAAGTAAATTCTGTTGAATACTTTTAAATTGGGCTAGATGTCGTTGTGTAAATTGTCCAGCAATATATTTTTTTTTATTCCGAAGGTCGTGGGTTCAAAACCCGCCGCGCACCTTTCGCCGCGTGCTTTAAAAATACGTGCTCTACCGGCAAAGGCAATCATCTGAGGAAACCATGGCATTCAGCAACTCGCACTTGGCCTTGGTGAATTAAGGCCTAATCTCTCTAGTCAAGAGAGATAAGGCCTTAATTCTAGGCCTTTCATGAAAGGAGTGTGTTGTGGTGTCGATTACCTAGGGCTGGGAAATATAAATAAAATAGATAGTGAAAATTGGATTGAACATAATGCATTTTAGAAATATTACATACCAAACATTTTGTCTTCGGCATGAAACAATAAATTGAAACTATTTAAATATTTGTTACCTCCCTTATGTTTACAAAATAACATTTAGCCATTATTCAGTACATTATACTTCAAAACGAAATATTAGCAATTCTTTACTAAGATTATACCGAGAATTGGTAAATGTCTGGAGTTCTGCTCATGACAACAGATTCAATGATTGATCAATTTCAAGTTTTATTTGTATTGGAGTTCATTCTAAGTCTTCAGAGATGGTCTTTTGAAGTTTAAGAAAGTTGAGCAAAATAACAAATTTTAATATCTTTGCAACGTAATTTACTACTGATGATAAACTTACCTAAGGCTTACATATGGGTATCGTCATCATTATCACCCTTATTTCACACCCTTATGTTCCCACTGCTGGGACACAGGGGATTCTCTCTTGACGAGAAATATTGGCAAAATTTAGTACACATTTTTTCATGCCGATATAATTTTTTTTTGTGCGACGAACAATTTATGATGCATTTTGTCGTCCACTGCTGACCGTCCGTAGACTTCCCTTAACTATTTCTAGTTATTAGTAAATAGTTGACTTGCACCCACGTGAACTAGCAGTAACTCAATAGATCATTAAATGTCTTTTATGTCGATTAATTTATTTTTGATGCCGGTTACCATAGTTTTAATGTTAAACGATGCAAAATGTAAATCTTATTAACTGACGTTCCGCATTTGTAAAAAAACAATTACCTCATCGATAAATATTTCAACTTCCAATATTCATTACTTTAAATTGAATGGTCGACCGTCCGGAGCCACAATGACCGAATCATTTCATTTTCCTTTAATTTAAGTACGCATACAAAATTCAATTTTCAAGGAAGCTTTTGAACATCATTAATATTTGTAGGAAACGTTACTTCAGATGTCGCACTCAGTAGCCGACTTGGCGGCCCGCCAAATCTGAGGGATCTAGGTAAATAGTATAATGTTGGGGACGACTTGTTGGATCTTCAGCCAAATGGCTTTGAAATCCAGGGGGAACGAACCTTTTCTGCCACAGTTTTTGTGTCTTGATGTCGTTATTACAGTACTACTCGTAGTGATTATCTATTAAGTGCCCTAATCATAGCCGAAGAGCGCAAATACGCGTAGGGTTGAACCATACGTTAGTACAGTTACATAAGTAATTAGGTAAGTACTCGAGACGAACCTAGGGCAGCTGCTAGAATAAATACATTACAATTGTTATCTTTAGCGTGACCTACGCGAGAATCGTGGTTCTTAATCTAGACAAATATCACACAAAATAAAAGAAACCATCAAGCATTGGACAATATTGTGATTTCACAAATACATGACGATTCTTGTGCACGTCGACGGTACAAACCCAAAATAAAAAGGCCAAGTTACCTTTACAAAAGTCTGCTAAATATAGGTAACTAATGGTACATCAATTAAACCACCAACTGAAAGCCGTGTATCGGAATTCCCGAGGTTTTCACGGATCACCGCCGCCAAAAAGCTTTGCGCACCCTATAACTAAAGATTCGAGCCCGGTCGAGTGAGAGCACACTAACCCATATTACTGGAGCGAACCACTTGATTCTTTTTTTATGACTTCGTTGCGTACAGGATTTATAGCGCCGAGTTGTCGCATCGAGTAGAAATTTTCAGAGCACGTAGGGTTTACAGTTTTTTATTTATTATACCTAGCCCTTGCTTGGAAAAATACTGCGAAAATGTATTACCACCTGGGGCGGCATGAATTTTATACAAAAAATATTAGCGTTTTTACGTAGCTTAGGTTTACAAAGGTGGGTATTGTATTGGGGTGGTAATGGGTACATTTTTTACCTGCATGAAATATGCATGAGTGAAATAGCGAGACCATTGTGTTGGAGATGGGCAGGCCAATCCTATCTAATCATGTCCCAGGCGAATCCAACGTCGTGAAAGCGAGTACTAACATAGCATCTATACATTGAAGCTGAGGCTGATTATATCACATGGAAATTATATATTCGTTTGAATACCTTTCACGTATATAATCCTCCATCTTTCTTTCTACTTCTAACTTTTTGTTGTAATTTGTGTGAGTTATTAATTACTCAAGAACGGCTGGGCCAATTTAGGTGTTTTTGGTTTTAAAATAGTCGTAGTAGACCAGAGAAGGTTTAAATGCAAAACCGCGGGCGGGTTAGCTATTATTTTATAATATGAAACGCATACCTATGTTTTTGTTACGGTAGAAAAAATTATAAACTGTATTTTCTGTTAAAAAATACTATGTATTATATTTTTAAAGAAATTATTTCTTTTGCAGGAAACGCATGCGCGATTTTATATATCACTTAAAATTTTATTAAAAAACCTGTTTACGTTCCTGTAAAACCTGTAAAATTAAAAATACAACAACGCAATGTTCCTATAAAAAATAAAACCACGGTGCACTGAAAAGTCAAAATGAAATATTTATCTTTTCAATAATAATATTGAAAAGATAAATATTTCACTCATTTTCATTGAAAGGGTCATGAACAGAAACGCGGCCCAAAAATTCGGTCACTTTCTTTTTACGTCCACAGAAGTATTATTTAGCGCTTTGGCCCTTCAAACTGATTGTTTTCCTGATTGTTTCAATGAAACCCCTATAAATCGGTCCGTCAAAATTGCAACTTAAGAAATACCTACTTCCAGTACATTTTTTTAGCGTAGACCCTCGAGTGAAGCACTACGAAGGATTTTTTACGTCTTAATAAAAAGGAGTATGGTCCTAGGTGTTTATACTCGTATATGGAAATTACTGCTATGACTGAAAATATACAGAAGCGTGAGGTCGAAAAGATTTGGGTTCAGTTTAATTGAGTTTATCCTTAAACTAACGAATAAGTTTTAATTTAATAAATGGTAGAAAACGACACATAGCTACATAATGATAATAAACTCATTTACACCAGCAATCAGGGCCACCAAATTCAATCTGAAATAGCCTTGTTATTGATAACGTTTGAGTGATGTGAATAGGAGTTTTATTTTATTTTACGACCAAACGTAAAGTCGTCGTATAAATAAAATTATTGAGCAACTTTCGATCTTTCCATACACATTTTCCACATCCTTTTTTATTAAATTAATCCAGCACACCATAAATTTTACTTCGAACGAGGCACATATCTTGAAGACATTAAAACTTGTGCCTATTAGGGGTGGCGCACGCTTTCTTTTTGAAGTCATGTTAATTTGTTAGCATGTAATATTTTAATAAATTAATTTTATAGGTATTCTCGTCCAGATAGTAGATAATTTGGTTTAGACTTTAGCGAATAGTTCAGAACTTGACCGTGTTTATTTAAGTCAAGACAGGTCCACTATGGCATTGTGAGCTTCTCTATAAGGTTTCTCTATTATAAAAATATCTACTACTACTTGCTTCTATTAATTATATTAATCTGTTATTTTATTAATACCTTATCTAATGTCTGTTTCTTTTGCAAAAAATCACTTTCCTTGGTATTTGTGTAATGCACCTTAAAGCTTCACATCGACAGCCCTATCGCAATCATCCGTAAATGTGACGACTCTTTACGACTTTATGTAGATCACACGGATTTCCGCACACTCACGGATTTCTTATAGGCAGGTACGTCATTATCATTACGTTGAGCAATATCATTAGTTAGAGTACCAGGCGGGAACCAAATACTTCTATTCTTATCACAGTTTAGTTTTGGTTCAGCTTGACATTTGTAAAGAAATAAATAAAATAAATAAGTCGATGATGCACTGGACTGTTTAATTGTTTCTGTATTTTTGATTCCCTTGTTTGGCGGTTCTTTCTAAGAAAGAGTATTCGTGGAGTTCAAAAATTTAAGATGTATTTTAATATTTATGTAGTAATTGATTGTTTGTTTTTGATTTTGTGTAATCTAATTAATTTATGAATTTGTAATTATGATATTGTACTAACCAAAATGTTAGATCATGTTATCCGAAATAAAAAGATTTTATTTAAATTGAATTTAAAAAAACATCAATTTATACAGGGTTTTTAAATATTTATATAGGTTATTGATAATAAATTGGCATTTTTTATATTAAAGTACAGATTACCTACTGTTCAGATTGGCAATCGCGAATTGAATGGAGTCGGACATCTAACTAAAAGATGAACGGTTTATTTCAGATGATTGTGGGACGGGTACAAGTATAATAAATTAATTTACTGGCAGTCACTGATTTGCCGCTAATGAATAAATGTTTATTATCAAAACACATTGCCTACTCACACCTCTCAAACCCATCTTAATTGAGTTTAAGCACCTGCCTTATAAAATCTATAAATTTAATTAATCCTTAAAACGGCAATTTTGCGGCTTGAATACTTACTTGAATCTTAAAACAGGGAAAGTACCTACTCCAGGATTTTTCATGGAAATATTCTTAACTTTAAAGACGAGCTTAATTACATTATCATTATGGTAATACCTATTGGCCTGTAATAGCGTTTCGTTAAGGAACATTTTGGAGGGATTGCCGTCTATTATCTGTTTCATAAATAATAATAAAAATATTATGTAGGTACGGCGTAGAGTACAATATTGGACAATCTTTAACATTTTAAGCCATCAAAAGTAGATAGCTTATTTGATTCTATTTTCATAGAACCATAATACTTAATAGATGACATAATCTTGGGGCGGCTCTATATCTATAGTATAAGGGCCCAAACTATGCCAGATAACACCATAGACCTACGGCGCAGTACTGTCAAAATCGGAGACATTATCAGAAAATAGGATCCAAATTTCAGAGTGGTAAACCGAATTTAGCTGAATCTCAAATCCGTTTCAGAATGTGCGGAATCTATATTTATCGTGATGATCTTCCAACTGAATGATGTCTTGGAAGAATTAACCATTCCTACCAGTGATTTCAGTAAAGACTTTTAGTTGGTTGATTTTAGTCTATATTGGGATCCGAATAGCAATAAATGACTTAAATATTAGTTTGTTGACAACAGTCTATATTGGGATCCGAATGACTTAAATTTGAGTTAGATACTAGATACTGATTTATGACTATTTGATATGCTTCATGAACCTGGAATCTGAGGCTCTCATGTGAAATTAATTTCAAAGGCCACTTACAACATCCCATTCATATCCATTCGAACTGTCAGTAAGTTTATTGAATTAGGAAGGAATAGTTTCCCTTTGGAGGGTCAAAGATATAGATCAGTTGAATGAATGGGCAGATAAACTTTAGCATTTGCTAAAGTTCTGTTCAATTAATTAGAAACGCCGAGATCAAAAGTTGTGTCTCAGTGATTTGGTTGGTAACGGTTATTCATTTTTATTGTAATAAAGCAAACCATGGTAGCTTAGTTGAAGCTGACATCATGATCTCTTACGAAATAAATTATTTGAATGAATTAAACCAAAGATGTTAGGATAGGATATCCGTGGCTGATAACGTAGCTCTAGATTTTCTACTGGGGTATATAATTTTCAGAGACTATTTTTGCATAGGACTGTCAGCTACGAGTGTGAGTTTAGAGGAGTAAGACGGAAACACATTATTAAAACGCGACGCGACCCGATGATACGCAACGCGTGTTGAGTCAAATCAATTTTTATTGTTTTGTATGACAATAAGCACACTATGAACACTAGACGCGCGGCGCATCGCATCGCGTTTTTAAAATTGTTTTCTAAAATATTAAAACGAATAGGTTATTTCCATAGTACCTCATTGAAAACTTTTGACAAAACGCACAAGTTCTCACAAAAAACTTAGCAAATAAATTGTTAATGCAAGTAAACTCAGAAAGAAAAGTCGTATCGTGCTTTCACACTTAGCGCAACGAACTCAAATACCGCCGAGTGCACTGCGATTGAACGAGCAAAGTACAATCACGTCGTTAAATGTTATAATAACAGAATAGAAAATACAATTCTACATTTTACTGCGTCCAATTTACTCTACCGGGATGTACCGTCCGTAAGAAATACAATAAAGATTTAACATATTAATTAGTTTTTCTTCGTTATAAATGTTGGCGTGAAATATAGAGCCATTTCCAGTGAGATTTCGGTAATTCGTTAGAGCTCGATTCGATTTTGATATTATTATGTTCTTCTTCTTTATATATAAAAGTCAATTGCTGTTCGTGGGTCAATTAAGCTGATTTCAGTCTTGTAATTTCGTAATAGTCCATGGAAGGTTCAAGAGGCAAAAGCGCATATCAGCTAGTGGGAAATAAAAATAGATATATCCAAATCTTTATCTTTAGTTTAAATTAGAAAATATATCTTGTGATACTGAAATATAAGGTACTCTTCTTATTATTTTAATGCATACAAAATGAACACAGAGACAGACAAACTCCCAGAATAGTAAAGATGTTACCGAGAACTAGCGTTAAACGGGTCATACAAACACGTTATTTCTGTCGAAGCGACTTCCTTCCACCCATGACGTATGGTACGAGTAATAATGATTATATTACAAAATAAATTCTTACTTCTATTTTACATAATGACGACCACTGTGACGCAGCGGGCGAAGGTCTGCTTGCGACGTAGGAGGTTGCGGCTTTGATTATACCTGCAAATTTGGGCCCCGAACAAATTTTTTTCCGATCTGCAGGTTCCGGCTTAGAGCTTACCACGGGGCTAAATGTTGCTGTGTGAATTGTCTTGTAATATTTATTTACTTATTATTTATAACAAATTAGCTCTCCGCCCGCAGCTTCGCACGCGTGTTAATATCACTGGTTGCAGTCCAAACGTCGAGATAAATACGTGAGTAATATCTAATTTTTATAAAATAAATATTGTAATTCACGATATTTAAGTGACCATTTTTGTCTAGGAAGTGTACTAAGCATGTAGTTATAAGTTAGCTTTCTAACCAGAGTTCCACTTTAGCCAGTTAGCCCGTATTGTCCGTTTGACAAAAAGGCGTGCTATTTGTTAAGATTACCCGCATTTCGAGGGGTCGTATTCGTATTGCTTCCATCTGGACCCACGAGGATTGTCTAAATACCGCGTTGTTAATAAAAAATAAAGCTCAATTGCAAAAATTTTTATGCACATGAAAATTCTATATATTTTTAGAAGACTCCAATAATTATTTTAATTAAAATTTTAAGTGATAATTAAATATATATTTTTACATTTAGGTGAGATTGTGGTCAAGCAAGGGTCTATCTTCAATAAAAAAAAAGGTAGCGAACGAAGCCGCGGGAGGGCCAGCTAGTATTTAGTAAAAAAGGCTTAACTTTATTACAAATAAAGAATAAAAGCATTCTGGTACATTATTAAAAAGCTAACTCCCATTTATTGATAACTTAATGCGGAAGCAGCAAGGAATTTAGGATTTTATATAGGTTTTGATTGAAACAGTGTGTTGACAAGTTTTCTCCCACTGACGATAATAATCTATTAAATCAAATATTTTTCTATTCTATCTGCATCATTATAACTTCCCACAAATGGGTAACCGTAACTGGTTACTTAAAGTATAATCAATAAACTCCTGTTATAATAAAGTAACAGTTTTTATAAATAAATAAGTCTTGGGGACTTGGGTACAATCACAACCTCACTACGCTTAACAGATGGGTAGGTGATCGCAGTTAGTTGATACAGAGATCAACGGCAGTGCCCCTTTTTACGGTATTCAAGTCCGTTCGTCAGTTTATTCGCCCATAAATAATTCATTCAGTTGTAAGTTTTTTTTTGACATATTCATGTAAATCGTTATGTCTATGTAGAAATAAATAAATAAATAAGTTCTTAATTTTATATTTTTACCACAGAAAGAGATGAGGTGGCGCTGTTTCACCACAGGGCGGTATTTAGATTTCATCCTTTTTTGTCATTTAGATAAAATCTAGTGAGACCTGCGTTCCAGACGCTCTCAGTTCCACCGAAACCACTTTCCATTAAGCTTTGTGGCTCGCCACTTCCACAAAGGATTCTAAGAAATCTTGGAATTTCTATAAACTTGGGCTCTAAAATGTTACTGTAGTTTTTGGCAACGTCTACTGAAATTAACTAAATGGTTGAGGCAGACGTATAGCCTGAAAACGGATCGCTCTTTGACATTGCCTACATTCTAAGTCCTACTAATCCAGAAAGTTCTAAGTTCTCTTCGACTAGTGGCTAGGCTGTGCTCCTATCCCATACTATGGACATACTATATTTTACAAACGTTATTAACACATTAATGTAATTAGTTTAGATATATACCGATAAAGGAATATGTACTCCAATAATTGCAAACAGTAACGGCACGTGTTTTCAATGATGCGCGGTGGGGTTTGTACCCACGACCTTTGGAATGAAAGTCGAGTGTGCGCACATTTTGCCAGCACGGCTTTATAGCGTTAGAGATAGTGTTCCATCCGATTTCGAGTTGATACATGTGTTACGACCTGTGTGTCGTTGGGACTAGTTATTTATGTGTGTCTGGATATCTGTGGCTGGTCACCACGCCAATAACTTATCACGATGCAAGATGTATTGTGATGCTTACTTTGTCTTATTGCTGTGAGATGTTTTATTATTATCCCGATGAGTTATGTATGGTTGTGGATCAATTTAATCCTGTTATTGTAATGCGTCGGAGGAAATTTAGGACTGTATCAGAAATCACAGCATGGTATCATAAATATATATATCTTTTTGGTTATGAGTGCATTGACGTCTAAAATCTGTATATTACTACTGTACTCTAATATATATGCATAAAATTCGTATCTAGTAATTATCTAACGTTTCATGTATTTATTTATCTTAACCAGTAACATTTTCTACTGAGTGAAACCAAGTAGGTACTACAAAAAAAAATTTGAACAACGCAACGGTTCTAATTCAACCATCCCTTACCAAGTCTGACAGTCATTTTTGTACAAAGGATTCAAACCAACCTCTGTTCCCTTCGGAAAAGTTTACATTCCCAAATCAAAAGCTTACAGGTTCCTTTGACACAGTGTCGTTTGATCACGCGTGATACAACGATAAAAATGATAAGTAAATAACGTGAACAACGTAACATAATGGCGGCGCTCCAGCGATCAAAGAAAATTGCTGTGTTTATGTCAATAACGATACTTTTCTTTTCTATAGACGAAAACAATAACTTCGTACTTGATAATGGATCGTTACCGCAGGAAACAATTTGTTGCTTAGGATGTTTATGATGTTAATATTTAGCCATGGGACGTACTGCATAGGCATGGAAATTTTAAAGTTAATTCCGATCTGAAGCGCCTTGCCTTGTAACGGTACTCAAATCACTCTGTACCTACTGTTTAAGACTTTGGCAATTGGCAAACTTAATTAGTATTTAATTTATATAGGACAAAGGCTACTTTTTACAACGGGAAAATATTTTGACCGGGCGAAATTGATAGAACACGGGCAAAGCCGGTTGGTGAGTTAGTATAAGGTTCAATGGATAAATTTCGCAAGGCGAAAATAGCCTTGTAAACTTAACCAGAATTTCCTCAGAATTAATCTTATTTAAGCCGAAAACATGAAATTGGTAAAATTAAGTGGCTCTTTGAGGTTGATTCACGATTGAAGTTTTCAGTGACCTGTGGAAATATCTGGTTTGAATCGCTGTGATACAGTGAACAGTTAAAGTATCTTGTTTCTTTTTTAAAAAAAGTTGTTTTTGTTCGTTTATTTAATGTATAAAATAATTTAAACTAAATATTACAAAATTTAAAATATAGGTATATAAGATTCTAAATTTAAATAGCCTTTGCAATTTCGTGTTTCTAGATAGAAATCCATTGCTAATTATAAATTTTCTCATGCTGCATTTTTTTTTGTATAAAATGTTTGTTTCCTTAATGCAATAATGTTTAAAAGCAGATTAATATTTGTATTTGTAAGTACTACTTTATTAATACACAAATAACAACTCAACTTGCAGCAGTGAGTAGAAAAGTTTTTGGCACGGGTGCTTCTCTTAGGAGGCTGCGAAATTTTCTCCCCACCACAACCAAAATTGCGCTTGCACAATCTCTCTTGCTACCTTTACTAGATTATGCTGATATTTCATATCCTGATTTAACAGAAGACCAGCTTAATAAGCTTGAACGTCTGCAAAATTATGCAATTCGATTTATATATGGTCTCAGAAAGTTCGATCATATCACTGAGTACTTCAAGAAACTAAAATGGCTCCCTATTCGCCAGCGTCGTAATGCTCATATGTTATATCAACTTTACAACATCCTATTCCTTCCTTCTTCACCTTCCTATCTTAAAAATCGTTTCCAGTTTCTTCACCTTTCTCATTCCTTACCTCTTCGCTCCACGGACACCCTCTTGCTTAAAATTCCAAAGCATGTTACAAAGTTTTATGCAGACTCCTTCTCTGTACAAGCTGCAAGTCTCTGGAATGCTCTACCTGTCTTTATTCGCAAAGCCAAGTCTTTGAATATATTTAAAGGCTTGGTTCATAAGCACTACTTGGATGATGTTTGACTTACCTATTTGAAGATTGTATATTTATATCTTTCTGTACATAATATTACTTATATTTCTCATTGATATTTATTTTACATGTAGAAGCTAGTAATTTAATTTATAATTTAACTTAGATTAATATATTAATTTAATGTAGGTAACTATGTAGGTGCACCGCCACTCCAGAATTTAATAGTTCCTATCCATCCAAAGGTTGCCTGGAAGAGATCGCTTTTAGCCATAAGGCCGCCAATTGTCCCATTAGATCTCATTGTATTTTCCACTGTTATGTTATGTTATTAATGGTGTGCAATAAAGAAATTCTATCTATCTATCTATCTATCTAAATAAAAACCAGCGCTGAACCGGATGTTCACAGGGATTCCACTCCCTCTTTAGTGCAAAAGTAAATTGTTAAGTGCAAATTATTTAACTCTTTACTTTAATCAAAAAACCCTGAAGTAACTTAATGGAACGAAATAAATAAATAAATATTTCTAGACAATTTACTACTAATTTGTCAGTGTTCAGTCACTAATTCTAGCATTTTCGCGAGATTTTTCTCAGCAAATGGCATATTTATTTGCTAGAAAGCAACATTACGAAGCTCCCTTTTAAATAAGCGAGACGTCTTGGGAACCCGCGTAGACAAAAGTTTAATTATTTAAACGTAGACGATTTGGCATTTTTCTTTTAAATTCCCTGAAAAACAATGGCTTCCTGAGATTTACAGGTGAGAAAGATGGAGTTGAAGGATTTTGGGGCGTTTAATATAAGATAAGTTAATTATAGAATTGTTTGCATTCCTATCTTGCCTATTAAAATATTTTTATCATCATCATTAAATAGCTGCCATGGTGGCTAAGTGGGAGCCCACTAAACTCCGAAGGTCGTGGGTTGAAACCCCACCGTGCAATTTTGCCCCAAGTTCTAACGGTGAAGGCAAACATCGTGTGGAAACCAGCATGTTTTGAGAACTTTGAAGAGTTTATATACGTTGTATAGTTTTGTGTTAAGGTTATTTTGTATCATGGAAGCTTATAAAGAACCTAATTTATAAACTGAGAACGTAATAGTAAGTTAAGTAATAGTAATAGTAAGGGATTTGCGCTGAAGTGCGCAACTTCATCAGAAATTTCAACAAACAGCAAAACATGCTGTATTAAACTCAATTAACTAAACTAAAGCTAGTTAATTGCTGCAACCTTAAACATAATTCCCTAGAGCACTCGGGAAACAAGTTCAAAACTGAAATTAAGTCTATTCCTTGTACAGAAAGGCGTAAACATGAGAAATCTGCCGCTTGCAAATACAGCTAGAACTTTACACAAGGCCTCCAGTTTCGTACTATTTCCTGAAACGCGGTAATCTTAAGGGGCCGGCGATAAACTTTTATAACATTGTCCAAAAAATTCAATGGAACAATAATTGTAAAGTTGAGATAAAAAGTCATCAAAATTAACAAACACTTAGTGTGATTAATGAGCTTGTTATTAAATAACTATAAGAAAGTGATGAAAATCATACAACATTACAATTTTATTCTTTGTTTTTATGTAGGTATTAGTGATTTCAAAGACTCAAAGACTCATTCAGCGCAGGATAAAGAGGTAGTACACAATATTATTAATAATGTTACATAGTTTAATAAAATTAATAATTTAAATTAATATAATAGTACAATATCAATATTTATTATAAAACGAGTCCACTGCCACTTCACTAAGCTAATCCCCTTGACTATACTGTGACTCAGTTTTCGACGTACTCGTATCACCTTTAGAGAAACCGAATGCTTAGGCATCTCCAAAGCTTTTTAACCAACCACGAGTCTTTTTATAATAAAACAATTTAGTTTTTTATGAAAAATATCTTTAATATTTATAAAGAAACTCGTAAACAACTATTGTCAAAATAATTTTGGATTCGCGCTTATATATAAGTATGAGCGCGCAGTTTCAAGTGAAACTCTACTGCACATAATGTTTGTATATTCAAGCATATAACATTCCTTTCTGAAGTCTCAGAGCTTGCATTGTGACTTCATAAACTTGCCAAGAGTAAGTTCTGTATATTATGGTATATTAGTAGAATATTCATAGATGCTTAACATAAGTTGGGAGTAATGTAGTATCTAAAGTTAAAACATTTGCTTACATAGAAAAATGATACACGTCACATAAAATTTAATGTACATACTTCACAAAATAAAGCATTTATTATTCGTCTTACGTTTTTATAATACCTAGCTTTAAAAGCTCGAACCAAGTTCATTTATTTTAAAAAGGCTAACAATCATATTTTAAAAACATGCACGTGATAGTTAAAATTTTATTATCACTTTTTACCAAAACAAAAGTGAATAAGGACTAAATAAACCTACATGCATATTAAAAAAAAATAGGTACTATTTTTATATGAAATTCAATATGATTGATACAGCTTGAAAGTATTTTATCGTGATAGAGCTCAATTTCTTATGCACATTCACCGTGATAGAAACAGTACTCTCAAAGGCCTGACAGAGAAACTTTCAGAAGCATACATACTTATATCTACTATCGAAACTCGACTAGCACTCTTACAAGTTTTCCGAAGATTGGTTTACATTTATCAACATATCCACATTTCGTTAGATGGGAGGCTATAGCTCGCAGACAGATGACTGATGTGCCGAAATGTTCTCGGAAGGATCCAGGAATAAAAAAAATCTTATCACAATATATTTATTTTCTACTTAGAAAATTATAATCTAAGATCAACATAAGAATGTACACGCATAATGGACCGCCTTTGAGTCTAATTGCGGAAAACTGAGCCATCCTAACTAAAACATAAGAATGTAATATAATCTAATGTAATATGTGCACCATCGCCTGTCTGTTTTCATAACACTGTAAGATTAAATGCCAGTTCCACCGGTTACAGATATAGCTTCAGATAGTTATCTGACAGATATTTGTACCGAAAACTGTAGTTTATCAGGCAGATAAGTTATAGATAGACTTTATCGTTAAGCAGTGAAACTAGCCATTAGTAAAAGAACTGTTTGACATAACCAAGTGTAAAAAGTGTATGTACCTATGGTGAATAATAAATAAAATACAATACATCTTATAGCGTACTCGTAAGTAGCGAGGATTTCGAAAACATATAATATATGAAGTCAGCGTTGGACATCTACTGGACAAAATGGACGGATTACTCAAAGCTATTTCACGAGATTTGCTAGATATAATCCGGTTTTTTTTTCGTTTTTATCTTGCCATGTAGTGCTTGCCTAAGAAAAGTACCATCTCGTCTCTACCCAAGGGTATAATAAAGCCGACAAAAATCGTGAATGTGGACAAAACTACAGAGTCTACTTATGTCGTATATAAAAAAAATACTTTGTAACACCGAGCTATAGAGCTCAACCCTTAGCAATGAAACTATAAATACATCGACTTTGCCCGTTACTTTTAATGGTTTTGGCGATAATTTTGCATACTTCGAGGATCTAGAACCACGGAAGTGCTTTCGTGAGTTGACAGACTTAGCAAAGACCTCAGTTAATATACAGTCACAGTCATTGGTTGAATCTGCCATTTGATTGAATGACTAGCGGAACTATTCTGACTGTCATTTATTTTAATATTTGTAATAATTAATTATATGTTGTGTTTATTATTAGGTATTAAGAATTGCCACCTTGTCTGTTCTGTTTTACTTTGTGCGTACAATCGTGTGGGTTGTGTAGAGACCAGGTATTCATCGGTGATTAGAAAATCCTGACATTATTTTGATAGCCAATTTAATTATTTGACTGTTTTTTTTTTATAGAATATATTTTTAAGACATAACTAAGTGTTGTATAATGTACCAATGGTTGAAATAAATGAAATATCCTGTGGTTTGCAGGACCAATACCTATAATAACAAATTAAAACCTTTAATTACAAACATTTAACGTAATCATAATTAGTTCGGAATTAATGTGATAATGTAGCATTAATAACCAGTTAATTATATTAGCCGTTTTTTCATGGACCTACTATTTTCTCCTATTAGTAGGACCACGAGGGAGACCTATTTCTGTCTGTCCTATTATATACTATAAATAGAAACAACCAATAATTTATACACCCTGTATATCAAAAAAAAAAGGTGGCCAGTCCTATCTTAGTTTTTCTAAAAACTGGCCTACTGTTATATCACCGTGAATTAATTGTAACTGGCATTTTAATATCAAATCATCACGATCTAATTCTTCTTTTCGACGTCGTCGTGATGCATCACATGTTCTTTCGCTTTCCATATCCATTATTGCATTTATCATCCGCAGGATCGAAACTGGTGAACGCTTTTTAACATTCTTGTTTAGTTGAGAGTGCCAGCTTTCAACGACATTATTTGTACAGTGACGTTCACCATATACGCACCATGAAGATCTGTAATCTTTGTTCTTCCACCATGTTCTTTCCATATATTTCAAAAAAATTGTAATTTTTAGGGAACTGGTGCTTTCATTCTTGATATAATCAATACCATTTTGAATGTTCTATATTATTATCATAGGAGTAACGAGAAACTTATACAGGATGTAGATTTTTGATTCACCCTAGAATAGGACAGACAGAAATAGGTCTCCCTCGTGGTCCTACTAATAGGAGAAAATAGTAGGTCCATGAAAAAACGGCTTATATTAGCCGTTTTTTCATGGACCTACTATTTTCTCCTATTAGTAGGACCACGAGGGAGACCTATTTCTGTCTGTCCTATTATATACTATAAATAGAAACAACCAATAATTTATACACCCTGTATATCAAAAAAAAAAGGTGGCCAGTCCTATCTTAGTTTTTCTAAAAACTGGCCTACTGTTATATCACCGTGAATTAATTGTAACTGGCATTTTAATATCAAATCATCACGATCTAATTCTTCTTTTCGACGTCGTCGTGATGCATCACATGTTCTTTCGCTTTCCATATCCATTATTGCATTTATCATCCGCAGGATCGAAACTGGTGAACGCTTTTTAACATTCTTGTTTAGTTGAGAGTGCCAGCTTTCAACGACATTATTTGTACAGTGACGTTCACCATATACGCACCATGAAGATCTGTAATCTTTGTTCTTCCACCATGTTCTTTCCATATATTTCAAAAAAATTGTAATTTTTAGGGAACTGGTGCTTTCATTCTTGATATAATCAATACCATTTTGAATGTTCTATATTATTATCATAGGAGTAACGAGAAACTTATACAGGATGTAGATTTTTGATTCACCCTAGAATAGGACAGACAGAAATAGGTCTCCCTCGTGGTCCTACTAATAGGAGAAAATAGTAGGTCCATGAAAAAACGGCTATTATATTACGTATAATACCATTTGCTTTGGGTATGGAATATTAACCACTAATGCATTACTGTGATTGTCCGGAAATCAACCTAATCCAAACATTAATTCAACACGATAATAAGCCTTATCAAATCAAATCAACACTTTATTGTAAACCACAAAGGAATAGCAGGAGACTGAGTTAATCGCTATAAAAATTGTTGCCACATTAATTTTTAAGTGTTAACGTTATATGTGATAGTGAAACAATAACAAAACAATCCCCCCCGCACCCCCGCATTAAGTGGTATGTAGTTAAAATGTTTTTGGCGTCGTACCTTTGCCGTATCGTAGCTTTTTATCTGTACTTAGCTAACTAAGTATATAATATTATTCCACAGCTATATTATAACTCCATAATCGTCATTAGATTGTATGTTCCGATAAGCTATGACGGAGTTCTCGTAGAAACCGTGTTACGTCTTATTAGTCTGATAACTTCTCGGTAGCCGGCGGCATTATGAAATAGTCTAACCTAATGCAAATGTTTGTCGATTAGCTGATAACTAGAGATAAATAGGTGATTAGCACGCAGCCGCACTTCATCTCACATCTCATACAATTTCTAACGCGCGTCGATGCGTTTTCTGTTGGATAGTTCCATTTTTTATTTATTTATTAATTAATAAATAAATAAAAAAATATTGCTGGACAGTTCACACAGCAACAATTAGCCCCGTTGTAAGCTCGAGACTTGTGTTTCGGGTGCTAGATTTCTGATATACTTAATATAATATACATATTTACATAGATAGATATTTTTTTATATCACCCAGATACTTGGAACCAAATTAAAAAAATCTGCAAATCGTACAATTTTTTGTTCCGAGACGGGAATCGAACCCTCAACCTCCGCAGTCCTGCGTGCGTCGCAGGCAGACCTTCGCCCGCTGCGCCACAGACGTTGTCAACAATTAATTATAACGATACTCTTCCATCTTTATTATTCGCACTTCTAATGTTTGGAATGCGGTGCCTGCTGCTGAAACATAAAATCTGGGTCTCTTCAGGACTAGAGTGAATAGGTACCTTCTAAACACTTGCGATTATCCTTATCCACATCGACACCATCCATCACGTGAGATTGTGGTCAGCAAGGGTCTATCAACTATAAAAAAATTAATTGCAGTGGGCTAAAGTAGTTGGCGCATACAGTCATGGCACGGTGCGCGGTGGTACAATTCTTAGATACACAGAACACGGCACTTGAGATAACTTCATAATACTGTAAATATGATTTCTGATTTTATGATGTTTACATCATACTATTTTATTTGTGTATAATAAATGTTTCTTTGTACCAGACTAAGGCTACTAAAACATTTTATTATCTCAGTGTGCTAAATTTGGGTTGGATCAGCGCACTATAAACTATATTGAATGTGTCAGAAGTTCAGTGAACGAAGCAATAGAACGTTTATTGAGAACTAGCAGCCCCCGCGAACTTCGTCTCGCCATATACTTTTATTTGCAACTATCTACATACTAAATTTCATCGAAATCGAATTTTCCCACGTAAGCATATATTTTCCCGTGGAAGTATGTATTTTTCCGCGGTAAAAAGTAGCCTATGTTAGGATTAGGATATTACATTACATTGACTCCCCCCCCAACCCCCCCCCCCCCCCCCCGTACCCCATTGACGCTTACATGGAGTCTACATCGCATGCTGGCTAGCTGAGCGCGGTGAGCGACAACCTCTAGACTTTTTTCTAATACTTGCATTTTTAAACTCGTGATATCTTCCGAATGAAATGTCCGAATTGAATAATTCAAAAAGTTATAAAAAGGTATTAAAGCCGTCTTGAATATAAAGTAACTTATTTTGATAAGGATTAATACCAAGGTACAAATGAAGACCCTTTCAAGAGGCGGCATATATAAATTAATATTTTAGAATAAAAAACTGCTTACTGTGACATAACTATAATATTTAGACATATGCTGTCGCGACATTTTTTGTAGATAATGATGAGTTCTGCAAAGTCGTAGTACATGACTTTGTTCTATCATCAATAGTTTTCGCAGCGCACGCGACGTAAGGAATTTTTCAGGTCATTTTTTTACACCTTATGTTACATTATTGGAGTTTTAGTAAGGATCCCTAATTTTTTTTTAAATATAATATAGCCTATGTTACTCGGGGATAATGTAGCTTTCCAAAGGTGAAAGAATTTTTGAAATCGGTCCAGTAGTTTCGGAGCCTATTCGTTACAAACAAACAAACAAACAAACAAACAAATCTTTCCTCTTTATAATATTATAAGTATAGATGTACATACAGTATATTCATCACTAGCCGACCCGGTGATAGCTTCGCTTGCGTTTTTTTACGTTATCCACCTACATATAGTTTATGTAAATAGCCTATCCTATCCTTCCTCAATATATATGTACTATCCGACACTGAGATATTTTTTTAAATCGGACCAGCCAGCGGTTCCTGAGATTAGTGCTTTCACACATACAAACAGGCAATCAAACAAACTCTTTCGCTTTATAATATGAGTATAGATTATTATCATTATATCCTTCTACATATTTAGTACGTTCTGTGATCTGTACTAAACTACTGCAATTGTAAAGCTGCGTTAGCTATGCTACAAGCGTGGTGATTAAAATCAGTTGGTCAAAGACTATCAGGAGGACCAGTTCTCAACTTTTTTAAAAGGCTTTAGGAGTGAGCCAAAATATGGGTTGATAAGATGGTTATTATGATATGCATATGTAACCTTAAAAACCTGAAAAACTCAAACATAAACTTGTTCCAGATGTAATAAATGTTATCACAATGATGTCCTATATATTGTTATTTGCCCTGTAGGTACATCATAATATAATCTGTATTTTATTATGTAGTATTTTTAAATCAGATTCAATTTTGAATTCTAGTTCGGCAAGTAGGACGTAATATGGCTTATAATGACGACGAAGAAGAATTAAAGACTCGACCTTTGCAATGATGTTACAAGAAATATTACCAGGATTTATCTTCAGCAAACGAGAGAATAACCCTAAAGAGAATTAGTAGTAGTGAAGGCTCATAGGACTCCACATCCAGAATTAATAAACCTCTGAGCTCGGTCAAGCCTTACTTTAATTTCCGGCGGCTTGCGTAATTCTCTGAGGCACTGATGCTCGACGAGTCAAACAAACCATGATAGTCCGCAATGGACAATGTATAGAACAATATATTGCTTTATTGAAACGTACCTACCTACTATAGATGATTGTGCGTCAATCAAAGTTGTGCGTATAGCGTCCACGTTATAATGGATTTTTCTGCAGTAAAAAGTAGGCTTTGTTTTAATCTGTGCCGTTATAATATTTTTTAACTGTAAAACTTCTAGTAAAACTGCTATAATGTTCCTCAACATAGCTTAAAAAATCAAACGTACCATAATCACAACCTTGATCCATTTATATATTTTCACTTCCAATATACATTTGAGCCTGATGGTTTAGAACTAAATAATGGAAGTACGAAAATGTGATACAGATTGTGAGCATAGATCCAAAATGTGCTCGTAAAATCGAGATAGGACATAACCGAGATAACTGACGACTATTGGAAGGCGTTAACTTGTGAGGGATAACGGTCTAGCCTTCAAAATGAACGTAAAGCCAGTAACCGCTACGGTAAACATAAATTAACATTAATTCATTTAGAAGGTACACATACTTCCCTTGAAATCCTAATTTGGGTTTTGGGGTTCTTTATTAATAGTAGAGTATATTTTCGGACGGGCAAATTAGAGTACTTGGCTTAAAATTAATGAAGATCTATTATTTACTCTTGGTTGTTAGTAAATATAGGCTTTCACATCTATTTATGAGGTGATGACGTGACGTGGCCAAATAATTTATATTTGAGATTTTATGTAAAAATATAAATCAATCAAATAAGCTTACTGCTTAATTTATATCCAACTTCTCATCGTTATGTCATCATACATGTCTTCATATCAAACAAAAGTGTTTAGATTGAATTACTTTTCCACCACGGATTTTTTTCCATGGCGATCAAACGCAAAACAATAAATTATTGTTACAGAATATTAAATTTAATAAGCTCTTGTCATACGTTCGATTTTTTTTTTCTTTAGATAGAAGTTTCCTCACGAAGTTTGCCTTCACGATTCGCATTGATAAAATTAACCAAACAACAAAACGATCGGATGAATGTGCAACAGGTTACAATAATATCAATGAAAATATGATTTTAATATTTTATTTATTTTGACAGGCTATTGATACAGAAATCATTTTAACATCAATATTTGATTGCAACGAAATAAAACTAATTGAAACTCCGCGGGTTGAAAGTCGAAATAAAGCACCAATTTAGCTTTGCATATGAAACGGATTTTTCAATCCGATGGGAGATAAAACTGTTCGCATCATTTTCCTGGGAATTTTGATAGTTCCTGTCTATTTGATTCTTCAGGGTTTGTTTCTAATATTAAAATACTAACTGTGTAAAAACAAAAGTTGATACTTTCTTTATAGAACTAATTCTATATATTATCCACTTTTGTTTAACAATTTTGTTTTCGTCAATTTCGTAATATCGATGAAGTTGACATCTAGATAACGATCATCATTATTGTTATAACAACACATATAACAGCCCACGACTGAGCACAGGTCTCCTCAATGGAACCCTCTTAGTAGTGGTTAGTAAGTTCTACAGAATTTTTGTTCCGGGACTTCTGGGTATTTTCTATAAGTGATAAAAAAATCTATCCATACATAGATATAACCCCAAAAGTAATGAAGACCATATTTTTTCCTTAGATTATTTTAGTTAAAAACGTTGAGGCAGAGTTCGTTTAGCAGTTTGCTAAGACGAAAACTTGGTTATACCACTTTGCCTTTGTGAACCGTTTTCCGCTGATTGAGACATCAAAGTTTCAATGTTTAAATAGGTAGATTAGGCTGCACTCAACCGGAAACGTTCCAATCTCGGTAAATATTGATGAGATCATGTCCCTTCTCGCACTTTCGTGTAGAAGCATCGTTTTTGAGCAAGACTTGCTATAAAATTGGTTTTTAATGCTGTTTAATTTAACATAGTTTATAAATATGTGTAATTTTGCTTAAATAGAGAGATTTTTCCCACAGTCGATATCGCAAGTAAGAACCTTTTGCCACAGAGCTATTTATCGCCCGTTTACCATCAATGTAACGAAATACCAGAAATAATTAGTGAGAATTAATTTTCCGAAGATAGAGGCATAACAATTGGAGGGATGTGGGTTATCTATACTAATATCATAAAGAGGAAAGATTTGTTTGTTTGTTTGTAACGAATAGGCTCCGAAACTACTGGACCGATTTCAAAAATTCTTTCACCTTTGGAAAGCTACATTATCCCCGAGTAACATAGGTTATATTATATTTAAAAAAAAATTAGGGATCCTTACTAAAACTCCAGTAATGTAACATAAGGTGTAAAAAAATGACCTGAAAAATTCCTTACGTCGCGTGCGCTGCGAAAACTATTGATGATAGAACAAAATCATGTACTACGACTTTGCAGAACTCATCATTATCTACAAAAAATGTCGCGACAGCATATGTCTAAATATTATAGTTATGTCACAGTAAGCAGTTTTTTATTCTAAAATATTAATTTATATATGCCGCCTCTTGAAAGGGTCTTCATTTGTACCTTGGTATTAATCCTTATCAAAATAAATTACTTTATATTCAAGAAGGCTTTAATACCTTTTTATAACTTTTTGAATTATTCAATTCGGACATTTCAGTCGGAAGATATCACGAGTTTAAAAATGCAAGTATTAGAAAAAAGTCTAGAGGTCGTCGCTCACCGCGCTCAGCTAGCCAGCATAGGCTACTTTTTACCGCGGAAAAATACATACTTCCACGGGAAAATATATTTTATGCTTACGTGGGAAAATTCGATTTCGATGAAATTTAGTATGTAGATAGTTGCAAATAAAAGTATATGGCGAGACGAAGTTCGCGGGGGCTGCTAGTAAGCATTATAAGCAGGCAGTTTATTTTATAAGTAGAAACGTTTCTATGACCAGACATTACAAAATCGATTTTTATGACCACATCTTCGTATTTAAGTAATCTAGTTAAATTGAAAAGGACTGTCAACCTTGAAAGATATAATGGAATTGAAACTCGTAAACACCTCCATTTTGACGATCTAAAAATTGTCTGGAAAGTCTCGTAAAATTCTGTCGTCTTTGTTGTAAAACATTCTATGTCCAAGAACGTAAAATCGATTCGTGCGATTATGTAAATTTCTGTAGGTACCCAATCTCTGTACTTAAGGTCATTTTGGTATGATGCATTTACGCGCTCACCGAATAGCTGAATGACAGTAATGAATGTACTATGGAGAGCGATTGGCAATTCAGTTAATAGTGCCTTGTTCTTTTGTGTTGTCATAATAAAGAGTATTTTGTATACAATATAGAAAATCGCTCAACAAAAAGCGAATGCCTATTCTATACAAATTCCTTATAGTTATGTGTGTATGTATATATTTGCTATCTATGTACATTATATTCTATTAAATATATGAGAAATCTAGCACTCGTGACCAAAGCTACGTGTTTACCACGAGGAGAGGTGTTGCTATGTGAATTGTCCATCAATATTTATTTATTTTAAGTTATGACAACATAAGCTAGATTTTAACGCCAGAAAATATATCTATTCATATAAATCGAGCAAATCCGCGGGGCGCTACTAGTATATAGCGTTGTCCTTCACTTACATCTCAAGAACATATTCAAATGTAAGACTTACATGAAGGTCGATTATTAAGGTTGAGGAGAGTCCTAATGTACGCAAATTGACTTGCGGCGTCCACGACCACCGGCTACTTCGGTCACTTGGAACTGGAACATCGTAAGTGGAACGAGCAAATGGAACGAAATTACTTCTATCATCATCAATTCAAATATCATTTTAAACACGTGCTCTAACGGTGAAGGCTAACATCGTGAGGAAACCAGCATATTCTGATATTTTTCTTAAGTTTGAAGGATATGTGTCATTCACCAACCCGGACTTGCCCAGCGTGGTGAATTAAAGCCTATAATTAATAATAGTATAAAATCTATCTCCTCTAGAGTACCCCTGTGTACTGGCAGTGGGAACGTAAATAGGGGTGATAATGGTGATTGATAGAAGTAAAAATACCAATGCTTTATGGCAGAGATATACATATGTGAAGTGAAGGCACAATATTATAGGTGTATGTATGTGAAAGAATTCCAATTAACTGAACGGAACAAGTAGTACGAGTATTACAGAACACACGAGGGTGGCTGATAGGGCGAACAATTGCTTCAACATCATATTTTCAATTATTTTTCTGAAAATGGTGGTAAATTGGAAATTCTCTCCCTTGCGAAATATTCATTGTATGAAGAACACTATTGTGCACGCTTGTGGTATGATTTTATAAATTTGGTTCAAAGAATATTAAAATATTGTTACACTGATGACCTTGTGGTGCTGGCTTAAGAATAGAGCCACCCTATCCTCTTTCTGTTAGTGGCGTTATAGAAACTAAGACATTCATATAGAAGACGTAATAATAATGGGTTCTATTAGGGAGATCTATGTCTAGTAGAGGAACTTAATATGGATGATACTGTAATTAATTATTTTCAAGTGTTACGTCGTAGAACCAGCTACGTCGTAGAGTCTGCTACGTCGTACAACATACAAAGTTACAGAACTTAAATTATTTATTTTTTCCGGATTTTTATAAGTTTTATTATTGTAGCGCTGTATGGTGCCAGCCTAATAATAGTGCCACCCTTATCTCATCATCATCATGATCTTTTTAGCCATCGATAATTGATTTCTGATATTATACAGAAAAAATATACATACATTGACATATATTTTTACCTAAACATATATGAGACTTGGAGCAAATATTTGCAGATCGTACAAATTTTGGTCCCGAGGCGGGAATCGTACCCGCAACCTTTTGCTTTGCAGGCTGAACCTCGCTCGCTGCGCCTAAGAGGTCGTCAAATTATAAAAATAACAAATTGTTATATACCGTAATTCAATGTAACGACCAAATTCGAAACTCACAAATGTAGTCATGAAGGCTGCTAAAGCTCACAGTTTTGGCATACACGGACAGACAAACAGTTTTATTATGCTGATTTTACGGCCTGTGTTTTTGGAAGATACGGTATATAACAGTTACAATGTTAATGTAATCGCTGAAGTATGGTTTCGGGAGTTTTTATTCTGTTTATGTGATTTTTTATTTATATATTTATTTGAATGGAAAAATCTGGTGATGCTTCACCAACCAAAAATTATATCTTTATTTTATTTTTTTTATTTGCTAGGGTGGATAGCGCAGATTTAGCGCAGCCTAAGGCTAAAGTAAAAAGCGTGGGTCCAACTCCCACTGGAGGACCAACTAGGTTGCGTTGAGATCTTGAAATTTTTACTATACCATTTTCTAATATTTAGATTGGTATTAATTAGTCTTAGGCCACTCCACAGACATCTGAGCATTTACTTAAAAGTTTATGAACCTCTGATCCCGTTCGTGAGACACGATCTGGTTGTAAATCAAAGAGCCAAGAGGTCTAGATCCCTTAAAGTATTTCTGATGGATCGGTCTGATTTATCTGAATCTTTCATGATATAGTTTATCTATACTAACGGATCACAAGTTATTGACTATTTTCTAAAATTAAAAAATATATAAACTAGAATTCAATAACGATTTATGATTATTTTCCGGAAGTTCACGTAGTCATAATAGTCATTTATTGATAAAACATATTATGTACCTACACTGTTTATTAAGCAGACGATTATCTTTTGATATTCATCTTGTGTGCAACTTGTGTGCGCTTCAAGAAACCTGACAAGCACACAACAGGATCTATCGAATGTCCAGCCAAAACAATTGCTGAAAATAAATATATTAACTCTGTAGATTATGGTAGTGCCGAGACATAAAGTTGGTGTTATTTTTATCTTAGTTCATAAATTGTTCATATATTTTCTACATTAATTTTGATAAATAACAATGTTGCAATGCAACCTATTTACCTACTTACTAACATTCTGCAAAATTCTCAACACAGCATAATTTGTTTAATAACTTGCCTACTTACTCGTAGTTTATATTTAAAATTATAAAATCTTTAGATAACCATTTTACAATAATGCTTACCAATTGTATTCACTGAGCATACTGTTTATGTTAGTTTTTTTAGCCTGAGATACAGGATTTAACCTAGTTCAGGCGCATGTATTCTTTACCTTATTTTATAATTATAACATTTGTTTTGTAAGTGCCCTTTTTGTAAAATTCTGAATAAATTTATTATTATTATTATTATTATTCAAATTATAAAAATAGATAAACGTAGCCACAACATTAGCATTAGCCAATAAACTTGTAAGATCCCTTTCCGGGTACATTTAACAACTAATCCTAGTAATAATTAAATTCCATTAGCCTCCCATTACTACAAAATAGCGAATAGTTCCCGGTATTTCCCGCAGGAACTTGCTGTTCAGAACACTTTGCAGCATTAATGCGAACCACGCTTTAATTAAAACAAAACGGTTGAGGTCCTACGTTTGTCATAAGTTGCTAAACAACTCAAGTGTGCACGGACTGCAACTTAATTAAGTTTTCATGTTCACTTCAGTGTGTATCATGTGTTTGCACACTTGCACACGAATAAGGTGGTAACATGTTAAAATGTAAATATTTTATTATTTACTGGCTGTCCTTCGTAACTCTTTACAGATTGTAACCTATGTATTATTTAATTTAATTTTGCTGCATAAAACCTTTTTTTCGAGTAGGTGCGCAAGTTTAAGAAGCTTTTTAAAGAATATTATTTTATCTGGTTACCATGAATCATTGCATGCCTGTTGTACTGTAAAACATATTCGAACAAATTAACATACTGTGTCCTCTAGTTGCGGTTGAGTAAGTAAGCTGTAACAATAGCGCCAATGCTGGGAAAACCAATTCCGTCTATTTACATATTCGACATGTCCCTCGACTGAAGTCCTGAATAGAATGGGCTTATCTGAATAGTGAACGAATTGCCGAATGGGTTTGTATCATATCGGATGATTGAGATTTGTTTGTAAGAATGTTTCCTAATCAAGAATTGCTTGTTTGAAGTTATATCGTTAGGACATGAAACAAAGGAATGTTACCCATTCCATTATTCGATGTTTGCCACTTTCGACCTGTGATGTTCGGCGCTCATAAAAAATATCCACGTTCTGCCCGAATCGTATATATTCGAATGTTTTTGATTATAATTTAAATCTATATTTATATTCACCGAGTTTCCAAATCAAATCAAAATATAAAAGGTCTATAAACTCGTTTTTTTTAGTTTATTAACCTTTTTAACCAAGTATGATGAAAAGAATATTGTTTACATTCATAAATTGTCAAAACCTACAATAGGCGTTGTTTTCACTAAAAACTATTATTAGGATTTTATAGATAGGAGTACGTGGTCGCGATCCTCAGCAGTGAGGGACCGAGGAAGAAAAAGAATAGATAGGAGTAGTTTTCAGCCCTTATCACAAATAATAATTTTGACGAGCCTTAGTGTTCATAGGAGTAGTTTCACAGCATTTTATAATTTGAACAAGCTCAGTTTATTTCGACCACAACTCTTGTAAAGAGCTTTATGAAGGGTCTGAAGACATTCATCAAACAAATTTTATATCACCAACGCATAACTACTTGACCGTGCCTTAATTATGGGTGTAATAGCTCTCGCCATCACCGGCCGACACTTAAACGCTCTGAATTACCTACATTAACGACCTTGCCCTTCATACAAATTATGCCTACATAAATTATGTCTACATAGGTAGTAAAGGTGTGTTTGCTGCTTAGGGCTGCTGTGTAGCTCTTAATACGTGTTTAGTGAGGGTTACGGGTATTTAAAAATATATTTTTTTACAATTTAGCATTTTTCTAGTGGGAAAGTAAGGAGTTTTTAATGACGACTAGGCCATTAAGCCCAACCGCAGTTCATAAAACGAAAATCAGCTAAATAACCAGCCAAGAAAGTTGAAGTTAAAAGTAACAGAATCCACTGATCATATGCCGGAAAAACTAGCTCTATTGTAGCATGTGTAGATCGACTAAGCTACTGTCCAACGCTGGTCTTCCGACAGAAGAACTAACACATGTTGGCATTACGGAAGAAAACTTATAACAAAATTACAGAAACAGACAAACTAACTCATTTTGAAGCTTGAAGTGAATAAGCAAATTTGTAGGTTCTATATTTATTGATAAAAGTGACCTTGTGATTACATTGCCTGTCCAATTTATCAGTACAAAGGGACACTCGCGCCTCTTACATTGTATAATCATTTTTAATCCTTTCATTCCGCAAAACTCCGGATTATTGCAATAAAAAATAAATTGGCAATACGTATATTAAAGTGTGTTTGTATCGGAGCCCTACGGGACACATATGCATGGAAATGTTCTATTTATTGCGGCCTCGTAACGTTTTATTTGAAAAATGCGATCCCGCACTGCCATGGATTATTAAACTGCCGATTCTACGTAAATGAAGTATTATTTTAAAACATAACAAACGTAGATGTTTTCAGATCTATCTTTAGATGGTATAAAACAAAGTCGCCATCGCTGTCTATATTCTGTCGCTGCTGTCTAAATTTAAAATTCAAGAGTAAGGTTTAATTACGTATAATTTGGTACTATTTGGCACGCGTCTCGGAATTAATAAGAGTTCGTGATCACATAAAGTGGGGCATTACACAGAGCCAATGCAACTGTTGCTTTTGAACTGAAAACACAAGTTAGCTAACAATACCCAGGTGAACACAAATTTTTTATTTAAATATTTCCTTTTATCCATCTCCTCCCTTGATTATTTAAATAATTCAATAGTTTTACAACTGAAACCATACCTTTTCATTATACCCCGAGTAAAACCAGAAATAAGGGGTCGACCCTACCATTTTCAGGATTGGTAATATTTTGTCTGTGGGCTATTTCTAAGCAGCGAGGCACGTACAGTTGATATAGTGTGTATTGTAGAAAATCTCGACTTAAACAGAATACACTTTATGAAAGCATTAGTATTTAAACTTAAACACAGACTGAATATATAAATAGTGAAGTTAAAACGAAACACGTCTTATATTTTTGTTAGGAATATTATTATTTAAAAACTACGAACATATTTTATGAACCTGCTCACAAATTTTCAGGAAAATGTGTTGGAAATGTTTAGCGGAGAACACTAATACTTTTACCCAAATATAGGAGACGCTTTCATAGATATATTTGCAGATTGACATTAACATATTTATGTTTTTTTCTTGATTTTAGTAACGCTTTTCTTATTACTAGCTTAAAGTTTAAAGTAATTAAATTATTAATTTATTAATTTTATAACATAAATCACATTATTTAAAGTTAGTTTGATAGCTAAAGTCAAACTTGTATTACTTTAAGTTCATTAAGTATTTCTTTGAGATTCTGTTTAGATTTATTTTGCAAGTAATCAATCATTTAGTGAAGTTTTATAGGGAATGCCTAAGAATTGAAACTTTCTTAAGTTTTTAAGTTTCGGGTTGTTTTTGAATTAAAGAAAAAAAGATAAAGAATTTTCAGATAATAATTTAGGTGTTAAATATATATCTTTAATTAAAAATATCTATGTATGTATAAAATATTAAGTTTATCAGAAATCTAGTACCCGTCATGCAAACGAGCTTACCACTGGGCTGCTGTGTGAATCACTAGATGTGTTTTCAATACATAGTTATTTGTAAGCAAATTGTTATAGGTACATTCTCAGAAACAGGTACGCCTAACCTGTTTATTGCGGATTTCCGATGTTAATAATATTCCGAACGTAGGCGCGACAAATTTAATTACACCGCAGGCAACGGAAGTATCTTATCCATCGAAAATATCTATCTTGAACTGTGAATATTGAATCCTTAATAATCTCGCACAGAATCCAGAGAATTTGCGTTTGGTTTTCCTCACAGCAATTTATGTTATAATGGCCGCCATTCTAATTCAGAAGCTTGAATACATAATTCGTTATTTTACAATCTGATTTATGTCAGTATTATCGGAATGGTAAAAGTTTTGGTTGAAAAACTCTCGTAAAAAGTAATTTTTCAGGTGAAGATTAAAGGGCGCTGGGTCCCGAGTTACGAAGGTTCAGTCATTACGTGCAAATGAAGTCGTGTTTGAAAAGGGCTTATTTAGAAACTGGCGATGGGAAGTCAATTTTTTATTGAGTGTGAGCAGGCAAAGGCTTGAGGGTGTTTGAGAGTTGAGAAATTGTTTACGATCCGTTTTCTGCGATCAAATTGAGGTTTGGTCCTTGGATGGCCTGTGTGGGCCCGAGGTATATTCAGAAGTTACTTTTAGAAAATATTTGGTCTTTATAATGCGCCTTAAACTTCCTACTAATATTATAGACGCGAAAGTTTTATTAAATAGATATAATTTTTGTTGGTTTTTCTCTTAAAAACTGAACTGATTTTAATTTTACTTAACAAATCAAATCAATTAACAGCTTTTTAACGGGAAGAAATCTATTATAACGCGGGCTAAGCCTGTTTGTATATAACATTTTATGAAAACTATTTTTTTTTTCAATACTATATCATAGCTTATATACTTACAACATTATATATAAAGTGTGGTCAGTAGCGGTCTAGCGCAGCCAGGGCTTAACCTGAAGGCGTGGGTTCGACTCCCATTCAAGGACCAAAGTTACGTTGTGATCTTATATTTTTTTCTATACCATTTTCTAATATTGACAAAGCTTAAGTGACTATGAAATAAAAATAAAATTTATACACTAGAATAAATAATTGTTCAATTAGTTATCAAATGAAACTCTATATAATTGGAAAAAAGATTAAACCATTCTGGTCTTAGTTGTGTAATCGTTATTTAAAAGTTGTAAGGCTCATATAAACTGTGACCCATTTCCCTTTGAATCTAGAGATTTATACGGCATCATAAATTCTGCTGAATTTTTAAATTACATTAGGCACGTATTCCCTTTCTTCCAAATAAAGAATTAAATACCGCTGTTGTACATTGAGAAAATCTTTCTGATGGCATACTTTTAATTTGAAATTAGGCATATTTATATTAATACTAGCTTTCCGCGGCTTCGCCCGCGTTGTACACCTAATATAATACTTACTAAAAAATCACGTCAATTCGTCGCTCCGTTTTACCGTGAAAGACAAACAAACGGACACACATTCCCATTTATAATATTAAAAAATATAATATATAAAATAATATATTCGAATATTGTGCTTAGGTCTATGATTTGGCATAGGTTAAAAGTAAGTAGATACTCTCCGCATTGTAATGCACAATGGTGAAACCATAATTTATGTAATATTCGACATTTCATTCAGATTTTGTCAGCTTAAATCTCTACTGATGTTCAGCTTACTTGCTGAATCAAAAAGAATTTTGAAATCGTAGTAAATCTTTGTATGTAATTTTTTTTTTATTTCGAGGTTTTTAACAACGTATTATAACTTATTTACATTTTTAAGTAACTTCATGCATAAAATTACAATTATATTCATTACGTTTATAAAAATCTTAATATTCTAAGCCGTCACCAGATGGTAAATTGCAAGAATGTTGGGGGCAGATCTGGCTTCGACGGAATAATTAAAAAAAGTGGCCAAGTGCGTGTCGGACTCGCCCATGTAGGCTTCCGCAGCAATTATTTATATGAAATAGTTTATGACGTATTATAAATATACTACTTGATAGATTTCGTTCAAAAAAATTCTTAAATCTTAGTGCGGTTCACAGAATAAAACTACTTACCGAATTTCAACGTTATAGCTCTTATAGTTTCGGAGGAAAACGGCTGTGACATACGGACGGACGGACGGACGGACATGACGAATCTATAAGGGTTCCGTTTTTGCCATTTGGCTACAGAACCCTAAAAAAGATTATGTACCTACAAAGATTTACCACAATATTAAAATTCCCTTTGATGATTTTAGCAAACACTAAAATATTCTTAAAGTAAACTAAATCATAGATAATTTAGTTTTCTTTAAGAATATTTTATGTTAATCATATTTGTAAACTCAGTCTTACATAGAAAGAGAATGTAACCAGGAAAAAGTAATACCGATGTCCCAAATTCAATTCAAAGAAACTGTTTGCAGTAATCTGTGCAGGGGACGAACCGCCCTAACCTAACGATAATGGTCCAACCTACTTCCGCTCTTACGTAACTAGGGTGGTCATACTCATGTATTGTTTTGCCATTTTTATGTTAATCATACGCGCAGCGGGCGAAGGTCTGCCTGCGACGCAGGATTCGATTCCCGCCTCGGAACAAAAATTTGTACGATCTGCAGATATTTGTTCCGGGTGTCTGCGTGTTCTTTATGTATTATATAAAATATCTATCTATCTATGTTAAAATTTTTGGGCCTGAAAGGGATATTATAATAAGTATCACAATCTTCGAGTTTACCACGGGGCAAGATGTTTCTGTGTGAATTGTTCAGCAATATTTATTTCTTTATTATTTTATACACACACTTATATTGCCTATTGTATTTGGCCCTGTGATGCCGGCCGAAGAATAGTACCACCCTCTCATCCCATGGGTATCGTCAAGCCGACAAAGGGATTTAACACACTTCACTTGAACAAGTCAATTAAATTAAAATATTAATTTAATTAAAATATACAAATGGAAACAATGTTGACATAAAAATACAGTGAAACAAAAACATCCTTTCTTGAAGTCGGTTGAAAAATAATACTTTTCGCAAGAGTTACGACCTAAAGTATATTCGATACTTCAAATGTTGACAGCCGTCACTTACATTTATTTACGTTGAAAATTAATGTTCATTTTGATACAGCTTTCTCCAGGCAATAATTACCCTTCTAACTCAAACACAAAGTTAATTTATAAGGGAGCGGTAGTTTGTCTCAGATAAAGTTTACTGCTTAGTGCTTTAGAGATTAATTAAGATAAGGTCGTATACCTTTTTATGGAAAAATAAATAACGAAATGTAGGTACCATACTAATATCTAGGTGTCCCATCGTAAGCCTGGTAAGCGTGGTGATCATACCAAATTTAAAAGACTTTGGGAAGACATCTGTGAAATACCTGTGTAATGGCACTAAATTTATATTATTTATCTACCTTTGGTTCTATAATCAAAATCAGGACTTAATTTACCTGACAGTGTTATTACGACAGTTACCAGTAAATTCTGAAATTAATACAATTTATTTAGAATATTACCATAAATATTTATGACATTACCATGATAGACCAAGAGCCTGTGATGGCCAGACCTTCCTTTAATTCACAAGCGTGAAAATTCTTTCATGTGTATGTCTAACATAGGTAAGAATAACCCCCAAACATGAAACCTGGATCGCGGTTGCTTTGGGAGATAACAACCTTTTACCTGTTATCTCCCAAAGGAACCACGATCCAGGTTTCATGTTTGGGGGTTATTCTTACCTATGTTAGACATACACAAGAAAGAATTTTCACGCTTGTGAATTAAAGGAAGGTCTGGCCAGACCGGGCTCTTAGTATAGACTAATAACCTGTGATGGCCAGACCTTCCTTTAATTCTGAAGCGTGAAAATTATTTTATGTGTTTGTCTAACATAGGTAAGAATAACCCCCAAACATGAAACCTGGATCGTGGTTCCTTTGGGAGATAACAGGTAAAAGGTTGTTATCTCCCAAAGGAACCGCGATCCAGGTTTCATGTTTGGGGGTTATTCTTACCTATGTTAGACATACACATGAAAGAATTTTCACGCTTGTGAATTAAAGGAAGGTCTGGCCATCACGGGCTCTTAGGTTATGATTACAATCAGTGAGTTTCAGGTGAGTGAGTTCTAGAGAAAATCGTTTAAATATTCTGGAATCCGGCAAAATTTACATTGAAAGGGGCTGCACAGATTAGGTTACTAAAGTTGATGAACAATCGAGGTAAACAAAAACAAAATCAAATCTATCGCTAGGTACTGCTTGATTTTGATTGATCGCTGTGGGAACATGTAGTATTTGTATTTCATTTATAATAAATTATTAAAACGCATAGGTACAATCCGTATAATTGCTGAACAATTCACAAATATAATAGTTCAGTGACATGTAAAAATTTCACACGTTCAGTAAAATTATATATAATAAAAATATATTAGATTGTCTAAAACTTTATAAATGCTTCGAACTTTCCGAGGAGCGATTATATTATAACGCTAAAAAAGTTTTGTAACTATGTGATAGCTTATAGCTTATTGCTTATAGCTTATTGCTTACTTCATCTAGCTTACATATCTCCACAAATCTCACATAGATCTCCTTACTTACAACGACTTAATTATTTTAACATGCATTCGCTCTATAACCGACGGATCACACAACAGTTAACATTTTTACATAAAGTAGTTAACAGAAAAACCGACTGTAGTGACATTCTTGATAACATTGGTTTATCTGTCCCCACTAGAATTCCTAGACAACCAATTAATAAGATATTTAACACACCATTCTGTAAAACTAACATTGGAATACGAGCCCCTATTATTCAACTTTGTAACCAATATAACTACATTATTAAACAGCTTCCTAATTTGGACATCTTCAGTGATAACATATTTGAATTCAAACAAACAGTGCTGAAACATTTTCAGCACACAACAAATCGTGACATTGATTAATTGTAAGACCTCCTTATATTTATGGACATTCTTTATCTTATTTAAAATTTTTAGTTATAATTTATTATTATTATTGTTTTTTCTTTCTCATTAATTTTTTCTTTCTCATTACTAATTAATTTTAATTTTATTTAATTTAATACTTAGTTTTATAGTTTTATATGTCAATGTTATTAATCATTGTTGTGCTGGCCTATTATAGGCACATGTTACAGTTAAAAGACTGAGTATAATACCGTTTACAAGTGATGTGTAATTGTGTGCTGTTGGCTGTGCCTAAATTAAATAAATAAATAAATAAATAAATATGTGTTGAGAATATTTTGTCGTTGAGCGTATACATCGCGAGCAAAAAGGGTAGATACAACCAACATTAGAGCAAGGGGTGGGTACATTACGAGTAGGGAGAAAGTAAATAGCCATTACGTTTTATTTAGATATCTATTTTGAGCTGTACAACAAGGTATTATTCGGATAACTGGATTCACTGTTTAGGAATACATTACGCAGGATCCAAAGCTTTTTACTTTTTTGACAAAAAGGTTTTATTCACACCTTCTTTCGTTGTTTCAGTGCATAGTAACTTATGGTTCAGTTAAGTTTTTTTAAGAGTAAATTATATTATTATTAATCTTAGACATTAGAGTAAATTATATTATTATTAATCTTAGACATTAATATAATTTTATTTCATAAAATCATAAAGATTACTTGGACAAGTCAATAAATTCCTTAGACTAGACATTAAAAATAAATATCGTTGTTAAAAATAATTGAATTTAGATACAGTTTAATAGGTTCTACCTGTTCGTAGTGCCGTAAGAAGGATTTTTGGTTTTTCGACCCATAATTGTTGTACCTAGTTAATTGTTTCATCAAAAACTATTTATTGAGAGTGGTTTCAGTGTCTATTTACTAGTCTATTATCGTTGATAAGTTGTTTTATGGTGGCGATAGACACCTGCGATCTCATGACGGATTCAGATTTATAGATATAATAATAATAATAATAAAAATCTTTATTTATAACATTTTTACATGAATGCACAAATGGTACATTTAGAAACGATGACCATTATAACACGACTTTATCCTAGCTTTAAAAAACCGAAACCATTTTGATGCATCTATTAAGATAAGGAGTTCACCTTAGCGACATCTTGAAACAGTAGGCACAAACTTTATTGTCAAATTTAGGCTGAGCTCTCGCTGAAAATTGCTACTTAAGTTTGTCGGCTGAAAATGAGCCGGCTTAACATGGAAAAATGTTCTGGTATTAACAACGTGCGTACCAGCCTTAAGGCCGTGGCCTCACTGTGCTCATAGCTAGTGGTTAACTGGTTGCCCTTAGATCGAATTTCATATTTTCTATCACCGATGTTCTTTTCCACAATGAAGGAGGCGTTCCCTTATATTCTTAAATAAATTGGCAGATATTTAATCGTTAGCGGTGCTCCTCCACATTAAGCAAGTGGCTGCAAACAGTTTGCGCTATAATGACACTATTTATATATATATATATATGTATAGTTAGTAGCTCAACAACTTCTGACTATCAGTCAGTTACGACCCAAGGTACGGGGTCAAACAGGAGCACACAAAGCAGCAAGAGCGGCTCTTTGCTTGCTGGTCTCCCCGGGAAATGTTTTATTACACCAAGTAACGTCATTCAGTATCTAGCTTAATCCATAAATCAGTAAACAGCCATTCACTGGAAAACGCGTAAAGGCCACGGCCTAAAACAACCAAATCCAATTTAGAAGATCCTCTAGATACCTAGACAATATTTTTAAATTATATTTACAATTATTTGGTAAGCTCGCGAATTTCCAAAGAAAAATTTCCTAACAAACAAAAATGTAATTCGTAATTTTCCTAACAATAACTATAAACCGTAAAAAGAAGATACTTTTCCTGTTCAAAACTGGCTGTTGGTATAATGAAGTAAAATTATATCTGAAAAAAAAAGGCATTTTGAGAATTGAGAAATTTCTATCATTGGCTCCAAGTATTATGTATGTAATAGGTTTTTGTTCGTCATTTTGTTATAACAATTATATTATAAATTTTAATTACCACATTTGCAGAAATATTACCTCAAATAAGTTTAGAAAAGACCCAGCCGGTAAAGCGTCCGAAATAATCTTGGAAATCCCTAAGCACAGAATTGAATCACACACACCATGTGTTTTCCTTTTTTTCCGCCCGGGGATCCTTTCGTTACGTGATCTTGGCTCAGAGTAAACAAAAAATACATAAGTAGACGGATACCTACATGGAACTTGGTTACAATTCGTATGCAAACTTTGCTGGCTCATTCCTTTGTTCCGATGCTCTGCTGACAGTCGGAAATTCGGCATTTACGGTAGGTACATACCTTGAGTAATTTTAAATTTATACGAGAACATTGCGAACGGTTTGGGTTCAGAATAAGAACTGTGGATACGACATGGCCGAAAACTTTTGATTTAGCTATTTTTGTACTTAAAATGAAAATGAAAATTTAAGGTATTTTGATTCGATTAAAAATAATGAATTATCTTATTTCAATGCTATGCTGCTAATGCTTCGCTTGCTTATCGTTCATTATTATCCACGCAAGCCATTTTTCTGTACAATACGGGCTTAAAATTTTCAGTAGGTAAATACAAAGACCAAAAGTGACCAAAACCTATATTACAGATGCTGTTTCTATTTTATGAATTAAATAAATGTACGGCTCTAAGCCTAACACTTAAACATAATAAAACCAGCAACCTCGATTGAGTCAGAGTTTACTAAATAAATGTGAATGACAGAGTCAAACTAATGCTCACAGAAAACAATGCTAAAATAGGATTGATGTTTAGATAATTTCATCAAAAAGCGACAAATACTATGATGCATAGATACTAATTTTTGAAATTATTAATGGTTTCAACGAGATCAAAGCTTTTTGTATCTTTATATTTTATGCGGAACAAAACATCGCATATTGTGACAGTTCATTTCATGAATATTCACAGCCACGTTTGACTAAAATGTTTATTTATAATGCGTAACTTGAAAATTTCCCTAGTAGTCAGCAAGCGATGCTTTTTACGAGTTTGACAAACAGAAATGAAATAATTATAAAATTATTCATAAACATTTACGTTCCACTATTGGGGACGGGCCAGCCCAGTAGAAACTATTTTGGGTTTTGGGGGATTTGGTATAATGACAACTACCAGGTCAATCACAGTACGTTGGTACAGAACGTATAACGACAAAACTTTCCTATCCGCTGTGTCATCATCATTTCAGCCGTCAGAGTCCACTTCTGGACATAGGCTTTTTTAATGACCAGTTATTATTAGTCGGACGCAGGTTATATCCACTGCGAACTAACAGCCTTCTTGCCATCCATCTTGGTGGCGGATTTGTGGTCTCCTTTCTAGAACTTCTCGGCCCCATCGGCCATCTGTTCTATGTGGAATCTAAGTGGACGTCATAGTGGAATCCAATGTATTTCACTCAATCAATCGGCTCAAACTTTATATCGTATAGATTTACAATGCAAATTATGTATAGTCGTTAAATCTAACCTAATTCTGTTGCCATATCCATCCAATTCGCTAATCCTATTTCACAATTCAATACAACCAAATGTTTGAATGAAATTATTGAGGCAGAGCTTTAGCTCTATTATTAATTTGGTTGCCACAAATAGGATTTCAATTTAATGGAACACAGTACTGCAGTATTGCCAACCGTTGCTGTGTGGTGTGTGTGTGATAATCTAAGAATAGTACCACTCCATCTCCATACATGTATGTTATCAAGGCAACAAACCTATAACCTACCTTAATTAATTCAGTTCGTTTATTTTAATTATATGGGCTATAAAACCCAAAACGTGAACCTTAAATTCGAACCGGTCCGGATTAACTCATTTTTCCAAATTCTTCAGCTATATGTATACTATTTCACTTTCAAAATTGTCGTGAGTTATACTATTCATTTTGTACAACGGGAATTACTCACGTATTTACATAGGAGTTAAACAACTCTCGACGTTTCTTTAAAGACTACTCTTGATGTGGTCGAAACGTCGAGAGTTGTTTAACTCCTATGTAAATACGTGAGTAATTCCCGTTGTACAAAATGTATATGTATACTACACATTTTGCTTTAGATTAGATTGAAAAAAAATTGAAATGTGATTGGTTAGAAGGCTTAGGAATAACTCTTCTATGCTATATATTATTTTGTGCTTAAGCAATAATATACACTGATATTTCAACTAAATTACATATAAACCTATATTATATTATTTAGACAATGATATATTCTACAGTTTCCTCCAAGGATATAGAAAAAAATACAGGATTATAGCGTAACATTTGTCCTCGAGTGGGATTCGAACCCACGCCTTTCAGTATACCCTTGGCTGCACTAAAAAAATCCACTCCACAAAGGTTACGTAATGAATATTGTATTTTTTCTATACCATTTTTTAATAGATATTTAGAATTAAAGTAAGAGTAATTCACTATAAACATTAAAAAGTAAAGGCCCTATTCTAAGCCTTACACCACGCGGTCAGTTTACACACTCTCTTGTGCTCTAACGGTGAAGGCAAACATCGTGAGGAATGTTGTGAGAACTTAAAAAGTTTAAAAGACATGACATGTTTCATTCACCTACCCACACTTAAATTAAATTAAACTTAAAATCTTTTTATTGCAGATTACATGATCTATATTGTATTAGTAAAAAGTATCTTAGTTATATGTTAGTAGCTTTCAATATCAATATTACAACATTAAATTACAACTTTTATAAATTCATACCAAATTGGCGAATGTAATCTTCCCGCTATCGTCTGTAGGATGGTTGTTGGATTCTACCAATAATGTGGGTAGGAGATTACCGCTGATCCGATGGAAATGCAAGATGGCCGAACACAGCCGTCGCGACCTCGGAACAGACAACATCTTGTCTGTCGGATTTTATTGTGAACACCTTATTTTGAACCTAGTGTGTGCGTGTGTGAGTGAGCTTCCAGAATTACTGAACCGGAGCAGGATCACGAACATTGGAGCTGATCAGCTAGACGCAGCCTGAAAGCATTACCTAAGGTACGTGGTTTTTCTCTGCCCGCGGCGTTGGTAGAAATCTAAGGACATCTGTTCATATTATTTCCTTTCCGAAGTTATATGCGATTAATTCTAGTCCCGCGGATGAAACCGCCAGTATAAATTATATAAAAAAGATTGGCAAAATCGTACAATCTGTTTGGTCACTTCGTTACCGGATAGGTTTTATTCCCTTGACTTAGCTGTCCTATCTAGCCGTGCTAGGTAGTATTATTAATAATTAACCTAACTCGTAGTTAGATTAATTTTATACAGACGTTCTGTATTTCATACCTTATAACTGACCGTGTCAGTAGGTATAAACCGTTACGTTAACGGTTAAAAATCTCATCTTTCCTTGCATTTAAACTTAAAAAACTGTTAACATTTCTATAGCTAGAATTAATTGTCGTTCACTGTTTATCAATTTGCATAAAAATATTCGTAATATTTGCAGATATTAGTCGATTTACTTGACCACGCCATCATTCCTTTGTTCTCATTGTAAAGTTACAAAATGGCGCCGCCAGTCAAAGGCAAAACGACAGAAATTAGTGACGATGAAAGCGCAAGCTTCAATAGCGAGTTAACGATTTTAATAAATAGGAAACAGCGATTATTTAGTAAATTGCAAAGTGCGTACGAATTATCTAAGGATTTATCGGATCCTGAGTCGATAGAAATATTCTTGTTACACGTACAAGACATCGACAAACTGCGTAGTTCATTTGAAAATATTGTCTTTGAAATTCTTGAAAGGGAGTTAGTAATTGATGCTAGTTCGAGGCTCCGTGAGCACGAATTAAAATGTTTTGATGATTTGTATTTTAGAGTCAAATTATGTGCATCAAAATATGAACAAAAAACGCAAATTCAAAATGAATCTAGATCCGTTGATTTCCGACCGCGCCTTCCAAAGTTGGAATTATTAACCTTTGATGGTGATATAGAACAATTTAATACTTTTTTCGAGACATTTTGCTCACTCGTTCATAATCAAACGAGTATTCCGAAAATAGATAAATTTCACTATCTCCTCTCTTGCACAAAGGGCCCTGCATTAAACTTAATTAAAAGTTTACCTATTTCTGCTAATAACTATGATCTCGTTTGGAAGAGTCTGTTAGATAAGTATCGAGATAATAGAATGTTGATTGGTAGGTATTTAGATAAAATGCTTAACTTTGCACCCTTGCAAAATGAATCTTCTGAGAACTTATGTTCGTTCATAGAAAACTATGATCATTCATACAAGGCTATTCAAACACTTAATGTTGAAAACCTAAGTAGCTACGTTTTATGTCACATTGCGTTGAGATCATTAGATCCGTCTACTCGAAAGTGCTTTGAACAAAAATTAGATCAAAACAGCATTCCTACCTTTGATGAGTTAATGACCTTTGTTCAAAACCATATCAAAGTTCTGAACCATTCAACTTCTTATTCCAGTACTTTTGCACAACCAAATCAGAAACAAAGACAGCCTGTAAATAAAAATACCTATTCACATTCTTCTGCTATATCTACAAAAAATAAAATGATTTGTAAACATTGTGGCGAAAGTCATATGATTTTCCGTTGTGATAAGTTTCGTAAACTAACCAACGAAAAACGCATTAGCCGTGCTAATGAGTTGCACTTGTGTCACAATTGCCTAAAATCTGATCATAAAACACAGGATTGTAGAAGTGAATTTAAATGTTATATTTGTAATGATTCCCATCATGTTTTATTGCACCCGAGCGATAACGCGCTAAAACCGGTTTTGTGTTCTGCGCCCGCGGCGATCCAAACTGTGAACGTTTCCCAGCCAGGTGTCGCCACCGATAGCAGTAATCATATTGCATCTACACACAACTACGCTGTCATTTTAGGTACAGCTGTTGTTTACATATTGGATTCATTTAACAATTATCAGCCTTGTCGTGTTTTGATTGACTCTGGTGCGCAATCAAACTTTATATCTAATGAATGTTTTCAACGACTAGGATTAGTAGCTAAAAATTGCCCATACAATATTTTTGGTCTCGGAGGTGATAATGTAAAAACTAACGGAATGGTTTCATGCACGATAAAGTCACGCCACTGCGAAAATTCACAATTTGATTTTGATGCGGTAATTTTATCCCGCTTAACTTCTGACTTACCAACAGTAAGCATTCCTAACAAAGTGATCAGTGAATATGAGAATTTGAAATTAGCTGACCCATGTTTTTATTTGAAATCACCAATTGATATCATTTTAGGTGGTGATGTTTTTCCATACATTTATGATGGAAAGAAAATTATAATTAGTCCCGACCTGCCGGTCGCACTGTGGAGTGTGTTCGGTTATGTCGTGACAGGAAGACTAGAGATTCAATCCTCTAGCAATCATCATGTTGTAGCGTCTACAGCATCATTTGTATCGTATACAAATGAATTTAATTCATTTAATGAAACACTCAAACGTTTTGAGGAAGTGGAGACTTTGCCGTGCAAAACTCTTATTAATCCATTAGATGAATCAATTCAAATAAATGAATCTCAAATTCCCGAAATAAAATGTTGTTCCAATACTTTTGCATTAAATTCTATTGTCAATAATGAATGTTATAAAAATGACTTGGAATTTACATTTAATAAATTTTCCTCGTTTAACAAATTGCAACGTGTCATGGCTTATTGCCATAGATTTATTCAAAATCTAAAGACCAAGAAATCATTTAGAATACTTGGCAATTTAAAATCTTCCGAGCTAATTAAAGCTCATCATACAATAATTCGTGTGATACAAACAAATCATTTTTCCAATGAAATTTCCTTATTGGAAAATAACAAACACGTAGCATCTCTGCGTAAATTATCTGCATTTATAGATAACCACAAATTCGTCAGGGTGGGGGGTCGTCTGTTTCATTCCGACCTACCTGTTAGAAAAAAACACCCTGTACTCTTACCTAAAAAATGTCATACAGTCCGCTTACTCATCGAATATTTTCACACATTACATTTACATGTTAGCCCTCGTACGTTACAAGGCATAATAAGTAAAAAATATTGGATAATTCGCGCTCGTAGCGTCATCAAATCTGTCTTATCTAAATGCAAAGTTTGCTTTCGTTGCCGAACAACATCAAAACAACCATCGCTAGGTATGTTACCCAAACATAGAATTGAACCTGGTAAAATATTCAACCGTGTTGAAGTAGATCTAGGCAGTCCGTTCTTAGTAAAAAAATGTACTCAACGAAAGGCAATAACCTTTAAGACATATTTACTTCTTTTTATTTGTTTATTTTGCGGCATAAAGTCCGCTAAGCACTATCTATACCGTGTTATAGGTAATAGTTTTCATAAGTTTAAAGAACTAAACACTATTTTTTGTAAGATTGAGGCCGTATTGAATTCACGACCATTGTATTCCTTATCAGATAATCCAAACGAGTTCGAAGTTTTAACTGCAGGTCATATTTTAATTGGTCAATGTTTGTTATCTTTTTTGGAATATGACTTTGAGAACGTTTCTCAGAGCAGACTGTCACGTTGGCAATCTATTAAAATAATTTCGCAATCGATTTGGAAGCGTTGGTCAAATGATAACTTACATACTCTCCAACAAAAAGAAACATGGTTCGTTTCACCGCTTAATCTTACTATTGGAACCCTTGTTTTATTACAGTCAAACTTAAAAAATCCTCTTCAATGGAATTTAGCTCGCATTGAACAGATACTTAGTGGCGTTGTTAAGGTGAATCGTGTGTTAACTTTACATACTAAAAATGGTTTGATACAACGGCTTACTAATAAAGTTTGCCCGTTACCTTATGCAAATTGATAAACAAGTGTTCGTAGTTAATTTTAGTTGTAAGTTTCTTTAAATATCTAATTAATGTTTTTAAACTTCTTGTATCATTTTTGTTAGATACAATAATATTATTATTTTTTGCTTCGTAAGCTTAATTATTATTAGTCCATGCCATTTATGTTTTTCTTTCCTTTTGGAAATCAATCGTATTGATTTCGGTGAGGGGTATGTTGGATTCTACCAATAATGTGGGTAGGAGATTACCGCTGATCCGATGGAAATGCAAGATGGCCGAACACAGCCGTCGCGACCTCGGAACATACAACATCTTGTCTGTCGGATTTTATTGTGAACACCTTATTTTGAACCTAGTGTGTGCGTGTGTGAGTGAGCTTCCAGAATTACTGAACCGGAGCAGGATCACGAACATTGGAGCTGATCAGCTAGACGCAGCCTGAAAGCATTACCTAAGGTACGTGGTTTTTCTCTGCCCGCGGCGTTGGTAGAAATCTAAGGACATCTGTTCATATTATTTCCTTTCCGAAGTTATATGCGATTAATTCTAGTCCCGCGGATGAAACCGCCAGTATAAATTATATAAAAAAGATTGGCAAAATCGTACAATGGTATTGGGGCTATCCCGCACTTTACGTATCGGGGATGTCTTTTTCCGCAGAATGGCTGCAAAGCCATCCGTTTGGTACTCAGAAAACATCCCCGACGCACTGCAGAACTGAGGCAGCCCCAACATCATTCTAAATATATTATTATACTGAATACGTAGGGTCTCCAGCGGCCGTATGTTGTGGTTTACCCATACATTCTCGGTATAAAGACTTTGGCAATAAGCTTTAAATAGCGTGACTTTTACTTCCTCTGAACACTGGGAAAACCTACGGATTATCATGTTTCCCCGAACCGCCAGGGCCCTACGCTCTCTTTCAATGTCTACATTATCTTTAAGGTCATCGGTAATGTAGTGACCAAGATTTTTAAAAGATGTTAATTTATTTATGTACACGCCATTAAGGGTTATATCCGGGAACTCTTTGAGGTTATTACCGGCGGCCTTAAAGACAATGTATTCACACTTTTTCTCGTTATAGCGAAGACCATTAGACGCAGCGTAACCAGCACAAACCTTCAACATCTCTTCGACAGATCTTGCTGCCGGGCCCAGCAACACCATGTCGTCCGCGTAGCTGATGTCATTCATACAAACCCTATCAACACGACAGGTCTATAATGAGATCATTTATGTACAGGTTGAAGAGTGAGGGAGAACTCACCCCGCCCTGTCTCACACCGCAATCCAACCCGTATGCGTCAGATAGAGTGTTTGACCATTTGACTACATTCCGTTACTTAACAGCTTTGACTTAAGAATTAAAGCCTCATTCTCTCGTCAAGAGAGAAGTCCCTGTGTCCCAGCAATGGGAACGTTTATAGGGGTGATTATGATTACACACGCCCTACGATTTTACTACAAACTGAAATGAAATGTTGTTTACGTTTTCGTATTTAATACTAAGTTTGCGAAAGCGCATAAAGTTTTACTGCATTTCCTACCTAGTAAATTTTACAAAAACAAAGACATTCCAGTGCAAACGTTTGACGTTTCTGCAACAAACTTATAGTGTAGATGTTAGTATGTAAGAATTGCGTAATCTGAAAGTTCAAAATAATTTGATGATTGAAAAGAAAAAAATAATTTTGAAACTAAGTTCTAATATAACGCTGATTCAATTAACGTGATGTCTTATTACAATTATTGTATTTTTTTTGTTAAAAAACTATAATGGGAAAAAAATTACCAAATTATGTAGTATGAATTTTGATTTTTGTACACTTTTAACACAGAGTGAGTTCTACTTGACTGTACCCTCCATATAATAACCGAAGCCGTAAGTAAGTGTGCCGTAAATTATCACCATTTTATTTATCAACTGACATTTGTGTACTTGTGTACTGACAACGAAGTAAATGTGGGGTGTAAGCCGAGCAAGAGAAACGTTTCCATTTTACGTACTACTTTTTTGTTTTTGTATGTAGGTGAGGACAAGCAATTATATTAAACTAGCTGCGCCCCGCGGTGTCACTCGAGTGGTGATAAACAATTATGACAAATTGTAGCCATACCTACCATCTACAGACGGATTAGAAATGTAAGATTTTTATAAATTTAATGTAAATAAAATACCTCTAATTTTATAAATAAATATTTGTGACCTCATTGTAGCTTATAATATTACCACCTAAATCGTCCCAGCTATTCTTGAGTTAAACTTACAACGAAAAATGGCATTGATTTTATATGTGGATATTGTACAATCTTTTTAGTAATTTATATTTGTCAGAACTCACATAGCAATGTACATCACTTCAAAAAGCGCTAATTAAAGTGACAAAAGCGTCCTAATTTCTTAATCCAAGTTTGCAAAATAGGTAGACTGCAGAAATGAGTGGAGTTAGCGCCTCGCAGTTACTAATCACAGACGCTTCATCCTTCAAAGCGTTTGTAACGTTGGCTCGTTTTTACCATTTTCAACGCTTTTAGAGTTTCTTGGTGAACAAATGGATCTTTGTTTATTATTTCCTTTGATGCATTTATCCTTATAACAGAGCTATTATCATGAGCTGTATTTGAGATTAGCTTTGTATAGTTTTTCAAAGGCAAATCATCTGAAATCACGTGGCAGAAAATAGGATGATAACTTTATTTAAAACTAGCTTCCCGCCCCGCGGCTTCGCCTGCGTATAATTAGATTTCCCGCGGTAAAAGTACCATTCTCCTAGTTCTAAAACTTTCTTTTATATATATTTAGATTTAGATACACAGTGAGCCTCACAATTAATCGTTATGTGTCTTTAAAACACGTGTAAAGGAATTTTATTTGTCTGAGAACAGCTAAAATTTTACTTTATTGTTATTAGTATGTACTTATTTATTTATTTACTATATTATTTAGTCTATAGTATTATTATCTATTTAATTATATGTATTTTATGTATTATATATATATATATATTATATATTATTATATAAGTATTATATATATTAGTATATTATTGTAAGTATTAGTACACCCCTGTCTTATTTAAATACCATCTCTCTTTTCCATCCAAAGGTTGCCTGGAAGAGATCGCTCTTTAGCGATAAGGCCGCCCATTGTACGTGTCTCTTTTTGTGTTTTATTTGTGTGTTTTGTTATTGGTGTACAATAAAGTGTTTTGATTTGATTTGATTTGATTTGAATTAAGTAACCCCATTTGCACGACACATTATAGAAACGTAGTTACATAGTTGTAGGTAATGCGCACTGTACATACTAATTCAGTGGGCGTCGATTGCACATTCGATGCAAACAGGGTTACATAATTGTGATGCTCACTGTACTGCATACTGCACAATCCGCACATACTGCTTTGTTCTTCTACAATCAAAACTAACGGAAGCAGTGCATCGCCAATAAATTCCAAATTCATATATCACGTTATACTGCATACGCTCGCGCTATAACTCGCACTTGCCCGCTTTTATTTCCGTTAACTGCAGCTCTTTGGCTTTGTCTCAGAAGGCAATGTGGCTTTTGAAATGCTAATCCAGCCCGCTGCGATCGTCATTCAATTATTAATGACTTTAAAGCTTTTCGCATTGTGGAGGAAATGGAAGCGAATCAAAGCAACTGTTGCAGTTATGTCTGCAGTTTTTGTATCTGTAGACTATTTTTTAGAGCTTAGTTAAGTACTTAGTACTTACATCTTAACAATCAAACAAACAAATATAATCCACATTGTTTCCCAGTACTGGATACGGGTTCGACCATAGACCAGATGATCATCATTCATCTTGTTGGTAGACGTCCAACACTCGACTGTGAATTGTTAAGCAATATTGATTTATTATTAAGACATAGCCAAATAACCGCTTTTGCTAATAGATAGTCATTGCAATTAATTTTAATGTGTAAGTGCCTACATCAGTTAAAGTAAATTACCAAACCGAAAGAATGTCTATCTGAAATCTCAGTAGTTTCCAAAAGCTTTGCATTTGCTTACTGACTATTTGCAGTTTGAAAAGCATAGTTCTGATTTAGATCTAAAACGAAGTTTATCTTCTATCGTGTTGTTAACACTGACGCTATATTAATGTCTGTTGAATTTGAATGGAACCATTCAAATTCAAAGTCATTAATATAGCTGAGCGAATAAATAATAAATATTACTGCACAATTTACAAAGGAACATTTAAGTCCCAGCGGTTCACTACCAATTTTATGGTTTTTTTTAAATATTGTAACTCAATTTTAAGTTCGTGGCTCGCATAAACCTCTGCCTGAAAACCTGCGTTGTTCCTGGTATGGTGCAACATTATGCTGATGCAGAGCCTTTTGTATAATTATGATTCATTTTCTTTAAATTGGTACGGTTACATGTGTGATGTATGGTCTAATAAATTATTTTCTTACTTTCTTTCTTTCAAGCTCTATAATGGGTTTTACTTGAAGAGACATGTCTAGTCGTGGGAGGTAACATGGGATTTTATGATGAACTTGCTATATTTATAATACTTGCTTTAAACAGCAACAGCTCAACTTAATTAAAAGGTAAACATTCGTGTCTTACACAATTTGCACTCTGTTAAACATTTTCCGTTTAAGTTTTGTGGTCGTAAATACACATCAGCAAAGTGCAACCATCGTATTTAGTCAGTTAAGTGAAACTTTCTCGCTGGAGGTAAAAGACCCATTGCATAGTCGGGGATTCCTTTGATGAATCTTTTGAGACACGTTGAAGTTCTGAGCGATGAAAAAACTTTGTTCATTGTTTGTAACTAGTTTATGTGTTCCGAAGGTTTCATCAAGTTACTAAAGTCAACAGTTTGGGTATTAAGTGTTTGCAGGAGAATATAATATTGCTTGCAAAGCGGGGTTAAGTTTACGGGTTCTGTGCATCTAATTAGGTATGGAAGGAAACTGTTATTTATTGGCTACGATTATTTTATCATTTACGTGACTTTCTTAATATTAGAAAATAGTTTAGATAAAATTACTTAACTTTAGACTTTACTTTATCTAAACCAGCTTAGATAACAGTTCATGAGTGGGAATCGAAGCCACGCGTATACTGGAAGGCTTGAGTTTTCATTTTCTAATATTGAGTAACTATGCCTAAATAAGCCAATTACTATAATACCAAAAAAAAAATATTAAGTAACTTAATGGTTGAATTTTACTCTTAAAGTCAAAGCACTACATAACAAAATCCTCATCTAAATTCTTATCTTAGCCACCCTAGCATCGATTTGCCAAGCTCTCGGCGACATCTTCAAATAGTAATTTGAAACATACAAGCATCAAGTAGCGCCACTATCTACTGCCGCCAATATCATTGCAAATGCGCCAACTGGAATGCAATTATAGGCGCCACCTCGTAATATGGTTTTGACAGCAATCTTCTGATGTTGATGTTTCGCGACAGCATAATGCGAAGTAGAATGCTGAGAGCTGAGGCTTTTGTTGGGTAATAGCTTGTGACGGGCGCGTTATAGATTTCCTTATGATAAAAGTCGTGTGCTTTTTTTGATGTTTCAACTATTTATTGCAAATTTATATTAAAATCCGTTTAGTGGAGCTTTCTGAAGGAGTAACAAACATCCATCAAAATCATCCATCCTCACAAAAAATCACATTGTGATTATACCAATCCCAAAAAAAGCTAAGTTTTAAAAGAGTTATTTTGGAAGGCCGAGCCCAGAAGTGAGACGTGCCTAATATAGAAGGAAAGAAAGAAACATTTATATCGGTGTATATTGATTTATAATGATGATTATGTCTATTTAAATCTATTCATATTTTATCTCTATCCTCTAATTATTTTACAATGAACAGCATACCTACAAGCAACGTCCAAACTGTAATACGAGTTTCCAATCTACCAACAAACTTGGACTTGGGTCCTTGGTTAATCAATCGTTAACAAAACTTGCCGAGCAGGGCCTCTGACCGCTTACCACTTTGCAACTAAGATAATAATAAGTTATGATAGAGTACCACAGGGATCCCACTTCCGGCCATAGGTTAAGGATTCACATAACTCTACTTAAACCTATTCGGGGTGAATTCGATAAGAAATTTATGGAACCCAAACTATTTTTTGAACTATAACAAATGCTTATAGTTTGTGAGGTTGTTTTTAGGCAGGTCGGCTAGTTGTAGAATAAAATTCTTCCATATACAGAACCAAGACCAGAATAAAGCTTTGCCTTTGTTGTCTGTACAAAAATTTCGTGGATGTGAGTGGAAATATTTTTTTCAATGATGTCGAGTGTGATTGGACAACATTTTTGGAAGTGTATTATTTATAGCCCCATGTTACCTGTGACGAGTGATGACAGATTATATTTAGTTATTCACAAACGAACCAGTCTGTCCTGTTTTTCCTGGAGTTTTTTAAGACACTGAGATTTACCATGTCAGGCAACATGAATTAAAAACCATGTTGGCGAACAATTTGTAACGTGAGTGTTGTGATTATACTATAATTATACTATATTGTCCAGCAATAATAAAAAATATTGCTGGACAATAATACACAGCAACATCTAGCCCCGTGGTAATCCAATGGTAATGGTAAACGAGATCTGGTAAGATTAACCGTGTTCAGTAGTGATATATAAGTTCTTACGATAATGTTATGGTTCTGTGGATATCACATCTGCTGAATCAGCGTGATACAAGACAAATTCATTTAGAAGTGGCGTCTGTCTGCCTCTAGTGACTAATTTTGCCGGCTAATTAGTTGTACGACAGGACCAACGCAAATTAAATTTAAGCGACAACCAGAGTAGTTATATTATTAGAAAATTGTATAGTTAAAATTACAAGATCACAACGTTACCTTGGTCCTCGAGTGGGTGTCGAACCCTTGCCATTCATGTCCACGCTATGATAATTAATATTATTCCTGTATATTATATATGTATTTATATTCTTTATATTTATTCTATCTTGGTTAAACACTGATCCCACTCCAGGAGCAAGGTTACGTTGTGATCTTGTAAATTTTTCACAATTTTCTAAAAATACAAATAAAAAGTAGTTATAACTTTTTGATGATAAGGACTTAAATAATTACTACCTTACATATTATAAGCACAAAGGTTTTTGAGATTGGATGAATACGTATGTAAACTGCAAATAAAATAATAAATAATCTTTCGTCAAAGCCAGAACCAAACCAGATCCAAACCAGTTTAAAGAATTTAATCAATCTCTTCCCAATAGTTTATTCCAACAAACTCTACAAAAAATAGCCATTGTGTCCCAAGTTAGTTTTTACAAAGTAACAATGAATTATCCAGTGAAAATTAATTAAAACGTCTTTTGGAAGGCATAACAAGACTAATTGAATTAATTCTGAGAAAGACCCGACGACGGTTGGACTGAAAGAAATATTGTTCACGCGCCATCGATGGAAACTGTACAAGACATTCATTAATTGGACAGTTACATCGAATGTTTGCAATACACAATTAGTGCAATGATCATTTATATCAATACATTTTATGTAATTAAAACATTTAGTCATGAAATCGAATAAATAGCTTTTTAATTTAATTGATAATTAATGAATAAAATCATTTTTTATTATAGAAAATTAACATTATGGGCTTTTAAAAGTTTTCAGATGGTGCAAAGGAAAAGGAAGTTGAAATAGGAAGTTTCTGTTGTTTCTTGATGTTAAAGACCATTATGAACAGACCGTTTCTCGTTAAATTCACATAGAACATTTAAATCAATGTCTGCAGTGGCAATTTAAAGCGTCAGCCAATAAAATAGATCTTGAAAGCAGACTGCTCGAATTAATGCAGCTGTGTAGCTGTAGTGTGTACTAGTACGTCATGTTCTTGTCTAAAACTAGTACGTCGTACGTCTGAAGTTATTTCCTAAAACTGTACTATGCAAGGATGTACTTGTATGGCAATTATCATTTTTTGTACATCGAAACAAAAAATACATAGTACTATTTTATATTAGTGTTGTTAAGTGTATTCTGTTTTATATTAAACTATACCATCAGCCCGACAAATATTAGTTTATTTCGGATAAGAAAAATCGGATAAACTACGTCACTCGTCACATCACGGGAAAATCTATATCCCGCGAGCAAAGTTACGGGATAGTTAGTTCGTTAAAATTACTCTTTGTTCCGAAGAGCACAATGTAACTTGATCAGGTTCTTAATATACTGTTGCACTGTGCAGGGAACTTCACTTCAACGATACTTGAAGTCTCTTCACGGGTGAAAACTGGTCTTAAGAACCCTTCTACGATCTTTACTTTTATGTCGGAAATAAGATATTAGATGCAGACTATGAAGGTTTATTATTGTTGGAGCTTAATGTAGGTACATTAGATAATTGTCATCGCTGGTCTTGAATGTACCTAACGCTATACTTTGGAGCAGAAATGTTGAGAAAAGTAAGAACAACAAAACACATCTCAGATTAAAGTTAATCTCTGATTTTGTTTGTCATCTCTAATTAATGCTCTAAAATTTCAGTGTATATATTTTAAACATAACTTTATTAAAATTTACACGTATGGTGCGTTTAAACCGGTGATGAGATGCCGACAAATGATGGCTCGTGTGAACTTTGCCGCGGCGCGCCGCGCGTAGTTGTTTAAACGGTGCGCATAAAACGCGTCGTTTCACCGCAGCTTTAATAATCACACTTTACAATAGCTTTATAATCACCTTGACGTTTTGGGATTTTCTAAGCTATATTCTTATTTTTTTAAATTTAAATCACCTGTAATTTCATGAAGGAAGCACAAACACACACACAGCGACTTATGTTTTAATTACTTTTATCCAATAAAATATTTATGATTTTCGTTGTCTTTAACCGGAATCCGACCAAAGTCAACCCGCGCTAGAGCCTTCTAGAAACACCTTCGTCACTTCCGATCCAATCTCGAACGGGGCGCGAATCTGCGCCATCTGACCCATTTGCATCTCAACAATGCTTGTATTATTAACAAATTCATTACGAACAATGCCCATCATCAAGGGACTATCCTTTCCAAAAGATTTGTACGTTATTTTCGGAGAAAACCGGAATAATTCATATCTTATTCATCGGCTGTTCATGTTTTACTGACTTTCCTCGAGAGATACAAGATACAGGGAACTGCTTTGAATGGTTAATATTTTTTTGCATCAAGGAATTTGTTTTGTTTTCCGCAAGCTTAAGGGAAGTGAAGTTTGCCCGGAAATACTGGTCATTACAGTTTTTGCTAGCTTTGACTGCGATGCGCCGACAGCAATTAGGCGCAGTAAACTAGCTTACAGTTATTACGTAAGTAATAACTTTAATAGTAAGCGTTTTCTTTGAATTATTTACAAAAGAAACCTACCCACATGCATTACGTAATTAATTTTTTCATGTGAATTGTTTTGTGTTTTGAGTATCGAATAGGTAAATAAAAAATAAATAAATTACGAATATTATTGCCGGACAATTCACAGAGCAACATCTAGCCCTGTGGTAAGCCCGAAACTTGTGTTACGGGTGCTAGATTTCTGATATACATAAATATACATATAATATAATATACAAACATAGATAGATTTATTTAGATAGATAGATAGGTTTTTTTAAAATTAATTCTTTATTTTTGGTTTTAACTGTACCGATAAAATCTAATCTGAGTGGCAAGTGACAGTTTTATTCGAACTCGATCGTAAGAAAGTTAACGTCAATTTGTACTGGAAATTTATGTTTTCCCTATTTAAGCATTAAGCGGTCTACACACCAAAGCCGGCGGCCCGGCGGCTTAGAGCCGGCGGGTTAACCCGGCGGCTTCAGAATGTCCAAGCCGAACGACTTAGCCGACGGCAATGCCGGCGGCACGACAGCCGCGGCATGTTGTGTTCTAGTAATACGTCACTACTCTATGAAAGCCGGCGGGCAACTGACTGAGGGATGCCGCCGGCATCGGCATGCAGCCCCGCCGGCTTGCCCGCGCGGGCGCAAGCCGGCGGCATGATTGTACAAAATAAGGCCGGCGGGTTGGGCCGCCGGGCTGTGCCGCCGGGCCGCCGGCTTTGGTGTGTAGACCGCTTTAGAAACGCTGTTTTAATACCATACAAGTTGACGTTAACTTCCTCACCATCGAGAAACTGTCACTTGCCTCTGTTAATTAAGTTATTTTGACAGCGTGTCTGCACTTCCGATGTCTGTTGAATAAACCATCCATAGAGCAATCTGGAAATTCAACAACGGAGCGCAGCAATTTATTTAGCTAAGAGTTAGTCATAGTCATAGTCATAGTCATATTCATTTATTTCCATTGTTTGTATTACACAAATCTTAGACAAGTCAAATAAAAAATATAAAATGTTATGCTTACATACTAAATAAAATATAAATTGTCATGCTTACATACTAAATAAAATAAAAGAAAATTCAGCCTTATGAGCCTAACCTAGTGGTAATTGAAACACCATAGGGACAATGTTCAAATTATAGTTATGTAATCCCTACTAATTTGTTTAAGAAGTTTAATTAAATAATTGAGAAATATTTTGGTATGTCAGATTCAGTTCAATTACCTACCTAAAATGTAAATGTTAAAATTAATTATTATAGTTGCTGCTGTAAAGAGGCAATGCAATATAATTTGATGTCAGAAGATTTACATACTACATTGTATGTAATATAATGTCAAATGAGAAAAGAAATAATAATAATAATGAATGTCCTATAAGATATTACCTAATAATAATGTAATATAATGTCATATGATAATAATATTAAAATTTAAGACAGCACAAAACATCAACAATTAAAATTTCTTAGAGTTCACTAACCTCCATAGCTTCGGATAAAGAATAATAGGACTTTTTCACAAGTAGGCCCTTTACAGCATATTTGAAAGCCATACATTCAAGTTCCTTGGTGTCCGCATTTAATTTGTTAAAAAGTTTTACACCATTGCACTCATAACTTTTGTTTACTTTTGTAAGCCTACTCATTGGTTGCCGAATATTACCACCATGCCTAGTATTGTAATTGTGTGTTGCCGACACAGTTATGAAATTTTGCCTATTTTTTTTAATATACATTAAACATTGCAGGATATATTCACCTGTGAGTGTTAATATACCCAGTTTACAAAACTCATTTCGACAACTGTCTCTAGTTTTAAGCCCTAGTATTAGTCTGATTGCTCTTTTTTGTAGTCTAAAGATTCTCAGTGAAGATGCTGCATTTCCCCATACTAAAATTCCGTAGGTCATAAGGCTATGGAAATAGGAAAAATATACGGATTTAGCAGCATCTACCCCACAAAGTTCTTTGACTTTTTTTATTGCATAGCAAGCCGAACTCAGTCTGCTGGCTAAAGATTCTATTTGATCTTTCCATGTTAGTTTTGAGTCGACATCTATTCCTAAAAACCTCACACTATTTGTAGTTTTAATTCCTATAATTTTACTTAATTCGTTTAATTCATTTTCATCTGAGACATTTGTGGCTAAAGAAAATTTTGTCAAATTTGTCTTATTTTTATTTAATAAAAGGTTATTGGTTTCAAACCATTTTGTCAGTTTTTTTATTATATTTGTCAATTTTAAATTAATATCTGAAATTTTGTCACAATTTATTATTAGAGAAATGTCATCAGCAAACATGAAAATGTCAATTTTGTCGTCAAGTGTGCAAGCGCTTATATCATTTATGTAGATTATAAAGAGAAGTGGGCCCAGAATGGACCCTTGTGGGACACCAATACTAACATTTTCCTCTTCAGAGGTTGTGCCGTTAATAAATACAACTTGTTTTCGGTAATCGAGATAGGACTTACAAAGTTGCAAATCGACACCATCTATTCCATATCGTTTAAGTTTTGCAAGAAGAATATCGTGGTTGACGCAGTCAAAAGCCTTCGACAAATCGCAAAATATACCGTAGCATTTAAGTTTTTTGTCAAGTGTATCTAATATGCTCTTGGTTATCCCTGACATTGCATCCGTTGTTGACAATCTTTTACGAAATCCAAATTGTTTGTTACTAAGTATCTTATTATTGTTTAAATATGATTCTATTCTATTATACATTATTTTTTCAAACACTTTGCTGAATATTGGTAAGAGTGATATCGGTCTATAATTTTGAGCATCCCGTTTATCCCCTTTCTTGTGGAGCGGAATTATCTTGGCTAGTTTTAGGAGCTCTGGAAAAACTCCATTCCTGAAAGCACTGTTAATAGTGTCTCTTAAAGGGATGGTTATTTCATCACTTACACTTTTCATAATTTTGGAAGAGAGATGCCAGAAATCATTCGAAGTTTTTGACTTTATACATTTTATAATTTTATTTACTTCTGCGCTTGTCGTTTCATGGAATATTTGATTATTTGTTGTTATTACTATGTCTTGTTGTCCAATAAATATATCTACATACTCAGTAGCTTTTAAGAAGTCTGGCTTTAGCATATTAGTTGAATTCGTTGCAATATTGGCAAAATAGTTATTAAAATAATTAGATATCTTAATATTATCACTTAAAATTTCATTATGCATATATAGTTTGATGTCTTCAAGTTCTCTGTGAACAGATTTTCCTGTAGCTTCTTTTATAATTGTCCATGTTGTTTTTATTTTGTTTTCTGATTTTAATATTCTATCTCTAAGTGAAATTTGTTTCGCTGCAATTGTTACTCTTCTAAATATTTTACTATACGCTCGAATGTATTCTTTTAGTTTTTCATCTTTACCGTAATTCAGTAAGGAATACATTTCAAACATTTTTGTTTTTGATATTAGTATACCTAGTTGATGGATAGCTGTTGTTCGTATAACATTGCGGGTCGTGATCGACACTCTACAAGCAATCAGCATTTACCTGGCAATGGGTAGTTACGTGGCCGTGCACCCGTATCGACGCCAATTACATTTGTAGCACCTGTGCTGCCAACACGTGTGGGGTTTAGACTGATTGTGGCTCTACATTGTTGTTAAACATTGTAGAGCCCAGGACGCCAGGATTCATGGTGTAGAACTAATTTTACACAAAGTGGCTTGATTATTGTAGCTTCAAGAAAAACTGTTAAGTATAGGAAACATTTATACTGAACCTAATCTATTATTTTCTCGTCTTGTCGGAAACACTAAATATTACTGCTAGAGGCCAAAGTGCCTTACCTAATAACGAAAATAACATGAAAAAATATAACATATCATATTTCATGATTAATTTGGTTAAAACATATAATTGTCATGAAATTAAATTATTCATTTAATAATCATACGTATGTATAAAACACATTGATTTTTACATTACATATGTATGTTTTTACACATGTTTAAACAAGAGCTGACACTTACTTAAAAAAACGTACAAACATTCGTACCAAGGCAGAATCCTATAATTAAGTTGGTATATGACTTCCATGGCCTTCACCCAGGGCACCACGAAGGCACTACCTAGGTCAACAACCTTTCACCCATCGCTAGTTGCAGCCCCCGACACGCACATTACAGCATCAATGTTACGTAAACATGCGAACCTTGTTCATAGTGATGCATACAATACAATGCTTGCGTAAATCTTGCAGTTAACGGCGTGTGGAAGCAGCTTTATGACCGCTCATTGTCAATGCGAATGCAAAAATTCTGGAGCCTGAGGCAGGGTTCAGCTATTTGAAGCTGTTAAGAAATTGTCACGCTGTTATATGTTATTTTAAACGACTTTAAAGACACTAGTTCAGTCAAATAGTTATTTAGCATCATAAATTAATATCCCATCATCTTAATATGACTACTCACCGTCTTGTAAATTTATCATTCATTTTACCTAATCGCCTAATTATAATTTTTATTGACTTATTGATTTCGATTTACGATTACCTAAGTACCTAAGTTTCTTAATATTAAAATTTTGTTGTCGTCTCGGACCCCATCTACCTCAACAAACTTTTAAGCATCTGTGACATCGACTGACATAATTACGTCACAGGCTGCCATGCTCAGCCTGCAGAACTTAACAGAAACGGAATCAAAAGTTAAAGCTTAATCATTATTTTTCTGTGGTAGAATGAATAAACGTAAAATTTCTTGACAGCTGCTTCCAGATTATTTTCATAGAAGAGTTTCACGCTTCGCAATTTCTTCGGCATTTAAGAAAGTTTCAAAGTTATCTTTCCACATCCGAGTATTTATCACATAAATTCGTCTTGTAGAAGTCTATATTATTTGCTTAGTCTAGCATAAGTATATTCAGAACTTGTTATAAGTTAGTTCTGAACTGCTTCCATTATCTTATGTTTGTTGATCTAGTGGGAAAATATGGCCTAATTGAAGCATGTTTATTTTCTCGTTTTTCACGTATCTACTTCATCATCATCATTTGTGGGCCACCACTCGGTAAGGGCATTAGTCCATCTGTCATTACACCGTCCGGTCAGGTGTACTCTTGTAATTTCGTTAGTTTATGGAATTCAGAGTTAGGACTTCGGTTTAATTGTGTGATGCCGAGCATGGACCGCTCCAAGGCACCTCACTCAATCAACATTAAAGTGATGTTTTTATGCATACTTCACACCAACGTACACTTAGGTATATTATCAGGAGCAAAAAATAAACTACTTGACTGATAAAATTTAAATAAGGTTAAAAATCAAATGCTAAAAAACGAAGTAACATTTTAAATTAAGCCCGTATTTAAATGTTTAGTTCGAGTAAAACTATTCTCAAAAACCTTGCAAAAAAATACGGAGCTAAGACAAAATCTGGTGAAATAGAGGTTGCTAGTCCGTAATTGTTTAATCAGTAGGTAGCGTCAGGTAACCCTTCCAGTCACCTCAGAATCCTCAGATCCCAGAGCGTCTTCAAAGGCATAATTAAAGTGATTTAGCCGCTGCCTCAGGTTTTACCTTGAATTTGTTTTTTTTACTAGACAGGAGAAATTACGTTGAATCTGCCTATATTAAGTATTTAAGCCATTTTGTTGACTTTCGGGTAATTTATATATGTTTAACACCCATTCGCAAGGAAATTTGTAATTAGTCTGCAGAAATGGAAATTCTCGCAGACTAATTACACCATTTTAGAAGAGGGCATAATGTGTATTACTTTTAGCCCTTGTGCTGCGGGCGTCGCGAAAAACAGCGTTTTACAGTCGTATGTGAGGGTATCCAGTTCCTCGTGATTTTTTATTGTTGATAGACGTGTCTCTTCCATGGACAATCGTGAGAAACTTATTGCTTATTTATTATTAAAAAGACATAACTCTTTTTTCAATAAACGACAAAGAAGATACTGGATACATCCATTTAATAAGGCTATGAAACCCGATGGCGAGTACTTTTCTCGATAATACAAAGCATTAAAATAGACGAAAATAAAATTTTCGCCTACTCTCGAATGAGTATATCATCATTTGAAGAGCTACTTTATCAAATATACAATTATAAAAAATACGATAGAAACAAACAAAATCATTGTCAACAAGTATGACATCATAACGCTGGAACTAGCGTCATACTTCAGTGCCGCGCCACTACACTCGGCAGTGCTGCTACTACCGATTCTCGCGGCGCGGCGCCGCAAAGCGGTTATGTTTTTCGGCCCTATTATATCCGCATGAATGTAGATTTAGTTTCAGTGTAATCTAGTTATAATCCACTACAAAAGCTCTTCATATCACAGTCGGCCTATTGGGTTAAACAAAAAATATAATTTAGCCGTCTGTCCTTAACACTCTAGAATAGATATTTGAATTTATACCTAACCTTGTTTCCAAACATAGAATCGGTTAGGATTCTAAAGGAAAACGGGGAAGTTTGAAATTAAAATAAATACCATTATCATACAGGCACAGCCATAATTATACCAAGTAAGTACCGTTAAAGGGCAACTCTTCAATTGTCACAATTATTGCGAATCACGTAACATGTTTACGATTTGTTTGAGTATGCGTCTTTGGAAGACCTTGGCAAACGTATGCACGTGCAGTATTAACGTAAATAGTTGTAGGTAAGTAGGTTACTGGTACTTGCATAGTGCAACGCAACTTTTCTGTTGTTACGTTGTTTTAGTTGATAGTATTGTGTGTACTACTATTTGCAACTTTGTAGAGTCAGTTTATTCTCAACTACAAGTAGGGTTATAGTAAGATTGTTATTTCTAAATACTCTACGTAATTTCTTGTCTAGGTAATAGCTGAACAAACTAGTTATTTTCAGTAGGTACACATAAGTACATCATAAAATCTATACCCTGCATAAATAATAATAATCTTTATTTCGTTCTCGTTAACCATTATGTTGTTACCTACAAAAAATAGTAGAAAAATATAAGTTCCTATTTTAGTTGAAAGGTTAAATTATAGTTGATTATATAAAATACACGCAAACACACCACAAATCATTTACAAACAATATAAACTTAAAATTAAAACATAACTCTGCAGGCCTAGCATGGCGTTTCTTCTCTAGGATAGAATAGATAAAAATGACATTAGAAAGATAGTCCAGTCAATTTAGACATAAAAATGAGGGTGAAGTTACATAAAGTCCCAACAAGCTGAATTTCAGTGAAATTGTTCAAAATAAAATTATAAACAATGTCTAGAAGTTCCTCACGTATCCCCCGTAAGGAAAAAAAATTATTCAAGTTCAAAGGTAAAAAAAAAAGAGTTTTTCGCGATTTTCAGCAAAACGGTAAGTTTTATCATAAAAACAACTTAAAACAAATTGTAGATCATAACATTATCTATAAAAATGTATCAATACTTTTTTTTCTTACGAGCCACTGTTGGGACGTGTCTGTGAAGTTAGCAGAGCAACTCTTAGCAGAGCATGATTTAACGAGAGTTCTGTTAGCGTGCACAATAGTTCTATAGTTCCTGATACTTTTCAGAAATAGTTCTGACGTTTTTACAGGAAAATTGAAAATACTGAAATGCTCTGCTAACTTCGCATTGGGGCCCAGCAGAGCATCGCTTTAAAACGACACCAATCAAATAATTCTTATATAAAACATATAAATACATAGTTCTACATATAAAAAAACAACTAAAAGTATGTGGAAATAACAAAAATAATATTTAAGGAACAAATTTAAATTTTGTTCAAATTCTGTAAACTAACCTAATAATTAACGATGATTCAGAGGTCTATAAAAAAAGTTCTGTCAGAGTTCCCATAGCGTGCATTGAGTTTTAGTTAGTTAGTACTCTATTCTAGAGGATTCTATAGTAATTTGATATAGTTCCTAGAATTTTTTGAACAAAACAGTGTTTTGAAGTCTGACCAAAATTTGAATTTTCCTTCAAAAATGCTATAGTTCAGAGGTCTATAAAAAAGGTTCTATCAGAGTTCCCATAGCGTGCATTGAGTTTTAGTTAGTTAGTACTGTATTCTAGAGGATTCTATAGTAATTTGAAATAGTTCCTACAATTTATTGAACAAAACAGTGTTTTGAAGTCTGACCAAAATTTGAATTTTCCTTCAAAAATGCTATAGTTCAGAGGTCTATAAAAAAGGTTCTATCAGAGTTCCCATAGCGTGCATTGAGTTTTAGTTAGTTAGTACTCTATTCTAGAGGATTCTATAGTAATTTGATATAGTTCCTAGAATTTTTTGAACAAAACAGTGTTTTGAGGTCTGACCAAAATTTGAATTTTCCTTCAAAAATGCTATAGTTCAGAGGTCTATAAAAAAGGTTCTATCAAAGTTCCCATAGCGTGCATTGAGTTTTAGTTAGTTAGTACTCTATTCTAGAGGATTCTATAGTAATTTGATATAGTTCCTAGAATTTTTTGAACAAAACAGTGTTTTGAAGTCTGACCATAATTTGAATTTTCCTTCAAAAATGCTATAGTTCAGAGGTCTATAAAAAAGGTTCTATCAGAGTTCCCATAGCGTGCATTGAGTTTTAGTTAGTTAGTACTCTATTCTAGAGGATTCTATAGTAATTTGAAATAGTTCCTAGAATTTATTGAACAAAACAGTGTTATGAAGATTCACCGAAAACGGAATTTTCCTTCAAAGTTGCTATAGTTCAGAGGTCTATAAAAAAGGTTCTATCAGAGTTCCCATAGCGTGCATTGAGTTTGAGTTAGCTAGTACTCTATTTTAGAGGATTCAATAGTAATTTGAAAAAGTTCCAAGAATTTATTGAACAAAACAGTGTTTTGAAGTCTGACCAAAATTAAAATTTTCCTTCAAAAATGCTATAGTTCAGAGGTCTATAAAAAAGGTTCTATCAGAGTTCCCATAGCGTGCATTGAGTTTTAGTTAGTTAGTACTCTATTCTAGAGGATTCTGTAGTAATTTCATATAGTTCCTAGAATTTTTTGAACAAAACAGTGTTTTGAAGTCAGACCAAAATTTGAATTTTCCTTCAAAAATGCTATAGTTCAGAGGTCTATAAAAAGGGTTCTATCAGAGTTCCCATAGCGTGCATTGAGTTTTAGTTAGCTAGTACTCTATTCTAGAGGATTCAATAGTAATTTGAAATAGTTCCTAGAATTTTTTGAACAAAACAGTGTTTTGAAGTCTGACCAAAATTTAAATTTTCCTTCAAAAATGCTATAGTTCAGAGGTCTATAAAAAAGGTTCTATCAGAGTTCCCATAGCGTGCATTGAGTTTTAGTTAGCTAGTACTCTATTCTAGAGGATTCTATAGTAATTTGATATAGTTCCTAGAATTTTTTGAACAAAACAGTGTTTTGAAGTCTGACCAAAATTTAAATTTTCCTTCAAAAATGCTATAGTTCAGAGGTCTATAAAAAAGGTTCTATCAGAGTTCCCATAGCGTGCATTGAGTTTTAGTTAGCTAGTACTCTATTCTAGAGGATTCTGTAGTAATTTCATATAGTTCCTAGAATTTTTAAAAAAAACAGTGTTTTGAGTTCTGACCAAAATTTGAATTTTCCTTCAAAAATGCTATAGTTCAGAGGTCTATAAAAAAGGTTCTATCAGAGTTCTCATAGCGTGCATTAGGTTTTAGTTAGTTAGTACTCTATTCTAGAGGATTCTATAGTAATTTGAAATAGTTCCTAGAATTTATTGAACAAAACAGTGTTATGAAGATTCACCGAAAACGGAATTTTTTAAAAAATTCTAGGAACTATATCAAATTACTATAGAATCCTCTAGAATAGAGTACTAGCTAACTCAAACTCAATGCACGCTATGGGAACTCTGATAGAACCTTTTTTATAGACCTCTGAACTATATCATTTTTGAAGGAAAATTTTAATTTTGGTCAGACTTCAAAACACTGTTTTGTTCAATAAATTCTTGGAACTTTTTCAAATTACTATAAAATCCTCTAGAATAGAGTACTAGCTAACTTAAACTCAATGCACGCTATGGGAACTCTGATAGAACCTTTTTTATAGACCTCTGAACTATAGCATTTTTGAAGGAAAATTTTAATTTTGGTCAGACTTCAAAACACTGTTTTGTTCAATAAATTCTTGGAACTATATCAAATTACTATTGAATCCTCTAAAATAGAGTACTAGCTAACTAAAACTCAATGCACGCTATGGGAACTCTGATAGAACCTTTTTTATAGACCTCTGAACTATAGCAACTTTGAAGGAAAATTCCGTTTTCGGTGAATCTTCATAACACTGTTTTGTTCAATAAATTCTAGGAACTATTTCAAATTACTATAGAATCCTCTAGAATAGAGTACTAACTAACTAAAACTCAATGCACGCTATGGGAACTCTGATAGAACCTTTTTTATAGACCTCTGAACTATAGCATTTTTGAAGGAAAATTCAAATTTTGGTCAGAACTCAAAACACTGTTTTGTTCAATAAAATCTTGGAACTTTTTCAAATTACTATAGAATCCTCTAGAATAGAGTACTAGCTAACTAAAACTCAATGCACGCTATGGGAACTCTGATAGAACCTTTTTTATAGACCTCTGAACTATAGCATTTTTGAAGGAAAATTTTAATTTTGGTCAGACTTCAAAACACTGTTTTGTTCAATAAATTCTTGGAACTATATCAAATTACTATTGAATCCTCTAAAATAGAGTACTAGCTAACTAAAACTCAATGCACGCTATGGGAACTCTGATAGAACCTTTTTTATAGACCTCTGAACTATAGCAACTTTGAAGGAAAATTCCGTTTTCGGTGAATCTTCATAACACTGTTTTGTTCAATAAATTCTAGGAACTATTTCAAATTACTATAGAATCCTCTAGAATAGAGTACTAACTAACTAAAACCCAATGCACGCTATGAGAACTCTGATAGAACCTTTTTTATAGACCTCTGAACTATAGCAATTTTGAAGGAAAATTCAAATTTTGGTCAGAACTCAAAACACTGTTTTGTTCAATAAATTCTTGGAACTTTTTCAAATTACTATTGAATCCTCTAGAATAGAGTACTAGCTAACTAAAACTCAATGCACGCTATGTGAACTCTGATAGAACCTTTTTTATAGACCTCTGAACTATAGCAACTTTGAAGGAAAATTCCGTTTTCGGTGAATCTTCATAACACTGTTTTGTTCAATAAATTCTAGGAACTATTTCAAATTACTATAGAATCCTCTAGAATAGAGTACTAACTAACTAAAACTCAATGCACGCTATGGGAACTCTGATAGAACCTTTTTTATAGACCTCTGAACTATAGCATTTTTGAAGGAAAATTCAAATTTTGGTCAGACTTCAAAACACTGTTTTGTTCAATAAATTGTAGGAACTATTTCAAATTACTATAGAATCCTCTAGAATACAGTACTAACTAACTAAAACTCAATGCACGCTATGGGAACTCTGATAGAACCTTTTTTATAGACCTCTGAACTATAGCATTTTTGAAGGAAAATTCAAATTTTGGTCAGACTTCAAAACACTGTTTTGTTCAAAAAATTCTAGGAACTATATCAAGTTACTATAGAATCCTCTAGAATAGAGTACTAGCTAACTAAAACTCAATGCACGCTATGGGAACTCTGATAGAACCTTTTTTATAGAACTCTGAACTATAGCATTTTTGAAGGAAAATTTAAATTTTGGTCAGACTTCAAAACACTGTTTTGTTGAATAAATTCTTGGAACTTTTTCAAATTACTATTGAATCCTCTAAAATAGAGTACAAGCTAACTTAAACTCAATGCACGCTATGGGAACTCTGATAGAACCTTTTTTATAGACCTCTGAACTATAGCAACTTTGAAGGAAAATTCCGTTTTCGGTGAATCTTCATAACACTGTTTTGTTCAATAAATTCTAGGAACTATTTCAAATTACTATAGAATCCTCTAGAATAGAGTACTAACTAACTAAAACCCAATGCACGCTATGAGAACTCTGATAGAACCTTTTTTATAGACCTCTGAACTATAGCAATTTTGAAGGAAAATTCAAATTTTGGTCAGAACTCAAAACACTGTTTTGTTCAATAAATTCTTGGAACTTTTTCAAATTACTATTGAATCCTCTAGAATAGAGTACTAGCTAACTAAAACTCAATGCACGCTATGGGAACTCTGATAGAACCTTTTTTATAGACCTCTGAACTATAGCAACTTTGAAGGAAAATTCCGTTTTCGGTGAATCTTCATAACACTGTTTTGTTCAATAAATTCTAGGAACTATATCAAATTACTATAGAATCCTCTAGAATAGAGTACTAACTAACTAAAACTCAATGCACGCTATGGGAACTCTGATAGAACCCTTTTTATAGACCTCTGAACTATAGCATTTTTGAAGGAAAATTCAAATTTTGGTCAGACTTCAAAACACTGTTTTGTTCAAAAAATTCTAGGAACTATATGAAATAACTACAGAATCCTCTAGAATAGAGTACTAACTAACTAAAACTCAATGCACGCTATGGGAACTCTGATAGAACCTTTTTTATAGACCTCTGAACTATAGCATTTTTGAAGGAAAATTTTAATTTTGGTCAGACTTCAAAACACTGTTTTGTTCAATAAATTCTTGGAACTTTTTCAAATTACTATTGAAACCTCTAAAATAGAGTACTAGCTAACTAAAACTCAATGCACGCTATGGGAACTCTGATAGAACCTTTTTTATAGACCTCTGAACTATAGCAACTTTGAAGGAAAATTCCGTTTTCGGTGAATCTTCATAACACTGTTTTGTTCAATAAATTCTAGGAACTATTTCAAATTACTATAGAATCCTCTAGAGTAGAGTACTAACTAACTAAAACTCAATGCACGCTATGGGAACTCTGATAGAACCTTTTTTATAGACCTCTGAACTATAGCATTTTTGAAGGAAAATTCAAATTATGGTCAGACTTCAAAACACTGTTTTGTTCAAAAAATTCTAGGAACTAAATCAAATTACTATAGAATCCTCTAGAATAAAGTACTAACTAACTAAAACTCAATGCACGCTATGGGAACTCTGATAGAACCTTTTTTATAGACCTCTGAACTATAGCATTTTTGAAGGAAAATTCAAATTTTGGTCAGACTTCATACACTGTTTTGTTCAAAAAATTCTAGGAACTATATCAAATTACTATAGAATCCTCTAGAATAGAGTACTAACTAACTAAAACTCAATGCACGCTATGGGAACTCTGATAGAACCTTTTTTATAGACCTCTGAACTATAGCATTTTTGAAGGAAAATTCAAATTTTGGTCAGACTTCAAAACACTGTTTTGTTCAAAAAATTCTAGGAACTATATCAAATTACTATAGAATCCTCTAGAATAGAGTACTAACTAACTAAAACTCAATGCACGCTATGGGAACTCTGATAGAACCCTTTTTATAGACCTCTGAACTATAGCATTTTTGAAGGAAAATTCAAATTTTGGTCAGACTTCAAAACACTGTTTTGTTCAATAAATTCTTGGAACTATATCAAATTACTATTGAATCCTCTAAAATAGAGTACTAGCTAACTAAAACTCAATGCACGCTATGGGAACTCTGATAGAACCTTTTTTATAGACCTCTGAACTATAGCAACTTTGAAGGAAAATTCCGTTTTCGGTGAATCTTCATAACACTGTTTTGTTCAATAAATTCTAGGAACTATTTCAAATTACTATAGAATCCTCTAGAATAGAGTACTAACTAACTAAAACTCAATGCACGCTATGGGAACTCTGATAGAACCTTTTTTATAGACCTCTGAACTATAGCATTTTTGAAGGAAAATTCAAATTTTGGTCAGAACTCAAAACACTGTTTTGTTCAAAAAATTCTAGGAACTATATCAAATTACTATAGAATCCTCTAGAATAGAGTACTAACTAACTAAAACTCAATGCACGCTATGGGAACTCTGATAGAACCTTTTTTATAGACCTCTGAACTATAGCATTTTTGAAGGAAAATTCAAATTTTGGTCAGACTTCAAAACACTGTTTTGTTCAAAAAATTCTAGGAACTATATCAAATTACTATAGAATCCTCTAGAATAGAGTACTAACTAACTAAAACTCAATGCACGCTATGGGAACTCTGATAGAACTTTTTTTATAGACCTCTGAATCATCGTTAATTATTAGGTTAGTTTACAGAATTTGAACAAAATTTAAATTTGTTCCTTAAATATTATTTTTGTTATTTCCACATACTTTTAGTTGTTTTTTTATATGTAGAACTATGTTTTTATATGTTTTATATAAGAATTATTTGATTGGTGTCGTTTTAAAGCGATGCTCTGCTGGGCCCCAATGCGAAGTTAGCAGAGCATTTCAGTATTTTCAATTTTCCTGTAATAACGTCAGAACTATTTCTGAAAAGTATCAGGAACTATAGAACTATTGTGCACGCTAACAGAACTCTCGTTAAATCATGCTCTGCTAAGAGTTGCTCTGCTAACTTCACCAACATTGTTGGGACTTTATGTAATTTCGATTGTCTAAATTGACTGGACTTTGGAAGCATGGCGTTCGATTGAATGAACGGATAGAGATGCTTTCTATTCTACCATAGAGATGAGTCTACTGCTGCGAACACGGCAATCAATTTACTCTATTTTTGACATTTGAGAAAAGAAATGTTTCTTCCGAAATTGTCTACACCACCCTCGGGTGGCTCTAGGCCTCGGCCTAGACAACGTTTCTAGCTATTTCTAGCTTGTCTACGAAGAAACTGTTGTCTAGGGTATGTTTCTCGAAACGGCGTGTTCGGGCAAAAGAAAGATTGTGTAGACAAGAAACTGTCTTCTCTAGTCTAGAGTAGAATAGACTAGAAAACGCCATGCTAGGCCTGCAGGAGTAAATAGGGCGGCCTTATCGCTCGAATTAAATTAAAGGTTGTGTACCTATTGTACAAATTCATTTATATTAAAAACGAAAAAAAGATCCAACATATTTTTATCTACCAACAAGTTAGAACACTATTCACCAAAAATTTGCATCCACCATCGCACTAAGACCCCATTCCCCTTCCGGTGAGCATCAACTTCCGCATGTTATACGCAAACCCTAACCCATTATCAGGTAAGAAGGGTCCTAAGAAGGGTCCAGGAAGGACAACGTATTCATAACCACTCGAAAATATCACCAGTTCCGCAATCTTAAATATTTCCATAAGAAAATTGGATTAAATAAATATTTGTTTAAGTTTTGAGCAGTTAAGTAAATTGGGTCTTAATTTTATCATCATAAATGCGGACAAGAAGATAAGATAGAGAAAGATTCCCCAGGACCAGCTTAATTGGCCGTTTTAGAGGAGAGTAGTCTCCAATATCCAGCAGTCAATGAGCCGCTGGTATCTTTTTCTTTTTTAGCATTTACAGAAAAATCTAGATAAAAAAATTAAAGGTGCGAGGCGGGTTTAAATTCGCAACCTTCGTAACGAAAATCATGCGACCACTCTACAAACCAACATGACGAATTTAAGCTATCGGAGAATCTCGGTCTTAAATAAATATAAGGATTATTATTTTGACGGTCTTTTTTTGCTAACATAACGGACTAAAGAGCATTCTATAAATTATCCAATAACAGTGTTCAAAAACAAATTAAAAGTGCATTTACTTACGTTTTTTATGATAATACTAGTAGTTAATACGATGTGTCAATACACTCGTAAATTACCATTTAATGTTGAAAACCATTAAAAAGTTATGTGTTCACACCTTGTTGGCATTGGACTAGTGATAAATGAATTGGTTTCACATTTAAAATACGGAAAGCTAAGAGATAGCCAAATCTAGGGACCATCCATAGTAGCTCATGTCCAAAAGTGCTGAAGTTAAGATATTCATTCTCAAAATGTACTTCTTCCATGGCTCTGATTGTATAAGTCTAAAAAATTATGTACGTATTTTATTTGGAATCACTGGTATACTTTAATTCGCTAAATACGCGAATAAAATAAATGTATGCAAGCATTGAAGCATTGAAAAATTGTTACTACGAGTAGAATTGTTTAAGAGCGAAGAGATATAAAAAAACTTACTTTTAAAATCTCTACGCTCCTAGACAATTCTCTAAGGAAGATCCACAACATTTTCCTAAATTTTCACTGGAGAAATTTGCATTTTAACCGGTTTTCAGTAAGTATCTCCCTTCAAGATTTGCAACGCTGATACATAATTTTCAACGTAGTACCCGCATTATTTTACGAGTTTCGAGCTTTTTATGAACGTTCCAAAAATAATTTATCTACGGGAATATCCTCGGTGAAAATGGCTGGTTAAATATTTTGAATTTTTAGTTGGTCTGTCAAATGGAGCGTAGTATTTTTGTGCGGGAAAATAAAGATATATTTTAGTATTTTGAGATTTAAGCGGATTGACCGAGTCCCCAATACAATACTGCGCTCACGTACTGGCATTGCATTATGTTGGGTACAAGACAGCCAAACTTAAGTGGGATTGGGCGAGCTACATCAGCCGAATGGGACTAGAAAAGTGTACTAAAACGTGCACACCTTGGCAACCAGACGGTGGTGCGCGGGGCTTCGAGATCTGCCACGAAAGCGTTGGCGAGACGATCTCGATACGTATGACCAGGGATGGTGGGATACTGCAAAGGACTGGGACAAACGGCCTACAATGGGACACCATAGGCCATTAAATTAAAATTTTTTTCTTCTGTATGAAATATTTATATTTAGATGGCATTTCTTTTACTATATTTTCCTATCTACATATTATAGACTCAAGATTTATAATTAAAATATAACTAGTACCTGATATTAGCGCGTTTATCCAAATTACCACACAAACAATATCTTCAGCTTTATAATATTAGTATAGACTGTACAGATATAGCTATTGTATTGTTATTATTTCCCTTTACGTAATGTTGTTTGTCTGTTTCGCACGCAAACAAGTCATTATTATTCCAATTACAATACAATGTTGGATAGAGCCTACTCAGTTATCCCCAGGCTTTATAATAACCTATCCGAATCCGTGTTGTGAAAGTCAACCTATTTCACATTATTATTTCAGCTGGACATAGCCCTCTAATAAATATTTGAAGCTATTTCGTTCGGAAGCGGCTTGTTTCTACCGTGAATCAGCAGCTTTTACTTTTTCGTCCACCTCGTTGATGATTTTTATTAATTTATTTAAAATGGACAAACATAGAAACAAGAGAAACTTAATCAAGTATAAAACTACCTAGGTTTTGATTACAATTGCTTTCCTATCCATGGTCTCTATTTGAGAATCTTTCGGACCCAACTACGGTTATTTCTAAACTCATTTGATCTCATAGAGAATATCTTCTTCATAACTCTTTGAGCGGCCAAGAACCTATTCAAACGGCCTATTAAGCGTGTTATGTAAGCTGTTTCACATTATTCAGTTGCTATGAATAAATTATAGCCAACAATAAAATCTTTACTAGACAACTCGGCTAAAAGATTAGATAATAAAACAGTCATCAAAGCTTATAAAGGGCAGAACTGACCTTAAACAGAGCAATTATTGTTACGACTCGAAGCGGGAACGTCCATTAAAAAGCGGGCAAAGCCGCGGGTGAAAGGCTAGTGTGACTTACTAATGAAAGGTATTGGAATTGTCATACGAATATCAAAATACCGAATACTAGCTTTCTGCCCGTGGCTTTGCCTAATAAAATAAACTTTTAATAATAGCGACCTTAATTACCAAGTACATTTTGAGTCAAAACGAATAAAGAAATTTATGCAATTTCTTAAAACAAATTGTTCACGGTCCTACAAACAAACTTTTAAGAGGTAATTTAAAAAAAACAAATCGCTCCTGTAGAGCGTTTATATGAAAGTTTACTTTAGATCTGATTCTGAGGGTGAATTTGATAACTGGGAAGATAAACGTCTGGCACTTAAGAGAACGGAAGCGGAAGGATTAAGAGTAATTGAGTAATTATGGGGGAGACTTTTCAAGCAATTATCACACTTACGTAGATGCGTTATGAGACAAAAGATAAATTGTGATGCAGATGGTTTTAAGAGGCTGTCTATTTTCCCACTCATAGTTAAATCTCGTAGAGAATAATGTAGTGCCGTGTGCGTCATTATCACTTATAATCTACGATAAAATATCATAAGAATATTAATTTTTAATTTTATTATTATGTTTTTAGGTAAAAGTTGGTATGAGATAGTTTTGTGATGAAACGCATTTCACCTATTTAAAGGACTTAGGTATAACTTTTGGGGCGGGAAAATCCATACTGCGGACAAAGCCGATGCTAGTTATTAATATCTATTATATTCTAATGTCAAGCTAAGTCCAAATAACCTGAAACGGTTATTTGGAGCTAGAAATTAGTAGGTAGTAAAGAGTAACAAATATACCGACACTAATAAACATTTGTAAATAATTATATATTCCTAGAATTTTCGCACAGCATGTAGCTCGTGGTACTGAATAGAATTCAAATTTCAAACGTAAGCTTGGCGCTTGTGTTACGAGTACCTACAAAATAACTAGTTTTATAGGTAATTAACTAGCTGACCCGCCCGCGGCTTCGCCCGCTGTTTTCCCATGTTTTCTCATCTTTTAAACCTTCACTGGGCTACTACGACTATTATAACCAAAAGCACCTAAATCTTGAGTTATAAAACTACAACGAAAAGCGGCATTGATTTTTTTATATATATAGATGTGAAGTACTTGTAAGACACACACACTATATCTGTGGACACACACCACACATATCCACAACCTACGCTAACTCTATCTAACATCCATACGAGAAAGGCCTTGAAACCCGTTTAACGCTCGCCAACATCAATGACCTTACCTTAAGTGATTTTCCAATACGATGATTGCATTCCCTAATGCACTTGTTTAAAGCAGGCGATACGAGTATGATCGCATTCCGATATCATTTGAGGGTTATTGACGCGGTGTCAATAACCTTTAAATATGGTTTTAAGCTAATACAGCAGACCCACTTTTTGTAACCCCCTTTTAGCTAGGCGGTTTGAAATGTCGTACGACATGACAGGGTTTCAAGAGTCTATCAGGTGATTCAAGAGTCTATCAGGTGATAGACCCTTGAAAATTTCTACAAGCCACACTCACTAAGTGAAGACTGATAATAAGATAGATGCGTCTTATATTAAGATTTTATTATAAGATCTGCTCCATGCTCTATGATATAGAAGAGTATTCATTGAATCTTAACAAGTTTTATAAATAAATCAGTATTTTTCACTCAGAATTTACGAAGTGTTAAATTTTTTACGCATTTGTACATGATAGTTAAATTTTATGTTTTGTTTGTCCGAGATGCATCGTGTAAACCACACTGCCTCATGGCCATTGAATGCATTACGCATTTAGCCTATAAATACGTGCGGTTGTTAGATACAAAGATAATGCAATCGTGCGAACCGATTGTACTATAATAAAACATTCTACAAAGTTATTTACATGTCCTGCACAGAGTCTACTGAAATGGGAATTGATAATTGAGTTGTGGAGTGACATATTTACTAAAGAAGAAACAGAGTTAAAAATACATATATACTTAGTAGTAAAATATATATCGAGTGAAAATTATTAGGAGGCTTGTGATTGGGTATGATGACAGTAGCGCTGACATCACCGTCGTCTTATGATATAGTAAAACTACGAGGAAACTTCTATTCGTTTATATCGACTGACGACTCGAGCAAGAATGAATCGAGCTCAAGCTTGCTGTCGTATTTGTACAAATTTAGACCAAGCGGTCTTACGACCCACCCTTCTCCATGTAGGCCGCGCGACCGGTACAAACAGGTACCAAACAAATGCACTGCAAATTATGTTATACCTACCTATATTGTTTGTCGACCTTGAGGTGTGTGCGCCGACATATACGAAAAAGATACATTTTTTTTAACTGAAATTATTTTTGCTAGACTACATTGATACTAGGCAAACAAGCACAGATGTTTAAGTGTAAATATAATGATGCCTTTCTACATTACTTTAAAGAGTTATCTTTGTCAGTGCATATGGATAGTTATCTGAATATCTAATAGTAAAATATGTTAGAATTAAGTTTTTATTATAAGATAATGTAACTGTCTTTGTAGTATAATTTTTGTTATCTCACCACCTTTTCTCCCAACTTAAGAGAATTTTCCCTACTATTAAGGCTTATATAAATATATATTAGTCTGTAGCACTTTAAGTGTGGCTTTCTATTCTCCCTCCTATTTATGACCCTACAACACAAACCTTTCTTTCTAACCGCTTTGTAATATTGTTACCTACTCAAGCATCATTATGGATTGAGTCATAATACACGAGCCTCGTCATGGTCATTTATAAAATACCATACAACGTTTACAAATATGTATCTACAATAGATAAACAGACCCTCATACAAGGCATACAACAATATTAATATTTAGAACAAAGAGTGATACCTACAATGAACGCGCCTACGCTACCTACTAATGCAATTTTTTATGAAATGAAAAATATAGTATATTTTACCATACAATACAAAATTCTTTATTGTTACACCACATTACAAAATAATACATAAAACAATACAGTGAAACAATGGGCGGCCTTATCACTAAGAGCCATTTCTTCCAGGCAACCGTTGCAAAGGTTCGTGGATTTCCCGTTTATACGAAATTTTAACCTATACTACGTCCCACCACCTACTAAGCGGAGGTGTCCTAAAATAAATCCTTGTCTTCTGATATAAAACATGTCTTCTGATTCACGATACCCACGGGAAGAATTGAACTTTTACTAAGTTTGTAAATAAATCCAACTTTTTTACCTTCAGATATGACGAACCGAATTATTAATGATACACAATTAAAAGTCACAAGTTCCAAACTGGTCGATCAGTCGAGCAAAAAAATGACCGAATTCTCAGTAATACATAGTAATGCCAAATAATTCCAATTAGGTAGGTCCAACTTTGAGAAGGAGGTCGGTCACTCGTCGAATCCAACTCGGCGTTCGGGAAATTACGCAAGGTCTTTTCTTCCATAATAATCATAATCATTTATTTATTGCTTTCATATTGGTGCATAGATTCTTAGGTGGGTATCACAATATGACCCCGCTGGGCTACTACAACAATATAAACTTGTATTTATTTAAAGTCCAAAACACCTTAGTGCCTCAAGATGACAATCAGTGTGTGTTGCCAGTGATGACTTACGGATCCGAAACGTGGTGCTTCACTATATGCCTCATGAATAGGCTCAGAGAGCTATAGAAAGGGCTTGGGTCGGGGTTTCCTTACGGGATTGAATGACGAGATACTTAGGAGAAGGCGTGTCATGACGTATCCATACGACATTTCCCAGCTATCTGAAATGGCAATAGGCAGGCCATTGTAGTCAGCCATGTCAGTATTATAGTGAGGAGAACAGATGGCCGATGGGGCCGGAAGGTTCTCGAGTGGAGACCACGGATCGGCAAACGCAACGTCGGACGTCCAACCAACAAGACGTATAGATGATTTGGTCAAAGCTGCCAGTTCACTATGGATGCAAGCTGCATCCGACCGAAACAACTGGAAATGTTTAAGGCTTATGTCCAGCATTGGACATCCGATGGCTGAAATGATGATGATGAAGTATTATTTACTATTTACCCAAAAAATATAAGCCTCCTGTATGTAATGGAAGTATGTGGCTGACATTGTAATACATCTGAGAAGTCACTCAAAGGTTTACAATAAATCAAGGGTACATTAAAGTATTTTTAAATGAAGTTCTTAGGTCTTGTTTTGCAAGATATCTTGATCTTGTAAAACAAGACCAAGGTATCTTGACCGCTTAATTCCTGGATCGGTTTATAGATATTACCACACAACGATATCATTATTTAATTCCCTTTGCCTTAGCTATGAGGTTCGAATGAACCATTGAATGAATTCATCATCATTTGCTAATGGTGATATCTAACAACCTACTACTTTACTGTAAAAAATATTGTGGTTTAATTAATTCATTTTCGTATAAACGGACAAATAATTGCAGCCCCGGGGATGTCCTACTTACTGGGATGAAACTGTTGGCCTTATCCAACTAGTACAGGTTCGCGGACATCCCGTTTATTGACCTTTGAGTCACAAGTTCCAAACTGGTCGATCAGCAAAAATTGACCGAATTCTCAGTAATACATAAGTACTGCCGAATTAAATTGGCTCTTTGAAGTGGCAATGAGCACGCCAAATATCGAGGAGAACTAAATTAGATATCATGCAATAAAATTGCAAACAGTAAGAATAATATTCACATACATAGGTACATCATTGCAAATATATCTTATATTAATATATCTCATAATATATCTTACTTATTTTTACATTACAACAACAACAGGATTGAAACTGGTTAAATTACTTGACTCTAGTAATAGTTGATCGTTATCTACATCTATAAAATGAACTAAAATTTTCAAATAAGATAAGATTAATTGCAAGTGGAAACTGTCCATCGCTAGCATTCTAGAAATATTGCTTCATATTCGGAGACAAGTTTTTTATCTATTCTACAACAGAATTTTCATAGAATGGATTTAACCTGTGACAAACAAACCTATCTTAACAATAATTGTAAACCATTAGATAAGATAATTGTATTCGATTATTGCAGATAACACCAGATACTGAGCAGTCATTACTAGCGCCGACCGGCGGCCTCTGTGATACATGAAAGGTAATTACTATTGTGAGATTGACAGGCGCAATACATATTGATTTGCTCGTTGAACAGGAAGTAGGTAGGTAAGTGAAAAGTTGAAAATCACATTCATTTCATCATCGATTCGATTCGAAATGTCGGTATTCCACCAAAAAGATAGATCTTTTTTGTCGTCAGGGGCTTAAAATAATCATAAAATAAGACGAAATAATCATTAAATATTCTAAATGTCTAGAGTGTATTAACTCCCGTTCCCGTTGATATAAAATGAATAAAATAAGACGGTTTGGTCAACGCACTCCCGGGTGATACAGGCTATTCTTGCTATTCTAAATAAACCCATCTTTGAGGATGCAAAAAATAGACCAGACGGTCTTGTTGTGAAAATATCGAAAAAAACTGAAAAAAATTGAAAAAAATTGTAAACCAACAAGTTCTTAAATAAAAAAAATCTACACATTATATATTTTGATCTTTGATTTTAAGCTTTAAATAATGATCGACGAAAATTTGGAGCTTTGGAAAAACAAAGCAAAAGGACTTGTTGAATTTTAGATATACAGTTCTATAGCTCTATTTTTTAAACATTTTGGGCTATACAAATATTTTTATTTGAATTTCAAACATCATCAGAAAGCAGTAGGTAGGTATGTTCCCAACGGCGCCTCAAGGCACCCAGTTTTAATAAATACGAGTACCTATATTATAGAGTTCAATATCCTGATGATACAATAATGGAACATCGCAAAAAGTTGTATAAAAATACTCTTACTATTAAGGTTCGAAGGTAACGAACTCCTTAAAGGCAAAAGGTAGGCACTTAAATGATATTGTTATACACTTATCAATTTTGATAATAGATATGTAAATTCTAACACACTTTTTAACTTTGGTATCCAATCAACGACATCATTAATAAATATACTTAGCATTAATGAAGCGGGGGCCCGTTCTTAACTATAAGATATTTTATATAGATGATTTTGATTATCAATATACGTATTTGCTGGACTTGAAAAAAATATATAACAGAAACCGATGCGATACTAAAATTTCCTCCGATACTCAAAAACCCCCAAAAGAAACACTTATAATGTATTTTTATCAAAAAGCTAAGTTGGAAGTGAATTGTTGTAAGTTCACTGACTTGATTCAATACCTCGGAGCGATGGCTGATTAGCTCCGTAACTTATCTATTTTTAACAATCTCGAGTGCAAACCGACTTTGTAAATATAGCTGTCCTTGAATGTTCTATGAAGTGACGTTTTCCAGAAGATTATACGGCAAAAAATTCAATAATAAATTTGTAATGCGTTTTTCAAGCAGAAATATTTTTAGATTGTCGGTTGAATTTTCTCAAGTCCTCTTATAGTCTCAGATCCGGCTACAGGATCAGTGCACTCATAATTAAACAGCCGCATTTTGATAGACAACCTGTTAGATATATATTATCTTAATTATAAATTAACGTGCAAAAACTCGTAGGTACCATTAGCCTAAAATTTCATCTTACTTTTTTCAATTGCATCTTGCATTCGTTGTATCATCGCCTTTTCTGTCTTGTTTGTTACTTGACGCCTTAAATGGGTGAGGTACCTAAGATAAAAATCGACGTGATTTCCTTTGTTTGGTAGGTAGGTATGAATTGAAAAACTTTACTTCATACAGACTTAATATACATATAGAGGACAAACTTGCAAAAGCATAATCTAGTTTCTCAATCTGGCAATCGCTCTAACATAATTCGTCAGAATTCGTCTGTGCTAAATATTTACCGAGAAAAGGAGTAACCTAGGTGATAAGGATTATTAATATCAATTTAAAATTATATATCCGTCCAAGCTAGCATTGCTTCAGCGTATCAGAAATAGAATATCCCATATTCTAACAGATAGGTTAAAGCAATTTAAGCATGATAATAAGTACTTTCCAAATCTAGGATGCTAAGCTTAGTCAGATACGTCACGGTGATACGTCAAACATAACACCCATCTTTGAGGATGCAAAAAATAGGTAACCGAACTCCTAATTAAATAGAATTATCAACAACGTGTGGGTATATTTTTTACAATACCGAGCATATGGCAGAGCACCCACATACCTAAATAGCAAAGTAAACGGAAGTTAAACTTTTATGTGTCATATTCCAAAGTTAGTAGGAACTGTGGTATTGATGGGCTAACAAAGCAAGCATTGTATAGCTGCCAAGTTGTAACTATTGTTGGTTAGGATTCAGCGGTTGCTTGCACAAGTTGTCAAGTTCGACTGGTCACCGTTCTATTATTTACGAAGTTCAATGACAGCCTTACATATGCCTAGTAAATTAATTGAATAAATATAGTTATTATTGTGGCAACACTGTTAATCAACTACTATACTTTGCAAATATAGCATGCTCGTTTTAGTTCATCTCATCATCATCATCCGCAGCCGACTTCACCCTACTGCTAGGTTTAAAATTTATTTAGTTATGTAATTAATTTCAGGTTTATTCTCATGCGATGCTCTTGATTCTTACCAACAATCTAACCAACAACCTGTAAAAAGAGGTCGTCAAAAACAAAGTCGGTGTCGCTGTCTATCCGTCCCTATTCTTTAAAACTACGCAACTGATTTTGATGAGGTTCCTTTAAATAGGTAGGTGGAGTAGAGTGTTTCAAAAGGAAGACTTAGACCTAATTTCACCACTCTCTGTTTGTTATTTTTTAATCCCATTATGTTTAATCACTGTCAGTTTACGTATATTTATGGACTGTTTATTACTTAATGGGATGTTAAACTAACAAACAAAGAGTGGTGAAATTAGGTCTTTTATGTATAATGAGTTACCCGAGGCATTAATTACAATTTAAGAAAAGAAAGAGTATATTATGTGTGTCAGTTGAGTTGACCCCGACGTCTTTCACGGAAAAACTACAGTCTATTTTCATGAAATTTGATATAGAGTTGCCGCGAAAGCACTTTTTACCGCGGGCAAAACCTATAATAACATGGGTGAAGCCGCAAAACAAAACTCTTATATGCTAATGTCCTAGTTTTAATTCACAAAGAGTAGGTACTTCACTTTGATAAGATCAACATAGGCACATGTGACCAAATAAAATTTATGGGATGGGATGTCAAACATCGTCTGTACAGAATTTATTAGTTTGGCCTTGATCTATGCCTCGGATGACCAATCGTACATTTTGTGAAAATGGCCTTGATATTGTTTGAAACAATAACGTATCAGAATGGTTCGATACCAAACCTACCCCTTTGATTGTTTATTGTGTCTAACCTGAAAATATTTATTTATTGTATACCCACCCAACTACCTACAATTATGTTTACATGTACAACATACATACATTTACAACCCAAAATGAAAAAGTTTAATATTATTTTCTATCATTGAAATCTTATGGAAACCTAAGTCTATTACTTAAATAAGGAATTGTAATTTATTATATTATCAGATTTAGGATATCTAAGTAAATAAAATAAAAAAAAACTTTATTCTAATGCACTTTACATACCTATAATTATTTGAATTTATTGAGATTAATTTAGCATTTAACTTGACTTTTATTATTATACTTTATTATATAACTAGACTTAGAATAACTAAAACGAATTAAAACACAATATTAAGAAAAAAAGGCCTTCATTCACCACGCTGGCCACCAGATTGTAAATAAATAAACTCATTGCAATACTCAAAGCAAAACACAACTCATTTAGCACATGAACCGGCATCTTTGAAACAAGAAGGCAAATATTGAAGTTTACGTTGTTAAAATAAATTGTATTGCCAAGAAACATGAAGGAACTAGGTAACCTTTCCTTACAAAGTACCAAGTTAGTCCGAGATGGCGGCAGAGGCGGCCTATGAGTCACCTCATAGGCACAGTGAAGTCAATCTAGCACATATTCCCAGGCTGTGTAACAGTAGATAAAATATGATTGGAAATGAACACAATGGGTGCTTCAAGAAACTGTTAACAAATTCAAAAGTGCATTATGAACACTGTGTTCCACTTTAACAAGTCAATACATACAGTATCTAAACCTGCAATCATGAAGTCCTAGTCTAATTTTTATTCTCTATTTTTTATTTTATTTTAATGCGACAAACACAAGTTTTACGCATTTAAATGGTTCACTCCATTCATGTTACAGTTTATTAGTATTAAGTAATATAATAAAATAATTAATAAATTAGGATATATTTAATAATTATTTGTATAGGTGAAATTAAGACCTAGGTCCCAAATACGTGTTTTTAAATGCTTTATTTTATTATCAGCCCTAACTTACAAATCTTGGCGATGCGTACCTATTATAACCTTTAAAAATTAAATGTTCGCAATTGAAATACAACAATAATTACTTGTTCTATCAATTCTAATTGTTTACGCCTACTCGTTAGTAGCTAGTCAGGACCTTCATACCTTCTAATACAATCCATTGACACTGAATTATTCAACGGTTCGGTATCATACTTACCGATCCGTATCAATTATAACAAGTTGACATTTTTCCTGTAGAAGTTTTCTTTCTAAAACAGGTTTCTTAGATCACAATCAAGACTATGCAAGGCCTATTTCCGGTTCTGCATTGAGCCAAGACATAGAACGGCGCAAATCACTCGATCAAACACGTGATTTTCATTGACAACATTTATGAATGAAAATGATCTAAAACTTACATTTTAATAGTGCCGCCAGAATCCTCACTCCGACCAACACAGTAAACACTCACAATACACTATAATCACACTTTGAAGTAAATACCGCACTTGACATCGTAATTTCATTCACTCGCGATGTTCGTGCAACCGACACAGAGAACACGTCCGTTCTCTTCGGCGATTGCCGGGGTACTGAAGTTCAGATCTGATGCTGTAATATCATGAAGATGTAAGAATTTTCCCACCCTACGCTCCGCCACATGAAATCGCTTGACGCACTGGCGCTGGGGTGGAAATTGTTGCTCTTTTTAGATCTTCGGTTAATAACTAAGGTAACTTAAGTTAGCGAAGCGATCAATAAGTTTAGTTAAAACTTAAGTTGTCTATTTATTATCTAATATCTGTTTAAGTGATCTATTATATATTCCTCTATGGATCTCATACAGGAATATATAATAGATCCATACTCTGGTAATAACTCTAGGAGCTCTATCATTGTCACACTAATATTATACAGACGAAAGAATTTGTATGTTTGTTTCCTCGTCAAGACTAGACAAGAATGCTGGAGTGATTTTAACAAAATTTAATTTATTTATAACATAGGCTAATATAACATATAATAGGCAGGATAGTGAAAAACCAGAATAGGTTGATTCAACTTAAATTCAACTATTTTTTAAGGTTAATATGGTACCTACCTTCGATTTTTGTTCAATCAACTAAAATTAAATTGTTACTTGTAAAAGGTAAATTTAACCAAACCCAGTTAAGTTGGTCTAACTATGGTTTGAAATAGTAATTTTAACATTCCTAAAGCACCTACAGATAAATCATGGTTGTTTTTACTATTTTTATTCTAATAAAAATGGTAAAAACAAACTTGATTTATCAGACTCAGAACGTAGAATTAACATGTAACAATAAGTTAAACACACCAAAGTTTTGTAGTAAAATCAACATATTTTTTGAACAGATATTGACAAATAATGATATAATGATTATGAACTCAAAACCACTCTGTATAAAAGCTTTTTATGGTGAATGTCTAAAACATAATTAAAATTATTGATATGTATTGCGTGCTAATGGATCAACTATAAAAACTATGACAACGCCGCTAATTAAGTAGACGTTAATAATGGGGATACAAACACGACGATACAATAATTGATTAGTTAAGACTCTTCACGGCTGGGTATCTTAAAAACAGGTTCTACTGGTGATATACATCACGTACTTGTCCACTTATACAAATCCTTTTATTTTGACTCACAATATTGTCAGGTGCGACAATCTATACTAATATATTATTTTGAACGCGCTAATCTCAGGAATCGCGGGTCGATTTGAATAAAATATTTTATTGTACAGTACTTTTTTATCGAGGAAGGCTATAGGTAAGCTTTTTATACAAACTATGATAATAACGTAAAAAAACCGCAAGCGAAGATGTCGACGGGTCGGCTAGTTGTAAATAAACGTAAACCTTAATTTAAAGAGGCACCGTATGTTTCGTTGATTAAAATTATTGGAAGCGTGGCTGTTTAGTTTAGAAACTACTAGTGTGCCTATTTCATATGTTAAACGATTAAAGATTAAACACAGGGATATTTACCATGATAGAGCTGAGTGGGGTTTAGTAGAACGTATTTTGGGTGACGCTTAACTTTAGATGACGGTTAAAATTAACGATTCGAGTATAGGTTGAGAGCTGCTCAATAGTTTGAGTAGCTGTAAAATATTTGAGAGATGTTTGAGTATTCGGGCATGAACCAAACGTAGGTAGTTCTTTAATAATTTGTATAATGTAGTCATTGGTTCATCCCTTTCTCATGCCTTTTCTCATTATCATTTGGTAAAAAGCCTTTCTCGTTTAAAAATCTGCTGTCAATGTTATCGTCGGCTTCGAGGGTCCATTAATCTGTCTCCGCAGACAATGGCTGCGCAAAACCGAAAAATTTTCTCATACGCATTATACATTTCCCACAGGAATAAGATAGTTGCCGCGGTGAAATGTTACTTATTGATAATATAGCATTCTTTCAGTACTTAAATATCAGATATTTCTGCGTTGTTTTTTACTATGATGATGATGTTTATTTTTTTGATGACATTCAGTACACTATCAGTATTTTGTATATATTGTATATAGATAAGTTTACTTTGAATATTTTGCTAATAATTTATTATTTTATCTTTCCTTATAATGATTCCTGATTTAGAGACTAAATGCTAATACTAATACTAGAAAATATTAACTTCCATTGTTGTATCGAAACTTTTTCCTTGACCACTCACCAAAAAACAGTAAAATACTTTGATTGTGACTTATCTACGGTGGCTAGTGCTTGATAATTGATGATTTGAACATCGATCACCAGTTAGAGATAGAGATTCGAAGTTTTTTACGTTGATGAGTTGTCATTTATTTTTGGACTCTTTCCTTTATCCTGAGGGAGTCGACGACCCTTCTAAGTTAGGTATCTCAATTGGGAGAAATAATTTATAAGTTCTATTTGAAGTGCTCAAACGCTTATGACTCAGCTTAAGTAGCCGTCATGCCAAGGAATAAATTAAATGTATTATAGGATTTCCTCGTTTAAAATTATCAGATGTGGCGGACACTTTCATGCTATCTCATTCTGAATAAACTCTATGAGTCAGCTGAAAACCGAATCAGCCAACCTAGCTCACATTATGTACCTATTAAGTATTTTATGAAATAAAATGTTTTCATCACTAATTCATATAATATTTATGTTACGCCATTGTAAAATGTTAAGTAGGTACTATTCATACGCCTGTGAAGGTAGGTTTCGGCAGAACATTAATTCTAATTAGACGACCTTTGTGGCGCAGCGGGCGAAGGTCTGCCTGCGACGCTGGAGGTTGCGGGTTCGATTCTCGCCTCTGAACAAAATTTTGTACGATCTACAGATATTTGTTCCGAGTACCTGGGTGTTATATATGTATAATAAAAAATATCTATCTATGTATGTATATTATACTCGTATTAGGTATATCAGAAATGTAGCACCCGTAACACAAGCTTCGAGCTTACCGCGGGACTAGATGTTATAACGAGTCCATTAAAACATGGACAAGCCGCGGGTTGGAAGCTTGCATGTTATAGGTACGTTTGGTAAATCTCGTCAGCGTGAGATACTTCTATACCTAAAACAAAAAGTTTACCCAATTTAAGGAAAACTTTCTCTCATATGAAACAAAGAAATTTCCGGCGTACAATATTTCCCCCCAGAAATAAATTTTGCTTCCCGGGAACTTCGTAAGAACATAATATAATATTCCTAGAATAACATATCTGTCTGATCTTTTGTTCTTGCAAGATAATTGTGTTTTTTTTTTTTATTCTTAATTTTTGAATTTTTTTTTGCTTTGCGAATAGTTCAAATATTTATTTTGTCTGGTTTGGTTAGAATACAGTTAGTTCATAAACAGAAGTCTTCTTCAACATTAGCATTATAACAACCCGTAATTTTACATCATATTATATTTGTTCTCTAAGTAACAAAATCTATAATCTAAATAATATAAACAATATCTATGTATGTATGTATTTTCTAATCATCGTAGATTATCTAGTACCTACACACACAAGCTTCGAGCTTGCCACGGAGTGTGCTGTGTAAATTGTCCAGCATTATGTATTTATTTATATCAGAACCAAAAATTGAGTAAGTCTACATAATGTAGAGCAGGAATTCAATCATTTCTAGTTTCTAGTTCACCTACTTGGCATGGTTTTGTCGACTACTAGAACGTTTCCTGCACAATTTCAGTACATACTCATACTAAAGTTTGTAAGATATCTCGTTTGCGAGTTCCATGTTTTTTACGTTCCATTCACGTTTAATATTTTCCGAAGCTCTTTCATGCGTTAAATTAAGTGGTCTTTAGATAGAATCTACCTTTAAATTGATTAAATAGAAAAAATAGCAAGAAGATCGAAGATCGAGCATATTCTTGCATTTTTTGTAACCATCTGGTGAATAATAATACCTTATCCAATTCAAGGTTACTAAAACCTTCGTAAAAAAGCTTCCATTGTAAAACGATGACTTTCATAAATGTTGAATTTGATGTTTATTTCAATTCAATGGTTGTTCGGATCGTGGGCAGGTGAATTTACAAGAACTTGGATTTACGTAATTATTTTTGTAATTTAGTCTTGAAAAATGAAAACTAAAAAAATCTGTATGAATACTCTTATCTACCGTTTGGAAAATTAAAATATTTATGTAAAATTATAAATAAAAAGTAAAAAGCTTTAAAAGTTTTGAAAAAGCATCTTTGCCATTTTTTATATGGAATTTTTCATCGACAAAAATCATACATTCTGTTTTTCAGTGAATTCTGTTTTTGAGTTTCTCGAAATCCATTTTTTTTGACAGAAATATTCCAAATCGAGCATGAAATAGCATCGCAGATATGTATACACGTGCCAAACCCTTTTTAGTAGATACGAATAGCACAAAAAAACCTGCAAGTCATCGAAAGGTCCATTCCACTAGGAACCCGTATCGTGCTAAAGGTACCGTGAACTCAACCGGAAACCCTTACAAATTGCAGTCAGATACAATTTCACATCTAGAAGACAGCGTCGTTCTGTTTACTCGGCCGAGGTACTAAAAAGTTTTTTATTCACATAAAACATTACAGTTTTTAAAACCAATACTTTCTGCTATCCACCAAGCCTGGTAAGCCCCTGGCGTGATGATTATACCAATTCCCCCAATAATGTATAATAAAAATAATAATTACTTAATAGAAACTCGATAATAAGTAAGTACGTTGGCGACTGAAAAAGTTTAAATTTGTTGCAGAGCCAGCCATTATTACAATACTATTTCACTGCAACTCCAATACAATATAGTCTATAGTTTTATTTATAACCTAAAATAAATTAATACTATTAAATAAGGAGAAAAACAAAATGAACTACATTAATTACAATATGAAATACATTACGTAACAACTACATGGTTTTGCAGCGGGTCTAGTAGTGGATGTAAAATAAAGATAAGAATGATAAAGACAATTTTAAATTACTAAAAAACATACGATTCTAGTTTTAAGGACAGGTGAAAATCACCAACCCGCACTTGTCCAAAGAGAAAAATAGGGGTATTGTGTATTTTTCATTTCTAGTATTATTTAAAATTAAACATTATTAACATAGCCACAGAAGATATAATTACTAATAGTAAAAGGTATATTACCTAGCACAAATCCAAAAGGCAAAACCCATGAAATTGGGCCAGTGCCAAAGCAGTCAATGAACTTTTGTTACAGTGTAGTGAGTTACTTAATTACATTAAGACGTCGGAACCTTTACAATACGACCTCGACCTCACGATTGAAGTAATTTAAGTTCGATGGGAAGTGTTTTAACTTTATACACGAAACCTTTTCAAACCTTTCAAGCCGAATCTAATAGGTACCAGTAAGATACATTTTACTGGTAACTCATACTAAAGAAGCGTATATTTTCGATGAAAAGAAATAGTCTTTTTAAAGCAAGAAATTAATCATAAAGGACATAATATGGCTAGTTATAATGATGATGTATAAGTGTATAAAAAGGATAAAAATCATGTTGCAGTACGGAACCTTGTGCGAGTTAACTCGTCGCACTTGGTTTCTGCACTATTGCACTTGTATTTCTACAAACGTGACTCAACGCCTCAACTATTTAAAGTGGATGTTGAATTTCTGCACGCGTTATCGCCATTTGGCCCAGGTCTCAGTTCAGAGGACTTAGTGGCCTGTCGCCGGTGTAAAGCGCTTTATTAGGTGCTAGGTGTAAAATGGGGGTGGGCGGTAATAACCAACGGCCCACGTCGTGGTTAGCACGTGATCGGTGTCCACAACTCGATGTCACTGTATAATGGTTGGCTACCTGTGTAGGGTGACCACTTTACTCGCTATCTGAAGTTGGCGATAAGATGCGCTTCGTCGACGCTACCAAAGTGTTCTTACCGGTTGTTTTGTTTGGTAAGTGTGATTACTAGTTGGTAGTGTTGGTACATCTATCTACAAACATGTATCTTCTTCTTCTAATATATAAAAATCAATTGCTTTTCGTTAGTCTCGCTAAAACTCAAGAAAGGGCTTATTTCGCTAATGTTTGGTCTTTAAATATTTGTAGTAGTTTAGAAAAGGCCTAAAATGTTATCAAACTATGGAAAGCGTTCAAAGCCGCGGGCGTGTCAACTAGTAATAAATAATTATAGCTGGACAATTCACACAGCATTTCACTCAGTGGTAAGCTCGAATCATAGATTACGAGTTACCGTAAAGTACGTACCGTAAAACACTCCAACATTGCCCACATTTTTCGAATAATTACAATTTTTGCTATTTTTTTGTATGGGGACACAAGTATTTTCTATTAGCATCTGCAACTATAGGATATTTTGCATGTATTATTTTATAAGATTTTGTTATTCGTCAATATTAAATCAAGTATTTTATTATTTTTAAAGGCGGGCAAGGTTATCTCGACTTATTGCCAACATTGCCCGCGTTGATTTTTGACGCAAATATCTCCTCTCCGGCCTCTAATCAGCTGACAGCAAAACCTGTTCAAGAATTCTGACCAAAACTGGCCTTTACTTTAAAACTAAAGCGAATCCATGACAGGTTTCCTACCAAAATCCATGTTAGGCTAGTTGGGCAAAATTACCCTGACCTTGTTAGCATTTTCCATACAATTCGCTTTTCGCCTTTAGTAAAGTGATAGGGTTGGTACATCTCAGTGAACTGTTCTTGACTTTTTATTTCTTTTTATGTTAATAAAAAAACAAGATTATCTTCTATTGAATTATTTAAAAAACTTTTGAGTAACATGTTTGATTTAACAGATTCACATGCAAGTATTAACATTTATTCCGTGTTATTTTTAATACATTCTGGTTCCAATCTTTCGTCTTGACTTTCTTTGACGAATTCGAGATTTGTTCTTGCTTTTAAGAAATAATAAAAATAAATTATCTAAATAATCAAGATAATAATAATTAGCAAAAAAAAAAAAAACTCGGATGTGTCAACCCTAAGCCTATTTTGACTGCGGGCAATGTTGTCAATAGTAGATCGCAAAAATACCAGATAACTTTGCCCACCATTATAACTTTAGTTATACAAAAGCTGCATCAATGACAATAACGTTATAATAATACCTTAAGTTTTTTGTACAACATAATATTAATTAAACTCATCTGTGTTTTCTCCATCACGCACAATCCACTTTTGAATTTTCACCAAAATTTGCCCGCAAAAATACACTCTGTCTTTGACGAGTTCCAACAAGTTACTGAGTGACGTTAGCGTTACATCCAATAGACAGTGGTGCTAAACACAAAACCTATTTTCAACCAAAGTCAATAAATGTTACCATAGTATTCAGATATTTTTGCTATTCAAAGTTTTGCTTAAAAATTGGTCTTCGGGCAAAATTACCCTCGGTGGCAATGTTGGAGTGTTTTACGGTACTACATAATGTTAAGTGTAGGTATTCATAAGTTTACTGTCCGCGACTTTGCCCACGTTTAAATGGATTTTCTCATTGAGCGGTAATAAAGTGATAAAACGAAATAAGTACTGACCTACAATTATTACCATATGTATATGCATGGTGTTCAATATTAAGCCTTAATTTATTAAAATTTTAAAATTAGAAATACCGTGAAACCCCTTAATGTGCCGCAATAACACATTTATGGACACTGAGGAACTATTTTCTTGGTTTTTTCATACTCAAGAAAGAAATTAATATCTTGCAACTGTTTATAATATGCTTACTGCGACTTTCTATGATAGCTATGTAACTGCAACACAGTTAGCGGATAATATTCCTTTATAATTGAACTATGAGATGAAACTTGGAGCAAGTTTGAGAACGAGGCTTAAATTACACAGAACTTCGGACATTCATCATGAAACTGTTCATAACTGGTGAACTGCTGAATATATTAATGGCTGGTAGAATGTCAATATTTGCAAAAGGTAGTAATTTGTTTACAGCTGCATATGATAGTAAGCTTTGAGTAACGGTTGCCAGATTTCTGATATACATAATATACAAACAATATACAAATTAAAAATATGATTGGCGAAATATTAAAAATATTAATGAAAACAACCACATTGGATTTATTTGTATAGGTACCAACTTATAAATATAAATCCTATGATTTTTAAAGCCATTTTAGGAGTTTGGTATAACAATTTATAAATAAAATAAATAAATATTACTGGACAATTTTACACAGCGACATCTAGCCCCGTGGTAAGCTCGAAGCTTGTGTTACGGGTGCTAGATTTCTAATATACTTAATATAATATACATACATAGATAAATATTTTTTTATTATACATATATAACACCCAGACACCCGGAACAAATATTTGCAGATCATACAAATTGTTGTTCCGAGGCGGGAATCGAACCCGCAACCATATTTGACCCATACCTAGTAGCGGTACCTACTTAAAACGGTTGTTATGATGATGAACTTTGTAAACCCTTGTTTAATTATATCCATTTTGGTGCTCTTTATTTAACTGCAGGAATTCGGTAATGCCACAGCATAAATTGCTACAAAGGGTTGCCCGCTACTTTCAGAATGAGTTGGTAGGTAACAATAAATAAGAAGTTCTAGACGGGCGGAATACCAACCCACAACCCTTTCCGAGATGTAAAATAGCAAATAACACAACTTTGCTTTCATCTGAACGTTAGCGCGATGGAACCCGCGGCATCAAATTCATGCTCTTTAAGCCATTTTAAGGTATAATGTGCGCCTCGGTAATTCAAGATCGTTATTGTTGCTCTACATTTTTAATTTCGGCTAATAATAAATCATGTTGTTAGGTTTAGAGGGGAACATGCAAAGGGTGTATTGAATAGATAGGTGTTATTTTTCGCGGGGTTAAGAACACTTTTTTGTCTGTTTAAGTGATGCAGCAGATTGCTTGATTTAATACAAAACATTTTTAGGATGATTTTAAGTTTCAGTAAAGATGTAAAGGTTTGTGTAGGAGTGTGGGGGAAGAATATAAAGATTTAAAAAATGAATGGTATTTGAATTGTAAAAAGGAAAAGGAGCTGACGTCATAGACATAGCGAGAATTGCAACATCATGAAGCTTTTGCTTCGTAATTTTTTTTATCAAATCGTGATCCAATGTTTTTTGTCAATTAAAATGGCGAGAGATTTTAAGACGTTGATATTAAACAGATCCTTGATATTATTTCTATAAAATCACCTGAAAAAAAACTTTATTGTTCAAGACAAAGTAAGGCAGCCATTAAAATTACATCAATGTCATTAAAATATAAATATGTAATTAATGTAATTATGCTGCTGTAAAGAGGCATTGTCAAAATTAGTATTCCGGAAAAGGAACTTCATGTAGGTACCGTTATAGTTATAAATGCTTGTTTTGGAGCGAGTTGTTTATTTTAGAACAAGGTAAGGCCAAAAAGATTATCATTGCAACGAAACTTGTTTGGGTTTTGTTGCAATTTATACCTACCTACCTTGCAGTTCATGAGTTCTGGCTTTGTTAGGTAGGACGAGCTGTTGATAAAATAATAAAGGTAAGTAATTGTTTTTTTTAGTATAAATTTTCATTGGTATAGTTTTGGATAGAGGTTAATTATCAAATACTTATGCACTTTAGCGATGCCTATAACTGTAGTTTAAAAATTATAGATACGCGAAGTGCGTTCGCACGTCAATAAGTACGAATAACGTTTTAACTTAATGTGGTATTTTTCCGCTGAGTAAACGACTAAGGAACCAACTGATTATTCCGTCTTCTGGCACGAAACGGAAGTGCTTCCTTGATTTATTCCGCTGGTAAAATCGAATTGAATTTGTGCTCTTCCGGCAACCGGAAAATTAAGGATTTATTTGGTGTTAACTTCTCATGTTTCCCTGAAATTTTATGGCATTTCATCTAAGACAAAGTAAAATGAATGGATGGCCACGTTGTTGATTTATATCGAGGGCGCTGCTTGTTTTTTGCTGCGAAAAAGGATATTAGGTTATCCGTTTATCATCTAAGACCGCTGTCTATCTGTAAAATAAATAAATATTGCTGGACACAGCAACATCTAGCTAGCCCCGTAATGAGCTTAAAGCTTGATATATAGATATTTTTATGTAGGTATTCTATTATACGTAAGGATGTACAGACATTTGGGTACAAAATGATATTATAATAAAGTAATAGAGATATATTCTTTGTTATACTAAATGCTGTAGTATAATCATATTGTGTTTAAATAACAACACCTATGTGTGTTCAAACTCTATAACTTTACATTATGGTATGCTAATTAAAACTTTGTCTATTCTATAACTGAGAGTTCACTATTGTTTGGACTAACTAAAGTTCAAACAATTTATATAGATTATCTCATCAAAACTACTAACATAGGGAATTACCACATGTGTAATAACTACATACAATACATATTTTTACACAAAAATCCGACTTCCATTCCAACTGCCCGTATAAAATTTTAAGAATTCTACCAATTTCTCAAGGAAACCATCATTAGATCATGACTATGGACCGAGGTCAGCCTCTTGACAAAAACTTGTACGATCTGTAAATATTTGTTCCTGAAAATATCTATCTATTTACGTGTATTACATATAATAAGTATTTCAGAAATCTAGTAAGTACCCGTAGTACTATTACCGTAATACACGAGGCTAGATGTTAGTGTGTGAATTGTCTTGCAATATTTTTTCATTTTATAAGAAACAATAACCATAACCACGTAAGTTAAACATTAGTTGATTGGTTTGATCAAACTTGCTATTGACTTTGAACCCGAAGTATCAAAAAGCAGCTGCAAGCGACGGTACATTTGTCAAAGCCCGATACAGTGGCTGAACAGCAATACGGATACGAAAATAAAACATCCCCTGGGGGCCTACTCTTAGTAACTCGTCGGATATGCTCGTCGATATCAAAAAGGTAATCCATGAAACAACGGAAACGATTTAACTAGTAGACGTGCTTTGTCGGATACTGCATTGACGAGATCCGGGCTTTAAATAACTCATTTTGACAATCGTTAAGGATTTTCAACCCTTTTATCATGTCATCATCTTCTAAATAAATAAAAAAGTCAAACTCAATAAGCAATATTAAACCCTACAAGGACACGGGTTTCAAACTCAGTAAGGTCTTGGGAAATTTAGTATCGTCACTATGTGATTATGCTTAATATGCGGACTAATTTGGTACATTACACAAAAGGACGCTTCTGCCTGTCTTTCGTTACATACATTCTTTTTTTGCTCGACGATACTCACGGCACGACGCAATTCTTAGACCGCCACTGCACAGCAAATGGCATGGTACCTACAAGTTACTATACGAGTTTTGCAACGACAAGTCCAGAGCTATCGTTTCGTCGTATCGAATCGTCGTCGTTTCCTGGAGTAGCACCCCTGGGGTTGGACGGAGTCGACGCGAAATAGGCCGATAGATGAAAACATCCCAAGGTGATTCGTGGCTCAACGGTACTGTACTTTTAGACGATTTGTTGTATCTATCTACACCAATTTAGTGAAGGCTTTTATCTGTAGGTAGGTACTAGTGTTTTAGTTTAAATTTCGTTTTGGATACGTTAGAAGGGTAGTCGATTTTCACTCTAAGCTTCAAACCCCGATTTAGCTTTCTGTATTCAGAGACAAAAAAGATACCGATTACTGATTAATAAAATATGCAATTAAGTTTCAACGGCCAAAAGCACTGCCCTACTCAGAGTGTTCCATTTCGTCAGAATTCTCTTTGAGAGCTGGCAAAAGGCACAGTTCCTTAGGACACGGCACTCTCAAATCTAGGGCTCTCTGTGTCCTCCTACATCAATAGAGCCCCTCGACCCACTAAACTAACATTCACATCACTTCTCGTTTAGACCTCGAGCCCGCTTCAAAGGCTCCCATAAAAATTTCATGAAACGACTTCCAGTTGCGGCGCGGTACATCTTTTTAAATCGCAACAGTTGCCTCTTTCAAATAAAAATTAAGGAAAATTCGACTTTACCACTTTAATTATTCAGTCTAATGTGAGAGAGCTGTGGTTTTTATGAGTGAAAAGTGTTTTCAGTGAAATCGTGACGCAGTCCCAGTGCGATAATTGCGAGCGAAAATAACGGCCGGATAATTTCATAATGTGCTTTTAATATGATGCTCGTAGAATGTTTCGCGGAATTTGGGTAGGTATTACAACCAAACGAAATTCATATTCTGCATTTCTAATAAAACAATCAATTCGTGTAGTAGGGACCGTAAATTAAATTGTAACTCCATTATTATAAGTGTTTTATAAATACTGTTTTGACATAACGAATTGGACCTACTGTAATTTATGTTTAATGTAAATAAATATGTACTTTTAAATCTTCAATTATGTAAAGTTAATAAACGAGATCAATAATAATGACCGGGACAGAATAACGACCGTTCTTAAGTTATAAAATTACAACGAAAAGTAGCATTATTTTTATATATAAAGGATAATATTATTAGATATTTATTACTTATAACTATAAAATATCTACAAGGAATAAGTTAATTTCAATTTAATAAGCCACAAAAATTTTAAGCGCGTGATGAAGTGTGAAGATGCCCTCAACGAACGGGATGAATTACGATATTATATCGTAATTATTTATTTACTATAGAAATCATGCGGGCCGATTATCACGGGACGAATACGGACTAAATCCATACAGAATATATTAATTTATTTATAGCAAATTAAATGTAAGCATTCTCTACATAATATTATTCTAAGTAGGAAGTTGTGTCATCTAATTTAACTACATTTATCAACTCGTACCTACCTATACATTATACAATTCTATAGAATGTTCGTATGACGAAAGGAACACGCTTCTCGCATTAGAGAGGAGCTATAAATTAAGGATTTCTCAATCTCGTAAGATATACCTAGCAGAACAATATAAAACTAAAGTACCTACCTCAGTCCTAATATTTTCTCTTATATCTAGATTTATTTAATCTAGTTTAGATGCAAGTCGCCGTCTGAAGTTCCTCGTTGAAACGTAAACGTGGTTTTCCGAAACGTGGTTAGTCTAAGTAGGTACTTACATAGTACTTATATAAAACTTGGGCTTTTTACAGTATTTGTAAGTAGCAGATAGGTATTCATTTTGAACTCGGAACACCTTAACCGTTAAAGTTAAAGGATTTTTTTTTTAATTTTTACATACATTAGATACCCATACATTTCGGTAATTAACTCCAACTTCTAAATAACCCTGTACTGGACACTCAATGAGGTGAAAATTAACGAAATAGCAATACCACTGTCGAAAATAAAATATCAGCTGAAAGACGTTGTATTTAATACAAATATTTACAGACTAAATAATTCATTATTTTGGACAGCTCTATCCTCTCATCATAAAACTGTTTGCTTATAATTTACGTTGTTTGTTTCTCGTTATGATATGATTCCTTTGCGGCTTGGACGTGAAATGCTTGATAAGTGCTTGAATACATAATCGGGTTGTATATTGAAGTATATTGTAAGTATAAAGGCCTGTTTCACCGGTTATAGATAAAGTGCCAGATAGTGATGTTGATGAGTAATACAAGTAGAGTAGTAAGAGATAACAATATCCAAAGATACTCTTTGAGGTGCTTTAATAACAAAATGCATTAAAAATATTTACAGAATTTAATTTAATTCAAGGTGTTATCCTATTTTTTAATAAAATGGATCGCCAGTAACCGTTTTTGTTGTTCTCTTTTTCTTGGTTTTTGTAGTAGTCATTTCTGTAGTAGTCTTTTCTGTTGTAGTAGTTGTCACTGTTGAAGTATCTGTAACTTTTTCCGGTTCCGTAATAGGTTCTTCAACGCTTGTATCCGCTTCTTCATTCTGTGCTTCTGTTATAGCGATTTCCTGACTTTTGTTATCCTCTTCTTCTGTATCTGTTTTTTCATTATCTTCCAAACTTTTGTTATCTTCCGTGTGTTCCCTAGACCCTGAGTTACTATGTTTATCATTATTAACTTTATTCGTGGATGATATAGCTTTCGTTGTTTTATGAATATTCACTTTTTTAGTTTCTTTTGCTGAAATATCTTTTCCTTTTGATACCTTATTTTTTACTGTAGTGATTTTTGAAGTTAATTTCAGTTTCTGTATTTTTGAATATTGTTTTTTATTTTTATTTCTTTTGGGTTTAATTTTATGATCTTTGAACCAATCTTTAGATACTGTTATTTCAGCTGGTATATGATGATATGTTGTTGATGGTCTCGGGCTTACTCTCAATTCTATTACTCTTTTTAAAATGTCAACGGGCAACCAGTGTCCTGGGATTTTGGATTCTATGGGGTTATTAATAAATACTACGTCTTGGCTAGAATTAACAGAGAATACCCTACATATTATCATTATGAAGGTCATCAAGGTATGATATGCACTGTAAAACAAAAGAAAAAATATCATCAGATAAGTTGCGTTTATAATAATGATTTTGACGCATTTGAGCCAGAGTGGTCGGAGATCAAAAAATCGCGCAAAATGGCAAAATCTCTGCTCAGCTGTAGCACAATATAGGTTAATTTAAAAAAAAGGTATATACAGTGCTATGGATGGACTCATTCATATCATCCTTATTTTATGTTCCCACTGATGGGACACAGGGACTTCTTTCTTGAAGAGAAACATTAGGCCTTGGTTTACCACGCTGGCCAAGCGCGGGTTGGTGAATGACACATGTATTAAAACTATTCAAAATTCTCAGAACATGCCGATTTCCTCACGATGTTTGCCTTCGCCGTTAGAGAACGTGTTTTTAATGCACACATAATATTTCAAGAAGAAAAATCAGAGGTACGCGGCGGCCTTTGAACCTATGACCTTCGGAATGAAAGTAGAGCGCGCTCCCACTAAGCCAACACGTCTCTGTGCTATGGATCTAAGATCCGCTCAATCAAGCTCGCTCGTATACCTTGATTATGGTGCAGCATCATTAAACAACATTATTATGCAATATGGTTAAACTACATTAACAACCTTAAATTATAGCTAAGACTCCATAGTATTACAAACACAAACATTATTTACTTTCTTTGTTTGGTCAAGTATCTTCATCATTTGATAACATGGAACACCTTTCAACTTGATATCCCGAATGCATTTTACGTTTTGAAAGCTAAGTTATTTAATCTTTTAACAATTTAAGGGTTTTAAGTTCTATTCATGTGGAAAATCAATTTTTAGCTTCATTGGTTTTATGTTTCGTATTAAATTTTACACCATTATCACGGTTAGGTATTTCATCCTACCATTTTTTTCGATTCAATATTATTCTTTGAATTACTAGGTATTAAGTACCCAGAGTCCTATGTCCAGTAGTTAGATGTAGGAAATATGGTTTGGTATGATAAGGCAACCCTCAAGATTTGATTTAGTCCATATTCGTCCCGTGAATTCGGTCCGCATATTTAATAAATCTGTATGGGTCGGTCATGGAATAAGTTAGTATGCTTTCAGAGATATTGTGTTTATAGGCTTATTATTAATATATGACAATGAAACTAATTTGACGATTTTTAGATTTTTTCTGTATTCTGTTCCTCCATTGCGCTTAAACCAATGATTCGAATTTGATGAAATTTGGTAGATAAACATTTAGACGTCTGGGACATAGGACTGTTTAAATTCTTGCTCTGGTTATGATAAGACGTGGCCCCATACAAACATAATTGAACGCGAACGGAGTCGCGGTATCTTGTACTGTAATTGTTTTAAGTTAGACTCAATTGCAGTTGCAAAAATGTTGATGTAAAAAAAATCTTAAATTTTGAATTCATTAAGTCTATTGTTCTGAGGCAGAGAGAAAGATATTCGGTAAAAACATAAATATTGTGTAAGCACAAGTAAAATAATTAATACATAATAATTCATTTTATTTGGTATCTACAAATAAATACAAATATTTACTTATCTATCAATCTAGTTATCCCATTTTTTGCTTTCATCGATGTACTCTCCATCAGGCGACTCATATTTCTTAATGGGAGGAGTCGCAACTGGTCCTTTTACAGAGTATGGTATCAGTTCTAGGTCAGGCTGAAACAATAATGAGCAATATTAGGAAATGGTATAGAAAACATTACTACAGTACTGTAACTTAGTAGAGCCATGTTGGCCTTAGTGGCCACACGGTCGTGGGTTCAAACCCCGCCGCGCACCTCTCCACCTCTCTATTTTTTTCTAGAAAAATGTATGTGCGCAATCTTCTTCATCCTCGGTCCCTCACTCGTTCTCTTGGCTACGCAATACACGTGCTCTAATGATGAAGACAAACATCGTGAGAAAACCGGCATACTCTGAAAACTTAGAAAATTCAAAGGACATGTGTCATTCACCAACTTGCACCAGGCTAGCATTGTGAATTGAGGTCTTATCTCTTTAGTCAAGGGAGATGTCCCTGTGCCAGCAGTTATTTTCGCTTACCATTATAGCCTCATTATAAAGGTCTTCTGACTGTTCATACAATCTGTCCAAAGCTCGCCGTTGTGCCGCCATGATGCGGTCCAATTGAGCCACATTTGACATGTATTCTTCCCTCTTGTATCTGGTCCAGTCTTTCTGAAGTAAGGCTCTTCCTTCCAATTCCTCCATAGACAGAACCAGGGATGGTCTTTTTCGTGCGCTATAAACAATGTAATATTTTTTTATGAATTGGGTTTTATGTAAATTTTTTTTTTTTTTTTATATTGAAATTAGACTTGGATGTAGTTTCAAAGAACAGATTATAGAACAACATTTGGAGACTGATTCTTGAATTATGTTACCATTATTTTATGCCTAAGAGGGTTTTTTTTTATATAAATTTAGCCCCATTTCAATATCAAGTAAGAGTAATAAACTTTTAATTCGTACTTCAATGTTTTCTTGTACTTAAAATACCATGCACCAAGGACCAAATTTGAGTCTAATTGCGAAAAAAAAGGAGACCCCAAACTGTACTTAAAATATCAGTTTTATTGAACTAAAAGTATGGTAATACTTATTTCAATAAAAGTTACTTCTAACATGTTTTAGAAGCTTACCCAATCTGGTCAACAATATCCAGCGGCACTTCCAGTTCATCAATAGGCTTTAATTGGCGAGCATTCTTCTCGAGCCGTCGAATCTGCTTCTCAATTCTTTTACGGCGACGATCTTCGCGTGCTTTCAAGATTTGTGGATCCATTTTCTTCTTCTTTTTCATAGGTTCAGCCCTGGAATCATTAAATTATTGATAAATTAGAGGAGCAACTGACACTTCACTATTCCACTGTCAAGTAATCTATTACGGTGTATAAACTTGATATTGATACGATTGGAAGAACCTACCAGAGCCCATAAGAGAACCTAGATAATGAAACAATAGGTATATTCAATTTTTTTAGAATTAAACACTTACCACAAGTGGTCTGTAATTTTGAATTGCAGAGCTGGTATTGTGGTTATGGTCCTCGTATTTATCTGAGCTTTTATAGCAGGGCATAATGTAAACCTGAAACAAATATGAAGTTAACAGTGTAGAAAGAAGTTTGAGGTTATTTTGAAGTGATCAACAACTTACTTCGAAAATTGTCTTAAAACAGAAAACATTTTTGGTGTTTACAGCACTTTGATAAAGTTTTTATTAATTATAACTTCAATCAAAAGGATTTTTTCTAATTTTTGTTGCAATTTGTTGTTGATTGTTGTTTACGGTTGAACTTTTTTTTTAATACGACTGACACTGACACTGACAGTTACAGTACATACAGATCTGACAGTGACTTCGATTCGATTTCTTGAAGCACTCTGATAAGCGGTTCCGGATGTGAAACTAGCTACTCGCGTTCGCCACACACCAAAAGAAGTAGGTAAACAGGGAGCTCAACTTGCGCTTAAGCCTTTTTCGCATTGGTCGAGCAGCGAGTAATTTAGTAAGTAGTAGTAATACTTACTAAATTAATTAGACGACGTCTGTGGCGCAGCGGGCGAAGGTCTGCCTGCGACGCAGGAGGTTGCGGGTTCGATTCCCGCCTCGGAACAACAATTTGTATGATCTGCAAATATTTGTTCCGGGTGTCTGGGTGTTATATACCTATGTATAATAAAAATATCTATACAGGGCGTCCCACGGCCATGGCACATGGAGGGAAAGTACATTAAATATTGTAGATAGAACATTTTACTGAAAGAAGACATTATTTGAATTTTAAAAACAAATTAAACTACATTCATAGATATTTAAATAATTACATGGTTTAACCGGGAGTCGAACCCGTTACACGAGAAAAATAATTATCCTGTAGTTTTATCATACTGATTGAAAGGCTTCATCATAAGGATTTTTTATTGCTTACTAACATAGTGTCAGAAAGAAAAGTAAGACCATGAATTTTAACATTTAATGTGAAATTTAGTTCAGGAATCAGCCAGCCGCATTGCCATGGACAAAATAGTTTACGCGTCTTTCGGGTTAGGATACGGCTCGACTTGTTGCATACTAATTACATTACAACCAGGTACATACTAATTACGTATCTCTTTATCATTTTATCATGCACTTAGATTATAATAGGGAAATGATGCGTACTTCTCAAGTGGTGAATAACAGTTGTTTGTTTTACGGCAATGCCAGCTTTCCTGAACTAAATTTCACATTAAATGTTAAAATTCATGGTCCTCCTTTTATTTTTGACACTATGTTATTTAGAAAAAAATAATCCTTATGATGAAGCCTTTCAATCGGTGTGATAAAGCTAAAGGATAATTATTTTTCTCGTGTAACGGGTTCGACTCCCGGTTAAACCATGTAATTATTTAAATATCTATGAATGCAGTTTTATTTGTTTTTAAAATTCAAATAATGTCTTCTTTCAGTAAAATGTTCTATCTACAATATTTAATGTACTTTCCCTCCATGTGGCATGGCCGTGGGACGCCCTGTATATGTATGTATATTATATTAAGTATATCAGAAATCTAGCACCCGTAACACAAGCTTCGAGCTTACCACGGGGCTAGATGTCGCTGTGTAAAATTGTCCAGTAATATTTATTATTTATTATTACTTACTAAACTAAATTTTTGGTATATGCACTACTTACTTACTCACTACTCGACTATGCCTAGTTCGCACTACTACTTATCTACTAAATTACACGCTACTCGACTCAAATACTCGACCAGTCCGAACTAGACATAATTACCGCGCGAGCTATGCAGCGCAATGTAGGCTATAGCTTTTTGTTGTAGATACTATCATCATTTCAGCCATTGGACGTCCACTGCTGGACATTATGCCTCCCTTAATAATTTCCAGGACCACGGCTGTATAGTAAAATGAACGCCCCTCCACCGAATTCTGTTTTTTTTTTCTGTGTTTTCTGTTTTTCTGTATTTCATCTCACACGTTGAAATCATCACGGTTTTGTGGAGGGGAGTTCATTTTTAGAATGGTTTTACTATACCTAGACATAGGTATAGATTATTAGGTACTAGATTTCCGCACCGCAGCATCGCCCGCGTTCTACACATTCCCGCGAAAATGTATTTTTTCCCGCGGTAAAAGTAGCTTAAGTTACTCCCCATCCTTTCAACAATCTTCGTAATTAGTCGCTCCGTTTTGCCGTGAAAAACGGACAAACAGACACACTATGGATAATACTAAACCACATGACCCATTACTTTACCACTAAAACATCATAAAAAAAACAACAAACGAACTTTAATAGTGCCACAATTGGCGGTCTTATCGCTATAGGCTATTTCTACCGCGCAACCCTTGGCAATAGAATCTTTTAAATATTTTGGTCGGAAAGTCGGAAAGTACCTACCTACATTATTTCTGAATAACTCGTAGGCAATGATTTTATATAGTATAGATATGTTACCTTCATGTAATTGCAGTTTGAAATCTGTTCCGCGAATCCAAAACTGACATAAGATGTCAAATATTTACTAGTTCATAGAGTAACATTTATATTCGTAGAGTGGACACTTGAGTGAAATGTATAGTAATAGGTAAGAAATAAAACACCTTACAAAAGTAAATCATATTTATTGAAATTGAAATAATTAATGATAAATTAGTAAAATACACGTTCTAAATACCTTCAAAAAGATTTAATTTATTTCTTTTCTGTCTCTTTAAAAGTTTTTTTAATTCGGGGTTATTTTTATGTGCGGAATGGAGACGAATATTTGTGTTTTCAAAATTTTCGTGAGTTATACTATTCATTTTGTACAACGGGAACGGGGGGGACCTGAGAGGAGACGGGGCACGGCGGGACGCTCACTCCTCCTGATAAAGACTGCTCTTGTTGTGGTCGAAACGTCGAGAGTTGTTTAACTCCTATGTAAATACGTGAGTAATTCCCGTTGTACAAAATGAATATTTGTGTATTTATGAATTATGGTTTTAATCAAATATACGCGATGATTAAAAATAGGTACCTGATGTGTTAAATGTTCGATCAGAATTTATGTACATTTACATCGAATTTACATCGCCATCAATATTCGCATCTACACTAACTAATCTATGTCCGCGCCTCAATTATTATAATTATTATTTGGAAAAATAAATAATCTAAGTATCTTTGCATACTCGCATGTGATACGAGATTCCTTGTGTTTTGTTTACTTTAGCATCGTAATTGGTACACTTCCGAAACACACACGATGGCATTTTTAATTTGTTTTAGCAAGGACACAATAACCTACGGCATGTCAAGCTCGTGATTGCGCTCGACGCAGACTGACAACTAAATGTTACAATTGGGTTTTATTTGAATCTTTACAATGCGCGTGCTTGTAACAAATCTATACTATATAAAATCATTGCTCGTAGGTACCTTAATTTATTTTTACTCTGTACTGTTAAAAAGAGTAAATCTAAAGACTGAGAGCAGCCAGTTCTAAACATCAAAACCACGTACCTACCTAGTGATTATATTCTCTTTGATCAAACAAAACATGAATGACTCGACGAAATAACGACATTTTTGGGGATTGCCAAAATGGCGATCACACAAGTGTAACAACTGTATAATTTTGTAAATTTATAAAACTCTAGACACTAGCAAATTGCGTTAATTAATAATTATTTATTTTTAGTAGTTATAGGTACCTAGTTGGCTACGTCCTCGTTACTTTGATGATAGGTTTCGTTACCTAAGTCCCGATGAAACTCCAATAATATCTACCTACTGCTACTCATAGCCAAAAACTTTAAAAAAAATCTACCAAAATGAAAAATCTGACTAAATTGGAAGAAGAGAAAGAGAAACGTAAAACCGAATTTAAAGTGGTGAAGGCAGGAATCAATGAAGTATTTGTGCTCATAATAGGGGTCTTCGGTTTTGTTTGTGCAATTTTTTTGATAGTGAGACATTATAATGGACATAAAGTGAAAGCTATTGTTCCGATAATTTTACTCATGGTAGTTTCATTGACTGCTATAATAAATATGATTATTGATTTAATTTTATGATACATTTCATTGAGAAGTTTCTTATTTTTACCCTACTTATAATAATTACTTATAATTGCCCGTTGTGTCTTGTATTGTATTGTGGTCATGAATTTGATGATGTCTAGGTAGGTGTCATTTTTAGGGTTCCGTAGCCAAATGGCAAAAACGGAACCCTTATAGATTCGTCATGTCCGTCCGTCCGTCCGTCCGTATGTCACAGCCGTTTTTCTCCGAAACTATAAGAGCTATATCGTTGAAATTTGGTAAGAAGATGTATTCTGTGAACCGCATTTAGGTTTCATAAAAAAAAGAAAAATAAATACCTAATAAAATTTGGGGGTCCCCCATACTTAGGACTGGAACTTAAAAACTTTTTTTTAATCGAACCCATACGTGTGAGGTATCTATGAATAGATCTTCAAAAATCATCTAATGGCCTCTACACACCAAAGCCGGCGGCCCGCCGGCACAGCCCGCCGGCTTAATGCCGGCGGGTTAGCCCGCTGGCTTCAGAATGTCCAAGCCGCACGACTTTGCCGGCGGCAATGCCGGCGGCACGACAGCCCCGGCATGTGGTGTTCTAGTAATGAAGAATGTTACTAGGTATGCCAAATCGCTTGAAATGTTGTATCAGTAAAGCCTGTATGTATACAAATATACTAGTTTTTGTTTAGTTAAAAAGTACCTAGTAGTTTTGATTTTATAGGCATTCAAAGTTTCGAAAAATATCGAGTCTCGCTAACAGTCACGTGAGCGCTTGTGACGTAATACCACAACTTCGCGCGGCCTACGGCCCGCTTAGTATCGCCAGCAGATTATAGTAGTAGTGCAACAGCTTGCGCAGTATTTTGATGTGTTTTCGTCCGCGTCTTAAATTAATAGTTTAATAGTAGTACTTAAATATTATTCGATTGATAAAATGGATGAAGATAACTCAAATAGTAGAAGTACCTACCATTAAACTTTGACGTTAAAGACATTAAATATGTATTAAAGTTTTGTTGCTATTGGTAGGTACGTAAGTATTTATTTATATATATAGGTAGGTACCGCTCTTCTTAGTAAATTTAAATGAACAATACATTGATTTATGGCAAACTAGCTTCTTAGTAAATTTAAATGAACAATATATTGATTTATTGCAAACTAGCTTCCTCCAGTCTTCGGCCCCGTTTTCCTCAAGAACTGTACATTTTCATAGGATTAAAAGTAGCCTATGTGTTATCGTCGTCGTACGGTTACAACTTGTTTTACTTCTAAATCGGAAACTAATTGATGTATCGAAGTAATTCTTTCACGCGTATTTTTTATATTAGACATAGAATATGGAGTGCTAATAATCAAAATTAGGTAACATTCTTTATTGCCAAATACGTCACTACTCTATGAAAGCCGGCGGGCAACTGACTGAGTGAGTGGAGAGGGATGCCGGCGGCCTGACCCGCCGGCACAGCCCGGCGGCCCAACCCACCGGCATGATTGTAAAAAATAAGGCCGGCGGGTTGGGCCGCCGGGCTGTGCCGGCGGGCGGTGTGTAGAGCGCTTAAAGGTTTCTAACATCATTTATTTCTAAACTAAATAGTTTGCACGAGAGACTCTTAAGTGGAAAACAGAGTGTCCCCCCCTACCCTATAACTTCTAAAATAAGGAGATGATAAATCTAAAAAAAATAGGTATTGTACATTACCATAAAAACTACCAACGAAAATTGGTTTGAACGAAATCTATCAATTAGGTACCTAGTTTTTTTATAATACGTCATAAACTATTTCATATAAATAATTGCTGCGGAAGCCTACATGGGTGAGTCCGACACGCACTTGGCCACTTTTTAATTTTTTATAGAAAACACCTAGAATATTTTTTTTATACCACTGAGATGGCAGACAAGCATGCGGCCCACCTGATGTAAAGTGGCTACCGCAGCCTATGGACGCCTGTAACATCAGAGCTGTTAGCTGCGCGCTGCCGACCCCGTAAATGCTTCAGAATACCCTTTTTGAAAAGACCCATACTTTCTCGAAAAAACCTCGGTAGGGAGATCATTCCACAACCTGAGTGTTCGTGGTATGAAGTTTCTGTCAAACCTAACGGTCCGCGAACTAAACGGTTCCAAGGTATGTGGATGAAACCCCTCCCGACGGCGAGTGGTGCGGTTGAGAAAGGTGGTTGATGGCACTAGGTCAAAAAGTTCATCAGAACAACATCCATTGTAAAAGCGGTAGAACACACACAGAGAGGAAAAATCCCTTCTGAATCTTAGTGACTCGATACCGTTTGTGAGCAAGGCATCATCAACAATTCTCACAGCTCGTCTTTGAATTTTTATTACCGAGGCGGGAATCGAACCCGCAACATCTCGCACCCAGCCAACCGTAGAAATTCAGGCATGCTGGTGTGTAAATATTTAGTAGGTAGTAATAGAATATTTAATTAAAACAATAATAGATCAATTCATGCATTTTTAAACTTACGATAGGGTGAAGCGATTGGGACATTTCTGTTTTTATTTGAGAATTGTTTAAAGAGATTATTTAAATTTTTTTAGTCTCATGTGTATTTTTTTATTTTTGTTCAGGATTTTCCATTCAATCCGATACATCCTGTATGTACAGTCGCGGAATGAAAAGGTTCGTCACCTTAGAGGCGGTTATCGCTTGCACTAGTACGACAAGAATCAATTATGCCAACAATGTCAGTGCAAGAAACAGTGCTGCTAACATTAAAATAAATATGACGTTTGTTATCGAATAAGGTTTTGCTTGTTTTTTCAATACCGTATATTCGTAAGAAATGGCAGGTTGAACCAACATGAAGGTTTTAGTTTATAAAAAATACTAATCTTATTGACAAGTTAAATTGTCAAACAACTTTGATCTGAATAATTTTGAACTTTATTAACGAAATGTTAAACATTTATTTTCTCTAACCCGAGTCTATTCGTATTCTGTAACATAGTTTCAAAAGGTAATATGTGCTCGCGATACATTGAACGAATCAATTTGAAAATTGACGAACCTTTTCATTCCGCGAGTGTACTTAGCAAGGTGGATTCTAAGTCCTACCTTTAGCTGTGCTATAGGTAAGTAACTATTCAGTATTCCAATGATCGTAAACTTAATGATAATTGGATAACAACACACAAACATATTACTACTCACATATATCTATATAGATACTTGTTTCTACGGTGTTAATGTAGCTACTGACCTAGTTGACAACGGTAATAAAAAGCTTCCGAATTTAATTAGGTAGATTAGATAGGTATCTTTTAGGCTATCCGACTAAAATTTAGGAAGGAATTAAGTAGGTACTTAGAATTTAACCTATAGGTTTCTCAAGATATGAACATCATCAATGATCTGTGTTCATGCAAATCACATCACAAAAGTAAACATACAACCTGTTTTTAACATAAATGGTGTTCCGCAATGTTTAGATTTGCTTGCTCATTCTTGACCACGGTGTATCACGGGTGACATGTGCTCCAAAAATAAGTTAACAAATAATAAATCAAATTACATAGAACGGACTTGAAATCAAATGGATGAACACTTTTATAATGTGATAGATCAAAGTGAGATTGCGGGAAAGTTATATGCAAATCACAGCGGGCAAAATGTAACAGATTTTTACGAGGTGTATAGATTAACAAGAGTTAATAGTTTGCGGACTTATAAATATTTAGGATTCGCTTTAGGAACTGTTATTATTTTAAGTAATTTACCGGTGGTGATATCCAGTGGACTAATTTTAAAAAATGGCAAGTACCTACACAATAAGCCTTATACCTACAATTAAACTTAAGTAATGAGTTAAGTAATAGAGTAGGTATCTATCTACGTTCTAATTTTAATATGAGACTTTTACCATGCTAGATGTCAGTTGGTTGGCGTGTTGATGAAAGATAAATATTATGCTATAACTAGATTTTCTTTATTTATTTATATAGGATCTCCAACAAAAGATCCTCGAACACAATCCATTGTTTGTAAAATTAGAACTTACGTACCTACTCCTTAAATTATAATAGTCCTATCGTGATTAGTGTAGAATGTGTAGATCTTCAATGTGTGTGTCACTGGCAAATATTAGTTTATTGAAAACTATTGCTATACCAGAATTAAGTGGTACCAATAATTATTAACTAACATCCACATCACATTCAGTCACCCCGTTTCAACCAGTTTGCCTTCTGAATTTTTTTACTGCATCAGCTATAAGGTTTTTAAATATAAACATATTGTTTTTTTTTCAGGTCAGAAACCGAGAAGCACGTACATGCTGCTTGGTAATGTCTCATTAGCTGACACTATTGTCGGCATTTCTTTGATCTGCGGCATTTTCCTCAGTGAAAATGTTGCAAGTTCCAGCAACCTCTGTATTATTCAGATAGGTAAGGAATTATATGGCGAGTTTTGTACCCATGACATATGGTTAATATTGTACCCAATTGGATACAATAATAATTGCATTTCGTTCTTTTTCTAACTTTTATTTCTTACCTTATTTATTTTTTACCATACACAAAATCCAGAATTTCAAATTTGAATACAAAACATACATACTTACATTACTTAAATCATTTTTGTTTTTGCGTAAAGGACCACAAATATGAAACTATACAGTACAGACTTTCGCGTTTTATAATATTTAGTGTGGATATAATTATTATTACCTACCTAAATTAAATGAGTAATAGAATCTTAGTAAGATTCTATTCTACTTAGTAATATTCTACTTAGTAAATATGGGTAAGATTATCTTACCTATATTTACTAAGTAGGTATGTAAAACATGTTAGCATTATAGGTACATAATGTGAGTAGGTATTTAAACTAGGTACTTATATTACTATTTCCTAAATTTAAGACCTTTGTATTAAATTTAGGAAATAGTAACTTTGTTTTAGGTATAAAAGTACATAACTTTAAATGTTCCATTAGGTACTAAAAAAAGTGTTTAGTCACGATGATAAGTAGGACTAATGATAACTAACTTAATGATCACTTTAAAATTGTATGTTCTAGGTATGATGGTTTGCCCAGCTATGGTCTCTATATTCAGCATTGGGCTTATTGCTGTTGATAGATATATCTATATTCTTTACGGGCTTTACTACAAAAGATGGTTTAGCACAACCAGAGTCCGAATAGCTATTTTTTTAATATGGATGGTTGGTAAGTACCTTACTAAGTATAATACTTTGTATCATTTTTGTTTTATCTACCATGCTACATTAGAAATGAGGCCGTCATTTACAAAAAGTTTAATAGTTAGGTACTCACTTATTTTAGTAACTCAGTAAATAGGTACTACCTACTCATTTATTGTTAGAAATATGTTATGCAACTAATTTGTAGACTTTGATTGACCTTTGCGTAAAGTTATTACATCCTCTAAAACTGACCCACATAAAGTTGCTTTCCTAATACCAATTTGTCAACAGAGAATAATGTTATTAAGAATTTGAGTTGATGTTGTTAGAATCAGGAAGGTTCTGAATTACGTATAAGTACATAATATTTATTAAATAGGACACCCAAATATTACTTTGTAAACTAGTCGTATAGGTAATTACCAATTTAAATGTGTTTTCAGGTCTAGTTCTAGGATTCTTCCCTGTAACGGGGTACGTGAATGAAGAACTCTACATGACCAGATGTTTCTACGTGTCACAATTCCCCGAAAAATTGATATTGCTTAATTCCTTCATAAGCGTAATACCTATCGCTGTAGTCGCCATACTTTATGCAATCATTCTTGTGAAAGCTCTACAAACTGTTAAAACTATCAACGGAACTATAAAAGTAACCCACCTTACACCAGTCAGTGAAAAGCCAGTATTAAGAATGAATCGAGGAACAATAGTTGATAGAAAATCATCTGATATTATAAAAGCTGATACAGTATTAAAAATAAAAAGGAGCGCATCATTCACAATTGGGACTCATTGTGTAGCTAAATCAAGTTGTAGATCTAGAAGTATTGATGACTTGACAAGCGAAGATATGGTTAAAAATAACAAAGAAAATAAATCTGAATCGAAGTTCAGCATCTATACGATTGAATCTGGAGCTACACAGTCTTCGTCCACAGTTTACAATGATCAAAAGAGTAAACCACTTTCTTCAAATACAAGATGCTCCAAGCCTCGTAAAATTAAGGAGCCCAATAAATGGAGAGCCATCACTGTCGTTTTAGTAACAACTCTTAGTATTGTAATGACTTGGCTTCCTTTTTTTATATCAGTAATATTTTTTGTTTACTGTGAAGATAAATTAACCAATCATAGGTGCATTCGATTACGCTTTTGGTTAGGTGCTCCTTTGCCATTTTTGGCTTTTACGAACAGCATTGTTAATCCTATAGTTTATGCTTGGTGGCATAAAGGATTCAAGAAATCTGTTAAAACGTACTACAAAAGATATTTAAATAAGTACATGTGCCACGTTATGTTTTGGTAAGAATTTAAAATACATACTCAATCAAAAAAATGCTTCTTTGCCGAAATACAAGAAGCTAATGTAGCTATAAATGTTGGTTGGTTTAGCTATTTGTAGTCAGGTACTACCTGATTTTTATGGTTATAAAGATTATTTTATTTTATTTATTTGTAGATAACATAACTACATTTTATTATCCTGCTACCTTATATTATCTGATTATATATTTACCTAAATAAAACTGTTTTCATCGACCACACGCTTGCTTAATATCTTTATGGTCTTAGGTAATTTGTATTATCAGAAATTAAAGAAAGCAATAATTATATGCATAAAGAACGTAGGTACATAACAGGATGTTACAAAGTTTATGTTATTAATCTATCGCTAGGTATATCTCAAATTTAAAAGATCATAGGTATAATTATGTATTAAGTAAAATGTAAAGAAAAATTGATAGGTATTAAAAATCGAGCAATAGATAGAGACTGTATTACTATTTTTATATTAAACTTTGACAAACAAGGTAATAATTTGTTATGCGCTCTGATAAATGGATTAAGCCTTGTCGGTAAAGTGATAAATGTATCTATAAAGTAAGGGATTATTGTTAGATTGTCTAATTTGAACACTGCATGTCACTGTGGCAGGCATGATGATATCTAGGCTAGTGTGTATACTGCTATTTGCGGCTTTAGCCCAAGCTCGTCATGAACAATATGAAGGGTAAGTCCCACGATTTTTAAAATAATTATACGAATACCGATACGCAGAGGTTTAAACTCGGGATCGGGATCCGTCAAAGATCGATGGAGCAACTCCGGGTTGGGCTCAAATCTGGCTTCGCGGACGTAGGCACTAAGGTTGCAAAACTAAAATGGGATTGGGCAGCCACGTGCTTCGTATGTGTCCCGAAAGTTGGGCCAAAGTCGTCACCGAATGTTGTCCCGGAGTAGGTACTCGACGTCGAGCGAGGTAGACCTAAGAAACGGTGCCGCGATTTCTCAGACCAGTTTAGCAAAGATATCGCGCCTGATAGGGATGATTAGAGGAAATTGGGGGAGTCCTTTGCCCAGCAGTGGGACACGGTTGCCTCATAAAAAATACCTCATCATTACACGGTTGTACATATTCATTTTTATGTAGTACGTTTTTAAACAAAATAATTTTCAGACATCAAGTGTACCGTGTGGCTGGACCAGCTGAAAAATTGGCAGAACTTGAACATCATCTCGACGTGCTCTCTGCAACACCTGCTTCCAGATCAACATCTGGACAGCTTGAATTATTGGTGAAGCTTGCTCCCGAGGAAAAAAACTCATGGTTTCAGTTCTTTGAAGCAAACAATATGACTTACAATCTGATCATCGAAAATCTTGCCACGTAAGTTAATAATCGCATCACGTTAAAACACTAGTTTCTTAGATAATTGATTAACAAATCATCACTCATTCACTATAACGCACTTACCTAATACCATCTTTATTTCTTGCAGCGTCTTTAGAAAAGAAGATGAGCAAATTTTAAAGAAAAAGGAATCAGCTGCTAGGAGTGGTAAAAAAATTAGCTGGGACACATACTACAGGCATGAAGAAGTAAGTGATATTCATTGAATGATAAAATAGAAAAAGCATATTCATATCTGTATATGAATAAGTGAATCACATTGTCGGTAGGTACAACCAGAATAATTGTCCTAGTCAAAAACATTTGAATCATGGTATGTACCGTTTCAAGTTCAGAAATGTTCTTATTGTTCCAGATCAATGATCATCTTGATGAACTAGCAGCGGAACACCCTGGTTTAGTTACTGTTATAAACGCTGGATTGAGCTATGAAGGGCGTCAGATTAAATACGTCAGGATCTCAAGCACTCGATTTGAAGACTTAAGAAAACCAGTCATTGTCATAGATGCTGCTGTCCATGCTAGGGAATGGGTTACACCGCCCGTTGCTCTCTACATCATCAACCAACTAGTCGTTGACCTCGTTGATAAGGATCTTACTGAGAACGTTGACTGGATCATCATACCATTGGCAAACCCGGATGGTTATGAATACAGTCATGATGAGGTAAATTTTCGATATAACCTAAGTTAGCTTTTTGACATTGACCTATGATATGACACGGGAAAGACATTTAAACCAATTTATCTAATTGGATCCATATAAGGATAGAGAGTGCTACTGTTATTTAAATTATCCTGAACAATTTGATAAGTTGCTTGATAACTATGTTAATTTGAGACCAGGTCTGAGGGTCAAATGAATCACCCAGATTCTTTGATATTACCTTGAGATTTGATTAAAAGAAACACATTAAATTTTGATATTCCAGGAAAGGCTATGGCGCAAAACTCGTTCGAAATCCCACGAAGGATCAGAGGATTGTCCTGGGGTGGATGGTAACAGGAACTTTGATCACTACTGGGGAACAGTTGCTGCAACCAGCAACCCGTGTTCTATAACTTATGAAGGCCCTACACCTTTCTCTGAACCTGAAACCAGAATCATAAGGGACGTGGTTCTTCAGCAGATGCAACGTGCTGCCATGTACATATCACTCCACAGCTACGGAAACATGTTCCTGTACGCTTGGGGTAACAACGGTATGTTCCTAATCGTAGATAAACTTTCAAATGGTTGCCGTTAAAAAATAGGTAGACGGTATAGGAAACTGAATTAAATCCAATTATTATTAATGCTGTTCATTTAAATAGATACTTAAATATTTATCCCAGTTGTAAGCTCGAAGTTTGTGTTTCGGGTACCTACTAGATATCTCGCACGATATACTTAATAGAATACACCTACATATATTATTTATACTTACATGTAAGTATAGATATTTTGAATATTAGGTAAACCCAGGTGAGAATTCACCCCACTACCTCTTGTCGCAGGCATTACTTCGCCCATCATGCCACAGAGGTCGTCAATTTAAACATAACAAGCTACTGGAAACTTTAAATAATAGCTTTTATTTACTCAAGACATTATAAAAATAAACCTTAACCTAATTGCAAATTTCACCAGGAACCCTACCAGCCAACGGACTGTACCTCCACCTTGTTGGAACTGTGATGGCTACAGCTATTGACGAACTGGCTCTTGAAGAAGCTGAAAAGTATATTGTCGGCAATGCAGCCCAGGTATTGTACTTCTCTACGGGAACCTCCAGAGATTGGACCCGCGCCGCCGGTGTCCCCCTTACGTACACCTTGGAACTTCCGGGATACGACTATTTATTTGAAGTTCCCGAAGAGTACGTCGAACAAATTGTTACCGAAACATGGGCTGGGATTGCTGCGGGAGCAAAATACTTATTGAATAATCAATAAATACATAAATAAAAAGAGTGTTTATTAAAGTATTTAATTTTTTTATGAAAATAAGGATAGATATTACGAGTATACTGTTTTCGGCTTCTAGATAGCTCAACGACAAACCTAGAATCAGAAGTAGGTAGGTAGTGCAGTTCTAAGCTTTTCAAAACAAAGCATTGTTACAAATTATGTGCGAATAGAAACCTATCATAGGTAGGTATATACAGGCAGGTCCGTAATTATATCCACTGAATGTGAATTTGATATGAAAATTATTTATAGGTATATTACTGATTTTTTTATGATTTGTATTTTTGTTAAAGTGTAGGTATGTACTTAGATTGGATTGAGAGAAACAAGTAATTCATTCATCATTTTTTGTCTCTTTAATAGTATCATTCTCTTACGAGTAATACAAAAGCTTATAATAATTAAATGTTCGACGAAAGCATTCCGACATTTCCGACCGTTTTATTTTATTATATTAGGAGACACCATGTATAAGGACGACAGTTGTTCAGTCTTCTTTGAAGATCGCAGGCATAACTTAGTCTTGTATGTATCTCTAAAACTTCAATATAAGTACTAAATTAAATAATGATTTTTAAGTTTACTTTGATTGTAGTGTTAATTGTGAGGTTTAATATTTGTGTCCATTGTGAAAATTTGCGGAGAACCGTGCTAGGTGTAGGAGAATGGTACTATAAAATAATAATGACAATAGGAACTTGCAAAGGTAAGAACTAATATTTCAGAAACATGCAGATAGGTTAGGTTAAGTAACTTTAGGTAGGTACCTAGATGATGTTAGGTATGTACCTACTTGGATAAATAGATACATGCGTATTAGTACCGGCGTCGGTTGTTGGTCTACTGATCATTCATTATTTTTACCGTGAGGCGTTTTTTGCCAGAATAAAAGATTCTTCTGGTCCGGTAACGTGAGCCTAAATCAAAGCGCCCCCTACCGGTTAAATGTATAATTATAACTGTAACTTAAGGTACGAACGAAGGGCGAGGCATAAATAAAATCTTATATACTTACATTATTAGCTTAACTTATGTGAAAAACCCGCGGGATAATCTATTAAAACGCGTGTAAATCCATTGAAACGCAAGCAAAGCTGCGAGTAGAGCTAGTACATACCTACATAATATTAATATTTATGCATAATAAGTAGGTATATACCTAGTACTTCAGGTTTAAAAACCCAAAACACTTTGTTAACTCAGAACCGTTTTTACCAGCGACATCTAGGTAAGATTTAGCAAAACAAAATTTAGAGCAAAAATAAAATAATGCAATTGAATACATAGGCCACCAACATACCTAGCCTACACTATAATTTCCAGATAAACTACTTTTTACCCAACAACAAATTTGGGGAAGGGTGCGAATGAATCGAATTTTTGATATTTACTATAGAAGTGAAAATGGTAAGTGGGAAGTGAACTTAATATTTATTTAAGTACGTATAATCCCTTAGGTACGTAATTTCAAACCACCTAATACATTTCCAGAAAACTATAAAGTATCAAGAGTAGAAATTGATCTAGTTGTCAGCGACTCAGACGTCATTGGATACACAAAAGAAGGGATAGGGAAAGCTAAATTTACGGCTTCTATTTACCTTCCAGTAAACACATTTGTTATATTTTACAGTCTTAAGATCTTTTCTTGCAATGTGCTCGAAATTGCATCTGAAGAAATAAAAGGTGAATGAGATGAATCTGTCTGATGTAAAAATCTATAGGCCCGAATATTTCGTTGCTAAAGAATTAAAAAAAAAACTAGATTATCACAAAATTTATAGTGAGTAGAATTTTTGTAGATTTTTCTTTCTATGTTCTTTCTTTATTTCTATGTTCTTTTGTTTGCTTCTTCTGAGGTTTTATACCTGTTCTTTAAACACTTCTGCGTCCTGAAAAAAAAATCTAATACAGATGTCAGATGACTGTCAGATCAGCTGACAGTTGTAAGTTTTGCGTGAAATGAAACGCAGTGTTTATTTACGTTCTCAAAATCGCAAGAATCGGTCAATCGCACGCAAATCACAATAGTCATTACTTACGCACAAAATAAATTCTCAAGTCAATGATTGGGGAAATGAACTGAAAATGTTGTGGTATCTGCCATGGTCCGAGAGTATCAAGAAGCGAGCCTGCAGGTACCTCCTACAGCGTTATCTTGGAAACTTTCTGAAGGAAAAACTTACTTTGGATCAGCTGAGTGTGGACCTTTACAATGGAACTGGTACTGTTTGCGACGTCAGCCTTGACTGCGAGGTAAGTTACTGTTTTGATCTACTTCCGTATTCAATGTATACCAATCTGCAACGTTGTTAGAAGTCCTCGAAATGGCGTTTCTTGCTAAGTCTGTCTGCCAAGGCTATCTGCGCATTTCGATGATATAAACACGTGCTTATTCATGACTCTAGACAAAGAATAACACAACATGTTCCTTATTTTTATCAACATTTGACCATGAACTACGATACAGTTATTTCAATAACTGAGTCTATATGTATTGTTCATCTACAATTTAAACAATGCAGTTTCAAATAAAATTCATTGGTGTTAATTGTGGTCAAGGAAAAGGGATTATTAACTTCAAACTTTTGGTTTTATGTTTAAATCAACAGCATCCTTCAATATTTAATTTTAATGAATCATAAAATAAATGAAAAAGTATGACTGGATAATGACTGTAATAGTAATAATTACACTGCATAAGAAAATAAACAAGATCAACTGTAGGTATGAAAACTGATAAATTTGTGTTACATATCTCTGTGACCTAATTAAATACTAACATTATAAAATTATTTTAGTATACTTAATATAAAAAATAATATATAAATCAATTGGAATGGATAAGAATAACATTTTAAGGTATTTAATAAACAATAAATTCAAGAACCCACCACCGGTGGGAAAACCACAGCACTGAAAACAATAATAAATCAGTTAGTACCTATCACTTTGCACCTAAATATTCAATATGTTACATGTTATATTACACTTTGTAGTGTCAGTCAGTAACCAGCATAAGACAAGAGTATCAATAGTAGTGACTATTTACATTATGATTATTTATTAAAAAAAAACCTTTGTATATTTTAGGCGCTCAATGAACTTGGAGATGCCCAAAACTGGCCGTTGGAGATAGTAGATGGGCGCATGCAAGAAATCACAGTTACCATCCCTTGGTCAACTTTGTTAAAAGATGATTCTATTGTGGAAATCAATGGCCTTTCGATTACAGTTCAGCCGAAAGTGCGACCTGAACCAGGTATAATATTATAATTAATTAGCTGTACTGTCCCATTGCTGGACATTCCACAACGTGGGCAAAGCACATGTCGGATTTTGTTTATTGCTTCAATATCTATTAACTTGCTCAGTTGGAACACAATGGACTTTCGTTCTGAAGGTGGTAGGTTAACCCCCCAGCACAACTCTGGATTTTCCTCAGAGAAAGAACACGCGAAGAACGTGCTTAGAAAACACGTACTCAAAACATCGCGAGGAAACCGGCATGTTCTGAAAACTACGACAGGACAGTGGCTTTCACTAAGCGGGTCAGCCATTGGTGATTGTAAACATTCACTTTGTTTATTCAGTATCCTCGATGCTGGAGTCGATGTGGTCCTCTATGTCCTCATCCATGCAGCTGGCTGCGGAGTGCCTGCGCGAAGAAGACGGGCCTCAGGAGTCACAGGCTGTTGAGGGGATAGAAATGTTTGCACATGCTATTGATTCAAGTAAGTTTATATGTATATAAATATTGAAAGATTGAATAATTAATTGTTGTTCCTTACTCTTGCTAATACTCGATAACGTCTGCGCCTATTTAGCTGTTGGTCTTGAAATATTTGTAGTACTGGAGTACTACAAAGGGAAGGTTTGAAAGGCGAAAATATGATAAATGAAAGCGGTAGATGCTGCGGGCGGGTCAGCTAGTAATTAAAAATTAAATAAATATTACTGGACAATTCACATAGCAACATCTAGCCTCGTGGTTAGCTGGAAGCTTTTGTTACTAGTGCTCGATTTCTGTAATTTACATACATAGATAGATAATGCTAGACTACTACATACTCTCGTCAATTAACTCGCTGATGATTGATTAGATTGAGTATATGAATAGAGGCTATGAAAACAACGTCTTTGTATCTTAGAAATACATCTACTTATCTTGATGTATGCACTTGACTTACCTAAGTACTAATTATTATGAGTTTTAACTTAGTTGGTTGGATTATTCTTGTATATTTGTACAACTGCTACATTAGGAATTCTCTATTCCATAACGCGGGCAAAGCGTCGTGTCAGGTTTTTTTTATTTTAATATTTTTTAACCGGTCATGTTGGCTAAGTGGAAGCACATAAGACTTTCATTCTGAAAGCCGTGCGTTCAAACCCCGCGCAAATGTTTGTGCAGCAAACACGTACTTTGGTAAAGGAAAACATAGTGAGGAAAACCTTGGTCAATTATGAAAATAATAACTTATCTCCTCTGCCTAGTATGATAAGAAAATAAATTGTTAATAAAGTTATTTCGTATCTTTCATTCTAGTTTTGAGCCGAGTCAAAGTGAAATTCGTTAACACGAAAATAAGAATAGAACATGTTCCGAAAAACGGTGATAGAGGCATTGCTTTGGAGATCCACATTAAAAAGTAAGTGCATGTTTATTACTAAAATAATGTTTAATACAATAGATATTATCTATTGTATTCGTTGTAGCTGATTCTATTAATACATTTATTCTAATAATGCGCTAGCTAGACAATGGAATTTGCACATAATACAGCAACTTTATTAATTCATCCATGTTTTGTTTCATTGGTCTAATACAGTTCTTGTCGATTACCACAGAAATTATTAAGAATCCATTCTCATTATAAATCTATAGAGATAATTTGAACGCGTTAATCTCAGGAACTGCGAGACAGATTTTAAACAGTATTTATGTATTGTATTAACTAAACATTAAGAAAGGTAAATGCTACTTTCTACCACTTGAAATGCCTTATTTCTGGAGTGTAATTCATTAAACCCGGGTAAAGCCAAGGGGGTCGCTAGTGACATTATCTGTAAGTAGAATAACTGACGCAACCCTACCCTATAACTTCTAGCATTACTTAATCGAAGCCTGTTTCCATCAGGTTTTAGAGGCTATGAACTAGACTAAAAAACTTAATAATTTTTAAAGTTGCATGTAGGTATGTAATTGTACATATTTAGTAAATGTACAAATGTGTAAAAGTAACATGTAAATAGATTGACGCAAAGGTCGGTGGCAAAGTATGTTCGCCTTAGAATAGAACATATTAGTTAAATAAATATAATTAAATTACTTTTTTGTTGAAACTTCACTCTGTATAAATGGATTGACGTCATCGTAGAAATGTAATTCAGCTTTAACAACACATCGATGCTGAATTTAAAATATGTTAAGTTCAAACACTTCTAAAATATCTGAATCTATCCCAATATAAAACCTTAAAGCGCAATGACGAAACAGATAAGTAAGTCACACGCTTCCTTCCTCGTAGTCGAATGACCTTTGCTGATTAGAATAATATCAATGAATTCGTAGCCTTGATGATCCTAAGCAATACGTTTTTGTTTATTTATTTGCATCATATCTATCCTGTATGCTTTGTAGTACTACCTAGTTATGTATCCGTGCCTGTATGAGGAGTGCTGACACTGCGTTAATGCACCTGCCTCCCAGATTGCGTGGGTGTAACATTCCGAGGCTAGGATTTGTTTAGTCTAAAGATTTCTTATATTAAAATTCAGTCTAACATCGACTCTTGAATTAATTGTCCGTCTTTTATTTTGGATTTAGTTTTTAAAAACATAATCCCCCTTCGTCGCGATTTGACTGGCGCAGCCGGTAGGATATCGGCGCGATATATCCTGTGCCTGTGAAGACCTCGTATCGGTCTGAGTACAAGGATTCGCGAGCGTTTTAACGTTAACCGATATCAAGAAAACCTAAATAAATTTGTCGCGCGACTTAGTGGAAATCTGTGGAAAATAAAGACGGCGATATTCAATATTGGAGGAAATGGGGAAAAGCGAACCGTGAGTAAACCTCTTCACTATCCTGCCTATCCCTGTTCTACTCCTTTAGCTATGTAATTAGTTAAGTTAGCCACTGCTATACAAGCATCGATAGGTAATATAATTTCCTTACAACCACTATGGAAATTATATGAGTGGCTTAGATTAAGTTTTAGATAAGTTAGTCACTGCTATACAAGCATCGATAGGTAATACAATTTCCTTACAACCTCTATGGAAATTGTATGAGTGACTTAGAATAAGTAATTAGTTAAGATTAGTTAAGTTAGTCACTGCTATACATGCATCGATAGGTATTATAATTTCCTTACAAACTCTAGGGAAATTATATGAGTGACTTAGATTAAGTAAGTGAATAAAATTATTATTTTTTTTGAAATTAAAAGTTTAAATAAATACATAAATTCATTTTTATGAAATAAATATATTAAATATATATAAAATAATTGTGCCGTAATAAATTTTATTTTTTCGATGTAATTAAGATAAAATTTTGTTTTGAAATATGGAGCCAACTTGCACCATCCCACTTGAGTTCATTGATTTAATTCCTGAATTTGATGGGGATGAAAGATTGCTTAACTTATTCATTAGAAAGAGTGAATATGTAATTAAAACTTTTAGATCAGAGTGTGTAGACACGGCTCAAGACATATATGTATTTCATATTGTCACAAGCCGCCTGAGAGGTAAAGCCGCCCACCTTATTAGTGAGCGCCAGGATATTACGACCTGGAATGAATTAAAATTGTTGTTAAGTAAACATTTCGGTGACCCGAGGTCAGAAGAGTGTATTGCTATAGAGTTGGAAAATATCAAAATTTCACATGGCGAATCTTATGTATTCTTTTGTCACAGAATTCAAACTGTTATAGCCGCATTGTTAGCCAAAATAAATTTAATCGAAGATGAGGCTCTTAAAGAAGCGAAAATGACCATTTACAATAATATGGCGTTAAATGTGTTTCTCTATAATTTACCAGAGGATATGCTCCGCGTAGTGAGACTTAACAGATGTAATGTATTGGAGGATGCGTTAACTATAGTTATGCAAGAAGTTAGCTTCTTGAAGTATTATAACAAGAACCGTCAGTTCTTATCTCAACAGTATTCTACACAACAAAATCCAACGCAATCCAATCCATTGGTAACAAATTTTAAGTCGGCTTTCCTGCCAAATAATTTTGACCTTAATTTATACACGGCCATCCTGAAAAATAAATTTGACCCTAATTTTAACACGGCCATCCTGACAAATAAAATTGACCGCAAGTTTACAACTAAAAATCAAGAGTTTATATTTGGTAACCAAACCCAAGGTTTTACACCACAAAATCAAAGTTTTAAATTTGGGATTCCCAAAGCTCAAGAATTTGGACCTTCCGTGCCAAATAAGTCAGAATTTAAATTCGGTATAAATCCAGTAGTACCAACCAACAACCAAAACCAAAATCAGCGGAATACACACGTCTACGACAACGACGTATCTATGCGTACTGCCCCGCCGAAAAACGGTTTTGTAACTCCGCTCACAAATAACTTATTCTATCCTAATGTGCTGACAGATTACCCGGAAGATGCGGAAAATTATTATTATGACACGGATAAAGACCTCGATAAGAAACCGCTACACACAGTGCACGTTAAACCACAGTCAGAAGTGAAAATTCCTGTTGATCTTTGTAATAGTGCAGCTATAACCGACCAAATTGATCTTGGTAAAGTTGATAGAGCTCTAGCTGCAACTGTTAATTGTGAGATAGGTTACGCTCCGACTGTTCTTCAAAATAAATCCGTTGAGGCTAAAATTAACAAACCCTTTGATATGACTAAACAAAAGACTAAAATTGGGAAGCTAAATTCAAACGCAAACGTGCTTTCGCGAATAATGATTAACGCTCTAGGTAAAGGTGATATCATTGAAAACCAATCGCCGACGGCCAATGTAGGTGACTTTGTTAATGACGACCTTGACAGACACATTCAGGATCTTACAAATGTTTTTCTACCACAAAAAGGTCCTGAAAAAATTGTGCATTCAATTGGTGACGTTCGTCATTCTGAAACTTTGTCCCACGCATCTGAAACAACCCGTAGAGCAGAAAGACCTAAGTACCTATACAAATATTTCACTAATAAAATGGGGAACAGGAAAGGAAACATTCAAAATGATAGAGGAGAGACTGAATTTGACTTAAGGGATGATGAAAACATCTTTATCGAAGGTAGAGAGCGTAGTGGTAAAGATAAGCCTAGGTTTGAAAAAGCGAATGTTAAAGGAAAGATAGATAAGAACTTTAAAGATGTGCGTCGTCCTCCAAAGATTCGTCCTGCTGCTGACCCAAGCAGTATTGACCCTGGCTCTTCAGCTCCAGCGGCTTAATCCCGATTAGTGAAATAACCGCCCTTATGTCTTATGACAATTTGCTGGTTATTAAAATATTAAACTTTTTAGGGAGATTTAGATTTAAACTTGAATAGTTATAACTATATAGTGATAGAAACTTACTTTACTTATTTCCTGTTGTCCAAGCTCTTAAGAGTTTGGTATCCTCAGGAAGTGAGATAGAATTATATTCCTTTTATATTTTTTATGCTTAATTTCTTAAGTTTTATTTTTTTATTAATTTAGATTTTTTTTTTGATTCAACATAAGTACATCTGCGTTATTTTATCTAAATATATTCATATAAAATAATAATTAAATAGACTAAAACAAACTTTAATAATTAATATTATAATTTAAAATAAATGTTTCCATACAATTGAATAAAATAGACCATATACTAAATGTAGAAAATAATCCCATTTAATCGTCAAAAATATGTCAATGTCTGTCAATCCTGTTGGTTCTTTTATTTACTCTTGTATGTAAAATTATATTAGATTAACATATAAAATATATATTTAAATATAACAATTTGGATAACAATGATGCAATTAAATATGACAATTTAATAAAAGGTTTGAATTCTCGCCAGCGTTCTATAGAAATTTAAACTACTCTACTATGTTACCGAAATGATTAAATTATTAACGAACTCTACTGTAAGAGTAACAATCTCGCACAATTTAACAATTCATTTTGTAAAGTTAACAAAGAAACTCAAGTTTATAAAATCTCAATTATTTACAAATTATTTTAACATAAATTTCAAATCATTTTGTCCTAAATTGAACGAGATTGAAAAGCTAAGATAAGATTTTAGTAAATTATGAATATTGCACCAATATGTTATTAATTCTAATGAACCTGTCAAAATTTAAAAAAATGTCTACATAAGACAATGAAATTGTTATCAAAATTCAAGAAACTGTGAGACATTGAAATCGTATTTTAAGAATATTAAGATAATTTTTGTTTTATAAATTCCATTAGTTAAGAAAATTACTTACTTTAAATATAAAATTGTTCCTTTGCCCATCACCTAACCTTAAACCAACCTTACCCTTATTATTATTACCTAAATACCTTACACCTTATAGTGAAAGAGTTGAAAGCCATCTCGCTGAATTCTCCTTGTCGGCCCATTGATGATAAAACTTACCTTTACAAGTATGTTGAAGCGCAGATCTTTGTACCAGCTGAAGTCACCTGGATCCTTGCCCTGATGAGGTAATCGAATAACGAAAGGTAAACAGATTTCCCTAAAACTCGATGATGTAGAGATAGAAGCAGTCCAGAGAAACCGTTGGATAACTTACTCTAAATCAGTCGCCGACATTACAGGAATATGTGTTAATGAAATTATACATTACACCCTTATTGGCATTTATCGATTTGGTATCATCATCATCATTTGGATATCATCGCATTTGGATATCATCGCATCGATTTGGAAGGATTTATTGGAGAAAACCTCACTTATCAGAACCTGCTATTTACATCATATCCTGAAAATCGGAAGCTGTTAACGCCGAAAATAGTGAAACCAGTGAAATTCAGTGGAATTGAGTTAACAAATTCAAAAGTTTTATCATATGCGTTAGAAAAAAGTGAAATTCAAAGTGATAATAAAGTTAACACAGAGAGTGTTAGGGTTGGAACAATTGTCTTATATATAGTTTTAGTTATAGGTTTTATGTCTTTTTCATATATAAAAATGTTTTTCTTTGTGTAAAATCTTTTTGGCTTGAAATCTTCCTCCGAAAAATTGTTCTTCGGATGATTTCAAACTAAAGGAGGGAGGAGTTATGTATCCGTGCCTGTATGAGGAGTGCTGACACTGCGTTAATGCACCTGCCTCCCAGATTGCGTGGGTGTAACATTCCGAGGCTAGGATTTGTTTAGTCTAAAGATTTCTTATATTAAAATTCAGTCTAACATCGACTCTTGAATTAATTGTCCGTCTTTTATTTTGGATTTAGTTTTTAAAAACATAATCCCCCTTCGTCGCGATTTGACTACCTTGGCTTTATTTATATTTATTTTGCACTAGAGGATGACGATTCTTTGTTTTGATTGACCAAACGCGTTGGAACTCACGTTCGATGATGCGTTCAATGTTATTGTCATTATTATTTATTTATTCAATTATTTCAGCATCGATTACTTCGATGAGGCGGGCACAGAGCCGACCCCAGACATGACCGACCCCGAAAAGTCAAAAACCTACGTCGTTGCCACATACACAAACAAGAAGATCAAATTCGACGGTGTGACTCTTTATACCGACGAATTCCCGTCTAAACTTCGCACCATGGCTCGATCACTCATCATGGAGAAATCAGTGTCCTCTCAAGCCGATAGAACGGAAAGCAGCGGCACTGACACAGAAATGAATTACACAAGCACAATGTCGGACGTTTTCTACGAGACGAGAAGCGTTATATCGACTATAGAACCCGACCCGATAAAGGAAATCATTGCTGAAGCAAAAAGTCGCACGGAATCCCGAGAATTAACCCCCGATGATAGATCTAACCAGCCGGACCCTATTCTGTTCGCCAAGCTGCTGGGGCAGCAAGAGTTGTGCTTGAAAATTAAGCATACGGAAGAAGTTGAGGGCCCTAAGGTTGAGATGAGAGTTATATTGGGTTCTTTTATAGTGTTTTTGTCGCCGAGGCAATTACACACATTGATTGAACTTGTTGACGCTTTGAATCAACCTGACTTAGAGGATACAAGGTATAGTATTTTTACCATTCAATATTTTGTGATTATTCCTCTTCCCGTCAATTTCGTCAATCCGACTAAGCTATATACTCGAAGACTGACAGCAGCATATGTAGAAACTGTACCAGCTTACTGCACAAATCCTTCAAGACCTAAAGTTTATTTATATTCGAGAGAGTCTTGCCCAGTAGTAGGACGTAATATGCCTACTACTCTTATTTATAAAGGGTAATAATTATTTTCCTGTGTAATTTTCAGTAACATCCCAATGAGACCGAGTGGAATCAACATTCACTGCAAACCTATGAAACAGGCTGATTTCCAACTTATAGAGGCGCAACTTCTTGGCAACTTGGAGCACCAAACTTCTAAGCCGACAGGAAAGTTTGGGTGGTCTGGCCCTAGTTTTGGTAAGTGTATTTTAAATGTCACTACAATATTATAAAACTCATTGTTTTTATTTATATTTTCATTTTTATCAATTGTTAAGGGTTTCTAGATTGAGAGTTATAGAGTAGTGAGGGAAAGAGTTAAGGTAAGGTTTGTATAATAGTGATTATGATGATAATGACAAATCCATTCAACAATATCTAGCTCTGTATTATCTTCTTCTGGCTTCCTTTATGGTTTATGGCTTGCTGTTTTTGGTTAAAACAATTTAGCCAGTGTCCAAGTGCGATTAATCTTATCGCAGTTTACAAGCGTTAACGTCAGAGCTTTATAAGCACGGTGCTCTTCACAAAACATACATAATACATGTTTTGTGAATACTTAATTCTAATTTGAATTGTTTTGACAACAGATGACAGTGACGTAGAAAGCGACAAGTTCCACCCGATGACGTCACACAACCAGATGACAGAGAGTTTCACTTCATCCGTTAGCTCTATGAGCACCAGCATGACGTCCAGTGTGAACCTGCCGACCGCGCAGCCACGGATCAAGAGGAACAAGAAAGGTAAGGAGTATGAATAGTGATGAAGATATAAGGTGTATGATACAACCAGATAACAGAGAGTGATGAGAACCGGTAAAATAAAACAGTAAATAATTCACTAGGTTTTTCTTCACGGTCGATTATTAGAAAAAAATGTAGGATATTGTCAAAAAAAACAATATGTACTAATCTTAAATAAAATATAAATTAAAAAAAACATTACCACTGATTTTTCATTTTTCTAGTTCCACACATCGATGGAGATCCTACAGCGGAAGTCTCTCATGTTAGCCTACGGATCACTTCTTTGTCCTGTGTCCTTCTGCATAAGGTAAAGATCTTAATTCCTGATCGTTATTCCGTTATTAAGTTCAGCCGTTCTTCAGTTATATATAAGTAGCTGTCGGTTGAGGGGTCGGCTAGTATACCAATATAATCTACTTATGTAATAACATTACAATAATATTTCTCCCACAGGATATTCTAATAGGGTCCGCCATCGGGTCTGACTGCATCTCGCCGGCCAGTGCCAATAGAATGCACGAAACGGCTTCGAACTTCTTTGCGCGTCTCACTGCGATCTATATCGCTGAGGGAGATGTCTTCAGTGCGGTTAATGACGCTATCGATAAGGCAACGACTTCTAATCATTTAAGGTACGTTTCTTTTAAGTTTTAAATTAAGGTACTTACATTCACTATCTATGTAACATGAAAGATTTTTTTTTTATATTTCATCATCACCCTTCATTTACGTGCATTTTGCTGGAACTCAGTTTCAAATATTATATAATGGCATACAATACAAAACACTTTATTGTACACAAAAAACATAAATAAAACACAAAGAGAAACACGTATTATATTTTTAATTATATTTAAGATCTTGCCTGGTCTTGTTGCGAAACAAATAAATTTTAATGGATCTCATGAAAAAAATCTTCAGTTGTCTATAGGTTCTTTTTAAATTTGGCATTTCATTCTTATTGAAGTGGATGAATTTCTTTGTTTCTTGAAATTCTTGAAATTTTAATCTTTTCTTACAGGTTCCTAACTTCAGACATAACTTTAGACGGGAGTGAGAAAGTAACGTCACACGGCAGCCAAACCGTCTGCGAAGCGGCAGTAAGGAACACTCTGGTCAGAGAATGTTTGTACAAGTTTGAAGATACTAAACCACAGGCTTTCGACCTAGTCAAGTTTGAGCGTAAAGGTAAGTGATCATCTATCTGTACTTTTTGGTTGTATATAGGAAGTTTATAGCAGAAATGAGTTAGTTTCAATCAATTGAAAAATAATGTTATGAGAGGGAAATAGTATTTTCATTTAAATATCCGTATAAATAGTGTAATATAATAGATATTTTTAATATAGGTATGTTAAGTAATGTCTAAATCTATAACTAATTACAAACAAACTCCTTAATTTATCATATTCTTTCAATAGCTGAAGATGAAGACGATAACGGGAGTCGCCGTGGATCTACCACCGGCTCCAAAGCAAACATTCGACTTTACTTCAAGCAGACTTCTAAATTCGTCCGGATTGCTGGAGAGAAGAAACTTGTTTATCCTACTACTGATGTCGTGTACGTATTTACTCTTAATATATTATATCTAAAAATCGTCACACGGCTCGTTATATTATATCTAATAAATGTTTATATATAAACATCAATTGCTGTTCGTTAGCTGATTTTTTTCTTCAAGTATTCGTAGTAGTCCAGGGAAAGTTTAAAAGGTTTGAAAGCGGGCGAAACCGCGGGCAGGTCTGCTAGTATAATTTATATATCTTATAAAAATAGCAACCCATACACTAACGTTTATTCCTTCCGGCTTTCCCGTGTACAGATAAGCGACGGGATAAAATAAAACACGACGTGAAGGGTCGCGGTGTTATAATACCGTCATTCTTTCCGCTATTGCAAATACACTGGCGTTCATTCCGTAAGGATCGTACATTCCGGCAGGAATGAACGTTAGTGTATGTGCCGCTAATCTGAAGTGAGTCTCGTTTTTTTAATGACAAAGAACCTTGTGAGACCCGAACTCGAGGCCTCTCTCTCGACGAGCTTCTAAGATAAGCCTTCCAAGTCAAAAATCAATATAATTTCCAGTATAAAATGCACCCCGTTCTTCGTGGACATAGAGCTGACGTTGATGGAGCGTATGTCGGCGCTGTGGGGCGGCGGCGCGCGCGGCGGTCCGCAGCCCGCGCCACCGTCTAACGCTCCTAACAACCAACTGAATATCTCTCTACAGTGCCCTAGTCTCAACGCTATACTTAGGTAAGCAAACAAACAATCGATAAAAACAATCAATAATTCCTCTCGGTGACTTTTTTAACACTCTCGACGTTTCGACCACGACAAGAGCAGTCTTTTTCAGGAGGAGTGAGCGTCCCGCCGTGCTCCGTCTCCTCTCTGCTCGCGCGCGCTGTTCTCACTTATTTTATTTGTAGTCGAAACGTACAGTTTTTAGGTTGACTATAAAAAGGTAAGTACGTGGGTAATTCCTGTAATTATAAAACTCAAAGTGTAACACGAAAATTTGAAGACTGAAAACAATTAATTCATTCAATGAACTATATAAAGGAGTTACTTGGAGGATTATACAATGCAGAAAAAAAATAAACCTCATTGCTTCGCGATGACCATCCACACGCTGCTTATCATAGTTTTACTCTAAGAATAATTCATACTCGGTATCAATATTTTATTTATGTATGAATTTTTAAAAACTTAATATTTTTTATCCTTAAATTTATTCCTTATGATTGACCACCAGGTTCCCAATAGCAGACCTCCGCCCAGGAATAAGCAGGGAGTCGCGTAAAGTTCGTCCCGACTACTTAACGTTCAAATTCACGAACGCCACAATCAGCTGCCAACAGTCGCCGAGCACGCGACCGCTACCGACCACTGTGACGTTGAAAACGACATCACTGGACTTGTATTATCATGTGAGTGAACCTTATTACATGAACATAGGGTTAAAATGAAAACAATATCACATAAAAGTAATAAGGTAAGTTATATTTATAAATTAAATAATTTTGCTGGACCTATCCGTTATTTTACGAGTCATATTTGACGTTAGTCTGTCGGAAAATTATCGCACTATAATCTTCCTCAATTTATAAAGAAATGCTTACATTTAAAGATCAAAAGTTTTCAAAAGATCATAAGTAAGTAAAATCAAGATATCAAAAGTTTTTGATGTGAATGTTTTCATACATTATTTACAGTTCACAAAACAAGCAGATAGGTACATAAAGTGGACGAAAAACGAACTTTCGACGATTATCTCATTGTAAACCTTTACATGAATCAAATGTTCACAAACATGCCTATGTTATTCCTTCTCAGAATCTTAGTTAACCTAGACACAATAAGAAGGTATTGTATTTAGAATAACCTAAGCTTGTTTGTTTTAGGAAAACGACACGCTACCAGCAACTCATATAGCTAACACGACAATGGACAGCAATACCAGTGAAGGAAATATCTTGAGCGGAAGTTTACCGTCCTCTCTACTGCCTACGTGAGTTAACAAAATTTACCTTAACCATAAACAAACTCAACTTTATTATTGTCTATGCCTTGTGTTATTGGAATCATTATTTCAGACGTAGGACTTCCAATAATACTGCTAACCCTAATATTTTTTGTTGTAATTAGCCGTAACTTTATTCTTTTTTGGTACAATATTTTTACAATAATAGAACTATCTATGTAAAAGTTTTATGCGTTTGATTGAAGTGTTTAATAAATAAATACAATTTATACATGATTAACTGTCCTATTTATCTCTATTAAATTTCGTTATACATTTCAGGATCTCACTAACATTTAAGCCTAAGAACCCTAACAAGGGTCCATTCGACAATTTGCACGAAGAGCCTTGTTTCGCGCCAGCCAACGTCAACCCTATGACGGCATCTATGTACATTATGAACAACCTCCGTAGCACACAGCCCAGTCCATTCAGCGGGAAGAAACAAGCGCATCAGAGCGTCACTAAACACGAGAGCAGTCCGCAGCAAAGTAAGCTTTAACCCCTTTTTTTATTTTAAACCTTATTTCAGCATTTATAAAACCTCTTCTCTTGGAAATAGACTTGTTTTAGTTCCATTCTTCTATTTGTTTCCTCGGATATTATAAACAACCTTTGTAGCACACAACCTAGTCCATTTAGCAGGAAGAAATAAGCACATCAGAGCGTCACTAAACATGAGAGCAGTCCAAGAAAGCTGTTATGAAAAAATATTAAATAAATTGAATTTGATCTATCATATTTAGGGCTTAGTAAAAAAAGTATTTGAAGGTTTTAAAAGCATATATTGTCTAATCTAAATCCACTTTTTTATTGTTTATTCATGCTTGTTTCAGGCCAAGAAGAAGAGCTGATTGTGCCAGGGAATGAGGAAGAAATGGCCGAATTCACAAGCAACTCTATAGAATTGTCTTCTATACATTTGGAATTCATCCTACCCATTCTAAGCTTGCAACTTGAGTAAGTAATCTATGGAATTTCAGATCACCATTCCAATCAATCTACTTTTAAAATCATCTTCCTCATCGTCCATATTTATTGACTTGTACAAGATATCGTATTAGGTTTTTATGGAAATAAATGTGCATTAATCTTTGAGTCATTTCAGCATCTACTGCTCGACATAAAATATCATTTTCAGTTATTTCGATCGAAATCATCTTGCATCCACCGTAGATTTTCAGAACCTTATTATTTGACTAAAAATAAAAAAGTATCTATAAGATCCAAGTTAGTTTTCGTCAGATTTAATGATTTTGCAGATCCAAACAACTGTACGAGATAATCTACAACAGAATAAATTCCGACCTATTACTATGGGAGCCGCAAATGGTGGATCCGTTTGAGATCAGTCCTTTGGCGTGTGCAGCTATCAACCCCGCTTTCGGAATGTGCAAGGCGAAAGGATATGGTATGTACCAGTTATTCATTTTATAACAACGGGAGTTACTCACGTATTTACAAAGGAGTTGAAACACTCGACGTTTCGACCAATACATGAGCATTCCTTCTCAGAAAAAAAATGTACCAGTTAGTTTTTTTTGTTATTTATTTATGTATTTAGGCACTGCCAACAGCAGTTGCAACAAACTAAACTGAAATTAAACCTTAAATTATGAAATAAGGATAAGGAACTCCCCAATAGAATAATTTATAAGATTTGGTAAAAAAAAAACACGCTTTTTAGGCAGTACACAGAACAACACTGCTGTCCTTCGTCTGGTATATAAATCCCTTGGCTTTTCCATGGGGAGGTACTGTTCTTAGACTGGCACGCATAATGGACTAACTTTGTGTCTAAATGCCCCCTAAGCTCTTAACTAGACCAGCACCACCAGCACCACACGGCAAGACTTGTATAAATAACAATTCGTCACTTACAGATTCTGATTCCGAAAGCTCATCGTCAGAGGAAGAAAACCTATATTATTCTACTTACGATAACAAACTGAAGAAAGGACTTGGAACGCATCGGCCGGCGCCTGAGAAAATAGATACGCACAATTTCTGTCTCACTTTCAAAGTCGGGAAGGGGTTACTTACTATTTACGCGCCTGTTCGAGTGAGTATGGGATTGTGGGCATTATTTTAATGGATTTTACATGTAGCCCGGGTAAGGTTTAAAAGGTGTGTAATAATGGGAATAAACCGGGTGAAGCCGCGGGCGGGTTAGCTAGTTAGTTATATTTTTACAAACTGTCTAAACAGTCATTACACTCAATTAAGGCTTGATATGATTTTTTTAATCAAGACATCATCGCCACATTATATCAACTCATTTATCTATTACTGGGATAGCTTTGCCATATAAAACACAAGTAACTTAAAATTACTTACATCATTTCTGTATTAAAGTTTAGTTTTTATCTCTTTACAGGACAGCAATAAAAGAGTCGTGCCAGGTCAGATGGGAGAACTAGTGTTAGAAGCACACAAACTGTCAATGTGCGAAGTGAGCGGCCTGAACGGACGACCAAAGACAGCGCAGATTTGTCTCCGCGCCGGCAAAGTCACGCTTTACCATGATGGTGAGTTTAATTAAATTTGACTGACTATTCTTTACATATATAAAGGTGATTTACATCAAAAGGAATAAAAACTTTGAACTGAAAGATATTCAAATCTAGCTGTCCGCCCTGCGACTCCGCCCGCGTTATAATATTTTTTTAAAGTATTATATGTCCTTCAGTTTCAGCCAAATCGATTCGGCCGTGTAACTAACACTACTATCTTTTATAAATATAAGATAAATGGAATTTGCTAAAACACCTTGGGTTCGTAGTAGAATAATGTAAAAGTCTTTAAAAAGTATGAAATCAATCATAAACAACTTTACCTACATGGTCATAAATAAGATGCATGCCATGGTCTTATATTTTAGTGCGCAAGTATTCTTGCAAAACCGCAAGTTCTAATATTCGCTCTTGCCGTTGTCGCATCGAAATACGCTTTCTTAAACGTCCTGTCCAAACTTTATTATTTATTTATTTATTTCACAACATAAAACATTATTACAAAAGAAAAAATAACTATAACACAAAGAAAACCACAGAGGTTTATAAGTTAGTGTTATTATGAGTCACTTATAACGAGATGGTTGAAATTTTAAAATTAAAGGTAAGTAAGTACTTAATATTATACAAATAAGAGAAAAACAAACTATTTTAACCTAAGTTCGGAATTGGGTAGGTACCTATTTGAGTATTAAACCTATGAAGGTTAGCTAGAAAGTAAGATTTAAGTTTAAATTTTATGTTTTTGCGGGTTATAGCATCCCGCAATTCAGTAGGTAAATCATTTACGAGCCGGGGAACCAGGTGACATGGTGTCTGTGAAGTTAGCAGAGCAACTCTTAGCAGAGCATGATTTAACGAGAGTTCTGTTAGCGTGCACAATAGTTCTATAGTTCCTGATACTTTTCAGAAATAGTTCTGACGTTTTTACAGGAAAATTGAAAATACTGAAATGCTCTGCTAACTTCGCATTGGGGCCCAGCAGAGCATCGCTTTAAAACGACACCAATCAAATAATTCTTATATAAAACATATAAATACATAGTTCTACATATAAAAAAACAACTAAAAGTATGTGGAAATAACAAAAATAATATTTAAGGAACAAATTTAAATTTTGTTCAAATTCTGTAAACTAACCTAATAATTAACGATGATTCAGAGGTCTATAAAAAAAGTTCTGTCAGAGTTCCCATAGCGTGCATTGAGTTTTAGTTAGTTAGTACTCTATTCTAGAGGATTCTATAGTAATTTGATATAGTTCCTAGAATTTTTTGAACAAAACAGTGTTTTGAAGTCTGACCAAAATTTGAATTTTCCTTCAAAAATGCTATAGTTCAGAGGTCTATAAAAAAGGTTCTATCAGAGTTCCCATAGCGTGCATTGAGTTTTAGTTAGTTAGTACTGTATTCTAGAGGATTCTATAGTAATTTGAAATAGTTCCTACAATTTATTGAACAAAACAGTGTTTTGAAGTCTGACCAAAATTTGAATTTTCCTTCAAAAATGCTATAGTTCAGAGGTCTATAAAAAAGGTTCTATCAGAGTTCCCATAGCGTGCATTGAGTTTTAGTTAGTTAGTACTCTATTCTAGAGGATTCTATAGTAATTTGATATAGTTCCTAGAATTTTTTGAACAAAACAGTGTTTTGAGGTCTGACCAAAATTTGAATTTTCCTTCAAAAATGCTATAGTTCAGAGGTCTATAAAAAAGGTTCTATCAGAGTTCCCATAGCGTGCATTGAGTTTTAGTTAGTTAGTACTCTATTCTAGAGGATTCTATAGTAATTTGATATAGTTCCTAGAATTTTTTGAACAAAACAGTGTTTTGAAGTCTGACCATAATTTGAATTTTCCTTCAAAAATGCTATAGTTCAGAGGTCTATAAAAAAGGTTCTATCAGAGTTCCCATAGCGTGCATTGAGTTTTAGTTAGTTAGTACTCTATTCTAGAGGATTCTATAGTAATTTGAAATAGTTCCTAGAATTTATTGAACAAAACAGTGTTATGAAGATTCACCGAAAACGGAATTTTCCTTCAAAGTTGCTATAGTTCAGAGGTCTATAAAAAAGGTTCTATCAGAGTTCCCATAGCGTGCATTGAGTTTGAGTTAGCTAGTACTCTATTTTAGAGGATTCAATAGTAATTTGAAAAAGTTCCAAGAATTTATTGAACAAAACAGTGTTTTGAAGTCTGACCAAAATTAAAATTTTCCTTCAAAAATGCTATAGTTCAGAGGTCTATAAAAAAGGTTCTATCAGAGTTCCCATAGCGTGCATTGAGTTTTAGTTAGTTAGTACTCTATTCTAGAGGATTCTGTAGTAATTTGATTTAGTTCCTAGAATTTTTTGAACAAAACAGTGTTTTGAAGTCTGACCATAATTTGAATTTTCCTTCAAAAATGCTATAGTTCAGAGGTCTATAAAAAAGGTTCTATCAGAGTTCCCATAGCGTGCATTGAGTTTTAGTTAGCTAGTACTCTATTCTAGAGGATTCAATAGTAATTTGAAATAGTTCCTAGAATTTTTTGAACAAAACAGTGTTTTGAAGTCTGACCAAAATTTAAATTTTCCTTCAAAAATGCTATAGTTCAGAGGTCTATAAAAAAGGTTCTATCAGAGTTCCCATAGCGTGCATTGAGTTTTAGTTAGCTAGTACTCTATTCTAGAGGATTCTATAGTAATTTGATATAGTTCCTAGAATTTTTTGAACAAAACAGTGTTTTGAAGTCTGACCAAAATTTAAATTTTCCTTCAAAAATGCTATAGTTCAGAGGTCTATAAAAAAGGTTCTATCAGAGTTCCCATAGCGTGCATTGAGTTTTAGTTAGCTAGTACTCTATTCTAGAGGATTCTGTAGTAATTTCATATAGTTCCTAGAATTTTTTAAAAAAACAGTGTTTTGAGTTCTGACCAAAATTTGAATTTTCCTTCAAAAATGCTATAGTTCAGAGGTCTATAAAAAAGGTTCTATCAGAGTTCTCATAGCGTGCATTAGGTTTTAGTTAGTTAGTACTCTATTCTAGAGGATTCTATAGTAATTTGAAATAGTTCCTAGAATTTATTGAACAAAACAGTGTTATGAAGATTCACCGAAAACGGAATTTTTTAAAAAATTCTAGGAACTATATCAAATTACTATAGAATCCTCTAGAATAGAGTACTAGCTTACTAAAACTCAATGCACGCTATGGGAACTCTGATAGAACCTTTTTTATAGACCTCTGAACTATAGCATTTTTGAAGGAAAATTTTAATTTTGGTCAGACTTCAAAACACTGTTTTGTTCAATAAATTCTTGGAACTTTTTCAAATTACTATAAAATCCTCTAGAATAGAGTACTAGCTAACTAAAACTCAATGCACGCTATGGGAACTCTGATAGAACCTTTTTTATAGACCTCTGAACTATAGCATTTTTGAAGGAAAATTTTAATTTTGGTCAGACTTCAAAACACTGTTTTGTTCAATAAATTCTTGGAACTATATCAAATTACTATTGAATCCTCTAAAATAGAGTACTAGCTAACTAAAACTCAATGCACGCTATGGGAACTCTGATAGAACCTTTTTTATAGACCTCTGAACTATAGCAACTTTGAAGGAAAATTCCGTTTTCGGTGAATCTTCATAACACTGTTTTGTTCAATAAATTCTAGGAACTATTTCAAATTACTATAGAATCCTCTAGAATAGAGTACTAACTAACTAAAACCCAATGCACGCTATGAGAACTCTGATAGAACCTTTTTTATAGACCTCTGAACTATAGCAATTTTGAAGGAAAATTCAAATTTTGGTCAGAACTCAAAACACTGTTTTGTTCAATAAATTCTTGGAACTTTTTCAAATTACTATAGAATCCTCTAGAATAGAGTACTAGCTAACTAAAACTCAATGCACGCTATGGGAACTCTGATAGAACCTTTTTTATAGACCTCTGAACTATAGCATTTTTGAAGGAAAATTTTAATTTTGGTCAGACTTCAAAACACTGTTTTGTTCAATAAATTCTTGGAACTATATCAAATTACTATTGAATCCTCTAAAATAGAGTACTAGCTAACTAAAACTCAATGCACGCTATGGGAACTCTGATAGAACCTTTTTTATAGACCTCTGAACTATAGCAACTTTGAAGGAAAATTCCGTTTTCGGTGAATCTTCATAACACTGTTTTGTTCAATAAATTCTAGGAACTATTTCAAATTACTATAGAATCCTCTAGAATAGAGTACTAACTAACTAAAACCCAATGCACGCTATGAGAACTCTGATAGAACCTTTTTTATAGACCTCTGAACTATAGCAATTTTGAAGGAAAATTCAAATTTTGGTCAGAACTCAAAACACTGTTTTGTTCAATAAATTCTTGGAACTTTTTCAAATTACTATAGAATCCTCTAGAATAGAGTACTAGCTAACTAAAACTCAATGCACGCTATGGGAACTCTGATAGAACCTTTTTTATAGACCTCTGAACTATAGCAACTTTGAAGGAAAATTCCGTTTTCGGTGAATCTTCATAACACTGTTTTGTTCAATAAATTCTAGGAACTATTTCAAATTACTATAGAATCCTCTAGAATAGAGTACTAACTAACTAAAACTCAATGCACGCTATGGGAACTCTGATAGAACCTTTTTTATAGACCTCTGAACTATAGCATTTTTGAAGGAAAATTCAAATTATGGTCAGACTTCAAAACACTGTTTTGTTCAAAAAATTCTAGGAACTATATCAAATTACTATAGAATCCTCTAGAATAGAGTACTAACTAACTAAAACTCAATGCACGCTATGGGAACTCTGATAGAACCTTTTTTATAGACCTCTGAACTATAGCATTTTTGAAGGAAAATTCAAATTTTGGTCAGACCTCAAAACACTGTTTTGTTCAAAAAATTCTAGGAACTATATCAAATTACTATAGAATCCTCTAGAATAGAGTACTAACTAACTAAAACTCAATGCACGCTATGGGAACTCTGATAGAACCTTTTTTATAGACCTCTGAACTATAGCATTTTTGAAGGAAAATTCAAATTTTGGTCAGACTTCAAAACACTGTTTTGTTCAATAAATTGTAGGAACTATTTCAAATTACTATAGAATCCTCTAGAATACAGTACTAACTAACTAAAACTCAATGCACGCTATGGGAACTCTGATAGAACCTTTTTTATAGACCTCTGAACTATAGCATTTTTGAAGGAAAATTCAAATTTTGGTCAGACTTCAAAACACTGTTTTGTTCAAAAAATTCTAGGAACTATATCAAGTTACTATAGAATCCTCTAGAATAGAGTACTAGCTAACTAAAACTCAATGCACGCTATGGGAACTCTGATAGAACCTTTTTTATAGAACTCTGAACTATAGCATTTTTGAAGGAAAATTTAAATTTTGGTCAGACTTCAAAACACTGTTTTGTTCAATAAATTCTTGGAACTTTTTCAAATTACTATTGAATCCTCTAAAATAGAGTACAAGCTAACTTAAACTCAATGCACGCTATGGGAACTCTGATAGAACCTTTTTTATAGACCTCTGAACTATAGCAACTTTGAAGGAAAATTCCGTTTTCGGTGAATCTTCATAACACTGTTTTGTTCAATAAATTCTAGGAACTATTTCAAATTACTATAGAATCCTCTAGAATAGAGTACTAACTAACTAAAAATCAATGCACGCTATGGGAACTCTGATAGAACCTTTTTTATAGACCTCTGAACTATAGCAACTTTGAAGGAAAATTCCGTTTTCGGTGAATCTTCATAACACTGTTTTGTTCAATAAATTCTAGGAACTATTTCAAATTACTATAGAATCCTCTAGAATAGAGTACTAACTAACTAAAAATCAATGCACGCTATGGGAACTCTGATAGAACCTTTTTTATAGACCTCTGAACTATAGCATTTTTGAAGGAAAATTCAAATTATGGTCAGACTTCAAAACACTGTTTTGTTCAAAAAATTCTAGGAACTATATCAAATTACTATAGAATCCTCTAGAATAGAGTACTAACTAACTAAAACTCAATGCACGCTATGGGAACTCTGATAGAACCCTTTTTATAGACCTCTGAACTATAGCATTTTTGAAGGAAAATTCAAATTTCGGTCAGACTTCAAAACACTGTTTTGTTCAAAAAATTCTAGGAACTATATGAAATAACTACAGAATCCTCTAGAATAGAGTACTAACTAACTAAAATTCAATGCACGCTATGGGAACTCTGATAGAACCTTTTTTATAGACCTCTGAACTATAGCATTTTTGAAGGAAAATTTTAATTTTGGTCAGACTTCAAAACACTGTTTTGTTCAATAAATTCTTGGAACTTTTTCAAATTACTATTGAAACCTCTAAAATAGAGTACTAGCTAACTAAAACTCAATGCACGCTATGGGAACTCTGATAGAACCTTTTTTATAGACCTCTGAACTATAGCAACTTTGAAGGAAAATTCCGTTTTCGGTGAATCTTCATAACACTGTTTTGTTCAATAAATTCTAGGAACTATTTCAAATTACTATAGAATCCTCTAGAGTAGAGTACTAACTAACTAAAACTCAATGCACGCTATGGGAACTCTGATAGAACCTTTTTTATAGACCTCTGAACTATAGCATTTTTGAAGGAAAATTCAAATTATGGTCAGACTTCAAAACACTGTTTTGTTCAAAAAATTCTAGGAACTAAATCAAATTACTATAGAATCCTCTAGAATAAAGTACTAACTAACTAAAACTCAATGCAGGCTATGGGAACTCTGATAGAACCTTTTTTATAGACCTCTGAACTATAGCATTTTTGAAGGAAAATTCAAATTTTGGTCAGACTTCATACACTGTTTTGTTCAAAAAATTCTAGGAACTATATCAAATTACTATAGAATCCTCTAGAATAGAGTACTAACTAACTAAAACTCAATGCACGCTATGGGAACTCTGATAGAACCTTTTTTATAGACCTCTGAACTATAGCATTTTTGAAGGAAAATTCAAATTTTGGTCAGACTTCAAAACACTGTTTTGTTCAAAAAATTCTAGGAACTATATCAAATTACTATAGAATCCTCTAGAATAGAGTACTAACTAACTAAAACTCAATGCACGCTATGGGAACTCTGATAGAACCCTTTTTATAGACCTCTGAACTATAGCATTTTTGAAGGAAAATTCAAATTTTGGTCAGACTTCAAAACACTGTTTTGTTCAATAAATTCTTGGAACTATATCAAATTACTATTGAATCCTCTAAAATAGAGTACTAGCTAACTAAAACTCAATGCACGCTATGGGAACTCTGATAGAACCTTTTTTATAGACCTCTGAACTATAGCAACTTTGAAGGAAAATTCCGTTTTCGGTGAATCTTCATAACACTGTTTTGTTCAATAAATTCTAGGAACTATTTCAAATTACTATAGAATCCTCTAGAATAGAGTACTAACTAACTAAAACCCAATGCACGCTATGAGAACTCTGATAGAACCTTTTTTATAGACCTCTGAACTATAGCAATTTTGAAGGAAAATTCAAATTTTGGTCAGAACTCAAAACACTGTTTTGTTCAATAAATTCTTGGAACTTTTTCAAATTACTATTGAATCCTCTAGAATAGAGTACTAGCTAACTAAAACTCAATGCACGCTATGGGAACTCTGATAGAACCTTTTTTATAGACCTCTGAACTATAGCAACTTTGAAGGAAAATTCCGTTTTCGGTGAATCTTCATAACACTGTTTTGTTCAATAAATTCTAGGAACTATTTCAAATTACTATAGAATCCTCTAGAATAGAGTACTAACTAACTAAAACCCAATGCACGCTATGAGAACTCTGATAGAACCTTTTTTATAGACCTCTGAACTATAGCATTTTTGAAGGAAAATTCAAATTTTGGTCAGAACTCAAAACACTGTTTTGTTAAAAAAATTCTAGGAACTATATCAAATTACTATAGAATCCTCTATAATAGAGTACTAGCTAACTAAAACTCAATGCACGCTATGACAACTCTGATAGAACCTTTTTTATAGACCTCTGAACTATAGCATTTTTGAAGGAAAATTCAAATTATGGTCAGACTTCAAAACCCTGTTTTGTTCAAAAAATTCTAGGAACTATATCAAATTACTATAGAATCCTCTAGAATAGAGTACTAACTAACTAAAACTCAATGCACGCTATGGGAACTCTGATAGAACCTTTTTTATAGACCTCTGAACTATAGCATTTTTGAAGGAAAATTCAAATTTTGGTCAGACTTCATACACTGTTTTGTTAAAAAAATTCTAGGAACTATATCAAATTACTATAGAATCCTCTATAATAGAGTACTAGCTAACTAAAACTCAATGCACGCTATGACAACTCTGATAGAACCTTTTTTATAGACCTCTGAACTATAGCATTTTTGAAGGAAAATTCAAATTATGGTCAGACTTCAAAACACTGTTTTGTTCAAAAAATTCTAGGAACTATATCAAATTACTATAGAATCCTCTAGAATAGAGTACTAACTAACTAAAACTCAATGCACGCTATGGGAACTCTGATAGAACCTTTTTTATAGAACTCTGAACTATAGCATTTTTGAAGGAAAATTTAAATTTTGGTCAGACTTCAAAACACTGTTTTGTTCAATAAATTCTTGGAACTTTTTCAAATTACTATTGAATCCTCTAAAATAGAGTACAAGCTAACTTAAACTCAATGCACGCTATGGGAACTCTGATAGAACCTTTTTTATAGACCTCTGAACTATAGCAACTTTGAAGGAAAATTCCGTTTTCGGTGAATCTTCATAACACTGTTTTGTTCAATAAATTCTAGGAACTATTTCAAATTACTATAGAATCCTCTAGAATAGAGTACTAACTAACTAAAAATCAATGCACGCTATGGGAACTCGGATAGAACCTTTTTTATAGACCTCTGAACTATAGCAACTTTGAAGGAAAATTCCGTTTTCGGTGAATCTTCATAACACTGTTTTGTTCAATAAATTCTAGGAACTATTTCAAATTACTATAGAATCCTCTAGAATAGAGTACTAACTAACTAAAAATCAATGCACGCTATGGGAACTCTGATAGAACCTTTTTTATAGACCTCTGAACTATAGCATTTTTGAAGGAAAATTCAAATTATGGTCAGACTTCAAAACACTGTTTTGTTCAAAAAATTCTAGGAACTATATCAAATTACTATAGAATCCTCTAGAATAGAGTACTAACTAACTAAAACTCAATGCACGCTATGGGAACTCTGATAGAACCCTTTTTATAGACCTCTGAACTATAGCATTTTTGAAGGAAAATTCAAATTTTGGTCAGACTTCAAAACACTGTTTTGTTCAAAAAATTCTAGGAACTATATGAAATTACTACAGAATCCTCTAGAATAGAGTACTAACTAACTAAAACTCAATGCACGCTATGGGAACTCTGATAGAACCTTTTTTATAGACCTCTGAACTATAGCATTTTTGAAGGAAAATTTTAATTTTGGTCAGACTTCAAAACACTGTTTTGTTCAATAAATTCTTGGAACTTTTTCAAATTACTATTGAAACCTCTAAAATAGAGTACTAGCTAACTAAAACTCAATGCACGCTATGGGAACTCTGATAGAACCTTTTTTATAGACCTCTGAACTATAGCAACTTTGAAGGAAAATTCCGTTTTCGGTGAATCTTCATAACACTGTTTTGTTCAATAAATTCTAGGAACTATTTCAAATTACTATAGAATCCTCTAGAATAGAGTACTAACTAACTAAAACTCAATGCACGCTATGGGAACTCTGATAGAACCTTTTTTATAGACCTCTGAACTATAGCATTTTTGAAGGAAAATTCAAATTATGGTCAGACTTCAAAACACTGTTTTGTTCAAAAAATTCTAGGAACTAAATCAAATTACTATAGAATCCTCTAGAATAAAGTACTAACTAACTAAAACTCAATGCACGCTATGGGAACTCTGATAGAACCTTTTTTATAGACCTCTGAACTATAGCATTTTTGAAGGAAAATTCAAATTTTGGTCAGACTTCATACACTGTTTTGTTCAAAAAATTCTAGGAACTATATCAAATTACTATAGAATCCTCTAGAATAGAGTACTAACTAACTAAAACTCAATGCACGCTATGGGAACTCTGATAGAACCTTTTTTATAGACCTCTGAACTATAGCATTTTTGAAGGAAAATTCAAATTTTGGTCAGACTTCAAAACACTGTTTTGTTCAAAAAATTCTAGGAACTATATCAAATTACTATAGAATCCTCTAGAATAGAGTACTAACTAACTAAAACTCAATGCACGCTATGGGAACTCTGATAGAACCCTTTTTATAGACCTCTGAACTATAGCATTTTTGAAGGAAAATTCAAATTTTGGTCAGACTTCAAAACACTGTTTTGTTCAAAAAATTCTAGGAACTATATGAAATTACTACAGAATCCTCTAGAATAGAGTACTAACTAACTAAAACTCAATGCACGCTATGGGAACTCTGATAGAACCTTTTTTATAGACCTCTGAACTATAGCATTTTTGAAGGAAAATTTTAATTTTGGTCAGACTTCAAAACACTGTTTTGTTCAATAAATTCTTGGAACTTTTTCAAATTACTATTGAATCCTCTAAAATAGAGTACTAGCTAACTAAAACTCAATGCACGCTATGGGAACTCTGATAGAACCTTTTTTATAGACCTCTGAACTATAGCAATTTTGAAGGAAAATTCCGTTTTCGGTGAATCTTCATAACACTGTTTTGTTCAATAAATTCTAGGAACTATTTCAAATTACTATAGAATCCTCTAGAGTAGAGTACTAACTAACTAAAACTCAATGCACGCTATGGGAACTCTGATAGAACCTTTTTTATAGACCTCTGAACTATAGCATTTTTGAAGGAAAATTCAAATTATGGTCAGACTTCAAAACACTGTTTTGTTCAAAAAATTCTAGGAACTATATCAAATTACTATAGAATCCTCTAGAATAAAGTACTAACTAACTAAAACTCAATGCACGCTATGGGAACTCTGATAGAACCTTTTTTATAGACCTCTGAACTATAGCATTTTTGAAGGAAAATTCAAATTTTGGTCAGAACTCAAAACACTGTTTTGTTCAAAAAATTCTAGGAACTATATCAAATTACTATAGAATCCTCTAGAATAGAGTACTAACTAACTAAAACTCAATGCACGCTATGGGAACTCTGATAGAACCTTTTTTATAGACCTCTGAACTATAGCATTTTTGAAGGAAAATTCAAATTTTGGTCAGACTTCAAAACACTGTTTTGTTCAAAAAATTCTAGGAACTATATCAAATTACTATAGAATCCTCTAGAATAGAGTACTAACTAACTAAAACTCAATGCACGCTATGGGAACTCTGATAGAACCCTTTTTATAGACCTCTGAACTATAGCATTTTTGAAGGAAAATTCAAATTTTGGTCAGACTTCAAAACACTGTTTTGTTCAAAAAATTCTAGGAACTATATCAAATTACTACAGAATCCTCTAGAATAGAGTACTAACTAACTAAAACTCAATGCACGCTATGGGAACTCTGATAGAACCTTTTTTATAGACCTCTGAACTATAGCATTTTTGAAGGAAAATTTTAATTTTGGTCAGACTTCAAAACACTGTTTTGTTCAATAAATTCTTGGAACTTTTTCAAATTACTATTGAATCCTCTAAAATAGAGTACTAGCTAACTAAAACTCAATGCACGCTATGGGAACTCTGATAGAACCTTTTTTATAGACCTCTGAACTATAGCAACTTTGAAGGAAAATTCCGTTTTCGGTGAATCTTCATAACACTGTTTTGTTCAATAAATTCTTGGAACTTTTTCAAATTACTATTGAAACCTCTAAAATAGAGTACTAGCTAACTAAAACTCAATGCACGCTATGGGAACTCTGATAGAACCTTTTTTATAGACCTCTGAACTATAGCAACTTTGAAGGAAAATTCCGTTTTCGGTGAATCTTCATAACACTGTTTTGTTCAATAAATTCTAGGAACTATTTCAAATTACTATAGAATCTTCTAGAATAGAGTACTAGCTAACTAAAACCCAATGCACGCTATGAGAACTCTGATAGAACCTTTTTTATAGACCTCTGAACTATAGCATTTTTGAAGGAAAATTCAAATTTTGGTCAGACTTCAAAACACTGTTTTGTTCAAAAAATTCTAGGAACTATATCAAATTACTATAGAATCCTCTAGAATAGAGTACTAACTAACTAAAACCCAATGCACGCTATGGGAACTCTGATAGAACCTTTTTTATAGACCTCTGAACTATAGCAACTTTGAAGGAAAATTCCGTTTTCGGTGAATCTTCATAACACTGTTTTGTTCAATAAATTCTAGGAACTATTTCAAATTACTATAGAATCCTCTAGAATAGAGTACTAACTAACTAAAACTCAATGCACGCTATGGGAACTCTGATCGAACCTTTTTTATAGACCTCTGAACTATAGCATTTTTGAAGGAAAATTTTAATTTTGGTCAGACTTCAAAACACTGTTTTGTTCAAAAAATTCTAGGAGTTATTTCAAATTACTATAGAATCCTCTAGAATAGAGTACTAACTAACTAAAACTCAATGCACGCTATGGGAACTCTGATCGAACCTTTTTTATAGACCTCTGAACTATAGCATTTTTGAAGGAAAATTTAAATTTTGGTCAGACTTCAAAACACTGTTTTGTTCAAAAAATTCTAGGAACTATATCAAATTACTATAGAATCCTCTAGAATAGAGTACTAGCTAACTAAAACTCAATGCACGCTATGGGAACTCTGATAGAACCTTTTTTATAGACCTCTGAACTATAGCATTTTTGAAGGAAAATTCAAATTTTGGTCAGACTTCAAAACACTGTTTTGTTCAAAAAATTCTAGGAACTATATCAAATTACTATAGAATCCTCTAGAATAGAGTACTAACTAACTAAAACTCAATGCACGCTATGGGAACTCTGATAGAACCCTTTTTATAGACCTCTGAACTATAGCATTTTTGAAGGAAAATTCAAATTTTGGTCAGACTTCAAAACACTGTTTTGTTCAAAAAATTCTAGGAACTATATGAAATTACTACAGAATCCTCTAGAATAGAGTACTAACTAACTAAAACTCAATGCACGCTATGGGAACTCTGATAGAACCTTTTTTATAGACCTCTGAACTATAGCATTTTTGAAGGAAAATTTTAATTTTGGTCAGACTTCAAAACACTGTTTTGTTCAATAAATTCTTGGAACTTTTTCAAATTACTATTGAATCCTCTAAAATAGAGTACTAGCTAACTAAAACTCAATGCACGCTATGGGAACTCTGATAGAACCTTTTTTATAGACCTCTGAACTATAGCAATTTTGAAGGAAAATTCCGTTTTCGGTGAATCTTCATAACACTGTTTTGTTCAATAAATTCTAGGAACTATTTCAAATTACTATAGAATCCTCTAGAGTAGAGTACTAACTAACTAAAACTCAATGCACGCTATGGGAACTCTGATAGAACCTTTTTTATAGACCTCTGAACTATAGCATTTTTGAAGGAAAATTCAAATTATGGTCAGACTTCAAAACACTGTTTTGTTCAAAAAATTCTAGGAACTATATCAAATTACTATAGAATCCTCTAGAATAAAGTACTAACTAACTAAAACTCAATGCACGCTATGGGAACTCTGATAGAACCTTTTTTATAGACCTCTGAACTATAGCATTTTTGAAGGAAAATTCAAATTTTGGTCAGAACTCAAAACACTGTTTTGTTCAAAAAATTCTAGGAACTATATCAAATTACTATAGAATCCTCTAGAATAGAGTACTAACTAACTAAAACTCAATGCACGCTATGGGAACTCTGATAGAACCTTTTTTATAGACCTCTGAACTATAGCATTTTTGAAGGAAAATTCAAATTTTGGTCAGACTTCAAAACACTGTTTTGTTCAAAAAATTCTAGGAACTATATCAAATTACTATAGAATCCTCTAGAATAGAGTACTAACTAACTAAAACTCAATGCACGCTATGGGAACTCTGATAGAACCCTTTTTATAGACCTCTGAACTATAGCATTTTTGAAGGAAAATTCAAATTTTGGTCAGACTTCAAAACACTGTTTTGTTCAAAAAATTCTAGGAACTATATCAAATTACTACAGAATCCTCTAGAATAGAGTACTAACTAACTAAAACTCAATGCACGCTATGGGAACTCTGATAGAACCTTTTTTATAGACCTCTGAACTATAGCATTTTTGAAGGAAAATTTTAATTTTGGTCAGACTTCAAAACACTGTTTTGTTCAATAAATTCTTGGAACTTTTTCAAATTACTATTGAATCCTCTAAAATAGAGTACTAGCTAACTAAAACTCAATGCACGCTATGGGAACTCTGATAGAACCTTTTTTATAGACCTCTGAACTATAGCAACTTTGAAGGAAAATTCCGTTTTCGGTGAATCTTCATAACACTGTTTTGTTCAATAAATTCTTGGAACTTTTTCAAATTACTATTGAAACCTCTAAAATAGAGTACTAGCTAACTAAAACTCAATGCACGCTATGGGAACTCTGATAGAACCTTTTTTATAGACCTCTGAACTATAGCAACTTTGAAGGAAAATTCCGTTTTCGGTGAATCTTCATAACACTGTTTTGTTCAATAAATTCTAGGAACTATTTCAAATTACTATAGAATCTTCTAGAATAGAGTACTAGCTAACTAAAACCCAATGCACGCTATGAGAACTCTGATAGAACCTTTTTTATAGACCTCTGAACTATAGCATTTTTGAAGGAAAATTCAAATTTTGGTCAGACTTCAAAACACTGTTTTGTTCAAAAAATTCTAGGAACTATATCAAATTACTATAGAATCCTCTAGAATAGAGTACTAACTAACTAAAACCCAATGCACGCTATGGGAACTCTGATAGAACCTTTTTTATAGACCTCTGAACTATAGCAACTTTGAAGGAAAATTCCGTTTTCGGTGAATCTTCATAACACTGTTTTGTTCAATAAATTCTAGGAACTATTTCAAATTACTATAGAATCCTCTAGAATAGAGTACTAACTAACTAAAACTCAATGCACGCTATGGGAACTCTGATCGAACCTTTTTTATAGACCTCTGAACTATAGCATTTTTGAAGGAAAATTTTAATTTTGGTCAGACTTCAAAACACTGTTTTGTTCAAAAAATTCTAGGAGTTATTTCAAATTACTATAGAATCCTCTAGAATAGAGTACTAACTAACTAAAACTCAATGCACGCTATGGGAACTCTGATCGAACCTTTTTTATAGACCTCTGAACTATAGCATTTTTGAAGGAAAATTTAAATTTTGGTCAGACTTCAAAACACTGTTTTGTTCAAAAAATTCTAGGAACTATATCAAATTACTATAGAATCCTCTAGAATAGAGTACTAGCTAACTAAAACTCAATGCACGCTATGGGAACTCTGATAGAACCTTTCTTATAGACCTCTGAACTATAGCATTTTTGAAGGAAAATTTTAATTTTGGTCAGACTTCAAAACACTGTTTTGTTCAATAAATTCTTGGAACTTTTTCAAATTACTATTGAATCCTCTAAAATAGAGTACTAGCTAACTAAAACTCAATGCACGCTATGGGAACTCTGATAGAACCTTTTTTATAGACCTCTGAACTATAGCAACTTTGAAGGAAAATTCCGTTTTCGGTGAATCTTCATAACACTGTTTTGTTCAATAAATTCTAGGAACTATTTCAAATTACTATAGAATCCTCTAGAATAGAGTACTAACTAACTAAAACTCAATGCACGCTATGGGAACTCTGATAGAACCTTTTTTATAGACCTCTGAACTATAGCATTTTTGAAGGAAAATTCAAATTTTGGTCAGAACTCAAAACACTGTTTTGTTCAAAAAATTCTAGGAACTATATCAAATTACTATAGAATCCTCTAGAATAGAGTACTAACTAACTAAAACTCAATGCACGCTATGGGAACTCTGATAGAACCTTTTTTATAGACCTCTGAACTATAGCATTTTTGAAGGAAAATTCAAATTTTGGTCAGACTTCAAAACACTGTTTTGTTCAAAAAATTCTAGGAACTATATCAAATTACTATAGAATCCTCTAGAATAGAGTACTAACTAACTAAAACTCAATGCACGCTATGGGAACTCTGATAGAACTTTTTTTATAGACCTCTGAATCATCGTTAATTATTAGGTTAGTTTACAGAATTTGAACAAAATTTAAATTTGTTCCTTAAATATTATTTTTGTTATTTCCACATACTTTTAGTTGTTTTTTTATATGTAGAACTATGTTTTTATATGTTTTATATAAGAATTATTTGATTGGTGTCGTTTTAAAGCGATGCTCTGCTGGGCCCCAATGCGAAGTTAGCAGAGCATTTCAGTATTTTCAATTTTCCTGTAATAACGTCAGAACTATTTCTGAAAAGTATCAGGAACTATAGAACTATTGTGCACGCTAACAGAACTCTCGTTAAATCATGCTCTGCTAAGAGTTGCTCTGCTAACTTCACCAACATGGTGACATGGCCGTCCGCTCGCCTTAAGCATTCCTAGCGCGCGTTCGACCCGTTGTTGTCCCGAGGCGGGAATCGAACCTTCGCCCGCTGCGCCACAGAGGTCGTCAATAACAACCACATTTTATTTAGCTTACCACGGGGTCGATGTGTAAATTGTCCAGCTATATTTATTTATTCTGTTTTATTTTCAGCACTTCTCACAATACCAACTGAGAAGCCGTCACTGCGGTTATACGGGAGCTCTCTCCCCATGAACCTGCGGAGCACGATCTACCCGTCCGGCAAGGGCGTGCAGGTGAAGGAACGACTGGCGCAGAAGGATATGTTCACGATGGCTCTGAAGGTCGATCCGGATTCTGAGACGCCTAATTTGAAAGTAAGTTGTCTTCATTACAACAGCGAAGGTCTACCTGCGACGCAGGAGGTTGCGGGTTTCATTCCCGCCTCGGAACAAAAATTTGTACGATCTGCAGATACATATTTGTTTCGGTTGTCTGGCTTACCACGGGGCTAGATGTTGCTGTGTGAATTGGCAATATTTATTTATATATAAAACTAAACTAAGTATATTCCTTACTAAGTTATTTGGATATTGTTATAGTGAATCGCTCAGGCCTTTCTAAAAATGTACATATAAGAAATGGGCATTGCAAATATATGTATTAGTGCTTAACCAAAGTATTGGTATGAAGATATTCCCCTTCGGCCGCGTATGATACCAGAGTTTGGTAACCTCAAGCTTCTGATGTAATATCTCGATTGCGTAGCGGTTTAGGCGTTTGGCGAGTACTAATCTGTTGATTAAAATTAATTATGTTCAAGATAAATGATTTGGATCTTACAGTTCAATCACTATTTCCTTCACAGACTATATGCATAGCGCTCGGCATAGAGCAAGCTACTCTCCGTCACAGAGGCGACAAGGGCATCGCGTGGCTTACACAACTGATGGACGTTCTGGACGTGTTAGACTACCCTGTGCCAGGGTACACGCCGTCCACTGTACTGTCGGAGTTGCACGTTCATGTGTTGAACGCGCATGTGGATTACAGGTAACATATTCACGATTTCTGACATTTCTAGTACGGAAACTTCAGTCAGTTCAATAGACTTTATCCTATTAGAAACGATCGATTGACTTAAAAATCTATTTTGTGTCAAATAACTTTTCTTGTTGACTGTACATTTTAAAAGAAAACGCAACGTTACCACCTCTGTACTTATAAGAAATGGCGCGATGGGCGAAAGTCCGAGTGCGACACAGGAGGTTGCGGGTTCAATTCCCACCTCGGGTCAAATATTTGTACAATTTACAGATGTTTGTTCCGGGTCTTTTCTATGTTTAATAAATAATACCTAATTCTGTAGTGCGTTGTAAATCAGATGTCTAACCGTAACGCAAACTTGACAAAAAACACTGTTAATTAATCATTTACTTCTCGCAAAGACGACATCAGATAATAATAATTGTCTATTCCACAGGCCTCTCTACCTGCCAATCCGCACAGTCCTATCCATAGACAACTTCAGCGTATCTAGTAACCTCATCGCAGCTACAAACACGTCCTGCCTCCGTTTCCTCGCGCAAGAGTGCATGTTGTTCCTGTCCCAGCTGCACGGCGCCAAATCGCACGCGGTGCCGCAGGACGACGACAAACAACCGGACTTGAATAGGGATTACGTTTGTGTTATGGATTTGGGACTGTTTGAACTGTCTCTGCGGATGGAGGATAAGATTAATGGGGTGAGTTTTGTAGCAATAAGTTAGTTCAGTAAGATTTATTTATTTATACACAATAATTTGCACGGCATTTAAAAACATCAAATTAAATTACATAAATTATTCTAAAAATTACATTCAATATAAAATTAAAAAAAAACTATATTATAACATACTTAACTATATTTAGATTTAGAGACAGGTGAAATGTCGTCTAAAGATATTGAAATTGGTTTCTCCTTATAGACCAGTGCAGTTAGCTTCAAAAATGGTCAAATAAGGAAAAAAATAGTAGTAGAATGAAACCCATTAGAAAAGGAGGGTAATATGATAAAAATGAAAGGAAAAATAAATTACGGTCGATCTGAGTTCGGGAAGTGGGAGGGGGTGGGCTTTTAAGGGGAGAAAATGGTTTATCTCGATTTGCGGTGAAACTACTAGTCCTATGAAAAAAAGTTATATGGCAAAGTTGTAGGTAATAAAACGATCTACAACTTTTAATTCATAACTTTTATACATAACGTCAAAATGTATGTGAAAAATTCAAATAACTAAGTTTTTGGTTTTTTATTTCTATCTTTTTCAAAAACATTTTATTTTCTACGAAATTTGGTGAAAACTTACCTATTTATGCTCCAAACACACTATAATTTATTTGATTAAAAATATTAATTTTTTCACCTTATTTTGACTTAATTACTAAAAAAATAGACCAATTTTCAATCGAAAATTCACGTGTCAAAATATTAGCTTTTTTATAAAAATCGGTATGTTGTTTGTTCATTGAAATCTCTATTTTTTGATGGTTAAGAAAAATATATACATTACCATAGTAAATTTTCTCAGAAAATGCAAAACACCGAAACAAAATTTGTATCATTATGTACAATTGCATCATAAAAATGTGATTTTTGCAATTTTTATTTCATATAATTGCTTATAATCCTACTTATTGCACATTATACAAACAGATTATTATTATATTATTATTATTATATAGTCTGAAAAGACAAAATCACATTTTTATGATGCAATTGTACCTAATGATACAAATTTTTGTTTCGGTTTTGTGCATTTTCTGAGAATATTTACTATCGTAATGTATATATTTTTTTTAATTATCAGAAAAAAGAGATTTCAATGAACAAACAACATACCGATTTTTATAAAAAAGCTAATATTTTGACACGTGAATTTTCGATTGAAAATTGGTCTATTTTTTTAGTAATTAAGTCAAAATAAGGTGAAAACAATAATATTTTCCATCAAATAAATCACAGTGTATTTGGGACATAAATAGGCAAGTTTTCACCAAATTTCGTAGAAAAATAACAATTTTTGAAAAAGATAAATAAAAAAAACAAAAAACTTGGTTATTTGAATTTTTCACATAAGTTTTGAGGCTATGTATAAAAGTTGTGAATTAAAAGTTGTAGATCGTTTTATTACCTACAACTTTGCCATATAACTTTTTTTCATAGGACTAGTATTTTCACTGCAAATCGAGAAAAACCATTTTCTCCCCTTAAAAGCCCACCCCCTCCCACTTCCCGAACTCAGATCGACCGTAATTTATTTTTCCTTTCATTTTTACCATATTCCCCTCCTTTTCTAATGGGTTTCATTCTACTACTATTTTTTTCCTTGTAAAAAATTAAAAACACTGGTCTATTATGTTTCTATTCTATTCTTGCCAGCGTGCAACGCGACCCATCTCAACCACAAATTCTATGGTCTTTCGAATGGCAGTTGTTATCGTGAATATGCAAGGAGCTCTAATCTGTTCTTCGTATGCGCGATCTAGTAGAAATATATTTATTGATAGTTTCTTTTATATTCGTCGAGTAAAAGCTGCTGGTTCACGGTGAAAGAACTGCAAATCTAGTAGCTCTATGTCCTAATAAGGACCGTTACTTGTTCGCAAAGCTACTCCGAAAATGAGGTTAATAAATAAAAAAAACACTACATGAAAACCCGGCTTTGCTCCGGTGATATTTGACGAAATTCTCCATAATCCGAAATTTGAATATTTTGTCGACTCAAAATCAATATTTTTTTTGTTTTGTTATTCATGTAAGGATCTACCGTACCCCTTGACGAAAATATTAATAATTATTAATACTCTGTACTTTCAGACCAACGACCAGCCTCAAGTAGACCTAAGCGCTTCAAACAGCATGGTGAATCTCTACACATGTTGGGACTCGGCGTCGGCACTTTGCAGACTTCTGACGTATGCGGCCTCCGACGGCGACTCTCAGACGCCTTTCGATCCTTCGTCCAGGCACACTAGCATCTGTTCTGATCATCCGCTGGAGCCGTTGATTGGTATGTTGTGGACCGTATATCTATTACAGACCTAGAACTCTGTGGCGCAGCGGGCGAAGGTCTGCCTGTGATCCAGGAGCGTTGCGGGTTCGATTCCCCCCTCAAAACAATTTTTTTTACGATCTGAAAATGAAAAAAAATATATATTATATTAAGTACCTATATCAGAAATCTAGCACCCGTAACAAGCTTCAAGCTTACCATGGGGCTAGATGTTGCTGTGTGAATTGTCCAGCATTAAAAAAACAGACTCCATTCGATCCTTCTTCAATGAACACCAGCATTGTAAGTCTAATAGTGAGCATACCTTACATTGGTTTCTCCCTAAAGTTTTAATTGGAACACTACTAAGTTTACCTCCATCTGTTTCATACACCATTTTCGTCTTAAAAAATAATTGCTAATGATTATATTAATCGATTTATTTGCAGGTTTAGAGGAAAGACCCATAGAAGAAATACGAGAGCTGTCACCAAGTGAAATACAGCAGGTCAATGACCTGATGGCAGAGGCTATGAAAGAGAGCCCCAATACTACTAGTAAGTCCGTTATATATAATATTTATTTATTTTACACTAAAACTAAACATACAGAGTTATTTTCAACCGGAACTATCGACCAATATACAAAGCAATGTTTAATTTTGCAAAGCTCCAAAAAACCACTCAACAGATTAATTACTATGAAAATAGGACATAATCGTTAGTACAAGTTATTTTATTTACTTTAATTTCAGTAGATGAGGACGAACTAAACAGCTCAACGGAAAAAGAAGGCGTAGAAATATTCTTCTTCCCCGACGAATCTAACATGAAACGACAAATCATAGACACGACAGAGTTAGAAGAGCCGCAATCCATAGAGTTTGAAGATAATTTAATGGAGACTAGTGGCGATGGGAAACCTATGAGCGTGCAAGTCGCTAAGGACTTGGGCGATCCGACAACGCCTAAATCTACACCGAAGAAAGGCAAGCGGAAAAAGGTGTGTAATGATTGGTTAGGTTATCTTTGAGGCCGAATCAAAGCTGGATAGATTATTTAAAAAAAAGATGGTAGATAGGTACATAGAAACAATGATACATTTTTAATAACCTACAAGACTTATTTTCTACATTTTTCATTTTTTCAAGAAGATGTGTCGGCCTTAGAAATGTATCGCTGTGTTACATAAAATATATCTTTCTGTAGATAACGTCAAACCGGCTAAAAGACGTAGAGGGATTTAAACCAGAAGACTACTAGCAACTTACTGTGATTCGTCAGAAATAGTCATCACTTATAATTTTATTTTAAATTTGTTTTATTATGGATACCTGTGCCCGTTAAGAAGTAATAGTTAAGAAGTCGTTATGATAGCAAGCCCATTTTCTTTAATAAAGGAACACGTATATTGTAAACTGTTTACAGGTAAAATCCACTGGCGATGAAAGTGCAACAGACGACGAATACTGTATAATAGAAAGTGCGCCACGTCGTCCCGCGCAAGACAACGAAATGGACGAACCCATCGTCAACTGGATAGGCCCGGGGCCCGTCTATATGTGCGACAACCACTTCACTGTGCCCGCGGCACGGAGCGATGTCTTGAAGGCGCCTAAGAGCTTCCCTCTCCCTATGCTTAGGTGAGTTTATTCTAATACACAAAGAAAATAAAAGTTGCGTTTCAGGGCTATTTATAAAAGCATAATAATGAAGTATAGAGACACCACTATTGTGGTGTGGATAGGGCCCAGGACGATGATATAAGATATTTTCTTAATCTTCTACCTACTCCAACATAAATAACACAACTCCACAATAAATTTAGCATCCCATTTTTTACCACCTATTTCTAATCAGCTGTTGATAAAATAACTCTAGAAATCATGATTAAATTCGAATAAAGTGTACTAATATCTGATGATAATAATTTATGTGTGCGTTTGTAAAAGAAAAGAAAGAAAGAAAAAATCTTTATTCATAGTTATTACAGAAAAAAACTTAAACTTATTAAAAAACTTTATTAAAAAACTTAAACTTATTACTTATTATTTGTTATAACTATGAATTGGCTTCCAACTCAGCTTTATGTTTTTTGTAAATAATGTTATTATTGTTCCTCAGGTACACATTACAAGAGATGAGTATAACATGGAACATGTACGGCGGCAACGATTTCCGCATCGGCAACGAAATGGCGCCGCCCAAGAAAACTGTCACCATTGAAGATAGGAAACAGAGTCCGCCTACGTCTGTGAAGTAAGTTTCAGGGTAGTTAGTTTACTTACAAGACAAACATCTTGGTGTTTATTATACAATATACCCCAAGACATACAATGAGTCAATTGGATTTAAATATTTTAATTGGATATAATAAGGCTTTTTGACATTTCTTTCCTAAAGATTACTTGGACAAGTTAATAAATAAAATTAAATAAAATATTGGAGAGACCCGTGCATAGTCAGTAGGGCGTAATATTGGTTTGTTATGTTGAAGTAAGAATTGTGATTACTTACACCACATGAGTAAACAAAGAAAGAAAATAAGTTTATTATACACACATAAAACACAGATTCTTCTTAGCATTGGCATTTAAATCAAACATATTTTATCTACAGACGTAACAGTAAAGAATACGAGCCGTACGAAAGTGGGAGGGCATTGACCGCGGCGTACAGAACAGGCGGAGTCAGCTGGTCCTCGGGCACTGAACGAGTGCGAGCGAGACAGCCGCCCGCCGCTAGAAGAGAGCTGCGCACGCGCGGCGGGCTGCACAGGGACCATCATACTAGAGTCAAACTGTGCCTCTCTAAGGTAAAGAGCCATCTCCAGGGTAAACATTTAGAGTTTTCATTAAAAATTAGAAACATAAACAGGCAGCCAATAATAGGTATACCCTAGCGGAATACAAACGTTTATAACTACACATGTTAGCTTGATATGTATTTAATATATATTTTTAAATACCTTTTTTCCAAAACTCCGCTCTCCTTATTCTGTCTGTAACCAATGAATTGTGATAGGTTGACAGTTATAGATGATATATAATCTATATTGCTGTGTTGTGATGTAGACAAGCAGAGAGGAAAGAAAAATAATAAAACATATTTTGAAACCTTATTTTATCTCCTTCCAGGTAAAATTCCAATACGAAGTGTACGCCCCCGGGACAACGCACGCGTCGCGACAAACGCTCGCCATCAGCAAGATAGAGGTCATTGACCAGCTCGTCTGCAGCGACATCAACAAACTTCTCAGCCAATACAAGTTGAAGGACGAACCTGAGCGGCAGAATGCTCACATGGTAAGTTTCTATCTCTAAATAGCTGTCCGCCCGTGGCTTGACATGGCCATAGATAAATATTCAGTCATTTTATTAAACGGGAGTTACTCACGTATTTACACAGGAGTTAAACAACTCTCGACGTTTCGACCACAACAAGACCACTCCTCCCGATAAAGACTGCTCTTGTTGTGGTTGAAACGTCGAGAGTTGTTTAACTCCTATGTAAATACGTAATACCCGTTTTAAAAAAAGAATAGTATTACTCACGAAAATTTTGAAAGTGATTCAGTCAGTTCCAGAAAACTTATAGTATGACATGGATTGGCGCATTGCATGTGCATTGGTTATTTTACTGTTATGTGAATAAAAAATATTATTCTGTCCACAGTTGATAGTAAAAGCGGTTCACATGCGGCCTGAACCAGCGTTGTCAGCACAGGAATGCTGCTTGAAGATATCCCTGCTGCCGCTGTGGTTCAACCTGGACCAAGACACGCTAGCGTTTCTAGTCAGCTACTTCTCCAAGCTCGGAACTGATGAGGCTAATGGTAAATATTCCACTGCAGGACAAGCAGACGCACGGCACATTACCATTTCTTCTTAGTAGATATCTACATAGTAGAAGAGTCCGTTCACCCGTACTAAGCGATACTCTTCCACCTTTATTATTCGCACTTTGGTTTGCGTTGCCTGCTGCTGTTTTCCCTGAGACATAAAGTCTGCGTCTCTTCAAAAGTGAAAAGCCACTTTGTAGACTAGACCCTTGTGGTTTATTTTCGGCTACATCGACACTATCCATCACGTGAGATTTTGGTCAAACAAAAATTTAGACTGTGAAGCGGTTGAAATGTCAGTATGGTATTTTTTTTCTGTGCTCTCCTATTTTAGTTCTTAAGTTATTCGTTATTATATCCTCAAATATATAGCAAAAATTGATATCCTCAGAGGACGACACAAAAAGCCTAAGCGGCCTTTCCACGGACTCCAGCGGCTCCAGACAGACGACCCCGACACACCGGCCGCCGGTCATGAGCATCGCCAGTCACTTGAAGGACCCGCCGCCGACACCGACCTCGCTTGGCGACGCAGACTCCTTGTCTTTGAACGAAACTGGTCAGTACATCTCATAGTAATGTAGATAATAGATCTAGGCCCTGTTTCATTGTTACAGATAAAAATTCAGATAGTTATCTGATAGATATAGCTACCAAAATTTATCAGATAAGTTACGGAAAGACTATCTGGCACTTCGTCAGCAAGCGATCCTTATTCCGAAAAAAAATTTGCAGACTTTGAAGTAGACTTCGCAGTTCGCTATCTACCTTTAATTTTTTTTTTATTTGATTATTATTTGGAACTTAAAAATCATTTGACCGAAAGAGTTCTGATAACGAGTCTAGAAAGTAGCAGCCAACAAACTAATAATTTTCTGAAAAGAGCAAGATACTGAATCATCTTCATGATGAATGAGGCATCTAACAAGAGATATAAATATTTTGTTTTCACCTAAAAACAACAGACTTCATTTTGATATAAATTCTCAGTGATACGCGATGAAGAACCCTTAATGGAAACATACGAAGCCGAGCGCCTAGTGTCGGAGAACTTGATACAATTAGAAGAAGACTTCAACAAGCTCGGCATCGGACACGAGAAGCCGGCCGCGAGGCAGCCCGTCGACAGCGAACCGATTGACGACTCTCCTATTTACTTCAGGTACTTGCAAATTATGTTCTGTTATGTGTTGTAGTCTGTACTTTTAAATAACAAAAAAATAAAATTAATACTATCTATAAGCTTTGATGTTGGTGCTGTTGGTCTTGGATCTGTATGTGTACTCTTGTAAACGAATTCGACTATGATTACTAACAAGACTTGCTTATGACACCAATTAATCAAAAGAAGTGTTGGTTGAACGATAGTCGTTTTATAGGTATGGCTTTCCATACGATTCTGATGAATTTTGTATTGCATTTTTCTCTTGATTTTTTCATTAAAACGATATCTTTTAATTGATTCAGATTTTGTCTGTAAAATAACAAACATTATCTTAGACACGTCATCATTATTACGTTTTTTTGGGTTTCGTAGCCAAATGGCTTATAGATTCGTGATTCTGTCAGTCCGTCTTTTTGTCACATTGTCACATGAAACATTTCCAGGCGTGTCGTATTCTCCCCCGAAGTGCCAATTCGGCTGGACTACGTGGGCAAGCGCGTGGATCTCTCCTCCGGGCCCGTGGCCGGACTACTCATGGGCCTGGGCCAGCTCAACTGTTCCGAACTCACCCTCAAACGGCTCGACTATAAGTAAGTAAAAATAATTTAACTCGTTGAAATCAGAAACATAAACATCAGAAATACATGAGCTTCTCAACATCCCCATGATAGCTGAAGAAATTAGAACATATAGAGATAATTATAAACTAAGATTAGAAAAGCACCCAAACCAACTAGCGGGCCAACTAACCATCCCAGAAACTATACGCCGACTCAAAAAGCGACGGGATATTTTCGACCAAGATTAAGAAGAGGTCTGCTCCAATGGGAATAGAGCCTTACACGCCAAAATCACTCAACCCATCTGCTTATAGTCTCAACGACTGATCGCAAGATAAGAACACAAAAAAAAACTCGTTGAAATTACTGTAGTGTATTTTGTCCACGGCTAAACCACAGAACGCGGGCATAAAGAATAAAGGTGAATCCATCCTTGAATCCAAATTTCTAACATATTTAAGTTTAAGTTATGTCAAATGGAAGAGCGAAGTCTTTTAACACAAGAAGGTAATTATATTTACTTAAAAAAAGATTTCGGCTACCTAAGATACTTGTAAAAATTCCGTTAATCATATAAACGTTCTGTATTTTTGTATATTTAAATAAATATATTATGTTGCTTGACAATTCGAATCTCAAAGCTTGTGTTACGGGTGCTTGATTTCTTATATACTTAATACAATATGTATAAATAGATAGATATTTTAACATAATATAACACCCAGACACTCAGATTAAAACGATACTTGATAATTCTTTTCCAGATTGGGTTTGCTCGGACTTGAGAAGCTGGTGCAGTGGGCGTTGCACGAGTGGCTTTCGGATATAAAGAGGCATCAGCTGCCGGGGCTTCTCAGCGGGATCGGACCAATGCACTCTTTGTTGCAACTCAGTAAGTGTTTAAAACAATAAGCTAGCAAAAATTTGGTCTTTTTTTGACGAGTCATACTTGTACACTCGAATAGTATTTAAGAATGGATGTACTTGTGTAAGTGTTTCTTGTAGGACAATAAGTAATCTATTTATCTTTTAATCAGAAATAATTTGTAAAATGATGAAATACGGATTGAACTGAAATCTACAGTTAAATTGAGACATTTACTTTTATGTGCACTCATTAATTCAATTATTTTTATAGTTGCGACGCAAGCGTACACTAAGCCTAACGAACAATCATTATTTTTCTTGCGTGCAGCCAGCGTTCATCGATTCAACATTTTCACATCAAAATTAAACTTTTTGATGAATAAAGTAATCGTGTTCCAGTAACGGGTATCAGAGACCTAGTGTGGCTGCCCGTGGAGCAGTGGCGCCGCGACGGCCGCCTCGTGCACGGCCTGCGCCGCGGCGCCGCCTCCTTCACCGCGCGGACCGCCGTCGCCGCACTCGACATCACCACCCGGCTGCTGCAGCTCATACAGGTCGGTGGTCAGTAACGGGTATCAGAGACCTAGTGTGGCTGCCCGTGGAGCAGTGGCGCCGCGACGGCCGCCTCGTGCACGGCCTGCGCCGCGGCGCCGCCTCCTTCACCGCGCGGACCGCCGTCGCCGCACTCGACATCACCACCCGGCTGCTGCAGCTCATACAGGTCGGTGGTCAGTAACGGGTATCAGAGACCTAGTGTGGCTGCCCGTGGAGCAGTGGCGCCGCGACGGCCGCCTCGTGCACGGCCTGCGCCGCGGCGCCGCCTCCTTCACCGCGCGGACCGCCGTCGCCGCACTCGACATCACCACCCGGCTGCTGCAGCTCATACAGGTCGGTAGTACAATAGAAAGAAAAAAATCCCCTTATGTTATGGAGGACAGTAACCATTGAGAATGTCGTATCAGACGAACTCGCTATTTCTTGTCATTTCTTAGCCGTTTACTATTGTAGCGCGCGTTTATGTTCACGCTCTACTAAATCATCATGTTCTACTCTGTCTTTAAAGGAAATATCTTTTTACAGGCTACAGCTGAAACAGCATTCGACATGCTGACCCCCGGGCCGACCCTGCAGCTGCAGGACGCGTACAACCGCCGCGAGAGGCGCCGCCGTCGCCGCGCCGACCCCTCGCGCCATCCCACGGACATACGCGAGGGCGTGGCGCAGGCTTACACCACTGTCAAGGAGGTTAGTAAACAGCTGACACTGAGGTCAATGAGTCTTCTTTCTTTCCTCTCAATTCTTACGACTCGAAGTTGCCGCGAGATGCCGCAAACGTTGCTACAAGACGCGCACAATCGCCGCTAGAGGCGCCACCGTCGCTGCTTCCACGGATTACACCGTTAACTCAAGCTTCAAGCTTATCACGGGGCTAGATGTTGCTGTGTGAATTGTCTTTTAATATATTTATATTACCTTGCAGGGTTTCGCGGACACAGCAGCCACAATGGCCCTCGCGGCGCGCTGCGAGAGCGGCGTGGGCGTGCTGCGGCACCTGCCCGGCGCCGCCGTGACGCCGCTCGCGCTCGCGGCCGCCGGCGCCGCCGACGTGCTGGGCGGCGTGCGCGCGCACCTCGCGCCCGACACCAGCCGCGACCGCGCGCACAAGTGGAGGCGGCATCATGCTCCAGGTAGATATGTCGCACTCATCTGGTTTAATCTCCCATTTCATTGAATGACTAGCGCGATAACTCTTCAAGTCGTTTAGTGTAACGTTCGGACAAGATTATGTTTGTATATGTAAAACCACGCGCGAGGCGAGCGAGCGTAGCGAGCGTGCCGCGGCAGCTGTCGCCCAAGCGCCAGAAATCCTTTGAAATCCTAACCAACACCAAGACATAGGACCAAGGATTTCTGACTTTAGATCCAATTTTTGGGAATTTTGCGATGATTTAAATTTGTCCCGTATATTTCCAATTATCTGCAGTTTCATGTGGATGGGGGAACTCGGATCGGATAATCCTGCAAGGTTCCAGAAGTAGTAAAGGGATGACTCACGTTTTAATAATTGTTCTTTCGACGCCACTTAGCATCAAGAAAAACTATATTGTAATTAATAAATGTTTTTGTTTCAGAGTCAACATCCTATTAGCCAGGAGCACACTTCCACTGATCTCTATTGGATAATAGTTGATTTGAATTAATTGATTTTATTCCAAAGTGAAGTTCCATATTCTCAAATTATAAAAATGCTCAGTATATAATAACCCAAAGGAAAGCGGACAATATAATTTGGCGTGTGTTAATACAGAATTTATAATCCAAGATCATTCATTATTGGAAATATTAATATTCTATGTAATCGCGAAATGACACTTAAAAACCTTGAGGCAACAATATTGATAAGGGCTAGATGCAATGTAAATGCAGAATTCTTAAAGATTTCTAAATACTTACTATAAAATAGTTATCTTTGGCAAATCTCAAGTGGTTTTTTTCAATACCTAGAAGTGTTGAATTTCTTGTGCAAACCACCTAAGATTAAAGTTTGACGATTTGCTTGCGATTGACAAGATCTTATCAAGTGATATATCTAAATTAATAAAAACTAAAAAACAATTGTAGTAGGTACTACATAATACTAATCAAATGTGATGTATTTTTATACGGAATTACAAAATTTAGAGTAATAATGTAGGTTACTTTATAGTTTAATTGTTACCAATAAATAATAAATTTTTATAAGTGCCTGAACACTTCTAAAAATGTATTATTTATTTATTGGTTAATAAATAACTTTCTCTTTGTAATCTTAGAGTAAGTTTTGAGCAGCGTTATGATAACAAAATATTTTGGTGTTGTTTTAAACAACTTGTAATATTTTAAAGCCCTTTTTCTGATGCTGGTGCTTAATTATTTTTTAATCCTTAGCATTTTAGAGCATTTAGTGGCTTATATTATGTACTATCCCGTTTTGAACCTGTTGTTTTATTTATATACTTAAATATTTTATCACAAATTCTGAATATAGATGTAAAAGGGTGCCATTGATGTAATTAATTTTAATTTCGTTTTTTTTTTCCTTTTACTAAATTTAGAAAACGGTTCCTTATTTGTGTGATGTTCGAATATTCACTAGAATTAGATAAAAATGGTTTGCTTTCGTACAGGAATATTAATTTCAATTTTATTATAATATAAACAATAATCAATACCTAACAGAAATAAATGATAATTTCAATCAAATATATTTTTATTTTCTTCATATTACACCCCTATTTACGTCCCCACAGCTGGGACAAAGGGACTTCTCTCTTGACGAGAGGTTAGGCCTTTCGTTATTTATTATATAAAAATATTATAGTTAAATAATGAACAATTAAGATAATAAAAAATTAAACAGTTTTAGTTGAAATTTACATTTTATTATGCTAATCTATGATACAAGTAATAATCTAAATAATCTATGCTTCTTGTTCCGTTTTCTCCTCAGGGTACTTATCTGTAAGGAAACTCTTAATTTCACCATACTCTAGTTTTAGATTTTGTCTGATCTTTTCATGATTTCTATATTTCTCATATTTCTGCAAATAAATTTTGTAATGTGGCATAGTCTGATAAAATCGAGGGAACTTTTTCTTTCTTAGAATGACTTTGTCATTCATAACGTAATTGATAAAATCTAGAGTTTCTCCTTTGGGTATTTCATTCTTTGTTCGGACTTGGCTGGGGCTAGCTACTACTTTGGGGAAGTATTCGTTTTCCGCCCTGTACTCTACAAGATGTAGTTTTTTTTCCTCTGCAAGTTGCTGATGAGTTCTCTGAAAAAACAATTTACAAATTCGTTAAAAAGTAAAACACATCAGAACTTATCTTTAATATAACATATTGGTATAGTAAGGAGGTTATTGCCAATATACATGGATAATACTACTAAAAATAGTTTGGGATTCCTCACTATGCAGGTTGGTGATCGCAGATATTAGGTACAATGCGTAGAACGACGTGACCTGTATATAATTATATAAATCACTTCGTCAGTTTGTCGACATCGACACCTGCGGTAAAATATAGGGAATGGGAAGTTTCAGTCAGCAACACTCGGCAAAACTACATCAACTATTCTTACTTAATTACAAAATAAACATAAATTTACCTGCTGCAATAGTCCAATAAAGAAAGCTTTGACGACATGCTGCAGATTTGTAGAGCCCTCAACCTTCGCCCTGAGATCCTTGATGCCAATGGCCTGGCAAATCTCCTTGATGGCTCTGTGGCAGCTCAGACCATATCCCTCATTCTTCTTTTGAACAAAGATCTTTGTTTTACCAAATGCTGTGTAAAAATCGTGGAAAACTGAAAATACAAAATTTTGGTACAATAAATATTGCTCTAGTTACTAAGTCAAAGTAGTAGTTAAGTCAAATGTTGTAGGATGTTAACAAGTATGTGTCTAATATAGTTGGTAGATTTTCCTAATACAAAGACAATACACATATTTATTTTATTCCATATTCCACTTTTAAGGGTTTACAAAACAAACTATGTATAATAATAGGTGTGTGCGTAGCTGTAGGGACATTAAATTTATTTAGATTTTTAAATATCTGGCTGTTTTGGAAATTATAAGTTTAAATGGAAAAATTATTTACATGAGAATGATCTTACTTGTGTGGTTATTGTAAATCTCAAAATTCATCAACTTCTGACCAGCCCTGTTCTTGGCTTTTCTTAGGGCTGCTGGGGCTTCCTTGGCTTTTCCAAAACCAAATCCAGCCAGACCTTGTCCATTGCCAGTCACAACCTGAAGAATATACATGCAAATGTAGGTAAGCAAAGTTTATAACAAAGAATTAGTGTAACGTTATATTTTATGTGATTTTTTTTAATATCATTAATAATATAAATTTACCATAGCTTGATATACTCGAGTGCGCCCAAGACTTCCTTTCATACTGAGGAGAGGTCTAAGTTGCAGGACTTTAGTATCAAATCCAGTGAACTCATCTAAAAAACAAAATTTAATTGTAATACTCTATTAAATTTACAATACAATACAAAAACTCTTTATTGTACACCAAATAAATAAAAAAAAATACAAAAAACAACAAAAAGAAACAAGTACAATGGGCGGCCTTATCACTAAAGAGTGATCTCTTCCAGGCAACCTTTGGATGGAAAGAGAGCAAGGAAATAAAAAATTGACGGGATTAGAATGTAATGTTAACATAAAATAATAAACCAATTAATATTAAAGTATTGTTTCTTAGATTTAATACCTTCTCCTATAGCATCGGGAGCACCAATACTTCGTCCAGGCATACGCATTCCAGACCAGCCTCTTTCAATAGGACTTAACTTCAGTCTTCGGAACTTAGTCATAGAATCACGAATTTTGACTAATTTTTCCATCCTGAAATTAAAATTATTATAATACATATGTAATTAATTATTATAATTAAACTGTCCATGGAGTACAATGTCTGCAGGGTCAACTATACATTACACTTATTATTCTTATTGTATTTATATTTACTTATTGTACTCAATTAACCTCTTATGGCTCACATTGGTTGCCTGGAAGAGATTGCTATTAGTGAAAAGGCCGCCCATTGTGTCACTGCTAAGTAATTTTATCTTTCTTATATTGTCCTGGATTTTTAGTGTTACAATAAAGTATTTTATATTGTATTCTGTTGGTGAAATTAGTATGAAGTTGGTCCAGGAGTGGAACAAATAATTATTGTTCAAAAATTAATAATAATTAATGCAATCAAAAGGTAAACAGTAATTAGTATGAAGTTGGTCCAGGAGTGGAACAAATAATTATTGTTCAGCAATTAATAATAATTAATGCAATCAAAAGGTAAACAGTACCTTTCTGGGTCATCAGGTAAGCGTTGCTGTTTTAACAGTTCTCTTCCACGAATGACTGGAGCAGAAAGACCCGGCCAAAGCATATTGATGCGACCTACACCAATCATCTGGCCCCGATTTAAGTCACGAATCCGAATGCGCCCCGCGCCTTTACCACGACCTTTTTTGGCACCAGCATTACTTACTGATGTTACTGACTTCCACAATTTTTCTGCTGGTACTGTAATGATATACCATCAATTGAAAACAAATAATCCAAAGGGAAAGTAATTATAGATATCAAAGTAAATATAATTATGAGGTTTTTATTATCTTAAAGTACACATAATCAGTTCTTACATTTATTGAAAAAATTCACACAAGCAATAGAAGTGGTGCTAAAATTGGTGTTGAGGTTAGGTGCAATACTATTTTGTTTTATCGCGAAGTTCAATGGTTTTTGTAAGATTCGGCCCAAGGATAATAATTTGTAACTCATTTTAACAACTGCTGCAGAGTTTATCTCTGCTTTACAGATTTTGTTTTGATTTGATCTCCCTTGTGTTTATTTTTGATCAATTCACATCTATTTTTTTTCTGATTGACCGAATGAACACTTTGAACATGAATCGATCCGACATTTCATTACCTTAGTTCTTAGATTTATTCCTTCTTCTGAGTTAGATAAAAGAATACTCCTTCCTCTGAGTTCATTACAAGCAAACAAATCATTCAACGAACTAAAAGCAGAAGAAGTACGTTAATTAATCGCTAGAGTTGTTCTATAAACCGGTTAGGGACCGATAAATGTTTTTGTGTGTGACAGTGACAAATGTGTCGTGATTTGTTGTGGCCAAGTGACACAAATGTAAACTTTTCGCTGAGTTTTACGTGGCCGTAAAAGAAATTTGTCTTGATTTTTCTGTAATTGTTATTTGTTTTGAGAGATAAACCTTTGTACCAATTTTCTCGTTTTGCTTATGAACCGTTATCGAATAGGACAGGCATCATGGGGCTTTGCAAGTGTCCAAAACGTCGAGTTACGAATCAATTTTGTTTCGAACACAGAGTAAATGTTTGTGAATATTGTATGGTGATGAACCACCCTAAGGTATGCCGTAATATCATAAATAAGTTTAATATAATATAGGTGACCATACTCTTACAAAACTTTATTATTACAGTGCATCATCCAGTCATATTTGCAATGGTTGCAAGACAGTGATTACAATCCCATTTGTGATATTTGCACAAAAAGTTTGAGTGAAGGGGAATGTATTCGTCTTACATGTTATCGTACGTATTGTTAGAATATATACTTACTGTTTCGTTCTTTATAAAGCAGTTTATTGTATATCAGATGCCATGGTTCAATTTTACTTTGTTCTTGCAGATGTTTTTCATTGGCCCTGTGCGGAGGCCAGATACCGCGCTTTGCCGCGCACGACGGCACCTGCTGGATATCAGTGCCCCTCATGTGCCACTCCCGTGTTCCCACCAACTAATCTTGTTTCACCGGTAGCTGATGTGTTGAGAGAAAAACTAGCTGGAGTCAACTGGGCCAGAGCTGGATTAGGGTTACCTTTGGTAAATGTTTCATACTTGTTAGTGTATTAAGTACTCTACAATAAAACCTCAAAGCAAAAACACTTGGTTCACCTTGAATTTTGTAGTCTGTATCAAATTCAAGAAATGTGTCAGTTATGTTGTGTGTGTAGTATACACCTAATTAAATTATCAATATTATAGCTATCAGAAGATCAGGATATGAAAGGAGCAGTAGGAAGAAGGAGTCAGTCTCCCATAGATCCATCCCAGTACTTCAACTCATTAGACAGCCAGAGAGGCGCACCAGTTGGTGCCAGTGATGATGAATCCACAGGCCGTCCTAACGGCACACCACACTCTGTAGTCCAGATGACTGATGAATCCATCTCTATCAATGATAACACTCATTTGAGGAATGACAGTGTACAAGGTATTTATTGCTCCTCACTAAATGGCCTAATGTTACATGCTAATATTGTTTATGGGCATATATAAATTGCATTGTTTCAGACTAGTAAGTTAGACTAGTTTCATTATTCACTTATTTTATGGTTTACAGTACTTTTGTCTGTGGTATATTGTCCAAGTGATCTTTAAGATTTTATGGAATTAAATGACTAAAATCTAAGTCTTAATTTTTTTTTAACCTGAGCTATTACACTGCTACTAGTACCTGAAAAAACATTAATCAGTCACATCTAACACCAATGATGATTTTTTCAGGAATGCAAGCAGCAAGAAAAACAAGTAAATCTACAGAAAACAGCAAAGTCACCTCAGTCTTTGACCATGATGAGAATAAGTACAAGCAGAAATCTACATTTGCCTGGATCAGCAGATGGTGGAAGTAAGTAACCCTATCACTTTACAGATATGGCTTGGCTTTTGAGATGAGTATCATAATGTAGGTAGACTTTGAGTTTTGTTTACATCATAGAGTATGGTTCTGACTAAAATTTCTTATCACAGAAATTCACTGCCATCCTCAAGGGTGAGAAGAACTGGAGGAATCTTCAAAAGGTACTGGATTCCTATCGTTGTGATAATAGCACTTCTGACTATCTTTTTAATTCTAAGTCAAAGAGGAGTTGATGATGAAAACCCATTTGGAGTGATTGAAGAGGATGATGGTAGAATACTTGCTAAAAACTAAAATGTACTGCTACTTTACATTTGTGGAAGCAATCTTAGATACTTGTAAATTAATTTATCAATGTATAATTCCATACTTGCATATTATTATTAAAGTCTTAATAAAATATAACCCATTAAATAAATGTTTTATTTAATACTGATATAATCATAAAACAAACTAACAGCCAATGTAAGCACAATAATAGATATGAATATAAAGAAAATTTTATTTAGAAAGGCTAAAACTTAAAATATAATAATATTGCATCTATAAAACTTCTGTGCAGGTTTCTACATCTTTGTTCAAAAACATGACAGAGAAAATGTCATTATAGAAGTCTGGATAATATTCACAGGCTCGTCGGCAATCTGGCATCCAATTTACTTCCAAGAGCATGGGTTGCATTACAGTCTGTGTCCCATCTTTTCTCCAAGACAACATAATATCTGCAGCATACAGAGCCCTAGACTGTGGACTCTTAGCTATACCACAGGGAGGATCTTTAGATGTAGCCGCTGTAAACAGTTCAGAAAACATACTGAAAATAGACTTTTCAATATCTTCCCACTTAAAGTGCCCATACTGTTTCACCCATTCCTTCTTGAATTCTTCACACAGCATTCTGTGCAGGTTTGCACCATCTGTGTAGTTCATCACTGTGAAATGTTTTTCATAGTCATCCAGATTGTTTAAGTCATATCTCTTATTAGCAAATCTCAAGAAGAAATTATTGTAAATGTACACTTTGGTTGGGTTAACAGACTTCAGAACAATCACATATCTGATATCGAACTTAACTGGCCCAATGTCAGGCCTTTCGAATAATACTGGATTTTCAATATACTTTTGTGCAATTTTTGGGCCACTTAATGGTAGCCTACATAGAAAGTCTAAGTTATCTGTAATGTATGTATCAAGACCCCTTGCCAAATTAAATGGCTTGCAAATCCAATGGTTGTCCAGTCCAGACTTCTTTCTTTGCATATAATATGCAGCTAACTTTGGTAGTTCAGTCTTCAAATTAAATGTTGTGGGAAGCCATAATGGTCTTGTGTCTAGATCTCCAATTTTCTCTTTCCCTTCACAGCGTCTCGCTATAACAGCTATGAGATCTTTGATGGTAATGACATACTCAAATGGGAATTGGTTAACAAACTTATGAGGCTGATGGATGCTTAGCTGTTCAAAGTCAATAAAATGTTTTGTATACCACAATATATCAGCATCATTTTCATTGTAAACAACTTGAAATTCTGGTGCAGTTAGGTGTTCATTGATGAACCTGTATTCAGAAAACACTTTCAGCTTATTAGTATTGTTTTGCTTATCAATTAACAGCTCAAGATTGGGAAGTGTCTCCACCATATGACCTTCAAGGAAATAATTAGAACCAGGTTCCTTTTGAGCAATATTGTTATCAAAATGATCATAGTACTTCCAAGGAATGAGCATTGCTTCTCTCTGAGGGTCATCAAGGTTTCCTTCAATATAATTCCTCCTCACTATTTCACCTTCTTCAATATCTTCAATAGGAAACAACAAGGTATATGTCATCTGATCAGGTACATTAATAAAAGGCACAGCCCTAAAGTTAGGGCTTTCGGAGTGAGTGATGCCTGAACCTAGTTCATCCAGAACATACCATACCGGTACTCTGTCTTCTACTGAAATTTCACTGCCACCAATAGCATAACAGTTAGCATACTTCCATACTGATTGTGAAACATTTTCAATTTGTTCTTCAGTTGTTTCTCCATCTACTTGCATGAGATTGCACATCCTTTCAAGTAACCCTGGTACATTAACGAGGCTAGATTTTATGGTGTTGGGTTTGAAAGTCCAAGCATGATCTACTAAGAAAATATTGGTAGGGTTAGATTGTTCAATGTCTCTAATGGTAAGAACCGTCCATACAGGATCGAAGGAAAATTTCTGTACGTCTTCATAGTCAATTTTGACGAGCTGAAAAGTTAGGCCCGAGTCGAAAATTTGGTCTCGAATCTTTTTACATAACGCCGGCCAAAAATGCTCTGGTACCCCTGATAAAACTAATTGCGGTTTGTGCAGAGCTAAGAAACTATTGTAGCTTGATATGCCGTCCATTTTAGCTACAGTTTTAGTAGTTATAATTTTATCCTACTTGTTTCAAGGCAAAAATTTAGTAAGTTATTATTTATATTTTTCTGTTCTGTCTGATTTGAAGTTTTTGCCGATCGAGACCCTTAGATTATTACCAATAGATTTGTTGCAAAATTGTCTATGGAATTAGTTTATAAGATGACTAAAATAAAAATGATGACATCTCTGTCTAATGTATGCAATTAAAAAGAGCCTAACTATATATACACCACAGTTTCGCTTGGTTGCCAATATTTACCGTGACGTCATGCACGTGCCTTGCTTCGATGCCTTCGATATCATTTACTGTCACTTTGGATATCATTTACTGTCACTTTTTGGTTTTGTTTACATCGATAGTGGTGTTCTTGTATATTGCACGAGTTATCGATATTTTGATTTTAGACTTAGGTAAAAAATTATAGACCATGATAATTTGAATAAATGTTGATTATATATTGTGTTTTTGCAGAATAGCATGAATCGTAGAATGAAAAGACGGATTAGATTTTAGGTTTTTTATAGAATATTATATTATTTTGAAATATAAATTATTTTGATATATAATAATATACTAAATATAAGTAAGTATATTGTATTAAGTATATTGTGTTTTATAATTATCTAAAACATTTGGCTTATTCAGGTCTTTCATTCGTTTAGTTATATTCTGTGGGTATATTAATTTAGTTAAAATGAACTTTAAGTAGAACTCAAACTAGTTAAAATAAGGTTAAAAGTTCATTTTCACTAAATTAATATGCCCACAGAATATAACTAAACGAATGTTTGAGTTTGAGTTCTACTTAAGTACCTATTTTTTTTTGTTCTAGTTAAAATGTTTTTTGTTTTGCTTGGTTTTATAACTGTATTAATTAATTCTATAATTTAATATTTACGGACTTCAATTTACAATAAATACATTATCATAAAAAAAAGTTCAGTTGAAAACAAACTCTATCGATAAATTATTATAATATACCTACCTCGTACAACACTAATTTATGTTAGTGTAGGTATACACGATGTATTCGTGGTTAGGGCCATTCCATAGATTCGTTCTTCTGAGTCGAGACCGACCCAGAAGAAACCAGACATTTTTGACTAGTGACATTGACATGTACTTGCAAATTTGGTCTCCGTACAGTACAGATAAGTAGGACTTTGTAGTTGGAGTATTTTATATGAATAGTCCAACTACAAATCTTTAAGTTGTACTGTCTGCCTGCATCAAATAAAAAGCAAAATGTAGATGTTCAAATCGATATAATATATTTATTATTCATACTTAGTATCCATATAAACAGGGTTATGTGTTATGTAGTAGGTATACAATAGTGTGACCCTTTTCTGGTATAATGTTATTTATCATAACAACATTACCTAATCAAATAATATTAAATCACATGCATTATTATACTGGACAGTGTGCTAGACTCAGAATTAGATAAACACCTGCAAATTCATGACGCACAATTCGGCTTTCGAAAAAATCTCTCAACCGAAAGTGCAATTCTGAGTCTGAAGCACACTGTGCAGTATTACACGCAGAGGCGCACACCTGTGTATGCATGCTTTCTAGACCTCTCCAAGGCATTTGACCTCGTGTCCTATGACGTGCTATGGAGGAAGTTGGCCAGCACGGGCGTGCATCCACAGGTGCAGCGTCTCTTCAAGTACTGGTATGCTAACCAGACAAACAGTGTCAGATGGGCAGGAAGTCACTCGGGGGGTTACCGGTTGGAGTGCGGAGTGAGGCAGGGTGGAATAAGCTCGCCTAAGCTCTTCAACCTGTTCATAAACCAGCTTATCGTTGACCTCAGCAATACCAGGATAGGCTGTTCGGTTGACGGTGTTTGTATTAATAGTGTTAGTTACGCAGATGACATGGCGTTGCTGAGTCCATCGATCGGGGCGCTTAGGAAGCTGCTGGGTATTTGTGAGGCCTATGCCAACAGGCACGGCTTATTGTATAACTCTAAGAAAAGTGAATACCTGGTCTTCAAGGCCATCGGTAGGGTAATTGCTACAGTTCCTGGGGTTGAACTAAATGGAGTGTTTCTTAATCGTGTTAAAACGGTTAAGTACCTAGGGCATTACCTTACCGAGGACCTTGACGATCAGGTCGATATTGAAAGGGAACGCAGAGCTTTGGCGATCCGAGGTAATATGCTGGCACGCAGGTTCGCTCGGTGCAGTAGGCAAGTGAAAGTCACTCTATTCAAAGCCTACTGCCAATCATTCTACACGAGCAGCCTGTGGGTCAGCTATACTAAAAGATCGCTCAATGCTCTGCGTGTCCAGTATAATAATGCCTTCAGGATGCTGATGGGGCTGCCGCGCTTTTGCAGCGCATCCACCATGTTTGCGGAATCCAGGGTGGATGGGTTTCATGCTGGTATCCGCAAAAACACTGCTTCACTTCTACGCAGAGTGCGTTGCAGTACCAACAGCATCTTGAAGGTCATAGCTGACAAGTATGACTCGCCAGTCATACGCTCATTAATTTGTACCTCAATTGGTGTTAGTGTTTAAATTGTCTCTTTTGTATCTTACTCTTGTGTTTTAGTATGTAAATGTGGATCTGAGTTATCTTAATAAAAATGATTTTTTTTTTTTTTTTTTTTTTTTTATTATTTTATTATTATTATTATTATGATTTAAAAATCTACAGTTATTTTAGAAGCTTAACTTACACTGCAACAGACTGTTCACAAAAAATTAACCAACTAAGTTTTATATGTTTTTACTAATTAATAATAGATAGTTTCTCTAAATAGATCGTTTTTTATTTGTTACATTACTGATTCTACTAATTTTATATGACAATTAATACAATTTAAAAACCTAGTGAAACTACTACTACCTAGGTAGGTACTGGTAGGTCCCTACCTACCAGTACCTACCTAGGTAGATAGTAGTTTTATTGTACAGCCAATCTGTAGGAATTAATAATGTTGTAGGTAACAAACATTTATATCATAAAATCAGTTTTTGTCATAAATATTTCCTGAATTCTAGCAAGTAGAGTTGCACATTACTTATTTTAAAAAAAAAGGTAATTTGCGCCGCATATCACTAACGGCAATACAATCGCTATCATTCTACATAAGAACTATAATGGCTTTCAGGATAATTGATTGGTTACTTATACTTATAAATAAGAGAATAAGAGTAAGAGATGCAGTCATTAATTATCAGTTCCATTGGAGTCCGATTCACTGTCAGAGCCCATGTGATTCCTATAATTCCTTCTTGCCTTTTTGACTCTTGCCCACGTGGAAACAGCATGTTTCATTTTTTGGTAAGAAGGATCATCAGAGACATCGTCTACGGGTATGTTGTTGCGGGTGCTGCTGCCGGCGACGGTGCCGACGCCCGAGTCGGAGTGATCGGGCGTTCGGTGAGATCTGCCCCACGGGACTGTGCTCTCTTCACTGCTCTCATCTCTCTCGCTCTCGTTCGTTTCGTTCATGAATCGAGTCTGGCTGTAGCCGGGCGATAAACGTTCGTGTGATGTGCTGGGTTCTGATATTCTAGGCGGAGGGGTCTCGCTGGAGTCTGAGTGTTGGAAATTGAGTCTTCCGTTGCGGCGGGTGCGTCTCAAATTCCTTCTTTCTGGTGGGGATTGGCTCGGTTCTGGAGGATCGACGGTGAGGGACTCGCGGAGGGAGTCGCGCGAGCCGTTGATGGGGGTGGGGATGATGCTGATGAGGTTGGGGGCTGCGTTGGGGGTGGGGTTTCTGGGCGATATGGGCCGACTGCCGGTTGATTGGTCGTCACCGTCGTCTGAATCGGCTTCCGCTATCCTGAACAATCCTGCTGTGGGTTGGCCTCTATAACCTGTGGAATATTGTTTATTTTAGTATTAAACATACATTATACTAGTTTTCCGACGCGTTATAGAGGTAAAAAGTAGCCTTTCTTTTCCCGGCATTCAAACTTCACACCAAGTTTCATTTACAATGGTCCAGTATTTTAGGCGGTAGAGTTACTTTATAGATAAAATATTAAAATAAGCTTAATACCTGAACTTGTGCTTGGTTGTGCATTGTCCTCAAAATTGTTATCAAAGCTTGGAAAATTGTTATCACTACTATCTTGTGCTATGGCGTTACCTGTGTAAAAAGAGAACATGATAATATACATTTTATAATAAATTCTAATACATTTCATAAAAGTTGGAATATATTTGGGCAAAAACTTACCATTACTTCGTAAGTTCATGGTTTTCCTATAACTATTGACTTTACTTTTCCTTTTGTTGACTGTGCGTGTCATGTTTATACGTCTTCGAAGTGGTCTGATGATCTGGAATGTACAAAAGATACATGTTACATAGTTTCAGAACTAGGGCTAAGAATTGTTTCAAGGGATGTGCATGCATAAAGGCAGTCCCATTTAAAAGGACTACAGGGGTATTAAATAAGTTAGTTTAGTTTACATTCATTGGTTTCTAATTTTAATTATTATAATTACCGCTAAAGTCATTAACACAAAAGTTTATCTGTAACTTTATGGCCTGTTTTAATAAACTTCATCAAGTCATACTTGTACACTCAAATAGTATTTAAGAATGTATGTACTTGTATGACAATAAATGATCTATCTAAACAATATTCCCTCTCTAATTACATATTAAAATAATTTCATGTTACAATATCACTCTGTACAGTCAACCAACACTTACCCTGCCGGAATTCCTAAACAGCATGGTATCATCAGAATCGGTCCGTTCACTGGAGGGTGCGGATATCCTAGAATGGCTGGCAACCCTGGCCACGCCCAGCGGGTCCATGAGCCCGTACGTGGTGGTGAGTGCGAGGGCGCGGGGCGCGGGGGGGCGGCGCTCGCGGGGGCCGCGCGGGCCGTGTGAGCCGTGTGCCCCGCGGGAGCGCCGCGCCGGTGTGCGCTTGCCTTTAGAACTGTTGCCTGTTACCGCTTTGGTCTTAGCTGATGACTTGCCGAGTGTTGTTCGTGTGTGTTTGCTGCGGCGGCTGAAACGGATATAAAACAAACACTTAAATACAGATAACACACAGAGACTTCTCTCTTTACGAGTTCTAAGATCATGCCGGTTGCAAGATATCTGCCTTCACCGTAAGATTTAAAAACCTGCCTTATAGATAGAGTGTTTGTTTTATGTGACATTTGTATGTTATTTTTCGATGTCATGGTAATATTCTCTCTCTTTCGTACTTTCTTCTTTTCGGCCCGATATAAATGTAATGTATTGTAAATTATACCTATAATGTAAGGTAGGTAAGAATAGAATAAATTAAATACCTGTTATTTATAGATCCTCGTTTTTGCTTTGAGTATCTCTGAGCAACTAAATGTGTGAGTCTCGTGGGGCATCGCTGACTGCGCGTCCCCACTGAAACAATATAAAATAACATTATTATTTTAAATAATGTAATACAGTAATGTGGACCTTTCATATTTTGTATCAGTCTTCTGTTCTTACCCCGTTTAGGAAGTCTTAAAAAGTCAGCTACAATTTGATCACCATTGGATGAATCCGAATCGTTAGCCTGCTCAGTGCCACCAGAACTGGACCCGTTCAGAGAGTCGCTCTCGTCCGCGAGGCATTCCAACTCACGCTGGACGAGCGAGTCAAAGAAAGCCATCATTCTGGGGTCCTCAGTCGTTGACTGTTCGGCGTAGTTGTGTGATATGTACTGAAAAAAAAAGAAAAAAACATTAAAACAACATTTATAAATAAATAACCCCTAGATTTAACAAACTAAAATATTTGAAACATAAAAGTATTGTCTGTTTATAAATAATTAAATCTAAAACAATGGGACCTAAATATCATGTAATTACTTCATGAAGGGCCATGTGTTGCTTAGAATAATACCACCCTATCTCTTCCTGCGCGTGACGACAGTTGAGTGAGAGATTAATTACTAGTACTGTACTAATCTACTGTGATTTCCAACGCCTTATAAGAACATATACCAAATATGCCAGGAAGTGGGTTTTATTGGACCCATTTCTATTCGGTATATTACTTGGGTGGGTTGGGAAAATGGACAAATATTATTAGGTAGGATGATTGTTTAAAGTTTAAATGATAATATTGCATGGAAACTTTCATTCTTAAATTCAGGAAAAGAAAAAAAAATGGGTTAGATAGTGATGGGTTTATTTTACCTGTCCACTGTGATGAACGAGCGACACGTACTCCTCGTGGCTGTAGATCTCCCGCGGGTTGTCGGAGCCCTGCGCCTCCTCCAGCAGAGTTCCGCGCATGTTCGGGAACTCCAGCGCCGACCAAACCTGGAAAAGCAATGCCAATTAAACAACCAACAGGTTATGATGTAAGACCAGCCGCCTAATTACGCCATAGATCTGGGATCTGATTGAGCTATTAATTAATCGGAGCAGGGCATGTATCTCCTCAGTAGAACTTCTTGAGGTCTTGAGTTAATTTAGTATAATCGCCACGCTTTGGTGAAGACAGTAAGTTGGTACAGTAGACAATGGGTAGCATTATTCTTAAACCGCTAAGGTACCACACAGCTGTCTAAGAAATAAAAAGATATTGATGATTGATTCATGCACGAGGTATTTTATTATTACACGTTAATGTATTTGAATATTCAAGTATTTATTATTTATACGCATTATATTTTATAATGCCCATGCTTAAACGACTTCATTAAATATAGATGAAAATACCTCATGTATTTTATACCGCCTTATCTAAAAATGGTCCAAAAATCTCTATAGGTACATCATACGTTCACGTTAAACCAACCAAAATGGCTTTGTCATAACAATAGTAATTAGGCGGCAGATCAAAACCTACTAAAATAAATCATACTGTTCAAACTCACCTCCATTGTCTCGTTGTGTCAGCGAGTGGCAAACACTACAATCTATGTAAAAGAAAGTAGTAAGTACCTTGATGATCTTTTCAACTCCGGACGATGCGATGAGGCAGTAATGTGGGTTGTAACGGACTTGGTTCGCAATGGACCGGTGCCCATACAGCACCATATGGGGTAAAACCGTCAGTGGGGCTTCAGAATTCACTAAAACATATATAATAAGATAATCAATCAGTATGCATGTAATAGACCTATAATTAGCCCATAAAGGGTAAATTACATTGTTACACCTCTATATTTTCCACCTATTTCACATTATGCAATAAATAAACTTTTAATTTACTTTTACTTATAAATAAATAAACATTGCTGGACAATTCACACAGCAACATCTAGCCCCGTAGTAAGCCTGAAGTTTGTGTTACGGGTGCTAGAACTTCTTGCGTCAGGCGAACTTTCGCCCGCCGCGCTACTAAGTTGTCAAGTAACAATATTCGTTACCTCTTTCTCCTCCAAAATTAGCGACCTTCCACATATAAAGGTTGAAATCATCAGATCCAGATATCACAAATTGATCGCCTTCGCCGGCGAAACAGCAACTTTTCATCGTGCAAGAGTTGTAATAATCTTGATGATAGAATTCGGCGACCGGTTCTGGTGACTGAAGAAAATAACAAATTCAACAAACAATATAACTTTTCCATGGTGCATTTTGCATTAAGACATTCGTGCGAATTGCGAGGCGAATAGCAAACACGCATTTATTTACACTTTTCTTCTATCTGCGATAGTTTTACTTCTATCGTTTTCATAAAGTGCGCAATTCGACTCACGATTCGCCATTACATGGTCGAATGTAAAAATGAACGCGAATGTGAACAAAGTAGTTCGTTATGTCACATAGGCATGTATATGAACATTTGGTCGAAAATTCGCGAGATTTACGATAAATGCACACGAATGTGAGAATGCGGTATCTGGTAACTTACACGAACACTATAGAGGACCGGTGACTGCCTCCGTCGAAGCGCCAGGATATGAGAGCCGTTGGCGTTGAAACGAACACTCATGCTGTTGTACTGGCAGTTCTCATTGGCACCGGCATATCGCATTAGTGGACTGTGGACAATCGTTATAGCAATTATTGCACAAAACAATAAATATTTCTATAAAATTATGGATATAAGAAACTATATAGTCCATCACTTATCATAACATAACATACTATGACAATCAAACTCGCAATAAAAGACTCAGAAAGAGGGTAGATCGTTTCGTTTGTCAATAACGGTCTGCACACCCACCGTTGTCATCAGTCTGTCCATGAACATGGCGCTTGCAACAGTGTCGAAATATCGGAAAACTCAAAAACATTTAAATCATGGTATGTTACCCGTTTCATGTTCAAATATATAGTCCATTGAAATGTTACATGAGCTTTGCATTTTTCTGAGGACGCAATTTTACTTTTGCTACTTGTAGGGGTGATGTCAACTTTGTCCCCCGGCCGCCATATTTAAAAACGTTACTGTTATGATGATGATACTCACTGCTTGGGCGAGCGTAGATCCCACAAGGCCACGCCGTCGCGTGCGTTGGCGGAGACAACCACGCCGGTCTGCAGCGGGTGGAACATCACTCCGTGGAACGGCTTGCGACTACGAGATATCACTAAGGACTCTGGAATAAAATAATTATGTTAGAGCCACTGACATATTATAATCGTCATAAGTCGTATTTTATAACAACGGGATTATTACTCTCGTATTTACAAAGGAGTTAAAACATTTTATTCACCATAATTCATAACAGATGAATGATGTACCTCTACTCTACTGGGTCTTTTGAATATAATTTATTTATCGATCATGGGAGATTTGGTATGATCGCCATGCTTACCAGACAAGTTGGGGAATGGGGAGTGAGTTAGTTGGTACAGTATGCAGTACAACATGCCCGACTTTTAGTATATAAATCAAGGGATTTACTCCACATACCATGAACAGACTGTCTGGTGTCAAATAATAGCAGGCGGCCATCATTCCCCGCAGTGGCCACCACTTGCTGGTTAAATGGATCTATGCTGAGGCTGCACACTGCTCTCTGATGCTGAAGTATTTCCAATGGGGATTTGCTTTCCAGATCATGGACAATTACCTAATCAAATATAAATAAATACTATGAGTATTTTTACAATCAATTTTTTAAAAGTTTGTTCAAATCATTGAATAAAATATAACATTCATTATTATTATTGAAATGTATTTAAATTATAGGTAGGAATCAATTTATTGGTTAAAATAAATAATTATACAGCAACTTCTAGTTAAATTGAGATTACTAACCTACCTCAATACAACTAGTTGCCTTTTATATTAATATAAATGTGATGTAAATCCTTCCATTACATAAAAAAATAAATTCCATTTCACATACATCTTTCTTTAGCACAGATGATTATAGTTTGCAGTTACTTACAATATCATCATTTCCACCTGAATATATCTTTTGATTATCATCAGTGATTCCAAGACTGAATATATTGGACTGATGTGTAGCTTTCATGGCAACTGGCTTTCCACGGTCCAATATAGCCTGGCCTAATTGCCATAGCATCACCCGCCTGTCATCTCCTCCTAAAAGTAATATTATTTTTTTAAACTTAGGAACAACAACTACATATAGTTCTAATTATACTTTATTCAAATTAACTGAAGAATTTTAACATTACTTAATAACTATGTAATATTATAATAATACAACTCCCTCAGGTCATAATCAGGAACCAGCAGATCAATTTGATAACATGAAAAACATTTTCATTATCAGTGTGATGGAAGTTACAACTATTTTTCAACTGTGTTTGATACTTCATGGACTGATATTATTAATGCAGCAGGTAATTTATGCATACCAGTAAATTAAATATACTTTAGCTTAAAACAGAAGAGAGTTAATTTATAAATAAATTATTACCTGATACGAGTAATTCGCCATTGTTGGAAAATTCTATAGCATTTACACACCCAAAATGGCACGATAAGTCCTTGCGATATAAATTTCTGGCAGCATGTAAACGATTATTAAAAAACTGTGATCTAACTGTAGGAATAAGCCCAAATTCTCTTTTATTTATGTACGGCAAAGGACTCGCTATATTCGCCATGTTTACAGTAAATCCACCATTTTCTCTCAACACAACAAAATATCTTCATGGATTTTTATTTTTCCGACGAATGTGGATCAGCTGTTTTTTTATTTTAAAAACAACACTACGTTTCGTTACACAATTATGGCATAGTTAATCTGTTTTTTTTTTATATTTTATAAAAAAATTTAATAGACATGAGTTTGTCTTGTGTTAATTATTTCTACACAATATTATTAAAATAAATATTTTAAGGCATATGTGGGTTATATTGGGGTGACCCATGCCCAGTAGCGAAACGATTTATGGGATTATATGATTTTTCAAATTCTATATTCACACAAATATCGTATATATAACAGTTTACATACAAAATTAAATTATATAAGAACCAAGTAAGACCCATCCTTGAATATTGCTGTCAAGTATGGAACCCGTACTACGATGTATATTCTAAAAGAATCGAAAGCGTTCAGAGGCGTTTTCTTTATCACTTGTCATACGCAAACAAAATGGCTAGGAAGCTTCCAAGTTACAAAGACAGGCTCACACACTATAACATGCACGAACTCTCATTTCGCAGAACTTATTTAGACCTTGTGTTTCTGCACAAAATGTTTAATGGTAGCATCGATTCAACCGAACTTGTCAACAAACTTGAAATTCATGCTCCAACCCGACTACCTAGGAAAAAATCTTATAATCTTTTTGCTACAAAACATTGTAGGACTAATGTAGGACTAATGTAGGTAAACATTATTCATTGCCAAGACTCTTCCGCCAGTATAAACTCTTTCTAAATTTGAAGACATCGATATTTCTGATAAGTTGCCTAAATTCAAAAGATCTTTATATAAAACAAGCTTTCCGCCCGCGGCTTCGCCCGCATTATGTTAGATTTTCCCGCGGTAAAAACTATGTACCCTATGTCCTTCCCCCGGTTCTAAGCTGCTTCCCCACCAAGTTTCAGCCAAATCCGTTCAGCCGTTCTCGAGTTATAAGTTCAGGCACTAACACGACTTTCTTTTATATATTAACTAGCTTTCCGCCCGCGGCTTCGCCCGCATTATATTAGATTTTAAAAAAGCAGTAAAAAGTATCCTATGTCCTTCCCCCGGTTCTAAGCTGCCTCCCTGCCAATTTTCAGCCAAATCTATTCAGCCGTTCTCGAGTTATAAGTTCAGGCACTAACACGACTTTCTTTTATATTATAGATGTAGGTAAACATTATTCATTGCCAAGACTCTTCCGCCAGTATAAACTCTTTCTAAATTTGAAGACATCGATATTTCTGATAGTTGCCTAAATTCAAAAGATCTTTATATAAAACAAGCTTTCCGCCCGCGGCTTCGCCCGCATTATGTTAGATTTTCCCGCGGTAAAAACTATGTACCCTATGTCCTTCCCCCGGTTCTAAGCTGCTTCCCCACCAAGTTTCAGCCAAATCCGTTCAGCCGTTCTCGAGTTATAAGTTCAGGCACTAACACGACTTTCTTTTATATAATAAGATTAAAGTTTCTAGTTGTTGCCACAAATTCATATGAACTTGTAGACTTACTCGGTCATGAATCTTTATTATATAAAATAGTTATTTTCATTTTATTTCAATATTAAGTTATTTTTTTTTTATGTAATGTTTAGAATATAAATCAATGTATCTTTTGTTGGGAGTCCTTAAAATAAATAAATAAATAAATAAATTTTTAAGTTTTTATCTAGTTAGTTTTTTCTTTTTTTTTAACCATAAGTTTAGTTATAAGTCTCAGCCATAAAATTGTCTAAAAATAATGTGCACGCTGTGGCCCCCTGTAATTAAAAGAACATAAGTTTCGAAGACCTTGTGAATAATGTTTAGAATATATATCAATGTATCTTTTGTTGGGAGTCCTTAAAATAAATAAATAAATAAATAATGATGAGTTGATGACTTATTTAACTAAATAGAAAAATCTAACAAACTTTAACCTCTCATAAAGTTTCCTATTAAAATTCTGTCTTGTCTTCCATTACTTTACGTATTATTACTAAGAAAAAAATTCTTTGTGGCGAAAAACGTCAGTAAGCGTCATAGTCAGTCAGTGTCAGGTAGACAGACAAGACAATCAACAATTTGTTTTGATGCGACCACGTGAAAAAGTATAAATTTTAAAAACTTCGTTGAATACTTATTATTTTACGAGATATTTGTTTAACAAAAATAGATTTCAAACGGAGATAATGGTAGTGGCTAAAACAATGCATAAGGCTTCATTAAAAGTCTCTGGTAAGTAATGTTTAACCTTCTCATCAGGTAAACGAATTTTTGCAAGGAAAACTTTAATGAAGTTGCTAAATAATACTTTAACAAAACAGCAATAAGCATTTGGATCTTAGTCATCTGTTTTACACATCATTTTCCCAAACACCGTTCCACATAAATAAATAAATCGCTAGTTTTACTAACCAAAATTATTATTAGGTAAATTGAATTGAGATCATAACACACAACACAAGGCTTTAAATATTTATTTCAGTATCAAACTCAGATTCTTCAAGTGTTGAAGATTCTGATTCAGAAAATGAAGTGGAATCAGTTGAGGAAAACTCTGAGGGAGAGGAAGAAAGTGTTTCTTCTGAAGATGAAAAAGAGGAAAGTGTCCTAATGGCAAATGAAGGCTGGGGTGACTCAATTGCAAAAATTCTTGGTTCTAATAAACCTAAAAACAAGAAAACTCTTGTGTTATCAAGAGCAAAGAAACATACAGAAGTTATTAAAGCAGAAGCAGATGAAAAACCTTCATTTGAAGTAATTGGAGAAAGTTCTGAGAAACCTGAGACAAAACCAGTGAAAACAGAATCTGGTGAACCATCTGCTAAGAAAGTTGTAAGTTCTTAATTATATTTAGTAGCCACAGAGGTTGTCACACAAAAATAAACTAAAACCTTTAAGTTTAAACTGTAATTATTTTTTTCAATATAGATTTTGTGCATTTCAGAAACATGACAAAGCTTCAATTAGACAGAAACCAAACATATTAGAGAAAGATAGAGAAAGATTATTAGCAAAAATTGCTACAAAAGGTGTTGTTCAACTTTTTAATGCAGTAAGAAACCAACAAAAGACCATGGAAAAGGAACTAGATAGAAATGACATAACTGAAGTGAAAAAAGAAAGAATAATGAAGAAATTTGATAAGAGAACATTCTTAGATACACTTATGGGCAAAAGTAAATCAGTTATTGTTGATGAAGCAAAATCTAGTTTGAAGGATGAAGTGAAAGATGAAGAAGATGCTCCAAAATGGAATGCTTTGAGGTAAACATCACCTAAAAAAACTGAATAGTCTTCTCTACCTTATAATGGTTTGCAGCAATTGGTTTATTACAACTTGCCAAAACACAATTAGCAATCCGTTTTTTCACATTGACAGTTGTGCATTGATTATTTGTGTTGGTTTGAAAAATATAATTTTACTAAAACAAAAAGCTATTTCTTACTATGCTTAAGATGGTACACTTATTACCTTGTTTTGGTTTTGTTTTAAAATATAATTTTGTTTTTTACAGGGATGATTTCATGATGGGCGCCAAAATGAAGGATTGGGATAAGGAATCTGTAGATGAATGAAACACAATATTTTTAGTTCTCTTTTTAATAAACATGTAAATAATATCGATTTTATCTTAAATAAAATAAAAATCCCTAATAATTGAAATAAATAATAACACGGAAGAGAATTATCATTTGAATATAGTAAAATCATATTTTCTTGTGGACCATTAAAATTCATAATTATTATATTTACTTTATAAGCATTGTATATGCATCATTGCCAACACTATGCTGGGTTATTTGCTTAGGTAATGTAGAATATATTTTAACTGGGAGGTTCCAAACCATTGTTTCTATAGGAACATTCAATGGTGCATTCCAGACTTCTTCATTGTTTGCAATAATTTTCTCATTTGTGGTCACAAACTCAAAATGAAGGCGCCATTTCAGTGACACTGAAAAAATTTATTAATTATGAAGAGTTTAATTGAACACACTTATCTCAGAAGCCACTGGTCTGATTTGAGAAAATTGTTCAGTGTTGAATAGTACATTTATCGAGGAAGGCTATAATATATAAACTGTCAGCACGTCAGCTAGTTAGTGCATATGATTTTTTTAAATCATGCTGAAATATTATAGTACATACCTTGTTCAACATCAAATGCTGGTGTTATGTGTAAGGGGATAGGGAGGATGAGTTGGGAGTGGCTCAACCCGAGGGTCACTTCATGGTAGCGTGCCACAGTCATGGATCTACTGCTTGTCTCTTTGCTAACATTCTTTGCTGGAGAATTTGACTTAACTATTTCTTCAGGTTGTAGTGACACAGACACCTAAAATGTTAATATATAGACTTGGTATATACAAAGAAAGTAAGAATGCAATTCACACAGCATTGTCTATCCCAAAATTAATTAAATTGAAGCCTCTACTTATGGTATGTTATAACTTATAAACTTACCTATACAATACACAAAATAACAATGTATTATATCCCTCACCTGCATACAAGTGACTGTGCCAACAGAGAAGTCAAATGTCCCAACAATATCCTCTCCAAGTTTGTAAGCAGATTTGAATAAACAGAATCTTCCAACCTTCCCTCTTGTGTTAGTTATCATATATGAGTTTGGACTTCTTCTAGCTGTGAGATTCTGAAATATGAATATATTCATATGAACTGTAAAGCAACATAATTACAATAAAGGAACAAGTTAATACAATAAAGGTATACAGCTAATCTAAATATAATGAGTACTCATTACAATTAGATTATTTAAAAAAAATATATGGTTAATACTTTGCACAACCCATTCATTTTAAACTACAAAGAATACCTACTTATTCTTTGTAGTTTAAAATGAATGGGTTTAAATAACAAACAGTTTAAATAACAAAAAGTATATGTACCTGTAAAACTTGCAGAGCCATTGTCAATGGTGTTTCAACTTTTCTCTCCTCAGAGAAAGGATTTGTAGGCTGCAATTCTTCAGTGGTCTCATTCCCACATAAAGCTGCCAGGTCTTGTAAATTCATGATAGGGCTGATGGGAAGCACCCTGAAAGGTATTCGGGCCATTTTGATGTGTGAGCCCACCTTTTGAGTGGCAATGGTTATCTTGTAAGAATATTTTACAGATGTGCCCCTGTATGATGGTGGTGCTTCTATTGGTAATGACTCTCTGTACCAAACTGAAATAAGATGTTTCCAATAAGCTAACTATAATCAGTAGAAGTTAATGAGTGAATTTTGTGGATTACTAGATTTAGTACTAGATTTTGCTTATACTATTGGTATATTTAAAATTAACTTACATGTTTTAGTTTCTCCTAGAGGTATAGTTAAGTCACAAAATAATATTTTTGGTTTAGTATGGAATACAACATCTCCAATGTCACAGTTGTTGACTTCAAGTGAGGTGGTTCGGCCAACAGTAGGTGTTTTGTCTCCACTGTTCCCGGATGTTGAGTAGAAGCAGTGTATTTGTGCTGATGCCCATGCCAAATTTTCAAGTGCATCACTGTAAAATGCAGTCAAAAATAAAATAACTGTTGAAAGCTTTGTCTCTGAAATGCTATGGACTTTACCATAAAATAAGATACCTGTGACTTTGGGAATTTCTATGTTCCGGCTGGGTTGTGTAACAGAAGGAAATACAGCATTCCAGAGCTTCTCCGGCCAGATACACTGTGCCAGTTGTGAGTTTTGCTGAAAGTTCGATCATTTTCGGTTGTGAAGGTAGATATGGTTTTCAATACATGAGTCTGAAGTCTTTTCAAGTTTTCAAATTCATACAAGAGAGATTGATCAATTAAAAATATAAGTTTAATTAACCAAGATTATTGTATGAGCGAATATTAGCGAATATGAAGAAAGGTTCAATCAATTTCAATTCAATACTATATTTTTGTGTTGACAAACACTCTTATAAATAATTGTTAATTTTTGAACGAATTGTAAGGTACATACATAGACGACAATCAACAATACGTGGCCAATTACTATTTCGGAAATAACCGATTTATAGATGAATGAACGAAATATTTGACTTACGTGTGTGTGATTATATTCTCTTTGCGTTACGTATGTTGGAACGTTACTTGTAACGAATGGTGGATTTGAATCAAAACTTGTGTTTTCAATTTTACAGATGCAAAACTAAACAAAATGCTTATATCCGATGGAATAAATCACGGCCGATTGCAATCTATAATTGTGGGAGAATTGAAGAAAGCAGGTCTTAAGCATCGCCTAAAGAAAATAATCTTAAAAAATGTGAAAGTAAGCGAGATTCAGAACAACCGGTGCAATAATATTACTTTCAGCCCAATTTAACTAATTTTCAATCTTTCAGGATCACAAAACAGTGTTTGGAGCACCACTTGTGAAAGTGCCATCGTGTAGTGTTATTTGTTGTGGTAGTACATTGTGTGTACCAATGGTAGTAACTGAAATGTCTTCAGTGCTTAGAACTAATGCTAAGATAGAGGGATTGTTCCGTAAAGCAGGCTCACAAAACCGCCAAAAAGATATAAAGGTATGAAATGTTAAAAAAATCTTTAATATGTAGTCAATGTAAGTTTGTAACAAAATCGTTTGTACACCATTTAAGTTTTATTAGTCAAAATCATATTCATAATCTTTGCTTCATATTGGAATTTAACCATCAACTATAAAATGTTAATATTGGATGTATGACATGACTTCTAACAATTTTATTTTCTTTTTAGCAATTGCTAGATGCTGGCGGATGTGTCTCAGAAGGTCACCATCCAGTAGATGTTGCAAGTGTACTGAAACTTTACTTGCGTTGTTTACCGGAGCCCCTCATTAGTGCAGAAGTCCAGGACCTCCTTCTCCGATGTAGAATTACAGCAGGAGATGATGCTCTAAAACCTATATTACATACACTTTTACTATTACCTGTCTTACATGTGCATTTGTTGCATTATATCATGGAGGTAAGTTTATATAAAGGAGGAGTTTTTTCATTGTAATATTGTTAATCTAACTAAGTCAATCCATTATGTACCTCTTGTACATAGTTGATTATTAAAATTAGTACCAAATAGGAGGAAAATCTAAAAACAATGAATTTTTGTATAATGAATGTTCATATAAAGGAGGAAAACTGGTGTTTGTAGGTACATAATGTTATATCTTTACAGTTGTTAAATTTCATTGCATCGAAGCACAAAGACAACAAGATGGACTCTTCAAACTTGGCCATAGTATTAGCACCCAGTATCATGCCCCTGCCAGCCACTGCCTCGGCCCAGAGGCTGGAGCACCATGTAGCCCTTATCAAGGTATGATCAAATGTTTATTTATTTATTATAAAATATTTATTTATTTATTATCAAATATTTATTCAATATATTTTATGTATATCTTGTATACAATCCCAAGTTTTAAGCCAGAAGCCTTTAAGGACATGTTTAACATGTTTCCCACTTTCAAAATTTTCGTGAGTTATACTATTCATTTTATAAAACGGGATTTACTCATGTATTTACACAGGAGTTAAACAGGAGTCCTGAGAGGAGACGGCTCTTGTTGTGGTCGAAACGTCGAGAGTTGTTGAACTCATGTGTAAATAAGTGAGTAATTCCCGTTTTATAAAATGAACGTTTCCCACTGTTAAAGAGATTTCATCAAAATTTACAGATGTTCATTGAAAATGCACAACACATAGGACTGCTGACAGAAGATCTCATGAATCAGTTGGATGACGATTCCGATGTGCATCTTGTGAGGCGGAAAAAGCGACGTAGTGGCTCACTGAATCGTAAGTTTAACTATGTAGTACTACATAAATCAACAGTCTCCTTTTAAGGCACAAACACACAAGAAACACTAAGTTTTTTTTGCCATTGCCATTTCTGAAAGAAAGTAAATATAATACTAATAATGTTTTATTTTTTATTTACTAATAAACAGTGGTGATACACCATTATGCAGCAAAATATAAAATGAAGTCAAATTTGAAAATGTAAGCGAAATAATTATTGCTCAATAGCAATTTATAATAACATAAAATTAAATATTTGTTTTTCTATATTTCATAGGGATGTTTTCCGGCCTCCGTAAGATGGTGTCCGGATCAGTGAACACGCCGGCCACCGTGCGCGAGTCCGGCAAGACACCTGTGCTCAGCAAATCTGCGGCAAAACGTAAATACGACACCTACGAGGGACTTTCAGCGAAAACTAAGTAAGAATCAGCGCCATTTCTATATTCTTGACTAAATTTACCATCTTAAGTAAAATTTTACTCATGTCTTTGTTACAGGAAAGAAATAACATCGAGTCTGGCCCAGAAGGAGATTCATTACACGCCAATGAAAATGTAAGATAAGTTTAAAAAGTAATTTATTAGAGATTAGCTATTATGATTATTCCACCCCGCGACTACTACTGTTTTCGCGGCAAAGCGTCTTTTGTGGGAAATATTAGTCTATCATACATAAGGAAAGCAATAAAAGTTAAAAAAACGTTTGTTAATTGTTACAGAATATTTTCAGTAAAACAATCCAGCTATTTATAGTAATAAGTACTTAAATATTGTTGTTTCTTTCGTTTTCAGAGGAATCGAACGTAAAAGATTACGCCTCAGCCTCATGGATGCAAGAAGTACGCCGGTTATTAACAAAGACTTTAACTCACATAAGAATTCCGAAACCAGTATTAGCAGCGAAGACATGCTGACATCCTCCGAACTTTTGTTTAACGCGCACGATACCATAGACCTCTCTCCAGATATGAAACAACACGACAAAGACTACGTGAGGATCTCAAAACAAGAATATGAAGAAATCAAGAGCAGAGTATCGGCTATAGAAAGCAGATTGTCCCGAGAATTCACTGACGTCATACCCGTCATACAGCCACTGCAGCAAGTGCAGAATGTCTACGAACAAACGCTGGAGGATGCCGCCATGTACAACAACTGCCCTAACTCGGACAACCTCGCGCGACGGTTAAGTAAAGAGTTAAAGATCAGGCCCACGGCAGAAGCGAAAATCATCAGATCTCCTAGTGCGAGGAAAATAGGCACGATACGACGCCGATCTAAAGAAAACCTCACAAAATTAGTCAGACACAAGTCATGGAATGTGTCCTCACAATCGCAAGCTAGTCAAATCGTTAATAGGTTCTACCCGTACGTAGGATTGGGTCGCCGTGAAAGAACGAGTACTGCGAAACCTGATCTAGAACCGCCAAAGATGGAATCTGGAAGCGACTGGGATGTTTCGATGTATGAATCGCCAAACAATTCAAATACCAGTCAAAATAAATACCAATTAAGAAAGCGTACTAGTCTTATGTCTTATTTCAGTCCGGATAAAACGATGAACAGACTGCCCTCACGTAGATCTCTTAATTTAACTTCTAACAACAGCTGGGACAACACAGCTTCTGAAAACTCGAATAACACACTCAATTCGACTGGGACGTCCAATAAGATGAATCAAATTACTAGAGATAGTTATTTAGTTAGCAAGAATTCGAAACTCCCATTACCAAGTTCGTCGCCAGCTCAACAGAAGTGGCGGAGTGCTGCTGCATTTTTCATGGTCAAGACTGGAGAGCTAGAGAGCGGCGGACAGACTGGTCGGCCCTCCGTAAACAAACTCAGGAAAAACGCCGGTGCCGTTCTAGCTAAAGCTAAGATGTTCGAGTCGAGCTCTGATAGATCATCAGAAGCAAGGGATAAGCCAGCCAATACTGGGTTTGCGAGAAAACCGAGACTAAATGGGCAATATCAGACTAGACCGCAGAGAGTGACGACTACCTACATCAAAACGAAAGATCAAATAGGCTCGAACGGAAATCATACACACAGCACAGCCCCGAAAACAAAGTCTGAAGTTGCCAATGCAAATATTGCTCAGAAATCAAGAATGAGTCAAAACAGAAACGAGTTAGTAGTAGAGTGGCGGACAAATAAAAAAACTACACCTCCACCCAAAAAAATGGTATCACCATCAAGTAATGCCAAAGTCACTCTACGAACGCCTCAGATACCAGTTATGAGGAAGGCTTTAGTGACTCCTAAAACTACTCGTCCTGTTATAAACATGAATGATGTCAGGAAAACTCATACACCCTTGAAAGCAGTTCACGTTTCTCCACGACGAAAATCTCCAAGACAGAAGTATTCAATTAATTATAGAGCATAATATCAGTATTTTACACATCTCATGGAGTGCCTTATTAGACTTATTTTTTTTTAAGTTAAATTTAAATTATGTGGCCATGTTTTTAAGTTAACTTTATTCGTAAAGTATGTAGTTATTTTATTACATAATACAAATGTTTAAAATCATAATTGGTTTTGATAAATAGCCCTTATAAAATGTTAGCTTTCCACCAAACATTCAGACTTAACCCTAAGTTAAGATAGATTGTTATGAATATGCTGTACTAAAAATAGGTTGCTAACAACTATGGTATACACCGTGATCGCTAATAACCCGAAAGATTTAAACCACGTATTTTTGACGACATTACGAGTAAATAATGTTATATCAACATGGGTCTAATTATGTGTCTTAATTAAATTACAATTTCGGTACAAATTAAATCTTATTAATTGCCCGCTTCTTTGTGAACAAGCCGTTAGGTAAGAAACTCAAGTTGAAGAACAGAGAGCGAGCATGACACTTCACGAATCGCACACGATGAACAAGAAGTGTCAAGTTATGTCTAGCATGATGTTTTTATTGAAATTATTTTTATTGGCACCACAAAAATGACATGCTCACGCCCTTAGGGTGTGTAAAGCGCTCTACACACCAAAGCCGGCGGCCCGCCGGCCTTATTTTGTACAATCATGGTACAAAATAAGGCCGGCGGGTTGGGCCGGCGGGCCGCCGGCTTTGGTGTGTAGACGCCATTAGACTGGAGATTTTTTTACTTTTGATTTGTTGTAAATAATTAATATCTCCTTATGAGTTTTTGGACTATATGTTACATAACTTTTTATACTCTAATTAGGCTCTAGTATCGTTAGCTTAAATCTTTCGGGTTATTAGCGATCACGGTGTATATTTGGATATTTAGGTCTTAGGGAAAGGTAACCTGTAGAAATATAATGGATTATAATTATACATATAATGCTTATCACCCTTAGAATAATCAATCTAAATCGACTGCGCAATCCGCGCCTGCGGATTGCGCAGTCGATTTAGTAGCACGAAAGTATATTATTATAAGGCATTATTCGTAATTAATAATCCTTTTTATTTCTCAAGTTTTTAATACGTAAGTTTAAAATAAAAATCCAATAATATAATATTATATGATGTATTATCACGGCTTTTACAGTGGTATTTTCGTGTTTAAACAAAATATCCAGATTTGAATTAAATAAATTAAGAACATTCTGACAATACAATAAATAACAATTTTTATTACGGTCAATTCATTACATATAAGCATCAGCGCCATAATTTAGATTAAGAACTCATTTCAAGGTTTCAACTAAAATATTTTCACTTATACAATTAGCGATGATCACAGATTTGAGGATTATAAAAAAGCAGATTCAGAACATACCGTGCTATGGAAAGACGATTTTATCTTGCAATATTGATTACGAGTAATTTAGACTTCTTATAGCTTATCGGCTAGACTTATTCTATCAGCACTCTGGCCGTTCGTACGGCGCTTCCTTTACTAACATTGCTTCTCGAACGATATCAATACCAAAATTTTAAATTAACAATATAATAAAATATCAATTGTACCTAAGATCTGTTCCGAGTAAATACGCACGTTCCATTGCAATACAGAGTTGACCGCGAGGGCGGCGGCTGATATCTCCGGACTAACTACTGGCTCAGGCGGGAGCCGTCAGCGGCTCTCCTGCCTAACGTACCTACTCTATAATTAAACATACACATTGCGATCAATAATAAAAATATAATGATACAAATACATTAATAACTAAGTTTTCGATTATTGTGAGACATAGATATTTACAAAGCGCATTAGGAGCGCCAGAATATTAGGCGAGGCAGACTCCTAGACGAGAGATTAGAATTCATAGCGCGCCAGCTCTCCTGAGCGGCGGCTTGCAGGCATGCGCCTACCGCCAATCCTCACTACGACCGACCTTCCATGTACAAATATCTTTATTAACTAAAACGTCTCAACAAGCCTTATTGTCAGGAGAGCCAACAAATAAATGCCCCAAAATAAAAATGAACCTTGCTGTCACATTGTTAAAGTTGTAAAAGTAATTATGTATAATTATTACAATTAGAGCTATCCTGACCGTCACAGTCGCTGGATTGAACTAGAACTAAATAAAAGATTTATCCAATATTATTTTCAATCAAAATAAAATATAAAGTAATTTCATCATGATTACGAAACTATGAGAAATACATTATTATACGTTCCTACCGGCACGTCTTACAAAATGAATAACATTACACTAATGTCAACGTGATCTCGATTTAACTGTACGATTATAATTTGGGAATGCATGATACTACGCGAATTACAATAATTATTAAGTACCAATGATTAAACGATCGATCTACAAAACAGATAGCGTAACTGTCCGAAATACGAATTATCGTCGACTATAATAATGTACAAAGATGAAAAATACAATTATAAATGGCTACACGAGGGCGACAAGGTGGTCGCTGAAACGGTTTATAGATCAGCGACTCGTGATTACGATACTAAAGGAAGTTTTAGATAATAAAAATAATCGAACTAGAAACTGTCGAGAGGCGAGCCGATGCTACGATCCATCGGCGCGGCTCTCGCCAGCGTTAGGAGGACCCTACAGTGGGCGCGCGAGCGGATGGAGCCGGCGCCGACTTGTCGATACACTACACACTGCTACTGCACTGTGGCATTCTCAAAGAGGCAGCACAACGCCGCTATGCGTCACCACCCCGCTATGCTGCAAGTTTATATGGCATGTTTACAACTAGCGGAGCGATGTCGCATCGCACACGTACTTGTATAGTCGCGACAAGCGGGCGCAGCTCTCACACATCCACATGGCAGTCTTGATACATGAGTGGGTACCCGACCAGAACATTGCATATACTGATCGCATCAGGATGCAGAATGACCGTTACGTTTACAAATCATGAGCTACGCCTCCGGTATTCTTCACCATGATGCCGTTGTTATTCTCATTAAACTATGAGGCAGTTCTAACAATGTATAAACATGTAAAACAATTAACAGCAGTCTGCCGATACAACTGGACTACGCGTATAAAATATATTTCGCTATTTCAATGGAAGAAATGATAAATGTACGGTTACGTCACAAGCATTTATCCGGTAGCTTATGATATAAAAATTACCTACATTTAACACAACCGATACATTTTATAATCACCGATTGGCGTGAACATATACATATTCATAATTTCAGATCACCGTCTTCAGTAATACATAATTAACTTAGATCGAGCTCACGAAAAAATGGAGCAATAATGGCAGCATCAAATTGACGGGGGATAAGGCACGATGCACCCTCGGAGGATATCACACGGGCGAAGATCTTATCACCCCCATATCATAAGAAAGGTCCTGCTCGCTTATTCAAAGGAGTAATACCGCTTCCAGACGACGCCGGGTCGGTCATCGTCCGAAATGAGTTATCGAAGGGGAAACGGGCCCCCTGTTCGAAAGCTATCAGTTCTGGTGGGGTACTTAATCGCGTCACGGCGAGTTAACATCTAAAAATAAATAACGAGGAGGATAGTGTGTACAATACTGCTAGAGGTAGCGCTCTCCGCGACGGGACCGACTAAGGAGTAGCGTGCGGGTTCGTCGCGGGGGCGCTACGCCGACAGAGGGCGCGGCGCGCGGCGGCGGCGGTGGGCTCAGTTGACCATGAGCGTGTGCGACTCCATGGGCGCGGCGGAGTCGTACAGCGTGTCGGTGTCCTGCGTGGGCTCGCCCTGCAGCTGGCATTGGTTGGACAGGGTACCGGCGCCGCAGTCGCAGAAAAATCTGAAAGTCATTATTGTTACATTATTTTATGTAAATAAAAAAAGAGCGAAAGCACCTAGCACAAGTATTTCACTATTACTTAGAAGGTGCTTTCTACACTGCAAACAAAATGTGATGTGGAGATATATCTTGGTTCTTTGTATTGTTTTTTTTTTGTTTTCGTAGCTATGTATGTGTGTTAATTTGTGTATTTATGTGAGTGCAAAATAAACCTATTTTCTTTCTTTCTATATCGTTATCTTTAATCTCTCTCGGTGTGGGGCAGGCTTAATACCATACCCACCACATGTATTCCAATAGAGTGACGTAATATAAGTAGTTAAATTATTAAATCATAATAATTTAACTACTTATATTACATGCAAATAAAACAAAAGTGTAACAACACATACACATATTTGCAAAGTAAAAACGAACCTGTCATGGCGAATGAATTCTACATCGTGACCATGGTGACATGTCTTGATGCAATTCACGCATATTGCGTTACGGTCTGTCGTGTTGCAAGTCTGGCACCTGAGGAATAAGAAATATATTTATCACACAAAATTAAAAAGCACAAGAGTGCAGAATGCATATCAATAAATTGTTAAATAATAATTAAAGTTTAGTATTACCTGTAGAAATCGTGCATTGGGAAGCTAGTATAGGAAGATATTTTGTAGAGGCACTGTCCGCCGCCCACTGCTTTTTCCACTGCATCTTGGTTGGTGAAGATCTTGTTGCCGCGCACGAGCGGAGACACTCCCGATGCCAGGCATAAACCTATAACACAATGATAATTAGATTAAATAATTTTGGAAACGTAAAAATGTGGAATTTGTTTCTTGTGAAACTGCTGTAGGTTTTAGACGTCGTTCTGTGTACTATGCCAACATACTGGGATCGTCAAACCATCTATCTCGTTAGGTGTATATTGGGTTTACTACCATACTGCATTACTAAAATTAGATTATAGCAGCGCCAAGGATAAATAAAAGTGACATCTTACCTCCAAATCTGTTATTGAAGATCTGATTGTGCTCAAGAGTGGCAGTCGCGTTGTTGGTGATTTCAACGCCGGCCGCAAGTCCGTCGAAGATACGGTTACGTCGCAGAACTGGGTGGCTCTGCGTTGAGATCAGCACGCCTGCTTGTGCGTTGCGAAATATATCGTTCTCTTCCAATATTCCCTGAAAAAATATAAGATTCTTTAAATAGAATGGAGAAAACAAATATATTATTTTATATGAGCAAGTCGTAAAACGTCAGGTATGAGGTAAACCGATTGGTCATAAAGTCGTGAGTAATAAAGAATTCTGGGTAAGTACACTTCGTAACATTCTCTGTGTAAAAGTTTTTAAGTATACAGTGGACTAATCTAATTTAGGAATTTAATTAGGTCAAATAATTCCTACCATAAGAGGCCAAGTGGACTAATCTAATTTAGGAATTTAATTAGGTCAAATAATTCCTACCATAAGAGGCCAAAAGAGAACGAAAGCCTTATGCAATACAGGTGCTGCTTGCCAGTTTTGTTATTGAAAATAATTAATATGTTACAAAAGATTTCATAGAAAATAAAAATATGTAGAAAGTTCTTGAAACTAACCTTTCCACCATTAAAAATACAGATGCCCCCATCGCGACCATCAAAAATCTTATTTCTCTTGAGCGTTGGGTTGGAGTCAGTCTTTATCCACACTCCGGCCATGGCGTTATCAAAGATCTCGTTTTGTTCAAGGAGGCCTAGACCTCCATTGTAGACTAGTACGCCGCCGTTCTGTCCGCCCCAAATTTTGTTACCCCTAATAACGGGGTTGCTGCCAGTTCTGATTTGGACGCCAGAATAGAGGTGGTTGAAAATATCGTTGTCTTCAAGTTTACCATGGCCGTTATCGTAGAAATAAACGCCGACCTGAAAATACGGAATAATTTTATAAAAATAAATTTCTAGGTAAACGTTTTACAACTCGTAACTTTGATGTGGAAACTAATAGCTGTACAGAATAAAGATTGACGACCCCCGATGCAGAAGGTTTCGGGTTTGATAAGAATATTTGTAATATTTGCAGATATACCATGGGTTCTCATATATTTATCCAAAAATATATTTCTATATTTATACAAAAAAGTATATCAGAACAAAGAAGACGAAGTCTAGTAATATGTATTAAAGTGAGGTTACCTGTTTCCCCGAGTGTATGCGGTTCCGGCGCAGCACCGGCGTGGAGCCCGTGGTGATCCAGACGCCGGCGAGCGTGTTGGCGTACACCTCGTTCTCAGTAATATGTATTGTGACAAGGTGTTGTTACCTGTTTCCCCGAGTGTATGCGGTTCCGGCGCAGCACCGGCGTGGAGCCCGTGGTGATCCAGACGCCGGCGAGCGTGTTGGCGTACACCTCGTTCTCAGTAATATGTATTGTGACAAGGTGTTGTTACCTGTTTCCCCGAGTGTATGCGGTTCCGGCGCAGCACCGGCGTGGAGCCCGTGGTGATCCAGACGCCGGCGAGCGTGTTGGCGTACACCTCGTTCTCAGTAATATGTATTGTGACAAGGTGTTGTTACCTGTTTCCCCGAGTGTATGCGGTTCCGGCGCAGCACCGGCGTGGAGCCCGTGGTGATCCAGACGCCGGCGAGCGTGTTGGCGTACACCTCGTTCTCAGTAATATGTATTGTGACAAGGTGTTTGTTACCTGTTTCCCCGAGTGTATGCGGTTCCGGCGCAGCACCGGCGTGGAGCCCGTGGTGATCCAGACGCCGGCGAGCGTGTTGGCGTACACCTCGTTCTCAGTAATATGTATTGTGACAAGGTGTTTGTTACCTGTTTCCCCGAGTGTATGCGGTTCCGGCGCAGCACCGGCGTGGAGCCCGTGGTGATCCAGACGCCGGCGAGCGTGTTGGCGTACACCTCGTTCTCCTCGATGAGGCCCTGCCCTTTCTCGTGGACGTAGATGCCGCCGTGCTGGCCGTGGTGGATCTTATTGTGCTTCACTATGGGGTCGCTGTTAGTGCGAATCTGTATACGACAACAACAGTTATTATAATTCTACAAGGCTATTGATATTTCTATCATAATGAACATAACCAATAAAACATCCCACTGGGCATGGGATTACTCTCATGATCATGAGGAATTTGGTGTATTAACCATGATCACCTAGTGGTTTATTTATTGGAGAAAGTTACAGGTACAGTATACAAAACAACGTTTCTGTCTCCCTTGTGGAAGAAAAACATTGTTTAGATATACAGGTTAAAAGTATTTTGAGATACTAAAAGATTGATCATATTGGAATTACGATTATGATGAATAGAAACTCATACCTGAATTCCAGCCAAAGCATTCCCATAAATATTATTGTGCTCGATAAGTCCGCGACCTTCCCCGAATATGTACACGCCACCTTGGTGCCCATTGTAGATCTCATTACGCCGAATCGTTGGGTTGCTGTTTGAAGTGATCCAAACTCCCGCAAAGTTGTTAGAGTGTATCTTGTTGTCTATGAACTGGCCAAGACCGGATTCATGTACGTATATGCCTCCGGTTTGTCCATGGTGGATCTCACAATGGACCACAGTGGGATTGGCACCAGCCTTGACTTCGAAACCAGCAATTCTGTTGTTGTGGATATCGTTAGCTTCGAAGTATCCCTGCAGGAATAGAAAGTTATAAATCCTCTACTAATTTACCACACAAATCATTAAAATCGGGCGTCACTGAAAACCAGTGCCGTGACTACCTTCGTGCGAACATTGCACATGCTTAGTGGAATCCTTTTTACGTTACTTTAACTCGTCAAACTGTTTTTGCACATATTAATTACTCTATGTGTAACATAAACAAATTATTCTTTCTTTCTTAAATTGTGCCGTAAATAGATTTGACTTACCAATCCATTCTCAAACGTAAATATTCCTACATCCCGACCGTGATGTATGTGATTGCGACGCATGATCGGGTTAGCGAGATTCTTCACCCATATCCCAGCGAGTGCGTTGCGAGAAATCTCGTTATCTTGGTAAGCGCCTTGTGCGTAGTCTGTCACGTAGAGACCGACGTTTTCACAGTCGCTGATATCACAGTGTTTGATCACTGGGTTGGCGCCCGGGCCACTCACGCACACTGCGGCGCCAACTGTGAATACGAAATAATTAATGATAAGTATTTTGATGTCAAGAAACCGAAAATCCCTCAAAACAAACATCTTAACAATATTTTTAAAATATTTGTTTTTGTTGTTTTTGCGGTCTTTTAAATCCGGCATATTCATAGACAAATCTATAGTTATAATATTATAACTGCTCTGCAAAGGTACTAGATTGTGTAGTATACTAACCGACACTAGCGCTGCGTATGATGCAGTGATCTATAGTAGGCGAGCAGTTGTCGGACACCTCCAGGCAGTAATGCTTGTGATGCTGCATAGTGCTGGTGGCGTCCGGTGAGAACTTGAGCGTCATGTGTCCGGCGTAGGCGCGGCTGGCGCCCTCCGCGAAAGTCAGCGTCGACTCCGCCTCGCGCTCCAGTACTACTGACTCGGCCACATTGCCAGCCGCACAACCTGGGAAAATATAATGTTTTTAGTCGTTTCTTAGATTCCATCTATTGAACTAAAGGAAAGTAAAGGCTAAGAATACTAGGCTCGACTGTACCGGAAACATTTTTAGGGAGGCCTATTTTCAGCAGTGGATATTCAAAAGCGGAATTATGATAAAAGTAAACACAGTGAAGTGAACCTACCAATAAGCTGCACATCAGTGTCAATAGCGAGATTCTCTTCCTGGTAAAGTCCCGCGTGCACAAACACCAAGGCTGGTTGGTGAGTGGTGGAGTTGCGGCGGCAGTTACAGGCGCCGGCTCCGCAGGTGCAGTTGGTAGCAGTGGCGGTGCTGGCGCCGGCGTTGGTGCTGGCGCTGCTGGCGGAGGACGCGGCGCTGGCCGCGCTGGCGGGGGTCGCGGGGGAACCGCCGCCGCGCTCTTCGATGTATTCTAGGGCAGCCTGAAAAAAAACGTTTGTATTAACTCCAGACTTCACATATCATACCTGTTTTTTTTTCGTTTTTGAGTGTGTTTTTTTTCGGATAGAGATTAGATACTAAAGATACCGTTTGTATTGTCTTGGGAGTTTTTCGTAAAATGAAGTGTTTTTAGGCGAAGTAGGAATGGCAACTTGGCCAATCCTAATGACTACTGTGTCTCCATTGCAATGTAAAATGTAATCTTCACAGTGATATAGGTGACCAGGGACCAGGAAAGTGATGGGGTCAAGACGTCTCTTTGCAACAGCCCTGCATACCTACAGAAATGCTGCATTTATTAACAAGGAGTTCAGCGTGTTAGGGACAATGCACATCATGTTTGCATGACTAGAAGTCAGTTTTTGACCCTGGACATTGTAGGTCTTGTACTTACTCTGATAGTGTTGAAGTGTTTGATCCGCGAGTCCTTCTTAGTGCGATGGTTGGCGCGAACGTGTATGCCATAGTAGAGCTGCCGGAAGCTCTCCTTCCAAGGATTGTCTGCATCACACTCGTCCGGGGCTACAAACTCAAACTGGCATGGTGCAGGATGCATCAGTGGAGTGTCGTACTCAAACACTGATTGATAGAGGCTTTTCCTAGATAAAAAAAATAATTAGATTAGAATTATACTTATACATAACCATTCGTAAGAGATTTGTATGCTAGAAGATGGGCACAACTGTTGTTATGTTAAAATTATTTTGTTTTTTCATATATGTATTAATGCCTTACCATAGTTCCGTGTCGTTCGCGATAGTGTTGAACCGCTTGCAGACTTGTGCGACGCGACAGAGATCGCGCTCAGTGAGGTGCGATAGGATGCAAAGTAATACTTCATCCGGCAACTCGTATTGTAAATACTGAGACACGTTGCACACGTCTACGCCTTGAGACAGTGATCTGGAAAATAATGTTAGTTTTATTAATAACTAGCTTTCCGCCCGCGGCTTCGCCCGCATTATGTTAGATTAAAAAAAAAAAGTACCCTATATCCTTCTCCCGGTTCTAAGCTGCCTCCCCGCCAAGTTTCAGCCAAATCGATTCGGCCGTTCTCGAGTTATAAGTGAAGTAACTAACACGACTTTCTTTTATATATAAGATTTATTAAAATTTCGTGACACAATGTTAGCGATTGCATCAATCATCATAATCATTTTAGCCGTTGGGCGTCTGCTGGACATAAGCCGGCTTTAATTTTTTTTTTAATGGCTTTTAGTTAAAGCTGTCGGGGGCATCTTGCATCCAACGCGAACCAACAGCCTTCACTTTTCCGGTGCTGCGTTTCCCGATCTGTGGTCTCCATTCACGAATTTTACGGCCCCATCGGCCATCTGTTCTTCGCGCAATATACCCATTGCCACTTCAAAGAGCTAAGTAATAACTCAGCGGTTATGTCGGTGACCCGCGTTCTTTTATGTACCACCTCATTTCTCCTTCGATTCCGTAGTGATACCCCGAACATTGTATGACTTTATGAGAATAGTATATAAAAAATCCTAATTCGGCAAGGTCTAATAAAAATAAAAACGACCTTCGAAGAAAAAATCATGACATGTGTTCTCGCAATATAAGCAACACTGCGTCTTTACTTCTACTATTCATGTGTAAAGTAGGAATAATGAATAAATAAATAATATGTATAGGTAGATGGCATAAACTCAGGCTCTGGCGATATTCGAAAGACTCCAAGACAAGTCATTGACCTTACCTTTTCGAATTGGTAAACAAGACCGTTTGCATTTCGTACCGCGGTGCTGGCCTGAGAATAGTATTCCGCGATTGTTTTAAAACTGACTATAACATTAATAAACGAGTCATTCTAAGTACTGAGGCAATTTACTGTGATTACTAACCCAACAATGTGGTGATTAAACCAAATCCTCAAGACATATTATTTGATTTTAGGGTGATGTTATGCTATTTAGTCACATATTCATAGTTTTCCTAGATTGATTCATTGTACTAGATGTTATTATAACTAGCAGCCAAATGGTAAGTGGTATTTGAATCTGGTTTCATATTATGTACTGTCTAATCTAGTATCCAGGGAAAGTGAAAGTGTGTGTAGGAAAAGTCAAGTTGCACAGGTTGAATACTAGAAACGGTATTCATTAGCATGACACTTCACTTAATAAATTAACAAATGTTATGTCCGCGTTAAATTATGTTTGAACTAGGTGTCCGAGACTCCAATCTTTAAAGTCATGTTTGTATTGGGGCCACCTCTAATCATAACTGGAGCAATAATTTAACCTATCCTGTGTCCCAAACCTCTAAATGTTTACTTACCAATTTTGATCATGTTCGGATCATTGGTTTGAGCGTTATGGGGTCACATACATACACACATACAGAAAAAAAATTTTTGAGCCTGATGTCTGAAAACAAACGAAATTACTGCATGACCGATACCTACAGGTTTAATTATTAGTATAGATACTCACGTCCTAGGCCTCTTTCTAGCCGGTAGAGAGCAGCTGCCGCTCGGGCCGGGCTCGTGATAGGCCAGTGGCGACTTCCTGCGCAGGTCATAGGGGCTGTGGTGGCCGGCGGTGGTGGCTGGTGCCGCGGCGGGTACGGGCGGGGAGCCTCCACCGCCGCCGCTGCCGCTCGGGCCAGCGTATCCCGCTGTAGCTGCCATAGCGCTGCCAGGCACGTTATTGGGGCACGGCACTTCACATGGCTCACCTGGAAAAATAAAATGTATATGTTACTTTGTTCTTGTGAATGTTCTACCAATTTGATTGCCTGTATGGGGCCAAGATGTTGATCTCATCTGTAATTTTTAATTATCTAAACTAAAACTAAACATACATACAAATTGTTATGGTTTTGAAATTTTTACAAAGTTCAAGACCTTGTAAATTTTGTGGTAATACTCTCCTCTAGTGTACAGATTCTTCAGCAAATTACAATATGCTGCCTCATAAATAGACAATCCAATGCCATAGAAAGACATTTGATTACAACATTTGAAGATGTGCACTGTGAAAAATAAGTAGTACAGCTAATACAATAACCAGTTACATAAATAAGGTTAATATGCAGCATAAAGTTCATGTATTCAGGCATAATATACCTTAAAAGTCCTTATAATAGGACATCTATAAAGGATACACACTTGTGTTAAACATCTATAGAGATATTTAACTCACACTTAAATCCAGATCTAGGTACTTAGAAATAACAGTTGTGCTTTTGATTTGTTGCCAAAATAACTGACCTGATAAAATCTAATTTAGAGTTTTGTGAAATTTTAAGAAAAACAGAGTGACACAAAATAAAAAGGGTGTCCAAGTATTTCTTTCTTCTAATTTAACTTTTAATTTTAGCATTGAGATATAGATGGAGATATAAAATAACACTTTGTTATCTATACATTTATAAAAGAAAGTCGTGTTAGTTACTGCTCCACTTATAACTCAAGAACGGCTAAACTGATTAAGCTGAAAATTGGCAGGGAGGTAGTTTAGAGCCAGGAGAAGGACATAGGATACTTTTTACTGCAGGTGAAGCCGCGGGCGGAAAGCTAGTCTCTCATAATTATTAAAATGTCACTAAATAGATTTTCTAGACAGTAAATTTGAACCAAACAATATTAATATTTATTATTTACAGGTACAATTCATGTTACTAAAAACACATATATGTGCATGTTCACATAAGTAGGTAGTTAGTCTTGTTTCCTATCCTATAAGATACAAAAGTAGGTTTGTTTTAGGTCACACAGAGATAAGATTATTCAGTAAGCATTTTAGCAGAATGACCAAGTGATAATAAAACTTAATTTACAATAATAATCAAATTCAATTAAAGAAGTGGATGCCTATGATGGAAAGATTAGGTTACAAAAGTTGTTTTGTTCATGTCAACTTTACCACAATAATCATGTAATAAGGATGCATTTTCATTTCTAGAAACAAATTATTAATCATAATGAAATTTATATTTCTTTCTTAAATCCTATATAACATTAGTGAAACAAGTTTTTTATAGATAAATTAATTAAAGGTCAAAGAGAATCAAAGAGTGGTTTCTCTGCCACTTATCGTAACACTATCCACCATTATTATGGTTTTAAAAATATACATAAGAGTATGTGAATATGATAAAAATCTAGATATCTAAATTTAAAATCTCAATACATAGGTATATAAATAAATACATGGTTACATGGTACAATAAAATAAATAATCAATAGTTTGACTGTAAATTTTGATTTCAATATAACTACATTATTACTACTATTTTGTTTAATTTGATGAGTAATGCTGGGAGCAGTAAAGCATTGATAATCTCGATTGAAAAGTAAATGTTTCGTAATTACGTACAGTCAATAATCGACGGAAGTTCGATAGTGCTAAAACAGCTGTTTCATCACTGCCCAAAAAATATAGGTGTTCATCTTGTAAATCAATAACGGTTATTGCGCAAAATGTGACCGAAATGTGCTATATAATATTGATATGAGACGTGGAATGTTTGAAACATGAATTTGCATGCCAATCAATGTACTGGGAACAATGATGAATGATACGACAGCCTTGCAAGCGCATTCGATTTTTTTCTTTGCCAAGAAAATTTTGCCCTGCCCAATGGACACCATTGTCATTTGCATATTGACTCAATAATATTACATAGGATGACGAAAACTTAGACCCCTTTTCACGGGAACGAATGCAAGCAAGGAATTTGTAATCATTGGAATGTCTTCTGCCGACCCGGATTACTTACTCGATTGTGTCCTAGAAGGTAGTGGTATTCGGTGTCCGCCTTTTCTTCGCGATCTACGGACGTAAGAACGCGAAGAGGAAAACGAGGCACTAGGCATTATTTCTTTTAGCACTTATTTTCACTAGAATTCAGTCTAAACAAAGGAGACACCCGCACCAACACCGTCGGCCATTTTCTGTTTAGATTAGATTGGGAAGACGAAACGGGAAACAGAGGAAATACTACTTTAGTTATGAAAAATTGTAAATATAACAGATCCTGAGGCCTAACACTAATCACAGGCACTTTGTATATGTATGTTAACTGATAAAATCCATGATTTGATTAGTTTTTCCATAAAATTCACACAACACAGAGGCGATGGGCGACTCTCTCAGCTCTCAATATGGCGGATCAAACATGGCTGCTGGCGAGTGAAGGCACTAACGCCACCTTGTTACACTTTCGTGAACTACTGCCATCGGCTTTTTCGTTTTGTTGAATATGTTCACTTCAGTTTTTGGAATGGATAGTTCAGAATGGAGACAATCCTGTAATTAAAATTGTCCGATAAGACATATTTTTTTAAAAGTAAAATACAACAGTTTATTATTTAATAAATTTGTATGAATAAAACGATCATTTACTAAATAATTATCGATAGCCATTCTCTCTTTAATTTTTAATCATTCACTCACACGAAGTTTGCAGTAATAGGCTAAACATCTGTCTTTCACTCACCTACGGTGCTAGTGCTACGTACGGTGAAATAGTCTTACTCTTACTTATTCGCATTTCGTCTTTAGCCTGGCTCGTGTCTATTTAATTTGTTTATTTAAATAGTTTAGCTCTACAAAAAATGTTCTTCCTGTGGTATTTTTAGAAAAAATAGGGATTTTAAATTAACAGACATGGATTTTTCCAATTCATTTTTACCACAACATAGTTGTGCTACTTCAGTTTTATCTTGTGTATTCATAACAGTATCATACGTAGGAAGCTTATACATTTGGAGGACCAAATTACCCAGGTGCGAAATAGTTTCTAGAAAAAATATCTAAGAAGTATTTAGGTAATATTTCATTTATTTTTATCATTAAAATTATTATTTACAGAGATCACCCATCTACAATTAAACGAAGATGTTTCAGTGTTATAGTAATGATGGTGCTTACACCATTTTTCAGTCTATTTATGCAATCTAAAAGTAACCATGATAGTAGTGAAGTGTTGGAGCTACTAGGCGTAAGAAAGCCAGGACTTTTACTAGCTACTGTTATTCCTTTATTTATGACTGCCACACTGTTTCTTGGACCATTAACTATGCAGTTTATCTCAGGAATATGGAAGTTGTATACTGGTAAGCACTTACACTTTATTTATGGAATATTACTTACTAGTTGACCCTACGCGGCTTCGCCCTCTTCCTGTAGTTTTCTCACCTTTTAAGCCTTCCCTGAACTACTAAGAACATTTCAAGACTAAAACCAGCTAAAACAGTCCGCCCGTTCCCGAGTTTTAGCGAGACTAACAAACAGCAATTGATTTTTATATATAAGATATAGATAGATGTATCATATTTTTGTACTGTTATAATACATAAATACGATACCTCTGTGCTGATGTCGTGGGTGAAGGTTTGTTCTTTTTCAATAATTTCAAATTTAAATGTTTACCTTTCAGAACCATTATACTGGGTGCAAAGCTGGCAAGACTGGCTATGGGTACGAAATCACATAATGGCACCACTTAGTGAAGAATGGGTTTTCCGAGCTTGCATGTTACCAATGTTGCTGCCGTGCTTCACACCTACAACTGCTGTATTTGTCGGACCCCTCTTATTTGGAATTGGTAACTAGCTAATTGAGTAATTGTGACAGAATTTTAGTTTCATTTATATTATAGTATGAATAGAAAAGAACAAATCCTAAATATTTTTGTTTATCTTATTCATTGAAGTATGTTATTTTAATTTATTAAGAAGTTTGATTTAAAATTTTTGGTTATTGTAACCAACTCAACTGTTCATAATTTCGTCAATCATATCATAAACCTTATAAATTACTTTGTTTCAGCACATTTTCATCATATGATTGAGCAAATCAAGCTGGGAGTTCCATTCTTTAATGCTTTGTTGATTTCAAGTGAGTATAAATAATAAATGTTGCTGGACAATTAATACAGCAACATCTATCTATATGTCTATATGTATGGGTGTCTGGGTGTTATATATGTATAATAATAATAATATAAATATCTATGTATATTATATTAAGTATATCAGAAATCTAGCACCCGTAACACAAGCTTCGAGCTTACCACGGGGCTAGATGTCGCTGTGTAAAATTGTCCAGTAATATAATAATATGATATAATAATCTAGCTAACCCCATTGTAAGCTTGATGTTGTATGTTGATGATGTACACTCAGAACACCCAGAACATATATTTGCAAATTATAATTTTGTTTTGGGAATCGAACCCGCAACTTCTTGCGCCGCATGTTGACCTTCGCGCGTTACGCCACAGAGTTCGTGTAGTATGTTTTAATATCATGATATTTTTATAAATTAAATTTTGTTCAATACAATTATATTTCTCAGATTCAAGTATGCTATGCGTATAGTAGTCCCACCTGATAAAACAATGATAGACAAGACACCATTATCTAACTACTAACCGCAATTGTTTTTATAATATTGTATATTTTATTGTAAGATAATAATGATAAAAAATTTTAAATGGTTTTCAAAAGTGAATATATTTTCAGCATTTCAGTTTTTATACACAAGCCTGTTTGGGTCATATTCAGCATACCTATTTTTAAGGACCGGTAAGACATAAGTAATTAATAGTTTATAGTCGTAATAGTTATAAAAGTAGTATATAAGGTATATTTTTCATCGTCATTTTTCGTCATTTATGTTTGATACCTCAAAACTTACGATAGGTGAACCTACTTAGATGAAAATAAATGTGGTCCCAATTTAATTAGTTACAGTTGGTGAAAGAGTAGCAAACATCCGAAATGTAATTGTTGTATATTCATTCACAATCAAACTTTCGCGTATAAATAAGAAACAAAAGACTTTAATCAAGTCATCAAAAATATAAAAAAACTAGCTGAAAATATTATGAATTTAAATGTTTTATCTCAACTTCATTTAATGTTAAAATTGTTTTATATGTGGTTACGTTTAGAATAATGAATGTGGATGGCTGGCAACCCACATTCAGTATTCTAAACTGTCGTGCTAATTATGTCTTACATTCTGATTGTGGATGATGATAAGTTAAGAAAGTAATTTACGAATCTCTTGCAGGTCATGTTGTGGCGCCTCTTGTGGCTCACATGTTCTGCAACCACATGGGGTTCCCGAACTTTGCAGAGGTCCTCCAGTATCCTACATTACAAAGAGCAGTTATTATTTTCAACTTTATTCTTGGTTTTACTTTATGGTGTTTCATGCTGGAGCCATTGACAGATCCTCAGATTTATGACAACAGGTTGTACTGGAAGACTTAAATTAACTGTTGAGGAAGAATATAATTGTATATATTTAAGTATTTCCTTTAACAAATTTATGTCGAAATTATTGTTCTTATAAGTGAAAACAATCTTTGTACATTAATGCAAGTCTTCTTTGGAATCAAATTTAGATAAGTAATTATATTTTAACGTGCCATTTGCTAGACTTAACAAGTTTAATGGTGATAGTATTTTAAAATGTGAAATATTTAATTTGTAAAAAAATTCAAGTTACAAGTTTAGGTATAAAGTAAAGTATTATATTTTGTTCATGGAGATACAGGGATCTTAAAAAATAAACACCCGGTATATTAATACCCATCACTAGAAACTTCATTGTTGGTGCGCAAAATGGGAATAACCCGCTATGCATAATAAAATAGCATGCTCTAATTGTAGTTAAATTATATCTGTCACTTTAACTATCATGCATAAGGGGTTATACCTCGTGTATATTCTATCAAGTTTAAAACTATATAATATAGCATCACCCATTTTATCGTTAATAAAACTTATCGTGTTCATATTGAAGAGGAAAATAAACTAGATATTTATTGATCAAATAGTAGGTACCTATTAAATATCACTAACATTATCTGTGCCCATGACGCACGCTCGTACGTATCTACAGCACGGTGTGGCGACGGCCCTCGGCGTGGACTGCCGCGGTTGGGCATTGACTGTGTTAACCGGAATAATAAACCACAACGAAGTAGGTAACTGATAATATTATATTTAAGTTCAAAAATACAACTGTACAATAAATTGTGGTCTGTGGTAGATTATTTTTATATGTATATTGCATTGGGTAGGTCCTTCCGTGGTCCTTCCTTACCTATAATAGTCTCGTTCATTTAGAATGTAATGTAATAATTTAATTTGCTAGTCAATATTTGATTTGAAATTCCTGTAGCGTTATAAACTTATTTGTAAAATACTATATTAAAAAGTAAATTACATTTAGAAAGTACCTACTTGTACAAGCAACAACTTCTGTTAAAAGTATGTGTTTATGTAACTCTTTGTGTTGTCATTTTCATTACCATGTTAACAACACTTGACCTAACTTACTCCTAAGTATTTTAAATTGTGATCACATATCTAATAAAAGTTTTTACCAATATTAATTATTTATTTTAGTAATAACATATTTCTGTTAGGTACTTATTAGTTTCGTTTATCTATATGAAATCCATGTGAAAAATAAAACAAAAGTAGATTTTGTATATAAATAGTTTTACTCTCATTATTCTATTTACAAAATAATCTTGATTCATAGATATCTAACACAGAATTAAAAAGTTAACAATTAAATTTACACATTTCGATACTAGTTCCTGTTCTATACTAAAAATATGTTTAGGAGTATCGTTCGCCTTATAACAACATTTGCAAAAAGTCATAAAATTCCTAGGCCTGGTATTTTCCTAGTAGGTAAAAATATTGCATGTTTTATAGAAGATTTTAACATTTTATGGGAACGGATTTGAACACACAGTTTGTGTCACTTATGCCATAACCAAAAAAGGCGAAAAACCCAAAGTATTAACTTTTCGATGTTCAAAACAAATCTTATCCAATAAATGATAACCTCGTGTCAACTTGAGCTCAGTTTTATGTAAAGCATTAAAATGATTGGTATAGTGTTGTTAGCTTTGACCGGAGTAATAATTGCCGAACCAATTTACGAATCCGACTCAAAGGACATAAGTTTGGGAGCCAGATTTGACCACAACAACTACATTATTTCTATAAGCAATTTCTATGAAGAAGAAACTAGTGTACGGGTTAAAGGAAACTGCGTGATATTAAGTACATTCGGGCAAGGAGGCTCTTACACTACTTCTTGGCCGATTCCGTCAAATGTGAATATCACAGATGCTAAATTTCACAACGAGAAGAGCGCTTTGAAGATAGTTTTCTCATTAAAAGCTAACGCGGATGAAGAATTATTCACATTGAGCTCCCAATGTGATGGATCTTGAGGTTAGACCAAAATAAGATTAGAATGCCGATTAGACATCGACAAGATATAGAATTTAAAAAGCCAAAATATTATCGAACATTCTAATATCTAACAAAAAGTTAATTCATTATATTGATTTATCATCGTTTAAAAATGCCACAATCGGCAATTGCAATACTTTTTGTGATTTTGTAAATACATTTTCAGAGTGTAATTATATAGTTCTGACTATTTTTAAGATGGTTAAACCATCTCAAAAGATTGCCCCTTATTTCTTTTTCTGTGGTTTAAATTTAAAATTTTCTTTACTTTCTTAACAATAATGTTATAAAGGTGACAATGATTGTAAACAAACCATCTTATGTAACAATTCTTTAAGTTTCTAACTAATACACTAATAACACAATCCAATGTGAAAGATGACGTACAAATACTATCTGCATAATTTAAATACCTAAGCTGGAGTAGTTGTACATAGTTGACTAAGTATAGTGAAATATAATTATTTTTACAAATTACGTTAAACCAATTTTAATTTCAAAATATGCATGCATTCATTTATAATACATATTACATACTTCATGAATACACATTTAGTAAAAGTTAACATCAATTAAAAAATAAAAATACAACAAGAAGAATACATATATTTAACGTATTATAATTTAATCTAATATTCCTAAAATAATTAAAATTTTACATGTTTCATTTGGATGCCATGAATGAATTTGTAGTTAGTAAGTCAGTCTTCATTCAGCCGAGCCCATTATAACACCATAAAGTATTAATTATGTTTGAACACATTCGAAGCTAGGTATATAAAATACGAAGTCTAGGCAAGAATAGACAAACCATGAATTGCCTTATTTATTTAGGCAAGACGATACTATGATCTTTTGCATATCTGCAGATATTTGTTCTAGGTTTTATGTAAAATAAAAATATCTATCTATGTAGTCAATATTTGAAGTTTATATAAGATATGCCAGGTACCCGCCTCGCTAAACAAGCTTCGAGTTACCACGGGGCTAAATGTTGCTGATTGAATTGTCCAGCAATATTTATTTAATTTAGTTATGACTATAACTTGAGGACTTCCAAAAATTCATCATTTCTTTACTAATCTAGCTACCGATCACGTAGGTTCTTTTGATTTTTATATGCCACGCTACTAACCTTTGATACCATCCCTATTACCTATATGGTAATATTATAGCTATTACAATTATAGTCAAACTCATATTTCAGCAGAGCTATGTCCACTAACAATACGCCGTTCATTAGTTTCAATATGCAAGAACATTTAACTAAGGGAAGTATGCATTTTTAACTATATTGTAATAGGTATTTCATACCACATGAAGTTTATATACAGTCAGCCAAAACGGTTGATATTCGTTTGTACGTCAGTTAAATTATGTTAGAAAAGTCAACCATATCGATCATTACATCGCACAGAAACTTTTGTCAAAACTGGTAGACCACATTTTGTTGGCAGAGTGTACGTATAAGTATGTGTTTCAATGGAAATTTAATATTTGATTTTTTGGAGTTTTAAAATTTGATTTGCATACGCTAATGTTCAACAATAAAGGTGTAGATCCGACACAGTGCGCGGCATATGCCCTGGCCTCATGGCTGCAGGGGGCGGTTGGGCGAGGGCGGCGCGGGGGACGCGTCCAGGTCGCAGGCCGTGAGTAGCCGGACCAGCTCGTCTGGTGTCGGTCCCCCTTCAGAGGCTTGAGATTCGTCCCATTCTGCAAAAATTAGATCATTAAAAAATGTGTAAACTAAAGACCCGTTAATTGGGGCGCGGCAAATCTAAAAATAAGATATTGTTCCGCGTTAAAAAGTAGCCTTTATTATTTTCCGGCACCCAATTATAAAGACTCAAAATATTTCTTTGCGTAATTGGTTTCAAATTATCAGCCGTTTAATTTTCTCGTTTACATATTAGACGATTTATACCAAGTCAACAATTAAGTAACTTTTCGGGTACTTTAGTTTGTGCTAGGACAAAATTATTGTATCTATAACCCCCGCAATTGAAAATGAATTCTGTAAATGGCGGCGGTATGTATGGGTACGATTGGCAAAACAAGGATAAAAGTATAGACAGCGATAGAGAGTGAGCGAGAACGCATGCGAGCGGACGCCATTTACAGAACTCATTTCTAATTGCGCACGTAATACAATACTATATCTATCTAGATATAGTATGGGAAATTCGTATGACGCCGGCCTCTTAAGATAAATATGAACACTGACCTGCGGAGGAGGCGGCCGGCTGCGGCGGCTTGGCGGCGCGGTCGATGGGCGCGGTGAGGTCCCACATCTGCACGGCGCCGGAGCGGTGTCCGCACAGCAGCAGGCGCCGCGGCCGCAGCGCGCCCTCGCACTCCGCCACCACGAAGCACGTATAACTGACCTGCGGAGGAGGCGGCCGGCTGCGGCGGCTTGGCGGCGCGGTCGATGGGCGCGGTGAGGTCCCACATCTGCACGGCGCCGGAGCGGTGTCCGCACAGCAGCAGGCGCCGCGGCCGCAGCGCGCCCTCGCACTCCGCCACCACGAAGCACGTATAACTGACCTGCGGAGGAGGCGGCCGGCTGCGGCGGCTTGGCGGCGCGGTCGATGGGCGCGGTGAGGTCCCACATCTGCACGGCGCCGGAGCGGTGTCCGCACAGCAGCAGGCGCCGCGGCCGCAGCGCGCCCTCGCACTCCGCCACCACGAAGCACGTATAACTGACCTGCGGAGGAGGCGGCCGGCTGCGGCGGCTTGGCGGCGCGGTCGATGGGCGCGGTGAGGTCCCACATCTGCACGGCGCCGGAGCGGTGTCCGCACAGCAGCAGGCGCCGCGGCCGCAGCGCGCCCTCGCACTCCGCCACCACGAAGCACGTATAACTGACCTGCGGAGGAGGCGGCCGGCTGCGGCGGCTTGGCGGCGCGGTCGATGGGCGCGGTGAGGTCCCACATCTGCACGGCGCCGGAGCGGTGTCCGCACAGCAGCAGGCGCCGCGGCCGCAGCGCGCCCTCGCACTCCGCCACCACGAAGCACGTATAACTGACCTGCGGAGGAGGCGGCCGGCTGCGGCGGCTTGGCGGCGCGGTCGATGGGCGCGGTGAGGTCCCACATCTGCACGGCGCCGGAGCGGTGTCCGCACAGCAGCAGGCGCCGCGGCCGCAGCGCGCCCTCGCACTCCGCCACCACGAAGCACGTATAACTGACCTGCGGAGGAGGCGGCCGGCTGCGGCGGCTTGGCGGCGCGGTCGATGGGCGCGGTGAGGTCCCACATCTGCACGGCGCCGGAGCGGTGTCCGCACAGCAGCAGGCGCCGCGGCCGCAGCGCGCCCTCGCACTCCGCCACCACGAAGCACGTATAACTGACCTGCGGAGGAGGCGGCCGGCTGCGGCGGCTTGGCGGCGCGGTCGATGGGCGCGGTGAGGTCCCACATCTGCACGGCGCCGGAGCGGTGTCCGCACAGCAGCAGGCGCCGCGGCCGCAGCGCGCCCTCGCACTCCGCCACCACGAAGCACGTATAACTGACCTGCGGAGGAGGCGGCCGGCTGCGGCGGCTTGGCGGCGCGGTCGATGGGCGCGGTGAGGTCCCACATCTGCACGGCGCCGGAGCGGTGTCCGCACAGCAGCAGGCGCCGCGGCCGCAGCGCGCCCTCGCACTCCGCCACCACGAAGCACGTATAACTGACCTGCGGAGGAGGCGGCCGGCTGCGGCGGCTTGGCGGCGCGGTCGATGGGCGCGGTGAGGTCCCACATCTGCACGGCGCCGGAGCGGTGTCCGCACAGCAGCAGGCGCCGCGGCCGCAGCGCGCCCTCGCACTCCGCCACCACGAAGCACGTATAACTGACCTGCGGAGGAGGCGGCCGGCTGCGGCGGCTTGGCGGCGCGGTCGATGGGCGCGGTGAGGTCCCACATCTGCACGGCGCCGGAGCGGTGTCCGCACAGCAGCAGGCGCCGCGGCCGCAGCGCGCCCTCGCACTCCGCCACCACGAAGCACGTATAACTGACCTGCGGAGGAGGCGGCCGGCTGCGGCGGCTTGGCGGCGCGGTCGATGGGCGCGGTGAGGTCCCACATCTGCACGGCGCCGGAGCGGTGTCCGCACAGCAGCAGGCGCCGCGGCCGCAGCGCGCCCTCGCACTCCGCCACCACGAAGCACGTATAACTGACCTGCGGAGGAGGCGGCCGGCTGCGGCGGCTTGGCGGCGCGGTCGATGGGCGCGGTGAGGTCCCACATCTGCACGGCGCCGGAGCGGTGTCCGCACAGCAGCAGGCGCCGCGGCCGCAGCGCGCCCTCGCACTCCGCCACCACGAAGCACGTATAACTGACCTGCGGAGGAGGCGGCCGGCTGCGGCGGCTTGGCGGCGCGGTCGATGGGCGCGGTGAGGTCCCACATCTGCACGGCGCCGGAGCGGTGTCCGCACAGCAGCAGGCGCCGCGGCCGCAGCGCGCCCTCGCACTCCGCCACCACGAAGCACGTATAACTGACCTGCGGAGGAGGCGGCCGGCTGCGGCGGCTTGGCGGCGCGGTCGATGGGCGCGGTGAGGTCCCACATCTGCACGGCGCCGGAGCGGTGTCCGCACAGCAGCAGGCGCCGCGGCCGCAGCGCGCCCTCGCACTCCGCCACCACGAAGCACGTATAACTGACCTGCGGAGGAGGCGGCCGGCTGCGGCGGCTTGGCGGCGCGGTCGATGGGCGCGGTGAGGTCCCACATCTGCACGGCGCCGGAGCGGTGTCCGCACAGCAGCAGGCGCCGCGGCCGCAGCGCGCCCTCGCACTCCGCCACCACGAAGCACGACACCGCCGAACCGTCCACGGAACTGATTGTGCACACCCTGTACGGAAATATATCATAAATACAATACAATACAAAAACATATTTGAACATGAAACGGGTAACATACAATGATTTAAATGTTTTTGAGTTTTTCCGATATTTCGACACTGTTGCAAGCGCCATGTTCACATGTGATAGTTTTAAAAGTTATAATACAAAAACACTTTATTGTACACCAAAACAAACAAACAAAAATAACAGATACAACGAAAGAAACAAGTACAATTGACGGCCTTATCGCTAAAGAACGATCTCTTCCAGGCAATCTTTGGATGGAAAGAGAGCAAAGAAATAAGACCGTTACCGTTTTCCATTGGACGCGAGCCGAACGTAAAGCGTGTCCGTTTCTGGTACTACTTTCTGAATGAAAATTTGCTCTTCGTCTTGCTCGCCATACGGTCCTGAAATAGATTTTATTTATTATTAGTTTATAATTATATTTTTTTAATAATTTCATATTACACACTAACAATAGTACCTAGTGATTAATACATTCTGACAATAGAATGCAAATTGATAAACTTTATAAATATGGGACACATCATCTAACATCATAACTTACTAAATTGTATGCTTATGGGTCAGAATATATCAGTAGTTTCTCATATAGTAAGGTAGGGGTGGCTACAATCTTACCGCAGTCATTGTGTGCCTGGGCCGTGGGTGCTTCTAACGCCAGCACGTTGAAGGCTGCCTTGGGCGTGGTGCCCGGCTGCGTCGAGATCATGCCTCGGAATCGCGTGACCCTCCACGACCGCACGTGGTTGTATTCGCTACACACTGATACTAGGTAGTTTTCTGATAGGGATACCTGGAAAAAATTTAAATGACATTAGCTATAAAAACTGTCGTGGTTTGATAAATTCATATTGAGATAAACGGGCAATACACGAACCTTTTTAGCACTGCGGACCGGCGAGCGGTCGTGATCCGTGTGTTTCATCCTGAAGAAGTCTCACGTTTTGGGACGAAACAGTTGATCAAAATTCAAAAAGGTTATTGTATTGCCCGTTATCTCAATATGAATTTGACATAAACTAGATCAAAATCGAAGAGAGTGCTCCGAGTGAGTTAGAAATCTCCCTAAAAGAAAACATTATATATCTTTTGGGGGATTTGGTATAATCATCACCCTTACCAGGGTTCGTCTTTGCAGTAAGTTAGCACATAACACAGAACGACAGAATACCAGATAATGGACAGCAGTCCCATTATCTGGTATTTGACGACATCTGCGGAAAAAGATGGGGAGCACTTAGGTCGGCACTAAATGGCATGAAGAGAGCTCATCAACCTTCGAAATAGGGTACGAATGGATCTGACGTTCTATACGAGAATTTAAGGGACCGACGTGCGCGCTTTATAGCGCCACCTGCTGTAAATATTACGAGGTTATCCGTTTGATTTTTTCGTCGAATCTCGCAATCGTGTTAATCACAAATAACAAACCTTGGAGATAGGGCTCTGATGCACAGTAAAGGTCTGGAACAACTGCGGGCCGTGGCCCACGGTCTCCGGGTGCTGCACGATGACGCGCACCGCGCCGCTGCGGGTGCCGTATGCTATCTCTATCCAGTTTCCGCATAGATCTGGAATTACAAAACTTTGCTATTTATGTTTACCTATGAGTGCCTTTATATAAGAGTTATACTGCCGTTCTTACGATAAAACAGCGTAGGTGAGTTATTAGCATATTTGTAATTTCAGCTAAGCGAGATCTTTCTGAATAAATTAATTTCCTCGAAATATGCCGCGATGGACTTACGCTGTATCATAAGAAGGGCAGTATAATGGTTGGTATCTAATAAATGAATGGTGTATTGCTTTATATGTATTTTACTAATAACCACATAACCACCATTTCTTCTTTTTAGCTAAGTAATATAAATTCTTTTTTTACTAGAGTGAGTAATTTACCTATACTTGTCTTTCGACTTTTGACTTTATTTTACTCGTATTCTATTTTATTTTTACAGTGTTTTCTAGTCTTGGTTTTATGTTCGCCCCGTGGTTGCGACTTCGTTAAAGGAGATGTTTACTGTGTTAAAGTAGCCATTTTTCCAGTTAGAATTTACTAGTTTATCTCTTTCAAATGTTACCAAAAATGTACATACGAATTTGTATAGTGATAGTGACGCTATTAATGAGTTTGCTATTTAGTTATCTATGACTCATTGCTCTAATTTATCTAATCTACGGAAACTTAATAGTATTGATTGATGCCAAATCTTATCTGGTATTAGTATGCTACAGATTATTAACAAAACCGGAATTTCCAGTGGTTATCCGTAACTTGAAATGGAGTACCAAAATCTTATTTTTAATAATTGATGATGATAAGTTTGTCTGCTGTGTGTACACTGTGAATTTCTAAGATGGGACAGTAAGGGCATTGCCTTATCATTTGTATTTATATAGAATAAGTCGTTAAACTAAGAGCGATTATCATGTTTAAACAAACGACCCGTCTCTAAAATTCACTCTGTATCAGTGACAAGGGTGACTTTTAAAGATGCCTTTTTGAGGCAGGTGTCTCAAAAATACAAATCCACTTAACAATCAAACCAATTATCAATAAATTAATATATCAAGTGTCTTATTCAGTTGGTGTAGTTACATAACTAGACATAGCTTATCAAAACTAGTTAGCAACAGAAATTCAACGTTATATAAATAAAAACAAAGTATATCATAAACTGACAGTGTTATTATAGTGATTAGATAGTATAAAAAATAGACGAAGATTACCGGAAGTGGCTGAAATGTTTAAAAATTACACATTACACAGGTGGCAGATGACTCCGTACAAAAACCTGATTATGACTCAGATTAGTAGAATTACGATTACATGGACACGCAATTGTTACCACTAAACTATTCACACACCTTAAGAGGTCGCCAAATTCGTTGTTATTGAACTGTATTTATAGGAATTATATTGTATTTGTCTCATTTTGGCTGCCATTCAATACGATTTTACCATCGATATAATATATATTTTACTTACTAGTTTTGGGAGTGAGGTACACAGATATAGCTGTGATCGGCTCCTGAGTGGGGTCTTTGTACAGCTGTGTCACGAGTAGATCATTGTCCTTCATTCGAAGTGGGAATTTCTGCATATCTGAAATCAAACACTTTTATGAGTCATCTTTAGTGCTGAACATACAAAACTTACAGTGTAAAATATCTCCAGTATCCACTAAGTAAAGAGTCAGTTAAAAGGCAACTGAGTTTGGTATAAGTCTCGAAGGATTTCGTTTACCATGCTTATCAGGCGATTTGGTTATACAGCACGAAACGTTTTTTGGTAAAAATTGTGGGGAAGTAAGGTTGTTTTATGTAGTTGTTAGCTTCAGTAGCGGTACCTAGCAGCATGAAGGAGTCAGTAGTATCGTAAGTAGTGAGATCCACGTCCTGAGTTTGCTAAAGTTGTGTTTGTCATTGTTCTTATGATGTTCTATATGTTAGCGAAACAGATGTACAAAAAATAATATTGTGGGGAAGTTAAGTTGTTTCAGACTTACCTATGTAGTTGATAGCTCCGGTAGCGGTGCCTAGTAGTAGGAAGGAGCCAGCAGTATCGTAAGTGGTGAGATGCGGCACGTCCTGAGTTTGCCAATGTTGTGTGCTGGTGTGCCACACTCCGGCCTTGCTGCGGCTCCCAGCGCCGCTCAGAGCTACCAGTTGAGGACCTACGAAGAGTAAGTGCTCTACGCGAACGCCTAAGTTGAATGTTCCTGTGAATTAAATATTTATATCTAAGTAAGACCATTATAAACCAAAGAATTTTAAGTCTGGATCACACTGAACCACTTGAATTCTAGGATTATTTTATGCAGACGATATGGATTATTACTCGTAATACAATAAAATCACCACAGTTGTTTATAGGGTAGGTTGGCAGTTCATACCCTATATAATATTGCTTTAACACTTCATCTTGCAACCTTTGATTTCCACCGATAAAGGCGCTTTTCGACATATGAAGCTGATTGATTAATTGGTCAACTGATTGATTAGTCAAAGATATCATTAGCAACAAAGTAAAAGCTCTCCAAATCTATCCCTAGTATGCAGTTAACGATTGTGCACCAATGTCTTTCAGCGATATCTTTTTGTCATTGATCTGCTACTTATGGATTACCACTTTTTATGGTATCTTATTAATGGTGTACAATAAAGCTATTCTATTCTATTATATGGACAATAAAATATTTTATGGAAATAAATGACATAAATCTATTCACCGATCAGAGTCCGCCGTACAGGCTCGCTATGGGTTGAGAAAGCCCATAACCTAACAAGCGGTCCGCTCGCCACGCCCAGCATGACGTCAGTTCCGCTCGCATTGTTCCCACTGCTGGTCCCACCGCCGGTCTTTGCGTTCAGAGCTATCCTCTCGATAACCGCTTCTTGGACGGGGGATTGGAAGACTACGTACCAGCCGCATGAGTCTGTTAATCTGAAAATATTTCATTTAAAAAAGATAGAGTTGACTGATTATAAATAAGACTGCGCTGTGATTAAATGATTGCCAATCGTGACGTTTTGAAGTTAGGTACGAAATATATTTTGATTGTTTAGGAGCTTTGGTCAGGTTTGCCAGGGTGTGCTGGGATGAGCTTTGAAAGAACCATTAGAGTGATTCAGCACTGTCTATTCAAGCAGTAGATTGATCGATAGGACAGATACCTATTGATAAGTTACAATCGAAATTAAAAACAAAACTCCGGTAAAGGTGCCTAAAATTTAATTCCTAACCTAACTCTTTGACCAACTTCTTTAATTAAGACGTAAGTATACAAAATTTGAATAAATTTTATGAAAAATTCTAGTACTTAATTTATTACGTCATGTAATAACGAGGTAAAGATAAAGATAAAGATAAAGAATTATTTATTGTAAAACTGTGTAGGTACATAAAGTTCTTAAATTTAGGTAGTATCAACAGTCTGCCCACTTGGAGCGTACAACAATATTTGGCATAAGTATTAATAGTTACATCTAGATATTTTAATCTTAAATACTAATTAATGGTAACAGCATAATCAAGTTTTCGAATTAAATTCGTAAAATTCTTTTAGACTATAAAATACATTTAATGTTAACCATTTCTTAAGTTTTATTACAAATAGTGGTCCATCTAAAGACTTAAGTTCGATTGGAAGCCCATTATATATTTTTATAGCAGATATATAGGCACTATTTTTGTACATACTATTGTTTAATTGAGGTATAGTAATATTATATTTATATTTAAGTCTAAGAGATTCAGCTCGAGTGGATTTGTTTTCTTTAAAATACTGGTTATTTTTTCTAATAAATTTGCAAACCTCTAAAATGTAAATGTTTGTTAGTGTTAAAATTTTTTCAGTTTTAAATATAGAACGTAAAGTGTCAGTGTTGTTTAAATGAAAGATTGATCTAATTGCTTTTTTTTGCATAATGAATGTTGATTGAATATTAACTGAATTACCCCAGAATATTATACCATAAAGTAATTGTGGGTATACTAAGCCATAGTATGCCAGTATAGCAGTCTTTTTTGACGATATTGTGCTTAAAATTGAAAGTGAGTAACAATATTTGGATATTTTATTATTTAACTTTGTTATATGGGATTTCCAATTGAGATTTGAGTCTATTGTGAGTCCTAAGAAATTTGTGTTGTTTATTTTTTCTATAATGATTTTGTTAAATTCAATTTTCAAGTTTATATCTGGCGTTTTGTAATTTTGAAATCTAATATAGTTAGTTTTTGACATGTTTACTTTTAAATTTATTTCATCTAGCCAAATTACAACTTTATTTAGTGTTCTATTTATATCAATTTCTAATTCTTCTGGTGATTTTAGTTCTTGTGGTATATATATGGTAGCATCATCTGCAAACATTATACAAAGATGTTCTGTGATTTTTGGTAATTCGTTAATGTATAATAAGAAAAATAATGGCCCCAACACGCTACCTTGTGGTACACCTAATACTACACTTTCAAAATTTGACTGTACAGCTTCAATTGTTTTAGTTTTTTTATTATAGTTGTCTAATACGATTGCCTGACTTCTGTTTGTTAGATAGGACTCTATAAGTTTAAGAGCTGTTCCTCTTATTCCCATATTTTCCATTTTGTCTAATAAAATATTGTGGACAACGCAGTCAAAAGCTTTTGACATATCTAAGAATAACGCTACTCCATAAGATTTTTTATTTATTCCCTCCCATACATTTTTTAGCATTTTAAATGTAGCTAGTGTAGTATTTTTATTTCTTTGAAAGCCAAATTGATTACTATCAATTATATTATTATGTTCTATGAATGAAATTAATCTATTATAAATTACTTTTTCGAATATTTTTGAAAAGCTAGGCAGTAGAGCTATGGGTCTATAATTGCCCATATCTGTTTTTGAACCTTTTTTGTGCAAGGGTTTTATCAAAGCTTTTTTAAGATCATCAGGAAAATAACCCTGTTCCAAAGTTAAATTTACTATGTAGACTAATGGACAAACAATAAATTTAATACTACTTTTAATTATTTGCATGGGTATTTTGTCATGGCCTGCACTTTTTTTATTTTTGAGATTTTTAACAATGGTAACTATTTCTCTTACATCAACAGGTGTCAGGAATATTGAATTGCAGTTGCTAAATTTAATTGTTGAGTTGTTTTTATGTGTTGATTTAGATTTAGAGTTGGAATTTAAGTTGATAAAGTAGGAATTTAAAGTACTAGCTATTTCCTTAGGATTAACTATTATTTTATCTTTGTTTATAATGTTGTCTATACTATTTTTAATGCTATTGTTTGATTTTGTGTAGTTTTTGATAATACCCCATATGGCTTTTGATTTATTCGTACTATTCTTAATGTATTTGGTATTAATAATTTTTTTAGACACTCTTATGACTTTTTTCATTGTTTTAGAGTAATTATTATATTTCTCTTTTTCTACTGATTTATTGACTGTGTAATTTATATACATATTTCTTTTATTTTTGCTAGAAATTTTTATGCCCTTAGTTTTCCAATATAAATTATTTTTGTATGTAATTGTTTTCCTTTTAGTAGGAATACATAAGTTAAATATGAGTGTGTATAGTTCAATAAATTTATTATATGCTATATTAGGGTCTTTATATTCATATATGAATTTAAAGTTTATTTGAGAAAGATAATTAAGAAATATTTCTATATTTTCATCAATGTTTCGTTTATGTACGTACCAAAATTTTTCTTTGAAGCTTAATGTAGTTGAAATTTTAATTAATTGAGCTGTATGATCTGAGATACCTAAATTTAGTACATTTGTTTTATATTGTTTTATATTAGTTATGATATTATCAATGCAAGTTTGAGAATTAAGAGTGATCCTAGTCGTAAAGTACCTACTACTCATTTTAAAGTCAATCACACCTGGAACTAACAAGTGCGATTGCAATATTGCCTCAAATAATATGGAGTCATCTAATTACGATTTCACAATACCTAGTTTATAATAATAATATCACTATCAACGAAATCAATCAAGTAATTTGCTGATTAATTAAATAATTCTCATCTTAATCCAAGAACCTACTTTCTTAGTGGATCGGGTACTGAGGTAGAGGTTCAATTATATCTAACTGGTGATTATAAAACACAGATCGTTTATTTATATTTATTTACAGAAGAATATTTCACAAGCTAAGTACCTACCTAACTTTTTTACTTTATTTCATTTTCATACTTTTTATTATATCATCATCATAATCCGCAGCCTGTTCTCACCTACTGCGGGGTTTAGGCCCCCATTATTAATCTTTCGTCTAAGTACTTAGCGCCTTTCTGGTGGTCTCTCTTTCAGTCAGTAGACGAAGTTCAGTCAGACTCCATAAAACAACTGTCTGGCAATAAAATAAAACAACACAAACGGATAACTAAACTAAAAACTATTTATCTTTATCTATGGATTAGAACTCAACCCACAGAGAAAATTACAGTGGCTGAAGGTTCGTTCGATAATAATGTAATAAGCAAATAGGGGACACATACATTGATGATTAAGTTAGCATAAGGTAGTTATAATTGGTTTATAAACTGTAAAATAACTATTTAATTTAATTAAATATTCTATTCTATTCTATGATTAGTTATACTTTTATTGAACAAATAGCAAATTTTATTACTATTTCATAGTCGACCATTTCTGGAAACGGGGCATCGTAAATACACTATTCAATGCATATAGTCATTATTTGTATTCATAGGTTATTTGAATTTTTTTTTAAAAGCGCTCCAACTCTGCTCATTGCGTAACTGACCAAAAATATGCTGCTTTGTTTTTAAATATTTATATTTCAAAGTGTTCATGGTAGTCCAGTCGAAATATAAAGACAGGTGGTAGTGATGCCATCACCAAGCGAACATTATCCATAAGTTTTCTGAAAATGTTGTTCCTGATACTATAAATAAAACGGAATCCAACCACCACCACATATTCTTTTTCATATAACGATCTTCAATGAAAAAGGAAAACGCCATATGTCTATGTAATAACATTCATAGGGCTTAAATTCAAGATTATTTAGTTCAAAGTTAAAGTTGAAATACAACCAAGTTTAGATTTTTATCAAGCATAGCTAAAAACTGTCTCTAAATCCTCATCTTTCAACCAATATCAACACCTGTTAGCTCGTTCTCAAGCTACTACCCCACACACACACACACACACACACTTCAGTTATAACTGACAGTCGTTTTTGTCGAGGGTTAAAATACACAGTGAAACTTCGTACCTATATCCGGTCACAAAATGTGTATAAGCCACTGCTATCCAGTTGTGATGTGCCTTTATTGTTTGTACTTTCAATGCAGAGCCTGTAACAAAGTGCATCTTTTACACACATTATATGGGGTTTAAAATGACAGAGTGAAGGTCTAAATACGCACTCTCTGGCGGTCTGATGCCTTTATTGTGACAGTCTGCGTTGCCCAATGAAGCTGCTCTTGAGTGACCTCTGCCGCATCGACTGTAAATAATAATTATGAAATACTATTAATATTGATATGTTAAGAAAGAAAGAAAATAAATTTATTTGCAACAAAAACATACACTTATAATTAAACACAAACTAATTCATCAAAGATCCTAATGTTAGGTATAAAATATTTAACATTAAGTCAAGGGAGAAGTCACTGTGTGGTGTCCCAACAGTAGGAACGTAAATCACATGTGCTTATGTTTAAAAAATGTTAGGCAAAATGCGATTAAAGATTAAGTAGTCGGATGTTACGTCTAAAAGTGCGAATGATTGTCTCTTAGACTATAACGTTATCGCCATATAAACCAACTAAACCCAGATATGGAATTAAATAGCGCACTATCAGCTTAAAAGAGTACATAACAATCAATAATTCAATCAATAAACAGCTTTTATTTATTGTTAAAATCTAGCGACACTCTTATCATGCTCAATAATATCATGTATTTACCTTAGTTGATCTTGTGAAGGTATTCTACCTACAGTTCTCAGATCTAGTGAGGAATTTCTTGAGTGTGTTCTATTTGATGCCACCTCGGTGTTTGAAGCCGTTGAGTTTTTTCTAGAGCAGCTATTGCCACTCCTGCCACCATTTCCATTAGGAACACTCACTAAAACAGTCAACTTAGTCATAAAACTAATGTTATAGAACCACATAATATAATATTCATACATTAGATTAACACATAGGCTACTTTTACAAATACTTACATTGACTGATAATGTCAGATTAAGTGCAATAATTATTGAGGTGTGACCTTCAGTATATTGATTATAAATGCACAGAGAATTTAGAAGTTTAATCTGATCAGATATATCCTCTTTGTCTTGAAATATATACTGATTAAGTTTTTAATTCAAACTTTGTTTTATTCTATGAGATTTCAGTGACAACTTTTGGTATTGAAATGGTTGTTAATTGATGGAACTTGTTAAATACAATGAAAGTAAGTGACAATATCCAATAGATAAATGGTTATATTCATACCATTAATTGTTGCCAATATATCTAAAATAAATTTATAAATTTGCTATCTTAGTTAGCTAAAAGACTCAAAAAAGTGAATTTATTATCTAGCTAGAACTTTTACTCTCTCTTTTAAGTGTTTGATGTATGATTGAATTAATGTATGATTTTATGATTACTTTATCAAAAAGACTTGAGTGGATTAGAAAAAATAATACTGATAAACATCATTACCAATATTATAAAGGTATCAGTTTCTTAACTGATAACATTATTTTTATTTACAACAACAAAGAAGTCTCACCATTCAGAAAGCTTTCCAAGTATAAGTAGCATTGCTCATTTTGCCAGTAACCTATATTGAAATCATTGTTAGAATTGAGCCTGATAAGCAGAAACCTAGCCTATATTGACTTGTTTGATAAAGAAAGAGTTTATTGTCAAAGTTAGATGTTGTCTTTTTATTTGTACTTCGATTATTTATAGAATGCACACTAAATCCTTAGAGTACTTGGCTCTCTTACCAATTGAACACTAAATAATAATCTTATCTATATGCAGATGAAAGAGGGTCAGCTAGTATTTTATATAGAGATGATATAAGGATACAGCTAGTACTTACATGGAGGTGGTAAATAGCCATAGAATAGGACATCGCCACATGAGGAGTGATTAACTTCATCACACAATGCCAGTCTCCTACTCAATGGAGTGATCCCAAAGTAATCACATTCATGCTTAAGAGATTTTATATTAATATTATTAAGATCAATATCCCTTGTCCGTAAAAAATTGAGAATAAGTCCAAAGAGTTTTGGGTCTCTATCTATAAATATTGCTCCAGTATCATCTCTGACTGTGGGTATCCTGCCGCTTAGTAGAGCTGTGAAAAATGTATCAGGCACCCAGGTCAAAGTGTGCCATGATGTAGCAAACCTGAAAATTAATATTATTTTAGTTAACTGACAAAAATATTAAATTTTTGTTGGTCGCAGTATAAAAGCTAAGAAGCAAAATATCGTAAGAACCTCTCTTACGATATTTTGCTCTTAAGTTCAAAGCTCTATGCACTTTTAAAGCGAAATAATCCATTTAAATAGGTGCCTGAAATAAGCAAATTAACGGTTCTTGTTAGGTATGTTGGTCAATAAAATGGTAAGGTATTTTTAACACAGTTTAAGCAACTTTCCCAGAGGTCATAATTTAACTTTCTCAAATGATTTGAATATTAATTAAATTTACCTTGTCCCACCAACGTTTAATGTCACAATTTCCTGGTAATTAGTCATTGTTCTAAATAATTATTTTATCAGCAATTTTAATGAAAATAATTTAATTTTTGTTTATTTTTCTCACAGAATCATTTTTGTGTTGTGTTGTGTTGTGGAAATTGAAAACGTCAACATCTATCAATCACAACTGACAATGACAGTAATGTACAGCATACGTCTATCAGAAATTGAATGCGACTTCGGAACGCGGGCGGTTTGTGCACTGGACAGTCCAAGAATGCTTATAAAAATGCAACTTAAATTCGTCTCGTCCTCCGTTTCGATTTTTGATAAATAAGGTTATCTAAGGGTTATCTTATCGTGATCTCATTTGTTACTAGCTCTAATAGTAGGTAGGTATAATATAATCATGTCATTGTTCTGTGCACTGTGTAGTGCACGAGTAGGTAGCCAAAACTGTCCGTTGCTTTTGCTTGTAGGTAGGCAATGATTTTTTTATAGGTATATACCTACATAGTAGTTTATATTAACAGTAAACAACGAAGTAACGCGTTGCTCAAGACAATCTTCTTTTCAATTACATTTTTCTATTTCTGTTTCCAAAAATCTATCAGAAGGTAGCGCTGGTTTTCTACACCCATTCAAACTTGCAGAAAATCGATATCGTATACGGTATTGATCCTACAACTATCTTATACAAATAGATAATTGTCTTTTTTCTTTGGGGTATGGTATGTCTCGCATATAACGTTTAGTCAGGGATCCGTAGTACATGGAAATCAAGTGATTATTAACAAGCTAATTTTTGGTGAGTATCTTCGTTTCGATGAGACGTCCAAAGATATCCTATACCCAACTCTCGATTGTGGTAGCTAACAGAGATATCAAGGATTAAAAAATTCAAGGATGTAAAAACGGGATAACAGACCACGAAATTTGTAGGACAATTATGTTATATCTCAAGATAATTATCTAAATTATATAAAAACATGTTTGTCCTACAAAACCTATGGTTTGATCAAAGAGTCCGCCATTTCCAAAATGTGTCGAAAACGAGGTCAATTTAAATGATTACTATGATTACTAACCAGCTGATTTTTTGTAGTATACTTAATTAATATTTATAAAATCTAACGGACATATTGTCCGACAAATTTTGTGGTCCGTTATCCCGGTTTTACATCCTTGAATTTTTTAATCCTTGATATCTCTGTTAGCTACCACAATCGAGAGTTGGGTATAGGATATCTTTGGACGTCTCATCGAAACGAAGCTACTCACTAAAAATTAGCTTGTTAGTAATCACTTGATTTCCATGTACTACGGATCCCGGCCTAGTTAAAGAACTACATGGCCCACATTATACGTAGGTACTTTAATGCGCGACAACTTCGCTTGGCGATCTAGAGTGATATCGACCTTTTTAAACTGGTGATATAGGTAGCTATAACTTTATATTTTGTGATTAGATAAAGGTTTAATTAAGGGTAAATTAATGACACGACCTACACCGACGTGTTCGCATGATTATTTATGAGTCTTTTTTTCTCCTGAAGATTAAAAGATTCAGCAGCAATCCTCTGCCCCTCCCAGAAACCGTAAATTTCCGAAAAAGTAAGCAGAGTTGGGTCCATGTTATTTTAGCTCTGGCAATAATCATTGAGAGAGACGTGTCCGTCAAAAAATTAAAAAGTCAATCCTCCTTGAATTTTGGTTTGTTGGAACTCATGTATTGCATGAAAATAGATTAATTTGTGAATAATTAGGGTGTTTAGGCTATTTAAGCGGCATCGACATGCCCTCCACTGCAACCGCTAAAAATAATGATGTCCGGAAAAGAGGGATATTTAATAATACAGCCGGCGTTAGTACTCTTATCACTGTTACCGTGCTAGCGCTGGCTTGGCTGGCCGGCTTTGCCTCCCGGCTCTTCGCTGTGATACGCTTTGAAAGTATCATTCACGAGTTCGACCCATGGTAAGATCTAACAAAGTTTCATAGTAATATTCTTGCGTATATCTCATGCGTGCATCTGATTCCTCACAACATTATGTTTTAGGTTCAACTACCGTTCCACTGCTTACATGGTTGAGCATGGATTCTACAATTTTCTCAACTGGTTTGACGAGAGGGCATGGTACCCTCTCGGTCGTATTGTTGGTGGAACTGTGTATCCAGGTCTTATGATTACATCGGGTACCATTCACTGGATCTTGCACTCTCTCAATATTCCTATACATATTCGGGATATTTGCGTGTTCCTAGCTCCAGTGTTCAGGTATGTTTAAACTTATTATATTAGATCAGTATATTATAGTTTATTCTGAATGTCTGTAGTACTTCAACAGTTTTTTATTATATTTACAGTGGCCTGACAGCTATATCAACATACTTACTGACGGCAGAAATATGGTCTCGAGGAGCAGGACTGTTTGCTGCGTGCTTCATCGCCATTATTCCTGGCTACAGCAGTAGATCTGTAGCTGGCAGTTATGATAATGAAGGCATTGCCATCTTTGCTCTGCAGTTTACCTACTTTTTGTGGCTCAAAAGTGTGAAGACAGGCTCAGTTTCCTGGTCAATCTGCACAGCCCTTTCATATTTTTACATGGTAATAATTATTTATATAATAATAGTGTTTCTATAAGTTAGACTTATTTGTATAATAGTGTACAAATATGTCTAACTTAAATCAGTTATTATCAGTAGGTATTTTGGAACTAGAATATAAATACAAAGTATGGGGGTTTTCAAATAAATATTTATCTACTATCTAAACTTAAGCTATCAACTTTGCAGTTATTATGGTTGTTAACACATTATCTAAACTAAAGAAAATCAAAAAACAATAAATCATGCTGAATATGCTATATTAAATCAAATAAATTTTGATATACTCTATTCTTTTCAAAATTTACAAGATTCTAATCAGAAATTTTGTTTCAGGTGTCAGCATGGGGTGGCTATGTGTTCATTATCAATTTGATCCCTCTTCATGTATTTGCATTGCTCATCATGGGACGTTTCTCCCAAAGACTCTTTGTCAGCTACACAGTCTTCTACATTGTTGGGCTGCTGTTGTCTATGCAGATCCCATTTGTGGGCTTCCAACCTATCCGCACCAGTGAACATATGGCTGCTTCTGGTAAGAAAATTATTTCTTTGTGTTTACACTATAATGTCCCAATTAACCATGATTTTCTATAAGTTTCCTATAAGAAGATATGCCCAGAAAAAGTTAAAGCACTTTCTATTTGAATGTGTGCATAAACACAATGAACATAACAAACTCGACAAACCTTGAGAATACTGTTGGCTTATTCCCACCCACAGAAGCTCCAACAAGAGCTCTAGGATATCATTAAAACATAAAACAAACATTCATAACAGTTGTAAATAAATTCAGAGTCTTAATAGCATACGTCTATAAATACAATTGCTTATTAGTAACGAAAGATCAATAAAACTTCATGGTTGCATAAATTAATTACACATACATTTCTGCCTATTGAGTTTGATAAGCGTAGCGAATCTAGACAATATTAGCGTAAAATTAAACCTTTGTGTAGAATATTCAGTTTCATTGAATAAATGTAAGAACCTTGAAGTTAACCTAGATTCATATATTCATAGTTAAGTCGTAAGTCGCGGCACGACTCGTAAATATCGATGCGCTTAGATTAGACTGAAATCGTCAGTAATTTTTCAGCCAGTATATTGAAGAATAAGCCTTATCTTACTTATTTCTACTTATTTTGATGATGCATCCTGTAGATGCTAACCATATCGAACGCTCTTTTAAATCTATTAGCGTTTCTTGGTCTGGGATTTTAGAATTAATAACTTCTACGTGGCTTAGACAAGACTCTAGCTAAGGAGTTCCATAAAAAATCTCTAATTAACTCACTTAGGAAATACACGAACTAATAGCTTCACCCTTAAGGTTGCTTTAGATAGCATAGTGTGCTGATGACATGATTTTTAAATGCTGCGTAAAATGTTCTCAAATAAAATTATTTGTTACAGGTGTATTCGCTCTCATTATGGCAGTAGGAGCTCTAAAGTACCTTCACACACTGAACCCTAAGGGCCAGTGGAAACAGCTGCTGATTCTCTGCGGTATCGCTGCGGCCGGTGTCGTGTTCCTTATGGTTGTCCTGCTCACTTACATGGGCGTTATCGCACCGTGGAGTGGGAGGTGTGTATTCAAAACATTTTTTTTGCCTTTCATAAAAAAAGAAATAAGTAACTTTTTAAAATAAACTGAAATAAATTTTAAAGAAGCATTTTCATGATAGATGGAAAATGTTTAATAATTTTCATTTGTCTTTCCATTTGACATCTATTGTTCTTTTTATTTACTGTTTGTCTTTAAGCATGCGCTGTGAATAGCTGTGGAATTGTGTTGCGATAATACAATTCAAATGAACTTATTGTATTGTACACATGGATATCAATGTCAAGGATTTTAAATATTCATAAATGATATTAACTAGAAGTTCATAGATGAACAGAAAATATCGGAAGCTGTAATGTTATCTCGTCCAGAGTATATTAAAAAATCGGCAGGAGTTTCATGCTATTTCAAATTTAGAAATAATACACGTAATCGGTTTTGTAATTGCAATAAATTACAAGTTTCACAGAGCGACGTTTCTGCCCGTTTGCTGGTATATAAATCCCTAAGTCGTCTTGAGCAGGTGCTACTTTTTTAGGCCAACTTCACTAGACTGATAATGCTATTAAGTATATACATATTTTTTCCCTCAGATTCTACTCTCTCTGGGACACAGCATACGCTAAGATTCATATTCCCATCATTGCGTCAGTGTCGGAGCATCAGCCCACCACTTGGTCATCGTTCTTCTTCGACCTGCATGTCTTAGTGTGTACCTTCCCTGTCGGGCTCTGGTACTGCATCAAGAACATCAATGACGAAAGGGTGTTCGGTAAGTTCATCATCATAATATAAGTGTGGAGAATTTAGAAGGGGATTCTATTCTAAGGTTAGCCTATGTTTTTCTTATAATGTAAGTTATACCTAGCGGAGCCACTTCCGTATTCCCCCAGATCATTGTTAAGTTTTATCAAATTCATGTAGTAGTTTTTGCATGAAAGAGTAACAAACATACATCCTCACATACCTTTATAAATTAGTAGGATTATTTTAACTAGCTTATTTTTTTAAATACAATTTCTCCAAAACACTATCTAAAAACTATAAAGATATTAAACTTATTAAATTTAAATAAAATTTATCTTAATGAGATAATAAAGATTTGAAACCGTAAGACGTAATTTCCAGTGGCCCTGTACGCGATAAGCGCGGTGTACTTCGCCGGGGTCATGGTGCGTCTGATGCTGACGCTGACGCCCGTCGTGTGCGTGCTGGCCGGCGTCGCCTTCTCCATCCTGCTGGAGCTGGTGCTGCGGGAGGACGACCTGCCCGGCCTCGACGACGATACCAAGACTGTTATTGATAAGGTAAACAAAATAATTATTATAGTAACACAAGCTTCGAGCTTACAACGGGGCTAGATGTCGATGTGTAAATTGTCCAGCTATATTTATTTATTTATTTAATACTTGATTTTTATTCGGATTATGTTATGACATCAGAACATGTTGTAAAGCTTCTTAAATATCTTTATGGCAAACATATTTATCACCATCGAACAGCCGACAGCTTCGCTTGCTTTTATTATAGATAGATAGATAATAACGTACACTGAAATAAACAAAAACAATATATAAATTGGCGGCCTTATCGCTAACAGCGATCTCTTCCAGGCAACCTTTGAATGGATAGGAACTTGAATCATGGAGTGGCGGCGGAATATTTGAAACTTGTGCAAAATTCCAATTATTAATTCAACAAGTTATACATATTAACAAACAGTTTAAATTAAACTATTCTTTCCAGTCCAGTAAACCAAAGAAGCGCGCCACCGCAGCCGAGGCGATGTCCAACGGAGATGACAGCAGCCTGGGCATGAACGTGCGCTCCGGCACTCTCATAGTGTGCATGATACTGCTCATGCTGTTCTGTGTGCACTGCACCTGGGCCACCTCCAACGCATACTCCAGCCCCAGTATTGTGCTCGCTAGCTATGGGAATGATGGGTGAGTGACAATGGAGAGTCGTCAGTGCAGATCACAGTTCCCCACAGTAAATTTGAATTAGGAGGGCGAGCAACTCAATTGTCATCATCTAGTGTAGTGTTAAAGGTTTTTTACAATGCCAATAGGTATTTTTTCGCGTTTTTGATTGCTTGTAGGGCTATAGTAGAAATAAATCAGTGACAATTTTATGGTAATTTTTGATAAATAAATTAAATTATTTCCATTATCAATTTACAGCATGATTTAGATTTTTGTATAGGGTGAATGAAGAACTGCTTTAAATTATTGGTTCAGTGACCAACTTCTAAACTTGATACCCATGAAGAAAGTTATCCGTCTTGAAAGTTTTTTCATTTGTTTTATGTAGATCCCGTAAAATCTTGGATGATTTCCGTGAGGCATACGGCTGGTTGTCGCAGAACACGGCTGAGGATGCGAGGGTTATGTCTTGGTGGGATTACGGATATCAGGTAACACTCCAGTTGTATTTTTATACATAATTTTCTATTATTCATTTATAAACTAAGAAATGTTATCTTAACGCACATTTTCTGTAAATTTTGAACCAACAGTTAATGCAAATAATAACTTGATTTGGACAATGTGTGGCCTAAAATTTCTCAAGTCATTTCTTCCGTCTCTTAATTGCTCAGTACCCAGCCTAACACAACAATAAAATTACCACCCGCGCGACCCATTTGTTTATTTATTTATTGTCCAAGTGATCTTTAGGATTTTATTGAAATGAATGACATACATCTTTAAAATCCCAGATAGCAGGCATGGGCAACCGAACAACCCTAGTGGACAACAACACGTGGAACAACTCGCACATAGCGCTGGTCGGCAAGGCCATGGCCAGCAACGAGAGCGCGGCCTACGACATCATGACGATGCTGGACGTGGACTACGTGCTGGTGATATTCGGCGGCGCCATCGGCTACTCCGGAGACGACATCAACAAGTTCATCTGGATGGTGCGCATCGCGGAGGGGGAACATCCTAAGGACATTCACGTGAGTACAGCCTACAGCGTTAATTATATTAATAATCTCCTCATTTACGTTCCCTCTGCTGGGACACAGGGACTTCTCCGGAGATTAGGATTCACCATGCTGGTCAAGTGCGGATTGGTTAATGTCACATGTCCTTCAAACTTTTCAAAGTTCCCTGAACGTGCCGGTTTCCTCACGATGTTTGCCTTTACCGTTAGATGTTTTCAAAGCGCACATGAATATAACAAGAAAAATCCAGAGGTGCGCGGCGGGGTTTTAAGCCACGACCTTCGGAATGAAAGTCAAGTGTGCCCTTACTTAGCCAGTACGGTCTTACTTCATATAAATCTACCAATATTATCAAGATCAACATCAATCATCATGACAACCCATTTAACGTTTATTATAAAATAAATAATAGTTATTTATTTTGTCAACAGGAAGCGGATTACTTCACGGAAAGAGGCGAATACCGAGTAGACAATGAAGCTTCTAAAACTATGTTGAATTGTCTCATGTATAAATTATCGTACTATCGGTAAGACTTTTTTGTTATCATATAAAACAAATTATTACAAAAGATCGATAACAATAACTAAGAAACCACAGAGGTTTATAAATTCGTGTTTATAAAACTTTAAATGAAAATTGAAACGATAAAAAAATTAAAAGTATTCTATCCGGTTTTATATACATCTACACAGTAAAGTTTAAATATGCTGTTGTGTTGCTGCTATTATTATTTACGGTTTTATTTGAGTCATAAAATGTCATAACAATGTGGATTTCAACATGCCTTTTTATGGTTATAGAGCTAGGCAGCTTCACTTGCGTTTTTTACGTTATCTATGTAGGTCAAGAACAAGATATATGTATACATAGTTTTTTTATAGTATAATATTGCCTATAAGCCTTATAGCCTTCCTCGTAAAATATACTATCCAACAACTTTATTTATTTTAAATCGGACCAGCAGCGGTTCCTAATTCGTTCAAACAAAAAACACTTAGCTTTTTTTTTTTTTTATGAGCCTAATGTGTCCCACTGCTGGGCAAAGGCCTCCCCCAATTTCCTCCAATCATCCCTATCTGGCGCGATATCTTTCCAGTTTTTATTAAACTGGTCTAAGTCGTCGCGCCAGCGTTTCTTTGGTCTACCTCGGCGTCGAGTACCTCCGGGACACCATTCGGTGACGACCTGCTTTATAAATTATAATATTAGTATTTTAACAGTGAATCCCTATTCCACCTACTTGTGGTATGGTTTGTACTTGTGGATAAAGAAAACACTTGTTGTTGTAGGCAGAATAGGAATTGATTTATTGGTCAAATGGTGCTTATATTTATCCATAATTCTTACGCGCCAGTGCACGTTAGAGCAGCGAGCGTACGCAGCAGGCTCCGCCTCTGAGAGGTGCGGGGCGCGGGGTGCTTCGGCAGGCGACGTATAAATATACGGCGAATGCTGCTACAGTATATATTTATAATATTAGTATATATTTATAATATTAGTATCGATTTATAATATTAGTATCGATTTATAATATTAGAATGTGTTTACAGATACGACAGCGGAGGCAGCCCGCCCGGCTACGACCGGACCCGCGGCGCGCTGCCCGGCCACCGCGGGTTCAAACTCACCTACCTGGAGGAGGCCTACTCCACCGAGCACTGGCTCGTTAGAATATACAGGTATGACATACTAATTCATACATGGCCATATAGCGAGGAGAACGGATGGCCGATGGGGCTGAGAAGTTCTCGAGTGGAGACCACGGATCTGTAAACGCAGCGTCGGACGACCAAAACTGATCCACCAACCAATCTGTCCACCAACAAGGTGGACAGATGATCTTATAAGGGCTCTTATAAAGGAACAAAAATGTTTACTATCTGCAAATATTTGTTTCGGGTGTCTAGGTATTTTTTATGTATAATAAAAATATGTATGTATATTCTATTATCTATATCTGAAATCTAGCACCCGTAACACAGCTTCAAGCTTGTTTCGGGGCTAGATGTTGCTGTGTGTGCTGCAATATTTCTTTATTTATTACCAGACGGTTAATATCGCAGTTTTTTAAAATAATATTAAGTGTGATGTAAACCAAATTAAGGTATCAGCGACAGTGGGTTGAAAGTTGGTGTCCGTTACAGGGTGAAGAAACCTGATGAATTCAACCGTCCACGACTGCCGCTTGCGAAACGCACGATATCTACAAGCAATAGTGTTTCTAAAAAGGTAAGATATTAATATATTAGCCTCAAATGTATATTGTAATTCTAGAATAATATTGTTAAAACTTTCATTATTTTTCCACGTATGAGATCAATTGGGTTGGGATAATTTATTATAATAGGTTCCCAATTATTCATCTCAGTTTTCAGCTATATACGAATTATTGCACCTTATTTATTTTATCTATATTTGATCTAGTAAATTCTAGTATAACTTAAGTTACATAGCCGTTTTCGGCTAAAGTTATTGGCTTAATTTTTTTTTTCGTAGAACAGACAGATTAAGCACAAAATTTTTCTGTAATCAGAATAAATAATATAACTCAATCTCTAATTTTATAACTCAATAACGACTGAGCCGATTAAGGTGCTTTTGGTTTTAAGATAGTAGTGATAGCTTGGGGAACGTTTAAAGGGTGAGTAAAAGAAAACATGGGAGCGAAGCCGCGGGCCGGTCAGCTAGTATATTATTGTCTGATATTTCATAGCAACGCTCAACTCAAGACATAAAAGTATAACGCTAGTAACTGACACTGCTCATTATTTACAGATAGCGTTAGGAGAAGACTCGATGGTATAGTAAACTAGTAATTACATTTATTTCGTATTTCTGTTACGTGTTTGCATTGAATGAGAGTTTTTGTCGAGCATGGTCGCCGTTGTTTCGTGTCAGCTTTTGTTATGTTGAAAACCATCATCGCATTATGTTGCCTTTCCTACCATTACCTTTTAAAATGTATTAAAGTGAACAGGAAGTTTACTGCTTTTTGTTTAATCTAGTTTTTTTTATTAAAACCTGTAGTATCCATACAAAGCACGAGTAATTGAGTACCTAGTTGATTGATGTAATTTTATTTAAATTTAACCTTTTATGCATTATATAATAGCATGCGCGTGCTAGTTAAAATATTCTTGTCACTTTCTATCCAACAAAAGTATATATGAAAGATGACAAACGATAGCTAACAGGAGGTTTAGTTTACAATTTGAAATATATGTATTTTGCTCAAATTGTATTTTTCCTAAAATAATTAACCTTTGGTACCTTGGACAAGTCAATAAATGCAATATTATGCATAAAAGGGATAGTTCACATCACGCTACTTAAGATCTCATAGAAAAATAAGTAAATGGTCCATTACCTTTCAGACATCGAGGAAAAGAAAAGGTGCGTTAAAAAACAAGCCAACTGTCGTCAAAGGGAAGAAGATGAACCGATTGGAGTGACAACGCTAGTTCTGACGCAACGTACACCCAGACTAGCTAATATTTCGTCGGTCATCGAATTGCAACTTACACTTTGGATGTACACAAAAAACAGCCTGAGGGTGCTTTAGCAGTGTGTCAAGTGTCAGTTTTTTTACCAGCACATCATCTGTATCAAAACAGTGCCTCTAGTGTCTTAAAAGGGGAAAAGATTTCAGTACAAATTGACGTTAAGTTTTCTTTTGGTTTGTGGCGAACGTGACAGTCTATTGTTATTTTTCAACAATAGATTGTCCATCAACTAAAATTGACGTAAACTTTCTCACGATTGAGTTTGTAAAAATCTGACACTTGACACAGGTGTGCTACGAAAAAAACAAAAACACGAAGAAACACAGCGTTTCTTTCAATCTTTCAATCAAAACGCTTATCTATAACACGTGATTCATACTAGAAATGCGAAATTGGTCAAATTCAATAATAGCAACGTAGCTCTGTTGGAATAACACCCTGATTTTGTTATCTATAGGTATTAATCGAATTTAATGAGTGATACGTAATTTGTATATTTGGTTCTGTTAATAAGAAAATGCCTTGTGTTGTAATTCGATAATTGACGGGTCGCTTACAGTGCAACAACATATTATTATTATTTTAAAACGAAAGATAGAAACACGATATTCTCATACAATCTAAGGTTTATTCTACGTTTTCTTAATCTCTGCTTCATTGCCCAATATTAATTACGTTGTTGCATTGTAGAGCGGTTTATAAGTTTTACAAAGAATGACTGACACCAATTCTGTACGAATAGTCCATTAGATAAAGATGTTTAAATGAAATAAATTTATTTAAATTGATGGTTTTAGCACCCGTACGTGTGTTGTCGAATAATAGTTACTAGTAGGTACCTATATTTATTTAATACACACTTTGACGACAGGACAATAACTTCACAGCAATTTAAATAAAAGATTTTATATAATAGGTTGTAATGTCAATTCTACTGGGTTTATAACATGTAAATTAAAAGAATGGAATTGGAATTCTTCGCTTTCTCGCTCAGACTCGGTATCTGTCACTAGATCTTAGAGTGAGCGAGCACAAGCTTAAAACCCACTCTTTAATATTTCTTGTTATAAAATTATTTATACGATTGATTAATCTTCGTATATACATTTGTGAAATAAATTTCAATGTAAATGAAGAATTCCGCACAATTTTCACAATTTTTTATTTCTCTTACATATTATGTAAATACATAACATCAATATTTCGTGTCGTTTTATCGGTAAGTGATTCAGAAACAGCAATAATAATTCATAATTATATTATATAAATATCGTGGTTGTTGCATTTATATTTCTAGTACTATCAATTGGTTACGGCCTATGTAAATCATTGTATTAATTTATTACATCTATTATTGCAAATATTATTTCAATATCTGGCATCTCCTTATTCTCACAACTTTGGGTATCTAACTTAATAGTTTAAGATTTCGCACTCACAGACATTCTTTAGTGTCATCTGTCACAAAAATAAAACATATTTTCCGTCTGTACATTACGTTTTAACCAAATACTTGTTTTATCTTTAATATTCTTTCTATAAGAAAACCTACTCATTTATTAAATAACACGAAAGTCGATGATATCAACATTATGTTCACTGCCGTTTCCCAAATGTTGGTAAATCTTTTAGTGGTTTTAGATTCTGAAGTGATAATTTTTAGACTTGAAGCTAGAGCTGATGTGACTTATAATGTCTAGTGAAATAGTTTGTATGTGAAGATTATTCCGGTTAACTGTGTTACGGTTTTTTATTTAATTGTTGTCCGCACTATTGTTTTCGTGTTTGTAACAGAGTTTTATCGGTCTGTTGTTGGATCATTGGTTTCCAATGTTCTGAATAAACGGATAGAGATTAATGTTTGTTTTATTTAAACAGGAATTATCAAAATACTGTACAAGACCAATTTTGAATGGTTCATTCCCACTAGTACCACCAAGTTGTACTACCAGTGGTAGGTACTAGTGAGAAATCTCGTTCTCACTGGTACCACTAACATATCAAATTCAAATTTACGTTTTAAAGGGAGGAGAGACGTAGAAATAAAAACAAATTGACAAAACCTTCACCATATATTTATTAATAAAGACAATCTAAAAGATCACTTAAAAGTCATCATCTTAAAAAATTATTTACCCTAATAAATTTATCAATATACATATTCATAGATTTATATTACTTATTGTTGAGAGATATGCTAGAATAATGGCCACAGACGGCCAGGAGGGGTGAGTGCAGAGTTAGTCGTTGTATGACGATCATCACATTGATTGAATAAACATGAACTATACTTTTCACAATGAACTACATACTCCAATGTTTAATCTAACTAAATGCTTAATAAATTTTGCCTAATCGTGTCTACGCGAAGAATTTGTGCTAATCTAAAAAGATTCTACGTATTTTTACAGAACATTCAAAATCACAACACAGAGTGTAATATCAATTATCGTGCAGGTTGGCACGGTTACACGTCTACGAGTATTACAATACGTATTAGTTAGGGTACAGTCGACCACAAAACTTCGGACATTGTCCAGCTTTTGTACTTGACCGCACGAGAATGAGTTGGCGAAACGCCTTTTACTATACTCGATACAAAATTAGAAGAATATATAATATCCATTTATGCTTATGTTACATATATTTATTAGTATTTATCCCACGGCTATGACTGTTATTATCACTCAATATCATAGGAGTTATGATTTTACTTCGTTTTCTGGTTGTTGTTATAAAAGTTAGTAGATATTAAGAAGTCATCGTGTAGGTATTTAACAGTCGATCACTAGCCGCAGGTACAATCTTTATTTCCACATTAACTAACTTAGAAGTGCGGTAGGTTAGATTTAAGAAAATACTCTTCGACCAAAATATAGGTAAGTAATGGACTGTTTATCTACATTGAAATAATTGGATTAGTTTTTAAGACACGGATTATATATTTTTGGGGAGGGTTTTGTAACCCTTTTTGTAGCCTTATCTTGTGATAAGGCTTCATAAAAATTCATTAGTACCTATTGTCCATTTAATATTCGGTCGAAGCAGATAACTATACGGATAAGAAAAATAAGGATATTCTGTGGACATAGTGGGTTTGGAAACAAAGCACATATACATATAGCCGTAGACAGTAGTTGAAAGAACAGCACTGTGTTTAGCAATTTTCAAATCTTCTTGGCTTTTAGGTATTCTGAGGTTTTATATTTTAAGGTGATTATAAAAATATGAATTTATTAATTTCATATATGGCGTATATTTGTTGCCATGTCAAAATATGTAAGGTATTTCGAATAATTTTAATCGAATTTTATTACTTTAAAAATAAATATTATATTTATATTAATGTAAATTAATGAAACAAAATAATGGATCTATCTACTTCTCTGATCCGGCAGAGGGAGATAGATGAATTAAATGCATTATCCAAGAATTTAACTAAATCCAATTTGCAAACCAAAATTTCGTAAGTATAAAAATTAAATTGTAAGGCACTTCTCTACCTATTTTGATTTGCGTAACTCCTCAATTCTAGTTGCATACTTATATTTGTGCATAATTTCCTAGATAGTGATTTTCTAATGAGCCTTAGAGGTGGCGAATGGTTGCACTAAACACAGAGCTTCTACAGGTAGCCTACGAGAGGGCCTAGTGAAGGAAGGGACTGACTAGCGCGATGGTTTCACGTGGAATGGGTCAATGGTAACATGAATATCTAACATTAAACGTTTACATTAATGAAATGACACTTTATAACAATAATATGACTAAAACATTAAGAACAACCAGATTTCCACTACAATTTACATACAACCAACAATGCTTTGTAAGTTTATTACTAGAACAACCAAGTTTCAGGTATAACAACCTACATCAGATATTTTCTATTTGGCAGATTTGAGATAATTTTGACTATGTTCCTTCAGTCTTACAGCTAGCGAATTGATTACCGTTACACCTGGAGGGACTTTTTTCAATATTTTTAATAATCTGACAAGGTTTCCGATACGGTCGTAAATTTAATATGAAAATATGTTCTTAGTAATTTAAGATGAAGAATTATGAAAATAAATTATTTTACTGATCAAAAATTAATTGTTCAGTTTTGTAACATAATTCGCTGTAATCGACAACAGTAAATTTATAATTTGGCACATTATAGGCAAGCGTTTAAACTTTATCTTACACTAGACTAGAGAACTATAACATATTTGGCATAACGGAGATAAGATTAAAATAGAAAATAATTTTTAAGAAACAAAAGTTTCAGTCACTACATTTTGGCAAGATTTTCTTATGTTCTTACAGGCAATATTTTGAACTTCTCCTTAGTAATAATAACACAACCGATCTATCACTAAGTATAGAAGTAGTTAACGGTCTTCGATGACTTGTTACAAAGTTTGACGTATTGTTAGGCCATGATATCAATTATAGGCATATACAATCATTAAGTATAGGTACATAAATTATAACATCTCTTTGTAATACGGTTAATTAATCTTTTAGTTTTTATAAATAGATTTGTTGTAATTAGTAACAATGTTAGTTAAATAGAAACAAAGCCTAGAGTTAATGTCTTTTCCTAGGAATTCTACCCCAAAATTAGTTACTATACAAGGAAGACGGAAAATGATTAGTAACATCACAACCACATGATCGTTATTCAAAGTGTTCACTTGGGGGTAGTGAAGGACTTTTCCTAGACCAGAGTGTCTAATACAATTTTGAGCAACGTACTGTCTTATTACATAAAATTAAATCATATCATTATGACATACCGAGAGCATTTTTGATTTGTACAATGTGCACAAAGAGAACAGAAATTTCGAAACAAACATATTGTAGGAAAATTGGCAAAATTAAGTACGATAGATCACTAATTAAAGTACCTACTTATATCGTTTTTAGTTAAACATAAAATAACAACAATAATAAATAATCAACAGTGTATAACATTATGTAGGACATTTGAGCATTAATGGTTTTATTCTAAGAGCAATAAAAATATCGTCATTTAATGTTTGGTAATTAATGACCTTAGATTCCAATAAATAACTTGCTCCAATTTTTCCAGTTCACAAATCAAGGAAAATTATGTAAACACAATTTCAGCAGCACAGAATAGGCCCAAAAGTATTTTATCTAAAATCCCTCCATTACTTTATTACTTCTGCTTCTCTGAATATTTTGAAATCAAGTGGATTATACGAGTTCAGCTTGAACGATAAATCTTCAATTCCATTTGGAAGTTTTTTATTTTTAATAAATTGCCATAAATATAAATTCTCTACAATCAAATGAATTTCTCCAATTTACCTAGAAATATGAGATGTTTTGGTGTGACTAGTTATTAGATTCAGATTTCTAACGTACCTAATATCTGTAGTTTTAACTAGTCTGGTACATAAATACTTATATATAACTTTGGCAAGCATCGTAGTTCGTGCAAAAATAGTCAATTTTGTACAATATTCTTTTAAATCCCATTGTTTTGCCAGGGAAAAAGGAATTTTGCACAGAATCAAAAATAAGAAGTGAAACAAAAATAATATTATTAACAAAATGTACATATGAAATAAATAAGCAACTAAGTAACATCGAGCTGTGCTCAGAATAAATGAAAACAATCGAATAGAAACGAGGTAGTGTAGTTACTACACGAATTTATGTATCACACGTAGTAAATCGTAAGAACATTTATAAATACATCAATTAGGCCGCGAGTTCGCTCGCAGTTTGATCGTAGCTTTAACAACAATATTTACAACATCACACTGGCAAGTCACATCAAGAAGGTTTCTTTTTCTTATATCAAAACTTGACGAAGACCTTACCTTGGTACTTATTTATCAATCGTTATACAAAATATCTTAAGCCATTTCTTTAAGCTTATTACGAATTTTACCAACAATTTAATAACCGGGGTACTTGAAAAACTAACTCTCTCTAGCCTCTATGTCTACTTCGTTTTTTCTAGATCTTTATATATAATTTATAGCTACACTTGTATAGTAAATGCTTAGAGGAGCTGTTCCATGGAGGATGGAGGGTGGACGAGAGGCTGTGCTCTGTCGGGCGCGGAAGCTCTACACTACTCTACGGGTCTGCTCTACCGGAAGGGTTAGCGCGCGGAGGAATGAGCGAGGGTTACTGAATAGAGCGCTGTTTGATTTGGTATTCAGCGGTCGCGAGCGTTCTGTCGTCAGATCTCTCGACCTTTTCATAAGGCTTTTCGAGTTTTGGCCGTTTCGGCTCGGCGTCGAGAGGCCGGTGCGACTTCATGTGTGCGCTACGACTTTTTACTTTGTTAAATACTCTGAAACATAACAGGGTACACTATTAGAAATAGCAACACAAGATAGGGAAGCCAAACAAACCAATGTCAAAATGAAAACAGAGCGGACTGATAAAGCAAAGCTCTAAGCGTTAGTACCATCAAAACATTTACACACAATTAATACACAAAACATCAATGTTAACTTAATATCTAAGCTTAACTCGATAAATTAATAATATTTGTGATGAAAAATCTTATGCAACGGACACAAATTACTGATTCATATATTTTTAGTAAAAATATCAAATTAGAAAGTATTTACAACGTTGAACAATGAAAATATCGTTAGATTATAAATAAGATACAAATAGAAAAATTGATTGTATACATCATTTAATAATGCCAGCTTATTCAAACTACATACCTAAACAAAGAAAATATTAAACTTTTAGAGATTCGATTGACAGTCGAAAAAGGCCAAAACGTGGCAGCGAGAGTTTAATGTGATCTATTCATTGAACTACCCTATTAAGTACACGTAACCAGTTGTTGTGTAGATTTGAACATACATTGTAACACTGAATACATTTCCACCACCACGTTACCCAGAACGTACAGGTTGGTTACTCCGTTAGTTACATTCGGTAAAATCCCGATTCGCATGCACGGCTATAAATAAATGTGAACCTGCAAGCGCCTCTAATCCACATACAATACATAGATACATAAATAACGTTCCGTATGTAAGCGGTAATCTGCGTGCTCCCATTGGCACTTACTTCCCGCATATTCGGCAAGGGAACTCCTCAGTGTCTAACGCGGAAGGCGGTGACGTCACCGTGACAATGCTCGCCTGCCCTACCGAGCCCTGGGTGAAACATTATAACTAGTTAACAATCCTCCAGTTTAAACACAAAGTGCTGCAGCCCTTGACTGACGATGGTGCTTACATGAGTTTGCTGATCAACGCTCCAGCTCCGTAAGTATTGTGTTTTGTAGTCTCTCGTCACTTTCTTCCAGAAGTAGTAGAATTGAACACACTGCTTCGAGTCTTTCGTCCGTATCTGAGGGGAACAGACATAATCCTATCAGTCCATACGTAAAGTTATTGTTGGATCATCTATAAGTGACTTTGGCTTGGTTGTCTTTCGAGAATAAATGATTTCATTTCAATCAAAAAACTGAATCCATATTCAATTACGAGTATCTTATATTAATTTACTTCATAAAACTGAAAGGTGCTGGTTCGATCCGCACCTCGCACTAAGGTTACGTTAATTTTCTAATAAAACAAATAGACTCACCAACTTTGAAATCTTATGAAAGTCTTTATCGAAAGTCCCGAGGCCGCCCAGGAAGACCTCGACCTCGTCGGGCGTCCAGCGGCTGTCGAAGGGCGCGGGCGCGGAGGGTCGGCACATCAGCTTGAAGGTGGCGGCGCGCACGTCTCCGCCGCACTCGCCCAGTGTCTGCAGCGCGAACTCGCGCGTGTGTCCACCCACCGGCATCGCGGCGCTGATGGCTAGCTCCATAAACATACGCACTGGAACGGGAAAATAAACAAGATAAATCATCATTTCAGCCCATTGACACACACTGTTGGGTAAATGCAACTGGCTCTGTCCTGTGGGAGCTATACCTAAGTAAATAAATAAATATGACTGTATATTTTAACACTGAAACTGAACCCCGTTGCGTTGGTTAGCTTGAAGCTTGTGCTTGGTGCTAGATTTCTGATGAACTTCATAGAGTGTACATTTATAGGTAAATATTTTTAATTATACATAGAAAACACCCAGAATACTTATAATAACAATGTTTGCAGATCGTAGAAATGTTTGTGCCGAGGCGGGAAATGAAGCGCAACCTTTTGCGTCGCAACTTTGCAAGCTAACCTTCGCCCGCTACATCTCAAAGTCCAACAAGTAGTTCATAATTTGACAGTAAGAATAAAGTATCTATCAAAATAAAAACTATAAGCAATAGTTTTTATTTTATATAAAATGTACGACAATTTTATACAGATAGTTGTACCTTTATACGAGTACTTAGTCTTACTAGCCAGCTAGTATGCCCACTAAGGCTAGTAAGGCTTTAGTAGAGGTTTAATATCTTCGCTCTAGTACGCACTTAAATGGGATTAGTCTCAGCTGTATGTTACTAAGTATAGGGTAACGCTGGTTTCCAGACTAATCCAGATTGAGTGACTACCGTCATATAAGTACAATTAATAGATAAAGATTAGATTTCAATGAAGTTCATTGTTATGTAAAATCCAGTTATTTAATTATTAATCTTACGCAAGATTATAAGTAGTTTGGAGAGATAGTTTTATAGTAGAAACAAGTGAAATAAAGTAAAAATTATTGTTAAATTAAAATAACAAAATCAAAAATAACTGATGAAAACAAACGATAAGGACCTAGGTAAATTTTAAATGTTAACCTATCTTACCTTCGTTGTCTTCAAGACGAGCGTTTATGCCCGGGTCCCATAGCAGCTGCTCCGGTGCTCTGTGAAGGTCGATGCGGTTGGTGCAGAACTCGGGCAAGTCCGCCTGGAAGTCACGCCCGAGGTTCATCCTCGGCTGTGGAGGCTCTTCCAGCTGTGCTAGTATGTCTGTTTCTGTCGCTGCCAGACCTGTGAAGGGTTAAATCCCATAACATACGCGTTCAAATAAACAACAATCAATTAAACGAACTCAGCACTTCAGTTTTAAAATATAAGTATATTATGCACAGTCAGAAAACAATGTGGTCTACCATCCTACGGTTGAGATTCGTTTGTACGTCAGTTAAATTATGTTAGAAAAGTCAACCATATCGATCATTACATCGCACATAAACTTTTTAAAACTGGTAAACTTTCATATTGAGATAAGTAAACGGGCAATACACGAACCTTTTTTACGTTGACTTTTCAGTTCTGGTAGACTTTCTTGGCCGACTGTACCTAATCATAAGATGTAGGCTCTGTTACCGAGTATGAACAGAGTAAATCAGGGCTCTTACCAGCAGTCAGTTCTATAAAGAGCCCGGAGCCATCTCGATCTGGCGGCAGGATGGGCTGCGGGGTGTAGTGGTGGTTGGAGCGGCGCATCCGAGAGCGATAGGGCCCGGCCGGGGAGGCGCGCCGCTTGCGCCGCGGCGACGCCGGCACGCTGTTGGGGCTAAGGAACACTGCTGGTACTGTGTCCCGGCCTTCTACGCACACCTGTGAACATTATGCGGTGAGTCTTGATAGATAACAGAGTTCTTATTCTTCAGACCAGTCGTTTCACTATGACAATCGTAAAACGCATAATGTTTTTCTATTAATTAAAGAGCAGGGCAATAGCCATCACACAAAGAAAGTTTGACTTGATAAAGCATTAAGGTTGTATTTTTTATTTCTGTGTAAAGCGAACATAACTTGTAATATTAAGACTAGCGCTTTGTAATGACTAATAAGATAGGTCGGAAGTAGGAAGGTAGGTGTTACGTCGGAGCAATGGCTTGATTTAGATTATAACTTTTTTTTATAAATAAGTGTTTGTATTGAGTTTTTTTGTAGCTTTGTCTATTTCAATTTTATTGAAATTACAAAATAATCGAAAATTTATGATAAAATATGATATACCTGTAGCGACGAAGTATCGTTATGCCATTGTATTTGGGTCCCGAGCGATGGCGATCCTAAGCGATGACGTCGCATCGGTCTCTGGTGTGAGAAGTCCCGAGGGCTGCTCGACAGGAGCGGGTCCTCCGAGTTCAGCATTATGCGACGCGCGGTCGGCTCTAAGGCATAGGCATCCAGTGATCTACATTCCTCCGGCAGTACTTCTTCTAAGGCTTCCTCTACCTAAAAATATATACCAATTATACACCTGATACGAAACTAGTAAATTTGCTACATTATTTCATTAAGTCAGGGTCTTACCTCTTCTTGACTGGACATGGTAGCAGTAAAGAACGCAGCGGACAGTGGCGATGAAGCTCGCGGTATGGTGGGCGCCGGCGAATGCACGTGAGCGTCGTGGGAGGCCGGCGGGGTCGGGAACGCCAGCCCCGGCGAGGGCTCCGGCTGGTTCGAATAGCCCCCGCTCGGAGACGCAGCTGCATACAGTCCCGGGGAATCTCCAGTAGTATACGATAGTCCCGGAGAATTAGCCGTAAAGCCAATCCCCGGCGATGGAACCGGAGACCCTCCATGGCAAGCCCCGAAATCCGCCAAAGATTCAGGCAGCGGCGAATTTAGTACCGCGGCAAGCCGTCCGTTGGACGGAAAGGTGACAGGCGATCGTTCTCCTATAGAAGCGGCGACTGTTGCGTAATCTTCTAAAGCTAGCTCATCCAATTGTTCAGATGTAGTTGTGAATTGGAACGTATCTTCGTTTAAAGCCGGAGAAAAATAACCATCATCCGAGTTGAACGACACGCCAAAAAGTTCCGGTCGAAAAGTGAAGTCTTGTTGCGGCGAATTGCCTGGGTCAGAAGCCGATCGTTTCACAGCGCTCTGTGTACAAAAAGAAAATGATTGAATTCTAAAATTGGCACCGGAGAAATAAATTAAAGTAGAAATCGCCTTACCTTCGCGTTTCCTTTTTTCAATAGTTCGATGAGGGTGGAGTCCCTTTGAGTTGTCGTGATATTGGTGGAAACGTTTGTGGTGACAGTGACGACGGGTGGGGCGCGCGGGGACACGAAGCCGGCCGCGGCGCTGGCAGCGGGCGAGGCCGCCGCGCGGATGGACGACAGCGGCGGCGGAGCGGGTGTGACGAATCCTGTCCGCGCTGCTGTCTCTGCCACTTGACCTTTATAATTTTGAAAGTTGGTTAAGTAATTTAAACTTATGTGAATTGTCGAAACTAAGATATAATATTATTATAATTTGTACCTGCTAGAGCTGTTGAAGACGCGGTTGCGACACGCCGACTTATGATCTTCTCTTCGATCAATGCTCGTACTGATACTGAGGCGGTTTGTAATGGAGGTCCGGTTGATTCCTTTTTGTCTAGTTTTTTATTGTCCGAGTCCTGTGGAAAAAAATTTGGCTAAGAAACATCATCAGCTAAGGACCTACCATATATAATGACAATATAATTAAATGGTTTTAACACCTACCTTTTTAAAGTATCCGCCGTGTAACCGCATGTGGCCATTGAGAGCGGGTATATTCTTAAACTTGCGATGGCACAGGTTGCACTCCACCTGCTTCAAGTCCGAGACAGGCCGGTTCGCAGCCGCAGCCGCTGCTGTCGCCCCGCTGCCCGCGCCGCTCGTCGCTCCGCTCCCGCTCGCGACACCCCCATTTTTCTGACTCCCCTGCTGCGTCTGTGAATTTCGCTGACTTTACAAAAGTTCAAAAGACTTGGAAACCTATTTACGTACTTCGTAATTTCAAGGTATAAACTTTCGATTTACGGCTCCTCGTTAATATTCCAGGTTAATTAATGGATTTTGATGGATGGCGTAATCCGCGCTAAAAGTAAATTGGTAATTATAGGTCAATCCGAACTCAAAGTTTATTCTGAAAAGCATTCACTTTGATGGTTTATAAAAAGGAGCCGTGTTGGCTAAGTGGGAGCACACTCGACTTTCATTCCGAAGGTCGTGGGTTCGAACCCCGCCGCGCACCTCTGATTTTTCTTCTTGGAAAATTATGTGTGCTTTATAAACATGTGCTCTAACGGTGAAGGCAAACATCGTGAGGAAACCGGCATGTTCTGAGAACTTTGAAAAAAAGTTTGAAGGACATGTGTCATTCACCAACCCGCACTTGGCCAGCGTGGTGAATTAAGGCCTAATCTCTCTCGTCAAGAGAGAAGTCCCTGTGTCCCAGCAGTGGGAACGTGAATAGGGGTGTTATGAAGCACAGGTAAAATGATTATTTTCAAACTCGACTTCGTGGCTTAGTTTGCAGTTTAAGAAATATATATGTTTTTACTGGACTGGCCAATTAGTAAAGCTCTTTAGCGCGTATATACGAGTACGTGTGGTTGTTTTCATTCATGTTTGTTAGTTAGCAAGTAGATACATCGGTAGCTTGTGATGAACTTTAATTCAACAAAATAAAGCATACGCATAACCAACACAACCTGCAAATGGAGGCAGGAGTCTCACCCTAAAGTTTTGGGGAAATGCTAAGCATTGTCAATCTTGCAAACAATATTACTGAAATGGTGCCCTCGGCACAGTTTGTGCAGGTAAAGAGGGAGGCTGTAAACGCTTTTATTAGGAGAGAAGTTTTGGGTGTGTTGGTTTTATTCTGCATTTATGACTAAAGAGACGAATATATTCTTAGTACAGAGGGTGACTTTAGTCCTACAGACTCCGCGGTTCATAGAATTTAAAAATCTATTTTATTAAACAATCTATTGTTTAATAAATTATATTAATTAGATGAACCATAAATTGTTTAATAAATCATATTAATTAGAACCAAAACCTTATATCAAATAAAATCAAATTGTTTATCCTAACTAATATTATAAATGCGAAAGTAACTCTGTCTGTCTGTCTTTTACGCTTTCCCGCTTGAACCACTCAACCGATTTTGATGAAATTTGGTACAGACAATCTTTAGACCCTGAGACAGAACATAGGCTACTTTTTATTTCCACGCGAGCGAAGCCGCGGGCGAAAGCTAGTTACACATAAATAAACAATTTCCATGAAAACCATACACCTCATATTTTCTAAACAACTTTATAATTTAGTAACTAGTTCTTCCTCACAACCCAATGTAATACCAAAAGCAATTTTTAAAATACAAGGTCGGTTGAAAATTGTTTTAATTTTTCTAAAGAAAATGCTGTTAAATTTTAACTTTAACTAGTTAACTAGAAATAACTAAACATGCCAGGGTCATCGTGGCCTAGGATTCTATAAATCGTTTAACAACAGCCTTATGATTGTTTGTAACTATTATTCGAAAACAAACAGCTAGTAAGACTATAACGCAAAAGTTTACGAGGGTAATTAACGGTACAACAATACATTATATCGATACAATAGTGTCGTAGCAGCGTGCTACGAAATTGCTACGGCGTAGGAGTCACTGAATTCTCGTAGCTTATATCGTACATTTCGTATTAAAAATGTATTGTATTAAACATTTGTGGTAAACAGATCTACTCGTCCATCAATCAAGCTCGCAAACCCCTGCAGGGCTACAAACAAACGTATCACTGCATTATGTCTTCATTTGTCGAGATAACCGTGTTTTGTCAGTCGGCTGATACGAGAGACACATGTTGTAAAACTGGGTCGGGGCGCGTAATTTATATGTTTTTTCTGTGGCAACCCTAACGGGCGCCATTAGGCCAGCTCGTTAGGTTAATGCGCGGTAGGTGTGAGCAGATGTTCCTAGCTCCGCGCAGGCGAATCGCGCTTTTTGCTATACATTATCTCAAGTCTAGTATTATTGTTTTTCAGGCGCTAGCCATTGTTTTCTGCAATAAATATAAACAACTGAATAGCCCCGGGAGCTGAGATTATTTCAAATTAAAATACTATCAATTTGTGTAAGCGCTTTAGAAATCTATTTTAGTCTATGGATTTTGACGGTGAGTATCGAAAGCACAAAACTTATTTTTACCAAATGACTTTCAACTTATTGTACACCGATCACTAATGTGAGAGTGATAACCTAACCTAACTATAAAATAAATATTAACAACTTGGAAAATCACGTCAAACGATCCACATTTTCGCAAAACATATAAAAACTTTAGCGATAAAACTAAACTCACTCGATCAGTTGACTGAAAAAGTTCCGATATCCAATCCATTTGAAAAGATCACGTCCGATTCACTAAAGTGCACTTATTACGGTGTTGATTTGGCCAAGTTCTGTCGTGGAATGGTCGTGTGTGGGAAACAGCGAATGACCCCTCGATATAGAGCTCGCGAATCGAGATGAACTGACCAGTCGCCGAACAAAAGCAAAAGCTGCAAAGAGAATAATTTGCATATACTTAATAGATGGTCTCTATTCGATCTAAAAGATTCTTATGTGAATATTAATTTGTTAAAACTTTTGTATTTGTGGGAATTTTTACATGAATAGACTAATGATATGAATGGATCGTTGTATTTTGTTCATCTATTTCTATAAGACGTAAGGGGTACCTATTAATTTAGTATTATTATTATGAGTATAAATAAGATTTAAGTGAAATTGCATTATTTTAATAATGTCGTAAAGTCAATCTTACTTCTAATAAAATTTGTTAGACTGTAGTTTATTGTTATAACACTAAACGTATATTTAAAGAAAATTTATATTATGTTTATTACTTTAGTATCAATGATACTTTTTCAATTACAAAACATACTTTTAAAAGTATAGCATAGTGCTATGCTACGCTAGTTTTAGTAGATATTTATTGTTTCAATATTGCTACCTTGCAGTAGGAGGGGCAGCTTGCCAGCTTGCGGTAAGAAAACTAAATTAAGCTTAATCGTAAGTTTTCAGATTGGCTTCTGGGTTGCAGATTGAGCATTTGGGTATTTCTTCCTCTCGTTTGTGATTTGTTATTAGTAAACATCAAAATTTAGGATATATTGCTGTACAATACACACAGCAGCATCAAGTTCCATGGTAAAGTTTATTACTCGATTTTATGCCAGTTATTATTTGTTGGTCATCGATTCAAAATCTGACTTAATACATAGTTCTAGCACTTATCGACAATATAATTTCCCCCGTTTATCTAATATATGCTTACTAGTTAATTAATAATAGAAACGATTCAAGCAACCCTTCATAGTAAATTCAAGGAGCGTGGCGCGATCGCAGAAATCGTGTGAAATGTAAAATTATGTAGATTTTCTTCAGCAAACAAATGAGGGTCATGCACAACATTAGACGTTGGTGAGGGGCGAGGCCACGTGGCGAGGTCACAGGTCAAGACGCCTGAAAGGTCAAGATTACTTTTGAATATAAATAGGGTTGCATTTGAATTTGTAAGTTCGTTACTTTAATTAGGAACCGGGTTAACCCACAGTTAATTAAAACCTTGCGTACATGCACTCATATTCAGTTAGATTTATTTTTGAACTGAATAGTTATTTAATTATGACTATCTTGTTAGGACCATATTTAAAAAAATGTTACGAAACGCTTAAAAATAATACTGTACAGTCCAAGTACTTTATTAAGTTGCTTGTCTTCACAGTAAGTACGTAGGTGGGTAGATAAATGTGATCAATATTCGTAGAAACTAACTCCTCTACCACATAAACTATATAACATAACTATACGGCGAATTCCCACGAACACCTGCGAGACAAGTCTATCAATGTCACAGAGCATCCACGAAAACGGCAAAGCTATTTCTTTGTCGCTCATATTAGAAACTAATCCATTACGCGAATGTTTTAAGTTGATACGCTTAGGTGAGAGGTACGTGTGTTGCTGGGTAAACGGCTTCAATTATGCATCGGCGTTTATCGGCAAGGCGCGCACCTGCCTCGGTGTCATCCTGCATTATTAATGGTCGCTGCGTACCGTTAGGGCTGATACACTCGAGAAAAATGGTTTGGTAATAGTCGATTAATGGATACTAGGGCTGTGTGAGCGTTTGACGACGTTGATTTGACGCCTGAACTTGTATTTTTTTGTACAAATCGCACACATTTAAATAACAACTGTAAGCACATTTTTTGTTGTCGTTGATTTGAAATAATTGTAGGTCTAAAACGACTACAAAAGTACTGAACCAAGGTCAGTCCTGACACAACAAGTACAACATTCATGGTAGTGCAGACGAATTTGAATATATTAGGCATATTCTAAGAAACTGCTCTTTTAACTTTGACATTGTATGTTTATTTTATAACACAAATACTTTTATCGTATTCACACGGCTGACTTTGTGCTTTGATATTTGACCTACAAATTCTTACAATGAGATCACAGTTGAATGAGATATCCATTGAAGTATTCATACATCTTCGTACAAAAATGGTGTCTCGAGGGGAAACAAACTGTCAAGTGCCAACCCTACCCAAGAACGTGTGAAGACGAATCGTTAGAGTCGTGTAGCAGCGTTTGTCGGCTGAAACAATGACACCGCGACGCACAACCGCCTAAGTAGGTATAGCACCCGAGGCACACGGCCCCTTACCACTCAAACTTATGAATTATTGCTCAAGGCGTGGTTGCTCCTGTTTTTAATCTCACTTCAGAAGATTCAGTCACTCGAGAAGTTTAATTAAGATTGATATTTCATGTACTTATGCAGTCAATATTCTGGAGTTTCATACGTAAGAACTTCATAGCATATGAACTGAAAGTTTATAAAATTGTTAGAAAGCACCAATTTGATCTTATCTACGTAACTTTACAAAGTTTTTATTAAAGTAACTAAACTCATTTAATATTTTTGAAAGCTTACTTCATAGGCATATGACTGATAATATCAAAGTTTGACGGGTCTCAGGACAGTATCATTTTATGAATCGATGATGTAATCTTCCAGAATTTGACTTATTTCCTTAAGAGGGGAAAATGAAATATTTTCTCCTTTATTGACAGATGGAAAGAATCGAATTTGGGGAGCTTGACGTATATGGACGCATGACGGAGTAAATGTGAAACTCCCCTGACATGCGTTACGAAATATTATGTTACTTTTACAGGTTTTGTTTAAAAATTGTGAAAGCAGATTTTTTTATTGTAAGTACTATTAAAACTTAAAAAAAGCATTTTGGTACACAATTTATAGCTAATATGTAAGATATTAGGATAATAAATCAAATACCTACGAGGAAGTAATCGAGTTGACTATTCAGTTACAGGTTTATAATGTTAAAAAAGTCGCAACATTAACTCTATTCATTCAGAAAAGCTAAATTAAGCTCCAAGTAGAACCACCATTTTCAAATCTAGAACACGGACATTTATATTCAACGTTAAATTAGTAGCAATGAAGTTGCGCGCTGTATCAGAGCCCGTAGCCTATATTTCCTTCTTAAGGCTCTTGCGAGTGCGAAGGCAGCGGGCGGGCCACGAAGCGGCAAATGCAATTTGTGGTCCCTAGCAGAAATTGCAGTCTCGACTCGGCCCAATCTTCACTTATTGGACACTGTGAACGTGTGAACATGGCCACCTGGGACGTTGAAAACACGTATTGTCCACGCAAAAATTGGGTTCTATACAAAATTAGTGCTCTATTTTGCTTTTACGTATTTCTTGTTGTGACTTCACATAAGTTTTCATTGTTTATGTATATCGTATTATAACAAGTTTATGTTTAGGTTATGTAGTGTCTGGAATTCTATTGTTTGTAGTTTTTCGCGGTATTTATGCCATTTGAGCGTTGTTGTTTATTATTGAGTATAGAAATTGACTTAGTTTAGCTGTACAATTACTTTTTTTTAAATACAAAAAATGTATTTTTTTAAAATTAATTATGTATCTACCTATTATAACATTAATTAAAATGTTAAAAAGTTTAAAATAAAATGAAACCATGTAGACATCGGTTCCACTAGCAACATTAAATGAAGCTATTTATTTAATTTAATACAACGCGTATTTGGCAAGTCTGCTGGCATCGCCTCTGGCATAAAGTAAATTAACATTTCACAGACATTGCATTGAAAGTGCACACAAGTGATTTTTAAAATTAAAATTGACCTTTTAGGGTGAACGTACTTACTCTTAGTTACCTAATCTATTTTATTTAACGCGACTTGAAACAGGATTCATCGTCCTGAGTACTTTTATTTTAACAAGAGAAATTGTGTAAAAGGAGAGTCCAAAGACAATGGACAACTTCTCTTTGAGTTTGGAATGAAGAGAAGTGTGTCATATTATTTAGTTACTCATTGTTGACTGAGTTTATAAGATAAGGAAAATTCTGTCCTAATGGTAAAGTGCTTGATTAAATTACCTGCTTAATTATGTTCTGGAGTATCGTAGATCCGCCCAGGAAACATATTATGTCTTTGGAAACTTGTGTTACGTATGTTAGATTTATGCTTTATTTAATACATATATTTATTATAAATAGTTAACACCTAGAATACCCGAAACAAATATTTGGAGATCATAAAAAAAATTGTCCCAAGGCGGGAATCGAATTCGCAACCTCGTGTGCCGCTGGCGGACCATCGCACGCTGCGCCACGTACCTACTATTTAATGTGTGGCTTTATTAATAGTAGTAATTTAAAGTTAAACAGACAAGTAACTGTGTATTTTAATTAATAAATGACTATTAAGACTATTACAAACATGTTCTGATGAAATAAAAACTCTTTTGCTCAACAAGCAACCGCCTTATACGTATACGTATATACTAGGGATGCATCCGATACCGATACCGATACCGATATATCGGCGATATTCGAAGTTTGCCGATATATCGGCATCGGCGATATTTTTATGGCCGATTCAACGATACTTTTCAAATTTCGCGCTTTAAAAATGTAATGTAAACGGGCGGGCTTTGGAGCGTTTGTGAAAATATTAGAGAGCTCGAGGAAGATGAGCCCCTGTCTACCCTGAGCTGCAATTCTCGAGAGATGATGTCGAGAGATACCTTAGGTCTCCTAATATATCGAGAGGCGCATATCCGTTTGTTTTCTGGCGCAATGACGTCTTATACCCAAACTTGAGAAAAATGGCGCAGAGGTACTTTAGTTTCTAAATGAGTTCTGTCGCATCTGAGAGACTATTTTCCACCGCAGGTCTTATTCAAACAGATTTGCGAAATCTCCTTTCTCTGCAAAACTTAAGAATACTTTTTTTTTTAAACAAAAATCTCATCAATGTAAATTTTAATTACAAAAACTAGCGACTACTTAATCTTAACCTGTCTATAGTTTTAAACGGTGTTATTTCGTCTGTTCTGTTATATTTTGTTCTTTTTATATTCATAAAAAAATAATCTGACTAGTGTTATATTTATTTTACCTTCATTTTTGAATTTAATAAGCGTATCGGTATCGGCATCGGTATCGCCGATATTTTTACAAGAGTATCGGTATCGGTATCGTATCGGCAAAAAGGTGTATCGGGGCGTCCCTAGTATATACCTATTATTAGAAATATTTGAATAAAGCTCTTGCTTGATAAAATACCATTGACGCCGTCACTAATAAGCTTAATTAGTCTTTGATATCGTGTACATATGATACAGGTGTTAATTATGTATTATCGTAAGTATTCGTAATATTGTGTATGCTCGGGTTTCCTTAACGATAGAGAGGAAACTTGAGATACCTACTAATAAGTAGGAGAGTAGACATAGGCAGGTGCAATAGCTCCTTGAAATCAATCCTAAACGTTACAAAACAACGTTAAAACGTTACGAATTAGATAGACTGGTTTATGCAGCAGGCTCGCGGTGGATGCAAGCCGGTGAAGGATTGCGTAGTCTAGCAGTGATGATAAATAAGTCAAGGAAAAAACATAAAATCATAAAACTTGTTTCGACCTCATTCACCGTTGAATATAAAGTGATTTTTTTAAATTACCATCACTTTGTTATATTTAATTGATATATCAGTTTTCAGCGAGGTATATATACACGTCCGATGCCCGAAATGATGATCATGAGAAGTATCTAGTTTCACGATTATTAAACAAAGCCCCGAAACCACAAATAATTTGATTTTACACACAGAAACTCTGGCACATAACGGTGAAATCAATTTATTTCCATTAAAACAACAAATACCTTTCATTCAGTGGTAAATTATTGCGATACGCATTTAAAGTGGGCATACATTTTAGAACAGCGCGCCTACAATCAAATATAATTATGTCGGAGGGTAGTTCAATAAATAAAGTGGCTCGACAGCGGCGGTAGGGATTTGTCAAAGGCATACCGATGTCAATGGGAACACACAAAGTCTGCAGTAATTTGAGGCTGTTTGTGCTGCCCTTTATTACTTCCTGAAGTCTCTGCAGGTGACACCGGCTGCGATCAAAGTGAGCTCTTTAATAAAGTCACCAACGCATTGCCGACGGCCGGCGCCGTAGCCCTTTCCGACTGCCTTCTCACCTCGCAAATTAATCCCCGGTATTATGACTGAGAGCTCTGTGCTGAGTGGTCGCAAGCCAACAGATTGGTTTTAATTTGGAGTAATATTAACTCGGTGCTCGCAAATGATAAAATTATTCTCTACTTTCTCTGTGATGTTTTTGGTGTTCGAGCTCTTTGTTTCATTTACAAGGATTACAATAATCCCTCTTTAATATGAAATTAATTTCTGTATTGGGTAAATTTTTCGAAAAAAGTATTGGCATTACTTTATCAGGACCAAAATTACGTTACATTGTTAATGATTTTCCCTTTTAATTTTAATAAATATGTTTATCAATTTCTCCATATCACTATCACTATCCGCCCAGATGCTCGAAATAATTGATAATAGGTAATTAATGCATAATTAAAACATAATTCATTAATTTTTCATAATTCCTACTTTGACATCAATTTATTTACTACCAGACACACTCAACACAGCTACAGCTAGTTTTACAACTTATGGTACAGGCTGCCAATATTTGTTTTCTCCATTGAGTTCATCTCACATACTCGATCCTTTATTCGAATAAAACAAGTATACAATGTTCATAGCTAATGGAGCAAGCTTCTGAGAAACTTCTTTACGTTCAAAACAATTGTATTCTCCCGCAAAATAAAATCAAAAGCCAATGTGAATTAGAAACAGATGCTGCTGATTTTAAACCTGTTATTTCAAAAGAACTGGTTAAACAAGTGTAGCTAGTTACTGCATAATAATAATATACTGGAGACTAATACGTCTTTATGTTATACAGGGCAAGGGTGATATTCCTCCGCGCTTCTATCCAAGAACAGGTGTAGTCTGGATCCCACGATGCAGGCGCGATCGTGACCCCTCGCTATAATTCTCTTTTGATAAACGATATTGACCTACATTCTTTATTATACTCGAGTTATATTTTACGGGCGATATTGGACACATAAATACTAGGCTTATTAAGCTATTGGGTCGTGGTTTAGGAACGCACTTGTTAAACAGTGGTTGCCAATAAATATTGTTGTTATTGATAACCTCATAACAATTGGTTTGTTGGTAGAATGGGTATCATATAATTTTTTTTTTAACAGTTATACATTTTGAGGTTTGCGATTATGATAACTTATCATAGGGCATCATGTTTTATTTAACATGATCTGGATTTAAAACTGACTTTACCTTAAAGTTTCCAACGTACATATTTAAAAAAAAATAGGTAAACAAGCAAATTAAGGCAAATAAAATAATAATCTTACAGATATAATTCGAATCCGATTTAGTCAATCAACCAGCTTTACACACATGAGCATTTATAAGAATTTAGACCACTTGGGACCGGCATATTCACAAACACGGCATATTCAAATGTCCACAGTCCGGGGGTCGGCCGCAGCTGAATTATTAAACACACAAAGGCTGATGAATGGGCGATTTAATCCGGTGGACGATTCGCACCGATCTGCGATCTATCGCTATTAGCATAAGAATCTAGAGTAGACCCATTTCCCACGAATTGGCCGTTAGCGTTGGTTACAAGGATTGAAAATTTTAGGGGCGCGATGTTTTTAATTGCTATTTTAAGGTGTCTGTTTAAATTTATTAAACAACAATATTGCAACCCGCTATTTGTCTACCAAATAATAAGTATTGGGGGAATTAGTATAATTACTTGCAGCTAATCGCGGAAAGTTGGCGTAATATACAAAACAACGATACTAATCCACCTTATTTATATAAATTCCATATTAGATATACTTTGAAAATATACTTTTAAAGTGGCATAGTTCTTAGGACGATATCACACGACCACATAATATTGGGTAGCGATATGTTTTTAACGACATCTTTCCATTCCGCATACCTAAGTTTTTTAGATGTGATAGAGCGCAAGGAACGAAAACAAAAGAGTTTTTTTGTTTTCGTTCCTTACACTCCATCAAAAATACTAACGAAAAGCTACAACCATTTCCTAGAACGTAAACGGGGCTTCAGGCAAAATGTAATGGTAACGTAAATTTGAGTCGACAATAGTAGAGCGTAATAACAGTCAATTATCCCCCGCGTCTACGCCGTTGTTGCAACCGAGATGCGCTTGTTACCTTAATAGCTCTGTGATGAAATGAATTTCCATTGTGCTCGTAATATGATACTTGCAAACTTTCACCAGTAATTGTGGTTAACAATTGGCGGAGCTACACGCAACTACTAAAACCATCAAAAGGGAGACGACTTTACTATAACATAACAATTTACAAATTATTATATTATTCCATTGTGTATTTTAAGCGCAACTTGTGTCTTAGGAGTTAAAACCAAGTATCTGCAAATCTTCCATTTGTATAACGTGTTGGAAAATTCCCATACGTAATATTCTATTTGAACATTACTAAACTAACCCAATGCCCCAAAGTTTAGCAGTTTAAGTAAACGCGAGTGATCCTAGCTCAACAATACAATGTAACACAAATGGTTCGTAGAAGTTTGACATTTAGAGATTTAGTGCTACGTAGCATCTACGCTAGCCATAAAACTTTGTAGGAGTTCGCTACGAGATGCTACGAACCGTAGCACTGAATCCCGTAACCAAACGTCGCGTCGCTTGCGAGACAAATGACATTTTTGACCCACATTGAAGCAAATATTTTTTTCGAGAGTCTCGAGTCACCTTTATCCTCTGAGTCGCAAGGTCGAAACTCAAAGCGTCGATTATGAATTGAAATTCATAACGCGTACAATGAGCAAATAGACGTTCCAAAGTGAAATAAATTGTATTGTTTCTCGATGGCTTTTGTTTTGGTTTGTGTAAACCAGTTTTGAATTTGTTTTAGCTGAAAAGGTTATTAGATGAAAGTCGACGAATCTTAGTACGCATGTTACAAACAGTTGTATTTATTAGATTTAATTAGGGAACGACACAATGAAACGCGAAGTCAACGAACCAACTGGTTTATTTTCACTACCCGCATAACAAATAATGCACGGACACCACACGTCCCCCCTTAAAAAAAAATCTTATAAATAGGTAAGTAGGTACTACAAAACAACCCCAGTAGTATAGAAAAAAAAAAACGCCCTTAAAGTTATTTTGATACATTACAAAAAAAATTCAAACTATCAGTAGCTAAACATGTAGCTAACAAAAACTTATATAAATAGTTGGGTATCCTAGGTTAGCGAGTACATGTATTGTAAGAAAGTACAGATCAATCGATTTACATTTCTTATGAAAATAAAAATAACATTACAAATTAATGTTTGTTACCTACAGTAATATGACAATCATTTTATATAGTTACTTATAATTACTATTCATGTAGGTAACCAAGTAAGTTCTCATAGAATTACTTTTATCTTAATTAAACTTTATAATTTTTCTGTTTCAAAGTACAATTGCGCTTAGGGCGCTCATTCTTTGTTGGACTTTGAACCGATGTCGATTCCTTATCGCTGTTTACGGCCGATGACGCATTAGAGGTGTCTTTAGGAGATTTTAAAATCTGCTCAGGATCAATAGCGTCATCAAACGGATCATCCTCATCATCATCAGGCGTCCTACTTTCAGGGTCGTTAACGGCCACAAGCGAGCGCCTCACATGAGGTTTACCGACCGATAGCAACTGATCAATATGCCGTTTCCACTCGCGGCCGTCGTCGGTACGTACCCGGTATGTGAGTGGAGCGTCGCGCGCCGTCACCACGGCCGGCGCCCACTTGTCCCTGGCGGCGCGGTAGTCGCGCGCTTTTTTTTATTACTGGTACAATCGGGGTACCAAAATCAGAATATTCTACCATAGTGATCGTACCCTCCGCCTCTAATCGACGCAACTCTGATTCTACTGGCTTACGTAATGCCAACGGTAATTGTCTAGCTTTCATAAAAACAGGTGTCTTATCACTCAAACGCAAAGACAGCTGTTTGGTGCACGTACCTAGCCCCGGGGCGAATACCGTGGGAAAATCTTTCTTTAAACATTCCACAAGATTATTACAATCAGATAAATTTAACAACGTTTCATTAATTCTTATTTTATCAATTTTCAAACGTTTTAACCAAAATCGACCTAACAAGGGTGGGCCTCCATTTTTAATAACAAATAGTTTTAAATTTTTAGCATTGTTCTTGCCTATAACCACATCAACTTCAATAAAACCCGCCACATCGATCTCAGATCCATTGTATGAACGTAAACAAACATCATGCGGAATTAACGGGAGTTGCTTGAAATGTTCTTTATAAAAACGTTCATTGATAGTGGATAACTTACTGCCAGTGTCCAGCTCGAAGCGCATCACCTTACCGTTCACGGTCGCTTGCACATCATACGGACGGTCACTGTTGTTACACACTGTAATATTAAACAAATCGCGCTCCGAATCACTTGCACTATCGATATAGTTTTGAACTTTGCCCGACGGACGGCGGGTCGAACTTTTACACACCGATTTTAAATGTCCTTTTTGCCCGCACACGTCACATGTATAATTTTTGAAACGACACACAGTGGAGCGATGCGCCTTCCCACACCGCCAGCACGCCGGTTGCGCGCTCTGACCACCGCTCGTTGCCGCCTCGCCCTCAGCGCAGGCGCCGCCGCCGCCGCGCTGGCCGAAGCCCGCGTTCGCGCCCGCGCGCGCACGCCGCTCCATGCCCAGCCGATGCACGGTCTCGCCCGCCGCTATAGCCGCCGTCGCCGCGCTGCCCGCTCCGCCAGCGCCGCCACTACTGAGCTGCGCATGACGGTCGGCTGCCTCGAGCGCGAGAGCTAACTCCACCGCCTTCTTATAAGTCAAACTCGGTTCAGCAAACAGTCGCGATCTCATGTCATCACTTTGTAGTCCGGACACGAATTGATCTCTCAAGTTTTCTTCGAGACTAGCCTTAAAACTGCAACTACTCGCTAAATGTTTTAGCACTTGTAAATAATCGCTCAGACTTTCGCCGCCATTTTGCCTTCTTTGACGAAAAATATGTCGCTCAGCAATTTCTGAGCGCTTTGGTTCGAGATGGTCGCTGACGATCTTCACTAATCCCTCAAATGTTTTAGCCTCCGGATTTTCAGGTGCACACAAATCACACATAAGATCGTAGGTAGCCTCGCCCACGAGTGTAATTAATGTAGCTACGCGTAACTCCGGTTTAATTTCATTGAGCGCCATGAACTGTTCCACGCGTCGAATGTATGCCGACCACTTTTTGCTCGAAATATCGAAAAATTCGACTTTTCCGATCGGCATTTTGCTCACACAAGCACAGAACACTTATATACTCCGAAATATCCAGGTTTTAACAGTTTATCCTCGTCGCCAGTTGTATTTATTAGATTTAATTAGGGAACGACACAATGAAACGCGAAGTCAACGAACCAACTGGTTTATTTTCACTACCCGCATAACAAATAATGCACGGACACCACACAAACAAACCTAACCGGAAGCGTACAATTTATTGAGTATATGTTATCATTATAATTTTCGTTATGTGCCATTCCCACTTAATCTAATGTTGTAGAACTTTCGAAATTGCCAACATTATATTAGCTTGTTACTGTTGTCCACCTTAAACATACCACATCACCTTAACGTTACGTCTAATTTAAATCAGCCAATTACCAAATATAATAATGTAATGTATATCTACTACATTATACTCGTACTATCTATAAAATATTACTCACCGTGTTTCCAGAACTCTTCGGTTTGGTGTTGCTCGATTTAGATTTGAGTGGCTTTGTAGGAGGCGTCTGTGGGGCTGGCGGGGTACGCGGCGGACTACTGTCGCTCCCGCTACTGCTCCCGCTCCCGCTACTGCTCCCGCTCCCGCTCCCGCTGCCGCTCGTGCTCACACTCCGCCGCTCCAAGGCCGAACTGCTGGACTGCAAAGGTGCCAACTTGATTTATCGCATTGAGTAAGTTCCTTTCAAGTCTAGCGACTATTGCGGTATCAGCGTTCGCAACTTTACGCGAATCGCGCGATATCGTGCCAATGAGAGCTAACTACTTCCGCGGTTACATAAACTGTATCGACTCCACGATATATTGCAATACTATGACCCACTTTCGTTATTTCGGTAAATAAATTCGAGCAACATTCAAGTGAAATGGAGTGAACGGCCTCAGCAGCGCGCCGCGGTGCTTCACACCCCCATTTAAAAAATAATTGCTTTTCAAGACAACGGAATTCTGTTGATTCACGCTTGCCCCTTAAACATTGCTTGTTTGGGGTCAAAATAAATGAATTGTGATAAAACAGTGGCTGGTCGCGAACTTTTTTCGGCGGGACCTTAGCTAATGGCCACGCGAAATTAAAAAGCACACACAACGCGGATTTGGGCTAATTGGTTAATTAATAAGGGTTGTCCGGGTTGAATTTTACATGTGCGGCCAACTGGAAGTGTGCCAGAGAATTGCTTAGGTATAAAAAGCTATATTAATGAGAGGTTTCGAGTACGATTGCTGATGAATACGCTGGATTGATTATTCTGGTTATTTGGCGTATTATGGGGCTCATTATGCATCGAGATAATTACAGCTCAGCTATAACGCAGCCATTGATTACTGCATGGTCTGATTTAATAGCTTTGTCTAACCAAATGAATCAAGCCTGTAATCAGTACCTAACTTGCAGCTATTCTTGCGGTGATTGACAAAGTTATCCAACCAGCCTCTAATCTTTAGAATGGTCAATTGGAAATACGATTCTAGATACTAAGCATTATCAGAGCAAACCATTCAGAGTTCATTACAATTATAGTGCATAACATGTACATCTGTTAACTTTAATCGATAGATATATTCCCATTGTTTCTCACCTTTTAAACATTTCCTGGGCTACTTCTACTATTTTAAAAAACTGCCCAGCGCTTCACGTATGATAGAGATTGATATTAAATTTTTAAGAACTGTGTTCAAAACTAATGATGGTAGATTTTCGTTTGGCTTATTATAATATTCAACAAATGACATACAAACGTTATGGTTCGGGTTATTTGGCGGATTAGCTATGCTTATGCTCTAAATGTATCTACAGCTAATATATTAAGACCAAGCTCGTTCGTTCGTTCACAATCAAAATCATCTATCTAATTCTTTGACTGTGAAAACGACCACGACCCTAAAACCCCGAAATCCTTCAAATAATCTTAACTAAGTAAAATATTAAGCTACATCCGAATCCCAGAGACTACAGATTAGCTATACCTATGAATCCTTTATGTGAGTAGGTAATGTTTTGTTTACCTCGGGCGGGCGGCGCTGGGCGGGCGGGGTAGTCAGCCGGTTGTCGCGGTCGCTTCCGCTCGAGTGGCTGCTTCTGCTTGAGCTACTGCTCGCCGAACCTGCGAACGCAAATAAATATTATCTCAGCATCGCAGTACAGTAAAGGATTTTGTAGACTTCTGAACTTATAGCAATAGGCTTCCGGTTTGTGCGCATGCCACGAGTTTATTTATGGTTTTGTATGGTAAAATTACGTACCTAACGTGAATGTCTCGAGACGTTAAATCATTTAATGTTAGTCTTTTCTTGTTCTGATAATATTAAAACCACGATAGTTTAAAAGTTATTGTCTCAAGGTTGGAATATAATAAAACCAAATCAATACACAGTATAAAACAAAGTCGCTTTCTCTCTTCCTATGCCACTATACATAACGGATTTTAATGAAGTGTTTTTCAAAAGATTTCAAGAATAAGGTTTATATGTTAAGTACCCAAAGCGAAGCGAGGGCGGGTCGCTAGTTAAATAATACAAATAGAATTTCCTAATCACAATGTTCACTTTCATATAATTTTAGTGGTAAGTACACCCCATAAAGCGAATATAAATGAGTTTTGTGTTGACACCTATTGAATGCATTTAGAAGGTATATCGTAGGTTTATTTTAACAAGATTGTCGGTACCGGGTAGACATTGATTACTCGCTTTGTGTGTCGATCAGCGCGCTGGGCGGTCGGGGATCAAATTATGTTGCTATAATTGATGTATACAGAGTAGAGTACAAGAGAACAATTATATTTCGGTATGGTATGAAAACGGTTAACAAAAATCATAGTTCTACGATGAGTGAATGAATACGTAATATAATACATTCGATGATACAAAGGAAATACATTATGATTAATGTATGTAGTTAAACCGGCGTCAGCACATTGTAAATTAATTTATATTACAAAACTTTTATTCGTTCATTTTGTTAAAGGTTATAAAACGAAATGCGCTTAGTTTTTGAAGTTTTTGTATAATACAAATATTACCGTCTTGAGTAAAAATATATACTAACGAAATAAGAATATAAATAAAGATAATAATTTATAACGTATACAATTACACATGATTTCCACTGTATTTATTAAAATATTTCATCCACAAGTGGTAACAATTATTAAATCACAATTTATATTAAACCAGCCCGTATAGTTCGCCAAGAGTTCGTTGTACAGATACTACACCTACACGAAACTCCGTGCAATAATTGAATACAAACTTGACAAGCACCTTGGGATTAATATGAAGAAGGGTTGTTAATGGATTTAGCACGTCTTGTCAACGAGAAAGCGACCTGATATATAGAGAGCAGAGATAGTTGTACACATACCTATATCATACTCGTAGATATAAATAAAAACTATATAATATATAAATACTTTCAAAGCGAGCCTAAATTAAACCAACATTTATAAGCAATTGTCGTTAACCTTCACTTCTAAAATATGTTTTCAATGACATAGCAAATTTAACATTACTACGATAGACAAACCAATAAACAACAAAAACACCTAAATAATTTAGTATATAAAATTTGTAAGTAGGTTCCCTAATAATGATTTATCGATGGCAATAAATTCTATTGTACCCTTTCTAGTACAGCTGCGGTACTCCAGTACTTACTCATAAGTCACAGATAGCTGTCTCGTAGCCACTGGTCGGTCATAAATCATAGATTATAATATTTTGCTAAAGCTGCCAAGCTTCCCTGCTATCGGAAGATATTTAATAGGCATAAATCATCCTAATCTAGACTTAGGTAAACAACAATAACTTGTCACGATGATGCAGGATTTCAATTATCTTCAGTTAAAGACACGAGTACTGGAAATAATATCGATACAAAATAAATAAAGGGTAATAAATAAGTATAATAATAGATAAGTATTTCTATGACACGGAAGGTCAGATTTATAAAATTCATAACGGAAGAATGCTTTTCATTTTCTCAGTATTATTTGGATAAAATTCAGATAAAGTGTTATGAAATATTAGCACCTACCCAGCTATGCATTTGTGTTTAAACGCGCGTTCCTTGAATGGTACAATATCGTAGTAGTACGATTATTCACTGAAATATATTTTTAAATTGAACTAGCGAGCTTTTGATAAGCGCGTTCAAACAAATAAGTTAAGGTCTTACTGGAATCCCCTGGAGGTGTGGGTTGGTGATGATTCTCCGTGTGTCTCCGGAGTGATCTCGCGTCGCAGTAGGACTTGCCACATCCATCTGCTTTGCATTCGTAAGGCTTTTTGTTCCGATGTGTTAGCATGTGTCCATTTCTAGGGAAAACACAAAATAATAAAATAAAGATTTTAATTTCAAACAGAACAGCATAACGTTATTATGAATGATATTGCTGCGAAGTTTTTGGCTAAACTTTTAAACTAAAATTAAGTCTTATTAGATGTATAAATAATTATAAGCTTTAAAGTAAGTATATGTTCTATCTATATGTACAATATGAAGACAGCTTTAACTCTAAATATAGCATTAAAATAGTTTCACTGTGTGATGATGCGAGAAAAGCAGCTGGGAAAACAGGTATATAAATTAATTAAATCGAAATAACAGCTACTCTCCTATCGCAAGTTTTCCATAGTTAGGTATAACAAAATGAACCGTAAGCGAGTCAAATTGTCATCAGAATAGATTTCATTAAGAGACTTCGAAGGCTCAACACGTTTAATTCTCGGCTTATCTGGGTCAAATTCAACGTGTTCTCTGTTCAGTCAATACATAAGCATTATGGCCAGTTCGCATTAATATTCATAGCGAGGCTGAGGCGATTAGGCGGCGCCTTATGACTAGAACATGTGCTCAACTCAAAGTTACCAACTAACTTGTTCAATGGCTTTGTCATACAAAACCAACATTAGGAGTTTGTGATAACAGAATGGATGGCTCGAGAATATAATCCAAAAACCTTTTCACAAAAATATAGCTGTTTTTTAAATGACCAAAATAAATAAAACTTCTTTTCCGGTTGTTATGCTGCAGCGTTTTTCCTGTTTCGTTTTTGAACGAAGTCAAAATTTTATTCATACTTTTTAACAGTTTGTATTTCGATGTATAAAATCTTATTTTACAATTTTTTTAAGAATTTCCAGCAAAAACATTGTGGATTACGGTTTTACTGTTACATTCCTAAACATGTTCACTGGCTCACGCTGACACCGTGCTTTAGAAACACAAGTGCGTCTTGGGCTTATACATATGTCGTAATATTCTTTTTTACTATCGTAAGTTTTTCAGTTCAGAATGTATTTCTCCACTTCTGGGCTCTAAGGACTCTCTACCCAAAACAACCTCAACAAAATTATCAGATTTAAATCAACTGTTATAGTGGTGATTTGTATACTTACAGATGATCTTGTCTTTTGAATGCCTTTGCGCATGTTATGCAAACATATTTTCTTTCATCACTGTGTGTGAGCTTGTGTTTCGCCAGAGCCGATGCGTTGCCGAATATCTTGTTGCAAACCTGGAACAAAACGGTTTTTGCAGTGTTACAAACTACTAAATAAAAGACTCGACACAGTACACAGTAGCAAAAATACTTTGGAATTAACTTAAGCGAAATAATTAAAAAGATTAATCTTTAAAAGACGAACATAATGAAGACCATAAATTGTCGCTTAATTTTCTTTCAAAGACAGTAGATAACCCAAACTCAAAGCTACATAAAGTGTGTCCATATTTAATTACATTCAAACGAAAGCAACTTAATATTCTGGGTCCTGTAATAACACGACAATGGAAGGTCTCCGCGGGTGATGCAATCAGAGATGTGATTCTTTTCGATTCGGAGTTATCTTTAGAACTGTCCAAATTTGAAGCTCCTGGTTTTAGTAATTTATCGTCTTTTGTTTTTCTATTAATATCCGAGGACAAAGACTGTATATGCCGAAGTGACTAATTGTGGTCAGCGTGGTTAACTTCTAAAAACATTATTTCGTAGTTCGAAGTTGATTACAGTATGGTATGGAGACAATTAAATCATTGACGACCTCTGTGGTGCAGCGGGCGAAGGTCTGCCTGCGACGCAAGAGGTTGCGGGTTCGATTCCCGTCTCGGGACAAAAATTTGTACGATCTGCAAATATTTAAGATATATTAAAAAAATATATATATGTATGTATATATTATATTAAGTACATAATTATATCAGAAATCTAGCACCCATAACACAAGCTTCGAGCTTACACCGGACCTAGATGTTGCTGTGTGAATTGTCCAGCAATATTTATTTATTTATGTATTTATTGTATTGACTATCAAAAAAGGAATTATGTGCTTAAAACCGTAAAAAATAGGATATCTGTATGGACTATTCGGAGATGGACAGAAAGGTCACATCCCTAAAACCGATCCTTATCTTGTGTTTGTTCCGCGTCTAATTAGAGGTCTCTTCGCTTTATGTTCTTATTTTTACTTTTAGCTTGCCTGTGGCTTATTTAATGTTTACAATAATGTGAAACACATTTGTTGGTAACTAGAAATTGTTTTAAATAAGATTTTTTTAACGATAAATTGACACATTTCATAAAACAGTTTAACTATTGAGTTGATCAAGTTTTGCTTGTTTGTTTGAAGTTAGTTTCGAATAAATAAATAAATTAGGTACCCATACAAAATATCGTAAATAATATGATTTGTTTTATTGATTTTACTATTATAATAAATTCCATTTTCATAATTACCTTTTTAGCTAATGTGGTATACTTAATTTATATTTTTCTAAGCACTTACAAGACCAACAAAAAAAATGAGAGGAACTACCAGTTATTGGAAACTCATCCGAAGTTATAATGAGGTATGTATTGTTATTATGATTCGACTGATATAGCCTCATACAAACATGACAGTGTGAGTTATCTACAGCTGTTTATTTATAGCAGTCGGGTTAAACACCAAATATGTAAGTACCTGACCCCTAGCCTTTGTCTGCGTTATAATACCCAACATTTGAATATTTTACGGCTGACCCGGGCGGCTGCTAACGTGTTTTTTGCCGACTTACGTACAGTTGAAGAAAGTGCCTACCCAGTTTACGCCTTTATTCCTTAGCGTTAGAATTCAAAAGTGTTATGGCACTTTTTTACTTTTAGAGGCTCTCCGTGGATATTATTGTAAGAATAAAAAGGTACAAAGTGGGTCGTCGCATTGTTAGGCGTGGGAGGGTGTACACATACCTATTTTATTAGCGTTTGGGGTTAGCAAAACACGGAACCTCTTGAGAAAAAGTTGTTGACGATAGCAGCTGTACTTTAACCGAGGCAAACAATCGTCCTCTGGAAATACCGAGATTTCAGGTAGTTTTCTTTCGATCACTTTATCGTTAGGATTTAACAGATGTATTTTGTTGGAATATTTTGTTATTTATGGAAACATTTTCATTATTTATTTATATAGCTTTAATATCTAGAAAGCCATAGGCAGTAGGACTCCCTAATATTACTGTGATGTGCTTAATTATCACAAGCTGTTTGATCTTATGACTGTTCCCTAGAGTTTGGTGTAATTTTCCAGCGTTGCTTTTCTCCAAAACTTCTCTTTTGTGAAATTATGAGATTAAGGATTATTTATTATACGATAGATTATACGTTTAAGGATTTCAATATTAACAACTTCATGAATACAGCAAATATAAAATTTAGGCAGACCTATATTGGATTATAATCCGATTCCATAATAATAATAATCTGATTCCAATAACTAATTACTATTTTTATAACTAGAAACTAAAATTATTTTGGTTATATTTTTAGCGATTTTTTAAAGCACCAAAAATTGGCGTTACTCATATGGAAGCCATCACTGCAAGTTTATAACTCAATAAAACCATATTCCAGGCCATAAACATTGATTCGGCCCGATACCCCGCGGCCTGTACGGAAACCATTACACATTTTAGATGACGTCCTCTTTTATTACATAGCCACCGTAAAGGACGCCATTAATAAAATAACATGTACCTTTTCATGTGATAATATTGCAGCAACCCATAAAGCTGTAAATGTGGAACGCTGGATATGTTTTTGACCAATATTTAACTTTAAAGATTTTGAAATTATTTACAATTTGTAGGTAACCACAACGATGATAACATATTTTGAATATCAGCAATAAAAATGAAGAAGAAAAACACATTTATTTTTTCAATCACTAGAAAAACTGGTTTCTTTATATGCAGACAAGAGTTTTATATCCAGACAATTTTTTTAATCCAATATTCCCGGTGTAAAGACGAAAGACTTATTGTTTCCCCATTTAATTCTTCTGAAGAAGAGAATAACGAGCGATTCTTATCGATTATTACTCATTTCCTACCTCCTTCCGCCATAATTTTCTGTATTTTATTGAATTCTTTCATGGCGCCTTAATGCTCAGTTGATTCTGAATGGGTATTGTGCGGCGATTGGAAAGAGCTCTTGTAAAATTTCTTGTGATATTGTTTTTTACAGATTTATTTGAAAATTTGAATAAAGATTGAGCTTTATGATTATGATCGATTAAATTTTAATTTTAGAAGGCATTTTAGGGTAGGAATGACGAAAGCTACGCATAAACTTGAAGATGACGCTTGAAACAGTGCCGAAATATCGGGTAACTCAAAAACATTTACCTACTCGTAATAGATTTAAAGATTTATGTCATTTATTTCCATAAAATCTTATAGATCACTTGGACAAGTCAAATACATTAATAAGTAACATTTTATAAAAATATACAATGGAAACAAAAATACATGGTATGTTACCCGTTTCGTGGTCTAATATTGTTCAAAACCATGATAGTTTGAAAAGTTGTGAAGGAATTATTACTAGCATGCTAGTCGTCTAACATTATGCTGAGATAGAGCTAGTTTTTCCAGCACATCACAACACGGTCTTTAAAAATTGTATGTTTTTGTACCTATTGTATGTAGGAAAAAATAAATATTTGTTTGAATATTGAAAGTTTGATGTTTTATGCTGCGATTGTCGCAACGAATTAGCGACTGATGGTTGGGATGCTATGTGCCGTGGCCTACTTCCTAGTGTGAGCCCATGACCCACATTGTAACTGCAATGAGAAATTGGGTCGAGATGCGTAATCGCGACACTTTTAAATGTATTGAAGTTTCAAGAGGAAAAAGCTTTTTGTGAAAGTTGCCGGGTATTTTGTGACGCTGAGTTTTATGTTGTAACATTTTTTATTGCACTCTTTCGCGAAATGAAAACATTTTAATGGCATCTGTTTGAAGTGTCGTTAATAAGGGAATGTAGTTAAACTTTTTACTAAACAACTTTTAATTTTACATCTACTTTCATACTAACATGTTGTTAAAAGTTTAAACCGAGTTGAAAATCAGAGATCAACTAAAGTTTACACTCACTAATTATTAGTTAGGAAAGTTCCTATTTCAAAAGTCAATTATAAACTACCTTCCAATTTGTTGGAACAAGCTGCTAAGCCTCTTCTCAATCCCTCATAGCCGTTTTTTGAACACACAATTTGGGGGGAGGTGTACCATGAGTCTGCTAAGCCGCTGGCGTAGACAGGGCGCACGCATCAAATTTTTCGATGACTTAACTTTTCCACCAAAGCTTTGCAAGGTGTGAGATGTCACACGATATTTATAGACGATACGTGCGATCCATAAAAATGAGACTGTACTATTTGCACAAAGGCAGAAACGAAGACTTGGATTTATTCATGTTATTTTGTGTTACTTATTGACAAGATCAAAACCCTTGGATTGTTAATAAATAAAAACCAATTATACATACTGACACCTTAAAGCACAGTATGGCGAAATTTTACAATCGAAGTACCTAGAATGTATCAAGTTCTCGACACAATTATCAATCAGCATAATAATCAATAATATTTTCTACGTGTTCGAGAATTCTGATTTGGATTTAACCAAGGAAGAAAAATCTAATAAGACAGGGCGGCAAATTAGGTAAATAATCAGAACAAAACGACACCTCATATCGGTGTCGAGACGTGCCCGCGTCCGCCGCCCGAATACCAATCGTTCCCAAACGTAATGATTAAAAGTAATTCATTCAACAAATGCACGATTTCGGCCCTTTGGGTCTTTGCTAAAGTAAAACAGTCACGTACCACGAATTCGGCAAGCATAACTATGTGGGCTGCGTAGCTTTTTCAGTCAAATGCCTCCAGGGCAGTCCTAGCCACGACGAAAGGATGTGTGACCAATTATTTTAACGTTGCCTAAATTCAAGTTGTGCAAAATACACTGCGATGTAATATAAGTATTTACTCTATTTTAAATTTATTTTCACAGAATTTATTGTTTTGTAGTTTCATTTTCTGTTTTTTAAATACTAAGGTAAGGAATATAATAAGGTTTAATATACAAACCGCAGATAAAACTGAAAATACCAGATATCAACCTATGGTTCCCGAATAATCCATTTTGCGAAATCTCTTTTATATTATTTCGTCGGAAAACCGAGCCAGTCTTTGTTTGATGTACAGAGATTTTTATTTGGTATATTTGTTTTTCTGTTATAGGGAACTGGTAAAGCCAATTTTTCATTTATTTTGTACGAACATACATGAGTACTAGGTAAATGTAAAGTTTTTATTTGATATATTCAATAAATCATGTTGTTTAATTTTTTTAATTCGTTTTCTTGCATTAAATATGTAGGTAATATTTTTTGTCGGTGAAAAATGCAAGTCGACCTTTCTTGCGGTCTTGAGCTCTTCTGTAAACTTTCCAACCATTGTGTCAATTTAACTGAGTTTTTCAAGAAAAATGCCTTCGTCTCGTTGTTATTTCATTTCATTATTTTTACAGACAAATTCATTTTTAATAAAGAACGACGTTGTATTTTTGCGTACGTGAGTCAGTTATTCGCGGTTTCAATCAGTGCTGTTTTATTTTTATTATTATTAATAATATGCTATGATTAAATATTTTGTTTTTGAGTGTTGTGTTGATCCCAAAAATGATTCAATGAACCAAAATTTATCTTAACCTTCCTTTTTTGACTTCATATCCGGAGTCATCAATCACTTGCTATTTATACTAAACAAGCCGACAGAGTTAACAGGTGATTTCATCGCGTTAAATCGCATTTCAGTATTTGACGTGACGAAGGTTTATTCATTTTTTCCCCCACGGTGTCCACGGCGACCATCGATCTTGTTTTGGACAGCGTTTGTGTAACTTCAGGTGCTTATTATGCTGGATGGTACGCTTATCCGGATCAATTTCTACATAGTGTATTTGGGATTAAAATTAGTGGTAATTATGGTGTACAGGGGGTTGAATGCGTTAGCGGTAAATTCGGGATGCAATTTGTGAACATGACCACAAGCGGTGGCGGAGGGCGGAGGCTCGACGTTCACCTGAAGTGGTCTGGCATGTGTCCAACTGGCCGCGCGGAAGCCGGCGGCCGCTCTTCACTGGGAACCCCCGATATGTAGCATTGAGGCGAACACTGGATCCAAACGGATTTACTGCCGTCCGATCTAGCGATGCTCACAAAGTGATATTGGATTTATGACAAACATTACCCGCTGGCTTTATGCTCAAAAGGATCGTCCCGCCGAAAGGCGAGTGTTTATCTGAGAGATTAAACTTTAGATATAATTTCCGGCAGTGAGTCCTCCTTTGTTATTTTATCTGGACCTAGCTTCTCGCCACTAAGTTTGCGTATCCTTTTAACTGTTCCCTAGTGATAAATTTCCGGATCTTACTTTGGAGATAATTCCACAATTAAGTCCTTGGCGCCGCAACTCAGTGGACATCGCGTTAAATTTTTCAAAAGCTTCTTTTCCTCAACACAATCGCAAACACATATACTTACGTAGACTTAGAAACCAATACCTTACGTAGTATGTGAAATCAGTAAATTGTTCAAGTAATAACTGAAAGTTGTGCCAGTTCCGTTCAGATAGGTGAAGTTAGGTAACGACGCAAGTTTACAAATAAGGTTAAGTTGGCCACATTTCTAAGAAGTGATTAAATAAGAAATATGTATGTGATGTTGTGTGCCTCCTTATCGCAAGCTGGCAGGCGCCCAAGGCCGGTGGTTGGCGGAGCTGAACCCTGGCTTTAGTCTTACCACAGTGTGGGTCGCCAACTAATGCCCCGAGGTGCGCGTTACTGACACGCGACCCACTAAGCCGATGTAATAAATGCACAGACAAGCTAAAAAGCGTAATTCTTTGCGAATTCCAAATGCCAACTTGTGGGAGTTTACAAAAATGCTCGCAATGATACTATTTTCTTATAACGGTACCTTGGAATATTTTAATTTCGTCCCCTGAACATTGTTCTCTTTACGGAAACGAGTTTGTTTATTACTTCCTGCTTCATAACAATTTTATTACACGTAGAGATTTAATTTATGTAAAACGTCGTTGAACTTCCCAAGGTATGAATGAAGCTTTCGAAGTATTTTAGAGCCTGGAGCAACACAAGCAGATGTTGCCGGTAGGTTACGTCCTACGCAATAACGTAATTGAACATGAACTTAGGTGGGTTCTAAAAGTGGGAAGGCGGCCTTTAGTTTGAATCATGCGTAGTGAGATAACCATGACATGAGATATACGAGTATTTGTTAATAGAGTTCAGGAAATAAATCTTAAATCTAAAACTTAAAAACTTAAGTTACTTTCAATTATTATTGCTAATATGTATTTGAAACGTACAAGAAACGTTTTGAATATTTTTTGTTTTAAAGTCTTATTTAAAGTACCTACCTGGAACCAGTATAGGAATCTTAAGTAAGAAATCGAGCCAATTTTCCCATGTTCAAATGTAACAAAGACCTCTGATAAGAGAGTATCAAAGTAATAGGAAATAAAAGTCCCGAGTCCGTCATAATACCAGCACGTGGACGTTTTTAGAAAATTGCTTCGCAATGGAATCGATCCCGCGGGCATTCGCTAATTAATTCCCCGTGATTCAGTTCCAATGGTCCTCGCTGTCGGCTGTCGGTTCCATTTGCTTTGTTGATGAGTTTCTCTGAATGCGCATCCGATGAGTAAAATGTTGACTCGTCAGGGCCTACTTGTGACAAATCCATGGGGGAAATTACGAATCGAACAGGATTATGAATGTCGACTTCCTACGTATTTTGCTGACGAGATCAATTAGGGCAAAGTGATTGAACTTTCTATGGTGACGCTTTGTTTTGGACTTTATACGGACCACGCGATCTTAGGTATTAATCTTTAGGAATGCCATCTCATCAATACTGCGAAGACTTGATAAGTTTAAGGAGGCCTGTGCCTTGCAAGATGATCATCAGGTTAACAATGATAATGGCAATGAAATGAGTCTTTTGTCCATTTCAAAACTAGAAAAGCCTACTAAAGATAGGATTCTATAGTATTTACTCTACAGTAGGTGGACATAAACAATCACATTTCAATCTACGATGCCACCAGTTAATTAAATACGACAATGAACATAGCTGTATACTTTCTTTATTATATAATCTATGATTCAATTTGATTTGAAAATTGATTACTATGTTTATGTCTAGAGGATTGTTTGAACGATGTTTGGAGGATTGAGGTATCTGAACCGAACGTCCTCACTCCATAATAAGATTAGTGCCGATGAAATTATAACGTAAATATCAGCCGTTTTAGCGGATTTTCGTAATTGTTTGATTAATTATTAGCAGAAAGGATAGGATAGGGTTAAAACAAGACAAGGGTCGACCCGAACATCTCACAGTGAACGACATCAATAAGGTTAAATTGGCATCGACCATTCGAGCTATTAGCTCGGCGGCCCAATTAGTGCTATCAGCCTGATCTCGTCTGAATGAGCAGAATGGCAATCTCCATGGCGAGTTAGGCAATCACTGCGGTAGATTTCCTATTCAGTGGTACTATACCTATATATGGTACGAGTATATACTCTGACACGATCAATCAAAGATGATGTGTTTTACAGATTGATTGGCCTACCACAGGATAAAGTCTTATGCAAACATAAAAAATATTAATTCAATACTCTCAGATGATACTAGATTAGACATGTTATGGAATAGGTACATTCCATGACATGCCTATTCTAGTATCATCTGAGAGTTTAAAAATAGTTGAGAGTAAAATAGTATCATAAAGTTTCTATCAAAATAAACACACATATTTTGCAAAGAACGAGGTAACTAATGGAATAAATATATTTGGTTCAGGTTGCAGGAGTGTAAAATTAATAAACGCTTATAATAATTAAAATAAATATTTTTGTCTAATAATATTTAATAATAAATGTTATCTCCTGTTAGCTGAATCAATTATTAACAAAGTCAATAAGTAGCAAAACCTAGTACTTACGTCTATGTTAGTCCCTCTCTCATGGTCAATTTACTTAGGATCTATCGGTCCTTATGTTTCAATATAATAATACCTCAGGGTTTATATTTACATTCAACATTTATACAATACACTTCGGTGTATAATATCGTAATACTTTCTCAAATGAGTTTGCCAAGCCATGTTACTTTTCAAAGTATCAGGGCAATTAAGAATCAACTTAACGAATTGTGGCCGAAGTTTCAGTTCATTTTCGCTTACAATGCCTGCAGGGGTGCAGAGTAAGAAATGGCGGCCTTAAGCCAGGGGTGGCGGCCCCTACGTGGGACTCGGGGCTCCCTTTGTTGATATTCGACTGACCTATAAACACAGTTTCGATCGGCAGTCGGCCTGTCTAGGCAACGACAACTTTATCTGCTGACGAATGGACTGCAATTGTTCGAGTGCTTTCCACTCGCCTAATTTATTGGAGTAGTCGACTTGTCGATGTTAGGAAAATGTCCGGGCTTTTTTGTACTATCTACTCGTGGTGATCCGGCGTATTTTCAGCGAATTCAGATATTGAAGAGTTATCAAGCCATTCATCTTTTTTTTCGCCCACACGACACAAATATACACAGTTACCACTTTATAGTTACTTACTGACTGTTCCGCAGACAATTTGCATCCAATAGACGTGTTATATAAAATGTAATGTCACAGGGAGTAGTTGAATTCGTGCTTTTAAAGATACTCTATTCATTTCTTTTTCATGCCGAATGTTTCATGCCGTGTACCTACAAAGATCCAGGAAATGAAACACTCACAGCCTTTTAGGTTACACGTCTAAATCTTTTTCCGAATTCTAGGGATCTCGTGAATTCGATTTTGTAATGAAGTGAATATCTCGGTATCAACCACAACGTTTTAACATTCACCCATTTAATAAATTGGTGTCAGCGATATAGATTTAATTAATTACTGTCTATGTTACTTGCCCATCTATAAACAAGTTTTTTGTGTAAAAATTTAAAAATACTTAGTAACTGAATTTGGCAGATCTGTATAGATAGAGAACGGACGGATTTTTTTTATAGATTATTTAGAATTAAATTCACAAAGCAGCCTGGCAGATACTTCACTTTGCTTCTCTGTCAGTCATAATATAAATATGTAAGTGTTCTACAATAAAGTGTTTCTGATTGATATAAATATAATCGTGTATGACGTACCTATAACAAAGTTAAACATATTTATGCCCAGCTAGAATCAAACCAAGGCCCCACCAAGAGGTTTTTTTATGATCCCATGGTGACCCATAGTAGGGCGAAGGCCTCCTCCATGTCCTTCCAACCGTCCTGATAACCAATTTAAATCGCTTCACATATTACATCAGCCAACTTATTTATTTTTACATTTTTACGATACCCTGCGGCAATATGGCGGCTGAATTACATGTGTTTATTAACGAAAAGAGTAACATGGTATTTAATCCTCGGAATAAGTACTACATGCGTCGTCGCAATGGAGCTTTCATTTTAAAAGCTTATTGGTTTTCAAGTTGAATTCATAATATTTTTAACAGATGAATAAATACAGGGAGGAAATAGGTACATAATATCATGAATTCTAACCACAATTTAATTTTAAGCTGCTTGGGACTAATGCCGATCACTGGGTGTTGATAACACATATGGATACCTTTAATTAATGTACAAACCTGAAAGTGCACCTTGAGTTATCATCGTCGATGCTCACCCTACATGCAACGACATTTTGAGAATCTAAATTATCTAAATCTAATCTAATTTTGAGAATCTAAATTATCTAATAACCGGTAAGCGTGCATTTATTGGAAAATTCTACTCAAATGAATCTACTTCTACATAAAAGTTGACATAACTATCTTTCAGCTATGTGCACAAAATAACCTTTTTTGATCCTAGTCGGGAATCGAACTCGCAACCTACTGCGTCGCAGGCTTCGCCCGCTGCGCCACAGAGAGACAATAAACTCGTACGTGTTAAATTAACATAATTATGGTGCGAGGATTTCGCGGAATCTTGAATTACCCTCTTAGAAAGCAACAAGCGTAAGAACGTACAATATAGCGAGTCGGTAAACGCTAGACAAAGGAAACCCAACGCCTGTTCTTCGCTCAACAACTCGCAAACTGGCATATAACTACGCAAGTTGTCTACAGAACTTCCCATTCATAATGCGTACCTCCCCAAACTGTCAAAGGCTTCAAATCACCTTAACGCCTCGTAAACTGTTACCTTCACATCCACATAGAAACGATAGATTCTGTTAATACGGTTACATAGCATGCTTGTATGCTTGTATGCGTAGCTTCTAGTCTTAGTTTGTATGTGTGCGTGATCCTTTGTACCGGCTGAAGACAAATAGAGGCAATCGTCACGGTCCATCGGTCGTTATGAAGCGGAAACTAACCGGAACACCAATACTCCATGACGTGACTTAGTTCAGTAGCAACCCCGTCCTTGGACCTTTCTTGTTTGCACTACTTGTTTGCTCACTATAAATCTATATTTGGTATGATGGGATCAATAGTGTTCCTAGATTTTGTAATGATATTGGAAACCCAGTGAAATATCTGTGTAGTTGTTTCTTAAAGGTTCTGAATATTTTTCTTATTTTAGGATAAGTAATGAAGGTTACTTATATTTAGAAATACTCAAACTCGTCTTGTGATTGTGATCGCCGCGATCGGGCGCGCATTTATGCCTTATTTTTTAGGTATATTATTGTATGTTTTTCTTTTAATAAGTTAGTTTATTTTTTGTTCTTCTTTTTGAAGTTTATTTTAATAAATTTTAAGTAGGTACCTATGATCCCATATAATGCTTTAGTGTAAACTGTTATATTACATTGTTTGATAACAATAGAGAATTTGAATAAATTTTAATTTGAAATGCCTCGCAACGCCCCTGACACCGTTGTGATGCCTCTGATCACACTGCTAGAGCTATGTTAGTCTCACCTGACACTGCTGCGGGCCCTGCCGGTTGGGCGAGGCGGGCTTGGGCCGAACTCGCTTCGTGATCGCCGCGGCCGGGCGTGCCTCGATGCCTCGCACCGCCACCGACACCGTGGTGATGCCTCTGATCACACTGCTGGAAGATCGACTGCATTCTGAAACAATAATTTATAAATATTTTAGTTTTTTCGAAGCAGGTAAACGTATGGATAATTATTGAAAAGTGTAATTTTGTACAAAATATTCCTCCATTAATATCCGAATGTTGCCCAATTTAATAAATAATTACCAACAAACCTCTGCCTGTATTAATTAAAAACACTGCATTAACATGAAATACGTTTATACTGTTTTCAACTATTAATTTAATATGAATCGTATTTTCTTTTATGCCAGTTTAAATAATTAAGCCATTACATAGATATTGCAGCGAATAGTACCTGTTTGCTTCCAAAAACCTCCACAAATTTACACCAAAATCCAGCTAAATGGTTTAAGATCCAATAACATTATCTTCCAAAATTAAAGCCGAGATAAATCTAGACAACCTCATTAACTCGTTAATAAATGTTATACGAACTCCAAAGGCTTACAGACCTAACATTCTTAAGCGAAGTAAATACAATTTCATACGCATTAATGTACAAAGAAACAATACAATCACGGGAGCTTTCGTAGCATTGGAGTTGTTCTCATTGCCGCTAAGTTGTTCCTCACTCATTACTAAGTGAATATAAATATATAAATAAATAAAACAAAAACGTTTATTTTGAGATCATAACACACCAAAGGTACAAACACAAGGACTGTCCTGGGACCACGAGAAAACAGCGACAAAAAATACTTAGTAACTAAAAACATGAACAACGATGTTTCTATTTTTTTAAGAATGAAACTTATCTAATTAATTTACTCTATGGATTTAAAGACTTAAAATACTAACTTAATTACCTAACACACAAAAAACTATGTAGATCGTATAAAAATACATAAAGTAACCATCTTGCGTAAAAAACCCTGATTCATGAATAAATCAGTTTATCAAGTCGCCACTCGCACTCCGAGCCAGCCCAGCCCGCCCATTCAGCATTATTGGAACATAATTCCACTGTCCCTAATTTCAGCGCTCGATATTAATTTAGACGAAGCAAACAGCAACGAAATGTACGCAGAAAATTTCAGCCATTCTTCGTTCCCCTGAACGAGCGCGGAAAACTGTTGAAATAAGCGAAAGCAAAGACTTTTTGGGTAAAGGATCAATTTGCTTAAATTGGAAATCTGAGTTGTTTTGGGCAATCCAATTTATTGCCCCGAATGTTGATGCTTAACTCATCCTATTGAGGTATTGGAAATCATGTTAATCCTTTTAGTAGGTAATGATCATTATTATTAATCTTCTTTGACGAAAACATGGGCTATTTTATCATGTTTTCGTTTCCACATTTGATGAGAAATGCCGCTTTCCTCACGATGTTTGCCTTCAGGATATTTGTTAAATTATTACATTTGATATAGATATATCAAAATATTCCAAACATCGCTGATGGTTAGATAGTGTTAATATTTGTGTATAAATCGCTTACAGGTCTTAAACGTTGGTTTAACAGAATATCTGACGCACACATTTGACTGAACCGCTGGAAATTGAGCTCGGGTTAGTTCTGACCGGAGTGGTCAATTGCACAAACAATATGTTCATATCGTGTTACTGCGGTAAGCCAAGTTGCCTGGCTATTCCGCAGGTAGCACAGACGTCTTCATTTAGGCCTCACAGAGGTGCTACACACAGGGTATTCCATTACCTACACAAAGGCCTTGCTGAAGCGAAACCAATATATGAAGATTCATGTTTGTAATTTTAGTGTTTGGATTACTTTGGATATAGTATTAATCCTCCAAAGAGAAACTTATCGTCATTACGCAAGTACTTTTAATCTAACAAATAAGCTGTATAACATAGTTGTTGTATCACTTTTCTAAAAAACTACTTTTCATGTTACCCATTTGCGCAATTATTGTATGGCCAACCGTTGTTCCTGTTGTTTAAATAATATTTTCCCCATTTTTTTGTATGACACTATTATTCTATTACAAGACTACAATTGACAATTCCTTTCTACATCTCAGATTAATACAGAGTTTCAGCACAAAAACATTTTTAGCACTACCAATAGTAGGTACAGTCCTAATTTCAATTAAATACCCGGATCAAATATAGGATAGTACCTAGATATCTATAACGACCCACCAACGGAACCCAAAGTTCCTGTGCCATCAAAGGAACGGATCTAAATCCATAAAGGTTTGTATTGATCCGATGCCTCCGTATCGTGATAGGCTGTTCTTTGTCACGGAACAGGGGCTATTAGTTTGTTTATGTTTGCAGACCGCATATCCGTCACTGACCAGCTCTCCGTAATGGAGCCGGAGAAAAATGACGCCTTGACGGGAAAGAACTGAAATATTTGTTAGAAGGTAACTATACGTTATACTATGTAAGGTTATGGCGTACATGGGTGGTGTCTATTAGATTTTGCGTTCGTTATGTACCGGAAGAGCACTGAAAATTTAATCAAAATCGATTAAAACCGTGCGGAACATAATATCAATATACGTAAGATCTCGAAGAATTAGATCATAATATCGTAGTTGCTATAAACTGTTAGCAATCGAAGGAGCCACAAATAGCCCCGCGCTATGTATGTAAGCATCAAATATGAAATTATGTACATACATACAAACGTTTCATAGTATAAGAACTTTGTGACAATTCTGCACGAAATGGCGCAGTCTAAACTACACCATAAAGTAAAATTAAAAGCAAGTGTCAATACAATTTGGATATTTAACAACCTTCTAGAAAACAAGTAACAAAGCGGTCGCTTTTAGCGCTCCGTGTGATGAATAGGTAATGTTCCAAAGATGCTGCAGGCCGCAGCCCGACCCCCAGGCGACTCGGCCCGATTTAATTATGTTAGCTTTTATGCCTACGCAATCGTGTTCGAAATTTTCTTTTCCTTCAATTTGAATTAACTTTTTCCAGTCTTGATTTCTGCCTCGGGCGTACCCACTCCTTTTGATATTTCTAACGTTTAATATGCTACAGTCTGACGTAGTCTTTGTTGAGGCTTGTCTGAGGAGTTCGATACCATCTGTCGTCGAGTCGAACTCTCGGGGGCTCTGCTGTCGGCTGCCTAGTGGATGGGCTCTCTGAAACGACCATTAGCCTAGTAATACCCACATTATGTAAATAGTTCAGTTTGTCTGCTTGCTTTTATGGAGGTTGTACATTAATTACTACAACAAAATGTAGAACAACAGAAGTGAGGCCGTGGGTCATGACCTTATTGTGCACTGGATGTCCTTGTCTTAGGGGTTTGTTGAATTTATGTAGTTTTCTGTTTCCGTCGTAGGGGTCCCTTTCATTGTTATGCGAAGGGTGTATGGGTATTCGGGGCAAATCTCTCGAAGGCTCTGGCTGGTCTAATATTATTTCATTTTATCAACGGGTAAAAGGGGCTTCATTCACTCAATGGATATTTAAGATTGTGAATTGATTATTAAGTATTGTGTGGCATTCTGTTATTTCTTATAAAAATATTTTAAATAACGTAAATCAGAGCATGAAAGAAAACTTTATACTCGTATAATAACGCACTAAAGATTTTCTGGTTTATAATTCCATGACTCAGGGCACTAAATACTACGTAGCGTTGTATGTGTATCTCTATATATACATATACCTTAGTACTCAGTTTAGTTCCATGGACAAGTTGCCCATTCAGTTATTTTATGAGGCAGAAGTTGGCTGAGTTAATAAGAGGCTCTGAGACCTCCATTTAGGACGCTTGGTTGAGCTCTCAGGACTTAGGATTAAAGTACTCTTCTTGTATAGCCTTTACTAAAAAAAAATAGCACACGTATTGCAACCTAGGTACCTAATATGCTTGAAATATTGAAGTATTTACGTATGAAGCTAAAATTTCAATATGTCAAAGCCGATTAATTGTTTCGAAACTCAGATCCATGGATCTTTGTTTCATAAACAAGCAAGTCACTGATACATTACGAACTTGGCCTTGTTGTAAGCTACTAAAGCCTCGTTAGGTAGCTAAAATTGATTTATGCGAAGGGACTATCTAATAAGTTGCTTGTATTTATACAGTTTGGGCACGATAACTTTAAAGTTACAAATTAATTTGTAGTACGCATAAGGGTGCTTCGTATATAAGTTACTATAAATAGATTTTTTTCGTTTTAGAAATTATTAATTAACCTTCAGTCCCATTTCTAAACACAATTTAAAGCTAAACATTTTAGTTACTTGAAAGAACTTTGCGCAAAAATTGGCTGACATAGAAGTTCTGTACAATTTAAATAAAATATTACCATACCGCGTTACGGTTATTAAAGTTAACCAAAATCTTTGATAAAAACCGCAAGATTACCCAGATTACAATTTCTGGCTTAATCTAAATTAATATGTGCCATGAATCACAAGCAATGCCAACATTATGCATAAAAACTGATGAGTGGTCATCACAACCACAAGTGAGAGCCAGTTAGCGAAATTGTGATTTTAATCGTATCTGCGTCGCGTACGCTATACGTGAACTTTATATCATGGTAATAAAGTTAAATTTTATCTGACATTGCATTCCGAACGTTGGAATGTGGAAACCAAAAGCGTGACAGCGTGTACGAGTTGGAGAATGTTGTTGGTTAAAAGCAGCAGATGCGACAGTAATCTAATTTATTTTAAACATTACGAAGACAAAACTTGATGCGATTATTCTAATGTGTTTCGCAATCACCTCCTCCTTTTTTGAAGTCGGTTAAAAATAATTATCACCATTTTTAAACTGGATGGGAATTAAAAATATTGTCCAAGGTTCTCGCCCTTGCCGAATTAAGTTGGTCTAGAATCTACAACTGGAAAGTAATTAAATTAACCATTCCCACCTGACCTGCCTTCCTCTTAATAAACAGAATTAGAAAGTTTATTAGATCGAACTTCACATTAACTTCGTCTCGACTTGAAAATTTGATCTAACTTAAAGTTAGTGGGGCAGAAATGTTTTCACTAGCCAATTAAACTGATTGATATTTGACGATATCTTCAAAGAGAATGTGGTTCAGTCCCCGAAGAAATCAATCTTTCGTTGAATTTAGATTGTTGCGTTGACCGCCCTCGAGACGCTGCGAGCTTCTCGGGGACTACGCCCTTGTCTGGAAGGTCACCCTAAGCCCTACAAAACATGCCAATCATAAAATATTTACGATGCAAATTTAAGTTTCTTCTCAGTTTAGCTAAGCGTTATTAGATAAAAGGATGTCTGTAAAAAATACCTTACTCCAGCTATTTAACCTGTTTTTTTTTGTATTTTCTTGAAGAAATTTATGAATCTGAAATATTGTCTGTAGTCTAACCGAGTTTTAAATCAATTATAGGATCTGTTCTATAGCTTTTAGATGATTAAGATAATAATAATAATAAGCTCTCATAATTATTTATTTAATATTAATATAAACGCACATTAAAAAATATGCGCTGTGTTAAAGTACGCACCTCTAATGTTGACAAAATATAATTTAAAATACTTTTCAAAGAAAACAAACCCGCCACATGCCTTCCAATGTAAATCTTTAATTCTGAAAAAGATGTTATCGTTTGCCAATATTCCTTACACAAAATAAAACGAAAGGCAAGAAGAACAATATCGATAGGATCTATTGAAATATCTGTGCGTCGTTAGGAACTATTTTGGCTTCCAATTCAACAAAATATATTTTCTCTGACATCGCCCCTGGCTTTGTATTGTTACATTATTTCAGAGAGCAACCTTTTACATTTTTTACGAGATCACTGATTCCTTTTTTCAGTAAAAAATACTGTAGAAACCTATATTCTCCTAAAACTATAAAATAACGTACAATGGTTTACATAAAAGGCACAGAACTAGTTATCATCTGAGTTCTATAACATTAAAAATAAGGTGTCAACAACCATGTTATACATACAAGATATAATGTAATAATCGCGACAATATTTCACCCTCTTCGTTCCAAATGAGTTATCATCACGTAAACCTTTGGCAGAACACAGGGCGCGACAAATGTTGAGATCTAATCATGCGAGAGGAACGTGGGGATACAAATTAATACCTACTGGAAATGTGTTTCTCAAAATTGTTTACGTTATCTTTTTTTATTTAAATTATTTTGCTATCTTTATATATAAAAAACATTGCCACTTTTTGTTGTCATTTTATAACTTGAGAACGGATGGACCGATTTAGGTGGAAAAAAAACATGGGAATAAATATAATAATAAATAATTACATACAACCGTACCACAAACTAAGAGCTTATCACGAGGCCTAGCTCTGCCGTTCTTAATAAATTAATTTCCTCGAAATATGCCGCGATGCACTTTATGATTGACTGATGATGCACGATTTATTTTAGCTTTATCGGGTCGATATTATTAGTTTGGTGTTAGTGTAGTTTAGGATATAAACATACCTATTAATTTTGATAGATTGAAATATTCTAGGTACTTCTTAATTGTTCAACTTAACTGTAGGAGATGGGTTTGCTCCAATTTTATGTTTTCTTTTGTAGTTCCAAAGTTATCTTTGCAGAGTCAAGAAGAACTGCCCTCCGGCTAACTTCCACGGTTAAACCAACTCAAGCTAAAAGCTGCCAAAAGTATGATAACTTAAAAAGTTCACCAAGTTCCTGCTATTAATTATACCAATATTTAACCTCTTAAAAAGGTCTAAGTTTTGGCGTAGGATGCCAACAAGCTCGGAAACTTTGCAGTAATTTGCTTAAAGATAAAAACCTGTTTTATACTAACGCGACTTACAGTAATTAGACCCACATGCAACATAAAACTTATTGTGTTGTGTAGCACTTATCCGCTCAAACTACTAACAGTATCTAAAAGGATGCCTGTTCATTAAAACAGTTATTTTATTTATTTCGATAGAATAAAACAATTATTAAGCTCCGAGGTTTTGTTCTACGTGCTAAATTGGGTTAAATTAACTTTAACCTTCACTGATAAGACAACAATTTAAGTTTGACTCATAAAACACATTCTTATATAATATATAATGTATTTAAACCAGTTAATAAACGCATTCAACCTATTTAAGGATCCAATACAGCGCTTTTTGCTGGTACCTACCGTGGCGTCGTAGCATCTACCTATTATTAGGATTACTTTAGTTTTTCTTTTAATCAAGAGTATTTACATTAATAAGACTATCTACTCAGTGGAGTCAATGTAACCAACCCAGTGAAATAGTTATCCAAGTCACAGCTAACTTATCCAATTTCGGAACATTCAGTGTAGGTTTGTTTCCAACAAATTCTGTCTACTCCAACTTAATTAACAAACGAAAAGAGCATACATGTTTGGCAATTTGAATGGCAAATTAAATGTCGCTACCTATTTTCCAATCTCGTTTGGAACAGGGTTCTTGGAGTGCACGGATGGGACACACCCTTATTTATGTTAAGGGTATTTGAAATGGGAAGGCTTCATAATGATTGATGTATGTCTCTTCTCTGTGGATCAGAGCGTAATGTTTACTGAGAACTAAGAGTTAAAAGTTTAATACCTGTTAGGACTTAGGACATACCTACTCAATCTATCAGAATATGTCCTATCCAGAGTAGATATTAGGTCCTTACATATGAAATTGGCGTTTTGCAGTACTGGCCTTTTCAAATCAAAATATTTTTTTTTTGGCTAAGATTTCTAATTTGAAGTTAATTTTATTTAAAAAACATGGCATTATTTTTCCAAAAGCAGTCATTTGTTTGTTGATTAGTGTTAAATTTTCATCGAATTGAAATCTTTTTCGTCATCATGTCTAAGTTAAAAATTCGAGTAATTACGGGATATGAGTACTGTCGTGGCTGCAACGCGGCACAAGCGGCACCCAACATCAACGACGTTTACGGAGCTAACACTACAATCCAACAAACCACATCTTATTGGTTTGCTCTGACCCGTTTTGAAAATTTCGACCTTAAAAATGGACCTCGTGGTCGTACGAAGGCTTTGGTTTGCGATGATGAATTAAAAGCGATTATCGAAGCTGATGATACACAATCTACGGCTGAATTAGCAGCAACTCTCTACGTTAGCCTCAAAACAATATTTAATGTAAAAAAGGTTGACAAATGTGTGCCCAACGAACTGTATAATCGACAGCGCGAAATACGCGTCGAGACGTGCCTTGCACTTCTCAACTGACACACAAATGAAGGAATTTTGAACTCCATTGATACCTATGATGAAGAATGGATTCTGTTTAATAAGCGCAAGCGCTTACTAAGTTGGTTGGATCCTGGTTCAGCACCTAAACAATGCCCTAAACGAAACCTACCCCTTTCTTTTAAAATACTATGTAACTTAAGCAGAGTTATTATTTTTTAGCTATCCTTTCGATTGGTATCATAAAAGTAGAGTAATTTTTTTTCCACATGAAGTCGGTTCAATTCCCAGACAAAGCAAGTAACTTTTAGAAAATCTATGAATGCAAAATGACTAACTTTTAAAAATAAAATGAAGTCTTCTTTGAGCAAAATTCACTATCTACGATATTTAAGGTACTTCCCCTTCATGGCCCATAACTTTGGGACGCCCTGTATAGTGATCGGTATTGCTCTCAAATCTAATCACTTTTCAAAGTTAGTTAAGTTTATATTGATGTTTTAACCGTTAGTTTGGTGGAATGTGGGTCGACAAATAAGACGGTGGGCTGATGCCATAACACAGGTTGCAGGACATGACTGGATAATGTTAGGCAAAGACAGGGAATCCTGGAAAACGATGGAGGAGGCTTCTACTACCCAAACAGGGTCCGTATTAATTTATAATAACTTTACTTTATTTTAAAGCTACAACTTGCTAAAACAAAAACAAATCTATGATATGGAATAAATGGCTGTATTATTTTTAACCGTTCTCCAAATAAAGTTAAATAAATAAGAAAGATGAAAGCTCTTATTTTCTTTCTGAATGTAACTTCGTATTAAGGCAAAACAAAAAGAAATTGTACGCGATAAAGGGATAAAAGCCTTCCTCCGTACAACAACACGCACGAAGAAAACATCCATGACTACATTACCACACAACGTTCTCCGTTAATTAAGATATTCAGGCGGCAACTAAATGCAGCGTTGGAGCAATGCGGCTGTTGTGTTTTACCGGGAATCTGTCCTTTCTATTTCTAAGGCTACACAAATGAGATTACAAGTATTGCTAATCTCAAAGACGTGGTCGCCCATATCCGCGGGATCATAAGCTTATGAACACGCAGCAATTTGTTAGACTAGCTAAGAATATGTGTATACTTTTTTAGTGACTTCATTGTGAAATAAATAAAGTAAGAGATTACGAAAGAGTTTTGATGTGAACTTTAATCGTTTGTGATACGAGTGTTAGATACCACTTCAAGTAGTCAACACATTATGTTAAATGCTTAAATTAAACCAGTAAGCTGCTACTAGCTGTATTAACAGCTCATTATCTCATTTAAAATTTCACTCGTAGTCCGTAATTTTATTACCAAGGTTGAAAATTAGTCCGGAAAATCTGATAAAAGAATTTTCTTCACCTATCTCTGCCATCTGTGCTTGGAAATTTACGACGCTCTTGCCACTAACGTTCAAACTTTTTCGAATATAAAGGATTTGAAAATATTACGTGGGATCTTTTGTGGTTCTTAGTAAATTGAAAGGTCTTTCATAAAACTTTGTGACCTTTTGGTTTCTTTGTAACGTCAAGTTTAAACAAGAAGATTATTTTATTTTTTATCCGGGGCGAAGATTAAATAAATTAATATATATATAATGAACACAAAAAATAAATAGATATTATATTATTAACTAATTAAACCAGACAGGCCAATCAGGCCAGTTAATATATTTATTTAATCTAAAGTGGAAGTAAAGAAATATTTAAATAGATCCGTCGAAAAACATTATAAATCAGCTACAAAATGTAGTCATTTTATCAGCATTAGGTAAATTGAGCGAAAAAAGCTATTTTGTCATGTTAGCTACACCTTCCACTGAACTGCTTAATGTATTGTTTGGAGTGCTCTCGTGATAAATTATTGTTAAGCAGGTATAAAATATACAGTGTGTTTCAAAACAAGACGTACTACTGTTTATGTATGTTTTTTTAAAGAAATGAATAACGTCCATAATCTATCATGAGTTTAAAAAGAAATTCAAAACAAAGTTAATTTAAATTGTTTTATTATCTACGTGAGTTATACTGCGACACTCTTCTGATCTATACAAAAGCCTTCTTATTCCGACTTTGATATTGGATAATTACCTCTACAATAGTTAACAAAATATAAATTCGAGTACCACTCCATAACGAGCACAGTAAGACGAAATCATGAAGGAAGTAAGTCAATGATTATAAATGAGATTCAATGAGAATTTAAGTACGTTCTTCGAAGCTATTTCAGTTCGCTGAAGTAGATATGAGAATATACTATACCTTCACGATCAAACAGATTACCTATTCCAAACAGATGCATAGAAACATGCGGCTGTATTCGAAAACGTTTGCCTCGCAACGATTCGAGGTAATCGAGTCATGAAACGATTGGAAATTTTTCATGAATCTATTTTTATTGCCCGGTATCGCCGTTCATATTATTTATCTTTATTTGAATCTACTGGCAAACTCACTGATTTAATTACTATATTTCCGATATTGCGAATAGGTTAGTCATATTTTATATCAGTTTATAAAGCAAACTGTATTTTTTAAAACTGATATTTTCTAGAGTTTCTACGAGTAGATGAAAAGCATAATCCTTTAATAGAAACAGTGAACACCATATTGTTTTGTATGCGTTTTTTTCCCGGAAGATGTTTTTCGGTATTTTTCTGCTTAGCTTACGCATTTCCTATTCTGTAAAAGTAGGACAACAACATCGTACTTTCTAGTATCTGTATTAGCAATAGTACCCTTGGGCTTGAATGTTGACAGTCACTGATGGATCGCGGTCTTCCTGTTTGCAACCCTCCCGGTACTAGACAAGCGACAATTTATATCCTAAAAAGTTAGAAACAAGGTTTTATTGTCATGTTCTTGATACAGAAATTAAATTTTACTACGACATACTTAATTAGTTTTATGTATTATTTATTTCTTGGCACTTAACCATCTGGCGACGGATTAGATCTTTATAACCGTAACTTTTTGTGTCTACTAAATACTTGTAATTTTTGTAATAAGTTAAATTAGTAAACCCTATTCAATGTTTTTTAAAATGTTGAAATAAATTCATCAATTAATTTTTATGTACTATTAAGGTTTTAAAATTATATATTTTATCATATTTTCTATTATACAATTTTTTGCCAAGTTTTTTTGTAATAGTTTCGTTGTCGACTGTCACGTATCTAGAGGAATGTTTCCAACTCGCTTCATTATTCATTACGTGGTCTTAGCTTTCTAAAAGTTCTTTAGTTCGGAACTTACTTTGGGATGATTTTGGATATGCTGTATTTAATACTTGTTAAACTATTCGGAATCATCTTAGGGTTGATGAGACTTGTCATCGTTGGAATATATCAGGAACATAACAGCCATTATGTATTCAAAGTAAATTGATGGCGCAACGTTTTTGCTCCGAATTCGGAGCAAGCGTGCGACTCGGAAAACATTTTGTGCACTCAAGTAGAAGTCTTAAATTCCGTATTGTATTGTTTTCTAAGATAAACTTCCAGGAACTACATTCCAATAGTCATTGATAAAATATCTACCTATCACTTGTATTCTCAATAGCGGTTCATTCGATAAGGAGAAAGATATTTGTGGAGAGGCCCCGCAGGATTCTGGTACGTAACAAACAATATTCCTCCCCTCTCGAGACTCACTGAGCATAGTGCGTTACCATTGTATCGGAACAAATCACTTTTGAATGATCTTGACAATAATAGAATCAGGATACAATGTTGCTTTACAAATTTCGTTTTTGCTTCCGACTCTATAGGTAATAAAAGTAGCGAAAACGGTTTACTTTCTATAGATAAAGTTCAAGATCTTTGTTCGGCTGTAAAAGAAAATGGATTGTCACAACAGGCGGCACAGTACCGTCAATCACGACGTGGAGCTCGCTCGTTAATTTGCGCCCACAATGAGAGAGAATTAGTCTTAGTATGAGGGAAATGGATTCCCTTTATGTTAGTTACAGAGCAATCTTTCCCTTATTTCTTCCAATGTAGGGTAATGGAGGTCATGCGTCAGGGAAATTCATAACATTCATAATGCTAAAATTAACGTGTTAATGGAGGCACTTCTTAATTTAACCTTAATTTTTAATGTCACGTGCATTTTGAGTGTGACCATTAAAAGGAGATTCTGGGACTTTTATAACTTGAATTATTATAATTACCTACCGTGAAAATGGTAAATTTCTGAAAGCTTTTCCGACATTTTCACAAATGTCACACAAAGCTCTATCTACTGCTTTGAATGTAGTCTGGCTTCATATTCTGCAGGTGACTGTAGTGTGAAGGTATGTAATATTGTAGGTAGCGGGGTGTTCCACTTTCGGACAATATAAATTTAGGAGAGCGTACGGCATACAAGTGACAAATATGGCGGGTGGTGAGGGAGATATGCTTCGTAAAGCCTTCTTTATAGCAGCACTGGTATTGAAAGGTTCAGGCGACTGTGTAGCACCGGTGAGTATAATATAACGAAAGTGACGAACGTGCTTCTTTTCTAAATCACATTTTGTTATGTATATTATATTGTTGACTGTATTTTTGTCCTATCAAATTATTTTAGTTTAGCTTTGTGATGATTATTTTACGTTGTGATTGAATATTATAAATTTGTTATTTACTACATCAGTCAGTTGCATGATAATTGTGAATTACGTATTAATATTTATAAACATTTATACTGTCGGGCTAGGAAAATGTAATTTAAATACCTCCATTGTTAGAACCTATCTTCAGTCGTTAGGTCGAGTTCCCAAAAGATTCAATTCAATTGGAATTGTTTCAAACAGATTTAGAATTGTGCGTAGGTAGATTTATAAAGGCCTTGACAGAATTGGTGCTTAAGTTTAATGTTTGAAATTCCAGAAAATATCGTGAATATTAGAACCTAGAGGATAAATGCTTAAACTTGATGTGGTAACGTAACGTTATCTAAACAAACTTCCTTTTAAGACGCCAAACACAGACCGCCCGGAGTTACATAGACCATAAAGGAACGCTTACGTGAAGAGAGATCGGGAAGAGCAAAAGTTTGCAGAAGAACTCGAATTCAAAATGATCTATAGGTACATAATAGGCGTCACGAAAATGAGAAAAAGTTTCAAAAGCCATTTGGATTCTAAGAGCAGAATAGGGATGATTTTGATAAAATAACGCTCTTGCCATTAGTTATGTTGTTATGATCGTCTAAAGTAATTTAAAAACATATACTTATATAATAAATTAAATTGATGATCTCGTGAGTGCAAAAGAAAAAGTCAATATCAGTTATTAAGTACGTATAGCTTATTTTATTAAACATGTTCCTCTTAACGTCCTATTATCTTACATGTAATAATAAAAAAAAGTATCCAGGTGTTTACGATTGCTTAGATTATGTGAGATTTATTTATCCGTCAGGACAAAAACATTAACATAAGTATTTTTTTTCCATGTTTTCTCCTTAAATACCTTCTCTGGGCTACTACGACAATTTTAAAACCACAAGCACCTAAATCAGCCTAGCTGTTCAATAGTTATAAAATTACATTGGTTTTTATATATACAGATAAATGTATAGACCAAGCGACCGTGTAACGCTTAGCGGTTCGCTCGATGACTTCGATAAATAGCTAGTTTGAAATGTTTACCTTAAAGTTTCTCACCCACAAGTAAATACCGTTTCAAGTGTCATTGCACGAAACACATCAATCTCCCAAAGTTCCGGAGTCAAGGGGAGGGAATGTACAGCCTTCGCCGAGGCACCTATTCATCTTAATATTTTAGAGCCACATTCATCAATCCACACAAATCGATACTGAGCCATAAGGTATCACCATAAAGTATATTATATACCATAAGGTAATATAATTGCGCTTCCCCCTTCCAATGTAAATTTGTTAAACAACTCCAACTTTTGAAAAACTTAAACGCTCTTTCATAAATAAGTCGAAACAATCCTTTACACAAATAATGACGACACAAACTTTATTCACTACGCGAGACAATTGGATCCTCGAGGTACAACGCATTCAAACACAAGTCAAATAAGTTAAATTAAAAGACTTTCCTTACGGTTCAAGGTACGATCCGTCCTTTGAGACGTGCACACTTTGTCTATTACATAATAACATTTCCCACGACGTCTGCTTCGACGCTATTTGCATTCAGTAATGTATTACTCGAGCAACGGCAGAGCAAACGAGCATATCGAATTGTATGCAAATTACTACCCACTTCATACGATACTAGTTGCAGATTTGTGTAGTTCTCAAGCTTTACTGATGTAGTCGTTGGAATACAAGCGTATGCATTGAGAGAGCGAGGGGGCTCAAGTTGGGCGGACAATGCCTGATAAACTTAGAAAACAAGATATTTGACATAGGTATTCATTGATTTTTTCTCATATATAAAATATGAAATTCAGTGTGAATTAGAGTGTTGTGAGTAATTTTGTACCTGTGAGTGAGTGAGTCATACTCGTATCAGCTATTTATGTAAAATCTTAAATGACAAATTAATCAATACAGAACTTCAGGTTTTGCCTTACAAAAATGTAACATCGACTTGATGTGTTAATAAAATAATCCTTACAAAGATAACTTAATCTAATAGCAATCAACAACAGAACTGCAACAACCGGGACCGGCAACATTTAATCACTTGGTAGTAAAGTTGTTTTTGTAAAGTTTAGCAGTTAACTCACCGTTGTCGTCTGGTAGTGGCAGGCTATCGGAGGCGTCGGAAGCGAGCGCGAGGTCTGGGGAGGAGCCGCCCAGGAGCGCACTGAGCCCGTCCTGGTCGCCGTCTGGAAAACAAACATCATTAACAACTGTTATACAATAAAACGCAATTGTTACAGACAGAGTAATTAAATAGATTGGTAGGCGGGAAGCATCGTGGCTTTGAGAAACAGTGGCTGCAGTTGTCATCTTGTAGATGTATTATATTAAAAAAATTCTGTTTTTCAATAAGAAATCTGTAGAGATTTTTAAATTTGAAAGCTCTGACAACATTTGAACGTGCCAACATTTAACACGATCGTCACAACTCGGTCTACCGAACCAATATAATACAAGCTATGATGAGAACTGTATAGTACCTACGATAGCACTAATTCTGTAGTCGCAACTTGAGTTTTTGTCAGTCTAGTAACTGATCAGTTTGCTGTCGGTTTTGGGCACACTTAAGGCTGGTTATCCTAATACTTGCCGATCCCAGTACTCACTGTTTATTTATTATTAAATCCGGTAACAGATTAAAGTTACCGATTTCCTATAGATTAGGGTAATCAACAATATTAAATACGTACCGAAATCCAATTATGCTTGAAGGTTTGAGAGTTGATGAAATACCTACTCAAGTTCTGAAACTTCGTCCTCATTTATCAAACGGATCATTTTCTCAAATACAACGATGAAATATGAAGGCATCCGCCCCCCGAAGCGGTGGAAAATGCTTAGAAACGGCTCAGTTAGACAAGTTCGTATCTGTGTATGTAAGCCTCTACAATAATTATTTTAGGTTTCTTAAAAAAGTTCTAGAAAGAACTGCAAATTGAGACCATGTCGAATTTCCTTAACGGATAGACGTTGATCAAGTCACACTTAGAAGCAGCTACATTCACCGTGAATCAGGTTGATACCTATACGTTGTTGTTTTGTGTTGACGACGAATGATGACGATTTCATACTATGAAAGGAGACGATGTGCATCTTGAGTGTAGGTATACATTTAGTTCTTGCGTGAAAGTAATAAACGTCCATAAATTCTTAAAAACTTTCGCAATTATAATATAAGTAGGATTCTTCAACGCCTAGACCTGGTGCTAGCTGTTAAAATTATGTAAGAATTTGTAAAGGATGCGGCGCTTAAATGCTCAGCTTCAGTGACAATATTCCAAAGAGTACTCGAAACTTGTGCTGCTTCGAAACCCTATAAATTATTTATACCCGTCGGGTAATTTTCTTATTTTCCGCACAGTCAGCCGCACAAATGTTTATTCTTTTATTATAAATAAATAAAATAAATAAATATTACTGGACAATTTACACAACGACATCTAGCCCCGTGGTAAGCTCGAAGCTTGTGTTACGGGTGCTAGAATTCTGATATACTTAATATAATATACATACATAGATAGATATTATGATATATATATATATATATATATATATATATATATATATATATATATATATATATATATTATTATAGATATTATATTATGCAAGAAAAAGGTATACAAACCTGTTGTAAATAAAAGGTATGAGTATTATATTGTTCATATTTAACGTTTTATTTGTATCCTGTCATAATTCCTTAAAATTCTTATTACTCTTTCAGAAATTTCAGAAATTTCTAACTGAAATAATGTTTTATGCAGGATTTCTTGAAAAACAACAAACAAAGGAACATAACTATACAATGTCTATAGTTTTGCGAGAAAAGCTATAATTTGCAGGCTTGCTCCAATAAAACTAGATTGGCACTTGGCATTGCAAACCACTAAAAAAGTAATAAAACAAGTTGGTTTGAGCAGGCGCGAGGCGTAAAAATAAGCTTCTTTGTGACCATGTAGAGTTGTGTGACTTATAATATTTATAACTTTGAAGAATGTAAGAGTTGCTGATTTAATCATTAAAGTACGGACAAGTTGTAGTGTGAGTAGTACCTACTTCTAAGTGTAAAAATGTTACAACGAAATAAATCGAATTTTGATTATAACAACATTACACAAAATGTTAAAGCGGAGATTTGGTTTGTATTATATATCATATAATGCGCTGACTGTACCATAGTCTAATAATGTAAGATTTGAGTGCCTCTTGAATGTGTTCCGTCCGTGAACCTTGGACGGCAATTAACGAGACAAATTAAATTGAGCCTTAATTTAACCATGAATTCGTAAATTTATCTTATGCTCGAGTGCCCACTTGTATTTAACTTTGAACCGTAGTTACGGAAATTTACGAGATTATAACAGAATATTACCTTCCTTCATAGGATTTGTCGTTAAAATATCTTGATGAAGCTGTAGGTTATGTTTAAAAGTGGAAGATTTCAGGCAAGATTATTGTTTTACCCGACATTGAAATGCATACACATACAATCCATAAATATTTATTTATTTATTTACAATAATTTGCAGTGCATTTAAAAATCAAAGCCACTTTTCGTTGTTATTTTATAGCTCAAGAACAGTTAGGCCGATTAAGGTGATTTTGGTTTAAAATGGAATGTTTAAAAAGTGAGAAAATATAGAAATTAGACGGGCGAAGCTGCGGGCGGGTCAGCTAGTACATAATAAAATGAAGTGCCAATTTTAAACTGACAGAATATTTAATACCAGTTTGCCAAAGTTTCTAATTTTGAAAGTTTCTACTAGAGAATAATAACTAATAATAATATACATATACCTACATAATATACCTACCCAACAAAAATTCCTTGTCCTGACTGTTCTGTAAAAAACACTCTTGATTCCGAATGACATACTTTTTTCGGCACCAGAAATTGCGGCGGTTCCTCCAGATAATAATTTAAGAAAACAGTCTGAAGAGTTTTTCTTTCATAACATGGCGGGGAGCGGAACAAGGGAGCGGAGGCGAGCCCGTAAAGTTGTAAATGAAGTCGGCCTGGCATAGGGCCGCCTAAACCGACAACTTTAAGTGGCAACACTGAAATCAGTTTACATATAAATACATTGCTACATCCTAAAAACGGATAAAAACTACTGCAATAGGTATAAATAAACAATAAGCAAGACCACAACAATCTCAGTAGGTACCCAAAGCTGTCATATTTAGACCCCTCGCAAACTGCAGACTTTCTATCGGCCGATAGTTTGGTCGGGCTTATAATGAGTATGAAGATGTATGCAAGTCCGCATACTACAACGATTTGGTATCGGCCGATAAATAAGTTTGATAGGCTACTCAACTGCGTTCAAACTGAACGATGATCAAACTATCGGCCGACTGCTATATTAGTATGGAGCTCCTTGCAAGCGCGCACACTGACCGATTGTTTAGTCGGCCGATGGTTCACTTCGCTCCGAGTTTTGGAACCGGAAGGTCGTGCATTCAAGTTAATTGAAGCTAGTTATGCTCATTCGATAAAATGCGAACAACTTTTTCGGGTAATCTAGTAATTTTGAATGCATCGTGTAAAATTTTCCATTTAATAATCTAGTACTGTAGATGGGATGCACCCAATACTCTCGGACTCTCTTCTTGATTTTTCTCCTCCGTTGTATGAGAGCAATTATAATATTTCTGGACAATATTTTACTAGGAGAAACTTCCATTATGCGACAGCTCTCTTCAACGGTAGCTTAAAAAACCAACAAGAAAACTGAATATCGTCGGCCGACAGTTGCCTAGTTTGCGCACTCACCACCAACCCAACTGTTTAGTTGGCGTAGTGTGCGCGCTAACGGCCCAACCCGACCAAAATATCGGCCGATAGAAAGTCTGTAGTTAGCGAGGGGTCTTAGTCGTCTATAGAAGTTGTTGAGAAAACAGGAATTTATGTTAAAAGCACACATAAAATGCTTTTAACATAAATTCCTCTACCTATCTTGTATTTTATTTGCATGCCTTTATTGTTTATTTATTCATTTATAGAAGAAAATTTATTTATTATAAAAGGAACACCAACAGTTTATAGGTAATATTTACAATTACCAATAAACTAATAACTAATAATAGTTATTTTAATGTAGGTACTTTATTTGTATAGAAACATTTAGGAGATGTTCTACAATTACCAATCATTAAGACCAGATGTATTTGGGAAGCAACTTAATGTTGCTTGTCTACTAATTTTGTATAGGTACCATCATAACCGTAGTCGGAATTCTGGAAACTGCTCTGTCGCACCAAACTAGACCACAAGAGCAGGCCAATTTACACACGGTATTTACTTAGGAAGAGATCGATCGTCACTTTATGCAAATACGTGAAATTTCCCTTTTCTATTGATATTTTCATTTAGAATAAAATTAAATCCAGTTGTAGACACGTGAACTCGTCATCGTAAATTTTGCTGGTTTTAAATTTACTTTTTGGTATCATTGGATTTAAATACGTTTCGCTTCAGTGGTTATTTAAATGTGTTAAAAAAGTTGTTTTTAAACAAAATTATAAGAGAATAAATATATACATGGGGGGCGTATTTATAAAATTACAAATACAAGTGAAATGCGAATAGAAATGGCATAATATTTCGGTACTATTTCATTCTATTTATATGTATTCTTATACCAGAAACGGAGTCGCTTGGCTGACTCTGTCAGTAACATTATAAGAGGATCAATAATATTCTGATGTTTTCCTGTTCCCAAACTGTTACTTAGGTATAAAGAAATTAGTTAAACACATAAACACCCTTATTTACGTTACCACAGCTGGAACACAGATACTATCACTATATTAGAAAGTATTCATTCATCACTTTATTATTACTTATACGAAAATGTTATTTGATTTATCTGAAATTCGAATCGAAATGAGACTTTAGAAGAGGAATTCACAGCGACGGATTGTAATTGATATTGACTATTGAAATATTGAAGTTTAGTGAAACTGCTGTGATCATTCCAATAATCCGGGGAATTTCATCCTATAGAAATTCTATTTTGGTGAGTTCATTCGGTATTTGTCTGTTTCGTGCAAGTTTTAGACTATTATTATACTTACTTAAGTTAAAAAATGTTGTGCAATATAGGTAATGGTTTAAACAAAATCATCTCGATATTAGATACATAAAGGTGTGCATAAAATTTTACAGTTTTTACAACCAATGCGTTTTACGCTATTATGGTAACATTATTAGTAAACTAATAATCATACTTAATATTTTTACTTTACTACAATATTGTTACCAATAAAGCTACAGCAAGTCTAAATTCCACGTAAAAAGCTTGAAGATGTCTCAAGACAGACATATTTTGTCTCTTATAGGTTTTCTTAAATAATATTCTGCTACTTGTCGTCAAATATCTTTCGGGTTTTATGAATGTTTATGGCAACCCACCCACAGCAATAGATATTTTATTACCCCATATTTGGCAACACATAAACAAGATGATAACTGAAAACGAAGCCGTGTTTTTGGGAAGTTTTTTATTGCCACAGACGGTACTTCTGAAAGTGTGATTGATGTTCGAAATATTTCCTTTTATTATTTTGTTTGGCAAATAAGGTCTTCAACACGCGATTTCACAAGAAACGGGCAAATAAGTAGAGTGCTACTCGGAACTTACGAAGTATTGAGGTATTGGTGTTTAAAGCCACGGTTACACTAGGGGGAAAATTGAGCAACATGTTGCGAAACATGTTCCCGAACTACTCGTAGAAAATGCCGAGGTTAATGTCCCGGAACATTGTGTAGGCAACACTGATCAGAGTTTATTGTAATGTCGCCTGAGGTAGTGTCTATTATCTATATTAAATGGCACGTTGCGTACGCGAATACACTCAGCAACAAATGGCTCGAAAATGACGCGAGACATGTGCGGTGGATCTCGAGCCGGGGAGCACATGTCCTGCGTCACGTAAACTGCTGTGGGCATGTTGCACTATGCAACGTTTCAGCGTCGCGTTAATCTAGTGTTATGCCTTATGTAGTGGGACAATTTGTCCCCTATTGTATCTGTAGCTTTAAAATATTATTCAACTTTCTTATTCTTGTACAACTTCCATCATAACTCCTCGGCCACTGAATATTATAGAAAAAATTTATAAAGTCAAGCAAAGGCCGAAATTTTTAAGCCTTTATAGTTTTTTTCTTTGCAATAACAATTTTTTAACCTTTAACTATCTCAAAATTACAAAATCTTTTAAAATATTGTCGCTTGAAAAATACCTTAAAAATGAACACAGTCAAATGAAGGTTAATGTCGCTTGTAAATTACCTTAAAAGAATTGAGAGAAATGAAGGTTAAATAAACACGGGCTTGTCGCCCTTTATTTCAGGCTTCGTCTCAGATTGAAGGACAATCTGACATCTGATACCGCTTTGAACTTACAAGAGTTTAATGCGAGTGGGTAGGTGAGCGATTACATTAATGACTTTGTAGGCTCTAACGAGATTGGAAGGTTCTAGAACATACTCGAGCATTCATCCTCATTATGTCACTTTAAGATGACATACGCGGGTGCTGCATGCCTGTATTTAAATTTAAAATATATTTCAGACTAGTTGACCCGCCCGCGGCTTCGCCCGCTTTATATAGTTTTCTCACCTTTTAAACATTCCCTGGACTATTACGAACATTTCAAGACCAAAACCAACTAAATCGGCCCGGCCGTTCCCGAGATTTAGCGAGACTAACGAACGGCGATTCATTTTTATTTATATAGATATGTATAATGGAACTCATACTAGCGCTTATACGGGTAAACTCGCAAAAGAACGGAAACCTTATAGGTTCGAGATCTCGTTGTCCGTCCGTATGTCACAGCCTCGCCAGCAAGTTACGCGATAAGTATAATTAACTTTTATTTTTATTTTTTGTTGTGCTTGATTAAAATATTTATAAATAATGTTTTGAGAAGGCTTTAAGGTGTAAAGATGAACGGACGATGGCCTAAGCCCACGTGAGAGGATCTGACAGGCTTTTATCTCGGCTTACCCAGTGTCTTTGAAAACCTTTCCAATGAATATAACCTTGTCGACTTGTTTTTTTACAAAATGTTCCATCCATAAACCAACATTCTTCTTTGTAAAATAGGTGCATCGTTTTGATTTTTAATTGCATAATGCCTACAAAATTTATAAAAGTAACTGACGTTGTGCGATGCTGGTCTTTGATTTTACATATGTATACACCGTGGTCGTGAACAACCCGAAAGATTTAAGCTATCGATACTAGAGCCTAATTAGAGTATATAAAGTTATGTAACATATAGGCCAAAAACTCATAATTAAGGAGATATTAATTATTTACAACAAATCAAATGTTAAAAAATCTCCAGTCTAACACACCCTAAGGGCCTGAGCATATCGTAGTCAATTACTTCTTTTACACGTAGACTACTAACTGCATGGTTGTTAGCCAGTTTCATAAAGAAGTTTGGTATCTATCTACAAAAAGTTTTTACTACCGAAAATATTTTCATTACGTTATAAAAAGATCGATTGTCCCTAAAATGAGCAGGAGCTGCGCGTAGCTAGAAGATTTTTCCGTTTTTTAGGTGTACCAATGTACATTGGTACAATAAATATTAAATAAAAGATATGAAGAAACTAAAGACAAGGCTGTAAGGTCTAAGACTATTGCCTGCCTAATGGGCGAAAAAAAAAATGATTATCTACTAATTTTCACGCAAGATAAACAACATTGAAAATTTTGTTTGTTGTCATTGTCAGTCAAAAAAAGATACCTAAGACACAAAGTTTCAATAATAATGTAAGTGCACTTTAATGTCGTAACACCTAATAAAGTTTAGATACATGGTATTTGTGGTATTTTGTGATGCCAATAAATAAAAATAATTTCAATACAAACATCGTGCTAGACATAACTTTACACTTCTTGTTCGTCGTGTGATTTCGGAGCGATTCGTGAAGTGTCATGCTCGCTCTCTGTTCAACTTGAGTTTCTTACCTAACGGCTTGTTCACAAAGAAGCGGGCAATTAATAAGATTTAGTTTGTACCGAAATTGTAATTTAATTAAGACACATAATTTGACCCATGTTGATATAACATTATTTACTCGTAATGTCGTCAAAAATACGTGGTTTAAATCTTTCGGGTTGTTCACGACCACGGTGTATAATTTTTTCAGCTGTGATAAGCCCAGCAAACTGCAAAATAAATTATTAATTACTTATTCTGGTAAGTGTAACAAGTCACAGCTTAAAAATATAAGTACAACAATAAGATTAGTCTGGATTAGTCTAAAAAGATCGATTCAATCAGTAGTTGCTGATAGGTACATAGGTAACTGACACAAATTCACAGAACACTCTGTAGCGAACTGTTTATCAATAACGTTTTCATTAACGTGTTGCTAGGTAAGCACATACTCAAGTACTTTTCAAGTGATTATCGTAAACTATTTAAGTTTACAATAGTGCTCGCATTACTCAAGTAAAACTGATTTAAATAGTTTCCTAAACGGTCTGAAGCAGCATCCTCTGACGATATACCTATAACCTTTATGAGCAAACTTATATGAAGCCCCATGTTTGTCATAAAATTTAATAGAAACAGTCTCCCCCGAATTTATGCGGGCCCAATTGTGACCCTTTACTAAGCTCATTGGGAATTCGAAAATTCCTCATAAAACATGCTGTAAACAACAGTTATGATTTAATTTGGACTGCCCTGCCGTATGTTTGTACAATGGCGGTCAGCTTTCACGATTCATTGTTTCCCGCTACAATACCTAGCAAATAAAAAAAGAATAAACAATTTTATTTATTGTCATTTTCAAATAACGCAGCATTGGGTAGTACCTAATAGTAGCTGGTTCCTAACAAAATAAAAAAAGTGTCGCAAACAAACATTCATATTTTATTATTATTTTCCGTTTTCACATCCGTTGCCATGAGGCATTTAGTAAAACGCCCAGTTTTTAGGGAATTATTTTCCTTCGCGTCCCAGCAACAGGAAACAATAAAGAGAACAGCGGCAACTAAACAATCTAAAACGCAAGTGGTTTGCATATTTCATGCGCGGTGGGTTCCGTGAGCCGTGCGAACCGGCACTTACGGAGATGAATTGTCACTCCCGAGGATTGCTTCCTGCTTTCAACTAGTCCAGATACTTTATGATGCTCTTTATTATTAACAAATTCTTATTTCTTTAAAGAAACTGAACTTTAATTAAACCGATATGTACGACACAGGCAACTTTCAAACTAACATACCTAAGCTGCGTCAGCTAGAAAAGTAAAACTCTAGATCTTAGTTGTACGTTCGCTAAATTGATCTAAGATCAGGCAGTGCAATATAATTTTATGTCAAAAGGTTCACATACTATATACATACATTGTATATGTACCTAATATAAAGTCAAATGAGAAAAGAATAAAATATATAATAAATATATAACATCACAAAACCATACAAAGCAGCGTCATTATAGCAATAATTAATAGAGTTTGAAACACATCTGATTTACTTATATTCTCCTTGTTCGCCTCCTTCTCGCCATTTCGCATCAAAAGTTCCAAAACTTCCCGCAGACCTATTTGATGATGTGGCACAGTAAACAAAAAGTAAGTCAAACAGTCCGAAAACTATAAATTATGTCCATACGAGTGTACAGCTGCCATCAAAGTTGGCCCGCCCGGGCTGCCGGTCAAGCTGTCCGGACGCGTCCCTAAGAAGTTAATTCTGATAGAGGGCTGCGGGCAACTTTGGACAGTTTGCGAGATCCCGTAATCGTGGCCGAGAAGTGATTCTGTCAGGCCGACGTTTGTATCTGCGTCAACGGGTGAAAATGAGGACGGATTATTAGCAACTTAGGATTTTGTGATCGCTGATGATTAAATACTTGCGAGATTTATCAGGTTATTTATTTAACTATTATATTTATTTATTTAATATCAGGTTTGAGTTTTCAGGACCGGAATTAAAGAGTTATTTTATATTTAATTTTTATACAACACCAATAACATTCACACACATTCCCTTGATTTAACGTTTTAAATATCACGCAAATTACATAAGCTTAGTATCATCCTTTTCTCGATATTTATAATAACTTTATAAAACAATGTTTAACTTAAAAGTTATTTAATAGTTTACACTACTATGTATGACCCAATCTGCTTTATAGGTCAACTAATAGAAATAGAAAATGTTATTGTTACGCAGTAGTTATGAGGTTTATGATGTTCCTATGCTAATTAGTAATTAAACACCTCTCTCGGGATTGCCTAATGAAATTCACATTAACTGGCAAGATGCGATCAACTAGAAATATTCAATATGTACTAATTATTATTTGTTTTGATGTTGAATTATAATTGTAGCGAGGCTACAGAATGCCATTAAACGAAAATTATTTATTTGGGGGTTTTCCCAGAGGGAAAATTTTGTAAAGCCGTTGGTTCTCCAAATTTAAAAAATAAATAAATAAAACTGTTACCGAGTAGATTGTCATCAGATGAGTCCGATCACATAGCCGGTGGTCTTTTGACTGGTTATACATAGGATAGGTTGCGTTCAAAGTTTATTTGATTAGTTTTGTGTCTGGTGATTATCCGCTTTAATAGATAGTTTTGTATAAATTGTAATATATTGTGAATATACAGTAATGTATCTATTACGCCTTACATGTATTAATACGTAATGTAATGTATTAATGTAAGGTATTACATACTCAGGTGCCGCAGCCACTGAACCCAAAATGTGGCTAACGAGGCACTGAGCTAATGAGCGTTGCGATATAACGAGTATTGATTCAACGACCACTAATTAGTGGACAAACAAACGCGCTATGGATTATTGGCATGCTGTTATCAGATTAGCGAATTTATGCAAGTCGACTTTTTATCTTAAAACTGTTAAACTAAATTATAATAACACGCTTCGAATATTATTTTGTGGTTGGTGATGCATGTTTTTCCTCGAGGCAATTGATATTAAGTTATAGTTTAGTTAGTTTAGCTAATTATTGTTCAGATGCATCTTGTTCAGATGCAGATTATCTAAGAAAAATATAAACACATTTTTAGATTTCACTTTAACAGTGACAGTCGTTTATGGTTCTTGTATCCATACTTGTATCTAATTGTTGATATCGTATCAACAATTAAATGCTGGTACTCAGATTTCCAATTAATATAATCTTTTTAATTAAAACTATAGTGTTATTTATAAAAGTTTTTTATCTAAGTATTTGTTGATTGTGGCCCCTGTTTATTCGATGTTGATGACCGTATCTGTACGATAACAATAATACATGTTATGTTCCAGTGCAAGCATAACAAAGCTGTGCCAAAAACTATAAAACATTTATCAAATAAATAAATGTCTCTGTGTGGTCTGCGTGGACATCAAAACTGTTTCAAACAACTGAACCGAACAAAGTTTCAACCTAAAGAAGAAACAGTGTTCAACCTATTTTAAAATTAAATAAAAACTTCTAAATTGAAATACGCAGCAGTTAGATCTCCAATTTACGTTTTCAATAATAAATATAAGGCAAAATTTTCATCGCCCACTAAGAAGGTCTAATTAAATTACAGGCCTCGTTGCTCGTTTGCATGAGTTTGCATTTTTTAAGAACATCGAGACGTTTTCTAGTGAATTTTGACAAGTTGTCGTCCGTAGCCCTCGGCACCGAGCGCCGGAGGGTGCTAATGAAGAGTCAATGTAGCTTCTGTAGGGTGTAGAGTGTGCAAGAGGATTTGAATTTACAATGACGACACTGATATTTCAATGTTGACTCTTGTAAAACTGACGTAGCGATCGTGCTTATGAAACCAATTAATAAATACTTTTCAACCAGTACCTACTTTTGGATTTAAGGATAAAATATTTTAGAAAAACAGTTTAAATTGTTTAATGAGGCAACAACCCACTGCCACAGTTTCAGCACATTTGTTTTTAATTATTTTAATTTCTTCTTTGATTCTCTTTAAATCCGTGATTGAATAATATTACATGTGCTTTGTTTATCTAAAGGAGTTCGATTTATTCAAATAATGGCCGAAATTAAACCAACTAATTTCATTTAAAATTATTCGACCTAAATAGGTTTGATACCAAATGGCAACGAGCGATGTCCGCGCCCAACGGCCAGCGCAAGCAATGCTCGAAGGCAGTTTCGAATGCAAAATTCGATATTTGAATTTCAAAATAGCCAACATAGCGAAGGCAGGACTCCGTCGCGGATATCTCATGATTCTCTCGCCTCGCCATGAAATAAAATAAAAGTTGAATGTGTTTGCGACAGTTGAATGGCAATTCTGTTGGCGTACGTTGAGTTTTTCTATCCAAACATCCATCCGTACTGAATATTTTACTGAAGCACCGTCTGCGTAGCGCCCTGGGTGTAATCGAACACTCAAATATTGAATGAGCTCCATTGAGAATCATGAATGGTGTCCAAATGTAATCTTCAATGTACTACATCCAGAATAGAAAGTGCAGATATATAATGCGCGATAAAAAGAACCTTGAGCTTACCTAGGTCGGCTACAAGCTCGGGCTGGTAATACGGAATGGCCAGGCGCTCGTCCAGCTCGCCCGGCTTGGCCTCACGCAACTGCAAGGTCATTAAACTTACCGATGTCGACGCTTGCGTGCAGCAGGTCGGCTAGCAGCTCGGGCTGGTGGCACGTGATGGCCAGGCGTTCGTCCAGCTCGCCCGGCTTGGCCTCACGGAGCTGCAAGGCCACTGCGCCCTCTCCGCCCACCGCTGCGCTGTACATCAGCACGGCGTGCGGCGAGAACGTCGGCAGCGGGAGTCGCGACGTCGCCACCTGTGGCCAAAACGAAATTCATTTTAGGGATTTAACTAATTATATGTATTCATAGCTTCGATCGTCAACAGTTTTGACGACAGGGTGTTACCGAGCGGGAATGACCCCATAATTTACATGATAACAAGGAAAAAATATTGAAAATTGATCCTATTTACATACAGAGTCTATTGAAAGTAATTTAAATTACATGGCAGCAATAGCAAATAGATTCGTCCTTTGTATCCCTTGCGAAGTGCCGTCTCAGTCCCGCCATTTTAAACAAAATGGCTGCCACGGTGCAATGAATGGACTCACTTATTAAAGTCATCCTGAATGTTAACTGCGAGTCGTCGTCGGTAGATTGAATGATATCCACCCACGGGCATTAAAACCTCAGAAAATTACTAGGTACTTTCAATAAAGTAAGAAGCTGAACATAATATAAAAGAGTCTTAACTTCTTATATGAAAGCGGGAATTTTATTAGACAAGTTAAAGACAAAACGTATTAAATTATTATCTAATGTTAAACCGATATCCAAATAGAGAAATATTTCAAGCTATTAATAACATAAACTAGAAATTAGAGCAGTAGGTATGAAATGTTGAATAGCACCGGATAATCAGTGTCAACAATGAGTTCCGAACATATCGCAGAACAATATCCCAACGCAGCCATCATCACGCAATTACAGGCATCATCGCATGTCACACGCAGATTACACCGTGACACGTATACAACGAAAATAGTAACGCAACTTCCTATACTAACAATTTCTTGCCTTCAGTATTTCTAATTGTTTATTGTTGTTTATTATGTTATTTTATATCACCGGCGTAAATTTTTGAAAAGCTATAAGTACTTATTATAATTTGCAAAACACAACGGCGCTAGGTGCCGTTATGCCGAGGTTATTTTGAGTTTATTTAAATTAACAGTATCTATCAATTTGTTCTTTTACCTACTGTTCAAGAAAATTCCAAAAAAGTTTTTCCATAACCTTTTAACTCGAAGAACTCTATACTTAAGTAATTTGAATCAGTGTCTGGAGTTCAGAACCGCGTGCTGTAGGAGCTGTAATTAGGACAAGACTGATGTATTACGTGAACTCGTAGCGACATAATGTATGGAGATGAATTGCTGTTTATGTTGTGTGGTGACGAGGAGCGAGTAAATAGTTGCTCACGTGTAATTATCGGAACATTGTTCGAGTAACGAGCAAGCAGATTTAACGCCCTCGTAATAAGAAAGAAATACGTATCGTGAATGAATATTTTTGGAAGAAATAATGGGATTTTACTGGAATATTTTCCGTTTCTAGGGAGATTTGTTTTTCACTTGTATTGTAAATACATGTTTATCTTTGATATGCTTTTCTAAAAATAATGTAAGTAAATGAAACAAAGAAATAATTTAGCATCTATGTGTAATAACTTAATATTTTTTTATAAGTGCTTTAGGAGATGCAAATGAGTGTTTGTATTCACTACTTGAAAAGGTATTTTAATAATTGTTATACTTAAGTATATTAAAAAATGTGTGATTGATTGCAATCGAGTGTAAAGCTTGAAATAGGTAGGTAGGTACTAGTACTTCTCATATTATTTTAGCATAGTTTCATAAATAAATATTTGATTCATAGATGTATTAACCCCGAACCACCCGTTTGTCAGTGTCTGAAATTCAAACTGGAATTGAAATTCATTAATCCCTCTCCGGTGCAATAAAACTTTGCCCAATGAACTAGTCCCATTATCTATTCACTCAACTGTAGCCTTCTCATCAAAGATTCGTATTGAACTTTGATAATAATTAATAGTTCGTATCATTCTTGCACGTAAAACAGATAGCCGATGGCGGGAAAACAAAAAACATCTCTCTCAGATCTCCTGTTATCTCGTAACCTCCAGCTTAAAGCGGACTTTGCCTTGTACACACGTTTATCTAGATATATTCTGTCCATATTGTATGTCCAATGTTGCATTCGATAACGGCACATAACATATAATAACACCGATAGCGGTATGTTACACGTGATATCATAGACGAATTTTCTTTTATTCGTCTATGGTGATATTATGGTTAGTGAACGAAAATTCAGTTACTAATAAGTAAACCGATTTACCTACGTAAGTCACTAATTTGGTTTCAATGTACTCATTCAAATCTAAGTAGGTATGTTTATCAATATTTGATTCAGATATTATTAAATTTTATGTATAAATAGTTATTTTTATGGGTCGCGACTCGTGGTCCCACTAATTTGACCCACTGGTGGGACAATGTGTCGATTTAATATTTGTATGAAATTGTACTTGTGGTAAGAAATCGTCGCTGACTTGTAACTGTAATTTTTGCGAAATAAAACATAGTGATTCATCATTATTTTGCGATAGTTTTGACATAGATGAAAATCATCCAATTATCCACGTCCATGTTACTAAAATATAAGCAAGAACCGAACTAATGTTAGATACATTCGGCAAGTAATAACATAAAATAGTCGATTCCCTTGTCGGGTTTATTTACGGGTCGGTTGAGGGCAATTGCGCCATAATCAGCCCCCATGGGGCCACAGTGCGATAACAAACTCAAACGTTTGTGAATGTGAAACAAATGCCATGGACAAAGGATATTCAAATATCTCCGCTTTTAATGTTAAATCGATAACATTTTAAAAAAACATGGAATAAACGCATAATTTTAATAGGATGTGACCTACTCGTGTTCTCAGTTAATTTTGGTTCTTATTGGAAGTTCAATTATTAAAATATTCAATTCATAAAATAATCATTTTTCATTTTTAATGTTAGTCCCTCTTGCAATTCAATTCTATAATTTCACGATTTATATAATATACTTACAGTGTTTTTCGAATTGGAATGTGCTGAATGCTCAATACTTGCTCAATATTACAAATTTGGAACATGATGTTTCAACTACAAACTATACTCGCTCTAATTATTACAATGAACAGGAACTCTGTTAGTTAATCAAAGTTATGCTCGTTCTATTAAGGCTTGTTGTTATTGAATCTTGAATGTTTTGCTGTACTGTATTACATATGTATATTATTATAGTAGGGCATACTTTAATGATTTCTAAATAATTAGCAGGTAAAAAGGCAATGTGTCTGATAATAAAATTCCTAACAAATATAATAAATGTGAAAGAAATTATGTCTGTCTGTTTCGCTTTCAAATTTTGCAAATACTTGGCTGGTTTTAGAAACAAAATTACGCTCTTAAACGATCGATCAGGCATGGGCCAAGGAGCGGCTAATGCCCGCCGCACTCATCCAGCATTTCCAATTTTTCTTAAACAAACAGAGGGAAACAACGAAAATTACTACGAAATTAACAAAAGGAAAAAATGCACATTCGAAAATTAAAATTAATTTAGTTCACGCATTTTCTTTGTTTTTTTTTTTGTGGATAGAACAGTAACTAGAAAATAGACAAGTTTACTCTGAGCCTGCCCTACGGTACATATATGTAACTTAATGAGGTACAGAGTATGCAAATAATAAAATCAAAATGTAAAGGTCTGAATAATATTACGTCTGGCTTTTAGATTCTTTATTATTTTTTCCTCTCATGCATTAAATTGGATAGAAAGGACAACAAATTCAACTATCACGGCGTGCATGTTATTTTTACTATGCGTATGGGTGTTAGATAATGTCCAATTTGTCTATTCATCAAAACAATTCCTTTATTATTAATCATTGGCATAATGGATATTTCGAAGTTTCGAGGCTAAGTCATAAAGCTCCCAAGTTGCACGGTAACCGTACTTGAAAGGATATAATTTATCTGGAATTGGTTCAAGAGCACACTAATCGCTCTCTGCAGCTTTCTACCCGACTGACAATACAAGAGGGTAGGCAATAATTTCACAAACGCTATGGAAATACATTTGGTTATAAGTATCGTTAGATTACGTTACAGTAGTAGTTTTTTGTGAATTTAAACGGAGAATTGACAATTGTCACACCGAATCAAAGCGACGCTCAACATTTTCCCCTTGATTTGGTTAAATAATTCAGTGTAGTTCAGTCTATTTAGTGCCATATTGGGTAGGTTTTTCAAGACTCCGATTGTAATTGAATAACCTACAGAAACTGCGTACCGTTTTGTTTAAATGTATTTTTTTCGACTATAATCATAAATTTGTTATTTATATTGCAATAGTTACTTATGACCTCAATTCATAACAAAATTGAATAGATAAGTAGCCTTGGAAACTAAATGCATCATAAAAAATATCCTCCGTGAATACCAGCCATTACCACAAGACACGATATAAGAGATCGCGTGAGTAATTAGGCTGTATTGTGTGAAAATGGTTCCAGGATCGCACCACAAAAGCGTGCCCTCATTTTTACACATTTTTCTTTGCAATGTTCTACAAGGACTACTCAGGGACCCTGAGATTAATAAATCATGATCCATTTTCGGACAAAGTGCTTGTTGAGAATTTATTAAATGGAGATTTTTTATCAAATTTTTTTGTCTAAATTACCTGCGAAATTCCTGCGAAAATCTTGTTTATACACGTACTTATTTTAGGAAAATTCTCAGTGTAATTCCCACTGAGGTAAAACTTATAAGAAAATATCTTGATTAATATTTTTTTTCATTAAAGTATGAATTTCTAATTACATAATTTTAAAACGTTGATTTGAATAACATTTAAAAGTTATACAATCGTAGGATTCTCTTCTATTGTAAAAAAAACCATAAACAAATTAATACATATAGTAAGGATAAATATACCTATAACATGGAAAACAATGTCCTCATGTCAGATTAATTGAAGCTTACAACATCGATTTTGTATTAACGTTCGAGTGGTAAAAACCTACTTTATGATTGCAAATATTATTCGTATTTCCAAAAGTGATTTTATATTATGTAAAATTGATACATACATGTTGTATTTTTAGAAAGGGATTTAACAGAACACAGTTTAGCTAAGCATGGACTTAAACGATTGTAACCATGTTTCAATTTTACGTCAATTATGAAAAAGTTTAGAGGAGTAAGGAGTAATTTTCCGGGAAAGAATCTAATAGGGAAAGCCTGTTTCAATTTATAATTGCGTTATTCGATATTTGAATACATTTTGAAGGCTGTATGTTTTTTTTCAGTCCCTCGGCCTGGCGAATAGTGTAATTCAGTCAGCGAGTAACTGATCCCGCGTTTTTGCACCATGAAAATAGTGTTTTGTTGCAAAACCAAACCAATCCAATTATTATTTTCTAGGTTTGAGTCGAATTATTGACGTGACAAAGTGAAATAAAACTATCCACATATAATATTTCTGATAAATATTTTGTTTATTTTTTGTTTGAATTGTAATTTGTTTAAAATGTACGTCTTATTTATTTCTTAAAAATAACTGACATACTAATTTTGTTTTGTCTTCATATACCTTGTTCGTAGTAACAAACCACGAACAACGCCATAATTAATTTTCTGCTAGCTTTGTGTCTCTCGGCAATAAGTTTTGGCTTTGGGGGATATTTATGAATAAATAAAATCCATTATCATCGAAGCTGTGTGTGTATAAAGCTCCAAGTCTTGCCAAAGCTTCGGTGCTACCAAAGCGATTACTCTATCGATTTTGTATTAGAGTAAGCTTACCGAAAGTTACCTGTGTACCTAACTGTTGGGCTAGCTGTTATTAAAATAGTGGCGGCGGTGGTAGGAGAGGTTATCATTTATTAAGTTATTACAAAAAATCTTGATATTTAAATGGTTCTAATGTACCTACTAGCGTGTACCATCGCATTTCATTGTGTTCTTCAATGTTAGCAAGTGCAAGCAAGTTTTTTCGTTTTGCTTGATTTTGCTGCTGCAAATGAAGATTTTATTCAGAGTTAGTGAACATTTTCCCCCTTCTAAAACAGAATTGAGACAAAAGAGCATTCTTTTTAGTGAACCTTTGTTTTCCTCAATCAGGCTTTTAGAAAATTTGTTTTCATTTCCTGAATTCGAAAATACACATCTGCTTATAGGCTTAGAGTATTATTATTGTAAAAACAAAACAAACATCTGTAACGTTTTAAATTATAATGATGGATATAAAACATTTTTTATGTTTTATACATGTATGTTTTAATATGTATTGAAGAATAAAACGATGCTTTTTTATTTGTCCCGAGATTGAAACTAAACCCGTACAAGTCCTGCGTTGTAGGTGGACATTCGCTCGGCGCGCCACAGTTGTTGTCAAATAAACATGGTGTAGATATTTATTTGACTTATGCACATTTTTCTAATTATGATTAAAATAAGTATTCAATTGGAATGGTATCAAACCTGAGCGTTAGTACGATATCTAGTGCTTACGATAAAAACATCATAATACGACATTCCTTAATCATCCGAACAATGTTTGCGACAGTTATGGCCACGTCCTCCTGAATTATTGTACCAGCTAAAATTCACTGTGATTTAATGTCTACCGGTCGGTATTTTTATCGCCATTTTCCTTGCGACGCGAATTTCCTTCGAAAGCCCAGCGAGACGTGCGACAAGCGACTATTGAGATGTCTTTTAGCGCTTCTGACGCTCTTTTGATGACTTCGAATCCAGACGGATTTATCCCATTTACAATCATTTTTAAATAAAACCATTTGAGCTGTGTGGTGTAGGTGGGTCACGAAAACAAAGTAAATTAGTAATGAAAAGTTGAAGTAACGAATTAAAGTGAATTATTTGACTGAAAACCTATTGAGATCACACCAACCCGCCTGGTAAGCTTGGTATTATACCATAACTTCATGATTCTATCCGATGACGGGACGGTGCACCTTTATGTGGTAGAAATGATGATTCGACAGTATTTAATTTTTATGTTAAGTTTGCATTACTTAAAAATGGTAGAAGAATTGTATAAATAAAATAACTGATAGTGATAATAACGTAAATTAATATACACATAGGTACGCTTTAAAATGAGAATATCTCAATAAATTGGGTATTGACTAAAATATTGGATTTTCTCGCGTCGTTGAAGGCTCTACCTTAAACCCCTGAGGTATCGTTCCGATGTGTAATTTAGATGCCGCACCACGTTCTGAATATTTTCTAAGTTTTAAAGAGCTTTTTTGTAGGCTCAATAGTCAATACCCACGCGAATAGGACGATTAATAAGAATTCTGTTTTATTTATAATTGTTTTCTTTATATCTAACATGCTTAAAATTGCAAAGGTCGCCGTTATCAAAAACGATCTGGAGGACTATATAATATCCAGATGAATTGATATTGTTGACCATATTTATTGATTCGAGTAAAATATACCGCCAGTACAGAGCGTAACCAAGAAAACTATTTTAATAAAATGTTTTGGTACGGAACATATTTATGAAATAGCTCAAAGTTCAATCCAGTTTTCATACAAAATTGACTGTACCAACGCGTACGGTACTGTACTTAATATCTACTATAGCATATTATATCAGAATAACACTAGTCCACTTATTACCGCGGGAAAATTAATTTTAACGCAGGTAAAGCCACGGGTGGAAACTGGTACTATATAAACCTTAGCACTATATCTAAGCATGTATTATATCACCTGTTATCTATGTGAGGTAACCGTGGGGCAGATACGGTTAGATGGCACTAAATCTGGACGGAATTGAATCAAACGGCTCTCTGGACGGGCTTTCAGTGATAATGGACGATTTATACGGTGCATTCTCTACGTAATATGTAAAGAATACTAATGTTGTCCGAGTAGTTTTGTCGTTTACATAATTTTATTATGGTATCTATGAGTCGTATGCATGTGTAATTTTAATCAAAATTAATCATCAAGATAATTTTAATTTAAGACACATAATTATACATAGTTATTGACAGCATCCATCCAATAAAATTAAACTTGTTTTTTATGCATTCTAAGAAGAGCATAATTAAACTGGTATAATATAATAATTATAAAAACGTGCTTATTATTTTTAAAACTCGGTTTCGACACTTACATATTTTTTAAAGTTGTTTTCAAATAGAGGTAAACTTTTTACTTATAACGTAATTTTTACTAACAACCTATGCTAACTACAGTTAGTGTGTACAGTACTTACTAAAATTCAATAAAATAAGTGCTAACAAAAGCGAATATATAATAAAATACTATGCATTTTATGCAACACAGATATTTATAAACGAATAGGAACGTAAACATAATAATAAATTACAAATGATTGTAGGAGAACGACGATTTCAATAAGTGTTTTAGATTTACGAACTGTGACTTTTATTACCACTTTGTTATTATCAGTTTAAACGGTTTCGTCTTTCTGTGCCAACTCTTAATCAACTCATGAAGCTTAGATGAGCATCAGGAGTCATCCGTATTTTCAGATATTCTTGGTCAACTTAAACCTTTCTACAAAATTCGACAACACAAAAACATGTTCACAAGTTTATATTATTTTTCTCTAGAAGCTTACCAGAGAACTCTAGTCGATAAATATAAATAAGTTATAAGTTCTATTTTATTATAAGCATTCAAATAGAATTCATAACGCGTTATATTTTTAATTTAAGATTTTCTCAACTTCGAAGTTCCTAAAAGCTGTAAAACATCTTTAATTATTAAGTCGTATTTTTCAAAGAGCGGAAAAATCAAGATTTTTGATAATGAAGCACTTACTTAACGATGTTTCGGAGCTTCAGCCTCATTAAATTTATTCACCATCTTAATTAACATCTTTGATAATACAGTAGGTACGAACTTGAAGGACTTTACATTCTTTACCGTGTCTAGAGGGCAGCTTTGAATTTTAATTTGTGTCCATTTGATAAAACGTTGGAGAGTAGGTACCTACCCGAGCATACTTAGAACTTGGTTGAAGCTTATTTTGCGACTTCCGACTTTGATGTTGTTATTCTTAACGACCTGTGTGTTTCTACTAAGTTTTAATGTAACGTTCTGGTACGAGATTGTTTTCTTTGAAATATCTATCTAGTCCAAATTAGGAAGCCAGATATCGCATATTTATGGTTCCTATTCAATTTTAATGAAATTCCATGATTGTAATGTATCTATGTCCTGGTGTTATTTGATAATCGGAATATATTAAAATAAACGTACATTTTCGCGCAGATAATTTATTAACCGAATGGGGATAACAATAAATTGGGGGTGTAAAAGTAACATAGTACAAATTTAAATATTCATAATAATTCAACCTAAGATTTTAGTTAGAGTTTAGATTAGATAATTAGTATTTTAGGTAGGTAGGTATTATTTATCCGTCGTTTCACGTATGTTAGCTATCCAAGAAGAATGCGAGTTAGAGGTTTATTACATTAAATATACGGAGTAAATTTGGCGAACGATGGAATAAATTTTGGAAAACCTATCGGGAAAAGAATAGTGTGCCTAAATTTACGGGCCTGAGGAGGGCCGTAAAGTCTCGTTATATTGAGCGATGTCCCTTACCTCTAAGCCACTCACACTCTTATTCCTACTCAAACACTTCCTGTTGTAAATCCACATTATCAATCATGACTAAATAAGCTCTTTTATAGCCTTTTTTCCTCTTCAATACTATTTAAGTAATGACTACTTTTTTCCTCTTCAATACTATTTAAGTAATGACTTTATATTTTTCAAGTACAAGTAATGACTACTTAAATAGTATTGAAGAGGAAAAAAGGCTATAAAAGAGCTTATTTAGTCATGATTGATAATGTGGATTTACAACAGGAAGTGTTTGAGTAGGAATAAGAGTGTGAGTGGCTTAGAGGTAAGGGACATCGCTCAATATAGGTATATAATTTTTTAATTTGAGATATCCAAATATCATGATCGTTTAAGAATCTAGGCATTTTCATACCACTGCTAGACAAATAACTCCTCCCTCGCGTCTTCTCAACACTGTAAAACTAATTTGTAATACTGTAGCACATTCTCTTGGGCTTTTAAAGTTTTTACGAAGCATTTATTTTTACTGTTCTCTCATTCTTTTTTCATAGAACTGTCTCGTCATTTTGTATAAAAAGTGAATAAAGTCCTCCAAGGCAATTTATCATCATCTCTCAGGGTCGGATCTGTGTCAAATCCATCAGCCTGTCGTGTTGAGACAACAACATTTTAATTTCAAAGGGTGTTTTGAATTCGTAAAGATGTAATGGGTAATACCTACTAGCGGCGTTTTTTATTAGGTTATTGGTCTACAGCGAGATAAATGTTCAAACAAATTAACTCGATTAACTAGCAATATGCAGAGCATTTAGTGTATAACAGATAGTCGTTGGGTCAAAAAGTTCTTCAATGGAGACTGCGTATCGCTAAGCGCAGTTTTTGGGCGTTTATCAGAAGTAAACGTAAGAATAACGATTAGATTTTTTCACAATCAACATTATTATATTATACAAAAGCCGACAAAGAAGTCTAATGATAGAAATGATTAAGTAATTAAGGTTGTTTTCGATAATAAAACATTGACCCGAATGAGATTTACTATTAAAATTTATAAAACGCTTCTAGCAGTTCTTTCTTAGAAATAAATTCTGCTATAGAAAATACAATCTGTAGGTAAGGATCGGTATGAGTTTTCCTTCCGAGGTACATAATAGAGCACCGTTCATTATATTGAATGGCACGATTAAAGGCTTTAGTTCTCCTACAAAGATGGAGCGGGGAAAAATATTTGCCAGGATCTGCTAAGATATATTTAAACGTGGAAAAACTAAATCAAAATATTGATGACAAAAAGTTTGAAGTAAATGTAAGGTAATAATCGTGTAACAATATAGCGTAGTCTTTTTTTATCAAATTGTTGCGCAACCTCTTGCATCGCAGGCGGACCTTCGCCAGCTGCACCACAGAGAGAGAGGTCGTCTAAATATATGTATACCTACTACTTCAAAAGTATCTAAATCGGTCCAGCCGTTCTTGAGTTATAAAATTATAACGAAAAGTAGTTTTTTTATAAATATATAGAAATAGATAGGTATTTATCGTTTGACTTAAATACAGATTTTCCTCCTCCATCAGGTCCCTTGTAGGTGGATAATTTTAATTTAAGACACATAATTATACATAGTTATTGACAGCATCCATCCAATAAAATTAAACTTGTTTTTTATGCATTCTAAGAAGAGCATAATTAAACTGGTATAATATAATAATTATAAAAACGTGCTTATTATTTTTAAAACTCGGTTTCGACACTTACATATTTTTTAAAGTTGTTTTCAAATAGAGGTAAACTTTTTACTTATAACGTAATTTTTACTAACAACCTATGCTAACTACAGTTAGTGTGTACAGTACTTACTAAAATTCAATAAAATAAGTGCTAACAAAAGCGAATATATAATAAAATACTATGCATTTTATGCAACACAGATATTTATAAACGAATAGGAACGTAAACATAATAATAAATTACAAATGATTGTAGGAGAACGACGATTTCAATAAGTGTTTTAGATTTACGAACTGTGACTTTTATTACCACTTTGTTATTATCAGTTTAAACGGTTTCGTCTTTCTGTGCCAACTCTTAATCAACTCATGAAGCTTAGATGAGCATCAGGAGTCATCCGTATTTTCAGATATTCTTGGTCAACTTAAACCTTTCTACAAAATTCGACAACACAAAAACATGTTCACAAGTTTATATTATTTTTCTCTAGAAGCTTACCAGAGAACTCTAGTCGATAAATATAAATAAGTTATAAGTTCTATTTTATTATAAGCATTCAAATAGAATTCATAACGCGTTATATTTTTAATTTAAGATTTTCTCAACTTCGAAGTTCCTAAAAGCTGTAAAACATCTTTAATTATTAAGTCGTATTTTTCAAAGAGCGGAAAAATCAAGATTTTTGATAATGAAGCACTTACTTAACGATGTTTCGGAGCTTCAGCCTCATTAAATTTATTCACCATCTTAATTAACATCTTTGATAATACAGTAGGTACGAACTTGAAGGACTTTACATTCTTTACCGTGTCTAGAGGGCAGCTTTGAATTTTAATTTGTGTCCATTTGATAAAACGTTGGAGAGTAGGTACCTACCCGAGCATACTTAGAACTTGGTTGAAGCTTATTTTGCGACTTCCGACTTTGATGTTGTTATTCTTAACGACCTGTGTGTTTCTACTAAGTTTTAATGTAACGTTCTGGTACGAGATTGTTTTCTTTGAAATATCTATCTAGTCCAAATTAGGAAGCCAGATATCGCATATTTATGGTTCCTATTCAATTTTAATGAAATTCCATGATTGTAATGTATCTATGTCCTGGTGTTATTTGATAATCGGAATATATTAAAATAAACGTACATTTTCGCGCAGATAATTTATTAACCGAATGGGGATAACAATAAATTGGGGGTGTAAAAGTAACATAGTACAAATTTAAATATTCATAATAATTCAACCTAAGATTTTAGTTAGAGTTTAGATTAGATAATTAGTATTTTAGGTAGGTAGGTATTATTTATCCGTCGTTTCACGTATGTTAGCTATCCAAGAAGAATGCGAGTTAGAGGTTTATTACATTAAATATACGGAGTAAATTTGGCGAACGATGGAATAAATTTTGGAAAACCTATCGGGAAAAGAATAGTGTGCCTAAATTTACGGGCCTGAGGAGGGCCGTAAAGTCTCGTTATATTGAGCGATGTCCCTTACCTCTAAGCCACTCACACTCTTATTCCTACTCAAACACTTCCTGTTGTAAATCCACATTATCAATCATGACTAAATAAGCTCTTTTATAGCCTTTTTTCCTCTTCAATACTATTTAAGTAATGACTACTTTTTTCCTCTTCAATACTATTTAAGTAATGACTTTATATTTTTCAAGTACAAGTAATGACTACTTAAATAGTATTGAAGAGGAAAAAAGGCTATAAAAGAGCTTATTTAGTCATGATTGATAATGTGGATTTACAACAGGAAGTGTTTGAGTAGGAATAAGAGTGTGAGTGGCTTAGAGGTAAGGGACATCGCTCAATATAGGTATATAATTTTTTAATTTGAGATATCCAAATATCATGATCGTTTAAGAATCTAGGCATTTTCATACCACTGCTAGACAAATACCTCCTCCCTCGCGTCTTCTCAACACTGTAAAACTAATTTGTAATACTGTAGCACATTCTCTTGGGCTTTTAAAGTTTTTACGAAGCATTTATTTTTACTGTTCTCTCATTCTTTTTTCATAGAACTGTCTCGTCATTTTGTATAAAAAGTGAATAAAGTCCTCCAAGGCAATTTATCATCATCTCTCAGGGTCGGATCTGTGTCAAATCCATCAGCCTGTCGTGTTGAGACAACAACATTTTAATTTCAAAGGGTGTTTTGAATTCGTAAAGATGTAATGGGTAATACCTACTAGCGGCGTTTTTTATTAGGTTATTGGTCTACAGCGAGATAAATGTTCAAACAAATTAACTCGATTAACTAGCAATATGCAGAGCATTTAGTGTATAACAGATAGTCGTTGGGTCAAAAAGTTCTTCAATGGAGACTGCGTATCGCTAAGCGCAGTTTTTGGGCGTTTATCAGAAGTAAACGTAAGAATAACGATTAGATTTTTTCACAATCAACATTATTATATTATACAAAAGCCGACAAAGAAGTCTAATGATAGAAATGATTAAGTAATTAAGGTTGTTTTCGATAATAAAACATTGACCCGAATGAGATTTACTATTAAAATTTATAAAACGCTTCTAGCAGTTCTTTCTTAGAAATAAATTCTGCTATAGAAAATACAATCTGTAGGTAAGGATCGGTATGAGTTTTCCTTCCGAGGTACATAATAGAGCACCGTTCATTATATTGAATGGCACGATTAAAGGCTTTAGTTCTCCTACAAAGATGGAGCGGGGAAAAATATTTGCCAGGATCTGCTAAGATATATTTAAACGTGGAAAAACTAAATCAAAATATTGATGACAAAAAGTTTGAAGTAAATGTAAGGTAATAATCGTGTAACAATATAGCGTAGTCTTTTTTTATCAAATTGTTGCGCAACCTCTTGCATCGCAGGCGGACCTTCGCCAGCTGCACCACAGAGAGAGAGGTCGTCTAAATATATGTATACCTACTACTTCAAAAGTATCTAAATCGGTCCAGCCGTTCTTGAGTTATAAAATTATAACGAAAAGTAGTTTTTTTATAAATATATAGAAATAGATAGGTATTTATCGTTTGACTTAAATACAGATTTTCATAAACATTTAATGTCTTGGGCAAGATATGTCAACATGCCAATAACATGTTAAGGATGTTTGAACTCCCCGGGGCCACGACTCGTAATATTTTCGTTACCAGAATTTAATGAAAGGATAACGGCAGTTATGTTCCTTTTTATATCAACGTATATTATACGTGTACTGGACTGTATGCAGTGGACTGTATTTTTGGGGTTTAAGTCCAGTAAAGAATATCTTCAATTAAAGGCGGAGTTGGTTTTACTATTTATTCCGTACTTCAATAAATTACTGGCGACTGGCAACTGACTCTAAGACTGACTCCTGACGACTGACTCTATAGACTGACTCTGTAAGACTGACATTGATTCTTCACGACTGACTTTGTAAGACTGCCCTGCTGTACATCGAAACAGTGAGCTTTTATACAATCCAAATAACATAAAAACAAGCTCGCTCAAATTCAAACAAAATTCCCACGTTAAGTTCAAAATATTTTCCCATCGTAAAAGACTTAAAATTTAGACGAATTTTAAACAATAGAAAAATATCCTTTCAGAATAACAGAGTCATAAAACAATTTTGCCTTTAGCGCATTAACATTTTCTAAGCAGCGGCGAAATCAAAGTTTGCAAATAGTCTGTCCTATTGTAATACGAATTCCTTTGTTTTGCGATTGCCGACATTTAAACACACATTACTATTTCAAGTTAAAATTACTTATACTACAGCGTGTGAACAGATCTTTCGTCGTGTCCACAACATTCTCCCCCCGGCGAAGCTCGCGCAGCCTCCTTCTTCACCAACACGACGATCTTGCTGGTCGGCCGCTTGAAGACTCCCGTCTTCGTCCGGACATCTGCCACTCGTACTCCTCCATCAGGTCCCTTGTAGGTGCGCTCGACGATTCCCCTTGGCCACACGTTCCGTGGCAGAGTGTGGTCCACGATGATGACGACGTCTCCTTCTTGCAGCTGTGGCCGTCGGGTAGCAGGTTCTCCCCGGGGTACCAACGTCGGAAGGTACTCTCGTAGCCAGCGTCTCCAGAAGTGGTCAGCGAGCGCCTGGCTTGCTCTCCATGTGCGCCGATCCGCTTCGCTGCATGGCCCGGTGGTTGGCAGGCCGTTCGATGATCCCAGCAGGAAGTGGTTCGGGGTAAGCGCCTCGGGTTCCTCTGGATCGACGCTCACATGCGTCAGTGGTCTCGCGTTGACGCTGTATTCCGCTTCAGTCAATAGGGTGTTGAGAACTTCTTCTGGTGGTTTTTCTCGTTCAGCGTGGCGTTTAGTGCAACTTTGATTGATCGCACTAACCGTTCCCATGCTCCCCCCTGGTTTGGCGCACCAGGAGGAGTGAAACGCCATTCCATGCGATGCAGAAGGCTTTCCTCTCGAAGTGCAGGTATCCATTCTTCATATGCAGCTCGCAGCTCCTTGTCCGCGCCTCTGAAGTTTGTCCCGTTATCAGACATCATGAGGCGGGGCCATCCTCGTCGCGCAGCCATCCTCCGGAGTGCCATTATTGCCGAACTGATGGACAGCGTTGGAACGACCTCTATGTGCACTGCCCGTGTAGTTAGGCAAGTGAAGAGAGCGCCCCATCTCTTCTCACGTCGTCGTCCAATCTTCACCATCATGGGCCCGAAGTAATCTGTCCCACAATAGCTGAACGGGCGTTGAAATGGTTCCAGGCGTGCTCGCGGCAAGTCTCCCGTAGCTGGTGGTTCTGGCTTCTTTTTGCGTAGTTGGCAGAGTCTGCAGTCCTTTTCTATTCTTCGCACTGTCGGTCGTAGATGAATCACCCAATACTTCTGTCTGAGGTCGTTAGTCACACGCTCCCTGTTAGCGTGACCAGCCATGCAGTGTTCTCGCATCACTATGAGTTTCGTGATGTGGTGCCGTCCGTCGAGTATCACCGGCTTCTTCATTTCAATCGGTGCGTCGGCGGCTCCAATGCGTCCTCTCACTCGTAGAATTCCATCTTCTATTATCGGATCCAAACGAAACAGACGACTTGACTTCGTTATTGGTCGAGAAGTCTTTATTCGTTGCAGTTCGTCTGGGAAGCTCTCCTTCTGTGCGCGGCGAATAAGCGCACTTTCGGCCTCTTCAATGTGCTTCTTTTCAATGTTCGTTGCTCGTCGTCGACATTTCTCGATGAAGAAAAGTACTCGTGCCGTAGTTTTCACCAAGGTCTCGAACTTAGAGAAGCGTGATGGATCTGGTAACCATCCGTCCGCGCGGTCTTCTTCATCGCGTGTATGCAGTACTTCCTCTCCTTGTTCTTCCGATTGCCAAGATAGTCCGACTTCATATCCTTGTTGTTCTTTCTTCACGATGGTTTCTTCGATTATCTTCGTGGCCCGGAGATTTCTTTCACTCAGACGTGGCTCAAGGTTTATTCCAACAGTTTCAATGCTGAAATGTTTTTCTATATGTTCGTGTAATTCTTTATTCTGCTTCATGATGGCTTCTGCTGTGTAAACATGCAGGACGCTGTCTTGGTCCGCAACAATAGCTCGTGGCATGGTTCCATGTATCACCCATCCCAGTTGCGTTCGTGATGCGGCCGGTTGATTTGCTCGTCCTACTCGTAACTCCTGTGATACTATGTACTCCCAATGGTCAGCTCCAATCAGGATCCCTGGTTCCGACGGCTCGTAACAAACTTCATCTTGTCGAAGGTCTTTAAGGTGATCTTGCTCCAGTAGCTTTGCAGGGATTGACTTTTGTAGGAGTTTCATGTTCCTTATAGTGCGTGCTCGTAGTGGTCGAAGCTTGTCGCTGAATTTGCTCTTCAGGTGTACTGTTACAATTTGGCTGTAGTCTTCTTGCTGAATGGTGTTGACTCCACGCATCTTCAGTGGTAGCGACGTTCCTCTTGCTCCGATGGTTCGCGCCAGCTTCTCATCTATCAGGGTGACTGTAGCTCCTTCGTCGAATAAGGCAAGAGTAGTAGCCTCCCCCGATGGACCGATGACGGTGACTGGGCACATCTTGAGCAGCACTGCCTTCTTGTACTGAGCAGCAGAAGTAGTCATGACTGCTTCTGTGGCATCTTCATTCTTCGTTTCTTCCTTCTTATCTTGATGTAGTAAACGATGATGGTGTCGTGAACACTTGTCGCAGGTCTTCGCTTTGCAGTTGAATCTTCGATGCGTCTTCAATAGGCATTTGAAGCATAACTTATTCTCCTTGACGTGTTCCCATCGTTCGTTGACGTTCATCGCTTTAAACTTTGTGCAGTCTATTGCGGCGTGTAGTTTCTCACAGCAGGAACATTTCTCTTTTCCTGATTCCTCTGTAGTGTTGAATACGGCATTTGTCCTCTTCATGAAGGCTGGTTTCTGTTGAACTTCTTTCTTGGTGATGCTTGGTGGCGCGTAGCTGTATTTCAAAGCTCGGTCCGCTTCACGCATGAGAAAGCGAGAAAGCATGATGATCTCTGGCTCCGCTGTCTCGTTCTCGCTGGCGTAGTCGCACCATCGTGATCGTATGTGCGGGCTCAGTTTCTCCAGCGTTTCTCGGGCCAGTGTAGGATTATAGAGATATCCTTTGTTGCCCACATTGTTCAATACGCACACCACGTTCTGAAGCTTTACCGCAAAGGTGTTAAGTTCTGTTGCTGATGGTCCCGGTCTTTGCAATTTCTTCAATTCTTCCAGGGCCCGGTCAACGATGATTTCTGGCCTTCCGAAACATTGTTCCAGTGTCTTCATGATTGTTTCAGGATCGCTTGCAGTGTATAGAAGTGAAGATACGATTTCCTTTGCTTCTCCGGTGATGCTGCTTCTAATTCTCATAATATTTTCTGATCCAGATATTTTGTATGTCTTGGTGGTTTCATTATATGCAGCTCTAAATATCATCCATTCATTTGGTGCACCGGAAAATGTAGGTAGGACTGGACATGAGATTCTCGGTCTTGCAAGTTTTTCAATAGCGTCGGCTAGAGCGTCGATGTTCGCGGCGCTCTTCTTCTTCTTTACCGGCGCGGTTTGCTGCACCCATTGTTGTATTCGCTCGTTGGGTTCCGGCAGCTCCCCTTCATCATGCAGACTTCGTTCTTCTTCCTCGAGGGCGGCTAGGTCCGCTTCAAGCCTCTTCTGTACCAGGTCCGCTTCAATTTGGAGTTCTCTTCTTTTCAGTTTTGCCAGTTTTTCTTCCGCCGCCAATTCCGCCATGCGCGCACGCATTGCCGTGCTATTCGTGGAACGCAGCGAGCGCGCAGATCGTGCAGGTGATGCTGCTCTGCGACTTGGTCCGGCGCGGTTGAAGTCGGGCGCGAACGTTATGTCGGCGTCGCGCCGTCCTTCTCTTCGTAGCGCTGGTGTCGCCTCTCTGTGACTTGCTCCGGCGCGGGTGAAGTCGGGCGTGAACGCTATGTCTGCGTCGCGCCGTCCCTCTCTTCGTACCGCCGGTGACGCGGGCGGATCCAGGGAAATTCTCCTTCTATGTTCCCGCTCGATGACGTCCAACTCGGCCGCGTCCTCCCGCGGTTCGGCAGCGTCCGCTTGGCTCCGAGTGATGACCATCTTGAGCTCAGGTTCCCGTAGATGTTCCCGAAGTGATGATCCGTATCCGGGTTAAAGGGCCAACTGTATCCGGTTCGAATGACCAACTGTACTGGACTGTATGCAGTGGACTGTATTTTTGGGGTTTAAGTCCAGTAAAGAATATCTTCAATTAAAGGCGGAGTTGGTTTTACTATTTATTCCGTACTTCAATAAATTACTGGCGACTGACAACTGACTCTAAGACTGACTCCTGACGACTGACTCTATAGACTGACTCTGTAAGACTGACATTGATTCTTCACGACTGACTTTGTAAGACTGCCCTGCTGTACATCGAAACAGTGAGCTTTTATACAATCCAAATAACATAAAAACAAGCTCGCTCAAATTCAAACAAAATTCCCACGTTAAGTTCAAAATATTTTCCCATCGTAAAAGACTTAAAATTTAGACGAATTTTAAACAATAGAAAAATATCCTTTCAGAATAACAGAGTCATAAAACAATTTTGCCTTTAGCGCATTAACATTTTCTAAGCAGCGGCGAAATCAAAGTTTGCAAATAGTCTGTCCTATTGTAATACGAATTCCTTTGTTTTGCGATTGCCGACATTTAAACACACATTACTATTTCAAGTTAAAATTACTTATACTACAGCGTGTGAACAGATCTTTCGTCGTGTCCACAACAATACGAATAAATGGTATTATATGTATACTATAAGGTTATTTAATTCATCAATATTTATTTATTTACTGAGCTACCTACAGGAAATACATAGAGTGTAACATAGTAAATCTTACGAATACGAGAAACATATAGTTATATAGTGCATTTCTACTTACAGGTACTTATTACACTATCTACTATATTGAGCTAAATTCAAAATAATCTTGTAAAATCCTTACTAGTTTCTCGAAACTAAGTGTTCTTTAAGTGCCCAAAGTGAAACAAAATAATTGAATATTATGCGATGCATGTGTAACTCTGCTGCGTGTAAGTATGTCTATCGCACTGTCATGCCAAATGACATTCGAAAAGATTGGAATACCAGAAAATTACACTTTTTTAAACACAGGATATATCCATATATCGGCGGAAAAAAAATTAACTGGCATAAAGCCATGGGGCGGATATCTATGGCGGATAAATTGCCTAATTATAAAACTGTTATTCGTAGTTTATCAATGCCGTGATTTACACGTAACTTCGAATAAGCAAACAGTTTTAAATGCAATTTTTTTTACAAAATTAACATATTTTGGCAACTAGTAACTGAAAAAAGTCTAACGAGCTTAGCATCCGGCGACATTGTACAAAATTAAATCCGTCGTATCAACTGAATAAAGAAACAAGGAACTTGCAACTTAATTCAATGCCTTATATTTTAAGAGCTAATTAAAACTTAAATAAAACACTTAACTTTAAATTAACAAAGGTTTATTTTATTATAAAAACTCAAATAAGTTGTTTCTCTCTGACAATGCCGGAGCTTACAAATGTAATTACGCCAGCATGTTCTCCTCTATAATAAAGGCATTTGCAGTAGGTATATCTAATTTGAGAATACCACCGATGGCCGCGGGCTATCTTCACCGTGTTATTTTGCATATTAGTAAAATTCGCAGAATAACACGTGAATCAGTCTGGCGAGCCGAAATAAACAATCTAATACTTAATAACAAGTTTTAGTTTTCTTTACTTAGTTCAATGGTCCTTTACAGTATGTTTTAATTTTATTTCCAAATCATATACCTTTACTTTGAAAAGTGTAGCTTTATCAGTATCAGAACCTAAAAAGGCTTCTTGGTGCTACGTGCCAAGGTATGTAGTATTTGGTTTTTCAGATACATACCTTGTACATACCATGTAACATAGGTACCATGTTTACACATGTAAACACCTATCACGTACATCATGTGTAGATTAGGGCTAATATACAGAAATACATACTCATCTGTGTCAGAATTATATTAAATTCAGTCAAATCATCATAAAATCAAAACTTTCAAACTTTTTAAAGTTATAAGAACATGCCGGTTTCCATTTGTCTTCACCGTTAAAGCACTTGTTATTAAAGTGCACATACATTTTTATGAAGAAAATCCAGAGGAAGGGTTTGAACATAATACGACTTTCGGAAATTAAGTCGTGTGTTGTCTCATTTAGCCAACACGGCTTCAATTCAGGAATTCAGACAAATAATTATGTACTCTAATATGATCTTACTATGTAATATTAGTAACGATCATTTGACGAGCAGTCTAACATTTTCAACAAAACAATATTTTTATGATTTTATTACCATGGCTGGAATCCAGAGAATTCTACACGTTTTGGATTTGCTGGAAACACTCCAACGAACTTCGGACGTAAACATGAAAGTGTCCTTTGCAGTGAACAACAAAGGAACATGGATGATATTCGGAACATGGATGATTTCATCATAGAATTTGAGTTTTTTTTTTAATTAGAGTCTAAATAAATTGGGGCACTAGTAATTGTATTGCAATTATGAATAAATAATTGATGATATTTAGTTTCTTAGAAGTTTTATACGTTTTATTATATAGAGTTTTACACGTTTACATAAATAAATAAATATTTCTGGACAATTAATTCAGTCCTATAAAAAAAAAATATAAGTTAATATGGTTGTTCCAAATGCTTTTGTTTTATAAACGCTACCTTTTTCTTATTAGACAATTTTTGCTCTATGTTCAATTCTTTCGGACATTGAATACCCTCGTTTGTCCAGCCTCCAAGTACCTACCTACCAAACTACCTGAGCCTATGATAAGCCGTCACGGTAAATCCTCGCCTAGTACAAAGGAACCCTTTTGTCGTAAATATCTTTATCTTTTATTTACGTGTTATTTCCTGTGCTAAAACGAAACAATAAAGGGAATGTAAAGCTTTTTGTGTCAGTACTCTTAGGGCCTCTTTCACGAACCTCAAGTAAAGTGTTGATTAGTTAATTCTCGAATAGCGCTAATCAGCAAGTAAAAGCTACAAGTATCTTTTGTCAATTTCACAAACGAAAATAGACCTTCGAGTAACAACTTACTGGTTAAGTGAATGACGTAAAAAATCATGCGTTGCATTCGTTCAATAAACGTCAAACGTCATTGTCAGTTGTCAAATTTCTTGTCATTTGTTTGTTTGTGGTGTTTGTTTTTGTGTCTGGTGTATTCGGAAAGCGTCCGTTGAATCTTTACTGGTACCTACTGGTGTAACATGAATCGACTTGAGGGTGTAGAAGGGATAAATTAAATGTATTTATTTATTTTATTTAAATTCCAAAACCTTTGCGATCTAGGTATTATTTTATGTTTTATTAAGTTATGAACTTGGTTTACTGCATACTTCGACGATATTTCTATGTATGACGATATTCATACCTAAACGAATCTGCCAAAAAAGTCAGTTTCACCGAGGTCCGTAAAATAATCAACACGGAATTTAAACACTCGAATCCTAGGTGCTCGCTGCGTCGTCGAACGTTCTAAATCATCCAATTGATGATCAATCAAGTCAAATAAATCCATTTATAATATAAAATTTTAAATATTCGATGGGTATTATCTGAGTGCCGACGCAAAATGACAATGGACAACTTGTACCTACCCTAACTGTAAAGTAGGTACTTACTCGTAAACCTCCAAGTAAACACGCTACTGGGCAGATGTGGTGACGAGTAAGTTACTGGTCGGTTAATCTTATGATTAGTGCTACTCGAACGTCGTGAAATTGGCACATGACGTTACGGGTGACTTTAATTGGTGGTTAGCCTACTCGATACTTTACTTGAGGGTCGTGAAAGAGGCCCTTAGAGTCTAAGTCTAGTTACAAGTTGGCAAGGTTTTGTACATTAGGTACCTACGTGTAGAGTATGTTTAATAACTTGACTAAAATAAATTTTCATACAAATAACTATAGTGAAATGAATTCAATTTCCCGGGTGGAACGATTGTGGATAGATAACACGTTCATGCCAGAGAGATTCAGACGTGGTTCACCAGTGGGAATGGAAAACATGATAAATCGTAATCTAATAGATAAGTGGGTTCTTGAGGATTTTCTCTTTTGAATATTTAATAACGTACTTACAAAGGTTATAAGCTACTTTAGATAAGTCTAAAAGGTGAGAAAATACACGTTTGAAATAAAATCGGATTAGTTGAGGTTCCCTTTCTATAAATACAATCTCGCTATTCCCAAAGCATCGATCGCTCATGGCTCACAGGCGAGCTCAAAGTGTCCAACGATTTCTTTTTCTTAAAAATAATTCGATTCTACAGTATAATTTGTCACTTAGCACCGTGACAAGGACGCCGTCAAAACTTCAGAACAAGACGGGATCACAGGAAAATCTTATGAATAATTAAATGCATCAGGGACACAACTTTTTTATTCAAGGACTATTTACTAAGTGAAGAAATAAAAACATAAGAAAACGCTTTGGTTTTTCTTTGAATCTTCATTGGCGATTCAGCGGGGGTGTTGGTTAAAGCTCAAACTACTATGAAAGGTCATTTGGAATTCTATATGAAGGACATCTTGAGTGAATTTTGGATGGGAAAATAAAAGTTGTTATTGGTAAGTTGTTTGTGCACATTTTGTCTGTAAATTTTTAGAATTTGAAAAATGACGTAGTTATTGCTAGGTGAATAACTGCATATTGTAAGTAATCCATGAGTATGTTTTCTTATAGGATGGAAATGGAATGAAACCTACATCCTGGAGCAAAATACCTATTGGGTAGAAAAATCTTGGGTCGAACGGGTAAGCACTCGTCTTGATTTATCTTGATTGAGTGCTTAATAAAACCAAAATGTTTCGCTTTTTGTTATTTAACACAGTTTTAGTTTTTGTTTAACATTGCTTTCTATACGGATAGGTACCTAAAGTTTTTCGAGAACCATTAGGAGTTATAACGTTTTCAAGCATATTTGGAAGTTTCAATGTGAATTCAAAGTGAATAAAACTAAGAGACACTGCTCTTAAATCCTTTCATAATATTAGTAAGGCTTGTACAAATATACCTATTTCAAAACATATTGGATAAAGAGAATAAAAATGATAATTCACAGAAACATCTGTGTATTCATCATATCATATCATAACACCCCTATTCACGTTCCCACTGCTGGGACACAGGGACTTCTCTCTTGACGAGAGAGATTAGGCCTTAATTCACCACGCTGGCCAAGTGCGGATTGGTGAATGACACATGTCCTTCAAATTTTTCAAAGTTCTCAGAACATGCCGGTTTCCTCACGATGTTTGCCTTCACCGTTAGAGCACGTGTTTTTAAAGCACACATAATTTTCCAAGAAGAAAAATCAGAGGTGCGCGGCGGGGTTTGAACCCACGACCTTCGGAATGAAAGTCGAGTGTGCTCCCACTTAGCCAACACGGCTCTTCTGTGAATAATTTATCTGTGTATTATCCTGTGGTAAAGGTGAAGCTTTTATCGTAGCCTCTTACGAAAAATCGTTTTAAAATGAACAAGAAAAACGAATAATTGATCAAAAAGAGTCTATAAAATAAATACTTATTATCAAAACTAGCAACATACCTAATACCTACCCAAAAACATTTCGTTAGTCAAAATATTATGAATAATGAAACAGCGTAGCAAGGTCATAGAAGTACTTTGCGTCCAAACTTAAGTAAAATATTAAACGCCCAGCTTTTCCGACAACTTACTTAATAACTTAGCCTGTTTAGGCGTTTGCTCCGGTTCACGAGTCACGTGGTTACAGCGCTTGCTCAAGGGTCAGAAACGGAACTGCTTGGAGCTGAAATTTTACAGAACTATACTGTAAAATTTCAGTATTTTTCATATTCAAATTTCGTTTATTACTTTTTAGCAAAAAAGGAAATTTTACCTTTATTTATCCTGGCCGAAATTTGTTAATCAACCCATATTCAATACATTTATTGACATATAAAATACGTTTAATCATATAACTTTATAACCTTGTTTTAATGTTTCCTCCATTAGCTTTTATAATGTATTTTACAATTATATACGCGCAATCATCTCACGGTTAACTTGGTTACTCACTTTGTGAGTGCCAAATTTAAACAACCCACTTATACCTACTCGTGAAATGATTAATTATTCGGATGGGTTGCTTCTACCATAAGTCGCTTTTAAAAACCATTCTAAGCGTAAACTGGCATAACCTTAAAAATACTTATAAAAGTTTAAGTTTTTTTTAATTAGAAAAGTATCTATAATACGATTAACTTAAAGCGATTTTAGAAAATTTTCCTTATTAGAAATTTGTCGCATTCTATTGCAATTCATCATCATCATTTTAACAGTTAGATGTCTACTGGACGTAAGCTTCTCTTAAAGTATTTCAATTATTTTGGTAGATAGCGGCTTGCTTTTACCGTGAACCAGCAGCTTTCACTATATTGTCTGTCAATCTTGTAAATTTCCTACAAGATATAATATTTTTTTGGATTGTTACAATGGCGTCCGTACGAGTATTTATTTTATCGTTATTATTTTATTACAGATCAATCTGTTTTAAGTAAAATTCGTCTAGTGTAAAGCAAAATTCGTTGAGCGCAGTGTACATTATATTTATTCTAAAGGAAAGAAATATATTTTTTACATAGTTATAAAATAGGAGCTTGTATTATGAACATATTTGGCGATTATTAAGTTCAATATTAAACAATTTTGTTTATTTTGTTTGATGGTTCCTTCAGCAATATTTCCTTTGTCGTTACAGAATCAATATATGAAATATTCCCAATACACATATTTGTTTTAAAATGCTTCGATATGAAATAGCTTACTGATATTACAAAGCGGAATAGCTCATATCTGATAAGGTCGAAATCTTTGTTGGAAACTGGCTTGGAACGTCTTTTAATCTCATCTGATACTTGAAAGTTCTCCTTATCGTAGTTTGAGAATTTCCTTATAAATTTAATATTACCATTACAATAGATATTTTTTATGTTTTATCATCTTTCAACCTGCTTGGAAAGTAGATTTATAACAGTTCGGCTCATCTTAGATATCTTATAATATTTATACTCATAAAGCAACTGTTGAGAAAATGGTATACTTACAGACGCCCATTGCTATGACAAATTTTGACACAGTATCGTGAATATTATATTTTTTCAAGATATTCTGATTGATTATTTGGAAAAAACATTATTCAAATAAGATCACTATAGCCAAAATAAATATATCTCGCCATGTGAGCGTTTTATAATTAAGATGTTCAGAACCAGACTAAATTATTCGAGCTTGTTTAATTAAAAGCGAAGCACCCTCCTCTGGGATTTAATGACCTCAAAAAATTAATTAATAATACACTTTATCCAATGCCAAACTAGAACGTGAATATTGATTTTATTCCTGTGGCGGGCATTCGACACTTTTCACAACGTACTTTAAAAATAAATGGAAACAATATTGGGACGGCGGTTATTTAGCGGTTTTCGCTTATATTTTTTATGTGTAAAATATAAGCTCATATCTAATTTGAAGAGTTTGTTTGAACGCTCTAATCTTAGGAACCGCAGGTGCGATTTGAAAAATTATTTCAGTGTTGGATAGTAAAGCTATATGCATATATCTTAAATAAACTAGGTTAAAAAAAAACGCAGGGAAAAGTCGTCGATGGGTCGGCTACTTATGAAATTAATAAATGGGGATATGTGAAAGGATAAATTAAACTATGTGCAAAGGCTGCGTTTAGCCTTTGCACATTATTTATATATTGTTTTTAAATAGTTTATCTATTGTTTTTATATATTGTAGACAAAGTTTTTACATATTAAAGTTATTAGCTAGATTAAACTTTAGGCTTACCTTGGAGTATGTGGATATATATATGTGGATCGCTGTGGTATTTAAGGACTATCGCTTATTTGTTTGAGCTAAATTTGTAAGTCAGCTCTGTTATCTCGACAAAGCTTTGTACCAATTAAATTATATTTACATTTTGAGAGTGAATTTCGCCGTTTATTTTGACTGAGCTAGTTATACCCAAAAAAAATATATTAATTTAATATTTATTTTGTAATATTCTTTACAATAAAATAAAACAGTGTGAAGGAAAGTAACTTATGTGATTTTCTTTGTTATTTTAGGAGAGTTTTCACGAAACCTTGTCTGCCATCTCAGTGGTAAAATATATATATATATATATATATATAAATCGTTAATTTTCAGGGCTCATATAAAGAACACTTATTTCGTATATAAATGTACATAATGATAAAAAACACTGTAGATTTATCAATCAGTTTCTTAGATGTAGAAAAGTTGACTTTATAACCAGCTTAGTTTGTAGCGACAGCGAGCAAGTTACGAACAGATTAACAAAGGGGGAAAGAAACAAAGCACAACAAAAATATTTGATATTCAAAATATTAGGGAATAAGACAAAGGGCCAGTTAGATTGATGGGGCGACGTCCTCAACAACCGGGCACAGATAATTGATATTCAGTAAATATTGGCGGATAAAATAAACCGAAAATTGAGTTTCCAAATCGGCCTAAATTAATTTGAAACTTCATAACAGCTTCGTGTCGACGTAAAATTTTTATTAAAAGCAAATCCCTGGATTCGCAGCCAGACTTCGTAAGCGTACACAGCTCGATAAATGTTGCCTATTTTATACATAAGGGGAATTCATCTAAAATTTAATTCGCCATAAGAACCATTGTCTTTGTGTTATATGTTTTGGGGGATTTCGTAGTTCTTATGAATTTAATAGTCTCAAGCACAACGGGGCGTCCCCATACAGTGTGCTTACAGTTATAAGTAATAAGACTTTATAAAAAAGTGTGTGTAAAAATATATTAAAATGTATTCTTATCAAACATGTTAAATTATATAGTAATTTCGTAGTTTGCAGACATAATCCGAGTCTTCTTATATGAGTTTATTTATCCGAGTATGCACGTTAACAAATTATATTTCTATTGAATTTTTATAGGTTCATTCTTATACAATAGGTTCAAATTCTCTTTCAGTATAACTGTAATCTGTATTATAACGAACAGGCAACAGACAGAATATCTCCGGCCGCCGTGGTCGGTGATATATCACCGAAATGCAATCTCCGCGCTTTCCTCTGGTGGCCTGCGGCCTGTAAGTGCTCTTTCCGTTAAAAGTTCCACTCTCTCGTCTAAGTTTGTCTGCGGTAGCAAGAGATAAGTTCTAATGCGTATGATGAAACGTTTTTGATTTGTTTTTAAGTTTTTGAATTAATTCGAGGTCATAACGTAAACCTCGATAGATAGGTCTAGCGCAGCCAGGGCTAAACTGGAAGGCGTGGGTTCGACTCCCACTCGGTTACCAAGGTTACGTTGTGATATTGTTTAGTTTTCTATACCATTTTCTTAGTATATTACGGGTATTAATCGCCTTATTTTATCTATTTACAATTCTGAAGTTACAAGTGCTAAAAATCGCGAAAGTTTAACAGGTTGCAATCTCTTTATAAACGGAATAACTTAATTATCTTCTTATCGTGATAAGAACTGAGATACTTACCCCATATTGTGTTTCTAATGTAGTTTTGGAAATGATCTGTATGCAAATAGTTAAGGCTATTATCATATTTCCTAATGTAGAATAGACAATCGCTCTCACATTCGTCTCAATTACCCCGACAGGCCATCTGTCAATCACGCATCCCGGTGGAGTGATTCGGTAACACTTTTATTGGATGAAAATGTATGAGAATCTGTTTGTGAGGAATTCACAAGTTTGCCGATTTGTCTTCTTAGATTGTTACTTTTAAACTATCACGGTTTTTTAAAATAATAAAAAAAGTAACGTACCATAGTTTAAATATAATAATATCTATCTATGTTTGTATATTAGATTATCTAATGCCCGTAAAGCTCAGTACTCACATACGGAAAACTTACAGAGTTAAGAGTGAGGTTTGCGGTCCACACGTTGATTTTTACTCGACTTCGATTTAAACTTTCGAGTAATACCGTATGTGAGTACTGAGCTTACCACAAGCTTGGAGCTTACTACGGAGCTTGATATTGCTGTGTAAATTGTCCAGCAATATTTTTCGATTGTGTGAAAAAGCTGCTCGTTTTCTAGTAAAAATTAAAAGGTTTGACTACATTCACTGGGAGAATCACACAGTTGTTCGTATACCATGGTATGGTACCATGTTATGAAATTTAAGAAAACTATTTAAAAGAAAAATAAAATAAAAGAATAAAATAATAGATATTTTTATTCTAAACAGAATAAACAAAACTTTTCGTCTGGCTCAAACAAAAAAGTTTTGTTACAACAAGTGACGGATTTTCAGTTACTACGAGTATCAAAGTTTATATCTACTTTTAATTAATTTGAAATTAATTTTAAAGTCAACTTCTCTGAACATTTCAACTTTGAAACACATGTAATGGTAAGAAAAGTATAATTACAAATAAAAATTATTGCTGATCGTTAGTCTCGCTAAAACTGAAAAACCATTTAATTTCGCTGGTTTTGATATTGAAATGTTGGTAGTATTCCAGGAAATGTTTTAAATATGTAAGAAAATATAGGAAGCTGTAGGCGGGTCAGCTAGTAATAAAACAGTATTAGCCTTTCCACCATAAACTTACAAATCTTTATTAAAAAGATACTAACATAAGTTATTTTATTCAGCAAAAAATAACATTTGATATTTGAAGAAAATATCCTATGTTTTACTAAGAAATGTTAAAAAAGATAGAATAATTTTGTCACTGCTTGTTGAAGACACAAAACCAGAAAAGGTCTGTAACCCGCTTCTCATTACAACGGAAAGGTTAGCTTTAAAACAACACAAACGAGTGTGTAGCGCTTATTTGGCTTCAATGTTTTCGTTTCGCAGAATTTACTGTTTCCAAACCAAAATAACAGTAGGTAGGTTTTAACGTAACATGACATGAAGCTTTGTGGCTCGATCTTATTATAGCGTTTAACAAAGAAAAGGGTAGTTATTAAGGATATATAAAAACATTCAATGGTGGTTGAGATGCTACAAATATTTACAGATAGCTGAGATTTTTATAAATATCATGTAAATACCTTGTCTAAGTGGGTTTTGCTGGGTAGATTATATCACATGACTACTATTTAACTTTGGTCAGTATGTAAATTGCCCTTTCTAGACAGGTTTCAGCTTGAATGTCAACAACTTATTTCATATTGATTTATCTTCACATGTTTCTTACCAAAACTTGCTAACAAAGTATCCTCCGGTATGATTAATGCATATTTCATCGGCCTGATAAATAATGTACGTCGTTTCTATCAAAAAACTGATAACACGGGTGTCCAAAATTCGAGAAATTTAATCATGAATCAACCAAGTTTTTGAATCAGAGAACTTTAGAAATAAAATAATGGATCATAAATTCATCATAATTCATTGCTTTATAATATGTTTTCTGGTTATAAAACAATTAAAAAATTTAGAATAGTGTCAACTACTTTTTTACCAATACAATTTACGACGGTAAATTGTATTAGTAATATAGTATTTAATTGTAGAGAAAATGAGGAAATAACATTAAGAATAACTAAATTATTTTCTATTAGTTTAAAACTGAAAGGATGGTTGATAAATAATGTGAATAGATTAAGATTTATTAGAATGATTAAACAAAGATTTTTTTCTGTCTGCGCAACGTTAAAGCTTGAAAGCACAACATGGTGGTTGTGCACATGAAATAAATATATGAAGCGGAAAATCTTCACAGTGACAGAAGCGAGGGGCATAAACAGCTCCGCGCTACGTGACCGGTCGACGCGGCTCGTCACGTGGACAATGTACGGTCAAACACGACCACCAGACACATATAGATACTAAGCTCCTACTACCTCAATCATAGGTATATTGAAAGTACTATTCAATTTTTAATATACCCGAAAAGAAAATACTTAAGCAAGATGTGAGTTTCTCGAATTGTAAAATAGTGCTTTGAAAAGAAAAGCTGATGAAAGTTAAACTAGTTTAAAAAGTTCGAGCTAGACACCACGCAAGGCTTCATACACCTTGTATACTTTTATCGGACAGATTAGATATAAATTTTATTCAATTCAGATTCCGTTGGGAAAAACACGTAACACATTGCAACAACAGCAGAGTAACAAATATGCACAAGAAAAGAAACAGCAAATTCGTGAGGTGCGCTTCTGTATTTTTGCATTATGTTGAAAGCCACCTGCATTAATAATACATGGTCGTTCCCAAGTACCAGTTACGTGGCTATAACACTAAACTGGCTGTAAAAACAACGCTATGGCTTACTGCAGCGATTTCTGTTGCCGTTATACTAAAGGGGTGAATTCAGCCTTGAAGTGTCGAACGTATTTTAGATGATTCATACCATATGTATGTTTTTAGGTTTGCAATTTTATTCTCTTAACATTACTTTAAATAAAGATTTATTAGATAACTCATTAGAGAAAATGAATTATAGCTTGGATTTTACCTTTTAAATACGAAAAACATCTTGAAAGAAACCACGATTTACACCACCTTATCACGCATAAGTATGTAATTATAATTTCGAGTGGTATGTAAGAGTATAAAGATCTTTAATGTTTTTACTGTCGACTTGTTTATTAGGATACATTCGTTTCGAAAGTCACGCTCTGATTGGCATTACAACATTATAGGGAAAAGCTTTCAAACAATTTTCAGGCAGCACAAGATAATTACCTTAACGTTACCTTTGTACTATCTCACCAAGAACACAGGTAATGCCATATTGTGCAATTTAACCCCCGCGCTAAAAGAGCGCGTATCAGGTGTCTGTATTTATACGAGAACAATCGATCAGTTTACATTATGAAACTTTTTATACGATGACATATTTTTGCTTGTGTAATGATTAAAGCAGCTTCCAGCGCCCTTTAAGCCTCGAGCAGACCGAATGCGTATACGTACACGTAAGCGTAGACGTGCACGTACGACTGAGTTGTAATGTATAGGAATGTATGAGACAGGACACACTGCACGCGCACGTCACGTTACGCAAGCGGTGTGTCCTGTCTCATACATTCCCATAGATTACAACTCAGTGGTACGTGCACGTCTACGCTTACGTGTACGTATACGCATCCGGTCTGCTCGAGGCTTTAACCGCGCTGAACGTACGAAGCATGCAGTCAATGAATCCAACGCGGTCTAGCCGGAGACGCTCTCGCGTCTTGGAGCCTGCAAATGACAATTTGATTATTTCTCATCAGAAAACTTTATCCAGACCAAAACTAAATATGTTTTCAAAAATACGTTGAACTAAAAGTTGCTGTTTCGTAACAAAGTTTGTTAATACTTTTTGTGATTTGTAAAATAGTTTTAGTTTTAATCCGCGTGGCTTCTTTCGTATATAGGTACAACCAAACTATGATTAGATTAGTTCATTTTTTAAATAAATAAAAACATATCTACTTTTAAAGCTTGTATGTATCTTGCAATGCATTTATGTTTCTTCAGGTAAATTCTTGCTTCAATTATGACGTGACTTCAATCGATTGAGCTGAAATTTTATATAGGTTAAGTTATGTTTGGGTGATAATATGTTATTCTAAATCCAATATGGTGCAATATGTCAAAATGTCTCAATAAAAGCGATTGCAAAATCTTCACGACGACAAAAACAAAAATTGAAAATTATATTTCACATAAAACCATATAGCAACAGAACCTTTTCACGTCCGCAATACCCACACAAAACAAACGGGGACGTGTAAATAACAAACACAAAGCAAAGTTTCTGTTGAAAAGGGCGTCTCTATGAATCCGCCATCCACACTTCACGGGCAGTCCTCCAAACTTATCGCATAAAGGAACGGATATGTTTTGTGGTATTTCTTCGATAACAAGCGAAGTTTTGTCCTTCGTCCTCCGACATCTTCATATACGTTGTATGGCCACGGAAAAGATGCGACTTGCTTGAAACTTTCCAAACAGAAGCTTTTTCTATGAGCTTGATATGTGATCTTTCTTATTAAATTTATACAATTTCCCAGTAACATATTCTATAGTCATTTCTACCATTGATTACCATTGATTACAGTTGTTGTCTTTATATATAAATCATATTATAATATGGAATATGTTTACTTTACATACGTCTAAGAAGTTTTTATAGTATTTAAACATGATTATTGTCTTCAATAAGTTGAAATCAAAATAAACGGCTACTTAATTAATTCTATTTCGGTGTCGTGTTTACGTGTCGACAAATAATATTTAATTAAACTTGAAAATGAAGCTTGAAGCCGTCGAGACTCCGTCAAATTGCGTCAGATTAATTTTGATTCATTTTGTGTAGCTTCCACCTGTTCGAGATTTAATTAAGTCGAAGTTAAGATAAGTAGCTATCTCATTTCACATGATTCTTCAAGGTAACAAAATATTTTGTTTTCCTTCTTTACATACCAGAATTTTAAAATTACGTGTCAGAGATCAGTAAAACCTAATATAAATTCAAATTAAGTTTGTGTAAAACTATGCAAGCTTTTGTGACAAGTCTAGTGAATACTAAAAAATAATAAAAAAAATTGCAACTGTCGTTAAATATTTGACTAACTGTCTGGCTTTGATCTATTTGTTTGATTTACAGGTTTTATTAACAAAATATTGGGCGTAGTACGCCAAAAGACACGATATAAGCATCGTGTTGGTCAGTTTGCGGACCAACAGCGAATAGCAAACATTAAACAACCGTTCAAAGGTGAAAATCCAAATAGGTACACAAACCCAATCCTTTGACTACGCAGTCATAAATGAAAATCAACATGGCGACTATAGGTACCAACATTTTACCGCAAAATATTAGTTTATGCCCCGTAACCATATTGATTTTAATTATATGTATATTGATTAACTAACCACAAGTCATATTTAATAATAGATACAAAATAAGCCGCTCCTGTTATTATCGTGCAGTTTTTTTATTAGGAACCTGATACGCAGTTCAATCGTAGTTTAAGCATTGACTTTTGATGTGTACCTACAAACATTATTATTACCTATATATTTGACAAGGAGATTCAACTATATGAAATTTCAAAGCGCATTCCTAGCAAAGTGTCTCAGAGCTCATTATATTTTAACACTGCCATTAATTTAACAAGTTGTTCATCGGCTTCAGGATGTTATTTAGCTCGCGGTGTTCATACATTTTATTTGATGTTTTAATTGGTTCAACAAATAAAGCGTAAAAAAAGGTGAAAAATAAGAATACATTCAAAATGATTAACACTAAGTATTCCTAAAAGTTCATAAAATATAATAATAGATTTTTGAATAAAATCCGTAATATATACCTACTCGTTTATCATGCCTTATTTTGTAATACAAATATATGTATCTAGTGAGATTTTGAGGTATAATTAAATAAAATATAAACATAGGTATTTGGAGGTATTAGCGAAACGTGTGATAGCTCATTACCGATTTCAAACATATTATATACTTAAACTTATACAATAAAACTTAAATCAATAAATTTTGTAACTTAAAAACATGTCGTTCAATTTATCAGCAATTTTGTATTTAGAACGTTGGAATAGTCAGTTGGGTGTTAAAAACTAAATACGGAGGAACTTATTTATTGTTGTACAACAAAATACCTATTATAACGCGATGCTATGAAGTTTCTCCAAGGACTATATGTTGTATTTTATGAGTTGTTTTAACTCTCTAGTTATTAAGTGCTAACTATTATGGCAGCTTAACCTACAATAAATTAATTGTATCCCAGGAATATGGCTAGTAAATTATCCTAAATTTCTATAATATAGGTATTTCTTTCCGAAGACGGAAAACTGTTTTATTAATATAAAATAACCCACGCACAAAGGACCGACTTTGAATCCAATTGCGGAAAAAGGAGCCCCCAAATTAACTAACTACCTAATATAAAATTACGTGATTGGTAATAGGAGCCATTTATAAATAAATAAAATGAAATAAATAAATTTTGGTAAGGTAAATGGTAAGCTCGAAGCTTGTGTAACGTGTGCTAGATTTCTGATATACTTCATATAATATACAAACATATATGTATGTATAGGTATTTTTTAATATACCTACATATAAAACACCCGGAATAAATATCTGCAGATTCTACAAATTTTTGCTTCGAGGCGGGAATCGAACCCGCTACCTCCTGTGTCGCAGGCAGACCTTCGCCTGCTGCACCACAGAGGTCGTCAAATTGTACAAATTCCGTATTTAGCTTTGATAAAAGGTATTTTAATGAATGACGCGAAAATAACTGCTTACCTAGCTCTAGACGTGATCATACGTGACTTTAGCAAACGAACCCAACGACATCTCAATAAAATCACACTTATTCCTAACCAAGCAGACTCAAGAAGTCAGCTGAAAGGTGTACCTACTCTGTCGCACAAAGCCGACAAATTTTCTCGCCATTCACAAAGAGGGTGGCCCCCTAGCCCTATTGGAAATAAACGAATTCTGCTGGAGACGTAAGTAGGTCGCGGTGTTTTATGAGAGTCCGCGGTGTTGGAGTTTTTACCTGGTTTTGTAAAACTCAGCGGAATATCTATATTTCATGTGTAGAAAGTACTGTGAAGAAATAACTAAATAAAAATAATTTAAAAACTGAAGAAAGTTTGAATTAATGCAAGAACGGTAACCGAAGTCATTAAAATGACAAACAATTAAAACTCAAATATTTAAAAGGTTCTGAACTTGTTTTGCCTCCAGTTAAATAATAAAAAGGCTACCTACAGTCCACGTTATTCAAGAAACATGACGCTAGCCGCATACAAAATGAACTGAAACCAACAACTAAATTGCTGTACCTACGTGAGACTAAGTGAAATTTTATGACGCGTAAAAATTCACAGATGAAAACAACCTCAATGGCTCGTGCATGGTGTTTATTGTTATATCTATAATTGCCTTATTTTTCCTAGAAATAAAGGAAATGTTTTGTTTATGTCTGGTACAGGTATTGAGTTCTAATTTTCTCATTGGCCCTTATCGAAAATTTGGTATTCGACCGCCCAGTCAATTTAAACACAAAAATGAGGGTGAAGTTACATGAAGTCCCAACAAGCTGAATTTCTGTGAAATTGTTCAAAACATAATTATAAACAATGCATGGAAGTTCCCCATCACCACGATTCAAAAAGTTATAAAAGTTGGCATGCACAAATTGTCAAGGCCGGTCGTGCTCTAATATTGAATCGCAAACAATGGAGGATTCGTTTCGTTCCGACAAAGTATCATGCAATACATCGCTATTGACGCAATTTAATAACTTTTTGAACATTTCATTTCATTTTGAAAACAACTTTAGTAACTTTTTGAATCGTTATATCTCAGAAACGGTGGCTTGTAAGAAAAAAGTATTGATACATTTTTATAGATAATTTTATGATCTACAATTTGTTCTCAGGTACTTTTATGATAAAACTTACCGTTTTACTGAAAATCGCGAAAATCTCATTTTTTTTACCTTTGACCTTGAATAACTGTTTTTCCTTAAAGGGGAATGATGGGGAACTTCTAGACATTGATTATAATTATGTTTTGAACAATTTCACAGAAATTCACCTTGTTGGGACTTTATGTAACACCGAATGATTAAATTGACTGGGCTACTTAGCGGAATTAGGACATAAGGATTACGAATTCTTAGTGACTGGCAATTAATGATTCTGAGAATAAAATGTAAAATTATTATTTAATTGTTTACAGAATCAAGTCAATTAATAATTCAACTAAATAATTTATTTGCAAAATACAGTACCTACTACCTACCTAACAATATCAAAAATTTATATTTACTTTAAGCCCTTTTAAGCTATAACTTTACAGCCCTAACCCTGCTTTAATACGTTTTTCTGAAATCTCGGAGAATTCTTTCAATCAGTGATCTGGTATAATTGGTAGCGGTGACGTCAGCGCTCATTAGGGGATCCATCAGTGCCTGACAAATCTGTGCGGAAACGATGAATCAACAGAAAACTTCTAGTTTGGAGAATACCTTCTGAAAACGTATACAAAAAAAAATATATTGTGAGTATTTATATATGAATGTAAAAGTATTTGGTGCTTTTTAAATTAATTGCACTAGTAATTTGTTTGACAAAACTCAATAAAAAGATAGTATTCGTTAAAGCTTTCTTAATAACCGATATTCAATAGCGAAGAGACTGCTACGTTCTATGTAAATAAAGCTACGCCGTAGCGGTTTTCGTAGATGTTTTTAAAACGGTAAAACTAATAACTATTATAGCTTATACAAGATAATCAATGCTACTTTTCGTTGTAATACTCAAGAACGGCTGGGCCGATTTAGGTGCTTTTAAGATAGTCGTAGTACCGCAGGGAAGGTTTACATGTGAGAAACATGGAAATAAAGCGGGCAAAGCAGCGGGCGGGAGCGGGCAATGCAGTTAGTACAAGATAAAGTAAGATATAACATACGATGTACCAACATGCCTGAGCAAGTAACTCTTACTATAAACTAAACAACAAAGCTAGGTAAAAGTTTCTGTTCAGAAACGCGGAAGTACCAGTAAGAAGGCGATTTAGTCCGCCAATTCTCAGTGGACTCCGACACAATGATGTATTAATGGCCGCTGGGAAACAAGTTTCTGCAAAACCTTAAAAAATAGCTCGAGTCGATAACAAAATGGTGCAAACTAGCCAAGTAAACGTGTAGTTTTCTCGATGTTATAACTAAAATAATGTTGGTCAAGCTATATACTTTATAGAAGATCTTAATCAAAATAGAATGAAATCGGTATTCTGTAGAAAACTTTTTAATTTTGAGTCTATGCAATTTTGTAAGGAGAATGAATAATGCGATTTAGATATTTTATGAATTTATTAAAATAGAAATACTAAAAAATCACTTCTTTTTAAATATTTTATTATTAACCAGACTTCTGAGTCCAATTTCCAAAATGTCAGAACTGACTTTGGTACAAAGAATGAAAATTTCAAGTTTCTATCAACAGTGGCATAGTACCTATATACCTTAGGGCTGCGACTTTTGCATACGCATGATGTAGATAAAAATATATAGATAACCTTCTAGATTTATTTCAAATGAAATTAATTATCATTTTCTAAGACAGAAGTTTAAGTAGCAGTAAAAGGCGAGCAAGCGTGCTCTATTGTATCAACACACGACAATCGCTTAGACACAATGGAGGTGTTTTACGAAAATAAAAGTTGCAGAGAAAATAAGAAACGACGTCACGAACACGTTTCTTCGAGACATTTCGAAACACGAGCACTTCAACGATCTTATAAAATGGCCAAGTGAGAATAATGCGAGGGCTTGTTGTTGTGAAAAATGCGTTGAGAGTTGAGATTTTGGGAGATATTTGTGAGAGATTTAGATAACAATTTAATATTGTGTTAAATAATGAAAAAAAAAATTCAGTATCTGTTCAGATCGGTCCACGAGTCAAAATAATTCTTTTTGATATTGTAGAGTTTGACTATAATTTATCCATTCATTATCCATCATCCATACTAAGTATCCAGAGCACTGTACAAAAGCATGTTCATACACACCTATGTATTTTTATGTGTATCACACAATTTCATCGATATATTCTCATTTGACTTCAAATGAAAATGTATCGATGAAATTGCAAGCCTTTATTTAATTGAAACTGAAACTAGAACAAAGAGTGTTCTACAAATCCGCTGGTGTGTTTCAGTAGCGGCACTAAAATGGCGGTCCGACCCATTAAATCCGTGACTGCCCTTGTACTCTTTGTTTCAATTCAATCACAAAACGTGGTTTGTTCTGCTTTATTTCCCATTCCATTCATCATCATCATTATCCATCCTATAATTATGTCCCACACACAGATTTCTGTCATCTGTTCCACATGATTTATATACAGTACTTACTTAAAGCATGTGAAAGGGATCCCTACTCAGCTACCCTAAGAAACACGCAATTTAATTTGTAATATACTTAATTGGCCAGTAGTTAGATATAAAAAACCTTATTCTAAAGTTTATTAAAGTTGGTGCGTTGTTTTTAAAAACAAGATGGCGATTTATTTTGCATCCCCACTTACAAGCACTTTATTAAATACCATTCATGCACGGTCCACGGAACCGGGTCTTTAGAATTGTGTGCTCCAGCGTTAGTTGGCACAGAACTTAATACAAATCGCCCTAAGTACGCATCGCAGTCGAGCTTAGCAATTAGAACTCAAGCATACAATGTTAAGAAGCAAGAGAGTTTCATTGTTGAATCAAGTAGTTGGTGTTAGAAGCTTATATTAACAAGCTGCTGCTAGAATTACTTCCAAAGACCTTATGTTAGGACACTTTTGTGCTTAGAGACATCGCTTAGTGGAACAGGATATGTGTTTCACGTAGATATACAATTATAATCAAATGAGTTAGTAATTAATCCGTACTATACTATATAATATATTTATAATATTATAAATGCAGAAGTGTGTTTGTCTGTTTAACCGACATTCACGCCAAAACGAAGCGACGAATTGACATAATTATTTAAGTGGAGATAGATAAGATACTTCTAACAATAAAACATTTTCCGCAGCAAATCTGAAAAAAACCCGGGTGAAGTCGATGGGCGGAAAGCTCAATAAAAATATGCAATAAGTTAAAGTTAAACTAATAAAAATCATTTATCTTTGTTGTACCTACCTGTATTTACCGATTACTCGTATAATACTGCTTAATCCCTGTCACTCTTCAGTGTTACCCAAATAGCGCATGGATGAATTTTATTCACATTATTCAGAAAACAAACAAAACCATATTTGCTTCAAATTCAGAAACCATTACAAAAACCCTTTCATATCCAAGTAAATCATACGTTTCATCCGTATTTTATGCGACGAACCGTACATCGGTATATATCCTCGTACCTATATACCTATGTTTGTGCGTGTATGTAAATGTGAAATCAACAATACTTGGCTTAGAGGCTTATCAAGCCGCAGGGCTTGCGCCTGACAAAACATCGATGTTGATTACTACTCCGGTGATCCAATCTTCCAATGAACTTATACATTACAATGTGTGTTTTGATTCAGGATTCGGTGTTCCCTATTTTTATAGGTAGGTACTTTCGGCCTAAGTATTTGATTTTGTTATCAATAAGCTGAGTAATATATAGAAGAATATAGGATATTTCGTGTAGGCGTAACCATGATTTCATAATTTTGGACGAATGTATTTGTATGTATAAAAAATTTAACTAGATATTGTAGAGAATAAATGGTTTGGTGGCCTGATCTCTAACAATCTCTTATAACAAGCTTTGTCTTCTTATTTTATCTCAATTGAAGCGATATAGAAAATGCTCTTAAAATGTTATTTTTACTAAAACTCTAAACGATTTTAAAAGGATTTTCAATGAAGCCGTACATTTTTAGAATTGTGATTTTTTTAGGTCAGTTAGATTTAGTGCGCGGCTTTACTCTCCTAAAATGTTTTTCCCGTGGGAATTAAATATATTTTCGAATGTTGTTAGATCTTAGTGGTCATTATTGAACAAAGACCTTCAAACCCTAAATGTTTCAGATCTTTACTAGTTTGAGAAGTAGTTGTTTGAGCTTTGTGTTGAGCATTATCCGTCGTGAATGAATGAAAGGTAGATACTAATTCTAAACCTCCATACAAACTCACTATCTTGTAAAATGGCATTTAAAAAATACTTAGACATGGAAGGATGATTATGAAAGCAACAATCCAAAAATATTTGGATTTCCAATAAGGATTTTAAGAATTGTTTTATAGTTATAGAACCAGTAACAAAAACCGTAACTACTTTATTTAACCCGAACTTGTATATTCATCAATACTATATACTTGTCAAAATTTTATGCTTTCGGAATTTTACTTGTACGTATCTTTGTTTGCTTTATTTGCTTGTTTGTTATATATTTTGTTATTGTAAGAAATTCGCCGAGTACCCTCGAAAGGGATGATAAGAAACTTTGTGCAAAAATGTTTTCAACACTTTGCTCGAGTAGAAAAGCTTATTTTTCTGTGTAGATTGTAATCACACCATTCGGGTGGTCTCTTATCGTTTTGAAAAAGCCGACTATTTGTTAAACAAACAATAACGATAAAATACATATTCAAGTATTATAAATGAAGTTGGGACGAAAACGCAGGAAAGCACCATGCTAGATAACCAACGATAGTTGCTGGTTCATGGTGACTGCAAGCTACATTCGACCGACTTTTTTCCTATAAAAAGATACTATTATAAGATACTATTCTCTTAGATCGACCAAATATCTTGAAACCAAATTGAAAAACGTAAACATTCTGTCAAATGAATTCACCGAATAGTCTCGCATGCACATAGCTGTGTAGCTTTCGCTTACACGACTGTGGTATTACGATATTAGTGATTCTTTGCCGAATTTTAGTTCATGCGAACCCATCATTATTTCTCAATCGTGTTTATGGATCAATTTTGGTATTTTATTCACCTAAGACTATGGGCATAGCTTATAATATAAATGAGCAAAGATCTATATAACCTAAGAGCCCGTGATGGCCAGACCTTCCTTTAATTCACAAGCGTGAAAATTCTTTCATGTGTATGTCTAACATAGGTAAGAATAACCCCCAAACATGAAACCTGGATCGCGGTTCCTTTGGGAGATAACAACCTTTTACCTGTTATCTCCCAAAGGAACCACGATCCATGTTTCATGTTTGGGGGTTATTCTTACCTATGTTAGACATACACATAAAATAATTTTCACGCTTCAGAATTAAAGGAAGGTCTGGCCATCACAGGTTATTAGTCTATACTAAGAGCCCGGTCTGGCCAGACCTTCCTTTAATTCTGAAGCGTGAAAATTCTTTCATGTGTATGTCTAACATAGGTAAGAATAACCCCCAAACATGAAACCTGGATCGTGGTTCCTTTGGGAGATAACAGGTAAAAGGTTGTTATCTCCCAAAGGAACCGCGATCCAGGTTTCATGTTTGGGGGTTATTCTTACCTATGTTAGACATACACATGAAATAATTTTCACGCTTGTGAATTAAAGGAAGGTCTGGCCATCACAGGCTCTTGGTCTAATATTCAACTGAAACTAGAAGAATAAACATAGTCTTGTATTAAAGGTCGCGGGTTCGATTACCGCTTCGGGACAAGTATTTTTTACGAGGAAAACTATTTTGTAAGAAAGTACATACAATTTACTCGACTAGACCGACAGACACCGACGAAAAACACCACCTCTTTTAACCGCGACACAGAACAGGAACATAAGCTACGCAGTATAAACTTGATACCGAGAATCCAACAAACTGCGATAAAACCACTCTGAAATATATATGTTAAATAAAATAGCTGCAACAACGCTCGTTAAAAAAACTCTCGTGCAAACAAGATCTTACTTCTCGTAGATGACTAATTTAGTTGTCCTTCGCATGTTTGGAGCTATGAGAGCTAGCTCTAATCTAACTTCCATAAACGAACTTTATCCACCAACGCTGCAGCGCTTTGAACTCCACGGAACTCTTGATTCAATAACGAGAGTATCATTCAATTAACTTTACACCGCATTAGGTGAACTCGAAGGAATGTCTTTATCCACAGCGAGTTTGTTGTGCAAAGGCAGGGCAAACAGGCGATGCGCCGAACTAAAGCGAATTTGCATGTTGACTCACAAGCGCTCGTTGTGTAGTGCTTCATTGAAATAACTTTCCCAAATACGACAGAGCAAATATTAGTCGTATCGGGCGTGCGGCACTTTGTAAGCAAGAATAAGAGACGTGACGATATACAGATCTGTGTAGTCTCCGCGGATTGTTTGCATATATCTGGGGTAAGCGTTGATCCAGGAAAATCTGATTGAACTTCGGAAAAATATGCATGGCTTCGTTAGCATAATCTGCTTTGAAGTTGTGTTTTCAGTTATGAATATATTTGGTCTAGTTTTGACTTTGAAGATGACAAATTACGATGAATTTACCCTACAAGTTGACCCGACCGCGGCTTCGTCTGCTATAATTTTTAATATTTGTTCACCTTTTAAACCTTTCCTATTTAAAATCAAAATCAGCTAAATCGGTTCAGCTATTCTCGAGTTTAAGCGACACTAACGAACAGCAATTCATTTTTATTTATATGGATAGATATATAAATAAACCAGACATTATTATATTTTGTGTAGTCTATTAGTTATGTAATGTTTTATTGTGTATTATGCTATTTTTATATTCAATACATCGTATACGTTGTTGTTAGAAAAAACAAGTATTCATTAAGATTAAAAACTTGTTATCCAAGCTTGTATGTAACTGCTCCAGACTTTAACTATCTGAATATAGGAGCGTCAAAAACACAATATCAAAGGAGTATCAAGCGATGGCAAACAAGATAATCCACTTTCAAGAGATTGTTTATGTTATTATAGCTTCAGGCAGGCTAAGTTTGCATTTGAACTTTAGATTATAGGCGTGAGTAACCTTCAAAATAAATAACCAACGTTATTCTATGAAAAACCTGTCGCCAGCAGACAAAAACAAGCCTTCTCTCCTTGCCTTGGTTCATAGATAGAGCCCAAATCTCAAAGAAGTGATCCCACAATACCCTCGATTTAACTAATACAAAATTATATAATAACAATACTATTTTCACAGAAATAGAATAGGTTAATTTTACCTTGCCAATTTTCTACCGTACGGGATGTAGTGTTTGGTATAATGGCAACGGTTGGGAAAGTGGTCGTTGAGTTTTAGGTGGGCTCCGACCTTTAAACAAAGGAGACCGTTTTAGAAAAGTTGATGTGCCTCTTTAGGAAATAGCCTTTGACCTGCTACAGGGAATGTCCGACTCGTAAGTATTCATTTTTAACTAAGTATTCCTTTGAACCGTTTCATTTTTGAGAATTTTATCTGTTTCTACGGGCGAGATCTTTTACTGTCTCTAAATCATTATTTATACTACAAAAAGCTGTAGAGTTTGTTTGTCTAAAAGCGCTTATCTCAGGAACGATTGGTCCCATTTGTATTATTATTTTAGTATTGGATGGTACATTTATATAATAATAATAAACTTTTTAACTAATGTAGATAACGTAAAAAAACCTTAGCGAAGATGTTGGCGGTTCGGCTAACACGTTTACTAAGCTAATACACGTTTGAGGTATAAAATATAGTCTCGTAATTGATGGTGTACCGCACCACACCTTCAATTACAAGACTATATTTTATAGGCTTATGCCACTCAACCCCAAAATTCTACTGTTAATCTTAGATACTATCATAGACGAATTAAACCTGAATACTATCAAGGAAACAACTAAACGTTTTACGTTCTCCATGTCAAAATGATATAATTTGAAAGCCTGACTTTAGCGTAAAAGAGCACATTACTCATGCTAAAGTTTAGACAATGAGTTGTCGTGTTTATCACGGAACTTGCGCAATGAGACAACTTGGAAGCATCTGTGTCGGCAATTAAATTTGGGTTGCACTAGTCTGTTCCGCTCACTCTGGGGAATTGTATAGAGGTTAACGGTGCGGATTTATTTAGGTTAGAACTATTATATTTCAATTGTTGAAAGTATTATCATCGTCATCACCGCTATTTTCGTTCCTACTGCTGATAATCAGGAACTTCTCTCTTGACGGGAGAAAAGTGGCCTTAATTCTCTACGCTGGCCAAGTTCGGGTTGGTAAATGAAACACGTCCTTCAAACTTTTTTTAAAGTTCTTAGAAGATCCCGGTTTCCTCGCGATATGTGCCTTCGCCGTTCACCATCATCAGATTGTAATCATGCTAACGAAACACACACGTAGGTACTAGAGTCAAGTACATAAACATTGGAAAACAATAATAAATACAAACTTTATGCTAAACGATTTCATGTGCATAAAGGTAACGAGATAAGGCGATACGTTAGGACAGCTTTTTAAAAGAGTCATTTCATACAGATTCTTTTAGAATATAATTTCTTTGAGATAAAGTATATCCTAATTCATTTTTATTAATTTATAAATTTAAGACGAGCCGTGTTGGCTAAGTGGGAGCACACACGACTTTCATTCCGAAGGTCGTGGGTTCAAACCCCGCCGCACACCTCTGATTTTTCTTCTTGGAAAATTATGTGTGTTTTAAAAAACACGTGCTCTAACGGTGAAGGCAAAACATCGTGAGGAAACCGGCATGTTCTGAGAACTTTGAAAAAAAAAAAGTTTGAAGGACAATGTGTCATTCACCAACACGCACTTGGCCAGCGTGGTGAATTAAGGCCTAATCTCTCTCGTCATGAGAGAAGTCCCTGTGTCCCAGCAGTGGGAACGCTAATAGGGGTGTTATGATATGATTATGATAAATTTAAGGAAATATCAAAACACTTAAACAACTTTAACATCGTGATAAGTTGAAAGCCGTTTCTTGTAAGAATCTAATGTACCGATGTTGATTTTGATGTACAATAAAAATTGTATGAAATCCAGAAAGTCTAAATCGATTCTGCTCTGACAGTAATCGTAAAACTAAGTCGTTTTCGATTGCGAAAACTTTGTAAGGTATAAAAGCGATCGTAAACCGATGTCATTATTTATGGGCAGAGCCAGCGGCGCTGTGTGTGCCCGCCTTAAACGAGCACCTGTAATCTTTAACGGCGCCTGTCGTTGAAATTACGAGGAGGAAGGTAGATTAGGGATGTAAAACTGTCCATTTACTCACTTATCTTATCTATTAAGGTCGGGCAGTAAAACTATGAAGGACACATTTACAACATCGTATGTAAAAAAAGTTTTTAAGTTTCCACTTCTATCATACCTATAAAATAACATACCTGCTAATTTTCTATTTTAATCCGTCCTTTCCTTTTCTGGCATACATTCTCCCATAGCATGCTGTATGTAACAATGTGCGCTTTAAACCCGTGTTTGATTGATACCTATTAAACACGATAACAAAAAAGCACCAACATCACAATAAACCAAAACCTCAAACCGTTGAAAATATTGACTCCTTAACTCGTGAAATCTTCATTGATCCGAACAATCAATTTCCAGGAAATACAAAAGCCGTGGAAACCGCCAGGAGATCCCGGGTAAGGCGGCGCACGCACGTCCCAAATTATCCAGGAGTGTAGCGACAGCCGCGGATTTCCTCACGGGATTTCCAGACGAGACCCGCGAAAATATTCAAACCTTTAAGAACGTATACGTTTGAAAACAATTTTGGTAAAAATGCTTAGACTAAGCTTTCCAACTAAGCTTTACAAAAGCGCTTACTTTAGAATGTTTAGGTTAGTGGTTTCTCCACTCGCTATAAAAACATAGGTAAAAAGTTAGTTATAAGTAGAACAAAAGTGGAATGTAGGTAACGTGTGACATTCATATCCATCTAGCCTTTTCTGAAACTTTTAATTGCCAAGGTTTTTTCTGAAGGACAAATTATTCGAAATTAAATCGAGATAGTTTCTTCAATAACAATTTATTAACTATCTCGATTTATATTATTTACTAAGATGGCTGTATTATTTTGCCATTCCAAGATGATATCGGGGATACTCCATCTCCAATAAATTTTCTCGATAATCTTTGACGTGAATCTGCTATTTCCGATATTCCTAACTCATACTAATAGGGTGATCTTCGATATTTCCTAGATAGTCACGGTACAAATACAATGTCTGAAAACTTCACAGTCTTTTGTTAGTTTTAGTTTTACGAGTCGATAAGTTAAAACTTATTCTGATATTTCGCACAAAAATACAAGGATAACACGTAAAATATTAAGAAACTATTTAAAATTTTAGATAATAAAATGTGTACTTATCGTTTTTTCTTTTTACACAAAGTATATTTAGGCACCATTATTACTACAATACCATTTCTAAAAGAAAAAGATTTTCACAACAATCAACGTATCAGACAATGCATACCTACTAGGTATAATACAAATATACGGTTAGAGGTAAAATGTGAAGCAATTCCAGGAGAATTCTTTGTTTCCGTAACAAGTTCGTTCGGTCTACGGGTAGTTAGTTCGCTTCAATTGAAAGTTCTGGTCTGCAATTTCCGTCAAGCGCCATTGAAATTAAGACAGTTTCCTCGTTCCTCTGATTTTTTTTCTGTAGAAAAGTTGTTTTTGTACGGCATCGGCACCTGTTTCAGAGCTTGCGGTAGAGCGACTCTGATTTTCTCGGCTATAAAAGTTTTTAATAGAGAATTGCGTAAAATGCAAGGAGTAAATCTATATTTTGCTGATTACTTTAATGTAAAATAAATATTTTTTACTTTACTTAACTTTTTACTTTTTTTATAAAAATCAATGTCACTGTTCTTTGTAATTAACTCAAGAACGGGTAGGCCGATTAAGGTACTTTTGCTTTTAAAATAATTGTAATAGCCCAGCGAAGTTTTAAAAAAAGGTTTCTTTTACGTTGAGCATCAGCTTTGAGCGAATAAATTGAGAATTTCCACAACAGATGAATATAACATTTGTTACCCTTATTGCTGATAAAAGGTAAAATTCAAGAACTAAGGAAAAAGTTCAAGCACAGCCCTCTCCATTAGTAAAATTGCTCTATGTCAGATTCTTTTCTCGTTAGCGCAGAAAAAACCTAAGACAAAGTTCCTAGTTCTCTGTTTAGCTGTTCATTTACGTTTTAGAATTTTTTTTGGAAAAATATTATGTTTATGAAAAATATCTTTTGAATGTCATAGTATCCTAGGATCATTTTGGGGAATTGTCCCCAATCGAAGAGACCAGTGCCGTGAGTGGGACGTAATAAAATATTTTTGAATTTCTTATTAAACTACGTTAATTACTAATTTACACAGTTAAAAAACGTTGATCCTTATTATCAAGTATAGCTTTTGACGAGTACCAAAATCCAACATTAATTAATTTGAATAATAAATCCGACGCCTACAATGGTGTTGTTTACACAAAGTGGGAGTTTCTTTGTTCTGCACACGATAAAGTCAGTTTAATGATGTGCAAAAACATTGATGGCATATATTTGTAATGTAATATAACTCCCACACACTTCATAAAATTCCATCCATTTTAAAAGATAATTAATTTCAACTTAAATAGGCCTTTTTGGACCAAGCTACAATAAGCAGCTCCGGATTTACGGTACGTGTAATTTTAATGGGTTAATACAAATAATCTAGTTGTCCAAGCAAATTATCGAAAGATAAGAGACGTTGCTGGTGATAGAAGGTCCAATTCAAACCGAAATACTTTCATACATAAATCAAATAATTAATAAATCTATGACCCATTAAATTTACACGACGTTGTGCGAGCCAATACACAATCTCCATTTGAGAACTTTCCTGCTGCAACAGTCTTATCTTCTGTTTCTGTGCGCTGTCCTGTCCACTGCAACTGTAACGACTTAATCCGCTTGACTATGTCGGTGACCTTAGTTCATTTAGGTGTCTTCTCACTATCTATATCAATTACACAGAGACACCTTCTCTCATACTAAATCCCTCTCCTTTCTTCCTTCTTATTTACCAATTATTGACAAACTTTGCGGCAGGCGATGTCGTCAGCGAAGCAGATCCATTCGCAACGAAGGAGGTTGCGGGATGCAGTTCCGCCCGTAACAAATGTTGGTACGATATACAGATAGTTCATACAGATCAGGATATTATGGGAGTACTATACTTATTAGTATGCTTTTTCTTTAAGATATTGGAGCGGATTCCATCCCATTCAGTTTATCTTCGACATTTTGAAAAACATGTTTTTTTACTACTTTTAAAATTTAGTGTTTTAGTTCTTGAAATTCTTTGGAAATATTGTTATAGAAGCGTATACATTGCACTTCAAAAGATATATTGACCTTAAGTAGCCTAGTTGTTTACAGCCACAACAGTGTGACGGCACCTATTGAATAATGTAAGTAATATAGCTAAATGAAAGTCAGCCAGCTAGCCTATCCAGCGAGACATAACGCTGGCTCCCATCCAATCCTGGTTCAGCTATCTGCCCGTCAGGGAGATTTCATATCGCTAGTGTCAACCAACTGTACTTTATTGCACTTTAGTAGGACCTGTGAAGTAGGCAAGGCTTTTCTTACAACTATAACTACTATAATCATATACAGATCGTACAAATATTTGTCCCGAGGCGAACGAGGAGGAATCGAACCTGCCACCACTTACGTCGTTAAGCGGACCTTCGTTCGCTGTGCCATAGAGTTTAGATGTTTTCTGTCAGAATTAATTAATGTAAAAGTGAAAAATACTTATTAAAATTTACGAATAAATAATAACACCTAAGGCCGACACCAGCCCCGTATTAGTTTATGTACCTATAAATCATCAATTGAGACACTGTCTCTACACCGATACTAACTACACTGTATAAATCAGGTGCTCACATATGTAGTGACAAGTAAAAAAAATCATAGCGACTATTGCACGATCTATGAATGTGAATGAATGAAAATTCCGTTGATTCTAAAATAGCTAATTAACGATCGTAGATCACCAAAGTTTATAAATTCTGAAGTTGTTTAGGCTACCCCACATCCGGGAATCACCGCTGTCGAAATCATCGCAGATATTCAAATCTCGTGTCATCAAACACTCATCCCAAATTATTTGAGTGCCGTTTTTAGTACCTCAGTCTAAGAGATTTCAAAATAAATGGAGATTGATTTTGAAGACTTTATTTATAAACCAGTTAATCAACATAAAGCTATCAGGGAATTCTCGAATATCTGTATATCTCGTCAGAGTATCTGTAGCACATTATTATAATAAGGTAAGTTACATACTTGTAACTTAAGTCTATACTGGTAACTTATGTAGGTTAGATAGAGTACCTTCAGTTATTTTATTGCTAAATACCTACTGTTGAATGCCACTCAGTACAAAACTTATGTTATTATAAGTCCTCATGTAGAGCAGTTAGGTATGTAAAAGCAGACTTAAAACGTACTATTTAACGTACGTACGTTATTAAAAGTTGCACAAAAACTTTTGTAACTAGATGATAGTAGTTCTGAAGTATCGCGTGAACAATATTTTGTAATTTTCATTCTTTCTCTTTCACACACTATTTATTACCCTCTTTCAACGTCTATTTATACTAACCGGTACCTTTTTACCACACTATTTAATTGACCTTACCTTGTACCTTGTTTAATTTCAGAGCATATTCAATTAGAGTTAGTCAAACAGGTAGGTCCTGGGCAATACCTACCCCACCAAAGGACGGGCGGACCCGAGGCTACGTTTAAATAAAGGCTTTTACCTACGTTGCTATCTATTTCGGATTTGTTTTCATGTAATTTCTTTATTCTGTACCGGGCAGCTCTCTTTTAAAAAATTAAAAATATATTTTGTGTTTTATTTTAAAATATTTAATTGGAAGGCATCTTTTTCCTGGTTCTGTACGTTTCATTGGTATTGGTAAGATTAAATGATTTCCATCTTAAATATTAATATGAAACACCTTTTTCTTATAAATTAAAAATAATTTATAAGTAGTAATTTACATAAATAAATAAATAAATAAATATTACTGGACAATTTTACACAGCGACATCTAGCCCCGTGGTAAGCTCGAAGCTTGTTATAAATAATATAGACGAGTTATAAATGATTTATTAAGTTATAAGTTTTTTCTGACAGCTTTGAATAGCTATATAAAAATTTGAATAGCTTATTAAAATTAGCAACAAATTTGGTACCTATCCTTTTCGGGTTACCTAGCGGTAATCATGCATTGCATACACTGAAACTTCCATTTTATTTGATACAAAACAAAATACCAACCAACATCACAAACGTAGAATTTCCAAAACAGCGCGTGTTGTCTAAGCCCTTTAAATTTATTTTACTATCCATTCCCAAAGCGACCTCGATCGCACTGGATGTTGCGGTCCATTACATATTTTCCTGTCAACAGTCATATAAAAATTTACGCGTGAGGCAGATAGTGGTGTTTACACCCGAGGGACCAATAGTCAGTCATAATCTACTCCCGGGCTCTTCAGGAACCATCAATATTACAGCTGCGATAAAAATGCTTTTACATGATACAATAACTTAGCAAAATTTCATTAAGCTTGTAATAATACCTAGTCTAGTTTTAGATTAGTGTTTATGAGTCGTCTTAATGTTTGTAAACAAGCACATAGCTACAAGCTGTATATCTGTAGAAACCTATTTCACTTTCAAAATTTTCGTGAGTTATACTATTCATTGGAGTGCGGGACGCTCACTCCTCCTGATAAAGACTGCTCTTGTTGTGGTCGAAACGTCGAGAGTTGTTTAACTCCTATGTAAATACGTGAGTAATTCCCGTTGTACAAAATGAACTGTAGAAACCTATTCTAAAACTAGACAGGATTTGAGTCCACCAAAGCTTTGAATTAGATTTTAATTTAAAATGGTAATATAAACAATTAGGGAGCATAAAGTAGGCCCACGTTCGACCTCCACAAATATAAACGACTTGATTTGATTACGGGAATCAGAGCAACACTCGACCATTCAGTTCAGATTAACAAGATGGCCCCTGAATGGGCTATCGACCGAAAACAATAACATTTCGCTTGTCGTATTTTTAATTAAATTGAAATATTCGTTCGTACTCAGACATTCATCTGAGGACAAAATTCCGAGCAACAAAGGGACCCCAGATTAAATTTCCGGCGGGGTCCACTTCTGCCCTAAAATGCTCTTTAGTACCCCATTACAAAAGGATTCGTTGTAGCTCTAGAATATTAGAATACCTCTCATTTATTTGTTCAATGAGCACTTTTGTTGTCCACTTTTGGAATTCCAGAACGGATGTCTTCTCCATGTGATGGAGAGGGTCGCGTGAGGGCTTCTACTTGACTGCTCACTGAAGCGCACTTTTCTATGTTTAAAAAACCCAAGAATCGTATTTTATACAAATCCTGTGGTGCAAGAAAACCTGTTTTACACGTGTAAATAAACTTAATAATAAAAGTAGTAACAATGATTAAGTATCTCATTTAAATTAGCTGTAACCGTGGCGATATCTAGAGCTTGAACGGCAGCGTCAAAGCTCATAAGAATCGCAATATACCCGCATTAGATACGGCCCACGAGCGGGACTTATGTTCAGCGAAAATTCAATTGGCTCATTCGCAACTTTCCTGGCCTATCGCTGGGCCCTTTTATTGCTCTGGCAATATCCTCTACGCAACGAGGGTGTTACACACAACAGGGTTATTTGGGCACACTAGCGCTTCCTTAACTGCCACTAAACACTTTCAGATCTACCAAAAGTATATTTTTTATTAAACTACACGAGAAACAATATTTTCGATCTAAACTTCATAGTGAAAATATTTTCATAGAAAATTAATTTCATCAAAGATTTTTATTTAATTATTATTACCACTAAATAACTTTATTAGTCAAAGGGGACTTTCCACTTTGTAGTAAAATTGGTGGGATTCAAATAAGCCTTTATATTTAAATTAGTCGAAAGGGTTAGTACATAATATAAGTTTATTCTCTCAATTCACTCACGCATCCTTACTACTTTCCACATCCGATTTCATAGTTTCATATAATTAATTTTCTTCCATTTCTTACAATGTTCACTCAAATAAAAGATTTAAACGAACAAGACATTGTATTTGAGTCTGATGTAATGAGAACAAGTAAAACTTTCGAGTCGAGTAATAGAGACGTTGTTACGGCATTACATCAGGGTGTAATGTAATGAGAGTAGAGCCGAGGAAGTCCCGAGTAGTATTTATAAACAAAGCGTCCGTCCCTCATTATACTAATCCCTTTCGATGGATTCCAACGAACTCAGATTAAGGGGAAAACTTCCATTTTTCCTTCTCGAATCTTCTTCAGCGTTTTAAAACGTTGTTTGATCGCTGATAAGTTGTTAAACATTTCTTTTTAGACTCTTTGTTTTTGGACTTGGTTCGTTGTTTATTAAAAGTAAACAATCCATGAACTCGCGAGGTTAAAGTAACTTTGGTTCTTGAGTTATGTGCTTTTATGTGGTAAAAATTAAGGCAAGCCTTAGGCGTTTATTTTTCAGACGAAGTTAAGTGTAGGAAACTTCTGTATTCAAGGTTATAACTACGTAATTTCTTGTTAAAGTATAATAATTTGTTATTAAGGAAAACTATTTTGGAATGTTTTAGTAGCAAATTCCAAATAACGATGCTTCGTATCGAACGATTTCGGAATAAAATTAAACGGTTTGTGCGGCGTTCCCGTCATCATGTCGGGGTCGTTTCGACTCAAAACTAATGCAATAAAAGAGAAAAGGCAATTCGTGGGATTTCGGATAAAGTTACGTGAGGTTTCTACCAAACTTCAATTCTTGCAAATTTTTGTCCAACTCTGTAAACATTTGTATGAAAGAAAAGAAATTTAAAAAATCACCTGTCTGAGTCGTTGGGACACTACCTGTGTCCGTCTGACATGATTTCCAGCCTGATCAGGTGTGTTTTTCTTTGTGTGTTGTGTATTTAAAAAACTTAATTTTATATTTTGTATTTATACTTTTTATGTTCTCTTATTAAATGATGTACAATAAAGTAATTCTACCTATCTATCGTTGATGCATCTGTTAAATAAATAAATATACAAATATGTATTATACATATATGTATTTATAATTCAACCGATAACCAATATAAAGTTAAAAGCGAGATAAAATCACTATTATGTATCCACCTTAGTTTAAATTAATGTGTATAAAATATGAGGTTTACAGTTCATTGAATATCCATTGCACTTGTTATAAATTAACTTAGCAAGTCAGCATTATTAATTCACTCTCAACTTTGGCTCAAACTATGTAGTTTTCCGTTAGTAGTAGTACCGTAGCCAGTTAGACCATGCTATTTTGATTTAACTAGACAGCGATTCTAAACTAGATTACAACAGACAGAAACATGGTATTTCCAATTTAAATCCCTTACAGGAAGTAACCCTGCTGAATCAAAGTAAACCGGCAAAAGAGTTGTAATCCTCACAGCCAAATAGAATGCGGGCTTGAATGTGGGTTGCCGATTAGTTTGCTACATGACCTTGTCCTAATGCTATTCAAGTTGAATTTGTGAGGGTGAATACTCTCTACTCTTCTACCCTAGTTTGTTTTGGGAATCTGATAATCTGTATCAGGGATACCAAATACGGGTAGGTATAGTGAAGGTTGTCGAGAAAAGCGGGTATAGGTCGAGCACAGGGTTAAATGGCGCACATGAGAGTTACTTCGATCGATAAAACCTTTTACAGGGTGAAATAGCTTGCCCGTTACTTATTCCGATGGCTATGAGTAAAATACTGTCTTTTTTAATCTAAAAACTAAATTAATAGTAGGTTAATTCAGTCTAAGCTACGGCGGAAATAATTAATAATAACTGATTTTTGTAAGTTTCAGATCGAGTAATTTTGGCAGAATCTAAAGCTGCATCATGCTTATAATATCTGTAAAATTATTGACACACATGTCTCATAAACAAAATAATTTCTACTTTGTTCGTGTTGTTGGTAGTAAAATTATCAAAGGCAGATTGAAGAACGGAAAGTAAAAGATCACAGAAGCCAAGTTTATTTTGCAATGCAGTGCTGAAACTGCAGCTTTTACGATCGGTCTCCGGAAGCTCGATTGGTAAAACAATGCAAGAAAGTAGAACATCCCGACACTTTTATACTATGTGAGTTTTTAAGTAGATTCGTAGTTTGCGGTTATACATACCTACTTCAGGAAGTTATTTTGGTTACAAAATTTATAGCTATCCAAATAATATTATGTGGGAGCACACTCGACTTTCATTCCGAAGGTTGTCGGGCTCAAACACAGCCGCGCACCTCTGGATTTCTTAAAAAAATATGTGCGCTTTGAAAGTGTGAAGGCAAACATCGCGAGGAAACCGGCATATTCTGAGAAGTTTAAAAAGTTTAAAGGACATGTATCATTTATTCACCCGCACTTGGCTCAGCAGTGGGAACATAAACAGGGGTGATAATGATGATAAAATAATATTAAATGTAAAACAACCATATGGATGTTGTGGTGCAGTATTGTGCATCCATTGGTGCAGTAAGACCGACTAATGGTAATCCTTTAGTAGTTATTATTACTGCGATTATCAACCCAATTAGTAAGCCTGGTGATCATACTAAATCCCCCAGGAATAAGATTTTTGTGAATCCGCGACCAGTAGGTAATAAGCAGTTACATGAGTTAAAATGTTAATGATTATGATACATAATGAACGTTCAACAATAGGCTAACCTTGCTTATCGTCTAATCAAGCCATTATGACAAAATAAATTTTCCGAATGTCCTGTGCAGATTCAAATACGATAAGTTCAAAACGCTTTTTAAATCGTTATTTGAAACAAAACATCGAAAGACTATCTCATATAAAATTCAGAACATGTCTGCAAAGATTACTTGGAAATAGATAAAGGGTATTAACCGTCTATTCCCAAAGTGCACTCCATTCAAATGCAATGTGATTTGGAAGGCGTCCATGGCGCGCCATCCGGGCCTAACACCATTACGCAGAAACCAGCGTAACCTGATCTCTACAGCCTCCAAAAATACGCCTGAAACGGAGGATATTCTACTTTTGCAGGACCTGGTGAAGTTGGGCGCGTTATACCTGGGGAGTCGTGATGAGCCAACTCCCAGTAAATGCTCTTGTATTGCCGGTTGTAACGTTGAACTTAAGTCTCATAATGGAGATAATTAATTTATTTTCAGATAATAGCACCTATGTGTTTTGTTCTAGCAACCAACATTGTCTATTATTATGTTTAGTTGTTTGAATTCTCATTAAAAAAAACTATTTTCTGTTCTCCAAATGCATACTAATATAAAGCCGGCACAATGTGTTTTGGACCGCGCACAGTATTTTCGTATTATTCTGAAGTCATGTGAAGGTAAAATTGTTAACAAACAAAACCTTCATTCCAGCACCCAGCACACTGTAAAGTCTGAAACCCAATACAATTGCTATTTACGTTAACAAATTAATTATGAATAGGTAACTGAAATTTACGTCGGTTCCAATTAGCGGTGGGTAGATATTATATTGTACCTGATTTTCGATGGGAGAGATCTTTTTAATGAATCCGGGAATTTCGGAATAACTTTGATATTTTTATGAATCGATAATCGATACCCTGTAATTGAATGTTGTTAATGTTTATGGTTAATTATAATTAACGATGAGCTGCGCCATTAATTAGATCGGAACCAAATACTAAGATGAGATGATATTTTCTCTGTTTTATAATGTTTATTTATTTATAATAACAATATATTCATTTTAGGTAATTTGATGTTCGTATTATATACGCCCAAAAATATACCTTGATAATTATAGTATATTTGAAACTCACCGAATTAACAGCAGCCATTGCGACCCCGCTTTGCCGAATTCAGTATTACCCGAACATTCTGAAAGCAAATAATCAGTTTTTAAAATCAGATCAACGTAAATATACGTTTCTATAACCAAGTCTGAGATCAGATAACAGTATCTATATAGTAGGTTCACTGACGTGTATATGTAAATCGTTGTATTTCTATGAAAATTAAGTTCATGACTTGAGTTTTGACACAATACTGAACGATGAAGTCTCCGCGCTCCGACCGCCTATCAGATAGGTAAAGCTCGTACGTAGGTTGTTGAGTGTTTAAAAAAAAATGAGTGTTAACAATTAAAATATACATCGTCATCATCATTTCAGGCATTGGACGTCCACTGCTGGCCACAGGCCTATATAATTTCCAGTTACTACGGTCGGACGCGGCCTGCATCCACCGCGAGCCATCCCCTTTTACCAAATAATCTGCCCACCTTGTTGGTGGACGTTTAATTAAGTTATTGGTTTAATTAAGGTTTAACCCATTATGATAAATACTTAGATTGAACTTTCGAAAAAGCTCGAGTTTCCTAAATCAATTAGTATATAGCAATCACAATTTCTGCTACAAAATTAGACGGCAGAGCTGTAAAACGTTCGGAACATGTCCATTCAACGTAAATACGAAAGAGAACGTAAATGTCAATCGTAAAATTTGTCCGACTCGTAATTTATGTCGCATTAAATAAAACGCTTTCAAGACTGTCTTGTCACGCAGTAGGTAGGTCCAAGGAATGAAATTCAATAAAATCGTTTATATATATTTTATATCTGAGATGTTTCGTGGGACCAGAATTCTTAACAAATTGGTCCATTAATTTAATTTTATTTTTTGTGGATTAAATACTTAAAACTCGGTTTCAACTAAACGTTGTCTATCTCAGCATGTTAGGTACTTGTACATACGTAAAGGTTAATTGAACGTAAAAATATAACTAGAAAACAGCAACCAACTCCAGAGTAGTTAAGTAATTAGTCTATATCTAAAAGCAATATCGTAATTGCCAGAAAGCGTGTCGCCCTCGCTGACATTTTGCTTCAGCTCTGACTCAACTCAATGCAGTCTCAGGGCTAGACCAAACAGCGCAGGGCGACACCCTATTGCACAAAATACAAGCGTTGAAAATTATTTTAAACTGCACTGAATTTTATAAAAACTAGCGCGATATCTTTCCAATTGTTGCTAAACTGGTCTCAGTCATCAGCGTTTTTTTAAATAATAATCAATAAACAAAATTAATGGGTTATTCTTATCAGTCTATCAACAATAAAAAAAATCTATAACAACTTTCAGGCGTCATAATTCCATTGCAATGCTAATTAAATTCGGAAATGCGACAAATGCGTTTATTGTATAATAATAATTGATCTGATGGACATAATAATAGTTTTATGTGGAAATATAGAAAAATCTATTTAAGACAGGTAAAGTCCCACACAAAAGATATTTTTCTATATATCTCTGACAAATGTCTCAAAACGAAGATCGTTTCTCCTTATTTTCAATCAGCTCTTCATCTATTCTATTACACGGTGGCAACCCATGCGTGCAAGCAAATGTATACCATAACACTCAAGCATTAGTAATAAATTCCATCGCACAAGGCTGGGTCGAAATACGTCTCGAATAGAATAGTCGTTCACAGTCACTGGGGCAAACGTCCAAGTCCATTAATAAAATTGAATCAGACGGACATTCCGAAGCACAATATATGCATGTAAATAATACTGTTGGGAAACGACAGCTAATAGGAAGGACTTTGGGTCATGCACAAAATTATCGTGGCTGTTATGTGATGTCGTTATAATAAATACCACAAGAGTTGAATATAACATTTTAAGGAAATACTAGTTGGTATAATATGTTATTGGATGTCATGCATGCAGATTTAGGATCATTATTTAAAGACACAAAATTCATTTTGTACACTGTTTAATTACAGTTACAATGTACTCTAAATTTTCTTTGACACGACTCATAAAATAATTACTTCATAAGACCCGAGAGCGACAAACAAAGAGAGAACTTAAAAGAAAGAGTAACAAGCTTGATGTTGGCTGTTAGCGGCATAAAGACTCCTGGCAATGCTTGTGTAGTTTTAATTAAGAGTATCTCTCTCACGCTTTTACGACACTTTGGTCTGTAAAGGATCCTGTATAGTCAAAATTCTTCTTGGGGTTTTGACGAGAACTTACTTTCCATAGAGTTTAAATTCTCTAATACAAACAAGATCTTTTAAATTTTGCCTTTCAACGTGAATCCTGTGGTGACGCAAACTATTATACTTTTTAAATATTTTTGGAATTCCTTTGATTCTAGTTTAAACTAATCAAAGTGTCTGGAAATATTTGGGGGGGGGGGGGAGGGGCTCTTTACAACATTGGGATGCTCTAGGCTAATTAATATGAAACTAAGAATCCATAAATAATAAATGTTCAAAATAATAATGTTCAACTGTGCAAAATCTTATGTGGAATTCATGTTTACGAGCCGTAGTAATCAATAAAAGATTTGATAACGATGTGGTAGCTGTAAGTGACTTCCTGGTACTACATCCATACTCTCCAAATATGTAACACACGTACAAAAGGCTAACAATATGCAGAGCATGGAAATACCATATGTAATTCCCCCAAAAACTGTGCCTGCTGTTTACCAAACACAAAGGCCTTTTAGTTAATAAAATGCGAAGTTCAGTCACGTTTAGTGGGGCGCCAGTGAATGGTTGTTTTATGCCTGAAGTTAGGACGGTATGAAGACGCCCAGAAACTATTGCAAAACGTGAAACCTAAAGTTTGCTGTCGGAATTGCCTTCGAAACATTCAAACTGCTCGATTTAAGGCTTTTATGAGTCTCGTACGTGAGCATTTTAAACTAATCTGGATTCTATTATATGCTATAATATAAATGCTTAAAATTATTATCAGCTACGTATTACGTGGAAATTGACACAAATACACAGAATGGACTAAATCTATGGGTCCTAGAGGGACGGAAACTACCTTAAATTATAGTTTTCTTCAATCTTATAGGTCCAATACAACAACATTCATATGAAATACGTTTGTACATGCAATATAACTGAAGTATTAATAACAAGCATACAGTATAAATAAAGAGCAAAATTACTCTATCTCTTCGTACGCAGCTTTAGATTCCGATCTAAAGCTGCTTAGGTCCTATTTGCTATATGATTGTGTTTATTCCATTTAAAGTTGACAAATACATACTTGGCACATCACATATTGTAGTAAAATTACACAATATTCTCGTACGGCCAAATTAAGTCTATTTTACTTACTGATGGAATTTAATTATTATTTAGATTTCTTTGTATTTTTAGTCAGCCTACGTTGTCGCACCGTGCAAAAGCCCCGAAAAAATATAATGTTATTTTACGTATCCAAAGCAAATCGTTATCTTCATAAATCCCTACATTATAATGATGTTACATCGATACGGATGATGAACAATGAGCGCTGGGACAGGCCGGGGGCTAAAATTCATCTATTATCATTTTGTAAGCCACTGCCAACACTGGACGATATGATTGATGGGATGTCGTGAGCTTAGCTTACGAGTTACGATATTATTTAGACTGCATGCGTAATGTTCTAAGAATATCAGCTATATTAGTTATTTTAATGATCCATTTCGAACTGAATTTGTACTTGAATGAAAGTTGACTAGCTCCGTTCGTTTGTAGATCGTTTCATAATAATTATGTAGCTAGGTATAGTAGGTAAGAGTATATAGCTGCTAATCAAATTTGTCTATCTAAATGGCAAAAAAGAAAGGTTCGACTGTTGTGATAGAGTACATACCTAATAGGGCATCTAATTCCGCCGAGGATTAGTATGTATAAATACGATCTGCAAGATTCTTGTAAGTTCAGTAGCCGATCTAAAAATATCGAAATAAATAAATAATAGTCTCTTTCCAGGCCACGAGGCCTATGAGGGCAAGAATGCACAAGAAAGTCGGGCATCAGAGAAGAGTGGGTATTTGTGAAGCTTGCCGCCAACGATTGAAGTGATGACCATGACCACTCCGTCAGAAATTATACCGTAAAAGTATATTTTATCTAGTAGTTGTTGTAATATTTAGAATAAGATTGTATAATATTCTTCAGAAATAAGTACCCTATTATTAAAAATTCAAACGTTTAAAATTTCTTTAAACTACAAAAAGCTTTTGACTTAACACGGAAAACACCGCTGTTGCATTTTCTTTTATAATCCCCGGAAAAAGTATGCGTAATTACAAGCAAAATTTTCATTTATCACAACAAAATAAAGACACAGCTTAGCTGTTATAAAGGCGTCGTCATTTTTATCACTTTGCATGAAAACTTTAATAAAGTACCGTCACTACGGCAGGCAGGTAACTTATTACATTTTTATGCACGGCCCGCTTTTAATTTTGTCTCGTACCTACAACTTACACGGAAAGATTTACAAGAAAATTATTTTCAACCGTGAATTAAACATGTTTAATAAAAACAAGGTCTGACAGTAACTAGGTACTTGTATCTTGTTTATTATGAGTTACATACTTGAAATAATTTATCAACGTTTGTGTCGATGATGTAGGAGGTGAAAATAATGTTCTTTGTTTAAAATAATGTACCTAAATCTAAATGATGATGATATATGTCGTGTAGAGAGATGTGTAGGATGTCGAGGAGTGTGTGTTTATCAGGAGGGCTTATAGTTGATTATGAAGTCACCAGGTCTAACGTCACAGTCGTCTTCATGTTCATAATAAAACCACAACGAAACGTCCATTATTTATTCCAATTAACAATGTTTCGGTCAAACTACTCTGAATTTACGACTACTCGAACAAGAATACATTTTTACTAACAAAGCACTGTTCCAACCGACTACTCGAACAAGAATACATTTATTACTAACAAAGCACTGTTCCGTCCAACGGCTCAAACAAGAATGTTCTGCTAGCTCGGCCGACGGTCGTATTTAAAGGAATTAAAGCGGTCTGAACCAGTTTTTCAAGTAACAGGCGCGTCGAAGCGCCTCAACCCGTAGCGCGATGCGGCCGGTACAAACCGGTTCTGAGTCATATTTCAACCGATGTTCTTGCCTGCCCCGACACGGCCATGCTGATAGATGGTGCGCGCTCTGCACCAGTCGTTTTTCTGGAAAAGATGAAAAAGTTTCTCTGAGCTAGGTATCCATTCAAAGGTACACTAGCTGATAATTTGGTGCAAGGTTATTTGTTCTGATAATTGGATCTCAACCACCAAATTATCAGCGAAAGTTTAAAACATGGTACTTAGAATGTTTATTAGAAAAATGGATAAGGTAAGCTGACAGTGAGTGAGTTATTATTATTGTTATCAATGTTCATGTTCCACGTATTTACATTGTTTTATAATTTTTATGGCCAATGCTTGCACTCCACGTACTTGCATGGTTATTAAGGTACTCTAGGAATTTCTCATAAAGTAACTCGTGGAAAGTCTCGCCTTAGTACTCGCGGAATTTCTTACCACTCAGTACTCGTGAATTTTTTTCAACGTTATACTCGGGGGATCTTCCTAACGATACACTCGCGGAATTTCTTACCACTCAGTACTCGTGAATTTTTTTCAACGTTATACTCGGGGGATCTTCAACGATATACTAAGGGATCCTCTCAACGAGATACTCGTGGATTTTCTCATCGTGATATTTGTGGAATTTTTCGTAGAGGTTAGTAAAAGGTAGTTGTTTGTGTGTTTATGTAAAATCTACAGTTCGCCAAAATTTTTTTTTTTTTCTTTCTTTTTCTTTCTTTTGTTTGTTTGTTTTGGTTGCATATTGCTTAAAGTTTACGGTACTTGCCTAGGTAGAAGTGTTGCATGGTAGAACTACAGGATCGTATTCATCCGCCTACTCGGCCATACTGACAGGCAGTGCGCGCTCTGCATCTGCCTCGAAGGGGTCCTCGTAGTGCGGGAATGACTGACAGGCGGTGCGCGCTTTGCACCTGCCTGGTCTGCAACTGTCTGTAACAAAGAGAGTTGCTTTTGAGTTTGGTATCTGTTTACAACTCCATCGAGTTGAACAAAGTTTTAATGAAGAATATGTAAGGTCTCGGAGGGTAAGAGTTCTGGGGAAAATTTATAAAAATGATCAACTTAACTTTGTTTCAGTCGGAGTCTTGCTCAGGCAGTCTAGCATGGGAGGTGGATGGCACGGGCTCGCTTGCAGTAGTGTTTTGAGGGCCTAGTGCATCGTCTTCTTCCACCAACACAGCCCTACTGACAGGCAGTGCGTGCTCTGCATCTGCCTCTCGGAGTATATCATCAAGTACTCGTAGTGCGGAAGTGAATGTCAGTATGATCCTCAATTGCCTGCTTGCCCGGCATCCCGGTCCCGGGTCAGTTTTTGCATCACTTTATAAAGACGCAGGTAGTTCCAAAAATATGTCGTCAGTATAGTTTAACTAAGCCATCTTCTTGGTCTTGGGTCAGTTTTTGCATCATTTTATAAAGACGCAGGTAGTTCCAAATCTCTGACGTTAGTATGGTTTAACTAAGTCTTCTTCTTGTTCTTGGGTCAGTTTTTGCATCATTTTATAAAGATGCAGGTAGTTCCAAAAATATGTCGTCAGTATAGTTTAACTAAGCCATCTTCTTGGTCTTGGGTCAGTTTTTGCATCATTTTATAAAGACGCAGGTAGTTCCAAAGTTCAGATCTGTGATCCCATTTGTTCAAGTCTGTGACCCCACTTGTTCAGGTCTGTTATCCCACTTGTTCAGGTCTCTTATCCCACTTCTGATGTCGTGTAGAGAGATGTGTAGGATGTCGAGGAGTGTGTGTTTATCAGGAGGGCTTATAGTTGATTATGAAGTCACCAGGTCTAACGTCACAGTCGTCTTCATGTTCATAATAAAACCACAACGAAACGTCCATTATTTATTCCAATTAACAATGTTTCGGTCAAACTACTCTGAATTTACGACTACTCGAACAAGAATACATTTTTTACTAACAAAGCACTGTTCCAACCGACTACTCGAACAAGAATACATTTATTACTAACAAAGCACTGTTCCGTCCAACGGCTCAAACAAGAATGTTCTGCTAGCTCGGCCGACGGTCGTATTTAAAGGAATTAAAGCGGTCTGAACCAGTTTTTCAAGTAACAGGCGCGTCGAAGCGCCTCAACCCGTAGCGCGATGCGGCCGGTACAAACCGGTTCTGAGTCATATTTCAACCGATGTTCTTGCCTGCCCCGACATATATATTATTGTAACAAAACGTTAAAATTTTGGTATCACTAAATAGACAGTGTTAGGACATCGATAGAGTTTCAGAGCGTACAAAGTAACACTATATTCTGGCTCGTGGTCAAGTGGGAATTAAGTGCAATGGAATTTTCAATTTTTCCAAACGATGTTTGTGATTTTTTGTCAAAGGGAAATAGGATTATTTTGTGTTTTTTTTTTAAACAAATATATCTGTAACATATTGACGACGTTGAAGAGTCTGTTGACACTTTTATGAAAAGTGGAAGTATTGAATTTAACTAGTAAAATCAAAATATTTAGGTATTAATAATACTTCTGACTATCGGACTAACATCATAACCCCCGTCATAAAAACCTATATCACGTCTACTGTTGGGTCTCACGGCACAAGCAGATTGGTGATGAGTACAGTATATTATTATAGAATGACGCTATGCCTGTCTACTGGATTCTTATTACGGTCACCTACTAAATTTTTTTTACAGTGGACATTTTGATGTATCATATTTTTGAGAACTTTAAGAGTAAAAAAGTGTTGGTTCAAAATTGAAACTCTCGGTGAATTATATAAAATTCAAATAAACCTAAAACTGTTACCTTATCTGCACGAGTTTGCCTTCCATTTATAATTTTATTTATTTTAAATTAAACATCACACCTAACTTGGTTTGTGTTACATTGCATTTACACATACATCAAACGTGTAGATACTATAAAAATGCCAGAGAAGGTCAACCCCGCGTCAATGGCGGACTGCTGCCGTGTTTACTAACAATAAAACACTAGTTTACGACAAACAATGAACTTTACCGCGTACTATTATGACCCACATTAACATTTTTAAAGGTTCCACATTAACATTTTTCAGAAATACGTTGTTCGAGACGTTTAAAGTAAACGGTTTTACGTGTCCATTTAAATCTTTGTTTCCTATGGCAATAAATGTTTTGTTGTAAGAAAACCGTAGGTATAAGAATTAAAAAGCATAAAAATTTAGTATATTTCTTTTTTAAGAGGCGTGAAAAAAACATTTATCATCATTTCAACCATCAAATTTTAACAGATTGTCGATTCGGAACCTTCACTAAATAATCTTTTTTTTACCACGGGAAAAAAAATCGGCGAGAAAGAGTGGCGGAAAACTAGTATCATTATAAAATGTACCTAAATAACTGAAACAACATTGATCAATTAAATCAGAACACTCATTGTCCGTAAAATAGAAAATACGAGTAACATTTGAACAAAAACTTAATGTAACGAGAACGCACAAAGGGTGAAAACCCACGTTCAATACCTTTACCCATCACTTAGTTGAATATTGAAAGGTTAATCCGGTTTTATCCGGATCAATGTTTGTTTACCCACCGGCCATATTTTATTCTGTTTAAATTTCAAACTATTTTGTACAGACGAATTTTGCGTCAGCAAAGAAGAATGTACAATGACGAAAGTTTTGCGTCAGACTTCCCTAAATGATGTTCGTTGTACACCAGAAATAACTATTTAGTTAGTTTTGTCTATCTTAAGAAATGTAAATTGTTTAGCTGTGCTTAAAAATGGTTTACAATCTTCCACGTATTCTCATCTTTTCTGTGTAAGGTAGCGTAGAATTGATGAGTTCATAAGAAGTCAATAGTTTGAAAATTGTCACAAATGTTTTTCAAACAACCAAAATGTTAGATATTCAATATTTTTTGCAACTGGTTGTTGATACAATACCGATTATATTCCGATAAAAATGGTATTCATGCCAATAATTTGGAACTTTACGGACCTACTGGAAACGATCCATTAATATGAATACAGGAACTATAAGTGTACATGTTTCGGCTTTACGATTCTATCGAATTCCTCTCCGGCTATTTCTCTCGCACTGCATTATGAGTAAGGCCACATGGACGTCGTAAATTTTATGTTAATTTTGTTGTATGAATACTGAAGGAATCCACGAGGCAAGATGTCATGTCGTAACGTTTTATAACAGAACATTTCAGTGGAAGCTATCCTCGAGATATGAACATTACAAGTAAGCACATTCATAGCATTTATTATGCAAACAGACATGTAGAGTGTGGGGCCCTTCTTTCAAATGTTCTCGTATGTTCTATGAAGCAGGCTGTACACGTTGTGTAACATAATCTCCTCTTTTGAGGGTGTAATTTGGCCTATAATGGGGATAGAGGGACGAACAATGCGCGCAGTGCCTCAATTTTGTCAATTACTTTTTAAATCTAAGAATGAAGAGGAAATTGCAATGCATTTCGACTCAGACGGGACTCGGCTCTTGTGTTCGGTTGAATGTTTTAAAAGACATACTCGTAGATTACCTATTAAGTAAGACCAATAAAAATATTTTTAAACCACTCTTCAATACGTGTACAGCAATACGTAGGTATTGTTTTATGGCAATACCTCCAGACGTAACATTTACCAGGTCAATCCGCCGTCCTGTCTTGCATCAATATAATATATTCTAAATACGTAAGCAATACGTAGGTATTGCTTTATGGCTGTACATAGCATAAATTGTACTATGTAGATAGTACATACTATTTATCCCTATATTTATTCTCCTTAGTGCTCAAAATATAATACTTTAAGTACGTACCCTAAGCAAAACTTTCTAGATACTAGCCAGTCACATTTTATTTGAACAGCGTCGCATAATGTAAATTTACTTGATATGATTGAAAGTAAAATATACCAGATAACGTCAAGTTGACATTTTCACGTTCAAATGATAAAAGGATTCGTTTCATAAAAAAAGAAGCTGGAAGAAAATAATTTAGAAAAAATATATTGATGCAAGACAGGACGGAGGATTGACCTGGTAAATGTTACGTCTGGAGGTTAAGCTGAAGGATCTTAGCACTTAGCTCTCAAACTTTAGTACCTAAGCGTCTATCCATTGTTTTGATCGTATTTGACAAACTATGACTTTGAACTAGGTTGTGCAACCAAATATCTAAGTCAAATAAAATTATAGCTGTCTTTTTTTAGCTATACTAACTAGCAAGCGACTGATTTTTATACAAAATATACTTTTGGAGAAAACTCTATCCTCCTCGTTGTGTAATGACGCCATGCTACAGAAAAACAATAAAACGTCACATAAAGCTTGCATGATTTTAATTCCCGGCGGGGACATAATTTTATGTGTCATGCAAACATTCGTTTTGCGGGATTTTGTTTTAACGTTAGTTTAAAATATATTTAAGCACGTTGAATATGTACTGAATTCAAGCGTGCCAGACTTTATGTCTATAGTCGTGAATCTCAAAATAGTACCGCCCGCGGCTTTGCCCGCTTTATTCCGATGTTTTTTCACCTTTTAAACCTTCCCTAGTGTTCTACGACTTTTTGAAACCAAAAGCACCTAAATCGGCCGAGCTGTTCATAAGTTATAAAATTACAATGAAAAGTGACATTGATTTGATATATGTATATTGATGATTTCATATAGGTATGTATTGTAGAGAATTTCAGTTCTCTTCTCCTTTTAAATATCAGAAGTCAGATCATGTTTTTGGTCGATAACTGTAGGACATAAAATGTCTAAGTAGAATTTCCTCTCTTAGACAGTTTCGGCATGTGCCTGACACTTTTAGTACCTGTAGGTATAAGCGGCCTTTTAGTAGTAAATATTTTGTGGTTATTACGTATTTGTTTACTTTATTATACCTACTCGTAGTTCAAAGTACCTAACATAATCACTTTCTTACTATTCGTATTAATAACGGAACCAATATGAAGATTCGTTTTTGTGTTTCTTCAACTCGTTCGCTTTCATATTTTATCTTGTTAAAATTAATAGTATTGTCACTGAAACTAGAGGCAAACTTTTATTTATTTTTACACATAAGTAAATTATACCTTACTGAATCCCCCAAAACCTATAATGGGAAGACCCATGCTCAGAAGTGGGACACAGCGTATATTGTTACGATGATAATGATAAAATTTGAAAGTTAGAATTTTCACGTTCGCTTTGTCTATGTTTAGCGCACGTATGGAGACAAAAGTTATTTTAGTCAGTGACGTCACACGCTCTAAATTTTTTAGAGAAAATAGCAACACTGTTTGCAAAAAATAACAAAAAACATCGACTTTTTATTTCTCTCTGTCACTGGTCCAGCGACATTGATTTTGTCACGTCTTGTTTTAGTGGCATATCTTTTTAGTCTAAGAGTTCATCACCATCACTACAACCCATTATTAACCACCCATTAGCCTGCCCATTATTAGTTTCGGGAATTTGGTATTGAAGTCCAGTCAAATATCTAAAATAAAACCGACATCCATTATCAGTTTGCTTAGGCGGTAAGGCTGTTGGTTAGAGATCGTTGTCAGTTAGTACAGTATTCAGAATGACACTGCTGCCCATCTTCTGATTGTGGACCTAAATAGGTTTAGCGACACCCGCGGCAAAATGAGGTGTTACTATTCTTAAGCCGGCACGGCATACAGGATTTTCTATTCACTTGTCTGATATTATATTTAATTGTACATAAGATCATTAAAAAAATAACAACAGATGTGGATCTCTTGAAATGTAATAAATTTATTTTAATAAATGGATGTTATTTAATTATATGCATTACATTATGTACTCTTTTATTTTAAGTTTTTCATATCATTGTTTTCATAACAATAAATTGTTTATAAAATCTTACTCCAGTACTGAGAAGTAGCAGTCTTATAACTTTTTTGGTGCTACAATCCTAATTTTCTAGCTCCCATATAGTTCTTTGTAATATTACCCTTTTTCTCGTCACAGTCTCGTGCGTATTATTTTGCGTTCAATATGAGTTTCTTGCGTCGAGCTCCTGCCTCGCACACGTCATAAATCGACCGTTACTCCGTAGTTACGTTGTTTTTCGGTTACGTTTCTCTTCTCCGAGCCAAGAATGTAATTCATTTAATGGAATCGTAAGCGATGTATCAACACGCACACAAGATTCCTCTTTTATTCTTTTGTTTGTGTAAGTAACTGGTATTTAGGGTGTAACAATGAACATGGAAGATATTTTTTGGATAGAATCAGATTAGGTTCAGCAATGTTAGAGAAGCCTTTAAAACAAGACCTGTTTTGAAAAATAAGGTCAAGACCTGTTTTGAAAAATAAGATACACATTTTGTGCTTAGTAAATGGTAAAAGTATAAAATCTACATTATAATAGAACTAGTTTCAATGATGTCATTATCAGTTATTTATCAAGGGTACTGATGGGCGCTACGCCGCGTAGCAGTTTCGTAGCAGTTTCGTAGCAGACTCAACTAAGCTTCTACAATAACAATTCCTAAAAACTAAAGCTAATTTTTAACAAAATAAATTAAATAATACATTACAACCTTGACTTCTACTTTTTAATCAGGTACGATTTACGATTAGCCTATCACACTGCTGGGCAAAGGCCTCCCCTGATCCCTTCACGACTCTCAGGTAATATAATAGTAATATCTCTTTTATCAGTTAAGGAATAAAAATCCCTGTGGCAAGTTATTACATAACTTCCAACCCGATGTCATGGGCCTACAAATCACTGATGCGATACAAATCATCTGAAATACATTTCTATGCTTACATAGCCAACTGTAGTTCATATAGCCTGGTATGTTAATTAGTATGTAATTCCATTAACTTTGTCAATTTGTGGCTATTTGGGGGTTATTCCGCTGGTTTTCACTCAGAAAATAATTTTATATACAAAACAATAATGCTACAAATTCAATCATGTTGTGTTCACTGCTCGTATTTTATTTGAACTACGAAACACTATGGGTAAGCTTTGTTCCCCACTACTGTTCACAGCTGCAAAAACCCAATTAATTACTCATACACCAAGTATTTAATTAATGCACCGAACGTTGGACATAATTACGAGTTTGAGCAGAAAATTTTAATTGCGTTTTTTTTTTCAGTTAATAAAGCTACAGCGTCCATGATCTTCTGGTTTTTAAAAACATCTGGAATATAAAAAGTGTAAAAGGATGTCTATGTAGTTTATTCTATTGGTTTTTAAAATAATTGACCTATAATATTTATTATCAATAAAAAACTATTATGACTATTATTAATAATAATAATAATAAAACTCTTTATTGTACACCAAATAAATAAAAAATACAAAAAACAACAAAAAGAATCAAGTACAATGGGCGGCCTTATCGCTAAAGAGCGATCTCTTCCAGGCAACCTTTGGATGGAAAGAGAGCAAAGAAATAAAAAATTGACGGGTGTACTACTCAGTATAATACGTAATGTAATATAATACATAATGTAAAATAATACATAATGTAAGTATACATAATATAATACATATTAATAGATGAGAAATAATATAATACACTAATGAATACTAATTTATGGAGGTGAAATATATTAAATAAATACATGTTATATACTTATTAAGCCTGGAGCAGACCGGATGCGTATGCGTGACATCGACGTAACCACGTCGTTGTCACGCGCCCGCTTACGACGTAACCCAATGTCACACCGAGCTACGGATACGTCTACCCTGACGCTTACGCAATAGAGCTGTGAACGCAACGCATGCCTCGTGCCCGGCTCCAGCAACCATATTACTGTTTTTGAAGGTGTTGTGCACTATGTGTTACGAAGATTGGGTATATGGAGTTCATCTGTTCTAGTAATTCATCTGTCGAGGAAGAAGCTATATTACTTCTATTGTGCCAGAATACTTCTGCTTGCCAGACACACTTTTACAGCCGTGTTGGCTAAGTGGGAGCATACTCGACTTTCATTCCGAAGGTTGTGGGTTCAAACCCCGCCGCGCACCACTGATTTTTCTTCTTGGAAAAATATGTGTGCTGTAAAAAACACGTGCTCTAACGGTGAATGCAAAACATCGTGAGGATACCGGCATGTTCTGAGAACTTTGAAAAGTTTGAAGGACATTTGTCATTCACCAACCCGCACTTGGCCAGCGTGGTGAATTAAGGCCTAATCTCTCTCGTTAAGAGAGAAGTCCCTGTGTCCCAGCAGTGGGAACGCGAATAAATTATGACTTCTGCTTGTCCAAAAAAAATGGGTCCATGATATAAATGAACGGAATGTACCTATATACAATGATTTGACTGTATAAACATTCATATTTATGCACAATTTCAATAAGTTTTTCTTTTTTATCGCTATTAATTACTAATCAAAACAAAATAAAAATCACTTTTTCTATATTAATAATTTCGTGCAGGGAAACGAAACATAAAAAAATATTGATTCTGAGTCGACAACATATATCCGGAAAATTCGTATTATGGAGAATTTCGTTAAATTCCGACTGTAAAAATACAAATAATAAACAAACCGCCATTTTTGGTGTCAACAAACACGTCCCGTTTCCATAGATACAGATACGTACGCCTTCATTTTGTAATAAAATACAACTGACAGTAATTTCGCACGCACTGCAAAGGTACGTGCGTGTTCAAATATGTTCGGTGTGACGTCCATAATGGCGCGCCATTGAATACAACGTCATCAATGCGACGTTGCCGCTCTGTTCTGCGTAAGGCATGGCGTAAGTCACGCAGCCTGTTTGTGTCATGGGAGCTGCATTGCGTAGGGCTACACATGACGTCTATGCGCACGTCTACGTCACGCAAGCGGTGTGTCCTGTCACATACATTCCCATACATTACAACTCAGTGGTACGTGCACGTCTACCCTTACGTGTACATATACGCATCCGGTCTGCTCGAGGCTTTATAGCTTTGACAAATAAAAATCTTTTAATAGTTTTTTAAAAATTGGCAATGACTTAGCTTTTCTCAGGCTGTCAGGTAAATCGTTCCACAGGCGAACTGCGTGGACAGAAAAAGACTTATCGTAGAAGGAAGTATTATTATGACTATTAAAAGAACTTTAGGGCAAAAGTTCTGTTAAAAATTAATAGAATAAATCATTGCATTAAAAAACGAGCATTGGTTGTAAGAACTGTAATGTATGTGAGTAAAAAACTTTTAAACTTTGAAGATGTACGTATTAAAGATGTTAAAAACTTCGCTATTACGTGTAATTGCAACTATGTATTACAAGCTTACCATTAATACATAACCATTAATACAACAAGGCTTCAAACACGATCAAATGCTACATTTGATCGAATTAGGATTATGCATACCATACACACTGTAATGACGTCATATCACAAAGATCAGTGACATGATTATATGAAACGAAGATGTACTTTGATCTATTAAGCGCTTTCGTTGCTGTAAGTAAGTACCTACTAGACATCGATTGTGAATTAATCTGTCAGAATTGAACGAGATATTAACATCAAAGTACCTACTTCCAGTAAGTAGATTATTTCGATACATTCATGTTATTTGTAGTAGACGTAAGTATGTATTAGAAATAGAATCTACATCTCATGAAGATTAAATATAAATAAATAAATAAATATAACTGGACAATTTTCCACAGCGACATCTAGACCCGTGGTAAGCTCGAAGCTTGTGTTACGGGTGCTAGATTTCTGATATACTTAATATAATAATATACATACATACATATATAGATATTATTTTTTTATTATACATAGATAACACCCAGACACCCGGAACAAATATTTGCAGATCATACAAATTGTTGTTCCGAGGCGGGAATCGAACCCGCAACCTCTTGCGTCGCAGGCGGACCTTCGCCCGCTGCGCCACAGAAGTCGTCATGAGATTATAATATCGTCATATGAGATTATAATAATATTATTGATCCATGCCTTGTTGTGATTGGTAGTTTTAAAAATGCTTAGACATTTTGTAAATATAAAACGTTATGTCGAAGGTTTTATACATTGTTTTTTTTTGTAATTTAATGAATAATTTTTTGACGTGACTAAGTGTTCCCTGATGTTCCAAAATTTGTAAATAAATGAATATTAATATAAGATCGTAGCTTCGCCCGCAGCTTTGCCCGCTTGCTCACCTTGTAAACCTTCCCGGGCCTAAGACTATTTTGAAACCAAAAGCACCTAAACCGGCCCCGCCGGTTATAAGTTTATACACATAATTAATTTATTAATAGAAATTTGACAAATCACGTGTAGGTCTGTATAAAATGATTAATTGGGTGCAAATCGAATACCTAGAAATTAAAAGTCCGTTGATATTGAACATAAGTTCAGTAAAAACGAAGCGACAAAGTCGGGATGGAACTTGTTTTCTAAATAAAATACTGTAAAGAACGATTCCATTATCAATTCATTAATTAAGTAAATCTAGTCTCAGTAGTAAATAAGCCACCGTTAGCAGAGCATTGAGCTCAGAAAATGTTAAGGTAAATAGCTTCGAATGGCTTTAATGTGTTCTGCGGGCCAACCACCATCTTTTAAAAACTATCATGTTTCCGAACATTCTTAGAGTAAGCCTACAATAATATTACTTTATATGGTTTATAAGAGGTTATGGTACGAAATCACAAAATAAGATTAGAATAATACTGCTCTAAGAGATCATGGTAGGCCCCCAGGGGGCCTGTTCTGTCTGATTAAGCTCTCAATTGGGCGCTTATTACCTGAGCCGATGTTTAGTAGCGGGACTACGGATTTTTTATTATAAACGATTTCACGATCTCTGTGGAGCAGCGAGCGAAGGTTCGCCTGCGATACAAGAGGTTGCGTTTTTGATTCCGGCCTCGAAACAAAAATTTGTACGACCAGCAAATATTTGTTCCGAGTGTCTGGATGTTAATTATTAATTTTATGTGTGTATAATAAAAATATTTTATATGTAAATAAAATAAAAATAAAAATAAAAAGACGTTTATTTTGACATAAAACACACTAGTACAAACACAAGGACAATAAAATAAAAAACACAAAAATACTTATAAATAAAAAAAAACAAACAAAAAGGTACAAAATGAAAGAAAACAAAAAAAAATATAGCTTAACCTTTAAAACATTTTTTTTTTAATTGTTTGCACTCCAGTGTGCCTGTGCCAAAATGGGTTTAGTCTCAGCTATTGTGTTACCCTGTAAAGAATACAGGGTAACGCTGGTTTTCAGACTAAACCCTTTTTAGCTGGAAATATACTTCAAATACATGAGTCAGCTAGTGTGTGTGTGTGTGTAAATAATATATTTAAATAGTTAGGGCAGGAGAAAGAAAATATTAATGTATAAATAAATAAATGTAAATACAATAAGGTAGTGAATGTAGGTGAAAATAGGAAGGTAACACATAATTGAAAGGCAATGTATAAATATGTAGAATACTTATTATATTATATAAGGAATTTATTTATTAAAATGTAATTAAATAGTTGAGCCTTAAATTGTGAAAAACACAATACATAAATATATTGTCACATTGAGGTGTATATGGTTAATGCTGGCAACACTGACAGCTTGCTAGTATGGTTGCTTTTGCTTGATTAAAAAAAACTTGCAAACGTGGCACCACGATTATTTTTGTAACCTTACCAGAATGGTGTAAAAACTAAAAATAATGTATAAAATATATTCAAAAATCCAATTTTATATAAACAGATAAATATAGACAGTGTAATTGATGTATTGGAAAACTAAAAGTACAGCAGGAGTAGATACACAAGTAAGTACACAAATCTTATTGTGATTTTTGTTCGAGCAAAAGCTCCTTTTTGAGCCTTGCTCTAAAAGTGCCAACTTCTTTCAGGCTACGTAGCGGGGGAGGGATTCCATTCCAGCATCGACTAGCAGCGTATCTAAAAGAACCACGGAAGGCCATGGACTTGTGCGTTGGAGTCCGTAAGACAAGACGGGAAAAAGTGCGTTTTGGATAACGTGAACAATCACTGGACCACTGTAACTTATTGTACAGGTACCTGGGTGTTTTACTCTTAATAAGACCAAAGAGAAGTGTGGCCAAGTGTAAATCTCGACGAGCCTTCATTTTCAGCATGTTTGATGAATTTAAAAAGGGAGTGACGTGGGATCTAGGAGGTACATGAAAACAAAAACGTGCACAGGCATTTTGCACTCTCTGTATGAGTTGCTCTGTTCTGACTAGTAAGCATGGCCCGTACACTGTGTCACAATAGTTCAGTCTAGACAAAACCAAAGATTCACACAGCAAAATTCTGACTTCTTCACTCAAGTATGGACGGATTTTATATAAAAGTTTTAAGCGGTAGAATGATTGGCGAACAGTGTCAGCTATGTGAGATTCAAAATGTAGGTGACTGTCCATAGTTAAACCTAGATTTCTAGCTTCGGCAACATATTCAACAGATTCACCATTTACTGTGATGCTTATGTTACAATTATTTACTATCTGGAGCATTTTCTTTGTACCGAAAATCATGTACTTGGATTTTTTGGGATTAAGGATTAAGGAATTACTGCAAGCCCATTGGTGAATATTATCTAAGTCACTATTGATCTGAGAAACAACATTTACATAATCAAGAGGGGAGAAAGGAAGTATGAGTTGGAGGTCATCTGCATATAGGTGGTATTGGCTGTATTTTATCTTTTCTATAATATCAGCACAGTACAGTACAAACAGGACCGGTCCGAGAACCGAACCCTGCGGGACGCCACGAGGAACTGGACGAGGAGAGGATCTGATGGGTTTTCCACTAGGAGACTGCAATTCAACACACTGTGTCCTTTTATCCAAGTAACTAGAAAACCATTTGACTGTCAATGTTTCAAAGCCATAGTATGAGAGCTTAGATAGGAGAAGCGGAATATTTATGGAATCGAAGGCCCTGGAGAAGTCCAACAGCACGAGTATGCTGCATTTGCCTGAATCCTTCGAAGACAACAGACTATCTACTACATCAGAAAGGGCAGTGGATGTACTATAGCCCTTGCGAAAGCCAGACTGATTAGGAGGAAGTATTCCATTGTCCTCAAGGTACTTTGTCATCTGCGAACAGACAATCTTCTCAAGTACCTTTGAAATGCAGGGTAACAGACTGATTGGCCTAATGTCGCTAAATGTAGAAGGTTGTGAGTTTTTCGGAATAGGTTTAACCACTGCAGCTTTCCAAAGGTCTGGGAAAACACCCTGTGTAATGGATGCATTTATTATGCTAGTAATTGCGGTGAGAGTCTGGGGTAAAGTCAGTTTCAGCATTTCTATTGATATTCCATCAATACCAAGAGCATTTGATTTGATGCTCTTAATGGCTTTTAGGACAGAGTCTTCTTTAACTGGTTGAAGAGAAAAAAAGTGTGAGCACCATGTCTATTGTATTCATAGTATGTAAGTTGTGAAATCTGAGTTTGGTCTGAGCCAGGCACATTTAAGAAATGATGGTTCAGGGCATCGGGATCATTGAAATGCTGAGGGAGTTCAACTGACTGCTTTTTACTTGGTACTATATTACTCTTCAAGTTCCTCCATAACGTTTTTGGGTTTTTAATATTGTTATTAATCTTTTGTGTAATATAAGCCTGCTTATCATTAGCTATTGCAGAGATAACTAAGGACTTCATAAATTTATAGCAGTCTTTGTGTGTCTTTTGCTTTTTTAACTTATTGTGATAGTCATCCCTTATTCTCATCATAGTCTTAACAGTTTCTGTAATCCAAGGGTGGGGAGAACTTTTAAACATTTTAGTTACTATAGGCGCATGGAGGTCAAATAGTTGGTTGATGAACAGGGTGAAAGTGGATGTAAGTTCATTTACATTACTGAACGGTGCATTCCATGGAATTGAGTTGAGGTCATTTTCGAAGAATTCAGGAATAATGTTCTTTAGTGGCCGATAGGTAACCACACGTGGAATCTCTTTCTCCTTTTTTATGTGGAATTCTACCGTCAGCATTGCATGCCTTCCAAGATCAGGAGTATGTTTTAACTTTACTCCACGTACCCTTATATCCGAACAGACAATATCTATTAGAGTTAGTTCATTGAGTACATTAAGGTGGGTGGGTACATCAATGACCTGCTTTAGTTGTAGACAGTGTAACAATTGCTCTAGTAATTTTAACTTGTTGTCATTTTTGGAATTCATAAGATTTATGTTAAAATCCCCAACCAGTATGATGTGATCACTATTAGCAAAGGATGTTATAGAGTCAGTAAGAGCACTTAGGAAGGAAGGTGTATCCTGCCATGGAGCTCTATAAGCAGTGCCCACAATTATAGTTTTTCCCAACATATTTAAGCGCAACCATAGTTGCTCAACTGAGGCTACATCCGGGTATGCACAGATTCTAGCATTTATACCTCTACGAATATAGAAGCCCACCCCACCACCTCTGCCTCCCTTAATACTACTATTTCTGGGCTTGTTAATGAAACGGTAGTCGCTCAATTTTGGTGCTTTCATATCTTGACCATGTCCAATCCAGGTTTCATTAATAGCAAGGATATCTGGGCAGAGCTCATCCACTGCCACCAAAAATTCGTCCTGACCTGTGCCTAGTGATCCCGCATTAAATAGACCAACTTTCAAATGCTTTAGAGAAAGTTTTGTAAACTGTAATAATATCTTGAGTTATTTACAATTTGGTTAGAATAGTAGTTTGTTCGGGTTAATATTGTACTAGAGAGTCCATGGTATTTCAGTAAAATTGTAAGATCATAAGTATATAAATGTAGATATTGTAATATATAAATAATGTATTGTGTTATATAAATAAGTATAGATAAACATATTTTATACTGTAATGTTGACATACTGAGAATTATAAATAAATTATTTTCTAGTTGCCACTGAAGTAATTGAGAAGACAAAATATACCCTACCCATTGAAGAAAAACAAGGTAATTTAATTTTACATAATACAAAATAAGTGCTTTGTTCAAAATTAGAAATGATAAATTAAAACTATTTTCAGACATGAAGAGGCAGATTAAACTTTTATCGAGCCAAAAACCCGCATGATGTCGGCCTCGGAACGCAGAGGATAGGCCGGCTTCCCCTCAGCCTCCCTGGCGTACACACGCCCCCGCTTCGTCCACGAGAAACGCCACTGCGCTCTGCGGCACTCCTCCCGCACGTGATGGAACAGCTGGCGGTTTGCACGCGTCAGCCGCTCGTTCACATAGATGCGAGACGCGGCGGACGCGTCCCGGCCGGCGTCAGCGGCGGTTAGAGTCCGGCGCACGCGCGCCGCCTGCAGCAGACGGTCGCGGAGGTCTCGGCGCGCCAGCCGCACCACGACGCGGCGCGCGCGCGGCGAGGCCCCCTCCGGCCCCTCGCCCCGCGGCGCGCCGACCCGCTCCGCAAACACCACGTCACGCTCTTCTAGCGGAACGCCCAGCTTGGCGGCCAGCACGGTGACGGCATGCAGTACGCTCTCACCACGCTCCTCGGGGAGGTTTCCGATGTCCAGGTCGGATAAAAGCGCATCCTGGTCGCGCTCGTTCAGCGTATGTATGTATATTATACAAGTACTAGCGGTGCCCGGGACTCCGTCCGCGTTTGTATGGGGGCCACGTCTTATGGAGCAAGAATTTAAATAATCATTCTGTGTCCCAGACTTCTACATATCTACCAAATTTTATCAAAATTGGATCGTTGGTTTAAGAGTTATGGCGGAACATACATACATATATACATACATACTATATTCATACATAATTTATATACAAAAAAAAATCTAAAAATCGTCAATATAGTTTCAGTATCATATACCTATTGAGCGTATAAACACAATATCTCTGAAAACAAAATAACTTACTCCATGACCGACCCTTATGGATTTATAATTAGTAGGTATAGATTAGTATAATATAAGAGATAAGAGTTTATTAATCCCCGTTTCCGATGCGTCTTTGTTTGGAAGAGCGGAACGTTTTTATAACTTGTTTTACAAAACAACAAAGTCGAAAGGCTTTAAGCTTAATCGCAAGCTTGATTAGCATCAGAAAATAAAATGTTTCTACAGTCCCTAATGGCTTTCCAGCAAAATTGGCAAAGCAATTAAAACAAAATATAAATTGGGAAGTTTATGAATAGAACCGTCATTAATTTTGGGGTTGCTTGAAAGGATTTTAATGTAGGTTTGTTTGTTTAGGAGTTCGGGATTAGTTTGTGACATGTCGAACTGACCACCTGGGGCGGTCCGACTATCTGTAACTACTTGTGGGTACTTCCTATCACAAACCAAATTTATTGGAAAGTACCTTTGTCAGATGGGCGTTGGGTAAGCTTCGTGATATCATCACTATCGTAATAAGTTGGTACAGGACACAGAAAGACGCCGCCTTTCTGTCTTCTTATTGGTTATACTAAATCCCACAATACTTATAATGGGTTCTACGGAGACTCGCGCTTATTATTGAGAAGTGATTTGATTTGTCATCTTAGAATTCATAAGCATAAGCGATTCATAGATATTGTAAGATGATAAGATTGTAAAGGTAGGACAACATTTCATTGAGAAGTTCAAGTCTTTTCTCGGAACATTATGAAAGTCTTAACCGAAAACAATTTCTAGGAACAACTGATTGAACAACGTGATGTTGTGTAGGCCCTAAAGCTTTCATTATGACATGTGTTCAGTTATTCATCACGTAACCCGCTGTTAAGCTCAGTTAGTGTGTCACCAATTTATATTCCCCAGTATACCTACGTTAATCACAAAGGCTGGGCTCATAAACGCTTCGATAAATATTATTCGTTATAAAATTTTAATGGTAGTTTATTTTCTTGCTGGTAAATTTTTGGTATTCTTAATTGAAATAAGTGTGATGTGGTTTTTTTGCAAGTTGCAAAAATAATTGGTTTTGCAAGTATTACGTTATAATTTTATTATTTGTAACTTTCTTTGGTAAAAAGACTCATGGTATATTGATACAACATGGATTAAAACAAAAAATAGATAAATTCTGGTACGAGTGCCACTAGTAATCGTGCAATGAGGCTCTTTGTAAAGGACACGGGATGAGAATAACCAGCCAACTAAAGTTTCAAATCTCTAAATCAAAGTTTATCTGTTCGAAGGCCACACGGAACCGACACTCCATTCGAAAACAACAGAAATCGATTATAGCCTCGGTAACAGTGTCTTTTCACTTGGCTCTAAACCAAAATATTTGACAATAGACCGATCACTTTACAGCGGAAATTTTATGTAGTTCAAAATAAATTTTCACATTTATAGTGAATTTTACTATCGTATGATTACTTTATTCAAAAGTTTATTTTCGCAAAAGCCGAATTATTTTCTAACAAAATATTATTTTCTATCAAAATTTATAAAAATATCCTAAAACGTAGTTTTTCCATTTGAACTACTTCCAAACTTCAAACGGTAGATAATTTATGGCTCTCACAAAAGCGAGTCAAGGTTTGAATAACTGAATTATGATACAAACAAAAATAGTTTAAAAGCTCATCACCTCAGAACAATAATTATTTAACTGAGAAAAATTTTAATGTATGATTTTTGATCTATCGATAGATCAAAATAAAGTGAAATAAAACGACTATTTAATAGTGTTTATTACCACACCTCACCACTGCTTGTTTAATCGTATTTTGACAGGTGTTCAAAATTAAAATATTGATTAGTTTATTTATCTATCGGGTTTAAAATATATGACACATACATAAGGGAATTTATTAGAAAACTGGTAGTCATATATAAATTAGCAAAAGAAAAGAAAAAGAAAATTAGAATCTTACGCTCTCGTAACACAATAAAGGCTTTATTAGGTCGTCTATTCGAACCTTGTAACGGCTGTAGGTTTGTTGTTCGCAAAAACCCACATTACCCGTATTAAATCAACTCACACAAATAGGCAGGTTCGATCCAATAGACGCATTAGGGAGTTGACAGAGGCTTTGAGGCACAATATGGCCGCTGTCTGATATCTGTAGGTATGTTCAAATGCTGAAGTACGAACACAGTTTTTACTTCCACTTGATACTGAAAAGTTTTGTATTAGTGCTTATGGCTTTGGAATCTACATTTTAGAATTAATAAATAATAAAATATAAATTTTGCTGGACAATTCACACAATATGTAAAGCTTTCGAACTTACAATGCTGCTGAGTGATTTGTCCTGTACAGGTAAGGTAGATGATTTAAATTTATAATTAGCATCAAATAATGTGTTTAAAAACTATGTGAGCTGTATTTTAGTGACCGTGTGGTGTGTTTATTTAGATACAAAATAATAATAAAATACAAAATTTTCCTATTTACTATTTTACCTCTACTTAAGAAATATTTTTTTCCTTCAGATTTTTACCCCGACGAGACGGGTCGCGAACTGGTGATCTGTAACGCGAGTGATTTAATAAAGAATAGAACTAGCTTTCTGTACACGATTTTAACCACGTTATAATGGATTTTTTTGCGGTAAAAAGTAAATGAGTTATATTTGATAATCTGATGTGGCTACATTTTGCCTGGAAAGAGAGACAAACACACAGATAGGTTTTCCATTTACCACACTTTTCCATTTATAATTTTACATTACACATTATAAAAACCACAGAAATGTATAGACACCCTAGACATACCAAACTATTGAAGCATCATCTAATTAGCACAGACGGTCTACGATACTATTTATTTTTAGATCAGTATAAATACAATTGGATGCCAAAACCGAGGCGTAATTTGTTAAGTACTAGTTTAATTGGGTTCGATTGAATAGCAATACTCACTTGCAATATTTGATCTTAAAATTATTTAAATCTTGTAGGAGAGCTACAAGAATAAAAAACAGATTAGAGTTTCTTTTAAAAAAACATATGAACGACGTTTCGACTACAACAAGAGCAGTCTTTCTCAGGGGGGTGAGCATTCCGTCATGCGCGCGCGCGGATCACACTATGATGTGTGTGAGGACCGCGCGCGCGATTAGCGAGAAGATATGATAGGAGAAAGAGTTAATACTTGAGTAATACCCGCTGTTATAAAAGGAACTACAAGATTATTTAATTTAAGTAATATATAAGGGCTAGTTGAGATTTTCGTTTGGTTTCACGCGGTCGTACATTCTAAACAAATTCTAGGGTTACTGACTAACTGTCAATCAACTTTCGGGACAGATGCCAAGCAATAATGTTCTTCGCACGTTGTAAGATATTTGAAACCCTATATATGTAGATATACTACAAACATAGTTATTATGTTATTTTGTGAAATGAGGGATTATAGCTAAATTAAATAAATTTATTCATATTCATAGCTTTACACTACTTTATACATATAGCCATAAACTATAATACTTACCTTCTCAGTCCTCAGCATTTTCCATGGTAAAAAAGTTTCCGTGAAATGATACAATTACCCCCTTTTACAGTAGTTTTTTTCATAAACACGCGCACTTCTCACTCACATTTATAATAATATTGATACGATTAGTTTTAATATAAAACTACATTTTTAAGTCCTAATTGTTTTGTTTCTGTGGGCGTTAGATTCGGCGCCGCACATGAGTTAGTGCCGAACAGATGCGCGCGCGCATTCCACGTTTAAACTGAAAGAACTGGAATAACTTCCATTTCGTTAGTTTTTTATCTCTTTTGACAATAGTTCTTGGTTTGAGGCGTGAGTTTAGCTGTTTCTATGAATGATGTTTCAGTATCGCAAGTAATTAGTAATTTTTCTAAACCAGTGATTAGTGTTTGATTTTTCTGTTTTAGGATGTTGAGAAATGATTTACTCTCGATTACAGTTTATGAATATCATACAAATAAAGTTAAATACAAATTAAAACAGTGTTATAATATAAATTAACATGCATAAATTACAATCAAATAACATTCTTCAAAAATCAAATCAATATGGCAGCATCAAATCCGCTCATAAGGAGCAACGTGCTGTATAAACTATATATCCAGTAACGTGTGTATTTTATTGCGGAATTAGATAAATAATTGTTTCGTGAAATATTTTAATGGATTTCGGCAAAGTAACGCCTGAATCTAATGAATACAACAATTTTATACCTACCAGAAATGGAGAGTAAAATATAATTTGGCACCACTAGCTACTGCTTAGCAGTGGCGATCAAACATTCTATAAGTGTAATTAAATAGCCGACAATCTATCTCAAACAACCTCTGAATTGAATTTAACGTGTCAGTAAATTAAACGGTGTTCCCCATTTCGACAAAACCTCGCCCAAAAGAAAGACAACACTTGAAATAACTTTATTGATCCCGTAACGATGCCATTACGTTTTGATGGGATCTTTATAATGCGGTTTTGTTCCGTTTACATTGTCATATCTTAATGTGTATGGTCGTTTGTTTTTGCTAACTGCCTCGTAAATATTCTACGTGAGATATTGGGCGAAGGTAAATGGCTGATACAAAGTATGTTTGAAGTGGTCATTTCTCTGAACATTTATATTAGGTAGCAGTTCGTGCCAATTAATTATTTCACTTCATTTAATATAATTCAAAACAGCAGCATAGTAAACCCAGTAACTGGTCCATCCTAGACCTAGATAGAACCACCAATAAACAAGCAACCTTCCGATCTCTTATAGGTCTTGCGATATTTGGTGGGTTGGTGATGTTACAAAGTACAACTCTACTTAAATACCTATTATTTAACCGACTTCAAAAAAAGGTTCAGAAAAGGAGGTTCCCAATTCGTCGGAATCTTTTTTTTATTGCGAAATTATTAATACGAAAATACTGATACCGACTGGCGACACTTTTCAATTACATAGAATATAAATAACGAGCCTTTATCCGTGATTTTGCTTTATTTAGTAACAAACATAAAATAAAATTAAGGAAAAGTTGGACAAACTGGAGTTTCAGGAGCACTTTCATGACAGCATCATAGTTACGTTCAAGTTTATTAACTGTTTTTTAGAAAAAGTGTTTTATTTTGCTTAAGTACGAATTTTTACTAGATAAATCTTATAATCATGTTTTAGAAATTTAGATTATAACAGGCTAACTTTGCTGTACCCCACCGGGGCTTATGTTCTTTTATGAAAACATTATTACCCAAACTCGTTGCTTAATAAAATCTTTGCGAGTTAAGATCACATTTTACTATAACTTGTAAATTTAAAAACATTATTAGTTCGACTTTACTAAAGAAAATACACATAATATCACAGACAAAAACTCCCAGTCCGAAAAGTTTATCCAACCAATAACGACCCCATACAAAAACCACTTGGTAATCAAAACGTACCTATAATAGAATCTACACAAAACACGACCTTCCGCAGGATGGTATTGTTGTGCTGATAACGTAGCGCCGACCCACATTCCTAATTGTATCGCCTGCTCCCTGATACCATTGTTCTGGTTACCGTCGAAATTAATTTAAATAGACACAAGTGCCTCCCTCCTTTCCACTCGGCCGAGCGTAAGGTGATGTGCAATCCTTCAGAAGACTAGCTATTGTTAAGCAGGGTGCTGACGTATGTGATGAACCGTATGGCCGAAAGCTACTTAAAGAAAGTACATAAATATGTCGAAGAGACCGCCATTGGTTTACACTTTGTAATATATTTATCATACGAATGGTAACAAAAATCTTGTTAAGTTGAATTTTTTGTTACAATGTTTATTTTATAATGTTTTCTATATCTATACTAATCTATACTAATATTATAAAGAGGAAAGATTTGTTTGTTTGTTTGTTTTTAATGAATAGGCTCCGAAACTACTGGACCGATTTAAAAAATTCTTAAACCTTTGGAAAGCCTCATTATCCCCGAGTGACATCTATACTAATATTATAAAGAGGAAAGATTTGTTTGTTTGTTTGTAATGAATAGGCTCCGAAACTACTGGACCGATTTCAAAAATTCTTTCACCTTTGGAAAGCTACATTATCCCTGAGTAACATAGGCTATATAGCAAAGAAAATTGCGGGAAAGTGTAAAACGCGGGCGAAGCCGCAGGGCGGAAAGCTAGTAGGCTATATAAGGCAAAGAAAATTGCGGGAAAATGTAAAACGCGGGCGAAGCAGCAGGGCAGAAAGCTAGTGCATAATATCTTGGTCAATTCATTGTATGTTCTCGTTTTTTTTATTATTATTTACTTTTAGGTAACAATAGAATAATCTGATTCTCACACACAATAATGTTGTTGTTAGTTTTACTTTTAAAGTTATTTCCAAATTGTACAGAGAGTTAGCTCAAATTGGAAAGTAGGTAAAAATATTTTTTTACCCACTTGCCAATTTGAGCTAACTTCTGTTTATTTCCTCTCCTCAGGCGAAACTTTTACCTTACGTTTTTGGAAACCCGTGCCTATTGAAGTGGAAAATTCCTCCCTCGCGCTGCTATAAATTACCTGTAAATGAAAGATTGCTGTTCAAAAAAAGATTTACAGTCTAAGTATGTGTTAATTAACTCGATTTTACAACTCAATCCAAAATATATTATCACTTTTGAAATGATTTATAATATTATTCAGGTAACTACGTAAAAGTGTGTGACTATGTTTGTAACTCTTTCACACAGAAGCTATTAACCTTTTAAGTACCTATGTTTGGCCTATAATAATAAGCTTTATAATCTTCTTAAAAAAACACATCAAAAACTATATAAAGTTTAATGTAAAGGTTTTTTGCCAATTTGTTGTGCCACGTCTACCCAGATTATAAAGAAAGATATAAAGCCAATACCGGAACGTGTCATAAACCAAAGACATTGTTTAGACCGAAACGATGACTGAGCGCTGGATTATGAGAAGCATAAAACTAAAACAAAGTTGCCGTCAAAATATCTAAACATTCACAAGGAAATATCTCGTGAACGGACGGACGTCATGTCAGAACAAATGGAATCGTGTCACAGATCGTTCTAAATATCGGATAGACAGACAAAGATATATCCGTCTTTTGTACAGAAGGGACACTGCACAGAGAGATCAAATAGTTTATCATCTTACAGTATGTTTCAAAATGGTGGGATAGTCAGGTAGTCATTCATATTATATATTTATAGATCAAACATACAATATTAATTACTGATAAAATAAAATTAACACTAAATTAATACAATTTTTGGATATCAGACTTTTGGAATATAAAACCAATTGTTTACCAGCACTCGCGGGCTGAATGGGGATGTGACTGATAGGAAGTCATTAATATATTGCAGCATTCGTACTTCGTAAGTAATAATAAACTTTATTTTTATGAAGTGTCTAGTCTCAGATAGAGAAGATGAGCGGTTACTCGAGCTGGGAAGGCGCGTCATCTCCGAATAAACACGAGTGCGCTCTGAAAATAAAATATACGATCACATTCGTAACGCACGGCTGAAATAGACTGTGTGTCACCACCAGCGGCGTGGCCTACTACGGCACATAGTTAAACCATAGATTATACATATTTGTTTTTCTGGGCCTAAGCTTGAGAGTTGTATTGGGTAAACAAGGTGTGTTATTTTCTGTTTGGAGATACCAATTACTGTTCTTAGGGATTTTGTATAATCACAACAACAACAGTGTGTTTTGTGTATCGCCTTATCTTTTGCCGTGGGTGTCATCAAAACCGACTCTGAGTAATTTATAGTTATACCAGAATGTATAGCAACGTGGTTCGGTGTAATCTGTCAATTCACTGAGAGCACCAACTCGCTTGGTAAGCGTGGTGGTAAAAATCAAATCCACCCAAGACTTATTAATTTCTGGCGTTTTTTGTATTTTTCCTGACATTTTTTAATGTTATTTAAAGTTAATTTAGCTAAAACCATAAAAACAACTGCTACTGACCACAACGGGCTCATTCGTAATTAAGGTTCTTTAAGGTGTTCATTTTGTACTATGTCCAAGATTCAATATTTATTAAAACCTAAAAAAAATAGAACGGGCGTATTTTTTTAGGTTTTAATAAATATTTAATCTTATCTGTCTGTCACAGGGCTTTATTATGAACTTTAAGAATAATAATGTTGTCGAGTTAACTTCCAACAGTATCAATATAATATTATTAAATCTCAATAATAATACTATCAAATTAAACAAAAAAACTGTTGCTCGTAATATGTTAATTCTTATGTAATCGCTTACCTGTTTCATGTGTAAGTGAGGTCTCCGGGATAGAGATATAAAACAAAGTATTGGTTGTACGGGCACGGGCAATCTCCTGGCCATTGCACAGGGCTGGCCCGACTTTCAACTTTATGATGATTATCTTACCAATTATTTACCACTGACTCGTATAAAGATAAAAACTTTGAAAGGATCATGGTTATACGTGCGGATCTTTTATAAATCCCGAAGAACAAAATGTCAGAGTGTTAAATAGGTACACGTATTTTAGTTATTTGTGCTGAGTGTGTAAAATAATGTGTTTTTGTTACCGTGTGAGCAGTTTTAATTGGCTTTACGTATTCATAATATAAATATGTTGTTTATCCGTGAGGACCTTTTGAGTTAGGTCCTTACCTATTTTTGTGTTAGTTTATTAGTTAAGTTAAGTGAAAAAAAGTTTGTGTGTTTCCCAAGGGTTAAATTCATTACATTTCGTTTAATTTATTCTGCTTTACAAGTAAAAGTAAAGTAAACAGTAAAAAAGGACGTTCACCAACTTAAGAAACATATAAATATACAGCTCCTAGTATCTTCAAAAAATAACTACTAATCCATGCTTCTCATAAAAGTGAAAAACAAAGTGTACCATAGACGGTTTTTTTTTATAATTACGAAAATGGATTATTCCTTTTTGGAATCAGTACTATTCATTTTTGTAATACGATGAAATTTTACATCATGGACAGAATTGGGTCGAAAATGGTAGGTATAATTGTGTCAGTGAGCAAATTTGTGGACGAATGGGCTACTCAAACATTTATGGATGTTTGCGTATTTATTAAGTTTCACAAATAACAGAAACAAAATATATTTGTTCATTTTTATATTATAAGTAATCTGCAAAGTCGGTAACATTAAGTAAAAATGTTGTAAAAAAAGGTGATGAAAGACGGTAAATATTAGCTGTCGTTCAGAATTAATTTACTACAGTCGTGATTTCAAATAGTAAATAGTCAAAAAAATTAGGATGAGAACTAACGAAACAAGAGTGTCAATGCTTTTGTATCAAGGCAAGGAGTAGAATGATAATATGGCACAGTAATTATATCTCGTTCGACTTAAGCTCAGTACTCAAATACGGTATTACTCGATGGTTTTACTCGAAGTCGAGTAATAATCAACTGTGGACCGCAAAACTCACTGTCAACTCTGTGAGTTTTGCGGTCCACGCGTTGATTTTTACTTTTTTCTAAGAGTAGGAGTATAATATATATAATATATTTTCCCATATAATGTGATATGTGTAATCAATTTCTAGAGACAAGTGCTTGCAGAACCTACTGGTCTCTCAGCAATCTAACCCATTTCCGTTTTGATTTTCCCGGCGTCACTAATCCAGTCATTAGTTTTGACGTGAACTATCAAAACATAAGTGCATTACCATAAGACCTCCTACAAACACCCAACGCGTTCGAGCCTAAAGTTAGACTTACCAGCCCTAGGCGTGGATCGTGACACGCATGTATGTGGGCACTAGAGGAAGGGTGACTCGCATCAAGCAATTTCTATTCAGACCCGACCCGCCAGTCTCGACTACAGGCATCTAAGTGCTAATAGTGATAACGGAAAGTGTTCCACCACAGCCAATAATGCTGGTGAGATTATATTTTTACCGTATTACTGTGCCTCTAGTCTCGTAATTCGTGATTACAATGGGCGGTCCACCGACTCGATTGCGTTCCGGAATGGCAGAACATTTTAATTATGATATGACTTCTTCTAATCGAATCGCCATTTTTAAATGTCACCTAGTCTCTCATGGATTGGCGTCGCGTTTTAATAATGTGTTTCCGCCTTTAGTCTCCGCAGCAGTGTTAGGTACTTACCTACCTACCTGCTACTCGGCCTTTGTACTCAGCCAATTCAGAAAAGTAAACCCCCACGGTATCGATGATTCAAAATGATGAATATGTCAATGTTTCAGTTAAAATATTTGTATCCTTTTTTATTTGTGACGACGATGTGTAAATTAAACATTTTACACGACCAGCATTCCAGTTAGTACTAAGTTGTTACGAACAAACCACCAAGCAAAGAGCCGCTTTATTGAGGGATCGCTTGCTTGCTTTGAGTGCTCTCGTTCACCTCGGAACTTTGGTCTCTACCTAGGTAGACTAGCTAGAAAGCTAGCTTTATCATCATCAAAATGCGCATCAGCTAGTTTTTGTTTTTAACAGATTCAGACGTTACTTTGCTAAAAAAAAGAGTTTTTGATGGGTTGTCTGTCCAATGAAAATGTGACGAATTAACTTTGTGGCATTAAAATGATACTATACTGTCAATTTCTTGATAGAAAATGACATGAAAATGACGATAACGGAGACGGAGCGTGGCGATATTCATTAAGAGAATTAGGCAGCTGGGTTTGGATCTTATTTTAATAATGCGATGGAGGTCGGGTGATCCTCATGTTTATCTCGCTACTCGTTTCATTTGATGACATCGCAAAATAAGGCTGTTTGCGGGAGATATGTATACTCATTCTGACCCCTTTCATTTCAATTTGAATAATTCATTGTTTATTTGCTTATTGTCAGTAATTCACAACGTCTTTATTAAAATTGACACAGGGCTCTCAGAATGCTTAAGTAGGTTAATTCTATAATTAATACCTTGAAACTCTTTAGTTTTAGGGTATTAATATATTTTTATTATAGATGCTAATATATTTTTATTGTTATAATATTCTAATCATGAATAAATGTTAAAATAATTACAAGTAATTAACTTTTGAATGGACATTTGTGCATTACCTAAATAATAGATCAATTAATATGAGTTCGTCATGGCAGAATGGTCAGACGGTGATCTAAATCTACTAAAATATAATTAATTACTTATTGATATAATTACATTTTGTACACCAATTTGTAAACATGTTTATACGAGTATATCAAAGCGGCCCACGGCGAGCATTGTAATAATTTTCTAACCTCATTTTCTTATTTTTTCAAAGCCTTACGGAAAAACGCGTCAGAAAACGCCGACTGTCAGATTAATGTCATGCTGAATTCGCAATAAATGTCAAAAGTAATTTAGGCATTAGCCAAAAGACCTGTGTTAGTTGCTTTGGATTATTCGTAAGCTTTTTAATATCAAAATGTACAATCATTATCAGTAACTCGTTTTTAAAGCGCAGATCTATTTTCCGTTATTATCAATCCAGTAGTTGCGCTGTGTTTTTGGAAAATTAAAAGTTTTGAATTGTTTATAACAATCTCTACTATCCATCTATGTTCCTAACTACTTTTAAGCGTTCTAGCACCTACTCTCTTCGCGTCGTTTTCGTCGAGGCGAATAACGGATTTTACAACTAACCCGAAGACGAGCAACAGTTTCGTTCTACGTGCTGTTTGCCAATTTTCTGTAATCACCAAGTCGCCTGGTAAGCGTGGTGGGTGATCAACCGATTCTCATATGACTTTGGGTTCTATCGGTGAGACTAGAAATGAGAATGTAATAATGGTTGATAACGATAATGATAAGGTAAGTACAATACATGGTCAGCAATGTCCTTTAGAATAAAATAATTATTAAAAAAAATTCTATCCGTATAATCTATTTAGACCGTAATAGATTTTCTTGTAAAAATGAAAATATCAACTGTCTCTACCATAGCTGTAAGTTACTTTATAAAGAGACATTGCTTATGGAACCAATTTCCTGTAAACTCAATGTCATATTACGGAAAAATATTCTTGGACTAAAAATACTTCCATATCGGATGTTTTGATGTAAAGTTACCGAAGGATCACGTTAATTCAAAATTCAATCTCTACGTTGTAGGCCTATTATTTTTTCCGAAACTGTGATCCATAGTAATTATGTATTATATTATTAATTAGTATAGAATAATTATTATCACTATTATATCATTGATATTTAATATATATATGACTAAGGGACATATGTGCCAAAAGGGGCAGTACTGATTGATAATATACCATTATATGATAGTATTTTACCGCATAAAATTCCCAAAGCAACTCATAACGCTTAAAATCGCAAGCAACAGTTCATGATAAAAAAATGAACTGGCGTCCTTATTAAATGTGACAATCGAACTCTTATATCTTTAGTAGTGGGCGGTACTATTGTATTCCTCTTATACTTTTGGAGGCACGCCAGAACGAATGTAGTTTCAGCATGAGCAGTCCCAATAACCTGCATCGGTTAATCAACCCACTGAAGGTTGACAATTAGATACGATTGACACAGGATATTACGGGTATCTTCGAAATAGCCCTTGCCAATAAATCTGTACGCATGAGTGATTACGGAGACAGCATGGAGTGATGGATAGATAAAGTATAAATTAGGTGATTTGCACCAAAACTCAAGCCTTGCGGAAAGGACTGGACTGGAACCAATGCTAGTTTCGGTTTTTCGTAAGCTATAAGTTGCGTAACGCTTGAGTGTTTAATTGGGTACCTACTTAACTTGCTATTGGCTATGGAGGTCTATTTTCATTTTGCCCAAAACTTTGATCAAAGACGGGACACATTTTACACGTAGATACCTATTGTTTCTTAAGATATTTTTTTATATTTATTTTAATAAAATATCGTGGTGAATAGATACTCACTTCAAAGCTTTTGAGAAGTTTCCACACAACTACATTACAAATAATCTCACACGTTCTGATAAGCATTGATTTTACCTGTTATGATTTATGTATAAATAGTAATAGTTGCGCATACGCCATTCCGCCAGACTACGTGGGTTGTAGCCACATTTCACGCTCTCCTGTTTATGAACTTGGCCGATTTATGTTTATTTAAATAGCCATTACGTAAAATACTGTTTAATCCTGTGTTCATTCGTCAAAACGGCTTTAATGTTCTTTAAATAGGTAAGTAAATGTTTAACATTCTATTTTGCTTGATTTAACACATTAATAATAATAACTTTAGTTTTAAAATAGAAACCTAAAATATCATAGACCGGGGCAAGTGTGACATTGGGGCAAGTGTAACATTTTCAAATTACTCGGCTTAAACACGTTTTACGCCTAAGCGCCATCTATGAAACAATAAATAAACGTTTTTGCTATTAATTGCTGCAACGACAGGTAATATAGCGTCAGCTGTTTTCGCGCTACACGCCATTTTCCAAAACAAGTGGATTAATGTCAGGACACTCAAATTTCGGGGGATGTTCATTTGTATTTTTTTGTAAGTTGCGGAGTTGTTTTCGACTAGTTCAAAGGTGAGGGCCCAAAACTAATATCGGTAATTGGAGTGTAATATGTTTCTAGGACCTAAAGCTCAATATTCTGTAAATTACGAACTCTGTTACACTTACCTCGCCTAAAATCTAACATGAGGTAAGTGTGACACTGTCACACTTACCTCGATACTCTTGTATGAGAATAACATTACTAGTGATGGACATCGTATTTTAAATGAATATATTTTATTTATTTTTCTTTATTTAAAATTGATGAACGAAGGTGAAAATTGAGGCAGTGAGTTTATGAATTTTGAGAAAGATGTTTGATGATTTTTGTATAGAGAACATTTTTTTTCCATATCGCCGCGAACTGATTGTTATAATATATTTTAATATATTACACCATGTACTATGATTGAGTAAAAAATTAAAATGTTTTTACTTCTTCTGAGATACTTTTTCAATTTATTTTCCAACTAGCATAACATGATTTAATGGATGGAAAAATACCTGAGGCAAGTGTGACATATAATTTATTAGTGTCACATCACTATTTCTCTTAAAATCTGTTGCACTTGCTTGCCCCGTGCGGATATAAATCTTTTGCTATGCAAAAAAGAACGATCACTACATAGACCTAGATCATAAAATACGTTAATATTAGTAACGGCTCATCGAAATTCACAGATACAACAGACAATACTATAGACAACAGGAAATAAACGTGTTTTGTTACACTTACCCCAGTTGTGGGGGAAGTGTGACAGTCTCCAACTTTGATTCGTTTTACTTGCTTATAGTCTATAAAAACTACTAGGAGATGTTAAAATACTTGATCAAACGTACAATAAAACAATAATTAATGTGTTAGAACTTTTCTTTTTGTGTTAAATCATCTCAGCGTAGAAATATTTAATTACAAACTTTTGAACCAATGAATTTGTGTCACACTTGCCTCGGTTTACCTTACTTATTTATCATGAGGTTGTTTTATATTCTGCAGAAAATCCAAGTCTGTTTGTTCTGAAGTAAAACACCTCTGGCATTCTGCAGAAGAAGATTATAAACTAATTTCAAAGTAACCTGTACTCAAATTGATTTGAAATCTGTTGGATTAGGCATTTCTTTACTTCTATAAATATTTTACAACTACGTAGACATTTGTTGTTAGCATGACAACAAATAAAAATATTAGGTATATCTACTCGTATACGATTAAAGCGATACCTATTTCACTTCAAATTATTATCAAAATTTTCGTGAGTTTTACTATTCATTTTATAACAACGGGAATTACTCACGTATTTACACAGGAGTTAAACAACTCTCGACGTTTCGACCACAACAAGAGCAGTCTTTATCAAGAGGAGTGAGCGTCCCGCCGTGCCCCGTCTCCTCTTAGGTCGCGCGCGCGGTTCTCACTGCGGGTCAGGTACCGGAGCGCGCGGCTGCTCAAGGGAGGTTTGTCTTGTTGTGGAAGAAACGTCGAGAGTTGTTTAACTCCTGTGTAAATACGTGAGTAATTCCCGTTGTTATAAAATGGAAAGAGATATCTACTTGTGAAAACGTCTGCTTTATGCCGGCTTCTTACAATAGAAAGATTGTGTTAATGTTTGTAAACCGATGTAAGTTACAAAATATACAAGTGAATAAATAGATCTGACTATGAACTTCATTTTAAAACATAATTATACTCTTCACTCCTCTAAACTCTATAAAAGCTGGACAAAATGGCTTCTACTGCCGTGTAATACCTACTTAACTTTTATTCTGTATCCATTTGGAAGGAAGGCACGATAAGCGAAATTGCCTTGCTTTCATAAAAGGTGAAATAACCGCCTCCGAGCTCGGAATTCCGTGTCATACGATTTCACGCGGACTCGTGTGATATATTGTACTGTCCAGCTTTTGTGTACAACATTTGAACTGCTTGTAAACCATTAAACATTATTATCCGTGGAGGTTAAAGCTTACTTGCTAAATGTTTCGATATTTTTATGAGTCATGAGGATTTTTTAGGCATACTTTAGATGGAAATTTATTGTAGAATAATCAAAATAGTTTAAGCAACGATTTATCCTCAGTATTTAGTATAATTATATTATGATTTAATAAAATAAATGATGAAAAATTTGTAGCTCGTAACTAAATGGTTTAGTCTCATTTCTACGTACCATCGAAAATTTATATATCTTTAGAACGATAATTCCATAACGTTTATTAATTGGTGAGTAAAATGTTTCCAAAAGGAAGCATTAGGAATTCACTGAAATACCGATCTTCAGTAGAAATCGACAAAAGTAACGCAAATAGCAATATCGTACTTTTCCACCAGTATTTTATATAACGGGAATCTTTATTTCTATCTTCGAAAACAAACCCGAAACTGTAACTCTGATAAAAAATACGTCTTATACCCCTAAAACAAAATTATGCAGCATTATGCCTAGGCACCAGCTTACTGTAAGATAAAATGTACCAATAGTCCGTATTTAAATATTTATAAAAATGTTTCTGTTACGGGATAAATAATGTTTTCACATAACTAATTTACCTTCTGTCGCATTTCAATGCGACAGAAGGTAAATTAGAAGTGGCTTACAAAGTTATGATCCTGATGCGATCGACGGACGCTGATTTATCTGCCGGCTTCGACTTGTTTGTTTTGTGCCGCATTTCAAATGACGAGATATTTATTTGGAAAGTCAATCGAAATGAATTAAAATAGAACGCGCGTTTACGTAAAAAAGCTTTCTATAGTTGAAATTGTAGTTAATTGGTTGAGATCATTATACATATTTATCGATGAATAAAGAAAAGAGTCTCATTTCATTTCAAAAAGTGAAATACTAAAAATGAAATATAAGCTGGAGTCGTCTTTGGCCCTACTTACTTACCACGAGATAACAACATTAAACCTCACCGTAGTTTTTTTTTAGGATCGAAATTTTTTTTGTTGACTATAATTTTTTATAAATATATGTTCATAGATTACATACTTAGGGGAGGTAGGGGAGGGATGGGCAGTTGGGAGACATTGGCACCCCCCTTTTATTCTGATTTGATCGTACATTTTATTTTTTTCTTGATTTGGTAGTTTACTTTACCGACTGGCGCTACTGTTCATCCATAGAGTATCTGTAATTTCTGCGAGTTGTCAAACACAAACACGTTTGAAGATTATGCAGTCGTAAAATTAAGTATTTTGTTGTGGTTTCGGATCGTAATAAAGAGAAATCTAATGAAAGGTATTTGTATTTACTATTATTTATCTATTGTATATTTACTAATCTATAAATTAAACTGAAATTCAAGCCTAAATACGTAGATTCAAAAAAATACCGGTAACCTTTGTCGAAAATGAATACAGAGGGAGTAATGGGCATTTGGGGCGCGGGAGGTTTGGGCATGCCCAATGCCCTATTATGTATAGAGGATTTTAAAAAAAAATTTCAAGCAGTTGACATAGCTAGTGTCCGTTTAGACGACATTAAAACTAAATTGCCAGTACCAAAGACATGTAATAAAACCAAACGCAGTAGCTCGAAGTACACGTTTGATAGTCCTTTATGGGTTATACCCAATCTCAGATAAGTTAAGATACTGTTTAAGTGTTGTTTATTCGTTAACTTTTATTTTTGGTTTCTATTATTGATAAAGTTTAAAAATCTGTTTATTTGTTAACTAATTTTTGAATTTCATTATGGATATAAAGTGATTTATAGACCGTGCCCAAGCCTCCCACAGGGTATGTCCAAGCCTCCCTACCATTGGGAGCATTGGGCACTTTTGACTTAGTTTATAAAATATCTCGTAATGTTGAAACTGATAGTAATTTTTAAGAAAGCACTCTAATTATATCTAGCCAAATGTGTGGTGCAATAAGAATTGGCAGTAAAAGTTGATTATCTATAAAATCTGATTTTTTATGCAATAAATAGTGAAAAAGTGCCCATCCCTCCCCTACCTCCCCTATATAGCTCCCGAGGCGGGAATCTAACCCGCAATTCATTATAAAAATGTACGAATCAACACTAGAATAAAGAGATTCAAAGCTAAACGGACAAACCAATAATTGGTTTTTAGTTTAAGCCTTATTTTATAAGTACATAATTAATGTTATTTTTGTAGTAATAAATAAATAAAAAAAAATTCCAACAAAATTGAACATTCATGCAAGATATCCCCTTTTCGATATCTGCACTCTAATGCACGAACAGTTCTAGCGATAGGCCAATTGGAGCAAAAGGTTCTGCGTCCGTCGCGTATTCGTGACACGAGCGTACGTGACCTTATTCTTGCAGAGGTTAGAATTCCTACACAGCATTAGTATGTAAAGCAGTTGGCATTCTGACTTGGTATGCGTGACACCGTATTGTCTTTACCGGGTGAGATAAAGAGATATGAGGTGCAATTTTTGAACTGTTGACGGTGGGTTTCATTAGAACAGTATTTTTTTCGATGCATAGTTACTTCTCGTTTCAAAAATCCGCACCATCATTATCATTTTAGCCGCTGAACGCTCACGACTAGGCATAAGATAAAAGTTCCAGTTATTTTGGTCGGAAACAGCCTTGTGACCTCGTCAGCAGGAACTGAAATTTGGGTCGAATAGGGAAAAAAGCCTGCACGCTATAAAAAACAATGGACGCCTATATGCATGAAATTCCCGATCAAGCCCTCGCGCCTTTTATGTGTTTGATTGCGGTTCAAGCGAACGCATGTGTCTAACTGCCAATGTGGAAGGTTTGCTAAATTAAAAGTTTGGTCTGCTAAAAAAGCTTTCAGGCAACCTCTGTGGCGCGGAGGACGAGAAGCCTGCGTCGCAGAAGGTTTGATTGCTTGGCAAATGTTGTATCATCTCGATATAGTTAAAATCTTACTATGTTGCTGTCGGCCCTGCGGCTTTTCCCGCGTAATAATAGATAACTACTCTTGGTGCGTGAATTGTCCAGCATTAATGCTGTACATTATAATACAATATAGGCACATCTCTTGTACTTTTGTAATTATGTTTCAAAGTAATTGTGACGTTGTGTTTAATATCTAGTGCAGATAATTACTGTTCGTCCTGTATGGAATGACGTAAACATACACATACACACTAACGAAACCACAAATGGAGTGATGCATTTAACCGCAGTGCGTACGATGCACGATAAACTCATTGCAGTTTACCTACTTACATAATCAATTACATGGGGTAATATGATACTAAGAAACCCCGACCTTTGTATGAAACATCTCTGAATATTTCCCAACAAATTAATTTGTTGATAGTTTGTAGACCACAGCGTTTCATTAATGGGAAATATTGCCTATATTGTATTATAATGTAACAGTCATTCATTACGCACTTTGGGCTGGTCGCCGACTCGCGACTGATGAAACTGACTATTGGGATACATCGGCTGTTCATGTTTCATCAAGAAATTTATATAGGTACCTAGTAAATAGTTTAAGCAAATAATTAGTTTGTACCGACATCCAAGTCCACATCATCTTACAACTCTTTTTTGGTTTGGTTTATGATAATAATTTGATTCGAAAACGATTTTGTATCCACCGCCAATCAGCATCATTCAAAACATCTGTCCATCTTGTCTGTTATTACGTTTGCCGAACTACGGTTTCCAATTAAAAACTTTTAAGCCTATTCAAGAAATTTAAGTCCCGACGTGTGAAATACAAATTAGTAAAATCTAGAGTACCAAAACTTGAGCGCGAAACTCTCATCTCATGCAGGAGATATGCAAGTTCATCCTAAAAGTTCCAACTGTAAGGCACGACATCTCGATCGCTTGGCGCTACGAGGTACGAGTACAATGTGACAGGTACTTTATATTCCGTCGGCGAACATTCCCTCAAACAGCGTTGAATTCTCGAGCTTAAATCTCCACTAAAATAATAGAGTCACTGTGTAGGAAGTCTTTGTTCGTTTAGAATACAATGTTAAGAGGTTTTGTAGTTTTGACACGATTGTGTGCAAGATATGAAAAGCTGTAGCTGTAGATACAGTTGTTTAATTTAAATAATTCATTAGAAAATAATTCTTGATTATCGTGAGGTCGTAATTATTAGTAACCGATGAACCGATAAAATGATAAAGCTTTCTTGTTTTGTAATGATTATAATGATAAACCTCATCATGATAATCACAAAATCAAATGGGTAACATATTAGTTTGAATTTTTAGTATCAACTTTCATAGATAGGTAGGTATATAGGTACTCATATTTTAACAGCTAAAATATATGAATATGAAAGTTTTATTAAATGTTTATAAATATACTAGTGTTTTACTAAGTGCTGTGGATTGTGTTAAATAAATAAATAACAAAGCATGCTAACAAATCAAACCCCTTAAAATTTGTCCACCCGTATAAGCACTTCTCTACGACAGACAAACATTCCCAACGCTCTTTTATTTCGCCAGGGGTCGTGAAAGACAATAAGAGCCGGTTCAGCTTGTAATTTTACAATGTAAAGCATTGCAAAGTCAGGGATTCACCGATTTGTCGGTCAATGAGTCACTAGTATAAGTGAATTGGCGTCTGGCGCGACGGCCGCCATATTGGAATATGAAATCCCCGAGAGGGTAGATATTGACTAACGCAGACAGCTGACTCAGTACGGTCTCCGAAATATTACTATTAATGGTCTAATTCGAATACAATATCTAATCTCATTTACCAAAGAGATTACAAAAAATGGAAGCCAAGAAATAGAAAAAGAGAATTATATTTAATGTTTGTAAGATTGTGTAAGTATTTTAGGATAGCTGCAAGATTTTAAAGGATAAGCTCTAAAAAAGTTATTCTTACATAAAATCTTTATCACAATCACGAGAAAATAAAACAAATTGCAAATATGTGTTAATTATTTTCAGTATTATAGGTGCTTTTATAATATGTTGTTAAAACTAATGTAAGAATTATTTAAATAGGCTTAAAATACTGTGTGATAATTTTTCATACGCCTTTTCCTAAAATAATAATCGTCTTTTAGATATTAATAAACGCAGAGTGGACCATCTGTCATGCGGGCCTAGGGTGGGTTGTGGCTTTTATTGCCCGACTTTTGCTGAAAAGAGTTACCGATATCTCGACCCCCTTGATAAATTGTGTTGTTTACGCGAAGCTGTTTGCTACCGATCCAACTCCGTACAGTCAGCGAGAAGAGTTTCAGCATTCAATGAAACCACACGCGGTTTTATCGATCGCTGATGGTAGGATTTTGCTTGACACTAAAGGGTCTTGTTAAAACGGTCGGTTATTTATGTACAGTTCAGTATTTATGTAATGTATATAAAAGACCCGCCCGCAGCTAAAATGCAGAATACAATGCCTTGAGGAATATTTGACAAAAATGTATACTTAAATGGTTCCATGCATTCTGATTTTCTTCCCCTCGTCTAAATTATAGAGATTGCTTATTATCTGAATACCAATACTTAAGAAAACTTAGAGTGCAAAATTGTTATTGTTTATTGTTTACCTAAGTCATTTTGTATACTTTCCTGTTTATATCTAAGTATCAGTCATCTCATGGAAGAAAGTGGCTTTCACCGCGTAGTGCGGTTTAACACTATATACTACCTAAGTATTTATTATAATATCTAGTATCTTCCCTCGTTTGTTTTTCTCTCAGATGTTTTGTTGAGTGTCCACATCTTGCCCGGTTACTTCCATTGGTTTTGAGTTAACAAGAAAAACTCTGTGCCGGTGTTTGTCTCACTGATAGAGATAAAAAGTGTTAGTTTGCGAACTGTTTAACAATTTACGAGGGGAAATATTGTTCAAGGAATAAAAAGCTTTGATATTTTTCTTGTAAACTTCGGCCATCTACGAATATTCAATCCATTACTATTAGATAAAACGAAGTGAATGAATGAAATAATCTAGGATAGGCCCATTTAAAATTTTGGCTGACTTGTCATAATAACACATTTGTAAATGACTTATGTATAACCCGCGCAGATAGAAAATTGATTTGAAAATGGCGGCGGGTACGTACGGTACGATTGGCAAAACAAGGATAAAAGTATAGACAGCGATAGAGAGTGAGCGAAGTAGTGGAGTAAGTCTCTAAAAGACATGATCATCACTCGTTCTTTGATCAAGTATACATAAAAAGAAAATTAGTTCTCATTCCCATCACACCTGTGCTCAATCGAAGTAACTATTAGTAGCAAATACACAATAACACTAACTAGTTATCAAGAGAAGTGAACATGGCCGACCTTTACCGCGGTTTATCACCTCGGGGGCTACTAATGACCCCTAACGAGTATACTGTTCCGTATAGGTATATGAAATACCTCGCTATATTTATGAAAAAGTCAGAAATGTTCTGTTTATAGGGAGATAATAGTACAACATTTTCCATGTTAGATTTTAGGCCAGGAGAAAAGCTTTGTTTGCAAAACTTGTTTGAAAAAGTACAGCGTACACACATTTAAAATAATGCTTAATATTGGTATTTCCCATTATATATGGGTAATTTCGGCTGCATGCTGTATTTTTAGCTAGCTTCTACCTCGCGACTTAAGCCTATGCGTTTAGATCTCGCAGTAAAATATGATATGGACATCCTTTGTCAATAATTTCTGTTATAACCTTAGAAACTGCAACAGGAGAGTCAATCTATGTACATTGCGACGACGTATTTATTTATTTACTTTACGTATATAATGAATTAGGCATAACATGTGGCTTTTATGGAATCAGTCAAGCCTTTTGCTGTGAAAATACAAGCACATCGCACACCTGTGGTAAAGGTTAGATTACTGTTAAAACGCTCTGAACGCGATATGCGAGTTCTGGTTGGATAATGGTCTGATTCGCTCCAGGCTCGTTCCGTAAATCCATTATGTGATTCAGTATATATATGTATAAGAACGGAAAGTAACCTAGAAATTCATTTGTATCTGGCTCAAGGCTCCATAGCGTTTGAGAACATGTCATATTTGTTCGGAGAAAACAAATTAATAGTACCTATGTAATAAAATAGTATGTAAAGGTCAATTTGTTACTCATACATATATCTAAATAGCCGTTTAATTCTTCCAATATTATAAATTAATACTGAATATTTTATTACTTATGTTTTTACTAGGTTCAAATTTTTATTTTACTAATAACATGCGTAATAACGTAGAAAGTGGTAACTAAAACCACAGATAAGAATCCTAGTGGTAAGGTTTCCTTCAATAAAATATAACTTCATTATAAGTCTATATTAGCTACACAGCAAAGTCATTATGATATAATTATAAGCAACTAGATGACTCAAATTAAAAAGAAATGTTCATAGCGCTATAAAATCCATGAATTTTACTTAATATTGTCATAACTCATTGTAACGTAGACATAGTGTATCGCGTTATAGCTGAGTCAAGATGTTGTCGTTCCTTGCCATCAGTTGCTTATTGGCGAACTATATTGATGGCCGTGTTATCGTTCCACATGGACTCAGACCCAATGTATCAATTTTGAGTGAATTCAATAATAAAATTGATGAAAATAAACCTTTGTGGACGGATACCAACACCCTACATGTAACAGAAAAATCAGTGTTGAAAGACAGTGATAGTGTTGGAAACAGTGTTCAACATCCTTGTCTAAATGGATTTATACTGAAAGATGATACTTGTATAAAATTAGAAATTGAGCACCGAGTGGGAGGTGTCGCAGCAAACAGTGAATTGCACCCGTGTCCTGATAAACAAGTGTTGTTTGAAGGCTTCTGTATAGATGTAGAAACAGATTATAGACATACAATAGGAAGCGGCAACAGGAATCCTTGCCCCAGTGGATATCAGAAATTTGAAAATATTTGTTTAGAGGAACCACAAATCCGGAAAGCACCAGAAGTAGTCAATCCCTGCCCTACTGGAAATATCTTCTTCAATGGTGTTTGCGTTTCGAATGACTTGGGCGATTATGAATGAATAAATTAATTAACACTATATTTTTTTTTTAATTGATAAATATAAGTTGTGATATTTTATTATTCGCACCTTTGGAAGAACAAGGGCCGAACTAACGAATTTTCGAAAAATGACTTAAGTATGCCAAAGTGCTTTTAAAACGTATTTTCACCCGGAGAAACAAAGACACTCGTTCAATTCCATCTAATTTCGCCAGAGGGCGACAGTGCCTTTGTCACATTGAAGCGTTTTTTTCATACTTATTGGCGCGACAAAATCTTATTGTTAGTTGCGGCGCAGAGTGGTTGTCAGCTGGAGCGTACAAAGTCGTTTAAGGAAATATGCCCTTTTAATTTCTTTACTTTTGCCTATATTTCTTAGAAAATAATTTGGAGGTACAAAGTCGTTCGATCAGTTGTGCCTTTTTTCAAAGTCGTTCGATCAGTTGTGCCTTTTTTTTTTAAGAATGTTGGTGTAACAAAGTCCTAAGTGTGGGTATTTTTTTATATTTATATGAAAATAATTAAAACTATAAATATTTAAGCATTGTAGAGAGCACGCCTTTATTCACAAAACTGTAAGGTATATTTCACACTAAGGAAATTACCTCAAAGTCAATTTAAGACGAAGATACATTGATTCTTATCACAAAAAAATCTTAAAATGCCTCTCCTGTAAAATCACAAACATGGCAATTCGGCCCTTGTTCTTCCAAGGGTGCGTATGTACCTATACTATATTTGATTTCAAAAATAATTGCGTATTTATATGATAAATTATTTCGAATTGTTAAAAAATATAAGCATTAATGAAAAATAATAAAAATACAATATTTGGTACTTCGTCTCGATTAATTAATACCCAGATAGTTCTTAACTCCTTTTACACATTCATTGCCCAAGCTCGGTGCTGAAGCCCCGACAGGCTGCTGCACCGCCACACCGTGCCGTAGATACGAGCATATGTCATGGGCACGTGTTTACAATGCATATTATGCATATAATAGGAATATTATTGGTTGTTTAATTCCGTTTAAATGAATACTAATAAGATAAATGACTTTACGATTGGCCATGCTTATAATGATGTAAAAGTATTCTCACAATTCTTATACCAAGTTGATGGATTATGAAAAAGTTTCGAAAGTCCTGGCCATAACCCGGCCTTGGAAAAAACGTCGTGTGTCTTAACCTAAAGTACAAAGGTTCTCAGGGGGTTCCCGCGACACTCAGAAAGGAAATGGAACTTTCAGCTTTGATAAAGTTTTAATATATTCTTCGGCAAGTTTCCAAGTTGTCTCTCTGCGGTGGTTATGAAGGATCCTATGTGTGCCGCGACTAACAATCGTGCTATGTGTCTATAGATGGAGTATTGGTGAATATTGCAAAGGGGTAAAAGAATTCGCTTGACTTTATTCTTAAAGTAAATTACTTCACTTTTGTGAGTTACACTATTCATTTTATAACAACGGGAATTACTCACGTATTTACAAAGGAGTTAAAACACTCGCTTCAAACATTTTCACTGAACCGCCCTGGTGAGAAACACGCGCGCGAGCAAAGAAGAGACGGGATTTTTTTTCCTATACTATTTTTTAGAGCCAATCACTATAAAAATAAAAGTAATTATACAGAGGATTTTTAATTGATGCTCCAGAAGAAATGTCACATAGATCTTATCTAACTAAACAATGACAATGCTGTATATACTCGTAACTAAATACATTATTCTTTATATCTCCACTTAAGCCTTTTATACCCGATAACCCATACAGTACGTTACTTTACATGTTAAATAATACACCATTTATGGAAGCATTTAAATAAACTGGTGGCGTTAAACTTAATTAACTTTTGCTCCCTGCTGTCAAACACAGTCTAGGCCTCGAGGTTTCGTTTATAAAGTTTTAAGCTATTATTAAAAATTATAAAAGTAATATTATAAAAGTTAATTAATATTTTCAAACTAAAAATAAACTAAATTAAGATTATAGATTATGTGGTAATAAAAAGTTGTAGGTTGTAAAATGTTGTTGTCGCCTCGCTAAAGTACAATTTATTATAATCATCACTCCTATTTACGTTCCCACTGCTGGGATACATGGACTTTCTCTTGACTCGAGAGATTAGGTCATAATTCACCACGCTGGCCAAGTGCCTGGTGAATGACACATGTCTTTCAAACTTTTCAAAGTTCTCAGAACATGCCGGTTTCCCCCACGATGTTTGCCATCACCGAGAGCAAGTGTTTACAAGCGCACATAATTTTTTCAAGAAGAAAAATATAGAGGTGCGCCGGGGTTTGACCCTACGGTCTTCGGAATGAGAGCAGAGTGGGCTCCCACTAAGCCAACACGGCTCATTCTGACAAAATTTTGCAAATGAGAAATTTTACAAGAAAAACTCGTCTCCAGACAGTCTAAGAAACGATCTTCACGTTCCCATTAGAAACAGTGAGTCGCGACAAACAATGCCGATAGCTTCTACTACAGCTTCTAACTGGGGCAATCCCGATATCTGTCCTTGTCACTCACGCTGTTAATCCTGGATGTCTCCCTCACGCCGTAACTAGGGCTGTCTGTCTCCGTTATGTCACCTGCACGACGCTTGAGCTTACAACATGACAGACTGACAGGAAATGTATTGTTGGGGCTGCATCTAAATAGTGGTTTAAAATAAGGTTGCATCGCATTTTTTTAATTTAGGATCTTCTGTATATTTTGAAATTTAAAAGCTTTTATAATGCAATATGTAGCGCTGTTGAAACAATAATATTATTAAGGTCATAATTACAATTGCCTGGGGGCCTACCATGATCTCTTAGAGCAGTATTATTCTAATCTTATTTTGTGATTTCGTACCATAACCTCTTATAAACCATATAAAGTAATATTATTGTAGGCTTACTCTAAGAATGTTCGGAAACATGATAGTTTTTAAAAGATGGTGGTTGGCCCGCTGTTGGTAATTGTATCAAGTAATATGAATCATTATTACATGAATAATGTATATTTACCAAGACCGACGAGTGTCAATATAATTCTAACAATTACATTTTGGTTAAATTGATTGTGGTTTTGGCTAAATTAACAAAAATATTTGAGGAAACAAATACGAGTATATAGTTATGTTAATAAGATTTTTTCAATTGCAACTGACTGAATCTTTACTAGATATAAAATAGTAACCACAAGCAACACTAAGGGTACTGTGTTATTTTTTCTTCAAAATGCTATCAAATTGACAACCCTACCTCGACCTGCAATCACTCGACGCTGTCCCAATGATATTTGTGTTCGATTATAATTAAACGTATGTCCTCTTTCTTTGAAATGTCAAGCTGTCTTTAATTAAAGACTAAGTTTAATTATAGTACGCGCCTTTTAATCGCAGAGGGAGGAATCAATGACTAGCAATGGATAACAGAAACATGATGGACAACTCGTACTTCAGATAAAATTTAATAATAGAACTAGAAGAAATTTATAAATTCCATTAAATAACATGGAAATAATCTTGAAAGTTTTCTTCAATATTTAGAACAACTTAGCTTTTATCTCTGTGTGTTTTAAAAGTCTACGTTGATAAGGCAGGCTATACTGCATAACATTGATTTCATACATTTTTAATTTGTAATTAGATCCAGAGGTCTCTTAGGATCATGGGGTTCTCGGTAACTGAAGTATCATAAAAACCAAAGCACTTTTACTTTATTTAGCAACTTTATTCTCAAATTACGAGCAAACTCAAATCAAACTTTATGCTCTGCAGAATTTTATGGCAAGTTTTCCGTCATACACAGCGTCATAAATATTCATGGCAAGGGTCGAAGAGAGTTTGGCAGATTTTAAGTAGAAAACCGGTTGTATTTATAAGTCCAACCGGAAAAAAATATTGAACATAACTCTGGTACGCATATTTTAAAAGGAATTTGTTATCCTAAATGTGACATGTGTATTACACTATTGTATTAGGTAAGGATAGTGTTGTTGTTAATAAATAAAAAACATAAATATTATACCTGCTCCACTTAGAAACTAATCTATTAAAAAGACAACAAAAGTACTCATAGCAAAATTGACACAAATATTTCAACTATATTTCATACTAGCTGCCGCCGCGAACTTCGTCTCGCCATATACTTTTATTTGCAACGATCTCCATACTAAATTTCATCGAAATCGAATTTTCCCGCGTAAGCATATATTTTCATTTAATTTTCCGCGGTAAAAAGTAGCATTATGTTATGTCTCAGGGTCTAAAGATTGTATGTGCCAAATTTCATCAAAATCGGTTGAGAGGTTTAAGCAGGAAAGCGTAACAGACAGACAGACAGAGTTACTTTCGCATTTATAATATTAGTTAGGATTATATTAATTTATTTATCATTTTATGTTGACAGAACTTAATATTAATTCAACATATAAAATTGTATAAACATTAAATTATATCTAATTAAATACTGGCTGATTAAAGACTCAACAGTAAAACAATACAATTACAATCAGTTTTCCTTTTGTATTATTATTTACTTATATTTTAACACACTAAAAAAAGTGGAGGTTCTCGAGTCCCATATTATTTATCATTTTATGTTGACAGAACTTAATATTAATTCAACATATAAAATTGTATAAACATTAAATTATATCTAATTAAATACTGGCTGATTAAAGACTCAACAGTAAAACAATACAATTACAATCAGTTTTCCTTTTGTATTATTATTTACTTATATTTTAACACACTAAAAAAAGTGGAGGTTCTCGAGTCCCATATAGTCTCATTTTACCAATCTCAAAAACCAATCAATAAAAAAGAAGTTGTTTTTTTTGTAAATGATTATTTTCGTAACTGGATAAAGATGTTTTAAAAACATTGCTCTGTTTCCTTCACTATAACGTCTCACCTTGATTACCCTCATAAATGTACTACATCAGTAAATTAATTGGGGAACGTAATTGATCCTACCTTGCCGCATGTTATGGTTGGTTTTATATCTCACCAATAAATATTTTATGGCTCCATCGTTTCATTTCGTAATCGGGAATCAGGGTTATAAAATGGAGATGAATAAAGTTTATAAGTTTGATTTTCTTCAAACAAATTAGGAGTTATTACTATTACCCATATCACAGAACATATAATTACTACGCAACCCATATATTTATTCCGTGATTCGTCACACTTTTTTATATATTATGGCATGCTGTATAAAACATTCAAACTAAAAATGTGCGTACAGCGAACCTCGTTGTTTAACTTTGACACAGTGCCCTTATGAAGCCAACACAAGCAGTAACATAAGTTAGCCTTCATCAACCTTAATCACACACTCGGTTGACTCCCAAAGAGGCTAAAGGAGACCAGAAAATGACTACCAAATGTTTAATTACAGTAAATAATTATACTTTAGGAGGATGGTTAGTTCTGTAAGGCTCAATTTTGTAACTATTTAATACTGCCAAATATTTTACTGTATTTTAGTGACTTATCTCTTCACAATTACGAAACATACATGTCAGTTTATTTATATACTTACTGAATTGAAACAGTATAAATTAATATAAGTATTTGCTTTAACGCTGACATTACGGAATTTCTGGAATAGATAAACATGAACTTTAGAAAATAAAAACAGTGAAAAACTAATTTAAATATACTTAATTTTAACCTTCTCGTTCTGTGAATACAAAAATATGGAAGTTCATTCCTGTAATTTCGTTTTGTACCTCAAAGAGATGTTCTTTGTTCAATGAATTCCATTTGTAACGCGAAGTAACATTCAAAGAACAAGACGATCACTTGATCCCAGCAGATTATATTCCTGATTATTTCAAAACACCATGATCAAAAGTAGCTCTCTGTTTCATTTCCCGTGTTTCCGTGACGACAAGAAAAACATCAGTATCTGAAGTCAGGAAAAGGAACTTAATCGTTCAGATAACAGAGTAGATATTCGCTTAATGAAGCTTCAATCCGGATGTTTTCCGTGGCTTGTGAGAAACGATAACATTTACAGGTAAATAAGCTGGTTTTGACCTCATTTTATGACTGTTGGTTTTGTTAAAGACTGAGTATTGCTGGAACCCATGTTAGATCCATGAATGCACCATTAAATTTGTTGAGAATTAAAAAAAAACTTGAGCTAGCGAGCTTGAGAGAGAGGATAAACTAATTTTACCCAAAGAGATACTAAGTCATAAACAAGATCTATTCCCATAAACGAAAAATTGCTTCTACGAATAGGTAGTAAATCGCCACTCCCATTAGAAAATGCAACCGGGAATATCTATTCTTCTGGCTTGGTGAAATTATTGCACGCGCCGAAAATAGGTCAATTGCCCTAAGAGTGAGAGGTCGTAGAAGCATGGTGAGTGAAAGAGACAAGCAATGCTCAGGTGACGTCACTGAAGCTTTGCTAACGTTTTCTTTATTCGATGTATTGTTTTGATAGGAACGTTACGTTATGACCTTTGTATCAAAGGAAAGCTTTCTCTTCCGGTAGATTTATTTCATCTCGAGTATTGCGGACGAAATTATTGAGCTATGTTTAAATTTATATGTTTTAAACAGCTTTTTCGTGCTACGGATGAAACAGTATTTATTCGATGGCCAGTTAATTTCATTTTGATCGATAAAATATTTTGAAATGTTCTTAAACTGTACATTTGATTGCCCTCTTTTTAATGCTGAGCTATAAGTACCTATACTTATAGCTCAGCATTAAAACTACTAAATACTACTGCTCAGCTAATTACTACTAGCTACTGAAAAAGTTTAAAATTTCCAGAAAATCCGAAAACTTACCAACAAATATTGTGGGTATATATATGGTATATATCATGGAGGTATGTATATTTAGTATGAATTGCAAGATTGTTTGGGTTTTACCATAAGCCGTTGGTAAATCTTAGGAATTAAGTTGGTTTTGGCTTTTACATACACATAATATACCCTCATTCTTAAGTTTAAATTAAAAGTTGCATTATCACAAAACACCATTATCTGTGTAAGCGACGCACGCCGTAATAGGAGTTGTTTGTTTAATCTCTAAATATTATGGCCTAATGAAATAACTTTGCTAATCTAGTCTCACAACTAGTTTGCAGTGAATTTGTTTCATATTTGTTTGCAATTATGTTTCATGCGAGATTGGAGGGATAATTACACGACTACAAAAACAAATTACAATAACATAACTTGTCATATTTCAAATATGTTTAACAAGTGTGTATTATTCATTGTCTTTAACTGGATGTAAAAAGTTATTTATTTAAATAAAAATATTATAACATACCTGTGGTGAAAGTACGCGCTCGTAGAGGGTTATATCAGTCGTAGCAGGATCTACGACGTAGCATGGTCTACGCCGTAGCAAGGTCTGCACTTGGGTGTGCGTGAGCGAGTTTCTTGACTTGAATGGTACTTTATAGAGTTAGATTAGTAATACAGGGATTAGAACAATTTTATTATGGAGCCTGAAAAAACTATACTTAAAGCCATTCCGATCATAATATATTTTGGCGCCCAGTGATAAGACGTATATTAATTGATAGAGTTAATAATTATTACAAATAAATGCCGTTTTCTATTCACAATAATTGTTCTTTTTTTGCAGATTCAAATACTCTTTTCACTAGATTATTTACCTCATTATGTGCTTCTATTAATACGAAATGTGATTCATATATTTTTCTTTTAAAACTTTTGATTTAACTTTTAAGCGAGGAAATACGTAAACGCGACCTGACGCTACATCAATCCAGTTCAAAGAAACATCTTGAAACCAACAACGGGCCATTAATCATTCATTCACACATCAACTTACTAGTTCTGACTTCAAATCAATTTACACACAATTAGTGTAACAAACGGCGACGTAAAAAAGCCATAACTGAGTTGGCACAGGGCGACGGTTCTTTAACCTGCCGTGAAAGAATTTCTCTGACTCGCACGAAATAAGGTCTGTTTCTAAGGTACTGTAGTTATTGATCGCTTGATGGCTTAGCAGTTTTACTTTCATTCGTCTGGAAAGCGATTTGAAGTCAAATTTAGGTAACTTTTTTCTGAATCACATTTCAAGTGTGCATTAACATAATATGTGCAAATAATTTCGTATAGGTAACTTTAGTTCAGTGAGGCTTTTATCATATAGTTGTACCTATGACAAGTCACTTAACAAAAACAAAAAAATATATCACGATATCAATATATTAAAAGAAAGTCGTGTAAAATTAGTGGAGTTATCTTAGAACCAGGAGAAGGACATCATAGTCCTTTGTATAGCGGGGAAATGTATTATAACGCGAGGCCAAAAGCTAGTTACAATTAAATTAACCTATATTCGCAATTTACTATACAATCGGCATCTGGCGCGCTTGCTGCCGATAAATCAGACATGCGAATCTTTTCCGGATCCGCGCCGAACGTGTCGTGGTGAGGCTAATGCCTCCGCATTTATAAATCATCCACATCGATGCTGGGTTAACGGGTTAACAGAACCGCAAATCGCTTTTGTTTAAATCTACGATCACGGAGGTTTTATTCGATTTAGTTTTTAATTTTTCATATTTAGAATGCATGCAGTTTAAATTTTGCTTTCCACATAGAACACATAACAGTACACATCTGAACTATGTGATTCAATTGATTGAACTGCACTAATTTTATCCCGTTTATTACTTCTACGGATGTTATTTAATTTACAATAAAGTATATATAATATATATATTGCAATGGGGACTTATATTTATATATGTATTATCATATAGGTATATAGACGGCTAGACGGAACTCGCTGAGAAATCTAGCCGAATAAACATTATCCTCAATTAATTGCATCATTATTTGTATTGTATATATCCCTATTTAGTACTAATTCATTAGTAATTATATTAATGCTTCTAATAAAATTCAAGGATTATGAACGATAATAAACTACCAGGTAACTCTATTTGGATGTGTCACGGAGAGTATTGCCAAACACTCACAATGAGTATATTAAGGAAATGAGATAGGGAATATCCCTGAACATGTTAAAATACATAAAATTATATTATTCATCTGCTTCTGCGTGATGAATGGTACTGTTAATTTAATATTAATCATTTGTGCTTTTGCTAATGAAACTATAACAAAAATCCTAAAATATATTTGTTATCGAGAAACTTAAAGTAGGATATCATATCTGGTTGGTTACTAAAGTTATTAAATGAAGCAGATGTTGCGCAATACGCCTACAGAAGGTGACAATAACCAAAATATAGCGCTTATTCATTACGTATCTCTCTCGACTCTCCTTGCCCAGCGCGCATTTATCATTACGACGAAGTCTTCTCGGAGAAACAACATAAATCATTCTACTCCCCCCCCCCCCTCTTCCATTTCTCCTGCCCCTTTCGGGGGAATGCAGTGATTCATCTGGTCATCGACAGACGCTAGTAATGCCAATTTTGAAACAAAACACCAATTAATAAAAACAAATGACATTGACAGATGCTTGGCTCGATTAGAGAACATTTTAGTATTCTGCGCGGCTAATGTTTCGATTTGGAAGTGTATCCGGATTTCTGTTTATTGGAACAACAAATTGATGTTTGTAGGTAATGATGTTTGCTTGTTGAGATATCACTGGCTAGATTTATGTGAGGTATGCAAATGATGACTTTATAATAATATCCTTGGATACTATTATTATAAAGCTGTGCTGCTATTTGTTTCAGAACCGCTGGTCCGAATTGAAACATTATCTCGGTGTTTTATAGTAAATTTATTAAGGAAGGCTTTAGGTACTTTTAACATATTATACCTATATGTACATAACGTAAGAAAAAATAACATAAGATAAAATAATTTAAATAAATGTAGTTTTTTCTTCTTTAAAAAAGTTACACGAAAGATGGAAGAAAGAAGTACCTATTGGAGGATTTGGTACTATCACCACCCTTTCCACGGTCCGTTCTTTCTGTACATAAAACAACACTGCTGCTCGTCTTCTGATATTTTAATCACTAAGTCAATATAATGGTCGCGGGATATTTTATATTCCCGCGTGCCCTAACACTTAACAATATCTGTGCCCATGACACACGCCCGTTTCTACGGCACGGTGTGGCGGTGCTGCCAGACTAACAGGCTGCTTACCAAGCTTGGTCATTGAATGTGTGACTAAGACCACACTGTTTAATTGAGGAAAAATACTATTATCGTCACTTACTTATGCAAGTCATGAGGTAATACCATAATGCAACCTTCCTTACATACTTGCATTCATATATTCAACGATGCAAAACATACATAATTGCGCAATTGTTAGAAAACTTAAGGAAAACTCATATATGACTATTGTTTACGATTAAGCAGAAATATACGTTTAATGACGTATGCGAATGAGTATGGATTACAAGTAATGCAATAGGTAAGCAATACTTGAGGAAGATCTTAATAGCCATAAATGGATGTAAGAATTAATTACTCATATTTAGTTATTTAAAGGTCCTACTCGCACTTGTCTATTTAGTCGGACCCGCACATATAATGTTTTGTCGCCTTACTTTGTTTTCACACTTCTGGTATACGGAATCCTAAGAGTAGTTGATAAGATTCCCACTCGAAGGCGATACAATTAAATCTTTGAGCAGTTTCCAAATTTAAAAATGTGTTCAAAACTATTAACATCAAATTTCACTTACCATATAGTAAACTATGAATGAACACTTTCAATGGATTTCCAAAAGCCATCAATAAGCGAGTGCGAGTAAAACAGCTACCTACCTCTGCCCACACTGTGATGAGGGTAGAACCAAGATCGATGTAAGATTTACAGCCGCTCTTTATAGGCGACCCAAAACCGTCCGAATTTATCTAAGCGTCACCTGCCTTCCATAACCACGGTCGTGCATATTAATATTTGTGTATTACTAGCTCCACCCGTGGTTTTGTTACCACGGATAAAGCCACCTAAAGTATTATATCGAAGTAAAGTAAGAATTTCGTTTATTTATTAATTATTTGTTATATTGACACGATAAAAGTAATCCCAACAAATCAATATCGTATTCTAATGGTATATTGAGTTGCTGACGTTTGGGACAATATTTCTTGGGACACATCAGCATCATAAATCGGTTTTTGACATAATCTTTATGGACCAAGAGCCTGTGATGGCCAGACCTTCCTTTAATTCACAAGCGTGAAAATTATTTCATGTGTATGTCTAACATAGGTAAGAATAACCCCCAAACATGAAACCTGGATCGCGGTTCCTTTGGGAGATAACAACCTTTTACCTGTTATCTCCCAAAGGAACCACGATCCAGGTTTCATGTTTGGGGGTTATTCTTACCTATGTTAGACATACACATGAAAGAATTTTCACGCTTGTGAATTAAAGGAAGGTCTGGCCATCACGGGCTCTTAGTATAGACTAATAACCTGTGACGGCCAGACCTTCCTTTAATTCTGAAGCGTGAAAATTATTTTATGTGTATGTCTAACATAGGTAAGAATAACCCCCAAACATGAAACCTGGATCGTGGTTCCTTTGGGAGATAACAGGTAAAAGGTTGTTATCTCCCAAAGCAACCGCGATCCAGGTTTCATGTTTGGGGGTTATTCTTACCTATGTTAGACATACACATGAAATAATTTTCACGCTTGTGAATTAAAGGAAGGTCTGGCCATCACGGGCTCTTAGGTTATTACCTCTATAATTCGTATATAAATGTTTATTATTATGTTCGTGTTATTACAAACCTACTTATAAATATTTCCGTAGTGAGGCTATTCAGCAACATTACATATATAGATAAATAATTTTAAACTCAAACTCAAAATAATTTATTCCATTATTGATACAATAGTACATTGGGAAATCTCAAGTAGGTACCTACATCGTGACCTACATACATTTTAATTTATCTTATGAGATAAATAAAGTAAATTAATTTCAAGCATTGTAAATAAAATTCATCAGCTAAAGCTTCGTCAATGTTGTAGTACGATTTGGACAATAAAAAAATCTTTTTAGTTTTTCAGGTAAGCTCTTGATTAACTCAAAGTCATAAACAACAAAAAAATTACCTAAGAAACTGGCTGGTTTAATAATTAAATAAAAAACAGCCTTAAAAAAACAAAGATTCTACGAAATGAACTTTAAGTAAGAAGTTGTGTATCTATCGAATATTAAGTACCTTCCTGCCGTTAAGGAAAAAAGCCTCGCTGTTGGCCCAGGCCCTTAGATACCCATTTTCAAAACAAGGATATTATTCATTTCAGCTTCAAAAAAGATAATAATAAAATCTTGAAACATTTTAATTAAGTCCATTAACATTAAACACAGCATTATTCAATCGGTGATTAAACGTAACAAGGATTAGATACTTACAGTAAAATTATTTTATTAAGATTAAGAGATTATTTATCTTTCGGAATTTAGTTTTCTAATGTAGTTATTTACACAATCTTCCCACTATGTAAATGTTTCTTTATTTATGTTCAGGTTTGCTGTCAGAAAACTCTTTAGGGGTTAAACTCACCTATTATAAAGTATTCATGATTCTTAACAGTAGTAAAATCTTTTTATTGTGTATGTTTAGTTTATACTAACCGTCGGTACCCACCGGGTGCAGTGTGGTACCTGCCTAAGAATAATACCACCCCGTCTGTATCCGCGGGTGTCACCAAATTGCTAAAGGATCGGACTTTCTGTAAATACTGTAACGACTAACTGCGATCACCAACCCTCCTAATAAGCGTAGTGACATTACCAAATCACCTGTGCCTCTGATAAGTTCCATTAGATGCACTCGTGCCCACTCAGTGGACGTTATAATGGGCTTTTGTTGATGATGATGAAGTTTTTAATCAACAAAAGATGAGTAAGATGTGACCCAAGATTAAGCTTTACCCTTATTATAATTACGTCATGTTTACAATAGGTATGGGTCTAACAGAATTTTTCTCACGCAAAAAGTTCACGGTGGCAAATAAGCTACCTTGAAAAATGTCAAGAGTAAAGCACCGATTTGGAAATTGACACCTAAATTCGTAATAGTACCTATAACTCATCGGTTACACAGTGCGAATAAATCACAAAGCCATTTATTTTTCCACGATTTTCCTCCTACTATTTTCGTACCTAGTCGTTGTTTTTGCATATTTTTTGAATAATAAACAATTTATTTCCTTTTGGAATTATTTAACAGAGATTTATTTTTCGTTTATATTTTTTCTGCATTTAATGTCGTTAAATAATACCTAAACAATATGAGTACTTCCTTCAAATTATTATTAACTAGCGACCCGTCCTCGCTTCGCCACTTGAATAACTCTACCAATTTAAAAGTAGGTCGTAATATAGCTTGTTTTCATAATACAAGTGTTTGATAAAACGCAACTAAACACGATGTGGATCGCTAAAATTAAATCATATTTCAAATTTCTTCCTGAAAAATAAATTACCCACCTATAAAATAGGATTTATACGTTCACAAGATGAGCTACGAAAGTCCTTACGGCAATCTTCGAGTTGTTTTCAAACTGCGAGAGCTCATAACGCGAGGGAAATCGCGGAGCTTGAGCCATGCCCGTTTTACGGCCCAAGCCAGTACTTGCTCATTTTAATATCTCCAAGTTCGCGAGCACGCTGCCGTCATTAGTGACGAAAAGAACTGAAACTAGGCCAGTGGGCTTTGCCTACAAATTCGCAAGCCATTGTCTCACTAGCTCTACTCTAAATCAAACTAAACTAGACCGAATAGATATTCAACTTTCGACTTTGGTACGGCTAAATGGACCCATTATGAAGAGGTTGGACGTAGTGGATTTTATCGACAGATTACCTGCAGCCTGCTTTTCTAATTTCTAGATTTCTCTTTTAATTTTGTTGACTTATTCGAAAAAGAACAGCCGTGTGGTGTGGTGCTTAGATTATGGGGCAGTCCTGTAAGAGAACCAAAGAATTAAAAAAAAATCTAGAGGACAAAAAATGTAACAAAAATAATGCTTTTCTTAATTTTTATGATACGTTAGCTATTATTGCTTATCAAAATTAAAATTGTGTAAAGTACAAGTATGTACAGCAACATCTGTATGTTGCTGTGTGAATTGTCTAGCAATATTTATATATATATTATGCAAACAAGAAAGATTTTGTTAAATAAATAAATAAGATTCTATCCCATGCAGTACCTAAGTTTATAAGTAGTAATAATAAATAGAAATACTAATAAAAATCTACTAACAAAACTAGTAAAATTACGTGGTAGGCAGTGCGTCAGACAGTTTTCAATTTTAAATCCACAAATGTGCAAAGTTTCGTAAGTCAGGTTATTCCATACTCTAGGACATAAATATAAAATATGAGTCCTAATTTGCTCTCATGATGGAGATGGGTGCAATTTGCAGGTGAAACCGCAATGCGTCATGAAAATAAATCTAGATAATGAGACTGAACTTGTGTTGCGAATGTCGGAAATGTAATAAAAATCTAATTTTGCTCACCAACATTGTTGAATAAATTTAAGTAGTCGTTATTCGTATTATGCACTCATACTTTCTAAAATAGATTGAAAACGATAATGTACTTTAATGTTGTTTTATGTTTGTGGTTTTCAAGTTTAAAAAATAATGTTTATGCCGTTTACATAGTTCCATCCATGCCATATTATCTAGGTTCTAAGCGACAGTTGGTAATTAATAGGTATTTTAACAATAACAGACTACAATAAAATATCGCATAATAAGGTCACAGGTATACCTTATTACCAATGCACAATACTGGATACCCTACGTATTCAGTACAATAACATATATAGGATGATGTTGGAGCTGCCTCGATTCTGCAGTGCCTCGGGGATGTTTTCTGAGTACCAAACGGGTGGCTTTGCAGCCATTCTGCGGAAAAAGACAGCATCCCTGATGCGTAGAGTGCGGGACAGCCCCAATATCATCCTTCAGACTATAGCGGGAATATAGAAGACAGAATTCGCCAATTTGGCATAATGAAAGTAGTAATTGATTTTTTTTTTGGTATTTTGAACCAACTAACATACAATATGGATCATTTGTTGTCTGAAATAAAAAGTTTTTATTTTTATTTATTTAATACGCTAGCGAGACGTCAGTGCAGATCTTAGTTCCCCCACAACAAATTAGAATTAGAAGGTCACAGGCAATTCGAATAACGATTATCAAACCACAATTATTAAAACCATAAAAAATACACTATAACAGTATAAATTATATCATGGAGAATCTAGGTGAAGCACAAGTCCGGACCCCATTCACAATATATTTATGGAGATGATCCAGTTTACTGTTAAAATATATGATTATATGCAGAAAAGTTAATACGCGTTGATTACTGAACCAGTTTGGAAACACATCGGTATGACGATCAGTCACTCGCATTGATTTAATAGCCGCTATATAGCGACGTTGTTGCATGTAAATGTATTTTAACAAGAGTCGGATAAGCCATTTTCTCATTTAGCTTAGATGCAACAAAAAATTAATTTAGTGGTTCCGTACGCAAATTGTAAAGTCGTGGTCCTATTAATAATAATCACTGTCGGGATGTCTGTCATCATGCTACTACTGAACATAGTGACAATGATACATACAAATACTTTCTCTCAAAATAAAATAAATTAAAATACTAATCACCGTTCGGGCCATCTTCCAGTTTTCATTTTCTACGATCCAAATTATTTGAAATGTCTCATATGTTTTAAATAGTAACGCAGACATGTTTCAGAGCTCTATATTACTATACATTTATTTTTAGGGCAATGTCATAGAGTATATCTATAAATATATATAAATAATGATCAAAGAGAAAACCCTTTTTTTCTTCACCTAAAATTTGGATTTTAATTTTCACAATAAAGTGTCTAAACGTACCTAAATCGCGTGCAAAACTCGATAGCAATAACTTAGTTCTGTCAGACGTGTTCAACACAGTGTGAAATATCGCCAATAAAATTACTGTCCGCAGCACTCAAACCTTCAACTAATAACGTTACTGTGAAGAATTATTTCAGCAAATAACATAGCAAAATCGTTTTGCAAATTAAGACGCTAATTATTTTGCTAAATTACTTATATCTAATTATTAAACAAATGTCGTTTAGGTTCAGGAATCTACAGCTGTATTCAGTAAATAAAGTATACTTTAAATTAAACCCTGTAAGTAGTTTGAATAAGTAAAAAAATAACTCTACAGCGCTAATTGCTGGCTTTCTGAATCTGGTTTTTAATATAAATATAAAATATATGCATATAATTTACACGTTCTTGTTCTTATTTCATGTTGACTTTCTTATTTATTTTTTGTTATATTGATTAGTATAGGTCTGGTTATCTGGTGTAATAACAGGCCATAATGCAAACTAAATTAGATACTTGTTCCAATTCATGTTTTCGTGTATAATCAAAATTTAAGTAATACCTACCGTATGCTACGCAAGTTTAAGTTTATTAACGATTAAGACTTACTCTTGACAAGAAATCCTCTCTCAAAATAATAGTTTTTTAATTATGGCGATTAGGTTTTAGGCCTACTAATGAATGAGAACCAAATATGTGTGGGAGAGTACAAAAGACGTGACAGCCGTGGTGACGAATCCACGGAACGCGTCTATTTCTGACGATTCTGTCCGTCAGAAAACCTTGAGCAATGAAATAACTCAGTTATTTACATTGGCGGATATGAGGTTTGTTTTATTTTCTTTTCAATTTAGAAAGACATTATATGAAGCCGCTAAGTGGGTACTAGGATATTTTTGTGGAGAAGGCGGTATTATGAATAGAAACACATTTTATTCTACTTACACCATAACACCCCTATTCACGTTCCCACTGCTGGGACACAGGGACTTCTCTCTTGGCGAGAGAGATTAGGCCTTAATTCACCACGCTGGCCAAGTGCGGGTTGGTGAATGACACATGTTTTTCAAACTTTGAAAAGTTCTCAGAACATGCCGGTTTCCTCACGATGTTTGCCTTCACCGTTAGAGCACGTGTTTTTAAAGCACACATAATTTTTCAAGAAGAAAAATCAGAGGTGCGCGGCGGGGTTTGAACCCACGACCTTCCTTTTTATTCTACTTAATGCCCAGTATTTCCGGTCTTATTATATTTTAACTTTATCACTTCTAAAACGGACTGATTAACGGATAAAAGATTTTAACATAACCTTTAAATGACAACAACAGTCCTGGGTTTGAAATCGAAATACCTATTCTTTACTTATTAAAATAATATTATTTAATCTCAAACATCATTGAAACTTTCTGCATATCACTATGTAATTCCTGGAACGTATGATATTTACCGATATAATCTGATTCCCATCAAAACCCAGTTGGCAACGCTATTACCATTTGCGTTCGCTATTGTCAGCGTAAAATACTCGTGATATGGATGCAAACTACACACAGCTCAATTAAAAGAGTTGTCTCATTTATATAATAAAGTAAAAAAAAATCAAGACATTAATAATACAATGTTACTAACAGTCAGCTAGCGGTACCCGTGAGTCCGTCCGCGTTTGTATAGAGGCCACGTCTTGTCATAACTGCAGCAAGAATTTAAGTAGTCTATCCTGTGTCCCAGACCTCTAAATTTAAATCTACCAAATTAATTTAAATTAAAACAGATAATTGGTTTTAGAGTTATGGCGGAACATAAATACCATTATACATACAGAAAAAAATTCTAAAAATCATCAATATAGTTTCAGTATCATATATTGAGCCTATAAATAATTTAAAAAGGTACCTACGTATGTACTGAATGTGACTGAATTTCAAACAAGACATGTGTAATACATATATTCAAATACATAGAAGGTACATAAGTGTTGGAATAACACCGTTCTGATGGCTATAAAGCCGTTGTTTATAGGGTCATTAGAACAAACCCGTTAATGAATGTCTAATGACTAATGGTACAAACAGGTATCTTGCAAAGACGCCTATATAATGTCTTATTAATGCAAAGTAGAACAAGTAGATCAAAGGTAAAATCTAAACTATGAAAAATTGCACAATTAAATTCGGGAGTAGGTGGTTTCTTACCGGAAAAAAATATTGTAATTAGAAGTTTAATAAAACTAAAACATTCAAAGTATTATGTCACAACTCACAAGGTCATAAGAAACACCTAAATTATTTATGTTGTGTTACTTTGTGCTAGAGTATCAAACAAAAATATAAATTAACAGTATCTATTGGTATCAACAATATCATTGCGAGATGCATTCAAACTGATATTCATTTGAGAAGTAAACAAGACCACTCACATAAAAAGTGGCCAAGTGCGAGTCGGACTCGCCCATGTAGGCTTCCGCAGCAATTGTTTATATGGAATAGTTTATGACGTATTATAAAAAAACTACTGGATAGATTTCGTTTAAACTAATTTTCGTTGTTAGTTTTTATGGTTATGTACAATATATATTTTTTCTAGATTTATCATCCTCTTAGTTTAGAAATTACAGGGGGGGGGACACTCTGTTTTCCACTTTGGAAGAGTGTCACGTGCAAACTATTTAGTTAAGAAATAAATGATGTTAGAAACCTTTATATGATTTTAGAAGACCTATTCATAGATACCCCACACGTATGGGTTCAATGAAATTTTATTTTTAAATTTTTGGTTCTAGGTATGGGGACCCCCAAATTTAATTAACTTTTTTTCAATTTTTTTTATGAAATCTTAGTGCGGTTAACGGAATACATCTACCTACTAAATTTCAGCTTTATAGCTCTTATAGTTTCGGAGAAAAACGGCTGTGACATACGGACGGACGGACGGACGGACGGACGGACGGACGGACATGACGAATCTATAAGGGTTCCGTTTTTGCCATTTGGCTACGGAACCCTAAAAATGGAAAAATGACCACTCACATAATCACATAATCACTCATAATCAAGAAGTCATAAAGTAAACAAGCTGTTTGAAGGAATATGTGGCAGCGAGTTTGGTCTGCTGCGAGCAGTCGTTATGTTCCGCTTCGGACGGGCGATGGCTTAACAGTTGTCTGCGAGCCAAATCTCCTAGCAGTAATGTACTATAACTGCCAAGGCGAATTCTATCGGTATGAAACAACAGCGACCTTCTATTGTCTCCGAGTCTGGGACATTTTAGGTGTCTGCGATTTATGTGAGTGCTTTTCCTGGCGCTATAACGATTTGACAGCAATGATTTAAGGCTTTAGTTACTCGTATGAATATGTGAGGAGTGAAAGAGTGAATAGAAGGCCATTGATGTATCCACATGTTACTCTTAATTTTCGTTAAATAGGTGGAAGGTCCTACAAAAAAATTGTCTAAATATGTCCTTAAATACCTCACGCATAGACTCGGCGTAATCCCTTTATTTTATATTTTTTATAATAAATTTAGGATATGAAAAGCCTAACTGAATCTTTCTAATAGTATGCACAGGCTCAATAGGGATAATTTATAATTAAATTAATTATTTAAATAATCTAATGTTAAAAGAATACGGATGTGTTTTGCCTATTTCTACTTAAAATAAAACAGGCGAAGTTCGAGTAGGGCTCGCCCATGAAGGCTTCCAAAGCAGCAATTAACATAATATACAAGTAGTTGTAACCCCAAAAGAAGATTTATGTTGAAAACTATGTACTATGTATTGTTCACCAATCGTATTATAATGTAGTAGGTACAAATCAGTATAATAAGCATATACCTATACCTATATTGCGTAGCAATTATATATTCCTATACCATATAATATGTTTTCTTTAAATTAAACAATCTATTATATATAAGTACGACTATATTCATCTTGTATAATATTGAATAATATTCACCATGAATAAAAAGGCGGATTTACGGCAAATCTTTGTGTTCAGGTTGTCTGGTAGAAATTGCTTTAACCAATAAGACCGCCCAATGCGCACTTCTGTAAAATGTTTATTATTGGTATGTGTAATAAGAATTATCTTATCTTAATGAGAGAAAGTGTATTTCTTTTTAAACGATTTTACTATTATTGATTAATAAGTTTAATAATAATAAATATTTATTATATTTGAGGCCTATTTGTATTAAAAACATACCATTAGAGTTTAAAAACAATTCTATAACTATATGACAGTAATTTTTAACATATTAATTAAGTAGGTACCTAGCAGATTTCTGAATTAAGAGGCCTATTACGTGAAATCGCGAAATTGTTCGGTTTTCTCGTCCTAATTCTATGGTTTGCGTTAGTTGTTTGATATTACAATTACATCTTTATAATAGTTCGTTTTCTCCTCTACAAAAGTAGTAAGAAACATTTTAGATAACTTGTTTATATATTGAGTAATAATCATTCTCCGGATACATGTTTCGTAAAAAACGATCGAAGACCTGTTTTCTCAGCTCTAATTTGTAGATTCTAATGAATATGGGCGATAAAACTATTTTTTATTATGTTACGTATATCCTATTCTTCATTTAGAGTAGAGTACATTTTCGTTAAATGCTTTTATTCTAAAGATATACCGAATTTAATATCGACCGAAAATGCTTCGAAACAAACCTCAATAACTCCGAAGTTCTAAATCAATGGGACGTCATATTTATATCAAAATATTTATCAACATTTGCTTAAACTATGATATTAATTTTAATTTGTAGAACGGTTTTGGTAATTTTTTATGAATAAAATAAAACTACCATAATTTAGTAGTTTTTTCATTCAGCCGGCTTTTTCCATTTAGTACCGCGCGAGCGCTTGTCGAGGTCGGACCTATGTCGGTTGTTCTTGAATAAAATATAGAAATATTTCGTAAAATGTCAGTGTGTGGGACTGTCAATTGCTGTAAAAACGCTGTTAGTGTGCGTGTATGTGTTATTGCGATACTACGACCGACATAAGTTGATCCGTTGATAACGATCAATTGTTATTTTTATTGATAACGGTCAATTATTGTTGTTGCTGGCCTAAGAATTGTACCAAATGTTGCTGGCCTAAGAATTGTACCACATCATTGTCATCTTGTTTTACCTTATTTATTTGGAGGTTATGCTGTAGGATGTGGATTGCATATCTAAAGTTATCTATCCTAATTAAAAAACAACAAGGCAACTTTTTTTGGTGAAACCGTCCAACGACTAAATGTAATTATGCCTATGATTTTTTTAGATTATGACTAACTTGCCGACCCGCCGACAGCTGCGCTTGCGTTTTTACGTTATTTACTAGTTTATGTTTTATAGCCTTTTTCGATCATTTTACTATCCAATACTGAAATCATATTTTAAATCGGACCCGCGGTTCCTGAGTAGCACGTTCAAACAAATAAACAAGCAATCTCCTCAGCTTGATAATTGTAGTATAGATTTCCATAATATTTATTACAAAGAAAATATTCCGTAATTTTTTGTTCTTATTTTTACCGAGTATCCAATATGTAAACAATAAATAATGTACCTTTCTAATAAATATATTATTTATTGTAAACATTAAATAATTGTACCTTTCTAATAAATACAGGGCGTCCCAAAGTTATGGGCCATGGAGGGCCACAATTTTGCTCAAAGAAGACTTCATTTTATTTTTAAAAGTTAGTAATTCTGGATTCATAGATTTTCTAAAAATTACTTGCTTTGTCTGGGAATCGAACCGACTTACATGTAGAAAAAAAAACTCTATTTTTATGATACCAATCGAAAGAATAGCTAAAAAATAATAACTCTGCTTAAGTAACATAGTATTTTAAAAGAAAGGAACAACGTGAAATTAATTATTTTAATCAAATAAAAAACATGAAACATTTTTTTTGTAAATTAATTAATTAAATTACTTACTTTTTAAAATAAAATGAAGTCTTCTTTGAGCAAAATTCACTATCAACGATATATATGGTACTTCCCCTTCATGGCCCATAATTTTGGAACGCCCTGTATATAAAATAACACCCCTATTCACGTTCGCACTGCTGGGATAGGGACTTCTCTCTTGACGAAATAGATTAGGCCTTAATTCACCACGCTGGCCAAGTGCGGGTTGGTTTTTTTTAATATAAAAATTAAATATTTTAAATAAGTTCGTAATAAAATAAAAATAAATAGTTTATCAAAATAAAAATATAATGGGAATTATTCAAGATGACATAATTATGTAGATAAATGGATATTCTACATCTGTGTATGACATATGTAGATAAATGGATACCAATAAATATAAAAATAAATATAAAGTTCGAAACTACAAAAATAATACCTAAACATAATTAAAACCTTCATTAACGAAACTTTTATTTATTCAAACACAAATATACCATCTAACAAAACAAGCAACTTAAATATAGGTAATATAATTTATTTGTTTTGTTATAATTAGAATTTGTATTTAGTACGTTCAATTTAGACTTTCGAACTTACATAAAGTCCCAACATTCGACAAAAAAAAAACATTTAATTACAAACCTACACACCAAATTTCAGAAGAATCGGTTTAAAAATGAGCCCATAAGATGAGATGAATGAGGACATTTAACTTCAATAAGACTATTTTCAGTTTTATTCTTATATATATAATTATTAATCATGAATGTTTTAATTTAAAATTATGTACCTACTTAATTGATTTCAAATAATCAATCAGATTTAAAATAAATATTGATATTATTAAGATAAAACATAATTGATTCAAATATTGAAATAAAAATATCCACCATTTTGAATTTAGGAAAATATATTAAACACCTATCAATTAAATAAAAACATTAATATAATAATTATTTCGGAATGAAACTGAAAAAAAATCCACTCAATAAAATGGAATTTATTCGATGCCATTTTCTACAGATCTAAAATAATTATTAGTATATTTGTATGTTTTAGATCGACGAAGTATCAAGATCATTTAGTATTTTTCATAGAATTCGCGTGACGCGCCGGTCACGTGGTGCATAAAATATCCAATTTCGCAAAACTTCGTAAAGTCACAAGGCTCTTAAGCAGAAACTTTTTACTAAAATGTTTAGCTCTCAATAATAAATATGAAAATAATTTAATGAATAACCAATTAAAAATCATTCCTGGTAATTGAAATAAAAACAAAAAACAACAGTTTATAAAATCCTCCGAGAACTTAATACAGATATTTTTAACTCATCTACATCAATTTATACAAAATGCTTATTAATGTCGAGGTGTGGATAAACACTGCACTTACCTTGTTAAAATCCAAGCTGAGATTCCTTCAATGTGGAGCACAAACACAATAAAGTCCAAGTACTTACACTCGAACAGTAAACAAGCGTGTGTATCACATCTGAATACGAATTGAGCTTTTCAGTTTTTGCCGTTGCCAGTTTGTTTATACTAGAACACAACCTCCAGGGAAATTATCGAGAAAACTGGCTGCAAATACGAGACAATCTACATCAACGTTTGTAATCGAAACTGTAAATAACACCATACTTTCTTTAGTATATAGGTATTCAATACTTTATCTTTAATCACAACATGAAGAATTAGAATAATAACAACCAGAATTTATCCGTGAGCGAGCGCGATTATATTTTTTCATTATTATTCACAACCATACTTTCCACCAGTCCCAGCGTGAGTCCACCGAAAAACTACATCGCCCCAATTTTTTTTACACTTAGCTAAGTTATTCACAACACAGTAGAGGTAAACATTTTAGAGATTCACATCTTGTCAACTTTGCACGTCTTTGCAAGCCGTAACATTCGTCTTAGTTCACCGAAACACCAGCGAAACCGCACGGCCCGCTGTATACAAACATGCTTGCACAGCTTATTCCTTAGTTTTGGCACCATAAAGTTTGTTGTTCATCCCCACGCGAAGTTGAACTCAGTTACGCGGGAACGCGAAAATCCCACATCTACTGTCTACAGAATACTGAACACACATCGCTTTAAAGATCATACATTTATTAATAGATATATCCGTTTCACTAATATCCGGCGGAGTTCAAAGGACACCGTGAATGTCAGGTAGAGTTGAGCTGTCAGAGAAACTGTGTCGAGTCCCGACGCGACGTGTGCTCGCACTGTTTGTGCTCTGTTACTAGAGGCACGCGTTCTACTGCAACTGCTGAAAAGCGAAACCTGTTGAAATGGGACAGGGGACCGCGAGGGAGAGAGATCAAAGCTGTTTGGAAAGCGCCGTCTCCATTCAGCTGCTTTATTTTGCTACGCAAGCGTGTGTGCGTGAAAAGTTGCGTGAGTACAAGCGCCGATTTCGTGTTAGTGAGTTGTGGAAAACTCTCTTTAGGGCGCCTCCACAAGGGCGATTTTCATGATCTCTCGCCGCCCGCCCTAATAGAATCTACTGAATTTGGTATGCCGTTAAAAAGTTTATAATTTGTTTACGTCTAGGATGAATTAATTCCGAGACGGTTATATTTCGGGCTTTGGCTTCTTAGCAACTAAATTATTTATACACCAAGTGTCTTCCAAAAGTAAGTAAGTAAGTGTAAGTGTAATAAGTGTATAAGTGTCTTCTTGTCTTCTTCACCTATGAATATATTTAACTTATAATACCCATGAAACAAACTCCCTACATGTTAAAATCGAAAGCGTTATAGGTGTAAGAATTAATTAATTTAAAGAAAAATGAAGTCCAATATAAACAAGGGGCACACCGGCGTAGTATAATCAAACACGCAGCTAGAAACGCCTGTTTATTCTGTGGCCCGAAGGCTGTGTGCGTGTAGATAGAGAAAGAGCGGTGGGGCCTACGCAACGAATGCGCACGCATTGGGGAGTGGGGGGCGCCCCACACCACGAGCCACGAGGTGAGCCCGAAGTGGGCGCACGCCTCTGAAGGTCCAATGTAACGATGTACCCTTCATTATATCGGGAATCAATTGACAAATGGGCCCGACTGTCCTCACTAAAACACTGCACTGGGACAAGGGCGGCCTTTGTTTACCTTCAGAACCATTTTATCATTCACCGTAAATAATATTGCGACTGTGAAATTAATTGCCCTCGCTTTTTGAATCTCCTTGATGTAACAATGGAGCAGAACAAGCTTTTGTGTTTTTTGCTCGCTTTTTCGGTTACATTTCGCGTAATTTGCTTGATGTTTCGGAAAGGGTTGTTTATCTATAGATCAAGATAGTCTTATGTTATTCTTTATTTACCTTATTATATAGGTTATACCTAAATAAGAAGTGAATAAAATACTAAGAACAATTACGTAATACAACCTATGAATACAACAATAGCTTTATTGTTAATATTCTCTCATAAAAGAAGTCCAATCCATTAGTCTACATTAATTAAATATGACCACATGAAATACGGTAATGAGTTCATAAATGCAAAAACGAACAAAAAGCTTCTTATTTCAAAGTTGCCAGTCAGGTCAGGTCATAAGTTTTTTATACAAAGAACCCTTATTCCGAGCCGTTGGAATATTGCAGTCCTTCCTTGTAGAGTTTATGAACCTAACATAACATAGTACTAAATTCCTCGACTCAAGTGGTCTCATCTCATATAAAGTATGCAGGTAATAAATTTGTCTTACAAACGTGACAATTAACAGGTGCTCTAACTATTCGTCCTTAATCCGTGGTTATGTTAATAGTTTTATATTTAGTTAATGAGAAGAAATCTATTAATTGTTTGTGAAAAATTTGATGCGTCGCCAAGACATGTTTCAAACGTCGTGAAACGTCACGACAATAATTTGTTCTAAAATACTCATCTATTGTTAGAATATTAGATTCTTACCGGAGACAATCGAAAAAATATTCTATCTAACTTTAACATTGGCAGAGAACATGTGGCCGATGGGGCCGATAAGTTCATGGGTGGAGACCACGGATCAGCAAACGCAGCGTCGGACTGATGCGTTGGTGAAATTATCTGGTGTACGGTGAATGCAACTTATATCCGACCGAAACAACGTTATTAAACGTATATGCTAATATAATTTAAATGTTTACTTATACCAATAAAAAGCTATATATTTTTGATGTTTTACAAAACAAATAAGTTTCTTACACAGAAAATAGCTTAGGATATTTTTTGATGTGAAAGGTTTCGGAGAAGGCGTGCAGGCATCCAACCTTTATCTTATTTACGCACCGTCATTATAGGGTTCGACGATAAAGATATACTATTATAATACCTACCATTAGATGGGCCTATTTACTTGACGCTATTATTATGATTGCCAAAGTTTGAAATTAATTTAGGAAAATTACACATCTATATGTTAGGAATATTTTAGTTGATTAAAAAAAATCAGTTTTTGTAATTTTATATATTTTGTTCATAATGCATTGTATATTTAATAATATTCATAGAGTAGACATGAAATTGAAAAATTAGGAATTGAAAATTAAAAAGAAAATTTATTCATAATAGAGTACAAAACAGAGATTTTTACGTAATTAATAGATCAAGTTCAATGTTCTTTAATAAAGAATATGCGTTATAACACGCATTAATGCTTCTCAAGTATGCTTGAGATTTGCGACAAAATAAACAGGTTATTTTATTCAGGTATTAAACCTATATTAGGTAGGTAGGTTGAATTTAGCTGTAAGTTTATTTTAAAAGTAATACGAGTTTATCTTACCACACAATGTATTTGAACTCTATTAAATTGTTCTTTAATCTTATTTTTTACTCTCACAGATTTAGCTCATAGATTTAGCACAAAATTATCAGATATACTTACATAGATTGATATTGTTAATATAAAATTGCACTGCACGAATCATAGTAAATGCCTTAACTGTAAAATTGACTATTTATATATATTGTATACTAGAAAATAACACAGCGAATACAACGTTGAACAGTCATAATAAGTCACTGAGTTTAATTTAGTATTCCTTATCCTCAACACAAAATCCTCCTACTTTAATAAATCCTTCGGGGCAGCCAGAAGCTTGAATTGAACTTCTATCTGGAATATCTACGTCATCATCTTCATTGGGCTTCATTGTACTCGTAGTCGTTGTTTTTCTTATTTCGGATCCTTCTAACTTAGGTGGAGCTCGTTTATTCCTTGTTAGTACTGCTTGGTCCATCATAATGTCTAGTGTGTTTTTCTCAAACACATTTACATGTTCTTTTAGGTCAACAACGTATGTATCAACATTACTTATAAGTATAACCTTTACTAGGAAACAAGTTAACAATATATACGCAAACATGGTTACAAGTTTGTTACAAGACTGCGGAGTTTACCGCTATCCTAGCTATTTATAATGTTCATCTGCGATCTTGTTTTAATTATTGTCAGCTTTAGGTGAGATATGTGGAATAACTTGTTTGTAAGTAGGTAGCTGCTACAAAGAATTTCTTAGCTTAGATTTATCATAATATGTAGGCAGGTATGAACAAAAACGACAAAAATGTAACAAATAATTTTATTTTTATTTTTCATCATTGTTTTTGATTTTTAAATGATTAACGTTATAGAAAACACCATTATTCATAATCGTCTAAATTATTCTGAACACAAACGCCATTGAAGAAGATATGTCCTGTAGGGCAGGTATTGTCGTCGACTTTCTCAGTTGCTACTGGTGTTATCAAGTTTTCTGTTTCCTTCAAACAATTATTCCCAAATTGTGTGTATCCACTGGGGCACGGGTTGCTTTTGCTACTACCTATTGCATTTCTGTAATCTGTTTCCTCGTCCACACAGAAGCCTTGAAACAACATTTTCCCATCAGGACACGGATTCATCTCACTGTTTTTTAGGGCACCTTGTCTATAATCAATTTCTTCATTTACACACATGCCATCTATTAGCATGAATCCACTTGGGCAAGGATGTTGAATACTGCTTCCTATACTAGTCCTGTCTTTCAACACAGAATCTTCTGAAACATGTAGGTCGTTTGTATCCATCCACAACGGTGTTTTCTCCTTGACTTCATCATTGAGTTCTTCCAAAATTGATAGACTGGGTCTTATTCCTTGTGGAACTATAGTACGGCCTTCAATATAAATCACAAATAAACAACTGATGACTATGAACGACAACATCTTGACTCAGCTATAACGCGGTAGGGTATGTTTGCGTTGCTGTGTTACAAGACGTTATGAAATATAAAGGAAGGTTCAGGGATTTTATAGTCATAACAACAGGAAAATACTGGATAAGTCCCTTGTGTACTTCTTCAAAGTTTGAGTCACCAAGCGTACATAATGCGTAATGACAGCTTACTAATACTCGTAGATACTAATATAGACTAGTAATGTTATTTCATTTTAGGTAAAGTTATATTAATATAGCTTAATATACCATGACTGTTATGGTGTTTTTTGATAAAACAGTGATTCGTTCACGTGCCGAAAACTTCATTATTTTATGTATGTATATACATATAATACTTATATTATTAAATGTAGGTAGTAATTAAGAGTTAAATTAGGCATGGGGTGCCGGTCTAAGAATAAGATATTGTAAAGCACCACACTTACATACTTACAACCTACTTACATACCTTCAACTATTTTTAAGTTCTAACCATTCTGAATTCTCGTGGGAACGGAGGTCGTGTAGAGACTATACGTGGCATATTTTCAGCGATATTTATTGCTGTAATCTGAGTAGCCCGTCCCGTATTTCATCTTTATCGAGAGTCCGGGTTCGCAATCGAGCCCACGTGGTGCCGTTAATGTCTCGTATACTAAACAGTAGACATGAGTCCGCTATACCAAAACGTATCTAAAAACCGTTGGCATGCTCATAACTTATCGTATCAATATTGTAATGTCAGATAACCGCTAATAAATATCGGAACGAAACACGCCATCTAGGTAGCGATAAGAAACTAACAACGTAATAATAGCCAATAGCTGATCATATCTAAATATCGGAACGAACCACGCCATCTAGGTAGCGTTAAGAAACTAACAACGTAATAATAGCCTATAGCTGATCATATCTTAATATCGGAACGAAACACGCCAGCGAGGTAGCGCTGTCAGCGCTAAGCAACCAAACAACTTATGATAGCCGATAGCTAATCATTGGTTGGCATCCTTTTCTAACGCGTAAGCTTTCATGCGAAAACACGAGACGAAGCTATTATTGGTACTAACTATTATGTACTCTATTCTGTTTTTCTACTGAGCGTGTACTGAGCGAAGAGCTTCAATTTGACCTTATTAATAGGATAGTAGGGTCGAGTTTTGATTACGATTTTCTTGAGATTGATTTATATTTGACTGGTTCAGTTGCATATCGCAGCCGCGAAGCTTTTCGTATTGTTTTGTTTGCTAAGTACCTACTCATTTGCATGTTCGATACTGTTGTGATTTGTCGTTGTGATTGAGAGTATTTAATCGGATTTTTATAAAATAAATACTAATAAATAGTGTAAACACTAGGCTATATTCTACGTAGCCTACCTACGTAGAATATAGCCTATCTTGTGTTTACACTTACACTAGGCTATATTCTACGTAGGTAGGCTACTTAGAATATACCCTAGTGTTTACACTTATACTAGGCTATATTCTACGTAGGTAGGCTACGTAGAATAGAGCCTAGTGTAGGTATGGAATGTATGTATGTAGGTGGGCTACTTGCCTACATTTCCTACTATTTATTAGCACCTATGAAAAAAATGTGGTAGTCCTAAGCCTAGTAAAGCATGAAGGAAAATGCCCTACATCAATCAGTTATTAGATAGTAAGTAATAAAATACATTTATTCAATACCTATAGGTACCTAATCCTCACTGGGACCAGTAGACGCAGCCGAAACGCCAGCTCGCCAGATTCTGCTTCGCTATCGCGCTTCGTTTTTTTTTTTTTTTTTCGTATGTAAGTAGGTACCGATATCAGGTAATGGTTATCGATATCGATACTGAAACCAAATATCTATACAGTAGCCGCTAGCGAAAATACTCAATAACGCCCATCCCTACTAAACAGTGTAGTTATTAGTTCTACATGAAACGACGCACTAAGATTTAGGGAGTCTCTATTTTGAATCCCCAGAAAATCGAAAAACATGGTGAATGGGTTTCCGCAAAGTAACGCCTGAATAATTTTATAAGTAATATTATTCAAGACTAAAACAGTGAGAAATTACCCGGTAGTGTATTAAATAAAAGATATTGACTGTTGTTAATAAATTTATTAGAAAGGAGCTTAAGTATGTACCTTTGGGTTACAAATTTAAATATTACTAAATATGATAGAATTACATTAACACCTTGCACACTTGTGAGACAATCTAACACTTGAAAGTACTATTTGGTATGGGTGTAGGTAAGTAAGTACAGGTAACTACAGTTACCTACATACATTAGACACCTACTTAAATTTGTTTTCAGGTAGTACATTCCACCACCGAAGTCTTACAGAAAAGGCTGAACCTACAATAGGTGCTCGCAATTACTCTTATTGTTGTAATAACTCAAAAATACCTCTAAAATAAAACAAATAATTGACAAACAGTATCCACTCATCAATATGAAGAATGTATATCTTAAATCACTCAAGCCTAGAGCAGAGGTTTTCTTTTTGTTAGAATAATTACATTTGAGGGTCTCCATAAAAATTTGATAATTGTAGTATTTTTCTATAATACCACTGGCTGCCAAGTGATGGGCAAATCTTTCATAATACTTAGCCAAAATAGATCCACGTCTAAAATATACTGTTCTCTGAATAAATTTAATTGAAGTTTCTAATTTAAAAAACCCTTCATGTCCTTCGGGCTGATTAGAATGTACAATTGCTACACATTTAAATATTCTGTAGATATTTTCTTCCATTATGACGTACATAGAATTTTTATCATCCAGGTTCTTAACTTTTGACAAGCAACTAAGAGGATTATTGCAAGTAGGTTTACTTAGGTCTACAAGTTTCGCATCCCATTCATCTGACAGCATTTGATGATAACGGCTTCCCTTTACATCGATTTCGTTAAAAGACTGTGGCTCGTACTTTTTCAGCGGATAGTTTAAAACACTACAGAAAAAAGCTTGTATGTAATACGGAATAATTAAAACCGTAAATAAAAGAGAAGTTATAATCAGCGTGGCAGAAAATCCGGATTTCATTTTATGCACGCTTGTTTTATTCATGAAATACCCGAAAACGATTAGTAAAGAACGTAGAGAATCGTCTGTATGTGCCGGAAACAGATTCAATACGTGAGTTAGAGCAGAAAATATCAACAATAGGATAAAAACCATTATAAAGAACAAATATCCTTTATAAATAATTGCTTGGCCAAACTCATAGAATTCGGCTCTTGGCAGAACTGCAACCAAGCGATCAAACATTATTGGATAGCCAAAAGAAAAACGTCTTGCGTTATTGATTCCAATCAATAATCCACCAATTGCTCCTTCGACTTTCCCTTTCTGAACTTGGTTCAACATATCCTCAGTACTATAATTTAAGCCAGTTTGTTTCCCTAACCAGTCTGTCTTAGTATAATACTCGACTAAATTAAGCGATACCCCATAGTATTCGGCCATAAGATTCATGGAGAGTATTTCCCAACCTTGTTTTAAACCTTCCTTATCGTCAAAACTGATCATGGGGTACATATTGCGTCCCAACATTTTAAAACTACATCCCCGTAGACTGTGCTTCATTTTTGGAAATATATTGTTACCACCGCTATAATTTGTACATGCACTAATTCTCACAAAGGGTTGAAACTTACAGACACGGATCGGTGATTGAAACCTATAAATATCATAGTCATCGCCAACTTTCATAAGAATAGTCACGTTGTATATATTATTAGAAGAAAATAATAGATTAAGCTTTTCGAAATGTACACCGTCTTTTAAAATTATAACAAAATAAGACTTAGGACTATAATATTCGTCAGCCATAATTGCATTGAATCCTTTAGTTGCATCTCGATAATCTTGAAAGTTCATTATATAGATAAGGTTGCGAATCTCACTCTTTACCTTTGTATTAGTTCTGGTGTTGAAACGCCAAAGTCCGGTAGATGATAAATCTTGCAGATATTCGATCAAATAGTCATGATCATTCAACAGTAAAACATCAGCAGAAAAATCTCTGAAGTGAGACATTATTTGTTTTACACAGACACCAAGGGTGAATTTATCTTTTGGATGATTAGGTACGTTTAGACCTCCGTTTACCAAAATACTTTTCTGAAGTCCAATCACACAAATAAATAAATGCTTTAACAACATTTTAGCAAAGGTGTTGAATGTCTGTAGAATGTGAACCCTTCGCTAGGAATGATGTAACTACTGGTACTTACCTATAACTATAAATTTATTACCTACCTACCTATTCCTTTTTATATTAGACACTCCATTAATCAACCATTGTAATGCAAGTTAAAGTAAAGTAGGTACCTACCTATTGAATTATTACTTATTGTTTGATTTTATCACCTAGATAATAAATGAAATATTAAAAGCGCCCTGTTAGGTGAAATATTATGTACTACCCACGGAGCAAATACAAAGTACTACTTTACAGAAGTGTTAATTTACAGTGTGTCTTTCTTGGTGGTTGCTATTGGGGCACAGATGTATTGGGGTTTATCTAACTAAACTAAACAATGGTTAATTACTTACTTCATAGAATATCACTGCATTTAAAAAACGTTCATCTTATTGCTATGTTATATTTTATAAGTAACACAGGCGTTCGGTGTGAACATGCTTATTTCAGATTATACTTTTTCGGAGTTTGAATTGTGGCGCGTACTCCTCTTCTTTATTATATAGCCTGTCGCATTCGGCTATTTGTAACTCTGCCAATGTCCATTTATGACATTATCATTTTTAGGGTTCCGTAGCCAAATGGCAAAAACGAAACCCTTATAGATTCGTCATGTCCGTCCGTCCGTCCTTCCGTCCGTATGTCACAGCCGTCTCTCCGAAACTCTAAGAGCTATACAGCTGAAATTTGGTGAGTAGGTAGATTCCGTGAACCGCACTAAGATTTCATAAAAAATTGAAAAAATCAATTACCTACTTTTGGGCTCCCCCATACTTAGAATTTTAGAAGGTGTTTTATTAGGTACCGTCATTAGCGGCCCATCCACTAACGCTCATTCCTGCCGGAATCTACAATCCTTACGGAATGAACGCCAGTGGATTTGCAAGAGCAAGAAAGAATGACGGTATTATAACCCCGCGACCCTTCCCGTCGTGAAGGACGCGACGCGCTCTGTGATCAAGTTAGTGTCTGTTCATTTGTCCGTGATTGAGCGAAATGATTAAATCCATAAAGATAATTCAAAATGACGCGCATTCCTTTTAAATGACAACAATCTTCATAAAATGTTAGGATTATAACCATCCACAGACACGCAATCTCTCGGTATGACTGACAGGAATGTACCTAAACACACAGTGCATGTCCGTGTCCGGGGCGTGCCGTGTCCGTGTCCTGTCCGGGCCGGTGTAATATAAACTGGTTCATATAAAATGTATGTAACGTTTCAAATCCGTGCCCCGTCCGGGCCACGGACACGGCACGCCCCGGACACGGCCCGGTCTAATATAATTCATCCTTATAGGATTGTTTTTCCGCATGCGGTGGCGTGTGGTGATAAAGTCAGGGGAAAAACTGTAGGATTGAGGTTAATCAACGGCTTCAACGGTTTTATTTTATCCCGTCGCTTTTCTGTACAGTTTTACAGACGGGATAAGCCGGAAGGAATGAACGTTTGTGTATGGGCCGCTAATGTCATTAAATTACATCATGAAATTTTCCGTTGACGGCAAAATAATAATAGCCAGTCTCGTTCTTCTCAATCTAAAAGAAGAAGAAGAAATTAAAAAGTACCAAAATAAATCAAAAGAAAATGATCTCACTGTAATATAAAAAAAAAATGATCTCACTTAGCTCAGTTTCATGATATTTTTTATTATGTTCGGGAGTTTTAATTAACTACAAGGAGCCACAGTACATTGACTTATAGGCTGTAAAAAGAACTTGAAGCCAAAATAACCATGCAGCAGTCGCCCTTTGAAAATATATTTAATATAATTGGAGGTCTCTCCGAAGGCAATGAAAAACCCATGAAACATGGATTTTACAACGCCTTTGCTCTGTTTATACTGAGCGTTTGCGTTGCAGCAATTTACGTTCTATTTCTTATATTAGAACCATTCTTTAAACCCTTATTTTGGGCCCTCTTAGTAGGGTCACTACTTCACCCGTTTAAATACAAACTATCTCAAAAGTTGAAGTCATGGTTCGAGACTCTAAACAAATCCAATACATCTGTGATAGTGGGGTTGATGGCTCTACCACTGAATGCTGTTAATTTTGCATCCGACACAGTGGGATATCAATTTAGAGAACATTACAAGGTAAGTCTGCTTTTTCTGATATCATAATATTTTGATTACTTCCATAAGGAACTTAATACAAATTTACCTATTATAAGACATATCTCAAATCACAGCTTATATGACCTTACTTTATCATTAAGACAATCCTATTTTCTTTCAGACTGTAATAGGACTTCTTTCTGCAATTTTTGTGTTCCCGTGGCTGTACAACTCTGTACCAAGAGGACTGGCATGTCTGTTCTGGCAATTCACTAACTTTGTAGCTCTCTCTACTACTCTGCTCATCAGTGTATGCAGTTCTTACATTGTAAGTATTTTTATTCACTGTAAATATGATTTATGCCTAAGTTTTTACCATTAGTTTTTATTATTAGTCTTGATGATTTTACCTACAGAAATCCAATAGGATGATATCATTTAATAATTAATTTAGCACCTACAATCAGAATCAATTTAGATAGGAAGTAAACCTATTGTTCTAACATAAAAGAAGATGGAAAATAATCATGTAAAAGGGGCTTATTCTTGGTATATATATATATATATATAGCAGTGGACATCTGATATCTGAAATAATAATATTTTATTTATATGTTACGGCTAATACCCGAAGTGCGGCTACACCTAGTTCTAACCGGCTAAAACTAGGTGTAGCCACTGGCTGTTGGTTAAACCTAGTATTAGCCGATTGTTTTCGGGTAAAACTAGGTCTAGCCTTCATCATGTCGGCTACAACTAGGTCCAGCCATTCCCTGTTGGATAAAACTAGGTCTATCCGATATCACTCCGGCTAGAACTAGGTCCAGACAATCCCTGTTGGATAAAACTTGTTATTATTCTCATAAATAGTTTATGTTACTTTATAAAAGTGTGATTTATAATTAAAATAACATTCTTTGAATTATAATATGCAACTACTTATTGTCTGTTGTTAAAAAAATATTCCTGGTTGTTCCTATTATATAAAAAATTGCACTCCTAATAATTTGTGTTAATTATTACAATGTGATTTATAAGAATAAAAAAACTCTCTTCGTTTCTTTTTATTGGATATTTTTTAATACCTAAAAATGCAATTTTTAATATAATAGGAACAATCAAGAACATTTTTTAACAACAGACAATAAGTAGTTACATATTATAATTTAAAGAATGTTATTTTAATTATAAATCACACTTTTATAAAGTAACATAAACTATTTATCAGAACAACAAGTTTTATCCAACAGGGATTGTCTGGACCTAGTTCTAGCCGGAGTGATATCGGATAGACCTAGTTTTATCCAACAGGGAATGGCTGGACCTAGTTGTAGCCGGCATGATGAAGGCTAGACCTAGTTTTACCCGAAAACAATCGGCTAATACTAGGTTTAACCAACAGTCAGTGGCTACACCTAGTTTTAGCCGGTTAGAACTAGGTGTAGCCGCACTTCGGGTATTAGCCGTAACATATATATTAACAAGAACTTAAATGTACTTTCTTGCTTACAGACCTTGTCAATTGTCTTAGCATACTTGATTAGTGTCTACATACTGTGGACACCTGAGAGGGCCGGGATATTTAAAGCTACATCACAATTCCTTTGGCTGGTTATCATCAGCTGCCTTGCAAAGGTTGGTACCTACATAATTCATATTCATGTTAAAGTACTACACACATTTTATTTTATAACACAAGTTTTGAGCTTACCACATGGTTATATGTTGCTGTGTGAATTGTCCAGCAATATGTTAGTTACAGCGGTAAGTTTAAATTAACCTGTGTACCTGTAGCAGTTTAAATTAGCCTATGATATTCAAGGTTATAACACCTTGAATATCATCCACAAAAGAACCCATTATGTCTTGTGAGATAAGGTATTTTCACCTACTAACTTTTATGAGGTAATATTTTTAGGCTTACACATAGAAATTAAATTTATTAACATTTTAATACCTACTGTTTCAGCTAACAGGATCTCTCCAAGTGTTCACATTTGTAATTCTGCACTCTTTGTGCATAGCTGGACTTGTGTTAGAGGTATTTGATGTGCATAAGAAGATGCTGCAGAAAGGTAAGTTTTTCTTTCGTTAATATACTAGTATAACTATTTTTTTATGATTACATTCATTATAAATCTAAATAATTTCAGACCCAGAAGCAACCTTAGCCGTAGCTATGCTAAGAGCTGTAAACAGCACACACAACGATAGTAAACAGCCAGAAATAGAACCATCAGAAACTACAGATACTGACCAAGAAGTAACTCCAGAGAAAGAACTGACATCAACACCTACCTCAGCCACTTCTGACGTCAAACCCGACTGGGTTGCTGAAAGAGACAAAAGACAGGCCAAAATGTTTTTCAAAACAAGAACACTATCCGCTCTACCTGTAGGAAACACAAAAGTTAAATCAGAACCAAGATTCCTTTCAACAATGAAGCAAAGATCTCTAGATGAAAATTATATGAAAAACACATTTGATAATGATGAAGAAACGTCTTTGTACTTTAAGTTGTTGTTCTTTGGATGTCTGTGTATGCTGGTTTGGAAGCATATTTGGTTGCTGCCTGTTATGCTGTTCTTCTTAGCGATTCATGGATTGAAGATTGTGCTCAATTATTTTGGAGTTTGGCTGTTCTTTGAAAACCAGTATAATAATATCATGAATAAAATTAAGTGCTGGTGGAATAATAGGTGGGTGAGAAATTTTACTATGATAGTCTAAAGCCTCGAGCAGACCGGATGCGTATACGAACACGTAACGCGACGTGACTTGCGAAACGTGACGTGTGCGTACAGTGTTTCCTGTTTCATACATTCCCATACTCTCTCTACCAGATACCATTTTCTAACATTTCTAAAACTTAAGTGGGTCACTGTAAAATAAAAGTAATATTATGTAATGTGTTGGTTTCAGAGAAGCGGCGCTAGTGCCGGCGCACATCCGCGGCGTGGGGCGGCTGGCGGCGCTGTGCAGCGGCAGCGTGACGGAGGTGGCGCGCGCGTCCGTCGACACGGTGTCCACCTGCTGCGTCATCGTCGGACTCATCGCCTTCCTCACTGTCGCCATCATATTTATATGCATACAGGTTGGCTGTAATAAAGTTTTTTTTTTTTAATAAATTAAATTAAATATTGCTGGACAATTCACAAAGCAACATCTAGTCAACATCAACATCCTCATGGTAAGCTCTTAGCTTGTGTTACGGGTGATTCTGATATACTCAATAGAATATAACATACATTGATATTTTTATTATATACGTATGTATATAACACCTAGACTCCTGAAACAAATATTTGCAGATCATACAAATTGTTGTCCCGAGGCGGGAATCGAACCCACAACCTCTTGCGTCGCAGGCGGACCTTCGCCCGCTGCGTCACAGAGGTCGTCAAATTATTAGAAAATTCTAAATGAAAAATTACAAGGTCACAGTCACAACGCAACACAGCTTATGATGAAACATGACTTTAATTTTATGAACATAGAATTTATTTAGGGTAATTCAACCAATAACCTTTGACATATCACATTGTTTCAGATATATTCAGAGGCGATAGTAGTGGTTCAGCTAAGCGGTAGTCTCCTCAACAGCACCTACGTACAGAACAGCGAGCTCCACGCTTACCTACCGGAAGGTTGGGAGGAGAAACTGGATTCACTGATCGATAACGCATACACTTATGGAAGGGAGGGAATCTCAACAGGGGTAAGGGATTAAGATGTTTTTTATTTATATCAAACATAACAGTAGGTCCAATCCGTTTTGTCTAAACAATATTAATAATTACTACTACAGGATTTTTTTATACAACTCTAAATAACTTAAAAAACATTTTTTTATAACGTGCGCAATTGAAAATGAATTCTGTAAATGGCGGCGGGTAGGTATGGTACGATTGGCAAAACAAGGATAAAAGTATAGACAGCGATAGAGAGTGAGCGAGAACGCATGCGAGCGGACGCCATTTACAGAACTCATTTCTAATTGCGCACGTTATACATAAGTTGAATAAATCTAAATTTAAGTCCAAATCCGTCTCTAAGTTTGAACCTAAGACTAAATCTAAATAGTCTTTGTATATAAATTTTTTCATTCGGTCCAGTAGTTTCGGAGCTTATTAAAAACAAACAATCAATCTACCACCTTATTATTATTAGTGTGTATAAGAATTATGTTTTATGTTAATTGTGGATTAATTTTGTTATTGCTTGCCATTGGATGTGATAGATAGATAAACTAGTAAGTATTACCTACTTCATTCCGCAGTTTGACGCTAATTAACCGATATTCGAACTCAGCTTGCTGTATATTTTTTTGCTTTTATCTCGAAATGTGTAGGATATTGTACAAAATGCTCTCTTCAATTTAGTTCAATTCAGAAGCTGGAATCAAACCCGCAACCTCTTACGTCGCAGGCGGACCTTTTCCCGCTGCGCAACAAAGGTCGTTAAATGAAGTAACTTTTAGCTAATCCAGTCAATCAAAATCTATATGTTTTATAATTATTTCACTCTCAAAATTTTCGTAAGTTATTAATTATATAATTTTATATTCATTCTATTCATTTTATAACAACGGAAATTACTCACGTATTTACACAGGAGTTAAAACACTCTCGGCGTTTCGACCACAACAAGAACAGTCTTTTTCAAGAGAAGTGAGCGTCCTGCCGTGCTTCGTCTCCTCTCAGCTCGCGCGCGCATTTCTCACTTTGTTGTGGCCTAACGTCAAGACGAGAGTGTTTTAACGCCTGCTTATTTACGCAGGTAAATACGTGAAAAGTAGGTAAATACGTGAGCAATTATTATTCCTGTTGTTATAAATGAATGTTTTATAATTTTTTGTCAGGTGAAAAGTATACTAAAAGAGGGAGACCCGGTTAAAATAGCCAAAGTGGAGGAGCAAATCCTGGAGATTTGGGACCGCGTGTACCAGAGCTGGGTGTCGGGGCACTTCGCCGCGGGCGTGGGGCCCGCCGTGGACGCGCTCGCCGTGCAGGACTCCTGGGACAACTTCGTCACCAACGTCTCGGACACACCTGGTAACTACTATTTATTTTATTTATTAGGTGACCCAATTAGGCTCGCGGCAATCCCCGTTTTAATCATTCGCATTTTCTCACCGTCTTGAATTCGATGAATATTTCTAGGCTAAAATTAGCGATATCTGGTTAACCACTTTCGACTTTAAGTGAGATTAACAAACAGCGATAGATATTTATCAATATAGAAATAAGTAAGAAATGAGTGAATAAGGAGATGAAGACTGGAAAATGGAAGAAGAGAGACATTTTGTGCCGACCCCATACTAACAACATATGTGCGGACAGGACATAAATAATGATGATGACATAAAACTCCGTACTACACGATATATGCAGATTTATTTGTCCCATAGCGAGAATCGAATCCAACAACCTCATGTGTTGCAAACGGACTTTCGTCGTGCCGCAGAGGTCGACTTTTATAGTTAGTAAAAGTTAAGGCAAAAATCTTTATCCTCCCCAATTACTAACTCAATGATGAGTTGTCGACGCAGACTCATAATTTTTAAATTTTGTAGAATTCGAGGGGCCTTTCCAGGTGTTCGTCGTACAAACCACTTTTAGGGAGGACATCAATAACCTAAGACGGATCATGAGAAGTGAGACTATACGATTTGAGTGACAAGCAAATAACGCCCCTTTTCATGTACTAACTTTAGATATTTTGATCCATTTCGTAGAATAGATCCAATGTATGCGATGTGTGTTTGCCGATTGCCAAAATTGATTTTTGCTATAAATACTTGTGTGGCGATACAAAGACGATTCAAGTAGAATGAAAACTTTGTGCTTTTTGCAAGAAACATCATTTAAATAAGTTTCTCGATATTTCGTAAAATGATTTGCGCCATAATTACGAAGAAACTGAAGTTGCAAGATGGGGACTTGGGGATGAACAGTTATTAGCGGGGCAGACAAAGCGGTATATCCTCTTAAAAACATAATAATCAGAATAATCTTTAGTAGTAAAAATATATATGCACGTTTAATAATTAAACAGTGATTCCTAAATAAAAATTAATAATTGTATTTTTTTTAAATAATGTGTTCTTGTTCCTATTTCGTATACATTTATTGTCGTATACATTTAAATAAATCAAAATTGATTTATATCGGATATACAAAAATTACATTTGTGTTTTAGGTTCATTAAAAAAATGTCTATGCTGAATGAATATACATCTAATTAACTTTTTGTAGATATATTCGACTATTCGGGATTAGTGAACTGGGTGCAGGCGAACTTGGGCACGTTGAGCGCTATCGCGTCCGGTATCTGGGCGCCGCTGGCCAGCAACGTGTCGCTGCTGGCCGGCTCCGTCGGCGCCTTCACGTCCCTGCTGCTGTGCGGCGGCGGCGCCATTATCAACTTTATCATTAACTTGGTAAGATCATAGACTTAATACATACTAGATTAGACACATTATGCTGTCTTCTAGGCATTGTCTGTAGAAGCAGATCATCGTGGGAAAGATGGAAGGAAAACGTGCACAGGGCAGGGCTCATACGAGATGTTTGATGGTGTCGGACACCATCAAACAGGCCGGTGAAGGCAGCTTGCACCGTGCTCTACACTCTGCATATGACACAACTACCTACAAATCCGCCATTTTGGGAAGAAATTACACTGCGTGATGAAACGCATGTACGCATCAATCGATAAACAAAAGTGTTCATATACATACATATTTGTGTCGAAAACCTTATCATTAGAGAATAATTAATTTGAAGTGCTTTACATATTATCTCATAAAAACAGTAAAAACATATTTTAAAACACTTAATAATATGCTAAAAATCTCTGTGGTTCTGGTTAACAGTGATATTTATAATACAGGTTGTGTTCTTCACTACTCTGTTCTACCTGCTGGCGTCCAGCAACGCCCTCTACAAGCCGGTTGAGGTGATCACTCAGATCCAGCCCAACTTCGGCCCACGGCTGGGCATCGCGCTCTCTGTTGCTATCAATCAAGTAAGTAACGACTAACGACAATTTACACAGCGACATCTAGCCCCGTTATAAGCTCGAAGCTTGTGTTACGGGTGCTAGCTATTTTGGGTGTGTTGGTAATCGCAATATTTGGTATAGTAAGCAACGGCGCTGTGTTGTACCTACTTAAATTTATCTTTAGGTACTTAAATTATAAACTCATGAAGCTGAAATTTGTTTGTTTGAACGCACTAATCTGAGGATCCGCTGGTTCGATTTGAACAAATATTTCAGTGTTGGATAGTGCGCTTATCGAGGAAAGCTATATTATATAAACTTTATGTAAATAAATAAAGTCAAGCGAAACTGACGAAGATGTGTACTGATGAAGGCCTAACTATTTGTGTTACGTTATTCTCAGGTCTTCAGAGCTTCGTTCAAGATGGCTCTCTTCTATGGTCTATGGACGTGGCTGGTCCACAACCTTTTCGGTGCCAAAATGGTTTATCTCCCTTCAGGTAAGTTAATTGTTTTTATTAGTGCCCGATGTTTTAAGAGCGACTGTGAAATTCATTCTAATATTATAAACACGCACGATTTTATTTTTTATATATTTTTTTACTTCTAAAACTAGGTACTGAAAAGTTCCTATGAAATTTACTTTTAAGTTACTCTATATTTTATTAGTATGTATATATAATATGCATCTAACTCGTAGCCTATTTTTAACCGCGCGAAAGTCAATTACAGGCAAAGCTGGAGGCGAAAAACTAGTAACTAATACAGTTATTATTTAACCTCTAGATGCATTTGACTCTTGTGTTTCTGTAGACAACATATTTTTGGATAATGATTAATATTACCTAGCAAGCGATGTCTGCTTAATTGGAATTGATATGCAACGAAGTAATCCGATATTTCATCCAATCGCCTGTTTTGCGCATCCTACCTAATATTTTAGAGTTTATAACTCTAAAATAAATGAGAATGGATGAATTTTAATGAAACAATAACATAATATTATCCGAATGACCTTGGTTATCCTTTACGACGAGAAAATCCGCGGGATAGAGAATTTAAAGGCAGGCAATACCGCAGATAAAAATCTTGTTTGTATTCATCCTACATATAGTTATTGAATTGTCTTCGAATTATTAGAATGTTCACGCTGCGCTCCACAGTTGTAACTCACTTTATAATAGACTTTTACGTATAACTATATATTTTAATGCTGTGAAAGAAAACCTATTTTCTTTTCCGGCACTCAAACAAACTTTATACCAAATTTCATCAAAATCGAATTAACCGTTTTGCGGTAAAAGTACGACAAACATATTACAAACGTTCGTTTCTTTAAATATTTCAACTGTAATATGGTTTCACTTGATTCCTAAATACTGTACTCGTTACCCTTATCTCATTCAAAGCACATGACTATGTCGTTAAACTAAGTCAAAATAGCGATAATTTTCTGCATAAAAAATAAAGCGCACATGTTATCTCGCAGATCACTCCCGCACAATGTGATTCTCGGTCGTGTGCGTAAATTAATTAATTAGATATGTTGCAATTGTATCTAATTATTTTTATAATATTTGGGTCCACTGTTGGTGTGAGGATCAATTTTACAAGCTGTCAGTACCCGGAATGGTCTTGCGCAGACAGTTTGCCGAATGACATTGTGTTTACCTGTTCGGTGACGAGAAGTAATGTAAGTATTTGAACTATATGACTTGCCCAATTGCAATAAACTGTGTGCAATGGTTTTAAATTTAAAAGCCGTTAAAACATATTTGTCTGGTATGGAATGTTAAAAAGCTGTATACATCACACGTTATAGCTGAAAGTACTCTGAAACTAAAAAAGTTGAAACACGTTTGTTCGCAATATACAAAATGTTAATTCCTATTGTTTAACTTTTATGACTATACTTTATCTACTATGCTATATCATTATTTTTTCCATTTATTTGATGTTTATATTTTACTTGACGATTTTGTTTGTTGTAGGCACATGTCATTCATCTGAAGGACTACTACACAGATTTCATAACAAGCCTTACAGTACAAAACTGCAGAGAACTGAAAGTGGTACTTGACTGCCCTATACTACAAAGAACATCGCATTTACAAAGGTTCACTATCAAAAACACTGACAAATTAGAATTCGTGTCGTTATCTAGTGGCTCCTTACTTCAAACCCCTCCCGAAGTCACGATTGAAAATGTCATAGAAATCGTAGCGCTCCCTAAAAACATTTTCAAATCACCAACATCAGTCACAGAGAGAAAATGCCTTGGTACGAACTCTCTTCGCAAAATCCGTATTGCGAACAGCAAGATAAACACAATAAAAACAAAAGCTTTCTACAATATAACAGGCGTTAAGAGTATCGAGTTCGACAATGTGACGATAACCAATATACAAGGCCAAGCTATAGAAGCTATAATGGGCAGTGACAGCGTGTTCACAATTGTCGATAGCAGTCTCGATAACATCGTATTAAAAGGAATTACTGTACAAGCAACAACAGCTAACCTCTCAGGAAATAATTTTACCGATATCACACCCAACTCAATAAATATCACTTCAGATAATTTGCTAATAACCGACAATGGATTCCGACAAATACACGCTAACGGACTTATTCTAAAATCCGTTAAAACAGATATTCAGAGAAACAATATATTTATGCTCAAATCCAACGCGTTAAACAATGTCAAATGCGCCAGAAAGAGGGCAAGCAAAAAGCACTTTAATTTCTCCTTTAATAATGTTGTAAATGTAGAATCGCAATCGATGATCTTCGACCACGCAAGTTGCAAGCAATCCGGTACAGCTGTAACGTTCACTAACAATAAAATAGACTGCAGATGTCGGAATATAGCTTTTCTGAACTACGCAACTGAGCCTCAAACTATCATAATAAACCCCATTAATAACAACACGTGTTTATCAGCGCCTTGCGAGCTTCCTGTAGATGTAGTGAAGGTATTGTTAGAGAGCAATATGTGCTGGCAGAATCTCGATCTTCGGCTGATGTGTCTGATATATCACGACAAGATGGCTAATAACCAGGTGACGTCATTCGACGATGTCACCTTGCCTGCGCCAACGCTGTTCCTAATAAGACCGGCCAATTCTCCGAACGGCGTCGCGGCTATGACAGCCGTCAACAAAGACGATTTGCTAAGAGATAGCAGGTTGAATGTAACCAATAGAGTTGCGATCAAAGTAGTGTTCGATTCGTCGAAAGATTTTGTGGAAACTTTGCGGGGTACCAGCAGCTCTAGGAACAAAGCCGAAGATAGTAAACCACCGCCTAGAGAAGAGTACGTGAATCGTTGCGTGGGTCCTCATTGCAGGAACAACGTGGCGTACGATAGACAGAAAGCTCTCGATTTCTATAAATATGTGTACGCGCAATTAAGAAATCCGCAGCAAACGGATACCGAAAAGAAAACTTGATTGTTTACGTTCTCAATAAATTGTTATCTCTGTTATTGTATTGTTTCATTGACTCTCTTAACCCCCGACTTATTGTTTGTAGGCAGTTGTTTAGGTTTTTTTCTTTAACAGATGGTCTAACGATTGTTCTTCCACATTTTTTTGTTGTGTTGAATTGTCCGGCAATATTTATTTATTTTCATTAGATATCCACGGGATGTGAGGTGGTGATACTATTGTTTTGTCAGACACGGGAATTTCAAAATTAAAACATTGGTTTAAAGTTCACAGTTAGTTGTTTTAGTAAAAACTAGTTCACTATTCGAATTAAACATCCAAATATTTAAATTTATTAATGTAATGATAAATTAATAACTTAATGAAATAAACACTGTAAAATGTGTTGTTACAGGCGTTACCTGATGTTAAAGTCTAAAGCCGTAGTAATTATATGTTCTGTGCTAAAGTAGATATTATAATATAGTGTGAATTTTTGGTAATTATTTTTTCTTTTTAAAAAAAATGGCGTAGATCATTTGGATTGTCATAATTAAATCCACAGTGCTAGCGGCAGTTCTGGGCGCTGCGCCGTTCCTAGGCCCGTACCTGGCGGGCATCCCGGCGGCGTTGGACGTCTGGCTCCAAGGCAGGCCCATGGCGGCCATCATACTGCCCATCGCCCAGGCCGCGCCCATCGCCTTCCTCGATGCGGCTGTTTACGCTGAGATTAAAGAGTAAGTTATTTGTAGAAAATGTTTATGATGTGACAAATCTACCCTCAACGCATAAATGTCAACTAAACTATCACTAGTGATTATGTTAACAGTAGACACCACATCGTGTAAAAGTTCATATTTCATACTTCTTGTACTTAGACGACCTGATGTGGTGCAGCGGAAAAAGGACTGCTATAACGAACCAAGGAATTGCAAGTTCGATTCCCGACCCGGGATAAATGTTTATACGCTATGTCAGTCATTTATTCTGGATGTTTTCTGTTTGATAAAAATATCTAATATCACATCAAAAGGCTACATTTTTGTCCAGAAATATGTAATATCGCACCTTCGGTAGAACAGGGGCCGAACTTCCAAATTTTCTAAAAATGGCTTTAAAACGCACAGGCTCAACACATTATTATAAGCACTTTGGCATACAAAGTCATTTTTCGAAATTTGGTAGTTCGGCCTTTGTTCTGAAGGTGCGATATATTATTATATTTCCTGTACAGCGGCGGTCACCCATACGTAACGGGTCTGGCCATCGCGGGCGGTATCTTCTACCTGGGGCCGGAGGGCGCCATCCTCGGGCCGCTCCTGCTGTGCTGCATCATGGTGGTGCTGAACCTCTCCTCCACGTTCCTGCGAGACACGCCCTCGGAGGAACGCGCCGCGCTACATTCACGCGTCAGGTAAAATGCACTGCACCTTGCACCTTTAGACTGGACATTGCTACCGATGTTTTTTACCGTTTTGCAATCCAATATTTACTTTGACATAATAAAATATATGATATATTTACTGAAAGTGTTAAAAAAATCCGTTATCGATGGTAAAGTGCCTTAAATGCGGCATTGCCACGTTGAATGGCAATGCTAATCGTTGGCCAAAATAGAAGCCAGAAATTTTATCACCTGCGTACTCAATTAGACGCTTATTTTTGTATATATTTTTTTTTTATTAGTATTTTAGATTATTATTCACGATTATATAAGATCTATATTACAAAAAATGTTTCAAAAATAGCATTGCTTGGTGAAACCTTGATTCCTGGAACACAGTTTTGGCTAGTCAGGAACCCGTGTATTCACTTGAACTGTATATTTTATTATGTTAAAATAAATTAGTGATTGCTTAACCCCTTGAGCTATGTCCTATAGGCACCAAGTACACAGAAAAGGTGCACTCGCATTTGACCATCTGCCTTCTTTTCAGTGCAAAATGTAGGAACACGGCGCGCCGTATGCCTTTTCTGTGTATTTTGGCCTCATACTTGTTTGTTTGTCTTTAGAATTTTAACGGGTTTGACTGACAGGAGACGGTCATATTAGACCAAGAGCCTGTGATGGCCAGACCTTCCTTTAATTCACAAGCGTGAAAATTCTTTCATGTGTATGTCTAACATAGGTAAGAATAACCCCCAAACATGAAACCTGGATCGCGGTTCCTTTGGGAGATAACAACCTTTTACCTGTTATCTCCCAAAGGAACCACGATCCAGGTTTCATGTTTGGGGGTTATTCTTACCTATGTTAGACATACACATGAAAGAATTTTCACGCTTGTGAATTAAAGGAAGGTCTGGCCATCACGGGCTCTTAGGTTATATTACATCGGTGATAAGTTATTGTTAATGTAACCCAATGTCATTGTAAATCGGTGATATTATTTATTTGAATCTGTTGATCAATTATCCTTGTATACCTAATGATGTTGTCACAATATCTCTGAAAACAAACTAACTTATGACCGACCCTTATTATTAGTAGTAAGACTGTATTAAGTTTTTTTCTAGTTTTGCACTACATAGACCAGTGCAGTTAGCTTCAAAAATGGTCAAATAAGGAAAAAAATAGTAGTAGAATGAAACCCATTAGAAAAGGAGGGGAATATGATAAAAATGAAAGGAAAAATAAATTACGGTCGATCTGAGTTCGGGAAGTGGGAGGGGGTGGGCTTTTAAGGGGAGAAAATGGTTTATCTCGATTTGCGGTGAAACTACAAGTCCTATGAAAAAAAGTTATATGGCAAAGTTGTAGGTAATATAAAGATCTACAACTTTTAATTCACAAGTTTTTTACATAACCTCAAAACTTATGTGAAAAATTCAAATAACCAAGTTTTTGGTTTTTTTTATTTATCTTTTTCAAAAATTGTTATTTTTCTACGAAATTTGGTGAAAACTTACCTTTTTATGTCCCAAATACACTGTGATTTATTTGATTGAAAATATTATTGTTTTCACCTTATTTTGACTTAATTTTCAAAAATATAGACTAATTTTCAATCGAAAATTCACGTGTCAAAATTTTAGCTTTTTTATAAAAATCGGTGTGCTTTATGTTCATTGAAATCTTTATTTTCTGATAATTAAAAAAAATATATACATTACGATAGTAAATATTCTCAGAAAATGCACAAAACCGAAACAAAAATTTGTATCATTAGGTACAATTGCATCATAAAAATATGATTTTGTCTTTTCAGACTATATAATAATAATTATTATATAATAATCTGTTTGTATAATGTGCAATAAGTCGGATTATAAGCAATTATATGAAATAAAAATTGCAAAAATCACATTTTTATGATGCAATTGTACATAATGATACAAATTTTGTTTCGGTGTTTTGCATTTTCTGAGATAATTTATTATGGTAATGTATATATTGTTCTTAACCATCAGAAAATAGAGATTTCAATGAACAAACAGCATACCGATTTTTATAAAAAAGCTAATATTTTTACACGTGAATTTTCGATTGAAAATTGATCTATTTTTTTAGTAATTAAGTCAAAATAAGGTGAAAAAATTAATATTTTTAATCAAATAAATTATAGTGGATTTGGGACATAAATAGGTAAGTTTTCACCAAATTTCGTAGAAAATAAAATGTTTTTGAAAAAGATAGAAATAAAAAACCAAAAACTTAGTTATTTGAATTTTTCACATACATTTTGACGTTATGTAAAAAAGTTGTGAATTAAAAGTTGTAGATCGTTTTATTACCTACAACTTTGCCATATAACTTTTTTTCATAGGACTTGTAGTTTCACCGCAAATCGAGATAAACCATTTTCTCCCCTTAAAAGCCCACCCCCTCCCACTTCCCGAACTCAGATCGACCGTAATTTATTTTTCCTTTCATTTTTATCATATTCCCCTCCTTTTCTAATGGGTTTCATTCTACTACTATTTTTTTCCTTGTAAAAAATTAAAAACCCTGGTCTAACATAATAATGACCGACTTCTGTCCTTTTTGTGTGTGTTAAGATTTGCAATCTAAATCGAGTGTTAAACTTTGAAATACTTTTTGTTTGTGTTTGTGTGGATTGGGATAACTGAGGAATCTGTTTCTTCTTTCTGTTAATATTTATAAAGCGTCTCTCTAGACCTCTTGTCAAACCATATATCGAATGTTTTCTCAAGTATTTATATTTTTTTTATGTAAACTGATTAGTCAATAACCATAAAAAGTAAATAGAACCAATTCCTCTATCTCATTAAGTCCTTTAAATACTATAATTATGTTTTATAATGTTATTAATATTTTTTGTATTTAGGTCGTTATTCGGATGTTAGTGACAGTGAGGTGTGTATTGTTTAGGTATCTGCTTTTTAGTTATTGCACTGCTGTCTGTCTTGTGACACTTATTTGCACTATTTGCCATTTTGTACTCTGTAGTATTTCTCTTAAGTGCACTTAAGTACATAATATGTTTGGGTTGCACTATAGATAGTAAAATATATTTACACAAATTATTCTGCATTTTCAACTCAATTTAGGTAGTTTAATATTTTATAAGCTTTGATCTTTTTAGTAATATTATATAACCGGTATTTTAGTTGTTTAATATAATTAAATATTTATTTAAAAAAAACTCCGTACCTCTTTGACAGGTCCGTTGTAAACCTTATTTGTTCTTAACATTATCATAAACACTCATAAACGTACTAAATAAAATATGTAACTGTTTAGTAAAATCATATTATTTTTGTAAAGTCCAATTAGGGACCAGTTATTTTTAAATAAACGTATGAGGCTCTATAAGGGATGCCAGAAAAAATATGGTTTATCACCAGTAACGTGTTAAATAGACTATCATTTAGATTAATGTATATCTTATCCTTTGGAATCATAGCTTAGCTCTGCCGTAAAAGCACCTCAAGTCACAGTGTTGAATAAAAGTACCATATAAGCTCTTAGCAATAGCTGCGATAGTTCTCGTGAGGTTAACGTAACACATCCGTAAGTAAACACCATTTTATTATAATATGCATGTTTATACCTTGGCTTATCCTATATTTTCTAAAAGCATGATATTTGCATGTTACTCTCTTATGCATAAAAGCCAAATAAACCAATTGAAACTAAAATGCTTTCAGCATTCATTTTCGAGTAAATATAATAAACAATTACCTTATTTTTCACATTGACATTGGTTGTAAAGTAACATAGAAGTTAGCTCACTAGCATGCTATTTTTACTATGCATAAGAGGGTTAAATATTATACGCAAACTCATGAGCTTAATTTATTAATGTTGTCATCTATACCTATTACTTAATTATCTTTATAATCTGTGGTCGTTTTTTACAGGCACGGTGCTTATCTGTGATGGTCTTGCATGGATATTAACAAGGTCAATTCTCATTTATATTTAACTATTATAAGATTTTAACTGTTTCTTTACTATGCAAATACAATTAACATATTACTAAGAATACTGTAAAATGTTGAAAGCTTTGTATGCTTTGAATGAAGATGTAAAAATGTTCTGCATTAAGGTGCTTTTCCACCAGCGATGTGCTATGATGTGGTAAAATCATATCTCATTTACACATTCGTTCGAAATCATTCATTTTTTCATTTTTTCATCATTCACTTCACCATTGTATGAACAATATTTCGGGACAGCACTCGAATAAGAAAGTTTGACTAAGTGTCGAGGCAAATAGCAAACACGAATGTGTAAATGTGGTCTCATACTCAACCGTAGCAACATACATATCCATAGTTAAGCCCATGTTTCATACATATGGGTTATTTTTTATGTACTTTGGTCTATATTCCGTTCTAGAATTGAAAGATAAGTTTGTAAATAACCAAACAATAATTTATTCAAATTAAAACCTACTTTTGTTTATAATTGTATTTGTATGGTAACACTTTTGTTTAAAGAAAAAATCTTTGATTCAGGAACGAAGTATTTACGAATATCGCCCATTGGTTGTTAGGGTAATAGTAGGGGAGGCGACGATGCTAAATGGGGATTTACTCGAGCGTCAAAGAGACCTATTTGGTTGCATTTGGTAGGTGATAAGAAGAAAAAAATTGTATGAGACCGATGTGTTTCATCGGTGGGGGAAGCGACCATAGATAATTTAAAACGTATTTTAAAAAATACTGTTGCATGAACGTACTTAAGCGCGTCAGTTAGTGAAAGAATCTATGAATCAGATTCAATAAATTGAAAATCAGCTTAACATACTTGCGTAATTAAAAATAATTAAGGAAATATCATAAATAATATACGTATGTAAATCTGATTGTTTACACGATTGGGGTGGATGTACCTACGTAAAAGTTAAAAAAAAAATCGCGACTCATTTTTTATCAAAAAAAAAAGAACAAAAAATCGGCATTTCTAAAGGTGTTAGAGCGTCAGATTTAGATGTATATGGTTCATCTCTATGTTCCAATTGTACCATATCTTAATCCGACGATTATCTTAAGTGATTCGCCTAATCTGACAAAAATAAATTTTGTTCCCTTATAATTCACGTTCGGACATAGATATATTTTTTATATTTGGTGGAGGTACTTGTCTGGGTACTAGTTATCTCCAGTATCTTAATCTGACGCGCTCGAGTAAATCCCGAAATCCCCTCTTCGACTCCCCAACTGTAAGGGATTATATGAACTAAAGTTATACTACCATACCGTATTCCAAAAAATCCTAAAGATTACTTAGACATGTACTTTAGTTTGCATAGAATAATTAACTGTAGGTAAGGTATGAAGTTTTGAATATGAATCAAATACGATAATTCCATCTAGTCAAAACATGACATTATGTATGAAGTTAGTCAGACATACATTGCATGAAACCTATTAAGAGCCCGGTCCCCCGCGAACTTTCTACCAAATAACCACGTTATACCTAAATGGTTTAAGATTCAAGCATATTTCCTATATCTTTGTGGTTTATGCCTTACGAACATGCCAAATAAACTTTTTTTTCCTTTTCTTAATAAACTAACGACCAATCCTGACGAGTTTGGTTACGATATACCTGATACATAAAATTATACAAACATATTTATCCTATCAAAAGTATAAATTGCATGTGCTAAAATCTTTAAAATGTGGTATATACTAAGATAACGATCATGCAGATAGATCAGATGCAAATAACGTGTTCCTTTTGTAAGAATATTTATAAATAAATTTTATGTAATGTTTTGTACAATATTTTGATAATAAACATATATTCATTTTAATATTATAATTGGTAGCATTGAGCCGTGCATTTGCAATCTAAAGCAACTTATTCATTTGGAAACACGTTTAAGCCTAGGTATTATAAAAAAATGTCAACAAAAATGCTTCCGCTTGATTAAAATTTAAATTTAGATGATAAAAAATCTTTTTATATATTTAAGTTTTATTAAAATGATAATTTAGACATGTAGGCGAAACAACTTGTGCGTAAATTAAAATGTTGCCTATAAAAACTTGTTATTACGTGCTATAAAAACTTAAAGTTTAATAATAAATTGTTTTCAAAAATTGTAGACTTAATAGAAGCGATATTCATTTAAATGGTGCTGCTAGCTTTTGAGATCGATTAGATTGAAGCCAATCGATTATTTTGGTTGATCTGTTATTCTTTGTTGTTATTTTTTTCTATTATCAAACTACACATTGTATTTATATTTAGTGTTTGAGCTTGTTAACAACGTGTTTTAAAAGGCTTTGTGATATTTTTTACTCGGGTTGTATCTAAGAAATATTTATTATTAAAATAATTGATGTGATGTATTATCCGCTGTTGTGTATGTGTATGCGAATGTTTTTTCTTTTTGTGTTATATACACGCTATTTACTATTATATTATTCTTTGGAATTCTAACAGAAGTAGAAGAATGTAACATACTGTAGAAAATGTATTTAGTTTGTTATTCTGTTACTTTTAAATTTTCAAATTATAACTACTTCAATAAATATGTAAAAGAAAGTTTTAACATAAAATAATATGAAAGTAATAAAAATAAAGTAACGCTGGATTAAATGTCAAAGATCTGTTATATTTATATCAACATAACTATTAACACATTTAATATCAAAATTACTGTGTTTGTATTTATTTTTGCTTAATAATCATTGAAAATAGTCTCCTAGGATCTATTTATACTTACTGACAAGAGCCCTTAGCAGTTTCAAAATTGTCGTCCAAATAGTTTATTATTGTGTGAGATTATGCAATTTGCTGGTATTGTGATAAGTTGTTTATACGTATGGGTGTATTTTAAGTTAAAAATGAAATGAATATATTTTGCTTTGACACATTTTTTATTGTATTTTTAAAATATCTACCTACTTTAGATTATAATCAAAAACTGTATAGTGCAATTTTCAGTTATAAATAAGACACAATATTTTATAGTAGGTGATAATAATCTGATAATAAACACATAATTATATGATTGGTATTCAGTCCAGTAGGTACAACATAAGCCTATGCAACATTGATATTACTTGATATTAATTCTGATAAATAAAGTTCTCGAGTAGAGACCACGGATCGGCAAGCTATCAGACGCTGTCGGACGTCCACCAACAAGGATGATCTGGTGAAAGCGGTTGGCTCGCGGTGGATGCCGCGTCCGACCGTAATAATTGGAAATCATTTAGGGAGGCCTATGTCCAGCAGTGGACGTCCAATGACTGAAATGATGAATTCTGTATCTTTTATTTTCAAGCACTCAACACCTACTGATCAAACCGATGCATAAAAACCGAACGCTTTAGTTATTTCCGAAATACTGAATCTTGATCGATTTCTCCAAATCCTCCGCAGTTATCGGTATCTTAGAGACATATTTCAATCTTGTTATTGGTTGTGTTATGATGAGGCCGTTGTCTTGGAAGTAGCCGTGCGCTAGAGTCGTCTCGAACCACAGGAACAGAACTATGGAGTCCGTAGTTATGTCAATGAAGAACTCTGTGCCATCTCTGCCCGGTTGCGGGTATTTTGCTACTTGGAACTGAAAATAAATGAAAAATATGAATCCAATAAATAAATAATAGATATATGCATCCGGTTCCAAATTCAGCTTATTTATAAACTACATATCTGCTTACCTTAACATTAGGCTTCTTATATCCCTTGATAGATTTAAAGGGTTTGGGAAATACGAAATTCAACGGGCACGATGATACGCCTTCAGCCCTCATTGTAAACTTCAGAAAAACTTCATTCAGATCATACTCCTCCCACAAATCTACTTCCATATCTTGTTTCACAGAACTCAGAGGCTTAGCATTTCCTTGATACGTTTTTGTCTTGACTGGTATAAGGCTAGTCCAGTTGTAGACGTCTATAATGATGTCGGCATTGATGATAGGGACGAAGCGATCGTTCAGAAGATACACTTCAATTTCGCCGGTTAAAAGCATTCTTGGAGATACTAATACAGGCGAAAAGAAGTTCATAGCATAGTAGTGTAGGAACTTCCAGATGCCTGTGTATTCTGCGAAAGAAAAGTTTTTTTAATTTCTACTTGTCCGTGTTTTAGCTTCAGTCGTTTAATGTTTTAGGTCTAGATCGTGTGAGAATCAAAGAGATGTAAAATGGAAGACTTCTGATTACTTTAAATCAAGTTGCTGTATATAACTTACCTATACCGGACCATGATGGGGCTTGCCAGACATCGTTTAGCTGCCAATATAGAGCGCCCATGGTAAACCAATCCGCCTGACTTTGTCTGTAGTACTCTGACTCTGCTTTCATTGCCATCGCTTGCGTTATCTAAAACCATTTATTGGCTTCGTCAACATTAATCTTACCTACTTCATAACACTACTTTGTCGTTGAAATTAAAGTAAAATAACTACACGAGTCGAATCAAAATTATAATAAATGAATATTGTGTGACATGCCATATATTCAAGTTCAAAAACCTGCACCTTGATTGAGGACAATAAAAAAAATGTTTGCAAAAACTGGTTTTCAATTTGTTCTATTATTGGTCTTGAACTGTGCGATTTATCAATGTTTTACTTACCTGACTATAGAAGACAAACTTCTCAAAATGCTTAGAGTCATTTCGGTCCAAATCAAAATGTTTTAATATTTGATTTTCTATAAACCCGTACCCATTGGGACTATGCTGTCTATGCTTCGAGTATTCACTATTCACATCAAAATCTTTGGGATCCTGTGTAGCCGTTTTCATAGCTTCCAAACTGGGGAGTGACTGAAATCCGTATTCTGAAGCAAATCTTGTCGATGGGTAAATATTCTGGTTCCAATTGTCTCCAATATAGTTATAGTAATGCGTGTCTCCAAAATGAGAGTCATAAGGATTTGCTGCTACAAATTGTTCCTTCTCAGATTCTATGCCATTTGAAGGGCTGGATACCAAGTACCTTCTTTCAGGGTCTATAGCTTGAACTATGGGTTTGATGGTGTCAACGTATAGTTTTATGTATTTCTTTTTGTACGATTCGAATTGTGGGTTTGTTCCGTACCAATTTCCTCGTAAAGCGGCTTCATTCTCGTTGTTTCCCGCCCAAACAGCGATGGAGGCATGGTGCTGGAGACGAATCACGTTATGTTCAATTTCTGCTTCCACTGCCCTAAAATCACATCATTATTTCACAATTTGGCACATTTTATTCATAATATTAGTTAATTATAATCTTACTTACTCTATAAACTCGGTATCGGTGGGATACATGGAGCACGCAAACATAAAGTCCTGCCAAATTAAGATGCCAAGCTGGTCGCATCTTTCGTAGAAGTAGTCCGATTCATAGACACCGCCACCCCAAACCCGGAGCATAGACATATGAGCATCTTTGGCTGAGTTCAGAAGGTTCTCCACTGCATTAGAAATATTATATAGTAGGTATTTTACGCCTAGAAACAACTAAACCAAACAAAGTTTTGTTACTAATATTTCGTTTGAACATAACATTTCGAAACATGCGAGCATTAAAAAAAAATAAAAATAAAAAGAATTTATTTTTCACTTTTAAGTTTACATAAATACATTCGATACCTACATAGCTAATTTGTTAGATTTAGATTATAAATTATAAGTTATTTAGTAATGGTATCGAAGCCGAGCTCTGTCCCTTGCACTAGGTCTCAATAGAGCCTGTGTTGCGAGGTTACAGTGGATTCGCTTTCGATTAACACAGACCAAAATTTTAAAGTTTTATAAGCTATATCATTGTTATAGGGATCAAAATGTACTGTATTTTAAGACTTAAACTGATTCATTTATTTTAAATTAAGTCTAATTAATTACTAGCTTATATCATACAGTTTACATTGTATAAACTAATTATAGTATAAATAGGTACTATACATAGCTTAGAGCATACATACATTTTTATGCACTACTACTACAAATGAGTGTATTTATGGAAATAAATAAGCACCTGTATAAGTATGAGTGACTGTGTGTATGGTATGTGTGTGATTATTTGTGTAAATAAATAAATAGTATAAATATAAAGGATGGTTTGGATAGGTTAAAATAAATAGAATACTATATAATATATTACAAAATATGTGTGTGTGTGTCATTGTAAGGATTATGTAAATTTACATTATGGTATGTGTGTGATTATTTGTGTAAATAAATAAATAGTATAAATATAAAGGATGGTTTGGATAGGTAAAAATAAATAGAATACTATATAACATATTACAAAATATGTGTGTGTGTGTCATTGTCAGGATTATGTAAATTTACATTATTTTATTGTTAACATAAGATTCTCTGTGTCATGATAGTTTAAATTAATTAGGTAATTTGTTATTTTTATGTTTAACTCTCTGTAATTCAGTTTAGCTATAGAACATGTTTTGTTAATATTGTTGTATATACGTGGGCCTAGAACTTTTTGTATTTTCATTCCGAAGTTAGTTCTGGCAGAATTTAATTTAAATATGATATCAATACGACGTTTTCTATGTGCTAATTGTAGTGTGTTATTCATTTGTGAGTGTTGTTTTATTATAAGTTCTTTTACGAAAAGCTGTCTAACTGTCAGTACAGGACATAACTGATGTAGAGATGTAGTAGAGAATCGCCGCGGCTTAAAACACATGACTTTAAGTAAGGCTCTTTGAGCACGTTCTAGTTCTATGAGATGTGTTTTGTCTGCCGATCCCCATGCTTTAATGCAGTATGTTAAAATTGACTGAGCTAGACAGTAGTAAACTCTAATTATTACCATATCCTTTGTTCTATTTTTATCCGTCTAGACAAGACATGGAGTTTTTTCATTATTTTTATCGTACATACTAGTCTGCTACATATATTTAAAAATATGTATAGTGTTTATGGTGGTGAAACTTACCAGTCTGTGCTTCCGCCCCCTTCTCGGGCAGAATTTGGGCAGGTATCCAATTAGATCCTTTCATGAAAAGTGGGTAATCATTTACTCTGAAGTAAAACGTTAGTCCTTTACTTGCCGTTGTGTTACCTGCGACGTTTATTGTCATCGTCAGTATTATTTTCAAGATAGAGTCAGACATAAAGTCTACTTTCTCTATTTAAAAAATCACACTTACCAAGAAAATTGCTTGCATTTTCTTCTATAACTTCAATAGTCCTGAATCCTATTTGTTTGTTTTCTGATGAAGCTTGTTCGATGTTTCCTTTTGGTGTTAGACTTAAGAAATATACATCCAAATTGTATAGTGGTTGGTCACCATAACCGTTCGGCCACCAAAGACTCACCATATTCTGAAAAGTTTAGTAGGTATCGTTACAAATTGCTGACCATGATTATTATAAATAGGTACGGTGGTTAGCAAGTCTCTAAGAAACACAGAGACAGGAATCAATATTTGCAAGTTATTCTTAGTTTGGGACTATTACTATTACCCAGATGATGCTGTGTAAACAGTATCAATTCATTTAGTACTCAAAAAACTATGGTAATTTATGAATAAAGAGTTTGATAAGAAAGAACCTAGAAACCGTAGAAACCCTCACCTCACTGACGACCATGTTCAATTCAGCAGTGGCGGTACCATCTTTCATGCATTTCACCTGCACCTCCCTCTCCACTTTGAGGGACTGGTTTGCATCCACGGTGAGGGTCGCTGACAGGTATCCTTTGATAGTCTTCTTGCTAAGACTTGACTCAAAATACGCTTTGATCCGCAAGTTCCAATTAGCCCCCTCTTTCTTTAAATGATTCGTCACAGACCTGATAATAGCTCCGTTGTAGAATGATATGTAAGCTGGTCTCCTGAAATAGAAATAAAATCGTTACCAAGATGAACCGAATCAGAGGCTACATTTTTATACTTACAACAAAAAAAAACCAAAGTTCAACCTTTTGTTCCTTAACCATATTATAGTATAGGCGCATATTGTAAATAATTCTACTGGAGAGACCTACCGCTAATGAACTAAAGACCTCTCATGAATATAGGCAATGTATTTAGTAGAACACATCACCTAAAATTCTTGGGTTCCCCAGTTCCCCAGTAGGCCTCTTTCTTGGATTAAGTGGGCAGCTGCGCGGATAGTCACCGTTTGATTACCTGCTCGTCGCTCGCTGTTTTCGAGGGCCGCTCCATTTAACGCATAAAATACTGCCGCCGCCCTGCTGCTCGCAGAATTCGAGGCAGACGCCGTAATGGGAAGTTGTTAAGACTTACCATAATCCGACGGAAGGGAAGGCCGGCCCCCAGTCCCAGCCAAAGGAGGCCTGCATCTTCCTCAGCTGGTTCGCATGGCACTCTCCGTTGTACTCGCCAGGCACACACGCAGGCGCAGCGTAGAACTTCTTCGAACGATTGTTTGCAACCTCGACAGGGGATTCGAAACGGATTTTCAATGTATTATCGCCGGTCTGTAAAGAAATAATGAATTCACAATCCTAACAAAATCTAACTCTAAGGCATAAAGACTTCCTTACTGTTATGACTAATATCAGTCATAGGCACAATAATATTAATAATTCAAAAACCTTCAAACGGGTTTCGCTTATTCAAATATTTTCGAAAATTCGAGTTTGTAGCCTAACGCAAGGTTGTTTGTAGGTTAGGTACTTCGAGAATGATGCAATATAAATTGCTTTATTTTTATGGATTTTGTTTAATAAACAAATATATATTCAACTTTTACAAATCAGATCAAAAATAAAGGTATAGTATTATCAAAGTTTGCGGATAATGTTGTCGACTAAAAATCATTTTTTTTATATTTTGTTATTCATGTAAGGTTTCGATCGAGTCCACCGTACCCCTTGACGAAATTATTAATATAGATTACCTTTAAGTAAGGTTTGACGTCAAATGCGTATCGTACGAACATATTGTTAGTAGTTCCCACAGGACTGTTGTTGACTTCGATAAAGGCCACCGTGTCCACGCCTTCGAACACGAGGTGCGCCACATCGTACACTAGATCTTCTTTTGAAACTGAAATTATAATAGGTACAAGTAAATATTGCTGGAACTTCAATTTCTTGCACTAAATATTTATTATATCTTATGATTACAGCAACATCTCTAGCTCCGTAGTAAGCTCGAAGCTGGTGTTACATTTTTTTTAGATGAGATCAATTTGATTAGGTAATCAAATGTTTTCGAAATGACCTTAGGGTCAATGCCAGCTGTTGCCTTTTCTGTTTCATTAAAAAAGGAAGATAGCCAAAGTTCTATGCTCTATCAATTATCAAGGTGGTTGAAGGTCTAATTAAAATGAGGTGCCTTTACGGCAAGGCGAAAATCTTCTTAACACATTCACCGCTGTGTGGATACTGGATACGCACTAAACTAAAAGGATTGAACGCGAAGGAAATAAAACTGTGGGCAAAGCGGCACAGTGGTAAATCTATACTAATATTATAAAGCTGAAGAGTTTGTTTGATTGTTTGTTTGAACGCGCTAATCTCAGGAACCGCTGGTCCGATTTAAAAAATATTTCAGTTTTGGATAGTCCATTTATCGAGGAAGGTTATAGGCTATATTTTATGAAAAAAAAGCAATCGAAGCTGTTGGCGGTCGGCTATAGTGATTAATAAAGCTGAATGTTGACTTACTGGAGAACTGTGCGGTATACGTCCAGGTGTCGTATGCGACCCATCGCGAGAGCACGTCGTTGGAGCCCAGCAGGATGTGGCCAATCACGCCGGCCGCGTACAGGTCCGTGTACACGCCGCCCGGCACGGAGCCCGGGACTGAAATCGCTGTAAGACATGGTGATAATTTTTAGGAAATAAATGACATATATCAGGTGTTTTCTTAATATATAAAATTCTCGTGTCACAGTTTTCGTTGCCATACTCCTCCGAAACGGCTTGACCGATTTTGATGAAATTTTTTGTGCTTATCCGGTATCTATGAGAATCGGCCAACATCTATTTTTCATCCCCCTAAATGTTAGGGGTAGTCCCCACCCCTAAATTTTTTTTATTTATATGGCAAAACAAGGTTTGCCGGGTCAGCTAGTATATTTATAAAAAAAAATATCTATGTATGTTTATTGTATTAAGTAGGTATATCAGAAATCTAGCACCCGTAACACAAGCTTCGAGTTTACCACGGGGCTAGATGTCGCTGTGTAAAATGTCCAGCAATATTTATTATTATTATTAATCTTAAATCATTTACAAACTTACAATACAAAAAGTAAAACTTGTTAAAACTCAATATTGATTAAGATAAGGTAAACTAACAAACATTTGTAAAGTTTGAGTAGGTATAGGTATTTTACTAATTGGTAGGTCATTATTATCAAAGTAATTATGTATATTGTTTAAAACGTGTATAAATAACATGACTGGGTCAACCAAATACTTAGTTGTATTATACAAACATTACTAAGTGTATCTACCATAAAACTTAAGGGCACACAAATTACTAGACCTATTGATTGTTTAGCAGTTAACTAGTCTTTACATTAACAACAAACAACTTAATAGCAAACACTTACATCCATTCTTATTTTGCAAAGTCCATGATACTTTTTTATTTTCCGAGACCAAAAGGTATCGTCCTTCGGAGAAACATGTTGATATAGACACCAGACACAGGAGAACTACAAACGTGCTCATCGCTCTATCATTACGAACTATCTGAAGCATGTTGCGATCTCGCAAACTCGCTCTTTGAACCTTATCAGTTAAATGAAATGACTTTTGACGTAACTAAACAATGCGACCACTCATTCTTGACCACTTATCTTTGTGTATTACTGATGTGTTTTCTAAACCAAATTAACGTTAGAATACATAATTAAAACAAGCCGGTCACAGTACGTGTGTACTAAGTCGATGTCACACTGAAATAAAGCTGGTTTTGTCGTGTGCTGTGCCGGGTTTTACTAAATAGGTTCGACGATTATAGGTCATTTGCTTGTATTTTGATACGAAGCCTCAACGATGCAGCTAATCGCGGCTTTATCGCCTGGCAAGAGTATCATCTTGCATTTCTGAAAACACTAACATAACTCTTGGCAAAACACTGTCACGCACTAACTGGGAAGTTATTCGTTATTCAAACTTCCTACGTTATCGCAATCATAAAATTAACATGTATTTTTTTATTTATGCGTTTGAGTGATACGACCCTCGATTGTAATTAATATAAGCAACTAAATTAACTGGTGGTTTTCGAGGCGGAAATTATAGAGAATTTGATACGTCCTTAACGATGCTGTTTGCTAGGTAGGTATGTACTGTACTAACTTTCATCGTGGCTGAGCCACACACTGTGCTAGATAGTGTCGCAAGTCGCAACCACAATTAAAATGGTAGATAACATGTAGATGTAGTACAATAGAATAGTAGTCCAGTAGTACAAAACTGCGTAGTATAAATAGCTAGTAATAGGTATTATAAACCTGAAAGTTTGCGAGTTTGTCTGGTAGGTACTCAATCACGCGAAAATTACTCAATGGATCGTAATAAATATTATTATATTAAATAATAACTTTTAGTATAGCGTATACATTCAAAGTATTCAAACATGACTTTACCGCAGGAAGTCCCATTCCAAGAGAATAATAATCACTACGCTATAATATCCCATTAAAATTTATCACGTGGACAAAACCGTGGTCGGCAGCTAGTAACAGATAATAGAATTTTGGTGCGTGACTCAGGAACCTACAGATTATAGATGTTGTCTCTGCCAGAAGATCTTCCTTTGGTAATAACATGGCTAATGGCAACTTCTATGGAACAATCAATCAAAGAGAATATAATCACTACGTTTTACTTATAACCTAAGAGCCCGTGATGGCCAGACCTTCCTTTAATTCACAAGCGTGAAAATTCTTTCATGTGTATGTCTAACATAGGTAAGAATAACCCCCAAACATGAAACCTGGATCGTGGTTCCTTTGGGAGATAACAGGTAAAAGGTTGTTATCTCCCAAAGGAACCGCGATCCAGGTTTCATGTTTGGGGGTTATTCTTACCTATGTTAGACATACACATAAAATAATTTTCACGCTTCAGAATTAAAGGAAGGTCTGGCCATCACAGGTTATTAGTCTATACTAAGAGCCCGGTCTGGCCAGACCTTCCTTTAATTCACAAGCGTGAAAATTCTTTCATGTGTATGTCTAACATAGGTAAGAATAACCCCCAAACATGAAACCTGGATCGTGGTTCCTTTGGGAGATAACAGGTAAAAGGTTGTTATCTCCCAAAGGAACCGCGATCCAGGTTTCATGTTTGGGGGTTATTCTTACCTATGTTAGACATACACATGAAAGAATTTTCACGCTTGTGAATTAAAGGAAGGTCTGGCCATCACGGCTCTTGGTCCATTATATTCTCTTTGCGTTTTACAATCAATCAATTTCGGAAAGACGAATATCTTTCGATTTATTTATGTCTCAAAAACCCAAAACGCCTTAAATTAGCAAAAAGCAGCGGAAAAATAATATTGCCGCAATGAATAGGTACACGCTGTTTGAAGAATACAGATTGGTAGAGCGAAGTGAGAACGAAGTAAATGTAGCCTGGAAAGGTAAATCTTTCTTAGAGCTTTTGGTTTTCTAATTCTACTAAAACTCAAGAAATGTTATACATATTAATATATGAATCAATAAATGAAGAGATCTTTGGTACTATTTACAGGACGGCACCACGGCCACAACCTGCTTGATATACCAACAGGTAGTCCCGATCGGGACCAAACATAAAACGCCTGTGATTATTGGCAAGCAAGGCACATTTCTTCATTATATTTTTCTTTACAGGCGTCCACTTACTACTCTTCTTCTTGGCATTTATATTTGGGTCTTTCTGTACATTCTGTTTCCACATGTTGATGTACTTGTTTGATGAGAAGTGTGTCCTGTTTCCTAAACTACTATCTCTTACATCTTCTCGGCATAATGTGATCTATGAGATCATCCCGGATGGAGGGGATGATGAAGAATGTAAGTTATCTATTCCACTAAGTTTTTGTTTAGTTAAAAGTAGGTACCCAGGTATTCAGTTCCGCTACACCTTAGTGATATCTAGATATGAACGAACTATTCAGTTATTGCTTTTTAAAAAAAATATCAGACCGACGGTTCCTGAGATTAGCGCGTTCAAATAAACAAACTCTTTAGCTTTATAATATTACTATAGATTTCCTATCTTCAACGTTAGAGGCTTTTGTAATCCCATTAAAAATTAACGTTCAAAGTCCGTAGGCGATCTGTCCAAAACTTAAAAACTAGGTAAGGCTCATAAATCTCATAATCTTTATGGAATATGTTACTTATTCTGATTATTTTCATATAATTCCAGCTCCACCATTGCCGGTTGACTTTGTCAGCACGCAATGGGTTGAGAAGAGTACCTGCTACCTCCCGACCTTTGTTCCTCTGGTGTCTGGGATATTCGGCCTGGTTTGGACTACTATGTTCTTGATGTGCAGCACTGGAAGCCGGACGCTAACGGGGTAACGACTCCATTTTATAATCCTATTGTTCGAAGGTTTTATGCTAATGCTGTTACATTGCCTCTGGATTAGACGCAGCTGATAGGGAGAATCGTCGACTATTCCAATCCATCTAATATTGGCCCAGACAAAAGCGCATATTATCTACACGATGCCTTCTAAAGGTTTTAAAAGGTAAAATTTTTAATCATTTAAAACAGTCAAATAGTTCAGTTTTAAAGATCCCATCTTATCCAGGATTTGAATTCTCATAGGAAGTTTATCCGAAATGTTTATTATACGTACCAATATCATTTTTTTTATTGTTTTAAGGAAGTGATAAGAACTTACATCAGCTATTTTCGAGTAACCTAAGCCTCAAAGTTAGACCTTGAAGCAAAATAACAAGTTGCACTGCACATGCAATAAGTTCCAGGGAAAACCAAACCTTCCACTTCATTTCACAATGACATTGTAATGACAACGCTTTCAATTTAAAAATTGCATAACCATTTTGCAAGGTTCACTCTCTTTTATTTACCTCAATTTGGACATGATTGGCTGGTGCAGTGCAAATCGCTTGGTCAAGGTTAAAGTAAACAAATATGGCAGACTCTTTGCTATTACTTGAAGTAGGCGCCGCACAATAAAACCTTGGCTTTCATTCAACCTCACTAATATGTAGTAGGTATTATATCTGAACTTATGATGAATGTACTAAGTGACTATTGACATGTATGATGTATTTGAAGTTGGTGTTGAAAAGAAAAATTAAGTTCAAGTTCAAGTCGTTGCTTGCACTTGAGTAACACTGGCAAAGCACAGAGTCCATTACAGAAAACAAACAAGTGTTTGCTATTCAACACAATGTTTTTTGAGAAATTCCGATTCTCTTTAGGAACATTGCCCAAATACTAACAAACGTAGGTAAAATCAGAAGTTGTGTTCATCATTTTGGTCCTACTAATACATAATTGAAAACAATTTATTTTAGTTTTGCTTTACCTATCCATTGTATATCCATATCCATAGGCTGCAGCGGCCTTGGAGAGTACTGCCTCCAGTGTTTGTGTTCTCGCTGGCTATGGGCGCCTTGTGCATCTACTCTTCTGCTGTCACGCACTATGGCCTGAAGCAGCTCTGTATCAAGCTTGGAGAGCTCACAGGGGCGACCTCGTATGTTCCCATAAGTATATTTATCGACATCATCATCATTATAACAAATATTAGGTCCCACTATCTAACAGGCACGATAGTCATCATTTCAGCTGTTGGACGCCCACTGCCGGACCTAGGCCTTCCTATTATTTCCAGTTATTATGGTCGGAAGCGGCCTGCATCCACCGCGAGCCAACCATTCTCACCAGGCACTATAGTATCCCCTTTAAAACCCATAAGCTTGCTAAGCAGGGGTGCAACTAGAAATAGAGTACTAGAAAGATACTATTATTAGGCATACACCACGCGGCTAATCAATGCCAACGATCGACCGTTATATAAGTATTATTAATATAATTAATATAAGAATTCATTTATCCAATAAAAAAACAATCTAAGCCATCTTCATCAATCACAGGTAAGTTAACACTATCTATGCCCATGACATACGCTCGTATCTACCTCACGGAGTGTCTTGTTGTTAACCTGTAAGCTCTCCAGATGCACGTACACGGTAAACGTAGCGACGCTGGCGTACGAGCGGCGGATCCGCGGCGTGTACCAGGCCACGTGGCTGACGATCGTCTCCGCGTGGCTGCACACGCTGTGCTGGCTGACGTCGGCGCTGGTGGCGCTGCTGAGGGTGCTGCTCGCTGTGGACTTCCAGCTGGTCCGCATCAGCGTGGATCTGGTTGGGGATGTGGATAAACTGCTGGTAACTTTGATTTTCAGCGATATCACTAAATAGTTCGTGGATTTTTTTTGACTGTTTTGATGCTGCATCCCGTTATTAGGTAGGTACACCAATATCAAAACATGTTAATATATGAAATATTTGAGAGTAGTTATATCTTTTTCGTTTTTATTTTATTTTTTGAAGGTTTTTAATTATACGTATATTTTACTATTGACAAATGTTTTGAACCAACACTCTCTAATCCAATGTAAGTGTTTTTTTACTTGGAGGATGAAGTAATTTTGTCGCTAGCTGTATTATTCATGAGACTTCACAACCTACAAGTCGGCAGTTAGTCACGTCGGTCGCTTGCAGTGCACGTCCCTCGTACCCAGATCATGATCAACTGTGTGTGCAACTGCTAGACGAGAACAGACAAAACTGACTATATCGAGCAATTATACCTTACTGACATTAAAAAGAATCATTTTTTCATTTAATCTTGTTATAAGTACCTAATAACTAAAATATCTAACTATAACTTCATTTTTTTTAGTTACCATTCAGTTTGCAATATTATTTTCGAGTGATTAGAAGCCTTAGTTTTTAAAAAAATGTAATATTATATTTGTTTAATAAATAAATTTATATTTCAGGAAAACCACGAGGAACAAATACGCACAGTATCCCCTAATATTGACCCCGACGCAAGAAACCCTCGTTTCTCTGTGACCTCCGCAGAATTTGACCAAGATGATATTATCACGCATTTCCAAAGCCAATCGCTTGAGAAGTTGCAATCTTCAGAAGTTGCACCGGAAGATAAGAACTCTATGGTCATTGAGAATGAAGTAAAAATAACATCTGAACTATCTTTAGTCCCAGATGAACATTACAAACTGGCCAAACTAGAGTCTTATAAATCTGTACCGAGAAATAGAAGGTTTATTGTCAAAATGATTTACGAATTATTTGACAAAATTGAATTTACTCATGGCTCTGTAGTATCAGATTCCCATAGTTCATCGGATTCACTTTTGACTACTATGCAGTTACTCCATAGACATCAAAAAGAAGAACGAGAAGGCTTTGAGTTACATACATTGACAGGATACGAGTCCGAAAATAATTACTACCGTTATAACTTTGATGTCCTCAGACCGTCAATCACCCCAACACCCCAAGAAGGCGCCAGCCAAAGTGACAAAACATCAGCGACAGCTGTCGCTGGAGATTTACATACTTATTTAGGAGAAGAGCTAGATAGGGCATTAATTAAATCTGATGAAATGCCAAAGAAGAAATCCAATTTAAAAAATCGGGCGATACAAACCGACAAATTGCAACGTAAACAAAAAGTCACTATTTCTGAGGAGCAAGATACTGATTCCGATTCTGTCAAAACCGAAGAAAAAGATACTCAAACCAAAGAAAAAGACACTCAAACCAAAGAAAAGCAAGACTAATGCTAATTAATGAAGTCTGAAACTTAGAAATTACCTAGGTACTTTAGTTGTTTAAATAGAATTACTTGTTTTGTTTTATTAAGATTAGATCTAATACTCGTAATAGTATACGTGTTTTTTAGTAAATACATAATAATAATATAAAACTGTTTTGTTTACTAATATGTAGGAGATTTTCATAAGACAACTGACCTGGCCGCGGCTTTTCCCGCTTTATTCCCATGTTTTCTCACCTTTTAAATCTTCCCTGAGCTCTACGACTATTTAAAACCAAAAGCACCTAAATCTAGTCGTTCTTGAGCTATAAAGTTACAACGAAAAGAGGCATTGACCTACTATACATAGATAACAGAAAAGAAGAATGTAACGTTTTCCGCGTCCGTTCGTTCTGGATTTAAACTAATTTATACGAAGGTAATCAAAGTAACAAAATTTCATACAACTTTAGTTAAGTACTTACTAGTATTTAATGCTTTGGCATAAAACTAACTAACATTATTGTTTAATTTCTTAAGCTTGAACCACAATCCACCGTCACTGGTTAGTACTAAGGACGATTTGCTTATCTTTGGTGGCAATGTTGTTTTCTCTGAGAGCTGAATTTCGTATTCTTGTAATATTTTTATAAGAGCCAATTTAGCTTGAAGATATCCCTGCCGAGCTCCTGCAAAAATTAACGAATTAGAAAAATTACAAAATGTAGTATTCATTCGAATTCATTGTATTTTTCTGTGCAAGTAATAGAATGCGTTTGGAGTTTGGACATGGCATTTAAATATAATTTGACATCCGTTAGAAAGGGTATTTCCCATCTGATCATATGATCAGATTGTAGTTGCATCTGATCACACAAAAAGTTCCCATCTGATCACGGATCCGATCCAACTACTTTTTTGAATTAAATTTTGTGCCAACGGATCACAAAAATCCTAATCTATAATTTTGCGTGTAATATTACTAAGCAATAATAATAATAACCTTCATCTATACGACTTATTTAATATTATAGTTATATATTTAATATGTATCATACGAACTAATTATATTGAATAGAATATACTTTATTTTACACTACAAAAACAGAAAGAAACAATACAAACTTATGACAAAACATTTGTAGTACGATGGGTGGCCTTATCGCTGTGAGCGATTTCTTCCAGGCAACCTATGTATGGACTGGACAGTTATTATATTATATAAAGCTAAATTACCACTCACTCACTGACTGACATAACTGTTCTCCATCGCAATGCAGCCACGGCTTGGCCTGGAGATGCCGTACTATTTCAACATTTGCGTTGACAGCTGTCAAACTATAAACTGCCATAACTCTGAAACGGCTTGGCCTAGAGATGCCGTACTAAGCTCAATCGACAGGTGTTAGAGAGAGCAACGTTTTCAATGACAGCTGTCAAACTATAAACTGCCATAACTCTGAAACGGCTTGGCCTAGAGATGCCGTACTAAGCTCAATCGACAGGTGTTAGAGAGAGCAACGTTTTCAATGACAGCTGTCAAACTATAAACTGCCATAACTCTGAAACGGCTTGGCCTAGAGATGCCGTACTAAGCTCAATCGACAGGTGTTAGAGAGAGCAACGTTTTCAATGACAGCTGTCAAACTATAAACTGCCATAACTCTGAAACGGCTTGGCCTAGAGATGCCGTACTAAGCTCAATCGACAGGTGTTAGAGAGAGCAACGTTTTCAATGACAGCTGTCAAACTATAAACTGCCATAACTCTGAAACGGCTTGGCCTAGAGATGCCGTACTAAGCTCAATCGACAGGTGTTAGAGAGAGCAACGTTTTCAATGACAGCTGTCAAACTATAAACTGCCATAACTCTGAAACGGCTTGGCCTAGAGATGCCGTACTAAGCTCAATTGATAGGTGTTAGAGAGAGCAACGTTTTCAATGACAGCTGTCAAACTATAAACTGCCATAACTCTGAAACGGCTTGGCCTAGAGATGCCGTACTAAGCTCAATCGACAGGTGTTAGAGAGAGCAACGTTTTCAATGACAGCTGTCAAACTATAAACTGCCATAAATCTGAAACGGCTTGGCCTAGAGATGCCGTACAAAGCTCAATTGACAGGTGTTAGAGAGAGCAACATCATAATTAAAACACGTTTCTTCAGTTTTTCTTTTTATTATCAACTAGCTTTCCGCCCGCGGCTTCGCCCGCGTAATTATATATTTTCCCGTGGTAAAAAGTACCTCATGTCCTTCACCTGACTCTAAAATACCTCCCTGCCTATTTTCAGCTAAATCGGTTCGGCCGTTCTTCAGATATAAGTGAAGTAACGAACACGACTTTCTTTTATATATATAAGATGACGAATAACCCGAAAGATTATCCGATTCTAGAAATAGCATATGTAAAAACAATATAATGAGGTCCTTACAAGCAATGCTCAATGAATTCCATCCTTTTGTCAAAGTATACAAAAAGGTGGCTGCAATTTTAGCAGAAGAGGAATTAAAAGCAACCTCAGAAAATCGACCCAAATATTCGGTATCAATGCAGATTTATAAACATAACCTAGATAACCTATATTTATTGAATTTGATTGTTTTGTTAATTTGTCAGTTTATTTTGAATGTTGATTTAATTTGTGTAAAAACTTTTGCAGTTTTTATTTACCATATTTATTAAACACAACTAACGAAGCTATATGAATCTATACTTAATATTCTTTGAGAACCGATGACTACAGAAACATCTATCTCCATTTTGCACCTAGATGTGTATTATGAGTCAAATTTTACCCGAGCGAAGCCGGGTTTTCATCTAACATAAAAAATATTGATTTTGAGTCGACAACATAATATATCCGCAAAATTCGGGTTATGGAGAACTTCGTCAAATTTCACCAGAGCGTAGCCAGGTTTTCATCTAGATGTAATGTGGTCCTAACACTACTCTACCTAAATAATAATTTAGTTCTTAGTTTTATTTTAAAGTTCCCTTTCAAGTTAAAAATTAGTTAAGTTTCATATTATGTTATTTTTATTTAAAAATGTTATAGGTGAAGGTTATTATTATTTTTGCTTAGTAATATTACACGCAAAATTATATATTAGGATTTTTGTGATCCGTTGGCACAAAATTTAATTCAAAAAAGTAGTTGCATCGGATCCGTGATCAGATGGGAACTTTTTGTGTGATCAGATGCAACTACAATCTGATCATATGATCAGATGGGAATAACCCGTTAGAAATAAGGATTTTTTCATTATTGATACTCGTACCTATTCATTAATAACCATGACTAAAAAAATTTCCATAAATAAAGATTTGAAAGCTCGTATAATACCTATATCTTGTTAGTAACATAGTTAAAAAATACCATTTAATATTGATTATCTATATCAATGTTGGACCAAATACATTTAGATTTAATTTAAAGTAAAATAGTGTTATATACATTATGATATAAACCTTACATTATTTTATTATTTGTTCCACTTACCTATACATTTCTTTGGTCCTTCTCCAAACGGTAACCAATGACAAATATGCATTTTTGCTTTATTTTCTGTTGTAAATCTTTCTGGTTGAAACTGTTCTGGATTTGGAAATATTTCTGGATCCATTTGAAAACCGTAGTTGGGGATAAAAATCATCGTGCCCTTTTCTATGGTTAGATCAGTATTCGGTATTGTGTAGTCGCTAGTGCATCGCCTAAATACGGCACTGAGGGTTGGGTGCATACGCTGCGTTTCTGAAATTTGGAAATGGTTTTTGTTTAGAACACTTACCCTTGTACTGTACCTAGTAGTTAATAGTAAGTAGTATTTCGACACTGTTTGTTGTCAGAAGTCGAGAGTCTACTCTTGGGATTCGTCAATGAGTACTAAGATTTCTAAGATTCGTAGATATATACACATACTAAGGTAACAAGCTTGTCCCAAAGCATCATTACGACCGCGGCTACAAAACGAAATGTCATACGAATTATCGTGCAGAAATTGGCAGTAATTTAAGTTAAGCGGAGTAGATTTTCGATTCTGACGATTACGATGTCGATAAATCGCACACCTGTCGCCTCAGGGTCGTTGAGAAACCTATATCTAATATCTTATTCTTATTTGTCAGAAAACACGGCCTCGACCTTTTTTAAAGCCATAACTGCACCATTATTCTTTAACTATTTAATTATCCTCCTTTCGTTTTCTTACAACATAATGTCCTTGATGTCTCATCATTATTTCAGCCTGCTGGACATATGCCTCCTTTTGATTTACTTACATTTGTGGCTAGCATTAACCTTGATTTTAATCCGCCGCTCAACAAAACATGTACATACAATCTATTACAACATTGTGTACATACCATCCATTACCATGTTCAGGTACACCATTTCATTCAGCGCCTCATAGGTGCATTCCCCGTTGTGTTTAGCCAATACTTGCTGTATCTCATCCCTGACTTTATTCTGTACATGAGGGTTTTTAGCTAATTGGAAGGCCGCAAACTGCCCCGAAGTGGAAGATGTTTCGTATCCCGCTATTATGTAAACCATAGCATTTGCAATGATGTCCGTCATTGTGAATGGATAGTCTTGTTCATCTGTTTTGAATTACATACATACTATTTTATTATTTTGGATCAAACTAAATAAATAATTGAGGTCAATCTTAAAATTGCGGAATTTAAGGTCAAAATGCAATAAAGTTTTCGAGAATTTGCATAGATGCAATGATAATGAATTTAACTTAATTGTAAAATAAGTAAATACTTATGTAATTAATATTTAAACCTACCATCGGCCTTTCCTTCAAGAACTTCATTATTTTTCAAATCGATCATTGATTGGAGAAAATCGTTACGTTTATAATTGTGTCTCTCTCGGTCGGCTACAGTCTCGTGCACTAACTGTTCATAGAAGTCTTCGATTTTCGGATCCAACCGTCTTATTTTTAACGCGTGCACTAACTCTGGAGTAAAAAAGGCAAAACCTCGTATAATCCTCCTGAAAGGTTTAAATTAAGCTATTTTCAAATGTAACCGAGATTGATAAAAACAAACTGGCATCTACATCTGAATATAAATTTACTTATATTATTTAATTGATATATCTATAAGCTTTTAAAGTGTATCAATTATTCTTACCTGTATAAATTATTCATTTTGAAGAACTCGTGACCCATACGATGAAACTCAGAATTCGCATCATTCAATCCGTTACACTCGATACCAAAACCCAAAGCTCCAATCAGTTCCATGGTATATTTAGAAAACCATTCAGACAAATTAACATCACCATCACTTTCTTTATCCAGTAACTTAATAGCTTGATAAGTGATGTCTTCGTATATCGGGAACATTGTTTTCAATTTCCCAGATGTAAATAAGGGAGTCAGTTTGCCCCGTAAGCTTTTCCACCTGTTTCCATGAAGGTTAAATACATGGTCCATGTATCGATCTCCGCCATTACCGGCGTAATTTCCTCTCGTATGAAAATGTTCAAAATCTCTTATCAACACATTTTTCGCAATCTCCAAATCATTAATTAGAAGCACTGGTTGACAAAATGTGTACATACCGACATATGGCAAATGTTTATATTTGAAGTAGGTGTCCACGTATGGTTGGAAAAACTGTTTTTGGGCTGTAATTGGCTCTTTTATATTTCCAAACGGAAACTCAGGTGTTGGTCCATGAACGCCTCTTCTCGACCAATAAGTAAATTTATATTTAAACCACAAATATAAAAGCGAAACCGCTCCGATAACAAACAACATTATTTTACAGATTGAAAGTAAGCACGCTATAAGTATTTCCATTATCACTGTTTATTAATATTTATTATATATTTTTGTTTAGCTTACACCGTTGCAATTCTGGAGAATGCTAGCCAAACCAAACGCGAGACCGAACTAAACTTTACCAAGGTAAAGCGGTCTTTGGTAGCAGCCGCGATTTCAACACGACAGACAATCTTCTTAACTGCACGTAGGTATTTCAAGTTCATTACAACTTTACCACCACCAGCATAACCACCTAAAATAATTACGATCTTGCAGAAGTCTGAATTAAAGGATTATTTTTCAATTACCTATCTAGCTAGTTCATCCTTAACAAATGCATTTTATTCTAGTATTTCAAGGGAGCTAATAATTATTATTTTATGGTTGGATAAAAGTATCATCATAAACACCCCTAGTTTTCGTTCCCACTATTGGGACACAGGCAGACTTGACGAGAGAAATTAGGCCTTAATTCACAATGGTGGTTGTTGAATATCGAACATGCCGGTTAGGTACCTCAAGATGTTTTCCTTTAAGAGGCCTTTTACCGGAAATCGCGAAATTGTTCGGTTTTCTCGTCCTAATTCTATGGTTTACGTTAGTTGTTTGATATTACAATTACATTTTTATAATAGTTCGTTTTCTCCTCTACAAAAGTAGTAAGAAACATTTTAGATAACTTGTTTATATATTGAGTAATAATCATTCTCCGGATACATGTTTCGTAAAAAACGCTCGAAGACCTGTTTTCTTAGCTCTAATTTGTAGATTCTAACGAATATGGGCGATCAAACTAATTTTTATTATGTTACGTATATCCTATTCTTCATTTAGAGTAGAGTACATTTTCGTTAAATGCTTTTATTCTAAAGATATACCGAATTTAATATCGACCGAAAATGCTTCGAAACAAACCTCAATAACTCCGAAGTTCTAAATCAATGGGACGTCATATTTATATCAAAATATTTATCAACATTTGCTTAAACTATGATATTAATTTTAATTTGTAGAACGGTTTTGGTAATTTTTTATGAATAAAATAAAACTACCATAATTTAGTAGTTTTTTCATTCCGCCGGCTTTTTCCATTTAGTACCGCGCGAGCGCTTGTCGAGGTCGGACCTATGTCGGTTGTTCTTGAATAAAATATAGAAATATTTCGTAAAATGTCAGTGTGTGGGACTGTCAATTGCTGTAAAAACGCTGTTAGTGTGCGTGTATGTGTTATTGCGATACTACGACCGACATAAGTTGATCCGTTGATAACGATCAATTGTTATTTTTATTGATAACGATCAATTATTGTTGTTGCTGGCCTAAGAATTGTACCACTTGTTGCTGGCCTAAGAATTGTACCACATCATTGTCATCTTGTTTAACCTTATTTATTTGGAGGTTATGCTGTAGGATGTGGATTGCATATCTAAAGTTATCTATCCTAATTAAAAAACAACAAGGCAACTTTTTTTGGTGAAACCGTACGACTAAATGTAATTATGCCTATGATTTTTTTAGATTATGACTAACTTGCCGACCCGCCGACAGCTGCGCTTGCGTTTTTAGTTACTAGTTTATGTTTTATAGCCTTTTTCGATCATTACTAGTTTATGTTTTATAGCCTTTTTCGATCATTTTACTATCCAATACTGAAATCATATTTTAAATCGGACCCGCGGTTCCTGAGTAGCACGTTCAAACAAATAAACAAGCAATCTCCTCAGCTTGATAATTGTAGTATAGATTTCCATAATATTTATTACAAAGAAAATATTCCGTAATTTTTTGTTCTTATTTTTACCGAGTATCCAATATGTAAACAAAAAATAATGTACCTTTCTAATAAATATATTATTTATTGTAAACATTAAATATGTACCTTTCTAATAAATACAGGGCGTCCCAAAGTTATGGGCCATGGAGGGGAAGTACCTTAAATATCGTAGATAGTGAATTTTGCTCAAAGAAGACTTCATTTTATTTTTAAAAGTTCCCCTTCATGGCCCATAATTTTGGGACGCTCTGTATATAAAATAACACCCCTATTCACGTTCCCACTGCTGGGACAGGGACTTCTCTATTGACGAGATAGATTAAGCCTGAATTCACCACGCTGGCCAAGTGCGGGTTGGTTTTTTATTAATATATAAATGAAATATTTTCAATAAGTTCGTAATAAAATAAAAATAAATAGTTTATCAAAATAAAAATATAATGGGAATTATTCAAGAGCTGGTATCCAATAAATATAAAAATAAATATAAAGTTCGAAACTACAAAAATAATACCTAAACATAATTAAAACCTTCATTAACGAAACTTTTATTTATTCAAACACAAATATACCATCTAACAAAACAAGCAACTTAAATATATATATAGGTAATATAATTTATTTGTTTTGTTATAATTAGAATTTGTATTTAGTCCGTTCAATTTAGACTTTCGAACTTACATAAAGTCCCAACATTCGACAAAAAAAAACATTTAATTACAAACCTACACATCAAATTTCAGAAGAATCGGTTTAATAATGAGCCCATAAGATGAGATGAATGAGGACATTTAACTTCAATAAGACTATTTTCAGTTTTATTCTTATATAGATAATTATTAATCATGAATGTTTTAATTTAAAATTATGTACTTAATTGATTTCAAATAATCAATCAGATTTAAAATGAATATTGATATTATTAAGATAAAACATAATTGATTCAAATATTGAAATAAAAATATCCGCCATTTTGAATTTAGGAAAATATATTAAACACCTATCAATTAAATAAAAACATTAATATAATAATTATTTCAGAATGAAACTGAAAAAAATCCACTCAATAAAATGGAATTTATTCGATGCCATTTTCTACAGATCTAAAATAATTATTAGTATATTTGTATGTTTTAGATCGACGAAGTATCAAGATCATTTAGTATTTTTCATAGAATTCGCGTGACGCGCCGGTCACGTGGTGCATAAAATATCCAATTTCGCAAAACTTCAAAAATTTAACAGGGCTCTTAACTAAAGCACATGTTATAAAGCGCACATACATTTTTGCACATTTGATATTCTTACACAGACTAAAATAAAAAAATGAATAGTGAATATTACAATAATATCTTCTTGCACAACAATTATAACAATAATGCCTAAAACTTATATTTCAAAATATATCGCAGAAAAGCCGCGGGCTTAAAGCCAATCTAATAACATTAGAACATTACGTCTTAATGTTAGCTATCTATTTTATTTACTTCGTCTTTATAAGGTATATCTGTATTTGAACCTATTGTATTAAAAAAAATCGATTAGTCTATTGAATTTTAAGGTTGGTTATATTTATTGGTACTTATTTATAGTCCGATGAGCTCGTTCAAATCACGGCAACGGTCACGGCTTTCTTACGCAAAGGCTGACTTGATGTATCAATGTTTGTCGAAGCACACTAAGTATTTTTCAAATTTACAAGATGACCTTAATGGGTCTATGAATGAAGCCGAGGCGAGCGTGTTGGCCGCAGTGAACAGAATACAACGAAGAAGATTAAAAAAAATAAATCATTATCAGTTTTTCAAATCGTTGACAACCCTAGAAAGAGACGTATATCTAATATTGCTAATACGCTATAGAAAATATTGTACTTACTATGTATTTACCTGACAGTTTTTGATTTTGCCTAACTTACTGTTTAAAATTGACTGAATAAAATTAAAATTACATGTAACTAATAAAATCCAATGATAATCGTCTGTGTTATATTTAACTTATTTCAAATAAATATAAAAATAATTACTTACGAAAAAATATTTTCCCAAATACTTAAAACTATTATTCTGTAGAATCGCCCTCAGCCATGACGACTTGTCTTCTCAGCTTCACTAAGTGTTGCAAATACTCTGTTGGAGTACGAGCTCGAAAACCCTTTCGATCTATTTTTCTATGAAACTTAGCTTCTTCTAAGTATCTATCGTAACTACTAACTGCTGCTTCCAGATCATTACAAGAATCAAGTATATTTTTGTCAATGTTTTCAGATTGAAGACTTCTGCGTTTATATTGATCTTCTTGATTGAAGCTTAAGTTATCACCAGAACTATAACGATGACTCATTTTATCCTCTGATAGTGTGTTATTACTGTCACTATCTATACCTAGAAATTCTCTATAAAATTTTGATTCTAATGTCTTTGATCTATAGTTACTTTTGTAAACCGGAGTGTAACGTCTTCGAATATTACCCATTGTCTTCAAAGGCGTGCCACATCTCCAAATAAATGAATCTGTGTCAACTTTACTAGAAGTTGAGGACTCTGATATCATGCTGTCAGTCATAGCAGCTTCCTCGGATGTGGGTGATTCTACTTCAATCTCATCGTAATTGGCCTGCCTTACAGGTTCATTTTCAGTTTGTGAAGCTATATCAATGAACGGACATGTTTTTACATCTTGAAAAGTTACTAAACGTTTTGTTTCTCGTTCTTTTGGAGGTGATAGCACTATATTGTATGGGTAAATGTTTGAGTTACGACCTAAAATCATATTTTTTATATTGTGATGGTCAGCGGGACCTATTGGATCGATTGAAACTCTTGGCAGTGGAGCACCTTCTTCCATATCCGGAAATACTTGGCGTGATTCCACTAATTGTTGTCGAGTATCAGTTGTATTCGTATCATCTTTTACAATATTGGGAGTGGCCACATTTTGGTTCGTAATAATTCCAATATTATTTTTGTTTTCAATACCTGTCATCTCACAATGATTAAATATTAGATCTGGTGGTGGTGTACATTTCTTCGGATTGCTAATCAGTGGATTGATAGCCAACGGAGCATTATCATCAGAGCTTTGTGATTCTGAATCTGCAGGATATGTTGTGATATGAATATTAATAACTGGATTACTATTACAACTCTCTTCTTGACTATGTTCATCATCATGATCGATATATTTTTCTAAATTCAAGGAACGCTTTTTCCTTCTAGGTGGGGGGACTACCGGAGTTTGAGTGCTTTGTTCATGTTTAAGCATAACATCGGTCATCATACAAGAATTTTTACACACTTTCTTTTTAGTTTCTGTTAATGTTGATCTATCACGAAAGTTCAGTGTACCATATTTCGAACCTACTGCTATTTCTTTGCAACGAGGTGTTATAGGTATCGTTTCTGTTCCTACATCACGATGAAGTGTTAAAGGACGATGGCTCTTTGAGATGTATGCCTCTAAATCAGTTTGAACATCTATTCCCTGGTCCTTAACTCGTATTACAGATCGCTTTGTCTGAGTATGGACTGGAATACCTATTCGTCGTTTATTTCGCATAGCTCTCTGACTTAACTCCATCAACCTTTGGCGAGCATTCGTGCAAATTCTAAGTTCGCTAAGTGGCTCCATTATTTTTTTATCAACAATCGATTCTACTTTTGTTGCTGCAGCTTCTTCTTTCTTTTTCAGTTTTGAATACAATCTTTCGGTAACTGAAGCTACGATTTCTGCTCTTTGACTGTCATGCAAGATCGGAACATGGGGTACTTTCTTTTTTTCACTTTGTTCGATTTCTTGTACAAGACTTGGACTCTGGAGAGACAAGATAGAGTTTTGTTTGTGACTAGTTACTTCTCCAAGTGGTAATATTTCCTGTGATCTATACTGTCTTTTTTTATGTCTCAGTGGTGCAACTACCTTGAGATCACTGGTGCTGTTAGTTCTTTCAAACTTAGGGATAAAAAGATTATCCACTTCTTTATTAATTTGTTGCACTATCTTAGTATTTTTATCCATCGTGTTGATGATGTCAGAGCTTCCACTGGCGACTGACGAAGCATTTGACTCTGGGTTGCCTTCTATCTTCGAGTTTAATTTGTTCATGATCGACCCAATTTTTGCGCCCGGACTATTTGATTTTGATATATTAGTTTGATTTACATGCAGCTGCCAGTGATCATCGCCGTATACAATTTTCCCTGTTTCTGGAATCTGTAAAAAGAAACAGGCTTTAATAAATAGTCCTAGGTTTAAGGAAACATCAACACTGTGTTGTTATAGTATGGGTATGTAAGTAGAACTTACATATTGGATAAAATTTTGAGATAGTTCTTGGATTAGCTGATTAAACTGTGCTTGCAGAGCCGCTTTAGTTAAAACTTGGGCTTCGCAAGTCGCTGGCTTAGGAGTAGGCAACTGTCTCGCGCGTTCGGCCCAGCGAAGAGTAGAGGCAGACTCGCCGTAACAAACTATGCTTGGTGATACCGCTGGATAAAAACCACATACAAGTCATAAAATAAAAAGGACTAATATCGTCGCTATACTGCGAAAACGAAGTACCTACTTAAATCGTAATTTGTCACTACTATCGTTAGGTACTTGGTTTTCGTAGTAGGTATGGCGACGATATTGTATAAGTTCATTCAGATTACATAATTACCTAGGTACTTGAGACTGAAGCAAATTTTATTAATTAGATGGTTACATTTTGATGCTAAAGCCGCGGAAAATTTATTCAATAAAAATAACCTTTTCATATGATTTAAATATAACGCTATCTGGTTCTTAGTTAATACGAAATAAAACTTACTTGCAATGATGAAAGTGCTAGCTCCGCCAGTGAAGCAATCCTTCAGTAGCCATGTGAGCGCCGAGTCCCGGTACGGCACGAACCTCCCTCGATTGCCACCGCTTACTGGAAACATTCATTTTTATTGACTTATCTGGATTGATAAGGAAACGGAAGTTATCTTAACATAAAAATTCAGTGTTTGTCGTTAATACTCGAGAACTTTTATGATTTCGCTTATATTGTTATAGGTTTGTACTTAACAATGTCCTTAAATTATAATTTAATTAACAATCAAAGTGTTTTTGCAGCCCAATGCAAGGTAAAACTTTAGACGGCAAACGAAACCAGGGTAGAGTTTATGATTATTATGCCAGCCTGCTCTATATTTTCTAAATCTAAATCCTTACATTTCAAAATAAAAAACACTCAAACATAACATAACTAAAAATAATCCGGCTCATTTAAAACTTTACCTAAAGCTGAAATGACGTTACTAAGCGCTACCAAAGATTTGTTGATGTTTGCGCCTTCCTTCTGTCGACCGCCGCCACAGCCCTCCCAGCTCGCTTTCTCACTAAAATAAAACATACCTATAATAGTCCAGTCAATTTATAAAAGTTATAACTTTTTGAACCGTTATATCTCAGAAACGGTGGCTTGTAAGAAAAAAGTGTTGATACATTTTGATAGATAATTTCATGATCTACAATTTTGTCCTAGGTACTTTTATGATAAAACTTACCGTTTTGCTGAAAATCGCGAAAAACTAAATTTTTTGACATTTAACCTTGAATAAAACTTTTTCCTTAACGTGGAATGATGGGGATCTTTTAGACATTGTTTATAATTATGATTTGAACAATTTCACAGAAATCCAGCTTGTTGGGACTTTATGTAACTTGAAATGTTTAAATTGACTGGGCTAATAAGTATTTTTCTTATTAATCTCTATAAACAAAAATAAATTGGTGTTCGTTAGTCTCGCAAAAACTCGAAAACGGCTGGGCCGATTTTTTGGTATTGAAATATTTGTATTAGTCCAATCTTTGAAAATTTCGGAACAAAGCGGGCGGGTCAGCTACTTCAGAAATAAAATAATGCTTGTAAGACATATACCGCTAACTAAACTGAATTTTGCTTTTACAAGTTCAATGTTGGAAGATATCAACATTATATGCAATGCTAATGATTTGACTATGGGTCATTGTGCAATTGGCCTTGCGATAAGTAATTAATTCGGTATTCCGAAATTTCAAAGCACCTTCGGAAATTTACCTGCCATGATCATTTTTGATTACCTACCTCGTTTTACTCACCTATAATAAATAAGCCTTCCCTGGGCTACTACGACTATGTTATAACCACGTAAATCGGCGCAGCCGTTCTTGAGTTATAAAATTACTACGAAAAGTTAGTGTAAAGATAACGATTTTTATATAATATGATAGGAGTTTTTAATAGTACTCGTAATAGAATACAAATTAATAATTGAATGTTTAATACAGCCCGAAACTTTGATACCTAGCTTCAACGATTAACCCACTTGTAGCTAAGGTACCTACTAGTTAGTGCACACTACAATCACTGAGTTTAACCATGACCAATTGAACAAACAGTATGTAAATTGTCTACATAATGTATACCTTACCATCGGAATAGTATTGCTTAACTTTAATTTGAGTTCAAACAGTATGAGAATTTTACTTTAATTATGTTAATATTTTCTTTCGATGAATCGAGAACAAAAATCAAGAAATGCGAATTCATTAAGAAATTCCACCTTTACCTTAAAATCAAAGAAAATAATACATTGGGATTGTATGTACTGCTGCTTGTGTTACGGCTGTGTCATACGGACGGACGGACGGACAGACATGCCGAATCTATATCGGTTCCGTTTTTTGTCATTTTGCTACGGAACCCGAAAAACCGCATCAAAATCCGTTGCGTAGTTTTATAGAGAAGCATACAAACAGCGAGAGTGACTTTGATTAAGAGCCCTGTTAAATTTTTGAAGTTTTGCGAAATTGGATATTTTATGCACCACGTGACCGGCGCGTCACGCGAATTCTATGAAAAATACTAAATGATCTTGATACTTCGTCGATCTAAAACATACAAATATACTAATAATTATTTTAGATCTGTAGAAAATGGCATCGAATAAATTCCATTTTATTGAGTGGATTTTTTTCAGTTTCATTCTGAAATAATTATTATATTAATGTTTTTATTTAATTGATAGGTGTTTAATATATTTTCCTAAATTCAAAATGGCGGATATTTTTATTTCAATATTTGAATCAATTATGTTTTATCTTAATAATATCAATATTTATTTTAAATCTGATTGATTATTTGAAATCAATTAAGTACATAATTTTAAATTAAAACATTCATGATTAATAATTATATTATATAAAGCTAAATTACCACTGACTCACTCACTCACTCACTCATTGACATAATTGTTCTCCCTGTTGGTGGATGGGAAGGTATATTTTTTTTTGCAGAATCGTTTACAGGGGGTCCGGGTGAGTGGGGGAAAATTCCGACTTTTTCAAATTTCCCCCTCCCCCTCCCCCTCCCCTATGGTATCTTCTCAACGGTAAGGTATTGAGTAAAAATTTTTTGGGGGTCGTATAGAGGGGGGTAAACGATTGCGAAAAAAATTTTTTTATCCCCCCCTCCCCCCCAAAAAAACTCCCCCTCTTGAGTGTGCTTCCAGAAATCGTCCTTTAATAGGATTTTCTATGGCGGGGTCGTATAGAGGGTTCCTTCTCGAGTTGGAAGAAAAAAAAATTACCCCCCCTTTTCCCTCAAATTTCACCCCCCCCTTTTGGTATCTCCCAAACGGTAAGACTTGGAGGAATTTTTTTTTCACAGTCATATGGAGGAGGATAGATAGTTTTGAATGGCAAAAAAAATTTGACCCCCCCGCCCCCCAAGACCCCCTTTTTTATAAAAAAAACCGAAAATTGGCCTATTTTTGACGAATATTTTAAGGGTGGAGCATTGCGGCGAGCGAAGCGAGCCGCGATGCGACCACGGGGAACAGCGCGGCAAGCGAAGCGAGCCGTGCTGTGACCCCCGCAATGTCCCCCCTGTCCCCCTTTCCCCAAAAAATTCGACATGGGTATCGTTTCCGACTAATATGGGGGTGAGGATTACGAATTTGATGATGGCGCGTGTGGGTCGGATTGCGGTGAGCGAAGCGAACCGCAATGCGACACACGCCACGCAGCAAGGCGAGCGAAGCGAGCCTTGCTGCGTGTGCGGGTATGGCAGCACGACCGGGGTCGTATTGCGGTGAGCGAAGCGAACCTCAATGCGACCACGGGCATCAGCTCGGCGAGCGAAGCGAGCCGTGCTGATGCCCGTGGTGTACTGATATGGGTATCGTTTCCGACTAATATGGGGGTGAGGATTACGAATTTGATGACGGCGTGCGTGGGTCGGATTGCGGTGAGCGAAGCGAACCGCAATACGACACACGCCACGCAGCAAGGCGAGCGAAGCGAGCCTTGCTGCGTGTGTGGCACCACGACCACGGGGAACAGCACGGCGAGCGAAGCGAGCCGTGCTGTGACCCCACACCCCCAGGCCCCCCTGAAAACCCTCCCCCACCAAAAAATTTTACATTAATGACGATTCCCATCCCAGTTTCCTCTACGTCTTGACTATCGATTTCCACCAAAAAAAACTTGTAGGTACCAAAACCCCCCCCAATTTTAGAATACATGCGAGCTGCTTGCAGCTCGCACACTCACGACCCACTAGTTATATTATATAAAGCTAAATTACCACTGACTCACTCACTCACTCACTCATTGACATAATTGTTCTCCCTGTTGGTGGATGGGAAGGTATATTTTTTTTTGCCGAATCGTATACAGGGGGTCCGGGTGAGTGGGGGAAAATTCCGACTTTTTCAAATTTCCCCCTCCCCCTCCCCCTCCCCTATGGTATCTTCCCAACGGTAAGGTATTGAGTAAAAATTTTTTGGGGGTCGTATAGAGGGGGGTAAACGATTGCGAAAAAAAAAATTTCATCCCCCCCTCCCCCCCAAAAAAAACTCCCCCTTTCAAGTGTGCTTAAAGAAATCGTCCTTTTATAGGATTTTCGATGGCGGGGTCGTATAGAGGGTTCCTTCTCGAGTTGGAAGAAAAAAAAATTACCCCCCCTTTTCCCCCAAATTTCACCCCCCCCTTTTGGTATCTCCCAAACGGTGAGACTTGGATAAGTTTTTTTTTCACAGTCATGTAGAGAAAGATAGATGGTTTTGAATAGCAAAAAAAGTTTGACCCCCTCGCCCCCCTAGACCCCCTTTTTTATGAAAAAACCGAAAATTGGCCTATTTTTGACGAATATTTTAAGGGTGGAGCATTGCGGCGAGCGAAGCGAGCCGCGATGCGACCGCGGGGAACAGCGCGGCGAGCGAAGCGAGCCGTGCTGTGACCCCCGGAACGCCCCCTTGGCCCCCTTGGCCCCCCTCAAAAAATTTGACATGGGTATCGTTTCCGACTAATATGGGGGTGAGGATTACGAATTTGATGTCGGCGCGCGTGGGTCGGATTGCGGTGAGCGAAGCGAACCGCAATGCGACACTCGCCACGCAGCAAGGCGAGCGAAGCGAGCCTTGCTGTGTGTGCGTGTATGGCAGCCCGACCGGGGTCGTATTGCGGTGAGCGAAGCGAACCGCAATGCGACCACGGGCATCAGCTCGGCGAGCGAAGCGAGCCGTGCTGATGCCCGTGGTGTACTGATATGGGTATCGTTTCCGACTAATATGGGGGTGAGGATTACGAATTTGATGACGGCGAGCGTGGGTCGGATTGCGGTGAGCGAAGCGAACCGCAATACGACACACGCCACGCAGCAAGGCGAGCGAAGCGAGCCTTGCTGCGTGTGTGGCACCACGACCACGGGGAACAGCACGGCAAGCGAAGCGAGCCGTGCTGTGACCCCCCGCCCCCCTGAATATCCTCCCCCATCACAAATTGACATGAATGTAGATTTCCATCGCAGTTTCCAATATGTCTTGATTATCGATTTCCACCAAAAAAAACTTGTAGGTACCAAAACCCCCCCCAATTTTAGAATACATGCGAGCTGCTTGCAGCTCGCACACTCACGACCCACTAGTTATATTATATAAAGCTAAATTACCACTGACTCACTGACTCACTCATTGACATAATTGTTCTCCCTGTTGGTGGATGGGAAGGTATGTTTTTTTTTGCAGAATCGTTGAGGGGAACACCAGGTGAGTTGGGGAAAATTCCGACTTTTTCAAATTTCCCCCTCCCCCTCCCCCTCCCCTATGGTATCTTCTAAACGGTAAGACCTAGAGGAAAAATTTTTTCACAGTCGTTTAGAGGAGGATAAATAGTTTTGAATCGCAAAAAAAGTTTGTCCCCCTCGTCCCCCTAAACCCCCTTTTTAATGAAAAAACTGAAATTTTTATCGGGTGGAGCATTGCGGCGAGCGAAGCGAGCCGCGATGCGACTACGGGGAACAGCGCGGCGAGCGAAGCGAGCCGTGCTGTGACCCCCGGAATGTCCCCCTTGTCCCCCCTCCCCAAAAATTCGACATGGGTGTCGTTTCCGACTAATATGGGGGTGAGGAACACGAATTTGATGACGGCGGGCGTGGGTCGGATTGCGGTGAGCGAAGCGAACCGCAATGCGACCCACGCCACGCAGTAAGGCGAGCGAAGCGAGCCTTGCTGCGTGTGCGTGTATGGCAGCACGACCGGGGTCGTATTGCGGTGAGCGAAGCGAACCGCAATGCGACCACGGGCATCAGCTCGGCGAGCGAAGCGAGCCGTGCTGATGCCCGTGGTATACTGATATGGGTATCGTTTCCGACTAATATGGGGGTGAGGATTACGAATTTGATGACGGCGAGCGTGGGTCGGATTGCGGTGAGCGAAGCGAACCGCAATACGACACACGCCACGCAGCAAGGCGAGCGAAGCGAGCCTTGCTGCGTGTGTGGCACCACGACCACGGGGAACAGCACGGCGAGCGAAGCGAGCCGTGCTTTGACCCCCCGCCCCCCTGAATACCCTCCCCCATCACAAATTGACATGAATGTAGATTTCCATCGCAGTTTCCAATATGTCTTGATTATCGATTTCCACCAAAAAAAACTTGTAGGTACCAAAACCCCCCCCAATTTTAGAATACATGCGAGCTGCTTGCAGCTCGCACACTCACGACCCACTAGTTATATTATATAAAGCTAAATTACCACTCACTCACTCACTCACTCATTGACATAATTGTTCTCCCTGTTGGTGGATGGGAAGGTATATTTTTTTTTGCAGAATCGTATACAGGGGGTCCGGGTGAGTGGGGGAAAATTCCGACTTTTTCAAATTTCACCCTCCCCCTCCCCCTCCCCTATGGTAACTTCATAACGGTAGCACCTTGACTAAAAATTTTTTCGGGGTCGTGTAGAAGAGGATAGATGGTTTTGAAAAGCAAAAGAAGTTTGTCCCCCTCGCCCCCCTAGACCCCCTTTTTAATGAAAAAACTGATTTTTTTATCGGGTGGAGCATTGCGGCGAGCGAAGCGAGCCGCGATGCGACCACGGGGAACAGCGCGGCGAGCGAAGCGAGCCGTGCTGTGACCCCCAGAATGTCCCCCTTGTCCCCCTTGTCCCAAAAATTCGACATGGGTGTCGTTTCCGACTAATATGGGGGTGAGGATCACGAATTTGGTGACGGCGCGCGTGGGTCGGATTGCGGTGAGCGAAGCGAACCGCAATGCGACACACGCCACGCAGCAAGGCGAGCGAAGCGAGCCTTGCTGCGTGTGCGTGTACGGCAGCACGACCGGGGTCGTATTGCGGTGAGCGAAGCGAACCGCAATGCGACCACGGGCATCAGCTCGGCGAGCGAAGCGAGCCGTGCTGATGCCCGTGGTATACTGATATGGGTATCGTTTCCGACTAATATGGGGGTGAGGATTACGAATTTGATGACGGCGCGCGTGGGTCGGATTGCGGTGAGCGAAGCGAACCGCAATACGACACACGCCACGCAGCAAGGCGAGCGAAGCGAGCCTTGCTGCGTGTGTGGCACCACGACCACGGGGAACAGCACGGCGAGCGAAGCGAGCCGTGCTGTGCCCCACGCCCCCAGGCCCCCTGAATACCCTTCCCATCAAAAATTTGACTTGAATGTCGATTCCAATCGCAATAATTTCTTTCTTGATTATCGATTTCCACCAAAAAAAACTTGTAGGTACCAAAACCCCCCCCAATTTTAGAATACATGCGAGCTGCTTGCAGCTCGCACACTCACGACCCACTAGTTATATTATATAAAGCTAAATTACCACTGACTCACTCACTCATTGACATAATTGTTCTCCCTGTTGGTGGATGGGAAGGTATGTTTTTTTTTGCGGAATCTTGTACAGGGGGTCCGGGTGAGTGGGGGAAAATTCCGACTTTTTCAAATTTCCCCCTCCCCCTCCCCCTCCCCTATGGTATCTTCATAACGGTAGCACCTTGACTAAAAATTTTTTCGGGGTCATATAGAGGGGGGTAAACGATTGCGAAAAAAAAAATTTCATCCCCCCTCCCCCCCAAAAAAACTCCCCCTTCCGAGTGTGCTTCCAGAAATCGACCATTTATAGAATTTTCGATGGCAGGATCGTATAGAGGGTTCCTTCTCGAGTTGGAAGAAAAAATTATTACCCCCCCTTTACCCCCAAATTTCACCCCCCCCTTTTTGTATCTCCCAAACGGTGAGACTTGGATGAATTTTTTTTTCACAGTCATGTAGAGGAGGATAGATAGTTTTGAATGGCAAAAAAAGTTTGACCCCCTCGCCCCCCTAGACCACCTTTTTTATGAAAAAACCGAAAATTGGCCTATTTTTGACGAATATTTTAAGGGTGGAGCATTGCGGCGAGCGAAGCGAGCCGCGATGCGACCGCGGGGAACAGCGCGGCGAGCGAAGCGAGCCGTGCTGTGACCCCCGGAATGCCCCCTTGGCCCCCTTGGACCCCCTCAAAAAATTTGACATGGGTATCGTTTCCGACTAATATGGGGGTGAGGATTACGAATTTGATGACGGCGCGCGTGGGTCGGATTGCGGTGAGCGAAGCGAACCGCAATGCGACACACAGCAAGGCGAGCGAAGCGAGCCTTGCTGTGTGTGCGTGCATGGCAGCACGACCGGGGTCGTATTGCGGTGAGCGAAGCGAACCGCAATGCGACCACGGGCATCAGCTCGGCGAGCGAAGCGAGCCGTGCTGATGCCCGTGGTTTTCTGATATGGGTATCGTTTCCGACTAATATGGGGGTGAGGATTACGAATTTGATGACGGCGCGCGTGGGTCGGATTGCGGTGAGCGAAGCGAACCGCAATCCGACACACGCCACGCAGCAAGGCGAGCGAAGCGAGCCTTGCTGCGTGTGTGGCACCACGACCACGGGGAACAGCACGGCGAGCGAAGCGAGCCGTGCTGTGACCCCACGCCCCCCTGAATACCCTCCCCCATCACAAAATTATACATGAATGACGATTCCTATCCTGCGTGTGCGTGCATGGCAGCACGACCGGGGGCGTATTGCGGTGAGCGAAGCGAACCGCAATGCGACCACGGGCATCAGCTCGGCGAGCGAAGCGAGCCGTGCTGATGCCCGTGGTATACAGATATGGGTGTCGTTTTCGACTTACATGGGGATGCGGATTACGAATTTGATGACGGCGCGCGTGGGTCGGATTGCGGTGAGCGAAGCGAACCGCAATACGACACACGCCACGCAGCAAGGCGAGCGAAGCGAGCCTTGCTGCGTGTGTGGCATCACGACCGGGGGCAAGACGACCACGGGGAACAGCACGGCGAGCGAAGCGAGCCGTGCTTTGACCCCACGCCCCAGGCCCCCCTGAATACCCTCCCCATCAAATTTTTTTACATGAATGACGATTCCCATCGCAGTATCCCATACTTATGTCTTGATTATAGATTTCCACCAAAAAAAACTTGTAGGTACCAAAACCCCCCCTACTTGGGACAACATGCGAGCTGCTTGCAGCTCGCACACTCACGACCCACTAGTTATATTATATAAAGCTAAATTACCACTGACTCACTCACTCACTCACTCATTGACATAATTGTTCTCCCTGTTGGTGGATGGGAAGGTATATTTTTTTTTGCAGAATCGTTTACAGGGGGTCCGGGTGAGTGGGGGAAAATTCCGACTTTTTCAAATTTCCCCCTCCCCCTCCCCCTCCCCTATGGTATCTTCTCAACGGTAAGGTATTGAGTAAAAATTTTTTGGGGGTCGTATAGAGGGGGGTAAACGATTGCGAAAAAAATTTTTTTATCCCCCCCTCCCCCCCAAAAAAACTCCCCCTCTTGAGTGTGCTTCCAGAAATCGTCCTTTAATAGGATTTTCTATGGCGGGGTCGTATAGAGGGTTCCTTCTCGAGTTGGAAGAAAAAAAAATTACCCCCCCTTTTCCCTCAAATTTCACCCCCCCCTTTTGGTATCTCCCAAACGGTAAGACTTGGAGGAATTTTTTTTTCACAGTCATATGGAGGAGGATAGATAGTTTTGAATGGCAAAAAAAATTTGACCCCCCCGCCCCCCAAGACCCCCTTTTTTATAAAAAAACCGAAAATTGGCCTATTTTTGACGAATATTTTAAGGGTGGAGCATTGCGGCGAGCGAAGCGAGCCGCGATGCGACCACGGGGAACAGCGCGGCAAGCGAAGCGAGCCGTGCTGTGACCCCCGCAATGTCCCCCCTGTCCCCCTTTCCCCAAAAAATTCGACATGGGTATCGTTTCCGACTAATATGGGGGTGAGGATTACGAATTTGATGATGGCGCGTGTGGGTCGGATTGCGGTGAGCGAAGCGAACCGCAATGCGACACACGCCACGCAGCAAGGCGAGCGAAGCGAGCCTTGCTGCGTGTGCGGGTATGGCAGCACGACCGGGGTCGTATTGCGGTGAGCGAAGCGAACCTCAATGCGACCACGGGCATCAGCTCGGCGAGCGAAGCGAGCCGTGCTGATGCCCGTGGTGTACTGATATGGGTATCGTTTCCGACTAATATGGGGGTGAGGATTACGAATTTGATGACGGCGTGCGTGGGTCGGATTGCGGTGAGCGAAGCGAACCGCAATACGACACACGCCACGCAGCAAGGCGAGCGAAGCGAGCCTTGCTGCGTGTGTGGCACCACGACCACGGGGAACAGCACGGCGAGCGAAGCGAGCCGTGCTGTGACCCCACACCCCCAGGCCCCCCTGAAAACCCTCCCCCACCAAAAAATTTTACATTAATGACGATTCCCATCCCAGTTTCCTCTACGTCTTGACTATCGATTTCCACCAAAAAAAACTTGTAGGTACCAAAACCCCCCCCAATTTTAGAATACATGCGAGCTGCTTGCAGCTCGCACACTCACGACCCACTAGTTATATTATATAAAGCTAAATTACCACTGACTCACTCATTGACATAATTGTTCTCCCTGTTGGTGGATGGGAAGGTATATTTTTTTTTGCAGAATCGTTGAGGGGAACACCAGGTGAGTTGGGGAAAATTCCGACTTTTTCAAATTTCCCCCTCCCCCTCCCCCTCCCCTATGGTATCTTCATAACGGTAGCACCTTGACTAAAAATTTTTTCGGGGTCGTATAGAGGGGGGTAAACGATTGCGAAAAAAAATTTTTCATCCACCCCTCCCCCCCAAAAAAACTCCCCCTCTCGAGTGTGCTTCCAGAAATCGTCCTTTAATAGAATTTTTGATGGCGGGGTCGTATAGAGGGTTCCTTCTCGAGTTGGAAGAAAAAAAAAATTACCCCCCCTTTTACCCAAAATTTCACCCCCCCTTTTGGTATCTTCCAAACGGTAAGACTTGGAGGAATTTTTTTTTCACAGTCATATAGAAGAGGATAGATAGTTTTGAATGCCAAAAAATTTTGACCCCCTCGCCCCCCTAGACCCCCTTTTTTATGAAAAAACCGAAAATTGACCAATTTTTGACGAATATTTTAAGGGTGGAGCATTGCGGCGAGCGAAGCGAGCCACGATGCGACCGCGGGGAACAGCGCGGCGAGCGAAGCGAGCCGTGCTGTGACCCCTGGAATGCCCCCTTGGCCCCCTTGGCCCCCCTCAAAAAATTTGACATGGGTATCGTTTCCGACTAATATGGGGGTGAGGATCACGAATTTGATGACGGCGCGCGTGGGTCGGATTGCGGTGAGCGAAGCGAACCGCAATGCGACACACGCCACGCAGCAAGGGGAGCGAAGCGAGCCTTGCTGTGTGTGCGTGTATGGCAGCACGACCGGGGTCGTATTGCGGTGAGCAAAGCGAACCGCAATGCGACCACGGGCATCAGCTCGGCGAGCGAAGGGAGCCGTGCTGATGCCCGTGGTGTACTGATATGGGTATCGTTTCCGACTAATATGGGGGTGAGGATTACGAATTTGATGACGGCGAGCGTGGGTCGGATTGCGGTGAGCGAAGCGAACCGCAATACGACACACGCCACGCAGCAAGGCGAGCGAAGCGAGCCTTGCTGCGTGTGTGGCACCACGACCACGGGGAACAGCACGGCGAGCGAAGCGAGCCGTGCTGTGACCCCCCGCCCCCCTGAATACCCTCCCCCATCACAAATTGACATGAATGTAGATTTCCATCGCAGTTTCCAATATGTCTTGATTATCGATTTCCACCAAAAAAAACTTGTAGGTACCAAAACCCCCCCCAATTTTAGAATACATGCGAGCTGCTTGCAGCTCGCACACTCACGACCCACTAGTTATCTATATAAGAATAAAACTGAAAATAGTCTTATTGAAGTTAAATGTCCTCACCTCATTCATCTCATCTTATGGGCTCATTATTAAACCGATTCTTCTGAAATTTGATGTGTAGGTTTGTAATTAAATGTTTTTTTTGTCGAATGTTGGGACTTTATGTAAGTTCGAAAGTCTAAATTGAACGGACTAAATACAAATTCTAATTATAACAAAACAAATAAATTATATTACCTATATATATATTTAAGTTGCTTGTTTTGTTAGATGGTATATTTGTGTTTGAATAAATATACCATGTTATTATCATTATGTTTAGGTATTATCTTTGTAGTTTCGAACTTTATATTTATTTTTATTTTATTACGAACTTATTGAAAATATTTCATTTATATATTAAAAAAAGTGGCCAAGTGCGAGTCGGACTCGCCCATGTAGGCTTCCGCAGCAATTGTTTATATGAAATAGTTTATGACGTATTATAAAAAAACTACTTGATAGATTTCGTTCAAACCAATTTTCGTTGTTAGTTTTTATGGTTATGTACAATATATATTTTTTCTAGATTTATCATCCTCTTAGTTTAGAAATTAGAGGGGGGGGGGGACACTCTGTTTTCCACTTTGGAAGAGTCTCACGTCCAAACTATTAAGTTTAGAATTAAATGGTTTTAGAAACATTGTTATGATTTTAGAAGACCTATTCATAGATACCCCACACGTATGGGTTGGATTAAAAAAAAGTTTTTAAATTTCAGTCCTGTGTATGGGGACCCCCAAATTTTATGATTTTTTTTTCAATTATTTTCTGAAATCTTAGTGCGGTTAACAGAATACATCTACTCACCAAATTTCAACGTTATAGCTCTTATAGTTTCCGAGAAAAACGGCTGTGACATACGGACGGACAGACGGACGGACGGACGGACGGACGGACGGACGGACGGACGGACGGACGGACATGACGAATCTATAAGGGTTCCGTTTTTGCCATTTGGCTACGGAACCCTAAAAAACCAACCCGCACTTGGCCAGCGTGGTGAATTAAGGCCTAATCTATCTCGTCAAGAGAGAAGTCCCTATCCCAGCAGTGGGAACGTGAATAGGGGTGTTATTTTATATACAGGGCGTCCCAAAATTATGGGCCATGAAGGGGAAGTACCATATATATCGTTGATAGTGAATTTTGCTCAAAGAAGACTTCATTTTATTTTAAAAAGTAAGTAATTTAATTAATTAATTTACAAAAAAAAATGTTTCATGTTTTTTATTTGATTAAAATAATTAATTTCACGTTGTTCCTTTCTTTTAAAATACTATGTTACTTAAGCAGAGTTATTATTTTTTAGCTTTTCTTTCGATTGGTATCATAAAAATCGAGTATTTTTTTTCTACATGTAAGTCGGTTCGATTCCCAGACAAAGCAAGTAATTTTTAGAAAATCAATGAATGCAGAATTACTAACTTTTAAAAATAAAATGAAGTCTTGTTTGAGCAAAATTCACTATCTACGATATTTAAGGTACTTCCCCTCCATGGCCCATAACTTTGGGACGCCCTGTATTTATTAGAAAGGTACATATTTAATGTTTACAATAAATAATATATTTATTAGAAAGGTACATTATTTTTTGTTTACATATTGGATACTCGGTAAAAATAAGAACAAAAAATTACGGAATATTTTCTTTGTAATAAATATTATGGAAATCTATACTACAATTATCAAGCTGAGGAGATTGCTTGTTTATTTGTTTGAACGTGCTACTCAGGAACCGCGGGTCCGATTTAAAATATGATTTCAGTATTGGATAGTAAAATGATCGAAAAAGGCTATAAAACATAAACTAGTAAATAACGTAAAAACGCAAGCGCAGCTGTCGGCGGGTCGGCAAGTTAGTCATAATCTAAAAAAATCATAGGCATAATTACATTTAGTCGTTGTACGGTTTCACCAAAAAAAGTTGCCTTGTTGTTTTTTAATTAGGATAGATAACTTTAGATATGCAATCCACATCCTACAGCATAACCTCCAAATAAATAAGGTTAAACAAGATGACAATGATGTGGTACAATTCTTAGGCCAGCAACAAGTGGTACAATTCTTAGGCCAGCAACAACAATAATTGATCGTTATCAATAAAAATAACAATTGATCGTTATCAACGGATCAACTTATGTCGGTCGTAGTATCGCAATAACACATACACGCACACTAACAGCGTTTTTACAGCAATTGACAGTCCCACACACTGACATTTTACGAAATATTTCTATATTTTATTCAAGAACAACCGACATAGGTCCGACCTCGACAAGCGCTCGCGCGGTACTAAATGGAAAAAGCCGGCGGAATGAAAAAACTACTAAATTATGGTAGTTTTATTTTATTCATAAAAAATTACCAAAACCGTTCTACAAATTAAAATTAATATCATAGTTTAAGCAAATATTGATAAATATTTTGATATAAATATGACGTCCCATTGATTTAGAACTTCGGAGTTATTGAGGTTTGTTTCGAAGCATTTTCGGTCGATATTAAATTCGGTATATCTTTAGAATAAAAGCATTTAACGAAAATGTACTCTACTCTAAATGAAGAATAGGATATACGTAACATAATAAAAATTAGTTTGATCGCCCATATTCGTTAGAATCTACAAATTAGAGCTAAGAAAACAGGTCTTCGAGCGTTTTTTACGAAACATGTATCCGGAGAATGATTATTACTCAATATATAAACAAGTTATCTAAAATGTTTCTTACTACTTTTGTAGAGGAGAAAACGAACTATTATAAAGATGTAATTGTAATATCAAACAACTAACGTAAACCATAGAATTAGGACGAGAAAACCGAACAATTTCGCGATTTCCGGTAAAAGGCCTCTTAAGAAGTGCGTACCTACATAGAAAACACCTGGACCAAATATCTGCAGATCATAATAACAAAATAAAATAAATAAACATTTTTCCCGGAGCAGATATCGAACGTAGGTATTTTTATACCTATACATAATTAAAATTAGACTCTTGTAGGTATATTACCTTAGCACCTTACTTGTAAGACCTGGGCACCTACCTTGAATTTGTTGATTACAAGTACCTTCACTTCTTGAGTTCAATATCAAATTAAAATATCCAAATACATAGATACCTATATATACATAATGTGCATTGACCTAGCTTGATCGACTGATGTAGACGGATTGCTGTGCCAATTTATTTTATGTACGTTCCCTTCAAAGTAGCCTATTGCATAAATTTAGCATTACCTACTGATATACCGATACCTATATTTCCAATTATAAATCTATGAAAACATGATGATGTTTCTTTCTTATCTATAAATGCGAATGTTTGCGAAAAAGGATGGATGTTACTACTATGTAATGTACCTATGATGTTGCATCTCTCATGCAAAAACTACTGAATGAATTTTGATGAAAACTCGCAATAATGTAGCATATATATCAGAATAACATATACTATTTACCGCGATAAAATCCACTATAACTCGGGAAAATTAAGCTGCGGATGGAAAACTCCAGCTTATACATAATTAAAATAAAACATAGGCTACTTATATTACTACCGCAGGGAGCAATAGAAGGCGTTGTCCGCGTTTTAACCGAGTTCCTTTAAAACGCGGGCAAAGCCGCGAGTGGAAAGCTTGTATAAAATAACTTAAGGAATGCGTTTGAAGCCTAGTTGTAAATTAATGCTTGCATTGCAAGGTTAGTTTAAGCCGTGTGGTGGCGTTACGTCATAAACTTGACGATCGATGTTGTAACGGTGATCTTGTGTTCTGCAGTCCGACCGCACGACCTAAGTATATAACTCGTTGTTTATAAACTTTGGTTACAACATTCTTAGTTATAAAATAAAGAAGTAGTAAGCGTTTGAGGTTTCGAGATGATCTTTTAAAGTACTGTGAAGAAGAATGGGGTTATATTATAATACTCGTAATTTACTGTTCTGTGCTATTGAATTGATTACTTTCAGGTAATCTAGATAAAAATAAATTATTTTGGGTTATGTAGGCCATCATAAAAACTATTTAAGATCCCCCAATTATTTAATAGGTTTACGACACAAACGCACAGAAAACTATAAATCCTATAGAAATATTGTAGTGCGCTGTGAAGCCTAGAGGTCCAAGGAAAACATCATATTTCGGTTTTACACTTATAGTAAAAATTTTTGTACAACAAGAAGAGCTATTTACCTTCCAGCAAGATCGGCTAAATGTAGAGTTCCATTAGGGAGGACAATGTCAAGAAGAGCATGGGACCGGGACGACGTGGAGTTGCGTCTGGTGGCCGCTGTGCGCCGCCGCTTGGTGCCTTCTTCCACCAGAGACAGGAGGGTTTCCACGTCGGTCACTGCTACGCGCCGGAGATCTATCATAGACAAATATCGTTTCTTTATTCTTTATTATTATTCTTTCTTTTTCTTTTTCAACACAATTTATTTTCTCGTGTAATTATAATAAGACATTGAAACATGAATGATTGAATATGTAAAGTTGTATGTTACAACACGGTTTTTGGTCTTCACGACACAGGCATCGCCTAGTGTGAAGACTAACGCTAATGTTTATAGAATAATGTAAGTATTAATTTTCGTAAATAAACATTTTTCCATTTTTATTTTCATTAATGAATATGAGAAAAAATTACTGCTGGGCTTGTTTATTGTCACAATACTAATTTTACAATGCATTTGCTTGAAATGCATAGCTTTTATCGCGGGCATTGAGCGTGGAGACCGTATCCAGAAATTCCGTAACGAAAATAAGTGTAAGGTTATTTCCCCTGATTATAAATGCTGTGCAATAGCTTTACCGTGGCATTCTCCGAGTGCCACAGTTTTTTTATTATGCTATAAGAAGCTTACTTTGAACGTATGGGCCTCTTGTCGGGTGCTCCCTCACCCTGAGATCTTTCCTGGCGTTGCCTCGCCGTCGCGGCAGAGAATGGCAGGCAGGGGTCGCCTCTACTAAAAGGTCGTGCACTCGCTCGTTGTAGATTTCTAGGAAACTGGAAACAAAAGGAATTTGAAGAAAACTAAAAATGTATTTACTATTGTAGATAATACTTAGTAGGTACGTAGGTAATCATAAAGATTCGTGACGAATAGCTACCTAATTTATGTTTTTAGATGGATTATTAATTTTGCTGCCTCCAAGTTTGACAACACACATTGTTGTAAACAACAAATAATTTACAACTGGTGGTATAAGTTTGAAACTAGCTGAATACAGTTTTAATTTCAGTCGCGTTTACAACTGTTTGACACGATTTCCTGATGAGCTTTTAATGAGCCTACGTTTAATGCTTTTACGATCTCTATGTTTACGCAAAACATTATGCCCTTTCAAATACTTTTTTACTTAGGGAAATTTGCAATAGTATTTACCTAATGACCTAGGTAGATTAACTACGCCACTTATTTGAGCCGCGTTCTATTGGACTATCCGACCCGCCAGCTTTGCTTGCGTTTTATTACGATGACTACATTAGGTATATGTATAGTTTATAATACTTGTAAATACCTTTTGTAAATACTAACTTGTAATTTATGAATAAAAAACGTGAATTTGGAATTTGAATTTGGATAAATAAGAAATAAATGTATTTACCAACACTTTAATATTTTTTGAAATCGGACTAGCGGTTCCTGAGATAAACGTGTTCAAACACAAATTCTTTAACGTTATAATATTGCATAGAATAGTTTTTTTTTAAATAAACAAAAAGAGCCTACCTACTATCCAGAAATCACACCACAATCATAAAGAAATCTATTTAATTTGAATGAATAATGGATTATTCAAAAAGTACAATGAAATAAAATAAATATAATTTACCTACAGTAAAATAATTTATATATAAACAAAAAACACCAAGATTAATTAAACTTTTCCAAATAAATTAATTGAGTTAAATAAATTAAAACTCGCTCGTGTTAAATTCCTAAGACTGCACAAGTTAGCAAGGGCGGATGTTGCCTGTGGTTGGGCGGGCGCGGTCTGGGCGGCAAACGACACACTGCTCGGGCGTGAAACCTTATAGAATGCCAACCTCTTTCGCGTGTCAGGGATATCTATGTATGTTTTCTTTTTTTGCATGACTTTCGCCTATGGCTTCGTTCGCGCAGCAGAGTATAAGTTTTATTTTTGATTTGATTTGAATGATACACTGTGGTTGTGATTATTACCTACGCTCCAAATAGGTGTAACTTATTTAAAGCTTTTATGATCACTAAAACGCATAAATCATCAATTTATCATCATCATCATTGCGGGCATCCACTGTTGGACAATCCATGCAAAAAAAAATTTAAATAAGATTTTTGGTCGCAACTAGTCGAGGGCGGCTTGCATCCATTGAAAACCAGTAGTTTTCAGAAATGTATTCGTCCATTTCATTGGAAAACTTCTGATGTAGTGACATGGCCAAATAATTTGTCGCTGGAGAAAAGATTTGGTTAAAGCTGTAAGTTTATGGTGGAAATGGAAACGTCTTCAATTAAAGCATTGAAACGGCATAAGTCCAGTAGACCTGAAGTGATAAAGATTTGATGACTCAGGCATAGATAGGTAGACATACAGTGCGTTGTAGTGCCCTTATCATTAACCTTCAAATAGTGAGTGTTTTACTGCAATTGTTACCATACATAGAGCCGGGTTCAGAGATAAAGCCATTATGGCATAGGGCGTTTCGCGTGCCACCCAGCCTTGACTGGTACCTACGGCTCCATTTATTGCCATCAAGCTTAATCGAATACAACCAACAATATAGCACAGGTGTTGCAAAAACAATCGTAAAACTCGAGGAAAAATGTGAAAAGTTTCAAGTGTTATTTATCTGTTTGAATTAATTACGTGTTGTTAGGCTGTTTGCTCGGGATTCCAACGTGATTGGTAGAAAACAAAAGTTTTTCGATTTACTTTTAGATCGTTATCGACAGGTTTCAATAATAGATAAGTTTTCCGAGTACGAGGTACCTACCTAGCATAGTTTATTTAATTAGTTTTTTGGATTTAGTGAAGTCATTTTGTGTTTTAAACACAGAAAATAAAAATATTTTAATTTTATTGGTACCTACTAAATCATTTTTTTACATGAATGATCTAAAAAAGTTAGGTATTAGGTACCATCCTCACTCTATACCTACAGTCAAAGGTGTTCAACAGCCAAAGCTCATTTCATTTTGTTTTGAACACCTATCGCGTGCGCTTTTTACACGTCTGGATAGCTTCTTCACACGAATGCAACGAATGACAAACAATTTCCACAGGTAATTTCAATACCACAAGATACAACACGCTATTACAATACTACCTATACCTTGACGTGTTGATCGAACTTGAAATTAATGTACGTACCTAGTATCCAAGGACCGAGGACCTATGAAAAAATGTTACTTATACGGTTAAGGTTACTTCTATCTATCTTGTCCCCTATATCTAAATTAAAGTATAAAATCGAATTAGGTACAATTATTAGAAACTAGCCGACCGCCAACAGCTTCGCTTGCATTTTTTTCATAAAATATAGCCTGTAACCTTCCTCGATAAATGGACTATCCAACACTGAAATATTTTTTTATCGGACCAGCGGTTCCTGAGATTAGCGCGTTCAAACAAACAAACAATCAAACAAACTCTTCAGCTTTATAATATTAGTCTAGATTAAATCTGTAACGGTAAGCTCAAGTATATCGCGGATATACACACACACTATATCTAAAAGGAAAAGAAGATTTACCTGACGGTTAGGTCTATGAGAGGTTGTTCGGCCAGCGCACGACACAAGCGTGGAATCAAACCCGGCTGGTTCTCGTTGCCCATCATCGTGTGGGTCTTGCCGGTGGCGCTCTGGCCGTACGCCATCACGCACACAGAGCCCTGCGCTACGCTCGACAGGACTTGTCGTCCAATACTTTCGAACACCTGGAAAATATTTCTTTTACTTTTGTAGAGCTGTAGGTAGATATTTTATGACTGGATGGTAATTGAAAATTAGAGTAGAATCATAGATACATAAATAATAAAAACATAGGTATTATATCGTTAATCTAAATTTATTCTTATTTATCTTAAAAATAGGCGCCTGTCCAATTCCAATTGATTGATTGATTGATTGATTGATTCAGATTTTGTCCGTAAAATCACAAATATTAACTTGGACATGTCATCACTATCAATCACCCCCCCTTTTTTTTTTTTTTTTCTTCCCCTGAATTTAATAATGAAAGTTCCCATGCATTATTATCATTTAAATAATCTGAAATTTTATAATAACCCTTCTTACAAAGATTACCCTTTACAATTTTCTTGAATTTATTCATTGACAGTTGGTGAAATTCTTTGGGCACTTTATTATAAAAGCGAACACAACATCCCTTAAAAGAAACTTTAACTTTACGTAGTCGAATACGGGGCAATGCAAGTTTATCTTTATTTCTAGTATTTACATTGTGATAATCACTTTTCTTAGGAAAGTTACTTAAATTCTTGTGAATGTAAACTAAGCATTCGAAAATGTACTGGGAAGCTACTGTCATTATATTTATTTCTTTAAATTTTTCTCGCAAAGATTCCCTTGGACCCATATTATACATAGCACGTACAGCCCTTTTTTGCAAGACAAATATACTATTGATAAGCGCGTCTTCCGCACATCCCCACAGCAGTATACCGTAAGACATTATACTGTGAAAATAGCTGAAATACACCAATCTAGATGTTTCGTGATTAGTCAAAAAACGAATTTTTTTGACAGCATATGCCGCAGAGCTTAGTCTTTTAGATAATGCGTCTATGTGTGGACCCCATTGAAGCTTGCTGTCTAAGGTTAGGCCCAAAAATACTGTACTTTCAATAGGCTTCAATGACTCTCCCTTGATATTAACATTTACTGGTACCCCGTTCTTTACATTAGGTAAGGTAAATCTAATGCATTTTGTTTTCTTTTCGTTCAGCAATAGGTTGTTTGCGCTAAACCAATCCACGACTTTATTTATAGCATTATTTACATTGTCAAAATCATTATTACGTCTATTTAACTTAAACACTAAAGAAGTATCGTCAGCAAATAATACTATGTCGTGATTTTTCTTAACCAGATGGGGCAAATCGTTAATGTAGATCAAGAATAGAAAAGGACCAAGTATGGATCCCTGCGGTACACCCATTGTTATCAAAGACCCCTGAGACCTTTTACCATTTACCTCAACTCTCTGAATTCTGTTACTTAAGTATGAGGTGATAAGGTCCAAAGATACACCTCTTATCCCATAATGACATAATTTGCCCACTAATGTTCCGTGATGTACGCAGTCAAATGCCTTGGACAAATCACAGAAAATTCCAAGAGCATCCTGCGAATCTTCCCATGCATCGTAAATATGCGTAAGTAATTCGATGCCAGCGTCGGTAGTAGATTTGCCTCTAGTGAAACCAAATTGTTTATCGTGTAAAAGCTTATTATTGTTGAAATGTTGCAGTAATTGAATTAAAATAAGCTTTTCATAAATTTTGCTGAAAGTAGGCAATATTGATATTGGTCTAAAGTTTGTCGGATCTAAAGTAGAACCAGTTTTGAATAATGGTATTACTTTACTATGCTTCATCAAATCTGGAAACATACCACAATCAATGCAGTTGTTAAAAATCAAAGCTAAATCTGATGCTAATGTATCTATAAGTGACTTGAGAATGTTTACTGATACACCCCATAAGTCCTTTGTTTTTTTTACATTAATTAATTAAAAAGCTTTTTTGATGTCTGAGGCATCTACATATCGAAATTTAAATTCTTTTTCACATATTGGTACGCATTCTTTAAGTAATGATTCGGCGTATAACTGGGACGAATTTAAAGCTTTTGTTGTAGTAGTTGGAATATCAGTAAAGAAGGCATTAAAAGCCTCCGCTACGTCAACATCTTCCTTTACTATATTATTATTTATATTTAATTTAAATGAACTACAATGATTATCTGTGGCTTTTCCCGTCTCGTTGTTGATTATTTTCCAGGTTGTTTTTATTTTATTCTCACTATTTATTATTTTATCACTAATATAATTTGATTTTGCAATACAACAAACTTTTCTGAACAGTTTAGAATAATTTTTCAATTTTTCTTTGAATATATCACTAAAATTGTACTGTTTTTTACTATATAACTCGTATAACTGTTGCCTACTTTTGTGTATACCAACCGTTGCCCAATCACTGAACGCACACTTGTTTGAGACCATCTTTGACTTCGTAGTGAATATTGAGTTAAACAAGTTATTAAAAGAATTAAAGAATTGGCAATATGAATCATTTGGGTTTACACATGAGAGTGAGTATGAAGAATCTGTTACCCAATTAAACTTAAATTTTTATCAATACGGACTGTATTAGAATTGGACTCAACGCCCGCCCTATATTTTGCTGGTGGTATATTTTTTTGGTGCTTTGCGCTCCTAAATATTTGCCCGATTTCTATTAACTTTTTTTTTATTCTCTTATACTACATAGTAATAATTTACCTTTTCCTGTGAGGCATAAGATGGAACACTCGGCGCGCATGCGCTATCAAACGTGTAATCCGCATAGCAGCGTCGGATGCGCTCGCGACTGTCGCCAGCGCCTGATAGGCTCACCTAGCAAAAATCATAGACGTCAAACACAATGGCATAGGCACTATAAAAATGGCTATGAAGCTTATTAGATTTAAAAATTATTATTTTTCTTTTATACTATATTTATATACTTCTTTATTATTTGTGTTTGTGCAATAACTGGAATTATATTTACTAATAACCATTTGTGTGTTATTCCAACACATTACACAAACTGACATTCTTTCAACCTGAATTTACCATAAAACCCTTATTTTACGTCATTATACGTAAAATAAGAGACACATACCTACCGTCTCCATAATAGAACCCATTATAGGTACTACGTCTTGGGGCATTTTTTATCTACTTACTTTTGTATTGGTGATTGTTACAGTGCAGTCATCCACTACGTTAATTACTTGGATGCGGTCTCGCTCGGATCTCAACTCTCTGTAAAAAAATGTTAGATAGTAAGTACAACCTCAGAGTTAAGCATAACATAAATTTTCTTTTTGTCAGAGTCACATCTATTTAAGTACTTAAAAATCTAACTTAATTAATCTTACCTGTCTGTAAACGGTCTCACCCTAATAGCTAATTTCACATTAGACATGTGGGCAAAATTTATATGACTGTTTAGAGAATAAAATATAATGTATGTGAATGTGCCCACAACTACTCACTTTGGAAACTCTTGCTACACAAGCTATTTATGGAAGATGCGCTTCCTGCCGCCTCCTCCTTTAATGCACTGTGGGGAACGCTAGGACAAAAATAGTAAACTAAAAACAGTTTGATCTTACGGGCTGAGAAAAAAGTTAGGGAAGATGCAACCAAACAACTAGAAATTAATTTATTAATAAATTATAATTATGGTGTGTTGCAGACTGGCAGAGGACGACTCGAGCTCACAAATCGCAATAGAATAATTTCCTACCCTCTTTCTTATGTAAAAATATTTAGTAGGCCTGTGGTATTAGCCGATCTCAACTTTATCTACTTATAGGAAGCTTAATAAACAAAGTCTAGAACTTAATTTCCGTCGTGGATAGTCGTCATTTATCACCGGTTCCTGTAAATAAGAGTATTCTTCTTCAAAATGAATGGCTGCTTCTTCTTAGTTTATGGCTTGCTGTTTTTGGTTAAAACAATGTCCAAGACATGGACAGCCATTAGTTATCATTGGCTTAAAATCAATGAAGTAAGAATCAATAATATATGCATAAAACAATGAAGTAAGAAAACAATTATATAAAATCATTGAATTATAGTCTTTAATCTATGGCATAAAATGCCTGTATGCTATCTTCGACACCTCAGAAGAAGGAATCTAATGGAATGGGCATAACCACCAAAACATCGTGTATACCTACGATATCATAAATTAGTGTTGTACGAGGTAGGTATATTGTAATAATTTATCGATAGAGTTTGTTTTCAACTGAACTTTTTTTTTATGATAATGTATTTATTGTAAATTGAAGTCCGTAAATATTAAATTATATAATTATAGAATTAATACAGTTATAGAATTATAAAACCAAGCAAAACAAATAACATTTTAACTAGAACAAAAAAAAAACTTAAGTAGAACTCAAACTCAAACATTCGTTTAGTTATATTCTGTGGGCATATTAATTTAGTGAAAATGAACTTTTAACCTTATTTTAACTAGTTTGAGTTCTACTTAATCTAATCCGTCATTTCATTCTACGATTCATGCTATTCTGCAAAAACACAATATATTATCAACATTTATTCAAATTAACATGGTCTATAATTTTTTACCTAAGTCTAAAATCAAAATATCGATAACTCGTGCAATATACAAGAACACCACTATCGATGTAAACAAAACCAAAAAGTGACAGTAATGATATCCAAAGTGACAGTAATGATATCGAAGAAAGGCACGTGCATGACGTCACGATAAATATTGGCAACCAAGCGAAACTGTGGTGTATATAGTTAGGCTCCTTTTAATTGCATACATTAGACAGAGATGTCATCATTTTTATTTTAGTCATCTTATAAACTAATTCCATAGACAATTTAGTAACATATCTATTGGTATTCTATTATCTAAGTTCGACACTGACAACGACACATCAAAGCAGAAGTGATTCAGCTGATGACACTTGACGAGGTGTCACCTCGTCAAGTGTCCTCGGAGGTGATTACAACTACAACTTAATTTTGTTATTTCTTGCAATCGGTCGACTTAGACAAAAGGATAATATATTATTTATTTAGGTTTGTGTTAGGTAAATTCAGTTGGACAAACGATCATCCAACTAGAATAAATCTGTTTCAGATTTCTACTTCTTGTATCTTCAAATAAATAAATAAATATTGTAGAACAATTCACACAGCAATATCTAGCCCCTACAATCAAATCAAATAAGCATATTAGATTAGACGGGCTCTAATGATTATGTGCCCACATAAGGTGACTACGTCTTCGATCCTACGTTATTTTTTGTTTCCTTATATCTGACGGGCTTTAATGATTATGTACCCACATAAATCTAGCGTTTTTTTGTTTCTTAAACTAACAGTCACAGCATTTTATTTCGACTGGCACGTGGCAACACTTACCTAAAATGGTAATTGAAAATACGTGTTTAGTTCAAGAAAATATAAAATAACTTAGTCACTAGTTACCAACAGCAAGTAAAGGTACGTGATGCTTAACAAAGAAATCCTCTATGAGTTAATTTCAAACATATAATCATAGGATCGAAAATGTTCATTTTCGATTCGGCCACCATTGTTTACATCTTGAAATCTGACTAAGTGCCTTCCTATGTTACAGAAGGGACCGTGTTCTTCAAGATGCTTGTGCGGAACTTAACCCGGAGTCTTTGGAGAACAACTCGGCCACAAACGAGGTTTTTAGCCTCAGAGCCGGTAAAGCCTCAGCCCGAAGATGATGGAGTTGATCCCATGCAGGTAGAAACAATGTTATTTAAAAATGGTGTCTTGTTGCTCATTAAATTCAAAAATAAATTTAAATTACAATGTAAATATAAAATACAAGTTTATGAAAATTGATACCTAAATGCATTGATGATATAGTGATAAAGGTATTGGTAATTACCTATAATATTCCCAATACTTATTGAGAAGTGTTATTAGATTGTCAATTAATACTATTCAGATATTATTACCTTAGATATCTAGCTAGTATAAATATTAATATGTTGCAAATACATACTTGCTTTTTTTGAGACAGGAACACTCATTTATGCCTTTGCCATCAGGGGGATGATAGCTCTCTATATTGTCTTTGACCCCTTGCCCGAGAGCCTAGACTTGCAAGAAAAGGCATGATCATACCATCCTTTTCTCAAAGCAATTCATTTTTTTATTCATTTGTAAGCAAACAGATTTCTATGTCTACAAGATTATCAATTTACAATATTTAGATCCAATTACTATAATATTCATAAAAACAATAATGAATTTACCATAATTACATTGGCCTTCTAACAGCATTATTGACTACTAATTGCTGCAAAAATACAAAAAAAAAAATTTTCTTCAGGCGGAAGCTCTGGATAAAGACATATGCCTACTAGTTGATGAAAAGGATAACTTTATTGGAACAGCCACAAAACGGGAGTGCCACAAAGTAGGGCCCAATGGAGAAGTACTTCTGCATCGGGCTTTTAGTACCTTCTTGTTCAACAAACGGGGAGACATGCTGTTGCAGAGACGTGCAAGTAAAAAAGTAAGTTTAATCTATTCTAATATAATAAAGTTGAGAGTTAACTTCATTACTTTGCGGATTGCTTTTTCTGCAATTAGACTCGAAAGTTGGTCCATTGTGCATGGAAGAGTTTGTTTGTATGCACTAACTATAGATAGTTGACTAAACTATAGTTGTAGATCTAAACACATTAATAAAATTGGAGTGTCTGCTTGTAATTTAGAAATATCAGCTTTGTTCTAAATGCTAGATCTGTATTTAATATCAGCAACCCTATTTACGTTCCCACTGCTGGGACACAAGGATTTCTCTGTGGCCAAATGTCTTTTATGTCGAATCTTTAAAACAAATGTATCAATTTGGTCAGTCCAAATTCCTCAGAAATCTCTGTAAAAAGGAGTACTTTAGACTAATAATATGCGCAAAGCCATGGGTTGCAACTATAATTAAATACCTAATAACTAAATTAATACCAAGACTGCAGACATGGTAATTAGTAAACATCCTGATCTAATCAAAAAGGTTATATTTGAATTATTTATGATGCTATAATGATGAATATGGGTTGTTTTGATAATCCTATAAGTTATATAAGGTACAAAGAGAAGTATATTCTTATGGTAACATGAATATCATTAACATAACAATTTGTGTTCCTCCATAATCGTACCATCTACCTACCTAATGATATGTATGTATCCTTTATAGAACTTCTGCATACAATGGGTACAAAAGAATAAAATTTTCATCCACCTATTCACTTGAAGCAAAACATTGCCGGTTTATCAGCTTAACCTTTATCTTTGTATTTTGTTTAATACTAGAATAGTGAGGATAGTTCATTCATACTTAACATTAAGAAATTTTAGAACCTTCGCACCGATCGCATTATGCCGACGTTCTATTACGCACATCTGATTGCAATTATAGCCAACTTATCGTTAAATCACCTCGGTATATGTATTTATTATAATTATTTAAGCTTATAAATATTTATTTCAATTTACCATGAAATTATCAATATAACGTGCATTCTAAGCTTACTTATCTCGACGGCATTGCAAACAGGTTCAAATGTTTGCAATTCTATAATCTATCTACGATGAGAGGTACGTTCAGCATGTTATTACGAAGCGCCAATTAGTTATTTTTAGCCAGTGACCGGATTAAAGAGATTCCCGCCAAATTTACACATACCTAATTCATTTACCTACACACAATTATTATTCAGTAGCAGCACCTACTGTCTCACTGGGAAAAGGCATACATTTTTCAATTAACTACTTTCGGCCTAGCGCTTGCTCAGTCCAGTCGAGCTCGTCCCGCCGTGTAACATGGGCCTTCCACGTTGACTTTTAGCGTTGTGTGGATCCCACTCTGCTGGGTGTCTTTGTCCACAAGTCGCTAGATATGCGGCAAATGATACGGCCCATATACGTTTTTGCAATTTCTTACTATTAATTTCACGAACAGAACGCTATATAGTTTTGTAAGCTAAGAGTTTACAAACTGGTCTCATATGTATCTGAGACTAGACGAAAGAAACAAGGCAATAAACATACAAGTTTGAATACTATATACTAGTAACACTTTATATTATTCTTTATAAGCTAAAACCACGCAATTCCATTTCCATTGATTATTATCTACCGTGAATCCATAATCAATTTGATAATCATCTAAGTACTTAATTGATTTGTAAAGTGGTTTTATGTATGTTCACGTTCACCAATTTACAATTAACATTAATATTCTAAATGTTATAATTTCAGGTCACATATCCAGATTACTATACAAACGCATGCTGCAGTCATCCCCTTTACATTGACGGCAAAGAAGAAGATATAATCACCGCAGCGCGTCGCAGAATGAACCTCGAACTGGGAATTTCACTGAGCGATGTAAGTTATTAGATGTAGGTATTAGAGCTGTTGTGGGCTGTATAGTGCATAATATAAGACCTTAGTTTGGCCTTGTAACATGGATTTACAAGGTTATTCCGAGTAATTTATATGAAAATTATAATCCAATCTCCATACTCGGTTATCGTTCTTACCTATGCCACGTAGAAAGCTTATTTTTATTATAGCTGTTGTAAGGTTTTGTATTAGAGCTTTCCTACGCTATAGGCTAAAAAACGTAAATCCATGTTATACGGCCAAGAATCCTACGTAATCTATACGGCTAAGATCTTATTTTGTGCACTATAAACTGAACTACTATAGCATAGGCCACTTTGTACCGCGGGAACATTCACTATAACTCAAGTAAGTCCATTAAAACGCAGGCAAAGTGTGTGGAAATCTTGTGTGTAACAAATTGTTCTGTTTTCCAGTTGGACCCTGAACGCTTCGTATTCTTGACCAAGATCCACTACCACGACCCGGGCGATGGCGTTTACGGCGAACACGAAATAGACCACATACTGTTCTATCAAGACGACGTGAAACTCAAGCCGAATCCAGACGAGATATCAGAATACAGCTTTATTCCTAAGGCTGAGTTTAATTCGTGAGTACCAAAATATCTATCTATGTATGTACTAGCTTCCGCCCGCGGCTTCGCCCGCGTGGAAATAAAAAGTAGCCTATGTTCTGTCTCAGGGTCTAAAGATTGTCTGTACCAAATTTCATCAAAATCGGTTGAGAGGTTTAGGCAGGAAAGCGTAACAGACAGACAGACAGACAAAGTTACTTTCGCATTTTATAATATAAGTAAGGATTAAGTATCACAGGATTTGAGTGTGTGAGTGTGAATAGTCCACCAATGCTTATTTATTTATTGTATTTTCAGGTATATTCCTACATTGGAAGGTCCTATAACGCCGTGGTTCAACATGATCCGGCGCCATCGCTTGAAACTCTGGTGGGATAACCTGCATCGCCTAAAAGAGCTCGCCGAACCAGATAAGATCCAGAAGTTTATTGACAAATAACTTTATATATATATTTATCGTATATAAAGTTTGAGACTTTACCACTTAGGGTTATATGGCGAGATTTATCTATATCTACTAATATTATAGCTGAAGAGTTTGTTTGAATGCGCTAATCTCAGTAACCGCTGGTCCGCTTTGAAAAATTATTTCAGTGTTGGATACTATATTGAGGAAGGCTATATTATATAAACTATAAAATATATCCTATACAATGGATATGTAGTTTATAAAACAGTGTCTATAGTATACATATATAGATAAAATAGCAAGTGAAGCTGTCGGCGGGTCGGCTAGTTTATCATAATATATAACCTTTTGCTTTGACCATGTAAAGAACTGGATATTTAAAACTATTCTAACTGGTTCCATGCATAGTTTTACTTATAAGTTATGTTATGTTGACTTTTATTGCCTAGTCTATTTTTTTTTCCTGCAAATTGCCATTAATATAATATAAACTATACGGTAGATAGCAGTACAGTCGCTAATTACACTAATTACAATTACGGGATAAAGTCAATAATTTATAAAAGAAGGTATCTACGATCATAACTCTATAAAACCACCAACTTACTGAATAAATACATTTTTATCTATTTTTTGTCGTGGATAATCGCCTTTGTAACTCTTTGTTGGTAACACAGATTACCGTTGGTAATCAGAATTGGCCATTATTCCAATAGGTACTGCAATAATACTGCCATACCTATTTACTGTAGTATTTTTACAGCATTTACTAAACGGAGTTGAAATTATAATTATTATATTTTGTAATTTATCGTATTATTAGGCATTACTAATTGATTATATTATGTACCAAATTATTTACTAGGCCGCTAATAAGCATTCTAAAATATTTTAGTTTTCGTGTTTTGTTTAAGGTTACTGTATTCCGCACTTTTAGGGTCAGATGTTTTATTATAAGTTGACCAATAATATTTTAAATCATTTAGACAGTAAATAAGGAAAATAAATGGGTGCTTCAAATATTACCTGTATCTATTTATTGCATTGAACTGATAAACACTATAGTACCTAATTATTTACTGTTATTAAAGTAAATAAGAATAGGTGGGTAGGTACAGTGAGCCAAGAAAGTGGTCTACCACTTTTGACAAAAGTTTATGTGAGATGAAATGATTGCTAAGGTTGACCTTTCTAACATAATTTAACTGACGTACAAACGAATCACAACTGTACGGTACCACTGTACAGTTGTGATTCGACCACATTTTTGGGTGACTGTACCTATTTAGGAATTATATCGTAAAATGGCGGCTCGACTCGCAGTGCTGCCACACTCGCTGCCGTTATTCATAAATCGGCTTTAGCAACTCATCGCAACTATGATCTTCGGATCCTGACGAGGTAACGCACCTCTTCCTCGGCTTGTAGCCCGTCACTACCCACTGCAGGGTTCTGGTTTCGACCCGTCTTTGCTTTTTCATCAATTTCTTCTTACTTGGAGGTTTCGGCGAAGCTGTGTCGGTAAGTGAACGAAGTAGATATGCTCTGCAAGGAAATTTGAATCCCGCGTGGAGACCGTTTTTGTAAGCTGTATGGAGGTAGCGAACTGCGATTATTTGTAGGACCTGAAATAAATATGAAAAAAAAAATTTTTTTTAACGAAGTAAGTAGCTTGATTAAGGGATGAATTATATTAGACCGGGGCGTGCCGTGACCGGGGCCCGGACGGGGCACGTTACATACATTTTATATGAACCAGTTTATATTACACCGTGTATGATCCGTGTCCCGTCCGGGCCGGTGTAATAGAAACTGCTAACTTACTGCGATATCCAATCTGCCGGATATGCTTTGTGGTCATACAAAATCATACCCTAGCTAGACCGTTAAAGGGTTATATTGGGGTGACCCGTGCCAATAGTGGGACGAATTATGGGTAGGTATGATAATGTTAAATGGCCTTAATTATACTAACCATAGCCAGAACAATAAGTGCCATAACCGCGTTAAACCTCCAGGAAACTAACATCATTTCGTTTATCAACTTTTCTTCACATCCGTCTCGGGATATCGTCAGTTGTTTCTGCAAAACATTTATTGACTTTTCCTGAATCACATACTTACTTATTTATTAAGAGCGAGTATGCAGTGAAAATCGCGGCAGAAACGACTACGAGAGTTGACAACAGCGACCGCGTGCCCCGCGTGGCGCTGGCGTATCGAAAATATTACGCCCAGCGCTAACCAGAATTAGTTGTGTAGCCTACAATCATAGATAAACCCCACTAGATACCGCATGACAAGCGACGACCGCGCGCCAAACATATGGTTAAATCAACCATTATGAAAAGCCCCGCCTCGAAACACGGCTTTAGTTGCGACCAAGTGTCAGACCCGTGAACTTCATATACGTTTCTATAGTCTAACGCAAGTGAAGAGGTCAGCATAATAATGGCTACTCGTACAAAGGATGTTCACTTGTCTCTTTTCCGCATTGCGCTTATTGCACTCGTTGTCCTTCTCGGCGAAAGCACGTGTAACGTTAGTGATGTAAATTCTAATCGATATCGTTAAAAATGATAGACGACGTATATAAGCGGGTCTCTCGGTATTATTATATGTAAAAATAAATAAGTTATCCATAAACCGTTTAAATATGTTTATTACTTACTCACTCAGTCAAATGAATTATTTGTGATAAATTTTTCTAATATTATTTTTAAATTTTTAAGTTCTACAGGTTTTGTGTATACCAAAAATAAATACATATCTACCTACCTACATGATGCTATTTGCTACAACGCCTTTGTTCCAGTCCCCGCAATCCGCATCTTCCTCCAATTTAGGTACGTTTGAATCGGAACAAAAGTATTCTGTTTTTTAATGTAATCTAGTTTGGGTGATCTGTGCATACAATAGACACTATTATTGTAATCTGAAGCAATGCGTCAAATTTTTACACGTCAAATAATATATACAAAATTGAAATGCGAAAGTAACTCGGTCTGTCTGTCTGTTACGCTTTCCCGCACCGATTTTGATGAAATTTTGCACATACAATCTTTAGACCCTGAGAAAGAACAGACTTTTTACCGCTGAAAAATACATGTTTCCGCGGGAAAATATCTGCTTACGCGGGAAAATTCGATTTGGATGAAATTTAGTATTGAGATAGTTGCAAATAAAAGTATATGGCGAGAGACTTTCTACCGCGGAAAAATACATGCTTCCGCGGGAAAAGATAATAATACTTACGCGGGAAAATTCGATTTGGATGAAATTTAGTATTGAGATAGTTGCAAATAAAAGTATATGGCGAGAGACTTTCTACCCCGGAAAAATACATGCTTCCTCAGGAAAAGATAATAATGCTTACGCGGGAAAATTTGATTTTGATGAAATTTAGTATGGAGATACATAGTTGCAAATAAAAGTATACGGCGAGCAGAAGTCGCGCGGGGGCAGCTAGTTATAAATGACAAACGATAATAAAATTGGTTCCGCCACAGAATATTATTAGTTAGTACGGCGCACGGAGAAAATTGTCATAGGTCCGTTCAGCACAACGTCTCGCCCCGCACTGAATTGAAGGGCCCGCGAAGGGGAAGATCGCGCATTGCGTGTGTCGTTTTACGTAAAAAATTCGTTAAAAATCGCTGGGATTTTTTTTCGAAAAAGTAAGCTCAGGAGATGATTGGTATTCTTTTATTCTATATGGTGATGAAAATTAAAAAATCTTATGATTAATAGATTAGGATTAAAACGGTTCTTCCTGAAAAAGTAGACGGTATTTTACACTATTATTTCAGGTACTTAAAATAAAAAAAATGAAATTTCGGCCTCAGGAGATAATGCCTTATATGTCATAGATTATTGTGTAATTTTTTCAAAGCAATTCCGTTAAAGAACAAGGAAATAAATGGTTTCTGCTGAACCCAAATTTACCAAATTCACATATATCTACACCTTAAAAAAAATTATAATCTCTCGTTCAAACTTTAAAACTTGACAGTCAGTTGTAGTCAGTTCCATTCTTCAATTTTAAAGTGGTTTAAACTTACTTAGGTTTAGCGGTAGAATAAGCCAAAGTTTTCAAAAAACCTTCCTACAAAATGCTTTTATTAAACGCTTTAAACTCAAGCATAATTTCAACATATTTCTTATACCTACTTACTTCAGGATTATACTTGTAGATAACGCCCATTTGCGTTACACCGTGGTGTATACAAGGGAATAGGGCTTCTATGGCGCAACAGCTGTAGGGCACGTTATCAGCAACAAACTTGTGTTCAGCGCTGGAAATTTACGAAATTTTACAGGGTTTTTAAATGGACCGCAAATTTATTTACCAGGGGTTTTAGTAGCTATATGCCTACGGAGCTTATGACCTATGCAATGCATTTGCAAATATAAGATACCTAGATACTAAAGTTCCGATATGTACATGTATCTACCTATACACTGCTAGGATACCTAATAAAGTTCCGATAGGTATCTACGTATAAATTTACTGCTTGGGGATCTTTTGAAACTCCTTAAAACGCGGTGTGAAGCTACTTGTCTTTAAAGTAGGGTGGTATGTATGGTAATGTATCTACTAAATCTTAGATTCACGGTCCTCTCCTGCCGATGTCCAGGGTATGTAGAACCACTCCTGGTACGTGACTCGTCCGCAGCAGTGGAACCGAGTCTGCAGACGATCGATTGCGACTTTCGATGGCAAGTGATGTGCGTAGCGTTGCATGGCTTTTGTGATACCACCTTTTATTTTTGCTGGAAATTACATAGGTAACTATTATTAGAAGCTAAAAAAATAAGAATGCTGCTTATATATAAAAAAATAATTAGCCCCGTAGTAAGCTCGAAGTTTGTGTTACGGGTAATATACATCCATAGATAGAAATTTTCGAGGAGGGAATCGAACCCGCAACCCCCTCTGTAGCAGACAAACCTTCGCAGGCTGCGCCACAGAGGTCAATACTAATAGATATCTACCTTACTTCTCTTCTCTCCTTGCTTTATTCTCCAAGTAGATGGATACAACTTTTTGGGTAGGTACCTCTTATTATTGTAGACTGGAGCCCAGAATAAAACATAATCGCAAGGAATATTAGAATCATTATGATCAAAGCCCAAATGTAATAAAAAAGGCCATTGGTGACATCATACTCTTGCTTTGATAGTCCTGCTTTGAATAATTGATAGAGTCCATAGAGCTGAAATGGAATTACAATCACATATTTATGACCTACTAGCTGTCCCGCCGACAGCTTCGCTTGCGTTTTTTACATACACATAGTTAATACAATATAGTCTATAGCCTTCCTTGATAAATGTTCTATCAAATACTGAAAGAAATTTTCAAATCGGGCCAGCCGTTCTTGAGATTAGCGCGTTGAAACAAAGAAACTCTTCAGCTTTATAATTATAAGGATAGATTTAAAGTACCTACTTACCTACCTAAAGAAGTAGACTTACGTTAAATTTCAATATCCCCTACTTAGTGCAGTAGGTGTATTTTAAACCTACCTTCTATAGTGGTTTTCAAATTTGCACAACTAACCTCTATAACTACAGCCACAATAGCACCACACGCTATTATGACCGGAATGGCATTACCATCTGGCCAACAAACTAGGTCCAGGAGCGTTCCTTCTTCGCTACGAATAACTTCAGAGGTGTTTACCAACCAGATTAAATAAAATACTACAATAGGCATGCAGGCCATCAGCAGCATCCTTATATTGTTGAAATGTGACCAAGTAAGCTGCATTTTTATTCTTATATTATGTTATTTTTGTTTACAATGGCTCGGAGATTTGTTTTAATCATACGTTATCAAAGAGAATATAATCACTACGTTTAGTTATCTAAGAGAAAATTTATCATTCAAAAAGTGCTCAATAATGCGCCAATTCGCCGTTGACATAATGATGATGATGATGATTAACAGAAGGAGTTATAATTATTATTATTCTATTCTGTTACTTTGACAATAGAGGAACCCTTGTACTATGAAATTAAAACTTGGTATTAAATTGGATTTCTACGTGTTCCTTTTCTGCTTACCCTGCTCAAATTGCATTTTGGTGGAAGACTTCCGGAGTTTTAATGTCGTCCAATTACACGATATTGGCGATTGACGGCAAAATAACAGTAGCCAGTCACGTTCGCCACAAGGCACAAACCAAAAGAAGAAGTATTATTGTAGAAGACCGAGACGGGCGATAAGATTTTTTCTGACTGATACGTTAAAATAGATCTATGTCTGTTGTGAACTTGTGAATGTATGTTGTGATGTGAATCTAAAATAAATAAAAAGCACTTTTTAGCACAAGATTTTAGTGCCTGCTACAATACTCGATTTCCTATAGTTTTGAACGTATTGGATACTGCCATTCCATTGTTACTATGAATATACCGCAGTCTCGGCAGTTATGGGTGATAAAATTTTGCCTAAAAATTATCTATCCAAAGTTCAATCTAAATGTATTTCTTGTTTATTTAGCAGTGAAATATAGGATTGCCTACCTCAGGCAGATCTCTGGTAAAAAGATAATGGAGACCTATAAACTTAAAACCATTCCACAACATTTAGCCAAGATACTTCTGCGCCAAACATTGAATGACTATCTTCCTGTTCTTGTTGATAAATGTGTTATAATATCCAAAGAAAAATTCATACAGTTGTGTGCTGAGAATCTATACTATTTAGACAATGGAGTGCTATGGGTCTCTATGAAATTATCAAAAGAAAGTAGAAAAAAACTTAAAGATATTAGTGATAAGAAACACTCAGAAAATAACCTTCACTCTCTTACATCCGAAATTTATAAATTACTTTGGACTGATAATAGTTCAGACTGCCTTGAAACCAGCAGAATCGTTCCAGTAATTGGGTCAACCACCGTACCAGAAGGAGAAGCAACTTCTACTGAAAATGAATATTATAATATTCAATCCACATTTGGTTTAAATAGTCATGATTTTGAAATCTCATTCCATCCTATACCTTCACTTAAATTTGAACCTAAGAGGGCCATGATGGCTGAGGTCAGTCTGGTTATAAATGAATATGAGATAGCTACAGATTTCCTGAAAGAAGTTTTAAGCAATTATTTTGAATGTCCAAGAGTGTTGTGTGAAAATGATGTGTTTAGTATTGAACTCAGCCCAGAATTAACGGGACATCACATGTACAAGTACCTAGACTTGGTTTCTACTGCTGGGAAATTATATTTTAAATGTAAAAATATAAAATTTGAAGAAAAGGTTGAGCAGACAGAAGAGATTGAAAGGAATAATTCAACTGACAGTAACACCAATGTTAAGGACAATGTTTTGAGGGCATTTTTCATTACTAAGGGAGAGACACAGCTGTCCTTGAGTGACTCTGTACACATGTTAAAACCAAGAGAAGTGTTTCTCAAACTTCCTGAAGAGAGCAGTAGATTATTGCATCAATGTCCTACAGGATTAAGAGAAAAGTTTGACCAGATACAAGAAACCATCATGCCATTTTTGAATGGTAATATAGGTATGTTCTTTTTCAATGATTATCAGAGACTATGTGATTCTTTGTATAAAATCCTCATGTAATTTCATTATTTATTTCTAGTAATTGTATTTCAGATGAATTGTCTTCCTCGCTGTCAAGTCCTATCATCCCTATGCTGCTCCTAACTGGTTCCATAGGATCTGGAAGGCACAGGCTTATCAAAGCCTTGGCAAAATGCAATGGTGAGACCTATTCCTTCCCTATTATTTTAACGTTAATATCAATGAAAAGACAAGACACTCATGTCTAAAACTATGCATAATAATAGTTATAAGTGCAAAATCCACAGAAGAGACAAGATACCTTGATATAAATATTAATAAACCATAATATTGTTTTCATTTACTTCAGGCTTATCATGCATTCAACTGGACTGTGGGACCATAATGAGCCCTACAGCCAAGCAGACAGAGACTAGAATTGAAGCAACTATACAAAAAGCCAAAAGTACTGCTCCTTGTATAGTTATTTTGGATCATTTTGAGGTAAGGATCTATGTAGTTATATATATATCTAATTATCTATACTAATAATAAATCTATTAGGGTTAGTCTTGAGTAATATATGTAGTTTGTTTTCAGAGATATTGTGTTTATAGGCTCAATAAACTAATTTTTAGATATTTTTTTCTGTATAAATGTAGTAAATAAACACATAAATAGGCTAAAGTTATGATAAGACATGGCCCCCATACAAAGATAATTTAACGCAGGAGTTGCGGGCACTGCTAGAACTTAAATATTTTTAGAATAAAATAGATATCTCATACATATATCTATATATGTAATACATATAACTATTATAGGAGCTTGTACTACTACTGTACAATTTTGTCAATATTGTTGTACATCTATTTTTAGACTTTCGGAGTTGACCCAGAAAATAGCGAAGACAACAGAATATTAGACTTTTTTAACAACTCCATAACAGATTTATATCAGAACTTCACAAAGCACCAAATAATATTCATAGCAATAACAGAAAAACAAGACTTGAAGCCAAATATAATAAGTATGTTTTTAGAAAAATTCCATTTACCAAGACTGAATTCACAACAGAGATATGAAACTCTAGAATGGTTCACTAAAGCAATGCAATTAAAGATTGATGGTGACGTCTTATCCAGTGAGTCTGATGATCTTTGTACTTCCACCCAAGAAGTTTTAAGAAAAGTTGCTGCGAAAACGGAAACATTTACCTATGGAGATATTGATGCTTTGATGCAATTTGCTCTGAGAGAGTCTTATTTGAAACAACAAAGTAATTATGATAAATTACTAAAGGATCCAGATATTACATTTGTCAAAGAGGATGATTTTAATTTGGCCTTGGGTAAGTTGTCTAGTTATTGTATCAATGAATTGTTACATAAGATAAGAGTGGTGATTTTGTAGACCTCTAAACATATTTATTATTCATAAATATTACTCAGATCTTGTCAAAAACCTAACATTATTGCTTATCATTAGTTCCCACAATCATGAGTTCAAGAGCAATCTCTCATATAAAAAAAATCAGAGCTTATAAGTGAATGACGCTTTATCATTTCATAAATAATATTTATAAAGTTTTGTGATAGTCAATACAAAAATAAATATGAATGTAATAAAACTCTTATTTTAGAATCAATGCGCAGTTTACAGAGTCAACATTTGGATGCGCCTAAGATTCCGAAAGTGTACTGGAAAGATATTGGCGGATTGGAGTCCTTGAAGAAAGAACTTATGAAAACTATCGAGGTTCCCATCAAATACCCGCATCTGTTCAAAAACTCCAGTCTAAGACGATCAGGCAAGCAAAAATACATTTTTTCTACTGCTTACATATTTAACTTATTTGACATACATACACCGTATACACGTAAGATGTGCTGCACAAAGCTGGTTTTTGCCTTAGACATAAGAAGAAAATCTTAAATTAAAGTATTTTGCTAAATATCAATAGCATAATTGTTGCTTGTTTCAGGTTTACTCCTATATGGTCCTCCGGGCTGTGGAAAGACCTTAGTAGCAAAGGCTGTCAGCACGGAGCTAAACATTAGCTTCATGAGCGTCAAGGGGCCTGAACTGCTCAACATGTATATTGGACAGTCTGAAGAAAATGTTAGGAATGGTTAGTTTTATGAGTTCAGCTAGATCCAAAATCCAAATGAAATTTGCGGAAAATTTAATATGTATGAAAATAGAGAAATACTATATTTTCCTAATCTATTTCAATAGCGGTGCCAGATGGGTGTACATGGCACCCAATTTTCTAGATACAAAGCTGCCGAAACAATCAACCTCGTTGCAACAACGGGCCACTAAAATTCACAGCTTAAAGGTATCATTCCGTTATTACCATACCAACCTTGACTCGCGACTTCGACCAGATGCTTTATATGAATTTAAAAGAGCACTAAACAAATCCCGCGACCGGTGGGCGCGGCCAGAGAACCGCGTCTCACGACCAAGTACGCGTTGTCGGTAGGAAAGAATGGACTATTTTAGCGGCCCGTTGTCGCAACTAGAACCGAAAGGAAAGCTACCTATATGTAGGTAAGATTAGTTCTATCGTTCAATTTGGATTGTTTATTTATTTCAGTGTTTGAATCAGCGCGCGCGGCGTCACCATGCATCATATTCTTAGACGAGCTGGACGCACTAGCGCCGCGCCGCGGGGCCGCCGGCGACTCGGGCGGCGCCAGCGACCGCCTCGTCAGCCAGCTACTAGCAGAACTGGACGGAGTGTCTTCTGGTGACGGTACGTATTGTGGACAAGTTGGACGCACTAGCGCCGCGCCGCGGGTCCTTAGGAAATTAACGTTTTAAACTTGTTTGTACAGACAGTGACACAAGCTTTGTATTCGTGATGGGCGCGACGAACCGGCCCGACCTGCTGGAGCAGTCTCTGCTGCGGCCGGGACGCCTGGACAAGCTCGTGTATGTGGGCCCTTACAGTGGCGTCGCCGAGAAAGCCAGTGTGCTCGCCGCCTTAAGCAGGAAGTAAGTGCACAGTTTACTTCTAGTGAGCTATAAAGGACCGACGTTTTATAAGTTATGCGATTCATTTGAACGATATAGTAGCGTAGTAGGTTCAAATAATGTACGATTTATAACTCTCTCTACACTTGCCGGTCAATATTTACAGTATTATTTTATTACTATGTAGTTCAAAACACTATACCTATTCCTATTGAGCATTCATGAGTGTATATAGTGTGTTTTGATCTAGGTTACAGCTAAGAGAAGAGGTGGACCTATCAGCGGTGGCGGCCGCGCTGCCGGAGCGATGCACGGGCGCCGACCTCATGCAGGTGGTGGAGGCGGCGCGCGCCCACGCCGTGCGCGCTCTGCTGGACAAACTACACCAAGGTACCACATCAACATATACTGTCCGCTAATGGCGGAATTAACTTGGTATCTTCATTGAACATGTAAGGAAGATAGGGCTTTTCCTCTACAGTGAGACAACTATGGCTGGAATGAAATTGTACCACCCCATAATTTAAAGATGCAATATTATTACATATTATTTTTTGTTATAGGTCTAGTGAAGGAAAGCGAACTCAGTCTAGATTTGGTGATACTTGGAGTTTCGGAGTTTTTGAAAGGCGTCGAGTCCTTCCGGCCGTCAGTCACCGAGGAAGACTTAGCATATTATGAATCTTTAAAGGATCAAATGTAGTACCTATACCTACTAATAGAATAATTTTAACGGTGGAAATGCTAGTCTAATATTTTTTTTTATTATTTTCGCTAAACTAATGTTTTATGTTAATAAAATATGGGACTTATAATACTGTCGCTTTATTTACCTTGTGCTACCTAACTTATAATAAAAACGCCCCATAGGTTATTGGCCCGGCAATTTAAATTGTATAAAATATCTATCTCGGCTATTCCAAATAAAGCCTCTCTGCAAGCAGTAATATTTTTATATCATACGAGTTACTTAGCAGTAATATAAAAAAAATGTGCTCTATGATTTATACTTATTCAACTTATATTATTTTTATCTGTGGCTCCAAAGATTATTGCATGTCAACTTCACCCTTCAATAACATTTACTATCGAATTAGGGTTGCCAACGAATTTTATTTGTTTACAAAGTAGGGAAAAAATATTGAAATACGAAGGCAATTAGAAAATGATTACTATTATATCAATAGTTGACAAAGATTTTAGTACCCGTAATACGAGCTTCGAGCCTGCAATATTTAAATAAAATCTGACCTTCAATAAAAATCCACAGGTGAGATTTATGGTAACTTTTCCAAATTAATGTAACTATCCCGAACTTATTTTCAATATTTTCAAACCTGTGCGAAAGTAGACTGTGTAAATGATAGACCAACCGCTATAGGTTTATAATAAACACCTACTTTATATAATTCTAGAGCTACTTTCACCGGACTATAAATTATTTATTTCTTAAAATATAAGGATTTCATTCAGTGCTGTATCAAATAATAGCTCTATATTGCTAAAAGGCATATATATTTATCATTTATACAAATTTTATAATCTGTTTATTGTGAACTATATGTTTACAATGTGTAAATGTCCCTATAAATTTTTTTTTTGGGTAAAATTTCTGTTACATTCGGAGACACTGTAAACCATAGACAATGACAACCTAAAATTCTTTCTTTCCGGTTTCAAGATGGTGAGTGCGCTGATCGTGTTTCTTTGAAAAATCTTAGTTTTGAGTGTTTTAGTACATATTTTGGAATAATTTTGTGATATTGTGATGTAATTAAATGCACTAAAAGCTTTTTTAAGTACTGCACTCGGCAGTCTCGTTGATGTCCTATTAAGTTCTGGACAAACAACCATGTGGCGATTCTTGCCCTCTTCAACACTGTATTTTATTATTTTAGCCGCCCAAGAAGGATGCGAAGTCCTCGGCCAAGCAGCCACAGAAGACCCAGAAGAAAAAGGAGGGGTCCGGTGGTGGCAAAGCCAAGAAGAAGGTAAACAACTTTCAAAGTGAGGTTATGTTGGTATGCGTGCCTGGAGATTCGATGACGATAAACTGAACCAGACGACTGTCAAATGATTATCCTATTTTGTCTTGAAATCATGAGAGTTACAAGTGAACTGATATATTGAGGCTGATGGCAGTACTTACCAATAATATCCTGCTATTTGTGTAAATTAAAATTACTCATACATGTTGTGTACTTTGCAGAAGTGGTCCAAAGGAAAAGTCCGTGACAAGTTGAACAACCAAGTCTTGTTCGATAAGCCCACATATGAGAAACTGTACAAGGAAGTTCCTCAGTACAAGCTGATCACTCCCGCCGTCGTCTCCGAAAGATTGAAGGTCCGCGGCTCCCTCGCGAGGCGAGCCCTGATCGAGCTTAGGGAAAAAGGTTAGTTTCTTTATAATTATGCTGCTGGTGCATGGTCGGTGCAAGCTGCATCAAACTGTAAATAATTAAGGGAGTTGCTATGTGCAGCAGTAAATGTCTAAAATGATGGTGGTGAATGCTGAAGTTTTACTTAAAACTGAACTCAATGTAAATGGTATTTACAATGAAAACTAGGGAAATATTATAAGGAGCCCTTGTCTCAACATGGGAAGTAATAGGTGGGACTATTAGAGAAATGATACAGCATAAAGTGAACTTCTGCATTGTATTTAATTATTTTTATTCTAATTCGTATTGTGTGATGAACATTTTTACTGGATAAACCATGACAGTTTACAAACTGATATATTGAGTCTGACTTTGAACTTTACAAGATTTGTATGTTTCTTGTTAATACACTATAATTTAACAGAATTATTCCTTGTTTCAGGTTTAATCAAACAGGTAGTCCAACACCACGGACAGGTTATCTACACAAGAGCGACTAAGGGTGATGATCCCGTTGCTTAGACTTATGTATAAGGACAAAAAATAAACAAAAATCCAAAAATATACCAGTTTTATTTCAAACTCCAACAATTTACAATAATTCTTTCAAAATAGAAACATATTGGTATAATTGTACTAAGATGCCTTTAATGGGCTGAAATTTTAAGCTTTTCATCTAGGTCTGTGGCTACAAACCGCGCTGTAGGATAGAGATCTCGTATTCGTTCCTTGAAGGTGGATGCATGCTCTTCATTGGCTGTCTCCACAACTATGTTGGCCTGATAAACAGAAGTAGAAAATAAATCCAAGTGCTCAATGCTGATATGTTTATCTCTAAATCTATAACTCAAAGTCAAATATGTAGTTACATAAAAGTAACTATCTCACTAACAATTATTGAGGAGACCTGTGCCCAATGAAATGAAATCAACCAATCCTGGGATGTATGACTTTATAGGTATAGATGATCCATTCTAAAAATGAACTCCCCTCCACAAAACCGTGATGATTTCAACGTGTGAGAGGAAATACAGAAAAACAGAATACACAGAAAAAAAAATACAGAATTCGGTGGAGGGGCGTTCATTTTAGAAATGGTTTTACTATACCTATGTAGGTATGTAGGTTATTTTAGCAGCAAACTATCAATTGCACTGGTGTGGTGTAGTTTTTCAAAGTTTACACATCACACTCAATTCTCACGCTCAGCTGCGCAGAGATCACTGCCGCTATACCGGGGAGTTTACACGCCCATGAGTCATAAGCACTGATAGTGTAATGTAAAAGGTAAAGTTCTCATATCATACCCAAGTAGTAGCGACGTCATTGTGCACCCACATCTGCTCGGTGACCAGACTCTTGAGCACGGCGCTCTCGTCCGCGATGGCCTTGGTGAGCAGCTCGGGCCCGCCGCGCTGGTCCGGGATGGGCACCGCGAACCGCAGCAGGCGGCCGCTGGAGCCCAGTCCTCGTTGGATCACGCGCGAGAGACGACCGCTGTCTATGTTCCCGCCGCTGATAACGCAGACCGCGCTTAAAAGGGATCGAAAGTCAATAACTAGCATACTAATAGCGTGATTTCGCGGCATGTTAAAATATTTTAGATACGGTTTACTGTTCGAACATTGTTGTAAGGAACAATAATGTTCGAACACCCCTTTTAATAACATAAAATAGGCAAACTTTATTTGTGTCGGTATTTATTGGTAAGTACCTATATCGTACCTTTAAGTACCTATATCGTCTATCTATGTTAAGGGATCGTAGCGGCCGTCATAATTTTGTAGATTTGCGAGAAAACAGAAGGTTATGAAAGCCACGCTGTATGAATACCACCATCACCCTAATGCTTGGATACCAACGTCCAATAACATTATCTGTCAAAACGTCTCCAATTACTAGACTAAAAGTTAATTGTGGTGTTAACTTATAGGCATTTATAGTAGGGGAGGATTTAGCATCGTCGATGCTACATGGGGATTTACTCATTATTAGTAACTACACAAAGAGAGTTACGAGATGGCGAAGGCATGACGCAGTGGACAGCGAGTGTCTTACGCGAACTGGCTTCATTTGATTCTTAGGCTAGTAGTAGGTACCGTTTTCCTCTGAGCTCTGGGACGAGGCCCTGCATGACGGCGGCGACCGCGCAGACGCCGGCGCCGTCCGCCACCAGCCGCTCGCGCTCCAACATCGCGATCATCGCGCGCGCTATGTACGTCTCATCCACCACCAACTGTAAATAAATATCTCTTTGTCTATTGCTGGACATCATAGCAACACTTAACCACGTGGAGAGTTCGGAGCTTGAGTTTTAATTAGGTATTAGATATTTAATATCATAGAAACGTCCTAAATACACTGATAAATGTTTTATTACAACACCTGGAAAAGATACCTATCTGCAGTTTGTAGGTAATATTTGTCCTGGGCTGGAATAGAACCCGCAACGTCACGACGCAAATAAATAAACATGAAACTGGGTCGATAGTAGCTACATTCCACGATAAAGGCGCTAGGATTTCTAAATGAAGTAGGTACCATTCGATCCAGTCTTCCCTTGAGCGTTTCAAACGCATTAGCGCCGACAGTAGAGGCGTTGAGACCCTCGGCAAGATTGGAGGCCACGTTTACTCTTGTAGGTCTCCCGGCTTGCAGCGCTTTCATCATTGTAGGCACTTTTGAACATTCGGCACCCTGGAACAAACAAAAATCTTGAAACCAATCGTTAAACATGTAGGTATCTAGAAATCTAGCACCCCCGTTACACAAGCTTTGAAGTAACCACGGGGCTAAGATGTCGCTGTGTGAATTCTTCAGTAATATTTTTTATTATTATAACAACTCGCATAGACTTAACAATAGCTAAGCAAAACCTAATAAGCTGCGCCATATCTCCATCTCCAGCCCCGACGAATTCTTAATTACTGTGTTCAAAAGGAGCTACCATCGCCAGCCTCGAGATTGCACCTTAACTCACATAGACTAAACACGAACACTTAAGTTTCTTGCAGGCGACCAGCACAGCCGCCAGAAGTGAGCCGCATGCAGCAGGCACCAGCACTGCGTCAACTTCAGGCAGCTGCGTCACGATCTCCAGCCCGACGGTGCCCAGACCCGCCATCACTAGTGGATCATCGGCACTGTAACCACATGAACACACTTCAGTCACCTAGAGGAACCTCGTGGTTTCAAGGAAGGCTTCGAGTCCCAGGTAACTGTGAGTCATAGTTTGCATTTCCTGCGATATAATAGGTAGGTAGGTACTATCTTCATATGAAGTTATTTTTCCTCTATAGCTATGTTTTGACGGCTGGACCAATTGTAATAAAACATATCTAACTAAAAATCACGGCAAAAATGCACCCAGTTTAAGCCAAAAACTCAAGACAAAAAATGCAATGCAACATTTCGACCTGCGTGAGATGCGAACCTGCGTCTCCTAGTACCTACTCCGTACGCTATACTCGAGCAATATTTGTATTCGGTCTATTGAATTGACCTGATCAGGATCTGCCGGCTGTCCTTGACGACCTTCTGGCAGTAGCGCACGGCGTCGTCCACGCCCTGTCCGCACAGCACCACGTCCGCGCCCAGCTCCGAGCAGCGCTGCGCGAGCGCCGGCGACGTGCCCTCCGGCATAACCACTGTCACCTTCAATCAATCAACCATTTTGTATTTAATTCTCTTCTATACTAATAATAAATAACAATTAAAGACATTGTAGTTGCAATAAAATATGTACCTAGGTACTACTACTTGAATTTTGGGTAAGTTATACCTAAATATAGTTATACTATTTAAGGTTTTGACCACACCTATCAGTAGTTACAATAAGCCAAGAAAGAGGTCTACCAGTTTTGACAAAAGTTTCTGTGAGATGTAATAAATTAATAATCGCTAAAGTTGACTTTTCTAACATACATAGTTTAACTGACGTTCAACCGAATCACAACCGTAGTGTGGTGACCATATGTTTGGCTGACTGTACCTAATAGTCAACGATACTGAATCATCCAAAATATAGTGTAAGTAAACTAAGCTCACCGGTATCCCTAAGCTCCCTCCGTGGTAGGCCGCAGCCAGCGCCATGTTGCCGTGAGAGGGCACGATGATCCCTCTCTCGCACCCCTCTCTCCCGAGGGATACGAATGCGTTTCGGATCCCACGCTCTGCACAGCTGAAGTCAAATACTTAGGTACTTTAAATATATACCTACTGTATATTAGCAAAGGTACAAAGTTATGTTTACGAACATGTTCTTGACAACGTTAATAACGGCTAAACATAAACAAGTACCTATTAAACATGATTAGAGAGAAATTGATGTCTACTATGTAGGTGTAGCTCAAATCGATGCGGACAGGGTGTTATAAGATTAACGTGTCTCTGTGTGTTTGCCTGGTAGCATTGTAGTCCCCAAACGGCAGAACCGATTTTGTTTTTTAAGGTTTTTGGTCAGAAGTGCTGCAATGTTTCATCAAAATCGGTTTAGCTCTCTATGTAAAATAAATTAAAAATGTAAAATGTTTTCAAATGTCTTCTAGCAGGACAACTAATTATTAGTCGTAGATAGATAGGTAAAGGATAAAATATTATAAAATCGTTTTATTAACTAACTAACCTTCCCGTGTATTGAAGATTCTCGCATTTAAGATAAACTGCGTAATCCATAAACTTGCTATATTTTGCTTCCTGAAACACAAAAATTATACGATGCTTGCTGTTCTAAAGTCTATCTAGTACTTAAAAGCAAAATTTAAAAATACTTGGTCTTGGTACGCACACAAAGCGGGGTGTGTATAATTCCTCCTTCTATTCTTTCTGCAGCCTGCTTAACTTCAGAGAATGTTAATTTGTGTGGTCGTGCCTCTGTTCCTACATCGGATTCATCCTGAAAATATATTATATTCATAGATGTATTAAATTATGATAATTCTGTTTTTAACTGACAAAATACAAACAATTTGAACTTGATGCATAGCAATTTTTCGATTCTGGCGGGACTTGAACCTCGTCTTAGGCTTTCCGAGACCAACGCTGATACCGCTAAGCTATGAAGTTACATAATCTTGTGTCTTAATCACTAACCAAGTAGGTATATTATAAATGCATTATAATAATAATATGAATTACATAGGTAGGTACCCAACCTACCTACCACTTCAAAATATAAACTAAATAGGTATAAAAACCATTCTAAATTATAATACATATTTCATAGAGATCAAATTAAACTTGCCATTGTGATAAAATTGTAACAGGAAACTATTAATTTAACGACTTGTAAATTACCTACCGAAATGAAACCGAGAATTTAGAAATTGATGAATTATTTTGAAAGAAAAGAATGACGGAAGAAGCTGGTGACACTGTTTTCTCTTTTTGACTTTCTGTAACTCAACACCATTAATAAAGAAGAAGAATAGTCAGGGTCTAAGATTAGCGTCCTCTGATCCAAATGTATCGGTTCACATCGAGAACGAGACATTTGGGTTTGATATGCGATAAACTGACTCAATAATTACTCCAAAATTAGAACTGCAGCAACGTTGTTTTGTGTAGATGCCGTACTTAATTTACTGCGATCACCACCTGGTAATCGTGATGGTTATCCCTATAATCAAATCAAAATGCATTTATTTGTTACCAATCAGCACCACCAAATGTTTAATCAGCTTTAAGTACTTATTAAATCGTACGGAACCATAGGTTATGATGATGATGAAGAATAACAAAGAATAAACGATTCTGAATTTTTAATCTGTTTAATCATTTATTACCTTTTTACTTGAAATTTTATCGAATAACTTATTTTTATTTATAATAGATATAAACATTATTTTATCACATACTCTGGAGACGATTGTAAAATCACATATTCATAACATGATAAACGAAGATTGCGGGTAGTCTTTCATGAGCCGTTTCTCCAACTCCTTGGCGTGCTGAATGTCACTGGTTTCGATCAGCATGTTTACCTGAAAAAACATTACAATACCAACATGATTAGCTAATTAATATTAAAGTTTCAGTAAATAACTATCCAGTAGAACTATATAAAATAATTATATTATTTCTGCCTGAAGACCTGAATCCTAAACCCGCTCTCCTGAACCTCTAATCTGGAATAACACGCCCCGGCTTGGTTTCCTACAACGACGGGCGCGGCGCACGCATCCATCGCATATCGCATCTCAGCATATCCAGATAGGTACATAACATATACAAACCGACTGTGGGTGAAGCCTGTCGGTATATGGTTACCTAGCCGTTTTCGGCTACCTACTGTGACTGGCTTTATACCTACTCTGTTACTTGAAATATTATAAATCGGGATGTTTAGCTCTAACATGACTAATATACCCAATTTTTGCTGTAAATGTACGAGAACAGTGAGAACATGTCAGGATACCGTTGACATAATTATATGGTATGCTAGAATGTCCTCTAGCTTTAAGCTGATCACGTTAGTATGCCTGTCAATATGTTACGTACATTTTAGCATCTCGGATCACGGAGGGGAGCTATTTGTATTCTCTCAGGGGTAACAAACAACTAACAGATATAGTAAAGATATCCCGTCGCATCCAAGCGCGTTCGGGCACGAAGCTCTTGACATCAGCGTTGCAGTCGGTGACCTTGGCGAGCAGGCGCGCCACGGCGCCCGGCGCGTCGCCCAGCGTCGCGTGGAACTTCACCAGCCGCCCCTCCGCCGCCATGCCGCGGTCGATCACGCGCGGGATGCGACTGCTGTTTATATTCCCGCCGGATAGAAGGCATACCACGCTGAAATATCAATAAGCAAAGACTACCTATTTTAAGTTTTCCATTTTCGGATATGTATATATTTCGGATATGGATGTGAAAACATGTAATTAGTTTTTAGTAGTCATAAGAAGTGTTATATTTAGTTATAGATACTGTATGTTTTCCTAAAAAAAAAAATACCAAATCGACGGCGGACCAGACTACGCGACGCCACTCAAGTCCGCTAGACGTGGCGCTGGTTGCCTAGATATTAACGTTTCTAATACTGTAGTTCCCGGATTAACCGTAAGACTTGAAAGGTGGCGCGGGCTCTTAGCCGTATTCAACAAGAACTACGTTTGCATGTTATGGACGCGGATGACAAATTACGAAATACATTGGATATGAAACGCATCCATCATTCATGACGGTTTGAAAGTCGCTGCTAAAGTTAGTTCGGTTTACATCGAGTAGCCTACGACTCTATAAATAATAGATACAAAACTCTCTCCCCGACAACTAACTCAACTCACGTTTTCCCGCACAGTTCCGGCACCTTCCCGGCCATGACGGCGGCGACGGGGCAGGCCGCGGCGCCCTCCACCACCATCTTCTCTCGCTCGAGGAGGTTGATCATCGCGCGGGATACCCAGCTCTCATCCACTGTTATCTGATGAAAGGAAACTAGGGACTTAGTGAATAATTACGCAAGCATATCCAAGGTATAAAGTAGGTAGGAACTTTTAGGGTGGCCTGCATCGCCTAATATGGTGGTTATATTAGATCATATAATCCCACAAATGGGCACAATAGGTGAGGTACAATAATCTATTGTACCTACGTCATTGGGTTTTAGAGACGTATTGGTAATAGCAGTAAGGTCTTTAAATAAGTTAAATCGACTATATAAAAATAACTCGGGTTTTCCTTCCTGACGCTATAACTCCAGAACGCACGAACCGATTTCCACAATTTTGCATTCGTTGGAAAGGTCTCAGGAAAGGCTCCGTGAGGTTTATAGCAAAGAAATTCGGGGCGGGAGAGTGTAAAACGCGGGCGAAGCCGCAGGGCGGAAAGCTAGTGTAGTATAAAATCGTTTGACAACACACGCTGGAAAATATTTTAGGTTTTAGTGGCATAAGCCGATATAAGGTGTATTCTTCTTAAAATTAAATTACTTTTATCATAAGGCAATACCATTCTGTCCAAGTAGCCCCTAGCGATGTTGTAGGCGATGGTGCCGGCCTTGACCGTGGCGATGCTGTCCGCGATGGTCGGGTGCAGCTGGATCATGGAGGATTTGTTGTCCTGCAGCGCGCGGGTCAGCGTGGGAGCTGCTGAGCTTTCCACTCCCTGTTTAGTTCACTTATTTATTTATTTAGGAACATCAACAGAATCAACATGGACACAATGTAAACATTCACTATTTAAGAGTTTTATAAATTCATGTTATTCTAATTATAGATGAACACACGTGTTTAATCTTTAATATATCAGAATCAAAAATCAGGAAAAAAATGACGCATGCAGATAGGTATCATAAAGGGAGGCATATGTCTAGCAGTGGACGTCCAACGGCTGACATTATTTATGATGATGATGAGATAGGTATCTCTGTCATTTGCATCATGCGCTGGCCAACAATAAGATGCATAGTCTGAGGTAATGTGAGATATAAAAGTAGGTAAATATAATAGTAGAAAATGTTACATAAATAAGACAGCTGGGTTTGAGGCTCTTGACAGCGAGTATGAGGCCGGCCACCAGCGAGCCGCAGCCGACGGGGCACAGGATCGCGTCCATCCGCTCCAGCTGGGTCAGCAGCTCGAGCCCCACGGTGCCGTAGCCCGCGATCAGCTCTGCCCGATCTTGGCTGTAGTGTCGGTGAATTTGTTAAGAGTTACATAGACTATTACCAATCCTTAGAAGCGTTATAATATCTCTAGGTTACAATGAATGAAATAAGATATTGGACATACAGAATGAATAGGCCCTACCCTAGCCTAGCCGTTAGTTGTTTTATTATTTATTTATGTGTATATCTGCCAAATTTCATCAAATTCAGAGAGGTATGTCGGAACATACATACAAACAGAAACCGACCCTAACATATTTATTAATAATAGGTAGGTAGATGATATTAACACCCGGAACAACCGAGTCGGGAATAGAATCCGCAACCGTCGGCAAAGTCGTCAGCTGTTATAATAAATGATCAGATTAACTGGCCTGGCTGGAACTATGAAGTTAAATTAGAATTTCTAGTTTGGACGACTACAAAACCAACCTGAATCAGGTATCAATAGAATAGTACGAATACGCACCTATGAATATAATGAGCGCCTGTTTCAGCAGCATATGACAACGCGTGCAAGTCTGCGGCGCTGCTGTCATTCCCGTGCACTTTGACGATCGCAAAGTTCTCCTTCAATCTCTGCCTATCGACCAAAGGGCAGTCCTTGGGCACTATAACGTTGACAGGCACGGATTGTCGGTAGCCGTATTGTGTTATTGCGAGAATGAAGTTTCTAGCACCTGATACCACAACGCCTTTACTTTTGTCTTTTGGTAACATGGTAGAGAATATGTTGCTTGCACCACGGGCTTTGATGCTAGAAACAGAAAGACGACGTTTGACGTTGTAATAAAACCCATTCCAATAATATAATTAGGCAATAATTCTATTTGGATTTATTTATTTAAGTAAGTACTATAGAATCCAGACAAAGTTGCGAGTCAGTAAGTAGGCTAAGAGATATAGGATATAAATTTTCGATCTAGAAAGGCTGAATGTTTAAGCATACCTTCCTGTGTATTGCAAGTTCTCACATTTAAAAATAACGTTACATAAACCCTTTCCGATGTGTTTAGCTTCCTGAAAAAAGGTAAGTACTTACTGAATTAATGTAATAATTAAACGTTTGATTAAAAATTAATAAATTAGGTACTTACAACCACTGGAGTAAATACAACATCATTTTTTATTCTGCTGTGAGCTTCTTGAATATCTTCTAGTTTAAGCTTGATTTTGCTGAATGTTTCTTGTTCTATAGTTTGCTTTGAAAATATCCAATAATTAGCAAATAGAATGCTACTTTAAAATAAGTATGTTGTTAGAAAATTGTTAAGTAAAATTACAATTCATAACATAACCTTGGTCCACCAGTGGGAATCGAGCCCATTACTGATTTTCCCTGGCTGTTCTAACCACTACAACACTAGCAGCCAAGGCTAAACTGGAAGGTGTAGTGGTGGTGTTGTGATGTAATTTGTTTTACATACTATTTTCTGAATTATTTAGAAACCCCTATTGAGTGAATCTCTATAAAAATAAAAAGTAAGTATGTTGTTATTCTGTAATGTTGGATAGTTACCTTATATTTTATCTCTTTTACGGATGGAATAGTGTCACCGATCACATTAACTTTGAATTCCTTTATTTCCTGAGACATGGTTTAATTATGTATTTGTTAAATGTAAGTGCACTAAATAATAATAGAATAAAATATCTTTTAATGGTATCAGATAACATTTGCAGGCTATTGATCTAGTATTTTTTAACCTTTGTCTGTTGTTACTAATAATTTTGAACTACTAAATTAATTTTGAAAAAGAAGAACTTATAATTTAGATCCAATGATTTTTTAGATCATTATTTTAAGAATCTTCTGAAATTGTCAAATTTGAAGTTACTATAATGTTTACTAGTCTTTTTTTCGTTGCCATGGTGATAGTAAAACAACAAAAATTTTGTGAAATTAAAATTTATTATTTAAATTAAATAATAAGTAGAAACATTGTAAAACGACGATGTCTAAGGAATGTGCGGGTTGTTTGAATCCTGTTCAAAGTAGAGAACGATTAAGATGTTGTAACTGTAAAAAGTGGTACGATCTCGAATGCGCCAATGTGATGATAAAAACCTTTCGACAAATGAGCAGCGATACCCGTAACTCCTGGGCTTGTCAAGAATGTCGTTATAAAGTGCCGAAGGGTGATAACACTGATGTCCCCATCTGTTCCGCAGCTGAACCAATAGCACGCCGCACAGGTATACCTACTCGTCCATCACAAACACTCCCTTCTCGTAATAAGGCTAAACCGGCCAACTCATCGGGCGACGACGTAACATCCATATCAGACTCTTGTCCATTTCCACCAAATCATTCACCACTGGAAACGAGTACTTATTCTGGACAAAACGGCTCGCAATCGTCTCTCTGCGATCCGGATCTACAAGAACTACCCATAACCAAAAAAGAATTAAAGGATATAATAGCCAAGGAAATAAGTTTTTCACTAAAAACTTTAGCGACAGAACATAGCAAGCAGCTTAAAGAAATTGTAGATAGTTTCCAGCAGACCATTGCACTATTCACCTCCAAGTACGACGAGCTTAAAGCTTGCCTTGACGATAAGTCAATTAAAATAGATAGCCTCGAATCTGAAAACCTGAACCTTAAACAGTCCATTCAGGCCTTAAACGCAAAAATTATCGCCTCAGAACAGCAGGATCACAACATTACAAACAAAGCAAGCCTTGTCCTTGACAAAGAGTCTATCAAATTAGAAAGACTTGAATCCGAAAACCTGTACCTTAGACAATCTGTCCAGACGTTAACTGCAAGAGTTAACGCATCAGAACAGCACTCCCGCGCCAGCAACATTGAGATTCAGTGCCTACCAGAAAGTAAAACTGAAGATCTAATAGGTACGGTTTTGCATATAAATAAAGAAATTAAGTGTGACATTGTTGAAGCAGATATCCTGCACTGCACTAGACTAGCCAAGAGAAACACAGAAAGTGCCCGTCCCAAGTCGATTTTGGTAAAATTCTGCAATCCTCGACGCCGTGACGCATTCCTGGCTGCGGCACTTAAACATAACAGAACTCATCCTAAGAACCGTCTCAACTCAAGTCACGCTGGTCTGTCATCCACGAAACATCTTCCTATCTACATTGTGGAGCACCTGTCCCCGGAATTGAAATCCCTACACGCAGCAGCTCGAGCACGTGCTAGAGAGTTTGAGTACAAATTTGTCTGGGTTCGTAACGGACGCATATTTATGAAAAAAACGGAAGACACTGATCGCATACTTATAGACAGTGTCTCAAAATTAGAATCTATTAATTAATTATTTAATTTGTGTAATTTACTTAAGATTTTTTTTTTTTTCTCTTTTTTTAATTTTAGTTTGTATTATAACCTTTGTAACCTTACTTCTTATGTACAATCCAAAGGCAAACCTTAACTTTTACTATCAGAACGTTCGAGGATTAAAATCTAAAACAACAGATTTTTTCCTTAATGTTAAATTACAATCATACGATATAATAGTACTGACTGAGTCTTGGCTTAACGATAGTGTTTACGACACAGAGCTCTTTGACGATAGGTATGTCGTATTCAGGAGAGACCGTGAATCTAGCAGATTCTCTAAAAGAAAAGATGGCGGTGGGGTTTTAGTAGCAGTCGCCAAACATTTGAATGCAGTAAGAATTATAGAATTTGAAAGTACCTGTGAGGATATTTGGGTTAACATAGTACTAAAAAATGGAAAGTCCCTATCCAAATTATGTATCTGTGCAGTCTACTTGCCATCTCCACTCCAACTTGATATTCTTAAGGAGTTTACAGACAATGTTCTCGAAAAACTTAATTCAATAGATCAAGAACATCTGGTAATATTGGGTGATTTCAACCTTTGCAACTTAAATTGGATCCTAGAAGATAACTGCTCACACTGCACAGTGTCTGGTACCAACTCAGAATCAAATGCATGTTTTCTAGATTTCGCAGCCCTAAACGACCTTCAACAATTTAATTACACTCTCAATGACAACGGGCATACTCTTGACTTAGTACTAAGTAACAAAAATGTGCTTAACCTCAAACGTAGTGAATCACCTCTCTCTAGAATAGACAGCCCTCATCCACCACTAGAGTTTTTTATCCCAATATCTGGGGATATCATTCTTTTACCAGACAACCATATCGCAAGACACAACTTTTTCAAAGCCGATTACGATCTTGTTAATAATGCTCTTAAAGCCATAGACTGGTCTGAAATTTTTCGCGATTGTAAAAATAATGTAAATGAAATGGTAAGACAATTTTACACGTCTATTAGAACTGTCATTCAAGACACAATTCCTATCAAAAAACATAAGCCAAATCACTATCCTGTTTGGTACACGATGGAGTTAATACGTATGTTTAAAGAAAAGGATAAATTACACAAAAACGTAAAACGATTTAATAACCCCCTACATCGTGAATGGTTTGAAGAGTTACGCAGTGACTGCGGTAAATTACAAAAAATTTGCTATACGAAATATATTAACCTTATAGAGAATTCCATTAAAAAAATCCTAAGCTATTCTGGTCATTTATCAAAGGAAAAAAAAAGACTACCGGAACGTACCCTTCAGAAATGATATTAAAAGACAGAATAGCTGACAATGGTAAAGATATAAGTGATTTATTCGCAGAAAATTTCTCATCAATTTATTCAAAACCTGTCAATTTCCATCCCAATGATGTTCCAGAATTTCCAGATACTAAAATTAATACCAGTGTTGCCATTGATACGGCAATTGCCGTATTATACGGCAATCCACGTTTTATTTTCAGCAAATACGGCATACGGCAGGACTCTCATTGCCGTATCACAATATACGGCAATTGGCTGTAACTGAAACGAAAGTGAAAGTAAACGTTTTTCACTAGCGTAATAAATGAACACAGCCGAGGAAATCCTTACTTTTCCTGACTATAAACATAAGGTCATATTTTATAGCGGATTTACACTGTAAGCGCGTTAGTCGACTAACTAGGTCTGAAGTCTCGCTCAGTTTGCATAGGCTAGAAAGAGATGCCTTCTGTTCAACGCAATCCGAAATGAACTTTATTGCACAGTTTACTGGGCTGACAAGACACAAACCGAAATGAACTTTATTGCACAGTTTACTGGGCTGACAAGACACAAATGTTGTATAGTCTCATTATTAAATACCTCCGTAGGGATTAGCCAATTTATTTATGTATACTTATTGAATTAAGAAATTTTTTGTTTTGGTTAAGAATTGTTAAGTTTTGTTAATTTAAGTTAATTCCTGTTATTATGTTTTTCCGATAAGGCGATGTGGTCGCTCAGCGACAAAGCCTTGTTCTAGTAATTAAATAAAAAAAAAACTTTATTGCGTTGCATTTAGAATCTAAAATTTCTTTTTCAGAAAGATAGGCCAGAAAATCCATTATTTTGACCAAAACCCCATATCGTGCCATCTCTCTCGCTATTTTTTTGACTTTATTCTACTGAAATACGGCAATTTTAATTTTTTTTCCCTAAAATACGGCAATCCAGACTGTGACATACGGCAGCTCAACTTTTTACGATAGCAACACTGATTAATACATCCACGACTCTATGCACAATACATTTAGATTTTGACGACATCTTTAAGGAACTCAAACATCTTGACATTTATAAGGGCGCAGGGATGGACGGCCTGCCACCAATTCTTATCAAGAAATGTGCATCAACATTGGCCACTCCACTTGAAGTAATTTTTAATTCATCCCTTAAATCTGGAATTTTCCCCGATGTATGGAAAGAATCAAAAATAGTACCTATCTTTAAATCAGGCCAGAAAAATGACGTGGCAAATTATAGGCCTATCTCTATTCTTCCAATATTAGGAAAAATTTTAGAAAAACTAGTTACAAAGCACTTATCATGGCACCTTAAACAATACATAAACGATTTTCAACACGGATTTATGATAGCCCGGTCTACTACAACCAACTTACTGTGCTACTCTTCCGAACTCTCAATCTCTACTGATAATAAAATACCTGTTGATACTATCTACACGGACTTCAGCAAAGCTTTTGACAAAATTGACCATGGTTTACTTTTATCCAAACTTACTCGGCTCGGCATAGCTGGGAGTTTTCTCTCTTGGCTCACTTCTTACCTTAAAAATAGACCATCAGTAGTTACAGTATCTGGATACCAATCTAATGCTTTCATCGCCTCATCTGGAGTTCCTCAAGGCTCACACCTAGGTCCCATCCTTTTTAATGCTTACATAAATGACATTGCAGATAACTTTATTAATAGCCAAATTTATTTATATGCCGACGATATGAAAATACTTAAACCTATCCATACCTCACAACACGTTTCCGAGCTACAAGAAGATTTAGACAGACTATCAGCCTGGTCAGAGCGTAATCGCATGCCCCTTAATGTCCAAAAATGTTACCACATGTCTTTTAGTCGCAATAAAACTACCCCTAGCCATCGCTACTTTTTAAATAACTGTGAACTAACAACCGTTAAACAAACCCGTGATCTAGGCGTTATTTTCGATTCTCATCTAAAATTTGATAAACAAATTATGACTATTGTTACGAAATCATTTAAAACATTAGGATTCGTAATCAGGAACACCAAGGAGTTTAAACATACATCCACCAAAATTAAATTATTTAAGAACCTAGTTAGACCCATCCTTGAATATTGCTGTCAAGTATGGAACCCGTACTACGATGTATATTCCAAAAGAATTGAAAGCGTTCAGAGGCGTTTTCTTTATCACTTGTCATACGCTAACAAAATGGCTAGGAAGCTTCCAAGTTACAAAGACAGGCTCACACACTATAACATGCACGAACTCTCATTTCGCAGAACTTATTTAGACCTTGTGTTTCTGCACAAAATGTTTAATGGTAGCATCGATTCAACCGAACTTGTCAACAAACTTGAAATTCATGCTCCAACCCGACTACCTAGGAAAAAATCTTATAATCTTTTTGCTACAAAACATTGTAGGACTAATGTAGGTAAACATTATTCATTGCCAAGACTCTTCCGCCAGTACAATACTCTTTCAAAATGTGAAGACATCGATATTTCTGATAAGTTGCCTAAATTCAAAAGATCTTTATATAAAATATTACTACCAAGATCTAACCAATTACCCCAAGCCTGAATAACCTTTTTATTAATTTTTTTTTCTTTTTTATATAATGATTACAGTTTCTAGTTGTTGCCACAAATTCTTAAGAACTTGTAGACTTACCTACTCTTTCATGAATCTTTATTATATAAAATAATTATTTTCATTTTATTTCAATATTAAGTTATTTTTAAGTTTTTATCTAGTTAGTTTTTTTTTTTTTAACCATAAGTTTAGTTATAAGTCTCAGCCATAAAATTGTCTAAAAATAATGTGCACGCTGTGGCCCCCTGTAATTGAAAGAACATAAGTTTCGAAGACCTTGTGAATAATGTTTAGAATATATATCAATGTATCTTTTGTTGGGAGTCCTTAAAATAAATAAATAAATAAATGCAAGTAATAGAGATGTGTAGGTGCTATGAGTAATGCAGTACGCGTAATATAGCACGGCCGCGTACTATAACAGTATCTATAGCCCGACAAAATTTAGCATGACACATGGCACTAAACATGGCATGGTTGGCGAAGGGTTGGCGTGATTGGCGGAGCGCGCCTGTCAATTGCAACTGCATACCGCGCGTTCCGTGTCACGTAACTTAGCGGTGTTGAATGATAACGCTATGTCTAAGTGCGTAATTGTTTGTAGCTTTTAATATACAATTAGAATAAATTTATAAGAGAACTAGTAGTGTCTAGGTAAACCTTACATAGGATTTAAGACGCTACTAACCATGTAATGTACCAAATTTACATACTATCTATCTATCTCTGCGATCGGCGCGGCTGCGTACGCTCGGGTGTCCGTCATTTCAGTATCGTTAGTTTCGTTCTGATTCGAGTGCAAGCGAGAAGGGGTGTCGGCTGAACTGGATTCTGTCTCTGTCACAAGCAGCGCCGTTTAGTATAATCTTTATAGTATTGCGTTCTAGATAAGGGTTACGTTCCTTTGGCACCGTCTTCCACTCCACTGTCCGTGGATACTTCAGTACCACAAACGTCAAAAAGCCAATATTATTTGGTAACACAACCAGTTGTTGTGGTCTACTAATATTGCCAGTCCTAAGCCTGAAGACCCCTTTTTATACCATAATTATTGGGGTTAAGTATGAAGGAAAATCAACTTTGTTAAATAAAGGTCAGACCGGTGCCGTGCCGCGCAATTGCGGTTTGCTTCATTGCAATTCATAGAAAATAAATAATATTTGGCATAACATACTACATAATATAATAATGAAAGGTCTGTCAATGGCTATAACCTACATTACATCTGAACTGAACAGTAGGTAAGTAGGTACATTCAGTAAGTAAGTACCTGCACTTTTACGTAAAAGCGGGCCCTTTAAATTACTTAGCATAGAATAGCGCGTCACGTCGGGTCATGTTTAGAGTACTGCGTACTGATAAAATGCTATATGACGCGGTACCAAATGTCATGCTATATGGCATGACATTAGAGAGTACTGTTTTGCGCATCTCTAGCAAGTAATATTCAATAACAAATTATAGTCCGGGATCCGTAGTACATGGAAATCAAGTGATTACTAACAAGCTAATTTTTGGTGAGTAGCTTCGTTTCGATGAGACGTCCAAAGATATCCTATACCCAACTCTCGATTGTGGTAGCTAACAGAGATATCAAGGATTAAAAAATTCAAGGATGTAAAACCGGGATAACGGACCACGAAATTTGTAGGACAATATGTTATATCTCAAGATAATTATCTAAATTATATAAAAACATGTTTGTCCTACAAAACCTCTGGTTTGATCAAAGAGTCCGCCATTTCCAAAATGTGTCGAAAACGAGGTCAATTTAAATGATTACTATGATTACTAACCAGCTGATTTTTTGTTGTATACTTAATTAATACTTATAAAATCTAACGGACATATTGTCCGACAAATTTCGTGGTCCGTTATCCCGGTTTTACATCCTTGAATTTTTTTATCCTTGATATCTCTGTTAGCTACCACAATCGAGAGTTGGGTATAGGATATCTTTGGACGTCTCATCGAAACGAAGCTACTCACCAAAAATTAGCTTGTTAGTAATCACTTGATTTCCATGTACTACGGATCCCGGACTATTACCTCAGAAGAAGGAAAATACAAATTACATACCATGGATATGACAGAAATTGGAGAATGTGAATTAAAAAGTTTACTGCATAAAGTAATTCTATCAAGGGGATTGTGTTGAGAAATTGTCTATTAGAAGATGTAACTGCCACATCATAATATGCATGTGTGTTGTTGTGGGCTATAATATATTCTGTGAGGAAAGTGGTACAATACCACAGGATAATCAATTTTAATATTGCAAAAGCCATATTAGTATTTCACTACAGGTTCCTAGTATTGTTGTTATGCTACTTTCTAACTCAAGGTAAATATGTTTAGTTGTTTAGTCTATAATAAAAATCAAGATTTGTAAGTATTTAAGAATTTAATAATATAGAAAGACTAACCTAATTAATTGCTAACGCATCATTTTGAGCCTCTTGAGCTAACTGGACTTGGAGATTCAAAAGTTTATTTTTTAACACCACAATGCCCATTAGAACAATATTCTCCGGTTTCAATGCTCCAGCTGATTCCACATTATAGAAAAATTTGTTTGGTTTGGCTTCCCAGTTGAACTCAGCTTCATACTGGTCGTCGTCTAACTCAGTGTGTTCGCTTTTTGGCCACTCATCTGGCTTTGGGAACAGTGTGTGCCTCATAACATTGTCAGGGTCGTATTCAAAACACACACCCGCAGTGGGGTTCCATTTTGCATGTTCTTTCCCAAAGCCCTTCTTGGCATAAGCCCGCAGTTTCAGCTCTTGTCCTTTTCGCAGCTTGATAATCAGAATTTCGTCGGTCTCACCGTAATCCGCCTGGTCCTCATCTCTGTGCCGCGACGTGACGGGAACCACTCTCGGGTCACTGGACTTCAAGTCGGCGGTGGTGACATGTCGAGTTTGCTCATCAGAGCACTTTACGTCCAGTGTGAATTCAACACTGCACTCTGAACAGAAATCTGCGCACATGCAATCTCGAGAATACCGGATTTTGTCCACCACATCGTCGGAAATGAGTGGAATAAGGCCGATACGATGCGCGAGGAACTCGTCGCTCAGGACAGTTGAGTTGGCTTCGAGCTGGACCCAGTCGATTGCCATAGTTGGGGTTTCAGCAATGAAAACACGGCGCATACTATTGGCGACACTCAGCTCCGTATCTTCAACTACGAATTTAACGTTATCGTCCGTAAGCTCGGTAATGTGAACCGAAGGTTGATTAGCGTACGGCATTTTAACATAGGAAATCTAACGTTATCGAGAGAATGTAATGCACAATGTAGAATAGATAGAATAACTTATTGTTGTTTTCGCTTCAGCTCGCTTTGATTTGATTCAGCACGGCCGGCAGCAAGCAAGCAATCGAACAGCGAAATATTTTGATAGTATTATATTCCTGACGTTGACAGTGACAGATGTTGCCAAAATAACAATAGCCCAGTCACGTTCGCCACAAACCAAAAAAAGAACAAATAAATAAAAATCGTAATAACAGTAATTTAGTACGAACTAGGATTAGGATACGGTGAAGGAAATGCGCATTTGCGTATAGTTTGCTTTGTCGTCTTACCTTCATTGATTTTAAACAAAAAAAAATTATTTTACTGTATGAATAGTTTTACATACATAGGGTAGCTAATTTAATTACATAATTATGTACACAAACATTAAAAAAAAAACATAATCATTATTAGATTAGATTGTTTTATGCTATCAGGTATCTACTTAATATATATGTTTATAATTTTTATGTTGTTTCTAACATAACTAGTAATGACTTTTGGCGCTAAATTCAATTAAGTCGACAGACTTTGAAGTAGGTACCTATATAAGTAAGGTAAGGTAAGGCTAGGTACCTATTTATTTTTGTTGTATTATTATTAGCTTATTTGACTGATTTGTGATTGCCAAAACTGCGTACCTACGCACAAGTACCTAACAATTTTATAAGTAACTGCAACAAGTATAAGTATAGTATAAGTAGTGCAAGTATAAGTAACGCAGGGTTCACTATCAAAACTAGAACTAGATTAAGCGCAGTCGTGTGTATCCTCGTAGCACCAGCGTAGATTCGTAGCACTCACGTGTAGCAAGGTGATAACTAAAAGTATACACAGTACCTACAAAAAACGTTTATATCTAAGTACCTAGTGTTTATCCCCCTTGTATTTAAAATCACCCAGTCTATGCACTTTTATGATCACAAACTTCATCATAACTGAAGTTAATCTACCGCTCATTAGAATGTAATTAGAAAAGTGTTTACTATGTAGGGACCTACTTAACTATCAATCTTACGCGTTTAAGTATGCTCACAAGTAGGAATTTAACACAATCATCTCATCGAATCGCGCGTGTCTTGTTATCGCTTTCAAATAAAATACTAAACAGTTGACAAACGAAAATGGAACGATATACATGTGAACCCTCGGTAAGTTATCATAATATTTATTATGTATTGATAAAATTATCGATAATTGACTCTAAGCAATAACCTATAATATAATATTAGTTGTTGTGAACTTCTTAAGATAATTCCGCCATAGATTGTCGATGATTAGACATTCGTTATGAATACCATTTCGCGAGTGAATGCCACAGGGGGTGGACTGATTTTTGGGTTCAGTCATGTTTCTTGTCATAAATATTGTTAGATTTAAGTTATAGAGGAGCAATATGGTGTTCCAGACGATAGAGTTTGACCCTATGTGCGACAAAGAACGTCCTCAGAAGATAAGCTTCGAGGATGTATCGGCGGCTGCGTACAGGATTCAAAGTGGAATATCAAAAACGCCATGCGTGGTAAGTTTTTTCATAATATTGTTTATGCAAAAAAAAACTATGTTTTCAGTTTGACACTTAAGTATTACTTAGATTTTATTTTGTTTTAGTAAGAAGGAACTCACAAATCTTTACCTACCATGTTATTCGGCTCTGCCCACTTAATTCCCATGTTTTTTACCCTTTAAACTTTTTCTTGGGCTAAAATCAGACTATTTTCATACCACCTAAATACGAAAAGTGGTATTGTTTTTTTATTTATAAATTTATAGCTTTTAAATGTTTCTACAATTCTATTGTGTATTATTTACATCGTAGTTACCTATAGGTATAGAAATGGTTTTTGTGAAGCATTGTATCTACTTAAAATGTTATTTCTGAAGACGTTTTGTGATCGTTAGATACATCATAGGTAGGAGGTACATCACGAGAATACCTATGCCGGATCCAGTTATCACAGAACCTAAAAACAAATTTTTAACAAACAGATTATGATGTTTTTATGCCATCTAAAAAACATTAACTGGCGATATAGTATGATGCAGATAGTATTAATAATATTTTATATGTTGCCAGAAATCCCACATGTCCCAAAACTTCGGAATGGAAATATATCTCAAGAATGACTTTTTGCAACAAACAGGAAGGTGGGTTCACTAACAAATTATTTACATTGAAATGTCTGTTTAATTTCAAGAATTCTGGGCGCTTTGCATCCTGGAGGGTATATTAGAATTTAAAGATTTTTTTAAATGGCAATTTTTTCTGTAGGTAAATATTTGTATTTTTAAGAATAAATATATAACGATATTTGGAGTTAATAACACCTCTAATTCCATCTTCAGTTTCAAAGAAAGAGGCGCTCGAAATGCTCTCCTTCTTTTATCCGAGGAGGCCAAATCTCGTGGAGTGATATCCGCGTCGCTAGGCAACCATTCACAGGGGCTCAGCTACCACGCCAACATTCTGAATGTGCCCACAACGGTCGTCATGCCCAACGTGGCGCCTATCATGAAGATACAGAAGTGTCGCTCTTATGGAGCGAATGTGATCGTGCATGGGAATGACATGAAGGAAGCTAAGTTTCACGCTATGACTTTGGCTAAGGAGCGAGGATTAACTTATATCAATGGGTAAGAAATATAAATTAAATGAAATATTAAATTAATGATTGCTGGAAAATTAACACAGCAACATTAGAATGTAGACAGATATTTTTTAGTATAGGTACATATAAATTACACCCAGAACAACCTAGGTACATAGAACAAACATTTGCAGATCGTACAAATTTTTGCCCCGAGAATGGAACCCGCGCTGCGTCGCAACGCTCGCTGCGCCACAGGCGTCACAGGGGTCATCAAATAATAATGTTCTTAAAAAACTGATTTTGTTTTTATGTTAAAATAAACAAATTAACATATTTTGGTCGACCTAGTCTCAACATCCCTACATTGGAGGTTTAATTTAATTGGTATTACAGCTATGACCACCCCCACATCATGGCTGGGCAAGGCACCGTGGGTCTGGAGATCGTGGAGCAAGTGCCCGATGTGGACGCGGTGCTCGTGCCCGTGGGCGGCGGCGGCCTCTTGGCCGGAGTCGCTACTGCCATCAAACATCTCAAACCACATGTGCTTATTTATGTAAGGATCTACTTAATAGGATGATTTAATATATGCATGGTCTTTCGTGCCACCTCTTCACACGAAATATTGTTTACCATGTAGTACAGTCACAGGTGGGGTGTTCTAAGATGTCATAATACCTTGAAATTCAGGTATCTAGGCGTGGGTTCAAGCCTAGCTGGTGGTGGATTAGTAGGTAAAGTCATAAATGGACGACGAAATGGGAAATCATTGTCGGTGATCGCAATAAATTGGTACAGGAGACAGAACAACGCTGCGTCCTGTCTTCTGGTACATAAAAATAACAAACATAAAATAAACGTACCTAACCTAGTCATGTAGAGGACCTCCTCCTATTTTTGCAGTCGGTTAAAAAAAACACTTGCGTAAAACGCTGAAGCATTTCAGTGTTGGATAGTACCTACATATATCAATATACAAACACTTATCGTAAAAATACGCAAGCGTCGTGCGGGTGTTACTGTTTAATAAAAATCACATAAAAACCTGTCTGTTTGTATGTTCCTCAGGGTGTAGAGACGGAGAAGTGCCCCAGCATGCGGGAAGCCATGCGGCACGAGCAGCCGGTCAGCGTGGACATCCGCTCGACGCTGGCCGACGGGCTCGCCGTGCCCACCGTCGGGTACAACGCCTACGTCACCGCCAAGTCTTACGTCGATAAACTGGTAATAAACTGCTCGAATTTATTAGAGAACTCCTAGTGTCTAGATAGACCTAACATAGGATTTTAGACACTACTAACCATGTAATGTACCATGTCTTTCATTAATAAATACTATCTAAACACGGAATCATAATGATCAACCCTATTTACCTACGTTAACACTGCTGGGACTCAGTGACTTCTCTCTTGACTTAAAAAAAGTTAAAACCGTCCCAATTGTCGCAAAAAATATAATAAACATTTAAAGTGCCAAGTAGGTCACAAATTGGCCGAATATACTGTCCGAATTGTCGGAGAGCCAAGTTCTCAGAATATGAAGGTTTCCTCACGATGTCAGCCATCACCATAGATCACGTGTTTTTAAAGCCAACATACATTTTTTCCAAATTCAAATGAAAACAAAAAAATCAAGATGAATCGTCCATAGTTGCGTGGCGGCGGGTTTTGGACCCACGACCTTTGGAATAAAAGTAGTGAGTGTTCCCACTCAGCCAACACGTGTCCTACTCGACAGTAGGTATTGTGATTGTGATAATTCAATTTCAGCTTAATCAACTATTAAAAGGTCTTACCTTTCATCTCTTTCTCGTTTTTATGATGATTAGTTGTTACATGTACCTACCTAATCGTAATGGACTTAGTAAGTACCTATAGCTACTTGTCAGTGTCTATACTTGAACCACAGAACATAATAATTACACTATAGGTAGGTAGTTAATTAGGTAGTCCATGTGTATAGTTCCTGAAAGTAGTTTTTTTTACCTACTGTTGAGCTATCATAATCATAAGTATCTATGTAGTTTATCTACAAATTTATTAATTTACCATATTTATACATAATATTAGTAGGTATGTTAGATTAATTATGTTTGTAAGTTAATTTCTGCAAAACTTGTAGGATGGTATACTTAGTAGTAGTATATGCATGTAGGTACCAATTATTGTAAGATTTCACGCATTACAAAGTTCACAAAGATAATAAATACAAAGCATCCCAGTATATTAATATCGCTATGTTCATTAATCTTTGACCTATCTTCTGATAAAATCTTATACAGTAGGTACATTATAAACATGGACGTCAAGTCATTTACGTTTATAGTATTTGAAATACCTACCACTAGACAACAGCTGAGACAAATCCGCCATATTTATTTTCCTTGCGTTACGTTTATCTGCGCAATAATTTCCCGCCATGCTTTGATTATAAATCATATCAATTACTAGCTTTCCGCCCTGCGGCTTCGCCCGCGTTTTACACTTTCCCGCAAATTTCTTTGCTTTATTATAGCCTATGTTACTCGGGGATAATGTAGCTTTCCAAAGGTGAAAGAATTTTTGAAATCGGTCCAGTAGTTTCGGAGCCTATTCATTACAAACAAACAAACAAATCTTTCCTCTTTATAATATTAGTATAGAAAAATCAAAGAATAATATAATGTATACTTATGTACTATATTAGTTACAATAGCTAGTTTCATCAACATCTATTTTTGCGTGAAAGAGTACATAACAAAATTATAAGGCTAATATGCATGTAATTATCTATTATTATGTCAGATAACAGTGAACGAAGAATGGCTGGCGCGCGCCATCTTGCGGCTGGTGGAGCAGGAGAAGTTCGTGGTGGAAGGCGGCGGGGCCGTCGGCGTGGCGGCCATCATGGCTGGACTGGTGCCCGAGTTAACTGGGAAAAAGTAAGAGTATCTCCTTTAAGTTAGATATAGGTACATTATATCTCCACATATCGTAGATAACAGTTAACGTGAACTTGTAGTTGTGGAGAACAGGGTTTGCAAAATTTTACATCAACTAACGAGTTGAAGTTTGAAATAAATATCATGAGGATGTGGCGCGGCGGGCGAAGGCCCTCGCCTCGCGACTATGTTATATTCTCATTAGAAGTTATAGTTTTCCACCCGCGTCTTTTCCCACGTTTTAATTTTAACTTTCCCGCGTTTCCCATTCAGTAGGTAGTTTTTGCGAGAATCACTAACAAACATCTGTTTATCCATTCTTACAAACTTTCGCACATAATGATAATTATAAGATAGTAGGATAATTGTTCCGGGTGTTTTTTTATCATTACTAAAATGACACAAATCGGTCACCACTCAGCATATGCTGCCGAAGCTACATGAGCAACTACAGCTCTGGTTTTCTGTGGTGCCGTGAAACAGAGACGTGAATTTTTGCAGGGTGGTATGCATTCTATCGGGCGGCAACATCGACACAACCATCCTGGGCCGGTGCCTGGAGCGCGGGCTGGCGGCGGAGCAGCGGCTCGTCAAGTTCAAGGTGACGGTGAGCGACCGGCCCGGCGGCATCGCGGAGCTCTGCAAGCTCATATCCTCCATCGGCGTCTCCATCAAGGACATCATACAGGAGCGGGCCTGGGTGCAGGGGGATATCTTTAGTGTCATGGTATGATGTCTAATATTTCATGCGATATTGCCTATGGTTCCTTCCAATGGGAATTGTACAAAACAAATTAAAAAGGTATACATATATTATATCTTATAGGTGTATAAAAATAAATTGCTGTTCCTTAGTCTCGCTATAACTCGAGAACGGCTGGACCTACTTACCTGGTATTTTTGGTCTTGAAACATTTAGGTATAGTCCATTGAAGGTTTAATTAAATGGTGAGAAAATTATAAAAAAATTATAGGCGTAGAACTATATTATTAAAACGGTTGGGCCGATTACGATGATTTTGCAGAGCATTTTGGCAAAAGGCTACGGGCAGCTCAGCTAATCAGCTAGTTTAAACGACCTCTGTGGCACGGCGGGCGTGAGTCAGTCTGCGAAACAGGAGATTTGGGATACGAGCCCCGCCCTAGAATTATTTAATTTTAACTAAGTAACTCCTAGAACACTGTGTTCTGGAATATCCAGCAGTATTTATTTATTACAGGTAAAAGTAGTCTGCGAGACGAGAGGTCCCGAGCACATGAACCAGCTGAGAGACGTGATCATCAGCAGCTACAGAGAATGGGAGTTCCCTGGCGATGTCGAAGGTAGCCTGAGCGGTGCAGTCAGTGAAGCTTCTTTGGATCGAATTTCACATTGAAATATCTATGGGACAAGACTTCCTATTTTAAGCATTAACTAAACTAGTTATAAATTGTATCATAATGTGTAGGTACTATACAGGTATATTATTCAATAGTAGGTACCTATGTTGCTTAATCAGTAGGTAGATTTGTGTTATTTAATTTTTAGTTTATTATTTCTTTAGACAGGATGAAATTGTGTAAACTTTGTTTAGTTTATTTCCATAGGTACTTGGAGAATAATATAATTAATAAGATACGATTTATGATCAAGACCCATGATACATGATTATTTTATACAAAAAAAGAAGTTTCATTTTTAGCAAATAGATGGACAGATTATTCTGTGAAGGTACCTACTTTATGAACTTACTGCGATCTGCGAACTGCGATCACAAAACCGCATAGTAAGCGTGGTGGTTAAATCAATTCTCCCCAACATCTTTATTGGGTTTAACAACACGGATAACCGTTGTCACGGGCTCAAAACTACAGCTTTCGAGTTCTTGTTAAGTTAGACTAGAACATAAGAACTAGTTTTAGATATAGGTACCGCACTGTACCGCATGACTAAATAAAATACCTACCTACTAAATAAACGCGAGGGTTACTTTATCCTTATTCCCTTCCTTAAACAAATATCGTATTTGTTTATACTGTAAGAAGTGGAAATATACATATTTTTCTAGGGAAACCTAGTTATAGATAGGGGATCCTATTCGAATAAGTTAGGTAGGTACCTAACCGACTCTACCTGAAATATTCCTCATTTTAGTTGAGTATTAAGAACCTTCTTGCTCCTTCTTTGTTCTGAAACAAGAATATTTTGACAGAGAATTTCATTATTTTGTTTGAAATTGTTCATTTACTGTTTTGAATGCCGAAGAGAATGTAACGTTTTTATGTAGCAGAAGAATATAGTAGGCACTTTTGTATTTTTCTATCACAATTTTTGGCATGAGTCTCTAAATTCTCCGTGAAAACCGTAGCCGATTCCATCAGCTAAAATGAGCAACCCCAATGTTAGTAATTTGGTCAAATGTTTTATAAATATATTTTGAGGTAATGTTCTTTGAATGTGTGGACTATAAATACCTACCATATCTTCTCGTTGGTAACTAAGGGATTGGATTTGTATACTTACCTATAAAGCTTCAGCAGCATCCTCCTATGTTCCGTGACAACTTACTGTGTGTGAATCAGAATAGCGGGTGTAATCTTGTGAATCAGCATATAATAAATGTGGGTCGAATGTAATGTTGTGTTATGTTGTTATGTGTTATGCGTGGTGATAGTACTTATTCCCCAAAGACCTAATGGGTACCTAATATGGATTTTGGACGTTATGACGAATGATCCTTTTCTTCTTGCGAAATCTTCATAAAAACTGTCTGCAGGACATTGAATTCGATGAATTCTGCGACCCCAATAACCCTCGCACCATTATGTTCGACGACATTCAGGCTGCGGCTAGAAGAATTGCTGGGCAAGTAGTCCATACTCCATGCACGGTAAGTGCCTTATTATAGATAAACTTTCCACTTAAACTTTCCTGCATTATAAAAGATTTTCCCGCGGTTAATATACTTACTTATAAATATATAAGCTACATTGTTGTGAAGTTTCATCAAAATCCATTCAGTAGTTTTTGAGTGAAAGAGTTACACATTTATACACATTAAAATTTATACAGTCTTAAAATCTTTCGCATTTATAATATTAGTAGGATAGTGTAGGCAGGTCCTTTGTAAAGTTTGGGGTACGATAAATAGTAAATTTAAAGTAGCTAAAAGTACTTACCTAATAATATGATTTATAACCAAACAAACATTTTCTTATTATAGATTAGATTTGCAGTGCCTACAATATTAACATTGTATTTCAGAGATCACACATGTCTACAAAACTTGGGTTAGAATTATACCTGAAACAAGAATTCCTGCAATTTACAGCCAGGTAAAAAGCTCTTTTGAATTCATAAATGTTATTATACACGCGAGATGTAGGTAGGTACAAACTACTGGTGTCACTTATTAGAAAGAGTTAGATACATACAGTAAGTAGTTTTAATTCAATTGTATTATTTCAGTTTCAAAGAGCGAGGTGTCCGCAACACATTATTGTGCCTCAGTGACGAACAAAGACGACGTGGCGTTGTTTCGGCCACATCCGGGAACCATGGTTCAGCTATGAGCTACCACACGGGACTTTTGGGCATACCTTGCATTGTATGCATGCCTACTACAGCTCCAAGTGTTAAAATCAACAAATGCAAAGCCTTTGGTGCTACAGTTATGGTACACGGAAAGAATTTGGCAGAGTGCAAAGTGTTTGCTATGGGGTTGTCTAAGGAAAAGAAGATGTTGTATGTCAACGGGTACGCAGAACAACTTTATTATTTAATGCATGGCAATATTTAAAACTGTCAACGATGAGCATAATTATAACCATTCTTGAACTCAATGTACAGTCGCGGAATGAAAAGGTTCGTCACCTGAGAGGCGGTTATCGCTTGCACTAGTACGGCAAGAATCAATTATGCTTGGTTTACACGGGCTTCGTAGCTAAGCGCTTAGTACTTGTCACTATACTAAGCCTCAATATGACAAGTGAAAAGTAAACGTTTACACGTTGGAGCCAGTAGAAGTCATTAGTGACCAGACATTCGAAATGGAACGACGCCGCCTGATTTTGCGCAGTGTGTTTTGTCTTGTCACTAACTAACTTGTCGAGCTGTTTACATGCGGTCAGCAAGCGACAAGTGCTTAGTAAATCGTGGTGGGGGTATCGACTTGTCGCTTACTAACGACAAGTAAATAGGATCGAATTCTATTCACTTGCACTATTCACAAACACTAATACTAAGCACTAATCAGCATGTTTACACACGAGGAATTAGTATTAGTGACAAGTACTAAGCGCTTAGCTACGAAGCCCGTGTAAACCAGGCATTATGCCAACATACGCCAGTGCAAGAGACAGTGCTGCTAACATTAAAATAAATATGACGTTTGTTATCGAATAAGGTTTTGCTTGTTTTTTCTATACCGTATATTCGTACGAAATGGCAGGTTGAACCAACAAGCAGGTTTTAGTTTATAGAACATACTAATCTTATTGACAAGTTAAATTGTCAAACAACTTTGATCTGAATAATTTTAAACTTTATTTAACGAAATGTTAAAGCCTCGAGCAGACCGGATGCGTACACGTACACGTAAGCGTAGACGTGCACGTACCATTGAGTTGTAATATATGGGGATGTATGAGACAGGACACACTGCTTGCGTAACGTGACGTGCGCGTGCAGTATGTCCTGTCTCATACATCCCCATATATTACAACTCAATGGTACGTGCACGTCTACGCTTACGTTTACGTATACGCATCCAGTCTGCTCGAGGCTTAAACATTATTTTCTCTAACCCAAGTCTATTCTGTAACATAGTTTCAAAAGGTAATATGTGCTCGCGATACGTTGAACGAATCAATTTGAAAATTGACGAACCTTTTCATTCCGCGACTGTACAACTTGGTTATAAAGACGTTATTTTTCGATTTCAGATTTGATCATCCAAATATTTGCGAAGGCCAGGGAACGGTTGGTATTGAAATAATAGACCAAGTTCCTGGAGTTGACGCAGTTATTTGTCCCATCGGCGGTGGAAGTCTCATAGCAGGCGTAGGGGTGGCAGTGAAACACCTAAAACCTGACACCGAAATTTATGTTAGTCTCCACCCATTTCTAGTCAGCAAGCCTTACAATATACAAATAAGAAAACGAATCTGCAATAGTTGATGTACTATAAGTGGTTGATTATTATCCAATTTTCAGGGTGTCGTCACGGAAGAAGCCTGCAGCTTTGCTGAAGCGCTACGAAAGAATGACAGGGTCTACGTGAACATCGGCCGGACGTTAGCTGACGGCTTAGCTGTCAATGTGGTTGGAGTGAACCCATTCCACACTTGCAAGGGAGGCCTCATCGACAAAGTGGTTAGTTATTTACTGTAACTTCGAAAACGAATTAAAATAAATAAAGTAAATTTACCTTCTTATTCTGAGTTGGAAAACTGAGATCTGCTCTGACATCATGCGGGCGGATTGTGCATCATATCATACCCCTGCCTTATATAGGGGAGGTAGGGGAGGGATGGGCACTTTTTCACTATTTATTGCATAAAAAATCAGATTTTATAGATAATCATTTTTTATTGCCAATTCTTATTGCACCACATATTTGGCTAGATATAATTAGAGAGCTTTCTTAAAAATTACAATCAGTTTCAACATTACGAGATATTTTATAAACTAAGTCAAAAGTGCCCAATGCACCCAATGGTAGGGAGGCTTGGACATACCCTGTGGGAGGCTTGGGCACGGTCTATAAATCACTTTATATCCATAATGGAATTCAAAAATTAGTTAACAAATAAACAGATTTTTAAACTTTATCAATAATAGAAACCAAAAACAGGATCTTTACTTATCTGAGATGGTATAACCCATAAAGGACTATCAAACGTGTACTTAGAGCTACTGCGTTTGGTTTGATTGCATGTCTTTGGTACTGGCAATTTAGTTTTAATGTCGTGTAAAAGGACACTAGCTATGTCAACTGCTTGAAAAAAAAATTTAAAATCCTCTTATACATAATAGGGCATTGGGCATGCCCAAACCTCCCGCGCCCCAAATGCCCATTACTCCCTCTGTATTCATTTTCGACATTGGTTACCGGTATTTTTTTTTAATCTACGTATTTAGGCTTGAATTTCAGTTTAATTTATAGATTGGTAAATATACAATAGATAAATACTAGAAAATACAAATACCTTTCATTAGATTTATCTTTATTACGATCCGAAACCGCGACAAAATACTTAATTTTACGACTGCAAAACCTTCAAACGTGTTTGTGTTTGACAACTCGCAGAAATTACAGATACTCTATGGATGAACAGTAGCGCCAGTCGGTAAAGTAAACTACCAAATCAAGAAAAAAAAATCTATGATCAAATCAGAATAAAAGGGGGGTGCCAATGTCTCCCAACTGCCCATCCCTCCCCTACCTCCCCTACCTTGTTCTAACTATTTAGAAAATGGTATGAGAAAAATTACAAGATCACAACGTAACCTAGAGACCGTAGTAACGTACAAATAGTTGGATTTAGTGCAACCAGGGCTAAACTGGGTGGCGTGGGTTCAACTCCCACTCGAGGGCCAAGGTTACGTTGTGATCTTGTAATTTTTCTCATACCATTTTCTAAATATTTAGAAAAACTTAAGTGAGAGTCAATCACTATAAAATAACAAATAGTACCTTGTTCTAATCTTTAATTTATTTTTGTAGGTCGTTGTAAAAGAAGACTGGATACCGCGAGCTATTTTAGCCATAGTTGAAAATGAAAGATACGTGGTGGAAGGTGCGGGCTCTGTATGCGTAGCTGCTATTTTGGCTGGCTTGTTCCCAAACTTAAAAGGAAAGAAGTACGTATAAAAAGTACTTATAACTATGTCAAAATAGTTAAGACTTAAGCGCTCTACACACCGCCCGCCGGCACAGCCCGGCGGCTCAACCCGCCGGCCTTATTTTGTAGGCCGCCGGCTTTATTTAGTACAAAATAAGGCCGGCGGGTTAGGCCGCCGGGCTGTGCCGGCGGGCCGCCGGCTTTGGTGTGTAGAGGCCATTAGATATCTTATTTAAAAAAACAAAGTATAGTATTTTGTTTTGCTACTTTTTATTATCATTATCTTAACCTTTTTGCAGAGTGGTATGCGTGTGTTCGGGAGGAAATATAAACACGACGATGTTGGGGCGGACTCTCGAGAGAGGGTTAGGGTCGGAAGGTCGCCTGGTTAAATTGAAAGTGTCTGTGCCTGACCGGCCGGGGGGCATAGCGGAGCTGTGCACGACGCTCGCCGGCTTGGGTATAACTTTGCGAGATGTTGTGCCGCAGCGGGCTTGGGTTAAAGGCGATGTCTTCAATGTAGAGGTAGGAAATTAGGAATTTGTCGCCATCAGCCATCGCATGTTCAATAGTTTTCTGCATGAATACTATGAACAAGCAGCTTTTATTAGGTGTTTCTATTTAACTGATGTTCGTCTCCGTTCGAGAACTTTTCAGCCCCATCAGCCATCTGTCCTACATGCTATATGACATCATATTTAACTGATGTTCATCTACTTATCTTGTTTGGGGTTCATGTCATCAATTACACACCTAGTTAGTTTTTTATCTCGTTAGTTCTTATATCGGTTTTTAGTGCTAAATTTAAACGTTTGGTTACAGCTGACATTAATAGCGGAAACAAGAGGTTGGGATCACGTGAAAGAGATGAACGAGGTGATCAAGAAGAACTATAAGGAGTACCAACTCCCCGAGCTGACTGATCAAGGCTCTTCCAAAGCGGCCGGCGCCCGACGCGGCCCCTGCCTCGCGCCTAACCCAGTCTGTATGCAGAAGTGAACAATTCAAAAGTGCTTACTATACATATTCACATCCAATAACCATAATAAAAATAGCCTAATAATTTATAATATTCAACAAAATGAAATAAAATATGCTGCAACAAATTGTATTTAATTTAATTTTTTATTTGGATCGTCTGGGAGTCTGGGAGGGAATCTCCAGGGACGGTCCTAATCCGGATCCTACGGAGGACCCTTTTCATTCGGAATCATTTTTTTTAGTTAGGTACTTTACAAGCTAAAGGTTATTTGACAGTTCATCAAAATTCAACTTCAAAGGATTCTGTACTGAATCGTAGTTGAAGAACTTCACAGACAGATGTAGGCACATCTCCAGCTACGAAACTCATTCCACATCCTTCTTAAAATAGATCTCTAATACAGAGTAGAAATAAATCTCTTCATAAAATTGACTTTGACTTTCTAGTCTGTTTCTAGCTTGCAGATAAGTTGCAGATGCACAATCACAAAGCAGATATCAATATTGTTGTTTATGCATTTTTTACCTAAATATTGAATTTTGCAAAATTCTTGTGTAAATTTAAAAAAGTTTTCAAGAACGAATTACTTAACATTTTAGTTACGTGCTTATTAAATAAAAAAGTACCTACCAAGATACCTAAGTATGCCAAAGAAGCAAGAAGTACAGGCTCCATTACCCGAACCTAAGCCCAGTTTAGGCGAAACTCCAGCTAAATTGGCGAAACGAGAACTATTTCTGCCTAACCAATGGTGTCCTGTGAGTAGGCTCTAATCTCTTATGTGATATATAAAGTACTCTTATACTTATTATTGTTAATGAATTGCCTTTTAGAAACCCAATCTTGAGTTTGATAGCTGGTGCGATCCGCTTAACCCTAAAACGATAACATTCAAAGATATTTGCAAAGCTGCTAATTTTATAAGTAAGGAGATTCCGAAAAGTCCTATGAGGGTAAGTAAATAAACCATTCTATCCAAGTACATATACTATTATTCTTTGACTTAAGTAATTTGATTTAGTGTGTTACAAAATATCCTATTTTTCAGAAGTCTAAATGTTGTTCAGAACTGGGTATGAATTTATACTACAAATTAGAATTATTTCACAAAACTTCAAGGTAAGATGGGCAAAAAGGTAATGTATTACCTACTCAATTTCAGTCAGCTTTTTAAACTAACTTTTTTAGGGGTTGAAAGTATAATAGTATAGATACTTAAATGTTTAATCTTAAAAGTATAGGTATAGGTACCTATTAACGGTCAGACAGAGTTGTTTTTTAATTAGTAGGTACTATGGTTAGTAGATAAACCAATCTATCCAAGTGGCTTCAGCATAATTAATAACTAAATGTTAAAATTATTTTCAGTTACCACGAAAGAGGAGCTTTTTACGCCTTATCAATGCTAACTAAAGAGCAGTGCGACGGAGGAATCTATTCATCGTCAGCTGGAAACTGGGCTTTGGTAATGTTTAAGGATCTTTAGATATATCTATAGATAGCGGGAAACTCAGCTTCGGACGCAACCAACTAGATAATCCTAATATATCTCAGAGATTATCTAAGTACCTAAGCAAGTACTTATTACCGCATATTTTGAAAAAGATCCAAAATCGATCAATACCTACCTAATCAGTTCAAGTGGCTTTTTCACTTTAGTTTTGTATTTACAGGCAATATCATATCATGCACAAAAACTGAAATTACCGATTAATTTAATACTCCCCGTCACCACCCAACCAGCTATAGTTGAGAAGTGTGGAAATTACGGAGCTACAGTAATATTGCTCGGCAACAATGTCGCTGAATCAAGGAAGCATGCTTTGATGATAATCGCGGATTGCGGTATTGGGACATACATAAACGGGTAAGTAAAACCGATAGTTTTAAAATTCTTGCAACCAGTATATGGTGCATGTAATAGTTTGGGAAACCAGCAAGCTAAGAACCGCTCGAGCTAGCTTTAAGTACTTCCGTAACACCCCGTAACTTGGTCAGTGCCCGGATTAACACATTAAATGCCCGGACACTCCGGCAAAAATGCAGATCTGAGCCACGGCTACACTGGGGTAAAAACACGCCCTTGTGTTGTGAGCGCTGATAGTGTTAATTAATGTTGCCATGTTTTGTTCACAGATACGACCACCCCCACGTGATCGCAGGCGCGGGCTCTATAGGACTGGAAATATTGGAGCAGTGTCCGGATCTGGACGCTGTTCTCGTGTCTGTTGGCGGAGGAGGACTTATTGCCGGGGTGGCAACCGCTATTAAACAGAAGAAACCAAATGCCTTAATATATGTTAGTTAATATAATTAGTAAATATACATTGACTAAAAGTAGATAAGTACAATAAAAGACAAATTGAAAAACAAAGTACTAGAAAAAAAAAGATAAACCATTCTTAAAATGAACTCCCCTCCACAAACCGTGATAATTTCAACGTGTGAGAGGAAATACTTACCCGTCATTTGGCTCAAACTCATTTGTGTTCCTGAACTTCTATAAAAATGACGTATTTGTGAAAGTTGATAAAATTATTCTTTCAGGGATTTGAAAATAAAAGATCTTGTTGTTTCTACAAAGCATTGGATAACGGGTACCCGTATCTAACGGCAGCCTCAACGGCGTCGGATAACTTAAATATACTCATAGCTGGATATAATGCTTTTAATACAGCAAAATCTATCATCGATAAAATGGTAAGAATATTTTTTTGGTAGGTGCAAAATGTTTATGAATTATAAAATCATTGCCTAAAACCAGAGCTAAAACCAACTCAAACTATAGACGATTTAGGTTTTTATCTTTCACGGTTCTGATGATTTTGACTGATTAACGGCAACTTAGCCCTTTCATTTTTTTTAAATATAAAATAAAGGTACCAAAATAAAGGCGCCTGTATTCTGTGTGTGATTTCCACAATTATTTTATAACAAACATTGTTTTTCTTGCGTTCCTTGATGGACTCTACATCACCTGAAAGCCGTTCATGAAAAAAGTAGAAGAAAGAAACCCAGTAGGTAGAGTCAGTAATGTATTTTTTGTTTAAATTGTCTGAACCATTCAGGTTTTAGTACAAGACGAATGGATAGCTAGAGCCATCTTACATATGCTAGAAAAAGAAAACTTGGCAACTGAAGCTTCCGGGGTATCAAGTTTGTCTGCCTTTTTCGCAATACCAAACATTCTACCGGAATTACAAAATAAAAAGTAAGTTATTATTTTCTATTTTGAATTTGTTTATTTTAAAGATTGGTTAACCCTACTGACAAACGTTTTGATGTTGGTTAAAAACTAAACATAAGTACTTATTTTATTTTTAGTGTGGTGTGTGTGATCTCAGGCGGAAATATAGACATCTACACTTTCATCCAAGAGTTGTACCTGGGAAGAGAGGTTGAAGGACGTATTATAAAAATGAATGTGTGTTTATACCTTGATGTACTTACTTACCTAACTACGTAAGTATAATATGTCACTATTATATTCGCTTCTATAGTTTTGCATTTTATAGGTCACAGTGGAACACGACGACACGAGTCTAAAGAACAATATTTTGCGTCTGATATCCCACGTGGGTGGCAACGTGCTCGACTGCACCACTGGTGAAGCCTCTTGGTCTACTGGAACCGTACCCGCGCTACCGTATACAAACGTACGTTGAATCATCATCATAATTGCAATTAAATTGATTTTCATTTCAGACAACACAAAAATTACACTTAATAAAAATTAAGGAGGTTTTGAGGTGTCCTAATTTGAGTAGGTACTAATAAAGACTTTCCCACTTATAATATTATTAAAGTAGCCTCGTTTATGCGTAAGGTATCTACCTAGGCGTAAAACATTAGCTATATTTATTGGTATTAAACTTTTTTCTATACTTAGCAATGTGTTTCATATTATTTACAGATCTCTTATGATATCGAGATGGAAAACTTGTCTCACGCTCGCACGCTTAAAAGGCTTGCGGAAAAACTATTCCCTGGCGTCGTAGAGTTTCTGGAGGAACCTTTCAGTCCCATTCCCACCTGCCATTGCTTCCCACAACTGCTACCATAAAGTGTGTTAAAAGTTTACAACCCACTTATTTTTTCGTAGAGAAATATATAGGTATAATATAAACAGTGAATGGTAAAGTTTACAAGATATACAATGATTTTTTATAGTATATAAATTTAGTTAACAAGTATTATATTATCTATGCCCAGATGTTTGAGCGAGTTTCCATCTTAGAAAAAGAATACCTACGTCGTTCTAGGTTTTTATCAAGATTTCCGTAGATACGTAGAGTTACTGCATGTATATTTCTGTAGACAGTCATATTAATGACAATAGACATATAGATATCCAGTCAAAAATAACTAAAAGTATCGTTATTTTGGCAATAAAATGATTCACATTCCACTACATCGTTAAGAAATCCATAGAAAAATGCCAACAGGAAACATATAAAAATGAATAGTGAGAAATAAATTGGTACCAAACATTATCTATCTCATCCCAGCAAGCATCCCCAAAATCAAAACCAAAAATGTCTAGAAAAAATGTAAGTAATTTACTTCTCTTATTTTTAGTAAGTAGAAATAGAATTAACACGACGGACATCCAACAAGTACCTACCTACCAGGAAGTTTCTAAGGGACGCCTGATAAACATCACTATTAACCTACGTTACTACTTCTTGACTAAATCTTGACAAGAGAGAAGAAAAGTAGGCTTAGGTATGTGTGTGAATGTCCGTCGGCTTTAGCAACGTCAGCAGCTGCAGGTAAACCCATTATTCTAGACGCTGTAGGGCCTGGGACATTATAAGATAAATAAGTATAGACCAGGACCAATCCTCTTATTAATCCTTAGCTCTTTAGCGATAAGGCCGCCCATTTTACTTTTAACCATAGGTATATCTATGCTTTTAACTGTGAAGGAATAGTTCACAGTTAAAGCATGTCTTCTCTAAATCTAAATAAACAAGCCTGAGGTGTGCATCTGGGTTCTAAATCACGACCTGCGTAATGAAAGCCTAGTGTCCTGCCGGGTAAGGATATATACCTCTCTATTGTAAGAATTATATATTTTACAGGAAGACTTCGATGAATTTTGTGATCCTGAAAACCCGAAAACACTTCAATTTAGCGATATCCAGAGTGCACATGATCGCATCAGAGACTCCATTATAAAGACTCCATGTCCGGTAAGTGGCTTCTAATCATTTACCTACTGGATACAAATAAGTAAAATTAAATTATTTAATTTAGGTGCAGGTTTATCTATTCCTTTTTACTAGCCATACAGAAAATAAAGTGCTTAAACTGATAATTAATTGTGGATTTCGTTTTGTATTACAGGCTTCGAAGTATCAAAAAAGTTTTTCTATCCATCTTTACTACAAATGTGAGTTTGTACAAAAAACTGGAAGGTGAGCTAATTGATTATTTTATAAATCTAATCTTTATCTATTTACCTACATAATTTAAAGATGTCAATTTTGTAAGGTTTTAGTGGTAATTTTTGGACCAATTTTAAAATTCAAGGAGGTAGTAGATTTATACCTAATCAACGTTAAAGCGACGCCGCGAGGTAGTAATTATGCTTACCAAGTTTATTTTAAGCTTGCAATTTATTTATTTATTGTACAAAACATATTACAACCACAATGAAATATGCTTTTTCATGTTAGTGTTAGATTTAAACTTAAGAAATGATTTATCATACCTAAGCATATTTCTTTCAGCTTCAAAGAGAGAGGAGCGGCAAACGTTTTGTCACTTTTGCCACTTGACAAAAAAAAGATTGGCGTAGTGGTCGGTTCAATCGGTAACGAAGGCCATGCAATGTGCCTCCACGCCGCTGCACTCAACATACCGATCACGGTTGTAATGCCTAACAAAACACCGATATCGAAGGTCCAGAAATGCCACAGTTTGGGAGCAAAGGTTTTTATACAAGGGGGCACTTTACAGGAAGCCCACAAATACGCTCGAGCCATCGCTAGAGAAAAAGGACTCACTTATATCAACGGGTATGATTCATTTTAATTTCACACTTGAAGACGGAAACACACTCTATAAGGCAAATCTAGTCGCAAGCGACTGGGCGCACTGGCGATTTCAGTATCTATTCAGTATTATTCATTTATTTTGATACATTTTTAATAAACGGGGGTGTCGTTTTTAACAGGACTTGAAAAGCAGCACGTAGTCTAATTGTCCAACAATATTTATATTTAATCGGGGAATGTTAAAAGCTTAAGAAGGCGCCGATACTCGACCGACAATATAACTACTAGGCAATAGTAGCTATACTATAATATTTGTCGTCAGGCGTGACCACCCCCACATACTGGCCGGGTACGGGTCCCTGGCCGTGGAGATAGTGGAGGTGGTGCCCAACGTGGACTGCGTGATCGTGCCGGTGGGCTCCGGGGGGCTCGCGGCCGCAGTCGCCGTCGCTATCAAACACCTAAAACCTGACTGCCTAGTCTACGTTAGTACCTAACCAACACACCTATACCTACTTAATTATTATGGGATGGGATGTTAACAAAAGTTTGTTGTAAATGGTGGTGATCGTGTATTTCCACCCTCGTGTCCTGAGTTACTGCGCTGCTACGCAATAAGCTTCGGAGTCGGAGTTCTATGCAGTGTGCATTATTTATCGTGCAACGTAAAAAAAACAAGTTAGATAAACATAAAACTAGTTAGGTATTAATTAAATCCTGGATCATGTAACGAAATATATATGTACCCAAATTTTCACAAGGTTTTGTTAGCATTATTTATGGGTATAGCACAGCACAGACCTTGGATAAATGTATAAACTTTTGGACCAGGTAAGGTATGTATCCATCATTATCTTATCATCTAATATTCTGATGAATGTCTTGACAGGGTGTTGAACCAGAAAGTATGCCGGTGTGTACCAAGTCGTTGGAAAACCGAAGCCCAATACAAGTATACGGGAGTGACACAATGTCGGACGCCATAGGAGTCACCAACTTGGGCACAAATGCATTCCACAACTTGCAACCGCTTCTCGATAAAATGGTAAAAAGATCACATCAAGCAAATTATTCGTCTTCCTAATGACAATGACAACCCATATTGCGTCCTATTACAGGACACAAGTCTCCCCTATTATTAAGTTTTATTTTATAGATCTTGGGAGTAGAGTATAATCACAAGCACAACGCTTTATGTACATACAATAAGGCTGGTTAGTGTCGCATTTATTTGGTACAGTACCTACATATTATATGTATAACGACGCTGCTGACGCGGGGAGTGGTATACCTATATCTAATCTAAAATATTATTTAACGAAAAATATTAAATATTTCGTCAAACCCAGTTTGACGAACCCAGCACGGACGAACCGTGATTGACACAACTGTAACCTGTAAGATCAGCTTAAAACAACGGAATTGTGTTTACAGTTGCAAGTAAACGATGAGTGGGTGGCCCGGTCTGTGCTACATTTGTTGGAAAATGAGAGATTCGTAGTGGAAGGCGCGGGGGCTTGCTCCCTGGCCCCGATCATCGGCAATCTAGTTCCAGAGTTGAAGCTAAAAAAGTATATATTGTCTTTTCCATAGCTCTTTACGTAACAATCGAGTAACCGAATACCTACCTAAGTGTGAACTCTCTGGGAAATAAAATCCACTAACCATTGACGTTACGCACAAGAGTACCACAAAAAATGTACTGAAATAGCAATATATTTTTTGGTATTTAGTTAAACAATTAAATAATTGAAGGGATTTTAATAAACAGAACACTATTAATTTTCAGCGTTGTATGCATTTTAAGTGGAGGAAATATCGACGGCATCACACTTAACCGCACCATAGACCGGGGTCTTGCAATGGAAGGAAGATTGGTAGAGTTTAAAGTAAGTTTTGTCTAGTCTAGTTCTAGCAATACTTTTGAGATAGGGTTTCTTAGCTTGTCAGACATAATCGTTTTACTAATTTAATTAGCTTGTTTAAGTTTGTTTTAATTTTAGTCAAGCATCATTGTCTGATGATTCAACGAGTGCCAAACAGATTTTTACATTATTATTTTACATTCCACCTTCTATCGCGAACGTGCATGTTTGTTTTGTTACTCTTTTATACAAAAATAAATAATAGATAGTAATGAAACTTTAGTATTAAGTTGATAAATTAACATATCGGCTACATTTTACCGTGGAATGGAAACCATTTTATCGCGGGCATGGCCGCGATCGGAAAGATAATTACAAAATTAATATCATATGCATTATTAAAATGTTTTCAGGTGACTATAGGGGATTCCGCAGTAGAGCACAACAAGCTTCTTGAAATACTTAAGGAAGCTGATTATGAAATGGTCACAATGTTCCAGCAACGTAAATGGGTTGACATTCCCAATCATTATCTTATAGAAGTAAGTGGCGCAATTCAAAAGATCGTAGGTGGCTAAAGTTTGTTTTATAGCAAACATCATGAGATTTTTAGAGTTTTGTCCGAGGCGGGAATTGAACCCTCAACCTTTTGCGTCGCAGGCGGACCTTCGCCCTCTGCGCCAGGTCGACAGGATTTATGGTCCCTCGATTTATGGAAACAAAAATGAAAACTGACATGCCTCAATATCCGGTCAAAAGACCTAGTAGAGGAAGTAAGCATCGACAAAATTTAAATTCGCGTAGACTAAAATACATAATAAATATATTTCGACATGCAGCATCTTTTAAAATAAACCAATGGTAAAACAAACTTGTCCACTTCCTGCACGAAGCATAATCAGCCAATCTAGAAACGGTGATATGTCCCTTGCTCGGTAGTTGCTTTACAACAGCTTGTAAGGAATTAGGTGCCAATTATCCTACCCAAAAATCATCACAATCTTTAGATAATGCCACAGAAAACTAACTACTTTAATGATGCACATTATTTTCAGATGAAGATTGCCTGTCTTTGCAAGGATATGCAAGATGCCCTACAGCTGAAAAGAATCTTAGATAAAGTCTACCCATGTGAAAATCATTTTGAAGTTGAACCTTTCAATGACACCAGAACTTGTCCATGTTTTATTAAAAAGGACTGCAAAAGAAATAGTAGTTTGGGATGAAATCCAGAGCTTGTATTACAAATTCAATGTGGCCAATTTGACTGACACAAGTTCCCATTTGTCAATAGACTGATATTTGGAATAGAAAATTCTATACCAATGGACAGTAATGAGAGTCTCATTGAAATCTCATCTGAATGATATCTAATAGTACTCAACTATGTTACCTACCTCTGTACCAATAAATAATTGACACTCATTTATAGCCTGTTTATAAAAGTATTGACCTAAACAACCTGTTTTGATTGAACTTGTTATGATAATTAAGAAGATACCTACCTATTTATGACAAAACACTTGTGTTATATTAAATGTGTGATTAGCAATGAAAAGATAATTTGCAACATTTAATAAATCATATATTCTCCTTACCTATGGCTAAAAATAAATTCATAATTTATGCACATCATACAGTATTTTGTATTAAATTAGTATTGGTTAAGTACCTTATTCTTGCAGTTTATATCACATTTTTGTCCATAAAAGTAGCCATTCTGATATCTCTTTTACTTAATCCGTTGACGTCATGAGATGACAGGGTGACCTGTATATAAAAACAAACATTTATGAATACCCAACAGCATAAATAATTAAGAATAAGTGGATTCTAATTGGTCAACAAAAAAGTTATATTTTTTATTATCTATTATTTTTAATCAGGGACTTTTGTGTTTACATTCTATTTTTACAATAATCTTCAATGTGAACTCAAATAAACATTGACTAAAACTATTTAAAAATCGGACAAATATAGCTTTTATTAGAAACTAGCTTTCCGCCCGCGGCTTCACCCGCGTAATTATATATTTTCCCGTGGTAAAAAGTCCTATGTCCTTCTCCCGGTTCAAAGCTACCTCTCTGCCAATTTTCAGCTAAATCAGTTCAGCCGTTCTTGAGTTATAAGTGAAGTAACTAACACAACTTTCTTTTAAATATAACATTTACAGAAAAAATGCAAGGTCGATCTATTATTAGACTATTCAAATGTCCTAAACATTTTAGGCCGGGATCCGTAGTACATGAAAATCAAGTGATTACTAACAAGCTAATTTTTGGTGAGTAGCTTCGTTTCGATGAGACGACTAAAAATATCCTATACCCAAATCTCGATTGTGGTAGCTAACAGAGATATCAAGGATTCAAAAAATCAAGGATGTAAAACCGGGATAACGGACCACGAAATTTGTCGGACAATATGTCCGTTCGATTTTATATATATTAATTAAGTATACAACAAAAAATCAGCTGGTTAGTAATCATAGTAATCATTTAAATTGACCTCGTTTTCGATACATTTTCGAAATGGCGGACTCTTTGATCAAACCATAGGTTTTGTAGGACAAACATGTTTTTATATAATTTAGATGATTATCTTGAGATATAGCATATTGTCCTACAAATTTCGTGGTCCGTTATCCCAGTTTTACATCCTTGATTTTTTTAATCCTTGATATCTCTGTTAGCTACCACAATCGAGATTTGGGTATAGGATATTTTTAGTCGTCTCATCGTAACGAAGCTACTCACCAAAAATTAGCTTGTTAGTAATCACTTGATTTTCATGTACTACGGATCCCTGACTATTTGCATTTAAGCAAGTACTTGTTGTACTGTATTACCTTAAAGACTACTATTAGTATGACAAAACAGTAGGATAAATAAAATTATAATTAAAATGCATTTATCAACAGCAATACAGACATACAGACATTGGTCAATACAGCGTATACAGACAGATAATTTACAACTATAAAAGTTGCCTTGAATGTTAAGATTGATTTTTATAAGTCATAAGTAGGCAAGTAAAATTGTATATTAAGTTTATTAGAAGTAAAGGATGCCATAAGTACCTACATAATTTACAATTATCTGAATAGACTGGAGCTAGTGTGTATTATAATAATGGGGCATAGATAAGTTGTTTTATTATTTCATAAGTACACCCACATACCTGAAGTTTGTTGTAAACATTGAACCACTCAGGGTGATGATCCATTTTCTCAGCTAACAGAGCCACTCTGGTCATGAACCCAAATGCCTCATTGAAGTCCTTGAATTTAAATTCCTTCTCAATAGCATCCCTGTTGCTTTGGACCTTCCAGCCGTTGCCAAGGAGTGGCTGCAACAGGCTGTTTCGCTCTTCTTGGGTCAATTTATCTGCCTATTGAAAATAAATCAAGATTCAGTAATGATTTACTCATACAAGGTAAATGTAAGGTTTAAATATTTACGAACCATTTTCCTTTTAGTAGGCGAGGTCAACACGCTGGCGTATCCGGCGAAGGCTTGAGTAACATTGATCGAAGTTACCGAACTACTGACTAGCCTCCAGTCGAGCGGTGGCCTCGCAGGGTGAAAGTGTATCGCTCGTTGTGCAAGCGAGCGCGAGTATACTAAACCTTTTACAATCATTAAGTTGTTTTATGTTATAGATTTTTATAATAAATTCTGTTCTTGAGTTATATTTCTAGGAAATACGTATTATTTGCTTTACGAAAATCAACTTTTATATTATTTAAAAACAATAACAGAACCGGTAGGGGGGAACGATGTCGGTTTTATTTTAACTGTCACTCATGTCAATGTCAACTTTCACTTTGACAAAAAAGAAAAGTATTATATTGCGCACCACCACACAACTTCACACAAGTCCGTTGGACGTGGCGCTGCTTGCGTATGTAATAACGTTTCTAATATTGTAGTTCCCACAATAACCGTAGGAATTCCGTGGTGGCGCGTACTCTAGATGAGTAGGTAGGTACCTATACCTACAGTACAGATAAAAAGTTCCATCATGCGTTCTTAGTTTTGGGCTTAGTATATTCTAAGGTTTCATAATCAAAGAAGGAAGGAACCCTGAGCTATAAATTAGTGGTAAAAGAATAGTCCTAAAAATAATGTTTCCAGGCAGGATATAATAAGTTTAGAAGGCAATAGGTACTAAGTCAAATAAAACAGAACCAACTTAGTTTAAGCGAAATAGAACTATATTTTTTTAACACCGGTTGGTGTTATTATAAATTCTGCACTTCTTGTAGGTAAATCAGGGGCAAAAACTATTGTCAATTTTCTCACACTAGAACTATACTCATAATCAAAGTTCTTAATTTGAACACTTTTAGGAGTTTTTTTAAGATGTATCCTTATAGTCACCATATTAGACCATGCAAGACCTAGTGCTGGCAACATATCTTCAGTGTTATCTAGTGCACTAGTTACTTGATTTATACATAAAACTGCTAGTTTGTACTGTTGAGCGAGCTGCATTAAAGATATGGCCAATTCTCTCATGTCTTCTGCTCTTTGTATATAATTTGTACTTTCTACCCTAAATGGTGCAGCTATGGAGTCAATAACAAGAAGACAGAATTTATTCTGATTCAGCATCTTGGGAAGGTGTATTCTAATACATGACAGTAAATCTTTTGACTCAGTCAAATGTTCTACAAATGTTGAAGAACCATAATCAGTGTTACTGTTGAAATTTGGTATCCCTTTTTTAATTTCTTCAAAACGTTTAATGGGAAATAAATCTTCAGTACAGACATAGGCACAGCACTTGGGCCAGTTATAAATTGCAGCTTGAATTCCCAGCTGCGTCTTTCCTGAACCACTTTCTCCGTACAATTCTGTTATGGAACCTCTTCTCAATCCACCTCCTAATATAAAATCTAATGCACTACATCCAAGTGATACTTTCGAGTCTTCTACCAACATATCACAACTTATACTGCTAGGACAAGAATGTTCTGAAACTAAAGTTTTTAATAGATGGATGTCATCATTACTTAGGTTGGTTCGCTTCTTGATATCCCACTCAGAGAGTAATAGAATTTGATATGGGGTTGCTATTCCCACTTTTTCAGTAATTTCTAACAATTTTGGAGGTAAAATTTTATTCAATGCATACATGTTTTTTCATAGATGTGTGTGAATTGTCCAGCAATATTTATTTATTTAAATCTTTTAACGCTTTTCAGTTTCATGTGGTTCTGCTGACTACACTTCGGCGAAAGTTTGAATTACGTTTTTAAACTACGTGCAAAAATGCAACGAAGACAGTATTCCAATTTATGTTATGAAAACAATTATTGAATATGCAGTAAAACCAAATCAAATAGTGAAAAAATAGGAAAAGTTAGTCTTTTATTTACTGCTTTATTTTCTTTTTCGATTTGGTTGGGTTTTGTTTTGTTATTTGTTTACTATTTTAACGTAATTGCTAAGGCTCAGTCAGGCGGACCTACGCCCGCCCGCTGGGCCACAAATGTCTTGAAAAATAAAAACATTACGTCAAAATAGCCTGCCATAAACATACATAAAATATTAGGGGCTAATTAAACGTAATTGGAAAAAAAGGCGGGAAGCTTGAGAAAAGGCGGGCGCGTTTTTTAAATTGAAAAATTTCAAAATTTTATTTTACTGTAAATATTGATCAGAAGTGGTAGTATTTACTATTTATTATCTTTATTTATTGTTATTAGTATAAGCACCGTATATATTTACTGGTAAGTCCTTTATTTTACTTTTCAATTATGGACGTGGAGGAGCCCCCAGACCCTGGGGGTGGGAATCTGTCGATTGGCAGCAATATTACGTTAGAAACGCATAATAGCTTTGATAAACTTATTTCCAATGAATCAGCTCATGATACTGATTCATCTATCAAAAAAAGCAATAGAAAACGCAGTCGGATGCATAAAGTGTGCCGCCACTGCAATAAACGTAAAAGGCATGGCCTTAATGAAGAGAAAGGATGCCACTGTAATAGTAAGAGCCCTACAACAACTGAAAACGATAATATAAATTCACTTGCATCAACATCCATAACAGTTACAGATAATACTCAAAGTTCAGTAACCCAATCAAGCCAGGTAGCACCAACAATTCCAAACTCATCAGTACAAGCGGTTGTAGTCACCAGAACCTCATACGAATCCACCGATACTGGCCCGTTTGTTGTTCATGTTCAACGTATAGTTACTTCTCAAAATGATGGTACCACTCTTCATCCAATTATATTCGGAAAGTTTTTAAAACGAAACTCTATATATAACATAGTGAATGGGAGCGTTAAAAGAATAGGGAGAAATAGAATATCCTTAACATTTAAATCATTCAATGATGCTAATGAATTTATTGGGCATCAAAGCCTCACTGAAAATAATTACAAAGCATTTATACCTACATTTAGCGTTTCTCGAATGGGTGTTGTTCGCGGCGTCCCCACGGACATCACTCCTGAAGAGATAATTGAATGTACTTCTCTACCAAACGGATGTGGAAAGATATTAAAAGCTAGGCGTATGAATTATAAGGAGATGGTGAATGGTGAGCCTATTTGGAAGCCAACCCAGACGGTGGTTATTACATTTGATGGTCAGGTTTTACCTAATCATATTTATTTATGTTATAATGCATTACCTGTACAACTTTATACTTATCCGACCATCCAATGTTATAACTGCTGTCGTTTTGGCCATACAAAACTTCAGTGTCGCTCAAAACCGAAATGCTTTAAATGTGGTCAGGAACACTCTGGTGATACATGCAACATCAATGAGGACAGCATTTCTTGTTGCTCTTGTGGTGGTGCACATTTCGCAATAAATAAGTCATGCCCAGAATATACAAGACAACAAAAAATTAAATTCTCAATGGCTGAAAAGTGCATTTCCTATTCTGAAGCATCAAAATCTCATCCACCTCTGTCTAATTCCTATGCTAATATTTTATCTAAGCCTAAACCTAATACCATCCCACACATTAGTAACAGCACCAACACTATAAATAGTTCTTATAAAAAAACAGTATTCTTAAAGCCACGTACACCGGTTCAATTAAATAAAGGTTTTGATTCCAAGGTTCACCAAGCGCTGGTTGCTCAGCCAGCTTCTGTACAAAATAATGGTTGTGCATTAAATAATGCAAATAGTGATAAAAATATATTAAATATATCAGAAGTTGTAAATATGTTAAAAACATTACTTGAATCCCAAATTATAGAACCCTGTAACGCTGACAAAATCATAGAAACAATTAGTCTTTTAAACAATCACAATGGATCACACCGGATCCATAGCAGTTCAATGGAACTGCAGAAGTTTAGTCAGTAAGAAAAGTGAGGTAATATACCTCATTAATAAGTTTAAGCCTTTTATTTTTGCCATAACAGAGACCTGGCTTAAGCCAGGCTCTGTATTTAAATTGAGCGGTTTCACCTGCCTCAGGGATGATAGACCTGATGGTTGGGCTGGAGCCGCTCTTTTAGTAACCAATTCTTGTGTATATAAACAATTTCCTTTAGTTAATTATAATGTAAATAATATCTCTGCTGTAGCTTGTATTGTAAATAAAATCTGCTTTATTTCTGTATATATTCCACACCCTTCTCTTCAAGTATTTTGTGAATTAGAAACCCTACTAACATCATTACCTAAACCCTATGTAGTTATGGGTGATTTTAACTCCCACCATAGATCTTGGGGTAGTTCAATAACTAACTCAAATGGTAGAGATCTTCTTGATTTGCTAGACAGACTAAATTTATGTATTTTAAATGATGGATCTCAAACAAGAAGAACAAACCCCACAGAAAATAACAGTGCAGTAGATTTAACATTAACTTCCCCCAGCCTAGCTTCAACAATACTCTGGAACACACAGCCATCTACACATGGCAGTGACCATTTTCCTGTTGTTATAGAATTTACTCAATTTAAATTTAAAAATGTTCCCAAACCCCAGCCCAGAATGAGATATAAAATTATTGAAGAAAAGTGGTGTGATTTTAAGTCCTATGTAGAACACAAAATAGATACTCTACCACCTTTGAGTAATGGTGTTCCAACATGTGTAAATAGTTTTGTAAATAGTTTAATAGAAGCTGCTAATTCCACTTTCCCTCTGAAGAATAGCACTCTAGGTAGCCTACCGTCTCCACCTTGGTGGGATTCTGAGTGCACTATTGCAGTTAATCAGAGAAAGGAGGCAGAGCTGACTTATAAACAGGATATGACTGAGGAAAACTTTGACTCACTTCTAGATATAATGTCTCAAACTTCAAGTAAACTAAAAGAAAAGAAGCAACAAGGTTGGAAAACGTTTTGCACTACCATTTCTCCTAAAACCAAACCTTCGCTAGTCTGGAATAATATTAGACGATATAGAGCTGGAGTTAGTGCTTCTTCACCGACTATGCCCCCCAATTTAAGAGATGACTTTCTGGATCGCTTGGCTCCACCTACAGTACCTGTATTAGACCTGTTTATAAATTCAGCTCTGCCTTCTAATCCTGTTTGCCCGTATGGCCTTGATTCATTATTTAGTTTAGATGAACTGAGAGGTGTCTTGTCAGTCACTCGCGATACATCTCCAGGTCACGATGGCATTCCTTATTCCTTCTTTTCCCATCTTGGTGATAATAGTGCGCTGGGATATTATTTGGATATAATCAATTCTGTCATGTTGACAGGTGACATTCCAAAAACTTGGAAGCAGCAAATAGTGCTGCCAATATTAAAACCTACAAAAAATCCATCTGATGCAGATTCGTACCGGCCAATAGCTCTATCGCCAGTTATTTTAAAAGTAGTAGAACATTTAGTAAAAAATAGAATTGAATGGTTTGTCGAAAGTAAAAATATTCTTCCTCAGAGCCAATATGGCTTTAGAAAGGGTAAAAGCTCAATAGATAGTATTAGTATTTTTTTGACTGATATAAGAATAGCATTTTCTCAGAACGAATCGATCGTAGCATCATTTCTAGATATCAAGTCTGCTTATGATAGCGTTCTTATTGATATTTTATTTAAAAAAATGAAAATATTGAATATACCTCCTATTTTATGTAATTTTATTAAAAACATGTTAGCAGGTCGTATTATCTCTCTGGATTCTTCAGGACTTTCTAGAACAGCATGGAAAGGCTTACCACAAGGTTCAGTTTTAAGCCCAATTCTTTACAGCATTTATACCCATGATTTAGAATCTTCCGTAAACGATATGATTAATATTTTGCAATACGCTGATGATCTTCTTATATATAGTAAATGTAGCTCTATTCTTTCTGGAGCAACAAATATATCTGTTGGTTTTAAATTTCTTAAATTATGGTTGGACAAACATGGTTTGGAACTTTCAGTTTCTAAAAGTACCGTGGTTACATTTACGCGCCAATCCCAACCGATGCTTGCAAATGTTTACTTTGATAATGAAGTAATCCCTTCTAAAAGTTGTGCAAAATTTTTAGGGATTATCTTAGACTCGAAATTAACTGGACATGCACACTGTGAATATGTTATATCAAAATGTGAAAAATATTTAAATTTAATAAGATGCCTCTCGGGTGTTTGGTGGGGAGCGCATCCATTTTCATTAAAACTTTTATATAATGCACTTATAAGAAGCACACTTGATTACGGTACTTTTCTGCTAGAACCAGGTAGAGTTGCAGCATTTAAAACCCTAGACAACATGCAGGCTAGAGCCCTACGTATAGTTACAGGTGCGATGAAATCTAGTGCTACTATTGCCTTACAAGTAGAATGTGGCGATCCACCATTGCAATTACGGCGCCAATATTTATCAGACAGATTTTTCTTCCGTGTTTTACAATTTGCTAATCATCCCCTTATATCAAAACTAGAACATCTTTCTAATCTCATCCTAAGTTCCTCTTATTGGAAACATAAACATAGACCATGTTTAATTGACAGTTATCATAAATACAAAACCTTATCGGCTCCATTACAACAATCTCCTGTTCTCCCTATTTTTGGACATAGTTATAAAGCTTCTATAATTACACCTACTGTTCATCTTGATCTTAACATAGACCGTAATGATATTCACGCAAATATTTTATTTCTATCAGTTGTAGAAGACCGTTGGTGTGGATGGCATCAGATATTTACTGACGCCTCCAAACATTTACAGTCGGGAAAAGTTGGTGTTGGAATATACCATAAACAGTTTAACATTGTACAAAAAATTAAACTGCCCTGTGAAACAAGCGTCTTCACAGGAGAATGCTTTGGAATTTTAAAAGCACTGGAATATATTTTAGTTGTTAAATTGAAAAAATCAATAATTTTTAGTGACTCTTTAAGCTCCATACAAGCTATTTCAAAATATCCATACCGATCTAAATTCATGTATCCTATTGTATCACTCATCAGAGAAAAGATTGTGCAATGCAGTTTACTTAATTTCGAAGTTCATATTGCCTGGATACCGAGTCACTGCGGCATCACAGGCAATGAACGTGCAGATTGGTTAGCTAACGATGCTGTCGAGTGTGGTGATCTGTTTCCCTTTAAAATCTTTCCGCATGATATTCTTGCCTTACCCAGAATTTTTCTCAAAAATGATTGGGAAAAGTTCTGGGAAGAACTAACAATTAACAAAGCCAAGCATTTTAAGTTCATTCAAGAAAATATTCAGATTAAGCCATGGTTCTTCAAAATAAAACTTGACAAACGTGCCACTACGGTTTTGATTCGGATGAGGTTGGGGCACACATGTACCCCAGCTCATTTAGCTCGGATGAAAATTGTTAGTGACACCTCCTGCGACTACTGTGGACATGACTATTGCGATGTCAATCACATCTTTTTAAACTGTAACAATTTAAATAATAAACCGTTATATGATAATATTGCTGCCATGAGTATCCCACTCCCCACCAGTATACCAGTTCTCCTCGCAACCCTTAATGTAAATATTTCTCATAGTATTGCTAATTTCATTAGCAATAACAACATTAATATATAGTAGTGTAGTTATTTTAGATATATATATATAGTATAAAATATCATATTTATTAATCCTTTATGTGTATGTACAAAATTATATAAAATTCTAAGTATGTATGTTATAAATACCACTCCTGATCATTTTTTTTTTTTTATTTTCATTTCGCGTACGGATAAATTATTTTTATTTAAACCGCTTCCTTAATTTTCTTTTAATAAAAAAATAAAAAACACAGAAAATGGCAAATGCCCTGTGCAGAACGCCAAAAAAAAAAAAAAAAAAAAAAACGTAATTGCCTGAGATTGAAAAATTTTATAGTTCTTGTTATTTCCTTAATTAAAATTTGTTTGTTCACTATTTGATTTGCCGGCAAATACTGTTGATAGAACACACACTGCAAAAGGAATGGCGTGTAATGGATGCTTTACTTCATTTTCTCTCCTACGACCAGAGGTGATAATTTGTTACCACTGCCAATAAGTTAGTAGCTTATTGGTATGAATGAACCACAGAGGCACAGACCACTTGAATCATTCAGGGCCTACATATTGTAGGTACCATTGGATATAAATATATCTACTAAAACATAGTGATTAAATTATCTTTGATACCTACTGTACCGTCATTCTGCTGCCGCGTTACCCCTAGTTTATTTTTTTTACAGAAAGGATGTCCTTCGTGTGGGTTCAGCTACTGTGGCAAGTGCTTGGTAAACAAAATATATTTACCGAAACTCAAGGCTGAACATAAGGCAAGTTTATTTCAACCAATTTCTTAATATTCTTGTTCTAAATATCATATAATGACCATCCCTTTATTTTAGGTCTGCAATAAATGTAAGAAGGCAACAGCAACAGAAAATAAAAACCAATGTATTCCTCCTGATGTGTTTTACAAGTAAGTTTTATGTCCCATGTACATAAGTTCAAGTGCTATGAATTCTATATTTTTTAATAAATCAACTGTTTATAGACGAATGGGTGAAGGATCAAGGAACAAAGCTGTTACCCCTAGTGACACATCAAGCCAGTCAGTAGATAATGAAATACATGAACGTTTAAATAAGTTAAAGGAAAAAAATGTTGAGTCAGATACAAAGAAGACCACTGATGCTGAAATAGCTGAAAGACTACAAAAAATAAAACAAGATATTCCAGTTGCTTCAGATGCAGAACTCCATGATAGGTTAGCTAAGTTACGAGGTATACCAGTTATAGAGAGCAAGGTATGAGTATTAAAAATTTATTTTATCTGTGGTGCTCATGAGTAAGATTTACATAGAAAAACGAGCTGACCTGTCCGCTTTAATCCCATGTTTTCTCACCTTTTAAACCTCCCCTAGGCTACTATGACAATTTGAAGAAGAAAGTTTAAAGTGCTTTTGCTATTCTTGAGTTATAAAAGTTAAAAAAAGTGGCATTATTTTCATAAGAATGTATTAATTATAACATTAATTATTCCTAGCCACTGGTGCTTACAAAAGACACAAGATCAGAACAGGAACAAGTAGAAGATCTAATGAAACAGTATCTTGAAAACACAGCTATTGACTGCAAGTACAAAAAAGAGTTTGATAGCATCATTAATGATATGGAATCAAGATTGCAGAATCTAAAAGGAGGTCCAAATCAACCAGGAGCTTCTGGATCACAGACTGTGTCAGAACCTGTAAATGAAGCTAAAGAAATTGAATCAGAAAATGAAGAAGAGAGTGTTAAAAAGATAATAGAAAAGGTAAAACTATATAATACCAGTATTTGATTTATTATTTGCATTAGCAATAAATAATTAATAAACTGTGTAATCTCTTTTGTTACAGTTAAAAGCAGAATCACTAGTAGAAGAACAGGACATTGCACCTTCAACTAATGATGAATTGCCATTCTGTGAAATATGTAATGAAGATGCAAATATGAGATGCCTTGGATGTAAATATTTGTTTTGCAAAGAGTGTTTTAGAGATCACAAGGATGATGATGATGGCTGTGACAAATATGAGTTATACACACCTCCAAAAAACAGTAACTAATTCCAATGTTTTAACTAATCTATTGCTATTGTACCTTTATTTTGTATGCCTAAAATATATTTACCCAGTTAAGAAATAAAACAATGTATTAGAATAATTTACTGTTATAATTTATTTACTTGTTGATTTAAAGTTGTCAACTAGATCTGGGATTAACTTTTTCAAATCATCAGCTGTTTGTTTGTATTCATTTTCCATCCAAATATCTTTAAGCTTTTGTATAATAGGTCCATACATTTTACCAGGAGAAATACCTGCTTCTTTGAGTATTTTACCATTTATAGGAAATCTTGGTACTTCCCACTTGTTGAATTGATGCAGAAGAGCTTCATCTCCCCTGTACTTCAATACTTCAGCCACATAATCAATTGTATCCTTTTGCTTGATCTTTGATAACAGGACTAATTGTTCATAAGGCCTGTAAAAGATGTTGTAAAATAGTAATTTCATTAGAACTAAGGTAAACAAAAAACATAATCACCCCTATTTACGTTCCCACTATAGATTAGACCTACATTCACCATGCTGGTCAAGTGCAGGTTTGTAAATGACACACTCTTTCAAAAGTTTCCTTACGATGCTTGCATTCACCATTTAGATCGAGTGTATTTAAAGCAAACATAATTTTTCAAGAAGTCAAATCAGTGCTGTTCTGAGGTGTTTGAAACTTCGGAATGAAAGTCAAATGTTCTCCAACTTTAGCCAACATGGCTCTTCAAACAAGAAAGATCTCATAATTATTTTAGGAACTTACATCAATGCTCTAGTTGCCACTTTCTCATCTCTATGTTGAACTATAAAATAAGCCAGATCTCTATCAAAAGTAGAAAACTTTAATCTGCTATGTAACTCTGTGACTTCATCCATATCTCTCAGCAGAGCAGATAAGTAGCTCATTGGGTGCAGTTGTAGATGCTCTGCTCTCTTTAGTAGTTGGTCTAGCTCTTCTAAATTTGGGGATGGTGGCAAACCTGTAAATATGCTTATTTTATAATTTAAATTCTAGTAGTAGCATTATGGTAATCATAAAATGACTATGGTTAAAATATTACCAATGTATTTTCCTATTCCAACATCAATGATAATTTTCAATAGACTGCCTGCAAATCTCCCTTGCAGTAACTTTTTAAGTTCTACCCAGATTCTTTCTCCGGAAACATTTTCAAGACCTTGTACATTATCCCTTATCATTTTTAATGTTTCAACTTCATGGTTATCTTGGCTTTCAGCTATTTTACCATAAAAACGAAAATATCTCAATATTCTCAGATAATCCTCTTTGATTCTTACATCAGCATCACCTACAAAAGCTACCCTTCGTTTTTGTAAGTCTTCGTATCCAAAGAAATAGTCATAAACTGAACCATCAAAACCTAAAAACATTGAATTAATTGTTAGATCCCTTCGGTTTGCATCTAGTTTCCAATCAGTGGTGAATTCAACTTCTGCATGTCGCCCATCAGTGACCATATCTATTCTGAGGGTGGTAACTTCAAAGTTTTCCTTATCATTTATGCGAGCAGTTATTGTTCCATGCTTTTCTCCATTCATGTTTATCATTCTTATTGATTCAGCTGTGAACATATCTTTCATTTGTTGGGGTGTAGCTGTTGTGGCAAAGTCAAGATCTGTTGGCTGTTTTCCCAATAAGAGATCCCTGCAAGTTAAAATTGTATGTTATGTATACTTAATATTTAAGCAACAATTAAATGCATAAAGATCTAATATACCTGACTGCTCCACCAGCCACCCTGATTTCATATTTGTATTTATCAAAAAGCTTTTTCAATTCATCTACTTCAGGAGAAAAAATACTTTTAAATTCAGGACTCTCCAGTTTGGTGACAATTGGATTTTCACGGCAGTTCAGCTCCATGTCGATTATGGACCTTACTCGGCGGCGGCGGCCAGAAGTGGAATACGAAACCTAGAAAATATACAATTATGGATTTACGCCTAGATGCATGTACCTACTACTCACTCTAGTCTCCATAGTAATAAATTTACCTGCCTTTGAAAGAAAAGACGGGATATCAGGATTTTGGGTTTGATCAAATTGATCAACATTTCTCATAAACGATGACTACAATGTTTAGCACAATAGTCTATTCGTATAGATTTTTTATATTATAACATTATTTGTAGATTTAAGTTTGTAGGGAAACAGGGTCCGGGTATTGTACGACCAGGTAATGTACAGCCAGGTAATTCATGTACAAACAAAGCTTGTTTGTTTGTACATGAATTACCTGGTTGGACAATACTTGGCTGTGCAATAACTGGCTGGGCTTTCCCTACACGTACCGGTATTGCTCAACCAAGGAAAGCCCAACCAGGTAATGTCCAGCCAGGTATTTCATGCACATATCATTGTCTCTTTCTTTTATCTCCATCTCTTTTCTTACTTGCCCAATTTCGAGGATCTGTTTACATTAGTTTAGCAGAGGGTTTAGTGGTAATAAGCATAGACAATAATATTGTTTTTGTGCAACAGATATAATACTGGGTTGAATGAAAAGTAAAGTACTGACTGATTGATATTTGAATTATTTGAGAATGTCATTGTCAGTGAAAGATAAAAATTATTTTTAATCTCGCCAATCGCCATACGACGAAGAAAATATTGTATTTAAGATTCAAATTAACAAAGATAAATATTGTATTATAGAATTATACTTTGTACCAAAAGGTCCAGAACATCAAAACGTAATTATTTTTAAAACAATACTGACTGGGAAGTCGGTCGTAGCAATCTACAAACGCGACGCTAATACTACTTATTCAGTAAATGAAGAACTAAATTAATTAGAGGTAGGTACGAATTAGATTTCATTATTTTGTTTTGGCACCTTTGGTAAATTATGTACCATAATTAACCTTACGCATGAACTACCTTCCTGAGTAAGATAATAAATATGCGCCGCGGGTGGAAAGCTTGTGAGCTATAAATAAATTATTTCTCATTGAAGTTTTAAAACATCTTTACCTATCATAAGGTATAAATTTACATGTAGGTAATATCATGAGAGGCACCTCTCACATGAGGTTTCCCAAAATATACAAGAGATTTTACCTACTTACGACATTTACCTACTTACTAGTAAACATACCTACAGCACCTACCATCCAACTTGTTGGATTCCTTCCTACTTTATGCAATCAGCAACCTGTCTGCATTGACTCCAAAAATAAAATAAATAAGTAGGTACCTACCTATATTTTGTGGGACACAAGGTTTGTTATAATGTTAATTACCTAGGTATAAGAAGTTAGTTACTCAAGTGCCTACCCACCCAACTATGTTATTCTGTATTACACACATGAACAGTTTTTTCGAGTATTTAAGTATAGTAGGTACTTGCTTGCTTACCTATTTTTATTTTTCAGGTTTAAATGAATCTTATGGTCATGATCAAGAGAAGCTTGAGGAGACATAATGTGTCTCAGAATTACATAGTTACATCTGATTATAATATTGGACATAAATGTAATGCTGTTACCTACTTGTATTGTAATGAAACTACATGGAAGAAACTATTATTTCTATGTGAAAATTGTGCTGCACAATTAGGTAAGTAACTGTTTTACTTCCTTAGCATCAGTGCTTAGGCTCACTAAGCTTGTTTAACCACATTGCAATGATGCATCACATGTAAGACTTAATGAGATACAAATAAGACTTATCTCTCCTATCCAGAAGATCTAAGAAAGTTGTTAAGTGAATACCATTCTTTAATGAAAATGATGAAGTTATTTCTTTAACTTGATTTGATAATTATTATTGTACCCTATTATAAGTGTTTACAGTGCTGTACACAGCACACGGGCGTCGCTGAAAACCAGCACTATGTCTGTAGTATTGCAGGCACAGCCTATGCTGAGCCGACGACCCTTTTGTGTATTCTGTTGTGTCTAGTTTTAAGTCTCAATTTGTAATTTTATGTTTTAGTACACAAATAAATCTTATCTTATCTTAAGTAAGTAAAATAGGTTTTAAGTAGGTATTGTTAAAATAACATAAATATATCAATCAATTTTTATTTCTTGTTTTAGGTGGAAAACAAGCATAGCACCACTCCCATAAATGTTATCGGAAAAATATATTGAAATCCAAATAATGTTGAAATGTTTAATAAATTATCTACAGTTGTCAAGCAAAGCAATTGAAACTTGACTAAATATAATATTGTTGATATGCAATGACTGTAGGTGTGGTATAAGAAGGCTGTATTGCCATTGTTACAAGGTGTGCTAAGATATGGCAGGATCAGTCTCCAAAGCTTAGGATGCTGCATGTTACAATGTTCTTGATGGAACATTAGCTCAGATCATATTAAGCAAGTAAATTAAAGGACACAAATGGATCACCTACTGTTATAACAGTTCATATCCTATATTTTATGGGTCCTTCTCCAAATGGTGACAGTTGTGTAAAACCATAAAAATCCCTAACATCCCATTCCCATAGCATGGGACAATAATGTGAGTGCAGGACATAAAGTTGCGGTGAAGCATAATGATCTAGCAAGTGCAATACAGGTTCATTTTTCCTATACATTAAAAAATCTGTGTTTGTTTTTGTTCATGTTTTGTTTCTCCTTCAATAAAACAAATGTTTCTCATTTCATTTGTTAAACCTATCTACCAACTGTGGAAAAATGAAAAACGGCGAATGAAGAAAACCAGACGACAATCCAGCTGGAAGAGTAAAATGCGAAGGTTCCGTGGTAGGAAAAAATAACGAAATAAATTGATTAACAACTATAAAAAACGGAGTTTCCATTATACGACCCTTCAGTAGATACCTACATTTGTTTTCATCATAAACGACTGCACTACATTACAAATAGCTTTATTGTAAGGCCAAAAATATACAAGACAATACCAAAAAGAAACAGATACTTAGCAGTGGCACAATGCACTTCACTGTTAATAATACCTAAATATTGCTGGACAATTCACCCAGCAAGCTCGAAGTTCGTGATACGGGTGCTATGTTTCTGATATACTTACTTACCTTTTGAGTATAATATACCTACATAGATAGATATTTTTAAAATACCTATACCTACCTACGTATTATCTCTCAGATACTCGGTCTAATAATTGTAGATCGTACAATTTTTTTCCCGGAATCGTACCCGCAATCTTTTGCGTTGCAGGCGGACCTTCACCCGCTGCGCCACAATTTTTATAATGGCCAACTAGGGTCTGTCTATCGGGCCAAGCCAGGAGGCCCAGGCGCCTAAGCATAAAATAAGAATGGTGGTAGTGTAGTGTCGTCACACCTACACCAGGTATTGAGAGATGTTGATTGAAAATTTCCACGGGCAGCTATAGGGCAGAGCTGCTAGCCAGACAATACAAATAGTTGCCCAAGGTTCCTCTACCTACCTATAGCATAGGAGGCGTACCGAGGGGGACAGCTGGAAACCTGGCAATCACCGCAGTCATCTTTATCTATATCTATACTAATATTATAAAGAGGAAAGATTTGTTTGTAATGAATAGGCTCCGAAACTACTGGACCGATTTCAAAAATTCTTTCACCTTAGGAAAGAAAGCTACATTATCCCCGAGTAACATAGGCTATAGGTAATATAGCAAAGAAAATTGCGGGAAAGTGTAAAACGCGTTAAATTAATAAACTTGGATTGAGCTCGCCAGAAATTAGATAAGTTTTGATTTTGATGTGTTGAAATGTTTGAATATCTGTAAGGTTCATTTTGCGGGTCGCTTTGCTCGCCTTAAAACAGTTCAGATTTTTTAATACGTTTGTGTGGATTCAAATTATTTATTGATATCACACAATGTAATAGGTAACCTAGGTACATATCTACTTAAGTAAGTAGGTATAACAGTTGTTTTTGAGATTGATTAGGTACAGTCAGCAAAAATGTGGTCTAACACCCTGAGATTCGTTTGTCTAACAGTATGGCCGCTCTGAGAATTCGTTTAGGACACCATGTCAGTTTGACACGTTAGTGATGGGCACAACATAATGAGTTCGTAACCGTTCCTCCAAAATGAACCGCCGCGTTATTTTTAAGATTATTTTCGTTGTAAATTGGCGGAATCATTTAATATTTATATTTTAGTAATTATAAAAATTAAGTGGAGACCGACTGTTTTAGCGTCACAAAATGGCGGCCCATAACGCCATTTGGGGTCATTATTTTAAACCTAAATATAAAAATACTACTTTCATTCGCGCGTTCAGTTTGTTCGTAGTTTTATTAAAAATCTTATACTTAGTCCATTATTTTAAAATTCTTTAACGTATTATTTGTTAAATATAACTGTAACAGATAACGATACTGTTGTTTCCTGTTAATTTTAGCACAGCACTATCTACAAATTAATATAAAGCACTGACATAACCTTGTAATAGCGCAATAGAGATTTAGAAAAATATTGTTTACCAAGTTATTTTACACTCAGTTTTGCACAAAATGATTAGATTAATTGATTATTGATATAATAATGTAGATTTAATGCTCATCAATTGTTAAAACGGTAAACAAACAGCAAAAATATTTATATCGTAACTGCAACGCCATTACAAAGTTACGTTGTCAGTTCAATTGCGATGTGTCAGGAACGCAATCTCTCGGCGGCCAATGTATTATCCTACACAGAAAAGTCAACCGTATCGATCTTACATCGCACAGAAACTTTTTTCAAAACTGGTAGACCACTTTCTTGGCCGACTGTACCTTTAAATTCTGGCTTTATCACAAATGCATATCTTTAACTGACGTTTAGCATTGACATTGACAATTCTAGTATAGGTTGGAAGCTACTCAACTCAATAGTTCATTTGTCAGTTAAATATTTGAGAGGCGTTTAAGTATTTCTATATTCTAGGATTCTAGGGTATTCGGGCACAACTCAGAAGAAAGAATCCTACTTCATTGGGGCACAAGCACATCACTTCGCTCGCCGATAACTTCTATTTATTGTCACTGTCACTGTCATCAAGCCTTGTTTAAAGCAAAGCCAGCCTCAATAATTGGTTTATCCCCTTAAAGATTCGTCATGTCTGTCCGTCCGTCCGTCCGTATATCACAGCCGTTTTTCTCAACAACTATATGATCTATATAGTTTAAATTTGGTAAGTAAGTAGATGTATTCCGTGAAACGCACTAAGATTTAAAAAAAAACTTGAAAAAAATCAATGACATTTGGGGGTCCCCATCCCCATACATAGAACCAAAACTTTAAACAAAAAATTTCATCAAACCCATACGTGTGGGGTATCTTTGAATAGGTCTTCAAAAATCATTATTATGGTTTCTTACAACATTTATTTCTAATCTAAATTGTTTGCACGAGAGACTCTTCCAAAGTGGAAACATGAGTTACATAAGATAAAGCTAAAAAAATATATACTTAAAGTACATTACTACAAAAACTACCAAAATTGGTTTGAAAGAAATCTAGCAAGAAGTTTTTTTATAATACGTCATAAACCATTTCATATAAATTGGTAGGAAAGTGTAGTAATTAGCTCTCGTGAGCCACAATAGATGGCGCTATAATAAATGTTGTGATTACTTCTAATTGCTGCGGAATCCTACAAGGGCGAGTCCGACTCGCACTTGGCCACTTTTTTCTAGCTTTGTCAGGTTCATCAGGTTGTATTGTTTCTAGGTTTATTTGGAGATAATCCAAATATTGAGGCTGGCTTCGCTCCCCATTAAACAAGGCCAATTAAATGGTGTTTGCATGGAGTTCATAATACCTACCTAAACAGGGCGACCTCAAGGCTGAGGTCCTAAGCAAAAAAAAATACGTAATAACACGTAGGATTATACCTACATAGTGATTATATTAGTGATTGACAACTATTTGTATGATATGCAAATATTTGTTCCGGGTGTCTGGGTGTTAGGTATAGATTGGGTATAGGTATATGTGCTTTAAAAATATCTATTTATGTATGTATATTGTATTAAGTAAGTAGGTACCTACTTATATCAGAAATCTAGCACACACACAAGCTACGAGCTTACCACGGGGCTAGAGTTTGCTGTGTGAATTTTTCGGATATACTTAATACTTATTTTATTTATTTATTACTTATATTCTTATTCTATTCCTGAATAGCCACCCCTAGACCAGGTATACAGACCAGAATAGGTAGTATTTTTACACGGGTGGTGATTAACAATGATTTTCTATTACCTACCTACCTTCGCTACGCTACCTACCTATTTTGTTAAGTAGGTAGTTACTTAAAATTATGGCAGGCACCAAAATATTTATAAAAATTATGTTTCTTTCATTCTAACCGATAGAATGAAAGAAACATAAGTAGGTAGGTACTTAATATTTTGGTGAAAACAGAACAGTGCTTGTCCAGGAAGGGCGAATACGCCGCGTTTCTCTCGCGCGTATTACGCGCGAACGTTGCGTCCACAAGGCGCGTACCAACGCGCGTTTCCGTGGCAAAATGTTGGCGCTCCATTTCTCTCGATACTTGCACTCGCTCTAGAGTTCGTGCGTTAGCTGGACGCAACAAGGCGTCCCTAGTATCTCGACTCGCGCGTAGTGCACGCGTTTTACGCGCGTATTTTGAATTCGCGCGATGCTTGTGGACGCGATGTATTGATGTCTAGTATCTCGACGACGCGCGATTCGATTCGCGGCGTTTTCGAGCTTTCTGGACAAGCACTTAGACCTTGTCCAGAAAGATCGAATTCGCCGCGAATCGTATCGCGCGAATTCATACGCGCGTAAATCGCGTGCATGATACTAGGGACGCCTTAATGCGTCCAGCTAACGCGCGAACTCTAGAGCGAGTGCACGTATCAAGGTAAATGGAGCGCCAAAATTTTGACACGGAATTGTTTATAGCTCGCGCGACAACTCGCGCGTTGGTACGCACCTTGTGGACGCAACGGTCGCGCGTAATACGCGCGAGAGAATCGCGGCGAATTCGCCCTTTCTGGACAAGCTCTTAGGTCTATTATAAAAACAAAAAAGTTGCTTTGGGAACATCTCATGTTTTTAAAAAGTTAATAAATTGAAAATAAATAGGAAAATAATGTTTCGCCCAATGGGAGGCTCAATAAGTTGAGAACCTATGTACCATTATGAAAATAAACAATAATTATTATGATTAAGATACTTTATTCTGATTAATTACTGTGCGACAGGATACATCATCCCACAATAAAGACGTAACATCAGCTATTTAATTCTAGGAACGCCGTGTGCATTATGCCTTTTGCTTAATAATAATAATCTAAGGCAGAGGGAGATGGTTATCCATAACTTCATAGATATAAAACCACAAAAACAACCAAAAAATATATTACTCAGCCAGGTACATTTCTAAACACAATTAAAGCAGCTGTCATACACGCTGCTTTACACCAAAAAATGAGTAACTATAATCTCAACTTAATGTTGCTCTGTCCCTGTGAAGAGACGGAACAACCATGGTTTTCAGACTCCTCCTATTTATTTATTTATAAAGGCACAGCCAACAGCACACATTACAAAATTGGTTTCAGGACTTATTCTATGGAACATGTGCCTAAATGCCTATTACTCGTATAGGCTAGCACACAGATTAATAAATAATCTGTGGGCTAGCACAACATTTTTGATTAGTAGTAGTAATACTCCTATTGTTACCTACCTAGAGATTACATACAAGTTTTGCTCTAACAATTTTGTCAGGTGTATTTACTCAAACCCTGTCCATCACAGTTTCAAAGTTGCATTTGATGATTGACTGCCTTATTAACCCTAATGTTACCTAGGTAGAACTAAATTCATCAAGGTAAAACTAGGTAACTAGGTTTGAAAGTGAAATAGGTAAAATTAGTTAGGTATTGTAACAACTAACTAATTTGAGGACTTGTAAGAATTTGAATCTAGTTATAATAATGTCAAGTGTATTATAAACTTTTTACCGTTGACTAAGAATTTTTTGTTTCTATAAATTCTTAGTCGACAATAAAAAGTTATCAAAGTTAATGTAGATCAAAATTATTTTAATCAGTAAGTACATATTCATTTAATCAATGTACAGTACATATTGACAGGTGTTAAGAAATGGTTTGAAACAATTGATACAAACATTAGTTAGAATTGATATTATTATATAAATTAAACTTTTAGAATGATGAAAGTAATTAATTAATAATGTCGAATTTTCTTGTTTTTCTTGGCTAAAACCAGTCATAATATTAATAGTATACCTATCTATGTATAAACAAAAAATCCTGTAATTTCTCTTGCAGTGATCCATTTTCATATATTCCATAGTTTTTTCCGTTCATAGCAATATTGAATGAGTGTTGCTGCTTCTATATCAAGTTGGCTGCTAACCCTTCTTAGCTTTAGTCAGGACTAGAAGTTTCATACTTTTGAACAAGTTGATTTTTCAAGTCTGGTGTCAAGTATGGTGGACATTATGCATATCTCATCAATCTGCTCTAAGTTGCATTTGGGATCCTTAGTTACATTTTTATATAATTATGACTCTGCCAAACTGTGAAATATACAATGTACCTATCTAAAAGCTTTCCACATGCAGCTATGCCCATGTCATGGTGTACAGCCTATGGGTTATTCTGATACTTATCTGAAATGAAACCTATATCGTCAAATTTAATCATAAACACATTTTATGTAATCCATACCTACTTGCAAATTTTCATATTTACAATAATAATGCAATGTATGTATGTATTGCATACTTTTTGTCTAATCATTTGATAGGTACTTTATTTACTGTAAAGAAATTTAGTTTTGTTGATAATAATTAATATTAGGTACCTAATATGTATTGAATATGTACATAAATAATAAAAAATATTTCATAACTTTCTTACAAGAAATCTCATTGTTTGTATTCCTTGTTGTTGTTGCCAAAGAGAATATAATCACTACGTTGCAATTGCAACTGCAAAAACTGTAATGTTTTAACGTGAATAAAACTTTTTGAACTTTGAATTGTAAATTCTGAATTACTGTTCTGATTTTGCTTTTGCTGGTAAGGCAAGAGGCAAGTCCAAAGAGAATATAAATAAACCTTAGATTGTATTCCTTCTTCTGAGAAATAAACCTACGCTATACAAGTCATTCATTCGATTCAATAAGCCATAGATTACGGATGTCCTATATTCTTACTCTTTTACTCCACAGCGTTAAGCTATATGTTTTTGACGATATGTTTCTCTGTTACACACAGCGAGTGCTTACTGTCACATGCAAACAAAGCATTTGAAAGCATTAGTAACAGCTGTTTTTTGTTTGTACATGAAATACCTGGCTGTACAATACCTTGTCGTGAAATACTTGGCTGTGCTTTACCCGTCCGTGTCGGTAAAGCCCAGCCAAGTATTTCACGACCAAGTAATGTACAGCCAGGTAATTGATGACATGGTCGTGGATTACCTAGCCGGGCATTACCTGGCTGGGCTTTACATGGTCGTACAATACTTGGTCGTACAATACCGACTCCCGGGAAACAGACGTATTATTGTTAGAATGAAAACAGAGAAATATTTTGACACATCTCACGTCTGACAGTGACATTTATTTACTTTCCTAGCATTATGGAAACCAATCTTTCGGCCGGATTGCCTATATGCAAAGTCATTGCCTATAATTTTTCTTGTTATTTAGTTTCACTTATTTACGAATTGCGTTTAAAATAAATTGATTGCAGATAAAATATATTCATTAATTTGATTTTTAACATCAATCAGATGAACTTTGATTTAGGTCATACCCCGATGTGTCTGCAGCATGTGTGACTTAAACGGATTTTTAACACTTTTAGTACATACAAAGGGGTAAGGTTAGTAGTTAGGAATGTAACTTAGGTATGACTTAAGGTAGGTCTAGTATGTTATGTATACAATATGTAAATGCCAATATCAGGGATTTCCTTTATTAAAGATTATACGATAGTGAAACATCTCATCACTTTCCACCTAGCATACTATTCATGCCACTGGAGCCTTGCTGTAGTTGCCTCATCATATTATGGAGACCCGACATACCACCCATCTGTTGCAGAATTCTTGGGTCCATCATCTTTGCCATCTGCTGGTTAAGTTTAACCATTTGTGTTTGGTTAACATTCTTTGCCATATCTCCACCTTTAAATAAGCCCTTGATTCCACCCATTTTTTTAACAACTGCTGCAAATTTAGTATACTGAGTGATAAGGTCTTTAACATCTCTTTCTGTCACTCCAGCACCATTTGCAACTCTAGTTATTCTAGTGGGCTGTTTTGAGAAAAGTTTTGCACCATCTCTGTGGTCAAGTTCACCCTCATTCATTGAATCCATGATGGTCATAAGACGTTTAAGCTTTGCCATTGATTCCTGCTCACTCCCTTTAGTCATTAGATCTTGCGAAAACCCTGGAATCATACCCTGGAAAAGTAAGAACAAACTCAATTTTGTTTCCCATAAATTAAATAAAGATTTTTAGATGATTTACATGGATTTAATTGACATCCAGGTTTTTAAGGCAACAAGAGAAAACATTAATGGTATAACAGTATTATTAGCATCTCAAGTCTAGGCTCCATAACAACCTACCATAATTTGTGAAAAAGGTCCCATCTTCATAATATTCTGAAACTGTTCATACATAGCCCTCAGAGTGAATTGACCCTGTTTCAATTTCTCCAGTAATTCTTCATTGTCATCAAGTTTGAGCTCATTCACTTTATCCAGAAGTCCTTCGATATCTCCCATACCCAGAAGTTTGTTTATAAAAGGTTTTGTCTTAAAGGGCTCTAGGTCATCAATGTGTTCTCCTGTACCAATAAATATAATTGGAGACTGAGTAGCTGCAACCCTGTAATAAGATACAAGTTTGTCAAATAAATTTTAGTATGTTAGTAAAGTAAATAATTAATAATTAAGTAATAAACTTACGCTGATAATGCACCACCTCCTTTGGCATGGCCATCCAACTTTGTAATGATGACAGACCCAATGTCTACCTTCTCTTTGAAAGCTTTAGCCTGAGCCTCACAAGCCTGGCCAATTGTGGCATCCATCACAAAGATAATGTTGTCTGGTTTCTGCAAAATTAAAGATGATAAATTCTATAGCTATTTTTATAATAACTTAGTAAATAATTGACTGTTTCTTACAATAGCATTGGCAACTGCCAACATCTCTTCAAAGAGTGACTCTTCTTGCTTGTGGCGACCACTGGTGTCCACAATGATCATCTCAAAGCCTTCTTTCTTGAACATTTCAACTCCAGTGGTAGCAATCACTACAGGATCAACCTCTGTGTAGCTGTAATTAAGGCGAGCAATAAACATACAATAATTTAGAAGTATTGTATTCCAAGAAGTAACATAATTTTAAACAAAATCTGGACAAGTCACACAGCAATATCCTTGCCTAATGGTTAGCTTAGGCATGTTTTGTAGGTTACCTATCTAGTACTTAATACATGATACTTTATAGCATAAAATTTACATGCTTCTATATATTTTATTTAAGTAAACAACAACCCACCTTCCATAAAAGGGTATCCGAGCTTTAGTACAGTTCTGTTTAACTTGGTCATAGGCACCAGCTCTGAATGTGTCAGCACAGACTAAGCAAGATTTCCAGTTCTTCCGTAGATAGTGATAAGCCAGTTTTGTGCAGGTTGTAGTCTTACCAGACCCTTGGAGACCTACAAACATTATGATGTTTGGTTTCCCTTTGATTGGCTGGTATGGCTTTACTGCAGGATCTACAAGCTATACACATAAACACATGTTAAAATTAATCTTTACAAAAATAATGCAACATTACATCTTAGATTTTAAGCACAAACATGCATTAGGTTTATTGTGTATGGCATATAATGCAATAAGTGTTTTTTTCATTTTATGTACAGATCTATTTCATGAGACCAACCTTTACAAGTTCTTTGAACACAGCAGACTGGATCATTCTCCGCTTGTTGAGCCCACCAGCCATCTCATCAAAATCAATAACTGCTCTGACATTTTCTCGGAGGTTCTTCACCAGACGAATATTTACATCAGCTTCCAAGAGAGCAGCACATATTTGTTTGAGCATAGAGTTCAACACCTGCAATTTATAATTATAGTGTTATGAAATATTTAACCTTAGCCAGGGAATTTATATGACATCGTAATTTATGTACTTACTTCTTCGTTGATAATTGTTGCTCTGCTTAGGGACTGCAGGGCAGTCGTAATTTTACGACCTAAATCAGCTAACACCATTGTGAAGCCTTATAGTTCGTGGCCAAAAAATAATGTTGTCAGCTGTTTAGACTTTTATTATTGCACATAGGTTCTATCGTTACTTCAGTAGTTCTGATAGATGTTTTTATCGCCAGTAAATAGTAACATTATTACTATTTCAACATTTCTTATTATATGAAAGCACAGCACTGTTACAATTGTGTATTTTCACTTGATTTTCATCAAAAAATATTTCAACAAACACGAATCCACCATCCAGTATCTGACGTTGACAACTTGACAGCATAAGGACACGACGAATAATCTTGTCAAGTTTGAGGACAGACACTGACACTGCCTCGAGACTCGAGCTGAGACAGCCTCGGTACAGGAAAATATCTGTCAGTGCTCGGCGCTGGGTAGACCTATGTATAGATCGTATCGTCTATCACCGCCCTAAGCCCGAATGGAAGTTATAGTAACGAACGAAAAAACTACAATCATTCATTCAATCAATCATATTTGACATCTGTGGTTTTGAATTCGCCTTGTAATCATTCACTGTGAATTGCTGTATATTTTTGCAGAAGAAATTACTGATATTTTTAAGAACAGCGCTCTAAATGGTAACTATTTATTAGAATTATTATATTTTTACTAAAAACAATGGAAACCTAAATGTTGTCCTTTGTTTACGGCTTAGTAAAAGTTACAATGTAAAACAGGGTCAAAATCAATCTGGTGGTGGAAGCGGCGGAGACAAGAAGGATGACAAAGATAAAAAGAAGAAGTACGAACCTCCAATCCCTACTCGCGTTGGCAAAAAGAAACGCAAAGCAAAGGGTCCTGATGCTGCTTTGAAGTTGCCTCAAGTGACTCCTCATACTAGATGCAGGCTCAAATTACTGAAACTAGAAAGAATAAAGGATTACTTGCTGATGGAGGAGGAGTTCATCCGCAACCAAGAGAGACTGAAGCCACAGGAAGAGAAAATCGAAGAAGAAAGATCAAAGGTAATACTGTATTTCTAGAATCTATTGTATTATCCAGGCAGATGTATTGTGATTTGAGCTAGCATATGAGAAGACAAGTTTATGAGGGCAAACACTAAACACAGGAAAGAGAACTTTGTAGTCTTCTAATATACCTCCGTAATTTAATTATTAGTAAAACTTGTCTTATTTGCAGGTTGATGATCTCAGAGGAACACCAATGTCTGTTGGAAACCTGGAAGAGATTATTGATGATAACCATGCCATTGTCTCAACATCAGTGGGCAGTGAACATTACGTCAGCATATTGTCATTTGTAGACAAAGACCAACTGGAGCCAGGCTGCTCAGTACTTTTGAATCACAAGGTAACACTTATTAATTATATTTAGCAATACAGTGCAACAACTAAACATTTGTTTTAGGCAGTCTAGTTACAAATGTTATAATGTAAATGATAAGATTTAAGTCATTTTTTCTACATAATCATCTTACATGATAGAAGATCACTTAGAAAGAGATTAATAACTAATCTATGAAATAGTTATAGAGCTGTCATGTTCATAAAATGATGAAGAAAATTATGTTCTAATGATAAGTATAAAATTCATATACAGTAAGGTTTTGGTGTTTTCTTGCAGGTTCATGCTGTTGTTGGTGTACTGGGTGATGATACAGACCCCATGGTGTCTGTCATGAAACTGGAGAAAGCTCCTCAGGAAACATACGCTGATATTGGAGGTCTGGACACACAAATTCAAGAAATAAAGGTAATATTTTATTACAACCAGTATAAAATAAAGAATTAAACTATATAAATGGCTGACATAAGTTTTCTATTTAAAACTAAGTACCTACACTTATTCACTTATTCTTATATTTTCATATACAGTACTGAGTAAAACATAAGAATGAATATGTTAATAACCTACATTGCAAAAATATCTGTTTAAATTTTTAGGAGTCTGTGGAGCTTCCTCTAACTCATCCAGAGTATTATGAAGAGATGGGTATCAAGCCCCCAAAAGGTGTTATCCTGTATGGTCCGCCGGGAACAGGCAAGACCCTGTTGGCCAAGGCTGTTGCCAACCAGACTTCAGCCACATTCCTTAGGGTGGTGGGCTCTGAACTCATTCAGAAGTACTTGGTAAGATATACTTATAAAACTATTATTCTTAATAAAAATTATTCAATATTGTTTTAGTCTTACTTTTACAAAGATTATATTGAAAATGACACAGGTACAGGTATAAAGGTTGGTTGCCTTATAATTATTAAGTTTTACATTAAAATTTACATTACATTATTAAAATCAACTACTACTAATCATATTGTTCTGTTGTTTTTAGGGAGATGGTCCTAAATTAGTTCGAGAATTATTCAGAGTTGCTGAAGAACATGCACCATCCATAGTATTTATAGATGAAATTGATGCTGTTGGTACCAAACGGTGAGTACTATCAACTATTCTAAAGGAGTTAATAAACTCTGGACATTGCAACTTCAAAATCAAGAGAAGTGAGCCCTCCACTCTGATCCATCTCTTTTTTTTAGTTATAAAATCTAAAATGTGTTACTCACAAAAATGTTGAACTACCAACTATGCTTTGGTTCAAAACCAACATTCACTAACAATAATAACATACTTTTTCTTATTTTAGGTATGATTCAAATTCTGGTGGTGAGAGGGAAATTCAAAGAACTATGTTGGAACTTTTGAACCAATTGGATGGTTTTGATTCAAGGGGTGATGTCAAAGTGAGTATATAAATGTTACCTAGAAAAGTAACTTCTAATAATGTGTAGGCAAATTATTTTTTAATAAAATCAATATTATATTTTGTAACAGACAGTAATTTTACTTTTATAAAAGAAATTGGTCAAGTGTAGGTAAATTTATTATTAAAATTAGTTTGTTAGACTTCATAGGTGGCTGAAAATGATAATTGTATTCTTTTTTCAAGGTTATTATGGCAACAAACCGTATTGAAACTCTTGACCCAGCTTTGATCCGTCCTGGTCGTATTGACAGAAAAATTGAATTCCCTCTCCCTGATGAGAAGACAAAACGAAGAATCTTTACAATCCACACATCTAGGATGACATTGGCTGATGATGTCAACTTATCTGAATTGATTATGTCTAAAGATGATCTGTCTGGGGCAGATATCAAGGTTAGTTTATTATATTTAATATACATAAATTATTTATAAGATGGGTAATTAAATTAATTGTCCTTAAACTGTTAGGCAGCATGGAATAAATGATTGCATAGCTTTAATTTTTTTTAATAATTTAAGTATTTATTTTGTTTTAGGCTATTTGTACTGAAGCTGGCCTTATGGCTTTGAGAGAGCGCCGTATGAAGGTTACAAATGAAGACTTCAAAAAGTCCAAGGAAAGTGTACTTTACCGCAAGAAAGAAGGAACTCCTGAAGGGCTTTATCTCTAAAATAATCTTATATTATTGAAGTTACTATGTATTCAGATTGAAATAATAAAGTTATGCATCTGCTGAAAACATTAATCAAAAATGGTTTTTATTTTTAAATTATTATGATTATTATTATTATGTATTATATTCACTAGACGGCGTTACTATTCATATTGCCTAACTTTCTATATTTTAGGTATTGCATTGAACTTATATCGCATTCAAAATTAATTTTACTGACTTAGGACGCAGCATTTTTGCAGTATAGCTGTAGTGTAGCATAAATCTAATTATAAATCAATTGCTGTTAGTCTCGCTTAACTCAAGAATGGCTGGGCTGTTTAAGCTAATATTGGTCGGAAATGTCAGAGGTCTCGCAAAAGGGTGGACCGATTATTGGGTTTTGGAAAGTTCGAAAAAAAGAGAATAAATGCGAATAATTAAAACAAGCAAAGACGTGGCAGTTAGAAAAACATAATTAAAGTTGGTTTTTGACCCTATCCCTAAATCATTGCCCTATCCCTTTTAAATCTAATGATAAATAGAAAAATTTAACCATCTTTCATCAATGAAGTTGAAGTTTCCTTCTTCTGAGTCTTTCCTTTCATGTTCTCACATTGGCGGTTGACGGCATAATCACAATTGCCAGTCACGTTCGCCATAATAAAAGAAGAAAAAGAAGTGTTCTCACAGATAATAAACTCAATTTGTCCTAGTTTTAATGCAGAAGTCCTAGTCTGTGTTGTGAGATCTGTTTACAATCTGAGAGTTAGGGCCTCAGGTTAGGGCTAAGGGTTAGGGCCGTTCCATATATTCCTTCTTCTGAGTTTAAATCAATATCTTACTCTGTGGCTGTCTGTGAGTGAGTCACACATCACACAGAGTACAATGAATGAATGAATCATTACATTACATCAAAAAAAATAATCAAATGAAGGCAATCGGAGATCGGAGTTTTGTTTTATTTTTCGTTTCAGTTTTTGTTGTATTCTTATGAAGTAAATTAAATAATAAAATAACAATAGAGTCTCTCCTATAGATATACCCATGTTTTCTAAAATGACAGTACATGAAAGTGCTTATGAATGAGCGAAAACAACAGTAATAATTTGGAAGCAACTGAGCATACTGCACTGATGGACGGGCATATAGCGGAATCTCGCCCTGATAGGGATAATGTAGAACGCAGTGCAAGAAAGCGAAAGTCTAGGACAGAAGGACAGCCTTCCTATGGAGTAAGTAAACATGGCTCAGTAAATGAAAAATACTATGACTCGTCACTTCGTCCGTCCTACAACATAATTGTACCTACTTTAATAAAATTTATGATCCGAATGGGAAAAATATTCCCACATTTGCATCTATTTCCCAACAGAGCGTAAATAATAACGAAAATAGTGTATCCAATCATTTTTCTCCATGTAACTTAAGATTATGTTATTTATAATTATATTAAAGATTATATTAAAAATTATATTAAAAAGGAAACATATTAATTTACCTCGCCTTGTTGCTAGCTTCGCTTAGTCATAGATTAAATATTGTGATAACAATCATTAAAAGTATTTTAAGGAATAATCCAACTGTACAATACCTTTATACCTACTAACTTTCATCAAAATACTTTTATTAGCTAAGACCAAACCTTTGAAATTTTGCAGAGTGTGGGAGAATCAAGTAGCACTAATGATAGACCCCCAAATGGACCTCCACCTAATGTCGACCAACAGGTAGAAGAACTAGAATTAAAGTATGGAGCCCGACATGTGATAAAACTTTTTGTACCTGTCACATTATGTATGATTGTTGTGGTTGCAACTATATCCTCAATAAACTTCTACTCAGTCAAAGACATATATTTGTAAGTGGATTGTTTATATTTACCAACTATTATTTATTTTGGGTATTATAAAATAAAAATGCTTGTAATTTTATAGCTCATATAATATGGCTTAGATTATATTTATTCCCAAACAATTACCAAAGATCCATTTTATGGTAGGTAACTAAAGCTTTATAGATCATAATGGGTAATTTTTTCAACATGCAACATCAACAAGCCCATGCTATTTGGGACTCTAAACAAAGCAAAACACTAGAGAATTCCTTTTTAATTGATTATAAAATGTATAATAACTAAAAATGATTTATGAAAGGCTTACTATAATTATGTTTTGTTATATTTTCAGAGCTTACACACCATTTCATGAAGAAAGTCCAAATGTATCAACCAAAGTATGGAATGCCCTTGCCAATTCCATGATTCTTCTGGTTGTAATTGTAATAATGACTGTAATTCTGATTGTACTGTACAAGAAGAGATGCTACAAAATCATCCATGGATGGTTAATTCTATCATCTTTTATGCTGCTTTTTATATTCTCATTCTTATACCTGGAGTAAGTACATCTAATATATAAAAATCACTGTCAATTTTCATTGTATTCTTATAACTCAAGAACAGCTCAGCTGAGTTAGGTGTGGTTTATAAAGAACCATGGGAATAAATCAAACCTTTATTTCAATGCAAAATGTAGAAAAGCATTGTTTTACATCTTTACTTACAAGTTTATAAAGCTCTTTATTTTTTTTCAGTGAAGCATTAAGAGCCTACAATGTTCCCTTTGATTTCATAACTGTTGCTGTAATGCTATGGAACTTTGGAGTTATGGGTATGGTTGTAATCCATTGGAAAGGTCCGCTGAGGTTACAACAAGCCTACCTTATATTTATTGCTGCACTCATGGCTCTAGTGTTCATTAAGTATTTGCCTGAGTGGACTACATGGGCTGTTCTTGCTGTTATATCAGTTTGGGGTAAGTGTAGTCTTAGCATGAGAAGTTAATAGATTGAGGAACCTATTCAATGAGGACAAACTGGAAATCCAACATAATCTTTTATCAATTATGCTTTTTCTGTATACCTCGTGTCTTAGGTGATTTATGTATATTAGTTATGTAGAAACACAGTGATAGTAGTAATAATAAATTGATGTTTTTTACTAGACCAGTATTTTGTTGGTGTTTATTTTAGATTTGGTAGCTGTGCTAACACCAAGAGGACCACTAAGGATATTAGTAGAGACTGCTCAAGAAAGAAATGAACCTATTTTTCCAGCCCTTATTTACTCATGTAAGTTTTATCAAACTTATTAACTGTTTTATTTATTTATAATAACATTTGTATTAGAATATTCCTTCCTTTGTTATAAAAAAATTATTTGTTTCATACTAGAATTTAAAATCTTCAACATTTTTTCACCAAATATTTACATTTTTATGTTATTCTCTTTTTAAAAATAAATATAACTACATAAAATATACACCTTCTAATGTTCATATTGAATCAAACCTTGTTCTTCAATCGCGATTCTAAATGGCAAAACAACGTTTGCGAGGTCAGCTAGTATTTAATTATGTATGTATGTTATTTACAAGTATCCAGATCATCTGTCAATCGTTTTGGATGATTGATGATCTGCTGATGATGATGATATCAATTATAGGTTAAAATGATATAGATAGTATATGACAGCTGTCAAACACGGTACTAAAGTGACAGTTGAAGTCCAGGTTAGGCTTCAAGGGACTAAAATAAAACCGATATCCGTTACCAGTTAGCAAACTTCTCCGTGAATAACCCCCCATAGACTAACGTTCATTCCTTCCGGCTTATCCCGTGTACAGATAAGCGACGGGATGAAATAAAACACGACTTGAAGGGTCGCGGTGTTATAATACCGTCATTCTTTCCGCTATTGCACATACACTATCGTTCATTCCGTAAGGATTGTACATTTCGGCAGGAATGAACGTTAGTCTATGGGTAGCTAATGCAAGCTGAATCCGACCGACCGTAATCATTCAGGATGGCCTATGTCTAGCAGTGGACGGCTGAAATGATGATGAAGATGAAGATAATATATTTATTTTTTTGTTGCAGCGACGGTGATGTACACGATGGTGGGGATGGCGCAGCCCGCGGCGGGGGCGGGGGCGGGAAGCGCGGGGGGCGCGGGGGCGGAGCGGGAAGGTGAGCGCGAGCTGCGCCCCCTCAACCCGCACGGTCCGTTCTCACCCACACTCCCATCCCACTTACAATTACATACTTTATGAAACAACCAACAAATAGTCATTTTGAATCCATATAATGTCCTCTATTGAGTAATATAATGTCCTACTACTCAATAGAGGACATTAGTAAGATTGATTGTACAGTACAGGTCTCCATGATAGAAACTAGGTCTTGGGGATTGGGTAATTACCACACTTTGTCGTTGGTTGGTGGCAACTTATAGTAAAACACAGTTAACACGACCATACAATATAATTAATCTATAGTTATAAAATATGAAATAACAAAAAGAAGAAATAATATTATGTTACATACAATAATTAAAATATTGTACAAAATCAAAGGGCCTGACTAACTTTTAAACTTTAATTTGGGCTTAGATTTTATAAAAAAAGGACTTTTCTACATATAAGGTACTTCAACTAATGTATTGTACATAAATTCATTAACGAATTATCCTCTATCTATTAACTACCTGCATCTAAAATTAATTTTTCCACATTCCCATAACAGGAAAAAAAAAATTACGTTCACACTGCATGTTGCACTATTTCGTATATAAAATCTGCCAAGATTTGGCATGCATGATGATTAACTGCCCTAGATCTTACTAGTAGTTTTGTTTGTATGAGTTGTCAACTCACAATATAACAAAACGTTACAACAGCTCTGTAGCTACCGATAGCACCTCGCGTCGCCCTCGTTACATGCCCAATTCACCGCCCACTTGATCATTCCTGCTTTTCCAACGAATCTTGCGGAAATAAATGGAAAAAATGAAATCTCCTGCTCCGATTGCGTCGCCTCGCCCTCGACTCTCGTGGTGTAGTTGGGCTGGTTGGAGGTGAAGGCTGTATCTACGTTTCCGCTCGCAACATTCAGTTGAAACAATTTTCTCACGGTTAAAAATAGCCTGTGTACTACAGATGCATGAACTTTTATTTTATTGTTAAGTTTCTTTAATATCGATCTGAATTTTTGCATCAAATCCTTTAAAACTTTCGCGTCGCGGACGGTGCACTCTACCCCCTTATTAAAGGGGAAGTGGGAACTACCCCTAGGATATCTGCATGAGCCCATGGATTAGGCAGTCTTCACTGCTTAGGCCAAACTTTCTCGTTTGATATTAATGTTATGGTAATGTTTCGCTAGATGGCGCTGAGAACTCTGGCTCGGGCGCGGGCGACGCGGCCGGGTTCGACGCGCGGTGGCGCTCGCGCGCGGAGGGCCCGCCGCGGGAACTGCGCGTCACGTCCACTCCGCACAACTACACCACCAGGGTCGAGCGCGCGCCGCAGCCGCCCACGGACCAGGAGGAAGAGAGTAAGGACATGTACAGTCAGCAATAAATGTGGTCTACCACCCTACGGTTGAGATTCGTTTGTACGTCAGTTAAATTATGTTCGAAAAGTCAACCATATCGATCATTACATCGCACAGAAACTTTTGTCAAAACTGATAGACCACTTTCTTGGCCGACTGTACCCCATGGATCACGATTTATGCGTTTGTACAGATTCAAACACGCGTAAAGCGCGATCATAACACCCCTATTCACGTTCCCACTGCTGGGACACAGGGACTTCTCTCTTGACGAGAGAGATAAGGCCTTAATTCACCACGCTGGCCAAATGCGGGTTGGTGAATGACACAATGTCCTTCAAACTTTTCGAAGTTCTCAGAACATGCCGGTTTCCTCACGATGTTTGCCTTCACCGTTAGAGCACGTGTTTTTAAAGCACACATAATTTTCCAAGAAGAAAAATCAGAGATGCGCGGCGAGGTTTGAATCCACGACCTTCGGAATGAAAGTCGAGTGTGCTCCCACTTAGCCAACACGGCACGGTAAAGCGCGATACTAATAAATAAATATTGCTGAACAATTCACAGCTCCATGGTAAGCCTTAAAGCTAGGGTTTCTGATATTTATATATTTAACACCCGGAACAATTTATTTGCAACTCGTATACATTTTACAGTCCCGGTTTGGGAATCAAACCTGCTACTTCTTGCGTCGTAAGCAGACCTTCGCACGCCGCGCCACAGACTCAAAATTTCAAATTTAGAGCAAACTAGCAGACTTCTGCAGCGCCACCATCCAGGCTGATGTGAAACTAAATCATCAATTTTCTTTATGTGTTTTATTTTATCGGTGAAGTTAATTAAAAGTTAATATTGTGAGGAAAGCGGCATGTTTTCAGAACTAATAGGAGTTTGAAGGATATCTACTTACGCAACCCGCACTTGCTCGACGTGATGAACTAAAGCCTAATCACTCTCGTCATAAGAGAGCCCCAACAGCGGTAGCGTAAATAGGTGCATATGTATCATGCATAAGAGCCTACTAACCTATTGCTCTAAGTTGATGTCGCATGTTGTTTGCAGAGGGCGTGAAGCTGGGTCTCGGCGACTTCATATTCTACAGCGTGCTGGTCGGCAAGGCGAGCTCGTACGGCGACTGGAACACGACGCTGGCGTGCTTCGTAGCGATCCTTATCGTAAGTTTATTGGTTCAACTAGTCGACCCGCTAAAAACTTCGCTTGTCCATCCATTTTGAAAATCGGTAATTACTTACGTTAATTATGACGATAGTTATTGATATTAAGTATACCCGAGGTTCCTGTTTTCTATCAAGAGAAAGCCATCATCAGGGAAACGCGAAAGCCTCTCTTGCTAGACCGCGCGCTCGTTGCTGACCTTGAGCTTCGTAAATTTTTACATTAACTACCTATAATTTGTCTACTATAGAAAAAATATTTTGCAGTATTTATTTCATTAGATATTAGATTCAATAAAAAGATGACAATTTGATATAATATAGCATTCTAATGGTAAAATATACCTAGCATTGTCATGCTAAAATATTTTCTCCATTCGGTCCAGTGGTTACGGAGCAAAAAACAACTGTGCTGTCTATGCTGCATCATGCATGCTTAATACATTCCATTTTCTTAACATAACTGTATAACATAACATGTAAATTTGTAATTCTTGTTTGTTTATTCCAGGGGTTGTGCCTGACTCTCCTACTTCTGGCGATATTCAAGAAGGCGCTGCCAGCGTTACCGATCTCGATTACATTCGGACTAATATTTTACTTCACTACCAAGTCGATAGTGAAACCCTTTGCCGAAGCTTTAGCCGCTGAGCAAGTATTTATTTAGGTTAAGTTCGTCATTGAATTGTGAACATTTCTATTCACTATATCTTGTGCAAAAGATCATATTTCAGATATTGTTTTAGGGTAAATTAAATCTTATTTAAACCCATACAATCGATTACATCAATTTTGAGTTACAATGTTAGATAATTAAGCTAATTTCAGTAAAGGATGAATCAGGTAAACAATTATCAAAATCAGTTTTATGTTTTATGACATAATTTAAAACTTAAGTACTTATGTATAAAGCAAAAACTTTCAGACAATTTGAAAAAAAAATTGCTGATATATTAATAAATTACATAGACCAACAAATTTATAGCAGTGTTATCTACAAACAATGTTGATTGGGAACTATAATAATAAAGTATTTAAAAATAGTAGTATAATGTATGATAGTCTAATTTTTTACATTCCATGATAGTTTCAATGTGCTCAATTTCAGATAATGAAGTATAGTAAAACCATTTCTAAAATGAACGCCCCTCTACCGAATTCTGTATTTTTTTTTCTGTTTATTCTGTTTTTCTGTATTTCCTCTCACACGTTGAAATCATCACGGTTTTGTGGAGGGAAGTTCATTTTTAGAATGGTTTTACTATACTATACTAGCAAATTAATGATTACTGCTTATATATAGGTATAATCTGTGTTAAGTTTCCTAAAAACCTGGAACTAATTATAATGGTGAATACTGAATATCATTTTATAATTATAACATCTTTAATACTTGTTAAACGATATTGTCATTAAAAATCCTGCAATATAAGTATGTAATCTAATGTATGAAAGATGATTTAGGTAGAAAATAACTCAGTGAAAGACTGTTAACTTGAATAGCTGTGTCTAAGAAATCATATTTAAGTATGGCTATCTTTCATTAGCTTCAGCGACGAAAATAATTTTAAATAACTAAATATACATAGGTAAATGCAATAACATGAAACTAAATGAAATAAAATGTTATAAATAAACACTACCCGTACTTGTCAATACATTATTTATAAGCTACTATCTGACCCGCCCAACTGTTCCCATGGTTTTAAACCTTCCCTGAGCAGCTACGACTATTTTAAATCCAAAAATAAATACCGGCTCGTAGTTCGAGCAGTCCGTGTACTTCGCTCAGCCGCCAACTGCTACAGCTGTCCGTGTACGGCCGCCCTTAGAGGTACCTAGCAACGTATAAACTATAACATTCTCTTTGGTACCTAGGTTTACTAATCCTTACTTATATTATCTATGCGAAAGTCACTGTCTGTCTGTTACGCTTTCCTGCCTAAACCTCTCAACCGATTTTGATGATATTTGGTACAGACTATCTTTAGACCCTGAGACAGAACATAGGCTACTTTTTATTTCCACGCGGGCGGAAGCTAGTGGTAGGTTAAGCTACTAGCTATTTTACTATTCTGTGGAAAGAGGATGAGCTCGATGGAGGATGATGAAGGTTAATAATACACATTATAAACATAAATTAGTTTATTCAGAACATAAACCATAGTAGGGGTACATTTTATATGTACAATACTACTTTTTTTGTAAGTATACTTTACTATAAATAAGTAAAAGTTTCACATGTGAATTTGGAATGTGTACTTATTTATTATTGCACTATGAATCGGTAACAAAAAACTAAATCAACAAAGTATCACATTATTTTGAGTGAGATTCATAGAAAAATTAAGTTGTTAAGATAAGCCCTTACCCATGATAACAGACCACCAATATTTTAAATGGAGTTGTTAATACTGAATATCTTGTTTTTTTACATAATAAATAATATAGAATATTTGCCCTCATGAATATAAATTGGTCCAAAATTTGATCATAATAAAATATGTAACACAAAACAATATATCTACCAAAAAAAAAACAGTTCGTAAATAACTAGATATCATCACAATTAAAAAACAATATGAAAATACTTAATACAAGCTTTAAATCTACTCTAGATTTGATTATGTTAAGTGGCGTTACAGGCACTTCTAAATAAAGAGTTACACAAGGCAAAACAGATTTCTACCTAGAAACAGCTTAAGCTGCTTCTGTTGTATGGCATTTTTAAAAATCATGTATCCAATTATTTTTGGAATGATGCATTCAGGAATTATTGTTACAAGTACACTATAGTGCTGCTACACTAGACCTAACCAGGAATGTCTTTTTAAGAAGCTTCTAAATTTTATTTCTGATATAATGTAATATTGTCTAAATATTTTTTTTTATTAAAAATGATTGTGAATATTTATAGATCTTGTTCTAGAATAGAACTAGAGATAAAATATAAATAAATGAGATTAGGGTCACAACTAAATGGACACAACCACAAAATATGTTAAGTTATGACTATCAACTACTTCTTTCATGTAATCTATTATTACAGATGTGGATTGGGAATTTCAGCTGGTCCACCTTTCTTGATCACCTTTAGTTTCTCCTTGGTTGGTTTGGCGGTGTCTGAAGGTATTTCTTCTTTAATTGGAATGTTTTCAGGCGCTAATTTATTTTTCATTGCCTCCTTTGCTTCTTCTTTTGGCCTTGTCACAATGAATTCGGGTTCTGGTTCAGCTTTTGCTTTATTACTTTCTGCACTTTTCTTAGGAGCTTTGGCTTCTTGTTTGGGAGGCTTAGCAGGTTCTGATTTCACGGGTTTTTGTTGAGCTTGTTTCTTTTGTTCAACTGGCTTTGGTTGCTCTACAGGCTTAGAGGGTTTAGGTTGTTCGACAGGTTTACCGGCAGCTGGTTTAGGTTGCTCAACAGGTTTTGCGGCAGCTGGTTTAGGTTGCTCAACTGACTTAGCGGCAGCAGGTTTTGGTTGTTCCACAGGCTTAGCGGCAGCAGGTTTTAGTTGTTCCACAGGCTTAGCGGCAGCAGGTTTTGGTTGTTCCACAGGCTTAGCGGCAGCAGGTTTTAGTTGTTCCACAGGCTTAGCGGCAGCAGGTTTTGGTTGTTCGACAGGCTTAGCGGCAGCAGGTTTAGCGGCACTAGGTTTTGGGTTTTCTGTTGGTTTAGCTGCAGCTGGCTTAGGTTGTTCAACGGGCTTAGCGGCGGCTGGCTTTGGTGATTCAACAGGCTTAGCTGGTTCTGCTTTAGGCACCGGTTTTTCTTGGCTTGGCACACTCTTTGCTTCTGCAGGTTTTGGTTTTGATGCAGAAGCAACTTTACTATCAAAAGCCTTTTTCAAAAGTTGAGGCACTGGAACAGAACCTATATAGTTCTGATGAGGGCCACCCGTGACAAGTTTATTATTCCAAACAATAGCATCACTTAGTGTGGGTAGTGTGCCATCAGTATTAAAATATGATTCAATAACATTACCATTCCAGTTAACAACTAATAGTCCAGATTTGTGTGGCGATAACTTTTCTAAACTTCTGAAGTTGCCAACCTGTAAAATAAATATTTTAAAGAAATTATGTATTTCCTTTGCTAGATATATTAATTAAATCTTGAGTCCTATAACTTAAAAAAAATAGTTCAATATGTAAAGAAAAAACATGATTTTGATTAGCTAGATTCAACAACTTTCATCTGGATGCCTAGATATTTCAAAAAAATTATAAAATTATCTGACTATTCTAGGTCAACATAAGGAGTAGGGTATACTTACATATGCAATAATTTCTTCCAAAACGACATGAGGGTAAACATTGTTGATATATTCAATTGGAATCTCAATCAGTCTTACTAGCCTTGCTAATAGTTTTCTTACAAGAGGTGTCTCGCTCAAAGAACGCAACAAAAATGGTTCATCTTCATCAAAGGACAGATATAGCGGCACCAACAAGCCAGAACCGTCAGGCAAAACGCGAAGATTGTCAGGTACACCTGCGTAATCAAAACACCACGTAAGAATATTTATTACTCAATACAAAAAAAAGTAGAAACAAGAAAACAGCTGTACAAATATAATGTACCTAAGTGCAGAGTAACGCGATTAAACTTATGTTGTTGTAAGTGACTTAGTGACAAGTTAGTGTATTTAATAATGTGGTTTTTAAGCATTATATCCGTTTTCTGTAGTTTAATTTATAAAACCAGTGCTGCAGAATTGATGTACGTAAATGATTTCCATTTTCGTATCGAAGCGGGAGGGCGAACTTGCTTCTTCGAGACAGGAAAAGCCGGTCAGACAATGGAGATATACTACCAGGTGGTCGACGGCCAGCACGGAGACTTAGATATATCTCTGGACGTATCAGAACCTAACGGTAATAAAATCGTCACAGATCACAAGAAATCAGAGAACGCTATCATCAAGGAGTTGGTATTAGATGGAGACTACGCTATCTGCTTGGACAATACGTATAGCGTCATGAACTCGAAGCTTGTATTTATTTACGTGATGATTGAGAATAAAGGGGAAGTTGAAAACGAGAGTGAAACGGTGAGCGAGGTAGACGGGGAAGGCAATGAAGTTAAGGAGATCGAGGAGCTGCATTGGACCGGTACTGGTGATGATGGAGAGGAGTATTACATGCGCGTGGCTGACATCGCGGAGCACCTGGCGCGCGTGTTGAAGCACGTGCTGCAGGCGCGCCACATGCTGGACCTGTACTCCGCGACCAAGTCGCGCGACTCGTACCTGGCCTTTGAAGACATATTCGTCATTGATTTATGGTCAGCTTTTCAAATCGTTTTCATGTCTATTGTGGGTTTAGTGCAAGTTATCATGATTAAGAAATTATTTAAGAGTCCTAAAAACAGTCCCCTTGAAAGGGGTTGTCTTTAAATTGTAAGTTTTATAAGACCTATGTTATAATCATGTGAATAATAAAGTAATTTGATTTGTAATAATTATTTGATAAAATTTAAATTTGTTTTATTTGTTGTTTGTACCCACCTGGTAACCCAGTTACAAATACTTCCGACTTCCCTTTCTTAGGGCCAGCAATGTAGTACTTCAAAAGCCTGGACTTTGCTGTCTCCGCAACAACTACAAATTGGTTATCAGGGGAGATAGCAACTCCATTGGCAAACCACAAGTCATCCAGTAACACCTTGCTTTGATTCTTTACAGCATTGTATTGGAACAGTCTGAAAATAAAAGAAAATAAGGTTAACAAGGATAGTGTACCAAGATGAGGTATGCAAAAAGGGTCTAGTTGCTAATTTACTTATATGTATAAAACCACATATGTATATGAAACATTAAATTCAGCTAATAATGTTGGTAACTGCTGAGCAAACATTTGTTTAGCTTTGATAAATCTAAATAAATAAATGATGTAAGTCAAAGGCAAAACTACCTTCCAGAAGGATCAGCAAATGAAGCAAGAACCCCATTCTGTAGGTTGAAGTCGCTTGTGGAATCAGACCAGTACAAATCTCCATTTTGTGCCAGAGCTAAGAAATTAAACAACTTTGGTCTGCGACCCTCAATATCGACTCTCGGTGATACCAACAGCTGCTTCTTGTCATTCTTTAAGTTTACTTTCCAAATGCCGTAGTAGGCATCAGCTATGTACATCAGGTCTTTAGCTTCATCAATTACAAAGCCTAGAGGCCTTCCACAGATTGGTTCTTGAACTAAGCCAGCTGAAAATAGAAAAACATTATATATATACAACAATATATTTCTTAATCATGAGAACCTTATATAAGTTAAGTTTCTGTGTTGTGTAAGCTGTTAGTTTTTAAAGTTAAATAAATAAATAATTTTGTCACTGACTTATGTTAGTACTGAGATAGGTCATGGTATAATGAACTCTTTATGGTGACTAATTTTAGTTTTTATTATTTCAGATTTTTTTATTTTAAATTATTTGATTTTTTATTTTTTTTTAATTTATATTAGAGAACTCTAGTGTCTAGATAAACCTAACTTAGGATTTAAGACACTACTAACCAAACAATGTCATCTGTGTAACAATAAATGCTATTCTATTCTATTCTATTCTATGAAGTGGTATAATACTATACTATAAATATTATAATTATCTATACTAATATTATAAAGCTGAAGAGTTTGATTGTTTGTTTGTTTGTTTGAACACGCTAATCTCAGGAACTGCTGGTCTGATTTAAAAAATTATTTATGTGTTGGATAGCCCGTTTATCAAGGAAGGTTATAGGCTATTTTATGAAAAAAAGCAAGCGAAGCTGTTGGCGGTCGGCTAGTTATTTATAACAGAGAATCACTTACTACATGGGAGTCCTAACTTAGTAACAAATGTGACATGGCCTCCGGGGTTTAACTTGACAATCTCTCCTGAGGCTAAGCTGGTGTACAGTTCTCCTTTATACACCTGGAATGCTTCTGGTCCCAAAACTTTGTCCACATACAATCTCTCAGCTTTGTTAAGTGCCCCATTGGTCGCTAAGGGCCCAATTCTTGGCTGAAGAGGATCAAGACTAAAATGTGAACAATGCAAACTATTTAGCAACAAATAACTTATTAATCACTAAATATAATTTGCATTTGTAAATTACAAAATAAAGATATGTATAAATTAAGAGGAATGTTAGTAAAGTTGCAGGGTGCCTGCGCAATTTTTTTATTGTTATGAGAATGACTTACGGTATACTTGAAAACTTGGTGTAGGGTGGCAAATTTGGAATAAAAACAAGTACCGCAGCAAATATTGTCACATATATAAAGTACTTCAGAAGCCATTTTATGAACCCAAAGATTAAACCCATTGTGTATTCAGTCTGAAACAAAACAATGCAGTAATAAGGTTAAAGGTTAGTGGCTATTAATCATAAAATAAGGTAAACAGTAGGTATTAATAATTACTAGTTACCTAGTAATAAACCATAAATGGATTATATTCAACTTACAATGCCCTGTCTATAAAACAGAATATAATAAAACTATTTTATTTATTTAAGTAGGATCTCCAACAAAAGATACACAAAAATTGCTTTGTGTCAAAATTAACAAATTATTTCCTATACTAGTATTCTATAAATAATACACACCTTATGTTAACAAAGGTCTTGTCCACAGAAATTCCTATTAATAAAACTTTACTCACAAATGCAGTAAAAGTTGAAAGTCCACTTGATAACAAATAGGTATGAAGGGCATTAAGTTAGGTAAGTAAACAATTATGTGAGCAACAGAGACTATATATAAATTGTTGGGTATATGTTTGGTTCCTTAGTAACAAGCACAGTAACAATACATAGGTACCTAGGTACTACTACATTTTTATGTAATTAAAAAAAATGTTAAAAAGATTGAGTTAAGTATTTAATTAAATAGGTACCTAGTTTTTTTTTAATGTTAGCAACTACATTAGGTTTATCATAAGTTATTTGGTTAGTACCTAGGGCTTACCTCAGGATAAGATAAAGAGAGGAGAGAGGAAGCAATCTAAGGATTGCCAAAGACTAGATCTATACTCTCATAAGAACTGAAGACAAATTAGAGAAACTCTGGAGATTTAAATAATGTGCGACACCCAGTGAGTACCTAAATAACAATAAATTTAGTAATTAATTTAAAATAAGTATTTATTGGGTATTACATCAATGTTTGTGTTCCCCAATTATGATGAATGCAACGTGAATGTTTTACAGTTATCTTTCACTCGTGTCGGTTGGCAGTTTATTCTGAAGATGAGGACAGAAAATCAAATCTTATCGCAGATTTGTTAATTAACAAATGAACAATACGACAAATTCCTCACCTTTATGAAAATCCTGTTCAGTGATAAATTGACACCGATCTCCAACAAGTAAAATCAAATTTTTCGAGCTATGATTTACCATTTACAAGGCAGGCCTCACCTACCCATACCCACCAATCCACCAAATAATATGTAAACTCTCTGCTCTGCTATAATATGTCAATGAACGTAGCAGTGTTACCAACACGATAATGAAAGTAGCGTTGGCTAGCTGATAAAAGAGCACTATAATCCACATTTATACATCCTCTGAGATAAGTTTTCACATCACTAAGCATAATCCCATTATATGCCCACTGCACTACACCTTTAAATTTTACCACACCGTTAAAAGCCCTTTATAAGAGTTGGTTTGAAAGATCATGAATGACGTTAGGGTACCTATTTATAGTTATAACATTTATTTTGCATGTTAGTTTCTAAAACAAGGTTTCAACAACAATACATATAAATATATCTAAATAATTTACCAATTTAAAAAAAATGATTTAACTTTCAGGATAAGGAAATTTTGCTGCTTTTAGCAGTTTATCAGCGACATGACAACATTGCAGCAGCCAACACCCGCATACAAAACCGGCTATTTGGCGATCTAAAGTTAGCGCGACTCTGACAGTGACATACCTACACCAAAAACGAAACATCATGACGATGTGACCACCACAGATATAATATTTGAATGCTAGTTGGATTGGATTAAGGATTGAATATGCCGGCCGCCAGCATTCGGCCACTTTACCATCGGCTTAGATTTTATTAATTTTTAATGCTCTGACAAATTCTTAAAATCCTAAATTTTAAAATGTTTATAAACTCGTTACTTTACCCGCTCTAATCCCATGATTTCTCTCCATATAAACCTTTCCTAGACTACTACTATTAAAAACAAAAATCACTTAGATCGGCTCGGTCATTCTTGAGTTTTATATTAACAACGAAAAGTGGCATTTATTCTTTTATGATATTAGAAATCTAGAATCTGTAACATCAGATTCTTTGAATTGTCCAGCAATATATATTTATTTAATTAGCTTTCTACCGGAAATACATAGAATGTAACTCAGTTAAACGTACAAATAATACAAAACATTTTAACGAATTTAAAATGAACATATTTTTCACGCCAATTTGACGGCCGATCAAGTCGGTTCGTCTGAACAGTGCCATATCACAATTTATTTTGAGTCTGTGGTTTCTTTCCAATCTGTGCAAGCACCATTTTGGTCGCGTTTCGGATTTTGTTCCGCGAAATCTAACAAATATCGCAATGGGTCACGCTAATATCTGGTATTCTCATCCTCGCCGTTACGGACAAGGATCCCGCTCCTGGTACTATCTAATTTCCGTACAAATTCGAGGCCATAAACGTAATCATGGTTAGAACACGTGTGATGACCTCTTGTCTTCTTTCCAGCCGGGCCTGCTCCAACAAGCATGGGCTTATCCGCAAGTACGGCCTGAACATCTGCAGACAGTGCTTCAGAGAGTACGCCAATGACATTGGATTCAAGAAGGTAATATCAATATTAGAAGTCCTAGAAACCTCTTCTTTTATAACCTCAGGATCTATTTCCTAGTTTTAATTAAGGATCCCACATTACCCATTTACTAACCTGTTGACAACTCTACTTTTGCCACTTTTTATTTGTACTAGGATTGGCTGCATACAATGTTAGCAATGATTACTCTACATGTAAGTAGGTACCTACTAAATGTTTTGTTCCACCTTACTAAAAATGTTTTCTTTTTGTTTCAGCTGAACTAAGTAATACTTATAATAAAGCCCTAATGTAAGTAATATTGTTGTTTCATTCGATTTTAATACCACCTTAGTAGGTTTAACTTATGTAAAGGCAGTTGAATGATGTTTCAAATTTGTTTGTATTTTCAAATCTATTATTTACCCATACATCAATAAACTATCAATAATAGATAATACAAATTCATTTGATAGGTGTACAAGTCAAGAATACTAAATCATTTTCATAAGTTTAAATATTTTATTCAGATATCTACAAAATTATAAAAATAGAATTACAAATCATACCATATTCATTAATAAATAAATATTGCTGTACAAATTACACAGCCCCGTGGTAATCTTGAAAATTTAGGAACATTCAATGTATTTGTAACTTATCAATAAACTTGATGCATTTTTGACAAACTATGATAAGTGCTATGTGTACTAATTATAATAGAGGCCACATCATTTAATTATGTAAGTAATTCAAAAAAATATATTTTGGTTAGATGTCATACCCATTAAAAGGTAGGTACTTAAATTTGCTGTGTGATGCTGGTCTAATAATAATTTTATATACCAGATGATGGTCAGAAGCATCTTTCTGTGTAGATACAATGAGTTCACTAACCTGCTTTATAGGATAGTATTGGAATGACTCATACCCATTCAATATACTTTTTATGGATTTTTATGATGATGAATGAAAGTGCATTTGGTATACTGGTAACATGAGTCAAATATTCACTTAGTACAATAGCCACAGTTCACAATGTAAAAAAACTTAATAGGTAATTTTCATATAACTATGTAACAGTTTATTATCAGCCTATTTTTTATTATTAGTTTTACTGGCAGCTTGTTGACCAAAGGATCCGAAGGTTGAGCCAACTCTCTGTAACAACAAGAATACTTTAGTTAGTCTGATATTCTTTATCATCATTCACACTGTAGGCTCTCCTCTGCTCAATTTATGTACCCAGCACGGGAATTGAACTTGCAATCTGCATCACAGAGTTTGCTGTTTCATAGTAATCTAGATAGTTATTTTGTTCAGAAGTGACATATCAAAATATAATGTTCTGAAGACAAATTGGCAATTTGTCTTTATAGCACTATCTTTTGATTGAAACAGGTAGTAGGTATAGTAAAACCATTCTAAAAATGAACTTCCCTCCATAAAACCGTGATGATTTCAAAGTGTGAGAGGAAATACAGAAAAACAGAATACACAGAAAAAAAAAATACAGAATTCGGTAGAGCGGCGTTCATTTTAGAAATGGTTTTACTATACCTACATATTCATATTTATTTATTTACAACTATATGAACATCACAGAACACTTAGTCACATCAACAAGTTACAATAAATTTTATTTTATTTATTATGAAATTATAATAGAAATAATTTTTTTTTTTTTTTTTTTGTGTTCTGCTTTTATCTGCAATCAGTCGTTTGACTATAAGCAGATTTGTTGAGCTTGGTCGGCGTGTTGGGGACCTGATCCAGTGATCAGCTCCTCTTCTTTTGGTTATATCACTGGTCCAGTTCAATGATATGCTGTCTTTTGAGCCTTTTCGGGTAATTTATTGTAGTCAGCTCTGATGCTAATTGATTCGGGTGGTGGATAAGACGTTGTTTGTATTTTGAAGAATATAGCTTAATTTCTTCAAAAACTGTGTTCGCTTCTAGTTCGGTGTGCAGCTCCTCAACTTTAAGGAACCAGGGTGCATTAGACATGTTTCTTAAGATGCTGTTCTGTGCCCGTTGTATAATTTCAACATTAGTCTTGCAAGCTGATCCCCACAGCTGTATACCGTAGGTCCAGATAGGCTTAAGTACCACCTTGTATACCAAGAGTTTGTTGTCCAGGCTCAAGACTGAATTTCTCCCTAACAGCCATTGCAGGTTGCGGAATCTAAAGTTCATTTCGTCCCTTTTTTTCTGTAGGTGAGTCCTCCAGGTCAATCTGCGGTCCAGGTGCATACCGAGGTATTTAACCGTTTGGTTGTGTGGTAGTAGATGTTCTCCCAGTTTGACAGGCGGACAATCACCTTTGCGGAGAGCGAAAGTGGCGTGCGAAGACTTGGATGCACTGGCTTTAATCCTCCATTTTGTGGCCCATTGCTCGATGCTGTCAAGTCCTCTCTGCAGAGTCACTGAGGCTTCGTGAGGGAATAGAAATAATTAATATCTAAGTATTATTAAACAATAAACAAAATTTAAAATTTATGACATGTCAAATATTACATAAAATAGAATACATTCAATTAAATTAAGTACATAAGTATGTCTAGGGCATAGGTATCATCTATAACTGACCTGTGTTACTCCAGCAAGTAACGCCAATAAACTACGCTGTGGAGGCCGGCAGTGCTTTTTGCCTCCTTCTGCACAGCACAAGTTGGGGAAACAGTCTACACTAGAACTGCATTTCTGTGGGAACACGTCATACTGGGGTGGAGGTGTACACTGTAGGTACTGCTCGAACATTCGCACCGCTGCAAAAATAAAGTGCATATTATCACGGGCACGAGACTGATACCAACAGCAGGTCAACCTATATAGTATAACCTATAGTTGGTAAGAGTCATGTATGTTAATACTAAATTCCATGGTCCATCGCGATTGCAGTTTGATAACGTCGCTGTTGCCCGTCTTTGTAATTCCCGTAGTCTGACGATATCCGCGGGTGGAGGAGATGGATGGAGTGGTTCTATGCTGAAGACGACACCACAATTACGTAGTTAGGTACTTAATTAAATATTATTCATATTGCATTATCACATGTGCAATGATTGCATTTAGTACCTACTTGCACATACTGAATTCTTAGATGGTATGCATAGAAATAAACTGCTGTTTTATGTAAAATTATTTTGTAATTGGGTATAGTAATTACCTACCTATCTATTTTAGATTTTCATAATAAGATAAGAGGAAGGCTCAAAGGATAGGAGGAAGAAATCGCTCTTAGCAATAAGGCCGCCCATTGTTTCACTGTATTATTATGTCTATCTTTTTGTAATGTGGTGTAACAATATATAATTTTGTATTGTTAAAGCAAGCTATCGGCGTGTAGTCTCATCTATACTAATATTATAGAGCTGAAGAGTTTGTTGTTTGAACGCGCTAATGTCAGGAACCGCTGGTCCGATTTAAAAAAATATTTCAGTGTTGGATAGTCCATTTATCGAGGAAGGTTATAGGCTATATTTTATAAAAGAAGCAAGCGAAGCTGTTGGCGGTCGGCTAGTTTATAATATGGGTTTGGGTACTCACGTCCGTCGATCTGGTTGGCGATGGGCACGAGGTCGAGGCGCGCGCGCGCCGTGCGGCAGTAGGAGCGCGCGCCGTCGGGGCAGCACACGCGCGGCCAGCAGTCCGCGTCTTCCTTGCAGGTCTGCACCTCGAACAGCAGCTCGCCGAGAGGCGTGTCGGGACACTCGCGCGGTATTACACCTAATATGGCTGAAATGTACCAGTACTAAGTAACTAGCGGTCTATGCCTACTGTTGACCGATAGGCTAATTCAGTATTGATTTACTTATTTGCACACACAAACACTAGCTTACTTCCCCGCTACTTCGCCCGCGTTATGATATTTTTTTCCCGCATCAAAAATGTCCTTGTCCTCCTGATTCTAAGCTACAAATTTTCAGTCAAATCGATTCAGTCGTTCTTGAGATATGAATAGTGTAACTAACATGACTTCCTTTTATATATAAGAGATATAGATATTATTCATACACCTTGTTTGAAAAGTTATGAGGCTAAGGGCTTTTAATATGCAGTGATAAGTTACTGTATGAATAAACTCTTCTGTAGCTTATTTTTGCAACCTAGTGGTATAGGTTGAACCTACATTTTATTAAGTTTAGAATATTACCTACAACCGATTTAGATATGGACGGGCTAGGGGAAACCAGTCCTATGTACTTTATGCAATACCTAATGTGGTTAGACTATCAACTTCGTAAAATAGATAAGACATATGTACTACTGTCGAAACTATTTTCTCGTTTGCATTGCAATGTCATTATTATCAGTTATCTCAGATGTAAGAAAACGTTAAAGAGTGGTCTCGACATGATGACTTCCTGTAAGTATTATGCACATACTGAATGAACGCTTCGCTAAGATTCTGTAATAGGTAGGTAGGTACATACTAGATATTTAACTACGAGTAAATAGATACATCTATAGCTATAACAACATAATTATTGGTTCCCGGTCGGCGGTCGGAACATGTTTCTTAACTTTTTAATTAACTCAAACAATACATATACTTAGTAAAACATAATTGTTACCTACCTTTGTTCATGCATTATGCTTATTACGTTTACTTACATATATGAGCAATTTACTAAATTGAATAATCTGAAACTGAATAGAAATGGGAATAAAATAACCCGTCTTACTCCGTTCCATAGCTACCTATAATTAAGCGTACAAACAAAATTTCAATCGCATCGAAACAAGGCTAATTACAAACACGACGTATTGCAGTATCGTAATTCTAAGGAAGATTTCTGTGTAGAGTAAATGAATGAAGATATGAAGTGTTGGTATACGTTGATGGGGCTTCGGTGGCGGCGTTGGCTTGGGCGCCGGCACGCCCTGCATGCAGTGGCCTCCGCAGCAGACGTGATCGGCGCCGCTGCTCGCTCGGCACTGAGAATTCTTCTCACACGGAATCGGAAACAGGATGAACTGCCTCTGAGCCCCGGGTTTTGGACACACAAATTTCGCCGGCTTTCCTGTGATAAAACGACAATATGAAAAAACAATTGAAGTCTTATCTGGGCAAATTCTTCCTTATGTTTAAAGCCGTTATGTACTATTTGTGATACAGTAGTATTCTAGAGACCCTATTGACATACTGTCTCGTAAGTGTTCTGTCCAAATAGTAAATTACGAGAGCATAAATGGTGTTACGTAAGTGGAATGGAACAATGCAAGTAGTTCAATAGCAGGGCAGTGAACGTTGCTTTGCTTGACCTTCTAATGCGGGTGTTAGCTGTATTTACTAGAACGGGCCCGTGGAATGCCTAACCATTGGGCTACATTCTACATAAATTATTGTTTTGCTGTAGGCTTAACGCTCAATGCCTGCACAGCCGCCTGTGTCAAGATATCAAGGGTTAAGTGAGAGCTTGTGGCTTATGCGGTCAAGGATAATTATTTCACAACGGCTAAGTGTTTGATAATGCAGTTACAATGCAATAAGTACCATATATGAGAATGCAATTTTCGAATAAGCATTTTTTCTTTAGCGGAACGGAATCGAGTAAGTGCCTACTTAAGCTTTGTTTGCAAGTTCAATAAATTTTTGGCCTTAGAAGTTAAATAATAACAATTAGCTAAGTACCTGTTTTCAGCGAGCTTGATTTAACCGTGGATGCATCAGCCTTCTGTATGGGAAGCAGCTGGAAGAAGGGCCGCGGAGCTTCCGTCGTAGTCGTCGTGGGCTTCGGCGTCGTGGTCGGCTTTGGTGTCGTCGTTGTGGTGGTGGAACTGGTGGTGGTACTTGGAGTAGTAGTCGTGGTTGTGGTCGTGGTCGTTGGGGTGGTCGTTGTGGTCGTCGTGGTGGTCGTGGTCGTTGTGCTGGTGCTAGTGCTTGTGCTAGGGGCTGGGCTGGTGGATGTGCTATAATGGAAGGTGGTCCTATGATAGTGGAGGGGTATTTCAGAAATAACCGGCGTATGAATTTTTTTGGGAATAAGTAATTTGTTTGTATAAATTAAATTCAGTTTACCTTTGTTTAAGTATAACTGGTTTAATTTAAGCCGACTTGTTTAAGTGAGCAATCTTACTAAGATTTTATGCAAATTAATTAAATTCAAGACGTTGCATTGCAACTAAGTTGAAAGTGTGTCTAGGTTATGTTTATTGGTCACATTTAAAATTAAGTGTTGTAGGTATTTAATTTGTTATTGTTTGATTAAAGATCCATGTAATGTAGATCTATCTTACTCGTATGCTAATTGATTTTAAACCTCTATTTATCTTTGTTTTACCATTTTAGGGTTCCTTAGCCAAATGGTAAAAAAACAGAACTCTTATATAGTTTAATGATGTAGTCATCTATAATTAAGATACAAATTATTAAATAGACCAATAAATAGGTACATGATGAGGTGATTAAGCGTGTGTTTGTGTGTTATGGTAGTTTTATTGTTGTGGTAGTACGTAGGTATAAGTAGGTACTGATCTTGGCGAGGAAAAAGAAAGTGAACACAACTTATAAGGAATTATTAAGTAACTATTGCGTGAGCTCATAAGATACGAATGAAATCTTTTAAATATTTTTGTCAATTTAATGTAAAAGCTGTGTGATATTGATTTAAATGCGAACATTGAACAAAAGTATTGTCAAGCTAGCTAGCAAGTAAACTACCTACGTTGTAAATAAATAATGAAGCTATGTATTATAACTAATAGAATTTTGTAACTTGGGTACCAAGAAGGTAGAAGGAAATCTTCTATTTCGTTAGAAACCTAAGATTATTATTGGGTTAAGAATACCTGTAAATAATTTAACTAAGCATTAACTTAATGATGCTTGTTGCAATAGCTTGCCTAAGGTAATGTACCTTAGGCAACCTTTACTTTTATTCACAATTACTTAATGCTTGTGTTTTATAGGTATAAAAATAGTATACCTATCTAAATCTGCGCTTTTATAGTTACTTATTAGTAAAATTATGTAGGTACCTACATAATTTTACTTTTACGTCAACTTTGAGTCTGGACTGGTTTAACAGCTGTGTGCATAACTCGTGAAAGGCCGAGGAAATGAGTTAAGTTGAACACTAAGCTGTTGCCAGTCACTTTTACGAGTTCACATGTAGGTAAGGAGGTACAATACCTACATTAATTTTCATAATTTTCGAACAAATTATATTTTTATTTGTTATTTTACCAGCAAATTGGCAAGTAAATACCTACCTAATTAATTTAAAACAAGGAAATCGACTAAGGCCTTTCTCACACTGTCACGAAACCCGCTACATCACATACAATTTTATAAGATGCGTGGATGCATTTGATTGCTGAGTGTTGGACGTTGCGTATTTTCTGTTTACACGCATTCACGCAGCGGAGTGCGTGGCGAGTGGGAATGGTATAAGGATAAGGTGTTCCGATGCGTGATTTACTTAGGTAAAGGCAACTTACGATTTGATAGCAGCTGACTTAGAGCCTTTAGTGCAGACTCCTTTGCAGCACAGATGCTGCTTGCTCATGAGTTTGCATTCCGAGTTCTTCTTGCATGGAAGTGGGAACAGGTCGAGCCACCCGCTACTTGTGCGCACAGCGGGACAACTCAGTGACTGGGCTTCCGCTTCTGTAAAATAACGATAGGTAAGTTTGGGGACTTCCGCAATTACACTCAAAGTGGGTCCTTTGTGCGTGGAACGTTACCACTACCTGGATTTGGTATATACATAATGATTACTAGGCAGGTTTGTAAACGCAGTAAGTTGGTACAGTAAGATCTACGCTGCTGGCTCCACCATTTAATCTAGTAGACCTAAAAACCTATAAGTATCTACAAATATAGGTATATACCTACTTTAGTTTGTCAAACGAGAAAAGGTATGTTCTAAGGCCAGCACCACATGGCTGTAACAACAATAAAAACTTTTTTGAGATTATGAAACAGTCATTTTGAAGGTAGGTAGGTAAGTCTAATATGGTCTAATGTTGTGGTTATGTACCAAGTGTCAATATAATTATCTATTGACTGATATTGCCAAATTAAGTTTTCAGAAAGTCTTCCTTTTCTATTATTTTTCATATCTGGTCAACAATTTAAAAGGTATTATTATTATTAGGTACTGCTATTATTACGTAAAAAAAAATTGCCTGAATAGGCTTGTAAAACATGGTTGTAACAAAAGAAGTAGTGCTGCCCGAGATAAAGGACCTGGAGGTGGATGAGGTGAACTTGTCAACTGCGGCACTGATGACCGCCGCTCCCTACCTCGGCATTGCCTGCGAAGGCGTCAACTCAGAGTACGTGCTCTGCCGCCAGGAAAACAAAGACCCGAGGCCCTGTGTAAATATCGGCAAGCAAGTAACATATTGCGCAATAGAAGTCTTCAAAAAGATCCGGAATAAATGCCGCGCACAATACGAACAACATCTGAACTGCATTGACAAAAGTTCCGGAGATTACGCATACACTGAATGTAGAAAAACCCAGGCGGTCTTCGATGAATGCATGGACGTTGAACTGTGTATAATCAGGCCCGATTTTGGCTACTTCACTCGGGGGCGTATCCACAAGACTATGAGCAAACCTCCGCCAGCTCAGCCGTGTCCTTGTGCCCCAAAGGTGTCGGACCCTACGCCGTCTCTGCCCGACTGCAAGCCCAAGATCCCGCCTCGCTATGGGAGCCGTTACTTCTGGGTTAATGACTAGCCTTGACTTCTATGTTCATCGTTCTTTTCACATGTCTGCGATTTACTTGTTTTCTATATAACAATGGAATTCAATAATTTGTTGATTGTTTTCTAATTACTTACCTACCTCTACATTCCTTCCTGCTGATGTTAGATACCTATGCATTCGGTGGGTACCTACCCCACGTCGCGCCATAAATTTAAAGAAACTGAAACTAATACGAAAACTACCAGTAGCCGGGCATGGGGCAGAGTATTTTTATGTCGCAAACGTAATCAACAGATAATGTCGTCATACCACTTTCGATTGAACTTTTCTGCATATCCGTGCATCACAGTTCACAAAGCTACATCATATGGGTCATCACAACGATATTATGAAATCATTTCAATTAATCACGTCTTTACCTCCCAATAATTTCGAAATCACAAAATTGGTAATAACGATCAGGTTATTTGATTTGACCTCGTGTTACGGAATCTGCAACTTCTAAGAAATTAATTACCCACTCAAATGCTGAAATCAGCTTCGTTAAATTTTCAGGATATCTATATCATAGAGGTATACCTCCTAGGTAGGTACCAACCGTAGTCGCATGTATTTGTAAGTAGGTATGCTACATTAACTTAATCATGAAAATGGACAACATTGGAGAAATGTCATGAAAAAATTAATCTTTTAGGTAACCGCAACACCCTTTTAACAACATGTACTAGGTATGTACATTGAACCTGTGAAAACCCCAGGGAAGACTGCCTTTGATCGGAGTAGAATGTGTAACGTTGAGCTTTTCGGGCTATACTAGTGATCGGGCTATTGGGTCTACCGATGCCGGTGCGGAGCGTTCGCTGATATCATCTCTATGTCAATTAAATATGTAGTCCAGAACAACATTTTATATAATCTAAGGATAAAATTTGGTACATAACTGTTATAGTATTATGTAGTGTAGATAGGTACAATATTATGCTCTAGTTTTAACCAAACCGTTATCCTTATTATACCTTAGTGATCTAAATTAATAAGGATTAAATACCTGGGTACTTACCATATTTTAGGGATCCAATAAATAGCACCGCAGAAACAATAATGTAATGGAACTTCATTTTTGGTGAGTAATCATACCAGGGGTTGGAACGATGGCACTTAGTTTACCTACTGACTTCAGTGTACCCAGATTGGATTGTTAGAAGTTGTGAAGACACGCGTGGGTAACAGCTGGGAGCGCGGTTAGCACTGATGCTGGCGATTTGAGCGGCAAGCGACCGCTTACCCGTAACCATTGCATAAGTACCTGTACCTGCCTTACTACCGTTGATACAGATATCGTTTGGGGGACACCGGTACTTTCGCTACAAGATACCTACGCCCGTTTGCCGCTGCATCAATTTGATTGAACTTGTAATGTTAGTAATCGTTGAGTAATCGAGGATCGGTTTACATTTGAATTAAGGAACATGCGAGGCGCCGAGCGTGAAATGGCAGTTCAACACGACATGTATTTTATGATCTTATGAACAGATCGTCGTGAATTTGCTGTATGAAGATAAACATAAGATATAAATTAAAGGAATTATGACATGTTATAAATACCGAAAAGTATTGTATTAATAGGAAATGTATTACCTAAGTACCATGTTGCCTTTTTTACGTGGGGAAATTCTGGAACCGATACCACCAGCAGCGGGGGCAACGGGGGTGATGTCGGACTCCAATCGACTAAAAACCAACCACGTGTGTTCCTCACGACGAAACAAATGATCTAACGTTGAAGGCAAACATCGTGAGAAAACCGGCAAGTTCTAAGAACTTTGTAAAATTTGAAGGACATGAATGTGTCGTTCACCATACCGCACTTGGCCAGCGTGGCGAGTTAAGGCCTAATCTCTCTCGTCAAGAGCAAGTTCCTGTGTCCCAGCAGTGGGAACGTAAATAGGGGTGATGGTGATGATGACCTCGAGACCTTGTATAATGGATGGATAGATTACATTAGTTAAACCCGTGCCTAAAATTGGAAAGTACCTACGTAATATGAGTTGTTATGATTTTTTTTGATAATATTTTAATGCTAAAAGTTAATTAACCGCTTACTGCATACTAAATTAATAAAACTGCTTACCTAATTTTTAAATGTTAATATTTTTGGTGTTTATTATTGAGAAATTACTAGCATTACTAATTTGAGCCACTTTCAATGATCTTGACGGCTGAAGCTAAGCTCGATCTGCTAATTTGACCTAGACCTGGTTTAACTTAATAATATGTTGTACCTTCGAAATGAACAGCAAAAAAACTTTCAAACGACTTGCTTTAAAATGGCATAACGTGCTATACTAAACATAGGTATATAATGGAAATTCTTAATAATTTGTACTAGGGCCCATCCGAAACTTCACCTAGTTTTACCGAAACCAAAGGCGAAGTTTCGGATGCGGCCCATCCGAAACTTCAACAATGGACAATGCACTCCATAGCGAATGGACAGTGCAGAACTTAGTGCCTCCACAGCGAACTAGATTAGAATTAGGATAGGTACTATAGATATCTAAGATACCTAGTTAATGGTATACAATACATACAAAAAACATTATATGTCCGTACAAAAAACAGAACAACATTTGGCCCAGCTGAATATAGAGGCGGGAATCAAACCCGCAACCTTAGCGTTGAACAGACATCAGAAAACGTTTAGAATAGCTTTTTTAACAAAATGAAATCTTAAATATATATTCGAAAAAAAATAAAGCATTGTTGCTGTTTTGTCCTATTAACCGTGATTCTAATAAAAACATCTGAACTTACTTTTCATAGAGCATATATTTATCTTATTATTTAAACTTATTGAGTTCATCCAAAAACGATTTGCATTTGTCTCTTAAAATCTTCACAGCTTCCACGAAAATAACGTTTGGCGTCATAGCTCCAACCGACTCCACGTTAACTGCAAAAGAGTAGAACTTTAACTATTTGATTAGAGTGTAAATTAGAATAAATTTCTTGGCTGACTGTACATAGGTTCTTAAACATCATATTATGACCCCACTGGGGCACTACAACAATTCTATATTAATCATTTCGTCAAGGGGTCGTCGAAACCTTCTAGGAATAACATAAGTTGATAAGAATTAATAAAATGGTCTTACAAATAAAATGTTCCCGGACCCTGCTCAGCACAACAGCATCCTTAATATCATCGTATCTGTAGACGTTGCGACTGCAGCTGTCGTAGCGCGCGTCTTTCACGTGAGCGCGGCCCTTCGAGTCTATCCCTATGACGCCGGGCGAGAAGCAGCTCTGCAGTAGTGTGGCCTCGCTGCCTTCCACTTCACGGGTCAGCTGTATGTCAGGCAGTAGTCTGTAGGATGCTGTGGCTGTATAGGGAAATATTTTTATTTTTTACCTATTTAATACTAGGAAAACTACCAGCACAATACATAAAATATATAAAAAAACTAGTAACATAAGGCCAATAAAAAGTTTTCATTATTAGTTACAAATAGTTATATTAAGTAATATTATATTAGCACAGCAGGTAATGTTTTCAAAACTATGTTAGTTATGTAATGTATGGGCGCAACATGACTGTACAGAACTATTTTATAAGATCATAATATTTATTTGCAGTAACCTATGTGTCATGCAAATAAATATTTATGATTATGATTAATACTTTCTTTGGTTTTAAATAATAAAAATGACTGAACATTGATATATTTAGACAGCAATGTACTGATATCTTTTTGTTTTCTGTAGGTTTTATTTATGGCTGAGACACAATTTTATACTTTACAATTTGTATGAATTAGACAAACTTATCATAGATACTACATACCAACAGGTGAGAACTTGGCATGATCTCTACCAACTCCTTTCACAGCAACGAGTTGCAAGTCTAATTCATGTCCGGGACGCATTTTTGAAATGAGAATATCACCATGCACTGGGCCCACCGTTGTTTCCTTGTGAACAGTTGCTTGATTCCCAACCGGATTCCATTTCATTTGAGATGAGTATACTGAAATATAAAACATTTACTATTGTAGATAGGATAACTTTATTGTTAAAAGTAAAACAATGTGTAGAAAAAAAAAATTGCTGCACAATTTACACAGCAATATTTAGCCCCATAGTAACTTTGAAGCTTGATAGGGCAAAAAACTGTACAATTATGGTTTAATTGAGTATTGAGTGTTATTGAAATAGTTTCTGTACTATTTTCCAAAAACTATAAAAGTTTCTATAAAGGAAACTTGTACTCTGTAGTAAATGAGTTATGATTACAATTTCATCATTTAATTTGGACATGTTTAACTAATATTTTCATTAATATTCAGCTTTTCAAATACAAAGAATATAATATTACCACTATGATTCTCATATAAGTCTTCTGCTCTGTAAGAATCCTTAGGTTGTGATTTATTTGTGGTACATTTTACTTTAAGTGAATATTCAAGAGTGTTGAATTCATTGCCATCTGTTGCATCTGAAATAATATAATTATGTGTATAAGTATGTTAATACATTATTTTCATCCAACTTTTAAATGCTAATTTATTTTTTCAGAATAATGTTCAGGGTTACATGGGTATAACTTTATAATATTAAATAATATAATAACAATTTCTTTGCGCTAATTTGGAAGAATGTAGAATAATTCTTTTTTATTAATTATATCATACATAATTTTGATCATTACTGACCTTCAGGACGATATTCAAATAATCTTGGATCTGCCCTCAAAGGTATGAGTCCAAGTCGGTGAGCTAAAACTTCATCTTGAATAATGGATGTGTTATTTTTAATCATTACTTTTTCTATAGCCATACTAGGAACTTCACTAAGCATTAACCTGCGGAAGGCATTAGCAAATGCAGGTTGTATTCCAATTAAATCAAATTCCATTTCAGTGGGATCCATCCGGACTATGACGATCCGAAACTTCTTGGCAAATTTTTTAAAATTCCACTTTTCATCAGACATGCCAAAATCTTCAGCAGCATTCTGTAAATAATAAATACATACATAACCTAAAATTGTCATATGGTAATTGTGTATAATATTTCTGTTTTATTAAATGAAAGTTGATAGTCTTAAAATAAATGTCTTAATAACATGCAGGAGTAGAAATGAATAGTTATTTAGTCTTGAGTGTAAAGAAAATGAACCTTCAAACGGAATTCTTCTAAATATACTCGCGGTTTTTCTTCCTTTTGAGGCATTTTTATTATCTTTATTTTCTCTTAAACACTTAGTAATTATCACTTTTCTAGCTAGATAGGACAAAAAGAATTAATACATAATTAAATCAAAATAACCAAAAATCATACGTTTCGCACAAAAACACTGATCACTGAACTGACTGAACCTCAACAACTCCACATGACATTTTTTCATAGCATGTTATGGTCAAATTGGTCAAAGCTACATTCACACATGAGGAGAGTAAAGGTATTTGGTTTAATTAAACAGTTGTAAATTTTGGGCCACAAACACTGATATAATTAAACAAAGATTGAAATCATTGCGAGCACACCCTGCTATTTATAGCAATATCGATTAAAGAGTTACTCCGACGATTCCAATAAATAATATCACATTATATTCACGTTCGATTCAGACTCAAGAGATGCGGCGGTCCTCTTTCCAACTGGTACGACAAATAGACGGTATTGGTTGTACACAAAGTAGTGTTGGTTGTGTTATTATGGTGTAGATTTTACTATTGTTTTGCATTTGCAGTGCATTTATGTGCGTTCGTCTATTTTTCGGGTTCAGTCTCCTTTGTCTGATTGAAAATTTTCAAAATATAATTTCCGAGAAATATATAGAAAAAAGCCTTGAGCACTAGAATCGGAAGTCACAATGGGTAGTTTGGAAAGGGCTACCTTGTGCGGATTCATCTGTAGATTGTGTTCCGAGATGCATCGCGTTGTCATTCACATTTACGGGGATGAGGGTATACGCCTTTGTATACCGGAAAAAATCAGTCGATATCTATCTATAAATGTAAGTTAATAAATCAAATCACTGTTTAGGTTGAACAAGTGTTTAGATGTTATATTAATTTTTTATTCTTTTCCAGGTTTCCCAGTCAGATCCTCTCCCGAAAACCATCTGTAGTAACTGCTTGGAGCGTTTAGAGAATCAACACAGATTGATGCTTGTTATGGAGAGAGCTACAAATATTATAAAATCAAGACAAGGAGGCCAAGGTTGTGGCCATTAGTATAATCGGATAGTGTATCAGTAGATGTAGCATATTATTACATAAGAAAACAAATTGAAACATTGATCTGAAAAGTACTATTGGTATGGTAGTGTTGATTTTCATGAAATTTGTAATCTTGTCAGTATGTTTGTAAATAATACTTTTATCATAACTTCTTACATGTTAATGGCTGTGCTACATAATGACTAAAGTGGATTTTTATTCATTCCCATCTGTGGTATGAATGTAATTATTCATTTAAATAGTTAAACTGGTAAAAATCAGATCCCATTGTATTAAATATGAAGTATTTAACAGCTTATGTGTGTAGACCTAACTCTTTTTTACATCTACCTACTTTGTTAAATATTTATAAATACATACAAAGTATGTATGAAGTTGTATTGGGTCTTATTAAACAATTTTTTTTGGGTTAAATCTTTAGCCTAAAAAAATCTATCAAAAGATGTTAAATAAGACCCAAATAGAAGCTTTATTAGAATATGTAACTAATTATAATTTAAATATGTTGTAAATAAAAAATACCTTTGATCTCCAATGTACATACATTATTATCATAAAACTGCCACCTACCTTCAGTTATACCTAAGAAATCATTCTGCTACGACTTTTAATGAAGATGACGAACCAGAATACAACATTTTATTTTAATTACTTTGATAATTAGAGAATTTTATACAAACTTCCAACCTTTCATGACTTTCGATGAAGAACTTTTAAATTGAATTTCATTAAAAAGCGGCAGGCAATGTTTCATACTAACTTCAAAAGCTTTTTAGTTATGTATGTAGATTCAAATTATAATAGGGATTTCTATTTGGCCAGGTACGTAAAGATATTCATATACTCACATCTCACATGAAGGTACCTACAGTAGGGATAAAATTCTAAATAATCAAAGTATAATATACAGTAGAACCTCTATAACTCAAACCTCCTTAACTTAAAAACCTCTATAATTTCAAAAAATAATAAGTTCCATACATAAAAACCTATCCCTAACCTAACCCTTGATAACTTAAAATCTCTATAACTTAAAATATTTTGTGTTTCACTTGGACTTTAACTTATCGAGGTTCTACTGTATATACATATGGCGCTACGAAATTAAACCCAAATCAATATCTACGATTTATTGCACATTCCCGTTGAGAAGTAATTTTTCAATTCGAAATACATTTTTGTGAATCAATATTTTGAAATCACTGATTTTATCACGTTTCTCTTGAATATCAGCGTCTAGTTGTTTTAACCGACTTGAAAGAGGAAACAATGTTTCTTCGTTTGCCCTGAAATTCAAAGGTTTAATTATAATCTGTCAATCAGATATTGACGACCTCTGTGGCGCAGAGGTTGCGGGTTCGATTCCCGCCTCGGAATAACTATTTGTATGACCTGCAAATATTTGTTCCGGGGGTCTGGGTGTTATATATAATATCTGTTTGTCTATGTAGGTATATTATAAGAATATTAGAAATTTAGCATCCGTAACACAAGCTTAGAGCTTACCACGGGGCAATTGAATTGTTACCGTGTGAATTTTTATTATCTATTTTCGGTGTCTAAGGTGTCTAATGTTAAGTAAAAAACTAGACTATCACAGATTAAGTACCTATATTACAAGACCGCGAACCTTTGTCGTCTCAAGTTCTAACGAACTCTAAAACATTATATTAATTATCTAACTAAAACATAGGCAAGAGCCCAAAGGCACAGTTGAAAATACAAACATTTTTTGTTTCTGCATCTCCTTGGAAACCTCATCGTAAGCATTAGTCCACTGTTGGAGTTCCTGGCGCATCACTTCGGCATCTTCTTGGATGTGGTCCAATAACTTCCCCAGGGGATTGGCCCCTCGAGATAAGGCCTGTATGTTAAATCGCAACTGTTCTATTTCTTGATTCACTGCTTCCTTTACCTTTTGAGCTCCAAACTGCCATTCCTAAAAGAAAACTATATGCTTGATTTAAGTTAAGCCTTTACCTAAAAACCTTTAGCAAATAAAGATCTTCAAGAAAAAACGATTCTAATTAAAACAACAAAAAATTCTATGTTCAGTCGTTTGATTAAGCCTAGTAACTGAACCACCATCACTACATAATTGGAATAACTACCTCTAAGTTAAGGAGTAACTGCTATATGTATGTATATGCTGTTATTGAACTTTGAAAATCAGAGAAAAAAAGGTTTATTTAATTATTAAGATGCTGTTCTTGATTATTTGATAAAGCTTTATTTGAATGTTTGAATGAATTTTCCTATTATTTATATATTTGATTTTCCTTTAATGTAACTTACGATTTCGGTTTTTCCCATCTGAGAAAATTCTTTTTGTGAATCCAAAATTTGTTGAACTAAACGGCCGTGCGCATTCGATGTTAATTGCAACTGGTCTTGGTTCTGCAGTTGTTCTCCATTGGACTGTTGATCTACGAAAATAACGCTCGTATCTTCTTCCTTAAAGTTTAAAATATTATGTTTATTTCCATTCCTATCACAAATAATTATAAAAACAACTCAAAAGTAGTTGTGAACTTATTAGTTAGGTAACAGTTAATGTAGGTCCCTAATGAAAAATGGCTTTTTTGAATTAGAATGGGGACCAACTCTATTTTGGGTACTTACGTCATCAACATTAGTATTTTCCGCAATAATGTTAACTTTTGCTAAAAGTAAATTATCATTGTCTGGAATTACGTTGTCAATCTTTTCCCTTAGACGCGGCGCGCCCGGTCGTGATGAAGGTGGTCTCACGCTTGGTGGCCTCACTACATCAGAGTTCTTCCTACTCAAATTCTTTATAGATTTATCAACAATCTTGTTATTATCAAGGTCACTATTATTATCGATAGAATCAGTGCTTTCATTCCTTAGAATAGGCTCTGTTTTCCTGATAGGCACAGCGGAACCTTCCTTTGTAGGAATTAATTTAGAGTTGAGTTGATCATTCTTAATTTCTGATTGTTCTAGATGTATCTCAAGTGGTTTAATTTCTATACTGGCCTGCCTCGATTGAGGTGGCTTTTCATTTTTTACTTCAACTTTTTCGTCATGTAAGTCGTTCGATAAATCAAGTCTTTTTTCAACTAGATCAATTTCGTCGTTACTACTATTTAAAACTAAGTTACTATTATATTGATCAACCGATTCTTTTGTTTCTTCTTCTTTCGAGACATTATTATAATCTTTGTCTTCCTTTTTATTTTCTTCATATTGTTCGTCTACCATTTCTTTCTTAGAAACCTGTTTATTTTCTTTTAAATCTGTAGTCGTTTTTGTATTATCGGGTATTGAATTTTTGTTTTTAGGTTGCTGTGATTTCTTTGATTGAGACTCATTTTTTAATACACTACTTTCCTTCTTTTTGTTTTTGGACTCTACATCATTTTTTTTCGCAGTTCCAGTTTCTTTTTTACTATTTGTTAGCTTTTCACTACTTCTTGATGTTAACTTTTTAGAATCATTGGGTTTAGGAACTTTGTTTGTAGAGTCTTTATCTTTAGATTTTGCGACAGTAGTGGCAGTTTTTGTACTTTCTTTATATTTCTTTACAGCTTCATCTGAAGATAGTTTTTTATCTAAAGCAAGTGCTAGATTTTGAAGTAACTCATTGGTTTTATCTGCTTCTTGTCCAGCCACAATCTTAGATGATTTAACATTTATGGCTTTTCCAGTTGTTACACCTAATAATATAGTAATAGATGAATTAGCTAATCAAATTTATAGAACAATGTCAATTAGGTCACACATTTATTATACCCACCTATTACTGATATAACTTTATTGAGGAAATTTATTTTACTGTCTCTATCTTTGACATTATCTGATATTAATTCATCTTCCTCAAATAAACCATCAAAAAATCCAGTTGTTTTCTGGACCTTAAAACATAAACATGGATTAGGAAGAAAGAAGTTCTGGGCTAAGATATCATCAGCTTGGCTGAAAACTTTGTGAAATATCAAATCTTTAGGCTATTAACCTATTATAAAACTCTACTACCACTATACAAACTCTTGATGATTCAACGAGGCTGATGACATACTCATCAAACACAATTAAAAACCAACACAGAATACAAAAAGGAAGTTAATTGTTGTTAAAGTTTAGGTAAGTATGTACCTACCTACTGAAAATCCTACACATTTTGACATAGCATGGGATACCCATGCTATGTCAAAATGTGTAGGATTTTTTTACCTATTTAGGTAGGGTACCCGAACCATTGTATTACCATAAGTCATCATTATAGTTTTCATTAAGAAATCATTAATCTTATGTTGAGTTAATCTTTTGTTAATGACACTTTCCATACTAATATTATAAATGTAAAAGTGTGTCTGTTTGTCCGTCTTTCACGACAAAACGCAGCGACTGATTGACGTGATTTTTTAAGTGGAAACAGTTGAAGTTGAAGGGGTGGATGGAATAATTTTAACTGGTAGGTAAATAATTACAGAGGTTACATCTATTCACTAAAATAATAAATAACCAAATTACTCACTGTAGTTATAACATCGTGCAAGAATCGAAAAGGAGGCTTTTTCAGCAATTTATCAGTCAGTGGTGGACGCTTCACGTACTTTCCTAAGGATGACTGGGTTGCTTTTATAATTTCTGCACCCGGTTCTTTTTCCATTACGCATGTTTTTCAGATTTCTACAAGTATCTTGAAAATACTTTAGAGTTAGCAAGGATTAGGTCGATTGATTTATGGAAAATAGATGTTTATTGTTTACTTATCCTGGTTGTCATGGATACAATGCGCGTGTAACTTTACGTTCCATTCCATTCACATTCCATCCAGTCAGCTGCTCAGCTGAATAATTACTTGATTGTGAAATTATGGTTATGTCAATGTCAATATAACTTTGACGTCGACGACGTGGCTACAAATTGCGGTAGGAAATGGCGCTAACGAGTACTGCCAACTAAACGAAGACTTTAGAGTTATTTAACAGCAGTTAGAATCCATTTTTATTCATCTCTTTTTACCAAATTATTTACAAGATTGTTTACCGTTTTACTTGTATAATGTTAAAAATAAAATATTATTTAAAAAAGTATTACATATTTAGTAAATTTGTATTTCTTCAAATTTCAATCGCGTAGTTTCATTGTTTGGTTGGAAATACTGTTATTGCGCTTGCGCCTAACAAAATGGTGTAGCAAGATTTCGATAGAGAATTTCATTGAACATTGTAGTTTCAAACGCCTGGGTGAAAGTTATATCAAAAGTTTGTTTTGTGTGCTTCAACAGAATCATGTGCTGATGAAATAGTAAACAAACCAAATAAATTATGGCCCCTAAAAGAAGAGGACGCCCCCCAGGGTCAACAAAGCTGAAAACTACAACAACAAAACCGACTTTAAAAGAAAAGTTGCTTAGAATGATTGGAGGTGATGATGTAAATGAAAACATGATCAAGGTAGAGTGTTTGAGTAATGACGATAGCAGCAGCTTTACAAATGGAGATGATGATGGACTTATAGAAATTACTATTCCACCTCACCCAGATATTCAGACCCCAATTACAGCTAAAGAAAAACGGAAGGTAAACAAGTGATAATGGAGCATTGGTGTAAGTAACTAGAATGTACCTACTCATTATAATACTTTTTCTATGTTTCTAGGTTTATAATTGCTCTGTATGTCAAAACAAAAACTTTAAAATGAAAGAAAAGTATGAGCTACATTTGCTGAAGGAACATTCAGTGACACCAGGCAGTGTTCCTTGTAAAAAATGCCATGTTGTATGTCCTGATAAGGAGACTTTGGAAGAACATATGAAAAATCACAATCTACCTACGATTAAATGTGAGCATTGTTCTAAACAGTTCACTCGTCAGGCTCATGTTCTGAGACATATGGCTCAGAGAGGCTGTGGAAAGAAAATGGCAAAGTTTCCATGTGAAGTAAGTAAAGATTGTATCACTAATGTTTATCTTCTCCTACTTCAGTTACTAAAAATATTGATTGGACCAGTTCCAATATGATCCAAAGTGATTTTGGTGGATAAGTAGGGATTGCAATCCGAAAACCGGATCCGGTGCTAGCAGTTTGTGGGAAAATGTGATAATTTTTGCCATTCATTTGTTCGACAGATTCATCAAATCATGTTGGTATCTGTCATAATCATAAATACCTATGAGACTTTTTTGTTAGCATTGATTTTGATCTCATTTCAGTTAATTACGTAAGGTTAATTCTATCTATTACATATTAAACTTGATAAATTATATTTTTTCTTATAAATTGATCTATCTGTTAAAGTGAAATCTATTTATTTATTAAAGGAACGCCAACAGAATACATATCAAACATTTACAACAAATTAAATAAAGGTAATAATTCTAATATATATCCTAATAACAGGCGAACACAAACTACTATAATTTAAGTATTGTCGTGGTGAACTAATATAATAATAAAGATATTAAATTTTTGTTTTTAGAAAATTAACTAATAGAATTTATCAACATTTATAATTAAATTTAAAACGATTGTCACTTAAAATGTCTATGTTAGGATAAGTTTACTGAAGTGGTTAAAATTATTGCATAGTTGTACTACAGGAGCTTTAAGGCCTATGTTGGTTTTACAAAAGGGAGTGTGAAATATTTTAGTTTCTACTAGGGCCAGTTAGACCTAATAGATAGATAATAATCTAGAAAGACTGAGCTACTTGTTACGTCGTAAAAATTATTACTACATAGTTACCAATAGTTACAATTAAAATTGAGTAGTGTAACTAAATTTTAATTGTTTTTTTGATGTCTATTTGTCTTAACATTGGTTAGGAAATAAGTGGATTTTATATAGGTATTTGTGATTTATTTTGTATAAACTACCTAATATTAGTGCAGTGACACTTGATTATCTCACTTATTTTGTACTAAAACACGAAAATCATCTTGATTTAATCAATCCATCAATCCGGTCGGATCTGGCCGGATTGATGGGAATCCGGTAAAATCCGGCCGGATTGAAAATGACGCCGGATTGCAATCCCTATGGATAAGTTAAAAAAATTAAGCAGTTCTTAATATAAATTCTAAGATATATTAATTTAAAATATTAAGTTATTACTGGCCAAGTCCAATTCAGATATTTAAGATAAATACAAACTCAAGAAATTAAAGACCATTTAATTAAGTAAACTTAAAATGTATCTTACCTTTTTCATTATATCTTTATCAACTAAAGCCAATGTATGATTTATCCCATAAATGTATTAACAATACATAAATCATTTTACCATGTCAACAGATTCATGAAATAACATTATGTTTTTTAGATATGTCATGCAAGTTTCTCTAGAAAAGACAACCTGATTGTTCATCTTCGTACAACCCATATAATGAGCAACAGATTTTCCTGTAAAAGCTGTACGTTTACAACTAAAAACTTTACAAAACTCACTAGACATTGGCATGCACTACATGCAGGTAATTTTTTATTTATTATTACATATAGCTTTCCATTTCATTACTCATTGTTTAATTAGGCACTTGCTGGAGATTTAAAAAAATTATGATACTTTTATATATGTGTAGTTACCTATAAATATAATTTTTCAGAGACTCCTAATCAGTTTGTTTGTGATCTTTGTGGTAAGATCACATCTTCTCGAGCTGCAATGTCTAAACACAATGAAATTCATGGAGAAAAGAAGTATGCTTGTGATGTGGTAAGTTACATAAATCATTCATATACCTTCCACCTGTATTATTAATTATTCAATCTAAAATGTTATGTAACAAATTGCAAAAATAGGTAAATATTACTTTTATTTTGCATTCCTCAATTTGTGTGTACAATACCTAGTTTGTTAAAGTATTTTTATAGTTTTATGGTTAATACTAAAATAATCTATATTATTCCTTTTATCAATATTAATGGTTAAAATAATCTTTGGTGCATTCATGGAGAAGGATAATTTTAAAGGTAAGTAACTAATTAATCATTAATACCTTGAATCTCTTCATCTGACCCGTGAGAATCTTAGAACAATGGTGAGAATTAGCATATGTCATTGTAAACTAAAACTACAATCATCAAACTGGATCAACAGACAGCAGACTGTCTCATGAATGCTTCAAGAAAGAAGAAATTCTTACTAGTGAGAAGTGACTCACTGCTCTGAAATTATACATTGCTTTTTTCTCTTCTATTACTATTCTATTATGTTCTATTTACTGCTGGGACAATGTCACAAATTATTAGTACTAGTTTTCAGAACATGCCGGTTTCCTCAAGATATTTTGCCTTCACTGTTAAAACACTTGTTTTTAAAGCACAGCAGAATGAACCATGATTGAACCCACAAATCTTAATCTTCGGAAATAAAATCATAGGAAGGTTCAATTTAAATAAGCTGAGAATTTATTTATTTATTTTAATTTAATTAATACCAATTACCAATTACATTAATTAAATAAGTATTGAAATTAAATTACACAATCATACATAATATTAAAAACAAATAAAAATAGTAATTTTAAGATTATCATAATAATTAGGGATATTAAAAACAATTAAAAATAATAATAATAATTAGGATTAGGTATATAGAACATTAATTCTAAGTTTACAAATAACCTTCACCGAAAGTTAGACACGCTTTTGTGCTCCACCTATCATAGAAAATATCAATGTCTGGGCTGTCGTCAAAAAGAGCGTTAAGAGCTTTTAGTACGCGTGGTATAGATAGGTGAATTTGAGTGGAGTACTGTTCTCTATAGAGGCACAGCTAACCTATGTTTTCTACCTGGACAATAATTATTAGGAACATAGAGCCGACAAAGATCATTCATTAGGTCTATAGGAGAATTCTAGACTGTCAGTCTTTCTGGTTGCTAGGTGAATTGAAATAAATGTGATAGGTCTTAGAAATTGCGATTTGTTTCCAGTGTGGCTACAGCACCCACACAGTGGAGGTGATCCGCCGGCACGTGCTGACCCACGTCTCGGACAAGCCGTACAAGTGCAACCTGTGCCCGCAGTCCTACATCCAGCGCTCGCAGCTGCTGCGCCACCTCGAGACGCACTCCGGCTTCGTGTGCTTCCACTGCGATGCCCGCTTCCCGAACAGACTCAGGTGTGATGATGATGTTGATGATTGTGTGCCCGGCAGATTTTTTATTCTTTAGGTTTAAGGCGAACGTGATTGGCTATTGATATTTTGCCGTCAACCGCTAAATTGTACGACAGCCTTGGGGACAGTTTCAACTGTAGTAGTCTTTGGTGTGCTATGACGTGGCCAATATATATAAATTATATATAATAGCACCATTCCAGTGTATTTTAATAGAAAAACACTATGAATTCTCGATTTAAAAATCGTATTTAATGACAATCCGATTTTCTAAATTTTAAATCCGCTAATGTGCAGTAAAATATGAGCCTTAAATTCCACTAAAATTTAATAAATACGATTAATAAACGTTTAATAAATACGATCGTTTCAGTTTGTTAAATCATAACAAAAAGCACACGGAAGATGTCAAGTTATTCTGCCCGTACAAGGATTGCGAGTTCTCGTCAACGGTGTTCAAGAGCGAGTCCAGCTATGATGAACATTTACAACTTCATTGCGGTGATGAAAAATGTAAGTGTGAAGTTTTAAGTACCTGATTAATTATGCAATGATACTATGTCCTTTTATGTTAATTTAATAATACTTAGTTGTTAAATATTACTATTTTCCTTTTTAAACGATTAAAAGGAGGCAATAATCCGGGAACTTACAGAATTATTAGTGCTTTACATAAGTAGGTATCATATAAAAACCAGTTGTTGGAACCGAAGTTGTTGGAGGTCGACTAGTGACATGTAAAAATTGTAAAGATAACTGTGAACGTGTTACTTCCAGTATTCTCGTGCGAGGTGTGCCGCAAGCAGTTCCTGAGCGAGACCAACATGCGGCGGCACATGCGCACGCACACGCTGGACCGGCCGCGCCGCTGCATGTACTGCGTCAGCGCGCGCGCCTACATCCGCGGCATGCACCTCGTGCGCCACGTGCGCAACTACCACAAGGACGTGTTCCAGGGGCATCTCACGCACGTGCGCACCGTGCTCGTACGTTCCACTTTAAAAAAATTAGGTTTCGCCTTTTGGCACTAGAGGCGCTGTTTTGATACCATATAAATTTAAATACTGACATTTGACACGCATAGCGAGAAGCATATGCGTACACGTACACGCTGATATTATCTATATTAAATAATTTCGTCAAGGGGTACGGTAGACTCGATCGAAATCTTATATGACAAAACATAAAAAAAAATATTTTGAGTCTGCAATATAATCCGCAAATTTCGGATTATAGAGAATAACGAAGCCTGATTTTCATCTTGTTTGAAATAATAGAGAAGAGACAAGCCTCGTTTTTAAAAATTAATAAATTTCAGATGAATTCCTCGCAAAAGATAAGTGTGAACGACAAGCGAGTCACCGGATCGGAACTGGAGTCGATCCTTAATCTCTTGGACGCGGAGGCCGACCGCATCCTCGAGGGCTGCAGCGATGGATCCGTGCTGTACGGCGGCATGCAGGAGAACATGGACGAAGCAGCGCCGCAGGAGCAAGTGGACGAGACTAACGGAGAGGTATGTTGGTTAGAGGACTCCTGTACTTGTTTCATGTATACTCGGAGGCCGCTTTTCACACAGATTAGTCACAGACTCATTAACTAATTACACCATTAATCATAATTTGACGTCCTCTGTGGCACAGCGCGCGAAAGTCCGCCTGCAACGCAATAACTTGCGGTTTCGATTCCCGCTTCGGGACTAAATTTTTTAAATTTGCAAATATAACCAAGTCAAGAACAGCCCAATCAAATTGCTTTTCTGTGTTTTAGCCCAAAATCAGTCCATTGATGTCAGAAGAAGTACTTGCTGAGAACTTGACCAAGTTACTCGTGAAGCTGATTGACACTGAGACGCTTGAGTGCTTTGGATGGCCTTATGATGACGTCATTACGGTGGGTTTATGATACAAATACAAATATAATTTCAGGCTACCTACAGATGTTTTTTATTATAGTTATGTTAAGTATTATATGTTAAACTATTATTTAACTCCAGGTCCTGGAAAAAGTGATACAGGAATGCGGAGTTAAACCAGCGGCGCAAGACTGGACGCGTGTGCAACGTCTGCGCGAAAACGCCAAGCATCTGTTCATCCACGTCGTGGACGACAAGAACGTGGCGCGCATGCTCGACACACACACCATCGACCAGATCATCAAGCACATGCTCAACCAGTTCAACGACCGGCCCGTGGAGGACGAACAGCTGTTTGTAGAGACCTAGATGTAACGAGTTTATAGGGGTCGAATGTGTCATTCACAAGAATGCCGCGCGAAACAGTGAAGTATAAAAAAAATCATATTATATGAATGAGGTTATAAAATAAGGGGTTTTTTGTTATTCATATTTTAATCACGTATATCGCTGCGAATGTTTCGTCAACGTCAATAGAGTGTACATTTTCAGATTTTTTCGAACTCTAGAAAGTCGTCTATTTTTACTACAAAACTCGTTTATAAACCTACCACAGCACACACAGATACCAACGAAAGTTTGTATGGCACATCTTTCGATCGAGTTCGTAAATAAACTAACAAAATGATCAATAAGATGTTTTTAAAATATTAAAGTTTATGTTTAGAATTAGTAAGTACCAATAAACTTTAGAAAATATGTTATTGCAGAAATCTATGAATTAATTATGTTTGTTGCACATTTTTTTATAGATATTTAAAGAAAATTACATATTTTATCTAATTATGAAATATAAGTATTGGATAGTAAATTTGCTTAGGTATGTAATGTGGTGAGATGTGCAATGATATGATAGCTTTTATAGATTAAATTTATACTTACATGATTTTATATTAATGAAGTTTGGACCAAAACCTATGTTCTTTTACACTTAAAATGTATTTTTTCATGATATTGTTGTAATTTAGTTGTATTTTAATGTTTAGTGGCCTAAGGTTTTTAAATTTTATATTTAAGTGGCATTCATGTTTACCTTTAAGAATCAATTGCCCAACTTATTCACCAATGTCGCAATTAGTTAAAATGGTCAGTCTAGAAATTTATTTCCTTATATGGAAATAAATTTCTAGACTGACAATGCTTTATATAGTTTACATGGACACATCAGAAAAAACCTTATAACTAAATCTATCATTCAATATAATCACTCGTCTTTGTAAATTACTACTTAAAATTTTATTTGTAAATTCCATTTAAAAAGTTCCATATAACATTTAATATAATAATCAGTACCTGGGTTCTATTGCTGTCTCGCTCAGACTTGATTTCTCCCATAAAATAAAGAGCCCTAAGTTCTATTATTTTTCATGTTAAATTCAGATATAAAATTAGGTTTTAATGAATGCATCTGAGTGCATGGTTTCAGGTAGGTATCGAAAGACTTTGCGTCACTCGCATCCATTGTGCCTTTTCTACCATAACCCTATAAATATAAATAAACCACATAGATTCATTTGAGTAGATTAATATACAAGTTCTGCCAAATGTTAAAGGTATAACGATAAAATCACGATCATAGACAATAGGTAACAATAGATCTAGTTTAACTAATGTATTTCTTACATAAAGTTTTTTAAAGATTTACTTAAAATTAAGCAATGTTTATGAATAACGCTGTTTATTTTCAATAAAATGTTATAATTAAAAATTTACCTAGTTTAATTTAATGAATGTGAGATATTACAGCTTAACTTAATATGGCTTAATACCATGATGATAAGTAGGATCAGTAAAGAGCGATCATTAGAACCCAATAGGTACATACCAACATAAATGGACACGAAATTGTTTAGGTGTCAGCTTTACCTACTATGATTTAGATGCCTTTGAGTTTCTCGGTATTTTGACCCTGATTCAAGCTATGTATGTTACTAGTTTTATTGGGTTTGTTTCGATAATGGTAAGTACCATTATAATTTTACAAAATTTAATACTCATATATTTCATAACGGCTACATATATCTACACATTTTTTTATTTGTGTTGACAACACTGACAGCTGATTCTTCTTCTTCTTGATTAATGACAGCTCAGCTGATTAAAACTTTCATTAAAATTTCGTCATACTGTTGATTGATACTGTACTCAACTGTACGTACACAATCAAGAAAGTCGTAATCATAACATTTCGGTAGAGGACTGCTAAGAGGGCAGGCGTTTTTCACCCATTACAAATAATAAAATCATATCGAAAATGTCTAATGTTCCTCTTATAGTGAGACTATTAGCTTCCTCGGTATCAGTTGCAAACCGAGCTGGTAAAATAGTACGCGATGTTATGAGTAAAGGAGAGCTGGGCATTGTAGAAAAGGTACGTAAACAAAAAGTTTTAGTTAAGTACGTACTTAATAAACTTTCACTATTGTTAGACTGATAAATAACTTGCTCTATTTATTTGAATAATTAATCAATTACAGTGTGTTTACTAAACAGGGCAAAGATGATTACCAGACTGAGGCTGACAGATCAGCACAAAGATGCATAATTGCATCACTTGCAGCTCAGTACCCTAAAATGACCATTATTGGTGAAGAAGAGAGTCTAGAAAATGAGGTTGGTGATTTTTATATTATAGGTATATATCTAAAAAAAATATCATGTTATATTTGAATAACTGGTCTTAAAGTTCTCCTAATTATAGTAATAGGTCTTTAGAATGTGAGCAATATTTATAATTTTTCAGGAAACTGTTCCTAGTGATTGGATTGTTGTGGATGGAGATAAAGAAGTTCTTTCTCTTAAATGTCCTCAAAGCTTAGGAGGTGTAAAGGAAGAAGAGATTGTAGTTTGGGTGGATCCCTTAGACGGCACTTCAGAATACACCCAAGGTGAGTAAACCTGTCCAAGAAGAAATAGATTAGAAAATGGAATTGTAGAAAAGCTAGGTCTTACTTACTTATATAATATATTCCAAGTTTATTTTAGTTTAAAAGGTACATAGTTTAAATTTGCTTTATTTATTTTATGGACTGTTGCTTAATTTGTTTATTTATTTATTTGTTTTATGGGCTGTTGCTTTATAGGTGTGCTAATGTTGAAGAAAAATCCTTGGGAGAGGTGGAAATCATATTTGTCTCATCCATTTATTAGTTTAAAATGGTATTTAAGTTTGATGCATTCAAATTATGGTAAATTTTATTTAACATTTTGGTATACTTAATAAGAGTCTTTGTGCTTGACTAACTGTAGTAAGTATAGATATTTCATTACTTTTCTACTAATAACTGACATTCCTACTGTGTTTGGTGTGTGCAAATAAATGAATTCTAATTTTTCTCCAAAGTGTAATATGGTGCATGTGGTTTAATTAATGTGATCATTCACATCATTATTATTTAAAAATTGTGTTGATAAATTATTATTGTTACAGGCTTTCTAGAACATGTGACAGTGCTTATTGGTATATCAGTAAATGAAAAACCAGTAGCTGGGGTCATCCATCAGCCTTATTTCAAGAACATTGTTGGTAATGAAAATGTGGGCAGAACAATATGGGGGTTGCAAGGTATTGGAGTAGGAGGTTTTGTTAGAGCACCTCCACCGGACTCGCTGATCATTACCACCACTCGGAGTCATTCCAACCCTGTGGTTGAAGAGGCGCTACAGGCCATGAATGCATCACAAATCGTCAGAGTCGGAGGAGCTGGTTACAAAGTAAGGAAATTATCTTATCTGGATCTATACATTTACGTATACTCAATCTTTTGAACTCTTTATATGTTTGCACAATGTTATAAAGATTTATATTTACATAATAATATATTCTCAATATCACAAGAATCATCAGTTAGGTACTTATATTAACCTCAGATTAGCATCAATGCAAATACTATTTAAATTGTTGCTATACCATAGTTACTAATAGAGTACATTCTTAGTTCCCACTTAGTATATCTAAGCATGATCAGAACTTTCGATACACATGTTATTGTTCAAGTTTAGATTCTAAACTAATGTTACAAAGCTGAACAGTTTAACAGAGCTAATATCAGAAACAGCAGGTCTGATTTAAAAAAAATATTTCAGTGTTGGATAGTAATTAATTGAGGAAGGCTATATTATGTACCGTAAGAAACGCAGAAAACTTGTATGGCGGTATTACTCGTAAATTAGTTAATTTTCTGTACCGTTTGTTTCTACAGGTGCTCCAACTCCTTGAAGGAAAAGCCTCAATATACTTGTTTGCGAGCCCCGGTTGTAAAAAATGGGATACTTGTGCCCCTGAGGCTGTGTTGTCTGCGGCCGGCGGCAAACTCACCGATGTCCTGGGAAACTTCTACAAATATGGGGCTAATGAACCTCAACCAAATAAAACTGGAGTTCTTGCCGCTATTAACGACGAATTACATCAATATGCTCTGAAAAGATTGTCACAACAGCTGAAAGACACATTAGCTAATAAGTAGAATGTGAATATCAAATTTAGGTTTTGGTTTTTTCCATGTTGAATATGTAAATAAAAGGTTATTTATGGAAACAACGATATTTTATTTCATGTATTTTGATTTGGTAAAATAACGATTATACAAAAAATAACAGATGCAGTTTCTTTGTACTATTGCGTCACCGGTTTGGCTATAGTTTGCTTTTCACATGGCTTTTTAGCATTGTTCTTAGTTCACGCCTGAGAATTTTTCCCGAAGCATTCTTAGGAAGTTCGTTTATGAATATTACGCCACCTCGTAAATGCTTCGCTGGTGAAACCTGCCGAAAAGGTAAATAGATTAGTTTCATCATTGAAGCTCCGAAGATATGGTATAATGGGCACGCTTACCATATCAATATCATTTCATTTTAATAGTTAGTTGGTACAGTAAACAAAACGACGCTGTTACCAGTCTTCTGGCAATTCAAGATGTACGTAGTTATATACCTACCTAATAAATAAGTGTTCTCTACATATCCAATCGTTATAATGTGTTTACTTTATTATGTCATGCCTATTTTAGAAACAAATTTAGTTGGCATAGGTCCAGTGCAAATAAAAATACCTAAACTTGTATTAAGTAAGTGTTTGCACTTGGCAGCATAGTTAGTATTAGTATCTGTGCCCTAAATATTGTTTCTGAGTTGTTTAAAATATTTCCTTATAAATAAAGAAACATCTGACACGGAAACAATATCTAAAATTACTGTAACAATTAACAAATTCGTTACGGTCAGAATCACGACTTCCTAGTACCTATGACAACACTTTTTAACACATTCAATGCAGCACCGCCACACCGTTCCGTAGATACGAGCGTGTGTCATGGGTACAAATGGTGTTAGTATTGCACGCTTGTCCAAGCTCTGGCTGCAGCACCGCAACACCGTGCTGTATATACGAGAGTGTGTCATGGACACAGATAGTGTTAGGTTGTATCTTAGGTAGGTAGGAATTCAAATGCAATAGTCTTATTTCTTTAAATGGCTGTTATATTATTATTGACGCGTAGTAAAAGTTACAACTAGGTCAATCAAACAGAACGTCTAGTAGTTAAATCTAGCTCTAGCTTGTTAAATATAGAGGTACCTATTTATATACCTAGGTTTAATTTAGCAATACCCATGGAAGTGTTTTTATAGCCTTACTCAGAACAAGATTCTTGTACCTATAGATAAATTATTGCATTGCATTACAGTGCTCTGTGACCTAAATTTTCCTTTTTTATTTGCAGTAGAAATCGTGAGATATGTACCTACAACTATATTTGTATACCTACAGTAGAAATAAAAGCATATTATTTAAAGCGTAAGTGCGTAGAACAAGTGGGTATTTTATGGAACCGAAATGTTGAATGGAGGTAACGATTGGCAAGCGCAGCGTAGAACGTCCAACAACGAATTGGAAGATTTGGTAAAATCTGATTTTACCAATATCTAAATATGATAAATAAATAAAGAATGCTGGACAATTCACACTGCAACATCTAGCCCGATGGTAAGCTCGAAACTTGTGGTTACGGGTAGTAGATTTCTGATATAGGTAGGTACCTACATACATACTTTAGAATATACATACACAGATAAATATTTTTTTATAATAAAACACCAAGAACACAAGGAATAATAATAATAATAAATAAATATTGCTGGACAATTCACACATCGACATCTAGCCCCGTGGTAAGCTCGAAGCTTGTGTTACGGGTGCTAGATTTCTGATATATTTGCAGATTGTAAATTTTATTGTCCCGAGGCGGGAGTCGAATCCGCACAATCTTGAGTCGCCGGTGCACCTTCGCCCGCAGCGCCACAGAGGTCGTCATAGAGATGTAAGATAGTTCAGCTTCATCATCATCATTTCAGCCATTGGTCCACTGCTGGACATAGGCCTCCCAATACGACTTCCAGTCATTACGGTCGCTCGAGGCCTGCATCCACCGCGAGCCTACCGCCTTCACCAAATCATCTGTCCACCTTGTTGGTGAACGTCCAACGCTGCGTTTTCAGATCCGTAGTCTCCATTCGAGAACTTTTCGGAAAAGAACCTGTTCTCCCCGCTATATGGCCTATATAAGTTTACCTTAGAAGCGATAAAGTCGACGAGTTCCTTCTCGGTGAGTGTGGCGGCGGGCTGGCGCACCACGAAGGCGAGGGGCAGCTCGCCCGCGGCGTCGTCGGGGCGGCCCACCACGCCGGCCTCCGCCACGCCCGCGTGCTGCAGCAGCAGGGCCTCCAGCTCCGCCGGAGCCACCTGCAATACATACACATATCAGAAACACTCAACAATATTTTATTATACATATACTAGCTATTATATTAGATTTTCCCGCGGTAAAAAGTCCTCTTGACATGAAACTTTTTTGTAAACATAATTAAAAAAAAAATTTGTAAACATAAACATAATAGAGAATTTTGTCTTCTACGATATTGTTACAAATACAGGGTGGCGCAATAGAACGTGCATATTTAAAAAATTGTTTAAATAATAAATACAAACTGTCTATTAAAAATAAAACTAGGGAATTGTAAAAAAATTACAGAAGTTAATTATTTTAAAATAACTTCATCTAAATTATGGCCCTCTTTACGACGGCACTCCTCTAACCGCAAACGGAAATTATTGAAAACCGCGCATTTTCAAAGAAAAAAGGGCCTATTATTCTTCTGCCAGAGATTGCTGACCATGCCGTCACTTTAGGACTATGCAGTGGTTTCTGGTGTTTGAGTTTGGGATTTTCACTGTTCCATTAACGACCATTTTGACGGTTTACGGACCCATTGATATGGAAATGGGCCTCATCCGAGAAAAGGATTTTGTCAAACATTTCATCAGCAAATCCAAGCCTTGTTCTGAAGTCAGACTCTTTTAATTCCTGTGTTATTTGCAGCTTGGATGGATGGAGCTTAAGATCCAAGTTCAAAATTCGTTGCAAACTTCGTCGTGATAAGTGAAAAAGACTGACGAACTCTTGCGAGTATACATTTGTGGATCTCCTCGTACCGACTGCATAACTCTCTCAAAATTGTCTTCGGTCCTAGACGTTCTTGGACGACCTTTTGCTTGTGGTTTAAACGTTGAACCAGTCTCTTTAAAACGCTTTACCCATTTTTAATTAAATTAGCACTCGTAGCTTCACTATTTCGCCGTAGTTCACATTCAGAACAATATAGTCGCTTAGTAACAATGTATGAACGAGAGTTCTCGTAAAATGCGCGCACGCAAAATGCGCGACGCTTTCTGTCGAAGTTACTCATAGTGGCTAAAATCCCATGAGCCCGTCTACCCAAAGGTATAGGCTCCCCCTGCCAGCACGCTTTCAACCCCGCAAAAAAAAAAGATGCAATATGCACGTTCTATTGCGCCACCCTGTACAAGTAGCAAAAAAACCATAGGAAATTAGATATTTACAAAAAACTGATTTTTACAACATTAGACCTTGAATAACTTTTTCCTGGGATTCATGTGGACTTTTGACAAATTGTTTGTAATAGGGTTCTCAACATTTATGCCAATTTTCAGCAAGGTGCGAATTAATGTAATCTTGCCCCTATTTTTGTGTCTAATTTGACCAAGCTACAGGTTGGGCTATAACTTGTAAACACTTTCAGTTGTTTACAAGTTATTATGTTCTACACATCAATTCATTTCATTTGATACATTACTTGGCCATTTTAGCAATTAATCTTTAACCATTATATTAGTAGGTAAATACGTGATATGATATAATAAAATGTAACGCATAGGTAGGTACTTCAATTATAAATAACTTAAACAGTTTAATGACACTACATCGGTATCGAACCATCTATCGTCCGACTGATAAGATAGTTTAATAATGCGTACAATGTATCATTATATAAATGCTTAGGTTTGTAAGTAGAAAGAAATTGAATTTGCCAATATGTGCCAACTTAATATACCAATTCCCCAAGACTTTCTTTACCCTTCTTGCTTTGATTCTAGTTTCTTAAAGTATCCAAAGCGACTAGGGGTATCCTTCATTGTGTTCTATTGAGATCTGAGTGACGTGAGACAGGTTGAAACGACGCCTTACCTGGAACCCCTTATACTTGATGAGCTCCTTCAGCCTATCGACGATGTAGAAGAACCCCTGCGGGTCGTAGTAGCCGATGTCGCCGGTGCGCACGTACCCCTCGCGGTCTAGCAGCGCGTCTCCGGCGGCGCGGTCGCCCATGTACCCCTTCATGCGCAGCGGAGACTTTATCCACAGCTCACCTTCTTGCATCGCTCCTAGTTTCTGGCCGTTTTCTATGTCGATTACCTGGTTACATTTTAATAGGCATTTTAATTTTCTTTTCCATCTAAAGGTTGGCTGGAAGAGATCGCTCTTTAGCGAAAAGTACGTGTAATAGTACGTGTCTCTTTTTGTGTTTTAATCATGTGTTTTGTTTTTGGTGCACCGTATTGTGTTTTGTATTGTATTAATACACCAAGCAAAGTGATGATAAAGTAAAATGAACACTAAAATGGGGGATCTAATGGTAGTGAGATAAACATGTTCATTCATATTTTAAAATCATAGCTTAATAATTCAATATTACAAGTCTATCGTTATCTTTGACTCGTAATATTAAAACTGGCTTTCAATGTTGTGCATGAGTTTTTAGTTACTGTTTACCGTTACTTATTTAAATATTATTCTAAAATTTGTATAAAAATAGTAACAATAGGTAATTCAAGATTTTAAACAACAACCAAAAAACTACTGAAAAACGTGAGAAACTTTTTTATTAATCCATTATGTTAGTTTTGTAAAACCTTAATACTGCTACAGATGATAGGTATTTCCGTTAGTATACCAATATAATATACAAATATACAACTCAACTATGTTATTTTTAGTTTATTGAACTAAGCTCACTAAGCTTTCTAAATATTAGAAAATGGTATAGAAAAAATACAAGATCACCTTCCAGAAACTGGTGGGTTCGACTCCCACTCGAGGGCCAAGGTTACGTTGTAATATTGTAATTTTTTCTTTACCATTTTCTAATAATCAACTATGTTAGTAGTACCTTAATCTTCATGCCAGGAGCGGGTGTGCCACAAGAGCCTACTTTTTCTCCGCTCGTTAGATCCACACAACAAGCCATTGTTACTTCGGTGAGGCCATAACCCTGTCTTATGTAATCTATTCCAGTCCTGCAAGAATTCCGATAATGAAAGACTGGGATGGATTCTAAATAAATTAGTGGACCATTGGTTAAATGGTACTTTTGCACCAGCTATGATAGGCTGTATACTCTATATAGAAATGGAATACGGCATGTAACCTACGTGAATCGTCATGCAGAATTCTTCAGGACTTATTAGAAACTCTCATGAATATTATTTATTTATTTCTAAACTAAGTAAATGTTATAGTAAGGTACACTTTTTACACAGGAGCCTACAACTGGTACAACTGCCTGTTGTGTGACATATTTTGTATTTTTTTTGTATTTTACGAATTAACGATTACACAGCCCACCACTAAGTATTAATTTGATTGGTTAAGATATCTATATACCATGCAATTATACTACTATTTTACTAATTTAATTCTGCTAATTACTTTTTTAAAATTAAGTAAAATTATTATTTCATCATAAAACTTAAAACCAAAAGAAATCAGAATGACTCATGGGCTACATTTTACCAGTATAAAAATTCTTAGTGGCGATATTGAATTAAAATAATACTTTAAGTAGGATAATGCCAACAGTTTCATCCCAAAATGCCCGGGAAACCGGGATCCCCGATGGAGGCATCATCAGGGCTTGAAAAGGGACACGGATCACGAAAGTTCACCGGTTTCCCTTAAACGAAGATTAAATCGTCAAGCACGACAGTTTTTACAGTAAAAAAACTACAGTTTACCTTTTAGACACGGCAGTTTGTATTTCCTTGGACAAGGGCGCGGCGCCGCACCACACCTCCACCAGCGACGTGAGGTCGTAGCGCGCCACCAGCGGGTGCTTCGCGAGGAACACCGCCAGCGGGGGCACCAGCGTCGTCAAGTTCACCTACAACATCATTCAAGAAAAACATTTATAGCATTTGTAGCTGTCTAACACTTGTTCGTTGTAGGTAGGATAGTGATCATACTAGCAGAATCTTACACTGCTATATAGGTACAAACCTTAGATAATAGAATACCAATAGATATGTTACTAAATTGTCTATGGAATTAGTTTATAAGATGACTAAAATAAAAATGATGACATCTCTGTCTTATGTATGGAATTAAAAGGAGCCTAACTATATACTCAACAGTTGCGCTTGGTTGCCAATATTTATGGCACGTGCCTTTCTTCAGCTTCCTTCGATATCATTTACTGTCACTTTGGATAGTTTGGATATCATTTACTGTCACTTTTTGGTTTTGTTTACATCGATAGTGGTGTTCTTGTATATTGCACGAGTTATCGATATTTTGATTTTAGACTTAGGTAAAAAATTATAGACCATGTTAATTTGAATAAATGTTGATAATATATTGTGTTTTTGCAGAATAGCATGAATCGTAGAATGAAATGACGGATTAGATTTCAGGTTTTTTATACAATATTATATTATTTTGAAATATAAATTATTTTGATATATAATAATATACTAAATATAAGTAAGTATATTGTATTAAGTATATTGTGTTTTATAATTATCTAAAACATTTGGCTTATTCAGGTCTTTCATTCGTTTAGTCATATTCTGTGGGTATATTAATTTAGTTAAAATGAACTTTAAACATTAAGTAGAACTCAAACTAGTTAAAATAAGGTTAAAAGTTCATTTTCACTAAATTAATATGCCCACAGAATATAACTAAACGAATGTTTGAATTTGAGTTCTACTTAAGTACCTATTTTTTTTTGTTCTAGTTAAAATGTTTTTTGTTTTGCTTGGTTTTATAACTGTATTAATTCTATAATTCTATAATTTAATATTTACGTACTTCAATTTACAATAAATACATTATCATAAAAAAAGTTCAGTTGAAAACAAACTCTATCGATAAATTATTATAATATACCTACCTCGTACAACACTAATTTATGTTAGCGTAGGTATACACGATGTATTCGTGGTTAGGGCCATTCCATTAAATTCGTTCTTCTGAGGTACAAACATATATTTTATTATGTATTTTACATTAAAAATTTTCGTTATTACACTATTCATTATGTAACAACTACTGCTCTTGTTGTGTAAATGTATGTGTTGTGTGTTGTATTGTAGTATGTTTGTATGTATAAATGTTTCGAACTTTTGGAACTGGTTACTTACTTTATAATTTTGAATAGTTTCCAAAAATTGCTTTTCCTCAAATCGTATTAAGAATACAATTTTGATATTCAAAGCTAAGACTGCGAAGGTGGTGATGAACCCATACGCGTGGAACCAGGGGATCAGCGACATGGCCGTGAGGATCTCTCGCTGCTGCGCGCCGCGCGAGTTGTACAGGTAGTATCTGAAAACACAACAAATCGTAAAGAAATGAACAAGTACATATTACTACTAGTAGTTATGTAAGAGAGCCATGGAGACTAGGTAGGAGCACAATCGACTTTCATTCCGAAGGTTGTGGGTTCAAGCCAGATTTTTCTTCTTAAAAAATAATTTGTAGTTCAAAAACACGTGCTCTAACTGCCTCTCTTGCTAGACCGCACGAGTGTCGCTGATAACTCTTAGTGTTCTGTGAGTAATTATCTAAGTATAAGCCGCGCACTTAAAGAATTGATTTATAAATGGCGTCCGCTCGCATGCGTTCTCGCTCACTCTCTATAGCTGTCTATACTTTTATCCTTGTTTTGCAAATCGTACCATACGTACCCGCCGCCATTTTCAAATCAATTTTCTATCTGCGCGGGTTATACTAAAGTATAACTAGCACTAAAGTACTGTAAAAATTATAACTTACTTCATATGAGAGGCGAGTGTTAGGAAATTAACATGTGTCAGCATGACCCCTTTGGGCAGACCTGTGGTGCCGGATGAGCACATCACACCCAGAGCATCTTCAGCTCCATTCACATCTTCCAACACAAAACTGTCCACATCCGCATGGTCTTTTATCAAATCATTAAACATCAGCCCCGGAATGACATCAAAATCTCCGAATGTCACCAAATGCTCCACAAAAGGCAGATCTTTGCTACAGTCATACACATTCTGGGCAGTGATTGGCGATGTGAATATCATTTTTGGTTTAGTTATGTTCAATATGTGTGTTATTTCACCTGAAAGAAAAATATTTTAAAAAAAGTCTGTATACATGCTGCTTCTCAATTAATAGTAGTATATTTAATTAAAATTTTCTTAAAATAACAATAAAATCTAAGCCCATTTTAGTTAAATATGAATAAAATATATTATATAGTATAAATTATTATCATTAAGTATTAAAGAAAAAATTGATTATTTTAAGCCATTCTTATCATCATGTGTGATTTATACAGCATAAAGATCCCACTTTGCAGGACTGTAATTGGAGCTGTAAATGGAGCTAGCATCCCTATTGCACCTCAAACAAACTATTGCATGATCAAAAACATTATTATTGGCATGAATATTGAATTATACTCACCAGGAGAATAAGTTATGTTTAAAGTAGAGAGCACAGCACCACAGTACATAACACCTAGCGAGGCTGTCATGAACTCAAACCTGTTCTCGCTGCTAAGTGTGACCAAATCACCTCTCTTCAAGCCCATTTGCTTTAGTTTTACAGCCAAATTTACACTCTTTTGAAGAATGTCTCTGTATGTAACAGATTCTTCTGTTTCTGCACTAATCTGAAAGTTTAAGTAATTTAGTTTTTATTTAACCACTCAACTGTCCCATTCTAGGCCAAAGGCATTTATAGTCACCATTTACGTGATTTCGTTTATAACTGTTCTACAACCATTTGTAATATAATAATTTGTTTCTTATTTAACTCTAAGATTACTCCATTTTAAATAATTATAATATTATACAGTCCAGCCAACTGGCCTGCCTTAGCCAGAATATTTTCATTTCCTCGGTTCCACTTAAAAGTTTTTAGAAAAGCATTTTAAAAGTATTGTTTAAATATAGGTAGGTACTTACAAGGGCTATTTTATCTCCACCATTTTTCAATTGGTCAAACATAAATTGACCAAATGATAAGTGGGCTGGAATGTGTTGCTCTTCCGGTCCCGAAACGACGTTATTATTTATGGTAACTGGCATCCTGAAGGACCTTTACAATTAATTTACTTTAAAAAAATGTATTGTTCCACTGCAGCCCTTGTCGAATTACCAAAGGCCGGTTTAACTTATCCAAGTCCGATCAATGTTCAATGATATCACAGGATTACATTATCTGATAATCCAATTATTTCTTATTTTATAGATTGGCACGTGATAAATCCAAGTAGTTGTTATTATGTGAAGCCTGCCGTGTTTAAATAACAATTACTTTAATACTACAACGTTCATTGATAATAAATTATTTACAGAATTTACATATTTTACTACGGAACGGAAATAATTAATATATCCAACCAAAACAATACGAACAAAAAAACTATAGAGCTGTCTGTCTAACGAAAGATGGCACTGGGCATTTTTGCGAAACTTTTCACATGGCAATACATCATGTGTTTCCACCTACGGACATTATGCTCTATAACGGGGTAAAGTCAGGGTGATAAAAAATAATAATACTTGCTAACGAATTATAGTTCACTTTAATGAACACAAGAAGTAATTCTTTAATTTTTTATAAATCATAAATCGGATAAATATACAATTACGTGTGGTACATCCATAAAAATTTGACTTTAAAAGATTAGGGAAAATTGGTCTCGGTGTGTGGCAATACTATTCCTTGATGTTTTGGTGGATATTAAAAATACATTTTGAGAATTTTGCGTGTTAAAATGCCTCAAACAATCAACGGTAGCGAGCGAAGGCTGTTATTCTGTATGATATCTAAGTATCAGGAGAAGCAGCAGGAAAAAGAAGCTGAATTTCTGCAGAAACAGGATTGTTTACATAATGTGGTTGATTTCCTAAGTTTGTAGTGCACAAACATTTTGATACTTTGATCCCATTTTTGTGGTTCTCGACTTTTATTTTCTTTTTATAATACTGTTGCCTTCTTTTATGATAGCTAAATAGCATTACTACATATTTGAAAAAAGAAACATTTTATTGAAGTAAATTTATGAATTATGATTCAAAATTCTGATTTTGATTACGATGAATAAAAAAAAACTTAAATAATTGAGACTTTTATTTATTACTTACACTAAGATATTTCTAAGATGCACCCTAGGCGTGTAGGTAATCTGAAGAATATTACTTGTTTATATCGGAGTAAAAAAAATATGTAAGGATATTTATTTAGAATAATAGAAAAGTATCAAATTATGTTATTCCAAGTTATCACATTATTTAATGTATTGCCATACTAAAATTTTTTGAATTTGCCGGGGTTTATCAGGGCCATCTTTCGTTAGACAGACTATACCTCTTTAAGTAATTTTTTACTTTCATTGATTCAGACAGACAAATTGACGTAGCGAAACGAAATCAAAAGCAGTGTTGCTAACACTAACATTTAGTTTCGTTTACTCGTACAACAATAAGTATATTTAAATACCATTTTTTTGTTTAATTATTTAACTACTACCTACGTTTACTTGTTTGTTCGCTGCTGCCTGTCTTTTATTATTCGGCTTATGTCTCGCTTATTTTCCAAAGTATCACCCTCTTAATTACCTGCCTTTCAAGTTCAACCTTCCCTTTAGAATCACATTTTTTTAACCTTCCATGGACTATCTACGAAATTCAGTTAATCGGCCCAGCCATTATTAAGTTTAAGTTAGCCGTACAAACGACAATTCAATTTTATTAATACAGATAAATGCCTTGCACGGCTTGACAATTAATAATAAGGAGATCGAGTGGTACTATTCTTTCGCCGGAACCACACGGAATTATTTATAGGTATAGCCTGCGCAATTAAAAATGAGTTCTGTAAATGGCGGCGGGTAGGTATGGTACGGTTGGCAAAACAAGTTCTCAAACAGACCGGCGTCACGACGAATTTCCCATACAAACGTAATACCAAAATTATTTGTAATTCGAGCATATTTCCACGGTATTATTGTATTATTATTATCTAAATAGTATTTTTATCAAGGTCCCTACAGAGTTTTTTTTTACAAAATACTTATTTTAAATGAAATTATTTTTTTAGTAAAGTAAAGAGTTTAAACAGCTTTGCGTTATAAACCCGGCGCTTTTATAACGTCCTCAATGTGACCATTCATACGAACGCTTTTAAATCACTTTCGTCTCGTCCCTCGCTTTAGAAAGCCGTGGGAATGTTTTCTGCTAAATAACTAGCTATAGCGATTTGTGTTGCTAGAAGAAGAAAGAAAAAAAGGACATTCTGGGTACATCCTCTGAATGAACAGAGATACTTAAAATAACAGTTTGTGACACTGTACGAAGATTCGACAAGTATACAAGATTTGACGAATTATTGGAATATTTCTACTAATACTCATCGTACTAATCGCAGCGCCGGCGTTTTTTTAATCGTGTGAATAATATTAAAAAGTTTCATACGGCCTATTACCAGCACTCTGCGTTGAAAATGCAACACTGCTCGATAAAAAAGCGTCGCGTTCTAAAATCGCCGACGTGTGAACACGTACTTGGGTATGCATAAAGCGTTCAAATAGAACATAATTATATTGTTCTATTTGTACGCTTTTTTAACGGACGTTAAAAAAGCTCTCGTGCGAATTAGGCCTGACTGACTATTTTTTTGTAGCGCGTACTTCACTGTGTGAGTATAGACAGCGATAGAGAGTGAGCGAGAACGCATGCGAGCGGACGCCATTTATAAATCAATTCTATATGTGCGCAGGTTTATATAATTTTGCCATATTTTCTCCGAATGACATTGACATTTATTAGTAAGATAACCAGTACAGAAACTGTCAAAATTTTGACAAAAATGACAGTCTGTTCGGGAGGGTACTCAGAAGAAATCTAAGGGAGGGTAGGATAATAAGTATGCAGACTCGCTTGACATTGGCGGTTGACGGCATAATCACAATTGCCAGTCACGTTCGCCATAATAAAAGAAGAAGAATAAGTATGCAATGTACCTACCCTCCATGTTATTAGACTTAGATTATAGAAGACAAGTCTCACGCCAGACTCCATGTCAAACTCTCCAACGTCTGCCATACCACGCGGAATCTTCTATATATATAAAAGAAAGTCGTGTTAGTGCCTTCTCTTATAACTCGAGAACGGCCTAATCGATTTGGCTAAAAATTGGTAGGGAGGTAGTTTAGAGCCGGGAGAAGGACATAGGATACTTTTTACTCTAATATAATGCGGGCGAAGCCGCGGGCGGAAAGCTAGTTTCAAATAAAAGGTTAAACTATATCTACCATAGCCTAACTAACTAAACCATAATAGACCTAAACCCATTTGCCAGGGCGTTCTAGGCTAGAAACTTTGGGACACTCGTCGCCCGAATTGTACAGTGGCTTTTGGTAATAAACAATAAATAAATAGGTATCTTAATGATAAGATACTAAATAAATTATCTGACCTACCGGTTATTTTGAAATAATGTTTAAAAAACATAATAAATAAACCTTTATATTAGGTAGGTAGGAAGATATTCAAATTACTTACCTTAAAAATTTGTTTTTCATCTCTTAAAAAATATAGGTAGGTACTTAGGTACCTACATGCATTTTGTTTTATAAATGCCCTTATTATTTAAAAAACAAAATACATTTACTAACATTATATGCTTAATTTTTAGGCTACGACGCGACGGGCGGAGGTTTACAAAACAAGTTTGTAGGTTTCATCATCACCATCACCCTTATTTACGTTTCCACTGCTGGGACATAGGGACTTCTCTTTTGACGAGACGAGGCTTTGATTCACCACGCTCGCCATGTGCGGGTTGGTGAATGACACATGTCATGTCCTTCAAACTTTTCAAAGTTCTCAGAACATGCCAGTTTCCTCACGATGTTTGCCTTCACCGTACGCGTGTTTATAAAGCGCACATATTTTTTTATGAAAAAAAATTCAGATTTGTGTGTGGGGTTAGAACCTTAGAACCCAAGACCTTCGAATAATGAAAGTCGAGTGTGCTACCACTTAGCCAACAAGGCATGGATAGATTAGCCTCTATGCCATGCCTAGTACATTTTTATTTGTAGAGGTATCTAATGATTCTATAGAAAATCATTGCTATAACGTAGGTAATGCACTGAGATAGGTACACCCAGAAGTATTTTTATTGTTTTCATAGCACATGGGTAATAAAAATAAAGAAATAAGAAAAAATCTTCTTATTTTAGATTACAATTGTTCCATATTGTGGTTATCAAAAAGTATCTTAATTGTATGTTAGTAGGTTCAAAACACTTCAAAATAACAAAAATACAAAACTAAATTACGTTTTTCATAAATTTATTCCAAATTGGTAATGACTGGCTAGCAAAGATCTCTGCGTAGTTATAATAGAAAAATAAAAATACCAACAGAACCTACAACACAGGCTACAATTAACACTAAGTTTCAGTAGGTAACTAACTAGCTTCAATAGGTAACCTACCTGGGTATTTCTCATAAATCTCAAAAATACGTGTCCGTCCGACTCGATATCCTTTGACTTTTTAAAATTATTTATCGAAATAGGAGAGGCATACTTACTCGTATATATTTTTAAGACATAAGTAGGTTAATAAGTAGACATAGGTTCCCACATAACCAGAGAGTTACCTACTTTGTCGCGTAAATACGAGCGTGTGTCATGGGCACAGATAGTCTAATAAGCAAATTAAAGCTATTGTTGATAACTATAAGTTATTCAATACCTAAGTACTAATAGATAAGTTCCTTTCCTTTTTACACGAAAGTCTTATTCAAATATGTTTCCGAAGAATAACCCACCTAAGTTTACGTTTCAATTGCTTTGTATATAACATACCTACCTTGTGGTTGGTACGATCCATGGGAAAAATGTTTTATTATGTAAAGACGTTAATTAAGAAATATCTTTATACGTCTCTTGGAATTCAGAAGAAGCGCGCCGTTGTGTTGCATTTTGGACAATTAAGGTAGGAAGATGAATTGTTTTATTTTATTGTAACAACTAAAGAAAGATAATTAATTGAACGTTGTTTGATGGAACTGGTGTTGTATGTAAAATACTTCATCTATACTAATATTATAAAGCGGAAGAGTTTGATTGTTTGTTTGTTTGTTTGTTTGTTTGAACGCGCTAATCTCAGGAACCGCTGGTCCGATTTAAAAAATTCTTTCAGTGTTGGATAGTCCATTTATCGAGGAAGGTTATAGGCTATATTACATTTCCAAAAAAATTAGGGATCCGTACGGAAAACCCAAATATGTAACCCAAGATGTAAAAAAAATCGTTATATCACATGCGCTGCGAAAAGTATTCATTTTAGAAATTTACAATGTACTACAATTTTGTAGAACACATTAATATCTACAAAAAATGTCGCGACAGCATATATCTAACTATTATAGTTATGTCACAATAAGTGTTTTAATTTTCAATATAATTAATTTAAATGCCGCCGCTAGGAAAAGCTCTATATTTGTATTTTCAAATAAAACATTATCAAAATAAATTACATGTTAATTACGAATATTTCAATATCTCTATAAAACTTTTTAAATTATTCAATTCGGACATTTCATTCGGAAGATATCACGAGTTTAAAAATGCAAGTATTAGAAAAAAGTCGCGAGGTTGTCGCTCACCGCGCTCAGCTAGCCAGCATGCGATGTAGGCTCCATGTAAGCGTCACTGGGGTACGGGGCGGGGGAGTCAATGTAATGTAATATCCTAATCCTAACATAGGCTATTTTTTACCGCGGAAAAATACATACTTCGGCGGAAAAATATATGCTTACGCGGAAAAAATCGATTTAGATAAAATTTAGTATGCAGAAGATAGTTGCAAATAATAATAACTAATATTATAAATGCGAAAGTAACTCTGTCTGTCTGTCTGTCCGTCCGTCTGTCTGTTACGCTTTCCCGCTTAAACCTCTCAACCGATTTAGATGAAATTTGGCACATACAATCTTTAGTCCCTGAGACAGAACATAGGCTACTTTTTACCGCGAAAAAATACATGCTTCCGAGGGAAAAAATATGCATACGCGGGAAAATTCGATTTGGATAAAATTTAGTATGGAAATAGTTGCAAATAAAAGTATATGGCGAGACGAAGTTCGCGGGGGCAGCTAGTTATCTTTATAAATTTTGAGTAACAAGGTATGTAGGTATAAAATCAACTGTACTGTACTTACCTATAAATTTACTCGTTGGTAAATACGAGTACGATGTACCTACGAGTAAATTGTATATAAGTATCAAAGAATTTTTAGATTTTTTACGTACCTACGGTCGTAGAAATGTATCGACTGTTTTAACTAGCACATATAGGTACTGTCAGATTTCTATAAGTATTAGACTTACTGCCTAGCCTATGTCTTTGCCTGTTTAAGTACTATATTTTCTCATTATCCCGGGTTCAAATCAAAACCTAGCCTTTCTAGAGTTCAAAGAAGGCACTCTGAATATACTCTAACTATAAATAAATAGGTACATAAGTTCTATTTTACTTGACTAGTCATAGTCCAAGGACAATAATGTGCCTAACCAATTAAAAAACAACACCATTTTTGAACAGAACAATGAGTTCTACTCTACCAACTTCTCACAATGATCATGTCTTACTTAACCATCAAACCAAGTATAAAAGACACAAATTTTAAAAACTTCTGATTTCGACGACCGAAGTAGCGTGCTAAACTTGTCTTCATATGATTAGGTATAAAGTCAAAAATATTAATGTTAAATTATAACACACCAAAGCTTTTCCCTTGCTCGTATTGGTAATTTACGGACATAAGATAATAATTGCATTTATTTGTTACCTAAGTTTACTTAGGTACATACCGTAAAACACTCCAACATTGCCCACATTTTTCGAATAATTACAATTTTTGTTATTTTTTTGTATGGGGACACAAGTATTTTCTATTAGCATCTGCAACTATAGGATATTTTGCATGTATTATTTTATAAGATTTTGTTATTCGTCAATATTAAATCAAGTATTTTATTATTTTTAAAGGCGGGCAATGTTATCTCGACTTATTGCCAACATTGCCCGCGTTGATTTTTGACGCAAATATCTCCTCTCCGGCCTCTAATCAGCTGACAGCAAAACCTGTACAAGAATTCTGACCAAAACTGGCCTTTACTTTAAAACTAAAGCGAATCCATGACAGGTTTCCTACCAAAATCCATGTTAGGCTAGTTGGGCAAAATTACCCTGACCTTGTTAGCATTTTCCATACAATTCGCTTTTCGCCTTTAGTAAAGTGATAGGGTTGGTACATCTCAGTAAACTGTTCTTGACTTTTTATTTCTTTTTATGTTAATAAAAAAACAAGATTATCTTCTATTGAATTATTTAAAAAACTTTTGAGTAACATGTTTGATTCAACAGATTCACATGCAAGTATTAACATTTATTCCGTGTTATTTTTAATACATTCTGGTTCCAATCTTTCGTCTTGACTTTCTTTGACGAATTCGAGATTTTTTCTTGCTTTTAAGAAATAATAAAAATAAATTATCTAAATAATCAAGATAATAATAATTAGCAAAAAAAAAAAAAAACTCGGATGTGTCAACCCTAAGCTTATTTTGACTGCGGGCAATGTTGTCAATAGTAGATCGCAAAAATACCAGATAACTTTGCCCACCATTATAACTTTAGTTATACAAGAGCTGCATCAATGACAATAAAGTTATAATAATACCTTAAGTTTTTTGTACAACATAATATAAATTAAACTCATCTGTGTTTTCTCCATCACGCACAATCCACTTTTGAATTTTCACCAAAATTTGCCCGCAAAAATACACTCTGTCTTTGACGAGTTCCAACAAGTTACTGAGTAACTTTAGCGTTACATCCAATAGACAGTGGTGCTAAACACAAAACCTATTTTCTACCAAAGTCAATAAATGTCACCATAGTATTCAGATATTTTTGCTATTAAAAGTTTTGCTTAAAAATTGGTCTTCGGGCAAAATTACCCTCGGTGGCAATGTTGGAGTGTTTTACGGTACGTTGATTTATAAACGTGTTTTATTTTACAATAGGTATTTCAAAAATGATATCCAACAGAGTTGTAAGTGGGGGTCCTAAGTTGCCGATACCACCACATCTATCCTACGGACAGTTTGTAATTGGAAAATTAAGAGAAATGTGTGCTAAAGGGAACAAAACGGCACTGGTAAGTTATAGTTTAGATTTTAGATGTTTTTAAGTGTTTGTTATCACAAATAAACGTTTAATTCATATTTTTTGTACCTAACTATTACTACTAATAGATAAATGGAGATACCAACGAACAAACAACGTACGCTGAGATGTTACAAAACGTAGTGAATGTCGGGCTTGGTTTAAAGAAGATTGGACTTAAAAAAGGTGACCTCGTGGCGATCTGCAGCGAAAACTGCTTAGAATTCCTCGACGTTACCGTGGCTGCCAGCTGCCTCGGGTCTACGGTCACATCATACAATATGAAGTACTCTAAAGGTACGTAAAACTGATTAATAAATCTTGCTGAACACCAATGTACATCTAGCCATCGGTAAGCTCTATGCTTGAGTTACGAACACTTACAAGATTATATCTACATATAAATACCTACTTAATAGGTGTAATATTTTTTCATATAATATTTTCATATTCATTAAACATAAAATAACTTTAACACCCAAAACAAATTATTTGCAAATCGTACAAACACCCAACCTGCGCCACAGCGGTCGTCTCTAGGACATCGTTGTCAACTAGATAAAGGTGTTAAAATACCCAAGATTATTCTCCTAAAAAGTAATTCTTTCTAAAATTAGCTTTTAAGAAAACATTAGAAACCACGAACAAGGCCATGTGGTCCACGTTATTAGATAAGTGCATCTATTTCCAGATGAATTGGCACACACGTTGAATATATCAAAACCACGCTTCGTGTTTGGCTCGGAATCAGCCCTTAAGACTTGGCTGAAAACTTTTCAAGAGACTGGTTTCATAGAGCACATTGTTCAGATAAATGGTACAGCAGTGTCGTCAGAGGTATTGATGCTTGAAGCGGTCAAAGTGAAAGGAGATATTGAGAGCTTCGAATGTGTGGAAGTTGATGCTGGTCAGGACACCGCCTGTATTTACTACTCCTCTGGCACCACTGGTCTCCCGAAGGGCGTGGCATTAACGCACCAAGGTGTATTGCATGGTTCTGCAATATTCAAGTAGGTACAACATAATTTATCAAATTCTGTTTCCTGAAATCCTATGTTGTTGTAAGCTGTGTTGCTATGTAAAATTTTTAATGTGCTGTTTTAGCTATTCAAATGAAAATAACTCACGTTTACTCACTGTAATCCGGTGGTATCATGTGTATGGATTATTGACTACAATACAGTATATTTGTACTGATAATTTAGTCGTCTACATTCCGGAATTAAAGCCTGAAACTTTTATACAAGCTATAGAAAAATTCAAGGTCAGTAAATACGTTAACACAATTATTTACGTAATTTATTAATGATATTATCAATGTATGATATTGTGATTATATAATGAATTTAAAAACAATTATAAACGAATAAGCACCATTCACAACATCATTCAAAAACTTCAGATAAGCCATGGACACTTTTAAACCCTCCCTCCCTCCCTCCCTCCTCACGAGCTTAACTCATACTTGACAGAATTTCTGAATGTTGAATTTACTGAATTCGTATGTACTAACTGATTCATAATATGTACCTATGTCTAGATTACTGAAATCATAGCAGTTCCAACGATTGTGGTTATGTTAGCAAAATCCCAATACGCAATCAAGTATGATCTCTCGTCGGTCAAAGTAATTTGGTGTGCTGCAGCTCCGATAGGAGCAGAAACCATCGAACAAGCCTTGAAAAAGTAAGAATTTCAAGCTACTAAAACTGATTTTAATTAATATAAAGCTCTCTGTGGCGCTGCGTTATCGTCCTATGAATAGTTTTTACCTATATATTAGAATATATAGGTACTAAGAAATTAGAAATCTTTAAGACTATGTCCAGCTGTGGACGTCTAACGGCTGAAATTAAGACTGAAATACTTACTGGAATTCATTTTTTAATCTATTTTCTTTCATTTTGTACAACGGGAATTACTCACGTATTTACATAGGAGTTAAACAACTCTCGACGTTTCGACCACAACAAGAGCAGTCTTTATCAGGAGGAGTGAGCGTCCCGCCGTGCCCCTCTCAGGTCGCGCGCGCGGTTCTCACTGTGAGTAATTCCCGTTGTACAAAATGAATAGTATAACTCACGAAAATTTTGAAAGTGAAATATTTTCTTTCAGTTTACCCGGTTGTAGAAATATTTACCAGGCTTATGGAATGACGGAAACGTCTCTGGCAGTCGTTAAAGAACCGATGAGCAAGAATGGTAAATCTGGTAGCTGTGGATTGCCTTTGCCTGGTAATGCAGTTAAGGTAAATGCTTAAATTATTTTATTTTTATCTCAATTATTCTATCTAAATAAATTGATATTTGAAATACGTAAATATTTTATTTTATTCCTAGAATAAAGGCTAAGAAACAATAACATCTTTCGTATCTTCTAAATATCATATGAAAATGCTTCTGTAGATCTGACAGATATTAAGTAGCGCAAAATACTTTCAACGCCAGCATATCGAGAAAACCTTAATAATAAATTTAAGTGATAGTTTGTTTCACCACCAGGTCGTAGATATAAACACTCGTGAGAAGTTGGGGCCCAACAAGCAAGGAGAGATTTGCCTGAAGGGTCCGACCGCAATGAAAGGTTACATCGATAACGAAGAGGCTACAAGAGACATTTTCGATGACGAGAGTTTCGTTAAAACTGGAGACATCGGACACTACGATGAAGACGGGTGGCTTTACGTGGTTGATCGTATAAAGGAGCTCATCAAATATAAAGGACAACAGGTAGGTTAGGTACCTATTGTCAAATCTTTGCTGCATTTTTACAAGCTTTTTTGTGGACAAAGCTATGCTTACCTAACTATAAAAAACTGTGAGTCATTTTTCTAGATAACTGATTTAAAAGGCTTCGATCGCGGATTTGGCCCATTAATAGTGGATTCTCCTGCAGTGCCTGTGCATCGCTATATATTTACTTATTTCAATTCATTAATTGCTGTTTTCACATTGATTTATTGTAAAGACTCTGTTTCAAATTGGTTCAGTAATTTACGCACGAAGGAGCATTAAAGACGCATCCATGGACTCTCGCGTTTATAGATGTGTTGTGATGATTAGTCGATGAAGGGCTGAATTTCTTCATGCGTTTGCCATAAAGGTAGCTCCAGCTGCAGTGGAAACAGTACTGCTTGAGCACAGCGCCGTGGCGGAGTGTGGGGTCGTTGGAACCCCGGATGAGCTCGCAGGGGAACTGCCGACGGCCTTTGTCGTGCGCAAACCTGGGGTCTCAGTCACCAAAGAGGATATATTAGATTTCACTAAAGCCAAGGTCAGTGTTCTTTTATTCCCTGTTACACACCAATATTTAGTCCAATAGTAGGTTAGTTCAAAGTTTGCGCTATTTGCTTAAAGTGAACTCAAAATTCAAATCAGATTGAGCAAGTTCTAGAATAAAAAATCATGTGCCTACCCAAGGTTTCTTACTCTGGCTGGATTACCTAAATTATTTTTGGTCAAAACTATATTTAACATTTTAATAGACAAGATCATACCTAACTTAATTTTATATTGACCTATTGTGATAGACACTTTACATAAATTAACCAAAATCTAAAATTCAGAGTTATCTTACTTCCAGTTATCACCTGCAGCCCGTCTACGCGGTGGAGTAATATTTATACCAGAGATTCCGAGAAATGGATCCGGAAAGATTTTACGACGTGAGCTAAGAAAAATGCTTCAAACGAATAATAATTTAGATTCTAATTGACTGAAGAATGTAAATTAAAATAAAATTACGAGGAAAAGGTTAAAATAGATTACTTAGGTACTATTTGAAAACACCGCCTTCTAATATTTCCTGTTCCTCAACTAATTTACATAGACTAATTTTATTTTATAGAAAGGGGTGTAATATTATTAAAATATTCTATAATCCTTATCCTCCTTATCCTTATCCTTTGTCTTATTTATATATCATCTCTCTTTTCCATCCAAAGGTTGCCTGGAAGAGATCGCTTTTTAGCGATAAGGCCGCCCATTGTACGTGTCTTTTTGTGTGTTTTTATTCATGTTTTATTTGTATTTTTGGTGTACAATAAAGTGTTTTTGTATTTGTATTTGTAATCCATTGATTTCGTGCAGTTTTAGATTAATTTACTTGACTACCTACTGATTGACTTATTGATTGATTCAGATTTTGTCCGTAAAATCACAAAGATATGCTATGGAAATATTAAAGGAACGAGGCTTTTACTGGAGATTATCAAATAAATACTACTACTTATTACACAAAAAAGGTTCAAAAACAGATATGGGTAACTATAGACCCATAGCTTTACTGCCTAGTTTTTCAAAAATTTTCGAAAAAGTAATTTACAATAGACTAATTTCATTCATAGAACATAATAATATAATAGATAGTAATCAATTTGGCTTTCAAAGGAATAAAAATACTACAATAGCTACATTTAAAATGCTAAAAAACGTATGGGAGGGAATAAATAAAAAGTCTTATGGAGTAGCGCTTTTCTTAGATATGTCAAAAGCTTTTGACTGCGTTGTACACAATATTTTACTGGACAAAATGGAAAATATGGGAATAAGAGGAACAGCTCTTATACTTATAGAGTCCTATCTAACTAACAGAAGTCAGGCAATAATTTTAGACAACTATAACAAAAAAACAAAAACGATTGAAGCTGTACAGTCAAATTTTGAAAGCGTAATATTAGGTGTCCCACAAGGTAGCGTGTTGGGGCCATTATTTTTCTTACTTTATATTAACGAATTACCAAATATCACAGAACATCTTTGTATAATGTTTGCAGATGATGCTACCATATTTATACCACAAGAACTAAAATCACCAGAAGAATTAGAAAATGATATAAATTTAACACTAAAAAAAGTTGTAATTTGGCTAGATAAAATAAATTTAAAAGTAAACATGTCAAAAACTAACTATATTAGATTTCAAAACTACAAAACACCAGATATAAACTTAAAAATAGAATTCAACAAAATAATTATAGAAAAAATAAATAACACAAATTTCTTAGGGCTCACAATAGACTCAAATCTAAACTGGAAATCTCACATAACGAAGGTAAATAATAAAATATCCAAGTATTGTTACTCACTTTCAATATTAAGTACAATATCCTCAAAAAAGACTGCAATACTGGCATACTATGGCCTAGTATACCCACAATTACTTTATGGTATAATATTTTGGGGTAATTCAGTTAATGTTCAATCCACATTCATTATGCAAAAAAAAGCAATTAGGTCAATCTTTCATTTAAAAAACACTGACACATTACGCACTATATTTAAAAATGAAAAAATTTTAACACTTACTAACATTTACATTTTAGAGGTTTGCAAATTTATTAGAAATAATAACCAATACTTTAAAGAAAACAAATCCACTCGAGTTGAATCTCTTAGACCTAAATATAAATATAATATCACTATACCTCAGTTAAACAATAGTGTATAAAAATAGTGCCTATATATCTGCTATAAAAATATATAATGAGCTTCCAACAGAACTTAAGTCATTAGATGGACCACTATTTGTAATAAAACTTAAGAAATGGTTAACACTGAATTTATTTTATAATCTAAAAGAATTTTACGAATTTAATTCAAAAACATGATTATGTCGTTACAATTATTAATTAGGTAGTTTATAAGATTAAAAATGTTTAGATGTAACTTATTATTTCTATTAAGATACCAAATATTGTTGTACGCTCCAAGTGGGCAGGCTGTTGATACTTTTTATGTTTAATTTAAGACCTACTTTGTACACAGTTTTAAAATAAATAATTCTTTATCTTTATTATATCTAAGTACCTTCCTACTTAAATAAAGAATACAATCGCATAATAAGTAAGTACATTAACCTTATTATGTTTTTCATAGGTGCATGGCATGACCGCATCGCATGTAAGTTATTCTATTAGGAAATTGCGTGGAATTCCCCTGGCTGGCTTCTACCTGTGCCTTGATAGACATGATTGATTGGACCAGGCCTGTTACCAGCGATATGTGTGCCGACGACACCTGAGTATTCAATTATCTATATGGATTGTCTCCTCTACTCATTATCGTAAATTATTTGTTAAACATGTTGAGCGGATCCATGCGTTACTTTGCGAAACATTAATTTTGAAGACGCCTGCTTTGTTTTACATTTTCAGAACTTTTTTAGCGTTTTTATTTCTGTAGATTCTAAATATTTTGCATATTTTAAATATATACCTACTGCACGGGGTAATAAAATTGTATGTAGGTAGGTTAGGTACTTACCATGTTTTATAATAGGACAACATAGATAATTACTCTACATCTAGTGTTCCGAGATGGTCATAATTCTTGGTTTATCTTTTAGATCTTCGCACGATAAGCAAACCCATTGTTTAAAACTCATACATACCTAAAAAGGTACCTACCTACCTATATCTACATGTAAAAAACTGTCATTCTGTCTGCTATCAGAAGCTTGGGTTATTTTTCCAAAATTAGGCTTTTTTTGACGAATTTTTAAAACTAACTATAAGTAGGTACTTAGTTTTATGTTGATTAACTAACTTATTTATTTTAGATATAATGTCGTTACCTTTTCACTGAATACATTATTTCACTATAATATCAATAGATCTTTATATTTTCTCTAATTATCGTTAATTATTGTGGGGAATCTCATTAGGCAGTTTTGTGTGACTTCAGCAAAATAAATTGGCTTTTTTTAAACCCATTTGGTATCGTGCATCCTATTAACAGGGTCATGTGACCTAAAACAAGTCCATTGTTTTAGCATCGTCATTCTTCTCCGCTCCATGACTAAACACATTAAAAAAATACAATGAAAACATATTTTTATTATGTTAATAAGATGTTTATGTTTACGATTAGTTATGAAGGTAGGTACTTAAGTAGGTACCTATACCTACAACTTAAGGTTAAGTATTTTTTTACATTGTAAAACTCCTTGTTTTCTTAAGCTGCTACAATTTAATTCAAACACCGTATAAACAGTAGCATCTTACAAAACCAATAAAATTTAATAGGTGCTCGTCGTCCGTGTAGTAGCAGTAAAATTAGTGACGTATGTAGTTGATCGGTTTAGCGGGAGTTATGGACGCGTCACCGGGAGCGCGCGGTCGACCGCCACTCGCCGCATCCACTCGCGGGTGGAACACGCATCACGCGGTGTCCTGAACTATCGCGAACATGTATCGGTAGCTGAACACTGAACATGTCGGTCTGCCAAAGTGGAGAGGTGGAGGAGGACAGTGGGACGGAGGAAGTGACGTCTTCGGCAGTGCGAGAGCTCTACAAACAGAAACCGGTCAGCAAGGTTGTTCGCGTGCTGACGGTGCTGGCGTATTTGCTGTCCGTGTCGCTGGCCGCCATCCTGCTCTCGGTCTACTATGTCTGCGTGTGGAAGTCACCTGAGCTGCCGCCGCTGAATGAGACGGAAGCAACAGCTAGCAAGTTAAGCGCATTGCAAGGAAGGGTTGAAGAATATGCATTAGCAAATCCGCAGAATGTCACTGATGCGGGTAAGAATCTAACTTGCTTTTTCAGTACGCGCTTAGTGTACTTGCCGTGGTATAGAGTTATAGACCAAGTTGGAACACTTCTCCTCAAGTGCAGGTTAATTGTCCCGACGCGATCGACGGAAGGCTCTTGTTTTAAAAGAGTTTTGTTTGTTTTACTTTACATTCAAATCTTTGTCAACTAACGCTCTTTTTAGTTGTGTTGGTTGTGTTATCTCTACCCTATTAGGATTAATTCGATAAAACATGTTTCTATTTTATTAATGAATGGTACAATTGGCACCAACATAGGCACAAACTGCATGAATTTCTATGGTGGCGAATTATGGTATTTGCTAAATAAAAAAAATGATACGGGGGCTGAACGACTGTTTGTTCTTGTATTGGTATTAATTTATTTAGCTTAATTAATGACAAAATTAATAAACCTAATTTATAAATTATATAATTCGTGAATTTATTGCAATAATAAATTCCTCAATTATGAACTTTAATTATTATTGTTTCATATAAAAGAAAACAAGGTGAATTTAATTTTTTTAATAAAATAAACACTCCACGTAAAAATGGACTCATCTTAGCTGAAGTTAAATCATCTAGTGAAGACGTGAAGGCCTTTTTTCTACTTATTAGTTTTTGAGATAGATATAGCTAAGTAAATAATAAAACAATCTACGTAACCCTAACTGAGCAAACGTTTATTCTAACCTGTGCAATTTCATTAAAACCACGGTACCTTTAGCACTACATGTGCTTGTATGCAAGTAGTGTTATATGTTTGTGTGTGTTCTTACTGTCCCGCAAGGTTAAAAATACGATGAGGTCAAAGAAAAGGGTTTTTGCTTTCGTAATTAAATTATTGATTTGGACTTAAATCCGGCACGCATGACTAGACTGTCTTTCATTTAATCTATACGAATATTATCTATACTATACTAATATTATAAGAGAAAGATTTGTTTGTTTGTAATGAATAGGCTCCGAAACTACTGGACCTATTTCAAAAATTCTTTCACCTTTGGAAAGCTACATTATCCCCGAGTAACATAGGCTATAATACCTATAGCAAAGAAAATTGCGGGAAAGTGTAAAACGCGGGCGAAGCCGCAGGGCGGAAAACTAGTATGTTATAAAGCTGAAGAGTTTGTTTGTTTGAACGCGCTTATCTCAGGAAAGAACCTCTTGGTTCGATTTGAAAAATATTTAATTATTCGTCGTTTTGTGCACTCTATTATAGGGTGAAAATTTGGTATAAAGTATTTTTCAATACTCAATTATGTTCAGTTCAGAATTACTGTAAAAACTTATTATTTAAAAATATCATAATTGGTCCAGCTATTTCTACTTATACTAAATAGGCCGGGATCCGGAGTACATGGAAATCAAGTGATTACTAACAAGCTAATTTGGTGAGTAGCTTCGTTTCGATGAGACGACCAAAAATATCCTATACCCAACTCTCGATTGTGGTAGCTAACAGAGATATCAAGGATTAAAAAAATCAAGGATGTAGGACCGGGATAACGGACCACGAAATTTGTCGGACAATATGTCCGTTAGATTTTATATATATTAATTAAGTATACAACAAAAAATCAGCTGGTTAGTAATCATAGTAATCATTTAAATTGACCTCGTTTTCGATACATTTTGGAAATGGCGGACTCTTTGATCAAACCATTGGGTTTGTAGGACAAACAGGTTTTTATATAATTTAGATAATTATCTTGAGATATAACATATTGTCCTACAAATTTCGTGGTCCGTTATCCCGGTTTTACATCCTTGATTTTTTTAATCCTTGATATCTCTGTTAGCTACCACAATCGAGAGTTGGGTATAGGATATCTTTGGACGTCTCATCGAAACGAAGCTACTCACCAAAAATTAGCTTGTTAGTAATCACTTGATTTCCATGTACTACGGATCCCGGACTAAAACATGTGACACGATATTTTAATATATTAGAAGATTTATAAGTTAGAAATAAAATTGTAATAAAGAAGACATCAACGCGTGTATGTGACGTGCAAAGTTATGATGTTAGGTTCCTTATTATACGGTTTTGATAAGGGTCATAGACTGTCTTTGCTTGGCAAATGACAACGTGACATGTAAGAGGGGCAGAAAATTTACACATTTTCTGAAGCGATTTATAATGTAGGTATATTCTTTCACAATGTTTTTTTAGAAATTTAATGATGTTAAGATTTGTTATAAAACTGCATAAATCGATACAATTAAAGGCACTAAAAGAAAATAAATATTTTTACTAATGTATAGTACCTATCTATACATGATCATCATCATAAATTATATTACGTTTGAGTACTGGGCATGGGGCGCTCCAAAAGAACCCAACCAAAGTCTTGTAGCATTCTGTATAATCACCACGATTACCAAGCGGGTTATTAATATAATATAATTTAATATGTAAAAATCAATGCCACTTTTCTTTGTAATCTTATAACTTAAGAACGATTTACGTGCGTTTGGTTTTAAAATAGTCGTAGTAGCCCAGGAAAGGTTTAAATGAAAAGGTTAGAAAACATGGGAATAAAGCGGGCCGCAGGCGGTCAACTAGTCTGTCTGGTATATAAATCTCTCAGTCGTCGGTTTGACGACATCCGCGTGAGGAGACGGGTTGGCACTCTTAGACCGTCACCATACGGGACAGGGTGTACTACAGTCTAATTATAAATATTGCCAGAATTTATTCCTAGAAAAAATATACGAACTAGAACTACATTCATAATATTGAGTTCCACTCGAGGGGTTTCTTGTAATCCAATTAGCTTAACCCAATTGTGTCCAAAACTGAACATCAATTACCTACCTTGAACAAGTATCATTGTGAATATTTATTGCTAGGCAAATAGAATTACCAGGCTAATAAACAAACAAGGTTAGAAATCACTGATAATATATACAAACTTACTTTGTTTTATTGGTATTATACAAAGCCATGTTTCGTTTTGTTTGCATGTTTGGTGCATTTATAGTACCTATCGATCATTTTACACTTGAATTTTAAAAGGATGATTTGTAAAATCAAAATAGTTACACGCCTACATAAAACCGTGTAAAACAAAGCGTTGATAGATTGATAATGTTTATTTCTAGCGGAAAAATAAGCTAAGCTTCTGTTAATATCGCGCTTGTTTAGACTTATATTCTTGACCACCATCGTATCAAACCTCTATCAAGCTTATATCAAGAATCATGTAGGTAGAGTCATGAATATTTATTGTATAGGTACCAAACAGCGAAACAGTTAAATACTTATATAATTCTTCTTCTAAGTAAGGGTACATAAAATTAGGCCAAAAAGGATTACCGTAAAACACTCCAACATTGCCCACATTTTTCGAATAATTACAATTTTTGTTATTTTTTTGTATGGGGACACAAGTATTTTCTATTAGCATCTGCAACTATAGGATATTTTGCATGTATTATTTTATAAGATTTTGTTATTCGTCAATATTAAATCAAGTATTTTATTATTTTTAAAGGCGGGTAATGTTATCTCGACTTATTGCCAACATTGCCCGCGTTGATTTTTGACGCAAATATCTCCTCTCCGGCCTCTAATCAGCTGACAGCAAAACCTGTACAAGAATTCTGACCAAAACTGGCCTTTACTTTAAAACTAAAGCGAATCCATGACAGGTTTCCTACCAAAATCCATGTTAGGCTAGTTGGGCAAAATTACCCTGACCTTGTTAGCATTTTCCATACAATTCGCTTTTCGCCTTTAGTAAAGTGATAGGGTTGGTACATCTCAGTAAACTGTTCTTGACTTTTTATTTCTTTTTATGTTAATAAAAAAACAAGATTATCTTCTATTGAATTATTTAAAAAACTTTTGAGTAACATGTTTGATTCAACAGATTCACATGCAAGTATTAACATTTATTCCGTGTTTTTTTAATACATTCTGGTTCCAATCTTTTGTCTGGACTTTCTTTGACGAATTCTAGATTTTGTTCTTGCTTTTAGGAAATAATAAAAATAAATTATCTAAATAATCAAGATAATAATAATTAGCAAAAAAAAAAAAAAACTCGGATGTGTCAACCCTAAGCTTATTTTGACTGCGGGCAATGTTGTCAATAGTAGATCGCAAAAATACCAGATAACTTTGCCCACCATTATAACTTTAGTTATACAAGAGCTGCATCAATGACAATAAAGTTATAATAATACCTTAAGTTTTTTGTACAACATAATATAAATTAAACTCATCTGTGTTTTCTCCATCACGCACAATCCACTTTTGAATTTTCACCAAAATTTGCCCGCAAAAATACACTCTGTCTTTGACGAGTTCCAACAAGTTACTGAGTGACTTTAGCGTTACATCCAATAGACAGTGGTGCTAAACACAAAACCTATTTTCTACCAAAGTCAATAAATGTCACCATAGTATTCAGATATTTTTGCTATTAAAAGTTTTGCTTAAAAATTGGTCATCGGGCAAAATTACCCTCGGTGGCAATGTTGGAGTGTTTTACGGTACTTTTTTTTTTTGTTTATTGGTCTACTTAGAGTAGAATACTGATAAATAAAAAAAATATTGCTGGATAATTCACACAGCAACATCTAAGCCGCCCCGTGATAAGCACGAAGATTGGGTGTTGGCTTTTATTTATTTTTGTTCGTTAGAACTTTTCGTTAGTTGGAGAACCCATAATTAAATGGGTCCGAAATATTTAAAAAATAATAATTTTTAAAAAATAGTTTATTTCGGATAACTTAATCCATATGTGTTAGTAGCACATGAAAATACAGGTAGAGTTGTTAAGTAGGTACACTTTAAAAATAATAAAATAAAAATATCCGTCCTCTCTAAATTGCATGGATAAGTTTTACCCAGAATGAAGAGGAGCATCTATTGGATAATGTCCTCAGATTGCTGTTACGACTGTCCCGAATTCTGCGGATCATGGAAGCGGATAATTGCATCAAAATCAAACCCTTTTGTAGTTTGATATTCAGCAAACATCCCCGACGAGCTACAGAAGCGAGATTAAAAGTCGAGTGTCGTATATTAAGACTTGGTACCTACTTACCTCCTAAAATCAAATAGTTTTTACAGCGGATTCGGTGCGTAAACACCTTGGTTTATGTTCGCAACTGTAAAAGCTGAAACATATGTTTGAGAAGCACGTATATTTACAGCAATCACCTAACATGTAAACTACATAAATTACACTGAACTTTCATAGTTATTTGGCGGTTACTTGTAAATTTCAAGGGCAGAGATACTCTGTGGATTTTAAATGAGCAACTTCTTGGAATAAAGTGACTAACTGCTAGTCCACCACACTTCGAGTAGATCTTAACCCCACTCGTCATCTGAATAGTACTTCACTGAGCACTTCCTAAGTGATCTTGTTTGGCGTTCCTGGTAGAGTTTTATCCAATCAGGAATATTCATAGTTTTTTTGTTCATTCTTTTCAATCATCATCAATATAACGAACCATATTTACATCCCACTTCTGGGCACAAGTTTCCGCAATAGAATCCAATATAAGTTTTAAAGATATTTGGTATATTTACCACACCACGTTTACCAATCGTCTTGGCAATCAGAGTAAGTGTATACAGATTAAAGCTGCTGCCCGTTACGTGACGGGAGCCATAAAGTGAGACGGGGCTTACTATTCTTCGGCGGCACCAAACAGCGCTTTGTGGTATAACAAGTCATGTTAGCATAAGCGGTCGGGTCATCTTTTTAGGAATATAAGTATATATGTTGTAGACACCTGGTTTAATCAGTCATTTGATTGAATGAATAGGCCGAACGTTTATTTAAGTAGATCTAATTATTTCACGTATTATTGTTTCTTGCCGATTAACCTAATAAAATGAAAATAAATTGGCAGATGAATTATTCTTTCTAAGCCGCGATATTGATCAAGGGGGCGCGGGCGGGCGGCGGCGGCGCGCAGCGGGCGGCGCCGCCGCGTCCGCCCTACGCCAGTTTGCTCTGTCTCGCCTGTCAATTTGCGCAAAGATAATAACGCGACACACTGGCACGGGATTGACTTGGTTTACTTATTGTTTGCTCGCTATCACCTGACAATCGGGTCCCATAACGAGGTGCCAACCGCTCTCATATTCCATAAACAATATGTAAACAAATATTTCGTAAACATCTATCTATCTCTACTCTTCAAATTTAAGTAAGTCGTGGTTAAAAACTAGACGTAAACGTTAACCGGAGCTCAAATGTGAGCGTAATCGCTCGTAAAGCGGAACAATGAAAGTTCAGGGGCCGATCCCTGACGGTCGAGGCGCGATCGTCGGCCGCGTCACACTAACTGGAATAGAATCGCGTCCCGAGTGAGGAATTAAAGGATAAACAAATGAAGTTTGATGCGAGCGTAATAATGGAACAACAGTCCGGGTCAGGAGGCGTCAAGCGGTAGACACGGACGCGGGACGGCGAGATCGCGAGCGGCGCGCGTCGCATCCCCAGAACTGGGGCATATCAATACCGTGGCCCAGTTACCTGAATAAGCGGCAGGGTAGAGGTCGACGGCAGGCGGCAGGCGGGCGGCAGTCGGCGTGCATTCGGCGAGGCGCAGCGCGATGTCGGGCAGGTCGTTCGCGTCGGGCAGCATGCGGTCGTGCGGCGGCAGCGTGCGGCTGGCCGCGCCCGGCGCCAGCGCGCACGAGGTGGTGCTGGACGCGCTGTACGACCGCAAGCGCGACAAGAAGACCGTGCGCGTGCTCACCGTCATCATCTACGTGTTCTGCGTCTCGCTCGCGGCCATTATGCTATCCCTCTACTACGTGTTCTTCTGGGAGCCCAAGGACGCGCCATACGCGCAGCGCAAGGTGTTGCACAATGTAGAGAGGCAAACCGGCACCACACCAATGCCCACATGCTTATTGCCCCACACTGGTAGGTCACTAGACCAACACGCTTATTATCTTCTTTTCTCGGAATCTAATTTACTGAACAGCGTTTGATAAATGATTGGAATTCCGTAACACTTGTACATGTATCTACTAATCTATTCTAGAGATATCTTCTTGTTTTTTTTCTTGGATTTCGGGAATTCTTTTCAAAACCCATTTGATGTACCCTTACACAATGCACCATTATGACATAAGTGTGAATACCTACTCTAGCAAGCAATTAGCAAGGGCAAGTTTTGGGTGATATTAGTCGCATAGCACCAGCTTATACCTACTAAAACAACTTTTTAGCCTTACCTATGCAACATTTTTAGTTTTCTGTGCCCTTAAAAAGTACCTAGATGCTGTGAATGTTTTAAAATGTAGGTTTATGTATGTATTTTAAAATGTACATTTGAGTAACTAGTCATGGTTTGATAAGAAGATTACCTAACAATACCTATAATAAACCATATAAACTTTATAAGTACCTAATTTACATTAACAGTCATAAATGCACTACCAAATTATACATGACTCTGTGCCAGAGCTCAGAGGTAATTGAACTTATACAGATATCCAGATGAGATTCCATATTATCGTTAAATAATGCTTATACAAACGTCAGCCTAAGTAATAGTACCCACAAATTGCACCGATCTGTTTATTGAACATGATCATAAAGTCATTAAATTGTTTATCTGTCTGAAGCAGAGTCATTAATTTTAGCTGTAAAGTAAACGAACCAGACACCCATAAAATAGTTCATAGGAGCAATTAATCGTTTTTATAAAGGAAAAATAATAGCTTATAGGTACCTATTTACTGCTTGTCTTAAAAGTCATAAAGACGAAGCACAAAGTTTGATCGGAGAGTTCGAGAATGCGAATCGGACTCTAAATATAGCTTTTATTCAGAGCATTCTTCTCAATAGGTAGGTAAGTACTTAGTATACTCGTATGTATAAGTAGGTAGGCATATACCAACTGTTCTGTCTGCTGATGTATACTCAGCAACACTTAGGTAAATAAAAATAAACTAAAAGTTCCCTAGAAAATGCGAACCTACAACGTGAATTAAGTACTTATGAACCTTAGAGATTTCCAAAATACTTATAACAATATCCAAATAAAATCTATTATGTAGGGTACCTAATCAATCCCTATACCTAACTAAATCTTTAACTCTACTTGTCTTTTCGGTGCTTATTTTTAAGGACTTGGACAAAATTGGATGGTTTCTTACGAGTTTTTACATCTACTTCATAATATTTTCATAGCAATATCAACAAATCCAGACTTACACCAGAATAGCGCAATGCGCAACGTTATGTTAGTGTTAGGGCAATATGCTTGTTCTGACGAGAATGAGCTTTCGATGAGCATAATGCATTTATCTATTGACGCTCACCTATATTTCTATGCACGGTTGAAATATGATTATTAACTTCGATATCTAAATTTCTATAAAAATAAATCGTTATGGATTTAGTAGTACTTTTCTTTTTTGTTTTATATGTAAAATTGCTTAATATAAGTACTTACTACATATTTACATAATTTACTCTAAAACTAATTGATTCTTGATTGGGTTGGTAGATACAATTAGGTACCTATGTAGATCGCACAGCATAGTGTCTGCTTGTCTGATCTTCTTTTCCGATATCGAATTTTCGTTGCGCAAACAAAATAAACAACCCAATATGCTCAATGGTTCAAGGAAACCCGCGGAATTTTATACTTCCCTCTAAGACTAAAAATGTATAACGTAAACTTACCTATTTCTAGCGGAATACAAATGTAAATAAATCTGTAAACACGTCTGTACAACATCAGAGGAGCCGTAAAACATCTTGCTACAGTTAATGAATTTTTACGACCGCGATATGTTTGAACAAGCATGTTTTACAAATCTGTAGGTAAATCTTTAGGTGATTTTCATGCGCTAATCGCAGTATCTAACCAGAAGGTAAAACTACTTGTATACGATAGGTAGGTATAGATGATCTAATCTTAAAATGAACTCCCCTCCACAAAACCGTGATAATTTCAACGTGTGAGAGGAAATACGTATTGCATCAGTATATTTGTGTGCGTGCTACAACTTTACTGTAAACATGGACTCATCCGCGCACTGCGTTGTCAATAAGTTGTGCGACCAATCCCGTGTAGGCATTTGTATGGCAGGGAGCGCGCTCTTTGTTTGAGTGACACGTCCGTTCAGTCGCGCGTTCGGCTCATTAATGCCGAAGTTGGCCGACAGATCCAGCCTTTCTCTCATAGTGACACCGTGAAGGCTAGACATTTGGCGTTCGTCGACATCGTTAGTAAAAAAGTACAAAATGTATGGATTTGACATAAACCTATTATCATTATGGTCTAAGCTTTGCTTTTATTATTGCCACATGTCTATGGGGCCCGTTTGTTTATACGTCATTGAACATCCAATGACAAAGATCAATTTATGTGTGTTGTATCTATACACCTTTTTGCATGTACGTGTAACCGCGGTGGAGGGGCGTTCAGTTTAAAAATGGTTTTACTATACGTTAGTTATGGAAAAGCGGCGGTTGACCCAATTCCGAGGGCGGCCGCGCCAGATCTTGAGTCGGATAGGTAGGTACACAAGTGCATAGCATACCGCTTGGCTTAGACAGACACTACAGACCAGCATTTTAAAACTAAATGCATATATTCATTATAATAAGAGGTTTTAGAGGTCGTTTACAACGCGCTAATCTCAAGAACCGCTGGTCCGATTTGAAAAATTCCTTTAGTGTTGGATCTATCGGGGAAGGCTATATGCTATATCTATAGGTATTGCAAACTATACGTAGATAACGTAAAAAACCGCAACCAAAGTTGTCGGCGAGTCGGCTAGTACATTGATGATATACCTAGCTAGTACTAGTACCTAGGTCGTCGATTTATTATTTATTGAATGTGTCTTGATGCCTTGGTAAAGTTAGGTACGTCTCGTGCTCAGTAAATGATACATTTAATCATTTATGTAAATATTTCCTACTTATGTCTAATTGAGTCAATAGCCAAACTTTTCACTGTAGGTAGGTACCTATGCTAAATTAATGCTTTTGTTCCTCAGGAGGAGGCGATAGCGGAGTGAACGCGCTTGAAGCCCCTACCACGATACCGGTAACGGATAGTTCAGAAAACAGCAGCTTAGCGGTAGATTCTACGAGCGACTTCAACTCGACCCCCACGGCACCCCCAGAGTCCCCAGACACCACGAGCTACACCAGTACCGACGACCTCGATGGCACTGCCACCAGCATAACATGACCCCCGCCATATCAACCAACGCAATACTTTCGATATTTTGCATTTTTATACGCTTTACTCTACGCAGGCCTGTGACGCAGGCCAAATTACAGTTGCTGTAGGATAAAAACCATTGACGATGTTGAATGCGTTAAACTTATGTATGTATGTACTTATACTTATTAATGTTTAGTAATAAATACTTAAATAAAAATATTGCTGGACAATTCACACAACAACATCTCGCCCCGTGGTACGTCAAAGCTTGTGTTACGGGTGCTAGATTTCTGATATATTTAATATAATATACATACATAGGTAGATATTTTCTATCATACATATACCTATAACAGACACTCAGAAGAAATATCTGCATCGTACAAAATTTTGTTCCGAGACGGGAAACGAACCCGCCACCTCCTGCGCAGGCAGATCTTCGCACGCTGCGCCACAGAGGTCGTCAACATTAAAAATAAACTCTAAATTACACCTACTATGTAAAGTTCCTTAGTGATATATGATATTATAGTGGACGCACATAGGTAGGTATATAGAGTAGTGACGCCGATAAAATCTATCTTCTTGTTTTCCTACCCCACGGTGTGACTGGTTTCATTTGATTTATATTCAAAAAGAGTATTATTCAGCTTAATATTCGTAGCCATTGCCTTATAATAAATAGATTTAAATGTTTTTATTATGTTCAGATAGTATATGAAACCGCGGAAACTAGTGATAAATATAATCTAAAAACCTAAATTGAAAAAGAAATCTGGTTATAATATTCCTAATAAAAAACACAAAAGTAAATACTTACATACCTAACACTTTTTAAAAATAAGTAGCTAGGTAAAAGAAAATACTTTGTAACACCAAAAATATCTATGTAGGTAAGTTGATAGAAAACACAAGAGAGGTATGTAGTACCTTTCTACTTATTATATTTTATTATTAGAGTCGTTCTATGTCTAATATTTTATGTAAATCTTCCAATGTTACTAGTTACTCTGATCTCATATTAGTTATTGTATTGTTACAAAGCCCTATGTATTATTTAGTATTCGTGAATTTGTTTGTTAGTTGTAACTTGTAACAAATGATAAGTACTATCTTAATGTGTTCGATCGGCTGCATGATAAATGGTATTAATTTCATGCGTGTCCGTCCAGTTTGAAATAAGGCATAGGTATATTCATAACAAACAACGTGCCTCATCTTTTTGGGTTTATCTGAGTGTACGTGTACCTACCTAAAGATTCGTTGGAAAACTCCCTGTAGATATATACTTTTAAATAAATATATACCTACTCAGTAGCCGATTGAAAATAAAGAATAAGAGTCGAGTAAGAAAGAAATGCGTAAATTATTGATTGTTTTCTTTGGTATATTTGTATTCCATCGTGATTAAAATATTTTGTTAATTCGAGAATTTAGTTTTATTTATATCAACATCTCCCGTCATTCTTGGTGTATCAAGACAAGACTTCCATCGTCACTTTTATGGCGCAAATCTGCTTTTTTGTTGGCCGTGTTTTCCGAACGAACGTCCCTTTTGTCAATAAGAGGGCGGAACAAATTTTGTCTCCCTAGTCCCTAGTGGCATAAATATAATTTATCTAAGGCTAAAATTAAATTACCTACCACTACCAGATATAATTTAGTAGGTACGTACCTGTTAGTGAGAGACTGCTGCCAGTGATAGGTTATGAGCCTGTAATACTGATTAACAGAGTAAAAAATTGAATGACCAATAAATAAAAGAAAGTAAGTGGAATATTATAATTTATTTATCTCCTGTGACAAACATGTGCACCGCCTTGTCTGAGGCGGCGAGCCTTGCGGCGCGCGCGGCGCCGAGCAGCGCGCTGACGGCGACCAGGTCATACTTGCAGAACAACACTGACACTGACATATTGTGCTCGCTGCCGCCATATTTGTTTTGATTCATTTCCTGTTTAAAAAGGGTTACCATATCAAAGGAGGTCCTCAAGTCGACTGTACTTTTTTATACTTGTAATTCAGAAGTTTGCTTAGGGTAAACCGATTTGAATAATTTTCTATGTGAAAGCAGATCCATCCCATTTTAATTTGATCTAATAATAAATAAATAATTAGAATCAGCAAAAGATTATCTATCTGCATGCTTCCTCGGAAAGCTGAGCTAGCTTAGAACCAGATGGATATAGGATACTTTTTATGCCGTTTATATAGGTTGTTACTTTTATAGCGGGAAAATCACCAAAAACTTAGCTTATCTTGGCTTACTATTACTTACACGTAAAATCATTAGTCTAAGCCTAAGCAGAATAGGGAACCAATACATATCTATTTTTTTATTTACGTATGATTAAGTGAAATATAAATCACAAATTACCTGCATTAAATTACACATTTCAGAGAAGAAATGAGGGTAGGTAGGCGGCTGATAGAATATGATGTGTCGTATTCCTTTGATCCTAAATCTTCTGAAGAAATGTACTCGCTCCGAGTACAGAAGGAAGTGCGCTTCTGAGTGAAAGAACATATCCCGGGCACGAGCTATTTTAGAATCCTGAAATACAAATAAAGCGAAATCATTTTAATTAACTTAGTTATTGTTTCCTCATAAAGTTTTAAATCTTTCAAGAAACCCAATTCGTAAATAACTACTGCAGTAGGTAGTACCTATATAAGAATTAGTACTATGTTTTCCGTTTGGCTTTTTCCGCTTGAAATTTTTATTAAAAGAATAAGTGCGCTGTGTGGTGCCGGCTTAGGAATAGTACAACCTGATGTCTTCATGCGGAAGTCGTTAAAACTAAAAGTGTTTACTATGTTTATATTAGGGCAGCGGTGTCATTATATGTACTGTACCAACTTACCAATCCTACTATTATTAAAAAAGAGAAAGTTTGTTTTAATTAAACGGAGAATGTTTGCATGATTGTTACTTCTTCACACAAATACAATAGAACGGATTGTTATTAAACTTTACAGAACCTAAGTAATATAGTTGATACATAAGAATACTACAATTATGCTTGATACCGCGGGAAATTTAATTATAACACAGGCAAAGTCGCGAGCGAAAATCTATAAATATTTACCTTGGAATATTCACAAATTTGTACGAATCCAATATCTTCCTTTTTAAAGTAGTTTCTAAGTCGCACGTAGTCGAAGTAGCTGGGCACGTAGAGCAGCGTGTGGCCCATCAGCGCGTCGCGCTGCCGAGGCAACACTTCTGACACGAAGTACTCGAAGCGAGCGTCTACAGCCGACAGCGGGCTGGACGCGGTGAATCTTAAATATTCACATTAAATTTAATAACATTCATCTATTTTAGGCACACAAGTGAAGTAAATTATATTATTAACTTATTCTTAGGCCCATATTATACAAAAGAAAGTCGTCATAATTACACTTATTTATAATTCCAGACTCGCGGAATTCCCGCGTTATACAACTATTATAACGCGGGAATTCCGCGAGGCGAAAGTCTATGATAAATAAAATTCATTTATCAGGCACACAAATAAAGTAAATTATTACTTTTATTTTTATTTTATGATAATTGGTTCATAAAAGATTATTATGTTTTATCTATATTATGAACTTATTCTTAGGCCCATATTAACATATCTTTATATACAAAAACGGTTGGGCCAATTTAAGTGTTGTGGTTTTACAATAGTCATAGTAGCCAAGGGAAGGTTTAAAGGTGAGAAACATTAGAACAAAGCGAGCGAAGCAGCGGGCATTACTTTAGACTTAACATACATACAAATGTAAACCTTTTATACTAAAATAAAAATTTACCTGTGAAATACTTGAGGAACTTGCAATAAGACTTGCTGTATACTGCCCACTTCAATGGGATTCTCCACCAATACCTTCCCAGCATAGTTATGGCATTTCTTATTGACCACTGCTCTGATTTCAGGAAGTGTTACCGACGAGAATACCAATGTTTGCCTGATAAATCATAGAAATTGTATTAGACACACAAATAAAATGTCTAGGTGAACATTGCGTTAAGTTTTACAAACATAAAAAACAAACAAGTGCCAATTTTTTTATGAGCTTTTTGTGTCCCACTGAGCTGGGCAATGGCCTCCCCCAATTTCCTCCAATCATCCCCGGCGCGATATCTTTCCAGTTGTTAAACTGGTCTAAGTCAAGTGACAATTACATACCTATAATATTTAGCCCAGCCATTCACAGCCCAAGAGCGGACTCTAGAGAAGTCCGTGCCATGAGTCTTCTTTGGTTGCAAATGAAAGTGGTCGAGCACGTGCAGCACGTGGTCCCAGTTCTGCAAGTAGAACACGTCTGCCTGGTCCAGCACCAGCAGCTCTACGGACGCCAGGAAGTCGTAGTCTCTGTCCTCTTCCCCCTCCGCGCCCACTATCATGCGGAGGCCCAGAGGTGACGTCACTATGACGTCAGACGAGTAGAAGTCCGTGTAGAGCTGAAACCGAAAAAAGCCCCTTAAATGTAGATGGATAGATAATAACTTTATTGTACACTTAAATAAACAAAACAATACTAGGATAACATACTTAACTAACTGTACAATTAGCGGCCTTATCGCTAAAAGCGATCTCTTCCATGTAGAATAAAAAAATAGCATAAGCTAAAAGCTGAAATTGTTTACATTGCTGTCCTAAAAGGGTGCCTATGTGACACTATTTTCACCTAGAATAAAACTTTGTAAGCAATTGGTATGCTATAAATATTCTGTACAACACGGTTTTCCGTGCCCAGTAGTAGGAGTAATATGGGTTGTTAGAAGATTAATATAACAAGGGAAGAATCGTGACTGGACATAAAGAAAACCCTTAACACATTCAATGTCCAAGCTAGGCGGTCCACCAGAGACACGTGCGTGCGTCATGGGCGCTAATAGTGTTGAGGTAATGAACTTTACCTTCAGTGTCTTCTTAGTAACAGTCATGCCAAGTCTGAATGTGTCATCAGTGTTTCCGCTGAACATAAGTTCATAGTCTTCTGGTTTGGGGTTCTTCCGTGGCATGATCAGCTCGCCGCCGGTAAAGTCATCCTCAAACCTCTTCTTATTCAGAACTTGGCCAGCCTCTTTTGGTACTAGTATGTCAATAATTGTCTTAACAACTCTGTATGCTGCATCTTTAAACGGGACTATTATTAAAACCTGAAATATTTTAGAAAAGATCATTTTTAACTATACTTAGACTTGAAATGCTGTGGCTAAAACTCAAGAATGGCTATGCTGATATCACTGATTTTGGTCTTGAAATATTTGTATTAGTCCATGGAAGGTTTAAAAGGTGAGAAAAAGTATAGAAAATGGTAGAGCTGTGGGCAGGTCATTTTGTAAAAAGTTAGTAAAAAGTAGATATTGTTGAACGATTCAAACAGACATCAAACCCTATGGTAAGTTTAAAGCTTGTGTTTTCGGTACTAGGTAGCAGATATTTACTTAGTGTAAATACTTTTATAGTTAAAAGCACAACCAGGATACATATCTGCACCAAAATTGCAGGCTTCCCCCAAAGTCAAAGTAAGAAGTTATTTTGGCATAATATAATATCATCAAGACAGATTCTAATAATGATAAGATATTAAAATAAATGCAATATAAATTATTCTTGAAAGTAAAAACCACAAAACAAAGTATTTACTTACTTTTGGTCTAACTAAGCCTTGATCACGATATTCTTCAGAAACATCACCCTTTTTAGATAACTTTGCATTGTGATGCAGTATTTTAGTCCGTGTTTTTAACATGTGATTTACTGAATGCAGGCAATAAGTATATCTTATTTCATCAGCATTATTGAAAGTCCTTTGGGGATAATACAGGTCTTGATAGTTATTAATTATTGAAAACAACTCCTTTTGTAAAGGTGTAAACACTTCAGATAAATCAAGATCATTTTTGATGAGATTTGTCTTATTTGCTGATACTACATGTCCTTGGATCTGTGATTTTATATACAAGTTATTTAAATCTAAATTGTTCATTGCATGTGGTACAGTTCCTGGTGATGCATATGTTTTTTCTTCTATTAAGGAGACTTTTGGTTTTGATTTCTTGGACATTGTTTCAAGAGGTTTTGGAATGACAATGGACAAGTTGCCCAGCACTGGCCATGTCTTCTTTACAGTCTCGACCGTAGCTGGTATGTTCGTAAGAGAAAGGAGAAATTCATCAGAGAGGTCAAAGCTGAGGTGTTTTGTGAATGGATCATCATTTGTATCATCATTTTCAACATCACTTTCTCTTTCTTTAATCTGGAATAAAGATACATGAAAATGATGAATTAAAACATTTTAATCTATTTTTAAATTATAATTGGGTTCAATTACTATAGACACATGCCAAGTAGTGATATGGGTTAATATGATTGTTATATATTTAGAAAACAGCTGCTTCTATAATAATATTTCATGAGAAAAATTATTAAATCTCTTATATATAAAAGAAAGTCGTGTTAGTTACTTCACTTATAACTCAAGAACGGCCAAACCGATTTGGCTGAAAATTGGTGGAGAGGTAGCTTAGAACCAGGAGAAGGACATAGGATACTTTTTACCTAATATAATGCGGGCGAAGCCGCGGGCGGAAAGCTTGTGTGAAATAATAATTAAATTCTAAATAATAAATCTGGGAACTCACTTCTATTTCATCATCGTCACTATCTTCTATACTTGATTCAGGATCCTGTTCCGTAGTTTTATCTTTACCTCCATCCATGTCGGTATCCTCATGATCACTTTCCTCAGTTTCATCGTCACTCTCTGCCACAGCGGGCTTGGCCCCACCGGTAAAGCAAGATAATAGCTGCCCATAAGCATCCTCTTCCTCTTCACTTTCTTCCGAGTATTCAACCTGCATCTGATTCAGCTTTTTGTCCATTAACTTTTTCTTTTCCAATACTTCTTCAATTTTTTGAGCATTTTTGTAGCGATTGAATATTGCCTTTTTATTCACTATTTCTTGATCTTTTGCGCTCTTTCGTTTCTGCTTTGTAGGCTTGAAGCCACTTTTCTTGCCTTTTCCAAAGAACTTTTTAGATTTTTTCATAATTAAAAAATAAGAAAGAAATTTAATAGTCAAAGGTGGAAAGCTAAAATTATGAAAACAATAACACAAGGTTAACCTCAAAATTAGACACTTCTGGCTGTCACTGTCAGTCAAGCATGGGCAGTTGGGCAGTTGGGCAGGGGTAATAGCAGAAAGGTGGCATGTAATGTGGCCAGTAATAGCCAGCCCGACTTTGGATGCATAGTAAAGTAAAGAAGTGACCCGTGACAGTAAAATAGTAAAAAAATCAGATTACATTACATACAGATTCTGTTCTTCTGTTTATTTTGGTCTCCGGAAAATGGATGAATCTGAATTAATGTCAAGACGAACATGGAACCGAAGTATAGCTACAGTTAATAAGGTAGTGATAAAGATAATATTGTACTCGTCCGTCGTATTAAACTAATAAACAAGCACACCAACATTATGTTGTAGATTGGTTTCATGGATGGTGCTTCAGAAGGACAGAAAGCAGTGTTTCAATCAAGCTTTGACTTAGGTTACAAACAAGGACTACATTTTGGATTTCAATTAGGTCTTCAAAAAGCAACAAGGTAAATAAATAATTGAAGTGATTGTCTTTGTTGTTAGGTTAGTGATTTGCATACATGTGTGAGATATTGCATTGTTATCAAGGCTTATTAGGTACATATACATACATCTATATTTTAAACTATTTTAAGTCTTTTTAGTAGCAGGGAAATAGCAATTTTTTTTATATTCATCTGAATATATTTTTCTTAACAATGTACACAGCAACACTAAGTTTTAGTTAATAGACCAGTGCAGTTAGCTTCAAAAATGGTCAAATAAGGAAAAAAATAGTAGTAGAATGAAACCCATTAGAAAAGGAGGGGAATATGATAAAAATGAAAGGAAAAATAAATTACGGTCGATCTGAGTTCGGGAAGTGGGAAGGGGTGGGCTTTTAAGGGGAGAAAATGGTTTATCTCGATTTGCGGTGAAACTACAAGTCCTATGAAAAAAAGTTATATGGCAAAGTTGTAGGTAATAAAACGATCTACCACTTTTAATTCACAACTTTTTTACATAACGTCAAAATGTATGTGAAAAATTCAAATAACTAAGTTTTTGGTTTTTTTAGGTACAATTGCATCATAAAAATATGATTTTGTCTTTTCAGACTATATAATAATAATTATTATATAATAATCTGTTTGTATAATGTGCAATAAGTCGGATTATAACGAATTATATGAAACAAAAATCACATTTTATGATGCAATTGTACATAATGATACAAATTTTGTTTCGGTGTTTTGCATTTTCTGAGATAATTTACTATAGTAATGTATATATTTTTCTTAACCATCAGAAAATAGAGATTTCAATGAACAAACAGCATACCGATTTTTATAAAAAAGCTAATATTTTGACACGTGAATTTTCGATTGAAAATTGGTCTATTTTTTTAGTAATTAAGTCAAAATAAGGTGAAAAAATTAATATTTTTAATCAAATAAATTATAGTGGATTTGGGACATAAATAGGTAAGTTTTCACCAAATTTCGTAGAAAATAAAATGTTTTTGAAAAAGATAGAAATAAAAAACCAAAAACTTAGTTATTTGAATTTTTCACATACATTTTGACGTTATGTAAAAAAGTTGTGAATTAAAAGTGGTAGATCGTTTTATTACCTACAACTTTGCCATATAACTTTTTTTCATAGGACTTGTAGTTTCACCGCAAATCGAGATAAACCATTTTCTCCCCTTAAAAGCCCACCCCCTCCCACTTCCCGAACTCAGATCGACCGTAATTTATTTTTCCTTTCATTTTTACCATATTCCCCTCCTTTTCTAATGGGTTTCATTCTACTACTATTTTTTTCCTTGTAAAAAGTTAAAAACCCTGGTCTATAAGTCTTAGACTTAGACCAAATGTATCCCTAACCATATACTTATTTCTTATCTTTTCAGCATTCAGCAGTCACAGCCCAACAATGAGAGAGACCTGAGAGATCCTAGGAAGCTAAATTGCCAAGTTTGTTCAAATATCTTAACATTACAACAAAATGTTGGAAATATGCACAATGTGCAACAGGAAAAAAATGATGAGTTTCTTAATAAATTTAATATAAAATGAACCGTTGAACTAGTTTTTACTTATCCTCAATGTATTTTATATAACTGAAATATAGGTATTTCTACATGACTCTTGGTTTCTTCTCAGGCGGTGGCTTCATATTCTCTTGTTTAATTTCCGTTTTGATTTCTGCATGTGGTACAGTGCCATTAGTCATCTCATTGCCACTCGGCTCCACAGGCTCCTGTTTTATAGTTATATTGTTGACAGACACTTCTGCTGGTTTATCACTACCTTTTTCATTATTTTCCGTTTTGACAGAAACACCATTTGCCTGAAAAACGATAGAAAATATTTAAGCCATTTTACTATCAGATGATACACAATATATTGAGTATTAGAAAATTAATAACTTGTTTGACAAATAATAATACAAAACTATTTAATTAAGTGCAGTAACTACATGTTTAAAATTATTAATTACCTGGTTTGCTGCTTGGGTTACTGGCAAAGGGAACTGCCTGACGAGCTCAGCCAGTAACATGTCCACTCTTTGTCGTTGGAACATTGTGGATGGTTCCTCTTTTGGAGCTGTAGACACATCTTTAGATGCTGACTGGCCGGAATTAAAAGGAGTTAGACCTAGAAAAAATGCATTTTAAGGAATATATCATAATAAAATCTGAATATTTAAGAATATTACATACCTGGTTTAGTAGCTTTGAAATCCCACCAATAACCTTTACTTGGATGGTATCTTGAGTAGGACATAGTTTCTTCAAATGAACATTGCAGATGATGAACTGCAGATAACTGGTAATAAACAAGGTATTAGAACTATTATTATTTATATAAAATATTCAAGGATGTTTTATTAAAGGACATTTACCAGTCTTGAATTTAACACACTTGCTAGATCAGGTGCTTGATACACAATCCCAGCAATAATGTAATAGTCAGCCAGTGGAATAACATGAGTTGGACTGGATCTGTGTTGCTTGCGAATGACATATAAAATTGGATCTTGAACATGCAAAAGTATGTATTCCAGACCAGTCATATTCCTGAAAATAAATGTAATTAACATTGCAAATTATTAAACATGAGTGAAACCACAAAATATCGTGAATTTCAACTCAAATTACATTTTTATGATTTTACAGGAACTTACTGTAGTTGGTCCATGCTAAGACGCTGCATTTTAACAACTTCATTATTACAGGTACGATCGAAAAAAGGATTCGATCGTTCCGAAAAGTAATCCATTATGTTTGAAGGACTCAAGAGAGGTATCCAAGCAGAGTCATGCCAAGATAGTCCTAGAGGGTTCTCATTAGAAATAGGTAGGTTTCCAATTCTTCCTGGCATCATCTTGGGAAAGATTAACTACCACTGCAACTGCACCACGAAAAATATTTGTTTATTTTCTATTAAATTATCGTAATATGAAGTTGATTTCTTGTTTGTATTCTAAATATATTTTCTTGGATCCATTGGTTTAGATGGAACAAATCAGCATAATCAAATTATTAAATAAGTATGTACTCCGTGGAATTGGAATTAAATAATATAAATAATAAAGTTGCCAGCTCGCGCATAAGCAATTAGCTATTTTTCAGTAATAATCACTCATTCTCATTATAAAAGCTCTTACGACTTTGTAACAATAACATAACAATACCAGTTAAAATATTTTAGATAAAATATATATAATACAACAGTTAAAACCTTCATAACATATCCATCATATTAATATATTTTCTATTCGTTGGATATAATAAATAAATGCACTGTAAATCTTCAAGAAGGTTCATAATAACTTTATTGATACAGGCGTAGTACAGCCTAGTTAAGAAGTTAACAGATTTGGTTCTTTTGCAAATGAATTTAAAAAAAATTGAAGTTCATTTGCAATATACATACCTTACACTATCTATAGTATACATTTCCTTGGTGTGAACTTAAAAGTCAAATACACCAACCGAGAAAAATACTTTAAAAAAGATTAATTAAACAAACAAAGTTTTGTCTGGCAATACAAATTTGTTTTTTTTTTAATTGACATTTACAAAGTAAACAGTAACTTGGCATAGTATATTTCCCCAGATTCGTGACATTATGTAATGAGAAAAAAATGAAATGGCCCAAACTTGGCCACTTGCCGAATTGGTAGAAAAAGTGCCAAATAAATATAAAAACTGTTCGATTATAGACAGATCATTATTAACTATTATAAAGGTGAGTGAGTAACAGTAGGAGATTTAAATGTATCACGTTAAAGTATTTCATTCACATTGTAGATGACATGACATAACAATGTATTCTGCTCTAGTTTGTAGCATGGGCAAATCATTACCCAATGAATAATATGAATAATAATATATACTCTATATCACATATAGTATAATTATATATATAAATATATATAAAGTTATATAACACCAAGAGTAATTGTTAATTGCCAGATCATTTAGCAATGCATTAATGTGTAGTGCCCAGAACGACGTAAGATTTTTAGAATTTTGTTTTAAATTAATGTTAGGAAAATAACAATTACATCCATAATAAAAGTAAAGCAGTACTCGCTTCGCTCGCCAAGAACTAGTAGAGTTTTGTAGGTTTGGTTTTGGCCATTGACAGCGCTTGTGAAAACTTCTAAAAGTTACTGTCTGCTTCGCTCGCCATATCAAAACTGGCTGAATGAGTTCGTTGCTAGCAAAAATTAAATTATGGCTAGAATACCGTAATTGCGACTCGTTTCACTTGCGTTTTATAGCAAAAAAGGTATTTTAAAGTTTATATTTTGGCTTAGTTTGAAGACATTCTTAATGAAACATAATAAACAAACATTATCAACGCTATCCTATAAAACTGTACTTATTATATCTCGCGCTGGTTAGGAATGCCAAAAATAATTACACTTAACCCATTTACGCCCAAATGAAACCAGACAGTGATATTGAAATTTTTACTTTATTAATAGCTCAAGAAATACCTATTCTAACACAAAATGAAAGAAAATTTTTAAAAAACAGTTTTCTTCCCTGAAAAAAAAAGCCGTCCTCAAATGGGGACAACGGGCTCAAGCAGTGTGAAAAATTTCGAAACATTGCTTCTCAATGCACAATGTTTTCAGGCACTTTTTGCATTGCCAAAGAGCTTTATTATGACAAACTGCACATCGTAGTTGTTTGCTTAGCTTTTGAGGGTAGTGACCAACACCATCATGCGGTATACTTGGGACCAGGGATGCTGCAGGGAGTTCTCTAGAGGCGTTGGTCTGTCTCAAATAGTGGCGGGCAATATGTCGACGGAATTGAAGCTGATCAAGCTTTGTATCATTGGCCAGGTGATGTAAACGCCATGCATTAGCAACTGCTAAATCCAGCATATACGTGAACAAAACCCACCACCACTTTTTTCCACGAATAGCTGTACGATACAGAGAGATCGATTGATCAGCTTGATCCACCCCGCCCATACCCTTATTGTAATTTTGAAACACATGCGGGATGACTACGTCAATTTTCTGCATATTAGCAGTGCTCCATCGCTTCACTTTCCCTAGTGGGAGGACACTATCGTAGTTTGAGCCCATCGTGCAGACACTATTGTCGAGCCACCGAACAAAGAGAACCTGGTTGACTGAATCAAACCTGTAGTCATAATCTGCATGGTTATGTTTTTTCATCTCTTTTATGGAAACCAGAGGACACTTCTTAGTTCATCCTACACGGACAGTTCCGGTAGCACGAAAGCCAGATTCCCTTGAATGTTATCTTCATTACCTTCTTCTTCGTCAGTCAGATAACTTGGATCTGGAGGTAGCGCCACCAAATCAACCATCGCATCTTGGTCTTCTTCCTCCATGATAGCCTCCAAAGCCTCCTGAAGCCCATGGTAATCATTGTGTTGACCAAAAGTACCTCGCGCCATTACTTGAAAAAAAATCCTGAAACAACAAAAAAACGAATAATATATCATGAATGTGCCCAATGTCCCCATTTGGGGACGGCATTATATTTATCCTATTATAAGCAAACGGTTAGAATTTTTACATACTATTTAGATTTATTATACAGACAACATACTAAACTATAACTAGTGGTGAGAAATGACACGAAAATCTTGAAAAATATATTCGAAATTCAATACTTACTTTTCTGAAGCTGTTGTGGTCACATGTGTTCCACAAAACTGCTAATAAAAACACTTTTTCCCAATGAAAACCAATTATTAATCGCGAAGCATAAGGAGTCACTATCACACTTTAGTTATCCGATAATAAAGCTCACTAAACAATTTAATAAAAAAAAATGTGGGTAGTTTTTCATGTGTACTCGTTTGGGCACGGTGGGCGTAAATGGGTTAACTGGTTGGATAGTCTATTATTACGTAGATAAGTAATGTTTTAATTTATATAACTCGCACTCGTTACCCAAAGAGAATATAATCACTACGTTATAGCATTACCAACTTACCTGTCCATGCCCATGCACAATACACATCTCATAATTAGTTTTGCTTATTTTTTTTGTCTGTTCTACTCAACACCCATTGTCTTTTTGCGAATATCTATTCAAAATTTGTCATGAAATTCACTAACTTGCCATTGGCGGTTAACGGCATAACCCCAATGGCCAGTCACGTTCGCCAAAAATAAAAGAAGAAGAAGAAGAATTAGTTTTGCTGAAATTAGGAATTCCTCATGAATTAAATAATATATTTAACCGCAATTTTAACGTCGAATGCAAGAAATATCAAATTCTAATTACAATATTTTTAGCTTGATCGTTAGTTTGAGAAAGTGTGAGTAATCTCTAAAACCTTCTGCAACCCTGCCGGTATTTATACACAAAGGCCAGTGCGACCTAGTAAAATCCTATTTTTAATTCAATTTATAAGAACGTGTCAGAAATGGGGAGTCTTATCAGATCCTTTGCTGATATAGATGTAGAAACATTTGACCATGAAAAAGTCCATACAGATTCTTCTGAGGATCAGGTAAGAATTGATAAGAAATTCTAATTAGCTTATGCTAATCGGTATTGTGTACCATTCTATTTATTAATTAAATAAAGAATGAATATAAAATATCCTTAGAAAAATGATATTCCAATGTCGTACTAGTAGGTTCTTAATTGTTATATTTATTGATTTTCTAGAAAGAGGTTGAAATTATTATAAAAAGAATATACAAAAATTTTGAAAGGGAATGTTCTATGGATCCTGAGCTACCAAAATTAAATAGACGTGCCCATGTAAAGCAGCTGCAGACCTGGCTCAAAGGTCTTCCTAAAAGTTATCAATGCCTGGATGCTAGCAGGACATGGCTGGTATACTGGATACTCAATGCATTATGGATATTGAATGAGATGCCTGACAAAGAAACATTATCTAAGTGTGTCGAAGTTATTAAAAGATGCCAGCATGAAGAGGGAGGTTATGGTGGGGGACGCTTGCAACATCCACACTTAGGATCCACCTATGCTGCTATTAATGCACTAAGCATAATTGGCACAGATGAAGCCTATGATTCTATAGATAGAAGCTCATTACAAAAATTCCTTTGGACAGTACGGGATGTTGATGGGTCTTTTGCATTACACAGAGGTGGAGAGCAAGACATAAGAGGAGTTTACTGTGCTCTCAGCATTGCCAAGATAACCAACACATATACAGATGCACTGTTTGACAAAACAGCAGAATGGATTGTTTGTTGTCAGACATATGAAGGGGGTTTTGCTGGTTGTCCTGGAATGGAAGCTCATGGAGGATATGCATTTTGTGGTATTGCAGCATTGGCGTTATTGAACAAGACTCACTTATGTGATATTGATGCTCTGCTGAGGTGGTCTGTAAACCGCCAGATGAGACTTGAAGGAGGTTTTCAAGGCAGAACTAATAAACTTGTAGATGGCTGCTATTCTTTTTGGCAAGGAGCTACATTTCCTATAATTAGTGCAATTTTATCTAAAGGTTGGTCTCACCATCATTAATCTATGAAATTTACAAAGCCATTCAATAAAGCTTTCCAATGGAACATGCTAGTATTTTGATGTTTTTGTTTTACTTGTATGTTTTAGATGACAAGGAGATGATTGAAAAAGTTTTTTTTGATCAAGGAGCCATACAAGAATACATAACCCTTTGCTGTCAAGATCCTAATGGGGGACTTATTGACAAGCCTGGAAAGTAAGTCGTGCATTGAAATATTAAAATTTGTATTAAATATGGCCGGAAAATTCACACAGCTACATCTAGCCCCATGGTAGACCTAAAGCTTCTATTACAGGTACTAAATATAGATAGATATTTTATTATATTTGTATAGAAAACACCCAGAATAAATATTTGCATATCATAAAATTTTCCAGAGGCAAGAATTGAACCCGTAATGTCTTGCGTCACAGGAGGACCTTCACCCTCTGCACCACAGTGGTCTTCTAAATATGAGTTGAAATAGTTTTTAAATTTTTCAGGCCTAGAGATATTTATCACACTTGCTACACTCTAAGTGGACTCTCCGTGGCCCAGAATGGCACAGGAGTTGGAGCACCAGTTGTGATTGGCTGCCCTACCAACCAAGTTAATACGGTCCACCCTCTCCATAACATAGCTCCACACTTTGTCTATAATGCTGTGCACTACTTTATTCGGCATCCACCACCAGTGAAAGATAAAAATTAGAAAAATGTAATTATATGTATTTAGTTATGTACATAACAATAAATCATGGGTATTAATTACAAATAAACACTGTTTTTCTCCACAGTATAATATATTCAGCATAATAAGTTAAGATTAACTAAATAATGAATAATCAATTTAAACTAAAACAAATTCTTCTGATTCAATATCAGTATCACTATCCTGTATATTAGGAACCACCCAGTTTTGCTCTGCTTCAAATATTGAGTATCTAATGTTAGGTACATTCATGACACTCGCACGAGATCCATTGTTCAGACTAAATATAGGATAATCATAGGTTGCAGAGACACTTTGTGGAACTATAAATGTTTTAATGACATTCACATAAGTTTCAAAGTCATGCTGAGTAGCTAGATAAAATCCAATACAACAGGATGGATCCATCTTGCTGAGAGGCATTTTTCTTGGAGAACGGCAGTGAAATGTCTGTAATGAAAAATTTGGCTGCCATACATCAACCATATCTTGACAGTAATGTGGGTCTAAATGGATTAGCCTGTCATCCTGGTAACCTATGAAGTACAAAGAATGTTTGGGCCGTCCTCCAATGATGCCTATGCAGGAATCTAATGTGAGAAGAGAAGTCAGACAAGGTCCATAAATGGGGTTGAATTTGTCTGATCCTAGTTTTACAGGCACAAGTAGTATCAAAGACTTCCAAGCTCCATGTGGTAACCTACATAAAGAATTCACATCTTGAATGTAAATTGTGGATTCTTGAGCTACATAAACCTCCAAATTATCAAATTCATAGTTTTCCTTTGAAGCAGCAGCCATAACAGCTTTCAAGCAATGGGCAACAGAAGCTGGCCCATACCAATCACCAGGCTTTTTCCCTATTGATTCTCCTAAACTAACCATTTGATGGATTGAGAGAGGACTGTTCACTGATGATTTATCCCCAAACCATTTAATAATTGTCCGATGTAAGCAATCTTCCTGGAACTCTCTGGCATTTTGAATGGGTTTATCTGGGGACCATCTCCATGATCTTCCAAGAAAGTGACACACTAAAGCTTGAGCAAGCAGCATTTGTCCACTTCTAAGCATGCAGCCCCAACCACAGTCTGTGGTGAATGTGGAACCAGCCATGGTAGGAAATTCTCTTCTATAGGTCATCCAAACCTTGCTAATAAAGTCAGATTTGAAGCCTTCTATACCTTCACCATATATCTGCTCAATGGGCTGATGTGCAGTTGCCTCAGTACCAATCTCAGTGGATGATTCTAATGATCCTGTTGGACTTAACTTTCGATGATAACAGCGCCCCAAAAGCCAGACAGGGGACTCCTTGGAGAAGCTTGTTTTAAGTTTTACAGTCCATCCAAACTTTACGTTATTCCACATAGACAGCAATTTTGACTCCATTTTCCCTTTGAGATCTTCGCCATTATCACGAGGTCTTGAATTAGATGCAATCCGGTCATTCTTGATAGATGTTGAGGATTGAGCAAGAGCATCAACAGAATTATTACGTTCAGGGTTTTGCATCACAGTGTCAGTTGAAGCATTCATTCTAATATAGAAAAGCTTAGTTCCTGGTGAGCACGTAGCTCTGAATGAAAAGGTGAGCAGGTTTAGGAAACCATTTTTAGAAGTGAATAAATATGTATTACTACATTTTACACTGATATAACAATGGTAGGTTAACCATCGAAACACACCATAGCAGGAAAGTTTAAAATGTTAATTACGACAACAGTTTTGAGAAAAACTCAGAAAACTGTGTAATGTAAAATCCCTGATAGCAAATTTGCAACACAACAAGGATAAAATTTTGGCCAAACCTATTTGCTGGGTCAACAGTATGCACGACAGATGATTAATTTAATGAAAATTGCATTTGATCGGCCAAATTTGATTCATGCTATTATTGGCCACATAGAGTTGGTACACATGAAAGCTTGTCATGGCTCTTCGGCATATATTTTATTTATTTATTTTTGTGAAAACTACAAATGACATGCTCATTTGACGTTATTTTAGTGAAAACCAGTCATTTTATTAGAGGTATCCGTCAATTCGAGGATACAAACAGAGAGAATACTAATCAGTGATTAGTAATCACTACGTTAGCGAATCGAGGATAGTTTACTAGCTAGTACCTATGTAGTGATTTTATTTGTCGAAAATCTAATTGTTATCATTAAATTATAACAGTTTCCGATTGTACAAGAACGTTGCAAAATTACAATGTGCGACATTAGACCTATGAAACTAGAAGAATATAAAAGTATTGTAGATGAATTCAGTAAAATAAATTCATTTAGCCGAAAAGCAGAAAATGAACTTCGAAAAAAGTTTAAAAGGTGGGAACTTATTTCAGTAAAGTCTTGATGATATTTAATTACTCTTCCTACATCTGGTTAGATTGGCTCTGGCAATGTCCAGTTCCTAGATCTAACTTAATTTTAGAGGCTTATACTGCCTGTGCTCAGCTTTACATTATTATTTTTTGTTAATCTACATTATCTTGTCTATCATATATAGCTGTAAAGATTGACAAGATCTGTATTATTATTATTATGTATTTTCCAGTATTGCACCTACAACTTTGGGAAGTATTTTATCACTCTTCATACAAAGGTCAATGAAGCAAAGTTACAGAAAGTCACCATCTATTTCTAGTAAATACCATGATCTATTTGAACAAATCATGAAAGACAAAAAAAAGAACAATGTAATTGAAGAGTAAGTAACAACTAATAAATAACAATAGGTATAGGGTGTACTTCTGACAAAATTTGTGGTTTAATCCTTAATAACATACAGTTTACAAACAAAAAAGTTAAACTATCTTTTACATGTAATGTAATCATTATTGGTTGAGAAATTGATATTAAATGCTGTTTGTATATTTGAAATACGATACAAACTGATTATTATGTATGCCTAGTATTTTGGTTTATTTCTTAAATATTTTTCAGACTTTCAGATAGTCAAGGGATCAGCCCTGCTTTATTTGCTAGATCACTGTTACAAGGTGCTTACTCTGACCCTGCAATGGTGAAGAAATGCTTTAAAGACACTACACTTATTGAAGATAAGGACTTAGCTTATCAGGTTTTTTTAGTAAGTACTTACCTACCTTTAAAAAATAGAGGATTTCCCTTTTTTAAATCTATTAGTCAATGTGACATAATAATTTATCTTCTAATTTTATAAAATTATTACCAAATTACCTAAACATGTTAGAAATATGAATTGCTAATTATCACACAGCTGTGAGTTCTCAAATTCAAGTGAGTAAATTTCATACTATTAACATTCATTATTTTTAGGGTATCATGAATGACAATCAGTATGGTCCTTATGCAGATATCATAAAACAGTAAGTTACTGGTATCTTTGGAAACAAGTAAGCTGAGTGTATATTCTGTCACTATATTAAATTATTTAATTTTCAGATCAATAGGCTTGGAATATGAGTTACGGCTAGAAAGAGAACTTCGGCTGATGAATATTACTTTTTCTGATGAAAATATCCTAAGAGCTAGGGGCTATGATAAAACCCCTGACTTTAAACTAGATGTTCCCATTGCTGTAGATGGCTTCATTATAAACTGGATTGAGAGTAAAGCACTTTTTGGAGATGAAGAGAACCATTCAGGTTACTTGAAAGATCAGCTCCTTTGCTATTGGAATAGATTCGGCCCTGGGCTTGTAATTTACTGGTTTGGATATCTTGAAACTTTAGAAACAACTCCTGAAGTGAACAATATGTTTATATTACGCTGCAGTTTTCCGGATAAGGACAGTATTACACAATATAAGGTTGAGATTTAGAATAGTTCTTCATAACATTCTAATAAAATAAAATTATTCTAATAAACCTTAAATTTTAGTTTTTTTTAATGAGTAGTTTTTTATTCAATTTTATCATGATAAGACAGGTAATTTCGTTGTAGTTTAAAATCTGCAACGTTAGCGGGAATTTTAAATGGCAGGTACCTTACCTATAATTCTGCTTGTGACGCACGTATCTGGCTATGGTTATTTTGCCGTCAACCGCCTATGTCGTGTTCATTTCATTAAAAAATCGATTGATCGTCAACTACACAACGGCGGACCATATGTCATTTATATGGCTAAAATAGAGATAGTAGACAATATTCGCAGGTGGCCAATAGGACAGTACAAAAATCTTTCCGATTTAAGATTGATATTAACCATTTCATCACAAATAAAAAACTTTTATTAGTACCTGGTAGATTTCGTTAGTTTGAGAATGTGTGTTTCAGTGTCATTGGGTTTGTTAAAGAAATTCGAGCATGCTCCTTTATTTTCTTCTCTTTTTGTGACATTCACTCAACGAATATTCATGGGATGGGAGGGTAAATAGCTAAACCAAACCTTTAGTTTCTCGCTTTATCGTCTCATCTCAGTGATCTCAGTCTCACCAAACTCACCATCATCTAAAAACAAACCTATTACCTACGTTTAGGTTATTGAAAAAATAAAATATTTTAGATACTTTTCTTACCATGAGTTCCAGTGAAATGAGCGAAATAAAAGAAAAAATCATCAACATTGCAAAGAAAAATCCCAAAGGCATATCACACAATGATATAAATGCTGCTCTACCAGAAGTCTCACCAGCGGAATTAGTTAAGGCTATCAATGAACTGTTACAGCAAGAACATTTTGATTTATTCAACCAGGGTGGATCCCTGATCTATAGGTAAGTAACTGTATTAATTAACTTCAACCCAGTTTGGGCTCTAGGATATTCATTACAAAACAGAAACCTTGTCAATCCCAGTAACTATTTCTGGTCAACCTCCCAAATTATGTTATAAAAATAAAATAAATATATTCATATTATGATATAATGAGGTGGATAAAATACTTCTGAATAAAATCAAACAATTATGATTTTTAGACTAAGGACTCAAAGCAGCAAACAGGCTGTGAAAGGAGCAGATAATGAAGAAAAAGTGGTTTATAATTTAATTGAAGAGGCTGGCAATAAAGGCATATGGATTCGCGATATCAGAGTGCGTTCAAATTTGGCAAACACACAACTTACTAAAGTACTTAAAAGTCTGGAAGGAAAAAAGGTTATAAAAGCTGTTAAATGTGTAAATGTAAGTACATGATGTATTGTTATTTCTTTTTTACTTTATCATCATTTTTTACTTTATTCCTCATGTTTATTCGTATTTTTTTTATCTTTTAGGCATCAAAGAAAAAAGTCTACATGCTATACAACTTGGAACCAGACAGATCAATATCCGGTGGAGCTTGGTATCAAGATCAGGACTTTGAATCTGAATTTGTAGACATTTTAAATGTACAATGTCTCAGATTTCTCAACCAGAAAGCTGACAATATTAAAAATAATCCTAGGGGTCCCATTATTGGCAGAACGCAGGCCTATGCTACAGCTGCAGAAGTCCAAAAATATATAACAGATTTAGGTATAAGCAAGGTAAATTTCATACATGTTCATTTAGTAAGACTTATATTGTTGTAATTTAACAAAAATAATGGAACACCATATTCTTTCTTTAAGGTGACTCTGGATGTTGAAGATGTTATAACTATTCTGAATACTTTGGTTTATGATGGAAAAGCTGAAAGCTCTGTATACTCAGATGGAAGCAAAGTATTCCGAGCCATAGAACCCCTTATCCCTGCCCCTGGCTTAGTGCAGGTGCCATGTGGAATCTGCCCTCTGATCCACAAATGCAACTCCACAGGTCTAGTCACACCACTAGAATGCACTTACATGAAAGAATGGTTGGATTAAAGTATACTGTATATATCATGAACTTTCTATTTATCAACCTATTTGAAAAAATGAGAACTACCTACCTACACTGAAGATCAAAACACTACAGATATCAAATAATATAAGAAAATAAATTTTCCATAAATATAATTTTCTAACAAAGCAACAAATCTATGTTTAATACATGTTGTGATTTCAGTTTTCACAATAAGTACTTACATGGTCACCATAAATAGTAAGTATACAAATAAAAACTAACAAAAACAACTTACTGCCTAAACTACAACTTTTGTATTAATGTGATTTAATACATAGAGTATTACTTATAATAACAACAAGGTATTGTTTAAAACATACTTCTAAAGTTATTTTCTATATTGAATAATGCAACTGACAGGATAGAGGGCTCCCGTTTTTGAGTAAATACTTTATCCTCATTTCTACCATCATTAGGTTTATTGCTGACCATGTTTCTTGGAAATAAAGAGCTAAAAGCATCCATTTGTATGTAATTAAGAGATGAAAGTATAACACCTTTGTTTGGATAAGGCGTAACAGTATTAGTTGGAGTGATGTGTAATTGACCACTGTGAGAAACTGGTTCTGAAGATTTCTGTGGTGATGTGGGAGGAGTCTTGCTTGGTGGTTGTTCTGGAGAAGTCACTTTAGGTGGTGTAGATTCTTCTATTTTTGTGCCACCTAAACATATAAAAATAGTTATACAATATGTATATTCATTTGTTAATAATTATATATAGCTCATACATAATAATTAATAAGCTCAGTAGATTAACTCGCTCACCCAGAGATAAAACAATTCTTTCCATTTCTCGCAGTTGAGTTTGTTGGCGTTGGACTGTAAAATATAAGTCAGTGATAGTGGTAGACAAATGTTCAAACTCCTCTTGTTTCTTTGCCTCCTTTGCTGTTTCCTTGTTAGATTGTCTAAAACAAATATTCAAATGTTAAAAAATTATAAGACAGTAAATATTAGTTCAATGTAAGTACTATGTCAAACAGTTAATTGTTTAAAATTATACAGATTTAAGCATAAGCCATAACATTCATATAAGCCAAAGCCCAAAAAATGGTTAACATCAAGAATTATTACTAAGTAGGTATACCATCATCAATGAAATAAGCTTTATACCTGTTATACTCCACAAGAATTAATGCTGCACCAATGATAAATATAACAGATTCACCAAGCAAATTAGCACCCAGTTCAATTGCCATTTCTTGACTCAGAACTGGAATATTGACTGGTTTGCCCAAGTTGAGAATCCACATCTTAGATTTTACTTCACACCAGTTGTAAACTGTGGAACAATAATTAAAATAATAAGGTTATTTTTTATTTAACTTAGAGACCAAAATCAGTTCTGAATTTTATAAAACTGTAAATAACATGTGCTGAAAACACTTACACTGGGCTGGGGGCATACACACGTATGTCCTGAAAAAAGGATTATTCTTAGCTCTTTCCTTACAAACATTTGCAATGGGTTTGCTTATTTGTTTGATCAACAAAACCGATAGTTTAGCGATAGGAAATGCACCTACGACCATTTTTCAGAGGTTTTTGTCTCACTCACTTTTATTCGGAATAAAACATGCAAGAAAATATACTGCAATTTTTTGTGTTTTCTAAAAGTTAATTCCTCGTCCTCCGTACGTCCATGTTATTCAATCGTTTATTCGTAATTCGTTAGGAAATTTCATCTTCGAGTAGTGTTCTCGATATAACGTAATGATTATTATTCTCTTTGCTCGATACCTTTTATTCGATTGAGCGTTAACACAAACACTACTTGACATTGACACCCTTCGAGTAGCCTCAGTGGCCAAAAACTGGTACCGACCTGGGGTATTGGCCACTTGAAGTGGGACTTTGCAAGAAATCAATGAAAAACTCTCTGCGAAAGATGTTGTGAAATAGCTATAGTTAATAATAACAAAACAAACAAACATCATGTTACAAATAAGCAAATCTCTAATATAAAATTCATTTTTAATTATATAATTATAAAATGCGGCGAATATCATTAAAATATTTATTAATTATTTTTAGTGGTTTATCTGCCATTAGCTATGTGTTACTTCAATTGTATACTTCAAAATATTATTTTAATAAACCATATGAAATAGGAGCCATCAGGTATTTACCTAATTTTGGACATACTTATCTTATCCTAGTAACCTTTTTTATTGTTTATCTTTATATTGGTACAGAGTTCTTATATTTAAATCATAAGAGTATATAATGTAAGACAATATGACCCCCCACTGGGGCACTACAAAATGACTGTACTTGAAAAAACTAACTTAGATCTAACTTAAATAACCAATATATAATATTTATTGAAATATAATATTTATTTACGAATCTACAATATAGAGTGCTATTCAAAATATTTATATTGGAGTAAATAACCTATTAATTAATTATTATTTTAATCCCCAGGGAAACTAATTTTGTAACAACAGAATCAAACTCAAAACTTGCAGCTTCAAAGAGAATTGATAAAGTGGTGGTATCTTTTGTGGTCTGTGATACCAGATTTAATGAGTCAATGAATTTGATAAAATCTATCCTTTTATTCACCAGAGTTCATGTGCATTTAGTTATATTTACGGATGATATTTTGTGGATTCAGTTCAATGAAACATTGGGAAAATTGGTAGATATAACTAATAATCAGCTGGGATTTGAATTGCACAGAATAAGCTTTCCTGAACCAAATAAAGATGACTGGCTGAACTTGTTTAGCAAATGTGCAGCTCAACGATTATTTATTCCTGTAAGTCTACATTATTTCTATATTAACATAGGCAGTCTAAAGGTTAAGATTAAGAAATTACATTTTGATTAAATTACTTGCTAATTTTATTATGTGTAATTAAAAAATAAAAATTTGATTGAAAACTGTCACTATAACTACAGTCTATATTCACTATTTATTCACTATATACAGTCTATATCTAGATCTTTTTATACAAAAGAAAGTTGTGTTAGTTACCCTATCTAAAAGTCAAAAACGGTTGAACTAATTTGACTGAAAATTGGTGGAGAGATAGCTTTAAACCAGGAAAAGGACATAGATACTTTTTACCGTGGGTAATATAATATAAAGTGCGCGAAGCCGCGGGCGGAAAGCTAGTAGTACATATATGTATAATATAAATAACTATACTATACTATGTTGAAAAGTACAGTAGAGTACTAAATTATTTTATTTTTCAGAAACTTATACAGCATTTTGATGCTATGATCTATGTTGATATTGATACCCTTTTCTTGGGACCAGTTGAAGAACTATGGTCACAGTTTTCTTTGTTTAACTCCTCGCAGTTCTCAGCCATGGCCTTAGAGGACGATAATCCTAATGTGTCCTGGTACCCAAGATTTGCAAAACATCCTTTTTATGGAAAATATGGTAAGAAACTGTTCAGAGAATATTGTTTTTTAACCAGATCATACCATTATTGAGTGTCCTATTTGTTATAATTAGTATTAATTACAATGTATCAAATAATGTACAAAACAATGAAGTAGTTATGTACCATTTAATAGCTATTTATATATAAAAGCTGTTAGTTAAAGTTGTGTGCCATGGCATATTACATAAGGTGCCTCCTGTTAATTAAATAAATACAGCTACTTACATTACCCAACACATCTATCTGGTTATGTATTTATATCAAGAATTTAATTTCAACTTATTAGCTTTATTATTTTCAGGCCTGAACTCTGGAGTCATGCTGATGAACCTGACTAGAATGCGAGAGTTCGGATGGGTGGACTATGTGACTCCTATAATGCTGAAGTGGAAACTGTATATCCCTTGGGGGGACCAAGTAGGTTTATTTCATAAAATTGTTATTGACAGAGTGAGCTGCTTAAGTTTTCTAAGAGGTTTTGCTTTATGTGTATTTATTTCATGTATTACTTAAGGTGTATAATCACTCTCGACTCTCGTGGTCGAAACGTCGAGAGTGGATTATACTCCTTAATTAATACGTGAGTAATTCCCGTTGTTATAAAATGAATAGTGTAACTCACGAAAATGTTGAAAGTGAAATACATATTTAATCCCCGTACGGGGAATATATTATTTTATGCAATTTATCATTATCGTATGCACCCTCCGTCCTTTATAACTTGTGTTTTGTGTCCATCCAAAGGTTATTTGAACATGAAACGGGTAACATACCATGATTTAAATGTTTTTGAGTTTTCATGTTCTAATATAGTTAAAAACCATGATAGTTTAAAAAGTTACATCCAAAGGTTGCCTGAAAGAAATCGCTTTTAGTGATAAGGCCGCCCATTGTAACACTTTTTATGTAGCTATATTTATTTGTAATGTATTTTTGGTTTTCGTTGGCAAAAAAGTATATTGTATTGTATTATTATAGATATCATTACTACACGTTATTATCCAAATACATAAAACTCTGTATTGATTTGCAGGATATAATAAACATAATATTCCACTACCACGGGGAGCGCGCGCGCGTGCTGCCGTGCCGGTACAACTACCGCGCCGACCAGTGCATGTACGGGCCCGCGTGCGCCGCGGCCGCGCGCGCCGGCGTCTACCTCCTGCACGGCAGCAGGCAGGCCTTCCACAACAACAAGCAGCCTGCTTTCCAGGTACCTATCAACATGAGCCTAGATGTTGCTGTGTGAAATTGTCCAGCAATAAGGCGAAGGTTCGCCTGCGACGCAAGAGGTTGCGGGTTCGATTCCCGCCTCGGGACTACAATTTGTATGATCTGCAAATATTTGTTCCGGGTGTCTGGGTGTTATATGTGCATAATAAAAACAATATCAGATCTCAAACTTAATAGATTAGATTTAGGGACATTTATTAATATATTATCAGAACCAAATTCAAAAGCAGCTATTTCATTATATAAAATATTTATGCATCAGTGACTCCTTAACATTAATAAATAAAGTATGTATATATGTATGTTGTTAGTTAACTTAGATAAGGTTACGATGGGACTGTCATGCTTAAATAGATAAAAGTCCTCGAAAATAAAGTTGATTGAAAAAAAAAAAAAAAAAAAAAAAAAACAATATCAATCTATGTATGTAGTATATTCTATTAAGTTTATCGGAAATCTAGCACCTGTTACACAAGCTTAGAGCTTACCACGGGGCTAGATGTTGCTGTGTGAATTGTTCAGCAATATTTATTTATCACCCCTATTTACGTTCCTACTGCTGGGACACAGGGACTTCTCTCTTAACGAGAGAGATGAGGCCTGAGTTCTCCATGCTGGCCAAGTGCGCATTACTGAAGGACACATTTGTCATTTAAAACTTTTCAAAGTTCTCAGATCATCCTCACGATGTTTGCCTTCACCGTTAGAGCATGTGTTTTTAAAGCGCACATACACTTTTCAAGAAAAATACATATTACCATCCATTCTATAGTATATCAGAAATCTAGCTCCCGTAACACATGAAAATACAACATAATTAACGTAGTTTTAAGAACATTTTTTCCCGTAAAATAAATAATATTGGTATTATTTTCAGGCTGTTTACCAAGCTATAGAAGAGCACGAGTTCGGAACAGACCCCTCCAAGACGCTGATACCTCGGATGGAGCAAAATTTTGCCAAGTCTCCAACGTCAAATTGCGGAAATTTAAAAGCGGAATTCCTCAAAGTACCGACTGAAACTTTCAAAGCCCTATACTCATTACCAGAGAGGTAGTTGAAATATTGACATTTTCGTTGACTTAATTTTCATAGCCTAAAGGTAATTATATCAATTAAACAAATTAATGAAACTGCATTTTAGCTTAATCCTATATAAGCTGAAATGTGGTTACCTATTATGAATTAGAGGTTAAATTTATCAGGGACCATTACAAATTATGTATGTATTGATTTTAAGTATTTTTTACGTATCTATTGAAATTAGTATCTACCTATTATTATGAATCTTAAAGATTCAACATAGTTAAGTATCTCATAGAGATTATTTTTTATAAGTTTTGTATTCTTTGACTAATTGTCAGTATTAAGTAAGTACACGTGTTTTATCTTTATTAAGTTATCCGAACATAAGTATTATGCTAAGTAACTATCTGCCTCAGTTTTTTTATATTATTGAATCTCTTTAAGGTAGAATAAATTAATCCTGCAACATTAGTTGAATACAAAAGAAACGTAACTTTAAAAGTTAAACATATTTGCAAAACAATAAAATTATTAAAGCTATATTTATTATTTAATTGGTAATCACCAACTAACTGAGTAACCCACCTGATAAACGTGGTGATTATACTATATATTCCAGACCTATAATGGGTTCTATTGTGGAGAATCATACTTAATCGTGGGAAGTAATATGTTTGCTTTGGTATCCTCATCACTAAGACAAAACAGCGATCATTGTTATTGGCCCAATTGTCGCAACAAAATTAATAAACATTGAAAGTGACAATTAGGTCACAACTTGGCCGAATAAACTGTTTGAATTTCGAATTGTCGGCGAGCCGAATCTTTATGTAGCAGTTTCCTACGAAATGTCTGGCGCTGGTCGTTGCTGTCTATGGTGTCCATCTAGTATTTTGCGTAGATGTTTATTGATTAGTCTAGCATCTGGGTCCTTCCTCTTAGATGCTTGCCTTCTATTTGTCGGTAATGTTACATGTCAGAATCAGACTTTCCAAGTTGTCCTAACATCACTTTACGTTGAAATGAAACAAGTGTTTGGTAGGTAGCTATTTTAAAATGAAAAACATTAAAAATTAATAATACCTTTTGTTATTATTATTCAAAATTAACAACTAAAAATTATAACTTATTTTTAGATAGTAATACCGATTCTAGACGACATTCCAATAATATTAACAACATAGTTTACGATTCTAAAGATTTGAGTTTAAAATAAATAGAGAGTTATAAGTACTAGGTAATAAAAACATCTCAATACTTATTACCTAAGTATAGTTATTATTATTACTTCAGTTAAATTTATACTTTGCATAACCATTTTAGGTACAAATTTGAACCATTCTCTAAGATGTAATTTGTTACCTGATATGACATACATTACATACCTACCTATCAAGTAAAAAAATAACAAACTAAATTGAAAATAAAATGATAACTAGGTTGTTTTGGCATTTTAGTAGTAGTCCTTGTTAAATACGTGAGTAATTCCCGTTTTATAAAATGAATAGTATAACTCACGAAAATTTTGAAAGTGAAATGGTCCCTTAGTAGTAATAAGCAGACAAAATAGGAATAGGTAAATTATAGGTATCTACATTGTAAACGCCTTATTTCCAGTATTCCAGTTATAACTCACGAAAATTTTGAAAGTGAAATGGTCCCATAATAGTAATAAGCAGACAAAATAGGAATAGGTAAATTATAGGTATCTACATTGTAAACGCCTTATTTCCAGTATTCCAGTTATAACTCACGAAAATTTTGAAAGTGAAATGGTCCCATAATAGTAATAAGCAGACAAAATAGGAATAGGTAAATTATAGGTATCTACATTGTAAACGCCTTATTTCCAGTTCTATTTTTGCCTATGATAGAGGATATAAAAAACGAGACTACCTAAGTATATACTATTATCAACGTCAGCGGTTTTTTAAAATCAGAATAACATTCCCATCCCGCCAAGGGTTTTTCTACAGATAGATATTTAACAAATTACCTAAGTACATAAATTTTATTCACGTTATCTAAACCAGAATAGTAGTCTTGTTCACAAAAGCACGCGTACTTTGTAGGTACCTACTAAATTACTAATATCTATGCATTGCTATAGATAAAAGATCGCGACTGACTCGATTCAACTTTAATTGGTAATTTTTGACTGAACCTCGAAGCAGACTATGTCCTTGTTGTTCTCAGTCAAAGCCCAATGTACCTTTACCTTTATGGCAGGATACACTGAGAGAATCGGGAAGGAATCCTTGTACATGTAGGTGGTGCCAGCTTTAAGGGGGCAGTTGGTTTTCTCTCCTGCTTCTGTGTATAGCTTGTCACAGATTGAATTCCCGTCGACGCCGATGAATGGCACTGGTACGCCGAACACCTCGCCAGTCACTGTGTTGACGAGATTTTTTATCTCCTTCTCTGAAAAAAAAATGTGTGTTCTTAACCGACTCCAAAATAAGGTAATCTTTAAAGTCGACTGTATTTTCTTTAAATTAAATTAAGAGGTTTATTGATATTAAGTTTGTTGATTTTTATCTTGTTTTAAGCATATCCGTAGCCGTCGGACGTCCACTGCGGGATAGGCCCAGTTGTTTCGGTCGCTAATTTTACCAACTCATCCGTCCACCTAATAGGCGGACGTCCGACGTTGGTCTCCACTCGAGAACCAACTTGCTTCATCGGCCATCTGTTCTCTTCCATATAATATGGCGAGCTAAACCGCTGGGTTATGTCGGTGACCCGCGTTCACCTACATATCTCCTAATTTCTGATTGGATCCCATAGCGGAACCCGAGCATAGCCCTTTCCATAGCTCTTAGGGCGACTCTGAGCCTGTTCATGATCATTGGTGAAAAACCACGTTTCGGCTGTTTTATTTCTAATAAGGTAAGTATAATGGTCTTACCAGGAGTGATTTTGATGGTTATGTGCTGGTTGGTGCCCTTCTTCAGTTTGCAGGGTGGTTTCGTACAAGGTATGAGCTCGACAGCATCACTGAGACCGGCTATCGATCTACCTGTAAATTATAAATAAATAATGTAAGTAAAATGAGTTAAGAAACTTAAGAATTAAACTTGAGGGCAAACAAATTAGGGTCTTTTGTGCCGACATAAGAAAAGAATACCTACATCTCATCCTGTAATTTCTAAAGAAAATCAAAAAATCATCAAATTAGTTTCAGAATCTATCTTATATTGAGCCTATAAATAAATAAACACAATATCTCTGAAAACAAACTAGCCTACTCAATGACTGACCCTTACAGATTTATTATTAGTATATGATTTGAAAAATTCTTTCAGTGATGGATAGTAAATTTATAGAGGCAGAGGCAATCATTGAGGCAGGCTATATAGACTTTAATGTAACTAGACCAGATACGTGAAAAATGCAAGCGCAGCTGTCAGGCGGTTCGGCTCGTAGAATAAATAATAAGAATCAAATTTTTGAGTCATAAAACAAAGGAATGTGGTACGGAGTACCTATACTATATACCCAGCCGGTAATGTAATAAATATTCACGAAGATGAACCACGGAACTCGTGAACGGAATAAAATTATTGTAAAAATGTGGATTGAATTTGTTATTATGTCTGATTGTAAATTGATCTTGGATACCTAACTTATTAAAAATAGCTTTATAAAACACTGGCTGACCCGTCTGTGGCTTCCTTCAAGCTAAAACTTTAAGACTTGAAAATATCAATAAGTAGATAGAATTCAAACATTCTAATAAAGACTTGAAAAAAAAACAATAATAAATAAATAAATATTACTGGACAATTTATACACAGCGACATCTAGCCCCGTGGTAAGCTCGAAGCTTGTGTTACGGGTGCTAGATTTCTGATATACCTACTTAATATAATATACATACATAGATAGATAATTTTTATTATACATACATAACACCCAGACACCCGGAACAAATATTTGCAGATCATACAAATTGTTGTTCCGAGGCGGATAAGAAAAGAAGATCTTATTTCTTATTGGTCGAATATTTTAGTCGAGTACCGAGTAATTTAGTAAGTAGTAGTACCTACTCGAATAAGACAATAAGAAGATCCTATCTACTTATTGAATTTTTGAAAAACTGAATAACAAAATTCAAAGTTAGGTTACATACCTAATACCTACCTAACCGCAGCCAAATTCTAGTTCTAACCCACGACCTTCCCACGACAAAGAAACGCCGTAAAACGTAGAAAATAAAGGTTTTTATTTAATTCTAAGCCTTGTTTAAAACACATATTTTAAATTAATCATTTATAACAGTCGGTGTCTACAGATTGTTTGAATTTCTGTTGCATTGTTGTCTCTAGAGGTCGTGGTTTTTTAGAAAAAAAGGTAGGTACGAAACAGAATTACCGAGCGATGAGCATAATAATGTAAACTTTTATATACTTACGTAGGTACCTTTTTGTCTATTCTATGTTCTATTTGTATGTGTAGGTAGTAATTACAAGACACTTCTGAGTATCCTAGAGACAAGAACTGGTTAGCCCTGAATAACAGCTAGGTATAAGAACAAAGTAAGTACCTAGAAGTAAACTTGATGACCTATGGCTTCAACTCGGTCAAATCATTGTTGGCTTGAAATAATTAAAACGTGTTTCAAGATTTTCTTTCTTAGTAAGGTAGTTTTTGAACGTGATGTAGTTGAAATGTATCTATACTAATATTATAAAGAGGAAAGATTTGTTTGTTTGCAGAACTCATCATTATCTACAAAAAATGTCGCGACAGCATATGTCTAAATATTATAGTTATGTCACAGTAAGCAGTTTTTTATTCTAAAATATTAATTTATATATGCCGCCTCTTGAAAGGGTCTTCATTTGTACCTTGGTATTAATCCTTATCAAAATAAATTACTTAATGTTCAAGACGGCTTTAATACCTTTTTATAACTTTTTGAATTATTCAATTCGGACATTTCATTCGGAAGATATCACGAGTTTAAAAATGCAAGTATTAGAAAAAAGTCTAGAGGTTGTCGCTCACCGCGCTCAGCTAGCCAGCATGCGATATCAAAGATTTGTAGACTCCATGTAAGGAGTCAATGTAATGTAATATAATATGTAATATCCTAATCCTAACATAGGCGACTTTTTACCGCGGAAAAATACATACTTCGGCGGAAAAATATGTGCTTACGCGGAAAAAATCGATTTAGATAAAATTTAGTATGCAGAAGATAGTTGCAAATAAAAGTATATGGCGAGAGACTTTTCACCGCGGAAAATACATGCTTCCACGGGAAAATATATGCATACGTGGGAAAATTCGATTTCGATGAAATTTAGTATGTAGATAGTTGCAAATAAAAGTATATGGCGAGAGACTTTTTAGCGCGTAAAAATTAAATGCTTCCGCGGGAAAATATATGCTTACGCAGGATAATTCGATTTGGATGAAATTTAGTATGGATATAGTTGCAAATAAAAGTATATGGCGAGACGAAGTTCGCGGGGGCTGCTAGTCTATTACCTATATTATTGTATGCTTATTTCTTATTGGTCGAATATTTTAGTCGAGTACCGAGTAATTTAGTAAGTAGTAGTACCTACTCGACTAAATTTTTGGTGTTCGCATTAATAAATTACTCGACTCAATGCGAACTTATACTTATATGGTTGGAAAATTCACACAGCAACATCTAGCCCCGTGATAAGATCTAAGTTTATTACTATACTAGGTATAAGTTACAGTAATCATTGTAATCACGTTAAAAAACTCAGATGCACATGCTATGATGCAATGAGGAGGAAGCTGTTTACCATTCTAAACGTATTCGCACAGGCTGATGTCTGGGATATACTCGCTTCGCCAGCAACTGGGTCAGTCAGTTTGGATCTTGGGTCTGAAGCCGCACTGGAAATATCTGAGTGATCTGTTCCATAAAACTGAACAGTTTTGTTTGTTTGAGCGCGCTTATCTCAAGAACCACTGATCCAGTTTGGAAAATTTACTTCTGTATGGATATTGATATTTATTGAGGAAGTCTCTATTAGATTTATAAACAATATGTAGATAAAGTAAAAAAAAACAAGAGAAGCTGTCGGCGGGTGCTAGTCCTAATTATTCAATATTTTCTCTTTATTATTATGAAAATTTATTTTGAATTAACCAGATGCCGGTAATAATAATTACTGCTGTCACGTTATTTTAACAATGTTGCCTTGACACCTATGAAAATGAAAATGAAAATGAAAATCTTTATTTACTACTTAAAAACTTATAAACTAAACATTATAAGGTAAGTAGCGAGGTATACAAAACATAAATTACTAATGGTTCTCGCACTAGGCAAAGCCTGTATCGCGAAAACCAGCTATGATTAATTATATGAAAGCCTCAAGATAACTATAACTAATTTAATCAAAATGTTTCATTATTATTAATACAATTTAAAAAAAAAAACATATAAGTTACCTACCCAAATTAAATTATTTTAAACTTTTCAACAAATTTTCTGTTTCATCATATGATAGAGATTTTAACCATTTCTGTAATTTTGATTTTGCCTGAAAGGCCAGTAAAGAATAAATTTCCTTAATGCCACAGTGTTTGACAACCTTTTTATAGATGAAGCATCGGACAAAATCTCCAAAACGTTTAGCAAAGGTTGTGGAGACAGTAGGCAATAAAATTCTCTTTGGATTTAATTTAGATCTGTGTTTCCGCAAAAATGATTCTGATGTATGGACTGAAAGAAAAATTTTAAGAATGAAAAGTTTCCGCACTGACAAAACATCGCTTTCTTTATAAACTTCACTGGTAGAGAAAATCCGCGGTTTTTTTAATAAGACTTTTAGAACGGAACGCTGAGCACGTTCAACCTGAATAAGAAACGTTTTACCAGCAGAACCCCAGGATCTTATACAATACACCAAAAGTGATTGACATAGTGCGTAGTAAACTGTTATTAAAGTTTCCATTTTAGACACACGACGGAGCTGCTTCATCACATGTATAACTTTCCTTACACGACCAGATAGTAAATCAATATGTTTTTTAAATGATAACCTATCATCTATAATTACACCCAAGTATTTGACTGATTCTACTTTTGTAAGATTCACACAGTCACCGGGTCCTACTTTACAACACAGATGCGAGTGTATTTTCAATAATGGAAGAGTAGAAGGGGGTTTTGACGCCTTTGTCTTGTGAAAACATGGTGTACATGGTTTTTTTTGTATTAAGGGTTAAAAGATTGTTTTGAAGCCATTTTTTAATCAAACACAATCCAGATTCCGCTGCAGAAAGAGCATCATCCCAGGTAGAACCACTGAACAACAAGGCAGTATCATCGGCGTAGCACACAGTTTCCATGTTTGCAACGGGGACGTCTTAAATATCATTTATATAGATAATAAACAATGTCGGTCCCAAAATACTACCTTGTGGTACGCCGTACTGAACTGTTTCTAGCTCACTAACAGTTTCTCCAACTTTTGTACACTGTCTCCGCTCTTCCAAGTAGGTTTTGAACCAATTAAGAGCGCAGCCACGAATTCCCAGGCACTCGAGCTTCTTTAGAAGGATCGGAGCGGAAACAGTGTCTATGTATTTGTTTATGATAATAATTATTTGTTTATTTTATTTATGTATAACTTTATTTACCTCCTATATATTATACACAATTGTTATACTTACATGTATAGTTTGTTATTATTTTTAATTAATATATTATGTATATATTTTACGTGTATAAGTTTCTTTATTTTATTCTATTTTGTATTAGTTGTAGGTTTATGTATTTTATATATTAATTCTAACACCACCGTCCAGTTACATTCTGCAGTTTTTCTTTCCATCTCAGGTTGTCTGGAAGAAATTGCTTTAAGCAATAATTATTTTAATTATTTTTTATTTTTTTTTTATTTTTTATTACGCATAAGTTTTTGTAGTTTTTAAGTTTTTATGTAAATATTTTTATTGGTGTGTAATAAAGAATTATCTTATCTCATCTTAAGAACTTACTCGTAATATAATATATACCTAGGTAAGCCATCCTAACCTATAATAGTTAATTGCTAAGAACTAGAATTATTATTAGCCTCATTGCTTTAAATTGACTATAAATTACAGTTTCTCAGTACCGATTTACGATGTACCTACAATATTTACCAACTATGCACCATAGACATAATAACAGAAATTAATAAATTAAATGGATTTCATTCTCAATTTAAAATGTAGTCAATCAAGGTAATAAAATAGTCAATAATAAAAAAGGACACTTACAGTATTTATTTCCTTTTTTCAGTAAATATTTGTTATTTTATTAATTTGATGTTTCATGTAAGTACTCACATACCTTATTTGTTTTTAGTAAGGTAGGTACCTATTAGTGCCTTAGATACAGTTGCATATTAATTATATTATCTACTGTATTATAATAATGTAATGGAAATTATCTCTAGGTATTTTTCTCGCGTGCATTATAATAATCGTAATAATGGAAATTATGTCAAGGCATTTTTCTCGCGTGGATTATAATAATCATTAAAAAAAATCATTGTCATCATAATTACGCTATAAAATACAGTTTTTACTTGATTAATTGCGGTTTGAAAAAAGCTAACATCATAGGTAATTCTTAAGCCGAAGGTCAGTCAAAAGGGGTTTGATTCAATTCCTATTCCTACTTAGCGTTCTCCATTTAATTTGTAAGAACAATAACTATAAAAATAGTAGGTATCATACTACTAAAAATATGAATTACGCATCGTCGGGCGTCGTGAATGTGTTGTGCAAATAAGTTACAAAACCACTTCGATTCTTCGAAAAGCTATTAGTATAAACTCTTAGAAATAATATAAATAGGTTTGGCTTTAGGTAGAAAGAAGAAATTATTGTCAAAATAGGAATTAGGTATAAGGTTATTTATAAGGTATTAGGTTCATACCTAGTCTAATAGATTAGTTATAGTCTAATCTGATGTTGAAATACTTGAAATCTTCGCAATCTTAATTTTTATTAAGTTTTCATGCTTACCATCATACTATATACTGTTTATATTATGTAGATTTTACATTAAAACTGCTGAATGGATTTTGATAAAATTCGAAAAAATAATAATAAAGCAGCTGTCTAACACATAGCTATATCATCTTTTTTCCGCGGATTCAATCCATTATAGTTATACATAGGAAAGTTCATGAAAACGCGGACGAAGCCAAGAACCTATTCACAGAAACAACACAAACATAAACTTTCTCTCTGTTTCACCGCACAAGCACCGCACTTTGATCTAAAAACCAATCGTTTTGTTGAGTAACGACAAAGGAAATCACATCATTTGAAAACAAGTTCTAATTCCTGACTATTTACTTTCTACGGGGATAGCGATTTTGTAGTATTTTGCAATATTTATTTTCTTTACTAGCGAAGGTTGCATACATTCATTGATTTTTTCCCATGATATTAACATTCCATTGTGAAGAACCATCAACTTGCTAGTGCAAAATGGAGTGCAACAAGTAAATGAATCTATTACAAAATAAACATTACGTAATGTTTTGGTTGAGAAAATTTCGAAATCAGGTCGTCAAAGCTGAGTGATGTAAAGGTAATAAGCTTACCGGGGCATTGCAGCACGTCGGTGGCGTGCGCGCAGGCGACGAGAGCTAGGGCGAGTACGAGCGAGCTGCGCGCGGCCATTGTCACGACTGCGCCGAGCCGGAGATGGGCCGCAACACAACTGCAAGACTACTCTTTAACATTATAAATGCTGCTCGCGCATTATCATCTTGATTGTTCACTTCATATAACTTTTTTTTAACTTAAATCAGGTAGTTTAAATAATAGAGCAAGTAGTTTAGCATCTTATGGATATTTTCCGGTTTTATGTTTCTAGTAGGACATAAATCATAAAATTGGCCTTATAACAAAAAAAATATTTAGGTAGAAACACGAAGACAGTAATATTATAGTCTATTTATAGTTTTTATAATGGACCCTGCGTTTAATTAAGCGCAATTTCCAGTGTCAAGTGTTCAAATTAAATAAAGTTGGTTATTAAATTGTTATCTACTCGTGTGAACGCCATTTTAGCATTCCCAATTTAACTCTAGTTTCTGATATCTGTCTAGGACAGTCAAGCTTAGACCTAATTTTACCACTCTCTGTTTGTTAGTTTAACATCCCGTTAAGTAATTAACAGTCCATAAATATACGTAAACTGACAGTGATTAAACATAACGGGATGTTAAACTAACAAACAGAGTGTGGTGAAATTAGGTCTTAACATTGTTTTTACAAATTATTATTAACACAAGTCACGTTATTTATCTATCAATCTAAACGAATCTTTGAGTTAATTAAGTAAGTATACGTAAAATTAGTTTTGAATGGCTTTAAATGTTAAGTGACAATTAACTATCCTTGGTAATGATTACTGATAGGTATGATAAACTATATGGCCTACCCACTTATGTAATTGTTATTTATTTATTATTATTAACAACTACACTATCCTTACAGTACAGGTACAGTACCTTATACAATTTTAATTAACATTTGTAGATATTGTGATCTTAAATTGTGATTTAGGTCAAACGCAAGCGTAGCATGGACTAGAAAAAAGAAACAACCAAAGAAATAAATTCTAGGGAGTTTAATAGTTTATTAAGAGTAAATGGAATAAGTTATTTACTAATGTAACAAATAGGTTCATTGGAGTGCAGCGTTTCGTTGGGCTCGCAGGAACTTCTGCAGTTGGCTCTGAGTTTGGACCTGGACGGAGTAGCACAGCACGCGCACCCCACTCTCGTTGTATATCCGCCAGCGTAGGTAGCCTCTCTGGTTCTGAAATTACGAATTATTTCATTACATGCACGTTTACATTTTATTATTCCGATAAAGACAAATTTAATAATAGCACTATTATGGGAATTACCTACGCCAAGATAGAGTCAAGTCATTTACTTAAGAAAATTACAATTATGTCTATATCTCTTCTGATAAAGGGGTTATGTATGCGAGGCAGTAATAAAGGAGGTCTTATACATATAGATATAGACACTATTATGAAATTCATCATCCTCATCTTACGTCCAACTACGTACTAAACATGAGTCTCTGCAAAAAAAAACATTAGATATGCAGCTTTTTGTGCAGATGTGCTATTTTTACCAAATTGCTTTTAGTAATAAATTGTCTGTGTGATTTTGTATTTTTTTTATTTTTTAGTATCTAATCTACTAGCTGACCAGTCCGCACCTTAGCTTGCTTTATTCTCATGTTTTCTCATCGTCTCTGCAAAAAAAAACATTACATATGCAGCTTTTTGTGCAGATATGCTATTTTTACCAAATTGCTTTTAGTAATAAATTGTCTGTGTGATTTTGTATTTTTTTTATTTTTTAGTAGGTATCTAATCTACTAGCTGACCAGTCCGCACCTTAGCTTGTTTTATTCTCATGTTTTCTCATCTTATAATCCTTCCCTGTGCTACAAAGACTATTTAAAAACAATAATTAATAACCACCTAATTTGTTAAGTTATAAAATTATAACGAAAAGTGGCATTGATTTTATAAAGAACTAGCGGCCCGCCCCGGCTCCGCACGGGTACATACATACACACATACACCCTTTATTAATGTTTATTAATGTTTTTTTGTATTTTTTTATTTTATTTACACTTTATTTTATTACATTGACTCCCTCCCCGTACCCCCAGTGACGCTTACATGGAGCATAGATCGCATGCTGGCTAGCTGAGCGCGGTGAGCGACAATCTCGCGACTTTTTTCTAATACTTGCATTTTTAATCTCGTGATATCTTCCGAATTAAATGTCCGAATTGAATAATTCAAAAAGTTATGAAAAGGTATTAAAGTCGTCTTGAATATAAAGTAATTTATTTTGATAAGGATTAATACCAAGGTACAAATGAAGAGCCTTTTCAAGAGGCGGCATATATTAATTAATATTTTAGAATAAAACTGCTTACTGTGTAAAAACTATAATATTTAGAATATGCTGTCGCGACACTTTTTGTAGATAATGATGAGTTCTGCAAAGTCGTAGTACATGATTTTGTTCTATCATCAATAGTTTTCGCAGCGCACGCGACGAAAGGAATTTTTCAGGTCTTTTTTTTACACCTTATGTTACATTATTGGAGTTTTAGTGAAGATCCCTAATTTTTTTTTAAATATAATATAGCCTATGTTACTCGGGGATAATGTAGCTTTCCAAAGGTGAAAGAATTTTTGAAATCGGTCCAGTAGTTTCGGAGCCTATTCGTTACAAACAAACAAACAAACAAACATACAAACAAATCTTTCCTCTTTATAATATTAGTATAGATAGAAAGGAATGTATTTAAAAATTGTTTATAAATAATTTTTAGATTTCCTATTCACTTAACATTGCAATGCCCCAGCTCATATATCATATCATAAATGTTACCCTATCATAGAATAGACGAATAATTCGAGATATACATAAGGTATGATAATAAGTTTCTAATGGTATTCAAATATATTCTATGTATTTATTTATGTATTTATAAGAACAAGTTATTTATAGATTAAAATAGGTTGATAAGGAAGTTAAATAAAATGATTTATTTACTTAGCTTCCTACAGGACATAACTTCAACTTCAAATTCTTCAAAGTTCTCAGAATATACCGTAAAACACTCCAACATTGCCCACATTTTTCGAATAATTACAATTTTTGTTATTTTTTTGTATGGGGACACAAGTATTTTCTATTCGCATCTGCAACTATAGGATATTTTGCATGTATTATTTTATTAGATTTTGTTATTCGTCAATATTAAATCAAGTATTTTATTATTTTTAAAGGCGGGCAATGTTATCTCGACTTATTGCCAACATTGCCCACGTTGATTTTTGACGCAAATATCTCCTCTCCGGCCTCTAATCAGCTGACAGCAAAACCTGTAGAAGAATTATGACCAAAACTGGCCATTACTTTAAAACTAAAGCGAATCCATGACAGGTTTCCTACCAAAATCCATGTTAGGCTAGTTGGGCAAAATTACCCTGACCTTGTTAGCATTTTCCATACAATTCGCTTTTCGCCTTTAGTAAAGTGATAGGGTTGGTACATCTCAGTAAACTGTTCTTGACTTTTTATTTCTTTTTATGTTAATAAAAAAACAAGATTATCTTCTATTGAATTATTTAAAAAACTTTCAAGTAACATGTTTGATTCAACAGATTCACATGCAAGTATTAACATTTATTCCGTGTTATTTTTAATACATTCTGGTTCCAATCTTTCGTCTTGACTTTCTTTGACGAATTCGAGATTTGTTCTTGCTTTTAAGAAATAATAAAAATAAATTATCTAAATAATCAAGATAATAATAATTAGCAAAAAAAAAAAAAACTCGGATGTGTCAACCCTAAGCTTATTTTGACTGCGGGCAATGTTGTCAATAGTAGATCGCAAAAATACTAGATAACTTTGCCCACCTTTATAACTTTAGTTATACAAGAGCTGCATCAGTGACAATAACGGTATAATAATACCTTAAGTTTTTTGTACAACATAATATAAATTAAACTCATCTGTGTTTTCTTCATCACGCACAATCCACTTTTGAATTTTCACCAAAATTTGCCCGCAAAAATACACTCTGTCTTTGACGAGTTCCAACAAGTTACTGAGTGACGTTAGCGTTACATCCAATAGACAGTGGTGCTAAACACAAAACCTATTTTCTACCAAAGTCAATAAATGTTACCATAGTATTCAGATATTTTTGCTATTAAAAGTTTTGCTTAAAAATTGGTCTTCGGGCAAAATTACCCTCGGTGGCAATGTTGGAGTGTTTTACGGTACCAGTTTCCTCTCGATGTTATATAGCACTTTTTTTGAAACGCACATAATTTTACAAGTATAAAAAGTGGCCAAGGGCGAGTCAGACTCGCCCATGTAGGAAACATTGTTATGATTTTTGAAGACCTAAAACCCGGACTGAAACTTAAAAACTTTTTTTAATCGAACCAATACGTGTGGGGTATCTATGAATAGGTCTTCAAAAATCATAACAATGTTTTTAACACCATTTAATTCTAAACTTGATAGTTTGGACGTGAGACTCTTCCAAAGTGGAAAACAGAGTGTCCCTCCCACTCTAATTTCTAAAATAAGAGGATGATAAATCTAGAAAAAATACATATTGTACATAACCATAAAAACTAACAACGAAAATTGGTTTGAACGAAATCTATCCAGTAGTTTTTTTATAATACGTCAAAAACTATTTCATATAAACAATTGCTGCGGAAGCCTACATGGGCGAGTCCGACTCGCCCTTGGCCACTTTTTTTAAACTGTATCACTACAATATAAACAGTTGAAGTCCATATTAAAATAGAAGAAATAGTTGCATGGTAACTTACCAAGGCCATGTTAACAGGCACACTCATGACGCTATAGAAGTTAGTGAGCCCGTCCGTTCTCACCGGGCACACCACACTGTCGCATAGTTCTGAAACCAGTTTCATGTTCACAACCATCACTTTCATAATGAGTACATCTCGTATATACATGCTATACTATCAGATACCCTATACACTCTTTGTTTCCAAGATACACGAGTTTAATGGAAAAGGTCTCCGATAGCGAGTTAAGTCTTATTTATCAAATGTTTTATGTGTTGCCTTTGTAAACAATTTCATATATAGTTCCAATGAACTCTAACAATGTTTAAAATGGACTAGGTTTTTAGTCTTTCCACATGTCACGCCCGAACCCCATTTAATATCCAAGATGTAGTTCAAACGTCTTAGAATTTCGTTCGAAAATACAACGCCCATGACGCACGTACGTTCTACTACGTCAAAACTGAGCGGTAAATAATAATACCTAGGTGTGTTAATATAATATCTGTATTGATACAATATCTGTATTAATATGGCAATTGGGTCAAATTCTAAATTATTTTCTTCATGACTTAATATAAATTTCACAATTTTATGACATGTTATTGTATTAATTATGTCACGTCTCGATAACGTGATTAAATTGGGTTTTCCGTAGAACCGTAAGCGCGTTCGTAGATAAGTACCTAATATATGCTATTAACTATCGATCTGAATGAAAATACTTATTTATTTGGTTTCATTTAATTTTCAGCTATATTTATGATCAGTAAATTTTTTTGTCAACGATGTTCATTTAAATGTGTCACTACAATTACGGGATAAGACCGTAAAATAATAAAATAATCAGGCTATTTGAATTAAACGTCTCGTTTCTTTACATCAGTAATCATTTATTATGGTTTATTAGCAAACCGTTAAATTAGTCAGTTAGTTACACTATTTATAACTCAAGAACGGCTGAATCATTTTTACATATAATACATTGTAATCGTTATTAAAAAAACTACATGTTCAACTAATTTTATAATATAGGTAGTTAATTTTGATGAAACTGTCAAATCTTATTTAAAGAAAATAAATTATAAACAGTTTTCTTTAAGATGTTTTTTTAGTTAGGTATTAAATGTCTAGTCTAGGTAGGAAATCGCAGCTGTTCCTTTTGTCCACGTTCTTTACCTACTGTTATCTGAGTCTCTTTATAAGTAGGTACAAAGTTTATCAAGTGCTTCCAGGAAATATAAATCACTATTTCACTTTAACTATCTATCATTGTTGTTTACTTTAGTAATCCGTTAATTTAAAAATTTAGTTTTAAACAAGTACGAAGAGGTACGAGTATACTATGTGCATTTGGTTTTTAATAAAATAATAGATAGAATGATTAATTTATATACTGGCATGGCTGTGGTAATTTGATATCTATTAGGTAATCGTAAATAATTTAATGCCGTTGTGCACAAGTGTCCCATGATTGATTTATTTTGACAAAAGAAATATTATTGTATTACTATATTACCGCTATCCGTCCCGCGGCTTCGGTCGCGTTATAATGATATATTTTTCTCACTGTAAATAGTAGACTATATTTTTCTTCTGGTTCTACGCTACCTCTCCACCAATTTTCAGCCCAAACGATGAAGCCGTTCTTGAGTTACACAGATTACACCCCATCTGTGTTGAGTTATAAATTGTGTAACTAACACGACTTTCTTAACTAGTACCTAACCTATATACTTACAAAAATATAAAAATACCAATCAGGTGACACGAATCCTAATTACATATGTACACGCTAATGCTTGAGGTGTCATTTCATCATCATCATAAACGTAGTTCACGAAAACAGTTTAAACTTAAACTACGTTTATTAAGTTTTTTTTAATGTACAAGATACATGTTGCTGTGCTTGCTCTGCTTTTCCTGGTACTTAAACTATATATATATATATATACAAGGTTTACCATAATGGATATATAAGCCGAGGCTTGCGTGTTGACCGCAGCAACAGAATACAAACCCGAAGAAAGATAAAAAAACGCATTTTCAGATTTCAATATCTTTACATTACTTATGAACACAGACACCATATTTGTATTCGCATTTATGTACCTAGTTATTATTAGCCTGCATAGTTCAAGGTAAACATAGTTTTTGTGCTCACTGAAGAGCTGTTTCGCGTGTCCTTGTGCTTTAGATTTGTGTTATGATTCTCGTACTTCGCACATCATTAATTTGCCCATTTTTGCATAATTATTTAGTACGCATATCAGATTAATTGATTTTAAATGTATAATTAGGTTTTTTAGTTACATTGTTTTATAATTTGTTTTAAAAACGTTCTTTAATGTAGGTACCTAACTTTTGTTCTCACCTGGGGTTACATCAGTCCGTAGGTCGATGTGGTTAATATTTATAACCACATTCTGATCCAGTCTCCGCGATTCAAAATCTGGAAACATATGAGTAAATTAAAAGTACACCTTTCGTCGTAGAATATGTTTCATAATAATATTTAATGTAATGGATTTAAACAAATCGGCTTCCGCAGCTAATAAGTGCTCCTGTAAGCTACGTAGCGGGCAGTTGGATGCGTAGCGACTCTACGCAAGCGGTGGCGTAGCGTCTCTACGCCAGTACGTAGAGGCCTACGCAGTAAAATCTAGAAGAAAAAGACTTCAACGAATCTCTCCGAGTTATATGTATAGAACAAGATATTTTTATTTCTGCTTAGATATATGGATTGAGGAAAGATCCAACGTTGTTATAATTAAGTAGGAAATTTGATTGAACAGGTGCATAACTTACATGCAAATCCAAAATAAAATAAAATCTACCTCGTTTGTCACTTCTTTTTCCTTGTGAGGTAAAGAAAACTGGAAACTAACATTAACATTTTAATGAACAACATTTATTATTTTATTATATACCTAGCTCTATTATTTTTATTGTTGTCTGGGCCATTTTTGTTTCTGTAATATAGCTTGCCTCACCTAACATACCTACCTACTACAACATTTTAGAATAAAGTAAACTTAATGTTTTTATTTTAGGACCTCTGTTGCGCATCGGGCGAACGTCTGAATGCGAAAGGCAAAAGGTTGCGGGTTCGATTCCCATCTCGGAGCAAAAATTTGTACCACCAGCAGATATTTGTTCTGGGTGTTTTGTACATATAGGTATAAAAAATATCTTTGTATGTATTTTACATCAAAATGGCACAAACTTTGAGCTTACCACGGGGCTAGACGTTGCGTGTGATTTGTACAGCAATATTTATTTATTACCTGCTCTAAATTCCAACTGGACTGGTACATGTTCTCCCAGTGTAACGTAGCAAGGCAGTCTCATCCCGCAGCCTTCGATGTTCACAGCGTACAAGTCATACGCCGATCCTGAAACATCATTTTTTAGAGATTTATGTGATTTATTTCCATAAAATACTAATGATTACTCGGACTAGTCATAGCAAACAGAGTTTATGGGGATTTCGTACTAAATAATTGTGTTTTCCTTAATTATTAAAATTTTTGTTTAAAGTGTATTATTAAATTATCCTATAACATACCCAAGCATAAGCACCCCTATTTACGTTCCCACTGCTAAGACACAGGGACTACTTTCTTGACGAGATGTTATTTTACTCAATTTCCCCTTAGATAAGTTTAATATTTTTTGTGTCTCATACATTTATTATTCTAATACTTCTAGTGCCACCTGAACTGTCCCAATAAGGTCTACCGCGTACTTTTCCCATAATGTTCCACTGACTCGCTATCATAAATCTATTAAACGATTATTTGTGTCAGATTAATAATGATTTGACGAGTTTAACAGTCGAAGCGTGGTTACTAAGTAATAAATAAGAACGACTATACTATCCGTATCTACCAATACAGGCAATAATAAAGATATTATATTTCATAGGAAAAATGTTTTAAGGAAAAATATATTTAAAAGGATCCCTTACATGCAAAAAACGTTTTGCACAGTAGTTACAAAACCTAATCTATTTAATATACATACAAACGTTTAACATCAGGAAGCAGGAAGAAGGAACTGAGCTGGGCTTGTGGAAGTTGTGGAACAGGTTATTACCAAATCTAATGAAGCGGATGATATAAATAAATAAGTAAATATGACTGGACAATTTACACAGCAACATGCAACAACAGCCCCGTGATAAGCTATAAGCTGTGTTACGGGAGCTAGATACTTAATAGAATAGAACATATATACATACATATTTTTTATTATACATATATAACATTATACATATATATTCTATGTACAAATGTATATAATCTGCTACATTACATATAACTTTAAAAATTCATTTTATAAAACGGGAATATAGTAAAACCATTCTAAAAATGAACTTCCCTCCAAAAAACCGTGATGATTTCAACGTGTGAGAGGAAATACAGAAAAACAGAATACACAGAAAAAAAAAAATCAGAATTCGGTAGAGGGGCGTTCATTTTAAAAATGGTTTCACTATACTCACGTATTAACAAAAAATTTCAATAATAACATATACCTAAGTATATATAATAATAACTTTAAAAATTATTTATTTTTAACCACAGTCGGTTAAAAATAATTTTGAAAGTGTAATACTATGTAGTATAGACTGTGTCAATTATAAAACTCCAACATAGGTACCTATAGTGTTTTATTTGCCAATATTGTACATATATGTATAGTACTTACATTAAACACGTATGTTTATACCTAGTCCTCGATTGACCTACCTGCTTAGGAGCTAAAGACAACCAAGTCATGTATAAATAGATATTGTAGCAGGAAGGTCATATAATATTTAACATGATGTTGCTAAGTAGGTAGGAAGTATACAGCAGGAAGGGAAATTTTCGTCATGTAGGTATGTCCAATAAAGACAATCTTATATAAATCTTAAATAATCTCTTATTATAAAACTGAAGAGTATGTTTGTTTGTTTGAACGCGCTAATCTCAGGCTATATTATACGAACTACGTAGATAACGTAAAAAACGCAAGTGAAGCTGTCGGCGGGTCGGCTAGTCTAATATAAATCTCCAATAATATTTACCTACCTACCTTATATTATCAAGTTTGTAAGTACGTAATTGCCTACGTATTTACCTATGTACGAGTATTTATCGATTCAATGATTAACTTTGATTTCTTGTTGGAATAGAATGACGCACTGGCTAGCACAAGATAAGCAGGTTTTTATACTTATGATGTACTCGTAAGTATACCTATTTATAGATAGAGGTAGGTATTATTTAAATCTAGTTACTATTATAAGACTTCCTATTATAATTTTATGGTCCATTACTACTTTTGTTTTGATAAAGGTGGCATAATGTTATTAGGTACATATTATATGAGGTTATTAATTTAATTGATAATAAATAGAATGAATGAATAATAAATGATTATGAAGATTACGAAATATACTCAATATGTACTACAATGTTAATTAATTTAAGTGATTTTATTATAGAGAAAAAATAAGTTATTTTTATAGAGCAGATAAGACTATAAAAATCAATAGGTAGGTATAAAGTTTCTTACCACAATCTTCAAAAATCACAGCAAATGTCGAAGGAAGGACTAAGAAAAAAATCACCCACGCCAACATTATTAACACAAAAATATTTCAAATAAACCAGTCGTTAAATAGGATGGTAGGTAGGTACTTTAATAAACAAACAATTCCTCGATGTATGAAAGTTGCTTGGCCCAAGATTATCAGGGGATGATAACGCCTCAAGCCGGTATTTCAGCTGCATTTGGACAAAAATGATTATCTAGAAACTTAGCTACTTATAATTATGTACTTATTAATCTTGTAATTACCGATCATAAATAATCAGGTAGGTACATCTCTTAATCACGATCATTTTATATTCACTTATACTCTGACATGCCACAATAAACCGCGTCGGCGGTCTCCAAGTAGGAACCTTCTTACATATTTATACTAGGTACTTACCTCCGCTCTTTTTTTCAAGGTGCTCAAAATAATAGGTTTAAAAGACGTAACCTCAGGGGGGGGGGTGACAGGTGTCCCGGCCACCGGGGGTTATTTTAGGAGGGGTATGGTACAAGTGTTTAAAATGTCTCTGGATAGATAGTACGAATATTTTTAACCACCTTCTGAAAAGGTTTTTAATTCGATTTGTTATTTTTAATTTAACCTACTTGTTTTTACCTTGCTGAACTTTCAACTAGTTATGAGAAACTATTCTGATAAAATAAATTAGAATTATTTGTAAGAATTAACTAGGTACCTAGTTAATTTACATTAATAGTCTAGACTAGAACTTGTTTAACTTTCGCGATTTGTTAACATAATTAAGAAGTTTAAAGCGGGTCTTTATCGCGTAATTTAATATTATATTTATCTCTTAGTCTAACTAACTTAAAGATTAATTTTATTTGAATGCTGGTCACGGATGCTGGTCTTTTCTGTGTGATCGTATTTTAATTCTGTCATGATTTAACAATATTTTAAATCATGACAGAATTAAAATACGATAAACAACGGGTAGGTATGCAATAAATAAATGATTATTAAGGTATCCAAGGCAAAGCGTCGCTAGGGCATGATATAAATATAGTGCCTAGGCCTAGGTTGTATGTAGTACCTAAGCACCAAGTTAAGGATTTTCATAAATACCGAGGCCGTAAGCTACATATTTCAAGGTGCTTTTGATATAAATATACATAGAACCTTTCATTACCAAACAGCTTGTGAGTGGTCAGCTGGCTTAGTCAGTAAATAATTAAACTAGAACTTTAATGATTTACCTAGTTACTTAGGTAGGTACCTACCTATAATACTTTGATTGGCTATGAGCCTTGGCCATGGTTTTCTAGATCAAGAAATACATTGTGGCGTTAAATTATCATTAGGTATCGTCAATGGGTATCGTCATATCAGCGGACGAGATGTTTGCTGTTACAAGCAGTGCAAGTACCCACGTAATAACTTACAACTTAGTTATGGATACCTACCAAAGAGAATATAATCACTACGTTATATGATACCTACTATAACTTGCATAGTACAACCATCTCGTTTCTCGGTAACAACGTAGCCGCAGCATACATACCTAAGCATACCTATGACAGTGATAGATGAAGTCTTTATTTATCCGACTTCGAAAACAGAAGGAGGTTTTAATTTATGTATGATCACCGATTACTCAGACTCTTGGACCTATTTGCAAAAATATTTTTTGGTTGATATAGTCTACCTATACTTTCCAGGTGTACACATAGTCTGATGCTGATGATGGTATCCTTGAGAAAATGGTGGAATTTTTCTTCTTCTTTTATTCGTGAGGTGGAATTCTAGTCTGAACTGGTTTTTTTTTTGTAAAAAGATTTGACGGTAACCGTGTGTATGTCAATGTCAGAATGGACTTCAATGGACCAAAAATAGTTTTTGTTTACTTTGCGAGCCGCACAGTTTTTCTGTCGTATTATTTTATTTCTCACTTTCTCAGTATTGTATATTATTTTGCTTTTGTTGAAGCAATTTATTGTTGTTGCAGCGAAATTAACTTACAGATATCATTATGTTGAAAATATGTTTTTTACCGAATCGTAAACACCCACAGATATATTTTTGGAGGCAACAACACAAAGCAAGAGTTAAAAAAGAACAGAAAGTGGCTTTAGATGTAGAAAAATTTATCGACAGTGTATCAGAATATCGACAGATAAAAGATAGTATACCTAGAACTTTATTGAGAAAGTATAAAAACCCTGAGAGTATGTATCTGATAGATAAAAAAACCGCGAAGCATATTACAAATTCTATTAAAGATCACATTAGGGAGTCACCAATAATAGAAGTTAACCCAGGTTTTGGAATTCTTACTAAGGAATTACTTGAATCTCAGAAAAGCTGTATTTATTATGAGATATTGAACCACTTTACACCTCATTTACATGTAAGTTCAAGCAAATCTTGTATATAATTACCTACTATCTAAATAAATACATAGCTATTATAAGTGCTGATTTGTTTACAACACTGAAAATCCACAACCTTTAAACATAGGATTACATAAAGTCCCACATTGGGGATAAAACTGTAATGTTATTTATCAAATATAAAAACCACAAAGGCTGTTTAATTAAAATAACTTGTTAAATAAACCACAAAAAGTCTAAAGGTACAGTAAATATTATTGTAATTATAATTTTGAAAATGATTAAAACTAAATTATGTTGTTTACAGAGTTTACAAAAACAATATCCAGATCGTATTATTTTAAAAATTGCTGACTTCCTTGGAATGTGGAAACTGGCCTTCAGAGATAAAATGGATGGCGGCAACAGGATTCATGAACTACTTGGTGACCTTGCAGTAGAGGAAAATGGTAATTAGCACATTATTTTTAATAAAAAAACTTAAATAAACTTAATGCTGACAAACTTACCCACAGTTACCCAGTTTGACAGAAAAATATTGTGAAGTACTGTTTTTAATAAATAAATAAAGAATGAATAATTATATTTAAACTACTTTTAGATCCTTATTTTCTCAAATTCGAACTCAACCCACATTAAGCTAGAGTTATTTAAATGTATGTTTACATTTTCTTTTACAGATAAAGACAAAGTGGTAAAGATTGTGGGTTCCATGCCTGGACTATCCTTTGTTAAACATTTGATAAACAATATAGTATTTTACAACACTTCATATCAATTGGGTAGACCAGATCTGTTTATCACTATGCCTGCCCATCAATATGAGGTTAGCAGTAATGGAATAAGGATATTACTTAATACTTATATTACTTATTAAATCTGTAAATTTTACTATGATTTCTTAACTGCACAAATAAATATTAATTCAGTTTCTTACAGACAATGAAATACAACAATCAAAGCATAAGTCCATCCCAGCACTATTTCAGATACTTTTCCGTTCCAAAGTAATCACCACAGTCCCAAAAGCTCATTTCCTACCTTGGACACACCCACCTACCAACAAAAGAGTGACATTGGTATGTATAACATTTGAAAACTATTAGGGATGAATTATATTAGACCTGGCCGGGGCCGGGCCGGGCCGTGACCGTGGCCCGGACGGGGCACATTACATACATTTTATATGAACTAGTTTATATTACATCATGTATGATCTGTGTCCCGTCCGGGCCGGTGTAATAGAAACTGGCCACAGTCACGGCCCAGCCCGGGCCCGGCCCAGTCTAATATAATTCATCCCTAACCAAGACAACTGAACCTTATTTTTTAAATATTTTGGATTCACTTATTCACAGATGGATGAACACAGTCACTATTTGGTTAATATCACACAAAGAGATAAATTTCCTTGTCCATCAGAGTATTTACCTTTGCTGTGGTATTTCTTCAAGCCACATATGTTTTCGAAATGTACCAGAGTAATTCCTATGCTTGAGTAAGTATGAAGTAATTTTTCAGCTAGTGTAAAACTGCTTCCTCTCAACTGGTTGTTTAATCACATGTCAGATAGTCCGATTTTCGTTGCATAGTAGTTTCTATAAGTTATTTTTTTTTTACATTTTGATAAACAAACATATTGAAATAATAAAGGAGCTAATTAATTGATTACAATCAGTTACACAGTTACAGTTTTTTTCACTGTAAAGTAGCTTATGTGCATGCATGTGTCAATATTGAACTTATTCTCTACATATTTAATTACTACAACCTATCTGTATATTTATTTCAGGCAATGGATTCCTGGCTGCGGTATTTGGTTAATCACAGGGCAGGATCCTCCTGATACAAATGTGGCCCTATCGCCGGGCGAAGACGACGCAAAACTTCCTCACATGACAATATTCACAGAATTCGGGGATCTTAATCTAAGTCAAAAGATTACCGTTTTCAAAAAGTAAGTATTGGTACTTATTTCTCAGTTTACAAACCCCGAGGTTTTTATGAAAAATCATTCGTCACAAGTATATCAGTGACTATAATTTGTTAAATTTAACAATTTTGTGGTTGAATTTTGTAGATGTGGCTTCTTAATTCTGATCGAATTCTATATACCTACCTAAATAAACCGTAAGCTCAGGTATAAGATAAATGTTATTTGTTTATAAGGGCTGTGGATTTTTTCATAAAAATAAATAAATTAACTTAATTTCAGATTCATCTCATGGCCAGAGTTCGAACAGTGCCAATTTAGAATAACGATGGAGAATAATTTACCGAAATTTGTTACTGCCATAGAGGATGATGACAAAGATACTATAATCACGCATATTGACGATATGGACCACTCAGATTCAGAAATTGAAACATAAAATAAAAAAACAATAAATCTTTTTATGGATATATAATGTTTTCCTCTCGCTATATACAATATCAACAACATTGGTAAATAAAACAGCAGTTTATGGATAAATTAAATTAAGAAAAATTCAATACGATGATAAGTACAATGTACTTATAATTATTAATATTTAAATACTGATTTAAAATACAATGAAATGAACTAGATACATTTTAAAATAAAATTCTAGTAGAAAATTAAATATGAAAAATAAATTACTTATTATAGTAGTTAGACCTATGTACTATTCCATAAAAACGACATGGACAACCTTTTTATAGTTTAAGTAACTGAGCCACTACAATAAAACCTACAAGAGACTAGACAGTAAGTAGGAATAATACAAAAGGTTTATGTCCAGTGAAATGTAGATAGGTAATTAATTTAATTCATAACATTCACAAATTAATTCATCAAAAAATATACCCAAATTAGATATTGCTTCGTAATATCTCAATTATTAGCAACAACCCTTTAACTAAACAATGTTAACATAACTTGTGTATAAATGATAAGGACGGTTCTAATGATCACCTACATAATTACTAGGTACTACAAATCCACAAAACAGATAATAGGTACTTCTCTCTTTATTTAAATAAATTTTATAATTGAAATGGAAGATTTACCTATCCAATTCTTGTATTATGTATAAGTGTTCAGTGCTTCCTAAGTAATATTAATAATCACTATTTTCATTTAAGACTTATGAAAAAAATATAAATTAATATTGTATAATTTCAATACTTGCTACAAAGTAAATTAGTGTCCTCCACCATATATACAAATTTCTGTTTTAATTTTTTTATATTAAACTAATTTTCTACATAATTACATTAATGAAAACATCTTAAACAATAGAATATTATCGATGTTATAAGTTCTGAAAATGTCTCTCGTTATAATGATTATGCCCAGTGGATTTAGGTGTGATATAATTTAGCGTGGGTATATCAAGTGGCGTTTTATTATTTTTTGATACAAACTTGTTATTTATATTTTTTTGAATATTTGAATTTGTGTGAACATTAAAACTTATGGTATTGAGGCCGTTCTGCGGCTTTACGCTGGTACTTGAGACAAAGTCTGTCCATTCGTCATCGTCAGCGAACACGGGCGCTGTCCTTGGTACTGCCGATTGTTTGGGTTTGCTGGATACGAACTCGCCCCAAATGTCCTCATCTGATATCTGATTATTACTATTAGTGTTCTTCTGAGCATGGACCGGTGAAGCTCCTTTACTGCTGGAACCGCCAGACCCTGAGGCGGTGCTGAGATCACTTTTCAATGATTGCAATGTCTCCACAGGATTGAACCTAGAAAGGTCTTGTAAATCTAATCCAGGATTAGGCCAGTTGATTTGGGAATAACCTTCCAAAGACAGTGGTTGCAATATTTGGGTTGTTTTTTGAGTTTTCATTGGAGCCATTGAAATAATTGGTTGTGGCTGCAGGAAATCAGACGAAATATTACCTAAAGAGCTCGTGTTTGGAGTAAGCTCTGTTGGATTAAAACCTAAACTATGAGTTAAAGCTTCAGTTGGTCTTATCGTGTTTTCAAATGATATGGAATCAGACTTATTCATTTTTGGGAATGTATATTGGAAATCCTGTAACATTGACGGACTTTGACTCATGCTTTGGGTTGGAATGTTTCTAGGAGTGTTACTTCTAACATTGTTAAGAACAATATCACTGTCTTCGTTCTTTGATGGCATGGCTGACTGAAAAGTATCGAAATCATCGTCAACAGTTACATTATTAAGTACATGAGACGCTATTGGTGTCTCAACCTTTGGTTCAGATCCCAAATCTGCTAATTTGGTCTCAATATTTTCAACAACAGGTTCAGGAGAAGATTTGCTTTGCTGCGGTGCTGTGATGTGTGGTTGTTCTCCGTCCCATGTTGATTTAGATATAAAGTCTGAGAATTCTTCAAATGTTTCCTTGACCTCGCCTGGATCTGGCCAATTAAGTGATGGCATAATCGGTTCCATTTTTATGGGTTCTAATACCTGTATCTGATAAGTTTCACTGTTTTTTGTAACATTTTCAGAATTAGGATGTATATTTTCTTTAGGTTGCGGTGAGGTGACCTCTGAGGTGCTTGCAGACATGCCTTTGAATTCTTGGAATTCCCAGTCGTCATCTTCCTCTTGTTTCTGTTTAATTGATTGAGTGTTAAAGTTTCGCCCTGATTGGTTGTTTTCCAAAGTAGGTTGAGGTAAAATAATTGGTGGTACATTGTCATAATGTATTGTTTTAGATCGTGGGGTCTCTGAATCAGTGGGTGTAAAGATGTGTGTGTCAGGCAAGTTGATTTGTCTCAGTGGTTGAACATTTAGGGTACTTGAGTAAATCTTGTCAGGCTTTGAAGAAATCACAGCTTCGAAAACATCAAGGTCAGATGAAGTAACCTCGACAACACTTTCACTTTCGGTATTGCAAGCTGGAACATAAACAAATCATTATACTGTGGGCAATAATCGAAACTCGAAAAAATCATTTATTTTAAGCTAACACAGGAATTATTTATTATTAGGTAATAAAATTACATTGCAAACAGTTGTGTGGTGCCGATCCAAGAATATTACCATCCCATTTTATAAAGCGGATATGCCCATACAAACTAAGGGATTTATGAATTCCATAAGACCAACAAACTGTGTGGTTCTGCATATTGTGCTAACTCCACTCTAAAACCGCCAGCCAGGTGAGCGTGGTGATCTATAATTACCATATCCCCCAAGACCTATGGTGTGTAGTAAGTGTATAGGCTATTATGACGATTATAAACAGATAAAACACCCTATACTATACAATTTAAACACCCTATAGGCCTATACTATAATTTTATAGGGTGTCTCAGAAAGTGTGCACTTTTTAAATTTAGCATCATTTTTTTCGTGCAAGTGGCATTTTACGGTTACATGTGATTATTATTATTACTATCTTATACACTAAACTGGGACACGCCATAAATGTAAATACAATTATTAATATAAATATACTACACAATTTATACAATATTTTATAAAATACTTATTGAAAAGAAAATAATCATAATCATTGAATCCATTAAAAATTATGTTGTCAGTTAGTACACTCCTAACATTGTGGTTATTAATAACACTTACCATTTGATAGCAGTTCAGAGATTTTGAGGGTGGAATGGTTTTGAGCCATTTGGTCTAAGGTGGCCATGAGGTGTTCTAAGTCTAGGAGTAGGGCTTCGGCATAGGTGACTAAAGGATAGGAATCAAGCGAAGGTACAATTTACAGGTGGGAGTGTATCCATGTGCAAGACATGCAAAAGAAGTTTACATTGTGAGAATGTTATTAAGCTTAATTTGTTTATAGTCTTACACGTTTACACACATCAATTGTTACAAAGTGCATTTGACGGTGTTCTTGTTGAGTTGGTGTGCCTCAGTCAGTTCAGTTACCCTTAGCTTTCTACAAGTTAAGTGTGTATCTCAGCTGTGTGTACTTACATTCTTGGCCATCTGAAGAAAATGGGTCAACCCAGCCTCCTGGTTTATTTGTCGGTTTCTCTGTTGATGGAGCTTCAGTGTGTGATGAGTTAGGTGTTTGTTGTTTTTGAGGCTGCAAGGGAGCGTTGCTGAGGTTCACAGCATATTTCGGCATACTGTACCCCCATTTTGGGCCAAATAACTGAAAGACATTTTAAATATTGTTCAGTAAAAATATTTGCATACATAGTAACTAATTAATAGTAATATAGGTAACATGGTAAATTGTAAACCTTATGCTGATATAAATTATGATAAGAAACACAACACAAGATATACAACAATGAAAATAACACAATTAGAGCAGTAGGTTATAAGAATCTAAATATTTGCTATAGGTACAATGATTTTTTGGTTTGTAATATTAGTAGATTTTTAGTACAGCAATAGCTTCTAATGAACATGGCACTAAATAATATTTAAAACTAGCTTTCCGCCCGCGGCTTCGCCAGCATTATATTAAAAAGTAAAAAATCCTATGTCCTTTTCCCAGCTCTAAACTACCTCCCTGCCAAGTTTCAACCCAATTGGTTCGGCCGTTCTTGAGTTATAAGTGAAGTAACTATAAGAGATAAGTATATTAACATTTAAGTGTGTTTTTTATTCTCTGTAACAAACAATGCATGTCCAGCTTACAGTTTCTGGGTGACCTTACATCATTATTAACCACATCATAGTGTTTTAGCTACAAATTATTTTAATAAAAATATTTTTCTGTTAAAATAAATCTGGTAATAAAATGGAATCTTATGAATAAAATGGAAATATAAAATTACTTACTATGTTCCTAGAATCTATACACAAAGCTCTGAGTAATGTCTTCTGCCCATTTGAATTATTCCAGTTAACTATGTATGGTTGTCTGATATCAGTTTCTCTCAGGTGTCCCCATGTTTCACTGAGCATGCTCTCTAGCTTCCCGGCAATCTCCATATCTGTCTCACTTAATTCTTCCTCAAACACTGAACAAAGAACATTGGAAATACTCTCCATGAACTGGCTTTCATTTTGTAGCAACTGAAGGTTTATATATGGTTCTTCACCAGAACATGTAGCTTCTTCATCTTGGCTATGTTCAACAGCTGATGATTTGAAGTCATCAAAGTCACCAAAATCATCATCATCATCTAGTGCAATTTGAATGTTATCTTCATTTTGCAGAGGCTCAGAAATCTGGTCAGTGTTTGAGGTCTTTGGATCAATAGTATCAAAATTTGCAGTAAAATTACCAAAATCATCATTTTCATTTGAACAAGGGCCATCCCAGGGGTTTTCAGGCTGGTCTACAATTGGGGAAGTTTTATTGTTAGGAACAGTAAATTGAAAGTCATCAAAGTCACCAAAATCATCATCAACATTGGAATTACTGCTTTCATCCTTATCTTTTTCTAATGCATTATTGCAGCTAAGAGTTTCTGTTACTGACTGACTAGCATTTTCAAGTTTATTAGACATTTCCTTGACCACTTGGTCATCTAAATATGCCTTTTCATTGAAGCTTGTAGATTCTATAGAGTTAACATTTATTTCTGGACTAGGTGATAATGTTCTAAGGTCTGCTGGTACTTCATTTTCAACAATATTATCACTAATAGAAGAATCAAGACTCAGGCTAATAACAGCTTCACTTTCTGCTTTATTACAAGAATGAGCACTTTCTTCACTAATGTCCAAATCTAATTCTTCATCATTATTGTCCTTTTCAGTTCGAATTTGTCCTTCATGTAAGCTTATGATTTCCTCATTATTATCATTGTGGGCATCATGACTGATGTCTAAAGAATCTTTACTTTCGCGTGAGGGGGAAATTTCAACATTTTCATTAGATCTCTTCAGATTATTATTTTGAAGATGGTAAGAAGAAAAGTTTCCGTAGCTATATTCATCGTCGTCGTCTTGAGATACTAAAACAAAACACTAAATTTAGATTCTAAGTAAAAATTAGAATGGTACCTGAGCAACACAAATGCAGTAGTATTTCTTATAAACATTTTCATTCACATTGCAGAGTTATTACTTACAATTGTAAGATATATCAAAATCCTCTTGGTATTTGTCTTCTTCACACTGATCTGGAGGTGGAGGTGTGCAGCAAACGAGTGGAGGAATCGACATTCTACAACCAGACTGATCAAGGATTATGAAAACACTTTCAAAACTCACAGATAGAATGCACTATGATTTTGAATCCGAAAATCTACATATTATTTACCAGTACGTAAGGGCGTAAAATGAAGACAGCTGTTACAAATCGACGATAATATTTTCTTAATTTTTGATACAAATGAAAGAAAGAAACGAATGCACGAAACGAAGATCTGAAATGACATCCGAACAAGTCAAGTACGTTTGTGACGTTTATTTGGCAACATAATGTCATTGTCATTTGATGTAGGTGTATTGTCTCTGGTCGCTATAACAGCCCCATGCCCGCCCCAAAGTAGCATGAATACTTTTTCGTTATCTATAGGTTTGGTTTTGATTCCGACACGGCCAGTTTAATTGTTCACTCATTCCAATTAGCCGTTTACCTACTCATTCTTCAACTCATTCATTCTCATGAGAAAGGAGCTTGAAGTCGGTGGTAGTGTTTGTTTCTTGCCAAAACAATTAATTAATTTATTATATTTAGAGTGTTTGGTGAAAAAAGGAAACCTATTACAAGCGCCTTGCCCGTTTTAATTCATAAAACCGGTAATTATTTGAGTACTTATAAACTTATTACTTAGTAAACATTGATGAATGGATCGGGTCACTTTGACTAGGTTGTAGTTTTATGGCGATCTTACTATATTTTCTAGTCTGACTAAAGTTTATATCTATTTCATAAGAAACTATCAATCTTTGAATAAGAATTAGTTAAAATTAACTGTAATTTACTTTATCGAAAGTACTGTCAATAACCTTTGACATGTGTCACTGCTTACGTGTCAGCCGACTACCGATACCTTCATTTTGTCCACCATCCAATAATTTTACAATTATCTTTGATTCTATGTGAATAATTCAATAAATAAAGTTACGACATAGGGTGCGTTTACTATATTAATGATTACACATTGTATTTCTGGGAGTTTTGCTTACATTTTATATATGTTTAGTATAATTCGTTTCATGATAGAAATACTGTGATTTTATTTATTTACATAATACTAGACTTTGTTACTCACTGTCAACATGTTACTATTGTATTTATCTTTAGTTTCATCTATTTCACACATAAAACCTATAAATTGGTAGTTTCATTCTACCTACAAATTTCTGCCTAGTTTCTTAGTAGGTAAATATTTTATTTATCACAATAATATCCAATACACTTTGATTAACAGGAGACAGGCGGTGCTGCAGATCTAATGGAGCTGCAGGCATTGTTAGTTCTGTGTGGGCTGGGGGTTGCGGGGATTGCCGTGTTTCTGCTCATGGGCCTCTTTTCTAACTCTGGCACTAGCTATGAGGAAGCCATGGCCCAGCAGAGGAAGGCTACTACAGAACTGCTGGCTTTAGCTGATGGCAAGAATAAATCCAAGAAAAACAACAAAAAAGCTATAAAAAAGGTAATTTAATTATTTGCCTCACTTTATTCATTAGTGCTGTCTATTAAATTTATAGATTTATTCACACATTTTATGTTTTTTAGCAAGCAAAGAAAGAAAAGAAAGAGAGTGTAACTGCATCAACGAGTAGTGAGCCAGAAAGTGAAGCACATGCCGAAAGTGGTGTAGAAGATGAGCCATCTTCTGAAAAGGGACATGTGGAGTTTAGTCCTCCTGTTGTGGTCGATGTGCCCAGAGATGCTCCACCCCATGTTAAGGTAATAAGTCAATTCAGATCTCTTGTAAGTCTTGTTAAAAAAATTGAAACTTGTGAACTAACAAAAGTTACTGCATGGTCAAAAACTAAGGGTTAACATTTTATTGATAATCTGTAGTATCATAGCTCTTGGTACTTGGTCTTTTACTATTATACTACTACTGTTACTATTTCTTATATGAATTCAAATCAACTTATGAATATAACCAAAGAATATAATAGAAGGCAGCACTCTCTGCTATTTTGTTCTGATTGAAAAACAGCTGAAGTGTTTGTGAGTTATTTTGTTGTCTACTTGGTAAAGTTTTTTATTTATAAAAATTGAAAAATCATTCATTAATTTAAAAAAAGTTAAAACCAATCTAGGGTAAATAAAAAGTAAGGGTGATATTGCATACTCATTCTTAAAATTTTCTCTCATAAGCTTTAACACTCCTTGTAAATTGATGTATTATGCAGATATTTATTGAACTTTATTGGGCACTCAATGCAGTCTGACTCATCCACATTACTCATATTATATAAGAGAACATGAGAACTATGAATAAACAATGAATATAAAAATCATTTAGCATCAAAAGCTTGAATAAAACTAACTATGGTCCTCAAAAGTGACACAAAATAAATGTTTTTCAATTATGTTGTATTGATATACAATAGGTACTACTGTAATAATCATGTATCTTTGGAACTCCAAATACGTCATATCTCTACAGATTCGCAAACGTGGCAAAGATCATAAAGTTAAGCCTATTCTGGTTAACAAAGAGGATCCAAGCATTGTTAGTGATCCGGGCGCTATAAACGCCAATGTAACCAATCACTTTGAAGAAATGCACCCCAAGGATGAATTTGAACTACTGCATGCTACACTTGCTACTGAAAAAGTGAGTGAGGCAAAATTTGTGCCTCTATATGGCCAGTGAATTATGTTTGTGTTCGTCTAGTAACATGTAGATAGGATGTATGTCACTAATTATCTTGTCTTATGGTTTGTTTATTATCTTTGTGTATTGTAACTGCATATTTAGCACTTGGCATGCACAGCATCAAATCTCATATTTCACGACAATAGAATGTAGCTACAGTAGTTACCATTTCTCAGAAATAATAACCATTGTTTAGAATTAGGTATCTTGGTTTTATGTTATGCATGTGATATTTTTTATGTATCCTTTATCAATGTCATGCCTTGCACAATCTATTACTTTGCATGAATGCCATTAATGTTACTGTGTTATAATGATCCAGCACTATATTATGCTGTGTGTTAAAAAGCGATTTATTTTAAGAATCTTATAATTTTTAATGTAGTCAAGTACATTTTGGTCAATTGGAAGTTAAAATGTCTATTTATTTTGCTATAGCAACAAGAAAAAGCTGAAGAAGTAATTGAGAAGAAAGAGAGCAAGCCGGCGAAGTCAAAGGGAAAAGCTTCTAAGGCTGTATTGGCTGCAGAACCGAAGGAAGAGGTCAAGGAACGCCGGAACAGCGGTGAACCAGCGCCTAAAGAACAACGCAAAGGTACTATATTATATTTCATTAGATTTCCATCAGCGGCATTGCCCGCGTTTTAATACATTCCGTATATATACTTTACGTTATAATTAATTTCTCGCCGTAAAATAAGCTTGGTAAAATTATTATTATGTTTTTCTGATGTGTAACTATGTTATTGTAAGGTTTCATCAAATAACATTCAATAGTTTTTGCGTGAAAAATAAAACAGCAAAGATTAATTCAATCTTTTGCGTTTGTAATATTAGTAGGACTAGCTTTCTGCCCGCGGCCCGCGTTATTTTAGATTCAATAATTAAGCAATGTAAGGTAGAGTATTAAATTAACGTTCTTATTATTGACTCTGTAAACGGTAAAAGGAGTGACGTTTGTTTGCTTTGTATGTTTGTTCAAGTGGATGAAGCAACTTGGGGTGAAATTAGTACCAGAAAAGTCCAATTATGATTTTTGTTAATGTAATTAATGTTTAATGTAAAGACATTATCCACCCAATACCTTAACCGATAATTCTAGAGGAGAGAACAAAAAGATATAGTTTTTAAGTCATCTAGTAAAAAATGTGCTAAATCTGCTGATTTACATTGGTTGCAACCTGTTTCCAAATCCGAAAACAATGAGTGAAGCCAGCAAAATACATGAAACTTATTTATCATAAATTGTCAATTAAACAAAATATATTAATAAAATTATTAGTTACAATCACTCCATAAAATGCGTAGGTTCAATTTATTCCGGTCCGTGATGTTTGTCAGATAAATGCTAAATCAGTGGAGGCGAGAATGGCAACAATGTACTCTCATATCATTGTGTCAGTTATCTATGACCTCTATGATTGTCATTTACCCTACATGCCGATTAAATATTACAAATCTTAAGATTAAATTATCAAGAATTCATTATGAATTTAGCATATATGTCATGATAAATTTAAAATAAATAAAATTCATTTACTTTGTGCCTAAAGTAAATAATAAGATGTTATGAGTTTATTCTTAGACACATATGTATTATTATATCTACATATAAAAATAAATGCCACTTTTCGTTGTAATTTTATAACTCTAGAACGGCTAGGCCGATTAATGTAGGTACTTTTGGTTTTAAAATAGTCGTAGTAGCTTTCGGCCAAAACCCCTTACTGCGAAATGTCGATAGAATACATATGTTTAGATATTGTTGTAGAAATTCATTGTCTACATGACCAATTACAAACATTCATGTTTGTTTTCTTATATGTTTAATGCCTTATATATACATTACAAGCTTTTCGCCTCACCACTACGCAAGCGTTTTAATAGATTTTCGCGTGGTAAAAAATAGCCTATGTCCGTCAATTTAGCTACCACCATACAAATCAGTTCAATAGTTTTGGGTGAAAGCCTGACATACAGAAATTCACTTTTGCATTTAAACTACTGAGGATGTAACGTTTTGTTCACAGCTAAAAAGGCCGATAAGAAAGCCGTAGAGGAAGTAACTGAGATTCCCCGCGAAGAGGTAGTTCCGCCATTGAACGCCCCGCAGCCCAGCGAGCTCACGACCGAGAAGCTCTTGAAGCAGGCCCTCGTGACTGCGCCGGCGCCCGCCGCCTCCACCGCCACCGCCACGCCGCCCGGCGGCAAGAAGAAGAAGAAGGCTGAGCAGAATGTCCTCTCGCTTATGGGTGAGTGACAATTATACCAAATCCATACCAAGATAAATAGAACAAAAAAAAAAACGTTTACTCTGACATCACACACACAAAAGTACAAACACATGGTCAAACATTACTTATAACTATTAGATACAAAAATAAAAAAGTTAAATAAAAATATACTTAGACAAAGTACTATATCTAACCTATCCCACTTACTTAATACAGCACACTATATAGTTATTGTTTGCACTTTAGTGTGCAGGTGGCAAAATGGGTCAAAATGGATAGGTATAATGGACAATATCATATAATGGACACACACATGTGTCCATTATATGATATTGACGATTAAACTGAGAAGATGGATCATGTCCTGGGCAATCTTTATCCATCAAATAATATCCCAGACACTACAGCAGCATTCCTAATGTCTATAATTTAACAGTTGCTGACGTTGTAAAAATCATTGAATATAGAGACAATCACGCGACCTTTTTCGTGAGAAGCGGTTCTCAGGCCACGCCCACTGGCCCGTAACGTGGTCGTCTTCTTAACATGCCGGTTTCCACACGATGTTTGCGTTCACCGTTAACCGATTCTTCGGATTGAAAGTCGAGTGTGCTCCCACTGAGCCAATACGGCTTTTGGCTTTAGGCATTGACGTATTTTATTCCTGTTTGTCTAGCTGGCGACAGCGGCGGCGTGAATGTGAACGAGCTGGTCCGCGTGGTGCGCGACGCGGCGCTCTCGCGCAACGAGATACAGATCCTCACAGACGCCTTGCTCAACAAGCACCATGATCCGCTGCCAGAACATTCAGACTGGACTGAGGTACATGCCGATGAGACTTATATATTCATTCCTTTATTATAATAACCCATATTACGTCCGGGAACAGGTCTCAATAAATCTATTATACTTGCGTGCAACTGAATCGACCTAAGCCAAACTTTGGGAGGGTTACCAGACATAGTGGTCGCAGTGAGTTGCTAAAGAACACAGAACGAAGCTATATTATACAGGGTGGGCCTTAACTGTATACCCGGTTTGTTTCGTCTATATCTCAAAATCCAGCGGGCGGACGGAGACGCGGGGGGTGTGGTAAGACGCGCCATTTCGTGGAAATTTTAGTCGCAATGGAGCCATTCACTGGAGCTCAGCGTGCGGTGTGCGTTCGCGCATATTATGGGAACAATAATTCTGTGACAATTGCGAGGCGCAATCTTTGAATATCAAGAGGACCACTTTGAGGAGGATTTTGCATCATGATTTGCATCTTAAAGCTTATAAAATTCAGAAAACTCAGTTAACGCAAGAATCAAAGCCAAATGATGCTAATCTTCGACTAAATTTTGTCAATGTAATGCTGGAACGTTTTAACAATTTCTCTAACATATTGTTTAGTGACGAGGCCAACTTCCACCTCAATGGCCACGTCAACAAACAAAATTGTAGGTTTTGGGCGGAGACTAATCCCCGACAGATGCATCAACATCCTCTGCACAGCCCTAAAGTCGTTGTGTGGGCTGCAATATCAGCTAGAGGAATTATAGAGCCGTATTTCATAGAAAATGCGCGTTCATAATATGCGCGAACGCACACCGCACGCAGAGCTCCAGTGAATGGCTCCATTGCGACTAAAATTTCCACGAAATGGCGCGTCTTACCACACCCCTCGCGTCTCCGCCCGCCCGCTGGATTTTGAGATATAGACGAAACAAACCGGGTATACAGTTAAGGCCCACCCTGTATATGTTTCTATTATCGTTATAATGAGTTTAAAAAAGTATACATAATATTTTTCGTCTATCTTTTAGGGCCCCAACGACCCGATGCAGAAACTTAAGAAACAACTCGCCGAAAAAGAGAAGGCCCTCACTGATGAGATGGAGGCGTCGCAAGGTTTCCAAGCTAAATTAAAGGAACTACGGTAAGCAATATTTTTATTTATTGTCTTTTATGTAGTCATATTCTAATTCGGCTGAATCCCTTTACCTATTCCATATACAATAATTAACCTTTCTATGTACATGCATATACAAATAAGTAAATTTTTACATTCAGTGCGAGCCTGAACGCCGAACGCGTGCGAGCGACAAGCGCGGGACGAGCGGGCGAGCAGGTGGCGGCGGCGGCGCGAGCCGAACTACACACGCTGCAAGCGAGGCTGCAGCGGCTGCTGGAGGAGAACCACGCGCTCACACAGGACAAACTGAAGGTAACTCAGCGCGACACAATCGGCGATCAGTACGAGTTCGCTGCAACGACGTCGGCAGCGCTTGTATGAAAATAGCCACGCTTCTAAACAGGACAAACACAGAGAGAGTCAATAGCCAATGAGCGATTGACACTGAACTCATCGGCAGGGTTGTAGAGTGCGTTATCAATACTAGTTGACACACATTTTAATTGTACCATTGCATGTTTCATCATATATTTAAACAAATGTGGTATATAAAATCTAGACCATTGTGATTTATACTCTACATCGACTATTACTATCGGGTAAGATTATGGCCCGAAAAGATCTTCATCTATTCATTCGTGGCGTGTGGCCGTATGATATAAACTCATCCCATTACGTCGATAATAACTAAGGCAAAATAGATTGGTTTTGGTCTTACAACTGTCGTCCAATTCTACGATACAACCAATTCAACTTTTCTCATAGTTTGATATTGATATCGTTATAAAAGCCTGTAACATACTATCTGTGTTGTTACAGCTTCAAACAAAACTCAGCGCTGATGTCGACGCACAAGCGCAGAGAAATCAAATGGAAATACAGATGCATATGCAGAGATTTTCAGAGGTAAATGGGAAACAGCGAATATATTTAAAATGTTTCTAGATAACACTTTAAAAACTGATTTAATTTGGACGACAGTAGTGCGTTTTGATTATTTACATTAATCTCGGTAAGTTCGTAGTCAGTAGTAGATCATCTAAGTTATAAGGGGTCAACTATGGCAAATCAAACACAACTAATCCTCAATATTCACTTGATAATAATTATATTTGTAGGCCATTCGTTTTAACACAACCACTAATTTAGTAGTAGTTGTTTTGTAAAACAATAGGAGAGCTCATATTGAGATAAACGGGCAATACAAGAACCTTATTTACCTAATTTTGTTTATAGTAAATTAGGAGAGGTAACAAATGAATGGTTGTTTGTAGACGGAGGCGGCCATTTGTTTTAACACAACTTCTAATTTGGTAGTAGTTGGTTTGGTAGTATGTAAAATAATAGGAGAGCTCATATTGAGAGAAACGGGCAATACACGAACCTTATTTAGTATTTTTTATAGTAAATTAGGAGAGGTAACAAATGAATGTTTGTTTGTAGACGGAGGCGGCTCTCCTGCAGCAGATCGCGGCGCTGCAGTCGGAGTGCCAGGCGCACGCGCTGGACGCCGGCGCCGCGCGCGACTCCATCATACTGGCGCAGCAACACGCCGAGGCCATCGCGCAACAGCTGCAGGTAAAAACTGACTTATTATTCCTTAACACTAATAACACTTAAAACTTAACTAATTTAACTTTAAAAAATTTATTAATAAAACTGAATTGTTTAGGAAGTGTAGTGTTAGGACCGCATTGCGCGGTGAAAGTCTTTCTTATTGGGATAAAACCTTTGGCCGTATCCGACTTTAAAAGTTTCGAGGATTTCATGTTTATATGAAAATGAAAAAAAATCGTTCTTTTATATGTTATCGTTTGTTTTTGTGTAGGAAGCGAACCGCGCTTGCGCAGAGCTGGAGCAGCAGCGACAGATGGCGCTGCACGCCGAACAGCGCGCGCAGCAGGAACTGCGACAGATACAGGACTCGCTACATGGTATGCCATCTTTTTATCCATTTACGTCGCTCGTGGTCACCGAAGAACTCGCCGTTATTATGTAAATAAACAATAATAAATAAAAAACTATCAACTATGGTAACAAATCGCTAAAGTTTAACGTTTTTTTTATATAATGTAATGTTCTGTATTCATTACTTTTTTTTTAATAAATTTATAGCTGCAGCAGAGCTTCAAAACGAAGTGCAGAGGCAGTCGACCCGCGCCCAGGCGGCCGAGGCCAATGTGGATAAGCTGAAGAAAGAATCTGATAAACTTAACAACGACATTGAGAAAACTAAGGCCGACGCTGAAAAATCTAAAGTGGAAGCTGAGAAGCAGGTGCAACAGGTCAGTTTATATCTATTTACTATTTTATTGTAATCATAAAAATTCATATTTTGTCTATTTATCTCGTAAAATTTATTTAGGAATCCATTTCAGTGAAACAATAAAACGAAGAATGCTCTGTCTTTTCTGCGTTACAAATATTTATTTCTATTTAAAAATTATATTTATTAAAAAAATAACAGTTATTAATATGATTTATTTTATTATAATGATTTTATTTATAACTAGTTGACCCGCCCGCGGCTTCGCCCGCTTTCTATAGTTTTCTCTAAAACCTTCCCTGGACTACTACGAACATTTCAAGACCAAAACCAGCTCAATCGGCCCGGCCGTTCCCGAGTTTTAGCGAGACTAACGAACGGCGATTCATTTTTATTATATAGAAGATTATTAATTTTACATTTCAGTTGTCAAAGGAACTCGCGTCACTGGGCGAACAATTGGCAGCGCGAGAATCTGAGCTTGCCGAGGCGAAGCAATTGAAGGTGCCGGCGCAGAACGGTCTGCCCGTCAATGACCTACACAAGGCAAGTTTATGAATTACGCGATTCATTGTTTTAAATAAGTTAATCTAAAACAATTAATTATCGCTATTTTGTTCTTAGCTGCTAAGAAGAAAGAAGTAATCTGTAATACAAGCTTCGAGCTTACCACGGGGCTAGATGTTGATGCTGTGTGAATTGTCCGGCAATATTTATTTATTTATATTTATTGAATGTAACAGAACGCGGAGCTGAGCGCGGCGCAGGGCGCGGTGGAGCGGCTGCGCGGCGAGCTGGCGGCCGCCACGCGCGGCGCCGCCGACCAGCGCGACCAGCTCGCCGACCTCGCCGCGCAGCTCGCCGCCTACCAGCACAAGAACAATGTAACTATACACTAACAGAACGCGGAGCTGAGCGCGGCGCAGGGCGCGGTGGAGCGGCTGCGCGGCGAGCTGGCGGCCGCCACGCGCGGCGCCGCCGACCAGCGCGACCAGCTCGCCGACCTCGCCGCGCAGCTCGCCGCCTACCAGCACAAGAACAATGTAACTATACACTAACAGAACGCGGAGCTGAGCGCGGCGCAGGGCGCGGTGGAGCGGCTGCGCGGCGAGCTGGCGGCCGCCACGCGCGGCGCCGCCGACCAGCGCGACCAGCTCGCCGACCTCGCCGCGCAGCTCGCCGCCTACCAGCACAAGAACAATGTAACTATACACTAACAGAACGCGGAGCTGAGCGCGGCGCAGGGCGCGGTGGAGCGGCTGCGCGGCGAGCTGGCGGCCGCCACGCGCGGCGCCGCCGACCAGCGCGACCAGCTCGCCGACCTCGCCGCGCAGCTCGCCGCCTACCAGCACAAGAACAATGTAACTATACACTAACAGAACGCGGAGCTGAGCGCGGCGCAGGGCGCGGTGGAGCGGCTGCGCGGCGAGCTGGCGGCCGCCACGCGCGGCGCCGCCGACCAGCGCGACCAGCTCGCCGACCTCGCCGCGCAGCTCGCCGCCTACCAGCACAAGAACAATGTAACTATACACTAACAGAACGCGGAGCTGAGCGCGGCGCAGGGCGCGGTGGAGCGGCTGCGCGGCGAGCTGGCGGCCGCCACGCGCGGCGCCGCCGACCAGCGCGACCAGCTCGCCGACCTCGCCGCGCAGCTCGCCGCCTACCAGCACAAGAACAATGTAACTATACACTAACAGAACGCGGAGCTGAGCGCGGCGCAGGGCGCGGTGGAGCGGCTGCGCGGCGAGCTGGCGGCCGCCACGCGCGGCGCCGCCGACCAGCGCGACCAGCTCGCCGACCTCGCCGCGCAGCTCGCCGCCTACCAGCACAAGAACAATGTAACTATACACTAACAGAACGCGGAGCTGAGCGCGGCGCAGGGCGCGGTGGAGCGGCTGCGCGGCGAGCTGGCGGCCGCCACGCGCGGCGCCGCCGACCAGCGCGACCAGCTCGCCGACCTCGCCGCGCAGCTCGCCGCCTACCAGCACAAGAACAACGTAACTAACTATTTACAACATTTCGAATGAGACTCGACCCGTGCCTTTACCATGCGTCGTCATGGTAAATCGACCTGACGTTACTACAGCGGTTACATACATACGCAGACTGGACGGTTAGGTTTTTTGAATGAGCATTTTAGTACTCAACTATCCGCTACAGGCGCTAGTAGCCCAGTCAATTTAAACATTTCAAGTTACGTAAAGTCCTAACAAGCTGGATTTCTGTGAAATTGTTCAAATCATAATTATAAACAATGTCTAAAAGATCCCCATCATTCCACGTTAAGGAAAAAGTTTTATTCAAGGTTAAATGTCAAAAAATTTAGTTTTTCGCGATTTTCAGCAAAACGGTAAGTTTTATCATAAAAGTACCTAGGACAAAATTGTAGATCATGAAATTATCTATCAAAATGTATCAACACTTTTTTCTTACAAGCCACCGTTTCTGAGTTATAACGGTTCAAAAAGTTATAAAAATTGTTTACAAAATGAAATGAAATGTTCAAAAAGTTATTAAATTGCGTCAATAGCGATGTATCGCATGATACTTTGTCGGAACGAAACGAATCCTCCGTTGTTTGTGATTCAATATTAGAGCATGACCGGCCTTGACAATTTTTTTTTATTTTTTTATTTAATTACAAGAAAAAGGCTTTGTCGCTGAGCGACCACATCGTCTTATCGGGAACTTGACAATTTGTGCATGCCAACTTTTATAACTTTTTGAACCGTTATATCTCAGAAACGGTGGCTTGTAAGAAAAAAGTGTTGATACATTTTGATAGATAATTTCATGATCTACAATTTTGTCCTAGGTACTTTTATGATAAAACTTACCGTTTTGCTGAAAATCGCGAAAAACTAAATTTTTTGACATTTAACCTGGAATAAAACTTTTTCCTTAACGTGGAATGATGGGGATCTTTTAGACATTGTTTATAATTATGATTTGAACAATTTCACAGAAATCCAGCTTGTTGGGACTTTATGTAACTTCACCCTCATTTTTTTGTATAAATTGACTGGACTATAGTGGATTACTAGAACTCATAGTAGAGATACTGATCTCCTATTTTTACTTTGGATGAGTGCTATGACTACTAAGTCTATTTTGCTCTTGGGTTTACCAATATGTATGTTTTCTACACTTGCATGAAGCATGTGTTTCCTTTCTAACTTTCTAAAAGAGACTTCTGTGTTCGTAGTGTAGTTGCTTCTCATTTTTTATAAAACTGCTAAATTATTAAAAGATATAGATCACTATACATATAACGCTAGGAATAGTTACTATATTGCTAAATATCCAAATATCAATCTTACTAACATGATATTCTGGCCCCGCTTAGGAGTTGCGAACTAAAAACTGGAAAGTAATGGAGGCGTTACAATCTGCCGAAAAGACTATCCAGGCGCGAACAAGCGCGTTGCCGGCCCAAGACCTCAGCGTAAGTTTCTCTCTCACACCTTGCATTCATTTATACGTAAATAATGTATATTATCTTCGGCCGGCTTCGCTTAAAATACTATGTACTTTGTACATTCATAGCTTTATTTATGAACTAACACACTACTATTGGTATATTTTAAATACAAATAATGTAAATCCATGACCATTGACCATACACCGCGCAGGGACAGAATACGAATATCGGTGGTTGTTGATGTATTTTCAACATCCATGTGTATATAGAATGTATTTATAGTATTTTTTTGTTATAGTAAGACGGGACAGTAAGGTCTCGTGATATTTGACATTTCTAGTGCTCATACCTCAGATGGTCAAATAGAAAGTTGAGACAATATTCTGTCCCGTCTCAAAAACTCACTTTACATAAAACAATAAAATTTTAAAATAGCTTAGAAAAACAGCACAGTCCTATAATATCCTAAACTCTCCAATCTTCCAGGAAGCTATAACGAAAGCACAAGAGAGCCAATACGCCGAAGTGGCCACCATCCTCCGCGAGGCACTACCCGGCGCCGCGCCCGCCACCGGAAGCGGACGCGACTGGCTCACCTCCTTCGCCAACAACCTCAGAACCTTCGAGACCAAGAAGGAGACACCAGTGGAGAGGACACCGGCCAAAGAGGACAACAGACTGCGGGAGCTGCAAGCCGAGAAGGAACATCTGGCTGGGCTCGTCGATAAATATAAGCGGGTCATTGATGAGACGGTAAGTTAATGTTTTTTCAAGTTTTATTAGGCCTAATTTCAACTTATAGTTTAACATCTTATGTATGTTGACGATCTGTAATATACTTAATGGGATGTTAAACTAATAAACAGAGTGGTGAAAGTGTTTCAGATTATCTAAAAAGGCTACTATGTAGATGTGGAAGTTGACCAGCCATTTTGTTTAATATTATGTAGCTGAAGCACTATAATGGATAAGGTACCTCTGTAATGAGCACTAGAGTAGGCCTTTGTCGAGAAACTTATATAAATAAATATGTAATCATGAATACTGTCGTTTTACCAACAGGAGGGTGTCCTCAGTCGGCTACAACAGAACGTGTCGACGGAGGAGCAGCAGTGGGCGCGCCAGCTCAACGAGAAACAACAGGAACTAGACGAGTTGAAGCAGAGGACCGTTCTACAGGTACATACATTTATTTCTACTCATATACCAATCATAAAAATAAATTGAGAATTACTGAGCCAATTTGGCTTTAAAATGTTTGTCGTGGTCCAGTAAGAGAAATATAGAAAGCGGGCATAGGCGCGGGCGTCACACCTAATATACCAATAATTATGTCAATCAAAAAAAGTTACCATTAACATTATCAGTATAACGCACGTCCGTATCTACTCACCGGAGTGACTCCGGCGCAGATCTACGAGCTACACCGGCGAGCTTGGGCAGTGAATTGGCTGTATTCAATCTTAAAGATTACTGAGACAAGTCAATAAATGCAATAATTTTATTAGAAACTTAACTGTTTATTTGAAAATTCTATCCGACTGACTGAATGTAAAAATATGCAGATAGTGATTGTAGATGGCGGTTGCCAACATACTTTTAATTATAATAGGTTTCATAGATAGATTTTTTTGTGTAGGAACCCTTGGAGTTCGCCTACTCCTGTGTGGAAAAGTCTTTGGCTACAATTATAGAGGAGGTACTTACTGGCAACATGGTGCGGTTTATGTTGTGCAAGACTGTACTGTATTTTTATGCTGTCCCGGTGCTAGTGCTATTTCATTTATTTGTGAACCCCTTTCACTTTGATACCATGCCTTCTATACATGAAGATAAAAATTTATGACGTCATTATTCCTAAAAGTTGATTGCAACACATTCTACTACTCTTATGTTCTTCAGTCTTATTTTATATCTGATAATAGTGAATGTCCCTATTAACTGTTTGTATGATTTTGTTAGGCTGCAATATTTAAATCTTAAAAGCATACAATAATGTAATAATATAATTATATTAATGGTTTTCAGATTTCTTAAATATGTACAATATAATATGTAAGAAAGGTTTTTAAAATTGGTCAGTACAGAAATTTAAAACAGTCAATACAAAGTGGTGAAACTCACTAACTGGGTAGTTTTTGTTTAAGATCAAACAAATCTTTTCCCAATACATGTCTGATAAGGTGTGTGTTCCGATTGAGAGCTGTTAATCCTGTATTGCTTTTTTGTATCATTCTTTCAACATATTGAACTGGCGATTATAAATAAATGAGCTTGAAGCTTTTGTTATAATATTTGATTACACTTAATAGAATATACATAGATTTATATTGACTTTATTTATTAAACAGAAAAATACCATGAGCTGGAACAAGAATATACTCACAATGCTACTTCTTACATTGCAAGCATTAAATATTAATTTACTTAAATCCAAATTTATCCAATTCTAATTTCCATTAGTATTCATTTAGCAGAAAAGATTGTTCTGTTAACTATTTACAATTTCAACATTTTTATATGTATATGATTTATTGTATGTAATTATTTTATTTTACAGATGCAGAAGAAAATAGATTATCTGGAAGCCCAGTTAGAAAAAGCAGCTCATAATAACCATAGTTTTGCAGATGCTGAAAGACATACAGAGGTCAGCAAAACTTATAAATGATGTTATTTAATTTATACTTATAATTAAATTTTTAGTCTTCATTATAACGTATTACGTCACCACGCTTACTAGGTGGTTAGGTCTTTAAAATAATTTGATACATAATACATTACACAAATTGATAGTGTACTACACTTACTACAGTATGAGGCTATTGTCTCTCTTCTCTGCTATATGTATAAATCCCTTAGTCGGCTTGTTCACTCCATCGGTTAGCCATGATGTGGTACCATATACTACAAGAAATTTTGGATTATAACTCATAATCTTATAAAGGATATAAAACGTGTGATTTAGTTTTTTTTAATAAAAAATTTAAACCACTACTCTCACTCTTTTTATAACACAAAATAAGTGCATTTCTTATAACTAGGTACATGTTGTGAAATGTGTTCAAACCTGCAAGCAGGTGTGCTACGAGCCCCGATGCAAAATAGTTCGTCTAGTACTCGTAATATTAATTATGGCATGAGTATACTACATAATACAATTAAATTAAACATTAATAGTATGAGGTAAGCTTCTGAAATTGAATTGATTGAGTTTTTTGCTATTTTCAGGAAAGATTGATGGCTGGTTTATCAGAGAAGCTTGCCGATGTTCGCAATGGACCCTCACAGGTTAGTTGCAACGAAATATATTTTATTGAAACTGTTTTAAAAGATTGATAAAATTAATGAATACAACTGTGTAACTGTTTTTTGTATCTATATCATGTTTCAATTTTCAAAACTATTATTTACTATTAAGTATTTTTGTTGGTCTTATACTTGTTATAAGTTAAAAATTGGGCAAATATTTTAATCTTAGTCGGACTTACACAGTATCGCTATATATTAACATCTCATTAATACATGATATATTTTTTATTTATTTATTTATAAGTCACACAAACGTACATGAAATAAAAAGTAAAATATAACAGTATGAGCTACTTTGAAATGTACAACTGTGTATGATCAAGAGAAAATAGTTTAAGATTAAACAAATCAACAATTCTTTGAAAAGGGAACAAAAGGAAGAATCCCAAAATATTAAACTTCTCATCCTCTTTTAGATTAAGTGATTATTCTATTAGATATGTATGTTAAAAGTAGTAATCAATATTTTTAATTTCAGGTGGGACTACAAGAACTGTAACATCTGTAATGGATATAGTATTAGATAGTAGTTGTGTTATAAGCGTTTGTAGTTATAACACAGCTGAATCACGCCCGTCGAGTGTTACTATTATATAAATCGGTGTTTTAAAACACAAATCAGATGCACTTGTTAAACTTTAAACTGATTAATGTTTCAATTTAGATACTTAACTATCATCTCATAATATTGTACACTCACATGTAAATAGAATTAATAAGTGTTATCAAAGTGTATAAATCATTCAATATGCATTCCCATACAGAAAAAATGGTTTTGGAAATAATTTAGATAAATTACCATTTTAAATTACCACATGGTAAATGCTTAAAACGAAACTAGATTTTCAATCACTATCACTATCCCTTATTACTTCCTTACTACCCAAGATTCCGTCTCTATCTTTAAAAAAACTAAAAATTTTTTCTCTTACAGCCACGGTCAGTTACTTAGTGAACCTCTCTCTAAGTGATGTGATGATGTCTATCCACTTTGCTCATATTTAAATTTAAATATGTATGTTAGTAAAAAACAGAAAGCCCTAAGTGGTGGAGTATGGCAATTGGTTTCTGTATCTGTATCTTCTTGATTATATGGAATGATTGTCTTTTGACTGCATAAGACAGATTGTGAAAGATTCGATAATGTAGTTAGTATTAGTGACCTTAATTTTTTAACGATTTATGAATGTATGCAGTTATATCCTGTTAGAATAATGATAATTATTATAGTGTTAGTAATCAATTTCCATAAAATTTGATTGGAATGTTAGAATTATTTTAATCAACTTAAAACATTTATTTTTGTCCTTATTATACCTAAAATACATATTTTAATTTTACCGAATTAATAATTTTCTATTTTTGTAACTATAAGGAATGTTGCTTATGCCTATAAACAATTATTAATAAATGTATGCATTGTAATCATTTTGTCAGAGCTTTAGGCTAAGTTGTCGATGTTAGAGCTGACGATTTTAATGATAATTAGCGGAATTAAATCAATTTCATATTTATGTTATGTTTACTTAGATATTTATTATTTTATTTTTATTAGTCCCAACTTAAAAATTGTGTCAAATGCCGAATTTTGTTGACATCATTAAAATATAAATCGATAAAATATGTAAGTAAGCAACTCTGTAAAATAAAATAGATAAAGACATTAAAATATTTACTATACAAATAGCGGTTTTATTTCTGTAGGGCTCCCGTATTCCTCAGGTAAACTTGTTAATTTATTTGGAATTACGTAGATTATACACAAACCAGAAATATGTTTTTTTAAGTTTGATAAAAATCATTATCCTAACAAACTCTAGTCAATATAACTTCTCCAGGGTTAAAATTTATTTCCAGAGGGAGATGTTTCTATGAATCTAATGTTGAACGTAATTTTTATGTTTTATACACGTTCCTTGTGCATGACCCATTGGCGGGGTGTGGGCGGGGCATTTCGAAGTTACGGTCGTACTTGCATGACACGCAAATGTATAGCGTTATAGTTCGGCCGCTGGGAGAATTCGTTTCTGACACATCGCGATTGAACTAACGACGTAACATATTCTTGAAAATAAAACGGAACGTGTAGCAACGGGACAAATGTCATTGTAATCATTCCTTCTTCTGAGCACCTTACACATTTGACAGTTAGACCCCTATCTGTATTTTTTTGTTTTTAAAATAAATATTCTGAGCAAGACATATAAATGATAGAATTATAGAGTCTGGCCAACGAAAGCTGTCCAAGAAAAAAGGCGGGAATTTTAAAAAATCAAGAGCTGTTAACCCTGGCTATACACTGCATAAACGGAGTTGATACTATTTATTTTTCAGCAAGTACATTTTTTTCGAGTTGTAAAAATTTTGTTTTGTAAATTTTCGAATGTATTATGAAGAATATCAAATAAAATATTACTTTTAATTCTATAATTTTAATAATATCATTGTGCAGGCTTCTCAGTGTTGGAACTTGTTTTCTAACTCCATAAAATTCGTTTATTTTGTTTCTTATAGCTGATATATCAAAATTATCCAAATTGGAAACTGTTGCTGAATGTGGACGATTTTTCCCCGGAGTATTCCACTGTCCTTGATTTTTAGACCCTTCAATTTTAATTCTTCTTAGAGTCTTCACACTGACATCTGAAGATAACAAATACAATAAATTATGTATGTTACAGTATATTATTAATTATCAGTCATTATAGTCAAAAACCATTATAATATACAAAGACATTTTTACAAATCATAATATTATATTATTTAATTTAGCCATCCACACATTGTCATAAATTTATATAACTCTTCGAAGTAACTGTTAAAATCTATAATTTCTAAAGTAATACCTGCCATTGAAAATATATTTTCTAAATAATGTGTTTCAGAAGTCGCCATTTCATTTTTTTTCGAGATTTTTGTTTCTTTACTGCTTCCACAATTTTAAGTTTCGTCTCCTCGTTATTAATACTTCCCGAAAAGTAGATACACCATGAAAAATATTGCTATTTGTCTTAAATAGTCTTAAAAGTATCAAAATGTTTCATTAGAAATTCAATAAACTAACCTGAAAGTGAAAGGATTGAATCCAGTCGTAGTATTTTCTCTGCAGATTTCTGATTTAAATCACTTTTTATGTCTTTATATTTGTCAATCATAGTAAATAGAAGCTTCCTTGTCGAACTTTTAATTGTTCTCGGCATTATTTTAAACAAAATCAATGAAAATATGATGCACATAAACCAACGTAAACAGAAGATGACTCAAGTACGAAAAGTCAAAGTGTCAATTTTGACAATCTTAAATTATTGCCATATCAAAACTTCTGAAAATAATCCGTGGACAGCTTTCGTTGGCCAGACTCTAATTATAACTTTTAGTTGAGTAGAAAATTAAATATATCTGACATAGAAATTTATTTTAAAGTTACTTTGTTAATGATATTAAGACTAGTATTAAGACCTTTATATGTAACATGAGAACAATAAAGTTATTTGATTTGATTTGATAAATATCTACCTATAGTAGTTTTAAATTGATTAATTTTGCATGCCCTAAGATTAAGGCAAAACATTTAGGAGCTATGTATATATACCATGTATAATGTAATGTAACAACTTAGGACCCGTGTTTGAAATAAATATATCAATATAACATATTTTACTAAAGGTACGGACGAAGAAGTTCGAGTAGTAAGATCTAGAATCTAGACTAAAAAAATACACAACACGGTTGACGGGTTGACGGCAAAATATCAATAACCGACCGTTCAAAAACTGACCAGTGACCAGCCAGACTGAAATTGATTGTTTGTACTTGTTTTTTTAACTGTGTGTTGCGCGCGGGGCCTGGGATTTTGTTTGTTGGTAAATATCTAATCTACAGATACAGATTCAAACGATTTATAGATCGAGGAAACTTTTTGAAAATACATACGTTTAAGATTATAATTTCAATTAACCTTGTTTTTTCCTGGATAATAAAGTACTCAACACTGTCTTTGAGCAAGCAATCCCACCATGTCCGAGATACCTGTGAAAAATGTCGATAACGCTTGTGAAACGGCTGAAGAATTTACGAGAGTATTCTACAAGCAAGTGGATAATATTCGGCATCTAACCTCCAAATTATATTTAGACACTGGCTTGTTGGTATGGAATGGAAACGGCATCAAAGGAAATGATAAGATCCAAAAATTCCTTATGGACTTACCTGCAAGTAACCACACTTTGAAGACCTTAGATGCTCAGCCATTATCAGAAGCTCTAGTTTCACACAAACTCACATACCTCATTCAAGCTTGTGGTGATGTGGTCTACCAGAATGATGATGTAAAGAAACCATTCCAACAGACTTTCCTTATTGTTGCTGTTGATGGAAAATGGAAAATCGCGTCGGATTGTTTCAGGCTACAAGTGCCATATAACAGTTAAGATATTACAAAGGTAATAGGTAATGTGACAAAAACAACTTTTCCAAGTAGAATAAAAGGCATTGTTAGGTACTAAGGGTTCTTTATTCACAAACAACTCTAAACCACAAGGTGTTTATTTTAAGTTTTGAATACTTTGAAACTTGATATATTATAATAACTATTTTAACTGCTGATGCAAACAGTAAAACAAAGTTTGAGTGAGTTTTATTTTAACATGCGATACTTTCTACTTTCTTATTAAAATGATTGGCCAATGTTTTGTTTTTCAGACCAAGGTGTCGGGTGCTAATGATGACTCATTTGCCGATAAGGAACTAATTCAAATAAATAACAATAAAATTAAGTATTCAGTAAGTTCCAAGTAATGTGTTACAGTGTGGGCAAAAATGCTGAGTCTTTTTACATGTTGTCAAATAGTACGGAATTGCAGCCAAACAACAAAGCATACACCATCTGAAAAGAAAGCATATTATAATGATTAAATACTTATTTAAAACCTTATGTGCCTTTGTGTTAATAAAATTAGCTGCCATTTTTAACTTTACTTTCAACTACCTATGATCTATCATCTGCATTAGTAGTAGAAATTATTGAGTAGGTTGGTACTGACAATGTTCACGTTTATATTTTACTAATATTACATATATTGCAACAGGCATTTACTAAACTTACAAAGTTAATCCACAGATGAACCCAGCGAGCATGTGTGTGTTTTTCGAACTGACATATTCCACTTTAGTAAACACTCTCTTATCACATGTAGGGCAGTTGTAAAACATAGGAGTGCTTTTGAGAGGTGCCTGCACTATGATAGTCTGGTGAATTATGGGTTGCTGTGTTATAGTGTCACTGATAGAGTAAGGAGGAGGAGGCTCCCTTGGTTGTTCTGTGTTGCTGGCTTCATGATAACGTTGGTCACTTCTTGCAGGGGTATACTGAACATTCATAATGGCACTAAATTACACAAAAATACTGACATGAATATCTCATTGCTTACTAAACACTGGAAACATTATGTTGTTATCACAGCAGTAAAGCTATCTTATCATTTTAGATAAATAAGTATCTGATAAGCTGCACATACTATTTGGATGACTCGGGGAAAAATAAGTAGACTTCCTTTTTAACAGAACCCTTTATTGATTATAAGAAAGTGGATACTTTATAGGTACATGATTTAATAAAAATATGACATTCACACTTAAACTACTTAAAAGTATGGCTGAAATAACATATTTTAGAAAAAATTATAATGTCAGTGATACAGCTTGATTAACTTCAAGATTCCCATAACAATTAGGTACTAATGGTGTTTTTGAATTTAATCTATCAGTCTGTCATAATAAAGCACAAACAGTTGATACACCAATTTAATAATCTACACATAAAATGGTATAAAAAAACATTAAATAAATGTTGGTTTAGTCCTACAATTCTCAATAAAATCAAAACCTTCACCTAACAGTACATCAATTACATTCTTTAAACTTATTAGATGAGTTTTTAATATAATTCAACTCGTTTTTATTTATTTATGTAAAAAATTATGTATATTTATGAGTTTATTTTAACTAGCTCTAGCTGCACTACACACATTAAACTATTCAATTTGTACATGAATATTTCACAAGTTAAAATATTACTTCATAATTATCATAAAATAAATAAATCCAAAATATAGATAAGTACACAATAAATAAATGCATTAAATCTTTCATCTTGATTAATTTGTCAAAAACACTACATGCATATGGAAAAAACAATATATACAACATGGAAAAACTAATAATATAAAATGGCCTTGATATAGCACCCTCCAATTAACTTCGCAAGAGATAGGCAATGTTCCTACATCAGCAATTACGTGCTATATTAATACTTGACAGCTGCTTAGCATTTTGTGCTTTTACCAATAAAAGCATTACAGTTGGGGCAGTAATGTTCAGCATCTTTGAATGTGTCGAAGCAGTATGGAATCAGGCCCATGCAGCACAGAGAACATATCCTGTGAACAAGTCCATTAAGTATATAAGTATAATTTAATCAAAGCAACTTTATCAATATAATAGACAGTGGAGTAATTAATACACAACATAGCATTATGTTACTTTAAATCAGAGTTTCCCCATTTAAAATAGGATTATAGTCCAAGCAACTCTTTACCTTTTTTAATTTTGGCAAAATTTCACTAGATATGGAATTATCTGCTTATAATATTGAATTTTTAGGAATGGTCCTATGCAATTAAAATACTTACATAGTTACAACACAAACAGATCCTGCAACAAGATGAGTATGCCACCCTGTGGTGAAAGTAACTCTGGTTGTTACAGTTTTGCCACAGTTCATGCAGTTGACAGTAGTAGGCTCACTGCCCACTGCAGGTGGCATCACCATGCCCACTGCCAGGCCTGGTGGCACCGGCGGGAGATCTCCAGGTTGCGGCTGCGTAATGCTCACAGTAACATGGCTTGGGTTAGGATACATGCCAGGCGTTGGGTGTGGGTACACCCCAGCAGCAGTGTACTGCTTCGGTGATTGATATAGTCCATCAGAAGGTGGGACGTGAGGCTCTCCTCCTGGCGGGACAAACCCATACTGAGGATTTCCAACCACAGCGGAATAGGGAGGAGGCAGATCCTCCTGTACATACGGAGCACTTGGTCCTTGGCCTGTCGCCATTGTTTTCAATTGTATCAAAGGACTGCACGTATTCAATTTATTATCACAAGACCTTATAAAACTTCTACTAAGACAACAACAGAATATATATTCTGATACAATCTTTAGTTTGGACGCAATTTACACTTATATACGTACATAATATTAAATACAAGGTATTTACGTAGATACGAAGAAAAAACAACAATGGGTGGGTGGAATGGAAATGGAATTTAGGATTTAATTTAACAGTGATTTGACAGTCAGACTTACTGAGTCAGTCTAGTTAATGTAGTAATGTCAATGTCATGTGAAATTCCAACAATCACCAAATTCAAAAAATTAAATTCAGACACGTTCGCCAAAAATAAAATAAAAATTATCCATATAAAAATATGATATATGGCATTAAACCAAATATAAAAAAAGTAAAATTTACTCATAATTTAAATATAAGTACCTACTTAAGTAAGGATTAATAAATTTAAATTACAACTTGATTCGTAGAAATATGAATATAAACATACATTTCTACTTAATAAGTATTAACAGATACCTATATAAATTCTTATTTGATTGAATGCTCTTTGCCAAAATGTCGTCTGCACTAGCAACAATTTTAGAACTTCGTAATTTTATTTAAACACTTACAGCCAATGATTTTATATAGTATAGATTTGTTACAAGCACGCGCATTGTAAAGACTCAAATAAAACCCAATTGTAACTTTTAGTTGTCAGTCTGCGTCGAGCGCAATCACGAGCTTGACATGCCGTAGGTTATTGTGTCCTTGCTAAAACAAATTAAAAATGCCATCGTGTGTGTTTCGGAAGTGTACCAATTACGATGCTAAAGTAAACAAAACACAAGGAATCTCGTATCACATGCGAGTATGCAAAGATACTTAGATTATTTATTTTTCCAAATAATTATAATAATTGAGGCGCGGACATAGATTAGTTAGTGTAGATGCGAATATTGATGGCGATGTAAATTCGATGTAAATGTAAATTCTGATCGAACATTCAACACAGGTACCTACCTATTTTTAATCATCGCGTATATTTGATTAAAACCATAATTCATAAATACACAAATATTCGTCTCCATTCCGCACATAAAAATAACCCCGAATTAAAAAAACTTTTAAAGAGACAGAAAATAAATAAATAAAATCTTTTTGAAGGTATTTAGAAAGTGTGTTTTACTAATTTATCATTAATTATTTCAATTTCAATAAATATGATTTACTTTTGTAAGGTGTTTAATTTCTTACCTATTACTATACATTTTACTCAAGTGTCCACTCTACGAATATAAATGTTACTCTATGAACTAGTAAACATTTGACATCTTATGTCAGTTTTGGATTCACGGAACAGATTTCAAACTGCAATTACATGAAGGTAACATATCTATACTATATAAAATCATTGCTTACAGCCTTATTCATAAAAAGCTCTTAATCCACGTCTTAAGCACGACTTAACTAATCAACGAATTAAGCCCTAAGAAGTGTTTAAAAGTTTTGTATTCATAAACCTAACTTAAAAATTAGTTATATAAACAATACTTATTTTTTTTAGAACTGGTAACTTTTTGGTAGAAATAGTAGAATCTAGCCTTATCATAGATATTAGGGATAATCTGTGGGCCGTATGCTCAAAAAAAAAACGAAATTTGACAGAACAACAACCAAAATATTCATGGTGTTGTGACGAAGTTTGGTTAGCAGCTCGTGTTTTTGTTCAGTTTTAGACTACAACTACTTATTACTTCACAATATCCAGAAAAAGAACATAAGTTACGTACTTATGCAAATGATAAAAGAGGAACATAAAAAATACTTCAAATATTGGAAGAAGAGTTGGAATATTGGGAGAAAAACTAGAAAAAATAATAATAATTGTAATTTATTGAAAATGGTTAGGTACTAATAAATATGTTGCGAGTTAATTCATTGGTGAATTGTGTTTGTTTTCCCTTCATCATCATCTTCACTGTCAGACTCTAGTTACTGCACTGCAGTACGCAAATATGGTGTGGAAGGATATCCACTGTCTCCTAAAAGTTTTCTTCCTCTAAATTCACTTTCTTCAAACCTTCTTTTAAGCTGACTCTCACGAAAGATGTGAACATCATGAGTGCTTCACCTCCAACGACATACCACATCACAAATAGATATATTAGGGCCACACACAACCTGCAAAAGGAAATTAAACAAATAACTATGGATAGGTAATAAATATGGATAGGTAAATTGGTAATTTCATAGATTTTCAGATTGAAGACATAATATCAATGCTAGGCAAGTAGTTTCCTAATATCTAGCTCCTGACGTAGGTACCTAATGGAGAGAAACCATCAAGGAGACCAAGACCCACAAAGGGCTATATTGCAAGACTTACTTCCTGCAATATAGTAAAGTAGAAAACCTTTGTATACAATGAACACTAACCTCATGTCGACCCCAGTGCCTGATCACAGCCATTACTTGAATGTGAACAGGTATGCCGCCACCTTTTGTATCAACCGAGTCGTCTTCTTTAACAATATTTATTATTTTGTTCATGTTCTCCTTAGAAAACCTGCACTTTTTTCTAAATTCCACTTCATCATTTTCCACCATCGGATCTAACCTGGTTTGATAAACTTTAGTACTAGATTGCCAAAATTCGTTTATATCTGCTATATCTTGCTCAAAATTATTTGAATAGTCACCGTAGGTAATCAAAATAATCCAGTTCCATTATAAAATATTGTAAACAAACAAGCAAATCAGCTGTTTATTAGCATCCATTTTCTTGTATATGGAGTTAGGAGAGGTGTAACACCTCCTTACCTTCAATAGCTGTCAAGTTAAACTACCTATATAGGTTGTTTAATTTGACAACTATTTAAGTACCAGTTTAAACAGTTGATTTGGTTTAAACAACATTTATGAATACAAAATTACGTTAAGCATTACTTAAAGGCTTACTTAAAATTAAACCATGTTTATGAATAACGCTGTTAGCACTTAATTAAGCGCAGGGTCCATTAAAAAAACTAGAACATAAATATTAAAAAGACTGATCGAGCCGCAGCTTGGCCCGCTTTCAATCTTACGACTACTAGTAATTTATAAGACCACTTTAAAAACATTTCAACATCTACTCAGGTAAATCGGCCCAGCCGTGCTCGAGCTTTAGCGAGCTTACGAACAGCAAAAGAAGAATTAAAAAACCTAATGTAGAAGATAATGTTAAAATATTCGTAGTAGCGATTTCGTGTGACGCCTATGTGTTCTTGTTATGATTACGACTTTTGTGGGGCAGGGTGCGGGTTCGATACCCGCATTAGGACAAAAATTACAAAATATAATTAAATCAGGTTGTTCTCGGATCCGGTCATGTCGCCCTCTAGAACGGATCTGTCAAAGTAATTGTATTCAAAGGTTGGATAACAAAGCGTAATCTACCGGTAGGAAGGCAATGAGAGAGGGTAGAGTGTTGGGCAACCAATGCCACCTCCACGAAGACCGTGACGCGTCGTCAGTCCCGCATTGGCACCGACAGCGCAAAACGAAAGCGCGAAAATCACCTCTAAAACACAAACATTTCAAAAATATCACTTACGACTTACCTAGTTTATTTTATCTAAAGTTCACCGACTTAAAGTGAGTGAGTTTGAATTTCGAAGCTGTTCGTTATTTAGGTAAGTCATGTTTGCTAATAATGTAGGAGTAAGTTATTATGTAATTCGGCTAGTTTGTTATCATATGAGGCATTATTTACCAACGTGTATTTTCATGTCTGAAGTTAGGTGGTGACAGTACTCAGTAACTCATTAATGTGTCACCTAAGTAAACGATTTGTAAACATTTTTATAACAATTTGGTAACATCAACTTTCCAATCTATATTCATGTAAAAATAATTATACCATACTTACCTACCTAAACCTATGTATTATAAATGTAGTTAATATAATATTAATAAACATTTGCTTTTAAAACCTTATTCTATAAATACAGTCTTAAATCCATATAGACCAATTATTATCAGCTTAGGATTGCGTTTATCATGCCCCCATGCAAAGCCTTGATTTGTCCCTAAGTAATAAAAAAAATAAACAACATAGATCAAATAAGTACGTCATCTACCAATCTACCTATTAAAAATTCAATTTCAATATAATTTATTCAGTAGGCAAACTTCACAGGGCACTTAAAATATTATAGACGCTGCAGTAGTTGTTTGTGTTGTCTATTTTTGTCTCCTATTGAAAAACTATAAGTATCTAAAAAAAATATTAGGTAGGTACCTATTTAAGTTACGAAGATGTATTAATAACTACATCCAATCCAGGATTAAAAAGTATTACCTAGTTACCTACCTCTCAACTTAGTTTTACTTATATAGGAAGATAAGTAACTAATGGAAAGTTTACGTAAAGAAAACATAATGTACTTTCATAATAAAAGTACCTTTGAGCAGGAAGTGATAGACTAAGATTATTATGGCTGGTCGATCAGGCAGGTCTCGGCAGAGGTGATTTAGAAATGGCTCCGAGCTTACCTTATGTAACTTTCCGGCTTTTTGTTGTGATGTTTGTACAGTGTCGATGTATTTATCCACTGCATTTGCATTTATAACATTCGACTTGATTCGATACTATTATGCGGTGTTCAAAAATATCCGAGATGTTTAATTACTTTTTGACAACACACAAATTATGTATATGGACAGGAGAATGATCTCCCAATTGCATTGTTACCGTGTTAGGAGTCGTTGATCTACCGAAATGTTTGTGTGTGTACAAAATAAATGAATACTGAATAACACACGCTCTGCTTTGCTAGGAATTCGTTATAGTTGTGTGAATTTTCCAGTAGTTAATTATTAAATATTATTCTTACTAGATACCTACTATGCTAATTCTTTCACGGTTCATTACGCTACAAAGATTTATTGAAACTCGGTATTATTGAACAATACGTATTATCATTAAATTGCCTACGTCCTATGCACTTTTACATTAATAACCTTCACTTTGTTATACATCCAAAATGCACATACCTAATGATTACTAAAGTGCATCTATCTTCCAGAGAAAAACAATGAACGATGCACAAAACTATGACCTTGAGTCAATCTTCATATGCATTTAATTTATTCAATGATATAATTTTATAATGTAGGTAGAGGCTACGAATACATTCTACTCGTAATATTTTCATTGTCGTTATACCAAGGTTAAGGTTAAGCGTATTTAAACAAAAATTATTCATTATCAAATTGATTTTTTCCCGTTCACGATACCAACTGTTACGTACCAAACTTAAGGGCAGTGAATTTATGTCTATTTAAGTTCTATAATGGGTTCCAATTACTACTGAAGAAGAAAAATAAAGACTTAGATAGCTTCTTCTTGACGTTACTTATCTGCTTTTTTATTGATACACAATATGTTTTTGTACATGTACCTATGTATAATATATGTAGAATTCTAGATCAATTTTTAATAAATAAATACTGCTGGACAGTTCACACAGAAACATCCAGCTCCGTGGTAAGCTCGCAGCTTGTGTTACGGGTAGGTACCTACTAAGTGTTATATAAGTTCAGTCATCGGACGTCCACTGCTGGACATAGGCCTCCCTTAATGACCTCCAGGTATTACGGTCGGATGCAGCCTGCATCCACCGTGAACCAGCAGCCTTGACAAGATCATCTGTCCATCTTGTTGTTGAATATAGATGTATACATAGATATTTGTAATGTATACTAATGTTTTAACTATTATGTCTCTTAAACAGACGGTACAAGATCTGACGGATACAACGCCTGACAGCGGGCTTATAGCAAGTTGAAATGCGCGTGCGGTGGTGGCGCGCGGCCGTGCTCTGCGCGTGCTGTCTGGCGCTGCGTAGCCACGCCCTGCCGCCCGCGACGCTCGGGGACGTCGTGGCTAACGCGGCTTCCAGTCTCAACTCCATGAAGGTACCTCATCATAGAACCCATATAACGTAACGTCCTACTACTGGACACAACTGCCCATAGAACCCATTATAGTCTAGTCAACAAGTTCAAAAACGTGAAAAATAGAGATAAAGCTCCTAAAAGTATGAGCGATGGCTCATTCGATTCGAAATCACCTCTAGAAAAATATATTTGTGCAGGTAAAAAATTGCTATTTTTCAGCAACATTATTTTTGTTTCACTCCAATGTTCTGTTTTTGAGATAAATGTATTGCGTTTAATTCTGTAGAAACTAAAAAAAACTGGATAGGTACATAGGTAAATTGGATCCACGGTAACTGAGGCAATGTTACAGCCTATGTGGGAACGACCTCGTTTTTCTTTTAAAAGACATCAACGCGCACCTCTAAAATTCATAGAGCGCGTATTTTTGTAGTTGAGGTTTCTCAGGCAATAACAATTAAATAGTGAGGTTTCTCAGACCATAACAATAAAATAACATATTTTGAAATTGGCTTACCAGACTCAAGCGTTTATTTACACAGTACAGAGTTAATATTTTATATTCAGTTATATATTTACAAGCAGGTACGAGTACGCGTTATATAAAATTAGGCGCTAGTGATTGTGTCTGTAGTACTTATAAACAAAACTATCTGCAAAGACAATGCTAGTATGCAAGATCGTCAGACAATACTCGAAAACGAAGCTACCAAAAGTAGAACAGTCTCATTTACGCAACCTCGCTATTTTTCCTAAATGTAGCGTTTTCAAACTACGCACGTTGTGTGTCACAAGAACAATCATCCAGGGCTGCCCGATACTAGACGTCTTAGGCAATGAGAAGTGCCTATTCATACAGCTATTATGGTCATCTTTAGTGATGATGATGCAAGTTGACCGGGCAGGGTCATATTGCATAAATATTACCAGTCTTATGGTTTCATCTAATCAATACTAATAATAAATACTACAATAAATCTGTAAGGTTCGGTCATGGAGTAAGTTGGAGAATAATAAACTTTTGTTAAAACTTTTTTAAGACTATCGTAGTCTCTTCTATATGCGAGTGTGCATATAGGGTAGATAAGTTATATTTACATTAATTTACAAATGATGGTTGCTTAGTAATTATATGTTCTGTGATGATGGTAACTTCGTAGGTATAAGTACCAGTTGATCCAATGTGTTGTATTTGCTCACTTAAAAAAACTATTTGAAATATTTGTTAAGTACCATTCAATAAAAACAGCAGCTATAAAACTTAATGGTTTGTTGCTCTGCGGATTAAATTGTAAATTGCTACAGTGGATTTCCACCAAGATGAAGCAATAAAGCATTCTTCTCCAAAATTACTGTATAAAATGTAGTACCTAAATGATGAAATTAAAACTAGCTTTATAGAATACGGAGAAGTTGTTGTAATCATGAACAAGATTTCTACAGAAAGGAGATGACAACGAAAGACTATAGAACTTAATACATTATATATTTTACACATTTGTATTTAGGAAATGTAGTATTTGTTTACCTACTACATTTGCATAGAACATTTTTACAGTAGTCCCTCCCTGGAGCAACATTATTCTTAGGTAGGTACCTATATGAATAATTTAATAGCGTATCTAGCTTAGCTTCGTAATAATAGGACAGAGCTCTTATATTAGATATTTATTTATTCCTATTACACCTAATAATTACCATACTTTACGGGTAAAACGGGTAAATCCGTATTATGAAATAGAACATCCGAATCTCATGAAGTCTTTAAGTTTCCTATAAATATTACAAAATTATCTGTTATTAAATCCTGGTTCTACGGATAACCTGTATACTAATATTCTGTAATCATTCAGAGGTCTGGGTAAGCTGTTCATTATGAAATCCGTAGATATAGGTGGCATAATATTTTTTTGTTGTTCATTAGCATAATTTACCTTCTTGATTAAATCACGATATGATACAATAAAATAATAAAACAAAAACGTTACTCTCGAGCAACTGTTACTTATGTCCCTAGTCTCTCCTCTACTAAGTTATAGTCATAATAATATTAGTACTTTATAAAATAAAATAATATAGAATGAATTAAGCCTGTAATAAATATTATTTTCTTGTGGACCGTGACCGAAATTCACAATCCTTATCGGATTATTATACAATAACTATAAATCCCATGAGATGAGCTGTTAAAGGTATAAGTACTCCACAAAATGTATCATAAGTAGGTCAAGCATGAATTTCAATAAGGGCTTGCTCACCTTTTATAGATGGTTATACCAATACCTCCTAACCTTCAAAAAACACACAGAAATTCAGAATAGAAAAGTAAAAGATTATCTTGCGTATATTCCTGACAATAAATATACATACCTAGATATTGTGAAACTTATAACAAATCCCTTCTTCCTTAAGATAAGGCGGCGACAAAACACGTTAACTAATTTTCCATTAACAAACAACGCATGTAAAATCAAAATACGATTGTTGAATATTGATTTACCTGATAGTAACATCATCATCTTCCTGCCCTTTTCCAACATTATGTGGGGTTGGATGGTAACATATTAAGTTAAATTCCACTGTCTCACGGTAGGTACTCACATCATCACGGTGTTATTTCACTTATTGTTCTTATTTAACTTGGGTGATAAGAACTCTACTCATTATGCTTCGACCAAAGTTCTAGAAGCCTCTCAGTTCCTAGCTCACGCCAAATATTCACGACGCAATGTTTTTATCAATTATTATCATTCATTGTTAGTGTCCACTAAATCTCCCATTGTTGTATTGCTTAAGATATTTAACATTTTATAGCGAAGGTCGTTGGTTCATTATTTTACGTAAGTTACATTCTTATTGAACACCGAATGGACGTCTCATCAGATTTGTCTATTTAACAATATCAATACAGCGCCATGTAAATGTCGACAGGTTTTTATATAAAAGGAATCAAGGTTTTAAAAATATTTCATTATCAACAAGTACCTATGTAATAAGTATAATAAAAACAAAACTAAGTAACACAAGGTGTACTAGATGCCTGAGAAAGAGTAAAATTATGTCAGCTGTGAGGTTTGGTTTGGAATGAACTTTTGCTTCCTTCCATTACAAAAATATGTAAAGTAAAATTTTATATTATGTCACTTATTATAGCTTCAACTAAGGAAAGACGGCATCCACATTTTCTTGGTCATTAAAAATATTTATGTAAACTGGTAGTCATAAGTCATAACACCCCTATTCACGTTCCCACTGCTGGGACACAGGGACTTCTCCCTTGACGAGAGAGATTAGGCCTTAATTCACCACGCTGGCCAAGTGCGGATTGGTGAATGACACATGTCCTTCAAACTTCTCAGAACATGCCGGTTTCCTCACGATGTTTGCCTTCACCGTTAGAGCACGTGTTTTTAAAGCACACATAATTTTCCAAGAAGAAAAATCAGAGGTGCGCGGCGGGGTTTGAACCCACGACCTTCGGAATGAAAGTCGAGTGTGCTCCCACTTAGCCAACACGGTAAACTGGTAGATATTACGAATATTACAACAAAAACAATTTTAAAGGTGTTTATGCCAAAGCTAACGTATAATTACCACGTCAACCGAGAAGGCAATGCGTGTGGTCAGCCCGAACGTGCTTTTCTTTACACACCTCAGCGGCTCGAATTAACCTAATGAGCTCAACTCCACACTGTGTTTAAATGCACGAAATCTCTAGCGAAAATTACAGAATATTGCATGACTATTGGAAACTCGAGCTTATAGGTTCTAGAATTCTAGATTATAGGTTGATTTGCACGGTAGAAGTGAGTGCATCAAGTATGTCCAGTGACGGATTTACCATAGCCAAAGTCGATTACATACTCTACAGCAGAATAAAATCTGGTTATTTCCATATTTATAAATTAGATGCACAGGTCCTACGGGTCAGTGTCATTTTTTTTTTCATTTTTCCATTTCCTTTTTCCACTAAGAGCAACGTTTAAATAATTTCCGCTGAAAATGCAAATTTCGGTGAAAATCTAATAATAATTAACTATGTAATATACTCGTATACCTAGCTAAAGGGGTGAAAAAGCTTTTTTATCTTTTGCATTTGTTAAGTTTTGTTAGTTTAATAAAAAGTTTATTCCTATTTAAATGTTTTCCACAAAGGCGATGAAAATAAAAGAAATAACAAATTCTTTTGCATTTAGAACGAGTGTGATTGCAGGTGTCAGGAGCATGGCGCCGCCTGTCAAGCACAGTGAGCGAGTCAGTTGGCTTGAAGCATGCCCTGCGGCGATTGCAGGCGGTCCCGGCGCGTGCGGCGCGACTGGTACACGCGCTGGTAGACCGCATGCGCGTCGGCGGAGGCCCCATCGTGGCCACACAGCTGGGAGACCTGCGCGGACGCCGCCTTGTCACTAGAACCACGGAGCAAACGCCTTACTATAGCTTCAAAGGCATCAGGTACTTGCGAAACGATTACATATAGCTTATAGTGCAGTGATATGTGCCCCGTGCCTTCCTAGGTTGTTAACTTGTCACCAGAATCACGGACTAAACTCCCTACTACAGCTTCAAACGCACCAGGTTGTTACCGTTACATGACTGATAGCACAGAACTAGATGCTTGCCTTCCTGCGTTGTTAACTTGATGTATTCAGGCATAACAATGGGCGCTATTTACGAGTATGTATACAATCAGTCGTCTATGTAGGTAATCAGTAAGTACAGAACAAAGTAATTGATGTACCATCATTTCGAATGTACCTAATATGGTTATGGTGCTGCAGCGTATTTTCTTCGGATAAATGCTGTATCCATATCCACCTACTTAGAATATGCCCAGTTCAATCAGATCTTGTAGCTTGTGGTCTATAAGTGTATGAGGTACCTATTACTTTCTTTATAGAAGCTAAATACCTAAATGACTAATATCCTATACAATTATCATTCAATTTTCTATTAGAGACAACCTATTTAATTATTTTCATATTCATATCTGTTTTATTTACTAAAGAATGTATATACCGCCATTTTTTTCTTTCATAGATCTAATTAGAATATCTAATATCCAGATGTCATTAATAAGGTGTATTGACTAAGCTAAGGAGGTTCTTATCGCAAAGGTTGAATGAGTTTATATGAATGAGATTCTATTAATGTTACATAACTAACGTTGTGCATTGTGCAGATACGCGCAGCCGCCGCGAGGTCCGCTGCGGTTCCGACCGCCGGCGCCGCTGGAGCCCTGGTCGGGCGTGCGGGACGCGCTGGAGGAAGGCGCCGTGTGCCCGCACCGGTTCATGCTCTTTGACACCTACAAGGGTGATGAGGACTGTCTGTTCCTCAATGTGTATACGCCAGCTTTGCCGGATAAAGTTTCAGGGTAAGTTGTCATAGCATGTTTCTTGAATGAGATGAACGTAATTTAAATGTTTTGTGGTGAAAGCATAGCGGCTTATGTATCTAATTAAATGAGCAAGCTTGCCTGTGAACTTCAATGCAGTTATATAAGAGTCGTCGGTTTCTTACATTACACGACTTGTTGGGAACAAATGTTCTTACATTCACACCATCTGCTTCCGTTCGCGGGCGCTTCACTTAAAACTTGTTGTTCGTTATATGAAAATGATTAATCGACATCTTCATTGCACATGTTTTCATAGTTAAATGAAGATGTGTGTTGATTAATATTTTCAGTTTTTATTGAATAAATGAAAAAGTATTCAAGTAAAACCAAAGTAAATTGAACCTTACAATAAGTCGCCGATTTAATAAGCGAGAGATTTTTTGCTTCTGATTTAAATCTGTAAATACATAATTGAACAATACAACACACAATACTTCATTATAATATACACCAAAACAAAGCAATCATAGAAAATTTAACAAAAGTGGGAAATACAACGAGTAAAGAAACAACACCAAAGGTTTTGAACAATAAAGATTTGAACCTAGCCAAAAAATTGTTCGGCAGCAATCACTAACCCTGTTGGTTGGTATATTATATACAGTACAAGTACATACAAAGGAACACGCAGGCCGTCTTCTGGTAAATTTAGCCCAAATTTAGTCCTTATTCTTAGTCGGTTTGACGACGAAATTGCACTTTGATTACCGGTTTGATTATCATGAGAAACAAATGAATGAATTAATTAACTCTTTAATAATTTAATAATTTTTAATAATGGTAATGAGAAAGTAATTCTGCCTCCCAAGGTACAATCCCAAGTTAGCGGTGATGGTGTGGATCCACGGCGGCGCGTTCGCGGTGGGGTCCGGCAACGCGTTCCTGTACGGGCCGGACCACCTGGTCGGCGGCGGGGTGGTGCTCGTCACCCTTAACTACCGGCTCGGCGCGCTCGGCTTCCTCAGCCTCGAGAGCGAGGAGGTTCCCGGAAATATGGGCTTAAAGGTAATTGTAGACTTTGTAAGCAATAATATCTCATAATCTTTAATACCCTTAGAACTAGCAATAAGCTAACTATAAGAAATATTGTATCTCATTATAAGTGAGTATGGGGAGTATGGGGCGCCACCTAACATCTCACGGTGCCCAAGCCAACCTCACCTGCCCGCGGTGCTCCCTGCCGATCAGCTGACGAGGCAATGGCAAACCACCCGCCAACACGCACTGGGCCAGCGTGGCGGGATATGGCCCAATACCCCAATATGACAAGTACACCACACATCTGTCCCCAAGTGCCCGGCGACACTGGGGGTGAGGCAAATGGCAGCAGGCCAAGACCTCCCAGGGTCAGGGGCAATAATCTCCGGGCGAGGGTCCAAGACTGCCAAACGACCAACGCTCTAAACTCGGAACATGGAAGATTGCCCTCACGACGACCACTGGCCCTGGCAACACACAACATCCGCACGTTGAGGACAGACGAAAAGATCGTTGAGCTGGAAGAAGAGTTGAGCAGGTTACGTTGGGATATTTTGGGGTTATCAGAAGTCCGTAGAGAGGGAGAGGACACGATGACCCTGAAGTCGGGTAACTTGCTCTTCTACCGGGAGGGCGACCAACAGTCCCAAGGTGGTGTCGGGTTTCTCGTCCACAAGTCCCTTGTTAACAACATTATTACCATCGACAGTGTGTCGAGCAGGGTTGCTTACCTAACACTCAGAGTATCTGAAAGGTACTTGCTTAAGGTCGTTCAGGTATATGCGCCGACCTCGGCACGCCCAGATGATGAAGTTGAGTGTATGTATGAGGACATTAGTAGAGCCATACATACCAACAAAACTCACTTCAATGTTGTTATGGGGGACTTTAATGCGAAGCTAGGCAAGAAAAGCGGTGATGAGTTGAAGGTGGGGAACTTTGGTTATGGGCAACGGAACCCCAGGGGCCAGAGGCTGGCCGATTTCCTGGAGAAAGAGGGACTTTTTATGATGAACTCTTTCTTCCAGAAGCCGCCTCACAGGAAATGGACCTGGATGAGCCCCGATGGTTCCACGAGAAACGAGATCGACTTCATCCTGACCGACAAGAAACGGATATTCAATGATGTCTCTGTGATCCATAGGGTGAAAACCGGCAGTGATCACCTTATTGTAAGAGGCACATTGAATATGAGCGTTAAACTTGAGCGGTCCCGTTTGATGAAGTCCACGCTCCGACCTACTCGTGCCCAGATCGAATACCCCGAGAGCTTTCAACTCGAGCTCTCAAACCGCTTTGACTGTCTAGCTCTCGAAGAACACGCATCAGTGGACGAGATAAACAACAGGTTCGTAGAGACTGTCTATACCAGGGGTGGCCAACCGGTCGATCGCGATCGACCGGTCGATCGCGACTGTTAGTCCAGTCGATCGTGGTAAGGCAAAACTAAATAGGTAGACTATACTGCCGAATATAATCACCTACTGCTGGACGCAACATTTTTGTATAATTTTTCAATCGCTGTTCAGTCAAGGTATTTATTGCTCTATTTTACGCAGTGTAGTCTTTTGTTTTCGGCGCGCGATGACCAATAAGCGGGAAGCGAACTGAACTATGCTGTTTCATTTTTAGGTTTCCGTAGCCAAATGGCAAAAACGGAACCCTTATAGATTCGTCATGTCCGTCCGTCCGTATGTCACAGCAGTTTTTCTCCGAAACTATAAGAGCTATAAAGCTGAAATTTGGTATATAGATGTATTCCGTTAACTGCACTAAGATTTCAAAAAAAATATTGAAAAAAAAACAATTACTTTTGGGGGTCCCCATACTCAGAACAGAAACTTTTAAAATAAATTTTCATCGAACCCATACATGTCACAGCAGTTTTTCTCCGAAACTATAAGAGCTATAAAGCTGAAATTTGGTATATAGATGTATTCGTTAACTGCACTAAGATTTCAAAAAAATATTGAAAAAAAAACAATTACATTTGGGGGTCCCCATACTCAGAACAGAAACTTTTAAAATAAAATTTCATCGAACCCATACATGTGGGGTATCTATAAATAGGTCTTCAAAAATCATAACAATGTTTCTAACATCATTTAATTCTAAACTTAATAGTTTGGACGTGAGACTCTTCCAAAGTGGAAAACAGAGTGCCCCCTCCCCCTCTAATTTCTAAAATAAGAGGATGATAATGCTAATAAAAATATATAATGTACATTAGCACAAAAACTACCAACGAAAATTGGTTTGAACGAAATCTATCAAGTAGTTTTTTATAATACGTCATAAACTATTTCATATAAACAATTGCTGCGGAAGCCTACATGGGCGAGTCCGACTCGCACTTGGCCACTTTTTTCGATTGGTAGATCGCACAGGGTCTCTTTAGTGAAGAAGGGATCTTGGGTCCTATCAAGTTGGCCACCCCTGGTCTATACGGTGGGGTCTAAGTTCTTTAAGACCCGCCGTACTAGTAGAACTCAGAGACTCTCTGAAGACACCCTCGACCTTATGGCTGAACGACGCTCGCTAAGACTGCAGTCTCCCGATGACGCTGAGTCCCACAGGCAGCTCAATAGACGTATTTATAAATCCTTGCGACGCGATATCCGTGTCTTTAATACTGCTCGTATTAAGGACACGATAGAGCGGAATAAAGGCACCAAAGTGTTCGCAAGAGATATGTCTATTGGGCAAAGCCAGATGACAAAGCTGAAGAGGGATGATGGCAGTGTAGCGTCGACAAAAGCGGAAGTGTTGAGGGAAGTCGAAAAGTTCTACGGGCAGCTCTACGATTCGGTCACTCAGCCTGTTACCAGTGCGGCTACAGACCCAAGAGCCAAACTGACCCGGCACTACACCGAAGATATCCCGGACATCAGCCTGTACGAGATTAGGATGGCCCTGAAGCAGCTTAAGAACAACAAGGCGCCAGGTGAGGATGGAATTACGTCAGAGCTTCTGAAAGCGGGTGGATCACCGGTACTTAAAGTCCTTCAGAAGCTCTTTAATTCCACCTTGCTTGGAGGCACCACGCCTGAAGCATGGAACAAGAGCGTGGTGGTCTTGTTCTTCAAGAAAGGTGATAAAGCCTTATTGAAGAACTACAGACCTATCTCGCTCTTGAGCCATGTTTATAAGCTGTTTTCTAGGGTCATTTCTAACCGACTCGAACGCAGGTTTGATGACTTTCAGCCTCCCGAACAAGCCGGTTTCCGAAAAGGCTACAGTACCGTAGACCACATACATACGCTGCGGCAGGTTATACAGAAGACCGAAGAGTATAACTTGCCGCTCTGTTTAGCGTTTGTGGACTACGAGAAAGCCTTTGATTCGATCGAAACATGGGCAGTGCTTGAGTCACTCCAGCGGGGCCGTATTGACTATCGGTATATCGAAGTGTTGAAGTGTTTGTATAGAAACGCCACCATGTCCGTCCGAGTACAAGAACAGAGTTCGGAGGCTATTCCCTTAAAAAGGGGCGTAAGACAGGGAGACGTTTTGTCTCCGAAACTGTTTACTGCCTCTTTGGAAGACGCCTTCAAACTTCTGGATTGGAAAGGATTGGGCATCAATATCAACGGCGAATACATCACTCACCTTCGATTCGCAGACGATATCGTAGTCATGGCAAACTCGATGGAAGAACTCGGCACAATGCTCGAAGGCCTCAATCGAGTCTCCCAACGGGTTGGTCTCAAAATGAACATGGATAAGACGAAAGTCATGTCCAATGTTCATGTAGAGCCTTCCCCTGTTATGGTTGAGAACTCGGCTCTTGAAGTTGTTGACGCGTATGTATACCTAGGACAGACAATCCAATTAGGTAGGTCCAACTTTGAGAAGGAGGTCACTCGTCGAATCCAGCTCGGATGGGCAGCGTTCGGGAAACTTCGCAGCGTCTTTTCGTCCAAAATACCTCAGTGCCTCAAGACAAAAGTCTTCAATCAGTGTGTGTTGCCAGTGATGACATACGGATCCGAAACGTGGTGCTTCACTATCGGCCTCATCAACAGACTCAGAGTCGCTCAAAGGGCTATGGAGAGGGCTATGCTCGGGGTTTCCCTACGGGATCGAATCAGAAACGAGGAGATCCGTAGGAGAACGCGGGTCACCGACATAGCCCAACGGATTAGCTCTTTGAAGTGGCAATGGGCAGGCCATATAGCGAGGAGAACAGATGGCCGATGGGGCCGAAAAGTCCTCGAGTGGAGACCACGGATCGGGAAACGCAGCGTTGGGCGTCCACCGACAAGGTGGACTGATGACTTGGTGAAGACGGTCGGCTCGCGGTGGATGCAGGCTGCGAGCGACCGTAATGACTGGAAGTCATATAGGGAGGCCTATGTCCAGCAGTGGACGTCCAATGGCTGATGATGATGATGATGATTATAAGTGAACTTTGATTGTTCTTATGAGAATAAACTCTGCAATAAAGTCTATATTTTATTTTAATTAAAAGTTAAGATTATATGATCCAGCAGACATTATAATATTGGTTGTAGAATAGCAAGAGAGCGTTTTGTTGCAAATTATAACAACTGATCTAAGAAAATAATATAGGAATACGTTTCCCTAAACATGATTTTTACTAAGTAGTATTAAAGTAAGTACTTACATAATAAATTAATTATTACCTAATTCATTCTGAAAAAATGTTTATATTTCGAAATCATATAGTTTTTCTGTTATAAATTTTCTAATCTATTACTGAACAACGTAAGAAAAGCTTTAGATAAGAATATTTAAAAAATGTACACAAACAATGGAATTTAGAATTAGTTTAAAATATCTGGTATACTCTTATAGATACACTTACCTACGAATTCTCGTTGCGTACAAAAATTATTGCACGGTCATGGTTTAGCTATATCGGTCAAGTTGAATACGCATTTTGGTTGATGGTAAGGTTTGTGTTAGCAAAGGCACAGAACCATCACAGAACATAAATAATTACTAGCAAAGGTAAATCTTACGTTTCGTTACCTCTATAATTCAACCTTTCAACAAACATTCTCTTTTTATTTGCTCAGTACACTGTGAAGGTATATCTATTATCTGCTCGTTAAACTGGAAATATATGTATGCAGCCTAGTTAGACTGTATTGAATTGACCAGCAGGCAATATAGTTCGTAAAACATGGTCACTATGTGTGCCACGTTCCGCAAAATGTAGAAGGAAGATAGGTAGGTAGTCAAGATTAGTTGTATCGATTTGTTTTCTATTTTGTGATATGTTTAGTAATTTGGAAAACATTAATTTAGGCTTTATACCAACACCTCGCCTTAAACTAAAACGCCCCAGACAGATAGTACAGATAAACATTACAACGTATGTTTGCCCTATTATTGCACTTAACTTATTCTAGGATCAAGTGATGGCATTGAAATGGGTTCGAGATAACATAGAAGCGTTTGGCGGTGACCCCGGCAAAGTGACTATCTTCGGCGAGTCTGCGGGCGCAGTCTCCGTGCACCTGCACATGCTCTCACCGGCCTCCAAGGTAACAGCATAGACTAATTATTAGTCTATGGTAATATCCATAGACTAATTAAACATTAATTAGTCTATGGTAATAGCTAAATATTGAACTTATATAAATGCGAATGTTTCTCTATATGGGTTTGTTACGCATTCAAGCTGAAACGGCTGAAAATATTTAACGATATTAAGTCAATATCGTAACTGAAACACACGTTGCTCAAGTAAGATTACCTATATTCTTCAAATTCTATTTTTATTACAAAATCTGATAAATTTTTACTAAATTTTGCCTTTTTTACCTATCGAAACCATTGAACCGTTTTTTAAACCTGAAAAAACAAGCTTAACGTTTCTAAGGACAATTTATGTTATAATATTTTCTTTAAATTTACATATTTCATTAACAAACATTTGTTTATTTGATTTAAATAGCATATTCCATTAGATAGGTAACCATGCTCCATAACGATATGGTGTAATACGATAATTCGTTATGGCATTAATATCATATTAATTATTATTGTTATTTTGGGAAAAAAAGCCTACTGGCGACTGTTAACGAAAACAAGCACGCAATTGAATTCCGTTTTACCGGTAAGCAAAATAAGAGAGTCGTAACCCAGTTGCTACAACCGCACAAATTGATCGATCAGCGAGCGACAGACCGACAGCGCGGCGCGTTGGGAAACAACAGTGGCTATCGGATTAATGGAAAGTAGCGTCTGAAAGATTTATTGAGGTGTCAAATGGGCACATGGCACAGCCGACAATTACCCATGGTGGTTTCAAAACAGACAATCATGATCTCCTTAAATGCTCTCCGATTTATCTGAAATGATATCTATCATTACGTATTATACAAATGCATGTAGTAAGCAGAAAGTATGTCAAAGTCAAGACTCAAACTCGTCAGTAAATTTGATCGCCCTCTTCTTCGACGTATAGAAGGAAGTAATAGGAATCGTCATCCATGTTCCGTTTCACGTAACTAAGCGCTGATGAAAGATAACACTCTGTCTATGTGCGTAGGTAATTGTTAGTTTTTATTATACAATTATACTAAATTTATTAGAGATCTTGTAGTGTCTAGATAAACCTACCAAAGGATTTAAGACGCTACTAAACTAACCATGTAATGTACCATATTTTTCACCAATAAATACTATCTAAGTATCTATTTATCTATGTATAAATATTGATGCCTGTTCCACCACCAGGGCCTGTTCCACGGAGCCATCGCCGAGAGCGGGGTGGCGCTGGCCCCGTGGGCGCTGGCGCAGAGCCCCCGCGCGCGCGCCTTCGAGCTCGGCAAGGAGCTGGGCATAGACACCAACAGCACGGCAGAGCTTCTCGGTAACAATATACTACATCTTTCAGAGCACCGTGTGACTTATTACTATTTGCAACTAAATGTTACTGAGCTAATATCTTCTATATTGATTATTTCGTCAAGGGGTACGGTAGACTCGATCGAAACCTTATATGAACAACAAAACTTAAAAAATATTGATTTTGAGTCGACAATATCCGCAAAATTCGGATTATGGAGAATTCTGCAAATTTCAGCTGAGCGAAGCTGGGTTTTTCAAAAAAATTCAAAATATATATACATCAAGTAGGTACCTACTTGTATATTTGTCATGAACAACAAATTGTTTAGCATATTCTTTAACGAAGGTCCTATACACCGAACTGTGTAGATACTTGTAGTATAATAATGTCATGAATGAAGTATTTTCAAAGTTTTTCAAATTATTTTGAAATAAAATGTTTTAATGAAGGTTCTATACAAATACATACGTATTATCCTCGACTGTGATTAGGCGATTACTTAATCTAATCTGTGTTGCGTTGTTTAATTATCGACCATTATATAATTTTGTTAGGTACATAGAAAATACATTCAAAATATTTGTCTAATTTGCTAATTTCTTCCGTAACCACAAGCAACTGCGAAATCGGTATGGCAATAAAAATACGTGATAAATTCCCGTTACCTATATCCTAAATGATATCTATGAATAATTATGGCCTCAATTCCTAGGCTATCTTCGCGCGACTCCAAGCGAGCTTCTAGTAAAGGCAGGTGCGAGGATAGCAGTGGGAGCACCCGGCAAGTCGGCGGATCTGCAGAGCACCGTGGCGCTGCCATTCCTGCCGGCTTTGGAGCCCGAGGCGCCCGGGGCCTTCCTCACGCGGCCCCCGCGGGACTCCCTCCCCGGCGCCGACGTACCTCTCCTCACAGGGTACAATGCACAGGAAGGACTCATTCTATTTCGACGTAAGTTACGACGAGTGATATATCAACGGGACCATGAGTCCCAAGAAGTTCAGTCGGCCAAGAAAGTTGCCTACAAGTTTTGACTTTTCTGTGCGATGGTTCTTTTTGTCGATATGGTTGACTTTTCTAACGTACGTAGGGTGGTAGACCACATTTTTGGCTGACTGTACATTATAATATAGGAACTTTGTGCAGAAATAGCCATAATATTGGACCACGGTTTCAAAAAGTGGATAATGCCGTACATTTGATCACAATGAGGCTCTAACTTGAAGTGATCGAGAAATACCACGCATTTGCCCCGGTTGACCTTATATTATTGTAAGTATTAGTACACCCCTGTCTTACTTAAATACCATCTCTCTTTTCCATCCAAAGGTTGCCTGGAAGAGATCGCTCTTTAGCGATAAGGCCGCCCATTGTACGTGTCTCTTTTTGTGTTTTATTTGTGTGTTTTGTTATTGGTGTACAATAACGTGTTTTGATTTGATTTGATATAATGATGGGATGAAACGCTCGCGCTGTGTTGAAATTGACAAGTTGTAATTTAGAAGATTTGATTGAAGGTAACAATTGAAGGTCAGGGTCTATTGATATTTGATTGACATTTTGTGTTGCGATAAAATATGTACTTTCTCGAATCAAATTGATACGTAAAGGCTGACTGAAAAGCCTTGAGTGCTGTAATATTTTCTTAGGTATATATTACTTATTATTGTTTTCACGTTGTTTGTACGCAAGTTAATGTAGGTAGCATTTATGTGTAGGTAATTCATTTTTATTATAACAAAATAAAATACTTAAAATTCCGATCAATCGAAATGGTAATAGACAAGTAAATGTCAAAATGGTCAAAACAACAACGCCACTTTGTAAATACAAAATAAAAAGGCGCTAAAACTATTGCTAGGTACTTACTTATTATAATACTAGGTCATAATCAAAGTATCAGCTAAGGTAATCAATAAGAAATTATCGTCGAAATCCAGTCTAAACAATCAATTCTTTCATTAAGTAACTACGTCAAGTGATTGATTAATAATATCATTGATAAGATTTAAAGGAAATTTCGCTATCATCGCATCGCTAAATTATAATAAAGAGAAGTAATTCCCAATATAGATACAATGTCTATTTGCTCTCGTTTAGAAACAAGCACCCAATTTTCGTAGTAAATAGTACGAGTAGGTAGTAGTTCGCTGATGATGATAATGATTCCCGAACCTTAAAAAGTATAGTTCTAACTAGCCCACCCAACTCTGAAATTATTCAGAATATACTTTTCTAACAAACGATCACATTGTTAAATAACATAAACCTTTATTGATATTGTATTTTACAGCTATTGACTCTATAAAAAGAATTAATCACTTCTGATTGTACAAAATTTACAAATTATATACCTACAACGGTTATTGGTCGTACCTACAATGATGTACAATTGCTGCATAGTAGTGGCGATTATTTTCCAGTCACTATGTTCATATGCCCTACGATTAGCGACAGCGGATATCCTTGGCGGCTGGCAAAAAGGGAATGGAACCCGTTCTCAAGTTCTTCCTAAACTACTCGTAATTTACCTTATTCGGCTAATCTAATGCCCGGAAACTCTTTTGCAATAAATAATTATATCTCTGTAGCAATAAGTTTCCAAATATTTAGTTATGTAGGTTAGGTACTTGAGTCTTGTCATAAAATGCGTTTTCTTGGTTGAATATATTTTTTCTTCTCTTATACATATATAAAATGAATTGATGTTCGTTAGTCTCGCTAAATCTCAAGAAGATGAATTGAGATATTTGTAGCAATCTGGGGAAAGTTAAGAAGTTGAAGGTTGAAGAATGTGAGAAGACTATTATTATGTAAATACACTGGCCGCCAAAAAACGTAGATAGCGAACGAAGTCGCGAGCGGGCGGGTCAACTAGTTGAGAATAAATAAATATTATATTTGGTTGATACGAGGTTTATAGGAGTTTAAAGATAATCGAGGTTAGGTAAATAAAACTATATCAAAAATGCTATTTCTCTATTTCTCAATAAGGCTTATTAGAAGGCATTTAGCGAAATCTATTTCCTATTTTATTCAATGCGTTTGTAGTAGTTAAGCAATTGAGTAATTCGAGTAATTCATTCCGTTTATACGTATGTAAATAGGAATAAGGTAATTATCTTATTAGTTTAAATAACTACGATTTTATTTGAACTTCCTCGAGTCCTTATTGAAGACCAATACCTACTTTTAATAACTAATTATCTAAATAGCTTTCCGCATTGCTTTGGCCTCCATTGTGATCCACTTGTGGGTGAAGTCCGGTTGTGGATGATGATGACAAAATACCAGAGTATCTAGAAGATAAAACTGCATGCAATATCTTGAGCAAAAAACAAACTAACAAATTATTGTACTCAATTCAGATATATACCTAAGCTGGTTGTTGTTTAAGTTCTCAAATCAGTGCTTAACAAAATTTTAACATACATAGGTATTTTAAAATTAAATCTGGTCTAATAACATGAATTCCAGTAAAACTGCCACCTCTTGGCATTGTATTCTGATTTTCTGCGGTTTGTGAGTTACACAACATTGTTTATCTCCAACATTTGCGCTGCTCAAGGTGTTATGGGTAAGTAGGTTATCCGGATACTGATCGAATCCTTCCAAAAATTCACGGATATTCTCTGACTCATTCTGTTGATGATCACAAACATTATTTCGCAAGAAAGTATCGTAAAATATAAATAAATATGTATAAAGTAACGTAACTTTTATAACTAAATTGACGAAATACAATTGCGTAAAACTAATAGCAGGGTATTAGTTAGTTTTCCACTGTATTCTATACTTGGAAAATTTTAACTAAGGCTCTAGCTAGACGCATTGAGGAATAATATTTCTTTATTAAACATTAATACGTTATACTTTCTAAATATGAATACTCATTTATTACTTTATTTTTAACTAACTTAGTTTTCCAAGAATAATCTAGAAATTGTGCTTGAAGACATCGCCTGCGTCACAATTATGAAAATGACCTTATTATGAATAACTTGCCTATATTGTTGCATAATTACTTTATTTGGCCTTTTTGTTAACAGCTTCCATTATAATAGGCATTCATGTAGGTACCTAAAAGAAAAAGAAATCAACAGTAGCCAGATTATCACAAGATATTGGTTTTGACAATTTAAATACCACCTTTGTACGTAAAGTACTCGCCGACGTAACTCAATGTAATGATCCGAAAATGATAAACGTAATAAATATGTTTATGAAAGGCGTGCATAATTCAACGTAATCGATAGTCAGATAACTTGTAGAATATGTAAAGCAGGCATTTTGACGGACCTTACAAAATTAATATCTCCCGGCCAAAATATCAAGATCGTTACGTAAGTTTCTGAGGCAACGCGACTGAAATGGGTTATCATAACCAGTCTGATGCCTAGGGTTTTTTTTTATTACTTTTACTATACATCAAATCTTAAACAGGATGTCTACTCTAGAAAACAAATTCGACAATATAGTAAGAGTGACAGTGTTAGGGATTGATTTTGTATTATTACGATTTCTAGACATCGAAATTAGCTTGTGAGAGTAGACTTAATGACTTCATAATTCTTATCAAGATCTTATTACGGTTACATGAAGCTTTTAGGATTCCCTGCTACACCAGGAGCAGGATGTTTATATAATTTAGCCTTGAGCCTCGTTATATGTAGATTATGTAGGTACTGATACAAAACAGAAATATTTTTTCAAATCGTTTCAGCAGTTCCTGAGCTTAGCACAATCAAATAAACTCTTCAGCTTTATTATATCTATTAGTATAGATGAGCTAAATGTTAAACTTCTTTGATAAATTAGTATACCGATAGTAAAGACTATCGTTGTTTTTAACTACCTACATGAACTCGAAAAACGTTTTATTGGCTATTGATATTATTTGATATTGTATAAAAATTAAATAATAGCACATTACTTAAAAATTAATAGTTAACAAACACAAGTCTTCCGTGTTGGATAGATCCAACAGGCAAGACCCGATAAATATTTTCTTTTATCCGTATTTTATTTTATTTCACACGGTCGAACAGAAGAAATATTTGAATTTATGTAATGCTATGACATGACATTACATAAGACTAACGGTGTTCAAATCCGCCGGTCGCACTCGCTTTACATAATAGTCAGGGATCCGTAGTACATGGAAATCAAGTGATTACTAACAAGCTAATTTTTGGTGAGTAGCTTCGTTTCGATGAGACGTCCAAAGATATCCTATACCCAACTCTCGATTGTGGTAGCTAACAGAGATATCAAGGATTAAAAAATTCAAGGATGTAAAACCGGGATAACGGACCACGAAATTTGTAGGACAATATGTTATATCTCAAGATAATTATCTAAATTATATAAAAACATGTTTGTCCTACAAAACCTATGGTTTGATCAAAGAGTCCGCCATTTCCAAAATGTGTCGAAAACGAGGTCAATTTAAATGATTACTATGATTACTAACCAGCTGATTTTTTGTTGTATACTTAATTAATATTTATAAAATCTAACGGACATATTGTCCGACAAATTTCGTGGTCCGTTATCCCGGTTTTACATCCTTGAATTTTTTAATCCTTGATATCTCTGTTAGCTACCACAATCGAGAGTTGGGTATAGGATATCTTTGGACGTCTCATCGAAACGAAGCTACTCACCAAAAATTAGCTTGTTAGTAATCACTTGATTTCCATGTACTACGGATCCCGGCCTATAATAGGTAAAGCATAGCGCACGCGATTTAATACGTGCTGCTCTACTTCCCTACATTTTAAAAGCATCGCCAATATAATATATACAGGGTGGAATTTTGTAATGCCACCTGGAGGGAAAGTACTCTTAATGCTGTAGATACAAAATTTTACTCAAAGAAAACATTCCTTTATTTTTGAAAAGAAACAAAACTGCATTTCAATATTTTCCTAAATTCGCTTGTCACACCCGGGAATCGAACCGACTCAAATCTGTAAAAATTACACCCTGTACTTTTATTGCATCGATCGATATTATGTACTATCCAACACTAAAATATTTTTTTTATTTGGATCAGCGAATACCTACTAAGATTTGTGTTTTTAAATAAATAAACAAATAATCAAACAAACTCTTCAGCTTTAAAAGTAATTTTATGTTATGTGATATTCGTATAGATTTATATACTTATCCCTATAAATAATAAAAAGTGGCCAAGTGCGAGTCGGACTCGCCCATGTAGGCTTTCGCAGCAATTGTTATTATGAAATAGTTTATGACGTATTATAAAAAACTACTTGATAGATTTCGTTCAAACCAATTTTCGTTGATAGTTTTTGTGCTAATGTACATTATATATTTTTTCTAGATTTATCATTCTCTTATTTTAGAAGTTAGAGGGAGGGGGACACTCTGTTTTCCACTTTGGAAGAGTCTCTCGTGCAAACTATTTAGTTTAGAAATAAATGATGTTAGAAAGAAACCTTTATATAATTTTGGAAGACCTATTCATAGATACCCCACACGTATGGGTTTAATGAAATTATATTTTTAAATTTTCGGTTCTAAGTATGGGGACCCCCAAATTTAATTAACTTGTTTTCAATTTTTTATGAAATCTTAGTGCGGTTAACGGAATACATCTACCTACTAAATTTCAGCTTTTTAGCTCTTTTAGTTTCGGAGAAAAACGGCTGTGACATACGGACGGACGGACGGACGGACGGACGAACGGACGGACATAACGAATCTATAAGGGTTCCGTTTTTGACATTTGGCTACGGAACCCTAAAAATGAATTGCTGCTCGTTAGCCTTGCCTCGCTTGCTTAAAACTCGCCGATTTAGCTGATTTTGGCCTTTAGATATTTGTAGTATAGTCTAGGGAAGGTTTAAAAGGTTTAAATAATATATTTATAAAGCAAGTTTTATTTATACATATTTGAAATAATTGCACGCTGATAACGTTTCCGTTGCTTTGTTTTAGTTAATAGCAAATTATACGCGGCTATGCGATACGGGTTAACTAGGTCGCTGTAAAAATAATAATAGGAAAATGCATTTCAAATTTTATATGCTTTGTTCAGATTATTAAACATAATTGGTTATTATTTTCTTATTTAAATGACAAACGTGAGATCGAGTCACGCATCCTACAAATAAACAAGGTTATTAATGATGGACTTATGACTCTTCTAGCTGCAGTTTACGTTCGTGATGTCACAGTTATAAGTTTTGAACGCATCTTTTTTTTAGCATACAAAAATCATAATGTAACTTTGATTCCTGTCATAGAAGAATAGCTCACTAAACTTATTGTTTGGCCTTATCGTATCCACTGCTAATGTCATACGACTAAATCCTAAATCGATGCGTTGCGCAAATTTGTTTTTGCTCAACATGTTTGGAAATGTTAGTGACTAATACATTTATAGAACTCATAGCACACATTGTAGGTACTAGACAAATTATAGCTTTGTTTTCCATGATATACATCACATTAGTGTTGATATTCAAGTTATTCCGGACGCAGCAGTTCCTGCAAATTCAACATACAGAGGCCCCTTTGTTCAACCAGAAAAGTCGTAGAACAAGAAGTGCTCGCAGTAGCCCTAGAATTATGTCAGACTAACACGACTTTCTTTTATATATGTAGATATTTGTTATTAGGTCTCCAACGTTATCCGAAGTTGCTGAGCGAACTGGAGCAGGAATTCCGTCGCGTGGTGCCTCCAGAGCTGCTCCACCAGAACGAGACCTTCACGCAGAAGATCGAGGATGCCATCCGCGCGTTTTACTTCCAACAGCACCCTGTCGACGCACGGCACATTGACAATCTAATTGATGTCAGTATTCAGTATAAAGTATTTATTTATTAATTACCTGCAAAAAAGGCGTGAGACAGGGATATTTTGTCTCCGATAAAGATAAAGAAAACTTTATTGTAAACCGAACTTCTAGAATGGCAAAGATTGGTATTAATACATAGTATGTAGGTACACATTCAACGTCTTGGCATTAAATTCAATAACATTTTACGATAAAATTATTTATGATTTATTTCTTTATTTGCATTTTAGTTCTGATTTTAAAACTCATAAAAAGTTTTATTGGTTCTTATAGTAACACCTAAATATTATCTGCTTATATTCCGCTTTAGTTTCTTGTCTACAAGGAATAACTAAACGGAGACCACCAATAGTTATATTAGTTATTTTCCATTGCAATCCAAACGCTAAATATTAGGTACACAAGCACAACACATACAGAACGTTCAAAGGCAAGGCAGTATACAAAACGTGACCGTGAGATTAATTTGTTATATATTTTCAGCTATTCACTGACGTGATGTTCCTGAGACCTATCTTGAAAACGATTCGCTTACAATCCGAAACGAACAGAACTAGTCCGACGTATTTGTACCGGTTCGCGTTCGACGGAGCCCTAGGGCTGTTCAAACGGATGCTGGGAATTACGCATCCCGGGGCCTGCCATGGAGATGAGATGGGCTACCTCTTTTACTTCTCACGCCTTAACTACAGACTGGATGATGGGTCTGCCGAGCTGGCTGTGTCTAGAAGGATGGTACAAATGTGGACTAATTTCGCTAAATATGGGTAGGTTTGAATTAAGTAAATATTGATTTTTTTATTTAATTATTGGATAATAAACCTTTTCAAATATAATGTCATGTAGGACACCAATTAAACTAAGGAATTTAAACTCCAGAAATAAATATAGTCGCGAGAGGTTCGGTAGTTTCATATAAAAATAAATGTAATATGATGCATTCTTATCTTATCTTTAATTTCCAGGAATCCAACACCACCGGTGGAGTACGAGTCGATAATAGACTTCAAGTGGCTCCCCGTCAACGATACCTCAAAAGTGAACTACCTGGATATCACACGCAACTTCACCCCAAGAACTAACCCCGAAGCTAAACGGATAAGCTTCTGGGACTGGATCTATGAAAATTACGCCGTGAAGCCTTGAGCACAGAATATAGCTTATTGTGATAAGTCATTCTTTCGTGTTTTCAGTGATCGTGATCCGTTGTTGTGATCAATATGAACTGATGTATAGACTGGTTTTGTAATGATAAGAATCTTATGATGTGACTGATTTTACAGATTCTATCAACAAAAGTGAATTAACAAATACGTGCGGTCGATTAAAAGTGATAATGGTTTTTTCCAACACACCTTGAGGCTAGGTTTTTGTGCCTTTTCATTTATTACGGAACTCCCTGTATATTGAGTAGGTGTGCACTTTAATATATCTACATATGTATATAAACTGAGAAGACTTTTCATAACAACTGCACTTACATACAACACACAACATCTTATGCATATAAATAAAGGTATTAATTACATGCGCAAATATGGCATGTGATCTCAAAAGCAGTTGGCTAACTTTTCGTGATTGATACATTTACCACATTACTTACGTTAAGCTTTTACCAAACATTATTGACGTAAGATAATCAAATACTTGTTAACTATGTTATCCACATTATGTAGAGTAGAAATAGTAAGAATATAAAAAAAAACATTATTATGAGGTATCTTTTCTCATGGGAGTTAAACCGATTAAGAGATTTTTATACCAGAAGTCGGTTGGAAACTGTTATGATGACGATGATAACACAATCATGATATAGCCTGACTCGTTATCGGGATTATTTTGATGTATATCCCAGTTAACTGCGTCTCGTGGATCTGTCAGCGTTATTTTGAGCGAGAACGAAAATTTCTTTATTTTTAGGATTAGGTCTTACTTATATACGTAGTACAATATAAGTATAAGTGTCACAAGTACCTAATAGGAACCTAAATAAGGGCAAATATTATCTATATACGATAAAATTCTAAAAAAAAATCCTTTTCTGATATCTATATTTACATTTACCTGCATTAAAACTATATAGAAAGATTAAAAGCAAAGCTTTTTTGAACTACATTATGTATCATATGTTTTAACATGAAACGGGTATATTATACGATTCATGTTCTAATATTGTTAAAAACCACTAATAATAAAATTATAGGAGATTTTTCTGTAAACAACCAATTCTGTATGAATGTATACATTGTACAACGACTTCTACCTAGGTACTATTAATTAATGTATATGTATTTGTTTGTTTTTATTAATATTTAAGTAAGATAAACACAAGAAACCCGTACCTACATAACACTATTATTCATGTATGTAAAATAGTCAGATAGGTGTTAAATAAATGCATATGCAATTTTCCATGATGTAATTAAGACATACATATATAAAATTATATAGAATAAAGCGTAGCTTAATTCTAATGTACTTATTTTCAAGAATAAGCGTGTATTTAAATATTTTTACATAACATAGTTAAACATTCTGCTGCATAGGGAAACAATAAATATCTTTAATTTTTTTTGTTACCTACAAAAATACATTTTTTTAATCGGTAAAAACGCTACTAGGTTTTTCTTCATTTCTGAGCTTAAGTATAAGCTTAAATTCCATAATGACGGCAAGAATATTTTTTGTTTTCCACAAAATAAAACTAGCGCTGATTCTCGGAGCAATTATTTTATTCACTACAGAACCTTGAATACAACTTTTTACAAAATATTGATTGATTCTTTGTAGTAAGAAACCATTATAATGATAATTATGTAGTTTTCCGCCCGCGGTTTTGTCCACGTTACAAAGTATTTTCCCGCGGTAAAAAGTAACCTACGGGCTATTCTGATGTCTAATTGTTATAAAGGTTGTAAACATTTTTAAACTCTGTTTTATTCTTAGTATTCTTAATATTTTTTTAATTTTTATGTATTCTTGGTCACGTCCTAAGAATAGAGAATAATAGACATATTTTAGGTTAAATTGAGGGCCTATGACCGGAAGTGGGCCGCACTATGGGTTGAGGTACAAATAGTCTTTATTTTTATCATTCGTAGGTGGGTAAGAGTACCCAATCGCCTAAAAATACATTTAACGTGGGCAACACCCATAAATAAAGATATAGATACTACATATTGCGTAGGATGTAATGTGTGACCTCCAGCTTTTCTAGAATAGTTGCTTACAAAGTATGGGCTACCCGGTAGAGCTAGGTCGGATCGCATTTACATAAAACTACAAACTGATTCCAGTCACAACATTGTATTGCCTCTAGAATAGATCCGAGCTAAATAACTTGTACTAGTGGTATTATCTAGCACCCGTAACACAAGCTTCGAGCTTATCACGGGGCTAGATGTCGTTGTGTAAAATTGTCCAGCAATATTTATTTATTTATTTTATTTATCATGACATTGTATGTCGTGTGATGCCGGCCTATTCATGCACCACGCTGGCCAAGGGCGGGTTGGTTGGTTAATTAATTACACATGCCCTTCAACATTTTCAAAGTTCTCAGAACATGCATGTTACCTCACGATGTTTGCCTTGCACATAATTAATTCTAGAAGAAAAATCAAGACGCGTGTGGCGTAGTTCGAACCCACGACCACGACAGAATGAAAGTCGAGGTTACCACTTAGCCAACACGGCTCCCGCCTGGTTATTGTGCTAAATCCCCTAAGATTTATAATGGGTTATTTTTGAGACCATTGTCAAGTTACTGAAAAGTTATTTGGGTTATTTTGATAATGATGATGATAATCTTGACAGCAAAACGAACGATTACTTACTGCGCTTGCTTTGACGTACCCGCAAAATGGCGGGATATTGATAAGCGTTATCTTTTTATGTAATATCAAAACCTCGAAATAGGTGACTGTTAAAAAGCATAATTTTGCAATATACAACTGATATTCGTATTATGACGCAAAGGAAACGAGACAAGATAATGTATTTACCTTTTATTGTATGTATTTATCTTTTGAAATAAAAAAAACTCTTTACGATATAGGTATAGAAACAAAAGGTTGACGGATAATGCCCACTCGCTTTTTTTGTCTCCCTTGGTTTTTTACTTGAGTTTTTTTATTTGTTAATATTAGGAGTTTCAAGAAAATCATGGTCACGTAATCACGGATGTGCCCCCAGAAAATGCCATAACGAGCAAAAAAGCGCACGGCATCCTTTTCTCAAGTATTTACAGAACATTAGTATCTATTCAATATTAATATTTAATACCAATTAAGTTTATCTTCTGTAACAACAGAAGAGGGCCATAATTTACAGAATTTTAAAGTATAATGTATAGTAAGTGTACCCTTTTGAGTATAATTTAGGTTAAGATTAATTAAACGAATTAGTCTTATCGAAACCTAAAAAAATGTCATCGTGTTTAAACTTTAAAACTAAGTAGGTAATACTGAAACACAAGAATGGCAATCCGCTGTGCGTCTGCTTGGTCTGAAGTGGAAGGGAGATATGAGGATCAGGAAAGTTCTTGTAAGTGCACTCTGAAAATAGCCTACAAAACATAATACCTACTTCTGTCTAAGGCGGCAGTATCAAGACCTACTCCAGCTTAGAAGAATTCCAGATTGAAGAGAAATTAGCTTGATCATATTTTATTCTCCTAATTTTCCTGGCTGCTATTTAATCCTTAAAATTTAAAAGTAATAAGTTAATCTAAGAGTGACCCCGTTAGAAGTTTTTTTTGGCATAATATTCAGAATCAACGATAATCAATGAAAAGCCAGACAGATAAAGCAATCTAGGTCTATTTTGACAAGCTAATTTCGTATTATCGATATTTAATTACACAAAATCAATCCTGTCCATCCAGAGGTGCGCGGCGGGGTTTGAACCCACGACCTTAAGGATGAAAGTCGAGTGTGCTACTTCTTAGTCAACACGTCGGACAGGAGATTATTCTATAAATAAATAAATAAATATTACTGGACAATTTTACACAGCGACATCTAGCCCCGTGGTAAGCTCGAAGCTATGTTTATTTATTTACCTGCTGCGAGGAATTAAAGGGATTATTTATGTTTTTGATTCACAATAAACGCAAAATGCACGAGTCCTACGATTCCTTGCTCTCATAAGGCTCTCGTTAATCTTGAATGTAATGTGCATTCTTGAGTTGGCGTCATTATAAATAGACCGTAAACGGGAACGTATAACAGCAACGGTATATTCACACTGGTAAAGTGTTTGATTAAGTTTCAGAATTATTAAAATAAGTAAAGGAAACAAATTTATATGTACCTATATGAAAATGATAACGAAAATACGTAATTTCTATAAATATTAGAAGATTCGTTTACTAATAAGGATAAAAAAATTATCCGCTTGTAAGTTACGGTTTACGAATTTTAAAACTTTTTTATATATTACTAGCTTCCGCCAGCGGCTTCGCCCGCGTAGAAATAAAAAGTAGCCTATGTTCTTTCTCAGGGTCTAAAGATTGTCTGTACCAAATTTCATCAAAATCGGTTCAGAGGTTTAGCCGTGAAAGCGTAACAGACAGACAGACAGAGTTACTTTCGCATTTATAATATTAGTAAGGATTTATCAGTTAGCAGTTTAATTACAGATGTAAAATTATAAGCACTGCATACTGAATAACGTTTTTTGATTCACTGCACTAGGTTTTAGTAAAATATGAACTTAAGACGCATCTCGACCTGTTGATAATAAAATTTTAATAGGTGCTGTTCTTAGACTTATCTAAGTAGGTCATCGGAAAAACAGTTGGTACCTACCTAGTATTTGCGTTCTAATCAATCGTTCTCCATAATTAATAATAACCAGGGCTTCTTAGGGTTGTTCACTAGATCAGCTTACCAAGAAAAGCGCTATTTTAAAGGCTACTAAGGGAAAGCGACCACAATTTTTTTAACGACAGAGTTTTTTTTAAACAAGGTGCCACATAATTTATGTTCACTAGATCGACTTACGAAGAAACTTCATAATTTGATTCAAAAGCGCTATATTAAAAGCTACATACGAACGCGACAACAATGGGCAGCAAGCATAAAATGGGTAAAGTTACCTACCCAAAGACCAATCCCGACGCGTTGTATTTATTATTTATACAAACTTAACTTTTAATTGTTTGTTTTAAGTTTCTAGTTTTTAACAAATACAATGAAATATCGTATTTATTATGTTTATGCCATCATAATATGATGCGTAATTTGCTCGACGCTAATTTTAATTTGATCTTTCCGCCGTGACCGGACCTTCACAACTCGCTAAACGTTGTTTTGTGACGAACAGCTTGCACGCATGCAGTGCTAACAAGTAGCTAATAGCTGGGTACTGCTCGGCATCTATAATATAAGTATAGTTACCGGGGAGCATTTCCGACTGATTCAGTGTTGCATTGGACCTAACCGCAGACTGTCGCTGCAAACGCGTATAAACTAAACCCACCTCGTGTATGGATAGCCGGTTTAAAACTCATTTGACAAAAGTCAATTATCGCTTTTATAAAGTGTGATTGTAGGTATGTGGCACAGATTATTTTCATATCTGATTAATGGATCGGTTGACTTGTAATGTGGATGCAAAAAGAGTGATGATAATCATCTCTTGATTACCTACTTTGTGTCTTTTAGGCAAAATTATATAAACTTAATTTATTAATTTGGTTGTTGTTGATTTTAATCCTTTTTATTTTAAATATGTATTTTAAACATTACATTTTTTAAATTCTAGATAGTTTCTTGAATTTTATCTTAACATGGTATGTTTAGATTTACATAGGACACGCTTTTCTTAATTTTACCACCAGTCTTATAATCACAGTAATTGGCATTACAAGGCCTAGCTTATCAATTAATTGAATCAAACATAGGTCTATCATTGATTGTACTGTATTCGTTTTAGCAAAATGTTTAATGATAAATATCATACATTTACGACTTAGGACGTTTTTCATTTGAAAGCCTTATAATTTATAAATGGGAAAATGCAGAATGTTTTTATCATTTCAGACGTAAACTTCAGTTGGGAACAGCCTTTGTTTATTGTGTTTTTTTTTAAACTGATACAATGGAGAATAACCACAACCACAACAACTCAAGGTCAGTACATGGGCTCAGCTGCAACTGAACTTGAAACGTCGGAATTTACTAATGAGTTGCAATGCGATTGATGTTTTTGTAGAACTTTTAACTTTTTGTGCAATACTTACATAGGTAGGTACTTAAACCCCGAAGCTCTTAACGCGTTAATTTTTTTTAAGCTTGAAATTGTTTACCTTCATAGGTATCTACTAGTAGTTCTGCAATTCGGTTAAACTATTCTCGAGTAATAACTGTTCAAACAAACTGAATTTAAATATTATGATATATTTATTTCTACTTCTTCAAGCTTCTTGCTCTAAATTCAAAATAATACAGTGTAATTTCTAGTGAGTATTCATTCTATACAACCACGAGAGCGCACGTCAGAGTTAGTCCCAGTTTTCAGTTCTAGAATTTCTCGTAGTGTTTTTCCGGGGTAGGTACATGCCACTGTTTCCCGCCGATAGTGATGTGACGTCGTGGTCAAAGCTACGGCCTTTTAAATGGCAAAGTAAAGCCTTATTTAAAATCAGTAGTCCGATGATCCGGTACGATGTCGGACTGATATTATAGTATAGGTACCTATGTATAGGTACGTATATATATATTCACAGGAGCGCAACTACAGCATAAAATTGTTGCTCGAAATTTCCCGCCTCCATAGTTTAGCTTTTAGGGCCACCAGGAATAAGAATAAAACATAATGTTCGTTTAGTTAATGCACATTTTAAATTTCCATAATATTTCAAGTATCCTAATGTAAGAATCATAACTTAAAAATTATAAATCACTTAAATCATAAATCACTTAAAGTTATTTATTCCGTTGAAAATGAATGTAAAATAATGTTATGTGAATGCGAGTGTTTTTATTTTTATCAACTTGTTATCTTGATACCTAAACACATGCATACACTGCGTCGTTACTTACCTACTTCATAAATAATATATCCCAATTAGATATATTTCTTGTAGGTATTTGAGTTTAATTCTCATTATATTGTTGAATCTATTTTAAGCTTTAAGCTCGCCGCGCTAGTATTATTCACGAACTAAACCGCAATGTTCCAACCTTTATTTTAAGCGCACTAAAAACTGATTGCCCTTTAAAAGCTCTACCAGAGAACAAAAGCATCATAATATTGTAGTACCGTGCTAATTAAAACACTGAAATAAACTCTTCGATATTATAAAACCCAACTTACTATTAGAAATGCATGAATACGTACACCGACAAGTAGGTACCTAAACGTACTTGGTACAGACCTTACTGTGGTTTTCAGGGTTCCTTAACTGAAAGGGTGAAAAAAGAACTCCTTAACTAAGCCTCCACTGTCCGTTCTCCCGCCTATTTGTCCGCCTGTCAGGCTCTATGTCATCAATCAAGACCAGTGTTTTAGCTAGATTTTTTCTGTTTTACGGATGTTTAATAATAAAATATATATTATTAATAGAGATATACTTAACAATATTCATTTAATAAGAACAGGAATTACTCATTTATTTATAAAGGAGTCAAAAACACTCGACGTTTCGATTTCAAAATCAAGAGAACTCTTTTTTAGGAGAGTGGGTGCTCCGCAGTGCTCCGTATTCCGCGCGCGGTTGAAATTTAAAGAAAGAAATAAAAAAATAATATAACAATAATTGTTTTCAGCTCTCACCCAAAGAAGATTTACAACAATATTTTGGAACTAATCGGGAACACGCCAATGGTGCGGGTGAACAAGATACCCAAGGATTATGGACTCGAATGTGAAGTTTGTGAGTATACAAAAGTTGATTCAAAGGTTATTTTTTCACCATGGTTTGCTGATACCAAAAATGCGAAGGCGCAAAATGACTGCACTGTCCCAACAGATCTCTTATCTGATTAGGTCTTAGTGGTTTTGATTTTACCAAATCCCCTAATACCTACCTTTCAGAGACCACAAGAGACGTCTCGGTGATCGCAGAAACTTGGAAACAGTACACAGAACGACGCTGCTGCCCGTCTTCTCGTATTTAAATATCTTAGTCGGTTTGACGATTTACGACACCCACTTGTATGTAATATAAAAACCAAAAAATGTTTTGGTTTTTAAATGACAATGTTTTTTTATTTAAGTACCTAAGGATTAAATATCTTTATACAAATCTAAAACTAGTTGATGAGTTTATTTAGTATTCACTTGTTTTCTTTCTCTTTAATTCAAATCAACTTCATTCCTATATTTTATAATGAAAAGTATGACTGCGTTAGTTTACTAATTAATACATGATACTAATTGTAAACCGCGTTTTACTTATTTCTACTATATAAAAATAAGTCGGGTCCTGACCTGACGCTATAACTCCAGAACGCACGAACCGATTTCCACGGTTTTGCATTCGTTGGAAAGGTCTCGGGCTCCGTGAGGTTTATAGCAAAGAAAATTGCGGGAAAGTGTAAAACGCGAGCGAAGCCGCAGGGCGGAAAGCTAGTTACGTCTATACAGAGTTTATTACGTAAAATTATTTTATGTAATTAACTTAAAATTTAGTCTAGTCACTAAGCCGCAGACAGTCCATAATGTCTGCATCCTATATACATACTCCTATATAAACTTTCACCTTGAATCGCTCTACCTATTTCTAAAAATCGCATCAAAATCCGAAATAATCCATACAGACAACGACAGCGACTTTATTTTATTTATTATGCATACGCGTTTACCTACGAGTATGTACTCGCGTGTGCGTTCGCATTTGTGATTTATTTTGGGTAATGGGAACGCATTTCAATTACAGCATAAAATACTATGTACCTAACTACTATAGTTTACGTTAGGCCGTAGATACTATTGCAGATTTCAGATTGGCTTCAATAAATGTGTGATAATACCTAATTGCAGAAATTAACTGAATGCAGTACTGATAAAATTACTCGTAAAACAGGTACGGATCTGTTTTAAAACAAAGGTCAAACAATAAAGGCAAATAGTATTAATATACAAGGATATTATACCTACCTTATTTGCTATTACTTATAACTACGCCTTGTTTTGTGCTTAGATAACAAAAGACGGAAGACTTCCAGTAAATTGTATGCAATTTCCGATCCCCTCTCCGGTAGATAAGCAAAGTGGATTATACCATGTCCCTCGGTACTTACCTATGTGTTTACTGAGCCCAAGTGAGACGTAATATGATTTGTTTTGTTATCATGATGATGCTAAGCTAACAGGCGATCCAGGAGTATACGTGTGTATCTTTTATTGCATTCCTAAAATGATGTGTTGACGTTTTATAATATATCTGTGAGAACTCAATATGAGAACGTGCGAATAGCTTACAGCACTAGATATTATTTATAACTATATCAAATCTAAAGCGCCAAGTAGACAGAAAGCGCTTATCTACCTCGACATCTTGTATGCCTTTTTATGCTGTAGGTATGCCTTTCTGTATAACTACGGTAAAGAATCTAAATAGGTAAATACCATGTGCATTTTACAAAAAAGTCTTCTTCAAGTCCACTCATAGTTTGGAGGTGAATATTATAAAAAAAATGAATTGAATTTATGTTTCAGTTGCAAAATGCGAGTTCCTGAACCCAGGCGGTTCTATCAAAGATAGGATCTCGTACACCATGTTTCTTGACGCTGAGAAACAGGGCAAGGTGGGACGTGCCACGCGCTTCGTCGAGCCTACTTCTGGCAACACCGGTATCGGCATGTCACTCACGACGGCTGTTGGTGGTAGGTACCTACTCCTCAGTCAACGACAGGATCTGGTGCACCATGATTCTTGATGCGGGGAAACAAGGAATGGTAGGATTTACACGATTAATTAAAGTGGTTATCTAGAAAATATTTTTTTTTTCAATTCTTGAATATTTATTAATATTAAAATCATGAAAATATCCACTTGATAACCATACTTATAGGTACCTACGTTTTATTTTTTCATAAGTTACCGTAAATAATTAAACAATTACCACATTATAAAAGTACCTAGATGAATTTTTGAACAAAGCGTATAAGATCGTATGATGATTAGAAAGCTAAATTTTAAACACATCGTAAAATTCAATTCAATCATTAAATTCCTTTCCACTAAATAGCCTAGCCTAACTACCTACCTACTTATAGATAACAACGCTAAATGATATTTGTATGAAAAAAAATCCTAGATTATTCAAAAATAATTAGTTTCACAAAATTAATAAGTAGTTTACGTAGTTAATTTATAGTGTTATAATTTGTATACTCCTTCTCAAATATAATCTTTTTGCAGGCTACACATGCACAATAGTGACTCCGGACAAAAACTCTGATGAGAAGATGTCCACGATGCGTCTATTGGGCGCCGAGGTGATCCAGACACCATCCATGGCTCCTTACGGGACCCCCAACAACTTTGCCTCGGTCGCTTCCAAGCTGCTAGAAGAGGACGCTAATGCCATCAGCATGGATCAAGTAAGATAGATAAAATAGCACGTTTTACATTTTTTTAGAGTGCAGCGTGTGTTTTCGCAAGCACTTCCCTCGATATAATTTCTCGCGGATTGAAACTAATTAAAATATTTATACACTTAGAAAGTATATCCGGTAAAGTTACACTTGAACCATAGTAGTAGAGAAATACGACTGTTTGCCGTTCTTCAAACTGACTCCTTTCTTACACATGTCATCCTACACACAGTCCATCTTTTCTTGGACTACCTATACTTATTACACTCACCAACTTCTCATCGCATGACTTTAATTTACAATATTTTTCGTTTTAGTACCAGAATGAAATAAACCCTTGGACACACTACGAGTACACGGCGGAGGAGGTGCTAGATGCGATGGACGATGACCTGGACATGATCGTGATCGGCGCCGGCACAGGCGGCACGGTCGCCGGCGTCGCCAGGAAGATGAAGGAGCGCTGCCCCAAGTGCGTCGTGGTCGCAGTCGACCCGCTCGGCTCCATCATGTTCCAGGACGGAAAGGCAAAGCTGTTCTATGTAAGCACACTTCATAACTAAGTAGATTCGTAGCGTTATGTTGTTACTACAAATTGTTCTGTAGCGTATGTTTAGATACGGCGTGTCGTGGTGCGTACGTCTAAGAATAAGATGGACAAATCGTCTGGTTAAAGCTCTGGCTTCTGATCAAAATAACTGTCGATATATGGGGTTAAAAGTTGGCATGCACAAATTGTCAAGTTCCCGATAAGACGATGTGGTCGCTCAGCGACAAAGCCTTTTTCTTGTAATTAAATAAAAAAAATAAAAAAAAATTGTCAAGGCCGGTCGTGCTCTAATATTGAATCACAAACAACGGAGGATTCGTTTCGTTCCAACAAAGTTTCATGCGATACATCGCTATTGACGCAATTTAATAACTTTTTGAACATTTCATTTCATTTTGTAAACAATTTTTATAACTTTTTGAACCGTTATATCTCAGAAACGGTGGCTTGTAAGAAAAAAGTGTTGATACATTTTGATAGATAATTTAATGATCTACAATTTTGTCCTAGGTACTTTTATGATAAAACTTACCGTTTTGCTGAAAATCGCGAAAAACTAAATTTTTTGACATTTAACCTTGAATAAAACTTTTTCCTTAACGTGGAATGATGGGGATCTTTTAGACATTGTTTATAATTATGATTTGAACAATTTCACAGAAATCCAGCTTGTTGGGACTTTATGTAACTTGAAATGTTTAAATTGACTGGGCTATATAATATTTATTGGCATATTTAATAACATAAAAAATACATCTCATTAAATAAGCATCTCGGTGAAGGTCGTTGTATAGCGGGATCCTATACTATTACAGACAGACGCATCAAGAGTGACTATATTGCATAGAACATGTGCTGTTAGAAAGCGAAATACTTGGTTGTGTATTATAAAAAAAACGTTTCAGGTTGAAGGCATAGGAGGCGATTTCATACCAAAGGTTCTGGACAAAAGTCAAATCGACATAATAATGACACCGAATGATTGCGAATCCTTTAATATGAGTCGAGAAATAATAAAGAAGGAAGGGCTCCTATGTGGTATGTATTTCGTTGTATCTTCATTACTCTGTTTCCGATCTAGTTGTGCCTTGATTATAACCTAAACAATGGAATTATTATATTTTAATTACATACTGTTTACGATTTATACTATTTGATTTATATGCGATTTATAGAAAAAGTTCATCTTAAAATTCTACAAGCGTAGCGTATATCTCGTAGTGCCTCTACGCGCGTAGCGTATTTCTCGTAGAATCTCTACGAGAGTAGCATTTTTGTCGACATTCTACATTCGACGTAGCACAGATATTAGGTACTCGACCAATGTGAACTCATCTTACTTGCGTAGATTTAATTAAGGATAAAAACATAATTATATTTTTCATCAAACTATGTTTTACTAATAGGTGGTAGCAGTGGTGCGGCCATGTTTTCCGCTATCAAAGCCATTAAAGAGGTTGGACTAGGCGCGGGTAAGCGCGTGGTTGTCTTCCTGCCCGACGGCATCCGCAACTACATGACGAAGTTTGTGTCGGACCAGTGGATGGAAGCTAACTTATTTAAGGAACCGCCAGAGCGTGATTTCATGTAAGAGACATGTGCTAGACACTGTGGTTAAAGCATAAAACCTAATTTCACCACTCTCTGTTCGTTAGTTAAACATCCCGTTATGTTTAATGACAGACAGTTTATGTATATTGATGGACTGTTAATTACTTAATGGGATGTTAAACTAACAAACAGAGAGTGGTGAAATTAGGTCTAAGGCTATTACGGGTTAGGTGCCGTGCCGACAAATCCAATTTTATTGTAATTATTTAATTGTACATACACGTATAAGTATAAACGTGTATGTATAATATATCCTATGGTTCCGACCTAGAAATCTTCGTCTTACCGACTAAGGGATTTATATACCAATAGTATGCTGTTCTGCGATTACCTACTTAGCTAGTATACGTGGTGCTTAAAGATCAACTCTAATTTAGTGGGACTTAATACGTGTGGTTTAGTGGAACTTAATATGGGTGGCTTAGAGGGTCTTAATATATGTCTTAATTTTTTTTTCTTAATGGTGTTTTGTTTTTAATTTACTAGCTGACAGGCTCCCGGGTTTACCTTTCTGACCCTGAGCTGCTACTATTATAAAACCAATAGCACCTAAATCGGCCCAGCCATTCACGCGTGATGGCGTGACCAAGGGAAATAGGGATTCATTTTTATATGTTTAGACACTTATAAGACAAGAAATGAGCTCAACTGTTCAATGTAGGTACATATTATTTAATTACAGATGGTGGAACAAACCATTACCTAGTTTAGATATGCGCCGAGATGTTCCGCGCGTAATGGATAGCTGCACGTTGTATGGAGCTTTGGAAGCCATGGGGTCTGAGCACGACGTTGCCATCGTAATAGGATCCGACAAGTAAGTAACATTCTAACTATTCTAAGCTGTTTGCAGTATTTTTTTTATTTTGCAGGTACAACAACACGAAAAATATATTCTAACATTTTATACCTAGATATCATATCGCCCGCTCGTCTTATGACCTAGGCCTTAATTGTACCTAATATCGAATGCTCAACTTACGGCTTCCGCCTACATCAAGGCTTCCCCATGTTCTTCCATTTTTCCCGGTCCTTTGCAGCATCCCACTATCCCCGCTCATACGCATCGAGGTCGTCTAGCCAAGACCTCTGTGATCAGTTACCGCGGCTATAAACTTATTACAAGTCATGCAGTTAGCATTCGTATATTTTTCCTTATCTTTAAAATAAAATTGCACATGCTATTTAATTATGCTTATTTTTATTTCTACTGACTGCACCTTTATGTAACGGGTTCTATAATTAAACTACACATCCGACTACATACCTAATGCATATAGCATAGGTACTGTCCTTGTCATTGAAAATGAAAAAATATGTTTTACCTTAAAAATAGGCAAAGCCTCTATCGTGGAGCCAGCTCATGTTATTTAGGAAGATGTAGCTGCTATGTATGAGGCGTGTGTGGAGGAAAGGAGAGGATTTATCTGATCTTAGGGAGTTATTATCCATATTATAAATATTGAATATATCTCTGAAATTGTAAAAACCCACTTAAAAATTATTTCATTTAAATTGCAGATTTTTAAAAGGGGTAGTGTCTAAGATGAGCATTAGATCGGATGCCACGAATCCCCTGACCAAGGGTGAGCTAGATTTCAACGAACGAGTGGACACCCATCTCATAAAGTTCTGCTACAAGATCGTGGAGAACCGAGGCAGTCCCACCGTTGGGCTGGCTGCCAGGATACTGGACATCGCGCCTTTCGTGCTTATCGTCGAGGAGGTCAATCATGACAAAGATGATATACGTAAGTGTATCGTAATAATGTGGGTTATGGAATGGATGATGATGGAAGAAATTATACGTTAAAAATTTGTTCTAGGCCTAATTTCTTCCATACTGCTATACCTATTCATTTGACTTGGCTGCTCCTGCTCCTATAAACTTTGTCAAGCGGCCGATAAACCTACAAATTTTCACTCCTTTTGTCCAAAAGTTCTCACTCAGGAACGTCGACAGATGTTGAGTTGGAACTCACCATAATTAGGCTAATGCTCACATTATGGCGAATTTCCAACTTTTCGTCACGGCACAAAAAAGGAGTGTCGTGCCTACCTGATGTAGGTAGGTACCTGATGTACCTAGGTAACAGGTTTATGTAACAGGGTCCATAAAAAATTATACTTACCAACTCTGAACAATAATTAAAAAAAACTAAATAGGAAAATATAATGAAGGTATAACCTGCGCACATAAAAAAGATATTTAGAAATGGCGTCCACTCGCATGCGTTCTCGCTCACTCTCTATCGCTGTCTATACTCACACAGTGAAGTACGCGCTACAAAAAAATAGTCAGTCAGGCCTAATTCGCACGAGAGCTTTTTTAACGTCCGTTAAAAAAGCTTTCAAATAGAACATAATAATTATGTTCTATTTGAACGCTTTATGCATACCCAAGTACGTGTTCACACGTCGGCGATTTTAGAACGCGACGCTTTTTTATCGAGCAGTGTTGCATTTTCAACGCAGAGTGCTGGTAATAGGCCGCATGAAACTTTTTATTATTATTCACACGATTAAAAAAACGCCGGCGCTGCGATTAGTACGATGAGTATTAGTAGAAATATTCCAATAATTCGTCAAATCTTGTATACTTGTCAAATCTTTGTACAGTGTCACAAACTGTTATTTTAAGTATCTCTGTTCATTCAGAGGATGTACCCAGAATGTCCTTTTTTTCTTTCTTCTTCTTTTAGCAACACAAATCGCTATAGCTAGTTATTTAGCAGAAAACATTCCCACGGCTTTCTAAAGCGAGGGACGAGACGAAAGTGATTTAAAAGCGTTCATATGAATGATCACATTGAGGACGTTATGAAAGCGCCGACGCCGGGTTTATAACGCAAAGCTGTTTAAACTCTTTACTTTACTTTACTAAAAAAATAATTTCATTTAAAATAAGTATTTTGTAAAAAAAACTCTGTAGGGACCTAGATAAAAATACTATTTAGATAATAATAATACAATAATACCGTGGAAATATGCTCGAATTACAAATAATTTTGATATTACGTTTGTATGGGAAATTCGTCGTGACGCCGGCCTGTTTGAGAACTTGTTTTGCCAACCGTACCATACCTACCCGCCGCCATTTACAGAACTCATTTTTAATTGCGCAGGTTATACTAAAATGTACTTTTGAATGTATATTTTGTTATTATAGTATGAATACTTATGTCTTTAATATTTTCATAGGATTTAAAAACTGAACCCTCAATCACACGCATACCTATTAATATTTGAGGAACTTAGACGAGTTAGTTTTTATACCCATATAAGAAAATGTTTCATTTTCAGATTACAATCCTAAGGGCATCATCACTCAAGAAATATTGCTGAATTACATCGTGAGTCATCAGCATCAGAACCATCAGAACAACGTTAATTAACACGGACGTTTGCTAATCAATACAACCTAATCTTAACTCTTAACCTAGTTATACCTACATGTACTCTTATCTAAGCTACTATTATAATTATTAAAAAACAATAAAGTTTAGGAATACCTATACTGAAACCCAGTTTGAATAAATATTGTCGTATATAAAGTTACAATTTTATTTAAATAATATAATATAAACCAGGAGGTAAATTACCGCCTACCCTACTTAACAATTGACATCCGGCAAAGTCACGTCAAAGTCACTTTGACGGTTGTCAAAGTCACGTCTGAAGAATTCCATTGTGAGATGGAAAATATTGGGTCGTTATTTGTACTGCCAGCTCTCTTTTTTCCGCTAGAAAAATAGAATTAGCGATGCTCATTTTTTTGTAGATACCTGTAAGAAGAATTCACTATACTAGGTATGTATGTTTTGTATTATTGTAAGATTTTCTGAGTTAGGTACATTCTGTATATTTCCTATATGAAGCTCAATAAATATACCTATAACTCGAAGATAATCGAAAATAATAGATGTACAATCAAATAGCAGTAAACTGGTTTGAGCAGCCCAATTTATTATGTAATGTTATTTTTTAGTTTTAGTTTTGAATAACCTATTGTATGTCCAAAACCGGATAAAAATTGTTGATACTATTACACAAAATATGTAACAAATAACTCCTTGTAGGTACACAATTTGACAATAAAGTTTTCTTTATCTTTAACCAACGCTGACCTTAAAAGTGTTATTTTAACAAATATTTATTTTATTTTTCCAAGCATCTAACAATATCCAATAGAAGAAAAACTATACACAAATACAAATAAATACAACTTTTTCAGTTGTTTCTGTAATGGGTGTTCATTTTAAATTTCTAATTTAAATTGGCTACATTTTGGCATCCAATACAGTCGGCAACTCTGTCGTCTCGTCTGTCTCGCTTGCTCGCCTGGTAAAGCTATACTGTAGGATTTTTTTTTTAAATTTTTAATTTAAAATTTAATCACTGACTGTGACTGGTCCAGCCGGTTGGTTGATGGTTTTTGGCTATACTTACGATAAAAATTCGCATATATTCCTAGGCCGAGCCAGGAGCCAGTCTATAGCCGACTGAACTTGGTTGAGGTTCACAAATAAGAGTGTCCTCAGAAGAATCACGTATAAAATAAAACTTTTATAAATAACAACAGTGAAACTAAACCACGTGCGCCCATCGTTTGTTCTATTTCTATACAGTAAACTTGTTCTAAAGTTTCTAACTCATTCTACACGCTGTGTAATCGAAAATAATAAAAATGGCTAATCATGTACAGAATGGTTCAAAAAATGGAGTCAATAATTACTTTAATCTAAGCAGTATGCCACACATAGTTCGAGCTCTGTAAGTTTATAACTATACTTTTTTGTACACCATTATTTTTATACATTCAGTACTCAGTACTACATAACTTGCTTAAAAAAACATATTTTTTCAGTGATAGAAATCAAAAGATTCATCCTAATATTCTTCACGCGATAGGAAACACTCCGTTGGTGAAACTCACAAACATACCTAAAGAAGAAGGAATAAAATGTGATATGTGTAAGTATTATATTCTTATTCTGGTTTATATTAACTCCATTTATTATTATAGAATTGTTTATGTATAATTTTATTTTATTTCTTTTATATTATTTATAGTGATTGTTGTATTATTAATATGCTGTCCGTCCCTATGTTTATCATATATAAGTATTTAAAATTCTCATGTCACTATGATAGTCATCTGAAAAGGTTTGTCCGACTTTATGAAATGGTGTGAGCATTATTAAGTAAGAATGAGAATCGGATAACATCTATTTTTTATAACCCTATGGAGAGGAATACAAAAAATTTAGAGACAAAGCCACAGGTGGTAACATTTATAACACTTTCTATAAATTTATCTTAGTTATTTAAGTTAGATAAAAGTATAAATTGTTACAGTGCCCCAGCGGGCACTGTGATACCTAAGAATCATTTTAAAAACTCTGTACCTACCAATATGTTGAAACAATAAAGATTATGATTATGGGTCAGCTTGTTTTCTATAAAAACCTTCATTCCTCAGATGCAAAATGCGAGTTCTTGAACCCAGGTGGTTCTGTAAAGGACCGTATTGCGTACAGGATGGTTGCCGATGCAGAAGAGAGAGGAGTGCTAAAGCCTGGCAAGTCAGTCATCATTGAACCTACTTCGGGCAACACCGGAATTGGTCTAGCTCTTGCAGCTGCTGTCAAAGGTAAATTGAATACTGTAAACTTCTTTACTATGCAATTTTTGCTTTAGTTATATAGCATGATATTGTCCAATGTCTTATTTTGATTTGAATGTAATAATTATTTAGAAGTTTCTTCAATATCCATCCAGTAGTTTTTATAAGAAAGAGTAACAAACATCCTCACAAACTTGTGTTTATAACATTAGTAGGATGCTGCCGGTTTCCATTACCAACTATTACTACCTATTGCATTCTCTTTATACAAACTTAGTTTATTATTTGTTCAGGCTACAGATGTATAATAGTATTACCAGAGAAGATGTCTGATGAAAAAGTAAACACTCTTTTGGCGCTTGGTGCTGAGGTCATCAGGACTCCGACAGAAGCACCTTCTGAGTCACCAGAGAGCAATATTGGTGTTGCTCAGCGACTTTCCAAGGAGATCCCTGATGCTGTGGTCCTCGATCAGGTAATCCCATTTTAATACTTATATTGCATCATACACTTTTGTCCCAACATGCCTTTAATTAAGTTGTCTTTAAACTGTCATTAACTTACTGTATACACATGTAACATATTTGTAATGCTTATAATAAACACATTCCTGTGAATAGAGAGGCGAATAGCTAACACAAGTACCTATGTCAACAGTGTGCTCACTGTTGGCCTCACGATTTCGTAGTTGTATGTGAATGTTGAATTCCAAAATGATTTAGTCCTTGTATATATATATTATGAGTAAAAACTGTCTGGAACGGAATAGTGCAGGTGAATATATAACACGGATATGTAAATTTGGTTAAAAACCTTTATTTTAAGTTTAAATTTTATTAATATTCAGTGTGGCTGCAACATAAACGGTAAAGGATTGATGCCCGCGGAAGTACGGCGTCGGAATTTCCGTGGAGTGTGGCACCGGCCTTAGTGTATAGATAGCTTTATACGGATGACGAACTTCAATGATAAAGTAGATCACGTTTTGTCCCGCTTAGATAAACCCTGCCACCAGAAGATTCTTGATAGTGCCACTTGGTAACAAATTTGTTTTCTTTTTTAAGCAATTATGTCACCATGGCGATAATCTACAGTTGTAACGATAATATTAGATTAGAATATAAATCTTGTTTTTAACTACATATAATGATTAAGTTTTGAAATTTTTTAAATGGATTTATGTTAGCGCGTGTTGCCTATAGTTCAATACAACCGACCTCCATAATATTTTCTATAAACTTACAAATAGATAGGACACAATTATTTGTAGGTATTAGGTACAAATTTGTTTACAAGTTATGATGTAGATCAATTTCATCCGCGGGTTTGGCCGCAAAAGGGATTAACATGGAGCCTTTAAGGTGTTATATGTGATATACACTTGTTACAGTACAACAACCCATGCAACCCACTAGCGCACTACGACGGCACCGCGGAAGAGATCCTGTGGTCCCTGGACGACGCCGTGGACATGGTGGTGATCGGCGCCGGCACCAGCGGCACCGTGTCCGGCGTCGGACACAAGATCAAGGAGCGGTGTCCCGGCTGCGTCGTGGTGGGCGTCGACCCTTACGGATCCATTCTGGCGCAGCCGGAGCACCTTAACGAGAGCGACGTGCAGTTGTATGAGGTAATGCGTTCAAAGTGTTCAAACTCATGATTATTATTAATGGTTCTGGCATTAACGGCACCATGAATTGTCTTGGACTCAAGATCAAGGAGAGATGCCCCAGCTGAGTGGGTCACGGATACATTCTTACGACCCTTAAAGAGCAGTAGGTGCCCTAGACGACAAGTCGTGGTCGCGCGTTGCGTTAGCTATGAACAAAATCAAAAGCTACCTTAACCTAATAAATCCCGCATTCGTCTATATTAGTAAGGCTATACATTAATAAAGTGCCTGACTACATTACATCAGACGTGCCTACTAATTGGGGAAGTCATTTAGGTATTTACTTTATACATGTGGCGCGCGCATAAGAGTGATACCGCGCGCGCGCGCCGGCCTCAAAATAGCAATTTAATTATTCTACTAATATTTACTAAAAAACATTTGAGTTGCTAATAATGCGACAGTTTTATCAAACAATACAATATTATGTTATCCTATATTTATGTGTACAATCATAATTACTACCGACATAAATCTTAAAAAAACATTTACACAAGAATGCATGATTAACTTAAAACTTCGTTTCACACGTTTAGACGTGTTTCGTCAACAATCTGTAAGATAAGTGATTGCAATAGACTGTTGTAATAAAAATATCTCATTACACAGACCATCACCGCAATGTTTACATAAATTGAGGATATTTCTGGAAACAGATGTGTTCTGCTTATAAAATGATAAGAGAGTATAAAAATGGTTTAACTAATTGCCGTGTGGTTCTGGCCTATTTTATATCTTCCCGTGGGTTTTACTTATTCTATTCAATACTGATATATTTTTCAACACAAAAAATTTCAAAACAAACTCTTCAGCTCTATATAGATTATGAATTTATTTTCCAGGTAGAAGGTATTGGTTATGACTTCCTTCCGAAGACCCTCGACCGCACTGTGGTGGACATGTGGGTGAAGACAGATGACAAGACGTCCTTGCCGATGGCGCGGAAACTTATCGAGAAAGAGGGTCTTCTATGCGGTAGGTTATATATTTAAATTTTAGCATATTATAGCTTTCCTTTTGTAGCTAGCAAGCTCTTAAGCGCTCTACACACCAAAGCCGGCGGCCCGCCGGCACAGCCCGGCGGCCTAACCCGCCGGCCTTATTTTGTACTAAATAAAGCCGGCGGCCTACAAAATAAGGCCGGCGGGTTGGGCCGCCGGGCTGTGCCGGCGGGCGGTGTGTAGAGCGCTTTACGTAACTCCTCGATAGCGTAGTGGTTAGCGCAACCAGGGCTAAACTGGGTGGCGTGGGTTCGACTCCCACTCGAGGACCAACGTTACGTTGTGATCAAGTAATTTTTTCCCATACCATTTTCTAATAATTTAGTAAAATTAAGTGAGAACCAATTAGTATAAAAAAATTATAATATGTGTTTTTTATGTTGATGTGATGATGATGAAAATCTGCCTATGTAACACTATCACGATGTTTCATGTTCTAACTATCTATAGAAGTTGCAATTATACGAGTGGCGTAGTGCGATACATACTGTTGAATAAAATTGCATGATTGAGTTTATGCGTCACGCTGGATTATGTAAACATTTACAATGTTATCTGGAATGTGTTTTGATTTGCGCACAGTCATTTGTTTTGCAAATAAGGTTAACTCTTGTCAATACATTACCATTTTGCATAATAAGTAGCTGACACCTATGAATAATAAGAAACTAAAAAATAGTTATCTTAGTTCATAATCATTTAAAAAATATATATTTATGATTATAACCATATATTGGCATAATGTAATTTACATCTTATCTATTACCATTTGTGTTATTATTATCTCGTATTAATTCATACTTACCAATGAAATTTGACAAAAAAGTATTTTTATCATAACATGACGAAATTACTAAGTCATAAAAAAATACCGAGTAAATCATGCCTTACATAAAACAGCTCTTTTCAACCCAGCTAAAAAACTTTTAAGAATGTAGTTAGAATAGTTATAAGTATGTTCGAAATAAATTTTAGCATTGGATATTTCTTTAAATTTATTTCGAAGATATAACTAGCTTCGAGCTTGCCACGGGCCCTAGATGTTGCTGTGTGTCCAGCAATATTTACACATTTAATGTGACGGATTATGTGTTATGATAATTTATGTTAATAAATCGATTATTATTGATAATTTTAGGTTCCAGCAGCGGTGCAGCGATGTGGGGCGCGCTCCAAGCCGCCAAGTCGCTGAAGGAAGGACAAAAGTGCGTGGTGCTTCTACCGGACAATATACGGAACTATATGACGAAATTCATATCCGATCCGTGGATGGAGGCGCGTGCCTTTAAACCTACTGTCCAGAAAGAAAAGCTTTCGTAAGTATATATGTACTTATAACTAAGAAATGCAAAATCAGCCCCAAACTGCAACACTTCGCCTGTTCCTTCAATTATCAATAAATCTTATCAAATAAGTCACTTCGTGATTATTAATTATAACTTATCTAATTCATAAACCAGTTACTACTACTTCGTTCGTCTTAGTTCCGATACTAACCAGTAATTGCTTCCTTGACGTGATAATATTAAATAAAACCAATGTAGGTATTTTAAAGTATACTAGATAAAATCTTCAGTTTTCCTTTTTGCGCTAAAGTTGTGCAAAACATCTGACACCAAAATGCCTATTGTATACGTAACCAACAGTTGATTAGGTTATCGAATTTCATAAAGTTCTTTATCTTGTTTATAAAAGTTTGGCGTAATTACTCTTAATTTGACGCGTGTGGCCTTGATAAAATTATGGGTAGTAAGCGGTATACTTCGTACCAAATCTTCTTATCGGATCAAGAAGTCGTTAACAGGGTCATCGTAGTTTTTATTGTTTTTTTTTTTTAATTAAACGCAGTTAAAATAATAAAATGCACAACAATATGTGGTAGATAGCTTATCTTCTGAAATTAAATATTTGCTTATAAAGTGGCAAAAATATCAGTAACACCTGCCTATGCAATGAGACTTTTGTACTTTTTTCTATTTCTTAAATAAGTTTTGAATATTTTATTTTGCCCAATTCTGTTCACTCGTAAACGTATAAATCAGGAGTCTTAATTATTATATTAGTTATATCATTGATTAACTTTCGGGTATATTTTTTTTATAAGCCTGTTTATGTTATGTTTACTTTTATATTTATTTTATGTATTGACTTAAGTTTTCTAAATTATTAGAAAATGGTATGGAAAAAATTACAAGATCACTATGTAACCTTGGTCCTCGAGTGGGAGTCGAGCCCACGCCACCCAGTTTAGCCCTGGTTGCGCAAAACACTACGCTATCGAGGAGTTACGTAAGAGCTTGAATTTATCCCAAACCTCATATCTTGAGTTAAGCACTGATGGAGCCATCTATCAGTTTAGTTCTGATATTATAAACTGGGTTCGACTCCCACTCGAGGACCAAGGTTACGTAGTGATCTTGTAATTTTTCTCATACCATTTTCTAATAATGTTCACTTTGTTACCGAGTAGATGTGTTTTCAGATGGTGGGAAAGTCCTGTGAGCGTGGAGTTGTGTCGAGAGGTGCCGACCATTCGCATCACGCAGTCGACGACCGACGCGCTCGTAGCGCTACGCAGCTCGCCCGCGCCGCTACTCGCTGTACTCGACGAGAGCGGGTAAGAACGAAACAGAAAATACCTGGACAATTCACACAGCAACAATAGTAACAAAGAATGATTTTTTTAAATCAGGCTTTCCGCTGGAAATACTTATTTCTTCTCTAAAGCAAGCATTTGCTTGTCGTGGGCCAGAATATTTTTCAACAATACCTACAATGAAGTTCACTTTTTCAGTTGGACTTTACGCTTAATATAACGCAATTCGCCAATGTCTAGTCTAATGAAATTTAATGTTAAAACGATTTTTTATTTTCCAAAGATTAAGATCTGTGCACTATGTATATTTTGACTTTGACTGCCAAGGTCAGAAGAGTCATGGGATGTCATAGAGTTAAAGATTATAAAGTGAGATGTAGTGAAAATAATTCCAAAACATGTCAAATTTATAGTATTTTTCGTAATCAACAATTTTATAATAATTTTACAATGGAACGCTATCAGTTGTAGTATTATAACTACTGTGTATAATAGTTTACCATACTATATATTGTGCTTAATACAATTGGCTATCCTTTCAATCCATTGAACACAAGTAAATTTAAACAATGAACTTCCCTCGCCTCCCTGCCTTGCCCGCGTTACAAATTTAACTGTAAAAATATATACGTCTACATTTTCCTATAATAAAAATACATAAATTAGCAAAAGGAAGCCTACGTTATGTAGGCTTTCCCTACTCAACTATCTCGATATTTAAATTTCTTTGTAATCGGTTAATTTCGCTACCTATTCGCATCAAATACCTAATTAAATATGTCCTACTTAAAATATATCTATACTATATAAAATGGTACTGAAAAACATCAATGTTTAATCTCTATAAAATATTCCTTTATGAAGCTGAAGTAGATTAAATCCAGCTCTTTATGAAGTTGATGGCAAATTGTTTTTAAAGGAGATAGTTACAATGCATGCAAATCATTCGTGTTCGGCATACTTAATAACTAATTGACGCTTTTAGATGATATCATAAAACTTTATTACACCAAACCTAAATTAATTAATTGCTAATGATACTTCTTCTATTTGTGTGTCTTATTCTATATGTTTATATAGTTGTATCTTTTATCGACGGCCTGCAGCGCTCCTCGGATGCTCTAGATCCCCTTTGTTAGTGTCAATGCTTCTTATCAATATACATAATATGATTATATACAGTATAAAAAAGAGCCAAAGAATAAAAGCGAAATAAATAAATAGCTGAGAACTTGTACAATACATAAAGGCGTTGAACTTGACACGATATACATATACGTAATAATATTGAATATTTAATTTTCATTTACAGTTTCTAGACGTAATTACAACCGTAAATGCAAAATTGATTAGTCTGAATATTATATTAAGTATCAAGTTCAACGCGATAAGCTTATAAATTAGGAAAATATATACTAAGAGACCTCCAAATAATAAAATCGAGAAACTGTAAATGTTCCCAGGAGGCTTGTCATTTATTGACAATTAATTCCCAATATTATGAGACACCTCATATAAAATGTTCAAGCTTAGAGCTAACCACGGGGTAAGATTGGGTAGGCGCCATGCTTACCCCGTGGTAAGTTCCAAATGCTGCGTAAATTGTCAGTAATATTACACAGTTCAGTAATATTTATTAATTTATTCTGTGATCTTTGTCAGTGTCTTTGTGTTATACGAAATAAATTAAAATCGAATAAGGCTGTTTACTATCAACAGTTTGCTTTTAAACGCTGCAAGACATCTTCATTTATTGCTGTAGCAACAGCAATAAATGAAGATTATTTATTGTTTTAGAAAACATATAAGCGGCGTGTTCAGTGCAGACAACGCGCGGCGCCGCCTCGCTAACCTCGCCGGCTCCGCCGCTGAAGAACTGGACAAGTTTATTGTCAAGAAGATCTACAAAGTGGACTTGTCATTGAAACCCACGCTCGGGCTCGTGTCACGGATGCTCGACATAGCACCCTTCGTACTTGTCATCGAAACAGGTACCTACATTCATTTAGCTACACAAAAACATCTCTCTTAAAATCTATACTAATATTATTAAGCTGACGAGTTTCGAGCTGACCACAGGGTTAGGTTTTGCTGTATGTTTGTTTAAGGAGTTGCAATTATAGATTGTGTTGTAGCCAGTCACAGTTCTTGGGTATAATTTTATACATCTAAATGAGGTGTAGTAAAACACTAATCTATAATAATGATTGCTTATGAGAATTAGATGAAATTTAAATGGGAAAAGTAAATCATTATAAAAAACATCCATCGCTTACTACAAACAATGGGCAGTTATATTTAAAATTCTACATATAAAATATCCAAAGTTTTAAAACATTCTCTCTGTTCACAGATTCCTCAAACATTCAGAAGCCAGTTGGAGTTATAACATCAGATGATCTTCTGCATCACATCGCCCAAGGCATAAAACTTACAAATGGAAACTAACTTGTTGCAGTTTACCAACTAATCTACCTAATATGTTTGACTGAACCACAAAATGTAGACTTCCAATAATAGATTAAGGTCTAAAGTCACAAATGTGAAAAATACTCCCTACTTTTATATTTTTACTCTTCCAGTCTAAAATGTATTCTACAAGATACTGTTATATTTTTGTAAATATTAAATAATTTATATCAATGCTTAAAATTTTAAGGAAAAGGGAAGGTTGTAGCATTTTAAAAGCATTTTGAGTTTTTGGCATTTTATGTTTTATGATATACATACTTTAAGAAATCCAATGCAATATCATCATTTATACCTATAAACTTTTACAATGAAATGTTTATAAATAATTACATTGTGTTTTATTTGATACCATACAAAATCCTTATATTTAACACATTCAATGCTCTTGCTGCAGCTTTATGGGTGCTGATAGTGTCAATTTCTTATTATAATCGCACTAGGGTGATGGTGGCGGCGATTTTTTTGAGTTAGCTGCTAGAACAGCACCAGGAGCTGGATAAGGTCTCATCTGAAACAAAGGACCTGAGGCAGTGCTGTCCGCTCCCGTCTTTGTATGAGCATCTAATCCTGCTGTCCATTTCCCTCGTGGAATGTCAGAGTAAGAAGCAGGGTCCATTGGGTCTAAATCATTATCTTTAACTCTTTTTCTCTTATTATCCCGATGGTGCACCATTTCTTTCTCTCTTTCTCGACGATCCCTTTTCTTTTCTTTCTGAGGCTGTGGAACTTCTTGGTCTGAAGCCTCGCTACTGTCATCACTTTCATCACCTTCCTTCAATAAGCGTTCTTCCCGGAGGTGTGCAGCACTTTCAGTGATCACAGCTCGAGGATGTGATGGAGGACACCAAGTAACCATATTATTGTGCACATTCCAAAAGTAATATTGGCCATAACCCTCATCATACACTTCTTCCCATCCATGTGGTAGCGGCCATAATTTCATAACTTTATGTTTCATTTCCAGATAATTATCTGATGGCGCTGGTTTTCCTTGCTTCCATTTCGCAACGCAAAATATAGAACATTCATGATAGATATTACTTTTGTTTGGACAACCCTTATGTCCTTTAATAGGATCTACATTGACTCCTTCTATTCCTTCCCAAAATCTTTCTTTGATTATTCCAGTTTCTTCAGGTTTGCTGTCGTAATCTTCTGCGATAATTTCTTCATTTGCCGGGACTGAAACCGAGTTATTTGCACTGGAGTCCGCATTCTCCTTAGGTTTAAGAATTCCTCTTTTAGCTAACCTCGCGGCTAAAGCTGGAGGTAAAGGCATATTTAGGATACAAGTTACAACTTCAACACTTTCAACAAAACAAAATAAATACAGTACATTTACATTACATACTTTGAGAATGGAACTAAAATAGGAAACGTTCCGATTCAATCAATGATTGAGGAGGTTGAGACTTTGAAACGCATGATTTGATACTTTTCTTGCATTCCGCGCCACCTAGAGGGCACGAAAATAACGGCATGCGCTTTATAATTAAATCGGAACGTAGTTGTCAATAATGTATCAATACTGTCAGTGACAAAATACATGACAATGACACTACTAAATACCATGCCCCGACCATACACAGTTTTAGCCAGTCACGTTCGCCATAAACCAAAAGAAGAAGACTGCAATCGCCCTATCGGATATCCGTTAGAAGGCTAAAAGGTGAATGATCTAGCAGAAGCTGCTTGTTTACTAGAAAACATAAAGAGACACCTAGGTACGAGTATGTCCTGCGGTGGACGTCCGACGGCTAAAAGTGTAGGTACTAAATAATATCGCGGATTTTTTAGACGTGCGTGACGTTGTTAGGTCCCGGATATGTATGAACATATTGCTATTATGAACATTGTTTGCCAGTCCGGGTTTCCTACTACCCAATTTATTTTTTAAAACTATCCTACATCATGGTTGTCAATAAATACTTTTAACATAAGTAGGTACCTACACGTACACATGGTACGCAATAATTCTACTCATGTTGATACTTCACAAGTTTTAATCCACTCAAACAGAACAGATGGGAATAATCCGATGTTGGGTGGATCTCTAAAATTTATTAGAGCAAATGTATAATATGGGGTCAACCAGTCTAAATGCGTCTGTGGGGGAAAATGTGTCTTTTTGAATTTATTCGAGAACTGTTAAACATACGTTGACTTCTGCCATCTAGTTACATTCGTTTGAAATAAATACTGAACATGTAGTTCGTGTGGATGGCGTGGCGAACTGCCATCTCGAATAAATTCAAAAAGACGCATTTTCCCCCATAGACGCATTTCGACTAGTTGACTATGGTTACTTACCACAGATAATGAGTCAGTTAAGGAACTGAGGGTGGATATTCAAAGTTATGAAACCAATATCGGTTAATATGTGCCTAGGTATAGTGAAACCATTTCTAAAATGAACGCCCCTCTACAGAGTTCTGTATTTTTTTTTTCTGTGTATTCTGTTTTTCTGTATTTCCTCTCACACGTTGAAATCATCACGGTTTTGTGGAGGGGCGTTCATTTTAGAAATGGTTTTACTATACCTACCTATTTCGTCATATATTTGTATTGATTTGTCATGGGGATAGAGTACCTACCTGTGTCCTTTTACGGCAAAACTACCGAAACGATTTTAATGTAGGTACATATGTATACCTAAGATAATAATAATTGGCTAGGACGGTAGGTAATCATCATCGTCATAGCCCATCCCATATTACGTTAGTTTTTACTGGATATGGGTCTCCCCAGTATTACAAGTTATTATAGCTTTGGTATATTGTCGCTTACAGTAGGTAAGTACCACCTTCAAAGGACGACGCTGATTAGGTACTCGACGACGACACTCAAGGACGTGGCGGTACTATTCTTAGGTGAGCACTCAGCATCCAGCAGAGATCCAGTTTGAAGTGAGTGAATGGAAACTTCTGGAACATATTTCGCAAGGAATACGAATAATTAAAAGAGTAGCCCTAACCTACCTACGTTCTCATTATATTTTCGTAGAGAAAGTGTTAAAAACAAATTTGATTAACCCCGGGTTTCTTGTATTTCTATACCTATAGAGAACACACATTTTTTTAACGTGGATGCGGAATTTGACACGACCTTCTTAATGAAAATATAGCATCCTCTTAGATAACGCTCTTTTTTCATTTCTGCTGGCTTAGACTAACAGGGCTTACAATATGCCAACGAAGACTATCGTAACTACTTATAAAAAAAAGTTTAAGAGGGCGAACACTCCGGACTCTGCCAGTTCTACAAAATTAAGGCCCTGATTTAGAATTTGTCTTCCTAGTACCTATAAAATATATGTACATATTAGTAAGGTAGCTATACAAAGACACATAGATAAAGTAATAAGGCGACCTCAAACTAATTCTCGGATATCCTAAGTTTCTTGCAAAAGGATTTACCTACATTAGTATGATTCATCAATGTCGTATACTTAATCACCTACTTTTCATAGCATATAAAGAACAAAACGTGTTTGCCCACGCTACTGTGTATCGAATCTTTTACGCAGCAAGTTCTCAGATTTTGAATCTCAATTACAAACAAGTTTTAAAACAAAATCAAGATGCTTGCTTATATCGTGCTAAGTGTATTGTTATTAAACATTATCGAAGGCAGTATCATCAAGCATGGAGTCGACCACAGTTTGCCGGCTCATCAGAAGCTAGAGCTAGACGAATACAGCGCTGGGAGGAATATCGAAAAAGACTTATCTCATCTAAGGCCACGGACGGTACGAGCACCACCGAAACAAAAGAAAAACGAAACAAAAGTAGAAATTGAGAACAGATTCGCTATAACAGCAACCGGATGTCCGGCTGGTTTCGTCCAGGCTGGGGGGTTCTGCTTTCCCGAGTATGACTACTGATAAAAGTCGTGAATTTAAACTGTTCCTGTATGGTCTGACAGCAAAGCTTTAAAATTTTAGGAGATTTTGTGACTCATTATTAGAGATGTTGTGCATTTGACTAATCTTCTGAGATATTGTGTAATATTCAAGTTTTTATAACCCTTTAATTAACGTGTGGTTCAGTTAAGAGTCTTAAAGCATATATTTTTAGTAATTTACTTTTTATGTGGTGTAGTGGTCGTTTCGTACATAATAAGGATGTACGAGTACCTATTTATTTAGACTGACAGATTTTGTTAAAATAAATACATATTTATTTACCTATGTAGTGACAAAGATAAACGTTTTAAGAATTAAATGTAAGTCAGTAATTTAAAGCTTGTTTTATTTATTTTATTTTATCAGCGTGTTAAGTGACATTATTGTTTTATTTCTTCATTTTATAATAACTCACAACTTTATTAAAACGAACCTTTAGTCCTCAATATAAAGTTGATCATTAAAACGAACAGATGTAAGTACCTTAATTGGAATAAATACATGTAATTAGAATTATAAATTTTATAGGCATAGGTACTTACCTACTAAACGAACCTTTGTACCTTAATTGGAACAAAAACATGTAATTAGAATTATAAATTTTATTGGCATGCTTTTTATAGTAAAAAAGCTTGAACATTAATTAAACTAAGTAGTTGATTTAACTTATATTTTCACTATACATATTACTTTAAAAGTTACGTACCTACTTGACCTTTAACTTTTTTTCTTCTTTCTAAATAAAAATTATAAAATGTTCACGATGCGTTCCAAAGCAAATTAAACGGCGCAAACACGTTCTTGAACTCTGAAAAATAAACAAAATGTTAACAAAATACACAAGGGGAAAATAAATTAAAAGGGGTGTAGCAATCAAATTATTTTTACGCATCACGCAGTACGCAGTAATAACTCAAAAAATTATGTTAGTTTTATGTATTATCTCTCTAATAAATCTAATTTCTCAATTTAATGAATCAATGATAATGTTACCTACTAACACAAATTAAGCTACAATTAGCAACACACCATTAAAATATTATGTTACATACAGTTGGCGAGTAAAAGCATTACTACAATTCATTCTAGCTCGACTATGTGGTTTAAAAAATATATACTTAGAAGATCTATCAAGTTTCAAGTTTATTTATTACTTTCATGTGTACAATAGGTTTTATAAAATACTAGCTTTCCTGATACTAGCTTTCTTGAGTTATAAATAGTGAATCATTTTGTCCTATTTAAGTTATGTTGTAAATAGTTACCAACCTATATAGACGCCGCGCCGCCGTAAAGAACTTAGATAGGTATTGCGGAATTTTTTTACAATAAAATATCTATATGAATTTATTTTTATTTACGTGAACAAATTAAACATTAGGATTCCATGGTAATAGTGTGTCAAAGCAAAACCTCAAACGTAACATTGTTTCTAGGTCAAATGGTCTTCGTATCTATTAATCGCTCTTAGAATGCTTAAAACCACCTACGCTCTAGGTCAGCTCTAATTTATAAAGTAGGCGCTTTGTCAGAAGCAGCAGGTAAAGCATTTTGATCTCATGAATATGCTTCTACAGTAGTCGACTTTATCGTCGGTTATTGTGTGCGTCGATAACAGAAATTTAATCTTTATTTCATTAACAATATTTAAAATATTTTGTTTTCAAACCTATCACTAGAAAAAGATGAAATATTAGTATTTTAACGGGGGCAGTGAACACAGGTTAAAAATGCTAAAATAAAATTTCCTCAAATAAATGAAAAATAAAATTTGCTAAGTACCTACCTAATTTACGAAATTGCAAATTACCTACGTCGTGGAACTTTCCCTTTTGAACCCTGCAATTATTTTTATTGTCATCATAACAGTGTAGTCCAATTTATTACTTTCAATTCTAGAATTTAAAGGAAGTTCCATAAAAAATCGCAGTATTTGAGTTGTTTGTAAATGGTGCAAATGTGAGTCACGTTTTAGGTACACGAATTTGAATCTGGTATTGTATGTTTAAAAAAATATATCTTTAATTGAAAGCAAAATCTGTACAAAAATCTAAATAGGTATTTTCTGTACTGAGCGGGTTAGAAGTAGCATACTATCTTACTAATAACAATAGGTACTTGATCCTGATCGATACTACTGATAAATATTGGTACAAGCATAATTCAATGAAGCGTATTAGCACTTCATGCTTTGTTATAACAGAATCAATTATCACCTGAATTATAATAGATGTCTTTCTTCACTCACCACGGACGACTGTTGTGTCACCGCGTGACACTTTGGTCGGCAGCACTACGTCGTGGAACTCCCCGGAATGTACCAGTCTCGGAGGATTTTCATTGTCACCATTACAGTGTGGACTAACTGTTGGCGTCACCACGTCCGATTCATCGGGACTCATAGTGCTTTTCCGCTTCACGATTTCTACGTCACCGACATCATTGGATACGTCATCAGCGGGCACAGTCTCAACGGCCGTGAGCAAAGTGCTTTGTTCATCGGAATACGGTGCTTCTGCTCCATTAATATGAGTACCATTTTGAGTGACGTCGTTTTCATTCACCAAGACTTCTTTAACTGAATCTTCGCTCAGCTTTCCGCTATTGTTGCTGGGTGGAGATACTGACTGAATAGCATCTTCTCTTTTTAATAGCTTTCTGCGTTCACTGACGAGATCATAGCTTAAAGGATGTAAGTTTACCGAAGATGGTGGACTTCCATCGAGTGATAAATCCATGGAAGTTATTAAGCTCTCATCTCTACTGAGGTAATTAGCTTGTTCGGGAACAATGTGGATGTTTAAGACAGTTTTACTTTTATGATCAGAATCGGTATCAAACATTTCATTGGAATTTACTAATGAATTTGTTGATACTGTTTTGTATGAATTTAATCTGTTTCGTACTAAAAACCCTCTGACGTGCGCTTGTATAGTAGTCGCTGCACTGGATAAGGTGGACGAGTCGTCAGTAGATAGAGAAAGTGACTTTTCTTCGTTTACTGTTTGTAATACAGTGTCCATTCTAGTCAAGCCCAATCCTGGTCTTCTATCGTGATTCACAGTAGCCGTGGCGTAAAATTCTTCCTAAAAGAAAATACAACTATGTAAAGAAATCTCTTTGAAAATTGCCAAATATACTTACTTACCTTTTTATCACTATCGTCATCTAATTCAATTGCCTCTTCATTAGTAATATCTTCAAATGTTGAGTTTCGGCTTTTAAATAGGAAGGATCTGAACACTTTTTGAATAGTTACCGCTGCCGTTTCTAAATCCATATTATTTTGTTCGTTTTCATCAATTGGTAGAACTTCATCTTCACCTTTGTATAAGTCAGACCCAATAGTGGTGTTTTCATCAATTTCTGTGCTATCTGTCTTAGAGATAGTTGAATTGTCTAATAACTCATTTTCATGGTGTTCATGGTATTCCTTTATTTCTACATTGATATTTTTGACTATATTTTCATTGTTTACTTCAAATTCAGTTACATTTTTAGAAACTTCTTCGTGGACTATTGCGTTTTCATTTTTAGCATCTTCTATGTATCCATCGTTAACTTTATTTATTGTATATTTAATTATGTCTGAGTCAGCACTGGTATTTTCAGGAATAGTGTCATTTTCAGTATCAACATCTAATTTATTAATAGAATTTTCATTAACAGCAGTTAGTTTTGACCTGAAATCTTCGTTTTCTTTCTCGTTTGATTTATTAAATACTTTTTCCGCATTTAATGTATTGTTATAATTTACAGATTGAACGTTACTAGCATCTAATTCAGTAACACTCTGGTTCTGGGTCAAATGTTCCACAACTTCTACTAATTGAATAGTTGGTTGTTGATTTGACATATTTGATACTACATCCTTTAATACCTCTATTTTTGTTCCATCTATATTTATTAGGTCTTCTGTAGGAAGAATATTCGGTGGTGAACCCATATTATTGGAAAGTCTTTCTACCTTTGTTTCATGATTATCATTTTGGGGTGTTGAATAATCTTCAAGAATATTTAAAACGTTATCCTTTATTATCTCCGAATTAATGTCGAGATTTTCAGGATCAGCACATTTTAGCTCATCATTTGAAATCTCTAAAATATCACTTTGTTCAACTTCTATTTTCAAAGTAGCATCAGTGAATTCGGATGTATCTGCAGAAGTTAGTTCAAGTATATCAGATTTTGGTGTTGTTTCATAATTATTTTGAACTATAAACAAAGGTTCCAGTACTTCAACTTTATCAGCTATTGCGTTTAAATCATTGTCGACCTCAGTTTCATCTTTCGTAGTAGGTTCTTGTTCATTATTTAATATCTCAATAACAGTGCTTCTACTGATTGAACTTACAGTAGAGGATTTGCTAACCGGGGTATCTTCGCTCTCATTTGTTGACTCTTTAGATGTCATAGAACTGTCTGTAGATGGCTCGAGTGATATTTCCACTTCAGAAGCGAGTGTTAAATCTTGTTCATGGTAAACAGGAATGCTTATTTGAGAAACAAGTTCTTCTTCGATCGTGTCGTGGACAGCATCGCCAGATTCTAGGTCTTCTGATTGATGTGATAAAACCTCAAGTTCATATTGTTCTTGTCGCTCTCTAGCTCGTTGTCTAACCTTTTCCTGTGCTATAGCAATCTTCTGTTTGAGTGTAGGACATTTTTCACGAGCTGTAATAATAATTGTGACACCACTATAACATAATTTAAGATCACATATTCTAGTTACACTTCAACCGCAAATATCAGCAATTAATCCCTATTAGTAATAGATAGACTCATCCAACATGTTGTTACTAACGACAACAAGTAGGTACCTACTTAGTATGTTGTTTATAGGGAAATATGTTATTTATACCTATTACTTATTTAGACATAGACAGCTTACCGTCATAAATGTAATCAACTGAGTAAGGCAGTATCAATTATTATCAGTTATCATTTCACATAATTATTATTTATCATAGCAACGACCTCTGTGGCGTAGCGGGCGAAGGTACGCCTGCGACGCAAGAGGTTGCGGGTTCGATTCCCGCCCCGGGACAAACGATCTGCAAATATTTTTGAGTGTCTGGGTGTTATTATGTTATGGTTAATAAAAATATCGATGTATTTTAATAAATATCTGCCAAATTACTACCTAAATAGTAAAATCGACTTATTAACGATCTGGGCTTTTATGACAAAAACATACTACAATATCTGCTTAGGACCTTTATTAGAGGCAGATGCAAGTATTTAATTTAAATGACATGTAGGTGCTCATATAAGTCAACAGAATAATTTACAAAATTTGCCAATTATATTCAATTATTAAGAATCATGTGCCTATTGTTTGAGGAAGCATAACAGTTTAAACATATTATTTAAGGAAACATAACATAATGCTACGTTAATGCTTATCACCATTTAGCAAGACTGCGAGTTTGTCACTTACATGGTCCATCTCGCAACTCAATTAGTTTTTCCATGTGGTTTGAGCAGAACTCATAGATATTGGTCGGGCTATTCCTCAAGACATCTTTGGTCAAACCTTCCATTAGTTCCACTAAACCTGGTGGCAACTTGGGCACAGGAGTAGTGCGCGTGTAACCTCTAGTGCTCGTTACTCTCATTTTGGACTACAAGGTAACCGACTAACTGTAAATGACAAATGTAATAGTAAACTGAACTGAGAAGAGGAATTCGATGCGGGTCAATTGGAACGTGGTAACGACGCGTAGCGTGCTGCGGAATGCCACCAGGTTGGGCGGTCGGGCCGAGTTGTGCGCCGGTAGCCATGGCGATGCGCCAAAGCAACTTGGCGGTTTATCGATCGCGTGTCCGAGTTCATCGCTCTACTCTACCACTAATGCTATTTAGGGGTTAACGATGAAGACATTGCTATTGAACTAGTCAATGTCTAGGTCAAAGCCCAGGTAAAGTTCATATGATTATCAACTTAAAGTTCAGCGTAAATATTGAAATGAAAAACTTTGAACGTGCAAATGTTTTGTGTATTTTCAATGCAGTTTACGCAACTGAGTAGGTAATCACTAAGGGGACGTTAGCTCAAAAGAACGGTACAAATGTTTCTCACTAAACGGGTCGATGATATGACCCTTGACCTTTTGGAGGTTATTCATCCTCGAAGAAAATAAGTATTGGTAATTCTTTCGCATCTAGAGAAAGGCTTCTATAGCGTGCAATTATAATTAAAATATCTACACAGGGTGCGACTATGTCGCCGTGCAGTCCTTCTCTAGACGAACACCAATAGGCTCGTATGTTCTTCGAGGGCCTCGCTCGGCAGAACAAGACGGCCGCGGAGCAAGCCGGCGCTAGCTACAAACAGCGGGTCGCCTACTCTTACACTACGATTACTTAAAATTCAATTCTTGTGAGTCAACTTTTTTATTTTCATACCGTGTATTCTATAATAGTAATTTGTATATAAGATCATATATAATTTTTGCAATGTTAATACATTTTACAATAACAAACATCTCATTGTGTACGGTATACACAGCGCGCTCGACTAGAGCCAGCGCGGTCGCGCGGTCGGACGGTCGCACGGACGCTCGGTCGAGCGGTCGCGCGGTCGAACGGTCGCGCGGTCGAACGGTCACACGGTCGAACGGTCGCACGGTCGCACGTTCGAACGGTCGAGCGGTCGCACGGGCCCGCTATGCAGCGGGAGTCGCATACCCGCGCGCTCTCATATACTGATCATAGAAAAAGTAATGGCTACAAGTAATATCATACAAATTAATGACTATTCCCTTAACATTATCTCATATAATAGGATCCTTCTACACTATGACCAAATTAAAAGATTGGCATTCCTGTACGCACGCGGCACGATACGTGAGGTCTCCAGTGTTCGCTCTGACCGATTTTGTCCAATTACAGCTTCCCGACACTCCCGCAGCTGAAGGTATAAAAATCACACTGCTTTAATTTTATAATAAATAAATGCCTATTTACACTATGTAACTATACAAAATGATAGTACGTCGAAATTACATATCATAGTCGAGCATCTAATTTAAATTAAATCCATACAACGATCTACGGGCGGAGCGTGCGGCCCTCGCTAACATCATTACATCATATATTTTTTATCATAATTTTTTGTACAATCATATTCAGCCGAAAAGCTGGGTGCCCGATTAATACAAATATCGGCGATCCGAAACGCAGCACAATCGTAATGCGACAATAATACATACAACTCGAACTTATTTAAACAATTCAACGACAATAAGAAATCCTAAAGTAAACTAGTGACCTATGTAAATGTAAATAGAACGTAGTCGTGCACTCGGGGCGCGCGGGCGGGGCCTCCAGAGGTAACAAACAAATGTCAGTAACAAAAGTGTAATCAAATAGAAAGTATGAATATATAATTGTTAAAGAAAGGGTCTCCTCTCGCGGCGCGCGGCGGCGGCCATCAGTTGGCCGGCTGCTGCCGCTTGTGGCTGATCTCCAGCTCGCCCAGCCGCTTCCACAGCTCGTCGCGCTCCTTTTCGCGCTTTTTCTCTCTGCGAAACGATTAACGAAACGATCATTACAAAATGTCAAAAAATAATATTCTTCATTTTCTGTACGTCCACTGACATTAACCTCCCATTGAGAAAACAATTGTAGCTCAATCTACCGTGAACCAGCAGCATTTACTAAATCATCACCTTCTTGTTGGTGGACAACTGAAGCTATAATTATATCTGAGGAGTGTATTGTGCATTATCCCTCTGTCTAACCAGCTCCTTGAGGTAGCAGAGTAGGATTTCTAAGATTTACAGATCTGTTCCGGCATATCAGAGGGATAAGCTCAAAACCTTAAACAAAACATTTGACTTAAGAATGTTAAATAAGCAAACTCACTTCTGCCTTTCAGCTTTGTAGGTAGACGTAAGCTCATCGAATAGCTTGGAGTTCATCTCCATGAAGGTCTTGAGCGCGTTGTAGACGAGCGCCACGATGGTCTGGTTCCAGTGCTCCTTGCTGATCCGGTACAGCGCGGGGAACATTATGGGCATCACCACGTGATTGTTCTCTTCTATTAGTGACATTATGTATTCGCTGTTCCAAAAGTACAGTGCCCTCTCTGCTACCTGAAATTGATAATTTACATTTAGTTTTTTAAATTTGTCATTTACATATTTTGATAAAATCCTAAAGATAACAAGGACAAATCAATAATTACAATGCATAATATCATTATATCATTATACAATATTTCCATTGATTTAGGTTTATTTATCAATTATATGTATGCATTGATGGTATACTAATGTTAACAATGCTGACTAGTGAAGCATTTTGAGATATGATTACTTTTCCTGTTTACTTACATTTATTATAAGTGTGTTAAAGTGACTCAAAAAATAATTTTCTTACTTTCTTTTATATGATAAGATTGAGAAGCACCTACGTGGTTACAGTTACTAGTTTCATAATAAAATTCATTTATTGAATACAAATACATTTTATATGCTTAGGTACCACTAAGCTCCTAATAGCATAAAGTAAAGTAATACATGTACTCTGTAAAAACAAATGTTCCATCATATACAGGATTACAGGCGGAATATTGACATACGTTATAAGTTCTTGCGTGAAAGAGTAAGAAACATCCATCGATCAAAACATTATAATATTCCACTTTTAGAATATGTAGTAAGAATTATTATTTACTCTAAATTTATTCATTTAATGCACAGAAAGTGCACAAGTTGTGACAATTCACAAAAATCTTATGTGAATACTTATTTACTAAATCTATGCTTAAACGTCACACGTCTAAGGTACTCACAACAAAACTATTTTACGTTTAAAACATAATTTACCTGAAAATGCGGGCTTGAAACACATTTAGCTATTTGTCTGAATAGCGGCTCCTGTATTTTTGCAAATTGGGCCGGTTCAATCACGTCTAATATTTCTTCAATCTCGCCTAAAAACATAACCTGAAAAGAAAGGAAACTTTCTTAACGTGGATAAAAACTAAATCTCGCCTAAAAACATAACCTGAAAAGAAAGGAAACTTTCTTAACGTGGATAAAAACTAGTGCATAGTCCTTAGAAGTCGTATGGAGCGCTAACGTACTTAACGTACGTGCACGGAAATAGGGATTGATTTGGTACGGAACCAAATCAATCCCTAAACTTCAAACATTTAACATTGATATATGTATTTACTATGACGATCATCATACTTAAACGCACCATAACTATTTACACCATTAAACCTTTTTATTCCATGAGATTAAAGGCTCTTCAAACCATTCATCATAGATCATACTCCTGCGTCGCAACTTCGCAAGCATTAATTTCTTAATAAATACAAAACCGAAATAATAATGTAAATTGACCTCTTTCTGGGAGCAGGTCTTGGGCCAGAACTTGAGCAGTCCGCGCACCACCGGCTCCGTGAGCGTGGCGTCCTTCTCCAGGAACTGCACGACGCAGTAGGCGAGCTGCGCGTGGTACAGCGACAGGCACTTCACCTTGTGCAGCGGCAGCAGCACCTTCACCAGGAACTGCTTGTGCTCGCTCTTCAGCGGCAGCGCGAACCCGTTTATTATACTGCAACAATTGTACAACGTTGTTATTTTCTGGGTGGCGTGGGTTCGACTCCCACTCGAGGGGCAAGGTTACGTTGTGATCTTGTAATTTTTCCCATACTTATTTCTAATAATTGTTATTTTCATTTTGGTTATTATTGATTCTTGTGATTTATTAATTACTAACTTCCGCCCGCGGCTTCGCCCGCGTGGAAATAAAAGTAGCCTATGTTCTGTCTCAGGGTCTAAAGATTGTCTGTACCAAGTTTCATCAAAATCGGTTGCGAGGTTTAAGCGGGAACGCGTAACAGACAGACAGAGTCACTTTCGCATTTATAATATTAGTTGGGATTATTATTGTAAAAGAAAGTAAATTATACATATCTAATGTAGGTATAATTTATTAGATTTATAAACTAGCTTTCCGACACACGCGGCTTCGCCCGCGTTATAATATATTTTCCCGCAGTAAAAAGTATCCTATGTCCTTTTCCCGGTTCTAAGCTACCGCTCTACCAATTTTCAGCGGTATCGATTCAGCCGTTCTCGAGTTATAAATAGTGTAACTACGTGTTACTTTCTTTTATCAATATAGATAAGATCTAGCTGACCCGCCCGCGGCTTCGCCCGCTCTATTCCTATGTTTTCTCATTCACCAGTCAAACCTTCCCTCGTATACTACGACTATTTTAAAACCAAAAACACCTAAATGGCCGTGCTTGAGTTATATTACAACAAAAGTGGCAATGATTTTCATATATAAGGATATGGACATTTTTCATTCTGTTAAATTTTGTTATAAGAATTTTCCATGTTGATAATTATTATAAAGTATCATTGGATATGATTCTGTACTTATAAGTAATAAATGAAATATAGTTTTGAATTGCAGATATTTTTTTAGTGTTCTGGGTATTTTTATGTATAATAAGAAATATCTGTCTATGTAAGTGCATGTTACCGTCAGGAATACATAAAATGAGAGCAAAATCTAGTGAAAAGCTATAAATATAGACATGATAAAATATGAACTAACCTTCCGAGTATCTCTAGCAGCTCACCGACGCCGTTGAAATGTTCGGTTTCGTAAACGAATCTCAAGAATATATTGTTGATCTGTTTCCGTATGAAAGCACGCAGCCCCAAGAACTTGCCGTATATGCGATGCAGCACCGTCTTCAGGAAGTCGCGCTCGCGCGGGTCTTCCGAGTCAAACAAATCTAGAAGCTTTTCACAAACACAAATTAGTTACCACCATTTCAGCGTATTTCACACAGTCCTCTTCATCGTCATAACAATGTACAACCCAACCAACTGGGCACGGGTCTGCCTATAGCACCCGTTAAAGATCTCAGGGTATTTGGTATAATCACCACGCTTAACATGCGGGTTTTAACTGTTGTCGTCTAGGCTAAGCCGGCACCAAACAGTAAACCCAGCTTCATTTATCACTTATCTTAATTACTTATATTATTTATTAACTTGTAATGGATTGGAGCTGGCATAATAAAATTTACGTTTCAACACTGTTACTATTTGTTATCTTCCTTTGAATAGTTAAGGTTAGTAAGGGAGAGATATACTTAATCGTAAGTAACTTATCTGAATAGTAGTTAATATTATAATGGATTAATTATTTACTTCGTTCGTGTTTATGTAAGATGAAAAATTACTAAATTAAAATATCATGCCCGATATTCAATCCCTTAACTTTTCCTTGAAAATATGGACTCAAAAGTTAAAAAAATAAAATCAATTACATTACAGTTCATAAAGACCTGCGCGATCTCTACCCACCCTAGTCTGTCGAGAATAAAGATGACAGGAAGTGGATACAAATACAATTACGGTATCACCATATCGATCCGCCTTTGACCGGGTAGGATACCAGTTACGGCAGTCGCCCCGTGATGCGTCGATAGCTGATTAAAAAAGACTGAAAACTTCGAATTACCTGACATTTTCGCCTTCGTTATGATAATTATACAATGTGCTCATAAAAACGAAGGAGTCAAAATAATGGTAACCACTTTAATGTTATTCGATTTAAGTCCTCTTGGTAGTAAAAACATATAATTATCATTAGAACTGGCTGTCTGTAAAATGTTAGGGCATTTTCACCACCCACGACGCACGGGCGTGTATTCTCCCCGTGCACTGAATGTGCTATATAAAATAATTATACTTTAATGAAGGGCTCCCGCACACGAGCCACCGGCCACAACCACAAAAAGACGCCCATTGGCGGCATTGGTACAGGAAATATGCCATTGCATATTTCCTGTAATTTTCATACAATTTATATGGACTCGCCGCACACGGTTGGCGCCGGTGGCGGCCACACGCTTCACGCTTCTAGCTTCTCGTGGCGGCGTTTGTGGCTGTGGCGAGTGGCTCGTGTGCGCCGACGGTAAGTTAACTGGCAACCTTCAAGATATCAGTTAGTATATAACCTATTTTATTTTGCATCTTAATAATATTAGTACTCAAAACGCGAGTAAACATTTTATTGTTGATTTCAACTAAATGTTCTAAAGAAAATTTCGTAGAAAAACGAATGTTCACAAGAAACCAGGCATTTGACTCCTTTCGCTTCATACCCATGTTTTGAGACACTTTGTAAGTACAGATTCCTGTTTATAATATAAAGCACAAGACCTAAATCTATAATAGCTATTATAATTACTATTACTGCAATGCAAATTACTGTGGACTTTAAGTTAAAGGTGAAACAAGTTAGGTCATAACATTTAATCGTTAATAATAGGTATGTGGAATGTTTATAAATATTTAAAGTTATGAAAATGACGAGAATGCAACTTACGTTTCACTATAAAGTGATATTTATTGGTTTAAGTAGCAACAATGAGAATTGATCATGACGGCCGTCGATATGATGTCAATCTTATAATTGGTCAATTACGGGGATTGCAAAATTAATTTATCAAAGAGAACTAACACCTCAAATCGACACGATCGATGTCGAAGTGAATATTATAATCGACATTATACGCTATTTACATTCTCCGAGAATAGAAGTGATTTATCTGATCTAGGCCCAAAACAGGAAAAATCCGCTGAAGCTAGTTTCGCTTGATACAGACCTTATTTCTTCAAAGTAGCACTGAGTTGCTAGCTATATCTGCTACAATACTACCTACACCTTCGAGGATTGTGACGACAGGTATCGTCATACAGATTATGAGTCGCTCGCTATATTATATAGTGCTGGCAATAAGCCGCAAGCTTCTATCTCGCGTGATTAATAGATTGTATACGTTATAGGGCAGTACGAGAACAGTTGCCAATAGAACAACATTTAAAACGGTTACTATCTCTATTTACCAAATTTTATATTGTAGTATTCTAATTGCGTTTAGCAGAATTTTGTTGTTTAATTTAACACATAAAAAGTTTGTAAAAATATTGAGATCCTATTCAAATTCAAACTAGATTAAAACAATGCATAGAATTTCAAAGTTTATAAACTGGTGAACTTACTTGCAAAACAAACTTTTGGTCAATGACTTTCTTGCCAATGGTGGGCTGGAAGTCATTGGACTCGAGAAAGCGCAAAAAGAACTCGTAGACAACTTGGAGGTGCGGCCAGGACGCCTCCAGGGTCGGGTCGTCTTCCTCAGGGTCGAAATCAGGATTTTCACTCGGCGGCAGAGTGCGGAACAAGTTGGCAGATATCTATGAAACAACACGAATATTAAAGGAGTTATTTATACGGGTCGAAGGTCGTGAGTTCAAGCCCCAACACGCACCTGTCTTTTTTTCCTGGATTTTCTTGGAAAATGTATAATCATTTGTAAACATGTCCCTTAGCGGCGCAGGCAAACATCGTGAGGAAACCGGCATGTTCAGAGAATTGTCATTCACCAACCTCTACTTGATCAACATGGTGATAAATCTGACATGTAGTAAAGTTGAACACATACCAACATAAATTCAGAAATATGTACTGGCTTTTACCTCAGTAATAAAATTTAACATTACATATTTATTAATTGTAAATGTATGTAATGACAGATAATTACTAACGACATGACAACCTAATTCTTAAACAACAGCATTGCATAGGTATGGTACAAGTAACTAACCTTAAGATGTAAATTGGATATACAAATACAGGCCAGAATGACATAGTCACACATGCAGACAGTGCAAAATGATGCTACATCAATACAATATTGTGTATTGAATATTATAATATATCTTAAATTACATGTAAGGTACCATGTGTGTATTTACACCTATTATGGCACATAGCAGATCTTGTTTTTGAAGTTATTGTTACACTGAGTTTAAACTTATGTTGGCTGGCAACAAAAATGATACAAGTATTTTTAAGCTACAAGGGGAAGTGTAAAGTACACTTATAACTTTAACATGGCTTATAAATTATTGTTTAATTTCTGTCAAATATTTTTATTTTTTACATAAATATATAATAAAACTTAATTATAAAGACTTATATAGCCATAATAAAGTAGATTGTGAATGAAATCATCTTTAATTGATTTATTCTGTTCTTTTGCAGATAATTGCTTTAACAGAATAAGACTCACATGTTATGCTTGAGCTGTTTTATCAAATAAGATAAATATAATTGTAGGCTATTACTATGAATAATCTAACATTTGTTTAGTATTCAATATTCTTGGTTGTAAATAAATATCATCATCATCTTATGATTGTTTTGATACTCTTTGATGAAAGATGGGAAGAACAAACTGAATTCAAACATAATACCCGTGTCCCAACACAGGACAAACTATCAAAGGAAATAGCATTATATAGATAAATACATTAAAACAATACAAAAGCACATTATTAGTAGTATATTCAGTTTGCACTAACATGCAATCTAAATGATCATCATCATCATTATAAGGTGGGGAATTAAAAATATTTTTAATGTAATAATATGCTGAGATTTTTCTCACTGATGAGTGATGACTATACCAAGAAGGAACAAAAGAAGAGGTTACATACCATTTTGATGATTTCTGGATAAACAGGCTCTGTAAGCACTCCGCGGCCTCCGTTGATGTATTCAACAATCTCATTTAGTGTGGCACGCTTTATTTCCTTCCCCTTGAGGTCGGCCACAGGATCCATAAAATCGAAGGCTACACAGCATTGGCGAAGTTTACGAATAAAAAGCTCTTCTTGATCACTGCTGGGTACATCTGAAAAGTGTTTATTTTATGTTCAAGTCTGTAAGGATCTAAATTATAGAAAACATAAATTATGTAGTTCTTATAGCAAACATTTCATAGGTGCTTTTAAACTTTAACACATGGTACATATAAGATATTAATAAATACACTGCCTAGATAAATGCAATCCCAGTTGGATTAATTCTTGTTTACTTGTTCCTTGTACACTTTCAACTCTAAATATTCATATTTTAGGCTATAACCAATATTGGATAGTTTTAGAATTTAGTAAATAAAAACAATTCTAGTAGGTAATTAGGGATAGATGAAAAACAGTAGAATTTATGGTACAAAAAATCATGCCATTCAGTATTTGGACCAGATGTTGCTTAAATTGCCAACATTCGTAAAGAATCTACTAATCTTTTAATTTTATCTATAAATACTGATATAATATTTCAAAGAACATCAAGATCTCTCTTTTATCATCAAATCTTATCTTCATTCAATAAAATCTATATTATGTTGAAATCAGTGTCAAATTATAATCCACATTTATTAGAATGTTATATACAAGGTTAAGTTAGAATTAGATACATACATCTTAAAATAAATTACTATTGCAACTAAAATAACAAATAAATTAAATATATACTAAGCTTTATCAGGTTGTTACCTGGTAAGGAACAATTTATTAGATATGCATTTTAAAAATTATTAAATATTTATCATCAAGTGTATGGTATTCCAAGTTGCTATATCAGTTTGCAAAAGCCACTGAATAATTTTTATGCCAGTTCCTACTAAATTCCTTTAACATAGTGCTCAAGTGAGTTAAGTGTTTAACATTATACACAGGAAAGTACTGTATAAATTAACTTTATTATAAAAAATCAATTAAATCAACGAAACTTTTTCCTATTTCAAAGGTTCAAAATAGGGTTAAGATTTGATAAAGTTCACAAATTCTTTTGAGAATTGTGTGGGTGTCAAAGGTTAGAGAACATTATGAGATAAAATCTATATTTAAATTTGGGGTTAATAAAAAAAATGCAGATTACTTTGGATGGAGTCTAATAAGAAATTAATGATTATTAAGTATATTCAATTTTAAATGTATGTGTTAAATTTATGGGCATTATTAATATGTTAACAACAGACAACCTATCACAGTACTATGTCTACTAGAATCTAATACAAAATAATGTAAACAATGTACTATTGTGTGCAATGACAAATGATTGTAGTGACGTAAATAATTCTGGTGTTTGCCGACAAGCAGAGTGGACTCACCTTTAAGCAGAGGCAGAGCTTGGAGCTCCACATCTTGCGTATTGCGATACCGGGAAGAACCCTGAGACTTCTTAGTCTTTTTCTTCAATGACCGCTTAGCGAAAGGATCAATCCTATCCACAAACGCTCCCGAAGACATTTTGGCAGTAAAAAAGTGTCCCAAATGACGATAGGTAGATTCTGATCAATGCGACAATTGTTTTGATTCCGATAGTGTCATGATCTGGCTCAATACACTAGACGAACGCGCACTTTCCGTAAGGTCGGAGCACAATATTTGAGCCTAAACAAACATTCCTTCGTCACACATGACGGTAATGGAGTGGTCACACTCAGGCCATTCTTTATACACACTTCAAGATTCCACAACAGTTACGTAATTATGATACGTCTTGGTCGTTAAAATGACACAAATACGGAAAGGAACAACCCGATTCACAAATTCAGTTTTATTTTCTGAGGCGTGTCACGAATATCTGAAGGCAGAAGTCACTATACATACAAGCCTCGTGTTATATCAGCCGGTCAGTCAATGACAATATATTTCTTTACAAATCACACGTCAATTTTCAGTTTTATTTGTAAAACACAAAAAACAACGATACGAAACAGTTATCGTCCAATTTAGACGTAATCGGAAACTGTGATGACACGGAGTAAAATTCTAACACCAAAAATCTATCGTCTTCTGGCCATCGCTCACCATCCGTTTCGACTGAGAAACAAGGCGCATTATTAGCGCTCCGTACACGAGTATTTAGGATAAGACACTTTCACGAGATAGTTTTTATGTTTCTGCAGTTGTAGCGAAGCGATCAATTTACTAATTTGATCCTAAAAGATCATCACGGATTGCTGCGAAAACGCTACACATAGAAAAGTGCCTACTTCTGAAAATAGACGGAGATAGAGTATGTTCAGTAAATCAAATGATGTACTTTATTTCTTAAATTTGTTTTGGATGCTATTAATCAGCTACTAATAATAAAATAAAAAATATATAATTTAATTAATAATAAAAACTTGTTAACTTTAAGTATTTCTAAATATATAAATAATTTATAATTAAGAAGAACTGATAATTGAGGTGCTTTTCCGTCCACAGAAAATATAAAACTATGTTTGCATTTTTACTCTGTGGGTTTTAATTTATCCAAAGTATTTAAACGTAATTGTTTTAAACTGTCGTTTTTAATTAAAGTTCAAGTAAATTTTATTTAATTACGTTAAAACATATTTTTAATAAGAATAACAAAGAAGGCAGCAACACACATCTCAAACTGCGCTGCGCTCTGTCCGAAAAGATTTTGTCATTCATGATTCTGTTGTCTATGCTATTCAATTGAATGGACTCTCCTTTTTAGACGTGCGCTAAACGTGTCCGCGGCTGGAGTGGAGTTACTCCAACTCCACTTAGCTCCGGACACGTTTCCCGGAGACGTCTCCGCGGAGTCGTTTGGATCCGTCTGGAGTAACAGCTCCTACATGTCCATTGGACCTGTTTGTAGGACACGTTTGCTTCGGATTCAACAAATCAAATTAGAGATATAATTACGTTACTATATTTGCCACTGATTCGTTGAATCCACCGAAACAAACGTGTTCTACTTCAAACAGATCCAACGGACATGTGGAGCTGGAGCCGTTTGCTCAAAACAACTCCGCGGAGTTGTTTTGAGCAAACTACTCCGCGGAGTAACAACTCCGCGGAGTTGTAACAACTCCGCGGAGTTGTTTTGAGCAAACAACTCCGCGGAGTTGTTTTGAGCAAACGGCTCCACATGTCCGTTGGATCTGTTTGATGTAGGACACGTTTGTTTCGGTGGATTCAACGAATCAGTGGCAAATATAGTAACGTAATTATATCTCTAAGACAAGTACAGTGATTTTAACTTTTTATATCTTACGCAATCTGCACTGCACACATTATTATTATAGTATTATTTAACGGGTATTTATTTCGTGAAAAATAGGTAGGTATATAATAAATAAATAAAATAAATGTTTATTGCAATTACTTAAAGAGTACCTATATTAGGAATATTTTTTTTATTTATTTATTAAGGCAAGGCCAACAGCACACACAACAAAAATTGTTTACAAAATCTTACTCAGACATAAAACATGAAACATGTGCCTATTATAGGCCAGCACAACACTTATAAGAATGACACAAACAACGGACAAAATTAAAAAAATATACAGTAAGATAAGCACAGATAAGAAAGAAATTTTTTTTTTAATATTTATTAGAATTTTAATATTATAAGAATATTTAACAGGTTTTAATAGCGATCATAACACAACATTCACTAACTAATAAAAGTTATGTTTTTTAAACCACAAAGGTTCTCTAGAGAAATAAATAAACTTTGACTTTGACATAAACCGACCGAGACCTGCGCGACAAACGTGTCCGCGGAGGTGGAGTTGGACTCGGACACGGACACGCCAGAAACACCACTCCCCCGGAGTTGAATGCTTCCACTACTCCGGAGTGGAAGCAGTCAACTCCGGGAGTGGAGACGTCTCCAGGAGACGTTTCACTCCGGAGTTACACACCTCTACTCCTTTTCCCTTTCCATGTTTGAATAAACTGAACAAAATAAAAATGTCTATGGTATTATTGGTCTCTTGAAAGTGGCTTTCTAGATTTTTTGTAATTTTTGTTTCCATTTTCTAAGCAAATGTGTAACGATACTAAAGTTTTAACTGAAGCAATAAACACTTTGTAATATTGTGTATCGGAAGAACATTTATGAAAGTGGACTTATTTTCATCTATTGGAGAGGAATTAGAAAGCAACATGGAAGCGCTGACAGTTCCGCCATGAATGCAAAATAAATAGAAATTCTGAAGGTTTGAAACGTAAATATCTTGTTATTGTCCCAACACGTAATACTATTGTTTAACTTTGCTAAGATGTTGCTATTTGAAAACAATAACAACAGAGATGATGAATCTTGATCTCATTTATGTCGTCAATCGAGAAAGTCTCCTGCATTGCTAGTCAATTGATTACAGTCCCCCCTCGTCTATGCGTTTCTCTTACATAAAATAACCACCATCTGAGATAATGCTTGTTAGTATTACAATATTATTCTGTAATTGGAACTATACAATAATGTTAATGGTATCAAAATTTATTTACAGTAGCTGGTAAATCAGTCACACTGGCTAGAAACTTCACAATGTTGAGAGGTGGGCGTGGAGGCCGTCACAGTCCAGAGCTGTACCCCCACACACTTAAGTGCTCCAACGCAAGTGACACCAGCTCAGCATACAGCGGTAGTGACACTATGACTTCGGTACACAGCTCTCTTGACATGGACATGGAGGTAGACCTGTCAGGACTCTTGGAGTCCATTGTGGACTCTGATGAAGAGGAGGATCTGGAAGAAAGTATGGACAGTCTTACAGTAAGAGATGCTGTACGTGAATGTCTTGAGAAAGACCCAACAGAAAGAACTGATGAAGACATAGAGATCTTGATTGAATTTACTCAACACTTGAAAGCATTTACCAACATGACACAGAATGTAAGGAGAGCACTGTGCATCAAGATGGTATTTGCAGTGGTTGAAAAGGCTGGTACTGTTGTGATGAATGATGGAGAAGAACATGATTCATGGTCTGTCCTTATCAATGGTCATGTGGGCATTGAACATCCAAATGGAGAAATAGAGTATCTAAATGTTGGTGATAGTTTTGGAATGGCTGAAGCTACTATGGAGAAATTATATCACAGGGGTGTGATGACCACTAGATGTGATGATTGTCAGTTTGTTTGTGTGACTCAAGAAGATTTTTACCGCATATTGCATCAAGGAGAGGAAAACATTAAACGTCACGAAAATGAAGATGGAGTTGTGATTTTAGTGACAGAGTTACGAGGGCAAGCTGGAGAATCCAGTCGACAACAAGGCCATGTAGTCATCAGAGGCACTCCTGGTGAACTCATGCTGCAACTGGTTGCAGATAATTCTAGAGATACTAATTATGTAGAAGATTTTCTCCTCACTCATAGGACTTTTATTGAAAGCCCATTGGTGGTTGCAAAGCAACTTCTTGCCTGGTTTTCTGACCCCACTGTAAGAGATAGAGTTACCAGAGTGGTATCCTTGTGGGCCAGTAATCACTTCTCTGATTTTGAAACTGATCCAAGCATGATGGACTTTCTTGAGTGTTTTGATTCGTCACTTGAAAGGGAAAAAATGGAGAGTCAATCTAGACTCTTAAATTTAGCATGTTCTGCCAAGGCTCGCAAAAGAAACATCACTTTGTCCAGACCCACCCGTGATGAGCCTCTAAACTTCACAATAGTTGGAGGATATGAGCGTGGCTATGGAATCTTTATCCAAAAAGTGGAAAAACACTCGAAATCTGAAGATGTGGGCCTAAAGAGAGGTGATCAAGTAATAGAAGTGAATGGACAATCTTTTCAGCATGTTAGTCATGCAAAGGCAATGGAAATCATAACAGGATCTACTCATTTAAGCATCACTGTTAAGAGTAATTTATTTGATTTTAAGGACATGTTAAAGAAACCTGAGAATTCTCCAAGACAGAGAGGTGGTTGTGCCAACATGGCACGCTGGCAGACTGACCCCAGAGCTAGATTATCCACAGCAGAACTCTTGAGTGAGAATCCCATCACATTAACTCCTGTATTCCAATCACCTACAAAAAAACCACAACCCCTCACAATGAAAAAAGAACCTCAAAAAGGATTTATGACTCTTGGCCCTAAAAGAAGACTTCAAAAAGCTTTAATGAAAATGAACATACTGCCCAAAAATACTATAACAGATGTCCTTCACAGTGATGATAGTATCCTCTCAAATTCTGAATCTTTAAATAAAGCTAATGCAACTTCCTTCTATAATTCACACAGCAATCCTGATTTAATATCTATATGCTATGATGAATATGAATCTTCAGATTACCCAGAGCATGTCTTGAAAGTATACAGAGCAGATCAGACATGCAAGTACCTGCTAGTGCATAAAGAAACAACTGCCAGAGAAGTTGTAATGCTGACACTACAAGAGTTTGGAATAACTGATCCCAGTGCCAACTTTTGTCTGTGTGAAGTATCTGTGGCACATGGAGGTATTATAAAACAGCACCGCCTACCTGATCAACTACAAAACCTGGCAGATCGTATTGGTCTTAGTTCTAGATATTATTTGAAAACAAATGGAATAAGTGAAACTTTAGTACCTGATGAGATGGCACCTGAACTTCTAAGAGATAGTGTTGTCCACTTTCTACAACTGAATGCAGCAGAAGTTGCTACTCAGTTAACCTTACAAGACTTTTGCATATTTTGCCAGATAGAAAGCACAGAATATGTGGATGATCTGTTTGAATTAAAAAGCAGGTATGGCACTCCAATGCTAACACAGTTTGCAGAACTCGTAAATAAAGAGATGTTTTGGGTAGTAACTGAAGTAGTGAATGAACAAAATATTGTGCGGCGCTCTAAAATTATAAAACAGTTCATAAAGGTGGCCCGACAATGTAAAGAGTACAGAAACTTTAACTCAATGTTTGCTATTATTTCTGGTTTAGGACATGGTGCTGTCTCTAGAATGAGAATGACATGGGAAAAGTTGCCTACAAAATATTATAAACTCTTTACTGATTTGCAATCGCTAATGGATCCTTCAAGAAATATGTCAAAGTATAGACAGCTGGTGTTAGGGGAGCAAGGAAGAGCACCTGTGGTTCCATTCTACCCTGTGGTTAAAAAAGATCTTACATTTATCCACTTGGGAAATGACACCAGAGTGGAAAATATGGTTAATTTCGAAAAATTGCGTATGATTGCAAAGGAAGTTAGAACCCTTACCAATATGTGCACTCCAGGTGGCTCACAGCAAGGCCAAGTGACTGTTAAGAGACGGAAAAAGTCAGCCAATGTACCAAATCCTAAAAAGATGTTTGAAGAAGCACAAATGGTTCGTAGAGTAAAGGCTTATCTGAATCGTATGCATGTCGAAACTGATGAGGAAAGATTACACGCTCTGTCGTTAGAGTGTGAGGGGGCGGGGCCTGCGCCTGCTGTCCCTCGTCGAAGGCATCCTTCTCCCTCTCTCTCAACCACCAGCAGCGCCTCTTCAGCTAGCGAGAGTAAAAAGAGTTTTGCCGGCAATAAGTTTGGCACCGCATCGCCACAAGCGGTCAGAAAGTTGTTAGCTCTGTCGGAGCCGGCTAAAACTCGACCGCATCAGCCCCGACCCCCACCATCGGGCCCGTCGCCTTGTTCGCACCGGCGAGATGGTCCGGCGCCGGGTATATGCTGCCCGCGCACCGCGCACGAGCGCTCGCACTCCGACACGCCTACGCCGTTGCCGGTGGACCTATCAGCTGAGAGCAGCAGTGTCACATCTCTCGTGAACCTTCCTCTACGTAAAACGGGATCGGCGACGTCTAGCGACAGCGGACACGGTTCCGCCGGTCGGCCAGTGCCGCCCCCGCGCATGCCCTACACGTTGGCGGCGCAGGTGGCGCGCATGGAACGCCTTAGTCGCGCACACTCGCACGAGGGTGTTACGAGACCATATGACTACTACCAAGATACACCTGATGATGATGACGATGATCAACAGGTCTCAGCGGTATGAATAGCTATAATACTCTTAAATCAATGTCTATTTATATAGTTCACTGATTTGTAATCTCACTTGATGAATAGAGAGCACATTGTTAAATAATTTTGTCTCATATAATCTTAAAATAATGATTTAAATACATTATTATGTACCCTAACATAAGTCTAAAGACTGTATATTATTGTTATGATAAGATTTGATCCTAGTGTTACATGATGTAAAATTCCATTAATATAAGTTTTACTTATTTAATTATAACTTGACCCACCATTTTCCAGTTTAATCTAGAAATGTTTGAAATATGTAAGTAATACCAATATTATAGGTTTGTTATGAGTATCTGGATGTTGGTATCTATCTACATTCCGTATGTGTATATTTAATCAATGTAGTTTTCATTTAACTATTTATAATAATTATGATGATGATGAAACCTAGACCAAATAATAAATTAATGTACCTTTTATGATTGACACACAAAATGTTTTTGATAATTTTATGTCATAGTTTGTATTTTGTGGTAGCTTTGTGGACCAACATTAGTTTGAATGTTAGTTCTTACAATCATGTCAGCTTGAATTTTGTTAATATCCAGTTTTTTAATAATGTATTATGGTTGTAAATAATAAAATAATTAAAACTCTATATTGTGTTTTTAATTTTTATTTTATCTATATTGTGCCAAATAATCTAATTCTAGGGGATGTAGTTGTGGTGCAGGAATAACTAGGCTATGTAGTGGAGCGCCCAGGTCACAGCTTTGCATTTCTTTAAGCGATTTCACTGCTATTTTCTGATCTGGTGCTCCCACTCTGCAAAGCCCAACAGCAAGACTGTCTTTCTGGATACCTATGAAATATAAAACAGTTCATATACTTCTTAGAAGAAGAAATATAAAACAAGTTTAGTGCCTTAGTGCCTGTGTCTTGGGTTTTGTTTGGCTGTTTATAATGGATTTTTCTGGAGGATCTCCTTTTTAAAAAAAATGATTAGGCAGGTATATCTTTACTCTCAAATCCACAAACTAGGTAGCACAATAAATGCTTATTTATTTTACTTCATCATATCAGCTGTTGGATGTCCACTGCTGGACATAGGCCTGCCTTTATTTATTTATTTTATGACTTGTCAGAGTCAAAACATGAGAACTCACCTGAACTAGGATTATTCTCAATGATTTGCACTAGCTGATAGGCTGCTTCCTTCACCGACATAAACTTAGGATCCATGTATTGGCGAACTTTCTTAGTCAATGACTCTTCAGTTGGCTCTTTGACTTTAATATCTAGAAAAAATAAATAGTTTTAAAGTATGATACAGAATGTACAAGTCTGTCTATCAATCTTTATTTTGATTATAGATAATTATACATTACTTAACCATATACTTTTTGATTTAATTTTATCATTAAGTATATTCAGTAGGAAGGTACATAAAATTACACAAGTATACATAAAGTACCTACTTGAATTTTTTTACATCATAAGTATACTCTACCTAGTAGACAGAGGGTGTGTAAATTTCTTGACCAATTCCCAAGAATTTTCTCAAAAAAACTATCAGGTTTCCAATTTTCTGTCCAGTATGGTATTGATACAGTTTCTCCAAAGTTGTAAAGTTGCAAGCCACAACAACTCACAGCATTCATTATTGAAGCATTGTGAACAATCTACAAATTTTAAACATAGTATGTAGTATAAATTATGTATATAGGGCCAATATTTATGTTTATCATTGTATTGTGTATCTTTTATATTAACAAGTACTAGCTTCTAATTTTATTGTTCAAAAATCTCTTGTTTAATTTAACTGTGTCCCAGAGATATATTAAAAATCTAATCGGTGTATCTTCGTAATTTTATTATAACATATTTTTATCTGATAACACATAGTTTTATGCAGTTCATAGTGTTATAAATAGTAATTTTTGTTTCATGTTCATAGTGTTATAAATAGTAATTTTTGTTTCATGTGCTTTGTTATGTGTGGCAAATAAATAAATAATTATCAGCCATGCACCTCAGCCTTGACCATCAATATGTATTGTGATTTCATAGGACCACAATTATCATCCACCATAACAACCCATATTACGTCCCAATACATATGGGCATAGGTTTATTTATTTATTTATTTATTTTAAGGACTCCCAACAAAAGATACATTGATATATATTCTAAACATTATTCACAAGGTCTTCGAAACTTATGCACTTTTAATTACAGGGGGCCACAGCGTGCACATTATTTTTAGACAATTTTATGGCTGAGACTTATAACTAAACTTATGGTTAAAAAAAAAGAAAAAACTAACTAGATAAAAACTTAAAAATAACTTAATATTGAAATAAAATGAAAATAATTATTTTATATAATAAAGATTCATGAAAGAGTAAGTCTACAAGTTCATAAGAATTTGTGGCAACAACTAGAAACTTTAATCATTACATAAAAAAGAAAAAAAAAAAATTAATAAAAAGGTTATTCAGGCTTGGGGTAATTGGTTAGATCTTGGTAGTAATATTTTATATAAAGATCTTTTGAATTTAGGCAACTTATCAGAAATATCGATGTCTTCAAATTTTGAAAGAGTATTGTACTGGCGGAAGAGTCTTGGCAATGAATAATGTTTACCTACATTAGTCCTACAATGTTTTGTAGCAAAAAGATTATAAGATTTTTTCCTAGGTAGTCGGGTTGGAGCATGAATTTCAAGTTTGTTGACAAGTTCGGTTGAATCGATGCTACCATTAAACATTTTGTGCAGAAACACAAGGTCTAAATAAGTTCTGCGAAATGAGAGTTCGTGCATGTTATAGTGTGTGAGCCTGTCTTTGTAACTTGGAAGCTTCCTAGCCATTTTGTTTGCGTATGACAAGTGATAAAGAAAACGCCTCTGAACGCTTTCAATTCTTTTGGAATATACATCGTAGTACGGGTTCCATACTTGACAGCAATATTCAAGGATGGGTCTTACTAGGTTTTTTGTTTTTTTTTTTTTTTTTTTTTTTTTTTTTTTTTTTTTTTTTTTGTTTCGTCAATAGAACATATTATAACTTGTTGTAGAAACTTTTACACACCTGTGTTTCTACACCAAAATCTTTAGCTCTTAGGAGCATATCAGTATGAGTGGTAGCACCAAGTGGATCGCCTACTACCAGCAAAGCAATTTGCAGCGTTTTAGCTTCCTTTAGTATCTCATCTATACTGCCTTCGCACAATTCTCTGTCTGCTGTTATTAAGGGCCTTCCATAGAATTCTTCCTAGAACAAAAATAAACAACTATACATACCGACTAATTATAGAAGGTAAGGAATTAAAATAAGGTTATCTCCGCCTAATAAAAACTTTAGTTTCAAAAAGACACTATAGAATAGAATATTACCAAAACATCTTTGCCGATTGTAAGTATCGAAGTGTAGGCTTCCAAATATACTTTATCACAAGCTTTGACAATTTCTAGTCCTTTCACTGTGATATCTTTGGCATCACCAAGACCTAAACCAATAAGAAAGAACATTTTGTTTTAATTCACGAAATTATAAATAATTTGAGGTTATGTTACAATAGGGTTATGTTTATAAAATAAATAGAGTTGGGAAGTCGCAAACCGAAATTGAATAAAGGGTATTTAAATTAAAATGTTAGAGCGCTTGTCTACTTGTCTAGGTCCGTTTCCGTTTATTTGTTCTCTGACTTTCAGTTCAATATATAGATAGCTGTTTATTAATTCGTTCATATTAGCGCAAATTGCCAGTGTCAAGTGTTTTATACATTAACAAAATTATAAAGTTATTACATATGTGATCGCTATTTTGGCAATGGATGGTCCCATCTCTATTAGATCATTGAATTAATTAATAATGTCAAAGTTTGTTCGACTTTGACATTTCAAAGTTTGTTTGACTTTGACATTTCTTATTTTTTTGGTTTGTTTGATTGGTATTAATTGGAATTTTTTGTTTCCTCTTTTTCTTGGCTATGTTTATTTTTTATTTTTGTTTTGAGAAAGCTTACACATCTTAAATAGATGTTAACAAAACGAGTTTATTACAACAATGATATCAAGAAAAGGACAGAAGGCCATAAAGGAAGGAGTCGTTGGCAAATATATAAAAAAGGATACACCTCCCGATTTACCCAGTAAGTTGTTTATTTTGTATGTATTACCGTTGAAATTTTATTACATCCAATATTATCAGCTAAATACTTTCTAAATGATATGATCAGTGAAATTTTCGATAATGTTAACTAATTTTATGCTTTCCATAGTTATAAATGTTTGGACTACTGAACACAAAAGACCTCGTAGTCAACCCTTTGGAACGAACGATGCCATCCCCAGTAGCCACGAGAATAAATTTGGCAAAGCACAAACTATGAGTGGACATGCTGGGAAATATACTCCCAGTGAGTCAGTACCTAATTTAGCACATAGGTAAGTTTACATTGTACCTAAATTATAAGTGACGTGTTTCTAGGTTTTATAAAAAATTACAACATAAAAATAGGGACTAACTATCATGTATGTTGAACTCAGGCAATAACAGTAACAACTTGTGTAGGTAGGTATCTTATTTTTATTTTTCAGGTTTGCTAGTTTATCTACCAGCACAGACATAGCCAGTACATCTAACAGCTACAATTCACAATATCACTTGGACACCAATGTGGTATGTATGTCTGATTTATATTGTTAACATTTGGAATATTTTATTTTGCTTAAGTCAATTCATATTGAGATAAACGGGAAACCCACAAACCTTGCTTATGTTATGTTGAATTTGGTTGAACAAATATGAATTTATCAAACTATGAAAATATGAATTCATCAAACAGTTTTTATAGTAAAAACATTTAGGTGACTTTATTATTTTGCAGCCACAGGCATCTCATTCTACACTCAATGAGATAGATGATTCATTCAGTAGACAAACAAGCTACAGATATTACAGACAACAGGAAGATCCAATTTACCAAAATCAGCAACAGGTTAGTAATCCTTTGTTGATGTAAGTTACAGTTGCAATGGTTTTCTTGCCAATAGATTAAGCATAATATTATGTAGTCTTTTACATTCATACCTATAGCTGTTAGATATCAACATAAGAAACTGAAGATCCTTAGACATAATAAACAGTTTAAAAAAATTATGGAACCACATCTGTAGTGAAAACTTAATGCACTTACAATACAGACTTTATTTTTTCAATTAAGACTTTCTTAAAAATAATACATAGCACTACCAATAACCTGAAATAAATCACTAAGTAAATATCAATTGTGGTTCACACTTTTCTTTTAGGTTCAACAGCAGAAACAACAGCAGTATGGCTCAAGAGAGTCCAGCATGCAACGCCTGTCGTCGAACATGAGTCTGACACCCAGACTGCACCCTCCGTCCCCACACTCCATGCACCTTCACAGCTGTACCGAATGTAAGAATATTAACTACTAACAGCACATAACAATACATACAACATACTCTGTTATCAGTGATATAACTAACAACATAAAGTAAACACATTAAAGACACTAATAGTTTGGAATAATAACATTTAGCCCCATTGCTTTGAAGGTTCTTTGTGGGTGTGGTTTTTCTCGCGACAAAAAATAGCCAATAATTCAATGAAAGTTTTTTTATTTATTGTTTTGTTTCAGCCTATACCCCAGCAAGTCAATCTTCACCAATTTATTCTAATTATGTTAACTCTTCTGTCTTGCCTTACCACAACAAAGCTCATGGGAGCAGTGTAATCTCTAATAATCAAGGTAAGCTTGCGTTGTATATTAAAAATAATTAAATCTGTAATACAATTCTCAGGCAATCAAGTCGTTAGCAGAGCATTTGCTAGTTTTGAGCGGTTTTTCATTTGTATGGAAATGTCAATTCTAAATTGAGACTTGACCATTGACCAACAACATTTATATGTAAAGTTAACGACTGTGACAAGACGACCACGCGACCATGGTCTACACTACATCTTCAACAAGCGTCTGTTATGGCATTTGTTAAGTGCTCCATATGAATTCGTAATAAGTATGAATACCTCTACAAAATGAACATAGTATCTCGTTTGTCAGGCGCAGAGGAGTGCGAGCTCCCGCTGCCGCCCGGCTGGTCGGCGGACCGCACGCTGCGCGGCCGCCGCTACTACATGGACCACAACACGCAGACCACGCACTGGACGCACCCGCTCGAGAGCGTGCCGCAGCCGTGGCAGCGCCTATCCACGCCCCATCATGGGGTCTACTACTTCAAGTATGTATCCCATCGCGGTTAAAAAGGTTTACTAACACAAATCTGTTTCTCATGTGTCCCAGCAGATTTTGGGCCAGACCAAAATCGCCTCAATGCTCTTTCTTGATCGGCGTATCCGAGCTTGTGTAAGAGAGGACACCCAATCTTGTGTCTACCTATTACGACACTCGATCTTGTGGCTAAAAGTATGAGACTAAAGATTTGGACAAGGGTGGGCGGGTCTTCTGATAATCTAGCTGTGTATTGATCTCTTCACTCTGCTCAAGTTCGTAATTCAGATGTTTGTTGTTGAATAAGTTGTCTTCATTCAGTCAACATTATCATGACAGTAATAGGTACTTGGAAATTAGATATGACTTTATTCTTGCTCTTGTGTGTATAGTATGAGTCTATTTGCCTTCTAGCAATGTTAACTGTTAAATTATTTTTGGTCCATTACAGTGAAATAACACACCAGACAACATATGCGCATCCCTGTCTGGTCGGCGGGTGTTACCTGGTCAGTCCGTACGGACCAACACTTGTGCCACCCTATCTCTTAGAAGAAATACCTCATTGGCTGATTGTCTACTCAAAAGGTAAGAATGATAAGCATCAGAATTTTTTAATAATTTCTAACCCAGCAGAATGTGCTTTTTGACTACTATTTGTTATATTATAGTGATTGACTCTCACTTAAGTTTTCTAAATTATTAGAAATTGGTATGAGAAAAATTACGTTACGAAAAGGTTACGTTGTGATCTTGTAATTTTTCTCATACCAATTTCTAATAATTTGTGCTTTTTGAGTTTAAATTGACCTGATTTTGGTGTTTGGTTCATAAAAAAAATTAAGCCAAATTTTATTATTTATCCACTATTCTCCACAACAGAGTGGAGGAGATGTAATAAATAAAGTCATATGATAATGTAATAAAAAAAAGTAATTGAAATTAATTTATTTTCTCAGCAAACCAAGAATTGGACCACAAGCTTCACTGGAATATGTTTCGCTTGAGTGAGTTGGACTGCTTCTCAGACATGCTGACAAGGCTGTACAAACAGGAGTTGCAGCAAATCGTCATGAAGTATGAACAGTACAGGTTGGTGTTATGCAATCCAAAGTACCATTTTTGTAAATTTAAAGATTTCTGCTCGCATTAACCAAAGGATCCTTATTTACAAAAGTTAGTTTATTTGTGTGTAGGATGCAAAAACAGAACTAAATATGATAAATGTCTCCCTAAATCTATCTATAATAATTTTGTTTGGTTTTACCTTGCATCATAATAACATATAAAAATAATACTCAAAAACAATTAAATCATGGTATGTTACCCGTTTCATGTTCAAATATAGTTAAAAACCATGATAGTTTAAAAAGTTATATAAAAATAAGTCGGTTTGACGACTTCCATGAATATTGAGGGGTGGCTTTTCTTAGGCATGTACCACACACATTGCTATCATACATTAAAATTTCAGATCAGCACTATTACAAGAAATAGAGCGACGTCGCCGCCGCCGCGGTATTACGTACCAGGGGGGACACCACTCCAATTGTTGATAATTTATGCAATGCCTTTTTGATCTGTGATCTAAATCTAAGTAGGTTATACCTAAATTATGATTTCAATCAATTAAGTATTTTAACCCTTATTGTTATAAGAATAAGTACCTATAAGTGCCTTTTAGATCAATATTTATACAAAATATAAATTTAAGTAATAAAATATGCATTAAAATTACAACATTTTTTTATTATTATTTACAAACTAATTAATTTATTAACAAAATCTATTTTACTATCTACACTGAAGCTATCATTCTTTCAGTTCTTCTGAATTAGTTTGTTTTCTTGTCTTACTTTCCTCTTTCATTTCTCCATCAACAATTTCGTATTCACCAACCTTTTGGAAGCCAGATAATTTCACTACTTTAGCATTTTTGATACCTAATGTGTTAGCCCATGCCAAACCTGAAAGAAATTTAATAGGTAATGTAACAAGGTGTCAAGTATGTATTTTCGTAAATTGAAACAAGTAAGAACAAACTTTGTTCTTACTACTCCATTTTTTTAGTGAATGATCAGAATCAATTCTTATTCTTTAAACATTAAATAAAGGTTATAGAAGGTCCTTTTTCAAAATAAGGCTATGTTTTATATTGTATGTTTGTTGGTTACAGTTACAGTCTATGCAACCTGAGTCAAAAAAGTAAGAATGAAGAAGAATTCTAGGTTATAGGTCTATAAGTCAAATGAGTATAATATACCTGGCCGTTGATTCTGTTCTTCATCTGATTTGATACCATAGTAGTGTGCCCAATCAGCTTTACCTTTGTATGCACTATAAACTACAACTCCGAACGCATTCCAAGCCAGAAGACCGTAGGCTATGCTGAGCCTGCGCTTCCAAAGCATAGCTGTGTCTTCAGGAATTGGACTAGTTCTTTTACGAACAAACCTGTGCCACCATTTGTGTATCATTTTGTCCTGTAACAAATAAATATTACCGGATTACTAGATGCACTTGGCACAAATATTTGCAGATTACACAATTTTTATCCTGAGGCGGGAATTGAACCCTACATCTTGCGTCGCAAGCGAACCTTCGCCCGCTGCGGAACAAAGGTCGTCCACATTAATAGTATAATAATTTAAATTATGCATTAGTAGGTATAGGTACTTCTTCATACCATACACATAATAATTTTATTATTTTTAGGGCTTCAAAATGGTACTATGCAGTGTTACATTATCATGGTAGTGCAGCTTAATATTAAGACCAAATAAATTAAACATCCATAGAGCCTTTTTGAAGATGATTAAAATATTATCTAGCTAGATAGTTGGTTGGGGAATAATTATTTCAACAGAAGTTAAACTAGTGGTGTTTAGGTTAGGCATTAAAAGTAATAAAATAACTGTAATAACTGTAATAACTTACAGTTTATGTAAATGTTCTTATAATTTACTTAGCGCAACTTTTTTGGTTTTTAGCAAGTAATAGTATTTCTGTTTTGTTTACATAGTCCAGTTGTTTAAAACGTAGTGATTATATTCTCTTTGACATAGTCATTTTCAGTTTCTTCTTCCGTCTGTTATGATTTGTTTTTTTTTTATTTTTCTTCTTTTATATTGAGGCGATCGTGACTGGCTATTGGGTTTTGTCGTCAACCGCCAATGTCAAGTAAATGGATGTCAAAGTCAGAGAATGAGATGAATTACAGGCACTGACAATTCGTAGCAATCTGCACGCGCAAAGCCAATAACCAAGAAGAAGAAGACAAAAAAATTATAAAACCATTCATTCAATGAATGTAAGACCTGCAAATATGATGCGGCTTTAGACAGCGCGAATTTTAAATCCCTCTTTGTCAAAAGAATACCTACCTTTTTCAATTGTCTGAAAGGGAATCCCCAACATATTCGTCACTGTGGCATGCAGTGCCGGATTAGCCACGTAGCAAGTGTAGCAAATGCTACAGGCCCCGCGCATTAGGGGGCCCCGCGCTCAAATAGGTATTTCGTAATACCTATTTGAGCGGCGAACCGAGCCGACCCGAACTGCGCGCATGGCTATTTCCACCTCACCTCTATCACGAATTCACGAAAAACGTTGGTATCAAATCAACAACCATAATTTGAAATTGTACCACATTTTTTAAATTGAGCGCTAGCCACACACACGTTATGTGTTGTATATACTACTTGCACTGCTCACTAAACGCTAAATTTGCCCATAATAAACCCAGAAAAGTTTATTTATTAGTCCAGTCAAATTAGCATTTCACCTCGGAATTTGAGATACCCAGCTGTAATTCTGTAAATACTTGGATATTGACTTGACACTAGACCAGGGTTTTTAACTTTTCAAAGGAAAAAATAGTAGTAGGATGAAACCCATTAGAAAAGGAGAGGAATATGACAAATATTAAAGGAAAAATAAATTACGGTCGATCGGAGTTCGGGAAGTGGGAAGGGGTGGGCTTTTAAGGGGAGAAAATGGTTTATCTCGATTTGCGGTGAAACTACTTGTCCTATGAAAAAAAATTATATGGCAAAGTTGTAGGTAATAAAACGATATACAACTTTTAATTCAGAACTTTTTTACATAACGTCAAAATGTATGTGAAAAATTCAAAAAACTAAGTTTTTGGTTTTTTATTTCTATCTTTTTCAAAAACATTTTATTTTCTACGAAATTTGGTGAAAACTTACCTTTTTATGCCCCAAACATACTATAATTTATTTGATTAAAAATATTAATTTTTTCACCTTATTTTGACTTAATTACAAAAAACATTGACTAATTTTCAATCGAAAATTCACGTGTCAAAATATTAGCTTTTTTATAAAAATCGGTGTGCTGTTTGTTCATTGAAATCTTTATTTTTTGATGGTTAAGAAAAATATATACATTACCATAGTAAATTTTCTCAGAAAATGCAAAACACCGAAACAAAATTTGTATCATTATGTACAAAAATCATAAAAATTTGATATACATAAAAATTGTACCTAATGATACAAATTTTTGTTTCGGTGTTTTGCATTTTCTGAGAAAACTTTTATAAAAAACCGACTTTTATAAAAAAGCTAATATTTTGACACGTGAATTTTCGATTGAAAATTAGTCTATATTTTTGAAAATAAAGTCAAAATAAGGTGAAAACAATAATATTTTCAATCAAATAAATCAAAGTATATTTAGGACATAAATAGGTAAGTTTTCACCAAAATTCGTAGAAAAATAACAATTTTTGAAAAAGATAAATAAAAAAAATCAAAAAACTTGGTTATTTGAATTTTTCACATAAGTTTTGACGTTATGTATAAAAGTTGTAGATCGTTTTATTACCTACAACTTTGCCATAAAACTTTTTTTCATAGGACTAGTAGTTTCACCGCAAATCGAGATAAACCATTTTCTCCCCTTAAAAGCCCACCCCCTCCCACTTCCCGAACTCAGATCGACCGTAATTTATTTTTCCTTTCATCTTTATCATATGTAGATACCTCCTTTTCTAATGGGTTTCATCCTACTACTATTTTTTCCGTTTTTGACCATTTTTGGTCTAAAAGCACTGGTCTACACTACACCCTAAAAGTTGTATAAAAACCTTCCGATGTTCGCAACCATTAAAATTTCAAGATATTCTATTATATTCTCTGGACCTAACAATTTTCATCCTCAAATGAGAGGATTTCTCAAATGAGAGAATTCCTCAAATGAGATAATTCCTCAACCCCATCAGAGGCAGCGGATGAGCTGAAGTGATGCTGTGACCGCGCGCTCTCCGCCATCTATCTCGAAAACGGTTCACCGTATGAAACATTTTTGTGAACATTATTTGTAGAGAATTTTGTATTCTACAATATTCACAAAGATATGAATAGCAAAAAACCCATAGGAAATGAGATATTAAAACTATTTTTGCGGTCTTTGACCTTGAAATTTTAATGGTTGTGTACACCCTACGATCGGTAGGTTTTGAGACAACTTGTAGGGTGTCAATATATAAATATTTACAGACTTACAGCTGGGTATCTCGAATTCCGAGATTCTTACCTATTTTGAGCTAAAATGACTTGACTATAACAGTTTTGTTTTCTATACTAATATTATAAAGAGGAAAGATTTGTTTGTTTGTTTGTAAGGAATAGGCTCCGAAACTACTGGACCGATTTCAAAAATTCTTTCACCTTTTGAAAGCTACATTATCCCCGAGTAACATAGGCTATATTATAGCAAAGCAAATTGCGGGAAAGTGTAAAACGCGGGCGAAGCCGCAGGGCGGAAAGCTATATTTAATACCCTAAATTTGAGAACCGATAGCAAACCAAGGGCCCCTTGACAGAATTTGCTACAGGCCCCGCGCTGGCTTAATCCGGCACTGGTGGCATGACAAACTGGATCGCCATCGCCACCTGTAGCGTACGTTTCACCAGCGGATAGTGTCAGTATTTATGTATTTATTCGCCACACAAAACACATAACAATGCACATGAAAAAAAAGTTACTCTCTAATCTAACACTCTGAACTATATTGAAAAAATTATGCTTATTTAATTTACATATGCCTTTTTCACTTACTTCTGTGAGCGCTACACATTTTTTTTGTTTTATATGCAGTTTACCAACCATCGCACCGCTACTGACCTAAACCTGGAATACGGTACCTGGAACGACCTTCTTCATCAGAAATGTAGGTATTAATCGTTAAGTTGTTTTAAAAATTTATGTACCTCGTTACTGTTTTATCTGTTTAATGCGGAAAAAAGTTAACAATCTGTGCTCCCATTCCTCTGGCAAAATTGTCTTTGTAGATCTCAGAGAAAGGAAACTATTTGATTTCTTGTTCTGAGTTGTAATTACAATTTAAAATTTAATTAAATATACGTATTCTTTATGTAGGTACCTAAGTACCTACTACAATGTTAAAGAGTTTAGTCAACAAGAACATTCGGCTCTACTGCTTGTAAGTAGTTTAAATAAATGTTATACAGCAATATCTAGCTCGACGCTTGTGTAACGGGTACTGATTTCTAATATATATATTTTCTATCCCTACCTTTATCATAAATTATATAATTATATATGTCGGATAGAGATATGGTGGATGTCGAGGAGTGTGTGTTTATCAGGAGGGCATCTGGTTGCTTATGGCGTCACAGGTCTAACGTCACAGTCGTCTTCATGTTGATAATAAAACCACAACGAAACGTCCATTATTTATTCCAATTTACAATGTTTCGGTCCAACGATTCTGAACTTACGACAACTCAACCAATAATTAATTTATTACAAGCAGAATACTGTTCCGACCAACTACTTGAACAAGAATACATTTATTACTAACAAAGCACTGTTCCGTCCGACGGCTCAAACAAGAATGTCCTGCTAGCTCGGCCGACGGTCGTATTTAAAGGAATTAGCACAAAGCGGTCATGCGACCGAACCAGTTTTACAAGTAATGTCGTCGGCGCGCCGCAACCCGTAGTTCGATGCGCGCGGTACAAACAGGTTCTGAGTCATATTTCAAACGATGTTCTTGTCTGCCCCGACATATATAATTATAATAATAATTAATAAAATACGAGATATTTTTTTATACAAAGAAAACAACCATAATACCCGGTTTTAATATTTGCAGATCGTATATAGGAACCCGCAACCTCTTGCGTCGCAGGTGAACCTTCGCCCGCTGCTCCACAGAGGTTATCACTTATCGACCTTACGCCCATTTCAAATTAGTAGGGATCGGTCATGGAGGAATTTAGTTTGTTTTCAGACATATTGTGTTTATTGGCTCAAATTATGATACTGAAACTAATAAATTTGACAAATTTTAGATGTTTTTTTCTGTGTTTAAGTATTATACTAAGAGCCCGTGATGGCCAGACCTTCCTTTAATTCACAAGCGTGAAAATTCTTTCATGTGTATGTCTAACATAGGTAAGAATAACCCCCAAACATGAAACCTGGATCGTGGTTCCTTTGGGAGATAACAGGTAAAAGGTTGTTATCTCCCAAAGGAACCGCGATCCAGGTTTCATGTTTGGGGGTTATTCTTACCTATGTTAGACATACACATGAAATAATTTTCACGCTTCAGAATTAAAGGAAGGTCTGGCCATCACAGGCTATTAGTCTATACTAAGAGCCCTGTCTGGCTAGACCTTCCTTTAATTCTGAAGCGTGAAAATTATTTCATGTGTATGTCTAACACAGGTAAGAATAACCCCCAAACATGAAACCTGGATCGTGGTTCCTTTGGGAGATAACAGGTAAAAGGTTGTTATCTCCCAAAGGAACCGCGATCCAGGTTTCATGTTTGGGGGTTATTCTTACCTATGTTAGACATACACATGAAAGAATTTTCACGCTTGTGAATTAAAGGAAGGTCTGGCCATCACAGGCTCTTAGTCTATATGTGACGCTATAACTCTTAAACCAATGATCCGAATTTGATGAAATTTGGTAGGTAAACATTTAGAGGTCTGGGACAAAGGATAGGCTATTTAAATTCTTGCTCCAGTTATAATAAGACGTGGTCCCCTTACTGACATGACTTAACGCGGAATCGCGGGCACCGCTAGTCGTACTTATAAATTTATAAGTATAGCCCTTTGAAGACATAATTTCGGGGCAACCGTGCTTCAAGGAATCCTTTTGTTGAGTTCTCCAGAGCAAGCGAGCGAGAACGAACGTTGCGTAACAACGCTACGTGACGGACGATGCCGTCGTTTACTTAACCTACCTATTTGTTAGGGCTGTAATGAATATTTGATACGACGATAAGTATGGTAAGGCTGAAAATAACAGATAAAGGAAAAGTATTCAAATAACGAAATCGACACTTCAGACAGCGTCAATATTATCTTCCATAATCTAGGTGTCGTGCCACAAACATGAGCACCACAAGGTCGAAGGTCATTTAAAGTTGGCGTTCTATGGCCCTATTCAGTTCACTTGTACCAGGACGTGGCTGGTACAAGTTGAAGGTACCAACTGTGCTTACAGACATGGAGACTTTACTAAATGCAAATTTCAGTTACGATTCTACTAATATAATAAAAGTAGAATGTTTGTAGGTAGGAACGGATGTTGTATATTATTTACTGAGGTATATTAGCTTTCACGTGAAAATGACTGAACGGAGTGCAGGTACTGAAATATAAAACAATATAATGAATGCGTCATATTAAAAAATAATAATATCGCAGAAAATCTAGTGTAGATGATTCGATTAGAATCTAACTAGAACCGATGCCACTAAGTTACGATATCCCGCGTAACTTAGTGTATACTTTTATTAATATTTAACATAATTTAACTAATGAGCTAAACATTAATTATAAGTCAACTTATATTTTTTCTTACGGCAATGAAAATACATATTTGTACATATTCTTTAAAGAAGAATTCACATAATTATCATAATTATTATTAATTTCACCTAAGTATCTAGTATAACACTAACATACTTTTTGAAAATTATGTTAAATATAAATGTAAAATAAAATTAAGTACTAGATACTTTTTATCCTATAAAATCTCATAAAATCTATGGAGTTTAAGGTATAAATTTTACTAACTAAATTGTTTAAATAAAGATTCTACTTTACCATTGATAGACATCTACTCAATAAAACAGTTGTTTTTATTAAATCGCTAGTTGGTTTACTGCGAACGATCACTTTGCACATAATATTATGGAATCCGTAACAACATGCGCAAAGTTCCAGAGCTTGCGAACCTTAGCAAAGGTCGGCACGGCATTGCTTTGTTTACATCGGTACCATGCAAATCTCCTCGCCTTAGTGTCTATCTTTGACCTTAGACTACCAAGATTCTATGGGGAAGAAAACAGAGAAAAAGTATAGAACAATCTAAGTTATTTCTACTTAAAATACGTAGTTTTTAACACATGTGTTTTTTGTTGCAGGATAAAGTCGGACCGTATTAATGCTTTGAGGAAGCAGTATGACTCGTTTCTCGAAGAAGATAAGAAACGGAAGGAAAGAAATGACTATATTTTGGGAAGGCTTGACAAAATGCGCTACAGTACGATGGCAGTCCAAATCCATCAAACGGTACGATTTATTAAATATTTTTAATATTATAATACGTAGTGTACATTCCCACTAGCGATACTACGAAAGTTTATGTGACACGCAAATCGTATGTGGGGCAAATAAAGAACTCATAAACATGGTTTTCACATGTCTGTATGAAATAAGTGATGAGCCCCCAGTAAACTTTTTCTTTAAAATTAATAATGAATGTTCAATAGGCACAAAATATGCCATTTATTAGGTTATACTGGTTAATATTTTAACAAGGTTATTTATTTTACAGCCGCTACCATTTCGAGATGTTTTCTCATCTTCACTGACACGGCAGTCCTATCAACCAGAAAAGTTAGAACCCACCAAAGTTGAGCTATCTAATACAATGCAAATGATCCAACCAATAGGTCGCCCTAGTTATCAAAACATGCAATTGGATATTCCAAGGGACTATACGGAGGAAGCGTCTATCTTGAAAGAAATTAGCAAAAAATATATTCTAATACCTAAACTAAGAACGAACTACATTAATGTCGGCTTAGAAAATATGCCCCCTCCCATTACCGAATCTGTAGCTGTGACTACAGCAAAGGAAATCGATAGTAATGACTGGAAAAGCAAATATGATATCTTAGAAACATTAAAAAGCAGTAAGGCATCAGAGGAAATCTCCAAATTAGAATCTAATTTATCTTCGAACCTACCACCATATGGCAAGGAATTGCCAGTAAAAGATGTACCAGATAAAGTTGGGCTAGAAAATCTAAAGGGCAATGAAAAACATGTAATAATGGATAGTAATGATCAAATACCGAGATTAGAACGTGGAAATGTAACAAACATTGATTCTTCATCTGACAACGCTCCTTATTATAATACGAAGAAATTAACAAGCTCCGACGAAGTGCAAAAATCAGACATAAACACCACATCGTCCCCAAATTCATTCTATTATGATGAAACACCAAACGAAACTGAAAAAATGCCCAGTGAAAATGGAGAAAATGAATCAAATCTTAATTCTACAATACCGGAAAATACAACGTTCTTTCATGATGATATACAAAACAAAATTGAAGAAATGGCAAACGCAGATGTAGGTAAGGTATCTCACATAGATTCAACTACTCCTGAAAATACAGCTTTCTATTATGATCAAACTGACAACAATGTCGAAAATTTGACGAGCACGGCTGAGGAACAATCTAACGTTGATTCTACTCTTGAGAATAATAGTTCATATTATGATCAAACCCGAAACTACGAGCCCTACCAAGATGTTAACGCAATAACCGCATCTCAAGCCGAGGTAAATCCTGAAAGTTATGCTCATGAGCAAACATATTATGAGTTATCTAATGATGAGAATAATGTCAATAATCAACAGATAAATCAGGATTCTGAACAATATCCAATTGAATATGATCAATATATGCCTGAAATAGTAAATAATGCCGAGGTCTCAGAAAACGCAAGTGTCGTTACCACTAAACCTGATGAGTTAGAAGAAAAAAATATTACAGAAAAACCAGAACAACCTATATTTAATACAGAAGTTGTAAATCCTCCTCAATATTACGACGAAGAAGATGCTTTACAAAACACCCAGCCACAAATTGCAGAAACACAAAATATTCCAGACTCACAAAACAATCAGGAACAGGATAATTTAATTCAAGAAAATACCGAAGATTATACAGCAGGAATAGAAGAATTTGAAGCTGAGCAGACTGACATGTTCGTTGCTAGTAATCCAGAAGGTGATTACGCTTATAATCAAGGCGAGGCATATCCTGAATATAGCCAGGAACAAAATTACGCTCAACAACAGGATCACTCATATTATGAACAAACACAACAAGAAGGTTATCCAGTGAATGAGTATGAAGAAACCCAGCAGAATTACGATCCAACCTATGCACAACAATACGCTGCAACATACGGAAATGAAGAACAGCAACAGAATGTTTATATGGAACATGATCCAAATTTGTCCGTGGAACAATCCGCACCCTACGATGTTACGCAAGTCGCCGAAGAAAATTACGGTAATGATTATGCACCTGGAGATGTCGCCGAAAATTTGGAAAATACCCTAGATCAGGAGGATGGGTTGCTTGAAACGCCTATGGAACAACCTCCAAATGAAACTGAACAAGCTCACCAGGCCGCGAATATTCAATCAACATAATTAATTATTTACATTGAATTATCTGCAGTATTCATTTTAAACATTCAGGATTGCCTTACGCGCACACGAGCTCATTAGTATTCTACAAATATATTATTAAAGAAGATTAGTTCTAATAACATGATGATTTTATTTATTTAACAAAATCCACCCCTTATAAATATATAACATTTTTCTTATACCTGAGCTTACGGCATAAAAAACATTATAAAAAAAAAGTATTTTAAGTAGATTCCACCTGTGACCAACCAGTGATCACCAACTGAAGTAAGCGAGTGATGATTATAATTATTATTATTTGCCCCAAAAACTGTATTAGGTTATTTTGAAGACCCTAACCAATAATAAGGTACAACCTCCATCAAACAAAAAATAATAGTTGTAGATAAAAAGCATAAAATAGGGAGAAACATACTTTATTACAATGTTAGATATAACTACAAACCTATCAAAACTATTATTGACGTATTGGCATTTCCGCTAATTCCTCTGCTTGTTCTGGAATCAGTGCCTCCAGGGGTAAGCTCCAATGTTTCTCTGTCCATGGAATTCGGTCTAAACCTGTTGCCCAATGATGAATTCGACATCTTACATTAACTTTTTCTGTTTTATTAATCTGGAAATAAAAATTACTTATTTAATTTTGTTTAATAAAGGAGAAGTTTACTTTCCAGGATTTGCTATAAGTGTTGTTAATCACACTAAATTTTAACTTACAGTCACTGTGACATAGAATTCTTTCTCTTGTAGTGTTAGATCAGGTCCCTTTATCTGTACTGAGGGCATTTCAATAGCATGCTCTGGTACCACAAAGCCAGCTTTGCGGAATGAAGCTTTTAGATGCCAGGGCTCCAAAGTCCATGGTTCATGTTTACTCATTGTTATTTGAAGTACCATATTCTTAAGACCCTTCATAGTCTGTAAATAGAGATATGATAAAATGTTATATACATATAGGCTTATAGTATAGTATAATGCCCTTTATTCCCATTATACCAGATTCCTATTATACCAGATTCCCCTAATACCAGAAAATGTACTGTTATGATCATAAATAAATTTATAAATGGATTAATAATAATAATAATATGGATAATCATACACTGTATTTTTTGGTTTTGTTTATTACTGTACTTCTGATATTAGGGGAATCTGGTATATTGGGAATCTGGTATAATGGGAATAAATGTATAATGCATATAGGAAAATTTATAATATATTCTATGGAATATTTTTTAACATTAAATTAATCAATTTTACTTGTAAAAACTAGCTGGTCACCAACAAAAACATAATATATATAATTTAAATGTTATATCTCTTAAAAATTATTTCAATTTACCCTTTCTACATAAGGTGAACTGAACTCTTCTGTGTTAGAATTGTTATCATCTGATTTATATTTATCCAAGTTCTCAGGGGTAGCATATACTCCTTGACCAGTCAATAACAATTCTCGATAGGCCTTCAATGGGCTCATTGAGACAACATCCCCGGCTGATCCAACACCTAAAACGACAAGAAGAGTTATTATATTAGGTTTATTGTTTCCAAATTGTCCAATCATTATTGTCTCAATTGTGGATTGAGTATGGCACAATGTGCTCTCTTGTAATATTTTTAAATAATTACAGATTACCTGCAACAAATTCTTTTAAAACAACTTGCATATTTGTTTGCTTCACTATATTTGTGTCTTGAACCAGGTCATACACAAAATGTCTTCCTCTTAATTTACGAACATTGCCTCCTTTCTTGTGAAGAGGAATAGCATTTTTTCTCTTTAATATGAAAGTGTTCTGTAACAAACATTAGCTGTTAATCTTTACATATTTTGTTTCAATATTATGTGATGATATGGCAATTAGTATTAATTTATTTGTTTACACATAAACATTAATAAATGTCACGCAAGTAGGGAAAAAGTGTTTGGATATTTACCCTTGTTTGCTGGGCTAGTAGATTCGGTTTGATAGCAGCTGCTGCAGCAACTGCTTTGTTTATAAATGTTTTAAGACCCAACATAGTAGGTAGGCAAGGTGCGTTAACTGTGTCCTTTTGCGTAATTTTTGGCTGCACTGTGGTTCAATCAATGTTAATTATTATTCAATAGGTTGTATGTATAACACACCCTAGTAAGAGAATATTTAATAAATACCTACCTAGCTTATACAGACTAGCAACAAATTAGATAATTTGTTTTGATTATCTACGTATGAACGTTTGAGGTTACTTTTGTCTGTACAGATGATGCTATTTTACCGAAACATTCAGTATTAAGTTGAAACGAAAACCGGTACTATTCCGAAAGTTACATGGGTGGGTCCAAAATGTATTTTGATCAAAACATATAATTTGCCTACACAACCATATCTACACGTAGTTGTTTAGGCAAATTGTTTAATTTATTTATATTGCTACGGTGTTCAATGGCGAAGAGTAAAATTTTTAACTCAATAAATAACAAATTTCAAATGTGATTTAACTACTATTTTGTTGGTTTTTTCTTGTTTTTATTTTTTATCATATATCATAAGATTTATACGATCAATTTAATACCACTTATATTTTAAACTTGATGCTGCCCAACTCTGTGTTATGTATAGCCACTTGTGTATACTATTAAAATTACTTTTATGATAAGGTGTATCTTTAGTTAGTTGCCCTATAATAAATGAATAAATATCATTGACCAGCAGTGGGATAATCATAAACATAATCTTTATTGTTTAATTTATTTAGTATGACTATGATAGTATGAGCTAATAAATATAACACAAAGTAAATGTAACAACTATTCTAACAATGAGCGAAAATAGAAAAAAAGTGTTTGTCTATGATGTTTTTAAGTTTCTAATATCTAAGAATATAGTCTAATATTATTGTCTATGGTTAATTGTTTATCATCTTTACTTCATTCATTCATTAGTTTCAGCCAATGGTGTTGTGTTGTAATCTTTGTTATTACACTGTGGTTAAATATTGTCTTCGTTCGTTCCGCGGATGGATGGCATGGATGGATGCAGATGCAGTGCAGCCGACAAACAAAATATAATTTCTATTACAATAAATACTTTGACAATAAGCCTGTGAACATTGGAATACTTACAATATACGTTGTTGTATGTCATATACATAGTATAGTAAGTTCAACATTGTTATATCGTCTCTTGTTCGGGGAACGCTTCGAGATATAAACGGGAAACCCTTCAAAATGGAAGATGAAGCTGGTTCAGATATTCAGGTATGTTATTTTAGGTTAGACAGTCATTAGTAAAAAAAATTTAAATTTTATTACGCTGATTTTACACCTTGTGCGCATTGCAGAAGTGCATTTCGGACGAGGCGATGGAAACCGACGAAGGACCCATAATCAATGAAAATTCAAATGGCCTCTCGCATTTGTTGACGGAGGGTGAATTCAACAGCGTCGACGCGACTGGTGTTGTTGATGAATCTTCGACATCGAACCATGCCTTTTTGAATGCTGTTGAGCTTTCGACCGGCAGTGTGGGGGATTATCTGGAAAATAACACGGGGGGATTCAATGCCGATTCCTTTGATGTGGGCGATAACGCTGTTACGTTCCCGACTGACGACGTGAACGACAGCGACTCGCGGCTCAGTAAACCTACGTCTGATGGTGATCAAGAACAAGATGCAGATGATAAACCAAAACTGGATAATGATTTTGACATCAGCGAGTCGGAAGCTAGCTGCCAGTTGCCAGAAGATACTAATGATAACACCATTGTAAATTCGTCAAATGAAAATTCTGAATCAGCTACTGAAGTGAAGAAGGTAATTATGATTTCCATGTCTGTATTTATTGTTTTTTTTTATTAAGGTTAACCAACAGTTACATAAATCCATGGTTAATGTATACTCTGTTTTCTGTTCTCTTAATATTAAGATATTTTGATAACAAAAATTATGTTATTATGTATTGATGTGATACCATGAGTTCTTATAAGCTTTACTTTAGCAGGAAATTACAGAAGTTGATCAAGAAGTACCACAACAACCAGAAGCGGACATCCCGGTGCAGAAAGAAATATCTGAAGTGCTTCAGAAACTAAAAGAAGAACCAGTTGATACTAAAAAGGTATAATACATTGTTTGAGTGCTGATTTATCTGGACAATAATTATTGTATTACATAGAGCCAATTTGTTGAATATGGGTGCCTTTTCTTGCACTTTTAAAACATTTATTATGCTACTCTTAAGTCTAATTATGTCTAATATCTCATATATCAGTTTTAACACTAAACTTTTTCTACATAAATTATAATCTGTTTTAAATATAATTCTTACAGATAAAAAAAGAACCTCAGATAGATGAATCTGAGAAAACATTTATTGATGAGAGTGATGTTAAAACTCTATTGAAAATCAAAGCTGAGATTAAGACAGACAACCAGGATGTTAAGAAAAACAAGGTATCAAGATTTATGTCATTTATTTCCATGAAATCTTTAAGATTACTTGAAGAATGTTGTTTCTTACTATCAAGCACAGGCCTTAAGGCTGCATCATTCTTCATCTTGTAATAAATATACTTAACTTTATTACCTTATCTTATATTCTTGTTTGCAGGTTGGTGGGGCTGAAGAAACTGAGAATGTATCTGAGGATGAGTTACCCGAGGTTCAGAAACCAAGTGTCAAAGATGCGGAAAATGTTTCTGATGATGAACTACCTGGCCCTAAACCAGCTGAGCTTCCTGCCGATACTGAGGTAAGGTTATTTATATGAAGGTACTAACTAAAAACAATAACAAATATCATTGAACTTGACCTGTGTTATAACATAATGAAGAGGAGCTTATCACTGGATCAGGTCCCCAACTCACCAAATCCTTAATTAGCTTATAGTTAAACTCTTAAACCACTCTTAGACTGTAGTTTTGAGCATATCAAAACTACAGTCTTTGAGCATATCAAAACTACAGTCTTTGATGATAAATAAATTCTTTAAACCTTAATTCACTACCTACTTCCATGTGTTCCAGATACTTTGTAAAATCGATATCAGTTTCACTAAAAAACATTTCAGGTGGTTTCTGAAGATGAACTACCAGCGTCGAAGAAAGAGCCCAAAGAGTCTAGAAAGAGGAAGCCAGATGGGGAAGGAGATGGCTATGACCCGGGCTCGCCTACTTCCGAGACTGAACTGTCCAACAAGAAGCTAGCTATTGCCAAGGTAAAGTAATCATATTTGTATATAACAATTGTTACAATTGTATATAATGCATTAAACACAAAACAATATTGATCACCTGTGCTATAGTTATTTAACTGACATTTATATTATATATTTTCACAGAATGGTGAAAGCAAACCTGTGCCTTCAGAGAAGAGATCTTCAGTGGATGAGAAGCCCAAAAAGAAAGTCCTACCTGAGCTGGACAAGTATTGGAAGGTTGTAAATGATGACCCTTCAGATTTTACTGGCTGGACCTACCTTCTGCAGTATGTCGATCAAGAGGTTTGACTTTTTATTAAACTATCCAACTTTCAGGTCTTTTCTATACATATACAATACATAACATAGCTTTTCGTCTGCGACTGTGCCCACGTTGTAATGATTTTTCGGCACAATGAGATGTTTTCGCGCGGTCAAAAGTAGCCTGAGTATTATTCCGGGTTATAAGCTTTATAAATTCTAATTTTTAACTATGTCTGTCCAGTTGAGGGCGAAGCCATTAACCACTCTGTCAAACTTTCGCATTTATGATATTAGTTTGTCAAATTATCGTAATATAAATACATATCAGTCTTAAATAATATGATGAAAACTAACACTAATTTCATCTGCTTTATGAAGCGATGAGAACTGAACCCAACTGTTGAGAAGCAAGGGCCAACTGATACACTTACTTGATGCATCTTCATTTAGAATTGAATGAATAGAAAGTAACAAAGTATGTGATTGTCCGCAGAGCGACGTAGAGGCAGCGCGCGAAGCATACGATGCCTTTCTGTCGCATTACCCGTATTGCTACGGATACTGGCGCAAGTATGCCGACTATGAGAAACGTAAGGGCAGCAAAAAGAAGTGCCTCGAGGTCAGTAGTCCCATCGTAGTTAGATTGCTGTCATATTTTGTATTACAAATATCTGTATTAATAACAAATATCTGTATTAATATTTTTTTTTACAAAATTTGGATTGTATTGATAGACATAACTGGTATTTTGCAAATGTTTTTTTTCCCAACAGTGCAACGAGGCCCTCGATGCTCGTACAAAGACGTCAGATCGCACCGGAGAGTTATTTATAAGTCACATTAATTTGGTTCTAGTGATATGTTTAATAAGGTGTATTTTTGATATTTTAGTACATATATTTACTATACTCTGTACACGCATGACTTATTGTAATAATGTTTTATGTACTTATTTAATACTTAAGTGGCTTTGAATGATATTGAATGGTGGAAAATATTTTAAGCTATTAACCAAATCCACAATAGCATTGAGCACTGGAGTCTTCGTATAAAGCCATAGTTTGGCGTTACGGCGAGCGGCGCGGGGCGGTCGCGGCGTCGCGGCGAAAGCATACAGGTGTAATATGTCAGAAAACATTTTTATTATGATAGACAGCGTTTGGTCGCGCAAGCGTTTACCTTACTCAAGCGGCGCGACCTCTCGCTTCTATATCAATTATTGACATACGATGCTATTCATTATTCCCTTGCTTCATAGTGTTGTCGATTCGTCGGCAACGCTCGGCCGCCCTTGACTTTGTTTGACATTGTACATATTTCAGGTTTTGGAAAGAGGATTAAAAGCCATACCTTTGTCGGTCGATTTGTGGATTCACTATCTGAACCATGTTAAAACTACACGGACTGACGATCATACTTACATACGATCTCAATATGAAAGAGCTATCGGTGAGTTATATTACTTTTGTATATCTACAGGAATAAGAACTTAAAATGAGTAGAATATTCGTTTTTAAATAATAATGTGTAAAATTATTAATATTATTTACAGAGGCTTGTGGTCTTGAATTCCGTTCAGATCGTTTGTGGGAGTCGTACATAAAGTGGGAGGCTGAGAATGGATCAGCTCTGAATGTTACCAACATTTACGACCGCTTGCTGGCTACACCTACGCTTGGATATACTTCGCATTTTGACAAGTTCGTACTTTTGATAAGGCTTTATGGCTTGACTTTTTGTAATGAAATCATTTTACTATTGCAATACGAGTTAATAATTCTTCGACATTGAATAAATAAGATTTTTTTTCGCGTGTCTTTTAAACAGTATTCTACAAGAGCACTTCAACACCCCCTTTTCTCATCGTATTTACCCTTTTATTTATTGTTTATCTCGCATTAAGTGTGAAACATGTTAACTCTGTATAATCGCAGGCATTTAGTCCATTTATCGGTATAGACAATTGTTTACTTTGGTCCCCCGTAAAGCATGGGCTAGACCACACCGCTAAACGCGAAACACATATTTCTGGCTTTGAATAGTTTTTTCCGCCAATCGCGATAGATGGTATGGGTTGAGCATTCATCAAAGAAGGCTATGTAGGATATTTTAAAACGCAAGCGTAGCTCTCGGCGTGTTAATGTAATACGTAATGATTGTTGCAGTTTCCAAGAGCACGTGATGTCCGAGCCGGCGGCCGGCGTCGTGGAGAAGGACGAGCTGGTCCGACTGCGCGAGGAGGTGCGCGAGGCCGCCGGCGCCGTGCCGCAGCTGGACCTGCCGCCGGGCGAGGACGAACCGTCTGATCACATCGTGAGTGTTGAATTGTAGCACTCCACTAGACACTTCTACGGCCCTGATGAGGGAAGAACTGGTCAATCTGCGGAGAGGTGCGCGGACGTGAAGCTTCGTAGCACGTGACGTCACAGCTACGCAGTGGAGTGATCTCTCGAACATATTGTGCATGCCGCAGCATAGTTGGCTGCGACTTCTTCAGAAGGGTATTCGAAAAATTTTTGAACCATGTTATTAAATGGCGTACTAGTTGTTGCTAGTCCGTTAAAAGAACGGTCTAATCGTCTAATCTAATTGAAATGGCAAATTTATATATATCACTACGGCATGCGTGTAAGGACAGGTTTCCCTTATAGATTTTACACCACGAGAACTTTCACGCAGAACGCTGTTCAGCCTTGTATTGAAATGTGTTAAAACCTTTTGCTATAATTGACCAGGCTTCCGAAGAAGAAGGACAATCAATCAAAGAGCGCATCATCGCCGCGCGTCGGAAGGTTCACAAGACGACGGGCGAGCAAGTCGCCGCGCGGTGGACATTCGAAGAAGGCGTAAGTTTATTTAATTTATTTTTTTATTTTTCACTCGTTTTTTCACTGGAATTTATCTTAATGAGTTCTTTCGGGGGTAACTAAGTTATCATTCTAATCGTATTAATGTTGCAGATCAAACGGCCTTACTTCCACGTGAAGCCGCTGGAGCGGTGCCAGCTGAAGAACTGGAAGTCGTACCTGGAGTGGGAGAAACAGCACGGCTCTCTCAAGCGCGCGCTCATCCTGCACGAGCGCTGCCTCATCGCCTGCGCTCTGTATGAAGAGTTCTGGATCAAGGTAATGCTATTTCAAATTTAATCAGCGTATTCAAGTACGTAAGTAAGGCGTTTGATCCTCCCACCAACGGATGAACCAATGTTAATTTAATATAAAATAAAAGATAGCTTTGATAAGTTTCAAATTAGACGTGCTATTACTAGATTTATTCATATATTTATTTGTCCAACAGCTAATAAAGTTCCTGGAAGAGCGTTCAGAAACGAACCCCGAGCTGATTCCCGTGGAGCGCGAGGTTCTGGAACGCGCCTGCACGGTGCACCACCTCGACAAACCGGAGCTGCACCTACACTGGGCGCACTTCGAAGAAGCACAGGGCAACACCGCCAAGGCAGCCGAGATCTTGGACCGCATTGAGAAGACTTGTCCAGTGCTGGTGCAGATTCAGTACAGGTAAATGGATTTTCGTACCACTAAGGTGGAAGACAAGAAAGAAGGATACATTTATTTTGTTGTTAGTACTTAACCTAAAAACTTGGTGTTTATTACATAAAAATAAGACGGCCCAGCTGATGGAAGTCTTAGGGTTCTATACACTAGATGACGGGCAGTAACGTACTGTGCACTTAAGCGTAGTGTTATACCAAATCTTGTGGACAAAGATAACGTTGTGATCTTCTTCTTTTTACAATACTACCTATATTCTAATATTACTATAAATAATTTATTTCAGACGCGTAAACTTAGAACGGCGTCGCGGCGACCTCGAGAAGTGCTCGCAGCTGTACGAGAGCTACATCGCGAACGCAGCTAAGAACAAGGCCGTGGCGTCCTCTCTGTCCATCAAGTACGCGCGGTTCCTGTTCCACGTGCGGCGCGACGCGGCGGCCGCGCGGAAGGTGCTGGATGAGGCCGTCGCGAAGGACCCGCTGAACCATCGCCTGCATATGCAGAGGTTGGACCTCGCGATGCATACGCCGGACGTTGCCTATGATGAGCTGGATGGTGAGTTATATAAATAAATAAAAACAGATGATTTAAAACAAAATATAAGGCTGACTGTACAAATACATCCAAATTAGATTGTTTTCTAATTCCTTTAGCGATTTTTTTTTATAAAGAAACCAAATATACTCACTCTTATTATCATTAACATTCTCCTTGCCATTAGAAACTAATGATTAGACGAACGTTTGACAAAAGAATCGTATAGACGTGATGGTTCACACCGTGAGCAGGTTTCACACATGTTTGTTATTTGCTCTACTTGTACATCACACACAATATGTGCACTTAAAACACTGCTTAATTTGTCATATTATTCCAACAGATCTGGTACAATCGTACGAGAAGCAGGAAGGCGCGGAGCCGGAGATGTGCGCCAACATGGCGTGGCGGCGGCGCGAGCTCGCGGAGGAGCTGGGCACGGCCGCGCAGGCGCGCGCCGCACACACGCACGCGCGCGCCCGCGCCAAACATCTGCGCAAGCGCGCGCGCAAGGAGAAACACGATCCGCCGCCTCCGCCGTAAGTTTACCTCCTTCCTCTAATACTATTTACAAATAATCGTGAATATAGAATCCATCCACAAATTGTAGCATCCTGGTGTAAGAAATGGTGGGCACCGACTGATGTTTTTTTAAGGTTTTTGTTAGAATAAAGACATTATAGTTTAATTGATAAATAATGAAAATGATATAGAAAAATCACAAGAACCTTCGCCTTCCAGTTTAGGCTGGGGTGCACTTATTAACCATTTGTTCATTTTGACATACTAGACTAGAGTTAGAGTATACAGTTCAAGCTAATAAATGAGTGCCTGACTACCCGAGCTATATTTGCCTAAACGTTATTGTAATGTTTCAGTGTCGCCGACATCAAGAAGAAGGAGACGAGCACGCCAGCGCCCAGCGCGGCGGCCGGCTCGTACTACCAGGCGCCCCCCGCGGCGGCGGCGGCGGCGGGCGGCTACGAGCAGCAGTACGCGCAGCCGTACCAGGCGCCGTGGGGCTACCAGCAGCCGCCCGCGCCCTACCAGCACCACCCGCACGCGCCCTGGCCGCAGTACCCCAACTACTATTAGACTACACAACCGTGATAGATGCAACTACTTGATTCGCATGGTGAAGCAGTTCGGATACCAAATTTATTCATAGATTTTTGGTTCTGATATGATACAGTACGAATTTTAGACATACATTTTAGTTTAAATTTGATGATTTGTTAACATAGTAAGGGTAACGGGATCTTCATCGCGTATTTTTATTTACTATTCCGACGTCAAGGAAGAGATTTATTCATACATGCAATGCAGTCATCGAGTCAGTGACACAATTACATTATGTATTCTGAACTGGGTTAGCTTGTTTTGACTACATTACTTTCTGCATTATTGACTGATTGAATCAAAAACAACTAACTGACAAGTCGTAGCACTCAGCGAAGCTGCTAATAACCTAGAACTTCGGGGTGAAGCTACTAGTGTATTTTAGAATACAAGTAATATCTGTAAAACTTTAATTTTATCAAAACATTTACATAGGAGCAAATTGAGTGGATTATAAGAATTGAGTAATAACATGTGTAATGAAGGAACTTAAGTTTTACACCGGTTCTGAACAGAGTATTAAGTGTTTGATGTATCTGCTTCACTGATATGAGTAAATAAAACCTGAATGTTGCATCTTCATTATTGGCTGGGATTGCCGGAATCCTTTACAAAGATTAAAAATAACGTTTTGCCTTTTTAGCCTACAATTTATTCGATATATTTATCAACTTTGATGGATTTCGGCCGGTGATTTGTAAATATAAATGGTTTGCTTTAAACTACTGATAATTCTTATATAATACTTTGCGTTGCTTGATAACGCATTTTTAAGCTATATGATTTGTACACGGAAAATAGAAGTTAAAAAAATGTGTTTAGTGTTCATCAAATCAGGTGTTAGCTTTGTCTTATAACATGTTCAAATTTTAATGTTCTATGTGACACAAGCATAAAATAAGATCAGCTTTTGCAGCATATTTGACGATTTGCGAATAAGATTGACTTACGTAGATGTACTATTAAGTTTACTGTATTTTCGACAATATATTTAACTAAAATGTAATTCAACTGATTATCCTACAAGGTTAATTTGAATTGAAAGTCGGGTGTTTTCCAATCACATTTTCAGGAAATAAATACATAAGTAATACATTCATTTTATATTGTTATTATTTCTGATCCATCTATATATACATTGATTCCATTTTCTTAATTCTTAAACCTACCCTCACAATTAATACCAAAAATTTCAAGGGAACTAAAAGTTATATGATAAAACTAAATTATTTTCTAAAATATACTACATAGAGCATTGCTATTCTACAAATAGTGAATTTATATGAAATATACAGATATAGATTTTATAGTTATAACAGGACTATAAGCGTTCATTCTAAAACGAATAAACGTTTAATTTTCAAGTCTGTTTTCCCAACATCTGACTTCTTCATTCTTTCATTGTAGTTCTAGGCACAAGCTGCTTTTGCCGCTTTCACAGCTGAAAAAGAAAAAAATATTAGGTAGGTACCTAGATCATCCAAATGATAAATTATAAATATAAATATCATAAGAATTTAACAAAAATTAGGTGTAGACCGACAGTAAAATCCAGCATAAGTTAATATTCTTATTTGATGTTTATGTAGCTGTATCAGTGAAATAATTTTTAAAATCAGTATGATTTATGGAGTAATTCTTGGTCCAGAACAAGTAAAGTTAAAAAACTAGTATTTATGATATACCTTATTTTTATCTATAAAACGAAATGATAAATTAAATAAAGTTCACCTTCTCTTTCTTTCCGGCGTAATTTCTTTCGTCGGCGGTCAATCGCCGCTAGCTCTGCCTTCACGGAGTGGTAGGTTTTACGGAGATCTGAGAGACGCGTCGTCAGCACGTTGATTCTGGTTTGACAGTCCCATGATGGATCTAAGGAAATAAAATTGAAATTAGGTAGAAGGCTAATAGATTAAACAGGGGTTGATTGTGTAAGGGTGAAAATTGTGAATATTGTCATGATTCAACAATTCAAAATTTTAAAATACATAATTTTTTAAGAATTATTGCCGTTGCGTTTCATCAGGTCCCGTAGCATTTTAATGTGTTTCCGCAAACGTTTCTTAAGGCAACATGCACCGGTACATAGGATGTGATAGAATGAGTTACCCAGTTCCACAAAGAAGTTGTATTTGAGCGTGGCGGAGCCAGCGTGGTCGTCCGTGTCGCGCCGCCGCCGCCCGCGCCGCCCGGAGCACTCCGACACCTTGCGGGACCTGCTGCCTGCGAATACACAAACATCAATCTGTGAATATACGTCACATCAATCTGCGAATACACGTTACATCAATCTGCGAATACTAGTCACATCAATCAGAGACCTTATGTACTTATGGTAAACGAAATAAACATTTTGTATTCGTATGTATCAATCCGAGACCTGTGTGAGCCGTGTAGCTTAAGTTAGCACCCTCGACTTGCATTTCGAAGTCCAAACCCCGCCGCGCATCTTTTTTCATCTTGAAAAAGTTATGTCTGCATTGTAAATACGTGCTATAACGGTGAAACGTCGTGAGGCATGTTCTGAGAACTTTGAAAAGTTGAAGAAAGACATGTGCCATTCACGAACCTGTACTTGGCCAGCGTGGTGAATTAAGGCCTTATTAATATACTGTACGCTCACTGAAAGCTTTTATAATGAGAGAGCATCCGTTTCCTGTCGAAATTCAGTTCTTGACTTGCATAGTATATCCGGTTTGGGGCGACATCTCGGCGGCCGCGCGCGTTTTATTTCAAGTTAAAACGAGTCCGCCATTCTGGTGCTCATTGGCGTTTCGTTTCCCGTCGAAGCAACACGTGCGCTGAAGCCCTGGCTTAGGCGCAATTGCACAGTTCACCAAGTGCACCGTCATACCGTGCATACGCGAACAGTGATAATATTTTAAAGTGAAGTGGTAATTATACAACGAAAAATGTAAGTATTTTTCGAACCTATTATTTTTATTACCTTTGTTCGCAAAAAGTTTTTCTGAATTTTATCGGACGTTACCTACTCCATAAAAATTATATATATGTTTTTCTTGAATAATTTTTATTAAATATTTATAGCAGCAACCTTACACATGTTTAAGGTTAGATTATGGAGATTCGATTGTAATTCCTTACAGGTAATATCGTCTGCATAAAATTAAAAATTTAAAGTGTACCTACCTACCTATATTTTTGTAGACAAAAATTTGCGACCTCGCAAATATAAGGTACTTAATTATTTAAGTGTACGTTTCCCTTCTCGATGTCGGGTATCGAGCGGTTACGTAACTTGTAACGGTTTTTGCCGTTCGGATCTTTGATTCAAAAGATCAATTTTATATTTCTTTTAGTGTATTCGGTTTTTAATTGAGGTTACTATTTTAAAAAGAATGGTTTTTGCGTTAATGATGGCAATAAAATAATTTATATACTAGATTCTAACAGAACTTTTTAAAATTTTTAGTATGATTGAACACGGCATGGAATCAGCGGGTTCTAGAGGACGTGCCGAGGCCTCAAGCCGCCAAGCGTGCGTGCGGCCGCAAATGTCTCGAGCAGCAGCAGCTGGAGCAGTTCGGGGGCATCGGAGCAGAAACGGCGCTGGCGCCGGCGCAGTCATCATCCCAGAGTAAGCGCATAAAGCGCTCTGAGGTCAGTAACCTTTGAACCTGATGAGGCTGATAAAAATGTTGTTAGGAATCTTGTTACTGGCCAACCGCCGGAACTAGATCCTGACTGAATATAATATTTATACTGTTCCCAATGTAACCGGGAGCTCGTACGAATAGAACAAGGATGCCCCTCATGGTCACCGTTCTAAATTTCCAGATAAAAATAAGAACTAGCCCTCTATTAACAATTCGATCTTGATCTGTTAACGATATTTAAAGAACCGACTGTGCCAAAGACCATACATCTAAAATGGGTTGTTAGACATTTAATTAGTACTTTTTGGTTCAAAAGTATTTTGACAAAAATTTTATAACGACACAACAGGTTTCATAGACTTAAAGGCAAACGATAAGGTAAAAATATGACACCCTAAGTCATCTGGCGCATGCGGACCAATCCTATGCTGCCAAAACCTATACGTGTTCTTAAACAGAATAAGGTTTTTCAGGCCAGTTTTCGAAACCTTTTTTGTCATGGGCAAAAGACACAAATGTGAAGTCTAAGCGACAATGTTTATTACAGAAATTGTTTCCAGAAGGGAGAACTCCATAAAGTATCCTTTGACTTTATACAATTAAAACGATCGAAATGTGCCGAGAGAAAAATAACTAGTCTAGTAAAAGTTATGCTAATAAAAAGTTCCACATACCAACTTGTTCGCTGTTGTAAGCTGTTCGCGGCAGCCTTGAAAAAAGCTGAATAAGTTCGCAAAGCTATCTGGCCTGTTTAAACAGACGGCCATAAAAAATCAAATCACCCTGATTTGACAAGCCGCCCCTCGCGGGGGCAGAGCACAAGGAAACTAACTAGTCCATCGCGTGGACCCCAGCACATACAATTCCTATATTTTTTAAAAATAACTAAGGGTTATATCTTCCCTCATTATCCACCCTCGCAGGGCGGATAACAATACCCAAAAGCTCGCAGGATGTATTGCGTGAGAGTTACATTTTACAACCGAGGCTCGCGGCCCGACCGTGGAAATGGAATGGGACGCTCCAATGCTCCCAAAAAAAACTTTTACAACCGAGGCTCGCGGCCCGACCGTGGAAATGGAATGGGACGCTCCAATGCTCCCAAAAACTTTTACAACCGAGGCTCGCGGCCCGATCGTGGAAATGGAGTGGGACGCTCCAATGCTCCCAAAAACTCCAGAGACAACAAAGTAGGAGACACCGACGCCAAGTCGTTTCTTCGTCAGTCGGGTCAGTGCACTCTGTTTAACAAAGCACTGAACGAATATGTAATAACAAGGCCATTTTAATGAGTAAACATGTATCGAATACGAGTCCCAAAATTAGTTTTGAATATTATTCAGGGATACGGTATAACCTGTTACCAAAAGCCTCCTTTGATAATGTCCAAATCAATCGATCATTTATTTTGACATAAAGTAATATAATGTGAAAACATGGGTTCCTAAATTTAAATTGCGGTTCTTTTAACAACCACACATATCAATAGAATGTAGAAAATAGTTCATGAAATTAAGTAAGATTAATAGTAGCTCCGGTATCACCTAGTTTAATATCACCATGTTTTTGGCTAAAAGTGGATGGTTCAGCATCTCCATTATTTAATCTAATTTTTACAACCACAAGGTTATAAAAATGTTGGAACCTTGCAAGTAGATATAATCACAAGGAGTATTTCCATATACCATTTTTAAAATCACACGAGCGTTTACTACGCATAGTTTATCAAATTCAAAATGTGCTTCGTGAGCACGTCAAAATATTAGAGCAGACTCTCGTTTATCTTGACTGAGTTTTAAATCTGGAGAAATCAATTTTCATGCCAGAAAAAGGAGAATCCCTGGAACAAAAATGCAAAAGTATTTCAAAGATGTTATTCTCGATGGACACAATATTGCCCTGCAAGCGTTTCAGAAATTTGTAGGCCTATTACTGTATATCGTATGTTTTGTGGTTCCACGAGGCAAATTGACGAGGCAGATCGACGTTTGATGATAACGTCGTGAACGTGAACGATCCACGCTTTCATATCAGATCTTGCAAGACCTAGTGTGGTGGAGCTAAAACTGTCAGTTACCGACTTTTTAAATTATCCACCTCTAACACAATACATTCGGAGCACAGTTGGACGGTCTATCTTGTTCAGGATTCTGGTCCCAACAAGAGAAGCCTATATATACATTGTAACCAAAAGGAAATGTTGTCTTTACCACTTATCCTTCAAGGACAAACTTTTCAATAGCTCGCAGTACGTTGCTCATAAGGGCCACAACCAAACAGCAGTGGCACAATTAAGAGGAGAGGAACAGTACGTACGATATTGTTACCCCTAACAGAGATAATAATATATCAGATTGAATTTGTTCGATCAACAACATTTCACCTCTGCATTCTACAATACCTCTTGTACAAGTACTACGAATAGGCAGGCCACTTGTCACCTAACCTGACACCTACGGAGTGGCACGTAATACCGGCTCTCACCAATGAAGCTTTTGAGGAATGGGGAACCCAGATAATTGACATTTTTGCATCAAAGACCGCGCGTGTATTTCCTGATTATGTAATATCTGAGAAACCAAATCGCCTTATTTCACGACGCATTCATTGTTAGTTGGAATTGCCTACTTACTGGTAAAAAAGTAAAGGTACTCTGTCACCTGAATCAATACAAAGAATTTTTCCTTTTTTCATTTTTTGACGTGCAGATCTCAAAACCCGAGCACAAACTGTTCCATTAACCTAAGATACCTCCAGAGGTACTTAGTAGTCACAAAAATGGGTCTACCACCATCGACAGTCCAAAACATTGTGCTCGAAGTTTGGAAGGTGTAGACTTCGCTAGTAAAGTATTAGAATTTCAGAATTATCCTTGCTAAATAATTCATGGAGAAAGTTCACAGTTAAAACTTACAAAATAGTGTAATCAAAGTTGTGTGAGTAAAATCATGGTGGGATACACGTTAACCATTCAAATCCAACCGGGTTGGAATTACGATTCTTATTTAATTTATTTTTAATATTTTGTATACTATCATACAATACCAAATATACCTATGCATAAATCTGTTATATATCTACACTTTGTTATGCAGACATATAGTGCTCTGAGTAATCATTGTCTTAGTTGAGCACATCTCAAAGGCGATTTCTCTCGAAATTCCTAAGATTATTAAACCTCCTATGTGAGACGTTAGTAAACTTTATTTTGTTCTGGACAAATAAATCGTTTGACCCTGAAAATCGTTTTCTAGTATCTCGTCATACTGCGATGTTCCCTTTCCTGTGCTATGGTAGACGTATTTATGATTTGACACTTTTTAGTGTAGATCCAGATCACAGTATAACATCAGGTAATAATATATGGACAACTTATTTGATGCAAAGTATAAGTAATTCTAGGTTAGACCCTCTTAATAGATAGAATAATCTCTAATACTACTAGTTAACGGACGTTCCTTAACAAAATCTTGTAATTTAATTATTATTTATTATAGTACAGTTGTACCCCTTCTAACTGTGTACGTACTGTTACATACCTGCGTACGTACTGTTTTAGCATGGTCGGTCAAGTCTATTTAAATAAATAAATGTGGTTGGCTGTTTATTTAAGGAAGCAGGCATGCAGCCTCACCTGGCATTGTCCGCTTAGCGGTGGCCTCGTAAAAGTTGGCTAGAAAATCATTCAATTTCCGCTTGACCGCGACACACTGTCATAAATTAAGAAGTTTTACAATTGAGAAATAATTGATGACCGTAATCAACAAAGCATCGTCACAAACATGCTTAGTCCTAATACATGATCGTTAATAACCATTGCCGGACAATGCACACAGCAACATATAGCTCCGTGGTAAGCTCGAAGCTTGTGACTACAGTACTATTGTCATTGATTTTACACGTCTAATACATGTATTGTATATATGACGCAGTCATCCGGTTGAATCAGTTATTTGACTGAATTATTAGGCCGAATGTTGGTTGAACAAGCGTCACTCAACGTTCAACTAGTTAACTGCTTGAAACAGTCATACCATACATATATAAGATTCAATTAAACTTTCATGAAAATTTAATTGAATTTTTAATTATTCATTTCACATATAATTTATAATTTCTTATAAGATTTAATTAGATTGGCAGCCTTTATAGAAGGAAAATAATTGACTAATTATAGAAATCAAAAATTTACAATTATTGACTAGTGAAGAGTGTATGTTCTTTTATATCTGTGATTAATTACTTTCCCTAACACTATGAGCGCCCATGACACACGCTCATATCAGCGTCACTGACTGTCACAAACCACCGGCCTTTGCCGCCTAGCTTGGGCATTGAATGTGTTAAGTGTCAAAATAAATATAAACCAATATTGTTTTAAATCATTAATCTTATCACATTGGCGCTAGAAGTATCTTGAATCCTTATTATGATGATACTATACACTCTAACGGGGCGACACCAGGCGATAACAAACAGATCTCATTATAAAAGCTTTCAGTGAGCGTACAGTATATTAATAGCAGCGTTTTACCTGAAATAAAACGCATATTAAAATACTTACCTCACTGAAAGCTTTACTTTAATTTCTGCCTGGTGATACATGAGCCAATGAGCACCAGAATGGCGGACTCGTTTTAACTTGAAATAAAACGCGCGCGGCCGCCGAGATGTCGCCCCAAACCGGATATACTATGCAAGTCAAGAACTGAATTTCGACAGGAAACGGATGCTCTCTCATTATAAAAGCTTTCAGTGAGGTAAGTATTTTAATATGCGTTTTATTTCAGGTAAAACGCTGCTATTCTCTCTCGTCCAGAGAGAAGTCCCAGTTTCCCAGCAGTGGCAACGTAAATAGGGGTGATGTTGATGAATCCAAGAAAAATAGAAAGTAAGCAAACTAAGTTCAAAGTGAGTGTATGTAGGCCGTCAATACTTACTATGAGCTGGTTTATCCATATCCACTAACGCGTCAGCCGGTCTGCTATTTTCATCCTCCTCGTCTTTGCGTTCTGACGGACTGTCGCGTTCTGATAGTCGTCTGTCTCTAGAAGAATTCAAACAAAGTAAATAAGAATATCGGTCCTATAACTTGACAGAAATACAAATGATGCCACAAGTGGCATCTAAATATTTCTTTATGAAATCTTTTCTTTTCTCAAAAAGCTATCCTGGGTGGTCTGCTGTTGTTTATATCTGCTGATTGGTGATCGTTCAACAGAATCAAAGAGAATCTGTGTAAATTTGTTACATTAACAAATTGGGCGTGCTCTATGTCTTGAAGAGACCCAGATTGTAAGTTTCACGAAAAACAGCAGCAGGCAACGCATTCCAAACTTTAGCAGTGCGAATAATGAAGGTGGAGGAATATCGCTTCGTACGGGTGGTTAGTTACCTTTGAGGCGACATCTCTATGCTGCTCCGGTTGCTGTCGGGCGTGGTGGGCGGCGTGTTGTCGACCAGCAGCCGGCCGCGGCCCCAGCCCGCGCGCCCGCCCGCCGCCGGTGCGGGCCCCGCCCCGCCCGCCGCGCCCTCGTGCCCGTTCGCCTGCGGTGCGGCCGAGCCTCGACGCTCATCTAGAATGTACACAAGTTTTAATACAACGCTCTTCGGTTGGCTTAACCAGGGATGTATATTTTTTTCTCCCATCAAAATCATCAGGTGTTATCAGACAATTAACTGACAAATTTGAGGTGGGAGATGATCGTAGTTTTTAAAAACCTGGCAAAAGATTTAAAGAGCACTGAAAGCAAATAAATTATAGGCTACATCACACGCCGGAAGTCATACGATGATTACTCTTCTGAACACCGAAGACAGTACGGTAAAACACACTTCACTTCACTTGACACCCTCGTCAAATTTGACATCCCTTGATAAGATGTTTATTGATGATTTAAATTTGTGCAATTTGCGTCAGTTTAATAGCATAAGTAACACCACAAAAGGAAGAATTTTGGATCTTGTATTGTCCAATCATGATGTTAATGTTTCTGAGTGCCATGATCCCCTAGTACCACTTGACCCGCACCACAAAGCAATTAATATCGAGGCCAATTTTCTTAAAATGTCTTGCTTGCAAACCAAATCACATTCTAAGTTTCTATTCAATAAAGGTGACTATGATAAAATTAATGAAAGAATTTCTTCCATTAATTGGGTTTCTGAGTTTGATTCTCGCTCATTAGAAGAATCTGTTGACTTTTTTTATAATACCTTACAGCTTCTTATTCAGCAATTTGTTCCATCTAAGTTAATTAAAGATAGCTCTTACCCACCGTGGTATAATTCTGCTATAGTTAAAGCTGTTAAGGAGAAGTATAAATATCATAGAAGATATAAAATCTATGGTAGATTCTCAGACTTGCAGACATTTAAGCTTCTCAGGGATAGAGTAGATTCTTTGGTGAATAGCAGTTATACTAACTATATGGCTTCAATTGAGAGAGATATTGAACTAAATCCTAAGAAGTTCTGGTCTTACATCAAGAGTCAATCAAATTCCAACAGTATTCCCTCTTGTCTTAAATATCAAGACAAAATTGCAACTTCAGGGGAATCTATATGTGACCTATTCTCTACTTATTTTGGTTCTACATTTTTAGCTAAATCAAATGATAGTAGCCTTGATTGCAATGCTATGGAACGCTATAATAATGGCTTTGGTGATATATCTACAATTGAAATTATACCTTCAGATATTCTTAAATTACTTCTTAAACTTGATTTATCTAAGTCTGCTGGTCCGGATAAAATTAGCCCAGTGTTTTTAAAGTTATGTGCGCACAGTTTATATTTACCTATTTCATTTCTTTTCCAAAAATCTATTTCTCAAGCAGTCGTTCCTGGTATCTGGAAATCAGCCTTTATTTCACCAGTACACAAAAAAGGATCAAGGTCTGATGTTAGTAATTATCGGCCTATTTCTAAGTTATGTTTAATAGCTAAGATATTTGAGAGGGTTGTATTTAATCAGTTATATAATACATTACAACAGTTTTTCTCTCCTAGTCAACATGGTTTTTTGAAGGGTAAATCAACGGTATCTAACCTTTTAATCTTCAATGAATTTATTTCTGATGCTATGGATAAAGGTCACCAAGTTGATGTTATTTACACGGATTATAGCAAGGCATTTGATAGGATTGACCACGTAATGTTACTTGCCAAGCTATCTAGTATGGGTGTAAGAGGGAATTTACTTCGGTGGTTCTCCTCGTATATCGATAATAGGTCTCAAGCAGTAGTAATAAATAACTATGTCTCTAGTTGGATCTCAGTTCCAAGTGGTGTACCGCAAGGGTCACTTCTTGGGCCATTATTATTTCTAATTTTTATTAATGATATTTCAAATTGTTTTATTCATAGTAATTTATTGTGTTTTGCAGATGACATGAAAATATTTAGAATCATTGACTCTCCTAATGACTCAATAAGCCTTCAATCTGATTTAACTCGTCTTGATACATATTGTAATATTAATAAACTTGATCTGAATCCTGCTAAGTGTTCAGTCGTTACTTTTTCTCGCAAAGCCAATCCATTGAAGTCACAATATTATTTACATTCGCAACCAATTCAAACCTTAAATGAAGTAAGAGATCTGGGAGTTATTCATGATCCTAAGCTTTCTTTTGATACCCATATTGACCATATTGTAAATAAGGCATTTAAAGTTCTTGGATTTATAATGAGAAGTTCTGCTAACTTTAATAATGCTAAAACTTTTAAAATTTTATATTGTATGTTTGTCCGCAGTAATCTTGAGTACGCTGCACAAGTTTGGAACCCATGTTATGACATTTATATTAATCGTATTGAGCGAATTCAGAAAAAGTTTATGAAATATTTGTGCTTTCGTGTTGGAGTACCTTATCATTCTGATGATTATCTTAGTTTATGCAAAAGGTTTCACATCCTACCTCTATATCGAAGGCGTGAAATAGGTGACCTTGTGTTCTTGTTTAAGTTAGTCCAAAATGCTATCGATTGTCCAGAACTATTGGGAAAAATTAGTTTAAGTGTCCCACTAAGAAGAGTGCGTACGAATGCGCTTTTGCACCTTCCTCTTGTAAGGAGTAATTATCGTCAGAACTCTTTTCTATGGCGTGTAAGTAGTCTTTTTAACACCATTATTAAGGACTTTGACCTGGATCTATTCCATACAAGTGCGGATTCCGTAAAGCGGCGACTTAGCCAAAGTTTCTTTATTGATTAAATTATTATTTCTTAAATTCATTTTATCTTAATCTAAAAAAAACTATATATATCAGTATTTTGTGTTTATATATGTTATTAAGTGTTAGTGTTCAATTTTTCTATTGTATTTTCCTTAGTTTTATGTTATGTTGTCTCACTTTTTATAGCTTAATCAGTAACTAATCGTGAAAACTTTTTATTAGCCTTGTGTAACTAGTTATTTTATGTATTATATGGATTGTGCTGTTAGTTTTCCTAATATTAAATAAATAAATAAATAAATAAATAAAAATACATTACCTTTAGCCAGGTGATGAGCCGAAGCTGAAGCGAAGGGCATATGCGGGCGTTGCCTCGGCGGCGTGGGCTCGGCGTCGGGCGCGGGCGAGCCGGGGATGGTCTCCTCACAGAACAGTATGGACAGGTTGCTGTCCTCCTCCTGCGGCGGCGCGGGCGCGGCCGGCTGCGACGTGCCCGCGGTCACGCGACCGCTGCCTGCTACTACTACGCTTGCACCTACAAATTGCGTTCTTTGAGTTGGAGTTTTAAGAGATTTCGTTTTAGTTTAAAAGATATGAGATTTTTAAAGATTGATGTCATTTATTTCCGTAAATACCTAAAGATCACGGACACGGATGGACAAGTATGTGGATTAAGACTTCGAACTTTTTACTACAAGAAAGACTGATAATAAGTTAAAGCTGCATAATGTAATCTGCTTTAAGAGGGATGCAATATAAAATATTTCACTAAAATCCGCCGCTGAACTGCATTGTTGGAAATGTCCTGTGAAGTCCACAGCTGCAGTAATTGGTGATGAAAATGTCAATCAGTGACAACCAGATCTACGTAATCCCTAATACTAGCCAGATAGATACGATCAGTTGTCGTTTGATTAGAAGAAAATGACGAATAGTCAGGGATCCGTAGTACATGGAAATCAAGTGATTTCCGATATTGTCCGACAAATTTCGTGGTCCGTTATCCCGGTTTTACATCCTTGATTTTTTTAATCCTTGATATCTCTGTTAGCTACCACAATCGAGATTTGGGTATAAGATATTTTTAGTCGTCTCATCGAAACGAAGCTACTCACCAAAAATTAGCTTGTTAGTAATCACTTGATTTCCATGTACTACGGATCCCGGCCTAGAAGTGTAAAATAACAAGATAGGTAACTGTTTGTGTTGATGATTTTCACTTACTATGTTTCCTTTCATTCTTGCAAGCATCTTCCAACATAAGCAAGGACTCTCCCGCGCTCCATTCGCCGGGCGATTTCCCCAGATGCAGTCTCAGTCCCGTGTTGCCCGAGTTGGTCGGGGCCGGTCGGGAGGTCTCGGAGCTAGCCCCACTGCCCCATTCTTCCATAGATAATTTGTCGATTATTAACCTGGGAAAATGTTAGATATCAATAATTCGAAGAATGCAACAGGATTATCAGACTTTAATGGTAATCGAAAATGACATTCAAAGCGAGAAAACTGTTGGATAGACATTTTCTGTCGCAATTTATGTTCCATTTTGCTCTGACAGAATGTGGAAAAAAAACTGAAAATATATTGAAAGTAGTCTCACCTTCTGCTAGAATCGTCTGAATCACTGGACTCGCTTCTATCCTCGGACAGGAAAGGCGCGGTTGAAGAAGGCAGCGGGATATTTGCAACGGACGCTGCCGTGGCCGACTGATTGATCTGGCTAGACAACTTCTGAATTGTATCACTCAACACCTTGTTGTTCTTCCCAGCGACGTTCAACGGCAAGTCAGCAGCCACACTCTTCCTCCTTTCTAAAATATTCAAAGGACTCTGCAGTCTGGGAGTTGACGAACCGTCTTTTTTCTTTACGTCTAAGGAGTCTTTACTGTCAATAATCGCAGTTGGCTCTCCGAATATGGAATCTTCTTTCTTTGCTGCCTCTGTTATCTTCAATAATGGTTTCACTGGATCCGTTTTCACCACACTGGTTCTTGGTTCAGGGCATATGGGGGATAGTCTCGTGTCTGATGCAACAGGTTTAAGTATATCTGTCTTGGAAGTAACAGGGCTTGTGCGATTGTCCAGAGGTGGAGGTGACATTGATAATCTCTTGGCACTGCTGATAGCTTTGAGAAGTTTCTCTGCGATTTTCGGACCTTCGGATTGTAATAAGAAACCGGGAGGTGGTTCAGGGATAACGTCGATTCGCGCCGGACTATCAGGCTCGGATTTATCTTCTTCGCCGTCAATAAGTGGACTTGAAGGTGGCTCCATCTTTGTTTTGAATATTACTGGGTCTAGTTTCTTAGGTGTAACATGTATAGGATCCGATGCGGGAAGTGGTATCGATAAGAGATTCAGTTGTTCTTCTTTAATTTCTTCTGGTGTTTTCTCTTTGGCTGCTGCAAGGATGCTAGTGCTAGGTATTGGAGTAGTTTCAGGGGTTTTAGAAAGATCTATGTTTCTTAGATCAATCTTCTTGGGGGTTTCTTTTTCAGGTAATTCAATCTTTTTAGGGGATTCTGATTTTTTGAGTATTTCAACTTTTTTGACGTTTTCAACTTTAAATGCCTTGGGAAGCTCAACCTTTTTAGGTATAATCTCAATCTTTTTAGGTGTTTCCGCTTTTTTTGTAAGCTCCACTTTTTTCGGAGGATCAACCTTCTTTGGATTTTCATTTTTTTTAGGTTGCTCAATTTTCCTAGTAAGCTCAGGTTTTTTAGGAACTTCTTGTTTCTTGGGTGGTTCTACCTTTTTAGGTGCTTCAGCCTTCTTTTGCGGTTCTAATTTTTTAGGAGGTTCAGTCTTTTTGAAAGGTTCTGGTTTTTTGGGTAGCTCCAACTTTTTAGGAGTATCTATTTTCTTAGGCACTTCAATTTTCATAGGTATATCAATATTTTGCAACGGGGGAGGGGTGTTGGGTGGTTTAGGAATATTTTGTACATCTATCATCATCGCCGTTGGTGAACCGGTGCCGGTTTCCATTTTGGTGTCACCTAAATCTTGGTCCTTTGGTTCGTCTTGAACGGACGATGCTGAAGATTTTGAATCTTCTGCGCTAACCGTATTAGGAGAAGCAGATTTAGAGGCATCATCGTCATCTTCTTTCATAGCGACGTCTTCAGAATCATCAGATGACTGTTCATCATCTGCCGGGCTATCTGGTGAATCATCAATTAATTGTCGTAGTTTCAAGACCTTGCTTTTCTTTGAGTAAGTTTCTTGGTTCTTAGCTGGTATGAAACCTTCGAAAGTAGGACCCGAGCTGCCATCTCCGTGGAAGGAATCATCATCGAGCGAAAATAGATCATCTTTTGAGTCCTGGTCTTCGGGGCTTTGCTTGCCAATGGCAGAAGTGGCGGCGAAGTCTCTGTACGGCGACAAAGACGGAGACCTAAGACTTGTACGAGGTTTCATAGGATCTTCACTGATTTCTTCGCTTAGAGACTTTGACAAAGCGGCTGTGTATTTACTAGGAGATATATCATCGAAAATACGGTGAGTGCGTTTTTTCTTTTCATCATGAAGTTCCAATTCAAATGGTTCTGGTTCTTTGAACTCGTAGACGTCTTCTTCCTTCCTCTTTTCCTGCGGAGGTTCAGATGGAGGGATTGGTATTTGTGTAGGATTAACCGTAGTTTCCTGTTCTGGAGATTCTTGTTTGATTTCTTCGGGTTCAGTTTTTACAGTGTTGAATCCTTTCAGTTCTGATCTTATTTCATTGAGATCGTAGTCTCGTCCTTGGTGCGAGCCTGCGTTAGGGCGTAGTTTTTTCGCTGGTGAGACGTTTGTAGGAGTCGAAATGTTTCTAACGGGTCTTTTGCGAGGTTTGCTAGAACTGGAGCTGTCACTCGATTTAGTATCTTTTGATCTTGGCGCTGTACAAAAAGTAAAAATTCATATGAATATCTTAGACTTTGAACGTAACCAAATTGTAAAACAATTTTAAATAACTTACTGCTTGTGTTAGATTTGTCATCTAGCTTTTTGGGAGGTCTTTTCATATCTTCGTCGCTGTCCGAAGTATCAGAATCAGATATGGCTGAAGATTCTACGAATTTAAAAATAGATTAATCTTAGCATTGTGGTCACTTGAAATAATCTCAATTTCTTACCGTGTATTGGTTTACCTTCTGTTCTTTTGGCTCTTACTCGTCTACTCATATTGGAGCCCTGAAACAGAGGATATATTATAGTAAACTAACAATAACAAAGAAAATGCGCATTAGTAAATGGTTTTAGGTTCGATTTTAAGTTGGGTACCTTTTTATTTCTCGCTTCATGTTGCGATACATTGACGGCAATACGCTGCGGTTTAATCCATTCGTCATATCTGGTGTTCCAGCCGGTGTAGTGCACCCGAAGCATGCCTTCCCCAGATATCTCAATAACCTTCGCTTCATATGTCACCTACAAACCACAGCCAGTTTAAACATCTTGAGAGGTTATAGGGTATTTGACAAATGCAGGGATAAATGAACACCCAGAACAAAAATTATAAAGGGTTTATACTGTGGCGTGCATGTATCAATAATGACTCTAGCTATAGTGAAGTGAATGACACACGGCCGTGGCTAAAATCTAATTAATTAATTTAACTTGTAATTTAACATTAACATGAAAATTAACATACATTAATACAACATCAAAAGCACTTTCCGGTAAATAGTCAAATACCCTAACTATAATAACCTCAATATGATATTTTATTTATTTAACCTGTGATGTCCTACTGGAAGGGAAGGGACCCGAGAGTTTTCTTCCAGGTTTTGCGATCTTTCTTTCTATAACCTTAAAAAAACGTTGATGATTTTACTCAAATTACCGAATTCAGCTTGAATTCGCATTGCAATGTCGTGCAGAAGAATTGTGTGAGTAGTTTTAGATAGGGAAATATTAGAATTAGTGGTGGTTAACGAATTTCAAGGAACTCAAAACAGAAAAATATAGTTAAAACATGAATGTCTTACCTTAGATTCAGATTGTGTGGGACCATAATACACTTTCAATTTATCCCCAACTTGGGCTTTTACTGCAGAGACTACTCTCCCAGTACTACTCGATGGAGTAGGCTCGTTTACTGACGGCCTGGAAAAAGATTAAATTATTTCCTCATTATCAATTTCAAATTATCGTTATTATTTTAACATATACAAAAGTGCCCTGTTTCAGATGAAGCTGCAACATGCAATGTTAAGATAAAATTTTCCAGATATTTCGCAGGCTATAACAAACAGTTTTGTATACTACCTTATGTGAATTTATTTGCGTTAACTTCTTGTTTCTAGAGGCAGAATCTAAAACAAGTGTGTTTCTTACTCTGTAGTTTTCCGTTTTCGGGGACGCTTGCTGCTGTTCGAAGCTATGGTGTTGCCACTGCTCGCAGAATTGGCGCTCTGACTGCGACGACTTTGCATCTTTTTCGTCAGCGGACCACATCTAAATATGATTCGAGAAAATAATTTATTAAAGTAAAAGTGATGATTTTACCGAATCCCCCAAGACCCATTTTGGGTTTTATCAGAGTGACCAGTGGTGAATCGTAATATAATTATGAACATTTTAATTTTAAACCATGAAATTACAAATATGTATTTGAAATTTGTTTACCTAGAAATACGACCAGACACAGAGCTGTCGCTATCGGTAGAGACGTGCGTTCGCCTAGAACCACGTGATATTCCTGGCCCAGCACTTTCACCTAGGAAAAAATACAATTTTAGAACAATCTTAGATATATTAATGAGTTACACTATTTTAGCACAACGGGTATTAATCATTAAATCTATTTGGAAATACCGTGAGTTGAGAAGCTAGTGTTAAACCTTACTTTTAGACAAGAGAGGTCTTCGTTTCGGCGTCCGTTCAGCTTTTAAAGGAGTAATTGTCCTAGCTTTGGACAGTGAGCGCGGTCTAGGCTTTATAACAAGCACTTTCTCCTCGCTAGTGGTGGTTGATGTACTCTTCTCTCGCTCTTTGTGACTGTCCTTCTCTTTCTCCCGCTCTGGGACTTTCTCTTTTTCTTTCTCCTTCTCCTTTTCTTTTTCCCGCTCCTTCTCTTTTTCAAGTAATCTGTAGAATTTAATGAGAAGTGTCAAACAACTGTAGTTTTTTATAGGAGTTACATTTTTCAGGAACCGACGGTGTAATTAGATAGTGAGTTGTTTACTAAGTATTTACTTGACCAGAATCATAGTTTTTATCAATTTCTTTTAATTACATTTAAGCAATAGAATTTTAGAGCCGTGTTGGCTAGGTGGGAGCACACTCGACTTTCATTCCGAAGGTCGTGGGTTCAAACCCCGCCGCGCACCTCTGATTTTTCTTCTTGGAAAATTATGTGTGCTTTATAAACACGTGCTCTAACGGTGAAGGCGTTTGCCTTCATCGTGAGGAAACCGGCATGTTCTGAGAACTTTGAAAAAAGTTTAAAGGACATGTGTCATTCACCAACCCGCACTTGGCCAGCGTGGTGAATTAAGGCCTAATCTCTCTCGTCAAGAGAGAAGTCCCTGTGTCCCAGCAGTGGGAACGTGAATAGGGGTGTTATGAAGTGAAGAAGAATAGAATTTTAATTGGAAATGTTGAAAACTCAGACGATGTTGAAAAGTTGTCAATTAATTTTTAATTATGTAGAATCCTATGTTGTAGAACTCACTTTGGTGCATTTACGATGAGCGGCTGATTGTCAGCACTATCCTCTTCGTCGCTGACCTGTGATTTCTCCTTTTTGTCACCTTTCTCCGACTTGTCGTCTTTCTCGCTCCTGTCAGTTTCGCTCTTGTCTGAGTCTTTGTCTTTGCCACGCTACAAAAACAATCATAGTTTGTAAGAGGTAAAAATAGTAACATAGATCTATAAATGTCTTCGTAACACAAGCCTAACTAACATGACCTGGTGTTTCCCGGGATACGGTTTCCGCAAAAGCAGAGCAAAATCCCAATAAGGTTTAATTGACCAGAAAATTGGCCAGGATAGGATTGACTTGAGGACATGTCCATGTAAATCCTTGTGTTTCTATAGAAATATAGTTTTATACTTTGACTGTGGACAGTAGTTACCAGACTAGGTGGGCCCGTGGGCGTGGAGCAGGCGGAGGAGGAGGTGGGCGGCTGCTTGTCGCGGTCGCGGATCAGCGAGCGGCCCGCGGGCGGCGTGCGCGCGCCCCGCGGGTGAGCCACCAGCGTCACACCCAGCTTCCTGTAGAAGTCCTCGAAGCTGTGTAGAAATCTGTGAACATTTCAGTGATTATGCTTACTAAAATAAAAATATGACCGAGTGACGCTTTGTTGACTCTAGTTCCCGATCTGTTATGACATATCCGTGTATGTCTCGCGGTCACGAGGCACACCCCGACAGCTGGAGCCGTTGACTGCGCTAGAGCAGTCTGCTTTTACGTCTGACGTCGCCGCCGTCGTCTCCGCTTAAGCAGAAGTAGCAAAAGCAGTACCTTCTCAGAATCCAGGACTCAACTTTGGTAGATTAAATATTCATAACAAATAATCTGCATTGATAAAGAATTACTTACTTTTTGTATGCCTGTTTACACAGGTTGGTGATGCTTGTTGTAACCGGATGGAAGCCCATTTTGTCAGCAATAGATTTCCATTGATTCTGGTTTGTCACCCGGTTGTACCCTCCGAGTTTTTGTACCACCTAAAATATAACATAACAATAACATGAATATCCACAATGTAAGAAAAACAATTATAAAGGAAATATATCTAATGCGAAAAACCTAGCGAAACGCCGACAATGCTAGTTAAAAGTAACTTTGATTACGAAACTTTTAACTTGCTATTAATAAAATAGCGCAGGTATTATATAATTTTTTAAAAGATAATGCATCCCAGTACATACACCAAAAAAATTTGTTATTAATATAATTTTCATATACTTATATAATATAATAATTATGTCATTATTTACTAGTCAAATTTATACAACCATTTATAAAGTCCTCATTGTAAGTCAAAAACTCACCCTAAACAACCTGTAGAGATCGATATCTCTGTTAGCGATGGTCGGATTACGGTTCAGCGGCGTACCGCGGTCGTCCATGAACTTGTACAACTGCGCAACAAAGTGGTCCTTCTCTTCGCGGGGTTCATCGTCGGAACTCTAGAACAATACAATATGGTTAAGTCAAAACAGTCATCATTACAATACAAATTATGTTGCTCTAAACTCTACGGATCTTCCTAACAGAACCATAAAGGTCTTGGGGATTTGGAATATCTAACTAGCTTACTAGGCAGGTTGGTGGTCGCAAGACGGTACAGAACGAAAAACGCCTCATAAGCGTGATCGGGTTTAAGATTTCTTTATTTCTCTTAAGAACATCATATTCACTTACAAGAGAAAACTTAATAATAATGTAATTTAAATACAAACGTTCCGCACAGTACTTATAATTTATATATTATAATCTAAGAAGTTAACATAAATAATGAATTACTGACATTTTAACATAAATTTATAATTAAGTTATGCTAATGCAGGTAGATCTAAATAATTGTCGTTGTTGACGAAATGTGTTGTTGACACTGGTGGCCATAGCCATACTCACTACTTTGTCATTTACACGGATAGTTTACAGCAAGAAGTGACATTGTTTATATTTATTTAGCCACGTTATTTTAGTTTAAGTTATAACAAAACTTTTTTATTGCAATATGAAATATTGACTATTTAGATTGTTATATGTAGGTATATATTTATTATGTGTATTATATATAGATAAATAATATAGGATCAAAATAGGTACATAAGTTTACAAATGGTCGTTGTTATAATATTTTACTTGTAAATTATTATAAATATTATAATAAGATTATAATATTTTCGTTTCATAATCATAAAATATTTATTATTATAATAATTATGTAGATAGGTATTTTATAATACAATATAATTTGTATATTATTTCTGTATTATGATGAATATACTTATTAAAGTTATTAAATTATTGAAATGTATATATATATACAAGGTATACCAAAAAGGGTATATGAAGCCGAGGCGTGCGTGTTGACCGCAGCAAACAAAATACAACCCCGAAAAAAGATTTCAAAAAAACGCATTTTCAGATTTTCATAAAAAATTACACCTTCGGTAGGTTTACAACGCGTTGACAACCCTAGAATGGAAACTCACACGCAAAGGTCATCTAAGTTCATTCATCTAAGTGGTTCACTATGATTCTAATAGATGGCGGTATGATGAGAAATAAGTTTTATGAAATCGATAACACAATACAGCCTAAGTCTAGTGTTATTATTGCAATTTGCAATAGAACTCGTAAATTATTAAATATGTAACTTTATAATACAAATTGTATTTATTTACCTGACATCTTGTGGAAAATTATGCAACTTATTTCAATTTAATATTAAATTCTGTAGCACTGCGCTAAAAATAGTTACCTACTAGGTATGCAGAATTCTACGTAGGTATTTGATCACAATTTTAATTAACTAAAATACCTCATCATGTCAGCCGTAGGACGCCCACTGCTGGACAAGGGAGGCCCTTAATCATGAGCTACTTTGAGCCTGTTCATGAGGCCGATGGTGAAGCACCACGTTTCGGATCCATATCTCATCACTGGCAACACACACTGGTCACTGGCCTGAACTAAAATACCTATTTTACAAACTTACTAAACACATTCAATTTAAGCTTTGAGCTAACCGCTCCTGTCCTTGTGTTAATTGGACGTACCTACTCTTTCGCACTTGTGTACATGAAAAATGAGCTGGATGCTTGTCCTCGAGCTTTGCTGTAGCACATCAATCACATTGTTCGTACGTACCTACTCTCTCACACTAAACATAATTATGTACAACACAAAACACTAAAGTAGGTACATGTCCAGGTAGGTAGGTACGTTAGTAAAGTTAACAGGTTAGGAAATCTACACACGAAACACAAACTCACGACACGTACCTATTCAGTCTAGTAATCGACTCCAACTAAATAAAAAATTGATCAAAACATTTCTAGCAGAAAAATGAAAACATTGAAATCCCTTTGCATTGTCCGACAATCCTACTATTGAGACGCGACTATCGCACATATGACTACTGACATAAGGTTCAAATTCCTATTACAGTGTAGTAAGATACGTCCTTTTCTACAAACCGCCTCTAACTACCGACAAAGAAAGCCGACGCGAAAGTGCGGCACGCGGCGCCCTTTGTAATTTTGGTGCAAAAATAATCATGGTTCAGTACAATTATTTCTATATTTAATTTTAGTTTAAAAAATGTAATGTATGTTTTTAATGGTGAAATATTATTTTAATGAACAATCAGATATTTCCTTGATTTAATATTCGTTATTATGTATGGTATGTATTTAATATTCTAAACTTTTAGGTTATTTAATGTGTTTAGGGAACCCAAATAGTTATTTGCCTATTTACGTATGAATGAAGAATGTTTGATCAGTCTTGTGAGTTGAGCCGCGCGATAATGATGTACATACGACAATAACGTCTATTACGACATGGTGATGTGTGTTGGTGCAGCCGACCGTAACCTTATGGAGGCGAGGAGACGGAATGCGGAGGAGTATCCTCATAGGAATCTCCCTTCCTATGGGTGCTTCGCTCGCCTCGTCAACCGACTCCACACAACAGGGTCGTTTCACCAGAGGGCCAGTGAAGGATGACCCAGGGTATCCTCGGCTCAAGAAGGAAGCTGTGCTTGACTAATTCCAGGAGGATCCTAGAAGATGCACGCGGAGAGCCGCTCGGGCTTTGAACTTACCCACTATGCGTGTATACCGAAATTAGATTTATGTGTACTTACTTACCTACCTACATAGGTACTTCATCAGTGATAAACAAATAGTTGTAAAAAGTGTGTTAGTGGGTTTGTGAACTGTGATGTGATGTGACTGATGTGTTATAAAAACGTGCGTGAATTGGATTCCAACATAGGTACCGCTAAAGAGGTAAGTTACTTTAAATGTAGAATTTAGCATTGTTACATAGCAGGCCCTACAAGGTATGTACTTACATACTGACCTGTTTCTGACGAAGTCTTAAATTGATAGATAAAAGGTATTACTTATAGTAATTAAAATTGTGATTAATGTAATAATCTACGTAGAATTTTGCGTAAAAACTATTTTTAACCTAGTGACACAGAATTAACTTGTTGATATTGATTATGCTCTTCTGAGATATTTTAAGAACGTATTAAGCCTAAATCCATATTAACTAGACCTAGAAAGTATGGATTATTTATGTGTAAAATAGTTCTCCAACAGTTAGTTTTATTAATAGATAGAAAGTAATTTGATAAAGCTTATTTCGGACCATATTGCCATCTATTATGAATTTAGTGAACTAAGTAGCTAAGCGTATTCGTTGGGTGTGAGAGTGAGTGAGACGGAGCTAAACATGAATGAGACAGCTTTCATTCATTCGTATCCACATTGTATCTAGGGTTGTCACGTTTTTAAAAGGCTTTGTAAAACATTCGAATATAATTTTTCTAAAAAAAATGAAAAGTGCGTCTTTTTGAAATCTTTTTTCGGGGTTGTATTTTGTTCGCTGCGGTCAATCCACACCCCTCGGCTTCATATACCCTTAATGATACACAGTGTATATATTGTATAATGTATAATAAGAATTGTGCCAATGTTATAAGTTTATATGTGTATATATAATTATATTCTTATTAAATTAAATTTAATATTTTTTTTAGGTTTTTGGATAGTTTTTTACAATTTTAGGAATTCCTGTAATATATTTTATAACCAAATTCATTTCTCCACTTTCTGTACGGCGCTTTAACTCTTCTTTGAGTTTTTTTAAGTGATCTTGTTGGTTAGGAGTCTGATCTGAGAAAATTTTTAGATCGTTATTGATTACAGTCTTTTTCTTTCGCAGTAGAGATAATGCCGTTTCCGATGTTTTAAAACAGACTTTTATGTGGCGAATCTTTTCGGGATTGTATTTGCCTATACGAAATAATTTAATAGGCTCTGGACAATCAGCGTCAATAGACTTAATAATTTTCGCAACCTCGTGCTTCTCTGCAATTATTCTTTCTTCAATGTTTTTGGAAGAAGGTTCGGGAATGTGATGTTGGTAACATTAGTTTTCCTTCTTCTTGTAGCCTAATGTCAATGTCACCAGTCCGCAATAAATGAGTCTAATGGCAACGCGTGTTTCTTTCATAAAATTCCCAATAATAAGTTCCCGTAGGCATCCAGACTCCCGAAATATCACAGTGGCGACGAGGACGATTACCAAACCAAGCGTAAGATTGGAATTAAAAGTGAGTGCCCGAAAGCAGAAAATATTCATAATTTCATTACTGCGTAGTGCGTCTGAGTCACGTCGGTCAAGATGGCGGTCGGTAAAATCGGGCCGTTTGACCTTACCAAAGACAATTGGGACTTCTACGTGGACCGCATGGATCAATATTTCATTGCAAATGCAATCAAGAATGAATTGAAAGTATCTTTGTTAATCACGATAATCGGGAATGACGCGTACGAACTTATGGCGAATCTGTGCACGCCAGATAAACCGGCGTCGAAAACTTACTCAGAACTTGTTACATTGATGAAAGCACACTTGAGCCCGAAGCCTAGCCTGCTGGCAGAAAGGTTCAAGTTTAGACAGCGGACTCAAAAGCTGGGGGAAAGTGTGGCTTTGTATCTGGCGGAGCTAAAAAAATTAAGCAGAGAGTGTCGGTTTACGGGCGACGGATTGTATGAGAATCTTAGAGATCAATTCGTGTGCGGCCTGGTAAACGATAATATGCGGCAGAAGTTGTTCAGCGAAGACGACAGCATAACACTCGAAAGGGCATATAAACTGGCCGTGGCAATGGAGGCGGCAGAAAGCAACGCGGCGCTGGTCGAGGGAGGCAAGAGCGGCACTACAACACTCCATCGGGTCGGGCACACAGGCGGAGCCGGCGGGCAGCGCACAGGAAGCGGCAGCGGCGGCGCAGGGCGCGCGGCGGGTCGGCGCAGTGGTGACGGGGCGGCGGGGCGGTTTGACGGCGACGGCGCGTCGGCAGCGCGGCGCGGGGCTGCAGGGGCTAGACCCTGGTCATCAGGTCAGACTGAGAGATGGCAGAGCGACGGACAATGTAAAGTATGTGGCAGTCGGCACGCATCAGACACATGTAAATTCAGGAGGTATGTGTGCCGAAATTGTAACCAAGAGGGCCATTTGAAAAGAATATGTCCTAGATCAGGGCGGGTCAGCACTCTGCAAAACATGAACATTGGGGATCAAGTAAACTTCAAAGAAGAGGAGGCAGACAGCGATGAGGTAGTTATAGATGTAAATCCCTTATTGTCAATAAGCCAATGTAAACCCATAGTAATGTCAGTTAATGTTAATGGGCATAATATTAACATGGAAGTTGATACTGGGAGTGCAATTTCATGCATTAGTTATCAATTGTATAATAAACTGTTCCGTTATAGCTTACCAATATTCCCTTGTAGGTTAATATTACGTTATTATACAGGTGAATTAGTGCGACCAGTAGGTATAATCAGACCAATAGTTGAGTATGAAAACAAAAGACATCATTTAGAATTGTATATAATTGACAATGGAAAAACATCATTGTTAGGTCGTCAATGGTTAGCAGAAATGGGAATATCAGTAACACCAGTAAAATATAGTTCACAAGATAGACCCAATAGTGGGATACTTAATAAAACCGATTTTAACATAAATAAATTTAGTTCCAGGTTTTGTAAGGTGTTTGCGGATGGCCTCGGGCGGTTCACGGGTGGGACAGTGAGCATCCACCTGCGTGAAGGCGCGCGCCCCGTGTTCCATCGTGCGCGGCCGCTGGCGTACGCGCTGCGCGAGCCCGTGGAGCGCACGCTGGACCAGCTGGTACGCGACGACATCCTTGAGCCGGTAACCCGTTCCGACTGGGCCACTCCAATCGTACCGGTAGTAAAGAAAGACGGATCCATCCGAATTTGTGCTGATTTTAAGTCAACGTTAAACAAGGTACTAGAAGTCGACCGTTACCCTTTACCTAAGGTAGAAGATTTACTGGCTAGATTACACGGGGGGGAGCGGTTTAGCAAAATCGATTTATCGCAGGCGTATGCGCAGTTTGAACTTGATGACTCTAGGAAGTACACGGTAATAAACACACATAAAGGTTTATTTATGTACAAGCGTTTAGTATATGGCTTAGCGTCTAGCCCAGGGGTTTTCCAACGCTGTCTGGAACAATTGTTTGCGGATTTGCCACAAGTAGGGGTATTCCTCGACGATATAATCATAACAGGGTCAGGAACGACACAACACTTAGATAACTTATACAAAGTGTTTGAGCGGCTAGAGTCAAGCGGACTCAGAGTGAGGAACGATAAATGTGTTTTTTTTGCGGAATCACTCAATTATTTGGGTCATGTTGTCAGTAAGAAGGGGGTTCACACTTGTCCGGATAAAGTGCAAGCGATAGTGAAGACACCGACACCCGAGAACGTATCAGAATTACGAGCTTTCATTGGTATGGTAATGTACTATGGAAAATTTATAAAGAATGTTAGTTGTATTTTGTCTCCGTTGTATAATTTATTGAGGACAGGGGTTAAGTACGAGTGGAACACGGAGTGTGCGGCGGCGTTCGAGCGCGTGAAGCGCGCGCTCAGCACCGGCGAGGTGCTCGTGCACTACTCACTGGAGCTGCCGCTGGTGCTGACGGCGGACGCGAGCGCACGCGGCGTCGGCGCCGTCATATCGCATCTGACGCCAGACGGGGAGCGGCCCGTGGCGTTTGCGTCGCGAACGTTAACCGCTGCGGAACGGGCCTACGCGCAGATAGATAGGGAAGCGCTTGCTATCATATACGGTGTAAGAAAGTTTCACCAATACCTATATGGCAGACATTTTTTGTTAAGAACTGATCATAAACCCTTAACGTATATATTCGGAAATAAAGTAGGTATACCGACAATGGCGGCGTCGCGGTTACAGAGGTGGGCTATATTGCTCTCAGGTTATAGGTATGATATCGAGTATGTCACATCGGCGAAGAACTGTGCGGATGGCCTGTCCCGACTGCCGCAGCCGACAAATAGGCGCGAGGTAGAACGCGATGTGAAAGAGGTAACATACTTAAATTTTGTTGAAAATTTTTTACCTGTAACAAATGATGATGTGAAACAAGCGACAGCACGCGACCCTGTTCTAAGTAAAGTATTGATGTACGTTCAGTCGGGCTGGCCAGGACATTGTACGGAGGATGCTTTAAAACCATATTTCTTAAGGAAACATGAGCTATACCTCGAAAGAGACAGTATAATGTGGGGTTATAGGATAGTGATACCAACGACTTTACGTAGGACAATTTTAAAACAACTGCATAGCAGTCACATGGGTATAGTAAAGACTAAGTCACTAGGACGTAGTTTTGTGTGGTGGCCCAACGTAGACAACGACATCGAGGAGACGTGTCGGCAGTGCGACACCTGCGCGCTGGAGGCGCCGGCGCCGCCGCGCGCCTCGCCGCAGCCGTGGCCGTATATAGCGCAGCCGTGGTCCCGACTACATATTGATTTTTTAGGTCCCATGTTAGGTAAAACTTATTTCGTGATAATAGACTCTACATCAAAATGGATAGAAATTGAGGAGATGGCCCAAACGAAAGCTACATCGGTTATTAAGGTACTAAGGGCTTTGTTCGCGCGTTTCGGTCTCCCCATCGAAGTTGTATCAGACCAAGGGCCGCCCTTCACAAGCTTAGAATTTAAAGAATTTTTAGCATTAAATGGAATTAAACAATCGTTTTCTCCAATCTATCATCCGGCATCCAATGGGGCAGCGGAGAATGCGGTCAAGCTCTGTAAGCGAGCCATTAAAAAAGCGGTTAGAGATAAGGTAGATTTAGACACCGCGCTCCAGACATATTTATTAGCGTACAGGAATTGTACCCAGGGCACGACAGGAGACAGTCCAGCGATGCTCTTACAGCACCGGCCGCTACGCTCACGTTTGGACTTGCTGCGCGGCGCGAGCGCACGGCACGAGCAGGTGTGGCGCGAGCAGGCGCGACAGGCCGGCACGGCGGGCGCCGCCGCCACGACCGCGCACCGCGCAGGGGACCCAGTATGGGCTAGGAATTACGGCGCGGGGGATAGATGGGTTAAAGGTACGGTAGTTAACTCAGAAGGCTCGCGTAGGTATATGGTAAACAGCGAGGACGGTCGACATCTAGTAAGGCATACAGATCAAATTCGGAGGAAAACAAACCGGTCAAGTCTTTTATCTCACCCAGACGAACCTTCAGAGTCGGGAAACGTTGAGGATGTCGGCGCGAAGTCAGCTCCGGGGATGGTAGCGGTAGAAGGTGTGGACAGTAAGCTAGATCCGGGAGGAGAGAGTAGTGGAGAAGTCATTTCAGAGACGGCAGAAACACTACCTACTGTAGCACCACCGCCACCATCACCGGCACGGAACGTACCCGTAGACCGCCCGGTTAGGAACCGCAAACCACCAAAAAGATTTGGCGTAGAAATTGATTAAACTAATCAATATTATATTTCCTTTATTTTATTTTGTTAAATAAGAGATAAGTATGTAATTGTAAGGCTTCGTATTAATAAGTATGTAGATATAAGAAATAAACAAATTTAAGTTTTCTTATGGTAATGTTTCCTATTATAGTTAGTTTTAAGATAGATAGTATACTCTCTAATTTACCAGGGAGGTGTGATGTTGGTAACATTAGTTTTCCTTCTTCTTGTAGCCTAATGTCAATGTCACCAGTCCGCAATAAATGAGTCTAATGGCAACGCGTGTTTCTTTCATAAAATTCCCAATAATAAGTTCCCGTAGGCATCCAGACTCCCGAAATATCACAGTGGCGACGAGGACGATTACCAAACCAAGCGTAAGATTGGAATTAAAAGTGAGTGCCCGAAAGCAGAAAATATTCATAATTTCATTACTGCGTAGTGCGTCTGAGTCACGTCGGTCAAGATGGCGGTCGGTAAAATCGGGCCGTTTGACCTTACCAAAGACAATTGGGACTTCTACGTGGACCGCATGGATCAATATTTCATTCTCTCTTCAATATTTCAGACTCCCGAAATATCACAGGGAACTCCAGCAATAATTACATTCTTGCTTCTGGCTTCTCTGTTGTTAATCTCAGCTATGATTGTTTCATTTCCTGTAGCTGTTGAAAATGTTGATATGGTAGTTTTTATCTCAGTTATTTTAGATTCGAACAACACCAGCTTTTGTTCTGTTTGTTCATTTTTGTTTTTAAGGTTTTCCAAATCCAATTTAATTGTTTTTTGCTCCGATAATAGTGCTTCTGTTTTAGTCGTTAAGCTTAGTAAATTTTCTTTTATTGAGGTTATTTCTGTAGTAATGGTTTCCATATAATTTATTTGATTTGAATTAATCGTAGTTAACATTGTCATCATATCAAACATTTGTTTTCTCATCTCTGATAACTCTTCTAGTACAGCGTAATTTTCGCTAGTTTGTTTGCGTTTACTGCGCAATTGAATACGGTCCTTATCATTTAATTCGTATAGAAATTTTTTACTTGCAAGATTGGGTTGAGAATCACTACGTCCCACTCCGAGGCCATATCCAGTTGGTGAACGCGTAACACTCATTTTATATCTGTGTAAGCTTATCGGGTTTTGTAGATGAACCCGCCAAGAAAACGTTGTAACTTGTTTAACACTCAATACAATTTTAGTACTTAATGAAGTTGAGATAAGGTATGATTTGGTTTGCACTTTGTTTAAATTTGTAAACTAGAAAATGTGGACACGTCCGTACTGTGCGGCGTCCGCGCGCGCGTGATGATTATACCAAATACTGTATAGTTCTATTGGGTTTAGTAGTGAAACATTGTATGGGATGTTATCATGAAAATAGATACCCATATAAATATAAAAATTGTTAGTGTGTCTGTATACAGATGGATAATTAGGATAGTCTACAATACAATACAAAAACACTTTATTGTATACCAAAATAAACAAAAAATTACAAAATACAACAAAAAGAAGCAAGTACAATGGGCGGCCTTATCGCTAAAGAGCGATCTCTCCCAGGCAACCTTTGGATGGAAAGAGCAAAGAAATGAAAAGTTGACGGGTGTACTAATACTAAACTTAATATAATATAATAATTATGTAGGTTAAATTTCGATGAGGTCAATCGAATATAGCTTGAATGGGTATCCAAAATACTTGTTGTATTAGTACATACATCGTCCGATGTGTTCTTGGACTCGTTGAAGAGCGAGTCGCGGTCCCAGTGCGGCGGCAGCACGCCGTTGTTCATGTACTGCAGCGCCGCCTCCACGCCGGCCCACTCCAGCGGCGCGCTGCCTTTGCGGAACTCACGGGCTTCCTTCTTGGGCACTGTGTAGCTGCAAAAAAACGCCTTGAGTAAGAGAAAGCAAATGGGGTAGGCTCAAGGAGTGTACAGATAATATCATCACGGCTAATAAAGATCTCGAGGATTTGGTATAATCAACACTTTACAGACAGACTGTTGTTCATGGTAAGTTAGTTCAGTACACAGAATGACACTGCTGTCTGTCTTCATCTGTTAATAAATCTAATGGGAATAGAAGGGGTGGCCTGCACCACTTACTTAGAGCATGCATCTTCAACCTTTTAATTGTGCAAGGGCCAATAATCCATTTTTCATCGACCGAAGGGCCGCAACCTGCTGCAGGTTGCCTAGGGTAGATGGTGAAATTAAACAGAGTACTCAAAGGATGCCGACACGTTAATAAAGGACATCGATTTCGATAAAATGTACCGACTGGATCCGCGAATAGCGAAATATTTAGCCGCGAATACAGGAAACGAGTCACAATATTTTTAAACGCTAATGGAGAAAACGCGAAAAAGTGAACTGTGAATATTAGAAGTTATTACTGTAAATAAAGTATTATAATTTTCAGTTGAAGACATATGACTTGGAGAGATGAAGATTTAGATATAAAATCCCAAGATACTTACTACCGTCCATCCTTGAAAGAGCGCACCAGATAGTCCTCCTTGACTTTGATCTGTCCGGTGGGCGCGACGACGAGCGCGGGGAAGGCGGGCTGGTGCGGGCGGCGCCGCTCCGTGCCGCCGGCCGCCTCCACCAGCACCACGCGCCCCACGTGCGGCTCGCGTTCTGCGCTGTCCTTGAGCGGCCGCGAGGGACCTTCGCCGTCGCTGTCATCTGATCTGTACAAATAATATGCAAGATAAATATTTGCTTCTGAACAATTCACACAACAATACACAACATCTGGCGTAATAAAACATTACCGGAACGGGAATCTAACTCACAACCTCATGTATCTTAGGCGGACCTTTGCCCGCATCTATAATTATCATCATCATTTCAGCCATTGGATGTCCACTGCTGGACATAGGCCTCCCTATATGACTTCCAGTTATTACGGTCGGATGCAACTTGCATCTACCGTGAACCGGCAGCTTTGATCAGATCATCTGTCCATCTTGTTGGTGGACGTCCGACACTGCGTTTGCCGATCCGTGGTCTTCACTCGAGAACTTTTCGGCCCCATCGGCCAACTGTTCTTCTGGCTATATGACCTGCCCATTGCCACTTCAAAGAGCTAATCCGCTGGGCTATGTCGGTGACCCGCGTTTGCGATAAATATATGTACATATATTTCTGGACAATTCACATAACAACACACAACATCTAGCTCCGTGGTAGGCTTACGTTACAGATGCTGCTATACATAATAAAACATGCCCGGAACAAATATTTGCAGATCATACAAATTTTTGTTCTGAAACACAAATCAAATAGCAAGTTCGATTGAAGCAAGACTCATGCATCTCAGGTGGACCTTTGCTTTGGTGAAGATTAATCATACATTCCTAAACACTTTCCTGTTTACGATATATGTAAATAGGATCACAAAACTTACTGTGCTCTGCCCCTCCGGCCGCGTCTGCCCGCTATCACAGGAGTGGAGAAGTGTTCTGGATGTGTCAGTGGCAGCTGATCCAATGTTTCACTCTCATTGAAATGTCTGCCACTTTTCAAGCATAATGCTGACCTTCTTAGAGTTGTAATGTCTCCATCATCAAACACTAAACAAAAACATAATTAATTTTTAACAGTTTTCAAATCAAAGTTGACAAGTCATGCTTTGAGATTAGCAAAAAACACTAGATATACCAGTGTTATATTGGATTTTCCTGCAGTAAAATGTATCTTAGGTCCTTTTCCTGATTCTAAGCTAACTCTCCACCAATTTACAGCCCAATAGATTCAGCCGTTTTTGAGTTAAAATAGTGTCACTAATGCACATTTTTTTTATCTATAAGAGATTTCATGATATGGTAAGTAAATAAGTCAATAGATTAAATCAACAATCAATGTAAATTGTCTGAAATAAACCTATTTTATTTTTATTGACTTAATAAGGAATAGGTAGCTACCATTAATTTTGTATTGTATTTGGAACTTACCAACAGTGTACTGACTGCAGTCCTGTATCTTTGAGATGATAGCTTCTATAGCCTCTTTCTTGGGATCCTGTTTGACCTCCACATTGCTTCCTATTCTCAGTGTTCCCTTGATTACATCATCATTAACTGTGATAGAACCACCTCCTTTTAGGGTTACCTGGAATTGAGGTGGAACATGTTTCACTAGAATGGTACTGCTATAATAAGTTTCAAAGATTTATGTCATTTATTTCCATTAAATCCTAAAGATCACTTGGACAAGTCAATAAATACTAATTAAAATACAATGGAGACTGCAGCACTGTGTTGAGAAGTTTAAAGATCAAGCAGCTCTTATCTGAATTAAGTGTAATAATTTGTTAGTTTATTTTTTCTTTAAGATACTGGATCAGATTCTATACCATGCAGTTTTATCCTCTAGACTAGATATTTTGTAATATGATAAGGCTGGCATTATGTTGGAATTTTATCTGTTTTAATTACAAATTTATTTATAGAACTAAGAGGAACTAACTCCTAGAATTTATAGAACTCTAACAAAATTAAAACAATAAAAATTAAAAAGAGTAAACATCACTTACTTTACATTTAATGTTCCTCACAACTTTTTTTACTTTTGCCTCACAAAAGGCACCCTTGTACTTGGCACTGACATCAGTACCCACGGGCAAATACGGAGGGTCATCACCCTGCTGTAAAACAAATACAATATTAGTTTAATAATGTTAATATACCTATTCATATTTGGTTTAGAGTTTGTTGTATGTCTACTTACCATTTTTAGAAATTTAACTGGTATCTATTGTTCAATGTATAATCTGAAAGATAGGAAATAATAATCATGTGAATGTGTCTTTTTATATTTTTAAGACTTGGTTGTTGGTGGAAATTGTTGGTGGATGAACTAATCAGACAGGTAAAAGTTGAAGTGAGATGGCGTAATTAAATAGTTATAGTACAGCTAATTATGTTCTCCCATGTATAGATTTATCATAAAAAGCAACCAGCACTTTATATCAACAAAGTATGTCATCATCATCATACATTGGCCAAACTTCATAATAATGACTTTTATGGACAAATAGGAAATGAAATGATGTTGAGCAAGTATTTAACCAATAACACGATGAAATAATGCTATAAAATCGTCACTACTAACATTGATGTGGGAAGGAAAGTGGAATGAGCGGCAAAGGTGATTACGTTGTAATGTAATAAAATGTACCTTATCTGTTAAATTCCACAGAGAAATAACTAAAACTTGCGTATTATAACAAAATGATACGTCAAAACATGTTCCATAGGCATTTCTTCCACCAAAAATAATGATTTCACCTAAATTCTAAAAACACGACAACCATTTTTGCTTTCACTCACAAAACAAACTGACATGACATTAGATACAGTGTTGCAATGCTTAAAAAACGTCGTACAATACCCCAATGCAAAAAATGACATAAAATTACCGTCCGTAGCATTGAACTGTAATATTGTACAGATACGGAATATTTACTAACAACGCTGAATTTATACCAATGAAATAGGAATATATTCTTTTATTCCTACTTCATTGATTTATCAATTAATAAAAAAGTACCAGAGTCGAGGCTGAAAAAAAAAACAAAAACCGGTAAGTTCCCTAGTTGTACGGGTGGAAGATTTTTTATCTGTGTTTATGTTTTTATGTCACAAATGAACATTGAACACGTCAAATTGTTTTTTTTCTGGTGAAATTTGTAGAAAAGATGTTTTGAAAATGTATTTACTGCCATTCATGGATTTTTGGATAATATAGAAATTTCTCTTTATTATCAGAATAATACAGTTTTAGTGCGGACGTCTCACATCCTACATCAAAATGAAGGCAATTCTAGCTACTGTGATTAGTGTTGCTCTTACAACTGTGGTCATTGGGAATGCCTACTACCAGAAAAAACAGTTTTATCCATCAATAGTCTACCTAACTAATTCTAATCCGAGTATGGCTGTAAGTACTGCCCAAATTATACTCATACTACCCATACTACTATAGTTTGTGATCAAATTAAAAATAATGTATCTCCAAAAACTTATCCTTAGATTTTCTGGTTTATTTCGCCTTGATTTCAATTTGATACGTGGAATTTATCTTATTATATTCATCTTACATTATAGGAAACAGTTATCCAGCTGACATACCTCCTGGGAACTATTTAGTATGTAAGACCTTGTAAACATGTGGTATAAAATAAATGGTCTGATTCTTTTTCTAAAATTTTAGGTAATGTACCTGCAGGCGTTTATTTTAGTTTTATTGGTTGGTAAATTATTAAGAAAAATATTCTTTGGTCAACTGCGACCTGCTGAATTTGAGGTAAGTACATGATACATCATGGTCTTGGTTTATTTTTAGTTCAGTTTTGGCATTCATATTAGTTCAATATATTTATAAAGCCATGATACTAAACCATGTCTTAATTTTGTTAATCTTTTTATAAATTTACTAAGTTTAATACGATAACTGAAATAAATTATAATATCTATTGGTTTATTGGCCTGTCTTAAATAAAATTGTAACAAACAAATAATTGTTATCTTTGTTTTTGTAATTTGCACTTTTTATCTATGTTATTTAGGTAATAAAGTCCAAGACAGGGGGACCTGATATAGAAACTATTGTTAAATATACTAAGTATTCTAATAATAATTAGATTTTTTGATAAATAATAGCATTATATGTTTTCAGCATTTAATTGAAAGGTCATGGTATGCTATAACAGAGACATGTCTAGCATTCACTGTGTTCAGAGATGATTTCAATCCAAAATTTATTGCTCTGTTCACACTTTTGCTGTTTCTAAAGGCATTCCATTGGTTGGCAGAAGATAGAGTGGACTATGTAAGTAAACAATACCTATATTATGTATGTTTTCTTTGTGATATATAAAATATTTTATATGTTTATTGTCATTTTAGATGGAACGAAGTCCAGTTATTGGCTGGTTGTTCCACATAAGAATTCTCTCTCTTCTGATGTTGTTGGCACATGCAGATTTCTACTTTATTCACCATGCATATCAATTTACGGCTTCCAAAGGACCATCTGTTCAACTTGTTTTTGGATTTGAATACAGCATTCTGATTATCATGATTGTCAACATATTGATAAAGGTATTTATTTTTCTAATTTTTTTCTTACAATTCAGCTCAATGGTATGGTTTTCAATGGTATGATACAAATATGGATGACATCCTAAAAATACAGTAAACATAAAAGTTAACAATAAGTACTTAACCAAAATAAAGTACTAAACCTAAGTTAACCCAAAATAGGTACTAAATATAAGTTTTTTAAAATATAATACTGTTTGTAAAGGAAGAACCAACTAAGTCTAAGATAAAGGTTCTGATAGAAAGTAATATAAAAGTAATGGACCCAGCAATTAAAACAAAAACAAAGAGTTTTTGTATATGAATATAAAATATACAGGTTAATCACCTCAATTTTTTTTCATTTAGAGGTAGTTGACCTTGAATAAAAATATCATTTGACAACTTCACTTAATCTTAGTTCTTTGCATGTGTGTGCTGATAACTTTTTATTGAAGGTCGTTTTAATATTAATAATGTTTATTTAATATTGTATATCTTTTGTAGTATGCCCTTCATGCTGTTGACTCCCGCTGGGAAGCACCTTGGGAGAGCAAAGCTGCAGTTCTCCTGTATACGGAGCTAGCCATAAACTTTTTCAAAGTTCTGCTTTACATTGGATTTGTAGCAGTAATGGTTAGGATATACACTCTGCCTCTGTTCGCTTTCAGACCTATGTATGAAACTATGAGGTGAGTTTTATTATCCAATCTGAATGTATATTATTATATTAATTGCCGTTACACCATCATCAATCACCTAGTATAATTAATTAAAGTATTTGTGACTATAGTATTAATCCCTTAATATTTTTCTCTGTTATATACTACATATTTCAAAATTCCATTACCAAAAATAAAGGAAGAAGTTTTCATCTTTTATACTGCACAACATTAATAAGCATTAAGACTGCAACAAGCTATTCACACAATATCATGCGAGAGTTTGTTATGAGTGTCTATGGTTATTAATTTTTTACGGTGAGGATTGCACTATGTGTGTGATAAGAAATATTTATTTGTATATTTATTTTACATAATACACATCAAGTTAGGTTTGTTTGAACACTACACTCGAGAACGGCCTGTCTCCGTCCCGAATAACTAACAAAATTATGCAGGTAATTAATGAATAAAAGTAAAAGAAAAAGATTTTTCAATATTATATATTTATTTAGAAAATACTGTATTGTCCACTAAATGATTTGTATACACAATTATATAAAAGTATAAAAACATATGAAATTAAAACAGATCTTTGCAATGACGCACGTATTCGCTATTAATTTATTCATTAATTTAAGAAAGTTTTATTTGTCGAACGGTGGAATATTTGCACTGCAATTGGTTTTTATTTTATTAAGTAAAAATATTTCAATATGCAAATATTTACGAACCAGTTAATTAGGTTAAAGAACTAATTGTTTAACGTTGTATATTTGATGCGTTGCATTGTTAATGATTAGGTTTAACCTTACACAACACATTCAATGCCAGCTCGCTGAGATACGCCCGCCGCACCGCCCTGTACATACTTGCGTGCGACATGGGCACAGATCGTGTTGAAGTACATTTTAGCCTTGGGAGTCAAAAATAGCAACACCCAATCTTATTACGTGAATCGTGAATCTTTTCAAACCGACTAAGGACCTGAATTATTTACCTGAAGACGGACCGCGGCATCGTTCCGTGTATTATGTTAACTTACTGCAATCACCAACCTGCCTAATAAGCTTGTAGATTATATTAAATCACGAAGGCCTACTATATGTTTATAATTACGTATGAATATCTTAAAAAAATTTTAGCCGCACGGTTTCCCTTACCTACATATTGATATTCATGGCCATCTTATGATGAGATGAAGTTAAAAATAACATACAGTTTCACTTTGCGACCCTGTAGTTATGTTTAGTTAGCGTTTGGTTTCGTAGATATATTTCGCAAAACAGGTTGAGTAATTGAAATTTTCCTTTTAGCCAATGTCAAAAGAACGTTCTGAGACTGACCTATTCTGCCGGATTAATTTTTTGCTTTGTTTCCTAAAAGGTGATTTACCTTTAATGGTTGGTTTTTGTCTTAATGCTTTTTAATTGGTGCTCGTTGTGCTGAATTCCTATAAGGGAGTAATTTCTTTCCCGAGTTACAAAATAATGCAGTCTATCTGAGATAACAATTTTTATCAGCGTTTCAGTGATATGATTCCAATAAACTTTTCTTTTTGAGTTAATTTTACATAAAAAAATGTATCGATAAAAATCTATACAAATGAAAACGAATTGCTGTACATTAGTCTCGCTGAAACTCGAGAATGGCTGGGTTTAGCTGTTTTTAAAACAATAAGTACTTTCACGTACCTAATGTTAAGTCACCACACGGCACGGTACAACTCGATTGTACAGAGCGCAAAACAAAGACATTATTGAAATATTTGTACCATCGGGGCGCGATATGGCTGGTGCAAAACTACTTATAAGATCTTAATGTAACCTATGTTTCATATTGAGATTAACTAGCAATACACGAACCTTATTTACGTTGACTTTTGATCAACCGTTTCGTCCCAGAACGTGGGACTTCTCCAGGATCAAGGACACTGCAAGGACACGGATCACGACCGCTCGCCGGTCCGCAGTGCACATATTTATGATTTATTGTAACGTGGCGTGTTTCAGGAGTTTCAAGAAGGCGTACAATGACGTAGTGTTATCGCGGCGCGCCATCCGCAACATGAACACGCTGTACCCGGACGCCACGCCGGCCGAGCTCGCCGCCGCGGACAACGAGTGCATCATCTGCAGGGAGGAGATGCATACAGGTATCCCTAACATCCCCCCCCCCCCCCCCTATTTACGTTCCTACTGCTGGGACACAGGGACATCTCTCTTGACGAGAGAGATTGGGCCCTAATTCACCACTCTTGCCGTATACGGGTTGGTGAAGGCCCTTTAAACTTTTCAAAGTTTTCAGAATATGCCGATTTCCTCACGATGTTTGCTTTCACTTTCAGAGCACCCTTTTTTAAATACACATTATTTTTCAAAAAGAAAAACCAGAGGTGAACCCGTGGGTTCACCTCTGGTTTTTGTTGTGACAAAAGTGAAGTCGTGACTTATGACTCGGAATGAAAGTCGAGTGTGCTCCCACTTAGCCAACACAGCTCTTATCTCACAAAACTCTTGGCTCTATTCTCAGCATGCTCAATTAAAATCTACTTTCGAATAAAACTATTGGTATCACCATCCAGTAGTAATCGCAGCATGTTTGTGTATTGCAAATATTGCAATATCGTATTGGAGGATGGGCAGAAATGTATGGAACTTAACATTAATTAAAATGGGACCACACAAGCAGCACCAACAAAAAATCGGTTAAAAGGGAATTAAATGATGGTAAAACCATTCAATCAAAAACCGTTTATTAAAGCTGAATAGCAATCTCGTCCAGGCAAACTTCACAAATAATATAGATTTTTTCATATTAATTTATTTATTTATTGAAATACTAGGAAAACTAACAGCATAATACATACAATATATAAAATAACTAGTTACATAAAGCCAATAAAAAGTTTTCACGATTAAGACAGGAGTGTACAAACATTTATTTATTTATTATTATTACATTACAGTAAAAATACTAATGCGCTATATCCATAACAAACTATACGTTTTCTAGAACTGACTGTGCTAAGTCCATGAATTTCGGCAAAGTGTGGTGGAATACATCTACCTCGTTCTCGGACAATGTGTTGAAACATGAAATATAATATATATATTTAAGTACTTTATAAAATAAATCCTAATCCTAGTTATGCTGTATACTCGTACATAAAAATACCTATAGGTGTATAATTTAGAATATTTTTAGTTTTTTTATACTTTTTCCCGCTTTATCTACCTATATAGATCCTAATTTCATTGAATTAATTGGGACATTTGGACGCCTCCATTCAAATCTATGATCGTACGCGGTATCATAGTGGACATACTTCTTATTTTCTTCTCTCTCTTCAAATGGCAAAGGTTGTTGTGGCCTTGCTTCAATACCTAAATTTGTTGAGTACACTTCCTCGTAAACAGGATTTTGTGCAGAATAATTAACAACAAGCTCATTTTCAGACGCTTTACATCTTTTCAGCTTTCTACTACAACATATTCCCACTGCGATGCCTATTAATATTGCAGATACAGCTAAAACACAATAAAAAATTATATTTATTGGAGCAAGGTTTTTTTCTTCAATTATTTGATATGAGTTTTGCTCATTATCTATTTGATATGTTTTGCTATTATTATTATTATTCTTAAAGTTGTTGTTTTCGGTATTGTGGAGTATCGATGTATTTTTCGTTTCGTTAGTATTTTTGGGTTTCACTTCATGAGTTCTCTTACTAGTTCTTCTTCTTTTGTTAGACATACCGTTGATATGTTTATCTTCATTATCAATACTAACTGTATTATTTGACTGATCGTAGTAGGGTCTCCTGGTAGTCTGGTAGACTTCACTACTATTATTCAGCTTGTCACTGTGTTTATCGGTACTGTCTTGAATATTTGTATGTTTCGGCGTAGTGACGTTTTTGAATGTTATTTCATCTTCATTTTGTCTTTTATTAGTCAAATTGTTATATTTGTCTTCTAAAGCACTAATATTATTTCGATATTTTACATCATAGCCACTAGTATATTGTCGGTTATTACTATAAACGGTTTCGTTAGCACGACTAGTGACGACCTCTTTGTGATAACTAATGCCTGAATTATTTTTCTTCATAGACGGTCTGGTAGCTTGGTTCATGGTTGTTCCATTGCTATATTTTTGTCTCACAGTTTCGTTGAAGGTTGAGGTACGTATGTACGTATTTTCGGCTTCGACACTCTTAGGACCCATAACAAAAAGAGAAATAATAAAACTATAATTTACAATAGACACCTTATAAGTATAACAAACCCATATTCCGGTCATATCCTTAGTAACTTTCAGACTTTTATTGGGAACGTAAACATGTTGTCTTGCTTCAATGAGATCAGTACTCACTGTTTTTTGATGATTAATATTACACAATAAACGATTTAATGCATCATTTGAAGTTATTGTTATGTTTATAGATTCATTTAAAATAACAATGTTGGGAACTCCAATCTCTATATTTGTATCACCTATTGAGATGTAAATCCTTACAGACGAAGTTGCTTCAATGCCTGAAATATTAATACAAATTTTATAATTTTCTTAATTATATTTCTGAGTTTACTATTTTATATATTTAGAACTTTTACTATTTTAAATATTTAGAAACTTACAAAGGATCCAGGCACTCATTAATAAAACTAGCACTAAGCGCACCATTTTGCTTGTTTGGTGGTCATTTGTTGTTGCAATGAAACCTACTAATTACCTTATGTACAGAATAGGGTGGCCATGTTGTCTTTTGTTTTTACTTAAACACCTACTCGTATATGAAACTCGTAATTAGTATGCCTTCTTTTTGTCAATACAAAATATAATTGGCGATGTACACGGTTTCATATACCAAATGATGTATTTAGAAGTCTGTATCTTCTATGCCGTACCAAGTAACTGCAATCACCAACTTGCCTGGTAATCTTGGTGATTATACCTAGTACTCCAAGATTTGAGATAACATAGGAATGGTTTCTGTTAGGAAGACCCTTGCCCGTTAGTAGGACGTAATATAGAAAGGCAGGCATAGTATGGTATGGATCGCTCAATATTAGTAAAAATGACAAAATAGCGTTTTAATTACAAAATGATTGTCACTTTATTGTTCTATTTATTTTTCCTTGTACAACAAATGTCTTGCTTTAATTTTGCATTTCCTTAAACAAATTACTAGCTGACCCGCCCGCGGCTTCGCCCGCTTTATTCCCATGTTTTCCCACTTCTTAAATTCCCACCTTTTGGACTTCATGGATTGTCAGAAAGTTCCTTTTTGAATCTATAGTGGCCGACCGCTTGAGCCTTGCTTTGCGGCCGGTGATTATCCGTTATGATATAATTTATCGAGGTCACTAGTGACCGAGGTTATTAAAAAGAACGCAATAAATACAAATACACTTTATTGTACACCAAAACAAACAAACAAAAATAACAAATACAACAAAAGAAACAAGTACAATGGGCGGTCTTTTCGCTAAAGAGCGATCTCTTCCAGGCAACCTTTGTATGGAAAGTTCCGTTTCAACTTGATAATTGTTCCAGGTGCAAAGAAGCTGCCTTGCAACCACATATTCCACGCGGCGTGCCTGCGCCTGTGGTTCCAGCGGCAGCAGACCTGCCCCACGTGCCGCCTCAACGTGCTGCGCGCGCCGGCGCCCGACAGCGCCGCGCCGCCGCCCGCCGCGCCCGCGCCGCCGCCGCCGCACCACCCGCCCTTCCCCAACATGCCGCCGCGTAAGTCATTCACACTATTTTTTGTTGGCACGGAAATGTACAATCGTTATAGTCATTTCATATTTAACCATTGTCATTCAACAGTTTTTCTAAGTTTTTTATAACTTTTACTTAAACAGGAAAAAACGCGATTTCTCAGTCGGTCCCATGGAGGAAAACCCGACTTATTTTTATAAAGTAGAATTTATCAACTATATAAAAATAAGTCGGGTTTTCCTTCCTGACGCTATAACGATAAAGATAAAGAATTATTTATTGTAAAACTGTGTAGGTACATAAAGTTCTTAAATTTAGGTAGTATCAACAGTCTGCCCACTTGGAGCGTACAACAATAACTCCAGAAGGCAGGAACCGATTTCCACAATTTTGCATTCGTCGGAAAGGTCTCGGGCTCCGTGAGATGTATAGCATTTATATAAACGCGGGCGAAGCCGCAGGGCGAAAAGCTAGTACTTATTAAAAACAGGATCGGTGGTGGCATCAAAATTTTTTGTATAAAATTTGCATTTTCTTGCTGACTGTACATTATTTCCAAAATCTTTGAATGCAATTTGGAGTAACAAAAAAACTATAAATAGTCTTCTAAAAACGTTCCTATAATTTAACGGGTAACCCTTACTGCCCGGTCTCAAATATTTACCCTGTATGTTTATGTCCTGCAACCTGTATAGTGCCTTGTGGTGTTATCTTCGATCCACATTACGTTTGGTTGCAGCTATGATGGCGTGGGGCATGCCGCCGCCGCCGCCGCCTCCGCCGCGACCCGCCAGCCTCGCCTCGCTGACGACCGCCGAGCTGCAGCTTATGGAAGGAAATGAGAGAAGGAATATTGAAGCGCGCTTGACGGTATGTTTAGTAGCCGCTGTACGTTGACGCTAAACCGAGACCCATGTAGTTGGACTACAGTGGCTTTATGTTGGGAATTGGTGTCAACTTTAACCGGCCAAACGAACATCATCGGTGTTTAGTTTACAGATCGAAGGATCTTGACGTTCCCCCTACAGTGCTCTATGCCTATTTAAGGGATCTATTATCTGTCTATCTAAAAAAAAATGTTACGTTTATTAACAGCAAGAGCGACAAAGACAGATGCTTCAGACTAAAATACTTAGATTTCCAATGAATACACTGAATTTGTGGATGACAATCGTATCCAAGGCAATCAACACTATGATGAATATATTTTTGAAAATGTTTTTGTTAGCGTCAGCAACCGTCTAAGCAAATTAGAACTGTGTCTGACTGTCTGATATAATTCCAGCTGCTCCGCGAGATCCAGGCGATGTTGGACGCGTCCGCGCTGCTGATGCAGCAGTACTCGTCGGTGTCGGCGCGCGCGCCGCGCAACGCGACGGTGGCCACGCAGACGGATATTGTGTAAGACGAGAATCTTTATATCATTTTAGTTTATGAAAGTAAAATGAGGATTAGCCCTTTGAAGTGAGAGTGGGCAGACCATTAGGTCGGTGAACAAATGGCCGATGGGGCCGAAAATTTGCCGAAGAGTGCAAACCACGGGCCGGAAAACTAAGTGTCGGTCGTCCGCCTACCAGGTGGACGTGTATGTGGGATCAACAAAGCATAACCTAAATACCTAGTCATTTATTTGTACAATGTAATACCCAGGACGGAAACTGAAACGCCAATGACGCTGAAAAAGGAACCCGACGTAGTCCCGACGACAAGCTTCAAGCCGCCGCAGCCGCAGCCGCAGCCTTCCACGAGCAAAGCGAACGTCAGCGACGAAACACCTGTCACTTCGACAGGTGTCAATGACGCACTAAACTCTAGCAGGTAGTTGAAATATATACTAGCATTCAGCCTCGCGGCTTCGCCCGCGTTTTAATATTTTGCTCATATCAAAAAAATAATAATTAAAAAGCATCCTATGTCCCCCTCCAAATTCTAAGCTATTTCTCCATCAATTATTAGCCAAATAAATTCAGCCGTTCTTGAGTTATAAATACTATTTATCGTGTCAGTCACACTATTTATTAAATCGTGTTAGTCACTATTAGAGTAGCAGCACAGTTTACAAAGACAGACTATTCACATAAAACATGATGAGTACTTACATGGTAATTATACATGTATTTAGCATGCAGATTATGTTATGTTATTAATGTGTTTTGGTTATTGTTGCAGAGATAAGACTGACGCTGATGCCGAAGAACTAAGAAGACGTCGACTGCAAAAATTTACGATGGAGAAATGAGTTAAACTTTTTGTTCCATTATTTCCCTATTATTTAATGTACAAAGTGATTCAGTACGCCTAAGCATTGTGTATTCTTGACAACAGAGATAATGTATTTATGTTTTTGTAAATATAAAGGGATATACACATAAATACATAACATGATACTTTGCTTTTCACATCACTCAGATAAAACTATTTCTAAATAATAGATAACCATATTTTGTAAACAGTTTATTGAACTAATCTAATCTAAAATTAATTTATAATTAGAAATGTAAGTCTATGAGTTATAAAATGCATTGATGTAACCATAAACTTTGTTGTTATAGTTTTCCAAAACGGGTCTCCCTCCAAAATAGCGACATGATCCATACAGCTTCATATTATTTTTGCAGTACCATACATTTCTGGTACCTTCCGTGCCACTAACATTCAATGTGTTAAGTTCCAGAATACCAAAGTGGAAATTTTGTCCATCGGTTTGTATGCAGTTGAGGTAGATGGGTTCTGGCAAATCCTTCACATTTTCCTGTTGAACAGAATGATTTACGTTTAAACAATACTCATTTCAATCATTTTAGGCATTTAACAAATAAATAATAAAATGTTAATTTCTATGAGTTGCATATGCTATTTATATCAGAAAGAAAGTTAGAAGACAAACATATTTTATTACATACCCCATGAATTTGTTTAGCATATGCTGAGGCAACAGTAAAAGCATGGGTCAGAGATCTTCCAAGCACTTGCTGATCAGTGACCGGGGTCTCAAAGATGTTGTTGACCTCAGTTTTGTTATAATTCAGCCAGGCTGTATGAGGATGCCTTAGATTCACTGATGGATGGATAGCTGAAACAATGCACAGTAATCATATTTAGATAAACAGGCAATCCACAAACCATTTTATGTTTATTTTTGGTACTGATTACTAAAAAACTTTTTATTAGAAAGAAAAGAAAAGAAAGTCATAGTTAAGACAAACTTAATATAAATAATCACTTAATACATAATCTTATAACTATGAGTAGGCATCCAACTCAGCTTTTTTTATTTCGAGTATAAAACCTTGTGACGAGCATTGGTCAAAGGTGGTGATACTTGAAGAAAGTTTTTTGGTGTAAAAATATTTAACTATTAAATATTTAAATTGTAATGTTTTAATAGCTTAATTTATTACTTACGGTATTTGCTTGTTTCTTGATAGAAATGTTCTGGAGGTAATGTGATGGTATATTTCACTGGATACAAATCAGGGATTTCCACAAATGGAATATCTTTCTCTGTGTCATGGTAAACAGGCTTATTGCTTGTAACAAGTATATCTGATATTTCATGAAACTTTATCAAATCTTCCTCCTTGTCAAATACTGCCTGACTCTCAACATCATTGACTGCATATTTACTTTGGTTTACTTCTTTATCATTTGTCTTTTCTACTAATTGTAGAAGTTTGTTTGATAATATTTGGCTGTAAAAATAATATTTTATTTTATCACATAACATACATGCATACATATTAGGTAAGTAAAATTGGATATAATAATCATTTATATGTGATTAAACTACTTACTTGCGTCTTCTATCAGTTATCCCAAGAATTCTTGGGAAGTTGTAAGCAGGTCTTGCCTCATCTTTGATTTTAGGTAGTTTCTTCTGTTCACAATCAAAAACATTTGCAGATAATATGGCCTTTTTGATATTCTCGTGGATCATTGTCGGAGCTGGAAGTTCTGCCAATTCTTCAATCTTAGATGGCAGTTTATTTTCAGCAATGACAGTCTTAGTAAGTACTTGTGCTTGTGAGATTCCCTCAAGGAGGACATTAGTGTTGCGGAGAGTGTAGCACGGCCGGGGCTTGTACTCTGGGTGGTTCTCATCGAGAGGAAGAGGAATCTCGTATGGTCCAACAATATTTACACTGAAAATTACGAATGTAACTTAAAATCATATTCGAGATTGAACCTCATTGAAAAATGAATGGTTGGTACATACCGTTGGTGTTCTTCAGGCTTCCTATTGATGAATTCGATCGCATCTTCAACTTTAATACCCTTCGCTGTTAAATATTCCTCTACGTGAGTATCAATGGGAGTTCGTTTACCTTGTATCGCCCAGTGCTTTTTAAACATAAAACCTATATGTTGTCGATTTAAAACTAACGTTAATTTCATTTTGGCTGTTGTAGTTGTATCTTTTTTAAGTTGAAACTTGAAATGAAATAGAATGTATGTTTCTAAATCTATAACAACATAACCTCAAAAATAAACACTAGGCGACAGTGACAATGACAAATAAAGTGTCATAATAGTGCAATATTAGTGTTTATTTATTTATTTATTTTAAGGACTCCCAACAAAAGATACATTGATATATATTCTAAACATTATTCACAAGGTCTTCGAAACTTATGCTCTTTTAATTACAGGGGGCCACAGCGTGCACATTATTTTTAGACAATTTTATGGCTGAGACTTATAACTAAACTTATGGTTAAAAAAAAAGAAAAAACTAACTAGATAAAAACTTAAAAATAACTTAATATTGAAATAAAATGAAAATAATTATTTTATATAATAAAGATTCATGAAAGAGTAAGTCTACAAGTTCATAAGAATTTGTGGCAACAACTAGAAACTTTAATCATTATATAAAAAAGAAAAAAAAATTAATAAAAAGGTTATTCAGGCTTGGGGTAATTGGTTAGATCTTGGTAGTAATATTTTATATAAAGATCTTTTGAATTTAGGCAACTTATCAGAAATATCGATGTCTTCAAATTTTGAAAGAGTATTGTACTGGCGGAAGAGTCTTGGCAATGAATAATGTTTACCTACATTAGTCCTACAATGTTTTGTAGCAAAAAGATTATAAGATTTTTTCCTAGGTAGTCGGGTTGGAGCATGAATTTCAAGTTTGTTGACAAGTTCGGTTGAATCGATGCTACCATTAAACATTTTGTGCAGAAACACAAGGTCTAAATAAGTTCTGCGAAATGAGAGTTCGTGCATGTTATAGTGTGTGAGCCTGTCTTTGTAACCTGTCTTTGTGTTATTCCCGTTCGCCATACTCCAAAAAAAGAAAAATAATATGATTATGATTTAGCACGGAAAATGTAGTTTGTAGTTATTCTACCACGATATAACAATATTTCCCACAGTCACACGGAACCATGGAGACTCCTGATAGGTACATCCAACGGCAAAAGAAAAGGTAAACCCTGTCTTTGGGAGAGCGTACCAATTGCCCACAGAACATATATTTCGAATATTACCTGCTGGTCAAAGACCTTGAATACACCTAAATTTGTACCTGCCTTTTGTCGTGATTATATTCTCTTTGATTTTGTCCGTTATGCCTTAACGTCAATGATTTTTTATAGTAAAATCATTGCTTAACGTAGTGATTTCATTCTCTTTGAGAAATGGCATCTAGTTTCTCGAATTTATGTTATTAGAGAAATCTAGATGCGGTATTATGGTCCTGAATTATTAAAGAGTTCAACGAAGACATGGTGGTGTAAAATGGCATGGCCTGTTCATTTGAGCTTCTCTGTGGTTCAAGATTATGCACAACGTATGGGTAGTCCAAAGTTCACCTCCCTGAGGCCTCAGACACGTATATATATAACGTAGTGATTATATTCTCTTTGGCCTCAGATCACAAATGTTGCCCTGGTGGTGGAATTCCAGTTTTTTGGTAGAATTTTTTTATTATTATTAGATTTACCACGACATACCCGTACCTATAATAGTAGTTTGTGTTCGCCTGTTAAAATGTACAGAAAATGTTTGATAATTATGTAGTTTGTACACTGTTGGCGTTCCTTTAATAAATATATAAATCTGCTGCTGCGGCCGTGCCTCCAACTGTAGATATCCGTTTCCCTCTAACCAGTGTTGCCATTGATACGGCAATTGCCGTATTATACGGCAATCCACGTTTTATTTTCAGCAAATACGGCATACGGCAGGACTCTCATTGCCGTATCACAATATACGGCAATTGGCTGTAAGTGAAACGAAAGTGAAACTAAACGTTTTTCACTAGCGTAATAAATGAACACAGCCGAGGAAATCCTGACTTTTCCTGACTATAAACATAAGGTCATATTTTATAGCGACTTTACACTGTAAGCGCGTTAGTCGACTAACTAGGTCTGAAGTCTCGCTCAGTTTGCATAGGCTAGAAAGAGATGCCTTCTGTTCAACGCAATCCGAAATGAACTTTATTGCACAGTTTACTGGCTTCACCATTCGCTGACAAGACACAAATGTTGTATAGTCTCATTATTAAATACCTCCGTAGGGATTAGCCAATTTATTTATGTATACTTATTGAATTAAGAAATTTTTTGTTTTGGTATAAGAATTGTTAAGTTTTGTTAATTTAAGTTAATTCCTGTTATTATGTTTTTCCGATAAGGCGATGTGGTCGCTCAGCGACAAAGCCTTGTTCTAGTAATTAAATAAAAAAAAAAACTTTATTGCGTTGCATTTAGAATCTAAAATTTATTTTTCAGAAAGATAGGCCAGAAAATCCATTATTTTGACCAAAACCCCATATCGTGCCATCTCTCTCGCTCTTTTTTTGACTTTATTCTACTGAAATACGGCAATTTTAATTTTTTTTCCCTAAAATACGGCAATCCAGACTGTGACATACGGCAGCTCAACTTTTTACGATAGCAACACTGCCTCTAACACACTTCTCACATGTTGTAGTTCCACGTACCTACTGTGTGGATCACAAAGATAAAAATATTTTATGACCAAAAGCACATAAATTGGCCCCGCCATTCTAGAGGTACTTACATAAAATTACAACGTAAAGTGGCATTGATTTTTATCTACCTACCTACATAATAATGTAGGTACCTTTATAAATTTAGCATATTTTTAATATTATCCTGTTATATTAGGCTTTGCGATGATTAGCAGACAAACATGGTGGATGATGCATTAAATAAAATAACGAAGTATTTTCGTAAATATATATATTTAAATTTATATCTTCCATCAATACATACGACACTATACATTCAAAAATTTGGCCATAACTACACATAGGTCTCACTTTAAATGGCGGTCGCTTACAGCTTATTATAAATTACACTGTTATTTCTCAGATAATTGGTAAGTATAATATCTAATCTTTGCTATTTTCCAAGATTTGCCACAAGTGTTTAAATATTTTAAAATCTAAAATGGCAAAACTTGTGAGCAGTATTTTACCCACAAAACATAAGTTTGACCTATAATTTGGTAAGGCGGGAAGACATTAGTGTATTAAAATGTTCAGTTTCCAAAACAGCACCGTGCAAGTACCCTCAGAAAATAATTAATGAACCATTGCACTTCACATAAAGCAATAAGTATGATATTGATGGAGGAAAATTCTTTACAAAATAAACTTATCCAAATATCTTCGGTGTATGCTAGGAGCTATAAAAATTGAAAATAATACAACTAATTTAATTTCATACTAGTAAGACATTACAATCCCTAATCACGAGATCAGCGACTTGATGACGTCACCCAGCTGTTGCTATTGTGATAACATATAAATGTATTGTAGATTTGGCGTTCAAAAGTAAAAGGTAAAGAAACATTTATAAATTTATTTAACAAAATTATTACTGATATTGGGTCTATAGGATACTTTTAGAGTCTTAAAATTGATTGAATGTGTTAAGTATTTTACCAATTGGTGGGAATTTAGACTGACAAAAATCTTTGGACTAATTTTTCTGTATCGTAATAAAAATCTTTTGTCCATTCACAATCTGACTATGCATTTAATTTATTCGCATATTGTAACAATTTGCGAATCAAACATACAACACTTATCCTAACAATAATACCTAATATTATAAAGTAACAAAATTAACTTATATTTACAGTTATCGTTATAACTATAGCAGAATTTTACTATTTTAGTACTAATTTCTTTAATTTTATATAACGTTGCTTTATATAAACCAAAGGATATTTCTGGGGTAATTCAAAATGAACAAGTATGAAGTATATTTGTAACAATGTGTGGGTATGCCGATCTAATACTGGCAATGAGATAAAAACAACATTGTGATTACGTAAGGCACCATTGGTTTGGTACTAAATTATTATGTTACGAGAACCATGTTTTCACTGGTGGCTGTATGAGATCAAAACCGACATCTTGAAAGCTAATATTTGCAGCCTGATAGCGATCGTTGATAAGAAACATGATCAAAATACTATAAATAAAACATTTATTTGCTTAACGAAAAGGAGTTTTAAAGCGAGTGAAGTCGAAGTTGATGAATCAATCGAAGGAAGTAAGGACGTGCGACGCAACTATTGTTTTGCGAAAACGGAGTGAGCTCGCGAGCTGTGATCGAGTGTTCAGTCGTCGTCTTTCTTCTCCATCTTGGGCTCGTACATCGCGTGGAGCTGCTCCGGAGATATCCTGTAGTAAAAAATACAAATTATGATATTGCAATCTTATTATTCTTATCTCTGTAATTGTGGATTTGACGTTAGAGTTCAAATGTAAAGAAATATTTAATACCTACTCTATTTACAAAATCTACCTACTATCTAGAATATCACATAAAATATGTATGTGGTAAATTGTAGTTACGTTTTATCAACGTTACGTTGTTATCTGTGACGTTACGTAACGTCACTATCAGTGTGTACGGGCATTCAATGTGTTAAAGTTATAGGGGAGAGTGGGGTAAACGCGAACGCCGGGTAAACCCGAACACAACGGTTCTGATATGTTAGAAAGAGATATACATATTTCACTTGTCGCTATTTCAAAGATCACGCCACCACTAGTGCCAGTCAACGACCCGAGCAACGCGGACGCACGTACTTTTTAAGGTATGCAATTTGTTATATTTTGCAAGATTTTGATGTAATTTTTTCGTAAATGCAACTTGATATTACTTGATTTTTATTAACAATATGTATTTAACTTTTACTTACAGGAATTCTTACATAATAAGGCTTATAAATAACATTGACGTAATCGGCAAAAGTAATACAACCTAAAATATTTAACTCAATAATTTTTTTTCGATTTGGCGGGGTAAAGGCGAACTAACATTTCGGATAATCTTGAATGTTCGTCATTACCCCATCATTTTGTTGATTCCCAGTTAATCTAATTTGTATTATTGTTCCAGATGCCTCTTAATTACAAACTAAAAACAGTGACGAAATACAGTCTAGAAGATCTCAAAAAGGATATAAATGATGTTCAAACCAAATATCGTAATTACCCCACTTGGTGTTCGTATTTACCCGACAATGTCGGGGAAAGCCGAATACATAAGAGTTTTGTATTTTGTTCATTATGTTCATACTTTATTAAAAAAATATAAATGTTGTATAGTTAATTCATTGCATAGATAAGTAAACTTTATAATAAAACAATTAAAGAAGCTTTGAGATCAAATTTCACTGTTTCATTTGAGTTTTCCCTTAGGTGTTCGTATTTCCCCCACTTTCCCCTAGATAACGAATTCGAAACCAAATATGTATCGTAAAAAGGACAATCTATCTGTGTTAGATGGACATCGTCTCTATTATTATATGTAGGTATCTACCAGATGATCGACTTTTGTTACTGAAAACCAAATCGCACGATTTGATATAAGTAATTTTTTGTATAATCACAATTTAAGTATCTAGTATTAAAATTAGTTTAGTTCAATTAATGTTGATGTAGTAATCTACGAAAAAAATAAATTAATACAATATACTAACCCGAGCAGGCTCTGCAGATCACAGACAAAGCGGTAGACATAGCGTTTGCCGGCGGTTTTGTGTATGATGTTCTTGTCGTAGTAGTAGCGCAGGCCGCGGGACAGCTTCTCGTAGTTCATCTTAGGCTTGTTCTTGCGGATGCCCCAGCGTCTGGCCACCTAGAGAAAACAATTTATCTATTTAATAATAAAATAAAACATTCTGAGAAAAAAGTCCAGACTAGGTTTAACGTTTTGAAAGTTATATTAAAAACGCATGCTAATTGCATGCTAATTAAAGTTAAAATTAAATTAATAGGCCACAAATCAAGATTATAATGAAACTCTTTTCAAAATAATAATCCAAACATTGGTGCTACAGAACTCCTTGGCACCGAAAGTATTAGTGTTGTGTACATACCTCATCAGGATCTGTGAGCTTGAACTCCCAGCCGTCCCCGGTCCAGGAGATGAAGCCCTGGCAGCTCTTGTCGGTCAGCAGCTCCAGCAGGAACTGCCACAGCTGTATCGGACCTGAGCCTGTAACGTGACCACACATTTGCTTTACGATGTATGGGCTTATTGGGGTATTATGAAGGGATTTCCGAGTACTTTATAAAATCGGGTACTAATATTACAAAACAGTATCTACACTGACGTGCGTAAATAGGTAATGCGTAGATAAAATTTATATAAGCTTAGGAAGAATAATTTCGTAGCTTTGCTACGACGTAGCTCTTGTTGCCTACGTTTCTTTTCAATACAAAAGATTTCAACGGACACCATTTTCTTCTATTGTTTTCGTGATCGTATTTAGTAAGAAGTTGGTTTAGTATAAAAACCAACGCTAAACGTCTTGCTTGCGTAGACCAGGTGATATGCAGAGAAATAACTGTATACCACCTCGTCCGTATATTTAATCTATCGTCTCAGCGTCCACACGCGCTTACCGTTTACCGCTTAGTTTCTGTTTTGTGCAAGCATTCTCAAGCATGTCGGTGTAGCCGGCGCCTTAGAGTAGTGTAACCACGTACCAGTGAAGCAAGGTCCCGAGGCCGGGTAGGGCAGCTTGTCCTGCGGGATGAGCGCGTGCTGCTCGCTCGGCCACTCGCTCCAGTCCGCGCAGCCGCCGCCGTACTCGGGCGCGTAGCTTTCACCGTAACCTTCGCCGCCGTACCTCCCACCGCCGCCTGAGAAAATGTGCTTTGTTTAGTACAGGATTGAGGTGAAAATTTTAGGAATCTAGCTATAATCGCAGACACAACGACAATGAGTTACAGTATGATAGTTAAAATATAAATGATATAAATTACTAGATAATGAAATAATATAATTTTGACATCTTAGGTCCATATTTATTTACAATCTACATATAACTTTTACATCTTTTTCCAATGATCCTACATTGGATACCATAGAATCACCACTAAAAAGTGGGTACCTATCAAAGTACGAGTAGGTACCTACGTACATAGTTCCTGTAACATTTCCATCAAGAGAGCAGTTTGTTTAGTATCTCTCAACTCCTTCATAACCAATACAAAAAAAAACATAAATGAAAAATGCTATTCAGTTCAGTCAAAATAAAACTCAAAGTTGCCAATTAACACCCGTCAACATGAAAATATCACAGAAACGCGATACGCACGTCACTAATGAACCAAAGAACCAAACGAGAGATTCGTCTTCTTGAAATTGTATAGCTTCATTAATTTACTGACCAACTCGCTTTAATTGTTGCCTTGTGATCTTTCATAATAGTACGGGAGGCGACGATGCTAAATGGGGATTTACTCGAGCGTCAAAGAGACCTATTGGGTTGCATTTGGTAGATGATAAGAAGAAAAAAATTGTATGAGACCGATGTGTTTCATCAGTGGGGGAAGCGACCATAGATAAATAAAAACTTATTTAAAAAAATACTGTTGTATGGACGTACTTAAGCGCGTCAGTTAGTGATAGATTCTATGAATCAGATTCAATAAATTGAAAATCAGCTTAACATACTTACATACTTAAAAATAATTTAGGAAATATGATTGATAATATACGTTTGTAAATCTGATTGTTTACACGATTGGGGTGGAAGTACGTAAAAGTTAAAAAAATAAAAATCGCGACTCATTTTTTATCAAAAAAAAGAACAAAAAAACTGGCATTTCTAAAGGTGTTAGAGCGTCAAATTTAGATGTATATGGTTCATCTCTATGCTCTGATTCTACCATATCTTAATCTGACAATTATCTAAAGTGATGCGCCTAATATGACAAAAGTAAATTTTGTTCCCTTATAATTCACGTTCGAACATAGATAGATTTTTTATATTTGGTGGAGGTACTTATCTGGGTACTAGCTATCTCCAGTATCTTAATCTGACGCGCTCGAGTAAATCCCGAAATCCCCTCTTCGGCTCCCCTACTATAATGAATTCTTGTGGTTTTGTTGCTTTCAAGATGAGATTTATAGAGTCGTTATAACGCTGTTATGCATTCTGACTGCTTGTGATGGGAGAGATTTGAGTCAGCACTGTTAGTTGTTAGGATGATAGATCACTTTTAACCTAATTATATAAAGACTAAAGTTATGTTTACAATTTAGTAGAAAGGCTCATAAATCTGAAGTTTCAGCGGTTTTAGACGCGAACATTTCAACAAAGATCACAACAACAAGTACCTATAGACATAATTTATGAATGACGTGGGTCCCAATGTTAACCCATGTTGATAGAGTACCTACTGAAAAATCAACCACTAGATCTAGGATTCCTTCTGGTTTCTAAGTAAATAAAGTAAATTATAGTGGTTGAACCTAACTTGTTATATGGTGTCAAGACGATGATGATGACATACTCGTGACATATAGGTAGTTGAAAACTCACCTCTGGGATAAGGCTTGGTGGTATACGCGTGAGGCTGGTACTTCTGCTCGTGCGTTAACAGCGGTTGCGTGTGTGCGTGCGCGTGGTGGTAGTACTCCTCGAGGTAGGGCTGCGCGGGGGCGGCGGGGGGCGCGGGGGGGTAGTCCGGCTGGTAGTACTCTTCGAGGGGGGAGGTGGGAGGCGCGGGGGCCGGGGCGGTCGCCCCCGATTCCGTGTAGCCGTAGGAGGTGTCGCGGGGGCCGCCGGTTGTGTAGCCACCTGGAAGATAGGACACTGTTTGAGAAATATGCAGGGGTAAAGGTCTCTTACAGTTAGATACCTAAGGTACTTGTACCTTACTTAGCTCTTCATTGACTCGGTCAGAATCTGAATGAAGTACCTAGGTACCTACAGACTAGGTATACATTAAATAATGAAAATAGCATTATATTTCTAAGTCGCTCAAATCTTAAAATAAGTCTGAGCGAGAGCTAAGTCGCATACCAATTCAGTATTGTTTTATATGGTTAGAAGTAAATCTTTTAATATACCTTTTGTATGTATTAGGTATAAATTAATAATTTTCTTTGACATATTATAATGATTATAGATAGTAAGACATTACCAAATATCAAAACAAAACTGAATAAAATAGGTATTTGGTCGCATGTTAGTCATATCCCAATTTACCAAAACGAAATTCTTTGTTCTACATGTGTCAGCCAGCGCGTGGTCAGGCACTGGGGGGCTATATACCGAGAGGGGGGAGAGAGGGTACAGTAAAGGCCGAGAGGGGTGGGGAGGGGGGTCGAGGTGTGGGCCGCAGTCCTGCGCAGAACAAAGGGCGCGTCGTGAACCGCGACGGTCGCGCATGGCCGCCGACGCCGCGCCGTTGGCCTCACACGCGTCTACTGATTTTTTCTTTCAAAATTGGTTTCGCAGCGATACGATCTAAATTTTTCTCGGAACCTTGCCGTTGTTCTTGTTCTTAGAACTTATCGCTTATCACCTTTGTTGCGGGTTGATAAAGGTGAATTAGTATTTTATTCGACTAACAGAGCATATCTACCTAACATGCTCTACATTAAAAATGTAGGCACTGTTAATTTTTTCCGTCATTATAATTTCAGCTGATGCGGTGACGAATAATGTCTGGCCGTGGACGTACCACGGTTACACATCATAGGTAGGTATATACCTACTTCTCGTATAATTATATTTCTGAAGTAGGTGTACCCACGGAGTTTAAACTAAGTTTTAATACAACATCTCCTCTCTAATAAAAACTCCATGGGTGTACCTATATAACAAAATTCATACGATAACGAATAAAAGTGATCTTGGCCCAGCTACTTTTGTTTGATAAATTAAAACATCCAGGAAAGGCAACAAAAATAAACATTGCCATAACTAAAATCAACATCATTTAAATGAGCATCCCCAGTAAAAATATGTGCACATAATATCCGCAGTTAAACGTGTCTGGACTGTACTCACGAAACATTATTAAACATTACCTCTTAAGTTCTGTGTTAAGAAACATTACCCATTCTGTTAAGATGACTCACGCACGACTGACTTATTTAATTACAGTAGGTATTAAGTTCTGCATTTAAAAAGGTATCTTATAAGAAGAGATCTACCGAGTCATTAATTTTACTATAATAGCTTTCGTAGTTGTTTCGTGGCTAAAAATTTATTTTTATCACGGTAATTTCATAATCATCATTTCAATATAATAAACCCACAAATTTAATGACTCTATAATCTGGATAAACGGATGATCTAGTTCTTAAACGGTAAAACCGTTAAAATCTACTTTTACGTTTAAAAACTGTCCATATTGTTAGGCACTGGATTGAAAATCTACGGTCTCACGAGAACCTTTTGGCCACAACGGCCATGTGTGTTTCGGTTATGTGGCGTGCCCAGTCATTTTAAAGATGTACACTGTATGGATTGCCCAGCAGTGGGACAGTAACTGCTAATAAAAACATTTTAATGCGCGATATATGCGTGTTAATGAAAAGGTCAGTAATCGCACGGCCGTGTTAATTTTATGAATGTTTTGCATACATTTACTGAGTCGGTAGGTAATTATGCTAAATACTAAGCTTAATTCCTGCAAATTGCATTGATAGGTTACATTTTAATGAATGTTTTTTTATTGTTCGAAAAATCGATTTTATATCTACTTTTAGGTGACGAAATGAAATGTTATGGTTTTTAATAAGTTTGAATGAAGTATTGTTAATTTTTATTTCCGAAGAAAAAAAGATGGCTTAATACGACAGATATGTACCTACTTATAGGTATCTTAACAGTGACAAAAACCATAGTCCAGCCAAGCAAGAAATTCTATTTTTAAATTATTTAAGTATAACCTCTTCAATGTTGCATACGGTCAATAAAGTGCCTAGGACCACAGTCAACCACGTGATAACGTTCTCACGTCTATTGTTCGTGATATATGTTTCATATAGAATACGTATCTACTATATATAGTTCTATATATGCACGGTACACTGCACTCGACCATTTGTCACGCACGTTGTTTTATTTGCGTTTGTTTAGGCTTTGATTCGCTTGTGGGGAAATTTAAAAGATAGAGATTTATGCATTTAAAATTATTGGTGCGTAGTTGGTAGGTACCTACCTACGTAAATATGATTATAAGGATATAGTTATTTAAAATCAAGATTTAGATTAGATATTTGGGTTTAATGCATCGTTAATTATTAGAAATGATTCGTAAAAATATGATTAATAGCCTATTTCAGATTATTATGGTTTACAAATAAGAATACCTAAGTAGGTCTACCGACTTGCGCATCTACACTTAGGTTTATACCTATATTCAAATAATGAAATGCGAAGTCTATTATTTATTTTTAAACGGAACAGAAAATTATCAACTATAATACAAAACCTACCTATACAATGTACAATGGTGATGTCTTTCAAATTCGAAGGGAATTGGAAAGACTTCACCAGGAATTCCCATTATTTTTCAACACTATTTTAACAAAAAACTTAATTACCTTTTAGAACAAAAGCACGTATAGGTATACCTAAACAAATCACTGAATGCTGTCAACTGAACAAATTGAAGTATTTTAATGAAGTAAACCAACCAATTACAATACCCTTATGTCGAAATAGCATCGATAAATCCGGAGAAAACGTGTAAAAAGCCCTCCCGGGAGCTGAACCCGCGACCTGCGTCGTAACTTACGGACAGGGGAAACAAAGAAAGCAAGTAAAAATAACTTGGAACAAGGAATATTGGTACCTACTGAAACTAATTGCTATTAGCTTTTACATTAACGTTTCAGATAACATTGCCAGTAGACGTTGACCATTATCTTAGGGAAAACAATAAACTTAATAAAGGCACAAGTAATTAATGAGAATGAGCTTTTTAATTACAACCTCAATGAGAAATTACTTAGGATGGAAACCCACCTGGTTACTTTAAAAAAGATAAAACATATTTAAACACAAAAGAGGTTTTATGTTTAGTATTTGACAGACAGAGCGCTGAGCAAAATCGAAATTCGAAATTCATCTTGAGAATGCGTGTAGGGGCGTGAGGCGGCGCGGGGCGGGGCGACCAATGGAGCGCGGCCACGCCTCGCGCTCCAGCCGCCAGGTCGAAAGGTCGCCACTCTCCGCGACCATTGGCGCACTCTCCACAACTACAGAATCACCAAGATTTATTCAACTCGCCTCTCACTCAAACGACTATTTTACGAGCACAAGAGCTACATTCGATCGCTACTTAAGCTTCATTACGGAACGGGTACAATGTTCATTATTCAATTGAGCTCGCATTGAATATTTCAATTAGATAAACGGTGCGAGTTTGGCTCCAGATGAAACATTAGATTAATATCTCAACACGTGATGGCAAGAACGCAAGTTGCGCGAGCACATGCGAGGTAACCTTAGACCTCCGAGCAGCTGTGACACGACTTATATTTTTTTTTACAAAATATCTTCACGAAACCTGAAACGTGCGAAAAAGTTCCAACGTTTTTTTCCTGTTGAGCACGCGCTAAGCTCGCCATATGTTGCCATCTTGATGACAGAATTACTTTTTATCCACTTAATTTTATTTTATTTGTACCTAATCATTAATGTAGATCAAACAGAATAATAATTCGTTAAGTCTTTTAGTTAAAAACGTTATAAAGAAAACTAAAATTTATTTATTTTGTAAATAATAAATGTAAAGCAAGTACAAAAACGATAGTTTTCATTCAGAATGATTCATCATCATGTCATATTGTTAACCATACATCAAAACGAATTGAATTATGAAAAGCACATCGCGCCAATTCCACTTTGGGAGCGGAAGTCAAAAATATGATTTTTTAAAATTAGAAGCAATGTCGGCAGGTGAGCTCAGCCTGACAGCGCGCAGACAGAATTATTCTCGCACTAATAACTGAACGTCCAAAACGTAACTATATTTTGACATAAATACGCTCTCGCTTTATTAATTAATCACCCATAAGTCCCAATTATCTATTTATGCACACTCATTAATATTTTAAGGAGAAATTATTTTAGTCAGCTTTATGCTCTTTATTATTTACAATCCAAAGGTAGTCCAAGAGATATAAATTTGACCAAAATTGTTTTATTTTCAAATAGATAATAACTTTTCCTAGAAAATATTTTGTCATGTTGTTTATTTGAATAATAATCCAGTGAAAACGATAAGAGAAGGAAATTGCTGTCAGCAAACGATGTTAAATCAAATTCAAAATTGGAACATCTTTCGGCAGGAAGTTTTTAATCTTTTTAAAATTACGCGTTGCCAGTGTCGCTTATTTATTTCGTTCATTCCGATGCGTTTTCATGTAGATACCTAAGAGTATTCGCCTCATCAAATTTTAGTATACCTAGTACTCGTAGTTAAAATAAGCAGCATAAATAACCACCTGATACATTTCGTTACTAAAGATAGGAGCATAGACTAGAAGCGATGTTTTTCTACAAAAATATTTTCATCTATTAATAATTAATAAATTGGCTGTAGGTAATCTACTCGTTTTACGGTTATGGGCCGATTTTTATGACTAGCGAAATGGCGTACCTATCGTTTAGCATGCGATATCTTAAAATAGCTTTCCACCTCTGTTCATTTGAACTCATAAAATACCTAATACATAGAAATCTAGGATAACAACAGATAATATCCGGCCAAATGTAGGTACCTACATTAATTTACAAGCTGTCGCGACAGATGTTCAAGCATTTACCTATTATTACAATGGATTATAAATTCAGTTCGATGGATTAATTGGAGGATTTTTAAATATTTTTTTTTGTGATAGGTATAAAATAAACTAGTTGGTTTAGGAATCCAGGAAATCTGGTGACCTAACCTACTGATTACTAGAGAAATTACCATGATACTTTGTTTAGACCTAGTCAATATAGAGCTATGAAATTATAGACTGGTGACAATCTATTAAGAGATAAGGTGTTTACTAGATATTGTTTTCTACGTTATATAGAATTGTTTACTCGTTTATTGAAATCGAAAAAGGTAAATGTCTGTTTTTCTGATAAAGAAGTCATGAGTGTTTTTGGTAGAGGTATTTATATTAAATACCTAAGGCAAGCGTTTCCGTTGATACAATCACCTTATAATTAAATTGAGTGGACATTCTGAAATAGTGAATATTTTTAGATGTTTCTTAACAGTTAAATAGTTTGATATTAGGAAGTTATTCATCATGAGTTGAATAAATTAATACGAACTAGTTTGGTTTAGGTAATTCGTATTGAATCGATGTTGATAGAATACAATAGCTTACTTGTAACTTGCGGTTTGGTAAATATTTTCTTTAAATAAAAGATAAGAGTAGGTATAGATTGGACATTAGCAAATAATGCACGTGAAATATGCCGTGTCTGTGCGTTAGTTGGTATGTGTGGCAGGTGCTCCGCCACCTGCGCACGCGCTTACAAAAACCACGAGGGGCAGACAGGGTTGCCATGACAAATAGCAGTGTTGTTTACTTCTAATCTACGTTTATACTTAATTTTAATATTGTTATATTATATAGATGTTTCCTCTGAATGAACAGAGCTGAAGTCCTGGACCTGGAATTGATTCAGAACAATTGATAGTAATCAAATATTCAAATCCAGTTTAAAAAAAGTTAAGATTTAGTTAATATTTTGTTTCATACAATGGCAAGATAAACTGCAAATAAAAAGCATTTCAAAATAACGTGTTGTTTTTATATAAAAAAAAATTCGTGGTTATAGCTTGGCAACCCTAGCCAACCTGCGGGCCGCAAGGTTTAACTTGACCATTGCACTTGCAACAGCCGTAGGGGAAACCTTACAGACCTATGATTAATATTTTAGGCGGTGTAAACGGATTTGCAATATGTTCTGCAGGAAATAAAACTGTAAGTAAACGTAGGTATCTAAAAATCCGACATTTCAAAGTTGTTTGACTTACGAAACAGGAAAAGAAGGTAGGTTCACAATTTCAATGCCTTTCAAATGCAATAAAAATGTAAAGCATTTAGCACTATTATTGAATGAAAATAATAATCTTCAATGGATCACTTATTATCAATGGATTACTAAGCGAAATGTAAAATAATCATGAATGAGTTGAACTCGTTTTCCGGATCCGTTTGCGAGACATAAAATTGCAGGCAGGATGTTGTCGGCGCTACGGAAGCGACGCGGGCGCATCATTGACTACGTGATGCCGACGTCACTTCCATTGATGAACAGAGAGATGAACACGTATCAAATATCGCGAGTGCATCGCACTAAAGCCAATATACATCCCATATAGGTAAATGTACCCATCAAGCAAACTATGATATGACCAATATTCACGATTACCAAGAGCCGTATGTTTTCCTGTGGTTTATTCTAAAAAGAATCTTATCATAAATTTATATTTGAAAATGTTGGTATCTTATTAACGAATTTCTTATAAGACTTTTAAAACAGTCTCCCCAGGTTCAAAAATAGTTAAACTACTAACATTTTTGTTAAAGTATTTTCACTAGTGAATATATTATTTTGATGACTTTGGTAAGTAGATCGATACAACATGATAAATCAATCGAGACAGGCATATCAAAAAACTCTTGGTTACTTGCTTAATTCACATGCGCTGTAATTTCGCCAAACAGGTTTCGAAGTATCATATTACTTAATTCACACTCATCGTGGTTTATACTAATAAGAACCTGTTTTACCGTGAGAATTGTTTGGATTATAAGGTTTCGCGTAATTTTGTGAGCTTACTGAAAGTTGAATTCGGTTTATAATGATCTTGTATCAATGCAGATCAATAAATTGTGTATATCAATTAATTTATTACAAAATATAAATTACCTTCTTAATAATTTTAGTTTAAGACACGTATTAATGGCATCATAGGTCACCTACGATGTTAATTACATTACTTAATATTTTGTGTATATAAATAGTAAATACAAAAAAAAACATCCTATCTAGCTCTACTTTATAATAATTATAATGTAATTAAATTCTCTACATAACTAAGTTTATTATTTCCAAGTCAGTCTTTAATTTCTCAGTAGGTATTTCAGATACCTACACAAGTTAATTAGTTTACAAAAGCGAAATTTCAATCGAAAACTTTATGATATAAAAACGGTTTATAGAAACGAAATTGCATTAGGTTAAAAAAGTGGATTCGACAGGCGGGGAACGGGAAGCGATTAAACATTTTCGTCTGGATTACGAGCGAGGCGCGGCAGCCGGAAGTCCATATACATTTTATGAATGAACCCGGGTACGTGTCTCTGGCGAGGGCTGTGACGTCAGACCTGTCTTTACTCCTAACTATTATGTAGTCTAGTCATTTTATGTTTTTACTGCATTATTGTAGGCTTTTTCTAGCTAGGAGAGATAGGAAAATGTAGAGAACCATTATGAAATTTTGCTTATAAACTATGTTTCTTGGCTTTGGATGCACATCGTTTGCACTCGGACTTCACTTACTAATATTAGGCCTCTCTTTATATATAGTTTGTACCAGGCACAAAGAAGTATTCATGTACATAGTGTAAGAATACTTGTAGACATTGGGCCTTGGGTGCTGTTGAGTGTCTAAAATACGGATAGATCAGTGTTCGTAATTTGAATACAACACTACACTACAGTATTTTGTATGAATATTCTCTATATTCAGTAAAAATCTTATCTTTAATTTTGGAATACCAAAGGAAGTATTGAATGCGTTTGCAATGCGCTACGAGTCTTACTATCGAATTAATATGTGCATATTTAAGCTTTGTTAGGGTATAATGTGAATACTATAATGGAATGAAACTAACATGATTATTCCATAAAGAACCAGCAGCGGGCAGAACTTATCTACATACAGTGGCATACATGTGGCAACAATAACACAACCACAATCTATAGTTTTTCTTATCATATTTTATGTAAAGTTATGACGTTGAAAGACAAAGTGGCGAGATAACGACCTCCATTCTGTTTTTATATTTGCTAATGAGCAGAAATATGGTAGCCATTAGAATACCTAACCGATAGCGGCGACGGGTCATCTGCCACACATCTGCGTTTGTTAGACAGGTGCTTCTAACGTGTTTTGTCTTATAATATAAATTCAAATTTTATTGAGCAATTGCTAAACAAACACCATTATTGGTTTTATGTAAACGGTACTTTTTTTTTAGTTAGAGTTTAATTGACTAGTTGAATTTTAATTTAAGTTTAGTAATCTTGGTAATTAAGGGATATGATAAAAAACAATAATAAACTGAAATATGTTTTACAAATAAAACTGGCTTGTCTGTCTCTTCATTATTTTATGCAAGTTACGTTCATGTTATGTAACGCCTAATTTATTTATTTCTAAGCATAGCTGTTAGCTTTCCCAAAATCTATATTAATAAAAGAAGTCTTGTTGTCTGAATCGATTTAGCTGAAGTTGGAGATGTAGCTTAGGTAAAACCAGGAGAAGGAAATGGAATTTTTACATTATATTTTACAGCAGGAAAATATTACAAGGCGTGCGAAGCCGCGGCGAGGAAAACTAGAATAATAAAGTAAATAAAAGTCAACGACCGCAAATTTCTATAAGTTCGAATCAGCTGAATTTCAAATCTATCTAAATCACAATTGCAATCACGTTAAGCATGGGATTTGCAACGTAAAAGGAAGGAAGCGATTATTGAAAGGTGAGCGACCTGGACCGTTACCAGCCAATGGTCACCATTTATGTGCACTGACCATTTGCCGCAATGACAGGCAGACACGGGTCGCCGATTACATCTGGAGGAACCATATACATATTTATACACGACTAAACAAATAAATCATACGGCAAAAACATTCCATTAGCGTGCTACAACTAATTTTCCAATATACAAGACCGCATTCTTTATTATAATTTAATCAATGATATGTCCTTAATTCTAGATTAAAATTCTCAGACAATTTTTAACAGATTTGCTAATTGGACAGGTGGTTGAAGTTCAATAGAATTGGGTTTTGTGAATTAATCTAATCCACAGCTTTTGTGAGCAGGTGGCGATTATACAATGGATTTTTATTAATCCTCTACATTAATACGAATTTGAAGTAAAATATATACCTATTTAAGATTGTCTTTCTTTAACATGAGTTTACATGAGTTTTTTTATCAAAATATGATATTTTTATTTACTTTCGTAATTTCGTATTGAAATGTAGCAGGTTGTCGTTGATTGCTAACTAACTCAGACCGAGTTAGTATCCTTTTCTTTTTAAAATATGGTCGTTATAATTCGTTTTGAGTTTGTAATTTTAAGTTGGATGTATCCTTAGTATAACAAAACCTATGTTTAAAATGAAATCAATCTCGCCACTTAAAACGCACTGTACTGTAATTAAAATGTATTCAGCGATTCATATTCGTCCTATTGTATCATCGTTCGCAAGTTTACATTTGTTTCACGTAAGCTAGGTATGCAAATGTAAGCTGTGACAATACTTCGAAGTTGTTTATGCGCGTCACGCGGCGGAAGTAGCTCGAGTGCGCCGGCGCACCCCACCACCGCCGGATCCAACATGGCGGAGGCGAAAGTGCTTCCGTTCTGAGCTTGAAAGTTCTCAATGAAACGCTTATATCTTGAATGAACATTGATTTATATCTTAAATTATTTTTGTAACGTGATTGAATGTTTTCAAATGAGTATCTCATATGCTCTGATAAAAAAAACAATGTCAGTAATTAAACTACAAACTGTATTAAGATTTGTTATACGAAAAACAGTAAACTTTAGATATACTTGAATATAAAAACAACAGGTAATTCTTTAATGCAAAACTATATTTTTTATATTTGCCAAATAGACATCTTATGATATTGTAATGAATTTTGATAAAATATAGGGAAGAAGAAAAGGTAAAGACTAAGTTACGATGGAATAAAAAATAATGCGCAATACGCAATTACCCGTTTTCATTTTAAAAATTAATAAAGAAATACTAATGGTATGATAAGAATTAAACTAATTAATTAATTAAAAGTATAATTAATGTTTAGATAAAAAGTTGTCTTATTCTCAAACTGCATCAGTTTGTCATAAAATTTCTATTTGTTTTAGTTTGACTTTTCAACATAAAAGGTTTTTACTACTGCGATAGTAATTGTTAATAAAATTACCCAAATAAAAACATTTATCTTATAAACAAATACGTAATAAATATATAAAATAAATGAATGATTAAAAAAAGTAGTAGTAACCTGGGAGTATATAGGAAGGATCGCACATAGGGTCCATCGCGGGATCAAACGCCAGCCGATTCTGTTCACCATAATGCAGTTTGTTACTGTTCACTGATTGTTCATAGTTGAGTCTGGCAACACTGGCCAGGGCCTGTTCATAGTTCAACCTCGAGTCCACGTCTCTAGCCTCCGCCGGGATCTCTGTATATTGCTTGTTCACTTTAGCACTGTAGTCTGAGAAGTTCAGTTTCGTAAGAGTAGACATAGGGATGTCCAGAGGCGCCGCGCACGGAGGGATGGCGGCTTCTCGAGGGGCTTCCACCAGGAGCATGGCGGACCGGGGTCCAAACCCCGACTCAAATATATCTAATACTCAAAACCACATCACTAAATACACTCTCAAAAAATCAGAATAAAAAAATAATATAAAACAAAGTATAAAAAACCTTGTACTAAAATTAAATCGCGTCACAACTCGAGCTTTCAGAGGCACGGAGCGTTCTGTAGCACCGCGTCGTAGCGCGCCTAATCAACGACTGAGAGCTTTCGGGCGGGCCGAGAGGGCGGCTGAGGAGCGGCCGAGAGTTGCCGAGAGTCGCCGAGCGCCGCCGAGCGCAGACCTGTCGCGCCACCTGCTGCCGCGACCCGCGCAACCAACTGTTGCGACCGTTGATTTTTTTTACCGAACCGGCGTTGCCCCCCTTCTTATGGGGCAGAATTAGCACAACATCACAAATCATGTCATGATTTTCAAGTAAACTATTAATTATTTTTACCTACCTTTCCATTACAATACCTACTAGATCTATCATAGTAGTATATTATTAGATATTTATAGATAAAAGGTAGATATTTAAAGCATATAGATTGTCTATTTTTGGTATGATGTTTTTACCCTTTTTTCCTTATTTTGTACGAAATAATTAGGTCACACGCACTACAAAGAATAATACAATAAAGTGAAATAATTAGAGCAGATTAATAAGATTCAATAAAATTCGTATTCTTAGAAAAATATTTAGAAAATGTTCCAAATGTACGAGCTCATTGTTACAAACTATCAAAGTCTATTCAAGTGTTTAACAATCATAAAAATAAATGCTATGTAATTCTGCTGTAATCTTGTCAAGTCTCACTCTATGATTGAAGTACCTATAGGTATTACATTTACGGAAACACAATAGTCATTTAAAACAAGCATTGTTTCGCGACTCTAAAAAACAAAATGATTGTACCTACCATCAGAAAGATGTTTCTCGTTGATAACAAACCCAGCTAATGGAAGTGACGCATTTTACTTATTATCCAGCGACCATGACTACTAAACTTCTATTCTGAACACAGAAATAAGGTAAATCATTAACGTTTTTCTTATCCTGGGAGTTAAAAATTGGTAAAAATTCACAATTATTCAATACACAATTGAGAATACATATTAACAAAATCTTATACCTACCTATCCTTATTATATTTAGCAATTTTAGTTTATTAAGGAAATTTTACTTCGATACGTATGTAAATAAGTTTGCAACATGCTTAGTCACAAACTTATTTATTAGGTACGAAACTAAAATAATTGTAGAACGTTTTGCAAACTCACAAAACCTTCGGTAGATAATATATAATTAAAGCAGGAAAACTCAACCAAAAAAAATTATATTACGTGTGGTTACTAAAACTGATGAAGATGCGAGCCCGATAAACCACTAGTTTCTAGTTCTTTTATTTATTTTACGATATTGGGCTCAAATGTTTGGTTTATTTCGAAAAATTCACGTAGCGTACCTACTATTGTTGATAATAATTACGTTATAATAACGAGTGACGAATGTGGCCTTGGCGTTGGCTATTGTCTGATGATGCTAAGACGGTACCCACTCGGAATAAGAAGCGACAACTCAAATTTTACTTATACACAATATACGTCTAATAATACTTAAAATATAGCTGTAGGTATAGCTTAAAAGCTATATATTATATTCATTATTATGTACTGGTTAGAGGTTGAATTTCATTAAAGTATATATTTTAAATAAGTTCTAGGAGCCATTTAAATAACGAAGATACATTCGTATCTTTAAGATTATCTTTATGTCCTTTTATTGATATAGGACTGCTTGGCAAATGATTTAAACCAGAAAATCTACATTTATCAAGTATTTTATAAAACGACAAAACAAATAAAGTTGATTATTTAGTATGTAAGACGGTACCGCTATAAATGTGCGAACAATAGGCACTACCGGTAATGACCTCTTTGAGACTTTACATAATTTAACGATTCATGAATACGCTTGCGATTTCAATAGCTACAATATATTTGAATGAACGATGATTTAAATAAAGGTTACTTACCTACTTTAAGTAGAGTAAACTTTATGTTTGAAGTAATATCTACTAGTACCTTTACCATTTTAGTAGATATTACAATAAAAATAATGCAATTATGTTAGATTATTCGATTTATTCGCTCGATTGTAACTTGCGCCTATAAATGTTCCAATTAAAATATTTTTGACGCCTAGGACTATGGCAGTGATAATGATAATGGTGGGTCATGTTGAGTGCTCTTATTACCAGAGGTCCACGACAGTACAATATCCAAATTTGCACTTGGAAATAATAGCGCAAAAAACGTTTCAGCTGGCACAGAAATCTTGGAATCAGGATGTTGACAATATCAAGGATATTGAGACAGATGTTGCAATATCAATATCTGATGATAAGCAACTCGATTCGATGGGAGGGCACGAGCTTAAGGGCGGGCCTGACGAAAACCGGGTCAAGTTACAGGGGTGGATGTTACATCGCAATTGTCGAGTCTGGGGTCGAGTGGGGCATAATAGCCACCTGAGCACGTGTTCAACCGGATATAGAGGGCCTATTGTCTACGGAGGAAGCGATTTAGACGGCCCGACGAAAAGACGCTGATTTTTTTACTGCAGGTATAAGGTTTTGTGTGTGGTAAGGCTTTTGTTTAGGTCTTCGCCTATACATTATTTAAATTCGACTAGCATATTACATATATTAGTTTTATGTCTTGATTGTGTTAATAATTACTGTTCGCGGATGTTATCAATCATTTTCAAATGTATAGGTATAGTAAAACCATTTCTAAAATGAACGCCTCTCTACCGAATTCTGTATTTTTTTTTCTGTGTATTCTGTTTTTCTGTATTTCCTTTCACACGTTGAAATCATCACGGTTTTGTGGAGGGGAGTTCATTTTTAGAATGGTTTTACTATACCTATATAGATCCCGTTACGAAATACATGTATCTAACTTTTTATATTATAAGCGTAGAGAAACAGCGAACATTGAAATTAAAACATGTTTCAAATTTCATTTTATCTATGACAGAACATGCTATAGATTTTGTTATGGCAATGCAATTAGAGAGGAGCGCTTCTTGGCGGGAAATGACGCGGAAATGAGTTTTCCATCATTTTCCATACCTATTCAACAAATGCGGGAAATAAACACGTGCGGATATTGTCTCTGCAAGAAAACTGGAACAATCTCCCGCCTGAGATACGGAAATGGAGCCCACTTGATGAGCACACTTACTAATGGAGAATATTCAAATGGAATATGTTTCTGCTTGCACATTCTTTGATTTATATAACATATTTATTAGCTTTCCGCCCCGCGGCTTCTCTAACGTTTTAATATTTTCCTCCTCCTGGTTTTAAGCTCCACCATATTTATTTCAAAAATAATAAGTGCTTTATTCAAAACACATAAAAAAAAAATCTATTTATAGTTTTAATGCTGGATACTAAAGGTACTAGGTATTTCATTGTTCCATTTACAAAGTACATTGATGTGTTCCACCAGACATTGTTCGTCACGGCCATTGAACACGACAGAAAATGCGAGTTTTTTTCCACCTCTGTAGGTAATGATACCCACACTGTCACGCGCGACACATAAATTACAGTATTCCCGATAATTCAGCAACGTAACTGAATCCATTCCACTTCAGATGGAGATATGCTAAAAAGACGGCGATGAAAGAGAAAAATTACGTATGAAAGGAACGTAATATCGATCGCGAAAAGGTAAGGATTGAAATAATACCGCCGCGATCGAAATTCAAATATGCCGACACGTTCCTTCTTTAAAAATACAATTTACCGAGGAATTCCCTGCTTTGAATCACATTAAGTGTAAACAATAAAGCGGCAGTGAGCGTATCGGCCGCGCAAGCGACGGAAGCGCAAGATAAACAATCTTTTTTAGATAAAACGTTCGAAACTCTCCATAAATCTGAGCTTGGGATTGGGAGCACTTCATCCACAACTGTCGGCTACCGACAATTTATAAATAAGTACCTACTAACGGTGACACATAATCACACACATCCGACTATTGACGGAATAAAAGCTGTTTTTAGGGTTAACACTTAAACCTTTGCAATAATTAAAGAACAGAGCGCATCCGGTGCTGTCGATTAATACTGATTGAATTTTGATTTGAATTTCAATGTTCTATGTGGCGGAGGTTATAACATTTTTGTTTCCGGCGCATTAAGGATGCAAGTGACATTCATTAACCTCAATTTTGTTTTTGCTTGAAAAAAGATTACTGTACATTTATGTTAAATTTGGCGCTAGATTGAATTTAGTGTCTGGAACACTGTAACACTCAAAACTCTTCACCGCGAGTGATTCAAATTGGAGCGTGCGACGTCACTTCCGGTGCCCATAATTTATATTTCTCGGCCTCCGTCATCTGTTGTGATGGCGCGGGACACGACATTTATCCACGTTTAAATTTGGATCTCGAACATAATCATAGTAGATTGTGGTAAAGCCATCGAGTTTTATTTGTTTTTTTTAATGTTCAGCTGTTTATTAGCAGCTCTAACAGGAGATTTTGAATCTTTTGTTATCGTAACCGCTACCCATATCAATGTCAATGTATTTATCGTTGTTTTAGCGATTTGTATTATTGTTTGTTTTACATTGTAGCGCGATAGGGCACAGAACGGTTCACTCGGGGCACCAGTGAAGGACAGGCGCCCACGCCGTCCGCCCGCCCTCGCGCTCTGATAACATATCGGGAACAGCGTTTATCGCATTAAAAACTGCGGCTTTACAACGCATCATTTAATAAATGTCATGAGGATATGTCACGAGTTTTTCAGGTTATAGTTGGACAAGTTCTCGTTATTATGCTACGCGTAGGTATAAATGATTAAGAATTAGTTATTAATAATTAAGAAATGAACACATTTAAAAGAAGAATTGTCGGTTACATCTATATAGTCAGGGATCCGTAGTACATGGAAATCAAGTGATTACTAACAAGCTAATTTTTAGTGAGTAGCTTCGTTTCGATGAGACGTCCAAAGATATCCTATACCCAACTCTCGATTGTGGTAGCTAACAGAGATATCAAGGATTAAAAAATTCAAGGATGTAAAACCGGGATAACGGACCACGAAATTTGTAGGACAATATGTTATATCTCAAGATAATTATCTAAATTATATAAAAACATGTTTGTCCTACAAAACCTATGGTTTGATCAAGGAGTCCGCCATTTCCAAAATGTGTCGAAAACGAGGTCAATTTAAATGATTACTATGATTACTAACCAGCTGATTTTTTGTTGTATACTTAATTAATATTTATAAAATCTAAAGCGCTCTACACACCGCCCGCCGGCACAGCCCGGCGGCCCAACCCGCCGGCCTTATTTTTTACAATCATGCCGGCGGGTTGGGCCGCCGGGCTGTGCCGGCGGGTCAGGCCGCCGGCATCCCTCTCCACTCACTCAGTGAGTTGCCCGCCGGCTTTCATAGAGTAGTGACGTATTTGGCAATAAAGAATGTTACCTAATTTTGATTATTAGCACTCCATATTCTATGTCTAATATAAAAAAAAAGCGTGAAAGAATTACTTCGATACATCAATTAGTTTCCGATTTAGAAGTAAAACAAGTTGTAACCGTACGACGACGATAACACATAGGCTACTTTTAATCCTATGAAAATGTACAGTTCTTGAGGAAAACGGGGCCGAAGACTGGAGGAAGCTAGTTTGCAATAAATCAATATATTGTTCATTTAAATTTACTAAGAAGCTAGTTTGCCATAAATCAATGTATTGTTCATTTAAATTTACTAAGAAGAGCGGTACCTACCTATATATAAATAAATACTTACGTACCTACCAATAGCAACAAAACTTTAATACATATTTAATGTCTTTAACGTCAAAGTTTAATGGTAGGTACTTCTACTATTTGAGTTATCTTCATCCATTTTATCAATCGAATAATATTTAAGTACTACTATTAAACTATTAATTTAATACGCGGACGAAAATACATCAAAATACTGCGCAAGCTGTTGCACTACTACTATAATCTGCTGGCGATACTAAGCGGGCCGTAGGCCGCGCGAAGTTGTGGTATTACGTCACAAGCGCTCACGTGACTGTTAGCGAGACTCGATATTTTTCGAAACTTTGAATGCCTATAAAATCAAAACTACTAGGTACTTTTTAACTAAACAAAAACTAGTATATTTGTATACATACAGGCTTTACTGATACAACATTTCAAGCGATTTGGCATACCTAGTAACATTCTTCATTACTAGAACACCACATGCCGGGGCTGTCGTGCCGCCGGCATTGCCGCCGGCAAAGTCGTGCGGCTTGGACATTCTGAAGCCGGCGGGCTAACCCGCCGGCATTAAGCCGGCGGGCTGTGCCGGCGGGCCGCCGGCTTTGGTGTGTAGAGGCCATAACGGACATATTGTCCGACAAATTTCGTGGTCCGTTATCCCGGTTTTACATCCTTGAATTTTTTAATCCTTGATATCTCTGTTAGCTACCACAATCGAGAGTTGGGTATAGGATATCTTTGGACGTCTCATCGAAACGAAGCTACTCACCAAAAATTAGCTTGTTAGTAATCACTTGATTTCCTTGTACCTACTACGGATCCCGGCCTAATACATTTTCAATAAAAATATAATATGTCCTCAAATCACACCAAACCCAGTTAATAAACTGGAAGTGTAGTAAAAAGCTCACAGCGACAAGTAAGAACATACCTCGAAGACAAATAAAACGCGCTAACTAATAACGGCGATGAAGCTCTTACAAGTATTTGTTTTTGCGGATCCCGGCTCATCGCGACTCGCAAATACGCCAATTAATTGAATTCGGCACTTCAAAGCGCCGCCGCGGGCTTTTGTCGGCACTGCAATCCGACACTTGTATTGATCATGCTCCACAGCTTCGCAAATGCTCTTAAACTACAGCCTTTCTGTGCGAATCCTTATTTCTCACATTCAAAGACAATGTTAACAGGTAAAGAGCACCTATATCTAGTTTCAACACTTGTGAAAACTAAAAAAAAAACTAATGTTCTTCCTACGCGAAATTCATTTCTGACTTTCAAAGAAACAGGTGGATATGAACAGTAGAACACCTATCTAATTTCAAGTTCACACGGTTAACAAAAGTGTAAACTAAGTAGGTACAAGTATTTTATCAATCCGAAATAAGCACAATACCTATTAAAACGACAACATTGTTATAAAAGTTATTTTAACTCGTTATCGGAGTTCAGTTTGTTAATTTCCACGAATCGACACCCACGCCTTAAAATACTGATAAAAACATAAATTTAATTAATAATGCAAGCAGGTCCGCACAAAGGACTACATAGTTATCATACAATATAATCTAATATACTTTACCAATAGAAAATACTCCAGATAAGAATCAAGTTATGTTCGGAGATTTAATAAAACGTAGCTTTAACCCATGAATTTTTATCAATGCATTTTGATGAGGCCGATATTAAAATAGCTGTAAAATGGCTGCGATAAGGCATTGTACCCTTTCGGTGACCCTAACCCTTTATTCGAGTACAATAACATTGACAAGCAAACCCGATTTGTTGTATCAAGGACACCTGAAGAAAAAGGTCTGATTGAAAGGGTACTTGTGAAGTCCTTATTAGGGCTTATTGGGGCACAAGGGGCCCTCAGTCGGTTCGCGAGCGCCCCACGAATGCGCATATCAAAGAAACACCCCTTGCTCTTTTCGTGTGCCAACCCTTGAAGGTCTTTTTAGTGGTCTTTTATGTTCATTTTGAGCATATTGTTGGCTTTGTTTGGCATGAAGACGTTAGGCCTCTATATGTATATCAGTTCGTAATTTATTGAAAAGTAAATTAAATCTGTGTAAATATGGACAGTAGGTATGTATATATTATTTTATGTAAACATGTGCAGTGGACACAATAGATAATATATATAAATTACATTTAATGCAATAGGTACATAAAATAACGTAAAGAAATAATAATCTATTACAAAATATGGCTATCATCATCATTATGAAAAGATTCTCTTTCTAATCTAACATTGACTAAGAAAATCGTTCGAAATTTGAAAAGGTTGCGCACGTGCGCAGGAGTGTGTATCGGGTTGCACCGGAAGCTCCCTGGTTTAAGCACAATGGCCTCCGGAAGTGGCCGCTCGAAACGAAGTGACACGTATCTTTTTATTGATATTACAGAAAGCTCAATAGCTCAATACATTTTTATGTTAACAGTAGACATGATTGTTATGATCCCTTGTTTAGAGATGTTGAAAGGAGAATGAATACAAAAGAATTGAATATAAATCACTAGACTAAGATTTTAATGTCGAGCTTGAAAGTTGGTATACATTTCATACAAAACATATACCTCATACCAGTTTTGTATAAAACATAATAATAATAAACAACATCCTTAATAATAAAACATTAGTCGTTTGATTTGTTTTAATGGACTACGTTTAAATTGCACTGATATAATTTTGTTGAGTAAAAACTGATTGGATGATTCCATAGTTCACACTGGGCGGAGCCGTCTGATAAATGTTTAAATTTATAAAAAGTAAGCATTATAAAATGAAAGTTGGTATTTTGATCTAAGTGATCTACTTTGTTCTTTTAGTTTTACGCTGTTAAGAATCTTTACAGTACTTAAATATCGGATACTACTACACCAAATAACAAATTTCATAGATATCTAGAATTTAAATATAGCCTTCATATACGAAAATTATTAACATTTTAATACAAGTTAAATTGTAATTAGATTTTTATATGTTATTAAGTTCATAAAGCAAAATTTTATTTAACCATGCTATAAAATTTATAAAAAAATATTTGCTCTCATTATTATTACTTTGGATTCAACCAGTATCATCTAATATAAATAAATTGCTGTGTTGATTACTTAGTGGTAATCTGAGCAAAGGGCTCAGCTCGTAAATACAAGTTAATGGACTTTTAAGGAATACTTGTGCAGTTTATAGCCGATGGGAAAACTTAAATACGAGATCATTTAAGACTATCAAATCATCCGCATATGAATAAATTCCTGAATTATAAAATTACCAAGATTTCAAAGTAATGATAAATATAAAAGGGTAAAAAGGTAGCAGTAAAAGTTCCAGCGGTTTGGTAATCTTGATTTTAAATGACTTGAATATATATGTTGGGTCACTTACAATCGTTCCATAATACATATTATATGATGTCATAAAATATAATGTAAAAAAAACTGATTAAATGATCCTGCATATAAGAATTGTATCGGAATATACCGTAACTTATTTCAATTAGGTAAACCAGATGAAAAAAAAATTGTCTTATCTAATATTACAAACGTTTAGCGCAATCTTTGCTGACAAGTCATCTACCCGACACTTCTTTGAAGGAACAACTTGCTTGATCGATAAGCGTCGTTAATGAGGCACTAAGCTCTACGCAGCCTCTACGGTTCTACGCCGTAGCAAGCAGTGACCATGAAAATTTTCAGCATAAGACATTATTGTTGTCGATTTAGCAACGGTCGGCGCGCGCGTCCGGCGATTAGCGGCTAGTGCGCAAGCGCGAGGATGTGCTGCGATCGCTGCCCCTTGCGACAGCGCGGATGCCGCGAATTGCACCAACATTAACCATATAGACACGCTTTATTAATACAAGTGCATTGCTAAATATTGGAATATATTGTGTTTTTGTGCGTTAACCTTCAGATGCGTCGACCCATTTGCATTTGTTGGCTACGCTCGAGTTAACACAAGGACGGTATGAGAAATTTAACCATGTACCTGGTGTCTTCAGTTCAACTGTTCGTTTTATAGGTGACCATGAAAATGTGAAATTCATAAGTCGTCTAAGAAAGGGAACTTCGAAATATTGCCTTGACTTATAAATTAACTTTTGATAATAATCAATCAATTGGGAAAATAAATGATTGAATTGGGTTTCAATCTATTAAGGTGCATATTTTAAATTTTTATTACATTATATTTATATTAACATAAATTGCCTAAACTCACCACGCCAGATATACAAAGGTTCCAAATCAGCTGGGTCATTAGCCCGCGAACTGGGATGCAAAAACATAATTCTTATCCCGAATCCCAATCCGCCATATTGGTTCGATCACAAACACTTCACTCTATCAGACCGTTTTCATCCGCCGTTGTAAAGCTGGTTACCCTATTAAAATCAAAAGAACATTATGCTTCTTAATTCAAAAGAACATAGATCAAACATCGAATAGACACGACACAGAACTTTCAAGTTGCAGCCGAGGTAAATAGAACAATGGCAAAGATGAGTAGCCAGCGAGCGCGTAGACTGGACACTGAGGTCACGCGCACATTCTACCAGCGGAGGTGAAGAAACAAATGGTAGGGGCATTTGTTAATTAAACCACGAAAATTTTATACAATACCAACAATTATAGAATTCGTTTTCTTTGGTAATGTATTGATATCAAATTATAATATTTAACTAACTGATGTTTACTGCTTTGCTACGCCCTAATAAAGTCTTGAGTTCCATATAAGAAAAACCTACATGAAGCGTAACGAAGCTATTTTTATATTTGTGTTTATTGGCGGTTTGCGAAATGACAGCTGTGTATTTGTTTATTCATTGTTTGTGGAATCACAAATTACGTTATGAGCAAAAACTAGATGGAGTTTATGAAACTTAAAAAAATTAACTCACAAAGCTACTGTTAAATAAAATCTAAATCTCTATAAATAACACCAAAACATGGTTGGTATGCATTAAATGTTTAGAAATAAGTGAAACGGTGAAGACGAACATCGTGAGGAATCCGGTATGTTCTGAGAACTTTGAAAAGTTTGAAGGACAATGTGTCATTCACCATCCCGCACTTGGCCAGCGTGGTGAATTAAGGCCTAATCCTTCTCGCCAGAGAGAAGGCCCTGTGTACCAGCAGTGGGAACGTAAATAGGGGTGATGATGATGAAGTAAAACTGAGACGAGATTGTCTCATAAGCCATTTAACTTTGCGTAATCAGAGGCAAAATTACCATAGACATAAATCACCAAAACAATTTAGCAAATAGCCGTGTGTTTATGGTTTTTGCAAGTTCTTGGCCGAGTCACGGTTGGTCTGCCGAAAATTGCGAGGATGACACAGTGAAGGCAGAGGAGCCTCGGGCTGAAAGAGAGCGGAAAAAGTGCGCCAAGGTCGGCCGAGTGGCGCAACTGCCGCGCAGCCGACTGGAAACGATGCGTGTGCGATACGTGAACACTTATTTGATGCTTCAGTGAAAAATATTGATATACTTGTATGACTGGTTTTGTGAAATTACATGGGTAAATTGTTCTATATCTATGACGACATTTTTAAGGTTATCACAGATCTAGTAGCCGTAACAAGCTCGAAAGCGACACTAGGTGACTTTTAATTGCAATTTATTTATGTATATACCTACTAAATCCAAACATTATTTATTATCCCCGATCATTACAAACTTTAAATCCAATTAGCGAATTACAAAGAGTGTATTCAGCGAATACACTCATATTAAAATGTCCATATTAGAATATGAAATATAAATCAAACCGCTAAAATGACATTTAATTTAGTGATATCTAGCACTAATCCGGAAGAACTAAATACGTAACTCGTCCTGCCAGCGATAGACCACCCGTGCTAACGATGGAGGACATCTTGTCTCATTCCCTAATTTATTATTTCACCGCCGCACAGTCAAAACATCCCACAGTTTGATATATCGCGCAATAAACGGTCAGGTTTATATCTAATGGAAATGGGCTTTTACTCGTGAGATTTCGCAGCCACTCCTGATTGTAAATATAATTCACTATCTAACTAACATCCTATTCACGGTGTCTTATTGTTATAACATACTTGCAACCGCGGTTCCGTGATATTCCCATGTTTTCTCACCTTTTAAAAGTTTAATTATGTGGTGATTGTATGTTATACAATCAATGTTCAAGGTCCGGACGTTTTTCTAAGCATGTAGCATAAAAATCTATAGATATGCTTTTATATCATCAGATATCTAGTACCCGTTACCCAGGCTTCGAGCTAACCAAAGTAGATGTGAGCATTGTCCAGAAATATTATATAACATTACTATTTATTTACGTACAGAAACGTAGCAGTTGATTTATCATGAGTTACGAGAGAACAGATCTGAGAGGATATATAATTTCTAATTCCTGTTTATGGAAGGAAATGCTAGAGATATAGAAAGAAGCATAAACCCTGTGCATATATTCGGAGAATTATTATTCTCGATTCTAAGAGACTTCTAACTCTATATTAGATACTTCCCCTATTGCATAATGTGTTTCCGTTCGACTTTACACGGTTGTCTGAAGCGATGTGATTTAACTTTCATAACAGAGATTAACTGTCATAGGGAGGGATGGAATAAAACACGTGAGATAGTTATTAGCTAACATGATAATGCCCCTTAATTATTGTAGGTTTTCCTCTATCTCTTACCAATATAAATGTTAAATCAAGACAAATATACCTTTTCTACATAAAAGTTTAAATACAAAATGAAAGTGAAGCTTTTATGCCGTACCTATGTCAGATATATGACAATAAAATCATTATCATAATGCTACGAAAACCATTTAGTTTAGCTACTTCTTAACGCTTTTGTTCGATGATAAGGCCATATTTTTCCATCTATAAACCACTGAACTGTTTATTAGTCGATAAACTATTTTGTGTATTGAAAACGGTGTAAAGTTAATACACCTTATGGAAATACGCTAGAGCGTTTTTATTTTTCTTTATGCGTAAACGACAGAGACAGCCATTTTAAATACGATGTTATGAGTTGTAATCACAATAAAAGCTCTACTTTAAACATTTAGTAGATGGTATACAATTATTTTCAATTTAATAATTAACAGATTTTTATAATACTTTTTATGACGTTTGTTAAAATGTTAAAGTTGTACGTGATCCCCTTTATGTATATGCGGTTAGACTATAAAATCTATTTTTAATATATACCTAACTAAAAAAAATTAGTTACTGAAAATGTTCCAAGAAAATGATGGTACTACGGCTGTTCGCTTTTTTGCATATAAATACAATTATGTATTTTGAAAATATGTTTATGGTTTGTTGCACTTACCAGTATTGTTGTTGTTGTTGTAGTGGTGGGCCGGGGGGATGTAGTCCGGGAGCTCGGGCAGGCACACGTTGCTCTCGTACATGTTGGGCGGCACGTTCGCGAGCAAAGAACGCTCTTTCTCTACATCTGTTACGGAAATCGAAGTTTCAGTTATATATACTAGACTTCTGTGATGAGACATTAGTTGTTCTATTATATTAATTTTGTGGGTTTCTATAATCTACTCAGAGTATCAGTTGGTCAGTATTTTTACTGATTACAAACCGCAACTAGATTACCAATTTTATTCATTATTACCATCATAACTTTATGAAATATTTTACTGTTGTCAGACCTCAGATCTATCTATACTAATCTATACTAATATTATAAAGCGGAAGAGTTTGATTGTTTGTTTGTTTGTTTGTTTGTTTGAACGCGCTAATCTCAGGAACCGCTGGTCCGATTTAAAAAATTCTTTCAGTGTTGGATAGTCCATTTATCGAGGAAGGTTATAGGCTATATTACATTTAAAAAAAAGTTAGGGATCCGTACGGAAAACCCAAATATGTAACCCAAGATGTAAAATAAAATCCTTATATCGCATGCGCTGCGAAAAGTATTCATTTTAGAAATATACAATGTACTACAATTTTGTAGAAAACATTAATACCTACAAAAAATGTCGCGACAGCATATATCTAACTATTATAGTTATGTCACAATAAGTGTTTTAATTTTCAATATAATTAATTTAAATTCCGCCGCTAGGAAAAGCTCTATATTTGTATTTTCAAATAAAACATTATCAAAATGAACTACATTGTAATTACGAATATTTCAATATCTCTATAAAACTTTTTAAATGATTCAATTCGGACATTCCATTCGAAAGATATCAGAGTTTAAAAATGTAAGTACCGAAATAAACCAGCCCGTTCGGTAAGGTATCATGCTTTGTACGGGGACTCCGTCAGTACCTACTAAAATAAAGTCTTTAAACGAAAGTAGGTATATGGCTATCGTAAAAAAAGTAAAAAAAGTGGCCAAGTGCGAGTCGAACTCGCCCATGTAGGCTTCCGCAGCAATTATTTATGTATATGTATGAGTTTACGACTTCGTTCAAACCAATTTTCGTTGGTAGTAATCTATACTAATATTATAAAGCTGAAGAGTTTGATTGTTTGTTTGTTTGAACGCGCTAATCTCAGGAACCGGATTTAAAAAAATATTTCAGTGTTGGATAGTCCATTTATCGAGGAAGGTTATAGGCTGGTTTTATAAAAACTATACGAGATAACTTAAAGAAACGCAAGCGAAGCTGTCGGCAGGTCAGCTAGTACTTAATATTATAAAGCTGAAGAGTTTGTTTGTTTGTTAGAACGCGCTAATCTCAGGAACCGCTGGTCCGATTTAAAAAATTCTTTCAGTGTTGGATAGTCCATTTCTTGAGAAAGGTTATAGGCTATATTTTATGAAAAAAGCAAGCGAAGCTGTTGGCAGTCGGCTAGTCTCAGATAAGATCGAATAATTGAATCTTTGTGACGCCGCCATTGCTGCATCACATTGTCGAGATCTGGGTAAGTTACCTTTCTGCAGTATCTCGAGGTGCTCCCACAGGATGTCGCCCATGAAGGCCGGCGCGCGCGCCACGAACTCCTCGCGGCCCATCGCGCAGATGTCCTTGCCCTGCGCGCGCGCGAACTGCTGCAGCGCCACGCCCTCCAGCGAGAACTCGCGCGCCGCCCAGCGCAGCCACGCCGCCACCGCTGCTTCGCTCCATTGACGAGGATCTAAGTTACAAAAAAATCATAAATAAATTCAAAAATCGAATTATTTGTATGAATATTAAGTACATTATGAGAGGTCTAGTTCCCGTAACACAAGCTCTAAGCTTACCACGGTGCTAAATATTGCTGTGTAAATTGCGGAGAAATATTTATTACGAGTGTAAGTGGATGACGTTACTAAAATGAAGTAGGTAGGTACGCACGTGTAACTTAGAAAATAATTCATTTATTTGGTAAATATATAAAAACACAGTAGAGAGTAAATAACATAACACTATATAGGTATAATCTAAGGAAAAGATAAAAATATTGTAAAAACAACGATATTTGCCTAATTTAGGTTCTATTGGGGAGCTCCATATCCAAAGCGGAACGCAATATAGGTTACGATTAATTTCATAAGATGGATTATTATCAAATATTTAATTTAATTTCCAATATAATAAAAAAGTTGTTTCATTAAACATTGCATTTCACCATCGCTTTCAGCGCTGAACGCCATGAAACCTCAAAGGCTCTAATCAATCAAGCAACAAGATCGGTAATAAAGTCGATCTTCGTGGTCAGTCCTAATTAGAATTCCCATAAAACATTAGTAAAACACACAATAGCGGCGGATAGGCTGCAACATCAACAATTAGCCGCTTGCTCCACAGCGGAACTTGCCACATGCGGCGGAAGCGAGCCGACCTTGACGCCCAATGCGTATGCGCGTACAAATCGCTTTTAAAACATAAAGGATTTCTAAAAAGTCCTTAAGCTATGCTTGTGATAACGAGGTTAGTGTTATCAATTGACTTCAGGAAAAGGCCATTAGTTTCTACCAAAATAAAAATAATAAACCTTTGGCAACCTAGTCTCTGGTGATACGTTAATAAAACGTTAGTTTAGATTTATAGAAATATAACATTGTTTTTACACTTTTTAAATGCATTATACATATAATAATATTTTTATTAAAAACTCTCTGCAGTGTTTCAAATTTCGCAACTTATTGGAACCGGATGACGCAAACGCAACGCTTTGAAAAAGTTCAATCGATGCAAATAGAGTTATGGTGTGCCGATGCCTCAGATAGGCCCTAGACTTTTCAAATAGCTGGTTCATAAATATCTCAAATAACGTTGTACCTCTTAAGATTTTTTGTCTCATATCTCAGCATTTCCTTAATCACATTGGTATTTTTTTAATAAAGACCACGAAATCACGTGATGGAAAGTCTCGATGTGGCCGAGGATGATCTATCAATCATTCCTGATCAGGCGATTACTCGTTTCAATATATAGTGACAAATTATCATATTTAAAAAATATACGAGTATATTGTATTTGTGCAAACCACGTCGGTCGTGACGTTATCTTTTATTTCGAGAGTAGTATTTCATTTAAGCGAGCTGTTTCCGATACACTGTGTCAGGAACTTGTGTTTTTCCCTGCCCGGCGAGAGCTGGTTAATAATGAATAATTAGTTTAATTATGGCTTTTAGTCTGTACCGAGTCTGTCCAATGTTTATACAGACGATGACCACCCTGCTTCACTTAACTTAAGTGGACGCTAAAAATGCCTTGGCTTTTCTAGTTTCATTTTACATTCTATTGCGTTTAGTTATGGTGATGGTTGCTGTTTATTGCTTGGAAGAGAAAATGGAAACAAGTGTGATTTCATTTAACACATAATGAGCTAGCCAATAAAATTTTCTTTATAATAACAAGGTGTCTTGTATATGGGTATGATGGGATTATAATCCTAGGTTTGTTTTGTGACTTTTTATTTAGTTTGTTATTTTGGCCTGTTTTTGAACGATAGAAAAACAAGGTCATCAAGTTACCGAAATATTGTAGGTTACTTATGTTTGATTCAGATCCAACGGAATCTAAACGGTATAAAATGATTTCCGTAGGTTTCAATGTAGCATCGTAGACAACAATACCGTAAATTGGTACGTTGTAGAAAAAAAAAATGGGCTATGAGTTTTATCGCTGTATTCCATTTGAACCTTGTGTTTGACAAACATTATCAAATTCGGGTTTATTACAAACTTTATAACGTTGAACAATTAACGAATCAAGTCATTTCGACTACATTTATTTATAAAGGCTTTTTGATAAGACTTCAAGTATTTTTAATGGCAGTAATTTGTAGCAATGGGGTTTGTATCGTACTTTTTAATAACATGATAAGATTGGCTCTAATTTTAGGTTTGAGTATTTATTCGAACAGTTTTGCAACTTTAAATACTCACTCAGCATATATTCTCTGTGGTGATAAAAAGTTTTTGATCATCATTTCGTTACTTGAAATCGTTTTAGGATCGTTGAAACGCAATCTAGACAGTAAGATAAAAAATAATACATACATTTTACCATATTTTGACCCAATCCTTTGATCGATTTAGGTACCTACAGCTACACTTGTTTTTATACATTTAATAAAAGCCTACTATTATATTGCTGTATCCATGGAAAAATTGTTAGTATTGTGGACCATCTGTTTATTGCATAGATCTTTTCATGTTCTCTCAAACAGAAGTGATCAGTGAATGCGCACTGGCTGCGCGGGCGCACCGGAAGCGCAAATAGACGCGCCACAGACGCACGCACTTCCGCCGCGAACGGGCGACGACCCCTCACCTGTCACACATGCTAGCGCCATCATTATACCTAGACTTTATTAATATAGGTACTAGATGAAAACGAAATTCTCCATAATCCGAATTTTTCGGATATAATGTTTTTTTTTTTTTTTTTTTATAATAAAAAGATTATCTCCACTATTAATTATGCGACGGTTAAAACTATATAATATAATGTTGTCGACTCAAAATCAATATTTTTTAATGTTTTGTTATTCATATAAGGTTTGATCGAGTCTTCCGTACCCCTTGACCAAATAATTAATATAGTTAAGACTAGATCTGTTTAGAAAGCCCATTTTTTGAGCAATATGGTAGATTTGGCGTACGCTGTACAAGCTCTGTTATAATGTAAGCTGTTACACTCTTGATAAATTATTATCAAACAAAACAGGTCGCAAAATTTAAAACATTGTTGTTAGCACAATTCTTATCGAGTACTTTGTCAAGGATAATTTTATCAGCATTCGAGTAAAACGTGTAGTAAACAACCGAGATCAAGTAAGGTCTTATAATATAATGCAGGAGACATTTAGATGATTTGTACAATTTTAGTCATTATTTTTCGGGACGCTGTTGTGTCTGGGGACACTTATAAATCTGTATTTCGAAGTTATAACAATTGAATTTAATTTTATGACACTTTAAAACCCATTAATTATGTTATATAGTCATTTAAAATATTTCTGCGATCCATGTTCAATTATTTATTACGCAATTAAGATAAACTTTAGTACCTAGGTACATAATTAAGTGCGCATAAATGTAATTATTTGTCGAACTTGCAGTCTAGCCAAGGAGTCGTCATCATCTGCCCAAGTTTTAATGCCATTGTGGAGCCACCAACAAGGCGCTGCGCCACACACGCACGCATCGCCGGCGGGACAATAACGCATTACCATATGCAAATGCTTCTTGTATCGTACGCCTTGTGCACTACACTAACAGTTTTTGCTTGTAGCCAGTAAATTGAACCGGGTAAAATAAAACATGTCACGAACAGTGAATGACAATTTTACTTTGGCTATTTGTTTTGTTTGCATGTCAGTTTAAATGGTTAGATGTTTTGTAGCTGTGCGCTGTTTTCGCAAATTAGTCGTGGTTTTTATGATGTATATTTTATATGAACGGCATATTTTAACCACCCACCAAGTTGATATATCTATGGGTTAACTATGAGTTAACTATATGAGTTAATCTGTTTGAAGAATTTTATTTGAGAGAATATAATTTACTTTTGACATTTCGATCTAGTTACTCACAAAATAAAATAAACTAAATAAACGGCGTGGAGTTCCGAGTGATTATGTGCAAGGAACTCATAAATAAAATATGATTAGTGACTACATTTATCTCATCTAAGCACTGGGTGCTCACATCGTTTCTAGCCATGATGACTGAGATAAACTTGAGGTTTTCATTTCACGTAAATGGATCATAAAATCTGGATTTTAATTTATAATAACTGGATTTGAAAATTACGTGAGAGCACGTGCATTGCAGAGGACTAAGATATATTATACAGAACTATTTCGCGGATTTTGTTTTATGGACATATTGAAAGGTATAGATTTTTCTGTATCCCGACGTTTTCTACTGCTTGTGATTTTGGTAAAGCTCTCTTCAAAGTCCTTTAATTCATCTAGCTAGGAGACAGTTACTAGTACACAGCATATTATCCAGGAATACGTTGCCTATTAAAGAGAGATTTGTTTACATAAGGGTGTGTTTTTGGCTGGTTCTCGTGAAAATCAAGATGGCTTACCATAAAAAAACATACACATTCTAATTTCAAATAGAAGGTACATACCTTTCGGCACGCCGAGACGCAGTTGCTCCTTCTCCCAAGAGGCGAAGGTGGCTTTCAGCGCCTCGGCCATCTTCTTGTTGGTGCCGGGCGTCAATGGCGGCACCTGCGACGGGATGTCTGCAACAAAGAACACGTAGCTTAGTTCCACTATAATAATGTTAAAAAAGAACGAGTGAGAGGACTCATGAGCACAATGATGAATGAACACCCCGTTCGCTTAAATTTTTGAAGCGAGCGGCTCATTGCAAACGCCTGAGATATCTCTGGAAAGATGACTTCGATTTACCAACATACTAACTCTGGTAGGAGAGAAGGCTCTATGGAAAATAATTGTTTACCTTAGCATAGCGTAGTACCTATACGAGACTGCAGTCTCTGGAATATTAGTCAACAGAATTGTATTTCTTTATTCAAAATTAGAATTAAAACAATTATATGTATTTAACTAGATATGGAAAGCATTGTAAAATGCTTAAAGTTCATTGTAACATCAAATATACTTTCTTAATTATGCAGTTGCACAATCGAGATCATTATCATCCGAATTAATTACTTTATCTACAGCGCTTAAGCCGAGCACCGGAGAACAAATTAATAGTCGACTTTTGATACTTGATGGTCTCGAATAAAATAAATCAGAGATAAACAAGCCAGATAGGTTGTATGTGTGTAGTGGTTCATTCATAAGTGGTGCTTGCGTGTGTGTGTAGGCTTGCACCTGCCGACCAGTTCTGAGACGCGCAGCACAAATCTGTGTATCTCTCCCACGGTCGCTGCCCCGACACTGCCTCACTGCCTCACGGCTAGCTGAACCGATATACATTTATACAGCCTTTCCTATATTTTATATCTTATGAGCTACTGCTCATATGATGCACTAAAATATAAACAAGTATGTTTAAATTAGGTATATCTCACTATACGTTACTCATGTCAATTATTTAAACTTTATATCAAACACATTACAGATATATTTTAAGTTCTGTGCCTACACAGTGAAGAAAATATAAGTAATCTTAAGTTATTTTTTTCTTCTCTAATATTATCTCAAATTAACTTTAAGATATATTGATCTTAACTAAATTATCTTCAACAAACAATCTTCAAAAAATTATTTTTGTACTTTGTCAACTAATCAAGAAATCATGTTAAAAAAACAGGTGTGTTAAATATTATTTGAACATTCAAATTTAATTTCTCGTCAATAATTTTTTAGATAACAAGTTACACTGTGATAATTAAATGGTAGGTTATTTCCAGTGAATTATAGAAATACCATAACAAAACATTATCCTTAATCGAGAGGTTTGACCATTCTAAACTAAAATACTTTCTACCAAGTTAATTCCATAAGTTTTATAATGTGCAAAGCTGATTTATATTAGTGGTTCCAAACACCTTGGCAGTAAAGCCGCGGGCAAAAGTTTGTGCAATTTTTACAGGTTCTTTTGTTATAGCATTCAAGGTGTTGCCGATCGAGATTTGCGGCCATTAATTGTGATATTGTGATCAAGTGCGGTGTGATTTAGTCGATATACATTCATATTTATATATATCGGGATATATCGCTAGCCTGCAGCTGCGCTTGACTCACGATTATTGCGCTTTTTATACGAATATTTTTATAAATAGTTACATTACTTGATAACGTCAGATACAATATAAGTTGCAGTTTATCGTGCTGCCACCAACTGACCGGGATCAGGGAGGTCATAAAGTTACATAGAACAATGTAACATGCTTTTTTTTGTTTCTTCGAATATACATCTATCTGGTTTTGAATACAACTAGAATAGTTTCCACCAAAAAAAAACTTTATTTTCAAACGTGTAGTTAATTGTGTAGTAACTACCTACGTGTATGTAAAGTTTTAAATGCACGTAGAGTTTTAGTTTGTTCAATTAATGATAAATATCTGTGCTTAAAATAAGCTTCAGTATTCATTCATTTATTTTATTTTATTCGTCAAGATTTTCACTCGCAATAAAGATTGTTTTCGATTTGATCTAATCATTTAAATTCGTCGCAAAACAGCCCAGCCCGAAAACATCTTACATAACTTTATTATTCATAAAAGATGATAAGGTTCTTAGTGTGTTTTAGTTCATTTCATAGGTGAAATAAAAAGGACCGTTAATTAGCCTGTAAAGTGGATCAAACAGTTTCTGGATATTAAATTGTAATTTAGTTTATCATGGCCAATAAATCACGAAGGATCAAAGTCGCCGGTCACAATAAAATGTGATGTTATTCATTTTAATATTATAGAAATGTGTTGTCAAAATGTTTTCATTGCTTTAGAAATATGCAATCGCCCCCTCCATCGTTAACTTTGTACAAGTGGAGAGACCAACGTTACTTTTGAAAGATGATGGAGCTGATGGAGAGATGAATAATTATTTTCCTTCTCATTATATTGTTTTATATATTATATTCTATTGTATATTTTTAGTAAAATCCGTTCAACTATTTGCAAAAATACGAACGCAAATCGCCAGTATGATAGAGCTGAATTAAACTGTGGTGACTTTTATGTGCCACAACGAAAGATTTACATACATAATGTAGACAAGACACCCAAAGTCCATATAACTTTATTAAACAGACTTTAATATTTCTTCAACCTCGTGAACATAATACGAGTAAGTATGTAATCTTGTACATGTACTTAAATGTCGACCATAAAAAGCACTTTGCTCTTTAAAAAATCAATGATTAAGAACATAACTCGTGAGATGCGCAATAAGGGTGTATCATGTTGACAAATGTCGAGATAACTTGCTGCATGGCATTTTTCACGATCCAGCACAAAAACTACAGTTCAGACTTCCGTTTCCGTAATTAAAGTAATGAATCCAAGTGATTTCGGCTTAATTGTGCCGTAAGTTTCCGCTGACTCCCATCCGTTATTTCTAGACTGCTATTTTAATGACAGTAAAACAAAAACATTTAATTAAATCTCTATATAATTATTGTAAAAAATCAGCATTATTTTCAAGCAGGTGTGCAAACCAATTTTGATCTCGAATGCAATTTTGCCGCTATTAATAGATCTGTATTCATTACAACGGGAAAGTCCATACATTTAAAAAGCTGATCATTTTCCTTTTTACATGCGGTTGCTTTTTGGTAAAATTTAGTAGTTTGCTAGGTAAACGACATATAGAAGTTGAAGAAAAAGCTAGTGAAAGTTTCTGAGAAACAGAAACAGACTAACTTTGGGTAGTTCTGCACCATGCTCGATATTTAGAACCAGGCATTGTTGAGATAAAACAATTGCCTTACAATCTTCAATCGAGGTCTTGGGGCGCTCCGAGGCTGAACATAAGTTAGGTAATCTACCTATTAGAGCCACAGTGGACCGAATTGTGAATGGCGCAGATAACAGTACGTACAAAGGACCGGAGATGCGCTACGGAGCCCGCGGTCAAATACGCGAGGACCTTCAGTCTCCAGAAGAACTGAATCTATAAGTAATTAAACTGTAATAATTGAGAAACCCTGGACTAACAAAGTAACCATATATTCTATATAAAATAAAATAGATAAGTTCGTTGCTTGTGCTACGGGTAAAATATTTCTAATATCAGAAATATTTTCTTTAGTTTCGGAAACGGGGTTAAATTTTTTGAGTTTTGTGCTGCTTATTTTACCAAATTCAGTTTCAAGCAGATTCTGAAAAACTGAAAAAGAGGATGAAACGTAAGGTAAAAAAGCATAAAACATTCAAATTGAAAAGAAACACAATGCCAAGCTGTTTTAATTATGGTTGAAACTCTCGCATTTGATATCCATCAAAATGTTTAAACATGCAAATGCAAAAGTTTCGTTATTTATCATGAATCGTCTGTTATCTAGATATCTACACGGAATGAAAGGCACGCAACAGGCGAACATTGCTACAGTCTCGCATGTAAATGCTCAGTGGTTGAGGTAACAGGTGGCTAACAAGGGTGTAAGATAGGGGAATGCTCAACCGACACTTGTTGCGTACAGGAACCGACATAGGTGGTAATGGAATAGCTTCATTATGTTAATGGCACCATTATACGGCGCACATATTGCTCACCTGAGTTCCACATTTCTAACGCTTTGTCTTGCCTGCCCTATGAGTCGTAGGAAATAAGGCCATTGTTAAACTATCAGAATAACAAACAGGCAATATAAACAATATCATTTACCTCAAAATTTAACCCGTGGCACAGAACTTATCCCGTGGTAGTACAGGATGGATAAGTAACCTAGTATAATTGTAATAATAAATTGACTAGCTTTAGCCTAAGTACCTACACATCCTTGTACCTACTTAAAAGATGTAATGTAAGTATATAAGTCATTATTGCATTCAACCGATTCTAATAGACAGCGATCGATTGGCTATTGATTGCTACAATAGCTATTCAGAACAAAAGCTCGCGCCATTTTCACCGCTACCATTGTTCGTTTGAACTTGGAACGTCGCGTGACGTTTGTGGCGCGTGCGTTGTTTCGCATTCGAATTGCATTCTTTACAGATCATAATTACTCCAAATACAATGCCTCTCAAAGAAAACTGCATATTGCGGTAGCGCAGCAAAAACAAATAAGTTGTAAGCAGTCGGCAAAGAACGCAAAGAGTAGGTACGTCTGTGGTGTGAAATGCCCTAAAATTACACTGACCATTAGTCTACCGATGTCATATCACCCTTCCAGGCACTCAAGCATGCAAGAGGGTTCTTTCATAATGCGGTAAAAATTTTATTTTCAAACGGTTCCCTGCTCATTCACGCGGAAAATTAACGTTTTGCGTATGAATTGCTACAAAAGTTGTGATACATTAGTATACGTTAAGTTTTTTAAGTGTGATGAAAGTCATTTTTTATGAGTAATTCGTGTATGCTTATTGGTAATGTTGATGCGGATTGAGCTATAAGGTACTTACGCATAAATGGGCTATGATGTTTTACTGTAATTAGTTATTATTGGCTATCAAGGCTATCACAAGATTATGACAGGTTACAGAAGGTATCAGTAGTAGAGAGGTCGAATAGAAGCGAAGGCATTGTTGCAGCGGTAAGCAGAGATGATATCTCTCGTTGATCACGAACGTAGGCGAGAGGCCTGCTCAATGACAGAGGCGGTGAGCGCGGCGCATCATCTCATTGAGCGCGCACCGGATGGACCAATCATTGGCATGAATGGACGCCCCCGCGCGCCTTCGCCATGTCTATGTGCGTTATTAGCTCCCGTACTAGATGCTTCTGTTTCTTTGTTATCTCCGTAAACTGTTATGACTTTTTATGGCTTATGGAATGTGTTGAGTCGTAAATCCGCCGTTTGTTGCTTCATTGATAGCCATTGTTCGTCCCGTGTGAGAAAGGATTCTCGGCTACTGTTGACCGCTTGCATTGTTTAGCTCGTTAGCATTGAAGTGATATCTCCTGATAGCTTTACACGCTTGGCTTTGGACCTGACTTCTGACTCAGTTGGTCCAAGTAATCTCCTTCAATTGAAGCCAATGATGGTTCACGGATTTAGGTAATGTACCTTCAAGGCCATTTCGTTTGATTTTCTGAAGTTGATTAATTTTAAGGAATTCGAAAGGAATGTATGATATAATCAAAGAATCTCTTTGGCATTGAGTTCTATTCTTTTGGTAATGTATTCTTTCACAGGCTCATAAATCAGAATGCAATTGGCCTGACCCTGTCTACGAATAGCGTTTGTATACAAACATTGTTTTAGTTCTCAGCTTGTGAGCACGCATTCAAGGTCTTTACTTTCAAGATCATCAGAGCATACGAGGAGCTGGTAATTACCGTAATGTGCCCGGTGGTTGCGCAACCCCTGCCGCCGGACACGCGATGTTTCCAAATAGATATGTACTCTCTCGGTATCGAAGGAAATGAACATTGCGAGAACGCCGATTAGCTTTGTTTACTATTAATTATTATGAACTAATTGATTATTGGGTATCAAGGCAAATGGTGGCGTTTAAATCATGTAAGGCAGTCCAATAATTATGTGGTGTTTGAAAGGAAAATTAATAGGCTTCTATAAAACTGTGCCATACGGAAAATGAAGAAAGGCTATTACGTGAAAGATTTCTATTAATTTTATTACTTTCCGGCACCATTGTTTTATTTTATGAACAGACAAGAATATTGTACCTATCACAAATTGCAACAGAAATCGAAATAAGTTGTATTAATTATGCTTCATGTATTCCATACTTTAGATTTGTAAAATGGATTAACGGTTTAGCACGGACTTAATATTTATAACCTTATTATTTAAATTTAAATCTATTTAGGGTATTTTAAATATTTGAATTAATTTTATAACAACGGGAATTACAAATTAATTAAATAGTATAAGTAAATCACGAAATTTTTGAAAGATACATTTTATTACTTGTTGACTATCAACGGTAATGCATTTCCAAATTGGTCTCTATGCCCGCAATCTACACGGACATACGAATTCAAAGAAATCGAAACTCAATTACTAAATGTGCTCAATGTACGTTTAGCACGGTCAATTATACAGAACGTTATTTTTCTTTTTGTTACGGTGGCTACACATTCGGGACAAGTGCACGTGAAACCGAGAGCGTTACTGTTCTTGCGTAATTTCTTTGCACAACCTGCAAGGATCTTTATATTGGCTCTTACTCATAAATAACATGTCTTATTCTAGTAAGGCTTTATTTATCTGTATTAGATGACTTGGATTACGTTGCTTGGATTTTCCTGTTTTATTATTAATTTTCAAGCGGTAGAGTAGCCACGGTTTTTCCCGGCACTTGGACTATGCCCATACCGAAAAGTTAAATCGATCTGGAAGTTTTGGAATCCATTCGTTTCATTGTTTTTCCTCTTGTTAATAAATGTAGGTACTAGTAATCATTTAAGTACCTATATAACATTCACAAATGTGTTAAATCGTTTATATAATAAAAAAATGAAACCTCGACAAAGCCAGTCTTTATCATACTACTACAAACCTTCTACGATAAATTAAACATACAAACAAACAAGTATCAGTTTTTTTTTAATTATTTCTTGTCTAAGCAATCTTTGAATACTAAAGTAAGTATAAAACCGTCACAACAGATTCCCACAAGTATGGCCTGTGACAAGATGTAGTGGTTAGTTAGAACCCTTGTATGGATTCTAGAACAAAAAGGCAATAGGGAAGCCTTTTCAAGGTCACTAACTCTTAAATACATAACGAGAGGGATGAAAATCGTGAATTGAACTCACCTTTAGGCTTATTGAAAGCTTTCATCATGACTTTGATTCCCATGCCTGCGATGACCGCCGTCACCGTAGTGCTTCCACGGAAAATCACTTGCAGTCCTTATTTATATATACAAAAGTTCCTTTAACACTATACTAAATTAATAAGATCAATTAATATCACACTGTTGCTATAATAGTCATATCAGTCTAAACACTCTTCACTGTTCTTCATTTTGTCAAAGTTATTATCACGTCACTGTGGTAAAGTTAAAGTTCATTTCACTATCAGCACCTGTTAAAGAAAGGAAACTCAAAACTAGAATTTTGCACTTAACCGTCCACGACAGGAATACAAAGCTTAGAGTTCAACTCTAATATTTAAATTCAGAAGATGAATGTTCTATCGGTGTAGAGTCACTCAACGGTTCGATATTCAAATAACAGGGAACATTTCCCACAGGTGAACGATCCGACACAGTCGCTTCCGGCCTGGTACCCCACTTACCCCGTAACCCGCCCCCGCGCACCCCCATCCCCGAACTGCACCCTCGGGCCGTTCCCACAGCGACCGCAGGCCCGTGACGGGCAATTTCGCTAGTTTAAGTGCTTAGTCGAAGTGCGTTATTTGCATACTGCATTGCACTTTCCGTTGTAAAGCTCATTATCTACAAATACATTAACATTATTGACTATCACTATTTTCACACGGTAAAACGTAACTTTGTCATGTAAGGTATACAATATGAATATTTTAAGCAAACATTTAAATTAAGTTATTTATAAGGATGTGGGACTCAGTTTTCAATTTATATCTATCAAGTACCAATCATTGGAATGTGATAAAATGTTGTTTACTAATCATTTATTCATATTCATAATCCAACATAAGCGTTACAAATTGATAAAGCGTTACAATGGATGGGGGTTCAAGGGTTAAGTACCAGTAAACATCTTCATTTCGTTTTAATAACCGTTCGGAAGGGGTCAAAATTGGTTTGTAGAGGTATTGAGTACTTAAATATTGATTCGATAATATAACGCTTTTTGATGAACTTGGGTTATGAAACATTCTCACGACTATTGACGGTTTTTGTGAAAGGATTATTTATTATTGCTTTTTATCTATTATCGTTCAGTTAATTGTAAATGTTTTTGTTTCGTTGTAAAATTTCGTAATAATTATCTTTTATCATACACAAGCTTATCTACAAAAAAGCACAATAGCCGGTGATAAATATTTCATACCTACATAAAATTTACGAGGTCTCCAAAACGTAAATTAGTACATTGAAAATCACAAAATGTCCGTAACAAAAACGGTAGGCAACGGAGTTGTGGCCTCTGCTCAATCTAACTTACTTAGCGGTGATGGGGGCGACGAATTGCCCCTAATCAAATTCTCATTTAGTCTGACACGACGCCACTCAGATGTAATAACATCCAAAATTTAGCCAGGTAACGTACACCAGTAAATAAAATCTGAATAAGAACCTTAGAACTTTTATGCTAATTAATCCCTTCGTCAATATATACAGGCCGGCAAAAAAAAATTGTTGAAAAATTCTGATGCCGTATTTGCATGTCGCGCATGTTTTCAGGTTTTCGCTATAACTTCGGGATGCGTTTACGCTTTACATTTAGTCTGACACGAAATAATCACTCCAAATCGGGGATAGACATATTCCCGAGAGGATTTGGAAGGATGTGGACTAAAGAAATTATTCTTAAAATTCAGAAGCAGATAGATAGATAGATAGAAAGAAAATGCTTTATTGCACACCACAAAACAAAAATACACAATACACACTTAAAACTAAAAACATTTGGAGTACAATGGGCGGCCTTATCGCTGTGAGCGATTTCTTCCAGGCAACCTATGTATGGACTGGACAGTTATAAATATATAGACAGTGGTGTAAAATAATGGAATACATAATAGTACATAGAAAAATAATATAAGAATATATTATATAATACTAAACTAAATACATAATTATGAAGAATATATTATAATATACTTATAATACTAAACACAAATAAGTTTTTAATTCAAGTAAATACTAACATAAAATATTTATAAAGATTTATAATAATTATTAAAAAAGCAGCTGCAAAAAAAAGCAAGTTGTAGAGACTGCATATAATTTTAGGTTTTCGACTCTACCAGTAGGCACCTATACACTAACAACCGCGTATGCCGCATTTCAATTGCATTTTTAAAAGCGGAATTGGAATTGGCTACTTATTCCCATGAAATAAGTCAAACAGATTTTTAATATTGTCCATACTTGGCATTGCCTCTATAAATAAAAACAAGGCCTGCATACAAAATTCTCTTAAGAATAAACATGGGTTTTTTTAATTAAACAACCATTTTAATCTAAGACATCTTAAACGCGAATAATAAAAATGAATAGAATAAAGGAAATAGAAGTACCTACATTCGTCGGTACCCATAGCTGTATCGGACGATCTCAATTGTATGAAGTGTACTTGTATTCAATTGTACAATAATCGTTTAAATATTAGAGAACAATAGTCATAATACAATTTGGGAGTTAAACAGTAAAATACGGGTGACTGAAAGATCAGCATTACAGGTCATGACATGCGACATGCACTCGATTTAACAAGGCTGATGTACGAGAAATGGATTTGAGTAAATTGAGGTGATGTCAGATGAAATGACTAAGCTTATTATTTTAAATTCCTGGGCCATTCAATCGCTACTGTGACTCCAACATCAATTTAAAATCTTGTGACACAAAGAATGCTGGAAACGAATTTTAGGAGATATAATATTCAGTATAATAATTTTCTAAATATTTATAAGCAGAACAAGTCACCGTCACTACAAAAAGATTTATAGGAAGTCTATGTCTACATTAATTTTGACATTTAGAGGATCAATATAACCAGTTTTGCTACCGTGTGGACGAGAGCTCCTTGGGCACTATTTTATTACAGTTTTGTTTATACAATATTTACAACAGCTCGGAAAAAGAATATTTCTTATATTTTTAAGTGTAGGTATTATTATATTAATGGTAAAAGTTTTTGTTACCGAAAGATATTATTTTTCTACCAATGTAAGATATTTTTTTCAGATCTATTGATTTGTTGTTTTGTTCGCTGCAAATCTCCTTTAAGATTATAATTTAACTTCGCATAACAAATATAAAGTACTTAACTGAAGCATATTTATGCAAACTTAATTAAACCATGATCAAAATCCGAAAAGTTCAAAGTCTCAATTCCCCTGATCAATAAATCTCTAGTCCTGTTCGGTGTAATCAGCGGCTGAGATTGCTGGCCCCGGGTCAAGTAACTCGATTGTCGCGCCCAATTTGTCACCCCACACGGCTCCGTGTGGCCGACGCGTTTGTCTTGATCTGTCCGATGATATGTGCAATCGTGTTGTGATATCTGTAATCTTCAGCTTTGTTTCGTGTTCCTGTCTGATCTTATTCCCATTTATCTTACTGGCGCAGTAACTTCATTTCAAATAATGGACTTGTAAACTTGGTTTGAAAATTGACTTGGTAATAATTTAATGATAGGTTTGTCTTTCAAAATAATACAAAATATTTTAACCTTTTTATTCTATTTTTTAAACAAAATTGCAATTTATATTAAAGTTGATAAGTTGGTAGGTAAATAAATGAAATAGACGATTTTGCTACATCATCTAATCTTTAGCTCTAATTCAAAGTCGCGCGACATCAATTAACGCCTACAATGAAATCTGTGAAGATACCAATTGTTGGGTGTCGCCTCAATTGTAGAGATCAGTATAGAGCAAGATCAACTGGGGTCAACCTCTGCCCTATCCTCGACCCTTGAATAGGATGGACACCCGCATAAGACGGACAATAAATTCAATATTTTAAATTGAGTGGATTTACTTAACGGGGGGCTAGTAATGAGATCATCAATGAAAATTGTTTTTGTGGGGTTTGGGGTTTGTCTGGTTTGTCTGTCTGCTATTAAGTTTATACCGGTTTTAAATAACGGCTATTTCATAGTTTTAAGACATTTAATATCCGCAGAAGATGTGATCTAATACACTACCTAATGTCAAAAAATTGGTGTAAAATGTTTTTCAATTCTTAAAGCAAGGAGAATGATGTACGTATGTTAGCGTATCACGTAAGTATCACAAAAACTGCGAAGGCATCTCTGTTTGTGTTCCGCACATTTACAAGAAGATTGTTCCCGCGGTGCGTCAATGCTGTTTTGGTTTCGGAGATTCGCGCGGTTCTGTTGATTGCACAATTTGCACAACAAACACACGACAATGGCTGCTTCGCCGAAAGTGACGGAGGCACGTACAAATGTGGAACAATGTAGCATAACATGTAGATGAACAAAGCTAACAATTCGGCTGGTGGAGTGAACAATGGCGTAGAGAGTTTTCGTAAATAGATGTTAGGATTCAATGTTTGCACGTTACTAAGTTACGTGTTTGTAAGCATAGTCTATTGTTGCGTAAGATTTTTTTATATTTAATAAGTATTATTTTAAACTTATAAATTCCCTATTAATTTGAAGAAGAATTTATGCCCGATCTTTACCAAATACATGAATCATAAGAATAATTCTCTAATATCATGGTGATACTTTGACAAACATAAATAATCTAATTTGTGATTATAATAAACATTGAGTATCACAAAGTTTCCTATATCAATGAATGTATCATAATGGTATGTACAGTATAGAATGAGCACGATTCAATTTGTCAGCTAGCCGAGAGATGAGCAGTGCGGCACACGGCACAAGTGATTTGACCTCCGCCCGTTCAATTAAAACGTTATTACTGGCCGCCGTATCATCTCACGTTTATTGCTGCTACTGAATCATGTCACATATACCAAAGAGTATCTATATCTGGCCGAGTGGTGCCGGCCTAAGAATAGTACCACCTCTTTTTCCGTGTGTGTCATTAAAGTGCCTGATTAAACTAGAAGACGGTAAGCAGTGTTGTTGGGTGACGATTTTCTTGTGACTATACTTATTCCTACAAGATCTTCAGTGATTCTGTTAAGAATTTCGCGTTTTACAGGAATTTACAATAACTTGTAAAATATAATTCATGTGGGTATATCTCACATAGTAAGCCTGCAAAAAGTTTAACATAAACGCATGAGACAAAGTAACATAGCTTTATACGGTATCTTCTTGCGTTAATAGCGTATTTAATTAGGCATGTTCCGTGACTAGGTAATGTGAATTTTAAGTGACGTAGACAACATCTGCCTGTTGAAATGTAAAATCGATCTTAGGAAACCGAATAAGTAACACGCGATTCTCAGTTTCAGTTAAACAACCTTTTTTGAAGTCCACCTGTTTGCACGTTTGTCAATATTAATTAGTCGCTAAGCACTTATTGGGTAACTTAATTCTTCTAATTAAGATTAAATAAACGTTTCTATAACCAGTCACATCCATTAATAAGCTAGATAACTCTGAGACTTAATTACTGTCTAGGTATTTTTATTGGTATAAAAGTTTTGCAAATAAATTTGATTGTGCAAAAAAATCAACGAGCTGTTTGACTTACTACAAAAAAAAACTATACCAGTATTTTCATGTCGTCAAGTCATGTCTCGATCTGATGGATTCATTTAATGGCGTGTTCTTGTGGCGCGACTGTTTCATAGTTTTTAATAGACTTTAACGCATTGTAAAGGAACATCAATCGTACCTGTCTTACCGGGAAAGACAATACATCTATGTTAATGTATCATTGAAAATCTACCTCTGCTGAAATTGTTTCACTGCCAAACAATACTATTGGCTATTTTTAAGTTGTCAATTAATCAATGCTCTGTGTTAGGGGACAGATAGACGTGACAGTGGTATTTAGAGATTTCAGGTTCGTCTAGGCTAGACAATAAGGCGTGTGTACACGAGGCGAGTGTGGGGCGGCGCTGGCAACGATTGGCGAACGCCTCCCAACGCCCACGCATGCGCAACGCACCTCCCGCGAGAAAAATCTCAAGAAAACTCATAGACAAATAATAAACTTTCTGTGTTTACATGTGGGTGGCGTAATTACCGTTCCACAAAATGGCGCTCGCGGTTTAAGTGATTATCTTGAAATTTTGAGACTCATGAAAAATATCAAACTCTGAATATTACTTTTCACGGTAGATAACGAGAGTACATCAACCTGGTTACCTAAATACTCGCTTATTTTAATCGGCAGCGTACGTAACCTATTTAATATTCAAATTGAAGTGGTAAACTGTTTTATTTAGAGTATAAATGTTATTGTGAAGCTCATTAGACATGCAAATTAATACATTTCAGTATCTACTTTTGTATGGTAATTCATTTGGTTTAGGGTTAAGTTCAGTGTCATAGTCGCCATTTGACGTGAGGGCGGACCATTAACTTCAACATATAGTTTTTTTGTTACGAATGTATAAAAAATCATTTACCGAAAAAAATACTGGTTCGTTCTTGTTCGTGTTTGTACCATCATAATATCCTATGTTATGTCCAATAACAGGGTACGAGTCTACTCAAATCTCCCCATCTGTACCTATATAGGTTAAGTTAAAAAGGAGTGGTATTATTCACAAGCCAGCACCACATAACAGGCCGTCTTTGTATAACTGAAATTAAATATTTCCAACAGTTACGACTAAAATAAGTGACATAAAATTTCAGTAGAGAAATAGTCACCGAAATGGTTCATAAAATTGTAACCGTTTTAAGATAACTAGGTGCCTAATCTCGAACTCATTAAGTGAGAGGTTTAAAATTCACATTTAACTCCGTTTTAACCGGAAATTTACGAGGCTCGTAAACCAATCTGTCACTAAAAGGAGAAAAATACGGAAGAATTAATTAAAGTTTAAATATCAGCGCTATTCCGTTCCGATTTTCATTTTATCGGAGTAATATTGAGCAGGACCTGGCAATAGCACGTATGAACATGAACAGCAAAACAAAAACAGCTAAAAGTTATGAAGACCTAATTAAAGCCTAAGACCGCTTTATCCAACTAATGGATATAATTATCTCTAAGGGAAGTGAAAGCCAGTGTTCAAAAGCGGGAGTCAGAGTTGAAAACAGAAAGCCTCAGGCTCTGTAGGACTAACGTTTCCATAACATAAAAAAGTAAAAAGTTTAAAATTACCTTATTTGATGGATCTTGATAATCATGAATTTATAAAGTCCAGATGCAAAACTCTTAGTCGTTTATTTTCAGTTGTTCAGTTTCGTTACGTCTCCGATATTTCATCACCGAGAATAGGGTCAGCGCGACACCGGCATTAACGCCTATTAACACCATATTAACGACTCGTTAAAAATATCACCACTCGACATTTTTTTAAGTGGTTATCACTTGTGCGAATAAGATGAATAGGAACTTTTGTTGAATTTGGGCTACAATAAGGTTCCTATTTCTAAGTGGTACCTATAATTGACATCACAAGTAAAACATTCTTATACCTATATAAAATTATTTTAACGTTTGCCGGTACAGCTAGTAATATAATACAAAATCAAGTTGTTGAACTACATTCTATTAATCAGTCTGTTTTTAAAAAATGTTTTAGTATTTAACTATAATCAAAATTATTACAACAACCGTAGGCCTATCTATCTTTAATTGTAAAACATGACCACAACTTACATAATAATAAGTGTGAACGTCACATATAAAATATAGCCAGCAACAATCGGTTTCAACACATACTAATTTAGAAACTAATATTGTAGCAAAATTTGCAACATTATCATAAGTAGCTGCGTATGTTTGCAACGAGCTCAACATGTTATTACTTATATTACGCATCGAACATACTGTTTTGTGTATTACGAAATAGTCAATAGTTGTTTTAAAGCTTATACTTATGTCCGAAACTATAAACATTAGAAACATATCAAAAAAATATTAATTTATTATTTTTATATTATACACAAAACTATAACTTATAGGTACCTTCCAACTACGTGAAAATTTAATTAAATGATGAGTTGGTCGATTTATATGAGGTAATTTAACAAGTTTCTTGAGTTTATCTACACACTAGCAGCCCCCGCGAACTTCGTCTCGCCATATACTTTTATTTGCAACTATATCCATACTAAATTTCATCGAAATCGAATTTTCCCACGTAAGCATATATTTTCCCGTGGAAGCATGTATTTTCCGCGGTGAAAAGTCTCTCGCCATATACTTTTATTTGCAACTATCTTCTGAATACTAAATTTTATCTAAATCGATTTTTTCCGCGTAAGCATATATTTTTCCGCCGAAGTATGTATTTTTCCGCGGTAAAAAGTAGCCTATTTTAGGATTAGGATATTACATTACATTGACTCCCCCCCGTACCCCAGTGACGCTTACATGTAGTCTACATCGCATGCTGGCTAGCTGAGCGCGGTGAGCGACAACCTCTAGACTTTTTTCTAATACTTGCATTTTTAAACTCGTGATATCTTCCGAATGAAATGTCCGAATTGAATAATTCAAAAAGTTATAAAAAGGTATTAAAGCCGTCTTGAATAAAAAGTAATTTATTTTGATAAGGATTAATACCAAGGTACAAATGAAGACCCTTTCAAGAGGCGGCATATATAAATTAATATTTTAGAATAAAAAACTGCTTACTGTGACATAACTATAATATTTAGACATATGCTGTCGCGACATTTTTTGTAGATAATGATGAGTTCTGCAAAGTCGTAGTACATGATTTTGTTCTATCATCAATAGTTTTCGCAGCGCACGCGACGTAAGGAATTTTTCAGGTCATTTTTTTACACCTTATGTTACATTATTGGAGTTTTAGTAAGGATCCCTAATTTTTTTTTAAATATATTATAGCCTATGTTACTCGGGGATAATGTAGCTTTCCAAAGGTGAAAGAATTTTTGAAATCGGTCCAGTAGTTTCGGAGCCTATTCGTTACAAACAAACAAACAAACATACAAACAAATCTTTCCTCTTTATAATATTAGTATAGATAAATAACATCGTTCAGGTATTTTCAGTACTGTTCAGCATATAATGTGAGGACAGTATAGAATATGTAAATTTGAATTTGAATGTAAGCACAGTTTAACGCTCTTTGTGAGTCAGGGGCGATACGGTTCGCTGGCTGCGAAAATTCCACGCTTGTTTCGACTGGCCAGAACACTGGCCGAATACGAATGTTGACATGTCCAAATTAAAAAAAATAGAGCTCTGTAGAGGTTTTAATGTAACAAAACAGTTTTGATATTAAATTTACATATGAATTTGTATTTAACTAGACGTGCGCAGTGCGCATTGTTGCGGAAATTATTTCGATCAGTTCAGTAAAGGCATTACAGACTTTAATTTCTAATCAAATAAGTAAAATATTTATCACTTAGACTGACGAGTCCCTTGTTATTTATAAGGTTAATCTATATACTATATAAAAAATTACTTCTTATTCTCGAAGCGGCTAATACAAAAGACCTATATTATACACCGTGGTCGTGAACAACCCGAAAGATTTAAGCTATCGATACTAGAGCCAAATTAGAGTATATAAAGTTATGTAACATATAGGCCAAAAACTCATAATTAAGGAGATATTAATTATTTACAGAAAATCAAATGTTAAAAAATCTCCAGTCTAACACACCCTAAGGGCGTGAGCATATCGTAGCCAATTACTTCTTTTACACGTAGACTACTAACTGCATGGTTGTTAGCCAGTTTCATAAAGAAGTTTGGTATCTATCTACAAAAAGTTTTTACTACCGAAAATATTTTCATTACGTGATAAAAAAATCGATTGTCCCTAAAATGACACATTACAAATGTTTACTAATTGGTTCCCAGGAGCTACGCGTAGCTAGAAGATTTTTCCGTTTTTAGGTGTACCAATGTACATTGGTACAATAAATATTAAATAAAAGATAGGTATGAAGAAACTAAAGACAAGGCTGTAAGGTCTAAGACTATTGCCTGCCTAATGGGCGAAAAAAAAAAATGATTATCTACTAATTTTCACGCAAGATAAACAACATTGAAAATTTTATTGACTGTAATAAATAATATTCGCAATGCCGCATTATCCTTCGGCTCATTTAGCGGATATCCATTTTGTCTACGGATTTTGTGATGGGAACTCGCTCCAGGCAGTCGCCGAATACCGAAGACGATACCCAAACCGTCGTATACCTCACCATTCGACTTTTGCGGATGTCCATCGACAGTTTCGCGAAAAAGGGCTTGGAAAAGTTCAAAGAGAAAGGTCTATAAATCTAGATGAACAAACAGAGAACAGAATAATGAACTTAATAACAGAAGACCCAACTTTGTCATCAAGAGCTGTAGCAAGAATGGTCAATGTTAACTATAAGCTCATACTAAGGCTATGGAAAAGGTACGGCCTGCATCCCTTTCATTACAGGAAAGTACACGGATTAATTAACAATGACGGGCTAGCTAGAGTTGCCTTTTGCCAAAGGATGAATCAGAAATTAGTAGAAGATCCTGGATTTCTAAATAAGATATTATGGACAGATGAATCGTTGTTCACGAGAGAGGGAGTTTTTAATTCCCATAATCAGCATATGTGGTTAGAAGAAAATCCCCATGCGAAAAGGGAAAACTCATACCAGCACAAATTTTCCGTAAACATGTGGGCTGGCATTATTGGGAATAAAATAATAGGTCCCGTCATATTTCCAAATAGACTGAATTCTCACAACTATTTATTATTTCTAAATAATGAATTAAACAACTTGCTAGAAGATGTCGATTTGGAAACCCGGCGAAGTATGTGGTTCCAGCACGACGGATGCCCGGCCCACTTCGGCTTAGATGTTCGTAATTGGCTAAACCAACAATACCCCGAGAGATGGATTGGCCGTGGGAGCGAAGTTTTAGCATGGCCTGCCCGGTCACCGGATTTAACTCCGCTAGATTTCTTTTTATGGGGAACTCTGAAAGATAAAGTTTACTCAACACCTGTGAACTCTAGAGAAGAGTTGTTACAAAGAATTCAAACGGTTTCAGAAGAAATCAAGAACACTTATGTTAACTTGAATCTTGAAATCCGTTCAAGATTAAATATTTGTGCTGAAAACGGTGGTACACATTTTGAAAATCTAATTCATTAAATTACTCGTAATAAAAATGCGTAACTGTTTCATATTGTTGTTTATTTTACTGTAGGTACCTACAGGTTACCATGATCGCTGTTACAACAAAGTCCCTTTCCTGTATGAGGTAAATATGATGTAAAAAATAAGTGGTATGATTGATTTCCTTCGAATATAATCATGCCTAACAATTTATGGTTGTCATTGTCAGTCAAAAAAAGATACCTAAGACACAAAGTTTCAATAATAATGTAAGTGCACTTTAATGTCGTAACACCTAATAAAGTTTAGATAAGTACATGGTATTTGTGGTATTTTGTGATGCCAATAAATAAAAATAATTTCAATACAAACATCGTGCTAGACATAACTTGACACTTCTTGTTCGTCGTGTGATTTCGGAGCGATTCGTGAAGTGTCATGCTCGCTCTCTGTTCAACTTGAGTTTCTTACCTAACGGCTTGTTCACAAAGAAGCGGGCAATTAATAAGATTTAGTTTGTACCGAAATTGTAATTTAATTAAGACACATAATTTGACCCATGTTGATATAACATTATTTACTCGTAATGTCGTCAAAAATACGTGGTTTAAATCTTTCGGGTTGTTGACGACCACGGTGTATAGAATACATAAACATATATTGCTTAGTAAGTACCAATACGTGTTATTGTTAGATATACGTAATTGGCAACAGTCAAGCGGGCGTGACTGCAGCAACGAAATATTTACTCCTAGCAACAAATCATACTTCTACGAATGTAAAATAAACTATCGGTCCAAAATAAACTGGTACATGAATCATCTGACCGAAAGCATTGTTTTCTATTATGCTCGTAATCTACTGCGCCGTTTTTTAGAAGCAATTTTGTTGTCTTTGTGTAATTTGAATTAGGAATTTATAGGTAGATATTATTTTTTCGGCAGGTGAATTAAGAAATTCTACACCGTCTGTGTCTTTATAGTCTATGGATAAAAAAGTAAAAAGTTATACAAGGATTTACGAAATGGTGATGTAGCACCTGTATCCGGGATAGGAAACTTTTCGCGAACACTTAAATTCATTTTAAAATACGTTTTAGCACAAGACATTCTGCTATTTTATTTATTTCAGAATGTTTGCTATTTTATAGTACTTTCTATATGAAACAAATTTTAATTCGATTTTGGAGGCGCTCAGAAAATAAATACTTTTTCTGTATTTGCACTAGCAGTGGAACGTTTTCTGGTTATAAAAATTTTATATTTGAAAATTATTTATCATCATCCGATTACAGGTTAAGTCTCATCAACAGCCCAAGCCAAAACAAATGTAAAACCAACCTTTAATTGCTTAAGGTACTTACATACCCCAAATGGGGTCTGACGATGTTCTTATCTGTATGCTATTGTTTAACACGTCTCTTCATTCCCACGGTTAACAGCAGGTATCAATACATACTAGTGGGTAAACTGTGACATGCTTGATAACGCGTACCTGGGCTAAGAAAACGCATCGAGGAATTTCTTCGAAGAGAATTAGCAGCAAAAAGGCTAAACCTCAGTAATTGAAATACCTCGGCTGGTGTTCGCATAGTTTGACACACTGGGAACGATTAGTGATTGTGGAAATAGGTTTTAAACCATCGACAACTAAAAGTTTAAAAATGGAATAGAGAAAAATCTTTGATTCATTGAGTATTCATAGACAGAATGGGGTAGAGTAAAAACTTTGTAGTGTAGGTACATACAATATAAATCAAATAAAATTTTCACATGTAGGTATTTTTCTTTGTTTTCAAACCGAACAAGAACAAGGTAGCTCAATGTGAACATGTGCCGCAAGGCTTGACTGAGTAAAACGTATCTAATTAAGGTAATGGATAAGTATCGTCTTTTCTTGTCAGAGTTTTTTTAATTGGCCTTTACCGCCTTAAAAATATTTACAAAAAGCTAAATAAACATAATATATACTGTTAAATATTGTTTTTTTTAGACTTGCCCACCATTACCAGTCTGTTTTCATAACCTAACACTTTCTGTGCCCATGACACATGATTGTATCTACGGCACGGTGGTGTGGCGGTGCTAGCCCGACAGGCTGCAGAACTGAGATTGGACATTGAATGTGTTAAGATAATTTTTGATTAAGTAACGAAACCAAGTGTAACAAGTGTACGTTTAAGTGTATAGGTCCCTACAGTGAAAAATAAACACAATTCAATTGAATACAATATAATACAAATCGTCCCAGATTACTTCGTCATAGTTTGTCACAAAAATTGCTCCAAGCCTTTCAATATTAAAAGGGTAAAGTAGTTCTTGCTTGAAAAACCATTAAGTATTATAAATTTTCCTACCTAATTTTGCAATAAGTTAGTATAAATATAATGTTACGTAAGGTATAAGAGTTTGTATGTAACGTATTTCACTGAATTCTTATCGCTGCCTGGATAATAATTCTTTGGCGTCTTTTAATAATATCGAATATCAATAAATGCATATCGACTGAATTAAGTTCCTACAGTAAGAATACTAAATCTAAGCTTTGTATTCATCTCATGAATTAAAAAATGTTGCATCAATCATTGGGACAAGGGTAGAGTAACAAAGAGAGGTACTCGTGGAGTTAAGTGCAAAACACAAGCGACCCACGCTCAAGATATCATAATATGATAGGCAGATGAGCCAATCCGTTATCCAATGATGTGCAGCAATTACCCATTTAATATAATTTGGGGTAAGGTATAGTCCATCCTGCGACCTCGTTCATTCCCAGCGTCACTCACTCAACTGCACCAATTAGAGAAATCACTAGCTAGCACTCTGTGCACACGGCCGTTCGGAACCGGTCATTTCAATATTAGTTGTTTATCCAGAGTTTCAGAGGCAGGCTGTGCTGTGGCTGGGCGCGCGTGCGTGGCTGCGGCCGGCGCGCGACTACTCGCTGAATGGGCGCTCCGCGGAGGGGCGAAGCTTCACTCGCACTCCCAGTGAGCTTAAACACCAACCAGCCTCTTCAACAACCAACAACACCAAACTCACTAAAACACTCTTCACTATCAGCAAAATGTTACTCCACCGCAAAACAACACGCAACTGGAAGTGAAATGTTACGATAATTTTAAGAGCTTCCGATCTAAGCTCCGGTGTGTCGTCGCCGACATCCGCTGGCACCTGCTCGCACTCGCGAGGAGACTGCACGTTAGAAGGAGATGAAGTGATTGATCAGAACGTGGACCGGATGGCGGACTCGGTTATGAATGAATCCACTGTCCCTGTCTCGCGGACAGGTTTGTATAGTGATATCTCTGTCGCGCTCAGGTTGTCGCCGCCGCAGAGGAAGTGAAAGGGACGGGACGCGTAGTAAATATTGTGCTGCGTAGAACCGTCCCGAGCATTACTAAAGTCCCTTGGTTTTTTGTGTTCTACCACAAAAAACAACTCATTCATGGATTTGCTAAGATGTCTAAGAGAGTATTATCTTTGAGAATATCCAACTAAGTACCTGTCAGAGAATTTCGGATAACTAAAATTGATATGAGCAATTTCGGTGACTCTCAGAAACTTACAATATTCACGCAAAATTGAATACTGACTCTAGGCTCTGTTGATGTTTATTTGATTGTCATTGTTCTTTCTATGTGATCATTGTTCATCTTGGCATGTAACATAAAAATGTAAGGTACGGTCTAGGCGCGGTCGTAGGGCATTCGCGGTATTGTTATCTGCGCCGTGGGTGCGCCTGAGTCAATGTTTGGCCGCGACACGTGCGCTGGTTCCTTTGTCGCTAACAAACATTTTGACTGGCCATTTCCGGAGTTTCGGAAACTAGCCATATTGAGATGAGGCTCGTCTTTATCATTCATTCAGAGTTCTTAAGGACTTTGTGTCAATATTAATGAAAAATACGCTATGTGTTAATAAAATATGAATAATTTCTAGAGCGCAGAGAATAAGTTTTTAATTTGATCGCCTAATGAGCAATTATTTTAAATCTTATAATTGATTATTACTAAAATATAATATTATTTAGGTACCTTACAAGCATACTACCTGCTAATACATACTCAAGTCAAGAGTTTAAATGTTTTTTTTTGACCAATATTACTATGTATTTAGCAAGTATGCCCTCGAATGAGTCAAATCTCGTCACTCGAATCTTGATTGCAAAAGTTTAGTTAAAACAAATAAGACGCAACAATTACCTTTCACTTGCACAAACAAAGGATGCCGCATTGTCGTCATGAATGCCTCACTGATCCATGACACCTGACATTATGCTAGTGTTTCACTAAAAGGAGCTTTAAAAGTATTCTATATTTATGATTAATTTGTAAACGTCACATGCAAATGCATCGTATCGATGCATTGAGTTAAATATATATAAATGAATCCTTTAAAGAAGATAAGTGGCTGTGGAACATGTTTTAAGATTGCATCAAACCCCTTGAACTCAAACAAAGGATAAATCAGTGCAACATCTTGCCACAAATCAATGGGATCCCGTCGAAGCATGTAACCCTGAGCCCAAGCGCCAGGTGCTGCGCGGGAAGTTACGTCCCCCCTCCCCAACCCCCCTCGGGCATCTTCACACGCCCACACAGACACCACTACAGGAAGTACCCACACACACACACCTGGTGACGTAAATGTGCGTGTGTGTTCCGTAATTTATTAATGGCTTGCATTTGCGTATGCGCCGTTCGTTGCGCATGAAAAATGGCGGATATAAATATGAAGCGAGTGGATGCTAATTCAAAAGTATAGTCATTTAAAAGAGTATAAGTGTTGTTCGCTGACGCCTGAAAGGTGCCGCCGAGATCTTTGGACAACTTAGTGCCCGGGCCAGTTTGTGGATGATTAACTGCGCTTTTTAGCTTCGTAACATGAAAGAGACTTTTTAATCCTCGCTCTGATTTACAGTGTCTTATAGTTTGATATGATTTATAGAGCATCAAGACTATTGGCTCCAGGACATGAATAGCAGAAAGACCAGGAGCCAGCTACCAGCAGTGATAATTTATATCGCAAATTGAAAGCAGTTTTTCATGCTCATATCCCTTATTGCTAAAATAAAAGAGGTTTGACAGGCAATTACTAATTTAACATGAATACTCGGCGCCTTTACAATTAAATACCGTAACACAATGATTTTATATCCGTAACATAATGTACTTGAAGAAGATTTAATTTATCTAACGGGTAGGGTATTATTTTGAAGATCTTGCAAAAATTCTTAAAGATTCGCTTTTTCTACAATTCTTCAAATTTTTATTTCGACAAAAAATACGTTAAATTATTTATCTTGAGTACGTTATACTCGGTAAGCAATATCGTGCGGACCTGTCCATCGATAAAGAAGTTATCTAAGTGTTACTCATCGATGGAATGCTTTTAAAGCTTCTAACGCTAGCGAGCGAGTACCATGCACGTTCATACAATGAAAATTATCAACAGGTAGCAAAAGCCTATACAATGCCTTCTTCCGGTATCCGATACACAACTCAGAGTCAAAAATACACCTTACAGCAGCGGTTTAGGGTTTAAAATGCATCATAACGATACACCGAAAAGTTACATTATGAGTAACGAAGTTAGAGGAGTTGCAGACGATTTTATGTGTTGTCAATAGACAGTAAGGTCGATAGTTACTTGGAGATTATATTTCTGAGCACAGGGTTACCCATTATCCGGTGTAAGGTGACACCGTGGGGACGCGATCGTCATTTAACAGCCTTCATTTCGTTTGTACGTCCTATTTATTTATTGAGCGAAATTCTGAATTTCAGGTTGCATCTAGTTACTTAAAATTATTGAACAAATATCAAAACAGTTCAAGGACAACTGACTGTTTCATTTACAACAAGTGAGAGTTTATAGTGAGAGGTTATAACAACTAATATTACCTACATCTCACTGCTAGGCATGAGGCTAACCCCGTGAGTACTATAATATCTATTAGTTTTTGTAATAAATAAATCCTTAGTCAGTACTATTCATAGGCCGACATTATTATGGCCTTTACAATTCAATAGTATTTTATATAAATATAGTTAATCACTTTACTTAACATATTTAATATTCAGATAATGATACCAACATGTCGTAACACACGAAGAGCCATAACCCTAAATCAAACGAGAATAATTTGAGTACATTAAAATATACGTACACCGCATTATTATGAGAAAAATTACACGCAACCATATCAACGACATAAATCGTCCTGTATTAATTAAATATAATGACTCCACGATACGATAAGTTTTCCCAACAGCCACCGATTGGAAACAGGTTTCCTCAATCCATTAATTTATATTGTCCAAATTAAATTAACTTCAGCCGATGCCAACAAACTACTGTTAGGTAAGTATATTAAAGTTATGGTATTAGCGATAAGATACGTGGTTGTAAAATGGCCTGTGACGTAACAAGGCTAGAACCAGCAGCCTCCCGGCTATAAAAACGTTCCAATAAATTGGTACGTCATAAATCATGAGAACCTCGATCCACGCTCCTCTCATTGATTTATTGTGCATTTAGAAATAAAGAAATTCACGATCTCATTATGCCGAGCACAGAGACAAGATTCATTGTGCCACCACTCGCCGCAGTCTAGACCCTCAAAAAAAATCACGAACAGTAGGTAAATGTCGAACGGAACCATAAAAAGTTGAGTAAAAGGCGTCGAAAGAAGGCAGCGAATTTTGAGCCAAACCAGTTTAATGAGGGTCGAATTTAAATACGAAAATAAAGCGGTTCCCACGGAGTCGGTCGCGGGAACGGAAGCCTAAAGATGTCGCGCGGCAAGACGCGATATCGCGCGATTATCCCGCGCGCGACGCCTGCGCAGCCCGCCGCCAGCCCAGCCAGACCTCCGCTGCCCTCCCCGAACATTTCCACGGAGCCTCAGCACACAAGCTCGTCATATCAGCGATCGGACAGCTATCCATGAAATTGACGCAATTAATAACCGAAGTCACGTAGTTTTTATAATGACAGATGATGGATTTATGTAAGTCTTTTTGCCAGAAGCCAGGATTTTTATCATTCTCGGCGCTTAATTTCTTCAATTTATTTCCCATAAACTGTACCGTAAAATACCTAATTAAGTAAGCAGTTATCGATGTGTTTCTAAGTTGTTAGGTAATACTTAACGTTGCAGGTGAGTTAAAATAATTATCATAAACAACCATAAAATCAATCATATAATTAAAGTTACTCCGAAAGCCCAAGTAACAGTATAAGTGAAACTGTCTTCATAAATGTAAGATTAATGAATGTTTGGAACATTATTTCACTGGGACTCGACTATCAAGATGCACAGGAATAGTTTAATTTTACGTTATATTTATTTTGGATACTTTTGAAATAACTTATTTTGCTTAAATTTGATAATTTCTTGATTATTAAAACTCTTTTTTTACTCTTTTAAATTGGAAATTACTCGTCTAAGGCCAAGTTGTTGCCGTAGCATAGCACTTAAATACAAGCAAATAGAAACATTATGACTCAAATAATAGCGTCCGAAGAATTATCTCTTTCTTTATTCTTTAAACTGTTCGTGGAAATCTTGCAAAAGACAATTTACTTTTCGAAATATACAAGTTGTAAAGTGAGGGCCGATCTGTTTGCTTGCTTTCGATAATGTCAACATGGCCTTTGTCAACGGAACTTGTTCCAACGCCTCATGATTTTTTTACTAAATCTATTTATAATTGCTCTTTATTTTTAGTTCTTAAGCTTTCATATTGGTAAAGTTCATACATTATATCCTCTTATTTATTATTATTATTATTTTATTATAGACGAGCAGCTTAGATGCTGATGTGTCTATGTCACAGTGTTGGAAGGTACAGTCATTGTTTATTTCTTGTCATCTGTAGTTTATTTGTGCGTAACCAGTGGTCGAGTCTGTTTTTAAAGCAGTTTGTAGAGCTAGCTGTCACAACTTCTTCAGGTAGTCCGTTCCAATTCTGAACGACTCTGTTGGAAAGGAAATGATGTGCAGAGAGAGTGTTCGTATTCGCCCGGATTATTCTGAGACTGTGTCCACGGGCCGATTTTGTTGGGTGATGCAGAACGAATATGTCTTTAATGTTTGGTAAATTGTAAAAATTTTCAATAATTTGTTTAAATTATTGAAAAAGTTACATATTGGATTCGATTAGATTTACTTACAGCGTTGCTCTACCTACATAAGAACATAAGATGACATCTTATATGTGATTCATATGATTACATATCAATATTTTAGTGGCCAGATGGAATGATAGAAAGACCTGAAAGTCAAATTATCCATAGAACTATTAATTCCATTCATAGCAATCGTTCTACTGAAGCGGACAAAGCTTACGCGACGTTTAGCCGCAGCTCGAAAAGGCATGCTTCTGTAATTACGCACTGAACACCGACATTCAATACTTTGATTCAAACGTACGTCCGGAGTCCACAGATAAATAATACTTAGGACACAATGTGGTGACTGCTCGGATCATTACGTTCGGATGACACGCTCGCTGCGTTTGAGGTGCGTCTGATTGTCTCCATTAGGATTTTTCAAGGCATGAATGGAATCTTTGCATGTCAAAATATATTAAGAAAAAAAAACATGGAAATAAGGTCAGGTAGATTTGTAACCCTATAGCCTTCCTAGATAAATGTACTATCCAACACTAAAATAATTTTAAAAAGTATTACCGCTGCGGCGGTTCCTGAAATTAGCTCGTTCAAACTAATAAATAATCTCTTCAGCTTTATAATACGAGCTTACCACGGAGCTAGATGATGCTGTGTGCATTGTCCAGCAATATTTATAATATTAGTATAGATGTAGTAGGTACAAGAGATGCTACGAAGATTGACAAAGTGCTTTAGCAACAAAATATGCCTTATATTTCGCTAAAGACCTGAATGGAGCATGTTTACTCTACGATTCATAGAAATGTGGCAAAGATTATGTATTATTTGGTCTCTTTCGGCTGCAAGTGTTTGCTGAGCCAACAAAACGAGGCTCGAGGTAAACTGTGACTCAGTGACCATAAACAGCATTCAACCATGGATGCCAATGTATATGAAGCCTTTGTAAGATTTTCAATGTTATCTGTTATGATAATTTTCAAAGAATAAAAAACTAGGTTATTATGTAAGTACCTAGTTAAAATATTTTAATACTTTAAGTTAGTCATCATTGAAATCCAAAAATGCAAAATAGACAACAAAACATAAAAATATAAAACATTGTAGCCACATCGTTGTTATGTTGTACAGAATAATTTCTAACAAAGCTCATTTAAATTTTTTGGTTTAGTTTTGTAATAAAATACACAATTTATATTCTTTCGAAATGCAATAACTTAAAAAGGAAATAAAATTGAATCACGTTATCTATACTTTTATCAAAAGCACCATTAACCAGTGGTTTTTAATTTCTATGCTAAGTAATTAATTCTACGCTGTATTACCATATTGGATTCGATTCCAATATTCAATTATCATATTTTTCAATGTTATCACCCGTTTAAAATTACTCCTATTTTAATCATTAACCAAAATAAAAGCAGACAGGTAGGTGGCGCGATTTACATACAGCCGAGCTTTTCTCGTTTCTTAATTAAAGAATATTGTACTCGTATTTCTCTCGTCTTAATTTAGGCAGTATATTTCAGTTGCGTCTAAGTAGTGAGTTGAGATGCGGAGATACGAGTGTTCGGGCGGAGGCATCGTCGATACCATCTTGAGTTACTTCGATACGATCACCGACATTTTCATCTTCATCGTCGCTTACAGTCTATATTAATTTATTCTTATGGGCTTGTTGGTAAATTAATAGTCTACTGTCTAAAATTGAGGAGAGAATTTATTTTATACCTACTTAACAGTCGAATTTAATTTAATTAAGAAAGTTCAAAATCATTTTTTTTATACGTCGTCGTTTATCTATCTATATCTTGTTCTCTTACTTATATATAAAAATCAATACATAGATATTAGTTTTCGTTTTAAATTTTATAACTCAAGAACAACTGGGCCAACTTTATTTTAAAATAACCGTAGTAGCCCAGGGAAGGTTAAAACTGTGAGAAAACATGGGATGGGAATAGAGCGGGTGAAGCCGCGGGCGCGTCTTCTAGTATACCTAGTATTCATTAGCACAACTTTAGGGCATAAATCAAGTTTTGTAGAAACATTTGTCTATTTCTTTCTTATACAATCTCATGAATATATTTACTACAAAAACCTCTCATATTTTACTAATAAAATCTTAAAGCTATCAAAACATACTTTGCAGGCTAATTTTAAGGCTTTTATTATGAACATATTAATTTCCTTATAAACATGAATATCAAAAATTCTTATCTGATAATTTATTGCCTTCGCAAATTCGATAGGTAGTTAATCTAAAGAAATGGATTCGAAATGAACTAGAACACTTTTTATGTAGGTTATTGGCCTCATAATAACAATCATGTTTCTGGTAGCCATCGATATGAACAGCCATAATAATCGATGAGACGTGGTCCCGATGACTATCGTGATTAACATATCCACTTTAGCATTTAATTCGTTCGTTATTCTTTTCTAATCGGGGCCCGAGTTGAGGTCAGAAAGGCGGTCGACCGGTCTTCATTGCAACATTATATATCTGTCGGAGGCAAGCGCCGTCGTGAGAATATGTACAACAACCATCGTAAGTTGTTCCCTCGAGGCTGAAGCAGCAGAAGCACTGACCACGACAAGTACAGACCCTCATTGTCTGGCCGGCAGCACACCCGAAACCACGTGTAAAAACGCTCATTTGTGATAAATCTATGTAGGTGCGGTTTTGGTCAACCGAATAAATTAGATCGATTGACCGAATCTTGTTTTAATTTTGTCGCGTGAGAATTCTGTGGGAGATAAGACGAGAAAGTTCATTTATGGTCCTCGTTGTCTGATTATCTCAGCTCGAATTTAATTACGGTAAAGTTCGATACAAAGTAGCTTAAAAACCTTTGATGGGCATTCATGGTTTTATGGGTTTGATCTGAGTGATAATTGCACAGATTAACGCGAGTAAATAATGTGCGCATTTAGCCGACAGTAAAAAGCGTAAACGTGAGAACATGCCCACATCTCGAATCGCAATAAAATCCTCAATAATCACGTCTGAGAACTCTTATTAACGGAAAGCGTCAAATTAGCATCAAATTATTAACGTGTTGGAAAAGATTAATGATATTGAATGGTAACCATTCGATTGCTTCCGGTCTTCATCCAGAATGTTTTGCAAGTTATTAACAAAAACCGTAAAACTTAACAAGATCCTAACAAGAACACCGTGTTCAACAAACAGCTTTCTATATTCAGTTTCTCTGTTCATATGGACATTTCAGTTGATAGCTCAGTCGGATGCGTACTCGCTGGTACAGTTAGGACAGCAGGAAACGTCCGGTAAAAAAACTCGATAGTTGCCATCACCATAAGACACGGGAATCTGGCCTTCCGCTAATTATTTACGATATATTGCGTAACGGTGAAACGCCGGGAAGGAGCCGAGAAAAAACGTGTTCTGCAGGATGCGAACCAATGGAGTACGAGATAACAACAATGTACATTTTACCATAGCCAAAGGCAGTAAGGTCTAATATGCATCAGCAGCCAGCGTGGCTTGGTCACTTTTAGAATATCTTTATTCATATTTCGAGCGATCTCGATAAAGTTGAAATGGACTTCGATCAGTGGACAGCTTCAGAGAAATTTGCACTTTGTTGCTTGGGCTTTAGAAGTAGGTTTGGCTTCCGATGGTGTGGATTACCACCGGTCTGATTATATTGGCGTCGTAATTAAAGATACCATAGCAGGAACCAGGAAGAGTGTCGTACTATCTCAACAGTTAGCCGGAAGTCGGTTGATCTGTGAGTTCATTCATAAACGCGAGACCGGGCGACAATGTGGTATGACAGGTTGACGGACCAACTACACTAACTTTTATTTATAACGTGTATGAGTTTATTTTGCTGGAGCAGTGGAACATGCGCGTTGGGAATGACGCATGAATGAAATGTTTATCAATCAATGTTTCTGTACTAAAATACACTGGGAAAGTTTAAGTAGAAATAAAGGGATAATTTTCTATAAATGAAAATACACTTTCATTGGCGAAGGTACTTCTTGATTTTTATAGTAAATAATTTGGATAATATTTCCCAAAGTTTTCAGGGTAATAGTAGGTATAGGACTTTTAATATTCGTTCAACGTTGAATGCTCGAGACAAAGAAACTTCAGTAAATAGTAATTAGTGGCGGCAGACAAAGGGGCGTCTGGGGGCAAAGGGTAGCTCTGATTGCGGTAATCGAGTTAGCCAAGCGCTCGGCCAAACAAAAAGAGTAGCGTAATTAATGCGTGGGCGGTGTGACGTCACACTTCCGCATTTAGGGATGTATTCCATTAAGATGTTTTAACTATAACTACAATAGAAATATTGATATGCTTAGAAATTATATTATTTAAGAAAACTTTGGTGGAACAAAATATATCAGAAATGTATTTACTTATTATGTATTTGAATATTTTTGAAGGATTTGTAGCGATTTGTTTAGGCGATAACGCTTTTGTTTAAAAATATTTGCATAACGATCAAATAGGCCAAAAGTATTGACGGTCTCTGTATTTTAGCTTTAGGATATTTATATAGGTATTTAAATTGAAAATATAATGCTTGGGAATGTAATAGAAAGATACTTGAGCTGATGAAAAGTAGGTACTGGCTTCACAAAAGCAAAGGATGTGAGCAATCAGGTTGATATTGTGGCGATTCAAATGCCTAGCTACTCCCTTGATTGGGTTAATCAAGTTAAGAGCAGGCTGAGTGATAGAAAGACGCCAACAATTAGCCTGGATGTGGGCAACGGATGTAGAACTTGACATAATCAGCTGTAATTGTGTTGTTTGTTATCATAATTTTTTTAAATGAATTTATGACTTAAAATAGTCTGATTTAGATTAAACTGTAGCTTAAAATATGTTAGGTAAGTAAGAGATATACCTATGAGAACTGTAGGTAAAAGTGCCTTCCATAAAAAATGTATTTCTTAGAAGATGGTGATCGGCGTCGGGAATAGGATCGGTTTTGGCGTGTTGACTTCGTTGACTAATGTAATGAACATATAGAATCTCACAATTAAAGATTAATTTAAAGTTTAAAAGGATGTGACGCAACTACGATTTATTACTTTGTTCCAATTGTGAGATTTCCATTCATGTAACACGTTACCGAACCGCGTTGCAATTCCGCAGGACATTTCAGCGTCCCGCGCAGGAAGCACCCGCCACCGGACGCCGGTATCTAGCTACCGTATCTATCTCATTTTCTTCACGGCCTCGTCACATCCTCCCTCTCGCTCTAAAACAATCTATCCTCGTTCCACTTGCTGATAATTGCGCCCTGCTCTACCCAGACTCAGACCTCTTGCGCAACGAAATGAGGCGGTCAAAAATTACTTTGACCGTTACCTTTAAATTATTGCGGCGTCATCTCCAGGCCGAACTACTTTCGAATAGGCTACCGTTTAATGATACATATTAAGCTGAGTCGATAGCGCTCGAGATTTCGATTCGATTGTTTCAAAACTGGTTTGTTGAATAGAGGATATAACCAGGTTGGAAGCTGCGGGCCGAGGGCTAGAAATCATCTCTGCGTCCGGTCATTCCGCTAGTTGCTGCGTTTTAATTATTAATGAAACTGGCCGTCGCGGGAAAGCCGCGCCACGGCCGGTCCGCTTCCGCTCGCAACGCTGAGCTTCATTCATAAAACCGACACCGCACCCAAGAACGACACAACTCTCATACAAAAACAAACCAAACTAAACCCTACGCTACGCACAAAAAGTCTGTTATCCGAAGCGTGATATCACACAGTGCCTTTTATGAACAAAGCTGTGTTTGCACAGAAATAGACATGGAAGAAAGTCGTAAGTCAAAATGAGTGCGTGCGAGAGTGGTATTACCATAGACAGCAGAAAGTTGTGTTCCGTTTGAGGTGTATCTTTGCTTACGCCTTATTTGGTGAGAGTGTTTTCGGTTGATTTACTCGCTTGTCGTGAATGGGATGCGTTCTGTGGTTGTTGAGGTGAGAAGATCTAGCAATAGGTGAATGAAGTATCTGTACTATCGAATACCGTCACGTTTCTATGGAAAAATACAAATCAATGAAGCAAACGGCTTCGTTGATACTTTCATTTTAAATAAACAACTTGTATCTACTCTGTCCTTCTCTGTTCAATAAGATCTTTTTAGATAAAAAAATATTTGAGAAAAGCAACATGAAATCTATGAATCTTATTACATAGTGTAGAATTAAACGTTATTATGAAAAGCCACTGCAGACTACTAATCTAGGTAATAAGTAGGTATCTAGTAGAAACCTAGTTGAGAAACTTCTGTATAGGCGAGTCGGCATGCTTACTCTGACTACATTAACTTGGAGAAAGTTCTAGTGCTTTCAATGGGCTATTTATGTTTTTATTATAACTAGCTTATTTGCAATGTTGAAATAAATATTTTTTTCCTGTCGCATACAATTATTTGCAAACTAAATTATGGTCGACAAAGATATGGAACGATATTTTGTGTGGACTTTAGAATAGTATCACCCTATATCTTCATTAAGGATTAAGGAATTAAGGATTTTTATATAGGTAGTAGGGTAACAGACGGGTTACCCGAATAAAATGGGTAATTTTATATTTCCACTATTGGCGCGTGCGCAATAGTGTATAGTGGAAATATACAAAGATTCGATACAAAAATAAAACAGATGCAGTTTAAACTAGCATGGTGGTCCTAAGCGCAATGTACCTACCTACCTAAGACTAATATTGGCGATAAACTGAATGTATCGTTCAAAATAAATCTCTATCAAAAACGCCATCACTGCAGCTTTATTTATCATTGAATTATTCGTTGTTTCATAATGGTACATAGTTCTCATTTAAATTTTAGATAGATTCACAATATGACCCCGCTGGGGCACTACAACATTTTTTACTTATTAACTAAATAATAACCGCAATTGTATAATAATTGCACTGTTAGTCCGTACAGTAGCAAAAGCACAAAAGCTCAGAAACTGTAAGCTCAGCGCATAATACACCAGGAAACATAATGAGAGAGCTAAGAGAAGCGGCTTAACAGACGGCATGCCCTTCAGACATGTAAATGGCAATCACGAAGCTACTGATTACACTTGCGCTGGACTCGGCCATAGTATCCGAGTTTCTTGGAACATTCCAGATTCGCACAAAAAAGGCTTCGGTGCCACACTGTCTGCTTCCACAAAAGACAAGCTTTTTACAAATTCCGGAACCTTAGAAATGCAACCAGCGTGCATTCAACCTTAAAAACAGGAACATAATATCCAAAATCGAATGTTATCTCTTAATGGTTATAATGAGCAATTTTTTTTTGCTACCTGGCCCGCAATATGGTGCACCGGATATACTCCTGTCAATGGGAGAGGATAAAAAATGTTTACGATTATACACGAGCGATTTGTTCTCGTCACTCGATACGATTCGCAGGCGAAGCCGGGGGCGATTATTGTATCGAGTTACGCGGATGATGTTAGGGTGCAAGCATACTGAATGTTTATATTATTTGTCTTCATTTTGCCATCTTTTATTTTTTTATATATTTGCGTAATTTTATATTTTTATAGAGCAAATCAGATTTTGAAATTATATGATAAAACCAGTGAGTTAGCGACATTAAAACAGTTTCATTTAAGGTTTTCGCTCATTTGGTTTTGTCTGTCAATTTCCGTTGGAAAGCCGTTTTAAAACAAGATGTTAGGAACTTTCTTGATGTCTACATAGAACTTCCTATACGAATAGTTACTATTCGTATAAATTCATGTCATTATAATACACTATTTGATATTTCAACTTTACACCAAATCGTCCGAGGAAATTTGATATTTTATTCATTATTTAGTAATTGTTATCTAGTCTACAAGTATTTAGTAGAATTTAGCTAAGTACATAGGTACCTACCTATGTTAAATATTATTGTACCTATGATTATTTAAAGATAGGTAAGTACCTAAAACCATCTGTAATACAAGCTTTGCAGAGCTGGACATTACTATTACTACTGCGTAAATCATCAAAACTATATAATGGGTTTTTGGGTGCCCGTGCACTATAATGAGAGGTAGGAATTATGGGTTGTTATCATGATGTTATCATGGTTACATATAACATACTATGTAAAGATATCGTCAGTAAAACAACGAACGTAGTATAAATTCTACAAAAGATACACGCACAAATAACTATATGGCTATGTGTAGTTTCGTTTAAACAAGTGTTAAATATAGGCGTATACATAGTGTACCTTTGACACTAATACGTGTCAGAGGTACAGACAACATTACATGTAAGATTCCTTCGTCGTATCAATAACAACGCAAACAACATTTATACACCTGTCAGTTGCGCACTTTAAATGCAACTTTGTCAACTAACTCGTTAGTAAATGTCACAGGATTGTCACAATCTTTTGACACTAACGGAGGAGGTCGAATAACATCGTTTGCTTACAAAACATTTGAACACTTTGTTTGGCTCAAGGGTAGATTAGGGATATATAATACCTACTCAAAAAGACTCATCTTAGCTTTTACACCCTGGATAATATATCTATAATAATTGTCTAAATATTTATAGCAAAATTGGTAACTGTGTGAATTGTCCGGCAATAATTATATTTATTTATTTATATAAACGATAAAGAAGTCACATAAGCATTCACATTTATAATAAACGTGAGTATGATGTTACTTGGTAGCAAAAAACAGTGAATCTTAAGCTATCAAAGTTCATTTGGATTGAGACACCTGCATTTCGTAACTCGCGAGATAAATCTGCAAAGACGCGAACAGGTGAAAGACATACGCTTTCAACACCTGATATTTTCGCCTTACGCCTATATTTAACCCGTCATTGGGTTTAATTTTGTATTTAGGGAAAACAAAACTCTCGACGCGACTTGAAAAATCACCAGTCGCTTTATGATTGATCATTTCTGAAAACTGAAAGTGTGAGGTGAGCAGCCGCGCTATTTTCAAGTTTTAATGTGTTGATTTGTCGAAATCTTGCTGAAAAATCGTTGTCGTTACGCTAAGTTTTATTTTCGGAAAAATAACATATAATAAAGGGTGTTTGTGTTAATCAACTTCTATATTTTTTTAATTTTGTTATATTTCTGCATATTACTTATTTTGTTATTTTACTTATTATATTAGAATATTGTTTACTTATTTATTTATACCGACTATAATTGTGTTAATTAAATTTAATACAATCTCTTATAAGTACATAATATACCTATAAGAAAAACAATTATAGCGAATTGGAATGCATTTTGTAACTAAGTTTTAATGTTGGACTTTACTTCTTTGCGCTGGCCAAAAAGAATCACATTGTGGTTTCTAATACAACTCAACGAAATCTGTATTCTAATAAGATATCTCCGAGTTCTTAAATCTCCAATGTTACTCTCATTACTTGCTCATTAAAAACAGAATCGAAGTATATTATTACAATCCATAGAATCAATTTTGTTGCTGGTTAATTTAGAAGAGCAGCCGGTAATAAGCATCAATGAGGCGGAACCCGTCGGAGTCGACCAGTGAATGGAGAGACCGGTTCAGGACTCGATGTACGGTCTAGTTCGTCATGTTCCGATGGAAGTTCCAATATCAACAGAAATGATGTTGAAATCAAAACTGTATTTGGGTTCTCAACGTTCGATTTTTAAACGAACTTAGCACAGAGGAGTTTTTTTATATTGTAACCTCTTTGCTCTACGTGTTCTAAATTTGAGCAGGCGATGGGATTTTTGGTTTGTCAGAGACCTTAGACTTGATGTCCAGGTATTAAAAAAATTATTAAAGAGAATTAATAAAATCAAGATTTATGACTACCAAAATCGGGATCAGTTATAAACTTATAATACAGTACAGATGTATTAAAAGCTTAAAGAATGAATCTTTTCTAGTTTTGGAATTGTAAGACGGTGTTAATAACACTGGCTGGCTTAGAAACACGGCGCAGTAAGTAAATAAAAAATTACGTTAAAATGAAACACTTACCATCTGGAACCAAGTCCACTGTTTGTCGATTTTCTCTCCATTTTAATAATAATTCAAATATTTACCTGCAACAAACAAACCAACTGATAAACCAAAAAGTCACATTAAAACATGATAGACCTAAGCACAAGACTTAGACATTTTTCGTTTAAGCATATAAAAGCTTAGGTACACACGTATACAATTTTTTATCATTATGTTGTCCCTCATTGAGCAACAATAGAACTTATATAAGGGGAGATGTTATTATAATGAGCAACTGTCATCTTTTTAGCAGAGGAAGAGGCGTGGCTACTCGACAACTTTAAATAGGGAATCATACGTTGTCTGTTGATGAAATAATAAATGAAATTCGATATTTGTGTCTTCATTTGTATTTCTAAAAATACGCTTGTTAACGGTGTCCATTTGATAACCCTTTATGTTTTCTTTTGTTATTTTTTGTGTGCTTATTAGTTTATGCGAGCTTTTAAAACGTGGCTTAACGGTAAAGGAAATAAAGAAGCTTTAGACGACCTATTGACGTGTTTTCTGTTCTGCACACGGCTGATAGAACTTAGATCTGGACTCAACAGCGTTCCGCACAGCGTCATAGGTTATTCATACAAATTTCAAACCTTCCCTAATTTGTGTTCCTACTTTTGTTATCTTCCACGGTTTCCAATGTAAGAAGTGGGTTATCAATCAAATGGCTCCAAGTTTTCAATATCTAGTTCCCTTTCCACGGTAACAATTCAAAAGCATTAAGATTATAGAGTCATAAATTAAAAAGTTTATTATTACCAATCAGATAAAAACTATTATTTTACGAGACCTTCCGGCTACCCGTTTCAACACTTTCAACAGCAATGTTTTTGTCCATTTCTCACGCCAATTTGCCTACGTCTCAGCATAAAGTCGCGTTCACACAACATAAAAATTAAATTATTTCCTAATTAAATCTATTAAAAAGCCAAGTTGACGCATTCGATGATGCATTCGCCCACTTCCGCATTTAGTTATTTGTGGCTTTTAACCCTTCGGTTATTAAAGGCGCGTGGGGTTAAATGAGACATTTTTCAAAGCGGCCACGAGTGTTGACTGCCTTAATGAGATGTCGAGAAACTATTTCAGTTCCACTTAAAAAAGAAACCTGAGATATGATTGAAAACAAAGCATGGAATATGCCTCTGTGTTTGTTTTTCTATCGACAAACATGTCGTAACTTTAAATCATATTCATAGGATTGTGCGTTTGTCTATCTAATCTCAATTCATGAGAATAAAATTAATTTGTTATTTGCCATTGGTTTGGGTTGTAATAATCTGTGGTCAATCTGTGGTATAAAAAATCAAGGTTTTTTATTAAATGGAATACATAATCTAAATCCCGTAAGGTACTGACCCTATAATTTAATTATAACCTAGTACTGGCAGTGCACTGTGTAGTGGAAGTATATGATATACTGGCTATACTAGTGTTCGTGTATGAGTGAGTGTCTCTTGAATGATCAGTAAGTGGAGCGTAGACATTAGTCGGATGACCGGCTTACGTGATGCCGTGATAGGCTCCATTGATTGCGATGACGGCTCTAACGGACCGTGTCGGTTACCAATATACCACTACTGTACTTAGTTTTGAGCAACACGACGGAGAAAACAAATCGAGAACTATATTTAGAAATATTATAGTGAACTTTGAACCACGTGTATTGTAGCATTGCCTAAACTATGCATAGTTGTGAACCTAAAGAAAATGCTATTTTGATAACCTTATAGACTATCTAAACAAAACAGAGGCTTAATCGAGCTTTATGAAGAATATATTACTACATATGTACTTTACTGGACACCAGGTTATTACGAATTTGAATTTCTTAACATAAAAATTTTATAAGCCCAACATTCGAAAAATAAAAAATATTCGTAATTATTATGTCAAGCTTGCAGTATTATCTGCATAAATGTTTTAATTTTGTAATTTAGAACGGTCTTTTGTTACGTAAATTCAAACAAGGCCTTGGTAACGTCCGCGTAATAAATCCTGTCCAGCAAGAGACCTGAAGGAGTTGAAAGGAGACAGGAAACAGTTGCAGCGCTAGTAATAACAAGCGCCATGACAGTGTTGCTAACTATTTTAGTCAGTACGCAATAAATTGTATGATATAATATTAGAAATGTAATAACAATTATGAAAATAATATAAGTAAACAATTGGAGTAGTAAATTTAATCTTTAGATATCTATTAGCTTTTAGAAATGAGATGATTATTTTGAAAAATAGCAAGTTTAACTTTTAATGTTTGTTAAAAAAAAAATTTAATATCCATAATACTAGTCAGTGTTAATTTTTAAAATTTATATTAAATAAAAGTTTACACAAAAGTAACAGAGGTTGTTACCAGTAAGTTTTAATAGTAGAATGCAAGTTAACTTATGATTTGAAAATTATGTTATATCATCAGGTCAAAAATAAATAATTTCCCTACTATCTGCATTTATTCGTCAACACTGGCAACACCGCTGCTTTTCAGCTTATCTCCGGACTAGAACCTGTTTCGCACACCGTGGGAAAGACACTTATATGCGCAATAATCAACGTTGTTTATTTATAGGGCTGTTTCAATCACAGCTTTCACCTTTTTGTCAGAGTTTTTAAATTAATTAAATTATCGTTAATTGATTGATACAGCATAATCTGTCTGGGTTTGACCATCTCGCTTACATTATTTTTAAACTTACCAATGCTAAATTTACATCTTGTTTCTTTAGTTACAATTAATTAACAAATAAATAATAATAATAATTAAGTAATTAATGTGGTATATTTTTAGTTGCATCACTCCAAGGCATGAGAATTATTTAAAAAATTACTTTTGAAATGTTTAAAAAACATTTTAATTTCCCTAAGGGCTGATTTTTCAATCATCAGATAAATGCTAACTGTTGAATAAATTTGACATTTTCCATACAATATGTCAAATTTATTCAACAGTTAGCATTTATCTGATGATTGAAAAATCAGCCCTAAGTGGTTCAGTGTCGAGGTAAAACGCAAATAAATTTTCAAACGCATTACTTTGCCCTCGTGATAAATAACGTCCGCCCTTCCTTTTAACCCTTTCAGTGACTTCCTATAAAATATTCATGTGATTTACTTTCAGATAAATATAAATTTTTGGTGGGTAACAGCACTAACTCAATGTAATTAGCGTGACTTAAATTAATACTACACTAGCTTTCTGGCTTTGCTCGCTTAATACATTATACATAATTTCCCGCGGTAAGAAGTGTAATACTATGTGTACATACTAAGGTGCCGTTTTAATTAACTACTTTATCTTATTAATACGATACTGTTAATTAGTTTCAAGTTTATTTGTTAATTATTATAAAGGCCAAAGTTCATGGTTGAGATGTTTGTTGCCCTCAGCAAAACCATAAACATTGGTCATGTCGTTATTGAGTTTAAAAGTAAGAACGAATATCCTAAGATCCCGCTATACAACGACCTTCACCGAGATGTATAATTAATGAGACATATTTTTTATGTTATTAAATATGCCAATAAATATATCCTATATGGGTTGCCTAACAAATTTCAGTCCAGAGTTTTTTTTATTAATAATTAAAAAAAATTGCTGCAGTCTGTGGCTTGTGGGAAGCGTTTACGTTGGACCTGTCACGCGGCTCACGGATGACCCCCATGGCTCGAATGGTCCGGTATAATAAGGCTCACCGATGAGCCTTGTGGCCTGAATGGAAATACTTGATTTTTCTTAAAGAGTTTAACGTGATAATAGGGCAACCTAACGTTTGCATATTCTATGGGCTTCAAACTTTCGATTTGTATCAAATTTATTTAATAATCACACCGGTGCAATGTTTAAAACAAAAACAAAATTTTTAATTATTAATTAAAAATACTCTGGACTGAAATTTGTTAGGCAACCCATATAGGATATATTTATTGGCATATTTAATAACATAAAAAATATGTCTCATTAATTATACATCTCGGTGAAGGTCGTTGTATAGCGGGATCTTAGACTAGAACCCGAATTAGAATTATACAAGCAAGCATACAGAATTCAAATTCAACAACAGTACATGTCTATTATATCAGAAAATAGGATCAATTGATAACGGGAGCTCGATTTATGTCGAGTGTAGAATATGGAGATCTATTGGAGGAGCGGTCAACGGCATCAGTAATAATACGTAATAACATGCTACTGCATTCGGATGGACAGACGAACTCAATGTGCGTAGTTATAGTATCTGTATGAACTCAAATCGAATAGAATAATTACGATTACTTATTCCTACGTTCATTTGTACACAGTGAATTTTAAATAACAGAAGATATGAACGTTGTATATTTATAAAGTTCATGGAATAATAAACTCTTTTTCTTGGCCCCAATTAATTTTTTTCTGAATTTAAAATGTACCGAAGTAGTAGTTATTAACCTTACCTTAGTGATATTTCAGTTTTTTTATATAATTTACCATAATATTTTGCTACATAAATAATTTGAAAACCCTATATTTATGACAAAATAATTAACTAACTATCCAATATAACTATGAAATCGATATAATCGTCGGATTAGTCTCACATAGGTATAACAAAAACTACCAACAATGAATCACTATTTAAATTATTACACACTTCCTCTCTAACTCAATAAAACTGATAGGAGCTACTGAATTGAATTTCAATTCACATGTCTTCGTCTATAAATAAACGAAGTAGTATTTTCATGGATTCACGCCTCATAACCAATTAAATCACGCAATTTATTTACAATTTATCGATAAAAAATATATTGAAACGATATAATCTCACCATGCGAATACGGTTTAAGTACTTGATACGCGTACGGTGCGTATATAAACAACAATCGTGACCAAAAATAGTATGGAAATAACTTCATACATTGTAACAAATAACCCGCTAGAAAACTAATTTCAGTTAAACTTAATATCTCGGAAATAACTTCATACATTGTAACAAATAACCAGCTTAAAAACTAAGTTCTAGTTAAACTTAATATCTCGGAAAAGGCTGAAACGTAACTTGAAATTTGAAATTTAACGCATATTTATCTATTTTGTATTACCTACCATGTTCCTAATACGAGCGAAGCTACAATAACGCTGGTTGGTTCTAGTAATTGAAATTATAATCCTAAGTTATATACCACAAAACTTTTATTTCTTAAATTAGATAGATTTATTTCAATTAAACATTAAGAACAAAATTTTAGAGGAGTAGTAAGTTTAGAGGTTTACCTATAACAAGAAGTCTTCTCTCTTTCGTACTGTCACGCTTGTGGCAGTTAAAGCCTACTATTTCGTAGGCTACCAGGTGTATACCTAAGTAAATCTCCAGATCATTGATCTCTCGAGAGCTCTGCGCCGGCGCCGTCTGTGGGAGGAGGCTGCTCCGAAACACCTGCCGCCCTAGTACCTACTCTGAACCAGTGTCCGGTTCCACTCGTACCGAAAAGATACAACAACCACACAGCTTTAATATAAACGCAACTATAACATGCAATGTATAAAGCATATTTTCGCAACAAACCCTAACTTTCCTTCCACTTTTAGTACCTCGTATCTAGATTATATCCAACCTAGTCAGAGCACAAATCTCTTAGATAATCTCAGGCAACTTTTACTGCGTCTGAGTTAAAGCCACTTTGTTTAGAAAAGTACAATGCCATTATTTCATCCAGGTTTAGATCTTGCTAATTCTGTTTTATTGCATTGAATTACCCACGAAGTAAATTGGATGATACTGCATCGGTTAAATTTTACGACTTGGAAAAGACCACACAGGGTATCTTAGTTACGTAAATAGGGGTGATGATGATATCAAATGTTGGTAGTTTTTATTTTTTTTGTAATAATGACTTTAGCAGTTTTATTACCCGATTAGTTGATTGAACAAAAAACATAGTCAACATTTAATTTCTAGTACCTAATTATTGATTAACCGGTAGTCCAGCAATAAACAGTTCTACGGGATAAGATCTCGGTTTGTAAATGGCAAATGAATTATGTTGAATTGCTTAATCAAAAACTTGTTGATCAACAATGTATCCGCAGGATTTCCCTCGCTACATTATAAAGGTCATCAAAAGATTGCAATAAACATTACCTACTATTTGTTCCCTATATTGCTCGTTTAACTCTTAAAAATAATAATTATAAATCATAAATATTGGACAGGACAATTCACACAGCAATTAATTAAACTATTAAATCTTACGCTTTCAGCATGTTTTAAATAATTTTAAAATATAAGAACAATACGGACTAAATCCAAACAAATTATAGAAAAAAAAAACAAAAGAACAAAATAGTAGCTCTTACTATGTATGGGAACCATGTGAAGGATGGTATGTCTGCCCTGTGCTGATATTATGTCTTGTGCCAAAAAAGGGTTATTCTCAGCTTAGTGTAAGAATCACAAACTTTTCGTGTGTGTATGAATCATAGAATTATAAATTACCAATATGCTAATGATCTCTAAAAAAACTGGTTGTTTTACAAATAATTGCACATAAATGGAACTGTTAATGTCGATATATAATTATGTCCGTTGCTTAAGCAAAGTTGCACCTAGGGCGTATCACTATGACTCATATCGAATAAAAACAGTTAAAATGCAATCAACAGTTCCTAACCAATTAGTTTGTGGAAATCAAAAAGTCTACATTATTTCCTTTAGTTTGGCGTTAATGAATAAATTATATCATTGGTATCGTTGTTTTGTAAAGGAGTAAAATAATATTTAAACATTATCGCAATGTAAGTTTTTCAGCGGATTAACTCGATTGAAGTGGAAATGGGCTAGCCATATAGCAGTAAGGACATATGGCCAATAAGCCCGAGAAGTTCTCGAATGCAGACCAAGGATCTGGAAATCATAAAGGCTTCTGTCCAGCAGTGGACGTCCGAGGGCTGAAATGATGATGTTTTTATTGTGCTGTGCTGTAATGCGAAAAATATCCTTTTCATTTATATCTACATCATGAGTAGGTATCACTTTTATAAGTTTAGTGTTTTTTACAGGTATAAGTTTCAATAAAATATACAAATGGATCTTGTTCATTAGTAAAAGAATTATACAAATCAATTCGGTGATTTCGATGATAAAATCAAATCCTTACCTACTGGTTTACAATATGTGTGTAGAAATGTTTACTACATAATAAAAATTCAGTAGTCCATAAGTAACAAACACCCATCTTTAATAAATTCCCTTATCTTAACTATGATCATTCTAATCAATATCATCATCAGCTCATAGCGAACGCATTTGGTATTTCAACGTATCGTCGAACATTTGATCTCACAAAAGCTAATAAAAAGAGAGTAATTTAGAAATGTAAAAGGAACACGATTGCGGTATGGTAAATGAACACATACCAATTTGTCGGGACGACGGTCGTGCGATCGAAAGCTCAGATAACCAGTAATGACCATCGGCTACCTCCGAATAAGAAGTCAGTCGCTACTATACTGTATTTGATTAGATACACTATGTTGAGAGTTTTATAGGCAAACATATTTTTGATATGATGGTTCTCATGTTATAATATTATTGCCTATCTGTAGATTTTTAAAAGTCTATGGTGTTCGTTACCGTTTATAATTTTATTTGATATGTTTGAATCTAGCGTTGTATGTTAAATGGAAAATCCTAAATTTGAGTCTTTTTGATATCTGCATATAATAACGTAAAATATACATTATTTAATGTCGTTTAAGAACTAAAATGTGTTGTTTTAGAATATTTTTTCCTTCTTATTAATTACTTAAGTAAATATAAATGACTTAAAACTCACAAAATAGAAAAATAGCATGATACAGTCTAATTAGAGCTTCCGATCGAGTAACACCTGTATTTATTTTTTAATGGTTTTAAAGTTGTTTACCGCAATACCTTATTTTGATTAGTGTAGTTCACTTTACAGGGTGTAAAACCAATTAAATTGTATGCCCCGTATAGCTTTTTATAGACTTCAAGCTTGTTATATGCATTACAGATACAGGAAACGCTTTTTTGAATATCTAACAAGCCAATGCTCATTTAGGTGATTTTACGCCATTTCAAACATTTCTTACTTAGAAAAATCCCAGTTTGAAATTGTTAACTATTAAAACGAATGTTCCTGGAATTAAGTAGAGTAATCGCAACATATCAGCTGTTGATTAGCTAGCGAACTCCTTAGACCTCTCTTTCTTCGAACATAACGAGTCTCGTGCGTTACCTTTGATCGAAGCCGACAAAGGGACCGCGCTCTTATCTCGTTAGAGACCGATTTTTGTTCTAGTAAAGTGACAATAATGGTCTTTGTGGTTGATAAATATAGGTTTTGGTGTATTTCCCGAAACAAGTGTTTATAATCGACAGATAAAAGACAGTACCATTTCTTGAGATTCCCACGGAAATTTGTTTAATCGTTGGATATATTATCTCAGGACCTCATTGGTCCTGATAACAACGAATGATTCATGTTGACTGAAAAATATTAAGGAATACCAAATAAATCTAATAATACTTATAATAAATATGAGTAAGACTTAATACAGTAGGTAATAAAACAAGATATTTTGTCAATTTAAATCAAAATGATTAACTAATATAATAACTCAACTGAATTCACCAAGTTTTTGCTATATCATAAAATGGTGCCTGTTGGCAGAAGAGTTCTATTTTGACAGGACAACATGGCGACTGGCCAGCGCTTGTTATTTAATTAAAGTGGCATTAATTTCGTAACCGCTACTTCCGGAGGACGCGGCGGTACTTGTAGAGATACAAACGGACAAAGGAACATGGACATTTCATCTGTATCGTTACAATGTTACTATTGGAAAGGCTTGAGCCCAGTTGAAAAACGTAATATTGGGTATATATATAACCTATGGGTTTTCATCATGATTATGATTCATATTTTTTTGTACTTTCTTGTATTTTCTCGAACGATTTTGCTATTTGTTTTTAATAATATTTTAAAAACAATTAAATAAAATTACAATTAAATTGCTTACTTCAAGAACTAGGTTAAAAATCCTTATCCAGCTACTTACTCTATTTCGAATACACGCGCCAAGGTCAGAGCTCGTGAAGCAACCGTGTCCCTTTACGCTCCAAAAACTACAGTTATGCAAACCGCTGTGTAATGTGCCCTTCTGATGTCTACTTACTTTTTTTATTTGTGCATCCTTTACAATCCGTTCATAAGCCTGATTACATCCTAAAATACTTCATTAGCAAGGAAAGTATTATGAGATTTCGAATTTTGGAAACCAGGAAATCAGCAATGGAACACTTTTAGCCGTTATGACAAGGATACAGCGCCAGTAAGGAAACTGTCATATCTCGCACAGTTACCCACAAAACGCTTAAAAATGTGCGCGACGGGAAACGGATGGCGTTAAACAAAATCGTTTTTACATCCCGAAAACTTGATACAGTTAACTATAGTTAATTTCGCTGCGTTTTATTATGAGTTCGAGATTGGGAAAATCATAATCTATAAAAAATGACAAGCGGACCGGAAATGCAGATCGTAGACAGCGTGCGCGCGCGGCCGGACGTGCTCCCGCGCAACTGGGTCAGTCTATTTCTGTTTTGGCGGGAACCTGGCCGGAAGGGACGCCATTGTGGACGAGCGGGAAGCCCGGAAAAACAGCCACCGGATTTCTAGCTAGTGAAATCTTAGACGACGACCGAACAGTAGCTGGAGTATCGTATCGTTTGCGGCTTTGACATCAACGCGTTTCTTCGGAAGTAAATGTAGCCGAACGTTTTAACTTTTAAACGTTGTTGCCGTTCTCAAAACTGTATCTGTGATCGGGGAAATGTGGCGATTTCTCAGTAACGTTTCTTAACGACAGCAAGCAGGATGCAGGGTTAACAGTATACTGTTTATTTTGTAGTTTTAAATGTTGGATTGTTTTTAGATAATTGTACATTGTTTTCGTGAGAATTTTAGAGTATTTGGTCGGTTATGAGGGCTAGGATGGCCCGCTGCGCACACCAATGCGGGCGTTTGCAATAACCAAAGCCCCCGCGAAGGACTCTCAATTAGAATTAATTAAAGACAATTTAGCAAAGCAGAAAATAAATGGTCATGGACAATAAAGCGAGATTTATTATGTACGAAAATTGATTTATTTTTTGCAGATGTCCATTCCACTTCAAAGGCCATTTCTTTGTTCTGTGGGTTGGTAACTTATGATTTGCAATACGATACTGGGGAGTCAGGGCATATAAAAATCACACAAATCTATAGAGAACTCTACATAGCTGTTATTTGAATAACCGGACCATCTTTTTTGTCATTTAGATTATACAGGATCTGAAAGCAAAATTCCAGCAATATACGGGGTGGAATAAATTTTATCATTTTATTGTTGCGTATTTCATCCGTGGGGGAACAAACCGGTTTTTAAAATCAAAGGGAATGTTTGCTTATTGGTTGATGGTTGAGTGAAGGGTGCTAGTGGTGAAGGGGGAATATACCCTTCTTTGTCGAAGTTGATATACTAACCTGTCCTTGATAGACAAAAACATGTAAATTAGAAAATGTTTTTGTTTCTATACAATTGGTACATAATTAATGCTTTTATCTTATAAGCTCTGCCTAATAACCCATTAGTTTTAAGCCTCCTTGGAGTATTTTCTCGATTTTCGTAAACAATACCTCTTCCGTATTTGACAGTACATTACGAATGGTGGTGATTTAGGCCGCGGTTCCACGAAGCAGCTAAATTTCAACATCAGCAGATGAGGCCAAGCACCGCCGCACACGCAATACATCAGTTAGACTTGTCACATGCCGATAATACCCATAATTCTATGCTCATTGCTAACTTGAGTATTACCCAAAACTGTGAATCTCTCGGAACAATTTCGCTAATTTGTTAAGCTGTAGCCATTGCCAAGTCAAGACTTTTTATAGAAGGGAAGAGTAAACCTTTTTTACTTTCTATTATTTTTTTTGTATTTTTAGAAGTTTTCTAGACTTATCGCAATCTACAATAAGAAAATACTTTGTTAAATAAATAGAAAAAACTTTGAAAAAGAAATATCACATTTAAAATGCAATAGTACTCGTTACTCATAAGATATTGTTCAAACGTAAATAATCATAACAGTTGTAATGTAACCATGAATAACGTTAAAAACAGACATTACCTAGTAGGTAAAACCAACGTTCAATTTCATAAATAAAACGAGAACAATGATTATGCTAATTCGAGTAGTAGTCTTAATTGTTAAGACCTTGTCTTATCGCCGAGGATCGCTATTGTTACAAAGTAGGTATTAAATCAATTATGAAAGCTTTTAACCGCCTTTTAGTTAGCGGTTGTTGAGTGGCACGCGAGCCGTTTCATTAGTTATTGAGCATTACTTCGGTCTATAATTGCTTGTCGGCGAACTCTGTGGTTATTAGGACTTTGGTAGAAGTCTGCCAAAGCTTAACTATTTATGAAGTGTATATTATTTATTCATATTGATGTAAAATATACCTATTTAGTTGTATGTACAGTATTTACGTTACCATCAATTTTATATTTAACACTTAACTTGAAAATGCATATATTTCATTGTTGTCGTCATATGTTTTGTTCAATCAATAAATAAATTTAGTACCTACGAGCCGACCGGCCGACAGTAAAAATTGCAAGCGAAGTGCAATTTTTACGTTAATTAAAACGAAATTTAGATCGAAATAGCCTATGATTATCAGGGATAATATAATATAGCATTTATAATTATTCCATTCGGTCCAGTAGTTTCAGAGCCATTTTGCCTACTTCAAGAAACATTTATATAAAAGTTATCACTTTATTATATTCGTATAGATATTAGATATCTCGTACATACGAGTACCTAGGTAACACAAGCTTCGAGCTTACCATGGAGTTGAATGTTGCTATGTGTAACTTCCAATATTTATTTACTTAATTATTTAAGAAAATATTCTATATGCCTGAGATGTCCGTATACCACATCACTTCATATTCAATTCCCTGTAATTAGAAACGCTTTGCCCCGGGCGTGGAGGCGTGCAATACAGAACTACCAAGATTAATTTATTGTTAATGAGCGCTACGTTTAACGCGTTTGTTGTGGTGTTAGTTATTATAACCGTTAATGTGCTTAATTGCTATTTTTTCTCACGTGAGCCATCATTCATAGATTACGAGCCGATTACGAATGAATAACGTGGATTGTCGTGGATGGATATGGACAATGGGCAACGGTGTGATGTTTGTAGAAGATTTAAGAGATAATATTACCTACTCAGTGGATTCTGTATAATACATACAGAAGGTGGTTAAGCAGGAATAATCCATAGTTGAAATTTACATCATAATTGAAGTTATTATGTTAACAATAAACCTCTTTTCATTACATTATAAAAAATAACTAGTTTTTGGTACCGTTTAACCCGAGTTATACGGTTTCACTATATGATAAATTAGATTGGAAGGGTGTTCTAAAGCGCGCTAAACTTGTTTAAATCATTACGCTCAAAAAATAACCAATATTTTAATGTCACGACATAGAATCCATATTTTTATAATGTGCAGATTAAACTATACCTAGTAACTAAGGTTACTTTTAATATAGGTTGGGTGCAGGAAAACTAATTTCATGTTACTTAGCTTTCATGCTAAAAATCAATTTCACAGTCCTGAAGCAACAAATGCCGGAAACAGGCGGGTTTCTGGAACACGATTCATGGATGAAGACAATCGTTTTATTGAAAATTAGACACGATTTCGAATTTGCTAAAAGGAAAACTAGGTATTTTACTACGATTTGGCAAGAAGCGAAATATTTTCTAGTTTTGCAACCGTTATAAAAAGTTTCACATGACTGAGGAATTTATGTTGAGCTTTTACTGTACAGTGACATAAACTTACTTAATGTAAATTAAAACACAAAATTATAAGTTCACAGATCCACTAATTAATCATTAAAAAATGGCTTTTGTTCAAAATAACCATAAAATAACTGAATTTACGTTAAAAGCTACTGTAAAAAGCTCAGTTGCGAAACATCGGCATCTAATAACGAATAATTGCTTGCTGGCTTTTACCTCAAACTAAAAGCTGGTTAACAGGCAAGGAAAAGGTGAACTTAATTACGCGATCAAAGGGTACGAGGTCCTTTTCGTACGATAAATTTGAACTTTTTGACTAACGGTGGCATCTCTTCGAATTTATGGTTTAAAACCGGCTCCTCTAAAATCTAGTCCGTTCAAAGTCAAAATAGTATATCAACGTACAGCATTCGCCTGGTAAAGCGTTGTGAATATAACAAATACCCAAGACCTGAACCCGTGCTTAGTGCTTAGTAGTGGGACGACATGGGGGTGGTTATGATGATGACGTTACCAAGAGATGCCATCTTGGGTGGTAGAGTCTAGGTAGAAGTCCATCCAAGTAATTAGAGTTTAAATGTAAGACTACAAAATCTGATTAGTATCTGATCTCAGACCCCATAGAATAGAATCATTAGAGTTGCAATATTTTCCCAGATGACGATGCTGGATGAAGATTATAGATATTGGAAAAGCGGAACATAACGGATACGCTTGCAGGGTAAGTGTTTGCATGTGTGCTTGTCGGTGAGGTGTGCGTGTGTGCGTATGTTCAGGATCAGTGGCCGGCGCGCGCGCACCTGCCGCGAGGTTCCCACGCCGCCCGCCGCGCGCCCCGCGCCCTCGTGACGTCACATCCACAAACAACGGTCCAGCACCGAAGCTTGTTTTTGTCATCTAGCTTTGGATCTTATTTTATACCACTAATTTGAATAGTTGATCAATTAATTGATATAACGTTTCCTGTGTGAAGTGCCAAATTATTTTAAGGTTGTATTTGTTACGAAACCGATGTAATTTTTATAGTTTTTTTTAATGCATTTTTTTAAGTTTTTGAATCAGGTTCACATTTGCACTTGCAAACACTTATTCCTGGTCAATGTAGGTATATTTCTATCGTAGGTATTATATTGCTTCCTTATTAAACTTCAACCTTCCTTATCAACACACCTAGATCCAAACCTATGTAAATGATTATCGTGTAGTTTATATATGTTATTAATCTCTTTAAACATAGGAACCTAGAGGTTACCAGGTAGGTTATTTTTGTAACAGGGAAACTAGGTGTAATTAAATGCCCAGCAACGTTTAATTTAAAATATATCCGGGAAGTATTAAAAGTCTTTTCGGGATTCATAGAATATTTTAAAAAAATCTTTAGGGGTTGCAGTCTAATAAACCTCACTGTACAATACAGACGTTTAATTTTTTATTACTTAATTTGCAGAGATGCTAAAATCTCAATTCCAACCTACATTAAAAAAAGTATTAATAGCCGCAAATGATTATACCTACATTAGGTACCTAAAATAAATTTAGATTTAAATTTATTCTCAAAGTGTTCTGAATAATTTCTTAACAACAATCACCGAAGTTATTCTTGTACAAGATTTGACTATTAGCGCCATCTCATTGAACGCCCTCGAAACAATATTGACGTGCTCGCTGCGCCATCTACCCTTTTACTCGTAAACTACACTAGTTCCTGAGAATACGAAACTTGGCGTTACAACGCGCTACTTTAACTGACGTATAGATGGCGCTAGTAGGCTGAGCTTGTAAGAGTTGCGTAGGCGCATAGTGTATGCGCTGTGTTTTATTTGAATGTGAGTATAAAGCAGAGTTTTATCTGTGTGCATCAAAAATTCGGAATCTACAGCCTAATTATATGTTCTGTGCTACAGCTTTTTAATATACGTTCTTTAGTTTCGTAGTTAACTATCTTGCGTAAAACATTAAAACAAGTATGTTTAGCTTAGGAACTGAGCATATAGATATTTTTAGTATTGTGAGAGCAATCTAATGTTAGAGCTAAGAATATTTTCAACATAACGTATAGGTACATATAATACGTTAAAAGGGTTAAAACATATTATAATTCCTCCAATTATACAATAGAAGTCGGTAAATATATTATGTATGTAGGCAGCAAAGTAATTGGTTGCAAGTTGGCAAGAATTCAAACGTCTCTGGTAGGTATATAATATCATAACGAGTCTGCAATGGATTTATCACCTCAATAAATCATACATTAAGGCACAAACCTCGGAATAATGAGAATGCTTCACAGATGCTGGCTATGATTCAAGTAATGGTCGATAAAAACGTATATCTGCTTAATTAGATTTTTAAATTTTAAGTGGAAAGAGCGAATTAATAAAAAAAATTAATATCTTCTTATAATATTTCTGTAAGCCAATAACGAAGTAAGGTTTTCATGTTAAATTACTAAATAAAATACAGAGTTTCTATATTCAATTAATGGAAAGTACCTAATTAAGAATATTGTAAAATAAAAAGTATGCTGTTTCATCTGCTGATTCTGATATAAAACAGGCTCGCAATAGTTATTCCCCACAAGGCCAACTTACACCTATCTTTACAAAAATACAAGAATAAAGGCAACAAGTATATAAAATCAATTTAGTATGCAAAGAGAAGTAGCAGCGAGGTGGCAAGATGTCACTTTGGATGCGCGTGAGCAAGGGAATACGTGCTGAGAAAGATAATAGCGTTAAAATAAATAGAATATACTTGTAATAATAATCCTTGATGAACACGAATGATGGCTTCTTTTAAACTGTAGGTATAGAAGATACTAGGAATATATAGGTACGTTAGCAATAAAACTAATGTCTATTCGTTCTAGATAATTGAACTTTAATCGCATTTAATTTAAAAACGCGTCTGCAATTTTAACAATATAACATTTCTTTTCTCTCTATGTAGATATATTATGGATTTACTGCTGTTACCCGTACCTATCCCATCATTCAGGTTTCGACGAAAAAAGTGGAGTAAAACTAGACCAACTCGACTAACAAACAGCTCAACTAGTAGCTGGATTAAACTCAAACGTCGAACGAATCGGTCGACTAGTCTGCGTTGTGTACCAGGCTAGCATATCTCTGTGGAGCTTTCAACTCTTCGCCCCCGCCTTAAACCGTTTATGAATGAAACCCAGCATGTGTGCGTTTCAAACCTCTATCTCTATAGAAAGGGTATTCTATGTGTGCATGACTGAACACGTGTTTATTTGAGCCAATGCGGTAGGCATTCATGTGAATTTTACTTGTGTCAACAGAAACTGGCTTAGACAGAAATAGTCTATTGCTTTGTTGGCAAAGTTGCGAATAAGCTAACATCAGATTTGTGGAAAGAGCGTTGGGCATAATATGTTAGCGAAAGGGGTATGAACACAGATATACCCCTGTGGGTATGAAGCTAAAACTTCTCATATAAGTTGAAGTCAAGATAATTGATCATTACATAAGCTCTGTTTCAAAAGCTCTTGTTTAATAGTTCGTATCTGATTAATTATTACAAATATTCAATAGGTACATTAATGATCAATGTCACAACAAATTACGTTTCACCATAAGACACAGAAATGTATAGAATTTCGTCAATTTTCCCATGTGGTGTCTGCTGCCTTGTGATAAACCTTGTGAACTATATTGTTTTAAACATAAGGTCCATGATAGAGTATTTATACGTCAAAAAACCAGGTGTTACATGAGACAAGGTTTCGGCTTGATCGAGCATAAAAAACTGCTCACCACGCCAGGGTAAAGTTACATCATATGTCTAGTTATTTTAAAGGAAGTGACTATTTGTACGGGTACCGGATGAATAAATTATTATTTATTCGTACGGGTACTGGATGATTAGCATTTCTTTTAAGAACGTCACTATTTGCACGGATACTGTATGAATAAATTATTATTTATTCGTACATCAATTGGGATGATTAGCTTTTCTTTTAATAAGTTTCGATAACCTCCTTGTGTTCACCAATGTGAATACAAGGAGGTTATCATAATTTTGCTTATATTTCTAGTGATTATATTCTCTTTGATTTTCTGTCATTCTGTCACTAAGTATTTTTATAATAAAATAATTCAATTTGAATTTATTTAGCTTGTATAAAATATCTTACAAAATGGGTAAGTAATTATTAAATTAATAAAAAATATATATTAACTAGCTTTATATTAGATTTCCCGCGGTAAAAAACTACCCCAAGGGCTCTATCAATTTTCGGACCGCTGCAGTGCCGAAGCGGTGCGTTTGTTGTACGGCGCCCGGCCGGTCGTTTGTTTTCATACAAAATGCACGGTGCGGCAACAGCGCGGCGTCCGTACTTGCTGTCGGGCGTTCGCGGTACGGACGCCGCACCGCTTCGGCACTGCAGCGGTCTGATACGAAACGCATAAATTGAAAGAGCCCTATGTCCTTCTCCCGGTTCTAAGCTACCTCCCTGTAAATTTTCAGCTAAATCGGTTCAGCCGTTCTTGAGTTATAAGTGGAGTGATAGGTTGTTGATGATAAATTCCAATTGATATATTAGAAAAACAGATTTATTTATCTTCACATACATTCCATGCAAGAACACACTTGACACAATCAAACGACATCGGTGTTGCTACACCGTGTGGAATATTCTACTTAGTTTAATTTTGATACCATATCTAACATGGAGTAACTAACACGACTTTCTTTTATATAGATTTCTTAACATAGAATTGCTTTTTAATTTTAATATTGATGATATATTCTTCAGATTCAGAAGAAGAATATGAAAACGAAGAGGGCAAAGAGGAAGACCAAAACAGAGAAGAGGAGAATGATAATTTATTGAAGGAAGGTGACAAATTTGATTCTTTTGAATCGTTAGAAAAGAAATTTAAAGATGTGGAAGATAAAGAGTACGCATTTTTTTATCATCGAGATGCTATGACAATTTAACGATGTCGCACAAAAGGAATCAAGAGGCATGTTGAAGCGTCCCTGATATATTACAGCATCCGATACTATTGTATTCATGAAGGGAAAAATTTTGCATGTACGTCGAAAGGAGCAAGAAAAGCATTCTCGTTTCAGAAAAATTGTCCAGCAACTTTCAGCGTCGGAGTGGATGATACTGGCCACTATCTTATCATCAAATCAATTAACACGAATCACAATCACGATAAAAGTGAAAATCTTTTTCAACACTATCCACGGAGCAGAAGATTAACTAAGGATCAAAAGGAAAAAATTGTTATTAGATCTCGTAGCTAACCGAGTGAAGGTTAAAAATATGATGGAAAGTCAAACTGATAAAATAATATTGCTAAAAGACCTTGACCTGCAAATTAAAAAAAAATAAACAAAATTTGTTAATTCCAATTAATTAATTGTTTGTAAATAATTACCATTAAGAGTTTTTGATTTTTTATATTTGTTTAAGTTATGCCTAAAAAACAAATTTTCTCTATGTTTTAGTATAATTTAATTAATTTTGATGTTATGAAAATGTATGAACAATTAAAGTTTCATAGAATTTAACTTGACTAAAAATAAGTAAATTAAATTTGTTCAATTAATTTAATCATTTTATTTCATCTTCTTCTTCTTATTATTATAAAAGAAAGTCGTGTTAGCTACTTCACTTATAACTCGAGAACGGCTGAATAGATTTGGCTGAAAATTGGTGGAGAGGCAGCTTAGGAGCCAGGAGAAGGACATAGGATACTTTTTACTGCTTTTTTAAAATCTAATATAATGCGGGCGAAGCCGTGGGCGGAAAGCTAGTCTTATATAAGGTCATATGGGGTAAGAGAAACACCGGGGTAAGAGAAACGAGAGGCTATATTTCGTAAACTATAAGCTTTAAGTCTTAGAGTAGCTCTGTCGATAAAACAGTTACAGTTATTAGTTCCGCCGTTCATACATAGATGTCGCTACGATGTCCCAGTGTCGAGAAAAAACCAAAACAAATTTGACAGTTCATAAACCCGCGAAGACGAGTTGGATGCGTTGTCTTTGCCTCGGTATAACTTTGTGAAATAAAGCTGTTTTTGACTGTTTGTTTTCACCTCAATAACAAGTGAAAGGTAAGATATACTCTTTACCAAGTAATTACGGTCTATTAATACAGATAATACGAGTCTTAGCCTATAAAATCTTTGTTGGGGCAAGAGGGACAGTCACATACGAGGCAAGAGAAACATATGTTTCTCTTGCCCCATGTCAGGAATGGTAAACCTTTTTCTAGTGCTGCTGCTGCTATTACCACTGTCTATTTTATTCTTACATGTCCAGTCCATCCCAAGGTTGCCTGGAAGAGATCGCTCATAGCGATAAGGCCGCTTTTATACTGTTAACTCTTAGCATCTATTTCTGTATTGTTTTCTGTCTTGTGTGGTACAATAAAATATTATCTATCTATCTATTTACACTGCTAGAATGGAGATGACAAAAGGGTCAAAATATTACTATCAAATACACGTGTAAAAAAATATGTGTACTATGCCGAAAGGGGGTGATTCTGGACATCGACAACGTTTGTTCAACGAAATTTATAAAATCTTAGAACAAAAGTTGACTCCCTCGATGTCCAGATTCACTCCCTTTTGCCATAGTACATAATATTTCGTCACACGTTGTATAAATGTTTATTCAAGGTAAAGAAGTAAAATGTTTCAGTTATTATTATTAAGTAGTTTGTACGAGTATTCGTAAATAAATTGTGCTGATTAAAAAATTTAAAACTGTTTTTTATCTCTGCTTTGGTGTATATGTTTCTCTTACCCCAAATTTAAATTTTTCTACTGTAACAGTAAATTAAGCTCTATTTGAATGGAATATGGCTCATACTCGATTGCCACCAGTTTTGCCAATCTCAGAGTCTCTTTATTATGCTTATATCTATTATATTTACATAGATATTAAAAGTGTTTCTCTTACCCCAAACCATGGGGTAAGAGGAACATTAGCACTACGAAAGTATTTTGCCATTTATTTTTGAAGATAGTGGTACCAGAAGATTATGTATCAAAGTCATAGACAGCTAATGAACCGAATATTTATTTGGATATAGCAATATTAACGTAGCTGGTTTAGGTAAGGTGCTGGGACTCGTTGATCTTGATATATAATAAAGTATGTTTCTCTTACCCCATCTGACCTTATAAAAGAAAGTCGTGTAAGTCCACTTATAAATCAAGAACGGCTGATTCGATTTGGCTGAAACTTGGTGGGGAGCCAGCTTAGAACCGGAGAAGGGAAAACCGCGGGAAAATCTAATAAAACGCGGGCAAAGCCGCGGGCAAAAAGCTAGTTTAATATAATCAAGAGCAATAACTATTGAATGAATTAACCGATTTCCACGCGGTTGGCAGCATTCGACGTAGTTTTTTTAACCTCATTAAAAATCTATAAATTTAAAATGATCGATCGAGGAACGGGAAATTCGTCCGACTTATGTACGAACAATAAGAAATTGTTTGTCCAGTATACCCATACCATACCATAGAGTACCCGTACGAATAAAAAATAATTTATTCATACAGTACCCGTACGAATAAAAAAAAAATTATTCGTACAGTACCCGTACGAATAGATTCAGTCTATTTTAAAAGCAGTTAAATTTTTAATGTTTATATTGGAAATACTACTCCACATTATTTATCTGCCACAAAGAAAATGGTTGATAGTTATTCAAACTTTTCAAAGTTCTCAGAAAAGGATGGTTTCCTCGCGCTGTTTGCCTTTACGTTTAGAGCACGTATTTTAAAAGCATTTATAACGACCTTCAAAATGAAAGTCGAGTGTGCAACCACTTAAACTTAAAAGGTATAAAATACTTTTAATAAAGAATATTCATCACACCCCTTTAAGTGATTTCCAACGATAAGTTCTCTAAAAACAACGAAATAATCTAAACATCATGACGTCACTATGAATGAGCGACATTATTGCAACCTAAAACATTCGTTAAAGTATTCTAAGAATTGTGCGATGTGGGTAACTCGAACGAAAACATAGTGTGTGGAGACGGTGCGTTTTGGCAACATCCTGTGGAGGGGTCAACACTTCTAGCACGCCGCGGCGCCGTGGGGAAGTGGACACCGCAACATCCTCTCGAAGTATCATATGGATACTTGACGTTTCTCACAGTTTACAAGTATTTTTATTTTTAAATATCTCAAATGACTTATCTACCCTTAACACTATCAGCGCCCAAGACGCCCGGGGGACCAGTGCGGTGTTTGGCCGATGCCGCCGTGACGCTGCATCGTGTTCGTGGTGTACGGGCATCGATGAAACTAAGAGCTTTTACATCAGATAACTCTGCAATTATTCGATGATTCGTGGTTATCAAGTAATCTATAGCAGCATCAATGTAATTATTTTTGAATTGTCTATTGTTTTTACTTAAGTTAAACTTTAAAGCGCACTATCGAGAGCCCATAAACACTGGGATCTAAATAACAATTTTCTAATTATCATGAAGAAAAATAAGTTTTTGTCCAAGCCGCCATAACGTCTATCGGCGCTTTTATGTAAAAATGAATGTGAACATTAAAGTTAATGTTGTGATAACTAATGAGTCAGAGATAGCGAGAATTTCTAACATTGTTCTCATTCGCAACGCGATAAGGAGCGCAATAGTGTAACATAACATTCATAATCACGTTTTACACTGTTGTCAAACAATCATTTATTGTGAAAGTTCATGATAAACGCTTTGGTGACTTTTGACCTGATAAACGGCTTTTTGTACCCACTTTTCTATCATAATTCACATAGTGGCAATCGGCGATCAGCCGTTAAAAGGAATTCGTAGTTTTCAGGTTCCGATTTTCTATTGACAAGACCGAAACTAAGACGAAACTTAAATAGGAGTAGGGCACGTGATTAAATTTGTAATTTATTATTAAATAGTAAGCCAAAATAAGAATAATCTTAATGGCAAATAATAACAGTATAATTTTTTTAACACATCAACATCTAGCCTTTGGAGGTAATCTCGAAGCTTGTGTTACGGGTGCTGGATTTCTCATATAGGTACTTAATATAATATACATAAGTAGATATTTTTTATATAACACCCAGACACTTGGGACAAAAATTTGTAGTTAGTACAAAATGTTTTGTCCCGCGACGGGAATCGAATATGTTTTTATTTAAAATTTTAAAGTACTACCTACTACTTATTTATTTGAAACTAATTTAACATAATTAAGCATTATCACAGTTAATCAGTTGTTTTGTTGTTTTTCATTATTATATTTCCATAAAGGATGTAGTTCCGGCCGGAAAGCAGATAATTTAATAATATATTGAGTTATTTATAACTACGTATTTCATAATAATAATCGAATGCCACGATTACCTACTTCCATCAGCCATACCTACTTAGACAAGCCAAGCTTAACTATTAAGTTTATGTTCTGTTTCCCTGCAGTTTTTCCGCGTTTTTATTAACATACTACATACCTAATGTCGATCGCTCATCATTATCATTTTAGCAGACGGACGTCCATTGTCTAGACATCCGTAAGCATTCTTTATTTACTAAATAAAATAAATAAATTGTCCATCCACCTTTTTAGTGAACGTCCGTTGCTGCGTTTTCGGAGATTTATATAGCCGGGTAGATAGCCGATTTTTAAAGACACATAGGAAAATTGTTCTATTTTATTGATATCTGTTCAAATTACCTATAAAATTATATACCTATAGGATATTTTATACAAACTTGCAAATGAAACACAAAAAGAGAGAAAGAGTGTTTGTTGTCTTGTATTCCCACGACTTTTACAGAGACAATGGACCCGTATTCTCGGCCCACCCTGAAGCGTCATCCACGCTGCGCCTGCACATAGAGGAGCAACAACCTCCATTCATTACTAATCAATCTGCCAGAACGATACTAAAATGATATTCTAAACACTGAAACTTTAGATCTTTCCTTAGTAATCATTTAATTTTAACTTCTGGCGTATTGAAGAGTTCTTTTCTCAAGATACGTTTTACTTTTATTTGTAAACTTATTACCTAATTTCTTTAACATATAAACCGTCATAATATCACCAACCTAATTAACCGTTATTGTGACGACTTTACAACAAAATTTCCAATCGGGTATTAAGACAATTTTCTCGTTTGGATTTTTTTGATAATATTAGCTTATTTGACAGTTTCTCATCGGGTTACTAAAATATTTTTTATTCATCAATCTGCACTTCATCTGTTATGATTCGAGCATTCATCTTTATAGCTGAAGGCGAGATGAATGATCCGTGACCTTATTTAACTGAAAAACATATACAGTTTTGTACGTTCCATTATTAGTCTATAAATGTCTGGCGATCAGAGCTTAGGTGGTTATTTATGGACATATTTATGTATAAAACTCACTTTTTTCTATCTTTCTCTCAGTTCAGTACCTGCCTAAACATGATTTTTCACGAACCACATAGGTAATACGAGTAAGAATAGGGCGGAAAACAAATAAATCCGAAATCATACAAAATAAATATAAACAACAAGAATAGTATTCGGTACAGATTTAGATAATCAAATTGTAAATTACGAATGGAAGTAGGTAAGCAATGTAATCAATTGTATATTTATAAAGAGGCGTTCACAAAAAAATTTGAGTGCATCCCATCTGGCCCGGTGACCTGGCCCGGCACCGGGGCAGATGAGAAAAAAAAGTTGCAACTGGCCCGGTGATGTGTTTACCGGGCCAGATGACACAAATCAAGTGCCATCGTCCCCGGTACGATGCGCCTTGTAATTTATGAAATACTAAATACATGCATCTACCTATGAAAGGGACTGAACTTAAAATTCAAACTGCTTGGTAAACAATAATCAGTTTTTATTGTGAATGATATACTTAAATGCAAAAATTTAAACCACGTTTAAAATTTCCGAATAAAAAAAAAAATATTTTTTGAGAAAAAATACTACAAAATTGCACTTTGTTATCCGGAAGACAATCACCTAATTTTAAATGTAGGTATAGATAGATCGCCTGGCAGTCGATTGCGGCGTAGTTGCTATTTTTGTAGCGGACTCGCTGAGTTTAGAATTAAAATTACAATTGTTGTATTTATCTTGCCTATCGAACAACTTTAAAAATGTACTGTGATACTGTTAAGCATTTTGCACCATATATTACGAGTTTGTAACTTTAACGCCCTAAAATAGCTTTTATTTTATTATTTATTTTACATTCCAACTTTGTTATTTATTTTATTATTAATTGACGTTGGTGTAATTATTAGACTGACGATTCCTGTAGTGGCCCGCAGAACTATTTAGCAGCAAACAAATTGCTGCGCCAAAGTGGGTTAGGTACCTACCTATGAGCTTGCACCGAAGTAATAAGGATGCCTCATATTATCCTATAAGTACCTACTTACTAATGATGATCGTGTAGCTTGCCTCGCTATAGGTATTATATTATTTTGATTACTGTGGGGTTTGAAACTTATCTAGAAGGTAATCAAAAGTATACTCTTATAGATACGTGTAAAAGTCTGTGTCGAATGGACAGCGCACAGTCGAAACCAATAGAGACTTTATACTTTCACGATTTGTAAGGAATTTCGGGAATGCAGGAATATCAATTAAATTCTCTCGGAACTCCATTTAACTTATGTAACGATGTTCTTATTGATAAAAACGTAATTAAGGTTGAATGCTTGTTACTTTACAATTAATTCAAAATTTTAAGACAATGGGGACTTGCCGGAAAATTATTTGAAGATAAAATAATAAATCATTTATTACAAGAAATATTAATACAATAAAAAAAATTAAAGGTCAATGATTGCATTATTGAAATAATTATAATCAAAGTATAGCGCTGTCAATATCCATATATTTTTTTTCATATAATGTAAGAGGGATAAAACAAAATTCGTCTCTATTATGCAATTCCAGCATAGCATGCATTGCTGGACTCTATCTCCGTTTCCGGTCAAGGGGAGGTGACATAACACCGATCTTCATTATTTAACCTTCAATTTGGTTATCATTTGAAGGTCTACTGAATTCTATTTGAGGTTCGAACATCCGCAAGAAAATGTACCTAAACTAAAACACGGTTCAGGTTCAATCTTTTGAAAGCGAAATCACGAGAATTCTAAGCACGTGAATAGAACAAAGATCACGTGTTTGCTAATGTTAATAAACGCTGTACATACAACATGGTATTTTAACGTTTGTTATTGTTGCCTAGTAACCATCCTAATGTACTTTGGCCAAATAGCCGAGTGCTCCCGTCCCCTACACGGCTACAATGCATCTACCTGCACTGGGTCCTGTGCTAAATTTATTGCCCTACTTTTCTCCCCTTTGCTTTGTATATATAAATATACTTATATTATTTAATTGCGAGTTTGACTGTTTTTACAATTAATTTAGGTACTTACATTCTTCACAAGCATCATAATAAAAACCCATATTACTTTTTTTTTGTTTTAATACATTTACACCAAACACTGCAAATAAATTTTCTAGATTAAATTATACTATACAGTAAATCGGAAAAATTGGCTGACGAAAGACCAGCATTCGATGCTAGCTCAAAAACAACTTAATGCTGAGTTAGTTTCCATTTCTCGATGATCGGTCTACATAACTTAATTTGTAGTACTAATTAAATATTATTTGTTATGTGGACTGTAGGCTAAACTTTCTGAATAAATATGTTTTCTAATACCAATAGTACCTATGTTGGCCCATCAGTTCACGCGTTATGGCGTGACCAAGGGAAATAGGGAATCATAGGGATAATAGAGATTTTTTCTGTGTTTATAATGTAAAGTACACCAATAGCACCTAAATTGGCCCAGCAGTTTATGCTTGAAGGCGTAACGAAGGGAAATAGGGATTCATAGGAATATAGAGATGTTTTCTAAGGGTATTATGTAAAGTACATACCTAGTGAAGCCTCCGGGTCGGAGAGGTCGGAGAGCGAGGGAACCTTCTGCATGGCGCGCGGTTCCTCTGCGTCCTGAGGCTCGCTCTTGATGCCGTCAGCCGCGCCGCCGCCCTCGTCGCACTGAAAAAAACAAACACAATTTGTATTCATCAATCACAAAATTGACAATATACTGGACAATTTCTATATTGATTTTACTGCAGTCAAAGTAGTCTATGTTATTTCTTGGAGTTAAAACAAATCATGAAATGTATCAATGGGTTGCCCGATTCAAAATATTCATTAGGTCAACTCATCCCGCGGGATGAGTTTGAGCGGGATGAGCTGACTAAAGAGCCAATTTCACTTATTCTTCGAATCATAATTGATAGTTTTGATTTATATACAATTGAAAAACTAGATGTTATGAACGAATCAAAGGAAGAATATATAATGTAAGTCGTTAAATAAATTCTTCGTTGAATCTAGATTCAATTCTCGTTACACAGAGTCAATCGACTTCACAAAGCCGGTAGGTACCAGCTCATTTTAATATTCTATTAGAATCGGTCACTTTGTTCTAACGTTTAAATACTTTGAATGTTAAAATAAGTGCCTAAATTTATTCCTTGAAGCACCTGTTTCCATCAGGATCTGCTATGGGTAGATAAGTAGCCAGGTCTTTATGCTATCCACATAGAGGCACTTCCGTTCGGTTCTCGGACATGCATTGCTTAAAAATATTACTTGTATGAATACAAGGCTATAAATGTGTTTTATTCATTTGCAGGATAAAGTTTAAAGGAATAAACGAATGAAACGAAATAAACGTACGTAACTATACTACAGATTGATCAATTATTTTATAATGTTCAAGATAAGTATGTATTAAACTTGTAATTTTTAAATGTATCTATCTTATAAAGATAATGGGCGTAGTGTCGATTGTACCATTGATTAGTACCATCAATGGTACAATCGACCCAAAGTAGTGTCACTAGTACCATTGAAAATCATACAAGTTTATACCGTGTATTTACTCGTGAAAAAAAAAAACAAATTAAAAGTAATAAGGGGCCGTCCATTAATCACGTGAGGTAGTTTTACTCATTTTTGACCTCATTTTTGACATTTTTGATTTTTGATAATAACAAAATAATTTGCTGAAAACTATTCCTGAATAATAACAGAAATATTTAATATTTTTGTTGATTTAAAATGAGGGTTGAATACCATATATTAGCTTAATAAAACCCATTTTTAAATTAATTAACATTATTTTATTTTTATATTTTAGGCAAACTAAACCGTTTATTCCAAACAGTTCGATCAGTAGTTCGATTGTCGAACTGTTTGGAAGTTTTTTTTCCAAACAGTTCGATTGACGCATCGAACTAGTTGGAAACATGTATTTTATTCCAAACTAGTTCCAAATAGATCTACTATGATTATTATGGTACAGTCGGAAATGTAACTTTCAATGCATTTGTATCTTGAAAGGAATTGTCCTTTTTGTTATGATATAATAAATCCTTTCTCGATATTATATCCTCATTGAAGGATCACTTATTACAAATTATTATAACTAAAAAAATCCAATAGATATACTGAAAAATATAACTAAACGGATACGATAATTTTGCATTGGGCGGGTTTATTTAGTTGTTTTCGCGTTTTTTTACGCTGAATATAATACTAGCAAAATCTATATAAGGTACCAGGGCAGCAGAAACTATGAAGAGGTACGTAGATTGAAAACGATGATTTTCGATGACAGATCCATAACTACTCATCCTAGAAAGTCCGTTTTGATTTCTAACGAAAGGTGTTAATGAGATCTCATTTTTCGATGACAGCTGTCAAAATCAAAACTGTCATATCTCCGTAACTACTCGTCGTAGAAAGTCCGTTTTGATTTCAAACGAAAGGTGTTAATGAGACCTCATTTTTCGATGACAGCTGTCAAAATTAAAACTGTTTTATCTCCGTAACTACTCATCCTAGAAAGTCCGTTTTGATTTCAAACGAAAGGTGTTATAGTGAGACCTTAAGTATAGACTTATGGGTAGCTAATGAGTTATGTATTTAAAAGAAGATTGTAATCTCTAAAGTGGCCAAGATATAAACATCCTAGAACGTTTTGTTCCTCAATGAATTGTTTATTTATTTATTTATTTCACACACACAACTTAATTATTACAGGTTACTTAGGTTTAGGTTAACTTATCTATTATTACAGGTTGTTGGAATTATTTATTACAACTAAACACCCTATTATATTTTTTTATGTATATATTCGATGCAATGGTACTATCGACCTGTGCTAGTGTCACTAGTACCATTGATGGTACTAGTGACACTACTTTGGGTCGATTGTACCATTGATGGTACTAATCAATGGTACAATCGACACTACGCCAGATAATGCTTGGACTGTCATATTCAGTAAATCTCGAGACAAACTCTGACCCTCACTTACTAACAATATTTAGCTTGTAAAGGATAACATATTTGTTGACCTGACCCTTCTCAATTGAATCATAGCCCATGTCACGGCTCCTAATCACAAAGTATATCAATATTACCCAATAAAAATGTCAAAATTGAATCAGGCCCCCTCTGGGCCCAATCAGGCGCAATCTGTCCGAACTACAGACCTGCAGACCCTATCGTATATTCTACAATAGAAGCAACTTGATAAAATATCTATTGTTAAGATAAAAATCAAATTATAACTCTAAACAAAATATCGTATCGTATTTCAGGGAGATCTTGGTAAATGTTAGTAAAAAACGTAAATTGTAATTATTATAATTTTTACCATTGAAAGTAATTGACTCAACATAAGTTGAGGAGCTCGATTACCTGGAGAAGAGCACATTATAGGAAAATATGGAAGAGGAAAAAGAAGCAAAAATGGAGAAAAATTAGTAGAATTCCTGCTCGAATACAACTTGACACCTTTAAACACTGTCTTCCGAAAAAAACCCAAAAACAAGTGGACCTGGATTTCTCCTGATAGCAACACCAGAAACGAAATTGACTACATTATAACAAACAAAGCTAGATCATTTAGGGATACAGATATTATACAAAACCTAAACTTCAATACAAACCATCGTATGGTACGCAGCTGCCTAAACGAATATGTAACAAAACAACCCAGACCAAAAACAGTTCAAATAAACTACCCACCCATATACGAAGACACAGAAGACCTGATGGAAGTTATTAAGTCAGATATGAATTTAAACGACAAGTACACAAGAATAGAAAACAAACTCAAACAACATGCAAGTAAACAAATAAGTAAGAAAAACGAAACCTACCTCAGCGAAAAAACTTTAAAACTAATTGAAGACAGAAGAAATCTAATAGCAAAAAAGAATAAAAAAGAAAACCAAAAAGAAATCTCTAAACTTAGCAAAGATATCCGTGAACATATAAGAAAAGACAAAGAAAGAAGAAGAACCAAGACTCTAGAAAATCATATCAACAGAACGGGAGGAACAAGAAAAGCGCTAAAAGAACTACGAGAAAATGGCAAAGAATGGATACCAAATTTAAAACACAAAAACATTCCAACAACTTCTCGCAGCAAAATCCAAGACATAGCAACAGAATATTATCGCTTACTATATCACGAATCAAATCAAACAACAATAGATGTTCTTTCTACAGTACATGACAACGAAGATATACCAGAAATACTAATACCTGAAGTGGAAAAAGCTATTAGAAGTCAAAAAATGGAAAAAGCCCCCGGGCCAGATAGAATAACAAACGAACTTATGAGAGGAACAATCGAAGAACTAAGTCCAGTATTAACAAAAATTTTAAATGAGACTTTAGTAACTGGCGTCATACCAAGCCAATGGGCAGAATCACACATAATACTTCTACACAAGAAAGGCCCAAAAGATGACATTGGTAATTACAGACCTATATCTCTCATTTCAAATGTATATAAAGTTTTCGCAAAAGTAATTTTGGACAGAATAACAGTCAAGCTTGAAGAAAACCAACCAGTAGAGCAAGCAGGATTCAGAAAAGACTTCAGTACAATTGATCACATACATACAATAAAACAGCTACTACAGAAATACAATGAATACAACAAAACAATTTACCTGGCGTTTATAGATTATTCTAAGGCCTTTGATAGCCTTAAACATGAATCCGTGTGGCAAAGTCTCAAAGAACAAGGAATCCAAAATGCTTACATTAATATAATTAAAAACATCTACAAAGAAAGCAAAGCTTGTGTCAGACTTGAGTCTACAGGTGATGTTTTTCCTATCAACAAGGGAGTCAGGCAAGGTGACCCACTCTCACCAAAGCTGTTCACAGCAGTGCTGGAACAAATGTTCAGGAAGCTTAAATGGGAACACCTTGGAATAATCATAAATGGAGCGAGACTGAGTCATTTAAGATTTGCGGACGACCTGGTTATAATGGAAGAGGACCCACTACTACTGGAATCCATGACACAATCCCTAGTAGATAGAAGTAAAGAAGTAGGTTTAGAAATAAACACAACTAAAACTAAAATGATGACAAATGCAATCCCTGTAGACATAACTATCAATGGACAGAAACTTGAGTATGTGGAAGAGTATGTGTATCTGGGTCAGATAATATCACCAAACGACCAGACATCCAAAGAAATAGACAAAAGAATTGCAACGGGATGGAAGAAGTATTGGGCGTTAAAGAAATCATGAAAAACAACAAACTATCCCTGAAGATCAAGAGAAAGACTTTTAACACCTGTATTCTTCCATGCATCACATATGGATGTGAAACATGGGCTTTGACTAAACTACATAGGGACAAATTAGCAAGATGCCAGAGAAGCATGGAGAGGAGCATGCTAGGTGTGAAATTACTGGACAAAATAAGAAGCATAGATATCAGAAACAGAACTAAAGTAACAGACATACTGTCACGTATTGACCAACTTAAATGGAGGTGGACAGGACATATGCTCCGATGCAAAAAGGAGAAATGGAGTAAACAGGTGACAGTTTGGTACCCTAGAGATGGCGCTAGAACTCGAGGTCGAAAACCAAGAAGATGGGAAGATGACCTAAAAATGACAGTAGGACCCCTATGGACTAGAGTTGCGACAGACAGACAACAATGGAAGGAGTTGGAGGAGGCCTTTGCCGTGAGGCACACCAAAATAAGAGACATTCTATAGTATAGTGAAGTGATTAATTAAGCAGTGAAAAAACTTTGTAATTTTTTGGAATAAAGGCTTTATTATATTATATTATAAGTTGAGTTTTCATAGACATGTTATGAACAAGATTAATAGAAAGAAATCTGGTACTGACAAATGGAGCTCATGAAACAGATCAGTAAGCATCAATCTCAAGGGAGTTAAGCTTCATAAAATTCGAATCTTCCGTGTGATTTATCCCTTTCGGAACTTCCTCTAAAATTATCTATCCTTTGACAAATAACGTAACCTAATACAGATGGCAGAATAATGAATTCGGGGTGCAGTCGCCCGTGCACACTGATTAACCCGTAAACATCCACGGGGTATTTTAGTCCGCACCGCCACACTTGTGGGGTCTCACCCCTGTTTTGTCTTGGCACGTGATTATCGATATTGGGGGCACGAACCCAATTCAGTTACACCTCTTATTACACTGGCTGACGATTGATAAATGTTTTACCTTATCGGAATAGGTGAGGTATGAGTGTCTATTAAAGGCCTCTCTGTTACCCTATTTTTAGAAAACGACTCATGAAGTCCCCGTTTTTAGGGTTCCGTAGCCAAATGGCAAAATCGGAACCCTTATAGATTCGTCATGTCCGTCCGTCCATCCGTCCGTCCGTATGTCACAGCAGTTTTTCCGACTGAAATTTGGTCAGTAGATGTATTTCGTGAACCGCACTTAGATTTCAAAAAAATGTTGAAAAAAAACAATTAAATTTAGGGGTCCCCATACTTAGAACCGAAACTTTAAAAATAAAATTTCATCGAACCCATACATATCTATGAATAGGTCTTTAAAAATGATATTAAAGTTTCTAAAAACATTTAATTTTAAACTTAATAGTTTGGACGTGAGACTCTTCCAGAGTGGAAAACAGAGTGTCCTCCCCCCTCTAATTTCTAAAATAAGAGGATGATAAGGCTAATAAAAATATATAATGTACATTAGCACAAAAACTACCAACGAAAATTGGTTTGAACGAAATCTACCAAGTAGTTTTTTTATAATACGTCATAAACTATTTCATATAAACAATTGCTGCGGAAGCCTACATGGGCGAGTCCGACTCGCACTTGGCCACTTTTTATAGTTGACTTGCAAGTATTTTAAAATAATACTTTAAGGTAATAGTTTTCGTAAAAAAGCCCGAAAGAACGTTACAAAATGACGCAAATTGACTTGATTTACTGCCACAAAAGGGGCTAGAATGAGCGGTTAATCACTGGACCGTAAGAAAGGGGAATATGACAATAAACTTTTAAAGTGTCGTGATTGTTTGTTCCAGCACTTGGACACACTCGACCCTAGGGCTAGCGGACGACACCCAAAGGCGAGGAATGGGTTAACATGTCTTTATTAAAAAGTATTAAACTTGAACCGGAAATAATCAAATATTTATTTATTTATTTCGTTAAGTAAATAAATGTTATTACTTTAACTATTCCATGATGAAAATCTATTAATTTTTGAAAAGGCATTGGTGTTGAAATTCATGGTAGGTAGGTTAGGTAACTTCCAAATTAAATAAATTAAATAAACTTTGAAAAATATGGGAATATGTAGTATATTTATCTAAATGCTAAAGTAGGATGTAGATAACATATGAGCGCGGTTAATCGTCGATTTGTCGCTGGTTCCCTTGCGTTCCAGTTTAAACTTGTCACAATTCATCAACTGTGTTCTTTAACTGCTGATTTATACGACGAGTAAAACCCGGTGCTGTAGTAAATTACTCACAGTTTTTTACTCGAACTGCAGTTACTGAATTATTGCGTACCAATAATCTAGGTTTAGTCGGATACAAGCTGTCAAGTCAAACTATTACAAAATAATCATTTACTTTTTTAAGGTTCAGTAGTCAAACAAGAACCCTTGTAGTATGTTTGCGGCATGTAGGAAAGATTGTACGTTCTAGAATTATACATGGTTTTATTTGGAACATGGAAATATGGACCAACTTTAAGTTATTATATTGGTGCGAAATCTAAGAACATTAAGTAATGTTCTTAGAGTCTAGTTTAAATATTTTGTAGTTATTATTTTTCACACCGTGCCGGGGAAAATTTGTTTTTGATAGATATTAAACAATTATAACTTCATGGCGCGACAACAAAAGTCTCTACCGTCTCTACTGTGCACTAAAACAATTTTATATTATAGTCATAGTTATTCATTAGCAGTAGGGTATTCGTTTAAAATTGCAACTTACGCAATGTAAGCAAGTTGTGCATTGTGCAGTTGATATTTACAAAATAATGCCAAGAAGTCGTTAATCTGTTATCGGCATTACACTTTTCATCTTATGGTGAACCGATTCCTAAGCGATGCAATTTATCTTTAGAATTATTCATTATCATCATCACAACAACGCATATTACGTCCGAGGCAATATAACTTATTTTAGGTTTTGGGAGATTAACGTTATCTACATAATAAGTAGTTTATTTAATATTGCCTTCCTCGATGTATCCGATCTCGATGTAATTGAGTAGGTACTAAAATAATTTTTCAAATCGGACCAGCGATTCCTGAGATTAGCGTGTTCAAACAAACTCGTCAGCCTTATAATATTAATATAAGTAAGTATAGAAAAGGCTTTTATCTAGTAGTTATGAATGATTTGTGAAGATACATTTTTCCTCACAGTAAAATTGGTCCTATACCTTTATAGTCCCTCTAGTCCCCTTAATTAAGGGCCGGATATCGTGCTCTAACGAGACACGCACGGATAAACAGCCTAATTTTACACGTAACAAGGCATATTAACGCAGGCAATAATACTCCTAAATTGAAAAGGAAAATCTCGACAATATTATGGATATTTTTTTTATCTTTTATTGCGTATAAGTCTGTTAAGGCTTGGTAGTATATATATAGTTAAAATAAAATATAAGGTAGGTTTATATATCATATAAGAATCTGTACTGATATTATAAATCTTAAGAGTTTGTTTGTTTGAGCGGGCTTATCTCAGGAACCGATTTGAATGCTATAGCATGCCTCGTCTCGATAAAGTATCTATAGATTGTAAATATACTTAGGTACTTATAGTCAAAAAATAGTATTCTTAGGATTTAATAAAAAAATAATGAAAAGGATTCGCTGTAAGCTGGCAGTTAATTTATTCAACATAAGTCCGTCTTCAAGAAATAAATCAAGTCACGAGTTCTTTATGACGACATTTCATCGGAGGAGGTGTGAACGTCATAACTTTCGACAAATACTTTATTTTACCCCTCTGTATAAACCCTCCTCTTTTAGAAATGATTTAGAGAGAGTTTTCTTGGAGTTTTTTCTTTGGGCTGTGAAATATAGTTTTCTAAAATCAAATTAAAAACCTATTCCTTAAGTAGGTACTTATATAACTTTACTTAAAATGCCTATGTCAAGGTCAAATCAAATACGTATCTATAATTTAATGATTCAAGTTCTGATTTTCTATTTATAATCATTCGCGCAAATTGGTCCAGACATGGATTGTATCAAATAGAGATTGATTCCATTCATACTAATTTATCATATTTAATTTCAAACGACAATACGGATGACACAATGTAAATGTAACCCGTTCTTTAAATACAATGATTCCTTTTTCTTGAGCTAATGTCTAAACTCATTAGTGCAGCTTAGCGTCAGTGTCACGGGCAAGTTTAAAAATAAAATTAAAAAATAAATAGGCGGGAACTTTGAAATAGGAACTGTGTTTGATGATACTATGTCGGTGATTGATTGTCACCGAATACGGGTGTACACACGACATATTTTAAGGATTCTTTTGTAAAATTAATAATATAAAATCTATATTTTATATTGCTATAAGTAAATATGTAATACTTTAAATTATGTAATAATTTTTTTAAAATATAAACTTGATAATTAAGTATGATAACAATTTTGGTTGGGGTAAGTTTATGGTTATTTCCTTTAAACTTTTTGAGGTTATTAGAATTTTCTAATCGATCCAGAAAGGAAAAATATCATAATTATACATATACCTAGTAGGTAATTATCCTAGAACCAGTCTGTAAAGTTAACATTCTGAAAAGGCCAAGATAGAATGTCAAACAAGAACAAAAGTTGACAAAGACAGTACGGTCGGGTACACACTGCATGCACATCCGGAGGGTGCTGGCCATACGTTGGAACCCCAAACCACAGTCACCACTTAAAGTGGTCTTCTCCATAGATTTGCCACAGGTAAAAATATTACTCTATGGTCTTCTCTTTATTGATCTTTGATATTAATTGAAACTTCCTATTGTAGGGTATTTCATCATTATATTATATTGTATATTATCATTAGTGTATTATGTATATTATCTTTATCACTTTAAAAAAATGAATAAGTATAAGTACTATCTTTGCCTATATTGTGGTCTGATCTGATATTCAAGACGTTCGAGGCGAGATCTAGAAGTAAATTCAGAAAAATATAAAGCAATATAATTATAATCGCTTTGTTGGTCCGCTATTTTCTATTTTCTAACCATTAATTTATGAGGCAAAGCAACGAGCGTGAACCCAGTCACACCAGTTTTAAAGGAAACATAGTTATTAACAGTGTAAGAGAACATTATTTCCTCTGGAAAGAGGGTACGAAGACTAGTTTCTATTGGAAATTGCAGGCTTGTGTGCAGTAATTGCAGTTACATTGAAAACTTGATGGTTAAGGTTTTCATGTCCATAGTGAGACTTAAGCGTATGGTTGCTGCTCACTTAGATTATTTTAATGTATTTACGAAGCATTAAAAAACTTAATAAAATAAAATAAATTCATCATTATTTTTACCTACGACTTTACATCCCAGTATTTTAGCACCTTGGTGTTATTTTTCTGATTACCTAAACTCAAATATATGTACTTATGTAGTTTTTTTATGTATTGTAATTTTAACTAAACATTTCAAGCTCACGACTTAGTGAATATTTTGGTAAAGTAGGTATTAAATAAGTTAAGCTTTACTAATAGATATTATAAACGAAAATTAATTAGATATTATAAAGAAAAAGAAGTTTCAGAAAAAAAATTTTTTTTTCTGAAACTATAATTAGCTATTTTCAGACATCACCTGCACACTTGATAGTTGATATAATAACGTTATAATAGATAACGTGGGCGTAGACGTAAGCGGAAAAATAGTAAGACATATAAATATACAGATACACAATCTACGGATTTACTAAAACATAACAAGCATAGATCACAAGTAAGACAGGTTTTTCCTACCTCACCAGATTTCCTGCCATTATGAGAGGAATTTCATGATAAACGATTGAAAAACATGTTTCATCTTTCGTTGAGTGTATACGTATGGGTTCTGTGGTGTGGGTATGATGAAGTACATGAATGAAATCTTTGTTATTAATTAAAACCAAGTATATTCTGTGTACTGTCATTTTATTGCAATGGAAGATTTGTTATAATCATCACTAAACTATTAGGTGATCAATGGATGCCGTCGACGGCTGAAATAGGTTCTATTGGGGAGATACTTGCCTAGTAGTGAACGTAGTGATTATATTCCCTTTGAGTAGTGAGACAAAATAAAGGTAGTGAAACCTGGTGAGTCTAAATTATTTTTGTATTAAGTAGTTTGTGTAAGTGGTTTAATACGTATAAACTGAAATATGTAAAATATTATATAGACATATATTTATTTGCCCTTTTTTTTTTTTTTTTTTTTGTAAAATCAATTTGATAAAATTGCCATGGACTTTGAACTCCGTACAAGTCCGTCCGTACGTAGGTAATTGTACTTCGGACTTTGGACATCAATTTCAGCATTTGTAATCTTTAAAATAAAGATTACGGAGTAGGTATGCGGTCCTTGTCCTCTCTTTCCTATCCTATCTTTCTAATGTACAATACATTATATAATATGAGGCATGACAGTGGCCCGTGAAGTCGAGAAAAAAAGGCTGAACCATACTCAATAAAGTTCAGGTCATTTTCCACCCCTTAATCTTCGTTGTGGATTTAAATATATCAGATATCTAGTTATAGGACTCGTAACACAAGCTTCGAGTTAACCGTGTGTTAGCTGTGTGAATTAAAGCTAAATGTGTGAATTAATTTAGCCCCGTGAAGCTTAGAGCTTATCTTAGATAGAGCTTAGCTTAGATGTTGCTGTGTGGATTGTCTAGCAATTATTTATTTATTATTTATTGAATTGTCCAGCACTATTTGGTATTTAGTAACTCACCAAGTCCAGCCTGAGACTGAAGGAGACATGTTTCCGCGGCGGCGGCGGCAGGCTCGGGGGGCCCTCGTAGAACGCGGCCTCGTCCAGCCCGTAATCGGACTCGTTCTCTGCCCACTCCAGCTTCATGCTGGGGCTGAAACAATACACATATTCTTTAGATGTTATTTTGAATTATATTGGCCTTGAATAATATTGGTAATGGTTACACCAGAACAGTGTCGATTTGTTTGCTGTACTAAATATTTTCTTCATAAAATTCTTATTTTAATATGTTTTTTACTTTGTAAACCTTTTACTTAAAAATCGAAAAAAGAATTTTATAGTAACATCGACTTTCATGATTCCCTTGCAGCGATACTGCCATACCTACGGCCAAATAGATAATATTATCAAAACTTAGATTAAGCAATTAGGTAATTCCCATTTGTATTACTGGTTAAAGACTTACAAATCTGAGTAAAGTGATATTTTATAGTTCTTGTCTAATAAACTGCTACATACAATAATTTAGTTTTTTAAGAATATCTAGCTTCTTTATTCTAGCTTATATTATTCCTAGCTATATAAAAATGCCCATGTTATTTATGAAAAAAACTTAGTGTAAAAATAGAAAGCCGCACAAACCACAAGTGATCAAACCTATTCCAGCAGATTGGCCTACGAGAGATATTTAATATTCCATCCTTTTCATGTACATTGTAATCGACAGAGACAAACGACAGGCTGAAATAAAAACGCACCCGTGAGCATGAATAAGGTTTTGAACCTGTTCCTACGTGGTGCTCCTTTTGTTTTTTGTTGAGAAGCGGTTTCTTGACTACAAACTCGTCATTTTGAATTTGTACGGCTTCGATCAGGAGTCAGATCGATTTTACTGCAAACATTCTCACAGAGCGACTGGCAAAACGAGTTCTTCATACCAAGCCTTTAAAATACTTTTCACCCCTCAAATTAGGTGACAATGCTTTTCATTAAATCCTTTGACACCCACCCCACTAATACCCCATCAAAGCGATCGGAATTAGTTAACACTTTCAGACGTAACGAGTTGATCCGCCGGAAGCTTCGTCGTAGAGGTTTAGAAATTAAGTCTTATTGTTATTATGTTAGAGGATAAATTTCAGTGAAATTTCAGGGTGTGTTCTTTGGAATGGCCAGAAGCTTTGCGTAGTATAAAAGTGTCGTCGGCAGATTTCGGCGCGATTGAAGCGGGCGGTGTCGCGCCGGTTCTACGATATCCGCCGGATACGATCATTGCGACGCCACTTACATTATTGTCTCATAATTGTAAGGGTGTGATGATCTGTCTTTTGGCTATCGAAAAGTTATCGGGAGATTCTTACTGCATTAGTTGAGTATAAAAATAAAGGTACATAATGTATATCATGAGTAAATCAGTGTAGATATTGTTTTTTATATTTATGGAGTCTTATTTCTTCTTCTCGTCTATTGATTTTAGCTTGAACTTTTTTACATCATATACCAATTTAGCAAATGGGAGGAGTTTTATAGGGGCGTACCTACTTAGGAAGGTACCAATTGGTTATCTTTTATCAGAGACTGAAATATTATCAAGCGATAAGTAAAATATTTTGATGAAAAATGGCTGTTCCCGATTAGACATGATAAACAATAAAAAGATAAGTTATCAAATAAACACGACAAAACCGGACCTAATACTTTCGTAAGGATTAAGTTGATAGTAAAATTGATTGATGTAGAAATTATGATACACTGGTACTATCCATTCATAAATACTAATTTGAAAGATAATTGTCTATAATCATGTGAAAAAGGAAATGATTTAAGTTTCCCCAAAATAACAACACATTTTATCAGATAGGCCTTATCATTCAGATAGCAAGTTTGATACCAAGAATTTGTTAGCATTTTGCAATAATACATTATGAGATTATTTCCTCTATAATTGTTTTAGACTTTTTTTAAGAACTAGCCCCCAACATTATTATAATAGATTTAAATAAATTAACGAAAAAGATAATAGAAACATCTCAAAATACATAGAATCTTATTGCCTGAGTCTATTAAACCTCCTTGCAAGAAACAATATTTTGGGCATGTAATGCCATAGTTGTTGATCGATCAAAAAGGATTTTGGACAAATTCAAAACATTTAAATAATACAAAGTTATTCGTTTTTATGCATTCGTATCGATAAATCTTAATTATTACAATGGCTAAACGATTTCTGAAACCTACGGTGAATTGGAAAGAATTAGCAGCGCGAATTAATCCTGAAGAACAGGCAAGATTTCTCGCTTTCCAGGGAAAGTCGAACGTTTATTTACAAAGGTTTCTGTGGAAAAATTGTTAATATTATGATTAGCGTGTGTTACGACAGACTTATGAAAAATATAAACGAAACAATCATTATATATGATAAAAAATATAAGTACTTGAAAAACGATCAAGTAAAGTAAGGCATTGTAGAGATCGCGCAAATTTGGATGATGAAATTTTAAATTGTTCCTTTTGTTTATAACCCAACTCTTGATTTTATCCATCTAACTACCTATTATGTTTTCTCGTTTAAACCAAGATAAAAAAACATCAACATATTACCTTCTGAATTCGAAAATGATCTTTTTAGGGTTAATTCATTCCCACCTGAACCGCCAAAGATGAATTGGGAGGAATACAAGAAAATGGTTCCAGTGCCAGGTCTTGTAGATAAATTGAAGTCCGCTTATGAAAGCTTTAAGGTGCCATACCCTCAGGACACTATGTCGGCTAAAGTCGACGAAGAATGGTCGACGTTGAAGGGCGAAATTGAGAAGTATAAAGCAGAACTACAGGCAATGATAGAAGGGTATGTATACACGATTTGTATTCATAGTACCTAATTAGGTAGAAAATAATATTTGATTGGTTAAAACACGCAGTTTTAACTAAGTTACATACTATTTCAATCCAATTGACATATAAATGTGCTGAAAATTGTGTAAGGTTCTACCATTAGCCGTTTAACGACATCCTTGGGACAATATGACGTGGTAATATTCTTAAACACATGGAAAAAACATATAATTTACTTACTAATACTATAATTTTCAAAATTTCCAAATTCTACTATCTTCCGGAGTAGTTATTTTTAGTTGTGACCCACCCACTATGAGAACTTTGAGTGCACTCATACGGATTACTTAATAAAAATATTAAGTACATAAGGATAAAGATTAAAAATATTGATATAGTAGGTACCTTATATATGAAATACGTGAGAGTACCCACCCATTATGATAGTAGATAAGATATCCTTAGTCACGGTGACGATATTATTGGCATCTTATTATGATAAAAGTCTAAAGTAGTTTCATTATACAATTAACATAAAACAAAACCAAATTAACATTCTCATCATTTACATTTCTGTTTTCGAATTAAATAAAACATATATTTTTTCCGTATGTTCCTCACTTTGGCGTAGTGCACTAGCACATACATACATAGGTCCATAGGACATAGGTCCTTTGCTTTTCCATCCATCTTGAGTGGTCCTTATTAAAAAAGTAAAAAAATAACAACTAACAAAATTAATAATATTCTGAACCTGAAAAACGCTTCGTTTTTGCAGAGCAATGAAAGCACGGGATAAAGTAAACGCTTTACCTAAGCTTGAACAGATGACGATGGAAACCTACTTCGACATGTATCCAGATGAAGCCCTCAATCCCGTTAATAAGCCCACCTTCTGGCCACATACCCCTGAAGAACAAGAACTGAGATCAATAGAAAGTCATCATTAGGTTAGGTATTTCCTTATCATGATGCAAATAAGCACTTGTTCTGTTTAATATATCTTTATTTAATTATGCAAGTTTTACTCGTAATGATTGTTACTTAACACATTCTCTATCTCGGTGCTAGCTATAGCATTTAATGTACGTAAAGACACTGAGAGTGTTAATTGCAGTGCTCGCTGCGCATACTAACGTAGGTATATAAGCCTGTCTTGCTCTTCAAACAAAGGTATTCTTGAATGAATACATTACTTTCTACAAGATTTGATTAAAGTTGCAGATCTATTCTGGATAGTACAGTCACTTCTAATCGTTCTTGTGACAACAATGCAGAAAAACAAAATTGAGTCTCTATCTACAGCTTATTTTGTGTAGGAGGGAGGAATAAATAGGAACCTGGGAGCCAAAAAGGTTAGCAGTGGGACAGTAAGAAAAATCAAAATCTTAAAGCGGCTGCTCAACAAGGAACTCTCACAAACATAATTATTGTAATTCCTGCAAAATAATTTCAGAAAACTAAATCAGCACAGTTTGACGTGTTGATCAAAGCGAGAACATGAGTTGCCGCCGCACAAATCCAAATATCTCTCGAGTTATAGTCTCGATGCATGAAGGGCTGCACTGTGTAAATATAGATTCAGGGCCGCGGGGACAACAGCCAAGGAACGCAGAATATGACAGATGATTAGCAAAATTTTGATTGCATTCTTTGTGATTAATTCTAAATCAACACTACATTCCTCCAGTCGAACATTGAATCCTAAATTGCTTTTCCGGATGTAGAGTTGGTTTTGATAGAGCTTTGGGCTCCTTTAAGCGAGTTCTTGATATTTCGTTGGGTAAAAAACATAATTTATTAAGTACCTACTTGTAATATTGTTCTATGCAATAACATAGTTCATTTCATACCTTTGCAAAGAACTGCCACACGACTAGTAAAAGACTATACAAATATGCTTAAATATTATAAGCCTTTACAAGCAGTTATCGTGTAGAAGCTATCCTTGAATGTAAGACAATCAGCAATAAAGAAAATCATTCGGAAGTTCCATTACAAGTGTCTCAATCATCTCTCCAATTTTAATTTGTCAACAACATTATCTGAGTCACAATGTACTGTGTGAAGAACTTCGTGAATGCGCGAGCGGTCTGAAATTGGCGCAATATGTCGATGCCAGACAGCCGCTGTTCCAAGAAACCTGCTGCCCTCTAACTCCAGTTAGCTTTGCGTTACTTGGTTGCTTTTTAACTCGCTTACTTTTTGTACTCCAGATGTACGTCGAATGATATATTGGAGATTTACAGGGTCCCATTTTAAGATTGTTTTATGGTAGGACATAATCTGTCGCATATGTTATACAGTTTCAACGGAGACTTTAGTCGATGAAGTTTTGATAGATGAAAATTGGAACCACCATACTACTAAGTTATTAATTATTTTCGGCTTTTCCATCAAAGTGTATACCTTACCTTCTGAAGAGTGGTAAGATTGCCAGAGCATTTGTTTACTTCGAACTTCCTAAAGAACCGTTATTCTTATCCATCTTTCGGCACATTAACAGAAATCATTCGAACATGAATCAAGTTCCTTTCTCCTAAAATAACAAACACTATGAGTGTATCATTAGGACCGCTTTAAAAAGTATTCGGTAAGTTTAAAAATAAAAGAGTAACATCCGTTTCCGTGGCGACACGGATAATCGCGGATCAATCGTTGCTTGGACGGATATCCGATGATCCGGAAAAACAAACTCCCTCGATAACTTTTAAGAAATGGTAACATTTTAAAATGCTCTCCGAGAATAGAAAGGCGATTGATGCAAACTTAATTTTATCGTCTTCAATAAATCGAATGTAATCATTTCATCTTATTTTAGTAACCATCATAAAAGTTTGAGGCTTAAATATAACTGCTAATGTTTATAAAGTTTCAGCACAGTAGACAGAGGTGGTTGCTTGGATGGTAACTACAGAAAATTTTGAATCAACATTCCTAGAAAATTTCTAAAGAAATTCACTATTGAAAATAATAAATATTTAGGGATCCACATTTAAAAGACAATAAATTGTAATAAATTTTCTATTATTTTTTCCTAATGCGAAATTTCTCATCGAAGCTGAAGGATACTTTTTCACCTGTATCAACAATAGTTCATGGAGCAAGTTATGATAAATCCAAGGTACCTCGCTAAATCTACCAATTGTACTAGTTGTAGAACTCAATGGGAGTTAGTCCGTTGCGTGGGCTGCAGGGTAGAATAGTAGAGCACCTGTTGAGGGCTCTATATTTAGCACGGGCCCCTCCGCCTCCCAGCCCGCAAGCCATTCATAATGTGTGACTAATGTGAGAAATTTAACTTGGTCTTCCAGTAGGTACTTGTAGTAAGCCCGTCTTGTCAAGTTATTTTGCAATTATTATTTTTTATTAATCTAATTTTTTGTGGTACAATACAATACAAAAACACTTTATTGTACACCAATAACAAAACACACAAATAAAACACAAAAAGAGACACGTACAATGGGCGGCCTTATCGCTAAAGATCGATCTCTTCCAGACAAAATATTGACAAATTTACTACTTTTCTATTTTAGTTATATCATAGGTGAAAGAAAACAACGGTCAATTATGGTTTCCATCAACGTTCGAGTCAGAAGTGAGAAACCTTGGCCTATGATGTGACACCCACTTGTGTAACGCAATACCGAATCAAGGAATGCCGCGAATGTTTAAGCATAAACATACGTTGTTTAGGCAGTTGTCGACAACATACCCACTTATACCAAGTTGTGAAACGAATGTGGACGAAAACAAAATTCAAGCGATTTGTATCGACTTGACTATGAAACCATTACGGGGATTATGCGCTGCGTAGATTGACTGCTTCGGCGTTTTAGCAAAGCTTTTCACTATCATCCTCATAACTCATATTACGTCCCTCTACTAGGCACGGCTCTTCCCAATAGAACCCATTATGGGTTTGGACGGTTTAAAATAAGTTGATAGTATATGAGTGAAAGGGTAAGAAACATCCAATGTTTATAATTAATAATAGTAATAATGAAAGTAAGGATCGATGGTTTATTTGGCTGAGAACATTAGATGATAAGTATTATGCAATTCCACAAATGTAGAGGCAATGGCATATACGCGGTTATTCTTGGAACGTATGAACTTTCCGCTCGTAGTCGGGTTGCTGGAGAGCTTTTACTCGGAACTGTTCTAATAGAAACAAGCATTACTTTGTGCTTAGTAGGAAACACTGATTGCATTGGTAAAGTCACGTTACTTAGTTCATTAATGTTAAATATTCCCATCGAACGAACCAAGTTAAAAGTTTTATCGATTCACATTAAATGTTATCAAACGAAAAAATATAGTTATTATATTATTAGTAGTTAGTATTGGAATAAAAATCACGTGCTTTAACGGTGAAGGCAAACATCGTCAGGAAACCGGTATGATGAAGGACATGTGTTTTTCACCAACCCGCACTTAGCCAGCGTGGTGAACCCCGTGAAGTCCCAGTGTCCCAGCAGTGAGAACTTAGTTCGGGGTGATTATGGTATATTATTATTAACAAAAATAAAACTTAACAGTAAACATTTCTGCAATTCGATAACTACACCTTAAATTTAATAAACATGGGCACACCTCTTAATTTGATCAAAATAAAATAATTGCTTTACAATTTCACACTTTATTTGGGTAGAAAACAATGTTAAACAGCGTGTGGGTCGATGTTAATAGATACGAAGTTGGCCGAGTATAATTTCAATAATATTTATCAGAGTCGTCGACCTCATGCGAGGCGACGAGACGCTTACAATATGTTCTCAACTGACTTGTACATATGTATTTTAATAACTTAACCATACTATGAAAGTTTAACTTTAACTCAAGCCTAATATTCGTATTTAAAATCTTCACTGTCTATAGTAAATTGCCGCAAAGCACTATGGATGAACTATGACTCTACCAAATCACGAACCGGTTTTCTATGTCATATAACTATTAAGTGATATTATTATGTCAGGCGTTTATTTTTGTATTATATCTAAATGAACAAATGGTTTATCCTGTATTTTATCAGCTCATGAAAATGCGTCCAAATAATATTTTGAAGTGGGCGGGATGTGTTTCAAGTTTTGTTTATAAAAATAATGTCACCCAGTCGATCATAAATTAAAATGCATGAACTCGCTGGGAACATTTGAATAAGCCCAAAATGAGTAATCGGGATTAGGCAAGCTTATGTTGTTGATCGTTACTAATTAATTCATAATTAAAAATTCTGGTGCGCCCGCGCAACGACCGCGTCAACTAATTTAATACCCAACAGGACTCGTTTAAAAATGGACACTATTATTACAATGATAGGGTTCAAATATGCAATTAGGGTTGGTTGTATGAAGGGCAGAGGCTTGTTTTATTTTGTACTATATTTAGTGCTTGGACTGAATTGTTACTGTGTCTTTGTATGGAGCGTTTGTGATTGGCATGCTTGATACTGCGTATAGAAGTTATAAACGGGATATTACGATAAGGGCATAGATAGCTTCAGGCGTGGAACTGGAATAAATACAAAATGAGAAATTATGAGAAATATATTAAGTAAGTTATATGATAAAATTATGACTACGGAACCGTGGTCCCACTGTGATGTCCCACCGGTGGGTCAAAACTTTTTCGTGGTCCCACCAAGCACACACTTGACCGTCATGTTGCAATGTGGTATGTAATAGGCGATACCTACTTTCTTGAAAAAAATGAAACAATAAGTAAACGAGACAATAAATGTAGTTAGTTATAATTAAAAGGCGATAAAAATAATTCCACTAAAATTAATTCATTTTAGGGTTCCATAGCCAAATGGCAAAAATGGAACCCTTATAGATTCAAGTTAAGTTAAGGTTCTTAAGTCAACATAAGGTATTATATGATTATCCTTGAAACAGTTTAAACTTATAAACTGATAGGTGTCTAGATGACATTTGTCAAAATGACAGCTGTCAAACTTTAAACTGCCACAACTCTGAAACGGCTTGGCCTAGAGATGCCGTACTATTTCAACATTTACGTTGACAGCTGTCAAACTTTAAACTGCCATAACTCTGAAACGGCTGGAACTAGAGATGCCCTACTAAGCTCAATCGACAGGTGTTAGAGAGAGCAACATTTTCGATGACAGCTGTCAAACTTTAAACTGCCATAACTCTGAAACGGCTTGGCCTAGAGATCCCGTACAAAGCTCAATCGACAGGTGTTAGAGAGAGCAACATTTTCAATGACAGCTGTCAAACTTTAAACTGCCATAACTCTGAAACGGCTTGGCCTAGAGATACCCTACTAAGCTCAATCGACAGGTGTTAGAGAGGTCAACATTTTTGATGACAGCTGTCAAACTTTAAACTGCCATAACTCTGAAACGGCTTGGCCTAGAGATACCCTACTAAGCTCAATCGACAGGTGTTAGAGAGGTCAACATTTTTGATGACAGCTGTCAAACTTTAAACTGCCATAACTCTGAAACGGCTTGGCCTAGAGATACCCTACTAAGCTCAATCGACAGGTGTTAGAGAGGTCAACATTTTTGATGACAGCTGTCAAACTTTAAACGGACGTCAAGTAGGTTTACAGAGTTATGGCACTTTCAAAATTTTCGTGAGTTATACTATTCATTTTGTACAACGGGAATTACTCACGTATTTACATAGGAGTTAAACAACTCTCGACGTTTCGACCACATCAAGAGTAGTCTTCAACAGGAGGAGTGAGCGTCCCGCCGTGCCCCGTCTCCTCTCAGGTCGCGCGCGCGGTTCTCACTGCGGGCGAGGTACCGGAGCGCGCGGCTGCTCAGGGGCGGTGGTGGGGGTAAGGGCGGTGCTTGTTGGTACGCCATACCAACAGATGTAGTTGCTGGCACTGAATGCACGTTCGCCTCATCGTCACTACTGTCATCTTCTACATCTTGTGTAGCGTAACACACTGCACTGATCGTGTCACCAGACGAAGGCAACGGCCATTTGTTGACGCGAAGACCATGAAGACACGGAAGCCAGGCAGGTGGTACAGCCCAGCCCTTGTCCCTATTAAAATTCGGAGTCCGGTTGATTTCAATAGCTTCGCGGATTTTTCGGGGCACGAAAAAACTTTCCCTGGCCAACACACGAGCCTTGTCGAAGCGAATGTAATGTGATGTACCCGCTGTCAGCGCATGCTCTGCTATGGCTGACTTATCTACATCCGCATTCTTCATAGCACGTATATGCTCAGTCAGTCTGGTGGAGATGTTACGCTTCGTTAACTCCTATGTAAATACGTGAGTAATTCCCGTTGTACAAAATGAAGAGTTATGGCAGTTTAAAGTTTGACAGCTGTCATCAAAAATGTTGACCTCTCTAACACCTGTCGATTGAGCTTAGTAGGGTATCTCTAGGCCAAGCCGTTTCAGAGTTATGGCAGTTTAAAGTTTGACAGCTGTCATTGAAAATGTTGCTCTCTCTAACACCTGTCGATTGAGCTTTGTACGGGATCTCTAGGCCAAGCCGTTTCAGAGTTATGGCAGTTTAAAGTTTGACAGCTGTCATCGAAAATGTTGCTCTCTCTAACACCTGTCGATTGAGCTTAGTAGGGCATCTCTAGTTCCAGCCGTTTCAGAGTTATGGCAGTTTAAAGTTTGACAGCTGTCAACGTAAATGTTGAAATAGTACAGCATCTCTAGGCCAAGCCGTTTCAGAGTTGTGGCAGTTTAAAGTTTGACAGCTGTCATTTTGACAAATGTCATCTAGACACCTATCAGTTTATAAGTTTAAACTGTTTCAAGGATAATCATATAATACCTTATGTTGACTTAAGAACCTTAACTTAACTTGAATCTATAAGGGTTCCATTTTTGCCATTTGGCTATGGAACCCTAAAATGAATTAATTTTAGTGGAATTATTTTTATCGCCTTTTAATTATAACTAACTACATTTATTGTCTCGTTTACTTATTGTTTCATTTTTTTCAAGAGAGTAGGTATCGCCTATTACATACCACATTGCAACATGACGGTCAAGTGTGTGCTTGGTGGGACCACGAAAAAGTTTTGACCCACCGGTGGGACATCACAGTGGGACCACGGTTCCGTAGTGAAAATTATATAGTTTTATAGATGTTAATGCTCCTTCTTTACTTCCAAATCCGACGAATGTCGAATTAAGACCCCACAGCTAACTTTCGCAGGACATCATAGATTTCATATCATTTTCGTTCAAGCCAACTACAATTATTGACGAAAATAGGGCCTGGCTAACGGTCCTTGAGTATCGATTATACTTGAAAAGGTTGGGTGGACTCTAATCTGTACTACACGTTGATTAAACGGCTTGATTTCAAAGATTAGTCATCATTTGTTCTTTGTATACAAAATGACTAAGATCATTTTTATGACTAGCAGTTAAAATGATGAACAGGACATGCGATGCACATCAAATCAACTCTGGATGCAGACTGATTCCTCGCCCAAGGCATACCAGGAATAGTTAAACGTTCGTTGCCTGCATATTTTTGCGACGTCTATAATAGCATGGCGTGTTCGAAACCCATATTCGCATCGAGAAAGTGAGATCCGTCCCAAATCATGTCAGCAGGCGCTCGTCTACCTGCTCTGGGCTGGGTCCCGTTGCGTGCAAGGTGTAAGCACCCTACACGCACACTTGCGCACTCGTACAGCCTATTGGAGCGCACCCACACAGCACTGCTCCCGCGCAGATGGCGCCCCTCCCTCCCCTCTCACCCCCCCGCGCCTATAGTGCACCAACCTCAGCTGTGATGGCTTGACTAGTTGCTTGTCAGATGTCGATCGTTGGTTTTTTGTCAAGAATATTCCTCAGGGTAGAATTAAAGCGATGATTTCTGCTATACCGGTCCAGTGAGTATTAAGTCGCCAATAATTGGTGCTAGAGGCGATCCAGTTTGCAAATCATTTGAAATTGTGATCGGTTCTGATGATTAAAATTACAATCCTTTTATTTTTTAAATCTAATTGGGAGCAAATGTTACTGCAAGAGTGCCTGCCTTACTTTATGCCATAATGCATAAATGTGTTTTGGTTTTACTAATTCTGTTTTTTACATGGTAAAAAATATCCGAAGCACATAATATTATGATTATGACATGTGTGGGGTAGGTACATGTGTGGCCTTCGAAAGATAGCAGATGAGTAGCTTGCTGATAAAATGATAATTTCGCAATGCGGTATAATACCTGAATTGTGTTATAATTTGCAGTGGATAGCGAATAAATTATCCGATAATCTAATTATCTTTTTTGATCTATGCAGCAGAAAGTAATGCATGTCGTTTGTCGGTTGACCACAAAATGATGAGACTACCGTATTTTATTTTTTATTTATTAGTTTACAATTGAACGTCAAGATCAAAGGCAATATTTTATCAGAAACAGTTGAATAGCGTGTTGAGAAATGCCAATAAATTCGGTTTCGAGATGTTTGGGGCCACACGTTCTTTGTGGTCCTTTTGTGTGTTTTTTTGTTCTACACAAGGTGCAATATTCAAGCGGAACACATGGCAACCTGAGATTTAAAAGGTTTCACTACCTTCCGGCATTCGAGTGGAAGGTTGATGATGGTAGAGTATTTTTGACTATTCCAGCAAAGACTGTTTAAATAGAAATGCTTATAAGTTTACTCTCATACATAAGGTGCCTACAACAGACATATCTACATCTATAGAAGAAGCATTTAGGTATCAATTATAATTTTTTACTATTTTTCACGAATAATTTGTTGTATTGGGCCATCCAGTAAAAAGTATGTTTTGCCGATAAACCTCAAGTTATGGCATTGCAGCAATAATTGGAAACTGCCTACGCTACTATTTTAGACTCTGTGGTTGCGATACTAACAATCATAATGTTATAGTTACCTTTATATTATAGGTATATTAAGGTAGGTATATATTACAATAACCGCCTCCACTACGGAACCCTAAAAATCGATTGCTGTTTGTTAGTCTCGCTAAAACTCGGGAACGGCCGGGCCGATTTAGCTGGTTTTGGTCTTGAAACGTTCGTAGTAGTCCAGGGAAGGTTTAAAAGGTGAAACTATAGAAAGCGGGCGAAGCCGCGGTCGGGTCAGCTAGTAAATAATAATTTAATACTAATTGAATAAATCTAATAGCGAAATAATAAATTAGCGATACCTAGGTACTTTAAAGATGCATGTTTTTTGGAATTTCTCTTTTGATGGGAATTCTCCAGAACCTTTAAAAAACCGGTTAAACAGAAGGAACATCGATTCACATGATATCGTTTGAACATATTAACGGTACAGTACCGAATATGTTATATTTTACATTTATAATGGTGGGAAAGTTTAATTTGAATAATTAACAAACTTGCTCTTGTGTTACAATTTATTATTGTAATGAATTCATAACTAAAGATCTAGACAGTCGGTCTCAAATGAATGTTGATCGATAACATGGAACTCAATCATTCAATAATAAACATACCTAACTAAATAAAAAACCATTTGCCATAATTATCTAAAATCTCTAGATCTAACAAGTCAAATTAGTTCAACAGTTTTAAGGCTTTAACGTTAGATACCTACTGAGAAGTTATATTTTTAATAAAACCTACCTGTTCTAATCCTAATAATACAAGGCTCCTAGCCTAACAATAACAATACAATATTTCAGACTGCCAAGGTACATTTTAAAAACAAAATACGTCTCATTTCGTCTGTCGCGTCGATATGCCCACAGACGTTGAAGGACTCTGAATATAAAATTTAGAATATTTAAAGCTAAAGCACAATAGGTATCGCTCGAAAGCCCACGGTAATCAGTGCTTAATCGCCTTTGTATTACGACAGTTTTTGGAACATCCCTAGGTAGGTAGTTACTTTGATTTAGTAAGTTTATAAGCAGTGGTCCCGTTTATGAATACAGACATTAACATAGCTTAACCCTTTGTTGTCTAAGGCTCATAGCCAGATGTTTAAGATGACCCCTCCTTGAAACTCATATCAACATCAGCCACATTATCTTATCTGACTTTATGGTACGTAGGTAGGTATTCAAATAGGTATCTATCTACCGTTGTATGCTTTGAATTAGGCATCCATATCTTGATTTCTAGGCACACAACTGTACCTAAGAACTGACAAGATAATTTTAATAATTAGGTACGTCACTATGAAGAGCAAGTTTTTGCATTTGGTAATAGGCTAGTTAGGTATCTACCACTACCTTGGTACTAAAATGTTATTCAATACAAATTACTATCAAAACAGCTAATCACACGGTAGCCAGTTATATTGCTTTCGAAATATTTGAGATTTGATACTTAAATTTTCAATCAGTTGGTAGGTGCCTTCTATGTAAACATAGGCATTACATTCAATGAAAATGTCGAGTGGTTGCGGCGAAGGAACAAAAAATATCTCTCAGAATCGCAAGTCGTCAAGGTGTGGTGTTGCATGGTGATGCGAGGCAGTTAGCGGGATCGGCGGCTCTCACCGAGCAGGTAGCGTGCCGGGATAAAAACGCCACTCCAAAAGGAACGAACCACTCCCACCTAGATAAACCCGATCGAGAAGAACGCACGATACTCGGAAAGCCAACTAGCTACTTAGGTACCTAGCCAGTATTTGAATCAATGGTTGATTCTCAATTCGACAATGTGACACCCTAATCACCCATTCACATCACACGTACGATAATAATATAAATAGACCCCAACGTCCAATGAATGAACTTATAACATGTAAATTCGTCGCTCAAATCGCGACAGAGCTGCGTAGGCGTTGTTGAATGAAAATAAACAAGTCTTACCTTTCGATTTTTATATTATCCAGATTAGCGGTAGTGGTACACTGTTGTTCTTATGTTAGATTCACAGTGGGCATAGCACAACGTATCGCGTCGCGTCGGCGCGGTGTCAGCCGGCCGGTCGGGTAGACACTGGCGGGCGCGCAGCGTAGGTGCGCGAGCGACTCACGCACACACGCGTCCCATTCAAATAACATCGGTGGAGGGGAGAACTTATGAATGGACGTAGTGAAGCCGTATAGATACTGATAACGCTCTGCATTATACAATGATACCGAGCCGAAACTGCTTCCAGTTTAATCATCGCATTATACCACTAGTTTTTAACGTTACGAAATGAATAAGGTCATCCGATATTAACCCAGATATTTATCATCTGTTTACATTGCCATTCAGATGTCTACGATCATTAATGACTCCTTGTGATAGCAGAATTATATTTTTATATCCATAAATCTTGTTTGAAGAGTCTTTGGTGACAGAAATATTACTGCATAATATCAGGTAGGAGGATATCATACATAAGATTTATTTATCCTGTAAGATTTATTTGCTATTTAGATTTTTTAAAACAATTTAAGGGTGTTTGAAAGTATCTACCTACGTTTGTATAGAAAACATGAGCAGTTCAATACACTGAAATGCATTCAGGGTATATTTATAAGATTGTAGAAGATGTAGATAGATGTTGCGTGGCAAAATGAACTCTCTTTTTTTAAGTTTAAGGAAAGTCTACACTTCATAGCTATTATCTACTTGTCATAATGATTCATAAGTTTAACATGAAAACACGTAAAATACTGATATCTTATATTTAAAACGTGATTACAACTTCCCAATATACAAATCATATCATTAGATACATAATATAAATAAAATAAATAATCTATATTAGTGCGTACATTACGACGCGAGTCCTTTGAGCAGCGTGGATAGTTTGTGGCTCTTGTAGTCGGCGCGAAGTTGGATGAAGTTCAGGAGAATTGAGTGATCCAGCTCCGCCTGTGAAGAAAATACATTACAGTTTAGTAAATTAAAAGTACAAATTGTTCAATGACAGTATTAGCCCAGGACTCACCAGCGTCTCTCCCTCGCAGACCTGGTTCAGGTTCTCCGGCTTCACGAGCAGCAGGTTGCAGAGCGCGTGCAGTGCGTCGAACAAGGCGTGTGCGGGCGCGGGCGCGGCGCCCCCTCCGCGCCCGCACGCCGCCGAACGGTACTCCTTCACGTCGCATATCGCTATCATTGCACCTGGGGGACAGATATTCAATTCAGCATCATTATAACAAATTAAAGTGTCTCTCTAAATAAAAAAAAACACAGTAAGGCGATTATCCCTCACACGTCCCGTCGCAATGCGCGGAGTGACAGATCACGCGCGCGGTGACGGAGACGTAGATCTGCCGTATCGGTGTAATCTACTGCTCCGCGCGAGATGGCAGTGTACGACGGCCCCGCGCCAAATAAAGTCAAATGTTCACTTCGCTTTCGATCGTCGCGGAAAATGGTCTAAAATCTCGCGCGGGATTGCCGAGCCAGTGTGTTGTACCCCGCGGCACGCCCCGCGCTCCCGCGCAGATTGGCAGAATCTGCGCGCGTGAGTCCTTCCCGCGCATTGACGCATGGGCAGTGTGTTGTCCTATGCGTGTTTTCTATATAAATTGAGATACTTACATATAGTGTTTAAATCTGCGGCCCCGCGCTACGCGACAGGGTGCGGTACAGTGGGATTATCGCCTTACGCAGCTTAAACTAGTAAAGGTTTGGAGTTTGTAGGTAGGCTTACCTGCAGAATTGAACTGATAGTTCTGCAAATGCTCGTAGATGACTCGATGCAGCCTCACGGCGAGCTCCAGAGTGACCGCCTTCAAGTTATCTCCCTCCAGCCCTTGGTGGATCTTCTCCATCACGTTGTTGAGGTACGACACCACCGCCGTGCACGCCTGTTAACAATAATATAAATAAACAGAGAAAAATAGATGAAAATTGGTAAGCGCGAAGCTTGTGTTATGGATGTTAGACATTAGTCCATTTAATTGTATTGCATTTTTTAGAAAACGCAATTTTATTTTTGGGACATAATTAAGTGGGGTGGCCACACTTTGCCTACAAATATGTCTATATAACTTTTTACCCTAAATAAAATTTATAAGCAAGATCTAGGGGATTTGGTTTAATCACCGTGCTTACTAGTTGTTCGTGATTGCAGTAAGTTGGAACAGTAAATATCAATGTTCCTAGATTTTTAATAAAATGTTAACTTACAGGAGAGGCTAAAGTATCTGTGTCTCCCTCTGGCTTGAAGTCTGTCTTCTTCTGTTCAGTCTGCAGATGCAGCTTCACCCAGCTGACGATGGCCGCGACGGCTCGCTCCAGGCCGGCGTCCAGTTTGCTTTCCAACTGCTCCATTATGGCGTTCTTTTTTTGCATACACTCGTTTTGTTTCGGTGAGGGGCTAGAAAATGAAAAAAATCCATACTCATATTATGAGAAAGTGTATATTGTACTGTTTGTTTAATTGTCTTTCACTGCGAAACGGAGCGTCGAATTGACTGTCCGTAGGTAAAACGAACCGTTTTATGTTTATAGGAACTGGGCATATGAGGAGATAGTTGAAGGGATGGAGTGACATAGGGTATTTTACCGCTGGAAAAAATATATTTTCGCGGGAAAATCTATTTTGTTAATTAATTTATCAATCAATAGTTGTAGTTATCGACCGACATTTCCTGTTTATAAACAGTTTAAAATAATGTTGGTGATATTGATTGAATCAGATGTTATCCGCAAATACACAAAGATTTCTATGACACCATATAAAAATTATATGAATAATAAATAACTGATAATTTAAATGGTAACTTTACTAGATACTAGAATAGGGATTAAATCGAATCACATACCTGATACACGGCAAAATGGACTCGTCAAACATTCTTATTATTTGATTAGCTTGCTTTACGATGTCAAAGAAATAGATCTGAAAATAAAAAGAAAACAATCATTTTATTACACCCATTATTAGTGAGTGATTTGGCTACCTCCTGAGACACTTAATTGTTGAATATTAGTTTATTATTTATTAGTATTTCTCGTCAAGAGGTGTTTTTAATTTTTTACTTTCATTCCGAGTTTTAGGATCTGTTTAGAGAACTAAATATAAGATTATCATGAAATGAAAAAAAATCCCTCTCTGTAAAGTTTTTTTTTGCTGGTAACACCCAGAACACCTGAAACAAATGTCTGCAGATACAAGTATTAGCCTAATGGCGGGAATCGAACCCCCAAACTGCGTCTTTTTACTTACTTTTACGTACTTTACCTGTGTTACAGAGGTAGTTAAATACAAACCTGAGGTGGTGATTTACTTTCCGCAATAGGAATGGACTGCAGGCCCAAGTCGAGGGCGTAGTCCACGTGTTCTATCAGTAAATGCTGAATCACAACTTCCAGTAGAGAAACTGTTATCACGGGCAACTCGTTGGATGTACACAGCTGAAAATAATGAAAACTAAATAAATATTTATTCATTAAATGGCAGCCTCATAGCTAACAAAACTTATTGATAAAAAGCTAGTACAGTACGTTGTATGAGCCGTTGTACGTTGTAAGACTTTCGATTTTATTATTTTTTACCTTTTAAAGTTTTTAAACCTTACCTGAACTACTACAGATATTTCAAACCGAAATCAGCTAAATCAGCCCAGCCGTTCTCTAGCTTTATCGAGACTAAAAACAGCAATTAATTTTTTTATATGTTTCACTTACAGTTTTACACCTGGTAAAAGATGTCTTGGCGTCTTGTAGCATCTTTTGTACGAGAGTTTCACTGAGAAACGTTTCTCCGCCGTAGTTTTCAATCTGCGCGATGTTGATGTTAGCCCGCGTGCCGATCACAGCTTGTAGATCGCGACGCAACTCTTGGAAACTGAAATAAACAATAACAATCTTTATTACTTAACATTTTTAATCTTTATAAGAAAATCAGCGGCATGCTTTATTTATCTACATTAAAATATAAAGGCACTCTATCTTGAGTTCTAGCAATCCACACTCGCTAGCGACTGCAGTTAAAAAAATGTATGAAAACTTGAACAGCGCCTCTAGCGGATAATTGGGTACTAAAATGCTCATTCAAAAAGCGAATTGTACAGACTGCGTATTTTGACCACGCGCCGCCACTCAAGTCCGTTAGACGTGGCGCTGCTTGCCTAGATATTAACGGTCTAATACTGTAGTTCCCGCATTAACTGTAAGACTTGAAAGGTGGCGCGGGCTCTTCTTCTTTTATTTTGTACGTAAACGCTTAGTTACGTCAGGCGATTTAACTATGACAACTCCTGTTAAAGGTACAGTTTAGGCTAGCTCGTGCAAACTACATATATTATGCAAAGAGGGTAAGAAGATACTCACCCTCCTCCCTGAATCTGCTTCTTAACATGCACTTTCTCGGTATAATATCTGTGGAGCACGTTGGACAACACTGCCTTGAGCCGACGTAGTTCCAAAGCGGCGTATCCGTCGTTGGCGGCCGCCATCGCGCCGTTGACCAGCGCCTCGCGACGCAGATCGCCCGTCGTGGTGTTGCCATCTGCTGAGACGAGACCGGCGGTTACCAACTCGTCGCATACTCGCTCGGTACTGAAATTATGCATAAATATGGATATTATAAATGTGAATGTCAGTTATGTGTATTTGTTTAGTTTCTCTAAAACTGATAAAAATTAGACAATCCTACATAATTAATAAATCCTAATAATCATCCCGTGAGAACCTTTCATTGGCTCTATGTAACTAGTTAAGATCCTATTTATGTATACTTAAGCAGTTGGTTTTCCAAATAAATAATTTATTAAGTGTTTTATTGCTATGTGCTTACGTAGATCAATAAAAAAAATATTGTTAGAGCCAGTAACGGATGTGATTTAGTGAGTAACAGATGTGCCATTTGGGTTTTTAATTATATAAATGATTTACCTTGTATACATTTCATAAAGATTCTTCAGATACTTTTCGATATCATTCTTATCAGCCAGCTTAGTCTGTATGAACTTCTGAAGTTTTAGCATGAAGATGTTCAGAACAAACTTGCTCATAACTTGCTCAGGGTTCGGGAAGACGTTACTAATGATTGTGTAGTTCTTCTTGCACAGTGGAAGAACTGTTGAGAATATATCTTTACCATGCAATGAGTTCTGAAAAGCATGATGAAAACTTTAGTACTTTATCATAATCACATTGGTACTTGTATTTATAAGTATTTATATTGGTAGTTCTAAAGATTTTAAGTGACATTGATATTATGTTTTTAATTCTTCACTAATACTCAATATACATATTATATACAAATACTACATATAATTGTGTCATTCAATTGTTTATGATTTGAGAGCATATTACAGAACATTAATACATAACAATATCCTTCTATTCCTCTTGTTGTATGGCGAGTTAGATACCTCTCTAACCTCTCTAGGACGATGATTTAAGGATAGAAATGAAATCGATTGAAACTCACCATTTGACTGGTCTCAATATAAGCATCTACACATTGGGAATATCCTTTGAAATTAGTCATGATGTTAGCAATTTCTTTCATTCGCACTAAGTTACTCTGGTTCTGAGCCTTAACAAACTCTTCAATTAGATTTTTCTCTATTTCATCATATTTAGTTTCAATCTTCTTTTTGGCTACATCAAATTTGTCTGGTGGTAGTTCCTGAGCTATGGTGTAAAGTTTTTGGATGACATCTGCAGCTTCGTAAAGCTAAAAACAAGTAAACAAAGATTCTTCACTTCCAAATATACAGAGACGATTATGTATGAGTATTATTATAAGTATATCAGAAATCTAGCACCTGTAACACAAGCTTAGAGCTTACCACGGGCTAGATGTTTTTGTGTTAATTGACCAGCAATATTTATTATTATATGGAGTACCAGTTATTATTTTATGAAGTATATACCTTATTGGAATCACTAAAGAGATCTGTCAGCACAGGACCAGGGCTTAGAAACTGTGCTAAATGTGATAGCAGATCCCTCGCTGCCGCCGCTCTGGCCCGAGGAGCCCTAGCAGCACCTAGCTTCTCACCCACATCCAAAGCTCTGCCACCACAGCGCGACATTCGCTCATCTAATGAGCTAAATACATTTACACATTGCTGAAATAAGACAAGGATAAAGTAAAATTAAGCAAATGAGTTACACAAGTAAGATATTATAATATTATCATAGCTAAACTAATTAGTTTTTTACTGTTACATAACTTTGTAAATTAATAGAAATATTATATTCTAATACTTTAATAGTATTATTACACAGTAAGAGAGATTGTGCGGCTGCATGTATAATATATTAAACATTAGTCATTACATATGCTATCATATTTTTATATCTATCAGAAAGAAAACAACTCACTGTATGCAATTCCATGATTTCAGATAACTTAGCACCATAATTCTTTTCTTCTTCTTGGACAGATTGTTGCAACCTAGAGCACTTTTTCTCCTGTCGTTCTTGTAGCACCTACAAAGTTTAAAAAAAGAGTAAACACCAAAGTGAAGAATTAAGTAAGTAAATTAAGAAACAATAGCTTACTTTAAGATCTTGAATAGCTTGTGTAAATATGTCATGTATCATTTCTGGGTCGAATTGGTCATCCTTCAACTGTGATTCTTGCATACTGCGTCTCACCATCCTTTCCACAAACTCATCTGGATCGAAAGGATCCTAATGCAAAGAAAACGGAATAGGTTAATAAGTAAATTATTATACTTTTAATAAAAACAGAAAGGTAGTAATGTGATTTTAATCATACCTGTTCTAACTCCTTCATATATTGGTTCATCATCTTGCTATTACACTAAGGAGCTTTTTAAATTAATATATACATAGATCCTTAAATTGAATTAAATTCCTGTAAATAGAAATAAACAAACAAAATAACTCGTCTGAGTTGAACTTGTTGAAACCGCCCCTTTCTTTTCCAGTTTCCACTTACCATCCGTATTGAATTAATTATTATTTTCCTAAGGTTTCTAACATTTGCCCTCGATATAATTATACTGTGTTCAATAAAATAATTTTAAAAATTAGTAATTAATAAACATAACATACGAAACCATAGATAGATTTAGGCCCTCAGAGCAAGGAATTTAAATGGAGAGGCCATAAGTACGAAATCAACGTGTATACCTACGATATCATAAATTAGTGTTGTACGAGGTAGGTATATTGTAATAATTGATCGATAGAGTTTGTTTTCAACTGAACTTTTTTTTATGATAATGTATTTATTGTAAATTGAAGTCCGTAAATATTAAATTATATAATTATAGAATTAATACAGTTATAAAACCAAGCAAAAAAAAAACATTTTAACTAGAACAAAAAAAAATACTTAAGTAGAACTCAAACTCAAACATTCGTTTAGCGTTTAGTTATATTCTGTGGGCATATTAATATATGAAAATGAACTTTTAACCTTATTTTAACTAGTTTGAGTTCTACTTAATGTTTAAAGTTCATTTTAACTAAATTAATATACCCACAGAATATAACTAAAGGAATGAAAGACCTGAATAAGCCAAATGTTTTAGATAATTATAAAACACAATATACTTAATACAATATACTTACTTATATTTAGTGTATTATTATATATCAAAATAATTTATATTTCAAAATAATATAATATTGTATACAAAACCTAAAATCTAATCCGTCATTTCATTCTACGATTCATGCTATTCTGCAAAAACACAATATATAATCAACATTTATTCAAATTAACATGGTCTATAATTTTTTACCTAAGTCTAAAATCAAAATATCGATAACTCGTGCAATATACAAGAACACCACTATCGATGTAAACAAAACCAAAAAGTGACAGTAATGATATCCAAAGTGACAGTAAATGATATCGAAGGCATCGAAGCAAGGCACGTGCATGACGTCACGATAAATATTGGCAACCAAGCGAAACTGTGGTGTATATAGTTAGGCTCTTTTTAATTGCATACATTAGACAGAGATGTCATCATTTTTATTTTAGTCATCTTATAAACTAATTCCATAGACAATTTTGCAACATATCTATTGGTAATAATCTAAGTTTAGGCCAAGAAATAAATAATTTGCTCTGACAGTGACAATGACAACTAGGCCGTTCGAGCTATTTCCCTGTATTCTCCACGAAAACATTCAACTTAGAACAAACAAAAAGAAATTAAATTTCTTACAAAGAAGAATCATACTCATAAAAATAATACTTACTACCTAAAATTGTTAGAATTATCAAACTTAACAAAAGTGTGAATCCAGTAGATACCTATAATATGTTTTACCACCGCGAGATAATTATTATTGTTTCTTATTATATTGGGAATTACGTAGGTACTTATAGTAAGATACGTTAATATGATAACTACCCAGTAGGTAAGAAATTTTTGTTCGGTGTCCAACACCCATAAAAACGAGAAAAATCCAGATAAACGAAGACAAAGCTGCAGCCGTGACAACATGTTAGACTGATAAATAAATAAATATTTCGGGACAATTCACACAGCAACATCTAGATTATTCTAGAGATAATATAGGTAGTAGGTAAAGGTAAATACCTACCTACCTACATAGTACAAAATTTAGTCCTAGAGGTCCTACCTAGATTGCATTGTTAAAATTCCAATTCTACTATTTTATAAGAAAAATAGTTTGTTACCTACTGATTAATAAAGTTTCTTAGGAGTAGGTATAGTAAAACCATTCTAAAAATGAACTTCCCTCCACAAAACCGTGATGATTTCAACGTGTGAGAGGAAATACAGAAAAACAGAATACGCAGAAAAAAAAATAGAGAATTCGGTGGAGGGGCGTTCATTTTAGAAATGGTTTTACTATACCTACCTAACTACACTTAAGTATCTTCTACTAAGCGCTAGAGCCAGTAGGTACCTAAGTGATATCTCTGCATGTAGCCTCAATGCACTTGCACAAAAAGTTTTGATTTCATATTGTTTCTGGCTACGCGGAAAAATAAACATTTCAATTTTAGAAACAAAAGAAAAGTCATCAATGTAGTTTAAACGTCTTTTTGGAAGATTTTCTACTAGAGAAAGCGTTTTTTAAATCCAAATTCTTGTGATGTCGTAATATTTATACAAAATTGTGTGCGTGCTATTAACGATTGTATAGTTAATTATTTTCCTCTCGTATATGAGAGTTGTGTGGAAAAGTTATCATAATCAAGAAGCATACTGACAGGTGGGATACTGAAACATTTTACCTACGCGAGAAGTGAGATGTCCAATGTATCCTAAACGGGTTAGGATAAAGTCGATAGAGCTCCATGGCTGAGCGCCTCAGCCCTCGCAGCTCCGAGGTAAACGCCTTGGAACAACGAGGTTATCTTATCGGCAAAAAGATCGGGCAAGGATCGTATGCCACCGTTCATCTTGCGGAGTACTGCGATGCCTCGAGCCCTAAGCGCATGCATCTCGCATGCAAAATATTTGATAAGGAGAAAGCGCCCCGGGATTTCTTAGAAAAGTTTTTCCCTCGTGAACTTGACATCTTGACTAAAATAGAAAACCCGCATATCATCCAAGTCCATAGCATATTACAAAGGGGTCCGAGGGTTTTTATATTCATGAGATATGCTGATAACGGAGATCTCCTAGATTTCATCAAACGGAATGGAGTTGTGCCTGAAAATCAAGCGAAGCTTTGGTTTCGACAAATGGCTAGTGGACTCCAATATCTACACAGCAAAAACATAGCTCACAGAGATTTAAAATGTGAGAACATACTGCTTTCCAGGCGTTACAATGTTAAGTTGGCTGATTTTGGTTTCGCAAGATTCTGTACAGATGGTGAAAACAGACGGGTACTTAGTCAGACCTACTGTGGATCTGCCGCTTATGCTGCACCAGAGGTTGTCAGCGGAACGCCATATAATCCTAAACTGGCTGATGTTTGGTCACTGGGGATCATTTTATTTATAATGCTAAACGCGTCAATGCCATTCGATGATTCCAATCTACGCAAACTGCTAAAGGACCAAATGTCACGCAATTGGGTTTTTAGAAGCAGAATCAGGGATACTGTATCACCCGCAGCGAAGTCTATAGTGCGTCACATACTTGAACCCGACATAACTCTGCGTTTGACTTTGGATCGGGTGCTTTCCCATGAGTGGACACGTCCACGTAAAGACAAGAGCGCCAGCTTGATGGGACGCCTGGTGCAATCGGCTCCCTCGGCCCCGCACAACCCGGGCAAGCGCGACCATGACGAGGCTGGAACATCCGCCGGAGCTCGCGTCTCCGGCGACCACCGCGAGATGGACAGAGAGCGCCACGACGACATCAACATGCGCTCTCGAGACTGATGGATAGACTCTAATTCTTAACGCATAAGTGTAACTTTTAGACAAACTCTTTAGGCCATCAATAACAGAAAATTTACTTTATTATTTTTATTTTTTTACAATTGACGGCTTAACTTTTGTTAGTCGCCAATAGTGAAATAAAATTTTGTAAAAAATATTAACCAAGCTCTGTTTCATTTTGATTTTGCAAATCATAAGGCAGGGAATAGCCTACAGCTGCTAAAGTTGTAGATGTTAAGGGATATTTGACGATAATATACAAGGCATTTTCATTTGGTGAGAAATAAACGGTCACATTAGTCATAGAATTTCTAAAATCTGCTCTTAGGTATGTGAATGCTGGTCCCAAACTTGGATCACGTGACTGAAACAAAATTACATACTTATATGCTTTAGATATCTAAAAGGGGGTTTCATAGGATGTAGGTAGCAGGCGGCAGGGAAACTGTGGTAGGTTAGGTTAGTAGGTACACTTTTAGTAGGTACTTTCGTAAGTAAGGATTTTTCTTAAAGCTATAAGTAAGAGGGCAAACATCGTTAGCACAAACGGCATGTTCTGAGAACTTTTAAGGACACGTGACATTCACCAACCCAAACTTGGCCTGAGTGCTGAGGCTGAGGGTCAAATTCCTCTCGTCAAGAGAGAGGTCATTGGATCCCAGTGCAGCAGTAGAAAGTTGGAAACAAAAATCGGTTATGGTACCTAGTTGAAAGTTTAAGAACAACCAAAATAATATTTCAATCTATGTGTGGTATCAAGGTCGGTGGGTATTATCAAGACTTCTGGACACTTTGCTATGCTTGCTAACCACTTGTATACAAACCGTCACATTTTCAATTTTTGTAATTTTGTTCGGAATATACGTTGTCGCCGGTAATGTATATGATATTAAATCTCCTGGCGAACGTGTCCCTGTAAAAATAGTGAGTACGTAATCATTTTAAAGTTACTTGCTCCATATGTAATTATTATTGCCAACTAATTATAAAAATAAATATATTTCTTAGAATGAATAAGTACCTACTTACCTATTTATTAAACTATCCTAATAAGTAGGTATATATGTTTAAATAATATAGAACTAAGAATATTGAGCAGTCATTTTCATTACCTACCCAGATACTTTTCGTTATTCTAAAACCTACCGTATTCATAAACTTGGAAATATGGTGTTGTGTTATTTTCATTGTAACTATCAAAGTTTTTTGGGCTGCCGCTTTCGACAGAAGTAAATAAAATAAACACAAAAACAGACACTGATGGAACTTCAAAACGCATTGTGCAAGTGAAACAAATCAATCAGTGTACCTATACTAACAACACAGTGTTATACGTATAAACAATACAACCTTACTGTTAGACAAACTGCCAATAGCGTAGGTAACAAGTGATAATAATTATGCGGTTCCTTATACGAGACAGATTGATTTTCAGTTTCTGAAAGGAGATAGGTACCTAATCAATTTCATGATGGTAGTAGCTAAAGCTAGGTGCCTATTTTGTTACGAATACATACATGTAGGTAGATGCATGTAAGTAGGAAATGACCGATTTTCAAAAAACGTTTTTATTCGAAGAACTGCATTTCTGCGGGGGTCCCATTGAATGGAGAAAAGTTGGGATTTGGGAAAGTTACTACATACTTACTTAATTTAAAATCGGTTCCATAAATAAATATAATTTGTTGTTCACATGTTATACTTAAACCTATTATATTTTTACCAAGTTTAAAACTTTAAAAAAAATCGGTTACATATTACCAGTTATTTAATACAAACATCATAATGTATTATATATAAGTATAAGTAGGTATGTACCTATTCTATTATTATCTTATTTTCTACAAGCACATAACATTTTCCAAACAATCGAAAATAATTAAGTTAAATCTTAATTTCCTGATGACCACTCTGTAACGTATAGATCCGTTTCTGTAAGTGAAATATTATGCCCACAAAACTGGTAAGTATTGATGACGGCATTTCCAAGGAATCTGCCAGTTGGGTCTTGTCGCACCACATGAACGAAATCATCAGCAAGGGTAAACTGAACTTGGGGTGGCGCCACCCAGTCGCACACAGTGGTCACGGCCTTGTGGACGGTGGGTGGGTTAATGCAGTACAACTGAAAATAAAACAAAGTGTGTTGCCAGTGATAACAAAAACTATACAAGCGTTGATAAGTAATATGTATGCTGCCAGCGATAACATCGAAACGTGTTGCAATAGGCTAAGAGTAGCTTAGAGTAGAGAGATATTAGTTAGGTAAAATTACTGACAACGTTAAAAAAAATGGTTGCGTCCTAATGTCAGGAACCGCTCTGGTCCTGAAAAAATATTTCAGAGTTTGATAGTAGATAAATATTTATACTCGTGTATACCTACAATAAGATACTTATCAAAGAGGAAAGTGATTGTTACCTTTTGGTAGGCTTCATGTTGTCCTGGTAAAATATAAGCCACGGGGTAGTCCAATTTGTAGTATGATTGATAGTCCGTGTCTGTCACAATAAATATTTGATTTGTATGAAAATTAATAAGTACCTAGTTATAGTTTATATAATTATGTAAGTAGGTACTTAAGTATTTAATAATTATAATGTTATGTACTACTAAATGTTATGTACCTACTCGTGCCCAGATCGAAGACCCCGAGAGCTTTCAACTCGAGCTCTCAAATCGCTTCGACTGCCTAGCTCTCGAAGAACACGCATCAGTGGACGAGATCAATAACAGGTTCGTAGAGACTGTCTATACGGTGGGGTCTAAGTTCTTTAAGACCCGCCGTACTAGTAGAACTCAGAGATTCTCTGAAGACACCCTCGACCTTATGGCTGAACGACGCTCGCTTAGACTGCAATCACCCGATGACGCTGAGTCCCACAGGCAGCTCAATAGACTAATCTCCAAATCCTTGCGGCGCGATATCCGTATCTTTAATACTGCTCGTATTAAAGATACAATAGAGCGGAACAAAGGCTCCAAAGTGTTCGCAAGAGATATGTCTATTGGGCAAAGCCAGATGACGAAGCTGAAAAGGGATGACGGCAGTGTAGCGTCGACGAAAGCGGAAGTGTTGAGGGAAGTCGAAAAGTTCTACGGACAGCTCTACGATTCGATCACCCAGCCTGTTACCAGTTCGGCTACAGACCCAAGAGCCAAACTGACCCGGCACTACACCGAAGATATCCCGGACATCAGCCTGTACGAGATTAGGATGGCCCTGAAACAGCTTAAGAACAACAAGGCGCCGGGTGAGGATGGAATTACGTCAGAGCTTCTGAAAGCGGGTGGATCACCAGTACTTAAAGTCCTTCAGAAGCTCTTTAATTCCACCTTGCTCGGGGGTACTACGCCTGAAGCGTGGAACAAAAGCGTGGTGGTCTTGTTCTTCAAGAAAGGTGATAAAGCCTTATTGAAGAACTACAGACCCATCTCGCTTTTGAGCCATGTTTATAAGCTGTTTTCTCGTGTCATTTCTAACCGACTCGAACGCAGGTTTGATGACTTCCAGCCTCCCGAACAAGCCGGGTTCCGAAAAGGCTATAGTACCGTAGACCACATACATACATACGCTGCGGCAGGTTATACAGAAGACCGAAGAGTATAACTTGCCGCTCTGTCTAGCGTTTGTGGACTACGAGAAAGCCTTTGATTCGGTCGAAACATGGGCGGTGCTTGAGTCACTCCAGCGAGGCCGCATTGACTATCGATATATCGAAGTGTTGAAGTGTTTGTATAGAAACGCCACAATGTCCGTCCGAGTACAAGAACAGAATTCGGAGGCGATTCCTTTAAAAAGGGGCGTAAGACAGGGAGACGTTTTATCTCCGAAACTGTTTACGGCCTCTTTGGAAGACGCCTTCAAACTTCTGGATTGGAAAGGATTGGGCATCAATATCAACGGCGAATACATCACTCACCTTCGATTCGCAGACGATATCGTAGTCATGGCAAACTCAATGGAAGAACTCGGCACAATGCTCGAAGGCCTCAATCGAGTCTCCCAACGGGTTGGTCTCAAAATGAACATGGATAAGACGAAAGTCATGTCCAATGTTCATATAGAGCCTTCCCCTGTTATGGTTGAGAACTCGGCTCTTGAAGTTGTTGACGCATATGTTTACCTAGGACAGACAGTCCAACTAGGTAGGTCCAACTTTGAGAAGGAGGTCACTCGCCGAATCCAGCTCGGATGGGCAGCGTTCGGGAAGTTACGCAACGTCTTTTCGTCCAAAATACCTCAGTGCCTTAAGACGAAAGTCTTCAACCAGTGTGTGTTGCCAGTGATGACATATGGATCCGAAACGTGGTGCTTCACCATCGGCCTCATCAACAGACTCAGAGTCGCTCAAAGGGCTATGGTGAGGGCTATGCTCGGGGTTTCCCTACGAGATCGAATCAGAAATGAGGAGATCCGTAGGAGAACGCGGGTCACCGACATAGCCCAACGGATTAGCTCTTTGAAGTGGCAATGGGCTGGCCATATAGCGAGGAGAACGGATAGACGATGGGGCCGAAAGGTTCTCGAGTGGAGACCACGGATCGGAAAACGCAGCGTTGGGCGTCCACCAACAAGGTGGACTGATGATTTGGTGAAGGCGGTCGGCTCGCGGTGGATGCAGGCTGCGAGCGACCGCAATATCTGGAATTCATATAGGGAGGCCTATGTCCAGCAGTGGACGTCCAATGGCTGAGATGATGATGATGATGAAGAATGTTATGTGGTTCATATGTCATAGTTAGGTGCCCTAACGTGCCATAATTTTCCCCAAGGTAAAAATAGCCATGTCCTTTCCCGGAATTAAATCAGTTATAAACCCAATTGTACATAAATTGGTCCTGTAGGTGTCTAATTTTTGTATGAAAGCGCGAGAGACAGACATGGATAGGCTACCTTTGCCATTTATCATATTCATAATAATATAATTTATTTTCATACATGAAACACATAGGTATAAAATGTAAATACTTACTAAAATTAGGTACCTAATTATAGTGTACAAGGTATGAGTCTATCTATAAAATATTTGTAAGGAACTAAGGGTTTTGTTATGTAAGATTAAAAACAGGCACAGAACATTCAAATTAGGTACTACTACCTACCTACAAGAATAGATAGGTACAAAACCAGGACTTACCTTTTGATACTTGGGTGCAATGAGGCGGAGAAAGAGCTTTCTTCAAACTTATAGTAGCAACTATCTCTACTAATACTAAAGTCGAAAATAAGATCGTTAAAAACTTGTAATAATGCATTTTAATATAATTAAGTAACTCAATTCGGAATGTGTACTGATATCGTACCGTTGGTCCGTAAGTACTACTGCGAAGACACGAGAAAACAACACTACAAAAATATGAAGAACCAACCTACATAAGTAGGTTGACCTACGTACAAGTTTATCGTAGCTTGATTTCAAATAAGTAGATACATACCTACCTACCAACTTGCATTATCTCTACTAATAATTTCATTTGAAATTAAATCATATTTATTTTGTGTAGTTTAGCTTAGCCTACGTATAGGTAAAATACTTTTAACAGCGGAAAACTTTCTTAAACTAACACTATAATCTGTTTTGAGATAAACAGGAATCCAGGAAAGTTTATTACACCCGGAACAAATATCTACAGATACGTACAAATTTTGTTCCGAGGCGGGAATCGAACCCGCAACCTCCTACGTCGCAAGCATACCTACGCCCACTGCGCCACAGAGGTCGTCAACCTATATAAGATTTATATTAGTACCTACCTATTAGACTATAGGTCTTGGGAAATTTAGTACAATCACCACGCTAACCAGGCTGGCTCGGAGCAAGTAGGTACCTACCTAGTATTATACAAATAAGTACCTAGGTACCTACTAAGCTACCAAACTTCTCGTACCAATGTATTTTATAATACCTAGGACTTAGTTTCATACCAACTAACTTAGCGCTGGTTATAGGCTTACTGGACGAATAAAACAAAACCCAATACCTCATTGTTAGAATATTATTAATAATTATTTCCTTACGCAAATGTAGGTATAGTAAAACCATTTTTAAACTGAACGCCCCTCCACCGCGGTTACACGTACATGCAAAAAGGTGTATAGATACAACACACATAAATTGATCTTTGTCATTGGATGTTCAATGACGTATAAACAAACGGGCCCCATAGACATGTGGCAATCGCTTAGACCATAATGACAATAGGTTTATGTCAAATCCATACATTTTGTACTTTTTTACTAACGATGTCGACGAACGCCAAATGTCTAGCCTTCACGGTGTCACTATGAGAGAAAGGCTGGATCTGTCGGCCAACTTCGGCATTAATGAGCCGAACGCGCGACTGAACGGACGTGTCACTCAAACAAAGAGCGCGCTTCCCGCCATACAAATGCCTACACGGGATTGGTCGCACAACTTATTGACAACGCAGTGCGCGGATGAGTCCATGTTTACAGTAAAGTTGTAGCACGCACACAAGTATACTGATGCAATACGTATTTCCTCTCACACGTTGAAATTATCACGGTTTTGTGGAGGGGAGTTCATTTTAAGATTAGATCATCTATACTTATATACCTATATACTTACCTACAGACGATTAATAGAACGACTCTAAATTCAATAAGATAACATTTCAAAATAATCAATTAAAAGAACAACTAGGAAGTTACATAGTTACATTATTTATAACAAGGTAAACTTTCTTCATGTTTCTCATTCACGGCTTCTAGTTCTTCAACATTTTTAAAGAGCTCTGCGTGATACAAAATCGCTGTTTCAATCTCCAATTCTGCTGCGGAAACTAAAAAAAAAACAAAATATTAGGTGCTTACCTATACCTATATAGTATTCTAAGACAAAACCAAGATAACATTTCTGGGTGTGTGGTTAGATTACTTTCCGTACCTACAATAATTTTATATTTAATATTACTTATATACTACCTTACCTACTAAATGTAAAGTTTAACTTTACAAAAGCATGGATCAAAGCATGCATGTGGGTAGGCACCTACACACCATGACACCAACCAAAAAGGTACCTAGGTACCCTTTCGTGTGTGATATCGACTTCGTTTTGTGCAAAATTCCCGCCACACACGAAGGGCTACATGAAGTTAGAAAACTTTTATCCGGTACGTTTAAAGGTTTTCACTTAATTTAGTTATAAAAATACTTACGTCTGAGGTTTCTGACAATTTCCAGGTTCTTTTTCATGCGAGCAAGATGTGTTTCTATTTCATCATGGACTTCATCAAAGAATTCATTACATTTTGCGTCAACGTTTATGGTGTGTGCATCTTTATCATTTGCCATTTTTATTTATCGACAGCAGGGATAAATATAATTTCTTCCGAGTTACAAGCACCAACTTGAAATTACCTCCAAAATATAGGGCGCGCTTACCATAGACAATTTATTTGCGTTATAATTTATATATTGTCTATGAATTGTATTTTTTAATTATAATGTCTTTGTCAGTTCGGTTCAGCTTCTATCTAAGTTATAACGTAGTGATTATATTCTCTTTGCTAAGTTCTATCTACCAAAAACCAGAATAAATAATGAATTCTAATCAATGATTTATTCTAATTCAATCAACTTAATAATACACTTTTAAATGGATTGATATTTAAAATAATAATCTTGTTCTTTCTTCCTTTATTTTGTGGCAAACGTGACTGATACCACAAAACATATAATTACTACGTAAATACTTGGTAAATACATATTTATTTTAAAATTTATAGAAATGTTACATGAAATGAATTTGTGGATGCCATTTTAGAATCGTTGTCAATGTCATTATCCAGACTGTCATGCGCCATCATCTGGTTTTTCTACTGTCACGCACGCGCTGCGCGTTTGTTGCCTGATTGCTGTTTTCGTCAAAATATAAACTAATTTTTCTGCCTAGATATTTTAGAAGTGACTTTTTAAATCTTTCTCATGATAGTTTATTGAATCGCGGTGAATATTTATAAACGAAGCTAAGATGATGAGCGACGACGATCGTGACATTGATATCGAAAGTGATGTGGGTGTTTTCCAGTGTTTCCCGTTGTTAGGTTTCATCGCGTCACGGTTTGCTAATCATGGTATTTATATTTTTGTTTTCAGGCTGAAAATGATTCCGATTCTCGCGCACATTTGAGGAGCATTGGTAGTGGTTACTATTCGCAGGTATAAATATGCAATAAATTACACCTAAACGCAAATAGTGATCGTGCGTGTACCTATATCATACGTCATTTATTTATTATCAAATGGTATGATTTTCCAGGCCGAAAAACGCGCTCATCATAATGCTTTAGAACGAAAACGGCGAGATCATATAAAATACAGTTTTACATCTCTCCGGGAAGCTGTCCCAGCTCTTCACAATGAGAAAGTGGTATGATAATTGCACTTATTATAATTATGTACATATATGTATACAAAAACCAATGCCACCTTTCAATATTATTTTATAACTCAAGAACAGCGGGCCAATTTAGGTGATTATGGTTTTAAAATAAAAAGTCATAGTCACCTAGATAAGGCTTAAAAGTTGAGAAAATATGGGAACCAAGCTGGTTAAGATATGGGCGGGTCAAATATATATTTTTTTATTTATTGTACACAAGTAACATAAAAACAAAATTTGGTTTAAGAATAGCTCAAAGAAAACCACTAAGGTTAGTGTATGACTGAAGAGTCTTAATAGAAAAGTGCCAAATTAAAACATACTGGTAGGGCACTACTTAAAATACATACTACATAAAATACAGTATAAGGTTACACATAATAATTTCTAACTTATACTAATTAATTTTCCTTAATATTTTCTTAATTTGCATTTGATGATTTGCGGGGTTAAATTATTTACGAGTTCACATGGCAGTAAGTTATCATACTCGGCACTAGGTTGTTGGCTGTTTGTTCACAGTAAGCATTATGAGCCAGCAATATAGTTGTGTATGTATTACTTATATTATTTCTACTCTGGATCCTTAATATATTAAATGTAGTTAATATTATAATACAGACCCAACCACTGAGGATGTGTATAATAACTAATAATTGTGTTTGTAATAGAAAAAACTATTTTTTCTAGGCAAGCCGAGCTCAGATTCTCAAGAAAGCAGCAGAATATATTCAATTTATGAGAAGAAAAAACAATTCTCATATGCAAGACATTGATGACCTAAAGCAGCAAAATAATCGCCTGGAAGTTCAAAGTAAGTCATAAATTCTCATTGCAGATTGTAGATGATTAAACCACTAATCATATATTACATTTTGATAACAGAAGATTTCTGCGACGCAATGTACCTACATCATTTTCAAGTGTTCATGTCAACAATAAATTATAAAATAATATATTAATTTGATGTGTTTTAAGTTACTGCCCAAATTCCTTTGGCTCCCCTAAAATGTTAACTCTTCTTTTTCAGTTCGCAATTTAGAAAAAGCTAAGCAGACCGGCAGCTACATCGATGCACATGAACTGGGCTTAGGAATAAAGTCGGAAGGGAGCTCTCATGACACTGACAGTTCAGACGGAGAAGGAACAACCCGGAGAGTTAAAAAACTTAAAATTAATGGAGTAAATGTTTAATTCTTATTCATTACTATTCTGAGTTTGTAACATGTTTTGATAAAACCAGTTATCAGAATAAGTTATCAGAGGTTCGTGTATTGCCCATTTATCTCAATATTAATTTATCAGAAGATAGAAGAAAATCCATCAACATTATGTTCATGTTTCTTTTCCCACAACATATTGTGTGGACACTTGTATTAAGGTTTCATTATGGTTTTCTTTAAGGTTTATGATAGAAGATACATTATTTGGTTGTTATTAGGCATAACTTGAAGAATCTTTATTATTGCAGTTTTTGTTTTTGAAGGTTCATAGACATAAAATGGAATTAACCAAACGCGGATTTCAGTAGGTATACATTTAAAAATAATGAGTCCCTAGTCTATTTACTCTGACTTCTGAAAAGCCTGTTCTTCTTTTCTGAAATAACAACATCTCTAGTTTTATATATTTGTTTTAATTGCAAATATGTATCATTCTTAACAAAGCAAAAATGCTTGATATTTATTTTCGACTTGTAAATTTCACAGTGTTCTATTGATTTCCTGAGTTAGTGATATATATTACTAAGAATAATTTTTTTTATGATTTTTGCAGTTACAGCTGGTTTGTAAACTGTGTTAATTTTGATTTGAAATGTATAAAGGAATCATTGATTGAGCCTTGAATATGTACATGCAGAGTTTTGGCATCTTTTTAACGGTTCTTGGTAAAATTTGTATTGTTATTGTTGGACGGCAATATTATAGGTACCTTCCTTCTTAGAAAGCGCGCGTTTCCGTACATAAGTAGTTTATTTGAATTAACTGCGTAATTTCTGATGATAAGGTGACATATGAAGAAAATGTAAAAAACGAATAATAATAAACTGATTTAATGTAAAATATTATGCTTAAGGTTGAACTTCTGCGATTTTTTCATGTATAAAGATCATTGCGCAAATAAAACCATACGGATATTTAACGTTTCAAGGTCAATAAAGTAATCAAGCTCAAGGCATGACCTTGAAACACATTGAAGTTAGAAGTATTTGTGTGTCAGTCCATGTGTTTAGATTTTGATGTCATTTTTACTTAAATAGTTTTTTTTCTATTCAACAATCACAGTGCAAAATAAGTTGTCCTTTTACGATAATTCATAGTTCCAAATAGTTTTCACTTTTTATTATTTATAGAGCAATATTTCACTTATTCTATAAGTTAAAATTAAGATAAAAATTAGTTTTTTTCTTTTTTTGTTGATAATGGTTGATTTTTTAAAGATGACCACTTAACGTAAAAATTTAAAGAACTATAGGTACTTCGTAATATTGTAAAGCTGTTTGATATTATAGTTAAAACAATCAGCTTATCTGTTACTGTATTTTATCAGAAATAGATGTGCAATATATTGATTGAACCGTATTTGTACCTTTAATAAAAATAAATGTAAAATAGTTAGGCGTAGTTGTTAATTTTAGTAGCTGGCTTCAACAAATTAAGAAGCTTTACAGTAAATTTGTAATAAAAATTTGGAACTTTTGAAATATTATTAATTTAAAATCGTCAAATTTTCTAGTTATACTCACCCAGACCGCTTAAGACCTCAAATCCTAGGCGTAATGGATGAGGCTAACTTAACGAGTATATTACTGTATGTATAGATTATTGTTCTGTAGAAAAAGTTAAATATCGTACTTACATATAATTTTTACTACGAAAGGCCTCTTAATTATTATGAGAACATGTTAAATGCAAGACAGAAATTCACGATATATACAAAAATTATAATCGAGTGAGTCAGTCCACAAAACCATATATACAGGGCGTCCCACGGCCATGCCACATGGAGGGAAAGTACCTTAAATATTGTAGATAGAACATTTTACTGAAAGAAGACATTATTTGAATTTTAAAAACAAATTAAAATGCATTTATAGATATTTAAATAATTACATGGTTGAACCGGGAGTCGAACCCGTTACACGAGAAAAATATTTATCCTGTAGTTTTATCATACCGATTGAAAGGCTTCATCATAAGGATTTTTTATTGCTAACTAACATAGTGTCAGAAATAAAAGTAAGACCATGAATTTTATCATTTAATGTGAAATTTAGTTCAGGAATCAGCCAGCCGCATTGCCATGGACAAAATAGTTTACGCGTCTTTCGCGGGTCAGGATACGGCTCGACTTGTTGCATACTAATTACATTACAACCAGGTACATACTAATTACGTATCTCTTTATCATTTTATCATGCACTTAGATTATAATAGGGAAATTATGCGTACTTCTCAAGTGGTGAATAACATTTGTTTGTTTTACGGCAATGCCAGATTTCCTGAATTAAATTTCACATTAAATGTTAAAATTCATGGTCCTCCTTTTATTTTTGACACTATGTTATTTAGAACAAAATAATCCTTATGATGAAGCCTTTCAATCGGTATGATAAAGCTAAAGGATAATTATTTATCTCGTGTAACGGGTTCGACTCCCGGTTCAACCATGTAATTATTTAAATATCTATGAATGCAGTTTAATTTGTTTTTAAAATTCAAATAATGTCTTCTTTCAGTAAAATGTTCTATCTACAATATTTAATGTACTTTCCCTCCATGTGGCATGGCCGTGGGACGCCCTGTATAGATATAGGCTATAAATGTATTTCATCAATCGCGATATAGCGATACGTTTATTTGATGTCTTCAACATCAATGGTCCTTCGAGATCAAGAGACGGTATGGTGGATTGACTCGCCGCGCGGTCGCGGTCGCGCGACACAGCACAAAATGCTGAATTGCATTTTGTACGACCCGTGAACGTGTTTAATGAACCCTTTTTACCCATAAGGTAAAACAATATTTACTTGTATAAACACCGACAAACATTTTGATTTTCTTGGATCTGGGTTGGACGGCTAATTAGTTTATAAAATTAAATTATGTTAAGATATTTACTCGTTTTATTTGGCGTATTTTATTTGTTTATTACAGTCAAAATTAACTTTAGTTAAGCCTTCTCTGCTTGTTGGTTGCTCAACATTTCTATACCTAAAGTAACTTTTTATAACAAAAAAGTTTAGTACGTTTCTTTTCATTGTTAATTATATAATAAGGTACTTATGTGTAATTTAACCAGGTGTCGATGTAGTTTCAGAATAGATCTTTACAATCTAGGTAGAGGAGTTGTAAGTTACAATCTCGTACCTTAATTTGTCGTTTGTTCTTACAAGATTACTACTGTATAAACCTACTTTACGACACTAGCTTGGAATGGTACTTAATCCTCTTTGACCTTTTATTTATTTTTCATTAAGTACATGAACGAGCTGAAATTGGAGCATTTGCGTTTTTCCAGGTTTTGTGCTCGTTTATCAGCTTTTATTAGCTTGCACCAATGGCGATTCTTTGTTTATTGGTTTAATCGGATTGCCCCAGAAACGGTTACATCTGTTGTTTGCATTTGCTTGCAAATCCAGCAATTTTCACAATTTGTTCTGCTTAAAATGAGATAGGTATATTTGAGAGGTGATATAAACTGCGAATGCCTGATACCTAGCAATTAATTAAATTTCACCTAGTGTTAAAATATCAGATCTAAAATAAAATAATCTTAAAATTATCAATTTTTATTGTAATTTGAGTATTCAATATTCAATATCTACATACATTTGAATCAATTTATCACAAATGTATACAGCTAAATCAGGCACATTTAATTGCACGGTTGTGGACTAGATCATATTCACTGGACAATAAGGCGATTAATACACTGCCACGGTCCGCGCTGCATGTTTGGTGCGTGCGTGTCCAACTTTGCTTGTAAGTAGGTTTCTCTATTTGGATAGAAAATATGCACAGTCAAACATCGAAATGCATCTTCGCAAAAATGAATATGTATGAGATGCAGTGTGGTACGTGGTAGTGTAATAAATAATTTCGAAATAAATAGAAGTTGGAACGAAGTCTTCAAACATTGATGTCCAGTAGAAAACTGTCAAAGTCCAGGAACGTTCTTGCTTTGTTCTGAAACAAGATTAATGTTTGAGTTTTATCAGACAATGTTTGATTTGTTTGTAAATTTACTATCCTGAATCAGATATATGAACAATAATCAACACTAATATTTTATGTTGTTTTGCCATTGTTTAATATTTTATAGTACTAATAATACCTATATAATATAAGAGGTACATTTTTATAAGATTTTTCCTCACCATAACTTTATAAGTTAAAAACATTTAACATTGTTAGTGAACATAATTATTAAACAGTAAACACTCTTATATAAAAACATTTAATAATGCAAAGCTGTCTTAAAATTGTTACACTTACATTTTCCTGATCAGCCATAGTGTTCAATGTTTCGTTGCAATCTAGCCATTCATTTATTATCTGCTTATCTTCTTTAGCTGTGGACAAAACGAAATTGTTAGTAGGTACTAACAATGCAGGTATTGGAAATTAGTTAACTATAAAAATACGATTTTACAAACTTACTCAGGTTTTCCATTAACGTTGTATCATTTGTGTCTAAGTATTCTCCTTCGGGTAAAGCGTTAAGTGTGTCGTCTGGTCCCTCGATGTCGTTTTGGTTGGATTCTAATTTTATTCCAAATTCATTTTCAGCTACGAGTATGTTCGAATTATAAATAAACTCCGTTGCTGTGTCTATTTGTTCTGAAGCAATTTTCTTTCTTAACTTAGACTTCGTGGACTGATAGGAACATTCTGAATCTGAGTCAGTTTCTGATCCTGAAAGTGACTCGTATTCGAAGGCTCCGCTTACTGAGCTTGATTTAGACGTTTTGCTCTGAAAGAAAAAGTAACGGTCAAATAATTTCCTATAATGTAGTGTAGATAAACATTATAAAGCGGAGGAATCAGTCCATTAACAGAGGTAATAATCCAGGGAAGACAAGGAGAAAAAGGAACGTAACTCTTTTGATTAGTTCTGTAATGTTATACAGTACCTTATTACACTGTGTGTGATACCTATTATTTATTTATTTTATTTTATTCATTCGGAAAGCATACAGATTACAATGACTACGTGAAAAACAATATAAAAAAAAAAAAAGGAAAATAAAGGAAGGAAACCCTACTTAATTGTATCAGATGTCAAAACAATTGCGTGATTAAATAAAATGAGAAAAAATAACTTAATAACAGTTTACATTGAATACAACATTTACTTACAATTTTCCTCGATCTCTGCACTTTGCCTGTTGTATTTTCGAAGTCAGGCAATATTTCTTCCGTTACTATCTTTTGAGAATCGAATCCCTTTTGTATACTTTCTTCTATTCCCGAGTTAGATGAAGAATCAAAGCTCTTTTGCTCCAGAGTCTGTAAATAAAGATCCTTGCTAAAGTTTGACTTCTAAACTCCAACTGAAAAAGGGTAATGGAATGGGAAACTAGTTTATATTGGGTAGGATTTCTAAGCTAAGTAGGTACTTACAGAATCATTAGAATCATAATCGAACTCGATCGTGGTGTCAGTTCCTAAACGATTTTGTAGATCCGCAACTGTAAACAATATTGATAATTATGTTTATTTATTTGTTTTATCTATTTATTACTATGTGGCGAATTGGGAGAGATCATTACCAAAGTGTCTTTAAGAAGCCACATTAATTTATGCGATTACCCATCTATAAATACTATAGATAAATACTAGTTCTAAGTACCTAACTACCTACTTCCAAATATTACGTTACCAAATCTTCAGGATTTATCAAAAAGAAAAGCATAGGAATTTAACTTACTCTGTGATTCCAAATTCTCGTTTGTTCTTTTCAATTCCTCGATATTTTTCGGTGATTGCCTTTTTGCACTTCGAAGTTGACTTATGACTGTTGCTAATAGCTCTGCGTGAGAAATCTGAAATAGGTGAAATGAAATGACCTAGTTAATAATAAATTTAGTTTCATAGGTACATAGGTACTCGTTTAGAGATAATAATAAAATTATGTTACAACTTGGGTAACTAACCTAACATTATGAAAAAGTTAATTCGGCGTTAGTAAACCAAGTAATATTTTGTTAAAAAGTAGGCAATTGTAAAACTCGAATAACCATAATGATGTTTAATCAGTGTTAAATTGGCTAATGTACCTACGTTAAGATTACAAATAAAACATGACTAAAAATATATTAAGATTTCTATCAAGTTATCGCTTACTTGTGGATCACAACAGGCAGCCTCTGCTAGCTGGCCCAGCGCATCAGCTGTTTCGTTTCTTCTCTCTCTCTCGTACAGGGCGTTGCGCGCGCGCCGCTCTTCCTGCAAAATCACTTGCTTTACATTTTTTTTCCCCAACAAGCCAAGGTTCGGACTGTGATTCAAATTGTTTGGACTAAATAGTTGAATAGGGTAGGTAGTTAAGTTAAATGTATTGAAGCTTATCTAGAAACTAATTACAGCGCGTTATCGCATTTGGTTACTTCTATGTGAAGGTAGGTAGGTATTTTATTATTTTACATAAGAAAAAATGTAATTATATAAACTTTGGTAATGGCTACACACCAAGTTTAGCCCTGTCTTCGTAACATTTTTCAAACAAACGGAATAATATTTAAATTACTTACAAGAGAAAGTGGTTTCCTGTTCTTCCCTGCTGGTCTACCTCGTCTCCTATCCGATTTGTCCGTAGAGAGTTCCGATTTCTGTAACATTACATTACAAATGTAACCAAAACACTTTAACTAACAAGATAACTATGTAAGTACCTATCTACCTATATAAATCTACGCACCTGAACTTTGAACATCGTTAAACACTTTTAGGAGAAAACTAAGAATATTTGCAAAAATATAATTCACTTCGCGTTTATACAATATCTTACAAGCAGCGCAAAAACTTGAATGACAAAAAATAAACGGGACTTGCGTTTAAAAGCTGAGACTACCTGCGCACACGCACCCTAAGAGGGGTGGGTCTTACCCCATTGTCTTGGAATAACTAGAGATTTGGGGATTATTATTATTTTTAAGTTTGTTGCCATGTGATTACATTGGGACATTAGGAGCAAATTTAGGTATAAGACATTTCGTAATTGTATACGATTTGTAGGTATAACGATTTAATAAATCTAATATTCCAGACACTACAACAACCTTTTATTTCAACAAGATTAATTTTTTTTATTAATAATTGTTATTGACTTATTTTATTATTAATTATGATTTTTATTATTGACTACTGTTATTATGGATTATTTTATATATGTGACAGATTATAATGTACAAATTTGTTACGAGTGTAGGTAATTGGATTTATCTGCACTACTTCAAAATTCTTATTATGTACTCATACTAGTTAGTTTAAATTTAGATTAGGTTGAAAGGTAGGTAAGTTAAGTACATAATAAAATGTTTTATTTTACTCATCTTTAACGAACTATTTAAAGTTGTGACTTAGGTACCTACAATAATCTGAATTTTAGCCATGATATTTTTGTAATCTCTAGTATTTCTCATAATACAAGATTCTTTTGTTTTCACTCAGCTGCTGATTTTTATGACGTGGCCCAATCTTTTAAAAAGTTGAAAGTGTTACACTTCTTTTGTTTTATTATCTTCAGGTGATTTTGGGGTAAATAACAAAAACTTTTACTCTATTCAAAAATATTTTAATAATTCGGGTAGGTTAGTTTATTTTATTTACTTCATGTACCAGATATTTGTTCAGGGTGTTCTTATTGCTCTATACCTACTCGTAGTAAAATCTATCTACGTGTATATTTTCTATTAGGTATGTAGGTGCTTATATGAAATAACTATTTAGTCCTATTATAAGTACCTACAGTACTTACTAGTACCTACTGTACCTACCATTAAGACTACTACACGATAGACGATCTTGAACTTCGAAATAAAATGATAATCCCAGCAATATTTATAAGTTCAACGAAACATGTCATGTTTATAGGTATGCGTAAAACATTTATTTTGTTTTCTGAGTTCGATTTTTTTATTCACGTGAATGCGTGCGCATTTCTCTTAAAAGTACCTATCTACCTATAGGTAATATTAATTTTCTAGAAATCAGAGACCCTCAACAAATACCTATTACCTAACAATTTCTCAATAGTAGTTACTAGTGTGCAGAACAATTCTACGATATATTTCAAAGGAGTTCGTTACTGGATTAAAGGGAACGGTAAGCAGGTACAAATAACAGTTTTCTCGAGAGCCGGTTCGTTAACGATGGATGTATCCATTGTAACAATGCTTGGTGCAAGTTAGAACAATCGGCGATTGGGTTCTAGGAAAGGATAAACGAGTAGGAAACTAGATATAGATCGCATCCCCTGTTTATTCTAATACCTCATTTAAAGCTGTTAAGCTATAGAATCGTAGCAATTACCTATATATTCTGTGGTATTGTTAAGTTTCATTGAAATCCTTTATGTATTAGTATTACAAACATCTCAAACCTCAGAACTTACGATTGGTTGAACAGATTTCGATGATTCTTTTTTATTTAAAAGCTGGTGCTTCCTGTGAGGGATCATTTTCATAGATATGATTCAGTTCTAATAAAAGCACAAATTAAGAGGCAGTTTCGTCGTTTTTTTTTCATCAATAGGTATTTACCTAATATTATAATTCCTAGCAAAAGCGCTAGTAGAATAATTCCTAAGGCTTAATCGCTCTTATTACTAGTCCTTAAGTCTCAGGTGATAGGGGTGGTTATGCTATGCTTAAGATGGTAAGAATATTGGATGATCGCTACTTACTTTACCCATCCACTTAAGTCTGTATACCAACTTGTGTCGCGCAGGTGCAATCGTTTATATTATACCTACGTCCTAAGCATTCCTAGGAGACACTATTTCGTTGAGTATTACAACATTGTATAGTCGTAATAACGCTATTCCTAACTATGTAGTAATAACTTATTACTTATACAACATGCATATACTATTTTATTATCAATTATGATGAATTAATTTACACGGGTATGAAAGAAAGTTTTATTTATCTCACAAAAAACCTTCCTTAAATAATCATTTTATGCTCATACTTTCTCAAACAAGTTTGAAAAACATTAAAAATAAAGTTTTTGAAAAACTAAGCTAGAATAGTAAAATGATACCTAGACGATTGTAACTATTAAATTTAAAAAACCTCCGAAATATTGTTTGCATATCTCGGTCTGAGAATCGGTCAACATCGTTTTTTTTTTTAATTTATAAATATGGCAAACGTCTGCGGGATCAGCTAGTTAAATATAATTTTTTTGTAGCATTTACTCCAAGGAGCTTGTGTCTATGCCGCGTGAAGCTAGCCAGTGCAGTGTCGTCCAGTACATTTGATGATTTTTGAGACAATGTTCTCCGATGGGTAGTGTTTCCAGAATGTACTTTGTGAAAGTAGACAATGCCACTTCTTGGTTCGTTTTCTGTAAAAAGATTTAAAACTATAAAACTTCATTAGGTTTTATTATTTCCTGTAATATTTTTCTTGAATTAATTGGACATCCTACTTCGTTAGGTAAAGGTAACCTATTCGAAGTTCTTCGATTATTTTATCCCTCAACTAGTTATCCAATCCGGAATAGGTAAATTCACGTTGCTGGAATGGAAACGCACATAACCTATCTTTGTAACTTTGTAACAATATAGAAAAAAAACGTCATTTATTTTAAATTGATTTAGAATTAAGACTACTATATACTCGTAGTAGACTTCGTAGAACATCTACGGCGTAGCGCTATAAACAGCTATAAATTATTGCTTCATTAGAAATCAACGCGTGACAGTATTTTTTTTGAATAGTTGATTCATTCATAAATAATGTATTATGGTCTCATGATTATCTGCTAACGTAAAACAACAAATTATAATATTATCAATACAGTTAAATACGTTACCATTAGGTTACAACCGTTACGTCTTATAAAAGTCCTAATGTATCGTACTATAAGTATAAAGACATGAATATTGAGGTTGCTGTGTGTTCCGTGATCGTAATATAAAATAAATAAATATTGCTGGACAATTTTACACAACGACATCTAGCCCCGTGGTAAGCTCAAAGCTTGTGTTACGGGTGCTCGATTTCTGATATAGGTACTTAATATAATATAGGTACATACAAAGATAGATATTTTTTATTATACATATATAACACCCAGACACCCGGAACAAATATGATCATACAAATAGTTGTTCTGCGGCGGGAATCGAACCCGCAACCTCTTGCGTCGCAGGCGGACCTTCGCCCGCTGCGCCACAGAGGTCGTCTACAAACATTCTGGCAAAATACCTAATTTTCCACTATCTCACCGCATATGTGACGACAGTTGATCTGACGATATAATCCAGCAAGGAGGCCTCACACCGTAGAACATGGCCTCTCATTTCTTCCACCAGCAGTTCCATTGAACGCGCGTCTCCGTGAGCCACGGAGACAGTCAGCACAGCGCTGTTAGAACAGGCCCCGAGCGAGTCACAGACCTCTGCCCAAATGTCGGTGCCGGAATCTCCTAGACAATATTATAATTACTTAATATAGGCTAGCACAACATTTTTAAATATGAACACAAACAATAGGTAGACAAAAAGAAAAAGTAAAACATAATTATAAGGGTCATTATTGCGTGATATTATAGATGTTGCTGTGTAAATTGTTCAGCTATATTTATTTACTACTCTCCTTGTTAAAATTTTACATAACGCGAGGAATTCTGATTGTACAAGTAGGTAGAAAAACATCAATAGTCATTACCTACGTATGGTAGAAAAGTATCCACGGTCAAATAATCCAAGTTAGAACCCAGCAAAATTACATCGCCATCTCCAAGACTGCACAGCAACGAGTATGAGAGCGGTTTGTCATCGTCTGAAGCTGATAGCTTGCTGATGCGGAAGATAGTTTCCATTGCTGTACCTGTTTCTGGTGACATCTGAAAAAAAAGCGAAGCAGACGGCTTGTATTTTATGAGCTTAGTGTGACAATCGGCTTAAGGTTTCATAGCAAAGCTGACATCTAGCATACAGTTTCCTTGGTGGTACAACCAAAAGTAAGTGAACTGAGGCCTTGGTTATAATAAAATTTACTCATCCCTTTTCCAAGTAATATATCTATAACGTACCTAGAATTTATATTTTCTGATCAAAGACTCAAAGACTCAAAGCCTCATTAACCTACAAAAATATTTTGCCTAAACATCTAATTATCTAAGTAGATAGAATAGATAATTTTTTATTCGCATTTGAAGCAAATTGCTTAAATTGTGAAATATCTTATTATCAGAATGCCGTCACAGTGAATAGACTATCAGTAGCAGACACTGTTTCAGCATTTCAATTGTATAATTACTTAATTAATTTATACCTTGATATCTGCGATAACCGGCCCAGGATTAATCGTAAATGTGACATCAGCATACACGGTCCCCTCAGTGGTACAGCTGAAGGTAAGAGAGCAGCCGCAGCGCGCCACAAACCTGGCCCGTCCCCCCGCGGCCAGCATCCCCGCGGTCACTTGACGCCATTCAGTCTCGTTGGTAAAGTCCGTGATTTCGTTCAGGAAGTTTTCTTCCAGAGATAATATTGTGAGTGAATCTGATAAAGCTTGGCCGTGCTGGAAATATTTTAAAAGTTAAGAAAGAATCAGGGTGCTTTGATTTTTAAGTTTGGATAGAACTTTTTTTTGTATCAGCAATAACATAGTACAGGCTTTCAAGTGATCAGAAAGGATTTAAATACAGAGGAAGGTATTAAAATGTATGTTAAATGATATTACAAAAACGACACCTTATAAACAATCCTATTCTATGTTATAAATTATAGTTCTTAGTTGGTAATTTATTATCATGATAATTTCTGCCGTTGGACTTGAACTTTTAAAGATTGATCTTTAGACTGAAATTATTGTTTCTGACTGAAATTGTTGAAATTCTGTTTGAAATTAAAGCGAGCTCCATGTTTATAAAGGAAAATAATATAGTTAATATAAGGTATCAAGAGTTTGAAATACCTCACAGTCATCGCAAATAACTTCTGCATTCTCTTGTAAAGATTCCAAATATTCATTGGAAGCAAAGTACCACGTCAGAATGCAGGTCGGAGCAACGTTGGAAGCGTTCGCTATCAAGGTGATATTACTGCCGTCATTTAATATTCTTGAGACTGGTGTGATCTGGAAATACAGTAGATTTGAGGTTATTATTAGACAGATTTTTTGTCTTTGTGACTAAGCAGATGTAAGTTTAAGACCAGCCTGAGTCAAAAATGTTTCTTAATTTTCTTAACGAAAACAAAATATGATACAATTGCTGTTAAAACATACCTAATAATTTTAAGATAAAAGTTAGTGAATCATCAATTATCCTCGTTATTTTCCTCGACGGGGTTTTTAATACGTGATTTATTTCAAGACATTTATTATATTTTAATAGATTTATTTTTTCCTATACGAAAAGAGAATCAAATATCTATACAAACGTCAGAAAAAATATATTTTATTCCAAGACACAATATACCAATGCCAGACTGTTACCTACATTGGTATTATTAACCATTTATTCGGAATCGAATCAACCTCATTAGGGATTCTGAAAAGCTGAAAAGCCGATTGGCCCGCCTACCTGAATTACTGGTAATGTTGGTTCCACGACTGTAATATTGGCAGCGATTGAAGCTTTTTGGTCCTCTACACTTACAACAAGGCTTACTTGATATCTGAAATAATATAACATGATTTTGTACAACCTACAAACAAATCAATAAAAAAATTTTATAAACGCGTAGTTCAAAAAAGTTGTCAAAACAATAGGAAATATAAAATGAGTTATATAATATATAAAATGAGCATAAGATAGTATTTCCGAAAAATTTACACTAACTAATTAACATTTGATCCATTGAGTTGAGGCTCAAGTGGTACCTACTTACTGTCCAACATTTGTTAAGCCATCAGAAAATTGCAAAATTTCATTGTTCGACTTTTCAAAATTTTCACAGGGTTCGTCGTTATGGCAGCAGTACCATTCAAACTGAAAAATGTCATCATAAATTACAGTCAAACCGAAGCATAATATCGTTTTATAATACTTAACTAACATGTAGTGTAGGCACAGTCGGCTAAGAAAGTGGTCTACCAGTTTTGACCAAAGTTTCTGTGCGATGTAATGATCGATATGATTGAATTTTCTAACATAATTTAACTGACGTAGGTACAAATTAATCTCAACCGTAGGGTGGTAGACCACATTTTTGCTGACTGTACATTAATTGGCCATGGCTTTCGCTATTTTGTAGTTAAATTTACTGTAAAACTTAGTTACCTTGGGTGTCTCTTTATAATAGTCGACATTTGCAACAATAGCTTCTACTGTAAACTCGCTGTTGGCAGTAACGAGTAGATGGTCCACAGTGAGAGCCACACATAGCCCCCTGAACAAAACTTGGAAAGGCAGCTCCGTCTGAAATTAAACAAAAATAGTAAGTTTTTATAGATATATTCCTTATTAGTTTTCCGCCCCACTGTTTCGCTCGCTGAAAAAGTAGTAGTAATTATTTATTTGTACCTGCCCTGATGTACCTACGTATTTTGTTCATGAAGTTTTTATTGAAATAATATGAGTACTTTTTGCGAGACAGAGAAGTAAATAACTATCTATAGTAAATATTAAGTTGTTTGCAAACATAAATCTCTATATCTGATAGGCAATATCGAAGGGTAAAACATTAATGCCTTATTCACCTGTGTTATAAGACTGTTATTCCTGTAAACCAGACATATGACGTGGTATGTCTCACCGGCTGCCAATGAAAATGGAGGTATTTCCAACCTCCTTCCCGGCATATCCTCTATATTTATTATCTCGCCTGATGCTTCGACGCGCCATGCAAACTGAAATACTCAAGTAAATATTGAAAAATGTTTAGGGAACGTGTATTGAATATTTTCGGAAATGTTCAGGGAATTTGAAACTATATTCAAATATTAGGTATCCGTTTAGTTTAGGTATGTCTTTATTTACAAACCATTCTACTAATCAAATTAGGTATAAGATATACATATAATCTTATGAACTAGTATAGAGTATTTACATCTATGGTATAGGGCTTATTATATTCAATTAGCGTTAAAAGTAAATATCCCGTAATAAGTTTAAATTTTTTAGAAGCAACTTCCTGTGTATAAACAAATCAAGCACACTCCGGTGTGGTGATAATACAAAATCCCTCAAGACCTACATTTGGTACAATTGGTTGGTTGGTTTCTGGGAGACCCGTGCCACGGGGCGTATTATGAACCTCTTATACAATAGCATGGACGTGCGAACCTAACATATTATATGGTTTTCACTTTCAAGCCAACATAAATGACAACGTGAAAGATAAGAACAAAGGAACTAGCTAGGTACAATGTTGACTAAACTATTTTAGCAAAAGATGGTAAGTAGTTTATTGTAGACTTACGTAATAGTCTTGGACAGGACTGCATGACGTAACTTCAGCAAGCAGCGTATACCTAACGTCTGTGAATATCTTAGTGCCGCCCACGAGGAAGACAGACAGCTTGTCTGACCGCCCGTCTACAAAGATTTTCTGATCTCCCTTTATATTGTCTATGTGGAACGACCTTGTTGTTCCATTACCGTCGGAGCCAGTCGAGCCTGTGATGTTGAAGAGGTAATCAACGCCACCTAAAAGCTGGGAAAAGTTGTTGCTTCGATTTATTTATTCACTTTAATCGCAGAAAACCCACTTATTATGAGTAGAGAGCAAATTAATTTGTAGCATTTCTGTTCTGGGAATAACAAAGATACATAGCTAAGTTGAAGATAGTTTTAGACCTCTTACTTAGCTATGGTGATTGCTAACTAATTTGAATGTGGAATTATTATTTTGTGCATTATATGTGCCTACCTATATAGAAAAGTAAGTCAAATATCAAAGAAGGACCTTTTGGTCCATGCTTTTATTTCGTACGAGCTTCTGCACTGTGTGTTTGCCCGCTTTTAATTACATTGTTCTATCGAGAGAGATATCCTGCAATTACCTGCGTGTTATTGATAACATAAATGAGTGGTTGTGGCTGCGGGCCATTCAGCCAGTTTTCCAAGGCTCTCACGGTGCGCCAGAGCAGCAGCGTGAAGCGTTGGCCGGGGGCCTCGAGGTGGGCCCAGCGCACTGTCCACGAAAACATCAAATCTTCTTCTTCTGTTTGAAGACTAAAACACAAGAGCAAGTATTTACTTCCTACTCTTGGCCTAATAACATTTTGTTGAGACCACAGTTGTGACTATGATTGATTTGATTTTGTACTTTTTAAGGGCCTTGTTTACGGAGATTAACATTATTTATATTCAAAATATCCCTAATTCTGTTAATTATCCTTCATACGTTCAAAGTTTAAATGGCGATAAGAATCTGTAATAAGATCCTAAAATAGCTTGGAATATCTTCTAATCCGGATTTACTTCGGCTGAGCTAATGACATCATTCAAAGAAAACCGCTAATTATGTTATATCTAGAAAGGTCGCTTTTCCAGGTAAAGATTATTGTGTAAATAAGACTTCTTTTACCAGGTAGCTCATGATTATACATCAGGGGATGAAATGAAAGTCAAATATCAAGGCAATTGTTCGGGGAAGTTGGCAAACTAGATTACGTACGTGGCTTATTTCTTATGGGAGTAACAATGTGCAACCACTAGATGAAATAAATAATCGAAAATACAGATTCTTATGTTGTACTTTTATGTATTATTTTTAAAGTAGGTAACTATAAATAAGCTATTCATAAGCTTATCACGGGGTTAGATGTCGCTGTGTGAATTTTCCAGCAATATTTATTTATTTTTATTTATTTATAAATAAAATTAGAATTATTTCTTGACAAATGCTAGGAATGCAGTACTTACGTTATAACAATATGATCCGGTGATTCTATTACTGAATTTTCATCTTCGGGACACACGACCTCAGGGGACAGAATACGAAAATTTACCACTTGTCCCATCTGTAATTGTAAACTCGAGAAATTAAATATCCTTAGGTTCTTGCATTCTTTAACTAAAAAAATTTAAGTACGTACATACGTATACCGTAATTATTACAACAGTAAAAGTGTAGTAAACTACAAAAACTATTCTATAATTCTAATATCTTAGGATCCAATTAAATTTTTAGTGTTTCTCTTGCCTCAGTCGGATGTGAAATTAATTTAGTTTTTAAGCCTTGAGCTCTGTGAAAGTTATCGATAATAGGATTACGTTAAATTGGTTATCGATTCTTATAGAGCACTTGGTGGAGATCAGATTCTTTGTTTTTTGTTCCAGGATATTTTATTAATTAAAAAGGTTTATTTTTTGTTTTTTTTCGACCCCAATTATAAATGTGACTGATCTGATGATATTTTATATCTACGAGAGAGAAAAACAAATATACCAAAATTTTTTCACCGAATAGAAAACACACTCACTCACTCACGTTTTCAACCGAGTATAACACTACCTGCATCGACAGCCAGACAAAAAGCTTAGCGCTCCTAAATAAATTTGGAACTTACAGAGATTTTAAAAACGCCGAGCAGAACAATAAGCACGGGATAGTTTACGAGTGCCATTTTTCCATAATTCCTACTGCAGTCATTGTTTTTACGACTAAAAAGCTGACTCGTTCGTACAAAAGAATTGCCGTGAATGGTTGTCCTAGCTTTTTATCTTTGCATGTCACATACAGACTGCAAACACGCTACCTGGCATATCCTAGCATATTAATTTAACATTTTACATCTATTTACACTTAATAATATTAAAGTTTGTTATCGTATCTCTGAGTGTTGATATTATCTTCACGCTAGAATGGATATTAATTGAAGTGTATTAAGTTAAATTTAATCATTTACCTATTTATTTATTTCTTTTATTGGTTTCTCGAAATTAGACAAACTTTTGTCTAATTTCGAGAAACCAAAAAACAACCGGATAGTATCTAGAGCCCTCTAAGTTTTTCCGCTTGATCACTAAAGGCGCATATTAAACTAACCTATTAAACCTGTCGCAACTTCAGCAGTATTTTAAGATTTAAATTCTTAACTTTAGAATTATGTGCCAATCTGGTGGCACTAAAAGTGTTTCCGTTAAACTAGGCACCACGCCCGTCGTCGCCTGCAGGCAATTAAGGCTGCAAATAGCTCGTAAACCCAATAACCGTGTAGAGACGCCACTTATGTATCGTCTTGTTTGTCGTAGCTTTGCTTTATCAAAATATTATAATGTCTTCTGCATTATTTTCTTTCACTTGATTTGAAAAAATAGAACATTATTGTTTGTATTATCATCATTAAGCAGTGATTTTTTAGATTTATTTTGTGGAATCACAATAAAAATTCACTGCTCATTATAGTTATAAAAGTATATCTAATAAATACAAATATCTTCATCTGACACGGGTATTGAACTCCTCACGTGGTGGTTAAATTAGACGTACAATACAATTACCTCTAATAATAGTAGATAAAATAATTATTGGATCTTAATCCTGTTTGCTTCATAATGCATCCAAAATTTTAACAAATATTGTGAGCGCTATTTCGGGAGCAGCAAAAAGCTTCCTAGACCGACTCAAAGCGACCTGATGTAAATTCAATTGGGATTTCTCCAATAAAGAAAACGAATCGAAAAAGGAAAGGAAGGACCTAATAAAAGGTCTCATTAGGATGTATTTGCTCAGGAGAAGGTTTCTTGAGTGCCCTCAGAATAGAGTAGGTACCTACCTAATGGCTAACTTTGTCACTTGTTTTACAATAAGATAACCTCCCTTAACATTGTCTGTGCCCATGACACACGCTCGTATTTTCGCGCACGTTGCAGTGGTGTGGCACCCGTGTGTGGCACCGAGCTTGGGCGTAATAAATATTGCAAATATTGCAATATGAATGTTTTTATGGACAGGGATTATGGTTTAAAGTATGAACGAATTATAGCTTTAATTATTAAGGTATAAGCATTTTTGTAATGTTATTTAGGTAAGTAATTAGGTTATAGCAATTAGTATTATTTAATTTAAGTAATAATTTAAATTTTAAATATTTTTTGAATGTATAGAATGGAATTTTTATTGGAATGTCGTTTGTGTGATTATTAATTAGGTGTAATTTGTAAATTAGACATATTTTATTATAATTCTCATTATGTTGAGCTGACGTTATCTTTCTAGATTTCATCTGGATTCATTATCTTGGAGAATTATGTAACATTAATTTAAAATATATAATTGAAAAAAAAATCTCCAAGATAACGAGTCTAACGCTTAGCAAGGTAAGGTTATCAAGGTATATATATATCTAATCTAACAGGTACCTACTCAATAACTTAAAATCTTATAAGAGAAGGCTTCGGCCTCCCTACATAGAAATCGAATGTCCTAGATGCAAATTCTTTAAAATTTCTCTTTTACTGTCTGCTCTAACATTAGTCTTCACGAAACACAACTATCCTAATGAAACATGAATAACAATAGTTTAGTTTCCGGCTCACAAAAATCGAAGTTTTGTCACAGATGACATAATAGTAGTAAAGCTTCACGCATGTGCCGCCATCGAGTCTCGGGTGAAGTTCGCGCGAGCCCCAGACCTGTCGCCGAGCGGCCACGGAAACTCCCGAGCAGTACCGAGCCGGCCACTTGGAGGGATTCACGCTCGCCCGGCCGCGGAATTATTGACCATTTCCTGCGATAATTCCACTACAACACAGTCTGCCTCTATAACTGCCAGCAAAATACGAAACAACAGTGAAATAATAGTGATAAAGTGACAAATAACGATACAATAACAATATTTAGGTACTGCACGTATTGTGTAAAAGACTATTATGTTAATATAGTGTAGGCATAGCTGTTCGCTCGCGACGTATTACAACTAATCTAATTATCAAAAACAAAAGAGGAAAGTAGCAACTCCGGTGACGTCGAAACTCTAACAAAGGGCTGCTAAGTGATCACAAGTGTGCAACTTCAGCGAGATATTTGATGAGATCGCCTTTTGGAGGTATTGTAAAGAAAATGCCAACTACTGTGCACGAGAACATTGCTCTACTCAACATGATGTCTTCAGACAACTTCGAGGATGACCTGAAAAGTGTCCAGCTCCATAATCCATCAGACAGACGGCTTCAGAGCGACGGCGCATGCGTAGAGGAGCGGGTAAGAACTTCCCGCGGGGAGATCTTGGTGGCCGTGCGAGGGGACCGCTCTAAGCGCGCCATAATAACTTATCACGACCTTGGCCTCAACTATGCCTCCAACTTTCAAGCTTTCTTCAATTTTGTCGACATGCGGGCCATTTTGGACAAATTCTGTGTCTACCACGTCAATGCGCCCGGCCAGGAGGAAGGGGCGGCCACCCTACCGGAGGATTTCACCTACCCGTCTATGGATGCTCTAGCCTCGCAAATCGATTTCGTCCTTGGACATTTCGGTATAAGATCCTTTATTGGTTTTGGGGTGGGTGCGGGAGCCAACATACTGGCTCGCTACGCGCTCCTTAATCCGCAGCGGGTGGATGCCATGGCATTGATAAACTGCACATCGACTCAAGCCGGATGGACTGAATGGCTCTATCAGAAAATAAACACACGACAGCTCCGTTCCAGTGGAATGACCCAGAGCGCCTTGGACTACCTGATGTGGCATCACTTCGGTCGTAGCACCGAGGATCGAAATCATGACCTAGCCCACGTATACAAAGAGGGTTTCTCTCAAGTAAATTCAGTCAATCTTGCAATGTTTATTGATTCGTACTTGCGTCGTACGGACCTGGACATAGCACGTGAGACAAAAACTATAAAAGTGCCGGTTCTGAACATGACTGCGTCTCTGTCGCCTCATGTGGACGACACTGTGACTTTCAACGGCAGACTGGACCCTACTAAGACGTCTTGGCTGAATATCTCCGATAGCGGGATGGTGCTTGAGGAACAGCCTAATAAAATAGCTGAGGCGTTCCGCTTGTTCCTGCAAGGAGAAGGCTACTGCAGGTAGTCAGCTACGAGCAGAACCGAACGCTGCGTTATTCATTAGATGCACACGTTGCTTACAAACACGCGAGCTTTACACTGTTGTAGACACGTTGGAAAGTAGAAGAAACGTTGTAATTTATTTTAGATATTTATGAATAAAGTTAATTTGTGGCTTAACGGGCTTTTCTTTGTTTCCACCTTTTTATTTTAAAATTAGAATGTGCACTTAAAAATTTAATCTATTTTCTTTTCTGCATAGACAAAACCGCACGTAGACATAATTATATTATTTATGATATTATTAAATATCCTTTGTAACTAAATTAGTGCGGGAATGTGATTAGGCAGGTGCTAAGTAGGTACAAGTAGGCATATTTTTTAAATATCATAACAAATTCTGTATCGTATTTTTGTAAATGTCTTTCATTCATATGCATGACATCCACTGCATTCATTATTTATGTATTCATTAAAGCAAAGTTTAATTTTAAGATTGTGTTTTATTATTATCTTTTTGTGTGAAATAATAATTATCAAAAACATACATTATGTAGGTTTAATTTTTCCATGAAGAATTTTTCAGATCTAAATGTTTTGTTATTCGTATTTCCACTTCTTATACTAAAAAAAACATACTTCGGATACTTTGAGATTCTGTAGTTTTTATTTCCTCAAACAGAAAATGTAATTTCAACCCGAAACTAGGTCAACGGAATAGGTAGTATTGGCAATACAAGCTTTTATAGTTTTATTCCTCCTAACGTGAATAAAATAGTTTGTGTAATGTTCATATAGGAGATAATATTTTTTTTTACATAACACGGGTCTAACAATTGCTAAAGTTTTATTTATAATCATCACCATACTTTAGTTTTATTTAAGAGTTACAAAGTGTTACTCTTATATGTATATAGTAATTTTAATTAAAAACTTTTATGGGTTTTAATTAACCTGCTATTGTTAAATTTTATGTTGTGTGTTATTCTAAATCGTGTTTTGCTACAATCATTTTATAATATTAAATCTATATCTTCTATATAGGTACCACAGGGCTCTGGTACTATGATATGTAAAACATAATTTATTTAGAAAAATGTTTTAACCATTCAAAGCAACCCCATTACACTAAGCAAAAATCTTTTTACCTCTATTCTACGATCAATTATTACTGTAAAGGTTTATTTTATGCTCAGCGGACGCATTAATGCACACGGTAATACAAAAAACAAAACCTTTCAAAGCTGTAATTAATTTTCGATTCGCGCTGAACGCTCAATTCGTGTTTTTGTTTGAGAGAGCTTTCCGTTTTGCCTCTACAAACGTGAACACTCCCGCCCCTACCTCCCCAGGGGAGACTAGTTAAATGGACTCTATGCACGAAAGAGTCGCCCACCCCTACCTCCTTTTCACTGACCACTGGATGAACGGATTATAAAATATTTTATCGGGAAAGTCTAAAAGCCCTCAAGAGGTGATTCCTGAATGAAAATAAAATATTTTATATTAAATTCTATGCTTTGATGACTTCAGTGAATAGTTTCCTAGCTTGTTTATACGGAATTAAATCTGATATCGAATAGTAGAGAGTTATACGCAAAACTTAACAATGTTTGCTAAAGCAAATTGTTCTCAATCTGCATCCAAAAGTTATTTCTTTGAAAATATTTATTCCATGGTCTAATTGGAAATTGAAATTAATTCTTTGAGACTGCTCTTAAACTGTCTAAACGATTACTTGAATATTTGGGTCAACGGAGCATCCAAGTGACGTTTGACCCCAAAAGAGATATTTAAATTTCGCTATGACAAATGCAATTTCGAGGTTAGAGTCAAAGGTTTTTGGCAAAGTAATATCAGGGATTCCTGGATTCCGTTTCACAATCGGAATGCTTTGTATAGGAATTCTCCTTGTTGGGAATGCCTGTGATATACCTTGTGTTACGTTTTTAAACGGGTTTTGTAGAGCAATGTTAAGCAGAAGCTGCTCCTTTGGTGCGAAGGGGAGTGGACAAAACATTTACACTCAACCCATGGGTATTGGTAACTACTATAGTTGTATTAATTTTATTATCAGTTTGTTTTTATTTTAGTATTATACTTAATGCTGTCGCTTCTGTTGTTGTACCAAGTAAATAACAATTAATTATATGTAGGTACCTGCTTCATAGTACTGTGAGTACTGTGAGTAGCCACCAAGTAATATTTCTTAAATTTAATTTAATGTTCCTCTATTTCGTGGTTCAGTAACACAAAAGGCTTTGAGTAAAAAATGTGAAAATTATGCAAATATAGATTCTCAAGCACAACAAGACACATAATTTTTGCACAAGGTATTATTAACAAGTGATAAGAACAAGTCAACAACAACAAGTGACAAGTCACAAAGTGATAAAAAAATAAAAATAAATCACAAATTCAAAGTTTGCACTTACATAGGTAGATTTTTGCAATATTACGATTGGTAGGTACATCATATTAGTTATCTTAATAATATTTGTGTTGAAAGTTAAATAAAAAAGTAATTTGCGATAAGATAATTTATTTTACATCAACCATTTTCAAATCGAGTAGCTTGATCGTCCATTATATACACATACAATTATATTGTCATTAAAAACATCAATAAAAATTGACTAGAGTTCGTACGATATCTACAAAATGTATTTACAAATAAGCTCCGAATATTAACGTAGATATTTCATATCAGTCTAGGGTCTATGTATGTACAGTTAGAGACATTATAAATATCCATGTTAAATTTGAGTTATTATTCAGGCTGGTTTAAGGTCAATTGACACCTAGTCAGTACGGTGACTAAAATATCCGGAACGTGAAGTTTTCGAGGTTTAAAAACCTTTACTCATTGTTGATAATAATAAAAATATAAGTTCATTTGTTATTTGGTTCGAGACTGCAGTATCACATCGACAGACACAGCGCGATCAAGTGTTTAATGAACTTAAGTTTTATAAAAAAATGTAGCGACAATGTAATAGTCTCTACAATAGTAATTACTTATGATTAAAATAGGTAGATTCTTGTTGAAAATTTTAAACTAGAACTTAGGCTCAAAAACGACTAAGTCTAATTTCAGTAGGTATAAACTATAGTAATGTTTATTATTTGAAGGCTTTAAAATTACATTTACGTACAATTAACAAGTTGTTTTAATTATTAAATGCTTATTAAAATAGGTGCTAATGCTAACGCTAACAAACGACATGATCTAGGATAAACTTTGTAGTAACTATCTTAGAGATATACAAGTTGTTAAAACTGTTTATACATTTCTAACAAAAATGGCAGTATACGCATACAGTAACAAGTTAATTAATTTTATAATAAAATGTGGTACTCTGAGAAATTGGAATATACATACATTTCGGTATAACAGGAAATACAGATTTCGTTTCAGTCATCATACATTTGGCTAGCTTTTCATTAGAAAGCTTTAAATTATTTAATGGCTTATTGATATAGCTGTACCACCTCACAATAGTCACATATTACATTATACTGCAACAAAACTGCTCATGCGTTTGCTCCCAAACGCAAGTAAAACAGAAGACAAGCAGCAGAACACTGAAAGATTTATATGTTTACAAACACCAGAGTTTTGTAGGCTAATAGCCTGGAGGGTTTACGACTCGACCGCAGTCACGCAAGAACGAGGGTTGGGAGTCTGGTCAAGGCAAAGTCCTTTCGCGCGTAAAGTAGGCGCCTATCAGATTAAATTTAACCCCACGTACCTGAATAAATGCCTGAAATTTTATAAAAGTGAAACAGTTAATAGCATTCTGTGAAGCTTTTAATGGTGTTGCTTGTAATGAGTTTTGTGGTTATTTCTTTTTTATATAGGTTAACGTAACAAGAAGTATGAATACTATTCGTGTTATCTTGATTAATTTTGTAATAGGATACAATGTTGTTTCATTATGAAAACGAAGGGGTTGTACTGCACAAGATTCAACATTATAGTCCATTTTTTATAGATTACGTAATAGTTAGCTTAATAATATTTTACTCGTATGTCCTCGATGATTAAACGTTTTATTTTATAGTTTCACACAATATCGATGTATTTGTACATAAAACACAAAGAAATGAAACAAAATTACTGGCACCGGGATATAAAAATTGCTGTTCTTTTGTCCCACTTAAGTTCAAGAACGACCGATTTAGCTGATTTAGGTCTTGTTGTAGGTATTGAAGTAGTGCAGAGAAGGTTTAAAAGGTAAGAAAAGTATATAAAGCGGGCGACACCGCAAGTGGGTCAATATAATAAATAAAAGTAACCTTTGTGAGTTTATCTACAATGCATATTCAGTGGTAATGTCGCGTGTCCGGCGCTAGCTGTGCTCGTGGTGGGTCCGCGGCGAGAGTGAGCCGGGCCCGGACTCTGCGCTGGAGTCCCCGGCGTAGACCTCAGAGAAGCCCCCGCCGCTGCCGCCGCCGCCGCCGCTGCCGGGGCCCACTCCTAAAGAACATTCATTGTTTCACTTTCAACATTTTCGTGAGTTACACTATTCATTTATAACAACGGGAATAAACACGTATTTAAATATATAGATTCAGTTGTTTTATGTGTGCCAAGTGATCGAACAAAATAATGTCATGATCCATATTCTACAAGTCTGGAGTTTAGTGTAGGTATTATAATTAAAAAGGTTAGGTACAGATTCCTAGCTTCCCTCAAAGACCATCACAAAAAAATATATTATGACTCGTTCCCCGAAATTAGTAAGTAATTACTGTAACTGTGACGGTAAACGATGACTGAATGAATCAGTGCTTAACTATGATATCAGGTATAGAACAAATTCATAATCCTCGATAGCGTAATGGTTTGCGCAGCCGGGGCTAAACTGAAGGGCCTGTGTTCAACTCTCACTCGAGGACCGTTGTGATCTTTTATTTTTTTCTATATTATCATTTCATAGTAAACACTGACTTACCATGATGAGGCATGGGCACGCAGTACGAGGTGCCGGCGCAGTGGCGCGGACGCACCTTCTCGTAGCGGCTCAGCTGTTGCAGCTCGCAGTCGGAGTGGTGCTTCTCTACTGTGACAGTCAATAATACTTTAAATCTTTCTTATTAGTATATTTTTAGTTGAACATCATGCAAGTTTCATAAATATATTCTTGTTTCAAGTTGCATAAATGTGATCTTTACGCTGGAATTATACATTGCTTAATAAGGCCTATAGGATATGGTTTAAAATGTTTAATGGTCTATGGTTTTAATTTATATAAAATTATAATTTTGAAAACGATCCATTAAAATGCTAACATTAAACTCCAGACATCAAATTATCGGATACTATTAAATATCCACCAGTATAATCAACACAAAATATATCAATGTATACTATCATTATAATTAACAGATCGTTCCAACATAAAATAGACTAGGTAAAATATTACACAAACATCCCAAACGTATACAACCCAAAATTGCCATAACAAACATACTTCTTCCTGTAATGTAAAAGATAGTCTGTTTTGTTATACATATACAAAGTCTCCATTCCCTTTCAATATCGTATTTCCGGACAAAATTCCAAATAGGATTAAACCGGGATTTATATGAGTAGGTGAGAAATAAAGCTTCACGATTACGATCGTCTAAAATTCCATTTGCACATTGACACGTCGCAAGCTCGAAGTTTGTTACTCGGAATTGCTTAATAATGGTTATTGTGTTAATTAGGAGCTTTCACACCGTGTGTCAAGGTTAAATATTTGTACTTGAAGCTAAATTTAAGTTAGAAAATATTGAATTATGATTTTGACGTCCTTGACTATTAGTCAGGGATCCGTAGTACATGGAAATCAAGTGATTACTAACAAGCTAATTTTTGGTGAGTAGCTTCGTTTCGATGAGACGTCCATAGATATCCTATACCCAACTCTCGATTGTGGTAGCTAACAGAGATATCAAGGATTAAAAAAATCAAGGATGTAAATCTGGGATAATGGACCACGAAATTTGTTATATCTCAAGATAATTATCTTAATTATATAAACACATGTTTGTCCTACAAAACCTATGGTTTGATCAAAGAGTCCGCCATTTCGAAAATGTATCGAAAACGAGGTCAATTTAAATGATTACTATGATTACTAACCAGCTGATTTTTTGTTGTATACTTAATTAATATATATAAAATCTAACGGACATATTGTCCGACAAATTTCGTGGTCCGTTATCCCGGTTTTACATCCTTGATTTTTTTAATCCTTGATATCTCTGTTAGCTACCACAATCGAGATTTGGGTTTAGGATATTTTTAGTCGTCTCATCGAAACGAAGCTACTCACCAAAAATTAGCTTGTTAGTAATCACTTGATTTCCATGTACTACGGATCCCGGCCTATATATAATTTACTTGGGGATGTTTTGAAGGTCGGCAATAATGATAGGGTGTATTGTATGATGGTTTTACATGCGGGAAGGTTGTTATTATTGATTGGCTGTAAGTGGTGGTTGTTTTAGGATATTAAATAATACTTAAACGGTAAGTAAATTTCAATATATTTATATTGATAACTAGCAATCATCAATTATATAAGACGTGGTAAAGGTGGTGGTAGAAGGTTGTAAAAATACACTAAATGTAAGTTTACACAAATCTTGCTCTCCACAAATCAGTTGCATTTGTAGTCGCCAACCAATCGTAGCATGCCTCTACTGAAAGCGTAAGCTAGCCAGGGTAGAGTATAGTAACTCTACCAATATGGAAGAGTTACTACTTCTCTCTCTCTCTCTCACTCTCGCTGGTTTCGTTGTTGCGTTATCAACGCTATATAAATTCAAAAACGACTGTGCCGATTCAAAAACGATTTATTGAAATCGGCAAAAATATTTATTGACAGAAAAGATCTGGGAAGCTTACTTAAACGTTTGCCACTTTTCGTTGAAATTTTTCAACTCATCGTGTGGTTTCAATCGAACTGCAGCGTGTGGTTGAGAGTCGCTGCGTTCGCTGAGATCGAGCTTTTTCTAGGTTTGGTCTAGTTACCATCAGGTCTGTCTCTCTCTCGGTGACGCTGAGGATGCTTCCTGCAAGGCCCCGGCCGGTGTGGAGGGGCGTCGTTGTCGCGGTGCCCGAAGGTCCTGAACTGCAGCGTGTGGTCGAGAGTCGCTGCGGTCGCCTCTCCGCCGACGGCAAACGTTGCGTACGGACTGATCTCGTATACATCTGTTTATAGGAAGAATTTTTGAGCATATTATACTTACATGTTTATAACTTCAACTTTTCACCCAGATAAGCCTGAAACTAAAATTTTCTGAAAATTTTGAAAAAAGTTAAGTACATTATTTAGTTTATTAGATCTTATGCAACATAAAAAAAATAATGAAAAAAAAAATAAGTGTAAGGCTTTCAGGGAAACAGCCGTCCTATATGTAGGACAGTGGGATAATAAGAGGAAATAAAAGACCATTAAAATTTATGACAAAACAGAATGTAATCAAAAAGTGTAGTTTATTAGATAACTATTGATTATATTACCCATTGTTATATGTAATTTACTAGATTAACACTATTTATGAATAATATGTTTCAAAACACTTGACACACACTCCAACATCACATTTCTTGCAACGTGCCAAACATTTTTTGTGACATTGACGACAGTGTGTTTGCTTCGATTGAGGAATAACCAGATGATTCATTTGGTCTTTACGACTATCAGCATATTCATGATGGGAGGGTCGGCTAGGCCCTCTTTTGGCATTTTTTCTGTTTGATTCAATCAAAGCAATTGCTACCCTTCTGCGAAAGCCAAGATGATCCAGTTTTCCATGATTTATTTTATATAACTGCCATGCATTATGTTCGGCAAGATCAATCATGTGTGTGAGCAACGGCATGTACCATTTCTTACCTCGTATACCAATTCGGTATGTGCAAATGTGAAATATTTTCATCAGACCGATCCACTCCTCCCATATATTTGTTATAGATGGACACCATACCTATGTGGTTCTTCTATGACAATGTTTCTCTTTTCACTTTGTGAGAAGCGTTTGGCAGATTGTTTAGGATTTATTCCTACAGCATTAGAAGCAATACTGAATATATTATTGTCATGCCATTTAGCAATAATGAACGTGTTGTCATGTGTCGTTCTGTAATCGATAGCACCACGTTCCTTTTTTTTCAGTAACTTCGATGTAATCAGAGGACAACTAGATGTCCTGTTTTCTCGAACTGTCCCAGTGCAACGAAGGCCTTTCTTTGTTATCTCTTCCAGCAAGGGCGTCCCAGTAAAAAAATTATCTAAAACTACGTGGCAAGGAAGGTCGAAGCCACGTGAAATCAGCACATCGCAAAAAGTGAGAACAACGCTTGCACCCAGCCCCAATTCTTTATATATTGGATTGCACATAGTTGTAGCACCTTGGTATGGTTCCATCCATAAAACATACCCTAACCGTGTAGCACCAACCCAAGCTTTGAACCCGTTGTCGGAGACAACTAGCCTCCCCCCGCGCGCCCCCGCACCGCAGTCGCCGCGCGCGCCCCGCCGCCGCCGCCGCGCGGGGCGCCTCTCATTTAGGTTTAAAATAATATATTATTATGTAAATATATTTTGTACAAAAAATTAAAAATACATAGAAAAATATATCATAATCTAAGAATTACTAAATTCGACCGCTCACTCAGCGACTCCGTGGCGCAACGGTAGCGCGTCTGACTCCAGATCAGAAGGTTGCGTGTTCAAATCACGTCGGGGTCAGTCTTTTTGCTGATATAATAGGTGACTGCTTAGCGTTATTAATAAAGTATTTATTATTCTCCAGAAGTTTATTTTCATTCCATAATTTTGTAGGATATATTTTAATGGGGATTTTTTTTTGATTATTTTTAGTTTACTTTTAAGAGAAAATCAATTACGAGATAAGGAAGGAAAAATCATAATTATTATAGGGAAGGATATTTAGCTCTTTCGTATGTAAATAATTATTCAATAAGCTACAAGTAGAGCAAATGTTATTCAAAATCATTATATTTTCACAATATTCACGTATTCACACAGCATCATCTTGTCTCGTGATATACTGTGTTACGTGTTACTAGATATTTGACAAACTTCATACAATATATATGTACACAACAATGATGATAGATATTATTTTACACATAGCATCTGTCCCGGGGAATCAAACCCGCAACCGTAATCGTATTAAAGTTGTACAAAATTATCTTAACTATTAGGTATATAAAAAGATGTTTCTGAAAATGATCTCTGTGAATCTTAAGTCGTTTTCTTTGTCTTTCTCGTTTTATTAATATGAAACTAGGATAAGGACCACTTAGTTAAGAAAATTGAATACTTTATTTGAGACAGGGAAAACAACGACTTGAGTGCCTGCCTACTCTAAGACGGAGTGAGCCATTTCCTTATTTTGTTGTTTCTTATTTGTCGTATTTTTAGAATAAGGTATTTTCTAGTATTGTTCGTGCCTTTTTAATCTTTAGGACTTAAAGATTTAAACATTTTGTAGAGCCGATTGTAGATTTTTTTGGGTCAAAAAGGGTTTCATTAAATGCTCAATATATCATCATCATCATATCAGCCGACGGACGTCCGCAGGTGGACATAGGCCTTCCTTAATAATATCCAGTCTATTAGTCGGATGCCAGTTACCGGCGACTTAGCGGCATCTACCGTGAACCACCTATAAATAAAAATAAATTACGTTAAGGTATCTTCTTAGTTAAATATCTCACCCGAAGCCGGTGAGAGCTTGTCATGCTTGTAGTCGTGCTGGCAGTTCCTGATGTTCTGCTGCTCGGGGCACACGGACTTGTCTGTGGAGGCGGCTGAGTGGCTGCAGCGACGCGTCTCCTCGTCCGCGGCGGCGTTGCAGCCCCATACAGTGCTGGTGGGAAAGAAAAAGGAATAGTTTATAGAAGAAAAGGTTGGAAGGATATTAATAAATTACGAAACACCGACTTCAAATTACCTCTCAATATGAATATAAATATTGCTAGACAATTCACATAGCAACATCTAGCGCCGTGGATAACTCAAAGCTTGTGTTATGGGTGCTAGATTTCTGATATAAACCTGTAAAGGCCGTAATAGTTTGTTTTAAGAAATATTGTGTTTATAGGCTCAGTGATACTGAAACTAATTCGACGATGTTTAGATTTAGAAAAAAATCATAATGTTAGCGGTATAACTGAATTTTTCGAAGTAAAAATATTCATATATAATGTTACCCGTTAATACTGATCAGCAATAGCTTAAGCTGTATTTCGCCGATGAATATATCGCTGAGTACCTACAATAAACCATTTTCACAACAAAAGTTTATTTGAAAACTGTCGATATTGAATATTTTTCTAAGCATAAATCGCCGGTGGCGTATAAAATTCAGACAATTGTGTTGGAAATAGGTCGCACGTGTAGGGTTGGGCAACATCTTATATCCCGATTTCCGTATAATCTGAATTTTCCGGCGTGACAATATTATTTTGAAAAACGTATTCTTTAAGAGCGAGTATGCAGTGAAAATCGCGGCAGAAACGACTACGATAGTTGACAACAGCGACCGCGTGCCCCGCGTGGCGCTGGCGTATCGAAAATATTACGCCCAGCGCTAACCAGAATTAGTTGTGTAGCCTACAATCATAGATAAACCCCACTAGATACCGCATGACAAACGACGACCGCGCGCCAAACATATGGTTAAATCAACCATTATGAAAAGCCCCGCCTCGAAACACGGCTTTAGTTGCGACCAAGTGTCAGACCGGTGAACTTCATATACGTTTCTATAGTCTAACGCAAGTGAAGAGGTCAGCATATAATGGCTACTCGTACAAAGGATGTTCACTTGTCTCTTTTCCGCATTGCGCTTATTGCACTCGTTGTCCTTCTCGGCGAAAGCACGTGTAACGTTAGTGATGTAAATTCTAATCGATATCGTTAAAAATGATAGACGACGTATATAAGCGGGTCTCTCGGTATTATTGTATGTAAAAATAAATAAGTTATCCATAAACCGTTTAAATATGTTTATTACTTACTCACTCAGTCAAATGAATTATTTGTGTTAAATTTTTCTAATATTATTTTTAAATTTTTAAGTTCTACAGGTTTTGTGTATACCAAAAATAAATACATATCTACCTACCTACATGATGCTATTTGCTACAACGCCTTTGTTCCAGTCCCCGCAATCCGCATCTTCCTCCAATTTAGGTACGTTTGAATCGGAACAAAAGTATTCTGTTTTTTAATGTAATCTAGTTTGGGTGATCTGTGCATACAATAGACACTATTATTGTAATCTGAAGCAATGCGTCAAATTTTTACACGTCAAATAATATATACAAAATTGAAATGCGATAGTAACTCTGTCTGTCTGTCTGTTACGCTTTCCCGCACCTCTTAACCGATTTTGATGAAATTTTGCACATACAATCTTTAGACCCTGAGAAAGAACAGACTTTTTACCGCTGAAAAATACATGTTTCCGCGGGAAAATATATGCTTACGCGGGAAAATTCGATTTGGATGAAATTTAGTATTGAGATAGTTGCAAATAAAAGTATATGGCGAGAGACTTTCTACCGCGGAAAAATACATGCTTCCGCGGGAAAAGATAATAATACTTACGCGGGAAAATTCGATTTGGATGAAAATTAGTATTGAGATAGTTTTAAATAAAAGTATATGGCGAGAGACTTTCTACCGCGGAAAAATACATGCTTCCTCAGGAAAAGATAATAATGCTTACGCGGGAAAATTTGATTTTGATGAAATTTAGTATGGAGATACATAGTTGCAAATAAAAGTATACGGCGAGCAGAAGTCGCGCGGGGGCAGCTAGTTATAAATGACAAACTATAATAAAATTGGTTCCGCCACAGAATATTATTAGTTAGTACGGCGCACGGAGAAAATTGTCATAGGTCCGTTCAGCACAACGTCTCGCCCCGCACTGAATTGAAGGGCCCGCGAAGGGGAAGATCGCGCATTGCGTGTGTCGTTTTACGTAAAAAATTCGTTAAAAATCGCTGGGATTTTTTTTCGGAAAAGTAAGCTCAGGAGATGATTGGTATTCTTTTATTCTATATGGTGATGAAAATTAAAAAATCTTATGATTCATAGATTAGGATTAAAACGGTTCTTCCTGAAAAAGTAGACGGTATTTTACACTATTATTTCAGGTACTTAAAATAAAAAAAATGAAATTTCGGCCTCAAGAGATGATGCCTTATATGGCATAGATTATTGTGTAATTTTTTCAAAGCAATTCCGTTAAAGAACAAGGAAATAAATGGTTTCTGCTGAACCCAAATTTACCAAATTCACATACATCTACGCCTTAAGCTGTTGACTATATTGGGTTAACCTATCGAGAGACCGAAAACGCGCCATGCAAAATTCTGTTTGGGGTTGCTCAAATTATATTTGACAGAATACGAGTGGAATAAAATGGCAGATAGACAAGTTATGCGAGGATTTGTTAGACTTGAAACAATACCCGTACACGATTCAAATGAAGGGTTTTATTTCAATAACATTACTAAATCCTTTAAATTGTCGGTACTCTTAAAAGGTATAACATATACCTACAGTTTAACATCACATTATATTATATAACAACATTATATTATTCATTTATTTATTCACACACACACACACAACTTATCTATTATTACGGTGTCTAATTATGTCTTAAATATAGTAACACACTCAATTTAAAAGCATAAAATATTTTCTCGTTCACAAGGGAGTCACTAGTGATTTAACTTGATCTGATTGGGGATAATAAACGAACGCCTGAACGAAAATTTATTTTGCGTATCGGAACGATTTCATGACTCAGTGATTGCAACAATATAATAGGTATCTACGTAAATACTTGATGTCCAATATTGAAATTAAACATAATATCTACAAGTTTCAAGTTTAGATATAGGTTTTGGTTTAGATATACACTTAGAAATAAAATACATTACTGTGATAAGAACTAGCCAAATCCAAATCGGTAAAGCCGTTGAAGCATTCGGGGCTAATCAGGCTTTTGTATTTTACAGGGAAGTGGCAGTAGGTATATTCTATTTTTTTATTACCTTAAATTATTAACAAATTTAATTTAAATTTAAATAGTATGCCCATCGGGGCGCGAAATGACTGTTCAAAGCTATTTTATAAGGTTTTAATGTAACCCATGCATATTTCATGCAAATAAGTATTTATGATATTTCATTTATGTTTTTACGATAGACATCAGTAAATATTTTTTGCTGGAGCAGACCAACAATTTTGCCATTCGATAACGAATTTTCCGCAAAACTGGATTCTGATTTCAGTTTTTTTAACAAAAACGATGGCCCAGCCGGCGAACTGCATTTTGATTGGTTCTTATTGATCTGTTCATCATACAGATGTAAAGATAGTAGGTGCCTATAAACCGATTCGCACTCTGATTGGATTTTACAATACGCTGATCGGCGGAAATGCGATATGATAGACGTTATTTATTACCCGAATCTCCGGCTGTAAATCAAAAAGCGTTTATTTCTACAGCTATCGACCCAGTTCGCAATAAATGAGAAATGGAACGATGCATTAATCATGCAGATTTAATTTGTGAATGAGCCCATTATTTTCTAGTTTTTTTAAAGAGATTGTGCGATAAGGGACAGTTGGCAATTAAAAACACCGCCAGCGCGGCTAAGCCATCGTCAAGGACCGCTCAGCATCAGCGCTGCCATAAATAAAATAAATAAATATTGCTGGCCAATTCACATAGCAACATCTTGCCCCGTGATAAGCTTATTGGTGGTTAACTTACTTCCTCTTAGCAATGAGCAGGAGTAGCAACGCAGCCACCGCCAGCGCGGCTAGACCAGCGAACGCCAGAGACAAGGCGCCAAGGACCCGCTCAGCATCAGCACTGCCGTTCGTGGTTACCATCGGAACTCCTTCCGATTGAAAGGCCACTGGTCTTCTCAGTCTTTCTACACACAGGAATAGTAACAGATTAGTATCAAGGGTTGGTGCCTGAGATAAGTAAGATATCATATAAAACATATTGTTTAGCATTAAACACAATAGATATACTATAGTTTGTTATGTTAATATGTCGACCCTGACGAACCCCAGACCACAGAATTATATCTTACCACCAGAATGTGTGGTGGTTGCTGCGTAGATAATGGCCTGATGGCGCGCGGTCTCAGTGGCGGTCCACAGCCGAAGACCGAACCATGCTCCCGCGGAAAGACCACCAATCACCACCTAAATGACGGAACATAATGTTATCTCTGCCTTGTACGTCTAGGTACATTATGTTGGACATTCCAAACAAAGATTCTAATTAGCTTATAAAACATACATTATCTTTTTATGTTTCTGTGTTTCTTAACATTTTCAACAATTAACTTAGTATATTTGTTTAATAAAAGTTATCTCTGAAATAAAAACTATCATAGCGCTCTAGAATTAGAGTCCACTTTTCCTAAAGATGAAACTGACCCAAAACATATCGGGCATAAATAATCTGGACCACAGCCAACAAATCAAAAACTAGCGAACGATTCTTTTATTGCCCATGCTAACAAATCGACTGAAAGAAATAAGAAAATATAGCAGTGACAAACATCGTCCAGTTTCTTCGAAACATTTTCCAATATCTGATAAGGAAATAACAAATTCAATTTGTATGGAAACCCACCCAGCACCTTTCCGAACCCTCTAGTAATCTCGAAATTCAGCGAAGCACGAGTGATACAAGTATGAGGCACGTTCCTTTCCCATCCTAATCACCATATTTCTATTTCTACCTGCCAAAAGGCCTTGTTTGGGATTCGCAAAAATGTATTTTATCTGACCCAGATGTGAATCATAAAGTCGTGAAATGTGACTCCCAATTTCCAGCTTCAATTGTCTATTTTGGCGAAAAGGATTTTCTTGTTTATTTCATGGCACCAGGTAAAGTCCTATTTATTTTCATTCCCGGAAAATAGTGGTACCTACTTTAAAAGGAATCTAAGTTGTTTAGAGTTGGAAATAAAAGGGGCTAAGAGTAGAACGCATTCAAGTTTTGTTTACTTGTTCACACGAGACGATCCGAGCGTGCGGAGTTTGTTTGCTTTAGGAGTTTACATTCGTTAACATCTCAGTGAAGATCTAATTAGCTTTGGATAAACAAATTAGCGTTAATTAAATTATACTACGTGCGTTCTGTTGGAAGTTTATATTTAAAAGAGAATGGTCGAACATTTAATAAGTAATAAGAATTTGTGTATATAAATAACATACGCGTCTATCGGAAAATTGATTTTGTTACCTAAGTGCGATGAAGCAGGTAAATAAGGTTATTGCAGAATTTTTCACTTTCAAAATTGTCGTGAGTTACACTATTCATTTTATAACAACGAGCATTACTCGAGTGAGTGAGAACCGCGCTAGCAGAGAGGAGGCGGAGCACGGCGGGACGCTCACTCCTCCTGAAAAATACTTCTCTTGTTGTGTTCGAAACGTCAAGAATGTTTAAACTCCTTTGTAAAGACGTACGTAATTCCCGTAGTTATCATAAAATGATTACTGCAGAATGTCAAGTAAATCTTAGAAATAATTTGCAAAGTGCTGTGTATCTAACCTCTCTATGATGATGTAGAGAGGTCAGATCGGCGTCTCTCCATGCGGCGGCGGCGTCGGCCCTCCGCCACTGCAGTCTCACAAGTCGGGCGCCGCAGCGCACCGCCCTCCTAGCGTCCAGGGCTAGGGAGCTGCTGTTACTCCAAACTGCTGCCTCGGCTACCTCTTCCCTGTCTATTTGATCTCCTCCGCCTTCCCACACTAGTACTAAAGCAATGAAAAATATTCACTTTAACTCAGCTTGATGGAATTGCGATCTACTCGTATAAATTATGTCTATGAAATAGGATATATGAATTACTCCCTACAATTTCTAATAATTACAAGTCTTCTATTAAGCTTTCAGGTTCTTTGGTTTTATTATAATTTTATGCAATTTTTTTTTCAAATTCAAATAATTTATTTGGAAATAAGGTACTTAGACAAAGTTTATTCAACATTGAAGCTATTGAAACTATTTATCTTGCAATAATGATAAAGTCTAATGATGATTCATATTTTAGCTAGAACTTGATCATCCAGATCTGACCTAATAAGAAAAAATACAAGTAAAATAAGTTAGCTTAAATTTAAACCGAGCTGTATTGTACTTGCTCGATTAAATCAATTGCTCAATAATACTAATGCCCTTACAAACTCTTACCTGGAGGTTTCGTCTTCACAACAAGAGGCACGGACGGTGGCGAAGGCCCAGCCCTGGAGTGCGCCACCGCCCTCACCGAGTAAGTGGCTCCACAGGCCAACGACCTCAGGACCACGCTGACGGCCTCGCCGCCGGCTTCCAGACGTTTCTCCTCGTCACGAATGGCCGGTAACTCCAGACTCTCTGCCGCATCGTCGCGCATCCTTACCCACCAGATTGTAAAGCCTTGGAAATAAAATATATTTTAGTGGCTTTGTTCGAGTACGATTGTAGATTTGAGTTATAAATTATCAATAAACTGTACATAGTCACTATGATTTCATCTAGAGTTAAACAAATCATAATTATGTGATATGTCTTATAAATACGTAATAACATTTAATTGCCCTCCTGCTTCGCTAGGGCAAAGCTCGAGAAAACTTCTGGAATATTTTCCTAGTTAAGGATTGATGTGGTCTTGGGCAAGCATTTTCTACACTACTTATGTATTCCATAAAGCATGAGTTTACAGGTTACAAATATCGTATATATTTTATATAGATTTAAGATTATTAATGCTTAAGATTTAAGATCAATACTTAGATTAGAGAACTTAGTGTTATTTATATTTTATACTTCGTCAAACTTAGTTTAAATAGTGTTCAAAGACAGAAACTATACGAGTACTATCAAGACGATTATTGATTTCATAATTGTGTTGAGAACTAGATCCAGCTATAAAACTTTATTGATTTACCATGAAGTCAATTCATGAATAAATTATACTAAAAGTGGTACCTACATAAACGCGAACTGAAGTCATGCATGTGTGCATGACACACTTACTTAGCACATTATCATAATTGACATTGTAATATATATAAACCCTATCCAATTACACAGAAAGACACCTGTGGCGACATCTGTGGCGTAGCGGGCGCAGGTCCGCCTGCGATGCATGAGGTTGCGGGATTCGATTCTCGCCTCGGGACAAAAGAAATACGATCTGCAAATTGTTGTTCCGAGTGTGTTCTATATGTATATTGAAATATATAATCTATGTATGTATTCATTTTATAAAAGCGGGAATTACTCATGTATTAATTAAGGAACGTAAATACCTATGTATGTATATTATTTCTAAGTGTATCGGATTATCTAGTATACGTAACACAAGCTTTGAGCTTACCATGGGCGTATTATAGGATAGAATATAGATATTGCTGTGTGAATTGTCCAGCAATATTTAATTATGCTTATTAAATTCCCTTTAAGTATAATGCGCATAGTCTGAACCGTAGTTCTACTCAATATCAGTATCGAATTATCATAATGGTTGCTAATATGAAAATTACCTATGAAAACCAGGAAAAACCTCATAAGATACAATCGAAATGTATACCTAACTACGGAATGGAAATGTAAACACCCCTTTTGTCCCAAAGACCATTATACGTTTATTTACATAAACCCTTTACTGCGTAGCTACGATACGAATACGAACTATCTTCAAAGCAAAATTCAGGCATTATTTGTCGTAGAGATCTATCAAAAACGTGGCGCAAGGTTCTTATAAATTGAGGTATTAAGCTTGGGTCGGAAGGATAGATTGATAGAATGTGATATGAAATGTATTCTGTCTTCTCCTCGTTTATTCTAACAAACGAAAGGCATTTGCCTTGATACAATCGCGAAATAGGCTCGCGTAACCAGCAAATAAATCTTTTCAGCTTATTTCTTGAATTATGGAGTCTGCTGAATATTATCTCGGTCTGGAAATAATTAAGTAGAGATTGTGGAAAAATATTTGCTTTTATATTTGACAATTGATGAAGATGTCCCACGTTCTGGGATGAAATCGGTTGATCAATAGTCTACGTAAATAAGGTTCGTGTATTGCCCGTTTATCTCAATATTAATTTGACAATTGGATAAAATAATTGAAAAAACGATTTTACATATCAAGATGTTTTAACCCCAAGGTTAAATTCTGTTTCTAAAGAAGTTTATTTCAAGCTTCGCGGTCATTTTACATTGTCGAACTACAAAAAGTTATGAAATCTTATTCATAGTTGTTCGTTGTTGACTTGAAAAGACTTTGCGTCAGGTTTTCAAACTCTAGGGAGTTCAATAACCGATATAACCTAAGAGCCCGTGATGGCCAGACCTTCCTTTAATTCACAAGCGTGAAAATTCTTTCATGTGTATGTCTAACATAGGTAAGAATAACCCCCAAACATGAAACCTGGATCGCGGTTCCTTTGGGAGATAACAACCTTTTACCTATTATCTCCCAAAGGAACCACGATCCAGGTTTCATGTTTGGGGGTTATTCTTACCTATGTTAGACATACACATGAAAGAATTTTCACGCTTGTGAATTAAAGGAAGGTCTGGCCATCACAGGCTCTTGGTCTAATAGATTCAAAACTTTTGACTTCAACATTGTTCTAACAAGATTTCACAACGAGCGTGCGTTTTCAAACTCAACTCAACCCTTGTGTGAATTGGTACAAGTCACAAGATAATATTTTAGTGGCATAATTTTACTATGTTGTTCATGTATTTGTCAGGAAATTAAATATTTATTTTTGCCAAACTAGATTATTCAATAAGGTGCATGTACAATTATTACAATAAATTTTGAAAGAAAATTCACACATCAACATCTGGCCGATTCTGGCCCCGTTTTAATCTAGAAGCTTGGCTTGTGTTACGGGTGATACAGATATATTTTTTATACGTATATTAACACCCAGACACTCGGTACAAATGTATCGACGGCTACCTCTTGTCGTCCGCTGTGCCACAGAGGACTTTGTTTAATTTGTTTATTTGACATAAAAGATGAGATATTTAACGTCAAATAATTAATATTTTACCATGAGGTGGCGCGGCCGGATGATGCGTTGTTCTCCAAGTGAGTCTCGCCTCTCTGTGCGCGACGTTGTCCAAGGTGAGAGCGGGCGCGGTCGGCGGCGTCGCGCATTCCACTCTGTACGTCACCTCTTCAGAACCGAACGCGTTTCGCGCAGAGCAGGTGTAGTTTCCACTTGTAGATGCGTCCACTTCTATGGGGAAATATAACAATGAGAGCCATGTAGGGTGAGTGGCGACCATCCGAGTGTAAGTCTAGTGTGCGACTAGACTTTATCACCGAAGGTCGTGGGTTCAGACCCCACCGTGCACCTCGTGATATTTCTTTTCAAACATTTATGGGCCCTTTAAAAACACGTGATCTAACGGTGAAGGCAAACATCGCGAGAATACCGGCATGTTCCCTCTGAACATATTATATTATATGTCGTGGTGAGAGATGCGTAGGATGTCGAGGAGTGTGTGTTTATCAGGAGGGCTTCTAGTTGGTTATGACGTCACCAGGTCTAACGTCACAGTCGTCTTCATGTTGATAATAAAACCACGAAGAAACGTCCATTATTTATTCCATTTTACAATGTTTCGGTCCAACAACTCAATTTATTACCAACAGATTATTATTATTAATTTATTACAAACAGAGGACTGTTCCGACCGAATACAAGAATACATTTATTACTAACAAAGCACTGTTCCGTCCAACGGCTCAAACAAGAATGATATGCTAGCTCGGCCGACGGTCGTATTTAAAGGAATTAAAGCGGTCTGAACCAGTTTTTCAAGTAACAGGCCCGGCGAGGCGCCTCAACCCGTAGCGCGATGCGGCCGGTACAAACCGGTTCTGAGTCATATTTCAACCGATGTTCTTGTCTGCCCCGACACGGCCATGCTGATAGATGGTGCGCGCTCTGCACCAGTCGTTTTTCTGGAAAAGATGAAAAAGTTTCTCTGAGCTAGGTATCCATTCAAAGGTACACTAGCTGATAATTTGGTGCAAGGTTATTTGTTCTGATAATTGGATCTCAACCACCAAATTATCAGCGAAAGTTTAAAACATGGTACTTAGAATGTTTATTAGAAAAATGGATAAGGCAAGCTGACAGTGAGTGAGTTATTATTATTGTAATCAATGTTCATGTTCCACGTATTTACATTGTTTTATAATTTTATGGCCAATGCTTGCACTCCACGTACTTGCATGGTTATTAAGGTACTCTAGGAATTTCTCATAAAGTAACTCGTGGAAAGTCTCGCCTTAGTACTCGCGGAATTTCTTACCACTCAGTACTCGTGAATTTTTTTCAACGTTATACTCGGGGGATCTTCCTAACGATACACTCGCGGAATTTCTTACCACTCAGTACTCGTGAATTTTTTTCAACGTTATACTCGGGGGATCTTCAACGATATACTAAGGGATCCTCTCTACGAGATACTCGTGGATTTTCTCATCGTGATATTTGTGGAATTTTTCGTAGAGGTTAGTAAAAGGTAGTTGTGTGTTTATGTAAAGTCTACAGTTCGCCAAAATTTTTTTTTTTTTTTTCTTTTCTTTCTTTCTTTTGTTTGTTTGTTTTGGTTGCATATTGCTTAAAGTTTACGGTACTTGCCTAGGTAGAAGTGTTGCATGGTAGAACTACAGGATCGTATTCATCCGCCTACTCGGCCATACTGACAGGCAGTGCGCGCTCTGCATCTGCCTTGAAAAGGTCATCGTAGTGCGGGAATGACTGACAGGCGGTGAGCGCTCTGCACCTGCCTGGTCTGCAACTGTCTGTAACAAAGAGATTTGCTTTTGAGTTTGGTATCTGTTTACAACTCCATCGAGTTGCAACAAAGTTTTAATGAAGAATAGGTAAGGTCTCGGAGGTTAAGGGTTCTCGGAGGGTAAGAGTTCTGGGCAAAATTTATAAAGATGATCAACTTAACTTTTGTTTCAGTCGGAGTCTTGCTCAGGCAGTCTAGCATGGGAGGTGGATGGCACGGGCTCGCTTGCAGTAGTGTTTTGAGGGCCTAGTGCATCGTCTTCTTCCACCAACACAGCCCTACTGACAGGGAGTGCGTGCTATGCATCTGCCTCTCGGAGTGTATCATCAAGTACTCGTAGTGCGGAAGTGAATCTGTAAAAGAAACTTAATTAGTTCTTGAAGAATATTTCATAGAAGGGGTTCGTAGGAATTCTCATTGGAATTTTGATCCAATAATTATTGATTTGCTCGGCTTTTTCCTGATCAATTTGCGTTCCATCATTTATTTGATCACTTTACAAAGATGCAGGTAGTTTCAAAACTATGATCGTCTATTGTTTATTTGCTCGGCTAAGTCCTGACCGATTTGCGTTTCATCAATTTTGTTTTCATCACTTTTTAAAGATGCAGGTAGTTTCAAAACTCTGACGTCAGTATGATCCTCAATTGTTTGTTTGCTCAGCATCTTGGTCTTGGGTCAGTTTTTGCATAATTTTATAAAGACGCAGGTAGTTCCAAAAATATGTCGTCAGTATAGTTTAACTAAGCCATCTTCTTGGTCTTGGGTCAGTTTTTGCATCATTTTATAAAGACGCAGGTAGTTCCAAAAATATGTCGTCAGTATGGTTTAACTAAGCCATCTTCTTGGTCTCAGGTCAGTTTTTGCATCATTTTATAAAGATGCAGGTAGTTCCAAAAATATGTCGTCAGTATGGTTTAACTAAGCCATCTTCTTGTTCAGTTTTTGCATCATTTTATAAAGATGCAGGTAGTTCCAAAATTTGACGTCAGTATGGTTTGCCTTCTTCTTTGTCTTGGTCTTGTGGCAGCGTACAGTCTCAAGGCTATCGAGGTTCAGATCTATCGAAGTTCGGATCTCACTTGTTCAGGTCTGTTATCCCACTTGTTCAGGTCTGTTATCCCACTTGTTCAGGTTTGTTATCCCACTTCTGATGTCGTGGAGAGAGATGTGTAGGATGTCGAGGAGTGTGTGTTTATCAGGAGGGCTTCTAGTTGGTTATGACGTCACCAGGTCTAACGTCACAGTCGTCTTTATGTTGATAATAAAACCACGAAGAAACGTCCATTATTTATTCCATTTTACAATGTTTCGGTCCAACAACTCAATTTATTACCAACAGATTATTATTATTAATTTATTACAAACAGAGGACTGTTCCGACCGAATACAAGAATACATTTATTACTAACAAAGCACTGTTCCGTCCAACGGCTCAAACAAGAATGATATGCTAGCTCGGCCGACGGTCGTATTTAAAGGAATTAAAGCGGTCTGAACCAGTTTTTCAAGTAACAGGCCCGGCGAGGCGCCTCAACCCGTAGCGCGATGCGGCCGGTACAAACCGGTTCTGAGTCATATTTCAACCGATGTTCTTGTCTGCCCCGACATATATTATTCTTCGGTATTCTCACTTTTGAACTTTGAAAAGTTTAAGAACATTTGACGTTCATCCTTGCAACTAGGTGCATAAATAGGTTGCCTGGAAGAAATCTCTCACAGCGATAAGGCCGCCCATTGTACTCAAAATGTGTTTAGTCTTAAGTTTGTATTGTATGTTTCTGTTTTTGTGGTGTGCAATAAAGTATATTCTATTCTAGCACTGACCGTGTATAGCTAAATGCCCATGCGGGGTCAGGTGTGTCCTCGGGTCGTGCGTGACGGGTCTATCGGCGCGCAGCCATCGCGCACGCGGCTGGGGCTCGCCGCGCGCTGTGCACGCCAGTCGGAGCCCTCGACCGCAACAAACGCGGGCCCACACGCCGAATGATACGATTTTTGCACCCACTGTTAACAAAATTAGTTATTTGAACATACAAGTACACTACGCAACGTTGAACTTTCTTTTATTAATAAGGCCAAAGAAGATTTACCGTTTAGTCCGTTTTCGTAATTGTAGTTTCACAATTGACTGTGAAAAAAGAATTATTTTTCACTGTTTCGTAATTAACTGTCAAACAAGAAATTCTTTTCTGTTTTTTACGAAGCAGATAGGGCTTCTAAATCAGAATAAAATAAATTTGCATGAAAAGTGAATTAATCTAGCGCATTTTAAAAGTCAAGATTCATATTTCCAAATATTTTTTATTTTTTATTTGAATGCCACTATGTAAGGCATAGCTTACCTCTCGAAGTGGTAGTAGCTGGTTGAGGGGCTGATGGTTCACCTTCCCCAACCACTGAGTGTGCTGCGACCCACGCCTCGTAAGTTGACCCTTCTGACAAAGACCTCAGTTCAGTGGAGCCTGCCAAACCCACTGATGGATCACCGTTTTCTGCTTGAACTGTTGTGGTTTGAGGAGGTCTATCCCTAAGTGAAGATATTATTTCAAATTATTAAATAACTATTAATGTCACAGTCGACACTTGCGGTTTACTTGATTGTAGATTGTATAGATAATACATGAATGTAAAAGATTTGTATTATAAAATATAGATAATTTACCTTCCAAGTTCTCGGTAGAAAACTGTGTAGTAAAGGATTGGTCCATTTGGTCGGCTAGGTGGTAACCAGCTGACTGCTAATGAAGTAACTGATGTTGCCACCACCTTCACAGCTGCTGGAGGTCCAGGTGCTAATAAAAAAAGGCAAAATTATAACTCAATAATTTTGTTACAGAAATATGCACCGTATGATAATATAATTAAATATACTGACCGTCCTGTTGTGTAGTACAATCTATAGGATGAGCAGGTACGCCGTCTCCCGACGCAGTGTACGCTAACGCTTGTACCGTGTAGTTGGTGTGTGGCCTGAGTGCAAGCAGAAGCGTTTCAACCCCCGCTACTCGCTTCACCTCCGCTCCCGCTCCTGCGCTTAGACCACCGCTGCCGCGGACTTCCCACTCCAGCCACTCGACTGCAGACAAACAACTGGTTTCACCGAGTTTGCTCGAATCGATCATGATTTATACGTTACGCAGGAACAAACAAACTCTAGATTAACGGCAACTTTCGAGGTTCCCTTTTGATGTTAGTTTTCGCATACTGTTATACAACTGCAATACTTTTGAAGTATCGTGAACCATGGTGGTTTTACCAATAAAATATATTTCTGTATTTCCATGAGTGAGTACCAGCTGTAATAGAAGAAGACAATGCATCTTCTGGACGATCTCAATTGTACTTTTTGTGACCCTTGTTTGTTTGTGCAGATAAGCTAGACGGTAAAATATGATTTTCTTCAGTCAAATATTATTAATGTTAAAAATAACGTATATAATATGATAGATACAATAAATGTAACTTAAATCTATACGGTATCTACAAAAAGTTGCACGACCAAGCATTTAATAAAGGATCTTGTAGTGAAGCAATTTCCGATCAGAATAAATTTACTCTGAAAAAATCAATATTGAGTTTATGTTTCCAATTAATTTTAACTTTATATCGTACATTTTATCACGGACGCTCAAGTAGGAGTGCTTTATTGCTGGTTAAAAGCATTTTGTAGTATTTGTGCACCTATAATCAGTTCTTATGTAACTCTCCATACTCAGAACAGTAATCAGTGTTTACATAACAACATATTGTGTCTTCCAAGCATTAAGTTACTAAATAAAAACCCTCCACCTTTATGCGAAATTGCACTCCATATAGTTAGTTACGTTACGTCTAACAAAAAATATACAGGGTGATTGGTAGATGGGTGCAAAGCTTCTAGGGGATGGTAGTGTGGACTATTTGGAACCAATTAAGCCATAGTTGTCTTAACCGAAGTCGGACAATTTTTTTTTTATGAATTTTTTACGGGAAACAAGGAAAATACCCAAATTTTTACAGTTAGTTGCTAATAACTGCCAGTTTAAAAGGCCAGTTAATTATTTTTTGTTTAATTTAAGTTAAGCTATGTGTAAGCAATCTACCAAAACTTGTTCTTAGGTATCTGAGTCATTAGCCATTTTTTTTACAGACATTTCAAACTTATGAAAATGTTCTGCGATTTACGAAAACCATTTTCGACGTTGTTTAAAAAAAAAGCTAATGGTGCTATTTTTGTTCAAATCTTTTTAAAAACAGGTGTGGTTATTACTCTTTCTTTTGGGGTATTAATTAAGAGGATATCTCAAAAAATTTTGAAATTATGATACAAAAACCAAATAGAGGCAGAAAATTTTGAGCAACTTTAATGATAAAAAGCAGATTACCGAATTGCTGAAAATGGCATACACCGCGTGATACCTGGGTACCACGCGGTGTATGTGTGTATGACTCCAGATTCAACCCAAGCAGACACAATTCTAAGGTCGAGGAAGAGATTTTGGCAGCATTCTAAGCGAATCCTACTACCATCACTAGCGTAGTAGCTCAAAATCTTAACATTTCACAATAGAAGATGTGTATGTGGAGTATGCACAAAAATTATAAGTATTTATTCCATGGCCCGGGTCTGCCAGGTTTGGAAGAGCAAGATACCGGGAAAATAATCCAATTCTGCCGTTTTCTCCTCAACAGAGACATCAACGCATCTTCAATGCGTAATTCTTAAAATCAATCTTGTGGACAAATAAAAGTAAATTTTCCAGAGAGGGCATAACAAACTTTTACAACCTTCACCAACAGGCCAACAAGGGCAGAAATACATACTGGAAAAAGCAGGTGTCAGTACAGAGGAAATTCTCTGTCAGTGTGTGGGCTGGAGTAATTGGCAGAACTTTGATTGGGCCCCACTTCTTACCAGATACCTTAAATGGTAGGTAATAATTATTTGGGATTTCTTCAAAACGATCTTCCAATGCTCGTAGAGGTGTCCTAATATTTAAAACTGACCAACTGACGTTAGGATTGTGTCTGCCTGGGTTGACTCCAGATTCCACGTGGTGTATGTCACTTTTAGCAATTCGATAATCTGCCTATTTTTTCATTAAAGTTGCCTTGAATTTTCTCCCTCAATTTGGTTTTTGGATCATAATTTCAATATTTTTTGAGATATTCGCTTAATTGATACCTCGAAAGAAAGAATAATAACCACACATGTTTTTAAAAAGGTTTGAACAAAAATAGCACCATTAGTTTTTTTTTAAACAACGTCGAAAATGGTTTTCGTAAATCGCAGAACATTTTCGTAAGTTTGAAATGTCTGTAAAAAAATGGCTAATGACTCAGATACCTAAGAACAAGTTTTGGTAGATTGCTTACACATAGCTTAACTTAAATTAAACAAAAAATAATTAACTGGCCTTTTAAACTGGCAGTTATTAGCAACCAACTGTAAAATTTTGGATATTTTCCATGTATCCCGTAAAAAATTCATAAAAAAAAAATGGTCCGACTTCGGTTAAGACAACTATGGCTTAAATGGTTCCAAATAGTCCACACTACCATCCCCTAGAAGCTTTGCACCCATCTACCAATCACCCTGTATAAAGAGTATGATAGATTTTATGTTGTTCCTTTCTTTTAAAGTACTATGTTACTTAAGCAGAGTTATTATTTTTTAGCTATTCTTTCGATTGGTATCATAAAAGTAGAGTAATTTTTTTTTCCACATGTAAGTCGGTTCGATTCCCAGACAAACCAAGTAATTTTTAGAAAATCTATGAATGCAGAATTACTTACTTTTAAAAATAAAATGAAGTCTTCTTTGAGCAAAATTCACTATCTACGATATTTAAGGTACTTCCCCTTCATGGCCCATAACTTTGGGACACCCTGTATAATTAAATTAAAGTTAACAGTTCCGTGGACTCACCATGGTCAGGTCGGTACAGCAGCTTGTACCCGAGCAGCGCGCCGTGATGCGCGTGCGCAGGCGGCGGGGACCACTCCACCTTCAGGCTCTGTGGCGACACCGCCCTGCATCGCAGACCACGGGGACCTTCTGATGGCACTGCATACAGACAATATAGACAAATTATTAATATTTACAACTAGAGAGACTTAAGTTTTCTAATTAAATAATAAACACTGAAAAAAAATCCACAAATTTAGTCTATTAGCCAAAACACAATTTTTGAAAGATGTAACAAAGCAAATGTAATTTTTTAATACAAGAACATCCGGGAATCTTGGTCCACAAAATAATGCAACATATTGTACTGAAGGACAACTATCGTATATAAGGCTCATAGTAAAATAACCCGCTCAAACTCCGCGGTGACCCGAGTCGACAGCGCTCGACATCGCATTCCGCTGGGACCTTCCGAAAGCACTGCACAGATTGGTACATCGGTTCATGCCAATCAGCAACGAACTTAGCTTTTAGTGCTGAGCTCTCTTGTTCGTAATTGGTTACACAATTCCCGAATAAGCATTTGATTTGCATTGTTGGTTAAATTGTGCTGCATAGTTACGAGACGAATAATTTCTATTATACCTTTCTTTACTATTAAATAATAATAAGCCTTCTTTATTTCCAGCAACGGTACTAAGCTGTGTTGGGATGTGCTATTAATTCTAAACATGTTTATTTTATGTGGTAGAACTTACCACTTTCTTTAGTCAAGGTATTCACTGGACCTGACGCAGGACCGGCTCCGGCGCTATTGAAGGCTCTCACACTTATTGTGTATCTGCAAGTTTATTCAAAGTCAAAAACTTTATTTCCATACACAAAGAAAAAATCAATAAATTATACATACATCAAAGTCACAGTATCTCTATACAATTTCACAGGGGCTTTTAGTCAACTGAGGCCGCTCAAACTCATCCGGCGGGATGAGTTGACCTAATGAATATTTTGAATCGGGCAACTATGTTATGATTTGTATAGACACGTAAACAGGATGTTGCATTTTGAGAACTATAACTTCTTTACGAATCTCTGTGATGACGATTCTACAAGTACCTTGTGAAATGTTCGAGTCCTTCAATAGTATACTTGTTGATCTGTCCCCTCACAGTCGCGAACTCCATCCCGACGTTGCTGCCGCCGCCGAGCGAGCCGTCGGCGGAGGCCCACCACCAGACCGTGTACCCGAGCAGCTCCCCGTTCCACGACAACGGAGGCGGCGCCTGGAGAATCACATACATTTATTTTGGCCAATCAAAATATAGAATTAGGTTTTATGAGATCAATATTTAAAAAAAGAATATTGTTTTCAGATTCGTGTTACTACCGCCTTGCACTCATGATGCAATACCTATAACACTACCCACCAATAATACTGTGATGTCATTAACTGGGTAACTTTAGTTTATTTTTTAAACGTATTTAAATTAATACAATCATTTCAGTCAGTAAACTTTATGGAAAAAGTCTTAGGATTAGTTCCATGCGCTCTCACGAATAATCTTAGGTTCAATCACTTAAACAATTTACGAGTTTTCGATGAAATCAATTGATAATTAATAATAAGAGAATTTACCTGCCAAACCAGTTCAATAGTAGAAGCCCTAGGCGCCGCAGCCCGGAGGTTCAAGGGTGCCCTGGAAGGTGGCTCATGGAGCGTCAGAGCTAGTAGGGCTCTGGTGTGGGAGGACGCGAACTGCGCGGTGGCGGTGCGCGCGCGCACCAGGTACGCAGTCGCGGGCTCCAGACCCGATATTGTGGCACCTTCCATTCTACGACAAAGTAAATAAGACGAGGTGTTTTACAATTCAATTTAATAAAATATAATATTTTTTCAAGTGGCAAACATATCTTTAAATCTATGATGCACTAAGAGTATACAATGTACATAAAAAAATAATAAAACAAATCATTCATATTTACTATCCTATCATCATCATTATTTCAGCCATTGGATGTCCACTGCTGTCCTAGCTTTAAATACTCGTAGAACTGACTTGTTACATAAATTTGCTCGTATCTATTTACTATACACCGATAAGTCTACAGGTAGGGTCTATCTTCCAAAGTTAAGTACTTACAAGCTAAAATATTTCGTTATAAAACCTTATGTTTGCTCCTGTATCATAGAGTAATTTTGTTTTACCGGTTCAATAGACTGGAAAATGATCATTATATTCAAGACAAAGGAGATTTAAGATTAAGAGAAGTGGAAAATCATAAGGAACCTTTAGTATCAAGTAGAACTTACTCTGAAAACGAATCGGTAGGGTGTGCAGTAACGGACACATTATGAGTGTCTGCGTCTTTCCATGTGTCGGAGCTGGTAGAGTCATGTTTGCGGTACTGGACCACGTAGCCAAGCACTGGTGAGTTGCCGTCGTATGGTCTTCTCCACTGTAACCGCACAGATCTTGACGTGGCTTCTAGCACGCGGAAGTTTGCTGGAGGCTCAGGTGGTTCTGGAAATTACTGCTTGATACATTTGACATGAATTGCATGTTTATTTGATGTTAGCAAGAATTGATGGGAAGAGTTTTTCATGAACTCAATCGTGAGAAAGTGAACGCCAATTTGTATGTACAACAAAAAAAAATACATTAATATTTTTGTAGGTTTGGCTTTTAAATTAATTAATATTTATTCTATTTTAAAATGTAATGTCTCATTTTGTGTAAAGTTCAGGTTCGTACAGCTTTTGTGGTTAATTGAAGTAAAAAATAAAATATCAGCAAACTTCGAATTTTTCATGAAAATTCGGACTTATATTTGAGAAAAACTATCTAAAAGCATATTGAAGTCCACTACCGATATATTTTTATGATGAAAATGCTTATCTGAGTTATGACTCTTAGGGGATTTGGAACATTTTGTGGATAGTCTCTAGGTAAAATAATTTTGGGTAATGTATATTTCTTGTAGTAGGTTAATGTTATATTTAAAACTAGCTTTCCGCTCGCGGCTTTGCCCGCGTTAATAGACTTTCTCGTATTTTTCCCGCAGTCAAAAGTAGCCTATAATGTTATTCTTCTTTACAAAATGTAGATAGACTACCTTGCACAGCTAGATGTACAAAATGATCGGATCTGCCGTAAGGGTTTGAAGCTTGGCACCTGTAGACCCCCGAGTCACGACGATCCGCTCTCTCGATCACCAGCTCACTCCGCAATCCTTCAACACTTCTTGTCTCTGAAATACTCATTCTGAAATAATTTGAAAACGTTAAAATTATCATCAATATAAAAATCATCCCACTTTTTGGCTGGCTGACACAATTACAAAAATTACACATTTACAAAAAGTTTACTAAACGTAGGTATACAGAAAAAGGTGTGCATGCATATTATGCATAATGCATGTAGTATGTTGGTCAAGGTGGCAGAGCATAGATAATAGACGCATGTAATTTATGTTGATGGATAGTCCAGCGTAGTCTAGATATTTGGCCGTTATAAACACCGAGCTGAACAAGATTTTTTTAAATCTTATACTGACTACTTACATTCTAATTTTCGCGCTAAAAGTTCTCGTTAAACTATGATTCACTCAAATACTTGACAAAAAAAGTTACTTGAACCCGTGACTTTATTGAGCAACGCACTACTAACTGAACTAGGTACTATTATTAATTTATGTTTTTTTTTACCTGTAATCGGAGTTAGGTAAGCCCCTTCCCGAGTGGCTCCAAGAAGTAGAAAGTGGCGTATCACCACGCGCAACACAAATCAGTCTCACTGTGTCACCAAGCTTCGCTGTGACATTCACAGATTGCGCTTCAAACCTCGCTGGTTCTGTAAAACAATCACCATTAGAATCAACCGTAAATACTCAATCATAAAGTACAAAATACCTTACCGTTAACATGGATAGTAAGTAGTTTCGAGAGTTCTGGCGGGACGCCGTTGTCAGCTCTACATCTGTATTTTCCAGAATGTTCTGCGCGCGCTGAATCCAGTCTCAATGATCCATTTCCAAGAACAATGGGATCTATTATCCCGCCGAGTGACGTTTCTGTACTTCCTTTAGACAAACGAGAAACTAACATTATCATACATCGCTTATGTATAGTAAGAAAGATATATAAAATAGTATTGTTAGTACCAGATAGTTTTGTCCAGTATATAGTAGGGATGGGATGTCCTTTCGCTTCACAACTAATTGTTAATGAACCATTCAGCAGAACAGAAGCATCAACTGGTTCCATTTGCCAATAAGGAGGAACTGTAACAAAATTATTTGTAAGAAAAACGTTTAATTATAATTTAATTAGGTTGTATTATTGTCAGTCTACCTTTGATAGCTAATTCTGTAGAAACATTAGCTTTGCCGGCAGTATTAGTCACAACACATGTGTAAACTCCACTGTGTGCTGCTGTCAATCCTTTAAAGAGTAGCATACTAAAAAACTCAGCGCCTCTCTCATCCACTTGAAGCGTACTCGAAATTGGCATTTGATCTTTCAACCAGGAAAAGTAAACTGGCATATCTCCCGATGTAACAGTACAAGTGATTTGCGATCGATCACCAGCTTTTAGCCCAGGGGGGAAGAGAATTGGCGATAAAACCGGCGGGGATACCACAGATATTTGCACCTGTAACAAACATACAGTGAAAACGATAAAGAATTCCCAGAATAAAACACGACTTTTATTATGCCTCCAGCGACTATTTGGCATCCTGTAAAATTCATAGGCGTCGACCGTGTCTTCCACGTTCGTTACACATTCCGTCTTTGAAGGAGACAAAACGCAATTTGGATGCTCGCTTATTGTAAAAGTAATAGCTCGAGGGACACACCTGCATTATCTAGACAGTTCGATACAATAAAGAGGCGACGGGACAAAATTGCAACGTTTCTTTTCACCGGTGGAAAATTGAATTGGTTACCTGTTTCATCAGAATAGACAAAATAAATAGAAATGTAAAGAAGGTTTTGTGATTACCTCACGTTTAGCCAGTTCGCCCCCGGGCGTGACGACGGAGCACACCCAGCCTCCCTTGTCGCGATTTCGGTCGACGTTCGTGATCGTCAATTGTCCATCCACTTGATGATATCTAGGGTCCGAGCCGGCTCCTCCCTCCCATTTCACGGAGCTGGATATAAAGTTGGTATCAATAAAAATTAATAAATAGATATAGTTACTACTAGCCTTTTCAGGCTTCTTTTACATATTTCGAGGCAGTAATTGAACATAAGTTGTTCAAAGCAGGTAATCGCTTGTTTTATTAATATTGAGATACATGAAAAACTTATTTTACTTAGTTAGTTTTGTTCAACAGTTACACGCGGCCTGTAAAGGAGATAATTTCACTACTCATTTCCCTATTCTGAATGATCTGTAAAAGGAAGTAATTTAACAGAATAAATATTATAATACAAACAAAATAACAAGACTTTCGTATCCCACAAGTAATGATAATAAGAGAGTCGGTCCGATGGCTGCGTGCCGAAGGGAGCGCCGCGCCATACATATTGTATCAGGGCAATGTTGTAAGTGAATTTTTATATGCCGCTCTGTTGGTTTGTCAAGGCCGTTTTATATCAAATGAGAGGAATTTTCGACGCTTTATAGCGTGCGTGAGATGATTGGTTTGCGAGAGCCAAGAGTACGTTATTTTACAACTGTGCTGTTCGTCATAACTATAGGTTGATGACATGTAGGTATGGGTTGTTAAATGTAAATCATGTTAAAACACAAAAAAATAACATTAATTACAATATTTGTAAACCTTAACTCAAAATTATTCTTTATTTGAAGACTGATATATTTCTTATAATACAGTTATGTCTTAAAACAGTTCTTCCTACTTAATAGTGGGTGAAGACTTTATAGTGGTGCTATAAGACTTATATACCAACATACAGCGTCGTTCTGTACTAAGTGACTGCGACTAACCTAACAGGTAAACGTTCTGATTATACGAAACCTTTAAGATATACATTAATTATGATGATGATTTACAACTTACTCAATAGGGAATCCGTAGTATGGACACCAGACTGTCACTTCAGTCCCAGCTACAGCCTTCACAGAGGTCATAGCGCGGATGTATGGAGGACCTGTGATAAACCATTTAATTCAAATTACACAAAGAGTAATTCAATAAATTTGTTGTAAACTAGCTTTGACCCGCGTTAAATAAAGATTGTACCGCAGAGTTGTGTTGTTCTATTAAAATACTATTAAAAAATAAATTATTTGAATGAAATAATAAATAATTAGGATCAAAATTGAGTCAAAATTTTGATTTAACGAAAAACGAAAAATGTTAGTTGGTAAAAAATTCTGTGGTTAATGTTCAAAGTAAAATAATTTCATTTAAAATAAACGAGTTTTTGAAATTTTATGAAGTAAGGTTGTAAACTGGAGGCAAAAATTAGGTCTATGCAAATGACAACATAATATTTACCTGACGATTTGTCATTCTCTGCGCAAATTTTATTATGGCCACGTAAATTATTATTTTAGGACAGCTGAATTTTAACGCAGTACACCTGTTTGTTTGTCATTTTTACAGTTCTGGCTTAGGACGTAATTAAAACGTGCTTTAATTATTTTTGCGTGAGCAGAATTAAACGTTTTGGGGAAGCAAACTAAATGTTCTAAACATCATTAGAGATTGGTATAATCTGTATTTGAATAATATAATTTTTTTTCTGTAATTTTATGGTAGACTAGTATTAATTGGATTATATAAAAGTAATATCTTGATCTAGTTACTACTGAAGTCTAATAAACTCGACACAAACCAAACAAAGATGCATGAAATATATAATACTAATGAGAATTAATTTGAACTCTCATCCAGTTCCAAGTTTAAAATAATCACTATTCGAATTTGCTGTTCTTGATGGAACCAGAGAGTTGGACTGGCTAGCAAGAGTTAAGGTTAAATAATTAAGTAGCACCGTCAGCTGCCATGCAACAGACACTAGCGAGCGCTATTTTAAGATCTAATGAATTATTCAAGTATCCAAGTCAGAGGTAAAAATAGCTTGAATTTAGGCAATTTACGTTATGCTTCTTAAGTATATTTACTTAATATACATATAAATAAGAATAATAAATAATTCCTAATATAGTGAGGTATAGTAGTAGGAGTACGGTAGGAGCCGTGTTGGCTAAGTGGTAGCACACCCGACTTTCATTCCGAAGGTCGTGGGTTCAAACCCCGCCGCGCACCTCTGATTTTTCTTCTTGAAAAATTATGTGTGCTTTAAAAACACGTGCTCTAACGGTGAAGGCAAACATCGTGAGGAAACCGGCATGTTCTGAGAACTTTTCAAAGTTTGAAGAACATGTGTCATTCACCAACCCGCACTTGGCCAGCGTGGTGAATTAAGGCCTAATCTCTCTCGCCAAGAGAGAAGTCCCTGTGTCCCAGCAGTGGGAACGTGAATAGGGGTGTTATGGTATAGTGAGGTATTGGACGTAGTATCAGATACCATTAAATTTATAGATAATTACCAACTTGGCACCCCATCATTATCTCATCGTCATATTAAGTAATGAAAATAATAATTGATTCAAAGGTGAAATTTAATTCTAAAGGTTATAAATATATTATATGAATTCTTAATCAAATAGGAAAATTGACTAAAAAGAAAGCTACAATTGATTGCTACACTCCGTAGCACATCTACGTAATGCTACGAATATTCGTAGCAACAACAATGAATATACGAATATGAGCAACCTTGAATCAATCAAGTCAGTCAATAGGCTCCAATAGGGGAAAATTTATTGTAATTATTTATTTTAGTGTATTTGGAGAACAGACAGTCCTTATAAACTATTAATGCGGGTAATGCGGGCGAAGCCGCGGGATGGAAAGCTAGTTCTGAAAAAAAATGAGTGTAGAAAAAGTATTCTTACCATAAACATTCAGCCTAGCTGTATGCGCCACGGTGCCACGCGGGTTTGTCGCGCGACACTCGTAGCGACCTCCATGCTCCACTCGCGCGCTGCTCAGAGACAATGTAGAGAGGACATAGTTTCCACTGGATGCAATGCCAGAAGGACCACTCTCTCGACCTTCGGCTATCATCGCACTGTGAAAAGATACTTGGTTATCTTTGACCGTTGACAAAGTAAATTTAAATCTAGAGAGCAGATCATGCCGTATGATGACGACCTAAAAATAGAACCACCCTACCTCTTTCTACGAGTATCATCGAACCGCCTCTGGAATTTATATACCTTATTTACCGAATTTATTAAAGCGTCGTTCTGTAAACTGTACCAACAAACTGAGATCGTAAATTGTGTAAAACAATTGGCCTCGAAACGTTTATCACAACAACTCATGAAAAATATTTTTTAAAATTTTCTCAATAAATAAACTTTTTAAATTTATTCCAACGGTTCGATAATGTATCTTAAGCTAAATAAGGAAGCATGGCCTATTTCTTACGTTACTTACCACGCCAAACATCTAAGTAGTATCAAGTTAAAGATAAGCTCAGCTAAGAGTAAGTTCGAAAGCCAGTTACCAAGTTGGCAGCAATACAAGTACTTAAAACTTTGTCACTCAAATTGTTGTATCCTTATTGCAACTGTTTTGTGGTTTAAATTGAAATTTGTTTGAATCAGTGTAAACGTTTAAACTCCCACAAATGCACAAGCCGAGCAATTTGCAGTGTGGTTTAATATTGAATAATATAAATAATAATATGTATATTTATTATTCTCAAGATCATATAAACCCATATGCACTCCTGCACTTCCTGCACTCATATAGAGACTATAGACGACAAGTTTCTATGGTAAACCAAAAAACCTCATTGCCAAAAACGTAGTAACCATGCATCGGCACCGGCGTGATAATACGAAGCAATATAATGAATGGGCGCTGTATCTGCGCTGGACATTGGACGGCGACCAGCACTGGCCGCCTGCCAGAGCCATTCAGTGGTTCGCAAAAAGTGCGCGATATTTACGCTTAAATACTCAGCTGAAAGTTTTGGTACTACGATAGTCTATAGCAAAACAAGTAGTTGCGGGGTCTCCTCTCTTATGTTACAAATACATTTAAAAAAAAATCAGACAGCCTAAGAACTTAACATAAATACAATTAAATTTCAGTCGGTTTAATTACAGGCGTACTTTGGATGCAGTAGCCGTTTTTCATCAGATAAAAAGAATCTCTGGCACCTTAGTGGTAACACGACTGTGATATGTTCTATGGATAAAACTGTATTTCTACTTATATGGACTTGATATAAAGTAACACAAATGAAGATGTTAATAATTATGGGTTCTACTTGGTTGATATGAGTGATTATTATCAAGATGAATATGGTGGCTTACCCATGATGTGAAGGGATAGCTTGGCCATCCAAACTCCACCGGAACCTCGGCGGCGGCTCGCCGACCGCTGAACACTTCAACGCCACCTGAGCCCCCGGTTGTACCGCTTGTTCTATGAACGTGTACACCAGCTCTGGACGAGAATCTGTACATAAACAATACGTAAATAAATATTTAAAAGGCAGTTAGGTAGTTCGTGTTTCAAACACGAAGGAGCGTTTGAATTGCATTTATTTATGAAATCTCTGGAACCAATATGCATCAGATTATCTAGTACCTGTGATACAAGATTCGAAGTTACAACGGAACTAGACAATATTCATTTAAGAATAATTAAAATACCTAGCAATGATAAGCAGATATATATCCAGCAATATTCATTTATAAAATACCTAGCAATGATAATAATGACGTCGGAAGCCCTTCACACAATTTTGAGAGTCGTTCTCAACAAAAACAAAAATTTTATGACAAAGAGTCTAAGAACTCAAATAAAACACATTGTACTGCATAGACGAGCGTATTGGAGTAACTATTATTCTACTATATAGTTTATGTTAACATACTAACGTAAGTTATTAACGCACCAACAAAAGTGAATTGTAAATGTTACTTAAATGCATAAGTTTGGTAGCAAATTCAAAAAACACGCAAATGTAAAAAATATAACAAATAAACACAATTCCTTTAAAAAGCTTATTTAACATTAAACATTTCAGCGCCATTACTTATAGTCATTACTGGCAAAGCAAGGCGCGCACAAATACAAGAATAAAACAAAATATACTCACCGGCGGACCGTTTTAAACGTTTTCGTTTGAACGGGCGTGCAGCGCTCGGTTCCCTCACTAACGAGCACCATGTAACTGGAAAACATAACTATATATATATAAAAACATATGTGTGTTTTACCTAGAAGCCTTATATGTAATGTCAGGAATAGTAAAACGCATGCTATCCAGAACGCTTTAGTCCCTAAGACAATCGGATGGTGATGATTCCATAAACAAAGATTGATGACCAAATACATCATCTTGTATATAACCTTTGTTGGTTTTAATTGAGTACATTAAGCTGTTATTTATTTAAAGCCTAAAATAGGCTAAGAAAAATTAAATAATTGGGTAATTGAAATGACAGTATTATGTATGGCGTACGACCTCTATGTTGCGGAAAACGCGGGTCCTGCGACGCAGAACAGTTGGGTTCAATTCCCGCCCGCAACAAATATTTGTACAATCAGCAAATATTTTCAAGTGTACCCGTATATTTGGTTAAATTAATTGGAAAATAATATTTCTTTGTATTGTAAACTTTGACTACGGGGTTTACAGGGGTTATTGCTGTGAGATTTTTTCCAAGTGTCCTGCTTAATTCATTTAGTTAGTTTAGATTTGACGCAGCACTCTAATTCCCCTTGTAGCGAAATAACCAGACAAAATGAGATGACAAACAGGAAATTGGATTCTCGTTGAAAAATTCACTCAGTTTCGTTTTACTATCTGCGTTCTTGAATTTATAACATCGTAAATCGTAAAAACGGAAAAAGTTACAGCTTCGTTCGTTGTCTGAATTGCCGAAATAAACCCTAGCAACGGATCCGGCTTATCTCTCATAAACAAAAGTACAACGCACACTTTGTAGTTGTATGGCTTTATGCCCTTGCCCATATTTACTCGAACATGGACAAAAGGCTGATATGGACAATGGGCCAGACAAAGCTATGATTTCAATAAAATATGTTAGTTATCGAAACGTGAAATAAGTTATAACAAAAATTATTAACTTAGAGAGGTAAATTATTATTAAAGAATTAAGTCCCTGAGAGTCCAATCAGTGGGAACGTTAGGGGCAATTGTGATTTATGAAAAAATAATTTAGTTTTAATAGTTTTAGTTAAATTCTGTAAAGCAAGACAATATTTACGGACTTTTCTTACTTCATTTAAAACACTAAAATATTTTATAATTAATCAGAAAGTTGTATTAACAGAGAAAAGAACTGAACAGAAATGTTCAGATCCTTTTGGGTGAGACACAGACATGTTTAAATTAAGCCTTCCAACTAGATTTTTAACTCGGCTTTTCATCAAAGTCAAACGCAAATAGGTTATTCACAAAGCGAGCCGGTATTGGCATACGAAAAAACCAACTACCCACACGCGTCTCCCTCCCCCCTCCCTCCCCACGCCAATGCCGCCCGTGCAAAGATGGATGCCAACGCGCGAATTTCCGGTGAACTATTCCAATTCGAAAGTTACCATTGGCTGAAGCTACGCTTGGATCCAAAACGAACCAAAAATGTTCTTGAACTTAAGGAATGACCGAACTGTGAGTGATAGTTACTGTTGAAGTAATGTTCAGAAACATTTCTTACTTGTTGGTTCTAAAGCATTGTCTCTGTTTTTAATAATATAATTGCTCATTGTTTTAATATAAGTTTTTTTTAATAATACTTTGTATTAATAGCTTTGCTGTAAATATTATGTGGGCTACATGGCTAGATCTATTTGTAAATGTTAAAAGATTTTTGTTAAACAATTAAAAATTATATTAAAATATGATTTACACCGTTGATGCATTATCAATTTAAATATTGTTTACCGTAGATAACTTCAATAATTATTCTCCGGCAATAAAGTTTGATATATCACTTAAAAAGCTGTTAATATTTTTGCCAGTCGTCCGTTCGGAGAGACCGAGTTGTGTATCTACGGTACAAGTACAATAGAATCTAAATGAATTGAATCCCACAATAGAAACTCATAATTTCACGTATATTTGAACGCTAAAGGACACGATAAAAGCGTAGCGTATCTGCCGAATCGCAGCACACTGCGGGCTGTTTGTTTGGCCGATCCGATCAACCCTTCGGCGATTCCATACTGAGTAAACATTATCGCTGACTGTACGTACTGGTACAGTTAGCTCATGTGTTAACTGTCAACTAAATTGAGCAATTGAGCACGCAGAAGCTCGATCACGGTTAATTAGGTAGCGACCTACTGCAAGGTTTTGAGGTTGTGTTCTTTGTGAAAGAGCTTTGAAGCTATATAACAGACATAATATTAGATACTAACTCGAACAGAAGATCATATTTTGTATTTGTAAAATTAATATAGCAACCGATTTATGAAAACTGGTTAATAATGCTGAGATATGTATCCAGAGGAGAGAACTACGTCTGGACGATGGTTTCGTACACCGTTCATTTACACCGTTTTATTGTACACTAGCTTTCCGCCCTGCGGCTTCGCCCGCGTTTTACACTTTCCCGCAATTTTCGCGGTAATATTAATAGAAAATTGGGAAATTATTATGCTATTGTTCAGCAAATTATTAATTCGGAATACATTGGCCTACTTAACGACCATTCGGATGCATTTTATGCTAATTAAATTGATTTCATGTTATTTTCAATTGGATACGAAATCAGACCCGGTAATTTCCAACTATTTGAAAACTCTTGACATCCGAATTGTAATTGTACAGAAATTACCTACAGTTTTTGTAGCTTATTTATACAAAGCTCATCAAAAAACAGTTTTCGAAATAACTCAGTTTCGATTTATTTTCGTTTTAAAGTAGGTAGATACCGATGAAGGCTTTAATTAGAAATGCTGCTTCGTTTCAGAAGTTTACGTAAACGGAGACTCCATTAGAGGTATTTTAAGTGCAACCGCTTTTAGATAATAATATTCCTTGTTAACTAAACGTTTGCTAGAGTGGTTTATTATTATCTATGCAGAGTATTGGTCATAATAAGAGCATAGAAATTAACGTATGTTATGTAGACCGAAAATAATGCTCATATATTACCATAAAACCCACAATATAATGCTTTTTAGGTAAAACACAGGAAAAAATTTAATCCAGCTAACGTGAAGTGGTTGGCCTGAAAATATATACAAATCATCATAAAATGTTTATGAGAATTGGTTATACAGCCAGTACCGCTAAAATATTTTATAGCGATCATCATACCCAATATCCTGTTGTAAGTTATTAATATATATCTTTATGCTATGGAGATAATATTATAACATGGGGTCTAGGAGCTCCTATCCGGATAAAAAAATATCTGTAGCAAAAGCTAAAACAATGTATTTTTTTTTTAACAGAGAATTAGTCGAGTTTTTGTTCTTATAGATTAAGGCCTAATTTCACCACTCTCTTTTTGTTAGTTTAACATCTCGTTATGTTTAATGACGGACTGTTTATGTATATTGAAGGACTGTTAATAACTTAATGGTATGTTAAACTAACAAACAGAGAGTGGTGAAATTAGGTCTAAATATATCAATGCACAATAGACTCCACAACAATATGGCAATACCTACACACATAATTAGAATTAGCCTTAGCATACCAACATTCCCTTAGAACTTGAAAAATAATAAACTATGATGACACTAGCAATTTTTTATTTGTAAGTGACTGTGTGCTTTATTACAAGACCATAGGATTCACAAGAATGACGGGACATGTAATAAAGGTGATGAGTGTATCGCTCTCTCGGTGTCTCGTAAGGTAAAACGACTGTCGGCTTATGTGATAAGAATAAACTAATACGAAATTTTCGCACCAATTTCTCGTGAACCCCGGTTAGACCTTATTTTTCTCTCTGAGTGAGTGCGGAATTTATGAGAGACCCCAAAGCAATAAAATACCTTCCGAGAAAATGAAGGAGCAAATCGCAATATATTTGTTTCTTGGTCGCTAGAGGGGAACCATTTTAGCCATCTGCGGGCTGAATGTACTTTATGCGAATGTACTAAGTCTTATGAAATCCATTCATTATTTTATGGAATGGAAATCGGAGTTTACGTGCCTTTTATTGGTAGTTTTTGTGTGGAAAATTCAGGGGAATAATAAACCTATTTTTACTACGTACTATTTATTTTTCTACTGTTTCGTTGTTATATGGTCATCACCCGTTACTGCCAATGTTTCATATAAATTTAGATATAAGCTATGCCAGTTTTCTCATGATGTTAGGCTTCATTCACCATTAAAACATCGTTTTTTTATACATAATTTTTTTTATTGATTTTTACATATATTTTGAGTTTTTAACCAACCAAGTTCAAACCCCTAATGCGCTTTGGGTTGAAAGTTAAGTGGGTAAAGTGGTAAACTTAGCTAACATGGTTTTATAGGGTATATAATTGGTATATATTTCGTATTTTTATTATGTCTAAATATCAAAAAGAAAGCTGTACCACCATAAATTGAATGCAAATGTCCGCCACATTTTCGAGACGTGTTGAGAACCTTATTATTCTTCCGGGCTCTTTATTGTTTCCATTTTTGAGCTACTCTTGTGCACTAACAGTAATATTTTCATGAAAGTCAAATAAATTGTTATTGTTAAATAAACGTAGAAATATTAAGGCTAAAGGCCTGTTTCACCGGACGTCCATCAACGAGTAGGACAGATGATTTAGTAAAAGCATTAGCTTTTAAGCATTAGCCGCGAATCATTAGTATCGTGTTTGATGTAAGCCTTTTCCGATCGTACCAGAGTTCTTTACAATGTCAATATCCAGCAGTTGACTCCCGACTGCTGATATTAATATGATGATAACTTATCCATAGATCATAAAAATATAAAGAGCGCGGACAGCACTCGGTCTGAAAACTAAACTGGAAGAAAGGTCTTTAAGAATAAGCTTTTTAGATAAATGTTTTATAGTCCGTGATGAATGAAGGAGAAGTACTGTCTTCAGAGAAATGATAAATTATTTGCTTGCTCAAAGCCTCAAGGCTCTGGGCTATTTATTTATTTATATTGTTTTGAATCATAGTTAATAGAACATTTCCCAGTTCGCAAAACATTATGAATATTAAAGCGGTTGCAAAGAAGCGTTCATTTTTCAAGCAGACATAAAAATATTGTCTAAATGAATGCTTATTTATACTATACATTTATTAGAGTTAAATGTTGTAGAGTTAAATCTGGACTGCAGTTTCTCTATCCGACCGGATGAAGATTTATCTAGGCAGGTACGTAACAATTACTGTGCACTAGCTGACCAGCCTGCGGCTTTGCCATTTTATTTATATATCTATCATTGTTCTCAACATTTATTTCAGGACTAAAATAAGGCAAATCAGTTCAGCCATTCTCGAGTTTTAGCGAGCTAACGAACTGCAATTAATTTTATTTATACAGTCTACAATAATAGTTTTATTTTTATCCTTACTTTTCTACCGGTTTATAAGAAATAATATAATAGCACGTGAATCTTCTTGAGAATGCAGGGTTTTTATAAAGAATCCAAGCCCCATCCATATTAATAAACGCGCGGTCGCACAATGACCCAGCTTTCCCACTAACGCTTACAGGGCCGGATACGCTTTATGTGATTTTTTTTTATGGAAAAGTAATAATTGTATTTTAATAGAACATCCATCATACCTATAACCAGATTCTTTAAAATATAAAAGTTTTGTCAATAATTTAAGAAAAAAAGTTTTTCAATAATATTTAGTTTTTTTCATACAACTAAAACAATAACTGCAGAAAAATTAAAACAGTTAATGTTCAATAATTTTTTGTAAAATTTAACAATTAAAAAACTCAAACTCAAATAATAAAAGTTAAGGTAAAATAATAAAAGTTAAAGAGGCGCAATATTTATTTTTAACTGTCATAACTGTAAAATAACTATACAGTAAATGAATGCTAAACTATACAGATAAAATATTCTATGAAATTTGAGAAAATGCATAAAACCAAACTTTGAGTTTATAATTATTATATTCTCACACAAATAAGTTAATAAAGATTAACGAAATTAAAAACATTGGTTCGCAATCTCGAGACCAATGAAGCGGAGGGCGTCCTAATGAAGGAGACTTTTGTAAAATCTCAATGAAACGACCCAAAGAAAGGTTTAGGCATTTATCCCAAAGGGTCTTGGGTGATTTTATATCTTGCTTTTCCGTCTGTAGGTTCCATTAACGGTGATAGGTTGAATTTGTCGGAGTCACTAACGAATTACAATGTAACCACCATTATCATCATCATTATCATATCACCAATGTCATGCGTAGCTATATTCTAACTTGAAATATACATACATTTATTAAGTGAAGTAATACAATTTATTTTCCTTAGATACAAGTAAATTCTAAGCAAATAAATTTCGAAATGGATTTTTACTGAGAATTTTTATTATATTGTGTAAGTACCTAATTTTGTTCTTGAAGAAAATGTGGTAAAAGTAGTGTCCCAAACAACATTGGAAAATCAACAAAAGAAGTAATGGCAAAAAATGGGCAGTATAACAAGAAAATACACCTACCATGAAATAAAGACCCTTTGTACGGCCAGATATAGGGAGCACTTATGGTTATGTCATTGCCGTACCTTTTCTTAAGTGCCCATGTTCTCAAGCGTATTTTATTGTAAAAATAATTTATTATGTCCGTTGATATACTTTTATGAGGTTGCTTTGGAAAAAAGTACCCATTTTTATTGAGATGTTTTTTCATAATATTAATTTTTCGAGCTATTTCGAGAGATTAATCAAATTATAATATAAATATAAATAATTCGTGATGACAGAGTGGATAATGTGAAACTAGTTGAAAACATAGCCAGTATTACCATTACATTATTCTAATAATAATCTGTTTAAAAAACATATCAATTGAAAACTAAATTAATTAAATTAAATTACATAGTTATTAGACTTTGACGGACTATAAAGCCCGCGGCAACTTCACGGCATTGAAAAAAAGTTGCTAAAGACGAACTTCAGCCGATACTCGGTCTGCAAGTTGAATGGGCACTGTAATTCTGAAAGCTTCCTAAGATAAAAGCACTGTAATGGCTTTCTTGGACTCACTGTACTCGAAGGATTTTAGTTCTTTATAAATTATTGCTTGGGATGAAATTTATTGGATATAATAGGAATCGATGTAACACACTTATTTTTAACATTGTTCAGGATTGAGTGTAGGATTCTATTAGATAGATTTGTATGTGTATTGTAGATTTTCGTATCGTACTGTTCTTTAAAAATCCCTATGAGCAAAGAGTCTGGTAAGATAACCTATAAGGGGCCAGGCCTATTAAGTACCAAAATAACCTGATTATAAACATTTCTAACACCACAAGCACAATGATAGGTTCTAATAATTAAAGGCACAATGTACACACAATTAAAAAAATAGAATATTCTTCGTTGTATCGAATTTGATAATTCAGTTTTTTCTTGGAAATACATTATTCCATAAAGGAAATATGTTGCATTTTTAAATACTTACCACCTCTGGTTTTGTAGATTTCTATGCGGAGCTCTTTGGACACATCACACACCATCTTCGGAAGATTGTATTTGCCATAGTTTTCTTTTTTTGTGTTGTTTGGTCTGAAACAAAGACGTTAAATTAACTCGTTGGGTCGTTGGTTAGCCATAGAACTTACATACACATTTGATAAGCATTGATCGATCATAAATAAATATATTTTAATAAAATAATACCTATATAATTGTAAAAATTTGTAGATCTTGACGTTGCATAGTAGGTAATATTAATTTTCTTATTGTTAAATGTTTTATAATCTTTATTTTTATGATAGGCTCAGAAAAAAAAATATATGAAAGTACCTGTTAAAGCATATTTTAGATATAGTACATAATATCGTTAGTGGACCGAGCAACAGAAAGATCCTAGACTCGAGACTCAGTAATGAACTAAATTGCTAGTTTCCGTTTGATGTTCACACACATACTAACAGTGCTCACTAGTAACCATAAGAATATTATTAAATAAAATTCTGTAAGTAGGTATATGTAACTGGCCGTAACTGGCATATGGATACCACCCCCTCTTTTCCCGTATTTTCGTCTAAGGAAGTAATTAATTTATATTCTAGAAGAAGTGACCTCGTTAAGTTAACACATAATGAGAATGATACCTGCTCATTGTCTCAATTTATGAGGTCACCAACCCTCCAAGTAAACGCGGTGATCCAAATGAATTAATAGATCTAAACTATCTAGTTATATTAAACATCATATTATGCCTTATTTAGCGCAATTTATCAACATAAATAAAAATACACAAATACGTAAAAATTACAAAACAATTGCGTAAGTTCCCCAATTTGTCCAACTAAAATATATTTCGCGTAACTCGGACACGCTAACAAATTGACACAATTCCGAATAAAGCCTCGAGCAGACCGGATGCGTATACGTACACGTAAGCGTAGACGTGCACGTACCGATGAATTGTAATGTATGGGAATGTATGTGACAGGACACACTGCTTGCGTAACGTGACGTGCGCGTGCAGTGTGTCCTGTCACATACATTCCCATACATTACAACTCAGCGGTACGTGCACGTCTACGCTTACGTGTACGTATACGCATCCGGTCTGCTCGAGGCTTAAAAATCGTTCAATTTATTAATTGGTGCAAACGAAAAGGCTGTAATTTGGTCCGTTTGTTTGACGCAAAGCCTCACTGCGACAAGAGCCACCAATTACGGCCCACAGGGGGCTGAATAACGAACACGAATTATTTTCTCCAACTCTTCTTTATTCCGAACCTTCGCTAATTGCTTTCATACGTGCTCGTGGCACCTTGTCAATGTAATTTGGTAACTTTTCTGTACGGAGAATCTACTAGACCAGGTTTAGAAATGGGATAGGATAATTACCTTTTTGGGTTCCGTTTATCAAAAGGAAAGGTCATGGTTTGTTCAGATTCTTCAAGATTTCTTCAAGTTCATAAACGGTACGGAACCTTATGTGTGTTTTATAAAAAAAACATCACCTAGGGTAGCAATCAATGCTTGGTCACCGCGATGTGCGACAGCATCTAGACAAACATGCGACCATGGTCTTTTTATGTGATCCATAAAAATACATACCTACTAAGCAGTAAATGGCTCGACCAAAATGCTATTGCAGCTACAGTTTGTTTGTTTTAAATAGGTAGGTATTATTTTAATATTTGAATTGCATAATTTGTTATTTGATTATTATTATATTTGAAGAAACTAAGTGTTCTGTGTGTTCCTGAAAATTTAAATCTACAAAAACGTAGTATAATATTTTCCACATCACAGTATGGCTGACTGTAACAAATACAATTTATGTCGTCACTGACCTGTAATCGATTTCGCTAGGGACGCTGCGAAATTAAATTCCAATTCCATTGGGCGATACAAGCGCAATAAAATAGTTTCCGAGCGAGCCTCGCCAAATTACACTTATCTATACCTATTATAGGTAGCAGTAGGAACTTATCTATGGATCGATATGTATAACGTTGTTATAATATACGTGTGTCAAAGAGTGTTTTTCTACTTTCTGATAGATATCTTAATTATAATTGAAAGTCAAGCGTGGTCCCACTTAGCATACCTACATAGATCGGCTTCCGAGATATACATTTATGTTGTTTTTGTCACTTTAGTAAGTTGGCAAAACACATCATTATTTAGAAATTACTTAAAGTTACTATCATTACTTAAAGTACCTACCTATCATCTTAGTTTATTTTTTATATTAAATAGGTTTCGTAGTTTTTTTCCTAAATAAAAAATTATGTTAAAAATATATAACATATTCATAATGGAGATTTGTTGGAATCACCGCGGGCATGATGTTGTTACCCAGACTCTTCTCAAAACATGACAAATAATAATTTAATGGAAAACAAACAATGCCTACTAATGGGATACATATTTTCCATGACAATAAAATATAATAAGAACACCAAATTGTACCTTTATGATGTATCATGGTACCACAGAGTTACGAAGGACAATGCCACTGCTCTACGGGAGATCGACTATTTCGTACTAGATGTTACTTTGTGAATTGTCCGGAAATATTTATTTAATCATTTAAAACGAAATTAATCTCCGTTTGATATTTTTGTCAACACACAAGTAATATGTCAATTTCATAACACCCTTATTCACGTTCCCACTGGTGGGACACAGGGACTTCTCTCTTGACGAGAGAGATTTAGGCCTTAATTCACCACGCTGGCCAAGTGCGGGTTCACTTAAAATTGAATTTGGGATTGGCTTGAATTGGGGTGGAAATTGATGATTGGTAGTATGTCAATTACCAGTCATCAATTTTATATTGAGTTATTTGGGTTACTGAATGGGTTATGAAAATTCGGAATATGAGATCGAAATTGAAACAAATAATTGAAACAAACAAATTTAAACAAATAATTATGTAAAATCTTATATTACTTTTGAACGGCTAATGAACAATGTGGTAAGTATAGGTCATGGTCATGGTTAGGTTTGTATGAAATTATATTTTTCCCAAAACCTACATACATCAAATACAGTGGTGGACGAGAATACTCGTAGTAGAAGAAGGATCATATGTAGTAAAGATGATTTGATTAAATTTACTGGTTTTGACCTGTAGTTATAGGCCATATAATATTTGTACATAAAATGGTTTTTCCTGCTCAGCTGTAGACCTCCTACGGCAAAAAGGATAACGAAGATGATGATTGATGAGATCCATATGTGATTTGGTAATATTTCAATCAAATCAGTTCACAATCATCCAAACATCCATATAATATATAGTTGTGGAATGATCTTCCTTCCAAGGTTTTCCCAAAGGACTATAGCATGGGTTTATTCAAAAAGGGTATTCTGAAGCATTTAAAGGGTTCGGCAGCACGCTGGTAACATCTCTGATGCTACAGGCGTCCATAGGCTGCGGTAACCGCTCTCCACCAAGTGGGCCGCATGCTTGTCTGCCAACTCGGTAGTATAAAAATATATATATACATATATTATTCATCCATTAGTCGGTAGGAACAAAATCAGGTAATGAGATTGCATTCTCAAGCTATGTAAATTCTGTAAACAACTACACCCGACACCTGCTAAAGTTATGTCGGTAACAGGGCGAGACGCGAAAATTAGAGTAAGAAGTGGGTCAAAGTCGCGCGGGTCAATGACCGGCAACCTCCGTCGACTATAATTACGTGGGATGTCGCGACGGAAGATATGATCCCGCCCTAAGCAGCCTGGGAATAAGGCTCAAAATCAGTTAAGCTTATGATGCTTCTTATGTGACAGCAATTTGGAATTTCTTTAGGAAAAGCAAGTTGAATGTTGCCATACACATTATAGGCTATCTCCAACATATTTATATGGATGTTATGAAGTTTTTGTTGTAGGTACTCGTATACCTAAGGTATATAATAATTCTTATCAACCGTGGACTCAATTAGAAGTTTTTACAGATGTTTATAATTTGAATGTGCCCTAGATACCCTAAGAGGATCTATATAGAAATAATAAAGACTTGAACTGAGACATTTACAATTCGGAATAGTATTTTAATAATTTTCGGTGCTAGAGTCAAGATTTACTTACTTCTTGTCGGGACGGAGATCGCATTTCAGGAAACTTCCGCAATCTGCCTTCCGTCTCAAGATTTCCGTTGGTTCTGTGAAAAAGTTAAATATTAACCACTTCTGAGTACATACCACGGATCAAAAGTTATTAAAGAAACAAGAAGTTCAGTCCAGTTCGAATAATAAAATGAAAACTAGTAAAAGTTTTATTGTTTGTACACTGAATTGAGTTTAACTTTTCAATTTCAAAATGACTTGCAAGTGGGACAAGCTTTGTCTAAATGCTAAGTGAGACTAGTGTTAAAGTACAGTATGTGCCTAATATTTAAAGAGATAATGTATTTCTTGAGTATTAATTTTATTTGAAATGTTTATTTATCTAACAAAATCCACAGCCCTTAAAAATATATCTAACATTGTTTCATATAACTGAGCTGGCCAAAAAACAGATTTACTAAAATTTTGTTGTAAAGCAAGCAATTCATGAATTCATAGCGATCAGATAATTAAAGGTGCCTTTAAAGTAATATAAATTAAAGATGCATATTGTATTCTTTTTATCTATATTGGTAGGGCGAGGTTATATGACCCAATGGCGTGCAAATGAATTAAAAATAGGGAACTGTTTTATATTGGCGCGGGTTTTTGAGTTGTATCGTTTTAATTTTAAGCATAAATCGTAACAATTAATATTATATTATATTACGTAATACCGGTGTGTAATCAGTTTTATAATAACAAAAGGCAAACAACATAGTTTTTAACTTTAAAATTGAAGCGAGCATTTGCTAATTAACTCCGATAGATTGGATTGTAACCAATCATTAGTTCCAGCTTTCAATTCATTTCCATTTGATACACGATCGACTTTCAGCATCGTCAATTGAATTAATTCAATTGACGATGCTGATTATCCATAAAGTTTGTTTTGTATGTGGGTTTTTCCGAAATCCCTTTATTACTTGCTATAATCGTAACCAACCGATACCGAAACGATAATGGCTTATGGTTACTATCCCTACGGGTAGATCTCATTTCAAATGTGTACTAAGCTAAGTGTTATAATAATTTTATTAATAAATTATTTTTAAATCATTTATATTTTAATCAGACAAATTGTACTCATAAAATGTTCCTCGTGTAATTTGGTTCTCGCAAGTGAGCTCTATCGGTTTTATAAACTACTTTGTATCAACAAAATCTAACCTGTGATTTATAGAACCATCATTACATACATATTACGTCCCTTAACTGCTCAAGGGTGTAGGATTTAGTTTTGTGACAATTCGCATAATTAGGTAATCAAAGTACCTACGATATTATACAACTCTAACTTTATCAACATTCAATACATTATCTGAATCCTAATATCTTATTCTATGAAATCCTCCGGAATCAAAAGTTCGACACATAATCTTGGATTATGTTCCTTCACTCTCTCGAGATTAGGAAGTTGCAACTCAAAGTAATAATGGACCTTAGCGTGGACTAATTCTACATAAGTTCCCAGTTCGACTTACATCATCAAAGTGAACTCTAGTGCAAGGCAGCAACTATTTATATTTTCGGGCTAGCGCAATAAAATCAATACTGTGTGAACTTTCCAAGAGTACAGTGACCCAGTGGGTTGCGAATAAGGCCACATATTGCATAAACCATTTGTAACGTAAATTTAAACTGGTGACGTCATCAAATTGTGTCTGTGTTGGCGCGAACTAAGGTGCTCTTAAATGTTTTACACGAAAGTTTCTGATATCAAACCTTGATTTTGGAGCTCAGTAACTATGCCTATTCTTTTTTATTTCACTGTCTTTACTCGTAGTTATTTCAAGGGTTATTCTCAAGACAAAAACAGAGCTAAAGAGAGAAGTAACCGACATAGCCCAGCTGATTATTGAATGAAAAATAAATGTATATAATATTGCGGAACAAATATTTGCACATATCGTACGAATATTTTTTCCCGAGGAAGGAATGGATCCCGTAACCGATAGCGTCGCAGGTGAACCTTCTCCCGCTGCGCCACAAAGGTCGCCAAACGAAAATGACTCATATAATTTTATTAAGTCTCCATGTGGGTAATTCCAGTAGTCAATGAGTCGTGTAATAAGTAAGAGTACACGTACCGGGTCGTTACCGCGTCGCGTCGAGACTCTCAGCTTTGGCGTTATTACGGTTTTGGGTCAGGAGTTCTTGTACTCTCCTCACTTCAGAACTTATGTGACAGAACTTGTGATAGCGCTGCTATTGTTGTATTACTCTCATAATCTTGAGTTCTTGATCTTAGCTGACATTCATACTGACGTTAAATGCGGTTTCAGATGAATTTAGGAAAATATTAATTCTTCACTAATATATTTATTATATGTTGCAGAAGGAATCTGAATAATCATTTTATGATGCCGATTCGAATTCGGTTATAAATGGTATAAGTATCTACATAATTTTTAAAGTAATTTAATTTATAAAGCAATTTAATTTTTTTATTAGTCATTTTTGTACTAAGAGTCCATAATACTGCATAAGGCAACATAAAATAGGCTCTTAAATAACCGACTTCACGGCGAAAGCCTACTACTTCAAAAGCGATAAAAATCCATTTTGAATGCGCATATTTTCTCCCACCGTCCCACCGAGGCGAGACAAAGGCCGGGGAAATTACAGTCTTGCTTTTAAATGCGGGAATGAATCGCAATGTCTCATTCCCTCAAAGCTTTGCGTGACTGTGGAGAGCCTGTGTTGTTCTTGAAAGCCTACATAAAGCGATTGCCCGCATCTTTTGTGGAGGATTTAATTAGTCGTTTAGTATTGACACTGATTAAATAATACTATACTATACTATTGATTGATGAACATTTTGGTGGAGTCAAAACATTTAATTTTAATCACGCACTTAATTATTGGTTTGAAATCATTGTTATGATGGGTAGAATCTCGTGATACTTTTAAATTATTTTATGAGTCTAGAACCCGCAGCTTTATTCCATTTTGAATTCTTTATTCAAATATGAAAAAAAACATGGTTTCTTGAAAGTACTGTATTTTAGTAGAAGTTACAAAAAATCATAGAATACTTTATAAATAATAGAATCGATTTCAATATCCTCAACCATATTTGTTAAACGTTTTAAAGTAGGACCGGTTTCGAGGACTAAATAGTTCAAGAGTCTCGAGAGTGAAATTAAAACGGGTCATTTACGGAATCTACTGCCAGGACTGTATACTGACTAATAGTCCAGAATTATGGCTCTACTTGCCAAGTAGCGGCTATAAAACATTTTAAAAGAATACAGTGCTGGAATTTGATTTGATATTTATGCAAGAGGAGAAACGATATCACTAACGTGGGTATGCTGCTTATGATTTGCGGAAGCTCGAGGAGAGTTTGAGGTCTATACCCAGCAGTAGGTGAAGTCAGCATGTGGATGATGATGAGCAAGACTGTTTAAATTATGAATTCTTTTAGTTATCTTTGAGTTTTAACAATTTTGCCTGTGTGGTAAGTCATATCATATTTTAATATCCATTAATGATATTTGGTATTGGTCCTTAGCCTTAGCTCTCCTATTAACATTAGTGTTAGTTTAAATAATTATTTATTTAAACGAATACTAATGTAGATAGGAGAGCTAAGGACAAAGTAATGCTATTCTGCATTTTAAGTAAAATAACTTTACTTGAGAAGGAAACCTCTAAATGGACTGGCCAGGCAGAAATTAAAAATGTACAACCTCTTTGAATGTCGGCATCTTTTCATTTGTACGATGCGTTGCCGCAAGACAAAACCCTCGGGAATTACACTCTGTTCCTCAAATACGGTGCTGTGCAATATTTCTCCCTTTGAAACTAAGAGAGCTCAACATTCAGACAAAACTTGAATGCTTACATTTGCGCTCATCTGTTTCACAATGTGTGGAAACGTGTGCGCATTTTTGATAATTACTGCTGTTTTCCAACAACTTTGATTAACTGGTTTAGATCATTAATTTGCCGTTGCTTTTATTAGTTTTGAACGTAAAATAAATTTGGTACTTTATTGTAGTCCTTATCACGATTATTTTTCCAATACCTACGAAGTTGGTAGATAGATGATTTACATAAATAAATATTGCTAGACAATTCACACAGCAACATCTAGCTAGTGCTGTGGTTGTCCCGAGGCGGGAATCGAACCCGCAATATCTTGCGTCGCAAGCAGACCTTCGCCCGCTGCGCCACAGAGGTCATCCAAAATATAAACCAATTTGTACAAAAAGATCAAACAAGATCAATGATCCATCGTCTCCCTCTGATAATTGTTCCAGTCCATTCTATCGCAAATAACTAATGATAAAACGAGCTTCAGAGAAAAGCTACAATGAAAAACCTAACGTAGCTCTCATTTGTTTTATGAGCACGGCAGTAAGCAATGGAGACAAAGTAATGCCGACAATACCACAGTGGGCAGTTTTGGGTCCTTTGTACTTAATGTTGTACAAACAAAATGTTTTATGAGTTCACATTACGAAGCAATGGATTGAGTTAGGATCGTAATGCCTTCTTTTGGTAACCCACAGTATGAAAGAGGTTTGTCCTCAAATTTCATTGTTCAACATAAATTGTAGTGGGGTATTCTTGCTGGGTGCGGTAATTTAGAAGATAAACAAACAATGCAAAGATATCAGCTATGAATGCGATACATTATGTAATGCAAAAGGTTTCTTTGGACGACTGATGAACAAAAATATTAAATTACCTTAAACGCGCAGACATTTTAACGAAACAAACAACGTCTGCTTAAAAATATCTTAAATAATTTAATTTTATATGTACATTACCTAAAAAAATTGATTTCAACATCCCTTTAATTTCTTTTAAATATATTTATTTTCCGTCGAAGAGCCGTGTTGGCTAAGTGGGAGCACACTCAACTTTCATTCCGAAGGTCGTGGGTTCAAACCCCGCCGCTCACCTCTGATTTTTCTTCTTGGAAAATTATGTGTTCTTTAAAAAACACGTGCTCTAACGGTGAAGGAAAACATCGTGAGGAAACCGGCATGTTCTGAGAACTTTGAAAAGATTGAAGGACATGTGTCATTCACCAACCCGCACTTGGCCAGCGTGGTGAATTAAGGCCTAATCTCTCTCGTCAAGAGAGAAGTCCCTGTGTCCCAGCAGTGGGAACGTGAATAGGGGTGATATGGTATATTTATTTTCTTTTGAGTGGATTCTAATGAAAATTTACATCAGAATAACACATTGACTACTTTTACCGTAGGGTAATTATTAATGCCGGCAAAGCCGCAAAACAACTAGCTTTTAATTAAATGAATAACTATTAATATAAAGGTTATATTGCTTTAATTTTTTGATTGTGTAGCGGCCATTTTATTCGCAGTTTAAACAGAAAAAATATTCCATATCGTCTAGGGTAATACGCACTAAATATTTCCATAGCGGTATTTACCTTAAAAAGAGGGGAAAAGCAATTTAAAAAGAAAATTGAGTCTAAGGATAAACACAATAAATCTATTTTCACTTTATGCAAAGTTTCTTTGGAAATTAAAGTCGAGAATATAATTTCGTTATAAGTTCCGAAGCTTGGCAGGTGAGATTATGATTTAATGATGTTTTATCAAAGTTATTTTTCTGTACACTTACGTTCACGAAGAAATTTTCTTGAAGAATTTCGTCTCTTATTACTGGTTGTATTATTTCTGTAAAAAGTATACTGATTAGGAGAAATAGATTTTGTTATTGTAACTTCTACTTCTTATTGTAAGCTTTTGTAAAAGTATTTTGACATGGGCTAATTTTATATTCTGTATCCAGCAAATAGGTATACTATACCTATAGGTATAGAATGCCAAAACGCAGTTTTTTGCAAAATATGCACATTTAAGTACTGTAAAATGTTAATAACAACGTTATTACTTTATTTATTTTATTTTATTTGGAGAACAAACAGTTATAGTATCTTAGAAACTAATCTTCTAAAAAAACTACTAACCAATTAAATGCTCTCACATATTGAAACTAATTAACACACGTAATAATTACAAATTTTACAAAGTATCATTTTTTAATTATTATTAAAAAGAAGAGAACATTTTATTAAAATCTTAAAATTCTAAACCTTATTAAAAATAATAAACAAAATACATACCCATAAATTTCGTTGTTGGTTATCCGTTTCTCGTAAAACAAACAGTGTGTGAATATTTTCCTGTTCCCCCGAATCGTGGGCCAAACGCCGAACACTTCTTTATTTGAACCTGCACAAAATATAATATAAGTATAACTATTGATGGATAATTTTATACATCATCTAGACCCGTGCTAAGGTCAAAGCTTGTTTTCCGGGAACTAAATATCATATAAATTTAATTGAATATTATGTAGCATTATATTATACATACACCACAGGAATCGCAGAATTTCGCAGAGGGCGAAACACAACACAAGTGGATCCCTAATCGGATTTTCTTCTTAGAGTTCGGAGCTGCCTGGTGGTTCCTAAGTGCTGCTAAAAATATAATGAAATGGTCCTAGGATATTATTAATTTACTCGGTCTGCTTGAATTATATATTGTTCTTAAAATATTTTATTTGTAATTGTTGTATCGTATCTTTTATTTGTAACATAAATAGAAAAGAATAGAGGCACTTATAGACAGTCGTATGTTTTATTATCAGTAGATGCAATTAATTTCTAATTTTTGTATTAATTTTTCAATTTAGGCAGAAGACCTCTGGATGTTTCTGTGGTTGGAGTTACACAAGCGTTACTTATCACGCATATTAATACAACTTTGAGTCTAAATGCGAACAATACAGCCATCACAACTAAACTCAGATGACAATACATTAATTTCTTCGCTTGCGTTCGACTGAGCCATGTCAGTTATAACCACAATCATATAAATTGGCAACCCCTGCAACTTACATGTATCCAGATGTGGCTATCCAGATATATCCAGATTTTGACAATCGCTTTCGTGGACATCTTTTTATTGATACTTTGAGGTAACCCTTGTCACAATGACATTTTATGTCATACCTTCGTTGTCAATAGTCATGGTTTCTTTTACTTTTATTATGTCCCTATAAATATATATTTTATCTACCTACGTTACAGATATCTACACGTACCTAAATTAGAGCGAGTAGGGTTCGTTGTATTCCTGGTACTTTTAACGCATTACAATTCATCATAATTCATAGATTTATTTCAAAGATACACTAAACACGTACTTTAATTTCAGATTTGATTGCATAATTTTAGACGACCATGGAGTAACGCAGCGGTCCTTCGACGCAAGAGGATGCGGGTTCGATTCCCGCTTTTTTCGGGCGATTTTCGCGATTTTCGGGACATAAATTTATAAGATTTATAAGATAAGATAAGAGATTCTATGTATATCAGCACCCTTAAAACAAGCTGCGAGTTCACCACGGGGCTGAATGTTGCTGTGTGAATTGTCCATCAAATATAGTTCTAGTTAATGAATAAAAAACAAAGTTGCATAATATAAGCTGCAAGTATTGCGGTACATTCATGTTGCTCATTTCACTAAATTATTTACATAACTGATCTCTCTTGACAAATGATAAATATAACGCAATTGCAATCAGTAATAATTAATTGAAAAACCCAATTGTTCCGAATAATCTACGTAATCGGCTTCACTTGCAATTAAATTTGGTGGGAATTGAATGGATCGGCTTCTACTCGCAGCTACCGAGTGCTTGACAAATAGTCTCAACCAATTTATTCCAACGCCTGGAGAGACACTAGGGATTGCAATTCGTTCCTAAATTACAGTAATTTATTTAAAATAAAAAAGAGTGACATACGCACATAAGCAATAATAATAAAGATGAAGTATACTGTACCTCATCTTAATACATTATATTTATTAATTGCCTTCATATCCGTAAATAACTTTACTATGTCATAAAAGTATCACAATAATCACCACAGGACAAGCAGACGCACGGCACATTACCATCCCTACTTAGTAGATATACCATCCACCCGTACGAAGCGATACTCCTCCGCCTTCATTATTCGCACTGCTAAAGTTTGGAATGCGTTGCCTGCTGCTGTTTTTCCTGAATCCTACAATCTGGGTCTCTTCAAGACAAGAGTGAATAGGTACCTTCTAGACCCTTGCGATCCATCTTCGGCCACATCGACACTTTCCATCAGGTGAGATTGTGGTCAAGCAAGGGTCTATCAGCAATTAAAAAAAAAAAATAAGGCACTTATAAATTTTCAGGAAGATAAAGAGGTGCCTAGCGGTATTTGAACCACGACCTTCGGAATTAAAGTAGAGTGTTAGCCTTAGCCAACACGACTCCAGTCATCTAATCAATGAAATCGAATAACAAATTGTTGAACGCTGAAAACTCTTGTCAAATTCTTATCCGTTCCCGAAATCCTGAGAAAGATTCTACATGAGTCTGTGTCAACCCTACTCGCTCATAATGAGATACGTTTCGGAGCGAATACGCTCTTTAATTTTCATGTTGCGTAACAGCTTTCTAGTGGGCACTCTAAACGTTTTTCAGTAAATCACTATTTATTGTGCTAAATTGCTTTTCGACATTTTTCACGTTTTATTGAAGAGGATTTTAAATTACCTACCGTTTAATTAAGATTGATTGTGAAATATTCGTAACATTTATTATTCATGTTAACAGAATTTTTACCTGCTAACGTCTATAAGTGGATCAAAGCATATTAATATGTAGGAAATTTCAAAAATAAACTAAAAATTGTATATGTAATGTTTTTTATTATCGTGTTTTGTTTATGTTAAAAGCTTACGTCTGGAGTTGGTTTTATTATCAGATTTTTAATCATAAGTGTTTCGAAATCCTCTATACGATGGGAAAGAAGCGAATGATATAAATCAATATAAGATGTTCTAGCAAACATGTGTAGGTACCTAAACACGGATGTTTGTGACGAAGACTTACAAAGCCTTTACAAAAATGCTATTCCCACGTGAAATTATTACCGCATTTTATGATTCGTATCGAAAATGTGGAAAGCATTTTTCACAGGAATGGCTTTTTGTATTTCAGCAAAATTGGGCAATACAAAGACTTGTATAAATCACAATACTTACCCCTTGCGAGCTCGTACAGCTTCACCCCGGGCACACCGCGACATCTGTGGAATAAAACCTTGTTTAAAAAACTTTTTATTATACTTTCACTGCAAGCAAGCTCACAGTTATACGAAAAAAATAAAATTATTTGTTAAAAATAATTACAAGAAATTTATTGTAAAAAAATGTTATGATTAGTTAATTGGTGTCATAAAATTCCCCTAGTCAATCAATTGGTAGCAAGCGTTCGGTACGCAAGCCAGTATAATCAGTGTGATGAATTGACGTGCTCAGCTCACATCAGAATATTCCGATGTATCCCATCTGGCTCATCCATCATCGCTGTCGATCAGCTGAACAATGCGAGGTGGAATCGCACGGGAGCCTAATGTGGCGCGCCGCGATAGCTTTGGGGAATATGGAAAATGCGAGGAAATTTTCTCCTAATTGCATTGTTCGCTTATGTTGTTATGTAATGGAAATTCTCAGAGAGTTATGGTTATGGGAAAGGGTTCTGCATTTGTTTTTTCGAGTGTCGCGTCGCTGCGTTACTGAGGTACAACAACTAACGCAACGAATAAGTTTAATTCAACGCAGCAACCACACTTATAAACGCGAAAGTTTGTGAGGATCTAAGGATGATTACCTATAACTTCTTCACGTTAGAGCCGTGTTGGCTAAGTGGGAGCACACCCGACTTTCATTCCGAAGGTCGTGGGTTCAAACCCCGCCGCGCACCTCTGATTTTTCTTCTTGGAAAATTATGTGTGCTTTAAAAACACGTGCTCTAACGGTGAAGGCAAACATCGTGAGGAAACCGGCATGTTCTGAGAACTTTTCAAAGTTTGAAGAACATGTGTCATTCACCAACCCGCACTTGGCCAGCGTGGTGAATTAAGGCCTAATCTCTCTCGCCAAGAGAGAAGTCCCTGTGTCCCAGCAGTGGGAACGTGAATAGGGGTGTTATGGTTAGATCAACTAACCGGATTCTAATAATCTTAACAACCGAATGGGCTCCTTTTTCAAAATTTTTAATTATCGTTTTGTTATAATTAAGTACATAAATGGATTATTTCTGATTATTTATTATTTTATGGAACGTAATTTTTTTAACTTTTTTCTTAAACAAAATAAAGTCCCAGTATCCCAGCGCATAAAGACAAAAATAAAGCGCTACAGTACGAGTATAAGCTAAACAAAATCCGCACTTGTTTTGAAAAGCATTGAAAGCAATGTAATTCGAGACACACTAGAGAGCATGTGACAGGCCAAAAGTGCTTAAGACAATGTGTACTTACGCGCTGAGTGGTAACCTATACGGGAGTGTGACTCCTGTGTCGTTATGAAGTGACGCCGCATTGTTTGAGGAGAGCTCTCTGGCTTCTGTTCTGTCATATAACTTGAAATTAAAAGGAAAATCTTTTGTTAAGCTTTGTCTGGTTAAGACATAGAATATCTGCTTTTGGGGATCAGTTTTTTAAGTTAAGTAAATAATGAGAATATACACCCATTAATTTCACCGTATATTTTATGGAATATATGTATTTGAGTTTTGACATACAACTCGTGCTTTTTGACAAAACATTTCAAAACATTCTCTTTTCAATCGTATAAAAACGCATCGAAAAGTGTATACTCGTAACCCGTTTCAGAGCTACGAGCTACGATGGCATAAAAACATAAGTGATATTTATATCCCTCTTTTTTTCTTAAAAGTAAATTCCGTCAAGGTTAAAATTTCTACCTTTTTCTAAGATAAAAATACGGCATAAACTATGTATCAGAAAGCTTCGCTATCATAAGCAGGTTTTGCGTTGATGATAGATGGTCGGGAAAGAGTAATGGGCAGCGTATTCCGGTAGCAAGCCCACAACATAAATATTTATGCTCCTATCTAGCTTCGCGTGTTCTTTTTGCTAAGCCCACATTTTCCATGCATTCATGTATGCGAGTAGATGGGTAGAGCAATCAAGGCATCATATTTTCTGAAACTTCATGGTAGTTCGTAAAACTCGCGCGGGTAGTGCGGATACCAATCGATTGGAGTGAAGATATTTTATAAATCTTATGAGCTGGAAACATATTTTACAATAAAAAAATTATAATAATTAAATTTAGAAAAGTGGCAATTATTTTTATATTACCTACAGTACTTTCTGAGGTAAACCCGGTCCTGAATAATTATGTCTAATTACCTATTCCTATTAAATACATGTGTAGACCATTAAATACTCCACCTTTCACTTTAACAACCCAATAAAAAGCTCATCCATAAAGCGATAAGCCATCGCAGATTGGCCTGGGTCCATAACACTAGATCCTGATAGTGTGGGAACGAGATAAGCCCGTGTAACACATGCTACTCGTTTGCGGTTGTACGTAATTCTCTATGTACGTTCATTTGGTTTAAAAGGCTGTTCTCGCCATGAACCGATCTACTAAACTGTAAAAGGATTTAGAGAATATGTTTATGTCATGTTATACTTCACTAACAATTAACAACAGGCTCTCAGTCGCTCAAATAGCCCAGTCAATTTAAACATTTCAAGTTACATAAAGTCCCAACAAGCTGGATTTCTGTGAAATTGTTCAAATCATAATTATAAACAATGTCTAAAAGATCCCCATCATTCCACGTTAAGGAAAAAGTTTTATTCAAGGTTAAATGTCAAAAAATTTAGTTTTTCGCGATTTTCAGCAAAACGGTAAGTTTTATCATAAAAGTACCTAGGACAAAATTGTAGATCATGAAATTATCTATCAAAATGTATCAACACTTTTTTCTTACAAGCCACCGTTTCTGAGATATAACGGTTCAAAAAGTTATAAAAATTGTTTACAAAATGAAATGAAATGTTCAAAAAGTTATTAAATTGCGTCAATAGCGATGTATCGCATGATACTTTGTCGGAACGAAACGAATCCTCCGTTGTTTGTGATTCTATATTAGAGCACGACCGGCCTTGACAATTTTTTTTTATTTTTTTTATTTAATTACAAGAAAAAGGCTTTGTCGCTGAGCGACCACATCGTCTTATCGGGAACTTGACAATTTGTGCATGCCAACTTTTATAACTTTTTGAACCGTTATATCTCAGAAACGGTGGCTTGTAAGAAAAAAGTGTTGATACATTTTGATAGATAATTTCATGATCTACAATTTTGTCCTAGGTACTTTTATGATAAAACTTACCGTTTTGCTGAAAATCGCAAAAAACTAAATTTTTTGACATTTAACCTTGAATAAAACTTTTTCCTTAACGTGGAATGATGGGGATCTTTTAGACATTGTTTATAATTATGATTTGAACAATTTCACAGAAATCCAGCTTGTTGGGAGTTTATGTAACTTCACCCTCATTTTTTTGTATAAATTGACTGGACTAAAAGGGCTATGCTCAGTATTTCTCTACGGTATTCGGATCAAAAATGAGGAGATACGTAGGAGAACGTGGGTCACCAACTAGCTCTTTGAAGTGGCAATGGGCAGGCCATGTTTCCAATCCCATGTTTCACTTATATATAATTGGGCACTACAGTTTGAGTCAGTTTTAGTAAAAACTGGACATTTCCTTGACTTTGAAGTCACAGTGTATTTTAGGCACTTTAACACCAGATAGCTGCAAAACACGTACAATAAGAAAGGAGCTGATTTGATATCAAATATAGCAACAGACCTTCCATCCTGTGGCAAAGCTGCCTACGAATATTTCTCCATCAGTCGGGTAAACTCTGAATACCTACTTGCCATTCAAGGAATACCGAATGAATTTAAATTGTCGATTGCTAACTTGCAGTTCTGAATGCATGCTTTGACTAAGATGCAGTACATTTGGTATGCGCTCTTGGAGCATACTGTTGAATAAAATATTGAATTGGAAAAACATTCGACCTAATTTATAAAATATTAAAGGAATGAATGCTGAATATGCATGACGATATGAAATAAAATTAGTGTAGCGCAAGAAAATTATTAAGCAATTCAGATTAAATACAAAACAAACTCTAATATTATTTCTATAACTATCAAGTTTGCATTTTAACACATGCACATTAATTTATATTGAGAAACATAATACGAGTATATTTCTCATTCTCACTTTATGGCAAAGCCATTAAGCAGCGACAAAAACAGAACATCGCCCGCTGGCATTTATCTTACAGAGAATTATAAAGGGCATAAATAAAGCAAAACCTATAAGGCAACAATGAAAAATACGAACCGTTTTACGTCGGGGGAGGCGGGCGCCGAGCGCGAACAATGCTGGCCGGGCGAGAGTAGAGCTGCACAAATAAAAAAATATACATGAACAACCGCTCCAATTATTGACGTGCCATGAGATGCGAACGGACTACTCTCTATCTAGCTTTACGCTCTTTGTAACGCGCCGTGAGGGTCGGTGCAATCACCGGGCCCGATGCAACTTTTTCTTCTCATCTGCCCCGGTACCGGGCCAGGCCACCGGGCCCGATGGGAGTCACTCCAAACGAGCATAATTATAATTGAAAAGCTAATATTGCGCCAATATATGTATTTCGCAATAAACAATCTAACCTAATTGTTTTAGGTGCTAACAGTTGTTGCTAGTTTTTAAAAGATTTCACGCAAAAGCATATCCTTGAAATCAAACCAAATCTATCTACTGAATCTGGTTATGTAATGTAAGCTAGTATTTAGTAGGAAGATAATAAAATTACCTCACCGATAATCTGAAATAAAGGGTACGAACGTTGAACACTCTCCGATAACAATAAAATCACCTCACCATTATCTTACGTTATATTCTGTGGCTAAATTGGCAAAGGAAGCCCCATTTGCCGCTAACCTTTCATAAATAGATAGATATACATCTAATAATATGAGGAAAGAGCCTTCTGAAATCGATTTCCGGCGGAAATGCAGAGCTCCAGACATATTGCTTGTGAGAATTTCGATAATGTAATTCGTATTATTACCGCGCGAGAAATGAGAAGTCTCATCTTGTTTCTTTACGTGGAAAGTCAGATATATTAAGTCAGATTTTCCGAACATTTTTATACCAGAAAAATAAATTATTGAAATTTATTACAAAAATTAAAATTCTTAATTTGCAATTTAGAATACGACTGTACTATCTGGAAATGCCAGTCTGGAGAGCCGTGTTGGCTAAGTGGGAGCACACTCGACTTTCATTCCGAAGGTCGTGGGTTCAAAATCCGCCGCTCACCTCTGATTTTTTTCTTTAAAAACACGTGCTCTAACGGTGAAGGAAAACATCGTGAGGAAACCGGCATGTTCTGAGAACTTTGAAAAGTTTGAAGGACATGTGTCATTCACCAACCCGCACTTGGCCAGCGTGGTGAATTAAGGCCTAATCTCTCTCGTCAAGAGAGAAGTCCCTGTGTCCCAGCAGTGGGAACGTGAATAGGGGTGTTATGTTATGTTATCTGGAAATGTTGATTGATGATGATGATAAATTCCAAAGTTTAAGATGTTGCTCACAGAGTTTAAGGAAATCTAACAGGTAATTATTTCCATGAAATTTCTTATTGAAATTTTACTTCTATAAATAACATGTTACAAGATTTCCATTGATTGTAGCATACATTAATAAAATGGACGTAGCGTATATTTTAAACGAATGGTTGGAGAAATAATGGTTGAAAAATAAAACTATAAATTAAGTACATTTTCTTATTTAAAAACTACGGGAATTACTCACATATTTACAAAGGATAAATTTAAGTGCGTATTTCCCGTTGTAATAAAATGATTATGTAAGAATTCATTTTAAACTTTGATGAACTTCTATAACCTACTCGTGTTTAAGCTCATGATATTTAATAACGTTGAAGGATGGAATCCGTTCAAGTAATTTAATTAGCTGAAATACAAACGTACCACGAATATTCAATTATTCTGTTAACTGAATATTTTTACAACGAATAACAAAAATAACTCAGACTTTATGCTAAAATTTATTTACATTTTCCCCGAGGTGACATTGTTTAGGCCTCTGTTTAATCAAATATTTTCTACTTCAATTCCAAAATAAACATTTAAAATGATGTTTATTTTGATCCATGTTCGGACAAAACAAAGATTGTTAGATTTCTTTCAAATAATAAAACGTATCGCTAAGGGTTATTTGATTAACAAAAACATAAATTCCTAATATTACTAGTTACCTACGTTTAGTTTTCTATCTCCGAAAGTTATTCGATTTAATACAAATATATTTTGTATTGAACAAGACTAATTAATAAAATTATAATAATGGTATTGAATATATTAAAATGATAATTTTAATAAAAAGCTTTTGAATTTATGAATATAGAGTTTATTTATTTACTAAGACTAAAAAAAAACAATAAAACGAACGCATGTACTAAGATGTAGACATCAATCGCTTCCATCTCTATCTGCTGTCTCGTTGCCAATAGATATTTGTATATAATAAAACACTCATTTCTTAACCCTAATAAAATAAAATAACCCAAACAAAAGAAAGAAATGAAAATGAGACCGACTCAGTTCTCACTAGCACATCCCAATCATCCAGCCGAGAAACTCCCTAATGACACATGAAATCCGAAATGAGCTCAGCTGAAATGGAGATGCCAAAATCTAAATCCGGACCACAGCACACATAGTAGCAATGAGAATAACCTCAATTTCACCAACAAGATCCTTGGTAATGTGTTGTGAATGGTACGGCTTGATAAGGAAAAACGGGTAAATAAGGAGTTGAGAGGAGCGGAAGGGTCAGGCGGGGCGCGGGGCGCGGGGGGTCCGGCGGATGCGGAGCGCCGGCCGCGAGTCGGCTGCCGACGCCGGTCGCTGAAATATGGCCCCCGCCTTCGCACCCCGAGGCCACTTTTATAAAACAACCAATAAACAACGATGTTTACCACAAAAATAAGTTTTTAATAAAACTCTGAAGAAAAGTTTTCGCAGCAAAAAGTGCTGCTATGAGTTTGACAGGTTTATGCTTTCTATTTGGAATGCAATCTAGGAGATTTAACGCTGGAACCTAATAAGTCGGTAGGAGGATCTTTCTCACCTTTGTTCACAATTTATTATAAAATACTACTTTCAACATTCTGTTCATGGAGGGCTTTTAACAAGCATCTACTCTGGCCTCAACAATAAATCTAACCATTTCCGAGAAAAATGAAATCCCAGAGACCGAGCTTTCATAACAACTTTGATTTCCTCCCGACGTAGTCAAAGGAGCGAAAAGCGACTGAAGAAAGAAATAAAAAAATGCACAGAAACATGGAGGTCGGAGTTTTTCCTGTCACCGGGCACAAACAATAGGTCTATTGTAGGGCTGCGGGCCCAGCCTGCCTCGGCCGAGGAAACGAGCATCTTTTGTTTTCAACCCCGAGCCCCACCGGAAACGAGAGCTTTGAACCCACGGTCATCTGTTTACATCACGCCAACTAGAAAAAAATGACATCCGATTATTTGCTCCCATTTCCAGACAGACGAAGGCATCACGCTTCGCAGTCACAGTCGGAAACACTTTTGACATCAATGGGAATCAATGAGCGCCAAACGACTATCAGGATAGGTTTCGAATATATTTTTGTAAGATCTTCTGTTAGTAATGTTATATCTTAAAAAACTTGATCTTTAATTCTACAAAATGTAACAAGATCTCTGTCATCTACACCTTAAGGATATCATAAAAATGGCATTTCTACAAACAAGTTAGTTATTATTGTGGCAGGTAAAATTCTTTGGCATTTTTCGAGTCAAAAATTATTTGCGTATTATTTTATTTTCGACAAACACAGAAAATGAAAACATTTCGACTTTTCTAAAATAACGAACGGGTGGGTGTGGTGACGAGCACACGTGAAAAAAGGTTCGTATTTATTTAGGAAGTGGGTTAGGTAAATAAACATTTCTTTACTTTTTTCTGTGAGCTTTGCCCGTGTTTCCCCTTTGCGCACGAATATTGGATTGTTAATAATTTTTTGTTTATGCCTACTTCGTAAAACTACCTAAATGTAAAAAGAACAACGTTATCAGATTATATCTGACTAGAAATAGTATCATTAACAATTTCCTAGTCTACCATCATAGTCATCTAATCAAATCATTTATTATTTAAATCATCTTTTTAAGTCGGTTTTCTGTACGCGGGTCAGCTGTAATATATAATATCGAAACGTAGGTATCTTTTATGAACCCTTTGAAGAAAAACCACGCATATTACACATGCAGGCAAAAATAAAAAGTGAGACTAATGAAGGCTGCTGGAAAAATAACGCTTCAAATGATACAGCGGCACAACACAAATGATGCAAAATTCTACACGTCGTCGTCGTCCTTTTATTGCACGGCCAAATTGGATTTTCCAAAGCCATACATTACCGCGGCGGCGGGCGTTCATACGTTCAATGTAGTTAAACAGAAATGTACGAATTAATGTAATTTTTACCACATAATTTCTCATTTACCTGAACGCTCGCTCGTTTGAACTAAGCATATAGAATTACCTTGGCTCCAAATTGAATACGAATGTTTTATGACTAAGCTTGTAGCATTCATCAACAGGCTAGTCCGAAATTCGTTTTGTCGAATATCTTTTGATCAATAACCAAAACTATATATTGTTTATTCGATTGAAGATTATTTCGATGCTTTATTTTGGTCAACGTAAGGTTGGTTGAAACATGGTTATTTATCTAGCTAAATAAAGGCTCAATATTTGAACTTGAAACGGGTAACATACCATGATTTAAATGTTTTTGAGTTTTCCGATATTTCGGCACTGTTGCAAGCGCCATGTTCACGGACAAAGTGATGACACCGGCGGGTAGGCAAACCGTTATTGACAAACGAAACGATCTACCCTCTTCCTGAGTCTTTTATTGCGAGTTTGATTGTCACTGTCACTGTTACCACCTGTTTCAATACAAGTCGATCGCAAAATACTACTACACTCACCGTATCTGGTTTCATGTTCAAATATAGTTAAAAACCATGATAGTTTAAAAAGTTATATAGGCTCAAGGTTTACTATTGATCGAAACATGATAAATTAAGAGAAAATTTTATGCAAAATTGATTTCCACTGATTTTTTAAAGAAAATATTGCTAAACAATGAATATTTGAAAATAATATGCTAACAAATGTAATGGTACATTAAGTGCACTACTTACAACATTAAAAAATAGTAGATATCTTTTCTTATTTAATTCATTTTATTCAGCATGGAATGAAAATAATCGTGTGATTTCAGAGTGGAGTTGACCTAGTTAATTATTGACATTTTCCTTTTATTTCCTGCCAGCCAATAAAGTGTTTAAATCACAAAAGAGGAAACCATTATTTGTAATACAAGTATCGCCTTTGTAAATAAAGCGAACAACAACAAAAGGAAGCCTCCATTAGCATGCCGTTAGCGACATTACCTGGATTATATTTCTATAGGGACAGGGTGACAGGAGAAACAAAAAACATTGTCAGGGCTCAGTTGAGTAATAAGGTAAGCATCCATAAAAATTAGTATTATGTCTTCCTTATGATGCCAGTTGAAGGATATCACCTCATCTCTACCATCATAGTGTCGTCAAACCGACTAAAGGATTTATAATGGTGATCGGAATTTGCACATAAATGTAATTTGTATAGTACATACTCAAAACGAGTTGACGACCTCAGTGGCGCAGCGGACGAAGGTCTGCCTGCGAAATATGAGGTTGCGGGCCCTGTCCCGCTTATGTCTGTAGCGATTGGAACCGTCATTTTACTGTTCCCTTTTTAGGTACACATATCGCTCAGATCTAAATATTTGACACTGATATGATGAAAGAATGAATAGGCGTAGATACATAATAAACTACGAGTATCTTGTCTTTGTAAACGAAAAACAAGTTGCTCAAGGATTTGCACTCCCTCACAGCGCGACAACTAAGCTTAATTGACTTCCTAATCGGGCACATCTGCAGAAATTCCAATCGGGTATCTTAAGAGGATCAACTCTGAATTGACGTGAGTACTCGTTACGAGCCTCAGTTCTCGTTTTCCTTGAGGCTTCTTTGGGAAGACAAAACAAACGGTGAAACCAAGGTAGGCGTTACAATAATAACTAGTATTCGGACCGCTTATCCGATTGTTTCTTAGAACAAATCATGTTTGAATTTGAAAAAGATATTAAGGAAGATGCCGGGTATTCGATATTTTTATAAAGCCTTCCTGTGGCCAATATAACCCATAATAGGTTTTAGGGTATTTGGTTGGTATAATCACCACGCTTACCAGGCCAGTATATGACAGTACACAGAATGACAATCCTCCTAGTCTTCTGGTATTTGAATTCCTTATTCCGGTTTGACGAAAATGACATGTAAAGATAGGGTGTATCACACATTAAACAACTTCAAAATATTTCCGCTGGTGATAAAAGTATAAAACAATTTTAATTTAAGAAATAACATGATTTTACAAAAAAATTTTAGTTCTTTATTGTTGAACTTACCGAGAATTGTGACAAACAAAACTTTCATTGTCCTCTGAATACCTGAAACAGAAACAAAATTACTGTAATTGTATAATCAAAAACGATTTTACGATCAAATTGGAGCATTATTATTTTAATATAAATAGACATTTCGTATTTCGTTATCGTGTTAATTTTCGAGAATTTCTCCATTTTCTCCATAACATTGTGTAATGAAAGAGGTCTCACGAATTATTGAGGTGTACGATTTTAATGAGGACTTAACAAGCGTCTTCGTATTTTGTTCTAGAAGTATTCGAAATATACGGTGTTTATTATCATAACTTGAACCACTTGCCTCAGCCTACAAAATTGTGATATAATTTAAATAATTTAACGATAATACATTGATGTAAAATACTGGATAATTATGAGTTTTTTATTCATATTGCATAGAAAGCACATACTTAACTGACTTTGACGAAATAAATGTCTTGAATACTTCCAGAACCAAATCATCGAAATCTTAATTACCAGCCATCCTTAGTTTGGGGAAGGGTTCGGCCCATTATAGTTAAGCAAATTATATCCTTATAACGGTACTCACACAGGTTGTTGTTCCAATTATAATATCAAAATATTAATATATAACTTTGTAGAATTCTCAATATTATTTTGGGTTGATTGATTCTTTACTATAAACACCATCTACCATCTACCATGGATGACCATGAAGTCTTCTATATAACTAGCTGGGCCCACGACTCCGTCCGCGTTGAATTATATTTATGGAGGCCACGTTTTATTATAACTATATTTAATAGCCTTAATAGTTTTCACGCGAGTTGACGAGCAACTCAAATTATTATACGACATACTTAAGCTTTTATTAAGTACACCGGTCGTCTGAAAATACTTTAAAAAGCGCAGATTTCATGAAAGCCAAGTTCTTTCGGTTGATAACGTTTTAATAACTAGCTAACGAGTTAAAAGGTTTTAGGAATTGTTTTGAAGTTTTGCTAAATATTCGTGCTATGAAAAACAGATGTTGTTTTATCCTTGCAAATAAATCATAATATGAATTTATGAAGTATAAAAGGTTAATGTAGAATATAATATATTTATTTGCTTCAATACACGTAATGTTTTGTTGTATTTCTTTTTGTTTTTTATTCGGTCTTGTTTCAAAACTTACTAGTAAATACTGCTTAAATTGCTAAATGCAACTTAGTAATGGATAATGTCATCGTTGGTGTTTCATTATAAGTAAGTAAAAGTAGTTTTTCAATCACAAACTATTTGAATTAAGAGTTATGTGATAGGTAAATTTATCGATCAATTATCTAGTCGAAACTATACCTAGATGTTGTCATTATAGGCCATAAGATTTATACCGAAAACTTTTACCAAGTATCAAAGTAGTTCTCAAAATATTACTCAACAATCGTTACTGAACAATACAAAAAACACCAAAATATTTTAAAATAAGTTTTAAAAGTTTCTGTTTTTAATCAAAAGTAAAGTAAATTTTAGTAAAGTAAATAAATAAATAAATTATTAGTACTTAAATAATTTTTATTTAAATTATTGGTAATAATACTTACGGGCAGCTATTCTCAAACTCCATAAAAAGTCTTTAAACTGTCACAAGTACCACCAACACTATTCAAAAACATTAGCAACTTCATATTTAAATTTGGAGCGAAATTCCCGCTTTATACAAAGTATGTGAAACTTGCGCCAAAAGTACCGGCTTGGGCGGAAGAGGGCGGGCGGGCGGCTGCGGCCGCCGACGATGGACCGCGACTGAGCCGAGCGCTGCCATCCTCCCGCGCTTCACCTTTTTATATAAACCATATACCGATTTATATATTTACTCACACTCATACATATTTAACTTTTTTCCCATTTCACTTCGTTTATTCTCCGTACGGCGCTCATGTGTGTGTATAGTTGTGTTCATAAAGGGTAAGGTTTGGCAGTAACTATAGTATATAGATACGCTTTGAGCGGAACGTTTTGAGCAATACAGTTAGAGTTTCCTTTCAATTTAACGTTTCATTTTTTGAGATATATTTTAGGGAAAAATGTTATGCCAATTTACGTGTCGTTCCCGTAAACACTATGGAACGGAGCGGCCGCGTTATTATTTAAATTTTTCACCCGGTGTCCCACAGTTTTGGTAATGTAATTTCAACAGATCCTTTGTTATTTTAATCAGTACATTTTCAACTGCGAATGTGACGTTCGAAGCTCATGATAACAAACAGAATTATTTTAAAACTGAATTTCAAATACGAGTACATAGTATTTATTATTCTGTGTTATTATGATTTTCCCGCGGTAAAGAGTAGGTGATAATTTGTGCTGTTATGACGTTTGAGCTTGACAAAGCTACTAATAAATATGAGTATATCGTTTGAGCTTGAATGAAAAGTATAATTAAAATTCGTTTAGTTTATGACACCAAGGAGTATTAAATATCAAACATAAAAAAATTCCTCACAAACTATAATAATAATAGTATAACGTGCGCAATTGTTACAGAACTCATTTCTAATTGCGCACGTTATACGATATTGTCACTTTTATCTTTGTAACAGCTCTCATAGGTGGTATCAAACAATGCAGCACTATTTGTACAAGCTGCAATAAACAACTGATGTGAGTGAGATAATGGTATCGCAGTGCTGCAATAACACCCAATACCGTCGGCGTTCGTGTCATTCAGTATTTACGACTCTCCGTGCAGCTTGGGAAGGAATAATGAAAGCTGAAAAGCGCAAATTTCAGACGACTTATTATTTTATTTGTGAAAAGAAATTAACGCGCTTGGAAGAATAAAATAAAAGACAATAATCTGAGATGATTTGCAAAAGGTAATTCTACGCCTCAGAACTTACCTATAAGCCTACTTATTGTTATTGATCATTAGGTATATCTATTAGTTGGATGTTTTAAGCTACATTCTGGTTCGCGGATTTTCATGCAAAAGTTCCAGAGATAGGTACGTATTCCCATACGGCTTCTTATATTCATAAACATCACAAAAACACTCACCAAACGATGTATTTAACAACAACGCACGTTCGGAAATTCCTGATTTGAATTTGAAGTGAACGGAAATCGAAGCTAAAGCTCTAAAACTATATGGAAGTATGTGGAAGGAAATAGCTCTACTCCCCCAGGCAAGTCTAGGGCAGGACATATTGGCAAGCAGCTCGCATCGATCACTGTTTATTACTTGACTCGCGACGGTGCCTTCATACTGGACTGCCTGCAACCGATTGCTATCATAAATTTATTACGCTCTGTACGATGCACGTAATTTTAGTATTTCGAAAATGGATTTTAAATTAACGTAACTACGAGTACAAAATATATTCCCCTTCATTTTATGTAAGGGAACTGGCGAAGTTAAACACAAGTCCATGAAAGAGGAGGTTGGATCAGTATTTCAAATCTTTAATCAGAACGTTTAAGCCTCGAGCAGACCGGTTGCGTATACGTACACGTAAGCGTAGACGTGCACGTACCACTGAGTTGTAATGTATGGGAATGTATTAGACAGGACACACCGCTTGCGTAACGTGACGTGCGCGTGCAGTGCGTCCTGTCACATACATTCCCATACATTACAACTCAGTGGTACGTGCACGTCTACGCTTACGTGTACGTATACGCATCCGGTCTGCTCGAGGCTTTAACTTTACGTTTAAAACTGAATAAAATTATACTGTAGGTTTTTTTTCTAATCAATAAGTTTAACTTATATATTTTATTCAGTTTAAAAAGTATTATTATATGAATTGTAAATACGTTACGTATGATTACTGAAGAAAATAAAATTTTACTGTAAATGTCTTATGTTTTTATATTAGTTGCGTAAATAAACCCTTTGTACAAAGATTTCTGCGGAGCTGTTTGTTTGTTCTTTGTTTCGCCAACTTTCTGCACAGAGAGTGTAAAACTATTTACTGAAAAGACTCAAAGCCTTATTCTAATATGAAAACGTTTTTCTCTGATGAAATACCAAAAGAGGGCAATATATTTATTTATTTTGTGAGTTCGGTAATGAGAAATGGGAAGGTATTTGTTAATTTAAATGCTTGGTAATTATTTATTATTTAGTGTAGTTTACAAACCGAACAAACTCGTAAAATAAAAGGGCAAATTTAGATATTCTGACTAGTTTTAGATTAATTTTGTTTCCATAAAATGTACCTAGATTGTGTTGCTAGAAAGAAATTCATTGTTCTCACACTGAATATTTTAAATTTCTTTCTTTAAAGCCTTATGAAGTCCGACAAATAGTATAGATAGATAGATAGTAACCACTGCAGATTCACTATTATCCACTATCCAAGTAAATTTCTATCATCATGATAGTAATAAAGAACTTTAATAAATAAATAAATATTGCTGGACATTTCACACAGCAAAATCTAGGCCCGTGATAAGCTATAACTATGATGTATAGTTGTTTTTTTTAATAATACATTAGCAAACGTAATCCCAACATCCACGATACTTTTAGAAACTCTTCTATTGTAACACTATTGTATCATCATGAGGTTAATAAATGAAAATTTTCCACAAACTTTCAAAACAACAATAAATAAATAAATAAATATTACTGGACAATTTTACACAGCGACAACTAGCCCCGTGGTAAGCTAACAATATCAAACGCTTAAGACTAAGTACCCTAAGGAACCGGGTAACGACCTTTTTCTACTCCCTGCAGATATTATTTTATTTTCTTAAGAACAAGATAGTCTGCACGATTGCAGTTCAGGAGTTGTAAAATAAACTATCTGAAACAATGTCTATTTTATCGTGAAAATCCGATAGTGTTGCTTGTAGTCTTGGCAGCGCAGGCGGATGAGGGAACTCAGGAAACAAGATGAATTTCTAAAACAAGACTGGGAAATCTGCTTTGGTGTTGCACTTTTCGTAGTTTTAACAAAAAGGTTTAATATATGGTCGGGAATTCGCAGTGGTGTTTTAGATGTGGGCGTAGGATTTGAGATTATTAAATAATGTAACATGAACATTTTTTTATAACAAATTCACCCTTGTTTATCCAGAATGGCACCTCTTATGTTAAGTGACAATGTGGCCTAGGATGAAACACAAAGGTTTCCGACAGAAGCAGCTAACACATCAAGTCTTCGCAGTGCGAATAATAAATGTGTAAATAAATAAATAAATAAATGTGCAGAACGGTAATTATCTATAAAGCTTTGCTCTGGAATAATAAAAGATAAGATTTATTAACTAAAGCGAAATAAACAAAATACATGACATGTATAAAGAAAGCTACCTATTTGAATTTCTTCAATGATTTTGCTATCCTCTATACGGCGTAGCACAATGGCTACGAGATGCTACGAAATGTGCTACGGATCCGCTCAAGCATAGAAACAATATTTAGAGTGAATTCAGTCAGATAGATATTTTATCCTTGTCTTTTGTTTCTATGTTGTTTACGTTTATATCTACAAGCGTTGTGTTTAAAACCACGTTTAAAACAAATAAATATTTTATTTAATTATCATTAAATAATTCAACAAGGTAAGTTACAAAAATTAAAAAATAGTAAAATCGTACTTATAAAAAACTACAAGATGACAACGTTACCTATAAACGATACCGTAGTGCTCGAGTGAGAGTCAAATCCACGCCTTCCAGTTAAGCCCTAGCTGAGCTAAACTGGCATGAAGGCGTGGGTTCGACTCCCACTCGATCTTTTAATTTTTTCTGAAGCTTAAGTATGTATTCTCTATAAAACAAGGAAAATGGATAGTTTGCTGGAAAAATTATAAAATGTTATTAAGAAGTTATTTTTTTGAAGTTATTTATATAGCTAGGAAATAGGGCACATTGTTTCCCGCCTTGCTATATACATTCGCATAAACGGGCACCCACGATACAATTCACTATTTTATTTCAAATAAGTATACTCGCTTCAAGCAATTTCTCCAAACGAAGACGTAACGTGAACAATTTTCGCATAAGACCCTCGAATCTGAAGAATCCTTTGGCAAATAACACGTTTTGTTCCATTTGATGGTTCCAATTCGGAGAAGTGGCGGAGTAGGGTCACCGTATCGACACTTCAACGTCGTCTGTACTGTATCGATCAGTCTATTTTTACTTAAACAATACAATCTCAAGATTGGATTACTTAGGTTATAAAACCATTACAGCCCAAGAGCGTAACTTAAGCCTTTTTAGATTCGTATTCTTTGATTGATTTCATATAACAATTTATTGTTATAAGTGAAACTTAGAAACCTCCGTGGTTTCCTTTGTGTTATTTTTATTTTTCCTTTGTCATAATGTTTTATTTTATGAAATGAATAAATAAAACAATAAATATATCTTAGTTATATGAAATTACTCACGTTACATCCTTACAAGTAGGTTATATACATATTCAAATAAAGACAAAATATTTAAAATTGTAATAAATTTTTTTTTAATAAAGAATGAATATATTTATTTTCATCTAAACGCTCTGCTGATATTAAGTTATGTAAAGTTTTTATTATAAAATATTTTTATTACATAGTATCCAATATACTACTTGCTGTTTTCTCGTGGTCCCAGGATTTTGTCCCATTAATGGGACCACGAGGGAGAACTGTTTCTCGTAGTCCCATTGTTGTGTAATTACATCCTGTATATAAAAGTTTGTGGTTACCAAAAGAAACATTGATAATAAATGTAGCAATTTCATATTACTTAGGTAAGAATAATATTTTATCTCAATTTTTCTAAAAAATACTTACACTATCAACTTGACAAATACGAATATCAATGCTACGCCGTTTTTGCTACCGTATTTCAGATGAACATAGATAAAACTTATTATCTAAATACTATGTATGTCTGTGCCTTGAAAACCTTGTAAAGAAACATACATATACATCTGATCAATACGCCTAGACAAGCCTCAGTGAAACTTTATCTCCGTAGTAAAAACTTGCCAGGAAAAGAACATGTTTATTGCAAACCGTTAGAGCACACTACACATAAATTAGGAGGAAAGTAACATCTTTTATTACTTGTACGTTTTTTCATTGAAATCCTGCCGGGTGGATGTTTACGTACTGTTACGGCCTGTTTTAACGGGCAGTTAAACTCTTAAAAGTAATTTCAGATTTATTTAGTGGTTCTAGGATTTTACGAGAATATTTCCTCACGTTTTATTGCATTTGAATAGTTTTGTTAGCTAATAATTTCTAAACTATGAAGCTTATAATACTTTGTAGTGTAGTTTATAAGCTTTGACGCTTAGCGAAAAATTTGAAAAATATGTGACTTGCATTAAAGATAGTTACATCAAATTTTATTTATTTTATGTTTTAAAATTGAAAAATAAACTTGGACGTTCACTTACAATTAAAATGCTCCACAATAGTTAGTTAAGTTGGCAACATCATTCTCAGTTTCATCCCGGAAGTCACATCTCTACGTGTCCATTACTGGGTGCGCATTTTTCGTAATTTCCGGTCTTGCGGCGGGAACTGTGGTTACGAATGAAGAGATACTGATGGGTACTTTTGCTAGGAGTTTAGGGAGAAAATACTGACATAATCAAGGAATTCAAGGCTTTCAAACAATGAATCAAATAAAAATACTCTTATTGTGGCCTTATGTATAATAAAAAATATCTATCTATGTATGTAATATTATATTAAGTATATCAGAAATCTAGCACCCGTAACACAAGCTTCGAGCTTACCACGGGGCTAGATGTCGCTGTGTAAAATTGTCCAGTAATATTTATTATTATTCTCTTTATTATTATTATTAGGATTATAACACCCTATCCCGTCGTATCACCCGGCACCCGCGGTAAGATAAAAACACTTAAATTACAACAAATTTGCAATGATTTTGGCAGTCCTGACTTCATTAACGAGATAGGAAATTCAATATGCGCGACCAACCGGTGGGAACCAAAATAGTCGCAGTGGCTTAGAACGGTAAGCCATTATCAGTAGAGTTAAGTCGAAGGTTTACTGTTGGACACAGGTAAAAATCCAGTCAATTCCGATGCGGCTTGTATCGTGAATACTAATCTAACACTAAATCATTCATCCATCTTGTTAGTAGCCCTCCAATATCCGCTAGCCGACTCGCGGCCTCCAATTCGAGAATTGTTCAGCCCAATAAACCATCTATTCTACGTGAACTTTGGTCTATCCACTGGTATTTCTACAATCTGATGAATTGCTTATCCTAGTCATTAGTGTCAACAACTTCAAGAACTTAATTAAATCTCAAACAAAAGGGAAGGCGCTATATAGACATGAGATTTACCTCTGTCGGGGTCATGCAGGTAAGGTCAACCGGTTGTTGGGACATTCGATTTAGGCAATTAAACATTTACCGGTACCAAATTTCTCCATCGACGTTGCTATATTAAATTACAAAATGTTAACGTTTACGACCCCAAATCTGTAACAGTCACAAAGTATAACTAAAATGCCTTACTCGAAACATCTTAATGCCAAATATAAAGTTAATTTTCGACATAAACCCACTAATGAATAATTAGCCAACTCCGGTCGTGGTAATGAAAAGTACGGTCAGGGTAAGAAACAGACGAATGGCGGCGATAAATTGTCTGTACCAGGCACAAGGGATGGGAACAAATCATTTAAATTATGCTACTCATACCCACGTACTTATTTTTGGGTAATTTTCTGCATGTTCTATAGTCTTACAATAGTACTGTTGGTGCGCATCATCATATCAACCTATACTATGTCCTACGACTGAGACGGGTCTCCCTAACATAATCCATTCTAGGTCTTGGAGATTTGGTATAATCTCCACGTTTAACAGGCGAAGTTGTTGCTCGACTTCTGGTTATTAATTAGCATAAAAAGAGTATAATAGGTACTTTAACTCTGGAAGAACTTTCAAAACATCAGGCATCGGGACCAAGTTGCTTCTGAATATTAATATTCTACAGAAGCCTTATTATTGTTTAACCCTGAATAGAGCGCGAGCCCCAGTTCATAATAAAAAAAAAATATAAAAATAAAGAAGTAATTTCTGGGTAATTATGAGCCGCTAAAAATTTAGACATAAATAGTTTAGACCGATCATATGAATAACTCAATGTTTTTAATTTTGCTAAATTGTAACAAAATTTCCAACATTCTACCAAGTTTGGTGCCCTATAAATAATCTAGATCATAAGACGCAAAGGGTAAATCCATGAATAACATTGAGAAGATCCCGAGGCGCGGTCGAATCGTTTACCGACGCTATTCCTCGTCTCTCATACATTTTCATATCCTCATCCACAAAACATACTTTCCTTCACATCCCTAAGCCTTGCAATAAAAACGTTACTATGTAGTTACCTCTCCCTCACCTAAGGAATGGAGTAAAGTTCTCGAAAGTTCCTCTCGTCCATTTTACAGTTCTGTCTGTAATGATCCCTTAGCCTTGGGTGGTGTATTTTTATCTAAGAATAGGAAGTGTTGATTAAGGGGCGAGCAAGCGAATATTTCATGATAAATGAAACATTAACGTACCTAACACCAAACTTAGCCTAGTTGTTTGTTGAACAATGTATCAATTAAAGAACTTATCAAAAATTGTCATTACGATACTTCATTTTCGTAAGTACGAAAAGAGATTTTTATGTGCATTGTTGTCTTTTGTGAAGCTAATAAGTAAATATATACACCGTGATCGCTAATAACCCGAAAGATTTAAACCACGTATTTTTGACGACATTACGAGTAAATAATGTTATTTCAACATGGGTCTAATTATGTGTCTTAATTAAATTACAATTTCGGTACAAATTAAATCGTATTTATTGCCCCTTCTTCTGTGAACAAGCCGTTAGGTAAGAAACTCTAGTTGAAGAACAGAGAGCTAGCATGACACTTCACGAATCGCTCCGAAATCACACGACGAACCAGAAGTGTCAAGTTATGTCTAGCACGATGTTTGTATTGAAATTATTTTTATTTATTGGCACCACAAAATATGACATGCTCACGCCCTTAGGGTGTGTTAGACTGGAGATTTTTTAACTTTTGATTTGTTGTAAATAATTAATATCTCCTTAATTATGAGTTTTTGGACTATATGTTACATAACTTTTTATACTCTAATTAGGCTCTAGTATCGTTATCTTAAATCTTTCGGGTTATTAGCGATCACGGTGTATAAGAAGTTTTAATCGCGTGATTTTATATATAAAGACCCGTTTTAAACTTTGTAATTATGTTAACATATATCTCAATGGTACGATTCTATGGCCACTTCTCAAAACATCATTGGATTTACAACAGACACTAAACAAAATACGGAAAAAAACTCTTTTAAATATATTTCAATTTCCATAGCGCTAATGTTGAGAAGCATAAAAAACTCAGCTTTAGTAAAACCTCCGCAATCGACTATTTCCAAGTAGCAAGAGCAAGAATAAAGCGAGGTACAACGCCAGCGGTCATTACACCATAATACCGCGCTCGAATGCAACTCGTGATCCAAACAACACCTTTTGTTCACTACATTACTAACTCACCTTTTATTTTCACGAAACAATGAAACATTCAAACGTTTGGTAGAAAATTGTTTGGTCTTTTCATACACAGAGGTAAAGTCTGGCTTTGTTGGGGAGAAAGCTTGATTTTCATACCAAACAAAGTGGGTTTGAACATGGGTAAAAAATAAATTAAATATGGCTGGACAATTCACACAGCAACATCTAGCTCCGTAGTAAGCTTGAAGCTTGTTACGGGTGCCAGCTTTAATAAGCATAAATAGATATTTTTATTATCCATATATAACACCCAGCTACTCGGAACAAATATTTGCTGATCGTACGAATTTTTGTCCCGAGGTGGGAACCGAACCCGCATCCTCTTACGTAGCAGGTGGAACTTCGCCCACTGCGCCACAGAGGTCGTCAATATGTGCGAATACACTCGGGCACCCACAGCCTGCATAGATAGCATAGATTAATAATGCTCTTTGGGAAAATGCAACCGGGAAATATTAAGCTCGTTTCGAGGTATCGCTATCGATAAATGTTTATTGAAACGACAGGCGCATGTAAACTGGAATTATTACTGAATTCAGCCAATTTATTTTAATAATTTAAAATTCGTTCACCCGCTCATAGCATGCACGCATGCACACACACATAGAAGCCAAACCTTTAATAAAATTATAAATGCAAAAGTCAATGTGTGTGTGGACGGAAAAATGTTTATAACTCGTTTGGGATAACAGATTATTTATTGCTCAAAAGAACTAGATTATTCACTTATATGAAAATAAAACAATTATTATAATTAGTGTTTGTGATTACTTCCTATGTTTTTAAATGTACTGTAGCGAGCCGTAAACCTGTAAAAGCCGTGTTGGCTAAAGCGGCCTTCGAAATCTCGGCCTTTTTGCTTCATTTGTTACCAAGGAAAATTAAAAGGAACTTCATGCAATGGATTCTTTTAGCGATGCATATATTATTATAATAATAACATGATAATCAAAACATAAACTGACGAGTATAATATGCCATCCACATAATAACAACGCCCGAAACACCTTATTCAAAAACTTCCTCCAACATGCAATTTACAAATTCTCTCGTGTCCGAAGTTCAATTAAAACTCCGCTGCGAGCGTACGAGTACATAGAGCGTCGAAAAAACGCGAATTTTAGCCAAAACAAGACAAAACAACTGAGCTGTCCGTCAATCAAGTACCGTAGCTTTAATTACAAGCCGGCTGCGAGCCATTGAAATGCATGGCAATGCCGATGCAGTACGCCTAACCGCTAATAAACCACGATATGTCAGGACAGTAGGTACAGCAAATGATACTTGAAGCACAGAATTAGAATTATATTATGAAGAGCTCTGTGGGCAAAGGTCCGTCTACGATGCAAGAGGTTGCCGGTTTGATTCCCACGGGACAAATAAAAGTGAAATAATATATGAAAAATACCATATACTCGTTGCTTTTTGGTATATGGTATATTTCATATTTTTTACACTAGCTGTCACTTTTAGTACACCTTATACATACAAATAAGGTGTACTAAAGAAATGGGTAGGCCCAGCCGCTTCTTACCGCCTGCCCACTTCATAATACACCACTCCACGAGTTTAATTAAAACTGCACCTACTTCAGCCTTTCAAGTTTATTTTTATACCAATTCAAGTCTGTAACTTACAAGTTTGCGCTCGAGAGTTCGTATTGTAAAAAATATTAAGATAGTTAGTGAAAATATAATTACTTAGAAACCCAGAGAGCTATAATGGGTTCTATTGGGGAGACAATTGCTGTACAATAAAACTGAAGTACATATTTCAAACAGCTCCTACACCTACACTTCACAATTCATTTGAGAGCAAAATGCTTTCAATAGGTAAGCTAGTAATGCAGCCATACTCCCGTTTGGCTCGAGGTAATTAGCACGTTAATCATTTGAACCCAAACTGCCAGTTACGTTTTGTGAATGGGTCAGAGCACAGACAGGAACAGACGAGAAACCTACAGAAGTTTTTGGCGTTCACGAATAAATAATATTAATTATAATTCTATATTATTAACGAGTAGATAACAACTTAAATTTGATTTATCGAAATCGTAATGATACAAAATCAACGACATTATTAATTAAAGTAATTTTATGTACCTACTCTTATATGAATGGGCATGTGAATAGAATGTCAGAATGAACCTACCAATAATGACTTATAAATTGTGTAGGTATGATTGCACAGAACATATAATTACTACGAACGATATTTCACAAAATCGAGTTTGTAGTAATTGAACATTTGACTTACTGTTCGAAGGAACAAAATGTGAATCTTAATTCTCATACGTTTACGCCAAGTACCTGCTCTGCTATACTCTTAATACCTAATTTAATAAGGTCTTAGTTAGTTCATTGTTACTGTGTAAGTCTAATTAACTCCTTGTAGTTTGAATATTCTGTTGCCAGGCACATAGCTTACACACGAGCAGTATAAATAATAAAAAAAAAAAAAGTAATATTGAGTATAGTTGCTCGTATGCTGCCTTCTGTCTGACAACAGCCTATTCAGTCTACAAGCCGGGCGTTTATCAGGAAGTCAGGGGATGTATGTCCTTTTGCGCATTGTCTTGTACACGTGCGTTGTTGTGGCTTCAATATGGGCATCAATGCCTTGATTATTATCTATGCAGTTAAGATATTAAGACACTGGTTATGATGTAATGGAATACCTGTAGTGTGTAACTTACCTACTAATGCCAAAATAAATAAAAATATAAAATATATTACAAAATGAAACCCAGCATATCTTATACGTAAAGAATTAATAACTTATGTGGGGTGGTACTATTCTTGGGCAGCACCACACGACCAAGGTTTTCCTTATTTTCTCGCAAAAACAAAGCTTTATTAAGTAGCTTATAACAAAGCTGTTGTCGGTTCGAAGTTAAGCAAACAAATAAGATTCAAAAAGTTAGGAATTTTTTGCTATATAATGCGAGAAAAATCATATAAAATATGCATTTTTTTTTCTAGGTCACGTTGACTTTTTTCTTGGCGAGAGAGATTACTTAAATAAACCATACCTCATCATACCTAATCAAAATCACGTTTCTCTCGGCAAATACAAACTTCTTTCTTTTTACTTTTACACCCAAACACAGCTTAATTCCAAACACGTATGAGAAGTTCATCGGCAGCTTTGTGTTCATCTCTATCGCATCCAGTTGTCTATATCCAGTTTATTTCACAAGGAAACGGCTACTGCGATCGACAGCTTATAACATTACCTACGTGACTGTGAGAAATGAGTTTTTAAATGGATTCTCGCGCGCTAGGCGATGGTCCTTATACTCGTACAGCTTTATTGCAGAGCCGAAATAGACGTTCTGTTATTAAACACACTCTTATTCTTGCAGCCTTCAGATAAAGGTCGCTATATATTCTATTTTTATATACCTTTAAACTAATAAGGAGCTACGTAGGGGCACCTTATTATTCAAAGTATTTTTTTGCAATCATGTTGTATGAGTATCCCTACTGATTTCTTACTAAATCTCTAACAGTCGGCAAAGTGTCTTATGTTGTTTTATCCCTATCAGATGGGCTATTAGACAAACCGAACTATAAAATACCTATTTCGGCTAAGATAAGATATTATAATACTTGTGAAGTTTAGACGTAAATACTAATTCAGAAAAGTCAATCAATTTAGCATTATATATTTTGTATATGAAATAATCTCAAAGAATTGAATAAACCTAAGTGGAAGTGGATTACTAACTGCCGAACCCGCCGCTAATCCCTGTCAAACGCCAAAAGGTCATAAAAGGAAATTTGCATAAAATTCAGAGTCTGTACTCAAAGCCGACGGATTTTTTACGCGCACATTAGGGCATTACGCCCACGCTTGCTGAAATAATATTTTTCAAGCTGTTGAGTTGCTTTTTATTTAGATCGTCGTCGTCGGTTAATGAGTTTCTGAACGCGGTAAATAAATATTGTGTCGGCCACGGTCTTTATGAAACCATTTAATTCCGGGTGTTGAAAGTCTAACAGAGTTCTCATTTTGTATACATAAATGCGTTTTGTAAGATTTTGTGCGATAGGTTTATACTTCTATGGGGAACGTTGTTCTAGAACTTTAAAGTTTATGTACGGTTACAAACACATAATATACAAAAACTTAGCATAAAACATTAAGACATAAAAAGAAAAAATTCATAAGCAATTCATAAGAAATTACTTACTTATACCTTATAAATACTATGGACAGTACCATAGTACTTATATGAAAATTTAATGTCGTCATCAGTTGGCTCCTACGTATAATATTTGATTAAGGTATGATATTTGATAATATAAAATGCTTCTACGTTATTGATATTGGCGAATCGTCCTGTTTACTAGTTATTATCGTGAATCCACGAAATCCACAATTTGGTGAATTGAACCGTTGATGCCTCTATTGTTGATTGATCAGTCGGTCAGTTAAAATTAGGCTATTAATAAATCGTGGAGTTTGCTATATATCAGAGAGCTTTGATGATTTAGTCAGTAATTTACATTTCTGAACCAGAGGGCTTGTAATAACAACAGACAGAGACAAAATAAGTACACATCACATTTATTATAGTAGCAAATATTAAAACAGAGATCCGTGTTGGCTAGGTGGAAGCACACTCGACTTTCATTCCAAAGGTTGTGGGTTCATATCCTGGCGCGCACCTCTCAATTTTTCTTCGTGAAAATATGTATTAAGAGCGCTTTGAAAACGAGTGCTCTAACGGTGAAGGCAAACATCATGGGGAAACCGGCATGTTTGAGAACTTAGAAAAGTTTGAACGACATGTGTAATTTACCAACCCGCACTTGGTCAGAACGTGGTGTATTAAGAGATAAGTTATTGTATCCCAGCAGTGAGAACGTAAATAGGGGTGATTATGTATATTTTATGTGTGTGTTTTAACATTTCAGTCTTTTTTCGGGGTTTAGAAAGTGGGTAATGAGATCACAGACACTTTGTAGATTCATTGCTAGAGGTTAATAAGCATCTATTTGAAAAGATGCCAGCTTTTAAGTGGGGTAGTTGGCCAAATTACAAAATGGAACTAACTAAACAGTACCTAATAACATTTTTAAGGACAAGGTGGCAAATTGGCAAATGCGTTGAGTAAATGGACACATGTGGATTTCATGGAATAAAGAAAATTAATGAAGCCTCCGTTTTCATTAAATATATCATACACTTACTTATCGTATTAACAATGGCCTTTTAAATATTCGTATTATCAATGCATAGACTTTGAAGTGGTCAAATGATTGAGAGGAAAGTTATGATATAAATATAATATAAATATTGGTTGTCCACCAATATTTATATTATATTGACAATGGCCTATTAAATATTCGTATTGTCAATGCATAATAAAGGCTTTGAAGTGGTCAAAATGATTGAGAGGAAAGTTATTTACGAAACCATTAACAAAAGCAATCAATTACAAATCATTTTTGTAAATTTCAATATAATTTTGTGAAGTGAAGTGTCATGTTTTATTTAGTATTTCTAATTGAAAATTGATAGATGCATATCAAAGATCCCTAACTGTTATAATTATTAGTAGGTAACTTAATTATCGTAAAGTTATAATAGAAAACCTTAGTTAAACACAATTTATCGAACGTCTATTTCGGAAAATTTTACAACCAATGCTTACAAATCTTATTTGAGCTGGCAATACCTCGCGTATCGAAGCTTTTATTACGAACGCGGCCTCACGCCTTCTTTTACATACGACACGAAGCAGTAAAACATTTTATGAAACGCGACACTTGAAACTATGTTTTCTTTGTTGTGATGCTTCAAAGGCTTTGTTTTATCTTCACTAAAGGCGTAAATATAAACGTGCGAGGAATAAATGAAAACACGTTTACATTTGTGCTATCAAAATAAAAAAGTTCGATCAATTTAAATATCAATGCGAAAGTATTTTTAACGACTTTCTTTTATGAATATATAGATTAAATACTACGGTAGCAGTTATCTTCTTCTTATATATAAAAGAAAGTCGTGTTAGTTACTTCACTTATAACTCGAGAACGGCTGAATCGATTTGGCTGAAACTTGGCAGAGAGGTAGTTTAGAGCCGGGAAAAGGACATAGGATACTTTTTACGCTAATATAATGCGGGCGAAGCCGCGAGCGGAAAGCTAGTCTTATATATAAAAGAAAGTCGTGTTAGTTACTTCACTTATAACTCGAGAACGGCTGAATCGATTTGGCTGAAACTTGGCAGAGAGGTAGTTTAGAACCGGGAGAAGGACATAGGATACTTTTTACTCTAATAAAATGCGGGCGAAGCCGCGGGCGGAAAGCTAGTATTGTTATAAAATCGCATCGGATCACTGGCCAGCTAGAATTGTGCTTGCAGCATAAAAATGCAATACACCTGTCCAATTCAATAAGAACTTCAGTATCTTACAATTTTTACAAAACTACTCCGGTACAGTTCTTACGTTTAAAGGATGCTGAGGCAGGCACAGTTCTACAAAGAATGGTCACGCTCTGTGAGCCCAGTCACCACCTGAGATTTCAATTTCGCGACGTTGAATAAATCTATTCAAATTTCACCGCATTTTTGTTAAGCTGCTCAGCATAAAGCAATATATAGAGACAGTAAGAAACGAGCTCATATTAGAATATGATAAAGCTTGTTTGCGTATAATTCACATTAAGTATATTATTTAAACCCTAAATATAAAAAGAGAAATTGAAAATGAAGCTTAATGCATACGGGTTCGATAAAAAATACAATAAGGTTATTTTATTAACCGGATTATTAAATTATTCCTTGTCTTACCTTTAAATTTTATACATTAATTTTGCGTTTGAACATATATAGAGCTTGCTTGGCTTATTTGTTTTGATTCAAACTTTGTGATAAATATAATTAAATTTCTCTGATTTTCTCTATATAAACGATAAACGATTCATGTATTTTAGTTAGACAAAGTTTGAAGGAGCGAAAGAAAGAAGCGAGCGCCTGCATTTAAATGAAAACTTATTTGAATTACGTTCTGTATAAAAGATGGTGGAACATTATATTGAATTTATTCAAACCATTTTTTCCTTATGAAACGGGAGTGTTCAAAATCATCCGACAAGACTATATGGGTCAATTCACACAAGTAAATTGATGTTTATAAAGCCTACTTTTCTTGAAGGTGAAGAAATATCGTGCGGCCCCGGGGGGGAATAATCCACCATCTTCGCGGGTGTTGGGTAACTGAAATGACTTATTGAGATAAATTGTTTGCCAAACGCTCCAAACCGAATTTCCCTAACAGAAAACGGTTGTGTGGTGATTCAGATAAATCTCCATTTTGTGTACTCTGTAAATTGATGCTGGGAAATGTTCACCGTTTTTAATTTAAAAATATTTTTCTGTACCTATTGATTTCATAAGCAAAAAAATTATACCTTGAATTTTACCACATAACTAAATACGGATGTGGCAAGGGTCTACGTCTAATTATAAATATAATTTAATGGGAACCAGAAAATGTATACCTACTTTTTAGGAACTACCAAACCTTTTATTTATTAAGGAAATAGATAGGAGTTTTATACGACTTTGCCAGCTCAGCGCTGCCTTTGAAAGCGCAGTTAAATCAAAATGCTTATTGAACATCCTCTAACTTGTACTGGTGCAGTTCAAAGGAATACTTTTCTCAGGTATTCGTATGCCCAGCACTGTGCCAACAAAGCGTATTTTTGCTGACTTGCAAACATAATATTATAATCGAGTGCTATTTTTGGCTTACCATTCCATTTCGAACTCCCATGTTTGTACCATAAAGCAAATCAAAATGTTGTAGTCACTTTTCGAAGAGCTTACCACGGGGTTAGATGTTGCTGAGTGAATTGTCTAGCACTATTTATTTAAAAAAAAACTCGGTACTAAAATCGCGTTCTTCCCAACTTTTATATTACGCTCTGTTTGGCTTACCACTTAGGATAGAAAACGCATTTCAGAATCCCCCATATTCGGAGAGAAAATAGTATAGGAAATGTATCCGTGATTACATCCCACGAGTAAGGCACGTTTACAGGGGAATGCAGAAAATGTGTTCTGTTTTATTAGAGGGCAATAAATTCTGTACGTGAGCCCAAAATGGATAGAAATACAAAATGGAGATAACATTCAGATAACTATTTACCTAGTTATCTGATAAATATAGACAGCTTTTAGGGAAAAACAGGTAGAATTTAAATTCATGAAAAAAAACTGACTTAAAAAAATACAATAAAATCAATGCACTGGGTGTTTTGTGAATTGGCGGCGTGTTAAAAAAATTTGTCGGTTTGTTTATACTTATTCGATTTTACAGAAGAAATTGTATACATAAGATTTAAAAAATATCAAGAAAGCAGTGATCTTTTACTTTTATAATAGAGCAATAAATAGTGAACGTGATCGCACATATTTGATCAACTCGATCAAAGTAGGATGGGTAGAGGCGGGGAAAAAGGTTCTATTTAATTTACTTGACTTTTACTTTTTAAGCTGAACGGCAATAGAATGACAGACAGAGCTACAAAAATATGTCAAAACTAGCTTAGTCATATTTTTCTGAGCAGAATTGAGTAAGGTACTGTTTTTATTTTCTTAAAATGGTAAATACTCCTTAGATATGTCTCACAGATAAAAGTTATAACTATATTGGAAAATTAATTTAAACAACAAATATAAACCACGGAATGAGATTTCCTTTTCCAATCCAGTTAAAAGCTTATGAATTAGGAACCTACATTTTATCGGCAATTTTAAGTCGGAAATTGAAGGTAAAGATTTTGGTAATCCGCCGGGTATTTTAATTAATTGTGTGCGATGAAAGGCCTGTGATCCATTTTGTACCCGTAACAATTAATGTTAGGTACTAATTTCGAACGTTCGTGGTTTACCTTTAATTAATCGATTGTAATGTAATCGATTCTGTATCGGAGGTTTGCGGTTTTCAAAGGAAAACGTTACAGATTTCTCCCTCCATGGATGGTGTTTTCACCTTCATAATAATACCCGTAGGTATTCTATACTAATACAAAATCTGTAAGGGTCGGTCATAGAGTAATTTAGTTTGTTTTCAGGTTCTCGGTTACTGTTTATCGCGGATGATCATAAGTGTAAACAAAAGACTGTCGGGGGCAGCCCAAATCTTAGAGACCCAAAAAGTCTTTTTGGTCTCTAAGATTTGGGTATCTGAAAATAAGTGAAGCCAACTTGTCGAGATCTTTAACTAGCTATTACCTAAGACCACTCGTATAATACAAACTAAAGAAATAACTGGAAAGCCATCCATCGCATAAATAGAATCTAATAACAGAGGTGTGGATGAAGTCTGCAGCAGACACGTTCACTACACCATCTCAGGCTGAATTTGTTAAGAAAACAGGCTCCTTAATGTGAAGGTTTGACACATAAATTAAATCTATGTTGTTTTAACCGTTTCTAAATATCAACATGAGAACACTGAAGCGAACTGTTAAAGCAAAATTATTTACAAGTTAAAATTTTAATATAAGACCTAGTTTAATGGAACTTATAAATTACTTTATGTAGTAGGTACTAATTTACAAACGAGTTTTCAATAATGTATGTATGTATTTAAATATTAGTGTTTTCCGAAGTGTCCATGTTATAATCATGAGCCAACACTGCTATTATTCGGTTCATGGTTATTAGATTCGCCGTATCAAGGCGCCGGTTTTCAATAAAAATATGGCGTCGGGCACATATTTTGCAATTTCATTTCCCCTGGGAGGCACGGCGCGACACCTTATTCTTTGAGATGTTTAATATTTCTGCTGTAATCTTCAACCTGTCCGAGCTTCACATAATACATTACGTTTGCGACTGGACATTTGATGTAGAGAAAATAAAAGAAATATAAAGGACATCTTTTAGTCTGGAGCTGTGCAATTGATAGAAAGAAATACGGTGTTATTTTAGTAAAGATATGTGAATTTAGAATAGTATTGGGTATTTAAATATATTACTTATATTATAAAATAATATTATTACGTCCTACTTCTGGGACACCCCAATTTAACCAATCCATTAGAACTTTTATTTCAACCCTTAGAGTTCCCCTGTAGATCTTGGGGATTTGAAATAAGATCAAGTAGGTAGGGGGAGGGGGGGCACATTGATTCACGGGGCACATTGGTACAGTATCTATATCGCAAAACCTATAAACTCTACAGAGTCCGGCACATCACTAGAATGCTCAATGACATTCACAAGAAATACAGTTGTGACACCACTCGCCGCCAGTTTGCCGTTGGGCTTCAACGGTCACTAATGTTTTAAAAGTGGCGTGCGCCGCTGCCTACAAAAAATATACGTGAAATGTAATTGTGTCTCAGGAGGATACTCTTTGTTGTTTTTGTTATTATTTGTTACTATAGTTAAGGAAATGTAGTTATTATTGTATTTTAAAATGTTTTAGAGTGCAAGATTATTATTATATTTGATAAAATAAATTGTTTGTGGAAAAAGTCCTTTGGGGCACATTGATACGGTAATGTGCGGGGTACATTGATACGTATAATAGGAGAGATAATATAGTAGGAGGTTCCAATATTATATTTTTATTGACAATATTCAATGAATTGTGTCTGATTACTTAGTAAGTATATAACTTATTATATAATTAAGAAAATAACAGAGAATTAGTCTTGTTCTATGATGATAATATTGTTTTTTGTGATTATATTCCTTAAGTAAGTTAAGAGATTGATTATGGCTAATGTGCACTCTTGATTAAAAGTATTTTGCGAACTCAATCAATAAAATTGTTTTGTTTCTTAATTTTAAGTAATAATTATAGTTTATATTGGGTTTTTAGTCACTTTAAATTTGCATTTTATATAGATTTAAAATACGTATCAAACTGCCCCACCCCATGTATCAAAGTGCCCCACTGGTGGGGCAGAATGATACAAAAATGATTTTTTATAAAAATCAGTTTAGCTCTATACGTCGCCAGTTTTTGAGGTTTTTGCGTAGCCAAATTATAAGCTAAAATATCAGCCAATGCACACATCAAAAAAAATATTCAAATTTAATGCTTTATGGGCCTCAGAAAAGAGATTGAATTTTTGTGTATCAATGTGCCCCCCCTCCCCCTACCTATATTAAACGCATATGTTATTTTAATTACTTTAATAACGCGGCTCACATAATAATAGTAGATAATAATATGAACCCCACCAAAAAAATAAAATAAACCAAGTAGACTCAGAGCACAGAAATAAATGAGTGTTCCATTTGCAACGAGAAATCTATTCATATTTAGGTACCCTTACCTCATTCCACATTCCTTCCCCATTCAGCAGCGTCATTTACACCTTCCTATTAATTCCAAGGATGAAGTCAGTTGCAGAGACCCTCCGAATCCGCGCTTGCGATTTTTCCAAGCACCCATTACCGCATTTAATTCAATTCTCACTGTTTTAATTTGACTTGGTAATGTGAATGATGACGTAATTTCTTAATTTTCCTGGGGAATTAAGAAGGTAATTGCTTTAGTAGGACATACATTCAAAGTGATCATTAGCCGGGTCCACACCGGACGATCCATAGCGCTCCAATCGCGCGCGGCAGGAGCGCGATCCAAATGTGCGGGCGGTGTGGACGTGCCGCGCGCGATCCATGCGCTGGTAATCCACGCTCCGTGATCCAGGATCGCGGATCGCGCGATCGCTGATGCAGCTTGGATCATCCGGTGTGGACCCAGCTATTTAATATTTAAAAAAATACTTTTTTTAAAATAATTCATTGCATGTCTAAGAGGATTTGTTATTATTACTACCTACGCTACTTATATGAGCCGTGTTGGCTAAGCATAAGCACACTTGACTTTTATTCCGAAGGTCGTGGGTTCAAACCCCGCCGCGGGACTAGGGTTGTTGTTCGCAATATTTTGGCTCAGTATGCCAAACAACGCTGATGCCCGTCTTCTAGTCAGTTTGATGACACATGATGCAAGAGATGGGTTGGTTACTTTGGTTACACCATATTACATTAAACTTAAATACATAGCATAAACTAGTATAGTAAAACCATTCTAAAAATGAACTCCCCTCCACAAAACCGTGATGATTTCAACGTGTGAGAGGAAATACAGAAAAACAGAATACACAGAAAAAAAAAATTCAGAATTCGGTAGAGGGGCGTTCATTTTAGAAATGGTTTTACTATACCTACATAGACATACCTACCCTGCGTTTGTAGGTTATGTGAATATTCGAGAACAGCAGGTCACGACCTCGCATATGTGTGTGACAGGCCAAATGAACGCAACGCTATTTTTACCCGAAACAAAAAACTCTGAAACAAACTGACGGCAGTGTTCGTTTTAGAGCAAAACAAAATTACGTTTCGCTAGCACATAGCATACGGACATGCGGGCTTTTAACAACTACGCGGAAAATTGCAAAATGCCCATTTATCTTTATGGACCAAGAGCCTGTGATGGCCAGACCTTCCTTTAATTCACAAGCGTGAAAATTATTTCATGTGTATGTCTAACATAGGTAAGAATAACCACCAAACATGAAATCTGGATCGCGGTTGCTTTGGGAGATAACAACCTTTTACCTGTTATCTCCCAAAGGAACCACGATCCAGGTTTCATGTTTGGGGGTTATTCTTACCTATGTTAGACATACACATGAAAGAATTTTCACGCTTGTGAATTAAATGAAGGTCTGGCCAGACCGGGCTCTTAGTATAGACTAATAACCTGTGATGGCCAGACCTTCCTTTAATTCTGAAGCGTGAAAATTATTTTATGTGTATGTCTAACATAGGTAAGAATAACCCCCAAACATGAAACCTGGATCGTGGTTCCTTTGGGAGATAACAGGTAAAAGGTTGTTATCTCCCAAAGCAACCGCGATCCAGATTTCATGTTTGGTGGTTATTCTTACCTATGTTAGACATACACATGAAAGAATTTTCACGCTTGTGAATTAAAGGAAGGTCTGGCCATCACGGGCTCTTAGGTTATTATATTGGGCTGGAAAATCCCCGTTTTTATTTGGAATACTATCGGCTTGTCAGGTCAACCGGAACATAACTAGGCAGCATATTTTACTCAATAACTTTGATGTTGATCACTTATCGTTTTTGTGTAAGCAATACCAAACCACAGAATATATAAACCAAACTAACCGAAAAGGGCCGAGCAGACATAAGCATTCAGAGTTCGAATAGGCTGAAATTCCAGCCAGCTTTTCAAGTTTATGTGAATGCAAAAACATTCCAAATTCAAAATCCCATGCATCGCGCACCGCCGAACTCAAGAGTTCATTCAACTATTTTTTATCTGCGCACGTGAAAACGCAGTGCCGAGTACAACCGAGTATCTAGCCAGAAGAATAATTTTTAGGTTGTATTTTTTGCAGCGGCCAGTGGCCGGTCGGTGCTCGCGTTTTATTGCACACTATTCCGGCGAATAAACGCGCGAGGGGGTTTAATGGACCGGGGGATCAACCACCCTCCCCATCCACAGTATTGGCGAATATTGAATATTTTTGCTGCGGACAGATACTATACATACACTATATTGGCATACCACTAATCAGTGCGTAAAGTGCTTTTAGCGCAAAACTCATTAACTGACCGCAGCTATAGATTAAGTACTTTCAAGAAGAGCTGTATAATTAACGTAAATCTGCTGTATGTTTACAAAGCGTACATTTTATAAACAAAAATCATTTTTATCGGTGGTACCAGTCAAAAAAGAAAAGAGGTTTGAACCCCCGAACTTCGGAATGATATCGAGTGGGCTCCCACTTAGCCAGCACGTCAAGTCGAGTGATCAATATATGTAAGTATATTTCTATTCGTATCGATCTTTTGCTGCGCCATTATCCAAAGGTTGAACATGAATCAGCGCTTTTTCTCAAGAAACAAGAAAAAACTTGAAGACAAGAAAACAGAAAATTGTATAGGTATACGAGGCATATACAATTGCTATACGCTAAACAAGAAAAAAATCATAACTTTTTTTAAATATAAACATTACAACAGAATGACATCAGACGTAGTTTAATTGAATGTGTTATACAGATCTCTATTACCCGTTAACTCGATTAAAATTTTACTTTCATCACAAATAACAAAAATAGCAACTTAAATAGAATAATCCAGTGGGAACTATCTGCTCTATTTTCAGCAATTTCCAGTTTATATTACAAAGCGTCGGGTAATGCATACCTAGAGCGGAGCAGCAATATCGGTGGCCATTACCGATGTAATTGGCTCTAGAATGTTGCTGCAATAGACAATATAGAAGGCTGTAATTATTATATACACAAACATTACATAAAATATATGAGTATTACACGTAAAGCTACGATCTTATACAGACAATGGAATCAATACAATTTATGGTCTTAGTAGGTAGGTACGTAATAAACGACTTAATAAATAACTACATATGTATTTCTAGACGCCCCGAAGCTTGTTTTATCAGTACTAGATATCTGATGTGCTTGATAAAATATACATGCCAGATATTTTTATTGTATATGGCACACAGTTAAAGAGAAGTATGCGACAGAAATAGCCCATTAATTTTAGGAGCCTAGCAGTGCACGCCGACGAAGCAGAGAGCAAAGTACAAGATTATCTGCACTATACAGGGCGTCCCACGGCCATGCCACATGGAGGGAAAGTACCTTAAATATTGTAGATTGAACATTTTACTGAAAGAAGACATTATTTTAATTTAAAAAATAATTTAAACTGCATTCATAGATTTTTAAATAATTACATGGTTGAACCGGGAATCGAACCCGTTACACGAGAAAAATAATTATCCTGTATCTTTATCATACCGATCGAAAGGCTTCATCATAAGGATTATTAGTTGCTAAATAACATAGTGTCAGAAATAAAAGGAAGACCATGAATTTCAACATTTAATGTGAAATTTAGTTCAGAAAACCTGGCATTGCCGTAAAAACAAACAACTGACATTCAGCACATTTCAACTAAATTACATGTATGCAATTAAATAAATAAATAAATAAATTGTATTGATATCTTCACATTAGTACATGTATGCAATTAAATAAATAAATAAATAAATAAATAAATTGTATTGATATCTTCAGCGGACGGTAGATAATAAAAATAGACTTGCTGAACATAAAAACTGAAATAACTAGCTAAATGTATCAACGAAAATAAAAAAAACCTACCTAACAGATCAAACGCCAACATTTTTATTTCTGTATTTTTTTCAAAGAAACACCTGCAACTGTAATGTTTTGTTTTCTCAAATAAACAAAATGGCTGTTGCCACAGGAGATTTAATGAAATCCTCTTTTCGATCGCTCGTAATCCGGCCGTAAATGCAACATCCTCATGGCTAATGGGAAACTTTTGTTGGTAAATGCCTTTTAATGATTAGAGACATCATTCTTTGTCTCTGGTAAAATAAAATGGGAAATTAAAGGGCTATGACTTTAATGGGATCAGAGTATTGGATGTGGTTTTGTTAGTTGATTAACGCAACACTATATTTTGGTACAAAAAATATGGATTTTTATGTTGTTGCTAATTCATAGTCCTAATAAACAGTTAAGTAATAATTCCGATGTTTTATATTTGTAATAGCTTAGTATTGTAGAAGCTTTCTGAAATATTTTTAAAATTTACGGGGATCTGCTAATTAAGTTCAGCACATCGTTTTAAAGTCCTTTTTTATTTTTATCAATAGGATTTTTCATAAAAAAAAACAAATGTATTAAATCTGTGTAAAGTTTCCATCACATCTGTAAGCACTGGTCTCCATCATTTCGCGCCATTATTTTCAGAGTTTCCCGCCGTATTTTCAGAAAGCTTCTAGACTTACACAAATAAAATTTTACTTGTAAAGTATGCCGTTTTGAAGTCGCAAGTTTAACGACGCGCTGGTCTGGCTTTCATTCGGTACTTTACTTCGATGCAATTCGAATTTAAACCACAGTAAAATATGATTTCATATAATTTTAAACATTCAGGTCATTTCATTTGCTCGCACTAGTAGCAAATGTTAATAATTGATACGATCGTGTTTTTATATAGACTCACATTTTTAATACTCGTAGCTATCAAGGTGCACGTTATAAACAAAATAAGAACTCTTTTTTATTTAATAAACTTTACATTTAGAAACTAAACTAAAAACAAATCATCATATTCAGGTATTCTCTCTTGACGAGAGAGATGTCCGTAATACCTGAAAATAATTATGGGAGGCCTATGTCCAGCAGTGGACGTCCACTGGCTGAAATGATGGTGGTTATTATTTTTCGTTATTTATTTTCAAATTAAACAATACTTTCCATAGAGCCAAGGTTTTATTGACTCGGTACCCTGATATCTAAGGATTCCAAAGGAAGCGGAAAATGAAAAAGGAAGATTTAAGCTCGGACAAAGTTGTTTTCTTTTAAAAAGCTATTTTGAGAGTAATATCTTATTAATAACTTGCTTTGCTATCTACGTTTTATGTCCAGCCAGGGGTATAAAAATGTTAATGACTCCAGTGACCAATAAAATACTGAGATGAATGTTTTCTTCGAAGGTTTTTCGAGATAGTATTCGTGTAACAAAAGCTTCGAAGTTTTTATTGTCCAATGGTTTCTTAGAAAAGTAATAATGTACAGTAGTCGGAAAATATTGCCTGTGTTAATATACCTAACTGATCGATTTTTTTTAACATACCTACTTTTTATAAATCCATTATAAATAAACTTTTTATTGAGATACCTATTATGAGAAATATTTCCTTTTAGATTAACGATACTTATTAATCAGCAACTGCCATATTAACATGTAGTCTATAATCTAATAATCCGTCATTTATTTTCAAATTATAATCAAAAGTTCAAAATGCATAAAATGAAAGAAATATAATACGAACCGTTGGCTTATTTGATCTTCATAGCGCTATAGATGAGTATCTCTGCTTACGACCTAAAAGTTTATTTGCAGCTGTAAACAGAAAATTGCATTTAGTTATAGAAGTACCTACGTAGGTATTTCGCAATAAAAGGAGTCTCCGATAACTTTGGTGTTGAAGGAATCCAATTCAACCAGCGCCCAAACTAATAAAACGAATTAAAACACAAACACTCCGCTCTTGGAATGTTATTCTTTTACACCTTTTATTCTACACTAGCATGGATGTGTGTATAAGAATCTTAAGAATGTATTGAGTTGTGACTCTGTGTAGGTGCTACACACACACGTCAAACACTGAGTCGTTTTTGACTAGGGTGTTAAAAAGGTTAAAAAAAAGAAAAACAGATAGGTAACGTTATTCTATACATATATGGGCTTACTGCTGAGCAACATTTCCTACAATACCTTACTTATCTTAGTTCTAGGCTACCTCTCCACCAATTTTTAGCCCAGCTAAAAAAAGTTAAAATTAAAGTAAAAAAAAAAAGTATTAAAGTTTTTTTTTACCCACCATTTTGCCTATTGCCGAGACACGAATTATGAGAAATATTAAATTTCACTCGGATAATGAGGAATATGTTCTTAAAATAAATTGGAAAGGTAATTTTATTGTAGATAGGTATAACTTGAATGATTTCTGTGAAGTACACATTAGTCTATGCTCAGACCATTTAGTCAATCCCACTAGACTATTCATGACTCTACGGTCTATCTACGGACGACTTCCTCCTACCTAATTACCTACCTATTTCTTATACAAATAAAGGTGTTTTTTTTTTCAATAGACAGATTTATGTTCTCTTTTGCAGTTTAGTTCGTACAGCTAGGTAGGTCAATGTCAGATACAAAAATGGTTCTTCTGGCTAAGACAATTAACTATCTTAGCAAAAAAACCCTAAATTATTAGATAACAATAAACGACTTATATTTATATTTATAAATACTTACATAAAGTTATTTAAAAAATAAGTTGTAATAGATCTGTGTTTTGATAAGGTGAAATCCTAACATAACAATCAATTTAAAACAAGACTTATATCACAAATACAATGCGAAGCTGCAAAACAATAAGAGGTCCACACAGACAATTCTACATTTCACAGCGTTACATCCCGAGCCTGTAGTCTATAAAAAGTCAGCTATAAAATATACAGGACGTCCCACGGCCATGCCACATGGAGGGAAAGTACATTAAATATTGTAGATAGAACATTTTACTGAAAGAAGACATTATTTGAATTTTAAAAACAAATAAAACTGCATTCATAGATATTTAAATAATTACATGGTTTAACCGGGAGTCGAACTCGTTACACGAGAAAAATAATTATCCTTTAGCTTTATCACACCGATTGAAAGGCTTAATCATAAGGAATATTTTTTTCTAAATAACATAGTGTCAAAAATAAAAGGAGGACCATGAATTTTAACATTTAATGTGAAATTTTGTTCAGGAAAGCTGGCATTGCTGTAAAACAAACAACTGTTATTCACCACTTGAGAAGTACGCATCATTTCCCTATTATAATCTAAGTGCATGATAAAATGATAAAGAGATACGTAATTAGTATCTACATGGTTGTAATGTAATTAGTATGCAACAATTCGAGCCGTATCCTGACCCGAAAGACGCGTAAACTATTTTGTCCATGGCAATGCGGCTGGCTGATTCCTGAACTAAATTTCACATTAAATGTTAAAATTCATGGTCTTACTTTTATTTCTGACACTATGTTAGTTAGCAATAAAAAATCCTTATGATGAAGCCTTTCAATCAGTATGATAAAACTACAGGATAATTATTTTTCTCGTGTAACGGGTTCGACTCCCGGTTAAACCATGTAATTATTTAAATATCTATGAATGTAGTTTAATTTGTTTTTAAAATTGAAATAATGTCTACTTTCAGTAAAATGTTCTATCTACAATATTTAAGGTACTTTCCCTCCATGTGGCATGGCCGTGGGACGCCCTGTATATGTACTCGTATACCTACTCGTATTTATTTGCATCCTGTATACAAGGGGAGGCTGGTCGACAACTGGGCCTCACTCGTTATTTCTCGTATTCAATGTTCCAGAATGTTCACAGGTTTCCAGTTTGCAATTTTGCTTTCAATGCGCCGCGTCGCCTCATTTTATACATTTTCAGCACTCAGTCTGCCAGCCATTTTTATGATAAATCTATTTCTAGCGAGCTCTATACTTTTTTAAATTAGTTTATTTTAGTGTACCTATTTATAGCAACGAATCCAGAATGGCTAACATAATAAAACCTGTATATAATAGAGAAGGTTAACCAGTAGGTAAAAGACTGGCATCGTTATTCCTTCGCCTCTGCTTCAAAACCGCATGAAGAATTCCTTCGAATAAAACTAGATTGGTAAAATAAAATACCTCAGAGATCGCAGTCTAATATATTATATACATAATTAAAAACCTAGATAAACATAGATGTGCAAATGAATAAATTCTTTACCCGAATTTAATTCCTAAGGATTATTACATAGCATTTTTCAGAAGGCATTAATAGTCGCATATAATCTAGTTTATTATACGATAATTATAAAAAGACAAAAGTTAACATACACTACAAACCAACACATACTAAAATAATAGAACCTACATATCTCCTTAAACCTCTGATCCCAACACAAAAAGATTTCTATTAGTCACGGTCCACGGGACAGATCGCTGTAGGGTCCTCTTTAATATTCGCGGCACACAAAACCTTTTGATTCGGCTCATATTCATCATTCTTTTGACCTTTCTGAATTACATGATTCTGATATTTGATCTTAAATACAAAACTAAAAGTCAATAACATAATGCAAAAGTAATTGATCCACAAATAAGATTGCTTCTTTCGACCTTTTATACCTACATTACAAAACTCTGATCTTTTATCTTATGGAAAAAACAAATAAGTATCTACCAATAATAACTGTGTTTTATAAATTTCCCGTATCATATTCTTAATATTCGTAGTTTCTGCAAAAAATATTTCTCGTATATAACAGCATGAAGCAAGGTAACTCAAGCTACCACAAACATTTCCTAGATTCCCTTGAATTATGCAAACCGAAAGTACGTTGAAAAATATTTTCTCCGTACGTTCACGACCAAGCCGAAGTTTCTTTAAAAGGTTGGGAAAGAAAACAACATTTCTTAAGACTATTTCCTGTAGGTCTTATTAAGGCGAAGTTAGTCAAAGCTCAGCTATAATGGTAGAAATTTGCGGTTGGTTTGGTTTGGTCGGATTTTCATAATGTACTAATCTACATAAAGTACTTATTTCAAAAAGAACTTTTCCCGAAATGACGGATTTTCTATAGGTCTTCATTGTTTAATGTCGGAAATTCATAAAGCCTGACATAAAAGGTACATTCAGCTACATTATCTTTAAGTATGGAACATCCGTAAAGGTGGTACAAAATCCGCATACATTACATAGGTACTCCTTAGTTAGAGTGCAATGTGAACCTTCTGGGTTTTACTGGCCACTTAGGAATTTGTAATGACATTTGAAAAACAATAGATACATTGTGTTTACGGACTGAGTAATACCAACAAATTCTAATTCTGTTGTGCGTTAAAATGGATAAAAATACATTAAAATTTATAGACAATCAAAAAGGGAAACCTTCTTTGGTGCACGATGGACATAGGTACAACTTTTCAAACAAGAATAAATCTGGGACTAGCGTGTGGAGGTGCATCAATCGAAGTGAGTGCTCGGCATCGGTTACACTGAACAATGAAAAAACTGATATAATAAGAAAAAGTGAACACGCGTGTCGGTCGCACTTTAATCAAAATCAAGTGGATATATTTGTTGATACCTGTAAAAAGGCGATATCTTCAAATATGAAACCAATAAAAAAGGTTTATGAAAAACATCTTTCTGACTTTCAAGGTTCAGAACAAACTATAATGCCATCGTTTGAGGAAACAAAAAGTTCCCTCTATCGAAAACGATACAGTATATTAAATCAACATATTACAGAATTCAGTCGGTTGGCCGATGTTAAAATTCCTGAACTGATATCTAACAATTTCCTTGTCATTGATGATGGTATGGACGAGAAGATCCTGGTTTTTTCTACTCATGAAGCCAGAAAATTACTCAACAATGACAATAATAACAAAATGAAGTATGGCAATGGAACTTTTCAACGAACTCCCCACCCGTTTTATCAGATCTTTACTATTCACGTTGACATTAGCAGAAACAACGATACAACGAATGTAGTACCTGTTGTGTACGTGCTTTTACCCAACAAATCTCAGAATACCTACACCAGGATGTTTAATCTGTTGAAGGACAGATTGGGTTTAATAATAGAATTATTTAAGTGCGATTTTGAAATCGCTATAATCAATGCCGTAAAGGAGGTTTTGCCGTCTGCTTTGATCAGCGGTTGTTATTACCATTACAATAGAGCAGTATGGAAACAAGCAAAAAAATTAAAGGCAACCGCCACTACGGATAATATAGCATTGGTCAGAATGTGTGCGAATTTGCCGTTATTACCAAAAGATAAAATTAATAGTACATGGGTTAATTTAGAACCGTTGTTATCCCAATCTCCAGAAATGATAAATTTTAAAAATTACTTTGCGAAACAGTGGATGAGTTTGTGTGCGTCTTATCTGGGATGCGATAACGATAAACACCGTACCAATAATGCTGTCGAGGGCTGGCATAGACGATTAAATGCACGCATGCCGCACAAACCCACCCTGATTCGATTTTTATATAAATTAAGAAAAGAGGCGTTGTATCAAGACACGAGAATAAAAAATTCGTTGTTTAGTGGTGCAACCAGAAGACGTCGTGATATTTCATTTAATAAGAATTATAAAAAACAATTAAATGAGCTACGATCCGGTTTAATAACTGAATTTCAATTTTTAAAAAATATTGCTACTTTAAAAAGGCGTTTAGACTAAAATAGCGTGTTTATAGGATAAGTGTTTTTTGTTTAGTGTATTAAAGAAAGTGATTTTTTTATTTTAATGCTTTAGAAATATATTAAAAAGAGCTATTTAGTCCGTATTCGTCATATAAGTTATTTATTATTTATATATATTTTCTTTCCTGAATTTTTAAAATTAAAAACAATACGAATATTTTGTTCTTATTTACCTACAGATAAAAGAAATTGTTAATTTTTAATGTTATCCTTTGTTATAGTAAACTAATTATTTTTAATTTAGGTATTCTATTTTCAAATAAGAGAAATAACTTAATTTTTAATTTTAAGTCATATATTATACTGTATTGAAAAAATGTCATTGATTTTTTTTAACCCACACACATCCTTAGATTATTGTCGGTAGTCCTTTCGGAGAATTAGGCTGAATTTCGAGTGTGTAGAATACGGACTAAATCAAAAGAGCATGACTGTACATATATTTGACAGTTTCTTTTCCGACATTAAACAATGAAGACCTATAGAAAATCCGTCATTTCGGGAAAAGTTCTTTTTGAAATAAGTACTTTATGTAGATTAGTACATTATGAAAATCTGACCAAACCAACCGTAAGGGAAATTTGTTGATAAATAATTAAGGACTTACAATATAATTAGGTATTTTAAAAGTGGCTCGATAACGAGCAAAGAAAAAGTGGACTTGTGCATATCGCTAGGTATTTTATTTTTCAATAAACTTTGGCATTTGGCATTTAAAGTTTCGTGCTTGAAATATAGTAAAATCAGATAGAACCATTTTGCTTTTTGTTGAAGAATTAAAAAATAAGAAATGTTGTAGTCAATAATTGTAAATAATATATAGAATAAAATATAGAATATATATTTATTTTACTTATTCATAATAAATAAGAATAAAAAAAGGAACCTGGTTATGAAAAACAGCGTTTTTCACTGAATTACCTACGTAATGTTCTCATATCTGTTATGCAGCCGCAATTCCAAAGCATGTGTAATATGAAACCCTGCCCCGCGCACTCTTGCAGGAGTTTTAATAACAGGTGCGAGCACAAAGGCCAGAATTGCCGACTCCGGCAACCACAAACAAACGAAACATTCATTCTACGCCTCGGACTAGAAATACTTTATGTGCCGAACTTTGTTTGATGTTGCTTTGAAAATAACTAGAATGAGAAATGGCATACTTAAATAATTAGAAAATAAAAAGCAAGAATCTTAGTTCTTAGAACAGGCCGGTTCCCTCACGATATTTTCTTTCACCGTTAATTCACGTGTTTTTTATGCGCACATAATTTTTCATAAAATCTTTAAGGTCCTATGAAGGTAGGTACCTACTAAGAAGACAAGTCAATTAAATACATATAATAAACACCTAGACCTAAAGCTGACCGATGTTTTTACAAATTTTTTGCGAGCATAAGAAAACAAATGCAGCATACAAGACGGATCTCAGTTAAGCTTGTAATATTCACGTAGGCTTAGGCGGTGTTATTTTTAAAGCTTTTGTGGGCTTTAGCATGAATCTATTTCAACTTCGCAAGGATGATTTTGCACATATCTTACAAAACGTGCACTGCATTTCTCTCTGACTTTTGAATTATTGCTGGTCTACATTTTTCTTAATCTTGGCTCCTGTATAAGATAACATCCATAACTTATCTAGTAAACCACCTTAATTAAATAGATGTGCACGGTAGGCTAGGTACCTACTACCTTAGTCGTTTGTTACCTTCTTTAACATGCATTATGTAGGGTAGACTGGGTACGTTTGAAACGGTGGACGGTTGAAACAAAGTGAATAACTTGTGAATAGTGCGCGATAAGGGGAGGGGTACAAGGGGAGAACGAAGCGGGCGACAGGTCGAAACATGAATTTTATTATTGCTTCACTCTTCGGGCGGTGTGCTTGTCTGTAGGAGGCCCCATTGTGTTTTTTAACGGCAAAGTAAGTATTTCGATGTCTACATTTTTGCAATTTTTTAGATTTCATTTATGGTTAGAGTATTGATAGTTTTGTTACAGTTAAATTAAAGGTTGTCCAATATCGTAGTATGATTAGTTTTTATTAACATTTACTGACATTCTTACTATGAACCGTTTTATACAAAGATGGAGGGTGGGGACAGTTGAAACAATTTTTTTGGGTACGGTTGAAACAGTTTATTTATTAAACTTTCTTGTTTTTTATAATACCGAGGGTACGCCAAAGGAAGACAAAAGGTATAAAAGGTCAAGCCGACATATAAAGCGGGATCTTCGTTGAGAAAAGCCGCAGAAAAAAAATGCAAAAAAAAAATTTTGTTCAAGTCATAGGGACTTAAACTAAATAATAATTAGATGTTGTTATACTTAATATTAATCTGAAGGCTGATTAAAAGAATGATAGATTATAAGTATAGCGAAAGAATTGTCGCTACCAACATCTCATTATAATTTAGTTTAAGTTGTACTTAATATAAGGCTGATTAAAAACAATGTTCGATTATAAATATAGTCAAAGACTATTGTGATAGTCAACTGTGCCACTACCATTCGAAAGATGTTATTAGAAGGTTAATAAAAGATAATAATTGATTATATTTTGTATTATTTGTATGTGTTTCAATGGACCCCAGACACTGTTTCAACCGACCCTGACATGGGGACGGTTGAAACGAAAAACTGTTTTTTTTTAATTTAATTTTTCTCAGAAATGACTATACATTGACCTTAAATAACATAGCCCTATTGTAGACAAATATAAGGTCTTTTATTTAGTATGTTTCCGATATCGCTCACATAACAAATCCCGATGCTATGCATGATAAATGCCAAAATGTTTCAACCGTACCCAGTCTACCCTAAGTAGGAACTCACATTATCTAAAAACAAGCGACAACAAACAAAATAATGGATTGGCTTGTTATGTAGGTAAGGTAAGGTGTTACGGGTGCTAGATTTCTGATATACTTAATATAATATACGTACATAGATAGATATTTTTTTATTATACATAATATAACACCCAGACACCCGGAACAAATATTTGCAAATTTTTTTTATATTAATGGACTATTATGAAAATTTGTTAAATTTAATTTTGTAGGATTTTTTAGTTCCTTTCATTAATCAATGAGTTTCACATAATTTCAGTCATATTAGTTTTATTGCTAAGTTTGCCACTAATCCTATAGCTTTGCCGAATTTCCTATACCTAATTGATTTTTGGTAGGTAGGTAGGTATCATGGAAAAATCTATCTACCTACCTACATATCTCGGCAATTTATCTAGACTGCTCAGCTGTATCCTGTATCTAGGATTATGACCTATAATCCTAGATACACCACCTACGCTTTATATGTAGGTATTATTATTCATTCATGGGGAGGTAATGGTTGCTTTGTGCAGCTCTACGAACGATCCCCATTTCGCTTTTGATTCATGAAGTACTCTCAGAGTGACCGAATGGTGCGCCCTATATAAATTCTGTCTCGTCCGAAGGCTAGAGAGGATTACGTGGGGCACTCACGAATTATTCCGATTGGAAACCCGATCACAGACGATCAATCAGATACATATTGTTACTTTGTGAGCAAGTTTCAGAAGTTCAACTGACACTTCAATTGGTAGATACAGTTTTGTAAAGGTAGGTTTTTTACGTCATAGATGTAGGTGCCGCGGGAGGGGGCAGAAGAGCCCCCCTTGAAAATAATGGCAATTATAACTACGACTAGGTACCTACTGCAGAATATTAATTCTCAAAATAATATCGCCAATTTGATAGATTCAATAAAATCCCTGCGCGACCTTGCCGCGATAGCACTTATCTATAGGTATTACATTTATTTTGTATTAATATGTACTGTGTATTTTCAGTAGGAAGCTCAATAAATAAATATTATATAAAAATATATACATCGCAAGAAACTAAGCCCAAAGGATAAACGAATATCGTTGAGAGCTCATTACGTTCGGAGTTGAGAATAAACGCTTATTACGGCGCCCGCCTAGTAAGTGCCAGTTTGTTTTTATCTCGGGTTAGGCTTTGTTTTGCGGTGTGCCGTCTGCATTCTATGCGTATTTTCCTTACCCTTTTTTATTTCGTGACCTCAAACTAATCGTAGAACGTAAGTAACATCCCTAAATCTTAATAGGCAACATTTTATAAGTAGACTAAATAAATATATGTGTATATTATTTAATATAATATAATATCAGAAATCTAGCTCCCGTAACACATGCTTCAAGCTTACCACAGGGCTAGAGATGTTGCTATTTATTAATTTTTAATGCATGTCTGTAGTTTACGATTATCTTTTTGTTTATGACAGTAATGGTTATAATAATAAATAAAAAATATACATTTGAGTAACCTATTAAGTTTAATACTTAGGGCTACAGGAGCCTTTACTTAGCATGGTTCAATACACAGTTAGCCTGCTATGAGTATTATAATTTAATAATAATAAGAAATATAATAAGATACAAATTTAATAATAAACTGCTTTTGATATTCTCAAAATAAATTTTATTCTAAAATAATTTAATAATAATTAAATAAATCTTAATTATTTACAATCTTTCAATTATATTTAAAACTTTAATTGTAATTTAATTTTATAACATACATTAACAATTAATTTAAATTGCTTATTTACTGATTAGCAACATACATAAGTCCTCATAATACGAAAATTAATCTTACATGACTGTGCTAATTGTATTAACAAAACATTCAACAAGTACTACCTTGTTAAACTTTAATAAGAAGTCTCTTTTGACACCATACATTGAAGAGTTAACAATCACCTTCCTCAAAAATCGTTAACGTCACTTGGACTTTCTTATAAACCATTCATCATATCCATATCACGTTGCATCGCTTCAATATTTCCCGTATAATTGTAAAAGTAGACTTCGTTATCTCGCATCTCCATACCATTGAAAGTTAATCTCCCAGTCTGCGGGTCGCGACCCAAGCCATATTCATTAGAACTCGACCTGCGTCCGCCCAATGCAGACTTTACAAATGCCTGTCAATCACTGTGGATCTTCACAGGGTCAGTGAACTGGGCTGTCAGGATATAAAACAATGCAGGCGCAGGGACCAGAGACAAATACCATAGCTCACTGAAGCCTGTTAGCGAGATTATTCCGTACGCGTGCACTATCCAATGGCCGAGTATTATTATCAGGTTTCTAATGTTGGTTACGGAGTTCACGAGCAGTGCGGGCGCGGACTGCTGTGTGCGACGGGAGAAGTGGGATGCTGACGTCATCATGGAGATTATGATGAAGATGTAGGGGAAGGATGCATCTGAAAAGAACAGGAGATAATTCTTTATTACCACATATAATGAAATGAAAACTGAGCCATCCTAACTAATTCTTTAATACACACAAAGGTTGGCCGGTAGAAAATGCCTTGGCATTAAGCCCACTATTTTGTATATGTTACGGCTAATACCCGAAGTGCGGCTACACCTAGTTCTAACCGGCTAAAACTAGGTGTAGCCACTGACTGTTGGTTAAACCTAGTATTAGCCGATTGTTTTCGGGTAAAACTAGGTGTAGCCTTCACCATGCCGGCTACAACTAGGTCCAGCCATTCCCTGTTGGATAAAACTAGGTCTATCCGTTATCACTCCGGCTAGAACTAGGTCCAGACAATCCCTGTTGGATAAAACTTGTTGTTCTGATAAATAGTTTATGTTACTTTATAAAAGTGTGATTTATAATTAAAATAACATTCTTTAAATTATAATATGTAACTACTTATTGTCTGTTGTTAAAAAATGTTCTTGATTGTTCCTATTATATTAAAAATTACATGCTATCGGCAGAGCTTTTTTAGATATTAAAAAACATCCAATAAAAAGAAACGAAGAGAGTTTTTTTATTCTTATAAATCACATTGTAATAATTAACACAAATTATTAGGAGTGCAATTTTTAATATAATAGGAAAAACCAGGAATATTTTTTTAACAACAGACAATAAGTAGTTGCATATTATAATTCAAAGAATGTTATTTGAATTATAAATCACACTTTTATAAAGTAACATAAACTATTTATCAGAATAATAACAAGTTTTATTCAACAGGGATTGTCTGGACCTAGTTCTAGCCGGAGTGATATCGGATAGACCTAGTTTTATCCAACAGGGAATGGCTGGACCTAGTTGTACACGGCATGATGAAGGCTACACCTAGTTTTACCCGAAAACAATCGGCTAATACTAGGTTTAACCAACAGTCAGTGGCTACACCTAGTTTTAGCCGGTTAGAACTAGGTGTAGCCGCACTTCGGGTATTAGCCGTAACATATACACATAAAGTGTTAAGTAAATAAATAAAAACAAAAAAACAATAATAAATTATATTTAAGCCGGCTACTAATAAACAAATATACGTCTGGAGAACAGTTGTCAATGTCTATATTTTACACACACATGCCCATTACATAAGGTTCCATAATAAAAGATTTTCTTTAGTAGGTTCATTCTTTCTGGGCATAAATTTATTCTAATTCAATGCGGTTTAATTTTATATAATTACGAATATAAGGATATAATTTACTATGATGATAATATATACTTACAAATTAATCCAGCAGCAACAGTGTGCAAGAGAACAAGTATCGGGTAGAAGTACATAGCATAGTAAATGGGTCGCTGGCCAACATGGTTAGGATTCCAGGCCACAAGCCACGGCCTCAATGTAAGGGTCATCAGAAGACTGAACACATAGATGAGAAGAATTATTGTGTACCTGAAATAGAGCCACCAAAATGCATTAATTGTTGTCCTGGTTATTAAATGTGTAAAAAAACTTATTCACTTTCGAGTTAAAAACTAATACAGTAGAACCTCTATAAGTTAAAGTCCAAGGAAAACAAAATCTTTTAAGTTATGTAGATTAAAATCTTCTCTATCTATCGAACCTAAAGGTTATCAAGGGTCTATGTTAGGATAGGTATTTATAGGGAACATATTATTATTTGAAGTTATAAGAGGTTTTTAAGTTACCGAGGTTTGAGTTATCGAGGTTCTACTGTAGAAATAAATTAGGATTACACTGTTATACATGTATAAGTGATAAATAGATTTAATATGTCTTCAGTTAATTGAAGTAACATTTTTAGCAGCCGCGCGCTCCGGTATATCGCCCGCAGTGAAAACCGCGCGCGCGACCTGAGAGGAGACGGGGCACGGCGGGACGCTCACTCCTCCTGATAAAGACTGATCTTGTTGTGGTCGAAACGTCGAGAGTTGTTTAACTCCTGTGTAAATACGTGAGTAATTCCCGTTTTTAAAATGAAGTAACATTAACAATAAAAAGTTAATTAGTCTTTCAAAATCTATACCAAAACAAATGTTTCATAAGAGATCTCTGTAGACCGTATTAAATAAAGACTCATGTACTCACAGTGGATAAACAGCTTCCTGTGTGCAATGCAAAGTCTCCTTATAATCAGGTTGTGGGTTGTGTAGCAGTGTGTACCAATCGGAGAGGTCTTGTGGAGTGCACACATACAAATCGAAACTGCCTGTTGGCGCTAACACCAGTATCGCAGTCACTGTGCCTGTTATCACTTCAAGGAATGCACTGAAGTAGTGAAGAATCATGTTTTCCACCCTGGGAAAATATTGGTAGATATATAATTATTTACAGTTTATGCAGGTTTAAGTAGTTAAAGTGCTTTATCTAATTTTGAAGATTAAAAGGTCTACTGACATTTTACCAGATATACTTTGGCGCTCATCAGTTAACTATAAAGGGCTGATTATAATGCCTAGTAAAAGTGGCTGTGATATTTAAAAGATAAATTACTAGTTTAAAACAATAGAATAGCTACACATAAGACATAAAATACACATACCGTGCATAATTGCTGAAATCAATGAAAAACCAGTTGAGAACCATAGGTAGGAGCACCATGAAGCCAACATACTGCCATTCATACAACGTAGGACCGTCATAGCAAGGCTGGCAGTAACTGGATGAGTTGGTGCGGAACCCTCGGGGGCAGGCACCGCAATCGCTCCAGGAACCATCGTCCAACTCCGTTCTTCCGCAATAGAGGCCGGGACACGTTCTTCCGTCCAACATTTATGAGTTTTTGAATCAGGAATACTGTGTTCTTCTCAGGGTTTACACTTTATATAATGTTCACTTTATATTAAAATAAATATACAAATCCGTACCTCAGAAGAACGAATATAATGGAATGGCCCTAACCACGAAAACATCGTGTATACCTACGATATCATAAATTAGTGTTGTACGAGGTAGGTATATTGTAATAATTTATCGATAGAGTTTGTTTTCAACTGAACTTTATTTTATGATAATGTATTTATTGTAAATTGAAGTCCGTAAGTATTAAATTATAGAATTATATAATTATAGAATTAATACAGTTATAAAACCAAGCAAAACAAAAAACATTTTAACTAGAACAAAAAAAAATACTTAAGTAGAACTCAAACTCAAACATTCGTTTAGTTATATTCTGTGGGCATATTAATTTAGTGAAAATGAACTTTTAACCTTATTTTAACTAGTTTGAGTTCTATTTAAAGTTCATTTTAACTAAATTAATATACCCACAGAATATAACTAAACGAATGAAAGACCTGAATAAGCCAAATGTTTTAGATAATTATAAAACACAATATACTTACTTATATATATTGTATTATTATAATATATCAAAATAATTTATATTTCAAAATAATATAATATGTATAAAAAACCTAAAATCTAATCCGTCATTTCATTCTACGATTCATGCTATTCTGCAAAAACACAATATATTATCAACATTTATTCAAATTAACATGGTCTATAATTTTTTACCTAAGTCTAAAATCAAAATATCGATAACTCGTGCAATATACAAGAACACCACTATCGATGTAAACAAAACCAAAAAGTGACAGTAATGATATCCAAAGTGACAGTAATGATATCGAAGAAAGCTGAAGAAAGGCACGTGCCATAAATATTGGCAACCAAGCGCAACTGTTGAGTATATAGTTAGGCTCCTTTTAATTCCATACATTAGACAGAGATGTCATCATTTTTATTTTAGTCATCTTATAAACTAATTCCATAGACAATTTTGAAACATATCTATTGGTATTCTATTATCTAAGCTCTAACCGTACATAGGAAAATCTTCTTCTTCTTTTATTATGGCGAACGTGACTGGCAATTGTAATTATGCCGTCAACCGCCAATGTCAAGTGAGTAAATTTCATTACAAATTTTGAGTAGATTTGTCGCGAAAAGACAATGGGAGTTGAGAACAGACAAAAAAAAAAAAAAACTAATCAAATTAACAAGTTGATACATTTTTGAACAACTAATAAATCTAACTAAAATGAAAAACAAACTAATAAATCTAACTAAAATGAGAAAAAAAAAAAATTACGAGACAAAATACAAAATAAGTTTATGGAACATATATATATTTACAACTTAATATTATTATAACAGATATAAATTTACAAAATTTAGAAATGAAAGATGAAAAAACTAATGGAAGGAAAGATTTATATGAAAGGGGTCGGGGAATTTCTGAGGGAGCCAAATTGTATAATGATGAATTTAATAATGTACAGGAGAAAAAAATATGATTTAAGTCCCCTTCATCTAATCCACATTCGCATAGAGAATTATCTCTAACCCTTATTTTTGCAAGGAAAACCGGAGAACAAACATGTCCCAGACGGAGACGACAGATGGTAGATGTAGTTGTTTTATTCGCTAGGCGAAATTTAAAGAACCATGGTTTTTTTGGGATATCTGGTTGAATATCACCATAGTGCTTACATAGGAAAAATCAAAAACATCCCATCCAACAAAACAAACCTGCCTGACTGACATTACTAACTGGACAGTTACAATGACACTGACAGTTAAGATAAGATTGAAATAGCCTGCCGTGGTTGCCATCTATGAAAGAAGAAATTTTAAATATGAATTTCAAACGAGGTTTGTAATTTTACCTCAAGGTGCATTTATTAATTAAAGACTGACTTAATTTGTTATTGCTAGAAAACTATTCTGCGTCAATGGCAGTGTTTCAAATGTATTGAGTAAACGTACCTATAAGAGTATCGTACGTACAAATATGTACCAACCTAAATAAATTAGGTACTTATACGTAACAACCCTTACAGCTTTTAGCATTCAAAGTAAATATGGCTTGACCCACAGAATAGAGAAATGAAATGTTAGAGGTACTCATCTTATTTTGGTAGATAAGTTACCTAGCTATAAATTGAAATCGATCTTAATTGCTGCATCAGCGAGCATTCTATGATAGGTACATATATTTTATTTAGGCAGGTAGGTATTTTATTGGTTTATAAACTACAGATCAATACACTCAACAATTTATTAATAAATAAATATTTAAGACCATAAAATTAATTCACTCACAGAGCTTTAAATTTACTTGAAGATGAATCGGTTTTACGTCTTCGGAACGAAAAACCAGCGCATTTTTTATAAACTGCGCGAATAATTATAAAAATTATTAGACCTACAGTGGAAATTATAATCAGTGCGATAGTGAGGAAATCTAATAGATAGTCCTTTACAAAGCTTGTGAAGACCACTGTAGACCTGAGCTCCCGAGCACCTTTGTTTCTTAAAACGTATTCGGTCCAAAAGGCGGCCTTTTCAGGGCCTGATACTGTCGGGTCGACCATTGCCCTCTTTAGCTTAGAGATTGAATCCTTGTAGCTGTAATAATAAAGGATATTGATTAAGTAACGTCATACATAAGTAGTTAGGTATACGAATTTATACGGCGCATCAGGAAAAAATCAATATTAACCGATAACGGTTGGATCATTTTCGATTCGATTTACCTCGGAGTATCTGCCACCTTGGTCAAAGTTGCCTTTAACGCTTCCTTTTCTAAATAATACGTGTCCAAGATTTCACCAGCACCATGTTTGGTGACCTCTCCTAGGAAAAGCTTCCTTGATTGCACCAGTGGAAATCCAACGATAGGCGTTTCATAGAAAACAGCTTCCTCGATAGATCGCGGTCCTCCGTGAGTTATGAAAGCTTTCACATTGGGATGTGCTGAAATTAACAGAAGTTTAGAGATGTGGCTAAAATAGTTGTTTTATGCACACAGCTTGTTGCTATTTCTAAAAGGTAGGCATGTTCAAACATTATTTTCTAAAGGTCATAGCAACATCTGTCGAGTTAAATGTGCTTTTGGTATTTTCCACTTACGTGTAATTTTGCCATTGCTACCATAATGTGGTTTTGCACTTTGTAATATGAGAAGATCTAATTGGGACCTACCAAATACAGGTTTTCTAAAAGTCAAATAGGTTGGTACCTACTGTGTTGGTTTTGAGTAAGAAAATGATATTTGCTAACACACTTTTGACACTGAATAAAGAAAGGAATTAAAATTTCTTGTAGGTTTACCTATATGAATCGTGTACCATATCAGTCAAATCTCACCTAAAATTTGTTGCTGAGGGAACCAAGGCGCAGTAATAACATTATCTGGCTTAGTTATTACCGTGTTGTTAGCCATTCTCCATAGAACTGTGTACGGTAGTTCCTTGAACGCATCCGTCAGGGTTTGCAGTAGTGAAGGAGACAGGTGTTCGGATTCCTGAATGGCTCCCAAGTTAAAGTATATTACACCTTTGGTGGCTGCGTCTAATATGTTTTGAAGCTCCTGAAAAATGTGAAAAGAATAATATAATATGGTCTGGTCATAATAGTGAGATAGAGTCTGCCAAAGTAAAGTCGGTCATTGAGAAAGGTCATTGGTAATTGACAAGCTGATGCCCCACTATGTTAGCTTTTTTAGTGTGAAGATCCGTCAATGATTCACGGTAAAAGTTTTAACTATCATTTGAATTTCTACAAACCTAAAGGCAATATTAGCTAGACTAACCTGAGGAAGAGTATATCCAGGGGTCATATGCATCCGGTCTACAAACACGACAGAGGGAACCACAGGCCTGTTACCGATTAACACAGGACTATTCGCAACAAACAACAAGTCAATATCCTTCTCCACTTCTAAGAGATCTCTCTTCAAATCAAACAGCTTCCTTGCCGCCACATCACTAAGTGTAAGATAGTGGTTATAGTACTCATTCTTTGAATTGTAATACCGACGAAACTCTGCGATCTTTTGCCATGTGCTTAGCTGTCCAAAATTAATTGAGTTGACGTCAGGGTAAAGGGTTGGGTTGGTTGGTACTCCTTTAGCTTCGTACTGGTGTAGTTTACCGCTAGTTGTTGTTATCGCTATGTGAGGTGCCTGGTACTTCTCTGCTACAGCATATAGAAGAGGCACATCCGCTTCAGTAATTACCAAGTCGAATTTGATATTAGGATTCATCAGAAGCGCAGTCATCTGTTTCGATTTCAATTGTGCAATTGCTAGTTTTAGCGAGTAATCGTTCAAAGCTCTGATTCTAGTGTAATAATCATCAGTGTTTGAGACTAGCATTTTGAATTCCTCCCAAAAAGGTTTGGATTCTTCTCCAACGTTTAGTTCCGCTATTTGATGAGAAGCTGGGGGAAGGAATTGTCCAGGGAAAGGTGTCATAACTACGATGGAGTGGCCATTCTGTGCGAGTAAGGTGACATACCCTCGAAATACGGAATGGTCGGCGTATGACAAAGATGAGAACAGTGCCAGGATATTTGCGCTTTCCACTGTATGACAATATAAAGAAATTGCAATCACAAAACTTATTAAATTAAACCCCATTTTGGACACGCTAGGTTGAGCGTGGTAGACGTTCTGTCAAGTCTAAAAACTGTATTAAAATACAAACGGATCAAAGTGAAACCAATCGGTAGGTGAACTTGAAGCACCTGTATAAATACGTTGTTAAATGTGTAGCGTGAATTGTGTATAAGTGAATATGAATAATCATAATCAGCAAACACACCATACCATTTCAAATGAAGTGAAATTAATCTAGGCATACGGTGGTGGTTAACATAATAGTAGATACCTACATAAGGATAAGCAATGTGTTTAATTATAGTCTGTTTAACAAGACATACGCGAAGGTAAGGCACGATACTATCTTAGGCCGGAACCACACGGCACTTACATGGAATCGATCTTACTGTTATCTACTGGATATACGAGTATAAGTGATTAGCTAACCGGCCCGCAGCTTCGCCTGGTTTCTTTATTTACGCACATTTCAAGACCAAAGCCAGCAAAACCGGCCCGGCCGTTCTCGAGTTTTAGCGAGACTAACGAACAGCAATCGATTCTTATCAGTGGCGGATTTACCAATAGGCCAAGTAGGCCATTGCCTAGGGCGGCAGATTTAGGGGGGCGGCAAATTTCGCAAAAAAAAAAATTCAGATTTTTTTTTATACGTGTACACAATTCATATAATATAAATTAACTATCTACGATCTATTTTAGGTCGAAAAAAGCTTTCATACGACTAATGATTTTGCAAATTTAAAATCTCGCAAGAAAATAATGTAAAACTTATTTGATCTCATTAACTGATTGTTAAAATGTTTTATTATAATAGAAATTGTTTTAGTCCAGTATAATTAGACACAAAAATAGGAGCAAGGTTACATTGATTCGCACCTTGCTGAAAATTGGCATAAATGTTAGGAATCCTATAACAAACAATTTGTCAAAAGTTCGCATAGTCCACATAAAATCACATTTTTATGATGCAATTGTTCATAATGACACAAATTTTTGTATCGGTTTTGTGCATTTTCTGAGAAAATTTACTATTGTAATGTATATTTTTTTTTAATCATCAGAAAGTAGAGATTTCAACGAACAAAAGCATACCGACTTTTTAAAAAAAGCTTAAAATGACACGTGAATTTTCGATTGAAAATTAGGGTGTTTTTGTTTAATTTAGGTCAAAATAAGTTGAAAAAGCTAATATTTTTAATCAAATAAATTAAAGTGTATTTGGGACATAAAAAGGTAAGTTTTCACCAAATTTCATAGAAAATAAAATGTTTTTGAAAAAGATAGAAATAAAAAACCAAAATCTTAGTTATTTGGATTTTTCACATACATTTTGACGTTATGTAAAAAAGTTGTGAATTAAAAGTTGTAGCTCGTTTTATTACCTACAACTTTGCTATTTCACATTTTTTCATAGGACTTGTAGTTTTACCGGAAATCGAAATAAACCATTTTTACCCTTAAAACTCACCCCCCCCCCCCCTACCACTTTCCAAACTCATGAAAATGAAAGGAAAAATAACGATTCGACCGTATCGTTATTTTTCCTTTCATTTTTATCATATTCCCCTCCTTTTCTAATGGGTTTTATCCTACTACTATTTTTTTCCTTTTTTGACCATTTTTGAAGGCATCTGCACTGGTCTATATGGGTTTTTTTGCTGCTTGTATTTGTAACAATATTGTAGAAGACAAAATTCTCTACTAATTTTGTTCACATAATATTTTATTATTTTATTTACTACATACGGTTAACCGTTTTCGAGATAGAGGGCGGAGAACGCGCGGTCAGTTAAGGTCAATCGGTGCCTCCGAGGAATTGAGAAATTCTCAGGTTGAATTGGGCAGGTGTTAAAATTGTCATGATAGGTTCCAGAAAATCGTTTCGCATTGCCCAACCCCATACGAATTCCCCTTGAAGTGATGCTGTGACCGCGCGCTCTCCGCCCTCTATCTCGAAAACGGTTCACCTCATTAATGTTTTTATGAACATAATTTGTAGAGAATTTTGTCTTCTACAATATTGTAACAAATACAAGTAGCAAAAAACCGGAAATTAGATATTTACGAAAAAACTGATTTTACCAACATCAGACCTTGAATAACTTTTTTTCCACGCCTGTGGAGTGGACCATGTGGACTTTTGACAAATTGTGTGATAGGGCTCCTAACATTTATGCCAATTTTCAGCAAGGTGCGAATTAATATTACTTTATATGTCTATTTGACCGGACTATTTATCATTAAGTTCATAATCATACTAATAACGGGATTAAACTATAGGTACTACTACGTACTTATTGAATTTTAAAAGTCAGTAGGGGCGGCAAAAATTTAATGGCCTACTAGCGGCAAATTTGTAAATCCGCCACTGATTCTTATTTAAAAGAAGTTTAAGAACCATAGATAAAAAAATTATTTCCACCTTGGCTTGGCCATTTCCTAAAAGCAAGAAAATTGGTTGCCATAGTAACGATATCATCAACAAAACATGAAACATCTGAGTTGGCCTTCAATTTCCCGTAAACAAACAAAATATTCGTACGTTTTTGAATTAAATATAACATGGATGAAATCAGTAATTATTCTGTGAACGGTAAAATAGGGGAAGGAGCCCACGGTTTGGTCTTCAAAGCGACGAATATTCAAAGTGGGCGAGAAGTAGCGTTAAAGAAAATCCTTATCAAAAACCTTGAAGATGGTATTCCAGTGAACGTGATGCGGGAAATCAAGGCTTTACAGCTGCTGAGGTGTAAATACGTAAGTGGTACTTACCTACCGATAAAAACAACTTAAAATTCATGGTATAAATAAAAATAAATTAATAAATATTACTGGACAATTCACACAGCAACATCCAGCTAGCCCCGTGATAAGCTCTAAGCTTGTGTTACGGGTGCTTTCTGATATACCTGATAGATACATAGATAGATTTTTTTTTTATGTAAACCTACCTTACTTTATCTACTTTAGTAAGTCTATTGAATTAGGGATCATTCTTTTTCCTTCGTTAAAAGTATAAAAGGTGAACCTGAACTTAATTTATGGAGTAAAAAACACCAAGGGTGTTTTATCGGAAAAACAAAAGACATTATTAGATAGCAGGAAAACATTTTTCCTAATAGGAATGGAGTAGCGACATCGGTTTTCAGATGCCAACATATAAAAGTTGGACTACCAATAAAACTTATTTCTTATCTCAGATAATAAAGCTGTATGACATGTTTCCCCGAGGAACAAGCCTGGTGCTAGTCCTGGAGTACATGTGCTCAGGGCTTTGGGAAATGCTGCACCATAGACAACAGGAGCTGACTCTACCCATCGTGAAGTCTTACGCGATGATGATGTTGAAAGGGACCCGGTATATGCACGCGCATTACGTTATGCATAGGGTAGTGTATAGCTAATTTCATTTACTGATACAGTAGGATTATTTTCCCTAGAGTATTATAAAAAGTACCAACATAATGCTTGAAAACATGAGGAGAAAACATAGGGTTTTAGTGTACCTACTAAAACCTAACTTCTACTTTCTAAAGTGAATTTTGCTTCTACAGAGAAGTCTACGTATTTAGCTCATGGCGCCATGCGTGATCCCAGTCGATTGGAAACTCAAACTGATTTAGAAGGATTGACCCATGGCTCAGCCAAAATTTAGCAATGTGAACTCGTTGAATTCTCTAGCGAACTTACTGGACCATAGATAATAATTCTAAAACTTGGATACCTTCTGGTATCATAATGATAAACCACTGCTCTCATTCAAATGTATAATAAGTCCGAGTTTTTTCAGGATATGAAGCCCGCAAACCTGCTGATAAATCATGAGGGTATTTTGAAAATAGCCGATTTAGGTCTCGCCCGGTTATATTGGCCTGATGGCGGAAGACCATACTCTCATCAAGTTGCAACCCGGTATGTAGAATTACTCAGAAAAAGAACAGAAATACGTAGACTCAGGTAAAATAAAAAACAAGTATAGTAGGTAAGTGTATGTTGGACGGGACATATCTCTATATGTATTATTTAAATTATCAGGAGATTGTCTTAAAATTATTTAAGTGTTTATATTAAGTGTAAACGCATATATCCCTCTATTTGTTAACAGTAGGCACTAAAAGGTGTAAATCATGGCCACTGGCGATGATTGGCTTATCACGTAGCATCACCGGTAGGTGCCCGTACTGAATAACTTGACTCAGTTGCCGCAAAATAAAATAAAATTAAGTTAAGCAATAGGTGACTTACCAAAGAAAGTGATGTGATTCCAGATGGTACCGAGCACCGGAGCTTCTTTACGGGGCGCGGTTCTACTCACCGAAGGTGGACCTCTGGGCGATCGGCTGTATCATTGCTGAAATGATAAAGAAACAACCATTATTTGCAGTAAGTTGTCTAACTGTAATACGTAACAAAGTCAAAATAACTTACCAGAATAGTTTGCCTGTGATTAAACAACCTTCTATTCTCAAAGGAGATTTTCCGGGGTACAAAGTTGTCATTCCAAAATCGTTTCAGAGTTACTCGTATAGGGTTACGTGTTATTTTTTATCAGTTATTTACTTGGTATCTTTATGGTGCCCAGGAATGAGATTCATAGTACCTAGGTAGTACCTACTATGATTTCGATATACCAACCGTACGTAGTAGCTAGTAGGTACGAATACGAGTATGTATAAGGTTGTTTAGAGATCGCCTTGTACAGTTTTGTATAGTCCATATTATTTGTTCTTGTGTGCAATAAACAGATTGTAAACCATCCTAAATAGATCCGTATTCCCCAGGGAGAATCAGATATCGAGCAGCTAGCCATTGTCGTCCAGCACTTGGGCACCCCCACGGAGGACACCTGGCCGCGCCACTCTGAGCTCCCGGACTTCCACAAGATATCATTCCCAGACTCGCAGCCTACGCCCTGGACAGAACTGCTACCTGGCGTGGAAAATGACGCACGGGATCTTATAAAATATCTTATTATGTATGATTCTGAGAAGAGGATATCTGCGAAAGAGGTAATGGCTTTCAAGCATTTTGGTTAAAAGCAGCAGAAACAAAATTATAACTTCTACTTTTAACTGAACTTTCTGAAGGTGTACGATATATTATTTCACATTTAGTTTTACATAGCCCACGATATAACGGAAAACAAAACGATACAAAGCTGATTGATAAAAAAGTATGTTTCTATAAAAAAGTTATTTTCAGGCTTTGAAACACCCATGGTTCCGAAATCGACCGACCCCCGCCCCGCTAGAAGATATGCCGAGACCGAACGGACACGGTGCGAAAGCGATGACGTAAATAAAACTAATTTTAAAATTTATACATTTTATTTCGTTACATATTATTGTGTCTTAATTAGGTATAACGCCAGTAATGAGACTTGTACTTTTTTAATTTGAGCCATTGCATAACTATTATTATTACTACCCTTCATAAGACTAAAATTGCGCTAGTTTTATGACGGTGCAAACAAGCCCATATTATTAATACAATAGCTATATAATTAAATATGTAATATCTAATATATAATTCCCTAGTAAATATACAATTTTAGAACCGTAAAACACTAAACTAAACAATTATGATTTGAAAAGTTATTCGATTTGTATAAGTACCTTATGAAAATAAAATGCTGGTAAGGTATAAATATTTAGTGAATAAATACAAAAATTACAACTACTCAAATTCAATCAACGCAAACAAAATAAAGTTGATTATTTTTTAATTCTAATTTCCTACTTGTAGTAATTTTAGTACTTATTCCAAAATCCTACTTTAAAAAGAGATCACATAAAAACCAACCCATTCAACTCACACATTATATCAGTATATTTATTTACAAAGTAATTATTGGTGTGGTGCTGATAAGAAAACATACAATGGCACCTCATTTTCATTACATATCTAATGAGCAAAAATATTTTAGCTCAGTTGAGATGTGGAATTTAACGAGGGTTTTTGGTATGCTAACTAAATGATTGTTTAATCTAAATCTATGTACAGAGAATAAAAAATAAAATGATTGTATAAAGTCTAAACACAGCCACTGCTACAATTGCAACTAATAGTTGAGTAACATTGGACTTAAATTATCAAACTTTTAAATAAGAGATATTCAAGTTTTGCATACTGACACCTTGCAAAAAAAGATAAGGGGATAAAATTAAAAATTCAATAAATATTTACGGTCTTCCGTTTAATTTATATCAAATACGGAAAATCTTTCAATTCCTCTCTGTTATTTATTAAAACACTCAATGCCCATGCACGCCACACCTGTTTGTGCATACGAAAGTGCGTCATGGGCATTGATAGTGTTAGTTTAACTTTAAATTTAACGTTGGAATTGTTCTGCGAAACCTGAAAACTTCCTATGAAAAAGATTGAAAATAACCTTAAATAACTTATTAAATGGAATATTTCTAAGGTTTTATAGACAATAAACTAGTTAATATAAACAAGAACACTCATGTTCATGGACCCTTCCAACTCTCTAAGAAATAAATCGAATACACTATAGTTATATAATAGCTATAGTTTAATTATGTCCATACTAAAAGACCTAGGACATCTATGTATATTTATGAACTAGAAGTTTATGTACAGAAATAAATCTATTTTACAATTGACGTAAGTTCTATACAAATTCCGTTTTAAAACTCAATACAAAGCTACGGCGAATACATAAAAAGCATATTTTAGGCTCAATTAATACTCGCCTATATCTTACCAATACATGCCGAAGCCTATACAAATTTCAGAAAGAAATCATGTGTCTTTATGGCGAAACACCACGAAATTTCAAACTTCAAGTTTATTGTGAAACAGCAATTTTATTTGCTCTACTTTATTACTATTTATTTTACGCTAAATATCGTCTAAATATCGTAGTACCATGCATCCATAAATAATATCTCACATCAATCATTCCTAAAATAGATTTAAATATGATTTATAAGTCTATTAAAATTTACTTAGCACTGTTCACCATAGTGCCTTTCGAAGTAAGTTTATAATTCTTTATCACCAAGACTAAACTACGAATTTTTAAGTTAGCTTACATACCTACTTTTAATTTTAGTGACACATGTTTAGCCACTGCATTCCTTACTCTAAGACTCTAAGGGGTCGTCCTAATTGGCAGCGGTCGTACGATGGCGCCATGCGTTTTTGGTCGTACGATCAAAAGTGGCTATGGTTATTTATGTGCTCGCACGATCACCAATTAGGACACTCTGATGAACTCCGTATGTTTAACTCGTCGCACGACGAAAACGCATCGCGCCATAGTACGCCCGCTGCCAATTAGGACAACCCCTTATGTTTCTAATAGTACGATTCTTATTACTTTGAGATAAGATAACAAACCAATAAGTACAATGGGCATCGCTATAATTCACGATTAGACACCGATTTACTAATTGTCATTATTTATAATTAAATAACATACATATAGCTTTAATAGTTAAATTAATTTACAATACACCGATAACCCCGTGAAAACTCAAAATTGCGATAAGATATTAAAAAAAATACCCATGATGGTCATGAAATATAAATATGTGATTATGAAGCATTTCAGTGGAATTGTAAAACAGACCTAAAATATTTTAATAATTGCACCGCGAGTCAACTTATCACTCCGCACTGACCCAATTGTAAATTACAACTTACTAGTACACAGTAACCAATCACAATCCGTACTATCGATGACATAACTCACATTCGAATAATGCAAGCGTGCAACCTACTGTTGCAAGATGCTGGCCAGTATTGGGAACGCGTTTATGTCGTCGATAGTACGGCTGTTCTAGTTTTTGACCCAACCTGCTGTTTGCAAGAAATGGCGGATGGTGTGGTCGAGGTCACTGTCGTTCGGAGGCCGGCGGAGCAGCACACCTTTCATGGTGATGTACTGGGCTGGCTGGAGACTCAGGGCGGTACATAGCTGTGAACGAAATTTAGCTTAATAATAGATTTATTTATAATTATTATATTGGGTTATGTAGATTATACAATCATTCATTATCATTATAGCCACTAATATTACTTATTTATTTTATAACATGGATTTTGCAGATTACTTTCAACTTCACATTGGAACAGCAAATTATGGTCAGTATCAATTGACGCTGACTGTACCTACTGACTGTTCTTTTAAAAAACCAACCTCATATCATAAGAATAAAAACATGAAACATCACGTCGTTATTACGTAAACTGGTCTAATATGTGTGTAATATTATGGTGATACTTAGCAACAGTATGAAGTATTGTTTTCCACTAGTTTATGTGCTAGTTTCACAACTGCGCAAATACTAACAGAATAGGCGATAATTTATAGCTAGATGACGCAACATTCACGTTATTTATGTGTAAAATATGACACTCAAGTTATTTTCAACAGTAAATTTTATACTGAAGAAAAGTAAATTGACAATAGGCCATAACTACGGCATATTGTTTGATCGAGTATGGAGGACAATTAGGAAGGTATCGTAATCTTTCATAATGCTCAAAGCCGTAATAATGCTTTTTAAATAATGTAGATCCATAATTGGCTGTTAGGTATAGTTAGATATGTTAATTTTAAGAGCTGTACTTATAAATAATAAATGTGGCCAAGTGGGAGTCGGACACTTTGTTTGTTATACCTGGATCTCGTTATTGGTCAGCAGATGCGTCGAGCAGGCGGCGCTGCAGGAGCTCCTTCTGCAGCATCCACATGCGGTACTTCCGTCCCGTGTGCACTTTGTTTGTTATACCTGGATCTCGTTATTGGTCAGCAGATGCGTCGAGCAGGCGGCGCTGCAGGAGCTCCTTCTGCAGCATCCACATGCGGTACTTCCGTCCCGTGTGCACTTTGTTTGTTATACCTGGATCTCGTTATTGGTCAGCAGATGCGTCGAGCAGGCGGCGCTGCAGGAGCTCCTTCTGCAGCATCCACATGCGGTACTTCCGTCCCGTGTGCACTTTGTTTGTTATACCTGGATCTCGTTATTGGTCAGCAGATGCGTCGAGCAGGCGGCGCTGCAGGAGCTCCTTCTGCAGCATCCACATGCGGTACTTCCGTCCCGTGTGCACTTTGTTTGTTATACCTGGATCTCGTTATTGGTCAGCAGATGCGTCGAGCAGGCGGCGCTGCAGGAGCTCCTTCTGCAGCATCCACATGCGGTACTTCCGTCCCGTGTGCACTTTGTTTGTTATACCTGGATCTCGTTATTGGTCAGCAGATGCGTCGAGCAGGCGGCGCTGCAGGAGCTCCTTCTGCAGCATCCACATGCGGTACTTCCGTCCCGTGTGCACTTTGTTTGTTATACCTGGATCTCGTTATTGGTCAGCAGATGCGTCGAGCAGGCGGCGCTGCAGGAGCTCCTTCTGCAGCATCCACATGCGGTACTTCCGTCCCGTGTGCACTTTGTTTGTTATACCTGGATCTCGTTATTGGTCAGCAGATGCGTCGAGCAGGCGGCGCTGCAGGAGCTCCTTCTGCAGCATCCACATGCGGTACTTCCGTACCGTGTGCACTTTGTTTGTTATACCTGGATCTCGTTATTGGTCAGCAGATGCGTCGAGCAGGCGGCGCTGCAGGAGCTCCTTCTGCAGCATCCACATGCGGTACTTCCGTCCCGTGTGCACTTTGTTTGTTATACCTGGATCTCGTTATTGGTCAGCAGATGCGTCGAGCAGGCGGCGCTGCAGGAGCTCCTTCTGCAGCATCCACATGCGGTACTTCCGTCCCGTGTGCACTTTGTTTGTTATACCTGGATCTCGTTATTGGTCAGCAGATGCGTCGAGCAGGCGGCGCTGCAGGAGCTCCTTCTGCAGCATCCACATGCGGTACTTCCGTCCCGTGTGCACTTTGTTTGTTATACCTGGATCTCGTTATTGGTCAGCAGATGCGTCGAGCAGGCGGCGCTGCAGGAGCTCCTTCTGCAGCATCCACATGCGGTACTTCCGTCCCGTGTGCACTTTGTTTGTTATACCTGGATCTCGTTATTGGTCAGCAGATGCGTCGAGCAGGCGGCGCTGCAGGAGCTCCTTCTGCAGCATCCACATGCGGTACTTCCGTCCCGTGTGCACTTTGTTTGTTATACCTGGATCTCGTTATTGGTCAGCAGATGCGTCGAGCAGGCGGCGCTGCAGGAGCTCCTTCTGCAGCATCCACATGCGGTACTTCCGTCCCGTGTGCACTTTGTTTGTTATACCTGGATCTCGTTATTGGTCAGCAGATGCGTCGAGCAGGCGGCGCTGCAGGAGCTCCTTCTGCAGCATCCACATGCGGTACTTCCGTCCCGTGTGCACTTTGTTTGTTATACCTGGATCTCGTTATTGGTCAGCAGATGCGTCGAGCAGGCGGCGCTGCAGGAGCTCCTTCTGCAGCATCCACATGCGGTACTTCCGTCCCGTGTGCACTTTGTTTGTTATACCTGGATCTCGTTATTGGTCAGCAGATGCGTCGAGCAGGCGGCGCTGCAGGAGCTCCTTCTGCAGCATCCACATGCGGTACTTCCGTCCCGTGTGCACTTTGTTTGTTATACCTGGATCTCGTTATTGGTCAGCAGATGCGTCGAGCAGGCGGCGCTGCAGGAGCTCCTTCTGCAGCATCCACATGCGGTACTTCCGTCCCGTGTGCACTTTGTTTGTTATACCTGGATCTCGTTATTGGTCAGCAGATGCGTCGAGCAGGCGGCGCTGCAGGAGCTCCTTCTGCAGCATCCACATGCGGTACTTCCGTCCCGTGTGCACTTTGTTTGTTATACCTGGATCTCGTTATTGGTCAGCAGATGCGTCGAGCAGGCGGCGCTGCAGGAGCTCCTTCTGCAGCATCCACATGCGGTACTTCCGTCCCGTGTGCACTTTGTTTGTTATACCTGGATCTCGTTATTGGTCAGCAGATGCGTCGAGCAGGCGGCGCTGCAGGAGCTCCTTCTGCAGCATCCACATGCGGTACTTCCGTCCCGTGTGCACTTTGTTTGTTATACCTGGATCTCGTTATTGGTCAGCAGATGCGTCGAGCAGGCGGCGCTGCAGGAGCTCCTTCTGCAGCATCCACATGCGGTACTTCCGTACCGTGTGCACTTTGTTTGTTATACCTGGATCTCGTTATTGGTCAGCAGATGCGTCGAGCAGGCGGCGCTGCAGGAGCTCCTTCTGCAGCATCCACATGCGGTACTTCCGTCCCGTGTGCACTTTGTTTGTTATACCTGGATCTCGTTATTGGTCAGCAGATGCGTCGAGCAGGCGGCGCTGCAGGAGCTCCTTCTGCAGCATCCACATGCGGTACTTCCGTACCGTGTGCACTTTGTTTGTTATACCTGGATCTCGTTATTGGTCAGCAGATGCGTCGAGCAGGCGGCGCTGCAGGAGCTCCTTCTGCAGCATCCACATGCGGTACTTCCGTCCCGTGTGCACTTTGTTTGTTATACCTGGATCTCGTTATTGGTCAGCAGATGCGTCGAGCAGGCGGCGCTGCAGGAGCTCCTTCTGCAGCATCCACATGCGGTACTTCCGTCCCGTGTGCACTTTGTTTGTTATACCTGGATCTCGTTATTGGTCAGCAGATGCGTCGAGCAGGCGGCGCTGCAGGAGCTCCTTCTGCAGCATCCACATGCGGTACTTCCGTCCCGTGTGCACTTTGTTTGTTATACCTGGATCTCGTTATTGGTCAGCAGATGCGTCGAGCAGGCGGCGCTGCAGGAGCTCCTTCTGCAGCATCCACATGCGGTACTTCCGTCCCGTGTGCACTTTGTTTGTTATACCTGGATCTCGTTATTGGTCAGCAGATGCGTCGAGCAGGCGGCGCTGCAGGAGCTCCTTCTGCAGCATCCACATGCGGTACTTCCGTCCCGTGTGCACTTTGTTTGTTATACCTGGATCTCGTTATTGGTCAGCAGATGCGTCGAGCAGGCGGCGCTGCAGGAGCTCCTTCTGCAGCATCCACATGCGGTACTTCCGTCCCGTGTGCACTTTGTTTGTTATACCTGGATCTCGTTATTGGTCAGCAGATGCGTCGAGCAGGCGGCGCTGCAGGAGCTCCTTCTGCAGCATCCACATGCGGTACTTCCGTCCCGTGTGCACTTTGTTTGTTATACCTGGATCTCGTTATTGGTCAGCAGATGCGTCGAGCAGGCGGCGCTGCAGGAGCTCCTTCTGCAGCATCCACATGCGGTACTTCCGTCCCGTGTGCACTTTGTTTGTTATACCTGGATCTCGTTATTGGTCAGCAGATGCGTCGAGCAGGCGGCGCTGCAGGAGCTCCTTCTGCAGCATCCACATGCGGTACTTCCGTCCCGTGTGCACTTTGTTTGTTATACCTGGATCTCGTTATTGGTCAGCAGATGCGTCGAGCAGGCGGCGCTGCAGGAGCTCCTTCTGCAGCATCCACATGCGGTACTTCCGTCCCGTGTGCACTTTGTTTGTTATACCTGGATCTCGTTATTGGTCAGCAGATGCGTCGAGCAGGCGGCGCTGCAGGAGCTCCTTCTGCAGCATCCACATGCGGTACTTCCGTCCCGTGTGCACTTTGTTTGTTATACCTGGATCTCGTTATTGGTCAGCAGATGCGTCGAGCAGGCGGCGCTGCAGGAGCTCCTTCTGCAGCATCCACATGCGGTACTTCCGTCCCGTGTGCACTTTGTTTGTTATACCTGGATCTCGTTATTGGTCAGCAGATGCGTCGAGCAGGCGGCGCTGCAGGAGCTCCTTCTGCAGCATCCACATGCGGTACTTCCGTCCCGTGTGCACTTTGTTTGTTATACCTGGATCTCGTTATTGGTCAGCAGATGCGTCGAGCAGGCGGCGCTGCAGGAGCTCCTTCTGCAGCATCCACATGCGGTACTTCCGTCCCGTGTGCACTTTGGGCTGGTGGAACTTGAGCCGCTTTCGCCGTCTCTGTTATATTATAAGCAATATAAGTTTTATTTTTAATTTAGAATATTATTAATTAACGTTAATAAGTTTACAGAATTGGGAAGACCTCTGAACATGCCGGTTTCCTCACGATGTTTGCCTTTACCGTTGAGTACGTGTCATCCATAATTTTGTAAATTGTCTCACCTTTTTCTTAGCTGCTGCAAGTTGTTCAGCGTTTGATCTTTTATCTGGTTGTCCTGGCACCCACTGCTGCCCTGGCGAATACAACAGTTATACGGGATCAAACCCCACCATGTACACAAGACGTTAACAATGACATCAATATTAAACAACCCTTAAAATATCCTATATGTCGCAGTCATCTGGTTGAATCTCCGATTTGATTGAATGGCTAGGCCGAACGTTGATTGAAAAAGCGTCACTCAACGTCCAAGTAGTTAGCGGGTTGTAACATTGAACAGAGCGAAAATAAAATCAGTCAGGTCTTTGAGCAATACAAGAATGAGACAAGGGACAAAGGTGGCCTACAACGACGAGAGAACAAGACAAAAAATATTAGTCGAAGATTTCGAAAATGCAAGTTATTTTATATTTTTATAGTAAAAACTATGCGCGAGGCGAGCGAGCGAAGCGAGCGTGCTGCAGCAGCAGCCGCCAAAGCGCCAGAAATACTTCGTCCTAGGTCTTGGTTTCCCTATTAACGACTAATGAATGATGTTCAGTCAAGACGTTGAACGTTACTTATAAAGACTTGACGAGTTGTCCTTTAGTTATTCAATCAAATAGGAGATTCAACCTGATGACTGCGACATTTAGATAAAGGAAAAATCTTTGCCCAGCATTGGTACAGCCTATTGAAAATACAGAGTAGAGAGAAAATTGCTGTAAACTGAGCTCCCAAATGACGCTCAACGCACTGAACACACACTTGGCTTGGTATGCAATGCATTCAATTTTTTTTTTTTTTCTTTCCATAACATGTTTAGAAGAGTCTCATAAACACGCGGGTTTTTCCACCACAACTTTTTCCTTATTGTAACCGCATATAATTGTTTACATCATTATCATCATAACGACCCATATAACTTTCCTATACTGGGCGCACTTGACTCCCATAATAGGTCATAAATAATCATAAATAGAACTCATAATAGGTCTTGGGGGATTTGGTATATTCACGACAGTTCCCAAGCGGCTTAGTGATCACAGTAAGTTGGTTAAGTACACAAATCAAGTTGCTGCTTATCTTCTGGTATTTAATATCTATTTCTAGATCTAGTTCTAGCTTTAGATTCATATCTAGGTCGGTTTGACGACAACCGTAGTAAGGTGTGGTACTATTATTAAACTGGTTTATGAGGCTATATGTTTACTTTGTCCAAAAAAAAGATTATTCATATATATTTCCTTGTTATAAGTGATGTGTTCGCTACAAAAACTAAGTGATTTTTTAGATTTCATGCTCTAACTTCTAAACATCGCATAAAGCGTAAGCATGAGTTTATGAAGCATGAACTCTTTAGAGCCATGCAATAAATTGAATATGGAGGTGAAAGTATGTTTTTGAAAAAAAATATTTTGTTTTGAATACGTCATACATAGGTGAAATTCGAAGCAAGGTGAAGAATTAAAAATAAATAATGAAAATGCCAATGTAAACACGTGTAACGCCAATCTTTGATTTGTATCTGTTATCTAATATTATTCATAACTTCTGATTTGATCATTATACTAGACTTGTAATCTCTTACTTTTCCGAAGACAAACGGTGATAATATCTAATTATGACGAATCAATAAAATTTTATTATAAGACTTGAACTAATAAGTCATATAAGTCTTTAATTTCACGATTTGATGCCCATCTTTTTTTATGAGATATTTCAAGTCAAATGGTTGAACCCATTCATATTAAAGTCTCCAACATTCTTTTAGGTAGTTTTTTGTAAAATATGTCATAACGCTCCAACGGAGCTCATGTTAAGGACCACAACACATCATTTTAATAACTATTATACCACATGAGTGATTAATAAATAAATAAATATTTAACACTATCTGAGGACGCTTGGACATTGAATGTGCTAATATCATTTCATCTTCAATTTCGAAACAAATTGCGATCAATTTGGTAAATAGATAATCAAAGATTGTCATAACAGTGTAGCAGCTCGGCTATGCTAAGCAAGTACCAAGTAGCGGTGTCTCACGTCGCGGTCGACGTGCGGATGTCGGCGGTGGTGCGCGTGCTGGTCGTAGTGCGCGCACTCCTCGGCGCGCGTGACGCCGGCCAGCCGGTACCGGTGCAGCTCGGCCAGTCGCACGCGGAGCTCGCGCTCGCGCCACAGCCCCGCCACCACGCCCGTCTGCTCCGCGCGCCCGTAGAACTGGGACGTCCAGCGGAGACGCTCCGTGAACTCTCTGGAACGTACAATATATTATATGTAATACATAAATTAATCACTGAATGTGTTGCAAGCTTAGAGCAATCTTCGTAAGAGGCAAATTCGAAATTTTTCGAAAAAAATTTTCGTTTTTATTTTACTGAAGTTACATAAATTATTCACTGAATATTTTGCAAGCTTTAAACTTTTTAAAGCAAGCTTTCGAGAGAGGCAAATTCGCAAATTATTCGTTGTTAATTTTACTGAAGTACGAGAAGGTTTCTTACAGAGAAATAATTAAAGAACTGTTAGGCGGTACAAAATTCACACGGGGTCAGCTAATATACTCAATAATTACCGCACAGTAGAAACGGACGTGCGTAACGGGCTGTTTATATATTTTATTTTGATAATGTTAGTCTAACGGTGAAGCAAATCTCGTGAGAAAACCAGCATATTCTAATAAAAAATCATACATTGGTTTGTTGGTTTGTTCACGGCAAAACGGAGTGACGAATTGCCGTGATTTTTAAGTGAAATAAGTGAAAACTGAGTGTATGGAGAGACATAGGCAAATTTTTGTATTTTTCCAGCTAGTTTCAGGTTGTCTTACTTTTTCTCTTTGGCAAGTTTTCCAAGCGTTTTCAATTTATTCCTTTGGTTGTTGAAGAAGAGAGTAACTAATTGGTAATCCCGAACGAGCCGTTTTCTTCGCGTCCGCTCGCGCAACCGCCGCGTGTAGATGTCTACTTGCGACAGTTTTAGTGCTGGAAACAACATTTAATACTTATTTTAAGTTTATAGTGATTGACTCCACTTAGTTATCCAATTAATTAGAAAATGTTATAGTAAAATTACAGGATCACAATGTAACCTTGGTCCTCAAGTGGGAGTCGAACCCACTCTACCCAGTTTAGCCCTGGTTGCGCAAAAATAAAAATACTTCATTTTATAACAACGGGAATTACTCACGTTTTTACAAAGGAGTTTAAACACTCTCGACGTTTCGACATGTACTTCCATGAAATTTTGTATGAAAGCTACTTTTATTTTTTTCTTTCTAACATGTTTTTGATAGTATTGTCATACAAATATAACTATAATAATCCCTCACCTATATCTAACTCGTCATCTTCAGGATTAAGTGATAATGTTGAAATCAACTGTTCAGCTTCATGATCATGTTCCTAAAAACAAAGTTATTGTTAAAATTTCAAACCAGTTAGTACCAGTATTGTAAGGTCTTTGTGCTCTGGTATAATCTCAACACTTACATGCAGGTAATCACAATACAAGTACACATAACAATGCTGCTCGTCTTCAGTATATAAATCCCTTAGTTGCTTGAACAACACGAATGGTAAGAGATGGGGTGGAAATGTAAACTACTAAGGGTAACTTACTCTTTCAAAATCATCTCTATTGGGCATGTAGCCCAACTGTGAGGCTTCTTCGGTTGTAACAGCTAGGTGAGGTAGTCTTGACACAGCGGTGGGACCAAGCGGACCCTCATCACGGTCTGCACAGTGAAGCGAAGGACGAGTGGCAATCTCAACATTGCCCCATGTAGCTCGTCCAATACTACCATCCAGGTATCTTGTGATATATTCATCTTTTGCTTCTGTAATATCATAATACAGGGTAATGTTTATTATAATCCATCAAAATATGGCTATAATATAATGTGACATTATGCATACCTTCGGAAGTCCTGGTTTCAATATGTTTAGCTATATCTTCCCAATTTCCGAATCCAAATTGTTCTATTGCATCTAGTAATCTAACTACTTCATTGGCTGACCAACTACTTTTTCCTAAAAATATTCCGAAAGCTCCAGAGTCCTGAAAATAATAAGTTTTTATTACAATATTTACATATTTCACTCCAATTTAATAATAAATCGTTAAAATACCAACTACTTACCACGAACTGATAAGAGTGATCGTTTTTATGGGCTCCGATTTCTGCTCCAAGGGAAAAACACTACAATAAATAAAAAATATGTGAGTTTCATTTTGGCCTCTTGACAAATTCGAATAGTGCGCCAAAACTAAATACACAGAAATGGCGGCCAAGCTACGTTACCTGCAAACAAATATCAAAATCCGGACATTCAGCGCATTTTACACGGACTCCGGTGATTTCTTCTTGGCAATATGTACAATTATATTTGGCATAGAGATCTGGAAACAAATTAACTGTGATTACACAAGATAATACGTTTCTTCAAACTTTTACGTTGACGAAAATTATTTACTCACCAGCCATTTTTTCATTTTTGTTGGCCAATGACCATGGACAATAGAAAATACTCACAGAAGAATTATGCAGTCATACCAACATATCAAAGTTAATATTTGCACCATAGAGTTTTTTTAATTTATTTATGGACTCACAACAAAAAAAAAACAACCAAAAAATAATCAATTAAAAATTAAAATAGGGCCGAATAGGCCTTTATTTTCAATGATAAAATGCTATAGAAACAAACAACCGTAAGTTAGCATGTAGCGTGGCTGAATGTATGGTGAACTTAGATAATAGAATACCAATAGATATGTTACTAAATTGTCTATGGAATTAGTTTATAAGATGACTAAAATAAAAATGATGACATCTCTGTCTTATGTATGGAATTAAAAGGAGCCTAACTATATACTCAACAGTTGCGCTTGGTTGCCAATATTTATGGCACGTGCCTTTCTTCAGCTTCCTTCGATATCATTTACTGTCACTTTGGATAGTTTGGATATCATTTACTGTCACTTTTTGGTTTTGTTTACATCGATAGTGGTGTTCTTGTATATTGCACGAGTTATCGATATTTTGATTTTAGACTTAGGTAAAAAATTATAGACCATGTTAATTTGAATAAATGTTGATAATATATTGTGTTTTTGCAGAATAGCATGAATCGTAGAATGAAATGACGGATTAGATTTCAGGTTTTTTATACAATATTATATTATTTTGAAATATAAATTATTTTGATATATAATAATATACTAAATATAAGTAGGTAAGTATATTGTATTAAGTATATTGTGTTTTATAATTATCTAAAACATTTGGCTTATTCAGGTCTTTCATTCGTTTAGTTATATTCTGTGGGTATATTAATTTAGTTAAAATGAACTTTAAACATTAAGTAGAACTCAAACTAGTTAAAATAAGGTTAAAAGTTCATTTTCACTAAATTAATATGCCCACAGAATATAACTAAACGAATGTTTGAATTTGAGTTCTACTTAAGTACCTATTTTTTTTTGTTCTAGTTAAAATGTTTTTTGTTTTGCTTGGTTTTATAACTGTATTAATTCTATAATTCTATAATTTAATATTTACGTACTTCAATTTACAATAAATACATTATCATAAAAAAAGTTCAGTTGAAAACAAACTCTATCGATAAATTATTATAATATACCTACCTCGTACAACACTAATTTATGTTAGCGTAGGTATACACGATGTATTCGTGGTTAGGGCCATTCCATTAAATTCGTTCTTCTGAGATGGTGAACGATGATCGAATCAATCAGCTGAGCCTGACAAATAGACAAGTTTTGTTTGTTTGCTTGCTCCGTATTGCTCCCATATTCTGGATTGTAACAGGAAAGTATTTTGGCCAATAGCACAACCAACACAAAGTGATGTGAGTGAAGTGAGTGAAGACAGACAGACAGAACGCATAGGACGGGAGACATTTGAAAATACAGAATTTTACAGAAATGAAAATAATAAAAAAGAAAATTTAAGTATGTTCGATTATTAATTATTGAGCAGTTATTCGTTCTCGTAACAACTACATATTATCACAATTTAATTATTACTATTAGTGATTAATGTGAGTTAAGTACATGTAGTACAGTTCGTCTCCTCTCGACCATGAAATCTAGCAAACGCAGGCTCCAGGGCCTAACAGAAGGCGCTGACGGGATGCCTAACTACCTAAAAATGGAAGACTCTGAGACCTCCATCCCCCCTGTGTTCAGGCTGCGTCTCCATGAATTATTTTCCCAGATAGAAAAAGAATTTGACCTTCTGTACAATGAAAACTTGAACCGTGAGTACATGCCACTTACCTACCTGTTTTCTACATACCTTTGATCTTATACTGTTGTTATTAGAAAAAACATGAGCTTCAACCCATTGTATATTATAAATAGTAAATAAACAATAAACTGTATACTTTAGCCAACAGTTCTCCCACCCTTTGAATTTCTATTCTAGGATTTGTTTGTTTATTTACATATGTATTTCTATGACAGTGCAAGAAAAAATAGAAATATTGAGTGAGAAGTTAGAGAGAGAAAGTTATATTGGAGAAAAACCTAATCTGGATTATATTGAATTTGATGCTACTGGAAAAAATTCTAAGGGTAAATGTAAGTACAAGTTTCTGTTATCCAAAAATATAAATAATTATTTAACTGAATTTATATCAGCTTCAGCTCAGCTGCCAATGATTCTGGTGATTCAACTTAATAATTTATGTTGTGTGATTATTTAAGAATTTGTACTTTAAAATGCATGATGGCATTTCATTAATTAATTCTACACCAATTATATACCTATACTTATTAATTAGCTATATAATTAAATAAGTTGACAAAATATTTGTATTAAATGGATGTAAGTTAGGAGAAATGAAATACTTGCCCAGATTTGTGAGACAATTTATTCATCTATAAATTATATACTAAACAAAAATTACAATTTGGAGTTTTTACAATTTACAAACAACCAATTCCTCTCACGTATATGCCATAAAATATGTCTTAATTTTTTAGTAACCCAAACAAACTCTCAGAAGGTTAAAGCAAGTCACAAGCTCCGAGTGCAAACTAGTAAGATTGTGTCTAGTTTCAAAGCTCCGACATACAGTTGTCAATTGGTGAGGGAGTTCACAGGACACAAGGATGGCATCTGGGATGTGGCATCATCAAGACCCGGCCAGGCACTGATTGGAACTGCTTCAGCTGGTGAGTATTATGTTATTTATATAAGTAGTTTTTTTTTTTCAAATCTCATAGGCCTACCTTAATTCCACATCATGATCTTAGAGCTTACTTAACTATTGTTATTATTATAACTATCTTAACACAAGCTTCGAGCTTTACCATGGGGCTAGATGTCGCTGTGTAAAATTGTCCAGTAATATTTATTTATTATGCGACATAATAATAACGATAGTTAAGATTTGGGTTGGTGAATAAAATATAAAATGTTTATTTCACTTAATAAATATTAACATGGATATAACATAGTAATTACAAAAATGGTAGCCACTCAGCAAAAGCCGGTTAGGATGGATATGTATAATATATTTTTACTCTGCATCTAGACATCAATGCAAAACATGGTTTACAACACAGAATTAAAATAATTCTATGTAAATGTGTCTCCTCTAGGTATTTCAATGACTGTCCTGTTGTTATTTTTACTGAAAAATTAAGATATTATATCATGGACATAAGATAAAATATCATAAAAATGGCATTATCATTAAAAACTAATAAACATGGCAGTTTTGTATTCAGATTTATGAGATTATTTGATTAGCCATATAAATTCTAAATGAGTAATAAAGATGCAGAAAACACCTTAAATTCTTAATTAATTGTGATGCAGTTGGCAATTAATTAATTATTTCAATTATAAATGTTGTATCTTAGATTTATATGCTTGATGTAAAGCAATTCAAGTAAAATACCTAGATATTGATTAGTGTGTCCATGCTAGAAGCTGACCTTGGCTAAGGCTAGTTTTGTAATTATAAGCAACTTAGCAAGTCATTTAAATTCCAGTTTGTGTAACACTGATGAAACACTGTTGATTTATAGTAAATAGTTTTAAAGTTTATAGTTCAAATGTTTTACTACTAACTAGCCTAGCGGATCCGCCGACAGCTTTGCTTGCGTTATTTACGTTATCTTTTGTTTAAATAAGCCTATAGCCTTCCTCTATAAATTGACTATCCAACACTGAAAACAACAAGTCTAAACAATATAATAATTTAAATTACAGATCACACAGCATGTGTATGGAGTGTGGAATGGGCTAAATGCCTGCTTCAATACACGGGTCACGCCGGCTCCGTGAACTCTATAAAGTTCCATCCTAGCCGAGACATCGCGCTGACGAGCAGCGGCGACAACACGGCGCATGTCTGGCAAGCCGCTGTCAACTGGGATTTACCGGTGAGAACTGCTTTTGTATCCTATGGTTTACATAACTATAAGTGTCCTTTATTGTCGTTTCAAGCAAGTAAAGTGAGCGTCTAGTCAAAGTCTAGTAAAGTCGCTTATGAGATGGACAGATCTAAAAGCGGCAATAATTGACTCATCATCACGATTGCAAGAGAAGGGCAGCCATCAGAGATGAGTGGCAGCGTGTTGTGAAGCTTGCCACCAAAATACAACTATATGATGACCACGACCAATCTGCCAAGAGTTATACAGACTAAGAAGAAGAAAGTCTAGTACCTTGCTTGGAATTAAAATAGATTGATGAGTAAGCAGTTGGTGTACTTCATATGAATATTAATTTAATTGCTTTAGCTGAGAATCAAATTGGTCCCGTCCCGAATATAGGTCATCATATTAACCCATATTACGTCACACTACTAAAGACAGGGTTATTAAATCTATTATAATTCTTGAGGAATTTATTACCTATTATTATACTATTATGTGCCTTTATCAATGTCGCAATAAAAGACTCAGGAAGAGGGTAGATCGTTTCGTTTGTCAATAATAACGGTCTGCCTACCCGCCGCCCCGCCGGTGTCATCAGTTTGTCCGTGAACATGGCGCTTGCAACAGTGTCGAAATATCGGAAAACTCAAAAACAAGTAAATCATGGTATGTTACCCGTTTCATGTTCAAATATAGTTGAAAACCATGATAGTTTAAAAAAAATATAAATACTGTCTGCCATCTAGTCTAGTACTTATATACATATAAATTCCTTAGTTGGTTTATCGATAAATGCGGGATGAAATTGGGCGGTCCTATTCTAAGACCGGCACCACACGCCATAAAGATACATAAGTTATAGATAGGTCAAAATAATAATTTCTGTTGGCTGCACGACTCTACTATAACCGGCACAAATACTGTAAAAATAAAATAAAATGACGTTTCCATTTTCATAACCTTATACACATTTATTTTTACTTTCAGCGAGGACAATCCTCTGAAGAAGAACTAGAAGTCGGTGGAGAAGAGAGCCTCGGAGAAGGTGGTGACCGTCCTGAAGTGCTACGGACGCCGCTCACGGAGCTGATTGGTCATCAGGGAGTGGTCGTGGCCGCTGATTGGCTGACGGGCGGCGATCACGTCATCACCGCGTCCTGGGATAGGACGGCCAACTTGTATGATGTTGAAACGGGTGATTGCTTGCAGGTTCTTACTGGTAAGTGTAATAACTCAGCAAGACTAGTTACCTATTTCTTGTAACGTAAATTTTCATAATTTCTTATTTCGGGATCTAATCTTTGTCAGACTTTATACGCACCTAGAAAAGACTGCATATATGTAATAATTATCTGCAGATCATACGAAGATTTATGCAGGACAGGAATCTAACCATCCTGCGTCGGATTTGTGTGCCTTTACAAATCCTACACTAATATTGTTTTTGTTTCATTATTATTTTTATTTTTTTGTAAAAGGCTGAAGATTATGTATAATTTCCAGGACACGACCACGAGTTAACGCACGCGTCGGCGCACCACAGCGCGCGGCTCGTGGTGACGGCGTCCAGGGACACCACGTTCCGCCTGTGGGACTTCCGCGAGCCGATACACTCCGTCTCAGTGTTTCAGGGACATACTGAGTAAGTTCATACAATACAATAGTTTTTATTGCACACCGCACACAAAATATGCATTACGGACATAAAAAAGTGTTAATGGGCGGCATTAAAAATCTCAATGAATATTTGGACGAGTGTTAGGATTTGCTTGGTCAGGGTTACTTATTTAAAAGGAATCTTAGCATCCGTAACACAAGCTTCGAGCTTATCACGGGGCTAGATGTCGCTGTGTAAATTGTCCATACAATACAAAAAAATATTGTATACCAAATAAATAAACAAATACAAAAAACAACAAAAATAAACAAGTACAATGGGCGGCATAAGAGTGAGAGTGAATTCAAGATCCTATATAATGCGGAGACAGCTAGTTACTGATAATGACTGTATGAAGATATATCTTGTAAATTTTATTTTAAATGTTTTATCGACTTGACGGAATTGAGTATATAAAGATTTATTTTTTTGTAGGAGTGTAACATCGGCTGTTTTCACACGAGAAGACAAAGTCGTGTCGGGTTCAGACGACCGCTCTGTCAAGGTAAGTGAAATATCTATTATTACACAATCTTTCACCAACATCACCATTTGTGAATACGTAAGAACAGCGCTGTGGTATGCCTGGATACCTAAAGCTACCGCTGAGTGGTGACATTTTCGCAATTACATTATGTTATTATACCATCCAAATAAAAATATTTTATTATTCAATAATTATTGTGACTAAGTACCTTACAGTATAGTAACCTTTGCCCAGTTTTCCGGTCCTTTCGTTATTAAATAAATTCCAATTCAAACGACTCAAATAAATATTTAATATTTATTTTACCGTTTCCAGGTATGGGATGTCCGCAACATGCGTTCGGCGCTCGCCACCATCAGATCGGACTCCTCCGTGAACCGCGTGGGCGTCAGCAGCGGCGGCCTTATCGCCATCCCGCACGACAACAGACAAGTCAGGGTGTTCGACCTGCAAGGGCAGAGGCTGGCCAGACTACCGCGGTCTAGTAGACAGGTAATTGAACAATATCCTTACAAATACACTATTACCCTTATTTTTAACCCCTGACGAGTGTTAGAAGTGCCTGTCTGTGGCAATAAAGATTGGTGTATAAAGTTGTTAAGGTAATTTCAAGTTCAATTAATACACCTTTGTATCTAACAAAAGAGCATTTGGCTGTGTATATAACAAAGCAGTGGGAAACCAAATAACCATCATCATTGCGGTGTCTATTAAATATTTTTTTTAGTTTTTGAACTTGTAAGTAGTTTTGTCGGTTACACGTTTATATTATTTTGGTATAAGAATCAGAATAAAATATAGATTTTGAATGTGGACGAAACAATATTCTTAGGTTGGCACTACGCGTCAATTTCATGTCAAGCTTCATACTTATATCACGGGGCTAGATGTTGTTGTGTGAATTGTCCAGAAATATTTATATTTTATTTATTTATTTGTTCCTAGGGTCATCGCCGTATGGTCACATCCGTCACGTGGGCAGAGGATCACATATCACCTAATATCAACTTCTTCAGCTGCGGGTTTGATAGACGCATCCTCGGCTGGTCCATTCAACCTTCCAAGGAAAACTAATTTAATTCTATTATATTATTCGGTAAGTATTTTATCTACTTTTAGGACCAAACACTGTGAATTCACTTAACAGTGATGGAGTTGCAAAACTATTTAACATTTATTTGTACTCCTTTTTTAACATAGTTGTTTAGCATGATTTGGTTTCTTGGGTGAGGCATTGTTTAAATGACATTTAATATGTAACTAGCTTTCCGCCCTGCGGCTTCGCCCGCGTTTTACACTTTCCCGCAATTTTCTCGCTATTGCTATAAACCTCACGGAGCCCGAGACCTTTCCAACGAATGCAAAACCGTGGAAATCGGTTCGTGCGTTCTGGAGTTATAGCGTCAGGAAGGAAAACCCGACTTATTTTTACATATTAGAAGATTTACATGCTTCGCAGAACCAAAGTATATGATAAAGTATGCATTAGTTTTTAGTTTAGTTAGATTCAAAGCTTTGTTAATTACATAATAACAATTATAATAAAAACATTAGAAAACCTATATTCATAAGAGTTTTGTCTATATTATTTCAAGTTATGTTTTAATGGTTATTGTAATATAACCCATATAGATGGCTAATTAAATTACCCTCATAATGTCAAATAATTTGCTGGCGAGAAACAAGCAGGTTTGATTCCCCTGAGACACCTATGTACTGTATAAAATACAAGTGTGGGAAGCTTAATGCAACTTCATACATGTCTGAGCTATTGGAAATCTCATTTAAATCTATTAATAATTTACTTTTAATAGTGACTTAGGATTATTTATCTGAAAATACAATACAAATGTTATTACACAAATTTGTCAAATTTAATGAATGATTATCATGTTATTAGTGTTATTATGGAAAGAACAAAAAAATGTGGAGTGTTATAATCTATCAATAAATTTAATATAAGAAACATCTTTAATTCTCTTTAGTAATAAGAAACTTGTAAATTTAATTTAAGACGTACAAGGTTTATTCTAGCTTTGTAGCACAAAATATAACAATAGGCTTAACTAAGTATAACTTGAATTATTTGTAATTGTTGGTTTTATGTGTAATATTGATTTATTCATGTATGTAGTTCGTCCAATAATCTTATAGGTTGATAGGTAGTATCTAAAGGTTCATAACAATTAATTTATAACATAATGAATATTATATATCTTTTACAAGTTGAGCTGGCTATTTTCATTAAAGCTAGTACAATATTGAGTGAAAACAATTTTATTTATTTAATTTAATTGATGATGAGTAAGCTTTGAAAATATCATGATAATTGTGATTAAGATTTGGATAAGATAAAAATCTTTTTGCCAAGGTTAAATATGCCATGGTCAAAATTTGCCAAGGATAAAAATGTAATTTAACAATCTTTTTAGAATTTTATGAAAAAATATTATTATATGAAAGAATATTCGCATGCATAATCTTGTTGTTGTACATAATAAGAACCCTGTACTACTGCCGATAAATTAGTAAATCGACATATCTTCGGTGTACTATAAACCTTAAATTATTTAACTAGTCAAATCAATATACATACACAACCAAAGATAAATTGACTCAAATTTGATACATTTATGAGTATATAAACCATTATGTAGTTACTTATAGAGCCACATATCAAAATTAACCTGTACTCCCCATGTCTGTTAATGTTAAGTTTTAGATTGTACATATACAGGGTGATCAAGACAAGGTAGTCCAAAATGAAAGTCCAAAATGAAAAGGACTATAAAAAAATCTCAGAAAAATCTGGTTAAAATCGATACGCAAGAACCTTCCCCACTACCCTTTTTTTTCATTTTGGACTTGCCTTGATCACTGTATATTTAACTTTCTGTATTAAATTGTGTATTCTATAATAATTGTATAAAGGTGAATCTAAAATTATTGATTTGTGAAAGTAAATGAACAGGTTATATAATAAATAATTATGTTTGTTACGTCCATGTTACATATTTATGAATAAAACACTTTAAAAATAATGGCTGCACAAATTTTATTAAGCAAAACACTTTTAAGTTACCCCAACCACAATAATATGATAACAAATTATACACATATTTTCACACAGTATTATTAAGTAGGGTGTTGTCACTCAAATGGATTGATTTCATATGTTTCTTTAAATGACTGTTTTGGTGGAAACAACTGTGACATATATTGCAGACATATGGCTTTTCACCAGTGTGGCTTCTCATATGTACAGATAATTTACTTTTGTAAGTAAATGTCTTACCACATTCTTTGCATGTAAATGGTTCATCGCAGTGGATTTCTTTGTGCTGCTTCAAAAATATAGCTCCTTTAAAAACTAGATCACATCTTGTACAGGAGTAAGACTTTATATGATAACTTATGCACTATAAGTTCATCCCTAGTTTTATATGCTAAATTACATTTTGAGCAAGAGAATGGTTCTTGGTGAACAACAATAGAATGCCTTGTTAAATTACTTTTTCTAGAGAATGTTTTCTCACATTTTAAACATGAAAACAGAGCTAATTTCATATGAATATGAACATGTTTTTGTATAGAATTCTTGCTTTTAAAAGTTTTATTACAAGTATCACAGATATAAGGCTTTTCCTCAGTGTGATTCCGCATATGAATTTGTAAGGCATGTTTAACATGAAATGTTTTGTCACATGTAGTACATGAATATGGCTTATCCTTCATATGAATTCTCATATGTGTTACAACAGAACTTTTGCATGTAAATTTTGTATGGCATATATCACACTCAAAGGGCTTTTCTCCTGTGTGTGTTTTCTTATGTTTTCTTAAACTGCTTCCATCCGAAAATTTCTTTTCACATTGGTTGCAGGCATAGGGTTTCTCTTTTGTATGAATTCTAATGTGAACATTGAGTGACTTGGACTGTGTGAAGACTGCATTGCATATGGAACAAACATATGATGTTGCTGAATGTGTATTTTTGTGCTTCGTTAAGAGAGTTCTACTGGAGAATACTATATCACATTTATTGCAGGTAAATAATTTATTTTTACATCCATTCTGATGTTCTTTATTTTCTTCTGGGGGTGTATTTTCTTTATATCCAGTTATATGGGGACTGTCATTAGTGGTAATATACCAAATCCGAGATGTTAGTAAATTATAAAATGGCTGAGGCTTTTCTAAACTGACCTGATGTTCCTAAAACATATATTACTTAATTAATTATCACATTTAAATAAATCTATCTAATAATCTATAACAAGTGGATATCATAAACTTACCTCGCTGTTGTTAGTTGCTTCTTTTTCAAGAAATAATTTTGATTTTTGTGCCATCAGGGAAAAATTATAGCATTTCTTTAGCAATGAAAAACATATGAAACATAGAGTGTTAGATTGTTTTTTTGTAACTGGAAGCTGAAACCATAAAATGTGGATACAAAAAACCGATTCTAATAAGATAAGTAAGTATGTTAAGAAGTGAAATTCATAAACTTTTAATATAATGCACCAAGTTGTGCAGCAAGCATTGGTGTGCCTGCAATGCATTAGGAGATATGTAATAAAATATATTAAGTCCAGCAATATCTAATAGGCAAGTACTAAACAAAACTACCTTTATTGGGGTACACATCATGGATCTTGTAAGTTTTTCATACATTTGCAGAAGCTCAACATTCTTTGTGCTATACATTTTTAAATTACTGGTCAGGCAGGCTTGACACTGGGTAGACATATTGATATCTTAGGTTGATAATAACTGTAACAAATTAGAAACAAAAAGGTACCTACATAATCTGCTTTCCTTTTTAGGAATACCTTAAATTAATTCATAATAAATAGGTTTATCAAATATAGCTTTAGAGAATTATAGCCGTGTTAGCTAAGTGGTAGCTCGACTTTCATTCTGAACTGAAGGTTGTGGGCTCAAACCCCGCCGGATTTTTCTTCTAGAAAACAAAACACGTTTTCTAATGGTGAAGGCAAAAATCGTATAGTAATTTAAATATAATAATTCCCCTGAGTAACGTCGTAGATTTAATTATCTGTAAAGGTAAATATGTTCTTAAATTTTATTTTTACTTTACTTTAAAATATATGAATAGAGAATAAAAATAAGTATTTGTTACGAATTGAGTGGGACCAATTCTTTACAAATAAATCAGACTTTATCAGACCAAGACCACAAGACTTACCAATGCAATTGCAAATAATTACCAACAAATGAAACAACAATATTTATAAACAAGACCCACGTGTTTGATTGATTACCAATGCAAACACAAACATGCCCATTGCCCATCCACCGTCCTCTCCGGCATTTGTAACGGCGAAATAACATTAGCCAATGACAGACCTCTCTATTTTGTGTTCAATCTAATTATTTTGTGTTTGGCTATGTAGGTATGTACAACGCAGATAAACCCCTGTGATGTACAACAAAAGTAAGCTAAATTGGAATTGCCATATATTATTTTCCAACTGATTCCACCTTTGCATACATGAGCTGCCATTGACATTCGAAGACTTAATTTTATTATGATAAATAATAAATATCCATATTTATACTTACATACTATTCCATACTAAATCTGAAAATTTTTTTAAGTAGAGTATGTAGATTTATAGGCTTGTGCCAATCGAGGGTACACCTAAAATTTTTTACGTTTTGGTTTTGCCGTAGGGTAAACGTAGTGATTATATTCTCTTTGTAGGGTAGGTGAAATAGCGTATAATTAAAGTTTTTGCAAAATTTGCAAATTCGTTTATTTTCTCCAGAAACAAAACTATTACAATTTGTTAAACAGGTAACTGATATTTATTGTAATTGGGATTTAGTCCTTTTTCAAAGTTAATTATGGACGAAGTTCGTGCATTCCTGAACAATCCATGCCCCTCGAAGTCCCAAATGATAAAACTTCGCGGTCCTTTGACTGGCGGTCTAAGAGTTACGACTCAAGATACTTTGGAAGAACTGGACAGAAAACCTGAGCATCGGCGCTCTGTTGTGCCAACAGGAACAGATTATGCCAGAGAGATAAGAAAAAGAGAAACAGACATGTATCATCCCCGGGTAAGCATAATTTGATTTGTTTTACCTACCAAATTTTACTCAAATTCACTAAACGGTCAAAAATTTCTATTTGTGTTTATACCTACATATATATTCAAAATATTACAAAGGTAATCTGAAGCGCTATATGGTATAGATTACAACTTTACATTAGATATTTGATTTACATAGGATCTTATTTACTGAAAAACACATTAAAATAATTAAGCACACAAATAACTTAATATTTGTATATAGTTTTCTGTACCTCTGTTAATAATCATTAAGTAATGTTTAACGTTAGCAACAAATGGAGCCTAGAGACCATGACAGCATGGCGGAAGGTCTGGAGTCCCTTGAACATTTGACCAGTATCGGAGCATCCTCACTGAATATTGAGCTGAATGAAGAAGCTATGATGGAGGTGTACAGTAAATACACTTTTATTAAGAAAGAAAAAAATTCAGAGGGACTTGTTATATATTCTGAGCAAGAAAAGGTAAGAAATTATACATTATATCACAAATTATAAAAAAGAGGCGCAGATCTGCCCTAGATACGGTGTAATCTGCTGCTCCGCGCGGGATGGCAGTGTACGACGGCCTCGCGCCAAATAAAGTCAAACGTTCACTTCACTGTTGATCATCGCGGAACTTTCAATTTAATTAATTTTAAAAATAAATTTGTTGACGTCGATTTCCATAATAAACACGTCGTATATTCATAAAATCTCGCGCGGGACTGCGGAGCTAGTGTGTTGTACCCCGCGGCACGCCCCGCACTCCCACGCAGATTGGCAGAATCTGCGCGCGTGAGGCCTTCCCGCGCATTGACTCGTCGACAGAGTGTTATGTTTGGCGTGTTTTCTATATAAATTGAGAATGTTTAAATCTGCGGCTCCCCGCTACGCGACGGGGTGCGGTGCAGTGGGATAATCGCCTTAAGTGAGAGTCAATCACTATTATATATATTGATTTTATAAATAAAGAACTTTTTTTACAGATTTTAAATAGTATCCGTACCTGGGAAGCCCTGGTCATAGAAGGTCCCACAGGATGTGGCAAGACCACTCAGGTACCACAGTGGATCTTGGATGACTGCTACAAATATCGCAGGCCTTGTAAAATAGTAGTGACACAGCCGAGACGTATTGCAGCAATCTCAATTGCGAAGCGAGTCGCACAGGAAAGGGGTTGGGATGTGGGAGGCATAGTTGGGTATCAGGTAAGGATTATAAATCTGTTTTAAGTCTTATAATAAAAGCAAAGTTGAAAATAGTCGATATCTGTTGAAAATGTGTAAATTTTTTTAAATGTAGAGAAAAGTTCAAAAACCTTTTTGGAGGTCTTGAGTTCAAACCTAGCCACCTCTGAATTTTTCTTCTAGCAAAAAAATGTCCGCTTTAAAACCATGATTGTGTTCTAACATCGTGAAGAAACCGGCACGTTCTGAGAACTTTGAAAGTTTGAAGAACATGTATCACTAGAGTAACACATAGGCTACTTTTAACCGCGGGATATTTACTATAACACGGGAAAGTTAATAAAGTAATGACCAAAGCCGCGACTGGAAACTAGTTAACAATAATGGTTAATCAATTTAATATTTGTAGGTTGGCCTAGAAAATGTCACCTCGCCTGATACAAGGATCAGCTACGTGACTACTGGTGTGTTGTTACAAAAGCTGGGTATGTTGATTAACTTTTATAATTTACATATTTATTTAAACTGTTAATACTTATACTTAAATAAATATTGCTAGACAATTCACACAGCAACATCTAGCCCTGTGGTAAGCTCGAAGCTTGTGTCGTGGGTGCTAGATTTCTGATATACTTAATATAATATGCATAGATAGATATTTTTTATTGTACAAATACATATATAACAGACACTCAGAACAAATATCTGCAGATCAGATACAATGGCTGCAGGTACTTGCTTATTTTGAAATGAGAGCATAGAATTATATGAGAATTATTATTTTCAGTTGGCGCCAAAACTATGAACGAATACACCCACATAATTCTCGACGAAGTTCACGAACGCGACCAGGATATGGACTTCCTCCTTCTGGTGGTGAAGAAACTGCTATACACTGTGTCACCAAATGTCAAGGTCATTCTAATGTCTGCTACGATCAGAGCGAGAATATTCTCCGACTACTTCAAAATACCAACACCAGCTGGCTTCCAAAGTTCTGAGTGCATCAAAATTGTGAAACCTAAAGACAAGGGGTTCAAGGTTAAGAAGTTTTACTTGAATGACTTGAAGCAGTTTGGATCTGTAAGTATCTATTTATTTACTAAGGTTAACCAACATTGCCTATTGCATACAAACATAATTAAACGCAGACGGAGTCGCGGGCTGTTATACCTACAATATACTTTTCTGCACATAAAAATGATAATAATTAGATAAGTTTGTAAATTATTTTATGATAATTATTCTTTAGCATTTTATGGAAATAAATGATATAAGTCTTTAATACTTTCAGAGCCTTCAACGGTGTATCCCAAAAAACGACGAGCCTTGCATCATGCCGGAAATGCACCACCTGGTGATAAAACTGGTGAATGCGTTCGAGAAGATAGACCAGACCGAAGACTACACCGTCCGGGAGGAGGCAGACCTGGCGTCCATTCTGATATTCCTGCCTGGAATACACGAGATTGAAGAGCTATATGTTTGTTTGAATGATCTTAAACTAAGGTGAGATAATATATTTACTAGTTCTGTATAATTCACACACCCGCCCAGCGGGCGGAGGTCCGCTTGCGACGCAAGAGGTTGCGAAGCAAAACCGATAACTATTTGTATGACCTGCAAGTATTTGTTTCGAGTGTCTGGGTGTTATATATGTATAATAAAAAAATATCTATCTATGTAAGTATGTATATAGTATATCAGAAATCTAGCATCCGCAACACAAGCTACTAGCTTACCAAGGGGCTAGATGATGCTGTGTGAATTGTCCAGCAATCTTCTAAATATATTATTAAATTTCGTCAAGGGGTACGGTAGACTCGATCGAAACCTTATATGAAAAACAACAAAACAAAAAAAAATATTGATTTTGAGTCCGCAACATTCGGATTCCTCATCCGAGCGAAGCCGGGTTTTCATCTAGTATTTATATTTATATTGATCAGAAAAACACGTCTAGGCTGTATTCACTGTGTAAGTTTAATAAATTATGTTATTTCAGAAAGGACTTGTGCGGTGCGGAGTGCGCCCGCTACCGGTGGTGGGTGCTGCCGCTGCACTCGAGCATCACGGCGGACGAGCAGGCGCGCGTGTTCCAGCGCGCGCAGCCCGGCTGCAGGAAGGTCATACTGTCCACCAACATCGCGGAGAGCTCCATCACACTGCCCGATATCAAATATGGTAACTGTATTTATTACTAACATATCACTCTGCCGGATATTAAACATGGTAACCTTACATTTTATGATAACGGGAATTAATCACGTACTACGCAGCAGTTAAACAACTCTTGACGTTTCGGCCACAACAATAGCAGTCTTTATCAGGAGGAGTGAGCGTCCCGCCATGCTCCGTCTCCTCTCAGCTCGTCCGCGCGATGTTTAACTCCTGTGTAAATACGTGAAAAATTCCCGTTGTTATAAATGTATGGTAACTTTATTTATTACTAGCCGACCGCCAACAGCTTCGCTTGCTTTTTTTAATAAAATATAGCCTCGATAAATGGACTATCCAACACTGAAAGATTTTTTTATCGGACCAGCAGTTCCTGAGATTAGCGCGTTCAAACAAACAAACAAACAATCAAACTCTTCAGCTTTATAATATAGTCAGGGATCCGTAGTACATGGAAATCAAGTGATTACTAACAAGCTAATTTTTGGTGAGTAGCTTCGTTTCGATGAGACGTCCAAAGATATCCTATACCCAACTCTCGATTGTGGTAGCTAACAGAGATATCAAGGATTAAAAAAATCAAGGATGTAAAACTGGGATAACGGACCACGAAATTTGTAGGACAATATGTTATATCTCAAGATAATTATCTAAATTATATAAAAACATGTTTGTCCTACAAAACCTATGGTTTGATCAAAGAGTCCGCCATTTCGAAAATGTATCGAAAACGAGGTCAATTTAAATGATTACTATGATTACTAACCAGCTGATTTTTTGTTGTATACTTAATTAATATATATAAAATCTAACGGACATATTGTCCGACAAATTTCGTGGTCCGTTATCCCGGTTTTACATCCTTGATTTTTTTAATCCTTGATATCTCTGTTAGCTACCACAATCGAGATTTGGGTATAGGATATTTTTAGTCGTCTCATCGAAACGAAGCTACTCACCAAAAATTAGCTTGTTAGTAATCACTTGATTTCCATGTACTACGGATCCCGGCCTAATATTAGTATAGACAAGCGGTGCCTACGACTCCGTACGCGTTTGGATGGGGGCCACATCTTATCAAAACTGCAGCAAGAATTTAAATAGCTGTGTCCCAGATTTCTTAATCTATATCTACCAAATTTTAAAAAAATCGGATCATTGGTTTAAGAGTTATGGCGGATAATACATACAGAAAAAAAGTTAAAATAATAAATATAATGTTTTTTGTAGTGATTGACTACTGCCTAATGAAGTGCCTGGTGGCCGACGACCAGACTAACTTCACGACGCTCCAGCTGCAGTGGGCGTCCAAGGCCAACTGCAGGCAGCGCGCCGGCCGCGCGGGACGCGTCAGGGAGGGACGCGTCTACAGGCTGGTCAACGACAATTTCTATGTAAGTTTATGATAGCTTTATTTATTACAAAACTAGCCGACCGCCAACAGCTTTGCTTGCTTTTTTTTCATAAAATATAGCCTATAACCTTCCTCGATAAATGGACTATCCAACACTGAAAGAATTTTTTAAATCGGACCAGCGGTTCCTGAGATTAGCGCGTTATAACAAACAAACAAACAAACATACAATCAAACTCTTCAGCTTTATAATATTAGTATACATACACAGTTCTTACTTTAAATATATAACTAATCTTATTAATATGCCTTAAAGCCAATTATGGATTTTGATTTTTTTAACTTATCTATATATTGATTTTCTCATCCTCATCATTATAATCTTAATCGTTATCAGAGCAAGCAAGAGCGGGATCTCCTAGCACAGAAATCTTCCTTACTTAAAAGGAGCCCCAGGCCACTGTAATAATGAATGACTTAGTATTAAGTTACAGAAATATACCCGTTTTTCCCCCGAAGGGTTAAAAACGGTTATTTCGAGTCTAGCCTAGACTAGACCCACTATGAGATTACGTTCTTTGTTTTCTGTGTAGGTTCGACGTATTTATAACAAACCTTCTCCTTTCCATCTAACCTTCTTGCATATAGCGATGCCTCTTTGTCATCTGCGTCTGTCTGCTTGAGTGACGTGCTAGGATTTCCCTTCAGTACCTTGCGACGGCAAGGGTTAAAAACCCGTGGGTCTAGTCTAGGCTAGACTCGAAATAACCGTTTTTAACCCTTCGGGGGAAAAACGGGTATATTTAGAGGTCTGAAGCCTAGACTAGACCCACTATGAGACTTGTCTGTTATCTGCCGGCGCTCAAGAGAGAAAGAAAGGGAGCGTATTGTGACAAATAATAAAGTATAACATACTTTGGTAAAAACTTTGATAATATTGTTTAGCAACAAAAATACACTACGATACAACAAGCAAAAATAAATTTAATTTTCTATCACTTAGACAGGTCTGAACTCTGAAGTAATTTGATAGACTAATTGTTATTGTTGTAGTGTACGACCGGAAAGGTGTACCTACTTATATCTTTGATATAATGCTTTAAAAAGGTCTGTTATTTATATATATATATATATATATATTTTTCAATTTCTCTTTTTTTATAAACTTCATCAATATCTAGTCTGCGGTGAGCGACTGCTGCAACTGCGACGGAATACTTCCAGAAGAAGCCCCAAGTTTAGCATCTTTAAATTATTTGGACAACCATCCATCACTTTTCGACTAGCTGCCTGAACTTGTGTTCAGGCAGGACACGTTATAATGAACAAATTATTCAAATTATCTCTAGCCGATCATCTTGACGCAAAAGTAGAAATCAAATACTTAACCCCAAACAAAATTAATTAAACTTCTTATCCATAATTTACACATAAATAACCAACCAGATTGTTGATGTAAATTAGAATCACAAAGGAATTAGTATTTGGGCCATAGACTTGGGTCAAATACTGGCCAAAATGTAAAAGATAATTCCAAGCCTTCACATGAAATTCGCAATCATGTTAAAAGTGCACTCGGCGTCCCGAATGAAAAAGAAATAATTTCCAAACCTCTACTGAATCTCTTTCTACTTTGAACTGAATTCTCAACTGAATAACTTTTAGGACATGTCTTTCTAAAAAGCGTTGCTTGAAATAGATTCTGACCTATGGAGATTAGTAAAGTACATACCACAGATTTGTGGACCAAAAATTAAGGCTGGAGCTAATCACTCAGATTTATGTAAAAAACCCAGGTGTTCTGGACTAGGATGTAAAGATCTATGAGATTTGATGCAGTCCATTTCCACCTCATGCAGGGCTTATGATACGTCCTGAAAATATTGTCACGCCATGATGACTTCAAAAGACATGGGAAATCTAGAAGGCCATCCTGCTAGAAATTTTGAACCACCCCATATTATCCAAGATTCCTTTAATAAGGAAATAACTCTGGACTAGGTTTTTTGGTCCTCTTTTCGATAAAGTTTTTCTAAAATCATGAAAGGTGCCGCTGTTGCCCTCATTTTCAGATCGGACTACCAAACCACCTACTTCCACCGTCCAAATATGATCACGAAAGTCCCCGTGGTACGATACAGGTGGCCGAGAACTTGCGGCATCAGATATGGTGACGGAAAAATACAAGCTAGATCTCATGCCCATCTCCTGGTGCAAGCCTCTACGTAAGCACCTTCTGGTCTAAGGCAACTATACGGCTGACCTCTCAGAAGTAAATAGGTTGACTTGAGGAGTGCTCTACCTTTGAAATATCTAGAGAGCGATTTCATTTGCTAGCGTCCACTCTGGTTATGTCTCTATGTGTGAAAGATTGTCCGCAGTCAGTTACATGATACAACCATCCTGGAAAGTCTTTGGCGGAAAGATGGAGCCGAAGTCGATCGGCAGTCCTAATAATCTCTGTGACTAGATTTAGTAATATCATCGATTTTGTACCACATTATTTTGAATTTAGGCGACCACTGTCTTGTTCTCGGACTGAATAAGTCTGGACTGGATGCACTCCCTCGAGTTATACTGACAAAAATTTAACGCCTGAAGTAACCACCCACATCTTGTCTGCTGCAGTGTCAGTCCTCTTGCCGATGATTCCACACCCCTTGCCATTTAAACCACCACATGTCATTTAAAGATTTATGTCATTTATTTCCATAAAATCCTAAAGATCACTTGGACAAGTCACTGCACCCGATCCTAAAGCTGAGGCGTCGGTTTTAATAAAGATCACCGCTGCTTCGCGATGTAACGGACTTGAAATCTTGAGATAGACTAGCCACCAAAGGCATTCTGGAATCGTTTCCTGAAATTGGCAATTAAAAATCCCAAATTCAAAGTTTGGCAAAGGCCATAGGCGCCGAAGTAAGACTAAAATGTAGACAGGTCATTTGATAAAGCAGGTCTTGAAATCTTAGCATTTAAAATCTTCTGTGACTTCCGGCTATAGGGACATCATGATAAATTCTCTAAAGTCAAAATTTTTCTTCCCATCGGGTTTCACTTCGAATATAGGGAAACCCGTTGGCGTTGGCCGGTACCGAGGCCCATAATGTTTGTAGCTCCAGAATTTCTGGTACCGGATAAACCAAGATTTATAAATGCTGTTTCTAGACAAAATAAATTCGGTGTTAATGTTGAGGGTGCCCCTAGGTTCTGCTAGACTTTGCTGGGCTAGCTGCTAGGCTTTCTGGTGTAACATACCGGCGTATAAATATATCAATATTTCTTTTTGAAATTCCAATCGTAATACATACTTATTTTCATTTTTGCCACCCTTCTTAGAGGGATTTTTTAGGGTTTCTTACACCATTATATAAACCACCATGCTTTTTGTAGACCTAAAACATTGAACTGATGTGGAGGCGTTACCATTAACGCCCGCAAAAAGTTGTCTTTCGCAGAAAAACACAAAGTAAGTTGGTTTTCTGGCGGTCCAACACACATACCGTAGGAGTTGGTCTGATACCGAAAGAAACTTTAGATCAGGACCCAATAAATGCTTTTCATGGCTTCTAATATGCTCTGAGCTGATGATCTCCCGTCTTCTCCAGTAGCCTCTAGGAAGGCCTCCCTCTGTATTAAAAGTCCATGAGTAAAACCTTCCAGGATATGGTCAAACTAAGCTATCATCATTAGCTATCATCAGATAAAGGTGGATTTACTTTCGAAGCCACAAAAACTAGGGCAGTATGTACAACTTTTTCTGCCTCCAGGCAGATGACTCAAATATCTCATTAGACACGTGGGTATTATCTACCAACTTAGTGACGGCCGCGTTCAAGGCACTGAATATTTCAGCTTCTTTGCCAAGGTCTGGGCCAAGATGCTTTCTTGTTTGCTTAGAGGTTAAGCTGGAGTAAAATTTCATTAGAAACCCTTTCATTATCTATGGACTCGACCACATAAACTCTTATTCTCATAGACAACATAGGCGACGGCTACCGTTGTTATTGTCTTATATTTATAGCTTTGTCATTGCCCTGACGGAACAAAAGCTGAAGTAACATTTTTCTACTATAAGATAATAGTGCATTCTCCATAAGTATTTGCTGAGCCAATTTAACTGAAGCGTATATAAGAGCCCGAGTAAACGTTCATGCCATAAGTTTTATCTTTAAGGTCTTGTACGACCCTTCCATGAGCTCCGAAAGGAGAAAAGCTTAAGCCAACTCTGAGGTAGGAACTGTAAAAAGAAGCTTGTTCATAAACTGTGGATCAGGTGGATCTCCAAATAGCTGTTCTTTAACATAAAACATAACTTCGAACTTTAGCCCACTCCTTAATTTATTCTAGAAAAGTAGGAGCAATTCGCGGAACAATCAATGCACATAAAATTCTGCATCTTCTGAAAAAACGAGAAGCTCTTAAGAACATTAAGCATAGGCATATTTAGAGAAAAGTATGCTCAAGCTGGCTAGGTGAACTGAAACATTTGTATTTGTTTTGTCAACGTTGCCAAAGTCGGCTGACTTGAACCGACGGCAGGTCGTTTGAAGCAACGACAGGCAAATTGCGCCGACGTCGCGGGACGACGGCTCAAACCGAGCCATCGAACATATAACTACTCCATTTAATAATAAAATCCTATTAAATTTAAAGAAGCGTCGCGCCGGGGCATATGAACCGCCAACGATAGATACTCCATTCCTATTGAGAATAACCGATTTGCTAAAAGTGGAATGCACGCTTTAACGCGGTGATCTAGGCTATTTGAGCCAGAGACGTTTCAAAAAGAGCCGTCGTATCGGGGCATCTGAGCCGCCAACAATAGATACTTACACCATTCCTATTGGTTAGGAATAACCGATTTGCTAAAGGTGGAATGCACGCTTTAAAGTGGAGATCTAGGCTATTCGAGCCGGAGACGTTTCAAAAAGAGCCATCGTATGGGGGCATCCGAGCCGCCAACAACAGATACTTACACCATTCCTAATTGGTTAGGATTAACCGATTTGCTAAAGGTGGAATGCACGCTTTAAAGTGGCGATCTAGGCTAAACGAGCCGGTGACAGCTCAATACGAGTCGTCGCGTCAGGGCATCTAAGCCGCCAACAACAGATACACCATTCCTATTGGTTAGGAATAATCGATTTGCTAAAGGTGGAATGCACGCTTTATGTGGTAATCTAGGCTACTCGAGCCGGCGACGGCTCAAAACGAGCCGCGGCGTCAGGGCATCTGAGCCGCCGACAACAGATACACCATTCATATAGATCATGAATAATCGATTTGCTAAAGGTGGAATGCACGCTTTAACGTGGTGATCTAGGAAACAGTCGGATGGAGCTGTTCCTCTAATAGTAACAAGTGTGGGAAAGCCACGACTTGATTAATCGTTTAATAAAAGTGTAAAATCACTTACCTAAAAAGCCCATACAAACCAGGCGGTCATCCATCCAAGTATTGACCGAGCCCAACGTTGCTTAACTTCGGTGATCGGACGAGAACCGGTGTTTCAACGTGGTATGGACGTTTGCCGTAGACTTGAATATCATCGTAAATTGTAAAAGCCACGTTCATAAAAAATGAAAACGTTAACAACGTTAGACTATGTGCTTTTATACGATAATAATTTAGCTTTATATAATAAAATACGTCTTCACTAGTGAAAAAACAAAGCGTACTGAAGGGAAATCCTAGCACGTCACTCAAGCAGACAGACGCAGATGACAAAGAGGCATCGCTATATGCAAGAAGGTTAGATGGAAAGGAGAAGGTTTGTTATAAATACGTCGAACCTACACAGAAAACAAAGAACGTAATCTCATAGTGGGTCTAGTCTAGGCTTCAGACCTCTAAATAAATATATTTTATGTTTTCTTATCATAATACAAATCTTTGTAACTTTCAGGACACCTTGCCCGAAGAAGGAACACCAGAGATAAAGCGCTGTCCGCTGGAGCGCTTGGTGCTTCTGTCCAAAATGCTGGACATGGGCCGACCCAGCGATATTCTGGCTCTAGCGATAGACCCGCCAGATATGTCCAATATTCATCGCACACTGCTGGTTTTGAAAGAGGTAACAAAATATTATACTTAATCTGAAAATGTGTTTTTTTGAAAATTTTCTTCGGCGTTGTATTCCGTTCGATGCGGTGAACACGCACGCCTCGGCTTCATATACCCATTATGGTACACCTTGTATATCAAATATTTTTTTATACCCGTAACTCAAGCTTCGAGTTTACCACGGAATTAATGTTACAAAATCAGAATAAATTAAATAAATAAACTATTGAGATTATGTGAATTGAAAGCATTTTACCCTATCAACTTCTATCACTTAGCCAACTGGGTTCTTAAAATTATTACTGTGTGATAAATTATAAAAATTTTTTTTATAAATTATCTCCTTATTTCTATAGATTGGAGCATTGAAGAAGCTGAATAACAACGACATGTGGGTACCTGACGACGGTGAAATCACGTTCCTAGGCCGGATGATGGCCAAACTGCCGCTCGACGTGAAAGTGACCAAACTGATCATTCTGGGCTACATCTATGGCTGCTTGGATGAGTGCATCATTATGGGTAAGTTTTATTACATCATCATCATCATTACCACTGCTGTAAACTGGCAACACCACTTGCGTAATCGTTGGAACTTGTTGCTCGTCCTTAAAAAAAAATTACATACATAAGCTATTTACCCCTATTTACTTTCCTACTGCATTAATAGTAAATAATTGTTTTGATTAGAATTGCAACATAAATTTTTGTCTAGCCGCGGGAATGTCTGCCAAGAACGTATTCAGCAACCCTTTCCGCGAGCGATTGAATGCTTTCAACTCCAAAGTCACGTGGGCCGACGGATCCACGAGCGACTGCATCGCGTATCTGAACGTTTACAAGGTAATTGTTCGTTTGATTTCTAGCACTTTGAAGGTCTAGTGGCACTTAAAAGTTTTTTAATAAAGCGCACATTAACTTTTTCAAGTAGACGAATCCCAAGTCGAGTGTGCTCCTATTTAGCCACAAAGCTACAAAGCTCGGTTCTCTCCGCAGGTGTGGAGTCACCTGCAGAAAGTGGCGTACTTCAAGCAGCCGAGCAACAGCCAGCCGGAGTGGGCGGGGCGCTTCTACGTGCAGCTGAGGGCGCTGCGGGAGACGCACGACCTGGTGCGCGAGCTGAAGGCGCGCCTCTCGCGGGAGGGGATCGAGAGCCGCGGCTCCTGTTGGCCTCAGGCAGAGCTGCAGTTGTTGTTGAAGGTAACTTGTACGTGCAGCTGAGGGCGCTGCGGGAGACGCACGACCTGGTGCGCGAGCTGAAGGCGCGCCTCTCGCGGGAGGGGATCGAGAGCCGCGGCTCCTGTTGGCCTCAGGCAGAGCTGCAGTTGTTGTTGAAGGTAACTTGTACGTGCAGCTGAGGGCGCTGCGGGAGACGCACGACCTGGTGCGCGAGCTGAAGGCGCGCCTCTCGCGGGAGGGGATCGAGAGCCGCGGCTCCTGTTGGCCTCAGGCAGAGCTGCAGTTGTTGTTGAAGGTAACTTGTACGTGCAGCTGAGGGCGCTGCGGGAGACGCACGACCTGGTGCGCGAGCTGAAGGCGCGCCTCTCGCGGGAGGGGATCGAGAGCCGCGGCTCCTGTTGGCCTCAGGCAGAGCTGCAGTTGTTGTTGAAGGTAACTTGTACGTGCAGCTGAGGGCGCTGCGGGAGACGCACGACCTGGTGCGCGAGCTGAAGGCGCGCCTCTCGCGGGAGGGGATCGAGAGCCGCGGCTCCTGTTGGCCTCAGGCAGAGCTGCAGTTGTTGTTGAAGGTAACTTGTACGTGCAGCTGAGGGCGCTGCGGGAGACGCACGACCTGGTGCGCGAGCTGAAGGCGCGCCTCTCGCGGGAGGGGATCGAGAGCCGCGGCTCCTGTTGGCCTCAGGCAGAGCTGCAGTTGTTGTTGAAGGTAACTTGTACGTGCAGCTGAGGGCGCTGCGGGAGACGCACGACCTGGTGCGCGAGCTGAAGGCGCGCCTCTCGCGGGAGGGGATCGAGAGCCGCGGCTCCTGTTGGCCTCAGGCAGAGCTGCAGTTGTTGTTGAAGGTAACTTGTACGTGCAGCTGAGGGCGCTGCGGGAGAAGAACATATGTTTTATTACATTAAATAAATAAATAATGGTTTGAATTCGCAGGTGATCTTCGCGGGCGCATTCTACCCGCAGTACTTCATACAAGGGTCGCAGAACGAGGTGCGGGAGCGCGACGCCGTCAAGGTGCTCGGCGGGCTCGACCCGAGGAACACCGTGAGTACGATACAATCACCCCGTTCACGTTCCCACTGCCGGGACACAAACTTCTCTCTTGACAAGAGAGATTAGGCCTTACTTCACTACGCTGGTGAAGTGCGGGTTAAACGTCTGAAACTCTGTGCCTTCAAAATTCTTCATAGATCTCTGAATATGCCGATTTCCTCGTGAGTTTTTCCCTCACCGTTAGAGAATGTGTTTTCAAAGTGCAATTTTGTCAAAAAGTAAAGTCCAGAGGCGCACTTCTGACAGAGTTCGAACCCGCGACCTCCGGTACGAAAATCTATTGTGCACCCACATAGCCAACCCACCTCTTACAAAATAATTACAACACAAATATTGCTACCTCGCTCGAACGCGCATGAGATGTTTGCCTGACTATCTTACCTATCAACTAACTTTGCATTTAGTTATTATTTTATTTATTTATTTTATTTTATTTTACAATAATTGTAATTGTCTTATTATAATTATAGGTGTATTTGAGGAATTTTCCAATAAACCAACCACGGGAAGTGTATGCAGCGGCGATAAAGAAAGTCATCAACAAAATGATTTCCGACGAACCTCGCGTCATCTTCGATACCAACAGCCAGTAAGAACTGATTATATACAACTGTTAATAAATAAAATAAAATAAATAAATATTGCTTGACAATTCACACAGGAACATCTAGCCCCGTGGTAAGCTCGAAGCTTGTCTTACGGGTGCTAGATTTATAATATACTTAAGGATGCACCCCCCATCAGCGCAAACTCGACGATCGGCTAAGTTCGGCTAAATAAGTAGGAGAGGCGCGTGAGCCCGAGCTGAGTATGTATTTCGCGCAAAAATCTGACACATCAAATTACTTCTATAATTTGAAATTCATTTTGTAGACCCTACGATATACAAGGTAATACTAGCGTTCCGCCCCGCGGCTTCGCCTGCGCTAAAATATATCTTTAAGCGGATATGTGTATTTTTAAAGTTTAAAGTATAAATTCCACACACGGCTTTTCCCGTGTTTTAAATAACTTTCATAAATGTGTATGTATATTATATTAAGTATATATATCAGAAATCTAGCACCCGTAACACAAGATTCTAGCTTACCACGGGGCTAGATGTTGCTTTGTGAATTGTCTAGGAACTAGCAATATTTATTGGTTCAATTTTATTTATTAGGTTTTTTGGTCGTAAGCTCAGTTATTAAGAAAAATGAAAGGGCTGGGGATTTTATTAATAAATAAATAAAGTTTTCTGAACTAAATTTGACATGAAATGTTAAAATTCATAGTCTGCCTTTTATTTCTCATTAATTTTATAAACGAAAAGTCAAACCGTATGATATACTTCAATATTAGATAAAAGTGAATTTATAAAAGAATAAGTTCCTAAACCTTAACCCTTAACTGCATGATTATTTTTCTTAAAATTTGTGATGGTCATATTATGTCTTTTAGATAAATAAAGTAAAGTAAGTTATAAATATTTAAAATTGATTTAAAAATTTCATATGAATTGAGTTTAAGGGAAAAACTGTTTTTATATTTAGTTCCATATAATATATGGCAAAACATGCAGTCACCTACCTATATTTTAAAATATCATTCGCAGGGCATGCGGAAAGTGGTCAATTTTTTTTTAAGTAATAAAAGACTTTATAAGATAGGTATAACCCGCGCAATAAAAAATGATATTTGACCATGGCGGCGGGTACGTATGGTACGGTTGGCAAAACAATTTCTCAAACAGGCGTCACGACGAATTTCCCATATAAACGTAATACCAAAATTATTTTTAATTCGAGCATATTTCCATGGTATTATTGTAGTATTATTATTATTTAAATAGTATTTTTATCTCGGTCCCTACAGAGTATTTTTTACAAAATACTTATTTTAAATAAAAAGTAAAGTACCTAAAGAGTTTAAACAGCTTTGCGTTATAAACCCGGCGTCGGCGCTTTTATAACGTCTTCAATGTGATAATTCATACGAACGCTTTTAAATCAAAAAATAATTTTAATTTAATTTTTAAAGTTTCGGTTCTATGTATGGGGACCCCCAAAGGCAAATGATTTTTTTAAAACTTTTTATGAAATCCTAGTGCGGTTCACGGAATACATCTACTTACAAAATTTCAGCTTTATAGCTATTATAGTTTCGGAGTAAAACGGCTGTGACATACGGACGGACGGACGGACGGACGGTTTAGTTTGGGGACTCCTTTTTCCGCAATTGGACTCAAATTTGGTCCTTTGTGCGTGGTTAGACGGACGGACGGACGGACATGACGAATCTATAAGGGTTCCGTTTTTTCCATTTGACTACGGAACCCTAAAAAGCGTCACGTTCTAAAAGCGCCAAAGTGTGAACACGTACTTGGGTATGCAAATGTTCTATTTGAACGCTTTTTTAACGGACGTTAAAAAAGCTTTTTGTAGCGCGTACTTCACTGTGTGAGTATAGATAGCGATAGAGAGTGAGCGAGAACGCATGCGAGCGGACGCCATTTATAGATAAATTCTTTATACGCGCAGGTTATATTAAAAAAATCATAGTTATATTGGTTGTGTGTGATATAGCAACGTAGGGTTAAGAAGCACAAAAACGTAGTGATTTGTTTGTTCTATGAAATATCTTAAATTTACTTTTCATGAATTGACATGACATAATTTATGACAGTTATCATAAATAAATCAAAACTCTTTGAGATCTCAAAACTATAAAAAAGTTTTATTAAGTCATAATCCATGTATTACTTATGAATTTATTGTTTGAAGTCTCCTCCTGTATTTTATTATAATATATAAGTACCTACCTACACTTTATTATTATATGTATACTAGCTGCCCCCGCGAACTTCGTCTCGCCATATACTTTATAAGCTCTGTTATGATGCTGTGTGGATTGTCCAATAAGCCACAGACAAAACAGAAATTTGAAATCCAAAGGGCGAAAAATGCTTTGGTGTCAAAAATGTCATGAAAGCTTTACTGTCTATACGTTTTGTTTACGTTTGTAACGAATGTAGGTTACTTTATCTTTTTACGATTCCGTCGCTTCTTGCACTTATTATACAGATTTCGCATATTTGAAATAAAAACCAAACAAGTACAATAATTTTTCAATTCATTTTTTACGTAATTAGTGCGTTATATAGCGATCTGAATGCAAGAAGCGACGCGATACATGTTACCAGTTTCAAAGCCGCGGCTAGACTGAATTTGAGGCACGAAGATGCCCGAATGGTCAGTTTTCGCGTGAATTTTTCCGCAAGTTTAGTTATTCTTATTTTACGGTTAAAATAATAAAAATTTTAACAATCTAACACGCTCTACCCCTGCTCTATAACCTGTTTGTTTACTGTACAAAGTATCAAGGCTTATTTTAAAGTATTTATTGAATAGCGACGATTTATTGTAAAATTTAGAGCGAACTTTGGATTATTTTTCTATCGAGAAAATTTTATGTAATCGTGTTTTTGTAACTGTAATCCCCTAGCATATATCCTGAACTATAACATATATTAATCTCAAAGTAAATGCTTTATTATTGTGGAAGATATGTTTGTTAACAAAAAGCAATTTCAAGCGATTTGACGTAATATGGCCCCTTAATGGCATTGTACATACATAGATATTTTTTACATATTTATATTAAACATCCTGACACTCAGAACAAATATATGCAGATCGTAAAGCGGTAATTAGCTTGTGGATATTTTTGAAATAATAATTCTTTTTTCAGAAAAGTATTCTTGGAGTTTGATAACTTCACAAGCGCTCAATGCCGTGCCCTTAAAAATGATGTAAGTAGAAACTTTAAAAAAATATATTAACCAAAAACAATAATATCAAGCGTGGTGGTTAAATTCCATTATAAAGCCTTTTTAAATTCATTATCTTTAATTTCTCTTGTAAAGAGTAAAATCCCTGTGTCCCAGCAGTGTGAATGTAAATAGGGGTGCTGATTTATGTTATATGTTATTTGAAGGGAGAGGAACGAGTCGCAACGATTCCCGGTCAAGTGGTGTTGCCAGTTTACAAAGCCATCAAAGCCCGACAGCTGAGGATGGACATTCGCATACCGCTCCTTCCGTAAGTAGATAACTATTTTAACGACTTTTTTACTTACTTGCGTCGCAGGCAAACCCTTGGCCGCTACATCACAGAGGCCGTCCTTGGATTTGACCATATATTTTAATTTTATTTTTTTCGCAGACTCGAAAAAGCGGAGGCACTTTACGCTGAAATGAAAAAACGTGATGAAGATTTGGACCTAGATAGGATGGTGCCTCGCTTACCTGATATTGATGAAACTTATTTTCCCTTGAAAATATGCTTGGTAATTATTTTTACGGTACTTTTTAACTTTAATAATATTTCGATCTGTTTTTATTATTAAAAAATATTCGATTAGCTGTCCGCCTTGCACATTCCCTCGCAATAATATTTTACTAGATGAAAAGTAACCTATGTGTTTCAGTTGGCTGTTTTTATTCTCTATTTCGACCAGTAATCCCAGAGATAAAGAACCCAAACTTAACCAAAAATAAAAATACAAATACAAAAAAATACAAATATTTTTATTGATTCCAGACAACGCCAGTATTCATAAATGTATCGATCGTTAACGTTTTATCAACAAACATGTATTGTGCTTAAATCAACTATTTTAAATGTCGAATATTATTTTCAGCTTATCAGCATGAGCAACTTCTGGGTCCATCAAGACGACGAGTCAACGGCCAGCAATCTGCGTAATATATACAGCTGCCTTAACAAAGGGCCGCTGATATCGCACACGGGCGACGTCAAATGTGGCGAGATCTACGCCGCGCCAATGAATAATGGCATTTACCGCGCGAAAGTACTGAAGTTGTTGTTCCAGGGTATGGTACAGGTGAGCTCACAAATAAAGTTAGTAATAGCACACTGGTCACGCCAACGGCATTTACCGCGCAAAAATATTTACCAGAAATAAATTCAGAAATACCTATAAACATTAACCATGTCTATTTTTATATCATAAAATATCAATAACCCAAAAAAACTATTTATTTTAATTATGGCCATCCATGTTTATTCACCAACCGTTTTCGTGTAACGTTCAATTAGGGCATACAGTTGACTCTTGAAACACAATTTATTAACTCAGGAGCCTATGGATCACTATATTTTTCTGTATTTTACTTTTATGTTGAAATTTTAACAATTTTTAAAAATTTTAATTATTTTTTCCAGGTACAATTCATAGACATAGGTACCGTAACCAAAGGCCTACTGGCCACCAAGCTGAAAGTCCTGCCTGCGGGTATATGCCGCAGCGCGCCGCCGCTAGCTATGCGCTGCCGCCTGGGCGGGCTCGCGCCGCCGCCGCTGCGCCACCCGCACGGACAGTGGACCGAGACCACCACCAACTTCTTCAAGTCTCTATGTCAGAGAGGCTCTTTGTTGGGCAAGGTAATACTGTTTTACTATGTTTTTTGACATTTTCGTCCTCGTTTTAATGGATTTTCTTGTGAATTTACATATTTTCCTTGGATAGAAGATAGATAATAACTTTATTTTACACTTAAATAAACAATATACAGAATAACAAACTTCATTAATTGTAAAATTGGCGGCCTTATCGCTAAAAGCGTTCTCTTGGAGGCAACCTTTGGATGGATAGGAACTATTACTATCAAAACAAATATAGAAATATGCTATAATTATAACTTGTGCGAAATCCAAATTATTAATTTAGAAGAAACCATGTGTCGTTTCAGGTTAAAATTATGTATGTGCCAAGCCAATTTACAGCCGAATCTGTCAAAACGTTTACGCGCGTAGGCGTAACATAATATTCTACACAAAACACTGAATATATAAACTCTTAAAAGTATGGTGCATCATGGAGCTACAGCGACCGAGCCAAGATAGGCTACAGACAGACATAGCACGAATTACTCAGTTCCCTCACAATGTCTAATATATCTTATTTAATATCTTCAATTTCGTTCTGTCTAATATTAGTTAATGTTTTAGGTGTACTCGGTGGTGCAAGGAGTTGTGTCGATCGAGCTCTTCGCTGAGAGTGGCAACACAAACATCAATCAGATTCTGCTCAAGGAAAACCACGCCATATCCTGTGAAGAGAGCTACGAATCAAAGGTCTGTATATTTTATTTCATTATTTATTAATCTCTTAGAACTACATAATGATGTATATTGAAATTAGTAAATACTATTTGATACTAGTTTCCGAATATTACTATCAAAGCTACTATAAGTGTTCTATAAAATTTAAATTAGTGAATGCTCTTTGATACCACTTTTCGAATTTAACCAAAAAAGGCCATGTTTGCTAGGGAGCACACTCAACTTTCATTTCGTTGGTCGTTGGTTCTTCTTGAAAAATTTATGTGCGCTTTGTCAACACGTGCTCTAACGGTGAAGACATCGTGAGTAAACCGGCATATTCTGATGACTTTGAAAAGTTTGAAGGATATGAATGTGTGATTCGCAACCCGTACTCGTATAGACAAGGCCCTGTGTCCCAGCATTGGGAACGTAAATAGGGGTGATGATGTTGATAAACCAAAAGATTATAAACCTTAATTGTCCTTGCAGATGAACCACGACCTCCGTCAAACCGCGAACGAGTTGAATCTGGCGCAGAAGCGGGCATTCAACAAGGAACAGACGAAGCTGGCCTACAACGAGCTCAGCGAGATACAGGCGCCCTCTCCTAAGGACTGCACCACTGATGTCTGTCTCAGCGGACCTTTCAGGTTGGTTCACAGCAAAAATTTTAATAGCTTATCATGTGTCCCGGATTCCTAGATATTAACCTACCAAATTTCATCAAAATCGGATCATTGGTTTAAAAGTTTTGACGGAACATACAAACATACAGAAAAAAAATCTAAAAATCGTCAATATACCTTCAGTATCATTATATTGAATATTGAGTCTATACACACAATATCTCTGAAAACAAACTAATTTACACCATGACCGACCGTTACAGATTTATTATAAGTAAATATCCATTCAATGGACGCCCACTGCTACACAGACATAGGCATCCCTTAATGATTTCCATTTTTTGAGCGGCCTGCATCCACAGCGAGACAAACGCTTTCACCAGATCATCTGTCCACCTGTAGAGTGCGCGTCACCACTGAAGTCTTACGGTTAATGCGGGAACTACAGTATTAGAAACGTTAATATCTAGGCAAGCAGCGCCACGTCTAACGGACTTGAGTGGTGGCGCGTAGACTAGTATAGATTAGTGTAAATTAAATACGTTGTTTTGTTTGCAGTCCGTTGGAGACGTCCCTGTACACGCTGATGTACACGAGCCGCCACAAGCAGGTCGTCATCGAGTGGAACTCCGTCAACTCCGTGCTGCTAGACATCGCGCCGCAGGAGACACACGAAAGGTACTCTACTTACATTTATTAAAATAACTAGCCGACCCGCAGACATTTATTTATTATAGTGATTGACTCTCACTTAAGTTTTCTAAATAATTCGAAAATGGTATGGGAAAAATTACAAGATCTACTATAAAATAATTTTTAACACTGAAATAATTTTTCGAACCGGACCAGCGGCAGCGGTTCTTGAGAATAGTGCGTTCAAACAAACAAACAAGCAATCACACAAACTCTTCAGCTTAATATTGGTTTAGATAAATACAATATTTTTTTAATTGATAATAGACCCAAGCTTGACTACAATCTCAATCTCACCTGATGGAAAGTGATTTGGAATAAACAAAATACAATCTTGTATGTTGTTTTAGATTGGTGGTAGCGGCGGATGTTGGTCAGAATGAAGCGAGCAGCAAGCTGACATTACGGCACACCACCGTCATGCCGAATATACCTGGAATGCCGGCCATTATGGCTCTGCTGTTCTGCCCCCAGTGAGTATATTCTACAACTAGATGAAAACACATTTGAAATTTGACGAAATTTTACATAATATGAATTTTGGATATATTTTGTCGACTCAAAATCAAATTTTTTTATGTTTTGTTATTCATATAAGGTTTCGATCGAGTCTATCGTACCCCTTGACGAAATGATTTATTCTACAATAATAAAGCCATTTATTCCCAAAAACTTAAATAATTATTATCGTAACAACTGTTTCTGTACTATGAATATTTGCGAAAGAAACCTTAGTCTTATAACATCATATCTTGCACAGTTATTTTTATTATCTGTGCAAAATATGGCTTCATAATATTTGCAATAAAAGTTATTTAACTGTGTTGTAGGGCGGAATTACACCGAAATGCGGCAGCGACGCGATACGTGAGCGCTCTCTGCGGCCTGGGCAGCCATCTGGACGGCACTCCGTACTTCCCAGAACATGACCTGCTGTTGAACATCGACGCAGATCTCAATGTGGACGACATTGGCCTGGTAAGTCTATAGCTCAGTACTTGCATACGGTATTACTCGATAGTTTTACTCAAGTCGAGTAAAAATCAACGCAAAACTCACAGATCGAAGGGTCGCACCGAGCCGGTTCGATGGAATTAAAGTTTAAATCACGATTAACAATAGCAGACTGGCGCTCGCCTCGCGCCATTCGCAGTCACGTACACACATTCGAGTCAAAATTGACGGTTCGCTTCAAGTAGGTTCGAAGGAAATTACTTGTTGAAATTAGATGCAGCAACTTATAGCCCCCGTGATTATTGTCCAGCAATATTTATATATATATTAATTTATTTATATTTTTCAGATAAACCACATCCGCTACATGACGGACACGATGATGTCCTGCCTGGATGGCCCGGACGCGCCGCTGCGGGCCGACGCCGAGCTGCAGGCCGTCCCCAACCTCATTAGAGACGATCTCAACAAGTATGGATATTATAATATAAAAACTTAAAATTTAATATTGGAATAAACGAGAAATCACAGCTCTGCGAACCGGCGAGCGGTTATCCGTTCCCTTGCAGTGTCCTAATGCCCTACACAAGCTTACAGATGTCACATTTACTTTTACTGCTTTTACTGCTCAAGCGCCATCTTTATAATATTTATCGCCATAAATATTTAAATCTTGGTATTTTACCCGTTTCATGTTCAAATATTGTTAAAAACCATGATAGTATAAAAAGTTATACATAAAGTTTCTATAAGGTCTCAGCACACATATCAACTCGGAAAGGGATCGTCACCGTATCGCCTCGAGCCGTATTGTTTGTATGAAACTCCCTACTGCAACGCACACTAATTGGAATCGTAACGTAATCGCCTCGCCTCAGAACAGGCTCCGAACCGCGATGCCGTGCGTGGTTAACTTGCAGTTCCCGCGCTTACGGCTTGTCGTCTCCGCGCTTACGTCTCTCCGTACACGAGCTCACATCTCTTCGTTTTTTTCAAACGCGCGCGGCGTCGCCTAGCCGTAGCCGAGTTGACGTGCAGGCGCTGCTGATACGCTTACGTTAGGTTGACGCCTGGTTGACGGCGAGGCGAAAGGCGATACGGTGACGATCCCTTTCCGAGTTGATATGTGTGCTGAGACCCATAGCCTATCTTGGTATATGTACTATCCAACACGGTCAGCAGCGGATCCTTAGAATAACGCATTAAAGCCAACAAACAAAATCTTCAGACTCATAATATTAGAATAGATTTCCCATGATTGCATTGTCAATGTTTACAGGCTCCTAAGGAAACGGCGCAAGACTCGCGAGACCGAGAGCGTGTCCCACGCGTGGACGTGGCGCAGCATCCCGGACGAGGAGCTGCTGGAGATCAGCTCCCCGGAAATGCAGGAGCAGGCGGTCGTGTACCCGCTGCACACGCCGCAGGAGCTGCTGCCCGTGTCGCGCGACCACCTGCTCGACCTCAAGCGGGAGAACGACCACCTCAAGCTCATCGTAGGCAGGTCAGATATACGAGTATACACACAGATGCAGGAGCAGGCGGTCGTGTACCCGCTGCACACGCCGCAGGAGCTGCTGCCCGTGTCGCGCGACCACCTGCTCGACCTCAAGCGGGAGAACGACCACCTCAAGCTCATCGTAGGCAGGTCAGATATACGAGTATACACACAGATGCAGGAGCAGGCGGTCGTGTACCCGCTGCACACGCCGCAGGAGCTGCTGCCCGTGTCGCGCGACCACCTGCTCGACCTCAAGCGGGAGAACGACCACCTCAAGCTCATCGTAGGCAGGTCAGATATACGAGTATACACACAGATGCAGGAGCAGGCGGTCGTGTACCCGCTGCACACGCCGCAGGAGCTGCTGCCCGTGTCGCGCGACCACCTGCTCGACCTCAAGCGGGAGAACGACCACCTCAAGCTCATCGTGGGCAGGTCAGATATACGAGTATACACACAGCAACGCACAGGCTACTACTAGAGCTTAGGTGATGGTTGATCGCTTGCGCCATATCCGGCTAGCTAAATAACCGGAGATAACTGAAGAGAATGACAATCTCAAGCTCATCGTGGGCAGGGCAGATATAGGAGTATACACAGCAACGCACAGGCTACGACTAGAGCATAGGCGAATCATAAATCTAGCCCCGTAACACAAGCTTCGAGCTTACCAAAGGGCTAGATGTTGTTGTGAATTATCCGGCAATATTTCTATTATTTTTTTAATATTATATTTACTTACAGAACCCCGTTATCGTCTACCGCGGAGTTGTCGTGCAAGCTGTGCGGCACCGCGCCGCTGCAGATGCACGCGCTGCGCCTGCACCTCTACAGCAACGCGCATCTGGAGAAGGAGGAGGACTTCTATCTCTACCAATCATAAAGTATGCTCCTATTCACTTACCCTCACCTTCACAGGATTTACTGAAACATAAAAACTGCCAAATAAAAACAAAAACTGCTCCTCATTAGGAACTCGCATCTCGAGAAGAAGGAGGACTTCTATCTCTGCCAATCATAAAGTATGCTCCTTACATTCATAGGATTTACTGTAGGGATAACATAAAAACTGCTCCTCTTTAGAAACTGGCATCTGGAGATGACGAGGACCACTATTTCTGCCGATCCCAAAGTATGTTCCTGTTTTATTTAAATCATTCGCTACAATTCTCAGGCAGCCTTGCTTTAGGGATAAAAATGTGAAAGTTAATTCGGTTTACCCGTAGTATTAGTCAAGGATCAACAGATAGTGTTAATCTAATTTTTTTTTTACTATTAGCTTATTATGAGCAACTGCATTAAAACCTAAATTTAAATACGTTTTATAATTACGATTCTAAGTTATCATAAATAAACCAATTTTATTTTATTTATGATGAGAAAACTTATGTTGATTATTTTGAATTTTAAATTAATAAAAATAAATTATATGCTTCAAAAAATTTTCCGTGCCACATAAACGATGGAAACTTATCAGTAAGTTAGTTATTAAATCAATAGTTTTTTGCATGGGTATAATAAAACATCAAGGTACGTTAACGTTTGTAAATCACGCTATCGTTTGTAAAACAGATCGTCAATGTCAACCTTGCTAGTAATCATGTTAATTGGATACATAAAGCCTTTCGTTTTCATCGTTGCAGTTTAATAGACTACCTATAATATATGATTTCCTGCTTAGTAACGTTCGCAGTATATACAGTGTGTTCTCATGTTCATTTCTATTATTATGTTCAACACGGTATATTTATACCCATTATCTATGGCGCACGTGTTTTTTTCGTATTGCCCTGAGATAGTTCTGTATTTGGTTTCGGTAGCAAGTTTAATAAAAAATATCTAAGAAATGTTTAAATTTCCTGTAACATCTTGTAATTGTAACAATAACAACAGAGATGACGTTCTCATTAAATATAAGTGTCTACTCTTAGTATTATTAGTTTGTGTTTAAAATTTAAGATATTTAAATACAGATGTGCCATTCACAAATACGTACAAGTAACTTAAAATATATCATTTAAGCCTAAGGCATATCATTTTTTATTTTTATTGCATAGTTTTTGTTTATTAATTATCACTTTCAAATTACATTACTTAATAGTTGTAATCTCTAATTTAAATATATATATATTTTCTTACATAGGAGTGATTGCTACCTGATGTTTAAAACATGTTTAGATAGTATTGTTCTTCTCATGTTAGAAGACTGAAATGATCTGATGAGTCATTTAACTCTTGACAACTACTTAATTGTTTACTTATATATTTACATTCCAGTGTTTACACGTACGTAATTTTAACTTTTAAGAGAATATTATGTTTGCTTAGTGTAAAAAAAACCTTATTCTTAAGACATTTTTTTTGTGTTTTTATTTCAGTATAGTAAGATATTAATTGCTAATATTAAAAAAATATCGCCTACTGAAATATAGAGTGAAAGAAAATAATTAAAATACTTTCTATTCCTTAAATAGTATTGTGATATTTTTTTGTTACTATAAGTTTCATAGTTTATTACGTAAGTTGGTAGTTTTTGTTATTTACTAATGAATAGTATGTACCTATTAGACTATGACTATTCATATGACTGACCATTGCGTATATTAAGGACTATTTTTGGACAATACTTGTTATAAATTTTTAATTGTAATATTATATCGTAAACATTTCGAGATCTATGCGTTAACACTTGTAGTGTTATAACGCCAATGTAGGTAAGTACCTATATTACCAAAGTGTAATTTTTTCTATTTTAGAATTAAAGTTGATTGTGTTAATGCGTTTTTTATTTTACACCATTTATTAGGCTATTAAATAAGTGAGAGTAAATAATTTTTTTTAAAATTACAATCGGGCTTCCAACAATAAGTTATTTTTCGAGCCATGTTAGCTAAGTGGTACACTCGACTTATAGGATGATATAATAAATAATTATATAATCAGGTATATTTAGGATACTTATGATTAGAACTGTAATGGCTATGAAACTGGCGTTCGCTTATTCGGTAACAGGTAGGGTAACAAAGGATAGTATTGTAACATTATAATACTTAATCCCACTGTGAAGTCAGCTACTTTCTAGTAATTGTGTTAAACGTCCTATTTGTCAAGGTAAAACGGGTAGCTTCATTATCGGAACAACCTGCCATTCTGCGATACCTGACCCAAGCTTGTGGTTAAGAACCAGTTCTAGTTGTTTAACAAGTTGCCCGTCTCAATGCTCTATAACTTGTGAAGGCAGACACGGAAATAGACGTAAAATATAAGTAAAATGTACACTAAATTCATGTTAATGCGCCGATGACTAGTATTGCATATTCATCTTGTTAGACAGTAGGTATTTATTCAACTATTTGACATTCGAGTCTTGTGTTGTGTGTGCTGATAAGGAGTGACGCAATAAAACAATAACATGTGGACTAAAAAAGATATGGATAATATTTTGAGGTAAGTAGAATGGTTTTACTATACTTACATATATGTATATTATGATATCAATGTGTTTTTTTAAGTTTATTATTTAATTATTTTATCATGAGGCTTTTGTTTATTATGAATCTAGCTATAAACAATTAGTGTACAAGTAGGTACTTAAAATATTTGAAGTGTTTCTTTTTATATTTGTCATCTTATTTTAGTGTAATTTAATTATTAAATTTATCATAGAGTTGTCACTTATAGGTTCCTAGCGGCCCCTTGAACTAAAATCCCTGAATTATCTAGACTATTTTTTATAAAATATATATGTAAAGTTTGTGTTTATGAGGCTGTATCTTTGGATCTACAAATTTGATTTAAGAATTCTTTTGCCATATTATAAATTAGTTAAAAACTAACTATTCCAAAAAATTCTATAACGCGAGTGAAGCCGCTAGTTTTTGTTTTTATTATTCCGGGCTCTAACTTAAACTTTCAGTCCCTTATCACTTAATTAGAGTAGGTACGTTAATGATTATAAATATATTGACGCTCTAAGTTTAAGTCATCAGTTCAAAACAACATAGAATTTTTGTTAGTGACGTTAATTTACTAATAGAAGTGGTTTAGTTTGAGGTCTTATAAAACTATTATGATATTTATAAGAAGAATTAGCTCATCTATTAATAATATCAGGAATATCCGCGATGTCTCAAGGTATTTATTTAATTATTTAACAAAATCCACAGCCCTTAAAAAGATATAATATAACATTGTTCATATACCTGAGCTTCATTTCATCATTATTACTATTATTATTATATTATTCTAATCAGACATACTTTTTATGGTCATTGAGAAAAAGATCTAATTGACATTTGTAAGCCAGTGCGCTTTAGAAATGGCGATTACTCTGTCTGATATAATAACCGCTATCCTCTTTAGATTTGTTATCTATATCTACCAGCTGTTTATTTATACACTAGCAGCCCCCGCGAACTTCGTCTCGCCATATACTTTTATTTGCAACTATATCCATACTAAATTTCATCCAAATCGAATTATCCTGCGTAAGCATATATTTTCCCGCGGAAGCATTTAATTTTTACGCGGTACAAAGTCTCTCGCCATATACTTTTATTTGCAACTATCTACATACTAAATTTCATCGAAATCGAATTTTTCCACGTAAGCATATATTTTCCCGTGGAAGCATGTATTTTCCGCGGTGAAAAGTCTCTCGCCATATACTTTTATTTGCAACTATCTTCTGCATACTAAATTTTATCTAAATCGAATTTTTCCGCGTAAGCATATATTTTTCCGCCGAAGTATGTATTTTTCTGCGGTAAAAAGTAGCCTATGTTAGGTTTGACTCCCCCCCAACCCACCGCCCCCCTTACCCCAGTGACGCTTACATGGAGTCTGCATCGCATGCTGGCTAGCTGAGCGCGGTGAGCGACAACCTCTAGACTTTTTTCTAATACTTGCATTTTTAAACTCGTGATATCTTCCGAATGAAATCTCCGAATAGAATAATTCAAAAAGTTATAAAAAAGTATTAAAGCCGTCTTGAATATAAAGTAATTTATTTTGATAAGGATTAATACCAAGGTACAAATGAAGACCCTTTCAAGTAGCGGCATATATAAATTAATATTTTAGAATAAAAAACTGCTTACTGTGACATAACTATAATATTTAGACATATGCTGTCGCGACATTTTTTGTAGATAATGATGAGTTCTGCAAAGTCGTAGTACATGATTTTGTTCTATCATCAATAGTTTTCGCAGCGCACGCGACGTAAGGCATTTTTCAGGTCATTTTTTTACACCTTATGTTACATTATTGGAGTTTTAGTAAGGATCACTAATTTTTTTTTAAATATAATATAGCCTATGTTACTCGGGGATAATGTAGCTTTCCAAAGGTGAAAGAATTTTTGAAATCGGTCCAGTAGTTTCGGAGCCTATTCGTTACAAACAAACAAACAAACAAATCTTTCCTCTTTATAATATTAGTATAGATATAGAAAAGGCAAAATATTTCAAGGTTAAGCTGATAAAGGATCGAGCTTAACCCATATTTATTGCCGGTATAAGAACCGTTACAATTCCTGTTAAATATTTACCTGCTCTACTTAAAACTAAAAGTCGAACCGTGTTAACATTTGTAAGATTTATTAAACCATTTTGTTGAATATGGCTTCTTCATTTCTAGCTTCAAACAGCATATTCACAATTCTGTAGTTAGCATTCTTGATTATTAAATAATTTATCTTACTGAATATGACAAGTGAAAAAAATTGTTGCGTAACTGTTCAGTAACTTCACTAGGTGTGTCAGAACAAACCTATTGTAACCAGAATATCTTAGTGTTTTGTATCTCCTGGGGTTATCATCTGGTGACCTTCTCGGCACTCGATCCCGCAGTCACATTCGGACGGGAGAGGCAGCAACTCTTCAAAATGGTGGCACAAAAGATTTCTGGACTTGAACTTGCAGGGTAGTTAACATTTTGTCATAGCCACTTCATAGTTTTTTTGCAATAGGCGCTCGTATAGCTGTTTCCGATTTTTTTACCTTCAATGAAATTCGAAAAATTTTAATTAAGTTACAATTAGATATGTTTAAGCTTACACTATGTTATAAAAGTAATAGTTTGTTTATATATTATTTTTTCTCCATATTCGATTTATATAATCTTTTAAATAGAAATGTATATATGCAAGTAAATAGTAAAAAATATGTGCAAGTTGTGTTCAAAATAACAGCATTTCGTAGGCAGGCCTTATAATCCTAAAGCTTGTTTTAATTTGATCCTTAAAATCAGTTCCATAGAGAATGATCTCCGCCAGCAAGTGTCGGAGGCGAGGGCGAAGCACCCGGCTTTCAAGCCGAAGCTCGCTATTGTCCAAGTGGGCGGTCGCGAGGACTCCAACGTCTACATCAGGATGAAGCTGAAGGCGGCGGAGAACATTGGCATTGACGCCGAGAGAGTCTGCTTGCCTCGGGACATTACGGAAACTGAGGTTTGTGTATCTAATATATACAATTTCCACAATGTAAGTTACAGTACTCCTCCAAAACGGCTTTAGCGATTTTTAGCAAATTTTATATGCGTATTCAGTAGGTCTGAGAATCGGCTACTATCTTTTTAGGGTTCCGTAGCCAAATGGCAAAAACGGAACCCTTATAGATTCGTCATGTCCGTCCGTCCGTCCGTCCGTCCGTCCGTCCGTCCGTCCGTCCGTATGTCACAGCCGTTTTTCTCCGAAACTATAAGAGCTATAAAGCTAAAATTTGGTAAATAGATGTATTCCGTGAACCGCACTAAGATTTCATAAAATAATTGAAAAAAAATTAATTACATTTGGGGGTCCCCATACATAGGACTGAAACTTAAAAACTTTTTTTTAATCGAACCCATACGTGTGGGGTATTTATGAATAGGTCTTCAAAAATCATAACAATGTTTCTAACATCATTTAATTCTAAACTTAATAGTTTGGACGTGAGACTCTTCCAAAGTGGAAAACAGAGTGTCCCCCCCCCCTCTAATTTCAAAAATAAGAGGATGATAAATCTAGAAAAAATATATATTGTACATAACCATAAAAACTAACAACGAAAATTGGTTTGAACGAAATCTATCCAGTAGTTTTTTTAAAATACGTCATAAACTATTTCATATAAACAATTGCTGCGGAAGCCTACATGGGCGAGTCCGACTCGCACTTGGCCACTTTTTTAAAGTGACAAATCGGTCGAAACTTGGCCAAATAAATCGTCCGAATTGTCGGCGAGCCTATGTTTCATTCCCCTAAGTGATAAGGATAGTAAAGATTCACTGCAAAAAAAAATCTTCAATAAATTTGTCATACCTCGGACGAGCGTTGTGCCGTGGCGGACGATGGTCCGTATTGTATTGTATTAATGTACCTAGGTAGGTATAATAGATATCTAATACCCGTATAAGAAGCTTATAGCTTATAGCGGAAGCCGGGGTTAGTAGTTGTTCTGTGTAAGGTAAAAAATATTTCATTTATTTATGTGGATGTATCGTGAAATATATTTACCTACTCCATTTTTATTTTTATTTATTTATTAAAGAAACCCTAACAGATACATATCAAACATTTTCAGCACCTTATATATACCTATATAATTTTAATATATATTTGGATATATATTACAATTATTACCCTACATAAGTTTGATAGGATAACAGGCAAACACAAACTACTATAATAAGGGTATCACAGTTCATTGTTGGCCCTAAATTATGAGACAAATGTTGCATAATATGCAATGCATTATGCAACATTTGTTATCCAAGTGGCAAAGTTAAACCGAGATCCCAAGCAATATTGTTTTATATTGAAAATATAACTTAGTTATTAACGTACTCTCTATTTCTAATGTAATTAAATGACGATTATTTATTGATTTGTTCTATATCATAATAACAAAGTTAAGTGTGAAGGTCTTGTTTACAGAAATTGCAAAAGATACTTGATCTTATGACATGCTGATAACATGGATCACCAATTATAATTGTTTACATGCAAATGTGTGATGTAATTTGAGACCTATATTTCAACCGGTTTGAACTGAACATATTGTTTCAATTACTTAGATACTATTTGTTATATTTTTCCCTTATCCGTTTTTTGGTCCTTTAAAACTGGTTTGGAACCAGATACACCTTTTCAAATTAATTAATTAATTAAGATAATTTAAAAAGCCTCGCTCTAGATCTGAAGACTGAATAAATAAATATATTTTTGATATATGTATACAAACAATCATCCTCATTATTTATAAGCAACTCAAATAACGCCGCACTAATGGGCGCAGGTCTCCTTAAAACACATTAAAAGGACATCATCATTTCAGCCGTTGAACGTCCACTGCTGGACATAAGGCTTCCTACATGATTTCTAGTTATTACGGTCGGACGCGACCTGCATCCACCGCGAGCCAACCCCTCACCAGAAAAGAACATCGTTTGTATGATTGCTATAATCACCACGCTTACTAGGCTGGTTGGTTTTCGCAGTAACTTGGCACAATAAACATAACGACATTGCTGTCTGTCTTCTGATATAAATCCTTATTCGGATCACGGCCGCCGGAAGACGGTGGTACTATTCTTAGGCCTACACCACACAACATCACGTGCTTTCTTTATTTCAATTGTGTATTCACTTAGAAAATGTTTCGTCCAACATTTAGCTGCTGGCCAAAGTGACAGAGCTGAACGAATCTCCTCTGGTGCATGGCATCATAGTCCAGATGCCGCTGGACTCCTCCAACGCCATAGACAACCATCTCATCACCGACGCCGTGTCTCCTGAGAAGGATGTTGATGGGTAAGGAACTACTGAAGTAATTACGCTTGGGTCAGTTATTAATCTTTCAAATTATACATTTTTTTATTCACTTGTCCATGTATATTTGAACATGAAACGGGTAACACACCATGATTTAAGCCTAGCCGTAACATTACGCAAGAAGTGTGTCCTGTCTCATACATTCCCATACATTACAACTCAGTGGTACGTGCACGTCTACGCATACGCATCCGGTCTGCTCGAGGCATTAAATGTTTTTGAGATATTCGATATTTCGACACTGTTGCAAGCGCCATGTTCACGGACAGACTAAAAAACAGAAACAGACGTCTCGAGAGTTCAAATATAGTTAAAACCATTATAGTTAAAAAGTTTTGTCCATGTATGTTTTAGGATTTTATTGACATTTATCTGTACTTTCATAGATTCATTAAGATAAGTGTTCACCTTTCAGTCTCAACACGGTAAACGAGGGTAGAGTAGCGTGCGGGGATTTCTCCGGCTTCATTCCGTGCACGCCGGCCGGCTGCATAGATCTGATCAAGCGCACGGGCGTCTCCATCGTCGGCAAGAACGTGGTGGTGCTCGGACGCAGCCGCATCGTCGGCACGCCCGTCGCCGAACTGCTTAAGTGGGAACACGCCACAGTCACTGTCTGTCACTCTAAGACGCAGAACTTGAGCCAAATTGTAAGTATTACATACTAGGGGGCTCGCGATATGGTTCGCGTTAAATTATGTTTTTATGCGGGCCGCGTCTTATCGTGACGTCAAAATGTTTATCTTCCAAATTGTATCAAATTAATCAGAAAGTTACTTAAAAAGATGCTTAATTACTTTACCAAATGCATGGTAGGTACATTTTACCTAAGTAAGAGGGGTACGCGTTAGATCGTTCTACCTAGTATAATTTTTGTATTGTTTTCAGACAAAAACAGCCGATATCCTGGTGGTAGCGATCGGCAAGCCCGAGCTCGTCCGCGGCTCGTGGATCAAGCCAGGCGCCGTCGTCATCGACTGTGGCATTAACGCTATCCCAGGTACTAACCATGTTTACAAGTAAGCGTCATTCAACAATAGGCATAGAATAATACGGAATCTAGATTAAGTTAAACAACCCCCAACAAAATATCTACTTTCCCAAGGCCTACTCATAAAACCGTCAAAACAGCGGTGTATATCATTCCGATTAGTAAGCAATTGCATCGGTAAGGAACGTAACAATCAAAATATTGATAAAACTTTCCGTCTACATACCACAAAGCAATAACAAAATGCATCAGTTCTTTAACTAACCGAGTCGAGCTACCATGAAACCATGTTTATGTTATCGCAAAAAAATATTCGTGAAATGCATTACAAAATAAAATATAAAATTTCGGGTTTGTGATAAGGTGTTGAGGAATATTTGTTTCAAAACAAAATAATAGTAAGTTTTGAGATAATCTTTACAATGTCTCATTAGTATATTTTACATCTAATTAAAATTATTTTTAGCAGTTTAATTGTTTTGTTATTGAAGTGACTTCAACGCTAATTTTTACATTAGAATACAAATTTAATTTACATTATAAATTAATCAAGCTAGGTACTTCACATTAGTGCAAGCATCCAAAAAAGTAAATACAGGTAACAATTTTAATTTATTTCTAAAAGTCAATCTTAAAGAACTTAACAGAAATCAGAAAAAAATATTAAATATGGTTAAAATAATATCCTTCTGAGGCACAGAATATAATGCTGTATAATGTATGCAAAGACATTTGATAAGTATTGAAGTACCTATAAATACACTGCTGCGCCCTTACAGGGTACATGTACTGACCTTAAGCAACCTACCACCTAAGCTTAACATTATAAACTGTACTGTACACACTTTGGAAGAGTCTCTCGCGCAAACTATCTTTATATGATTTTTGAAGACCCCACACGTATGGGTTCGACAAAAAAATGATTCCAAGTTTCATAATTATTTTTTATAATTATTTTCCAAAAAATTCTGAAATCTTAGTGCGGTTCACAGAATAGGTACGGTACGTTCACACGGAGACACGATTTTCTCTACCGAATCGGTTTTTTGCAGGATTCGGTTTAGTGGCCTATGTATTTCAATGAAGGAGTTCACACATGCATTCGGTTTCAAGATACGACAAAAAACCGAATCCTGCTGAAGTTGACATACGATTTTGCGACTACAAACCGATCCGGTTTGTATATACTGATACTGCAAAATCCAGATCCGATGCAGTGGTATAGGACATTCAATACATGCGTTCACACGAGGGGAAGATTCGGTTTTTTGTCGGATCTTGAAACCGAACGGTACGTTCACACGGAGACACGATTTCCCGAATCTTATTTTCATCGGATCTGGAAAAACCAAATGTTGTATTCGCAAGAGCGCGCTCACACGTTGATTTGGAAGCGATGGACGTGAACAGTGTTGCTATACTATACTGGTATTATCGCCGTCAGCGTCGTAGAAAAAGATTGTGGTTAAACCCAATAGTACAAAGAAGATCAACAGTTGGTGCCTTTACAACTCTAATGCAGCAGTTAAGGAATGATCCACAAATTTTTTTTAACTACTTCCTTGAATGATAATTTAATACTTTTAATTCCTATACCTACATTTGATAATCTTTTGAAAAAGGTGGAAAAAGAATTGAAAACCGGATCGGTTTGTAGTCGCACAATCGGATGTCAACTTCAGCAAGATTCGGTTTTTTGTCGTGTCTTGAAACCGAATGCATGTGTGAACTCCTTCATTGAAATGCTTATGCCACTAAACCGAATCCTGCAAAAAACCGATTCGGTAGAGAAAGTCGTGTCTCCGTGTGAACGTACCGCACATGAATACAACATTCGGTTTTTTCCAGATCCGATGAAAATAAGATTCGGGAAATCTTGTCTCCGTGTGAACGTACCGGTACTTCTACTTACCAAATTTCAACGTTATAGCTTTTATATTTACGGAGAAAAACAACTGTGACATACGTCCGCCTGTATGTCACAGCTGGACGGACGGACGGACGGACAGATATGACGAATCTGTAATGGTTCCGTTTTTGCCATTTGGCTACGGAACCCTAAAAATGAAGTGCCTGTCTCGAGCTTACTACTGAGCTAGATCATTGTGTACTTAGTTCACCAACATTTATTTTCCTTTATTTAGACGCAAGCAAAGCCAGCGGACAGCGTCTTGTCGGCGACGTCGCGTACTCCGAGGCGTTGGAAGTGGCCGGTCACGTGACGCCCGTGCCCGGCGGCGTCGGGCCCATGACCGTGGCCATGCTCATGAAGAACACGGTGCTGGCCGCGCGCCGCCAGCTCGACCGCCTGCTGGCGCCCGCCTGGCCGCTCAACACGCTGCGCCTCGCGCCCGAGAGCCCGCCGCCGAGGTAAGTGACAACACGGTGCTGGCCGCGCGCCGCCAGCTCGACCGCCTGCTGGCGCCCGCCTGGCCGCTCAACACGCTGCGCCTCGCGCCCGAGAGCCCGCCGCCGAGGTAAGTGACAACACGGTGTACCACAATACCACGTATACGTCATGTTTAAAGTGCTTTAGGACTTATTACTGATGTTTGACCGAGTTTCTTGTTGAAAAAAAAGTTAAAAGACATAGGTAAATAAATCAATTTCAAAAAGGGTATTCTGAAGCATTTAAAGGGTTCGGCAGCACGCAGGTAACATCTCTGATGCTACAGGCCTCCATAGGCTGCGGTAACCGCTTTCCACCAAGTGGGCCGCATGCTTGTCTGCCAACTTCGTAGTATAAAAAAAAAAAAACTTCGTAAATAGTGCTGGAACGTTTCTTTCACAGTGACATCGTAATCGCCCGCTCACAGAAGCCTAAAGACATCAGCGTGCTGGCGTCCGAGATCGGCCTCTACCCCAACGAGGTGTCTCAGTACGGACGCACCAAGGCGAAGATATCTCTGTCCGTGCTGGACCGGCTGAAGGACGCGCGCCCGGGGAAGTACATCGTCGTGGCTGGGTAAGTGGCAGTCAGAACTAAGTCAGAGATAGCCCTTATTGTTGACAACCAGCGTGGTGTCAACAATCAAACAAATATGTTCAACCGTTTCAGCGCAAGAATGTTGAAGAAACCTTTTATAAATCCCTTATAGCCTTACGTTTATTAAAATTTCCGATAAGTGGTTGTATGTGCTGACAAACTCCAGCATCTCCTAACAGATGGCGTCACCAGTATTCGATTCACGTAAACTTATAAACGATATTATATGATTTTGCCGAAAATTTGGATGGGATCTAAAGTACTTTATCACGATACCATTTCGTATTTTCATTAATCAGCCAGCCATTGATTGACTTATAAATGTTTTATCAATAAATGACTGTTAGAACAGTCATTTGGTATTTTTAACTGATTGAAAATTGGTCATTATATAGATTTTCATATGCTCTTTCCAAATTTCAACTTTGCCACCTCGTATGTTTGCCGCTCGCGCCGCCATATTGAAAAAATGGCGCCAAAAAGCAGTTTTCGAAACTCCTTTCCGACGTATTTTACTGGAAAACCATCTACTTATAACTAAAGTAGAGGAAATTTCCTATTACATAACGTTGTATCCTTTCAGAATAACCCCAACCCCCCTAGGAGAAGGCAAGAGCACGACTCTGTTAGGCCTGGTGCAGGCGTTGGGCGCGCACCGGGGCCGCAACGCCTTCGCCTGCATGCGCCAGCCGAGCCAGGGACCCACCTTCGGGGTGAAGGGGGGCGCGGCGGGGGGCGGGTATGCACAGGTAATAATAATACTTATACTATAGAGAGGTAACAGGTTATTGTTTGTTTGTTGAGACGAATATGCTCCGCAACTACTGTACCAATGAAGAACAAATATATTTAGAATGCTTTTTTACCTATCACTGGCGGTTATAGGCTTATTTATACTTTTTTTATAACAAATAAGTTACATGTCAATTTCTAATTAATTAATTAGTAAGTATACTAATAACATTTTGTTATAATTAAACTAGAATAAAAAATAATTAGAAATTGAATTAAATATTTTGATTAAGAAACAGGTGAATCAATAAGTATAAAACACTTATTTAAATTAAATTAAATCAAAACCGATTCTGACTTTGCTTACAATAAATACAATACAAAAACACTTTATTGTACACAAAACCAAACAAAATATAACAAAAAGAAACAAGTAGGTACAATGGGCGGCCTTATCGCTACGTTGAGATAGGCTTACATTGAGATATAGGTATACGGTTAAAGGTTGACACCGACAATAATCATTATCATAAAATCCGTTGGTCGTTGCTCACTGAACAGACCTTTCAGAAATAAATCAGTAGTTTTGGAATTTTAGAAGCGTCTTTCATCCATCGTGAGCTAGCCGCTTTCAATCAATCATCCGATCTTCTCGTTAGTTACAGTCCAGTTGAAAATCAACCTAAATTTAGACGCCCTTGGAAAAGCTTATAACAATTACAATAAAGATATGATTACAATTAAGGAATCACATTTAAATACAATGCCAACATTTACAGAATACAATATACGCTCACGCACCTACACAAATAAGAACTTTAGGTTAAATCTTATCAGACTAGGAGACAGACTCTCAAAGAGTTACCGAATATAAAATCATATTTATCTCTCCACCTGTTTCAGAAAAGCTATACAGCGAATACTTACGTCATCAATTTTCAGAGCCAATATTTTGGTGCATGTAAAAACCCACTAGGAAGGTCACCCCATTAAATTGATGTTAATTTTCCATCTGGTCTGCCCGTAAATACCAACAGCTGATGTTCTCGGAAATATATTTTTAATGATTTCGTAGATAGTCTATTTGATTTTTTATGTCTGTTATTTATTGGCGAGTAGGTAATATTTCCTGATGTCTTTACAGTCGCTTTATAATCGCTTCGAGAAAAGTATGATACGCCCGTGCTTTGCTCGAGACTTGGCTGGGGCATTGTAAAGCTTAAGAAATTACTGGAAATATCATACCAAACCCTGAAATAAGCTACTTATTAAGTTAGTTGAGTAATTTGTAAAACCTTTTTTTGAAAATTTTGTATTTGTATTGTATTATCTTACTCCCTGATAAAAGAAGTTAACGATTATTTTACCATAAATAAATTGAACAAAAACTAATTTACAAATATAACGTTATTCTTTATTTTTTATTTACAACCACATGAAGTGAAAACTCTTTCTTTGCCAAGCACTTTCGTAACATTTATATATTAACGGCATATTGTCTCTTAGTAGTAATATAAATATTAAAACTCAAATGCATGTACCTACCTGTTATTTATTGCCATAAAATCCTAAAGATATTCCAGCAGTAGTTGCAATTAGAAGAAAACTATAGCCCAAAGTAAAAATCGACAAAGATTATGACTGGATACTCTAGTTTCAAACAAATCATCAAATAACCAGGTTATCCCCATGGAGGAGTTCAACCTGCACCTGACCGGCGACATCCACGCCGTCAGCGCCGCGCACAACCTGCTGGCCGCGCAGATGGACGCCAGGATCTTCCACGAGCTCACGCAGAAGGACGGACCGCTCTACGACCGACTGGTGCCGAGGATCAAGGTCAGTTTTACCTAGTTCAACCTAGGACTTAACAGGCGTCACCGAAATTAACTGCTAGGAAAAAGGAGAAATAATCTATATAGATTCGGGCTAACTTTTCTGGAGCAGAAATAGAGAGAGCAACAGAATCTGGAACGATTGTCTAAGACTGATTAGGTTCATAATAATTAAGGTAGTTTAAGTGGAAACACAAATTCAAAAAAATAACGCAATTAAAGCATTTAAGTAATGCTTATATGATAACAATGGTAATGCGTCCCAGATTTTTGTCTGAGAGCAAACATGCTAAATTTTACTGCTTCAATAATTCAAAGTCCCTCCTTTTTGCCCTAGAGCTCTAAGGCTATTATGTAGCAGTTAACAAAAAATATTATTCATATTCTAAATTGTACTTAAATAATTCCACTTACAGGGCGTCCGAAAATTCTCAGCCATCCAATTGAGAAGGTTGAAGCGACTAGGCATCAACAAAACTGACCCTGACTCGTTAACTGATGATGAAAAGACAAAATTCGCCAGATTGAATATCGACCCCAAATATATTATGTGGAACAGAGGTAAGCTATAATTTATACTAACCATAGACTTAATTTGTTTATTTTATGGCTCATACTGGAAGGTGATGCGTAAGTTTGCCGTTATCGAAATTGATATGGAAGATTACGTAGTAACATCAACCTGTATACCTACAATAACTTCTTTATTGACTTTAATGTTACCAATTGATTTTGCACACATTCAACACTCAAATAATTAAGACTTATTAAACGATATGATCTATGATCTCATGGCAACATGTGCTTTTTCATTCAAATTAACGCGTGGAGATTGCATTTAGTTCACAGCAATTGTGTTTATGATAGTTAGCTGTATCTCAACTTTTAAAGCGTGTTCTAAATATGTCTGTTATTATATCTTGCAAATATTTGTAATCTGTCTAACTAAACATTCCCTTTGTTTCCATTTTACAAATTGGCCGAGGATATTTTGGAAAATAGTTTCAAATTAGCATGGAATAGTCTAAGATGATTTTTGGAATAAGCCAAATATATGGTCTATACTCTATACAGTTTATGCCCACACCCAGTCTCAAAACTAATATCTCTTCCAGTTGTGGACCTAAACGACAGATACCTCCGCAAGGTCTCAATCGGACACTCCCCGACAGAGAAAGGCTTTACCCGTGAAACTGCATACGACATTACTGTAGCCTCAGAGATCATGGCTATCCTAGCGCTTGGCAACAATGTGGAGGACATCAAGGAACGCTTGGCGAACATGGTCATCGCTTTGGATACCAGTGGGAATGCTGTTACAGCTGATGATTTGGTAAGATGTAGATTCATCGAATCATTTTGACATCGCACGATCGTGGAATGGCGAGGCGCAAGCGAATAGCTAGCAAACTGTTTACAAGCAGTAAATATTAATTAAGTAAGTATAATAATGATTACCACTCATTTGCTCCACCGCATTGGCTGCAGAAGCTACGAGAACAACTACAGCGCTTGTTTTCTGTGGCGCCGCGGAGCGCGAAGAATAATGATTTGTATCCTATGTCACCTAACCCAAAGGATCAAAGAGCATGAAAGACAAGAGAATATAAATTCCAGGGTTATTCATATTGATAGAAGATAGTTGAAGGGTTGACGTTTATTTATACGATAAAGTTACATTAAGCATGGTTTCCCAGGGTATGACCGGAGCCCTCCTAGTGCTCCTAAAAGACGCGTTCGAGCCGACGCTGATGCAGTCGCTGGAGGGCACGCCGGTGCTCGTGCACACGGGGCCCTTCGCCAACATCGCGCACGGCTGCTCCTCCGTGCTGGCCGACAAGATCGCCATGAAGCTGGCCAAGGAACACGGATATGTCGCCACTGAAGCCGGCTTCGGCTCTGATATCGGTGAGTTGTACTATTGGCTGCTGAAGGACTTTTCTAGCCGACAACATGTAGTTATTAAGACATCGGTGTTCGAGCTTTTGACACGGGTCTCAAATAATCTCAATAGAACCTGCACAGATAGATAGGTTTGGGGATTCGGTATAATAACGCTTTCTCGGCGTGTTGCTGATCGCAGAATGACGCTGCTCTTCGTCCTCACTTACCACCACACTTTAATTTACCATGGGGTTACCAACAAAAAGAAACAAGTACCTACAATAGGCGACCTTATCGCTAAAGAGCGATCTCTTCCAGGCAACCTTTGGATGGAAAAAGAGCAATGGAATTGGATGGAAGTGAATTGTCGAGCGATAATAATTTGATTTATTTATTATAATTTCTCCAGGTATGGAGAAGTTCTTCGACATAAAGTGCCGTGCGAGCGGCGACACGCCGCACTGCGCCGTCATCGTGGCGACCGTCCGCGCGCTCAAGATGCACGGCGGCGGCCCGCCCGTCTCCGCCGGACAGCCGCTGCACGACGTCTACGTCAAGGTGAGACAGAGAAGTTCTTCGACATAAAGTGCCGTGCGAGCGGCGACACGCCGCACTGCGCCGTCATCGTGGCGACCGTCCGCGCGCTCAAGATGCACGGCGGCGGCCCGCCCGTCTCCGCCGGACAGCCGCTGCACGACGTCTACGTCAAGGTGAGACAGAGAAGTTCTTCGACATAAAGTGCCGTGCGAGCGGCGACACGCCGCACTGCGCCGTCATCGTGGCGACCGTCCGCGCGCTCAAGATGCACGGCGGCGGCCCGCCCGTCTCCGCCGGACAGCCGCTGCACGACGTCTACGTCAAGGTGAGAAGGAAGGAAAGAAAGAAAGAAAATAGATTTATATTGCACACGCACAAAGACACATAAAGGTAAGACTTACAACTAGCGATAAAACTTGAAATAAAACATATTTTATCAACCAAAATTTTGCACTATCTAAATACCTACTTCAGCTTTACCCTTCACACTAGGCAATGCCTGTATCGTGAAGACCAAAATCATGATGTTACATTGTGTACGGTCAGCCAAAAATGTGGTCTACCACCCTACGGTTGTGATTCGTTTGTACGCCATGAAACCTTAAGGTCGATTTTCCCACGCAGTAAGATTATGTCAGTGAGTATATGAAAAGTCAACCTAACCGTCGGCGTACAGGAGCCACTCGCCACAGCCACAAACGCCGCCACGAGAAGCTAGAAGCGTGAAGCGTGTGGCCACCACCGGCGTCAACCGTGTGCGGCGAGTCCATATAAAATGTATGAAAATTACAGGAAATATGCCAGTGGCGGCGTTTCGTGGTTGTGGCCGGTGGCCCGTGTGCTCCCGCCCTTAGCGATCTTTACATCTTGCAGATACTTTTGTGTAGACCACTTTCTTGACCGACTGTACCTACAGATACTATCATTATTAATTAATTGTCATATGGAACATATAAATACATTATTTGTAATTACTTTTATTGTATACAACTACAAAAAATTGTCGATGTCAATTAAATGATGAGTACTAACATAATTGTGGAAATTCCTGTAGATAAAATAGTGTGTAGTATGTAATGATAAATATGTGTCAGACAACACATGCCAAATCCACCCACATCGGTCCTTGGGAAAACCCCAAATGTCCCAAATATCTGAGTTGTTATTGTGAAAAACGTTGTTGGCAGTGCATTCTAAACGTGGAGATGTATTCCTAGAATTTTTGATATAAAAACAGAGTTGAGATATGATAATAACTTTTAAACTCGGTATCAAAAATACTTGACGCTCAAATTATAGCTTTACGTTACATTACAAATAGAAATTCAAAAACACTTTATCGTAACCAAAACAAACAAAAAAAATATAACATAAGTATATTATTTAAATTATTTCGGTTAAAATAAGAATTGTTAAATTGAATTTACCTAACCCGCAATATATTAATAAATTATTTTTAATGTTAACCTTTTGTACACGTACATATTATATTCGAACTATGTACTTACGTTTACCAGCTTCATAATATTAGATAACGTATGACTAAGAGATGGCTATACTCTATTATTATTAATTTGACACGCTGCATCTAAGACTAGAAGTAATAGGTTGTTCGTAGTAATAGGTTTTGTTTGTAGTAGGTGTTGTTTGTAGTAGGTGTTGTTCTAAGATAAACCTCTGACTTCATTATGTTTAATCATCATTACGTTTTCTTCGGTATTTCGTCATAATAATTATACTTCCCACTACTGGGCCGGCGTGTTAATTGTATCAGCTATTTTGTTGTAAAACTTAATTAAAATCTATTCAGTAGTTTTTGCGTCAAATAGTAAATTATTAGTAATATTACGTATAAACCTGTACGTAATATTACTATACGCACTACATTATTATTAACGCAAGTTTTTAAGTCTGGTATCAAACTTACAATCTTGGCGTATTTTTACTTAAGAAACTATGATCTTGTGTTGAAATATTATGACATTTTGTTGTAGGAAGACCTGGAGTTGTTAAAGAAGGGTCTCTGCAACTTGGGCAAGCATATCAGTAATGGCAACAAATTCGGCGTTCCGGTTGTGGTCGCTGTCAACAGACATGGGTGAGCAAAACGTTCCTTATTCTATCTATTTTTATATAACTTATAAAAATCTATTCGACAGTTCGGTCTACTTATCTGGTTAAGGTCTTCGAATGAAAAGGGGGAGGAAGAAAAGTTTTGGAAAATTAAAGCATGCGATGCCGCGGGCGGGTCCGATAGTTCTTTAATAATTGCATTACTTAATCATCATAGAGTTAACAAATTTCATGTTTTCCTTAGACAAAACCTACTTTTCTGGATTTGTTGTGCACAATAAACGGGATCAAAAGTTACCTACTAGATTATTTATTTGGCGTGCGAAGCGAGCCGCGTTTTTTTGAGTTATTTCCATGCCATAGCTAAAACGGCTATTAATTAATAAGTAATACTTAATCATGTCTAATCTATTCTGAGGGATTATAGTTAATATTTATTGATAAACAATATTTCTGATTTAGAAACGATTCTGAAGCGGAATTGGAAATGGTGAAGCAATACGCGATGGCCAACGGCGCCTTCCGAGCCGTCACCTGCAATCACTGGGCCAAAGGCGGCAGCGGAGCTTTAGACCTTGCAGGTATGTTCAAATTTGTTAGTTTTTTTGGGGTAAAATATCGTTATTATCTACAAAGTTCATCTTTTTACTTATTCAAGGTACTTAAATTTCGAATAACCAGTGCTGAGTAAAAGAGGAACGGGAAATACTCACGTATTTACAAAACAGAGTTAACAGTCTCGACGTTTCGACCACAACAAGAGCAGTCTTACTCCATAAATAACTAAAATTAATAACTTACCCTCGCCAAAAATGTTCTAGATGCCGTGATAGAAGCCTGCGAGGTAGAGTCTAAGTTCGAGTACCTGTACCCGCTGGAGATGTCCATTGAGGACAAGATCCACCGCATCGCGACCGAGATGTACGGCGCCGGCGCCGTCCACTACACGGACGACGTGCTGCAGAGGATACAACTCTTTAAGGAGAAGGTTAGTCCAGATCCAGATCCAGATCAATGTAGGTTATACATCCAGATGTCTAGAGAGAACTGAACTTTCCACCGCATACCGCCAGATGTCTAAAGATAACTGAACTTTCCACCGCATACCGCCAGATGTTTAAAGAGAACTGAACTTTCTAATAAGAAGGTAAGGCTGATATCATTATTTTACCGCCAGATGTCGTGTTTTTTTGTGGGCCGGCCACTATATAAACGTGCTATCCTTAATATAAATGTTTTATCGCTAGACGTACTTTGTGTCGATTTTACTTGTCCAAGTAATCTTTAGGATATTATAGTTACCTACATAAATCTTTAAATCCTCGTGACCATAGGTAAAAACTTTTCATTCATTCATCTTGAATGAATGAATATCATCAGGGAAGCGAAATCCATTCCTGCGCGCATTGCTGACTGCTTTGTATTTTGTAGTGTATAACTAATTGAATGATCTTGCAGGGTTACGACAAATTGGCTATCTGCATGGCGAAGACGTCCAACTCTCTGACGGGCGACGCGTCGGTGAAGGGCGCCCCCACCGGCTTCACGCTCAAGGTCAACGGACTCAGCGCGTCCGTGGGCGCCGGCTACGTGGTCCCAGCGGTGGGCGAGATCATGAAGATGCCCGGCCTGCCCACGCGCCCCTCCATCTACGACATCGATCTGAACACGGAAACGGGCGAAATTGAGGGACTCTTTTAGATTTGTTAGTAAAATTATTGTTTGAAGCTATGGATTTTATTTACAGAGAAATAACCTGATTATTGAGTAGGTACATTTATTAGTGCGCTAATTCCGATTGAGCGTTCAAGGGGTGATGAAAGACGAAGCGCGGCGGAACAGGGAATGGAACCTTTCGTTGTCCTAGCATAACTATTGAACTAATTATTCTAAACCAAGGATTGGATACCCTACCATTAATACTCAGTAGGTAATAAATCATGTAGGTACCTTAATCCCTAACAACATCATCAAGTTTAATTGATTACACGCTCCAATACAAGTCAATGCGGCGACCCACGCTCAACGGCCAGCTCTGCGAAATGCACCGTTGTGAGCGTGGGTATTGAATCTGTTAATGAGGTAGCAGCTATGAAAAAGAAAATCTTATCTAAAACTTTATTCAAAGAGAACTTGACACTTATCATAAAATTATTTTTATCTATATTTATAAGTCAGCAAATACGCTATAACCGCTATATTTACTGGTCAGGCGCCTCCACCTCGTTGACGATGTCTGTGGGCGTGAAAGCGGGCGCGGAGGCGGGAGCGGTAGCGGGCGCAGTAGCGGAGGCGGGAGCGGGCGCGGAGTCGTCTTCATCGTCGCTGTCTGCTGCTGCAGCGCCAGGGTGGGAGGGCACGAAGTGTTCGGCGCGCTGAGAGCGAGCCGCGCGCGCCGAGCCCGGGGCCGCGAACACGGAACGGTTATCCTGCACAACAAACAACTTGTTATAACTCAAACGTACAAGGTGAATTTTTATTACGGGACAGTGAGGGCTAGTTTATACATTATGTAGGTACTTCTCGTACCTTGTATTGGTGCGTGGCGTCCTGCACCCGCTCCAGGTACATGTCGTAGACCAGCCCCGCCATGTGCGGCATGTCCCGCGCCGTCAGCTGCAGCGCGGGCGGCACGGCGGCGCCGACCGCGCGCTGCGCCGGGTACTTCTCACCGGGGACCAGCTCCAGCTGCAGCGAGCGTTCTACCAGCTGTCAAATATACAAATCAAGTTAGCATAAATTAAAAAAATATTTACCATGAATATTCTCTTCATTCTCTTAATCTGAGATCTTTTGATAAAGGAACTGCGTTTCTATGGTGTCAGGCGCGCGCGTATATAAACCATAGATGTAAATAGTTAGATTCGCCCCCACACCATAAACTGTGTCATTGTCTTTGACATAACATACACAACCATGCGTACTGTGAAAATAGTGTCATCTCTTTTTCTCCCACGATATTTGCAAATACTACATCTTTTTCGTTTGATTCCAACTGCGCTAACTAGCTCACCTTAACTTGGCAACAAAACGGGCGCGGACTCACTATGGAAAGGGCCTATCTAACTATTTACATCTATGATATAAACTCTATAATGAGCAAGTTTAGTAACCTGGTTGAAGGTGGGCTGCAGCTCGAAGCAGTTCCGGAAGAGGTTGGCGCGCGCGAACACGTAGAGGCCGAGGCGCGCGCGCGACGCCGCCACGATGAGGCGCCGCAGGTCGCGCACGTGCCCCACCGCCTTCGTGCGGACCAGAGACACCAGGGCGATGTCGTTCTGTTGGCCTTGGTACTTGTCTACCGTTGTCACCTGGAATTCAAATAATAAAAATATTAAATGTAAATTGTCCAGCAATTCAATTTTTAATGATTTGAAGCCGTGCACCCTTATTTACGTTTTAAACTACTGGGACACAAGAACTTTATGAGAGATTGGGCCTTTATTATAGCATGCCGTCCAAATGGGGGTCGGTGAATTTCACTTGTCCATTAAACTATCAATAATAGAATATGCCGGCTTCATCACGATGTAAGTTTGTCTTCACCGTAAAAAGTAAACTATCAATATACCTACCTACAGTTACTAATGAATAGCTAAATTAACATCAATAGACAACAATTCAAGCGGGGCCACAAAAACTGAGTTCAACAAACTAACGAGTGAAGTCTGTGACATAATAGTCCAACTATTAATAACATATTGGTACGGATTACATCACCTATAGTTCAAATTCACATCGAAAATATTTAAATTAAACATGAAGACATTTTATGGAGTAGGCGTCAAATTTATAAGCTGATATTTACATAAACTGGTTAATAAAAAAAAAAAAAATAACTTACTACTTAGTTGTAATGGAAAATGAACACTTTTAGAGTGATGAAAAACATGAAATACTCGTATGGAATAAATACATAACTAAGTGTACTTGTTGAAATAGATTAAAGTATGTACTGAATATTTTTGTTAATTAATTGATAAGTAGGATATAATATAGTTCTTATGATGGTGATTGCCAGTAGGTTACATAATGACATATTAATAAATAAATTGTTTATTTTCTGTTTAGGTTTAACAAACAATATTCAACTTAAACTATCTTAGCTATATCATTGTTGTGGCTTATCACTGATTTTTTATTAAAAACTAAATTGAATGATAGATCGATTGAATGAATGAATGAATGATAGATTGCATGTACCTTGTGCGGCCTGCCAATGAGCGGGTTCCCGGCGCATCGCTTGTCAATCACGTCCCGTATGAGGTGCTTCTGTCCGTTGTAGGTGGTGAGGATGGAGACGCGCTCGGCCGGCCACCCCACCAGCCGCATGTACATGAACACCGCCACTACGTACTCCGCTTCCGCTAGGTTCTGTGGAACAATTATTTATTTAGTAATCTTACGGCGAAATAATATGTTATATACAATTCTTCATCAATATATCGCACCTTCGGTAGAACGAGGGCTGAACTACCAAAATTTCGAAAAATGACTGTATGCCAAATTACGGTTTAAAGTAATTTTTCGAAAATTTGGTACTTCGGCCCTTGTTTTAACGAAGGTGCGATATATACATAAAATTTAGCCAAAAGTAGATTACACAGATAAAACAAAAGTATAAATAAACAGTGTGATTTTCTAGAATTACAAAAATATACCGAAAATATAAGATTTTAAATGTTTAGGTAGGTATTGTACAATAGGTATGACGAAAGATTTTGAATACTACAATACAAAAACTCTTTATTGTACACCAAATAAATAAAAAATACAAAAAACAACAAAAAGAAACAAGTACAATGGGAATACTCTACCATATCCTCTTCCTTACGTAATGTGGGTGCACATTTACAGTTTACTAAAAAAACTTTATTTTGTTTTTAAAGTGTAGTTTAACGAAGTTTAAAGCCTGTTTATTAAATATAATGAGCTATAATAGATATTTGTCGGTATATTGGGAAACGGTAATCATATTGCAGACAGAATAACAAAGATGTTACTGTTATCGAGTAGTTTCGTAACTTTGGAATATTAGCACCGTCAAAGCACGCAAAGTAAACAATACCTTTGCATATAATTACCAGGTATATCTAACAATGAGGTCAGATTCTAAGAAATCTGAGGTCACTTATTACCTATTGATTCATCAAACCATATCAATTAACGATTAAGGCATATCCTAGGCTTGTCATCCCCGGCAGTTCTCAGGTTACCTGAGTAATCGTTATTACCAACTTTGACTAATCTTTGTAGAATCTGTACTAAAGTAAGTATATTAAGTAGTTTTGTACTTACTTTTCGTAAATGTCAAACATTTTTGTATTTATGGAATACATATTTAATTATGTATATCACATAATAGACATCGTTTTAAAATATTTTGTTTACTACTTTTAGAAAATTATTTAATATCTTTACGTATTTTATTATGCAAAATAATACTTCGCGAATGATTCAATAAATATTTAAAATGAAAAGAATTCCAAGAATCGTCTCAAAAGAGCTCATTTTATTATCAAATCAAGGACGGTCGAAAAAATAACAACTCAATAACATGAATCTTTAAAATTTTTGATTGTTGCCTATTTTAAGGATCTCGTAATATAGTAATTCTATAACTTTAGAACAACTAGGCCAACAAAAACAAAAAAATTTTGTAAACAAATAAATGTCATGAGATGTCACTGTCATAATGACAAGTCAGGGGTGGACACCACCTTTTTTCCATGGATCATTATAAGTAGTAATGGCGCGCGGTTTTGCTTGTGCGTTCGATACTTAGGTTACCTAAATATTTCCGAACAAACTTACTACTTACTGCAGAACAGTGGAAAATAGGTTCATTCTAAGATGATTTAGCTACGAGATATAAGATCTACCGTGGATGTGGCATCGTCGGGACCTTGTTTCCCTGTTTCCATAAGGAAAACAACGTACAATTGCATGAGTAGCGAAAAAGTAACACATTTGACTTATAAATGAAAAACACGAAATAAAATAGCGTAATGTTAAAATGTATAAACTGTTTCCATCTCCTGTGATTTATGGCAATTCTACTACGATGATACCAGTGTCATTAAATATTTTCTGCTACTATTTCTTCACCAATTTATAACTTTGTTCACAAAATTAAATTAAATATTATAAATAGTGCAAAACCATAGCAAATTTCTATTCTATGGATATTGATTAGAAAATAAACCCTACCATAAGTATTTATAGATATGATGTAACCTTTTATAAACTTACATATCGAAACTATTTTTTTGATATGGTAACACCTTTGTTTACATAAAATGTCTAGATTATTGAATTCGAGTTCGAGTATAGTTAAGTATCAATCAGAGTAAATTTCTTTAACAATTTAATGAATAAATAAATTTACTCTTGTAACAAATAGACATAAATATTGTAAGATTGTAACATATGTGTATAAGTATAGATAAATAACAGAAAAAAAATTAAATCTTAATACAATTGTGACTTTCAAGAATAAATAAATAGGAACGGTACGAAACCCTGTGCAATTCAACGTACACTTGTCACGTTTATTTGTAAACATAGAAAATAATATCATCACGTGCAAAATAATGCGTATTCTGTGCAGAAAACGTAGAGCACGTGATAGACATGTCAAGTCAACGCCCACAATACTTTTTGTTACAAGCAAAGAATAAAAGTGATAGGTATCTGTTAATGTATAGATGATTTGTCATAGACACGAGATGCTGTCATATCATAATGGTAAAGGCATTTTTATATGCCTGGGGCTCTGTATGTATATTATATTAGGTTTATTATAAATCTAGCTCCCGTAACAAGAGTTACACAAGCTTCGAGCTTACCACGGGGCTAGATGTTGCTGGGTGAATTGTCCAACACTAGTTATTGTTATTATTTACTCTCGTAAGTTGGTCGTAAAGTTACTTCTTTGGGATTTCGTTTATGCTATCAGGTCGGTTATATTACTGAGATCACTCAGTTCCCCAAATCATTTATCTTCTGTCTGGCGAAGACTCCCCAAAACTCACACACTCAATTTAAAACCAATCACCAATTCTATTCCGACGAAATATATTTGTAAAACATTCGTCATCGTAATTTAAGTTCAATTGAACAAGCTTCTGGGAACATTTCATTCTCATAGCAAGAATATATTTCGCGAACTAAAAAATACTTGAACTTGTACTAGTTTAAGTTAATATTATCATATAGGTACACTCGGTTGTGGAATGATCTTCCTTCCCCTTTCCCAAAGGACTGCATGGGTTTATTCAAAAAGGGTATTCTGAAGCATTCAAAGGGTTCGGCAGCACGCAGGTAACATCTTGGATGCTACAGGCGTCCATTGGCTGCGGTAAACGCTCTCCATGGCCGCGTGCTTGTGGCCAACTTGGAGGTATAAAAACAATTCAGCCTATAAACACAATATCCCTGAAAACAAACTAGCTTACTCCATGATCGATCCATTCAGATGCATTATTAATTAGTATAGATACCTGGTAGAAGTAAGGGCTGGGTTCCGTTTCTCCTGCTCCGTTGAAGTCGTCCACGTTGACGAGCTGGAAGTCGTACCGCAGGCCGGCGTTGGCGGCGCGGTACTCCGGCTGACGCGTCACGTGACTGAGGTCGCCCAGCGCGCGGTACCGCCACCGGTACAAGTTACAGATCCTACAAAGAAGAAAGAAAATCAATTTAATTGCAACAAAAACATTTATTTATTTTATTAGTATTTTCTTGTAAGAATATAAGTATTAGTACACCCCTGTCTTATTTAAATATCATCTCTCTTTTTCAACCAAGGGTTTCCTGGAAGAGATCGCTCTTTAGCGATAAGGCCGCCCATTCTACGTGTCCCTTTTTGTGTTATATTCATGTGATTTGTTTTTGGTGTACAATAAAGTGTTTTTGTTTTTTGAATTTTTTTTTTGTGTGTTTAATTATAAGTTTATATAATTAAACACACGGTTCGCTTCGCTCAGCGCAATACGACCCCGGTCCTGCTGTCATACACACACAGCAAGCAAAGGGAATTTTCCCCAACTCACTCGGAAGAAAATTACGTAGGTTTTATACTCAGAAGGCATTGTTTTTGTAAGGAACACGTTCAAACCAAAACACACCCGTGGGTTATTTATCAATTTGAAACAATAACAATGGTTTATTTTACAGAACGCCATATACAACCCGAGCATCCGAGCGTATCGAGGTGACCTCGTGTGCTAAATGTCTGGATATAGGAAAGAACCAGTATTTTTAAGACCATATCAACAATACGGCCTTTATTTGTACAAAAAAGGAACATGAATAATAAAACGGAGATGACCCAAAATGAAATTAATGATATTCGTGTTTTGCAACATATTATGTTTGCCGAATTCGTTACTCCCGACGCAAAAAGGTGTGTTGCAGTTCTTACACGTATAAAGACTATACTAATAAAAGATTAATGTACATAATATATGTATAATTAAATAGCCCAGTCAATTTAAACACAAAAATGAGGGTGAAGTTACAGAAAGTCCCAACAAGCTGAATTTCTGTGAAATTGTTCAAAACATAATTATAAACAATGCATGGAAGTTCCCCATCATTCCCCACTAAGGAAATAAAGTTATTCAAGGTCAAAGGTAAAAAAAATGAGATTTTCGCGATTTTCAGCAAAACGGTAAGTTTTATCATAAAAGTACCTGAGAACAAATTGTAGATCATAAAATTATCTATAAAAATGTATCAATACTTTTTTCTTACAAGCCACCGTTTCTGAGATATAACGATTCAAAAAGTTATAAAAGTTGGCATGCACAAATTGTCAAGGCCGGTCGTGCTCTAATATTGAATCGCAAACAATGGAGGATTCGTTTCGTTCCGACAAAGTATCATGCAATACATCGCTATTGACGCAATTTAATAACTTTTTGAACATTTCATTTCATTTTGAAAACAACTTTAGTAACTTTTTGAATCGTTATATCTCAGAAACGGTGGCTTGTAAGAAAAAAGTATTGATACATTTTTATAGATAATTTTATGATCTACAATTTGTTCTCAGGTACTTTTATGATAAAACTTACCGTTTTGCTGAAAATCGCGAAAATCTCATTTTTTTTACCTTTGACCTTGAATAACTTTTTTTCCTTAATGGGGAATGATGGGGAACTTCTAGACATTGATTATAATTATGTTTTGAACAATTTCACAGAAATTCAGCTTGTTGGGACTTTATGTAACACCGAATGTTTAAATTGACTGGGCTATAAAAGGCATATAAGGAAAAAACAAATTTAAAAATGAACAAATATTTATATATTCAGGTCACAATCCAAAGAATTAGACTAAGTGTAGTGAGCTATGAATAGGAATGTGTTATTCAAGCTTCGAACAATGAGCATTTATGCATTACAAGCCATGGCCCGCAATGTAATGGAACAATAAACATAATTTATCTGATTTGCAAACCGCCGTAATGAAGACAGAGACATACAATATAAGTAGTCAAAACGTGTATTTATTTTAAAATTTAATTACATCTCGTAAACTTGAATATTTATTTCAGGCAGTAATCATTATCATTAAAGCCGTCGGATGTCCACTGCTGGACTGGACCTATGTAGCTTTCAAGGAGGCCTATGTATGTCCATCAGCAGTGAACGTCCGACGGATGAAATGATGATTAATGATTATGCATAAAAGAACGATAAAAGGTGTGACAAGATTTACGTTAACAGATTTATGTTATAAGATCCATTGTGCTAAGTAGATTTTCAAGGTGACTAGTCAGTGCAAAACTTAAATGTTAAAGATTAAGGTTTGCCTCATATTTGCTGTATGATATCACTGGACTATTAAGATTGGCTGGCATACGTATAATGTAAGCGATTAGGTATATCTGGTTAAAATCGAAAGGCACATTGTATCGTCATTGTTATAAATATCCACTTTATCAAATAATATTTTTGGTTGAGTGTTTGTTTTTTATTGTGTGAAAAATAATAATAATGAGCTGGATACTAATAAGATTTTCCGAACTTTTGTTTGTTTAATTATAATTCACACTACTATGTGTGAATTATACTTATTTACTTTGGTTTACAAAATTATCGATAGTACTTATAAAGATTGAATTTGACTTTTATTCGTGCGGTAAGACATCGCCACACCAATAATATGTCTCATATAGTACGTAAATTAATATCTTAATTATGCCGTGGTTTAAATGAGTCTCCATTATTAGTATAACGTAATGGAATAGGCATTTCATTGTTTTGCACCGCCAAAGAGAACCTGATTATATTAATTTACGATGTGATAAGCTAATAACTAACGCAAGTATGACTCACAATGACGCAACTGTACGTCAATACAAAATGAGTGTTTGTACGCAAAAGTTTTGAATTTATATATTAGTAAGGATGTTAGTTTTCGATGTTGCGGAAACTTAGTAAATCCTAGTCAAGAGCTAAGTAAATATTGTTATTAAAATAATAAACATAGATATTATTAAAATAATTGCTTAGCCTTACGGCTATCACGCCTGGTCTCTATATACATATCTAGGCGATTATCATACTGTACCAAAGTGTAACGCACCACGCTACATGTTGCGTAGACATCTGCATAGAAATAACGCACACTTCAAGACACTGTAAATGCATCCACGATCTTCTGAAATTGTGTGATAGCTGCGCATAATGTTTAATACATATTTTGCAATGTTTTATGCGAATGTGAATCGTAAGTAATAAGAATGTTCTGATTATTTCCCACAGGAGCTTTGACTTCTGAATGACGAAGACCTAATTGAAAAATCCGCTCTTAACTTTTCACAAGAACGATAACCGTAACCTTAATAAAATAAACGCGAAATTGGGTGCAGTTAAATTAATGATTGTTACAAACCTACTCTTTCACGCAAAAAAAAAAATACGGACTTTAAATTAACTTCACAATAATAATGTTAAATTAGTGTGTGTGTGTTTAATTATAAGAATATGTATGTTTTTAATGCAAATAAATTTATTTTCATTCTTTCTTTCTCTCTAATATTAACAATACATCAGAATAACATTCCAAGGATAGGTACTTCAAACCGCGATAAATAATAGCCTATGCAAGATATTCAAATCAATATTAAAATGTCATCAAGCTCTAACGGGGCTTGTAAAGACCAGAATATACCATGTAACACCTACCACATGCATTAATAAATAGTTTTAAACCCCGAGGCGCACCAACCGCGTGAACAGACTCTGTTCCATGTTGCAGTACTTAGTACTTACGTAGGTCTAGCGCGTCCCTGCGCGTCCAGCTCCACGTAGGGCACCCCGAGGCGCACCATCCGCGTGAACAGACTCTGTTCCATGTTGCAGTACTTAGTACTTACGTAGGTCTAGCGCGTCCCTGCGCGTCCAGCTCCACGTAGGGCACCCCGAGGCGCACCATTCGCGTGAACAGACTCTGTTCCATGTTGCAGTACTTAGTACTTACGTAGGTCTAGCGCGTCCCTGCGCGTCCAGCTCCACGTAGGGCACCCCGAGGCGCACCATCCGCGTGAACAGACTCTGTTCCATGTTGCAGTACTTAGTACTTACGTAGGTCTAGCGCGTCCCTGCGCGTCCAGCTCCACGTAGGGCACCCCGAGGCGCACCATCCGCGTGAACAGACTCTGTTCCATGTTGCAGTACTTAGTACTTACGTAGGTCTAGCGCGTCCCTGCGCGTCCAGCTCCACGTAGGGCACCCCGAGGCGCACCATCCGCGTGAACAGACTCTGTTCCATGTTGCAGTACTTAGTACTTACGTAGGTCTAGCGCGTCCCTGCGCGTCCAGCTCCACGTAGGGCACCCCGAGGCGCACCATCCGCGTGAACAGACTCTGTTCCATGTTGCAGTACTTAGTACTTACGTAGGTCTAGCGCGTCCCTGCGCGTCCAGCTCCACGTAGGGCACCCCGAGGCGCACCATCCGCGTGAACAGACTCTGTTCCATGTTGCAGTACTTAGTACTTACGTAGGTCTAGCGCGTCCCTGCGCGTCCAGCTCCACGTAGGGCACCCCGAGGCGCACCATCCGCGTGAACAGACTCTGTTCCATGTTGCAGTACTTAGTACTTACGTAGGTCTAGCGCGTCCCTGCGCGTCCAGCTCCACGTAGGGCACCCCGAGGCGCACCATCCGCGTGAACAGACTCTGTTCCATGTTGCAGTACTTAGTACTTACGTAGGTCTAGCGCGTCCCTGCGCGTCCAGCTCCACGTAGGGCACCCCGAGGCGCACCATCCGCGTGAACAGACTCTGTTCCATGTTGCAGTACTTCTGGAAGGCCATGTTCTTGACGACGGGCGGCAGCTGGTGGTGGTCTCCGATCATGATCCAGCGCTTCAGCCGCGAGCGCCCGTCTTGCGGGTTTTGTAGGAGAAGCGGTATGAAGGTTTCTATCTCGAGGATTTGCGCGGACTCCTCCATTAGGATGTTGTCGTATTTGAAGCCTGGGATGGGTTAACATACTATTAGAAACGGTGAACGTAATGTGTAATATACTTAGTTTTTTAATATTTTTCAAGTGATTCACCAGATAACAGCAGATTTCATCATCATCATCATCTCAGCCATTGGACGTCCACTGCTAGATATAGGCCTCCCAATATGTCTTCCAGTCATTAGGGTCGCTCGCCTGCGTCCACCGCGAGCCGACCGCCTTCACCAAATCATCAGTCCACCTTGTTGGTGGACGCCCAACGCTGCGTATTCCGATCCGTGGTCTCCACTCGAAAACCTTTCGGCCCCATCGGCCATCTGTTCTCCTCGCTATATGGCCTGCCCATTGCCACTTCAAAGAGCTAATCCGTCGGGCTTTGTCGGTGACCCGCGTTCTCCTACGGATCTCCTCACAGCAGATTTATAAATGAATAATTTTACTGTTCTGCTTTATTTCCGTAGAACAATAAAGAAAATTGATATTGACCAATGAGAGCATTTATTCCCAGACCAAAGCAACTGGATAAATAATGTATGCCTAAAAATAGATTCTAAGAGGTAAAAACAGATGAAACCAATTCACATTTCAAGAACATAGGTAATAACGAACTATTTTTGGACGAGTAAATAGAATTTATAAGCTCTTGATCAATTTTCTGTTATTGTATAACTGCTTAATATCATTTATAAAAAATGATTAAAACTGCGTTCACTGATATTTAAATAAAAACATGGTGAAACCGGGAATAGAACCTGTTTACACGAGAAATGAAAATCCTGTAGTTTTATTATACTGATCGAAAGGTTGCGTAAGGATAATTTTTTTGCTACATTAAATGATAATTTATCGATATCGCTTATATTACCTAAAAAGATTGTTAACATGTACAAAGTTGTCTAGATGCAAATCCATTGACCAAAAGGAAGCAGACGCATAAATCATATAATTCAAGTGGGTTGGTGTCCTGGACGCAGTTTGAAACGATTTGAGATTGAAATTTTACAATTTAAAGATGTGGACAGATTGGGACATGTGGGCCCAAAAATAAAATGGCATCGTCTAGAAATACAAGGCTCATGTAACATTTCAATAGACTATAAGTCCCCTAAGATCTGTAACGATCTGTATCTATTATAAACATGCGATCAGTAAATAGACTTCATATAGTTGTTATGATGATGACTTACCCATTTGCACAAGCTCGGAACGCTTAAGAGCTGCATGAGTACAGGTCATGGCGATTATCTTCGCTTCTTTCACCAACAGATACTTGGACCTATCAAGCCCAGATCTAAGCAGCTCAAACGCTCTAAACTCCTCCAATTCTTCGAAAATATGAGCGATATATCTGAAATATATGACAGAAGAAAATAATACACTTTATAACGCCTATAAATCAAAGAACAAAGTTATTTGAGTCGTATAAAACTAAAATATCCTTGGAGGTGAACCTCAGCTAATATAAAATTCAATTTAATGTTCATCAATCAAAGCCAACCTTGATTCGAAAATAAACAGGTGGTCGGTTAACAAACAGAAATAGTTACACAAAATTTAGCGTCTAATTTTACCTGTAACAGCTTTTCGCTATTTCCAAATCTTCGTCGTAAGACTTTCCCGGGAATAGAGGCTTCGGCGCGTCCTCGAAAAACTCATGGAAAGGAAACTCTTTGTTGATCGATTCTATGGATTTGCTCTGCAATATACGAACAGATTAGGTTAGATTTTCAGTTTTTCGTCCAAAAGTAGGAAGATAATGCATTCGGATCTTGGAATACCAAAAACAACTGTTACTTTACTATAAAAATTGTCGTGGTTTGTTACATTCATATTGAGATACTTCTTCAGGATCAAACACTGCAAGGACACGGATCACGACCGCTCGCCGGCGCCGAGCGGTCATTATCCGAAGACGTCCCACGTTTCGGGACGAATCGGTTGATCAAAAGTCAAGATTAATAAGGTTCGTGTATCGCCCGTTTATCTCAATATGAACAACTGTTACCTTGTCCGCCTGCAGCAGGTCGCAGAAGGCGGTCCACCTCGGGCGGACGTGGTACACGTGGAAGTGATGGGCCAGCTCGCAGGTGGCGCCCGCGTCGCCGCCCGCGCCCAGGCCCCTCTGCAGACGGTCTACTTGACCGAGCAGTTCCATCCGCTTGGCTAGCACGTAGTTCACTCGCCCGTATCTATTCAGGGAAATAATTACATTCGTAATGTTGCAAAGTTGAGGGTTTAAAGGTTTAGAAGGAGGAAGATTCGTTGAGGGGGAAGATTAGTGTTGCTACCAATTCTCAATTCCAAAAGCAGGCAGCCGAAAACCCATGGATGATCCATGTGTTTTCGGCTGCCTGAAAGATATTTACTGAAGAAACTTATCACGGCAAATATCTAAAACCGGCTTATTATAAAAGTGATACCTAAATGAAGAAATAACACCCCAAACGGTATGGGTCAATTAAGGTCTGGCTTTTTTTAAGTAAAGATAATTCGTTCAAATACAGTTAAATAATAAGTCTTGCGAAATGATCATCAATTTAACCCTTTCACCTTTCAAGTTATAAAAGACTTTATGATTTGATTAGTTAAATTGGTCAATTCTGCTAATAATGAATCGTCGCCCTTTACCAGATACATGTACCGACAGTTCTAAGTATATAAAATGTGTTTCATTTATAAGACTTACCTCCACGCACAAAGGACCAAATTTGAGTCCAATTGCGGAAAAAGGAGTCCCCAAACTAAACTAAGACTTACCTCGAGAAGTCTTTATCAGTCTGCAAAGCCTCCTCGCCATGTCCGAGACGCAACAGATGTCGTTCATCCACGTCCAGCTCGGCGACCTTCTCGAACAGCTGATTGAGCGCCTGGTTACTGTGCGTCACTACCAGGGTGCGCTGCCAGGGGAAATTGTGGTACAGGTTCGATATTATCTGAACCGCTACGTCGGTTTTACCTGTTCAGAGAGATGCAATCAATCAGAATCTATATGATATTCTTTGTGGTGCGGACAAAGGTTATGGCAGAGTGCGTTCTGCTACTGTCGGTATTTTTTTGTATGATAAACAAATATTTGTTTGTATATTATATTAAGAATAATTTATTTATCTTAGATTTCGTGGAAAAAGACGCACGATGAAGACGCAGTGCCATCGTCATCATTCATGTATACATAAACAAGAATGAGATTAAACAAAGCATAATTGAAATTATGGTGTGGATCCAGCCTAAAGGCTAAACAAGATGAAAGTGGTATCAACCAAAATCGTGGTTATGGTGTATTACAAGATGAAGGTGGTATCAACTTACCAGTTCCCGGTGGTCCCACCACTAACGTCAGTCCCGGTTGCATGCCAGATCGTATTGCCTCTACTTGGGTGGGAGTGAACAGAATATTATTCCTGTTGAAAAAGTTTAATTATTAATTCTGAGCGGCGTCAAAGTGTTATGGTTAGAATTGATGACAATCTTTGTCCTCTCCTTGAACAAAGTATCAGTAAAAGCGGATGAATTTCGCTGTTCGTATATTCCTGCTGTTGGAAATTTACCAACAACATACGAACTGTGTGTTGTACAATACAATATCATTGTATTGTACAACGACAACAAGAATATGGTATGTCAACCATATTTAAATAAAATAAAATAATAATACTGCATTTTGTTAACGTAACTTCTAAAACCCCGTATTAAAATTAAGCTTATTTTTTTGATATTCTTTTTATGCACCTGCCTGTCTGTACCCAAGGCACCATACTCCAAACTCTATACTCGCTGAAACTTCCTACTTTTTTTGATCATATGCGAATGTCTAAGGTTCTCTAATATATAAATTTATACATCTACATTTGTTATACCAGTATTACCTTTCGAAATGAAAAAAAAAAAAGTGACTCAGCTACGTCATGCAATGTTTAACTAGGCTTTATCGCGTACGGTACGGTATGCGTAGGTGATGGTTCAAATTACCTAGACTTGTTACGAAGACAGAATTAGTCACAAAGTACAAGGTGGCACTACGAGCTAGGTACATACTATAAGTATTTATTGTTTAACCATTTTATTTAAAAAGGCGTTTTAAAAACGGAATCTTTCTGAAAAAAAGCGTCTTATTTTTTTTATAATTAACCAATGATGTGTTGTTTTCTTAACGCATTAAGAGAAATGTTTTTGGCTCTTGACGATTCTAAAATGACATACTCTCTTGTGGCACCTTACACATGAACATATTATCTAAGGCACGTAGCGCAAATTCTTCCTAGAATTTGCAGGCCAAATTAGGACTAATGCGATAATCTCTACTTTTGCCTAATTAGGAAACGGTTACGAACGTCTTCCAAGGAATTCCAGTAATTTAAAAAAAAATTGTGTACAAAACTAAACTTGTGAATTAAGGCGATGTTAACGTTTGAGCAGGTTTGTTTGCTCGTCGTCATACAAATGTGACCATGACACCATGTAATGACATGATCATATTTACCATAGATAAAACTTATCAGTATGTGATTTGGCCTAGTAACTGAACAGAGAATAGTCCTATATATCATGGTGAGAAATTACCTACTGAATGCGAAAAAATACAAGTACTTATTTAGTTACAGTAAATGTTATGAAAAAATGTTTACATATTTTATGATAATGTGATAATTTAATAGTCAAATTCGCCAAAACCTTGTAGTAGTTATAGTGTCATAATAAAATGTAAATAAACAACACATCATTGTGATAACCAGTTTTCGGTGTGCGTATTCGGCGGTGTGTTTATGTCGTACGAGATCCCGTCAAGAGGCTGAGTTCAATTATATTTTATGGCCCTATCTATACAAATATTATAAATCTAAGGAGTTTCTTTGAACGCGACCAAGAATTTCAGGAACCGCTCGTCTGATTTGTAAAATTATTTCAGTGTTGGATACGAGAGTACACCTACATTTTTTGAGAGCTATAATATTATAGCGAAGCTGTCGGCGGGTCAGCTAGTCAAATAAAAGATAAAAGTATGTACAGACTTAGTTATATTATATTAAAAAATTGTACAGATTACTTACTTTTTCGGCTCGTTGTATAAATAGGGCCCTCGCTTCGGCTGGACATGCGGCTCCACCGTGATCACCTTCTTAGGTTCATCTTCATCCATAGCATTGTCTCCAAGTTGTTGCTTCCTTTTGACGTTTTCAAATGTCAATCTAGAAATAGACAAATGAAGTCGTAATCTGTATATCAACCCCATATATATTAAAATTATCCGTAAAATTCCAGCAAATGCATATCTTTCTGTGGATGTTATACCAGAAGAACGTTCTGTATACTGCACTTACTTACTGCGATTGCAAACCTTCCTAGTAAGCGTGGTGATCTACTACCCCAAGATCTCATTTGGCCGGAGACATCTCCAAAGTAGGACGAAATAAAGATTTTATGTTCATATTCTATTTTATATTTTCAAAAGGTTTGATACATTATCTACAGTAAAATTTCAATGAAATATTGTTAACATAGCAACTGATAGCGTTGTTCTAAAATACCAGTTTACAATGAACGAGGTCTGGATTCTGTTGCACGTCATAGCCAAGTTTACACCAGACTATTGTACACACAAAACAGATGGCTTGATAAATTATATCCTACATCGATGCCTAATAAATAAAATCAGTTACCTACCTACAAGAACCCACATTTCAGATATTCGATAATATTTAACATGTCAATCAATTTCAAAGAGCTTATTATTGCTGACGGATACGATTGATTAAGTAAATATATTACTTAATAATTTAACAAAAACCAAAGCACTATAAATTATTTACATAAGTCATGCCGAGTCCGACATTCATAAGTTTTTGCGAGTCGGTTGCAACGTTGCAAGTACCTAATAATTAAATTATAAGACTAACCATCATAGTAACAGCTCATATAGGTACGTCCCACTACCAGACAGGTCTTTCTAATATAAAATTTAACTGGTTTTGAGGAGTTTGGTATTAACCACTCTTGCCAGGCGTTTTGATGATCGCAGTAAAATGGTACATACGAACGACGCTGCGGCCCGTATTTAGTCTGGTTTGAAGACCCCCGCGTGTAATGTGGTGGTACTATTTTAAGGCCAGCACAACCACCTCATAAATACTCCATCTTATATTTAACTTACTTGAACGGGCGCACCAATTTGCGAGGATCGTCCGTCACCACCTTAATTTCATGCCCCGGGAAACTATTGCGAAGGTGCTCCATATCTAAGAACGTATCGTTGAAGTCCAACGTTGCTATTTCATTTGGCATCCTGTATAAACGAGATAATGTTCAGTATTAAGCACCTACTAATAAGAATTTGGAACCTGCAGTCCGATTGTTTTCTATAGCGATCACTAAAATACATACAACTATAAAAGAACAAGTGCAAAAATGTTTCGGCAAGTCTTCATCAAATGAAGAGGATACAAGATTAAATTGGTAAAGATATTTATTGAAGGAACCAGAGGCAGCTGATTCTGAAGCAAGAAGAATTCATATAAGCTGTTGAAATTTAACTATAGAATAATTCTCCTTTGTTTTATTAAGCTAATTTGGATATCTCTCAATTTCTAGTATATCTAGTTACCTGGTGTAATGAGCTTGTCCAGGGTCTCCATAGCCTAAAACAATATCATGGAGCCAATCAGGAACCACGCATTCCGTATTCATCAATTCGCGAATAGTTTCAAGGACGGCCTTGAAATTGTTCTCCTTGGGTTTCCTTCGCATCACGATGTTGAAAGTTTCGTATACGTCCTAAAACAAATTATCCTTTTAAGTATCCCTATTAAGGTTTCCTTTGCTAAGACACAGGGACAACACTGCGATAGATAAGGTCTTAAATAAATGACACATAAATGGCGGCTGGTTTTGAACCCTCCCACCACCATCAGAATGAAAGTCGAGTATGTTTCCACTTAGCCAATACGGCTTTTCCCCCCTTTTATGGCATTGATTATGATTGCTCACGAAATCACCAATGTCAACTCCTGTCAAAATTGACATGAATGGATATGTTATTTGATGGGTGAATGTAGGTTGTAAGCCCAAATTTGATTAATATATTCTCCACAGAAAAGGACCACCAAATGAAAGTTGTTTTAATTCTCAAAACAAGACGAGCCACATTAACGATTCTTTTTACCATCAAAATTGTCATTACCTGCTTTGATGCTACTTTACTTTTCACGACTTAATTGTAATTTTACTTTGATAGTTATAAAACTTTTCAAGAAGGTTCATTGGAACACAAATGCACAAATGATAAAGTGAGTTCTTAAAGTGAATCTTAACACAAAACATTCCATTGTAGATCACAAATCTATCTCGCATCCTTCCGACGAATGACTTCATTTGGTATACCAAATAAACACAAATCAACGGTACCTAGTGTTGCTTATCAGGAGAGATCCTTTAACTGAAAATAAAACCGCATTACCTCAGTTCCTTTACTGGCACGGTCGAGATCATGTCTGTACTGGTTCGGGTCAAGCAGGAGTCTGAACGTCCTCGTATCTCCTTCTAACTCAGGTTTCGGTTCAGGACCCTCTTCTATAACTCGCCCTGATGCATCGAGCATTCCCTCTACTTCACATCCTCTAACGTAGACTATACCGGCTTGGTCTGTCATACTTTTCCGATAGTCGTATTTTGTACCTGTAGTCATAGTTTTAATTTAGCTCGTTGTAAAGGGTTGAGTAACATTGGCCAGTAATAATACAATAATAGTTGTTCGACTTTATCTTTATTATTGCAAATAGTTTGCAGGAAATTACTAACCCAAAATATTCATAACTTTGTTTAGATAGTTATAATAACTTTTTAACTGTTAAAGAACTATTTAAAATTTAACAAATTATTATATTCTATTTACAAATAAGAAGCAAGAATTGTCTATTATATTAAATAATTATAACAATAGGGGTTGTTTCAGATACGTACCAATCCCTTTATTAGGTCTAACAGTGACCAGGAAACACACGTCGTGTTTTCTCAAATTTTCCCATTCATGTTTAATTTCATTTCTAACGCTCAGAGTGACACAGACGTCTGCTCGGACTCGCGACGGTGCTTTCTCTCCTATGTTTGGCTTGGCCACTTCTACGACAGCGAAACTCTTTATGGGATGAGCCATACGCGCCCATCCACCGAAGATCACTGTGCCGTCTTCGGATCGCCTGTAAAATATACCTATATACTTGCGTGCAACTGAATTGACTCAAATCATTCAACAACACATAATTCATTTTAGTATTTACAAAGGAGTTAAAACATTCTCGACGTTTCGAACACGCGCGAGTAGAGAGGAGACGGAGCACGCCGGGACGCTCACTCCTCCTGAGAAAGACTGCTCTTGTTGTGGTCGAAACATCGAGAGTGTTTACACTCCTTTGTAAATACGTGAGTAATTCCCGTTGTCATAAAATGAACAACACATAATATTTTTGTAAAACCGTTTTTTACGATTCAGATAGAAAGCCTATAGAAAACTATTGGCTTTTGTAAAAGATATCATGAAAATCGGAAAAGCGGTTACACGAAAAATCTTAGTTCTGTTGTTTGGTGTGCGATGATTCAGTTGCACGCATGTATCTATAGATCACACAGAATAAACACAAAGTTTGAAGAAACAAAATATCAACAAACATGGGTTTGGTATCCTGGTATTTTGGTTCCCAGTGACGCACTACTATCGGATATGACCGTTAATAGGTAATGAAGCGGAGGGGGTCAAAATTCCAGGATAAAAAGGAGATCTTTTTGTTCTTCGACTTTCCTCTTGGGAGTCATGTGAACTGACTCATCTGAATACCTGATGCTTTATATAAAAAATGAGGCAGAAAATAAAATAAAAATGTTAAAGATTTTTTTTTGTTTAAGGTATGATGACTTTTGTTTGTCTGGTATTCTACCTTTCATTTCATGCCCATACTATGAGTGGCCTGGTAATAGAGGTAGTCAATATTTATAATTTTTACAAGCTTACCAAGGTGCTAGCCTGTATACAGCATCTTCAATATCTTGTCGAATTTCATCTACAAAAACAAACAATATTAGTTTCATGTTTTTGAATATGTATAATTATTTTTGTCTTTTAGCAATGTAGGTAACTTATTCTATAGTAAAAACCAAACAAAACTCACAAGTGCTCTCCAGTCGGAATAGATTGAAATTTCTCAGCAAATAGTCGTGAAGGGTCAGAAACTGGAGGTTCAGCTTGGGCAGAGCCAGGCAGTTCTCCCCGCTGTATATCTCGGTAGGAACCACGTTCTCGTCCCAGATTACTTCTTCTGTGGGATACAGCGGCATAGAGTTCAACTCCTCTAGTTGCGAAATGCGCCGCTCATGTCTTGATATCTAAAGAAGTAAATAAATGTTGTTGGATCCTGTTGGTTGTTGAGCTAATAGTAACTCAGCAACATCAGTGAGACAACAGTGAGACTACGAGTATCTAACAGACTCTTGTGCGTATACATTTCAATAGCGGTTCCCAAAAGCAGCCAGCGCGGCGGTTCCCTATAAACAATTAATCGGAATCCGCTGCCTAGTCCGATTTGAAAAAAAAATCAGTGTAATAGTGAATAGCACATTTATCGTGGAAGGCTATATTTTATAAAATATAGGTATGTAGATTACAGACGAAACAGCGAAACTGTGGGCGGGTCAGCTAGTATTACGATATAATTTAAATTATTAGATTTTATGTTATTATTAGTGATATTGATGTTTTTAAATTCAATAAGTGTTTGAATTACCAGTAATTCCTTTAGAAACTCCTTATCCAGCCTATGCCACGGGGCCTCCTGTTCGTCCCCATCGGACGGTATCAAGTTCAGATACGTAGCAATCGCACGCAGAGCCGTATCACTGTGTTGATAAACAATCGTATCACAAATTGAGAATGCAAATTACCTTTTACTAATATAACAAAGATGTAATATAAGAAACAGAAACGTCGGGTATGCATATAATTACGTTATAGATAACGTAAATAATTTTGCAAAATGAGAAAGCTGGTATTTGTGAATTTCTGTGTTTGTAAGGCACAACCTTACAAAAACAGTAATTCACTATGGGTGTATTGGGTTACATTAAACACTTGTGTTGTATTGGGTGTGTAAACATGTGATTTGATTTTAAATATTTAAAGCAGTTCGTTTATTTTTGTTACTTTGGCGAAGGTCGACGAGCGGCCTCATGTTTATGTAGATTGCAGATATTTTCTGCTAAAAGGTTTTTAATCAAGAAGATATTTACCTTAGATTTCCAAAGTGTTTATGCAAAGATTCCCGTGTATCCACACTGGCAACATTTGCTAGAGAGAATAATCTTAGATCCGGGAATTTGGAGTACGCCGCTTTCTGCAAAATGTGGATGATTAATAGCTAGATGTACAAAACAATTGCATAAAGCACTCGAAATCCAACTCGGATGGAGTCGAGAGCACAGCTAGTATAAAATATGATGTAACAGAACCTGGTGGTAAAAATTTGAAAATAGACTTCAGATTCTGAAATGTAAAACATAAGAATAGACTCACCTGAAGCGATGTGATTCTAGAGTAGTGAAGCAGAGTCATATCCCGGTCTGTCATGGGATCACCATTCTCATCTGATATTTCAAATCTGGCGTAAAACTTTAACATATTCAGGAGCTGAAACAAAAATAATAAAAATCAAGCTTGTATTTTGTTATAAATAATGTTTACAACTAATGGTTCCATGATACGTGTACAGAACCCTAAACAGTGTAAACCCGCAAAGCTGTACGTAACTTGCGCGGACTCAATCTCTGAGCGTGGAGCGGGCGTCACGTTTATTTTCGAGAGGATTTTTATTATTAACTGCATTTTAATATGAAATGTACTAGTGAAGAAATATTCCATATAACATGTTCAATATATCCAAATATTTACCAGTGTTTCAGAACGTTTAGTGCGTGTACTTTTTAAGAAACAATTGTGTAAATAAACAAAATGATTAAATTTATAAGTATTATATTTTTGGCTTTGTTTCTAACAACAAAGGCAAAAAATGACATAAGCTGTTGTCCACCTGATAAATTCGTGTCGTACAAAAATTTAACGTGCTGGGTCCCGGGGAGAAACGACACAGAGCCCTTGGGGCTAAAGTGTCCTAATTACCTGAGAACAACTGCTTTTGTGATTAATTCAGGAAATGTGGAATTGAAGCTTGGAAAGCTTCCGTCAAGAATTATCGGGCCCGATTTGTAAGTAATAACGAATAACTTTTAAAAATGAAAATAATAATTTTATTTTTATAGGGACACAAATACTTTCTGTATGAATACTTGTAATTTTTATAAATTGTTTAATGGTAACTGATATTAGTCCAGATCTAACGATTAAGATCTGGACTAATAGCAGTTACCATTAAAATAAAAAATAAAAATAAAATATTTATTTATTTTCTCTCACAAAATCAGCACTAGGTACATTGTTTGTAGATTAACTTAATGTATAGATATAATTTTAATACATCAGTACTGAGTCGTTGTGAGAGACTGGTGCCTGATGTAGGTTCTAGAAGAACCTGTATTACAGGTCACTTAAACAATTTATATAAAAATACAAGTATTCATACTAGCGATTTAGATATAAAAAGTACGACCTCCATTGATCAGCTGTTTTTGATCTCTTTGTTATGTAAACAAAAATATAACCTCAAAACATGCTTATAACACTTAACCTCTACTACGCTACGGGCAAGTGTCTCACCAATGGAAGGTTTTAATGGTGAGACGCTTATACTCTATGCTGCCCTCCGTTAGCTAAAACATCGCTAAGCCACAGGGAGTCGTGTCCTGATATAAATCTTACACCTTAAGGTATGAGGTTTTTATCTAGGTAGGTTTATAACTTATCGCTTGTCCTAATAATACCTTAAGGTATAAGGTTTATATCAGGACACGCGATAAGTTAGCTAAGCGATGTTTTAGCTATCGGAGGGCAGAATGCATTTATAAATTATGTCGCATAATTTTATAGCGTCAGGTAATACTAGAATCTAAGAAGTGTCAGTCGACTACGGTCACTCACGATGTGGCACTAGGTTAGCTATACCTAATAATAAAAATTACATCATTTTATAAAAATAATAATACTCTGAAAAACTAACACATGTTAATATGGATGTTTTTTGGCTGCTAATTACTCGTAGTAGCAGTGTAAGTGGTGACTATTTAAATTGCTGTAATAATTAAAAATCGCTTTAGCTTTCTAGATACAGCCGTTTTGTAAACCCCAGCCGATGAAACTGAGCTAAAAGTAAGGTTGTAATTCCTAGGACATAATTATAATTTGTCTAGTCTAGGAATGGACATAATAATAAATAAATAAAATAATAAATATTACTGGACAATTTTACACAGCGACATCTAGCCCCGTGGTAAGCTCGAAGCTTGTGTTACGGGTGCTAGATTTCTGATATACTTAATATAATATACATACATAGATAGATATTTTTTATTATACATATATAACACCCAGACACCCGGAACAAATATTTGCAGATTATACAAATTGTTGTTCCGAGGCGGGAATCGAACCCGCAACCTCTTGCGTCGTAGGCGGACCTTCGCCCGCTGCGCCACAGAGGTCGTCAATAAACATAAAGATTGAATATTTTCAATATACTTCACCGAATCCGATTTATAGTAGGTAATAATTTGTTGCAGAGCCTGCGTGGGTAATGAGACGAACAAACAGGAGACATTTTCCAGGACAGTTGCCTTGCTGTGCTACGATACCCCAGAGCCTCCAATTGTATCGGACCAGGTGTTAGGAGGATGCATGATCGTTTCTGTTATATTTCTCACTCTAACTGCAGTCATATATGCGGCTCTGCGTGAACTAAGGTATTCGGTTCATTATCATCTAACTAAATGATGACATGTTTGTGTAAGAAAGGAGTGAGTGTTTGACACTGTTTGACAGCTGACGAAAAATGGAAGGGAAGAACATGTTGACCCCATGATGTTGGATAAATTGCAAGAGGATGAGTATGAAGATGATGAATCTATGTCCCATCATATCTATCTATCGTATTAGGTCGTAGGGAAATTGGTGTTATCAAAGTTAGTTGACGCGACTGAAGGCGTCTGGTATAATTAATGCTTTAGTAAGGACGACACCTACGGGAATGGATGTGTATTATTGATATATATTGACTATTCCTGGGTCTATTAAATAATCAATTTATTGGTAAAATATTTTACACGTCAAATAATATAATAATCATAATAAATGTCAAATTAAATCAATTACTTACATAAGTTTATAAATTACAGTATGTAATAGTATTTTGTGTTCATGGGTAACGCGAAAAGTTGAACTCCTTTGGGAAAGTCTTATTCCAACCGTCGCAAGACCTTGATCATGGAGACCCTGGACTAAAACTACATTTAATATTTATCAGTCTAACACAATCTAAAGAATTTACTATTTTGTAAACAAATTCCAAGAACCGAGTGTAATTTATTAAACTTATTTTGACAACAAGAAGATGAAGTATAAATTGGTTTGGGTGTAAAAAATAAACTATAAGACATTCAGCAGCGGCTATTATTATACTATTTAGTCACTGCGACACCTACGCGTTCAAATTATTGATATTACCTCATTCCGCCAAAATATTAATAAATAAGTACAGTAAACTGTTTGGTCAGTATAAAATATTATAACACTGGTTTTGTTCCCTATTATATTGGAGAAAACTTTTATACTGCTGTTTAAATTTCGTTAAAATAATTACAATAATATTTTCAGGGATCTTCAAGGAAAGAGTATAATAAACTTATGCGGCAGCTTAGCGATTGGTTTTGGAATATTATCCATAATGAAATTAATGGAATACTCAGATATGGGTCTCTGTGCAGTCAGAGGTAATAAATAACACCTAAAAAATAAAATTTGCTTAATACGAAATTATATCATATGAAAAAAGGGAGTATTAAAGGAGGATATATGAAGCTGCAACTTGTTTTTAAAAGACAAGTTATATATGTATAGTATTTTTTTTAAATTTCAGGTTTTTTAGCATACTTTTTCATAATGGCTGCATTTTTCTGGAGCAATGCAATATCTTTTCAAATTTTAAGGAGTACGAGGTATGTTACTAATTTTTATAACTAAGCATAGCGAATAACAAAAAAGTCACTCAAATGCAAATAATGAGCATAACACCAACAGGCTTTTCACTGTCCCTCTTGTTGGTGGACGTCTGAATCTGCGCTAACCATTCCGTGGTCTCCTCTAGAAATTTTCGGCCCCATCGGCCATGTGTTTTTCTCGAGATTTGGCCAGCCCATTGCCACCTCGAAACACTTATCCAATTCGATCCTGTAGATAAATCCCGCGAGCATAGCCTTCTCCATAGCTATTTGAGCGACTCCAAACTCCAAGTCCGTTAATGAGACCGATGGTGAAGCACCACGTTTCGGATCCATAAGTGGCAACACACACTGATTATAGACGTGATACAATAACCTAAATACGACCTCTTTTTGACGTATAAAGCCTGTTGAATAGTATTGTCTTTCAGAAAGCCCTCTTTAATGGACAAAGGTTGGAAGGACTTCTTCTGGTACGCAGTGTACTCGTGGGGATGTCCGACAGTTTTGACAATCATGATGGCAGTTGTTAACTTTCACCCAGGAAATCATCCCAAACCTGGCTTAGGACTTTCTCATTGCTGGTTTATAGGTAAAAAACGATGGGAATTTTATTTTACGTAGATTTTAGGGTTCCGATGTGAAAAAGAAAATAGAAACACATAAAATTACTAGTGTGTGCATTAATGATGATATACGTTTCACCATGACTGTGGAGGACAGATACACGAGTTTGTTTGAACGCCCTTATCTCAGGAATTATCACATTTATCGAGAAAGGCTATATATGCTATTATTTAAACTGTATGTACCTAGATAACGTAATAAAACGCAAGCGTACATTTCGGCGGGTCGGCTAGTATTTAAATATGTATGTAGGTATCTATATTGATTTATATTTATTTTCAGATTCAGAACAGCAATGGTATTATATGTATAGCGTGATGACAATTATACTAATTGTAAATATATTCATTTTCATTTACACATCTTCGATTGTTTGGAATCTATCTGTGTCATCGGGTCACGTGCGTGCTATACGTTACAGGTAACAAACCGGCATCACTAAGTTAATTTTTTGTACATTACCATGATATCAAATTATCAATTCATCGTGTGTCTTTCTCCTGACCACGGGTCTCACAAATAGACTCCTTTAACGGTCTTGAAGAACTGACGTTATATTGCTGGATATTTCACACAACAACATCTAGCCCGTGATAAGCTCTTAGATTGACGCTACTATTTTCAATTTTGGATTTATATCAAATGAAATTAGATTTTGATTAAATTAAAAATTAGAAAAATTAAAAATTAAATTTGCCTATGAAATTTTGCAATTTGATATGGTTGCTCTCACATATTGAAATATATATTTTAAAGACTATTCGATTTTCAGACTCAACATGATGATCCGATTAGTAATGGTAATGGGTCTACTGTGGGTCTTCGAAATGATCAGTTCGTTGGTGAAAAAGCATATAGTGTGGTAAGTCAAATCATATCCGAATTTAAAATCGATTGGCACAATATACAAGTGACACAAGGCACATAGTACGTTCCCAGCAGTGGGAAGATATATTCTAAAGTTCAGTTCCTCGTGATCATGGCACATACAACTTCCAACATAAATCAAAACATATGGACTCTCGGTCAACTTTATGTAAATTTGCGGTTAACCAAATGTATATTTGCAGGGGAATCTTGGACGTCGTGAACACATTACAAGGGCCGCTGATGTTCATAGTGCTTGTTGTGTTGAGAAGGCGAGCGATCAAAGCCATGCTTGCCCACGGTTGGCTGGACTGCATCGCGGGGCCGGTGGAGCATTACCTGGCCGCTGGCAGCGACGGTGAAGAGAATATAGTACAGCATACAGACCTCCCTATGAACGATCACTGAAAGAGGAAATCTGGATAATTGGGAAAATGAACGCTGGACCTATGACTTGAGTATAGGAAGTGAGCAACACGGGCGTTTCATTAAAGATTATGAGATTACAAATCTCAGGTTAGGTAGGTTATTACTCTAATATTAATATAATTGTATATAAACATATTATAAAATTAAAAACTAGTCAATATGATATTTTATTTTATAAGGATTCTATTGGCAACTATATAGGTCGTTTGCCATGAGGGATATGGTAGGCTAAAACGGAGGCATTCAAAACCCAGGACACTTCGACAAATAAATTTAATTTGATACAAATCAATTGATTACCTACCTGCTTATTATAAATATGTATATTTAATCTACATGTATAATGGTGATTAATTAAAATTTCGTCAAATTAAACTGTAGTATTATTTTTTGAGAAACCGGCATGTTTCTTGCCTCAGAACAAAAATCTATATGATCTGCTAATATTTGTTCCGAGGGTGTGAAAAGAAATTGTAAAATTTAGTTATTGTATAATTTAGTTATACCTAATAATGCCTAATAAAATGTATTTTGTGTGACATGCCTGTTATGTAATATAACTTTATGGTTAATAAATAAATTAAAATTGAAATTGTTATTTGAATAGTATTTTATTTTAATAAAATTAATTTTTATTTTAATAATTTAGCGACTGTACCTAGATTCTCAGAAAACAATAGGTATAAAATAATGGTATGTTATCAATTTCACCTACCTACCTACCCTACGTACCTGAAGTTATTGAGTTCATTCATATCATAACATACATACATACATAACGTATGTTACTTCTGCTTGATTTTCTTTACTGTAGCACAGAGGTTATAGAGGCGCACGGCCTAAAAGTTTTTGGATAACTTCGCCTTAATCAATGAATGAACTTGTAAAATGACCTTTTACTCATTTCAAGGTCTCTGAAATACGATGATATCATTGCTATCTTCTTAAGGCCGCTCCACATTAGCTACCCATAGACTAACGTTAATTCCTGCCGGAATGTACAATCCTTACGGAATTAACGCTAGTGTATGTGCAATAGCGAGAAGGAATAACTGTATTATAACCCCGCGGTCCTTCCCGTCGCGAAGGACGCGACGCGGTCTGTGATCAAGTTAGTGGCTGTTCATTTGTCCGGCGTGATTGGGCGAAATGATTAAATCCATAAAGATTATTCAAAATGACGCGCTTTCCTTTTAAATGTCAACAAACGTCATAAAATGTCAGAATTCTAACCATCCATAGACACGCAATCTCTCGGTATGACTGACAAGATGCAAACTGACAGGAATGTACCTAAACGTGTGTATGGTCACTAAAGGATTGTTTTTCCGTATGCGGTGGCGTGTGGTGAAAATGTCAGAGTAAAGGCCGTAGGGATTGATGTTAATTAGTGGCTACAACGGTTTTATTTTATCCAGTCGCTTTTCTGTACAGTTTGACAGACGGGATAAGCCGGAAGGAATGGACGTTAGTCTATGGGGATTACTCAAGAGAATCTCGCGAGAACGCGAGAAACATGCGAGAAACGTTAATGTCGAATCGCGTATTCTTCTTTGTGAGAGTGTGTACCCAAAGATGTTCTCGTTACAGTTCTCGCTGAGAATCTCGCGAGAACGCGATAAACATGCGAGAAACGTGAATGTGGAAGCGATTGACGTATTCTTCCCAAGTTCTCGCGTTGTGAGAGTGTGTACCCAAAGATGTTCTCGCTGAGAATCTCCGGATATTCTCGCGTGAACGTCTTGTTAGAATGTGGAACGGCCTTTAGACTAGGTTACTGGTTCAGCATCTTTATCGCTAAATCTGATAAAACACAAGGAAATATTGTTCTATTAAAAATAAGAATACTTATCACTTATTTATGTAGTTACTGTTTTTCTGGAGTAATAAAGCTGGTCTTATAGGGAGCCCAAGAGGGGATTTCGGGATTTACTCGAGTGCGTCAGAATAACATACAGGGAAGACAAGTACCTCCACCAAATATGGGCCACATACACATATTATGTATAGGCCCGCACGTAAAGGATAAGGGAACAAATATTATTCTTAACAGATTAGGCGAATAACTATAGATAATCGTCAGATTAAGATATGGCACAATTAGAAAATAAAGATGATCCATATACATCTAAATCTGACGCGCTAATATCTTAAGAAAAGCTGATTTTTTTTTTGGTTGATAATCTGACGCGATAGTTTTTTTTTATAAATGCTGCCATTATAAATGTATGTTTACCTGAATAATATATATTCGCAACCATAGAAGCAACTGTGCACACTGCTTTTTCGTAAATATACATATGTATATTCTGGCAACTTGCTTTTGTCGTTTTTTATGTGACCTTGATACTGAATACCGCACGGCACCTGTATACATTGGACCAATACAATATATATTATTGGTATGAGTTTGTTTGTTTGAACGCGCTAATCTCAGGAACCACTGGTTAGATTATTTCGGTGTTGGATAGTTGGATTTCTAATGGAGTAAATTGCTTTTCTTTCCATTTGTCGACCAGTGGTTTGACATTGGTAATTTGGAACTGCATACAAAACATAAGCTCCTATGATTAACCATACTCTCTTAATATGAGTTTTGGTTTTTCTGTTTGAGAATAATTTATTATTACAGAGAAACACGTCTAAAACATACATATAGATTATCTGGACAAGGCTGCTTTCTCTTCACATATGTCCAACATTTTGGCCTAACAACTTGGCCCTATGTGTAGAGCGGCCGTTGCACACAGCGTTGGGTCGGTGATCTGGTGTGTATAGAAATAAACGGAACACGAGTGCGACAAGTCGTGCTATCACCAACGCATTGCCGATGTTTTAAAAAAACATTATACTCAAAAATATTTGAGTAATAAAATGAAGTTTACGAATGAAATATTCTGTTTTTGTGTATTAGTGTTGTGTGTTGAAGTATACGGAGGAAATCTGCAGGAATGTTGTCCACCGGGATTAGCGGTATCTTTACTCAAAGTCAAGGGCCAGGCAGTGTGTTTTTCGCCATGGAAAAATGACAGTAAATATGAAATGTGTAATCTTCAATGTGAGGATGGTTATTTAAGCCGGCCATACAATTTTTACACACATCACGAAGACGGGTCTTTTAGTATTGACTACGGTGAATACGGTATTCACAACCATTCTGAGGATTCTAAATACAGGTTTGTATTGAGTAATATTGTAAACCAAAATGTTGATGAGCATTCACTAGTGCCAAATAAAATACTTACTTTTTTTTATATGTAGATAATAATCTATACATATTATAGAGCTTGAAAGAACTAATATTAGGAACCGCTAGTCCGATTTATAAACTTATTTCAGTGTTAGTACATTTATCGAGGCATATAAACTGCTTTATTTATGCTATATAAACTGTATATACTATATAAACCTAGATAACGTAAACAAACGCAAGCTATCCTGTCGGCGGGTCAATTAGTGATAAATATATACATATAAGTCGATATTAACAAATTTAAAATATAATACATTTTGCAACATTTAAAATGTAGAAGAAAGTATAAGGATATGATTGGCATTAAAAATATTGAAACATTTGTAGTCAAAAATCTATAGCTGTATAATGTGAATATATGAAACGTTTGAGCGTTCACTGAAGTCAACGATTCACATTATCCATGAGTTTTCTATAAGTTACTTACTGTAATCAACAAAAATCTTAAGTTATTGGTACAGAAACCAGTACGAGTCGACTAGGTGTTTGTTTTACTATTTCTCCTATTAATATAAGCCCGTTCAGATGTGCCAGTAAATCAGTTATAATAATACTAGCTCACCTGGCCGCAGCATCGCCCGCTTTATTCCCATGTTTTCTCTACCTTTAAACCTTCCCTGAGCTACTACGATTAATTTAAAAGCACCTAAGTAGGCAGCTAAGTAGGTTCACAAACGTGAGTTATAAAATTACAACGAAAAGTAGCTTTGTTTTTATATATAGAATAGATACATATATAATTAAGTACCTACTTATGTGCAGGTCCAGGTAGGTAGTTATGAACAAACTAATTTATAACACATTTTTTTCAGCCACTGCTTGGGTCATATGTACAATAGAAAAAAAAACATTACACTCGATTATGGAGTTTTTTGTGTTTATAAAGAAGGAAATAGGCTGGGGTACACCTTTATTGTATCTGTTATATTTCTCTTAATAACTGTTTTCATATATTCAGTTTGTGAAGATCTCAGGTAAGGTTAATTTTTGTTTTGCTTTACAAATTTTTATTTATGGTTTTCTTTTATTACGCAGAAACGCTTTTTTCTGAGGTAAACATTATTTATGTGTAATTCTAGTAAATAAGCCACCAAGATGATTTTTATCACTAACTAGGCATAACAGGATGGAGACTGGTGGCAATTAAAACATATTATTGGCCTTTGGGAACTTAATTAAAGCCTTATCTGGTTTGTTGGCGATAGTAAGCTATGTTAATTTTTACATTTTTAATAAAATATGTCCAACCGTTTTCAATAAGAATATGAAACATATCTAATCTAATAATAATAGTCATAATACTTTTGTCTGTTAATAGTTTACTCAATACGCCAACGCGTTAAGTTTGCGCTTAAATTGAGGCAGACTATTAATTGAGATACAATATTCTATTAGTTCGACAACTTTCGCGTTTTGTGCGATTTCCAACCACTCTCGCTCAACCACATCCAAATATTCGTCGTTGCCCTTCCGGAACCAATATACTAATTGGTATATTAATCTACATAAGCTTCGAGCTTACCACGGGGCTAGATGTTGCTGTGAATTGTCCAAACAAAACAAAAACAAACAAACAATTTTATTTTTCCAACATACAAAAAAAAAACACATAACATTACAAAAAAAGACTATAGAGCAATATTTATGTTATATTTTTTAATTGATGTATTGTACATTTCAGAGATCTCCTCGGTCTAAGTTACATTAACTTGTGCGGCAGCCTGGCCGTATTCTTGGCTTTATTCGCCTCAATACTTCTAATGATAGATGATGGAAGCAATCAACCACTCTGTGCCGAAAGAGGTAAAACTACTCGTAAATGAAATGTATATGCATGTAAACATAAACGAAATTACCCCTATTAATATTTACGTTCCCACTGCTGGGACACAGGGGGTTCTTTTACGAGAAAAATTAGTCCCTAATTCACCACGCTCGCCAAGGGCGGATTGGTTGATGTCATATGTCCTTAAAAGGCACGTGGTTTTTCAAAATTATCAGAACATCCTGGAATTCCTGGATTCAAAAACACGAATAGCTATCACGGCTCTCTATGCACGTAAATTAAATAAATGTGTTTCGTATTCTGTAGCAAATTTTTACTTGCTTGGCCTTGTCCGAAAAATCAAAATTCATTTTTATCTCATAGTCTAAGATCCCGCTATACAACGACCTTCACCGAGATGTATAATTAATGAGACATATTTTATATGTTATTAAATATGCCAATAAATATATCCTATATGGGTTGCCTAACAAATTTCAGTCCAGAGTATTTTTAATTAATAATTAAAAATATTGTTTTTGTTTTAAACATTGCACCGGTGTGATTATTAAATAAATTTGATACCAATCGAAAGTTTGAAGCCCATAGAATATGCAAACGTAAGGTTGCCATATTATCACGTTAAACTCTTTAAGAAAAATCAAGTATTTCCATTCAGGCCACAAGGCTCATTGGTGAGCCTTATTATACCGGACCATTCGAGCCATGGGGGTCATCCGTGAGCCGCGTGACAGGTCCAACGTAAACGCTTCCCACAAGCCACAGACTGCAACTATTTTTTTAATTATTAATAAAAAAAACTCTGGGCTGAAATTTGTTAGGCAACCCATATAGGATATATTTATTGGCATATTTAATAACATAAAAAATATGTCTCATTAATTATACATCTCGGTGAAGGTCGTTGTATAGCGGGATCTTAGGATATCAGGGAATAATATGAAGAGCGTTGTATTTTCTGAGGTTACAATGGATTATTGTTTTTATGATATAATATTCGATCAACATATGAGTTTGTCAAAATACTTTGATGTAATTTGTAATTACGCGTTCAGACTTGAGAAGTAACGTAATAAATATTTTTTCGGTTTTTTTTTCAGGATTTCTGGCATATTTCTTCATGCTGGCGTCGTTCTTCTGGACAACAGCAATATCTATACAACTCCTGCTAAGTGTGAGGTTAGTTTATCTACATCTAGTATGGCTAATCACTTTCTAAAGAAACGTAGCCCAAAGCTTTGTAATCGCGATTTTATCACGTAGCATTTTGTGGAAAATCTTTAAATAAATAAATAAATAAATAAATATAACTGGACAATTTTACACAGCGACATCTAGCCCCGTGGTAAGCTCGATGCTTGTGTTACGGGTGCTAGATTTCGGATATACTTAATATAATATACGTACATAGATAGATATTTTTTATTATACATATATAACACCCAGACATCTTTAGGAACAGTATTTAAATAAAAAAATCTAATAGCATTCTCTGTACAAGAAAACTAAACGTCTAGTTTAAATCCTTTCTACCACAGAGGAAGAAAGATGATTTATTTCAAACATAATTTTGTATAGTATTTGATTAGAGACCATTTTATAATACTTGAAGTTACTAGCTCTTGGACCGCGGCTTTGCCTCCATCATTTTGGATTTTCCGGAAGTTAAAGATTATAATTATACCTAAGTTATATACCTTAGGGCTAAGACTTATAAGGATGATATAATTATTCCGGTTAGTTCCCAGTTTTGTAAAGAGGAGACACCATAAAGACAGTGTCGATATGGCAAGACAGACCATATTTCACTATTAGGTCAGTCGTTGTCGTGTCGATAGAATAGCAATGACACAGGCATGTATGGGTACCATATCTGTATACACTTTGAAGTTTTATCTTGTCTTTGATTTTAACATTAGTACACCAATATACATATACATACATAATAAATATCGTCTCAGTTTTGCTCATTAAATTCAGTTTAAATTGTTCAAGCATAACCGTATTGCTCCCCACCACAGCACTAATAAAGTTTAATAGGTTGTCCATAAATATTTCGTCATGTCTCAATGGTTGACTCCACGCCCGTTGTTATAACCTAAGAGCCCGTGATGGCCAGACCTTCCTTTAATTCACAAGCGTGAAAATTCTTTCATGTGTATGTCTAACATAGGTAAGAATAACCCCCAAACATGAAACCTGGATCGCGGTTCCTTTGGGAGATAACAGGTAAAAGGTTGTTATCTCCCAAAGGAACCGCGATCCAGGTTTCATGTTTGGGGGTTATTCTTACCTATGTTAGACATACACATGAAAGAATTTTCACGCTTGTGAATTAAAGGAAGGTCTGGCCATCACAGGCTCTTGGTCTATTATGTTATATAACACAAATAGAAAAATGTCGTCACACAACTTTATAATTTTGTAAATTATAAAAACACTTGATACTGCTAAAAAGCGCAGGGTTAAATACTAGAACTGTTAACACAAGCAACAATAAACATTCTGCACCGTTTAGCCTTAGCCTAGAATCTAGATTATTAGCATTAAAACCACTCTGGCCTGAGTATTTTTAGAGCTTCGTCTATTAGTAAACAGGATGGATGTAAGGATGGCTATGATATGCTCCCTCAGTATAGATGCGGCTAAAATAGTACCGTTGTAGAAGAACCGAAGGGATTTTCCCAGCATAAGGGTTAAATATTATTAATTTTTATTATAAATGTTGTGTGTTACAGGTCAGGAATATTCGTGTGGAGTAATAAATGGAAATTGTTCGGGTGGTATGCCCTGTTCGCATGGGGGAGTGCTCTCGTGATCACGGTCGCTATGGCAATAGTCAACTTCCATCCTGGCGACCACGCCAAGCCTGGAATAGGCCTTGAATCTTGCTGGTTCCGTGAGTATTATCAATGTCCTAAAACCGGCGTATGAGCATGACCATGTCTAATTTCTGAGATAAACCCCGTGTGGCACATTTATTGTATTTATTTAGACTAAGCCCAATGGCTTTTACCGCGTTATAGAAGATTTTCCAGTACCAATACAAATGTATATTGTGGGTTTGATGGTGTATATGGTGGCATAGTTATTATAGCTTTATTAAACTGTAATGTGTAAAGTAGTAAAGAAGTAGTAGTAGTAAAGTAGCTTCAGGTACCTACCCACTAATTATATCAAATAGTTCCAACCGCTGTCGTGAAAGAGCAACAAACATAATATTCCAAACTATAAAGGAAAAAAGCCTAAAGTGGCGATGATATTATACATATGTATATTGCTAGGAGTGATGATGGTCGATAAACTCATTATAATTCGTTCAGCAGTTTTCGCGTGCAAAATTAACTCAAATAAAAATTATAGTATAGTAAGATTAATTTATTGAATTGAACACAGAAACTATCAATTTTACTATTTCCGTATCTAATGTTAAAGCTAATTTTTATTTTGTTTCAGAAAATGGACAGAATTATTACTGGTTGTATAGCATTTTAGGAGTTGTTACTTCAGCAAATATTATAATGTTCGTGTATATGTCTTACATAATCTGGTGCAATAAGTTTGCTTCAAGTCCAGTGAAGGCGATGCGACACAAGTAAGCACATTTCATTACTATAAACGTGTTATTTAAAATTTTGGTATGAATAAAAATAAACTAGAGTTCTAGTTTATGACAAGCACAAAATTAGCATTCGTAATTCTGTTTCAGATTATGTACAACGATGCAACTGTTTTTTGTTATGGGGCTATTTTGGATATTGGAATTGATAGGAGCTGCAAACACAAGCAATACTAAGGCAAATTATTGGTATGTATAACATGACCATACGTCCCGCTTTGTCAGTCGGCAGCCTGTCTCGGTGTCCCCCGCGAGCCCGAAATAATCCCGCTTTTCAAAACAGATGAAACGATAATTTAATTCTTATTTTTTCAAATAACCAAACTACGGACAAGTGATAACTGATAGAGCACAGTTGAGTATCGCACTAATGAAAGCTATTTTGATTACGAATATTTATTATTTAAACTCCCTACATAGATGAAAACCCGGCTTCGCTCGGGTGAAATTTGACGAAATTCTCCATAATCCGAATTTTGCGGATATAATGTTGTCGACTCAAAATCAATATGTTTTTATGTTTTATTATTCATAAAAGGTTTCAATCGAGTCTACCGTAGGTACCCCTTGACGAAATTATTAATATAGATGTACATATATTTATTTGAGGTTTAATTGGAAATAAATTTATTTTCTTTCTATTATTTCCAGGTTCGTTATAAACATAATAACAGCATTGCAAGGTCTGTGGATATTCCTCGTGATAGTGGTGTTCAACAGGCGCGTGGTGAGGACTCTGCACCAGCGCGGCTGGCTGCCCTGCATATCGAGACCACTGGTCAAGTACCTCGTTAACGATGATGCCGAAGATCAGGTCACGATGCGCAGCACTGTAGCAGCGCATGACAAGAGTTAGAGGCGTGTTCATTTGTTTACAGTTTTTTATGAGCCAATTTTGTCCCACTGCTGAGCAAAGGGCTCCCCCAGTTTACTCCAATCAGCGGGCGCCATATATTTACTAGTCATTTTGCTGTTCGCTGGCCATCGCGCCAGTGTTTCTTTGGTCTACCTCATGTTTCCAGATTAATAAAGTACTTAAATATTATAATAATAAATGCATAAACACAGTAAATAACACCTGGCTTAGGCCCGTGTTCTTTTTATATTTCCGACTCTAAATAAGTCACCTAGAAATAATAAGTATATTGTTTAAAACATTCGATCCTCAATGCACTGAGCACTACCACACCGTGCCGTAGATAAGGGCGTGTGTCATGGGCACAGATAGTGGTGAAAGAGTTAACGAATAAAAACAATTGCGTAATAATTACGCAATTGACGTACGAACAATTATTTGGTCTTGTTGATTTTTAAGCGATTAAATTAACTAAACCGGTTATGTCCTATGTTGATGTAAATATAAATAACTTAGTATTTGATTGTGTTGCTTTTTTTAACAATTAATTGATTATAAGTTAATGATTATTATTGTTCAGAGCTACATAAAATATACCTAATAGATCGTGTGCCGATATTAGTTTTTTATAACGGGCGTTATGTTTTTTAAACACGGTATTGCATTGAAGGCACAGCCGATGCTGAGCTGACGACCCTTTTGTGTATTATGTTTGTGTCTAGTTTTAAGTCTCAATTTGCCATTTCATGTTATAGTTCTCAAATAAATCTAATTATTTTTATATGTATTAATAAAAATTACGAAATATTAAATACATTTTATTTACTCGTATAACGAGTTGATTTTAAACGTCAGATATAATCTATGTAATTACAATAAGAATTTTAAAGATTAAATAAATATATATACTTTCTGTAAATACTTGTAATTTTATAATCAATGTAAAGTTAGAGTTTTTTTTTTTATTGACCTATTCTGAACACATTTATCAGATAACATATCAGACGAATGAAAATTGGCCTAGACCTTATGTTGTTGTAGATCGATTCACCTTATATTATCCTTATATTTTTCACATATAGCACCAAAAGCATAAATAAACAAATAATGTTCACTTTTTGCATATATGCAATGATTTAGAACCGATTTATGTTTTTGATCAATAAAATTAACAATGCTGGTTTAGTAAATATATAGTTATTTTAAAACAATATTTGTGGTACTTTATTAACTCATATAATATTGTTCATGGGAATGATACATTACCTGTCTCTCACCTTATCTCCGGAATCGCTAAGCTAATAAAGGCGATGTCTCACGCTTTAAATATATAGACGACATTATGTTGACATTAATAATAGATAAAAGTTTCCACTGATATAAAAGAAAAGAACTTAAGGTCAAAGTTGAAGAGATAAACAAAAAACAAACACGTTACATCCATTTCACTTTCAAAACACTTACTTATTTATTTTTTGTAAATACGTAAGTGTACACCAAAGCTGTGCCAGTATAAAGAGCTGTCGCCTAAAAATATATTTATCACCTAGTGTTTTTTACAGTAATTTAGCTCATACGCAGGCCCGCTTGCTCATGCTGTTTGGGACAATCCCTAGATATTTTTTCGCAGATTACGCGTAATAGACCCAGGGAATTAAAGGTAGGCGTGGAACCCTCAGCAATGTCTCTCAGCATTCACCTGGGACGCACTCTCGTGGTGTCTACGTGAGGTGTTTTAATAATTCTGAATTGAACTCCAATAACCTACTACTAAACCACCAAACATCATAGTTTGCCAGCGATTTTGCATATAGGAAGAAAATCATCTTAATATATTTTTCACTGAAGTATATTTATTTATTAAGCTTCCAAAATAGGAATAAACGCACTTGAACATTGTGAATTTTCAGTGTGGTCTACATCAAATAGGGTCAGTTCCGATACGACATGATAGAATATGTATCATACATACAAGACACCTTAGATTCTTTCAATATCGACGTAATTTACAGTAACACATAAGGTTGTTGTTTCAGCGAAATATATATTTATTTTTAGAGTTAAAGCAAATATGTCACTAAATCAAATAATAATTAAAAATCGAATTGTTCATAGCACAAATATTTGGCACAATTAACATCTCGGAAGTCGCACAATCACTCATCCAAGACACGTCATAAAATTTATTTTCTTAGGGTTCCGTCCGGAGTTCTAAAAGAAACCCTGATGACATATTGTTCCTAAAAGTGATACTTCGCAATATCAAGAGAGAAAAGAGCAATTGAAATAATTATTCCCAGTTTCTCGATAGGATCGAATAAGGGGATTATCTCGTTAAAGGGGTTAGTTTATCATCACTTAATATCAAATCAAAATCAAAAAAAATAATGACCTAATTGTATATTTTTATGTGATAGTTTATACTACAAGTTTTAATTTTTATTTGATAACGTTTTTTTTCTGTTTAATAATATTTTGTGTGTTTAAAAATGAAGTAATCGTCACTATTAAGTTACAGTTATTAATATTCGTACGGTTTCATAACTGTGCTCTTTTGGAAGATTTGTTTTTATTTTTGGTTGATCTTTTGGTAGGTAATAACAATAACGATTAATCAAGTCGAACCAATTACTTAATTTTCAAACAAAGCTAGGACAGATATCCTAGCATATACCTAAATTCGTACGTCTCAGCGCTTTGACCGTCATGTGCTTAGCGGTTTTATTATTTACTTCAGATTCACGTCACACTGTAATTCGGAAAACCATTCACGTTAAATCTCTAACAAATGTGAATCATATTTACCATAGGTATATCATGGGAAGAAGGTAATTTCCCGTAATTAATTATTAATCAAACATCTAGACCAGATAAAAATCTATAAAAATTTGACTTCTTCAATCAGCTATTCAAACTTAAAAAATTTAAATTAACCAAAATTCCATGGAGTATTATTTCGTTGTATTGTTAATCTAATTATATTTCCCCACAAATAAAGTGTTAACTCATAATAATAGACCAAGAGCCTGTGATGGCCAGACCTTCCTTTAATTCACAAGCGTGAAAATTCTTTCATGTGTATGTCTAACATAGGTAAGAATAACCCCCAAACATGAAACCTGGATCGCGGTTCCTTTGGGAGATAACAACCTTTTACCTGTTATCTCCCAAAGGAACCACGATCCAGGTTTCATGTTTGGGGGTTATTCTTACCTATGTTAGACATACACATGAAAGAATTTTCACGCTTGTGAATTAAAGGAAGGTCTGGCCAGACCGGGCTCTTAGTATAGACTAATAACCTGTGATGGCCAGACCTTCCTTTAATTCTGAAGCGTGAAAATTATTTTATGTGTATGTCTAACATAGGTAAGAATAACCCCCAAACATGAAACCTGGATCGTGGTTCCTTTGGGAGATAACAGGTAAAAGGTTGTTATCTCCCAAAGGAACCGCGATCCAGGTTTCATGTTTGGGGGTTATTCTTACCTATGTTAGACATACACATGAAAGAATTTTCACGCTTGTGAATTAAAGGAAGGTCTGGCCATCACGGGCTCTTAGGTTATAAGGGGTTTCGTAAGTCAAAATATTCCTGCATTTCAGCGGGTTATGTCACTGTCACCTCACTTAGACTTGGCAAAACAAATGCCAATGGCGTTTGGTGTAAACCGTGCTGTTTCCGAGAGTAAACTGTACAAGAGATAAAATTCTAAACAGATGTACATACTCCGACTACGTACATAATTGTTATTTTAGATTCACTGTAATCAAAATCATGAAATATCTTTCCTTCACACATGTAAAATCCTAAGCACTTAGGTACTACTCTATTTGTAAACTTCTAAGCCTTATTTGAGCTTATCTTAATAAACTTTATTATAGACAAACTTAATTGCGTTTTGATTGAAGGCGTCATCCAAGTATATGCCGTATATACAATAAATAAATAAATATTACTGGACAATTCACACAATAACATATAGCTCTAAGCTTGTGTTACGGGTGCTAGATTTCTGATGTTACTTAATAGAATATACATACTTACATAGATAGATATTTTATTATTATACATATACAACACCCAGACACCCATATAAATAAGAGAGATAGTAAAATATAACTTTTTCATATAGCGGTTTCCTCACGGTGATTGCATTCACCGTTAGAGCACGTGTTTTAAGCTCAAAGAGCACGTGTTTTTAAGCGTAAAAGTTAAATCCAATCTTATTAAATCGAAAGTGGTCACAGATTTCATAAATTTTTTGCTCATTCTTATTTGTATGTTATGTAGGCCACACACGCTACGGTCTACCGGAGAGGTCCACCTGTACAGGTATGCCTGCACTGGTGGACCGTAGACCGTAGTGTGTATGGTCGGCATTAGTTGCCTAACTGAACCTGACATAAATATTTGACACACTAGATATCTCCTATGGACCATGCTAGCGAAAGCTATTTTAGGGGGCGTAAATAGTTAATCTGTTGCGTCGAAGAATATTAAGAAACAGAAAAAATGTATAGTATAGTGAGGTACCTGACCTAAAACTTCCCAGGATTACTATGAACATATCAAGGCTAAAACCAGCTAAATCGGCCGTTCCTGAGTTATAGCGAGACTAACGAACCGCAATTGATATTTATATCTATGATTAATATTCTGTTATTATTGATTAAGTGACATTTTTAATGTATAATTCGGTTAAAGTTAAGACTAGTGTTATCGGATTAATCTGTACTAGTTTCAAAAAAATAAATATGGAACTGCAAACATCGGTCAGTTGTTAGAACGCACACGCTTTATAATTAGGGCACCACTGGGTAAGGGTTAAATGTGTCGTAGCACATCTGAATGTGTCACTGCAACAACGACACCCGAATCGGTCAGTCACCACTAGCTCTGGACAGAGCATAACGTCTGCAATCAGTGAAGTCATTGTTTCATTAAGTGTGTTACTATGAAGGTGAGTTAAATCAATATTTACTATTTGTACGCCGATTCGGCCGAATAAGAAAGATAGAGGTAACGATTTTAACATATAAAAACCAATGTTATCTCAAAATTTTATAACTATTTGAAGAAAATGTGCATTATTTCGTTTTTTGCTTTTTTCTCTATGATAGATAGATACATAGATCATTTATTGTCATACAAGAAACACATATTCTTAAATACTATTCGAGAGTACAAGTATGACTCGTCAATTTTTTTTTACAATTATTATAGTAGGTAATTTCTATTAAATTAATAATAACAATATTTACAATTGTGGCTGCATAGTATATGTTATACTCTACTATGTATACTCCAAAATATAAATGACAACAATTAAAATGAATCAAATCATTCTATTTAATTACTGCCGTGCCTAATAATAATAACACGTATTATATATCTTTATATAAAAAACTTTTACTATAAAGTTATATATACCTATTTATACAAGCAACATCTATGTCTCTTAACCCATATTATAATTCTAAAATGTAAACACCATTCAGTTCGTAAGCGAATACTCTTGCTGCACGACATCGAAGCACTAAATATACATGCACTACAAAAAACAACTCGATGTCCAGTCTATTTAAAACCGGCTAATGTTTATCTCGAGTGCAGAATACTTCAGATTTTATACAGCTATCTTCATTTTGTGAGACAGACTTCACGAAAACGAAAAATTATAACGAATATAGTGCAGTGACTTCCGATTTTATAGGCCTTTTATAGGATAATAGGATATTATAGATTTTACGTATGACTTGAAAAATTACAAGCATAATTATAAAATAATCGACACTTTCCATCAGGTGAGATTGTGGTCAAGCAAGGGTCTGTATTCAATAAAAAAAAACTCATTTATTAAAAGCGAATACTTCATTTGCTTCACACAGGGACATCTCTCTTGACGAAAGAAATTCTTCGCTTTTACGTTATCTACATAGTTTATATAATATAGAGATATAGACGAATAAAATCCAAAACTGAAATAATTTGAAAAATATCGAACCGTCCGATTTGTTCCTGAAATTATATTCATACTAGATGAAAACCCGGCTATGCTCGGGTGAAATTTGACGAAATTCTCCATAATCCGAATTTTGCGGATAAATGTTGTCGACTCAAAATCAATATTTTTTTTATGTTAGATGAAAACCCGGCTTCGCTTGGTTGAAATTTGACTCATATTACACATCTAGGTGCAAAATGTAGATTAGTATTAAGGTAATTAGGTAGGTACCTATATTAGTATACTTACCTACTTTATTTTTCGAGGTTGATTTGAAAGAAATTTGAAGGTCTGAGCAGTCCTAGTATCCCAAACTTAGGAACTTACAACGGGTGCATTTGCTTATTGAAATAAAGGAAATATATACGTCTATCAATAGCGGCCCATCCACTAACGTTAATTCCTGCCGGAATCTACAATGTACGAATGTACAATCCTTACGGAATGATATATGCATATGCAAGAGTGAGAAAGAATGACGGTATTAAAACCTCGCGTCGCGACCCTTCCCGTCGTGTTTTATTTTATCCCGTCGCTTTTCTGTACAGTTTGCACGACGGGGTAAGTCGGAAGGAATTAACGTTAGTGGATGAGCCGCTAATAAGTAGGTACTAACTCAAGCTGGTACTATTACGCTTCCACAGCTGGGACACAGGGACTTCTCCAAGGATAAAAGAATTAAGCTATGTTTATGTTAACATAAGTCAACATATGGAATTCAATGATTATCAATAATAGTGTAGCTTTACTGTACAATAATAAATAGGTTTATCGATAATAAAAAGAAAAACTGAAGAACCGTGTTTTAATCATGATGTTGCTCTCTCTAGCACCTGTCGATTGAGCATTGTACGGCATCTTTAGGCCAAGCCGTTTCAGAGTTATGGCAGTTTAAAGTTTGACAGCTGTCATTGAAAACGTTGCTCCCTCTAACACCTGTCGATTGAGCTTTGTACGGCATCTCTAGGCCAAGCCGTTTCAGAGTTATGGCAGTTTAAAATTTGACAGCTGTCATTGAAAACGTTGCTCCCTCTAACACCTGTCGATTGAGCTTTGTACGGGATCTCTAGGCCAAGCCGTTTCAGAGTTATGGCAGTTTAAAGTTTGACAGCTGTCATTGAAAATGTTGCTCTCTCTAACACCTGTCGATTGAGCTCTGTACGGCATCTCTAGGCCAAGCCGTTTCAGAGTTATGGCAGTTTAAAGTTTGACAGCTGTCATCGAAAATGTTGCTCTCTCTAACACCTGTCGATTGAGCTTAGTGGGGTATCTCTAGGCCAAGCCGTTTCAGAGTTATGGCAGTTTAAAGTTTGACAGCTGTCATTGAAAACGTTGCTCTCTCTAACACCTGTCGATTGAACTTTGTACGGCATCTCTAGGCCAAGCCGTTTCAGAGTTATGGCTTTTTAAAGTTTGACAACTGTCATTGAAAACGTTGCTCTCTCTAACACCTGTCGAATGAGCTTTGTACGGGATCGCTAGGCCAAGCCGTTTCAGAGTTATGGCAGTTTAAAGTTTGACAGCTGTCATCGAAAATGTTGCTCTCTCTAACACCTGTCGATTGAGCTTTGTACGGCATCTCTAGGCCAAGCCGTTACAGAGTTATGGCATTTTAAAGTTTGACAGCTGTCATCAGAAATGTTGCCCACTCTAACACCGGTCGATTGAGTTTAGTAGGGCATCTCTAGGTCGGGTATTTCCCTTCTGTCTAGCCGTTTCAGAGTTATGGCAGTTTAAAGTTTGACAGCTGTCAACGTAAATGATGAAATAGTACGGCATCTCTAGGCCAAGCCGTTTCAGAGTTGTGGCAGTTTAAAGTTTGACAGCTGTCATTTTGACAAATGTCATCTAGACACCTATCAGAGGAAACTAATATTAATTTTCTGTGGTTGAATCGGCCAATATCAGGTTAAAGATTAAACACATTTCCGTTTCGTTTTACATATTCTCAGTTCTTTGTGATGGATTCATTTTGGGGCGACGAACGCAAGGTGTTGATTGGCGAGGCGTATCCAAGGAAACGGAACGTGCTTGTTTACACCAAAAATGGCGACAGCGCTTTGTTTATCATTTGATTTTTTACAGTCGGAATTTAACGAAATTCTCCATAATACGAATTTTCCGGACATATGTTGTCGACTCAGAATCAATATTTTTTTATGTTTCGTTATTTAAATAGGGTTTCGATCGGGTCTACCGTACCCCTGCACGAAATTATTAATATAGAAGATCATTTATTGTCACACATGAAACACACATAAAATGTATTTACAAAATTAATCATAGTGCACAAGGCATGTCCGCGTCAAAAAATTAAAATACCGTAATACCGTTTAGCTTTATTATCATCAGTACAGATTTATAAAGAAAACCGGAATCCATCAAGAACACATTCTAAACAACAATATGTTTATTCCAATTAACGATAAAGTCAATTGATAAAGATAACACTTCTTCAAATAATATGACTTTTTTTATTTTACTATCAATTCTAATACGCGAAACTCGTAAATATTCAGTGACGTGTAAGCTATATATTGCGAAATACCACGTGTGAATTTCGAAACTATTTATTTGATGAGAATTAAAAAGATGTATTTTTAAAATAAACATACATACATTTAAAAATAATTTATCATTATATAAAATGACGACAAAAGAATTAGATCTCATGTAGAGTCAAATTGAACTCTAAAAAAATATTGTATCCTTTTATTTAATATGCTTCATCTTATGTTTTTCTTGTACTAGAATATATTTTTATATGGTGGTGTGCTGTATTTTTAACAAGTAACAAGTTTAATAAGTAATTAGCTTGACATCAGCGAGCACTTATGGTTATGGCACTTATGGTTTTTGCGAGCGTTTATTCCGGAAAAAGTCTTTAAACTTTAATATCTAAATGTTTTTTTAACTATTATAACATATCTTACATCTCCTTTTTTTACCCACTTGCTCTATCCTCAAAATTTGTGGAAATGTGTTCGATTTTATGATAATACATAAAGTTACCTTACTTTGTTGTATTTCTACGTTGAAACAAGAAATGGAAACACGTTTATAAATAAGTTAGGGGATTGGCCGACGTATCCGACCTTGCTCAGACTTGACTTGACTTTAGAGTTTACTCGCACGCGACTTTGCCCGCGCTACCGAGGTATGCCGCGGATAGAGGTGATACATAGGTTTCTTCTTATTTTTTTCATGTATTAATTTTAGGTATGAATTGTATGATTATAGTTTTTTTGTTATTTCCGTTTTGTAGTTTTTGCTTGAAATTGTTAGGAACTCTACTCGCCCACTGGAACAACACACAACACTTCCGGGCTTATGACATTGATAGGCCGAAATGTAACAAATTATTAGGCATTAAGCATTAAGCCGAAATGTAAATGTCCAGCAATATATTCCGCTTTAATTTAAGCATTGCCTATTATTTACTTATCCATGAAAATGTCCGAATGATCTTTTGTAAGATTTTATTATAATTATTGTCATCTTTTTTTAAAGCATTAAAGTATTTAAAAAAAAACATAAAACATTCATTGACTTTAACTAAGTCACCAAAATTCAAGAACAGTTACCTAATAATTAAATTATACATTAATAGTCAAAATAAATCTTATTCTATGTTCTACTGATATCGCATTTAACTACTACTCTATTATCTATTCTACTGGTTTCTGTAGCAAATAATTACGGTTCGAAATACGTATTTATATAAATAGATTTATGTGTCACCTTATCGATCAATAGCAGATGCGTTTCGTTTGCCCTTTCAACTATTAATTACCTAAAACATGTTTAAAAACGTAATTAACTCTAATTTATCATGTAAACATAATCGACCAATTACGTAAGCAGTGTGGAAAAAAACATGTCATATCTGTTTGGTCTCTCTCATTGTTAAAAAAATTGGATACTATTATTATGACAAAGTTGAAGAGTTTGTTTGATTGATTGTTTGTTTGTTTGAATGCGCTTATTTGAGGTACCGCTCTGGTCCGATTTGAAAAATTATTTTAGTGTTGGATAGTACATTTAGGTATCGAGGAAGGCTATAGGCTATATTATATTTTATGAGCTATAATGAATGTAGACATCGTAAAAAGCGAAGCTGTCCGTGGGTCGGCTAGTAATTGTATTTGAGTTCTGTTTATGCAATCGGTTATCATTATCAGTAACAAATAAGATGAATAGGACAGGCCAAGGGCCAATAAAAGACATTGAGGAGGTCAGTGCCCTGCCTATTTTATAAATGGAGATAATATCACAAATGTCGAGTGGTGCCAGCCTAAGAATAGCCACGCCATTTTCGAAACAAATAATAAATGAATATACAAAAAAAATTGATAATTCACACAGCAATATCGAGCCCCGTGGTAAGCTCGAAGCTTGTGTTACGAGTGCTAGATTATTGACAATATTTACGAAAAGTTATAATTGTATAAGTACCTACCGTAGTTTAGGCATTATAGTTTACTCGCACTAACCGTACCTATGTTAGGTATCGAATGAGCGTATACCTAATATAAAGATTTAATGAATAGCCGAAATAAAATAAATTGAGATACAGATCTTTTAAAGGTCTAACCTTTACCGTGGTAAAGGTTAGTAAAGGCTTTCTCGTGGCTATCTATTTAAAGCATCTTATTCGCAACGTACTTACCCTATAATATAATTTGCATTGACCTTGCTACACATCTTCAATTACATTAGCCCCTATACATATCATCAGCCGATCACTGATTGGAGACCGACCTAGTTCGACTAATCGAAGACAAACCTGTAGCACAGATCAAATATCACTATACCTATGTATACCCTTACTAACAAGATGCGGTGAATACCAGACGAAATTTTAATTTTGGATATGAACACATTATTTTTGAACTAATAAATGAAATGAACTATGTGAAAGATGCTGGTTCAGAACTGTAAGCTTAGGATTTTTTTAATTGAGTGTTCGACACTTACAACTTAGTGTAGGTACCTAACTCAAGTTTATCTCTAGTGAGCAATGAACCCGGCTTATCTACACAATTAATTATAGCGATAGTGTTCTGAGTGACTGACTGACAAATCTTCGTACAGCCAAAACTATAGAACTTTGACATAACAGTCCTTTGAAGATATAATGTTCCGGCCATTTTATTATTTGGTCATATGAAATATAATCATTTTTTAATCTTCTTTTTTTAGAATGATAACATTTCCTTTTCTTAATTACTCTTTTTTGTTTCAGAACTTAATATTTATATTATTATTAAGCTGTACAGCATTTCTTTCGGTTGAGACTAGCCCGAAGCTACAATGCTGTAAAAACAACGTGATTATGAAAAACAGGTCATGCGGCGGTCAAATGGTCCTGCCTCTGCCCTGCAAAACTCGTATAATACTCGAGGATATAGTTCTGAAGGGCGACAAGGTTTCTACACAAGATTCCCCAGATTTTACTTTTGTTGAGGACACCTCACAGTAAGTTTCTCGCACCTAACTACCGCACTCGTCTTTACTATAAGAATTGTATGGTAACCAGCTACAATCTTACCACAGACTAAACAGGAACTTTCAAATTGTTCTGTGATTATTTTTATTCTAATTTACTTAAAGGACCTTTAAAAATTACATGACGGTCCTATCGGATGAACACAACAATAATGCACACAAAGATTAAGTTAAAATTATACTTACTTAATCTAAATCGGTTCATGGCTTTGAACAGATGGACTCTGCGATCTTACTAATAAGATTTTATAAGATACATTTTAAGAAGACGGAATTTATATTTTAGAAAGAACGCGGTATAGGTAACGCAGAAATAGCCGCGAAATGTGTCAAATAATACCTATATATTTTTATTTTCAGATACTGCATAGGTGTAATGGAGAGAAACAATACCAGAATCCCAATAGCTCTAGTTTGCTTAGAGTCAACACCAAACAATGTAGAGACCAGTGGAATACTACAAATAGTATCTGTAGTATTCCTTTTGCTCACTATAGCAGTTTACACATATCTTCCACAACTAAGGTAAGTGCATTTTAATAAATTTTAATCTAAGTATTTGTTAGGTAAGTACTGTCAATTATATTTTATTTTGGACTAAATATTACATTATTACAGTGCATTATAAATTTTACCTACATTTGATTTAAAACTTTCTTTATGAAAATTCTACTCCGGTCGTTTATAGAGTTGAAGAAAATTCCCTTTAATTAAATCCCTTTTTACAGAGATCTTCAAGGTCTATGCTGCATGTGTATGTGTATCAGCATGGCTATAGGGTTTCTATCACTCGGGATACTTCAGTTTAAACCTAACTTCAAAGGCGAAATCTGTGCGGTTACAGGCAAGTACCTAATACTAGTATGTAAATGATCAAGTACACATAGATAATACCAACCGATGTTTCCTAGAAGGATCAAATAGCTTTTAAGCTAGAGCAGAAATTAAGTTACGAAATACAGTTACAAATAACGTAAATTAGTCAATTTTTCGGAATTCCGGAAGTATTTGATTAACGACATCCGATAGTTAACCGATAACGATTTTTCATCATATAACAAAGATGAAATACCACAAAAACAACTCTAGCGTCGGTTCACGGTCTATGATAAATAAATAAATTAAGCTAAAGCCGGAAAACAATACATTTCCCTACTTAACCAAATTTATGTATACATTATTATTCACCTAAAATGTGGGTTGAATGTTGGACAAGCAAAGGCCTTGTGATTTTCAGATTCTGAAGGTCTCGGTACAAAAGTTGTTAAAATAAATAGATTTCTGTTGTTTTAGGTTTTATGATATATTCATGGATGATGGCTACATTCTTTTGGATGAATGTTATATGCATAAACATGTATAGAACTGTCAAGTAAGTTACACATTTTAAATTTTTTCGACACCTTTCGAAGCTTAATTTGATTTAAAGGTACATACATTTTACCTGCCAACATAAATAAACGTTATTCTTCACTTTACAGGCTCTGTTAAGAAACAAGCTCTGACAAAAGAGTTTCGTATGAGTCGTGTATTTTATTTTGACTTGAATACCTACAAAGAGCCCGCGCATATTTCTTAATAAGAAAAAAATAAGCAGAATTTTTGGCTACTTTAAAAGAGTAACTTGGCTCTATGACGAATCTAATATTAAATTGTTTTTTTTTTAATAGAGACGCCACGTACTTGCAAAAGACTGCCTCGAGACAGTATTTTTGGTACAGTTGTTACGGGTGGGGCGGTCCAATCTTGTTACTGATTGTGTCCCTTATTGCCAACTTTGTGGAAGGAGACCACTGGAAACCCGGAATTAGCGATGAACGCTGTTGGTTCATCGGTAAGATCGTGTCAATAATTTTTTTAATGGTAGAATAATAGTTTTAAGCAACGTTTGATATGACTATTAACTTAAATATTTCAGGAAATGTCGAGACCTGGATATTTTTCTACGGCCCTATCGCAGTTCTTATTTCTGTGAACATAGCTTGTTTTGTTTTGTCCTCAATTAACTTGTGGCAAAAAAACATCAAATATGATGTCAACAAACTGAACATTCTCAGGCACAAGTAAGTAAATTGATATTACGGAACCCTAATTTTATAAATTGGATACAGTATCAAGTAAATATTAACTTAGGCGTTTCAATATTTGTATTGTATTAGAAGTATTGATAAGAACAGAACTTCGGCTGTCTATACTCTGTATACAGATTAAATAATAAAATCATAGTGTACGATCGATGTAAGAAAGTTACATGAAATTAATGTCATGATCATTTCTTCTTTAATGCATGTAACTAAAAACAAAAAAGCCTAGTTGTATAGTTAAGGCAATTTTATCACAAGTCACAAAACAAGCAATCATATTGAACACTGCTTATCACGATGGGCGGAAACTTGTGTGGTTCTGTGAGTGTGGGTGGTTAATTAGATAAACGATAGGCGATTTTCACACTGCCACCGACAATGGCTTTAAATTTGTATGGATAAATTTATAAAATTACACTAACACCCGACGGTATTTGGTTTGCTCCTATTTTACAATTTTACAACTTGTGGTCTACACATTTCTAAAACTTATTTCTAAAACAGGTAAACCGATTTTCATAAAACATTGCTAAGAAGTTTCCTGACTAAATGAATCGATTCTCGTGTTCGTAGGCCGTGTATCGTGTCGTTTTTGTGTCACGGATATACATAGTTCAACACTGAATGAAATGCACCCACGCCGTTTATGAATTGCGTATGCGACGCAGCGTGACGCGCGGCGGTGTGATAATAGCCGTATTATCAAGCATTATTATTATTTTTAGATTCCTGTTATCTCTGAAGTTGTTCCTGGTCATGGGCATATCATGGATATTCGAAATAGCAAGTTTTGCGCATGGAGAGGCTCATATTATTTGGTAAGTATCTGTCATAATACTTTTTGCGACTGTACGAGTTATTATGATGATATTGTATTGTATTGACGTGTCCTTGTAATCTTTAGAATTTTATGGAAATAAATGACTTAAATCTATATCGAAAAATCGAAACTCTAAAGAGTATGATGAATTTTTCAGGAAGATAATGGACACATTCAACTGCCTCCAGGGGCTGGTTATATTCTTGCTACTAGTCGTGCTGAGGAAGCGCGCCATCATGGGCTTGGTCAGCGAGCGGTGCTGCCTGCCCTGCCTGCGTCCCCTGGCCGAGAGACTCAGCCCACATGACGACTTAGAGGAGCAGGCCCTCGAAGACGACGCCTCTGAAGTTAGGCTGAACTAAGGAGTAAACTAAAAAAAAACGGAGACTATGCGTGGGTTATTCGTTAACTACGTTTTATACTGCGGAGTATAGAAGTTATATTTCCTTCATAACTTCATAACTAATATTACTGATATAGACGCGTCGCTTTTTATCGCGGGGCTAATTTGAAATTGATTGTTGGAACTGTGGAGTGTTCAAACATGAAAAGAGTAATACACCTAACATACCTACCGTTACAATGATTTAAATGATTTTTGAGTTCTGTAAATTATGCATTTTCAACTGCTGAATAAACGGGAAACACAAAATCCCATCTTCTTCACCGCGCCGCCTTCACGGAAAGACACTCGAGTGTCTCTGTTCATTAAGAACCATGGTAGTTTAATAAGTTATAGTTATTGTATATTGTTGACCACCAAAACTAAATGATGACCAAGACCACTCTGTGAAGAGTGATACCGACAAAGAAGAAGTAATTGTATACCGTCATTATTAGTTCTAATCTAAGTTTAAATTTATAAGATTTATGGTTAAGTGGCAACGCCAAAGTTTAGTCAGATAATGGAAGGTGTAACACAGAATGTTTCCATTTAAAATTACACCTTGGTGCTAATAATAACAAGAAATTTAAGTAATCGATCATGAACAATATATTAAGAATATACTTGTAACCTATGTGATAACTGTTAATAATTAGCTTAATACATTGATAAAGAAGATTAATATACGAAAGCTGGTATAAAATATGTATTCAAAAGTCATATTGTATTTGAGTTTAATAATAGGTAATTACAGTGTTAGTTTTGTTTGTGCATGAGCAATAGTAGAGAATGGTTTTACTCTTACGTCATTCTCTGTTTTAAAAAACAATAAAAGAATCTCTGTTTTCCGTAAAATAATTAGGTTCGTTTGTTACTAGATATAACATTATTATGACCAGTTTTCCCAAAAGAATTATCTAATAGATAACTTCATAAAAAAGAACACCACTAGCTTATAAAAAATCGAATTGGACTTTTAATTTTTGAAGCTAGTCAAAAATTACTCTTTCTGTTCTATAATAAGAAGGTTCTATACTTTAATAGTAACTAGAAGCATAAAATCTCACCTTAGACATTTATATTATAAAAAATTGAATCTACATTCCTAAATTATAACTTTTAATCTTAATAATCAAAGATTTTAATGTAAGTATTAGACTAATTTATTATTAAGTATTATGACTATAAAGGCTTAATTTGAGAATAACCTACAAGTTATTCGAACCACGCTTTTTACCCGCCAGGAGAGTTTTATTTTAAATTACTTAGATGAAGGTTTTCAACTATCTACTAGGAGTCTATTTTGAATATATTTTTAATCAAAGTAAAGGACATGTATAAAAAATTATATTTTTGGATTGTTTGATACTTTACTGTAAGGAAAGACAAGGTAAAAAATTATTGTAACTTCAAAAACATGTTTTGAAACCGTCAATAAAATATTAAATTTATGTTCTCGTCAATTGTTTTCTTTAACTAATAATGTATTATGATAATGAACTTTATATCTACATGGGATATATATTTATATTCTTATATATAAAAGAAAGTCGTGTTAGTGCCTGAACTTATAACTCGAGAACGGCTGAACGGATTTGCCTGAAAGTTGGCAGGGGGGTAGTTTAGAGCCAGGAGAAGGACATAGGATACTTTTTACTGCTTTTTAAAAAATCTAATATAATGCGGGCGAAGCCGCGGGCGGAAAGCTAGTATGTATATAAAATCAATGCCATTTTTCGTTGTGATTTTATAACTCAAAAACGGCTGGGTTGATTTAGGTGTTATTGGTTTTAAAAGCTGATGGTCAGCTAGTGTAAATGTGTGTATACAAGTACCTTTAATTTATAATATTTAATTATTAGTTCCGTGACGATATCCGGAATCCATATTGAGTAGAGCGCCATCTTTTTCGTAACTCCAGCAAGTTAGTTCCTCCCTTCCGCCACCGGGCGCCACAGTCGACCTAGTTTTGGGTGCAACTTCTCGCCGGTGGAGGGGCGCGCTTGCCGCGCGATTCGTTTTAAACTTCATTATAGCGTCGATTTTCGTAGCGTTAACACGTCTCCAAAAATCGTGAATTATTTCAAGTTTAAGACCGTTTAAATTTAAATTTGAATATTTTATTCCTCCCTTCGTAATGGAGAACGATAAAAACGTGGAAGTGCAAAATAGTGATAGCGAGGACCACGTGTCGCGGAAAAGGAGCCGTTCTCCTAGTGCGAGTAGTGAATCATCGGATGAGGATTGCAGTGAAAGGATTTCGAAGAGAAATCGCGTGAGTGATCTGAAATATGAATTTCTGTCCCAACAAATGGCTATTTTGACAAATTTAATTTCACAAAAATTTGAACCTACCCTACCTGCAAATGGTTCTCGAACTGCTGAGCCTATTGTAGAACCAACTCGATCCACTGACGATGGTCTAGGCTTGTGCCCACCGCCTACCGCAGGAGGGCTTGACAATCATCAGCTCAAATTGTCGGATGTATCAACGATTCTAAAGGATCCACCAGTTCCCAAGTCCAATGATAAGCATTTGGCTAAGATCACCGAATTGCAGCGTTTTAAATGCAATGATTGGTACGCAATTCGTTTTTCCGAAACACAAAAGAAATATGTATCTACCCCCGGGTTTACAGAACTTGCTGTTAATGATGAATTGCGTCGTTTTTATGCTAACAATAATGACGATCGTTTTTATTTGCTGGAGAGGACATATGCTGCTTTATCGAGTTCTATTCTTACACAAAAGGATGAATTACGTACCGCTTTGCAGAACATAGTAGATTGGTCAAGTGATAAGAATACTACCCTAACTTCAAAAACACTATTCGAAAAAATTGAAGAGACTTTTTCCAAGGATTCGAACTACTCCAAGGTTACTGATGATGTTTTGCAAATATCTTGTGGTAGGCGAGCTGATTGTATTAATTCGCGCAGAGAGGCCATACTTAAGAAAATTCCTGAAGATTTTCACTATGGTGCCCTCCAGAAAATTCCACCAAGTGCTGAACACTTGTTTGATAGTGACATGCTTGCCTCATATTTACAAAAAATTGGGGGGGCGGAAAAACTTGCTACTGGCTTTCAGGTTGCACACCATTCAGCAGCAGGCGCGTCCACTGGTCCCAGGCGCAACTACGATGCTAAACCCGGGCCGTCAACAAGTAAGGAAACAAACCATAATTTTCGAGGTAATTACGCCAGGGATAAGTCCAAGGGTGCTGCAAAGGGTTCAAATACCAACAACAAAAAACCTAACGACCGACAACATAAAGATGACAAGCAATATAAAGGTAAACGACAACAATACAATAACTCCAAGCGTAGAGGCAATCGATTATGACTCGAAACGTTTTCGAGGGGGCTGTCTACGTCAATACCTACGTGTTTGGGAAAATCTTGGAGCCCCGAGCTATATATGCAAACTTTTAAAAGGTATATGTATCCCATTTGTCATGAAGCCGCCTCTTATTTACCCAAATTTAAACCTGATGAAAAACTTTGCAACAAAGAAGACTCGACACATGACTCAACAGATCGAGCAGATGCTAGACACGCATGTACTAGAAAAAGCAGAGACCAGTCCCAGCTACCTGTCAACATTCTTTCTAGTACCGAAGAGCGATGGAACATTCCGACCCATCTTCAATTTAAAAAGGTTGAACAATTTCGTGAAGGTCAGACATTTTCAACTTTTCAGCCACTTTCGCATGCCAACTTTTCTTCAAGATCAAGACTGGTTGGTGAAAATGGACCTAAGCCAGGCTTACTTTCACCTGCCCATAGCCAAGAGACATCGGAGGTTCCTGCGGCTGAGTTACAATGGACAGCTCCTGCAAATGACCTGTCTCCCGTTCGGGTTGTCGTCAGCACCGGGCACGTTTACATCTGTGACGAACTGGATAGCAGAATACCTAAGAAAACGAAACATAAGGTGCGTGGTATACCTGGACGACTTCCTGTTAGCAAATCAATCCCGGCAGGTTCTATACGATCACATAACGTTCACGTTGAACGTGATGAATCAACTCGGCTGGATGGTGAATCTGGACAAATCGGTGCTGGTTCCGACACGACGCCTGGAATTTCTAGGTGTCACGTGGGACACACAACTCAACACGAAGTCCCTGTCGGAACCAAAGTGTCACACGCTACGCAGTGCACTCGCATCTCAGATGTCCAAAGGCTGTTGGTCCCTCAGACAGGCCCAGTCCCTTCTGGGGAGACTCAACTTTGCCTCGTTCGTGATACCCAGAGGAAGATTACACTGTCGCACTCTACAATACCACAGTCGTTTTCTACCCAAAGAACATCCGTATTTGAAAAAGAAACTCCCGGATCCGGTAACAAAGGAGATAAAGTGGTGGTTAAGAGCAGTCCAGGACTCACTACCTATACATACACGTCCGTGCTCGCACCTTCTAACCACGGACGCATCGGACTTCGGCTGGGGCGCGCAGCTGGCGGACACGAGCATGTTGGGGAGATGGACAGCACAGCAACAAACATGGCATGTAAATCTCAAAGAAATGTATGCAGTATACGCAGCGATTTTACAAGAGCACAGTCGCCTGCACAACGCGCACATCCTGTTGCAGACAGACAACCGCACCGTTGTAGCTTATATCAACAAAGAAGGTGGAACGAAGTCGAAGAAACTTCTAAACCTGACGCACAAACTGTTGGAAATTTTAGACAAAGTAAACATTCATTTGACAGCTCATTACTTCCCGGGTCGATTCAACTGCGAGGTGGACGCTCTGTCTCGAGGGAAGGAACGACCGGAATGGCATCTGACTCCTGCGGCGACGAGAACCATATTCTCCATGTGGGGGACTCCTCAGATCGACTTGTTCGCATCCAGAACAGCACATGTAGTAACGAACTATGTGGCACTGGACACACAGGACCAAGAGGCGTTGTCGTACAACGCGTTCCTTCACCAGTGGAATTACAAACTAGCGTGGTTGTTTCCGCCGCCGAACCTAGTCCCTCAGGTACTGACTCACATGAACACAGCAAAAGGAGAGTACATTCTGATAGCTCCAAAGTGGAACAAAGTATTCTGGAGAGCAGACCTCCGAGCACGATCTCTTCGAGAGCCATACCAGATTCGGAACCTTCCACAAGTTCTCATCGATACGAGAACCGGAACACACCCGCCGGAGATCCAAAACATATGTTTGGAGGCATGGCTGATTTCGGGTGGACAGACGTCATTAAGGACTGGTCTGTAGAAGAAAGAAAACTATTATGCTCTAGTTGGCGAAAATCCACTCTCAATACATACAGGCCAGCGTGGAATAAATGGAAGGCTTGGTGTGTAGCAACTAACATATCTCATAAGAATCCGCACCCCGAGCAAGTAGCACGTTATCTAGCTCACTTACACAACAACGAAGGCTTGGCTTTCAGAACTATTCTAGTTCATAAATATGTAATTGCGACATTCACAAGTTTATCGGGTAACTCAGAATTGTCTTCTAACTTTTTTATCAAGCATATGATCAAAGCAATTTCTGCCTCTAAAGAAAAGCAAATCAAACCTCCAATTTGGAATGCAAAGGATGTGTTAAATTTTTTACAAAATAATACACCAGATATGAATAACTTGTTCCAAGTTTCTAGACGTTGTGCAATACTTTTGCTGCTGGCCTCTGGACGAAGAGTTCACGACCTCACCCTACTAAGGATTGATGCAGACAAATACATAGATGAGGGTGACGCAATTGTCCTCTGGCCTTGTTTCGGATCCAAGACTGATGATATGAACTACAGACAATCTGGTTGGCGAATTAAAGTACACCCAAATAAAAATCTAGATACTGTATATTGGATTCGACAAATGATCAAAACTTCACAGGACCGTCGCAAAGAAGGTACTCTGTTTGAACTATTTGTAACAGCCCGAGGAGAGCCCAAGCCAGCTTCCAGGACCGTGCTGGGAGGCTGGATCAAGTCTGCGCTGCAGGAGGCGGGCGTGCAGGCGCCGCCGGGCTCGGTGCGCTCCGCCGTGGCATCCCTCAATTGGCTAGAAAAATTTACAATTGACCAAATTCTTGAAACTGGCAATTGGAGGCAAGAACATACTTTTAAGAAATATTATCGAAGAGAAATTAATCAATCAAGTAATCACAATGTAAATGATTCAGTTTCATTATCTAATTATTTTAAATCAGTTCGATGATTATATAAAACCAATATTTATTAATATATGTAATTGATTCATGATTCATATATTTTCTTTTACTTACCACATTATAGCGTTTCTAGGTCTATATCTAGGTCTCTACCTACATTTTGGCTACCAGGAGATAACAAACACATCACTCAATATGGATTCCGGATATCGTCACGGAACTAATAATAGAGAGTTTTAACTACCAATAAAACTTACCTATTATTATTCCAACGATATCCGGAATCCAGGTAATACCTACCTGGTACCTATTTCGTAAGTATAATGAAGTTTAAAACGAATCGCGCGGCAAGCGCGCCCCTCCACCGGCGAGAAGTTGCACCCAAAACTAGGTCGACTGTGGCGCCCGGTGGCGGAAGGGAGGAACTAACTTGCTGGAGTTACGAAAAAGATGGCGCTCTACTCAATATGGATTCCGGATATCGTTGGAATAATAATAGGTAAGTTTTATTGGTAGTTAAAACTCTCTAATATTTACATTAAACCTGTTTGTCCTAGTTCTAGTATTTATAATGGACCTTGCGCAAAATTAAGCACATTTGTCCAGTGCCAAGTGTTTAAATAATTAATAAAATTATAAAGTTGTTCCTTGAGTGATCTTAACCTGTCTATCAGTGGATAATAGATAAAAGGATCGGACTCTTTTCTTATTCTTCTTTTTATTAATTGCGAACGTGACTGGCTATTGGGGTTTTGTCGTCAACCGGTAAAAAGATGATTTTTAGTTTAAGGCTAAATTGTTTAAACAAAAACATCAAGCCACAAACTAAGAAGAAGAAGTCAAGGTGAAATGTCATATGACAGTGACAACAGCTTAGCCTCATCAAAACTTCAAAGTCACAAAATGCAATGCAAATCGGAACGTGAACGAACGGTGAAGTAAAATTGACGTTGAACCAAGCGAAACGTAAAAAGAAACAAAACAATATTTCGTCCAAATACCAAAACTTCACATCAACAAAACACAACTTTACTATGATTTTGCTAGACGAGCCGTTTAGTTTTAGTTAAATTGTGATGTTCAGTTAAAAAGACGGTTCCTATGCAGTGATTCATAGGTGCTTTATTTCATGAAACGACGCGATTTCCACCTTTGGTCTGTTTATTTTAAAACTAAAATGTCTATCAAATTTGCAATTTTATATTTACTTGTAATAGTGCATGATTCATATGGCTCAGTTGGGGAAACAGATCTCAACGAACTATCAGAACAGCAGAATTCCGTGAGAATAAATAAATGCTGTGAAAATAATGAACTTATGGTGGATTCCGTATGCCGATTAGCTGAACAATACAATCAAAGTAAGTGCAAATCGACTTTCTACTCAGACCAAGCTTCGAGAATTCTGTAGGTATATTTGAGATATTTGAAACTTGATTTCACAATGTTACATTAAATTAGCATAATAAAGGTACTACTTCCTATATCTGTAACCAGACTTGCATACTGAGTTACATTATGTAGGTATGTTTGTGCTAGGAACAAGGTTAGTTATTGCATGGTATCAATTTAATAGAAGCTACATTCTAGTTTACATATTTGAACATGGGATAGACTGAAACTAGAAGTTATAGGTGAATTTCATATTATATAACATTGATCAACTAAACTACTAAACAGAAGTGTGGTAGGAATCATTAAAATGTGTTGTAGAATATTGTATTACAAAAATGTGCAAATAATTTCAGGTTTGTGGAAACCTTCTTTTAAGACGGAAGATGGGAACAATGCTAAAGTTAAATACTTTCAATATGTCAATGGTTATCCGGACTGCGAGACAACACAAAGAAGGCCTATATATGTTCTTAAAAGTTCCAAATCTGAAGATGAGTAAGTACAAATTAATGTTGTATGTATGCAAAGCAAATAACATTACAAAAAGTATAGAGAAAATAAATAAATAAAAGTGATAAGACTTTAAAATATATAGATTGGTGAAAGCTACAGCAGCTTTCATTGTGGAAACAATTAGTTTTCTACTAAAAAAACAACAGATAGACCTATGCACAGCAGTGGGATGATGACTTATGTTTCTGGAGTGTATTTGTAGAGATTGATATTTTCAGATTAAATTTATTGTTTGATGGAAGAATGCGGCACATAATACACCATGAGCTCAGTACTTCTATTATCAAAGAAGAAGCAGACAACAATCCCTTTAGTATACATGACAAAATAGAAATACCTGTTGTGAAGGAGCCCTCATCATTTATTCACATGCAAAATAAATACTGTTTGGATAAGGTAAATATTCATTTCAATGAATTACATATATTACTTTACCATACTTTCATGTTATTGCCTTTATTGAAGTTAGAAGCTATTGTCAGGAAGAAATTTTCAGATTAGTATTTGATTTATGATTACTCAATCAGCATTGGCTATATTAAGTTAGTATCTAATAGTATTAGGTCCTACTATACAATTTCCGATACAACAATAATATTAGGGGACATGTTTTAGCTATAACCTCTTTAAAAAGTTGCCTTATCTAAAGGTCCTATTAGGATTAGGTTTTATAATAAAAGGCTCATTCTTTACAGATACTTATGACAAACACTAACACAACTGGGCTTTATGCATTAGTTTGTGTGCCTGAAGTGAAAATAAATTGGAGAGACACAGATTTTGTGTTGAAAAAAGTACTGAACCCAACATTTCATGCTATAGCTATGATTCTCTACCTGTTAGTGGCTATAATATACTTTGTGTTGCCAACACTGAGAGACCTGGCCGGCAACATTATAACAACAATAATGGTTAGCTTGATTGTAAGTCAGGCAGCAGATTTAGTCAGGATATTTACGGAGTTCAGTAATCATATCAGCTTTATGATCACAGGTAAACTATTTTTATTAATGAACATATTTTTATAGACATATTTTGAGTAAGCTGTTTTAATGATTTCCTTTTTTTTTCAGATATAATCTTATACATCAGCCTTCTAAGTGCCTTTTTCTGGTTGAACAGCTTTGGTTTCTATATTTGGAAAACGTTTAAGTGAGTACTCGTTATTAATTCTAAAATATAGTAAACAAACCTGTAAAATTCATTGTGAAATTATCATGTAAATTTACAAGTATGTTGTAATGATAAAGTTATTATTTGCTCAACATTTATTTATTTTCAGATCAAGAAACGTGTTTCTACGAGTGACAGACGTTCGTAAATATTGCTATTACTCAAGCGTCGTCTGGACTTGCGTAGCGGTAATGGCAGCTATGGCGATTTGTGCGCATTTCTTACTTGACATAGGCACAAATCCTAACGGAAAAACTAAAACACAGTTCTCATCATCAATACTTGTTGATGATGAAGAACAGGAGACAATTGGTGAGAACAAAAGATTAAGTAACTTATTGCTTCTTGACAACCTATAATTGAACGCTTTTTATATGAACAATACTCCAATATGCTAGATGAGTCTCATTTGTGTCGTTAATTGACTGAAATTTTCCACTGTCTTGAAATAGTGTAATATTATTTTGTTTTGTATTTGCAGGTTTATTAGGAATTGCGATATTCTTCACTCCCGTTGCATTTACAATCATATTCAATATATTCTTTTATGTGACAACTTTGAAAATCATAAAGAGAATAAATATCTATGGAAGGATACATCATAAACTAAAAGGATGGTAAGTTTTGAGATTAAAAGTAGACTACTAGCCCTTAATTGTACTTATGTTATTATTTTTAAAGATTTCATATGGATTTTTCTTGTTCCAGTTTCAACCTTTTTCTCCAACTATTCCTGATAATGACGATAGCCTGGCTGTTTCTCCTACTTTCGTGGTTGCATTTCGATGCGTTAATATACGCGCATGTAGTGGTAAATCTACTGCAAGCAATATTGATATTTTACGTGTGTGTGCTGCGACAGAACCACGTGACATTCCTGCTACGCAAGAGTTGTTGTTACGCAGAACCTATTCCTACCGGGGAATGGGGTGATGAGATGACTCATATGAACGGAGGGAACTATTACTAAGGTAGAACTTTCCACTTAGGCACGTATTCTACTAACTTGATGTCATAAACTGAACGCTATCTGTGCCCATGTGCAGTCTGTATCAGTATAGTATTTGAATGAAACATTTACAAATCTATAAGACAGAAAAATCAGTTTGTCGAAATAAATTTTATCTGACATCGGTTTAGTAGAACACGCAGTTATAGCTACCATACCATTGATAAACTCAAAACTCTTAAGTTTAAGTATCAGCTCATAGGACGCATACAGATTTATTAACTATCACCGATAGTGTTTAAATGCAAGACTGTTTTCCATAATTCTCATATGCATAACTTAGCATGGACTTCATGCTAGGGAATCGGACCATAAACTTTCCGATTTTCAAAGCCTATATGATGCTGTGTAAATTATAGCATAAAATGACAAAGTTAATCAAGGTATTATTACGGAAAATTTAAATTATTATAAGTTTTACTTGAATTTGAAAACATGCATTCCCACTGTAGGGACTGAAAGCCTTCATGTTAAATAATCGAATAAAGAATCTCATTTTAAAAAATTGAGTTTGTGAAAAATTCGGACCAGTTTTAAATTAGGTTAATATGGCCTTAATTAAAATGTGCCTTCTTATAATCCTGTTTTCTATACAAAACATGTTATGTATATACACCTAACATTTAAGCTTTAAAATGAAATTATAAAGCCTTCCTAGTTTTAATGGATAACATAGCAGCTCATGACGATACTTAATTAGTTATAGGAATTATGTACAAGAAAACTAGCTGTAGAAGATAAGGAAAACCACTTTAAATATTTACTCTACTTGCACAATGAATGCCGATGGTAACGTAGATATTTCAAACGTTCTTAATTAATAAGAGAAATTAAAATTCGATCATAGCAGGTTACCCAGAGACAGCAAAAGCCCTTATTTTTAAATTTTATAGAATAAGGGATCGATCTACATATCTGTCAGTCAATCTATACTTTTTTGGGTGATCCTTGGTGTCCGTCCAAATTACTTGACATAGTTTTAAGAAACATGACTTAACCACATTTAACATTCCTTTGTATTTGTTTTTAAAGAATTTTAATACAATGAGCCATATTGTTAAACTAAGCTAGAGACTAATTTACTTATCGATTTTATAATTTTTTAGACATGTTTAATTTTGTACTCTCTCAATTACAGCATTATTTTTAGCATATTTATTTCATAAATAAATATAGATGATGCAAGATATTTGTTTTATTATTGTACCTAATACCTTACACATTCCATCTCAATATTAGACATTAGACAAAAAATGATAACGCTACAATGTTCCCTGACCTGAGAGGAAAGTCATCCCATCACGGTGTTAAAGAACCGCTAGACTTTGGCAGTTGTCCCACCAACGGCGAAAAAACGACTTTTTTCTCGCTCAAGAATCGTACAATAGATAAACCTTCCGTGTAAGAAAAGAGATGCATGTACAAATAGTTGATCGCTGACTGTTCACACTGCCGGCGAGCACTCGTTTCACAGAGCTATGAAAGATAACACTATAGATATAATAGCCGATATTTAGTCGTTTTCTCGTCGTTGGTGGGACAACTGCCATAGACGTAAGGGTCACTGACCTGCGAGAACAGCTGGCCCTCCTGCCTGTCAGCGAGCGGCGACAGCTGGCAGCGCACCACGAGGTGGCAGTCGTCCATCACGGTGTTGAAGAACCGCCGCGTCGGCAGCAACGCCTCCAGGTCTATCATCAGCTCGAGGAAGCGTTCGCAGTATCTAAAAATTAAAAAAAATATTGATTTCCCAATAATATAAAAGGTGAATTGTCCATTACAATCAATTAAATTTGTGTATTCTGTTGGATCCCAAGAATTATTTAATTATGACGACCTCTATAGCGCAGCGGGCGAAGGTCTGCTTGCGACGCAGGAGGGTTCGATTCCCGCCTCGGAACAATTTTTTTTACGATCTGCAGATATTTGTTCCGAGTGTCTGGGTCTTATATATGTATAATAAAAAATATCTATCTATGTATGCATATTAAGTATATCAGAAATCTACCACCCGTACCAAAAGCTTCGAGCTTACCACGGGGCTAGTTGTCGCTGTGTGAATTGTCCAGCAATATTTTTATTTATTATTACCTGATGGCATTAGGATCAACATCCCCCTCTTCGGGTATGCTCTCCAGAATCCTCATAAACTTGATCATGAGTCTTTGCAGGTATCTTCTCTCCCAGTTCAATTTCTCCAATTGTTCTGGCTTGTCCTTCTTCTGTATTGCTCTCCAATACTTTCGCCATTTCGGAACTGCTTTGAATTCTTGGTTTCTGCGACCTGTTAAATACATGCAACTATATCAGACATAGTTCTAAATAAACCTAAAGAATGCAGTTATAGTTTTAGCAGGGATAATTATATTATTATCTAAGTATGGAGTAAAGTCTTCTACATAAGTACTAAGTACTACTTATGATTATTAAAATAAAATTATTTTTGAACCCAATTAATGCCCACGCTTACCGCCACACCGCCCTGTATAACTATATCAGAAATCCAGCACCCGTAACACAAGCTTCCAGCTTACCATGGTCTAGATCTAGCTGTGTGAATTGTCCAGCTATAATTATTTATTCATATATTTACTGACCTTCTTGCAAGCTAATCCACATGCTGAGCGACACGAGCCGCTTCACCTGGTCCCGGCAGAGCTGCACCTCCATGCTGCCGAAGCAGTGGTTCAGGAACAGCAGTAGACCGGTCTGCTCGCGCATGTTCCTCGCGCTCGCGTCTTCCGCGATACTGGCGCGCAGCACCTGCTCGAAGAACGCGGGGAAATGCTCCGGCTTCTTCAGGAATGCCTGGAAATTATTTTGTTTATGTTAAAATTATTGATTGGTGAAGTGAAAATTTATGGTGACATTACAGATCACTTATTTAGGTGGAAACTGGTGGTGGAGAGAGATGATGGAAAATAATTATGGGGGCCTCCACTCTTATTTTATCTCCTATGTGGATCACTTATTTAAGTGGAAACTGGTGGTGGAGAGGGATGATGGAAATGAGTGAAGCTTACACTCTTTTCTTATCTCCCAGTTTTAGATTTAACATGCCAAGCCAAGACCAATATGTATTGATGAACAATTCACACAGCATCAGCCTTATATTACTTAGCTTGATGCTTCCGTTCAGGTATAAGATTATCTACACAACAATCTTAACAGAACCTAGTAATATTATAAACTTTTATTTTTCTTTTCAAAGTTATATGCAGATTTGACGTAAACTTTAAATTAATAAATCTTATACTGCCACTTAATACCTGCCACTGGTATGGTGTTGCTGCAGCCTGTCAGACTGTGCCTGCTGAGCTAGGGCATTGAATGTGTTAAGCTAATGTTTACCATGTGGCTACCATTAAAATGCAGTCAAAGCAGACACAAAGCCAAGCTAACATAATATCCACAAACCTGCCAAGCGGGCACCCTCTCTCGGAACTTCTCAGTGATCATAGCAATGATGGACATCATGTGCGCGTGTGATGCCTTCCCCGCCTCGTAGTACGGCCACAGGTAGTTCTCCAGATACTGCGAGAACTCCAGCATCATGATACGCCGGACTGAAAAGCTATAACAACAAAGTCATGATTAATTTAAATTTAAAATGGATTTATTACCGCGTGACTCTATATTTACCATTCCTTTATACATTCGTCTGGTTCTGTTCAGTTTCAACTTCTTTATGTTAACAGACAGTTGATCTGTCATGATACTTAAACATTAAATCCCTAATATTGTTAAAAAATTCAATATTTAAAAATTTAAACTTATTATGTCCCACTACTAGGCTTGGTTTACCCCAATGTCTGAATATTACCAGAATCATCATCATCATATATTAACCTATATTACCACTAAACTGAGAATGGGTCTCAAATAGGTTCTTGTAGGTCCTGGGGTCTGTGGTATAAACACCACGCTTACCAGAGGGGTTGGTGATCACAGATTCATATTACATGTTATTTTTTACCACCAACGAAAAACTAGGAAAATATTTCATAAAATAAAGTTATACCTAACTTATTTTCAGTTGAATGTTACTGAGCAATGTGATAAAATGAAGTATATTAGTGTCAAAAGTACTTAAATCATTATTTTTAACATTGACATAACTAGAAACAGAGTCGAACTTCTGCTGAAGAGCTGATAAATATTAGCATACAAAGCATTTTAATAAGCCTCATTATCATCATAACAATAATGAACAAAATTTTTGAAAAATTTAATTAAGATAAAATTTAATTTTTATTTATCCCAAAATCATATTTATAAAACACTCTTTGAGACAAAGAAAAAAATCAAATAGAGCAGTGGCCAGTTAATTTTAAAAATGCATTTCAAAAGGTCAATGTACTTACCTACAAGTTCATTAACCCTATTCATTTGTTTGAATCAGTTAGGCTCTGACCACTAAAAGTAAAAGTGAATTTGCAACATTTTGGATATTTCTTGAGGTTAAAGTGAAAATAACTTACTTAGATCCAAGTATTTCAGCCTGGTATATTGATTCCACAATAGCAGCATCGTAAGGTAAGTGGTTGTCCTTAGTGGCCGGTGACCAATACTGACTGGCAAGCTGTAATGTATGTAACCATGTTGATTTAGCACAATTCAATGAGGAGTGTTATATAGATTTATTTGGAGCTGTTTCTAATACTAGTAGGCCCAAACCTGTTGCAAATAGTTTGCAGTTAACCAAAAACTTTGTATGATGAATGGAAGTATGCACATGTTGATGTTTCATTGAATTGCTTAAAGTTAAACAAAAGATGTTTCCTCTGTGTTTATGTGCAAAAATATTGTTTCATTTTATGGTTTATGTGCCCTAAAATTTTTCAGGTTCTTTTTTAATTCAATTTTTAATAATCCTTAAACTACAAGTTCCCACCGATCATATTATATTAACATATAAATGGACAATTAAATTACAACTAGCACAGAAAACCATGATATGAAACACTAACAAATTAATAAAATTAAAACTATATTCTAACCTAGCCAGGGCTAGGTAGCCAGCTCATAAATATTTTAGATTCAATTGAAGCTGGGAAATTTTAAGATATTACCTCACTACGGCATTTGCAAAACATTCATTAGAGACAGACACAAGCTAGATGCTGCACAAGCACATAAGAAATTATTTCAAAATTTTATATGGCCTAATATTGACAAACTCTATTTAGATAAAGTACGGTATTGATTATGGTTTTGAACACAGTATTAGAAATTAGCTGTACTTAATCTTAAAGTAAAATAAATTAAAGGTTTGGAAAAAATAAATACTGAATACTGAGGTTAGCAAAGTAAATCTGATATTATAGTGTACATGGTAATTTATAGAATTATAGAAATGCGATACAGGAAAACAATAGGAACATGCTGATTTTAAACAGATTTTAAAGTATTGTTGTGAAACTCCCCAAACATAACCTAATCTTACTTGAGTAATTCGGTCAGCGTTTATTTGTGATAGCGTCGGCAAAGGTATTTTCGGTTTATCTGTTGCCGGTTGAGCTGTATCCGTCTTCATTTTAACATAAACAAACTGCATTAACTTTTTACAATCAAAAATACTTATTGCAATACAAACAAAACAGTTTTGTTTTCGTTTTTGAGAAGAATTTGACATCGACACTGAGTTAAATTTGACAGCGGAGCACAGATAATATACACAATAATAATGCCGCCAAACCTTTCGATCCTCTGTGAATACAACACACTATCTAAACGAATAGTTTTCTAATAAAAATTATGTTTTGCAGATCTTAAAAATGATGTTTGATCCACCTGACTACCCCTACAAGGAGTTGTCAGAAACGTTTGATGATCTACTTCTAAATAAAAATACCACCTTAGTTCCGGATGTAGCACATGAAACTACTATCAACAACATATCTAATCCCTTGGCATTTCATTCAAATGATTCTGGAAGATATTTTAATTCAGAAAATACCTTTGTTGGAAATAATACTTCAAACGTAGGAGAGAATATAAATTATTATGCAGTTACAACTACAAACGAAAATTTGATGAACTACGAACCAACTTTGCTTGATGAACGAACAGTCAATCAGTTCTTGATTCCACTGCAAGATTCGACCTCCAATGACAAGGTACCTACAGTTGTTTTTTACTTAACAGATAATTAACTTGTAACGTTCTTCTAAAGACGGGCATACACGGAAAACCAATTTTTCTTAGACCACAGAATATATATAATTACTACGTAAACCACAGCTTATACCTCAGTTTTATCAACGCAGATAAAAATTATTGGCGGGAACGAAAGCGTGAGTTTAATATTTTTGTTATAATGTAATTAGATCTTATATAGACCCAGTATGTACAAAAACGATATTGCAACACGCATTGTAGGTAAGGACTTACCTATTTAAATGGGTAGGTATGATAATAACCTAGGTACTCTGTTAATGAAGTAGGTAGGTTCTACTGGTACTACCTATAACCTACTTGTTTCCAGGGAGTTGAAAATTCAGGTCCGGATCTACTAGCTCTACATTCGTGTGTAATTTGCCACGACATATTCACGACTGAGACAGATCTCCTGGACCACACTATAGCTTTCCACGCGTCTGCCAACCTAGATCAAGAACTGACCACTGAAAATCTAGCCGGACCCATGGTTTCTACCACTAGTGCTTCTGCACTTCATTCAGTACCAGTCTCTGCTAATGGTAAGCTATAACATCGAATTTCTATTACTTAGTTCAAAGCAGAAACAAAAAAAATATTAACCACACACAAAAAAGTTGTCATTATCATCAAAAACAATTGAATACTTACAATTAACTTGCACAATTATTTGCGAAGAAAAGATAACAACGAAGATACGGCGTTTGTCAGAATCCAAGAATGCCGCATTGAGATTGAGATTTCATTTTTGTCGGGTTTGGGATACCTAATCTGAATTCTGAACAAGGACTTTGTAAATTGGAACTCAGCAAATGTAACAAATTCTGTTCCTTTTGTTTTAGAACTCAGCAACAATGTTAGTGCGGATTTGGAATCAGAATGGCTTTGCTGTCGTGTGTGCCAACGTGTCCTTTCTACTGCAGTGGAGATCGAAACTACTGGTAACCTATATTAGTAACAAGACATATTGTTTACAAAAACATTTGACACAAAGCACAAAAGATACAACAAAAAACTCTATGTAGGTAATAAAATAAAAATTCTACTTTAATTAATTTATGTATATAACATCAAACAATTAATTTTCTGTATACTCTCAGAACAACTCTGCTGCATCGACATCAACGGCAAATCCAGCGTGACTCGCAGACGACTTCACACCATGTTCGTCTGCGACGGCTGCAGCGGACTGTTCGCAGACGGAGAGTCGCTGGACCAGCACAGAGTCACATGCTACGGCGACTACGAGGAAGGAGTGTATGAAGTTAGTTGTATAAAGTTTTGAAAATAGAATGTGTCTCGCAGACGACTTCACACCATGTTCGTCTGCGAAATCTGCTGCAGACTATTCGCAGACGGAGAGTTTTCGCAGACGAATAGTAGGGGCAAAATTTGGATTATTGTTCTGACTATACGTTGTACGTATATAGCCTATGATTCCTTAGAAATCGCACCACATAGAGTCTTTCAGACTGTATTTTTCTTTCAGAGCACTCCATTGACAGATGACGTTCTCTCAAGTCAGCCAGTCATCAGCTGCAACATTTGTGAGCAACAGTTCCCAGCTCCTGAAGACCTGAAGCAGCACCTGCTGACCTGCATCCGCCCTCGGAACACGAGACGTAGCCGCACCTACACCGCGTCCACCAACAAGATGTGGAACTGTGGATCTTGTAATCAGCTGTTTACTACAGCCAGGTCTGTATAGTGTTGACCTAAGTTTTATTTTTTTGCACGGGTTCGTGGAATTTAATAAAATAAGGTTTGTTATGATCGACGACCTCTGTGGCGCAGCGGGCGAAAGTCGAAAGCGGGTTCGATTCCCGCCTCGGAACAAAATTTTTATGACCTGCACATAATCGTTCTGTGTGTCTGGGTGTTTTGTATTATGTATAATAAAAAAATATGTATGTATACTATAATAAGTAGGTATATCAGAAATCTAGCACCCGTAATACAAGCTTTGAGCTTACCACGGGGCTAGATGTCGCTGTGTGAATTGTCCGGCAAAATTCATGTGTGAGTTATTGGTGTACAATAAAGTGTTTTTGTATTATTCATTTTATAAAACGGGAATTTACCTCTCAACGTTTCGACCACAACAAGAGTAGTCTTTATCAGGAGGAGTGAGCGTCCCGCCGTGCCCCGTCTCCTCTCAGGTCGCGCGCGGTTCTCTCGGTTGTTTTTGTATTCTATTGTATATTCATGAATATGTATTTCAGGGAGTTATACCGCCACAAGCGCGGCGAGGACCGTCCGCCGGGCGCGCCGCTGACGGCGTACGTGTGCTCGGCGTGCGACAAGGTGCTCGGCAGCATGTGCGCGCTGCACACGCACAACAAGATGCACAAGGTGGCCAAACCGGTAAGTCAACAACAACGTAATATTAACAGATACAGTAGCTCTACCATGAGTTATACCGCCACAAGCGCTATCACCTACGCTGTTTATCATCTGAAGGGTAGAGTTATTTGCAAACAAACCGATCTACCCTCTTTCTGAGTCTTTTATTGCGAACACTACTATGAAGATTTATCTATGGTATTGTGTTGGCAGGGCTACCCGTGTCGTATCTGTGGGCGTCGGTTCAACCAGTCCGGCCACCTCGCCATACACATGCGCATGCACACGGGGGAGCGGCCCTACCCCTGCGATCTGTGCCCTAAGGCCTTCAAAGTTAAGGTAAGAGGCCTTTTTTATAAGAAACATATTATGTATTGTAGCTATTTTGTATTCACTAACTCCACTACGGTTGCCTGGAAGAGATCGCTCTCGGCGATAAGGTCGCCCCTTGTACTTTTAACTTTTAAATAAGTTTTGTAATTAAAAATGTTATTCCTGCTGAGCGTGTTCAAACAAATAAATAATTCAGCTGTTGTATAGTTATTAAAAGTAGCCCAGGAAAGGTTTAAAGGTGAGAAAAAATAGGAATAAAGCGTGTGAAGTCGCGTGAGGGTCAGTTAGTTATTAATAAACATTTAAAGATTTATGTCATTTATTTCCATAAAATCCTAAAGATCACTTGGACAAATTAATTGTTAGACATACTCGAATCACATGTTTGTTTCATAACGTTTCTTTCTTAGCTATTAAATAAACTAAAGAAACATTTATAGGCAATTGCGCGAGCATTGGCACTACAGCCGTGGCTTCCCAACATTTTTTACGTATGTTTGTACTAGGTGAAGCGGAACAATCGTATTCACTAGGGGAACCGTAATATAACTTAGAATCAACAAACTATATCACGTCACATTCCTGGGAAAGATTATCCCAAAATAACCCATTATATGTTTTGAAGGATTTTGTATAATTTACGCTTACCAGGCCGATTCGTCGCAGTAAGTTTGAATAGTACCACACAAAGACGTTGCTATAAATCTCTTACATACTCGGTGTGAATTTAGCCGCAAGAAGAGTCCCGGAATAAGTCTATCTTATTCCCTATCCCCCTAATGCTCCCCTAAGAGCACCACACGGCATGATAAAAGATATCACCCAACAATGACAAAATTTTGGAAGCAAAACTGACTAATTTATGCCCTCAGTAATAAAAACCATCGTTTTTCGAGGATTCAACGATCAGATCTTGGTTTACTTGGTTCGAATTTAATTTGAATTTGAAAATCGTTCCACAATTGAAGAAATCGGTGACCATAGCCACAACAAATCTTTTCTAACATAGAACCTCCTTTTTAGAAGTCGATTTTTTAAATTTGAATTGGGAATACCAGTGATAAACAGTAGGTATGTACCAGGTGGAGCGCGACGACCACCGCCGCACACACACGGGCGAGCGCCCCTTCGCGTGCTCCGTGTGCCCCAAGACGTTCACTGCGGCCGCACGCCTCAGGGAGCACGCACGCATTCACACGGACCAAAGGTTAACTTATGTCTAATAGTTTTCATCATCACCTCTGACTACTTTCCGTGAAATACTACTTCATTGAAAGAATTAATTGACGTGTATAGCATTTATTCGTCTCAACCCTTGAACAACCCGTTCGACGAATGAATCGTCTACGGCTGCCGCGCAGCCACAAACACATTCTTGTAAAACAATATTATTTATACGCACGAATGAAATGGAAAATCGCTAATGTTTGCTATTTGCCTCGCCATTCGCACAAATATGTATATCTAGAGTTGACTTGGGTACTCTAACCCTATAAATTTTAAACAGTACTGAATGGATTTTGATAAAACTTCACAATAATAGCATACTATCAGAAGAACACTGACTACTTTTTACCATCTGAAAATTTATTATAACGCGGAAAAGTCCATCAAAACGCAGGAAACGGATGGAAAGCTTGTTGTACCTCACCTCTATTGTAATATCTGGTATTATGCAGGTGAAGCCATGAGCGCTTTAGCGAGTTGGGAATAAACAAAACAGAGGAAGGAAAATTCTAATTGTAATACAAACCTTCTTGTTCCTCTTGTACGTCAGAAACCTTGAAACGATTTATATTTTTCAATCAAAATTCGAACTTCTCTAGCGCCTCAAGCGGACAATATGCAAAGTTAAGTTTCACACAGATAACTACAGATGGCGCTAGTATGCTCAATCTACGAAAAGAAAGTTGAAATCGTTCGACGTTTTACTGTGCCTTTACTTCGTTAAATTAAGTTTCACTGAGTTGTAGAGTATTTTTAGCTTTATATTATAACTTGTACTGTTGATGTTTTTAATTACCTTTGTATTATTATGATTTAACTTGGATCTCGGGGTTTTTTATCTATTAGGTAGTATTGGTTTACCCGTTGACTCGTATTTTGTCGAAAGCGAACTCGTAGGTCAACAGATTCATGCTATCTAGCGTTTAATAGGAAATTGTGTGGGTATTTTCTACGTATAATAAAAAATACCTAGATACTATGTAATGTTTATGTATTAAGTACCTATGTCAGATTTCTTGTACCTGTAGCATAAGCTCTAAGTTTACCACAGCCGGTTGTTTTGAATTTTTTTTATGAACCAATTGTGTCCCACTGCTCTGGCCTTCCCAGTTTCCTATATATTATTTTATTATCTTCATCGACGAATATATTAAATAATAATATAAGTGTAATGTCCCGCAGGCCGTATATCTGTGACATCTGTGGAGCCGCGTTCAGAAGGCCGTATGCGCGGACCGTGCACACGCTCATCCACACGGGCGAGAAGCCGCACGAGTGCGACGTGTGTGGAACTGCCTTTAGGTAATTATTAGAAATGGTATGGGAATAATTACAAGATCACAACGTAACCTTGGTCCTCGAGTGGGAGTCGAACCCACGCCACCCAGTTTAGCCCTGATTGCGCTAACCACTACGCTATCGAGGAGTTACGTAAGAGCATGAAAAAATAAAATAATAATAATAAATTCTTTAAAAATATGAAAATAAGTATAAATAATATCAAATTATTAATCAGCTGGTTGTAAACCATTCACTCGGATATTAGTTACTTGAACTTTCTGCTGGGCCGTGCTTCAGCGTCGTTCTCTGTACCAAAACATGCCGTAATAATAACCCATAGGTACCCAATCCCCCAACACCCAGTAGTTGTAATAGGTTTCTTGGGAGACCCGTGTCTGGCATTGGGGTGAGTTTTATGGCGCTCGCCGTGTATGAGAGAGAAGAGTTCGAGTCTGCCTGAGGTGAAATCTGAAATCTGAAAAGGTGAACTGAAAATCCCCTTTTTTTAACTAATTTATTTATTTTTGTTTTTTTTGTCAGCATGTCTTTTGGGACTGGTTGCAAATCGATAAGAATAACGGTGAGTGTGTACTTTAAGGCTATCCAAAAAATATTGTTTGGAAAAATGTCAAGATGGGAGTTGGTACTTAACGTAGATTTATTTATTTATTGTATTTAGCTACGCAGTTTTAACAGTAATATACCTAGATAAACTGCCTCAAGTGAGCAAGCCCGTGTTGTAAGCGGGTTCATCTGTTACTACTAATATTACTCTAGGTACTATTTTCCGTTGTCTTATTTTATTTCAAACTAGCTGCCGCTCGCGGCTTCGCCCTCGTGGAAAAAAAAGTAGCCTATGTTCTTTCTCAGGGTCTAAAGATTGTATGTGCCAAATTTCGTCAAAATCGGTTGAGAGGTTTAGGCGGGAAAGCGTAACAGACAGACAGACAGAGTTACTTTCGCATTTATAATATTAGTAAGGATAACAAAAGCGTTACCAACATATCTATAACTAAAATCATTGACATATTCTTTTATTTTATTGATCCCGTCTTTGAGCAAGAAAAAACTAAAAATCTATGAATATCTATGAAAATTATATCCGTGGCTGTCGTCAAAAATTCTGACTAATTTATTTACCAGCAGCGTCATGCTATATTATGTACTTATAATCACCATGTATAATCACAGTGCTTGGTGATTATACCAAGTCTCTCAAAACTTATGATGAGAATATTAGGGGTTACAGACGGACACGCAGGAAAACATAGGCATCAAATTAATCGAGTTTATTTTTCCTCTTGAGGCGAAATCCTCTAAAACAGGAACCTAATTTTGCACATCTATACAATAGGTATTTCATTTGAGAATGTTTAATTACCTATATTATTATTTGTATTCTTGAGAACATTCAGTTTTACAAACATGTAGTAAAATGTAAATGTGTGTACCTACAATAATTAGGTTTTCTTTGGTATTTTTTTAATTTCGTAGTTACGAGTAATATCTTTAAGATCTTTGTGGAGAATCTTGCGATGGTCTGTGATGCTAGAGGTTGCGGGTTTAATTTTTGCCTCCAAATTTTTGTACGGAACATGGATATTTGGTTTATTTATTTTTTATGTTTAAACTAGCCGACCAACCAATAGCTTTGCTTGTGTTTTTACGGTATCTACACACACCTTTAGTTTATTTAATATCCTGCCTTCCATGATACATGTACCTACACTACCTACTATCCAACAATGAAACAAAAAGGCTTCAAACAAGCAAACTGTACACCTTTTAATATTACCTAGTATAGATAGATATTTATTTAAGGTCTGCTTAGCTAAGGGCAATATCAAAATATTACCTACTGTGTGAATTTTCCATAGGAAATGGTCTTTATAATTACAAAAATATTACCTATCTCTTTTCTGTAGAACCTTTTATATGCTATGGGGAAAGATGGTGCTGTGTGAATTGCTTATTTTATTTATTTCAGTCGACTTACCTACTTGTAGGTATATGCTCTTATAAATTTGGGGTAAATAAGGTGACTCCAGTAACAAATGTCTCTAAGCTTGAAGATAGTTTAAATATTTATTTTTTCAGGCGTTCCGGAGACATGTGGAAGCACAAAAGAACATTGCATGGTGCATGAATTGGTTGTTACGTTCCTAGTCGTATTTAATATTTTACCTTTTTAAAACGTGCTTTTTGTATTTTAATTCAATGTTCTGTGATTTGAAAGTTCCTACAATTACTGTTAAAGTGAGATTTTAAGCCAAATAAAGTTTTTGATTCAATTAAACGCTGTTCACTTCTTTTTTGATAAATACCACGCTTTGATGCCTAGACTCCTAGAGCCTAGAAACAGGCTAGGCTAAGGGGCTGGCTTATGAATTAAACCAAGAAAAGATCGGAGCAGAGCGATTCCTGAGACGAGCGTGTTGAAACAGAAAACTCTTCAGCTCTAGGTATGTGCTTTGTATGCACATGCTTTAAAGTTACAATCATCTGCATTTCCATGAGAGCTGATAAATTATGACAAGCAATTTTAGAGCATTTTATAATTGTATTCTGTATAGCATGTTCTATTTATGTAGGTAGTGTGGGCGAGGGTATACAAGCGCCACGTGAAATTATATCCCGCCCACTGCTTGCAAGAAAAATCTGTTGTCACGAGAAATATTTATTATATTTTAAAAACATAGAACACCCTATGTAGGTTTACTGTTATACTTCCAGTGAGGCTTGCAATTGACTATGTTGTAGAATATAAGTTTCCAATTTGCAACAATCTCACCACCGTATTTGGAACTCACTTATGCTCTCTGCCTAGCTTTTCGTCTCAATATAAACTGAAATACCTAAAACAGTTCTTAAAGAAAATCATAGATGTCGCTCTAAGCGTCGACCACAAAATTAAACGTCGACGATGTTTTTAGTGGGAGAAAAGGAATGTGCTGGAGGGATTGAAATTATAAATAACAAATCATAGATTCTTCAACAGTAAATATTTATTATAAAAATTGCTCTTATAGCCACATTTCTGTTTCTATATATATAATAATATTTATGTTTATTCTTTGTGCCATTGTTTCACAAAAATTATTCCTGTTCTTGTATTTTCGATACAACGGCTTAAACAATAATATATTACAATTATAATTTATCATTAGACAATTAGAGAAACAATTTTGAAAAACTCTAAACCTGAGGAACGTATTAACAATTCGATGTGCAAAATGGAGTTTCAAAATTGTTTTCACAATTTTCTAACAAGAGTATTTTCTTTCTAAAATATATTCACAATCGTTTTAATTAAAAAAATCCTGTCATTTTTTGGTAACCAATGGCATTGAAAACTAAGAATACACTTATACAGATAAAAGTTACGTATGTTAAAAGTTGAGGTCATTTCTTTGAGAACACCACAACATGACGACGGATGGGACGAAAGTCTACTGTGATAACAATTTTATTGCTGGAGGTCACAACACATCTACGGGACGCGGGTCCCACCAGTTCACACACTGTGAGATGACACACAACTCATTAGCCGGAGTATTTAATACAATACAGAGTGCTCACCACACATACACCATAAACGTCCATTAAACAAGGAAACTGTTGGATTTATATTTAGCTCAATTAAGGGAAATACACGTACAAAATTACTACAATTTGGCTGCACTATGAAAATGACAGGATAAGAGAGGTTTTTACAAGTACGACCCAAGAAATGTACCGTCAAATGTATTTTATTTATATAAATGGCTTCAATTGTTAAAAGTTTATCTTGACTATCAAAAGCTTATGGGTTTTGGCAAAATGGCATTGATTTTCTGTGATCGTACACAAACCTACTGCAAGCAATCAGGATTGTTTCATTTAGTCGCACAGGCCTAAATAAGTCCTGAATTGGTTTAGAACATAAATTAAGTACTAAAATGCGTCACAATTTCCACTTATGCGACGAAATGAGACATTTTGTTAGTACATACATAGTAAAATATAATAATGTAGGTATACCTACGCGAAAAACTACATATTTGCCGAAGAGCCGTTACTTACTTAAGTAAACCATCACAACCAACCATACGGACATCTTCAACGAAATATCCACGCGAAATAAAAACAAAAAATATTGAGCTGTTCGTACCATTAACTCAGTGCATCACTTATGAGTTCAGAACCCAAAAATCATTATAAACTAAAAAGTCGTTAATTAATTGGTCTGTACTGGCAATACAATTTTGTGACTTTATATTACAATAGAATGTGTAATGTAACTTGTAAACTGTACTTGGTGAGTGTATTGGACAGAATAAGGTTGTAATATACATCACGGTGCGAGACGTAGCCCACAATCCACATCAATATCAATAAAATTAATTTACAATAATATTTACAAAGGCCGCTATCAAACGCGCCATAATGCCCATCTTCATATGTACACTAGATTTAAGTTTCTCTCATTAGCTACCGAATCACAATTCAAATATTGAGTAATTGACAACGGTGGACAAACATGCGTTGGCTAAGCACTTTTGCATCTTAGGGAAATTTGTACTTGGCTCTATGTCGTGCTATGTTTGGTCCATGCAGTTCCCACTAAGTCACCGTGGCGCCTCGTGCCATCAGGAGTGTGGTCGAGTTCACTTCACAGTTCATTACAACTTGGATAGACCAAAAACAGACTAGTCCGAATTTTAATTATCGATTTGTATAAAATAAATTCATTATTATTAATATCTAATAAAATTTCATTACTTATTTAAAAATTGATTGATTTATTCAGCTATGGTCTAAAATAGACTCAATTAATTTGTTCATCGACCAATAGTCCTGATGGCACAATTCATTAGGCAAACCATTAGTGATAGCACACAACCCGAGGTTCTCAATGAGAGATATATTATTAGAATATCGATGACTAGGTATTTCGACATTTAGGTAGAAGCTCGCTCCAAAATCTTCGATATCTCCCATCAAGAACCGGGTTATAATATGGTTTAACTATTTGTTTACCCACCCTTATTATTATTACATGTTTTTGTTCAAATCTCATTGCATTCGTAGTTCATCCCCATTTCACTAACTCGCCTCGAATGCCTCCCAACAAAAGGTAAAAAAACTATATTAAAAAAGTGTCCAAATAAATATCGTTTTCTAATAGTTTACTGTAATTGCTTGTAGGAACTGTAATTTCACTGTTAGTGTTTAGTAAATAAATTATTCGATAAGATATTTTGGTATTTGTTTTCTTAAGGCTATCGAGGTTTCGTTGAGAGGCAATCGCTGCTGGACAGAGCATTTCAATTCCAAATTAAGCATGAATTAAGTACCTACAGCCACGGTCAGTCGAGATTTTTACAAATTTCTGATTTAAATGCACGATTCATGATGAAGCTTTCATTAGTCACAGTTGTTAAGGCTTTCATTAATTGACATCCTGTTTCCTAATTAAAATAGTGGATGTGTAACTATTGAAAGTTCAAATTAAGTACACGAGTGTACCACGTTAAGTTTGCCACGTTATTGACTTGAATAGGTTGTTGTTACAACAAGTATTGGGCAGTAAAGTTTTCTCATGCCTTTTAATCATCGGCACTTGTCCACACATTTAGTAGATTGGTGGCGCGACTGGCGGGACGGCCGCACCGCGCCGCCAGCGCAGCGCCACTTACACCAAACAGACGAAGCCTAATTCATTCTCGTTGTTCAGATACGTCCGGAGAAAATATCAAGACAGAAATAATTTCAAACTATCACTTTTCTGTTTTAACGAAATAATAATTAATAAATATAGCATTTACCTAATCATTTACATAATAATTTCAACAAAATTTCAAACACCCACGATCAATTCAAACGATAATAACGTCATTAGCTAAGTCACTTCTCAGTTTCGGTTTGGAATCACTTAAACAAATAAAACTATCAAAAATAACTCGGCTCGCGTTAAGTCCTGCGTCACGTCCGAAGCTAGCACCTTCCCTTTAGCAATTACATAATACTAACTACTGAGTGCGCGCGTCGCGTCGCGTGGCCTGGCGCGGCGGGACGGGACGCGGCGGGGCGGCGCGCGCTCGACTAGATGTGCGGCGGCGTATCACAGCTCACAGGGGCGCGGGCGACTCCGGCCCGCGCGCCAAGCACTAACTCGTCGGCACCAGCAGCCGCACGAAGCTGTCCTCGCCCCAGCCCCAGTCGTCCGGCCACGCGTCCTCCGGGGGGTCCAGCGCCGAGCGCGACGACAGGCTCAGCACGGAGCCCCAGTCGATGGTGCGCGCCTCCTCGTCGCCGTAGCCCGAGTCGCGGTCCGGCGGCGGCGGCGCGGGGAACGGCGTCGCGCGCCCGCCCGCGTCCCGCGCGCCCAGCAGCTCGCAGCGCGCCGCGCCCGCGCACCCCGCGCCCAGCTCCGACACCGCCTCCTCCGCGCTCTCGCGCTCCATCTCGCGCTCGATGCCGCGCAGCGTGTTGCACACCAGCACGGAGCGCCGCAGCGACGGGTCCGCCGTCTGCCGCAGCCGCGCCAGCTTCAGCGCGCACAGGTTCATCATCTTGAAGCGTCGCTCGCGGTAGCAGCGGCGCGAGGCGCAGCGTCCGGCGGCGCGGCCGTCGCAGCAGGCGCGCGTGGCGGCGCCGCCGAGCTCCAGGTAGGACTTGCCGTTCTCGGCGCGGATGGTGTCGTGCTGGCCGCACCAGCCGCCGCACCAGCGCCGCCGACACGCGCGCCGCTCCTCGTCGTCGCCGCGCCAGCAGTCGCCGCCGCCGGCGCCGGCCGCCACGGCCTCGAGCCGCGCTATGGAGTCCTCCCAGCGCGCGACCTTGCCGCCGCCCTCGCACGGCGACCCGGCGCGCCGCTTGCCGCCGCACCCACCGCCCGAGCCCTGCAACCACCACAATAAACATTTTACAAACATTTTATAAAGAGAAAATACTACATTATCATATAAAAATTAACCATTTAAACAATTGCAAAAACAAAACTATGATCTCTTATAATAAATGTTATGGGGATCAAACTCGAGCTCACAACTCTGCTATTTACTGCTGTCACATATAATTAGAATGATTTTGGCAATGACTTGAAAGCAGCTAATATTTTGGGAAATCCTTTTTTTATTGTTCCTGCTTATTTTTCAAATAAATTTTACAACTTGGAATTCTTTTAATCTATGAAAATATCTACTAAATAAGTGACAGTGATGTTAAAATAGGAAGTTTTTTTAACTTTTTAAGGCATTATTATCTGTAAAATATTGTTTAATGCTGTCTAACATCTTAATGTAATCAAAGAGTATTAACAAATTTAGCATATCAGATAAATATGAACGTTAAAACCACGTTGAAACGAAAAAGACAGGCCCACAATGACGAAAAGAATGCTCTACAAAACCTAACATGTATTCTCTATCAAAGAATCTGGAGAGAGCGAGAAAATAATTTAAAAAGTCCAAGACGTGTCCGAGGTTATGAAACCAAAATATCTATCTAAAGGTGAATAGTTCGGGCGGATCGTCGCTCGCCAGTCCGGCGAAAGTACCGTAAGCGAAGACAGCCGGAAAACGATGGGAAAACTGACAACATAGTGGGTCACCCTTTTCAATTGGTAAGCTATTAATTCTCCCAAGAAGTTTTTATTGTATCAATCGTTCTACCTGTTCGTTTTTCATCTAGACTTAGTACGAACGTTTACAAAAAGTTCACATCGACGGCATACGGCCGGCGTGTACCTGGTGGGGTGCCTCCCGATTTCTGTGCGCTATTATCCTCGACCCGACCCTTCTCAGTTTTTTTTCGAACACAATGCACTCCCGGAGCGCCCGGCTCCGCTCAGGTAGACGATATCGCTACAACTGCGTGCGTTCAAACACTATTCTCAGATTAACCAAACATTCTAACAAGGCGCATTATTTTCCTTCTTTTCTAGGTAGAGTTTACAATCGTATCTGGGCAGAGGCGCACTCGGTCACTTAATTCTCAAACTAGAATAACTAGCTATCAAGCCGCCAGCTGCTGTGGGTAAATGACGGACGACGGACACGCGAGACGTGTAGGGTTCACTTTTGCGATGCCAGTTTTACGCTTTATTGCCAATACATTACCAGTTTTGTTTGTGGCGGCATTGGCGTTTAAGTCTATCAGGCTCGATGTGTTTGTTGCCCGGCGAAGTAATAAAAAGAAAATAGTAAAGGCCAAGTCCAGCAGGCGGCAGATGCTACTACACCTGTCCTGACAATTAGGTGCCACACGCGCCTTCGAACCACCGACTGCCTAGGTATCTCTTAGTATTATAATGCTACTTATTAAAGTTATATCTTCTAAAGGTGTTCATTTTTTACATCCAAATTATAATATGCATAAAAGTTTAGGGTGAGTCAATGCTAAGGCTATATTCTCTGGAGGATAAGGTCGTTTCAAAATTAATTTTATTATAACCAAGAACGAATGTAAATTTAAACAATATTTAATTCCAGCGCCGTGAAGTCAGCGTTTGATAATAATAGCGTTCCAAGCAGCGCAGTGCTCGTTGGCCATTGCGTTGACTCAGCGACCACTCATCGCAACGCTGCAAATAATCACTTTGCGTCACCCCTTTATCGCACTGCGGAAAACGTGCCGTTCCATTGTGCGGACTATTGCTACATGCCACTAGTTCTGAGCGCTCAGCCACTAATGTGGAAAAATTGAGCGCGCGCAGCGAGTTTGTATATGCAAAAATAGATAATATCCACAAGGAGTACTTATATCGGTATCACGCGGCGCGGCGCCCGAGAGCCGGTATGTATGTAGCGGAGTCGTCGCCAGCGCTGGCTCTCATGAAAATAAATTTAGTAAATGACGTTGGCGCTCGGCGTTGCCGCTCCGTGCCTCTGGAACGCGGCTTAATGCGACGTTGCCGCCTCGCGCGCTCTTTCTAATCTTGTCGTAAAGTTCTTTTTCTGATGCGCAACTCGTCTCTGGCTGCTTCTCTCCGCTCGAAACTTGAAAACGTCAGACGTTTATTTTATCGCCAGTCTCGGATATGCGGCGTTTTATAACCGTACCGTTCGCAATAGCTTCGGAGAGTTAGTGCTTATTCAAAATAATAGCCATAAAGAAACCTACTCTATTCGAGAAGTCGTATCCGCCGTGGTAGAGCTGTCGAGTCGAGTACTAGCGGTGCAATAATAGCCCCTCTCGCTCGAGAAGGTAGGAAAAGTTCGGTCGTCGAGGCGAGTCGTACGGAGACTTTCTATGGCATTGTGGAGACCGAATAGATGGTGGCACGGCAACGGCATTGCCTCACAGCGCGCTAAAGCCTTGTCGAGGTAGCGTGCGCGGGTCGGCGGGGGGCGGGCGCGGGCGCGGGGCGAGGCGGCTGTGTGTGTGCGCGTGCACCGAGCTCACACACACAGGCGCGCCGCAATAACATCGCGTAGCGGCCGCCTATCTAGCTACAGCTACCTACAGTGCACGGAGCTCGAACGTTATAATATTATAGCGCTCTATAAAGCGGGGTAGATAGCGTGGGGTGAGCCGAGCCCGTGGCACCTCTGCATTATGGAGCTGGCCTTCTGCATCACAGAATATGACGCCGTTTGCTTTTGTTTATGCTCTAATTTCTAGCATGTTTCATAAATAGAGTTTGTATCTTGGTTTTATTCCAACTATACAATTTTATACCGAACGTACGACAAGACGGTAAAGAACTTGAAACTGTTCTACATTTCTAAGATAAAACGTAATAAAAATATTTTCGTCCTAGCCGCGCTTGTGGTTTCTTACCAAAATAAATTGCTTTTACTCCGTGCGTAGTATTTTCGTTTTTTTGTTGCCCATTCATGAAACGAATCTGAAAAGGCAAGAGCCTGCGTGCAGTATCAACGGAGCGCGATCGAATGACCGATTAAGCTATTAGCTCCTTTTGTGTACAATAGAGCACGTGACCGCAGGCTGAGGCAATTCATTCATTTGAGGGGTTGTACTCCACGTACAGCTCGCAGGTTGTTAATCTGCCACGCGCCAAGACACCTGCTCAAAATTTTTGCTTGCAATTACCTGCACGAATTTGAAGACAACCTGTCTTGTGGATCGAGTTTAATTCAAGTCAATTACAGAAGGTAGGTACTTATATAAATATTCTGTTGTGATAGTTCCAGTTAGCCATTAACCTGCCACTTCTATTTTATAAAAAAGACGTCAAAACTCAGCACTGCATTTTGAGTTCGTTAGTCGCCTATTTAGCCGTTTTTTCTTTAGTGTCAGGCTAGCTGGATAAAGTATAAAAATATCTTCTCGGTTATTTGCCGCTGACCAAACACAGCGAGTATTAAAAATGGTAAAGTTAACGAGTTGTGTTCGCAAAGCGAGCAAAGCAAGCATCAAGGCAGAGCCTTGGAGGGTTGCCACACTTGCGAGTGGGTGACACAACTGCCTGTCAACGGTTTTCATGACGATAATGGCTGCACTGCTGAAGCGGCCATTGTTCTCCATTGTTCGATTGAATTGATCGTGATGAGTTAGGTCACTTCAAGCGTCATTGTTTTAGTTTAGCTGAAATGTAGGACGGTACTTCTCTTTATTAGGATGATGAAAAGACTACCTTCTTTGTTACGCGTCTCAAAATCATCCAATGTAGTGTCATATCAACTCCATATTATTCATATTGGTTATCTTTATCTGTATAAAGGCCGCTAACTTTTATCCCTAAAATTGTCTTTTATAGTTATAGGAATTCAAGTGAGTTGGCCAAATTTCGGCTAATCATGATCATGCTCCACCCACCAGTCTCAGCGAAATGCATCTCCAAAGTGTAGCTAGCAGCTAGCAACGTTTATATAATTGAATAGGTATCGTAACGAAGCTGAATAATGTATGTTTGGCAACCCTGCTGGCTGCTGGCACGCACATTTCCGTGAGCGGCGAGCGGCGAGCGGCGAGGCCGCGCGCGCGTGTGTGCGTGGTGTGCGCACGCGGCGCGCGTGTGTGCACAACCAGTCCCACATCCTGTTTGGTGGCCCGGCGCGACCAGCTCTGCGCCCGCGCCGGGCTTCTGTGAGCTTTTTATTTCACGCCTATAGCTACTGCTCTGATGTGCTGAATTCTTTTCGAATTTTCGTGTTTTTTGGCATTTTGACGCTGCTGTTTTGAGAGGTTTAATTTGTTTTTGTATTGGTTGAGGCCAGTTCTGCAAGAATTCGTTACAATAGAGCCTATTTCTATAGTACGAAGGAATGTCTTCATGAACATACTTTACACGTCATATTTTGTGAATTATAAAGAAGTTAGTCGAATATAATCAGACTTAGAACATCCTATATTTGATGGAGCTAGCTTTTTCACACAACCTGTTCACACTATGTTTTCGTTCTACAACATCTAGAATTTGGTATACTCTGAACACCTATTTATATGAATCAAGAACTGTTGAAACAGGTTTGTGTAAATACTTGGTATTGAATAAGAATTTATCAAACTGTATCCTTTTTGGGCGAACCTCGGTTAGAATCCATATTTGTATAGTCATTGTTGGAAGCTCATAGCTCGTACCGTTATGCAATGTCAATAGTCAAGGTGACGAGTGAGAAAGGCTGTTGTCATAGCAAACAAAAGGAATCCCTCAGGAATGTTAACCCGCATAAAAAGTGAGGGAATCCCCGAAATGCATTGTTTACGATACGTGCGGTCGATGTTATGGCTTTACACTTATTCGAGTTTTATGCGAGATGAAAGGGAAAATGTATGTAGTTTTTGCTTTGCCCTATGACGCACCGTTCCTCGAAGCGGCCGGGCTCTAAGTGACTGGAATGTCGGCTTGGCGAGATTTCCTTGGCATGCGAATCACCATATTGTGTGATCATTCCTTGCCGTGTATAGAGCTTTCAGAGAATGGCGACTTCTTAAAATCTCTAAAACAACACAAAGCATAACTAACCTAGTACTTATTATAGGTACTATTTTTATAATAGCCCAGATTCAGAAATAAGCTCGTAGATTTAGCAAAGAGCTGCAAATTAAATAATCCAATTCTGGTTGACTTTGTGAATTCATGTCCTCGGACAAAAATACCTACGTTTATATTTTCGTTGGGGCGAATGAACTTTCAACACTCGGTTGGCATAGGTTGTTCTAAAGTCATCGTGAAAAATGTTTACAGTGTGAGTCTTTTCGCGTCGCGACAGAGCCATCGTCATTATCTCATCGCAACAAAAGTGTGACTGACGTAAAGATTACCTACGAGTTTCTCATTGTCGTGTGAATGCCACAGCAGTGCACTGCGGAGGCCCAGAGGGTGTCGCCAGTCGGTCGGCTGTCGACTGGCTCCAGCGCGCTTAGCACTGACATTGGAGGCTGGCGTGCATACCGGACTGGCACATAAATTACACCACTCCGCAGGGTTGAGTTTACATCGTGCGCGTTTAAGATAATAAATCAGAGGTAGCGGGCGTACGCGAGCTGATAATGACGTCACTGGCACGTATCTCGGAGAATCCCCGGAAGAGAGCGAATAAAATAAAAATGTCACGTAGCGATCAGCTGTTGGCGGCGCGGGCGTGACGGGTGGCCCGCGCAGCGATACGCATAACGACGCCGCAATAAAACTTATTTTTATGTTTTTCGCTCACAATGGCCGCGCGAAGGTCGAGCTATCTAAATGGGTCAATACACTCGGCGTAGTACGAGCGGTGAACACGTGCTCCCGCGTTTGTAAATAGCGAGATATCGGCCGATTGTTGCAGTGATTAATGGGGGCGCGTAATGACTCGGCGCCGCGGCCGGCCCGCCGCTCGCGCCGCCACAGCTCGCTCGCTCGCTAATGTGCTCATTCATCGCTTCGACACTATTATGTGCCGGTTGGAGATGGTTTTGTTCAGCGGGACAATCGATGCGACGACATTAGGGCGACGGTCAATGTCAAGGCTGCACTTGCTATGCGCCGCCCGCGCGCTCTCAGCTAAATGCTAATTGCTCACGAATACAAACGACCCCGTTATTACGAGTATTACACTAAGAGCCAACGAAGTTAGGTACCCTGTCTTATTGTACTACACAGTTACTACCGTTAAGTCCATTTTAATTGCTAAGTTCTGTGGTACATTTTCAGTCAAGGACAGGAATTTCATTTTCAGTTACTTGTTACTTTGCAACCAGTTATCTGGTGATCACGCATTACATTATTAAATCATAGTTCTGAGTTCTGTTGAGATTGTGATGTCAATGACATAATATCTAAATATGTGATAAGATTGGTGACAGTAAGTAGATTTCGAGACTAGCGTAAGCCTATCCTATGTAATCTTACGCTTTGTTTGTATCAGTTTGTTGTCAGACGAACAAAGGCGGCAAAGGATCGCTCGGGGGTGTTGATTTACATGATAGGTGTGCATCTGAGAGGCTCGGCGGAAATCCTCGCGTCATCGGCAGGCGGGCGATAAGGGCGAGGTCACGGTTATCAATGGAGGCATCTCCATACGCGCACGTGGCGGCCGGCCACGACATCTCGCGCCCATTCACTGCGAAGACAGCCCGCCCCCACCTCCCCCGGTGCATCCATGCAACAAGTTAGGGCACAGCCGTCTTGTAAGGAGCTCCGGAAGATTGCACTGTACCTACCCGCGCGAACGCGACCTCAAACCTACCTCTATACCTTTATGGACATTCTGAAAACTTTGCGGAACTTTCAACTGACTATGTTTGCTGTAAAATTGTTTTACAATGGCAGCGTGGTTACAACCAGTGCACGGCATTATGTCTATTGATTAAGCTGTTATTTACTACCAGCCAATAAAGTAGCCCATTCTACAAACGGATTCAAAAAAAGGCTTTACATTAATCCGCAAATAAGCGCGATATTTGCATTCATCGATCGCTGGGTAATTCGTAATGCAATTCAAATAAAGTTTCGGTAAAACACGCCGGTTCAAACACATTTTCCAGCTTCGTGATGCCCAATTAAATATGGATGTGATTGAAAAACGCGTGTCCAGTAACGAGCGTGTACATAATTGGTGGGCGGCTGGAGCCCGGAGTGACCCAGTTGCCGTTGCCCAGCGACCCGGGGGCGGCCACCCCCGCCGCACTAAATAACCTGCCCGAAACCGACACCTTAACAAAGGTCGTTCAACCATCACGAAGGGCCTCGCACTCGTTTTTTAACCTGCCTCATACGAGCGTGACGGCTCGTCTGGAGGAGACGGTGGAAAAAGCACCGGCCGTCGCTTATCGGACCCATCTAGCGTAGCTATGTGTCAGGCTTGAGAAACTCTTTGTGTGAAACTAATCGGAACCTACCAGTTTATTTTTACTAAATGAAAATACAATAATTTTATCAGCATAGTTTAGGAGTACATTAATGTTAATATATGGAACGGAACTAAAGTATTTAATAAACTTATCACTGTTAGCTCATTCCTGTTTTAGAGTTCCATCTCTCTTAAAAGTTTTTCATTCAGTGTAGAAGAAAACATTGAAGCGAGTTTAAACTTAATTGTTAAAAGCCGCCTCTGCAAGCTGCCACCCCTAGTCGTTCTTCAGAGGACGTGGGAGGCGAGTTGTATTTCTCCGAACTTGCACTAAATTTCACTTTCTCTGAAGACATTGTGCGTAGACTTAGCCACCCTCTTGCCTCCAACTCCTAACAAACTTGACAAAATAGTTTTGACAGCATCTAGAAGCTATTGACTTTCTCCTATGCCGATCTAGTTCTCGTACTGCTACTAACAAAAACTGCCAAGTGGATCTGCAGAAACTCCATGCATCCTATTTGTAGCCCCGCTCAATGTATCTTCTGCCAGAGCGCATCCCACCCTCAGAGATGTCGTTATCTTAGCGAACCCTAACAGAGTAAAACATAAAAAACCTACGTCAAAAAAGTCCTTCCACAAAAAGTGCTGCCTCCTCGCCCTCTGAAGTTATAAAACGCTGAAGGCGGGTCGGGTGGCTCCGGGGCTTGTGACCTTATCCGGCCGTCTTAGAGTCGAGAGCCGCTCGTGGAGGCGCACACCAGCGCGCCGGCCTGAAAGGCGAGCACACGAGCGTGGAAGCTTTAGCAAAATGAAAGCCGACTCGCTCTTAATTCACCCGCACATCGACGTGGCGTGTGCGGACGTCGATACCCCGCCGCCCACCGCCCGCCGCCCCCTCGCATAAATAAGGGGGGTAACTCGGGTTAGCGGGAGCGTCCTCCCTCGGCACGGCATTGCTACAAGGGAGAACTGAGGGGGCTGCGGCGAAGGACGAATTAAGGAGATGAGAGAGCACACGCTCTCTAGACGCGCCTCCTCCTCCAGCCGGGAATTAGGGAGAGCTGGAGAGAGCGCCGCCGTTGTCGAACAACTTCTTTTTTCTTTAATTTAGAGTCAAAAAGAACTCGCAATAATCATGGCAGGAAGCGAGGAATATTGGATCATGGCTCATAATGAACAGAACTAGAGCTAGAATTCTGAGCTAGAATTTCCACGCTTTGTTAACAATTCGTTTTGTAAAAGCAGCACTTCAGTAATGAATTTCAGTAATTACGAGTAGAGCTCGTTGATGAGCTGCCCCGGCTCGTGACGTCACCGCTGCGTTTTCAAAACACGTGAGCCGTATCGCCACATAAATTACTAACTATATCTCCCTGGAGTTAGAGTTTGTTTTCGGCAAAATTGGTGATCTCCTTTGTCTTGCGCGAAGGGTTCGGAGGGAAAGGAGCTTTATGTAGAGGCGGTAGAGTTGAGGTTTGGCTGTTCGGGGTGTAATGATCTTATATAGAGGGTGGGTATAAATTTTCCAATGGGGGCAGACGGGGCGACGTCGCGCGAGGGCGCCGCTGAGTCACGGCGCGGCGCGGCCGGCGCGGCGTGGGAGGCACATATTGTAAGTATCTACCACTCACATGTCACAAAGTTTTCTCCGCATCGGGAAACTTTGTTAACGTCAACCGAGCACGTGGCCTTGCCGACATTACGGTACATAATTGCACAAGAAGCGTTCAACATGTGAAAACTTTTTCGACGCATTTTTTCTTTCAACCCTGTAATTTTATATTTAATATTTTATATGATAAATTATTCCTATTTCGTTGTTTAGGTCTTGATCTACAGTTATTTACTTATTTAAATATAATATGTTATACAGATCCCGATGAAAGCTTGAATTTATGATAATGTTATATTTTTTTTTTAATAGAATAGACCATCGCCAGACCTTATTTCGACTATCGGCTTTAGTTATGAAACTTCAGCGTTGAATAAAACTCAATATTATAGTATCTCGAGGCATGCAATCGAATAAGTTACATCAAGCGTCACCTTGAAGTCTGATAACAAGTGATAAGCCGCGATACCGAGCACTTGCCGCGAACGAGCACATTATTACCTGCGTTTATTGATGTTTAAATGACGAGTTGAGTTGTAAAAGTTGATTGATTTGCAATCAACGGCCTCATTAGGAACTGTTTTGATACTTTCCTTATGCGATCTATCAATGGAATAGTCTGAACCAGTAACTCGTTGTTGCTTAAGAAATGCCCTACATAAATGAAACGTAATTTTAGATCATTATGATCAATACATAATTAATCTAAGGATTATTATAACGTTTATTTATAAGTTTTTTTTTCTTGTATATCGCAAAATAATAATACTTCAATCATTTATTAATGTTACCCAAAATACTATCCCTTTGTTTCATAGTACCTTACTCTTATATATTTTCATCCGATAACTAACTTATGTATGTTACAATTGGGTGTTACATTGTATTATTTTGCAAGGAGATCGTGTAAAGTTGCGGCATAGCAGGGCGCGTGTAGTCAGCGTGAAGCGCGCGCTCTCAATGTTGAAACTTGAACACTAGCCTATTACATTATGTACAAGTCGAGGCGAAGGTTGCGAGGAAGGGAGAGTTACATAAACCCCCCACTCGACATGAAAACTCGCAGGTTATAAAGCGCGGGAATGAGTTTTCCCGCGCAAACTTTATCGCGAAAGCTCTCGCTGAGTAAGAACCCCCGGCTTTTCATGAGCTCAGCTTAAGACGACATCATGCCTTCAGATAACTGAAATTTTACATCCAGCATCTTAGAAATATGCAATTATGATTCTTATTCGCAACGTTCATGACTAGTAAACGTTACTTTAAAATAAATGCATTTTATTAAACACAAAAGGAGACAAAGTCAGGGGTGACCCTTCCCATGAACAGAATGAAGGGAATAAGCGAAGGGAGCGCACAAAACTCTGGTCCCCAAGTATCGAGCGGAAAGTTGGGGCCGCAGCGTTGATAAAACGGGATCCCGTTCCCATCGCCATTGAATGGTTTTAATTTTGCGAGGGTAGATAGGGATGTATTTTATGGATGAAGTATTGTTGTGAGTTGTGGTGGGTATCGGTGATGCCGGCGCTGGCTGAGCTGGTGGTGGTGAGCTGCTTTGCATAAGTAATGACCGCCCGCGCCGCGCCCCGCCCCGTCGGCTCCCGTAGGCCTATCGATTGCGGCGGAGCGGGGCGGGCCGCATCGCCGTAATTGTCACACCGAGCAAGCTGAATTTCATTCCACCCGCGCGCTATCGACCTTACTACCCGAGCACAAAAACCATTCTCCTCTGGCAGGATCCTCTGATTGAATACCAAATGCGTTATAGTCTGCTCTAAGTTTGGAGGCGGCTCGTAATAGAGACTTCGAAGAGTATGACAGAGCTTAATTAGACAAGCGCGCGATGGGTTCGAATGGATTTTACTTGTTACAGACTCAGTCGCCGAAATAAGTGCTAATCAGTGTGGCTATTGCTATTCTGCTAAAATAGTACCGTCCTGTACCGTAATATACCGCAAACGTGAGTGCTGAATTGACTTCGGATAGGTATTTGCTAGACATATTAGCGCTCAAGCACCGCTACTGCCTAGTCTACTGAAATGATTAACGTGCTTTGCTTGAAAATGTATATGTTCGCTGCGAGGGAGAGTCACTGGACAGCGGACAAGGCACGCACATCGTGCTTGTAGAAAACAATAATTCCGTATCGTTTCGCGCGACAGAGCATGCGACGTCGCATCGTATATTAATAGTCGTCGTCTACTGCGAGCTCGGTTTTTTAGCGCACCAGCAGCGACGAAAGTATGGAGAAAGTGGCGCGTTGACGTCACCCACACACGCGCAGCCAGCATGCGTGCTCTGCGCCTCGCGCCGCGCGCTGTGCCCGATACCGCCGCGCCTCGGCGGCGTCTTGCTACACGCCGCGGGTTGCGACACCAGCCGCGCCGCGCTGTGAGAAATACTGCCGAGCCGATGTGATACGCAGCGGCCCCGCTCGACACGTTCTCTTACCCAACACCTACATCGACAAAAATACCACAAATCACCTCAACTTTGGAAAGAAACGGTAGATGCAACGCAACGGACTGTTGGGCGTGCCTTCGATAATTGACTCTCATACGGGCGGCTCGTTACCGAATGCGGGTTACTATCACTTGTTGTGAGGTCGCCTTGTTTGTTTATGGTTTTTGACGTCGAATCCCATCGACTGCGAAATAATGCCCCATAAAAGTCGGCACCTGTTTCGGTGGCGCGTGGATAAAGGAACAAAGGCTGCGCGGTGAGCCGCAACTCGGTTCTTTATTGCGGTCCATTGCAGTTGTCATTCACGATCAGTTACGAGTGAAAATCACCATTGTTTGCTAGTACATGACATAAGACTCGTGCCCACGCGATCGCAGCACTCACACGAATAATAAACAGTGAGAAAACAAATAGAAGAAAGGACAGATCATCAACGAGATAAGTAAATAAAAATATTGACTGAAGCGCGAGTCGAGTACGAGTCTCGGAAGTAGATTAAAGCGAGATCAAACGCAGTTCATTCATAATCGGATCAAGATGACGGTAAATGTAGTGAGTTTATATCGTTAAGTGTAACGGTAGGTGCGATCGAGTGCGGGCACGCGCGATCGCAGGCGCCCGCGGCGACCGATTAATTAAATTAAGTGCCAGATGAAAAGGAAAATGACCGGCGCCTATCAGCTGATTTGTGATTGATGCGAGCGCGCCACCCGCCGGCCGCATCTCATTCAACAACCGGTTTAGGACAGATATGCCATAAAAAAATGTTGTCTTGCTTAAATAAGATTATATCGTTTCAATTAACGTTCGGTCGGATGCACGGCCATAAGTCGCTCCGTATTTATTATATTAAGCTCTCAAAAGACACCCACTTATCAAGACTGTGTTCACATCGTATATTTTATAGAATGACGCCCTTTTTAAATTGCGAGTCTCGAAAGCGCACCCACAGATCCCTTAACAAATTATGCAGTGACCTTGTAACACAAAAAATAAGAAGCTAAAATATGCAATAATAATAAATCTAAAAGTTTTTTCATTATCAAAAAATGCTATAAGTGATGACGTCACAGACTCGAGTTCGCCGGGAGGCTAAAGGAGATTAGGAGAGGGGAGACTGGGGTAGCTCGGCGTGCGGGGGCGGCCACCCGACTCCCCTACCAGTCGACTCGACTCGAACTCTCACAAAATACTTCTCATGACTCGAAACTTGGCTATTGTTATGAATATAGTGAGAAATCATTGAAAATATTATATTGAGACATAAGGAGAATTGCGGAAGATTGTTGCACTAGCAAAGGCTTTTGTGCTAGTAAAACTGTTTTATAACAACTTATAAATTATAAATAGAATTTAACTTTTGTAAAGAGGTAGGTATAAACAAAAATTGTAATCGTTTGTATCATAGAGCTGAAAATCTAGTTATCTAGTTTCTAGAGGAACAAAAAAATAAAATTTAGAAGTTCTAGTTCGAGCAGGTATTTTCCAGTGGTAGTGGCTATGATAAAGACGGGGTGAGGGTGGAATGAGGCAGACTCCCACCACCACAGGGTGGGAAATATGTCGACACACACACACTCTCATCTACATTACTGTAATTATCCGTTTATAGAAAAGAAAAAATACTATGACACCATAATCACATTTGGCTTGAGCTAAGTGGGGTTAATGACTTTTGCATTCAACACCTGTTTTGCAAAATAGACAGCCTAGGTTTCGTTTTTATATACGTCTTGAATTACGGTTTGCAATTGCATACAAAATTTATTTTGAGTCGAATAGAGAACGGAGAATTCGATTTGCCGACAATGGTCAACAAAGTTAATGGACAACAAAGTTAATTATAACCAAATTGCCTGCTATTGTACATTTGTTTGTTACAAAATATTTGATAGTACACTAGAACTTTGTAGTTACTTTTCTGTTTTGCAAGTTACGTTTGATTTCAAAGTAATAAATCAGGAGGTTCCCGAGTCCCACCCCCTTGCGGCTGATTACGGCGCGAGCTACGAAATAAGAATGAATTTTTAATGAACCCTCCCAACCCCGGCGTACCCTCGCCTCCGTACGCACTTAGAAGATTAGTCCCGGGAGCAAGGTTTACTAACAACGTACATTATCAATTCCCAACCACACCTACCTAACACCGCAAATACAATACACATTCACATTAACATATTCCATTACTCATCTATTACATAAAACTAAAGGGTTACGATAATTGTACGCAAATTAATTCACAATCAGTGACGATTCCATAGTGATGTCTCTCGAGACAGGTACGCTATAAACGTAAACGAGCCATAAAGCAATAAAGAGATAAGGCGACGACCCCACGAAACAATAACAATGTAAATGGATGTTTTATAGTGTAAACAGAAAGAACAATAAATGTGTTACGTAGGTGCTACGTCAGCGAGGGAAGCCGTCAGTGGGTCGACGTCACGGGCGGAAGTCCGCACTAGATATATTTAGTGTAGAGTGCACCGAGTCGACGGGTTCAATGTCGAGCCGCGACTATCTATCGCCCATCAATCAACGCCGCCGCCCGCCGCTCGCCGCGATACATCTCCTGTACACCAGCACGCGACTAGCAAAAACATCTCTGACGTAGCGAAACTCTCGCGATAATCACGCGTGATATAATACTTTGTTATTGTGCACCATTAATTACACACCTGTGCTAAGCGCAGATATGAATCGAATCGATTGTCACGGTCGATTGGGGAGCATTATCGTTTTCATTCATGATTGATAGAACGGAGAAATTGTATATCGGAGGCGAAGGTTAGTGCGTGAGTAGCGGGCGGTGCAGCGGCCGGGACCAAGGACGCCGCTGTTTACAAACTTCCGTCACGACTCGGCCACTTGTCACTCACTCGCCGCTCACACGTGTCTACGCAAATAATGGCGAGGGCTCACCGGTGACATTGTCCCACTTTACCCGTCCTGGGATACTGTCGCCCTTAGGCCGACCGAGGCTTTACTTTGTTGCGCTATTTTGAGCTCGTCAACGCTCATACTAGGGAGTAACGGACTCTTCAAAAATAGAAGATATCTATTGTAAGTTCTGCGCTCCCTCGCGAAGTGCCCTACGAGGGGAGGTGAGGGGAGAATGCATTGGGGTGGCGCACCCCGCACAGTAGGCGCGTAGTAACTGCAATAGCGGAGCAGTGAAAGTGTCGCGGAGCTTCAACCGTCAATGGGTGAAGACGTGCACCCTTCACCCCGTCTTGTGCTCAAACTTTTAGCTAATACTACAATCTTCTCTCCACGTATGGCCAACGGCAAATAAACACAAGTTTCTGAGAACTTAACGTTTGGGTATAGTCAAGTAGTTTTAGTTTTGTAGGTAAAGAAATAATGTCGGTATTGAACTGCGGTACAGCGGAGTTTCTGACGTCAGGGTTGCAGTGATGGACACAGCTATTGATATGCAAAACAGGAGCTATTCAGAAGCGTAAGTTAAAGCGAACGGCGAGCGGATCGAGGCAGGTACAAAGTGATTATCAAGAGGCATGAATGAAACGGAACGTAAATTGAAATGTATCGCGTGCCATAATCCGCGCATTAATCTCACTCAAACGGCGATCGTTGCGTAACGACAACACAACAAACGGCTCAAGTTCATTGATCCACTTAATGTCCGCGCTAAATGTGTCGTTGTTGAATGTCAAAACGTAATTTGTTACATAATTATCCGCGTTTACATACCATCGGCGCACGCGCCGCTTCCGATCGCTGATCACCCGTGGTCGCGATACGTCACCATGTTTATTTATGAGCTTATGATTATAAAATGACGTTTACAACTCTGATATCGTTGACCAGACGCCGGTAATAATAAAACCTATTCATTCATTCATAAGTGATTAATGGTACTACCTACGAAATGGATTTGTAGTAGTAGTAGGTATTTATGGGCCATTATCATAATAATTATAAACAAGATTTTACGCTACGCTACGTGAGAACTGTTTATATTTACAAACGTAGATACAATTTGTTTAGGTTGATAGCATATTATAATTTGTGTATACATCCGATGATCCGATAAATTTAATAGATTATTGGATATCGTTTTCGTTCGATAGAATAAGAAACAGTGCAACGTCCTATAGGTCATAATTTAATTATAATATAACAGGCCTTGATATGAATTTTTACCTAGATATATTCAGTGGCAAAATTAAATTCAATAATTATCTAATTATTTAATAAGTAGGCATGTATATTCTCTTACCAATAATCAATCATTGTTAACACAGTTCTTATACGTAGAAGGCAGAACTCATAAACGTCAAAACAACCCGGCACTCAATGCAATGCAAGTTTGTGTACCTACGTGCTACAACAAAGTTTCAACGATCGAACTTGACCGTCAAAAGGAGATTGCAATAATAAAAACATCACTCTTGTACAATGACGTGAATTTACATAAAATATTGGCGTCGAAGCGTCTCGCCGTGAGCCGTCAGCGTCAGATGCACGCCGTGTTTACATAGGCATCGGCATCGGCACACGAAAGTGGAGGGTTCAACGACACATATATTGTTTTATTGCCAGACGTAATTGGGTCGAGCTGCGACATTGAGGCCATGGGAAATATATTTAGTGCGTGGAAACTGCTACTTCGCGAATGCCAAGCATTATTATTATCCCTGATGCTCCCGATTCTAGGCTGTAGGCGTTAGATTTATTGTGTCTTCTGATTTCGGGGTTTAGTGAGTGGGACGTTTTTTAGCTTTTGTAATTTTGTGGATTTTTGTTATTACAGTCTTCATACATTTTCAAATTAAACGATTTAACCCTTTTAGCTTTTAAAGCTAAATGTTATACAACTAAGTCACCAAAGTTAAATTTGCAATATTAGTCGGCAGTAAATAAAATTGTTTCTTATTATTTCTACGTACCTACAGTCTTTATATTCTATAGTAAAGTTCACGCCGCTTGTAATAAAAATAGACTAACAAATCATAAACGAATCAGCTGTTACGTTCCGCTAAACAAAACTATGAAGTTTATGAATGGCCGAGTAACACAATCAAAAACAGCTGTACAAACAAAAAAATACTACAAAGTAAACAAGAAGTGTGGTAGGTAGGTGATATAATAGATGGAAACCATTACAAATATTGAAGCAACTAAAAAAAGTTCGCAGCACGACCGCTCGATAGAACGATATAAAATAAAATATCATATCGCGTGCCTAATTCTGTGCACCTGACATTCAGTGGCATACCTTTATTTTTTCGAACAGGTGTTGGCACTGAGCGTCACTCAATCGAATGTCGATGCCCTATATTATTGTGTGTCTTTCAAGTTCACTGAGTCACACAATACCCATATAATTGGCTGTTAGCGTTTGTCAAAACACGGCATGGTTCATAATGCTTTACATAATTAGGTTCGTTTGCATAAACGATTATTATGCGTGTCTTCGCGCGGGTGACGCTGTGCTCTATGGCTAATTCATTCATTTGTTTATGAGTTTACTATTACTTTTACCACGTGGTCGGGTGTTTACATCGCGGCCGTGAAATTAACGGCAAATGTGTAATAATGGCTGTTATTATTGCGTGATACTTCGCCGCGGAAAGTCGCCGGTTACTCACTGTGATAACGAGCTTATCTTTGTAATGGAATTCTTGTCGGAAAGATTGCAAGGAAACTGGCGAAGTAGGTATCGCAAAACTGTTTATAAGATTGTATGACTTGTTTATAATTATTGTATTAGCTATTTGGTATAGATACAGATTTTTCCGTTAAATTCTAATAGATTCCATCACTCAAACTATGACTTTATTCAACTTATGCGATATTTGCGAGAATACTTAAAATAACCTACGAACATTTTTTACTGACCAAATAACCTTCTAATCTAATAAAAATCACGCAGGCCTCGTGAACTTTGCATAAACTCACATTTTATTGCCATCGAATTAACCTTGCACATTGAACAATGGTAGAATCATGCCTCATTCCTCGGAAAGTGCCGAGTCACCATGACCGCGTCTCAAGCCTTTCAATAACCCGATTTTTTCTATCGCCAGTCGCAAAGGTTAATAACACCATGTCATAAAAACTGGGTGCATTTGTTATTATAAAGTTTGTTCAGCGAGGCGGTACTGCAAAGAAACTTCGGAATGGCTCACAAGAATGCTTGCAAGTCTGCGAAACTATAAATCCAGACTTGTACCTATATTTCTTTGGATATGCCGCGGCAGTGCACTGTTTCACGGCTTGTGTTGGGATATTGTGCCGTAACGCGTCGGGGTAAGGTGTGTTGTTGTGTGTCAGGTGCGGGTGATAGTTGGGAGTCACGCGAGCCGCCTTATCAACAATGTGGTACGTACGAGTGAGGGTAGTTTGCGAATAGTTTCTTAGCGGATGCACGTGACTGCAACAAGTCGCATTCCGTACTCTGTCATCCCTCATCCTTAGGCCTAACCAAACTTTACAGTTACCTTCTAGTGAGTAAGGGTAACTAGATTCAAGTTACAACTTTGACAACATGCATATCATAAGCAATGTTTTTTAGTGTTAAATACGAGATGAACAATGATCTCTCTGAAGAATGATAATCTCATTCAGCATTTAAGACACTTTTTATTAGATAGTGTTTTTGATCGTAGCTAGATGTTACTGTGTGAATTGTCCAGCAATATTTATAAAATAATCTATTGTAATTGTAATAAGAAACATTTTGATGACAAATCGGAGGATTTTTTATAATTTATGAAGTTGATAACATAATACATGAAATACTATAAACAATAACGTTCTTCTTTAATTAAACTATAAATAACTTCTAAAAAAAATATTTTAAAATTATCCTAACAAATATACGGTTCTATTTTTAGAAGTAAGAAAGAATAAAAATCCGAGTTATGCGTTTATGTCTTTTTGTTACTGCAGAATTTTCGTAGAAGGTCCTGCGTAGCACGTAGCACTCGTCCTTGTAGCACTTGCTACGAAAATTACTTTTATCTCAGTTTATTTAAATGGTAAAAGTTATTGGAATATAATGAAAAACAAATTGATTGATAAGTATATAGTACGTTGCTGATGTTCAAAACCTAGCACAAAAGCTACATTTTAAAACGTTTAAATGGAGTTACTACCAACATTATAAATGATTACAGAGTCTTTGGCCAGTCGTGGGAAACAAAGACCCAATATTTACTAGTGTAGGCTACGCTCGTCAAGGTATTTGGTTAGACAAAGAAAATCTGCTTTTTGGTTCATCTAGTATTTTCAATAGGTTTATCATCTAGGAGTTGGCAGCAGGGTTGCCAACCGTGGAGTGAATTCCCGATATTCTGAGAAAGAGGCGGGCCGTGTCGCTGGGCGGGGCTCCAGCCGTTGCCATGGCAACGCGCCATTGCCTCACTCGACTAACGTGATCTCTCTTCTACTCATTCGAAAATTTTCAAAAGTTTCTAAACAGCAGGAGAAGAGAGAATTATGACGTCATCGTGGAATGAGCGCGGGTCAACTGGTCGACGAACGGTAAATTGGATGGATGGAATGAAACTATCGAAATAATTCTTCGTTGAATGTAAGTCCTAATTTTGGTTTGAATAATATATGTATGTACCGAATGAGAATACTACTAGGTAATTGTGAGTTTGTTGGTAATTATTGCGTAACTATGAATCGAATGGTGAATGCTAAATCCTAAATACCTAACTAGAAATAAAGTCAGTCATGTTCTCAGTACTATCATATGCTTCAAAAGTTTAAAAGTAATGTGACACAGAACAGTACTAACTCAGTAAGTATTATAGAAAGTAAAGTGCGTTCGTGCTGGCAAGCCAGCAGCGATAATTAATGTGGAGTCAGTCGAGTCGAGCGAGCGGGCGCCCCGTCAGCCTCGACCAGCCAACAAAAAACCCGCTTCGACACAAAAACACCCGATGCGAGAGCGAGACGCCCCTACGCGTTAGAGCAAGACAACTGCAGCTACGTATTTCTGTGACGAGTTCTCGCTTGCCTCGGGCGTCGCGCAGTTATCGAGATTCGACTCGAATACCGCGCTTTGATTTAAAAACCGAATGCGCCCTTCTATCTATCACATGGTGTTTGACAGGTCGCCGGAAACGCAGCGAGCTGTCAGATTTAAAAAGGCGCGAACATGTAAACAATATTTTTCAGAAAAGTTTGAAATAGTAATCAACCAAATTGATATAAATTAGGTTAGGTGTGACGTTAGTTACCTTTCTATGTTGCCCAATTTTACAATAAGGCAATGTTGGAGATAAAAACTCAAATAAAAAATACATGTTAAAATAGACAGATTTATAAAAAAAATCAACTCTTTTGCAAGTTCTTTGAAATTGTTACCGATTTCACTGAAATGTTAGGATTTGAATAATCTTTCAAAATAATAATTATTAATTTTTGTTCAAAATTTTATGAGATTTACAATTTGTGCTATGTAAGTGCATGTATAATAAGTAGTGTGTAATAAAAATAATTGACTAAGAACTATGTGGAAAATATCTACCCACTTGTCCAGGAAAAAGTTACTTTAAAACTTTATAATGGAACCTTTTGAATATTTCACTAACTTCAGTGAAAACTAAATATTGTTCTTAGAAGGTTCCAAGTCATTTCTTACAAATAAATCCTGTTATATAAAAAAAACACCAAAAAGAACTATCAATGAAAACAAATCAAAATCACTGAAAAGCTGAATTACAACTCCTCCAACATTACTCGCTTACTTATTTATAGACACTTACTTGAAAATCACTCCACATTTTCATTGGGATACACCATAGTTCCAATACGAAAACATCACACGATCACGAACTGTCAATGTCACAGAGAGCGTCACGCACATGCGAGCGGGGTGGTGGCTGAGCGCAGACTGGCGGCGCGCGGCGCTCGGCCCCCGTCGGCGGCGCTCGGCCGCGCTCGGCCCACCTGCGACTCGCTTCCACGAACAACAAAACCGAGAGCCCGCCATAGCGCCGCCGCGCCAGCCCTATCTACCAACGCTGGAAATACCCATGTTTTTCTCTTTATTAACTCTCACAGCGCTTCAGCTCAGCATACAGATAGTTTTCGTTTTAGGTACTAATGATAAATTATTAAGAAACATCAACTTGTATTGGTTTTCATGGCTTACATTTATAATAAGTTAACTGAGTGGGTAGTACCTATCTAGGTATATGGGTATTTTTGGATATCTTTTAGTGAGAATAACTAATTTACATTTACCTACTTCGCTTTTACCTACGAAAGGAAAAGCAAAGACTTGTAAGAAATCTTATTCAACGCTAGCCGATCACACTTACAACGTCTACACAATATGGAACATGAGTCTTATCGCTCACTTATAAGAGCGCTTGTGTCAACCGGCTGATAACAGAAAGTGTCAAATAAAAAAGCTTTCTGAACAAAGTTTTGAGCACTGCGCGCTACGACTGGCGTAGCAGGAAGTTCGTAGCAGTAAAACTTCGTAGCGCTCTCGTAGCGTGAAAGTTTTGATTTCAACGATTTGCGTTGCGGCGAAGAGAGGGCCGGAGGCCGCGCTAGCTCCGCGACCCTGTTCCTCGCACCGCGCGCTTACCCGCCGACCGACACGACCCAAAAAACAATAACCATCTACATTGCGCACTCTACACAATCCTTTCACACCACAGCTCGTACAAATCCAGCAATGTATCCTTTAAACAATGTTCTCAAAAATTATGTTGGTACCTCTCAGATTTATCTGTTCGTTCATCTCTCACGAGAGTGCGCCACTTGGCTGCCTTCTGACTACGCCCTTACTGTGTTTAAGAGTTCGTTCGGTGAGGCATGTCTTAAGAAAATTGAGTCTATTTCTTGCAGTACATTCCTGGAGTTGTTCGTGGCAGCAATGTAGCGTCGGGTGAATCGCAGCAATGGGCACTGCGCCGATCGATACCGTTGCCGCCGACTGTACGGCTGTCGCTGGGAAAATTCATTAGCCGCGAAATTTCGAACTGGATGCTTTTGACTCGGTTTCCAAAAATTGCGCATTGATAATTTTCGTCTTTGGTACGCAATGCAGTATTCTCGACTAGAGGTCACGTTTTTCTTTCCCTCTCTGTTTGCGTTATTACCATGTACCTTCGTACTATTTCGTAAGAAACAAAGAGAAACTTCATTAAAATGCTCATAAGAAAACTACTCAAAACGTTTAAACCATAGTCAGACCTATCATATTGATGAAACATAGGTAAGGTTACTCACGCTGCTCACGCGCTAACCATTCGAAACCCAATGAAAACTAATAGTCCAGAGAACATTACGGATCATAAAAATAATGCAAAGCCTTAAATTATCTCTAAAACATCTAAATTTCACTATAAAAACACAACAATATACGATTATTTTATGCGCAAGGTGCGCGCGCCAAGCTGCAAAAGTTAAAATATGCGGTTTTCTCGTTCAACCGAATTTGAGTCTTATTCTGTAGGTTATAGGTGTGATAATGGCCTGGTATGCGCCTGCGCAACATATCGCAGCACAAGCAGTTTAGACGCCGGCGATCGCTGACGCAGTGGTGTTGTTTTACTGCTGTATCAAATGAGGCCAGCTCTGTATGCCTTTTGTAATGCATTTTAGTTGTATCTTTTATTAAATTATAGGTATTACTAATTAATGGCGACACTTTTAAACTCTACATCAACCGCGATGCTTTAACAAAGTTTAGTTTCCTATAAAAGCAGGATAAAATTATATTTGAGCAGTTACATCATGCTTATGTAAAGCCTAAACTTCAAGTCGGTAAAAAATATTTTTAATTCTGTTATTTTATAATTGTCTGGATTTAGTTATCATCTCAGGTCACCTAGGTATCTACTGCGACTTATAGTGGGTTCTATTAGTTGGAGAAAACAATACCCAATCGTGGGATGAATGAATATGGGGTGATAATGATGATGATTGCATTTGCATTGAACTAAGGAGATGGGTATTGGTCAAAATAATGTTTAATTATATATAAAGAGATATGAATTAAAATGATTTTTTCTTTAGCTAATATACATTTCCTAATATATCTTTAAATTTTTAGGTTTCGTCCCGCTTTGTGTATAATCGAAGCGCCCGCTGGCGGTCTAGAGATAAAACACATAATCTCTGAATGTATTCTATATTCAAACACATAGAGCACAATATAACTTACAGATTTTGTTCGGAGACGCGATACAAAATCATGAAATCCAAATCAAGTTGAAATCTATCACAGCGGATTAAGGTCGAAATCTCTCTCAAGCAATTTTGTCGATAAAAACGCCGCGCGCCCGCTGCGGATCAAACGCGGAGAGGACAGTATGAATCCATTTTGATCTCTATTTCTTGAACATTAGGGTTTAATTTCGCGAGGTTGGATTGGCAGGGGGTAGGCCCCCCGACCGCTCTTATTTCCCTCATTCGATCACCAACCACCGCACAAGCTACACGTGTTTTAATCAGATGATTTATCCTAATGTCGTGTAAAACGCATGGCGTTCATTATTGTGTAGCGCACGGATGTATGAATAAGAAAGGACAAAGCTTATCGTTCTTTCAATTTCCGAAGGACGAAGCAAAGGTAAGTCCTATTTAAAAATAATGTTTTTTAGGTTAATTTTCAGATTACAGAATTAAATAGCCGTCGACCCTAAAGTCGATGGAGCCGATGGCTGAAATTAATACGAAATACAGAACTAACACCGCCTTCGTCAGTCGGGTTGATATAAACTCGGTTCAACGGCAAGCGTGCTGAAATTTTTCCAAACAAGTATATACCTTACTATGATACTAATAAGGCTTATATTTTCATGCCACGCACTAAAGCGACGACAATATCAAAACCCACGACAAGCGGGTTTGTTTTCTATTACGGAGGAATAAAGTCTGTATTTCTGTGCATCTGCTCTGCTACGATCTGAGCGCTCAATGCGGATTTCGAAGGAAACACTAAAACCTAAAGAAATTATTAGTTTTTAGTCAGCTTTGTGCAAAACAGTTTTTTATCACATACTTTTCTGACGGTCGAGCAAATGAGTCCTAATTTCTTCTACAACAAATATTCATTCATAAATAGATACCTACCAAGATAGAAGCAATGTCCAAAGCAAGTCTTGCAAAAAAGCGTTTAGATTAGTTCTTAGTAAATTAAAATTTTAAAGTTAACGTTAAAGTTAAACAACACAAGCGAACTTGTAGCGGATCAACTAGTAATAAAATATTTTCATCATCATCATCATTTAAGCTTTCAGACGTCCACAGCTGTCCACATCGGTCACAGCCGCTGCCCACACCGAAATCACGTGCTTACATTTCAGTTAGAAAATGGAACCAGCGCCATCTTCACGTCCAACCATAGAGTTGAGAAGAAAACTGACGCAATTCACTGATTCAGAGAAGCTCTTGGTAAGCAACGTGTACAAATACAAAAAAAAATCATGTCCCGAAGATAAATAGGTACGCTTCAAAACTTGCAATGAAAGATAAGACATCATCTATTTTAGGCATAGCGCAATCATCCATATATGGCTTCCTTAAATTTAACTCCAAAATAGAGATGAAGAAGAAGAAGACAGCCGAAATACTGTGCATATCGCAGTCAGTACACCGAGTTCTCAAGGAATATGTCGAACGCGACACTTCACGCAGAGAACGAGTTTCTTTTAACTAAAATAAATAAGTCAGATTGAAGTAAGAAGACATTTAGGGGAATTATTGTGCTGCGGATAAATGTATGCGGAAGAAAGGAGAGAAGAGTGCAGCTTAAGGTATAACGTTCTTTAAATCGCCGAAGGAAACGGATCGATGAGTTTTATCCCAGGCATATTTTTTTATTATAATAGGTTTTATATAAACAAATATACTAAATAAATACCTTAGTATTTACATTACAATTATAAAAACTTACCGACTTTAACACTAGATGATAAAGTGCCCAGAATGCTGGCGGCATTGTTTGATTTTAAAATGTTTGATTATCAAATTCTATGTACCTTAAATGTAGCTATTAAATCAGAATACACATGGGCTACTTTTTACCGCGGGATAATCCACTTTTACCGCGGGTGGAAATTAGTTACCCAGGCATAAATCACTTATTTGAAATTGGAGATTTGAAGCGGAACTTGGGACTGAATATTATTTTAGTTAATCAATTCTAAGTTCGGTTTTCCTGTGGGTAAACTAATTGCGTCATTTCTATGGTGTTAACAATTATAAGAAATTCTACTATCACTAAGTTAAACATATATAATTCAAATACCTTTAATAGGTTACTTATAATAAGTTATATATAAATCAACTATAATAAGTTACTTTCCTTACATTATTTCTTATTAGTCATGATTTTTATGTTATAAACCTTTTATCATTTTACTATTAAATTTATTTAAAATGTTTGTTGCATTTATTTCCACAACGCATGATTTATTATTAAGTACATATATTATGCAAGCGTTTAAACTATATTATATGAATGGAAATAATTATAAAATGAGCTCATTACATTATGTAGATAAGGTTTGAATGTGTGTAATTAATTCATGTTAAACGGCAAATTTGGTTTAGTTCTTGGTTTAGTGAGATGGAATGTAGCACACAGATTGTATTCTTAAAAAAATATAATAGCGGCGATAACAAAAACCAATTAACATTTTTTTCTGAAAAATATTAATTTCCAACTAGTGGACCCGCCACAATTTCGCTTGCGTTATTTAACTATTAACTTGTATTAAATAACGTTTAAAATCAGATAAATCAATAAATTCAGCGTATCTTAAATCCATTGCCTCATTACAACAAAATCTCACAATAATTATTTTAATTACTGCCGAGATTTTATCCGCATCTCAAATACTTCATTAAGCCCTTATGGATACTTAGAAGGATTTATGGCCATTGATCACTAATCAATTAACACGTCCTCAAATATCTTAAACCCCATAAAAAGGTCCCAAGCTGGGACCAAACTCAACCACTTATTTGTCAAGAGTCCCACTTGTTCTAAGAGGTATAATAAGATAATTAGTACGTTTAGCTCATTCTTTTACCTAGAGCTCATTTGCAATGTACCTACACTTTTGAATTGCGCCTGTCAAATTAGTTGATACTGTGATCTTGAAAATAATTGAAGTAGTAATCTTTGAACAGATGGTAGAACTATTTTAGTATTTATTTAGTTTATTATTTTTTGAAGTTTCAAAGGGACTCTCTTGACGAGAAATGTTAGGCCTTAATTCACCACGCTGACACCTTAGAGCACCTGAGCTTACGACCTTTGGATTGAAAGTCGAGTGTGGTCCTGTTTAGCGAACACGGCTCCATTGATTCTTAGCACTTATATAATACAGTCAACTTGCTCGTATTGGTCATCCATCCTTGACATAATATTCAATGCAAAATACGCCAACATGTTTACAACCTACATTTGATATCAGAAATAAATGTACCTATATGCTAACTGCTACAACTTTACACCTAGACAAATACTATATTTTGTACAAGCAGAAAGAACGAGTCATCAATTCAATTTCTTGGTGAAAAACCTACTGCGCATGCCTCTCCTTTCCATTCCTGAACTTTTTGGCCTCAGTGGCCATATTTTTAACGAGATATAAAAATTAAATAGTATGATTTAAAAAACTTTGTATCTGAACACGGGCGCGTGCGAGGCTTTTATTTCTAGATTTCTAGACGACTTCTGTGGCGCAGCGGGCGCAGGTCTGCCTGTGACGCAACAGGTTCCGGGTTTGATTCCCGCCTCAGGACAAACAAATTTACGATCTGCAAACTTTTGTTTGTTTGTTTGTTATTTTATATTAAGTATATCAAAAATATAACCCCCCTAGCACAAGCTTCGAGCTTACCACAGGGTTAGATGTTGCTATGTGAATTGTCCAGCAATATTTACTTATTTAACACTTAATTACAACTAAGTACTTACATATCAAAACAATGTTAAAAAGATACAAATATATTTATTTAGCACAACGTAACAGGTTACAGATATTAATGATGAATTTGTAAATTACGAAAATCTGTTCATACGTTCAGTTAAAAGTTCATACCTAATTTAAATGTTGTTCTATAGCTGACCGTTGTCCCTCGCAGGATGTGTCGCGTTAATTCCCGCCGTCGTCACTCTCTTGATTGCGTTGATTAGACTGCTCTTGCCTCTATGAGTACTAACATTCAAATTTGGACCAACAGAGTCCATTGCACGATCATAAATACCTAGTCTTTCTACAATGTATTTTTGTTCTAGTTAACAGCTCAATGTGTTTTGTACTAGTTACAGTTGAATTTCCCGCAAGGAGATTAGAAGATTTCAGAACAACAAAGATGTTAATATAAAATAAGTGTTTAATAATTTATACACTACAAGACTGTTCATGCCTTATCTTAGTTAATACACCAGTTAGGTACCTAAAACGCGGGTCACCGACGTAGCCCGTGGATTATATCTTTGAAGTGGCTATGGGCAGGCCATAATAGCGAGGAGAACGGGTGGCCGATGGGGCCGAAAAGTTCTCGAGTGGAGTCAACGGATCGGCAAATGTAGCCTCGGACGTCCACCAACAAGATGGACAAATGATCGAAAAAAGGTTCAAGGAAGCAAGTTGCAATCGTAATATCTGGAAATCATTAAGTGAGGCTTATGTCTAACTGTGGGCGTCCCATGGCTGAAATGATGAATGATGGGGCAACTAAAACAGACTAGTTTCCCAAATCTTTTTCCGCCGTGTGAAAAGTTCAGTCCCTCGGAAAAGCTCAACAGTTCAGAACATTTCAAAGTGTTAGTTGATGAGTTTTACTTTTTGGAAGCAGCGCCCCTGGCGGCTCTGATTTGAACTAGATTCCGTGAGCTGGAAGGGTCTTTCCCGATTGGTAGTATCGCTATGAAAGCTTTTTTGTAATTCGAACGCTGAGGTCGTTGAACAATTATTTCATTAGAAAAAATAATCTTGTTGAAAAATCAGAAGAAATATTTATATTATATTATTTGCGAAAATCCAGAGTTAATACAATCAATTTCCTCTATTAATCCTTTAGTCTAAATCTAAAACTTCTACATTATGTTTAAATAATAGTTTTTAAATAATTTAATCAGCATCATAAGTGTTGATAATTCATGATGCTGAGTTGCTCTAATATTTATTTTAAACATTGTTTTCATGTAACAATTGATTCATATTATTAACTACGTAACATTTTATTTGAAAAATCTTAAATTTTTATTTTCCAAAATCCAAAACATCGAAAATGTATATTTTACCATTTCTAAAAAAAATATAAAGAAAACTTATACAAACGATAGTCTCGCCTCTATTAAAACATTATGCAAAGATTCTGCGCTCCATGATTTATGTTTTCTAAGCTAAGGGCCACTTGTGCTTGAGGGTTAACATAATTAAGAAAGGTAATTTGTGATGCCATTTTGCGGTAGTAACGTGTTCAGGGTTAAATAGGGTTGGTTTTTTACACAACTTGTATATATCTTGTGGAGGTAGTAATGTATTGTTTATCTATTTAGGTAGGTATGATAATTGATAACAAACAAAATTAAGTAGAGTAAGGTAGCATTATGTTTATAGAGACCAGAAATAAGTACCTACATTTGTTAATCGCTTATTTATAACATTAGTTTGTCATATTGTGGTACTGCTAATTGGTGATTGGTCAAACGCATCCACAGCAACAGCGGTGTTGGCTAAGTTGGTTGGGAACACACTCGACTTTCATTCCGAAGGTCGTTGGTTCAAACCTAGCACTACTGGATGTTTCTTCTTGAAAAAAATCGCTTTAATACGTGGTCTAACGGTGAAGGCAAACATTGTGAAGAAACCGGCATGTTCTGAGAACTTTGAATAGTTTGAAGAACAAGTGTCATTCGGCAACCCGCACTTGGCCAGTGAATTAAGACATAGTCTTTCACGTCAAGAGTGAAGTCCCTAAGCTGTGTCCCATCAGTAGGAATGTAAAAAGGGGTGATTATGATCCACAGCAACACTTTCTAGAATATAGTACCTAACCTACCTTCATACTGTGTTTTCTGTAGGAAATGAATATGCATACCATTAAGCTAAGTGATACACGGTTCCAAGAAGTTTCTGCTTTCTAAAGATAACCCAAGATCTGCACCTGCAGTAGAACCTAAAATAGAAGATCGATTCAAAAGCATGCGAGGATGTTATTCATTTAACCCATTCAATGCCGCAGTTTAGCTGTGCTGTGGGCTGAGAGCTCGTGCCTATACGTGCATCATCGTAACTTGCGCTAGATACAAGCGTGTGTCATGGGCGCTCATAGTGTTAAGTTAACAATCACTATACAATCTCTTCTACTTCAAGACCTGCAAAAGATGATTTTTAAATGTTGTATGGTAAAGTAAAGTTTCGTGCATAGGGAAAAATCAGACATCCTTCGTCTAGGTAATTATGAATTCCACTTACTCAAAGCTATTTAGCTTAGTCTTCATTTCAAAGATTTCTAGATAACATTTGAGATGATAATTTATAAAAAATCTACTGTGACTCATGTTTGCCGGACGTGTCTTAAGCGGAATAATTAACTTTTTTATTTCGGGAAATGTAGAAAAGTTGCTAATTTTTCCCAAGAAATAAATCACAGTATGGTACCGACGTAAAAATAGTACCACCCCATCTGTTCCTGTCGTCAAACTGGCTTAGACCCCCAGCTAACTACAGACTTTCTATCGGCCGATATTTTGGTCGGGTTGGGCTGTTAGCGCGCACACTACGCCAACTTAACAGTTGGGTTGGTGGTGAGTGCGCAAACTAGGCAACAGTCGGCCGACGATATTCAGTTTTTAAGCTACCGTTGAAGAGAGCTGTCGCATAATGGAAGTTTCTCGTAGTAAAATATTGTCCAGAAATATTATAATTGCTCTCATACAACGGAGGAGAAAAATCAGAGTCCGAGAGTATTGGGTGCATCCCATCTACAGTACTAGATTATTAAATGGAAAATTAAAATTAGATTACGTTTCTACAACCAGCGATTGAGTAGAATTGGACAAAATGAATGAATGCACGACCTTCCGGCTCCAAAACTCGGAGCGAAGTGAACCATCGGCCGACTAAACAATCGGTCAGTGTGCGCGCTTGCAAGGAGCTCCATACTAATATAGCAGTCGGCCGATAGTTTGATCATCGTTCAGTTTGAACGCAGTTGATTAGCCTATCAAACTTATTTATCGGCCGATACCAAATCGTTGTAGTATGCGGACTTGCATACATCTTCATACTGATTATAAGCCCGACCAAACTATCGGCCGATAGTTTGGTCGGGTTGGGTTGTTAGTACGTTTTTCGACCGATACCAAATCGTGTAGTATGCGGACTTGCATACATCTTCATACTGATTATAAGCCCGACCAAACTATCGGCCGATAGAAAGTCTGTAGTTTGCGAGGGGTCTTAGGGATATACCCAAAGACGGGCATCAGCATCATTCTGAACTCTGTGCAACAACTTAGGTACTGATAAGAGTTTATGCCTGGTATGTACCAAATCCTCCAAGAAATATTATGGGTTCTTTTCTTAGGTACGTCTTTCGGCAACCTCTGTGGCGCAGCGGGCAAAGGTTCAAAGAATTTTTTGATAGAAACCCGTGCTTATAATTATTATTGAGATTGTTGTAAAGACTAACGCCTATTTTACACAGGCACTGGTTTACTTGTAATGCCAATGATACCAACTTTAGCAAAATTATTGATGATGATGATGACTTTCTTCGACAGCTAGGTACCGGCTCTGATAATTTTATATGGAGAATTTAAGGTCCCATTGACCATAAGCTCTTCCTAACCTTGATAGTTGATACAGTATTCCTCAGCCTAATTTAATGTGCTGTGGGTGCAAGCGAGTATGGGCGTACAAGTTATATAATTTCGACAATTCTTGTTGCAACAACCGTCCTTATTCCAACGCAGTATGGTTGAAACTCTCACTGTTAGAACAGCCAATGAGGTTATGTAGGCACAGATAGAGCAAACTGGTTTTGAAATGGATTCGTATGAAACTTGGTTGGATGTACGCATCGAGATTATTTAGGCACTTTTTTCATTAATTATAATTACGATTTAGGGGGGCGAATTATCAATAAAAAAATCTTGGTTTTCTGGTATGCGATACAGTTAGGTAATCATACATAATTAACAAATAATACATAGTAAGTACATACAAGTAGTACATGGGACTACTTAACCTGCAGACCTTTTTTTTTTAAAGCAGGAATCAAACCCGCAACCTCTTGCGTTGCAAACGGACCTCCACCCGCTGCGCCAATACTCGGTCCTGGTATATTCTTCTGCGTATCTTCCAATGACCATGAATTAGATTCTGGGCCTACTCGTAAGCCTCTTTTCAGCTCTATAATATCATCACAGCAATTCCACACACTATTAATACCCATAATAATGGGTGAATTAGAACAATAGGCGTATTGACGTACCTACTTGTCATGTGATATGCAGAGTGTTCAGATTCTTAGAATATTTTGAGGCGAGATCATCTAAATACAGATGTCGATTTAAAGAGTTTATTCTCACTATAACAATTGGATTTCCATTTAATGCCATCTGTTTTAATTTTTTGTATTGGCTTTTTTCCTCACTCTCGTATTTTGGTGCGCTCTATTTGCCTTCTGATATCAATAATACATTCTGTATTTGTCAAAATATCTTGTGAAGTATATTTTGATATTAAAATTTATATTAGTAATTATTAAAAAATAATTATAAATCTATGTCCAGCAAAGATGATTTAAAGATTTAAGTATGTCAATTATATCCAGAAAAGCCTAGAGATTGCTTGGACAAGACATTCTTAAAGTCCAAGTAAAGTCATTAACTTGCAGCGAACATTCTTATCTTGTGGTGCCGGCCTAAGTATAGCCACCTCGTGGGTGTTGTCAAACTGACTAATGGGATTGTATACGAGAAGACGGGCAGCAGCGTCGTTCTGTGGACTGAACCAATTTACTGCGATCACAAACGCGCCTAGCCCACCAACGGATCCATACCCTTGTAGTGTACGTTCGTAATAAGAGTTGATGACGATGATAGTCGGTACAATATTCTGTTTAAAATAGGTTTGAACATTATCTTGATCCTCCCTCAACCAGGGGGTCATGACGTCACGAAGCCCACGCAAGGTGACCGCGGCCGTACCTACCTCGGTAGGTGGGAAAATATCACATTAAAAGAACCATGGTACAGGAAAAAACTGCAAGTTGCAGTTTTTCGGAGCAAAACACATCGCTTCATTTGAATAACGACGCCAACATCGACAAACAACGAGCCAGCAAGCGGCAGCGAACAGCCCCTACGACTGGAAATCATATTTTAACCCCACTTTAACAACCCGAAGTATTCTCGATCGTAAAGTGAAGTTTCACGTGTTATCGAGTCTAGGCGCCACAGATTAGCGAGTGCAGAGCGCGCTCCGAGCTCCGATGTTTTCCTCCCGCGGTTTATCTCTCAGTGGTGCTCTTTGACACCGGCTGCGCACGACCTACACTCAACCTTACCTCGCTGGCATAAGGCACCAACTCTCAAAGCCAAATGCGACCGAATTCGGACTCATTATCGATATTTGGAAAATTCGAAGTCAACAGAATTTAGAGAACGAATTTTCTCTCATCTATTTTGGTCCTTTTTGAAAATTATCTTGAATCCGCTAATGATTTTGGATAGAGTGGGCAATTTCAAACTTGAAATTATATTGATGGCAATGGGAGAGTCAAGGTAGAGTCGTGTTTGCAAATTCGAATACGGAAACGTAGTCGTGTAGAAATAGTGGTTGTTAGTCAAGACTCAAGGCTGGTGTATTTCGGCAGTGTGTGCAGAATGCGAGCGCGACGGCGACGGCGGCGGGTCGCAGCGCGGCGCGACCCGCGCGTGACGCAACGTGCGACCTCTTTGTCCGGCGGGCTGGCCGGCCTCGCCGCGCCGCCGCCCCGCGCCCGCCGCGCTCGACTAATTACGAATGTCAAATGTTATCGCACGCAACCGAGTGCCGTCCGCCGTCCGCACTCCGCTGCGCCGCTCTTCATAATAATAAAACCTGATATTTAAAACGGAACGTCCTTCTAACGCCGTGTAGTTGCGCCGACGCCAATCTACGATAATAATAAGCCGACTACCTAGAAAGCGTCTCGGTGAAGCGCTGAAGACTTGTGTATGACTAGACGGCTATCCGCTACGAAGCGCTTCAGCGCTGGTAGAACCCGCTGCGCGGCGCTCACATAAGTACGGCCAGTTCTATGCGCGCCTGTATAGCTATTAAATGTATATAGAATATATAGTAGTAATCGCTCGACGCAGCGGTATTATGTCGGAAATATACCGGCCGGGCCGTGCCTCAAGCCGATTCACCGTTTGCCGATTTAGTTTGTATGGGAAGTTTAATTTTGATTTTTTAAAGTTGTACAAAGAGTTAATAAATTCGTTCTTTCGGTAAAATAGAGAGTATTAGGTATGCTGTCATTGAAGGTATATTGGGTTTGCCAAAGCTCAAAAAAATATAACAAAAAAATATTTATCGTCAATAGCACCACCAAAATAACAAAGGGATTTGCTAGCAGAAAAATATTAAAATATTACCCATAAGGTCTCTGTGAAAATAAAATATTTTTATGGCACACATAATTATGTTTATGTTACAAAATAAATAAATACACCTTTTGTTTAGAATAATATACAAGTTTGTGCAAGTCTGTGAACTAATAAATATTAGTTTATGTATTGATTAAAGGTTGTATTTTTTTAATCAATTCCACATGATTTATAATCATAGTTTTATTTGGGAGGCTCGTGCCCAGATAAAGTGGTGCATAATAGGGGTTGATCATGATGATGATGATTAGTCGTTTTAGCTAGTTCAAATTAAATACATACCTATCAATATTTTATCAAATTTATTTATAAACAAACTAGCCGAGCCACTGATAGCTTCGCTAGTGTTTTTTTTACGTTATATAAAAAACGTATTATAGAAGTATTTTATATTATTTACGACTTCTGAAACAGGATTGTAACAATCAATTTAATCAAGTGTGTTTTACGTGTAGTGCAGCAAGTATTTAAAAAACAATGTTTATAATGATCTTCGCATTGAATAAATGATGTGCTAATTATAGTTACTTTGAAAAAATCTATCAGCTCGCCCTTATACTGAAAACAAACGCCCAACGTGTAAAACAAGTAAAATTTTCAATCCAGGGGTTTCTCTACATTTCGATAAAGAAAAATTAAAGAATTAAACAAAGAAAACAGTATCGAGCAACCGGCCTGAGGCACGGCGCAATCCTCCGTCAGCTATAGCGTGGCCTTATAGATGGTTGTTTGCGCTCACAGAGTGCGGTGAACAGCGCTCACCGGCGGCGCGGCTGTGTGCGCGCGTACGGACGAGCCGCGCGTGCCTGTGTGCGGGGCTGTATAGACACAGGCACACAGAAGGTGCGCTGTGTGCGTCTCTCGCCTGTGCGGGTGCGTTCCGAAACCGCTCTCTATTCTATCTATGCGAAGGCGTCGTATCGCCACGTATAGCGGGCACGCTCGGGGCGAGGAATTTAGAGGCGGGGGTCGTATCGTTAATTGTTATGAAGTTGATTTCGGTCCTGAAATTCCGAAATAGGTATTTTGAAATAACGCCTCTTTTTGTCATCGCGCCTTTGACATGCTTCTCTATTTGCTCTACTGAGTGTAGAGTGTATAATGTAGAGCATTCATTTAGATCGTTCATTCAATTTATTAACCTATTTCTGCGCGCCGTCATCCGAGGACGTCATCGTCTCGATTCGTTCCTGGAGCGATAAACATATGTTTTCGTTTATGGCTCTTCGTTGACTGGCGTTTGCATGTTATCAGGGCGAGTGATAACAATGCGAAGTGGGTCCTAGGTCGTTAGAATAGGGTTTGATTTGGCTTGGCAGGCGGTTTGCCAACGCGAAACAAGTCCATGGCTAGCGAATCCAAGTGACCGCAAGGGTCTTCGGGTCAGGGTGATGGTGGTGTCTACGAAGCGCTGTTCAAATACTCTCATCATTCTTCTTGGCTTTGACCTTTGATCTTGATGAGCATTCACTATTATAGATCTTTGTTAGGATTCCAGTTAATTCCCATAGAGTCATCGGTCCTTTCCTTTAATAAATGAATGAACGAAGTACCTACACGACACTTTTAAAACTGTTTGATGAATTTGTTTATAATGACATCTTTGGTAAATCAAACATCTATTATGTAGGTATAGGTAACCAATGTATAATCTGCTACTGAGTCCATCATTCTGTTAAGGTTAATTAAGTACCTACCTACTTGAAATACAACTTTTAATCTTGCTTATTATTTTTAATTAAAACAAAAATTAAGTAAATACAAAACCAAAAAACCTACAATCACTCGCTAAACATAAAACCTAGAGCTAGATATTTTCAACGTTCATTACGTGGTACAATGCCGCGCATCCTTGCCGCGCGACATTCGCCATATGCCGCGCGGGCATCTGGCGACAGTATGCTCAAAAGGTGTCATTCCCCTTCGGTCTTCGGCTATCATTCAAGCCGACGCGATACGCCACAGAAATATAATAGTCACTATGAATTCATCCCGCGCTGTATAACAAACAACTCGCTACTACGAGTTTTGGAACTAACTCACGATTCGAACTTGGAATGAAGGTTTTGAATTTTGAAAATTGAATTTTTACATAATAGGACTTATTTTTCTCTTTGGTTCTTGTGTAGCGCAAGATTAGTTTCTCACGAATTATATCGTTTATTGGAATCTATTATGCAAATATTTTTGCAATAACTACATAGGTGTAACTTACAATGTGTAAGTTTCGTAATAAAAAACCAACAAGATAACTGAATAGTCTGGTTAAAGCGATGGGTTTATGGTAAAAATAAGGGGCTCCCGAACTAAATAACTGTTAATTTATGAGTAAGGCCAGCATTCATCAGTAAAATTAATACCTAAGTATTTTTTATAATATTTCCAAACACTATAATCATAATTATCTAAAATAACAAAATATTCTCAATATCCATAGAAAACCTATATTAGTATAAATAAATTACAAGTAAATAAGTAAATTACCTCAAAAATACGAGTAAGTATAAAAATATTCTATCAAAATTTAAGGTTTCAACTAGTACCCTTTAAAAACAACTCCAAACTATTCACGAACATGAAACTCACTAAAAACTCGATCGAATCAACAGTTGCGGCGCGGCTATCGATCGAGATCTAACCTGCTACAAGATCGCGAGACAATAAGAAACCATAAATTATGGCATACGTCATAAATAATGCGCTACGAATTGCTACGAATGAGCTACGGAAGTGCTACGAGCATTTCCTATTGTAAACATTAAAATGTTGATTGGAAAATTTAATTCCGTATTAAATTTTTTTACATGTTCTATGAACCGTTTAATTTGGAATTAAACTAATGATAATTATATTAATCAGAATTAAATTAATAAATTAGATTTATTGTCTGTGTAAGTGCGCAGTATTTTCATTGTGCAAATTATATTAGTATCTATTAGATAAATATAACAATCAACGCCACTTATCGTTGCAATTGTATATGTAACTCAAGAACGGCTGGACCTATTTAGGTGCTTTTGGTTTTTAAAAAGAAGTATTTATTTATTTGTTTATTTAATTTAAAGGCTTAAAAGGTGAAAAAACATAAAGCGGGCGAAGCCGCGGGTGGGTCAGCTAGTAGAAAGATATTTATAAGATTTGCTTTCATTCAAATCATGTTTAACATACTGAACACTTTATGATCTATAAAACTCATAAACGTCAAATGTTACCTATTCAGAGGACCTAACTTAAGTCCTAAATTTTCTGTCTGTCAAATTTTTTACCTCCGTGGTCAAATTGTAACTACTGGAAAATTATGTTTCATCCTTTTGATACTACTAAAGACTGTTTTGATAATGATATCGATCGTAAGAGAGATCTTTATCACGATCGAATTCCTAAAAAACTTGCGTCGAGTGCAATTTTTTTGTCTGTCCCTGTCTAAGGTAATCCATGTCCCTCTAATTATGTATAAGAGTTATAGAAAATAATATATTTAATTAATTTTAATAGTTAAGGACCATAACTGTCATCAACCATTTCACAAGATGTTTCCTCAATAAGTCCGCGCCACCACTTAAGTCTTACGGATTAAGCTGGAACTACCATACTAGCACTAGCAACGTTATTTCTATGAAAGCAGCGCCACGTCTATCGGAATTCAGTAGTGGCGCTGAGTCTATTTTTCCAGAGATACCGATCGGTTCGTTGATTAGACCGTCTGTGCGTCACGGTATCTACTGAAATATAAACTCATGTAAAATATAGGGGTTATTTATAAATTAAATGTTAGTGGTTAATAAAACCTTAGCCCCTTTCTACTTTGACCCGATAATGCAAATAATAAACGAATATATTAATGTATTACTTATAACAAAAAAAACATTATTTTTTGAACCTGAAAGAATCTTATTTCGAACCGTCTTCAAAAATAAGGAGAAGGTTCTCTAGTGGATTGTATTTTTTTGTTGCCTCACAACTTTTGATTGAATAGATATGGATTATGCTCTTTTATTTAAAGGCTTATGCTTCATGCATTGCATTCAAGTTTGATTCCCATCCAGGCACCACATAGGAAACAACACCTATTAAATAAAAGAGAGTCCTCCAAATCTCACCGAATCCAAAGTTCTGAGGTATCAAACATTAAAAAATTACTATCGACTTGAGAACATCCTCTTTTTGCAGTTGGTTGAATATATAGTGGAGCATAGAGCTAAGCAGCAGACAGAGGCGCCAAGACTTTACGGCGGGTCTCGCTTGGATGCATGCGAATCGCGCCAGTAGTCAGTCCAGTTAGGCCGCGTGCACACTGGTTTAGTGCTTTAAACAATGCTAGTTCACTATCTTTATAACTTTATAAGTGGCGGAATTTACATAATAATTGATTTTTTCCTTTCATACCAACTTACCACGGGCAATGTGCACTGGGTATTACTTGCTGTCTAAATGGTCTGTAGATTGGCAATCAATAGACAGTTTGAAAAACTTATTAATTTATTTTATTTATATCTATTGTGATTTCTTATGATTGAACGAACACTACCCAAAGAAAAACTGAAACAGTGACGAAATATCGGGAAACTCAAAAACATTTAAATCATGGTATGCACCCGTTTCAAGTTCTAATATCTAAAAAACCGCAAAGGTTTCCCAATTATTAGGGCTATTTTGAGTATAATTAAGGCTAGAATTAGAGTCAACTCTACACTACTAAGTAATAAGTGTTTTAAAATAATATTTGGATCAACAAAAAGCACTCACTCACAAAAAGCGTCTGCAGCCCGCCTTATACTAGCACCTAGTTTTAAGTTCCGTCTTCTCAGACACTGCCAACACTTGGAACTTTATTATAAACTCTATTTTTTCGACGGAAAATCTCCCCACAATTTCGGGAAATTAATATAAAATTGTAATATATTTTAATAGGTACCTAGATATTATCGGTAGCTTTATTTTATAAACTACTAGCTGACCCACTCACGGCTTTGCCTGCCTTATTCCCATGTTATCTCACATTCTGCCAGAAGCGGGAATGGAACACGCTACCTCTTGCGTAGCAGACAGACTTTGCCCGCTGCGATACAAAGGTCGTGGAATTGTTCTTATCGGGGAAAGTACACAATATATGAATTCTTACAGTTATTAATTTGTCCCTCTATTTCCTCCTATAGTTTGGCTCAACGCGTCTAACTTGTTGAACTCATCCGGACAGTAGGTACAATAAATACCAAGTTTTGTATCGGGCCGATGATTCACGTTTCATTATTCTAGGAACGTTGTCGACAGCATACCGCCCGTTCGAATGAGTAATGACAGAGAAATATCAACTTAACGTAAATAGATATAGGATTTAAAATGATTTTATGTGATTTTAGTCGCGGTCTTGCGTGGCTTGTATTGCGTTATGGATTGTTGGTAGCGCCATCTCTTGGTGCGTGAAGAAAGTATTTAAGGACAGTAACGCGTTGTGTGAATTGTTCAACAATATTAAATTATTTATTAGGTGTAGGTAAATACTTTTTTAAGTGAGGGCTACGGCTCCTACCTACTACCTTCCAACTACAGGACAACTCTAATGAAAAATCATTGCTATACCTAGTTAAACCTATTATAGCTAAACTGCAGATATTGGTTGATATTGGTGGGAAAGTGACAGTACAATTTATTTTTATAACTCTAAAATTTGTTAAAAATAATTAAAAATACCTATTCATCATGTTAACTGTATTGAGTGGTCGATATTAACCAACGAATAAGTGCCCATATCATAAAATTTGCAGTCATAGTTTTAAAATAAACAGATACAATAGCTTTATCAATATTTTACCTATTCATCATGTTAACTGTATTGAGTGGTCGATATTAACCAACCAATAAGTGCCCATATCATAAAATTTGCAGTCATAGTTTTAAAATAAACAGATACAATAGCTTTATCAATATTTTGCTTTTACAATTTTCTATTAACAAATTGCGTTCGTCACTGTTTCAGTAAAACGAGACTAGTTGAACGCTCATCAGAGTCCAATTTCCTTTGTAATTGGAAAATGCAGTCTGTGTTTACAAAAAGGTAAATAGGAAAAATCATTTGAATTTTCACCTTCAATTCAATGATTTGCAAACGAACTAGGTAAAGTATCAAACAGTTTATTATACAAAAAAAACAATAGTTATTTAGTGTCACCTGAAACGTGTAGCTACCTATTCTGTAGCATTATTTTACACTGAATAATATATAAATATATTGCTGGAATATTTACACAGCAATATTTATATTTAACGACCTCTGTGGCGCAGCGGGTGAAGGTCCGCCTGCGACGGAAAAGGTTGCGGGTTCGATTCCCGCCTCGGGATATAGATTTGTACGCCCAAGATGTTGTCAAATTAGTATTTGTTTCATTATCTATTAAAATATAAATTTGTTAAATAAGTACCTACTTACTTCAAATTTAAAACAAAACCTCGTCAGAAAAACTAATATTGAAAAGATTTTAAAACTTAGAGATTATATACAAACTAAAATACAAAACTATATTAAGTACAATAATAAAAATCAATTATTTATTACTAACATACGACATTTCTTTCAATACATTTCCAATAAATGTTAGATATCAAATAGATTTTCTTTGCGCATAGCCTACTGCGCATTCCTGCTTTGCAAAAGACTTCAACGAAACCCTTTCTAAGCACCAAGACTTCAGTTTTATTTTATATGCTTCTTATTTAAATATTTGCCCGTGAAGCACATTACCTACCTACATTAACTACCTAAAATAAATCCGCCTTACTAGGTTTACCATTTATGACCATTTATAATCGCTTCTAAATTAATAAATCGCAAAAAGTTGTATGTATTCGGTACCTTCGTAATAATCCCTAGCGCACAATATCTCAGTCCACCATTATTATCACCATAATGGTTCAAGACTATTATGGCCGGAAAGGAAATTCTGAAAAAACACTGCAAATAATACTCCGTGAGCTATGGAACCGAACCGCTCCGCTAGGTGGCAGCACATAGCGCTATTCGCAGCGTATATTATTTACCAGGGTTATATACCTACGTATGTCGTTATATAAGTGAACAGAAAGCTACGTTCGCGGCCCGGACAGAGCGGGGGCGCGCGGGGGAGGGCACACACACAGCCGAACCGCACGCACACAGGCGCGCCGCGACACGTCCGTGTGTATCGAGCCAGCGAGCGCGCCAACCGACTCTACGTATTCTTATTATTATGAAAGGAGAAACGCTTTTTGTAGGGCAAGAACTAAATTTGTAGCATTACGGCCGATAATAAAGATCGTAAACTCATTTCAGAGTGAAGTTTGTCTTACGGCTAAGAGATGTCGCTGGTGAGTTTTGAGTGTTTTGACGCGTGATGACGTACGTCTCTGCTTGACTTTTAAATGTATGTATATAGATTACATATATCATATAGTTTCAATGAGTGGACCGTGGTCAAAGTCTTTTGCAATTCTTCCTCTTTTAGAAGACTTATGTTAGGTATATTTGATTGTGATTTTTAATTTTATCACAATTAAAATAAGAAGCGAACAAATTAGGTAGAGCTTAATAGCGATAGATTTCCGGATATTTAGCGACTGTCTGAAACTAAGAAAGTTTAACAACTATGATGATGACTTTTATTCTATAAGACTAATCTAGTAAGATATTATGAAAGAGCCTGTCCATAAAAAAGAAACGAAAGGAACATTATTTACAAATAGAAAAACAATTTTATGAGGCATTAAAACAACTCTAACTTTTAGTGTCTCCAGTGGACTATAATATTTCGTAGTTGATACTAGAGAACCTACTTTACTAATCAAACTTGAATCTTGTTAGACATTTTTTTCCTTATTTAAAAATTTTAAGTCAAATCATGATTATATTATATGACCTAGGTCTAGAGCAATTTTAAAAGTAACCTTTACGAAGAGCTAAGATATTAAATTTGCTTTAAACGATTCCAACAAGATACTTTCGGAACCACAGACAAATAACTTCTTAAATAAGTTACCTACTTCTCTAATTTTCGTGCTCGGAACAAAGAGCCGTTTCTATATCTTCCGCTAGGCGGCGTCAGTGTGTCGCTGCATCATAACTCGTGTGTGTCCACCTTTACTACTTCCCGCCAAAACAAAGCGCGGGAAACTGCAAAACGGCAACTTTCACACATATTTTGAAACAACTCGTATTACCCTCGTAGCACTTAGCTCGTAGCGACATTGTCTACGAGTTAATGAGGGCAATTAATAATCTTTGTCGAATTGCATTTTATATTGCTTGGTTTCAGTTTGAATTGCATGGACGTTTCCAACATGGAAATTTCCCGAAGACCTTTAGTGTATCTTAGTAGTGGGATGTTATACGGTAGTGGGATATATTGCGAAGGTATGTATCATCATCATCATTACCCCTATTTACGTTTCCACTGCTGGGACACAGGGACTTCTCTCTTGACGAGAGAGATTAGGCTTTAATTTACCACACTCGCCAAGTGCGGGTTTAATCTCTTAAAAAAATATCTGAATATGACGTTTTCCTCACGATGTTTGCCTTCGCCGTTTTCAAAGCCCATATAACTTTTTAAGAAAAAAAATCTAGACGAGCTCGGCGGGATTTGAACCCACAATCTTGAGAATGGAAGTCGAATGTGCTCCCAATTAGCCAACACGGCGAACGTATTGTTAATGTACTAAAGTTTATAAGCATTGCGACATGTGGCACTACTCGCGTTCATTATTATGTTCTGTGCTCGCGGTATATTCTACAGTACATTACGTCGACGACCTCTGTGGCGCAGCGGGCGAATAGACGTCTGCGACGCTGGAGGTTGCGTGTTCGATTCCCGGGATCCAATCTTAAATGAGGTGATAAGAAGAAAAGCGTGACTTGCCGAAATATGCAGGACAGGATATAAGTCGCAATGAAAATGAATGGTCGATGGGGTCAGAAACTTCTCGAATTTTCTAAACAGCGACAGACGGTTTCACGGTGGATGCAAGCAGCTTGCGACCGTAATAAATGGAAATCATTAAGGAAGTCCTATGTCATATGTAAATTTTAAAATGATATTTTTTTAATAAGGCCACCAGGATATAACGAGTTTTATAAAATAAAAAATAATCATAATTATTATTCCATGGAATGTGTTCTCGAGTCTGAAAGACGAGAACGCTAGTTACATTAATTGGTCATAATAACTGAATTCCATTTTAGTAATTCTCGTACATATAAATGTTTTTCTAAGCATTCTCTTTTTTATTTACAACATACCCTGCCTAGCGGCTTTGTCCGCGTTATAATAAAAAGTAGATAGTCGATTTTTTAATTCCAAATTAATTTCATCTAAAGCGCTTCAGCCCTTTTGCTATGAAAGTAAAATAAACATCTACATTTATCTTCATTTTACTATAAAATGTTTTAATAACCTACATTTTCATATTTGGACAATTATTGTTTGTGTTTTTTTGTAAACTTTTAGGTAAATCGATTAAGCCGTTCTTGAGTTATAAATAGTTTAACTAACAAGACTTTCTTTTATGTATATATAGTTATAAATAATAGATATACCAGTTAGCAATTAGCTGTCAATAAACGTTGTCACGCGAAATAAGTTTATAAGAACAGTCTGCGTTACACAAACCATAAGCCAATCAACCCTCACACTTTATTTCCAACTAAAGCCCTAGTAAATATGCAGGATAACCCGGCGGAAAGCACGGTCAAATATTTCAGTCAAATAGCCCTTATCCTAAAACGCTTAGCAACGGTTACGGGCCAGGCTCAGAACGGTTGCGAACCTCCTCCCCTGAGGATGAAACAGGACATGATGATAGCATTCACAGAACCACTGAAGAATTAAAAATACTACTTTATAATTATAACAAGCGGACGATATATATGGAGGCAACTGGAACAAGAATTTGAATTGCCTATCCTGTATCCCAGACCTATCTATACTAATATTATAAAGCTGAAGAGTTTGTTTGTTTGAACGCGCTAATCACAGGAACCGCTGGTCCGATTTAAAAAAATCTTTCAGTGTTGGATAGTCCATTTATCGAGGAAGGTTAAAGGCTATATTTGATGAAAAAAGCAAGCGAAGCTGTTGGCGGTAAATGTAAGTATATCAACCAAATTTCATTTTAATTTTTTTTTTAATTGTCAATTTAGTTTCAGTATCATATATTGAGCCTTTAAACACAATATCCCTGAAAACAAACTAACTTACTCCATGACCGAAACATAGATTTATTATTAGTAAAACATAGAATACAAACCTTTGGCTAGGAGGAAGCCCATGCCACGTAGTTGACGTAGCCTCTTATCCCTAACGCGTAGCAACGGGCCCAAAAAGGTTGCGTACTCATGGGACTGGGGTAAGAGGGTGCGTGAGCTAATTACTACTGAATATTTTACTATAAAATGTATAATATGAAAAATTTCAACAAATTTTATGTAAAATTAGAAAGAAGAACGAAGTTAAAAAAAATCGTCTCCCAATCATAAGTCCTAAGGTACAAACAGAAACAAAACAGTGAACTCGAGACCGTCTTCTTTTTTTGAAGTCGGTTAAAATATCGTCCACTATTTAATATAGTTTGAGACGTTTCTTCCTTCATAAATAAAGACTAGGGTTTGTTATCACCTCATTATATCATGCTCTTTGAGATAAGTTAATGTTTATAGTGACCAAGTTCAACATAAATTAGGTCCATACTCCGTCCGTACGCACAAAGTTTACACTTCCCATAAGTCGACAAGACTAAATATTTTTTAATTTAATACGATAATAATTTTGACGAACTCTGTGGCGCAGCGGGTGAAGGGTCGCCTGCTACGCAAGAGGATGCGGGTTCGATTCCCGCCTCGGGACAATTATTTTCGTGGTCTGTTAATATTTGTTCCGAGTGTCTGGGTGTTATAAATGTATAATAGAATATATCTGTCTATGTATGTATCATAGACCGGGGCAAGTGTGACATTGGGGCAAGTGTAACATTTTCAAATTACTCGGCTTAAACACGTTTTACGCCTAAGCGCCATCTATAAATAATAAATAAATAAATAAATAAATATTGCTGGACAATTTTTACACAACGACATCTAGCCCCGTGGTAAGCTCGAAGCTTGTGTTACGGGTGCTAGATTTCTGATATATTTAATATAATATACATACATAGATAGATATTTTTTATTATACATATATAACACCCAGACACCCGGAACAAATATTTGCAGATCATACAAATTGTTGTACCGAGGCGGGAATCGAACCCGCAACCTCTTGCGTCGCAGGCGGACCTTCGCCCGCTGCGCCACAGAGGTCGTCATGAAACAATAAATAAACGTTTTTCCTATTAATTGGTGCAACGACAGGTAATATAGCGTCAGCTGTTTTCGCGCTACACGCCATTTTCCAAAACAAGTGGATTAATGTCAGGACACTCAAATTTCGGGGGATGTTCATTTGTATTTTTTTGTAAGTTGCGGAGTTGTTTTCGACTAGTCCAAAGGTGAGGGACCAAAACTAATATCGGTAATTGGAGTGTAATATGTTACTAGGACCTAAAGCTCAATATTCTGTAAATTACGAACTCTGTTACACTTACCTCGCCTAAAATCTAACATGAGGTAAGTGTGACAGTGTCACACTTACCTCGATACTCTTGTATGAGAATAACATTACTAGTGATGGACATCGTATTTTAAATGAATATATTTTATTTATTTTTCTTTATTTAAAATTGATGAACGAAGGTGAAAATTGAGGCAGTGAGTTTATGAATTTTGAGAAAGATGTTTGATGATTTTTGTATAGAGTAGAGTCCCTAACATTTTTTTTCCATATCGCCGCGAACTGTGATTGTTATAATATATTTGGATAGAAGACACCATGTACTATGATTGAGTAAAAAATTAAAATGTTTTTACTACTTCTGAGATACTTTTTCAATTTATTTTCTAACTAGCATAACATGATTTAATGGATAAAAATACCTGAGGCAAGTGTGACATATAATTTATTAGTGTCACATCACTATTTCTCTTAAAATCTGTTGCACTTGCCCCGTGCGGATATAAATCTTTTGCTATGCAAAAAAGAACGATCACTACATAGACCTAGTTCATAAAATGCGTTAATATTAGTAACGGCTCATCGAAATTCACAGATACAACAGACAATACTATAGACAACAGGAAATAAACGTGTTCTGTTACACTTACCCCAGTTGTGGGGGAACTGTGACAGTCTCCAACTTTGATTCGTTTTACTTGCATAAAGTCTATAAAAACTACTAGGAGATTTTAAAATACTTGATCAAACGTACAATAAAACAATAATTAATGTGTTAGAACTTTTCTTTTTGTGTTAAATCATCTCAGCGTAGAAATATTTAATTACAAACTTTTGAACCAATGAATTTGTGTCACACTTGCCTCGGTTTACCTTACATAAACTTTTTGCAGATCGTACAAATTTCTGTCCCAAGGCAAGAATCGAACACGTGCTTTCTTGCATCGCATCAGCAAGAACTTTTTCATCAACGAGTGTGAGCTGAACACTAATCTGTCAGTCTAAAATTAATCAATACAAAAAAACATAATACATAATATGTTTTATATATTTTTTATCTATGAAACATGTATAATAAAGCCTTATACCACAGAGCATATTATTATTATTACCTACTTTCATAGACTAATAATAAGTCTATGCTAAGTTTAAAAGTGTTAGTAAAACCTACTTAGTACATAGGTACTAAGTAGGTTTTACTAACACTTTTAAACTGAGAATAATTTAATAGAACATGATGATGGCAGCTTATACTGTAGGAAGTTTAAACTGAGGAAATCGAAACTTAATTTAAAATACACGGCAGGAACTGAGAAGCTTTCATCTACCTATTTCGAGGAGCCATTCTGTGCCAGATTATATTGATAGACTCTTTATATATGTTACGGCTAATACCCGAAGTGCGGCTACACCTAGTTCTAGCCGGTTAGAACTAGGTGTAGCCACTTGCTCTTGGTTAAACCTAGTATTAGCCGATTATTTTCGGGTAAAACTAGGTCTAGCCTTCATCATACCGGCTACAACTAGGTCCAGCCATTCCCTGTTGGATAAAACTAGGTCTAACCGATATCACTCCGGCTAGAACTAGGTCCAGACAATCCCTGTTGGATAAAACTTGTTATTCTAATAAATAGTTTATGTTACTTTATAAAAGTGTGATTTATAATTAAAATAACATTCTATAAATTATAATATGCAACTACTTATTGTCTGTTGTTAAAAAAATGTTCCTGGTTGTTTCTATTATATTAAAAATTGCACACTATGTACAGCCAATCCCTGCTAGATAAACTAAGACACGCGCCGCTGCTGCAGATAGTGAGTCACAATCGCTAGTAGACCTGCAGTAGATCAGCAGCAGCAGCGCGTGTCTTAGTTTTATCTAGCAGGGATTGGCTGTACATAGTTGTAGCCGGCATGCTATCGGCATAGCTTTTTTTAGATATTAAAAAACATCCAATAAAAAGAAACATAGAGAGTTTTTTTATTCTTATAAATCACATTGTAATAATTAACATAAATTATTAGGAGTGCAATTTTTAATATAATAGGAACATCAGGAACATTTTTTAACAACAGACAATAAGTAAGTATTTGCATATTATAATTTAAGGAATGTTATTTTAATTATAAATCACACTTTTATAAAGTAACATAAACATATTTATCAGAATAACAAGTTTTATTCACCAGGAATTGTTTGGACCTAGTTCTAGCCGGAGTGATATCGGTTAGACCTAGTTTTATCCAACAGGGAATGGCTGGACCTAGTTGTAGCCGGCATGATGAAGGCTAGACCTAGTTTTACCCGAAAACAATCGGCTAATACTAGGTTTAACCAACAGTCAGTGGCTACACCTAGTTCTAACCGGCTAGAACTAGGTGTAGCCGCACTTCGGGTATTAGCCGTAACATATAGATTAATTAATAAAGAATAGTCACACGAGCGACTTCGCAGCGACAAAAAGGAGGAAATGCGAGATAGGTTTCCTACAAGACTTTTTTCCTCAAGAGTGCCGTGTGGTGCGGGCCTAAGAATAGAACCAATCCATGTCGACCATCATCTAGCGGCGAGCGCAATGGGCGAAGGTCCGTTTGCGGCGCTAGAGGTTGCGGGTTCGATTCCCGCCTCGGGGTAAACATTTGTTCAGTGTCTGGATGTTGTGTAATTGTGTACCTACTTCACACACACTCTGTTTATAAATAAATATCTGATGATATAATTTTTCATTTCGAAAAAGCTTTATTTTATTCAGTTGCTGATGGAATGATAGTTTCGTGGTGGGATTAATTTAATACTGCATTACGGACATCGCGAAAAACAGAGTTTATTAATATTAGTCGCGTCGCGGCTTTGTATCAATTTTGCTGACTGTAATGATCGGAAAATACGAACAAATTGATGGAAATCGTAATTTCAGAGTAATTAGGACACGTGTACAGTATGATGAATATTACATGATTTTTACTGAAGGTATAATGTGAGTTTAATATGTGTTTCACTGCCGTTTTCCGTTTTTTGCACATTTGGCGAACTTATATAACGAATCTAGACATTAAACTTAAGCAAGATGCATCCTTAACTTAAGTCCAGAACCTGTATGTGTATAGTCTGTCTTTTAGAACCCCTTTCATCTTTCTATGACTAATATTGAGGGGTCTTGCTTGGCCAATGGCGCATGAGTCACGTTAGGAGTCATGAGTCACTTCATATATAAAGTAAGCTGTCAAATGTGTCAAATGCATAGATAGAGTTCATCCTCCTAAATCCCATTCACCGCAAGATACTGAGGCATAGGCATTTTGGTCTTTCCTTTACTAATATTATTATTTTAGGACGACCTCTGTGGCGCAGCGGGCGAAGGTCTGGCTGCGACGCAGAAGGTTGCGGATTCGATTCCCGCCTCGGAACAAATATTTGTACGATCCGCAGATATTTGATATGAGTGTCTGGGTGTTATTATATGTATACTAAAAAATATCTATTAATGTATGGATATTACAAAATCTAGCACCAGTAACATAAGCTTCGAGCTTTGTTTCGCAGTATAATTATGTTTGAATAGTCAACCATATCGATCATTACATCGCACAGAAACTTTTGTCCAAACTGGTAGACCACTTTCTTGGCCGACTGTACCAATTCCAAGATCTCCAGAGCCCGGTAATTGTGGAGGCTGTTCTGGTGACGAAGCTTCTAATTACAGCTCAACCGGATGCAGCGGCGCCGGAAACCGCCCTCAAAGGTCACGGATTGAGCTGACAAATACCTTGTTTGCTATCGACTATATTGATTCACGGCTCAATTATTATGTACCTACCTACAACAATATACGCCCCGTAACTTAGCTTATTATAAAATGGGACGCTAAGTGGTTCTATAGAGGCAAAATTACACTGTGCTTAGTGTTAGAAGAATTACCTTAACCGCGAGAATAGGGTGGTACTATTCTTAGGCCGGTACCACAACCAACGTGAATTCGATTAGAAAACCGGGTAGCAGTAGTCGTTATGTTGTGAACTATACATATACAACTAAATATTGATGGACAATTCGTGGTAAACTTGAAGTTCGTGTTACGGGATAGGAACTAGATTTCTAGTATAATTAATATGTACCTATAATATACATAAGTCGATATATTTTTATACATAGAAAACACCCAAAATACCCTGAATAAATATTTGCTGTTTGTATTATTTTGTATCCTGGGAATAGGGCCCGCAACCCGCAACCTCTTGTGTCGCAGACGGACCTTTGCCCGCTGCGCCACAGAGGCCGTCAAACCAGCCAACTATGGAGTCTTATTCCTATCGCTAATCCGCACATAGGGATAACAATTCCCGAATATTACCTTAAAATGGTACCTTAAGTCGAAGACCTCGAAATGATTTTCAAATCTGATGTATCAAAAAAATTACCGCGAAGTTAAAATCTGAATATCTACATTTTATAAAATATTAACACTAACTACAGATTTAATCCGACCAAAAAGCGCAGCTACAAATTATTCAGGTGAATTTTCCTGACCACATTCATGCATTAGCGCGCCAATTTGATTTTTCCCGCTCTTCCACCTCTACCCATAATTTATCAGCGAGAGCGTTCAGAATCTAATAACTTTGTCTATGACAATATTCAGGACCAAAATAGATAGGACGGAGCCCGAGTTGTTCTTTGTATCAGCCCCTAAATAGAGTGCGTAATAGGAAGGGGAGGCAGGCCCCTTTCCGCGCATGCGCGCCGCTGCTTTATCGGTTTTATTACAACGGTTTTGTTGTTTTCTCGCGATAATTTTGTTTAATTCTATCATTTAAATTTCGTATTCCATTTTCAATTTTGAATTTATCAAATGTGATGCTAATGTTTAATGCTTTACTTTTACTTTATATTAGGTCGTTTAGATGTAGTTAGATCCTTCGGTTCGGTAAGTGATCTGTCACTGATTCCGTAGTAGGTAGCTGAAAAAAGCTAAGAATACAACGTCTTCCTTTATTTAAAACTAAAAAATTTGGAAGTAGGTACCTAATGCGACGTTCCATTTCATTTAAGTTAGCTTTTTCGGGTTTTGCGTTCCATTTTTCCGAAAACCATTTGTTTTTGAAAAAGCGTTATTGTCGTACATAAGTGGAACTTTTAATTCATTTATAGGCGAAATAGGTCGTGGGTATGATTGGCTCCGGAAATTTTCGTTGCAGGCTACCTATAATCCTAGATAGATAGTCTATAATATAATGATACATATAATAAGTACATAATATTATAATGTAGATTAATGGAGTAATTTAAAGATATTGATTTGATGATTTTATTTACATGTTTCAAAAGGATTAGGTACTTATAAAAATTAAAATAAAACGTATCGTGTCTTTTTCGCTTGAAGAATTAAGTTTAATTCAAACGTAGCTTAGCCACAGAAACTGTTAGTGATGATGACTGAACCCTCAAAACGTCTTACTCCAGAGCCCAGAGGCTGTGAATGATGATGATATCAGAATCCAGAGAGATGTGTTTCGGAAGGGTGCGCTGTCAGCCGCTCGGCAGATGTGCGCGGCACGTGGCGCGGCCCGCGAGCAGCCATTATTATTTAGTCTATGGAACAGAACCAAGATGGCGGTGGGGAGTTCCCGCTCTTTTCATTCGTTTGTTACCCGGTAGAGACATCGATGTTTATTCCACTCGAACTTTTTAGCTAGTATTTTTAGCTTTTAATAGGAGTTACCTTAATTCTTTCTGATGGGTCTGTGCTGGTTGATCCGCGCGGTTGCCAAGACTATTATATTCTGTTGCAGATGTTCTCTACAGGCCAGCTGAATAATACCTAAATTCTAAAAAGACAAATATTTACTTATAATTTAAATCTATAAGTCGGCTAATTAGCCACGAGCCTCACTTTTTTTTTCTTTATGATAAAAGACGAAAAAATGTTTGCGCACCATATATTTTTCGAGAAAAAAATCCAATAGCGTGGTACGAACCCCCTACCGACGAAATGAAAGTTCAACTATGCAAATACTAAGTATTTAGATATATTTACACTGTGATTAAAATAGCATTTATACGTCCAAACAGAAAATATCTGTTTTGAAAATAACAATAAAAAGTTACCCAAAAGTTTCATCCTTTCTGGAGTCCGGGAAAATTGTGAAAGTCTAAGTTACAAATCCCTGAATAAACAACTTGGGACTCCGGCGGATATGGTTTTGAAGCCTTCTATTTAATTAGGAGTTCGACTCAGCGCCGAACATTCAGGTTTACCTTTAGAAATTAAAAGATTTGCTGTAAGCTGTGAAAACATTGATATCTATGTATTATTATTATCTAATAAGTACCTATCATAAAGTTTATTTGTCACCATGTTGCTTAGCATAACCACCTTATTTACGTTCCCATAGTTGGGACACAAGGACATCTCTCTTCACGACAGAGATTAGATGCTAAGCCACGCCATACACAAAGCTGGCCAAGTGCAGGTTGGTGTATGTCACATGTCTTTCAGACTTCTCAGAACATGCCAGTTTCATCACGATGTTTGCGTTAAGGTGTTTTATATGGTAAGTATATAGTTTAACAAGAATATAAAACCAAACGTTGGGGTTTGAACCTATGGAAAGGAAGTCGACTGTGCTCCCACGGCTTTTTCTAATTCGATCAATGTTCCTATCAGGGTTGTTGCTGATATCAGCATCAGCATCAGCATCCGCTGATGATCAGCATTAAATTAGACATCAGCATCAGCATCCGCATCCGCATCGATCGATGCTGATTTACGATGCTGATGTTCGAGTCGCAACTTGTTCGAAACGGTCGGGCTTAACGCGCATTTTTGTACAAATTAGGTAAACAAGCACAATCCTGTTTATTCGTTGCACTACACATTGCGTCGAGATAAAGTACAGGTTTTTGTGCTCGTCCGTGTATTTAATACACTATTATAATATTATACACTAGCTAGTGAAACCACATTTTATCATGTAGGTTCAATAGATTAGATTGATTCAATGCTAACTTTTTAGGGTTCCGTAGCCAAATGGCAAAAAACAGAACCCTTAAAGATTCGTCATGTCCATCCACCCGTCCGTCCGTCCGTCCACCCGTCCGTCCGTGCGTCTATATGTCACATCTCAGCCGTTTTCTCCGAAACTATAAGAGCTATAAATCTGAAATTTCATAATCAGACGTATTCCGTGAACCGCGCTAAGATTTCATAAAACAATTGATAAAAATTAATTACATTTAAGGGTCCCATTCCCATATACTAAGAACCGAAACTTTAAAAATAAAATTTCATCGAACCATCGAAAAGAAAGTGTGGGATATCTATGAATCTTCTAGGTCTTCAAAATAATATTAAGGTTTCTAACAGCATTTATTTCTAAACTAAATAATTTGGCCGAGAGACTCTTCCAAAGTGGAATGAGTGTCCCCCCCCCCTCTAACTTTTAAGATATGAGGATGATGAAGCTAAAAATAAAGCCGAATTCTTTTTTATAAAACGTCATAAACTACTTCATAAATACAAACTTTAAATTGCAAAAGAAAATTACAATCAACTAAAAAAAGACGGACAGACAGCGGAATAGGGCCCCATTGGCACTCTTTGGGACGGAACTCTAACGGCATAATTTATCAAGACTCCGTTTCGATGATGAAAGGAGGAAAACTTGATCAGACACGCACTTGGCCAAAATCAGCATCAGCATCAGCATCCGCTGATGTCAAGATCAAAAATCAGCATCAGCATCTGCATCCGCTGATGTGTCAAAAACCTGCATCAGCAACAACCCTGGTTCCTATATTATAATCTGAATGCATATACAATATCTGCACAGAATAAAATTCTATTTATCGAGATATGCAGAATATATCGCAAAATAACAGTAATTCAAACGATAAAATCGGAATGGTTTTCTAGAGACGGTCCACGGCCGCGTCATTGCGTCTATGGTCAACCGGTTTCAGATCTCATCTACCTCTGCACCACGAGACGCTTCAACGATATAAGTCGCTTCTTCAATAAAAAATATAATCACAACGATAATTTCTCTCGTCGGCTGTCGATGTGGTTTCTTGGTAGAGGGTGGCCGATATCCAGCACAGAATCGGTGTTGGTTCAAACAAATTTAAAAGTCTTGGTTTCGTTTAAATTTATTTTCTTTCATTTGAGATACGACAAATTTTAAACTACTTCTGTTTTGTATTATAGTTATTGTAATGATAAAGCATTAAATATCTAGATTTTATCCTCTCAAGCGTTGAGCGTTCCATTAACGGACATAGAAAACTTTGCCGCTTGCGTGGATGGTCTTGTCAGAGGACCCGCAACTGCTACGATCACAAGGTTCAGTTCCGAGCGTATTTTGGCGATCTTATAGTTCCTACTCTATCGAACACATGAAAAATCGTATAAGAAGGAACTGACTCTCGCTCTCACATAAAAAATCGCATGTCTGTGGTACAAAAAAAAATGAAATTTGTTGTTTGAATCTGTGACTAGTTTAGTAGCACTTGCGTGATTCACTGCACTGAAAAAAAATTGTATGGAATGTATGCTATTTGTTTTTTAATTTTATCATATATATAAGATAGCATAAAAATAATACAATATTACTACCACCAATCGTTTATTTTTTTAATTATAAGAAAATTAAAGTTAAGTCTTGGAGGTTCATGTTATTTCACCTCTAATAGTTGCTATGTTAACCAAACTTAAGTGAAAGTGGTATAAGAAATTGCAAAAATTTATCTCATTTATAAAATTAACTGTAGTTTTACATGATTCCAACTAAATTTAGAGAAAATCAAGTTTTTCCAAACCTAGGTCACAAAAATTTGTGCTCAAACTCTTATCTGTGAAAAGTCCTGTAATGGGGTCCACAGATACGGACAATTCGTCATTTAGATGCCTCACGGCTGAGAGGATATGCAGGTGGCAATGAAGCGATGGTTTATGAAAAGGTAGGTCTCTAATCTGAATCTCGATACAAGACGGAAAGCGCAGCGTCGGACGTCAGCGACAATTATTGATTAATTTATTTTTAATTCGTTCAGGATGGTTGAAGGCTGCTTGCAATACTAAAGCGAGCAATAGCCTTTTTACAGCTCAAATAATTATGGTATTTAATCTACATGTTTCGTGAGAACATAATCTTCTGTTCTTAAAATGTATTAGAAGCTTAGTTCAGAAGGTTCAAAACGTTTGTTTCCGGGTCTTTAAGCCGAGAGCTCTGTTATGGTGTTTTATTAATTCAACAAGTCTAAATAGACCATTAAAACTTTATCTATCAAACAACAAACATACAGTGCTCTTGGTATTAAATTCTCTTTAGCTTTCAAACGAATTTGTTTGAAATTTTGGGTGAAATTTCTGGTTCATTATACTTAGTCTAGTCGGCTTCTGTGGCGTTGTGGCCGACAGTTTACTTGCTGCGGACTTCAGCGTATACAAACCAATATTTCTCATCGACGAATGTCTAATGATATATGCAAGTACTGGTTCCCGTCTGGAATCGAACCCACTAAAACTCAGACACAGTTCAATTTGGCATAGAAAACACACAAGGCATTTTTACCAAGACATAATATCCAAATCAACTGGTAGTGTAATCGTACCATCACTAGATGTAGATGTATGAATAAAGATACTAATGCCTGAAACAAGTACCGAGCTAACTTTTTCCGTGTTGGTAGTTTATGCATAAAAAATCCATATCATCGCCAGAATATCCTCGCCAGCCTTTTACTAAATATCATCCTCAAATCGGATGTCTACTCGAGAAAACGAATTCGATAATATCGATACAGTCTACAAAACCATAAGGATTGATTTTGTTTACATAGCTATCAGAGTAGACCTACCAGAACTACAGGAAGAAACCGAAATAAAATCAGGTCGCGCGACCGAGAATTAGAAAGTGGGATAGAGTCGCCGAATTTCGTAGGAGAAAGGTAACGTGCGACCTGTTCGACGCGAGTAAAGTAGCGCGTAACGCGAGTGATAAATCCGCTCGCCGGGCCCATTCTCGCCGCCGTAATGATATCGCATTCGATAAGTGTTTAGATAGGGTTTATATATTCAAATGCTTATTGTACGATAACATGATACTCTACAAAGTAGTAATGATGATTTTAACTGGAAAATATTCGGTATTGTTATTTTATTTATTTATGTATTTAAAAAAATATCTCTGTAAATAGGGGTGATAATGATGATAATTGTGATGAAGTTATCTAATTACATATAGAGCCAAGTCTAATAACTTAACAAGGCTCCACTTCACATAATATTATAAATAATTATAAAATATATGACTTCACATTTGACTTGCAGTCTCGCGCTTAACATGAATAAGTTAATACGAGCCACCAAAAAATATAAACGAGAAAATAATATAAAATCCAGACATTATTTTTATGTATGACTTTACTTAACACAACACGAAACACACTCCTATTTCTCTCCAAATTTATCTATAAAATAAGTTTATTTCAAACTATTTGCGGACGCAAAATTGAAATTAGGAAAAGCGATTGACCTAAAACTAAAACAGTGCGATAACGAAGCTATACCTTGAACCTATGTTGAGATCTAACCGCTATCCTAATAATTCCCAAACAAATGCTGCCAGACGGCAATATTCTTGAAATTCAGCTTTCAGGACTTACTTGCGGCCCTTTTACACTTGTGCTGGAGCAATTGCTGTTGTGTGTAAAAATTATGTCGGTATGTTCGAAATTAGAATGCAGTTGAAACAAATGCAGTCAGGACGAGACTGATTGCCTTGTCCTATCCCAATGTGGATCCAATAATGTTGTCCAATATTAAGTTACTAGAAAGGCGATTGAAAACGTCTATGAGTAAACGCAATATTTATTTTTGCGTGCAATAGATAGGTATTATTATCACGGTCCAGTATTAAAATGTTATCTTATAAATACCTAAGAAATATTATATTAATCTATATTTATTAGATTTCTTATGACGTCGTCAGCCTTTGTAAATCCCATTTGTAAATCTGTAGGCTAAAGAAAGATACCTACTCAGAGAAAATATATTCTTTCAGCATGTCGCCTGAAGCCAATTAGCAGGTTTCCTCACGACACATTCCTTCACCGTTAAAAAACAAATGCGCATTTTTTTTTCGATAAATAATTCAGAGGCGCTTAGGAATGAAAGACGTCCTCCCAACGAATCTAAACAGTTACATTAACAAGCAATGAAATACGGCAAAAGCCTATCTAGGCAATCTAGTGCCTAATATGCTAGGTCTCTAAGATTCAGGGTACAATACTCTGCAAGGGTGTGCAAGGGCAGGTCGTGGGGTCGGGCCGAGGACGCGCGGGCAAGCACCGCCCCACAGAATACTTAACAGTTTGTTGCCAAGGGTAAAGGGTGCCTTCAACCGTTGAGCACAGCGAAGGGTTGCATAGAGACGACTCTATGTATTTTTCGTAACTTTCTTCTGTGCAATTTCAATTTCGGTCAGAACGGACAATAGGGCTAGTCGGTTGTATATTACGCGAAAGTTTGTAAGGATGGATGTAGGTAGGCCGTAGGTAAGGTAAGGTAAGGTAGGTACTTAACCTACATTGTTTTGCTTTTTGAATTGGAACCAACAAACTTCGGAATTTAAAGTTGAGCGTCCAAATAAGCCAACACGGGCAACACGGTTTAATACGTAAAATAATTTTCAAGATTTTAGAATTACAAAAAGCAGCCTCTATGTCCAAGAATGATTCATGCCATGCTCTTCTATAAACCCCAAGCCTATAAGCGCTGCATTTCGAACTAGCTGTAGGTAGGTACTATCGTTGTTTTCAACAGCTCGCGTCTAAAAAATTGGTTTATTGGGTGAGCCTTATAAACTTTAGATTTGGATTTACGTCAGTGTAGTATAGGTACGAGGATACGTTTTGATATAACTTTTGCTCTTTTCATTTTATTCTTGATCAATAGTGAACGTGACGAGGGAAACCCTAATGATGATTCTCTTTTTAAAATTGACAGTTCGAAATTCAATTCGGTAGAGAAGTTCCCTAAAAAAATAAAGCGATTGTTTTATCTTTATCACACATCGGTTTCATTTACAACGGTGTATTTCAAACCAGAAACGATATTTTTTATCCCATTTAAAAAAGAAATATATATACTCGTAACTGGGTATGAATGCTTGGCTGAATTTCGATCTCCCACCGATTTGATGTATCCGACATCAATGAAAATGTACCTAGATGTTATAGACCAATTCGTTCATCAGTGTCGCAATTAAAGTCTGAGGGAATCAGCTAGTGAACCACTAGTCTTATTCTTGGTCAGCCTCCATGGCACAGCGGGTGAAAGTTTGACGACGCAAGAGTTCGATTTCCGCCTCGAGACAAATGTTTGAACGAATTGAAGATTTTGTTGCGGGTGTTTTGGGTGTCTGTATGTTTTGTATGAATTTTTATGTAGTGTATTATTTTATAGTTTCTATCTATATCTATATTTATCAGATTTATTAATTACCTCCCGTGGAACAAACTTCAAGCTTTCCACGAGGCTAGATGTTGCTGTGTGAAGAATATGCATGAGTTATGTTATGACTTTATTTATTTTTGTACATTTAACTGCCACATATTGGTTTTCCCATATCAAAATGAAAAGCTCGAGTATAAGTAGATGACTCCGTTACAGTAAATAAGCTCTATTTTCAGCTGACCGCCATTTTCCTTTGCGAGTGCAGTGATGCAGGATACACGCACACATGTATAATAAGCTTTGACATACTGGATTGTTTATTTTTTGCTAATTAACCAGCTGTTTGCTTAAAATTGTTTGATTGTAGCACTCGCCAGGATTCGTAGCGTTTGCTACGCGATGCTACGAATGTTTATTTCCTGGTTTAATGTTATTTAAACGGTAATGTCATCGTGGGTTAAAATCATGTGTTTGAAAATGTTGGTAGGTGTTTTATGTAGGTAGCTTAGTACCTAATAAAGAAGGGAGACAGGTGAAATTCAATATTTCCTAATAACCTACGCTTTGTTACCTTGTTTGTCCGTATAAAAATATTTGGATACCAATAAATCACACTCGTAGGAAGATAAAATAAGGAAAAACATTGTAAATACAGGTATTTATCTATTATATTTCTATTCTTCTCCCTTTTTGTCAAATTAGTCCCAAGAGAAGGAAAAGGTCACGTTCATGAAATGCTAAGTTTATCTCATAAATCTCAATCAAGATCGGACTGAAACCGCACCTTTACTGAAATCCTGAATAATAAAACCCTAAGTAAATACTAACTGTTCGATACAAAGGTTTGGGCGAATTTCATGAGAAAATAAACTAGGTGCCTTCTCTGTATAATCCTAGAGTTTACACCAACTTTTGGGAAGGTATTAGGCAAGCTGGAAATTTGTACCACGAAATTGCAGATCTGGCTGCTGAATAAACGGACATATTTTTGGATCACCTAGGCACATCAGAAACTGTATTTAAGATAATGATATGTAGTAGGTAGTAGCTAGAATGATTCTACAATTGAATTAATATTTGTTCCGGGTGTCTGGGTGTTATATATGTATAACAAAAATATCTATCTATGTTTGTATATTCTATTAAGTATATCAGAAATCTAGCATCCGTAACACAACCTTAGAGCTTACCACGGGGCTAGATGTCGCTGTGTAAATTGTCCAGCAATATTTACAACCATATTTACCTATTTATTTCTTTATTTATTCATTCAAAAAATCATAATAATACAAATGTTTACATGTAGTTTGCTAATATTTTTATGCTTGTATCTCTAGCAAAATATTAAGCTCCCGAGGTACCTAGTCAAATCGCGACGAAGGGGGATTAGGTTTTTAAAAACTAAATCCAAAATAAAAGACGGACAATTAATTCAAGAGTCGATGTTAGACTGAATTTTAATAAAAGAAATCCTAAGACTAAACATACTTATCGGAATGTAACACCTACGCAGCAGTCTGGGAGGCAGCTGCGTTTATGCGAACTAAGCGATCCCCATACGGGCCGGGAGATGTAACTCCTCCCTCCTTTAGTTCGAAATCATCCGAGGAACAATTTTTCGGAGGATGATTTCGAGCCGGGAAGATTTTACACAAAGAAAAACATTTTTTATAAATGAGAAAAGACACAAAACCTATAACTAAAATTATATATAAGACAATTGTTCCAATGCTAACAGTAGCCGTGTTCACAAAATTTTCACTTTGAATTTCACTTTTTTCTAACGCATACGATAAAAACTTTAGATTTGTTAACTCAATTCCACTTATTTTCACTGGTTTCACAATTTTCGGGGTTTCCAACTTTAGATTTTCGGGTAATGTTATTAATGGCAGCTTCGGGTAAGTGAGGTTTTCTCCAATAATGGTCTGTTTCCGTATGCGGTGATTTGCGACATTATATTCGCAATTATCGTCAACAGTAAGCAGATAAGTGCCAAGAAGACTGTAATGTAGAATTTCATTAGCACATATTCTTGTAAGGTCGGTGGCTGATTTAGAGTAAATTATAAAACGGTTTCTCTGGACTGCTTCTATCTTTACATCCTCCAGCTCCACGGGAATCTGTTTACATGGAACATCGTTCGAGTACCTCATCAGGGCAAGGATGCAGGTGTCTTCAGCTGGTACAAAGATCTGCGCTTCATCACAAAGGTAAGTTTTATCATCGATGAGCCGACAAGGAGAGTTCAGCGAGTTAGCCTTCAACCCTTTCACTATGAGGTATGGGTATTTGGGTAATATAATAAGGGTAAGGTTGGTTTCAGGTTGGGTAATGGGCAAAGGAACAATTTTATAATAAAAGTAAGTATCTTTCTTAACTAATGGAATTTCTATAACAAAAGTTATCTCACTATTCTTAAAATAAGATTTTAGTGTCATGGATTGTTCAATTTTTATAACATTATCAGGAGTGGCCTTAAATATAAGCCTGTCTGTTTTTTCTATAACATTAAGAATTTTAACAAGTTCATTAGAATTAATTATAGATTGATGTAAGATTCCTAATTTACTAAAAGCTAAGATGTTTTCAATCTCGTTCAATTTTGCGTAAATAATCTGAAAATTATGTAAAAACAAATTGAAAATAATTTCGATTTCATGGTTTCGGGAGTTAATAGAAATATCTTTGTTAATTTTATTAATTGAGTCGCTAAATTGCGCGAGATTGTTGGTTACTTTTACAGTAGAGTTTTCTAATAATTTCACCATTTCGGTTACAAGGGTAGTTTTCATTTCTATAGAGTGTTGGCGAGAATTCATGCTTTTTATTAAATTTTCATACTTAATTGCATCATTGTTATCCAAATTACCTGTGAGAGCTTTAATTAAAGAACCTAAGGGGTTGATAAGACCACGTTTCTGACGATTAAATGGGGAAATTTGAGAATACTTATCTAATGTAATACTGAGGACATGATCTACTTGTCGCTTTAAGTCATTGAGGTAAGCCGAAACAGATGTATTTATATTGGATTTTGAATCTATAACTAACTTACTAAATTGCTTATATCTATTCGCGTTTAAATCTAAATCTTCCTTAATGAGCTTTATATCTAATATCTTAATAACCAGCCAATTGTCGTAAGACATAAGGGCGGTTCCTTCTTTGATCGGGATCACGCCGGGGTTCTTCTCAAGCTTCTGGAGCTGAAGGGCCCGGGTCATCGCTACTTGGATCAGTAGCAGGACGAATCTGTGGAGGACGACGCACATCTTTAACAGGTACGTTAGTGATTCTAGCGTTAATTTCAACAGGAACAACGTTTTTATCTATTTTTCCTGTAACCTTAGCTTTCTGAAACCTAGGCTTATCTTTACTTCTACGCTTATTAACACCTGTAATAAAGATGCTTTCATCATCACGTAAATCAAAATAAGTCTCTCCTCCTCTATCTTTTTGAATTTTTTCCTTCCTGTTCCCCATTTTATAAGTTAAGTATTTATACAGGTACTTAGTTCTTTTTGCATGATCTCTTACCAATAGTTGAGTGAATTCTTTGTCAAAATCTGAATTAAATTGATTTTTAGATTCTGTATGACCGAATACAACTTCAAAGGGCGTAAGACCAGTCACAGAATGTATAGTCTGATTATAAGCCATTACAGCGTAAGTCATAGCCGATGCCGCGTCAGTTATCTTACGTTCATATTTTGCGAGACGGTAAATTTCTAAGATGGTTGAGTGAAACCGCTCTATTAACCCCATAGAATTAGGGTTGTTAGGTGTTCCTATATGAACCTCGACTTTGTAAAATGCTAACAACTCTTTCATGAGCTTATTATTGAACTCAGAACCAGGATCTGAACTTATTTTAGTAGGAGTGCCGTAAAATGAAAAATACCTTACTAGCGCTCTAACTACTTCAGGAGTTGATCTATCGGGAATTTCGAAGGCTTGGCCCAACTTACTAAATGCGTCGATTAAAGTTAGGTAATATTTGCCTTCAATAGAAAATAAATCAATGAACAGTTCCGCAAATGGTTTCGATTGAGTTTGAGTAAGCTGAATCTGAGGTTTAAACGGCCTTCTGTCATATTTCATGCGTTTACAGGTTTCACAAGAGTTAATGATGCCTGACACTGTTTCTTCCATGTTTGACCAAAAGTAGGTACGTTTTAGATGTGAGACAGTTTCTTTGATACCACGGTGACATGTCTTTCCTTGGTGGTATTGCAACACTATATCCTCTTGCTCCTTTTCGTCTGTCACGTTAATAACCCTATTCGTACACTCATAGAGCTGAACTGTATCCTTTTTAAATAATGCAAGTACTGCTTCAGAAAAATAACGACGGTGTGATTTATCCTCAAAGAAAAGAAAGTACTTGATTTTCGGCCTAATATATTCTTTCAAAAATTGCTTTATTAAGTCAACATTATCTAAAGGTAAGTGAGCTTCTAAAATTTTTTGCTTTGGGTGTGAACGAATTTTAACTTGTATTTCATTTTTAAACCATGAGTGTATTAAAATTTGGTTAGGTTTAGTATCTATAGCTTCATGCAGAATAGGGATACCGTTTGTGTCCATATCGTCTGCAGAATGCACTGTGTCCGTTCTAGAAGATATAGTTACCGTGCTACTACCAGGTGAGTTTGCGCTTAGGGTTCTTTCAGATGCGTGAGACGATGTTTCAGAAATTGACTGCACATTTCTTTCAGGACCTTCTTGTGATAATCTTGCTATCTCGTTTGTAAGATCCTGAATGTGTCGTTCAAGATCGTCACTGACTGAGTCACCTACATTGACCGCCGTTGATTGGTTATCAATGTTGTCACCTTTACCTAAAGCGTTAATTCTTATTCGCGAAAGCGCGTCTGCGTTTGTATTTTGCTTCCCGTTTTTATGTATGACTTTAAAATTGTATTCTCCTAAACGTAGTTTATATCTAGTTAATTTACTGTTCGGCTCTTTAAGAGAGTCGAGCCAGGCAAGCGGACGATGATCTGTATAGATCGTGAATTTATTGCCATAAAGGTATGGACGGAAGTGTTTCACTGCCCATACTATAGCAAGGAGTTCTTTCTCTATAGTGCTGTAGCGTTTTTCTGAATCATTAAGGGTCCTACTTGCGTAAGCTATCGGTTTATCGCTACCAATGGAACCTTGCGAAAGCACAGCTCCAATAGCGTAATCTGAAGCGTCGGTTGTTAAAACAAATTCTTTAGTAAAATCGGGATATTGTAATAATGGAGCGTTTACTAAAAGTTCCTTGCATTTCTCGAACGCTGCTAAGTACTTATCATCAATTAAAATTTTAATATTCTTTTTTAGACATGCGGTCATGGGTTGTGTAATTTTTGAAAAGTCTTTTATGAATTTTCTGTAATATCCTATTAGTCCTAGAAAGCTTTTTATTTCAGTTGGCGTTTTTGGAACGGGGTAATTAAGTACGGCTTCGATTTTGTCATTGTTAGGTTTAAGTCCGTTAGGAGTGATGGTATGACCTAGGTAAGTCGTTTCCTTGCATAAAAAATCGGACTTATCAAGTTGTACCTTAAGGTTGGTTTTCCTAAGTCTATCAAATACGGCTTTTAACTTGGTCATATGTTCTTCGAGGCTTGAAGAGAAGATTATTATGTCATCAAGATAAATCAGACAGTGTATTCCTTGTAATCCTCGCAGAACATTGTCCATAGCTCTCTGGAATGTCGCCGGTGCTGTCTTCAAGCCGAACGGCATTCTAAGGAACTGGTAGTGTCCAAATTGAGTCGAAAACGCTGTTTTAGATTGGTCTTCCTTCTCGATCTCGATTTGGTGGTAGCCGCTAGCTAAGTCAAGAACAGAAAAGTAACAGCTCTTGCCTAGTTTGTCAAATAAATCAGTTATGTTGGGGAGTGGGTATTTATCGTCAACAGTAATGTCATTTAGACGTCTATAATCCACTACCATTCTAAACTTTTTTTCACCGCTAGCGTCAAGTTTCTTGGGCACCAGGTGTACGGGAGCACTCCATGGTGAATGTGATTCTTGGATCACATTATCCTTCAATAACTTATCGACTTGTTTCCTAATTTCAGCGGCTTCTACAGGTGCTTGACGGTAAGGTTTAACATATATAGGGTCTTCATTAACTGTTCTTATTTTATGTTTGACTTGGTTCGAAAAAGTCAATGGTATATGTTCAGTATAGAAAATGTCTTTATATTCAGAACATAGATTAAGAATTTTGACACGCTCCTCGTCATTCATATGATCAAGACGTAATTTATCTAGGTTTTGGTTTAAAATCTCGTCTATTCGGGGATCATCTACAACGCGAGTATTGTTTAAGTCAAATTCATTAATTCGTAATTTAGTTATATTAACGGGCTGTTGAAATGTAATTTTAGCACTTTCATCTGAATAATTTTGAATAATTGTCGTAGCGTAACCTGCCTTACATCTAACGATTGCAGCAGGAGCTCTTACACCTTTACCGAAACTAATATACTTGATTATACCTTCACCATTATAAAGATTAACAGGAATTTTGACTCTAGATTCTGTTCGTGGTTCAACACACACTGTGTACGGCGGACTATAGATAATAGGAATTTCTACGTTTCGGGTTTTCAATATTTGATTTTTCATATCAATATTAGCATCAAGTTGTTTCAACAAATCCGAACCGATTAATCCTCCATAGCTACTATCAACATCATACACGTAGAATTTGTGCGTGTCTGTGCTTTTAAAGGTTTTTAAAAGGGGTATATTTATAACTTCTGTGTGGTAACTACGTGCGTGTGTACTTATAATTTCAAATGGTTCATGATATTTAAATTTAGAAAAATATGTATTAGCGATTTTTGGATTTATAAAAGATCGACTACTGCCTGTATCTATCATAAATATCGTATTTATTTCCGGTATTCTAATGTGAGGTAATTTAACTGCCTCGTGATGGTTCAAATGTACTATTTCGGGTGATATCTGAAAATTTTCATTTTCAGTTCCCTCATTTTCATGAGCTCCTTCGTGCTCCATCCCATAATCAGCATATTCGTTTATTTCGCTGTCAGTTGTTGGCGTGTATTCACACTGAAAATCATTTTCTGTGTCATAGTAATAATATTCCTCAACTTCCGGGTATTCCTCCGGCACATTTGTATAGAATAAATTATTTGATGTGCGCGGAGCTACAAACGCGTTTTCCTGCGGTGCAGTACGCTGGTTTTGGTTTGGTGAAATACCAAATTTAAAACCTTGATTTTGTGGTGTAAAACCTTGAGGCTGGTTACCAAATCTGAAGCCTTGATTTTGGAGTCTTAAATTGGGGGCGAATTTATTTGTCAGGATGGCCGTGTTGAATTTAGGGTCAATTTTTTTTGTCAGGAAGGCCGTATTAAAATTTGTTGCCATTGGATTGGATTGCGTTGGCTTTAGTGATGTAGAATACTGTTGAGATGAGAACTGACGGTTCTTGTTACGTGAGTTATATTGGTTTAAGAAGTTAACTTCTTCCATAACTGTAGTTAACGCATCCTCCAATACATTACATCTCTTAAGTCTTACTACGCGGAGTAAATCCACTGGTAAATTATAGAGAAACACATTTAAAGACATATGATTGTATATAGTCATTTTCGCTTCTTTAACAGCCTTATCTTTGATCAAATTTAATTTGGCAAACAATGTGCTTCGAACGTTTTGAATTCTATGACAAAATATTAAATAAGATTCGCCATGTAAAATTTCGAGATTTTCCAATTCTATAGCTATACACTCCTCTGACCTCAGGTCACCGAAATGTTGAATTAACAACAGTTTTAATTCATTCCAGGTTGTAATATTCGGGCGCTCACTAACAAGGTGGGCGGCTTTGCCTATCAGGCGGCTAGTGACAGTATGAAATACATATATGTCTTGAGCCGTATCTACATATTCTGATCTAAAAGTTTTAATTACATATTCACTCTTTCTAATGAATAAACTAAGCAATCCTTCATCCCCATCAAATTCTGGAATTAAATCGATGATATTTCGGGGGATGGTTCGAACTGATTCCATTTTTTCCAAACAAAATATAATTTAAATTTACAAAATTCAAATTACTTTATTTCGCAATAATTTTATTTATAAAAATGTATATATGTATGTATATATTTTATAATTTCTTATTCAAATATTAATAATTTTATTTACTTATGTTCTTAATTCTAAGCCACTCATATAATTTCCCTAGAGTTTGTAAGGAAATTATAATACCTATCGATGCTTGTATAGCAGTGACTAACTAATCTAAATACTTATTCTAAGTCACTCATACAATTTCCATAGAGGTTGTAAGGAAATTGTATTACCTATCGATGCTTGTATAGCAGTGACTATCTTATCTAAAACTTAATCTAAGCCACTCATATAATTTCCATAGAGGTTGTAAGGAAATTATATTACCTATCGATGCTTGTATAGCAGTGGCTATCTTAACTAATTACACAGCTAATGGAATAGAACAGGGATAGGCAGGATAGTGAAAAGGTTTACTCACAGTTCGCTTCTCCCCATTTCCTCCAATATTGAATATCGCCGTCCTTATTTTTCACAGATTTCCACTTCTATGTCGCGCGACAAATTTATTTAGGTTTTCTTGATATCGGTTAACGTTAAAACGCTCGCGAACACTTGTACTCAGACCGATACGAGGTCTTCACAGGCACAGGATATATCGCGCCGATATCCTACCGGCTGCGCCAGTCAAATCGCGACGAAGGGGGATTAGGTTTTTAAAAACTAAATCCAAAATAAAAGACGGACAATTAATTCAAGAGTCGATGTTAGACTGAATTTTAATAAAAGAAATCCTAAGACTAAACATACTTATCGGAATGTAACACCTACGCAGCAGTCTGGGAGGCAGCTGCGTTTATGCGAACTAAGCGATCCCCATACGGGCCGGGAGATGTAACTACCTACTCGTAGTTGAGCATTTCCAATAAAATACTCGTGTGGGATGTTGAGTATTTTAATTCTGAAATAACAATCAAAGCGGACCTATTGGAGAGGTAAGAGGTAACTGAAAGCCTCCTACGCGTGAAACTCGAACAATAATTAGTAGTCGGTGCCTAGTAGTTAGTTACCGTGGTACGGTCGCCATGGTTACGTTTCAACGTGCGACCGACTTGGGTCGTGGCGCAACAAGCTTACCGTGCGGTTATATAAAATAGTGATGTGCCGCAGATGGATTATATTTACGGAAACTATATGGGGATTTTTGGATTAAAGGCGCTACAGAGCTACTGCGGAGTGCGGATATAAATATTACCCACAATAATATTTTTAAACAATGCATACAGTAACTATCTATAATATAACATATACTAGGTAGGTATGCACTACTATTATACCTACATATAACTAAACCGATGCAAAATATATACTTACTTTATTTTATTTAAATCATACAAATGATTTCGTGTTTATAATAATAATGAAATCATTTATTTCAGGCAACTTATGATAGTAAAAGATGTTAAAAACGAATCTAACTACAGACTAACATAAATACAAATTTTAATAGCTATGTATAGTAAAACCATTCTAAAAATGAACTCCCCTCCACAAAACCGTGATGATTTCAACGTGTACAGAAAAAACAAATACAGAAAAACAGAATACACAGAAAAAAAAATCAGAATTCGGTGGAGGGGCGTTCATTTTAGAAATGGTTTTACTATACTTAAATTCTAATATTACTAGGTGTCAGCTATCGACGATACCCGACAGCGTCTTGGACGATGAACCGTCAATAAAAGGTGAGAGACGTTTAAAAACAAAGTTTGACAGTAAGTAGGTATAGGAAATACATATCGCTCAGGGTCACGCGTAATATTCGTTAGAAAAGTAAGGCGTGTTTTAAACCCAAGACATTCGGAATAAAAGTCGAGTGTGCTCTTAGTTTCCATTAAATCTTCCGTATCGTACGGAACTTCTAATCGAGGCAGCTCTAAAATACAAGTCCAGTGCAACTATACCGTCATCTGCGCGTACGCTTACCGGTTACCATTGTCGGTGCCTTCGCTCGCTTTATACACCAGCGACAGTCTCCCAGCCATAATTCAGACATTTAATTATCTTAGGATACAGCCACGGTCACAGAATAGCCACGGCTATAACTGAGATCCTTAATAGGTGACATTTAATTGCGAGTATTGAGTTGCAGGGATGCATCTTCGTTTGAACATAAAGGTATTATAGATACTAAATTAAGTTTATATTAGTCTATGGTTTGAACTACCTAGGTAGGTACATAGGCGATCTGAGTGGTTCATAGTGATGGCTTTAGAAATATAATAATAATGATGAGTAATACCATAGACAAATATTAAGGTATATTTTTCTATGGTATCATAGACTACCTCATCTCTACCCGCGGTTTTCGTGAAACCTATGAACCTATTTGTTATCGTACTTTCTCATTTTTCGCTTTGAGTATGGATCCTGTGAAAATTAGTAAACATGATCGAATTACCAATGGCTCTAAACTTGATCTAAATAATTATGATTGGGTTGGGAAGATCCATGCCTAGAAGTTGGACGCTACTATACTTTACTACCAAGCTTATAGACCAGTGCAGTTAGCTTCAAAAATGGTCAAATAAGGAAAAAAATAGTAGTAGAATGAAACCCATTAGAAAAGGAGGGGAATATGATAAAAATGAAAGGAAAAATAAATTACGGTCGATCTGAGTTCGGGAAGTGGGAGGGGGTGGGCTTTTAAGGGGAGAAAATGGTTTATCTCGATTTGCGGTGAAACTACTAGTCCTATGAAAAAAAGTTATATGGCAAAGTTGTAGGTAATAAAACGATCTACAATTTTTAATTCACAACTTTTATACATAGCCTCAAAACTTATGTGAAAAATTCAAATAACCAAGTTTTTTGTTTTTTTTATTTATCTTTTTCAAAAATTGTTATTTTTCTACGAAATTTGGTGAAAACCTACCTATTTATGTCCCAAATACACTGTGATTTATGAAATTAAAAATATTATTGTTTTCACCATATTTTGACTTAATTTTCAAAAATATAGACCAATTTTCAATCGAAAATTCACGTGTCAAACTATTAGCTTTTTTATAAAAATCTGTATGCTGTTTGTTCATTGAAATCTCTATTTTCTGATGGTTAAGAAAAATATATACATTACCATAGTAAATATTCTCAGAAAATGCACAAAACCGAAACAAAAATTTGTATCATTAGGTACAATTGCATCATAAAAATGTGATTTTGTCTTTTGAGACTATATAATAATAATAATAATATAATAATCTGTTTGTATAATGTGCAATAAGTCGGATTATAAGCAATTATATGAAATAAAAATTGCAAAAATCACATTTTTATGATGCAATTGTACATAATGATCCAAATTTTGTTTCGGTGTTTTGCATTTTCTGAGATAATTTACTATAGTAATGTATATATTTTTCTTAACCATCAGAAAATAGAGATTTTAATGAACAAACAGCATACCGATTTTTATAAAAAAGCTAATATTTTGACACGTGAATTTTCGATTGAAAATTGGTCTATTTTTTTAGTAATTAAGTCCAAATAAGGTGAAAAAATTAATATTTTTAATCTAATAAATTATAGTGTATTTGGGACATAAATAGGTAAGTTTTCACCAAATTTCGTAAAAAATAAAATGTTTTTGAAAAAGATAGAAATAAAAAACCAAAAACTTAGTTATTTGAATTTTTCACATACATTTTGACGTTATGTAAAAAGTTGTGAATTAAAAGTTGTAGATCGTTTTATTACCTACAACTTTGCCATATAACTTGTTTTCATAGGGCTTGTAGTTTCACCGCAAATCGAGATAAACCATTTTCTCCCCTTAAAAGCCCACCCCCTCCCACTTCCCGAACTCAGATCGACCGTAATTTATTTTTCCTTTCATTTTTATCATATTCCCCTCCTTTTCTAATAGGTTTCGTTCTACTACTATTTTTTTCCTTGTAAAATATTAAAAACCCTGGTCTATTATGGCTACAAATATTAGTAAAATGATTGGTATCCCGAAAACACCAATTCGGAGCATTCGAACCAACGCGCTGGTTCAAAGGTTCTGGCTCCCTCTAGATTTTATTAAGATGATCTAACAACTGCACCACAGCAGTGACTTTCAAAGCTTAAAAACTTGTTAAGATTGTTGTATGTAAGTCAAGCAAAGTCTGTGGAAATCAGATGTTCGACCTTCGGAGCGCTCTGACCGCTCTCCGAGAACCCGTGGGTAAAGGTCTGTTCACACTGGTCCGAGGTGTGTCCGGAGTGGAAATACGAAGCAATTTGTTAATCAATATAAATTATTTTCGAATTAGTAGAGTAGCGAAAATGAGCAAATGACATACAAATATGTCAAAGGTTTATTACCATGAGTGTACCCATAAAATCTTACCATCATCTGTTAGATGGTTAATAGCCTTAGCACCACTATTGTAAATGTTAAAGATAATAATTTGATAGGTACTTGTTTTAGGTACTTTGTTTTATAAATAAAAAAGTAGTAAAGATTGTGTTTAAAAAGGTTAATTTAAAGTGTTAGGTTAAGTTTAGTGGTAGGGTATTTTATAGTCGCCATTTTCAGAATCCTCCATTCGGCTATTGTTAATAAACTTATTCTGTTAAATAACGCTGTGTACAGTATGGTCTACCATGAGTTCTAGCAATCTACACTCGCTAGCGACAGCGGTTATAAATGTATGAAAACTTGAACAGCGCCTCTAGCGGATAGTTGGGTATCAAGTCAAGTCCGTTAGACGTGGCGCTGCTTGCCTAGATATTGACGGTTCTAATACTGTAGTTCCCGCATTAACCGAAAGACTTCAAAGGTGGCGAGGGCTCTACGTAACCGCGTCTGTAGTAAGTGTAGTAACGTAAGGCGATATAACTAGGACAACTCATGGTGAAGGTATTGTATATTACGTTCCGGACACAGTCCGGTTACTATTAGAAAGGCCTCGCGCCTCAACGCCAAGTACCGGTATCACACCGGCGTATGCGCATGACACATCGCAGTGAGTCAGGCAAGTGCACAAGAATCCGTGACGTCATCTCGTGTCCGGTGGGAATCGAATGAACTCAATTATAAGATAAAGTCAAATGATTATATATTTTTTTATCATCATCACTACATTCACCACTATTCCCACTGCTGATTACACTAATAATTCAACACGCTGGCAAAGTGCGGATTGGTGAATGATAAAATTTAAAATCTCTGAGGAGTTTGTTTGAAACTTTGAACCCACGACCTTTTTTGTTTTGTACTATTTATGTTGATGCCTACCAACTGTTATTATACTAAGTTGTAACCGCTACTAACATAATACCTACGTATGTTTTCGTTTCACTATCATGCAATTCTTCAAAACATTAGTCCTGCAGTGCAGATTGAAATGTACCTACGATCATTTTTAGATTGATTTACAACTACCACACACACTAGTATCAGTGAATTTCTGAGTAGATAGTTACTATACCAACCTACTGCGATCACTAAGCCGCGGTAATTATATTAATTCCAACATGGGTTTTTGGGGAGACCCGTGCCTTATACGGGATGTTATGATGATCTCTAAAACCTGTTTCACTCACCAACTGAACCATGTCATGAAACTTGTTAATTCATCCTATTGCGCCCAGTGAAATGAAATAAAAAACGAATATACTACATCCATTATATTTTAACGTCATTAATATGTAGTGACAATTAAAATTAATAAGAAGGTATGAATTTTATACAGAATAGTAATCGTATTGAACTTATGAAAAAGTAGGTAGTTTTGCAGTCTAATTCACGTTTCATCCTACGCAGAGAGTTACAACCAGAATAGTATAAATCAGTCTAGAAGACAATTATGCTCATGCACTCTTCTGGAGTCTGAATCCGAAATCCATACAATTCTCATCACCCTAAAACTAAGTTAAACAGGAACCAAAGTAAAGCTTACAAAATAATACCAATAAATATAAGTCAGTCATAATGGGAACTCGAGATTCGAATAGATTCGACTAGATAAATAGCAGACTTTGTTCAACGGTAACAATCGTGTGACTCGATTGCACACGGATGGAGCGTTCAGCTCGCTTCTTAGCACTTTAACTCCACAACCGCACTTTCAATCCTTGGAGTTAAACAACCCGATCAAGCAGAAGGTTTCGATGGGAAATTAATAGTAAAACTAAAATAAATGCAATTTTGTGCGCATAAACCCTTCGTATAAATAGCCACAGCCCCAATTCTTTCCTACACTCCCTAATTCATTCCTAAACAATCACTAACAGTCTTGTCACATCGTACATATATCACATTTTCCTCCATTCGCAGAAACAGACTCCAAAAGAGGCAGAGTTTGGCAGTGGGTCAAATCGAAATTGAATACATTTAAATTAATACTCATTAAATAATTAAGAATCACATTACAATTAATACTTAGAAATAGCTACAATAAAGTGATATATTTAGGTACACTACTGGTAATGGAACTGTTAATTGCAATAATTAATTGGATATTCTATAAATACGTATACAAGGCTCGCGGATCCACGAGGTAGAAAATATCTAAATACAAGCAAACGCTGACGCGATAAAAACTCTTAATAGATACTTCTCACATTATCCTAGAAAACTTCTTAGTCCTTTCCTACTTTGTTGGCAGTATACAAACAGACAGAAAGTAAAAAAGCTGTCAGAATAATAAAATCATAGTCACGCTCACAAGAACACAGAATCAAATCGTTATAAGATAAATACAATAGAAATGCAAGACAACGGTACAAATGTCGGATGATCAACTTTGGTCACTTACAATTTTCTAGAGCGTAGACTCGCGGCCCCCAAACACCAAAAATGGTGCCTCTAAATCTACTGTAACCAATTATTAAAAATTGCAATTACTTATAAATACAATAAATTCAGGAATGACAAATCTTACTTGCTACATTTATGTTTACTTATGTCAAGTTAAAAATACATGTCTACAATAACTGACTGCAACACGGCTTTGGAAGAAAGAATGCAATTTATAAATGGCACATTACATAAACTTTGCTTGAATCCATCTGATATTCCAAATTTCATAGCGCAGTAAAATTAATAAACTTGTGATTTAATTATTTCATACATTGTTTTTAGAACATAGTTTAGTAACTTTACAGAGATATAAAACAAAAAGATGATACAATCAGATCAGATACCGGTAGACATTTAATAACTACATTACAAAATAAGTGTAGAGTTAATCTGCTGAATAAATATACTACTAGCTTATATTAAAAGAGAGACTAATTTAAGTTTGATTACATCGGTTATTTACCAACAGATTGCACTTTACAGAGTGGAACTAAACAGACTGGTCATACATAGGGATTTCACCAGTAGTGTACTTAAACTAGATTAGTTTAGTGTCGAGTGTTGTGGGAAGCCATCTCAGTCTTCTCATTCCGTTGTAAACCAGACAAAACGTTACCAAATACAGCAATGGCGCCCCCTCCACTCTAAAAAAAATACATGAATCATAAAACCACCATTTAATTAAATTTCATTTCAAAAGTTACTAATAATATAAACGCATCGACATTCGCATACGCAATGACATAATATGCAATCGACATCATCATTTCAGCCATCAGACATCCACTGCTGAACATAGGCCTCCCTTAATGACCTCCAGGTATTACGGTCGGATGCAGCCTGCATCCACCGTGAACCAGCAGCCTTGACAAGATCTTCATCTTGTTGGTGGACGTCCGACGCCGCGTCTTCCGATCCGTGGTCTCCACTCGAGAACTTTTCGGCCCCATCGGCCATCCGTTCTCCTCGTTATATGGCCAGCCCATTGCCACTTCAAAGAGCTAATCCGCTGGGCTATGTCGGTGACCCACGTTCTTTTACGTCGTATCTCCTCATTTCTGATTCGATCACAATACTTATTATCCTGAAAAGCACGTGATACCTAACATTGTATTTACTAGCTTTTGTGGTGAAGGTAAACATCGTGAGAAAACCGGCTTGTTCTGAAAAGTTTGCAAAAGATGCCGGTTCAATGACGTGTAAAATTCACTCTCGTCAAACGCTGTCCCTGTGTCTTGGTAGTGGAAACTTAAATAAGGGTGCATATGCTAAGAAAGTAACTTACCGAACATATTTACACTTCCACTGGTTGCTCTATCGGGGCACAGAGTTCGCCCGTCGCGACCGTCTTGACTTTGATCTCGGCTATTTCATTGGTCACCTCATTGTCACCCTGTCCGATCTCGACTTTAGCTGAGTCACCGTTCGAACCATTCACTTTCTCCTTTCCATTCTCCGAAGCAAGTCTAGACTTAAGTTCGTCTTCCTGGGTGGAATTTCCGTTGATTTTAATAACAGCATCGCCATTGGTTTTACCATTGACTTTAGATTCTAATGCGTCTACTTTAGCATCAGGCAAACTTTTAGCTGTTGTGTCTGGCACTTCAACAACTGCAGGTGTGTCCTTAGGTCTTTTTTCATCGTCCAATTCTGTTACTTTTTCAGATACTGTGTCGGCTTTTTCGGATACTTGTTCGAGAATTACTTCGGATTCTTTTTCTGATACCTTTGAATCAGTGCAACTATCAGCCTCAATAACATTGTCCACTACATTATTTTCTGGGACCGCTACTTGCTCAGTGTCCATTTTTTCAACATTGTTCTCTTGAATAGCTTCAACTTGAACATCGGTTGTTTCAAGATTCTCGTCATCGACAATTTTTGGCACGTCTTTGGCAGTTCCGTTAGCTTGAACAACCATATCCTCAGTAGAATCAACTTTATCAGATTTAATATCTGAAATCACATTCTGGTTATCTCCAGGCTTCATGCCAAGCTCCATCTCTGTATCCAAGATTGTATCCACAATGTCGTTGGAATCTGTATTTTCAGTCTCCATTTCTTCAGAAATAGTTTGTAATGGCTTCACAGGTATAAAGTCCAAATTGGTGACATCTTGAACTTTCGACAAAATCTCGTCGCATTCTTTTTCAAGGACATCACCAGCATTTTGTAATTCTTCTGCTTCGAGATTGGACGATGGTTCCTCGACAATGGGTTCCGCATGCTCACTCGTGTCTGTTATTTCGCTGAGGCTCTGTTTATCATCTGTAATATCTTTGATTTCAATACCAGTCTCCGTTTCTTGATTAACTTCGGTTTCGGCTTGGGGATTTTCAATTGGTTCAACAGTCTCAATTTCATTAACTTTTGTTTCCTCAGTCTCTTTCTTTTCAGTCTTTTCTCCTATCTCCTCAACTATCGGTTCAATGTTACTTGCAGGCTTTTCTACAGCCTCTTCTGCGCATTCAATTACTTCGTCAGCAACTACCACTGGGTCTTTTGTGGCTGTATCAACTCCGTTTTCGGAAGCCTTTGTTTCAATTTCAATGGTCTTTGTTAATTCTTCTACAGCATCTGAATTATGGATGATGGTATTAACTTCATTCGGTTTGCTTTCATTTTCAATACCAGTTTTAGTGGCATCATTTGTTTCAACAGCTTCGACAATTGGTGTCTCAATGGGTGCTTTTTCAATGTTGGATTCTTCGGGTTTCGATTCTGACTTAGAGATCTCAACAGTCTCTGTAGCAGCGTCAACCGTATGTTGCCGTTCAGTTACAGTTGCAGCATCAACCATCACAACTTCAGGATTAATTACATTATGGTCCGCTGGCATTTCAATAGGAGATTTTTCTTTTTTGGCAATGTTACTTGTTTCAATAACACTGCTTACAGAATCAACGTTTTCAGGAGCAACAGTCTCCGTGCCTGCCATAGGGACATCTTCAGCTTCTGCGATATTTTCAGCCTTTAATTCTGTGGCAACTGTTTCAGAGGTTTCCTCTACCTCCATAGTTTCAGCCACATCATCTGGTTTTACTTCGGTATTTCCATTTGTTTTATTGGTCTCTGCATCGACAGCAGACTTCACGTCATCTTGCAGGTCGGTTTTTGGCACTTTGGCAGGTACTTCTTCCTCCTGAAATTGAAAAAAAATATTTTAGCATGAGGAAATCTAATTAAAATAGCACTTGCGATACTTTATACTAGTCATGGTAAAACTGTTCATTGTAAATAGCATATTGAATCTTGTTGGAAAATGAATTTAAATATTATAATAAATCTCTTCTTTTATTTAATGTGATGGATATCTTAGATTATACCGAGTGAATATTAATAAAGATATTTAGTCTCATGATTAAAGTTATTAATAATCATATTTCAAGATACAATAGTTACTAAGTAGAGGTTATTAACAAAAACAAATCAGTTATATGGCAATGTTTATTAGAATACAATATACATTATTATATTTTGTACAAATCTCTGATCTCTCATTATCACAATTTTCGTATATATAGCAAAATATAATTTAATACTATATGATTATACAATAAAAACACATGTACAATATATGTATAACTTTCTACCTAACTGGATATACATAAAATAGATACATTGTATACATATCAATTATAAAAACATGAAGTTAAGCAGCAAGCAAGTATTTATAAGTTAATATCAGAGATTGTTGTAGGAACTTTTAGAACAATATCTAATTTTCTACTTTTATAAATATAACATTTATTTACAATAAAATGTTTAGCAAAAAACTATTTTGTTTTTAAACAAATGCACCAACCACCACCGTAACCATTAGTTAACAAAAGCAACACTGGGTAAACAACACAAATATTCAGAATAAATACTAAAATAAAAAAGAGGTAGTTTAACTAACCGTTAAGTCAAATAAAAATAGTAAACCACTTTTGGATATTATAATGAAAAATTGACGACACTTTCCTATGGTTAACTATACTAAATGGTTTACCATGACCTTGATAGTTTCTATTGTAGTTTGTATAAGATTTGGCAAAATTAGTCTCAAATCTGATAATTGAATTGAATATTGTTCATTCATGATTCAACACACATAATTAGATTCCCATGCAGATCATTTATTGATTTATTTTCCATTTGTAATGTTCTACAGAACTACATGTGGCTAAAGCGACAATATTGAACAAGTGACAAATGTTTATGAAAAGGATTGATTTGATAATTAGGAATTCGATAAATGAAAATTAGATTTTCAAAGAAGACCCTCTAAGGGTTTTCCTGCTGTAGAGCAGGAAGTCTTATATTGCCATTAATATTAGGACCGAAATTAAGGACAAGTATTAATTTAGATTTGTACCTAAATTAGCTTGTTAAATACACACAAGGTCTTACTCCGCTACATCAAGAAGTTAGGCTGGTTAGGGTCGAGTTTGGCAAGAGGACAATGCACAATACGGTCGACAGCGAGATCAGTGCAGATCCCCACAACAAATTAGAAATTAGAATTGGAAGACAAGGGTATAGAGCCAAATAGTTGTAAACACAGACTACCATGCAAGCACAAAGAGTGAACTATAGGGTCGGCACCTGGGGTTGCTTGCGCTTGTTGGTTAGTGCGAGCTGGTCCAGCGAGTGCAGCAGGGCGAAGGAGGCCGCGTCGGCGCCCAGCGGGGCGTTGCCCTCGCGGCTCACCAGTGCCGTCTGCAGACCCGACGCACGGGCGGCTTCGGCCTCTGGAATTATACATCAGTCATAAATATTACTGGAATTATACATCAATCATAAATTCACAGCACATTGTGTTATCTACATATATGTTTTTTTATCTACACAATGTTATAGGGACACAAATTCACAATGGTTGTGTACGCAAGTGGTGCAACAATGCAAGTTAACAGTGGGTCGGCTAGTACCTGATATAGTTTATTGAATACATATGTTATGATATAAGTAGATATTTTTTTATTATACAAAGAAAAACATCCAGAACACCCGCAACCTCATGTGTCGCAGGCGGACATTCGCCCGCTGCACCATAGACGTCAACAATAATAAAAAGAGTGGGATGTAACATGTTAATGTATATATTGTATGTTTATATTGCATTTGTAGAAGAATTCAAATTCTTCTACAAATGCAATATATCATACTGCTGGATGATATAACTTATACCAAGTTTCAAGTAACATTCAACTAACCTTTAACAATATCGGTAAGGAAGAGAATCTCATCAGCCTTGCATCCAATCTTCTCCACAATGGCCGCATAGCTGGCAGCCTCCTGCTTGGCTCCAACGGCCGTGTCGAAGTGTCCATCGATGAGAGGCAGCATGTCTCCCGCCACGGACTTGTTGAAGAGCAGCTTCTGTGCTTGCACGGAGCCCGAGGAGTAGATGTAGATCTTCTGGCCTTCAGTCGCGCGCCAGAGCTCGAGCGCAGGCGAGACGTCATCATACACACTGGAAATTGATAATATTTTGATGAGTGTATCACAAGAGATAATTAACTTAAAAGAAAAAACATTCAAAAATATTGTGAAAAAGACATTTCAGAATAAAGCTTTTTATTCAGTAAAGATTTCCACTGTGATAAAAATGTTTGGGACAATGCTATTTAGTTGATTTTTTTTATCGTTACTTAATAATGTTTAACTTTTCTTTTAATTTTCATTGTATATGACTATTCTAAGTGCATCTTATGTTTGCCTCTGGAATAAATATTATTGAATTTAAATTTGTTAGTTCTCACAAGTACACCCTTAGGGGTCCACAACAAGATGTATGTATAATGGTGGATGCAAGCCGCTTTCGATTGCAATAACCGGAAATATTTAATGGAAGCCTACAAGAGTCGTTCGGCGACCGCGACGAGCGACTATTGGGCGTGGCCAGAGAACCCTGTGACTATGGTTGCTTAATGGTCTGGTCGAGGCGCGAGTACGAAATGCTTAAAATCTAGACCGCTAGACCTAAAGAAAGCTAAATAATACATACTGGCCCTTAATGTCTCCGTTGTCATAGCCCTCCTTCCAGATTAATCCCTGGAGCTGCTTCAGAGGACCGGCCTTACGGTCAATAGACATCTGCCATTTCACGTTCTTAACCAAACTCTCTATTTGCTCCTCCTTGCTTGCATCCTGGAAATAATTAAATAAAATGTTAATGTAAGTAAATAAAATAGATGCACGAAACTTAGGTTACGGGAGCTAGAAAGATTAATCAATTTTACTATAAAAACTGTCGTGGTTTGATAAATTCATATTAAATAAGGTTCGTGTATTGCCCGTTTATTTCAATATGAGATTAATCAATATCTACGGATCATACAGAAATTTGTCCCACATACAACATTGTGGCGAGAATCGAACCCGCAACCTTTTTGTCGCAGGCGGATCTTCGCCCACCACGCCACAGATAAATATAAGGATAGAGGTAGTAAAAATGCTTAATATCATGGTCTTACAGATATAAATACGTAATAAGCAGTCTTCCCATAGTCGTATTTCAGCGATTATACTTTATCATTTGACCAAAGATAACCTAGTAACAGAGTTTCTATTCGTTTCTATACTCATAACGATATTCTTATCATAGTATTTTTTCTGGTTAATCGATTTAAATTTCAATTCAAACATTATTATCAAAAAATATAAATTAATAAATATTGCTGGACCATTCACACAGCAACATAGTAGCAACATAGCCCCGTGGTAAGCTCGAAGCTTATGTGACGGGTGATGTTTAATTTCTGATTTACTTAATTGAATAAACATACATCAATTTATATTTTTATAATCCATAGGCAACACCCAGGCACTCGGTACAAATAATTGCAGATCTTACAAATATTTGTCCCGAAGCGGGAATCGAACCAGCACCATCATGCGTCACAGAAGCATTAAGGATAATAAATATGAAAAATATGTCGCTTAGTAAAAAGTAACTACCTCTCCTGCGACGGCGACAAATCCTTCAACGCTTTTTTCCTGATCTTCAGTGGCCTGAGTTCGGAGTGCTGAGACAGCTTCTTTCACATCGTCCGTGTCCCAGTGCTTCTCCAGGAACGGTCTCACGTTAGCTTCGGCATACGGGAACAGCTGGGCCTGGAACAATACAAACAATCAATCAATCATTTCAATCAATCAATCATTTATTTATTTATCAATTAGAATATAACGATTACTCAGTAAGTTGTTCTTTGAGACAGGGCGAGTAGATATTAACCGCATGCTATTTATTATTTTAGATTTTTTTTATTTATTTATTTATTTATTATTACAAAAATGACATGTATTTAAAACTAAGGCTTAAACTAAAAACCAATTATTGGTTTGTCCGTTAAGCTTTGAGTCTCTTAAATCTAAGGTTGATTCGTACATTTATAGAATAAATATTATGTTATAGAACAAATATTTCGATCTAATAGATAAGAACAGGTGCTAATAATGTAGTCGAGCTAATCACTGCTCGTTACAAGCGAGGTAGCAATATTACATTAAACTGAGTGCGAGCAGGACATGTATACTTTCTTTTGTTCAGTCATTTCTAAGTGATACCACAAGTGCAGGGTTATTTATAAACGTAAACTTATTAGATTGTATTTTGTGTTACATATTTGTTTTACGAAATATTTAATTAGCAGCAATTGCAAAAATAAAATGCCATTAGATATATTTTAAGACTTCCGTTAAACTTTACCAAAATTATCCGCACGAGATAAGCATGTTAGACCAGGGTTTTTAATTTTTTACAAGGAAAAAAATAGTAGTAGAATGAAACCCATTAGAAAAGGAGGGGAATATGGTAAAAATGAAAGGAAAAATAAATTACGGTCGATCTGAGTTCGGGAAGTGGGAGGGGGTGGGCTTTTAAGGGGAGAAAATGGTTTATCTCGATTTGCGGTGAAACTACTAGTCCTATGAAAAAAAGTTATATGGCAAAGTTGTAGGTAATAAAACGATCTACAACTTTTAATTCACAACTTTTATACATAGCCTCAAAACTTATGTGAAAAATTCAAATAACCAAGTTTTTTGTTTTTTTTATTTATCTTTTTCAAAAATTGTTATTTTTCTACGAAATTTGGTGAAAACTTACCTATTTATGTACTAAATACACTGTGATTTATTTGATTGAAAATATTATTGTTTTCACCTTATTTTGACTTAATTTTCAAAAATATAGACTAATTTTCAATCGAAAATTCACGTGTCAAAATATTAGCTTTTTTATAAAAATCGGTGTGCTTTATGTTCATTAAAATCTCTATTTTCTGATAGTTAAAAAAAATATACACATTACGATAGTAAATATTCTCAGAAAATGCACAAAACCGAAACAAAAATTTGTATCATTAGGTACAATTGCATCATAAAAATGTGATTTTGTCTTTTCAGACTATATAATAATAATAATAATATAATAATCTGTTTGTATAATGTGCAATAAGTCGGATTATAAGCAATTATATGAAATAAAAATTGCAAAAATCACATTTTTATGATGCAATTGTACATAATGATACAAATTTTGTTTCGGGGTTTTGCATTTTCTGAGAAAATTTACTATGGTAATGTATATATTTTTCTTAACCATCAAAAAATAGAGATTTCAATGAACAAACAACATACCGATTTTTATAAAAAAGCTAATATTTTGACACGTGAATTTTCGATTGAAAATTGGTCTATTTTTTTAGTAATTAAGTCAAAATAAGGTGAAAAAATTAATATTTTTAATCAAATAAATTATAGTGTGTTTGGAGCATAAAAAGGTAAGTTTTCACCAAATTTCGTAGAAAATAAAATGTTTTTGAAAAAGATAGAAATAAAAAACCAAAAACTTAATTATTTGAATTTTTCACATACATTTTGACGTTATGTGTAAAAGTTATGAATTAAAAGTTGTAGATCGTTTTATTACCTACAACTTTGCCATATAACTTTTTTTCATAGGACTAGTAGTTTCTCCGCAAATCGAGATAAACCATTTTCTCCCCTTAAAAGCCCACCCCCTCCCACTTCCCGAACTCAGATCGACCGTAATTTATTTTTCCTTTCATTTTTATCATATTCCCCTCCTTTTCTAATGGGTTTCATTCTACTACTATTTTTTTCCTTATTTGACCATTTTTGAAGCTAACTGCACTGGTCTATGTAGGTATAAAATTATCGTGACTAATACCATAGTTTTATTGCGTTGAAATATACACCGGACTTAATGACATTTTTTATTCAGTCATAAAACCAAATTTCCTAGAAACTGCTCCAATGGTCAAAAGAATATAACACAGGTACCTACTATTGTCCGTTGGACCAGGTAGTTGAACAATTCCTTTTTCAATTACCCCCGAGGGTTCAGTTCAGACGGATTATACCAAACCAACAATGCACCACGTGAATAGAAGTTCTTTATCCTTCTCCTATTAGTTGCTGTACATAGCAGACTTACGTCGCTAAAAACCAGCGCTATGTCTGCAGTACTATTAGACAACCAATGCTGAGCTGACGACCCTTTTGTGTATTTGTTGTGTCTAGTTTTAAGTTTCAACTCGTAGTACACAAATAAAACAAACGATAAAAACACAAAAAGAGAACGTACAATGGGCGGCCTTATCGCTAAAGAGCGATCTCTTCCAGGCAACCTTTGGATGGAAAAGAGAGATGATATTTAAGTAAGACAGGGTACTAATACTCACAAGAATATACGAATATAATACTTATATAATATGATTCTATTCTTTATTCATAACTAGGAAAGCTCGTTGTAATATAATAAGCCGGGCTGGAGCGATGCCCTCGGCCCGTGGGTACCGACAACGTTTATCGATTTCCTTGTAGCACCCTGTAGGTAGTTGCAAGGATGTTGGAAACTTCCATAAGTACTAAGCACAGTCTGGCAATGCTTGTTACGAGTCTGCTGTAATTTTATTGCGAGATAAATTGCCGTAAAATAAAAGACTAGCGACAGTTGCATTGCATCGGCGATCTTTAAATTAATTCGAGACTGGGTATGTCCTAGAAAAAATATAGTTTTTAACGTAAAGTAAACTATACAAATCTTATAATTCGTGCAACTAGGTGTTTCTTCGTGCCCTAATGCACATGGATTAGATGATTTAATGTTGTAATGCCTGTCAGTGCATTCATCATCATTATCGTGATAAGCGTTGCTTAAGAACAGTTTCATTTTCACAGGAAATCCGGCCTCACTGAAAAGAGAACTCTTCAAACGTCTAAATTACGGATGGAACTAGACAACTAAATATATAAATGTAGATCAAAAATACTTTCTTAAAACGGCCGTCTAGATGCAGAATTAAGCCAGTTGTAGGTTCTACCTATAGTTCTAAAATCAAACGGTAATATTTCCAACCTCATAATAGGATTAACCCGCCCTTCCTACAGCATCCGAGCCAATTTCATCAAACTAATTGTATTGTCTGTCGACATAAAGGCGTGCATTTCAAACCCATCAGGCGGGGGGGCGGGGAGACACAAAAATCGATATGCAGTCTGACCTGTGTGAGATAGGGAGACATGGAATGAACTACGTAATATAACTTTAGAGGAAACAGCCTCAATTAATGTATAATCTAGTTGGTATCTAGGTTTGGGATTGATTTTTAAAAACGTGGGAATTAGGTCAAATGTGGGAACTAGATGTAAATCCCTAATATAATTTTAAATTATGATAAGTTTATTTAAATCTGTTCAGTGGGTAGTTTTCTCGTGAAAAAGTAACATGAACAATTCTAAACAAACTTTCACTTTTATAGGACGTAAGTAATAACAGTCCCAATCAAGTGAATGAATGCAAATGCAAAGAGTTATACTAGGTGTTGGCCAATAATAGACAAAAATTAATACGTATTTTTCAGTCACAGCCTCACAGCTGAGTCTATTACCATAAGTAAATTTATGTTCAAATAAAAATTCTGATAAGTAGCTTGCGACTAACTGAAGATCTGATAACTATCTTAGTAGCACTAAGTTTAGCGATATCCTGGTGAAACTGCACCAGCATGGTCTACGATGCGGCAAGGCGGTGGGTGAACGAACTGTATGTCCAAACCGGATAGCGGCCTGCCTAGCCGACCCACAGCCTTTGCCGCTGCGATATTTAGTTTACTGCTCCAAACTTGTGCTAACCCATTTTTCAAGACTGGTTTTGGGTCCTTGGTAAAACTATGAATAAGTTTACCCATTTGTAGTCGTATTCGTATGATGATGAGCCGAAATATGGGTTGCAAAAGATTTAATTGTACCTACATCTACAGTCAGTACAGTCTGACTCCCTAGTTAAACCAAATTATAATTTCTAACAGAACTATCTACAGTTTTTCCAAGTAGGGCTGCTAGAGATACATAGATGTGTTCACTGGTGTATATACATACAAATGTAACTTTTCTAGGGAAAAATAATAATACAATCAATGAAAATAATGGTTATCATCTCAAAATAAAATTTTGCAAAAACACGAATCAAATCCTAGTTATAAAATCGTGTGCCAGAACACAAACAAGCAGCCAGACATACATACATACTCTAGCTAGGTATTGATTTAACCGCGCAAAGGGATTACGGACCCCTTTTAGTGAGGTAGGTAACTAACCCTCCCACATGGTTTGAAAATCTGCACAACATAGTCAACTGCATATTGACTTGATCTGACAAATTAAAAGTGTAACGAATAGAACCGTAGTAGGGAAGGTTTATTTATTATTCATGTTTTTGAAATTTATAATTAATTATAAACAAAAAAAAAAATTAGACGAAAACTTAAGTTCCTTTGTCTAATTCGTTACAACGTGAAAAAATAGCATGGAGTATCTGTTTTCCGTATATACTAAAAAAAAAAAAATTAATTAAAAATATATTTGATTGCTTTACTTTTTAGTCTCTCGAGCCCGAGAAGGGAGATTCAATTCAGGGTCATCGATACACGCACAATGTAGAATCGCACTGAACCCGTCTAAATTTAGAAACACCTTAAGTTGGCGATCTCCATTCAAAATGTATGCAAAGCAAAGCAGGTTCGACAGGCCCTGCTATGTATAGATGATCCAGACTTAAAATGAACTCCCCTCCACAAAACCGTGATAATTTCAACGTGTGAGAGGAAATACGTATTGCATCAATATACTTGTGTGCGTGCTACAACTTTACTGTAATGGTGGGTACACACGTACGTTCTTGCTCGATAAGCATGTTTCATTCGAGCATGACTATCTACAAACATGCTCGACCCTGCGTCTTCACGTACAAGCTTGCTCGAAGAACATGTTTAGTACGCGTTGAAACTCTTCGAGCAATGGACGATTCGTTGTTGTGTTTGGTGGGCATCGCCTGCTACATTTACTGTCAGGGAAAAACTACGCGAAGAAAGCGTCGTCGTCGCTGGGTTAGGCCAATAAGTTTTTATGTAATTAACTGCATAGATGGTGATAATTTTCGCATTTTATTAGCAAAATGTTTTCACATTATATCATATTTCATCGTCTGCGTTCTGCGGGATATTAGCTGTTTGATGAGATCGTTTGTTTGATCGAGATAATGAACGAAAGTCCGACATTTTGACAGCGCACTAGGGCATAGAACCGGTTTTTCCCGGAACCGAAATTCCCGGGATTTCCCGGAATTTTTGGATACACGAAGAACCGGTTCTCAACACATTAAGAACCGGGATTTCGGTACTTTCGGGATTTTTTTTAAAGTTAATTTACATAAAGTATTAATAATATAAGAAAAAAAATGATGATTAACAGGTCTTAAAACTACGGGCCGAAGCTTTAGTGTGACGCCACGCCGCCTCGCACTTTTAAAATTCGGGGGCGAACTGCGACCGTTCAACCGTTGTTATTAGAGTAAAGTAAAACGTATTGGTAATGTTGTGAAATTTTAATTAATAAACAATAAGCTGAAGCCATTTATTAAGCATATTTTAAATACCACGTGTTTAGTTTACCATAGCGTGATGCCAAACCAGACGCGCCATATATGATATGACAGAATCAAAATTCAGAACAAAACACTGTGAATAAAAGCTAGGACTCACTAGGACGCCATGGTGACGTAGCCGGCTACGTCTCCAAGCAATTAATATTGAATTTGGCGACTTGGCGACGTTACCACACTCTCGCCAAGTGAGTTATATACATATATTTCAACTTACATTTCAATATTTACTGTCTTCTTGTCTTTATCGCGTGATTTAATATTTACCATTCTGAATAATTATGTTAACAAATTGCGAAAGTTTTGCAACTCGGTGCACAAATCAGTCTTACACATTTCCGGATTCATTTAATTCAGCATTCTATACCTTCCTTACTTATCGCCACCAAATTAGTTAATAATTAATTAGTTCACACACTATTACACGTGCTGATTTTCGAGGTCAGTCAACAACATGGATTTTGAAGAAGTATGCAATAAATCAGCAGACAAAACCTCGGTTTGGCATTATTATCTCAGGCACAAGAATAAAATGGAGGCACAATGTAAAATGTGTAAAAAAATATTAAAATCAGTCGGTGGTTCTACTAGTGGCTTACAAAAACATCTGAAAACCATCCATGTCATTAGTTTGAGTTGGTTTGAGTACACCCTCGATTCCTGCAATAGATGCAATTTCCTCACCCGGGCCATCCTCAGAAGTACCCACAGTACCCAGTCTAAAGAAAACGAGGATAACGCATTTTTATGAAAGTGAAAAGCCAAATATACAATTAATGGTATCTCGTATGGCATCGATAGATGGAATACCTTTGAGAACGTTCGCCAACTCGACGGATCTAAGATATCTTTTTGAAATTCAGGCCAAAGACTGCGGATACCGTGAAAAATATAATTTTAAAAGAATGCCAAAAAAGAAAAAACGAAGTAGCGTCTGAAGTCAGTTCAATTAAAGCTGATAAAAATAAGTTCTCTATATCGTTCGACGAGTGGACATCGAATAGAAACAGGCGATATGACTATCTCTACATTCACCGAATTTTTAGACTGATTTTTTGTGAAATTGTTACCAAAAAGACTGATTTTTACAATTAAAAATAGAAACGAATCTATAAATAACTTGTTTTTTTTCACCCATTTCTATAATTCATGAATTAATTCAAAAAATTCTAATATTCAACACCAGTACCGAAAGTACCGAAAGAACCGGGATCCCGGTATTTTTTTCGCTTCGGAACCGAAAGAACCGGTTCCTTAAATTAAGCCCGGTTCTCGATGCCCTACAGCGCACTCGCTCCCTCTTCTCAAAAATATCAATCACGACTAACATGCTCGACTTCGCGGCTACATGTACAAACATGGTTGCATCGAACATCGAGCATGAATTATGGACGTTTGAATCTTGTTCGAATCGAACATTTTGGTTGGCTTCGAGCATTTGTCTTGAGACTTGCATGGTACACACGTTCGTACTTGCTCGAGATCGAGCAAGTTTATCGAGCAAGAACGTACGTGTGTACCCACTATAACATTGGCTCATCTGTCTGTCAAAGTGATACCGTTTGCTTATTCGTTATTGAACATCCAATGACAAAGATCAATTTATGTGTGTTGTATCTATACACCTTTTTGCATGTACGTGTAACCGCGGTGGAGGGGCGTTCAGTTTAAAAATGGTTTTACTATACATACCTATCTGCCATGTTGTCATTACTATGACAAGCAGAAATGCATTTATATAAATATTGTAAATGAAAATTCATGTTTTTTCTGTCAGAATATTGTTATGTAATTATTTTGGAATGCTAAGATGGGAAGGACAAAATATGCGGTGTGGTTCTGGCCCAAAAATCGTCCCATCCTGTAGGTATCTCTACCCCCAAGTGTCGTAAAACTGACGATTTAAGATCAAAATATTTATATGTATACCAGAAGACTGCCAGCGGCGTCGTTTTGTGTATTATGCAAACTTGCTGTAATCACATACCTGCAAGTGTGGTAACCAATGATTTTATAAAAAATCATTGGTGGTAACTATATTATATACCAAATATTCCCAAGAAAATGGGTTTAAATGGGGAGATCCGAGCCAAGTAGTTGCACTATGATGTGATTAAATAAATGTTACCTAAGAAGAACCGAAATGAAGTGAAATCACAGATAGGTTTATTTTACTTCACATACATAAATACTACAATTACCAGATATAATTTAGTACCTATATTATTAGAAGCCAAATTGATAACTACAACTTGCTATAACCAACAGGATGTATAGATCAGTATCCTTGATCATCTCCCTGTCCATCATCCCTTTGATACACAATCCCATTGTCAACAACACATGTTGAACTTTAATTACAAACCCCAGGGTCATAGTTGTCAGGGGGTTTTAATTAAAATGCAAGGCATTATTACAGTCAGCCAAATTGAAATAAATATTTGAATAACTCAAGAAATATATGAATGGAATACTCCATTATATGTTATTATAGTATACTATGACAGTTATACACTATACAGTTTGCTGCAGGTACAAACAAAAAAGAACTAATGTATAAGAGAGCTTAATACTACATTATATATTACCAATGCAATTTTTTTTATGTTACCCTCTTGGACATAGTGCATATCCATTACAAACCTAATTACTTTCAATAAATTGCAACCAACCCAATTTAACTTCTCAACAAATGTAAAAATTTATCTAATTTATCTTGTCCAGTCTAAGTTGTCCAATAGCGGTGAAAGTTTACTCAAAGAAAAACTGATAACTTGGATAGACAGCTGTTGAATAGAAGATGCTTTGGTTGATATATCAGAATAGAACAAGGAGGATGGTAGCTATACCATGGTTCACTATCACCACAGACCTGTGGCCTAGAACAGAGTGGAGCAAGCAGCACATGCTAAGAAATATTTTATGACTGACACTACATGTAACAATGTAATGTAATAAGAGTACAGGAGACTTACATGGGTTTTTATTGTATTTTTGATTTAAATCCATTGAATATAAGGTCAATGTAGGTATATTATTAGATATTGAGTAAGTAGCACTGCTTCAGGGCCAATGCAAAATACACTCCACAGCAAGATGTCAGTGCAGATCCTAGTTCCCCACAACAAATCCCCAAAAGAAAATAAACACTGCTTCAAGCTATGCGGCTAGATGTTGCTGTGTATTGTCCAGCAATATTAATTTATTATACAATTTTAAAGAACAAACCAACTCTTAGATAATAACTAAGGATCTTGGTAAGTGAGTACTGATGTTGATTTAACAATACGAATTTAAAATAACATGAGACAAAATGCTGTCTTAAATTCAACTAAAACTAAAACCACGCTTGGTGATCAGTATTAGAGACAGTATCATAAAGTATTTTTTACTTATCAATGATATCGTAGATACATATACTATCTAGACCATCTATTATAGGTATAACACTAGTTTAACACATCGTAATTTTGGTAAAACAATCAAATTTAAATAATCACACGTATCTAAATGTAAAGAATCATTCCCTCGTCTTCGATTGTCAAGAATTGTGCGTAAAGGATAGCATATAGCGCCACGCTTTATTGAAAGAGGACGGATGAACTGAGTCACATTTTTTTACCGGCCAAGCCAGCTGCTACGAACAGCTGTTCAGGCCGGTATGTAAAATGCTTTATCTTACGTTCTGAAGCACGTACATTAATTAATACTTGATAACACAGTATTTACCATATAAGTAAAAACAGGAAATAAGGAAGTCCAAGAGGAACTAAAGCACTTTACACGAGGAAAGGCACGACTTATGAAGTACATAGTCATCACTGGAGTTGCATACGAATATCAAGCGTTAGTGCGATACATTATGTTTATCTGTCTGAAAGTTTGTAATACAATTGTTATTTTCAATGACTATGAGCTATTTTAGTAATAACACGTGGTAAATTTACGGTGAAAGCACCACAAAAGGGTACCATTTTGATTTCGTCCTCCATGTTGCAAAACTGAAATGCTAACATTTTCCGTCTAAAAACTACTAAAAACGCTGTATTATGCTTCGGAAATCAGTTTATAGGTCAATTGAAATTATAAACCTGTCATAAAACCAAACACCGGTCGGTAAATCAATGGACCTACCTTAACAAAGTTTATGGATGTTATGGTCCCCTCAATATCCAAGAGAAGGAATTTGCACTTCTTTACGATCTCACCAATTTCTGTCACGTTTGCCATTATGATTATTTGAGTACGTCCTATGGTAGGACTACTATCCCGATTTTATGCCGTTATTTACTTGACTAGATTATTTCGCGATATTTCAGAGCCACAAGAAAAAAGCATTGATTGCGCCGACGAGGAACAAGTCGCGATTGCACGGAGGGAGGCAGGGCAGGGAGCGAGTTCAGACAGGACAGCAAACGGGGGGTAAACGACAGAGACAGATGCGGAACAATCAGCTGGTTCACAGCTAGATTGAAAGAGATAAAATACTGAACAAAAGATCAGACGAGGAGGAGAGACTTCGTATCCGGTCGGAAGTATTCATTGGTCATTCTGACCAACATTTAGAAAATTAAATATTGCCCCTCACTTCCCAGTAGGGTAGTTTTTTTTAGAAACGAATTTGATAAATCATATTAGTTGATTTTTTTTTTATTCTAATAAACATTAATTCATTAAACATCTAATAAACATAAGTTCTTTCTTACAACCAATGCGTTATATTTTATGCTAAATGGTAATAAAAATATAATAAAAAGTTACAGTAATATGAATTTCTGTATGAATCATACAACTAAATATGTATGTATGTACTTAGAAGTGGAAGGGTACTCTAAAAATTTTTCCATATGACTAGGTAGGTATTTAGACTATTAAATATTTCAAAAATTAATGTTGGACTAATTGCTATGGCTTGGTAGAGTTATCCCATTGTTAGTGGTAAATTGAAAAATATGCGACCGATACATAATTGTTTTTATTTTGGGATACACTTTAGATTGATATTGTTGGCAGCCCCAGAAATATTTTACAGTATGGACAACATAAAATGAAATGGCGCCAAAACTATAAATAAATTTTATAAATTTATTTACGAGTACATACATAATCCAAGTCAAAACATACTTCAAAATATATTATATTGCTGGATATACCCTTCACACTGCAACAACAGCAACTTACCACTTATTGCCGTGGTAAGTTCTAGGCTTGTATTACATGTTCTAGATTTCTGATATTTATCCGTAAGAGGTACCATCGTGGCCATTATTGAAACAAATATTTTTGGAGAATATCGGTTGTGGAGGGCACGTTGGCAAAATTAGTCGCCACGAGTTGCAAGGAATAGGTATTAAAATTAAAACATAAGATAAGGAGTCATTAATATACTGTACGCTCACTGAAAGCTTTTATAATGAGAGAGCATCCGTTTCCTGTCGAAATTCAGTTCTTGACTTGCATAGTATATCCGGTTTGGGGCGACATCTCGGCGGCCGCGCGCGTTTTATTTCAAGTTAAAACGAGTCCGCCATTCTGGTGCTCATTGGCGTTTCGTTTCCCGTCGAAGCAACACGTGCGCTGAAGCCCTGGCTTAGGCGCAATTGCACAGTTCACCAAGTGCACCGTCATACCGTGCATACGCGAACAGTGATAATATTTTAAAGTGAAGTGGTAATTATACAACGAAAAATGTAAGTATTTTTCGAACCTACTATTTTTATTACCTTTGTTCGCAAAAAGTTTTTCTGAATTTTATCGGACGTTACCTACTCCATAAAAATTATATATGTTTTTCTTGAATAATTTTTATTAAATATTTATAGCAGCAACCTTACACATGTTTAAGGTTAGATTATGGAGATTCGATTGTAATTCCTTATAGGTAATATCGTCTGCATAAAATTAAAAATTTAAAGTGTACCTACCTACCTATATTTTTGTAGACAAAAATTTGCGACCTCGCAAATATAAGGTACTTAATTATTTAAGTGTACGTTTCCCTTCTCGATGTCGGGTATCGAGCGGTTACGTAACTTGTAACGGTTTTTGCCGTTCGGATCTTTGATTCAAAAGATCAATTTTATATTTCTTTTAGTGTATTCGGTTTTTAATTGAGGTTACTATTTTAAAAAGAATGGTTTTTGCGTTAATGATGGCAATAAAATAATTTATATACTAGATTCTAACAGAACTTTTTAAAATTTTTAGTATGATTGAACACGGCATGGAATCAGCGGGTTCTAGAGGACGTGCCGAGGCCTCAAGCCGCCAAGCGTGCGTGCGGCCGCAAATGTCTCGAGCAGCAGCAGCTGGAGCAGTTCGGGGGCATCGGAGCAGAAACGGCGCTGGCGCCGGCGCAGTCATCATCCCAAAGTAAGCGCATAAAGCGCTCTGAGGTCAGTAACCTATGAACCTGATGAGGCTGATAAAAATGTTGTTAGGAATCTTGTTACTGGCCAACCGCCGGAACTAGATCCTGACTGAATATAATATTTATACTGTTCCCAATGTAACCGGGAGCTCGTACGAATAGAACAAGGATGCCCCTCATGGTCACCGTTCTAAATTTCCAGATAAAAATAAGAACTAGCCCTCTATTAACAATTCGATCTTGATCTGTTAACGATATTTAAAGAACCGACCGCCAAAGACCATACATCTAAAATGGGTTGTTAGACATTTAATTAGTACTTTTTGGTTCAAAAGTATTTTGACAAAAATTTTATAACGACACAACAGGTTTCATAGACTTAAAGGCAAACGATAAGGTAAAAATATGACACCCTAAGTCATCTGGCGCATGCGGACCAATCCTATGCTGCCAAAACCTATACGTGTTCTTAAACAGAATAAGGTTTTTCAGGCCAGTTTTCGAAACCTTTTTTGTCATGGGCAAAAGACACAAATGTGAAGTCTAAGCGACAATGTTTATTACAAAAATTGTTTCCAGAAGGGAGAACTCCATAAAGTATCCTTTGACTTTATACAATTAAAACGATCGAAATGTGCCGAGAGAAAAATAACTAGTCTAGTAAAAGTTATGCTAATAAAAAGTTCCACATACCAACTTGTTCGCTGTTGTAAGCTGTTCGCGGCAGCCTTGAAAAAAGCTGAATAAGTTCGCAAAGCTATCTGGCCTGTTTAAACAGACGGCCATAAAAAATCAAATCACCCTGATTTGACAAGCCGCCCCTCGCGGGGGCAGAGCACAAGGAAACTAACTAGTCCATCGCGTGGACCCCAGCACATACAATTCCTATATTTTTTAAAAATAACTAAGGGTTATATCTTCCCTCATTATCCACCCTCGCAGGGCGGATAACAATACCCAAAAGCTCGCATGATGTATTGCGTGAGAGTTTCATTTTACAACCGAGGCTCGCGGCCCGACCGTGGAAATGGAATGGGACGCTCCAATGCTCCCAAAAACTTTTACAACCGAGGCTCGCGGCCCGACCGTGGAAATGGAATGAGACGCTCCAATGCTCCCAAAAACTTCTACAACCGAGGCTCGCGGCCCGATCGTGGAAATGGAGTGGGACGCTCCAATGCTCCCAAAAACTTCTACAACCGAGGCTCGCGGCCCGATCGTGGAAATGGAGTGGGACGCTCCAATGCTCCCAAAAACTTCTACAACCGAGGCTCGCGGCCCGATCGTGGAAATGGAGTGGGACGCTCCAATGCTCCCAAAAACTTCTACAACCGAGGCTCGCGGCCCGATCGTGGAAATGGAGTGGGACGCTCCAATGCTCCCAAAAACTCCAGAGACAACAAAGTAGGAGACACCGACGCCAAGTCGTTTCTTCGTCAGTCGGGTCAGTGCACTCTGTTTAACAAAGCACTGAACGAATATGTAATAACAAGGCATTTTAATGAGTAAACATGTATCGAATACGAGTCCCAAAATTAGTTTTGAATATTATTCAGGGATACGGTATAACCTGTTACCAAAAGCCTCCTTTGATAATGTCCAAAACAATCGATCATTTATTTTGACATAAAATAATATAATGTGAAAACATTGGTTCCTAAATTTAAATTGCGGTTCTTTTAACAACCACACATATCAATAGAATGTAGAAAATAGTTCATGAAATTAAGTAAGATTAATAGTAGCTCCGGTATCACCTAGTTTAATATCACCATGTTTTTGGCTAAAAGTGGATGGTTCAGCATCTCCATTATTTAATCTAATTTTACAACCACAAGGTTATTAAAATGTTGGAACCTTGCAAGTAGATATAATCACAAGGAGTATTTCCATATACCATTTTTAAAATCACACGAGCGTTTACTACGCATAGTTTATCAAATTCAAAATGTGCTTCGTGAGCACGTCAAAATATTAGAGCAGACTCTCGTTTATCTTGACTGAGTTTTAAATCTGGAGAAATCAATTTTCATGCCAGAAAAATGAGAATCCCTGGAACAAAAATGCAAAAGTATTTCAAAGATGTTATTCTCGATGGACACAATATTGCCCTGCAAGCGTTTCAGAAATTTGTAGGCCTATTACTGTATATCGTATGTTTTGTGGTTCCACGAGGCAAAGTGTGGTGGAGCTAAAACTGTCAGTTACCGACTTTTTACATTATCCACCTCTAACACAATACATGCGGAGCACAGTTGGACGGTCTATCTTGTTCAGGATTCTGGTCCCAACAAGAGAAGCCTATATTACATTGTAACCAAAAGGAAATGTTGTCTTTACCACTTATCCTTCAAGGACAAACTTTTCAATAGCTCGCAGTACGTTGCTCATAAGGGCCACAACCAAACAGCAGTGGCACAATTAAGAGAAGGAGAGGAACAGTACGTACGATATTGTTACCCCTAACAGAGATAATAATATATCAGATTGAATTTGTTCGATCAACAACATTTCACCTCTGCATTCCACAATACCTCGTGTACAAGTACTACGAATAGGCAGGCCACTTGTCACCTAACCTGACACCTACGGAGTGGCACGTAATACCGGCTCTCACCAAGGAAGCTTTTGAGGAATGGGGAACCCAGATAATTGACATTTTTGCATCAAAGACCGCGCGTGTATTTCCTGATTATGTAATATCTGAGAAACCAAATCGCCTTATTTCACGACGCATTCATTGTTAGTTGGAATTGCCTACTTACTGGTAAAAAAGTAAAGGTACTCTGTCACCTGAATCAATACAAAGAATTTTTCCTTTTTTCATTTTTTGACGTGCAGATCTCAAAACCCGAGCACAAACTGTTCCATTAACCTAAGACACCTCCAGAGGTACTTAGTAGTCACAAAAATGGGTCTACCACCATCGACAGTCCAAAACATTGTGCTCGAAGTTTGGAAGTGTAGACTTCGCTAGTAAAGTATTAGAATTTCAGAATTATCCTTGCTAAATAATTCATGGAGAAAGTTCACAGTTAAAACTTACAAAATAGTGTAATCAAAGTTGTGTGAGTAAAATCATGGTGGGATACACGTTAACCATTCAAATCCAACCGGGTTGGGATTACGATTCTTATTTAATACAATACCAAATTTATAAATCTGTTATATATCTACACTTTGTAATGCAGACATATAGTGCTCTAATCATTGTCTTAGTTGAGCACATCTCAAAGGCGATTTCTCTCGAAATTCCTAAGATTATTAAACCTCCTATGTGAGACGTTAGTAAACTTAATTTGTTCTGGACAAATAAATCGATTGACCCTGAAAATCGTTTTCTAGTATCTCGTCATACTGCGATGTTACCTTTCCTGTGCTATGGTAGACGTATTTATGAGTTGACACTTCTTAGTGTAGATCCAGATCACAGTATAACATCAGGTAATAATATTACATTTGGACCTCGACTGATTTAATGCAGTATAAGTAATTCTAGGTAAGACCCTCTTAATAGATAGAATAATCTCTAATACTACTAGTTAACGGACGTTCCTTGACAAAATCTTGTAATCTAATTATTATTTATTATAGTACAGTTGTACCCCTTCTAACTGTGTACGTACTGTTACATACCTGCGTACGTACTGTTTTAGCATGGTCTGTCAAGTCTATTTAAATAAATAAATGTGGTTGGCTGTTTATTTAAGGAAGCAGGCATAGCAGCCTCACCTGGCAGTGTCTGCTTAGCGGTGGCCTCGTAAAAGTTGGCTAGAAAATCATTCAATTTCCGCTTGACCGTATGTTTGACGACACACTGTCATAAATTAAGAAGTTTTACAATTGAGAAATAATTGATGACCGTAATCAACAAAGCATCGTTACAAACATGCTTAGTCCTAATACATGATCGTTAATAACCATTGCCGGACAATGCACACAGCAACATATTATTATAGCTCCGTGGTAAGCTCGAAGCTTGTGACTACAGTACTATTGTCATTGATTTTACACGTCTAATACATGTATTGTATATATGACGCAGTCATCCGGTTGAATCAGTTATTTGACTGAATGATTAGGCCGAATGTTGGTTGAACAAGCGTCACTCAACGTTCAACTAGTTAACTGCTTGAAACAGTCATACCATACATATATAAGATTCAATTAAACTTTCATGAAAATTTAATTGAATTTTTAATTATTCATTTCACATATAATTTATAATTTCTTATAAGATTTAATTAGATTGGCAGCCTTTATAGAAGGAAAATAATTGACTAATTATAGAAATCAAAAATTTACAATTATTGACTAGTGAAGAGTGTATGTTCTTTTATATCTGTGATTAATTACTTTCCCTAACACTATGAGCGCCCATGACACACGCTCATATCAGCGTCACTGACTGTCACAAACCACCGGCCTTTGCCGCCTAGCTTGGGCATTGAATGTGTTAAGTGTCAAAATAAATATAAACCAATATTGTTTTAAATCATTAATCTTATCACATTGGCGCTAGAAGTATCTTGAATCCTTATTATGATGATACTATACACTCTAACGGGGCGACACCAGGCGATAACAAACAGATCTCATTATAAAAGCTTTCAGTGAGCGTACAGTATATTAATAGCAGCGTTTTACCTGAAATAAAACGCATATTAAAATACTTACCTCACTGAAAGCTTTACTTTAATTTCTGCCTGGTGATACATGAGCCAATGAGCACCAGAATGGCGGACTCGTTTTAACTTGAAATAAAACGCGCGCGGCCGCCGAGATGTCGCCCCAAACCGGATATACTATGCAAGTCAAGAACTGAATTTCGACAGGAAACGGATGCTCTCTCATTATAAAAGCTTTCAGTGAGGTAAGTATTTTAATATGCGTTTTATTTCAGGTAAAACGCTGCTATTAATAACCTTTTATTTATATAAGTTACGCAGCTAAAGTACTTTTATATGGAATAAGCATAAATTTTAATTTTTAGTCTGTGGCGTAATTTTTTTTGAATATACCTACATATTTGGACATTTATTAGGAAATATTTTAAGTATAACGTAGTGATTATATTCTCTTTGATTTTAAGTATCATTCACAAAACGAAGCAAAATTAGGTAAATAAAAGTCATGCATATTTCTTATCTTAATTTTCTTAAATTCTGTCACCTAAGTATCTAAAATATTAATATTACAAAACTATTTACATTTTCATTTGATCTAGTAACCTACTCTTAGATATGTTCTGTTTTTCTTCAGTCTTCATCTTCTTTACCAGTTTTGGAGTCCCGAGATTAATATCAGCTTTTCTTTTCACGACCTGCAATCCAGAAAAGCGTGTTAAAATAATGTAATAAAATCGTACGTATTTTTAAAATAATACAAGTTACTAGGTCTTGATACTGAAAACTGTTGGTTGAACGTACTATTTCAAAATTAATTAAACATACTTTTTATTTTAATAAAATCTATCTATCTATCTTAAAATATGTATTGTAAATATGTTATTGAAATAGCTAAATACCTTGGGTGGTTCAGGGGTTAGGGCAGCGAACACAAAGTTCCTTCCGGTGTTAGCAGCGGACTTCCCCTTTGGAGCGCCGTCGTCGGCCAGCGGCGTCGCCAGCGCGGCCAGACGCGCCAGCGCGCCTTTACCGCGGCTCAGAATGGAGCCTTGGTACGATTGCTGAAATTACAAGCAGTTTTATTAATCCTCATCATCATCACCCCAATATAGGTTCCCAATGTTGGGACACAGGATCTTTTTTTTACGAGAGAGATTAGGCCTTAATTCACGCTGGCCAACACTTGGCAAGGCTAGCCAAGTGCGAGTTGGTGAATGACACATCCTTCAAACTTTTTATACTTCACAGTACATACTAGTTTCCCCACGATGTTGGCCTTCACCGAGAAGTGAGAATTGATAGGATTGCTGAATTTTAAGCAGATTTATCACTAACTGAAAATAGTACTTGTTATTTTTGGACCAAGTAACATTTTCAATACATTTAATCAACCTAATAAAGCATTACAAATGTAAATATATTAAATAAATACCTGTAGCAACGAGAAATGTTTCTTAGGACTGGGTAATGATTTCTTTTCAGCAACAACAGATTCAGTCTTTTCAGCAGTTGGTTGGTTTTCTTCCAGTAACATCGACATAGTTTTGGACATGAGATTCGCTTTGATGATGGTTGTTCGTTTTATACTGACGTTGAGACTATCGTCAAGCTCACTGGTGCTTTGCTGAAAAATAAGATTATCGATATATTATTAAAATCTATTATTATGTGAAAAATTATAATGTTTATTTATATTATTATAGTAGCATAAAGCATATGTACGTTTCACTGCACTCATTTTTTGATAAGTGAGATGAGGCATTAATTCACCACGCTAGCTAAGTCTCATGACCATCATGGTAACTTAGTAACCACGATAAAATATATTTCTGTCATCTCAGTATTTTCTAAAAACTTCCTCACACGGCTTTATCCGCGCAAAACGACTCTACTGCCCGTCTTCTAGTATATAGTTAGTCTGTATAACGACACTAGTACTATTCTTAGGCCAGCACCATATGGAATGTGGCTTGCTTTGTTACACTAGTTAATTTTAGAAACTTTACATAATTATGTTAATATATTTTTATTACCATTTGTCTAAGGAATGTTTCTCTCTCATGCCGCTGTTTCCGCCATTGCTCTTCGGATTCAAATTCTTCTTCTTGCGATTCACCAAATTCTGCAGATGTACCAGTTTCATCTTCACCATCTAAAATGTGAGAAATACGGTTAGTCAATAAAAATAGTAAATTAATTTATCACGATGCCACAGAGGTCATCTATAAAAAAAATTACCTATATTTTTCCATTTGAACTTGCGCTGCCTACCGCCGCCGCCCAAGTCCCCATCCTCGAACAACAGCTCCTGAATTATTCTCACTTCTCTCTTGTCTTGATCTAATACCTCACGCCTGAAAATGTTTGAATGCAAATTAATACATAACTAACTCAGTTAAAAAAGCCTCAACGCAAGTTACCTTACTGCTGATCATGAATAAATATATAAATGTTGCTGGACAATCCACACAGCAACATCTAGCCCCGTGATAATATTTTTTTATTACATAGACAGATATTTTTTAATATACATATATAACACCCAGACATCCGGAATAAATTTGAAGGTCTTCTGACGTCAGTTCTGATGATGAGTATTACTTACATATGTATCTGTCCCAGCTCTCTCTGCAGCCGCGGCTGATGGAAGGTCTCGTCGTCTCCCTCCTCCCTCTCCATCCTATCGAGACCGGCTTCGTCTTCGTCTCCAGACCCGACCCATTCGTCTTCTGACGTCAGTTCGGCTTCTTGCTCGAAGAACTCTGTGCCTTTGCGCTTTTTCTTTGACGGCTTTTGCAGTTGCGGTTTGATTTGTATCTGGAAATTGTTGTATTTTATTAGTTGAGAAGATGAAAGATAGTCCAAGTACAATTTATCAAATATGTGTTTTAGAATAGACAATATTCATGGTTATGAAACTCCCTCATAAATATTTTGTCCAAATTAATATATGTACATTATTAAACGTTACCTCGTTTTCTTCAGAGTCGTATTCAACCTCCCGTTCATCTACTTCTTCTATCTCTGATTCAAAATCTTCTACTTCTTGTTCGGATAATTCATCTTCATCATCTGAAAAAAAAAATCATAGAGATTTTCACTTTTTTTTACTTTAAATTAAAGAGAGGGAGTGCTACTATTTTTAAAACCCCAACACGGACACTTGAAACAATCAAATTATTAATTAATATCTAACCTGATATCTGCAAAGCTCGTTTCTCTAGCTTCCTCTTCTTAATTTTCTTCTTTTTCTTATCACTAATAATACCTTCAGTACCTTCATCATCAGACTCAATAACCAACTTCTTTTTAATCTGTGCATCTTTTTGTGGTATAGTTTCTTCAGTTTTCTGTGTTTTAGCTCCGCAGAAGAATTTATTCGGTTTAGGGGTATCAAATTCCGGATCATCAAGTTCATCTAAAATAGACTTTAAATTGTCATCCACTGCATTTTGTTTTACTTTCTGAGTGTCATCATCTGTAGTGTTCATTAATGTTTCTTTATTTTCAGGTGTTGTTTCTTTAATAATATCATTTTCAATTTTATCCAAATCAGTATCTTCAACATTATTAACAGTTTCACCTTTGCTAGTATTCTCATTGTCAAAGGTCATCTGACTATTCTCATCACTATCATATTCCTGTGAATCTCCCAGTGGCAATTGATTGTTGTCATTTGCTTGCGATACGAATTCGTTATCATAAAACTTTCCAGTGCACATAGCTAGTACATCTTCACCTAACGCTTGTGATTGAGACATCTGAGTTATAGGTAATGGTGGAATGCTTTGTGAGAATGATCCCGAACATACACCTGCTATTTCACTTAGGTCATTTTCCTGTAAATTAAAAGGTGAATGCTATTAGCTAATATCGAAAGTTAAAAGTGAATTTGTACAACGATAGCTGTTGTTTTAGATTGTATGTCTGAATAAGAATGTATTTAACTTATATTTCTATTTTGTATTGTATTTTAAGTTAATAAATATTTTTTCATTTTTTCATTTTTATTAGTTCCTCTGTTATTGTAATCAAATTATATACTACCAGTAACACCAGCTTCAAGCATACCACGCCATTAATTCACCACGTTGGCCAAGTGCGTGTTGGTAAGTGACACATGTCCTACAAACTTTTCAAACATATCAGAAAATGTCGGTTTCCTCACCATGTTTGCCGTTAAAGCACGTGTTTTTAAAGCGGATATAATTTTTCAAGATGAAGAATCCAGAGGAGCTCGGCGGGATAATTTAAATTAAATTCTGGATGTAAGAAACGATAGGAAATCCTTTATTAACTTACCACAAAAGGCTGGGTAGACTCAGTAGCATCTAACTTTCCACACCCATTCAAAATATCATCTAATTGCTCCGCAGGAACACTCGTAGAATCCAGAATAGAGAATGTTTGTGTGCCCAAATCCGGGTCATTATCCAAGTCTTGTGTTTCTGGCTGCGTTATTTCCTTTTGGGAAGGAATCAAACTACTGCTTTGGCTTGCAAAGAGATCTTCTGAGGCGGACTTCTGTCTTTGAGCTAGTGGTAACACGTCATCTGAAAAAAGCAACATTTATGTTTTTAAACGTCAGCTCAAACAGAAAACTTAATAAAATGTATTACAGAGTTTGTTCGGTGTACTTTTACGACTTCATTAGGCGGTTAGTAAACATTTGCTCAGGGTGAAATTGTCATTGTAGTGCCTAACAAAAGAACCACTCCATCTATCAGATTATCTATTACCGTAATGTAAGCTTAGTGCTTGCAACGGGGCTAATTATTGCTGTGTAAATTGTCCAGCAATATTTTTTTTTTATCTCTACCCATGCTTGTCGTCAAACGGGTTAATGGATTTTCCAGAAGTAGCATGTCATTGTGTATTCAACTTACGGGTATCATTAACCCCCCTGATAAGCGTGGTGAATGAATGCATGAATGACGTGATGCTTTCCAAGAGCTTCAATGGGTTAAATTGGGTAGATCTGTGGTCAATAGTGGCTGATATGATGACTTACCTTGAGAAGCAGATGGCGTGCTAGGCACATCGACACTCCCCACTAATTTCCTATCATCATCAGCCCTTTTGTCTTCTTCATCAGAATCCTCAAAAGCCTTTAGGATCCTTCCTTTCTTCCCGGTCGGCTGCTGTTCCTCCTCCGATTCTGAAGAGTCGCTGTCACTTGATTCATCATCATCATTTTCGTCGTCACCTGGAGTTAAGAGACCTTTGTTTAGCAACTTCTATCCACTAGAAATAAGCTTGTATACATAAATTATTGATTACTAGTTACGTTATGCCCGCGTTGTAATTTTCGTCATCACCTGGACTCTATAGATAAATGCTTACTAACCACTAGAAGAAACTAAAGCTATTTATAATACATTCTTAGCTTTCGACGTTTGAAACAGACTGAATCACGTAATATATAATATAGTATTGATCCGTCTTTCCATAACGATTATAATATTAGCTTATGATAAAAGTAGTTATATGTATAGGCATAATTACACTAATAGACATCATTACAAAAAAACATTGTTTGGAAAAGCCTGGGTTGGGTTCCTGTAATACAGATTCGGCTAGTCAGGAACCCATGGATTGAATTAAACTGTATATTGTTACGTTAATAAATGGTTGATTGATTGATTAAGATATACCGTCATTATTCTCCATTTCATCATCAGCAGCATCAACACCGTCCTTCAAATCACTGTCGGACTCCTCCGCCTCGTTTTCCAACAATGGGTTCTTCTTTCGAGGCTTGTCTTGCATGTCAATGTCATCTTCTACTAACTCTTCTTCTTCACTTTCAGGCTGTTGTTCAGTGGTAGCTTCTTTTTCTGAAAAATATAATATCCATTGTAAACACGTGAGTTGTTAACGGGAATAGTTAACAAATGATTAATGTTACTTAGAAAAATTTTGAAAGCCTGTACTCTGGAATGTAAATCCCTTAGTCGCTTTAACAACACCCTCTGGAAGATATGACGTGGTACTATTCTTAGCCCGGCACCAAAATAATAATGAAATTATCTAGATAACCAAATCCAGAGGATCGCGTCTAGGTTTGAACCCACGGAAACATGGAATTCTAGAAGTCTAGTGTGCTCCTGCTTTTATAAGTACCTATAGGTACAGTAGTTGAATTAAAATTGAATACAACAAATTCACCTTCCAACTTAGCTTCCATCCTATCAATATCATCATCATCATCCGACCCCTCGCCGCGCAGTTCTGCAAGCTCCTTCTGTTGTTGTTTCTCCTCTTCGAGACGCTTCTCCCACTCGAGTGTTCTTTGCTCAGCCATCTGTTCTTCGAGCTCTTGTTTCAGCCTTAGATGTTGGTTGCCCGGCTTCAGTCTAGAATAATGTTATTCAATTGATTACATTCTTAATAAGCTGTAATTATTATAGCTTCTGTATTTACTTAGTATATTTAACATTCATTAGTGTATGAGTATTTGTACACCCGTATTTTTTTTAATTTCTTAGCTCTCTTTTCATCCAAAGGTTTTCTGGAAGACATCTCTCAATAGCGACAAGGACGCCCATTGTATTTGTTTATTACTTAATATGTTACTGACGGAGAGGTCTTACAAATAGGGGTCCTTTTAACCCTTTACGTTTGTACACCATACATAACATCCTAATTTATTTGTATAGTGAAGAATACACTTACTTTTGTTTCTTCTGTCTTTCAGCCTCATCCGGGGTTTTCAACTTCGCAAAGAATGTAAAACGTTCCTTTAACAGTTCCACACCAGATTTCTTAGGCGCTGTATTACTATCGTCCAAGTCAATTACCATACCCGGAGCACCCGTTAGGGTGGGTTTCACTATTAGTGGTATATCTCTGATAAGTACCTGGGATTGGACCTTATCTTCTATATCTAAAAAAGTATAATATTTGATTATAAAGTATCTAGAAAAAAAGTGTAAAGCATTTAAAAGTGCCAGATAGCCAATCCGTAACTTATCTGCCAGATAAACTAACTACACATTTTGGTTGTGATATCTATATGGCAACTATCAGATAAGTATCTGAAGCTTTATCTGCAACTAGTTAAACTGGCCCTGAATGTCGTAAAACTGTTCTCAATATTTTAAAACAATTCTCAACTCTACTACTACTCTTAACTAACTTGATTATTATACAAACGCGTATACACAATCTTTTCAGTTTTAAATACATGTATAAGTATTAGCGGTATTGAATATGTATTTTACCTCTAATAATCTCAGCATTTTCGATAATATCATCAATGTCATTAATATTAACATCATCATCAGAGAAGGCATCAATTTCCATTGCATCTTGATCAGGCTTTTCTTCCTCATTCACTTTACTAATAAAATCTTCTGTATCTAGTTTCTCAGTGTCATCTTTTTCAGTATCAAAATGTAATGATATTAACTGACTATCTAATTCTGTATCATTTGTATTAGCTTTTGCGTCATCTGTTTTGTTTGCAACTGTACTAATTTTATCTATTGCCGGTAAATCATCATCAACAATTTGATCTGATTTGCTTTCAAGACCTGTGTCTTCTTCAGTGACTGAAGTTTTAGAATCATCAAACACTAGAGTCATATTGTTTTCTGAATCCTGTTCTTCAGTTATACTATTGTTTGTCTCTACTTCTTTATCATTCTTTTGTTCTTTGTCAATAGTTTTACTGTCATTTTCTGTTGTTTCAAGAATACTTTGGCTAAGATCATCAAATAGCTTGTCACTTTGGTCAGGGTCTACAGTTATTTCTGTATTAATTTTATTAGAATCAGAGTTTTCTTCAGTTTCTTTCGATATTTGTTCATTTGCATCTATATCTGGCTCAACATTGTTTGTGATAACATCGTGTTCGGTATTGGGAGCGTCCAATTTATCATTTTCAGGTAGGTTATCGTCATTTTCCTCATCTGTGTCACTCTGCCACAGCTCCTTCATTTCTTTTTGCCTCTCTTCTAACATTTGCCTAAAACATCAAATAATAAATAGACCCAGGTCTTTAAGGTTTTTATATTTCTTAGCCATGATATCCATAGTCAATGAATAGGTTATGAGACAGTTCGGAAAGGATCGGGAAACACAGCGACGCACATCCGCATTATAGGAGGACGGATGAGTCAGTAAAATTAGCTGGCTAGCACAGTGAATGCAAGTTGCATCCGACTAAAAGAACTGGATATCATTATGGGAAGCTAATGTCCAGCAGTGGACGTCCGACGGCTAATATGATGATGCTGATGATGAGAAAATTTAAGTATAGGTACTTACGCATACTGTTTAAGTTGTTCACCGTTCATTTTGATAGGTAAACTCTTTCCATCAGAAGAAACAGCTGGTCTCCTCCTACTCATAATATCTTTCAATGATAAAGCTTTAGGTCTATGGTAGGGCAAGGAAACCTCTTTTTCTCTCAGCATTCGGTTAGATTCACTTTTAATCTTTTGCATGTTTTCCATTGCCTGCTTTGCTGACATCTAAAAATATTTAAATTGATGATATTAATTTAAAATAGTATTAAAGGGGCAGTTCATGCAGAGACGCGGCGTGACAATACTTGAAGATGTGAGAACTGGTTGGTGTGAGTGTGTATCATTTTGTGCAATAAATAATAAAAGGTAAGAAAACATTGGAATAAAGCAGCCAAAGCCGCAGGCCAATAAAATATTCCAATATAAAGGGTTACCTATTGAATTATCGGCTATGCTTTTTCAATTGGATAGAAAAGAGAGATGATATTAAAATAAGACAGAGGTGTACTAATACTTATATACAAATTAAATATTTTTCAAAATATACTCACTCTTTGAGGCTTTGGTGATATCAGTTTAGTTTTTCTCTCCTTCTTAGGCTTAGGCATTGATTTAGACTGCACACTCTCTTCATCAGATGTGTCAGGATCACATATAGAAGGTATTGAAGACATTTTCTGTTTGATTTTCTGGAATAATAGGTGTTTTCTAGTCATAATAATTATTTATTTAACATTAACAACATTTACATTGATTATTGATTTGATTGGGTATTATATATTTATCATAAAAATAATAAAAAATATCTACCTATGCATGTAAATTATATTAAGTATATACCAGAAATCTAGCACCTGTAACACAAGCTTCATTATGGGGCTAGATGTTGCTGTGTGAATTGTGCAGCAATATTTATTTTATTTATTTAAGTATTACGTTTTATAATCCAAAACCACCTGTGGTGGGTATTCAAGAATTATTAATGTAGAGTATATAAACAGAAAGAAAAAAGGTTTATTTAAAATAAGGACAGAAATGTAGTATGAATAATCTTATAACCATGAATCCAACTCAGCTTAGTGTGGGCTATTAAAATGCTGATTTCCATTGGAACCATCAAAAATGTCACATAGTGAACAAAACAAATGCAATACAAAAGAAAACAGTAATAACTATTTAATTATAATAAAACTAAAACTGTATATTAGCTCTGTGAGATAATCTTAATATAATACTAATATACTTATCTTGTAGTTAATACATAATCCCCTAAGACCTAGTGGGTTCTATATCTTAGGAAGACCTTTGCCCAAAAGTGGGACATACTAAGGTTGTATATTATGGATGATCTTACCAGTTTAATTTTTTCAATGGAATTCCCCTCATCATTGGATTCTTCAGAAAATGATTTCTCCTTTAACACATTATTAATATTTTCAGCAATAACTTTGTCACGCGAGCTCTTCAGGTTTTTAAACTTATCTTTAATTTTAGCTCTTTTATTTTTCATTCGCTGCTGTTGTATGTTTTTCACTTCCTGATCTGAATCTGAGGAGTTTCCATCTTGGGTACGAGATTTAGGAAATAATGGTTTACTTACAGCAGTTTCATTTTCACTGTCACTACTTGAAGCCAGTTTTGAACCTATTTGTTTTGAATCATCTGATGAGCTGTCATGTCTTTGGATACGAGATTTAGGTTTTAGTTTAAAAGTTGCTAGGCCATCCTCGCTATCAGTACTGTGAGATTGAAGGGTAATTTTTTGAGGGTCTGTACTAACTTGTTTATCATTGTCACTATCTGAATCAGAAAACTGTTGTACACGATTTTTCGGGCGTCTTTTTAGGACATCTTCATCACTACTAAACCCATTGTTAAGGTGCAGGTTATCACTAGATTTTAAAACTGATTCAGACAAATTTTCACTGGGATCAGCATTTTTGTTATGGGATATAAAATTTTGTAGTATTTCCGTCATGGTTTGCGTGATCTGTGAATAAATTATTTCGTATTGCACCCCATAAATATTTACTTAATACTTGATGACTTGAATTACTTTATATCAATAGTACAGATTTCATGTTTACCATGAATCCAGTATGTAGAATTTTATTTTCAAAATAAAAGCACGGTAACCTCAGTTTGCAAGTTTACAACGCTCAGCTGGCTGGCTGTCAGTTTTACCGCCAAAACTATTTTCATGATGACAATATGTCATGTCAATCCAATAACGTCAAAAAATCACGATTCAATTTACATGTAAAAACTTGGACACATTTTTTCAGGTTCGGCTGGGTGTCACCAGCAACCCTGAAAAAAGTCATAGATGCATTTTTTTTTCAGAGTTGATTAACATGAAATTTACTTCCTTCCTTTTAGTCCATCCAATCCATCAGGAAATCAGAAAAATATTTTGCAACAGCGGCGCTGCAGACTGCAGCGCCAACAAACTACATTAAAAAAAGCTGTCTGTAACTCCTACAAGGCAATATAACATAGGCATTAGGCATCTCTATAGCTGAAGTTAAAATAAGTAGGTTATTTAAAACAGTTTATTTACTAAAATCTAATAATCACTCATAGCTGAGTAATCATTACTAGAAGGTATAGGATCTTTCTTCATGATGGCTTCACAAATGACTGCTTCAGCGGTAGTGAGAAGAGAAGCCACTCCACTTGCATCCGTTATTGCTCTTCTAACGACTTTAGTGGGATCTATGATACCCTTTTCAATCATATTTACGTATTCATTATTCAAAGCATCATAACCAAAATCATGAGCTAAATTTTCCACCTTCGAGACAACTACAGAACCATCATAACCTGCGTTGCTGGCTATTGTTAGACAAGGTGTTCGTAATGCTTTTTTTATAATATTAATTCCAATCAGTTGATCTGAATTGGCAGGTTTGATTTTTTCAAGAGAAGGGATACAGCGCAGTAGAGCTGAGCCACCACCAGGTACTATTCCTTCGGCTATTGCAGCGCGCGTAGCATTCAAAGCATCATTGACACGATCTTTCTTTTCATTTACTTCTAATTCGCTGCATCCTCCAATTTTCAAAACTGCAACTCCAGCTTGTAAATTAGCTAATCGTTCTTGGAGTCTCTCTTTGTCGTATTCATTGGATTCGTATTCCATTTCGTCCCTTATTCTGTCAACGCGCTGCTCAATATCAGTTTTATTACCCTGTCCTTTTAGTAATATGGTATAATCTTTTGTAATGACGACTTCAGATACTTTTCCAAAGTTTTCAAGTTGACATTCCTCAAGTTTCGTTAAATTATTATCATCTTCGAAAATTATGCCCCCAGTTGCAGCAGCCATGTCACCTAAAAGACTCTTTCTAAAATCACCAAAACCGGGGGCTTTAACTGCTGCTACTTGAAGCCCAACTTTCAACTTGTTAAGAACAAGCACTGATAGGGGCTCTCCATCAAGCTCTTCACAAACGATTATCAAGGGCTTTTTCTGAGCATTAGCCATTTCCAGTGCTGGTATAATTTGTGATGCTGTTGAAATTTTCCTCTCGCATAGAAGTAATAATGCATCGTTGTATTCTACCTTTGGGCCTTTAGTAGAGTTAATGAAGTACGGAGAAATAAATCCACGATCAAATTTCATCCCTTCAATTACTTCTAATTCATCTTCTAAAGTTTTACCATCTTTAACTGTTATTACTCCATTTTTACCAACTCTATTCATGGCTGCTGCAATTAATTTTCCGATTGCTTTATCTCCATTAGCGGAAATGGTTGCAACTTGCTCTATTTCTTCAGAAGTTACTACAGCTTTAGACATTTTTTTAAGATTTTCTTTTACTGCTTCTACAGCTAACATAACACCTTTACGAATTTCAATAGGATTTGCACCTTTAGAAATATTTTCAAACCCCTCTTTCGCGATAGCTCTAGCAAGAACAGTTGCAGTAGTAGTACCATCACCAGCTTCTTCGTTCGTTTTGTTGGCAACATCCTGTACAAGCTTAGCTCCAATGTTTTGGAACTTATCTTTAAGTTCAATACCTTTTGCAACTGTGACTCCATCTTTGGTTATTTTTGGAGATCCGAAAGATTGTTCAAGTATGACGTTGCGACCTTTTGGGCCCATGGTGATCGCAACAGCGTCAGCAAGAATATCAACGCCTTGCAACATTAGAGACCTTACATCCGGGCCAAACCTTATATCTTTGGCATACCTGTACGATGAACTACAAAATAATCGTTTGTTCCTTATAACAATTCCAGAAATATGTCTAATGTGAATCATTTTTACTCGCGTGTAGAGTTGAAATAGATTACCTCTTGTTTGTAATTTAATAACAGTAGGTATTAGCTCAAAAATTCTTAATTTTTCACAGTATTCTTAGAATGACGGATCAGTCTCAAACAATACTTTTCATGGTAATATTATTTTATTTTTCTTACATACCGAATATTAAAATTTAAATTCAGAATTTTGAAGTAGATTTATAAAAAAGGTTTCTTTTCATAGATAAAAAGTTTTATTTACTTATAAGTTGTATAATTAAGATATCAGTTATTATTACTTAGTACTTTAATATGTTCTCCCAGGTAGATTATCAAGAAGAGAATCAAAGCGATGATCGTAATAAATTATCTTTGAAACACATTTAACATAACATTTAAGAATGTTTATTGAGGTACTTATATTTAAAATCCCTGATTTTTATAATAAAAATGAATTCATCCAGCAGTTCAAAGCCAGCTAAAATTTGATATATTTATTTTGCCGATTTTTGCCTAACTATGCTGAAAGCATGAGTGGTAAAAAATAAAGAAGTAGTGACGATTTATTTTGTATCGTTTTTAGTTTCTTATTGGTTCATCGCCACATTCCGTTTACCAAATAACCAATCGCCATCCTAATTTTTGTGTCAATTAATGTCAAAGTCATTGCTCATTGTCATTGACTTGGCTGAAGTTGGCTGGCCTGGCCTCTTCTGGGTTGCGTACCTATGTCATGGTGGTCGTTAGATTTAAATTCTCTGATTTTGTAATAAAAAATGAATTCATCCAGCAGTTCAAAGCCAGTAAAAATTGATTTGAACATAGGCGATCAACTGACATCAATATCATGCGGTCATATAGTGGTGGAGTTAATCAAATTCATTGCTTATCAAAGACGGCAGATACCATACGCATACACATGGATGAAACAAGTAGTAAATAAGAAGAAGTTCCAAGAAGATGGCAGTGGTTCAGAGAACTATCAGTCTGAGAGACACTTTCATATAGTGTCAACTGCTTTAGAAAACTTAGACTTTATTCTAAAGGTAATTTTAGTATAGAGACTTGTGCTATTTTTAATGGTCAGTATTTTTTTAATATGTACCAATATCTTACTGTAACTTAATACTTATGTACTACTATAATAATTATAAATATTCTGTGCTTACTATTAACTGCTGTCTTTATAACCAAGTTACTGAATAAATGCATATTTTATTTAATATCTTATCTTATTTTCCAGAGTCTTCTGCAAGAAATCAATGGTTCCACACTTCCCAGTGAAGTGTGTATAGCTTACGGAGCTACCCCCTTTTCTCTGAGGGAAGTGTACAGACTGCTGTTGCCAGTAGCTTGCCACAAGCAACAGTGCCATTCTGACAAAATTGCTACAGATCAAGTCATTCAGAGCATGTTTTTTAGGTAAGTAAATAACAGGCTTATAAATTAAAGGATAACACTATCGGTGCCTATAATATCTACTCAACAGCATCTACTCACCAGTGTGACACCAGCGGCTCCCAGCTTGCGCAGTAAATGGGTTAATAAGGAATTACAGAATAGTCCTATACTGTTAGGAGTGGGTGTAGTTAGGCAGAGTTTATCAAAGATGATGCACTCTGCATAAGAGATGCTTATCAGATTAATTTCCCCCATTTATAATGAGAGATCTGGTTCAGTAAGTAGTAGTAAGTTAGGGTTTTAAAACAATATATTATTTTATTTAAATTTATTTATGTTATTTGTTTATTTAATTAAATTTAATAACTGTTATATCTTTGTTGCAGATCTTTAGTAACTTCTGATAAACTAACCAAAGTGTTCTTCAGCCAGCTGTCACCGACTAATATGTATGTGTTTTTGAAGAAAAGATCTGTTAGTTTACAAGACACAGTTGTGAATAGTGATAGCTTTTATCAAACAAATGGCTGCAGGATACCACAGAACTCTAAACTTGTGGTGATTGACTTTCAGACTCAGAATAGTGACGGAGTTACATGTTGTAATGACATCCCAATATTTGGCAGTGATTCTGCTCCTGTTGAAAACACAGATTTAAAACAAGATATTAATTTTTATGAGATTGAATCAACAGAAACCTCAATATGGTATCAATCTTCATACATTATGAAGGGATTCAAAGATTGTATTGTGCAAGGCAGTTCAATCACTAATTTATGGTTGAATTCTTAATGATTATTTTGCATAAGCTAGCTCAATTTAGTTAATTTGCTCATTACTTTTATGTCTGACAATATTATTTTGTTAAATCAATTATTTTCAATGTTTGACGGAGTTAATTTTCTTTTACTGTTAAGTTTAATGATCTACACTGTATTAATGTGCCATGTTTTTGATTTTAATATTTAAGTATTAGTGTACCTACACTACAACAGTTATCATCTAAGATTATGTTTAATATCAATATATTTACCTATGATGCATTGCAGATATTTTATCATTTAACAACACTAAATTTTATCCAACTAAATCCCTTCGGCGCTTAATTGGTATAAATATCTAATCTATTATTGGAATTTAATGTAACATTTTGTAATTACTGTCATAATCTTTTTTTTTTTTTTTTTGTGTTCTGCTTTTATCTGCAATCAGTCGTTTAACTATAAGCAGATTTGTTGAGCTTGGTCGGCGTTTTGGGGATCTGATCCAGTGATCAGCTCCACTTCTTTTTGTTATGTCACTGGTCCAGTTCAGTGATATGCTGTCTTTTGAGCCTTCTCGGGTAATTTATTGTAGTCAGCTCTGATGCTAGTTGGTTCGGGTGGTGGATAAGGCGTTGCTTGTATTTTGAAGAATACAGCTTTATTTCTTCAACTACTGTCATAATCTAATAACGTTAATTTTTTGAGGTGCTCCGTCACTGTATATATTTCTTTCTCTATAAGCCACACATGAATTCTTTAATGGCATTGTCTTTGGTCTTCTTATACAGGTTTTGTTACAAGCTCTCATAGCATAATTATACTCATAAATTAAATTGTTCCTATTGCCATTCGGGCCCACCACGAATTCACACATCACATGTTTCTTCATATCATTTATACAACATTCAAGTAACTCGTAATATTCTAGCCAGTAATCATTCGGTAATTGTTTTAAATGTATTTTGAGTTCTTCAGTGAGTATCCCAGTTACAAGAATGTCGTCTATCCAGAACTTTGAATGGAATACAGCTTCGTCGGTTATCATTCTAGCAACTTTAGGAGTTGTGATGTAATACCATCCGGAAAGATAAGGTGGATATATATTTCTTGGATACTCATCGTAAGTGACATACCACTTGTTCTGTTTGCTTCTCTTTGGATTTGTATTGTTTAACATGTAACCTAGCATGGTGTTGTCTAGTTTCTCTTTTTGCAGCAGTTCGTATGTTCTTTCTAAGCTAAATACTGTGTCGTCATCGATTTTTAAGACGAACGTTGCTTGGCTGCATTTTGTTGCAGCCCATTTAAGACCCATAAGGTGCTTGTATGTTAGATTTCTGTAGTTCTCCTCAAAAGTTCCTTGTAGGATGTCGCTGAAGGTTTTGCTTTCGTCTTCTAATGACTTTTGTGTGATATATCTGAAACATCAATCATCATCAATCAACAGAAGCCGTTACTTGTGTAACCCACTAGTGAACTATAATAAAATATGCCATGTAAAGCCAGCCTAACAATACCAACCACCCCATCTCTTCCAGCGAGTGTCGTCACAACGAAGCGCTATCGTGATCTAACGAAAACTCTCACGAAAATGCTCTAACGAATAAACTGCCCATGAAGGCATTCTCTGAGTACTTGAAAAGTTTGAAGGACATGTGTCATTCACCAACCCGCACTTGGCCAGCGTGGTGAATTAAGGCCTAATCTCTTTCGTCAAGAGAGAAGTCCCTGTGTTCCAGCAGTAAGAACGTAAAATAGGGGTGACGATGACCAGCCCGCCTGGTAAGCACGGGAACCAATTCCCTAAGAACTTATTCCAAGAAAGACAAGTAACTAGTTCTATTTATAAGTTCAACATTTGCTCTGAGTTCCATAGCGACTCTTACTTCTCTGTCTCCGGAATCTTGGCCAATAGGAACACTCTCTTGGTATTCAAGGAGTCTAGGAGTTCTGGAGACATGGCCCTCCGGTGTGCACTCCTGAGCTCGACGTGACCCACGTATGACGTCACCAGTATTATCAAGAATGGCCGATCTGGAATTTGAATAAAGGAACTTAATAAGTAGGTAAGCCCTCCTAAAGTATGTAACATTATTTCTAAGAAAGTAGGAATCTAGGAATCAACGAGAAGAAATGGTTTTTTTTTATTTTAAAACTTCATTAAATTTTTTTTGGGAATCTTATCAACTTTTTTACCACATGAGTTTAAAAAGTTGACAGTATGTAGTATCATAGACAAATTATACCCGGTAGTATGAACAATAAGCAGAGGGCATTGCACTACTAGAATAATAAATCAGCCTGTAGATAATATATTATACCTAATAGTAATTTACCGTTTAATAGGTACTTACTGTGACAAGTTAAATTCGAGGGGCTTAGAATGAATTCCTCCATGAAATTAATGTTCTTAATTATTAGGAAGGTGTTATTGTATTCGGTGGTAGAACTCCAGTAAATCCAACTTATCATTAACACAAGACTTAAACCTATATAAACAAATAATTTCTTCATTTTCACATTGTTATGAATAGGTCACACAGAATACTATCATATTGTACTCTGACATAACACAAGCAAGCGTGATGCGTGTGCACAGATGTGTTTGTACCTACAAAGGTACCTGCTCTTGAAACCGGTTTACTTACCCACTTAACAACATTGGTGTTGCCGTCATAAATTAAACTTCCATTTTGGAAATAACACGGAACGCTACCTGACGACCAATCTTTTTATGTCACAAGGAGCATTTCCTTCACGTGTGTAAAGGAGACGCACTAGTATTAGAAACTATTTGTTATAGTTAAGTACAGGGTGGACCAAAAGTCCGGTAACATTTCAAATCGTTATAAAAAATACAAAAAAAATATGAGAGAAAATATATTTATTGATTATAAAAGTACACAAATTAGGGTTTTTTTTGGAATATTAACATCGTCCAAATGTGTCCCTTGTTTAGTTTGGTACTCCTGTAACCTAGATCATAATTTTCTCAGACGAGGCACAGTTACACCTAACTGGGCATGTAAAAAGGCAAATTCGTAGATACTGAAGTGATGCTAACCCGCAATTGAAGCACGAAAAGCCCTTACACTCGCCTGAAGTTACTGTATGGGCAGCCAGTGAAATTATCGGTCCGTATTTTTATGAGGATCAGAGAAGCCGTCCCGTTACCGTCATCTCACAGCGATACCTTGACATGCCATAGAACTTTTTTGCTGCAGCATTACAGGACTGTAATGGTTTTAATCAACGAAAATGGTTTTAACAAGATATGGGCCACATGTCACACCTCCAACGACTCAATAGCAGCGGTTGGTGAAATTTTTTTGGCAAAAAGTCCATATCCAAAAGAGGTGAGATTAACTGGCCACTCCGCAGCCCGAATTTGTCACCAATGGACTTTTCCCTTTGGGGATACCTCAAAGTAAAGTTTTTAATAACAATCCTCAGTCTAGTGAAGAATTAAAAGAAAATATACGCGAGGAAATTCACAACCATTTCTCCAAACACTTGTCGGGCGATGATGCAGAATTTCCGCTCTAGGTTTACAGGAGTGCCAAACTAACAAGGGACACATTTGAACGACGTTATTTACAAAAAATAAAACCCTAATTTGTGTACTTTTATAATCAATAAACATATTTTCCTTTATATCTCTTTTTGTATATTTTATAATTATTTGAAATGTTACCGGACTTTTGGTCCACCCTGTATATAAATTGAACAAAAAATAAGACATTGATTTTCCATCTCAAATGATTAGGTAACCTATCTTACTTCAAATCAAATAACTACATGTAGCTATACCTATTAATATCATCCCTACATTTAATTCAAGATGATATTAAGTGTTAATTAACTTAAAACGTAAGAATAAACATTTCAAAACTGTTATGATAATTGGATAACTGTGTCAAAAAGGAGAGCACATTATTCTAATCTAACGTAACACATATCGTATCGGGCAAGTGATAATAATAAAGAAGACAGTCTACTCATCAGATTAAATAAGCTTGTAAAGATAAGGGTGTTCATTTCTCTTGTCAATCGTCCCTTATACGCTCAATCAATCACGTTCTTTTAATCTCTATTGCGTACAACGTGCCCTTCGATATAATATAAATAATGAAGTGAAGGACAATAACTTAATTCACTGTGAACAGGAGCTGATGATTAAATGATAAGGCCAAAGAGTAATAAACCATACTTACCTGTTTAATACGGACGAAGACATCTGTCTATAGCTATACCTAGTACTGTCTGAAAGAATCTATGTTTTTCACGCGGTTTGGCCCGGAACGTAATAATTATGGAAGTTAGAAACATATTTCCCCGCGGTAAAAAGTAATACACTTTCGCGCCAAATACGCCAATGGAAGAAATAATTTTGAAAATCCCAGCAGTTATTTGTAAGATATACGACACGTCTACGACAAATGCACCTTCAAGGTATAATTCATTTTCAGGTGTAATAAGTGGAGAGCTGTTTTGAATTCAAAACACGTGTATGTAGGCCTTAGCCTAGAATCCTAGATCATTCGAGCCTGAAAACATCCAATTGATCATTTGAAATTAAGCATCTATTTGTCTTTCTATTAGTTAATAAATATAAATACAATATGTACATATTTTTATTTATGTTTAATCTTAATCCCCGATAAACCACTAGGTCAATGCACTCGTATTTGTGTCAAGAAATATTTTTTACCTGTCCTTAATTGTTTGGGTTTGATACCTGTATTTTTATTTTGCTATTTTTTAATTTACTTTTACGATATATCCAAAAATAATCAATATAACCTTTGTGTTAAATGTAAACACGGCCATTGACATCATATACACCTTTGTTGAATTGTATGAATACGAAGGATATGGACATAATTCAGAATAACATAATTTGTTGCCACGTGCGGAATATTGTCTTCACTAACAAAACATTCAGGATGCCAAATCTCATGTATTTGTCACTTAGTATCACGTTTTACATTGTCTGGTTTGGTGCCGAATTAGTTCTAGAGCGTGAACTTAAGTTTAAGACGAAACTTAAAAGTACCTAGGTATTATATTGTAATAGGTATAATGTAGAAAGGAAATTATGTCTAGAATCTGTATTTTGGAAAGAATAATAAAAAAATAAAATAAATATTACTGGACAATTTTACACAGCGACATCTAGCCCCGTGGTAAGCTCGAAGCTTGTGTTACGTTACGGGTGCTAGATTTCTGATATGTATACTTAATATAATATACATATAATGTGCATTGTATTTTCACAAAAGAGCACTCTTTGTGCTTATATCATAAGCTTATGGTCTCTCTCAATCCAATCCTTACTTCCAAACATAACTTTATGAACACCAATAGGATGCGCCTAAAATTATAATTTATAAGTAGGTACCTAACCTATCTTAAATTAAAATACTGACCGAATTCATACAAAGACTCTACTTCGGAATAGCCGGAGACCAACATTACCTACATAAAATCCATTGCATAATGTTGTTAACAAAAGGTCAGTAAGTAACAATTTAGAAAGCAGTTAATTCTGCGTAGGCTGTGGCATCTCGACGTAGAACAAGCGTGTAATTTGTTGTTATCAGTAGCCCGAGCCCTCCTACTTTAACCACTCGTCGCCGGAAGCACAGTCAGTCGAGCGAGCACCGATTGCCGAGAGATCGTCGCGCGCGCAACAAAAAAATACAAAAATGAATTTGAATACAACCGAACCCCTTGACGCTACTGGCGACGCGCTAATGGCGAAAGTTATAACTATGGTGTGTCTTTTCGCCATATCCATGTTCGTGGGATGTGTACCGCTGCTTATCTCCATGAAGTTCGACTGGTTCACGAAATCCACGGATCCCAATCTTCGGTCTTCCAATCAGCTTGTTATGGGACTCTTGGCTTTCGGAGGCGGAGTCCTCTTCGCGACGACGTTCATGCATCTCCTGCCTGAAGTGGATGAGAACATTCATTTGCTGCAAGGTGAAGTTCATTTTAGTTTCTTATTACTTCCTACGTTTTGTGATCAGGACACTTCTTCCTTTGACCCAGGGTATTCATTTCCTTGGGATATCCTGATTATGTCGACCTACAATAATAAATGCATTTCCTACTAGGATAGATATTCTGATAATTTCAAATCATAGATAGATTTACTTGTTACATGAGAGATATAGTTTGTGATTACCTACTTGATTTATAGTCGGAATAGGTCAAGAAATAGAAGACCAAAATATGTAATTAGGTACTGTTTTTATTAGTTACAATCAGTTTCGAAATTTCGAGTTACAATTTGGTATTTTAATTTAAAAAAAATTCGATAATTTATATCACCCAGTTATGAAAACGTATTCAATTGTGTGGCTAGTCTAGGTAAATAGTACGTATTTTGTCTCAGTAACTTGCTAAATATCTGTAGAATACAAAATAAATGTTTGTGTAAGCATGATGTGATGATTTGCTTGTTGGTTTAATAGGTTCCGGAAACTCCCTGTCTAATTATGCACCTCATTTATCACATTTGTCAAAGTTTGTATAGTTAATAGCTCAGCATATATTTATAGGAAAAGGCCGCGTTGGCTAAGTGGGAGTATGCTCGACTTTCATTCCGAAGGTCATCATGGTGCCCCCTCCCGCGCACATCTGGATTTTTCTTCTTGAAAAATAGGTACAATTACAAATTAACGGTGAAGACAAACCTCGTGACGAAACCGGCATATTCTGAGAACTAAAAAAGAATTTAACGCGGCCCGCACTTGGCAAGGTGGTCTTAATTTAGTCTAAAGAGAACCCATAATTAAGGTCCCACTCCTAAAGTAAGGGACTACTTTAGGAGATATGGATTCATAATAATATGCTAAATATTGTTATTTCCATTTCTATTTTATTAGTTTTCTCAACTTTAAACCTTCTATGCTCATAGAAGGTTTAAAGTACTACAACTATTTGTTTGTTTAGGCAGGTCAGCTACACAATACATGCAGTTAACATCGATACATACACTATGTTTAATTACCATCAAGGTCCAAACTATGCGTGTTACGCTTATGTCTTAGATTATGGACTGGATATTGAACTTGCTTCTCTTAAAAAAACTATGATGATTAGTGTAACTCGCGTTAGTTTCAAATTTGAGAAAAACTGTTTAATTATGTACTGCTTATTAATATATTACGACCTACAAAAGCTTGTGTTGAGCATGGCCCGACACGCACTTACCCGAGTTAGGTACTTACTACCTATATGAATATTTAACAGTCCATTTACGTTCATCTTTATTTGGGGAAAGTGCCTCTTACTTAGTTGAAACCGGAATATTAAAAAAATCAAAGGTTTACGAACCATGAAAATTCAATAGGTATCGTCAGACTTCAAGTTATATTGTTGTCGAATATGAGAATAGGTTACGTAGGAACAAAATTTATTCACAATATCTATTTCTTCAAAAACACGTGCTCTAACGGTGATGGCAAACATCGTGAGGAAACCGAGTACTTTGTAAAGTTTGAAGGACATATGTCATTCACCAACCCGCACTTGGCCAGCGTCTTGTCAAGAGAGTGACAACCCCTGTGTCCCAGTAGTGGGAACGTAAATAGGGTTGAGGAATATCTATTCATTAGGCCAAAATTAGGCCTCTGGGTAGGTACTCGTTTGTCCTGGAAGTAGGTACTTTTTATAGGCCGGCACCACAAACTGTTAGAAACAAAACAGTCGAGACAAATATTATTGGCCGCTACTATAAATATATGTTTTCTTTCCAGAGGCGGGCGACATCTCCGAGATGCCGATATACCTCGCCGGACTCATAATGTGTGGAGGCTTCTTCATGATGTACCTGATCGAAGAACTAGTTCACTTATACATCAACAGCCGCGCCACGAAGCCTGAAGACACCAACCCAACCCGTCCTTTCGGCCTGAGGAAGAGCATCACCGAGGAGGTTGAGATCCCGTCTGTGACGAAGCAAGTGGACAGTATGGGTCACAGCCACTTGGTGATTGACGATGACTCTGTGGTGTCAGCTCTTAGGGGACTGTTGATCGTGCTGGCGTTGTCTGTGCACGAGCTGTTTGAGGGATTGGCTGTGGGATTGGAGTCTTCGGTTGTTAATGTTTGGTGAGTTCTAATGCTGTGTTAATCATCGTCATTTCAGCTATCGGACGTCTCATAATCATATTTGTTTCGTTTGTTTTGGTTGTAAAATAAATATATCTGTATTATGTAGATATATCAGAAATCCAGCACCCGTAACACAAGCTTTGAGCTTACCACAGGGCTAGATGTCGCTGTGTGAATTGTCCAGCAATATTTATAATTTCATTGCATTTCAATTAAATACAATACTAATGCAGATACTATTAAATAGCTAAACCTCCTTACAATACCTAAGCAACTTAGGTAATACCAAGTTATAAATGTTAGCGATGATGAGGACATCCAGTAGGTCGTTTATTTATTTATTGTCTAAAATAAATAAAACATGTAATAAATAACCTAAAATAAATGTAATTTCCTTATCAATACGACCTAGGCAAGGTATGTAGGTACTGTTTGACTTTGCAATATCAATTTAAAAGTTATCATCGTTATCGTCTAGTATAAGGAAAATAATAAGATTACTTATATTCTAGTACCTAGGTATAATAATAGTAATAATCTTCTTATCATAAACCAATTGGGCAATTGGGCGATTTATTAATATTGATAAAAGTTTTAAAATTCTAAATCCGATAGCAAATCTACCTAATTGAAGATTATCGAAAAAACCCGCACAACAAATAACTTTGAGGATTGTTGGGAGGCGGATAAGGAGCTATTGTGTCGCTGAAAGATAACAAACAAATACGAACTGCGTATGATTTGCTAAAAGAAATTAAGTTTATTAGTTACTTATTAAATAAAATAAAATTTCTTTATAATCCAAGTCCAAGAAATAAATAATGTTATTACATTAGGATATTTATTATTTGTACCCGTAATACGAGCTTCGAACTTACCACGGGATAATTATTGCTGTGTGAATTGTCCAGCAATATGTATATGTATTTACGTAATCCTTTATTTCCAGGTACATGTTCGCCGCAGTGTCCGCCCATAAGTACATAATCGCGTTCTGCATAGGGGTGGAACTACTCGCCGCAGGCACTAAGAGATGGCTGTCTCTGGTGTACATCTTTACATTCTCCTTCATGTCGGCTTTTGGCATCGGCATTGGGATTCTATTGGTCGGAGGCGCTGGCGCCGCTGAGGCCGGACTATACTCTGTGATTTTACAGGTAAAAAACTACGGAACCCTAAAAATATTGCTTCAATCTCTGTAGCGCAGAGGGCGAAGGTTCGCATGTAACGCAAGTTTCGGGTTCTATTCATGTTTGTGCGATCTGCAGATGACCGCATACATGTTACAGGTATATTTATGTAGAAAAAAATACATAATGCACCTATGTTAAGTATGAAATATATCCCACTTAATGATACCAAACTATTCTACTACTATTATAGAGTATAGGTTCCTATACATCTCGGGACAAATGTATGTAACTAGTCGCAGGGGTCTCTTCAAAGTAGTGTAGTTAAATATATTGAGAGACAAATAATATTATAACTAAGATAAAACCAAACCGTTTATAAAATATTTCTACTGTGGAAGATGAGTTTACTCTGACCACGCAGTCTGGCAATAGAAATTGTTGTTGTTCTACTAAGTTTAAATTGCTTATTGTAAGTTCAAGTACCTACTTGTTGATGGTAATATAAGTATACTTCGCAATAACCACGTCTTAACTCATTGTATGTAACCTTTACGTTCAAGATTTGAACCCCGACCTTTCTAATAAAAAGTCGACGAGTTACCTACCTTTTACAGAGACCCTTGATTTTACGACAGACAAATCTATGTATGATGTATTGCTATTGCTACTTGCTACAGTGAAGGTCGAAAATGTATGTATAGATGATCTAATCTTAAAAACGAATGTATATCTTAACCTTAGATAAATGGAAGAAGGCATAATTTGCCCGAGTGGTACCCGCCTAAGAATAGTACTATCTCTTCCCAAGCTAAGGCATATATTTTGCAGAAGACAGAAAACTATTTAGTTCTGGGTCACTTCTGGGTATATTATAGCCATGCCCGAAGTGGTACGTAATAACGTTTTATCGTTAAAATAGATTTAGAGACAACCCCTTACAACCTCACTTATTAACGATAAAACATATTTAAAATCGATTTAAAATAATTGACCAGATAATCTAGAACCTCCCACCACTACCACAACCGTACATTCATATTTTTATTCGGTAACACTATGTAATTATAAAATGTAGTATTGGCGCAGAACATATAGGTAATTAAATAAATATAAATAAATAAAAATTGCCGGACAATTCACACAGCAACACCACACAGTCGTGGTGAGCTCGTAGCTTGTGTTACGGTTGCTAGATTTCTGAATACTTATTATAATATACCTACATACATAGATAGATTTTTTTTATAATACTGGTTCCGTTTCATGTAACCAAGCGGTGTTGAATGATAACGCTGTGTCTAAGTGCGTAATTGTTTGTAGCTTTAATATACAATAAGAATAAATTTATAAGAGAACTGGTAGTGTCTAGATAAACCTAACATAGGATTTAAGACGCTACTAACCATGTAATGTACCAAATTTTCACCAATAAATGCTAGGTAATAAATTGAGTTATATTTCAGGGCCTGGCGTGTGGTACTCTAGTGTACGTGGTGTTCTTCGAGGTGTGGAAGCGCAGCAGCGGGTTGCTACAGTTTGTCTGTTCCCTCCTCGGCTTCGCTGTCATGCTGTCGCTAGAAGTTGCCGTTGAACTCGGTAAGGTCATCATCATTATCATCCTTTTGCCCTTTTCCCATATCATGTTTCCATTTTCCTATGTCAGCCGTCATATACTCACCTCTTACACTCACCTCAATAGCTGCCCATACACTAACGTTCATTTCTTCCGGCTTATCCCGTCGTGCAAACTGTACAGATAAGCGACGGGATAAAATAAAACACGACGTGAAGGGTCGCGGTGTTATAATACCGTCATTCTTTCTTGCTCTTGCACATCCACTGGCGTTCATTCCGTAAGGATTGTACTTTCCGGCAGGAATGAACGTTAGTGTATGGGCCGCTTTTCTTACATATGCCGTCCTTCACATAGTCCATCCATCTTTTTTATTCAATAAATATTGCTGGACAATTTACACAGCAATATCTAGTCCTCGTGGTAAGCTCGAAGCTTGTGTTACAGGCACTAGATATTCTGATACATAACATAAATATACATACATAGATAGATATTTTTATTATAAGTACCTACATAGTACATAGGTATTTCTTTGGCCAACCTATTCGTTTGTAAGATCTCTCAACAAAATTGCGTGTGAGTCGAAATATTGCATTGCATTTTTCTCTTAATTTTCTATTTGAGAAAGTTACCTTAAATGGGTAAAATTACTTGATAGGCAAATATTATAAATGTAAGTAGGCAATAATTTGGTAGTATGGCTCACTATCATATGGAGAAGAATACGTTCAACCGTGTCACAACACAATGCTGAGCATAGAATCCCTTTTGGGCGACGCGGCACCTAACCCAAAGCTAAGCTAAGTTACCCTTAGCTTATATAATATATGTAGGTACTTTAAGAATATTGTATGCTAATTTTTAGTTTAGTGTGTAGAATGTAGAATAGTGCTATAGATATATTATGTAATACACTTTATTTTTTGTTTTTTCATGTGCCGTGTATGTCCAAATAAATGATTTTTCTTTCTTTCTTTCTTTCTAACTTTTCTTTATCAGCGCATTTTGAATTAGGTACCTACATGATTACGAAATGTACCTACATACATAAATATAGATATAATTTTATTACCCTACAGTGGGGCAACACACGCTCCTTTATTACCTATACTTAGTTACTTATTATTAATAGTGTACTTACTTAAAGTTTATTTGGCATTGGTAGCCAATTTTTGACTGACAAATATGTATAGCACTGAATTAATTAGTAAAAGTGCATTTAAGTCTAATAATTACCTACGTTTTTGGTACCTACGTAATTGGCACCTACAAAACCGAACGGTACCTACCATGTTAAATGAATAGGTACCTAATGATTTAAAGTTGTATCCACACAAGACACATATGAATAATAAAAAAAAATAGGTAACTATTCCTACCGGTTTACAGAGATAAAGAATTGCTTACCTACCTACACATAACCGTTGAAATCATGCAGAACAATCGACGATTCAAAGACTTCGTTGAGTAAATGCAAAATTAACAATAAGAAAACAAAAAAATGTCGGGCTGAAGTTTCATGCACAGAAAATCAATTTTTTGGTTACCATTATTAGTCATGGTAACCTTACGGAAATTGTAAAATACATGTTACGGATTATTAATCTCAGTAAACAATTTTACGAATGTTACAAAAGAATTTTAAGTAGGTAATAGAACTGAGAGCAATTGTCCAAGTGATCTTTAGGATTTTATGGAAATACATAGCTAAGTGGGAGCCACAGATAACCCCCGTGGGAGCACACTCGACTTTCATTCCGAATGTCGTGAGTTCAAACATCGCCTAAATCAGAGGCGTGATTTTTTTTTGTTTGATTAAAAATTAAAAATTTATGATTTTTCTTGTTGAAAAATTATGCTTTAAAAACACGTGCTCTAACGCCGAAGGCAAACATCGTGAGGAAACAGGCATGTTCTGAGAACTTTGATCGTGTGTCATTCACCAACCTGCACTTGGCCAGCGTGGTGAATAATCTCTCACTACAAGAGATATCCCTGTGTCCCAGCTGTGGAAACTTAATTTATGATAACGAATTCTGGGTCCCTCGCGGTCTGGATGATTGGTATGTGGAACATGTCTTGGTATTCAGGCCTTCAGAACTTTCAGAAGCCGGAAGCATGTATTTGAATATGTATTACAGATTGTATCTTTTAAATTCTTCAATTGAGATAATGGCAATGCCAATATTTATACTAACGAGACGTGAGTCAATATTATAATACTACGACTTAATGTTGGTATTCCAAAGCGTTATACTGTATTAGGTACATACGTAACTCAAGCTGCAGTTTCAAAAACATGGTACTGTTTTAGACTAATTATTCATAAAATGTAGCTGCACCGTTAAATATCAATTCAATATTTGTTTCGGGTATATATAAAAATATCTATCCATTTACATATGAACCTATATTATATTAAGTATACATATAGTACCCGTAACACAAGCTTCGAGCTTACCACAGGGTTAGAGATGTTGCTGTGTCCGTTAACATTTTACGTGAATTGTTCCATTTGTGGACTCACTCATGGATAGATATTCTATATTATACAATATACCTACTTATTAACTAACACCCAGACACCCAGAACAAATATCTGTAGATCGTACAAATTTTGTTCCGAGGCGGGAATCGAACCCTCCTGCGTAGCAAGCAGACCTTCGACCGCTGCGCCACAGATTTCATCAAACTACAAATCTTTAATCATTTTTTTTGTCCACAGCGGTGTAAGAGTCAATGAGTTGAAGACTGAAATAAGTTATTGGTGATTCGTTGTAAATACTGTTTGTAATTTGATTAAATTACGTCACTAACGTTGTCAAAGTATTATACGAGTATTAAAATAGTCAGTTTAGTACTAAAGTTTGGATAAATCTTGTACCTAGTTAGTTAATGGAGAGGACATAATATACCTAGGTAATAATTATTAACTCTCATAGGCAGAGAAAATTGCAATAGTACCTATCTAATTAATTAGGTATCTAATAATTGTGCTATATTGTAAGATGCCCCTAGTAACTAATGTGACGTTTTTGTTTTTGTAAAATGTTGTACATAGGATATGTAATGTTAATGTATTACCAGTTGAAATATTTTATTTTTTTAAATAAATATGTCAAATATATTTTTTATTAACAGATTTTTATTTTAACTCTTAAAGGCGTAAAATAAAAGACAGTGTTGTAATTTAACAAATAAATGTATTTTGAACTTAACATTTTATACTATCAAATAACTATCCTTAAAGAAAATAGATTATTTACTATTAGTTATAGGCTGATTAACAGACGTAGAATATGGAGGCGGTAATTTACACATCTATTTTGATAAATTGGAATAGCAGAATACAAAACCATTCTACGAGTTCTGGTCACTATAGCGTCGTAGGATATCGATAAAATGTGGCTGTGATTGCATCTGTAACCACAGCTTAATAATACAAGGTAACACCGTTAAAATATGTTTTTATTCAATAAAATATTTACGGAATATTATTAACCCTTAGTAACTAATATCGAGAGAAAAAGACAGAGAAATTTTCGAAAACTCTTAACTACTGGTACACGAGTTAACTTGCCAAGCCATTGCCTCCTCCACTAATACTCACTAATTACTTCTAAGGCCGGTACATTATTCGTCATACTTACAATACACTTTAAGTAAAGTTTTACTGCCATACTCACAAACATTACTTAGGGCGTAATCATCATTATTTATTCCTGTAATTTTCTATCATTTCTGTAGCTTGCGCCACTCACAAAGATATAAAATTTATCTCTTTTTAATATCGCTTGTGATGCCTGAGTATGTTCTATCACATATCTAATTGTTATGCAAGAGCGGGACCTTCTAGCACAGATTTTTAAATAAATCTAAAAGAAGGTCTCTACAATTATCACCCATGTAAAACTACTAAGTTACTGAATAAATGCATATTTTATTTTTTTTATTTTATTATTATCACAATTAACCCAATTACCTAAAGCTAAATATCGGAAGAAAACTACAGTGAGACAGAAAGTGTTGGATAAGCTTGGGTGCTCTACGATCTTTAATTCCATAGATCGTGGGTTCTAGGACCGCAACGCATCCACAAGCTTTTTTTGGTTTCTCAAAAAGTTATCTAAACACGTGCCCCATGTCTTTGTGAATGGCTATAGAAAGAGAGCGCTATAGTTAACCGCAATGACGGAAAGAGACAGACGCCACTAAATAAGGACTCTGAGTATAGCAGTTTATCATACAGATGATAAACTTTAAACAATATTGCATTTTGTAATCAGATTACAATAAAGTTGATCCATATTGCTATCGCGGATTGGTGTTTTACAGGTTATCATCACCCATTTATCCTATCTACTTTTCAACCCGCGTGAACACTAACATTATAAACAAACAAAAGATGTCTATGGAACAAACATTACTTATATGCATTAAAGTATTTTGAAAAACAAACATACATAAATTCAGGCACAATTATGATATCTTATGATAATTAATTCTAACAAATGTAAGCAAAATATACAGTAATGTGATACGTTATTCCAACAAACATCTTACATTAAATCTCACCATATGAGAATATATATAATAGGTATATGGTAAATATTATAATTATTTGTATAATTATGTGTTACTTTCAACTTTTTAAAGTATAGGTATTTGCAATCTAACAGCAAAGAAATGTATATTTTGAGCCTTTGTACACAATGTACTTACATAATTTATATGTATTTATTGAGTTCGGTGCAAATAATATCAATTTAGTGCAAAAGGTGCAATTTTTTTATATTTATCACAATTACTTTCGTTTTGTGAATCTAAGAGAATTAGAAATAAATAGATATTTGTTCATTTTGGCACATCATAAAATTAAACATAAGGCAAAATATACAAGATTTTATAATGAAAGTGAGATTCTAAACAAATAAGCATGACTTAGAAGTTAGGCAAGATAGCTTTAGGACGTTTTAAGTAATAACGTCCTATGAATTCAACGAACTTAGCGAATATATCAACTCCAATATAATTTTATTTAAACACATCAAGGACAGGATATGCCTTTCGTACACACCAAAGATATTAACAAACTTATTGCTGATTCATTATCGCAGTTAAAACTCAACTATTACCTCTCTGACATAATCCGTGCATTTGAATAGACCTATCAGGGGTTATTCCGACGCTCACATGATATCTCTTTCTGGTTATATCAACATTTCTGAGACAGCAATAATGGTTATATCAAGCATAAAAGCCAGTCTCGCTAACTGTTTTGTTGATTGGCTTTGCCTTCTAACTAATTCTGATTCTAAGATTACTATTTATCCAAGAATCAGAATTAGCAATGTGACAATATAATCTAAATGTTTATTGTCTATGAAAATCTATGGATCATTTACACGGTATTGTAGCGTCAAGGGTAATAGTTGTAGTTTTATTCCCTTCTAATGGTGTTTAGGATTTGAGAAGCTTGTTCGCTCGCTGGTTAGCCACTGCTATGCGTGTTTCGTTGCTCTCACCCTATAAACATAGAATTATATTAGTATTTAAATACTACTTAGTACAGATGTGTATAAAGCCATGTACAAAGACAAAACAAGTGACGCAATTACAGACGGCACAGTTGTTTTTTATATACTTAGTTATCATAATGAGAAAATAATCCTGAACACTTTGATTAAAAGAAAAACTTGCTTAGAAGTTATAGAAAATCTGAAAAGGTAAAGTGAACTAAATTGCAATTTAAACTTACGAACGTTTGATTATTTACAAGAATAGGAATTTAATAATAGAGCCGTATTATTCAAAAGTACACGAAGAAAAGTTGAATACCTATACTCAAAGTTCCTAAACTGGAAGTTATCCAGATACAGTTAAACTGAATATTTACAAAAACGGCAGAATATTTACAGAAAGTTTAGCATCTAGAGGTCAATATAGATATCATACAGACAATTTTTGTCGATGGTAGGGCGCTATCACAGCGCAAGCAAAAAGCGTGCTAAATCAACCTTTTAATTCTGTTGAATTTTATTGTTTTCTGAGTTGTGTCTTAACAACAGTATTTACTGAAACATTTGTGTTAATTTGCGTGTAATGTAGAAATTCAATGTTAGAAGTTTATTTTGCTGTATACAATAAGCAGCTGATTTGTCGTATAAGCACACTTTCCACACAGACAAGCGTTTTATATTTAACAAAAATACCTGATTTTTATATCCAACTTGAGTAAAGTATTGATAAAAAAGCTGAAGAGTTTTAACCAAACAATTTGTTGAATTAAAAATGCAGAGATAGTTTAAAACTCTCGAACTTTTTATAAGACAATCTGTCTCACAAACGAAAAATATACAAAAAATACTCACGGTTCGCACCGACGTGTGTGTGTGTCTGTTTGTGTACTTGTGAGGTAGTCTCGTGGTTTAAATGTAAATACTAAGTAGGTTTATCTACCATTATTTCTTAACATTTAAGTACATTTATGATTATTAGGCGATGAAATAGAAATAAGTGGAATGAATAAAGTGAAACAGAGTTCAATGGTAGTGCCATTCGATATTCAAAATACGGTCTAAGTAGATACACCATATCAGCGGAATATTATAAATAAACTACACAAGACATTTAATGATGATAATAAATACTACTATCAAGGATTTAAAACTTTATCATCATTGACGCATGCCGCTTAGATTTTTCCTTTGTTAACGGTTTTATGACTGTTTATTACTTATTTACTTAAAGTATATTGTTGTAGCTACTTACATCCTTTACACTTATATTTACCGCCTTAATACTGAATCAGCCATTTTAAAACCAAAACAAACAAAACGAAGTCAAACTAGAAATAAAATAAAGAAAGTTTAAAATGAAGATTTATTCATTACACAAAAATAAATAAAAATAACTAATAATAAATTACAAATCAAATTACAGCTACCTAGTTATGATTAAGTTATATGGATACTTTAAGCTATTACTATTCCATAGAAGCAGATATGTATGTTATTTAAGATATGTGTTTAAGCCACATATGATATTTTAGAAACAGCTTATTTTTTTATACGAAATATAATGAATAAGGTTCGATAAGAATATTTTTAATATAAGTTTTGACAATGACCTTACATAAGTGCTCCTATGAGAAAGTATTGCTAGATCCCCGACTTGACGTTCTGTTTCCATCATAGTACCTTCATTCCGTGAGTTATGTTCTATATCTTATTTTCAAACTATTATCACATATCAAATCATATCTAACGATACATTCACAAATACCGATTAGGCATCACTTTTATACAAGAAACGTGAAAATTGGAGCCTGCTACTTTGAAAATTTCAATACAAGTCATAATATATTTTTAGGGAATATTGATATATTTTAAATTCAAGCGTTATAGTTTTACAAGTATGGTTATATCAGTGCCGGATTAAGCCAGCGCGGGGCCTGTAGCAAATTCTGTCAAGGGGCCCTTGGTTTGCTATCGGTTCTCAAATTTAGGGTATTAAATATAGCTTTCCGCCCTGCGGCTTCGCCCGCGTTTTACACTTTTCCGCAATTTGCTTTGCTATAATATAGCCTATGTTACTCGGGGATAATGTAGCTTTCAAAAGGTGAAAGAATTTTTAAAATCGGTCCAGTAGTTTCGGAGCCTATTCCTTACAAACAAACAAACAAATCTTTCCTCTTTATAATCGTAGTATAGAAAACAAAACTGTTATAGTCAAGTCATTTTAGCTTAAAATAGGTAAGAATCTCGGAATTCGAGATACCCAGCTGTAAGTCTGTAAATATTTATATATTGACACCCTAAAAGTTGTCTCAAAACCTACCGATCGTAGGGTGTTCGCAACCATTAAAATTTCAAGGTCAAAGACCGCAAAAATAGTTTTTTTGTAAATATCTCATTTCCTATGGGTTTTTTGCTATTTATATTTTTGTGAATATTGTAGAATACAAAATTCTCTACAAATAATGTTCACAAAAATTTTTCATACGGTGAACCGTTTTCGAGATAGATGGCGGAGAGCGCGCGGTCACAGCATCACTTCAGGTCATCCGCTGCCTCTGATGGGGTTGAGGAATTATCTCATTTGAGGAATTCTCTCATTTGAGAAATCCTCTCATTTGAGGATGAAAATTGTTAGGTCCAGAGAATATAATAGAATATCTTGAAATTTTAATGGTTGCGAACATCGGTAGGTTTTTATACAACTTTAAGGGTGTAGTGTAGACCAGTGCTTTTAGACCAAAAATGGTCAAAAACGGAAAAAAATAGTAATAGGATGAAACCCATTAGAAAAGGAGGGGAATATGGTAAAGATGAAAGGAAAAATAAATTACGGTCGATCTGAGTTCGGGAAGTGGGAGGGGGTGGGCTTTTAAGGGGAGAAAATGGTTCATCTCGATTTGCGGTGAAACTACTAGTCCTATGAAAAAAAGTTATATGGCAAAGTTGTAGGTAATAAAACGATCTACAACTTATTCACAACTTTTATACATAACGTCAAAACTTATGTGAAAAATTCAAATAACCAAGTTTTTTGTTTTTTTTATTTATCTTTTTCAAAAATTGTTATTTTTCTACGGAGTTTGGTGAAAACTTACCTATTTATGTCCCAAATAAACTTTGATTTATTTGATTGAAAATATTATTGTTTTCACCTTATTTTGACTTAATTTTCAAAAATATAGACTAATTTTCAATCGAAAATTCACGTGTCAAAATATTAGCTTTTTTATAAAAGTCGGTGTGCTTTAATCACATTTTTATGATGCAATTGTACATAATGATACAAATTTTGTTTCGGTGTTTTGCATTTTCTGAGAAAATTTACTATGGTAATGTATATATTTTTCTTAACCATCAAAAAATAAAGATTTCAATGAACAAACAACACACCGATTTTTATAAAAAAGCTAATATTTTGACACGTGAATTTTCGATTGAAAATTAGTCAATGTTTTTAGTAATTAAGTCAAAATAAGGTGAAAAAATTTATATTTTTAATCAAATAAATTATAGTATGTTTGGGGCATAAAAAGGTAAGTTATCACCAAATTTCGTAGAAAATAAAATGTTTTTGAAAAAGATAGAAATAAAAACAAAAACAAAAAGTTTTTTGAATTTTTCACATACATTTTGACGTTATGTAAAAAAGTTCTGAATTAAAAGTTGTAGATCGTTTTATTACCTACAACTTTACCATATAATTTTTTTTCATAGGACAAGTAGTTTCACCGCAAATCGAGATAAACCATTTTCTCCCCTTAAAAGCCCACCCCCTCCCACTTCCCGAACTCCGATCGACCGTATTTTTTTTTCCCTTTAATATTTGTCATATTCCTCTCCTTTTCTAATGGGTTTCATCCTACTACTATTTTTTTCCTTTGAAAAGTTAAAAACCCTGGTCTAGTGTCAATATCCAAGTATTTACAGAATTACAGCTGGGTATCTCAAATTCCGAGGTGAAATGCTAATTTGACTGGACTAATAAATAAACTTTTCTGGGTTTATTATGGGCAAATTTAGCGTTTAGTGAGCAGTGCAAGTAGTACATACAACACATAACGTGTGTGTGGCTAGCGCTCAATTTAAAAAATGTGGTACAATTTCAAATTATGGTTGTTGATTTTGATACCAACGTTTTTCGTGAATTCGTGATAGAGGTGAGGTGGAAATAGCCATGCGCGCAGTTCGGGTCGGCTCGGTTCGCCACTCAAATAGGTATTACGAAATACCTATTTGAGCGCGGGGCCCTCCAATGCGCGGGGCCCGTAGCATTTGCTACACTTGCTACGTGGCTAATCCGGCACTGGGTTATATAAACTGTTGAGAATGCTTTAAATAATTATATAATTATGCTGTTAATCGTTCGTGAATGACGAATGATACAATTATGGATAAATATATATTTTGTATGATTCCATTGTTCATGGAATAAAATATTCAAGTAATAAAATTGATTAGCTCCGCCACTATTTATAGTTATACCGAAACTAGCGTCAAAGTCAAATAAGATAAGCTAAATTTAAATATGATTTAAATAATTTATTTTGATGCAAAAAGCTATAATACATTTTATTCTAGCTTCATTAACAATAACACTACACTATTAACAAGGAGTAAATGCATATTCTCAAAATAATGTTTAACTATCAGATTTTCTCTTATTGACAATCTTAATTGGGAGGTTAAGAAAAAATAATTTGTGACTAAATATTGCAAATGAGCACCAAAACATTAACATTTAAAATAGAAATTCAACATTTTAACAATTAATGCAGATATCAAAGATAAAGAAAATGTTTTTTAAACTTTTGGGGAAAATAGATTTAGATATTTGGTCTTTGCATAATGTTTTTTAGTTAAGTCGATTAGTGGCAACACAAAATAAGCGAAATGTTTTATTAGTCTAATATAGTCTAAGTAGGATGAAATTAAAAATAAATAATAAAAGATAGGAAAGATTACATTACTGGCTGCAGTACACACTCATAATAATATGACTAAAAGTTATGGAACTATCAGTTCATTTAACTTAAATCTACTTTATAGATCAGCGAAAACGCAAAGTACTTAATAAAAATATAATTTCAAGTAAATACAAAGATTCTGAAATTACTACTCACTGCCAGCCAGTTCAATAATAGAGTAAATAACTGAACTAAATAGAAATGGCACGATTTATTTGATAATTTCAAAGATGCAAGCCATTTCTAGATGATATCTTAAAGAATTAAACCTTCGAATATTCGGAGATCTTTTATTCTTTTAAAGCGATATAAGTCGAAACTATTTTGGCGCATCTAAATTATTTTCTTACTCATACCGCTTCGTAACTAAAAATTGCATATTTCCAGCCCAAAACAGCTACAATTAAACGTATTTGCACGGGTAAATAGATCCAGAATAATCTAATAACTAATTTGCTATTTATAAAGTAAAGGAACGTGCTATGCATTGAAGAATTCTGAATAGACGCCATTTTGTTTTGAGTAGGATATAAAACAAAATGGCGTCTTGTATTATTGACCACGAGACTTGTATGTGTGTTGTGTGTGTGCCGCTGTAGTTTACTTCAGCAGCTCGTGGGCGCGCTGGTTCGCAACCGCTATCCTCGTTTCGTTCGATTCGCCCTACGATATAAACATGTTTTGTCTCCATTCTGTTATGTAATTTCACAGCGACTGTGGTCGGTATCAACTCTTTATGTATGTTATGTTTTGAGTTGTAGTGTGAAATCTCGCACAATCGCTGTTTCTGATACATGTAGGGTGAATGACAGTGTTAGTGACATGGTAAGTCGGAATGTTAGTCAGATGAGTGAACATTGGTCAACACTGTATCGTGTGTCGATGGGCAATCTATGTTGAGTGGACATGTGTTTCGCCAATGTACAACACCAATAATTCAAACAGCCAATCGTTTCTAGAACTACAGATTTGGAAATGAAATTTCGAAAGGACATGCTCAAGATGGAAGCGAGAATTTTGAAGGGCTAGGTAATAAGCTTGAGTCACGTCCACAGGTGAAGCTACACACAGGAGGTGGAATACTGAGAATGTCAATGAAGAAAATAGTCAAATGAAGACTTGTCAAGATTTATTGCAAGCAATAAATGCAAAAAGTCTTAGAACCAGAAGATTCTGCAAGACTCGAAGTGACCGAAACGAACAGATATTGAACACAATAAAGAGATTAGAAAAAATGTACGCGATTTCGTTTTTGATCTAGAGACAGATGGCTTTGACACTATCAAGATCTCATGCAATATCAAGCTTTGGAGTTTTTTCATTATTTTTCAATTTGAATCAAACTCCGATAAAATCAGCAGAATCTGCATAATTAGTTAAGTATTTTGCACCAGTAAAGTAGTCAAGTAAATTACAGCCCATCCAAATCACATATCATTTTTTGGGATCATCCGAGAATAAATTTAAATTATATTTACAACCCAAGTCTTCTAAACTTAAAAACCGTACCTATCTCTTCATTCATTAGAGAGTACGAAATCGCGTACAGCATTATTGTCGTGATAAAACCACCATAGTTTGTTTGTATTATAATTCAGACTTTGTATAATTTATTGAATTGTTCCAAATTTTTATCAAAAATTAATAATCGCTTTTTGTCTGTGTCCAGTATCAAAGGACCATTAAGTTATATTACAGTACGAAATCCACTAAAATTGCTTTAAAATTCTACTAGCCAATCTCTCTTAAAAACAAACCATGGCAGTTTCACCACAACGAGTAGGCATTAAGGTACTTTTCCACCAGAGCTACTACACGTTGCTATGTTTGGGTTCGAAACATCTTCAGGTTGTTTGGTCGAAATTGCTTTAAGCAATAAGACCGCCCATAACGCATACGTTTTTAGGGTTCCATAGCCAAATTGCAAAAAAAAGGAACCCTTATAGATTCGTCATGTCAGTCAGTCCGTGCGTCCGTATGTCACAGCCACATTTTATTTTACATGTATGTTGACTATTGGTGTGTGTTATACTTGTAAATAATTTTATCTTATCTCAAAACACAGCAACGGAGTACACTCTGGTAGAAAAGCACGGTTCCAAAGTCAGCCACATCCCTAACGTTACCTTGCGGTTGATGCGGTCGATCTGGCGGTTCTGGTTCTCCAGCTCGGAGCCCATGTCCAGCGCCATGTTGCGCAAGTTGCCGATCATCGTGTTCACTTGGCCCATGTTCTCTTCCATCTCGTCTTCGCGGGCGTCGTTTGTTATTCTGTAATGATACATATACAATTTAATTTTGGGTAACCCTTATAGTACCGTCAAGAACCTGAGGTCACTCCGTAAAGCCTGTGAAGATTCTAGGAGGATTCTGTGCTCTTGTTCGGAGTATGCGATATGGAAAGCGCTATGCTCGGGGTTTCTCTACGGGATCGGATCAGAAATGAGGAGATACGTAGAACAACGCGGGTCACTGACAGCCCAACGGATTAGCTCTTTGGAGTGGCAATGGGCAGGCCATATAGCTCGGAAAACGGATGGCCGATGGGGCCGAAAAGTCATCGAGTTGAGAGACCACGAACTGAAAACGCAGCGTCGGACGCCCATCTACCAGATGGACGGATTAGTTGGTAAAGTTAGCTGGTTCACGGTGGATGCAAGTCGCATCCGACCGAAACGACTGGAATTCATTAAGGGGGGCCTATGACCAGCAGTGGACGTCCGACGGCTGATATGATGATGATGACTGTACAGACCTGCCGATGTAGCCTGCCTGCGGTCCGATGCCATGACGCGTTGCGCCTGGTTTTCCGTACATGCCTTGTCATCTTCCTTGAAGGATTAGCTCCTAGTCTACACTATACAGACCTGCCGATGTATCCTGCCTGCGGTCCGATGCCGTTGCGCTCGTCCATGACGCGCTGCGGCTGGTTGTTCACCACTTTACCGTCGTCGTTGCCCTTCCATGTTCCGTCGTCTTCCTTGAACGAGGCGCCCCTGGAACGTAACGTCAACAATCAGAGATTTGATTTGATTAAAAAGAATCATTAAATAATAAATAAATAAATAATAAATAAATGGTGGAAACCGTTTTTGTTATGACTTGCCAATATTTTAATTCTAATTAGATATATGTACCTCTTTATGATATAAAAATAAACTCTTTTTAATTTATTTAACATTAGAATAACCAAATAATATTCGGGTCGCTTATCTCTCTAAGCCTGTATAACGCGTAAGTTTAACAAATCCTTTGTGAAACTCCAAGAATAAGTTTTGGTGAATCTCTATTAGATCTTATCAAAACTGGTTAGAACTTTCCAGAACATAAGCGAGTTGTAAACTTACTTGTTGCAGGGCAGAACGCAGATCCCGCAACATTTCTCCATTCCAGAGAGATTCTTCTCCGCCTCTTTCATATCGGCGTTGATCTGGTCCATCCCTTCCTCAATCCTGTCCAATTGCTCTGTCACACACAAACGCACACTTTAACACCGCCCTTGTCATCAAAAGCATCATTGTGTTGAAGCACCTAACTGAATTTACTCTTTAGAACGCGATTTTTAATTACTTTAATTGTAAATTCTCAACGCTCTCGACAAACCCGAGCTAAGTGTAAGACACAGTTCATGTCATCAGCTGAGTTTCTCACGACTAGATAGGCTCATGCAAGCTCGTCATCACCAAAGCAATTCTAGAACCTCCCAATACTATTCTGAAAGCAACTATAGGACTTATTGGGGTTGTGTCAATGGGTGTCTTACACTTCATCGGGTTAACTATTTAAAATTCTTTAAATTTGATCAAAATGATGTGTGCTGATACTATGTGATAATTTAATAACTTTACTCATAAACTAACATTTAGATATGTAATCAAACTTCATAAGAATCTAATAGACATGCAATCAACAGCAAGATCAAAATAGTCGTGCATAGCTAGATGCGTGAGAAAACTAAATAAAACAGCGCTCTTTAACTCAATAAGAAAATCTCATCCCGCGCCCAGAGCTGCGATGCGCGGGAGAGATCGTTTGATGCAGTTTATCCACAATTATCTATTTAATTAATGATCGTGACTATCGTTTTACCTTTTCGTATTATCCATTACTAATAAACTGTTAGCACATTATCAATCAATAACGTTTTAGTTTAAAAATCATCGCCATTCACAGAACAGTATTAAATTATCTGAACTGGCATTTCAGACGCAAGCTGTACTAAATTATGAGTGATGCAAAGTATTAGGTACTACTGGATGCTTACCGCCCTGTTCATCCAGCATGACCAGGGTTTTCATGCCCACCTCGTGACTCTACAACACAATAATGATGTCACTATAGCTCGCCAAAGGAATGCGTGAGGAGTCGAGCGGGGCCCGCGCGCCCGCGGGCGTCGGGCGCCGCGCAACACTCGGAACTCAACTCAACTCAAACTGATAAAACAAAACAAAACGTACATGTCATGGAGCGGAGAGCTCACGCCCTCCGCGGTGTCATGGGATCAAATAAAACAACTTAGCAAATGAGCGTTTCCATAAAGCCATTCCTAAATGAAACGTGAAAATAGCAAAGTATTGTTTAGTTAAGAAGATAAATGAACAAACTAATATGTAGTGGCGAGGGGCGGCCCCGCAGACACACACAGATCGCATCGAGCTAACAGTTACAGTACAGACCTACTTCTAACATTAACAGTACGCTGCTATTGCATGGAAATGAAGGCGTACACCATATAAACTATACGTCCAACAGACATCGGTCAACGCGCATTCAATTCAGTACCGCAGAGTCATTACGAGAAGAGAGAGATTCGGAAAGATAAATAAATAAACCTATAAAAAGCGTTCCGGTCGATAAATGTTATCAACGGAAGAACTAAACAGATTGCGCAGCTCATTCAAATTAAAGTTTCAGCAAAAGTTAGAAACAGTCTTTTGCGACAATTAGCAACGAACGGCCATCGGGCGTCTATTTACACTATACTCAAGTCATCCCCATCGAAACATAGAATACACACGCAACATCGATTCAGATAAGTCGTTATTCAAGAGAAACGTCAAAGAAAAACAAAGAGATTAATTTGTTACTGCACATTCAAACACAGACGTTCTCAACGACTACCCACGTGTCAAGTTAAGGTCTTACCGCCCTGGTGACTCAACATATGAAGCGCTTGCCCCCCGGCGTCCTCGCTCTATATAAAATACAAATCAAAATAATATATCGGTAGGAGAGAGATATATCGGTATCGGGTTGTGTGGGGGGTGTGGGGTGCGGTGCTGGATGCACGGCGGCGGCGGCGCGGCGTGACGCTAGGGCGTGGCGGCGGCGCGTGCGGTGCCGGGCCGGCTGCCGCGCGCCGCCGGGCGAGGCACCACGAGGCACCGCGCGGCAGCCGCGCCCGCCTCTAACACTCATTCACTACTCATCCACAACGACATGCATGCAGTAAAGCTTGCAAGTAAAACCAGATTCAGTTTCATCTGTGCTCAGTTTATATGATTCATGATATTTCTGTGTGATGTTAAGAGTCGTGCGTTGAGGAGAAGCGTTTCGAATTTACTTTGCTCGTTCATTTAGATTCGTTATGTGATTAGGTAAAGTCGATTAAGAGTCGAGTACAAACATCTGAAATGCAGAATGTATAAGTAGCGGTAGATCCGGCTTCACAGTTTGTATCATGTCAACCCTGCTGGAGTCGTATCGTAGAATAGCTCGTTGTTAGTAGTGCAAGTGGTGTATATCTACATTACGATCAACTATACAAAGATGTGGGTCTCCTGGGTGTTATAATCCGTGTGTGAGTCGTAATGTCGACGGTTCTTTTACTGAGGATGCCCGCACCTTTGCATTGGATTAGCAGTGACGTTGGAATACGTAGCCGACGCGATACCCCCTTATCTTCTAAAGCGGCGGGCCCTCTTCGGGTCGGCTGAAAACCCTACGATGCTCAACAAAGTTAGCGAAAAAGGTAAAATAGATAAAAATGTAAATAATGTAGTGTTGCAAATTTTGCAGATCACTCACCTCCCTGGTCATCTAGCGCGACCAGAGTACGAATGCCGGCCTCCTTGCTCTACGCCGCAGAAACAAAAAGTCAGAGAGCATGTTAGTTGTGAGGGGTACAGTGGAGTGAAGTCTGGACTCAGCCGCGCGGCTGTGTGAGTTCGTGTGCAGTTCATGTGGCAGTTAGTTTGGACAGACACAGCCATGTTTCACCAGAGTACCGCTACAGATGATGTCTTCTGTTCTTCGTTCCATCTAAACTCAATAAAGTAGCATTCAAAACCGAAAACATCATCCATAAGGAATAAACTGTTGTAAGAGTAATGTCTGTTCTGTGTTCAATCTTTGAGTACAGTTATGGCATACATACTTTGCCGCAGTATATAAATATAGAACTGAAACCTTAAGGATAGTACAGGACGTAAATAAAGTGTGGGATATCAAAATATACATGTAAATGAATATAAATAGAAATAATGTTAACATTGATTTGATTTGTATATTGTGTGAGAGTTTGCATAGGTGTAGCTCGATATATATTTGTTGGAGTAAAGTGGTAGGTATGGGGGTGTGTACACGCCCATATATTGACAGTATTGTGAATGTTCGAGAAGGCATGAAATCATACAACATAATAGATACAGTCAACAACAGAGAGCAGCCACTACACAGAGACCTAAGATACAAAACTAAATCAGGATAGAACGAACATCAAACATTGATCGCTTTTCACGGCCATTCACACATGGATCATTAGGTGTAAGAATGGTTAATAATGGCGTAGAGATCGTAAGAGAACTGTAGGTAATCAAGAATTAACGGAATTTAACAGAAAGGAAGAAGAAAAGTAGAAAGTGCGTTTGAAAGAAGTGGTCCCGCCCAGAGGCAGAATCTGTAAACTCAGGTTATAGAAGTTTCATTTCGAAGCAAGCCCAAGCACAATGGATTTACTATATCAGACTGACAAGCGCACATTTGGGTCAAATTACACTAGGGAACACTAATATCTTAGAAGTATTCAACTATAGGGGCTTGGGAGACTATAGTGTTCGATGATGGGCTCATGCTTGGGAACCTAGAACAGTAATCAGACCCACTTTGGTAGCTGACGGTTAAATTAAAAAGTTAAATTACAATATAACAAAAAGTTAATTATACATTTTGGATTCTAAATTAATTAACAGTCAGTTCCAAGGGCCGATCCGCCCGGAAGGTAACTCACATAATATACAGTTCACTACGAACAACACAAAGGGCTATAGAGGTCTAACATTGTCGGACACAAAGGCACGGATCATGCAACACCCATATATTTATGTATGGTTATATCAACAAAATGGTTAATAAAAACCCAATGAAGGATATGAAAACAAAAAAAGGAACAAATGAACAGACAACTACAATAGATACATAACATACACATTTAGAAATAGTTAAAACAAAATGATAAGTAGCGACATCGAAACACAACAGCCAGGGTAGCTTAGAGGCTGCGCCCTACGGGTCGGGGTATGGACCCACCAGCTGGGGCTATCCAGGACACTTCCGCTATACCCCTCACTCCCTCGCATCGAGAACACCTCTCTCACAGATGATCACAAATAATCACAAACAACAGAACAACTAAACATAATTAAAACTATGGGGGGAAACAGTTTTCAATTCAACGCTCTTTGATGCGACCGCACAGTTTTGCAACTATTAGAGATATTAGTCGGGGACTTCCAGATATCTCGCACGCTTGGAAAATTAATAAGTTTTAATAGTACACATTTTTAGTTAACATAGGTTTATACAATATTGAAAGGTTCTGAAATTGACACAAATTCATAAATAAATTAAAAGTTGCAAATTAACATACTGATTTAACTGGTTCAGAAGTTTTCTATCAATTTCAGAACAAATAGACAAAATTACATTTGTTACAGGAACATTAAACATCCCAACCATTACTCTTCGCCATAATTACGGAATTAATCCACAAGGCGGCCATTAGAGACATGTCGTTAGAACACATGCTCAGATTAGTCTTTAGCCTTTTTGTTTCCTTCATCGAAGGAACTTTGAGATTTATTACTTTTTTTCTCTTAATACTAAACTACAAATAGTAAGTTTCAACACATACCTCTTCACAGAGCATCATCATTCGCCGGGTCGACTCCAATGACTGAAATTATACAAGGCTTTGATCAAGAACTGATTAATCTAACAAGGGTTTAAGGCTGAAATATAATCTAAGTTAGTATACATTACATTACATTTTAGAAGTAGATAGTAAAATTGTTGTTCAACGCGTGAATTGAACAATCGAACAATTGATTGATATACAAAGACAGCTCGACTCTATACTATAAAGAACTTTGAATGTCATGAAGTTTCATTTATTGTCTAGTCTAGCTAGTTTAAGTATAAATTTGATGAACGCATCGGGTGGCGATATAAGATTAGACATGCAAAATCGGTAAAGGTACAATGGAATACTGACTTCATCGGTGACTTGACCGGCTTTCATCTGGAGCTGCTCGAGCTCGCTCTTGGGAGCGGGCCCATTTTCGGCGGGCGGAACTGCGGCCGGCATTCTGAAATAATCAAAAATACTCATGAATATCTAATTAATAATAAAATATTGCTGGACAATTTATACAGAAATATTTACCCCCGTGGTAAGATCGAAGCTTGTGTTACGGGTACTAGATACAATTACAATAGGATATAACTAGATAGATATGGAAACAAATGGATAACTAACATACAAATAACACAAAGTAATAAATATAAACCAGCATTCTCTAGATTTCAAGTTGATCTGGATTTCATGTGTCTGAAATATACAGAAAATGTAGTCTTATTTTCTAGGATGAGGGATTAAGCTGCCGAATAAATAGACGTATATTTTTTTCTGGGAAATCGGAAAGATCTCTAAACGGCCCTTGAGATATTTGAACGTTCCAAGCTATTTTCACACATAATTATTTATGAACTGTACCTATATATCTAGCAAAGCAAGTCTCGCGAGGAAACCATTTTATTTTCGTTTAATTAAGAGCCAAATTATTATTCTGGTTTAGTGTGTGAATCATCTTGCTCTTTTTGTGACAGAAAAGATTATTTTAATACCATAAAATAATTTTTCATGAACCTACCTACTTCATAGGTTTTAACCTGAAATATTTTTCTACCGTTTTGTTAGCTTAGTTAGCTAGTTGCGTGTTTATATCTAAATTAGCCACAACTAATCAGCATTCAGTTAATCTATAGATCTGCATACCAATTTACTTAACGTACAATACATATGCCGCTACAGTTATCGATCTACCACCGCACTCGCGACCTCGTAATCTTGTAATAGCAGTAATTAACATAGACCTTGCACTTTCATAACAGCGCAAGTTACAAACCTCTAGTTCTACACAGAGGGGCTCCACTTTTCACCATATAACTTCATTAAACGATGTTGATAGGTTCCCATGCAATTTATTTCATCACAGCAAACCATTTTACGCGCAACAACAGGATTGGGCAAGAATATCCAAATGTTTTGGGCATAAATGATTTTTATTTTATTTTTATTTTTTTATTGGTGTATAAAATCAACACCTTTGGATTTCGATGACAATGATAATTAATATTTATTTCATTAATTCATTATTAACAGAAAGAGAAACTCTATAAGTTTTTATAAACTTTTAACCGACACACTGAGCATTTACTCCCGGGCATTATTTTTAATGTTTGTTATTTAAGGTAAAACGGGCGCGAATAAGCGGTTTTGAAATAAAATGGAAGGTTGTCGGAGTTTAGTAACCATCGTTAAAGTAGTTATCACCCTGAAGCTGGTTCGAGTTTACATGATTATAACATATGACAAAAAAAATCATAAACATTTTTTTATTTTATTAGGTATTAAATAAAACCACGCACATAGGAAAAAACTGCGGAAAAAGGAGTCCTCAAAGTAAACTAGGTATTAAAACCCACACACGTTTCGAACTTATGTGTACGACATTTTCTTTGGTCCGGCAATATTTATTAATTCTATTATTAACTTTATGTTAAAGTTTCTTCAATATTATTATCCATAAACTAAGAAGAGCAATAAATTCTGATGATATTCAGCTTAAAGGTTTAAATATAACACAAAGGTCAGATCAAATAAAATTAGATGACGAAGCGAGCACCGAAGCGATCTTCAATAGGTTGATGGTTAAACGCTTCATTATAAAGTTGATGAGCTTTGTAAGTACTCTCTATTATTTAAGGCTCAACATTTTGCTAATGGAGTTTTTGCTCGAGGCTTTACTCGGAATTTTCAGTAAAATAAGCGTTTTTCCAGATCTCTTTAGTTGATAGAGGTTGTTTTATTTTACTCGAGCGTGAAGGTTAAGAGAAATACGTTTTTCTTACAAAGATAGAGCCTTATCTCGAGGAATATTTTTGTATCTACCTACCAAATGAGCCATTTTACTCTCAACCTTTTACTTGCTTCAAGATCCTTTGGTAAGAGGTGTCCTACTTCAGAACCTTTCATGTTGGCGATAAAAAGATTTTAAACTGGAAGTGCTATCAACAAGTAAGAGTTTCAGCGTTTGCTCGTGTAGGTCCCTACTTTCATCCGCTATGCACAAACAGGCCGTCCGCCTGAATATTTTAAATCTAGCCCAGTTTTTAAGTCGGAATACAAAAGCGGGGGAATTGAAATGTTACTCAGTCGTGGCTGCGGAACGGTAACATTGTTCTTTTGTTTTCTCCACCCACAAACAAGGCTTAGGCGTCGCATGAAGCTTTCTACGAGTCACCGCCCTATTTTTAATGAACTAAGTTAAAGTAAATTTTAATCGCTTAACTGTATAGTATAGACAAACGGTTGACTAAGTTTGAGGCTAGATTCTGGTTCTGGACAAAACTATTCGATTTTTATGAAGTCCCAAGTCATCGTCTCGCATGCATGACATTTTAGATGTTATGTTTTCCCATTTACTTTATCTGTTAAGAAAGATTAAACACAACTCCGATGGTCAAAGTCTAAAACAAACGTTCTGTATCGCAAACATCATTATTACAAACTGGCAAGGAAATGACGTAACTCATCAAGCGCCTGCAGTCATAAGCGAACCATCAAGAGCATTGATATTTATAGCTTCTAATTCCGTTAAACCATGAACTTAGTATCGTAAATACGCATCAAGAGCCAGTAGGGTGGCTCGGCCTTGAACGCTGAACAAAGAGAGGGGGACAAACCTCGTTTTCACCACCTCTTTACAGCCTGTGTTTGCCCGGCTGTGGTTTGTTAGTGACGTGACTGAATCAACACAACGGTCCTCCTTCATTTGTTTCGGCTAATAGGGATATTTATTATGACGGGGAGCCACTTAAAGTTGAGTTGAAAAAGGAATGTAATTATGTTGTTTTAAGGCGAATTTTTCAATGATTTGTTTAGAGGGTTTTCGGTGAATTTATTTAACTGTTAAACACGTATTTGTATATGTATAGAGAACTAAGTGCCTCTAACTTCTATAATACTAGCGTCGTATTATTGCATTGAAAAACAAAAAAAAACATTTTCTTCTATTAGGAAATAACCTTTAGTATTTTCTTCCACTAGGAAATAACTGTTAATATGAAATTCCATTAAGATTTACAAGTTTATCACCCTTTTACTATAAAAACTGTCGTGGTTTGATAAATTCATATTGAAATAAACGGGCAATACACGAACCTTATTTACGTAGACTATTGATCAACCGATTTCGTCCCAGAACGTGGGACATCTTCAGGATCAAGGACACTGCAAGGACACGGATCACGCCCGTCCTTGCAGTGTCCTTGATCCTGAAGATGTCCCACGTTCTGGGACGAAATCGGTTGATCAATAGTCTACGTAAATAAGGTTCGTGTATTGCCCGTTTATTTCAATATGAATTTATCACCCTTGTTTGAAAATACTTTATTTTTTCTGTCCTTTGTGCCTGAGTTTGATAGTAATACTTAGATTGTAATGTGAGAATTTCTGTACGAAAGCCTTAACCAAAGTGGGACCTGCCCTGACCTCGACCTGTCATATCCAGCTTCACCCATCGACTCACTGCTAACGATATTGCGTATTTAATATCTTATGCGAATAGAGAGAATTGGACAGACGATCCCGGCATGAATACCAACGCGGAATGAAAACTCCCGAAAGATGGAGCGAATCATTTTTAAAACAATCTAAAAATCTAGCTTTAGTGGAAAAAGCTTTACAAGCACGTCATTAAACCGGCTTTAGAAATTATTTCTATGTATACTATATTCATATTTTCTAATATCTCTAGTTATATTTTATAGTTCGAAAATTGTTAAGCATGTCTTTTTAAAAAAAAAAAAAAAAAGGTTTTTCAATTCCGGAGTTTTCATCTAGATGTGCGATATGTAGTTTTTCTTATATTGTCAAAGATTTATCATTTAACAACTAGCGCAACGACCCGTAATAAATTAACCTCGGAAGTTATAAGTCATTTATAACATTCTACACCTTGTTTCAGCACTCGATAAATAATGTCAAAGTTGGTAAGCATTGAACTTCGAGAATCTAAGCTGGCAACACTCCCGATTGACCCAGTTCTAATAGCAGTTTGATTACAGAGTCTGAACCTGTTTCGGATGTCCCCAGCCCTATACAATGGATAGCAATATTGCTGGCATATTGGACTTCGAGATATCAGCTAAATCTTAAAGTTTTATTGTTATAAAAAATATATATAGTTTAAAATATGACTAAGTGTTCAAAAGTGTGAATAAATAAATTGAATTGACTAACTTCTAATTATATTTCCAATAGAAGTCACATCATACTCCATTCTCATGCTTTAAATGGATGTTTGCGCCACTGGCTGCTACAAACTTCTTAGAACTATAAAGATCTTTTCAACATTAATTATCAAGATCAAGATGGTTGTAATATATTTTTTTTTGTCGAGTTCCATTTTAACTATTAACGTTACCTACTCGAAGAGCTGAAAATAGAAGACTCGCTCTGTTATTTACGAAGCAAATTCTGAGCCAGGTATTCGCATTCAGGTAAGCATGCAATATTTTCATGTCGTGTCAGGTACGTCGGTAGTCTAACCTACCTCTGTCTGATTTATTCGATATAGGTATTTAAGGAGGTTGAGCTTTCAGCTTCGGAATTATTTTCGGAATATTCTGTAGATTACTTAGGAGCATTTGTGTTTCAGAAATATTTTAGGTAAAAAATAACTAAGTACACTTTAATTTATGTCTGACGGGGAGTTAGCGGCGGCCATACCTGATGTAAATCATCTAAACGAATCTAAAGTTACTCAAGGTCCGGTTGCTAATTAATATATTATGTTACTTAATAGAAAGAGAAAAGTTTCAGTTAATTCACTTGTTTTAACCGGATTTTGGCAGGTGTTTAAACTATTTTTACTTAATATGAAAGTGTAAACAATTGTAATGCAATTCTTGATTCATGCAAATTGACATAATCAAGCAGATTGGCTCATTGAAGTGGCCATTACAGGATTGTACTTTCACAAGCATGCTGCTGTTTTACGTAGATAGGAGGCCCCCTGTCCTCGTCTTCTGGACTCTATGAGGGATGGCTGATGCACTTGCATCATTATCCTTGAGCCAAATAAGGAAAAGAAAGTTACACAAAATAAATAACGTACAAGTTACAAAATACTATTCACAAATGCATGAAAAATTTGCTACAACATGATGTAACTCTTATCTTCACTAAAATCCAATGCGAGGATTATGGTAATATCTGACAATATCAAGCACAACAATATCGGAAAGCCATTTAATTTGGGTCAAACCGGATGAGTGTTCAGTAGTAAGGGTTTATAATATTAATATCGTGTTGGAAAATGCAATCAGGCATGATTCATGGATCAGCAACCAAGTAAATCGTGGCAATCCCGAACCAATTTGTCAAGCACTCGAAAATATATTCATATGGGAAATTGAAATGTAAGAATATATGAAAAAACTTGGTCAAAATCATCATAAATGGCGCGTTAACCATAGACGTAAGACTTGACTTTGCTACGGTTAACTAGATATTAAACAAATTCTTCATATTTTAGGAAATATTAGACAAAGAAGAAAACTTGTATTTTCAATAAACGTGCCACTGATAAAAAATATCGTAAGATATGTTACTATAAGAGTTTCTCTACGGGATTAAATCAAAAAGGAAAAGATTTTGACGTTATTGAAATTTTACGAGGACAATAGCTCCAACAGCCCGGCACCACATAAAACCAGCGCTGTAGTTGCTCATGTACCTTCTGCAGCATATGCGGTGGTGAGTGGTGACCGATTCGTATAATTTAGCTTTAATATTTTAGATTTTAAGTTTGCTGACTGTATTATTTATTTATTTAGACACAAATAACATTATTTTATTCTTATTCAACAGTAAATGTCCAAAGGTTAAAATGACGCAGATAATGAAATAGACACATCAGCCAAATACAACTTAAAAGCAACTCTAGTAAAACATTCACGTTCTTGCAAACAGACGCTTGTGTACCCGTCTCAGTTATTAATAGCGAAGTGGCTGCAGCTGTAAGCACGTAGACTTCCAACTTATGGTAATGTCCCCGCAGAATATAGAGGACCTCTTTAGTTGCAATTAGTCTTAATGCCTTGGGGGTAGTTAGAAACTATAGCACAAAGTTGCTGTTTATTCCCTTGACAAGATTTCTCTCAGATATTGAGGATTGTTTCGAAGTTGACATATACTTCATTTTGTGTTGTGGCTTTCAAATCGAAACCTTTAAGTAATTGCTAAAATTATAAAAAAAATGTGATATGAATGTTCAAACGCAGACCTCTATGAAGTTAAATAAAATTATTAGATCTCGTTTTTTAGGGTTCCGTAGCCAAATGGCAAAAACGGAACCCTTATAGATTCGTCATGTCCGTCCGTCCGTCCGTATGTCACAGCCGTTTTTCTCCGAAACTATAAGAGCTATAAAGCTAAAATTTGGTAAGTAGATGTATTCCGTGAACCGCACTAAGATTTCATAAAAAAATTGAAAAATATAAATTACATTTGGGGGTCCCCATACATAGGACTGAAACTTAAAAACTTTTTTTTAATCGAACCCATACGTGTGGGGTATCTATGAATAGGTCTTCAAAAAAAGGTTTCTAACACCATTTAATTCTAAACTTAATAGTTTGGACGTGAGACTCTTCCAAAGTGGAAAACAGAGTGTCCCCCCCCCCCTCTAATTTCTAAAATAAGAGAATGATAAATCTAGAGAAAATATATATTGTACATAACCATAAAAACTAACAACGAAAATTGGTTTGAACGAAATCTATCAAGTAGTTTTTTTATAATACGTCATAAACTATTTCATACAAACAATTGCTGCGGAAGCCTACATGGGCGAGTCGACTCGCACTTGGCCACTTTTTATTTTATAATACGTCATAAACTATTTCATATAAACAATTGCTGCGGAAGCCTACATGGGCGAGTCCGACTCGCACTTGGCCACTTTTTTTAGGTTTAAACAAAAACTCCAGTATTCTATAAAACAAGTATGAAATGCTACATCATTTGTCTTTTCTTGCTCAAATCATAGCAAAAACAAAAAGATAAGATAGGATTTTAGATATTTAATCCAATTCAGTCATCATTAATCTTCTTCAACATTTCACAAAAAGCCTTACAAAACTGTCTCAAGCTAAATTCTTCTTAATCTTTTATATTCCAGTAGCTTTCTGTTGACCTACGTACATTGGTTCGGGCCTGTACGGGTCGACGCATAATTTTGGGGTGCCGAAACTTCGCCCTGAATAAAAAATTATGTTGCTGACTTTTATTATGATAGAGGAGAAATAAAACGTTCAGAGGTTTCGGAAAGTTTCGGGACTGAGTAAGGAAGGGACGATTTAACCATATTGAACGATTTACGGGATGTCTGAAGCTTACAAGATTTCAAGTGCGGCGATTTCTCAGCTATGTATTTTATTAAATTATCATAAAGTGAAGGTCCATTGAACATTTAATCTGTATTACAATTGGTATGGCAAGTTCATTTGAGATAATGAACCTTATACCAAGTAGAAGCAAGTTTTTCCTCTTTACGAATCATATCCTCGACTAGTCGAATTAAAGAAAATATATGAAAATTTGTCTTCAGCAATTTTTTTTACTCAATTAAGGATTGATTGACTTGATAACTATAAGCTCTCATTTACATCGCGCAATCTGTACGATACTCAAAAAGATTTATCTACCCGCTTTGTCTAAAAATCCCGGAAAACAAAAATATTATTACACACCTATTCTTCACCTACAGAGTCACTGGTTTGATAATCCTAATGTGCCATTGCGTCACAGACTAGTAGTTTGTATTTTTTTTTTATGGTGTAGGTACAATTTGTCTATCCTAATCCTAAGTTTCAGAAGCAGTTGAAGTGATACCTAGTGCATGTTACGTCGCCATGTTCCTGGGAGGCAGCTCGTCGAGGCTGTGGAAAATCGATAGACGCGCGCACCCGCCACGACAACCCCCGCGATCACAACTTTCAGGGCTGAAGACCTGTACGTGTTTTAATTAAACACATGCTCATGATTTTTAGGAAAATATTGGCTAAAGTTCAAAGGTTACTTGGGAAAAGTTTGGAATACCCGAAAAGTGCACGAGTATTATAATTAGAATTGCGCATTGATATCTTTCATATCACAACCATACACAACATAGACCTGTACGTGTTTTAATTAAACAAATGTTCATGATTTTTAGGAAAATATTGGCTGTAAGTTCAAAGGTTACTTGGGAAAAGTTTTGAATACCCGAAAAGTGCGCAAGTATTAGAATTACGAGTAGAATTGCGCATTCTGCGCGATCTCATTCGATCTCATTGTTTCGTCACAATTATGTACGTGTATTAATTAAACACAATGTTCATGATTTTAAGAAAAATATTGGTTGTAAGTTCAAACTTGGGAAGAGCTTTGAATATCCGAAGAGTGCGCGTGTATTATAATTAGGATTGCGAATAGATCTCATTGTTTGAATAAAATTAAGTCTCAATAGTTCCTCTGTTTTTTTATCAATTGAATTATTCATCGAACCTCGTGTTAAGGGAAAGCATGGAATTATTGAATAGATAAAAAACACCAATTCACAATTATTGGAAAGTGTTCCACAGCATACTTTTGGGCCAAATTCTCGTAGTTATTCATAAGAGGTCATAAGAGAAGTTTTATACATATTTATTACTCTATTTACCTAAGTAACTCGGTGCTTGGCTGATAGAAACACGAAAATAATTATCTTTCTTATTTAGCTTTTTACGAAAACGATCATAAAAAGGCGCTCCACGAGGAAAAATGTTAGTGACAGCAGTTTCTGACGTCGCTCCAACGATCTCGGAAGAAATTAATGATCTCCTAGAAATGTGCTATTCAGTATATTTAATGGAATTCCAGTTTAGCTCAGTTTAAGTACTTGAGAATAGTTCATCTTAAATAATGAACGAATTTAATAATGTACTTAAATCAGACTCTATACCACAATTAGATCAAATTCATAACACATATGAATAGTCAATGATGAGATTTAACTCTGAGCTTTGATTTCAGTAATAGATTCAGACATTAGTTTGCTCAATTTCATTCACAACATGCTAAAATAAGCAACATTTAATCCGAATAACTACAACGAAGGACAGACAAAGCCAGTCCACTAGTTCGCTCTACTCTTCTTGTCGAGTATTGTAGCGTGGTCCTAATGATGCTTCGAGAAAAACAAAACTACGAGTAGATGACTTGCTTGCTTGGGTTCTGGGTTTGATTTTTTTTATCCTTATTTGTACTAATACTGAGTATTCAAATGGGGTCGGAATCATACTGGATAATAGATGCATGTATAATGGATATTTCATTTCTGACCAGAATGAGATTATATCAAAACGAATAATTGCTGCTTAATTAACTCAGATAATGAACTTAATTATTATTGTTAATGTACCTATGGTTAACTTAAAACTGGTTGCATTAGAAAAACCCCTGCAAAATATTGAACTTTATGAATAAATAAATGATCCGGCATTGCAAGTACGTCACTGCAAGCTCGAAAAAACCTGAAAGAGTCAGTTCATGTGAAATAGTCTTGTAAATACTTTAGCCACCCATTCTTATCAAGTATCTCGGCTCGCTTAGACTTTCGTAGAGATATTTATTAGCATCCTCCAACTTATGACGTCGTTTACAACTAGACTATATATTTTAGGGATCACAACTCATATTATGAATACTGAACGGTTAGATCAGACGATGAGGTTGAAGCGGATTAGATGACTCATAAAATGTGTTTTAATTCAGAAATTCCAAGGTAGCGTAGAATTATAATCTGCATCAAAACTTCAATTATTCTCATACTTACTTCAAAGATTGAACTTACTTCTAACTTGCTTGCTCTTCTCATATAAATGTACTCTGGAATTTCTAAATTAAAACACAAAAATAGTAATTGCACACGCCAAGTGTCCCAGAATGTCTTCAGATATTTCTTAGAATGTTTTTTTTCCATCACAAACCTAAATCAAAAAGCTATTCGATCCAATACAATACAACGAACGAATGAAACTCGTTGATTGAAATTGAAAAGACCCTTATCCACCTCTGCCAAAATTGGGACGAAACAAGAGGACAAGTGGAAAAAAAATACAGGATGCTGGACCGAGAGCAGTTGGTAAGGAGTATTAGTTACATAATTAATATTTACAATTTTTGAGTTGTGTGTGTTTGTTTATGACAAGGGCGGAGTTAAATTATAATTTTGCGGTTCAAATCGTAACAAAGAAAGTAAGTATAAAGCATCATTCAGAAACAAATAAGGCAGGTACTACATTTATTTCTAAAACGAGAAATCATGAAATTTTAATCTAAGCGAGACAATAAAATTTTAAACAAACTTTAAAGTATTCGTCCTAATGGATAGACAACGCCCAACATTGGTTCTAGAGACAACTATAAACTGGTTAATTTCAGAGTTTGCTGGTCTTTGTGTGAAAATACGCAAGAAAAAACATTTTTAAACACAAGTAATTTAAACTGGGATATTAAAAATTACTTGAGTTGTATTTACAATTAGACTGAGAAGAACAATAAAGTATTACAGTAACTTAATTCCGGTCACATTAAAAGCGAAAGCGACGACTCTACTAACCATTAGATTAATTAACTAATTTGAATACCACATTACAGGATAATTGGAAACCTTTTAAATAAAAGTGGATTGAAAGCAGGAAAATAGCAGGCAATACATCAAAGGTTCATTATTAGAGTTGAGTGGGTTAACAATAACAAGGTATCATGTTAATTACGACCTTACCTACAATACTCAAGGTTGAGTGCTTACCCGTTCGACCCAAGATTTTTCTACCCAATATTATTTTTACCCGTTCAATCCAAAATATATGCCCCGTTCTACCCAAAGCAAAAATCTAAGTCACAGTGTATTTTAAATAGTACAGACACGGTTTGCTACGTTTATTGATACGGGGCACGTACTAGAATGTACTGAAATCCTTGTTTGTAGATGAAACGAAAAGCTCTGTGATTTACGTGTACCTATAATCCTTGAAAGGGATGATTTTGGTGGAAAAGGATTCTTATCAATGATTCTATATAAAACTTGTATTAATAAACCTGACATAAATCTCAGTAAAGTGAGATGTTTGTTCCGTTTTACGTAAATATTGGCATACCTATGACTAAAGTACGCAAGCGAAATTCAAAAACAACAACCGACATGGTCAAGGGGATTAACTCTTTTGAAAGGCAGATAGCAGGCCATTTCAAGTTGTTGAACGGTTCGCTATGTCTCCATTAGATAAAATTTTGGCCCTACTGCCATATGTTATATTATGCACTATTTGGCCTCCTGCTGTTATAACTTTAACATCTGCTTGGCTATGCCGGTGACTCTAGTTCGTACGTGTCTTCATTTCTGGTTCAATCCCGTAGAGAAATCCCGAGCATAGCTCTCACCATAGCATATTCAACTGTATTGCGTGTCAACTAAGTAATTAACACGTAAACCTAGGTACCTATTCTAGGCTGCCTGCCAACCTTCATATTCTACCTTTATTGATGCGAATCACGTAGGTACTGTACTGAACAAGTTTGTGGGTAATTTGGTTTAAAGCTCTTCGACCCATATCTACTCGTTTTTAGATTACTGTAATAATGGATGGAAAAGATTGCATAAGGACATAGAATAAATTAAATAAATAGGTATTGCCGGATAATTCACACAGCAACATCTAGCCCCATTTATAATTAATTACCTTGTAGGTACCTACTTATAGCAATTGTTTTGTATGGATTATATTCATTTTATTGATAATTTCTTGGTAAATTATGTCGAAGAACCTAATAGTTTTCGTGTGTAACTTGGCTTGTTCTTTCTATTTCGTCTCGTTCATTTTATTTGTCTAAAATAATAAAAAAATAAGATCATATGAAAACATATTTTTTCAAATATAATAAGAGACAATAGCGTGCAGACATCCCGGTGGCGTTATGGTAGAGGTAGGCGTTTGCCCTAAATACAGACTTACTAAAAATATATTCTCGATTAGTAGTCACTAAATTAAGTTTAGTTACTCATGACAATAGTCTCAGCATAGTGACTCAAGCTCTAGACTCCTAAGTAGGGTCAATGAATCACCAAAGGGCTTCTCTATCTATGAGAGTCAACGGAAGGGTAACATCGTCCCAGTATTCAGCGTTTCTATGAGAAAAGTATGAATACGATATTTACACACGATAGCACTTTTATTGGGACATGCTGCTCAATGAGTTAAGGCGATATCTTTTCAATACGACGACCTCTGTGGAGCAGCAGTCGAAAGTCCGTCTATAACGCGGGTTTGATTCCCGCCTCAACACAAATTTCAAATATTTCATTCTGAATAGTTTTCAAAGCAAGTAAAAAACCGATAAAGCCACATTACCAGCTAAAAAACTTATGAATCATCATTGACTCAGAGCTTTATCAAAATTGTATGTTTTGTACTATGTAGGTAGGAACCTACCTACCTACGTAATGTATTGTACTTAAATAATACATCCTGTTTGGTACCTACCTAAGTAAGAACTGTATCTGTATGGCACAAAATAATAAATAGCTGATATTAATTAAGGAACCTCATATTATTAAATATCAATTAGATTCTGTAATACACACAATAGTATATAGGATTAAAGTGCATTTTTAAAGTTTCATTACTACTACAGCTCTCATGCTTATTTACTGGGAACTATCATAAAAGTTCTCACAGATGATATATTCACTATGTTAAATGTACATAGATTATGATCAATGCATAAGAACTGCACGTCTGAATTAATTATGACCTTGTAGTTACTTACAAGGTTCTTTTTGTATAAAATATTGTTACTTTTTACAATCTTATTCGTAGAGTAACTAGAAAGTTGTGGAAGTAATAACTTTAATAAGAATATTTTTGTTGTTTTTTGTTAAGACTGAATTATTTAATATGATAGTAAGACCTAATCTATACTAATATTATAAAGCTGAAGAGTTTGATTGTTTGTTTGTTTGTTTGAACGCGCTAATCTCAGGAACCGCTGGTCCGATTTAAAAAATTCTTTCAGTGTTGGATAGCCCCTTTATCGAGGAAGGTTATAGGCTATATTTTATGAAAAAAGCAAGCGAAGCTGTTGGCGGTCGGCTAGTTCTTTAATAAATCTAATATAAGATTTCACACTTATAAAAGACTAGCTGATCCACATCGGCTTCAGCAGCTTTATACCCATGTTTTCTCACCTTTTAAAGTTTCTTTGAGCTACTTAGGCTATTCTAAAACCTCTAAATTGGCCTAGCCATCACAACTTAATCATAACAAAAATGGCATTGATTTTTATATAATAAAGATTAGCCGACCCCCACAGCGCAGAATCTGTGAATCTAAACTTAACAGGACACCAGCCAAGCTCATACAAAATATAATTTTAAGTAATTAATCAGCTAATTAATTAGGTTCAGTAGAATTATTTAAATAAAGATAATGATGGTGGTTGAAGCAAATGTACCTATGCCCGAGAACAGTGTAATAATATGGGTTCTTACATTATTGATTTTATAAACTAAATCCTACACAAACCATTGCAAGTATAATTCAAAACACACACCATTGCAAGATGTCAGTGGAGATCATGGTTACACCACATAAGAATTTGTTTCAGAATTATAAATATTTCAAAGTAAAATTGTATTTTGAACAATTAAGTTGGTCAAGATGAATCATGATGATTAGTCACACGAAATGCAAAAAAATTTGGTAGTTTATTACTTTTATTAAAAACATTGCATTTTTATCAAGTATGATTTGAAAGTGAAAAAGTATGAATGGTGTCAGTATGTACATTTTACCAGATGATTTATACATCAGTCAAAGTAAACCCATATTTACTCTTTATCTACAGGCCATTCTAATTGGTGCATAGATTTTTTATATAGGTATGTAATAATTTCATAATATTCACCTTCTTAAAAAGGTAAAATAGGGACATTTACCTAGATATTATTTGATAAGTCTTAAGTAGGGGGCCTGGTTCAGATCATACAGACTGATGTCAATTTAAAATTACTTGCCAACGAATTATATTGGTTAAAAAGTAATTAGTTTTTAGCTTACCTAAGAAGTTCATAGGATGTTTGATTCATTGTGACACAATCAGAGAACAAAAACAGCAAATTACCAACTACAAGTGACGGCAAAACACTTGTGACATCATCAGCCTATCTGCATTATCATCAGATTCATCCAATAAGAATCCATGTACATTACAAATCAATTAGAGAGGATTTTGCATTCTTTACTTAACCAAAATCATCACTTGTAGATCTTGACGGGCTAGTTTAATAGAAGATAAACTTGAAGAAATTATGGGCGGAGAAAGTTCTATCACAGAAAAATTGGAAAGAACTGTCCTAAAATAATCCATTTTACAACCGGTAAAAATAAACAAACGTCACTCACCTGACTATTATCTGTTGCTAGCACCAAAGTAAAACAAAAGCTGTCGGAGTCACTTCACACCCACAAAGCACCAAAATACAGCACAATGATGAGACCAAAAGGCTTTTGCACTGACAACTGCCTCCCGTCGCTGGTCGATGAGGTTAGCCACGAAATGCGCAATCCTTTGACTATGCGCATTGACCTTCGTTAAAAATAGTCATGCGCAATAAAGCTTTTACATGAAATTATGAGCGTTACACATGTAAAAAATAATTAGAATACATTTATGTGAAAAATCAACAAATTTTGTGAAATAACAAATTGTTTATATTTTTAAAATGTACGCAGAGCGCCATCTGTTGTTGAGTAGGTATCATATTTTAAGACGTAAGGTTACCAGCAGCTTTTACTTCTCACCACTAGATGTCAGTACTAGTATACATTGTACGAGCGTGACGCAGCCGGATTGTAAAATCCCCCGTTTTAGCAAACAGCGCCGTCGCTGGACAGAGGCAGTACAGTGCTTGAATGTAAGTAATGTACGCAACGCATAGTGTACGTACACGTACCTACGCCAATAAAAAAACGACTGCCCATATATATAAATATTATAAATTGAAAGATTAGTCCATAATGTCATAATGTATATGTTACGGCTAATACCCGAAGTGCGGCTACACCTAGTTCTAACCGGCTAAAACTAGGTGTAGCCACTGACTGTTGGTTAAACCTAGTATTAGCCGATTGTTTTCGGGTAAAACTAGGTCTAGCCTTCATCATGCCGGCTACAACTAGGTCCAGCCATTCCCTGTTGGATAAAACTAGGTCTATCCGATATCACTCCGGCTAGAACTAGGTCCAGACAATCCCTGTTGGATAAAACTTGTTGTTCTGATAAATAGTTTATGTTACTTTATAAAAGTGTGATTTATAATTAAAATAACATTCTTTAAATTATAATATGTAACTACTTATTGTCTGTTGTTAAAAAATGTTCTTGATTGTTCCTATTATATTAAAAATTGCATGCTATCGGCAGAGCTTTTTTAGATATTAAAAAACATCCAATAAAAAGAAACGAAGAGAGTTTTTTTATTCTTATAAATCACATTGTAATAATTAACACAAATTATTAGGAGTGCAATTTTTAATATAATAGGAACAACCAGGAATATTTTTTTAACAACAGACAATAAGTAGTTGCATATTATAATTCAAAGAATGTTATTTTAATTATAAATCACACTTTTATAAAGTAACATAAACTATTTATTAGAATAATAACAAGTTTTATCCAACAGGGATTGTCTGGACCTAGTTCTAGCCGGAGTGATATCGGATAGACCTAGTTTTATCCAACAGGGAATGGCTGGACCTAGTTGTAGCCGGCATGATGAAGGCTAGACCTAGTTTTACCCGAAAACAATCGGCTAATACTAGGTTTAACCAACAGTCAGTGGCTACACCTAGTTTTAGCCGGTTAGAACTAAGTGTAGCCGCACTTCGGGTATTAGCCGTAACATATATATGGTTATAGGTCCTCGTCAAATTAAACAGACGCGTCCTAATCCTAAATTAAGTTGTCTCTGGTTTAATTCAGTGCTAGCGCTTCTTTAGTTTAGGCATCGTAAATTTTAATAAAATATACAGAACGAAAATTAGGTTAGAAGTCCTTAAATTCAAATTATCTTGAATTTGCCCGCAGAAATAATTAATTTTAAAATTTCAAGTTTTTACTACCAGTGGTTAAAGTGCGTTCATTATAAATTAGGAGAATTTAAACGTAGACTTAAGAGTAGGTTCCTAATACCTGTATTGAATATCTATAGGCTTTCTCTTTTAGACATGAACTCACAAAGCCTTTCTGTTATCTGAAGTATCTAGGTATCTACATAACTAAGTACCTACGCAAACGCTCTTCAAATAAGATACAAAGATACACATGTCGCGTCTTTTCATGATCATTGTCATGACATGATAAAATCAATGTTGAGTAATCTGGTTCTTGAGAAAATCTAACTCTTAAGTTTTATTTACGACAGCACTTACGGTTCGTACAAACAACACGTTACAGAATTATACGAATCCACCGACCAATGTACCGATTTTCCTGAATACAGCCCATAGACAGTCTACAGTTTTTCAATTAACCACGAATACTGAGGAATACACGAAACATGTCCTAATAGTTCGTATTTCGGCATTATGTGAGTAATTTTAAATTAACTTTAAACCATATTTTTAACACACATTAGAATAAGGACATGCCTGTTAACATAATAAGTTTTTATCATTTATTGTTAACTTCAGTGGGGTTGTATAGTAATTAAGTGTTGGTGAGGGTTCCAACTCAACATCAACATTTAGCCGAAAGGAAATTGCGATATCCATAAAATGTTCCAGTTACTACCGAATACCAAGTACCAAAGTCTATCAAACCTCCTCTGTTTCAACAATAGACGGAAATAGTATTCATGTCATGGGCATGATTTAAAGATAGACTTGGGCAATTTTGTGGATATTATGTAGATACCTACTTACCCCTTTTTTAGAACTTTAACAATAATCTAAAAAACTAAAGCAAGATTTTAAAGCGTAAAAATTGTTTCAAGAACAAAAATCCAGAGGTGCCCTTCGGGGTTAGAATCTATGACCTTCGAAATGAAATTCGACTCTGCTCCAACTAAGCCCATACGACTTTTTTCAAGATAAAGTTTAATTTTCTTATACATTTGCATTATTATTTCAGTATGTATGTTTGTGTGTGTGTGTAAAACTTTAGAGTTTATAATTTGGAATACTAATCCATGCTTTCAGTATTCAGTAATCATTTATTTTGCATAACATACAAACATTTATATTTTACAAACATTATATCTATGCACCTTGTTAATTGATGTGTTACGGCTAGTGAATATAAATCTTATTAAAAAAAAAATTATAGGTAATGCGGGTTAACAGCGGTAGATCGGTGAGATACTTAACGATAAAACCTAGATTTTTTTAAAACAATAATTTATGATAAAGATTTAATAATAGAGACAATTAAAACGATACAATCCAGCTCCTTTTTAAATTGGACAAAATCAGACCATGTCGCTGGCGGAATAATATTCAAGTATGCTATCAAAATGAACTTGAAATAAATAGAAGCTCAATTGGTTAACAAACAACACAACAACATTAGCGGAACTAATTAACGAATCGTTATTGCGACTAACGACTGCCGGCGCCGTTGCCCTTGATACGTCGTTACACCGTTACCAGCATACGTAAATAAAATAAGCATAATTGTATCTCTTTATGTTCCATGTTGAATAAAAACCTTATACGATTCTGCGCAATAAATGCTTTGACTAATTTCCGTGAACAATGTTTTACAAGGTTATAACGAAAAATTAAGTCTATAACGTGCTTGTACGTTTTAATTAATTGATAAAGGTACATTGGTAGGTATAATCGATCAGATTTACCATTTATTGATTGCAAACTGATTGGATTTATGAGCCCTGATTCTGGTAGTAAATGCTTTTATGAAATGGGAAAAAATATTTTTTTATAGAGCTTAGTACAAATGACACAAAAATTAGTGACTACACAATTAATTTAATTGGATAGTGTGTTTTTCAGGTATGGGTGATAAAGTAGCAGCGCAATCACTACAAATCCTCTAAATACCGAGGTAGGTTTCTCATCATCACCCCTACCTATTACGTTCCCACTGCTGGGATACAGGGACTTATCTCTTTTTTTTGGAGAATAGTCCCTTGGCCAAATTCAGGTTGGTGAATGCTTAAACTCTTCTAAGTTCTCAGAAAAAGCCGATTTTCTCAAGAAGTTTGCCATCAACGTTAAGGCACATTCTTGAAAATACCTATTGTCGCTTAGAAACAATAAGTACATTTTCAACATTATCTAGCCTAAAAATGGCGACGATAACTTATCGAATCACGCGCTGACAAATCCTTCGCGAATGTAACGGCCGCTACGTAGCGACGTTGAAATAACGACGCTATCAGCCGTTAATCTCTCGCGTACTTTGTATCCGGCTTGTAAAGATATATTTAATCTAAATTCTAAGGCATTAAGATAAGTGAGAAAAGTGAAATTGCTGATATCGAATAATGTTGAATGTCATGAATTATATTAAGGCAAAATATTTTCGATAATATAAAATGAAATTTAATAATACATACATAACGAAATTTTTTGTCTGCCTCGTGACAAAAAATTTTATGATATCGAACGGAATCGAATCCGCAATACAGAGTAGTCTCTTATGACAATATTTTGAATCACCGTACAAACTGCATTCACACGCTCTGGCAGGGAATACCCAGTGACGTTAGTGTACATAATAGGATACCTATTGTATTGCAGGCACGTACAAATGTAGAGGAAACATGCTGATTTCATGTCACGTTTTGCAAAATTTATGGACGAAGTTATGAACAAGTTTGTTTCTTACAAATATAACATAGTGTTATGTAATTTTATCACTGTAATGTATATCTAAATAAAGATGATGATGATGATATAACTAATGATTTCGAAGCGTAACTATCTAGTTTGGTAATAAACCTATTTATTAGAACAACCATAGTGTAAAACTGACTTGGCGTCCAAGATGTCTGGCTTATGTAGATTTTTTTTGTGTAAAGAGGTTGTCTTTTTGGTAGGAACCTAATAATGTTATCGGTACTTTTTAAAATTCAGATAAATCTAAACTACAATTTGTGTCTTTTGGTCCTATCCTTCTGAGGTCCTGTCTAAGAATAAAACTGCCAATCCCTTCCCACAGATATTGTCAATCTAATCTAAGCCATCTAAGGGATACCAGAAAACCCGTCTCGTTTTGTATACTGTTGCAATTCACTGCAAACACAAAACCTTGGTAAGCGTGCTGATAACACGTATATAGTAGGTAATCCCCGAAGATTTATAATGGATTTTATCGAGGAGACCTCTGCTCTGAAGTGAATATTATTAATATTTAAATAATAAAAATGTGTTATGTATTCATTAATGCCTTTGTATTAATTAATACATAACACATTTTTAACACATTAGAAAAGTCTCATAGGTGGCAAATGCAACGTGACTTTACATGATTTGGAATTTCCAATAATTATGCCTAAGCTTATAACGATAACGAAAATAAAGGCTATTGTTATCCGTTATCATTCCGTTAGTCTGCGACTGTGACGCAAATAAGTTATTGATAATCGTTAATATGCTCATAAATTAAGATATCATTCGATTATTATATGAAATTAAAAGATTGAAGTAGGTTTATGTTAATGTATTTGTTATGTTACATTTACACTCAGATAATATTTATAAAATAATTAATAGAAAATTAACTTCATGAACTAAAAATAAATATACTAAAAGAAATGTATCTAAAAGTCTTAAAAAATATTTCAGAAACTTTTACATACAATAGGTTTTTACATACTAATTTACTAAAAAAAATATTTCCAGATCGTAATTTTTGTCCTGAGGCGGGAATCGAACCCGCAACCGGTACGCCACAGAGGTTGATAGTGTCCTAGTTGCAATAGCCCTAAAGATGTCTACACAAACAGGGTCAATGTTCTGTCTCATTATTAAGTAGGCCTACATTAGAAGACGAATGTCCTATCGACAAACCCCGTTTTAACGAGATTTGTATGACGTCCTGTCAATCGATCTTCAGCTATGGGCTACCAGTAAACCTTACGGTACGTTCACACGGAGACACGATTTTCTCTACCGAATCGGTTTTTTGCAGGATTCGGTTTAGTGGCCTATGTATTTCAATGAAGGAGTTCACACATGCATTCGGTTTCAAGATACGACAAAAAACCGAATCCTGCTGAAGTTGACATACGATTTTGCGACTACAAACCGATCCGGTTTGTATATACTGATACTGCAAAATCCAGATCCGATGCATTCAATACATGCGTTCACACGAGGGGAAGATTCGGTTTTTTGTCGGATCTTGAAACCGAACGGTACGTTCACACGGAGACACGATTTCCCGAATCTTATTTTCATCGGATCTGGAAAAACCGAATGTTGTATTCGCAAGAGCGCGCTCACACGTTGATTTGGAAGCGATGGACGTGAACAGTGTTGCTATACTATACTGGTATTATCGCCGTCAGCGTCGTAGAAAAAGATTGTGGTTAAACCCAATAGTACAAAGAAGATCAACAGTTGGTGCCTTTACAACTCTAATGCAGCAGTTAAGGAATGATCCACAATTTTTTTTTAACTACTTCCTTGAATGATAATTTAATACTTTTAATTCCTATACCTACATTTGATAATCTTTTGAAAATGGTGGAAAAAGAATTGAAAACCGGATCGGTTTGTAGTCGCACAATCGGATGTCAACTTCAGCAAGATTCGGTTTTTTGTCGTGTCTTGAAACCGAATGCATGTGTGAACTCCTTCATTGAAATGCTTATGCCACTAAACCGAATCCTGCAAAAAACCGATTCGGTAGAGAAAATCGTGTCTCCGTGTGAACGTACCGCACATGAATACAACATTCGGTTTTTTCCAGATCCGATGAAAATAAGATTCGGGAAATCTTGTCTCCGTGTGAACGTACCGTTAAGGATAAGTTATAGTTATTAGACATAGCATTGGACATTTACGGAGTTGTATCTAGGTATTATGAGCCATGTTGGCTAAGTAGGAACACCTTCCTGGTCGTGGGTTCACACCACAAAACGGAATGTCTTTGGTTGCGTTTTGTGTATAAGTATGAATATGTTATTAAAAATTTCCTTCCCCGCTCAGCGCAATGAAGTAACATACATACTGACAAACTTCGCATTTATAATATTAGACTGATGAAATTAATAACGCAATAAATCGTATGAACCAAGATTAAAATTCGCAATTAGAGCGCAGCGAACGATCTTTTAATAAATGAATACTATGTTGTAGCCTTGGTAATCCGTAATCCACGAACCCTTTTTTGGGTGCACTGCGGACCGGCGGTCGTGATCCGTCCTTTTGCATCAGTTATAGATCTGATTATCTTGGAATGCGATATGTCTCGGTTTGCAGTAAGTTTCAGTTGCTTATTTCTTTAGTTTACATGCATCGCTATGTAGATAGCGCAACTTCCTACCGATTGCTACCAAAATTACGCTTTCTCAATCTTTGTTATTTCCGATATTCGAATATACTCGTACTTACCAATTACAATGTTACTAGACCAGGGTTTTTAATTTTTTACAAGGAAAAAAATAGTAGTAGAATGAAACCCATTAGAAAAGGAGGGGAATATGATAAAAATGAAAGGAAAAATAAATTACGGTCGATCTGAGTTCGGGAAGTGGGAGGGGGTGGGCTTTTAAGGGGAGAAAATGGTTTATCTCGATTTGCGGTGAAACTACAAGTCCTATGAAAAAAAGTTAAATGGCAAAGTTGTAGGTAGTATAAAGATCTACAACTTTTAATTCACAACTTTTTTACATAACGTCAAAATGTATGTGAAAAATTCAAATAACTAAGTTTTTGGTTTTTTATTTCTATCTTTTTCAAAAACATTTTATTTTCTACGAAATTTTGGTGAAAACTTACCTATTTATGTCTCAAATCCACTATAATTTATTTGATTAAAAATATTGATTTTTTCACCTTATTTTGACTTAATTACTAAAAAAATAGACCAATTTTCAATCGAAAATTCACGTGTCAAAATATTAGCTTTTTTATAAAAATCGGTATGCTGTTTGTTCATTGAAATCTCTATTTTCTGATGGTTAAGAAAAATATATACATTACTATAGTAAATTATCTCAGAAAATGCAAAACACCGAAACAAAATTTGTATCAGTATGTACAATTGCATCATAAAAATGTGATTTTTGCAATTTTTATTTCATATAATTGCTTATAATCCGACTTATTGCACATTATACAAACAGATTATTATATAATAATTATTATTATATAGTCTGAAAAGACCAAATCATATTTTTTATGATGCAATTGTACCTTATGATACAAATTTTTGTTTCGGTTTTGTGCATTTTCTGAGAATATTTACTATAGTAATGTATATATTTTTTTTAACTATCAGAAAATAGAGATTTCAATGAACATAAAGCACACCAACTTTTATAAAAAAGTTAATATTTTGACACGTAAATTTTCGATTGAAAATTGGTCTATTTTTTTAGTAATTAAGTCAAAATAAGGTGAAAAAATTAATATTTTTTATCAAATAAATTATAGTGGATTTGGGACATAAATAGGTAAGTTTTCACCAAATTTCGTAGAAAATAAAATGTTTTTGAAAAAGATAGAAATAAAAAACCAAAAACTTAGTTATTTGAATTTTTCACATACATTTTGACGTTATGTAAAAAAGTTGTGAATTAAAAGTTGTAGATCTTTATATTACCTACAACTTTGCGATATAACTTTTTTTCATAGGACTTGTAGTTTCACCGCAAATCGAGATAAACCATTTTCTCCCCTTAAAAGCCCACCCCCTCCCACTTCCCGAACTCAGATCGACCGTAATTTATTTTTCCTTTCATTTTTATCATATTCCCCTCCTTTTCTAATGGGTTTCATTCTACTACTATTTTTTTCCTTATTTGACCATTTTTGAAGCTAACTGCACTGGTCTATACCTCCTATTAACAAAGAACAAATAAAACATAAAACATAAACACGTCCAAAGGCCTCTTATGCGTTATCAGAGCACTCACACCTTTAGTTTATAAGTACGATTCTTACCCCACCTCCTTAATAACTAAGGTATAAAAAGAAAAAAGAATTTTGCAAATCGGTCCGGGCGTCTTTGAGTTATTGGCGAACATACATAAAACAATATTCCGACAAATTGAATAACTCCATCTTTTATTTAAGTCGGTTAAAAAAAAGGTTTACTCTGAGTGTAGCTGATTTGATTTATAAATTTAGGTATCTAATTATAATTCAAGGAAATAGCTTCATTGAACGCAACATGAATAAAAGCAAAGCGCTCTCGTTGAAGTCTTTTATATGGTGACTATACACAAATAATGTATTTAACGTAAAGGAAATTTGTCTTAATACCTACCAAGGTAATTCAAAAACATTTTGAGCATATTTTTTGTTATAATCATCATCATAATTACACTGTAATTATGTTGGTACATTCTCCCATTAAATTTAAGTACCGAGGTTATTATCTGTTTCTGGTCAAATTCACAAAAAAGCACGGTTTGGTTTCCCATTGCCAAGGTAGCGTCTAGTTGCTTACGGATACTTGTTTCATCATTTTGCCAAAACTTGATTCAGATCGTGCCGGTGAAACTTATAATATTGTGTTAAAAAATATACATTGTTGGCTTTTGTTTAGAGTTGCGACTGAAAAAAGTAGTAATGCCTTATAAAAAAACATCCATGAGCATTATACGATGATTTTAGCATAGCGTTTAGAGAAAAAAAAAATCAAATATACCTCATACGATACTAACTTCCCGCCCGCAGCTTTCCCTACATTATAATGAATTTTATCTGTGTTTATGTTTATTCTGTCCTGATGTACCTACATGTCATGTATATGTAGGTACATGACATGTCCTGATGTAAGGGGCCGTCCATTAATCACGTGAGGCTCAAAAGGGGGGGGAGGGGGTACGGAAAACATCACGAAACATCACGAGGGGGGAGGGGGGGTCTCGTTAGACATCACGTGTATTAATTTTTTTTTGTTAAAAAGCGCTACCTATTTCTGAGAATACCTTGGACCTGTATTGCCCTAGCCTGCAGAAGAATCGTAAGCTTCTTGTGGAAAAAATATGTATGTCAGCAGTGTGGGCAGTACTTCTGCACTAAAAAAGTGGCCAAGTGCGAGTCGGACTCGCCCATGTAGGCTTCCGCAGCAATTGTTTATATGAAATAGTTTGTTTGATTGTTATGATTTTTGATGACCTATTCATAAACACCCCACACGTATGGGTTCGATTAAAAAAATGTTTTTAAGTTTCAGTCCTGTGTATGGAGACCCCCAAATGTAATTTTTTTTTTTCAATTTTTTTATGAAATCTTAGTGCGGTTCACGGAATACATCTACTTACCAAATTTTAGCTTTATAGCTCTTATAGTTTCGGAGAAAAACGGCTGTGACGTACGGACGGACGGACGGACGGACATGACGAATCTATAAGGGTTCCGTTTTTGCCATTTGGCTACGGAACCCTAAAAATGAGCAAATGAGTGCCATGGGCAACATACTGCCCACGAAACTGAAACTGTTCGGCCCACGCGTATCCTCACGCTACGACTACGAGGGAAGGAGGTTCTTTGCGTAGTGCGCGAGGATGATGGTGCCGAGTGGCTTGACGAAACTGAAGTTAATATGTCACAAACCTCTTTGCCAATAACAACTGCCAGTGAAGAAGAAGCTTTACCAGTTGTAACCTTAAATGAAAGTCTTGCAACTCCGTGGGACGAAGACAACATTAATTCATTATTCATTAATTTTATTGCAAATACAATTTTTCGAATCAAAACGCCATTTTTAAATATTTTTTTCCAGTCTAAAATAGCCTTTACATAGACTTCCAAAAAAATACACGTGATCCAGGGGGGGAAGGGGGGGGGTTATCCTAAACCTCACCAAATATCACCAGGGGGGAGGGAGGGGTCAAAAAATGTGAAAAACGACCTCACGTGATTAATGGACGGCCCCTAACTGCAATTTTTCAATAAAATCTGAACAGTCGTTTTTGGGTGAATAGGACCGCAAAATCATACAAACTTATGCATTTATAGAATTATTATTAGTAAGGAAAGATGCGTGTGTTCTTGAGTTTTGTTTATATTAACAACTAAATCAAACCACACAATAGACAGAATTTTTAGAAGTCATACTACTGTTATTTAGGTACTGTTGTGATCGAATTCGTTAAAAAGCACCTGCAAAACTCGAATTTTCCAAAAGACCGGTTTCGCAGCAATCGGCATCTTTTCCCAGAACTCAGTTGAGATAATAATGGAAGAAAAACGGAGCGATGTAAAGTTGGAAGCTGTATAATTTATTTAAAATGCCCGCGGTTTGAGTCTCATACTAAAAGCCGCCAACTTATTTCGACATAAGATAAAATAACTATTTTTCGTAATATTACCTTTGTACTCACTCATCAAAACTTGAGACGGCAAAAGCTCAAAAGATGTATTTTCCTATGAACATAGGTTCATAGGAAAACTTCCGATGAACTCCTTTATTATCTTAAATAACATGAGCGGTGGGAAAAAACTGTGAAACAATAATCATAACTTTTAATTTAAAATACTGCCTAATTAAATTACCTATAAGTTTTTCAGAATTAATCAGATCCCGACCTTATGACTATATGACCACCTTAGAATGGTTTTCTTTGAATCCTGCATCATATAAATATATTTTTGGATATATCCTTACACGGAGTCAATGTCAAGTTTTTACATTCACTAAACAAAAAATGCATAATATCATGATTATAAATACAAATTTATCAATTGATTACATCATCATCATCAACAACGAACAACGTACCATTACATAACATTCGCTGGTTAATCTTAGCATTGATCTCTCTTACAAACTGACCTTCAAAGTCGTGCTTTGAGCAATATCGTTGCTCAGAGTACTGTCAAGGTACACCACAATGTCATTAGGAGAAATCGGATATAGATATTCCGAAACGTGGTGCTTCACCATCGGCCTCATGAATAGGCTCAGAGTCGCTCAAAGAGCTATGGAAAGGGCTATGCTCGGGGTTTCTCTACGGGATCGAATCAGAAATGAGGAGATACGTAGAAGAACGCGGGTCACCGACATAGCCCAGCGGATTAGCTCTTTGAAGTGGCAATGGGCAGGCCATATAGCTCGGAGAACGGATGGCCGATGGGGCCGAAAAGTTCTCGAGTGGAGACCACGGATCGGAAAACGCAGCGTCGGACGCCCACCTACCAGGTGGACGGATGAGTTGGTGAAGTTAGCTGGTTCACGGTGGATGCAAGTCGCATCCGACCGAAACGACTGGAATTCATTAAGGGAGGCCTATGTCCAGCAGTGGACGTCCGACGGCTGATATGATGATGATGATGATGGATATAGATATTTACTTTCCCTCGGAAATTATCATCATCATTTTAGCCAATGTCCACTGTTGCTGACTTTAGAAATAGTTTAAATATAAATAGGGATGTGTTAGATATCAGGGTTTCGGGCACTGTATTTCAGTATATTCACGTAAAAGGTTAGGAAATGTTGATCTGGAAAAACATATTTTTCAATTAATAAATATAAATAATTAAGTATTGCTGGAGAATTCACTCAGCAACATCAAATTAAAAGCATTACCTTACATAAATGACCTTACATAATAATACCTTAATACATAATACCTTACATTAAAAGCATTACCTTACATAAACCCTATAATATATATTGTATTTAGTTATTCTGTGAAGACTCTAAAGTCGTCTGTATACATGCGCTTTGTAATAATTATTATTTATTATTTTCAATTTCATGCAATTTTTATTGTCTATGTGCCTTGATTTTATAAGTTTTTTCTTTCCCTGTCAATCAAATGGAGATTTAATAAAATAAAAAACAACATTTTATTTCTTTAACTTAAACTAAAATAACGCCCACTTGAGCTAGGTATCGGCTTCTATAATATGTATATATGCTCTTAATGCGTATTTAAGTACATAGGCTATTCAAACGTAGAATATTATCCGGTCGGGAATCCCTCCGTGCAACATAGAACCTGTTCTTAGATTGGCTAAACCTTACATCCTTCTTGGTAAACCAAGAAGGATGTAAGCTTCTTGGTAAACCAAGAAGGGCTTAGGGTGACAATTCGATTGCAAAATGTAAGGATATGGTTTACCACCCACGACTTCGCAAACATTAAAATACATGAGTCTATTTCCGGTACAAATATGTATCCAAATACATTTACTAAAATGTGATTCTCTAATGGCAAAGAATTTTGATAAATAGATTTTGTAGATGGTGATTTTCACTATGTAAAAATAAAATAAAATTATATTTACTTTACGTGTTTCCCTTTTATTCTCTTTTATACATATTTAGTCTTAAATAAAACTCCAAAATTGGAATAAAGTACATACCTACTTGGTTCTTTAATCTTGATATTATTTTGAGATTTGAGTTTCACAATTTGTTGTGTCTAATTCTTACGCATATACGCTAGATAGTTATTTATGTACCTATCAAAAGAAACGTGATAAAGCCGTTTCGTTTATTTTAATTCCCAAATTCCTTGTAAAATTATCCATTTCACAATGTTGTTTATTCAGGTAAAACAAATTTTCTGAGATGATGATGACTCAGTACCTATGTCAGATTTTCCCCACTTAAAAAAAGATTTTTCTATTTAAAACCAATTTTCTGAGATGATAATACTCAGTATGTCAGATTTTCCCCACTTAAAAAAAACGATTTTTCTATTAACCTGACGTTAATGAGTTAGTAGATACCTAACAAAGACAGTTCTTAGATACGACGGTTATTTATAGCTATTACGAGTACAATATTAATTTACATCACCAAGAAATATTTATTACTAAATTAAAGATGGATCGGTTGGACTCTATTGAAGCAATAATTAAAAGTAAACACTATAATTTTTAAAATCATTTTGTAAGGTAGGTAATAATTTAATTTATCCAAAGTAAGCTATTTCTATATATTCGGATCATATTCAGATGAAAGAGCTTACCTACTCTACTGAATATCTGTCATACGTAAGACAACGTAGGTATCTAAAATCTGTGTAACCTTAAACTAATTTATGATTTTAAAAAACCACTTTGCACGATCAGCATAGAAATTTAATTTCCTGATTGTGTAATACTGTATGAAATACGAATTACAATATCGGAAACTCCAACTGCAGTGAAAGCGAAGATCGAACAAGGAAAATCCTACTGTTTACATTTAGTGAAGCTAGGATATCGCATAAACCGTAAATCGACTCGTGGTAGGTGCTAGTTGCACGCGTTGGTCGATACCTAAATAGTAAAATCTGGTAAAAGGTAGTTAACAAAACCCGAAAATAATATAAGTACAAAAATAATAAAGTTACCACTCCATCTCACCTACTTACACATTAAATAAGTGTTATAACTGTAAAAATATTTATGTATTTATTTATTTGGAAATCTTACAGCGATTCAGTATGATAATTATATACAATTATTATTCTATTTATACATAAAATTTAGTCAGAAGTAAATTACACCGATAAAATAAAAATGAAACTAAATGATTGTGAAGTGTGATTTTCTAGAATTACAAAAATATACCTTAGTGATTTATAAGTAACAATGATATTACATTTACAATTTGTAAAGTTTTGTAAGTAAAATATGTATTTCTATCAGCAGTGGGCAATGCACTGGTGACACACGGAGTAAGTGTGTCAAGAGTTGTATTTGCGCAGGCGCTCTCATAAAGGAACATTTCCACATACTCGGTTCTTATTCCAGCATTCAGTTGTATACTACTTGTGACATTATTTGTTTTCATCTAGTATTTAAATAAATCAGATTTGACGAATTTTTCTTTGCTAAAAAAAGTATCTGTCTAGAAATTAATAGTTTTTGTATAATTATGAAGATGGTTTGAAAAAATAGCTGGAAACGCCTGAAAACCAATCCATTTCCATCGAGAAAATCCATTTATATCAAAACAGTGATACAAAATAAATATTTTTTTATGTTTTTTATTCATATAAGGTTTCGAGTTTCGATCGAGTCTCCCGTACCCTTTGACGAAATTATTAATATAGATGTATCACCTAATCTGCTGAAGTGTTTGTTTAGATTTACTATCAATATCATACATAACACATAACCATTCGGCTATATCAATTTCTTAAAAATATGAGATCTTAAAAGGAAGCTAAAATATTTGGTCATATAAATTCCGAGTCATACATGTGCCAAAGTGCCAATGTCTTAAATTGACTTTATCGGCCTTAAAACTTAATACAAGGCACTTAAGAAGGATATCAGAATTGTATTATTAAAATGCTTCGATATCGCTAATACTTCAATAACATTTACCAAAATGTTTGATTTTTATCAAGAAGACTGGCCTTGGATTTTTAATAGTCATTAGCAAAAATATAAGTGGCGAATGAAAATATATTAGTACACGTGGAATAGCTGTTTACAAAAAAAGATGCTAATATTACATATTTTTATTTTCCAAACAATTACTCGTATTTCATACTAGCTGACCTGCCCGCGGCTTTGCCCGCTTTATTACTACGACTATTTCTACTGAACAGAAGCAGAAGATCGTTCGTTAGAACGAATTAATCTAACCAATCAACTTTAGCACTAAATCTTCTATTATCTTATAATTCTAGCAGTAGCTACTCTAGTCTAATTAAAATGAATAGATTGTTTTTTTCTTCTGTGTAAGTAGAACTGATTTTTACACAAGAACAACGTTGGATATATTGGGTATAGGAAAGTTATTTTGAAATGAAAAATATTTCAGATTAAGTTAGATACAACCTAGCCAAAGTTAGTTATTAAGTTTCTTATATCTATCTGTAAGGGCCGGCTCCACACATACATACGTTAATCTTGACAAACTGCTCAAGTATTCTAAATAGGTATGTACCTACATGCAGTTTATAAAGATCTTGCCAAACTTCTACTTAAGTATTCCGAATGCTGGTTATATTTTGGAACAAAATAATGACTGAATTGAGATTAAAAAAACTTTTCACTCATTCTGTTCTGGTGACTGAATATAATTTAGATTTAAGTAAATTTAATCTAATAAGTAAGAAAGGTTAAAGCTCCTACTTGGTGCAAATTTCTGTGTTAATATAGTTAGATAAATTACGTATTAACACAGTTTATTTCTGTGTGAACTTTGAAATGTATCAATAATACCTACTTACACCTATCTGGAAAATCACTCAACAAAGCCTTCAGTATTTTTTCAATCTTACAAATCAAAGAATAACACTTTGTTATTATGCAAATACCTACTCATTGAAACTTATGACACGAAGACATGACAGTCATGAACAGCAACAAAACCAATACATTCACACTGCATAAGAAATTGCACAACTTATTAAGGCTTTTACGCCACAGTTTAATAAGCAGTGTGTACCGCACGGTGGCTTGCGCGGGAGTGGATTGCAGAGCGCCGGCCGGTCGTCTGCGCAAAGTTAACTCACGACGCTCGCCAGCGTCGCACGCGCTGATAAACCTCCTTATATAAACCTGACAAACACACGCGACAACATATTTAACCCTCGCTTCACCGAGGACACTCAAAAACAAAAAAATAAAATATAAGTTTAAAAATAAAGTGAAGTGAAAATGGCTGACGTATTCCACGATATTGACGACCATGACCATGACGACACCGATGGAGTTGTTCTCGCGAAGGGAATCTCCATGTTGGTCCTCTTCTGTGCGTCTATGGTCTGCGGTTTGGCTCCTCTATTGCTGGCCAAGAAGTTCCAATGGGTGTCTGCGGAAGAGGCTGGGAACTTGAAGTCTGCCAACCGGGTGGTGATGACTCTGCTGTCGTTTGGGGGAGGCGTTCTGCTGTCAACCACATTCATGCATTTGATGCCCGAAGTTGAACATAATATTGAACATTTACAGAGTAAGTACTAATTTTAAGCATTTTTCCTTTCTTTTAGATTTCTTCCTTATTTAGGTACCTACCTACTGTATTTTCACCTACCTATTGTAAACAAACACGTGTGGAAGACGGCTGATTACGATTTATCATTTGGTTCATACTTAGATAGACCTAATAATCATTGTAATTTAAATCTTCACAAGCGTTTATTAAAGTTTAAAGAGATTAAACAATTTAATTTAAATATTTTGTCAATAGTATGAAAAATGCGAACTTTTGCTTCACGAACACGTCTTTGTAGTAAAAGTAAGTAGTTAATTAAAGGTACCATTGAATGTAACTAAGTAAATTTATAAGTATGACAAGATTTTTTTTAAAATAATTAAGTAATTAGGTAATATATAAAAAAAATAATTAATTAGGTAGTAATTTGTAAGTTAATACCAGCAAAGAAATTCAAATAAAATTAATTATAAACACTAATTTATTTGACAATTTATACTATTGTTTTGGAACTTTCGGCTAGACAAAACATCAGTTACTCGCAATCTGGTTATTTGTAAGCAAAATTTGCATTACGGCATTTTTATGCGATACTATTTCCCGGGCATAATTAGGATTTTTACAAAAATTACTCTAATCTCTACTTATTTTTTATTGATTTTAATAAAAAATATCTGATTTTAATTGACTTTTATTAGAATAATATGTTTGTTTTAAACGATAAACGCTGACTGTTTGACTTTAATTCGAATTAAGATCAATTATCTAAATATGATTGCTCAATCAGAATCAATAAAACACTTAATCATTGAACCAGGTTCAGTCTAACCATCTTACTACAATTTATCCAGTTCACCTTCAGTAGAGGTACCTACTCCATTAAGTGTTAAGTTTCCGCCGATTAAGTTTCAGTCTACTTAGAACACGTTAAAATGAACAATAGGACTTGAATGCGTGCTACCTCTCGCCTGAGATCTAATATCAGACGTAAACTGATTTGAGTCTATCCGATCCTTTATTCATTTTTAGGTTACACTTGTACTTATACAACTCTATAACAAAATAACATCCTAGATATAATCATTATTTACTACCTTTGTCAGTTTAAATGAAGTTTAATACATCATAAAATTCACAGGCATCTGTAAACAAGGATATTAAATATTAATAACAATTAATAACAAAAAATAAATAAGGCAAGGATGCTAACAGATAGCAATTTTAAAATTATTTGTTAGAATTATGAGATGCATAATTAAGAGATACACAAAGAACAACTACTATAAAAATGTACCCAGATCCGTCAGAAAAGCTATAAATAATAAAAAATAATTAATTTAATGGAAAATAAATCAACTTTAAATTGTTTTACCGGCTAGGTATATCTTATGAATAAAGTTTATATATATTATATTATATATATTATTTATTTATATTTTTTTTTTTTAATATGCTTATTCTCAGATATTGTGTTTATTCAAATAGTATTTATTATACTTATAAGATTTCTAATTTTTTACGTAGGTCACAAAAAGTTAGACGAATTTTAGGAATATTAAATTTAGGTATATTTGAATTAGAACTCAATGTTTTTACAAGGTAAGGTAATAAAATTAGCATAGACGAATTAAAAATTCATATTTGTTATTAGGTTCTTTAAAAGTATCTAAGACATTGTATGCAAACGAGCGTAATCTTATAAAATCTTAGGAATTGTTAAACAAGGATTATTTGCATAATAGTAAATAATTAATGTGCCATGAGTACTTGAGAATAGAGCTAGATTATATTATAGACTCTGAAGATTATAATATTATAGACTCTGAAGATTATATTATAGATAAAATATAACTAGGCGCGCGGCAATAGCATGGTAAGAAAAAGAAAAATACAAAAAAATATATTGAACATTATGTAAAAATGTATTTATGTATTGATATTTTTCCTTTTATCTGCCGCAAATTTTGAACCATCATAATATATTTTAGGCTTCTTTATTTCATTAATTATTTTTTATAATGCCTACAAATCGGATAAATTTAACTATTTAGCAAAATATGTTGTCGGTGGTTAAGGTTGAATTATCATAATCTAAATATTCATTAAGTTATATCGAGATTTCCTACCATAATAACGAAACAATTTTAACGAATATTAGAATTTGTGATTCGTTACATTCTTTGTGAATTAATTATTTTATTTGAAGGTCCAATCAATACATATCAGACAGAATAAATGCGATGCCAGTCTCGGAAATTCTTGGCATAAAAGTGTTTACAATATTTATTGTAACCCTAAAACTTGCTGCAAGAACGGCTGATGACTGGTATCTTAGAACCAGGAGAAAGGACATAGGATACTAAAAGATTTTACATCGGGAAAATATTAAAACGCGGGAGCCGCGGGGCGGAAAGCTAGTGAAACTTTAAACTAATTTCTAATAACGAAGAAATTGGCATTTAGCTTTATTTTGAAGATTTGCAAATAAAAATGCCAATTTCTTTTAGTAGCGAATCTTTAACCTTAAATTGCTAAACCTTACAGTTATATTCTTATAGATAGAATTGAACCTTAGATATCTCAAGAGAAGCACTGTTTGACTATTGTTCTTGAAAGGTCCTAATATCCTTTCCATAGATTGTGATTTATTTCGTACGATCAACCACGTTACCCGACAATAATAGCACACATAATTGAACTTCAAGGTTTTGACAAGTTCTAAATAACAAGTGAACGGTCGGTGACCAATATAAGGTTATCGCATAGATTATTTAAGGAGTTGCACAAGCATTTAATTAAACAAGTGTTGGTAATCTAATGGAAAAATAGGTGTGTTTATCTATGGTGGGTTTGGTTCAATCTTCATAATACTCATCGCAACATCAAATCAGCTTTCGGACGTCCACTGCTGGACATAGCTCTTAAATAAATAACCTCCCTTAAATATTTCTGGTTATTTTGGTTGGGATCTGATTTTAAGTGAGTAAAAAGATAATTTTAACCATTCGATTTTATTTATTTTGTTAGTAGATAATTATATAGGTATGAGACAGAAATGCACCGGGCACGATCGAAACAATTATCTGATTACCAATTCAATGAAGGGAAAAAGCGAGAACGAAAATGGACGCAGTTAGAATATTACATGTCTCTGGTCATTGATCTAGTTGTCTATTGCTGATAGAAAAGCCTTTTTGGTTCTAAACTTAGACGAAAACGGATAGTGTCCAAAAAAATTCAACTCGGTTCCCATTTATGAATTTATTAGGTCAAGGGAATTATTGTTAAAAACTGTGTAATATTTATTTTTAACCCTATCTTGATCGAGTGTATCTTCAGATACATATCCAAAAGATATTATTATGTTTATTGAATATATTCACTACACATAATCTAACTGCATATTATGCATATTTCATTATACTTGAACTGTAGCCAAGGTGATATGATGATTCAATTCGTTTTTAAATATTTAACTAGTCTATTGTTTCGATCCACAGACATTAAATTGGCATTTACCTATTAATGCAAATAATTTAGTATTGTTGTTTGATGTTCTTATTATTCTGTAAGCGCGTCCATTGTTGCACTAAATAAGGGTTGCCATAGTTATAACGTTTATTATTTGTATTTCATCATGATTATTATAAATAACGGTGATATTGTTTGTGGACAAAATATTCATTTTATCAGACAGAAGTAGACGTCGATAAAAAATATTAGGAGTAGCTGTCACGTTTTAGAAACTTCAGACATATAAAGTAAATTCATCACATAGATAAAAAATGTACAACATGTAGGTAAGGCTCATAGTATTCTTGTCACCCAACAACACTCAACTAAAACCTTTTTTTTAATCTAATTCACATTTAGGTTCAATGGGTCCATGCCATGCCCTGTGAGTGTTCCAATTCCCCAATATTTACGAAGAACTCTGAGAATTATTTATTTATTTTATAATGAAACAAACGTAGTTAAAACAATTAAATCATCATCATGTATAGTTTTGCATAAACATTAGGAATGGTATCTTCTCCTAAACGTTTAGTAATTATGGCAGAAATCAACGAAGTTTTATATAATACAAATGTTGCTATAATTACCGACATAAAAAATATGGTAAATAGGCATGTCGTTACTAAAGCTATAAAACTCCTATAGGTTGGTTTATTCCTTTACTTCGAACCACTTGTAATGGAAATAAGTGCTATTAAACTTAATAGGCTATTAGTACCATTACAGTTTGGCAATGAGTTTTAAACAGAGTTACTTTACCCGTTTAGCAGTTATAACACTAGACGACTAGTAGACAGCTTCGCTTGCGTTATTTTACGTTATCTACATATTCAGTTCATAAAATATATAACCTATAGCCTTCCTCGATAAATATACTTTCCAACACTGAAATAATTTTACAGATCAGACCAGCAGTTCTTGAGATTAGCGCGTTTAAACAAACTTATAGCTTTTAGTAGGTATAGATGAATACAAGCACCAAAAAACTAGTATTAAACTTAGCAAATCGGTGGTAATTTTAAATTTATAGTCTTAGGAAGTCAAAGCTTCCTTCCGGAATATAAATTACCGGATCAATAACCGTACCTATTAATGTAGTTTAAATTAGGTACAGGATATAATTTTAATTAACAACCCAATTATCAGTGGTTTTGCCACGTTTTACTAGTTAGTCAAATATTAAAAGATAAGTAAGGTGATAAATTAAAATAAAACTAAAAATACTTAGGTATATACGAGTAGAAAATGTTATTACGATTAGTCAGTAATGTATGCTTTATAGGCACGTGCCGAACGGTAAAGGAGTCTGGAATCCATGCCCTAGAATTTAAAATTCGAAGTCACGTATTAGTATGGTTTAACGGATACATTCCATGTTTCAACACGACCGAAGTTATTGCGCATTTTGTATTTTTATGTTCCTTTATAGATACCTCTACCTATGAACTTGGATATTTTAAACTTGTAGTCTAAAATGTTCTGAATTAAAATTAAAATTTGTTTTTGGTTTTTCTTTCAAAATTAATTAAAATAAATTCATATTTCAAAATTAGCGAACGTCTTTTCGGATTTCCAGACAATACGAATTTCTAAGCGCTGGTAGTAGAAGCTATTTTATAATGATTATAATAAATGCATATTTATTTCCATTTTCCATATATAACGCCTCCAGATTATGAGTTATCAAAAACGCGTTCAAAAAGAAATTATGACAGTTAGGTAGGTATACAAAATCAAAATCAATACTATGGAATAAGAAAAATCAACAAAACTATATCATAAATTACATGCAGCTTCATCAAACTACATAGATCAAACTAAGCAAACCTCATTTGTAATTATCAGTTAGCGCAAATCATTTCCAGTTTAACAAGGAAGTCTTCGGGGAAATTACCTCTTATCATACAGGTTTACTTAAAGATAAAGCTCACTTTAGTTCAACAACTTGTGATTAGACTAATGTTTTAAAGTGTGTTTACCCATTGTTATGATTAATTTTTATACCAGATCATCATAACAACCCTTTTTACGCCCTCTACTACTAGGCAAGGATCTTCTCCCCAGTGAAACCATTTTATGAGTTTTTGGGTTGGTACTGTTCTAAAGCCGGCGCCTAGAGCCACCTCAAGCTTAGGCCACACGTCAAAAGAGGTCTCAACGATGATCCCAAATTAACAATAGATGTCAAATCCGGTTGTCTGTTTCTCAAAGCATAGGAAAATTGCTTTGAGAAATATACTTACTCCCATCTCTCTAGCTACAGTAGATACCTTTAGGTACCTACTAGTTGTATAACATTCTTGCATTGTATAAAAATATAGTTTGTACAAAGTAAAATAAATAGTAGTCCGCTGTGATATAATTTGACGACCTTAGTGGCGCAGCAAGCATAGGTCTGCTTGAGACGCAAGAAGTGAGGGTTCGTTTCCTGAAGCGGGAATCTAAACAGCAACCTCCTTTATCGCAGGCGGACAGGCGGACCAGTATTCTGTCATCTATATAAACACTGTAAGTATGTATATTAACACTGTTATACAAACAAAAGCGCTAATCTCAGGAACCGCTGTTCCAAATTGAAAAATTATTTCAGTGTAGAAAGGCTATAACCTTCATAAATTAGGTATATGTATATAACGTAAAAAAGCAAGCTAAGCTGTCGGCGGGTCGCTAGTAACTACATAAAAGAACTTAACGACGTAGCATAACGACAAAATGATGTAATGGAAAAACCTAGCTAGGAATTACTCTTATTTATTAACCTGGATCAAGTGACTGATATGATATACTTATTAAACATAGTAAGTATATTTATATTATTGTTTACTATAACGGCCGATTGTTCTAACGAGTAGGTATGTTAATTTATGCAATAAAGTATATTCTATTCTATGTTAGTCAAATTAATGTCATTAAAATATATGTAGGTACTCACGAGAGAACTACTAATGAAAATAAAATAATAAATTAGTTGATGTATACTAATTATGTATTATGTTTTTTACAAAAATAAACTAATAAAAAATTTCTTCGGTACTTGGGATGTTCTTATAAATTTGTCTTGGGTGGTCTTACATTTTGCATTATCAAAATTTTACATTTGTAATTCTATTGTTTTTGGCTTTTGGGCCAAAGATTAAAGCAGTCATGTGATTTCATTTTTCGTATCAAAATTGTTGACCGTTTTGTACCTAATAGTTACGTATTAATTAGGGAATTAATGTTAGTTTAATGACCTGTCGATATAGAGATACAGGTGAGGAAAATCTAGAAAATCCTTAGCGTTCATTCTGAGCAGAATAAATTGCGTCAGAATAATTATATCAGTCAGTACTATCTATTATTCCATCTATTCTTTCATTAAGGATTCACTACAGACGTGATTCCCATCGGTTATCTCATTAATAATTTATCACGTACAAGTTCTATAGATTTTCGCAGAAGCACGTGTTCTATAGTTCCTTACTAATGTAACAACTAACCGGGAAAGTTTGAGTATAATTATAATAAATACTCTTTATTGAACACCATTACAGTACATTAACAGAAAATTCAAGGTTAAAAGATAGAATGTCATAAGGGTTTATGGGCGGCCCTATTGCTGACAACGATCTCTGCCAGGCAACCTTTAGATGGACACAGATCATGAGCACAAATAAGAAGCGAGATATAAACAGGTGTAAAAAATAACAGATACAAATTTATTTGACTTGATTAAATAAATAATTGTGGTAGTATACAAGTTTATTATATATTTTTAATGGTATAAGCATAAGGCAATTTATTATTTATTTATTAACACGGGATGAAACCGCGTGCCAAATTAGTAGATTCATGATAGGTGTTTACCTATTCATGTTTAGTACTGGTTTTCAGCCTATAAGCAAAACCCAGGTGTGTTGAAAACATGTTGCTGAATAATTAACTTATCTTTTTATCGCTAGTGACATTTAGTCGGAATTATTTATAGGCTGTTTACTAGTTATTTAGGAATTATGCTGGTAATGTTAATATTTTTAGCAATATTATTCACATTAAAGTCAACGTATTAGCCATACAGTCTGTGGTATTAGCACCGTACTAGATAAATTCATTAATTTTAGGCTGAGAAGTGTATCTTCACATTTCCATTATCTCTTATATATCTCATCTTCTTTCAATAAATAAATAGTTGGTACAAACTCGTAGAATGACTTCCCATCCACAACAGAAAAGTTTATAGCACTGCACTTTCATATCACTCCCATAAAACAATCGTTAAAGTAACCGACTGGTTTGAAAGGTGGTGATTGTTCTTTCCAATTGGACATGACATCCGCATTCTAATTTTAAAACGACTTTCGATATATTACTTTTAATGTAAAACTGCTAATAATGAAACAAAGAACCCGCGATGGATTTATCTCAAGGTACGTACCAAAGGAAAGGAGTAATAAAATAATGATAGCTGTTGTATATACAGATAAATTGATGCATGATAAATAGTATTCTTACCCCTAGATAGATAGTATTCTTTCCCCTTATTTCCAAAGCTCTTCGATTTATCTTCCTTGTTATTACTCTTCTATTATCGATGTCCGTTAGGGCGATTTTCAAAAATATAGATTATGGTAGGCACTATGTATGTTTTTGTGTAAATTTTCAAGATATCTTAACAAAATTTGTAAAATCTCTAGATAAGTACGTATATCCAGCAGAAATATAGCAATAGCTTAGACCAATGACCTTTCGAAGGCTTATTCATGTACAGTATTCGACTCTAACCAACCTAGCTACAATTGGCATAACTAATTATTCCTAATCGGTTATTAAAGTCATAACGAAAATCCTCAATTTTCACCAACGGAACTGCAAATCTTATGTTTTGCTCACTGTCGTGAATTTTGTACAAAACTGTTTTTTGTCTACCTGATCAAGGCAATCACAATACATACACGCATCATTAACTCTACTAACAAAGGTTCCATTCATAGTCTTCTTTGTTTATGTTGTAATTGTGCATGAGATGGACTCAATGGTCCTACATATGGCATACTCATTAATTATTAATAAGAAGCCTTCACCCAGGTCTTAGGCCGTTTGTTGTCTCCTAAGAATAACACCTCATTCTATATCAGGATCTCTTCACGTGGCACGCATTGTTTAAATTTCAGGAACTCCCTTTTCGATATTCGAAAATTCAAATAATCTAGCACAATGAGCTCTTAGCCTTACAGTATTGCTGCCTGGACGGGTGGGGTAAAATCCATAGAGAAGCAAATTTGCAAATTATGCACCATAAGCTTTGTGCGGCGAATCGCCAATTTTTATAGTTGCGAAAGACGAAACCTTATGACGCAAATCCAAACACGATTTAAAGTCAATTGATGCGAAAGTGGTCCATGGCAATAAACCAAGACAGTAAATTTGTTGATTGTTTCCATGAATTCGCTACACAGAATTTGTGGTTTAAAGATTTGATTGCGTGGAAAGGAAAATGCAAAATAAAACCTTATTGATTTCTTTGGCTTTATGTATGCGTGTATTTTTTATTTTGATCCCGAGACAGCAGGTTTTTTAATTAATTTATCATTTAAATTTTAAATAAACAAAAAAGTTTTTTTTATACTAGCATAGATTCAATTAATTCAATGAAAAATATTAATATCCTTTTATGGGTTATTCTAAAATACAAGTTCACTCATTCACAGATAAAGTAGGGAAGTTCAAATAACAGGGTCGTTGATCGTGAGAAGTTGAGAGGCAGCTCTATTATCTAACCGATTGAGTAACTAAATAAACAAAATATTGATCTGAAATGAAACCGTTACCAAACCGGTATGAATGATTCGCTGCACTTAGAACTATTACTAAACTACTTAGGTATTATGAATTTTTGATGGTTAGAAGCTTCTTACTCGTATTAGAGTGATTCTTAGAGTGATTTATACTGAATATTGAATAGGTACCTACGCTTTCGATGGGCTTTTTAATTAGATGTTAGATAATGAGAACTCAGTAGAATTAGTAAGTAAGAAGACTACAAGGAGCAATAAATCACTTTTTTTTTCGTCTTTAGGATTTTTCGTATAAAATAAATAAAAAACGAAAAGGCTTTTATAAAAAAGCTTTTAGGTACGAAAATACGGATATATAATATAAGAGATAAGCTCGTGTATAAAACAATAGAACTTGTTAAACATTAATTCGCAATTTATAAGAAGTTTAAACGGGTCTTTTCGATCTTAGACTATTGCTGTAATATCAGCTAATACTTACCAACCTTGAATATAAAATTATAAATCTACTTATCATTTGATAACAGGTTCGTATAAACATTTATCACTATCAGACAACGGCCGTAACCGTAACGGCCGTTATCGTTATCGCTATTTCTAGATATCTAGAATAATCTCAATAGATTTTGGATAATAACAGTTATCTACAAGAGTTATGATAAGCCTCAGTACTATTATGTAGAATAATATCTACGAATTATTTAAGTATAAAGTATTTTTTTTATGCATAATCAATTATGTGGTAGTCTCCAGACTATCCCGGGATAGAGCACAGCACTAAAAGTTTGTGTCACAGATACAGAATGTGTTCACTGTTTTATCAATTTAGATCTTGCAATAAATCTGGGTTGCCTAAGTACTCTATTCTTAAAAGGAATGATGTAACTCTGTACATAGTCTGTTATACGTGAGGTGAGTACCTAGTCTGTACTTGTACCTGTATTTACTTATTAGTAAGTAAAAGGTATCTACTACCTATATATTTTGTAACAGGTGACGTTTACAAGATAAGGAAGATCGCTTTGTGTTAAACAAAAGAGAATAAACAGGTTTGATATATTCAATTGTTTCATATAAATTATCGCCATGTAGGTATTATGAATGAATTATCAAATAATTATTCAGCTGGTAATGTTTGGCTCGAGTTAATTGATTACGTATTTTTGTTTGCGGAGGGACGAGTTTCCGTACTTATACAGATATTTTGCACACGAAGGGGTCCACACCGTACCAAAAATAACCAAAAAAAATATAACTTATGTGTAAAGAAAGATAGAAAATACATTTATTTGCACACACATATACACAGTTACATAGACACATACACATGCATATTTTTGTAGTAACGTTTTAATAAAATGAGAGAAAAAAAACGTACCGAGGTACCATCTATGGTATTACGTACCTATTATTTATCTTTATTTAAATATCACTTAATTAGTTACGGACAGCAGAGCCTAAGTAGTTTCATTTCATACTTATTTTGGATTCCATAACCCAATAAAGCAGAGGTAATGAACCTTGCGCATTTTTTTTCTGTGCTAGTTTATTCTTACTTGTAACATAAACAATATCCATTACACTACCCTTATTGAGGATGGGCACATATAAGTATAAGTAGGTACTTACCATTATTTTTTATCGACTGGGTCATTACCATACCAATTATTTCAAGCCATAACATTTGCAATACCTACCAATACCAAGTTACAAGTAAGATTTCTACATCATTATATTTTTTATAGCTCGATTTAACCTTTTTTACGCGCATTTTGTTTTATTTTTGAAACTTATGAGAAAAAGTGGTCAAAAGTTTGTCCAAAATATTAATAAAAATCATGTTTCAAGAAAATAAACATAATATCTCGATTTGAAATTAAATCACAGCGAATAATATTTAAATTAAAATGAGAAAGTTCAGTAACCTGTAACGTGTTTAGCGCCAATAAAATGAAACAACTCTAGTTTTCAAGGTTGGTAATGGTGTGGCGAAACCTTGGACTCAAGGTTGTATAGGATGCGGTGTCCAAGGAGATTCTTAGTCATCATCGTGCATGGAGCTAGTCATGATTGAAGTACCAACACAAAAGCTTTCATGTTGAACTTGCAGTCACCTTGCAATATGGGTTTGTTTTGCTGTCCAAAGCTTCGAGTTGCTATTTATAGGTATCGCTCTTGTATTTTAAATTTTTCAGTCTGACTGTAATTTGAATTGATATTATTATTTACCAAAAAACCGCTATCGAGAGCTCTATTTAACCTATACGTAACGGAAGTTACGTGCATTCTAGGTCTTAGAACTTTTGCGTATAATTTTGTAGTCCCAAGTTTCTCTTTTCTCGTGTAAATGCACTTTATATCCGCCTGCGAGTCCAATGCTTCCCACGGTTGGGACTTCCTCGCCTTTGTATTTTCCTTAAAAGAGTAATGTACTCATCAGCTTTGTTGAATACGTAGAAGTCACATGGTAATGTGAAACAAATGTCTGGGTTATAACGGAAGATAAATATTTAGGGTCCTTCATATTGTAGAAGTCAGGTAAATGTTCATACGGTGGATTTAGACCAATAGAACATTTTTAATTGCTTTTAATCATTAAGTCTGTGTAAGTAAATAAAAGCTTTTATTACCTATACCTAGACTAGACATTCGCTATAAGTAGAGGACAGATTGCCAATTTCTCCCCCGAAGATATAACTGAATTTGTTTTAAGTACTTACCACAACTTACTTATTAAATGTGATGTGGTTATTTTATCTCGTATGTCGTAAGGATTTATTATTCAAATTCGTTCTACACGGATATAGCAACGAAAGCGTAATCTATCAACAACGAATTGTTAGATAAGAACAGGTAATGTCTTTACAATACAATGTTGCTAGGTATTGCACCTGACTTTTTCGAAGGTTAACCGCTTTGAAACTAAATGAATCATCTTAGTCTCAGACATTATCTAGAATATTTCCTGGTAAAGTATATAAAACACAATTAACCAATACCTATATAGGTACTTCATAATGGCATAAAAATGTTAAGCTTTTAGATTATTATTATTGAATCTTCAAAAAAAATTATTCCATAGAGTCAGTCACATTTCCCAAGTATTCGCTTTTAAAAAGCTTTATTGGGAGCTTTTTAGAAGCGAATACTTGGGAAATGTGACTGACTCTATGGAATATTTTTTTTTGTGTTTATAAAAATGTATAATTAAAAAAAAACAAATAATATGTTGTTTTCTATTAGGTAATTCTATTAGGTAAACCTACAGCTGCACACGCCTCTTTTGTTTCGTCGGTTACTAAAATTAGTATCCAAAATCCCTTGGTAGATTCAAAGAAACTTCACAAACTTGTCCCTGTAATACTGACTCATAAAAACAAAAAACCAAAAGCGGGCGACCTCGGATCGCGGAGCACATATTCCAAGGGACTTTCTTTCGCATTGATCCATTTTAACCTCAACAAAACGTAATATGGTCTAACATTTCGAACGTGAAAACTTAGTCAGCAGATCTGGCTCATATAAATAAAGGAGCTTTTTAAGTTGTTTAACTCCGTAGAAATAGCATCAGCGAGAAGGCGAACTTTCGCGAAAAAAAATATTTAATTTAATGCTTAATTTTCACCTAATAAAATTAGTCATATAATTGTTTTAAAATAATTTTATGGTATAAGTAGGTAATTTCTTAGACAAGTTATAAATCATAAGTTTACCTAGTCGCATATTTTTTGACGAGTCGATGTATCTAAGTCGTTGTTTTTCTAGTTATCAGTATTTTCCATTTCCGAAACCCGATGCGAGGGATTTTGGGTTTATTCCCAAATTTTCTTTCTAACCCTTACCATAACTATTACATAAGTATACCGTGAAAATGTCTACATAATTTCCAATAACTTATAAAACTTTTCTTACACAGGTGATGGGGTTATGCGATCCTTTGACTTCTCCCTAACTCCTCTCTTGACATGCTGCGGCTTCTTCATCATGTATCTGGTGGAAGAACTGGTCCACGTTTACATCCACCGCAGAGAGAAAAAGGGTCAGCAAGCTCCTCTCGTCAGGAACCTGAGCGTGAGGAAGAGCAACCGGCAGAATGGAGACACCAGCGTTACTAATTCCACCGCTGATCTTATAGACCCTGAGTCTATTAAAAAGGGAAAGGTGAGATATGATTATTCTGCGTTTAATTTCAGAGTAATCAACAGATAAAAATGCACGTGCCTTAACGATGAAGGCATACCTACATCGTAAGGAAACAAGCATTTTGAGGACTTGTTTGAAGGACTTGTGACATTCACCAACGAGCATTTAGCCAGCTCGGTCAATTAGCGCCTAATCGAGAGAGATTAGGCAAGATAGAAGTCCCTGTGTCCCAGCAGTGAGAACATTACTAGGAGTGCTAATCGAACAGGCAAAAGTAATACCTAGTTATAGATATAAGTCTTTTCTGACTGAGCTATATTGAGCTCTCCTGTGAAGACCCGAGCCCATGTAGGGACGTAACATGAGTTGTTGTGCTGTAGTGAATTAAATAATAAGCTTCGTATTTTGAATTACAGAATCCTGACAATGATGCCGGCCACTCACACGGAGGTCACGGCCACAGCCACATGCCCGTGAACGTGGGCGATGACGTCACATCCGCTCTAAGAGGTCTACTGATTGTCCTGGCCCTATCTATCCACGAGCTTTTCGAAGGTCTTGCTGTGGGCTTGGAATCTAGTGCATCTAATGTTTGGTAAGCATCAGAAATGTTGGTAGCGCGCGCCCTCTATGGGCGAGTAGAAGCGACTTATGGTTCAGATTCAAAACTGAAGTGGTTCTATTTCAAAGTTAATTTGCTTCTTTGTAATGCTACTCGACAGTAGATGGCGCTTACATTTTGACAGAATCTGAAACAAAAGCGCGGTAAATTTATATTATTTGAGCCATATTAGCTAACAAATATTTTGTTTCTAGGTACATGTTAGGAGCCATCTCAGCCCACAAGCTTGTGATAGCTTTCTGCATCGGTGTCGAGTTAATCGCCACGCGCACCAAAACATGGCTGTCTATAGTCTACATCACAACATTCGCCATCGTATCTCCCCTCGGCATTGGAATCGGACTTCTCCTGGTCGGCGGCGCAGGCGCGGCGGCTGCTGGCGTGCCTTCAGTAATCCTCCAAGGATTGGCCTCGGGAACTCTTCTATACGTCATCTTCTTTGAAATCTGGAAAGGCGATAGAACTGGCATACTCCAATATGTTGCATCTGTGATTGGATTCTTCCTAATGTTCGGACTTCAGCTACTCAGTGAGTATTTAATCTGAAATCTTATTATACGTTTTTGCACCTTATAATGGTCACAATAATTATTTTTACTGCTAGAAGAAAACTCTTTACTAATTAAGCAGGCATGGTACCAAGCACCTCGAACCTTTTGGACTTGCCACCTGCAAATAATTTTCCCAAATTTTACGTAAAATTGAATACCTATAAATTACCATAACAAAATATGATTACAGCAACGATTTTTTTCTTTACAGCCCCACACACTCACAGCCACTCTCACGGTGGTGGCGGCAGCGGCGACCACGGCCACTCCCACGACAGATAAGCATCCGTAAAAACCAACATTGAAATACAGAACTTTCCATTTGTACAAATAATCAAAACAGTCTCGGTTCATGTCTGTCATTTTAACGCATTCAATGCCCACGCTCGGTTGTGCAACTCGGAGAAATGCGCCGATGCCACATGTGCGCTGATAGTGTTAATAAAGTCAGATATTTGACGCTAAATTAGCTAATCATATCGATCAATATTAACAATACCTACATTTTAGTCTGTTAATTATTTAGTTATCTGGTAAGAGAAGGAACGTAAGATTTTTATAATTTATACAACAGTGGTATTTTAATTTAAGACAAAGCAGAAACGTTTTTGTTGCTTAGTAATTTAATGATGAGATTGTTTTGGGTCATATTCACAAAAATAAAACTAAGCTGTACTGTAACACCATGAATAGAATAATGATAATGTAGGTGGAAGTTCATTATTATATTCCTACGATAATGATTTTAAACAACATTAGGCCATAAACTATGACCTAATGTTGTTATATTAGGTTTAAACATACCTATTAGAAATAAACCTGTCTAGTCATTATGATTTAGAATTAAGGAAGTTTTTAATATTACATAGTATTTGCTTGATTTTCATAACGGTTTATTTAATTAATATTACCGACTTCCAATCTATTTATTGTTTTTATGATAAGTTTAAGTATGGTTCACTTTATTGATTTGTATTGTATCTATCCTACGACTACCTATACATGATGGTACCTACCCGATAAATTATACTGACTAGGGTTTCTTATCTAATTTCTTTTTAAAAGAACTTAACTATCATTTCAATGCATGAAGTATGTAACTATAACTACCTACTGAATTAAGCTTAATATTTTATATACCTAAGTATTATACTAACTTCATCTTGTTGTGAACACCCTATGTACTAATTACCTTTGTTTAGTGTGACATTCAAATATTATTTGAGTTTTTACAGCTGTATGACTGTGATATTTTTATGAAAAGCAGGTGGAAATAATGTAATAGGTATGTACTTACATAAGATAAAACGATTAATACCTAGGTACTTAATTAGATTTTATGTAAGAAAATGTTTTTCATATTTAGTATGTAACAAGTATAAAATAAAAAAAAACATGGATTAAAAGAACTTAGCAATTGAAATACCTTACAGTTCAGTTCGTTACAATTCACAGTTGTTTTTTTAAATAAAACCATTGTAATTTTCTGAAATTGTAGTGATTGTTTTTTGCTTCAGTTATGAACTATGTAGGTAGGTACATGGATTTTAGTATCTAACAATTGCTAGGTATGTTTTATACTATAAAATAAAGCTAGTTAAACAAAATATTCTTGTTTACGTGGTTCCTTCCCTTGACGTCCCAGCTCTACACGTACTGTAGGTAAATAAAATTTTATCGTTATTATTTTGTTAAAAAGGCGATTTTTCCGTTGTCTTTTGTCCAAAATGGGCCTACCATAAAATCTACCTTGAGAAACAATCAAATTTTAGGGATATGATTGGTTCCCAAGGTAGGTAGTTCTTTAACTATTAGGGCATTTTACATTGACTTATACCATGAACTGTTAATAGATAATATTTAATACTAACACAATCATGGGTTCTACCCATGAGTTTATAAATAGGTAGGTACGCTAAAGTAACAACTTTTAACTTCATTAACACGTTGACTGTCCGTGCATTACATGTAAATGCATTTTTGGTCTGGCTGTGACGTCCGTGCATTACATGTAACGCATTCGCCTATCCTATGGCAACTAAACCGCGTTTCCTGGGCTGAACGTGTGAGCTAGAGGTTTGATATTCTAGGGACGTATGAACATTGAATTGGTGAAAATAAAACGCAAATGTCCCATCGAATTTTTTATTTTTTATTTTTTTATGGACGTCGTAATCTATGGAAAGAAACTCTATTGAACTTCATTGAAACACAATAGACAATGCATGTCCGCTGCGACCTTGTTATACCATACTACGGTTTTCCGCAAAAAAAACAATATTTTTATAAATATTTTATTTCAAACGTCCATGTATTATTCATATGTAATCCACTAATATCAAGCTAAGACGTCTATGACTTACATGTAATTCACGAAAATCTAGCTGAGACGTCCATGCATTACATATAATTCATGCTGAAATTCAGGCCCCCTGTATAATTACGCAGTAATCAACATATATCAGCTCTTCAGAACATAAAATCAAGCAGTTTATAAAAAAAACATTGGACGTGCCAGGTAATTCCCCAAAAATAGGCGGGACAGTCAACGTGTAAGTTAAAACAAATAAAAAAGTGCATGTTCTGTCTGGCAATACTGGTATTCGTAATTTCGTAGTGAGATTATGAACCAATTTAAAGTTATTATTTGTATTGAAACCAACAAAAGTAATAAGATAAATAAATGTAAGTGTGTTTATCTCTTTCGTCAAATTGATTATGAAATTAAATATAAAAATTGCAAGTTAGGAATGACCTATGGCCATTTTATGTCTAATGGCTAATGGCTCCTTCTCACGCTGAATGCCAGAAGAAGAAATAAATGTCATTGTCATATGTTAGACGACACTGACTTTTCATTCCTGGCTATATTTTTGTTTTGTTTTTGTTTAGCTTTCTTTTTCGTGAGATCTTGTAGTGCTCGTGCCTTTGGTTCTGCTAAACTCTGCTAATTACTCGTATTTACAAGTGCAATCTGTCTGAGAGGTAAGTGTATTTTTCACATTACAAACGTATTATAATATAGTTTACTTAGATCAGACAATTCTACGCCAATCGACCTGTGATGCATTCCAACATCTGAGCCCCTCACCATATTACATAAAAAGTGGTAATCAATGCATAGAAAGTGAATTCTGGCTTGTGATATAATAGTAACAGGTTAAAAGGTGAAATTAAGTCACATAAGCCTGTGCTATTCTAGCGCAGATCGTCGTAGTCACTCATGGGATTCACATCACATCAGAACTAGAAACATAGCGTGTAGCCTTTGTATTCATTACGATTTTCAACTTAACGTCAGTTTCTAAATATGAGTTTGTTGTTGGAAACTGCAGCTGTCTGTATAACAGTGACTGAGAGTAAGTTTTTACACCAAACAGATTTTTGTTGTGAAAATTTTATGAGGTATCTATAATAATAGCCAACTTCCCACTGCATTACACAGGCTCTTTCAACTATTATCATAAGCCATGTTTTCTTAGTAGTACCTACCTTGTTTACTAAAGATAATTGTCAATTCAAGGTGAACCACAATTGATAAATTATTACCTGTATGAGTTACAATGCCTCTTCCAATGTACAGTATAGCACAATTCTTCAAGGCCTAACTGTTGATAAAATGGCATTAGTAACCTAAATTTAACTTAGTATGTACAACTTAGTCATTTAAGTGAGTCATTCTAAAACATTCCACATTTTAAATAATTAACAAATATAATTGTCTGAGTGTATTATATTAGTATAATTAATTGCCATTGTTTATAAAATTCTCATATAAACAATGACACATGTATCTTCAAATACATTTGGGAGTGAGTGTGTTAGCTTCAATAGCAAAGTTTCAGCTGATCCCAACAAGTGGTTTATTAAATTCATCATCATAAGGTTTTATTACTTGTGTCTCCATATTGCAGTATACAGAATGACACTGGTGTTTATACAAATACAAATATATTTATTTACTACTTATAAACTTATACATTTAAACTTATAATCTAACATAATATGTATATATTGTAAGTAGCAAGTTATTCTGTAATGCAGTACGGCACGCGTTCGTCTGATCAAGGTAATGAAATCAGCAACATGTTTGCAGAATATTTTCACTCCACTTTTCTCCATAGCTCTTCCAGTCAAGTACATTCTGATGAGGACATCTCAGGTACTTTCACTTGTTCTTCTTCTTGTTCGGATATCGGTGTGGTTGAGGTTAGTGAGGACGAGATCTACCGCCTTTTTAAGTCTTTAGACCTTAATAAATCCGCAGGACCTGATAATATCCCCGCTATATTTATAGTTAACTGTGCGAAAAGCTTAGTCGGTCCCCTTACTATTCTGTACCGTCGCTCGTTAACAGAAGGTATTGTACCCGAAATTTGGAAGTCAGCTTATGTTACTCCAATCTATAAAAAAGGACTAAAGAATATTGTTGAAAATTATAGGCCCATTTCTAAGCTCTGTCTGTTTGCCAAAGTCATCGAGAAAGTAGTTCATAACCAAGTTTACTCCGCTATACGACACGACCTTATACCGCAGCAACATGGTTTTTTAAGAGGTAGATCTACGACTTCAAACCTCCTCTTATGTTCAGAGTACTTGACTAAGACTATGTCCGAGCCATCACAGGTAGATATTATATACACAGACTATTCCAAATGTTTTGATCGCATTGATCACATAGTCCTTTTACAGAAGCTCCAAAAAATAGGTATTAGAGGCAACTTATTCAGATGGTTCACTTCTTATGTTTTTAATAGGTGTCAGACAGTTGTTCTAGGTGGATACTCATCATCGCCCATGTTTATCCCCTCCGGAGTCCCGCAGGGTTCCTTATTAGGGCCACTTCTTTTTGCTATTACAATAAACGACATCTCGTCCTGTTTCCTGCACTCAAAAACTTTGCTTTACGCTGACGATATGAAAATTCTACACAAAATACAGTCTCCCGCCGATGCATATCGTTTACAAGAATATCTGACGAGATTTCAAGAGTACTGTACTCTTAATAAACTAGGTATTAATGTTGCCAAGTGCTTTGTCTGCTCTTTTACTCGTAAACTCAACCTTATTAAATTTGACTACACTCTACTCAATACGACTCTTATAAGAGTAGATACCATTCGAGACCTTGGTGTATCCTTTGATAGTAAATTACTATTTGACATCCATATTGAAAATATAGTAAAGAGAGCATCCAGAGCCCTTGGTTTCGTTCTTCGTATGTCTGCAGAGTTTTCAGACTTGAAGATAGTAAAAATTTTATACTGTACGTTCGTGCGTAGTCTTTTAGAGTATGCCTGCCAAGTATGGAACCCGTGCTATGGAGTATATAGTTCGCGGATAGAAAGTATCCAAAAAAGATTCTTACGGTATCTACAATATCGCGCCAAAATCTATCTTCCTGATTACATAACGAGATGCCGGAAATTTCATTTTCTTCCACTCTACGAAAGGAGAAATATATCTGATATTGCGTTTCTTTTCAATATAGCGAATGGCAAAGTGGACTGTCCTGAGTTACTAGAGCTGGTGGGATTACGCACGAGCAGAGCTCTAAGAGCCCCAAATACGTTGTATGTACCTCGGGTTAATTCAAATTATAGGCAAAATTCATTCATCTTAAGAGCGAGTAATTTCTTCAATTTGTTAACTAAGGAGCATGTAAATATTGATATTTTTAATACATCAGTTTGTAGTTTAAAGCGAACATTAAATAATCATTTCTTTTTGGATAGCAACTCAGAATTAAATTTAAATACTTAATTATTAATCTAGCTATATTTTAGTAAAATAATTATATTATGTAACTTTTTCAAAATTTCTTAATTAATTAATTTAACACTAGCATATATATTTAAAGACACTTAAAGTAATATCTTTATTATCTACCTATTCTATTTTTAATAATACTACTGTCAATATATAAAGTTATAGTACTAAGTGTATTTATCTATGTATGTCACATTATTATATTGTCTTAAATCGTCGTCTATAGTGATATTTATAAGAGTATATTTGTTTAGTACCATATAAGCGGAAACTTTTAATTGGCCTTCAGCAGTTTTAATTATGTAATACTTATTTGTTAGCTGTAAGTTTTCTTAAAATTTATAAAATAAAAAATAAAATAAAATTATTAATCCCCTAATCACTTTGATAACAAAGACTATTATTGTGCTGCCTAACAATATAATGTTCCAGGTTACTATCGCCCATTCACTCGCACAATGACAGCGCAAGGCCTCACATCTGAAGCACAACTACGCTACCTCCTACAATGGTTTGGGGAATTCAGTGAACTACAAAAGGAGGACTTTCTCCCAATCCTGGCTGCTGCTAAAGGAGATAGACCTGACTTGCTGGCTGCTACATTAGCCGGACTGACTTGTGAGGACAAACCGGTCAGCTTATTCCAGTGCCGTGTAAGTTTGACTTTTCACTGGCTTAGATAATCCCACTCAATCTCTTCTCACAGGTTTTGTCAGATGGACTAAGGGAGTAGACATCAGACAACAGCCATTAATAGCATTCTATGAAATATATGAACAGCTATCACAAATAGTAGATGGTGATTATACTAAATCCTCTCAGAAATATAATGGGTTAAGTGGGTTTAATGTTACATGATTCCAAGATTCATGCCCAGTAGTGGGACTTATATGGGTGGTTGATAATAATAGAATTATTTTACTATTTTTTGTTGTGTCTTTATACCAATGCTAATTACCTACATGATTTGTTGAGTCATTCAGAATTAGTGACTAAGTTTCTAATATTATGTGACTTAGCAAATTGTGCCTTTCTTCTGATGACTAACACCAGAAAAAGTGCAACTAACTATTTTCTTAAAAAGCTAAGTAAAATATCTTGTATTCTGAGCATCAGCTCTGTGAAACTGCCTGAATGTTCTAGCTTAGAAGTAAATCTAACAAACAACTTATTACTAAAACAACGAATTCTTATATCCAGATTAAACTCTTCAACGATTGGTACCCAACTTGGACTGAAGACCACCAAGACAGACTGGTCAAGGGTGTTTCTGACACAGACTCAGAGTTTGGCAAGAAACTGCAAGACCTGATAGAAAATGGCCCCCAAGTTATTGAAAATGGACCACAGTTTATAGAGAATGTGCAGAATGGTATCCACACTGTTGAGGTTGAGCCTCAAGTAAATGGGCATGTTGAGAATAGTGATGCTGATATTCAGGAAGTTCAGGATATTGTGGAACCGGCTGTTACTGAGGCAGCACCCATCGAAATAGCAGCAGCTTCGTAATATGTTTGCATAACAATTGCCCCAATACTGCCACATGGATTGACATCGGCTTAATTCTATAAGAATGAAAACAAGCCTATTCTTTCAGTAATAATTTTTATGATGAAGTATTATTATATTTGATTTTTTTGTGCCAAGCATTGATGGACCCCACCAATTGAGTGTATTGAAACAAAATTATTAAAAAATACTTGGTGTTATAAAGTTAAATGTGTGATAATTATCATTATTAAATATCACAGAAGATTGTAGCATAGATAACAAAATATCGAAGTCTAAAATGGCATTAAAAACAGTTAGTAAAATGTCCAAACCCACTGATTAGATAAAATTTAGGTTACAAATTAATATTAACATTCCAAACTTATCGGATTCCATGCCCATGTATTATTTGTAGAATCTCAAACGTTTTAGCATGTTACATAATCATTCCATTTGTTATAAAATCTAATAAGAATATATTACTTATATGTAAAATATTTAGAAAGTTGGCGATGTAATTATGTCCCCTTTAAAAATTCATGTAATATTTCAAGATTATGCAATCGTTTGTCACAAACACATAATATTATTAACTATCTGAGGTATATTTTGATGTGTTAATATTATTATTACTTATTTTTTAAAATTTCTGGATATATCTTAATTGTGCCAACTAGTTGTATCAGTAATATATGTACATTAAAATAACCTTACTGTATTAGCTTTCGCATGTTAAATCAAAAATTAAATAATAAGATGATGCTATTATATCATCATTAGAATAAATCATATTTACTTATAGTATTTATGTATTGTTAAAGACTTATTCTGTTTATAAAGGATAAAATAATAATGGAGGGATGTGCCTAAACACATTGGTTGGTATATAAAACGCCATTTATTAGATAACTATTTATAAATTATTTATATTTAATAAAATATAAGATGATATACGTTTTTTAATTTGAAACATAAATTAGCAAATGAGTATATTCAATTTGGTGGCAAGAACATATAATATCATGGCACGTTACTTTATAATATCACACAAACAAATGAAAAATGAACTACATAAGTACAATAGATAAAAAATAAATATTTACAAATCATTTGTAATCTACACAGTCCTCAATTCGAAGTTAAACTGAGTGCTCACTTATATGTTTTTAAGAGCCTTGTGACGTTACGAAGTTTTGCGAAATTGGATATTTTATGCACCACGTGACCGGCGCGTCACGCGAATTCTATGAAAAATACTAAATGATCTTGATACTTCGTCGATCTAAAACATACAAATATACTAATAATTATTTTAGATCTGTAGAAAATGGCATCGAATAAATTCCATTTTATTGAGTGGATTTTTTTTCAGTTTCATTCCGAAATAATTATTATATTAATGTTTTTATTTAATTGATAGGAGTTTATATATTTTCCTAAATTCAAAATGGTGGATATTTTTATTTCAATATTTGAATCAATTATGTTTTATCTTAATAATATCAATATTTATTTTAAATCTGATTGATTATTTGAAATCAATTAAGTAGGTACATAATTTTAAATTAAAACATTCATGATTAATAATTATATATATAAGAATAAAACTGAAAATAGTCTTATTGAAGTTAAATGTCCTCATTCATCTCATCTTATGGGCTCATTTTTAAACCGATTCTTCTGAAATTTGGTGTGTAGGTTTGTAATTAAATGTTTTTTTTTTGTCGAATGTTGGGACTTTATGTAAGTTCGAAAGTCTAAATTGAACGGACTAAATACAAATTCTAATTATAACAAAACAAATAAATTATATTACCTATATTTAAGTTGCTTGTTTTGTTAGATGGTATATTTGTGTTTGAATAAATAAAAGTTTCGTTAATGAAGGTTTTAATTATGTTTAGGTATTATTTTTGTAGTTTCGAACTTTATATTTATTTTTATATTTATTGGTATCCATTTATCTACATATGTCATACACAGATGTAGAATATCCATTTATCTACATATGTCATCTTGAATAATTCCCATTATATTTTTATTTTGATAAACTATTTATTTTTATTTTATTACGAACTTATTTGAAAATATTTCATTTATATATTAAAAAAAAAACCAACCCGCACTTGGCCAGCGTGGTGAATTAAGGCCTAATCTATCTCGTCAAGAGAGAAGTCCCTATCCCAGCAGTGGGAACGTGAATAGGGGTGTTATTTTATATACAGGGCGTTCCAAAATTATGGGCCATGAAGGGGAAGTACCATATATATCGTTGATAGTGAATTTTGCTCAAAGAAGACTTCATTTTATTTAAAAAAAAGTAAGTAATTTAATTAATTAATTAACAAAAAAAATGTTTCATGTTTTTTATTTGATTAAAATAATTAATTTCACGTTGTTCCTTTCTTTTAAAATACTATGTTACTTAAGCAGAGTTATTATTTTTTAGCTATTCTTTCGATTGGTATCATAAAAATAGAGTTTTTTTTTCTACATGTAAGTCGGTTCGATTCCCAGACAAAGCAAGTAATTTTTAGAAAATCTATGAATCCAGAATTACTAACTTTTAAAAATAAAATGAAGTCTTCTTTGAGCAAAATTCACTATCTACGATATTTAAGGTACTTCCCCTCCATGGCCCATAACTTTGGGACGCCCTGTATTTATTAGAAAGGTACAATTATTTAATGTTTACAATAAATAATATATTTATTAGAAAGGTACATTATTTATTGTTTACATATTGGATACTCGGTAAAAATAAGAACAAAAAATTACGGAATATTTTCTTTGTAATAAATATTATGGAAATCTATACTACAATTATCAAGCTGAGGAGATTGCTTGTTTATTTGTTTGAACGTGCTACTCAGGAACCGCGGGTCCGATTTAAAATATGATTTCAGTATTGGATAGTAAAATGATCGAAAAAGGCTATAAAACATAAACTAGTAAATAACGTAAAAACGCAAGCGCAGCTGTCGGCGGGTCGGCAAGTTAGTCATAATCTAAAAAAATCATAGGCATAATTACATTTAGTCGTTGGACGGTTTCACCAAAAAAAGTTGCCTTGTTGTTTTTTAATTAGGATAGATAACTTTAGATATGCAATCCACATCCTACAGCATAACCTCCAAATAAATAAGGTAAAACAAGATGACAATGATGTGGTACAATTCTTAGGCCAGCAACATTTGGTACAATTCTTAGGCCAGCAACAACAACAATTGACCGTTATCAATAAAAATAACAATTGATCGTTATCAACGGATCAACTTATGTCGGTCGTAGTATCGCAATAACACATACACGCACACTAACAGCGTTTTTACAGCAATTGACAGTCCCACACACTGACATTTTACGAAATATTTCTATATTTTATTCAAGAACAACCGACATAGGTCCGACCTCGACAAGCGCTCGCGCGGTACTAAATGGAAAAAGCCGGCTGAATGAAAAAACTACTAAATTATGGTAGTTTTATTTTATTCATAAAAAATTACCAAAACCGTTCTACAAATTAAAATTAATATCATAGTTTAAGCAAATGTTGATAAATATTTTGATATAAATATGACGTCCCATTGATTTAGAACTTCGGAGTTATTGAGGTTTGTTTCGAAGCATTTTCGGTCGATATTAAATTCGGTATATCTTTAGAATAAAAGCATTTAACGAAAATGTACTCTACTCTAAATGAAGAATAGGATATACGTAACATAATAAAAAATAGTTTGATCGCCCATATTCATTAGAATCTACAAATTAGAGCTGAGAAAACAGGTCTTCGAGCGTTTTTTACGAAACATGTATCCGGAGAATGATTATTACTCAATATATAAACAAGTTATCTAAAATGTTTCTTACTACTTTTGTAGAGGAGAAAACGAACTATTATAAAGATGTAATTGTAATATCAAACAACTAACGCAAACCATAGAATTAGGACGAGAAAACCGAACAATTTCGCGATTTCACGTAATAGGCCTCTTAAGATTCTGATTGTTTAGATGAAGATTTCTCTTAACGTTTAGTTGAAACTATGACTTTGTTATCACCGATTAATAGACTGAAGTAATTCCTGTTATTATAAAAAAATTAATAGCGTGAGTCAAGAAAAATTAAACTGAATATATTATGAAAATAATACCTAAAGGTAATTTAGGGTTTCAATTTCGATAAAATCCAGTCCATATAGGCTCCGACTTTTGTGTATACGCCGGGCCACCCTTCGGTTCCGCACGGCGAAGGTCCGTATGAGACGATGCCGACAGCCATCCAGTTATTGGCCGGAGAGGCGTGGCCCATGAGTGGCCCGCCGGAGTCTCCACGGCACGAGTCCCGGCCTCCGACCCCGCCGGCGCACAGCTGACTGTTCCCGACCACACGGTTGGCTTTTTGGAACACACTAGCGCATTGACTCGTTGAAACTATCGGCACTCGGACTTTCAGCTTCACTTCTGATTCACTACCTGCAAACGTATACATTTGTTAGTAGCTTAGGGTTAACATAATATTATTGTGTTCAACAACTAACATTCTGGTGTCATGCTTTAAAGCTGGATGCTGACTTAAGCCTGTTGTGCCGACATAAAAATAGTTATTAATATTCCCCTACAGGTATTATTCCGCGGCTGTCGATAAACCAACTAAATTATCTAAGTCATCATAATAACAGCCGTAGGACGAACATAGGCCTCCCTTAAAGATATCCAGCGTTGTTCTGCTCATTGTACCAACTTACTGTCTTACTTTGGGTTGTACTTATTGAGTAGGTAAATTACATCTCTACCCAGGTTTAGACATAGCACTAGGAATGTGATAACTGTGTAGTGTTGCTGAATTCGGGGTTAAGGCTTAGTTTAACAAGACATGCTTGGTAGAAAGTATTCTACATATATAGATATCTCTGCTTATAGAATTAGTTCGCTCACAATTAATTGTATCTAATTATACAGGTAAGTCAGGCTTTTTTATACTATATTACATGATTAAATACAGCAAATACGTTACGAGTATTCATTCTATTCTGTTTTAAGGCAAAGGCAGGCAGGCACCAACACATTTTCTGATGTAAGAATTAGGGATTTAACTACGTATTTAGTATACTCATGCTGCATAAATATTAAATAGAATAAGCAGGCAACACTAAAGAGATGCCCACCTGACCACAGCCACGGGGAGTTGGCATTACCAAACCCGTTGTCTGAATCTGCTGGGCAACGTATTAATTGTAAGCTATACAAAGTACAGATAAATCAGTAAACGATTAAGAGGATGAATAACTGCTTAATGTACCGATATGCACGTTTATAAAATAAACGAGAAACTGAAGAACCACGAAATTTAATTTAATTTAATTTCAAATTCATAGCTGGTTTAAGAAAAAAATACTTATTAATTTTTGTAGCTGGATAAACACGTGCATAACAAAGAAGGCAAACATCGCGAGGAAATCGGCATGTTCTGGGAAGTTTTTTCAGAATTTGAAGGACATGTGACAACATCTATGCCAGCGTAGTAAATTGAGGCCTAATCTCTCTCGTCAAGGGAGAAGGCCCTGTGTCCCTACCTTGGGAACGTAGGTATATAGGGCTAACCTACCCTACTTATGTTATATTCCGAAACAGTGCCGGATTAAGCCAGCGCGGGGCCTGTAGCAAATTCTGTCAAGGGGCCCTTGGTTTGCTATCGGTTCTCAAATTTAGGGTATTAAATATAGCTTTCCGCCCTGCGGCTTCGCCCGCGTTTTACATGTAGCTTTCAAAAGGTGAAAGAATTTTTGAAATCGGTCCAGTAGTTTCGGAGCCTATTCCTTACAAACAAACAAACAAATCTTTCCTCTTTATAATATTAGTATAGAAAACAAAACTGTTATAGTCAAGTCATTTTAGCTCAAAATAGGTAAGAATCTCGGAATTCGAGATACCCAGCTGTAAGTCTGTAAATATTTATATATTGACACCCTAAAAGATGTCTCAAAACCTACCGATCGTAGGGTGTTCGCAACCATTAAAATTTCAAGGTCAAAGACCGCAAAAATAGTTTTTTTGTAAATATCTCATTTCCTATGGGTTGTTTGCTATTTATATCTTTGTGAATATTGTAGAATACAAAATTCTCTACAAAATTTGTAGAGAATTTTGATGTTCACAAAAATTTTTCATACGGTGAACCGTTTTCGAGATAGATGGCGGAGAGCGCGCGGTCACAGCATCACTTCAGGTCATCCGCTGCCTCTGATGGGGTTGAGGAATTATCTCATTTGAGGAATTCTCTCATTTGAGAAATCCTCTCATTTGAGGATGAAAATTGTTAGGTCCAGAGAATATAATAGAATATCTTGAAATTTTAATGGTTGCGAACATCGGTAGGTTTTTAATTATACAACTTTTAGGGTGTAGTGTAGACCAGTGCTTTTAGACCAAAAATGGTCAAAAACTGAAAAAAATAGTAGTAGGATGAAACCCATTAGAAAAGGAGGGGAATATGGTAAAGATGAAAGGAAAAATAAATTACTGTCGATCTGAGTTCGGGAAGTGGGAGGGGGTGGGCTTTTAAGGGGAGAAAATGGTTTATCTCGATTTGCGGTGAAACTACTAGTCCTATGAAAAAAAGTACAATAAGTAAATCACATTTTTATGATGCAATTGTACATAATGATACAAATTTTGTTTCGGTGTTTTGCATTTTCTGAGAAAATTTACTATAATAATGTATATATTTTTCTTAACCATCAAAAAATAAAGATTTCAATGAACAAACAGCACACCGATTTTTATAAAAAAGCTAATATTTTGACACGTGAATTTTCGATTGAAAATTAGTCAATGTTTTTAGTAATTAAGTCAAAATAAGGTGAAAAAATTAATATTTTTAATCAAATAAATTATAGTATGTTTGGGGCATAAAAAGGTAAGTTTTCACCAAATTTCGTAGAAAATAAAATGTTTTTGAAAAAGATAGAAATAAAAAACCAAAAACTTAGTTTTTTGAATTTTTCACATACATTTTGACGTTGTGTAAAAAAGTTCTGAATTAAAAGTTGTAGATCGTTTTATTACCTACAACTTTGCCATATAATTTTTTTTCATAGGACAAGTAGTTTCACCGCAAATCGAGATAAACCATTTTCTCCCCTTAAAAGCCCACCCCCTCCCACTTCCCGAACTCCGATCGACCGTAATTTATTTTTCCTTTAATATTTGTCATATTCCTCTCCTTTTCTAATGGGTTTCATCCTACTACTATTTTTTTCCTTTGAAAAGTTAAAAACCCTGGTCTAGTGTCAATATCCAAGTATTTACAGAATTACAGCTGGGTATCTCAAATTCCGAGGTGAAATGCTAATTTGACTGGACTAATAAATAAACTTTTCTGGGTTTATTATGGGCAAATTTAGCGTTTAGTGAGCAGTGCAAGTAGTACATACAACACATAACGTGTGTGTGGCTAGCGCTCAATTTAAAAAATGTGGTACAATTTCAAATTATGGTTGTTGATTTTGATACCAACGTTTTTCGTGAATTCGTGATAGAGGTGAGGTGGAAATAGCCATGCGCGCAGTTCGGGTCGGCTCGGTTCGCCGCTCAAAATTAAATAGGTATTACGAAATACCTATTTGAGCGCGGGGCCCTCCAATGCGCGGGGCCCGTAGCATTTGCTACACTTGCTACGTGGCTAATCCGGCACTGTTCCGAAATGTAAATTCAACTTACTATTATTCGTTTTACCCCAACCAGCGACCTCCATATCCTCTCCGATAAAAGTGCTGCGCCGTAACTCATTTGACAACGGGAGGCAAATAGGTTTGACAAAATCTGTAACAAGTTAATTTACCAATTAATATTTTCCCCACTTTTACACATGAAACATCAGTAGAGCTCCAGGGAAGATACCGCTGATTGAACTTTGTGCAGAAATAGCCATAATTTTGGACTACAGATTCAAAAAGTGGATAATGCCATAGGTACCTACATATGATCAGAATGAGGCGATAACTTGAAGTGATCGAGAAATATGACGCATTTGCCCCGTTTGACCTTAAATATAACAAAATCAGTTAACACGTTCGGGAGTATCGATGCCACAGTCACACCCATTGTGTTTTTTTTGTCGGGGGTTAAAATTCAAAATAATTTATCTGAAGCCGTATCTGAAACGAATTGGCCATAACGGGCCAAACCAGAACAAAACCACGCAATTAAAAATAATTGCTTTACTTATTAACGAAGCAATTAGAAGATATAAAACCACTTTAAAGTATGGAAAAAAAACTACTTTTATTAACATCTCTTAAAAGTCTTATTTAGCTATGTAGATATCTACCTATCTCGTGATGAAGTGGAGACTACTGCTTCAAAAACACTAAACCACTTTTTTTTAAACGTTTTATGTTTGTCACCTTTTAGGATTGGGTGAACCGATTTGGATGTTTCTTTTATTATTTGTAGCCGATGCTTCACGTGTGGTCCCATTTTATCGTTGCAAATAATAAAAAGCACAATCAATTTGGTCCACTTCTGATAAATGTATTAAAAAAATTTAGAGGCTGTTCGAAGTCGGTATTTTTTCTTGAAAAAAAATATTTCTTTTTAAATTTTACTACCTCTTAAAATGTACCCATGCAAAATTGTTTTTCAGCGATGGGCAAACAACGAACGAAACGAACAAATAAATTATTGTAAAGTTGGCATACCTACATTACATAGAAAATTCATAACTAGTAGGTAAACTTACCATTGAATTCTATTTTCCTCTCAAGCCTCAATAATGCGATATCGTTGAACATGTTGCCATCCTCGGCGTTGTAATTTTCGTGTTGTATAATTTCCGAGATGCGAATGTCTTGAGGCGTGGTGCTGCAGTCCTCCTGAACGCAATCTAAGTTCGTTGAAATATCCCACTCACCTACACGCACTTGATATCTGGAATTAATAAAGTAAACAATATACAATTGTACAATTGGCGGCCTTATCGCTGAGAGTGAAAAATGTCTTCGAGGCAACCTTTGGAGGGATAGGTACTATTGAATCACGGAAAGGTTGCCTCGAAGAAATTTTTCTCTCTTAGCGATAAGGCTGCCAGTTGTACAATTACCTAGTTAATTTATGTTTGTTGTCCTGTATATTGTTATTTTTTTATTTAAGTGTACAATAAAATTATTATCTATATCCATCTAAAATGTCTTGTTTAGGTTATGTTAGGTAGGTATTGTTTTTACACGGGCCAGATTATGTGAATTTCTTTTATAAAAGTAATGTACCTAACCATATAATAATTATAATAAATTAAAAACGTTAGAATAACATAATATTTTAATTAATGTCGAATGAAGTGAATTGATGATTGGTTATCTATCATTTCAGTTTTGTGAGTCCGGTGCTGGACATAAATATTTTTCATTTTGAAACCATCAACCATGTTGTTGGTAAATAATGTCCTTCGTTAGTCTAAGTATCACTTCATTTCTGATCTTGATTAGATCCCGTAAATCCCCGACCTCTACCAAACAGACTTACAATTTCCAATCCACAGGCAAACCCCTTGGGTCTACGCAATGAGCTGCTGTCAAAATGTACTGGTTTGATATAATCACGCCGCCGCAGTAGAATCCGGATCCCACACCTGAAATAAACAATCATTTATTAACTTTTTAACAAATTATAGTTTAAATTATGATCTAACTTCGAACAAATAAAGTGCCAAGACAATTTACGAGTATACTCGTAATACGACATATTATAATAGTGACGTAGGTACCTAAACATGTTTGTATGAAAATTAATAAAAATATGTCGACTTTATAACAAACAATAAAACCAGATTTAAACTGGCGTGTTCTGAGAATTTAGAAGAGTCTAAAGGACATTGTGACATTCAACCTGCACTTGGCTAGTGTTGTGCATAATCTAAATATAATAATAATATTCGTCATCTTCCTGTCCTTTTCCCACATTATGTGGGGTCGGCATAACATGTCCTTTCTTTCTTTTTTCCTCTGTCAGCTGTCACTACATATCTACATAATCTACACCCCCACTCCTTTCTTACACATATCATCTTTCACACGGTCCATCCATCTTTTCTTTGGCCTACCTCTCCTGATATACCCATCTACTCTCATACCCTCGTCACATGACTTTCATTCCTTCTCATAACATGATAATAATAGTATCTATGGTTACAAAAAGAAAATAAATAGAACTGCTTAAACATATGCTATTGAAATTAGGTACCTACTTACGTTTACTATATCTAAGCAAAGTCATCCATGGGTGCTCGTCAATTTCAGTTCTGACTCCTCCAGTGATTCGGTCGTTATTTTGAATACCGCATGTTTTAGTTGTGGGCAGTAAAGTCGCAGGATCGAATGATCTTTGAGGACTACCTCCAAATTGAGGAGGACAACAAATCTGTAAAAAATAAAAAAATAAGATCAAACTACTCTGGATGATCTCAATGGTGCGGCGAGTGAATTTTTGAGTTCGTTTTGTTACAAACTAGCATTCCGCCCGCAGCTTTGCTCGCGTTATAATATTTTCCCGCTGTAAAAAGCAGGTATTTTTCCTTTTTTTTTTGTATAGGTTGCCTGGAAGAAATCGCTTACAGCGATAAGGCCGCCCATTGTACTCCAAATGTTTTAGTCTTAAGTTTGTATTGTATGTTTATGTTTATGTGGTGTACAATAAAGTATATTCTAATCTATTCTATTCTATTCTTTTGTCCATCTCCTGGTTCTAAGCTACTTCGCCACCAAATTTTTAGCCAAATCTAAATCGGCCCAGCCTTACTCGAGTTTCAGCGAGCCATAAGCTTCGATCTTGCCATGGGCCAGGTGTTGATGTGTGTATAGTTCAATAAAGTTTATTATTATATCTAGAGTCTAGCAAGATGAGAAGCTGGTGTTATTGAACCCTATCAAAATTATGATTATATTTTCCTTAAAAACCGGTCAACGTAAAACTTGTTTAAAATAATGATTACTTATATCTAGCTACTCATTAGTGAAGAGCGTTGCAAATAGTTACGGTATTATACTGATTTTCTACCAATTAAGTACCTGCCTAATCAAAAAACTACGAAATAATAAGAAGACATTTAACATGACTGTTATGTTATGTTTAATGTAAATTAATAAATAAGTAAACATTTTTAATGCAAAAAAAGAAGAAATCAAACTAACTTACTCCATGACCGACACTTACACATTAATAACTAGTAAGTATAGTTGATGATTAAACGAACTTACCAAGTGAAGTTCTATCATAATTATACGTTGCGTTTTTTCCGAAGAAATAAGTCCTGAAATAACAATATTATCACTTGTAGTAGGCATAATTGTGCACCGTTAACATCACTATCGTTTAGAGTATTAATAAATCAAAGTCTTTCGGCGCTGTCAGGCTGTCACTGCCACCTCGCTCGCTGGTACTTCATTTCGTTAAGAGATATATTACATCAGATAAGTATTCTTGAATACTTTTGCTTGATTTTGTTGACGAAATCAAATCAGCATCAGGGTCCTTGGGTTGGGAGGGAATTGGTACTTATTTCTTCGGAAAAAACGCAACGTATAATTATGATAGAACTTCACTTGGTAAGTTCGTTTAATCATCAATTATACTAGCGTTTTTTCCTTCAGAAATAAGTCCTGAAATAACAATATTATCACTTGTAGACTTTTAGAGCTGATTGAGGAAATAAAATCGCATTAAAATTACTCAATAGAGAAATTATACTAAATTAAGTTGAACTTAGAATTATGAGTGACTTCACTCAAAATCATATATAATTTATATGTCATGATGTGGGTAACCACTATTTTGCTCATTAAATAAATTCCAAGATTCTTTACCCTGTTATAATTATATTATTTTGAACAGTATTTTTATTACACTATCAACATAAAAATGTTGTGGCTTATAATTTGTGTGTTAAACAAAATCTCATAATTGAAAATGTTCTCCAGGTTTGTATGATTGTTCTTTTGCAGAACCTTTCCATTGCAAAGGAAGAACCGTTTTTGTTGTAATTAGTAATAATTAGTAATAACATAATGTTTAAACATTCGTAATTACATAATGTTTAAATATAGCTGTTACTCTCTATGGTTAATGCATGGCTTTACTATGATTTTTTTTTTTTTTTTTTTTTATAGATATCTTATTGGCTTTCCCAAACGCCAATAAGATTCACTGGTGATAAACGATCATACTCGTATCAAAATAGATTCAGATTCTATTCGGCTTACTAGTACCAAAAACATTTCTAAAGTCAGTAAGACATTTTTTGTACTATTTTTTACTGAAATCGATAGTTTTATTTACAGGGGAGCAAACTCCAAAACATCCCTAGAGGATTTAAACTTTTGATCGAATATTCATGTATCCGATCGTCTGAAAATTATGTTTGAATTATTCAAAGGAGTACCAATAGGAACGCTTTCTTGTTGCTATTGAGTATACATACAGTTTTGTTTGTATGTAAAGTTAAATATAACTGTGGTGAAAATAATGATATAATATATAAAAATTGTTGTAAACAACTCTCAAAACTGTAAGAAATATTAACTTCACAAATGTGTATGTATATTTAAATATACACGATCTTCCCAGACAACTATTGTGCTACATACTTGGTAGAGATTATACTTAATGATTATTTTTGATGTCCCCGTATGGTGGAGATAATATAATATTGTCTTAGCGACAAAAAATCAAATTAACACGTTATTGTTGCTGGTCAATTAAGATTAATGATTATGTAAAAAGTTTCTAAATAACAGATACAACGGCTAAATATACCAATTGGGAATAAAGCCTCTTCTTCAGTTTTGTAAATAATTGTTTGACTGTGAGTCAAAAAGAAACCGTAGAAACGTAGTATAAAAAGGTTTTAGCCCAAGACAACGTAAAGGGAAGATGTCAGGCGTGTCTAGGCACTTATTCTAGACCTTACAAGTCTCATTTTTTTTTTTTTTTTTTTTGGTATTTGCTAAAGGTAAACGTTTACTAACGTTTTTCGAGGACGTGTCGTGACTTTCGAGTCGTGACTTTTTTCAAGTTCCCAGTGTGAGTAGAAACATGACTGTTTCCTTTTCTGTCGACGAACTGTCGATAATTCACTTAGAGAGACTGGATTTCTTTCATTCTATTGATGTATGAATGCAAAAAAAGAATTATATATGTAACCTATAATGATAGTAGATAATTTGCAGCTTTATCTGTATGGAAATTTATATTATAATTCGACCAAGGTCTAGCCGGTACCTTCACTACAACCACACGAACCATACCCCGTTGTTGAGGCGCCAGAATTAACAATACAACTCTTATCTACAGTATTGTCATTTTAAATTCTTTAAAATGATTATAGGGTGGCGTGGAGCTACCATTATTTTAGTCGAATGGAGAAAATAAAAAGATACAATTTTAATGCTTATAACAAAGGCAATAAATTTCTGGGCAAGTGCACACTAGAAAACCGACTATGCAGTGGTTGGAAATACCACCTTATTTCATATTCTATGTTTTGATAACTTTATCCAGATGTTAATTTCTTTAAAAATGCGATGTGTTCCATTGCATGACAGCTGGTGCATCCCGTGGGTGCAAAACATAAATCATGGGGTTTAACTCAATAACACGTGTATTTGTAAAACCCTGAATTTATATTCAAACGAAGTTGAATTCATAATAGGTCTCCAGCTAACCCAGTCTTAGACATTATTATAGAAATCAGTTATAAAACTATATATAATAATATATAGTTTACATAGTAACTATGTAAGTTTCAAACGGTTACATTGATAGTTATTATTATATAAAATGATATTAAAAATGTAGCAACGCTAATAGTAGATTATCTGAAGCTATTCATGGTTCATAACTTTAGGAAGTTACTACTATACACTTAACAGCAGAATATTCGTAATTATATTTTGTGTCATGTAAACACGTTAGTGTATCACATTGAGAGAGAATTTGGAAATAGTTGTACGTATTATCCGTAATTCAATGGACGTAGGTAGAAAAAACTCTCCGACATGCACACATGAAAACTGACAATAATTTCTAAGTTGCCAGTGATGGCGCATCCTACAGCATACAGCCAAGTAGGTTTGTATATTTCATGTTGATAAAACACGCTTGGTCTTGACCCGATATGTACATCGGTCATAATGCGGCTGGTGCCGCGAGGCGGAATCTTCTTTCGCACAGCTTATATTTAAGATGCACATTTCAATTCGATATGGATTTTAAAAAGATTCCAGGAATGAACTTATAATAATATAAGATAGTTGAGCACGCTGCGATGTCTTGATTGCTGCGATCCTTCAATGCTGGATTATATTACTATTGTACACAAACCTTTAGTTTTGTACTTAGGTCTCACCAAGAGGCGGCCCGAATGTTAAACGACTGTTTAAAAAATAAAAACATCTGTTTATAAGTAGATATCTGTACCAAGATGGTAGTTACTATGGGTTATTGATGTCGGAAATACGATCGATGGTTTTTGGGTACCTCGTCTCCTCTATGCTCGGCGGCTGTGTCGGCGGTGTGTCCACTGCTGCACTGGCGTTGAACTGGACTACGGATGTAGACTTCTGGATGTGCGGTATTATTCGATGCGATCGGCTGTTTCTTTGTAAGATTAGCCAGTTTGCATCAAAGGTACTGAAAAAACCTAATAACAGATTCAGAATGCTGAATATTTCATAATTTAACCTTGTAAACCTCTTCATAGCTCGTTCTAATTGTTCTACAAGACTAATATTTATAAAGTTGCGTATGTTGGTCACAAGTAAACCACTTTATAGTTTGCTTGTCTATTTCGCTTCAATCCCAAAATAATCGGATACGTATGGAAGGAAACATTTTATGCAGGAAAATCTACAACTTGCAGGATGTAGTAATAATAATAATAAAACATAGGTATTATAGGTATACATGGTATACATAATAGATAATTATGATATCTTGATAAATATCTAATGGTGATTGTTTGTATTATTTATAATGCAAAAGTAAGTAGGTATTATGCATAGTTACCTACTATGCATAAATCACCAAGTAGAACTACTCTATTCCATATTATTTTTCAAATAAGTGGACGTTAAGTATAAAATTTAAAACAATTTAATAATTACACAGAGGATAAACCCAAAAGTATATCCGAATGTATCAAATAAATTTTACTTGTGTAACACTACACTGTAATAATGTCAAATCTATCTTTGTGTTTTGTTTTGCCCAAAGTGCCGTATGGCGATGGCCTAATAATAGTGCCACCCAATATTTTCCCATAGATTTCGTCAAACCGACGTAGGGATATGTTTATCAGAAGATAGGCTGCAGCGTCATTTGTGTAGGTACTTAACCTTTCAACTCACTGTGGTAAATTAAATTTGCCGCTAACAAACCTTTTAGTGTGGTGGATACACAAACTCCCCAATCTATGGGGTTTATATTCATCAACTCCATGTCCAGATGCAATGAGGGAAGTAGAATAAGTGAGACAGCCCATAGAACAGCTCGATATAATTATCTTCTAAATATGTTGTACAAATGCGATGAGTCAGCCCAAAGATCAGCTCGAGTGCATTAACTTGTAAATTTGATAGTCAATATGCGATGAGACAGTCCTGAATACTGCTCGAATGCATTGTATATGACTATCATAGTACATTATTATTATAAATACGTATTGTTGTACACAGAAACTAACACAGTATCTGTTTTCAATAACCCACATTTTAAATGCGGGTAGCGCTTTATGACATCATTGTTGCGATGAGACTGTCCGATGATCAGCTCGAATGCATTTTTGTTGTTTTTGCGCACGATATGAACTACATAAGTAGGTACGCATGTAATAATAAATTGACTTTTCAATAAACCACATTGCAAATGCGGGTAGCGCGTTACGACATCATTGTTGCGATGAGACTGTCCGATGATTAGCTCGAATGCATTTTTATTGTCTTTGCGCACAATATGAGCTAGGTACATAAGCTTTCAATAACCTACATTGTAGATGAGGGTAGTGCGGCATGACATCATAATTATGAGACTGTCCGACGATCAGCCCGAATGTATTTTTGTTGTCTATGCCCACAAAATAGCTAAGCATATTTTTAATAAGAAATTGACTTACCTTTTTCAATGGTATGATTTGGTTCCGAGTCACTTGGACTCAACTTGGATTTTTATAACAAATTTTATGATTTGTAGTTGATCACTTACGTAAGAATGGCAAATTAAACTTGTTTTGGCCATGATAAAACGTAATTATATTATATTGGACTAGTGCGAAACTTTCGCAATTTTACGTGACGAACGGTTGAGCACTAAAATGCGAATGGAGTACCAGCGAGCGAGGTGGCAGTGACAGCCTGACAGCGCCGAAAGACTTTGATTTATTAATACTCTAAACGATAGTGATGTTAACGGTGCACAATTATGCCTACTACAAGTGATAATATTGTTATTTCAGGACTTATTTCTGAAGGAAAAAACGCTAGTATAATTAATCATTACCTACCACGAGGCTAGATGTTGCTGTGTGAATTGACCAGCATTATTAATTTATTTATTACAGTATACAGTAGGCAAGATCAGTTCGGGGATTTACCATTTACTTGTTAGATGCTAAGTAGGTTTTCATCTTTTTTGCCTTCGTACCATTTCGTACGTAGATAATGTACCTAATAGCAATACCGTTTTTTTGGCCGTAAGTTCTGTTATATGAGACAATGTTGTAAATATATTTTAAGGGCTGTAAATTTTGTTGAATAAATAAATAAATAAGCAGTCCAGCAGTATTATTATTAAGCCATCGACTGAGGAGTCATCATCCCTATTCGTTGTAGTGGGAGGTAACAGATTTGAAAATTAGGTAATCTATAGTAATATTATAAAGAAGAGTGTTTGTTTGTACGCGCTTATCTCAGGAAACGCTGGTCTGCTTTGAAAAAATATCATTACTTTTATCGAAGAATCGAATATAGGTAAAAATAGGCAAACGAAGTTATCAACGAGGCGTCTAGTTTAAAATACATATTTAGAAATGTTGCCATTTTACCACTAAGTCGGCGTAACCTCTGTTAGTGAACTACAATCTTGATAATGTTACCTAATTTTGATGAATAGCACACCATATTCTATGTCAAATATAAAAAATACTAGTGAAAGAATTACTTCGATACATCAATTAGTTTCCGATTTATAAGTAAAACAAGTTGTAACCGTACGACGCGAGCCGCCGGTTACGGTGTGACGTCATAATGCAGCACGATCAGTCTGGTTCACTCAGTCCGCTTGCATTCGCTTGTTATTGTGACGTAACTATAATAGTTAGAAATATGCTGTCGCGACATTTTTTGTAGATATTAATGTGTTCTACAAAATTGTAGTACATTGTATATTTCTAAAATGAATACTTTTCGCAGCGCATGCGATATAAGATTTTTTTTTTACATCTTGGGTGACATATTTGGGTTTTCCGTGCGGATCCCTACTTTTTTTGAAAATCTAATATAGCTTATAACCTTCCTCGATAAATGGACTATCCAACACTGAAAGAATTTTTGAAATCGGACCAGCGGTTTCTGAGATTAGCGCGTTCAAACAAACAATGAAACTGTGTCCTGTGTGTATGAAAGAGTGTCCCCACTCTGTTTTGCACTTTGGAAGAGTCTCACGTGTAAACTATTGAGTTTAAAATTAAATGGTTTTAGAAATATTGTTATGATTTTTAAAGACCTATTCATAGATAACCCGTCGTATGGGTCCGATTAAAAAAAAGTTTTTAAGTTTCAGTCCTATGTATGGGGACCCCCAAATGTAATTTTTTTTTCAATTTTTGGCCACTTTTATTTGTATTCATTTTACTTACAATATGCGTGAGGCCGTTTATTTTGATTTAAAACTTGTTTATGCGCTTCTATACTTATACCTATCTATACTAATATTATAAAGCTGACGAGTTTCATTGTTTGTTTGAACGCGCTAATCTCAGAAACCGCTGGTCCGATTTCAAAAATTCTTTCAGTGTTGGATAGTCCATTTATCGAGGAAGGTTATAAGCTATATTAGATTTTCAAAAAAAGTAGGGATCCGCACGGAAAACCCAAATATGTCACCCAAGATGTAAAAAAAAAATCTTATATCGTATGCGCTGTGAAAAGTATTCATTTTGGAAATATACAATGTACTACAATTTTGTAGAACACATTAATATCTACAAAAAATGTCGCGACAGCATATTTCTAACTATTATAGTTACGTCACAATAACAAGCGAATGCAAGCGGACTGAGTGAACCAGACTGATCGTGCTGCACTATGACGTCACAAGCGCTCATGTGACTGTTAGCGAGACTCGATATTTTTCGAAACTTTGAATGCCTATAAAATCAAAACTACTAGGTACTTTTTAACTAAACAAAAACTAGTGTATTTGTATACACGCAGGCTTTACTGATACAACATTTCAAGCGATTTGGCATACCTAGTAACATTACTTATTACCATGGGATTGCTGCTTTTATCGAATCCACAGTGAAGACTCTGCAACAGTTCCTTGAGAGGGGCCGTAATCCCGTTCTGAAGTTGGCGGTAAAGCACTTCACAAGACTGCAGTGCCATGCAATTGGCGCCGCCGTTGCATGATTCTGAAACTCATACATTACTATCATCAAATAACAATACAAAACAACACTCTTTCTTACACACTCTTTATTAACACCAAGCTTAATAACAATCATTAAGTAAACAATACATATATTATAACATTGGGTCAAGCGGCTTTATCGCTGACAGCAATCTCTGTCAGGCAACCTTTGGGTGGACACAGATCACGAGCACAAATAAGGCAGAAGCAATTAATAATTATTGTCTGTATTAACAATATTACTATCTAATATTAATACCAGTGATTTGCACTGTCATCCTGCTGTGGGGCGAATTGTGCATTATCCCTCTCTCTAACCAATACAACTCCTTGATGTAGGTAACGGAGTAGGACTTTTGGTGTTTTACGGATTTGTTTCAGCATTTCACGTGAAAAGTTCACGTTAAACGTGCCTGCCGCATCAATAAGTTATCTTAACCTACTGTAGGTCGTGTGCACTGTAACACAACATGTTCTGCCGTCTCTTTAGCCTTGTATTGTAAGAATTGACCTAGGTAGGTACCTTACCTAAATGAGCATGGATGGAAGATCTATAAATTGCATGAACCTTTCGATAAAACCGCAATTTAATTTATCTGGATTCTACGAATTTGTTTGTTGTTCTTTAGTTATTAATATTAACGTACACTTTTCCTCATAAGAACTTGTTATTTTCGAAAAGTCGGTGTCTTAATTTAATTAGTAATCTTATAGTTAGCGTTGTACAAGAACAGAATGGAATAAAACCAACATTCGTTAATATTAATAATATTTTAAATCATGATATTCTAACAAGGAATTTTTCTTGTAGGTATAAGAAACTATTTTGGATAACTGATCAAACCGGTCTTAACGTTTACATTTTCTATTGTTCTTTTATTTTTGAATAAAAATGTTAACTTTAGAACATTAATAGATACCATTTTTTTATTATAATTGAAGCTAGTCAGGTACTTATGATATATTCATGTTAAAACATAAAAATAGGTATACCTATATCTTTCAACCCCAAGGTAGGGTTTAATTGTATTCTACTAACAACAAAACAAGAAACAATTTGGTCTGTACCTACTAATTGATAAGAATAAGGGTTATCGAAAACTTGAACTATTTAAGGTCACAATAATGATGCTAGCATTCATATTATTATTGAGAAACAAGTTAAAAACCTGCAATTCTAGTCAGTGATGTCAACTTTAGAATCGAAACTGGTAACTCAGGCACTAAAATTGCAAATAATTGAAGTGACCAAGTAGGTTATATACACTGCAGTCGAATAAAAAAACAATAACAAACAAAACTTATGTAAAGGTGGTACTTACGCCCTGTTGCTGTACACAATGTTACAACAAGCACACACACGAAAAGGGGAAGCCTTTCAAAGCCAAGCATAATGTATTTATTGTGGAAACATTTACGAACTGTCACTATGTTGTTGTGAAGACGGACACTGAGCAACTGATATCTGCTAACAACTCAACCCTGACTTTGCCTCAGACCACAAACTTTAAGGTTATCAACAGTAAATATTCTTAAACACGAATACCGCATAAAGTTGTGTATGAAGTGACGCTTGCTTTAATTATGAACATCCAAGTGGCTTCGAGGCTAGGTTTTTCCTTATACTTGTTTCTTGTGAGAACGCATATAATTGGTAGATTCATTTATTGCTTGACATTATCTCCTTGTTTTGTTCTTCTTGTTTCCAGGTTTCAAATGGGAGTACCTTAAAACCAAATAGGCTTTTAGCCAAATCAAGGTTTAATGCAAGTGGCTAGAATAACAATCCGAGTCACTTGGGTTTATTCACTTGATTAGGTCCGCCTGGCACGCAAAAGGTTGCGGGTTCGATTGCCGCCTCGGGAGAAAAATTTGTATGATCTGCAAATATTTGTTTCGAGTCTCTGGGCTGTGGTTTGGGTGTTATAACGTATATAATAAAGTATCAGAAATCCAGCATTTAGCAGCAATATTTATTTATTTACTGTCCTTTATAAAATCATTTGTATGTTGCAACAACAACAATTTATTTGTGTTTGTGTTTTGTGTCTTTTCAGCGTTATTGTATTAGTATAGATAGATAATTAAATAAAAAAAACCTTTTTTGAGCGGTAGGTACCTACTTACTTTAAATCGTGATTACCATTTGTGCCTAATTAACGTAATAATTATATACCTATTATATAATCGATTATATACCATAGAAGCTAGCAAGCTCTCATGGTACTCAATCGATAGCTTAATTAGTTTAATAATTAACATTAATGATCAATTACCTAACGATTATTTAATGACCAAGGAAAGAAGTAGGTTCGTACCATTACCTACAATCTTCGAGACCCAAGTCGTCCTTTACTTATGACAATTTCTGTGCCAAGGCAATGTCCGTTTGCCAGTCAGTTGGTTTGGTACTAGTTTGATTCCCGTCCCGGGAAAATGTTTATACCGAATATATTGGATCCGAGTTTCACGGTGTTTTCTATAGTAGGTATGTAATGTATAGTTGGACGATTCTCACAGCAACATCTAGCCGTGGTAGGCTCAAAGCTTGTGATACGAGTGCTATATTTCTGATATAATTACTTATTATAATATACGTATATTATATGAATAAGATGACTTGAATAAGTCAATAAGTACAATAAGTAAGATTAAATAAATAGTAGCAAAGGGAAGGTTATTAAAACATGGGAATAAAACGGGCGGCGCGGGAGATTTACCTAGTACCTACTCATAAAAATTTTAATTTCTTTATAATAAATCTGTAGAAAACTGTAAAAAATCGAATATGTTTGTTTATCCAATATGCAACGCTTCGCTTCAACAAATTTTTCCTTGAACTTTAACGAGTTGAATATCGAATATAAATTAATGCCTTAGGTAGGTAACAATCTAAAACCACAAACTTTATAACAAAAAAATACATTATTAGAAGTTGATGAGATATCTAATTATTTTTAAGTTTTCCTTGTCTGATGGAAACAAACCTTGTCTAGTCTAGAAAAGTAAGTAAGTAGTAGGTTGAAAATACGAAAAAAATTATATAAGTATTATGTTACTTCCTGTCCAGTTGTGGGACGTGAGCTAATAAATAAACAAATATGTAAACAAAGAAAACTCCGACTTTAAGTAAATCATAAATATTTTATATTTTATGACCTAATAAATATGCATGATAAATAAATAAACAAATATGACTCCTACTTTAAATCTTAAATTAAATTAGTACAATTTAATTGGGCTACTCCTTAATTTAGGATGTAACTTCTGTACATCTCCATACGAGAAACTAAAAGACCTTTATGTAGCTTAGTGAAAAACCATGTCTCCTTCTAGCTAGTACCTACATATATTTCGTGGGAAAAACCATGTCTCCTTCTATATTTCGTGGGGTTAAACCATATCTCCTTCTATTTTTCGTGGTAATAAAACAACTTTTAAAGAATGAAAACCATTTATTGACCACTTAATTTCCACAAGTTTCTATCGTATGAACGTTGGCTTAGGTGACAAATGCTTAGACATGTCTCGAAACAGTTTCAGTCCTAGCAAAAAATATAGTGTACTTTTAGCAACTTGCCATTTGAATTCGTCTTTTTGGATGTCTAAGAACAGCTTACGAACCTCTGTAAGTAGCTGATGCGCACATTGCTTGCAGATATCGAAGACCTGAAATGTTTTTTAACTTTATCAGTTGAAGTTTTAGGAAGAAATTTTAGGTAAATAATCTTAATTTTCTATCAATAAAATGATATTATTCACGAGCAAGCACTTGTTCGAAGAACGATTTTCTTCAAACAAGTGCTTGCTAGTAGAAACACGAGTAACGAATAGCTCACGATTAGCTACTTGTGCCTCTATAAAAGACAACTAAACTTATTTTAGTCAAAATGTAGATAACACGCATATATCCATCCATCTTTCTAATAGACATGTGTGTTATTTAACACATATTTAAACAAGTAAGAGCATACTATATTTATGCATAGCATAATTACTTAGTTATAACTTCTAAGCTCATTTTTAAACGAATATTTAAGTTCGAGTACCTAATCGCCTGAAGAAAACACTTGAAAAGGTGAAAATGTCAAGTACCCGTAAAAAAAAATAAAGTAAATAAAAATATTGACCTTTTGATAAGGAAATTCCGTCAGAATGGGATTTCCCTTATTTATTTCTTCGTTATTTGTTGCATCTTCATCTGGTGTTATCTCCGTCAGAATGGGATTTCCCTTATTTATTTCTTCGTTATTTGTTGCATCTTCATCTGGTGTTATCTCCGTCAGAATGGGATTTCCCTTATTTATTTCTTCGTTATTTGTTGCATCTTCATCTGGTGTTATCTCCACATGCCGTGACCCTCCTGCACCTTCGTCGAAGTCTCCTCGACGATAAGCACATGCAACTATTTTACAGAGAGCCATTGACAAAAAAAAAACTACCTATTTCTTAGTAAAATAATAGTAAGCATTGTGTCATTTGTGTTTCCCAACGAAGCCTACTGGTTTCATGAAAAATGTTGAACCTTGACACAACAGACCTATGTTAGATACTTTTTCCACTACGAGGACACATTTTATACCAACTCTAGCTTGAAAATATTTAAAGATTTTCCCTAGCTTTATTATTTTAAATACCTGGTAAAATAATATCACAAAAATAGCTGGCAATAAAACATATTTTATTAATTTACGTGCACAGAGGTGTCAAAAGAGTATTGACATCATGAAACAGCTTAAGACCTAGAGAGAAAAACACAACACTTTTAATTACTTGAAATGTGTAAGGGTCTTGAATTTGAAAATACTTTCGGGCATTGGAGAGTAGCTTTCTTGTGAAACATCCTATAGGCTGGAACAAAGAATAATTCAATTAAATATTTCATAATACAATACAACGTTTTAAAATAAAGCAATAGCTTAGAAAATATGATTGGCTTTATATAATATAAATGAAACACCGTTCTGTGCACTGCTGTACCTACTAATTTACTGCGATTCAAGCAACAACTCTCCCGGTAGGTAAGCGTAGTGATTGTACCAAATTTCCAAGACCATAAACGGGTTTTATTGTGAAGACCCGTGCCTTTATTTATTTATATTTATTTATTTATTATGGAAGAACCTTGTGATTACATTGTTTATTAGTGTTGAAAAGTTATGAGTTAAAGTTTTCAAATTTTACCGTAGATGTTGGTCGACAGCATCTTTCATTTTCTTCCAGAGTTCTTTGGTGACGTTGCTCTTCTACTTGTTCGTTACTTTCAATAAACTGGGTCCGATCGGATTGGTGCTTAGTTTTGCAGGCTGGGTGATCGCAAGGGAAGCGTTTACATAGAGAAGTTTCGCAAATAGGATTACTGCTGTAAGGGTTTTGGTCGCAGAGGGCGGTTTCACATATAGGAGTCGGACAAAGTCCTGTGCCTTGCTTAGTAGGGCATTTCTTATAAGCAGAATTAGAAGCCGGTGGTTCGGTAGAAGATCGTGGAGATGTTAGTTTTTGGGATGTAACTTGTGAAGGAGAATATTTTTGCGAAGATTGTGAAGAAGAAGGTCGACTAGTAGGCAACGTTACCGACGATTTTTCGGAGTGTATTTGTGAATGCAATTGTTGCGACGATCGCGTGGGGGTTGGTTGCCTAGGTGACATAGTATATGCTGATTCTGGGGAAAGAGAGCGCGAATCGGATTCTGGTGAAGACGAGCGCGAAGATATCGATTGTTGGCTGAGTGATGGCGAGAGTGACCAAGCCTGAACAGACGGCGGTAGATTGGGAGTTCCCCGTTGAGGCGACTGCGCTTGCTGTAGGTCCTGCGGTAGAGTGCGCCTTAAGGCCGACTTTAAAGCCGATTGCGGGGATTGATAGCGAGGACTCGGGTGTGGTGTGCAAGTAGCACATGGTCTGGAGGGCGACCGGTTGAATGGAAATTCCGGCTCTTCATCGCAATCGCACATCACTCATCGGCTACTCTCCGTAGCCGCGTTAACCCTTATTTAACAAATTTACATTTTCAGTATTCCCTGTTACAGCAACTTTGCTGTTACTACGGGTTTTGTTACGGGATTAAATTTTCATGATAATTTTAGTCCTGATTTTTCAATTTATTTGACAATATTACAAATTTTATGAATCAAAGAGAATACTGGATGTCAATATTATCAGTAAATTGATGATTAAAAATATAACGTAGTGATTATATTCTCTTTGATTAAAAAGAACAAGAATGTTACATGCAGGGTAGTAATTCTCTATGCTTAGATATTGCTGTCACAGATAAAAAACTTCATCGTATTACGTCCATCCCGAGATAATTATGTCCATAATGCTTCTAAAGAAAAATAATTCAATTAGTGTTTTATATTTTATATTTGTTAGGTGAGTACTTAAAAATGGTACCTATATAATTGTCTACTTAATTAATAAAGACAAGATTGGTTTGCGCGAATTTGACGGTACCTAACTGCAACTGAACAGAGTTCATCACACAAGTTACACTATCACTTGTAAAATTATTTTTATCGTGCACTCCTATGCCCTAATTAATGTTAAAAACAGAGCTTAGATTATTTATATTTATTTGTCATGTCCTAACGGCGAAAACCTAAGATAAACTGATCATTCACTAGCTACGAATATTGTCTAATATCCACGTCGTGTAAGATGAGACCCGGGTGAAGACAGCTGGGAGGCCTCCGACGCCACAGCGCTTGGGGCCGAAAGACACCAGTCCTCGCTGTATATAGCGGACCCCCCCGGGGCCAACTTGACCCGCGTACAGTAAGGGGCCTCCGGAATCCCCGCCACACGCGTCTTTGTTCTTGAGACCACCGGCGCATAATTGTCGCTCGTTCAGGTTTATTCTGGAATTCAAAATTTAAATTTTAATAAATACCTACAACATAAGCGTTAAGATAAGTTTAAGTTATCCTTAAAGTTTTTTAAAAAACCCTTTTTAAGTTCCCATTACTGGAACATGGACTTTTGATAAGAGGGTTAGTTTAGTTTTCACCCAGTCCCGTACACCCCCGGTCCGTTTTCACCCGATTACAATTAAGTTTATATCAATATTTTTTCCGCTTTTACGGCAAGTACCTGCGAAGACAAAAGTGCTTCAGAATTGTGTTCTAGTAAAAATTATTTGGTTTTCACTTTTGTTATGAAATTTGAGTATTTATAATGTTCGTATTTTTATGTAACATACAATTTACATAAGTTATTATTCTTCCTTCGTTCTTTGAAGTGATGTAATGCTTAGTCCCTTGAGTTTTGTTATAAAGAGTACTTGAGTTTAGTTAACACTGTATTTTAAAATTTAATTGTGTAATAAGACAAGATCTGACATTGTTTAAAATTACTTAGTTAGACTGTTTATTGTTTAAAATTACTTAGTTAGACTCATATTTTACAATCAGTACTTACCTATCTACACTGTTGCAATATAGCACTACTACCTATTATAACAAAAATCGAATAAATAAATATCCTTTTAAATATGATTTAGTTACTTATTTCAAGTCCTCTATTAATATAATATTGTCCTTACATAATCATAATTAACTTACATCCATTATTTTAATATAACAAAAGCCGAACACATTTACGTGCCTGCCAGTACTTTTCGTCAAAAAATGCTTTTGATTGAATTTATTATACCTAAACCAAATCGGGTGAAAACGGACCGGGGGTGTACGGGACTGGGTGAAAACGAAACTAACCCTGATAAGAGACTTTAATTCACTACTCTGCTAGCCAAGTGTTGTGTTATCAGTAAAGTAATCGTGCTTATGAATGAGATATTTAAAATGTTATGAAAAAGACTTCAACGCGCTTTATTATGCTTCTACTAATCAATGAGCTTTCAAAATTTTCGTGAGATACCTACACTATTCATTGTATAACTCTCCTCGCTCGCGCGCGCTATTCTAATGGTTTCTGTTTCTAAACGTCGTCGTCGAGAGCTTATTACTCACGTATTTACAAAAATACGATAAAAATACGATAATCCTTGAGCGTCAGTATTTCAGTAAGTACCTACATTATATAGGTTAATACTTCAATGTTTTTGGTTATTTTACGGTATACATATGTGAAGAAAATTCCAACGTACCCTTTCAAAGACTTCTGGCATTCATTGTTGGCTATAATCGGCAGCTGTACACTCAGCAGCACATTCGACTGTACCCCTTCCTCGGCGATGCCCCACCCGGCCACTGTACCGAAGTTACCCTCCAAATTGTCCCTCTGTAGCTGTTTTGTTATCGGTAAACACATCGCTCCTATATTATCTGAAAATAAGGATTATAGGCTGTTATAAATTTTCAGTAGTAGTAAATTTAAAATTATTGTTTTGGACGTATACGGAGGATGTAGCCTCAAAATATGTTGGTAATAAAAGGTAATGTTGGGATCGACGCATCAACATCTAACGACAACAATATAGGTACATTTACCGTAACATGAGCTTTCTGAAATGTACTCTCATAACATTCACGTTCCCACTGCTGGGACACAGGGACTTCTCTCTTGACGAGAGAGATTAGGCCTTAATTCACCACGCTGGCCAAGTGCGGGTTGGTGAATGACACAACACCAAATGTACCAACACTACATTTTTTTTCTTGTCCAGTCTTAAATAGGGTTATTTTAATTACCTAATGATGATTGTGCATATAATTTGTTAGCTTGCCAGCTTTAACAGCAGAAAAATATTTTAAAACGGGTTCTCATTGTCATCAAGAAAGAAAACGAATAGTAAAAGACATTGTAGGTATGTTGACCCATGATAAACTCAATATAGAAATCGATCGAGACTAATTTATACACTCAACACAATAAACAAAGTCTTAATGGTGACACAAAATGAAAACATCCCATTAAAATTGGGTTTGAGAGTTAGGTAGGTATACCTAATACCGCATATTGCCTAAGCCTTAGTGGCTTGCCCGCTTCTAATCGAGTTACTTAAGTTTATTTCTGAGAATTTCCTCCTCTCACCGTTTACCGGAAAAACCTCTCAATGCCCTTCAAAAGGTTTCTGTATGAAGCCACCCAATGGAGTTAATGACCTGGCAATTACCAACAATTGATTACGCGTGGCTTAAATTAAAAGCACTATATTTCTCAACATCATTGTAGTGAGATCTATCAGATTATTGTGTTGGGGATCTTAGTTAGTCATATTAGACAACTGTAGCCAGAGTCCCACGTTTTGGGACGAAACTGTTGACCAAATTCAACGTAAAAAAGATTCGTGGATTATCCATTTATGTTATGTTCGTTTTGTAAGGATACCAACCTAAATTTAAATTAGCCGGTGCAGCCAGTCTGATCAAAGCGATATCATCAATGTAAGCCTGCCTTTTATATCCGGGATGTGCTATAACTTCTTCTATTGTTGCATTCTGGAACAAAAGAGTTACAAGAATAGAAAAAGCATTTATTAAAAACTGTTGTACAATTATTAGGTACATGTTTACACAGTTTGTCCTTTCAGGACATACTACAATAAAGAAGTTTTATACTAAGTAATAACCTTAAGTAATAAAAAAACTATTTAAACAAAGTAACGCTACTAAAATAAAGTTTCGCTAATAAAGTTTCTCTCGAATACACTAGTTTTGTACCTTGACCTAAAAGTGTTTAAACCAGATGATAAAGTTCAAGGCAAATATGAACGCCTACACATAGCTCGGTGTCATCAAAACCACAGAAAATAATATCTACCAGATTTATTTACATTGCACTTATACATACATCGAGACACATAAATACGATTCAGTTTGTAGGATGTTTTGGTTAGAGCTGATGTTATTCACCCCGGCTAAGTTAAGACAAGAAAATGAATACGTTAATACCTATCACCTATATAAATGAATAGTTAGGTATATACTTTATTATATTATGTAGATTTTAATCATATTGACCTACGAATTTTATAACTATAGTGCCCTAGCAGAGTTATGGGAATAAAGCGGGAGAAGCCGCGGGCGGGAACTTAATTGAATTGGCTTCCTCGATCGCGTGCAATTATCAAATATCGGTCTTTATACCTAAAGTTCGTAAATTTCGGGTATTAGGTACTGTTACGTTGATTAATTAATCGCTACCCATTGTTAGGAAAATTGATTGTTGTATCATATCTAGTACGAATGTTAATTAGCCACCAATATATTCCTAACACTATCTGTGCCCATACATACCATCGTATCTACGGCAAGGTGTGCATTTAATGTGTTAACCAATATTTAAAGATTCCACATGCCGTCTTTCAAATACGATATTAGTTGATAGTTGTTTAACTCACCACAGCTCCCGGGGCGCAACTTAAGGTTCCCGCCAGAACCTCGCAGTCAGGATTGGTGTTGACGTCATAGTCCCCTAGAACCACGTGGTCCAGGGTCAGTCTCGAGCCCAGCTGAGTGCAGTGAGCTGCGGTCAGCACGTACCGCTCATTGATGAGAGTGCCCCCACAGTTTATCTTGAATTCTCCACCTGAAGTTTTAAAGTTAGTATAAGGACCCGTATTTACATTATCACACACAATAAAATCACAGTTCAATTATCGATAGGTTAGTGTTATAGTAAATGCTATGACCGAGGCCGCTGTACAGACGAAGCGGCGGGCTAGTACAAGACCTAAGAAACGGAATCGTGTATGTGGGTGGAATAAATATGTACGCGGTGTGCACGAAGAGGCCAGGCTTCATTTCAAGTGCTGGGTTCTGAGTGACAGACCTACATTAGGCGTAATTTATGAGCGAATGTGCGATTCTCGCAAACTCTTTAAATGCCGTCTGAATCGGTGTCAGAAAAACCAGGAACAGCTAATTATGGATAAAATTGCAAAAGAGCGGGCTGCCAATGATTTTAAGACCTTCTGGAAATCCACTAATAAGCTGAATATAAAGCCTGGTCCTCACGTCAGTGTAGAGGGGAAAAGCGAACAAAGGGAGATAGCGCAACTATTTATGGAACGCTTTAAAGTTCACTCTCCCCTCGGGCCTTCCACTGAAACGTTCGATGCTGGGTTCATGGTGCTGGGTGATGAACCTACTTTGCATTACTGTAACTTTAATTATAATAATTTGTTCTCACCATCGTCATAAACGAGGACCACCATCCAAGGCATCTCATACAGACTTGTTCTATTCCCGCCCAATATCCTGTTACTGTCAATATTTCCACAATCTCGCGGCAACAGCCTCACATTTGGATGGTCTATGATGTCTCCAGGCTCTGTACCATCTCGTCTATCGCTGTTTATGGTATCTGTCGTGTTAGGTTTATTGTCTCTGGTTGGTACTGAGTTACGTTCGGAGGTGCAGCAAACCTGGAAATGTAAAATGCGTCATCAAATATTGGACCACATATATTGGTTTTTCACTGATAGATTGACTTTAGTAATATTTTCTATTATAACCATCCCTTTCCCTAATTTGGTCGTAATAATAATCCCAAATCCTTCAGGGACTAAGGCGGGCTCATTTGACTTAAATTTGACCGAACACTAAAATATTAAAAAATAAATAGTAGATCCATTTTCTAATAATAAAATTAGATTATAGCGATGGTATTACCACACCATCTAAAATTATTTGTTAATCACATTAAAAGTGACCTTTAAGTTGTGTATGTCCTGTAATCAATCATTTTAATCAATCAATTATTTAAGTAAAATCTTAATTTATACTTTGTCATTCTTACGATATTATCGAATTAATTATCTTTAGAAACATCCATTATTCCATGACCACGAGCAATTGCAAAGCGCATGAAGCTTCAGAATGGTAAATAGATAAAATTACTCTATATAGACCTGTTTGTTATAACTCCTGAATTATTAATTTTGTAGTTTAGATTTTTCCTTACCAGTGGATCTTGAGAAATAAATCCGCAGCCAAGCCGTAGGAGTTTTTTCCTCAAGTACATCGGCATAGGTTGCCCTGCGCCATCGATTTCGTCCATCAGGTTTTTGCATTGCGGCAGGGCGACACAGGTACCTTCGACATCACCGTCGAAACAGCTGTCCCCTTCGTAAATTGCTTTAAATACATCATTATCATCATTATTCAGCCGTCGGATGTCCACTGCTGAACAATGGCCTTCGTCTAAAATGTCTAGTTGTTTCGGCCGGTTCCGTGCAGCTTGCATCCACCATGAATCATGATCATCTGTCTATCTTGTTGGTGGACGTTTTACGCTTTATTATTACATGATATAATTATATATAGATATAATGTTATTAATAAAAGGACTCGCAAGTACACTTCATGTAATGATTGTAACATAATGAAAACATCATATATACTATTAATATTATAGAGCTGAGGAGTTGCTTTGATTGATTGTTTGTTTGTTTGAACGTCTTAATATCCGGAACCGCTCACGCTGGTCTGATTTGAAAAATTCTTTTGGTGCTGAAAGTTAATGTATCACGAAAGGCTATATATATTATACACTTTATCTACGTAAATAAAAAAACGCAAGTTAAGTACCTACAAGATATCACTCAGACATAGATTAATTTACAGAAAGCTCCCATTCTCTGATCACTTAGTTGACCAATTTTTGTCAACGAGTGATCTAGTAACCTAACTAGTTTCCCCAACAGAATAACACAATAGATATTAGGTATAGTGGGAGGCCAAATATCTGAATAAAAATTAAACAATCCTTATCTCAATCATAAAAGGAGGTCATCGCTCATTAACCATGTTTTACTACAATTACAATCAAAGGATGCTAGATAAAAAATATCTACGCGCGTTTGGTATGTCGGCAATAATCTAAGGATAGTTTGATCTCTATCTGTATTTTGGTAATTTTGGAACAATTAGATCGATGGGTGAATTAATATATAAAAATAATGATGAACTCTTAATTAACTTACTGCTTAAGACTGGAGATAAACACGTCACAAAAACAAAAACCAATAACATTATAAATGGGTTCTTAGTTCTCATTCCAAGCTTTTAATCTTTATCACTGGAAATACCGGTCACCGACTCGCAAAACAACAAAACATGGGTATGTAAATAATGTTTGCGTTTATTTTTAGTTTATTTTTATTTATGTAGAGGTTGCGATGACACAAGTGGTCTGCATCCGAACAAAATTGCGTTTGTTCTCCGATTTGTTTCTTGCATGAATGAGATTAAACTTGTGGTGGTAAACCAGATCCACTGGTATTGGTATAGCATACCTGTTCGGCGGGAAAACACTGACTGCGCACTGACTAATAGCACTACGTAACTAAGTGCCTTTTAAGCCCAGCCTTTAATTACTAAGAATTGTTATTAGGTTTCTAATATCTGGTGACTTCCTTAAATCTTGGAAACAGGAAGTAACAGTGAACTTTTTGAATCAAATCAGAATTGATCTTAAAGCATTTTATTTGTGTGAATAAAAAGCGAGACGTTATTTGAAAGTACTTACTTAATTATTTTTTCAAAGTTTAACATTTTGACAAAATTGTCGCACGTTGTGACGTCACACAGTCTTTGGACGTTTGCTAAAGAGTATGATACTGATGAATGACTTACTAAACCAGGCATAGCTCAAATCATAATTTAAGGGAAGGTATTAAAACAAACATAAAGACATGTAATAAATAAATCTTCAGAAAGAAAGTTTTCAAATAAAAAAAAATATTTTTGTCCATATTTGATTATATTGCACGCACACGTCTGTGTGTTACACATAGTTGTCCCTGATATTATATTAAACTGAGTTCAAAAATATTACAAATGCCATGCTATTATTATAACGGACTAGCTGACCAGCCCTAGCTTTTCTTGCATCTATAACTCTATTTAATTTTAATAAATATTAAGGTTTTACTGTTTTTTAACTTAATACAAGATTAGTGTGCTACAAATATTTCTAGATGTTGAGTGGTATTTTTAAAATGCCTACATGCTATTTCCGATAAAAGTTAAAAATAGCCAGGTTATTCCTAACGGGTTTGCCACCTTTGTACGAGTATTTTATCTACACGATTTTCGCGTTTCTTTATTTATTTTATATATCATTTTTTCTGTCATATTCTGTCAAATTTCTGTCATCCAGTCATGCATGACCCCATCACTGTATAATATACAGATATTACATGAGTTCGTTTACATATTTAATCTTGTTATTAACTCGAGCAAATATACCTATGCTATTTTAATAAGCACTACTATCGCAATATTTCCTACTTTATCATATAAATTGAGTAGTTACCAGAACAAACCGTAACTAACAACATTAGTATGGTACATTTCGAGTTAGCATGAATCTAAGCGACAGTTGTGATTGAATATCTAAGAAGAATACGTTTACATTACTCTGAGCAATTAAGTACCTACTCATAAATTACTGATGGAAGTGGAATTGCCTCATTAGCTTTCGTATGTAATTACTACTTTGGAATGTTTACCAGATACGTTATCGCCCTTTTGATATTGAATTCATTGACTTCTGCTAAAACTGGTAAGTAGAATTGATTTTACCATAATATAGATTAAAGACTGTAATAAAAAATAATTGAGCCGTCCTATCCTATCCTACCTTTAATGCATACTGCACAAGAATTATTCTGAAAACCAGCTTTCTCTTGTTTTCCTGTGCAGGCCAACACATAACTGAGAATAACCCTTTTTGGCACACATCCGAACAGTGTACATATATAGGTATAGTAAAACCATTCTAAAAATGAACTCCCCTCCACAAAACCGTGATGATTTCAACGTGTGAGAGGAAATACAGAAAAACAGAATACACAGAAAAAAAAATACAGAATTCGGTGGAGAGGCGTTCATTTTAGAAATGGTTTTACTATACTACATTATACCCATACATCATATTATTGTATGCAAGTGTCTGTTTGTTAACCTGTATATTTATGTGTGCGTAAAATAAATGAATGTGCTTTCTTTTCTTTCTTTTTTTTCTTAGCTTTTAAGCCTCGAGCAGACCGGATGCGTATACGTACACGTAAGCGTAGACGTGCACGTACCACTGAGTTGTAATGTATGGGAATGTATGTGACAGGACACACTGCACGCGCACGTCACGTTACGCAAGCGGTGTGTCCTGTCTAATACATTCCCATACATTACAACTCAGTGGTACGTGCACGTCTACGCTTACGTGTACGTATACGCATCCGGTCTGCTCGAGGCTTTATCCTTACATTGGGTCAACGACGCGCGCGACGTGTTGCCAAATAAGCGTGACCATAATTACATACATTGCATGATTTATGAAAGCAAATCTTATTCCTGAGGTATTCTTGTTACAAACTTTAAATCTTTCACGTTGTCTATGATATTTTTTGTTAAGTTATTACGCATGATGGCTGGAAGAAATTGGAGGCATTTGACTGCGGTGAGAGCGTTGCAGACCGCATCATCGGTGGCAAGCAAGCCGCACTTGGACAGTTCCCGTGGATTGCCAGACTTGGATATGATGGTTGGTACTACATTTATGTAGATAATGGCACCTTTTTGTGTGAAGTAAGAGAATCATAAATTTATGTGTAATGCAGCAAAGCAGACCTTAACGATTTTAATATATTTTAATTATCATTCTCGTAAAGTATTTAAAAACTATTGGAATACAAATCTGTAACCAAAAGGTAAAGTGCCCAAACTGCTGGCGGCATTACGACGTTGAATAAAGTTTAATTGATAGAACAACTTAAGGCGTAGATATGCGTGAATTTGGTAAATTTGGGTTCAGCAGAAACCATTTATTTCCTTGTTCTTTAACGGAATTGCTTTGAAAAAATTACACAATAATCTATGCCATATAAGGCATTATCTCCTGAGGCCGAAATTTTTTATTTTTTATTTTAAGTACCTGTAATGTTAGTGTAAAATACCGTCTACTTTCTCAGCAAGAACCGTTTAAATCCTAATCTATTAATCATAAGATTTTTTAATTGTCATCACCATATAGAATAAAAGAATACCAATCATCTCCTGAGCTTACTTTTTCGAAAAAAAATCCCAGCGATTTTTAACGAATTTTTTACGTAAAACGACACACGCAATGCGCGATCTTCCCCTTTGCGGGCCCTTCAATTCAGTGCGGGGCGAGACGTTGTGCTGAACGGACCTATGACAATTTTCTCCGTGCGCCGTACTAACTAATAATATTCTGTGGCGTATAAGTAGTTTGTCATTTATAACTAGCTGCCCCCGCGCGACTTCTGCTCGCCGTATACTTTTATTTGCAACTATGTATCTCCATACTAAATTTCATCCAAATCAAATTTTCCCGCGTAAGCATTATTATCTTTTCCTGCGGAAGCATGTATTTTTCCGCGGTAGAAAGTCTCTCGCCATATACTTTTATTTGCAACTATCTCAATACTAAATTTCATCCAAATCGAATTTTCCCGCGTAAGCATTATTATCTTTTCCCGCGGAATCATGTATTTTTCCGCGGTAGAAAGTCTCTCGCCATATACTTTTATTTGCAACTATCTCAATACTAAATTTCATCCAAATCGAATTTTCCCGCGTAAGCATTATTATCTTTTCCCGCGAAAGCATGTATTTTTCCGCGGTAGAAAGTCTCTCGCCATATACTTTTATTTGCAACTATCTCAATACTAAATTTCATCAAAATCGAATTTTCCCACGTAAGCATATATTTTCCCGCGGAAGCTTGTTTTTATCCGCGGTAAATAGTCTCTCGCCATATACTTTTATTTGCAACTATCTCCATACTAAATTTCATCCAAATCGAATTTTCCCGCGGAAACATGTATTTTTCCGAGGTAAAAAGTCTGTTCTTTCTCAGGGTCTAAAGATTGTATGTGCCAAATTTCATCAAAATCGGTTGAGAGGTGCGGGAAAGCGTAACAGACAGACAGACAGAGTTACTTTCGCATTTCAATTTTGTATATATTATTTTGACGTGTAAAAATTTGACGCATTGCTTCAGATTACAATAATAGTGTCTATTGTATGCACAGATCACCCAAACTAGATTACCGCATTAGAATACTTTTGTTCCGATTCAAACGCACCTAAATTGGAGGAAGATGCGGGTTGCGGGGACTGGAACAAAGGCGTTGTAGCAAATAGCATCATGTAGGTAGGTAGATAAACCTGTATAACTTAAAAATTTAAAAATAATATTAGAAAATTTTATCACAAATAATTCATTTGAATGACTGAGTAAGTAATAAACATATTTAAACGGTTTATGGATAACTTATTTATTTTTACATACAATAATACTGAGAGACCCGCTTATACATATACGTCGTCTATCATTTTTAACGATATCGATTAGAATTTACAACACTAACGTTACACGTGCTTTCGACGAGAAGGACAACGAATGCAATAAGCGCAATGCGGAAAAGAGACAAGTGAACGTCCTTCGTACGAGTAGCCATTATAAGCTGACCTCTTCACTTGCGTTAGACTATAGAAACGTATATGAAGTTCACGGGTCTGACACTTGGTCGCAACTAAAGCCGTGTTTCGAGGCGGGGCTTTACATATGGTTGATTTAACCATATGTTTGGTGCGCGGTCCTCGCCTGTTATGAGGTATCTGGTGGGGTATATCTGTGTGGTTAGCGCTGCGCGTAATACTTTCGATACGCCAGCGCCAGATGCGGTCGCTGTTGTCAACTCTCGTAGTCGTTTCTGCCGCGATTTTCACTGCCTACTCGCTCTTAAATAAGAAACCTCTCTCGAGATAAAATCGCCGCCGTCGGTCGGTGCAAAAGTCGGTTGCCGTTGTTATTGACGATGTTATTGTCTTACAGTTAACGAGGACGGAGATCTAGATTGGATGTGTGCAGGGGCACTCATAACTGATCGTCATGTTGTCACAGCTGCCCACTGTATTGATTCTTCCTCACCGATGTAAGTGAATCTGGATGTTTGTTTTCCCGCGAGATGACGAATAACCCGATGTACCTATACTGAACTTAGTTGTACATAATTAATACTCCACGGACGAAATGCGACAAATGTATCTTTCATTTTTTTACCGCTTTTCAAAACGCACTAAATGCGACTTATTTGATTGTTTACTCCAAAATGAATACGCACGAAATGCAACGAACTCGCTCAGCGTACTAGTGACGTGAGTTCAAATAGAAATGCATTTTTCCATTTGATTTTCTATTAGTTTAAGAGCCTTGTGACTTTACGAAGTTTTGCGAAATTGGATATTTTATGCACCACGTGACCGGCGCGTCACGCGAATTCTATGAAAAATACTAAATGATCTTGATACTTCGTCGATCTAAAACATACAAATATACTAATAATTATTTTAGATCTGTAGAAAATGGCATCGAATAAATTCCATTTTATTGAGTGGATTTTTTTTCAGTTTCATTCCGAAATAATTATTATATTAATGTTTTTATTTAATTGATAGGTGTTTAATATATTTTCCTAAATTCAAAATGGTGGATATTTTTATTTCAATATTTGAATCAATTATGTTTTATCTTAATAATATCAATATTTATTTTAAATCTGATTGATTATTTGAAATCAATTAAGTAGGTACATAATTTTAAATTAAAACATTCATGATTAATAATTATATATATAAGAATAAAACTGAAAATAGTCTTATTGAAGTTAAATGTCCTCATTCATCTCATCTTATGGGCTCATTTTTAAACCGATTCTTCTGAAATTTGGTGTGTAGGTTTGTAATTAAATGTTTTTTTTTTGTCGAATGTTGGGACTTTATGTAAGTTCGAAAGTCTAAATTGAACGTACTAAATACAAATTCTAATTATAACAAAACAAATAAATTATATTACCTATATTTAAGTTGCTTGTTTTGTTAGATGGTATATTTGTGTTTGAATAAATAAAAGTTTCGTTAATGAAGGTTTTAATTATGTTTAGGTATTATTTTTGTAGTTTCGAACTTTATATTTATTTTTATATTTATTGGTATCCATTTATCTACATATGTCATACACAGATGTAGAATATCCATTTATCTACATATGTCATCTTGAATAATTCCCATTATATTTTTATTTTGATAAACTATTTATTTTTATTTTATTACGAACTTATTTAAAATATTTAATTTTTATATTAAAAAAAACCAACCCGCACTTGGCCAGCGTGGTGAATTAAGGCCTAATCTATCTCGTCAAGAGAGAAGTCCCTATCCCAGCAGTGCGAACGTGAATAGGGGTGTTATTTTATATACAGGGCGTTCCAAAATTATGGGCCATGAAGGGGAAGTACCATATATATCGTTGATAGTGAATTTTGCTCAAAGAAGACTTCATTTTATTTTAAAAAGTAAGTAATTTAATTAATTAATTTACAAAAAAAATGTTTCATGTTTTTTATTTGATTAAAATAATTAATTTCACGTTGTTCCTTTCTTTTAAAATACTATGTTACTTAAGCAGAGTTATTATTTTTTAGCTATTCTTTCGATTGGTATCATAAAAATAGAGTTTTTTTTTCTACATGTAAGTCGGTTCGATTCCCAGACAAAGCAAGTAATTTTTAGAAAATCTATGAATCCAGAATTACTAACTTTTAAAAATAAAATGAAGTCTTCTTTGAGCAAAATTCACTATCTACGATATTTAAGGTACTTCCCCTCCATGGCCCATAACTTTGGGACGCCCTGTATTTATTAGAAAGGTACAATTATTTAATGTTTACAATAAATAATATATTTATTAGAAAGGTACATTATTTATTGTTTACATATTGGATACTCGGTAAAAATAAGAACAAAAAATTACGGAATATTTTCTTTGTAATAAATATTATGGAAATCTATACTACAATTATCAAGCTGAGGAGATTGCTTGTTTATTTGTTTGAACGTGCTACTCAGGAACCGCGGGTCCGATTTAAAATATGATTTCAGTATTGGATAGTAAAATGATCGAAAAAGGCTATAAAACATAAACTAGTAAATAACGTAAAAACGCAAGCGCAGCTGTCGGCGGGTCGGCAAGTTAGTCATAATCTAAAAAAATCATAGGCATAATTACATTTAGTCGTTGGACGGTTTCACCAAAAAAAGTTGCCTTGTTGTTTTTTAATTAGGATAGATAACTTTAGATATGCAATCCACATCCTACAGCATAACCTCCAAATAAATAAGGTAAAACAAGATAACAATGATGTGGTACAATTCTTAGGCCAGCAACAACAATAATTGACCGTTATCAATAAAAATAACAATTGATCGTTATCAACGGATCAACTTATGTCGGTCGTAGTATCGCAATAACACATACACGCACACTAACAGCGTTTTTACAGCAATTGACAGTCCCACACACTGACATTTTACGAAATATTTCTATATTTTATTCAAGAACAACCGACATAGGTCCGACCTCGACAAGCGCTCGCGCGGTACTAAATGGAAAAAGCCGGCTGAATGAAAAAACTACTAAATTATGGTAGTTTTATTTTATTCATAAAAAATTACCAAAACCGTTCTACAAATTAAAATTAATATCATAGTTTAAGCAAATGTTGATAAATATTTTGATATAAATACGACGTCCCATTGATTTAGAACTTCGGAGTTATTGAGGTTTGTTTCGAAGCATTTTCGGTCGATATTAAATTCGGTATATCTTTAGAATAAAAGCATTTAACGAAAATGTACTCTACTCTAAATGAAGAATAGGATATACGTAACATAATAAAAAATAGTTTTATCGCCCATATTCATTAGAATCTACAAATTAGAGCTGAGAAAACAGGTCTTCGATCGTTTTTTACGAAACATGTATCCGGAGAATGATTATTACTCAATATATAAACAAGTTATCTAAAATGTTTCTTACTACTTTTGTAGAGGAGAAAACGAACTATTATAAAAATGTAATTGTAATATCAAACAACTAACGCAAACCATAGAATTAGGACGAGAAAACCGAACAATTTCGCGATTTCACGTAATAGGCCTCTTAAATTAGCTTTGACAACAGTTAAATTCAAGTCAAAAATAAATGATTTTCATTATTTTCATAATTTGTCTTTTATATTCAGAGCCAAAATTCGTTTGGGAGAATACGACATGAGAAAAGACCCTGATTGCGAGGGCGAAGTCTGCGCTCCTCCGGTCCAGGACAGGAATCCAGCGAAGGTCCTCGTTCATCCCAACTTCCGAAATCCACCTTTTCATAACGATATTGCTCTAATTTTCTTAGATATTCCTGTTACACTCAATGGTAAGAACTTTACCTTATTTAGATTAGTACCTAAGAGATTTGATTTGTCAGTCCAGTGACTTGCATTAGCGCCAAGGATGTTTGATAGAACTACGAGTAGGTAGATACCAACCGAAAAAACACAACAATGTATTAACTACGTCAAATATTTACGTAGAAACTATTGCGATATAATCTGAATATATAGCATTAGGTAACCGTTGATTTTTATTATGGTCAATTACGCGGAAAATAAATTTCCGTAAAGTTTCCTACATGATATTAGTAGGTAATCCGAGTGCTCGAACTTATTTTCAGTAGACTGGACTTGATTATTAACCTTGAACCAAACACGATTTCATAATCTTACAAACTTATCTACTGCAAAATGTGCAAACATTTTGCATTTTGCAACATTTCAGTTCGGATTTTTCTTGCTCTATTAACAAAACAGTTGAATAGATTTGCCTTTTTTATTCGGGACAATCTTTTGGACCGCATGCAAAGGTTTCGCGTTAATTAGCCATGTAATCTATGTAATATTATTTGTTGTTCTCAGATTACGTTTCTCCAGTATGCCTCCCTAGAACCCAAGAACAGCTAAAACCCTTAGAGGAAACTAACTTGATCACAGTCGCTGGGTGGGGAAAGATGAACATGTCTACGGGAGTTCGACCGAATATCGTACAAGTTCTTAATGTATGTAGCAAAAGTCTATAAAAAAAAGAATATGTCACATTTGACGCCTATCAATTGTTTATCAGAAATTGTTTATTATGATTAAAATGTTTCATTAGTGAAAGCAAATCGTAATACAAATAAATATGTAGGCATGTGTAATATGTACAAAAGTTTGGTAAAAGTTCTTACTCAAGCCTTTCGTTTTTAGATCCCTGTGGTGTCAAATTCTCAATGCGACTTATTCGGCAATGAATTTCACGTCACCGATGATCAAATATGCGCAGGTTCACAGAAAAACAAAGACACTTGTTCAGGTGACTCTGGAGGCCCCGTGACGAAGGTAAGTAAGCTCATAGATTACACTACAACTGTGTTAATAACACAGTTGTAGTTTCACTACAATGCCAATGGTGGGCCTAAAAAGCACTGTACCCAACATTGATTGATTCACGTCGTGTTTTGGGATTTTTTAGATTGGTCAAGATTATCTGCAATACCTAGCAAACATCCTACGATATAATTTTTTGTATTTATTTGTTAGTGACTAAGCTTTCTTATAATTTTGATCCGGGATCAAACCCTGACTCGCAAAGAAAATTCTATGAACTGTGAACGGTAATAACTATTTTAAATTTCCTGGAACCTCTCAATTTTGGTTTTAAGCTTATTAAATCGGTACTATATTTGAAATGCGGAAGTATGTCTGTGGAGTATTAGTAGAGGTACACATATAATTATTTTCTTTTAGGTATTCGATACATTGGAAGGACCAAAGACCTTTTTGATGGGAGTTGTCTCGTTTGGCCCGAGTTACTGCGGCCAGGCAAAGCCAGGCGTCTACGTGTTTCTTCCGAAATTTCTTTCATGGATTCTTGATAATATATAATATACGTTTACTACTGGAACTGTTTCGAATCGCCTTGTATTAATGTTAATAAAACGATAAAAAAGTAGAAACTATTTTTATTTCGATGTTAACAAGTCAAGTTAGCGTTGGTACCTCATAACAATCCATATTACAAGTCACTACTGACCACGGGTCTCCCTAATAAAACTAGGTTAGTATATAAAATTAGGTATTATTAGGTCGCAGTAAGTTAGTACAGTACAAAGAACCAGTGCCGGATTAAGCCAGCGCGGGGCCTGTAGCAAATTTGTCAAGGGGCCCTTGGTTTGCTATCGGTTCTCAAATTTAGGGTATGAAATATAGCTTTCGGCCCTGCGGCTTCGCCCGCGTTTTACACTTTCCCGCAAATTGCTTTGCTATAATATAGCCTATGTTACTCGGGGATAATGTAGCTTTCAAAAGGTGAAAGAATTTTTGAAATCGGTCCAGTAGTTTCGGAGCCTATTCCTTACAAACAAACAAACAAATCTTTCCTCTTTATAATATTAGTATAGAAAACAAAACTGTTATAGTCAAGTCATTTTAGCTCAAAATAGGTAAGAATCTCGGAATTCGAGATACCCAGCTGTAAGTCTGTAAATATTTATTATATTGACACCCTAAAAGTTGTCTCAAAACCTACCGATCGTAGGGTGTTCGCAACCATTAAAATTTCAAGGTCAAAGACCGCAAAAATAGTTTTTTTGTAAATATCTCATTTCCTATGGGTTTTTTGCTATTTATATCTTTGTGAATATTGTAGAATACAAAATTCTCTACAAATTATTTGTAGAGAACAAAAATTTTTCATACGGTGAACCGTTTTCGAGATAGATGGCGGAGAGCGCGCGGTCACAGCATCACTTCAGGTCATCCGCTGCCTCTGATGGGGTTGAGGAATTATCTCATTTGAGGAATTCTCTCATTTGAGAAATTCTCTCATTTGAGGATGAAAATTGTTAGGTCCAGAGAATATAATAGAATATCTTGAAATTTTAATGGTTGCGAACATCGGTAGGTTTTTATACAACTTTTAGGGTGTAGTGTAGACCAGTGCTTTTAGACCAAAAATGGTCAAAAACGGAAAAAAATAGTAGTAGGATGAAACCCATTAGAAAAGGAGGGGAATATGGTAAAGATGAAAGGAAAAATAAATTACGGTCGATCTGAGTTCGGGAAGTGGGAGGGGGTGGGCTTTTAAGGGGAGAAAATGGTTTATCTCGATTTGCGGTGAAACTACTAGTCCTATGAAAAAAAGTTATATGGCAAAGTTGTAGGTAATAAAACGATCTACAACTTTTAATTCACAACTTTTATACATTTTATACGTCAAAACTTATGTGAAAAATTCAAATAACCAAGTTTTTTGTTTTTTTTATTTATCTTTTTCAAAAATTGTTATTTTTCTACGAAGTTTGGTGAAAACTTACCTATTTATGTTCTAAGTAAACTTTGATTTATTTGATTGAAAATATTATTGTTTTCACCTTATTTTGACTTAATTTTCAAAAATATAGTCTAATTTTCAATCGAAAATTCACGTGTCAAAATATTAGCTTTTTTATAAAAGTCGGTGTGCTTTATGTTCATAGAAATCTCTATTTTCTGATAGTTAAAAAAAATATATACATTACGATAGTAAATATTCTCAGAAAATGCACAAAACCGAAACAAAAATTTGTATCATTAGGTACAATTGCATCACAAAAATGTGATTTCGTCTTTTCAGACTATATAATAATAAAAATAATATAATAATCTGTTTGTATAATGTGCAATAAGTCGGATTATAAGCAATTATATGAAATAAAAATTGCAAATATCACATTTTTATGATGCAATTGTACATAATGATAAAAATTTTGTTTCGGTGTTTTGCATTTTCTGAGAAAATTTACTATGGTAATGTATATATTTTTCTTAACCATCAAAAAATAAAGATTTCAATGAACAAACAGCACACCAATTTTTATAAAAAAGCTAATATTTTGACACGTGAATTTTTTTATTGAAAATTAGTCAATGTTTTTAGTAATTAAGTCAAAATAAGGTGAAAAAATTAATATTTTTAATCAAATAAATTATAGTATGTTTGGGGCATAAAAAGGTAAGTTTTCACCAAATTTCGTAGAAAATAAAATGTTTTTGAAAAAGATAGAAATAAAAAACCAAAAACTTAGTTTTTTGAATTTTTCACATACATTTTGACGTTATGTAAAAAAGTACTGAATTAAAAGTTGTAGATCGTTTTATTACCTACAACTTTGCCATATAATTTTTTTTCATAGGACAAGTAGTTTCACCGCAAATCGAGATAAACCATTTTCTCTCCTTAAAAGCCCACCCCCTCCCACTTCCCGAACTCCGATCGACCGTAATTTATTTTTCCTTTAATATTTGTCATATTCCTCTCCTTTTCTAATGGGTTTCATCCTACTACTATTTTTTTCCTTTGAAAAGTTAAAAACCCTGGTCTAGTGTCAATATTAAGTATTTACAGAATTACAGCTGGGTATCTCAAATTCCGAAGTAAAATGCTAATTTGACTGGACTAATAAATAAACTTTTCTGGGTTTATTATGGGCAAATTTAGCGTTTAGTGAGCAGTGCAAGTAGTACATACAACACATAACGTGTGTGTGGCTAGCGCTCAATTTAAAAATGTGGTACAATTTCAAATTATGGTTGTTGATTTTGATACCAACGTTTTTCGTGAATTCGTGATAGAGGTGAGGTGGAAATAGCTATGCGCGCAGTTCGGGTCGGCTCGGTTCGCCGCTCAAATAGGTATTACGAAATACCTATTTGAGCGCGGGGCCCTCCAATGCGCGGGGCCCGTAGCATTTGCTACACTTGCTACGTGGCTAATCCGGCACTGCAAAGAACGACGCTGCTACCCGTATCATCATCACCCCTATTTACTTTCCCACTACTGAAACGTAGAGACTTCTCTCTTGACGAGAGAGATTGACAGAGATTAGGCCCGCTGGCCGAGTGCGGGTTGGTGAATGGCACATGTCCTTCACACTTCTCAAAGTTCTCAGTACTGGCCGATTTCCTCTCGATGTTTGCCTTCACCGTTAAAGCTTGTGTTTTAAAAGCTCCCCGTCTGCTGGAACATATATCCCATAGTCGGTTTGACGACACCCGTGATAAGGGATTGGGTGGTTGGTAGGTAGCTACATCTTAGTTTTACTCTGTAATCCATATACCTAGACGAAAGTCTTAAAAACCTTAAAATATAATTATCTAGTATACGAGTATTAAGGTAAAGATTTAATCTGATAAGATATCATCATCATTATTTAACTCTAGGACGTCTACTAATGTATAATTGTTGCTATATAAGTTAGGGCACTTTACTTTGTTAACATGATCCTAATCTTAATTTGAAAATGTTAATTGCATGAAATATGAAAACGAGTTTTTTTTTTATTTAAAACTTACCTCTTTCGAGACTTATCTCAGAATCTGAGATCTTATCATCTATATTAATACTATTCAGGTACTCTGCCACATCTGCATGATATTCAGCGTTATCATTAATGGAAACCTTCCGCGACCTATTAGGACTAGTATAATACTTTTTGCTCTTTTTCTTAGATTTCCTCGGAGATTTCTGCATGGATTCTATAGCGTCTAAGGCTGAGTAGGATCTTGGTGCGTAGTATCGTTCGAATAGCATGGGTTGCTCCTGCACTCTACCGTACATGAGCTCCATTTCGTGCATAAACTCTTCATGTCTCATCCTTTCTTCATCACGGCGCGTTTGCAACCTCATTGCTATATCCTCTTCACAACTGTAAAAAAATAAACTTATTAGAAAAGGTTAGGCTGTATACTTCTATAAATCTATATTCAACGTCGATGTTTGCCAAAATGACGAGTGGCAATTTTGTAGGGGCCATTATAAAAAAAAATCAGAGCTCCTCACAATGTTTTCCATTCTTAATAAAGCACGTAATTAGGAAGCAAATTATTTTTCTGTGATAAAATCCAGAGGTGAAAGGCAGTGTTCGACCTTACGACATTCAGAATGAAAGTTTGATTGAAAACAAACACGATTAAACTTAATAGGTACTTGGTCTGGCTGGAAGGAAGGTAAATGAAAGAATCTTACCGCTATTTTAGTGACGCAAATCAATTTCTCAGATTGGTTTTCACAGAATTTTATCCTCAAATCGTAACAAAAAAGTCTTGGACTTTGGCTACAAATTAATAAGAAGATTATGAATTATGTCAACCCGTAGAACCAGTATTCATCTTTTAAAGACGTTACGTTACGATTTATAAATCACTTAATATTGTGTTTGGCTGCGATAGAAAATAATGAGGCAAAGTTTTTTGTTCGAAATAATTTAAAATTAAAATAATCTATATTTTTGAGACGGCGTTTTGTAGGGAGATTATCTCAGATGAGATTTATAAATGAGTTTTACTTGTTCTTGACGAGATGCCACGCAGGTTTCGACCGTAACAACCGATCGCGATGTTTTAGGTCATCTCTCCTCCTTTGTTCGGACAACCTCCTTGCTGATTCCATCTCGAACCTCCTTCGAACCGCTTCAGCCCTCAGCAGCGCTGCAAGGTTGGACCTTCCAGCGGCTGAAGCGCGGAGTTCCAGCGCTGAATACGCTCGAGCTCGTGGTGCGTCGAAACTAGCTGTGCTCTTGCTGTCTTGGTAGATCTTTTTCGTCACTTCTTCCATCTGAATATAAATGAAGACTGATGAATGCGGCTCTGTGGTCTAATTATAATGAGTTGATACAGGCAATATTAATTAATTTGAAAGTGAAATATTAATTAATTGTAAAAGTATATTTATTGCAAAATTACATTTGAAGTAGGTACCTAGGTTGAAAGAATTAGATTTAATAATAAATAAATTGTTTATTTCTGTTTAGGTTTAACAACAAAACAATATTTACTACCTACATAATTACCTACATAAATTCTCATTCTGGAAATTATAGCGCGTTGAAGTCTTTTGTACGCATTTTTTATGTAATCTGAGATTACTTTTTTCACGCTTATATTTGTCTAGATTTTAATCGGAATAGTAGATACTTACAATATTATATTTTTTCGTTATTTATTATAAGTTTATGTTAGTAACTACCTTTTTAGCGGCCCTATCAGCCGTATTAAACTTGAACGGCTGAGGACTAGTAGTTATAAAATCCTTGACATCTCGCTTCTTCTTGACCGGGCTGGCACATCGCCTAAATAAAACAGAAAATATTTTTGATCAAAAGCTTCTGTCTCATTTATTTAGTACTATAGATATACCACTACTGTTTCATAAGGAAATCTGATTACAACATCTCCTCTATATATCTGCTCTGTATATTATTTTAGTAACAATTTTTTGGTTGACTGTACTAAAATTCACCCAAAGTAAAAGTAGTGTGAGTTGCAGAACGAAGAGTATAGCTTTTTTACGATTCGTCAACTCACACCAGGTGGGACAAGATTTTTAGTGTGAGTTGATGAACGACTCGTGAGATAGACTAAGCTTACATTATTTATTTTATAACAACGAGAATTACTCACGTATTAAAATTTACAAAGAAGTTAAAACACTCGACGTTTCGACCACAACATGAGCAGTCTTTTTCTAGAAAAGTCACACCGCCCTCATGTGACATGTGACAGGGCGATCGTTGCGTCTCTCTCTCATTTCCTTCGTATATCATCAGCCTAGTATACCTACCTATCAGAGGACGACGATGACGGCGCAGCAGGCGATGGGTCGATGGGCAGGTCGCTGTGCGCGGCCGGAGTGGACAGACGACTGCGGTCGCGAGCCGCCATGGACGCGGGGTAGTTCGCTGTACGGAGCATTTCTTCAGCTCTGATGCGCTTATTCATAGAGCTAGAATGATTAAATTAGAAATTAAACGACGGATAATCGCATTTTGTTAATCGTAAACCACAACGAACAATGCATTAGGATCATTGATGGGAGTCACTCCTCATCCCATCAATGCAGCATCTTCTCAAAATTACTAACTAGTTTCGATATTCACAGTAATCCTGCTGTTCGGGGTACCTAGGTAGATAGGTAATTAGTGGATGAACTCTTATGAACATGACAACGTTTTATTCCTGTTAGTACCTATTTAAATTTAAGAACAGACCTGAAGCTTACCGAAAATACTCATCCTCCTTCACACGGTTGTAGAAATAATTTGAGAACAGATTCTTGGGCACGGGGCGCGCTTTGAACCTCTTCTTCTTCTTGTTTTTTGGAAGCGAGTGCGCGGCTCGCTCGCAGATCCCAGCGCCTTTTTCTTCTCGCTTTGTGAAACTGAAAGGCTTCATCTGTGCTCTGAGCTCCGCTTCACTGTTTATTTTAGTGAGGGCTCGCCTGTGTTTATGAAATGGATTAGACAAATTATTGAAAAATAAGTATAAATTCACCTTAACTAGATACAAGATACGATATTTACTTGATATGAGTGATAGCGCACGTTTTATAATAGGGCGCACGTTTTATAATAGGTATTAGAAGTTTTAACATTATGCAAATCAGGATAAATAATGTGCCTAGGCCAATGATTATCTAGCTAGTTTGTAGACCGTTAGGTTCGCAAGGAATTCCCTGCGGTAATCACTCGGGTTACAAAATGATCTTCTAAGGTTTTCCTTATTAAGTAGGTTTCCTAACTAACCTACCTAGGATTTTCCTTGGTTAATTTGTCTAAGTGCTTTGTTTCTATTATTAAAAAATAACTTTAAATAAAAGGTGTCACTACAAAAAAGCATACAGGGTGTTCTTATTATTCTCCCAAAAACCTCATGGCTTGATCCTCCAAGATCTTGTCATAGAGTGGTATTCTGGACTCTATGGGAACTGGCCTAGTCCGGATTTTTTTTCTGTTGCATTTCTGATGTAGCATATCATCAGAAAATGATTTTTGAAGGCTACGTAGTTGATTTACCATTCTATTGTCTTCATCCCTGAAAAAAGAGGACAATTCGTCAATTTCTTAACATCCAAAGATAAGATTAACTTAACGGTAAATCACCTTCTGTTGTTCTGATTTACTTCACGGTAAACCTACGTTATGTTAAAAAACGAGTTCTATAATACCTACACGTCATGCATTAAGTATGAATACCTATAGCATACCTTTCTGTCATCTTGAAAGGCTTCGGTATTGTGATGCTGCGAATCCTAGAGGGAGATCTGTTGCGCATTATCCTAAGAGGGCTAGTCGGCATACTGCGGGTCTTAAAATCATCATCATCATCGTGATATCTTCTCCCAATAAAAAATTGCTCGAATTTCTCATCCACTTCCGTTTTGGTATCTTTTTTATCATTCCACGAAATAGAGCAAGCTGAATGGTTACGTTTCGGTCTATCACTTCTAGATTTTTCTAAATTACTTTTCAAGGCCGTAATTTTAATATCGTTTTTCAACTTGGCATCCTCATCGTTGAGACTTGACTTTCGGTTCGGTTGTTTCAAACATGTTGCTGGTGGATTCGGTCTCAGATATTCACCCCCAGGGTTTGAATCTTTTCCTTGACCATTCTTTACGTTTGCTCTTCCCTCGATAGAAGGTTTTCTTTTGGAGGTGGGAGGCATTTTTTGTTTTATACTGCTTGGTATAGCGCAAGGCAATATGGGTGATTTCGGATAAACATGAAATGTTTTGTCGATATCACCATCACAGTCATCTATATGTTCTATAGCTATCCCTAGCATCAATCTCTTTTTGTCACGCAACGATTTCAAAGTTGAGTAGAATTCACCTTCTGGTAGATGGTGAATGTCATTATAGTCTGGGATACTTCTAAAGAAATCCTTGAATTTATCCGCGTCTACATCAGCAGCTACTATGGAGCATGTAGAAGACGTTTCTATAGAGCTCTGAGGCCGCAATGCGTTTTTACATCTTCGCTCATAAGACGTTTTTGGCATCTTACTAACTGGATCTACAGGAACCCTTAAACAAGAATTAGTAAAAACACTACTGTAGTGACTCATTTTGATATGAAATTGAGGCTCTGAAAGCTTCATAGACTACATTTTTAAAGAAATCAAAATCTAACCTGTATTTTGTTGTGCAGTCTGCTGCTATGACAACCAACTTGTTTACAATTAAGTTGAACATTTTATTTCGTCGTGTTAACATCATTATCAGAAGCATCCATCTATAAACCCAGCTAAATTATTAAATTATCCCTCCACGACCCTTCGTCGTTTCGAAAAAATAATGATGGAATAAAAGCCCTACTTAGATTTACGCAACGAAATGCACTTTTTAAGATTACGGGAGCTGGCTTTGTAATTATTGGGCAGGTGTTTTGTACTTACTGGTTGGTAGTCTATGTTATTTTGGTAGTTTACCTAGGTTTGGTTTAAATGTTTTAAATTTGATGCCTTTTTCAACTTCCGGTTCGAATTTGCAGTTTTTGGCGGTCACATAATTTTCTACTTCTTTGGGCAAGCGTGGCTTGTCACAGATAATAATTGAATGACCTAGATTCAATTTATTATCGGTACCTACTAATTTAATTTAATTTTCGGTTACATATAATTTGTATATCATTATTGTACGCCATTTAAGCTTATTTAATAGGTCCATACATATAGCTTGGTAGCGAACGTGATGGATATTTCTGATAGAAGATATTGTTTCCAATAAATGTAATTCTATGATGATAATGACGCCCAATTACACGACATTGGGTGTTGACGGCAAAATATCGATAGCCGGCCATGTTTCGCCACCAAACAAAAGAAGAAGTCTGCGATGTCAGTATTAACGTAATGTCAAAGACAGCTGATCAATTGTTGTTTTGGGGCCGACAAAACTGAAAAAAGAAAACTTAGCGTAGCGAAAACTATTTTTGTGATAGGTACTTTCAATTAGGTACCTTACTTATAATAGAAATCGTACTAATAAGACATCATTATACATACTTTCTTTTCAAATCTCCAGTGAGTAATTTGTGTTCTTAAGTTTATTATTTAATATCGGCACAAATATAGAAGTAAATGTTTGTCTTTTCAACAGGTAACCTATCAGTATGTTTTTAAGTAGAAACTTAGCAAGGTTCACAAGGCCGTGTCTTGTAAATGGTGGAAGTATGGTGCTGGGGATACGTAAATTGAGTGCGGCTGATAAAGTAAAGTCGAAAGGGCACTATGATGTTATTATCGCCGGGGGAGGCATGGTAGGGTGCACACTTGCCTGCTCTATGGGTAAGGAACTATTTCAATTATTTTACTAGATTTCTGTTCTCAGATTTGCCTATGTTATTACAGAATTCCCTGTGTCATAATGTCACATCATTAATTGTTTTATATATTTATCTATTTATTTTAAGGACTCCCAACAAAAGATACATTGATTTATATTCTAAACATTATTCACAAGGTCTTCGAAACTTATGTTCTTTTAATTACAGGGGGCCACAGCGTGCACATTATTTTTAGACAATTTTACGGCTTGTGGCATGAGACTTATAACTAAACTTATGGTTAAAAAAAAAAAACTAACTAATAGAAATAAAATGAAATGTTTTTAACTGTAATAAAATTTATTCAGTACTTTTTGAACGAAAGAGTTAAACATCAATCCATCCATTCTTACAAGTAATTTTACTGAATTTGATTGCAGCAAAAGATTCTCTACTGTCTGGATTGAAAGTTCTACTGCTAGAAGGTAGTCAAGAAACAAGCATCAATCTCAAACCAGGTCCAGAGTACAGCAATAGAGTTGTTGCATTGAATCAGGCCACAAAATCTCTCATGTCATCTATTAATGTCTGGAAACATGTTGAAGGAGCAAGACTGCAACCCGTTAGAAATATGCAGGTATGTATGAAATCTTTATTAACACCAAAATTACGGGACCTTCGTTTGCTGTGCTACAGAGGTTGTCCATATTCTATAGATATAGGAGAATAAAAGTAACTAACATAGTCAAGTACATTAACATATTGTAGTGACTGAAGAATGTCCATATGGAGTAGATGACCATTTTTGTAATATAATTTATTATTAATTTACAGGTATGGGATGCATGTTCCGATGCAATGATAGACTTTAGCAGTTCAGACATAATGGATGATGATGTAGCATACATAGTTGAGAATGATCTTCTCCTGAATGCAATCAATGCTGAACTGGCTGCTACAAAAAGTGATAACATCCAGATCAACTATGGCTCGAAAGTAGCAGGTTATTTGTTATCAACAGAGGAAGACTCAAAGCCTGAGAGCCTAGTGAAGATGGCTAACGGAGATATCTACACATGTCAGCTTTTGGTAAGTGAGATGTCAGTTTTACATATAAATTCCTTTATTATATTTGACTTTACAGTGTACTTACATACTTAAAATAATAAACATTAACAATCATACAGTTATGTAATCGGTCAATTGAATCTATATTAACATTGCTATTCATGTGAAAGTTTGTAAGGATAAATTGATGTTTGGACTCTAGTCTCCAATGGTAGGTAATTGGGTACTCTTTCACATAATAACTTCTAAACGGATTTAACTGAATATTTAAAATATCATAGCTGCTACTACTTTTTACTGCCATTATATTTAACTAAAATTACTTATTTAAAAAATATAAGAAATATTTACGGCTTTCGATGTGGAAACAAATTAAATTAATTTTCCAAACATTATTATGGATCACTTATAATGTTTAAGTATAACATTACACTTATTAAGAATCGACTTAAATTTGGTTCAAAACCTACGACCTTCATAAACTGGTAGCAATAATAGCAATGCCGTAGAAAGTTAAGCCAAGTACATAAATACAAATAATCTGAATACTGTAGGCTTATTAGGCTGTAGTCACTATTCAAATATTCACGGTGGTTGCGCGTCACTAGATTTTCCCTCACTCTTAGAACCAGCTTCAATCAACTTATTTACCTTTTTATTCAACTCCATTAGCTGATTCTTTATATCAACCATACAGATCTCCTGTATAGCATTAATAGAAAACGAATTTGTATAATTTAAAGCTTCTACTGTTGAACTCGACGTGTTTCTCTTCCTTCGTTCTACTTGCTGACTTTCTAGCGAGTATCGGTCAAACAGGTTACTCTTTCTTTTAACCTTTCTATCTCTCTCTTCCTCTTCTTTGCTGCCTTTTAGTCGGAATTCGTAGTTGTTGTTCTTGCGAATGCTTCTCTTTGTGCTCTTCTTGCTGGCGACCAATTTGTAGATCGACATTATGAGATCTTTTGGTATCTGAAAAAGAAATGCAAGCTGATTTGTCGTTCCAACTTTAATCTAAGAAATTCTTCTTTAAGACTACTTTAAACTAAAAAAATCCATTTTTCCTGCCCGTCAGTTACACAATGTTATCCACAGCAACACTACACCATGTTAATATAATTCAGTTCATTGCGTAGTTATGTTTAATTTTACTAAACAGCTGCATTCAGTGATCAGTGGTTACACGCTTTCATAACAACGTCAAATAAAAGCATCACTAAATAGGTAGGGATAGAAATAGACAGGAAGCGCTAATGATCTCTAACCGCCGTGTGTCGTCTGTAAGTACGTCACTAAATATCTAATTTGGGAAGAGCTATAAATTTGACACATTGATTTTATTAGCAAAAGAATAATCTATTTCAAATAAAATAACTTATAAAAAATAAAGATTTTAAACTGTTCTATTCAAATTGAATCTCTTACCCGATTTTCCCTTGGGTCATTCGGACGTATATTCAAGGTTCGCATATGAGAAGCGGTGAGCAAGGCTCCCCACCGTAGCACAGCTAGCAGTTGCTTCGGTGCACATGTCAGCAGAGAACTGAATAGCATACTCTCTAAGTGAGCTACCAATTGTGTTTGTCTGACCAACCTGTCTAGACCAGCGCTTTCTTGTAGAGCCTGAAACAGTTATTTACATTAGCTTCATTTTAGCTCAATTTGACTAGATTTCTTTCTTCTCTTCTTTCGTGATTACAAAGATGCCTTATCTATCCTTTGAACGTCGTTTATCGTGTTTCTGCTGATTGTTTTACGTTAAAAGACTTCAAGTCTTTTAGAGCAATAACTTAACAATAAAAGTTTATTTATCAACTCATAAAAGTCTTCAAACTAATTTTGGACTAAAATTATTGTTAAGTCTTACTGAAACATACCTTGGAAATACCCCAAAGTCAAAAGAACCTTACCTGAATATCACTAACAGCCAACCCAACCAGCAGATTAGTCAGAATAACCGTAACCAACAGAACAAATATCAGAAACATTCCGTGCGCGGTCAGTGGATAGTGTATCTGTGAGTCCGTGCAGTTGTTGTAGAATATATCCTCGTACTCCAACTCTCCGGACATCATCATCACGGTCTTCACGAGGCCGGCGGGCAGGTGGAACGCTGCGTAGTTGCTGAATAGCACACTGAACGCTAGACCGAATGCGATGAGGATGCAGCTGTATGCTAGTAGAAACGTCGCGAAGTTTACGGTCACTGAAAAGAGACGGAAAATATTACTGAATTTATGAATCTACGCTGTTTACAAATGTTAACATTGAGTTGGCTGAAGTATAAAGTGGTTACAATTACAAATTATTATCCGAATAGTAAATATTGCATTAGATAAATAGATCATAGCCACCCCTATTTACGTGCCCACTGCTGGGACTCAGATACTTCTTTCGGTACTACGATACTTGACGATAAAGATTAGGCCTTAATTCACCACGCTGGGTCACACAATGCTAAGTACAGATTGGTTTTAAATGCATACCTGTTGTAAACATTTGGACGTATAATCCAAACGTTGGAAACCGTCCTATAATCAGCATCAGTTCTAACCAACAGAAGAAGATTGTAATAGCAGCTACATCATGCTGCCAATCTGATGTTTTAGTATTTGCCTTTCCGTTCTCTGTCTCCCATATCAGTGTCTGAAAATGTATACTCTATCAAAAACAGTTATTCGTTGATCCAAGAGGTAATTGTAACAATCGTTATGAAAACATAAAGAACGATTGGATTTGATAAATCCGATTGAACTGGAACTTTATCAGCCCTGGTATTCTTACTAGGCTTAAAAGTAAACAACAGTGTTCTACTACACTGTATTTGTACCTACTCTATTGTATGTCTTAAAATACTTACGGTTGAGAAAAATACGCCCACAATAATAAATAGTTGAAGCCAGTTTTCCCACTGTCGTATATAGGCTGACCAGCCAAGGCACGCTTGAAATATCTCTTTCGACAAGAAACATAGATTTAGAATGAGTATTAGAAATTGTACAGGGCGGAGGTATTCAGGCACTTCGCAAGTTACTGTCTCGCAAAGAAATATATCTGAAACAAAGTATATTTTAATTATAATCCGTAATTGTGCTGTGAAATGAATGATAATATTTGGATAACTTACTCAGAACAAAAAGACTATACAAAGTTATGAATAACGCGTGATATATAAAACTCAATACGAAGAATTTCCGTATCCTTCGCCATTTCAGGAAAAGGAATGTTTCCGCTACGGGATGCTTCAGGATATCTTTTCGGCCGACCTGAAAATAAACCATAATATTTTTTATCACAGGGTGACATATACCTTTATATACTTTTCAAATTCATTTCAGGTGATTGCTGGAAATCTTTGCAAATCAACTAATGTGAATCAACAGTTTTAACCATATCTTCTTTCCATCTTATAGATAAAAGCTAGATAAAAGTCTAGCCTTGTTGCCACATTTTCCAATTGCAGTTAAACATTTTTTACGTGGCATATGACAATGGGCACATTGCCATTTCAACGAGTAATTTCGCTGAGCAATGTCGGTGACCATCATGCTTTTATGAATTATTTTGTAGTATTTCTAGTCTTTATGGTTCTCGATTTAGAAAACAGAGTTACTAAGAGTTAACTATTCAACTATTCGATATAATCCTCGCACAATTATTAATCTACCAAGTTCCTTACATCAATGAAAGCTAGCAACAGCTCAGCTTCGCCCCTCTGAATGGAAGGCACGAGCGGTCTAAAGTCGATTGTCAGTTCGCAGTCCACGTCTCCCAACTCGTGCTCGCTCACGTGTACAGCATCGTCGAATTTGCACAAGTACCGAGGCACCACGTCAGGTACTCGACGCACGATGAACGATAGGGCTGATACACCGCCGTTTGTTCTGAGGGTCACGTCGCCACCGTAATCTGGAATGTTAAGAACAATTGTTACAGAAACTCCTTTGATTTGGTTAGATATAATTGGGTTGTAGTTAAAACAGTGATCATTGGATAGTATTTAATCCCCGGCAAACTAAGCATTCTATTTATTGTGTTACAAAATACATTTCTATCTTTGTTTTCTTCAAGGATTACAATAAAACTAAATTCATTTATTAGAAAGAAAATCAGCTGGGCTATATGGCGGTATTCCTTTCTTATAAGAAGTACTTCTAGTATAATTTTACAGATCTCGCAAGCGCAACGTATTGCTAACAATACATTTCCAAACTCACCGAGCAACAAAAGCACGCACGCTGAAAACTCATTCAACGCCGCTATATGCAGCGGCGTATACCCAAAGTTGTCAGGCGCGTTCGGATCAGCTCCAGAGGTGAGCAGAAGTCTGGCGACGTCGCACGCCCGGGCTCCTCGGACTATCGCGCCGTGCAGTGGGGTCCTACCGTCGCCGTCTCTCGCTCTAACGTCAGCTCGTCTTCCGACCAGTAGTTCCACGACTTCTACTGATTGGGCTAGAGTTGCTGTTGAAGAACATTGGTTGGTCAGATTGATATTGATGGTTGTCCATAAAATCAACACATAATACGTTATACTATTGGGCACGGATCACCCCAAAAGAACCCATTTTATGACATTCAATCACTACCAGGCGAGTTGGTGATCGTCTCATAACCGACCATAGTACTTACAGCTAAATAAAAACAAACTTTTTAAACCTGGTAATTTATCCAATCCGGAATTAAACATACTTTATTCTGGCGTATATAACGCGCAAAACTGATACGAGTAAGTTGGTAGATTTTATCATCAAAGTGCTTACCAAGATGCAGAGGAGTTTGTCCTTTAGAGTTCGGCCAATCAATATGTGCTCCGTGCTCCAACAGCATTCTAGCACATTCTGCATGACCATCCTCTGCGGCAAAATGCAGGGCCGTTGCTCTCCAAGAGCCCAAAGCTGCTCTGACATCCGCTCCTGCGTCTAATAAGAGCTTTGTACAAGCCGCTGAACCTAGAGAGGCGGCTACGTGAAGAGGGGTTTCCGTAAACACCTGTAAAAATATAATAAAATCTATTTTCATTTCTATTTCATTCATGAAACATTTGATACTTGAAAAAGTATTCTGACTAACTATGATATTTCTTGTGTGATGTTTAAAAGACATGGTAAATACTCGATGGTGACGCATATAGAGGTTTTATAATTATGTTATACAACTAATATGAGTACATTTGGTACACTCTATTTGGCTCAACCTGGACCTTTCAGCAAGTTGGTAATTTATCAACGAAAATTATCGACCATGGTAAAAATAATGTCTTTGACAGAAAAACTCAAACAAATCCGTTTAACACAAAAAATAACCTCATCTATCAGTATGCAGCTAAATTAATCCAATTGATTTAAATAATATAAATCGCGTAATGAAAATATTGAAGCGTTCTCAGAACCCGTCTAAGAATACGCAAACATTGTTTCTGTAAGAACGATAAACAAACACACCTGCGGAGTGTCGGGGCATGCTCCGGCGTCGAGCAACTCGCTGACCACTTCCGGCGCGTCGCTGAGCACTGCGTAGTGCAGCGGAGACTTCTCAGCCAATCCAGCGTTCACGTCGGCACCGTATACAATCAACACCTGAAAAAATAATTAATTCATCATAACAGGAAATATACGTTATATACGACCTTGTTCTGAGCACGGATCCAATGATAGTAGCCGTTTTGGACTGAGGTGATTTGGTAATCACCAGGGCTTATCGGGGGGTTGGTGATCGTAGGGAGTATCTAAACAGTTTATGTACCTTAGCCTCAGTAGAATGGTACTATTCTTAGCCCGGCACCAAATGGCAATATTATAATACTATACAGATGTTTTTTATTACACATAGAAGATACCCGAAACAAATGCATCTGCAAATCCCGCGTCATATGTCGCAGACTGACCTACGCAGCCACAGAAGTAAAAAAATAATAACAGTGAAAATATATAACGATAACCTCAATCAGGAAAATGAGGTCACCTTTAATCTCAGTATCCTGTTGACTTACCTTCACGCACGCCAAACTCTTTGCGCTTGCGGCGCAGTGCAGGGGTGTTGCTTTTTTCTCAGTCTCGCTGTCGCTGGATGTGTCCCAGCTGTTAGGGTTTGCTCCATTTTCCAGTAATAACTTTACGCACTCCTGACTTCCTACTAGGCAGCTGAGATGGAGGCATGTTCTAGAAAATATTTCAAAGAAGTCGAAAAGATTACCATGATGGATATAAAGGAATAAAATAGAAAACTACATAAATGATATTAAATCCAAATTCAGACTTAATGTGTCCAAGAAAAAAAATTACACAAATAAATAAATATCGCTGGACCGTCTGATACAGTTTATTTAAATTATAGACTAACTATATCAATTTATAATTTTATCAGATCATCTACAAATCATAGTCGTATTGTTTTTCTGAGTCCAAACGCAAAATTAAATTAAAATGTTCATCATCGACACTTGAAACTAATTTCCCTAATTTTTTTTTGCGTTGGAACTCATTCAGAACTTATTTCAAATGTTAACTTTAGTATTTTAGTCCAACTTTAGTATGTCCTTACCTGCCAGCATCATCTGCTGTATTTGGATCAAATTTGTCCATCTTTAGCAAGTGGGCGAGTAATTGGCTTTTCCCCTGCCAGCAGGCCCAAAGAGCTGACGTTCTTAGAATATCCTCCGAGTCTGTGGCCATTGTTATAACTTCATCGTACTGCCCTGATTCAACTAGCGACGAAACTTCTTCTGCTTTCGGGAGACTGTTTAGTATGAACTGTATGTCATCTGGAAATTAATTGGAGGTTCAATAAAATTGTTTTGATACACTTGTGTAGTGTTGAGCATGAGTTCTTTATCCAAACTCCTACTTCATCAAAATTTTAATTTAAACTAATCTAACATTAACGTTTAGTTCGTCGGATATTTTTCATATTATTTATTTCACAAATTAACAAATTATTACCAAAGAATGATAACAATAACCTAAAAAAACCACAAAGGTTTATAAGCTAGTATTACTATGAGTGTCCTTTGAAGGTTGTTCCTAAGGTTGAATATATTAACTACTGTGCATAAGAAATTTTCTTAAAAAGCTGCTCTATCACTGCACAATAAAAAATATATTTATTTAAAACAAAAGAACAAGTTACGATAAGTACTTTCTTATTTATCGAATATCATGATCACTGACAATTTCGAGCAAATCCACGGACAACACACAACACATATACGCAACTATTCTCTAACAAAAAATTAAGCACTTACCTAATTCCCAAATATCCCTAGACGGTTTAACCCTTAATCGCTCCGCTAGATCTCCTCCATGTGCAGATTCGTCGCTGGAGATATACCCAGCTTCCAAATCCTCCTCCACAGCTTCGGGCACCTCGTCCATCCCGACGTACCATCGCGAACTGCCTTCGCGGTAAACCTGCGGCGTAGTGTGACGTCAGATTTACGGAATGAGAGCTTGGTTGTTGATAAAGGGTTATTTAAAGTTTTCTAACTAGGCTAGGCGATCAATTATCGAAGGTGAAGATGGTGTTTGTTATGAAAATATAACGCTAATATGTAGAGATGAAAACAAAAACTGCGAGGTTCAGTCGCTGATCGTAATGAAATAGTGAATCTGTCTTTGTAATTATTATAATTGTTTTTTTTTGTAAATATTCTGGTGCTGATGGTAGATTTTATCTGGTTAGTAGAGTAAATATACTTTATATACTTAGATATATTTTACTTGTTGTTTCATGCCGACGAATTAAAAATGTTTAAATAACTTAAAACTTTGATTTCAATTAAACTTTATGCTTCCGTGTTACCGACAACTTTTCGAATACAAGCACTTAACCCACTTAAGTAGTTGTAGACGTCACAAAATAAAGTAAGTATAATTTATAGCACTATCACTTTGTAGAGACACGTGAAAATTTCACCTTTTTCGTTTTGTCACTTTTCTGGCACTCATTTCGCAGCGATGCGTGCCGGTAGCGCTGCGCGTAAGTTCGAATCATGCCGGGGCGCGTGCGCTCGGCTAACTAAACAGAAAACTTCTACCGTGTCATCTGCGCCGATTTATTTTATCATAATCCAGATTCCAATACGAACACAACTTTTCATTTATATTACGGGATTATGTCCTAATTATTTGACTTTAGATACAACAAATCATATGGTTTGATTTATGTGTCCACGTGTTTTGCGTGTGTCTAGCCGATTTACATAACGTTTCTCAACGCTGTTTCTATTTTGTATCGTTTGATGTTGAGATTTTAGAGACAATCTTGTATACCGACAGCTAAAAATATAGTTAGATACATTAAAATTCTCCTACTCCCTACTTTACAATTTATTGACATCTCAGTTTTAATTATAAACTACGTACTATGTAGACTATGTAAGCGAATAAAAATTTGTAACTTTTATGCCAAAATAACTTGTACGCAAAAGTATGTGTAATCCCATGACTTTGAATTAGATGGAAAGAAAACAAGTCATACAGTAACATATTTTTATTTATTTAAAGTTATTTATTTTTGGTTTTATACTTGGTTGGCAATAATATTTTTTATATTTCACTGGATCATACTAATTTTCTCCAATTACTAAATTGATCTTACAAAAAGATCGATTTATTAATTACTTACCAAAATACAATGCTTGTTTTTAATGAATCGTGTAGCAATTATTTCATAATGTAAGCTATAAAGCTGGAAATTGAGTAAACAAAGTGCTATAAAGTGACCGAAACCATACGCTTCACGAGTTATTTGCAAACGATAGAACCAATGATCCAATATTAGAACAATGAATGCGGAATTTAATGTTATACTTAAACAAATATGTAACATAACAACTATGTTATGTTTGATAGAAGGTACCTACATCATCATCATAGCAACATAATCACCTCTATTTTCGTTCCCCCTACTGGGACACAGGGATTTCTCTCTTGACGAGAGAGAATAGGCCTTAATTCACCACGCTGGCCAAGTGCGGGTTGGTGAAATTCGCATGTACTTCAAAATTTCAGAACTAGCTGGTTTCCACACGATGTTTGCTAAAAGTAGGCTGTGTTACTCTGAGTTAGGTAGCTTAGCTATTTAAAGTGAAGTTATATCAAGTTCCAAACAGTTTTAAGCTGGTAAAACCAACGAAGACGTAATGCGCTGCCATTGAAATTAATTATTTCTTTAAATCCTGTGTTTATTGTTTGTACCTGGCACTTAGCACGTCATTGAAGCCTTGGTATATTATGCTCTTATGTGTATATTATGTATGGTACTTTATTCTGTTGGCTCCTGGAATAAGATTCTATTTTAACCATTGTTTAGACATGCGTCCATCCAGCCGAAGATTTCCTTGTGTATTTTTCTTAGCTTGTTAATCATGCTTTAAACCGAACGTAAGGTCATTTATACATAGCTGAGAATTATCATATCAATTATAATTTGCGAGGCAGACTCTTAAGGAATACTTCCGAATGAGACATTAATCGACAAATTTCGGTTAAATGTAAAAAAAACAGTAAGTTTAATTTCTTCATCCATACATGTTTCTCTATCTCTATATATCTCTATTATTTATGTGATTTTGCTAGATATATTAAGTAGAATTCGTCATTTCCATCCAACGGGCTTTCATGGTGTTTAAATGATAACAAATATGGTAAAACTAAAACAAAACATACTAAATGTCACCGGCTAAAACCAATACCTAAGCTGTAGATTTCATGTATATAATAGGAAGCTTATAATAATGTTTATCATTGTTATAACAGTTCATGCTAACAAAAATAAAATAAAATATAGCGGGATAATTCACATAGCAACATCGACAATACTCAATACGTACCGGCTGTTTTTTCTCTTTTTTCGAATCTCGCAAGCCACCCATAGTTCAGTTAAAAGTTTTATATCAACTAAGAAAAAAATTTAATCACTGCATCAAAATAGTTCTAACTATATCGTACAACGCATTCCTGAAGTTTAAATTACCAAACTTTTAAATAAAGATATCTAAATTAAGATCTGAAACACGTGGATCGCATTAATTTTCACACTTGTGAATTAGAACGAATGGTAAAGTTCAGATCAAAATATTTATTTTTACATAATCGCGTATTTTAGCTACAAGTATGTTTGAACATACTGCACTACTGTGAGAAGGCACGGTCTGAAATCAACTCATAATTATGCCGCAACGTTGTTGTAAGCTTTGTTATAAATTTCTAAAAATAACAGAAATTAGGTGTTCCTGAAGGTAATCGCGAACCAAGCCGGTGAAGCTTGTTGGATTGGAAGAGCTTTCGCACAAGACTAACTAGAAAAAAAACTTTCTGCGTCTATCAAACAAAGCTTTCCACCGCTTTGTCTGCTTCACGTGGATTTTCCCATCAGGAATATTGTTATTTCTGTAAATAGTAACTATCTACTAGTTACTAACTAGTCAAGCTGGGCTATCGTTCATCCTAATAGTCCTATAATAAAAAGTCAAGCTGGGCTATTGTTCATCCTAATAGTCCTATAATAAAAATCCAATAAGTCTAATCTTGAAGTGTCGAAAAAAGAATTCGTTTCAGTAGTTACTGAGATTAGCACACCAAACGGACGAACTCTTTGGTTTTATTATATTAGTATAGATACAGAGGCGTTGAAAGAACGCTTTTAGTTGATCATTTATCATATCCGATCGCGAAATAACAGTTCATAAATATAATTTAAAGAACAAAGCCACTTACTACAGAAGATATAGTATAACTTCATGCTTTTCTAAGCTGATTAATGAGTTAAGATTTAAAATATTAAACTAGAGTCTTAAGACTTACAGAATACTTTCGAGAAAACATTAATATTTCAAAATGTCCATTAGCATAAGTCCGTGACTGTTTCTTGAAATGCTCACATTATCTTGATTTAAGATGTTTGAACTACAAATTAAATGCATCACGTTTAAAATTTGACTGACTTATAAAGATTCCAAATTTAAAACGTTATTACGTTTACATTTGGTAGAAATATTTAACACTTATGTTTAAGTGATCGTATGTCGTTTATTCTGAGTACGAAATCAGTATCAAATTGGTAATGTACAAATATTAATTGTTCGTCTTTTTATCCTGTTTACATATTAAATCGGTATAATAAACTTAATATTTCGCCTTCCAATGCCTTCAAATTACTAAATAAATTACATTAAACCTTATTACTATTGTAGAACGGTTCATAATGCCTGGGTATTTCGTTTTTCAGATCGGCGCGGATGGATCTAACTCAGCCGTTCGCAAAGCTATGGGAGTGCAGTACGTTTCGTGGAACTATGATCAAATGGGAGTAGTGGCTACTGTATATTTAGCTGAGGTATTATAATTATGAGGTATTATTTATAATACTCCTCAAGAAAGGCTTTCTTGCCAGTCCCTTCCTGGCCCACCATTCGTAAAAGCACTTGTAAAGAACCCGTATACTAAGGAAGCTTCCTGACTTGACACCTTTCAAAAAAGCTTTAACAAATAAATAAATCTAGCCCTATTTTTTAAACTTGTGTAGCGGGTAACTACTAGATAACTTATACACTCGGAACAAATATCTGCAGGTCTTAAAGCATTTGTCTTGGGGCGGAAATTGAACCCGGTAAATGCTGAGTCACAGGCTTATGTTAGGATCTGTAGATCACAGAGGTTTGTCAAAATGAGTTTTGTTTAATATTTCTAGGAAGGTGACAACACAACAGCATGGCAGCGGATGCTACCGTCCGGCCCCGTGGCGCTGCTACCGCTGGACTCCAAGCGCAGCTCTCTCGTCTGGTCCATGTGGAAGGACAACGCGCTCAATGTCATGAAGCTGCCCGGAGATCAGTTCGTGGATGCTCTCAATGAAGCCTTGGTAAGGACGTAGATCTATACTATTGTAAGGCAATAATCACTTTGCCGAAAACCAGTAATGTTGCATACGTATTCTGAAGTTGGTTACTATTACTACGATCAACATCCGTCTGTAACTTATATTGAAGACTCTTTCACAGTATTTGTGAGTGTCATAAGATAAATATTTACTCTGGAGTGTGAGTGGTAATATCCATTTTATCGAGGTAAAGATGGCGTGAAGACTCTTGTACCTTTATTTATACATTTAAATTGGCAGATAAAATCGGCAGTTTTCGTAGGTTTTTCATGAACAACGTGAAATTTAATCTAAACTATATTCTTGAAACTTTTTTACATTTTCAGTGGAAAGAACATCCCCGCAACAACTTCGTGGACACGGCAACTAATTGGGCTTCGAACGCGTTACGTCAAATAGGCTTACAAGATGGCGCCGTTCGCCAACTACCTCCGTCGGTTCGCGTCGTCGTCAAGGGATCTGTGGCCGCCTTCCCGCTTGCTTTCGGACATAGCACGAAGTATATTGCGCCGGGTGTCGCTCTTGTTGGGTGAGAACCATAGACAATACAAACATATAAACCATAGAGTCATAGACCTCACAAGCGCTTTACGTCTAGTACATCTGGTTATTTTTACCTACCTACTAATTATACTATCGCAAGGTCTTATTTTTAATGTACGGGAGCTATCAGAAAATTAGACATAACTGTGAACCTTTTATTAGTTTCATAGCGAAATGTTACTGAATGATTGCTATGATTGTTTTGAACGTGAAAATAATTTTATAATCCCAGTTTTGTTTAATATAAAAAAACAAGTTCGTTTGCTTCAGTTTATTATCTCAGTTGCTACGCATTACATATACTTGGTACTAGATGGCGCTACAGTGTTCGCAACTTTTCTACTATTTTATGTTCTTATAAAGCCAATGTGAAATGCCCTATATGGTGGCTGGCTAAGAATCGAACCCCTATTTTATCCGATTTAAGGGATTAATACCAGCGTCGTTACTTACTGTGATCTCAACCCGCCTCGCAATCGAGTTTATTATGCCTAATTCTCTCAGACGTTTAATGAGTTTTACTGGGGACCCGTGACCAGTTTAAGAAGTAATATGAGTTGTTACGTTTATGGATTTTTACTTTGTAGGATGCAAAACTGATGATGTATTTTTGTAGTAACGCAGCACATTTCCTAGTTTTTATTTGTAGATTTTGTTCTAGTTTTTGTTTGTTGCAGAGACGCAGCTCACCGCGTTCACCCGATGGCCGGACAAGGGGTCAATCTCGGCTTCGGCGATGTCAAAGATCTCTGCGAAATGCTCTCTAACACTATCTACGCTGGACATGAAATAAGTGAGTCATTTTTACTTGAATATTTATTTCAATAATTGAGGCAATAATTAAATCAATCATTTATTAAAAAGAAAGTATTACATAACTATATCAATTAACTAGCAGCCCCCGCGAACTTCGTCTCGCCATATACTTTTATTTGCAACTATATCCATACTAAATTTCATCGAAATCGAATTTTCCCACGTAAGCATATATTTTCCCGTGGAAGCATGTATTTTCCGCGGTGAAAAGTCTCTCGCCATATACTTTTATTTGCAACTATCTTCTGCATAGGTACTAAATTTTATCTAAATCGATTTTTTCCGCGTAAGCATATATTTTTCCGCCGAAGTATGTATTTTTCCGCGGTAAAAAGTAGCCTATGTTAGGATTAGGATATTACATATTATATTACGATCCAGTGACGCTTACAAGTAGTCTACATCGCATGCTGGCTAGCTGAGCGCGGTGAGTGAGCGACAACCTCTAGACTTTTTTCTAATACTTGCATTTTTAAACTCGTGATATCTTCCGAATGAAATGTCCGAATTGAATAATTCAAAAGGTCATAAAAAGGTATTAAAGCCGTCTTGAATATAAAGTAATTTATTTTGATAAGGATTAATACCAAGGTACAAATGAAGACCCTTTCAAGAGGTGGCATATATAAATTAATATTTTAGAATAAAAAACTGCTTACTGTGACATAACTATAATATTTAGACATATGCTGTCGCGACATTTTTTATAGATAATTATGAGTTCTGCAAAGTCGTAGTACATGATTTTGTTCTATCATCAATAGTTTTCGCAGCGCACGCGACGTAAGGAATTTTTCAGTTCATTTTTTTACACCTTATGTTACATTATTGGAGTTTTAGTAAGGATCCCTAATTTTTTTTAAAATATAATATAGCCTATGTTACTCGGGGATAATGTAGCTTTCCAAATGTGAAAGAATTTTTGAAATCGGTCCAGTAGTTTCGGAGCCTATTCGTTACAAACAAACAAACATATATTTCCTCTTTATAATATTAGTATAGATTATATCAATTTTGACGATTACTTGCATGCACCTTGTGTACTTTGTATATAATACGTCGTTGTTTTGTTTTTACATTTTCTGTGTTTTATGCATGACTAGCCGACCGCCAACAGCTTCGCTTGCTTTTTTTCATAAAATATAGCCTATAACCTTCCTCAAGAAATGGACTATGCAACACTAAAATATTATTTTTAATCGGACCAGTGGTTCCTGAGACTAGCGCGTTCAAACAAACAAACAAACGATAAAACAAACTCTTCAGCTTTATAATATTAGTATAGATTAACTATATGAATATAAACTTTCTTATTTTAGCAAATCCCGCCTGGCTGACGAAATACGAGTCGTGTCGCCAGCGCCACAACCTGCCGGTGCAGGCGGCCGTGGAGGCGCTGCACCGCCTCTACTCCGTGGACGCCGCGCCCGTCGTGCTGCTGCGGAGCCTCGGCCTGCAGCTCACCAACGCCATCTATCCTGTCAAGGTGAAACACAATGTTGTCTAGCACGTCCACCTCACCTGAACGACCTCCCCCTGACCACGCCGGCCCGCTGAGGCCCCTGCCGCGGGACCTGATAGCCCTCGCTCCGGGAACAGAACAACAAAGCGTCTGAAGCCTGACCATCACAATGGGCATGACCACATGACCTAGGGGTCGTTACCCCTAGAGTTGAAGCCGAGGTAAAAAGGCCTAGCGTCGACGCCTCTTTCGGTGCCCTCGCAAGGGGCCTGAAAGGAGACTCGTCGTTCACTCATGTAGGAACACGTAGAGGAGCGCGTGGCGCTGACGGCGAGCCGAATGTTCGCGAATGTTCCACGCCGGCCCACTGAGGCCCCTGCCGCGGGACCTGATAGTCCTAGCCCCGGGAACAGAACAAATAAATAAATATATTGCTGGACAATTCACAAAGCAATATCTAACCCCGTGGTAAGCTAACAGGATGACGACTGTAGCCTGCCCATCACAATGGGCAATCACATCACCTAGGGGACTTCACCACAAGAGTTGAAGCCAAGGCAAAGAGGCCTAGCCTAATCATGAACATTTTCAGTGGAGGCTAGGATTGTTTTAATTAAAGACTTGTTTTAATGACGATTTTATATAGCAAAACAATGTTTGAGGGTTAGCTAGTTTTCCATTTCAGATCTTAATATTTTCTCAAATAGTTATTTATATTACACAGGATTTTTAGTCGTACAAAATTTTCCCATTTAAGCGCTCGTCATATTTACAAGGCAGTACCTAAAATATACAAATAAAACCAGTCTGTATTATTAATCAGTTAAATAGTTATTTACAGGTAGGTAGGTAAATTCGTCACCGTGTAAATTAATATTTCTCTGCTAACGTGTGAACGTGTTGAAATAACCTAGATTGCGTTGTGAAACGGTTTCGCAGTTGATAACCAATGTTTTCTGTTATAGTATCTTTATTATACATCGTATATTGTATAGTCGTCAGCATTATTATCTGGTACTGACTTACTACGCATGATTGCGTCATGCTATTTCACACATATGCTTTTGTTCTTGTGTCGTATTAATTGCTAAGTAAGATAATAGTATAATATCTACTATTGTATAGTAGTAGATTTATATACACGATATAATATTATAAGCGTGGTGATTATACTAAGAATGGGTTCTATGTTTTTATTGAAACAAAATTACAATAAGAGTTACATATTCGGTAAAAATCTTTGAAAACCTCGTACCCATAGTGGGATTTATAGGTTGTTATGATGATAAATAATCATTACCTACATAATACAATGACTCTTGTAGATAACTCAAGCAATTCTGGCTTATTGAGCCTTATAGGTACATACTTGTATTACCTACTCGTTATTTTTGGTATTGTTTCACATAATTTGTAGTTTAAAGCATTTAATGAGGTAGGTGTTATTTATCTCTTCTTATATATAAAAGAAAGTCGTGTTAGTTACTTCACTTATAACTCGAGAACGGCCGAACCGATTGGGTTGAAACTTGGCAGGGAGGTAGTTTAGAGCCGGGAGAAGGACATAGGATACTTTTTACTCTAATATAATGCGGGCGAAGCCGCGGGCGGAAAGCTAGTTTTGAATAAAGATCTTTGAAAACTGAACTGAGTTAGGTAGGTGTTAGAAAATGAAATGGAAACAATTTTAATGTAATGTAATAAACATAACCATAATGCCGTGTTGACAAAATATTTAATTAACATAATATGCAGGTATAGTAAAACCATTTCTAAAATAAACGCCCCTCCACCGAATTCTGTATTTTTTTTCTGTGTATTCTGTTTTTCTGTATTTCCTCTCACACGTTGCAATCATCACGGTTTTGTGGAGGGGAGTTCATTTTTAGAATGGTTTTACTATACTTATATGTACGATTTCTTTTGTTTCAGAAAGCAATTATGTCCCAGGCCACAGCTTGACAGGCGTTATTCGGTAGGTCCCAGTGATATTTTACTTAACTATAGGTACCTAAACCTATGTGATGAGACTTTATCACATTGAGTAAGAGAACATTAACACAAGTTTTCAAATTAAATGCCATTTTAAGTAACGTTTAAAACTAACACTGGTTTAAGTTTTAAAACTAGTTTCAGTTGTATGGAAATAACGTAAATTCAATTAATTTGAAAACTCGCGGACGCGGTGCTGTAAGGCGTGATTTTTCCATTAAGTACCTATTTGATTTGAAGCTAGTCTTAGAAACTTAATTCTGAAGATATGTTTAAATTAGATATTCAGTATTATGGCTAATATTTTTTACAAAAATGCCATGTTAAGCTATAAAAGGTGTTCAATACCTAACTGTTTTGTCCTTTCTGTGTTTGTTTACCTATGCAGGTATACCTTTAACTGAAATTATTGAAGTACCTAATATATAAATATGGTGTATTGTTTTTATGCTTTAAACATGTAATAAATAACTCTTTAAACAAATGCCAAGAGTTTGACTTTGTTGTAAATTAAGAATTGCTTTTGTTAGGTAAGTACAAATTCTTTATGGTACCTTAGTTAGTTTTTATAAACTAATCTTTGCTAACCAGTTAAAGGCGCACTCAGTATCAAGTGTTTAACCCAATGTTAGTAATTTTCTTAACTCGCTCCAATAATAATTGATTCTGCTTCACATTCAAACAGCTGCTATATCCCTCGCACATACAATGAACTCAGGCTAGACATGACGTCACAAAATGGCCGACCGGACTGACGCCATCTTGTTTTTTACGTCATGTACCAATCACAACCTTATCATAAAGTGCTAAAGTAGTATTTTCATTAAACTGTTTCACAATGCGGTTGATGTAAACATTTTATACAAACATGTGTGAGTCAACAGCATTCAGTCCGATATTATTCACGTTTCTCTCATGTTTTGTCTTGTCTCAAATTCTTAGAATCATGTGATTCTATGGAACGGTAGATTATTAAATTCTTTATAACTAGGTTCTAAACAACTTAACTAATTACCTACTGGAAAAGTATTCTGCTAATTTAGACTATTAATTGATTCTCAGAATTTGTTATTCACTAAAAGGTATCTAATCCTATTCTCTAAACTCTAAATGGATTATGTACCTATCAAACATAATAGTATTAAGCAAGTCCATACTTTAAGTACATAGGTAATTAGTTAGGTATCTCTTAATTTTAATACGAACTTGTTCCACATTATTAAATTTTATACTATTACGAGTACATTAATGGTAGCTAGGTAACTGCTAAGTTACTGACGTAAACATTTTACGCTATAAAGTAGGTAGGAAGGAACTTCCTTATCTTTACTGCTATAACCTTATGTACCTATTAAAGTAAGTTGTGTCGGAAATGAAAGGTTTATTATATTATTATACAAGTTTATACTTGAGATGGCTATGCACATTCAATGTGGTGAGCTTTTTAAAGTATATTTCATTGAAGATCTCTCCAGAGGTTAGGACTAATTTCCTTATTTGATATAAGTTTTATGTTTTGGGTAGTTTTAGGGAATTACCCCAAAAATTACCCAAAAAAACTACTAAAACCCAGCCTGGGTTTGCTTCTAAACTTAAATCTAATTATATCTATCAATAATATTTTGCGTTTAAACTAGTGCGAGTAATTATTTACAAACAATCATTTTCAGTTAATTATTTCCTGTTCATATAATACAGTTGTTATATTATAGGTAACTGTTTTAATATTTTCTTTAGTGTACTATTTCTTTTTTGAAGCCGGCGATATTTTTCGTCTAATGTTTGGAACTTTCGTTTGATTTTGTCTTGAAACTCAGGCGTATCAAATATAGAGTCTTGGTATGGAATGTTTATTTCGGCTTCCACAGAATTGTCGTCATTAAATTCTGGTTTCTCCCTTTTGACTTGGAACTCTGAGTGTGAAGGTCTGGAGTTATCAAAGCTATTTGATTCGAAAACAATTACCTTTTTATCTTTTAATTCTTTTATTATATTCTTAAGTACAAAATTCCTTTTTTGAAGGCGGCGATTTTTTTGTTGGCTACATTTTATGCGTTTGGCGGTGTTTAGCCTTAAATCTTTTCTTAATTTGCATTTTCTAGTCGTATCCATTAGGTCTATTTCCAAACGTTTCATTTCGGGTTCTGAATTTCCACGACCAGATCGGTCGGAAAATTTTTGACCAATAGAATTCGAGTTCGAATCATTGATTGCAGGAGTTTCTTTTTCTAATGTTATTTCAATTTGGACCGAATTTGATAGATTACAGTTCTTTTCTGATACATTTTGATCCATCGAATCATCAGTATCTGTCGAAGAAGTTGACTGATCACTCTGTGCTCCCATGGGTCCCAAGTTCACTGTCGGTTTTGATGTTTTTTTGACCAATCGACGACCTTTTTCTGTGTAGGATACATCTGCTTCTTTGAAATGCAATGAGCAGACAACACAAAATCTTGAAGGTTGCCAATTGTAGTCTCGCCTGCTTTTGCGCACAATGGCGATCCATGCATCGCGCATAACTTCATCAGTCGGCAACCTGCGAAAAGGGTAAAGGCTCGAGATAAGATTACGATTTATCCGATCTTATCGGCTACCTAAGTAGAAAACCAATAGTAGAGAAAAAGGGTTTGCAAATCTTGAGCGCTCATATTTAATCTCTTTGTGCTTCTTATAAACAAAGACATAGGTACTGTACTAGTAGTAGCTTTAACACCATTCTCCGAATACATTTCTTACTGCTCGGTATACATTGAATATTTGCATGGAACCCGAGAGAGATAATTAGACTACCTACTCAGGATGATTACCTAGTAGGTAATACCTACCATATTCGTCTTACCTTGGTATAATGCATTGGTTTTCCAAACAAATAAATTGTAAAGCTAGATCTAGATGTTCCCATGTTTTGGGCTAACATTCGTTGCTGCAATCTGGCAACATTGACTCAATCAATATCGAGGTTCTGCGTCATCGAATTGCAAGTTAAAGAAACAAACTTACCGATGAAATGATATTCCATCATCTTTTTTTTGTTTTTGTGAGCAACTTTTGCAATGTTTAAAAATACACGACGGCATTTTAGGTCATATTCCACGTCACTCGTGAGTCTCGTGACGTTAGAACAGCGCGGCGCTATAGTCCGAACTGCGCAGAGATTGTATTCGCTTTTATTTTCGTATTTGCTTTTTTTGATTCATGCGCAGAATAAAAAGCTTGTCTCTGATATGATTTGATTGATTGATAATGTCCAGGAAAAAATGCGAGTTTTAGAACATTATTTTAAACTAACTTTTATTGGATAAAGATTATAAATCGTAGTTTTTTCCACCAATGGTGACGAGTTTAACTTCTAATATCTTAAAGGAAAATCATTCGTTAAAGATTTTTGTTTAATGAACTAATATTCCTTAGATGTTTGTTAGAAAATTGAAACGTAAATTAATCGCTCAACGTGTTTTTATAACATCTATAGTTGGGTATTAAGTTTTACAAATTCTATAGTATTTTTGTCCCTAAATTCCCACGAAGACTTTACAACTACTGCGAAGGGGACCTTTGTCATTATCCTGTCCCTTTGTGACTATTGGATAGGGCCCAGAAACCGTTACATGACCAGTCTGACTCACGTGGTATTTTTACCTGCAGCTGCCCTTTCAAGGTTTCTATCGTTGACGATGCATATGTAATGTAAATTCATAAGTAATAATTTTATGTAGTCTAGGGCTACATTTAGTTACTTGTAAGTACTTATAAAAATAAGAACATTAAATTAAAAATTCAAACGCCTTAGTTTAGTTGTATGTATCCTTATCAGTAGTGAAGATATCTGAACCACAAAATGCGTACGTGAACTGATAAGATAACAAGTTTACAACTGCGTTGGTGTTGTTTTGCGTGTTAGATTTTACTTGAACTCTATGAACCGGACTTTGTTTCTGAGAAATGAATAATTATGACTACTATGTACCTATTATAGATAGACCTATACCATCTTTTCTCACCTTTTAAACTTTCCCTGTTCTACAAAGACTCTTTTAAAACCAAAAGCCCAGCCGTTTCTTGAGTTATAAAATTACAATGAAAAGTGTCATTGATTGTTATTTATATATCTAGATAGTATTCTACCTATATATTTTTTTATATTTATCAGCTATTATATGTATTTACTTATTTAGTCTTGCTAAACTTACTATGTAACTAAAAAAACCCTATAAGTACAAAGGTTGCTATACTTACCCATCTGCTAAAGGTTAAAACCATCATTCGGTCTATAATGAGAATTCAGTCATGTGTGGGTTAATGGAATTTACCGTGGCGGGGGCATGCCGATCAATAGCCTGTAGTCTTATCTCCCTCTCACTCGCCTTCGCCCCGCATGCATCTCTCTCTCTCGCAGCTCGTATGCCCTCTATGACCTTCTCGGTTTTATAAGATTCTAGCGGACCCGCCCGCGGCTTTGTCTGATTTTTCCTACGACACTATTCTAAAACCAAAACTCATAAATCGGCCCAGTCGTTCTTGAGTTATTACAACTAAAGATGACATTGATTTTTATATCTATTATTAAAAGATGAACAATGGACATTGAACAATCTATTTTTCAATTCTATCTCAAATACTTATTAGTACTTACGTTCTTTTGAATGTTTTTACACCGGGAATTAATCATTAAACTGTAGAATACAAAATGTTATTATTAGTCACATTTTATGAACTTTATGAGTCGTACTTGAGTCATAGGTGATATTAGAATTTACCTGCCTAAAATTCATAACCCTACTAGTAAGTAGCTACTAGTTAGGCAGGTATCTTTCTAGGTGCCCAATTTTATACCTTTAAAATACTCATTTTGTGACTTTGGTAGGTACCTAGATGTATAGTCCGTTTAGAATTTAACTGAATAAGTACTTACCTAGGTAATCTGTAAAAATCCAAAATGAGAAAATAAAATAAGGTCTCGGTATTTCTAAATATGCCCGAAGACGTAAACAAGTCAATTGAGGTAGGTAGGTACACGTTGTGATGTGGTGATAGGTTGGTACAGTTGGCTACATTCCCTCAATAATATCTGGGTTAGGTACTTAGTTAAATAGGTAATTATTCTATTAAGATACTAGATTATTATAACTACTTAGGTAGGTTTAGCAATTTGTAAAATTTCAAGTAAGTATTATTCTGTGCATGTGTGATTTATTAATTTATAAATAAGGTCATAAACAAATGATTCTCTAAACATAATATTGTTATATGTTATCTACTAATTTATCTAATTTGGTACCTAGTTGTATCTTAATTGCAGATTAGGGAGGTACCTACCTACTACAACGGTATCTTGATTACAAAATAAAGAACAAAATATTTCTTTATTTACATTTAAAATGCAACATGACTTATTTAGCATTATTACTATGTTCTGACGAGTCATACTTTGTACACTATAATTAGGTAATTTTAGTATTACATTTTTATATGTGTTTAATGTATGACAATAAATGATATGAATATGAATATTTATTATCATCACTTCACATCATTATAAATCGAGATGAATATTTCTGACGCCGATGTTACAGCATGCGGAACAAAGTATTGATCCATTTTCTACGTTCGTATGAACTCGGAAAGCGTCGGTTAGCTCGACCAATGAGAAGCCTATGTTCGCCGCCATTTTGAAGCAAATGACGCAGTTGCTATCGCCCCGCGGCCCCCGACAGCGTCGTGTATAAATAGGACGCATGACGTCATGCGCCCGCATTACCCGCTCAACCTTAAGACAACGTGGACGTGATTGTGTGTGAAGTGCTTCAGACTGATTGTGCCTGGTTGGATTCAGGTGTGTAACTCCGCCATCTTTTCTGTTTTGCCCTAAATCTAAATATGGGCTACAGCAATAAAGAAATTTCCATCGCTGATTTTTGCGAAAGTAAAACCGAATCCCTCTCTAACTGGGTTCGACAAGTTAAAAGTAAATCAAATAACGCCAAGACTAAGAGAAAACGTGACTTGAGGATAATCGCCATTTTGAGTAACTCTCTGACTCGTGCCGAGGGTGAGCTATTTACGAAACAAAGAGAACGCGCTCGAAGGTGGGCGCAAATGCAAGCAGACCTTGGAATTAGCAACAAAGAAGAAGACCTGGCCAGACGACAACGGGAAAAAATCGATAATATTTGGAAGAATGATCTTAGCGGTTTAGATAGTTTTTTCAAAGACTTAGATAATGTAAAGCCCTTGCAAGTAGTTCACTAGTAGGGAAAATTAGGTTATATAAATTGTTTTTGTATCTGTGATATTATGTAGGATGTTTTTAAATTACAGTCCCATTGCGTTTCGCGTGGGTCTGCATCCAACGGCCGCCATCTTGGTCGCCGCGGGCGTCGCGCTGCTAACTACACAAATGGGTTTGTAACGGTATCGTGCATTTTTAGTTTTTATTAGTTCAATTTTAGAATAAGTAAAGTAACAAATGTATTTCGATTCTCTCTATCTCGATAGTTAAATTGGAAATTTTATTTATTCATATTGAATAAGACAAATTGTAACATATGTTTAAGTATGAAAATAAAAGATTTTTATTGAAAATATTCTTGTTGTCCCCTGATTTACTTGACAATTTTCTTTACCACAAACCTAAATGTGTTATTCCATGAGTCATCGCTCGATCATCACTTCGTGGAGGACAAAGGAGCTAACTGCGCAGCTGGTTGGAGGTTTCGAGAATTATGCGTCATCCGCTGCGCCGCCGCGTCATTCGCTGCGCATGCCAACTAGCATCCGCCCCGCCCCTGCGCGGCGCAGACTAACGGCTCTCACGTGATCAGAGGTTCCAATCGTCAGCCCACTAGGTAAACGTTAGGTGACTGCGACATTTCAAGCTTTAGACAAAATTAGTCAAATATCATCTTTTGTTTGGCCCTTTCGGGGGTGTTTTCGTGTAACAATGCCTTTAGCCCAGAGTTCTTCCGAGCTACACCCTAAGCTGAGATTCTCTGAACGCCGACGCTGGCTGCTCGGCTTCGCTGTCGTCTACCAGATCACCTGCACCCTTGCTGCCCGGCAGCGCTGAACGATACTGAGCATAAGAAGTTAGTCAGAATTTGTCACCCGGTGAGTCATTTGTTTCAAAAACAATGAACATCAATTATATCCGTCTAACCTACAACTGTTTAAAAATACTCGTGTTATCGTAACATTATTGTTAGGGACACTATTGTCTTAACATTTCCTCCAGCAGGCAAATGTTTCGCACGGATATAATAGGAAGGATGGCGATCTGGTCAGTCGAAGGCGGAGCCAGCGAACAAATGAGGACGAGTGGTCGGCGTGTGCCGCGTCGCTGGCCCGATGGAACCTTGCTTCGCGGCGCACCGACACTTTCACTTTTAGGTAACAGTCAGGTCAATGCAATGTATCATTTCACAATCTACGGAGAACGTTATAAAGGCTACGGACACGAAGGCAACCGTCACACCGACTCGGCCGGCGCATCGAATGCGACAGTAGAACAATAAAAACCTTGAAGTGGCGGTCATGTATAAGGAAATGAATTACGGCGAACACTTACTTCCTATGAACGTGGGCTGATGTAACTCGTTTGAAATCTAAAATGCAAACATTCTGAAAATGAACTTGAAGCTAATAGGGTACTGCACTGAAATTAATAGGGACTGGCGTACAAGGACAAATTGTTACGGTGAGTTGGTTTTGATATCAATTTTGTCATTATCGACTCTAGTTTAATGGAAACATCTGAGGAAATTTGTTTCTCTGTCTGTGAAACAACTCTATATATAATGACCTGAAATGAACTGTTCTGAACTCTAATATAACCAGATTATAGCTTATAAGTATTACAATAAAAACGCATTTTTAGGAAAATAGTAGGAAACTACAACATATTCTGAATGTTTTGAAAACCTTACAGTTGACTATGGAGCGGAACAAGCTGTCATGATCAAACTACACACTTACGAACTATGAATGCAAGGTGGTCCTTCCCTGCGGTGAAGGCTAGCCGGGCTCCCGTTGAAACCACAACCCCACAACCTAAGCCCAGCTAAGTTCCCCGGTACCTGAACTATAACTGACAAAATTATGCTACTATGAACATATTTTTAATCTTTCGTTGGATGTATTATGAAGCTGATTGCCTGTGTTTCTGAATTAGCATACACCGAAAGAGGTAAGCGAGTTTAACTCTGTTCTAAATGAGACTCACTAGGTACATTAGGAGAAACGTTTAGTCTCACAGAGCTCTCAGATTAATTTTACATCTAACGTATATATAACCAAAACTTGACCTCGAAATAACATAATTTCTCCACTTCTCCGTCGAAAGACGGCTAGGGCCCGCTAACTTTCTTTTGATTACAGATAAAGCGTATTGTCCGTAATGCGCATAAATAATAGCACACTCCGCTATTTAATAAAATTAAATGAATGTAGTCCCAACATAAAAAGCCAACCTTTTCTACAAAAGGAAACATTCTGAATGAAGAATAAATAATCAAATAGGCATTATTTTATGTAATCTGCAGTGACAATAAACAAAATCTTAGGAAGCTTGACAAAGTAAAAGTACCTACTTGACAAAGTACTATACTCCCTTCGTGTTACTATCCGGAATCATCGTGCCATTATCACAAATAAATACTCATGAACTCATTACCTACATCTAAAGCTTGTGGAAGGAATTCGACGAGAAATAACTCAGCTATGAGTCATACAAAAATCCATTATAAATCTACAATACAAACCCTGCCATAAACTACCACTTCTTACTTACAAAAGGTATGTGGAATATCTACCAATTGTACATAAATTGGGGCGCAATAAGGTTTTCTTTACGGGAAACCGGTTTTTGTTTAGCTTTTGCTCGGCAGGTGTATAGAGGTCGCGGTTGCAGCTACACTTTCCAACCTTGCGGCCGGCCTTACGGTTCTGCATCTATGAACTGCCCGTCGCATCTCGCGGCGCGGCGGCGACGCTCTACTGCTGTTCTAACGAGCGGTATTTAGTTGGTGTTTCTCTTAACATTTGCACGGGCTTCTGCCCTTTATTTGCTAACCGTTATTTATTCAGGTAGACTGGATCTGCAATGCTACTTTGGCGCCAGAATTCCTATGCTTCTGAAAACTGGTGATCACTTGAACACCCTATACCACACAGGAAAAATTAAGGATCTGTGTAGGTTACGACCAAAAATCACGATACCACAACGAGGTATGACTTACATAAGGGAGATATTTTTACAAATTGCATGCTATTATTGTGACTAGCTTGAAAATGACGGGGCAAGGTGTAGAATAATTGAATGTTTGTGTTATTTATAATATCTTCGTAGTTAAAATTTAGCAAAGTATGGAGCTGGTTGTGGAAATGACGTTGAGGAATGCATATCAACATACACTGAAATGATTGGCTCTAAGGAAATATACAATGAAACGTCAACCGTTAATAATTTAAAAATGAAAACCTCTGAATGCAATAAGTACCTATTATATTTTAGTATTTTGAAAGACTGCCTAGATTGGACTCAAAAGTGTCAAGTATGTATTAAAATGTTCGTAGTTAGCTTTATGGACCAAGAGCCCGTGATGGCCAGACCTTCCTTTAATTCACAAGCGTGAAAATTCTTTCATGTGTATGTCTAACATAGGTAAGAATAACCCCCAAACATGAAACCTGGATCGCGGTTGCTTTGGGAGATAACCACCTTTTACCTGTTATCTCCCAAAGGAACCACGATCCAGGTTTCATGTTTGGGGGTTATTCTTACCTATGTTAGACATACACAAGAAAGAATTTTCACGCTTGTGAATTAAAGGAAGGTCTGGCCAGACCTGGCTCTTAGTATAGACTAATAACCTGTGATGGCCAGACCGTCCTTTAATTCTGAAGCGTGAAAATTATTTTATGTGTATGTCTAACATGGGTAAGAATAACCCCCAAATATGAAACCTGGATCGTGGTTCCTTTGGGAGATAACAGGTAAAAGGTTGTTATCTCCCAAAGCAACCGCGATCCAGGTTTCATGTTTGGGGGTTATTCTTACCTATGTTAGACATACACATGAAAGAATTTTCACGCTTGTGAATTAAAGGAAGGTCTGGCCATCACGGGCTCTTAGGTTATTACAAAACATAACATACAAATTAACTATTTTATCCCTGCATTATTGTGTAAATATTTATAGATTTCTTGTATTGGATTAATTTGCGCAATTTGAATTATTTTTGATTTGTTTTTCTATTTCGAGTGTTCTGTTTGCTCAGTTACCATAGATTGGCTGAAATATTACTGAAGCTATAGATATATACTTTCTGCATTGCTGCTTTCCCTTTCATTGTTTCTTCAGCGGCGTAGATTTGCACAAAGTCTGTCTTGGAAATCGACTTCCAACCTAATATTAATTGTGGATCCTACCTTGCCTCTAAAAGTAGCCTACCAATAATTACCATCCAAATTCATGACTTCGAATTGAGAAAGAAATAATGATATCAAAGGAACAGGCACTTTCGAAATACATTTGAAGGTAAACAATTTTATTTATTATCTAATTAGATTCTTACTAATATCTCTTAATTCCGTTACATTACTTAAAAGCATTTTTTTTCTCTGTTTAGGAGCTGTTGAATTTACGATCATTGAATAGGCAACCAACTGGTTCAAAGAACCTACGCTTGAGCACAGAGACTCTCAGTTTATGTCTAGGCACGTGAAATTATAACAATATGCTCAGTTTAAAATAGTTATACCTATTTGACTATTCAAACCGTAAACATGGCTATTTATCATTAAAAAAATTGGAGAAAATAATCGGACCTTTGGTAACAAAGTAATGTCACTATTTAAAGCGGTCAACATTCTCATATTGTTATAATCTGGTTGGTATGTTAAAGTTTATTTTATTACCTACTTTCTATAAATTCTCAAAACGTATTCCTGAACTTAATAATTATTTTTTTCTAACATTCGTAAGATAAGGTAACCTACGATTTTTTCTTTATTTTCAGTTAGGTCTTAAACTAAATAAACACCTATACTGTCAAAACCAACGTCGACGTTGCTTCTTCATGATGAACACTATATAGCTGATTGATAGCTATCAGAGCTGCAATACTGCAATTTAATGACCTTAATTACACCAGGCTCAAAGAAACCCAGCATTAGGCCCACACCACTGCGCGGCTCACCGCAGCCCAGAGTACCTCAATGTGCGGTCACACCACACCATAACTTAGCGTCATTGATGCCCAGTCCGCTTCTAAAATTTAACGCTGCTGCCTCCTTAGAGCACAGCGTTTATCTTAGGTTGGTTGTACACATCGTAAGGTCTCTCGGAAGATCGACATGATTTTTTGTACCTCTGCTGCCTCGCAAGAGCACAGTATGGAGTCAGATCGCTGCTGCCTCGTATGGGCACAGTGTTCACCTTCGCCTCTACAAAAGGAATATAAAACCTGGCAAGGACAACAAAATGGAAAAACCAAAATTTTATTATAGTAAACAGAGAAATATGCACCGTTGCTACCTCGCAAGAGCTCAATGATATGCCAACGACCGCTGCTGCCTCGCCCGAGCTCGGCGTTTACGCTGTTTACTATCTCATACAATCCAGCGCCGCTGACGCCCAAGTGCATCACTGGACTGGAATCCAAAAAGTGCAACGTGGTTCATTAAGTGCGTCACTGGTGTTAATAGGTGCATCACTGGTGTTCTAAAAGTGAACCGCTGGTGTTGTTAAAGTGCATCGCTAGTGTTCACGATGTGCGTCGCTGGCTTGCGCGAGGTGCGTCACTGGCTTGCGCGAGGTGTCTCCGCCCTGGGCGTGCTGTGCAGCGGCGTGGTTCCGGGGCTCCGCATGTCTTCAGCCTGCTTCGCTACTCGCTACACATTTAGAATCGAAAAGTACAATTATAATGTAAGTATAGTAAGTATCAACTTAAATGTACTCTTCGATAATCAGGTTCAATTCCTGATTTAAAGCTGTACACTAAGAAGTATTATTTATATGGAAAAGATATAAATTCTGCCAAAGCCTAACATGCAAAAGTCGTAAATTCCACCCTAGCTACAAGGCATGAAACGCATTAGCAACTTCTACGTCACAGATTGTCAAATATGTAACTATCCAGCGAGCGATATCTGATCTAATATATTTTTATCACTAACCCTCTAACCCACAGCCTATGGCAAAAACACCTAAATCTAAGATTTTACTTCCCATAGCATTGGGATTAAATAAACTTTGGATCACCGCGGTCCACATATTCTCGTGTATCTTTACAGGATTGCAAACTCTGCCTTCATAATCTTTGAATCTTGGGCGTTGGCACTGCAAGGGCTGTCCTGTGTCCTAGTCCGAACCTTGAGCCGGCGGCATCCAATTACCGCGAGTCTAGAGGGCCTTGCATCGCAAGCGTCAACCTGTGTCGTGGCCTGGTCTTCGAGCCTGCGCTCTCCGGTCAACTCGAGTCGAGAGCCACTACAGGCGTCTGCCTGTGTCGTGTTCCGGTCTACGAGCCTATGGTCTCCGGTCAGCTCCAGTGCAGAGCCACTGCACCATCCTGGATCCTGATGCCTGATGGTGACTACTCCGCTGCGGACATCAGCCTGCACCTTGGACGGGTCTCCACTGCGGGCCTCGGTCTGCATCCTGCTCGGCACGCTACAGCAGGCATCAGCCTGTGTCGTGATCCGATCTTCCGAGTCCAGAGCCACGGTTGGCGTTAGCCTGTGCTGTGTTCCGGTCTTCAAGCCTGTGGTCTCCGGTCAGCTTCAGTCCAGAGCCACTACAGGCGTCGGCCTGTGCTGTGTTCCGGTCTTCGAGCCTGCATTATGCAGTCAGCTGGAGTCATGAGGCACTGCAGCGTCATCCTGGATCCTGATGCCTGATGGCGACTACTCCGCTGCGGGCATCAACCTGCACCTTGGTTGGGTCCTCACTGCGGGCCTCGTTCTGCATCCTGCTCGTCACGCGACAGCAGGCATCAGCCTGTGTCGTGATCCGATCATCAGGCCTGCGGTCTCCGGTCAGCTCGAGTCCAGAGCGACTGCAGGCGTCAGCCTGTGTCGTGGTCCGATCTTCGAGCCTGCGGTCTACGAGCAGCTCGAGTCCAGAGCCCCTGCAGGCATCAGCCTGTGTCGTGGTCCGATCTTCGAGCCTGCGGTCTACGAGCAGCTCGACTCCAGAGCGCCTGCAGGCGTCAGCCTGTGTCGTGGTCCGATCTTCGAGCCTGCGGTCTACGAGCAGCTCGAGTCCAGAGTACTCCAGAACCACACAGCAGGCGTCAGCCTGTGTCGTGGTCCGATCTTCGAGCCTACGGTCTACGGGCAGCTCGAGTCCAGAGCGCCTGCAGGCGTCAGCCTGTGTCGTGGTCCGATCTTCGAGCCTACGGTCTACGGGCAGCTCGAGTCCAGAGCGCCTGCAGGCGTCAGCCTGTGTCGTGGTCCGGTCTTCAAGCCTGCGGTCTACGGGCAGCTCGAGTCCAGAGCTCCTGCAGGCGTCAGCCTGTGTCGTGGTCCGGTCTTCAAGCCTGCGGTCTACGGGCAGCTCGAGTCCAGAGCGTCTGCAGGCGTCAGCCTGTGTCGTGGTCCGGTCTTCAAGCCTGCGGTCTTCAATCAGTTCGAGCCCAGAGGTACTGCAGACGACATCCTCATCTTCGAGCCTGCAGTCTCCGGTCAACTGGAGTTATGAGGAACTGCAGATTCACCCTGGGTTCTTTTGCCCGATGTCTGATGTTGACTACCCCACTGCGGGGACCTGTACCTGATCATCAGCCTGCACTCTGGTCAAGTCTCCTCTGCGCGCCTCAGCCTCCACCCACATGAGACCCATCCTGGACCGGTCTACACTGCGGGCCTGCAAACTCATCAGCCTGCATCCATATGGGCTCTTCACTGCGGGCCTCAGCCTGCATCCAAGTCGGGTCTTCACTGCGAGCCTCAGCCTGCATCCTGGACGGGTCTTCACTGCGGGCCTCAGCCTGCATCCAAGTCGGGTCGTCACTGCGAGCCACAGCCTGCACCCTCATTAGCCTGCATCCTGGACGGGGCTTCACTGCGGGCCTCAGCCTGCATCCAAGTCGGGTCTTCACTGCGAGCCTCAGCCTGCACCCTCATTAACCTGCATCCTGGACCGGTCTCCACTGCGGGCCTGCAAATTCATCAGCCTGGATCCATATGGGCTCTTCACTGCTGGCCTCAGCCTGCATCCAAGTCGGGTCTTCACTGCGAGCCTCAGCCTGCATCCTGGACGGGTCTTCACTGCGGGCCTCAGCCTGCATCCAAGTCGGGTCTTCACTGCGAGCCTCAGCCTGCACCCTCATAGCCTGCATCCTGGACGGGTCTTCACTGCGAGCCACAGCCTGCACCCTCATTAGCCTGCATCCTGGACGGGTCTTCACTGCGAGCCTCAGCCTGCATCCTCATTAGCCTGCATCCTGGACGGGTCTTCACTGCGAGCCACAGCCTGCACCCTCATTAGCCTGCATCCTGGACGGGTCTTCATTGCGGGCCTCAGCCTGCATCTAAGTCGGGTCTTCACTGCGAGCCTTAGCCTGCACCCTCATTAACCTGCATCCTGGACCGATCTGCACTGCGAGCCTCAGCTCGCATCCAGGTCGAATCTTCACTGCGTGCATCAGCCTGTATCTTGGATGGGTCTTCACTGCGGGTCTTCACCTACAATCAGCCTGTATCCTGGACGGGTCTTCACTGCGAGCTTCAGCCTACATCATGGTCGGGTCTCCACTGCGGGCATCAGCCTGCGTCCTACTTGGATCTCCACTGCGGGATCAGCCTGCATCCTGAATGGTTCTCCACTTCGTGTCTCCGCCAGCCCCCTTTCGCCGCACCTTCGCTTCTCCAGCCATCCTGAGTCCCGCTCACGCTGCATCTGCGCACTCGGCCAACAAAAGCGGCAAGTTTGCGGCATAAGCGTTATTTTCAGAATATCTTACTGCCGCCACCACCTGCTTGCTTCCAAAACTACCCGAGCTTCGTGCATCGAGATGTCGAGAGTTTAGTGCCCTTCTACTGCTACTGCTCTTCAATCCATCGAGACTGTCTTCCTATGGTATGGGTTAACCTATTAGTTTATAACTTAGTGCTATTCCTAATAAGTTGTTCACAGGGAATTAATTACACCACAGGACAAAGCTAGAATGTTGATCAATTTAAAACAAATGCCACTATAATAACGAAATGAGGAAAGAATTTAAAATTGAAAAACCAATTTGACTACCACGTCGTCTAACAATGACCAAATAACAAAAACCTAAGCGAAAACTCAGCGAGCCGATAACCGATTGATGAAATTGTAAGACATCTCTTATAAAACGAATAATGCTATGACGAAATTATTTATTTGACAATATGACGAACTGATCTGCTGTGTGTACGTATTTAGCTTAGAATAAATAATATAATTAATCTAAGGTATTTAGTAATGTCAATCTTGTGTATGCTTGCTGGTATTGTTTTGCCAAACTGCTTTTAGATGAAACTCGTGTAAGATTTATATTGTATGAAGGTTATCACTGCATTTGTGTATATTGTTTTGTGCATGTGCATTGTAATAGACAAAATGTTTCTTAGCACTTTATGCATTTATAAGACACATGACACAACAATAAAAACTAACCCATTAACAATCCAGGACTAATTTGTATTTGTGTGCCTTATTGTTATATCGTTTGATACTAGTAGTATTTTTCGTAAAATTATAAAATTAAGTAGGTAGGTGGGATGTTAACAAGTCTTTTGCAGATAAATACTTACAGGACAGGAAAAGGTATACCTATTCATTTATTTTATCGTTGGAAAATTAAAAAGACAATTAATTATAATATAAAACAATAGATCCAAAAGGCCAATTATATAAAATGTGTATTCGTCTACGATTAATGATTTCTTTTCAGAGACTTTTCAGTATTTTTTAATCAAACACGCATTAATTAGTTTTAAGTATAAACCAGTTACTTACTATTTTTTTCCAGATAAATAAATATATTTAATAATTTAATCTCTATCCTTAAAAAAGGGTATAATGTCAATAACGATGCATTTTCAGGGATTGATACTTAAATTTCAGCTTTTCTTTAGCATACGAGCCCTAATACAATATTTCAGATGATTTACCTAATCACACTTAAGCTAAAAATTATAAATAAAATAATTTAATGTTAAAACAATGAAGATATAAAATGCAGAAGAAAATACAAGTTATTTTATGAATTGGCGTGTCATGAGAAATGTTCTGCGTTCTGGTATGGCACTTCCAGGTGCCCGTCGATGTCGTTGTGAAATGTCCTGCAAATCAGGGAATTAATTCCCCGCCGACTCCGCTACGGAACTATGAATCCGCTACGGAATGATCGGCGACGTTCTCTTACAGGCAGAGCCAGGCTTGGTCCCTCGACTTCGGGTACACGACAGAACAAAGCCCAAAAGAAAGTGCCTAAATCACTTCACCACCATCTTAGTTTTAAGTTCAGTGATGCAATCCAACACATGGGGTAAACAGCGCAACGTTATTCTAGTTGGTAAGATTACTTGCAGCGTTTACAGTCATGAAGTTAAAAAAAACTGAGGCAGTATTAAAAAAATTGCACAAAAAAATTACAACAGCATCAAAGATTGCGTGGTTAAAATATCAAGAATTGATAAACGAAAAAAATACCAGGGATATAATGGTAAGAAAAAGAAACAATAACAATTGAAATTTCAGGAATAAAATGATTTATGCAATAAAGATGAATCCAAGAGAAATGAAATGGAAAACACAAAGAGATGGTCGGTAAGACTTATACATTTAATTGGCAGGTTATGCACGTAGCACCAACATCATTTTTAAGATATGCATTTACCTCAGTTGGAAACATCAATCAACCCAATAAGCTGTTTCGGTAAGCTTTATCTTTGCCCGTTCAAGGATTTTCAGAAATTAATCAACAACATAATTTAAGAATCGTAACTTATCCACTAAGACAGGTGAATTGGAGCTGTTAAAATCGAGACCATAAATTCTAAACCTACAATTAAAGGTAATACAAATAAAGAAGTACCGTAAAACACTCCAACATTGCCACCGAGGGTAATTTTGCCCGAAGACCAATTTTTAAGCAAAACTTTTAATAGCAAAAATATCTGAATACTATGGTGACATTTATTGACTTTGGTAGAAAATAGGTTTTGTGTTTAGCACCACTGTCTATTGGATGTAACGCTAAAGTCACTCAGTAACTTGTTGGAACTCGTCAAAGACAGAGTGTATTTTTGCGGGCAAATTTTGGTGAAAATTCAAAAGTGGATTGTGCGTGATGGAGAAAACACAGATGAGTTTAATTTATATTATGTTGTACAAAAAACTTAAGGTATTATTATAACTTTATTGTCATTGATGCAGCTCTTGTATAACTAAAGTTATAATGGTGGGCAAAGTTATCTGGTATTTTTGCGATCTACTATTGACAACATTGCCCGCAGTCAAAATAAGCTTAGGGTTGACACATCCGAGTTTTTTTTTTTTTTGCTAATTATTATTATCTTGATTATTTAGATAATTTATTTTTATTATTTCTTAAAAGCAAGAACAAAATCTCGAATTCGTCAAAGAAAGTCCAGACGAAAGATTGGAACCAGAATGTATTAAAAATAACACGGAATAAATGTTAATACTTGCATGTGAATCTGTTGAATCAAACATGTTACTCAAAAGTTTTTTAAATAATTCAATAGAAGATAATCTTGTTTTTTTATTAACATAAAAAGAAATAAAAAGTCAAGAACAGTTTACTGAGATGTACCAACCCTATCACTTTACTAAAGGCGAAAAGCGAATTGTATGGAAAATGCTAACAAGGTCAGGGTAATTTTGCCCAACTAGCCTAACATGGATTTTGGTAGGAAACCTGTCATGGATTCGCTTTAGTTTTAAAGTAAAGGCCAGTTTTGGTCAGAATTCTTGTACAGGTTTTGCTGTCAGCTGATTAGAGGCCGGAGAGGAGATATTTGCGTCAAAAATCAACGCGGGCAATGTTGGCAATAAGTCGAGATAACATTGCCCGCCTTTAAAAATAATAAAATACTTGATTTAATATTGACGAATAACAAAATCTTATAAAATAATACATGCAAAATATCCTATAGTTGCAGATGCTAATAGAAAATACTTGTGTCCCCATACAAAAAAATAACAAAAATTGTAATTATTCGAAAAATGTGGGCAATGTTGGAGTGTTTTACGGTACCTAAGTGAAATTACAGATTGTTCAAGGATTTGAAAATTTCTGAGCTACAGACAGAAGTCGCAGAAACACATATCTTATGACTAGATTCCTACAAACAGGTAGGTATTTAAAGGTTATTGTAATAAAAGGAAAAATTTGTCTGACATTTAATGTCCAGTAAGCAAAAACATTTTTTAAATAATGGAACTTCAGCTGATGTTAACCAAAAAATGCTGCAATATCTATAAATTTTCTGGTAGGACAAAACAAGTATGCGACTCCAGAACTGTTAAAATAGAAGAATGGCGAACGGCTGGATCTAGTCAACATATTGTCGGTAAATACAAAAAATAATTTCTTCTTCGAGCAGAAACAATGCATAACATTCAAGAATAATTTGGGTTTTTAAAACTATCTCAAAAGAGAAGGTAAGAAGTGCAGAAGACACAATATTGGCGTAGTTGGTAGTGCCAAATTAACTTTGGGTAAGCATTGCTAATTTTTGACCCGCAGATATTTATTCGGCAAACACAGAAATATACTAAGGACTCTGAAATCAGGTATCCATATATATTTTAACTGACATTAATGGCTATGAGATAAAATGTAGACAACCAACGACATTATCTTCTGATTCTGGGCCCACCAGTATGCTGGTAAGAGAATAAGTCAGAATTTTTGTCCGGAGACAAAACATCGCAGAACCGAATGATAGACGATATAGTTTCAAGCTCAGGATCAAGTAAGAAGGTAAGAGTTACATGATCACGGGAATAGGTAGATACTGACCTATGTTACCGATCGCAGATTATAACTTCATAAACTTGGTAAGCCTTGATAATTCTTTGGCCCGCAGATTATGGTTGACAATTTACGGAAAATCAGCTATTAACGAACAAAATATGTGGTTGTAAAAGGTAGAAGTAATATTCTTAGGGTATAGCTCAAGACAGAAGGCCGTAACGATGCAGAACTAGAGTCATCAAATCAGGTACCGAACGTATATAATAATGACGCTTTTGCGACAAAATCCTCCATCAATCAAGACACCGGTAAGGAAAATAAGATTTGTTCTCAGAAAAGATGAAGTGGCAATCAATAATTTTTCAAGAAGACTACAACCTCATTAATTGGTATTGGTAAGCACAATGAAAAACAACGTTCAGTCATACAAGGAAAAATTAAGACGCTTAATAAAAAGGTATGAAACCTACGGAATCAACAGATAGCCTTACTGGGAGATTTTTGGGTAAGCATTGCTAATTGTTTGGACTGCAGATACATATAGTTTGCTTAAGCAGCAGAAAGTACGTGAACTCTTAGTTGCACATGAAGGTACTTATAACGAAAAAATACAATAAAAGTATAACTCCAATCAAGCTGGGATTATCGAGGTATGTCGATATTGGCTGGGAAAGTGAAGCCGATAACCAAATAAAAGGCCCTTATATGACAGGCGTGTTTGACAAATTTTGGGTTTTATCAAAATATCTACTGGTAAGAAAAATATTATACTTACCGAATTTCGTAGTAAGAAAAAGAAGGAGCAATGGAACGCCTTTCAAGTAACTCCCCAATAAATGATTAAAAAGGTAAGGAGAAACATGGAACAGATTGTTCGCAGATGTTACCAATTTACAACGCTTTATATAAACTTACGTTCGATGAAATCCCCCTGAGAATCAAACAAGCTGGCACGGAGACTGGAAACTGAGACAGAAAATATGAATGTCGCAAATTTATCAAGGAGGAATTAATTATATTGTTCACAGGTCTTTATACAATTCACATATACCTGCATGCAGGTACCTACATAAATGAAACTAAAGGCTAAATGAAACTAAAAGACCATAATGATTCGTGGAGTAAGTATGTATGTTTAACCTTATAAAGATTGTCCACAGACTGAAATTATCAAGCTGACAGATAACAAATAAAAAAAAAGTTAAAAACCAAAAAAAAATAAAGTAAAAGATGTCTAAAAAGATATTAAAAAAAGAAAAAAATATTATAACTAATAAAAAGACACAAAAAATAAAAAAAAACAAAAAAAAATTATAAAAAATATTACAAAGAAAGAAAATAAACAAATATTTAAGAAATAAAAAAAAGGATTCCGGAGAAAGAACACACCGAAGCAAGAAGACTACGAAGAAAGAAGACTACGAAGAAAGAAGACTACGAAGAAAGAAGACTACGAAGAAAGAAGACTACGAAGAAAGAAGACTACGAAGAAAGAAGACTACGACAAAAGAAGACTACGAAGAAAGAAGACTACGAAGAAAGAAGACTACGAAGAAAGAAGACTACGAAGAAAGAAGACGCAGAAGAAAGAAGACTCCAAAGAAAGAAGACGACGACGAAGAAAGAAGACGGCGAAGAAAGAAGACGACGAAGAAAGAAGACGACGAAGAAAGAAGACGACGAAGAAAGAAGACGACGAAGAAAGAAGACGCCGAAGAAAGAAGACCCGGAATAAAGAAGACGATGAAGAATGAAGATTTCGAAGCTAGAAGACGATGAAGAACGAAGATTCCGAAGCAAGAAGACGCAGAAGCAATAAGACACTGGCAACAATACACTGAAACAAGAAGACAACAAAGCAAAAAAAACATATCAAAAAGACAACTTCTCGAACTCTGTCGGTAATTTTAGATTTCAAGGACATTCATAAATCGAATTTGTAAACATAAAAACCCAAAAACAAACCATAAATGCTTAAATCCTAATGTCATAACATAAATTTTATCAAATAAATATATGAGGACCACGAGGCATACGGTGTAAAAATTAGAATAAGAATAACTTAACAAAATACACAAACTCAAAAGAGACTTAACGAAAGACTGTCATAAAATATAAAACGAAATCACGTTATATGCGTACCTATGCGATAAAATAAAAACGAAGTCACATAATATGCTTCACAAGGACATCAAGGAAACAAGTCATCGAGGAAACGAGACATCGAGGAAACAAGACATCAAGGAAACAAGACATCAAGGAAACAAGACATCCTAGAAACAAGACATCGTAGAAACAAGACATAAAAGAAACAAGACATTGAAGAAAGAAGACAATGAAAAAACAACACATCTGAGTAACAAGACATCAACGCAATAAGATACTGAAGAAACAAGACATCGTAGAAACAAGACATCGAGAAACAAGACATCAAGGAAACAAGACATCGTAGAAACAAGACATCGAGGAAACAAGACATCGTAGAAACATGACATCGTAGAAACAAGACATCGAGGAAACAAGACATCGTAGTAACATGACATCGTAGAAACAAGACATTGAAGAAAGAAGACATCGACGAAACAATACAATGAAAAAACAACACATCTGAGTAACAAGACATCAAAGCAATAAGATATTGAAGAAACAAGACATCGTAGAAACAATACATCGAGAAAACAAGACATCAAGGAAACAAGACATCGTAGAAACTATACATCAAGAAAACAAGACATTGTAGAAACAAGACATCGAGGAAACAAGACATCGTAGAAACATGACATCGTAGAAACAAGACATTGAAGAAAGAAGCCATCGACGAAACAATACAATGAAAAAACAACACATCTGAGTAACAAGACATCAAACAATAAGATATTGAAGAAACAAGACATCGTAGAAACAAGACATCGAGAAAACAAGACATCAAGGAAACAAGACATCGTAGAAACAATACATGAAGAAAACAAGACATCGACGAAACAAGACAACGAAGAAAACAACACATCTGAGTAACAAGACATCGAAGCAATAAGATATTGAAGAAACAAGACATAGAAGCAACAATACATTGAAGAAACAACTCATCTAAGTTACAAGACATCGAAGCAACAAGATATTGAAGAAACAAGACATTGAAGCAACTAGACATCGAAGCTACACAAGACATTGAAGAAACCATAAATACATTTAAGAAACAAGACATCTAAGAAACAAGATATCGAAGAAACATGACATCGAAGCACCAAGGGATTGAAGAAACAAGACAGAAAATTATGAGCCCGCAGACCACAACAGAAATAAAATAAATAGAGTAGTAAAAAATAAAAAGAGAAGACAAGTAATAAGACTACAAATAAAAAAACAGAATCAAGATGATAAAACTAAAAATATCAAACTAAGAAAGAAGCGCACTAAATTAAATATGAAAGGTTCCAAATCTATAGAAATTTAGGTTAACTCATAATATGAACAAACCAAGACATCGCATACGAATAACTGGATAATAAAGTTATAAAAACGATAGAGAAGATATGAGAACAATTTATAAAAAATAACGATAAAATAAAAGAAACAAAGAAGTAGAAAGCTCTTAGAAAGGATTTAACTAAACATGGCTCTTTTATGTGGCGAGCACTGGGTGTCTTAATAAACAGATGATTGGATTGGAAGCATAACATCGATCCTTTAACAAATTTCCATGTAAGTTACATTTACCATGTTATTCTAAACCTAAAACATTCTGATTTACCTACTTTCTGTTAAACAGTATAACATCCTTATAACATCATAAAGTTATTTGACACCTTGGTTAAAGTTTATCTCAATAGATTTTTAAAAAGTGTTAGATGTAATCGTATTTTTATTGTTCCAGGTACTTCGCCATCACCGCCTTACAAAAGCCTGTCCCGAGCGCCAAAGTTAACAATACCTAACCAGTTTAAATAATTATAAAGCATAATCAAATTAAGTAACTAATAATTAAATAAAAACTAATAAAAATTAAATACGAAGATAAACAGTTTTAAATTATCAACTTTTATATTTGCCATTAAATAATACCTTCCACCTACCAATTTGTATTATTTTAACCTACAAGTAACCTATAGGTACCATCGATAGGAAATATAGGAATATCCAACTCGAAACAGGTTAAAATCATGAAATCCCCATTATTCTCGTTTGTACACAAGTACATAACTAGGTAGGTATAATTGTGTATAACATTCACTGTAGCAACTAGTCCAATCCGTACCTACCTAACCTGTAGATAGATTGGGGCAGAGGTTTTAAAATAGGTGTTTAGAAGTTGCGTAGTTTCCCGAACGCTGCCTATCCGAGCTGGATTCTACAATTAACCTCATCTTCAACCAATGACAGACTGTAGGTAGTACTTGTACCTACTACAAGGAGATCCAATACTCTGATCTGTAGGAGGTAGATATAACCATGATATAACATGCAACTTTAATAGGTTACCTACCCTAAATAAATAAATAAAATAATTTATTTAAATTCTTAGTGCTATAGATTATGGTATAATACATGATAATTTAATTCTTAAATAAAACGAGTGCCTAAACTAGGTTAAAACCTGTGATATAGGCTAAAATGTGCATACAAACATAAAATCACTTAAAAATCTAGGTATAAATAGTGAAAGAATTGCAAATTTTAAAATATCTTACTTACAATGGTATAATACATTGAAATGTACTTATATGTTATTAGCCTATGTACTTTAAAACTACTAATAATTTTTCCGTATCATCGTAGGACATGTTTTGTAAGGTATCTTTCAACTTTCTCTAACAGTTATTGTAATTAATTAATTATTAGTGAATAAATATTAGTGGAAGCGTTTAACCTATTATATAGAAAAGGACCAAGAAAGCTGAAGAACCTATGACTAAAAGCATGTTTACGACCTGTCTGCCCTAAGCAGACAGGTCGTAAACATAAACCAATAGGTAAAGAAATAGCAACCATAACAAACAGCAATTCTCAATCCTTTATTGAATTAATTTGTGTAAGTACCTACCTACCTACTTATAAACCACCTAACGACATAAATTAAAAAAAGTTGCCAAGTGCGTGTCGGACTTGCCCATGTAGGCTTCCGCAGCAACTATTTATATTATATGAAATAGTTTATGACGTATGTAGGTATATTAAAAAAACGACTTGATAGATTTTTAAAAACTATTTTTAAAAACAAACTAATTTTCGTTGGTAGATTTTATGGTAATGTACAATACTTAAATATATTTTTTAGATTTATCATCTTCTTATTTAAGAAGTTAGAGAGGGGGACACTGTTTTCTACTTTGGAAGAGTCTCTCGTGCAAACTATTTAGTTCAGAAATAAATGATGTTAGAAACCTTTAGATGATTTTTGAAAATGGGAAACGATCGACTTGATGAAACTTACTCCGCGCTGCCTGCTTAAGAAGATATCGCGTTAATAGGAGATTTTATAATATGCGTTTAATCAGCCAATAAAAATAGTAGTGTTATGGGAAAGTAAAATTTCCCGTCGCACTACTAATAGTGCGAAGCAGTAGTGTCACGGGAAATAAACGTGGCATGGCAACTTGGCCACTTTTTCTTTTTGGTTTGTGGCAAACGTGACTCTGACTGGCTATTGATATTTAGACGTCATGCTTATGCTTATCCTGATCCCTAGCTTGCTGCAGTTAATTTGTTTGACTGTCAATGTCAACTTCATTCATGACCAGTTGATTGATTTTGTTTGTTAATTTGATTGCAAATTTGCAACAACAACGAAAGTAAGTAATAACCTAAGAGCCCGTGATGGCCAGACCTTCCTTTAATTCACAAGCGTGAAAATTATTTCATGTGTATGTCTAACATAGGTAAGAATAACCCCCAAACATGAAACCTGGATCGCGGTTCCTTTGGGGGATAACAACCTTTTACCTGTTATCTCCCAAAGGAACCACGATCCAGGTTTCATGTTTGGGGGTTATTCTTACTTATGTTAGACATACACATGAAAGAATTTTCACGCTTGTGAATTAAAGGAAGGTCTGGCCAGACCGGGCTCTTAGTATAGACTAATAACCTGTGATGGCCAGACCTTCCTTTAATTCACAAGCGTGAAAATTCTTTCATGTGTATGTCTAACATAGGTAAGAATAACCCCCAAACATGAAACCTGGATCGTGGTTCCTTTGGGAGATAACAGGTAAAAGGTTGTTATCTCCCAAAGGAACCGCGATCCAGGTTTCATGTTTGGGGGTTATTCTTACCTATGTTAGACATACACATGAAAGAATTTTCACGCTTGTGAATTAAAGGAAGGTCTGGCCATCACAGGCTCTTGGTCCATAAGTAGAAGCAAAAGAAAAGAATTGAACCCTAATTATTCTGACTCAATTTGACTCAAATATTTCTAAAATTGTTCACGTAAATATAATTTAATAACAAAAAAGTGTTAAGTAAAGCATAATGTCGTATCAACTGTACAGAAACACTACTGTTGGAAATACATTACAGGAAAGCCTCGACGAACTCATTCAGGTGAGATTTGTTTACTTGCAGAATAGGTATTTTTTATCAAACATTTTCTTGTAACATTTATAATTTACTCTTTTCACAGTATGGACAGATAACTCCGGCTTTAGCAGTAAAAGTTTTGCTACAATTTGATAAATCTATAAACCAGGCACTTTCGAACAGAGTGAAATCAAGACTTACGTTCAAAGCAGGAAAACTGAACACGTATAGGTAAGCGAGAATAGTGAATGCGTTGCTTTTTTTACATACCTATTTCCATTTAGTATTTCGCCACACAGAATTATGTTGCCCTTCATCATTTTTAAACTTAATTTTACAACTATTATTACTTAGAATATCAGCACCCATAACAAATGCTTCAGGCTTACCACAGGGCTAGATGTTGCTGTGTGAATTGTCCAGCATTATTTATTATTATTAATTATGTTAGCTTTCCACCTGTGGCTACACCTGAGTCATAATATTTTATCTGCTGTAAAAAGTAGTAGGTATATGCCCTACTCCATCCATTTTCAGCCACATTGATTTAGCTGTTTTTGAGTTATAAATAGTGTAACTACACAACTTTCTTGTATAGATATAGCCTTCACTAGTTGTGGTTGAATACATAGTTGTTTTAACAATAACATTAAACTTTGTAAAGATACAAGCTGCATTTTGTTAGCAACTTGTTACCTTGTTTTTGGCCCTGATCATAAAGTAATTAAACTTATGACCTTGTGAATAGCTGAATTCCTAAGCAAATTTGCATTAAATAAGTAAGGTCTGTCCAAATTAAATTAAAGCAGGTAGGTAAATTTCAATTTTGTCATAAATATATAAGGTTTTCCTGGATAGATCTATTATCAGAATGTTACATGGATTATAACAGAAGAGCAAGCAAGATTAATCATTGAAAGTAAAATAATTATCTATTTTTTTTTAGATTTTGTGATAATGTTTGGACTTTTATGCTGAATGATGTCGAGTTTCGTGAAGTACAAGAAGTAGCCAGAGTAGACAAAGTAAAAATTGTAGCCTGTGATGGTAAAAGTGAGTATAACTTCAGGATACATTTCCTTCTCTAGATATCATAAATTTAAAAAAAAGCTATGTTTATTTTAAGTACTTAACTCTCATTTAAATTTCATCAAAAGTGGTCAATCCATTTTGGAAGAGCTCTTTACACTAAAACTGTGTGATGTGATTTTGACTTAATACACTCACCGGCACGGAATCTTGGCCAAGCTCGAAACTTGTGATAATCAAACAATGCAAGTGTTTCTGATGAATGTTACTATGAAGGTAGGTAAAAAATGTATAAGGTTACGTTCAAGAAGGTGATTCATTAAACTTGAGTTTAAATTTGATACCACTTTTTGAGATTTAGTCAAAACAGGTCATTTCACTGATAGAGACGATTTTTCATTTTGTGTATTTAAAATCTTTAGCTAAAAGTTTTAATTATTTTTGGATTTTGTGGTTGTTATTGGGTATCTTAACAACCAGTATCATGAATAAAACTGCCACTAACAGCAGAAAAGATGGCGCAAACCATAGCATTGATCAACCAGGGACTGACCCAGCTTGAAGTGGCTATTGTGTTAAACGTACCTGGTTCCTCCATGCAGTTTGCCCTGAAACGATATCAGGCAACAAGGAACTATAGCCAGCGACCAGGTAGTGATGGTAGAAGATGCACATCAGCTCGGGACGAGAGGTTTATTGTCTTGGAAATTTTGACTTACAACCATTGAGATACGACAGCGGCTCCAAAACGTAAGAGACATTAATGTAAGCGAGCGTACGATGAGAAGAAAAACGAAGGAAGTAAATTTAAAAGCTTTTAGACCAGCGCGTGGCCCAGAACACCTCAGACAGCACCGAGTAGCACGTCTTCGTTTTACCCAAAAACATGCAAACTGGACACACGCTCTATGGGCCAGAGTTCCCTTCGCGGATGAGTTCCGTATGGCTTTATGATCTCCAGATGGTCTTAAAAGAGTGTGGAGAAGAAGAGGAGATAGGTACCTACCCATTACCACTACACAAACAGTGAGTTTTCACGGCGGCTCTATAATGGTCTGGGGGGGTGTAAGTTCTGAGGCTCGTACGGAGTTAGTGGTCGTCGACAACCGGTTAAACGCCACTCGAAACATCGCAGACATTATACAGGATCATGTTTAACCATGTTTGGGGTTCATTGGGTACGACGATTTTTGTCAATACACAATAATGCACGCCCCCACGTCGTTCGGAACGTCGAGGAGTATCTTCAAGAGGTTGGGATCCGGAAGTTACAGTGGCCAGCTCGTAGCCCGGACTCAAATCCAATAGAACACATCTGGGACATGCTAAAAAGAAAGATCAAGTCAGGTTCCAATCCACTACAGTCACTAATTGAGGTCTTCATTGCGGCGCAGGCCGCTTGGGAAGCGATACCCCAAGAAAAGATCAAAAACTTCATTCAGAGCATGCCTGATCGAATGCAGGCAGTCATCAGGGCTAGAGGAGGAAACACACGCTATTAATTTGCACAAAGACAAGTCAAAAAGATTTTTGTTTCATTCTGAAATCAAATTTTAAAACATGTTAAATATTCTTAATTTTTGTTTGATTTTTCTGAGTATTGAAATGGCATGCTTTATTTGTTATCTGTAGACATTAAACACTTCCGGAGCCTAGGAAAAATACCGTAAATTAATTTTCAACCTCTAACCATCAACGATACAAAAGAAAAAATAAAATAACCAACATTTTCGCAAAAGATGAGACTGGCCAAGTTTCCGTGCCGCTGAGTGTATTATTATATAAAGTACGATTATTTTGTTTCAGCTCTCGAAGACCGAAGACCATAAAATTTTCTTATCAGTTTGGTGCAGAATTGTCTTGTTTTGAAAAAGTATTGAAAATTAAATGTGATGTGTGTATAAACTGAAATAATAATGGATTTTTCCTTATTTTATTTCCTATATTTTATAAGTGGTGGTGTTCATACTTATTATCAGTTGACTGAAATTGAAATATACACTATTTAAATTTCAGTCAGCTCTTAATTGTAAAAGTAATGAAAATATTACGTGTTGGGTTGGTTGAAAAATAAAAAGTCATCTTTTTAATCATATTTATTTTAAAGGTATACATATACAGATTATAGTATTTACAAATTACTAGTCCCTTATGCAGATCTTAATAATGTGAAATTCAGACATATCAGTTAACAAAAAATAATATAATATGTCGGAAAATAAATATCTGAGAAACTATAAATAACTATGATGTATATGTATATATTAGGCAATTTTTATCACAAAATAAACAAAAAATAAAAGAACAAAATAATGTGACAGGCTTGGCTTATTTAATTGGCTACAACGTTATAAAAGAGACTTGTTAATTTGGTAAAAAACCAACACCACAGCCACCATTAAGCCTACACACGTTAAACAAAAATAGAACCTAGAAATGTTGACAAAATTTGTTATAATCATCCCAATAAAGAAGGGTTGTGAAACACCTGGCTTTTTTCAACAGACAATCAAAAAACCAAACGAAGTGTTACATAATTACGTAGATATTGGAGTTAGTTAGAAACTGTGTTACAGCAAGGTAATGCCCACAAACCATGCAGAATTAAAATACCTTACAAAGGTAAATACATGCATCTCTACTAAGTAGTCATCCTCTTGGAACCTTACAGTGAATGTATTATTTTTAAACACAAAAAAAAATATGTGGTAGAACTAACATGAATAAGGTAACTAATTGGTACTAATTAACCACATATTTATGTCCCATTGGCATAAATACAAGATTATATGCTTACAAACCGTCACCTTAGGAGAAAAGGTCACTACCTTGATATTGATATGTGCATTTGTGCATACACATAATATAATAATTATGCCAAACCTTATACTAGTGGGTTATTATTATGAACTATTCATTCCAGTCAACTTTTCCATTCCAATTGAGATTTTCAATGTGCAGTAAATAAAAATCTTATCGGATATCATTATTGAAAGAGATGTAGTAACTAAATCAAATTGATTGATCTGAGAGAAATATATGTATCTCAGCAGATCTCAAGCTGTCTTTTAATTTGTACCAATTATATGTATAACCTTTTCATAAGGCTAAAGATGAAAATTAACACTGATTGGCTGGTTTTAAATGTTCATAATACAACAAAACCATAGTAGCAAAATAATATATTATAACCCCCGAACTAAATGTACCCACAAATATATGACTTTGAGCTTTGATTTGAGCTATGAAGCAGATTACTGTTTATATAATAGAAGGTTAGAAATGGAGCTGATTACTCAGCAAATTGATTCCTACATCTATAATCAGAACTTAATTTGGCATTAAATCCATTTGGGAATATAACCAGCATTCAAAAACTGCACCAATAGTTAACGATTTAAGCGCAATATGAAGGTGGTGATGTGAGGTCAGCGAGCAAGTCCAGCTCTTCTTCGGTGAGTTGATCGCGATGTTTCTGCCAGTCATCTTGATGAGTTCGTCTGAAGTCAGCTAGGGCGGTTCTTATAGTGGCTGGTATAGGGTCTGGCGCGTTGGTATGCCTGGCTAGCTCGGCCAAGACATCTCCTAGCTTGGGTCCGATGCTGTAGGGCCGCGAGCTGAGATACGAGCACAGGCCGAGGACCCCGTGGTGCCTTTCGACCAGTTCTTTGGAGCGGCAGCTTCGCATTAGGACGCGTAGTGTTTTGTTTTCGTCGGGGAGCGCGCGGCAATGCATCAGACCTGTTAGTAATTTTGCAGCTGATTGTCGCACCTAGAACAATATAAACTGATGATAATTATAACTGAAACAGCGGTTGTATTTAATTTACACACAAAGAACGTAAATGGCAGCACTGGTCACTAGTCGTATTATTACTTAAATTTATTTTATAGTGATTGACTCTCACTTAAGTTTTCTGAATAATTAGAAAATGGTATAGGAAAAATTATAAAATCACAACGTACCTTGGTCCTCAAATACTAAGAGACTATGTTATCCTTATAAACGAACCACTTATCATGTACCTATATAATAAGGAGGAAAACGTTACCTCAATTCTAGGATCCTTCATGAGTTGTAAAGCTAAGTTCTCCGCTGAAACAGCGCGCTCCTTGTTATCACAGAGGTAGGGAAGCCCGTAGAACAACAGCGGCTGGGCGAAGTCGAGGCAAGCCAGACGGGCCCACCAAGAGCGATCTGGAAAAGAACATTAAATATATTGAATGGCCGGGAGCTGGCACCAATTGTGGCTAAGTAGGTATTTAGATGAGCTGTAAACTTGTTCCACATTCTGCGCCGAGCCCGCGCCCCGCCACAGAGTGTACTGTTAGTGCTCGTCCACGACTCACGGGCGCGGTCACGAAATATCAAACATATGACGTGATTCCCAAGTGTTCACGTTCAAAACGCACGTGCGGTCTAAGTTTCCCGAGCCCGCACCCGCGTCTGCGTCCGCTTGTACCAACGTGAACGAGCACTTATGTATAGTTACCATGTGAGCGCGCCAGTGCCGTGTGCAGCGCGGTGTCGAAGGGCGCGGCGGCGTGGTGCGCGAGCGCGGCGGCGGCGAGGAACCCGGCGGCGGCGCGCGGCAGCTCCTCCGCGCCGAGCCCGCGCCCCGCCGCCGCGCACGCCGCCGCGCACAGCGTGTACTGCGCCGACAGGTTACAGTTCATAGACCGAACTGTTATACCCATGCAGGTTCGGAGAACTGGAACAAATGGGGTTGGTGTTAAAGTCGATTGCCGGATAATAGAGTCAAGGTAGCTGATAGATAAAAAGGCTAAGGTAGTTTACCACCTTGCTGCGAGACCACCTTGTACGTATGTATACCTGTAGTGAGCAGATTGGCGGCGCGCGCGTTGTCTCCGGGCGAGGGCCCGTCGCCGCCGAGCCGCAGTTCCATGACCACCTTGCGCGTCCGCAGCGGCCCGAACGGCGGCCCGCTCTCCGTGTCCGACGAGTCCTCGCCCAATGGATCCTTCTGAAACATTTACAAGGTTATGTTACAATTTGGACATCGCCTTTACACATGGTTATACGCTTTACATACGGAGAAATATACAATCTATAAATAAATAAATATCACTGGGCAATTCACACAGCAACAACCCTATCCCTATCTAACCCCGTAGTATTTATGTTAGAGAAGAAATACAACGCACCGTGGTGTTGCCAACAGAGGTCTCTTCGGGAGACATCCTCGCCACGTCGACGGCGATGCCGCTGACTTGGCCGGCGACCGGCGCCGCTATTTCCACCTTAGAAGTTGTCGGCCGATCTCGACTGCCTCCATCAACTGACGTTGCTGGCTTTATAACTGTTGAATAAAGGTCAAATATAAATTAACTGTGACTTTAATTATAATAAATAAAAATCTATTTAACAAGGTTTCCCATACTTGGTATATGAAACCGAGGCCTACGCGAACAGTATACAACGCCAAAGAATTTTTGCCTTGAACGCATTTTAATTTTTTTTTGGGCAAAGACGACCACAGAGTGAAGCCTCCCCAACGAGGCGAGGCGGCGTGGAAGGCCCAGGATGCGATGGCGGGACGCCTACCTAACATCCTGATCTGAGGGAGGCATAGAACGGGAAGAGCGGAAGGAAAAAGGGAGGCCAATGCCCAGTACGGCAAATAAAAAAGATATATAGTTACCAATATCCCCGTTCTCGTCATAGAGCGCCGCCAGCCGCGGCATCACGGTCTGCAGGAAGTCAGCCAGGCGCGGCAGTCCATGCAGGCTGTCCGGGGCCTGCCCGGGGAATATCAGCTCCGTGTCGAATATTGTCACTAGCAGGCTGGAATAACAAATAAAAAATGTAGGTATAAAAAATAACCAAAGACAGAATAACATTATAAAGAACTGGCTAACCACCTCGCCATCTTACATGAATCTGGTATATGACGTATAGATAACTTGTCAACTGAATAGATTACTAACCTGCCGACAGATTCTCGTACAATTTGGAACGGGTGTTGAATGAAGTTTGCTGCGTCAAGGCGTTCCAGAATTATCTTTGCTAGTTTTGCTGTGCGCCATTTCAGAGTGCCCAGCGCCCCCTAAAGATAAAAAAGGTTTTTTTAAGTAAGTTCAAATAGAACTCCACCAGACTGACACAGCACATGATACTTATGGACCAAGAGCCTGTGATGGCCAGACCTTCCTTTAATTCACAAGCGTGAAAATTCTTTCATGTGTATGTCTAACATAGGTAAGAATAACCCCCAAACATGAAACCTGGATCGCGGTTCCTTTGGGAGATAACAACCTTTTACCTGTTATCTCCCAAAGGAACCACGATCCAGGTTTCATGTTTGGGGGTTATTCTTACCTATGTTAGACATACACATGAAAGAATTTTCACGCTTGTGAATTAAAGGAAGGTCTGGCCAGACCGGGCTCTTAGTATAGACTAATAACCTGTGATGGCCAGACCTTCCTTTAATTCTGAAGCGTGAAAATTATTTTATGTGTATGTCTAACATAGGTAAGAATAACCCCCAAACATGAAACCTGGATCGTGGTTCCTTTGGGAGATAACAGGTAAAAGGTTGTTATCTCCCAAAGGAACCGCGATCCAGGTTTCATGTTTGGGGGTTATTCTTACCTATGTTAGACATACACATGAAAGAATTTTCACGCTTGTGAATTAAAGGAAGGTCTGGCCATCACGGGCTCTTAGGTTATTATGGGCTATGAAGAATGCGGATATATGAGCATGCGCTGACAGCGGGTACCTCTTACGTGCCGCTGAAAATCTGCGAAGCCATTGCAATTAACCGGACTCGGAATTTAAATGGGGACAAGGGCTGGGCTGTACTTTCTGTCTGGTTTCCCCTCTCGCGCCAACGAAGGGCCGTCTGTATCTGGTGATACAGTCAGTGCGTTACTCTACACTAGGTTGTGAAGATGATACTAATGATGAAGAAAGAGCCAAACATTTACACGCACCGCCTCTACTACCCCCTCCACGTTCCTCAAGCAGCCGGAAGCTGCGATACTTCAAGAATGCCTTACTTGCAGAGCGAACAGCCTGGCGCAGATGGTGAAGGAGCTGTTGGTGTCCAGGTCGTCGTGGCTGGTGGCGGGCGGCAGGCACGTCTCCACGAGCCCCTGCAGGATCTCCGCGGGTCGACACAAGAATGCCTTACTTGCAGAGCGAACAGCCTGGCGCAGATGGTGAAGGAGCTGTTGGTGTCCAGGTCGTCGTGGCTGGTGGCGGGCGGCAGGCACGTCTCCACGAGCCCCTGCAGGATCTCCGCGGGTCGACACAAGAATGCCTTACTTGCAGAGCGAACAGCCTGGCGCAGATGGTGAAGGAGCTGTTGGTGTCCAGGTCGTCGTGGCTGGTGGCGGGCGGCAGGCACGTCTCCACGAGCCCCTGCAGGAACTCCGCGCCCCGCAGCGGGTCCAGCTTGTCGACGCCTGTGGCCAGGCATGTGCCCCAGTCTTCTTGAGTTTCTGGGGTTATTGTGGTCAGACCTGGGGGAAATTACATAATCATTGGTATATAATTAAGTATTTACGTAAGTTTAGACTCCGCAAAGAGAGGCACTTATGCCCCCTTATATCATTAAAAAAAAAACGAAAAAAAACATTCTAGAATCAAACAGTAATATCGATTTAAATTAAACAATTGAATTAAGGACAAGGAAATTAAATGAGTTGTCTTCCGAAAATAAAATTTTTAAAATGATACTAAAAAAAATTACGGTATTCAGGTGTAAGTTCCAGCAGACATCTGTGTGTCAACTGCCAGTTATTTTAATTTGTAGAAAATTGATACTTGACATTCTGGTGCAAAAATACCTGATGATGATAATCTACGATGTAATTCTTGGATATGTTTTACCTGCTCGAATAAGCTCCAGCACTTCGCGATATAGTTTGGCCTGTCTCGCGCGTGTCCAGTAGCGCGGGGCCCGCAGCGCCGCCGACGCCACTTCGGCCGCGAACCGCTGAGACGCTTCTAGAGGGCTCAGGACTCGCTGGTTCGCGTGACTCAGGAATAGTTGGATTACATCGTCGCCGAATTGGGAAAACAGCAGCTGAGAAATACAGGTGAATATCAGGAATTTGTGCCTTGAAACATAGATACGACGTTGCTTGTAGAAAGCAAGAACCGAGCTAAATTGTAATTGCTAGCGCGAGAATAACATAATTATAATTGAATAACATGCAGAGAAAATAACATTAATATTTGCACAAATCTGAACCTAATCAGCACGAGATAAAAACCGACAATGCTCAGTCATATCTAGCACAATTTTGTGCCATTGTTTAATGTAATTCGGTTGGCAGTTTAATGCCTCTAAATTGAAAAATAAAGCGTTTTTTCAACTTACCCTCATAACAGAGAATCGAAGGCCATTGAACTTGTCCTTGCCCTTCTTGTCCTCAGCCGAGAGGTAGCCCACCAGCTTCGTCACCTTATCTTTGTCCGTGAAGAATGCGCGGATCAGACCAGAGATTTCTACCAGTTCCGGATCATCGGGTATCGATACTTGTTCGGCCGCCGGTGCTGCCATCTGTGTGAAACAATATAATAGTTCATTGACAAATTATTTTCGTTTTACTAAATTATTTTTTCGGGAAGAGAATTAGGAATTTTACCCAATGACATAATAGAATTGACACAAAAGCATAGAAATATTATGAATTAGCTTACTAAGAAACAAAATTACGAACCTCAAGTTTTGCAGGCCAGGCGTAGAAACCGCATTCTGAATTCCTTAGAATAGGTTTGTCCCACAAAGAATCACTCAGTGGAAATTTGTCTTCTGACCACACAGCCCATTCCAGATCCTTTCTGTAACCTGTAATGAATTAATTTAATATTAGAAACGTTATTGAAAAATTAATTAAAAAGTATGATAGTGTTAAACAAAATACATAAAAAATCATGAAACGATTCAAATAGATTCAGTGATATGTTTGTCCGTTAAAATAGCGCTTGGCGCGCAACATGGGCAAACTTAAAATAGAAAATATTTTTAGAGATAAACCATTCTTAAAATGAACGCCCCTCCACCGCGGTTACACGTACATGCAAAAAGGTGTATAGATACAAGACACATAAATTGATCTTTGTCATTGGATGTTCATTAACGTATAAGCAAACGGTATCACTATAACAGACAGATGAGCCAATGTTTTCAGTGAAGTTGTAGCACGCACACAAGTATAGTGATGCAATAAGTATTTCCTCTCACACGTTGAAATTATCACGGTTTGTGGAGGGGAGTTCATTTTAAAAATGGTTTATCTCTACCAGTGTAATAATCTTATCCAAATGAATCTCTAAGGCCAATCCTGTACTAACCTGGAGTCCTTGTCTCCGGTCGTTGGCAGCCCGCCAGCTCGTAAGGATCCACGGAGACCTTCCTCAACTTGGGTTTACACTGTCGCAGTACAAAGTGCAGGAGCCGCAGCGCCGCGCGCCGCGTCGCGATGTCGTCGTGCAGCACCAGCTCCAGGCACAGTCTCGTCACGTTCACGGTGTAGTTCGTTTGGAGAGAGGAACAGGTGGCTAACATCTGCATTACTAGTCCTAGACGGCGCCATTGGCTGTGGAAAAGTATGTGTTATCAGAAAATACTTTCTAGCACTGTTGGGTAAGTGGGAGCTCACTCCAATTTCATTCCGAAGGTTGTGGGTTCAATGACCGCCCTTTAATTTCTTTCTTGATTATGAGTGCTTTAAAGACACGTGCTCTAACAGTGATGCAAACATAGTGAGGAAATATTGAGTCATTCGCCAACCCGCACTTGGCCAGCGTGGTGAATTAAGGCCCAATCTCTCTCGTCAAGAGAGAAGTCCCAGTGTCCCAGCAGTGGAAACGTAAATATGGGTGATTATGACTGTAAAACAACTGAAGACTGTCTAAAAAATAACTTTCTGACTTGAGTGATAGTGCGGGCTGTAACTCCACATCACAAAATATGCATTAAAATAACTTACATATTAGGCTGCTGTCCAATTTCAACCAATTCATTCTGCAAATCCTTAAAACTGTTCTCAATACCATCCCAATACTCCTTCTCCCTCTGTACCGCGGTGTTAGTAAGAGACACGACTCTTTCGTCCTGTCTCTCCTCTTCGGTGAGTAGAGAGCGACTTGCGTCGACTGCTGATTCGGAGATAACAAGGCGGGTGTTGATGGTAGGCAGTTGTCGGTGGATTTGGTCGCCCATTAACTGTTCTATTCTGTAAATTTAGGTTTTGTGAATAAATAAGGTCAGACAATATAGTTATGGGATTTTGAATTCTTATATTTATACAAAATCTATACATAGCAACCTGTTGTAGGTAAATTGGAGACAAAGGAATCAAAATTCAAGTTTATACAGCAATGGTCTTTTGCTATAGGTTTCGTCAAGCTGAATAAACGTATATACCAGAAGATGAGATTTCCGCATTTAGACTCAAAAGTCCACGCATAATGGACCGCGTGGACGACATTGACAGTATTGCGTTGCGACGTAATAGGGTCTTATGATGATGATGATAACATACCTGTGAATACTCTGCTTCTCACTCAAGGGCGACTTCAAAAGCGCAGGCCACAGTTCCTTCAGCGCCTGCCAGTCTTGCTTACTGATAAGCGGCGAGTTTCTAGGCGCCATCAGTATGAACAGAGCACCCTTGTGTATTTCGTGATAGTTTTCAGTATCTTCTTGGCCTTCCAGTATCGCCTTCAGCTTGGGAATGAGCAGGCGGTACGAGAATGGCACGTAGGTGAACATCCACGTGAGGCGGTTTTGAGCTGCTATACGCACCTAATATGGAAGTTTATAGTCAGTAACGCAGGAATATAAAATATATCTAAAAGTCAGTAAGAATTTGTAAATGTTAGTAATCATCATCATCATATCAGCCGTCGGACGTCCACTGCTGGACATAGGCCTCTCTTAATAAATTCCATGTTCCTCCCTTAATGAATGTTAATAATACTCTAGTAATCATTTTGGATTATAACTCGCAAAAAATCCAAATAAGTGTTTTCTTATGGAATTTTAACTAGCAATAGAAGCCCTTCTATTTTGTGATATGTTTTATTTTTATTACTTTTTACAAGTGGAACTCGAATTTTAATTGTGATTAAACAAACCAAAACATCGGAAAAGACTCTAATCAAAATATCTGATTGAAAAGTTTTAATCCTACCAACTGCGCAAATATATTCACTTACCGAAGTATAAGTATTGATGGACAATTCAAACAGCGAATTAAGTACAGTCAGCGCAGTATCAGTAATCCCAGATTCACAGGCCATTTCTATGCGCGATTCTTCCATAATCTTAGCGGCGTCCGCGATGAGAATCCGCACGTATGTGTTCGTGTATCCAAGGTTGGGGTCACTGCCCTTGCCGTCCATAGTCCGCTCTAGGGCCGTGAACGTTCGGAGCTTCGCTTCGTAGGCCGCGACTCTGGAGCCTCGACCTACTAGTATCCGATCCCAGATCTATAAAGTGTAATGTAATAGATCGTTCAGTTTATTAAAAGCTTGATTAGGAAAAAATATTAAAATTTCACAAGATCGTTTTTCTATGATACAGGATTCTAGGAGCTCATTAGCACTGCATATGCTTTATTCAACTGGCATAAACAATAAGTTTATTATTAGAAAATGGTATGGGAAAAATTACAAGATCACAACGTAACCTTGGTCCTCGAGTGGGAGTTGAACCCACGCCACCCAGTTTAGCCCTGGTTACAATAAACCAACTATGCTATCGAGGGGTTGCTTCCATTTTCTAATAATTTAGTGAGAGTCAATCACTATAAAATAACAAATAGTAATACGTTTATTGTTGTAAAAATTTATTACAAAAAGTTAAAACAATTTATTTCGTTATCTATGAAATCCTGAAACAAAGTCATAGGTTACCAAAATCAGTCAAACAGATCAATATAGAGAATCAATTACCAGTATAAGCGCCTCGAAGCACTTGGTATCGTCCGACTTGTCCGCCAACATGCGCGCCTGCACGGCCGTCATGAGGCGCACGAGCGCGCACCGCACGTTCTCTCCGTCCATCGTCACCGTGTGCTTCACTCCGCTCGTGAACGGCAGTGTTGTGGCTGGCACTAAGGAATCTATGCTGAAAGTAAGTTAATAAATACATATATTGTTGGCCAATTCATACTACTAGATTTCTGATAAAACCAAAACAAATATTTCCATAGGAGATAAGGCACAGATTCAAGTGAGTTCTAAAAAGTTTGAAAATCAATGAGATCTGATAATCATAAATAGTAGAATACTTACAGGGAGTTTGATTGTTCCTTGGGAATCGGGAAGAAGGGACCACACGACAACGAAGCATTGATGATGCTCAAAGTCCGTAGCATTTCCTGGTGATCTAACGTGATTTCACCTTTCGTCCATTTGTAAAGTTTCTCTATAGTCGGCTTTAGGTATCTGTTGACCAGCATCTGAACACATTCCGCTTCTTCCTTGCTAGGGATATGCCAGTTCAGCTTGACGTCTTTCAAAGGAGTGCCTTTCCCCCACTCTCGTATCGGCAGCCATTTTTCCGGCGCCTCATCGTAATTCTGAGGCGAGCTCCTCCACTCTTTGACGTCCACAATCGAAAAGTACATCAGTATATTTGCGAGAATCTCACATGATCGTGTCTGTTCTGTTTTGTTGCTCAGTTTCAAAGCCTTGTCCAAGACAGGCAGGATGTTGGGGATGTATTGGAGCAACACAGTGCCGTTGCATTCTACAACATAGCCCAGTAATACAAGTCTGTAGAGAATATCCCTTGATGGGTTGTCGTCTTTCAAAGCTTCTTCAGTTAGAAGTTCTTGCAATTCATCGCACAGTTGGGGTAAGAAAGCAGCTAAAGTTGCTTCAGCGTTGACTCTCGCAAACACTCTAAGTAACACCCCAACCATACTTCCAGATACGTTAGTTTCAAACGTGGACTCGGTAGCGAAAGACTTGAATTTCCTCAACGCTTCCTTAAATATCTTAGGCGAAGTTTGCATCAAGATAGCCGTCGAGGCTGACGAAACCGCAGTCTCTATCAGAGCATCAGTTTTACTCCTAAACACTTCCAAATCTTTCGTATCTAAGCGTACATTCTCCAACACGCTAGATTCTATAATAACGAACAGTCTATCTAAATAAACAAGGACGAAATCCTCGAATTGTGCGGTGGACTCGCAAGTTATAAGTTCTTCCTCCGTTAAATCATCCCAGTGTTTGTGCGCTGCGCTGCAATCAACAAAGGGGACCATCCACGCGAAAATTAGTATAAAGTGGAGACTGACTAGCGTCTTCTTTAGATCATTTGGGTCAAGACCGGGTAGCACAGCCATTAGAAGGGGGACCACGTGTGTCTTTCCTTCAGGATAACCCGCGTCAGCGCCTCTGAGTAAAGGTCTAGCCACGGATGCTAAAGCTGCCATCCCAACTGTAACCTTATGCGGTTCAGTTAAGGACGTTAGCGAGTTCTGCAGTCTTTCGATCAGTGGTGGTATCACTATAGCGGGCCTCAGCGTGGCTAAGTTCTGCAGAGCCATGGATATATCGGAACCGGATCGGTTGTAGACGGCGTGTAATGTCGGGCTGAGAAGCATTTCGACGAACTTGGTAATGTCTTCGTCGCGAAGCCGATATGATTCGGGAGTTTGGTTTTCCCATTCCCGCTTGATTTTCTTTTTACGCTCGCGTAGAACTCTATGGACAAATAATAAAAACAATATAATTAGAATATCATATAAACGAATATACTAAGATACATTTTCGCGTCAAACACAATTATATTTAACATTTTTATACCCAAATGTTATTGTTCTGTCAAAAGCACCATAACACCAAACATATTTCATTATGCCATATTTAATAATTTTTTATAATTAAATATGGCTCATTGAAATATCATTTTACAATATACAAGGTATACCAAAAAGGGTATATGAAGCCGAGGCGTGCGTGTTGACCGCAGCAAACAAAATACAACCCCGAAAAAAGATTTCAAAAAAACGCATTTTCAGATTTTCATAAAAAATTACACCTTCGGTATGTTTACAACGCGTTGACAACCCTAGAATGTATACTCACACGCAAAGGTCATCTAAGTTCATTCATCTAAGTGGTTCACTATGATTCTAATAGATGGCGGTATGATGAGAAATAAGTTTTATGAAATCGATAACACAATAAAGCCTAAGTCTAGTGTTATTATTGCAATTTGCAATAGAACTCATAAATTATTAAATACGTAACTTTATAATACAAATTGTATTTATTTACCCGACATCTTGTGGAAAATTATGCAACTTATTTCAATTTAATATTAAATTCTGTAGCACTGCGCTAAAAATAGTTACCTATACCTACTAGGTATGCAGAATTCTACGTAGGTAATTTATTTGATCACAATTTTAATTAACTAAAATACCTCATCATGTCAGCCGTAGGACGCCCACTGCTGGACAAGGGAGGCCCTTATTCATGAGCTACTTTGAGCCTGTTCATGAGGCCGATGGTGAAGCACCACGTTTCGGATCCATATCTCATCACTGGCAACACACACTGGTCACTGGCCCGAACTAAAATACCTATTTTACAAACTTACTAAACACATTCAATTTAAGCTTTGAGCTAACCGCTCCTGTCCTTGTGTTAATTGGACGTACCTACTCTTTCGCACTTGTGTACATGAAAAATGAGCTGGATGCTTGTCCTCGAGCTTTGCTGTAGCACATCAATCACATTGTTCGTACGTACCTACTCTCTCACACTAAACATAATTATGTACAACACAAAACACTAAAGTAGGTACATGTCCAGGTAGGTAGGTACTAGGTACGTTAGTAAAGTTAACAGGTTAGGAAATCTACACACGAAACACAAACTCACGACACGTACCTATTCAGTCTAGTAATCGACTCCAACTAAATAAAAAATTGATCAAAACATTTCTAGCAGAAAAATGAAAACATTGAAATCCCTTTGCATTGTCCGACAATCCTACTACTGAGACGCGACTATCGCACATATGACTACTGACATAAGGTTCAAATTCCTATTACAGTGTAGTAAGATACGTCCTTTTCTACAAACCGCCTCTAACTACCGCCAAAGAGAGCCGACGCGAAAGTGCGGCACGCGGCGCCCTTTGTAATTTTGGTGCAAAAATAATCATGGTTCAGTACAATTATTTCTTTATTTGATTTTAGTTTAAAAAATGTAATGTATGTTTTTAATGGTGAAATATTATTTTAATGAACAATCAGATATTTCCTTGATTTAATATTCGTTATTATGTATGGTATGTATTTAATATTCTAAACTTTTGGATTATTCAATGTGTTTACGGAACCCGAATATGTATTTGCCTATTTAGGTATTAGTGAAGAATGTTTATTCAGTCTTGTGATTTGAGCCGCGCGATAATGATGTACGACAATAACGTCTATTACGACATGGTGATGTGTGTTGGTGCAGCCGACCGTAACCTTATGGAGGCGAGGAGACGGTATGCGGAGGAGTATCCTCATAGGAATCTCCCTTCCTATGGGTGCTTCGCTCTGTGGTGAAGCGAGCTAGAACGTGCATCCAAATGGGCGGGCACCACATTGAACCACACTACGTTGGTTAGGTACCATTTTGGTGGTCAGTTATCAACAAAATTAGATATGTGTACCTAGTTACCTACCTACTTCATCAGTGATAAACAAATAGTTGTAAAAATGTGTTAGTGGCTTTGTGATTGTGATGTGAACTGTGATGTGACTGATGTGTTCTAGAAATGTGCGTGAATTGGATTCCAACATACCGCTAGAGGTAAGTAACTTTAAATGTAGATTTTAGCATTGATACATAGCAGGCCCTACAAGGTATGTACTTACATACTTACCTGTTACTGACGAAGTCTTAAATTGATAGATAAAAGGTATTATAGTAATTAAAATTGTGATTAATGAAATAATCTACGTAGAATTTTGCGTAAAAACTATTTTTAACCCAGTGACACAGAATAAAATTGGTAACTAGTTGATATTGATTATGCTCTTCTAAAATATTTTAAGAACTTATTAAGCCTAAATCCATATTATCTAGACCTAGAAAGTATGAATTATTTATGTATAAAATAGTTCACCAACAGTAATTTTACTATGAGTTAGAAAATAATTTGATAAAGCTTATATCGGACCATATTGCCATCTGTTATGAATTTTAGTGAACTAAGTAGCTAAGCGTATTCGTTGGGTGTGAGTGTGAGTGAGACGGAGCTAGTCCAGTGATTAATGAATGAGACAGCTTTCATTCATTCGTATTCGCATTGTATCTAGGGTTGTCACGTTTTTAAAAAACATTCGAATATAATTTTTCTAAAAAAAATTAAAAGTGCGTCTTTTTGAAATCTTTTTTCGGGGTTGTATTTTGTTCGCTGGGGTCAATCCACACCCCTCGGCTTCATATACCCTTTATGATACACCGTGTATAACTGAAATTTTAAATAACCATCATAAATATAATGTGTACACATAATTTATATAATAATTAAATAACACCTATAATTTACTGATTTTTATTAACTTTTGATATTCCTATATGTCCAGCAGTGGACAAATATTGGCTGATGATGACGTGTCCATAGAGTTGGTATATTACCTGTTTAGAAACTCCCTCGAGATCCGCCTGAGGAACTCCCTAAGGCGGTATGACCAGCGGCCGCAGTTGGCGCTGTGCAGATAGCTCTCGATCGCGTCCAGGAAGCACTGCAGGTGCCGCAGGACCACGCCGTCCGGGTTGATCGACCACACTATCCACGTGGCCAGGTATTTCACATCTGTAATGGACAAATAAGAAAGTGTTATTTTGTATGTTTTGATATTTATAAGGAAGGATACTGCTGTGAAATCTATAATATGTTAGTCATTTTGAAAATAAAATAGCATATACCAATTAACTACTATATGTATGTATTAAGTACACTATTGTATTAAGGACATAATGTCATGTAAGGAAAGTGTGAATATGAATAATAATAAATAAAATAAGATACTGAAACTGAATGTTGACTTTTTATACTGTGATATATAAATAACTGTTTGCAGTGTATTTATGAAATTTAGAGCACATCGCATCTCCTATATCATTTCAATATCATATAAAAATGACACTCACACGAGTGTCATTTTTATTTATTTTTATAGTTATGTCTCATGTAGCTCTAATCTAAATAGAAAGCGCATAATGGTCCGTATAACACAGTGCTGCTCGCCAGTTTTGTAAGCTTGAACTAAGCTTGATACGCTACCACTTGTATAATTTTTTAAATAATTTGATTTGAGGAATTAAGGCTGAAGCAGACCAGCTGCGTATGCGTAGACGTAAGCGTATACGCTCACGTACCACAGAGTTGTTATGTATGAAAATGTATGTAACAGGACACACTGCTTGCTTTGCTTACGTCTACTTACGTCTACGCATATGCATCTGGTCTGCTCCAGCTTTCATCATCACATGACACTTGACTCACCAAGTCCACAGTGCTTAGACTGCACGTGCATGTCCTTGTAGCTGACCGGCAAGTGTAGCGAGTTCAGAAACTTCGAGAACATTTTCGGCGCGTACGGGCTCCAATCAATGGCACCGGGGTTGCGCTTCGCTAGACCCGCGAACAGTATTATCAGATCCTAGAACCAACAATAATATTATTCAAAGATTTATCTCTATGCAAACACTCTACAGCGAAATGTCAGTGCAGATGAAGAAGACATAGATAGATGTAAGTGCCGATAAGAACAACCAAAACTTATGTATTTTTTAAAATTATTATAATAGAGGACAAATTGATATTCAAACAAGCAGTAATTACTGGAGTTTCCTTGGTAAAATAGCTACTTCTTATGCTCTGCAAATTTTAACTAATTCAATTCGTTCATCCGTTTTAGCGTGAAGGAGTAACAAACGCACGCAGCTTCAATTAACTTTCCATATAATAGTCGTGTTATTATTTCGTTAATACCACATTATTTAATTTAGACAACTGTATGTAGCAGTTCTTCGTGATAACCTATGCAATTAATATTAAGACTTAAATAGTAAAACGATACATTGCCGTTTTTAGCCGGTAGACTATAGTTTAACACAGTAACACCAGATGGAAAGTATTTATGTGTTCTAGAATGAATCACAACAACACAAGGAACTTGAAGAGTAAGACTTATATTCACTTTTGTCTTGAAGATAAGGTCAAGCAAGTCGTTGAATTCCATCCCTTTTTTGAGCGGATGAATGGAAAAAAGTGTCGAGTCCTCATTTCCTCGGGGCTTCAACTCAGGAGGCGACACGATTATTAGTTTTTGCTTCGAATTCCCGATGCTGGTGTAACTTTAAAATAATATGTGGAAAATACTGTCAAGCAAAATATAAACTTACATTAGCCCCACAGGGGGCGCTGTAGCAAGTATCCCACAGTTCCATCAGCTCATCGAACCACAGCTTGTAGCCGAGCTCCGCGTGCTTCTCATGTAAAGACACGGGCAGGAACATAGTCAACTGTCCGATCATATACACTTCCGCCGACCAAGGGTTGATCTGCGGCATTATTTCATCCAGTATCTCTTTGGTCGCTGATAGCTCGAAGAACCTTAAATGAATTATTTAACATTTCATTTTCAAAATTTTCGTGAGTTATACTTACTATTTATTTTAAAACAACGGGAATTACTCACGTATTTACACAGGAGTTAAACAACTCTCGACGTTTCGACCACAACAAGAGCAGTCTTTATCAGGAGGAGTGAGTAATTCCCGTTGTTTTAAAATGAATATTTAACATTTGCTTAAAACTTTTGAGTGTGGTAATCGATTTTTTTATGTTTCTGTAATCGTTGGTCAAGTCAAAGCTTTGATAACAGTGTCGAGAAAAAAATCAGAAACCAGGTATGAGCACTTTAAAGCAAGGCCTTTGAAAGGACGTGCCTTTGTAAATGAAAGATGAACGTCCTCTCAACTTTAACATCATGTTTGTACTGTTATTCCTATGTGGTGTACATATTTTATTTTGTTTGATTGATTGATTGATATGACTTCTAGAAGGTGAAGGCGATGTATCGGTGCGATAGGAGGATTGTATTGGTAAGCAATTAATGGAAAAAATATAAATGGGTAGACGCTTCATAAAATATTATAACTACACTTACGGTCTTGCACTTTTCACAATAGACACGAAGGAACATTCCAGAGATCTGAAAAAATTAAAACAATTGAGTTTAAACCTGAATTTTACAATTTACAACATGCATTATACCAACCCTTTACATTTGCTAAATACCCATGAAAAGCATAAATGAAATTAACAAGATATAGTAAGTTTAAAGACACCCTTTTTAACCGACTTCAAAATGGACGAGGTTTCTCAATTCAATCGGTTTTTTTTTAAAGAAAACATTTCAAAGGTTTTCCCATGATTAGGAAATCAGGGTTTGATGATGGCAGACCAGAGAAATAGAGGTGATCTTTCACAATCTAAGTTTATATGTTTTGGCAGTTTGAAGTCGGTTTTCTTTAAATATTATTTTCATATTAACAATATTCTTAAACTACCTCTTTATGTGTTAAATTTTGAGTAAGTTTTTTTCTATTTCGTTTTACCGACATTACCTCAAAACAAATTTTAAGACGAAACAGAGGACAATTGTTAGGTCACAATCTTAATAAAACCGACTAGATTACCAATTCAACTTCATTGAATTTTAATTACTCCATGAACATGTAATAGACGTGCGCGTGACTCATCATGACAAGACAATTTATACATGGAACAGAGCGGACCTAGGTAAAATATTATAACAAGAGACCCTTAAAACTGTGATCAGATTATTGAACAAAGCGGCATTTTTTTTTATTTCTCTAGAACATAAAAATTTGCTTAGATTATCTTTCTGTTGACAGGACTATCCCTGAGCAACTCAGCTAAAATGCTCTGCTTGTAATTGATGGACAGTTGTTAGCTCGTATTATAGTTGAGCCGTATTATCCGGCGTATTAGTCAGGCTGTTTATCTTCGATGCAAATGTCCTTCCTCTTGTCACGGTTTTGTATGAGTTGACACACCTTCACCTCAGCAGTCCAACAAAAAATGCCTAAAACATCTTCCCTTCACCTCTACAAAAATCCCTTATACGATTACCTGTCTTACCTACAACCTGGTGAAAGATGACAAGAAAGCAATCGTAGAACATACATGATGGAACCTAATCCACAGCCGCGCCCTTTTCATTTTGAACCTTGTCACCTTTTATTGTGTGAGCGGCAAATAAATGTATTTTGAATAGGTACCTATGTTTACAGATGGAGTATACAAATCATGCTATTCTAAACTATGTAGAACGTCACAGAACAATAATGTGATCACAGCTTTCCCAGTCAGTATCCACTTGGTAAATGAGCCCATACCGCCACCTGTGCGAACAAAGCGTAACCCGAGAATATCTCTTTTTACGTGGGTGTTTTATTGTCCTCAGCGAAGCCAAAATTGTTTAGGGCGCCATCAAGCCCTGATCCAGATATGAATTTGCGAATCATTTCGAGAACTTTCTGTCGTTGTATACCGACGTCTTTTTGCCTGAATATAGAATTATCGAGTCATCACAACAGTTCGTTATTGCAACCTGAATACTTTAATGAATATACTTAAGTAATGATATATATGCATAATATTGTGTTAAGTTACTAAAATAATTTAAACTATTTATTAACAGAAGCAAATTATCGTTTTGTGGCATTGGAGGTTGCTAACTCTTGCGTCAAATCAGCGACTTATTGCCCCACTAATGAATGTCGTGCACCATATTATGTGCATTTAGATGGACACATCGTAATATTCTCCGATTGTAAAGACCTTTGAAGATAATATTCTAAAATTTACTTACGATAGATAGTGATACATCCCAATATCAGTGGCATTGTTTTTGAATAGCTTTTTTCCCAAATTGAAGAGCGGGCGCCATGGTAGTGTTAACTCTTCGGGAGAAATCAAGCTTCGCTTTCTGAAAATGAAGTTAAGATTAGTTTTATGGATATAATTTCCCTCATTATTTTACATAACCCATGATGTCATCGATGGGAAAAGGTCACATAGGTACTTACTTTGTTAGCATGACAAACATAGTGCCAAACTTATGGATTTTTGTCGGTTCCAGATCAGGAATGAGAATCAACTCATAAGCCAATTTTACAAATGTAATGTGGTCTTCTTTGCTGAACTTCAACCCATACAGTCTGATATATCTGTAAAATATTTTTAATTGTAAATATCAAATGCCTCGGTAAAAAAATTCTTATCCTGTGAATTTATTTTCATCAAATCTGTATAGTGTAAGAACAATTAATATTCTTAGATTAGCAGTTTTTATTCTTTTAAAAATTTGTTACAAAATAAAATCATTGGTTTAAAAATAATCTTAAACCAGCGACATCTACCCACGTGGCTAGATGTTGCTGTGTAATATCGTCCAGTAATATTTATTGGTTGATAAATAAATAGACAAACCTAAATGAGATAAGCAACTCATTTTCATTGAATATACATATTGTGTACTAATTATTGCATCACAAAATACGAGTACATTCAACAGGGTATGTGGGTATGATTTTCCTTATAATAGAAATGCAAATGTTGGTTACTTTGTTAACCCATCACACAAAAACTACTGAATGGAGTTTAATTAAACTTTACAATAATATAACTTACAGATCGAAATAAGAAAAAGGCTACCTTTAAGCTCTACAAAATACCCCAAGAATTCTATGATTCTATAGCCATGCCCAGAAGTTTTATGTTATAAACATTGTTAAGACGATGACAAAATACTTTTTATCTAAAATTTAATACAGAATTTTCTGGTATACATTATTTAGCCTCAGGTGGCTCAAGCCTTACTCTGGCATGGCACAGATGTAGAAACTTATTTCTAGCTAGCCACCCTACATCACTCTCGTTATAATATTTTCCCGCTGTAAATAGTATCCTTTACCCTTCTCCTGAATCAAAGCTATTATTGCAAATGTCTATGGTCATCCAAAAAAATGCAGCCGTTTTTGAGTTATAAATAAAAAAAAATTTAATGTCATTTCCAGTTGTGCTTGCTCTGCATCATAGATAAGCAGGCTTTTTTTTAATTTAAGTTTATATTTTAGTAATTTTTTAGGCTTTTGCTAAGAAGTGTGTCACCAAAATGTTTTACTACCCACATCTTATGATTTTATTTGTAGGCACTCGATGGAATTAACTTATTTCAATACCCACAATTCTTTTTTATATATCATGTTCGTACAATAGGCCCTAGGATAATAATTATGTTTAAGTTTTCATATTGTAATCTCATGTAAGTGAAATATTTTCTTATGAGAAATAAAGAAACTTAAACCTGAAATAGTGTAATTGTTAGTTCATTGGTTAATTGGTTGTTGAGTGAACCATTGCGTAAGCTAGTTATATTTTGTAGGATATTACAACAGATCATTCATATTTGTGTAGGCATGAAGACACTGAACAATGCATTAATTATTGTGAATGTCTTAAGGTCAGGTGCAGTTAGGAAGTCCTGGTATCTCGCCAACACATTTAAAACTTGTACACAGCTGCCAAAGGTTAGTCTAAACCACACAATATTCTGATTGTTCTAATTATAGAATAGGAAGTTAGTTCTGCCTAGAATTATGAATTGATCATGACATTCAAAATATCATATTATACCTACCTACTCTAGTCATGATGAGAATCACATTATACCAATAATATGAATCTACAGATCTCTATTTAGAAGAAAGTTTATAATATAAAATAACTATTTTTTATGAAATACTACCCTCTAATTCATAGTTATTTTATACATATTTCATGTATCATTATTTACTAAAAAGGAGAATACTACCTCATAAGTCTTGATGACCACACACCACAGCCAGGTTTCATTTCACGGAACATCACAGCTTGAGCAAGATTAGTCTTCACTTCTTTGAGGAATGTATTGGACTCCATGTCTAAATCCGCGGCATATGGTAGAAGGTGGTTCATTGCGATCTCAGACTGAGGCTTGAACCCCAGAGCCGCTATGCGCTCTGGGGTCATCATCTCCTCCTCGAAATCGTCGTCCTGCAGCATTCTGAGCGATTTTCTTGCTCTCTTCACGGATAAATCACAGCCTTGTTTCTTGGCGGCCTCATCAGAGCGGCCTACCTCTTATTTGTAAATTTCACAGCAACTAACGGTATCTAGCGTGAAACTATTTTGTAATTTATTATTGATAGGGTACTAACTAATTCAAATTGAATTTACACAAGTCATTGAAGTACGCAATGTAAAAACCAAATCAAAAAATTATCAACATCATCCAAATTTTGTTCCAACTATTTGACATTGACAAGACAAATAAAATACTCATTTGACATTGAACCTATATAGTAAATGCCAGTGTCAACAAAATCTGATAAAATCACCAATTGGTCGATGTCGTAGATGTATAATAATCTATATAAATATAACGTCTATGTATACTATGTAGTATGTACTAACGCGGCGGGAGAAGGTTCATCTGCAAGTCCCGCACCACAAACTCACATAATAGTTTGTGTAGGCATATAAAATATCATCTAAAATAATTAGGTTAATTAGTGTATTGAATTCAACAGATATAAAGTAGGTTACAGGTACCTACTTTATGTCACACCAACTTTAATGACTTCTGCGACGCAAGAGACCGTGGGTTCAATTCCCGCCTCGGGACAGACATTTTTGGGTATTCTAGGTGTTATCTATGTTTAATATAAAATATTTTATCTATGTCTAAGTATCTACTTACATATAACGGAAATCTAGCACCCGTAATATCCTATGCTTCACACGGGGCTAGATGTTGCTGTGTAATTTTCTAGCAATATTTATTTAAGTATATTAAAGAACTAAATAAGTCGCCGTGTGCATTATCCAATAAATACATATTTATTCGTTTATATTGATCTTCATAGTGCATTGCATGGAACTGGAAAGTTAGGTATGAATTAACTTGATAAATGAAAAACAAATCATTAAATATTTTTTTTTGTACCTAAAAGTTTAATGGTGTACAATAAATCAACATTTTAGCTCAATCAAGCTTAATTATACACCGTGGTCGTGAACAACCCGAAAGATTTAAACCACGTATTTTTGACGACATTACGAGTAAATAATGTTATATCAACATGGGTCAAATTATGTGTCTTAATTAAATTACAATTTCGGTACAAACTAAATCTTATTAATTGCCCGCTTCTTTGTGAACAAGCCGTTAGGTAAGAAACTCAAGTTGAACAGAGAGCGAGCATGACACTTCACGAATCGCTCCGAAATCACACGACGAACAAGAAGTGTAAAGTTATGTCTAGCACGATGTTTGTATTGAAATTATTTTTATTTATTGGCATCACAAAATACCACAAATACCATGTATCTAAACTTTATTAGGTGTTACGACATTAAAGTGCACTTACATTATTATTGAAACTTTGTGTCTTAGGTATCTTTTTTTGACTGACAATGACAACAAACAAAATTTTCAATGTTGTTTATCTTGCGTGAAAATTAGTAGATAATCATTTTTTTTTTCGCCCATTAGGCAGGCAATAGTCTTAGACCTTACAGCCTTGTCTTTAGTTTCTTCATATCTTTTATTTAATATTTATTGTACCAATGTACATTGGTACACCTAAAAAACGGAAAAATCTTCTAGCTACGCGCAGCTCCTGCTCATTTTAGGGACAATCGATCTTTTTATAACGTAATGAAAATATTTTCGGTAGTAAAAACTTTTTGTAGATAGATACCAAACTTCTTTATGAAACTGGCTAACAACCATGCAGTTAGTAGTCTACGTGTAAAAGAAGTAATTGACTACGATATGCTCAGGCCCTTAGGGTGTGTTAGACTGGAGATTTTTTAACATTTGATTTGTTGTAAATAATTAATATCTCCTTAATTATGAGTTTTTGGCCTATATGTTACATAACTTTATATACTCTAATTAGGCTCTAGTATCGATAGCTTAAATCTTTCGGGTTGTTCACGACCACGGTGTATAAATATTCAGTAAAAAACATCACATATAGCCATAAAGAAGCATTGCAATGAGATCAGCATTTAATTTTGAACTCAATCACAAACTATGATTTAGTTTAGATGACCACTGAATCTTTGCCGGTCGTGTACAGACTCGCGGCAAACACGATGTCCCGTTTGATGGCCGTGGAGGCAAGCATCATCTTCTCTTGGAGATTCGGGTCGCCGATCAGCATAGCGGCGTCCTTCACGTCCACCAATAACTGAAACAGACAGACGATATTGACTATATAGTTTCACCAATAGTTGAAACAGATCCTCATTTACACATTCATATTTGCAATTCGCCTAGACACTCAGCGATATGTTTAATAGAACATTGTATGCTTCTAAAAATGATAGATGATAACGATGATGACAAAAATAATTGATAACAATGTTACCTATTAGTCTAGATGTTGCTGTGTGAATTATCCAGCAATATTTTTTTTATTTTATTAATAATGCCTTCTTACACACCAGTGAGTTCCATGATCTCGGCAAAATGGCTTCGCCAGCCATGTGTATGAACATATATTTCATATAAGACTTGAAAAAAAATGCACTATGCTTTGTCACGATGACAGCTCGATGGGCGCGAAAGAAAGCTGCGTTCATATACGGTGCGTTCAAATTAAAGCAATATATTCATTCATACACAGTCGCAATGAGTTGTTACGGTGACGTATATTCTTAGTGTTTGTTACCTCGTGCAACTGCTGTATGCACCTTACAATGATGCCCTCCTGCACGTCCGTCAGCTCCATGATCTCAGCGAACGGCTTCTCCAGCGCCCACTCGTACACCACTCGCACGAGGCCGAAGTTTATTCGCTCCGGTTGAGCTTCTAGTTGGCTGACCTGTGAATAAATGTTTATTTTAATATTTGAGACAATTCTGAATTTGAAACATTTTTTTTTTGTGATTTTTATTGAGCCACCAGAACCAGCATTAGACTATATTCCCGTGGAAAAATATGAATGAATCTGCTCTAACCCTGCTAGATAGAGCTCGCAGCCCTCTGCTAGATTATCCGGCAATACATTCCCGCCGTCATTCGTCTTGGCTTGGAACACGAAACAGCTGAGTAAAGCTGCAATACGGGCAAAGCCGCAGGACAAGCTAGTTCTTTAACACGATAAACTAGCCTTACCATATACTTAGCTTCAATATTCCCCAGTTCAGAATCAATCTGCTCTATGGCCCGCACACCGTCCGCTAGATTATCCGGCAGGACATTCCCGCCGTCTTTCGTCTTGGCTTGGAACACGAAACAGCTGAGCAAAGCCGCGATTTCCGCTGGATCCTTCTCGGTGAATACGTTCCGGAACACCAGTTCTGTTATGATGAGCTCGTTGGTGGCCATACCGCAAGCTACACGGCCTGTAAATGAGAAAGATTTTGAAATTACAAAGATTCAGATTATTTATTCATAAATTTGTTACATGCGAAAGTTAGTGAGGAAGGCTGTTTGTAGCATTTGCATGTAAAAACTAAGTACTGAATTTCTGGATTATAAACTGATTTTCATAAATCACTACAACTCATCTTGCGTCTCACTACTGGACACGAGTTTCCCCTTTAGTTCCTTTGAGTTTAATATAAGCCAATATAGTTAGGGGATTTGGTATAATCACCAAGCTGACAAGAATTTTAAGCTGTTACAGTACACAGCTGCCTTCCTTTGTTGGTATATAAATTTCAATTTGTATAGTCGAATTGACGACACCTACGGGATTCTTCTCTTTGGTGTCGTCAAATCTTAAGAAAATGATAAAATTATGACAAGGGCAACACTATTTTTAAACAGTTAACCCGGCACCACCCGGCACTAAAAAGTCCAATCACCTTTCAATATAACCCCATCCTTATCATCGATATAGTTCAGCTCCCTTAGAACCAGCAGCCGGCTCTGGTACTCAGGATACAGAGTGAGACTCTCGCAAGATAGAAGGCGTCTGTACTTGTCTCTCTTCGTCTCAGACAACTTGCGTTCATAGACGATCGCGAATTCCGACTTGAAGTTCGCTATGTCGGTAGATTTTCTGTGGGCGTCTAGTTCAGCCTGAAACAAAGACAATGGTAATGAATATCAAGTTTACAAAAATTTTATTACATTTACACTATGGCAACCTCTGTGGCGCAGCGGGCGAAGGTCCGCCTGTGACGCAACCTCTTCGAGTCCCGCCTCGGAAAACTATTTCTATGTCCTGCAAATATTTGCTCCGGGTGTCTGGGTGTTATATACAGTCGTGGTCAACTAATTAGGGACACTCACTAGTTAAACCAAATTGTGAATTTATTTTTTATTTTCCAACGAGTCTAAACAATATTCCATATCTCTTACATGTAAATATAATTACTCATTTAAGTACCCGATTATACAAACAATAACAACTTCTTTAACATAAAACCTCTTCACAGTATAGCTGATAGATTATCACAGTACTATTTGTTCAAAGAATGCTGGCTGGTCATTTAATTAGGGACACTGAGATATTGCGTTCTATTTTCAAAATCTGAATCTCAATATTTTTTTTTCATTCTTCTCTTATTGTTTCGTGGTAGTTTTGGCGGCAATCAAGATTTTTTATTTTAATTTTTGAGAATTATTTTGGATAAAAATGGGCAAAAATAAAAGTTGCGATGCAACACTACGAAAAATTATCATGAAGTTTGTCGAGCGTGGTTGGTCATACCGAAGGATAGCAGAATATTTAAATTGTTCAAAAACTATGGTACCTATGCAATGCAGTGCAACATTTCAGGCGCAACAACACTGCTTTAAATGTGCCCAGAAAAAAGAGATCGAGAAAAACAACTCCGCAAGAAGATAGAATGATAACCAGGTTAGCTAAGAAAGATCCGTTTCTAGGCTCTGTTTTAATTAAACATGAAGTGTTTGGGGCAAACGAAAGAGCCGGTGTATCAGCGAGGACCGTTTGACGACGTCTGGTAGAAGCAGGGTTGTTCGGAAGAGTGGCTCGCAAAGTACCGTTGCTGAAGAAAGAACATAGAAATGCACGTTTGGCGTTTGCACGTAAATATGGACATTGGACCTACGCCCAATGGCAACATGTATTATTCTCTGACGAGACTAAGGTTAATTTGATTTCTTCAGATGGAAGGCAATACGTACGGCGTCCTGTAAAAGCGGAAATGAATCCAAGATTCACAAAAAAGCAGGTGAAACATGGCGGTGGAAACATTAAAATGTGGGGTTCATTTTCTGGACGTGGAGTGGGACCTGTGAGGAAAGTTCAGGGTAACTTAGACCAACATCAATACAAGGCAATATTAGAGGAAACTATGCTTCCCTATGCTGAGGAACATCTCCCTATTATATGGACGTTTCAGCATGATAATGACCCGAAACATACCGCCCGTTCAGTCAAGTCGTTTCTTAACAGTCAGTCGGTATCAGTGCTAGATTGGCCAGCAAATGGGCTATTTGGACCTCAACCCAATTGAGCACCTTTGGCACGAAATCAAGAAAAAAGTTGCCACTTATCGTACCACAACTTTAGATGAACTTAATGAAGCTTTTTGTGAGGCATGGACAAACATTCCTGTCGAAACATGTCAGAAACTGATAATGTCTATGCCACATCGATGTCAAGCGGTAATTACCAACAAAGGTTTTGCTACTAGGTACTGATTTTACCTGTAATAAAATGGGGTTGTTAAAGAAATTAAAATACTGCAGATGATTAGTTTTGTTTAACTCTATTTTTCATTGTACTTTACTGTTCTTAATTAAATGTCCAGCTACCTTAAAATTGAATACATGTTTAACCTTTGATATTAAACAATTTTTTCTAATTATTAAATCTTTTATTTACAGTCATTTATAGCATAATAATTGGACCAAATTATGCAAATATTACTTACTGTGAAATCAGTAGGGTTTTATATATAAATGTACATAGCCGGTTATTGTTCTTCACTATCTTGAATGTCCCTAATTAGTTGACCACGACTGTATGTATAATAAAAAATATCTATGTATATTCTATTATGTATTTCAGAAATCTAGCACCCGTAACACAAGCTTAGAGCTTGTCACGGGGCTAGCTGTTGCTATGTGAATTGTCCAGCAATATTTATAATTATCATTATTATTATTATTAATAATTTCGTCAGGGGTTACGGTAGACTCGATCGAAACCTTATATGAATAACAAAACAAAAAAAAAATATTGATTTTGAGTCGACAACATATTATAGTCAAATTCGGAATACAGAGAATTTTGATAAATTCTGTTAAATGTTTCTGTAAACAATGGCTGTCGCCATTTTTCGTGTAAAGTACGTTTTCCATTTCATCGTCAGTCGTTGACGTTTCGTTTCACCCGAGCGAAGGATTTTCATCTAGTTTATTATTTCGTAAGGCCAGTGTGCAGGATCACCTTGTATCTGTGCATCCTGTCCACAGTGTGCAGGATCTCGCCCGTGCTGATGGCCAGCGAGTGTGTGAGCGGGACGGTGTCCAGCGGCGCGGCGCCCGTGCGTGCCGCGTGAGACAGACGCGCCAGCTCCTGCACTGCGCTGAGACACGTGGCGCCTACTGGGGCGCCTTTGAACCTGGAATGGAGAAGGATGAACATTTATTGAGTTCTTTGGTTATCTTACGGCGACACATGATATAGACAATTCTTATTATATTTATACAAAAAAATTATCTAAAAGTTGATTAAACAAATAAATAGGAATTGTCTGGCAATATTTATTTAATCTACTTTTAGCTAAATTTTATGTATAAATAGAAGATTACACAGATAAAACAAAATGAATCTAAACAGTGTGATTTTCTAGAATTACAAAATAATAACATAAAGAGAAAGCTGAAATAAATATGTTGATGTCATTTTAGTGGGTAAAAAAAGTAGGTATTATTTTCAGTCTTGTGTTGCTCTGTAAGTACCAGATACAGGGCATCACTCGGTTTTAGAATATGTTCTAAAGAATATGTGATAGTCATTTGAGGGTATTCAGAAAAGCGTCACAAAATGAGAAACTTCGTTTTGCCCTTTTTGATAAAAATAGAGACAAATTCTAACAAGAATAATAAGTAAGAGTATCAAATAAACTTACCTAGGCATATCCCGTTTCTCAACATCCTGTATAATCAACTTCTCATCGATCTTCAGCGTCAATTTCGTGACCGCGACGATGTCATTGAACGTCAAAGTCAAGATAGTGTGGTCTAAAGTGCCGCTGTCGGTCCCAATGTAGTCATACATGGCTGAACACCCGAGGATTCTATACCAGGTTTCATCTGTTTTGAAGCTGTATGTATTTGTGTCTTCTTCTGCTGTTTTTAGGACTAGTACTTTGTATGGGCTTTTGCGGGCACCTGAATGAACACCATTGAATAAATGAATGCCTTCTCATAACACCCCTATTCACGTTCCCACTGCTGGGACACAGGGACTTCTCTCTTGACGAGAGAGATTAGGCCTTAATTCACCACGCTGGCCAAGTGCGGGTTGGTGAATGACACATGTCCTTTAAGCTAAATCAACTAAAATGTCTTCCGATACCTCATACAACCATTTATTTTACTTAAAACAAAGTGCAGTTACAATATTATGCATTAGGAACTATCTACTACGGAGCCTTATCGAATCTACAATATCAAACTAAATATAATCAAACCAATTTCATTTCAAAACTAATAAAAAAAAATAAAGCATGCTAATTGTGATTAACAATACCTTAAAGAGGAATTTATATGTAATGCAACAGCCAAAACATCCCGCATAATATTACATGCAATTTTTTTAGGCAAACTTAAATGATTGGGCTACATGAAAATAGGAAATGAAGTGCTTACTATACTTACTTATTGGATTCCGAGCAACTGTGACAAAAATGAGTTAAGTTAATAATGAATATTGTTAGTCTTAATGATGAAGATAAACCCATGGATCATTATGTGATTCGTCAGAGAAATTCTAAAAATGGAAAAATCATTTTGGACAATTTTGACTTGCAACCTTGAAACAAACAATTTCTGATTTCCACACTTTTTTCAACTGTTAGAACTTAATTGACGATTCGTTGTTAATAAGGTACACAAAAGTGGAAACGGAACACAAGGGGGGTGGAGGGGAGACGGAGCGCGGCGGAATGCTCACTCCTGATAAAGACTGTTCTTGTTGCAGTGTATTAACTCCGTCGTAAAAACGTAAGCCATTCCGTTATAAAATGAATCTATGATTTTATTTAGAAACAGTCCCTTGACAAGTTACTTACCGCTTTGACTGTAATTATTCAAGAGCACAGCAAGTTGATTGATGTATGTCATATGGGAGATTACAACCACTCTGCCGACCACCATATCCTTTTTAATCTTCCCGTCCAGAAGGATCGGCATTAACTCATTCATAACTCCAATGTATGATGAAGCTGCAATTAAATACAACTTATTAAAATATATAATTTTTTCATTGGTCACTAATATGGTACATTCGTTCTTAAAGTTATGTGTTGTGGTCCTTAACATGAGACGAGACTCGTTGGAGCGTTATGACATTTATGTATTAAAATAAAATAAAATTTTATTATGTCATACATACGTGCTAAAAAAAAAATCTGACTCATCTTCATATCTAGGCGCGACAGACAGAGTTACTTTCCATTATAATCATAATTAATCGTTAGTAAGGATTTGAACTAAACATACCAAGGTCATAGAACTTAGCCAAGGGAGCGAGGTGTGAAGCGAGAGGCGTGCTGCATTTCTCCGTGTACTCTCTCTCAGCGAGCTCTAGTTCCTTCCTGTAGTTGTCAGCCTGCAGTATCTGGTCGAACTCTCGGAACGAACGCTGCATCATGCCTTCTACTGATACTGTTTCAGCTCTGAAACAATGAATAAATATTTTTATTTACATAGGAAACCAAAAATGGAAAAAAAACCACGTGAATAAGGTATTAAAGTGGTATTACATAGTAATCCTACTAATAATATAAGAGCAAAAGTTTGTAAAGTATGGATAAATGTTTGTTATAAGCCGCGCACTTAAAGAATTGATTTATAAATGGCGTCCGCTCGCATGCGTTCTCACTCACTCTCTATCGCTGTCTATACTTTTATCCTTGTTTTGCCAATCGTACCATACGTACCCGCCGCCATTTTCAAATAAATGTTCTATCTGCGCGGGTTATACCCTCACGTTAAAACTTTTGAATGGATTTTAAGGAAATTAGCAGCAGCGCAGCTGGCATAGTTTTACCTGCCTAGAAGAAGGTTGCGGGTTTGATTTGACGAATTTTACAAAATCCGCAGATATTTTCACGACCTCTGTGGTGCAGCGCGCGAAGATCCGCCTGCTACGCAAGAGGTTCCGGGTTCGATTCCAAAAAAATCTACGATCTGCAAATATTTGTTGCAAGTGTCCATCAATATTTATCTATTTATTTATTTACCGTAACAAGCTCAGTATCATAGAGTAAGTGAGTCTGAACTGCGAAGACAGCTTCTGCGGTATGCCCTGCATCATGCCCTTCAACGTGACGATGTCCGGGACGTCGTCCTTGCACATTATTATCACGGAGCCCGTCGCGTCCAAACCTGGGGATGATAGTGTTGTTTTGCATATTCAACGTAACAATGAAAATTATTGGCCAATATATTCACACTCTATCATAATAACTGTAATAAAAACTAAGGTAGGTTCAATTTGTAGGCTAAGAAACCTAGAAAGAAAGCAGTCGCACGGTCAAACGTCAAAGCGGTCTGTTTTTCGTTCTTCGTATTCCATTACGTTTTATAAATAAAATATACACAGAAGGCATTCTAAAAGCCGGCGGTCAAGTAGAATAGTGAGGTTAGTAAGCAATTGCACGATCGAAAACTTGACCGCTCTCTGTTATAAAGGCCAAAAGAGAGAGTGAGAAAGAATCGTATTAGTATTGACCTCTCCTTTCCCGCGGCCCGCCATCTCACTAGGCTAGAAGCGTGCGGCGCTAGACGCCAACAAACTGGTCTCGTCAAATAGAGCTCTAGGAGGGAGTTAGAAAGAATCATATTAGTATATAAGTACCTCTCCTTCCCGCGCGGCCCGCCATCTGTATGTACTCTGCGGGCACCAGCGTGCGGCGCTGGACGCCGTCGAACTTGCTGGTCTCGTCGAACACCACGGTGCGCGCCGGCATGTTCACTCCCATTGCGAACGTTTCCGTCGCGAATAGGATCTTAACCTAAAAACAGAAACTATATAATAAAAACATACATTTATCAAGAAGAAAATCTAGAGGTACGCACGCGGTCAATCATATACATATTAGTGTCATCTCTTTTTCTCCCACGATATTTGCAAATACTAGTATCTTTTTCGTTTGATTCCAAGTGCGCTAACTAGCTCACCTTAACTTGGCAACAAAACGGGCGTGGACTCACTATGGAAAGGGCCTATCTAACTATTTACATAAATATTAATATATTAAATAAATATTAATATTACTGGACAATTTTTACACAGCGACATCTAGCCCCGTGGTAAGCTCGAAGCACAAGCTTCGAGCTTACCCGTAACACAAGTTACGGGTGCTAGATTTCTGATATACTTAATATAATATACATACATAGATAGATATTTTTTTATTATACATATATAACACCCAGACACCCGGAACAAATATTTGCAGATCATACAAATTGTTGTTCCGAGGCGGGAATCGAACATCTATGCATTATACATGATGTATGTAGTCCCAAATTAAATGATGACGAAGAAAGTGGACTGAGGTACTTACAAATCCAGATTGAAACAGCATTTCAACAATTTCCTTGAGCATTGGCAGGATTCCACTGTGATGGATACCGATGCCATTTTCCAGCACCCTTTGTAATCTTATCACCTGTAATATATACCCATAATCGGTTAACAATATTTTTTTCTTCACAAGAAATAATTTATGAACAACTAGCCTCGAGTGAGAGAGTGAATATGATTTACCTGCGGTAGTTTACGGTCCGGTTCCTTTAGTCTTTGGACGCATCTTTGGAAGAAGGATTTTATGTGACTTTTTTCTTTCCCCGTAGTTAAATCCACGGACATAAGATTCTCTGCATTTTGGTCACATCTGTAAAAGAAAATGTATTTTATTTGGCGCAAGTTTCACATTATATCATTCCGATGTATGAATTGTCCCGCAATATTATTTACTTTATTATGTATTCAAAATGTCCATTCTTAATCTTAGTCCTTCTAAATCTCATGGTATAGTGGAAAAAATAATAATATTACAAAACAGATCTAATCATGGTCGCTGGTAAGCGTGGTTATTATAATACATAACGAATAAATTTCGAAGATTGTGTTACGTGTACGAGATTTTAGACCTACATTGATGTAAAAAAGATGCATCTTTGTCTATTATATAATACTTTTAGAAAACGGATGGTAAGTAAAATATATAGTAGTTTTAGGATACCCACCGGTTTCGTGACAGCGTGAACGCGACTACAGGGAGTTTGTCTTTCTGCTTTAAATGATCGACGAAAGCAATCCACATAGTCTGTTCTGCTTTTGGATTCATAAACTGCTTTCCACCTGTAAGAAAAACATTAATGACATTTAATGATTATACTTTGAAAATCTATACCTAATCAGTAAGTCCATTTTATAACAACGGGAATTAGGTACTCACGTAATAGTTTTGAAAGTGAAATAATCAGTAACTCCTTACCTTTAGGTCCAAAGTTCTTTTTAAAGTCGTTTTCTCTTGATTTTTTAGCAGCTACTGCGCTGTTGTAACCCTGTATTAGGAATTGGTTGTTTTGGTCTATTACTTTAAACCTTTCGTGCTTCGATTTACCACCGGAACCTATAAAATTTTTAAGAATATTTAGAATATAAAAAATCCCAACAAACGAATATAAATTCTTAAATGTGTATCTCTAATATAACTCTACTCAGTTGTCTTCTTCAGAACGTTTATACTGCTGATCCGATTTAAATGCTACGCTACGCTGGCCTGAGCTGTTGATGAATTGTTATTATGAACGAACGACTGACCTGTATACAAATAATGGCAGAGCGGCACTGGTCGCTTCGGCGTAGACACGACATACACCCTGCGTTTCTTAGTGCGGCCCACCCAGTCGGCGAACTGCAGCGTGTTCGGTACAGTCGCACTCAACATCACTATGGTCACGTGAGCCGGGAGGAGGATCAACACTTCCTCCCACACGTAGCCTCGCTGGAATAATTGTACATGGCTTTATACAGAATACCATCATTCCTTATAGCAGCATTATTTTAATATTACTTAGTGATTTCGTACCATCACCTCTCTAAAATAATATTACTCTACCATTGTTTTGTCTGTTCTGCACTGTGTTGCCAGTCAACGAATAACTCCGCGGATATCGTAAAAATAAGCGTTCAAGTTTGACAGCTAACATCGAAAGAAAGGTTTCATTATTACCTTTCCTATGACTCCGATATTTAAACAAGAAGTGGTCAAGAATCTAGTTCTTAGTTGAACAGCTGTCATCAAAAACAAAGTTTTATTTTTCAAAGTTATTACAAAATACGAGGTTTTCCAAAAGGTTCTGGAAACATATCAGTTCTAAGACATCTAAGTATAATGTACCTACTGATTATATTCTCTTTGGTTCTAAGTTTGAAATCTGTCATCGACAAAACTCACCTCAGCATTATTGATGTAATGCACCTCATCGAAGATCACAAACTCCAGATCCCTGGTGACATCGGAGCCGCAGTACAGCATAGACCTGAGTATCTCCGTGGTCATCACGAGGCAGGTGGCGGTGCTGTTGATCTGCAGGTCGCCCGTGAGGAGCCCCACCTCGCCGAACAGCTTGTTGAAGACAATAAAACTCACCTCAGCATTATTGATGTAATGCACCTCATCGAAGATCACAAACTCCAGATCCCTGGTGACATCGGAGCCGCAGTACAGCATAGACCTGAGTATCTCCGTGGTCATCACGAGGCAGGTGGCGGTGCTGTTGATCTGCAGGTCGCCCGTGAGGAGTCCCACCTCGCCGAACAGCTTGTTGAAGACAATAAAACTCACCTCAGCATTATTGATGTAATGCACCTCATCGAAGATCACAAACTCCAGATCCCTGGTGACATCGGAGCCGCAGTACAGCATAGACCTGAGTATCTCCGTGGTCATCACGAGGCAGGTGGCGGTGCTGTTGATCTGCAGGTCGCCCGTGAGGAGTCCCACCTCGCCGAACAGCTTGTTGAAGACAATAAAACTCACCTCAGCATTATTGATGTAATGCACCTCATCGAAGATCACAAACTCCAGATCCCTGGTGACATCGGAGCCGCAGTACAGCATAGACCTGAGTATCTCCGTGGTCATCACGAGGCAGGTGGCGGTGCTGTTGATCTGCAGGTCGCCCGTGAGGAGTCCCACCTCGCCGAACAGCTTGTTGAAGACAATAAAACTCACCTCAGCATTATTGATGTAATGCACCTCATCGAAGATCACAAACTCCAGATCCCTGGTGACATCGGAGCCGCAGTACAGCATAGACCTGAGTATCTCCGTGGTCATCACGAGGCAGGTGGCGGTGCTGTTGATCTGCAGGTCGCCCGTGAGGAGTCCCACCTCGCCGAACAGCTTGTTGAAGACAATAAAACTCACCTCAGCATTATTGATGTAATGCACCTCATCGAAGATCACAAACTCCAGATCCCTGGTGACATCGGAGCCGCAGTACAGCATAGACCTGAGTATCTCCGTGGTCATCACGAGGCAGGTGGCGGTGCTGTTGATCTGCAGGTCGCCCGTGAGGAGCCCCACCTCGCCGAACAGCTTGTTGAAGACAATAAAACTCACCTCAGCATTATTGATGTAATGCACCTCATCGAAGATCACAAACTCCAGATCCCTGGTGACATCGGAGCCGCAGTACAGCATAGACCTGAGTATCTCCGTGGTCATCACGAGGCAGGTGGCGGTGCTGTTGATCTGCAGGTCGCCCGTGAGGAGCCCCACCTCGCCGAACAGCTTGTTGAAGACAATAAAACTCACCTCAGCATTATTGATGTAATGCACCTCATCGAAGATCACAAACTCCAGATCCCTGGTGACATCGGAGCCGCAGTACAGCATAGACCTGAGTATCTCCGTGGTCATCACGAGGCAGGTGGCGGTGCTGTTGATCTGCAGGTCGCCCGTGAGGAGCCCCACCTCGCCGAACAGCTTGTTGAAGACAATAAAACTCACCTCAGCATTATTGATGTAATGCACCTCATCGAAGATCACAAACTCCAGATCCCTGGTGACATCGGAGCCGCAGTACAGCATAGACCTGAGTATCTCCGTGGTCATCACGAGGCAGGTGGCGGTGCTGTTGATCTGCAGGTCGCCCGTGAGGAGCCCCACCTCGCCAAACAGCTTGTTGAAGTCATTGTACTTCTGGTTGGAGAGCGCTTTGATGGGGGAAGTGTAGATTGCTCTGTTGAAGATTATGATACGAGGTTGTAAGTAGAATAATCCTAGTAATCTTTAGGATTTTTGAAAAAATGTGATAATTACATCTTAAAATGTTCAATCTGCCTGTGGTGCCGTCTTAAGAATAGTACCACCCCATCTACTTTCTTCGGCCGGATTTATTTACAAAATGATGGACTGCAGCGTTTCCTGTGTATAGTATACCAGCTAACTACGATCAATCTTCCTGAAGGAGTACCAAATCCTAACCTAACCCCTTTTTTATATATTGGGTAAAAATATTAAACTGCTATTAGCGTTTTGATTTCACAACATGTCTTGTCTGTTTTTTCCTTGTGATAGAATTGACTTAAAATAATAAACATAACATAACTGTGGATACTAAAACTAGCTATAATATATTTATAGAATTTTATTTCTTAAGTTACCTTGTGCAATTTCTCCTTGACATAGCTATAGCATATTCAGCGACTACCGTTTTCCCTGCAGACGTGTGTGCTGCTACGAAAACATGATGACCCTCTTCTAATTTCAATATAGCCTGTAAAAAATAGTTAAGAAAATAATTCAGTACTTTGATTGTTATGTAGAAGTATTTACTAAAACGCCACCGCGACATGGATTTGTCACTATTATAAATGCTGCTGCAAAGATGTGTTCCGATGTGAATATTTTTTTTAATGTGTTTTAAGTATATCAGATATCTGTGCTCATGACACAACCTTAAAGCTAACCACGGGACTAGATATTGAGATTGTCCAGCATCTATTAAATTTACCTGTTTTTGGAAGTTATCAAGCTCAAACGGATATGTGTGTGCCATGTCTTTCAACCTCGTATTGAACTCAGGCACAGGTTGCGATACATCTATCACTTCTGCCCATTCAGTAGAAGTCTCAACCAACTTGCCCATGGCAGTGGTGATGTTCAGTATGGGTATATCAGGCAACTCTATCTCAGGTGTGATAATTGACTGAGCAAGAAAGTTATCATCATATGCATCGGATTCTGTTTCAGTACTTTTTGTCTGTTGTTTGGTTGGTACTGGTTTGTTTTGGATTTCTTCGTCAGATTTCCAGAAATCTGTAAAGATTTAAATAAAAACGAAGTGCTATTTTGCTTAACTAGTAGCCCAGCCCATCCTGGATTAGTTAACGAGATAATCATTTATTACACTTTTATATTAAAAAATCTTATTCGGTGAATTTTCATATACCAATAGAATGTTGAAGTGATAAATATTCTAATATTTTGGTATGGAAATGTTTTTTTTTATAAAATTAAATACAATTACGTTACTTTTTTATAGGCCTTACCTAATAAGTGTGTGTGGCTATCAATAGCCTCTCTACTTTGTTCAATACTTATGTCTATTTCTATATCCTCTTTGACTTCAGGTACTTGAGTTTCTGAAGACTCATTTAGAAGTGTAAATCCATCTTTGGCAAATAGCACACTTTCATTGCTCCCAGGAACCTTGGAAAGAAGATCTGAAATTGTTAGGTAATTATTATAATAAAGGTTGCAATGAAAGGATAATGATATGTAAGTTATGATGATTAAGAGAAGGTAATGAATTATGTTCATTAACCCAGAATACCCTGAAGTTGATGAACTTATAATTAACACACTGTTTGTCTTCAGAAACAAACTTAAGGTTTTCAAAAGTATGCCTACAACTAACCATGGTTTAATATTTAAATAAATAGATATTTAATATTCAAGCAATATATATACCTTCTCCTAAGAACATCCCTGTTGTTTCATTATTCAGATCATGCGTAGCTTCCAAGGCTGCACTTTCCAACATTTTACTTAGTCTATCTTCTTCAAAACCTCCTGGAAGGAAAGGGCTCTGGATGACTGTGCCCCTGGTTGCTTGATTGGGGGGCAAGGGAGGCCTAGCCATGGATATTGCTTCCTCATCATCTTCATCCGGCAACGGAACTTCAGCGAAATGTGTTATTTCTCCAGTTGATAAGTCTCGGATTGGCTAGGATTTGAAAAAACTCATAGTTTAGTAAAATAATATCTTATAACATACAGTCCATTGATTATATTTCAGTTAATGTATATTAATTGAAAGCTATTTTTAATAAACAAATATTGCTGGAATACACTTAACTACAAATAACAACATTTAGCATACAAGCTGTAAGCTTCTATTATGGGCAGGGTTAGTAACGAGTTTATTATCTTGTCAATAGAGCTCTGAGATTTTTGTTAAAACGCGGAATTACCTCGAGTGATGTGTCAAGTACGAAATCATCACAGAAACGAATCAATGAATTGATATTACATTCGCGATGCCAATGCCCTTGTGACCTTTCCCAGTTATGGATTGATAGCCGCTCAGGCTTCAGGATATAGTCTTTCACTCTTTCTCCAAGATCTTCAAGTACTGGAGGTATCTGAAACAGAAAAACAACATCGAACATCTGTTGCATTGACTTTTATAGTCTAAAAAAAAGGCATTTTAATAAATAAATACGACACCTTATAGTCGGATATGTCTCCGAAGTCCTGAGACATTTTAAATTTAAGCGCAACTCCTTTTATTTTTTATTATCAGATAAAACAATGTTCTATTTGTAATACAAAACAACAAACAACCTCAAATCAAACATTTGTTTACATTTTTTTTCTTCTTCTTTGGGTTTGTTTGTTGCGAATATGACTGGCTATTGATATTTTGCCGCCAAAGTCGTGTAATTGGCCGACATTATCAGCATTCAGCAACATGAGAGGTACCCCACTCGGACTAACCTAAGCTATTGTCTATTTTAATCTGTGCCTAATCTTTATCTAATAGGCCTGCACCACTAGTGTTCAGCGTTGATAGGGTTCCGTAGCCAAATGGCAAAAAACGAAACCCTTAGATTCGTCATGTCTGTCTGTCCGTCGCGTCGGTCCGTATGTCACAGCCACTTTAGGAACTTAGAGAGCTCTTATAGTTTCGAATCTGATATACTTACTTACTTAAGTCTTTAATTTCAAGATACCATACCATCTTGAAATATAAGACTTGAAATAAAGTCGGTTTTTACTGGTATAAAATTACCTACGCTATAGTATGAACGCTCTATGAATGCGTTTAGGACACATGTCAGTTTGACACGTTAGTGATGGGCACAACATAATGAGTTCGTAACCGTTCCTCCAAAATGAACCGCCGCGTTATTTTTAAGATTATTTTCGTTTTAAATTGGCGGAATCATTTAATATTTATATTTTAGTAATTTAAGTGGAAACCGACTGTTTTAGCGTCACAAAATGACGGCCCATAACGCCATTTGGGGTTATTATTTTAAACCTAAACATAAAAATGCTACTTTCTTTCGCGCGTTGGGTTTGGTCGTAGTTTTATTTTTATATGAAATAAAAACTCAAATTCAAATTCTTATACTTACGTATTATTTTTTAAATATAACTGTAACAGATAACGATACTGTTGTTCCCTGTTAATTTTAGCACAGCACTACCTACAAATATAAAGCACTGACATAACCTTGTAATAGCGCAATATAGATTTAGAAAAATATTGTTTACCAAGGTATTTTACACTCAGTTTGGCACAAAATTATTAGATTCATTGATTATTGATATAATAATGTAGATTTAATGCTCATCAATTGTTAAAACGGTAAACAAACAGCAAAAATATTTTTATCGTAACTTCAACGCCATTACAAAGTTACGTTGTCAGTTCAATCGCGATGTGTCAGGAACGCAAAGTCTCGACGGCGAAGGTATAATCTGTTTTATTAGTAGGTAGGTATACCTACTTATGTAATTCAAAACTCCAAATTATTTTATGCGAATGTTTGATAGCCCGAATTGATACTTGTGGTCCCATAAAAGATGTCTACCATTTGTTCTAAGAAGAGCGTGTTGACTTTCTTATGGAAAGGCAAAGACTCAATGGAATTTGATAAAACTGCACAATAATGTAGCTTAATATAACGCCTTTATTACGCGGGAAAGTTATTAAAAATGCGGACAAAGACGCGGTTGGAAAATTAGTTTCCAATAATTATCTCGTATCTACCTATTGAGATATCTGTGTATAAGCAGTATTGTATCCTCTTTGATCGTTGGTTTAATGATTCATCCGTCAAGGTCAGAAAACCAGCTATGAAGAGATCCCTACTACCTAGCACAGCCCTCCACACTGTCTTAGCGTACATCCACTCCACCGCAGAGGTGCTGGCCGGTCACGCGTATCGTTTAAAAATAAACATTCTGTTCAAGATTTAAAAAAGAAAAGAATGGCTAACCGGTTGTGTTCGGGGGTGCTGGTTATTTGCCTCGCGAATTTAATTTTGGAAGCCACTGATGGATTGTCTCTGGTAGGTTAATGTGTTTTTCTTTTGTTTAAACTTAAATAATATCAAATTAGGTAGGTATTTTAATTAAGTAAGAGGTTTACATGGAGGTTGTAATGTAAACATTGAATTATCTTAGAGTTAGGGTACCTACTTTAGGAACTATTTACACTAGGTATTGATAGAAGTATCTATAATCTAATTAACTGTATCTTTTAACAGTCAGACATAGTAATTTTGTATTAACACGAACACCTACATAACTACTTAACAATAATTACATATGCGCTTTAACGAACTGGGAACCCTTTTCGGAACCTTCCCTAAAATACGCTATATAAGTAGGTACCTTACCTATGTAAAAACAAAAGGAGTGCACGTAAAAATAATTGCTATGGAACCAGAACTTAGTGTTTGACGCTTAGGTACCCTACGTACCTACCTACTAAGTTCGTATCTGGCAGCTAACCGGACCGTAAATTAGAAATTACGCATTTCTTTATTTCCTGTATAGCTATGTATAGATAAGTATCTAAGGTTTACTTTGTTTAATTGCTCATAGTGAATTCCTTGTTAGCTCATTAAAAGTTATTGTGTCCACCGAGTGATGGCTAAAGTAGAATGTTAATAATTTAAAGTGTGAACATAACTATTATAACAGGTACCTAGCTGTTAAACTATTTAAGGTTTGGAAAAACCTTAATATATTAATTAACTCGGTCTCGGTTTTTTTTTCGAAAAAAAACCTAGGCGATAGATTTTTTTTTTATAAAAAGACGTTTCGAAAAGACGTAGGTACTTACCTATAGGTACCAAGTTGATTACTTAATTTAGATGCTAGATGCCTATATGCCTGCTTTCGACATACACCATGTGGTGCCGCATTAAAAATAGTACCACTATTAGGACACAGGCATTAGCGCTACTGGTTATTTTGCCAAATCTCCAAAGGCCTTTAATTGGCTCTATTGGGGAGACCGTTCAGATCGGCTACGAGTATAACTGGGATGCAGATATTGTGATGACTCCTTCAAACTATTTAACATTTATACTCGTAATCTCGGCATACATGTTAGGTATGTATTATGTATGAGAATTTATAGCTACTCGTAGGTGATATAATCGGAAGTTACATTGTTTCAATTCATTAATTCATCTAAAATTCGAAAAAATATGGTTCTTGCTGACTAAATAGATGCATGCATTTCTCTTTTTTATAGTGGTTAAACAAGGATCTACTTGCAAAAAAACCTGCTTTGCCTAGACCTTACATACATATAACCCTTAGATTCATATAATTCATCTAAGCCATTAACATTAAAAATAAGTCTCTAGTACCGTGGTTTGGGATAAGTTTTCTCCATCTAGACTAAAATATTTAATCACAGTAGGTGGAATGTAAATAATTTGAATAACAATAAAAGCCTAGGATTAAGATTACCTATCTACATACGATTTTAGTCATTCATTACTTTTTTAATATTAAAACGCAGAATTCTGGGTAGCACCTAGGTTCAACACATCTGTGGTTAAACAGTATGATGCGGGTTGTGCCTGATAGTGATAAACCTTGCAGTAAACTATAAATGCGCACTGCACTAGGTATGCGATAAACCCAGATAAACCCGCATGAAGGTTTAATCTTAAAAATACATAGATTGTTCCAGTTCTTCAAGATTACATTAGATACAAGAAGATGTTATTCACAAGCACCATAAAAAGCCAGGAGCTTTTTGTTTTAAATATAAATGCATCTTTTTTAAACAATCTACATGTTTCCATATAGCTGAATACGTAAAGTAAATCATAGCTTGCAGTTTTAATTTATACAAATTCAATAAAAAGACAATAAAAAAATCCTTTTCGAATTGGTGATTAATTATGTAATGTTGACATCTATCACGAAATTAGTATGCGGTGATTAGATAATTAGCAAGACATGATTCTCACTTTAAAAGACTTCAACGAGTTTACCCGTATTTACGAGTTTATTTATTTCATTTTGCACACATTTTTTTTAATGTATTACATATGTACTTTTTAGATGACCTATAAAAATGATATTATTTTATAATGTTGTTATCAAGTACTTCTGTACCTTTTCCTAAGTCATTTCTTTTTTTATAGTATGAGTTGTATTCGGTTTGCCAAATTAACTTTGGCTGTTCAATTTAATATCTACGCGTATAGTACGCAAAGCAGAGGATGGATCAAACAAAGTTAGATGGTAAAACTCTACTTCGATGTAATCCATAAAATTCTTATTCTAAGAAGGCTCGCTATTGCGAGTTTAGATATGGTAGAGTTGTAGTAATTATATTATTATGTTCTAAGTTAAATACTCTACCATACCATATCATCAGATCTTAATAAACTTTGATTCGTGGAATTCGATATTTTCTTATAAAGAGATGCTGTGCCACATTGATGATACTTACCTATGAAAACTTTTTAAATCTATACTTTTTTAAACTTCATTTTGAAAAATCAACAACCTTGTTTAGACTTGTTTAGGCGCTCCATTTTTTCAAGAAGAAACAAATACTTACTTTTAAAAAAGACTGTTCTATTAAACTCATTTACTTATTGAATTGAATTAAACAATAGAACATTACTTATAATTATCTTGTATTCATGTTCATTTGTTTATTTATTAGTAGATACATAACCACGTGTTAGAATAACCGCCAATGGAAGCCTAGTCTAGATAAAATAGGTAAGGGTGTAAGATAGGGTGATAGGTATTATGTACGTGATTCTGTAGCCATGCATCTTCAACCTTTTTTGGTGCAAGGGCCAAAAATCCATTTTTCATCGCCTGAAGGGCCGCAACCTGCTGCAGGTAACGAACGGCTCTTCGGGCTGCAAACCCCTACGGTAGATGGTATATTAAATAGAGTACTCAAAGGACTCCGATTTCGATTAAATGTACCGACTGGATTCGCGAATAGATAATAACGCTAATAGAGAAAAGCGAAAGAGGGAACTGTGAATTATAAGTTATTACTGTAAATAAAATATTATAATTTGCTATGGCCCCCGAGGGCCGCAAGAAAAGACCCGGCGGGCCGCATGCGGCCCGCAGGCCGCGGGTTGAAGACATTGTGAGTGTAGACCTTTCTTTATCTATACCTTAAAAACACTTGTTTCAGGATAAATTCGTCGTTGGAATATTCACTAGATAAGAGATTAGAATCGAATAAAATACAAAAACATATAATTAAGTACCTACATATTGAAAACGGTTCAGTAGGTACAAACTATTTATACCTAAAATAAAACGCACTCTATGAAATCTTTTATCCATATTAAAGTTATGGATCGAGAGTTTAACCTAACTTGTTTATCATCTTGAGTATCTTGTAGATGTGCCCGTGGTACACCTGCGGGGTGTACCATGGGTCGAAACATGTCCCTTTTGTCCATACAGGCACAGAACATAATAATTACTACGCACCCAGGTGAACTTGTGAGTTGGACTACGGGTAAGGAACGCTATAACGGGTTCGTAGTTGTCCTAATTACGGGAAAAAATCTTCAACCTATGGGAATTCTTAACCACGTGAGCAGAAAAACTTTGTGTAAAAATTATGTTGCGTAAGATATATTACATTTAATTTATTAAGCCTGATTTGAGTGGGCCGACCATAAACAACCTAGTAAAGTGGAGTTAAGTGATTAAGTGGGTGCAATATCATATGTATTTAAATATAGTTTGGCAATCAAACCATTCCACCAACCCACCGGATGTTGGCCAAAATTGGAGAAGTCCACTAATAATCCTTGGCGTGATGGAAATTACAATGAATTTGTATTGTCCGTTTGTCGGTCAAGGCATAAGTTAATTTAATCGTTGATGAGCCCAACTTGTATCTTCAATGTACCTACAAGTACAAGTAAGCAAGAGCAAGTTTCTTTGCAGGTAAAAAATATGCTGCGTTTTCGACATGTTTTAATCAGCACTCACTCTGCAGATAAACAGTAGGACATTACTGATGTAATAAACGTAAACAGACGAGGTTTATTTGGCCTGCACAAGTTACCGTTATGAAATATATTTCTTACATAAGATAGGACTAACTTAGCCACCTTAAACCAGCTTTTCCTGTTATCTTTGTCCCAGTATGTCGAAATAAGTTAGAAAGCCACGCAAGATTAATGACCATCTATTGTTTTGTTTAAGTACGCAGGTATGCAACTAGCTGTACTTATCCACTAGGTAACGGGATTGTTTTGTGATTAATTCTACATTACTTCATTTTGTTTTCGTCTGTCAAGGAAAATAATATAGAGTACCTACCCAGATTGATTTAAAACCAGACAAAATTAGACCTGAAAATTGTGTATAACATAAGTATATTCTTATTTAATTAATGGCGAAAATGCGTAAATACTTATTAGCAAGTTTTGTGATAAGTTGATAACTTACATACCTAAACAACCAGTTAATTTGTATAACAAGTAGAAATATCGTGAATAACCTTCAAGGCTGCCCGTTCTCTCCACAAAATATCACAGCAATTCATTATGGTATTCAAGTAATAAAGCTAGGCCTAACGGGCAAAACGGTATTAAAAGGCCTAGAAAACATTTTTCGGACGGGAATCCGCTTGCGAAGCTGGATGATGCGGGATCAATTCTCATCTCGGAATAAATGTTTGGACCATTAACACAGATACACTACATACCTACATGTTTTCTTTATAATGAAAAATATATACTCGTTGTACCCGTAGGCTATTACTATCTAAGGCTATTACGTAGTTGTGAACTTGTGATATATCTGTGAATAAAATATTGCTAGCAATATTTTTTTCTAAAAGAAATGCTGCTGAATAATTCACGTAGGTACCTTACTCGTTATATGCGTTACGTTAATAGGTCCTCAAGGTCAAAAAACACTAATATGCAATTTCACGTAATGTCTTAGCGTGAATATTAAAATTACATTACTTTGATTCAAGGCAATTAACCTATTGGCCTAGAGTCGATTGGAGCTCACGAACAAAATGATAAGGAAAAACGAAACTTAGACGATGCATTAAGGTTTTCGGAAACCCAATTATCTTAATTGACTTCTTTTTACAAATATGAATCTCAATGTCATTAAGTATGGTTAATTATGTTCGACCTAAAAAGGGAGGTTCTCAATTCTCAATACAACGTACTTTAGGGTTCAGTACCTCAAATTAAGTAGAATCATATCCTGTAGTATAGTGCATTGTTTCTTTTTCTTCTTTTTGACGTTTAGTTTCTCTAAAAGACCGCACATGTTTACGTTCCTAATGCTGGGATTATAGAGACTTCTATCCTAACGAGTGAGAGATTAGACCTTAATTCACTATGCTGGCCAAGTGTGGGTTGGTGAATGTCACAGACATGTCCTTCAAACTTTTCATCAGAATTCTGTAACTTTATGTTCCAGCCAAAATCCTCACGCACATGCATCATAGGCGCCGGCTATTCAGGCCTGGGAGTGGCCAGGTACCTGAAGGAGTATGGAGCTGACTTCACGGTGTTCGAGGCCACGAAGGGACTGGGCGGCACGTGGCGATTCGACCCTAACGTCGGGATGGATGAAGACGGGGTGCCTGTGTTTACTAGCCAGTATAAAGGGTTAAGGTAGAGCTCGACTATTTTGTCTTTTTTGATATTTTTATAGTAAACATACTGTTAGGCTGTTTTAGATATTTCTAAATATTACATTATATTTCTAAGAATTACTCACGTAAACTATGACTATTATGAGGTATAACCGACGTTTTTGATGATTATTTTTATCTAGATGGAAAACAGAAACGTCGGATATGCATAATATCGTCATAATCATAACTTAAGTAAGCAACCTATCTTATATTTGTTATTGTATTTTATAAGTAACTTTGAACACTAGATGAATTCCCAAGAGTTCTTAAATGTATTTACGTGAACTTATTCCAGGACAAATACACCGAAGCAGTTTATGGAGTACTACGACTTCCCGTTTCCGGAAGGCACAGCGTCTTATCCCTCGGGAGAATGCATGTATAAGTACCTGAGTGCTTTCGCCAGGAAGTTTGGCATACTGGAAAATATACAGGTAAGTTAATCTCATAGTAAAAACGACACTTTAACTTTAACATGTAATCAAGAAAACTAAGTATAAGAAACAATCTGGTTTTTTGGGCGCATCGCTCTAAACGACAATAATGTTTATGGTAAACATGATCATCATCATTAACGTATATTAGCAGACTATGATTAATTATGGTTGGCTATGTTTCACTCTGCTCTAGGCTTGTTGTCTCTCTCTTCCAGAAACTTTGTAGAGTATTATACAAAATCAGAAAATACCTATCCCCTGAGATCAGAGTTATGTTGGTAGATTCCCTAGTGCTGTCAAGATTTAATTATGTTGATTGTGTTTATGGTCCACGCCTGCTTGCGAAGACATCATCTCTTATTCAACGTGTTCAAAATGCCTGTGCTCGTTTTTGTTATAATATCCCTCCTCGCAGTCATGTTACACCGTATTTGAACCAGCACAGTATTTTGAACATGAAACATAGAAGAGATATGCACATTGCAACACTTATGTTTGGGGTAGTCAACTCACATAAGCCTGAGTATCTATTTTCAAAATTTAAATGGGCCAAGAACACTAATAAATATCCACCCAGGAAATGTTCTTTTGTACTGAAAACACCTCGACATAGGACAGCAGCATTTCGTGGTAGTTTTTGTTTTAATGCCACTAAGTGTTGGAATTCATTGCCTCCACCAATGCGTGATATCAGAGGGTTACATAGTTTTAAAGTTAGGTTTAGGAATAGTCTGCTTGATCTGCAGAATACATTCTGTTGATTCAGAATGTATACTGTAGATCAAGTCTCTCACTCTCTTAAGCCTACCAAGTTTTAGAGTTCGTTTAGAAGTGTAGCTTAAAGCTTCACAAAGTTTTATTTTCTTTAATATAATTTTAACTTAGGTATTTATTGTATTAATAACACATAGTGGTATTATAGTTATTATATGTCTGTATTTATGTACTTGTATAGCAATTGTGTATGTAAAATATTATTTATTATCATTTATCACACTGCACACACATAATTTAAGTAGTTTACAAGAGTAATTTCTATTCTATAATTTCGTTTTGTTGTCTAATTTACCTGTAATTGTAATTTGTCTAGTTTACCTATCATTTACTCGTCACTCTACCTGGGTATGTGCTGAAAACCAGCGTTGTGGCTCCGTGTCACAACACATGCTGAGCATATAATCCCTTTTAGGCAACGCGGCACCTAACCCATAAGCTTTATATAATTATGTTAATTTTAGTTTAAGAACAGTGTTATATATAAGTCTCACCTAATTTTTTGCCGTGTATGTCTAAATAAATGTTTTTTCTTTCTTTCTTTCTTTCTTCTTTCTAGAACATCACACCATCTCGACATATCGCGGACAGGACTCTTCTTCACAACATTATGGTACTCTACCCCAACGGTTATCGGTTCTTATACAGATATTGCCGACTGCCACTTGAGTTTTCTATTTTTGTTCGTAAAGTCTCTTTTTATGAGTGGGCGCTCAGTAGCTACTTATTATCTAAGTAGGTGTCTAGTACCAGTAAATAATAAATTCCACATGTGAAGAAACTATTACGACACGATTACGTATCTAAATAGTCATGTCACTTTCAATTTCAACACAAAATTACCGATTCATTTGTATTGACGTGGCGTAGGTACTTAGATAGCATAATTACCTGATTAGGTTTTAACTAATTGGGTTTATAAGTTGGTCAAACTTTTGTTTACCTGTAGGTATGAACTATTTTCATTCATTTTTATTAAGCATGAGAATTAGTTAACTTGTTAAATTTATCTGCATTTTATTGCTTAAGTATTTCCGTAGAAAACATCATACATAATACTATAAAAACTGTCGTGGTTTGATAAATTCATATTGAATTGAAGAAGTCCCACGTTCTGGGACGAAACGGTATTGCCCGTTTATCTCATTAAGAATCATACGTTATAATACATTTACCGCATGATGTTTTCTACGGAAATACTAAAGCTAATCGATTTAGTCGGTATTCGTCCGGGACGCTTTTCAGAAAAAAATAAAAAAATTAAATGTATTTTGAACTGATATTCAAAACATAATCAAAGAATTGATAATTTCTAAAATGGCCTGAAGTTAAACCTAAGTAGTATGCGTACCTAATTTGAACTGATGAAAAAACTGAGATTAGCATTGTTAAGTAATTCATACAACAGCCAAAGACCAATACCTACCATCCTTCGTGCATAGGTATAATGAAACAAATTCCTTATAATCAACAAGATCACAAACGGATGAATGTATTTATACGTAATCAAGGCATAAAAACTCACTGAACCATAATTGCAAGCCGCTGTATTGTATTTATACGGCGATGACGTCTTCTATTGGAAATACATCAGTCTACTTAGATACCCATCCTTGTTGTAGAATTCCTGCTTCCGGAACAAAAGTAAGCCATCACTATATACAACTACATACACATATATACATAGTATACACTTAACATCAATGTTGTATAATCAAATACCTATCTAGTAGCCGAAACAAATAAATAGTTTTAATTTTTTCGACAAAAATACTTTCCTTATGACAAAATAAAATCCAAATTGTATTTTTAAAAATTTAGGTACTAGATAGGTACGCACATTTAGCAAAGGGTAGGTAGAATTGCTGCGGATTGCTTAATTTATAATATTATTATAAACAAATAAAATTGTGTCCCGCAGAATGTTTATAAAGGCATTACATACCTAAATAAAAAGCTAAAAGATCTGGACTGACAATACAGGTATTTCTAGTAATATCATCTTAGATTACCATTTTTATGACATACTTCCATTTAAGTGAATGTATAAATTATAAGTTTAAAGAAAGTTGTATTTTAATAGCTTTTGAAAGGATTTTAAAATATTCCAAAATTGCCATATTTTCTTATGTTTATTTGTTTGTTTTTACGTAATTTAATGATCACATGACATCAGCTGCTTCTTGTTAGGCAATTAGGTACTATACGGTATAACCTGCGCAATTAAAAGTGAATTCTGTAAATGGCGGCGGGTAGGTATGGTACGGTTGGCAAAACAATTTCTCAAACAGGCCGGCGTCACGACGAATTTCCCATACAAACATAATACCAAAATTATTTGTAATTCGAGCATATTTCCACGGTATTATTGTATTATTATTATCTAAATAGTATTTTTATCTAGGTCCCTACAGAGTTTTTTTTACAAAATACTTATTTTAAATGAAATTATTTTTTTAGTAAAGTAAAGTAAAGAGTTTAAACAACTTTGCGTTATAAACCCGGCGCTTTTATAAAGGTCCTCAATGTGATCATTCATACGAACGCTTTTAAATCACTTTCGTCTCGTCCCTCGCTTTAGAAAGCCGTGGGAATTTTTTTTTGCTAAATAACTAGCTATAGCGATTTATGTTGCTAGAAGAAGAAAGAAAAAAAGGACATTCTGGGTACATCCTCTGAATGAACAGAGATACTTAAAATAACAGTTTGTGACACTGTACGAAGATTCGACAAGTATACAAGATTTGACGAATTATTGGAATATTTCTACTAATACTCATAGTACTAATCGCAGCGCCGGCGTTTTTTTAATAGTGTGAATAATAATAAAAAGTTTCATACGGCCTATTACCAGCACTTTTCGTTGAAAATGCAACACTGCTCGATAAAAAAGCGTCGCGTTCTAAAATCGCCGACGTGTGAACACGTACTTGGGTATGCCTAAAACGTTCAAATAGAACATAATTATTATGTTCTATTTGAACGCTTTTTTAACGGACGTTAAAAAAGCTCTCGTGCGAATTAGGCCTGACTGACTATTTTTTTGTAGCGCGTACTTCACTGTGTGAGTATAGACAGCGATAGAGAGTGAGCGAGAACGCATGCGAGCGGACGCCATTTATAATTCGCTTCTATATGTGCGCAGGTTATACGAAAAATAGACGACAATTTTAAGGTATTTTTTTATTTAAGTAGGTAGATGCCTACATTAATTTCCAGCTCACAGTTTTGCCCACGCTATTATAGATTTCATAGAAAGTTTTTTCTAGAAGTCACTATTTTTTTTAGTTCAGTTGTTCTGGAGTTATCATTTTCACGTGACAGTTGCTGGTATAATTATGATATACAAAATGATTTGAATGCTTAAAAAACTGAAATAAAATTTAATAATATTATATTAAACATTCCTTTCGTTGCCCTGCTAATCTGGAAGAGTCTATCGCGCAGGAAAACTTTAGCTTTTTACATAGGTACCTAAACTTATAGATAACTAATAAGATTGATGTTTCCTTTCAGTTCAGAAGCCAAGTGACGCAGGTTACGAAGGAAAAGAACAATTGGTCTCTGTCATACAAGAAGAGCGATACGAAAGAGACATTAACAGAGTTCTGTGACAACGTTGTCGTGGCTGTTGGGGAGTACAGATCTGTTAACTGGCCAAAAATACCTGGACAAGAGACTTTTCAAGGTAATATATTATCTTCATTTCATCATAAACTCCCATATTAAGTCCTGTCACACGGGTCTTCCTAATTTAAATTAGGTCTTGGGGGATTTTGTAAAATCACCAAGTTTTCCCTATCTAGTAAATATAAGTTAGCATACTAACTACATCTTCTTAGGTCTGAAGGTTATAAATAAATCGGAAGGAACAGTTGGACCTCTGCCCCAAAAGGATGCTTTTAATACTAACACCTTCCCTTTAAACAATTATTGCATTATTTTTCTAGAGTTGACAGAATATCAATTGTAATTTTACTTTTGCAGGCAAAATGATCCATAGCCACGACTACAAAGACACGGAACCGTACAAGAACCGAAGAGTTCTACTCATTGGAGCCGGATCGTCTGGCCTCGACCTAGGAGTCTTCTTGTCCAACGTCACATCCAAGATAGTCCACAGTCACCATCTAGTGTACAACCAGCCTGATCTACCGAAGGCTTACGTGAAGAAACCTGATGTTAAGGAGTTCACAGCGACTGGCGCAGTCTTCCAAGATGGCAGTTTTGAAGAGTTTGACGATGTTATTTTTGCTACTGGTAAGTTCGTTGAAGTTATAAGCATGGAAGTATGGTGCTGGACATTATTTATATCTTGCTGGATAATTCATACAGCAACATCTAGGAAAAGGAGTGAAAAGAGGTCGATGAACCTCGTGTTACAGATATTAAATATCTGATATACCTACTTAATATACCTAATACATAGATTGTTATTTTTATTATAGGTACATTGAAAACACTTAACACAATTCTGAGACGGGATTCGAACTCGTTACTTAAATTTTGAAAGTTCACCTACGACGCAACCTTTGCTCGCCGCGCCACGGAGCCGAAATATTTATCAAACTAACTCAAATCGACACAAACGATAACAACAAAGGGACATTTTTTTGGTCAACGATACAGGAAATAAATAAAGTTCTGAGAATTTTAATCTAGTTATAAAAGTATATCAGCTTTATAATAAGAACAGACCATTACGAATTGTATAAGGCAAATTAATTTGATACCTACAAGTAACAAATGCGAGTGAAGCAAGGTCATTTTTTGCCATTTAACTGACCTATTATTTCTTTGTTTACAACGAAATGGACGTATTAACGTATTAAGATCGCAATACAAGTATTGATACCTAATTCTATTCTCATAATCGTTAGCAGTTTAGCATTAGTATGGAAATTTTAAGATTCAAACATACACCGGTCCCTGATTGGAATTGAACTACCAGAAACGTTCCTAGTTTTAAATAAATATTTAATTTGCAGGTTACAATTTCGACCACTCTTTCCTGGATGAGGACTGTGGCGTGACGTCATCAAAGAAGTTCGTTTTGCCGCTCTACAACCATGTGGTCAACATCAAACACCCCAGTATGCTGTTTGTTGGCGTTTCCAAAAAGATCATCAATAAATGTCTTGACGCTCAGGTAAACGAAATTATAATATGTATGTATGATTAATAATAATAAAATTGCTGGACAATTCACACCAAAAATCATTGATTCACACAGTCACATCTAGCGCCACGGTAAACTCGAAGCTTAGTAAACTTGTGAAGATCTTTAGCAGACCTTCCTTTCAGATTCGATGTTAGGTAGCCGATTTGTGATTTTGCAAACACTCCTAAACATTAAATCTAATGATCTCAAATGCGTCAAACATAAGCAAGCAAAAGAAAAGCTCGAAGCTACCTCGTAAAACATAACACTCTTCGAGCAGTCGGGTGACATTGTTCTGGTTCCAGGCTCACTACGCAGCAGCAATAGCGGCCGGCAAAGCTGATCTCCCACCGCAAGAAGAGATGTTGAAGAGCTGGCTGGACCACGTGTACGACTCCCACAGGCGCGGCATGAAGTTCGTCAATGTTAACGTCATTGGAGATGATATGGTAAGTATTTTAATCCTCTACACTGGTAGATGACAAATAATAAATTAGGGTGATGATGATGATGTAACTGGCAGATATGCATGCGGTCCATCTGATAGAGAGCGGCTACCGCAGCCTATATAGTAGGTACTATACGCGCGGGTCAACTAAACCAAGATAATCTTGAGTGTTTTTTAAGGATGGTGCTAAAAATCCTCCAACTTGTTAGGTATTTTAAATAACCCTGTACATGCGAACATGGATTATGCTCTATGCGTTCATTAGGTATATCGAAGTTAAAAAATATTTTTCTTCAAAAAAACTATATATATATATAAACTATGTATAGCTCGAAAATTTAAACAGCAATATTTAACTTTAATTCAATAGTTTTTATAATATTTTCTATTCACTTTTCTAGGACCGGTACTTTGGAAACCTAACTCAAGAAGCCAATATCCCCCGCGTTCCACCAGTCTTCATTACCATGAGAGATTTCAACGCGAAGAATCGATTAGAAGATTTCCTCAATTTCCGAGATTACGAGTGGAATGTTCTAGACGACACCAGTTATGAGAGGAAATACAAACCAGAACAGGAATCGCAGAAGAGCTGTCCCATTGACGTTTAACTTAAACTTAGTTTAACACAAATTAAAATGTGATATTCGATGACCAATTGAAAAAAGGTTTCTTCGGTTTGACTCACATATTATCCGATATTAGGATGTGTAAACTGCAAAGAAACTTAAAGGAGATCCTTATATAAAATATCATTTATTATACTCAAAAATTTAGATACATATTTTGCCTATCTAAAATATTCATGGGACGATCTAATTTATGACAAGTTTTTTTACATTAACCTTACGCATTTTTATGTAATATTGTCTTATAAAAGAAAATGTTTATTATAAGAATAGAAGTAGATTTAATTTTAATAACGTTTAACATTTTGTATATTTTGATAAAAAATGATCTAAGTACTTATAGAGTAAAAAAGGTATCGTAGATGCCATCTATTTTTATATTTAAGAGCTCAAAAAGTGAAATTAAATGAAATTGTTAAGTAATTTTAATAACGACTGTTACCAGTAATACCTATGTAGATTATTTCTTAAATTAATTATTTAGTATATTTAAATATAAAATAATATCTTATACCTATTTCTATTTTTAACATTATGTGATGTTTGAACCCAAGGCCCTCTTCGGCCCCTTTGGATCCGCTATGTATTGAAGTAAAACAAGAATCTGAACAATAAATCTTGCCACATAAAAGTTGGTTAATTAATTACCCTCTAATACCCTAGCTCCTATTCACCATGCAGATACAGTACAAACAGATACAAAAGCAGGGAAAGATAAAGCAATATTGTAAATTAGTTAATGAATATTGTCGACAATAGTTTTAATTAACATTATAAACTTGTTGTAAGTTCGAAGCATGTGTTGTGTATACTAAATATCTGATTTATAGGATTAGAGCTTATACTAACGTTCTTACTGATATAATGTGATTTTAATTATTGATGAACATAAACTATATTCGAATATTTATGATTTTAACATTGAGATAATACAAAATCGATAGTATTTTATGGCGCTAAGCTATTATTAACACTTGGCGCTTCTAAAGCTCTTGCAAAGGTATTATCGTCTAACACAGTATATTCGTAATTTCTATACGTGTACAGGTTTTCTATCTTCGCTTCTGTGTCCACGGCGCGAATCTTGAACATCACAGGTGGTACTCTCTCTATTCCTGACTCTTCTGATAATTCAGCGTAGTATTGATCCTGAAATCAAGAATAATAATGTATAGTCCGGGATCCGTAGTACATGGAAATCAAGTGATTACTAACAAGCTAATTTTTGGTGAGTAGCTTCGTTTCGATGAGACGTCCAAAGATATCCTATACCCAACTCTCGATTGTGGTAGCTAACAGAGATATCAAGGATTAAAAAAAATCAAGGATGTAAAACCGGGATAACGGACCACATTTGTAGGACAATATGTTATATCTCAAGATAATTATCTAAATTATATAAAAACATGTTTGTCCTACAAAACCTATGGTTTGATCAAAGAGTCCGCCATTTCCAAAATGTATCGAAAACGAGGTCAATTTAAATTATTACTATGATTACTAACCAGCTGATTTTTTGTTGTATACTTAATTAATATTTATAAAATCTAACGGACATATTGTCCTACAAATTTCGTGGTCCGTTATCCCGGTCCTACATCCTTGATATCTCTGTTAGCTACCACAATCGAGAGTTGGGTATAGGATATTTTGGGCGTCTCATCGAAACGAAGCTACTCACCAAAAATTAGCTTGTTAGTAATCACTTGATTTCCATGTACTACGGATCCCGGACTAATTTTTTATTAGAGTACACAATATTTTTCAAAGTTAATAAGTTATTTTTAAAAAGCTTTTTGTCTCTTATCGTATCTATTAACGTATGAAACTCAATAGTTCTCTAAGCCGCACTTTTTACACGTACAGCCGTGGGGTTCTAAAATAGTAAAACTAAAAAGATTGTTTGTTATTCTCAGGGCCGATTTGAAAAATTATATGAGTTGGATAGTACATTTATCGAGGAAGGCTATAGGTAGGCTATAACCTAAGAGCCCTGTCTGGCCAGACCTTCCTTTAATTCACAAGCGTGAAAATTATGTCATGTGTATGTCTAACATAGGTAAGAATAACCCCTGGATCGTGGTTCCTTTGGGAGATAACAGGTAAAAGGTTGGTATCTCCCAAAGTAACCGCGATCTAGGTTTCATGTTTGGGGGTTATTCTTACCTATGTTAGACATACACATGAAAGAATTTTCACGCTTGTGAATTAAAGGAAGGTCTGGCCATCACAGGCTCTTGGTCTACTAGGCTATATTATCAAATATGTCAGCTTGTTAGTAACAGGTACTCTGTTTTGAGATATTCATTGGCTTTAAGTGCGATGCACTCGCGATGATAAACCATTTGATATCTGTTCGGGCCTTATCTCCTACTTAAAACCTCATTGGATCTTATACCTACGGTAAAAAAAACGTTGACTTACCTCCTTTTCACCAAGCTGGTGTAAATATGACAGCGGTAAACCTTTGGAGCGGAGTGCGTCTGCTCGTCTCTGCCAATCCTGAATCATGTCCTCGCGAGAGGGTAGTGTGAAATTTCCTTTTACCAGTGCAGCAGCGTACCGAGCCTGGGAACAAAATAATCTAATGAATATATAACATGCAGGCGATGTTTCGAAATAAGCACACTGCACTTGTATATTTTTTGATTATTATGTGTAGGTATGGATGAACTCCCGCGTAAACAAACGCAATTCCAGAATTATCACAACCTTGGACAAAGGCTGTGATGAAATTATCTCAAAGTATCAAAAATACCTGAGCATCCAAGGAGACGACCAAACAGGCTCTGATGACGAGTCCCAAAATCAACATGGTGGGCTGGTTGATGTTCACCATGTACTTGTAGAGAGGGATCACATTCTTGGCATTTATCGTGAGACCGCTACTCTCGTCTAGAAACGGGTAATCGTAGTCGAAACCTAAAACAAATAAATATAAATATTACCGGACAATTCACACAGCAACATCTTGCCCCTAAATGAATTTAAATGAATGAAATTATTTTAAGAATAAGCAAGTAACCATATATTTTTATATAATGTTTACCTAATTGCTTATTCTACTGATTATTAATATTCTTAGTGCAATTAATATGTGATTTCATCAGTTTACCTGTACAATAAATAATAGCATCCACGTCCTCATACGACCCATCAGCAAACAAAACTCCATTCTCCATCAACTCTGATATGTCGGGTTTTTTCGTGAAATGCGAGGGCCAAGTGGTCCTAAAAGGCACCTTCGAGTGGTGACTATGGAAGACTCTTTTGGCGACCACGCCGAGATCCATAGCGATGTCCATCCCTGAAGGCCCGGCACCGACTATGAGCACGCGTCGACCTCGGTAAGGGTCTGGTACTCTGTAGTCATGACTATGAATTATTGAACCTGTAATGAGTTAAAAAACTTAAAAAATCTAGGAAAAACTGATATAAATTTTCTTTTTTTTTCTTTTTTACCTTTGAAAACATCCTCTCCTTTATTATTAGGCATAGTAGCTTTACTGAAATGTCCGTTGCCAATGATAACGAAATCATAATCCTCCTCAAACTTCACGCCGGTTTTAACATGTTCATGGTTTACTTTCCACACATTTCCTTCTCTCCTTACGCTTACTACGTTGTGTAGAAACTACAATAAATTAAGAATAGCATTTAGAAAAAAGAAATAAACTAATTATTTAAGTAGGTAATAAATTAACACGGTTTTAGGTGTTTTTAAATTTTTTCATAGGTCGTTGTACTCTGAAGTGGCTCTGAACGATGACGCAAGTAAGTACGAGGAACAAGCAGGAATTACCACTAAGTAGCCACATTTTTCGTTTGGTATCTTTGTGGCTTCAGTTGTGACATCAGTAAACATTTTTCAAAACATATAGTAATAATATTATGTGTGTGTTATAATAAATTTATATTACTTGTATGTGTTGTTTTAAATCAAAGTGATCCGTGTAATTCTTCAAATATTTATAGTAACTCTGTCCACTGGTAAACGATGGTAATTCTTCGGGTAGCGGGAATCCTCTTAGTTCCATTGTCGGCTTCGGTAGATTTGTTCTGTAAACAAGAATGAAGTCAAGTTCATCATCATTCAGTCAACTATTAAACTCCATTCTCTACATAATTTAGTTGGTTAAATTTTACGAAGCACGTTTCATTTACTAATTAAAATTTGAGAGAGCCTATTTAAATATAATTAGAACAAAGTTATTATGCGTCGCGGTGATATTCTGTCATTAATTAGGTATATTATATTTTGGTATTTTTTTAAGTTGGACCAGGAAACTATCATTATAATGTATGGCGAGGTCAACGACGCGCGGCGTTTGTTAAATTCATATCGTGTTTACTGGGAGAATAAATACCTTAAGTTTTTATACATGCTAGTATGTAACGGAACTCCATTTTCATCCCTTCCAATTCTGGGGTCATATCGCCAGGTTCCACCGACGTACGCGGTCGCTTCTAAAACAGTGAAATTGACTCCTGCTTCCTTCAAATATTTGGCAGTCGTAAGTCCTGCTATGCCTGCGCCTATGACACACACCTTTTTTGTCTCTTTTTCCTGGATAAAAATGTTTAATAATTATGATGTTTTAATTAAATACTTAACAAATTAAAAAAAAACTTTTCTATTTAAAGTTTAGAAAATAACTCGAAAATACCTCTCGACCATAACTTTATCTCACTGAATTTTATACTTAATCTTTAATCTTATCTTAATTTCAAATAAAAAAATACAATGAATGATTTAATTAACTGAACTGTATGTACGTACAAAGGTACCTATTTAACTGTTATTTTTGCATTAATTAATTTACTTGTGTATAGAACAGGGTCTATCACGTATTTGGCTACTATGTTATAAGTAACTAATATAGGAGAGAATGCTCCTTTTTTAATACTGTAGGCTTTTTATAAAATGCCTTTTATAAATCTAATAGCAATACTTTTTAACCATGTCTACTATTCGAATATCTCAAGCTAGCTTCGTAAATGGCGCGTGAATGTCAAAAAAAAAACACTGTTTATTAGTATCAACAAAGTCAACAAAACAAAGCAGATTGATCTATATTTACTTTCAGAGTCAAGTTCATGATAACAAAAACACATTTTTACTGATAAAAGACTTGTGAAGTTTCACAAAAGTTGAATTCTTTCTAGAAAAATTGGATGATTATAATATAAATTAGGTACCTACCTACTTGATAATTCTTTCCACTGAAAGATTGCACAATTTGATTTTTTCACTAAGATAATGACTTACCATTTTTTGTCAGATAATGTGAATCCGCTACGGATAAACGAAACATTTACATGCTCACAATTAAAGCGTCTGTCAAAACAATAGATATACGCGAGAGTGTCGATCGTGTGTATTACGCGACGCAATTACGAAGACTGTTGAGTTCTTAATTCTCACGAGGAACCTACTTGTGATATCAACAAGTCACAAGTGGCTTGTCATATTTTGACGCTATCAATTTATCCGTATCACTTGGTATTGTCATTTTATCTTCTATTGTTTATGCGAAGTAAATCATCTATGTTAAATGCAAAACAAGTTTTACTCGCGACTTCACCTGCACTTTATGAAATATTGGATTCTACATATAATGTTTGTGTCAGTCTAGATTTGTATGGATCGTATATTTTAAATTAGAAGTAAAATTATGTACTTATGTGCACTAATGATTTTGAATTTGGTTGACAACGGAAATTATAAACAAAAATAAGTCTATGTTCAATAAATTATAATATATTCATTAAATATTTCAAAGTTTTACCATATCATGACAATCCAATCCCTAAAATAGTTAGATTACAATCTACATCTAACATTGATAACATGGTTGACTTGTGACAATATACATATATTTCTGTATAAATCTTAGATCATTCCTCATGACGATATATAATATCGATACTCTTAACTTTTATGGAGCTATACTATTATTGACATTAGGCACTTTCCAAGCCGTTGTAAAGGTATTCTCGTCTAACACAGTATATTCGTAATTTCTATATGTGTACAGGTTTTCTATCTTCGCTTCTGTGTCCACGGCGCGTATCTTGAACATCACAGGCGGTACCCTCTCTATTCCTGACTCTTCCGATAAGTCAGCGTAGTATTGATCCTGAAATTTAGAATAAATATATTGAATCTGTGTCGTGGCGAAGATCCGACTGTGACGCAGGAGTTTGACACTCCAACCTCTATAGAAGTGTTTGTACGTTCAGCATATATTTGTGTGTGCGGAGTGATGTTTTAACTGACCTCTTTCTTATCAAGTGCATGTAGTAAGGACAGCGGGAGTCCCGCGGAGAGTAGAGCATCAGCTTGTCTCTGCCACTCCTGGATCATGTACTCGTGCGAGGGCAGAGTGAAGTTACCTTTGACCAGCGCAGCTGCGTAACGAGCCTGCAATGTTCACAACACTATATATAGGTTTAAATGATGTTTATTATTGTTGAAATAGAACATAGACGAGATAACATTACGCAGATATTAAATTAATACTGAATGGTGACCTTTTTGGTGGTGTATTAGTCTCTCATTTTATGTTTGATGTGTCTTTTAATACTAATTTCAGTTATATTTTTAAAGTACTTATACTCGTAGTAGTAATTTATGCTTTACTGCTTGGTATTGTATTGTCCGAGCAACAAATAAATTACTTAAGTCGATTGTGAAGGTAATTTTGATTATGTTAGTGTATAGAATACCTGAGCATCCAATGTAACGACCAAGCAGGCTCGGACGACGAGTCCCATAATTATCATGGTGGGTTGGTTGATGTTCACCATGTACTTGTAGAGAGGGATCACGTTTGTGGCATTTACCGTGAGGCCGCTGCTCTCATCCAGAAATGGGTAATCGTAGGCGTAGCCTGAAACAATTGAAAGCTCTAGTAAAACTGAAGCTATGCATTTTAATATCAACATTAAAGAGCAAATAGTAGTATAATTTTAAGACCAACTCTTAAAAATGTTGTAAATTTTTGGGAGGAAATGAAGATTACAAACCTGTACAATAAACAATAGCATCCACCTCCTCATACGATCCGTCAGCAAACAAAACTCCATTCTCCTTCAACTCTGATATATCGGACTTTTTTGTGAAATGCGAGGGCCAAATAGTCCTAAAAGGCACCCTCGAGTGGTGACTATGGAAGATTCTTTTGGCGACCACACCGAGATCCATAGCGATGTCCATCGCTGAAGGCCCGGCACCGACTATGAGCACACGAAGGTTTTTGTAAGGGTCTGGTATTCTGTAGTCGTGACTATGGATTATCGAACCTGGAATAATAACATAATAGAACAGTTTTTTAGTCAAATTGCCATTATCTTTATTAAAATTACGACAATTATTCCTCTTTTATACCTCTGAAAATATCTTCTCCTTTATTGTTTGGCATTCTAGCTTTACTTAAATGTCCGTTGCCGATGACGATAAAATCGTAATCTTCCTCGAAGTTTTCTCCTGTTTTTACATGCTTATGTTTTACTTTCCACCAGTTTCCTTCTCTTCTTACATGTACTACGTTGTGCAGAAACTAAAAAAAATAATATAACATATTTTTTATTACTGAAAAACCCAACCAAAAATACAATAGATACTAAATAGTAGGGGAGCCGAAGAGGGGATTTCGGGATTTACTCGAGCGCGTCAGATTAAGATACTGGAGATAGCTAGTACCCAGATAAGTACCTCCACCAAATATAAAAAATCTATCTATGTTCGAACGTGAATTATAAGGGAAAAAAATTTACTTTTGTCATATTAGGCGCATCACTTTAGATAATTGTCAGATTAAGATATGGTAGAATCAGAACATAGAGATGAACCATATACATCTAAATCTGACGCTCTAACACCTTTAGAATTGCCAGTTTTTTTGTTCTTTTTTTTGATAAAAAATGAGTCGCGATTTTTATTTTTTTAACTTTTACGTACTTCCACCCCAATCGTGTAAACAATCAGATTTACAAACGTATATTATCAATCATATTTCCTAAATTATTTTTAAGTATGTAAGTATGTTAAGCTGATTTTCAATTTATTGAATCTGATTCATAGAATCTATCACTAACTGACGCGCTTAAGTACGTCCATACAACAGTATTTTTTTAAATAAGTTTTTATTTATCTATGGTCGCTTCCCCCACTGATGAAACACATCGGTCTCATACAATTTTTTTCTTCTTATCATCTACCAAATGCAACCCAATAGGTCTCTTTGACGCTCGAGTAAATCCCCATTTAGCATCGTCGCCTCCCGTACTAAAAGGAATAATGTTTTTATGCATTACAGTATGACTGAGTAACAGCAAGGCATATCATAGCATAGTTTGATAAAATATAAGAATGAGACTAACTTGTATGTGTTGTTTTAAATTGAAGTGATCCGTGTAATTCTTCAAATATTTATAGTAGCTCTGTCCACTGGTGAACGAGGGTAATTCATCTGGTAGCGGGAATCCTCTTAGTTCCATTGTTGGCTTCGGTAGATTCGTTCTATAAACATTCAACACCACGACTTCTTAATAGCCCCAGCTGTGGGAACAGTTCTTACGTTGCTACAGCTAAACTTTATTTTTACACAGGACTTTATAATATTCATTAGGTTAATTGACGAATACATAAAGTTTGAAATTCAGAAAACATTAGTCGTAGCTAACCCGTCTGTAGTATCGTAAATGAATGATTTCAAACGGTTTTATTTATGTTATCAAAATGTAATTGATTAAAAAGAAAAAGGAAATCAAAATGTACCTCAAGTGTTTATACATGCTTGTATATAATGGAATTCCATTTTCATCAGTTCCAATTCTGGGGTCATATCGCCAGGTTCCACCGACGTACGCGGTCGCTTCTAAAACAGTGAAATTGACTCCTGCTTCCTTCAAATATTTGGCAGTCGTAAGTCCTGCTATGCCTGCGCCTATGACACACACTCTTTTTGTATGTTCTTCCTGAAAAAATATTTTAAATATCACCGATTAACGCAAGCTGCATTCATATAGTTATTGTGAGTACGGATCTGAGTAAATAATGCCCCAAGATGTTATCCACTGCGACATATTAAGTCAAAACAATATCATTTATGAAGATTTACATTAAACAAATCAGCGACCAAAGTTATCAAACCAATACAATTTTATGTTATTGAAGCGATTCGTCGCACTCCTACTTTTAAAGAATTATTATTATAAGAAATGTTTTATATTTTAAATTATTACTATTTAGTGACATCATTAATCACAAGTGGCGTGAAACATCTTGACGTTATCTTTCTCCTATCAGGTATAGGCACTTAATCTTACTTTGAATCCTAATCTTTCTAAAGCGAAGCAAATCGTATTTTATTTATTGTACTACAAACTATTACACATTTTTTAATAGAAGCATATGCAAAAAAGCACCAAGAATGTTCCTATTTATAGAAAAAACAAAAATAAATGGTAGTTAAAGATCATATTATAACTTACCGTTATGACTGAATTTATAAAACACATAACACAAATTAAGACTACTACTATTCGTCTATAAAGTAACATATTTATTTTAATTATTTAATTGAACAACAATAATTCGTATTAGCGATAAGCTAAATGATGTCTGTAACTCGGGAACGTTGGCAGAAACTGACCCAATGCTTGAATAAATAATGATAATTACCTACTTATGTTGGGTCAACCAATAATATCAATGAAGGTTGATCATCAATATCAAAATACAACTGGAAATACGCACAATGAACTTATTATGCGTAATTTTAGATAGATAATATTTATAATAATAGAACACCAGTTAGGTATTAGTACTTATATAGTTTTGTTACCTAGCTATAACCTTTTATTGCAAATAGCCTAGTGGCCTTATATTCTACAACTACATTTATTCGTCCCAAAGGCGCAAATTAGATTCGCAAGGGTCGATTCACTGCTCATAAATGTATTATATTTTAAATTGACCATGAAAAAATGTAGTGAGTTTGTCCTCGCTTATATAGTATACTTTAAAAGTTGCAGAATAATCAGAGTTTGATGTATTCATGAAAAATTTACAAAATATATTGAAAACATTTGAATTTTTTCATGTTCAAAACATGACAGGACGGTTTCGTCTAATAATATTCAACATTTTAAATGTCTTAATATGCAAAACTTAAAAACTTTCTTTATTTTGACTACGTTACCCAAAAAAATAGACAATCTAATCTCACCATAACAATGAATGATTTTAACCCTTCATAACTCAATGAGATGTTTTTTCGTAAAAAGTAGCTTATATGGTAGGAGTAGGAGAAAAAAAATATACGTATTTTTTATTTTTCAAAAATAATATTTATTTACTTCACAAAAGAAACAAAAGGGGAGTGTGCCATAACGGGTACAATGCAGTAATATGTTCCTTTACGATGTATGGAATGCTTTGAAACAATTGTTTTGTTTGTTGTTGCATAATGCAAGTGGCATTATGCAACAATTGAACAACAATTCACAAATGGTCTGTGATTTGCCAGAGCATTTAGGGAGCTTGCAGCTAATTCTTTTTTCGACCCATACTGGCCAGTGGCCGACTTGTCCTGGCGCACAGCTGCTGGAGGCACGAATTGAGCTGGACCCTTCCGTTTTTTGGCCTGGATGTCTGGTTCTATGCTTCGGCGTTGTATGTGTGCTTTTGTTCCCATCTTGGAGTACCGTACCAATCTCTTCGCGAAAGTCAGGAGGTGCCAGCAGTGGTTCATTCGTTTGCTTGGTTTTGTGAACCCTTTTGTATAGTAACCAGGCATTGGACATGGCGAGGTCCAAAAAATGGTAAAACATGCGTACCTGCCATCTCTTACTTCGTAGTTTTACTTTATATCTACCCATTATACTATCAATCAAGTCTACACCGTCCATATGGCGGTTGTATTCTCCCACTACATTTGGCCAATCAATGGTCACATAACTCTTTGGATCTTGTAGTATCTAGACACCTTTGACTTGGGTACCACTCCAATGTTTAGTTACTCTTGGAAGATGTACCAATGACATGATGAAAACCAGACCAACAAATTGCAGGATATCAGTTTCTCTGACCCTAAACGAACGGCATATCGAATCTTTCTGCACGATATGGAGATTTGTTTGCCTGGCAATTTCTGCGAAAAGCTTCTTGGGAAAGATTTTGAAGAAGAACTTCACTGGACTATCAAGTTCTAGAAACTCTGCATTCAAATCTTCGCCACCTGTAAAGCATAGTTGCTGCTCATTTAGGTCAAGGTTCTCTTTTTTCAACGAAGATTCAATTTCAGCCTAGGTTGACTGCTGCCTGATGTTCCAGGTCCAGATAATGGTCCTGGTTGAGGTATGGTTTCAGAAGGAGCTGGTAATTAGGAAATACCACTAGGAATTCTCAATATTTTCAATGATGGAGTCAGTATCCACACCATCAACCTCTTCCAATCCTCGACCTCCATTGGCACCTCTAAATCCGGAACAAAATCAGGATCTGCGATGCTGTCGTCATCGCCGTCTTCACTCTCTGCATAATCAAAGAGGACCTGCTGTATTTCCTCTTCTCCTAGACGTCTGTTTGTCATTCTGTCACAAGAAAATATGAATGGTCAATGTATGACACTGGATGCACTTAGTATTGCAATGTACCAGAACGGGCACAAACACAAAACGGCAAATATTTTCTAAAATTACTGAAATTTATGCAAAAACTACAATAAATAGCGATAAACATACACTTACCTAGTAGATTCAAACACCAAATACACCGGTTTTCACAAAATAAAGTTTTTATCAATTTTCAAATTTTGTAAACAAATGACGATCAAAAAACCCGCGAAAAGTGTGATTCAACTTTGTTTGTAGCACAAGCGCGCCATCTTTGGAGTTTGACCTGTACTAAACATTGAAGCGCGGTATATTCCGGAGCGGGCACTGTGTTTCAAAACGATAATAGTCGTTTGCTTTAGATTTTAAGCCTAAAGATTTGGTATGTTCCAGAACTGTCCCACGGTGATATAAAGGGTTAAACTATCCGTATGCCTGATAAAGAATATAAATCACGACCCTTATCCTATCACCAACGCACAGGATTGTAGATTTAGACATGTCATAGAATTCGAAATCTGCTATAGTTTAAAGGTATCCAAAAGTTGGGTCGAGGCGTTTGCAATTTTAGCAAGCACAACTAATCTTCGCTCGCTGGTTTTCATTTTATAATATTTATTATAAGTTTTGAAAAGTAACTGGTTTCTTTGGCATCTTAATTTATTTATTTATTGCTTGCGATGAAATGATATAATATTTATGTGTATAATAAAATCTATGTGTGTGTCTGGGAAATAAGGAACCTATGTAACAAGTACAAATATTTACATCACGTTAGTTTCGAATGTGAAATAGATCCTATTTTTATAAATACAAATAAAAATTGGACGTTGAAATCCATAATAATATTATATACATATGTCAAAGTTTAGTTGTCTGTTTATTTATCTGTCACTCAAGGTTAAACTACTAAACCAAGTTTACGAAATTCGATATAGAGATAGTTTTAATGCAGTAAAAGCACATTGATTATTTTTTTACGGCGGGAAAAACGACTATAACGATGGTAATGTGAAATGTCTCATATTTTTCATTATACTATGCCGTGGACCCTCGCAGATTAGCCGGATAGGACGTCGGGATCGCGCCCTCCTCGCAAATAATATAGAGACTTGAATAGGTTGGCTAATAATGCAAATTGATTCGATGTTGTCGATTAATCTAATTTTTTTTTCCTAGACTTTTAGATTTATACGCATGATATGTGAACATTAGGTCTCTCCTAAATTTATAATGGCATATCAGTGATAACATAGACTTAATAACTTATTCTATGGTGATAGTGACTTCCACTTTCCGAAATTTTATTGTTGTTCAAAAAACGGTTTGTGTTATTTAGGAAAATATATCGTTTAAACTAATTTTAGAGCATATAGCATGATATATTATATATATAGCATATTAAAAAAGTTAAAAGAAACACTGCTGATTTAAATCATAAAATAGGTATCCTCAGACAGGTACTGACATAAAAAATCTATGAGATGATGGAGATTTTTCGCCCATTAAGAAACAATACTTTCAAAGCAATATAAGCACAAAGCGTAAAGCAATGCAATAACTAACATAGCTCACACGAGTTCAAATGGAATGTTCCCAACACGTCACAGAAATGCCTGCTCTATTAAATGTTGTATTAATTGATAAATACTTGACCAGCGATGTGTGTAATCAAATGTTGGCACACGATCTACACGTGCCGGTCCAAAACAACCCCTATTTTGATCGAACAGAGGCTAATTTCCTGTAAACGGACACCGTTTGATCTGAAAGGGCGTGCAGTGATAATAGGTGACCGTGACAACGCGGCTACTATGAGGTTGTGAGAATTGATGAAGAATTTGATATAAATTATCTATGGCATTTTTCGATAAATTAGCTTTTATTGATGGCACGGCGAAAACTGAGCGAGTATTTTCTATCAGGATGTGATACATTTTCTCACAAAGGGACCAACGAATAGATCCATTTTTGAACCTAACTTATTACCTACCAGATTTAGTCTTCGGTCAGAATTTAGATTCCGATAGATCCGATTTAGATCTTGAACGCAATCGATTTTACAGAAAAACAAAACCTTTAATGTTTTCAATATTGAGTCGTTTTGCTGATTTAAAAAAAATATCTAATGGATAATGGCACAAGTCACAGGTACACACTAACCAAGTATACACTAACCAAGCATCTGATATACGAAACGTCTAATCTATTTGTTCATGTTTATTTAATTGAACTGTTAATTTATAAATTAGTCATTTCATTTTAGAGATGATTGTAGATATCATTGTGTTGCGTTGGCAAGTTAGCATGATTGAGAATAACAAAAGGTCATGGTGTCAATTAATGCCTATCTATTAACTGGGTTTTCTTTTCCCATATATTTTTCCTCATTAGTAATTATAGTAAAATCCAAATAATCCTCAATTTTACGCTGCGTAATAAAACTATCTTCTTTGACATCAAGGCTCTTAAATTCCAAATCAGTAGCGCAAAACATTTTTTCAAAACACAGAACATTTATAATTTTAATCATAATTTTACGTTATATAACTTTTAGAATAACAAAAAGCATAATTTCATCAAATTACTCGAAAATAAGTATGTATAACAAATTTATTTTCCAATTATATTTTATAGTTAGCATTTCGTACTACAAAGTTTTAAGTAAAGTTCATATTATATCACTGATAAGAGTTTGAATACCTATATCCCCAATACTCTTGGCAGATAAGATAAAAATATTATATAATAGCCTTGGAAGAGTACCGAGGCAAGTTCAAACGTTAATAGTATTGCATTTATTAAATCAAAATTACATAATATTAATTAATTTATCTAACATTTACACTAGTATGTACAAGTATGTGTGGCGGCGGCGGCGGCATTGAATGTGTTAACACGTGCCAAGTGATAACATCATCGTCTGGAAACACGTCAGTAGCTAGAGTCTAAATTACTTGCAACACTAATTAACACGCTTGTTTAGTGCACATTATACTAGTGGCAGTCTCATGTGGTTTATACTTAGAACCAAATAGTTAATTAGCTCTTTAGTTGATAAGCTAGATATCATTAATTTACATTGCAAATAATGATTACTCTGTTTCATGTTTATGTTCACCTATAATGTGCATAATAATATGTACCTACTTGATAATTTACACGTGACATTATATTGAATTAATAAAGATTTCACGTCCTGGTTTCAGTGGAAAATCTCCAAAAATAAAAGAAATCTTGTAACTTATTGTCTATATATTATAATCTTCTTCTAATTTATAAAAATCTGTATTTTTTTCTTTTTAATATTAAAACTCAAGAACGGTTAAACCGATTTAGGTGCTTTAAACAGCACATGAAAAGTGGGAAAAACACGAGTTAACATTTAACCAATATGGCAATAAAGCGGTGGGCTTCGACTTCGGTACTTACTAACCATAGAGTAAAATCGACGCGTAAGAACCTCGCCCATCAGATATTTCATTTTGGACCATCTTATCTTGATCACGACACAATAATAACTTTGTTAAACCTAGACAGTTTATAGAAGGATTTGCATGAAAATTTTCTTATTTTTTATCCTAACCTAACAAACACACCGTCAAACCCATTAAAATGATCACAGTGAAGCATAAGTGTAAACTTTGTGACGACCACATCGTTAGCTGACCGGCGGCGCGGTGGTCATAGACAAGGGACAAAGGAGACCGCTAGAACGAAGACTGCTCAAAGGAGAACTGGCCTTTGGGTCTCTCAAGCGTGAAGGTCCATGAAGGTGTGGTTCTATGAACTCGCTCTTGCGAATCTTATTTTAATAATTACATATTATTTTCATTACAGTTGAACTACCTGCGGATTCGTCCTCTTTTTGTTCATATTTTCTGATCTTTTAAACCTTCCTTGGACTTCTACTAATATTTTAAAACTAAAATTTGCCAAATCGGTTGAGCCGTACGCCATTCTCAAGTTTAAGTGAGACTAACGAACAGCAATTCATTTTTATCTTTAGAATATGGATTATGAAATCATGGATGTCTTTCTTTAGTTATACGGCTATAGTTGGAAATTGGCATACGCTATACATAGCTTATTACAAAAAACCACGAAGCTACCTTTTATATAATAATCTCAAAAACTCTAACGCGTCCCATAAAAGCACTAATAAATAATAAATCTTCCGACGCGAGCAATTTTCCAACGTAATGGAAAAATTCCATGGAAATCGTCTCCACTCGCCTTTAGCTTGGGATAGGAAAGTTTCATCGGGAAGTGTCTTATCGTCAAGAACCATAATTTTATGATATTATATGTATGTATTTCACACTTCGCATAGCATAGGTATTATTTAACTTTAATGCTTTATTTCTAAACAATATGCAAAATTTGTGATGCCATGGAAATACCATTATGAATGAATTCTCTCTTTACTGACTTATTTGTGGTAAAATTTATTGACTTATTGTTGTGGGAAATGCTAAAAGGCATTAGAAACTCGTTGGTCTCTATGTAATCACGATTTATTGTCTGAGTCAGTTAAGTCACGTAATAGTCATGCATGAGTGAGCAAGGCGCCCAGCTTCGATTGATCACGCGAATGGCATTGCATCAGCGATAAAAATAACGTTCCCACAGTTGGGACACAGGGACTCTTTGGAATAAGGTCTTAATTAACCACGCTGGATAAATGTGGGCCCTAAAATTCTTCACAGTTTTCAGAACATGCCGATTTCATCACGATGTTTGCCTTCGTCGTCGACGTCTAAACAAGTATGTTTTAAATCATACACATGGGGGTTTGTTTTAATCCCACTAATTTCTGAATGAAAGGGGACCCACTAACCAAACACAGCTTCTTATTGCTTAAGCTTTAACGCGCGTGTCTTTCGCAATCGCAATGTTAATACGTGAGTAATTCCCGTTGTGATAAAATGAATAAAGTAATCCGTACTCAATTGATCAAAAAGTAGTCTATTACCCAAGACGCCCTAAGAATCACATTGACAATGTAAGTATTAAGATACCCATAGAAAGCCGCGTAAGCCGAGACGGACAGTTGAAAGAAGGCCTTAGCTTGGACAAAGGCAGGATTTGTACAGTATTCAGAGCTTAACTTTTGTTGGCAATGTAATGTATTGTGGAGTCGGGAAATTTTTATATTGGTTTTCTGTCTCAGAATTTTAGGTTAATGAAAAATATTTTCCAATCCGTTTTGTAAGCGGTTAACATAACATTCTGAGACAGAAAACCAATATAAAAAATATATGAAATGACTGGCATAAAGAAATCAACATAATTCATAATTATTAATTAGAATACATTTTTGAATATGGAAATTATTTTGCACTTGTCGGCTTGCTGCAGCTTTCATTGTGTAAATTAATAATGTAGTTGGTAATTAAAATTTAGCTAGTATAAACATATCATAACTATGATAAGTTAAAAAGAAATCCTCGACAAAAGAGACGTACCTATGTCTCGAATAGAAATGCATTTAAAATTGGAACTCTAATTTCATAATTTTACAAGTTTAAACCACCTTGAGAATAATGTAAAAAGATTTTCTACAAAATATTTTTGTTGCTATATTTATTTCCTATATTCAATAGACACAGTCGAATTAAGTTTATTGTCATCAGCTTACACCTAATCCCCTGTAATTCTTAATGGAATCACACAGGTGGTCGCACAAACATCTTTTGATATTTGGGACTCAGTGGTTCTCAATATTATTTCTACTTTATTTATGCAAAAAAAATTTTATTATTATTATTATAAGATAAGATAAGATAACTCTTTATTACACACCAATAAAAACTATTTACAAAAAACTTAAAACTACAAAAATGTATGTGTAATGGGCGGTCTTATTGCTCAAAGCAATTTCTTCCAGACAACCTGAGGATGGAAAGAAAAACTGCAGAATATAACTGGACGGTGGTGTTAGAATTAGAATTAATATATAAAATACATAAACCTACAACTAATACAAAATAGAATAAAATAAAGAAACTTAAACACGCTAAATATATACTATAAAATATTAATCAAAAATAGTAACAATCTATACATGTATAACACAATACATAGGAGGTAAATAAAATTATACATAAATAAAATAAACAAATAATTATTATCATAAACAAATTAAGCTATAGAATTTAGAAAGAAAGTTCTCACCTGACTTTTGAAAGTGTTAAGCGAAGGAGCACGTCTAATTTCGGCTGGCAATTGGTTCCATAACCTAATTGCCTGCACTGTGAACGATTTCGTATAAAACGTTGAACTGTGTACAGGGACGTCGAGTGCGAGATTTTCCGATGAGCGAAGAGAATGAAGATGAGACTGGTGAAGGAAAGTGAAGCGATCTTTAAGATATGAAGGAGCGAGAGGGTTAAATAGAATATTATATAGGAGAGTAAGTATGTGAGTATCCCGGCGAAGGCGAATAGGCAGCCACTTGAGCTTAGTGCGAAAGGAAGAAACATGATCATACTTGCGTAGACCAAATACGTATCTAATTGAAAAATTTTAGAGGCGCTCAAGTTTATCCAGCTGTTGCTGCGTCAGATCCAAATAACATGTGTCGGCATAATCAAGGATCGGGTGTAATAAGGACTGTGCCAGCATCACCTTAGTAGCGGTCGGTAAAAAGTTTCGAAGCCTTTTAAGAGCCGCCGCTGAGCCAAAAGTTTTCCGACTTACAGCTTGCAACTGCAAATCCCAAGAGAGGTGCTGGTCCATTATGATCCCTAGGTTTTTGACAGATTTGCTAAAAGGTATTCGAACCCCGTCAAAAATAACTGGTGGAGTACTAGCAAAGTCTATTTTGGCAATCAAACGAGAGCTACCGATAATCATAGTTTGAGTTTTGTTTGGGTTTACTTTTAACCCGTACAACGTACACCACTCCAAGATTCGATTTAAGTCGGAATTGATAGTGCATATGGCTGCGGACAAATTGGAAAGTGGGGCTTGTGAATAAATTTTAAAATTATTATATAGTATTTTATTATTTTATTTGTTAACTACGCTGTGCAACAACGTAGCACTGTGCTACGACGTAGAGCTTTGCTACGACGTAGAACTATGCTACGTCGCGGAAAGGCTATGGGCTGGGCTATGTTATTCGGTTTTATGAATCAGTGAATTGATTAATTTTCGGTTGTATTTAGTCAAAAGCAAGTGCCTTGTTATATTTTAATAGTGAAGTTTTTTTTTAAATAGTCATTATCCGAATAGAATATGCCACTACTACATAAACGTTTTCTAAACAATGGTACATTTTAAAAGCCAGAAATTGGTACACGTGCAGCGCAAATCACGTTATGTGGTTTGCGATGCACAGAAACAGAAAGAGCAAACAATATGGTGTCATATCAAGTTTGAGCATCTCTCCCTTGTGTAATCGCCTAATACTGGCAGTCTATTATCATCGACAGATCACAGGCCGAATTACGGGATCGATCGCATTATTCACTAATACCTAATACTTCAGAGGGTGGAGGGCTTATGGAATCTAATAAAGTGGGACATTCTTTGGAAATCGAGAGCGCAAGGACTAATTTTGTTTTAAAGATCGGATTTTATAGAGTTCAGAGATATTACGGGTGACTGAACCAGTGCTTATAAATTTTAACCACAACTTCTAGAATAGGTGATAAAATAAAAACATGATTTTCTAAAAGAGAAGTTGAATTTAAAGCAACGTTAATTTTGTTATATAAAATACTACTCAAAACAAAATAGTGATCCACTTCAAATACTAAACTTCTTCTCAAGTATTTTATGTATAAGAAAGTATGTATATAAAGGACCAGATATGTCATATAAATGTGTTCATTACATATTTTCTAGAAAGACATAGCTACGTCCACGCCGCGCCAGCATTAGTGCCGCAACAAAGGGTGGCGCCATTTAACGGGAGCCACAATCGGCTTTGCGGTGCGCGCATTAAGCACACATCAAATATGCATGCACCACTCAGGCACACACTCCCCTACCAACGAGACTCGAATGCTGCTAAAGATTCCAAATTATCAGATTTAATAACACACTGACATAACCAAGTGAACCAATGTGTTCCTACTGTGAAAATATACAATACTCCTCGTTTCTTTGCGTGAGTCTCGTCAAGCCAAAAGGGACTTCTATACTAGCAAGCGTCATTCTTCTATTGACGTTGTCGATCGCATCACCAGTCAGTTTGATCAGTGACGAGAATAGATGCTCTGGGGATTCTGATGATGATTTTTTTATGAGTATATTAATAGACCATATATTTTTAAATTGTACTGATAATAAAACCTGAAAGTTTTCGGTGGATTCAATCTACTTGATAATAATGTTGCACAGCGCCTATCAAAACTGAAAGAGCAAGCTGCATTTGTTGCTAATATTAGCAGTATCCATAAAACGTCCCACTCATATACACAGACTTTTCCAATAGAACTCCATTTTAGTTCATGGGGATGGGGACTTGGTATAATCACCACGCTTAAGCGGCGGGTAAGTGATCGCAATAGGTTACAGTAAGCAGAACCTTTCTTAGCATCTACAGTCACCATTAACAGTCATAGTAGGTAATAAAATTCGATGGCTATAACTTAGTACACCTACATAATTATAATATATATAAGAACATAGAAGTGCGTAATATATACAAATATACAAGTTAAGGTATACGCTAAGCGGCTTGCGGTAATGGGCGGGGCGGATTGTGTACAATCCTCCACAGAGGATTACGTGGGCGTATTGTGAATACTTTATCACTCGCCGCTTGTCCCTTTTTGTTTGACTAATGGACTTGGCGAGGAATTCTAGTAAGTCAAAGTGGAAGTCCGTAACAAACGAGCATTTTTGATATTGAATTGATAATGTATGTTGAGGTTTACCGTACTTTTGGTTCTGTCTCAATTTGTGTATGTCGTGTTGTTTTGGAATTATAAAGTAGATATTTTCAGGTCAATACTTTCAGTACCTCCTGAAACTAGACAGTCATAAATGAATATAATATGAATGATTACCAACTAAGTTATAGAATTATGATATGAAAAAAATTATTACCTGTTCGAAAATGATAAAGGATCCTTAATTTATAAAATCAGTACCTATGTAAATATTTAAGATGATATTTTTCTTTAATTTTCGATTTTAATTAACAAATATTAATCACTTACCGATATAATAAATTATTTCATATAAAAAATATGCAATGTAAAGTGATTTACAGTAGCCCCATGAAACTTAATCAACCATCAAACATATGAGCAAACATTGAAGTTGGAACACAAGTCCTAGTGAACAGCACACCCCATTAGAATTTGCATAAAAAGCGGCCGTCAAGAACAGCTTTAAAATAAAAACACCATAATGGCTTTATAAATACATTTCGGAAAGTATTTTCTATTAAATAAACTTCCATTTTGAGTAGGGGTTATTCTTAACCAGCCCATATTGATTTAGTCCACATTCGTCCCGTGATTATGGGCCCGCATAAAAAAATCTACATTCGTCCTGAATTCTTGTCTGCATTTAAATTAGACCTTAACTATTATTTATAGTGACGCACAGTTTTTGGTTTATTTTGTAATGTAATAATATAAAATTAAAATAAAATTAAAATTAAAAAACAACATAAAAACTAAATAACCTTTATAACAAAAAGTTGTTATGTAGACATCCAACCTTGCTGATATTATTCATATACAGACTTTGTTTTTACTGATTATAGTCTGGTTAGGAATACACCAGAAATGGAGCGAGCGTTGTTCGTATGAATAAATCATATCAAATAACTATCAAGGGAGAGGCATTCTTTACCGTTTACATCAACATTTTCGTTTAGGGTTGAACACGTCCTATCTGCGCGAGTACCAGATTGACAATATGCATTTTTAAAGACCTTGCAATTTTCCGTAGTATTTTGAAGAAGTACGAAAACTACTTAAAGCCTTTGTACAACTTACACCAAAGATCTGTGAAAATATGCGTTACCGAACTTTAGATATAGTAGGTAATTATTTCTTAGTTCCAAATTCTAAAATTCCAATGCATAACATATTGGGAAAATACATGAAATGCGGGCAAGGAAGTCGTTGTTTGTCGAAAGATATCACCGGAAAGAACGTCGTACTGATTGAATTTACACATCAGGAACAAAGAAAATCTTCTGCGGAATTTTCCAAAAGTCATTTCAAGAAGTATTTGGTACATTGAATTTCTCAAGGTGTGAAGAGATCCCCAGGGTGTGTCGGCGTGGAGTTAAGCCTCTCAGCACAGACACATGATTGTGTAGACTAGAGATGGCGTGGCGTTATTGGACGGGAATATTCTGGAAATTTTATAATAATAAAAAACAATATAATAGGCTATAAAAAATCTTTAGCGAGAGGTATCTCAACCTCAGAAACGATCAAAGGAAATGAACATAAATCAGATGATGAAGAAAATAAATTAAACGGAATTTTCTTTTGTTGTTTCAGATTTAGCTTTCATTTGTGATTAATTATTTAATTTCTTTTACTCTACATTACTGGAGAAAGATATATAAAAATATTGTTTACCAATATACATTTTTGCATCATTTCTAAATGAAGTTACGTTACATAATACTCAAACGAAAGTGTTGCTGGTCAGCATAAATTTTATTGAATATTTATTGAATCAAGAAAATGTTTTTATATCAGATATTTAGAATAAGGAACAGATGAACGACTTCCGAAAGAGATTTTAGAATCCCACATGAAAGCAATGACATCGAGCGAATACGTACTAAAGGCTTATGTGGTGATCAATTCCGTAGGGACAAGATCTCTGTCGAGTCTTTCAACGTATTATTTAGTAAGTACTTATTAAGATTAAAACAAGTCTTCATAAGATATATATTTAAATTTTAAAGTTATAATTTATTGCCAGAAGGCGGTGATGGCATTGCCACGTTAAATAGTAATACTAAAACAAAATTAATATACGAATACATAGGTTACCAACGAATGATAACACCACAAGAAACCCACGCTTAAGTTGGCTTAAAACGTAATAACAATACTAATCTGTCAATTAGGGTTCTGCAGCTGAATTTTAAACGTCTATAATCTATGGAACGGTCGTCTGGTTGTGACGTCAGCAGCGCTATTGTTGAGATCTCGCGACGACTCTCTAATTATGCACTTGTTTATGACAAGTCTACGATATTTTTATATCGGATAAGGATATTTATGATTTTGTCAAGCCCCCGAAATTGTGTTTAGAATTGACAAGTATTTTTTTTATAAATATTTAAATTATACCCTCTTGCTATTATTATGCGACAGCATAAATTAATTAATTATATGTAAAAGTGTAGGTATAAGTATCCACAAAACAAATACTTACTGGTGAGGTAAGCGGTAAATTCTTAGATTAAATTAAGTTTCTTATTTGTCATGTTATGTTACCAGTTTAATAGACCTTTCCGCGGTAATAATTTTTTATTTATTTATCATACAAGATTCATTTAAATCTATTTTTCATAAGAATGTAAAAAACATCCACACGTAAAAACTTATGTTTAATAATAGGATAAAGTTTGCAGTAATTCAGTAACCAAATAAGTGTGACAAACTTTTATTAAACATCAAGCTACTAAAATGTATTCCGCCCAAGAATTACTTAGCAAGTTTTATGAAAGGGGAGGCCCTTCAGACATAGGGGAGATGTTCATGAATATTTTAAGTAAATGCCATCTTCCAATCGTTTGCACATCAACGACTTAAGTAAGTATATGTAAAGTAAGGACCATATATTATTTTAAACAAACTTTTCAATTAATTTTCCAAGAATATAATTTTTCGCGGGAATGTTTTCCGATGGTAAAAATGCCTGTATCTTTTCGGGCATATTATTTACAAAATCTCAGCCTGAGGTATTTTAGAAATTGATTAAAAAATTTCGACGAAGGGCTTTTTTCTCCTTAACCCAATGCCAATAATAATCTAATTAAATTATTCTGTTCACAACATAATATAATAATGCTTTCTTATACAAAAATAAGTTAAATAATAGACCAATTACAACTCTAATTATTCGCATGTGCGTCTAAAGCAATTGACATCCCCAATCTGTGCTGCATTCACTCGTGACCACTGCGAAGCAAATTGAAAAACGTCCCCTTACTTTACTCCAGCTAATTTGCACGTGAATCTCACCCTTATATCAAATCCCTTTGGGTTAATATTGAATTTTGAATCGGTGTTGAAAGGGTAGTTCAAAAGTCACTCGATTTGTAGCATTTCTGTGACCGCCTCGGGCACTTCCTAATCTAGTTGTCGCCCCGCTTCGTTTAAAATCGCAAGGCTAATAAAATATTTTGACCCCTTTATGAGAAGAATACGCCCACTTTGATGTACAGTCGCGAATTCAGTTGGTGAGATATCTTTTAAAATCACTATATCTGTTGAATTTTAATACTTCGATAAACCAAAGCGGGATAGCGGTACCTATAGCCAGGGAGCTTGAAACTTTAAAATTAACAACTAATCTCATAGGATTTAAAATTTTAAAAGTGATTTATTTCCATAAAACCCTTAGGTTAAGATTATCATCGTACAACAACGTGATAAAGCTGTAAATAAATAATATACATAGACATAGATGGTGGGGACAAGATCTGAACAGATTTTCTAAGCGATAATACTTGGCGACCCCTACAGAACTATTCGGATGCGCCAATAATTGAAATTTGTGCCCTGAGGCATTCAAGGCAAATAACTTCATTCAGCATTTAGCTTCCAATTTTGGGTGCTTTTTCGGCGGAAGCTTTCAGATTGGCAAGGTGAAGTACCTACCTAAACTCAAAGAGCTTATGTTGGCGTTAAGGTTTTTCTAGGTAGTTAAACTGTTCGCGGCTTTGCCCGCTCTTTTTCATATTTTGCCCTGTTCCACTTAAACGAACTACTAACCCGCTTAGCTTCTCTATAGGTACATCTCCTCATCTTTTTTTTTCATTTTATGAGTAATATTTGCCATTATGCAAAGCTCGTGACATATTTTATTTTAACAGAAGTTATTCGTGTAAAGCTTTGGCTAAATTTCGTGACTGCAGTGATTTAAAGTAAATAATATTTCTTTAGAGTATTGCAATTTTTCAAGTGCACATTTCTTTCTCATGTTTACGTATTTTATGAATAATAGGTAAATTTTTGTTATAAATAATGCTAATGCTAACTTAACATTGCCTGTGCTTCTATTTTTTTAATAATAAATAGCGGAAAATAGGTAGGTATGTGTCGGGCCGGGCGTAGTAGATTTTTGTTTCTGTCATAAAGATATCACGAGTTACTTGATTTATTATTGTAAATATAGCCTTTAACCTTGGGGAGAAAGGGATATATTGTTTTAATTTTAAGCGTCATCTTCACGGAAATAAAACAGTAAATCATAGTACCCGTTAACATTTTCTAATGATGTAATAACTTGTGTTAACTTAACAGGGTTCATTTATAAAGAAGAGTAGGTTTGGAGTTCAAAAAAAATCATGCTTTATTTTAATAATTAGCTATGTAAGCTTTCTTTCTCAAACATGCGAGACTATAAAAGTGAACACGTTATGAAAATTGCGGCAAAACTAATATTAGCGTGAGGCTTCCAGTTGGAAACTTCTGTTCGGGTGGGTTACACGGCTATTAATTAAGTTTATTCGTGCTTGGGTTACTGCAAACTAGCTAGGCATGTGCTAAACAAATTTGCTTTTTTAAGTATAAAACCTGCTGCTGCTAAAGAAATAAAAATTACCCTAAGCACTAAGCCATAACAACTGTGTGAAATTATTTGCTTAGTTCATTTTGTATTTAATATTCAGTCTTCAAAGATACCTATATACTTAACTTTTTTTTATTGATGGTTCTCAAAACTGAATGTTAAATAAAATTATATATACCTACAGACGTAAACAAGAAACGCTAAATTTTATATAGGAAGCACAAAAATTAAATGCAAATCTTGAGTTAATTTCTCCGCTGAAGAATTTAATTTAGAACGATGTTGTTTATTGCTTCTGTTGTAATTGACTCGATTATGAACTCGAAGCTCGGACTTGCCCTAGTAATTACTCCCTTCAAACTTCAACATTATCACCTCTTGGCTAGGGAGGAGACAATTTGACTATCGATAACTTTTTTAAATCTTCATAAATAAACAGTCCACTAAATTATAGTAACAGACAGTCTACTACTTTATTTTTCACAGTTTAATTAAACTGTGAAAAATCACAAACCGACAGACAATCGGACAGACCGGCTTTGTAAATACGCGAGTAATTCCAGTTGTTATAAAATGAAAAGTGTACCTAACTCACGAAAATTTTGAAATCATTATCTTGTTGGTTAACGAAACATCATAACGTCATGTTGTAAATGTCTATCGATACACCATTCTGAATAAAAGCATCACTATTTTTTCTTAAAAATATTATGTCGGAGCCAACGTCAAAGAAACAAGCCTAATTTAATTATCTACACCTTTTAATAAACTCGGCCTTTGCAGACAAATAACAATTAAGATTTTCTTAGAACAATTTTACGAGTTCAGAATCAGGCACTGGATTGAGTGCTTCATGAATATTTGGTTAAATTTCTTTATTAGTATTATGTTAAATAAAGAAATTAAAAAATATACCGATATTTTTTCATAAAATATATTACAGGTTATTATTTGATTGTCATAACGATAATGCTACGGTATTTCATAATTAATTTAACTGTTTACTTCGATGTATTACAATAACAAGATTAATCTTAAATCTTATAATCTGGCTTCAAGCACTTTAACTTTATTGAAAAATTTAATAATATAAATAAAAAATTTATTTCTCAAAGGGCACTACCATATTATTTTGATAGATTATTCTAACAAAATTAATATATTAGAGCCCTCCAGGCGCTAAATATTCAATAAATTTGTCTCCTACAGTTACATAATCCATTTCCATTATACATATACAATTTACAAAGTTGCTCCGGGGCAAATGTGTGCATAGTGCAAGCAATATTGTAACCTAACACTATAATTCTAGCTCCGGGCGTCCTCACCCCAACTACCAACCGAATATTGTGGATAGGTATATTGTATGTTATTGCATATAGGTACAAATCGTAATAGTATAGAGTTCGATATATTATAAAGTCTCTGTATATTAAAAAACTGTCTAAAAACCATTTTTAATAACCTAGACATTGTACTCAAGTAAGCTAAAATTTTATTTAAATCCAGAAACAATGACAAAATAATTATCAATGATAAAATAAATTAAATTAAATATTTGAGACACCATATAAGCCGCGCACATGAAAAAGATATCTATAAATGGCGTCCGCTCGCATGCGTTCTCGCTCACTCTCTATCGCTGTCTATACTCACACAGTGAAGTACGCGCTACAAAAAAATAGTCAGTCAGGCCTAATTCGCACGAGAGCTTTATTAACGTCCGTTAAAAAAGCGTTCAAATAGAACATTTGCATACCCAAGTACGTGTTCACACGTCGGCGCTTTTAGAACGCGACGCTTTTTAGGGTTCCGTAGTCAAATGGCCGAGGGGAGGTGGCTATTGAGCGACTTGTGGTCCAGGGAAAGGTTGAGGGTACCAGGCCACGAGGAAGATCGCCTATGAGATGGACAGATCAAATAAAAGCGGCAATAAACGACTCATCACTACACGATTGCACGAGAAAGGCAGCCATCAGAGAGGAGTGGCGGCGTGTTGTGAAGCTTGCCACCAAAACACAACTTAATGATGACCACGACCACTCTGCCAAGAGTGACACCGACTAAGAAGAAGAGTCAAATGGCAAAAACGGAACCCTTATAGATTCGTCATGTCCGTCCGTCCGTCCGTATCTTAGATAATAGAAACTAATTCTATATTCCTTGTTCTGAGGTCCGTATGTCCATCCGTCCGTCCGTCCGTCCGTATGTCATAGCCGTTTTACTCCGAAACTATAATAAAAGCTGAAATTTGGTAAGTAGATGTATTCCGTGAACCGCACTAGGATTTCATAAAAAGTTTGAAAAAAAATCAATTACATTTGGGGGTCCCCATACTTAGAACCGAAACTTTAAAAATTCAATTAAAATTAATTTTTGATTTAAAAGCGTTCGTATGAATGATCACATTGAAGACGTTATAAAAGCGCCGACGCCGGGTTTATAACGCAAAGCTGTTTAAACTCTTTACTTTACTTTACTAAAAAAATAATTTTATTTAAAATAAGTATTTTGTAAAAAAAACTCTGTAGGGACCTAGATAAAAATACTATTTAAATAATAATAATAATACAATAATACCGTGGAAATATTCTCGAATTACAAATCATTTTGCTATTACGTTTTTATGGAAAATTCGTCGTGACGCCGGCCTGTTTGAGAACTTGTTTTGCCAACCGTACCATACGTACCCGCCGCCATTGCCAAATATCATTTCTAATTGCGCAGGTTATACGTTTCTTTATCTTTACTTTACAAAAAGTGATAGTTAAGCATTATTTTAATTTTAATATAATTTTATGTTAATATCTACATGGTACATGTGGTATTCATACATGGTAACTTACATTTACAAAACACACCTTTCAGGAAGCAATGATGCGTGCAAGCGAAACCAAAACCGGTAACGGAACTTTCAATCAGTTTGACACCCCTAGCTTTACTACCTCTCATCTTCCTTATCACAAAGGCATAGAGTTCAGTTTAGTTTACTAGATACAATTTATCCGTGTAATGTACAATGTTTGTCAGGGGTGGGCACTTTGCAGCTTGCTTTGCTTCCGGAGTGTCACCTTGCGGTATCGTATTGTTTCTATGGAGATCAACCGTTTTGTAACGTTATTGCATTATTGATTACAAATACTTCGGCAGAAAAAAGATAATGATTAAAAAGTTTAATCTACGAGCACATATTAAAATTGCATAAACAAACCACTCAGAACAAAATTTCACTTTTGTTTTTGTAAATCCTGTTCTTTCATCTTGTTACAAGCTTGACCACCTGTGGTTTGTATTTCCGAAACTGCACTTACAAAGACAAACTACTTTTTGTAGAGAGACCATGCATTTATACAAAAGTTGCTTGCGCAATGTTTAACGTATTAACGATACCTATTGAGAGAAAAAAGTGCCTAAATAAAAAGTAAGTAAATAGATTAATCTATAAATAACGCCAACATTGTATACTTACTAAAAATTCCGAAATTTACTACAAGCAAAGTGAAATCTTTTCAAACAAAGAGAAGGCAGGGAGAAGAACAAATGAATATTGAAGTGATGTTGAAATCTCTGTAAAATAAATAGCCATGGTGACCCTCTATAACTCTCCGGGGACACCAGACTAATAGCTCGGCGTCCTGATATTGACCATCCAATCTCTGTTGAGACAAAAATCACTATCCGGTGGTCCATTTTGCTCTCGACATGTCGTTTCTTTGAAGAATATTTACTCGGATATCGTAAAATCGTCTTTGATCTCGAATAGGATTAGTCAGATGTTTAAAGAAGTTTATAGATTAGATGATGTTTTCCATGATGGATATTGCAGTAAGGTACAAAGGTATATGCTATGTACATACCTACTGGATGTCAAGACTTAATACATGACGTGTTAGATTTATTACAATTTAATTTTTATTAATGACTATTTATCTTTTATACATACATATTAAAAAATTATTATATTATGATTATATTATCATTAGGTGCAGAGTTCATGCAATATTTTTATACAGAGTCTTACTAACACATTGAATATAATATTTGTTATTTATTTAAAAAAAAGTACAACATGGATTTTAATGAAACTTTACAACACAAAATACTGTATACTTTTAGTGGCGAAAAATAATTTATTTTCGAGGCAAAAATCCATTAAATGCGTTGCGAAAATTAGTTATATTCAGCATAGCTAATAATCATTTATAATGAGCCATATTCTATGACGTTGCGATAATGAATAATAACGATGGGAATTTCATTGGCAATTATCGCACGTGCGACATTCTCCGAAAATGCCCTCCAAAATGCCAGCTTTGATTTACGAACAGTTATTGGAACAACTATTTTGCGTGATTGAAAACGCGTAATTGAAGTTACATGGGACGACCATCGCGTTGAGTCGGACGGAACCATACTGTGATAATATTACTTTTTGAAAATCGAATGTATATAATACACCGTTGTATTGTGGTGCCGGACTGTAAATAGTACAACTCTCTGTCATCTCTAGGTGTTCCCAGAACGACTAAGGATATTCCAGACTCGCGTAGCAACACCGTTCTTTGCTTGCACTCTAACAATTTACAAAGTAAAGTAAAGTAAACCAAATTCCCCGAGTGCTATAATTATTATTTAGGAGGCCCATTACATCGTAATATACATCGACGTAATATATTTTGCTATGATGGTCATTTTTAATTTAAATTATCTAAAGTTTTTTCTAAAACTCTTTACTTGTAGCCACCTACTGTTTTTTAAGCAAATAAATCATTTTAGCTTATTTTGTATAAACTTTTAAAACTAAACTGAAACTGATCATCATCATCAGCGAATAAATAATTAAAATTTTGTTTAATAAATTATGTTTACCTTCCCCTTAGATTGTCCAAAACCTTGTCCATTAGTAAGCAGTATTTGAATATAGCGCTACCATAAGGCGGCGTCCACGCGACACGCGCACGCGCAGATTTATCAGCGTTAATTAAAAGGCGGCGCATTAGCGTATGAATGCGGCGGGTGCGTGCCGTAGCACTGCAGCTGTCATGAGTGCTGCGATCGACAAGTTTTGATACTTTATGAAGTGTTATATTATTATTCTATACCTATATCAAGTTTTATTAATTGTAATTCCTGATGATGGTTTTCTTTTGGTATAAAACAGATACGTCGCATACATAATATCGTCATAATTAATATTATTAATTCCCAGGAAAATATTTGGGTAAGTAATACCTCTATATAACTTTATAAAAACTCAAATACTTAATTTAAAAAAGTTAATTTAGTAGATATTTAATTTATGTAATTGGGTGCGATTTGTTTTTTTAGTGTAGTTTGTTCTTAAAGGCGAATTTGTACATTTTTAGCCATTTTTAAATGAATTCATGAAAACTGTATTTCTATAATAAATTAAGAATGTATGGCACAATAAAATCAGCCAAAACTTGCTAGTTACAAATTCAAAATTATTTATATATATTGCATGGGTAGAACAAAGTATCAAAACCATATTCGCCTAAATAAAATCGCGTGACGTATCGTGATTGTCTAAACGCCGACAGATGTGTGCCGGAATGTAATTGTGTGGTAGTACTACAATTTTTATAGTAGCACCCTAATCCAGTCAGATGTTCAATGGGGCAGTTTTTGTAGAAAGTAAACTTTTTGTTTGATTTACTGGCAAAGGTGGATAGAATGGTGCTACGATAATACTTGGAACATGTTTTCCACTAGCGGCTTTACCGATGTGAAAATTCTGATATGAGCTACAAAATCTGTGTAAAGTGTAGTTTAATTTAAACCCGTTCACTTTTTTTGCTTAGAAAAGTCATTTCCATCCATATTCATGTATCATTTCCATCCATATTCCATAATATTAAATATTATGATGATTATAAATGGGTTTGTAAAAATTCATCAAAACTTGGCCCTAGGATACTAAATAGATACCTTAAATTAAATATCAATATTTAAAGGTACGGACGGGAAGCCACTGAAACTCTATGCTGCATGAACATAATGAAACTTAATATCTTGTAGTAGCCTCGCCGATGTAGAGTCTATCCTCGAACTTGTATCTTGAAAACATTGAAGCCCTCCAGTCCAGTAATTTCAATAAACCCATTTTTCAATACAATTTAAATATAATAAAACTGTACATTAATTACACTTTATGTGGATGTAATCTGACTATCATGAATTTGTAGTTAAATAAATTACAACGTAATTTTATTAATTATTATGTAAAGGAAAGATATATTACAGTACCTACTACTATAAAGATAAGGTGCTTAACTACAATTACAATTTGAGAAACTTACAACTTTCAACAATATGCAACAATTCGATAATTATATATTGTTAACTAATCGAAACTACAGCAATACAATAACTAAAACATTAAGTAGATTAAAATTCAAAGTAAAAAGGGCATATTGGGCACAGCGCCGTGTTTCGTAGAAATTAGACAACATTTGCAGGAAAGTATCCCAGCTGTGGAACTAATTACTGTAATAGACTCGTTCCTATTGCTTTCTGTGGCATGTCCCAGCTTAATTAGGTGTGTCAATGAAATGTTTATCAACAATGTTATTCTTCATTAAAACAAAAAATATTCGAAGTAAAAAAATGTAACTTACGATGTTAATTATCTAGAATTCAATTAATTAGAGTTAAATAAAATATTAGAGAGTTTTGAATCTTTAAATTCTTTAAGTCAGTCACATTCCAAGCCCTAAAATTGCGAGTATGTATTTAACTCGAGGTCATTTTAACCCTATAAAGAGTCGCTTCAGAAGTCAATATTAAATTATAGCTATCAAATAAACAAGTCATAAATATGCCTCCCCTACTCCACTATTAGCACCCTCCAAGAAACAGGTCAAGGCGTTTTCTACACCTGTTGCACCCTCCTTCAAGACAAGTTCAAGGAATTAGGGGAATGGAGTTGCACAGGTGACTTATGGTGTCTTAATGAAGGGTTAAGGCAAATAAATATTATGAAATGTTAACCTTTAATGGTTTTATTTTTAAGAAACCTTTCACCCGCAGCTTTTACCGCAATGCAAAGGATTTTAAAATATAATGATCCTCAAAGAAAATATCTCGTTTTCTTTGAGGAACAAAATTAGTTCACTTAGGTACTCAGAATCGGTTCAGTAAGTGAATAAAACGAACAAATCATTTCTTTTTCATAACTATTAGTTATTTAGATGGTAAATATCTTCAAAAGTTATATAGAAGTAAATACCTACTACAATAACATATTAATATTGAAATACGTGCAATAATAGGCAAATGTACGTAAGTATGAGGTACTTGTATACCTACAGCCCGCATCACGCCGCTTCGCTGGCTGCCAGATATGGTGGTGAGTGGCTACGGAACCCTACGCCTATGGCTATCACTGCAGAAAGGGTGGTACTCTACTACAAACAAAATAATTTAAAACCGGTAAAAAAATACTTAGTGATAAATGTCGAAATGTATTTCTTCAAATATTAATATGAAATGGAACTGAACTTGAAATTGTGCTAGACGTCATGATAAAGACTTGACATCTCCTAGTTTGTGCGCTATGATACTAGAATAAAATGAAAGGTTTAAAATGAAGTCATTCCGAAATTATTTTTATATTATAAAATGGCTCCATAGACAACATTTATGTATTGCAAACCAGCTTTTTGGTCCTTTCCTTCTTTCCTAACGCAGGAAAATTTATTCTACCATAGAGAAAGTAGAAATTTAACGCATGGAAGAATTTTATAACAGTAAAACTCAGCATCATGTCCACTATTTGTGGACAACCAATTGACGTATAATATTTTTTATCAATAAATAACTATTATGACTATTACTATTATGGCTATCTAAAGTACCTAAATTCTACCACGGCGCTATAATATGTTGCTGTATTATCCAACAATATTATTATTAACAGCTCACGTTGATTTTGCTTTAGTCAAGTAAGCATAAAAGTTCAGAATTGAAAAAAAAATAGCAGTAAAATGTAGAGCACACGTCCAAGCGATATAATATAAGGGTGCGCGTACACCTGCCCGTATCACGACGCGCAGCTGCGCAGGACCTTTCAACTGTCACCTTTGCGATTGTGCCGGCATTTGTCATGCGTTAACCAGCCCTGAGTACCTCAGGGTACTTTTGAATTTCTATGAGTTAGCTGGTGCAGAAATCTGAGTTTAAAGCATCTGTGTAGCTGGTTCACTGTGGATGCAACTTGCATCGGACCGAAGTAACTATTTGTTTTTAAAGATTTATTCATAACAATTCACAATATTTTTTTTACAAAGTTTATACATATAACACAGTTTATAATATACCGACCGAAATAACTGCATATCATTAAAGGAAGCCTATGACCAGCAGTGGACGTCAACGCAACAATTTAGCCTGTATGATTACGAGTATATCATCGAAATAAAAATAATCAACTCTCCAAGCTCGATTCGGCACGAGACAGCCTCGCAACCTAAAGGTGAAGCCCCCAAAATAATAATAAAACTCCACATTACTTACGTCGGATTTACTCAAAAGAATACGAGCACATAGGTGTGCACCCCCTTTGGAAGCGTCCACCAAAAACACAATAAAATAATCCTGTTCTTTATGGTACAGACAGCAAACTCATTGTAATGAAACTCGTTTCGATGTTCATGGTTCTTATTTAAATTTGAATAATTTAAGTTCCATGATTTTTTGCTGTATTATAACGTTTTGCTTTTATTATTAAAACACAGTTTTGTATACCTCTAAATTGATTTGATGGACAAGCAAAAAACATTTTGAACAGTTTAAAACTATGAAAATAAGATCTTTACCATACAGTTGAGCATCTTAAATCTAAGATTAATATAATAAATTGCCTAATCGGTTTAAGTTACAATGTTTTAGATTAAATTATATTATGAAGTTTATACGTAGGTTTGTGTGTAGATGATAATTACTAGTTTACGTTTTTTCTTTTTGATTTAAAATAAGATATTATGATTTTAATAAATATTTTTCTGAAGTAATATTATGCTTTGTCTGCAGACCGTAGCAAGGTGCACAACGGCGCGTGCCGGCCACGTGCGCGCGCGCAGCGTGCACTGTCATGGCGCACGACTCGCGATCCAGGGTTTTATTATTTTTATCTTAACTAAATCACTTCTTTCTACTAGCGATTTAAAATCACCCTTATGCCTTTCAAATATGACACTTTATCTACCAACTCTGTGGAAACATGAGCTTTAATATGTTAAAAAGTATTTTGAGCTTTCCCGTTTGAACATAAAATCTAATATGGCGGAATTGATAGGATATTTTTGAGAGTAGTATTGATTGTGCGAGTCACAGTGACACTTTGATATTAGTTCTATTATTTTTCGCACCCAACCGACTAACCTAAGAGCCCGTGATGGCCAGACCTTCCTTTAATTCACAAGCGTGAAAATTCTTTCATGTGTATGTCTAACATAGGTAAGAATAACCCCCAAACATGAAACCTGGATCGCGGTTCCTTTGGGAGATAACAACCTTTTACCTGTTATCTCCCAAAGGAACCACGATCCAGGTTTCATGTTTGGGGGTTATTATTACCTATGTTAGACATACACATAAAATAATTTTCACGCTTCAGAATTAAAGGAAGGTCTGGCCATCACAGGTTATTAGTCTATACTAAGAGCCCGGTCTGGCCAGACCTTCCTTTAATTCTGAAGCGTGAAAATTCTTTCATGTGTATGTCTAACATAGGTAAGAATAACCCCCAAACATGAAACCTGGATCGTGGTTCCTTTGGGAGATAACAGGTAAAAGGTTGTTATCTCCCAAAGGAACCGCGATCCAGGTTTCATGTTTGGGGGTTATTCTTACCTATGTTAGACATACACATGAAAGAATTTTCACGCTTGTGAATTAAAGGAAGGTCTGGCCATCACAGGCTCTTGGTCTAGACTATGCTCCGTAAATTGCTTCACTATTATGGCATAGCGCTGAGGGGATGGCTTAAAGACTCCATTCATGTTTACATGAAATATTTTTATTCGCCTCTAGGGCAGCTTCGTACGGCTAATGGCATTTTGTTTTGGTATTGTGTTACGGAAACTAATGGAATACGGTTTGGATTAATGAATCGATTAAATGTCTCTTATGTATAAACTTATTCGAGTTCTTACGCACCGTCCACATCCTAGGTTTAATTATTTTTTAAACAGTTTATACAATTTGAATCTGTACAATTTAATTAGCCTGTACTTTACAATAATAATTGTATTGCATTAGATCCCTATATCGAAAATAAAAGAATAATAACGTATGGAATACTCGATTATCGATAGATGATGCAAGTAGATTCACCTACCCTGTTTGTTTAGGGTAAGCGCGTGCGTGACTGTCTGTCCCAATCAGTTGATTAAAATCCTTGCACACCTGCACAGAACCGTAGGGGTTGCCTAGCAACGTCTGATAAACAGTTTTTGAAAATTAACGAACAGGGTAGATGACCCCATCTGTTTGAACTTATGAGGCTCGACAAGTACAAGAGATTATTTTCATTATGTAACACAATTATTAGAAGCCATATATTATGATCTCTTAACAAATAATCAAGGAAACATAAGGATATATTTGTTTTCAAATATAATATTTATACTTACAAATTTCATTTAGGTATCTTCTCACTAGCGACCCACCCTCGACTCGCCATTTGAGTTCCATTGGAACTAAAAATTGTTTATAAGTTTAATTAGTTAATAAAATAAAACCATCCTTTTGAATACCTGTTTAAAAAACCGCATCAAAATACGTTTCGTAGTTTTAAATATAAAAGCATACATAGGGACGGACAGACACCGTTAGACACTGTTTTGTTTTATACTAATAGATTTATTTATCTGAAGACAACTTCAGTTTAGCTACGTTATATTACTTCAGTAAAAATTTTAGTATCATCAAGGCGTCCTTATGCGTTACAATTTGAATGTAAACACAGCTTTTTAAGTAAGAATGAATCAGTTTCAGATGATACTAGCAAAAAGTTGAACACAAAAGCGAATTTTATCAGATCCCAATCCGTTACAAAGTATCATAATTTAACGTTTTTTTTTTTCAAAGTAATGTTTAGCTCATATGTTTGCTCTCACACGCATCCACCCCAGCTTTATTCCAAACAATTGGGACACAGAATACTTTCAAGTTTGGATAACAATAGAAGTGCGTGCGCATCTGTCGGTACCTTTGCCCTGATTGGTCGGAATGGACGCGTGCGCACCCCAACTTTGATTTTGACGATATTGTCCGAATCGATACGAAATTCGATAGTAACGGTAAAATGCCGATAACGGCATGGCTCTATCGTAGAAATAGACACGATTGGTGCAAGGGTTCTATTTCGAAAATATTTACTTCTGTAAAATTTTCTGATCGATGACTGAATGTTGGCTAGAAATACCGTATTTATCTATTAATCTAAGACATTTCTTATAAAAGAATAAACGAAATCACAATAAAGGTCTATCACCTTAAAAGGCGATCCCCAACCAGCCTCAAGACCAAATCTCTCAAGACCAGCATTGGTTTTAACTAGAATCCCTGGAAAATTGAACGTAATATGAGTTGCTATAATGATGTATAGTCCTCTATAGCTATAATGATGTATGTTGATTATGCTCTCATACATGTAGCTCATTACATCCCCATAGGAAACAATTACGAAAGGTGCACTCCACACCACTTCCATCCTTCCGGGAGCGTTTCCCACGGAGTCTGACCGCTTGTCTATTGTTTCACCTGAACTCAGTGTGCTAGTACAAAGGATGTTGCCTGTTTGTATTGTTCTATGAAGTGGTAGGAAAATGTAATTTGTCCTTTGTAATACTACTTTGTAGTGTCGTTATTTCCTAACTGAATAATAAGTAGGTATTGATAAATAATGTACTAATATCATTCTATAAAATTATTAATTTAATTGTAGATCTATGATAGCCAATCAAAGTTTATGAACATTTTGTCTAGTACTAATAGATACCTTCTTATTTTAATTTAATTAAACTATACTTTCTGTCATTTACATATTTCGTCCTCATGTATTATCTGCTACATTACCATCTTATGTATAAAATCCACTTTAGTTATCATGCAATAAGCATTCGTTTGTCCTTAACTTTCAGGATAACATTTGTATTGATTCCAAAGTTTCAAAAACATTTTAGGCTAGCACGTAAATCATATTTTTGATGCATAAGAGCGTAAAATTACAGCCGCAAATTAATGTGATTATAATTTTATTTAGGAGATGAGAACCACCTAGTCAACACTTAATTTTGCTGTCATAAACATCTAAAAACAAAACAATTAGTTGTTCCCTATCAATCAACAGGATGCACCGTCAGCGTGTGAATTCACAAGTGGAACATGCAATGGGAACAGTCCCAACTTGTCGATTGGCGTGACGGATCAATATGTCCCAGGTGTGTGGGAAATATCATCAGGAACGTACTCTTATTCCGTGGGATGAAAATATGCAGCAAGGAACTCTGTGTTAAATTACTATGATAAATTATCTATCCTAGGTAACAATTACTGGGAATCTAAAGGTATTTTCCATTTACATCAAAAACTGAATTTAAAAAATCAAACAAAAGTGCATTAATACGTACATTTGATTTTATAGTTAGATATCAAATAAAAGTTGTGGTGACGGATAATGCACAACCCAAAGAAGCTGGTGGTAGAACTTAAATACTATCAGGTTTCTAAATATAATATGTCTATAGTGAATGTTATCAGGTACATAAAAAAAAAAAGTCGTGTACCTATTAGTCAGATGTTTATCCATCTCTATACGCTGAGCGATGAAGAGCTGATTCACCCAAAACCCAAATCAAGGATACTAATTTGGGTCACTTTTCGTAATCAAAAATCGTGAGTCACCGCCAGCTGGCATACCTTTATAGATTAATTAAAGTAATCGATACTAAGTACAGTCCGTAAGTGACACCTAAGGATGCGCCTACGCATATCCGTCGCGTGCCAGACTACGGCTTCATAGTTCCGGCGTCAACATTCCACTCTCTACAAAGAATAATCGACCTTAAACCTATCGAATTAAAAATAAAATTCAAGCTTTAAAGCCTGTTACAAGCAGATGCAGCTGGAGTTATGCCTGTTAATGGATCTTAGACTTTATACTATGAAGATTAGGGTTGATTATGGTGTGTGCGGTTGTGAACCGGACGCTATAAGGACCTTTTACCCTGTCGGTATGTACTTAGGTGGTAGTATTGTTTTTTTTCTGACAGTAGCTGATTGAACCTGTGATTAGAGGTATTTTAGCTTCCTATATTATATTTTTTTATTAATAAAAGGGGTTTTGTATCTATGTGGTCATTAAGAATTCAAGACATAATATATATAATACTTTATTGTTTTTCCATCTCGGTCACATCGTTTCGTCCTTAAATATAAAATTCAATGCCAATTTTTGATGTAATTTCATAACTCAAGGCCAATTTATCTGGTTTATGGTTTTTAAATAGTCGGTAGACCAGGGAAGGTTTAAATTATTATTTGTTGTCAATTCGCACAATCTCTTGGTAGGTTATTAATTTAAGGACCAAATAATGAGAGAGATGGATAGTAGACTTTCATGATTATAAATAAAAAATAAATATGTTTGCAATGAGCGAGCTAAGAGTTAGAAGCCACGAATGAAATATGAGCATGCTCCAAACTTATCCAACACAGTAGGAAGTTAGAATAACATCTGTTACATATGAATAGAGCCTTCAAACAAATAGCAAAGCTACAAACGCGAGCCTAATAATATTATCTCACTGATGCGAGATCCGAGTATCTCACAATACGAATGATTAAATCCGCACGGAATGGAACTAATTGAATATTGTATGATTGAATTACATTCAATTATCATAGACAAGAGTTTTGTTTCGTTCGTAGGGCGGGGCGACGCGGATTGGGCGGCGGTTTGGGCGGGCGGCGGGATGAACCGCCCAGCGCTATCTTTGCATCTCGTTCCAGAGGTTTTATTTATTCACTCTTATTTTAAATGAAGCGTGATCTTCTGATGTAAAGCTAATTAATACCTGTAGTTTCACAATGAGTTTCGTATAATAAATTATAAAAATTTTTGTTAAGATTTAATATTATATGTAATAAACAACGTACCTATTTACAATTCTATAAACATTCATGATTTCGGGTACCAGGATAAAGCATATTATTTTTTTAAATTACCTTATTGCGTAAGACACCTAACCGAAATAAAAAAGATCACCTTGAAATTTGTAAAGTTCAATACCTTACTATCTGTGGATCGCTGAACAGAATACCTATACAGTGTAATGCGGGTCTTATCACAGGCACCTTCCTGTGTACGTAATGTAGCACTTGTAGACCATAGGGGCTGGTGAATAACCATAGACTACCACTGACTAAAGATGTTAGCCATAGACAATGTTTATCCAATTATATAAAATTATATTTTTATTATACTTACATAGAAAACACCAACATCATAATATACTTATTCGAAAATAACTTAAAATACGACTTAAACCACGATTAATATTACCTTTTGTATCCACATACAAATCGTATCACAATATCGGAAGTGGTTATGCTTCGTTTGACCAGGATATCGCAGAGGGGTAGTTAAATAATTAGCCATTACAAAGCGTGGCTATTATTAAATCTATAAAAATATTTTTTATCAATGCCTGAATGCTTGATAAGTAATAGCCGAGTAACCTCTAAATATTAATAACTGTAACATTTATATGGCCTAATTCATAATCAAATACATAGTATCCGCTAAGTATCATCACTTTCCCAATTAACGTTTATCCAAGCAAGATACCTTTTAATACTTTCTTCAATTAACCCACAAAAGAAAGATATCACCTTCGAGGCAAATATTAAACAACCCAATCTGCAAACTAACCCAACAATAGACAGACCCTAAAAATAAAACTATAATCTTGAATAAAAAATTACAATGCACCCAATAAAGTTTACGGTTGAACCACCCTGCCAAGGGGTTGGTCTGCAGTGGCACGAGCCAGGCTATATCAGTCCTGTCCCGACCGCCTTACAGAGCGGACCGCGCACCCCTACAATCCACCAAACACCAACAGCGAACGTAACTTTAAAAAAAATTGTCTATTCCATTCAAAATAAATTCTCCACAGACTATCACCAAAATTTCCATATCGAACCTCATTTTGAAATTCAGTTTTGTCATCTTGCCATTTTTAAATTTAGAATAGTTTTTGATTTTAAATTTCGCGTGTGCTAGGGGTGTCGCCGGCTGAGTCAGAGGAACAACACTCAGGTGAGTCACATTTGTTGCTCTCCATAGAAACACCCCATGCGTAATACAGGTGTTTATTATTGGAAATAAGGGGTTTGCACTGGTCACATTTGAAAGCAGATTTTTCAATAGGTACTCAAATCTTTAAATTTTATAGGGGACGTTGTCTTTTAAACTTTAGGTATGAAAAATGAGTACGAGATTTTTAAGTATTTGTGAAGCTAGCGTGTTTTCAGACAATTTGTATAAGCTATTATTTTCGTTAGGGACCGCAAAATAATTTTATGTAGATAATAAAAAGTCTATAATCAGTGCTTTAGGCTGTGCACTATATGTCCGTTGAACGAAGTCCTATAAATGTCTGCGGTATCGACAATCTTAGGTTTCTAAACCACTAGTAGTGTGATAAGTATGTACATAATATAGACGATCAAAAGAACTGCTAAATGTAGTTCGATCACTACTATAAGAGTCACTTCATTCGAATATTTAGTTAGTTATTATTAAAAATAACAATTAAAGTTGGTGTAATTCAGATAATTTTTATTGCATCTATTTCGACTGTATATTGTGTAAAATTTACGATATACTAATATCTCCGACGCCGACAATGTATTGCCGACGGTATGAAGAAAAGGATGTATTTATTAGTATTAAAACAAAATGGGAAGCGAGGGTTTGATTCCCACTCGTGGGCTAAAAATAGACTTTGAAGCCTTAGTTTAATAAAATATTTTTTACAAATAATACGTATATCCAACGTTTTAAACTTTATTATAAGTTATTGGGAGATTGGAAATGGCCTATTTCACAATCATCAGTTTCTTGCGATTTTCCCACCACATAATAAGGTTTACATTATGATTCAAATTCGATAATCTGCACAAATCTAAAATTTAAGTAATCTCTCATATTCATTTTAAAATAAATAATAAAAACAACTTACCCAATAAAATGATTCGTTACAGCCCTCGTCAAATATTACCTTGCTTCAATAAAATGCCTCAATCAGTATAAAATATTTAAAGACGAGTGATAAGGGCGTGGATACCCGAGGCCGACTCCGACACTCGAGGTGTTAATTACATAGTACACACGACTTATACAATCCCAATTATAGTATAATAACATAATTTGAGAATTACAAATTAATAGAACTGCCCCCTGAATTCGTAATTTTCTATGGAAGTGGCTTTAAATACCGACTGTTAAAGTAATATTTAGTATTTTATGGAAAGAAGTGACAAACATTTTTTAATCGTTAATATTAGTTAAATATTATTATAAAAAGTTTGTAAGGATGTATATTGTTTGTTACTATTTCACGCAAAAACTACTGAATGGATTTTTATGAAACTTTACAACGATGTAGCCTAAATATGTATTTATCAGAATAACACAAAGGCTTCTTTATACTACCGTGGAAAAATCCATTTAAACACGGGAATGTTAAATAAAATGCGGGAAAAGCGGAAAACTCTAGCACATAATATTTCATATTATTTTTTGTAACATACATAAATTGTTTTGTCTGGTGTACAACAAAATTCATATAATGTATTGTATAGATTAAACAGAGAGCGTAAATTAATAGGCATACGACACGTGTTATTCAAACCCATAATTTATACACGGCCAATTGCACCAAAACACCACATAACCCGATCCTGAACCAAGTTTATTTACCGTATTTATTCCGCAAACAATGCACAGAGGGGTGCTACCGTGGGAGCGTATCTTGACTGTAATTAGGCGCAGGGTAAGTAGCACACCCCCGCGTACGTTCGACAGTTTGAGCTTGTTAGTTAATCTTGGTGTTGTCACATAGATGTGAATTGGATTTGTGATGTGAGATTTATTGGGGTTTTCTTGATTTGATGGAGGTTTTTCGATCAAATCGATGGGAATGGTAAATGGAAATATTAATAGGTTAAATACTACTACTACGTTATTGTTCCACAATTAATTGCCTTTCATCTCATACGAAACGCAATAAACATAAATTGTTAAAAACGATGTTTAAATAAATAATTTATTTTAAAACAGAAACAAAACATAAAATATTTACACCAGAAATTACTTATAATTTGACTAGATTAATAAACTGGTAAGAACATACCTACCACAGAATATATACCCGGCACATGGATAAATACAAAAAGAACATTTGATTTTCTTTTTTTCTGTAATGCGAATTGTCACCTTCGCCGCCCGCAATCAAAGAAATGGACCACTCGACCGTTGAAAGCAATCGAAAACTGCTCGACGTCCCTTGCATTTTCTTTATTACTAGACACAACAAAACATTTCTATTTGTTACAGTAAATCAACACCAATGACGGACAAAGCAAAACATGGAGGGACATAAAGAATACGAGAACTTTTAAAATGGAGGCGGCATTACCACAATTCCACAGGCTGGCCACTTCACGGTTCTATCAACAATATGCCGTGCCTTCGCGACTATCCAGCAACTACCTCCACGACCTTATACCACAACAGCATCCGTCGCTCCTACAACAATACCTGGCGTACTACAATGAACCTCTTGTACCTCTAGATTTATCCCTAAAATCCACAACTCCAATAACTCCCCCTTGCACTCCTCCCCCACTGCCCACAAAAAGAAAGGCCGATACTCAATCACCGAAAATATTCCGACATTTCGAAGAACCGGACCCTCCTGAAAGAAATGATGATAATTCCAATGACAGCGAGAGTCCGGAAGCCAAGAAGCTAAAATTTACTAAACAATTCTTTGAAGAGCTAAAAAGCTGCTTGCCTGATAAACCGGAGACACCGGCGAAAAGCGATAGGAGTTCCCCTGATATTGTAGAGATAAAGGATGTCGAGGAAAGGCCTAAGAAGTCTCCGAAACCAGCTCAGCCGTTGAAGAAGAGCAAGGCTGTGCGTCGGTTGATGTTTGATGAAGACAAGACGTCTCCCGTATCTGGGACCATCATACGAGATTTAGCTGAAGATGAAACGCTTGTTGTGCGCAAGGTAATATTTTTTTCTGTATTTAACCACTTGTTTTTTCAGTTTAAATTAGCTCTAATTACAATAATCTTACTTTAATATTCTATATTATAATATTATAGTTCTTCGCCTTCATCATATAATTGCAGCAATATTCAAGAAACTATGAAGATGAATTTATATAAAAAAAATATCGGACAATTTAGCGTTGTATATTCTTCCGCATTTCAGCACCTTATTAAATTACCTCATCCTTAAAAGACCATCACAGTTAGTAATTAAAAAAATATATACAAAGATAATTATGCTGGGACACCGCAGGAGGAATAAGAAATTTCTGCGAATCCATAAAGTTTCTAATAAAATAAATCACAGAAGAAAATTAAAATGCTTCAGCAAATCGTACTCGTAAATATGTTCCGTTCATGTAAGCACCGTAGTTGCGCAAATACTATTAATTAGACGTTCTTACCATACCATTACTGGTGGTGGTTTCTTATCGGCAGCAATTAAAGAGGTATGAAATCGAGTGTGCTGTTTTTGCGCTAATAACAGGGCGGGGGCGAGCGCGACGCGTTGAGGGTGAAATGGCATATTAGAGCGCTATTGCCACTAAAGCGCCTATAAAACTTTGGTGCATTTAATGGGTTTAACATAAAGGACCTCTATTTACGTTCCCACTCTAGAACACAGGGACCTCTCTCTTAACGAGTGATATTAGGCTTTTAATCACCACGTCTTCAAAATTCTTCAAAGTTCTTAGAACGTGCCGGTGTCCTTACGATGTTTACATTCAACGGTAAAACGCGTTTTTAAAGAGCACATTTTTTTTTGAGAAAAAAATCCAGAAGTGGTTTGTTATTGAATGAGTATTGTGCTAGGAAATGGGCTTTAGGTTAAATATTACTGACAACTATTTTCTTTACAACCTTTTCTACATGTATTTTTGAACTTAATTTAGTCACAGAAACACTTAAAATAAATTACCCCTATTGACAGCTTGATGCAGCAGTCTTTGAAGTTACTTTTAGTTTACTTGTTCATAATGTCGTGACAGAAAGGTACACTAGAATAGTGAATAATTTAATGACCATAATAGAAACACAAAGAAAATGCAGACGAATTAAATGTTATCTGTTTATTGTATTATATATAAGTAATATTGTATTGCTCCAACGTGGCTCTTGTTATGGATAGGTACCCAAAAAGCAATTTAAGAACTTTGAAACCACATAAATTTAGTGAACCGTGTTGGCAAGTGGGAGCACCCTCTACTTTCATTCCGCACCTAGAATTGGTGGATTAAATAAATAATTGTCTTAACTCTCTCGCCAAGAGAAAAGTCCCTGTGTCCCAGCTGTGGGAACGTAAAATTGATTATGAGAATATTTAGTAAACAGTATCCTTTATTCACATTAAGAGTCCGAACATAATACGTTTCAATGCGATTTCTTTGAATTGAGATAGCGCTGAAACGTTCAATTTAGCGGCAATAAAAATGAACGAAATAACATGGAATTATTTAATAGTCGTAATTGCTGGGTTAATGTGCGTTTTGATTTCTTAAAGCTTGCATGTTAATATGCTTGCTTTTTATATCCTTTTCTATCGGACACACAGGATAACATACTTAACTCTGATGTTTCCATAATTTGTCAGTTAATAGACATTTTATCAAGACAATTTTTTTATGAAAAATTAAACAGTTATTAGTAGCATTTAAAACATATGGATGAAAACACAATTAACCTAATTCTTAAAATTAGATTAATTGTGTTTTCAAAATTAAAATTAATTAGTAAATCAAAATATGATATGATATGGTTAATTGTATCTATGAACTAATAAGATTTTAGTCGTGTTACATAATATTATAAATTATAATCTTTTATTAACACAATTATTAATAGTTATCATCATCAACTTACTGGGAGGAAGCTTATCGTTATAATTTAGAACTGAGAGGTAGCAAAACCTTATTACAAGTAAAACTTTTCAAAAAAGTTGTTTATGGTAACAAATAATTGTCTTCCAGGGAGACATAGACCCAGCATTCAACGTGGTAGAAATCACAGACGAGGCGAAGGCTCTGATCGCGTCCATAGACAATAAACTAGGGCGCTACATATGCCGCTTGTGTCGTCGCCTGTACACCGACGCCTTCGCTCTAGCACAACACCGATGTTCTAGGATCGTACATATTGAATATCGGTGTCCGGAGTGTGATAAGGTAAGAAAGAATAGACCTTAGGTTAAGAAATACCTATTATTATTGTAAAATTGTGATAAGAATTTTGGGATTCGAATTTGCATAACCATTCAACGTGGCAATGCCGCCAGCATTCTTGGCACTTAACCATTGGGTGACGGATTAGAATTTTAAGATTTTTTTACAAGAAGGACATAGATTTCAAAAGTTGTGATTAAATGCTGTACGGAGCCTTTAAATTATATTAAAACGCTCTATGTGGCGATGTTGATAAACTCATGCATTTTTTTTAACTTATTACCTATTCTGGCTTAATATAAAAAAGCCCTATTAGAAATGACACGGTAGCATAAAAGTTCACACCACACCACCCTTTGTCAATTGCTATAAAGCCTCCAGCACACCGGATGCGTATACGTACACGTAAGCGTAGACGTGCACGTACCACTGAGTTGTAATGTATGGCAATGTATTAGACAGGACACACCGCTTGCGTAACGTGACGTGCGCGTGCAGTGTGTCCTGTCACATACATTCCCATAGATTACAACTCAGTGGCACGTGCACGTCTACGCTTACGTGTACGTATACGCATCCGGTGTGCTGGAGGCTTAAAAGTGTTAACCTATCAGATAATATACGATAAGTAGATACATCTAATTGATAACCGTTTAAATAATTTTATCGATAAATTGTCCTCAATAACATTGTTAACGCATCTGTCCCCTTTGTTTTGTAGATAATTTTATCATTTTTATAAATTAACTATTTTGTAATTTATCATGTTGATCAGTGAAGATCTATGGGAATTATTTAATCGTGGGGTTATATTTGTATGGGAAAGTCCCATAGTAAAACATAGAACATCTGGGTGTTGCATCAGTTAATTGTCAGGTTTAACATTGCGTGATGCTTTTTTTCTGTTACTATTTTATTTTACTATCACCATATATTTAGGCATTGGATGCTCCATAGCCGGACATATACGAACTTTTCGAGGATCTCAGAACATGCCGGTTTTCTCAAGATGTTTGCCTTCACAGTTACAGCACAAAAAAAAATGTTTACAAAACACACATACATTTTCAAGAGGAAAATTCCAGAGGTGCAAGGCGGGGTTAGAGCGAGGACCTTCGGAGCGAAAGTCGAGTGTGCTCCTATTTAGCCAACACCGCTCTAAAACGCTATAAAACCACGGAAATGTCCCTAAATGACGCGAAACACAAGATGAAGATTAAGTGTAAAATTTACCGTAGTTATCTATTATCCTCCAGGTGTTCAACTGTCCCGCCAACCTAGCATCGCACCGGCGCTGGCACAAGCCGCGCGTCCCTGGAGCCGTGAAGCGCCGCGATCCTCCACCGCCTGACGCCAACCGCTTCCCGTGCCATCACTGCGGCAAGATGTTCAGAAGACAGGCATACTTGAGGAAGCACCTTCTGGCTCACGAACAACCTGAAGAGGAAAAGGAACCGTCAGCGTTTAGACAAGTGCATTCGGAGTTCACAGGCTTTCAGCCGACGGTGAGTGTTATGTTCAACTTACAAATAACAGACACTACTTGACCTTACTACGGTAAAATGTTTAGAAGACATATGTACTTGTGGAAGCATGCATCTACTATACTAGTTTATGAATAACCTGAAGAGGAGATGGATAAACGGACGTTTATAAAAATGCATTCGACTTCACAGGCTTTCAGGTTAAAGTGACAGATATTCTAACTCAAACGCTAACAACCCATATTGCGTTTCAATACTGGGTACTTTTAATTGGCCGGGACCAGAAAGTTTTAGTTAAATTGAAAATAATCATAGTTATATCATATTTATATTATTATTATGTTAGTTATTATTATAACACAGCCTACAATATTCGCCGCACGAAACGAGACCAACGTATCTGTCATTTTTTTAGCTGCAGTAAGAAGCGCACGAATCGCCACTAACTAGGTTGTTTACGCAAAACGGACGACGCACGAAACGCAACTAACCCAGATAATTTACACGGGCAATTTCCGGTGCCTCAGAAATCTCATAATAAACGAGAAAACAATAGGATAATAAGTAACGTTATTAATTGCGGTGTTGACTCATTATTTTTATTTATACGTTTTATTATGACTAATTTTATTATTGTTGAAACAATAAGACGTATAAGTGCATAGAGTACTAATACATTACAAAAATCAATGCCCCCCGCGCGCCTTAATCGTCTTCTAAAAATTACAATTAAATAATTTGACGTATAAGTTCATAGAGTATACATACGTATGTAATATATTACTTACGTATATAATACATTACTAAAGATCAATACCCCCCCCCCTCCCTATCCGCCTTAATCGTCGTCTAAAAATTATGTCTTTCCCCACAGGAGCCCATCCGAGACGCAAACTTCAACACCTTCTGGGGAAAAATCCCGCCGGCAGCCGAAACGAACTGGGACTCCGTGCAGCGCTGCGTCTCCTCCTGTTCCTCGGAAGATTCTAGATCTCTCGACGTGACGGGGTCGGAGGACGAGGGCGGCGGGGGGGCGGGGTGACGGCGGGTGCTGCGGCCCGAGCCGCGCTTCCCCGTGATGATGCCCAATCACATGTACGGATATGGGTATGACGCGTCGCAGTTCTATTTTTCTTAGATTGTTTATGGTCACATTACTTTTTATTTAATTCAAAATAGTTCTTGATTGACAAAGAGTACCTATCTCATCAAACATCAATTCTTAGCGGATCTTTGTTACGAGATTCAGAAATAGTAGTAATTTACTTATCGAAAGAAGAGTTAATCGAGAGTTTCACCAGAATCTCTTTTACTAGTATTGGATCACATTGCGTTTTTCGATCATATAAAATTAAAATTAAATTGGAAGAGCTCACGATGTTAATTGTTGGTTTATTCGAATGCAACAGATTTGCATTTAGGAGATACTTAGCACCCTGTATCTTTAACATAGCTAAAGACTTCTACTTACGTGCGATATTTTTTTTTTGTATTTCCCTTGTCATAGTCTGGTGCACTTGAATAATACTAAAATTGCATATTAAGCTCTATGGTTAACGTTCTTTACAATAGACAATTTTGATTTATATTACTAGATTCAAGACTATTTCAAGATGCTGGTAAAATTTTAAAAGCTATTACAGTTACTATTAGCATTAATTATACTCGTTTAATCGACCTATAAACAAAATAAATAAAAAAATAAAATGTTTTTAAATAATAAACTAATTATAATCAAATCTAAGTAGAAATAGAAAGTGAACGTGTTTGTAGAAATGTAGGTATATCTATAAATTATTGTGTGTTCTTAGGTTTAATCTCAATAATAGAATAATGTAAATATAATAATGTAGTTTATTACAATATGTACATACTTTTGATCTGCAGCAACATTCCAAAATATTTATCACGTAATGTCAAACATTCCACGTGTAGTTTTAGATTAGTTTAGAATTTTTGAATTGCGCTTATAGGAAGGAAATAAAAAAATATGAACTTAATCTTTACATGTAGTATTATTATATTTAAGATTTAAATTATGAGACAATTCTAACTATATTTATATCTGTACCTCTAGTCCAAGATTATTCGAAAATTTTTAATTTCGTATTCGAGTCACTACATTAATTTATTTTAAACTTAACATAAAATACCGCCGTTATTATAAAATATTTAACATAAAATTCATATATGAAACATGCAGGTAATTTGTTTGTGTATATTGTCAAGATACATAATTTCAATTATTTTTACTTATTTTTTGTGTTATATAATAGTAAAATATTGAGGTCAATCAGAATAAAGTAATCAAATAGATAAATAAAACTACAAGCAATTTTTTTTTAAAGTAACTGATCTAATTTAGCTCGCGTTCCAAAATCAAAATAAATTAAAAACACGGAAGGTTCTTATCTTATTATTTGGATTGCGTTATTATCGATCGGAAAGCAAAAGGGTCAGTATTGATCGCGCATGGCGTATTTTTAGATGCACCCGTATCCGATGTCTACCTACCACATTAAAATTTCAAGTCTTGCTAACAGAACTATTAGGCCGGGATCCGTAGTACATGGAAATCAAGTGATTACTAACAAGCTAATTTTTGGTGAGTAGCTTCGTTTCGATGAGACGACTAAAAATATCCTATACCCAAATCTCGATTGTGGTAGCTAACAGAGATATCAAGGATTAAAAAAATCAAGGATGTAAAACCGGGATAACGGACCACGAAATTTGTCGGACAATATGTCCGTTAGATTTTATATATATTAATTAAGTATACAACAAAAAATCAGCTGGTTAGTAATCATAGTAATCATTTAAATTGACCTCGTTTTCGATACATTTTCGAAATGGCGGACTCTTTGATCAAACCATAGGTTTTGTAGGACAAACATGTTTTTATATAATTTAGATAATTATCTTGAGATATAACATATTGTCCTACAAATTTCGTGGTCCGTTATCCCAGTTTTACATCCTTGATTTTTTTAATCCTTGATATCTCTGTTAGCTACCACAATCGAGAGTTGGGTATAGGATATCTTTGGACGTCTCATCGAAACGAAGCTACTCACCAAAAATTAGCTTGTTAGTAATCACTTGATTTCCAAGTACTACGGATCCCTGACTATATGTCAAAGAAACAGTGAATTTCTTACGTCTCTGGTTTATTTTCACAATTTTGATATTATATGATCAATAAAGGTTTAAAAAAGGATAGTATTAGTAATTATAAAGTACAGATTAAATTAATCACAGCCATACATTATTATTATTAGCCAAACATTCCAAATACCACATCCAAAATTTCCAATTAACTTATAAAAATTTTTAAAATTATGTTTTTCATCCATTTTAGAGTAATATAAAAACGGCTTTTTAAAAAAAATATTTTATCATTATATTTATTTTAGTCATACTTCTAGTCAAAACATTCTTCAACATCTAGTCATTTATAATTTTTGTACACTTTTTTTCCTTATTATTTTTAATAACTTAACTGTTGCTAGTCATTTAGCTAATATACCAAATGAAACTAGTCATGAATGAAACTAGTACAAAGTTACTTTTCATTGATTTGATTTTAAAGAGATTGCGTTTAAGAATAAGATATATAATGTAGTATAAAACCCTTCAATAGATAAAGTAAAATAACACAAATATTTTATAAACTCTAGTCATCTTTAACATAAGCTAATAAATACTAGTCATTTCATTAATAGCTTAATTTATATTTCAATGTAAGTATACTTAATTAGTTCTACTTTTAGTTTGTCACTTTCTAGTCATTTATAAAATGAAATACATGCTATTTACTTTAATATATCTAAGTCGATGTTCTATTCATTTTATCGATTTAATTAAATTATTAAAAAATCTAGTCACAAATTAAAATGTCTAAATATACTATATTAAAACCATCTAGTCAATATTATATTAAATACAAAGATCTCAAAGTAACTTAAGTGAAATCTAGTCCATTTTCCCAAGTTAGATCTCAACTAGTCAAAAATATATTTCTACAAATCTAGTCATTATTTATTAAAATTATCAATTAAATTTAAAAACATTATAGTAAACCAGGAAACAAATCGTGTGAGCAGATATCTAAAAACTCAATACCCCTTCCAATTTAAAACATTATTTTATTCTGATTGACTTCATTAAAAAGTTATTTACTTTATATATAATTATAATATTTTATAGATTATTGTACATCAAATGTAATTAGTATATAATATTGATATAATAATATATCGAACCGAGTGGAAGACTAGTCAGTGTGCGGTTTGCAATGCGTTCCAAAGATGTAAATAAGAAAACGCTATTATATTATAAGTTTTTTTAGAAAATATTTATTAAAATTACTTGTATTTTAATTTTATGCGTTTTTTAATTAATATATCAAAAACATTATTATTATACCAAATATTATTAAATACTGAATTTATTAGTGTTAGAGCTGTATTTTCTCTTAAATTTAAATTTTAACATGGAAATAATTTTGTCTTAACAGTTTATCTAATATCATTGTTTTCATGTTGATGATGCTTATGAATATTATATACAGTGTCTCTTATAGCACGTATTTACTAAGATTATGAAGATTTTTAATAGTTTTACCCAAATACATCACGTATTTAAATAACAGTATTTGCTCTTTGAAGATACAAGAAATTAAATCACAAAATAAAATAAAATTATGATTTCTCTAACCCTTATAAAATATTCTTAAAATATCATAATGTTAAATTAAATGTAACTAAAACTTTATAAATAAAACTATTATATTGTAATTTTTAGAATACCTTTGAATGTTACTGTAGTGAAATATGGAAAATTTGCTTAGTTTACTAATTTAAGTACAATGTATGTAAATATTTAAATGTGCATTTAAAAATAAATTATTAAATCCTAAAAGATGATGTTTTAAATGACCTACGAGTTTGAAACCCAGACTGCCTCCTATAATATTAAACAAATTTACAGTCATCATCGTCATAATCGCCCACCGCTTAGTTCCTCAGTTTTCCTTACCACATATTTGTGCCATTCACCACTGTTTCTCTGCAAGCCGCATGCATTGGTCAAAAAATATTATAAGGTACCTACCTACTGTTGAACTGTAAGTCCATGCTACACATGACTTTGGAGAGGATGGGATCACAAGATCAGTCTTGGGATACCGTTTTAATTATGTCCTATCGTGAGAAAACCGGCATTTTCCGAGAACCTTGAAAAGTTTGGAAAACGTGCGTTATTCACCAATCCACATTTGGCCAGAGTGGTGAATTAAGGCCTAATTTCTCTCGTCAAGAAAGAAGAACCTGTGTCTCCGCAGTGGGAATGTAAATAGGACTGGTATGTTACATGTATCTGGATACACCCGTAAGGCATTGTCCTATAAAACAAGAATACGCGATCAACGCGCGGGTAAGCGATGCGACAATCGCGTGTTCATAGAATAATAGGCCGTTTCCAGAAGAATAAACTTAGTCAATACGCCTGGGAGCAATTAGCCACGCCACTAAGACTGTAATAAAACTAGCCTCCCTAATTATAAGTCTTCAGTTATAATCGAGAACGTCATCGAATGAACCATGACACCGCTTCTAATCGCAGTGCTTATTTCCATTGCAAATATAAATTGTAGCGTTATCAACCGCACGAAAGTTGAAGTTACTAAATATGTGCCAAAGGAAAATGTGCCGGTTATAGATGATAGGAAAGTGGATGTTAGCGTTTATTTAGAGGATGTTCTGTTTGCGATATCGAATCAGAATTGGACGGATGATGAAAAGCCATGCTTGAATGATATACACCGTATGCTTTTCGGATTGCAAAACTTTACTCTATGGGCTGTCTGGGGTAAGTTCTATGTCATAGGCCTCTTATGGCATTATTTTAATATTTTATTACCTCTACTCTTATGGCACAGAACCTAGGTTTCATATTTCTTTCTATATCTAATATCTAATTTTCATAAGCCCACCAATTTCACAAGGATACCATCATCAGATGATAACTTGATGACTATGAGAACACCTAGGATTTAAACTAGATCAAAAAAAATTCCAAAACAGTCCAGGCGACTTGTGAGTAATCGGTGAACATACCTACATAAAAAAAGATTCCTACGAATTTAGAATCTTATCTTTTTTTTTAAGTCAGTTTCAAATATATTATTAATAGAATATAAATGAAATTCATAGTCATAATATCCCATTATTTCTGGATAGTTTGGGATTCCCAGGCATCAGAACCTCAAGGGTTGCTCTTCGGGAACCAATACCAGCTGGGTAACTACGACCAATGCCTAAACGCGCCCTGGGCCAGCAGTCACCCAGAGTTGTCCACCAAGTACTGCTTAGCTGATATCACACTGGAGCGAACAGATAATACGGTTAGGAAGAAAGTGTACAATAATTTGAACCCGTATCAATCAGCTTTGGATTATATACAGGTATGTACGTTTAATAAATATATAATGGCAAACAAAAATATCCAGTAGTACCATGTGCTCAAAAATATTTAATTTAATTTTTATAATGTTTAGTACCTATATTTTTTTGGTTTTATTCCAGAACTGAATCATCATCTATCCATAATTTACCTAGATACTTTTATTTTAATTACTTTATTATAAGCAGTTATTTAACAAGGCTGTAAATCACTAATTGAGCTAAAGAAAATTATTCCATTCTCAGAACTAGTAGTGAAACAATGGATTTATGTATTGGTACCCCACCTATCTTAGCACGCAATAGCCACAGGTGCGGAAAATCTCCTATTTTAATTGCATCAAAGCCTTTAATTTTTTAATCTTTATAGGTTTACTCTCGTGCTCTAACGGTGAAGGCAAAGATCTTAAGGAAATCGGCATATTTTGTCAGATTTACAGAACTCTAAATATTTATCATTAGTATAAATGGGAAATTAAGTGATTGTCAAGGATAGGAAAGTGACATATGCTACATTTTATCGCAGGATTTTTTTTTAACTAAAAACAAGCATTCCGCCCTGCGGCTACGCCCGCATTTTACACTTTCCAATTTTCTTTGCTATAAACCTCACGGAACCCGAGACCTTTCCAACGAATGCACAACCGTGGAAATCGATTCGTGCGTTCCGGAGTTATAGCGTCAGGAAAGAAAACCCGCCTTATTTTTATATAGTAGAAATACAGATAGTAAGTCTTATGTATTAGTCGTGATGATGAATACTGGATATATTTCCAGTACCGACCACCCCACTCCCACCCCCTCAACGAGCTGACATGGGGGGCGTGCGTTCCCACATCCTGCATGTCCACGTCCATAGACCGCGTCCTGAGGATCATGCTGGCTAGGAGTCACCTCGGCACCGCGGGGCTCAGAGCCAACATCTCCGTGACGCAGCCATGTCAGACCAAGGATGATTGGGAGTACGATGGAACTTTCTACGCGTTTATGTAAGTAAAAAAATATGATTATAAAATATTAATATAGTGAATGTGGTAAAAAAAAAAGTTATTTTTAATACCCATTTACGGTAAACAAAGTAAGTGGTATGGGTACCTAATTAAAAATATCCAGTAGTACCATGTACTCAAAAATATTATTTCTAATAACATTTTTCAATTCAATAAAAATAATCCCTCGGCGTACCTAATTAATTTTTATAACTATGCAAAATACAGACCTAGGACTTACTCGTACAGTCTTTCCGCAAAACCGCACAGACGAAAAGACATGAGTACAGAATTGAAACTTATAAATGTAACTGTACCTACTGGAAACGAATATTCTTGACACCAAATTTTAATTGTAAAACTTAGTGTACATAACTGTCATAAATGTACGTATAGTAGACTTATTCTTAATATTTATTTCTATTTTTTTTCAGAGCTACTATGGCCATTTTGCTCAGTGTGAGCCTGATTTGCACTATTTTGAACAATCTACCAAGAAATACCGCAAAAGACTCCAGAAGTAAGTTTATATTTTATGTGAATTACTTGTCCTCTTTTTAACTATTTAAAAAATGTATTGATTTATTGAGGACCTTCAATAAGATAATCAAAACGTGATCTAGAGTTTTCACAATCTATATACCACTTAACCTATATCTTTCTCTTTAGCCTCAGAACTTATTAAAGCATTCTGTTTAAAAGAGAATGCACAAGATCTAATGAAAGTAAAGAAAGGCGGTTTGGAGATATTCTACGGGATAAAGTTCCTGACCATGTGTGTCATAGTGTTGGATCACCAAATCGGCAATAAGAACGCTGGACCCATCAGTGATGGGTTCATTTCTGATAAGGTAAGTCATGTCAAATATAACATTTTATAAAAATGTATGGTAGGTATGTTTATATTTAAACTTTTTGAATCACTATATTGAAACTAATAATGCAATACAATACATAAAAAATCCAAAAATCTCATAAAAATAAAATCCTTTGCAAATAGTTAGTTTTAAAACATTTTAAAATAACATGAAAATAGTCAACTATTATTACTAAGGAGCAGAAATCCATTAAAATTATTGTCATGGTAAAATAAATTGAATTCTTCGTTTTATTCTTCTTTAAATTATATCCTGAGCTTTATTCATAAAAAGGTTTTCAAGTTTTCTAAGTATTATTAACAATGATCAAAACACTAACGGTATGTTTTAAATATTAGCAATTAGCGATGAGCGCGTTTAAGTCTTTTTAAAGGATCATAAAAAAATTGTCCAGCAATATTTATATTTTTATTTATTTGTATGTATTAACCTTTAACCTTTTTGTTGCAGATAGTAAAAACGTTTGTAGGAATGCTATTGCTACATGATGATCTCTTCGTGGATACATTTTTCTTTCTCTCTGGCTTCCTCGCAACCACATACTTTGTATGCGTTGAGAAACTACCAAATCCTATACTAATTATACTCAAAAGATACATAAGGTAAATATATATAATAAAGTATTTTACAAATTCAATCGACTAAAAATAAAAATAATGACCATTGAAGTCAACTAATAGGACATCAACGATTAAGGCAACAACCCCAACCGTCGAATAATGCTAAGAAACATTTGCGATATCAGTAAAAATATCATTTTGTTAGGGATGAATTATATTAGACCGGGGCGGGGCCGGGCCGGGCCGTGACCGTGGCCAGTTTCTATACACCGGCCCGGACGGGACACGGATCATACACGGTGTAATATAAACTGGTTCATATAAAATGTATGTAACGTGCCCCGTCCGGGCCCCGGTCGAGATACGGTCACGGCCCGGCCCGGCCCCGCCCCGGTCTAATATAATTCATCCCTTCCCTTAGTGTCTAACAAAAATCGTGAGATGTGTCGATACGAGTATGATGGATATATTATTAATAAATGTTGAACAGTAAAAATATATTGGCACAATAAATGTTTTAAGCCTTAGGTGTTAAGTTTTAGGTGGGCTTAGGTTGAGTGGCGTGCTACGCTCAAATCCAAGATAAAAACTAGGTTTGAAGGTGAAACAGCATGATTTGTTGACATCACGATAGTTTAATTTGATGCATAAATTACAATGTTCAATTTAACTTCTAAGAAAATAATTTTGTTTAGATCTCAGATAGTTAGGACTAAAGACGAAGATTACTGGTACACTCATAATAAATAAAAATCGAATTGAAACTGAAATAAATTATTGATATGCATATCTATTGATAAAAAATATGAATTTTGCATTTGATAAACTTTTTGCTATTAGCGTGTTTATCATTTTCAATAATTTTTATCACTCTGTAGAAACCAAGTTAACTTCGGGTTGATTTAATATTATATTTCAGGATGATAGTAAGCCTAGCTGTAGTGATATTCTACACGTGCAGCGTGTTCCCCTACACCGGCTCGGGGCCTGTTTGGAAGAAGATCAGCTCCGAAGAGTCGAGCTTGTGTCGGAAAAACTGGTGGCTTAACCTCCTCATGGTCAATAACTATGTGGATTCGGAACATATTGTGAGTAGACATTCCATGAACTCTTTAAGTGCGTTTCTACTGGACTTCTTACCTACTGCCTATCATGGCACTACCATACACACTTAGGGCTTGTTTCAGGTTACAAATAAAGTGCCAGATAGCCTATCCGTAACTTATCTGCCAAATACTACATTTTGGTTGCGATATCTATCAGATAACTATCTGAAGCTTTATCTGTAACTAATGAAACAGAGCGAGCTGTCTACTTTGTATAAAGCCGGTTGCAGACCGAAAACTAAGCTATTCCAAAGCTAAGCTAGGGAAGCTAGGCTAAGCCAAACTAAGCTAAGATAGAAATAAATGGCGTGCACACAAAGAGCTAAGCCAAAGCTCAGTTAGTGTTGCGGAGTTCAATTAGACGGACGTCAGGCGAGTGCTATGAATATAATCGATGAAGAAAGTTCCGATGATGAATACGTTACACATAGAAAAAGAAGATTAATACTGACTTATTATTATTTAAGAAAACGACATTCTAGACCTTGGATATGTCAACACATTGAATCTCGGCACGCAAGTGGAGAGTTTAGAACTTTATTTTACGAATTAGATGATGAACATTTTCAGTTATATTATCGTGTTACAAGAGTTCAGTTTTATGATTTGTTATCATTGATTATATTATTATTATTTGTTATTATTTACTATTTATCGACTTCGATAAATTGCTCCATATTCGCTACGAAACGACCGTGCGTCCGACAAAGGACACTGGACAGCACTGGCGAAGGATGTGCGAAGGGCGTGCGGGGAAGGCGGGAGGGAGATAGCTTAGCTCGCGTAGCTGCGCATCGGCATACACAACTAACTTAGCTTCGCATATTTTAGTTAGCTCACATAGCTTAGTTCACATAGTTTGCGGTCTGCACACAAGTATGGAAAACTGCGTCAGCTATGCGAGCTAAGCTAAACTAACTTAGCTTAGCTCTTGGTCTGCAACCCGCATAAGGCTGACTGAGCACTCATATTCACACCGAACCTTGAATTTTTGATATTGGATCTTACGAAATCTAATTTCTACCTTCTAGTGCCTCGTAGTATCCTGGTACATTCCCTGCGACTTCCACTTCTTTGTGGTCGTGTTGCTGTTGACTTGGGTGATCCGGCACAACGCTAGACTAGGCCAGATCCTCGGCTGCTTGGTCACAGTGGCGTCTATCGTCGTGCCAGGATTGGTCACTTATTTGTACGAGCTGTCTGCCGTTCAGCTGTTCACTTATGAGTAAGTTTTGTGACATTCAATAATTTATTTATTTCCTTTTCATTGGTATTCATTTATATATACGTGTCCCATAAAATGAGTATAAAGCGGCTAAGTAACGATTTCACAATCATTTTTCTCATGAGTCATCCGTATCAGTAGATTTTTCCGGAAGAAAATACAAAATATGTGTCATCTGCATAAATTATTAAAAAACAATACGTTTAATACCTCATTTGAATAATATAAAAGACAATGGCTAAACGATTAATTGTATGTAATTATTAAGATGTCGCTGTGTAAAAATTGTCCAGTAATATTTATTTATTTATTTATTAACAGGTTATTTCCGGACTTAACTTCGGACTTAACATTTATCAAGTTTATTTAATTCTTCATGTTGAAAAAACCGGTGGAAGGTATGGTGCAAATATACAATACAATACAATACAAAAACACTTTATTGTACACAAAAAATACAAATAAAACATGAATAAAAACACAAAAAAGACAAGTACAATGGGCGGCCTTATCGCTAAAAAGCGATCTCTTCCAGGCAACCTTTGGATGGAAAAGAGAGATGATATATAAATAAGACAGGGGTGTACTAATACTTATACTTACAGGAAAATACTAATTAATAATAAATATAATAATATATAGAATATATATTACTATAAAATAATATATATAATACTTATGTAATATACATACATACATATAATAAAATACCTAATAATACCATATAGACTAAATAATATAGTAAATAAATATATAGACAGATAAAATATAATTATAGCTTGGATAGATAAAATTCCTTAATAAGTCTTTTGAAAACTGGTAGCGATTTAGTTAAATATAGGAGGCCTATGACAAGCAGTGGGCGTCCGAGGGCTGAAATGATGATAATGATTGATTATTTTTAACTCACACATGACACATTTGTTGTATTTATCGTATAATTTAAACATGTGAAAATTTTTAACGGAACGGTTAGCAAGTTTAGTCAATTAGTCAATTGTATCATGCACATTGCATAGCAATTTTATGGAAAATATCGTGTTTTTTTCCATCACTATTCAGTCCAGAATCGCGTGACCATCCTCATTATGCAAAATATTATCTAACTCTTATAGTGTTTATCTTGATCGCTTAATAACAATGTTAGTAATTATTTAATGCAGTATTTTGTAATTCACTATTGCGAGGTTTAATTAAACGTAGTCAACGGTTCCATGTTGACTACGTATAAGCCAACGAATACGCTAATCCAGTTCAGGAGACAGAAGACATCAAACCTGCGTTCAAGACAAATAGAACTGACCCTAGAAAGCTGTTTATAATATTATATTGTAGATCATAGATTTGTAGTTAAAAATTTAGGATTCCGTAGTTAACAATTTAACGTATATATTTTCACCATGTCTACCTGTCTGTGGTATTGCAAAAATACTACATAGCTATCTACCTATAAATACAGTTCATTGATAAGTAATACAATAGATTTCGCAACGAATGCCTATTCATCAGCTCATCTTAGCAATTATAGCGCATATTAATTATATGCATGATCACAATAACTGTTTGTTTATATAAAAATCATGCTTAGATGCACTTTGGAAATATCTATTGTTCTTTTGTATTTACGCAACATCTATAGCCATGTTGGCTTAGTCCAGCGGGTGCATATACCTAGGTACATCAAATGCACCAAGGCATGACGAAAGATTTTGAAATCCTGTTCCGTATTATAGAAATTATTCACAAACTACATTATATTACCATTTTCAAAAAAATCTTTGTCGTTATTAAATTTTCCCCTAAAATCATGAAATCTTTGATTATTTGATACTGTCGTCAAGCTTGTTACATCATCATTAATATTTCTGTATTTATTTTCAGGTTTATTTCGGACCCAAGATCCAATCCAGAGTTCCATGGTAACTACATTAAAAGCCACACTCGCTTTGCAGCTTACCTCGTTGGAGTTTTTAGTGGTTATTTCTATGTGAAGAAGAAGGATAGCTTCCGCGTGAATAAAATACCGATGGTAAGTGACTTGATCAAATTTACTTATTTATCTGAATTCTGAAATTATCTGAATGTTAAGTATACCTATACGATAGCATACAAGTTTAAAGATTAAAAACCCAAGGAAAATACCCTAGGAACATAAAATTGCGATTTAGCAATAGTCATCATTTAAGTCATCGTATGTCCACACCTGAACATAAATGATTTCGCCGTGAACCTTTCAGCAAATTTCACTAGCTCATTCTGTTCATCTTGTTGGTGGGTCCATCACTTCGCTTTCAGAAAGCCAGCCTCTATTGGAGAGTTACTATAGTTTAACGATTTAAAAAAAAAATGCAATCGGTTGTTCTTTTCACGCTCGAGCTCGGCGGTAGAGCCGCAAACCCAGAAACGCATCTAGAACGCTGAAATTGTTCCTTCCATTCGACACCACCAAAACGACACCATCGGTGGTATCATATGGAATTTATGCTTGTCTCACGCACTGATAGTGTAAAATGAATTTTCCAGGGCTGGTCAATCTTCGGTGCCGTTTCAGCTATTATTCTCATGCTGGCAGTAATGTTGTCTGGAAACATCTTCTTGTGGTGGAGTTACCAACCTTTGGAAGGCGCGGTGTACTCTGCCCTGAACAGACCCGCGTGGGCCGGCAGTCTGGCGTTGCTGGTTATTTGCTGTGTGTTTGGACGCGTTCGTAAGTACCTTTATTACGTGTTTATATATAAAATAATTTGATTTTTGCAACTTAGAATAACTTTATTAAAGTAACTTTGCTGCTTATTTTTTGAGTATTTTTTTTATTATTTGATCCTTATAAAATACCTTTTCCTGCATTCAAACTATCTCCATACAAAATTAAATTCAAATCAGTTCAGTAAGTTTTCTGTTTTGAAAGCGAAAGAAGTACCTACACGTTACACAGTTGTTTATTTGTCTAGAAAACAAGACTGATATTGATTTTTTAGTTTTTCCTGGATTATACACTAAACACTAAGTCACAACGTCACAAGCTTACGACAGGGCTTATTGTTGTGATGAGAACTTATTAGTAGTATTTATACTTAATTATACTTTTCCAGCTCTAATAAAAGGCTGTCTCACCTGGTATCCGTGGGTGCCGCTGAGCCGCCTGACGTACGGCATGTACCTGACGCACATCCTGATCGTCATGCGGAACGTGTACTCCACGCGGAACCCGGATAACAATGACTATTTCAACATCGTATGTATTTATCATTGTTAAAAACAATATCTTAAGGATATGCTACTAATTCATTGTAATTATGACCGATACGAGTAATTTTATTTGCTAATTAAATAAACATATACATGTGTTGATGCTACAGACTGTCTGGCTGCAGCACCGAGCTTGGACATTGAATAAATAAATAAAGCTGGACAATTTACACAGCGACATCTAGCCCCGTGGTAAGCTCGAAGCTTGTGTGATACGGGTGCTAGATTACTGATATAAATGTTTTTTTTTTCGCGGCGGAGATGTGCTACAGGCATGAATGTTACATTAATGACGATGTTTGCTTTCAATGTAAGCACGTATTAGCCTAAATACATTTTTTAAGAAGAAAAATCCGGAGGTGCTGGTTGGGGTTGAACCCACAATCACTATCTTTAGAATTAAAGTCGAGTAGTGGTATGCTCCTACATTAATATTTTTGAATGTATTATCGACTATTTCATGTGATGTTTTTTTTTTGTTTCCAGCTCAATGAAGCGGCTGGTGTGATCTTCTTTAGCTGCTTGGCTTCTCTTCTTCTGTGGCTGTTCGCGGATGCTCCGGCGAATAAACTACTAACGCTTTGTCTTAAATCCCTAATGTAAGCATTTTAATATATTATACTTTGCTAATATCATACCATCGATAAAATAATACGGGTGGTTTTAAACCGTGACATACTACATAGCTTACATACATAAATTTAATTTCAGGTCTAAAAATCAGCAAGATAAACGAAAAGATGACAACGAGAATCACATCAAGGAAGGACCATCATGCTCGTCAACACAGACCAATGAAGCGAATCTGCCAACAAATATAATTTCCTCAAAAATATAGACTATAGTAAATTCGTTTTTTACGTTCTTAATACCAAAAGGAGGTTAGTGTAAACCTCTGTGGTGTTTTTTTTTTTTTTTTTTTAACACACACACACATAGGCTTTGTCGCTGAGCGACCACATCGCCTAATTATAAACTATAGTATATAAAACAAAATCAAAACTAACTTCTAGAACTAAAGTAATCAATTGCAAGATTGTACAATTTTCGGGCTTCACCTGATAGTGGACTCGACAACATGCTATTAATTTTGCCCATATCATAAAATGTTGTTGCTCCCAAAACATTTGTTCGTGGTGTAAACTGTATAATTTTGTGTTGGATTTTATTCATCATTCATAACCATTATAAAGATTTATCTAAATGATTTAAATTTCACTCTAAATTATCATTGCAGCCTCAATTTAAACAAGATATGATCACTATATAATATATTGTCATTAATCAGCAAGACTGTTAGGTTTTGTAAACATAGTTTTAAGTGGTTAAGTTAATTCTTATTTTCTTAAATTTTTAGCTCGTTCTAATTATTTTTTACTTTAATCAAAAAACATAGGTTATACAGAATTTGCTTTAAGATAAGTTTATTTATTTACGATACGTTTTATCAAATGGAATAAATCTCTTCTTTGTATTTTTGTAATTTTTAATCAATTAATTTTTTAGTAAATGGATTATGTTGTAGTTTTAATTTTGTTTCATGTGTAAATGACTTTCCTGTAGTACAGGTTTTTTATTTTAATGTTTTACTACTAGCGACATCTATGAAAGCATTTCAGTACTTAAATCACAAGGCGACAACTAACTACAACTCCAACCATGCTCGCACACACTTGTACACTGCCAGGCACCACGTTAAGGTTCGGGCTTCTGTTTTAGTATAATTTCGTTACGATAGATGTCGCCAGCACAGTTAATAGCAAAGTTTGGATTTTTAACTATGTATATTGGCGTAATAAAATTATGTGCTCAGAGACTATACAGTAAGTCTCTTTTTACAATTCGTAGAAGGTACACTTTCGTAATATTATAAAAATGTTTACAGAACCATTTTTCTAAAATTTAGAAAGATTAAAGTACTAAAAGGTGGACTTTGTTAACATGGTTTAATACCTGCCTATTATAGTGCTGACAATACCAACAATTATTTAACTAAGGTAAGCTTTAAAGCTTTTGTTACCTACAGGATACAGGTACCTACATTATCAATACATACCTAGATTAGATATTTATAATGATATTTTTATGATTTATTTTATATAGCTAATTAATACAATACACTAGGTATTATAATTACTAAATTACATATCCGGGAAAACGCTCGGACCACCTGGAACAAATTATATCAGATGCTACGCGGGGTAAAATTGGTTACGCGATAAATGTTATTTTCCTCATATCGTATGAGGAAAAAAATATTATGCAATAAAAATAATCGATGGAGACTTTTGAGCCTCAATTTATAAAAGCGACCTAAAATCTTCTTACTAAATTTCAGCTCCATACTAATTATTGTATGCTTACAATTTGAAATAAGGTGGTACCCTACGCTAAAAATTGCTAATAGAAGATGTCGTTTCCTTGTTTCATCATCATCAACCCTTTTTTACGTCACCACTGCTGGGACACAGGGACTTATCTTTTGACGAGAGAGAGATTAAGGCTTTATTTACCATGCTGGCCAAGTGCGGGTTGGTGAATTGTCACTTTGATGTTAATGTTGTTTATAGCATCTTATTTCGATGACAGGAGCGTAGATCTGTGACGTAATACGTAGCATGGTAGGTATTAGGTACCTACAGCTAGCATTGCCCCCGGGTATATCAACAATAAGATTACATCACGGCGCAGCGATGCAAGCACTATTATTGGATTCCATTAAGTACCTTAGACTGGACAATAATTATTGAATCGCAAGGTACCTAGTTCAGAGTGAGTTTAGAGCCGGGTTGGCTAAGTGGGAATACATTCGACCTTCATTGAACAGGTCGTGGGTTCAAAGCCCGACGCGCACCACTTAATTTTTCTTGCTCAACACGTGCTCTAACGGTGAAGGCAAACATCGTGAGGTAACCGGCATGTTTTCAGATCTTTAATTTTCCTCTCAAAACGAGGTCTCTAGGAAGTCTCTGTAGATCACAGATAACCCCCACTAGATGGTCCATTATAATACTTTTGTTCCGATTCAAACGCACCGAAATTGGAGGAAGGCGCGGGTTGCGGGGACTGGAACAAAGGCGTTGTGATTGGCTATTTCAAGGTCGCACTTAGGTCGCGGGTTGGGAACATTGAACGAATTTGTCGATAATTAATTTCGATGATTCGTTTTAAAATTTCATATTAAAATGAAAATAGCATCATGTAGGTAGGTAGATATGTACCTATTTATTTTTGGAATACACAAATCTGTAGAACTTAAAAATTAAAAAATATTAGAAAAATTTATCACTAATAATTCATTTTACTGAGTAAGTACTCTATAAACATATTTAAACGGTTTATGGATTACTTATTTATTTTTACATTCAATAATACCGAGAGACCCGCTAATATACGTCGTCTATTATTTTTAACGATATCGATTAGAATTTACAACACTAACGTTACACGTGCTTTCGCCGAGAAGGACAACGAATGCAATAAGCGCAATGCGGAAAAGAGACAAGTGAACGTCCTTCGTACGAGTAGCCATTATAAGCTGACCTCTTCACTTGCGTTAGACTATAGAAACGTATATGAAGTTCACGGGTCTGACACTTGGTCGCAACTAAAGCCGTGTTTCGAGGCGGGGCTTTACATATGGTTGGTTTAACCATATGTTTGGCGCGCGGTCCTCGCCTGTTATGAGGTATCTGGTTGGTTATTAATCTGTGCTGTAGATTTAGGCAGAAAAGAGAGGAATGGAGCATCGTCATCTAAACTTTTAGAACCAACTATCGTGGTATTCTTGGGCTAAAAATCTAGATCTCCTGTTAGGCAAGACGCGGAGCGCGGTACATAATGACATAATTGAAGGGAACCGCGCGGGGCGAGGTTGTGACGCGACGCGCGTGCGCTCGTTTGACGGCCAAGGTCGAGGCCGCGCGATTCAGCCGCGCACCGCCGCCGCGAACTGTCCTCCCGCGCGCCCTCTGCCCAAACCAAATAACTATGTAACTAAAGGGCAAAATGCGCAGTGACGCGAGTGAAATTACCAGATATCAGGTATGTTGAAACTGCTTTACTTTTTAACATCTGTGTACTCATACTCAGCTACTGTCCCTTCTGTGTGTTTGGCGATCGATACGCTCGCGTCATATGTTAGTTATCGCTGTATACAATACATATCAATGCAAGAAATATAATTTCCTTCCACTAGCAATAGGTAGGTAGTTATCAAAGTTTATATACATACCGACCGATTCATGGAATGTAGGTAGATAACATAAAGCGGCTACATAGGTAATAGTTCTCCAGTGTGGTCAACAAAATGGTTCCTCTGACTGTGGAACAATTTGGACGTCTCACCTTGCGCAGTGCTTACGCTACTCACGTCATCACTCACTAATCGACTATACAAACACTTTTGTTGATATTTTAACAAAACAGCGTCTAAATAATCAGATATCACTTGGATGTTGCATTTTTAAAGTACCTTTCGATGTACCTAGGTATTGTAAAGTAATACATAGCGTTGTATTGGCTACGTAAATAGTAAAAACACTATTTATTAGAATAGCTCTTACTCTTTTCAGAGCATCTAAATTATTTCAACTGAAATGACGCCATCTTTCAGTGTTTCTCGTTATTAAGTAATCTATTTACCATTTTTTTAAATAATACGATGAAAAATATGAAATATCCGCAAACACGTGCATACCATTAGTATTATAACTTTACGCAAGGAGTTATAAATTAACCGGTTATCGCATATGAAAAGATCTCAAGGCCAACATGAGATGCCTGTCCGAAAGTGGAATAAAGGATTAAACTTTACGTTTCCTTTAATGTAGATCATTTCTGAGTTTAAACAAAGATTTTATACAATTATTGACCTCGCATCTACAAAGATGAATCCTGGTTTGAATTAACGTTACAAGCACACTTCATATGAATAGTTTTATAAAATCATTATTTTTTCATAAGTAGAAAACCAAAATAAAATTGGTAGACAATCTACTCACTCACAAAATATATACAAACAACGAACATTTCCAACGGGAATCGAACCCGCTACTCCTTGCGCAGCAAGTGGGTGGACCTTTACCTGCTGCCCCACGCATCTGTTGTTATGCATTTTCTATGGTTTTTGTAAAACTTTACCTATTTTAAGGTTCTTACCTCCCTATATCTTCTGACATCATTACTGAATTGCTCAAATAGCTTGTGAATCCTTTTTAAAATCTTAACTTAAAAGTTTATTTACTTACCCTAAAAACATAACCAATAGGTATGTATAAAATAATATTTGATATATAAGTGATGATGATAAAAATATCAAGGAGTCGACAATTGGAAATTAGCAAATCTAAAACATTGAATTGACTTCATTGCATTATTTATGTACTATACATATATCTATCTACATAACATAATCGTAAACACGTGCATGTCTATATCATGGCAGGTAAATAAAGCGTTGTAAATTAACCAGTTATTGTGTAGAAACAATTTCAAGGACAAATGAGATGTTCTAATTAAATCACGCGATAACGAAAAAGTCGGATAAAAAAAATCATTATGACTAGGTATAGTACTATAATGTAGGTATGGACGAGCACGTAAAAATTATCTGTTTCATTAAAAAAAATACACAATGTGATGTAATGTGATATTAATATTATTACCTCATTTCTGAGCATATTTTTTAAAAAGGGTTTTTTCATTATATGTATTTAAAATGACATAGTTACTTATATAATATTTGTGCATGTACCTTAATATTTTGAAGAAGCTATACCTACTAAAATAGAAGCGATTTTTGAAATGAAGAAAGATGTAGGTACTTTAAAAGTCCTACAAAAGCGACGTAACAAGCAAAATGGTGGTCACCCTAATTATTACATCACAAAGATTTTTGTCCTCCGATAGTTTTCAGCAAACTTTTTGCCGACTGATTTTGATTTTCCTCAATTTTTTTGTATTTGTATTTATTTATTTTATCTTAAAAGTAGGTACATTCCTTATATAATTTTCTGCCAAACTGCGCGGCAGTTTGTCGGCAGCGTTCTGTTGTACTTATTTTTTTCCTAGAGAACAAAACATTTCAATAAAGAGCAATTATTAATAATTAGGAAGTTAGTCTACTTATCTTACTTATCAATAAGATAGTTCTATAAACCATTAACTGGCATAAAATAATAATCAACCAACATTATCTGATTCTCCACGCATCATAGATAGTTTCCTGAACATTCCATTTGCCCTTCAAAAGTGCATGCACGAAAGAGTAGGTATTATAATAAATAAATAAGCCTTTTATTCGGATAACAGATAAAATATAATTGTTTCTTTAATTGAAATTTCTGAGTGTCTGGGTGTTATATATGTATGTACAAAAAAAAATATCTCTTTAACTTCGTATATTATATTAAGTCTAACAGAAATTAAGAACCCGTAACACAAGCTTCGAGCTTATTACGGGGCTACTAGATGTTGCTTTGTGAATTGTCTAGCAATATTTATTTACCTAGCTATATTTAATTATACACTCTCATTATATTAAGAACCCGTAACACAAGCTTCGAGCTTATTACGGGGCTACTAGATGTTGCTGTGTGAATTGTCTAGCAATATTTATTTACCTAGCTATATTTAATTATACACTCTCATTATATTTTCTACATACTATAAAGTTATAGGTACGTGTATTTGAGTTCTTTATTTTCTGTAAGTCCGTGTGCACGAAAGAGTGCATCGATTCATCCCTATCGCTGTCTCCCTCGCACCCGTGCCTGCGGTTCTCATCCCCACGATTTAGGTCAGGGGAGGCTGCGGGGGCGGCGTGGGCGCCTCCCCATCTCCCCTATCGATCACCACCCCCAGCCGGGAGCAAACGGGGTATCTTGCGAGTGCGACGCTCTTTAAATGGCAAATGTCATGTAGGTAGTTTATGTACTATGTACCATTATTAAACGAACTATGCATCTAACCTAGATAGACGATGTTGTTTTACTACGAACTAAACAAAACTAGCTTTCAGCCCCGCGGCTTCGCCCACCTTATAATAAATACAATACAGTACAATTCAATACAAAAACAATTTATTGTACACCAAAAACAAAACACACGAATAAAACACAAAAGAGACACGTACAATGGGCGGCCTTATCGCTAAAGAGCGATCCCTTCCTTTCCGAACCTTTGGATGGGAAAGAGAGATGATATACATATAAGTAAGACAGGGGTGTACTAATAGGTACTTGGAGAATATACTAATAATAAAATACATTTTCACGAAGAAATATGTGTTTTTCCCGAGGTAAAAAGTAGCGTATGTCACTCTCCAAATTCATAATCTCCACTTAAAAAATCAAGTCACATCGTCGCTTCATTTAGCCGTGAAAAGACGGACAAACATTTTTCCTTTTTATTATATTAGTATAGATGGTGCAACGAACCTCGATGGTACCTAGGTTCAATAACATTATTCTAGGTTAGTTCATACAATATCTATAGGGTATCGTGTTGTATCAAAAGATTGCGTAATTGGGTTTTAGTCATGAGGCAATTAATTAAATATTGAGATATTGACGCTTAGAAAGATTTTTTCAGATAAAGTCAATTATGTAGGGTCTTGGTAAAATCTAGAATAAGCGTTAGTTAGTTAGGTATTGATTTATTGCTTTTATTTTATCACTAGCGGTGCCCGCGACTCCGTCCACGTTAAATTATGTTTGTATTGGGGCATCGTATCTAACTCTCTACATATGTAGAGAACGTTAAAAAAAGCAAGCAAAGCTGGCGTCGGGTCGGTTAAGGTAGGTATATTAATTTTGTGTAACAGGAAACTAAAAATAAACTCCTCAACACTCTTTATATACTATCATGGTTTTTAACAATATTAGAACACGAAACGGGTAACATACCATGATTCAAAAACATTTGAATCATGGTATGTTACCCGTTTTGTATTTTATCACTGCAAAGATTTACCTACACTTTCCTAGGACTTTGCCTAGAAACAATAAATATAAACCTTTCGCAAGATGTACTTCACGCACCAACATAGGACATTTTACTCCATTAAATAGGATATTTAAATTTTATAATTCGATACACAATGCTACTGTGCCAAACAACACCAATAAATTAAATGTAAAACAAGACTCTGACATTCACAAGGTAATTGACATATTCTCAAATAGTTTGTTTTATTTTAAATCTAATATTATTTCAATTTTGACTGACTGATTAACTAACTTATTTTATTTTGTATTTTTTTAATTCTTATTTTCTTTATTTTTCATTTAGGTATTATGTAAATTTTTTTTTAATTAACCTTGTTGTCTATCGTCTAAGTGCATGTTGTATGTGTCTATAATTATATTAGCATTTGTATTTAGTTTAGTCATTTAAGTAATTTTATCCTTGTCATAGTGCATAATATGTTGACACATCATTAAAATAAATAAATAAATAAATACACTTCATAAAAGCAAGTTTCCAAACAAAGGATATGATGTAAGGCTCGCGTTGACGCGCTGGGCGGGCGGGCGGCCCAGCTGGCGCGCGCCTATCGATCGCCCAAGGACAAGGCCGCCCACGACCTAGCCGCCTACGGATGTTGCTACCTGATAATAAAACCTACTAGCTGTCCATCCAAAGCTTTGTCCGCGTTATAGATCGTTGTTGATCAAGGGCCGCGAAGCATTACACCCATATTCTTAGTCGTTTCCTTATAATATTCCTCCACCCAAAAATAAGCGTTAATCATCTTGAGTGTCTGAGGGATTTTCAAGGTTGGTTATGAGGTACCTAACGTTTGACAGTTCCCACCTTGCCTTGAACTTGAGGTGAGCCGAAAAAATCAAGTAGAGGACATTTTTGTCAACTGAGAATAAACTGATAGGTTGAGTCGAGTCTGGAGGAAACGACTCAGAATACCTATGGGTGTAAGTCTGGTGACCGGTAACACAGGTTTTCAATAACCTAAAACAGGCACCAGTCTCGCACAATATTACTGATATGTCATAGCTTTATTTTAAGTCTTTATACATAATATACATGTAAGAACCTGTGTGAGAAAATAAATAAGATTTTTTTTATCATAGTGGATTTGCCCGCGATATTTTGTTAGGGTATTCTGTAAAATGTTTTTTTTATTATCTAATAAAATTAAAATTTCCATGTCACAATGTTAGTTATTATGTCTATGAACGTTAAAACTCGTTAAAATACCTACATTATTAAAACTCTACAGAATGTAATAAACTGGACAACAAATGGATAGTAGGTAAAGGAAATAAAGGTTGTCAATTTACTTTCTTACTCAGTTATTTATTTACCTTCTTACTTTTTCCTTCCTTCTTTAAACATGGGCAATGAGGCAATGAGTAATCGGGCATGTTAGTCAAACATTAAAGAATTACAAAAGTATTACTGTCAGATCTGTTGAGTGTACATTTAGGTAGGTTTATTTATTCTGACCTTTACCCTTCACCCGAGCGTGGTAAAGGTCAACCTCACCCTTACGTGTTAAACATTGTTGGAAATGAATTTGATGTTTTGGCTTTTTAGTAAGCATGAAATTTACAAGTTTTGGTAAAAATTATTAAGGTTTAAATTATACGTATTTTTAAACGAATTTAATGAATCCGGCATTAGGTAAATTCGTAGACAACAGAGGAAATAGTATCTATATATAATATATATTTAATACAAAACTTAAGTACAATAATTCATATTATCTTGAATCATGTGAAGTTAGTTTTGCTTTTGAACTAAGTATAACATTTTAAAACTAGGTAAGTACTTAGTTTTAAAAACTTAACTTTACAGTTGAATCCATTATCCTATCTGTTAAAGAGTTTAAGATTTAGATCACATAATTATTTAATTAAAAAAAAAATTAATGATGTCCTAGTCCCAGATGCTGTATCGTAAACATTCTTATGAATATTGTCCCTACTAAGTCATTATTATAGCAAGTGATAAATCACAAATAAACCCTAAAATCAATACCTAGCAGTAGCAGATCTAACTCAAGTCAAGGTAGGTAGTGTTTAATTAATCAGCTAGGTCCATTCCCGGGCTTTTGATGAATTTAGCTCCGGGGATAGCGAGTGGGTAGATAAAGCGGGGGTTGTGGGGGAGATGTAGCCTCGCTTTCCCCCAACTGGGGAGAATGGGGGGAGGGGGGAAGGGGGAGGATGCGCGCGCAAGAAGATCGATCTAGCCCTCAGCTTCCTTACACGTGTACAGCATTGAGCATATACCTAGCTCGGGGGATGTTTTTGTATTTTTCCATGATCTGTTACGAATATTAAATGTTTTACTTGGAATTATAAATAAAGTCGGTTTGGGATGGTAATATTATTTTCTAGGAAAGGAACTGTTTGTGAGCTCTCGGGTATATTTTTATGGGATTATACAAAGAAAGCGGAAAAATTAGCATCTTAATAATATTTTCACTGAAACTTAAAAATAATTAACATAGATTTTGATTCTACCTGGTATAGAATAAAATGTTGAATCAAAAATGTTGAATTCTAAACATATTGGTTACATTAGAATTAAATTTATACTCCAAGTCAAGTGCGACTAGTTTTTGCTCGTCACATTACATCAGATGCCTCGAGCGATTCGCACCACTTGCCGACATATTATTCTGTTACGATTATTTATAACCAACATACAGACAGAAATAGAATGAAAGGACCGAGTGGGTTGCTATGGTCTTACTTTTTAATTACTTTAATTAGGTACTAAGTAGTTTTATCTGGATGAAAATGGTCTGTCAAATTTCCATAAATTATTAGTTGGTAACAACTTAGCTTCGTTATGTTTGTGATGCTTTACTGTGAACACCCACGCAGGTTTGACAACAATATAGATTACCGAGCTATTATCTTCAATTGTCGTAAGTACCCAACCCATTTCCATGAGTTATAGCGCTCCTAACGAGAGGCACACGCGGTATCGCCCGCATCACTCACTATCCTACTTGACGCCTAATCTACCAATAGAAAGGTGAATAGCAATGATTAGAAAAATGGCGGACCCTTTGTAGGATTCGGGTTGGGGTTTGATGGCGGAAGGGCGGGGGGGCGGTGCAGCTGCGGTGCCGGTGCAGCAGGGCCCGGGGCGAGGGGAAGCGGGGGGGAAGCGCGCGCCTGCCCATTGCCAAGTTCAATGCCAAGGTCATGCGCGCGCGAGTGCGACTGCGCGCCGCAATGCAGGAGCGGCCGAGCGACGGGTCGCGCTGAGCCTCAGTGCCTCACCGGCGTCCGCGACACACATACACGATCCTCCGAGCCTCATTATTTACAATGCCGGCTCCAGTTCCGTGTAGCATTGTGCCCTCCGTGCCCGCTGCCACGCCGTAACAATCGCACTCGGAACACGAAGATAGTAAGTTTTCACTATCATCATTACCTAATCAATGTTGTTTACAGCCCGTATGAATCAGTATTATGCACGTTAAAAACTCACTTCGCCGATGTTTACGAGCGTAAAATACAATAGGAGCATGCCAATCATCGTGGCATCATTTAAAGCGGCATGATTGTAAGCTGTAGGCATCGCGTTACGTGTTTTAGCGGCCATATTTGTTCTAGATATTAGCCAGTCAACATCAGCTCCAGCAGCGTAACAAATGTCCTCTACATGACTCTATCTTCGAGGTTTAGCGTAATAGCTGCGTCACGTTCATCTAGGTATGAGTTTCTACTGATTCCTGTATTGTTTCAAAGATTTCAATGCAAAACCGCAAACCACATCGCACAGTCACAACGAGGATAGCTTTGTCGTTGAAAAATCCTTTTCAAAGAATGTTCAGTGATTTCGAAACCACGCCAAACGTTACATTCCGCATTTTGGGAAGGAACGCAGACCAACGGGTCTCCCTGCCACTATATTCATCAAGGGCATCATGTAACTAAGCTGAGGGCGCAGAATAATAGCAGTTCCTAAGGGCACTCGTGTATCCTGTTGCGGCGTCCACAAAAAATACCAGAGTTCAAGGCAAACTGGTGCTCCCCGGCGAAACACTTCAAACGTTTTTAGAATCAACTGTAATTACTAATTCGTATTACGTAACAGTTCGGAGCTGTGACAGACAGTATGTTATTTATCTAAATTGGAACGATGTAATATACCTATATTTCTATAACGAGTATAAAGGTAAAATCACACAGTCACAATCTATGTATAATTTACTATGTGAAATAAAAAGATTCCACATTTAAATGGTTTGAAAGAAAGATTATAAATATTTTCCTTAAATAATACCCGGGACAGTCAAGAAACTGACGGTCTTTTTGCGTGTTATTTGAAAATCGGAACTTCGAACCCCGCTCTCCCCTAATATATTCCGTCATGTAAGTTGATATAAGGTAGGTAGGTTGGCCTTTGGTCAGGAAATAAGTTGTATATAAAAACTATTGAACAAGTTACATGTAACAAAAACTCTATCGAAATGAACAACAAAACTGGTCCCAGCGAGACGTCGCCAGCTTTAGGCCTAAATGGCACATGAGAGCAAAATTTACCGATATGCTTTATTTTTGGAAATATTGAGCCCGCATAAATAATTACAGCATGAGTCGGCCTGTTTGTGTGGTATTATAATATTGTTATACCTACTCTAATTTCAGAACTATTATTATAGGCGACAATCTAGGAACTTACTAGTCAAGCCAATGCGCATAAAAATGAGTCACTGTTACACACAAACAGGTCACTGTTTAACTAACGCAACATTCCATGTGAAAACTATGGACAAAATAAACCTACTGCATCAACTGAAATAGGTTTAGCTTTGATACAAGAGGTTTATGTTCCTGCTTCAGTGCTTTCAAGACCGATTATCTCCGATACAGATCAGTCCCCTTTTTGCTCCAACTCAAAGCGACTACGGATTTCCCACAGACTAAATCTATATTAATATCCACCGTCATTAATTTGTCTATGAGCGGAACTGTAGCGCAATTATTGGAATTAAACGAGTTAGTTTTTATCGAAACTCTGAGTGAATCAGCGAGTAAGTCTATCTTATCTGACTGGTTCTCGGTAGGTATACCAAAATTAGACTAGGTCTGGGTGGCATTTTTTTTACCTACTTTGAGAATGGAAGTTTTATTCTCTGGAAAGCGAAGATAATGCAGGTATTATAACGAAACGTGAGAGATACCTAAATTATCATTTAAAAAATTAACTAATGCAGATTTGAATAAGCTATCGGGTAGATATTATATGGTCTTGAATAGAGATTTCCAAAAACACCAAAACTGGATATATCAATTATTACGTTCTACGAAACATTCGCATAATTATAGCGATAGTTAAGTTAGGTAGTTTTAAGTAGTGTCAGCCGATGGCTACGATGTGGCATGAGGTAGGCCTACTAGTTAAAAAAAACATCGTTCTCGAAGTGATTAATATTAATATATATACTCGTAATTACAAAAAAAATAGATATGTTTATGTAGAAGTTTTAACTCCTACATAACATAAAATCGTTTCAAACCAAAAGAAGCAATACACGTCTCACATAAACAATTCATTAGCATGAAAATCAATAACTAATAAACAGTAGCAACGTGTAAGATAAACCAGAAATAAATCTACTGATTCCTATCAGATTCCTAAGCGAGGATCTAAGCATGGGGCCTCCCACACGCAGCCTTGAACTCTGAGCATAGCCTGAACGGTGAATAACAATGAATGTCTACCATCTATGACTAGACTAGTTTCACATAACCCACGGGCATATACAGGCTTTAAATATTCGTGTGTTAATTAGTATTTCTATTAAGAAACGTGAAAATCTCAATTCTCAATTTCCAGTATCATCAGCAAATATTTGTTCCGAGTGTCTGGGTGTATTATATATGTATAACAAGTAATATCTTTCTATGTATGAATATTATATTAAATACCTAAGTATATCAGAAATCTATCACCCGTAACAAGCTTCGAGCTTAACACGGAGCTGTAGATGTTGCTGTGAATGAGAATGGTCTAGCAATATTGATTTATTTTATAATTTTTACATGACTATCCTAGCGTTTAAATTAAAAAAAGTTGAGGAAAATAATCGCAAAACTAATCATGGTATATAGTTTTATCAATTATATTAATTAGTAGGTAAAATAAATAAGTACTTATTGAACTGTTGACTAATTTTATCAAACTTACGAATTTGTTAGTAATAAAATTATTTTGCCTCTTTCCGCAAATATCGTCATAATTCTCTTATAATTTATTTGTTTAATAGCAGATAACTGTTTCAATCATAATGTTAGTAAATAATTTGTTTGATACTTTATCTAAACGTTGTTTAAACTTATGGCATACTTACCTATATTAATTTAAGGGTAGTGGTTATGTCAACCAAACAGACATTGCGCTACAACGTAAAATATTATTCAAAAAAAAATAAAAATACAAAAGAATCTTAACAACAAAACTTTAGAAAATTGCAATGCAAAATTTCGACTCGCCAGCGTGTCCATCTAGCGTTTCTGGCATGCAGGGTAGCATTTTAAAGCAACTCCCACAAAAATTAATTAGCAAGTTGTTGAAGTTCGATAAGAAGTGCACAAGATATTTACATAATATTATTACTAAGCAAATTGTTGTAGTTTCAAAGTTCTTTTATCAGCTGACACACTCCGCGTCATTTTGACGTATGCAATCCAATATGGCCGCCAAGATGGCGGAGCGTTTGTTTATTTACAACAGCTTGTGTTACTACACTGCACTGTTAGAATGACACGATAATAATGGAATTTAAAAGAACCTTGGCAATTGTGTTTTTGGATAACATAAATAGGACAATTATAATGAAAAATGGCATTGAAATAGAAAAGTAGGTAATACAAAAGCTATTTATAAACTGAAGAACGTTCATCCTATTCGATCCAACAGGCAATTATGATATGACTTTGGAGATGTCATTAATATTTATTTAGATAGGTCTCTCACTCGGTATGAGTGTTACGATAAAATGAATACACGCAAAACACACAGTCATCTTAAAATAACTGTGCATCCACAGAACCCTCGTTAGATAAACATTTGATGAAATTAATACTTATAAGCTATTTGATCAACTTTAGAACTTCATAGGTACCTATCGCCTATTATTAAAGGTAGGTACTTCGGTATCTATGTACCTTTAGCAAGTTCTGTTATATGTCATCAAAAATAAACAAAGAGTACACTGCCAACAAGCTTGCACATAAGAAAACACGTGTAATGTCTATCTACATTTTTCTCTAGACAATGTCGTCTTATCACTCCGAAAGTAGGTATTATCTAATCAGGTGCAGAAATGCTTGAGTCTTGATAGTGTCATACATTTGCATGAAGCCAAAGGCATCCTTCCTGTGTTTGTAGGGACGAGAAATATCTAATTTTTATTTCCATTGCATTTCTGACTAGGTAAGTACTTACTTACCTATATTAAGTACTTTTTTTTAATGTATAAGAATCTACAGCAGTTTTGTTTATTAGGTACCTAGCTACTTACTTAGTTTTTTTTTACTTGAAATAATTAGGTAAACAAATGAATAAAATGATTCTAATTCCTGAAGAAATTAAATTTAGTATGGAGCTAGTTTGACTGACGGAAATGACTACTATTTATGGGAAAATATTACTTTCAGTGGGAAAATCTGTTAGAATTACCAGACAGATTTAGCTTTTACATTTTATTTTCATAAGAGGTTCTTGATACTCGTATTCTGTAGAACGCGCTTAGGGGCCGTCCATTAATCACGTGAGGTCGTTTTTCACATTTTTTGACCCCTCCCTCCCCCCTGGTGATATTTGGTGAGGTTTAGGATAACCCCCCCTCCCCCCCCCCCTGGATCACGTGTATTTTTTTGGAAGTCTATGTAAAGGCTATTTTTGACTGGAAAAAAATATTTAAAAATGGCGTTTTGATTCGAAAAATTGTATTTGCAATAAAATTAATGAATAATGAATTAATGTTGTCTTCGTCCCACGGAGTTGCAAGACTTTCATTTAAGGTTACAACTGGTAAAGCTTCTTCTTCACTGGCAGTTGTTATTGGCAAAGAGGTTTGTGACATATTAACTTCAGTTTCGTCAAGCCACTCGGCACCATCATCTTCGCGCACTACGCAAAGAACCTCCTTCCCTCGTAGTCGTAGCGTGAGGATACGCGTGGGCCGAACAGTTTCAGTTTCGTGGGCAGTATGTTGCCCATGGCACTCATTTGCTCATTTTTAGGGTTCCGTAGCCAAATGGCAAAAACGGAACCCTTATAGATTCGTCATGTCCGTCCGTCCGTCCGTACGTCACAGCCGTTTTTCTCCGAAACTATAAGAGCTATAAAGCTAAAATTTGGTAAGTAGATGTATTCCGTGAACCGCACTAAGATTTCATAAAAAAAATTGAAAAAAAAAAATTACATTTGGGGGTCTCCATACATAGGACTGAAACTTAAAAACATTTTTTAATCGAACCCATACGTGTAGGGTGTTTATGAATAGGTCTTCAAAAATCATAACAATGTTTCTAACACCATTTAATTTTTAACTTAATAGTTTGGACGTGAGACTCTTCCAAAGTGGAAAACAGAGTGTCCCCCCCCCCCCTCTAATTTCTAAAATAAGAGGATGATAAATCTAGAAAATATATATATTGTATATAACTATAAAAACTAACAACGAAAATTGTTTTGAACGAAATCTATTCAGTAGTTTTTTTTATAATACGTCATAAACTATTTCATATAAACAATTGCTGCGGAAGCCTACATGGGCGAGTCCGACTCGCACTTGGCCACTTTTTTAGTGCAGAAGTACTGCCCACACTGCTGACATACATATTTGTTCCACAAGAAGCTTACGATTCTTCTGCAGGCTAGGGCAATACAGGTCCAAGGTATTCTCAGAAATAGGTAGCGCTTTTTAACAAAAAAAAATTAATACACGTGATGTCTAACGAGACCCCCCCTCCCCCCTCGTGATGTTTCGTGATGTTTTCCGTACCCCCTCCCCCCCCCTTTTGAGCCTCACGTGATTAATGGACGGCCCCTTATCAGACTGGTAAATTTTTCAAAATTAACTTTTTTAAGCTTTTTTAAGGTTTTTGAAGGCTACTTTACCTAAGTAATATCAATAAAACCTAAAGGGACGTGCTAGTAAATTATAAATCATAAGTAGAAGAACGCGGGTCACCGACATAGCGGATTAATGCTCTATTTTAAAGTGCTTTGAAGTGGCAATGGGCTGGCCATATGGCAAGGAGAACGAATGGCCGACGGGGCCAAAAAGTTCTCTAGTGGAGACCACAGGGCGACAAACGCAACGTCGGACGTCCACCAACAAGTTCAGAGTAGATGCAAGCTGCATCCGACCGTTATACCTGGAAATCATAAGGAGAGGCCTATGTCCAGCTGTGGACATCCGATGGTTAAAATGATGATGATGAAGAAGTCATCACAACTTACATTTAGCTTAGCATGAAACTGGAAATCTGAAAATGCTTGTAGATAATTGTGTGGGTTGGCCTCTCGTATTGTTTTTGCATCTATTAGCACTCCATTGTTATTTCGGTTACCTTGTATATAAATACGTCTAGCATCATGACTTCCGTTTTACTTAACTATCTGTGTGTACATAAATACATACACATAATAAAATATATATTTCTCGGTCCCCTAGTTGCTTGTATTTGTATCAGCTAAAGTACCTTATTTCACAATATAGAAAAGAAGGAAATTATGAACTTAGATTTTTTTACTCCACAGTTTATGTACCTACAGGTCATAGGTATAGGCATGGTCATAGGTAATTTGAAAACGTGTCATGATATAACACTATTTACGGGCTATTCCCAAAATCCCACCTGTATAAATCCCCCTTAGGGGATACCTATGTTCATATGGGAGAAACGGGGAGCAGCGTTTTTACCAGCAGATACATAATGTTAGATATATTTCTGTCCCGTAACTATACAGTATGAAGTAAGTAGGTAATATCTAATATATAAAATTCTCGTGTCACAGTTTTCGTTGCCATACTCCTCCGAAACGGCTTGACCGATTTTGATGAAATTTTTTGTGCTTATCCGGTATATATGAGAATCGGCCAACATCTATTTTTCATCGCCCTAAATTTTAGTTTTTTTTTTATAGGAAATTATTTATATGGCAAAACAACGTTTGCCGGGTCAGCTAGTAGTACTATAATATCACATAAAATATATATATTATGTCAAATACAGCTATATCTTATATTAGTCACGTGAGCAAAAATCTCCAATACATTCCTCGCATGTCGCGTCAGCAACATTTCCACTTTTAGTTCAAACTTGCACACACGTATATTTGGAACTAAGAATATCCATCGTCATTAATCAGCGTTGTGTATGTGTATGCACATTGCACACAAACGCGAACTCTTCCGCGCGTGTAGTAGTGAGTTGATATGAGTTGGGGCTGCCAACTACAGTTTTGGTTATATCTGTCAATCCTCAATCAGATCGTTAAAATCTCTTCATATTCCTGCCAAGAAATAACATAACTTGCCAAAGAACAACATAACTTGCCAATTAATAACAATTAGGTAGTTTGTTAGATGCATAGTAACTTATGATTTCTCTTGATGTTTCCATGATTGACTTACATCAAACTAAAACGTGCAGTGCGTTATAATTATAACTGCATTAAACTAAGGTAGGCATTATAAACAAAACAAGAGACACGTACAATGGGCCTTATCGCTAAAGAGCGATCTCTTCCAAGCAACCTTTGGATGGAAAGATAGATTTATTTATTTTTATTTATTCCACAAAATCCACAGCCCTTAAAATATATACAATATAGTTTCTTATAACAGAACTTACGGCCAAAAAACGGATTTACTTTTTATAAAATATAATTATAGATGATATTTAAATAAGACAGGGGTGTACTAATACTTAAAAATAATGAAGTACCTGGCATTTTAGTCATCTTTTAGTAGTAGCTTGGCATCCCCGGTAATGCAGCTTGCGCTGCAGCGGGGCACGGCCAGGGTCGCGCAGACCTTGAGCTCGCCTAGCAACAGAGCTGCCGGTGGCGGCATACTTGCTTTATTTCTGCTCCTCGTCTGCGCGATGCAATTTAAAAACAGAACGTTTCATGCAATCGCCTATTATTGAGTTTTCACGCCTTTTTCATTTTAAATTATGCGCGGTTCTCGGTAAATGGGTTATCTAGCGGGTAAGACTGTCCCGATATATTTAGTTTCAGAACGCCCCATAAAAAAATAAAAGTGGCCAAGTGCGAGTCGGACTCGCCCATGTAGGCTTCCGCAGCAATTGTTTATATGAAATAGTTTATGACGTATTACAAAAAAACTACTTGATAGATTTCGTTCAAACCAATTTTCGTTGGTAGTTTTTGTGCTAATGTACATTATATATTTTTTCTAGATTTATCATTCTCTTATTCTAGAAGTTAGAGGGGGGGACGGGGGACACTCTGTTTTCCACTTTGGAAGAGTCTCTCGTGCAAACTATTTAGTTTAGAAATAAATGATGTTAGAAACCTCTATATGATTTTAGAAGACCTATTAATAAATACCCCACACGCATGGGTTCAATGAAATTTTATTTTTAAATTTTCGGTTCTATGTATGGGGACCCCCAAATTTAATTTACTTTTTTTCAATATTTTTATGAAATCTTAGTGCGGTTAACGGAATACATCTACTTACCAAATTTCAGCTTTATAGTTCTTATAGTTTCGGAGAAAAACGGCTGTGACATACGGACAGACGGACGGACGGACGAATCTATAAGGGTTCCGTTTTTGCCATTTGGCTACGGAACCCTTATTATATTAGTTATTTATATAAATAATAATTGCTGATCTAGAGTCCTCATCCGCATCTTTTAAACCTACTCCGAACATTTGAAATTTTAAGGTCTGCCCAGCAGTGGACGTGGCGACCAACCGCTTGGAAATTGAAAAAAAAAACATTTTGATAAATGATCTAATTTCAACAACGCTGAAATTTTATAGCCTCTAGTTGCTAGTTTGAATACCTACGTTTATATTGGTTATTTTTTATCGTAAAATACCTACATGGGGATTAAATCGACGCACAAGATCTTGTTTTGAGCACCCTGTATATATGGATACTCGTATTAATATTCAGCCTACCTTTAAGATACCATCAGCTTATCATTCATGACGGATGTCGGTAACTTCAGTGGGTGCATAACGTTGTTGACAGATTCCCTTTGTCCTCTGCCTTATCAGACTAAATCTATATAGGTACATAATAAAGGTTATATCCGTATATATATTTATAAATCGTACTAGCATTCGCCCTCAAATTTGCCCGCGTTATGATGCATTGTCTCACGAATTTTCACGGATAAAAATGTTTTTATTGCAGTACAAAGTACCTTGTTCATGTTTCTAAATAATCACGCTTTCACGCGTTACAATAGATTTTCCCGTAGTAAAACTTAGATTAGGTATGTGTTAATCCAGGGTGTCATCTAACTTCCATAACAAATTCTATTAAAAGCGCTCCAAGCGTTTAGACGTGAAAAAGTTCCAAACATACTCATACACACGCATAATGATTGTACGCTGGCGGGAAACTAGCATTAATTGTATTCATATTCAATATGTAATGGTGGAAACTTGTATTAGTCTAGTATTAAGAGATAGGTAGGTATCTCTAAATACTAGACTGTATTTGTATTGTTCAAGGTGTTGAGAGATATCTCTAATACTAGATTAATATACCTAAGTTTCCTTGATCTGATCACGTAATAACCCTATCAGGTGACCAAGGCCGCTGGGGCTCTTATTAATTACCACAATTACCTAGTACGAGCTTATGCTTACAGTACATTCAGTATTCATTCGTTGTTTGATTTAGCTGGTTTTCGTTACGAGTGTCCTGTGACTTCTGTGCGGATTTGTTATAATTAATAAAATAAATTATAATCGGAAAAATCGCACAACCTAGCTAACCTTGTGGTATCCTTAAAGAATTCATTATAACAATTTCAAAGTTTCGAATACTTACATTATTATTCTGAATATCCATTATACCACACTGAAGACTACAATTTAAATATAAAAATGGCTCTATTAAAAAAGTAATACTTTCTTAGTAGCTTATGTTAGATATTATTCTGAATATCCACCATACCACACTGAAGACCACAATTTAAATTTAAAAATTGCTTTATTAAAAAAGTAATACTTTCTTAGTAGCTTAGTTAGTATGAAAACTCTAAGAAAGACCGAAAATATACCATATTCCTTCGGTAAAATTAATTTACCGCACGCATCTTGTAGCTTACAGATTGTGATATGTTGCGTAATAAAGTACAGGTACATGAAGCTTCCATCCAACCCGTGACCCTTGATATTAAGACCTAGGTCCCATTGCGCAAGCCCTGTGACCTACATCCGGCAGATCAATCCAGACTGCGCACTTCAGCCTCGGTATTCAAGTCACAGAATAAGTTAAAGCCTAACATTTTGTGCGTCATATATTTTCCATTGTGGGTTGATAATTTACAACAGTAACAGTTAAAATCTTGAACTCTATCTTCTTCTAACCCTTCAAATCATAACCTCATGTTCCTAAGTATTAAATTATGTTCCGCCTAAGTTTCGATAGTTTCGATCTTGAGACAATTCTCTAGATTTGATGTCGTCATTTGTATGGAGAATTTGTTGAAATAAGAAAACACATGTCAATCCACACATAATACTTAAAACTCTCAGAAAATCTACAATACTTGTATGATCGCAGATTGTTGCTTTGGTGATGAGAATGATACAGGATACATATATGCATAGGATACAACAATTGCACAACATTTACTCTAAAACGGATACCCATACATAGGATACAAAAATTGCACAACAATATCTCTGAAACGACCAACAGTTTTACAGTTCTTCGATAATGTCTAAAGTTATGTAAACACTAGGTAGATACCTACATGTTCATGGAAGCTTTCCTACGAGCCTGGGCCCGGGCTGGCCTCTGACATTTGCAGGGCGCAGGCGCGGCCCCCCACACCCACACCACCCGCCTTATGACGCAGAACCTAGGGGCTAGTACTGAGCTGATTATTTATAGAAGCCAAGTTATGGTTACGGGAATTGCGTAGGATTATCTCAGCATCATTAAATTAAATAAATATATATTGCTGGACAATAACCGTAACACAAGCTTAGAGCTTACTACGGGGGTAAATGGTGCTGTGTGAATTGTCTAGCAATATAATTAAATTCTTACAGCAACATCTATCCGTGGTAAGCTCTAAGCTTGTGTTACGGGTGCTAGATTTCTGATAGTAATATACTTAATAGAATACATACATAGATAGATATTTTTAGTATACATATCTATCATCTAGAACACCCGAAACAAATAAGTATTTGGAGTTTTTTTCATAGCAACTCACATAATGCCTTACTGTACGGGTTTTTCCAATAGAATATTGTTCTTGGATAGGGTAAAATCATCACGTTTACCAAGCGTGTTGATGATCGATGTTTGTTGGTTTATGCTATAGGTAGGTACTCGTATATTTATTGGATATTGAGTTTATAGAGCGACGCTGTCGTCCGTTTTCTAGTATACAATGAATTCGCTTAGTCATTTTTAAGATACCGAGATGGGGCTATTCTGACGCCTTCTGGTAAGAGTAGTGACCAACCCATACAAGATTAGGTACTATGATGGCTTCTATTGAGGAGGCCTTTTGAGTCATTGGACGTATATAACCCATATTGATTGGTGTTAGTGATTGGTTTGAAAAGTTGACAGAAAATAGTCGCATTAAATAAAACCACTTATACAGTCCTATAATGATATAATCTACTTGTAAGATACATGAACCAATCGTTGACCAAGCTTGACGTCACAGAGTACCACATGAATGACTATGAGTCAGTCGTTGTTTTCCGCACCGGAGATCGCTCCAAGGTCTTCCATAACATACTGCAATATGTAGATAATATGTGTATATACAACATATACATGATATGTAATGCACGTAGCCTATTGTGTTACGGAATACGGATATAAGAGTATGAAGATTAGGAGTTATAAATACATAGGTAGGTACCTATATACATAGGTAACTTTATCACTAAGTATGAAGATGTATCTATGATTGTTACACTTTAACGCTAAAATGGTTGAACAGTTTGGACCTAAAATTGAATATAAATACCTTATTTTACGTAGAATGTGACTTTGGCTCTTTTTCACCTGATGACAACAGCTTGTATGATATGGAAAAAATAATGATTGGGCAATTAATATTGTCTGAAACAACGCCTGGCCAGCTAAACCTACCTATGTTGGCAGGTCTTTTTGTACCGGTATGTTGGTATACTCATGCCGCGCAAGCGAAAATTGATCTTATGGTGAGGAACCTTTCATTCTCTGAGTATAGGTACTCTGATTTTCTAAGGCTAAAAGTGACAGACAAAGCAAGTTTTAAACGAGAGTCAGGCTAAGTGGGTGATTGATACTTATTATTTAATAATTAATCATAATTAATAAGTACCTACCTTATTTTTTATCTACCTTGCATAAAGTAGGTACCTATATTATTATTGAAAATTAATTATGCTAAAACTTATTATTTTTTCACAGGTACCTATCACATGATATGAAAATGCTGCCTTTTCCGGCTCCCCTAATAGAGGACACAACCAAAGGTAGGTTTCCTGATAACAAAAGTTCTACAGAAACTAAAGGTATTCATAGCATAAATAAATTGTTAGGTTTGTTATATTTTTAGGGTTCCGTAGCCAAATGGCAGAGTTTTTAATTAATCTTAATGCGGTTCATAGAATACATCTACGTACCAAGTTTCAACAGTATAGCTCTTATAGTTTCGGAATAATTTTATAAATATGAGGAAATCCACACACACAATCACACTTAAGTTCTTGCGCTAATCTTTTATCTAAAAATAAAAATCAAATCACTTTATTGTTCACATGTTTTCAATATAATCTAACACCTATCACGTTCAGCTTTAGGATATTAAATAAAACTGTTTCTTCCGTTACCCCACCAACGCTCCTGCGTGGGTGTAAGGTCTACTCTGTAAAACAAACAGAACAATAGCAAAGTGTCCCTACCCCAATTTCTATGCGAGTGTGCGTGATCTGACGCCGTAAAAGTGCGGGTGTTCCGACTTTCTTGTGTGCGATGACGGGCTTTGGATGTGTGCGGTCGTCTCAAGGTCAGGGTTGCCACGTGGAAGAACGCGAGATGAGGGGAGATCCCTACGGCCTATTTCTTTGGGTTTGGGTAGAATTATAATCGTTTGCTTGATCTTGGCCTCTATAGGGGTTAAACGCGGCACGCAACGTTTGTTTAGTTCGAAAATTATCTTTACGATGATTATAATGTAAAAAATTGTTTTAATACAATGTAACTTAGTACATTAGGTATAAAAGTACTTTAGTTTTTTTTAATAAGCCGTGTAGGTATATTTCATGAGCGTAGCAGAAAACTCTATGCAGATTGTAGGTTAAATATTAATATTTAAGCCACTTTTGACTCTTGATACGTTGGTGGAGTACGTAGATGTTTCATTTCGTTGTTTTAGTTAAGACAGAAATCGTAACAATATACGTCTGTAGTAACTAAGCTTATTTAACAAAAAAATATATATTTTTCGTTTTGAGTAAAAAAGTGTACCAAATCACCAATGAACACTAGCAATAAAATAACAGTGTAAACAGTGCCATCTACATCGCGACATAAACAGCAAAATAGCAGCACACTCCATCGCAATTCTGCAAGCCAAACGATTCAAGTATGAAAACAGAGATGGCAGCACCAACAACATAATCTGAAGAGTATTTCGGGCTATCGAACGACCGGGTACCACACTGTGCTCTCTCGAGATATGTGTGCGGAGTGAACACAGCTGGTGGTATCTCAGTTGTTCCTTAGTTCCACTTCATCGGTTCAACAATAACAAGGAAGATAGAAGATCCCTACTGAGAAGTTCTGAAGTTTAGAAAGCATAGAACGTTTTGCAGGACAGATATAACCTACTGCAAAGTGTTCTAATTTTCTAATATACTCAAAATCTCATCCAATCAAGAAAAGCTTTATTAACACATTATTTTCCATCCATTGTAAATAAATCAGAAATTAAATTTGTTGTTTATTAAAATATTTTTGTATATTTTTGTGTAAAAATTCTTCTTCTTGTATAATGTCAATACTTAATATAATGTCTATTACATTTTACATGGAAGCTATGTCATTGGATAAATATATAGTAACAATAATATACTTACATAATTCAGAAGAATTAAGAAGGTGAAAGTATAGTTCTGTAAATGCAATACCTAATGAAGATAATTTAAGCCCATTTTATGTCCCATAAAATTGACAAAACGCTAGTTGGAAAGTCAACCAAGTAATTATAAAAGTACCTAATTGTTCAAAATAAACATCGAGTATGAGTTATGGCTGTAATGCAAGGCTGTTTTCAACTTGCGTGTTGTATATTTTATTTGGAGAGGTGAAAGTTGTGATTTAATTACTTACTTATACCTGTTCGCCCACTTTGCTTCACGAATTTGGTTCCAAACTGTTTTCGAAGACCTTGGCAATTAAGTATATTTATTTATTCATAAAAATAACGCTATTTTTGTTATGTGTATCATTTTAATGGTACCATCTTGTGATAAAAAAATTAAAGAGTTGGTGATTTTACTTATATCAGTATCTACCTACTTATTAGGTACATTATTGAAATATGGTTACTTTAACATTAATTGATTATTGTATTTATTACTTCAGTTTAAATTAAACATTTAAATGACTAGAATAGCAAATATTTGTTGTTTTATTCGTTTTGCAACATAATTTTTATACAAAAATATAAGTTGGGTTTTAAGAAATGAAAACTAAAACATTACCATTTTAGGGTTCCGTAGCCAAATCGCAAAAAACAGAACCCTTATAGATTCGTCATGTCTGTCCGTCCGTCCGGCCGTATGTCACAGCCACTTTATTAAAGAATTAAGTACCTACCTAATTAAAATAACCAATAATAATTTAACCAGCTTTGAATTAAAACCATTTACCGAAATTATGTAGGGATATCGTGTCTAACTAGTATTTAACCTTGGCTATGGCCTATGTATAGTCTACTTGTGACCTAACGAAGCGATAACCTTATACTAGTTCATAGAAACATCTAGATCCATATTATATTTTACTTCGGTTAGGCAGTTATCATTTACAAGGTATTAGAATTTCCTGAACTGGAAATTAGTACCCAGTTTGTGATAAGAAGCTTAGAATCTAAATGGAGAGAATGAATGAGATCGGGGATAGGTACTTTTGCTAAATGATTGTTGCGGTCGTAATTAAGAAATACATTAATGTATACTTTTCAACACTTGAGATATTATGTTAGTTCATCGTTCATCTTAGCTAGCACTAGGCAAAGCTTTCAAGGATGTTCTATTTCCTGTTCTGCGTTCCACATCCATGACCTATAACTGGTCCTGACCTGGCTTTAGCCATGACATCTCCTGGGCTGTTCCAATTCTACTGACCTTCCTGGAGGCTTCTGATGCCCCATTTATTACAATTAGGTTAGGTCAGGTATGTAGGGCAGGGTATCTGTATGGAAATTTGCTTTACCTGTAGATACGTTTTGAAGGATACCTACGCAGTTTCAAGGGTTAAAATTTAGTAGGATGTATTTAAAGATAACATTAAAGTGTACTAAATAATTCTTCGACAGGCTGGCGTGATAATTGTCTAGCAATAATAAATCAGTCCTAAACTGTTTAAATATTGTATGTCTATTATATTAAGTTTATCAATTTGTAACACAAGCTTCAATTTACGGGGCTAGATGTTGTTGTGTGGGGTTGTTGTACGTTGTGTGCCAGTGCCAGCCATATTTATTTATTGTTGTCAAAATTACGACTAAGCACTTTGATAATGTTCCTGAGACCATCTTTTGTTTCTTAATGGCATCATGCATGTAACAAAATAACTTGACAGTCCTCATTTTCTTAGCAACTCTGTACATCGGATAAAAATTCTAATAACTAGACATGACTTTTATATCGATATTTGCACTATTGAAGTGAATGTAGGAAATACCAACATAGCGATTTGTATATAATTATTGGTACGAACATTTTCTATTCCAAGTGAGCACGCTACCGACATCTTGTTAGCTTTGTCAATATGTGTTATTTGTATTTTCCATTTAACAATCGCGTGTTATATACATTTTAATAACATCTACATGCTCAGTGAGTACTAGCAGCGAAATAATCATTGAATAATTATTCCTTAAATCTGAAAAAAGTAAGCATTCAAGTTTACAGAAAGTCATTGAGTTCTTTAATTATTTTTACTTAATTAAATGATTGTACAACTTGGTGAACTAATGAATTAGAGGTTTTTATACAAAGTAAGCTGTTGGTGTAAGGATATTTTAAAATGAAGAAGTCACAATGGTAAAAAACATATTTTTCTCAAAAAAGTGTCGTCTTTAGTTCATATAGGTACCTACGTTTCAATGTAGAGTATGCAAATTCCATTCGGTAATTCATGCACTGGAATCGGATTTAACGGAGGCACGCACCAGTTTAGCAGTTGTACGAAGCTTACTAAAAACCAGAGACCCGTTTATATCTCGATTTAAACTGGCCTCTGCTAAAAACTAAGATGATTAGAAATACAGCATGTAGCTCCTAACTTAAGGTAGCAAGCCTTTGAAAATAAAGACCACGTTTCGCATGAATATTATAGTTTAAAAACAAATTAGCTTGTACAGTGTGAAGTCGTTGAGAAATAGAAGGGGTTTCAAACGAAAGCACTTCAATGCAGTTAAGTAATTTAGTGGCCGGATACATGAACTAATATCCTCTTGTCGGAAATATTGACCTACATTTTAAATTAATCAATCACTTATTTGCAGAATTTTTTATACAATACCATATAGATAATTAAAAATGTGTGTTATTAAATAAATCATTAAATAAAGTTTACTAAACGATTCACACAGCAACATCTAGCCCCGTGGTAAGCCCGAAGCTTGTGTTACGGGTTTAATAAATATAATGTTAATAAGAAATATAATATAATGTAGTACATACTTTATAGATTTTACACTCATAAGCTCGGAAAAAAATATACTTATAGCATAAAATGTATTTATATCTCATTAAAAACACAATGATCAATTACATGGGAAACTATTACTATTATTTCAGGTTAGAACCCCTAAATAAAATAATAAATATTGGAGGGTGTAGAAAATTTTCCACTTATCTCCCGATCCATAGCTCACCGCTTCAGGAGTTATCAGACCGGTACCATCCTTTCACTTTCACATTTCTTAACATTCGTAAGTTTGCTGATTCCGTAAATGGCATTTAAATTATAACGTGAAACGTTATTTTGCAAGTTCCAAAACTTTCTACAGTACGGTTTTATGTCTCAGAGATATTAAAGTTTCATTGAGTGCACATTTTACAACTCACATATTTCGGGTTTACAACTCGCACATAAAATAATAAATATTACTGGATAAATGACACAGCATCAATTTAATGTCTATGTGTAAAAATTGTCCAGTAATATTTATATATTTATTTTTATTTTAATGGCATTAAATTCATGCTGTGTTACAGTTACCTAGGCTACTTCATATTCAAATGTAAATCATATGCCCTATTATTTACTAATAATAGGGCATATGATTTACATATATATTATACTTAATACCTATATAAAGTTGCCAAAAAAATTGGTTGAAAACCATGGACGTTTAAGTGAATAAGAACAATTCAATAACTCTACCGTATTGAAATCAGTCGGGCGTCTTCAAGTCTAAATATCTTTGGCTAGTCTGTTGGTGACTACAGCCAATTTTGTAATGCCAAGTACTTCTGGCAAAGCCCTACATTGCTATAGAGCAAGGGCAACTGTCGTAATAGCCGAGTGTGTAGGACCTTTATCAAATCGTGATTGATAGTGCATTTTGTGAATGTGACAGTTTTCTGACGTATTATAGCACTATACTATATAGTTTTTACGATATAATATGATTAGGAGATTCTTTTATATTGTTGGATAAAATATTTTATGATAATATAACATGCACGATATTTATGTTTAAGAATGTTCATTATTATATCTAGGTAATTATTCGGTATATTTTCTGAATTATGAGTTTGTTTTATTTCAAAGAGGGTTAGTTAGCTAGGGGTTTCCATAAACTTCGTTACTTAAAGATTTTATAGGTTTATGTCATTTATTTCCATAAAATCCTAAAGATCACTTGGGCAAGACCAAAAATCACTTCTTCCAAGACCTAAATACTAAGTAACTTTAAATTACTTTTGGAATAGCGCACTAGAGTAGAGATCTAAGGCCACACAGGTTTTTTCCAATACACATATAAACTGTACAGTTTAACTAAGTTTCTATTGCAGGTATATAAATTGTTGAGTATTTTACAAGAGCGCTAGAAACCTTGGTTACTTGCCAGCGCGTCTAAGTGCGCTCTGATGTGACCTAACCTTGACCGTATCACCAATTAACGCGTTTCTATTCTATATTATTATGGCGCTTTATAACAATGATTTTCCAACTGAAACATGTAATTTTAAGATATAATTTAATCGTGCTATATTAGTTACTTTTTGTACGAATTTAAGTATGAAGTAATAAGAATAATTTTTCCCCTTTTTTTACTCATTAATAATTTTCTACTGCAACTTACAAGGGATATAATTTTCTAAATTACCTATTTATTAGATACTCATTACTTGGATAGACCTAACTACCTTAGGATACTTTTCAGAATTGAATAGTACCTAATTAGGGAATTCGAAAAACATGCATCTTCTTTAGGCATTAAATAAACTTTACCTATTTTATCTGCAAAATCCTTCAGTTATTAGTCAGCGTTCTTTGTTTTCCTCACTATAATTTCAAAGAAATCGAATACATGTTTGCTATCCTCTCTATCTGGGTGTGGCTGAAGGCCTAGTTCAGGGCGAAGCAACAGCTGGATCGATAGAGGGTTGTGCAGCCGTGACCTGGACGTCCCCCCTGCCTCCGAGGGGGGAGGGGAGGGGGGAGGGTCGCGGGGTGTGCATAGAACGGCCCGGTTGCAAGCAGCAGTTATTTCTGTGCAGCTCGCAAGCCACAGTCGCCCGCCGCGCCTCCGCTAGTGCGCCCGCCTGCATCGGTACTATCGTCGCCACATGCGTTCCACCATGTTAAAATCACTTGTTGCACGCTCTCGCGAGGTGAAACCGCGTGGAAAACTCTTTTTCTCAGTAGCGGACGCGCACTTTCACCGTTCACATTCCGCTAAACCGGTTGATGTTACGTGACGAATTAAAATGTGTCGCGATTATTGATAATGCAGTGGTAGTTGATTGTTTTCTATTATGATATAGTCGATTTATCAATGTAGGTTATACGATAAGGTGAAATAGCTGTTTCCATAGACGTGGTCGAACTGAGCTGATTGTGGCCTGTTCCCTAGTTAGTTTGATCTAAGAGCGTATTACGGTACCAAATATAAGTACCTAAGTCCGTATTGCTCATGGTTGTGCTACAAGGGTTGGTAAAAGGCGAGGCTGGCAGGTCGCCCGGGATGCATCTAAAGGTCGTAGAGCGGGGTAAAGGGGAAAGGTCATAGGGTGGTGGGGGTAACCTAATAAATTACGGGCATGCGCTGCACCGGCCGGCCTGGCCCCAACTCCCCTCCAGGCTCCGGGAATGGGGTTAGTTGCGCGCCAACCCTAGACTTGATCACTTGCATTCGTCCTAGCTCTAGTCATTCCTCTTTGTTCTGGTTGGCTTGCAACTAAAGTACAAGTGACAGTGCTAATATTGTTGTTAACGTTTGACTTGATTTCTAATAAATAATTCTAAACGTAATGAACTAAAAGCAGTTATACAAAACAAAATTTAAACAGAAGTTCTCAGATATTTCATTATTCGTTTTCAAAATTCAAATGAATAACTTTATAATTCTGACTCGTTATTATTCACGATAATGAATTCATATTTAAACCCAGTAATTAATGGATTTATTCCTTTTATGAATAGAAGTACTTATGTTAATATTTTATAAATATGTAAATGGTTACAGAACGTAAATTTATACGTAATGGAAAGTACGAGTAACAATCATTATAAAGTCACTAGTTATTTCGATACATTTTCCAAATATTATCGCTTTCCATTATATTATACGCAAAGAAAGGTTTATAGACCTTAGTAACTATCACTTTCATCTTAAATGTACGAGCTATGAATGTTTAATAATGTACTATCGGCGACAAAAGTGCCTTCTAATAATCTCTAGGACGATTTCGGGCCAAAATTAAAGTAAAATAGACTCAACTAAATTTATATCATAAATCAAATTGCAATGGGGGCTGAAAATTTACTTCAGTGAAAGGTAAATTAGATAATAATCGATGTGTCGGCATAGTTTTACATTTTATTTGCATTTTTTCATTTTATTTTCAAAATTTATATTGCCTAAGTACTAAGCTTTTGTGAATGTAGTTAGAACTTTTCAGGACGTTTTTAAAAGTTAAAAACTTTTTTGAATAGCATTCTTTAGGTTCTGTTCTCGCCTGTACCTGATTGCGAAACCGTGCGACTACGCACGGGCAGCACACGTTAACTTTCGCTGCGAGACCGTTGACCGTGGCGCGGCTTTCTAAACCATGTCGTAAGCGATCGACCATTGTAATTCACGACACGCGATGCTATTACCACCGTTTTTTGTGCACTCCGCGAATTCGTAGAAAGCGACGTTCCTTCTGACTTGTGAGCGTGACTGTACATTTCCTTGATTTTAACTTTTCTTAAAAAATATACCTTACGCAACTAAAGACCAATAACCTTTTTTGCCTTGATTGTGCTCAGTTTTATAGTCTTACGTAAAAACAATAAAAATACTTTTTATGATCACAATAAAAATTACAAGGTTTATTGTAAAAGCTTCGATTTTCCGCATCTTCAATATTTATAGTTGACAATTGCCCTTGCTACAAGTAGGTCAACCTAAGTTTCTGCTGTTTAAGCCTTCGTGTTTACTAAATTTATCTTGCCTTTGTAAACAATATCGTAGGTATACACGAGTTTTATATAAATCCATAATGTAAAATATAATTAAACTAGACCTACAGTACAAGGCACTAAATATCTACTAAATTAAACAAGAAACTCGAAGACCCGCGTTATTTGCAAACAATATAAATGGGATCATCTGTTGATCTTTTGTCTCAGTTTGTTTTCTTGAAATCATTAAAATGTAATTTCTTTTCACTAATGTAAACTTCTGACTTGCGAATATTAATAAATGCAAGATCTAATTCAAAATTCAAAATGTTTACAACTGCTCAGTAAAATTGTGTAATTATAACGTAAAAGAAAAAATAGGCACATCTTCATGTTCAACGCAATAGGAAAACGGAACGTACAGGGCGTTTCCCGAACATCCGATATCGATTAGTGCCCGCGTCTCTGGAGCCTAGCTCGCCTAGGCAACCTGGATGTCCTTGGGCGCCCTGCCAGCCTCCCCCAACCTCCCTGCCTCCCCTCTACACAGGGGGAGGACAGGGGAGTGCCACCCCACCCTGTAGGAAGTCATCGATCGCGCTCCGCAATATCTCGATGGTTACCGGTTTCATTTCCTTTCGGATTGTGCAATTTGTTTTCAACTTAGTCAATTATCTGGTAGTGAGAGTTGACTGAATTTGTGATTGTAGATTTGTCTGATATCTACACCTTTTAGTAGCTTGGCATGCAAATAAAATATATGCTTAGGTACTAAATATAAGAGTTTGTGAAAAAACTCATAAAAATAATTTCTATAACAATGTGAAACTCTTTCAATGGATTCTAGGTCAACAATTTGAATTAATTTATATGTGGTATGGCAGAAATATAATACCTGTGATAGTTTCATTGTTTAGTTCCTAAATGAGAGCCGATCGTTCCGACCTAGTTTCTTTCTGTTGACAAATATTTCTATGGAGGATAATAGTAACTTGAAAAGCTAGTCATTAGCTTTTTATAAAATTGCTGACTAGTTGTATATTTCCTTAAAATTGTTTTAATCCTACTTGATACTTATATGACAGTTTAATGTAAAAACATTTAAGAAACTTTTAATTTATTGAAATTTCTATAATCCGGAATCATCGTAAATTAAAAAATTAATATACATCTTATATACGTACTATAGTGTAGAATAAAATGATTGAATAAACCGTAGTCGAAAAAAATATATGTATAAATCAATCGGAATATCGAAGACATCTAAATGAACACGAGGTAATTAAAAACAATTAGTTCGGCATCGGCATTAAGACACACTGATCCCTTGACCTGTCATATTCTGAACCAAAATACACTTATTTAACACGTACGAGAATATTCAGCTCAAGATAAAATATATTCTATCGTTTATTTATTGAAAGTTGAAGAATAGCAATAAATAACATTTATCGTCTAACGAAATTGTAGAGCCAAAGTTGCATATTGCATATTCAGTTTTATTTTATTATTGTATTGATAAACTAATTATTAGATTTTATGTTAAAAAAATAAAAAAATTAATTGTTCCACAGTATTTGAACAAACTTAAGGTTACATACACACAATTGAGTCAAAAGTAAAAGGACATTGAGTAATCGGGTAGGTATTAAAGTACAAGCGTTTGTAGGGCGATGGCCGTCTGAACAAAACACACACATCTTAATTATTTAAAGTTTATTCTTGACGCAAACGAACGAGTGCCAACCGCACATAATGTACGAACAGTAATTACATTTCAACTTACCCTTCCATAACAAACTTTCGATAAAACAGTCGCGAAGAGAAAATAAGAATTCATGATTTTGAATGCAAACGTTCTCAGTTTGAAAGTGCGTATTCATCTAAGTAGTCTTTCACTTTCACATCGGTCCAGTTGTATAACTGAGGTAAGAGTTAGCGAGATATGAAAATAGTCAATTCACTGTCATAAGATAAAAAAAGTAATGTTATTGACCACGGAAATTGGGATTTTCCCACTTGATATTATAAGGAAATACCATAAGCAATATGTGGGTACTTAGTAAGATTTATGAAAACATACACCGTGTAAGAGCAACTGACCTTGAATCATTGAAGTTATAAAGCCTCTCTAATAGGTACTGAAAATGGTTATCATAGAATCTTAACTCATACAAAGTAAAGATGCAACAATTCAACCTTACAGGTTATAAATAAAATCCACATTGTAACAGCACCCATAAACAAAAATAAACGACTGCATTATGTATTCGCGCCTCGAAATAGAATGCAATCAGCTGTTTCGTGTCTGTAATCCATGAAGTATGCTAGAGTGTGCAGTACGTGAGTTTGGTGGCTGGCGGTGGCCAGCGGCGGTGGCGGATGACTCACCGACCTTGTGCGCACAGTAAAGCACAGACCAGCTAACTCTCAAACATTATTTATTAGTACACCGGCATACAGCAGCGAAAAGTGACAGACACGAGGCCGTTACGATAATAGACCATTAATTTCATAACCTCTCAATTCAATAAAAGGTTACCGATGCCAGCCGCGCGACTCAATTTTATTACTCAAACTTCAATCGTTTCTATTACAGTCTAGACGAATCGAATCCATGATAAGTTTTTCGATTCGTATAAAACATAAACGTGTCCGCAATGTTTTCGTGTGTCGCGGTGAGATGGCTGTAGAAATGGAACGTCTATTTGTGTCTCTCGAGGCCCGCTCGCGACATTATTGTAACCGCCTCACGGGCCTTACGCGCTTCGGTTACCGGCAACACACTCAGGTTATTTTAACTGGCGTTATTCAACCGACCGTGAGACGAGTGCGAAACTAGGAATAGTGAACACGATCTAAATAGAATGCAATCAAGCATACTCTACTAGTACATATGACGGAGCGTGGTGGCCTAGTTACCGATGCATCTGGCGCGTGTTATCTATCGCACACGAGTTACCGCGACTCGGGGGCGCTCTTAACACAATGCTGACAAAGTGGAGCGTGGACGAGCTCGCATCATCTTGGCGAAAGTGATATGCGTGAAATCTGCCGGAGAAATAGCGGTGGTGGTCGGCAGGTGAGGGGCTCCGTTGCGTCAGGCTGCGGCGCGGCCCCGTTGGCAGAGCCGGCGCGTATTTCAATCCGGCGCGCTGCACCGCGCGCTTTGCGAAACCGTGGGTTATGCAAGGCGTGCCGCTGCCAACTCGCTGCTCGCTACACCGCCACCGCCGGAAGGAAAAGTGGAACGCAGCGCAGTGGAGCGGCCGCGCGCGCCGCCTCTGCACGCCCCGCGATCCAGTGAAGTGCCTAGTGTCGTGACAGTGCCGCTTCTAGAACGTTGAATTGTGTTGCGCAAGTCCTACGCCTACGGCGGGATTATTTCCATCTAGATAGTCGCCGGGGCCACGACCTCGGTCGAACCCTTCGCGCCCTGTAAATACCCTCATCCTGGGACCGGCTGGGCTGCTTCCACACAACATCACGTTTGCCATTCACTAATCTCATATCGCTTTACTAACGTACATACTAATCCACCAAAATATCATCTACTAATAACTAATCAAACATTAGAATAATGTAACCACTTTTAATACTTTACATAAAAATGTAAAATTACGTGTTTCAACTAAAATTCTAATAAAATCCGGAGAATGTTCGGCTCGAGTTAGACGCTTGACAGGTGCTTTCATTTTAGTATCGGGCTCGAATCGCTCGCTCACGCGATCCACGACTTAAATTTCAAATCTTATTAAATTCAACAAAACTACGATATAATGCATTAAGAGGGAAAGTGTTCAATGAAGCGAGCCTTCCCGATTCCGCAACTTAGTCTAAGCAGTAAAAGTAACGCATTCCCACACGTTCGACATTTGCAACACGCGTTCCAATTGCACGAAGGTTCCTTATAATGTTCCAAGGACATATTAATGCCTGCACGACAATGGGCGGACATGGTTATCATGTGCCCGGTCCCATGCTGTAATTGCACAATGCAGCTTATCTAGCTCATGAGAGCTAACAATTATTTGCCCTACTTTCTTAGACGGCACACGCTTTAGATCAACGATTGCGATTTCGTGATAAAAACTGAACTGTGTCGAATTAATTAGACAAACGCGTTTAGGATAGCTCTATCTATACATAAACATTGTGCTGTAATTCAGTCTTTTAAATACATTGATATAATTTAACAGGGCATGTTCATAATGATTTATTTAATAACATTACATTTATTATTATTTATTCAAGGAATTAAATTTACAATAATAAGCTAATAAAAATAATTCCTGATTAAACGAATGATCAAGAAAATAAAAATAGTAGAGTCCGATTTTTTGGTACTTTTTAGAATTTGATAGTTTGTTACTTGAATTGAGTCAGAGTCAGATGAAATCATCGATATTCTGCAGTTGCATTCGTTATGCAGTTTGCATTTGCATGCGCAAACGCATTGCATTCGTGTAGGCGTGCCTCGGGACTACACCCACGGCTGGTTATCTACAAATCTGCGAACTAATCCATTTTCCGCTTTGCAAAGGAAATATTCACGTAACGTTAAACTGAGTTCCTTTTAATTTTAATGTTAAATTTTTATGGATAGTTATTGAGTCAATGTCAGGAAGGTAACCTTTAGTTAGAGTATCTCACGTTAGTGTTGAATGTAACATGGTTACATGGCGGATAATATGTAACAAATTTGCTTTTTTTGAAACGGTTGTTATAAATTCCTAATGGCCAACATTATCTCTATAATTAAAGTGTGCTTTTATTATTACTAGAAAACGCAACCACGAAAATAATGTACTTAAATATATTGAAATACAAATTAGAGGTTTAGTTATATGAAAATTACGACTTAAAATAGGACACAAAAAATTCTGAAGGTATTTATAACCATTAATATTTAAAACTACAAAGCACTTAAAAGTACCTACTGTAGTATTTCAATTTATATTTTGTAACGCTTCTCCATTTATTACAAAGTCAAAAAGATATTCGTTAGAAATGGACGTGCCAATTATGAAGGATGCAGTTATTGGTAGAGTGCAGTATGTCATCATTTATGGAAACACACAATTGAATGACTAACTCGGATGTCAGAATAGATCCGTCGCCGCTAAGCAAGGACAGAGCGACCCACTTGGGAACCTTTGTTGCAATCCAATCTGACGAATTACAACCCAAATTATCCATTCTTACTAATATTATAAATGGGAAAGTTTGTCTGTGTGTTTGTTTGTCCATCTTTCACGGCAAAAAACGGAGTGACGTAATGACGTGAATTGGAGATAGTTGAAGGAATGGAGAGTGACATGGTTTCATCAATACGTAAATGTAAATTGTTAATGGTTTTAAATAATTCAAAGCGAAATAGGTATTGATTTAACTTCGTATAATGTGTATAAAATGCTACACGTGTCAGTAAGTGTCGGGTGACTGTATCCATTATACCACGATATTTATCGTCAATAATTTATATTCGTACAAGACAAAGCCATCACAAAACGTTCATAGAAATATAACTTGTCATGTCATCAACTATAATTACTAATCAATAAATTCTGTAAGGACATACTGGGAAAAATATTAAATTAAAAATAAGATGTGTTTTCAGTTTAGGTAGGTACAAACTAATAATTAATAAAATTATTAATCAACAAATAGAGAGAAACGAAATTTTTTACGAAATATGCAAAATCATTACCTACTTAATCCAAAATTATTGAAAGATAATCAGTATCAGTAACATCATACAGTACATATATTAAAAAAACGAATGTCATCTCGATAGCAAATGGAAACGGATTTTAGTCATTACAATCTAATGATTCTTGTACATAGGTACTTATATATTGTGTACCTAACCTTGATCTAGCCGCTGCATATTATATCATCCTACACATAAATAGCTACTTGCTACTTGCATTGCATATTATTATAATTCACAAAGATGTTAAAAAAACATGAAATCAAAAACCGTTCTTAAATATAAGACAACGCTTTAGTTTATCTTATTATTAACATCTTTAAAATATTTGTTATCGTGGGCTTGATTCGAATTAGATATTTAGTGATTTATATATTTATGGTGATTTTAATTATCTTTTTTATCCATTACTGGAGAAGGACGTTGGATTTTTTTATAGATTTTTATATAACTAAACGTAAAACTTAGTAAACAGACTTTTCAAAGACGGCTTATCGGTTTCTTATCAAACTTAAATATAACGAAGAAAAGGCAGATTATTAAAAGAAAGGCTATTATTCAGTTTTAAACTAAAAAATATGATTGGATGTCGAAACCTAATCAAATTTTATAAAGAACAAAGTAATTTGAGCAACGCGCTAAAATGTTTACGATGATATTAACAAACATTGTTTACATTCAAAGGCTACAAACATCTTAATAAAATTCACATCTAAAACTCGCTCACGTCTTAAATTTTTATCATGCACTTAAGGCACTTTATTAAAATGTCTGACTTTCACTAGCACTTTCGTTTTGAATATTTAAAACGAAAGCTTTCGAAACCAAGATAATAATATTTACTTCAATAGTAATGAGGTAATTCGATGTAGGTACTAGTATACAGATGTCGATGAGTTTCCTTCTCAGATATCAGATGAATGACACGACTTGTGCAAAATTCCCCATTTATTTATATTCCTAATTACTAATGCTTGTACTAACATTCATAACATAACTCAACACATCGACACCGACCTTCTTGTCAATCATCGACGTCCTGGGTTGCCAATTGAATGATGAAACAGCTATATCATAGAATATAAATATCCCCGTAACAATCCCTAGTGCATTATGCAAAAACTTACACATACGTGGGACATGACGATCATATCTAATCCACTAATACCTGATTCTATGCACTTACGCTTGCACTAGCATGCAGTTGCAACACTACTAACTACTAACATATATGAGTGTCCAAAGGACTATAAGTGAATCGGCATAGACGTTCCGTAAAGTGTGAAAGACAGTTGACTAGTGATGTGCAGCTATCGATAAATGCGTGGGGTTTATACGCCTCGGAGTTCGTCCCAGGAGTGTGTTTGCAAAGCTCGCGCAAGTTTGCGTTTGCAAAGTTGACACTGTAAATGCACTATCTGGTACGACACCCCGAGGCTGTCTAGCGACGTTGCTGTTCTGCCAAATGAATTTATGAACTCTAGTGATCTCTTTGGATTATTATTTGTGCATATTAGTTTCTGTTGTTTTTTTTTACCCTGTTTGCTTTATTATAGTTGGATTTAGGTTATGATTTTATTTATTGTAGTTATTGCAACTATTGTAAAAGGAAATGCAGTTACTTTTATTTAAAACAAGCTTGATATTTATTTATCTGTACCTATTTAAATGTTAATTTACTTTTTATTGTGACGATTCAAAAAAATAAAATTTACTTATTTTGTATTTGTAATATGACTTTTTCTGTACTTAAATATGTGAAACTAGTATGTTTATGAGAAAAAAAAATATGTTGTTTAGTTTAATCTTATGTGTTTATGAATTATTTTTATAAATGTCTGTCCATTTTTATTTGTGCATGATTATTTATTTGATGCTTTATTACAGCTTTCTTCATATTATTTTGTTTTATTTTCACCTCAATAAGGCACGATCACGAAGTAGAGTTGGCAAGCAACATCATTTATTTATCGATAAATTTGACATCCCTACCTGAGTGATAAATTCTTAGACAAACAGTTAGCAATGCATAGGAACAAAGTCACCTTGAATGAGTACTGAGTTTCTTAGCACGGCAAAGCCACAATAACCTAAATTCTTGACTTCACCTGCTTGAATAGGCTTTATAATAACTTTAAAGTTGACAATAGCGTAGGATTAAGTTTTGCGGTCAGTGATTTACTGCCTTCAATAAGTAGGCTAAAATTTATTACCTAATAGCACCGATCTGAAAATTAATAAGATACACCTAGATTTTAATACCTAGGAACCAACTTAACTGCACATAATAGAGTAACCATACATGCAAGTGAAGCAAAATTACAAAAACCGAAGTACAAAACTAAATTGACAGACTATCTAAACACATGGAATTTGTATCTGCTTTGTTTCCAGTGTTTCAGTTACTACCTCGTTATTATTATTCACGTTCTTTAGGTATTTTCAGATAACATATAAATTAACTGATGACATTTTATCAATCAATGAAGATAAAATAAGCAATCGAATATCGATTACCTATTTGATTCGATCGCTTATTATTAATTCCAAGGTAGATTTATTAAGTAGGTAAGTATGTACTTTTTCAGAACCGATTTATGTCTACTAAACTGGCGAATTTCATATTAGTTCCAGCTAAGCAATTAGTTAAATAGGTCAAGCATTAAAGTTACGGTGACAAGTTAATTCACATCAAAAGTACACTATTTCTGAACAGCCTTGGTCACACCGAGTATTGGCAGGAGTTATGCGACCGCGTTCTTTACTTTACAACTATCATCACCACGGAGTTAAATGTTGCTGTGTTAATTGTCCAGCATTATTTATTTATTCATATCATCAGTACCTATATTACGTATACTTCTGGACAATAGAACCTTTAACGATCTAAGTGAATAGATGAAGTTGTACACGACCGAAACAACTGGGTATCATTAAGGGAGACCTATTTCCAGCAGTGGACGCTCACTAGATCATAATCACAATCACAAAGAGGTAATCTCTGACTCTAATTAACCGATTGTGATACATATATGAATTTTTATTGGATATAAGTACCGTGGTAAGTAAAGATTTACCACGGAAAATTCATTATAACGCGGGCCAAACCGCACCAAGGTAAGCTAGTTTATTACAATAAAATATGTTAAATAGGTTCCTAGCTAAAATCTCCAAGAGTCACCTACCTGACCATAAGGCGTATAATTTGTACTTATAAAGCAAAAATCCGCGCGTAATAGCTAGCTAGGATCAGGTATAAAATTGATGTATTTACATAAATACCAACATTTAATCGTTCTGATGTTGTTCACTGAACCACAGAACTAAACATAATAATAACATCATATTCAACAGTCAGATAAATGTAACGAAACAGTCACCAGTCTACCTACCATCTAATTACATCTAACCGCGCTCTAAAATTAGAATTACATAACCCTACACTACATGTTAATTTTAACATTTGTAGTAAGTGTGGGAGTAAATAGGAATCATGTTAGTAGGTCAAGTGTGATGTACATTGTACACTCCCGGGAAGCCGTATTGAGCAGCCTTGCGGTAATGCTCGTAATCGCATTGTGTCTCCAACTTTACTTGTTAGTTAGCCAACTATGTCGACTGTATGAAACTTTAACTGAGGTTCATGTTACATGAATATCGTCTTCCCACGAGCTTAGTTGTACTGTCGGTGAAAATATAAAATTATCTATGTTTCGTCTCTATGGTGCTTTATGACTTTAGGCAGATTGTTTTGTTTTTACTAGCTTTTCGCTGCTTTTCCTGCGGTGTTGAGCGATATTGTATTTATAAGAAGGACTTAAGAAATACTAATATTTCACAAGATTCCATTAAGACACATTAAAAACTGTTTGAAGGAGTTATTACTTACCTATATAATCATGTTACCTACTAATTAAAAATAGCATTTTAACTACCCACCTAGACTTTAAGTATTATTAAAATATAGTTATTTCTGAAATAAATATTTATCTTATTTTACGTTGTTTCAATTTACCTTATTTTAATCACGAGTAACCACAGCCAACCCTGACATGAACTTATATCATACATTCAACGTTTTCGCCGTCATAGTTGGTCGGATATCCACTGCTGAAATGAGCCCACTTTATAATTATTAAACTACAAGCGGTAAAGTAATGTTTACCAGCTTTTTCGTAAGCGGCTTACATCGATCATGGCGTTAGTGGACGTCCGCCTTGCTTGCCATTCGATCCGACTATAATCGATTCAGACATAAGCAATGACTAGAAAAAAACGCGATGATGAAACCAATAGAATTCTCGGAAGATCTCTACGATAATGTATAAGGAAAATCATGAGAAAATTCAAGTTACACTGTTAGATAGATAACTAGGTACGAACTATGAACAAGATATTTATGGTGGCTTTAGATTGAGCAGAGAAGAGTATTTTTAATTTATTTATTAGCCACACAAAACACACAATAACTTATCCTATTAATTTGTGATAAACAAGAAATTCACGAACTTTCTAACGTTGGATTTGCTCAACAGTTTCAGCTTGTGCCCTGCTCAATATAAAACCACCATAAATATATCTAATATGAATCTATTAAACCACGACAGTTTTTATAGTAGGTATCCTTCTCATATACTTAGTTATGTATAGCTGAAGCAGTATAAGTAACCTACCTATTTCTATATTTCATGTACTTACCAGCCAGAAGAGTTCGAATCTCTAATGTTCTGTCTGACCTAAAGGCAAGATTATAATCTTTACCACTATCCTTCCAAACTGATCAGACAATCAAGTAACACAGAGGAACAACTATTTTTCATTATTATTCTAGAAATACTTAAGCCTTAGCACATGTCCTAGACATGACAACCAAAACTTGGTGTAACCATCATCAACCCCTTCAGTACGTTTCGAGACTGGGCTCGGGTCTTCCCAATAGAACTCATTACAGGTGTTGGGAGAATTGGCAAAATCACGTAATTGCAACTTGGTGATCGCAGTAAGTTGAGTGTGACGCTGCTGCCCGCTTGGTACATACATTCCTTTGACGAAACTAACGAGAAGAGAAGTTATATTGTACGATTGTACGTATACTTAATATCGTAGAACCCTTTACAGGGTCCATGTTGATCTCACCCAGTTATATAGGTACTGTAAACATGCAAACAAATAAGTGATTTGATTTGAAGGGGTGGGGTTACCTAGGCTGGCACCACACGGAGATGTGCACTCGGATACCTACATAGCAGTGACAGATAGTGGTGACATATCCAAGTTAATCTTTGTGATTTTACGGACAAAATCTGAATCGATCAATTAATTCCATCAATTAAGGCCTTACCCTGAGCTGTGTTCTGACTCTGACTAAGCGGAAGCTGTGTGATCGATTGATTTCCGATCCACATTAAACTCAGAATAGATTGAACCTGTTCTTAGGCAGTCAGATTATTCCTAGTAAATTACTTTCGTCTCGCTAGATAGTACCTGTATATATTAGTGCTACTTTCTCAAATTGTTTGAAATAAACATGATAACATACAATTCCCTCAGGATTTGTAATGGGGTATAATAGGGTGACCCGAGACCAGTAGATGGACATAATATTGGTTGGGTTGATGACTATAAATCTAACTGTTACTCATTGCTAAGTGCTTACTAGGAAAAACCGACTATTATTGAAGTAATTTTACATAGTACCTTACCTACGTAGGTCACTTTTATACACTAGATTTGCTAACTTATGCACTAGATAGCTGCAAGTCTTCTTGCACATAAATTAATTCGACGCTTTGACGAAATCCACGGGTAAAATATGGGTTAGTTCTATTCTTAGGCCTTACAGATTTTGTAAAGTAAACAAATTAGCATGTTTCACGTCAATCTATCGAGGCAAGCTATTCAGGAATTCGTTTCTAAAATCTTGGCTAGATATAAAGACACCTCTTCCACCCTACTCTAAAATGCATTCAAAAATGTGCGCTGGCGCAACCCTTATACTTTATTCAATGAAAAACAATGGCTCGGTGCAGTCAGATAGGTACATTAATTAGCTTAATCAAATACATAAAAGGCGATTTTTTTTAAATACAGATAACGGCTTTATATTGTTTTTACAATTTATTTATTTATTTAATATTAGGAAAACTAACAGCACAATCCATATAATATATAGAATAACTAGATACATAAGGCTAATAAAAAGTTTTCACGATTAATTAGTTATCACTCGCACAAATGAAGCGTTGTCTTTTTTATCATTGAAAATCAATTTCTTTTTTTTTTATGAACAAAATGAAATAACTTATTTGAAAAATAGAGTCCCCTTAAATATCCTATTCATCACCACTCACCACAGCTAAAACAAACATATCTAATATAGACCTCTTGTTTCAGATGGAACCCGCATCTGGTGCTCAAGATACGAAGGAAGTCCTTTATACTAATTGCAGACAGAAATATCCTGGCAACGGTGTTTTGGAAGATGTCATCGGCAGTAGTTTCCCGAAGGATATTGGCAGTCAAAGAAGACAGGTCACCCGGGTTGGCAGTGTGGTTAGCTGGTTGTTGTTACCACTCAACAGCCACTATCGACACTGTCTCCTCGTGCGACCTACATCATCAGAGCTTCAGAAGAACTTATTTTCTATCAGACTAATTTTCTATACTACCTATATCGTAAGAAGTAAGAATGGGTTTTTGGACTTTTGAGTCCAAGAGGACTGGATTTACCAAAAACCTATTTTTAAAAAACGTCAAAAAAGGTTTATACCCTTCCTTCGGTAGTAGGCACCTTCAAGATTTAACTCTTCTTTTATAGAATTAATATGTTATTTCTAAGAAATTATTTATCCTAGAGTGAGTAAATTAGGTTCTTGTTTAATAAAAAAAATGTAAAGGGACTTAAAATTATTTTCATCTCTAACGTGTAGATTGTGAAGATACAACACGACCTTTAGTTTCAAATAAAAATTCACACCTATAATTGAACGCTGTAATATTTTTTAACTTTGTTGTTTGCTGATGTAAGATTTGATGAATTTTTATAAAATTATGTTATATTCTCTGATTTTATCAGAACGGTTTCACGAAAATTACCCTATTACTGCATGTAATCATTCAGTAATTTAAGAAAATCTGATAAGTAGGTACCTACAAATCTCCAAAATTTTTCAGAATTTAAACTGCGTGTGCGCAATATTTTATGTACCTACCTATAGCATTACACCAATATATCGCGAACACGTACCTAGTTATCAGACTTTTTTATATTTTGTTTTATGTAATGGTGTACAATAAATCTATGTAAGTGTTTTGTTATAACTATTAGCCAGAACAATACTTGAGTTATTACTTATTTAATAAATGTGTTTCCATTGTGTTGGTTTTATATCTATGATCCTATCCCAAACGTCATGTGACTTTTAAGAGATACACAATAATGCAGACTAAATACAATAAGGAGAAATATCAACCTATTCAATCGAATAAGGAAGACCTCAAGGCCCTATTGGTCAAAGAACAACCCTTCTTGGAAAAGTTAGGGTAAAGAGATTATTTTCTGAAAATCAACATAAATGTATGTTGAACCGAAAAGATCTGGTAAACCCAGCAGTTCCTTAACCCATTCACTGCTATGCCTCCGCCGAACTGGTACCTGGTGCTTACTGTGAATGGGTAACATCATCATGACCGAGAATATCAACAGAAGGTTTTATCCAATGTACCTCAAACGACGAATTAAATATACAGAATAATTAACTCAAAATCGATCTGATTTTAGTTTATTCAGAAATAATAGTCAGAAACGAAAATACTCTATCTCGTTGGACTCAATGTCTGGCATAAGCCCTGCTGCAAGAAAGAAAGAATAAGTTAATTAAGTACCTATCTCTAGTTAAGTTAACCGTTTCTGAATATACCTATATATAAACTATATAGTAGACCGTATCGTAACAAAAAATGTAGCACATTGAGGATCCTTCAGCGTAGAACCCTGAAATTTAAACACCTTGACCAGGTGTTCCACGCCAAGCCTGAGAGGCAAAATAGCAATTGGACGAGCTAAAGTCGCTAGAAATAAATGCGCATCACCTCAGGTGCAATGGGAGTGTTGCCAACTGGCCCTGTCCACACGTGTTAACTCGTCATAATTATGCATTCCATTATTGATGTATAATTAAGCATAAGATAAATCTAATAATTCGTGAAAAGCCATGGTATGATTTATCCTGTTATATCGTCTTCTTAATTTTACCTAAACTATGACAGTCATTAATATTTTTAGGTAGGTTTTAGGTACAAAAGTTATAACACAGAAGACTGCCACCATCCAGAGAAGGAACGATTTAGTTAAAGTAGGTTGTTCCCGATAGACGAAAACCGTTTTTCACTGAAACAATAGGAATCTCTACTCTAGAGTCTAGCTAGAGCGTCATATTGTCAGATGACTTAACACTGTGACGCATATCGTCGTCGAAACGCCAACAGTTTTATCCTAATTCGAGGGATATCTTTAAGGATGCAAGGACACGGTTCCCGACCCCGATTCGTCGCAAGGTAGGTTCATGGATTTCCAGTATATATAAAGATAACGAGCTATTTAAAATCATGGACCAACATTGTCTACATTGTTGTTCCAACCGGTTGGGTCTAGGTTCTATTAGTACAGCTACGATCAAAATCTAGTAAGTATATCTAAGAGCTACCCATACATACTGGAGCCCGATATTTCGATCTAATTGAATGTATTGAGAAAACATCTGACTAACAACGTAAAACACTTTCACTTTGGTTGGATAAAGAGAACAATACTTTATTACGCATAAGAAAGGAGTTAAGATGATAATGCCGGCTCCATCTTCGTGTCACTAGGCGCTGACAGCAGGTGAATACATAAATAGTAATCGATAAACATCAGATGTCGACCATGACCTAAGTATTGCCTGAGCAAGAACAGAATCGATCACATACAATGTCAATAACTATAGAAATTATAATCGATTTGTGTAGTACTGTAATTATGTGAAGATTTCAGGTGCTATCACTAATATAAAAATCAATGCCATTTCGTTGTAATATTATAACTCATAATTTAGGTGCTATTCGTTTCAAAATAGTCGTTGTAGCCCAGGGAAGGTTTAAAAGGTGAGAAAACATGAGAATAAAGCGGGCGGGTCAGCTAGTTATATACATATGTATACGAAATAAAGTCGTGTTTATTTATAACTCAAGAACGGCCGAATCGATTGCGCTGAAATGTTGGGGAAGTAGAAGTAGTAGTAGTAGTAGTAGAAGCATGAGATGAACATAGACTAGATAGGTAACTACTATTTATAACGGGAAAAAAATATCTTACGCAATATATCTAGGTACATGTCTCAACCACCTCCTCGATCGGGTTGCGGGTTCGATTCCCAAGTAATAATAGCTTCGAACTCCCCTCGGGGCTAGATGTTGTTGTGTAAATTGTCCAGCAAAATTTATTTATTTTTAATTATTTATCTAGGATGCGGTGACGGCTGACGGCATATTGTTATTACAAATGTCTGTCTCTGCAATAATGTGAGCCTAAGCATAGATGTAAATACTTAAATCTATGAGCCTAAGTCGATAAATAAAAAACACACAAACATAAGAGTCAAAGTTTCTTCATGTTTATTTCACTTTTTTAACATCATCACGTTTCTCATTGGACATTAAACAGTAAACAATGTCAGGCATTTAAGAGGTAGCGTTTTTAATATAACTCACAACATTTCGAAAGCGAATTCTTCGTTTCACACCCCAACTATAAATGCTACAAAATGATATAAATAAAATGAATGATACGTAACGTACAAATATTAACATCACACTTTCTATTTTCAACAGTAAAAACACCGAATTCGCTTCAATAATGTGTGTTGAACACTTTTACAATTACCATCTCGCAAATTATTAACACACTGACACAAATATTTACAATTTTCTATGCACTTTTATACACAGGCAAACCATTTTGAATAACAATAGGGGCTTTGTTTTTTTTTTACTTAAATCAAATGATCAATGAAATTGCTAAGGTTACGAAAAAGTATTTGATTTATAAAAGAATTCGAATACCCGATTTCTATATCCAATTTTAATATTTTCAATTCAATACATATTAACATTTTAAGTTACATGAAATAGAAATGCTTCTATTTTCTTAAATCCAATTATCTACACGTAAAAGTCGTAGATATTCAAAGACAAGACAAAATTGACAGCGCTAAGCGTCTTGTGCCTTCTTTTGTATCATGCAAAATCTTTGTATACAGATTTCATAAAATTTAAGATAGAATCACCATAATACCTGTTTCCTATACTTAAAAAACCGTACATGGTCTTCCCAAACAGAAACATAACAGCGCAGTAAAACTTTTTCTTTGACTTTAATAAAAATTGCTATAGGATGTAGAAATTGGGCATGACAGCAGAAAAAAAACGGCCATGTTTCAGTAATAAATAAGTTACAAATAGAAACATAGAAACTACATAATTATATATCACATGGTAGGGTCTGTACAATTCTGTTAATATAGAGTAGACTAAAATATCATCCTTACATTAAAGAGGGACTTAAAGTATAAGTTAATCTCCCTAGCAGTCATTCGATTTAATTATAATCTAAACGCAATAATCAGAAGATATATTTTGTATATTTTTGCTAGAATCAGAATGTAGCTCAAATTTATAGTTTTCCTTTCTCTTCCTATCACCTACAATATAAATGTTTTGGATCGTATTATAGTACTTAAAAGATTAAATGGATTATGTTTTCCTAACTGTATATAACAACAATGTGGTACGGAATGTCTTTTTTCAGTTAAAAAAAATACTGCTATATAATTTTATATAAAATTGATTTAAAACAAAAAACTAGCATGGGCATTTTTACATTCCGTACCTTCATTTATACATTCGCGGCTTTTCACGTGGTATTATAGATTTTCCCGTAGTTAAAAGTAGTATGGTTATTTTGATACAACTATATTATTGTAAAGTTAAGTTTCCCGTGACATAAGTTTTTACATGAAAGATTAACAAACATACATCCATACTCACAAACTATCGCATTTATAAATTAGTAAGGATGTTGCGCACAGTAAGCACAAAACAATTTGAGAAACTACCAATCAACAGTTTCAAGCATTCCACATCTAATGATTGCTAACCGTGCGTGCGCGCAATAGTATCGGACTATCAGCTAGAAACAACTGAAAAGTTTTCAGTTATATTATTTTTACTAGATTTACGGCATCAATAATATGCCAACATATTTCCGTTTCCATTTAAACGGAAATCTGTTCTAATCAATTATGAAATAAGTTGATTCCATTAATTTAGAGTGAGTGAGTGTAGATACCTAATAAACTAACTTCGATACATAGTGTTGAAGGGAAATTACAGGCGAAAACTTAAGGAATGTTTACTATAAAAATAGATCCAATTTTCCAGTTGTGCATCAAAAATTTATTGAATCTGTTTCCGGTTGAATACACTTTTTTCTATTTACAGTGTATTTTACGCGCACGCAACGGAAATTTGCTTACGCATTCGTGCGTACGTCAATTTATTGAGGAACTTTGGAATGAGGTTATTGTAACTAACTAGGAAGACGTTACTTATGAATGCAGTTAATCAACTAGGTGCTGTAAACTAGTTATTTACCTCCTTATATAATTTGAATTTTAATAAAAGAGTAGGGGCAGGGTAACAGACATATTTTAGATTAGTTTCACTTAGGAGTATTGCAGATTAACCATTTATTGTGTATTGTGAGATAAGTGACTAATCTATCGAGACTATCGAGAATACCAAAGGCGCTATTAAGTTTTTTTTTTAAACGATAAGCCTCTAACGAATGACACGCTTCGCCTGGGTTACCTAATTATAGGTACTTAAAAACCTTGCTCTCTACCAATTAAAAAAAAACGAATTGAAATCCGTTGCGCATTTTTAAAGATACATCCAGACAGCGACAGTGACTGAGTTTTACTAGCATTGTTGTGTTTTAGCAACTATAGGCGAACAATAGGCGACCACATTTTGCTGTAAATAATTGAATAGGTAAATTTTTCTATCAAAAAGGCAAGCAGTTTTTTTGCTTGTTTCTATTATAGTCTGTCCTTTGCCAATTAACTAATCTACATTGATGTGTGATACATATTTACTTTATAGAATATGTTTATTTAAAAAGGCACTGTAGTTGGAAAGCGATATGCATTCAAATCGAATTAGAATGTAGCGGCCATAGAGAAAATACTTAATCTTTATGGCATTAAAGGTGATTTTCCTCTACACTACACTATTGACATATAACATTTTAAGAGCGCTATGTATTCCTTAAGTTGGTATAGCTTGCATAAGGCGCATAATGCTCACACGTTTTAACGATTCAAATACGTAATATTGATTTAAATCTTTACTATGGTGGGAGCTTGTATCAGAAAATATAGATTAGTACAAGATAATATTCAGTCTTCTGGTTCCTTATATTGCGATTTTACTATTAATGTAACTGCGGTTCGACTTTTGCTTACTATTATGATTATACATAAGATCAAAAATATCAATGATATAGTTATTATTCGGATATATACAGTTATTATTATGGCTATTATTCGGATATTATAGGGGTTTAATTTTGTAATATTTTCCATCTCAGAATTATCTTTTTCAACGTTTAAAATAAAAAATGTTTGTGTTTTAAGGGCTATTTGTATCACAAAGGTACATCATTTCAGTAATATGTAGAAGGCATTTGTAAAATATTAAACTGTACCTACATTTCGAAGACTACGTCCGAAAAGGAGTTATTTTCAATTTTAGTGCGAAATTCGACAAATCTTAACTTCTCTTCGAACGTAGTCGTAGTCACATTTTAGTTTCTTTTTTGTATAAGGTATGGTTTGTCCTGTGTAAAAACGTCAATATAATAAAAAACTGTTGATCGATGAAAATGCAAGGTTTCGATTCATGATTACGGTACCGCTCACTAGATGGCATAGATCTTAATTCGAAACTGATATAGCAATGGCGGTGATTATCAATCAGTCATGTCATCATTTCATATTGTTATGAACTTTTTAGTAGAGTTTAGTTAGTTTTTTTATAAACAGACAAATTACAAATTGGCATACAAAATTCACAAACGTAATATATTATTGATAGACCGTTAGTGCCATCTATTGAGCGAACTGTAAATACTTTAAAAGTCTCAATAAAAATTGAAAACCTAGAGTTAAAATAACAAGAACTATCATTGCTTTTGTATTGGAGGAAAGACGGATGAGTCCTTTGTGTGTATGGTACAGCTAAGTAATTACAACATTATCCTACCCTCATCACTCATAAAGCATTCACCGAACGTTCCTGAGTTCAAGTCGAATAAAGAGCATCTGAATATACATCGAATAGAAAAATAAAGAAAATTAATGAATCGTGGTTTAATGCCGCACTAAGAAGTAAGCAATCTCTTTCTAACATAATTAAATTCAATATAAAAGAAGAGAACAGATGTTTTACTGTCACAGATGAGACGAGTTTTAATTGAATTTATTAAGTCCCATAGTAAGCTTGTAGCTTGTATATGGGATACTTGAGGTCTAATAAGAATATATTCTTATAATTTTTATTAAACTACAATATAAATTTTATAGGTCAGCCAAATAATCTTAGACTTGGCTTCAAAACTATCTAAGGAACTTAATTATTTTCTAAATATTTTAAGTATATCCCAAACCTCTTCATTCGACAAGACCCGATACCCACTAGAATCAACACATTCTATATCCATCGTTACACATTTTCCTACTTTCAACATTCTTATCTAATTTACAACACGACAAAGGATCGACTATAAAATGCTTCTGGGCTTAATTAACCAATACATTCAAATACCGACGTTTTTCTCACCGTTACTGCCAATAACTTTGGAACTTAAATTGCAAGATAAATTAAAGTTAATATGACGTTATATAAAAATAATGAATATTCTCGTATAGCTTCACAAAGCTAATTGCTCTCATGAATGATTTATCTACCCACTAAATAAACGTTAGGAAAGTAGAACTTATTCCAATAGAATACAGTTCAAATTATCAAAACTATTGAAAGTGAGTGCTACGCTTATCGAACACAAACAAACTAATTAAACCATTAGGTACATATATCCATCTTTACATACACACATACAAAAATTAAAGCATGAAGTAATTTTTAAACTCCCGAGACTATAATCGAATTTGTTCCTAGTTATGTATAGTACAGAGTTTATTTTAGCTTACGATAAGTTACAATCTTACTGTTATGAGGCCTTTGTCGGAAGCTCCATAGAGACTGAAGTGGGAATTTCCATCTGGAATATTTATCTATTATTTAATATCACAGTTTGGCCTTAAATAAAATTATTACTAGAGGAAATAATGAATGAGAATGAAGTATGAAGGTGCAAAGGAAAATTAGTTAAAACTTAAGGGCCAGAAATTATCTTAAATATAAAAAAAAACTAAATTAGAACCTAACAAATCGGTCAAACTAGTTTAAAATACTTAATAGAGAGTTAGTTTAATTACGAGTTTTTTATCTAAATAGGCGAAGTTGACCAGTCATTTTACAAATAAAACCTACAAAATACAAATTAAAATTATTTTCCTTACTAATAGATTTTCTTAAATTTTTAGGTCCTATACAGAAGTTTAAAAAAGTTTTTTTAGGAATTAGGTCCTAAGTGAAAGTTTTAACCCTAGACTCTTGTCACTTACCGCGTAGAAAGTAGAAAACGTGTGCAATGATGAAGCAATATGATCAAACAATCGGAAATAATGTGTTGGTTAATAAGGTGGTATAATTAATAAAAAAACAAAGATAATGAGATAAACAGAGACAAAGCCTTCAACATAGAGTAAACCTTATTGAATAAAAAACTTCACATCATCAAAAGTCATAAAAGTAGTACAAGATATTCAAACACGTACAAATGCAGTTCGAAATATCAGAATAATCAATAAGGTTTAGTTACCAATTTGAATGATGAAGTACGCCAACACAAATGTTCATTAAATTTATAGTCTACTAATAAGATGAACTCTGTCACAAATATAACATCTTTAGGGATGAAAAAATTTAAATGTTTAGAGGAAATTTATCCTAAGGAGTTGGCAAAAAATCACGTGGACTGAATCACCACCATAATTTTATTAACATTACTATTACTACAGTACACAACTAAAAGCCTTTTGATGAAACATCATTAGAAATATTATCTTGGCCACATTGCCCACTCTTTAAGATATATCCCAGAAACATAAGCAAATTAACAATGACAATGAGTCAGCAATAAAGAGTTAAATAACTTAAGTGTTAGGAATACAAATATTTACAAGTTTAAATGTGCAAGGCCAGTTCACAGACAAGATAGGACACATTTTGATAAATTGCATATAAAGTATCGCTCTAAGCCCTAAAGGCATTCTCAATATGAATGGTCTGTTCACCGATAAAAGATAACTTAAGTTTGTTTTTCTGCCTGATACGTTGCTATTTGCGTTTTCAAAAGCACCTCTATTTACGTTCCTACAGGTGTGACACAAGGACTTCTCTCTTGAGAGAACATTCAACACATAGAATATTTCTCAAAACAACGATGTTTTACTTCACCGTTAAATCACGTTTTAATGCGCCTATAAATGTTTTAAAAATATCTAGAAATGCGACACGTGATTTGAACCCGCGACCTTCAGAATGAAAGTCAAATGTAGAGCACACACTTAGCCAATACAGCATTTTGTTCGACCAACAAGGTGTTAAACAAAAATTAATAAAATAAAAAACTTCTATTTTTTAAAGAATTTGGTGATTGGTCAAACGCATATAGAAACCCCGGTAAAATCCACCTCAACCAGTTGCACAATAAACTAAACTAATGAACATGAAACGGATAATCAAAGCTTACCTTAGCTTTATCGACCGAGTCAAACATACTGTGATCCATCGTGTGTAGAGTGCCGTCTTCTAGAACCGTCTCTTCTAGATCTCCATTCAACTCGCTCTCTTCTATCTCTCTCTCTTCTAGTTCTCTCTCGTCGAGGACTGCTTCTAACGCCGCTGCTAGCTCTGAACTCTCTCCGAAGTTTCCACTCTCCTCTGAAATTACAGATAAGTAAATAAGTAAGTTTAAGTAAGTATGTATACTTACTGTCATGCACAGTCGATTGATTTGATTCCCACTTTGGGACAAAATGTTTGTACGATCTGCAGATTGGTACGGGTGATATCTATAACTAGCCGACCCGCCGACAGCTTTGTTTGTGGTTTTTTACCTTATCTACATATAGTTTATATAATATAGCCTTCCTCGATAAATGTACTAACCAACACTGGAATATTTTATCAAATCTGATCCGCGGTTCCTTAGATTACAGCGTTCAAACAAACAAACAAACAAATTCTTCACCTTAATAATATTAGTATAGAATATAGATGTTTTGTATGAAGTTAATAAGCGAAAGGTCTGTCTGTGTTATGATAATGATATCGAGATATATGATGATGAGGATGATTGATATTAGTATTTACGATAGAGTATCTAGGACATTCACAACTAACCTAATACAATACCTTGGTTCAGGAATTCCGTGAAAGCCTCATCGGGCATCTGGCCCAGCACAGATGGATCTAAAATGTCATGGACCACTTCCACTTCTGAAATGGATTAAAAAAGGTATTATATTAAGCTATTTTTATTCTATTTTCAAACCAAGCCATTTCATTGTGAACAAAAAAACACAAGAAAAAATCAAAAGAACTTTTCCTCTCTCTCTTTCTCTCTCTCAAGATAAAAATAAAGGCATGCCCGACGGGATCTTGAACCCACGACTTCCTGAATGCAATTAAAGTGTGTTCCCACTAAGCCAACACGGCTCTACATTACTACATACAACACATCAAATACACAAAAATATCTCAGCATCTATATTAGTGTAATCGTGTATACCCAGTTCGTGAGGATAGCTTGCAGATCCGAATTCGTTCTCACACAGGACCCCCATGTTCGTGTCTTCAGAGCTATCGTACGCCGAGGAGTTGGAACACGTATTGATCTCTGTAAATAAAGTGATCAGGTTATACTGCAGAAATGATTAGCGTATATATCGATCGATACTCCCTTACGTATCTTCGTGTAACTGCCAGACTTATACGTTTGATGCATTTTTGGTATCTACACATGTCAGTCTATCATTAGAACTTACAAAAAAAAAGTCTACTCTAAGTACGTTTTTCTTGGTCGTATAACTGTCCAACTTCATAATGTTCCTAACATATTCAAATATTTAAAACGCTCTCCTGTCGAATTTGTGTTTTGCAGATACACAATTATACGTAGAGAGTGTCGATAGAACAACGTTGGTAACTTTGCCAAGTAGGACCGAAAAGACACCTCTCTATTTCTTTAAACTTTAATCAGAGGGTTCAGCTGTAGATACCTGACAGGGACTGTGAGAGCGCGGGCGGCGGCGGCGGCGCGGGGTGCAGGGGGGCGGAGGGCGGGGCTCGTGGCTTCGCGGGCGGAGGCCTACGACGTCGCTTCGGCCGCCGCGGTGCTGACAACAAGCGGGGACGGACCGGCTTCTTCGGCTTGTTGTCACGGATAAGCTTGTCGTAGTTGTCCTGGAAGATTAATGAAATATTTAAGTATTTGGTAATGTGAGGTGAATTGAAATAGACCTACACATATTAATATGTGCTTATGAAAACGCAAATAGCAACTATACGATAGAAAAACACTCTTATTATTATTATTATTATTTATTTAATTAGCACGACATTATACACTATCACTTACGCTAATTAATCCGAAACAAAAAACATAAAATAGAACAAATCACAACATTGATATTAGTATTTGTAATAGAATAATAATTATAAATTGGAATTAAATACAGTAAAATTTAAACATGAATTAATAGATTAAAATTAAGATAATATTATATAATCACAGCTCAAATAATTCGGAATTCTCACATACACATACACATCTTAAGTTATACACGGGCGTCGCTGAAAACCAGCACTATATCTGTATTGCAGGCACAGCCGATGCTGAGCTGACGACCCTTTTGTGTATTATGTTCGTGTTTAGTTTTAAGTCTCAATTTGTCATTTTATGTTATAGTACACAAATAAATCTTATTTTTCTTTTTCGTTTTTCTAGTTTTTAAGTTTTTTTTTAAATCTTTATTTAAAGAGCTTTGTCACAAGTGATAATGTCGCTTTGGTACAAATTAATTTAAATAACAGACTCTTATGTAAATATTGATTATTGGTGTGTGTAATAAAGAATTATCTTATACTATTTTTCTTATTCCTATTCTTCATTACGAGCGAACAGACAATTCACATGTAAATAGATTATATTAGATGAATTAGTGACTAAACAGAGATAATAGACGTGGTTAGTAATCCATACCCGTTTCCACGCATGCTCCGCACACAACGGCAGCTGGTCCCTCAGCGGCAGTAGCGGGTAGTTGCAGCGCGCGCCGCCCGCGAACACGGCGGCGCACGACGCGTACAGGCGCTGGTCCGGCGCGCGCGTCACGTGCGCCAGGCAGTAGCGCGCGCACGGTACCGCCGCCGCGCAGCACGCACCCAACGAGCATATCTCAGACGTAGAAGACCCACCGCTCTCGCCGCCCGACCACCCGTGCTCTCTGGAACAATACAATACAAAAACACTGTATTGTACACCAAAAACTAAACACAAAAAGAGACACGTACAATGGACGGCCTTATCGCTAAAGAGCTATCTCTTCCAGGCAACCTTTGGATGGAAAAGAGAGATGATATTTAAATAAGACGGGGTGTACGAATACTTATACACTTACAAGAATATACTAATATATAAATAGACCTCCCTTAAAGATATCCAGTTGTTTCGGGCAAATGCAAGTTGCATCCACCATGAACTAGCCAATTTTATCAACTCATCCGTCCATCTAGTAGGTAAAACATAATGTTTAGTATGATATATACCTGAGTTTTCTTCGCTCTTCCGAAGTAAACAGTGAAGGCAAACCCCGTGACGCCAGTAGATGGTTTACTGTCTGAGTATTGAGGTTCGATGACGCGGAGGTCAGCTGTTTCTGTAAGTTGAATAAAACATACTCTTAGAACGAGCTTAAATTAGGACCATTTTAAGGCGTGTAGCAATCTAGGGTTAACAGAATAGTGGGTGAAAAATATCTTCGCACCCTGTTAAGATAGCGTATTTTACTGAAACTTTACGTGGTTTTAGTTTTTTCTCCGTTTCCTTTCAGAGCCTAGATATTTTTCTTTTGACTCTGTATATAATAAGTAATTTATTGTAATTGAACATTAATAATCAAATTAAAATTATGGCAAAAGCGTTTTCCTACTGTTTTTCATCGTGACGACAAATGCGATATTTATCAATAACAAATAATATTTAGCATTACCAGGTCAAACCAATAAACAACACTATCGTAAACAAGATAAATCCTAATAATAGGGCATACAAACTGAGAGCTGTATGAATAAGATATGATTAAGGGGCCGGAGCCGTTTTGGCTAAGTGGGAGCACGCTCGTTTTTAATTCCGAAGGCACGGTTCTAACCCCGCCGCGCACCTATGGATATTTTTTCTTGAAAAATTTTGTGGTGAAACGGTGAAAATGAAAATTTTGAAGGACAAGGCCAGCATGGTGTATTAAGGCCCAATCACTCAAGATAAGTCCCTGTGTCTCAACAGTGGGAACATAAATAGGAGTGAATATGTAAGTGTCCAGCACATTAATTTTCTCTGCGATATATCAAATTAAATCAAGTGTTGTTCGTTTGTCTCACCAATACTCTAGTGCCAGATGGCTCATTAAGCAGTACCTAATAATGTTTGGTTTTCCGATGTTTAAAGTACCTAGTCGAAGGAAAGTTTTAAATATAACAAAATATATGAAGCAGGAGAAGCCGCGTGCGACACATCTAGCAAAAAAACTTGTCAAACATACCTTGACGATGCTGCATAGCGCTTTCGCCTTAGTATGTCGCTTGGCAAGCCGCAACATCTCGTTGGCGTTATCGAGCCGCTTTCTCATCGCGTCGCGTCGGAATTCTAAGCGCGCGCTCCGCGACTCAGCCGCCACCTCCTCTATACACAACGGGCGGGTACCGATCTCTGGAAATCGAAAATGTATTAGTTGTATAAATATAAATAATAAAATAAATATTGCAATACAATTCACACAGCAACATCTAGCCATTCACCATCATTTCAGCCATCGGATGTCCACTGCTGGACATAGGATTCCTTAAATTATTTCCAGGTATTACGGTCGGATGCAGCAACCATCCACCGTAAACTTGCAGCATTGAAAAGATCATTTATCTTGTTGGTGGACGTCCGACGCTACGTTTGCCGATCCGTGGTCTCCACTTAAAAACCTTTTCGGCCACATCGGCCACCCGTTCTTCTCGCTATATGGCTAGCCCATTGTCACTTCAAAGGTCTATTCTAGATTAGTACAAAAAGATATGCAATACATACTAAATCTAATATAAAAATATTTACCAATATCAGGCATCTCATCATCATCACTGCTACTGCTGTCTAGGGTATTGAATGCTGGTTTCTTTGAGCTCATCGGTCCACATTCATCGGCTGGTGCATGCCATTTCCTTATAGGAATCGGGATAGCGCGCCGAGGTATCCGTTGCAACGCCTCGTGCATAGCGGGACCCCTGCCACGGCGCTGTTTTGTGGACGAAGGAGTTTTACCTACAAAATAACATATAAAATAAATATATAATAAATACATTTTGTTGGACAATTCACATGTAACATCTATTAACGTTTTGGGTACTAGATTACTGATAATAAAAGTATTAGACTATACAAGGCCGGGAATCAAGCCCGCTAACTTCTGTGCCACAGCCAGACCTTCGCCCGCCGCGCCACAGTTATCGACTCATGTGGATATCCTATTTAGGCGTCTCAGAATTTACACGTGGCTGTGGATCTTGATTTGTTTATGATAGAGTGTATACTATGTTAGTGTGATGCACTCACAATGCTTGAATAATACTGAGAAACAAATTATCTTTACTAATATTATAAAGCTTAAGAGATTCTTTCATTGATTGATTGTTTCGACAAGAACCGCTATACGCGCTAGTCCGATTTGAAAAATTATTTCAGTGCTGGATAGTACATTTATTTCTCGAGGTATATTATATAAACTTTATGTAGCTGGATAACAAAAAAACTCAAGTGAAGCTATCGGCTGGTTGGCTAGTACTAGTAATTAATAGTTCAGCATAACACTATACTGAAAGGAAGCCTTTATTATGATTATAAAACAACAGGAAAAGTTAAACTAAGACGGGAAAATAATATTCTACAAAGATTTTAATTATATAAACAAATTACCTGAAGATATTTTCTTTGGAGGAGATGAAGGTACTTTAGTTGGTGGTGGTGGGGGTGCCAAAGGCTCAGTTTTAACTGTGACTGGAGCATTCTCAACTAAACCTTGCTCCCTTTTAAAAACATCTAAAAATGTTTCTCCTAATGCTGGTTTACTGGATACCGTTGTCTGTGCACTATTACTGTTAATACTGTTAGGGGGAGACATACAACTTTCCACTTCTGGGCTTGTAATAGTATGAGGCTCAACAGTTTCCTTTTTAATATCCACATTATGGTTTTTAACTTTATGGACTTTGGTACTGGGAGTTTTTGATACATCTTTGTGTTTTTTTGAGTTGTAATGCCCGTTCGAAAGAACCTTCTTTTTGATTTCCTCTTTAACATCACCATTAGTAGTGACTATTTCTTCTACAATGGAATCTTGATTGTTCACTTCAGACTTAAGGTCAATGGAGTCTGGGTAGACAAAGGAATCATCGGTGTGAGAAACTGTTATCTCCCCTGCAATGACATCTGAATCGTGGAAGGTGTACAGTTCATTGGGATCAATTTTGAACTTAGTGTAAAAGTTGTCATTCACATGATTCATGTAACTTTGGTCATCCCCATTGTTATCTGGTATGTACATAACTTCAGCACAATTTCCAGGTACGGACTCCAACCCATTGACAGCCATTTTGTACTGGGTTGCGCAGCTTGTATCAGATATGTTTTGTGGAATACCTCCGAATCTGGGAAAAAAAAATTATAAAAATTCTGTTACAAGTAGAACCATAAAATAAACAATTTAAGTCTAAACAACCACTAAAAGGAACCATGAATGATAAAATCAAAGTCTAAAAATAATTATGTCTTCAATATTTGAAAGAATGCATACATCTGATAGAATCTCTCGCACAGTATATTGAGATTAGAATGTTTTACAATTAATTTAATTTCATTGTAAATTCTAGGAATAGATTAAACTGTTGACAAAATGCAAAATTATTGCAAATACTATGCGAAATACGTGGATTTAATGTATGTAGGTACATTCTTAAATAAATATTGCTGGACAATTCATAAAGCAACATCTAGCACCATGATAAGCTATTATTGGTTTAATAGAACAGCCTATATAATAATCCTTGCCATTTGAATAATAGAACACTGTCTTTACAAATATAAATAAATAAATATTGCTAAACAATTCACACAGCAACATCTAGCCCTGTAGTAAGCTTGAAGCTTGTGTTACGGGTGCTTATTTTTTATTCTAGTCTTTCTCCAATAACTGAATCTTTAGTCAGAGGAGTGAATAATAAATGCGATACAACTCACCCAACATTTTCTGTGGTGCTCATATAGGACATAATGTGTTCATTTTACAACTTATTCAAACAAACAGAAAGCATTCCTTTCAATAAACATACTTGGTCCCGCAGCATCATCCTGAAATTGCAGATTGGATTATTTTCTAGGAAGTAAAAAATGTAACTAATTGTTAGATAGGTATCAATTGCATAAATATTTTGATTTTTCAGGAGATTGTTTCCACTATGACAAATATTGACACCTGTCAAAAATTATACTTTTTTAGGACAATAACTTTGTTTGGAGCCTGAACGGAACATTGTACGTACAATTCACATATTAGAGATTAACCTGGCGATTAATGAAGGTATAACATCCTGAAAAACATCAAAGACGCACAAATAAAGAAAAACGACTCTCACATGTTTGGTTCATTGTTTCCAGGAAAATTCTAAACTATACAGTAGAGTTTATATTAAATTTCATAATGTGAGTATTTACACGGAATTATCTAGTGTTATTTGTAAAAATAAACAGGTTTTTAACGAATTTCTTTACGAAATCTTATAAACTCAACAACATCAAAACGAAGTGTTTGACAGTCTTCTGTTGTGTGACAGTTGACATTCCATCAAACAAAGAACATGAATCAAACACCAAGCAAACATGCTGAAAATTATAAAACAAAAATATTCAGAATGATTAAAAAATCAGTATTTATGGAAAAATAATCTCACTGGTCCCAAGATATTGATTTCAAGGATCTAGTAATCACAAAGATTATCATTTAGAAGTTGAAACATAAATTGATAACTAAATAAACTTTATCCAGTACAGTATTAGAACTACAGTTAAAATATGTAAAATTATGTAGGCCCAGGGCCGTTTATGCAAAGTCTAGATATAAAAAAAAATATATATTGCTGGACAATTTTACACAACGACATCTAGCCCCGTGGTAAGCTCAAAGCTTGTGTTACGGGTGCTAGATTTCTGATATACTTAATATAATATACATACATAGATAGATATTTTTTATTATACATACATAACACCCAGACACCCGAAACAAATATTTGCAGATCATACAAATATATAATTATATATTATAATATATTATAGACTGTTTATAACTGTCTAAGCAAAGTCTATATTAATATAGACTTTGCATAAATTATGATATAATAATAATCTGTCTGTCTGTATGACAATAATTGCATTATCTTAAAAAGTTGGCTTTGCCACTGAAATGCATTTACATCACAGTGTGTTTCAATATGACATATTAAATTAATTCACATTAGTAGTTTTTCACCAATCGTTGTATGATTAATTAGATTAATTAAAATATTTTGGCGTTTAACTAATATTAATATTAATGAAATTATTGTTTATGAATTGATTAGGACATAATTATTAAATCAAAATATTTTATTTAATAATGTTAAAAAACACTTCTTGTAAAGGACGTCTTCATCTATGTATGGGCTAGAGACCCCGTAAAGCCGCTCGCATTGGCAGAGTATTTTAGCGAGTACTGAGTAGGTATTCGACTACCTACTCGACTAAATTTTTGGTGTTCGCCCCACTAAATGACTCGCTGCTCGACTAAAATACTCGTAGGCTTACTAGGTAGTGCCATTATACGCTACACAGTGCTCTGGATTTTATCTTCTGACCAGCCTGAAATAAATTTAATAACAACCGTGAATTTGTTGATATTTTCTGAATCATTCACGTGAGTGAAGTCATATGCAAAAGGAAGTCAGGTAAAAATGAATTCTTCCTTTATGGTAGGTGAGAAGGCTCTATCTATTATCTGTGGTCTGATTTGACCATTTTTGTTTTGTGGCCATCTTTGTTTTGTTTTTTCAGCGGATACCAAAATGCACGTATTTATTATTTTTACTGGTATGATAGATATAATTTACAACACAATATAAGCCGGTTTAATATTACGAAGAACTCATATTAAAGTCATTTTAGTACGTGACTTCACAAATGATTTGACGTTTTACGTAAACCATATAATTTTAAACTTGGCGCCAATATATGGTCATGAGAACCCCGTTCCATTCATATTTGAAGCGTTGTTGTGAATTCAATATGGCGATATTTGATGTTGTACTATTTTGAAGGTACGTCAATTTGACGATTCTGTTATGTTTATTCCGGTAAATATCGTGTAAATTAGGTATTTTCTTTCTCAACAACTGTTTGCATTAAATATTTGAATAATCATACTAGTGTTTACGTTGAACGAGAGTTGTATGAGGAGTATTGTTTTGTTTGTGATATCCGATAATTTTTGTGATTATTCCATTGTCAAGTAAATTACATGATTTATTTCGGAGTGAATGTTGAAACGTGTTATTGCTATTAAACTATCAATATTTTGTGATGCTGCCTTCTGCTAAGATAAATGTGTTTCATACAAAATCAAGAACAAGATGGATAATTACGGTAATTACTCTTGATTAATATTCACCTGATATTTTAACATATCTTATTTTTCTTACAGAAGATTAAATGTTTTATACAAATGGGAGATAAATAATCTATTGGTTTGGTGCCCTATATTAGCGCCATAATAATTGATTCATTATTTGAGTACATAGTGTGTAGAGCGCTGAAGATCATGACAGACACACGACGAAGAGTGAAGCTATATGCTCTGAACGCCGACAGACAGTGGGATGATAGAGGAACAGGTCATGTTTCATCCTGCTATGTTGAGAGACTCAAAGGAACTTCACTGTTAGTAAGAGCAGAGTCAGATGGATCACTTCTTTTAGAAAGTAAAATACAACCTGATACAGCTTATCAAAAGCAACAGGATACTCTGATAGTGTGGTCTGAGGGTGACAACTTCGACTTAGCACTAAGTTTTCAAGAGAAAGCTGGATGTGATGAAATTTGGGAAAAGATTTGTCAGGTATGTTTTATAATAAACAGTAATTTAGCATGTTAGTGTACTAGTGAACTTATTGTTACTCAAAGGACTAAAATAAATGTGTAAAAACTAAAATAATGTGTGTAAATTGTGTTTTTGTTACAGGTACAAGGAAAAGACCCCTCTGTTGAAATCACACAAGATATTGTAGAAGAATCTGAAGATGAAAGATTTGATGAAATGTCAGATAGTGTACAGCCAGTGGAACTGCCAGCATGTGAAATGGGTCGTTTGGAAGACATTAGTGAGCTTGTGAACAGTTGTCTAGTATCCCCAGCCCGTAAAGACAAACTGGCAGCTGCAATAGAAAGTCAACATTACATCAAAAAACTCCTCAATCTCTTCCACATGTGTGAGGATATTGAAAATATTGAAGGATTGCATCATCTTTATGAGATCTTCAAAAGTATATTTCTTCTGAACAAAAATGCATTATTCGACACAATGTTTGCTGATGATACAATATTTGATGTTGTGGGCTGTCTTGAATATGATCCCGGTTTGCCACAACCTAAAAAGCACAGAGAGTACCTAAAAGAACTTGCAAAGTTCCGTGAGGCCATTCCTATAAAAAATCAAGATCTGCTTGCTAAAATACATCAGACATATAGAGTCCAGTACATACAAGATATTGTTTTACCCACACCTACAGTTTTTGAAGATAATCTTTTAAGCACACTGTCCAGTTTTATATTTTTCAATAAGGTAGAAATAGTAAAGCTTATTGAAGAGGATGAGAAGTTTTTAACAGATTTGTTTAAACTGCTAATGGATAGTAAGACACCAGATACTAAACGACGAGATCTAGTGTTGTTTCTAAAAGAGTTTTGTAATTTTTCACAAAATTTGCAACCACAAGACAAAGACGCTTTCTATAAGACATTGGTTACACTGGGAATGCTGCCAGCATTAGAGATCACACTAGGCATAAAGGATCAAAAAACGAAGACAGCATCAATAGACATACTCACATACATAGTTGAGTTTTCACCCTCAGTAGTGCGGGATTATACATTGCAGCATGCAAATAGTACAGAAGAGGTATGAATATCTATAAATCTTAGGTTAAGTGTTATCTTTGTGTTATGACAATCGATCAATTTAATCATATTTTTATCATTCCAGGAGCGGATGCTATTGAATATTGTGATAGAACAAATGCTCCGAGATAGAGACCCTGAATTGGGGGGTGCTGTGCAACTAATGGGTGTATTACGTATACTGCTAGACCCAGAAAGTATGCTAGCGTCTGTGAACAAAAGTGAAAAGGCAGATTTCTTAAATTTCTTTTACAAACACAGTATACAAACGCTTATAGGTAAATATTGTAAATTAGCTTCCGCCCCGCGGCTTCGCCCGCCTTATAATATTTTTATAATATTATGTAAAAAGTATCCTATGTCCTCATCCTGTTGTATAGCCATTTTAACCATTTTTAGCCAAATTAGTGAAGCCGTTCTTGATTTATGAATAATAACAAACACAACTTTATTTTATGTCCATAGATATTATCTCTCAAAATATACACAGTTTACATAAATGCTATTTATCTATTATCATAGTGAGATTTGACATATCCAATGAGAATCTTGCTAGTATACTAAAGTTACTAAAATAAAATCTTTTTGTGATTCCACAGCACCGCTATTAGAAAACACAACAGGTGAAAAGCCATTGAAAGAAGACTACCATACAGTGCAGCTATTAGGATTGGTATTAGAAATCTTGGCTTTCTGTGTGGAACATCACACTTATCATATCAAGACCTGCATATTGAATAAGGTAAATTAAACTAGTAGTAAATTATTTCCTGTTCATATCTGAACTAGGATTTATGAGTCTAGTATTGTATGTCTTACATCCCTAAGTAGATCGGGAAGATCTATCATAATAATATTGAGAATATCACCGAGAAACTCTGTTGTTACTTCTAATTCAGATTCAGACAGAATCTAGTACTTGACTCAAGAGGTTTTCAAAATAAAGTATCTTTGACTAACTAAGACTGAATGTATTATTTATAATGTGATTGATCTTATATGAGAATATCTTTTACAGGATCTCTTGCGTCGCATCCTAGTGTTGATGAGGTCGACGCACACATTCCTAGTGCTAGGAGCTTTGAGATTCATGCGAAAAATAATTGCATTGAAGGATGAGTACTATAACAGATATATCATCAAAGGAAATCTGTTTGCTCCAGTCATTGATGCTTTCCTTAGAAACAATGGAAGGTAGGATTGCGATTTAGAGCATAATATAAAAAGTCAAAGACAATTTATAAAACTAGAAGTGGCAATGAAGTGATCATCAAAAACCATTCTTGTTATAGCCTATATAGTCTCCCTCGATGTTATAATTCTTTAAAATTAATAAGAGTATAATATTTTAGGACTCACATACAAAACATAAACAAATGCAAAACATAGATTTTCTCTTTGTTGTTTCGTAATTTTTCATATGGACTTTTGAACCAAATAACTAAATGCTTACTATAAATCAATTTTATAATTTTTCCAGGTATAATTTATTAGATTCTGCGATACTAGAATTATTTGAGTTTATAAAACTGGAAGATGTGAAATCCCTATGTTCGCATGTTGTCGAAAACTACGGCAAAATTCTAGAGGATGTGGAATATGTTCAGACATTCAAGGCTTTGAAAACGCGGTATGATCAGCATCAAGACAAACTCAAGGAAAGAGACAGAGGTATGTATTCTATACCGTCATTAATCTACTATATAAAAATAAGTCGGGTTTTCCTTCCTGACGCAATAAATCTAGAGCGCACATACCGATTTCCACAATTTTGCATTCGTTGGAAAGGTCTAGGGCTGTGGAGCCGCAGGGCGGAAAGCTAGTTGAATATATAAAAAACAAACTAACTTACTCCATGACCGACATAATATGCTCAATGCCCTACATATTTATAAATAGTATAGATAGATAGTACTAGTATTAGTATAGATAGATGTAATTAAAAATGTTAATATTTTATTTTTGAATTCCAGTGAGCGGCAGTGTAGGCGTAACCGAGGCAGTAGTGCCGTCTCTCCTCCGCACGCGGTACCGGCGCGAGGCGCGGCAGCCGGACGAGGAGGAGGAGATGTGGTTCAACGACGACGACGAGCTGGACGACGAGGCGCCGCTCGACGCGGCCGCGCCGCATCCGCACGCGCACCACGCGCTCGATGCTATTGGTATGTTACTTTACGAACTGCCTTACTGCAGCAAAGCATTGCCCGCGTTCTCATGGATCATCTATCAGGTGGATCAGATAGCTGTTATATCAGATAGCATCCATCATCAATAACACACTCGACTTTCATTTCGAAGATTGTGGGTGCACCCCTACCGCGTACTTTCGGATTTTCCTTCTTGATAATGTATATGCGTTTCGAAAATACATGCTCTAACGATGAAGGCAAACATCGTCACCGGCAGAAAACCGGCATGTTCTGAGAGCTTTTAAAGGTTTGAAGGACATGTAACATGCACCAACCCATACTTAGCCAGCGTGGTGAAATAAGGCCTTATATTTCTCGTCAAGAGAGAAGTCTTGTGTCCCAACAGTGGTAATGTAAAGGGGTGATTATGATAATAACATCATAGAGGCATGTGGATGCAAGCTGCAATTGACCATAATATATAGAAGTCATATATGGAGGACTGTGTCCAGCAGTGGACGTCCGATGGCTGAAATGATGATGATGAGGCATGGGCGTCCAACTAAGAGCCCTAGTTCTTATTTCATATACTTATTTATGGCGACGTAGGGCAGAACATACATTGTGGATCACTAATTATTAATTTGTATTGTACCAAATAATACCTAATAATAAATAATAATCAATTTATTGGTAAGATATTTTACAGTTCAAATAATACAAATTTCAAATAAATAAATAGCAATCATAATAAATGTCAAATAGGTTACACAGTACATCAAGAGATTGGTGACAGAGTTGTTGTTGTTTATTAAATAATTCTAAATTTAAGTCGTGATTAGGCTTAAAATGTAAACAAGAGATGTTGCATAACAGATAATTTTAATTGATTATACATATATGTCAAGGAGCAATTGCAACAACAGATAACACAATCCATAAGATGCATTAGTATTAAAACATTATATAAATGATTTTAGTACTAATTATAATCTTTCTTACAGAGGAGGCTGTATAAAATATGTATTTGTATAAATTCTCGTATAAAAACACATTCATTCAGTATAAATCATCATAAATACAACTTATTATTACTATTAACTATTATGTTCCATAACTGGACAAGGGTGTCATAGGGTTTTTTTTTGTGAGTCAGTGATCGCTTTAACTTGGGGCAGTATAAAGAACGTCGGTATCTGTCGGATAGTACATTTATCGAGGATGGCTTTAGCCTATATTATATAAACTATTATGTAGATAACGTAAAAAAAACGCATGCGAAGCGAATGCGAATCATTGCGAAGAGTATATAAAAATGAATCCCCTTTTCCCTTGATCACGCGTGAACGGTTGGGCCGATTTAGGTGCTATTGGTTTTAAAAGTCATAGTAGCCCAGGGAAGGTTAAACCGGTGAGAAAACATGGATATGAAGCAGGCAAAGCTTTTGGCGGGTCATACTATAAACATGTATTTTAAATATATCCGTCCAATATTTTTAAATTTGAATTTTGTGAAAGTAAACTAACGTTACATACATGTTCTGTTGTATTTTATTCTAGAGTGGTAACGCATTTCCTTTACGTTACAGGCAAAATCGTCGAGAAGAAAGTGTGTGCGGGCAGCGTTGACGTTGCGAACGGTCCCAGCAGAGTCCTGCTGACGACGGCCGCGGCCAAGCCGGCGCTCGCCGACGTTCAGGTATCCGAGCCCAGATTACTCAATAAGGTAAACTTTTAGTTTCCTCACGTCCCTACTTCGCTTTCCTCTGGGCAGCACAGATAAGGCTTTTGAGGACTGTATATGACGACTTTTCATCATTTGCTATCTTGCTATACAAAACCAATACTTTGAAAAAAAATTAACTGTGGGTACTATGTATATCCTCCATTTTTGTTTTTTACTTTCGAAAATATGCCAATCATAGACTTGATACATGCTAATGAAATGTGACGGTATGTATTTAAATGATATTGATGTATGAAAAGTCGTAGTCTACAATCTTCAATTATTATAAAATTAACTTCTACACTATTGCTTAACATGCTCCAGAATGCCTAAAAGCTGTAACTAAACGCTCTTTCCTTAAGACCTTTAAGCTCTATCATTGATTTAATTTACTACACTAATTGTATACTGGTTTTTGTACTGTTTCATATTCAATTGCATCTGAATTCACAAACATTTATTTTCTTGAAAATAAGTATGATTTGGTTATTTACAAGACAACAACTGGCTATCGATTCACCCTTTTATTAGCTTGAATCCCATATTATCTATATTTCATTAACCTGAATTGCTAGTTTTCATTTAAATTTAGCACTGATTGTGTGTGGCTTGCATAATTATTGAATTTTAGTTAACATTGGCACACACATTATTTCAATTTCAATGTCAACTTAATTAAACTGACGTTGTGAACGGTTAATTATACCTTTATGCACGTATCGACTTTTAAATTGGAAGAATTTCTGTAGTCTTGACACTGGCAGAAAAGTGGCAACACAGAACCACATTGCCATACTCAAGTCAAGGATGTTTGAACCTCATGGCATTATAAGAAAGAAATATAACGTGGTATATAATTTACAGGGTCTTGTAGACTACGACGGCGATTCGGACGAAGAAGAAGACGGCGGCTGTGGCACGAGCGCTAACAGCGACGAGCGCGACGCCAAGCGGCCGCGACTCGCGTAAACACCCCACGGAGTATACGTGCCTCGCTACTGTGCGCCCAGTGAACCAGGTGACATCATGCCAACCACTCGAAACGTCCGGTCTTACCACGTGGTGTCTAGGTGCATCGCGGATATCCTCAGATCAATTGAACCAGTTGACACACTCGCGGTTTTATCATGGTGTGGATCCTCAGATCGTCTTCCATGTTGACGGCATTCTCGTTCCGCGGTTGTTGTGGTTATTAAAACTAAATTATTTCAATTGATTATCAATCTCACGTTTAACTTGCATGGTAGATTTCTCAGGCATTAATTAGTGCTTGTTTTCTCCGAGAAATGCAAGGTATACTATTGGAAAGAATTAAATCAATTTTTGTGTGATCACCTAATGTTGATTTAGCTTGGTGTTCAATTTTGCATTTCAATGGTTATAATAAGCTCTATATGAGTTTATTCACAAACCTTGATTTGATGTAAATTTAATGGGAATACATAGGTCAAATTAACGCTCCAATTATCCTCATTCTTGCACAAAATTAATCAAAATATATCTTAAATTAAATAATGCATATAAGATTAGTTTTTGTAACTAGTTCAATGGTTTCTGTTGATTGGTATACTATACTAGACTATGGGCGTGACCTACAAATATTTTAGGGTCATCTCCATTATTTGTAAATAAGAATTACTAACACTTGAGTGTTCTACTTGATTAGTTTGTGTATGAAGCCGTTCATACAAGTAGTGTATTTTTTCAGTTGACATCAGAGTGTAGAAGAAAATTTTGGTTTCATGGTGTATCTAAAAGTTAGATTACTTTTGTCAATGATTTAAATCGAAAAGTACAAAGAAATTTTAAGTGGGGACTTAAACATAGGAATAATAGGACATGAAACCGAAGTATGCAATGTGAATGTGTAAAAATGTATGTATTTATGAAAGAAAATTTCTTATTGGAACATATGACCAATCATATTTAAGTATGTTAATCATATGTGCTGAGGAATTGCTACTAGGTAACTTAAAGGTTGAGTTCTGTTCATATTGCAGCCCAACTTACATTATGGAGCTGACAGGTCGATGGATTACATTATTTTAGAATAGGCCCATGTTCCAATCCCTTCCAAGAAAGTCTTCGTAATAATATATATTAACACCAGACTAATTTAATGATTTTAGTTGTTCATGTATGTATCTTGTACTGTTTTAGAAAGTAACAAAGCTGTTTTTGTTTGACCTCTTTGCTTCACTATGTACCTTTTCAATATTAGCAGATCTTGGCTTTACCACATCAAGATTCACCTGATCTCGACAATTTAATTTTCACAAAATTGATTTTAATAATGCGAATATTTTTTATGGTTGTTTCTTTATTTTGCACAATTTTTCACTAAATGCTTTGTGTTGAGCTTTTATGAGATTTTAATGCAATTTTGTATTGTTATGTCCTTGGCTTTTCATAGTTCTGGTATTTAGTAAATAAGATTATTTATCACTCATTATTTATACTTATTAATAATTATAATTAATTAATTATTCAATATTCATATAAACATATAGAGTAGCATTTTTACTTTAGTCTCCTGTGTAATATGCATGTCTGTTATGGTTGTATGTGCCGAATCCCTCATAATACTTCTGTGTATATCTCACAAAAGCTCAACATCTGTTGAGAGTATAGCTTTTTAAATTGTACATGTAGTTACCTATAATATTGGATTCTAACTCGTTTGTAATCACGCAAAATGTTAAAAACTATTTTTAATGTATCCCAATACATTTTGTAATGATATGGAATTATTTACCAATATATGTACATTCAATTGTTGCTTCATAAAACATGCAGTGATTTCATCAGGTCCATTTCATAAGACTAACATTGTTTTTTTTTATCTGATTTAATTATTATTCTTCAAGTCTTGATTCGTTTAGATGCTAAGTGTATTTTCCGGTAAAATAAGTTGATTTCCATGTACCTGCTGTTGTTAAACGCTTGTGTACTGTTTGAAACTTAGAAAATTGATAACATTTTTATGGAATAAAATATTAATATATTAAGAATATTATCAATTTTTGCAAATTAACTTGTATGGATGACACTACTCACCTTATCCATACAAGAGTTTTATGAAATTGATTTAGATGCTATTTGTTGATGTGATAGATCGTCAACACTTACATGTCTGCATTCTTGTTAATTAAATGTTATTGTAAATGCTTCTAGGTTACACAAGAAAGATAAATGTAGTTAGTTTCTGTTACCGAACATTGGTTCCATTTGTTTCTTTGAAACCTTGAAAATCATCATGCATTTTGTGCCCTTAAAAAAACCCACTTAGATATGTTACTGTTGATGATCTCTTACACATTTCTTTGAGTGAAATTTATGTGTCCTATTATCAGTATTACATTATCTATACTTTCAACAAACCTTAACCCACTCTCGCTTATGATTGTAGCTTTTTTATAATGGCAAAAGTAATGTGTATGTGATAAAAGTATCTGATTAAGATCCATATTATTTTACTTTAAACTCCTAGTTTAATCATGCGTATAATATGTAAATAATATTAGATTTTGTAATAAAAACTATCTTCAATGAATTTAGATGCTTTTGATACTGCAAGACGTCTGCGGATTGTCAGTACCTACTTAATTTTGGGAACTGCTGAATATCATAGGAAAAGTTTCTGATTGATATTTTACCATAAAAGGGCTAATAGCTAAAGTAGGTGCTTTATTTCTATAAAAATGAACTTTTAAGCCATTCCTTATTACAGCGTCTTTTAATTTTTATGACCAAGCATTATGTTTGATCATGCTTTCATTCAATTGCATTCTTTCAGTATATAGAAAGCTTCCATTTAACCTTAATCGTAATATAATTTTAATTTTCTGGTTAGCTCTGGAAAATATAACTTATCCATGCCATTATTATATAGTTATCAGATATAATTTTGGTCATCTCATAAAGGCGGCTAGAACACATCGTTAGATTTACCACTTTTAGAAATCCTTATATTGAAAGCACAATGTAAATTACTTGTGTGTTGTTTATAATTTATTTATTATCGCAATATTTTATTGGATGACTTTTTTTCTGCGCTTAGTACAGTTTCTAAGGAACACTATTTGATCAGCCCTATTCACATAATATCTCATCTAATTAAAATACATATCAGTAAGAATATGTATCTGATAACATTGATCTCTGTAACCACACTTTCTGCATAATATGATGGTCACACGGCGTCCTTTCTTCATTGAAACCTCTTGAGCACATGCACAGTTAAAGCGAGGCGTACACAATCTTTACACGCGTGAGGTAAATTTCTCTGAATATATTGTAAATAGTAATAACGTTTTGTGTAAAATTTTATTTTGAAATATGCCAAAACCACGTGTAAGCTAAAATAAATAGCATCGAGCTGTCAATTAGATTTATACGATTTCTTATTCCTTGACTACATTACTCACAGGTATCTTTGATATCTAAAGGAGTAAAGTGGGGCCTGATGGTGACCCTTATATCTAAATTACTCTAGTTGGTGTTCTTGTCAGATGTTATTCATCACGAATTGTTTGAAGTATTTAAATGGAATTCACTATTCATAACGTTTGACCATGGCGCTAACTTAGAGTAACCTAGGTAGGTATATCTATGCAAGTTTTAAACTATTTTCCTGGAGCGGAATAGGCCCTATTCGAAATACGAAGCTACGGAAAGTAGAAGGTAATGACAACTATTTTTTATCTGTCTAGGTGGATGACCATCATAACTAATTTATACACAGAATAAAATTAAATAGATTTACTTATTGGCAAGATGTATAAATAAGCTTACTTATATAATGCTATTATTATGATGTCACTAGTTAAGTAAGCAATATAAATATAAGGTAATTCGAACGATGTTGTTTTAATTTAAACGTAGCCTGCACTATTTGACAAAATAATACAGTATTAAGTTTGAGTACCTAAGATTTATTTTAAAGTAAATTAATGATAAAGATATCATAGGTATTAGGTAAGACAAAGATCAAACGCTTCCAATAACAGTCAAACATTTTACATAGGGAACCAGTCCGAATGAGATAGCAATACTATTTATTCCAGTCACATTCCTTAACTTTTCAGTTTATATCATAGGATTCAAATCTAATGAACACACATCAAAAGCTAGGTATATATAAATATATATTATCTTTACATATCACATCATTATGATTGACAGATGATTAAAAGGACACTACAGGACCCGATTGAAATACGTAAGTAGCAGAATATGTAAAAGTAGGTAGGTACATAAATACCTAGTAGGTTCTTGCTTTCCTATCTATGTATGGGAATCGGACCCGCTACCTTCTGCACCGAAAGCCACGGGTTTATCGAAATAAACTATCAATGCCCCCCGTGCATTGAATGTGTTAAGCATAGTAAACTTGGTGTAACAGAGGTACTTATGCACATTACCAAGGCTAGCTAAAAGTAGTTACACGACAAATTATTAAAAAAAAACGTAATGGTACTTATTTCAAACCCATGTGACGTAAATAATCATAAATTAAAGGTTAGTGTTGACGACTTCAGTCTTCAGCTTGGAAGCCAGAGCGCGGCGCAGCTGCATCGCGTCGGGCGGCGGCGGCGGCGTGGCGCCGGCCAGCGCCGCGGCGGCCATGCGGGCGGAGCGCGGCCTGGCTTTCGGCTGCGAACCCTCTCCACCTTGGACGATGACACCATTTATTTAAGTTATGAAAGGAGATCTTGTTATAATAAATATCGCTGGATAATTCACACCACTCGGCCCGTGGTACCTAAGCTCGAATCTTGTGTTAGGGGTAGGTAGGTTATAGGTTACACAGTAGGTTAGCCGATATCATAAATGAATACCTACAGGAAAAAAATATCTATGTAGATATTTTTTTATTACCAAGGTATATCTACCTACATTATATATCCGGTAGGTACAAATATCAGATTGTAAAACACTAGGACGTAATAGGTACGGAATGATATCGAGATATAAGATTCTGCACTGAAACAGTTCAATAGTAAATTTAAAGTTTACCTGCAGCAATATCATCATCATTTTCAGCAGCGCCGAGACGTTTCTCGCGAACTTGCTTCTTCAACGCTAATAGCTTGTCTCGCTGCTGTTTCAAGTAATCCTGACGCGCTTTCACCTCTTCCTCGCTTACCTAGAAATAAAGTACCAACATAGGCAGATAGACATAGATATTATTTGTAATATATTTTGACAATCGCTTGCACAGAAAGACATCGCTGCCCGCGTTCTAGTCCCTAATTAAATCCCTTTGTCGGTATGATGACACCCACGGGAAGAAATGATGGTTTGATACATTTTCACATTTTATTATTTAAGCCAGAGCACCACACGGCAGTTACAGACCTTGACCTATAAAATATTTCTTACCTCAACTTTCTTAGGAAGCTGCTTTAGTGGTTCAATAACTTTATCGTCTAATTTATCAGGGCTAGGTAAAGTTGATTCTGCAATTTCTTCTTTTTTCTCAAAGCTGTGAAGTTTGGACAGCAGGCTTTTCTTCTCAGCGACTACATCTTCCGGCGGCACAGGTGCTGTATCCTCAGTTTCGTCGTCATCAACAAGTTGCAACCTAAAACATGATGAATGTCAAATACCTACCTACATTTTAGTAATACTCACTTAACTTTTGGCCAACTGCTAATATGTGTGGCAACCCTATCGAGAGAGAGAGAGAGTAAAAGTTCAAACATAATGGGTAACCTATTACAATCACACACGTCTTTCATGTAGGTAGAAGATATTAGCACTTCAACAAGAAAATGCTTTTTAAGAGTCGCACATTAGAATAATTATCTGTAAGATTCTTGTAAGATTACCAATAATTATTACTTAATCTTTTGTTTTGCTATAGTGTAGGTAGGTATAGTAAAACCATTTCTAAAATGTACGCCCCTCCACCGAATTTTGTATTTTTTTTTCTGTGTATTCTGTTTTTTTGTATTTCCTCTCACACGTTGAAATCATCACGGTTTTGTGGAGGGGAGTTCATTTTTAGGATGGATCATCTATACCTACTTATTCTTTAGTTCCACCATCACGTCGTCACAGTCAGGCCATTCATCGGTTTCCTCACTCCGAGAAGTATCGAGATCTTCGTTCTCCGATAAAAAGAGGCTCGGCATTGTGCCAAAGCGCCTCTCAATCAGTTCCAATGCCTGTAAGTAAATCCATCAATTATCTTTTTTTTTTTTAATATGGGAGACGAGTCGATTTGGTCAGTTATGATATATGAGGAAGTCTAACTAAATGAACCTGTTGCTACAAAACTCCAAAATTAATTAAACAGGTAGGTATAGATGATCTTATCTTAAAATGAACTCCCACAAAACCGTGATAATTTCAACGTGTGTGAGGAAATACTTATTGCATCAGTATACTTGTGTGCGTGCTACAACTTTACTGTAAACATGGACTCATCCGCGCACTGCGTTGTCAATAAGATGTGCGACCAATCCCGTGTAGGCATTTGTATGGCGGGGAGCGCGCTCTTTGTTTGAGTGACACGTCCGTTCAGTCGCGCGTTCGCACTAGTTGGTCGACAGATCCAGTCTTTCTTTCATAGTGACACCGTGGAGGCTAGACATTTGGCAAGTTACACGTTCGTCGACATCGTTAGTAAAAAAGTACAAAATGTATGGATTTGACATAAACCTATTATCATTATGGTCTAAGCTATTACGCACATCAGAAGTTAGCGATGCCACATGTCTAGGGGCCCGTTTGTTTATACGTCATTGAACATCCAATGACAAAGATCAATTTATGTGTGTTGTATCTATACACCTTTTTGCATGTACGTGTAACCGCGGTGGAGGGGCGTTCAGTTTAAAAATGGTTTTACTATACCTATGTCATGAATTTAAATCTTGGATACTTTCAGCTCTTAGTTAGGTAAATAACTAACTTGTACCGTTGTACCTAGTGTAATAAGTGGATGCCAACCTAATAAATTCACGTTAGGTGTTTTAGTGATGGCTAAGTTACCTGTAATTGAAGCTCTACATTCTTATGTGTCATCATTTTCACGAACATGTCGTAGTCATTGGCCGCCCAGATCTGTTCAAACAGTCTCTTGTGAAAATAAGCAGGGAGCCCCGCCAAGTCCCGAGCTGAAAGCTTGCAGGCCGCTTCGAACTGGTCGGCTGTTATCCCTATGTCTTCCATGAATGAACCTAACATTACATCCACCTGGAAATCACAATATTAAATTCGGCAGTTAGTATTTTTGCGTGCTTGGTAGAAGTCGCGCAAATTTGTTAATAACCAATGAAATATTGCTAAGGGCCTTCTTACCAGATTCCGGTACTCATCATGGATCTTTTTGTACTCTGGTCTTTCAAGGACTTCTCCGCTGTCGGTCGGTTCAAATGCTAAAATATAAATTGGATAATTAAAGAAAAATCCGTTCTATATATCTAAAAGGTAGATACCTACGTACATGGATATCTACTAAAGGTGTAGGACAATTAAAAAAACTCACGTAATGATTTCTCTTCAATAAACGTTTGCAGGGGCACATTCCAGACAGGTCCATGTAGAAATCCCACAAGTGAGTCAAATACCCACGCATTTCCATCACCCTCCATTGTTCATTTAGATATTAACAGCCTTTCCCAATTATCGATAGGTTTGAAATGCAACCTGTTTGCAATACCTAGATACCAAAGTTTTATCCTGCTTAATAGTTTAGGAAATTTTACAAATGCGTCAGTATTTGTGATGACGTCTATTTATGTTTTCTGTTGTTATGGTTACCCCTAGTGTTGGTAGACGTCTAAAGCTCATGTCTTACGGAAAAAGTTGAAACTAGTAGTTAGTACCTACTATCATAGATGTAAAATAAAAAGCAAAGGGAGGCCTTTGTCCAGCAGTCGGCGTCCAACGGCTGACATGATGATGATGATGCTGAATGTACAGGGTGATTGGTAGATGGGTGCAAAGCTTCTAGGGGATGGTAGTGTGGACTATTTGGAACCATTTAAGCCATAGTTGTCTTAACCGAAGTCGGACTATTTTTTTTTATGAATTTTTTACGGGATACAAGGAAAATACCCAAAATTTTACAGTTAGTTGCTAATAACTGCCAGTTTAAAAGGCTAGTTAATTATTTTTTGTTTAATTTAAGTTAAGCTATGTGTAAGCAATCTACCAAAACTTGTTTTTAGGTATCTGAGTCATTAGCCATTTTTTTACAGACATTTCAAACTTACGAAAATGTTCTGCGATTTACGAAAACCATTTTTGACGTTGTTTAAAAAAAAAACTAATGGTGCTATTTTTGTTCAAACCTTTTTAAAAACATGGGTGGTTATTACTCTTTCTTTTGAGGTATCAATTAAGCGAATATCTCAAAAAATATTGAAATTATGATCCAAAAACCAAATTAAGGGAGAAAATTCAAGGCAACTTTAATGAAAAAATAGGCAGATTATCGAATTGCTGAAAGTGACATACACCACGTGGAATCTGGAGTCAACCCAGACACAATCCTAACGTCAGTTGGTCAGTTTTAAATATTAGGACACCTCTACGAGCATTGGAAGATCGTTTTGAAGAAATCCCAAATAATTATTACCATTTAAGGTATCTGGTAAGAAGTGGGGCCCAATCAAAGTTCTGCCAATTACTCCAGCCCACACATTGATAGAGAATTTCCTCTGTACTGACACCTGCTTTTTCCAGTGTGGATTTCTGCCCTTGTTGGCCTGTTGGTGAAGGTTGTGAAAGTTTGTTATGCCCTGTCTAGAAAATTTACTTTTATTTGTCCACAAGATTGATTTTAAGAATCACGCATTGAAGATGCGTTGATGTCTCTGTTGAGGAGAAAACGGCAGAATTGGATTATTTTCCCGGTATCTTGCTCTTCCAAACCTGGCAGACCCGGCCCATGGAATAAATACTTATCATTTTTGTGCATAATCCACATACACATCTTCTATTGTGAAATGTTAAGATTTTGAGCTACTACGCTAGTGATGGTAGTAGGATCCGCTTAGAATGCTGCCAAAATCTATTCCTCGACCGTAGAATTGTGTCTGCTTATCTTATTATCTCTGAATCTGGAGTCATACACGCATAAACCACTTATTTATGCCACTTTCAGCAATTCGGTAATTTGCTTTTTTTCATTAAAGTTGGCTTAAATTTTCTCCCTCAATTTGGTTTTTGTATCATAATTTCAACATTTTTTGAGATATCCTCTTAATTAATACCCCAAAAGAAAGAGTAATAACCACACATGTTTTTAAAAAGGTTTGAACAAAAATAGCACCATTAGTTTTTTTTTTAAACAACGTCAAAAATGGTTTTCGTAAATCGCAGAACATTTTCGTAAGTTTGAAATGGCTGTAAAAAAATGGCTAATGACTCAGATACCTAAAAACAAGTTTTGGTAGATTGCTTACACATAGCTTAACTTAAATTAAACAAAAAATAATTAACTAGCCTTTTAAACTGGCAGTTATTAGCAACTAACTGTAAAATTTTGGGTATTTTCCTTGTATCCCGTAAAAAATTCATAAAAAAAAAATAGTCCGACTTCGGTTAAGACAACTATGGCTTAAATGGTTCCAAATAGTCCACACTACCATCCCCTAGCAGCTTTGCACTCACCTACCAATCACCCTGTACCTTTTTTGTGACTATCGAACATATTTAAAATGTCAATAATAAAAAGTCAACCGTAGCACAGCGAAATAGCCACTCATTCAAAAACATAGTCAAGAATCGATGTTGTTGTGTTGAGTAGATTTTCATTTTATCACATAAAATTGCAATTAAGCAGACAAATAATGGGTAGCCGTACCTTACTTGAGTGCGATAATGTCAACGGAGTGAAATTGTCCTTGAAAATGCTGACAGGCTACCTTTCAAATGTATCGAATTCATCCATTACACCAAAATCAAGAAAATTTACTATTACTTACAAAAGTGAAAGAAATAGGAGTTCGTGGGCTAAAACTTCATTGTTTGTGGCTATTCTATTTAACATTGTAGTGTTTAGTTATATCCGTATAAGTATTACGGCATTTGCCTACATTACAATAATTTGTTCCTTCCTGGCATATTTCTGGATCACACACAGTGTTCAATCAGGTAACTTACTTAATCAACTAGGTATAGGTTGTTTTATTTTAATATCAAATGATGAATATTACTTACATTGGAAGTTTGTTTTAGAAACCCTTCTAGTTATACCAACAGTTGGAATACAAAGCGCTGTGAAATATGTGTGGGGCAAAGAAGATAATTTTATATCATGGAATAGTATTGATGATGTTATTATCAATGAAGTTGTAAAAATGGTAACTATACTTACATTGTTCAATACAATATTGATCAATTTGTGAAATGGGTGCTATAATAATGTTAGGTATCCAAAAAAGGCATCAAGAACTTACACATGAAAAATAAAATTACTAAATCCTTTGTTTTAGTTATATTTCAAAATAATGATTGACTTAAGAAGGTATACTAAGTAATAATATCTCAATTAATTTTTCAGAATCGAGTTTTATTTTTCCTGACAGTATTGGTTAAACCAAACTCAGAATCAAATAATAAAAATACTTTGAAATTGATGCCTATGTTTCAAGTAAGTACCTATTTATAAAATTGTTTTTTAAAAATGTTTTTTATGTAGACATAGTTTTCTGCTAAGAATACACAACATGTTTTTATTTTCAAAATAGGTTTAACATAAAAACTGTCGTGGTTTGATAAATTCATATTGAAATAAACGGGCAATACACGAACCTTATTTACGTAGACTATTGATCAACCGTTTCGTCCCATAACGTGGGACATCTTCAGGATCAAGGACACTGCAAGGACACGGATCACGAACGCTCGCCGGTCCGCAATGCACTGCGGCGCGCGGCGCGTTGCGCGCGCGCCGACAGCTCCTGGCGGGGCGGGGGGTGAGCGGGAGGGGGTGATACAGCGCGTTGGGTAGTGGTGGCTTGCGAAGTCTCTTCCTCTGTTACTTCAGAAACATGTAAACACACCGAGCTGACACTATCCGTCATAGGCTCCGCGTCGTTCCCGAAGACTTCACGTAAACACGGTTTCCAAGCCGACGGCAAATTCCATCCACTGTCTCTATTGAAATTCGGGCGTCGTCCGATTTCTATCGCCTCTCGGATTTTTCTAGGGACAAAGAACTTTTCCCTAGATAAAACCCGGGCTCTGTCAAACCGGACATAATGCGCCGGCCCTCCTTCAATGCAGTGTTCTGCTAATGCCGAGCTGTCCGTGTCTACGTTCTTCATCGCGCGAATATGTTCGGTGAGTCTCGTGGAAACGTTTCTTTTGGTTTCACCTATGTAACACTTCCCGCAATCACACGGAACCATGTAAACTCCTGGCACCTCCAATGGAACCCTATCTTTCGGAGAGCGTATTAAGTGCCTCAATTGTGTACATGGACGGAAAATAGACCTTATGTTGTACCTATCTCTTAATAAACGGCCTATTTTATCCGTTAATCCTTTTACAAATGGTAAGTATGTAACCGCTCTCTCGACAGACAAAGTTGTCTTCTTCACTGAAGAATCCGCAATACGGCGGCTATGCCTCCAGCTGTACCCATTTCTCTAAAATTTCTCTAAATAAGGTTCGTGTATTGCCCGTTTATTTCAATATGAATTTAGGTTTAACATATTACATAACTTAAAAAGAAATATCTTAACCATCTTAATATAGGGTTTTGTATAATATTATGTTTAATTTACTATTAAGTTTATTTATAAAAATAGTGCTTTGCTTCATAAAATACTGAAAAGATAATATTAAAATAAACTACAAATACTTGAAAGAGTTTCGACTCTGTCTAACAGATTGTCTAATTCATCCTTTTATTTTTGTTTACAGAATACAAAGCCGAGATTGGTGATGTTAGAAAAAGTTTACACTGAACTCCAAGTAATAATGAGGGAAATTGTCAAAGACCAGACCAACGGCTCAGGCGATAAAGGGTAGAAGAACACAACAAATTCTAATTCTAATATACTGTAGACTCTACAGATACTCTACAGACAGTGCAGATTTACTGTAGAAGAACATTATAGAGTAATTATCAGCACTGACAACTCACCGTGGAGACTATTGTGCATTGTGGCCCTGCCTAACTCGGCGCTTACCACCCCACTCCTTGATGTAGTGGAGTAAGACCTTTGGTTCTTTACAGATCTCTTTCAGCATATCTGAGGATGTAGGCCGTGCTAGAGCATCTATGAGGTGCAAAAAAGATTCAAAGATTCAAAGATTCGTTTATTTGGCCCTATTTGTGCCATAGCCCTGTCTCTTTTCTGGCCTCTTCGGTGGCTGTGCAATGTACAACATTTTAAAGTCATATTTTATAGTGATTAACTCACACTTTCTAAATATTCGAAAATGGTTTAGAAAAGACCACAATGAAATCTTGGCTATGTTGTGATCTTGTAATTTTTCGACCGTTTTCTAATAAAACTAACTTCTAACTTATTACATATTGAGGTACCTCATATTTTTACTGTTATAGGTACATTCATTTTGTACATTTACATCACTATTATTAGTGTTATTTATTATTATCTAAGAGCCAAAGATACTCTTTAGTCAATAGGTATAATTTTATAAAATATTAAGCAATACTTTATGAAAATTCCTGTATAGATTACATTCCTTACTTACTCACATTCCAGTTGAACAACATGTTTTAGAAATAATGGAATAATCGATGTAATAATTTATTTTATTTATTTATTTAACATGGTTTTTAAAACCAACAGCTAAAACATCAATGATATAAAATTAAATTATTCTAGTCTATTTTTATTTCTGTAATCAGTTCTTAGAACTATAAGCAGGTGGTTCCTGGGGTTTTATCTGAGAAGAAACTCAGTAGTTATACCTTTTCCAGTTATAATTTCTTGTTGTTTAATTTTATATAAATTCTACATATACCTACCTACTTATCTTTGCATTTATATTAACTATCTAGGTACATTATATTTGTATTTCACGTAAGCTGTTGTCGCGCATTTATTTGTACACCCTCACCCACACCCACTCTACTCACATTATAATCTATAACTACGAAATAATCGTAAAAGTAGAATTTTTTTAGATTAATGTAGCATTTTAATGTTAACGTTAAGTAAATTTGATTGTCAGTATTTAAGAAACATTGTGTTAAGCTTTAAATAAATAGGTTTCAAACTATAGACAGTTGTATTTTTCCCTTATGTATATATGTACACAAGCTTCGAGCCTACTACGAGGCTAGATGTTGTGTGAATAGTCCAACAATTATTATTTATTTGTAACTTTATATTAATCCATAAAGTAAAAAATAAAATAAATGAAGTTCACAATAAAGTTAGGTAATGTACCTAATGACATTGGGTAATTTATGACACTTGCAAAATACTCTAGTAATTGAACGCGGCCGACAATCGGAATGCGGGAGGAAAGTGAACTTTATATTTATTCATGAAAAACGTCCCGGACGAATGTGGACTAAATCAATTTGCTACATGATTTTATTGATGTAAGAGACGAACCAAATTATCACATGCCGAATTTATACATAACGTGGGAGTTAGAAACCTAGCCAAAACTCATCATAATAAAGCCATCAGCTTACATCATGTAATTACGCGGCAGGTGCTCCGAAAATCACTGAACTTGCGAGTGCGTCACAGAATACACAGCAGCGAGTACCGTCTAAATCTAATTATGTAATTGAAATCATTCGTCGTTGCGTCCCCCAGCGAGCAACGGTTGCCGCCTGCATCACCAATTAGATCGCACCGCTCGACGCTGCGACAGGGAGGGAACTAGGTTGCCATCAGTGTTTCATTAATTACCTACCTACCTACGTATAGTTGTTAAGATATAAACTAAAAAGTATTAGGTATATTTATTTTTATAGTCATTGACTCACGCTATTAGAAAATGGTATGGGAAAAATTACAAGATCACAACGTAACCTTGGTCCTCGAGTGGGAGTCGAACCCACGCCACCCAGTTTAGCCCTGGTTGCTCTAGCCACTACGCTATCGAGGAGTTACGTTACTAACGTAATTTTTGTAATTTTTCCCATACAAATACAAATACAAAATACATCGAGGAAGGCTAAACAACATAAACTAGGTATATTTGAACATGAAACGGGTATGGTTTAAATGTTCCGTTCTGTTGAGTCTGTCCGTGAACATGGCGCTTGCAACAGTGTCGAAATATCGGAGAACTCAAAAACATTTAAATCATGGTATGTTACCCGTTTTATGTTCAAATATAGTTAAAAACCATGATAGTTTAAAAGTAATATAAACTAGGTATATAATGTAGATAGCTTAAAAAACGCAAGCGAAGCTGTCGGCGGGTTCGCTAGTTAGGTAAGTATATAAATCATTCGTCGTTGCGTAGGTACCACGGCGCTATTACGGCACGTAGGTATTTTCTAAAAATACTTAGTTCTTAAGTCAAAGTTGAGATGATTATTATAATTAATCATTACGAGTTTAATTTATGGAAGGAAACCTTTGTTCTGCAGCCACCCCTGCTCTCACTTCCACCTATACCTACAGAGACTGTGTCTGTGCCATTTAGCCAAAAGCACATTTCTAGATGGCACTATGCGTGCAATCTCGCTCGATGGCCTAATTGGCGAGCCAGTTCCATCACTCCTTCTGAACTGTCAGAATTACATGTTGCAGGTAATACTGTTGTAGTGCCACACTGTAATTATATGTAATACCTACCTACATACACCCGTTTCATAAACTCGATGTATTCGAAATTTGACACTGTATTCAACTTTGTATAAGTTCAGCTTGTAGGTAAAAAATATTAAATATGTGGCCTTGCTATGAATTGGTCCAGCAATTTTCAATACTTCCTCGTGTGGTGCCGTAGTGGAGGGTAGTTGAGATAAAATAGATGTCACGATGGGTTCTATTGGAAAGCATTGCGTATTGTTATGTGATCATTACCATAATAGCAAGACATATTTCGCATGCTATAATGATAATGATGAATATCCTAAATACATCTAGTAATATATCATACATCTAGTACTTAAATACCTTCTTCCAAGATGAGCCGTTGTTTTCAGAGCAAGTGCTTTTACCCTTTGGGCAGTGAAGTAGTTTCGTCTACACTCATAGCTAAATCAAAGTGTAAGGACTGACTAACGTGCTGTTCCAACATTACATGTTGTTGACCCGTATGTATGGCAGGCCCTAGCTCGGAGAGCAAATGGCCGATGAGGCCAAAAAGTTCTCTCGGAGACCAAGGATCAAGAAACGCAGTATCTATTCACAAAAATATATTAATTTTCTTTTAAAAAGAAAATATTTTCGGCAATTCTCACAAAATGTGTCGTAACCAAACCACCCTCCGGAAATAATGATCAACAACGAAACAAGTTTGAAGTGGAAACCTAATCCCCTTTTTAACTTCAGACAAAGATCAAAGTCGCTCAAGTACAGGGGTCGACATGCTTTGGCACGAGACATGACAAAGTATGCGTATTGAGAAGTTAGAAGATACCTTTGGTCTTGATTTCTGACTCCATGAATAGGGAAATCCGTCTTCCAATTTTGAAATCGGACGGTTACTCTACTCATTAAATTGAGCATTTATTAACATCAGTATACGTATCATTCTTATTTCTGGTCGTTTCAATCGAATTTTAGCTGAAGAGTCTATGAGAATTTTGTGATTTATAAAATAAAGGAACGTTACTTGACCCTGCAATTCTTTCTGCACTTTGTTAAGTAAACTTGAACTGGCGTTATTTTCTTGTTAACTTCACCGTAATACTTAAGTCCTAAAGTCCGTATTTGAAAATGCTAAAACAATGTCTTCAACTGGGTTACAATTAAAAACTTATGTAAGTACTTCCTTTTGGGTGTCTAGGTATCAGGTTATCACTCATCTTTACTTAATTAGGATTTTATTCCTAGTTTATATTGACAAAGTAGAGTTCGTAAAGATTTGCAAGATTTCTATCTACATTCTTGTCTGCAGGTACTACTAAATAAGACCGTTTGAACGGATACCCCATATATATGATGATGACTATATCTACCAAGACCACTTGATTGATAGCAATAGACCCTTCACAATCTATATGCTAATCTCCATAGCATCCTATTTATGTAAATAACATGTAAATAGCTGCTGAGAATTCACCTAATCCAACGCCATTTGCTTGTTCTTTCTCATTTTAGAGTAGATTTTATCCGTTGTATTATTTTTGCCTTGTAAGCAAAAAATCATCCTTTCACCTACTGGAAAATACTTATGTAGCAATAGATAAATAGTTTCTATTTTATTAACATGCTTAAGGTAAAAAAAAATCAGATTTGTTATTTTACATAGTCGCATCGCATCATATTTGATTATTAAATTTAATTATAATAAGTATATTTACTTATTTTACGTTTTATGTCGATTTAGTGTTTGGTTTGGAAGAAAGTAATTTGAGTATCTTGAACCTCCAGTTCAATTTCAAAAATAAAACATCAGTAACTATTTAGGAAGCAGTGAACTCTATTCTCGAACTGGCCGGGACAATGGTTCCGATAAAATCAGAAAGACGTTTTAGTAAGTTCTGTAGCGCTCCAAAGTTCCGTCCCTGGGGTTACTTGTTTGACACTTAACTTTAACTTAAAAACCTAATAAATAGTGTCTGCGACCAGGGAGTTCCAGCTTTCCATTATTTTAGAGAATTTCAGGACGGTAAAAGCTCCTGGAGGAATACACTTTAAATGTTTTTTTCGGAAGTTTGGAAAATGCTGAACAACTTGATTTTTAACAATCTATACTGATATTATAAAGCTGAAGAGTTTATTTGTTTGTTTGTTTGAACGCTGATCTCAGGAACCGCTGGTCCCATTAAAAAAAAATCAGTGTTGAATAGTACATTTATGTGCGGAAGGCTTTAGTCAATTTTTATGCATATTATACTGCCTATATAATTATGCTAGACGTTTCTTGCAATTGTTCCAAAAAATCTTTTAATCAGATGTTGATTAATCATCGTTAGCACCACAATTATCACCACGAAAACACAGAAACTGCGCGTTATTTCTCACATTTTTATAAAAACCGCCACCGCCCGTCTCTAGGGAAATCACTCGGTAGTAATTATGCATTTTACGTTTTCCAGCTCTGACGAGCGAAATAGATAACAGTTGTATCTAGCCGTCCAATTGTGGAACCGAGATGGAATATATATCTGTCCCAGTTTTTGTTTGTTTTAGATGTCCAGAGTTTGGACTTAAAGTTTGTAATGGGAAAAGCATGTCTACACTCTACGATGTAAATACAGCCCATTTTATTTATATTTTAAAATATATTTTAGAGTTTCGTAACCATAAATAAGTAGGTAACAGTATAATAATAGTTGCTTAGACACTTCTATTACTTATATACCTATATAAGTTTAAATATACTTACTGAGAATGTACGTTGGAGGCCGAATCATCACGTCACAATGAATGTCCGAGGAACGTTATTTCCCTGTACACATATCGTAAGAAATTAAGGATGTAAAGTTGCTAGATGTATTTAAAGGTAAATTGTTTTTGTAAAAGTATTACAAAAGTAAACTATTGTAAAAGTGTAACGTTGGTATAAATAAATAAAGGGAAGATAAAATAAGATAATTCTTTATTTTATTACACATACCAATAATCAATATTTACATAGGAACTTAAAAACTACAAAAACGTGTATAAGTAAGAATACAGATCCTTCACTTGAAAATAAAATAAAAAAGGTTTATTATACTTTTATTTCTTTTATCAACTTAATAAAATATAGTTTACCTAGTTGACAAAATATAATATTTTAACAAGTATAGTGCCTAAACCATAAGTGTTAAATACTGTGTACATGGTAGGTTCAACGACCATTAATTCTCATAAGTTTATTAATAAAACTTGTCCAGCAATATTTATTCATTTAACTTAATAAAACGTTTATTAATAAATAATGCTTACAAAATTAATAATTATATATGTCGGGGCAGACAAGAACATCGTTTGAAATATGACTCAGAACCTGTTTGTACCGCGCGCATCGAACTACGGGTTGCGGCGCGCCGACACCATTACTTGTAAAACTGGTTCGGCCGCATCGCGCTACGGGTTGAGGCGCCTCGCCTCGCCGCTGTGCGTCGCCAGGCCGCTTTGTGCTTTGTGCCTTTAAATACGACCGTCGGCCGAGCTAGCAGGACATTCTTGTTTGAGCCGTTGGACGGAACAGTGCTTTGTTAATAAATGTATTCTTGTTTGTGTAGTCGGTTGGAACGGTCCTCTGTTTGCAGTAAATTCATTTGTTGTTTGAAGTGTCTGTTGGAACAGTCCTCTTTTTGAAGTAAATTAATAATAATAATCTGTTGGTAATAAATTGAGTCATAGGACCGAAACATTGTAAAATGGAATAAATAATGGACGTTTCTTCGTGGTTTTATTATCAACATAAAGACGACTGTGACGTTAGACCTGTGACTTCATAACCAACTAGAAGCCCTCCTGATAAACTCACACTCTTCGACATCCTACGCATCTCTCTCCACGACATCAGAAGTGGGATAAGAGACCTGAACAAGTGGGATAACAGACCTGAACAAGCGGGATAACAGACCTGAACAAGTGAGATTCGAACTTCGATAGATCTGAACCTCGATAGCCTTGAGACTGTACGCTGCCACAAGACCAAGACAAAGAAGAAGGCAAACCATACTGACGTCAAATTTTGGAACTACCTGCATCTTTATAAAATGATGCAAAAACTGACCAAGAAGATGGCTTAGTTAAACCATACTGACGACATATTTTTGGAACTACCTGCGTCTTTATAAAATGATGCAAAAACTGACCCAAGACCAAGATGCCGAGCAAACAAACAATTGAGGATCATACTGACGTCAGAGTTTTGAAACTACCTGCATCTTTAAAAAGTGATGAAAACAAAATTGATGAAACGCAAATCGGTCAGGACTTAGCCGAGCAAATAAACAATAGATGATCATAGTTTGAAACTACCTGCATATTTATAAAGTGATCAAATAAATGATGGAACGCAAATTGATCAGGAAAAAGCCGAGCAAATAAATAATTGGATCAAAATTCCAATGAGAATTCCTACGAACCCCTTCTATGAAATATTCTTCAAGAACTAATTAAGTTTCTTTTACAGATTCACTTCCGCACTACGAGTACTTGATGATATACTCCGAGAGGCAGATGCATAGCACGCACTGCCTGTCAGTAGGGCTGTGTCGGTAGAAGAAGACGATGCACTAGGCCCTCAAAACACTACTGCAAGCTAGCCCGTACCATCCACCTCCCATGCGAGACTGCCTGTGCAAGTCTGAGCAAGATTCCGACAGAAACAAAGTTAAGTTGATCATTTTTATAAATTTTCCCCAGAACTCTTACCCTCCGAGACCTTACCTATTCTTCATTAAAACTTTGTTGCAACTCGATGGAGTTGTAAACAGATACCAAACTCAAAAGCAAATCTCTTTGTTACAGACAGTTGCAGACCAGGCAGGTGCAAAGCGCGCACCGCCTGTAAGTCATTCCCGCACTACGAGGACCCCTTCGAGGCAGATGCAGAGCGCGCACTGCCTGTCAGTATGGCCGAGTGGGCGGATGAATACGATCCTGTAGTTCTACCATGCAACACTTCTACCTAGGCAAGTACCGTAAACTTTAAGCAATATGCAACCAAAACAAACAAACAAAAGAAAGAAAAAGAAAGAAAAGAAAAAAAAAAAAAAAAAATTTTGGCGAACTATAGATTTTACACAAACTAGACTAACAAACTAAGTAATAAAATACGGATTATGATCTTAAACATCAAATAAGAAATCAGTTTGTGTAACTGAGTCAAAAACAATTTAAATAACTGTATGTCCTAGCATAACATTTTCAGTGCCTCTGGGGACCCCAGCATCGACCTTTCAAATTATCCTTTATCCCCTGTGGACCACGGTGTAGTATAGCCGCCCAGACCACAGCATCGACCTGCCCGTGAGACTTATTTTAAAAATTAAAAAACAATGTAAGTGTGTGGAGCATAAACATTGATAAAAATAATAACATAACTCGCTCACTGTCCGCTTTCGTTATCCATTATCCTAATAAACATTTTTACTATCATGTTTTAAATTATCGCTGATAATTTGGTGTTTGAGATCAACTTCCTACCTTCTACTAACCTCTAAGAAAAATTCTACTTTATGAGAAATTCCAAGAGTACCTTAATAACCATGCAAGTACGAGGAGTGCAAGCATTGGCCATAAAATTATAAAACAATGTAAATACGTGGAGCATGAACATTGATAACAATAATAATAACTCACTCACTGTCAGTTTTCCTTATTCATTTTTCTAATAAACATTCTAAGTACTGTGTTTTAAACTTTCGCTGATAATTTGGTGGTTGAGATCCAATTATCAGAACAAATAACCTTGCACCAAATTATCAGCTAGTGTACCTTTGAATGGATACCTAGCTCAGAGAAACTTTTTCATCTTTTTCAGAAAAACGACTGGTGCAGAGCGCGCACCATCTATCAGCATGGCCGTGTCGGGGCAGACAAGAACATCGTTTGAAATATGACTCAGAACCTGTTTGTACCGCGCGCATCGAACTACGGGTTGCGGCGCGCCGACACCATTACTTGTAAAACTGGTTCGGCCGCATCGCGCTACGGGTTGAGGCGCCTCGCCTCGCCGCTGTGCGTCGCCAGGCCGCTTTGTGCTTTGTGCCTTTAAATACGACCGTCGGCCGAGCTAGCAGGACATTCTTGTTTGAGCCGTTGGACGGAACAGTGCTTTGTTAATAAATGTATTCTTGTTTGTGTAGTCGGTTGGAACGGTCCTCTGTTTGCAGTAAATTCATTTGTTGTTTGAAGTGTCTGTTGGAACAGTCCTCTTTTTGAAGTAAATTAATAATAATAATCTGTTGGTAATAAATTGAGTCATAGGACCGAAACATTGTAAAATGGAATAAATAATGGACGTTTCTTCGTGGTTTTATTATCAACATAAAGACGACTGTGACGTTAGACCTGTGACTTCATAACCAACTAGAAGCCCTCCTGATAAACTCACACTCTTCGACATCCTACGCATCTCTCTCCACGACATATAAATCTATTAAATTCAATTATAGTCCGGGATCCGTAGTACATTGGAATCAAGTGATTACTAACAAGCTAATTTTTCGTGAGTAGCTTAATTTTAATGAGACGCCCAAAAATATCCTATACTCAACTTTTGATTGTGGTAGCTAACAGAGATATCGAGGATTAAATATGTCGATTTGATGATCCAAAAAAATTGATAAGTAACCGGTTGTTTTTTAGTTATATCGTAAGATAATGATCTAAATTATATGAAAAAATATTTGTCCTACAAAACCTATGGTTTGATCAAAGTGTCCCCCATTTCCAAAATGTATCGAAAACGAGGTCAAAATAAATGATTACTAACCAGCTGATTTTTTGTTGTATACTTAATTAATATTTATAAAATCTAACGGACATATTGTCCGACAAATTTCGTGGTACGTTATCCCGGTCCTACGCCTAGACATTGTTAATACCACAAGACCAATTATCTCATTAGTAACTGTAGGACAAAAATATTACTGAATAGGTTAGTGTGTTCCTTGCCCAAATGTAACAATGTCCTACAAAAAAACAGGTAGGTATCGCTAGTCCGACAAGAATTGTAATTTTTAAGTTTGCCTATTTGTAACATAGAAAGTTAAGTCGGCGTCAGTGTAACAACACACCCGCAATAAAATATAATTTGTAATTATATCGAAGACATATTTCGTCTGTTATCGCATCTACTCAGTTGGCGTAATGGCAAGGATCGAACTCCTGTCACTGGAACGGTGACTGTGCGTCACCGAGTTCGATCCTCCGAAAGAGAGTTCTTTTTGTGATTATGGATAAGATAGTGATTTTTTTAAATTTAAATAACTTTATTTTATAGTTATCTAGGTAAAAAAATATTGTAGGTATTAAGTATTTATATATTTATTTATAGTATTTATATATATATATATATATATATAAGTAGGGTTTTCACATAATAAATTACACAGAAAACACTCCATAATTATTATGGAGTGTATTCTGCAGCGCAAAAAATATTTCTTGAAATTATTTGTCAAGATAAAATAAAACTCTAATGTACGGTACGCATGCGTACCGCCGTATAACTTATTGTTGAGTTTAATCAAACTAAAAGTCAACATTTATTTAAACTAAAGAAATAGAACAAATAATATTTGCCAAGTGCGAGTCGGACTCTCCCATGTAGGCTTCCGCAGCAATTATTTACATATTATTAATAAACTACTTGGTAGATCTCGTTCAAACCAATTTTCGTTGGTAGATTTAGTGGTACTGTACATTAAATATTCATTTTAGTTTTATCATTTTCGAAGTTGGAAGTTAGTGTACCTACCCCCCACACTCATTTTTCCTTCACAGAGTCTCTCGTGCGAATCATTTAGTTTAGAAATAAATGCTGTTGGAAACTTCAATATGATTTTTAAAGACCTTTTCATAGATATATAGTTTTCTTTATATGGATTTTTTAAATATTTTATTTAAAATCTTAGTGCGGTTCACACACTACATCTACGTAACAATTTGAACAGTTTAGCTTTTATAGTTTCGAAGTAAAATGGCTGTGACATACGGACGGACGGACAGACGGACGGATGGACAGACATGACGAATCTATAAAGGTTCCGTTTTTGCCATTTGGCTATGGGACCCTAAAAATAAGTTATTATGACTGGTTGGTAATAATCTATTGTGACCTCGTTTTCGATACATTTTGGAAATGGGGGACTCTTTGATCAAACCATAGGTTTTGTAGGACAAATATTTTTTCATATAATTTAGATCATTATCTTACGATATAACTAAAAAACAACCGGTTAGTAATCATTTTTTTTGGATCATCAAATCGACATATTTAATCCTTGATATCTCTGTTAGCTACCACAATCAAAAGTGGGGTATAGGATATTATTGGGCGTCTCATCGAAACGAAGCTATTCACGAAAATTCAGCTTGATAGTAATTATTTTTACATCGAGGATGTGTACTACAACTTTGGACCGTAGGACCGGGATAACGTACCACGAAATTTGTCGGACAATATGTCCGTTAGATTTTATAAATATTAATTAAGTATACAACAAAAAATCAGCTGGTTAGTAATCATTTATTTTGACCTCGTTTTCGATACATTTTGGAAATGGGGGACTCTTTGATCAAACCATAGGTTTTGTAGGACAAATATTTTTTCATATAATTTAGATCATTATCTTACGATATAACTAAAAAACAACCGGTTACTTATCAATTTTTTTGGATCATCAAATCGACATATTTAATCCTCGATATCTCTGTTAGCTACCACAATCAAAAGTTGAGTATAGGATATTTTTGGGCGTCTCATTAAAATTAAGCTACTCACGAAAAATTAGCTTGTTAGTAATCACTTGATTCCAATGTACTACGGATCCCGGACTATTAGTTTATTTTTTACAAAAAATAAACGATAAGTTTTCAAACGACTCTTTTCTAGTGATATACTAGACGTCTTAGACGTAACAAAAGGTATTTAGACAATTTTAGATACGATTAAATATGTATAATTGTATATCGCGCACGCCTAGCACGACTGTTTTTCTTTCTGCAACTTATCTCGTATATTGGTAGAACTCTGAACCTAGAAAGACTCGTCAATTTAAACTAACACTCAAGATAAAATCACAATCGGCTATCGACAAGTTTTCTCAAATTCAATTTCGCGCTCTAGCAAGCCATTTGAAATTATAGCTCCATCTTACGGTCGAAAATAGACTTAATATAATCTGGTAGGCCCTTCCGGTGTGTCTGTATTCTACGGCAGGGAGTATTGGCTATCTGGACATCTGTTGGCGCGCAATGTTTGCTTTTCATTTCTTGTAGCAACAAACAGTAGCTGCACACTTGAAAATAATACAGAAAAGAAGCTTTTAACTAAATTTACATTATTACTTCAACGGGCAGTTAACTTGTGATGAAATAATAATTTGTTGCGTTTAATAAAGTTAATTCAATTGTCGGAATGTAAGCGATGCCACTATCAAAACAATATAGCGAGATGGATCGACGACATTGTGCGCGGATTGCCAAAATGGCGTCCGCACGAGTAACAATTTCATAACTTTGTTTTTTTATTTGAACACCTGACATCGGCCTAGAACTAGAACTAAACATTGTGCACGTCGGAAGGCGTTAATAGACGCATAAAGGCAAGAACTGAAGGTTTTTTTTATCTATCGATGATGCTGATAAATAATAACATTCTAATTTTTTTTTTAAATCATTTCATGTGGCAATAGTTTTGTTACAGCGGTACTTCTGTCAGCTTGTGTCATTTCTGTGCCGCGGCGTGCAGGCTAGATCGCAATCTCGATAGCTTTGACCCGTTATCACGGATCTGCGCACTTTGCCGGGGAAAAGAGTTCTATGCAATCCCAATTGCACTTTTAGAGCTATTGAAATGCGTGGCCATTGGTCATGACGTGACCCTTTCAATATTTTACCGCTTTTTACACGTACTTTATTTTTCTTTACAAAATGTTGGTTAAAAGTTATATTGTCCAATTAGCTGGTGCAAGTTTTACGCAGGAATAAGTCATAGAGTTGCCTTTTCAATTAGTATAATCTAGCGAAACATCTGTTGTTGATTGATCTTTGTCTTCTAGCATTCCAATTATTTCACCGAAAGTATCATACTTATTGACATTCTCACAAATGCATCCTGACAAACCATCAACTTTAGATTTTATTGATTTATTATTAAACTGGTTCGGTACGAGTGCGTAACAGTTGTTGCATATTTTTTTATCATATTCATTTTCTGTTATATTGTTGTCCACGTCCTTTTCTATTACATTTCCAATCTGTTCCAGTATTCGAGCGTATTTATCGTTTACGGGTAACATGGAGTTTTCTTTTTCGTTTTGATGTCCATGATTTCTTAAGGCAGATCTTCGCATGGGGTATGACGCGATACCATAGTTGTAATTTAATCTGTGCTGAGCAAAAGGAAACCTGCGTTTAGGCTTTTCTAAGTAATTAAGTTCTAACAATCTATGTTTCTTTCCTCTATTGCTTTCATATCTCGTGTCTACTCGTGCAATTGGTGTCTTGACGTCCGTTAATATTGGAGATTTTATTTTATTTATTGGAGTTCTTTCTTGCTGCAATGGAAGCTGTACAGCGTTAATGTAAGAATTTTGTTTGTTTTGCGACTTGATCGAATATTTCGGGGAAAGATAATGATTATCTTTATTTGGGATAAAGAAATGAAAATTTTGTTGATGATTCTTGGAAAGAATGCCAGGAAAGACGTTGCCCAAAACTTTACTTGATGAATAATCTTGTTCTGAGAACGTGTTTGTTAATTTTTCCATTTTTAGATTGAATACTTTTTTATTGAGGGGTCTCTTCATGAGCTGATTGATGAAGACGTAGGATCTTTCGTTTAAACTCTTTTGCATTCCTTCGTCAGCGTTGAAGATCTCGTTGTTCCCGACATGCGATATATTTTTTAGAATTTTTTCTTTTGCTTCAGAAACATTCGCAGCTTCATTTTCTGTGGTAATGTTGAGATGATGAAAAGAACTCACCTACAACCAGCAAAAAAATATTATTTGAGAAAAAAAGTACCTAAGGTAAAATATTGTTAATTGACATAAAATATGTTACAACAGTTATTGGAGTTTTTGTCGTTATTGGAGTTTATTTCATGAATAGAAACGAAGCTAAATAAGAATAAATAAATTAATATACTAAGGTACTTAAAAAACAAGACATTCCATAAATTAAACTCTATTTAAATACTTGAATGAAAAAGATGACCTAGACAACATTAAATATTGTTAGACAATTCACACAACAATATGCTGTTGTGTGCTTGAAGCTTTGCTTTACGGGTATTAGAGGTTTGATATAAAATTAAAGAATACCTCTTACCTGAGTTACTGCTACATTACTGGAGATAACAGTTCCACAATACAGTTCCAATAATAAAACTAAGGCAACGGTTATTATCTTCATTTTATAATAACAAAAACGCTGCCTGCCTGGTATGTGCCGACCATGCTCATCTAATGATCGAAAACCGAGTCACATTGTTGATACCGCATCTTGTTTATTTGTTGTCTAGAACAATCGTATTTAATTATAACATATTTGATTGATGAAGATCAACAACGCATAGAAAATGGATCATTATAGATTTGTGATTATTATGATACGAGCATCGCATTTATGATTCAGGACATTTTGTAGATTGAATAGGTGTTTGGTGTACTTTTTGGACGACTGTGTCGGTGATTATCATTACATAAATATACGTTCCCACATCTGGGACACAGGCATTTCTCTCTTAACGAAAGGTATTAGATTATTCATCACGCTGGTTGGATAAGAGTTTATTCGCCCACAACTAAATCGACAGTAGGTATGCAATACTAATTAATATTAATATAAAAGAGTCTTTAAATAAACTATTGTTATAAATAACTCAATAAAAACAAAATGTGAGAAATAGGTCCCACAACGGAGTGGCAGTAAATAAAATCTCATCCAGCCCACGTAGAATTTAAAGTAGGTCTACACTTGAATCCTATTAGCTCATTTCCATCCGACAGATTCTCATGTAGGTAGTAAATACCCAACGAGTTCTGAATTTCTCAACAGGTTTCAAGTTTTAAACTTTCGAAGCGTCATTCGTGTTCTGGTGCATATTTCATTTCTGAAATTTCACAGCTAGGAGCATCTGCGGATCTTTTTCCGTAGTCTGTCTTCCACTGCGAGAAGGGAATAAGGGTTATTTCTAGGACTACATTGTATTTACGCATTAGATATTAGAAAATGGTTATATTATATTAAAGGGGCATTGCAGCCGTGTTGGCTAAGTGGGAGCACACTCGACTTTCATTCCGAAGGTCGTGGGTTCAAACCCCGCCGCGCACCTCTGATTTTTCTTCTTGGAAAATTATGTGTGCTTTAAAAACACGTGCTCTAACCGTGAAGGCAAACATCGTGAGGAAACCGGCATGTTCTGAGAACTTTGAAAAGTTTGAAGGACGTGTCATTCACCAATCCGCACTTGGCCAGCGTGGTGAATTAAGGCCTAATCTCTCTCGTCAAGAGAGAAGTCCCTGTGTCCCAGCAGTGGGAACGTGAATAGGGGTGTTATGATATTAAAGGGGAGGGCAGGAAGGACAGACCCTTCACTTTAACTTAGCCGCCTAAACACGGCTGGACATTTAAAGATACCTTTTAATTACCTCTAAGATTCTTCGTGAACAGATAGATCTGTTTGTCCTATTTTATCGTTCAGTATGGATCGCTTTTGGAAATATAAATATTATTTATTATGATATTTTCAAAAGCAACCCCTTTTAATCATATGAGCTACTGATTACTGTATTCACGTTAACGGATGTACGACTTTCAAGAAATCTTTAAATGGATATTATATTTAGAACACCTAAAATACCCTTCGAATTTAATTTTTTATTCATGCCTTCAACTTTCTTCAACTTTGGAGATTCCATGCCAGTCGAAATTCGTCTGTATCTTTAATACTGTAGACAGTGAAGTTTTAATACAATTTATGACAGTTGAATTATTTAATTTCTTGCTAAGCAATTGAAGTTTTAATTGTTCTCTGTTTTAACATTGTAATCTTAACTTCTTGTGAGCAGGTTATTCACAGTACATTATAGATTTTTAACTGACTGGCTGTGCCACGTGGCTTTGCCTGTTTAGATTTTAAGTTATCTTGTCTCAAGGTCAGAACAAACTACGGTAAACAATGACACCTTACAAAGAAAATTTTATAGAAAAAAAATAATAAACGTAAAAACATAGACTAGATATTCACTTAGGTTATTATTGGCCAGCCAAATAGAACATTTTTTATTGTTTCGAGCATGACGAAACAATAAAAAAAACTCTATGTCATAGACAATCACGAATCCCGGTTTACCAAATTACTCATCATTTGCCCCAACTGCCTCCTTGATGTATTCCTCGTGCATTATCGAATTCCATTTGATGGTATGATAAATTAACTTCTAATTGACTCACGTAATTAATGTTTCCGCTTAATGCGTATAATGGGTGTGAATTAATTATAGATGTCGCCACTGTTTCCTATGATCTTGTAGCTTGGAACTTAGGAGATATTTAGCTTTAGCGTTGCTTTTTAGAGCCGTGTTGCCTAAGTGGGGGGCCACACTCGACTTTCATTCCAAGGGTCGTGGGTTCAATCAAATCCCACCGCGCAAATTATTATTCTTCTTTAAAAATTATGTTCTCTTTAAAAATAATAAAGTTCATTCGTAAATTAATCAACAAATTGAAATAAAATTTATAATTAATGCTGGGCAATTCTTACAGCATTCTACGGGTGCTAGATTATATTAGAATTTTTATACGTATTTATAACATCCAGAACATGCTACAAAAACACTAGACAAATTTAAACACTACACAAATCTACTACTCATGTATTTGTACGGGTGTAGCCAACGAAGGGATTTGTACGAGTATACTAGACTAATTCCAGCACCTTTGTTCTGCCTAGGTACTGTTGTTTTATAATGGTAATACTACAATCTGATTTGAACACTTATTTTTTGCATATCCCAAAAATTCACACAAAAGTACCTATTCGTATCAGGTACTTTTGGGGTATTTTTGGAATAGCTCAACTAAATTAGTGACAGATTAACCACGTCGATAAATGAAACAGTCCCCCATTTCCAGTCCTAATATAATCAACAGCCTAATGGCCCCAAATTAGATTAGTGCATTACGTGGCATCCCTGATTTAGGTAGCCACAGTCCACGGCTCAATGGTCTCCATTCAATCACTGGTTCGATTATACCGCATCTCCTCTTTGGTAACTTAATACTTTATAAATGGAATTGAAATAACGAGTTATTACCCTTTATTTCAACTTATTCACTCGTGTTGTGCCTTAAAAATATGTGCAGTTCTTAAGCCTGCACCACACAACATTATGCACCTCCAAAAGTTCAATTCAACGAATTGATCCAATAGGATATATAATATATAAAATATATAGTTTATTAGGTCGCAGTGTAGTGTTCTATTTATAAGTAGTTCAGTTGAATATTTTCAAACATCACCGCTTAACCTCAAGGCTCCCGAGCCAAAGCCTTAAATACAAAAGTTAATACATCCTGTCAGACCCTATTCATATATTCGAGCACATCGCTGCTAAAACGCTTACCCTCAAACCGGCACAAAGGGAATTATCTACTCGCCTGTACCTTAACGTAGGAGGATGACAAGCTGACATCTGTGCGCGCTTGTACACTACATCTTTGAATTTCGAATTGAGCTATGGCATTCCTTTCCAATGTTACGTCAATATCTCGACCAAAGACCAAGCCTTAAAACAACGAGTGAAGGTGAATTAAAATAAATAATGTCGTAATAAAAGTCGAGTGCAATCTGCTCACCTAATTTTATAAAAAAACGATTTAGAAATGTTGATGATACAATGAGTATTTTCAGCCAATCTGAAACGGATATGGGTACTTCTCTGGGGATCAAATAGCAATAAATGCTTGCTGTTGACCGAGTAAAACATACAATACAATACAATACAAATACTCTTTATTGTACACCACAAAAATAAAAAAACACATAACATAAAAATAGAGAACATAAAAAAGTGTAACAATGGGCGACCTTATCACTTAAAGCGATTTCTTCCAGCAACCTTTGGATGCAAACATCAAATCCAAATGCAGTAGTTAGTAAACAGCTCCCACTTCCTCTGGGAAAACGGAGTAAATATTAAAATTCAGCAAAATATCTTTTTATTTTACCGCAATCGTCTATTAATTGGCTCAGATTATTGCGGGCATCGCCTAGGGATCGAAAAACTCGAAATTGAATATACTAAGTTCGTCCGGCTAAGTCGCGTATTCACAAAGAGTTGTCCTGAATATAATATGGTTTAATTCGATTATGGGTCGACAGGTCTAAAACTTCATAGCCATGCAAAATCAGTCAAGCTTTTGATTCGCTATATTGTTAAGCAAATTGACATCTAAAATTATTAATGTATTTATTCGTTGAAGTAAATTATAAAATTATTAATAAAGTTTCTTTTTCATAAACACAAAAAAATATGCTACAATTTGTTTTCCTAATGATTTTCAGCTTTGCACGCTTTTAATTTATTTTCTCAAACATTAAATTTCGTTATTTTCGAAAACAGAAAATAAATAGAAATAAATCCAGCCGTATAATGTCTGTGTTTGCAGCCAGTAAATAATTACAAACACCTGTCAAAATTCACATTATTCACGCAATAGTTTAACCTCTTTGTCAGTACGCAACCGGGTCGAGCTAACGAGATGAGCCCGCCTCATTGGACCCGGACTCAATAACCGGCGATTGTGGCCAGGGACCCGGTTAACGGACTAAACATGGACCCGGGACTTTTGCAGGCTGTTATACAAATAATTGAACGTAATGTGGTTGCTGGTACACCATAGTTAGTGTAGCTACATTGGTCTTAAGTTTTCATAAAAAGGATATTTTATTGATAAGTATATTTGAATTTCGAAAGTATCTATGGAATTTATACCAATATCATAATGAAGGAATATTAAAGATTGTATGTTTGTATATTTGATGCATAAAGGCTTTTCGTAACAACTAGACCGTACCACAAAATGATTTGACCAATACATTCTGCGTTAACGGTGATAAACTTCGGCTTATAAAAATTAAGCAATAAAACTTTTATAATACAACCCAAGGGTAAAAAAACATTTTTTTATGTATTTTTAACAAAAAGTTATAAAGTACAATTTTAGTTAACCCAGGGTATAAAGTTGAAATGCATACATTCTTGAAAGCAAGATCCAAGGGAGATGAAGCCACGGCTTAACTTAGTAACAACTATACATAAGTTTTCCAATTTGAGAAAGGTTCAAAAGCCAAACCATAACTTCCGACTATAATATACCAGTCGTAATATCAACCTATATCATATCATTCATGATATTGAAATCCAAGAAACATGTTTTCCAACAGCTAGAAACGCTTAAAAGGTAAACGGTAAGGGAAAATAGTTGTGGTACTAGTTTGCATTTTCTTTTCGTGAGCGTAATGTCTATAAGTCAGGTGCAAGTTGCAACTCGATCGGTAAGTAAATACGCAGTGAATCACTGTTACGGTTTCTCGATAAATTTTGTCAACACGGTTGGAAATTTCTTTTATAATTGCCCACCTAATAGATCATCCCATAGATAAAATCACCCATACCAATATACCTGATGGCTGTCTTTTGACCGTCAATTATCGAGAAATACTTACTTACTTTTTCGGAAAACGCAGCGTAGGACGTCCACCAACAAGATGGACAGATTATCTTTTCAAGGCTGCTGGTTCACGGTGGATTCAAGCTGCATTAAGGGAGGACTATGTCCAGCAGTGGACGTCCGATGGCTGAAATGATGATGACTTATTAACTGACGCGGCGCAGTAGACTCGAAGTAGATCTCCCCTCAGAAAACGGGCAAGCTTCTCTATAATATATATACGCTCACTATAGATTAGTTTTACATAGAGTAAGTTGCATGAAAACTTCGCTAGTGCTTAAACAGCTGTCCGACTAAGTCGTCTTTTCTATGGAATAATCTCTCTAGAAATAGGCATTTTATATTATCCGCATCTCCGCGAGGTCAGTCAGCATACACCATGTGCCCTCTATTTAACTGTTTCCCGATAAGGAGCGGCCGAGAGCCCGATATAGTCGGTGGGGCCTGTTTTATTGTGCCACTATTTTCAGTCTATCGCCAGCCAACGCAGCTCGGGTGGAAACTCAGATAAACTCGCGACTCACTGTGATATACTGCCTTGGGGAGAATGGCGCAGAATTGGACGAAAACATCATTAATTATAAAATTCGAGATACGGTGATTAAGGATTTAAGAGAGATGTGTGGGTTGTTAGATGTATTACACAAAGATCACATATGGTTAATGTTTGAAACCAGACTATGTTTAGGTTTTCCTGTAAAGATAGTGTAATTGTTATGAATAAATAAATAAAAAACAATTCTCAGCTAACTGTTAGAGCCCTCGCTAACTACAGACTTTCTATCGGCCGATAGTTTGGTCTGGCTTATAATCAGTATGAAGATGTATGCAAGTCCGCATACTACAACGATTTGGTATCGGCCGATAAATAAGTTTGATAGGCTACTCAACTGCGTTCAAACTGAACGATGATCAAACTATCGGCCGACTGCTATATAGTATGGAGCTCCTTGCAAGCGCGCACACTGACCGATTGTTTAGTCGGCCGATGGTTCACTTCGCTCCGAGTTTTGGAGCCGGAAGGTCGTGCATTCTTCATTTTGTCCAATTCTACTCAATCGCTGGTTGTAGAAACGTAATCTAATTTTAATTTTCGGGTAATCTAGTAATTTTGAATGCATCGTGTAAAATTTTCCATTTAATAATCTAGTACTGTAGATGGGATGCACACAATACTCTCAGACTCTCTTCTTGATTTTTCTCCTCCGTTGTATGAGAGTAATTATAATATTTCTGGACAATATTTTACTACGAGAAACTTCCATTATGCGACAGCTCTCTTCAACAGGTAGCTTAAAAACTGAATATCGTCGGCCGACTGTTGCCTAGTTTGCGCACTCACCACCAACCCAACTGTTTAGTTGGCGTAGTGTGCGCGCTAACAGCCCAACCCGACCAAAATATCGGCCGATAGAAAGTCTGTAGTTAGCGGGGGGTCTTACTTTGCATGGTTTTAAATAACTGTTACGTCAAAATCGGTACATCATTAAATAAGTTTTTATTATGGTGACTTCCTTACATTTTTTTATTTTGGTGATTACAGCTACATTTAGTGTAGGTACGTGGCCTAGTTTTATTTGTATCTAAGATTGGGTATGATAACTCAAATACTTTTTAAAAGTATGTAATACCTTGTTAACACATTCAAAACCCAAGTTCGGCGGTGTAAGCCACCAGGCTGCCCGTCACGTCGCCACACCGTGCCGTAGATGCGAGCGTGTGTCATGGGCGCAGCTAGTGTTAGTATAGCACATTAAATGCCCAAGCTGTTCGTTAGCTGAAACACAAGCAGTAAGGTACTTGGAAGACGGCTGGACCAACTTGCTCCTTAGGGCAGTTTCACTTTGAATTGTTGTTCGTCTTGTTTTTCTCCCAACTTCCCCTAGTTAACTTGATACAACTGCAGTGGAAACTTAGCTGTACGTACACAGAACTGTTTGGAGTGCTTTTGTTGTAAGATTTTTCACTTCAAAGTTCTGAGTTAACTTTTATGGAATTATTTGAGAGAGAAGTTCCTGTGCGGTCCTTGTCCCAGCAGAGGTAACGTAAATAACGGTGTTTATGCTAAACTTTACCTAATCAACTGGCAAACAGAGTACATACTTATCAATTTACATACATCTAAGAACCTACGCCATCTTAAGTTGATACAGCATCTAAGACAAGAAGTTTAAACATGAAAGCGCATTCGGACATACTACAGGAAAGGACTACCTACACAAAGCTCAAGAGCACTGACATTCTTCCCTACTATTGTTAAGACGAAACTGAGAAGGGTATTGTCAAAGTAACAAGGGTTAATTCACAATGAATTTAAATGTATCCGTATGTTTGGAGGTTTTATTTTAATGGAGCTCCTTGGATGGTCCAGTTCCTTCTTATTCAAATACTAGCTTTCTGCTTTGCGGCTTCGCCCGCGTTATATTTTTCCCATGTGTTTACCTAGAGTGTCAGCTAACTCTAAAGGTACTAAATTTTATTAAAATTTCTCCATTCGTGAGGAAGAAACAAACTTTCGCCTAGATATTAGTGTGATTCACTAACGAAAACCTCATGTTTTTACTCAAAGTTTTAAAGAATTGCCATAATATTTGTTCTGTCTCAGAAATACAAATAGGTACTATCTGTAAAGTCATGAAAATTAAATATAATAACAGAGTCGTTCAGTTTCTATCATTGTTTTTCTTTCGATCTGTTTCAGTGCAGTAAACAAACATTGAAACTTCAGCTTAATGCTTCCGCTTGTATTTTCATGTTTATGTTCCCCACAACAAGACATTCCGATAACTAGTGTAAAAAGCGAAAATACTTCCGGTACGTTCACACGGAGACAAGATTTCCCGAATCTTATTTTCATCGGATCGGGAAAAAACCTAATGTTGTTCTCATGTGCGGTACGTTCACACGGAGACACGATTTTCTCTACCGAATCGGTTTTTTGCAGGATTCGGTTTAGTGGCCTATGTATTTCAATGAAGGAGTTCACACGAGCATTCGGTTTCAAGATACGACAAAAAACCGAATCCTGCTGAAGTTGACATCCGATTGTGCGACTACAAACCGATCCGGTTTTCAATTCTTTTTCCACCTTTTTCAAAAGATTATCAAATGTAGGTATAGGAATTAAAAGTATTAAATTATCATTCAAGGAAGTAGTTAAAAAAAATTTGTGTATCATTCCTTAACTGCTGCATTAGAGTTGTAAAGGCACCAACTGTTGATCTTCTTTGTACTATTGGGTTTAACCACAATCTTTTTCTACGACGCTGACGGCGATAATACCAGTATAGTATAGCAACACTGTTCACGTCCATCGCTTCCAAATCAACGTGTGAGCGCGCTCTTGCGAATACAACATTCGGTTTTTTCCAGATCCGATGAAAATAAGATTCGGGAAATCGTGTCTCCGTGTGAACGTACCGTTCGGTTTCAAGATCCGACAAAAAACCGAATCTTCCCCTCGTGTGAACGCATGTATTAAATGCCCTATACCACTGCATCGGATCTGGATTTTGCAGTATCAGTATATACAAACCGGATCGGTTTGTAGTCGCACAATCGGATGTCAACTTCAGCAGGATTCGGTTTTTTGTCGTATCTTGAAACCGAATGCTCGTGTGAACTCCTTCATTGAAATACATAGGCCACTAAACCGTATCCTGCAAAAAACCGATTCGGTAGAGAAAATCGTGTCTCCGTGTGAACGTACCGTTACATTGTGAAATGCATGGTATAGGTACATAAGTTTATTTGTCCTTTTGACATTTATTTTCGAATCGTTTCAGGATGAATATTTATGTACGAATAAAAGCTATATAGACCAGTGCAGTTAGCTTCAAAAATGGTCAAATAAGGAAAAAAATAGTAGTAGAATGAAACCCATTAGAAAAGGAGGGGAATATGATAAAAATGAAAGGAAAAATAAATTACGGTCGATCTGAGTTCGGGAAGTGGGAGGGGGTGGGCTTTTAAGGGGAGAAAATGGTTTATCTCGATTTGCGGTGAAACTACAAGTCCTATGAAAAAAAGTTATATGGCAAAGTTGTAGGTAATAAAAAGATCTACAACTTTTAATTCACAAGTTTTTTACATAACGTCAAAATGTATGTGAAAAATTCAAATAACTAAGTTTTTGGTTTTTTATTTCTATCTTTTTCAAAAACATTTTATTTTCTACGAAATTTGGTGAAAACTTACCTTTTTATGCCCCAAACACACTATAATTTATTTGATTAATAATATTAATTTTTTCACCTTATTATGACTTAATTACTAAAAAAATAGACTAATTTTCAATCGAAAATTCACGTGTCAAAATATTAGCTTTTTTATAAAAATCGGTGTGCCTTTTGTTTATTGAAATCTTTATTTTCTGATGGTTAAGAAAAATATATACATTACCATAGTAAATTTTCTCAGAAAATGCAAAACACCGAAACAAAATTTGTATCATTATGTACAATTGCACAATAAAAATGTGATTTTTGCAATTTTTATTTCATATAATTGCTTATAATCCGACTTATTGCACATTATACAAACAGATTATTATATTATTATTATTATTATATAGTCTGAAAAGACAAAATCACATTTTTATGATGCAATTGTACCTAATGATACAAATTTTTGTTTCGGTTTTGTGCATTTTCTGAGAATATTTACTATCGTAATGTATATATTTTTTTTAATTATCAAAAAATAGAGATTTTAATGAACATAAAGCACACCGATTTTTATAAAAAAACTAATATTTTGACACGTGAATTTTCGATTGAAAATTAGTCTATATTTTTGAAAATTAAGTCAAAATAAGGTGAAAACAATAATATTTTCAATCAAATAAATCACAGTGTATTTGGGACATAAATAGGCAAGTTTTCACCAAATTTCGTAGAAAAATAACAATTTTTGAAAAAGATAAATAAAAAAAACAAAAAACTTGGTTATTTGAATTTTTCACATAAGTTTTGAGGCTATGTATAAAAGTTGTGAATTAAAAGTTGTAGATCGTTTTATTACCTACAACTTTGCCATATAACTTTTTTTCATAGTACTTGTAGTTTCACCGCAAATCGAGATAAACCATTTTCTCCCCTTAAAAGCCCACCCCCTCCCACTTCCCGAACTCAGATCGACCGTAATTTATTTTTCCTTTCATTTTTACCATATTCCCCTCCTTTTCTAATGGGTTTCATTCTACTACTATTTTTTTCCTTGTAAAAAATTAAAAACCCTGGTCTAATAGGTACTTAACATTTTTCACAAAAAAATTACGAATAATTTTTTTATAAGAAATATCTCTTCAGAAGAATTGCTGTAATAAGGTACAATCATGATGGACCTACCTACCCATTTTTTTTGCGTGACAGAGTAACTAACAAAATCCACACATAGGTACTGACAAACTGACAAATTAATAAGTAAATAAGTTGAAAATAAGGATGAGATTGGTTCCGGCTTTCGCGGTAAAATTAGACGGCTGCACGAATTTGCCTAATGCAATCTCGCTCAACGGCACTAGCAGACGAAATAAATTGCTGTGAAATGCACTTCCCACTAAAACCACTACAGACAATCAGATTTGCAAGACCAATGTCGGGTGCTGCGTCGTTTCAAATTCACATGAATATAATCATGAGAATACCTAGGTATATACCTAAGTATGTTTATCTGATTTCGTATTTTAATGTCGCAGTCAGAGTTATATGAAGCAAAACCTATTTCTTAGACACAATTATTTCGTCTCAATAATTAATAATCATACTTAATTTTCAAATTACGTCTTAAACACCTACAATGCTGGATAATTCAAACAGCAACACATTGCCCAGTGGCACTTGATATAATTAGTGTTACACGCAAACTAAAAATGCACTCAGAATTTATTAAAAATCATCTTTAATGTTTAATTTATATCTAAGCGCCCGAATTCTAAAAAGCAAGTTCTTGGTCTGGAGCGATATCTATGCAAATTGACAAAAATGTGGACGCAAACATCTCGCTTCGCCAAGCACCCGAGCACTGCACTCATCTTTCGTCACAAGTCCAACCTCTCAGACCATGCATACTTACGTCATCAACTCAAAAAATCCATTACACGTATTCAGCAAGCAAATGGATACACAAACATGCAGTTGCAGTATAGTGGCATTCTTCAGACGTATCTCTGTGCATTTTGTGAGACGCGAAATGCAACGCTTTTCTCGCTTGCTTGGGTGAACTCTGGTTTCATACAAATGGGGTTGAGGGAACGCAAAGTTATGCTTGTTAGAGAGTTACTAGGAACTTTGCTGTTACATGAGTTCTGATAAAAATGTAAGGTTAATGTCTCATTCAGATGTTGTGGTTGTAACCTGGTTCTGAAACAGAAAAAAGGTTACATTATACCTATCTACTTACTATGTATTATTAAAAACTATAAAAATATCTGTTTAAAGTCAAAGTCCGCCCAAAATCGGGAACCTGAGAGCTGATGACTTCGAATAGTGAATACGATCAAGCAAGATCTAATCAAATCAAATGATTTAGATTTGATTTTTTTTTTGTATACTTATTTTCATTTATAAAATCATTATTACGCCAGCCAGTATTCATAATATTATTTCATAAACGAATAATAAGAATTATATTACACCTATTTGTAATTAGATTTAGTTCTGACGTTGCCACTTTACTGTAGCTACTATTATTTAATTTACTATTAATAATACTAATGATAAGGGACTGTATTTTCATTAAAACTTTGTACCTTTTAATCTCGCGGTGAGTCTATGCGAACTTGATTTATATGAAATGAGACAAGCGGCTTTGCTCGTAAGTGGCTGCTTTGTCGCTAGCATCGCGCCTGAAAATCCCTCATACGTAGTTCCGTATTACACAAGCGGGAACTGCAAGAAAATTGGATAATCGTAAACGCTTTGCCGGCTACCGTAATGGGAAGATCGCGCGAATGTTGCGTCTGGTGTCACCTATCGGGTATTTATGTGACTTTCTATTAGAATCATCGATATTTTCAAGTGTTTACGGGCTTAGTACAATGCTATTTCTTTCCGTGAGTGTTGTCCTTACAAAAGAATTTATATACCTAGCAGCAGTGTCGTACTGAACTAACTTACTCCGATTACCAAGCTACCTGGTAGGAGTGGTTATTATACCAATTATGCGAGGACCATTATTGGACTCCATTACGGAGACTCTAGCTCTGTAGTGGGACGTTATAATTATGAGTTGTTAATATCTTTACTAGTTCATATTGAGATAAACGGGCAATACACGAACCTTATTTACGTAGATTATTGATCAACCGATTTCGTCCCAGAACGTGGGACCTCTTCAGGATCAAGGACACTGCAAGGACACGGATCACGCCCGCTCGCCGGTCCGCAGTGCACTAGTACTATCTTTACTAGTAATTATTATCGCAAAATTTTTATTAAACTTATACTAAATTAAAGATCATACATCATAAAAACAAATAGACTTCTCTTTACTACGAAATAATCCATTGAAAAGTTGTCAAAGCCGCAGACGAATAACTAGTTTACATTAGGTACAATGTTTTTCCTAATACAGTTTCGTTTCAAATTGCGTTGTAAACCTCCGTGCCCCATTTGCGAGTGTCAAATTAAACGTTATAGACCAGGGTTTTTAATTTTTTACAAGGAAAAAAATAGTAGTAGAATGAAACCCATTAGAAAAGGAGGGGAATATGATAAAAATGAAAGGAAAAATAAATTACGGTCGATCTGAGTTCGGGAAGTGGGAGGGGGTGGGCTTTTAAGGGGAGAAAATGGTTTATCTCGATTTGCGGTGAAACTACAAGTCCTATGAAAAAAAGTTATATGGCAAAGTTGTAGGTAATAAAACGATCTACAACTTTTAATTCACAACTTTTTTACATAACGTCAAAATGTATGTGAAAAATTCAAATAACTAAGTTTTTGGTTTTTTATTTCTATCTTTTTCAAAAACATTTTATTTTCTACGAAATTTGGTGAAAACTTACCTATTTATGTCCCAAATCCACTATAATTTATTTGATTAAAAATATTAATTTTTTCACCTTATTTTGACTTAATTACTAAAAAAATAGACCAATTTTCAATCGAAAATTCACGTGTCAAAATATTAGTTTTTTTATAAAAATCGGTATGCTGTTTGTTCATTGAAATCTCTATTTTCTGATGGTTAAGAAAAATATATACATTACTATAGTAAATTATCTCAGAAAATGCAAAACACCGAAACAAAATTTGTATCATTATGTACAATTGGATCATAAAAATGTGATTTTTGCAATTTTTATTTCATATAATTGCTTATAATCCGACTTATTGCACATTATACAAACAGATTATTATATAATAATTATTATTATATAGTCTGAAAAGACAAAATCATATTTTTATGATGCAATTGTACCTAATGATACAAATTTTTGTTTCGGTTTTGTGCATTTTCTGAGAATATTTACTATCGTAATGTATATATTTTTTTTAATTATCTGAAAATAGAGATTTCAATGAACATATGGCACACCGATTTTAATAAAAAAGATAATATTTTGACACGTGAATTTTCGATTGAAAATTAGTCTATATTTTTGAAAATTAAGTCAAAATAAGGTGAAAACAATAATATTTTCAATCAAATAAATCACAGTGTATTTGGGACATAAATAGGTAAGTTTTCACCAAATTTCGTAGAAAAATAACAATTTTTGAAAAAGATAAATAAAAAAACCAAAAACTTGGTTATTTGAATTTTTCACATAAGTTTTGAGGTTATGTAAAAAACTTGTGAATTAAAAGTTGTAGATCTTTATATTACCTACAACTTTGCCATATAACTTTTTTTCATAAGACTTGTAGTTTCACCGCAAATCGAGATAAACCATTTTCTCCCCTTAAAAGCCCACCCCCTCCCACTTCCCGAACTCAGATCGACCGTAATTTATTTTTCCTTTCATTTTTATCATATTCCCCTCCTTTTCTAATGGGTTTCATTCTACTACTATTTTTTTCGTTATTTGACCATTTTTGAAGCTAACTGCACTGGTCTATTAACGAGTGTTGCCCAGATAACTCTAATGCAATTTTGCGGCGATGTCGCTCTTTTCTAGTTTTTTATCGGTTCTCTTCAGGCATGACTATTCATTACAAACTTACATAATGTAAATTATTAGAAATTAGTATGGGAAAAATTACAAGATCACAACGTAACCTTGGCCCTCGAGTGGGAGATTTCCCATACCAATGTCTAATAATTTAGAAAACTTAAGTGAGAGTCAATCACTATAAAATAACAAATAATATTAACAAATAAATAACAAATAATATTAAATAATATTAAATAACAAATAAAATAACAATAGGTAGTAATTACATAATGTATATATGACTTTTTTTTGCGAACACCTAGAATGTACTTTAAATGATTTCAGATAACTAAACTTTTAACCTAAAGCATGGCTAACAACCTGACCTGATTTGAATAAATGCAGCGGACACCCAAAAGACCACAGATTTCAATATCCCAGTGCCAAAGACCTCAAGTCTTTTTAATCTTAGCCCAAGGTCCATTTTGCATAGTTGGGAGCACAGCTCAGTAATAAGCTTTTCAAATTCGCTAGCCACGGGCTGTACCAAAGTACCAAGCTACTAGCATAAGACTCTTACGTCTGGCTTTACTTCTATGGGGCCAGGGCAGGATTTAACCCCCAACGCTGTTTTGAGAGAAAATATTATACTATGATCTAAGGCATTGTAGTACTAGTTTAGTTATGTTCAATGTTGAGGACACATACATTTAATACACTCAATAAATAGCTATTTTATTTATTTTATTTTATTTTAAACATTTTAGGAAAAACTTACAGCTAACACAAACAAATAAAAAATATTATGAATAAATACTAAAGGCCAATTACAAGTTTCTCGCAGATAACTAAAAGATTAAAATTTAAACAACAAACTAATAGCCAACCAACCATTAAAAAAAACATAATTTAGAAATTTAAAATATTACAAAGAAATAAACAAATTAAAATTAATCTAGGTACACAAAACATTAGTCAAAGAACTTATCGCTAAGCATACGTTTTAGCTTGCTAATTTTTGTGTTGAAGAGGTCAACCTCCGCATTTTCCCTAACTAACATATTAAATGAGTTACTTGCTCTTATCATGAATGCATTTTGCCGGTAATTCGTTCGTACAATGGGTATATACAAGTTATCCGGTTTACGCAGCGCCTTACTCGAACGCAGACCAATCAGTTCCAGCAGTTCCGGACAATCAATTGTGCCATTTGCTAACCCGAGTAGATACGATAGGTCAGCAATTTCTCTGCGATTACAAAGGGGTAGGAAGTGAAACTTCATACACCTTGTATTATAATCAGGCAAAAATATTTTAGCTCGGAACTGTATAAATCTTAAAAATTTCTTTTGTATTTTTTCTAATCTAGTTGAGTAAATGCTATATTGAGTATTCCATACCTGGGATGCGTATTCCATGTGACTACGAACGTAAGCGCAGTATAAAATTTTAAACGTTTTAATTAATTTAAATTCTGATGACATTCTAAAAATAAAACCTAAAGCTCGGGCAGCTTTATTAACAATATTATCAATATGAACATCAAACAATAACTTGCTGTCAAATGTTATGCCTAAATCCCTAATTGTTTCCACTCTTTGGAGAATTGAATTTTGCATGGTGTACGAAAATAAGATTGGGTGAGTTTTACGTGTAAAGGAACAAACATAACATTTTGAAACATTTAAATCTAACTTATTAGTAGTACAGAAATGTTCAAACCTAGTAAGGTCACTCTGTAAAAGTTCCGTATCAGCAATAGTTTTAATTTGATAAAGAATCTTCATATCATCTGCATACAAGATTATTTTTGAATAAATAAAACAGGAACTGATATCGTTTACCATAATCGCGAAGAGTAAAGGTCCCAGCAATGAACCTTGAGGCACTCCAGAAGGAATGCTCATAGGTAAGGATGTATACCCGTTTAAGACTACCGTCTGACACCGGTTCCGTACATACGACGTAAACCACCTGTAGAGATTACCTCTGATTCCAATCTTTTGAAGTTTCTCAAGAAGCACTAAATGATCAATTCTGTCAAAACATTTTTGATAATCAGTATATATAACATCTACTTGCGAGGGCTCAGACATACAGCGCGAGAGGAATTCAGAACATACTAATAAGTTCGACGTGGTGGATCTGCCCCTCAAGAAACCATGCTGTTCCGGCGCGAGGGAGTGCTTCATGGCAGAGTACATTTGCGTATGAACCAGCTTTTCTAACACCTTAGCGAACATGCATAACTTAGAGATCGGCCTATAATTACCTACTATATTTTTCGCTCCCTTTTTATGAATAGGAGTTATAAAAGCGGACTTCCATATGCTAGGAACAACACCTTCTGTAATTGAACGGCGATACAATATAGATAATGGACTTGAAAGACTTCTTGCACATTTAACTATAAACAATGGGGGAATGCTATCCGGCCCTGCCGACTTATTAATATCTAAGCTCTTAAATAACTTTTTTACAACATAATCTAAAACTTCAATTGAACTCAGATCTACCGCGGAGGTGCAAGGGGGACTAGGAACAGAATCATATTGTTCATCGCTCGGAGCAGTGTCTAAGAAAGTGGAGTGAAAGTAATTACCGAACATGTTACAGATCTCACCGCCATCATCTGAAATAATGTTACCGAATTGCATTGTAGAAGGATATGAATTTCAGCTAAATAATATTGAAGACTGGAACCCCCTTTATTTCAATATTATTTAGACGAGATACCTGGTCACTTTCTCGTATACTGCATTCCAAGGCCTGAATCCTTTCTTGCAAGTGTTCAACTTCATTTTTTGTCTTGTTCAAAGACTGGATTTCATTCTCCATTACTAAAATTTTTTCTGAGAGATTACCAATTTTTTGGTCAATAAAATCTAGGGAAGACTTTATTTCAGCCATCTCTGGTTGAATACACTTTAGAGTGGAGAGTTCTGACTTGATAGAATTGATTGCTTCCTTCAGTCCCGGGAGAACAGAAACTTGTTCCGATAAGCGCTTTAATTCAACAAGCACGGTGTCAAGGTCAGCTGGCGGAGAGGGCGACTTCAACGGCGTAGCTGGACTAGCAGCCCTCTTGCAGCTGGAACATTTCCATACTGATTTCCTGTTTTCACCCAGCCTTCGGTAGCCCTTTTCCGTTACCCCGGCACACCCGAAGTCAAAGCGCCCTTGACATACGGAGCACTGTACTCCATCAATGAAGTCGGTTTCACAACTTTTGCAAGTAAACATTGTCTATTTAGCCTGAGCTTGATATTATAGCCTGAGTTAACGCGGATAATGACACTTAACTTATTATTTTTATTTCAATGTAACGTAACTGTATAGTGGTAACGCAGAGCGATAGACGCGTGCGCACGGTTCGTTGGCTTGAGCCTGACTGCTATACAAAACATTTGATAGTTGATCGTGCATTGTAGCTTTGGCTATAATATTATGAGTTTGAAAGGATATGTAGAGTAGGCAAGTAATTACTACATTCACATATGTATGAACTTCTTACTAATAGAAAATATAAATTATTAATCACTATAAAATAAATAAATTTAAGTAGTTTTCACTAATCATTAAAAATAGTACATATATTTTCTCAGTGAAATATCTCTAACTTACCTACATCAAGTTATACTTCCAATCATAGTCACAACCTACGCTTTAAAATATTAGTAAGGATTCTGTCCTGAATAACTCCCTGAACGCTAAGTATAACATACTCACCCATCTCTTAAATTTCAATTTCAAGTGAGCGACTAAAGGTAATCAGATTTAGTGAACTATTCTGCTAGTCTGTTGTTATATCTACTTTGTAATTTTGAGTTTTGACAAATGTTTTATTTTATACACTTCTTGACCACAACCTGGACTTTACTGGATATTTGTATTTATTTATTTTCACCGTTGGTACACTTTATTACACTTGGTATATGTATATATCGAGGGTCTGGGTGATATACATATTTGCGTAATAAAAAATAGCGATCGATACATGTACCTATATTATAATAAATAATTTAATTACATAAATCAGAATAATTAAGTGTATAATCAGAAATCTAGCACCCATAACGCATGCTTCGAACTTTTATTTAATTAAATAGATATCAGCTAGTGATCAGAAAGGCCTCCCGTGACGCTCAGAGTATTTAAATCATTTTAATCGATAAATGTCTTAGAATATCTATCGTCTTCCAAATCAGTCTTTGTTTTCGCATTCCAGTGTACATAAATCGTCCGTGCATAAAACTTTGTATGGTAATCGTGACCAGAATCCTCCAATAGTGGCGACGATATTCATATTTCAACTGATATCGACGTTAGTTCTGACTGCAGTATGTGTTGATGTCAGACCATTTCAAACTTACGTCCAGTATAATAGAGAGCATAATACTTTGAAGTTTTGGATTCGCTGAAAGGTCTCACAGAAGTATGCAATAAAGACGTCAATCCGTAACGACGGATGCAGCTATTATCCAGCCGATGTTCTGAGTGCTTTACGATGTGAGCGTGAAAGGAATAAATGAACTGATGTGTGTTAAATTACAATATTTTAGGGTTCAATTTGTTTTCTGTTTATAGGTAACATTTTAGTGGAGCCTGATAGTAGTCCGTATTTGTCAGTATAAGGACAACAATTTTTTCACGAGCTTGTAAGACTTGAAGAATTTAAGTGAAGAAACGTCTAGACTGTAAATAACGAAAATCTACCCAGCCGTTCTCGAATTTAAGCGTAAATTTTAATATACATATAAAAAGAAGATTTAATTAGGATCAAGATTGAGGAACTATCATTAATTTTTATGTAAATTTTAAAACACAGGAAGTTTACACACAGAATCCACAATAATAATATGAACTTATTTAAAAGTTCTTTCTTTGTTGTTGGAACAATATTTCAAAGTAACTTATAACAATATCGATATCACGTATCCGCACCCGCTTGTTAGTAGCTATAAACAAACTGAGAAGTCAATTCAAACTTTAATGCTTGAACCTCTTCGCGTGGAACTAGAGGATTGTATTCCTTAAGTTTGACGTCGAGTGCCGTGGATGCACAGAGACAATAAAAAAAACTACCTGGAACCCATTTCCGATTTCGATATCTATGTAGAAGAGCTACAGACTAAACTTAGTTCATACAGGGTGAACCAGAAGGTATGAAGATTTTAAATTGACTATGGATATTGTTTTTTTAAGCAACTCTCGTTGATTTGATTTTTAATTTTGTTCTTCAGCCTAAATAATCCAATTAATTTATAGCTTTTATATCTGATTTAAAAAATAAGAATACTGATATAAGTAGATTTATGCTGAGAGTGAGAAACTTCTTAAATTCTCAGAAAGTTAGGATAAAATGTGCTGTACAACACATTTTCGTTACTTATTATACGTAGGTAATATCATAAATTATATTTAATATTGAAATGTTATTAATAATATTAATAATAAAACGGATTATAATTTTTCTTTAGCTGTTTTGTTGCACTCAGTATTCTTGGTTGCCTTATAAAACTCGTAGAACCCCAATGCGACCGAATCTTTAAAGTTTCTGGATTTTGCATTACATGGAGTCTCAGTTTTACTTTTAGCAAAAATTTCAGTGTAATTTGTTATTGCCATAAACAAACATGGACTGTTGACTTTAGCTGCACCATTTGCGGACATCCCTTTACAAATGGAGACAAAACGTGTACTTACATTCCTTGAAAATGCGGGCAGTTTTAAACAAAACCACATTGCAGCTGCTGTGATATTTACATTTTCTAATTTCATTTTTTTATTTCCTGGGTAATATGGTCATATATTTTATCAGTATTACGATATATCAACCCATTAACTCTATGTTCTGATACTGGGCATGGGTCTCTTCAATAGAACTTAAGATTAGTGGTAATCGCATAATATTATGGCCATTTCCTTCTGTCTACACTAATTAAAGTACTCAGTGGCATTAAATAAATTACAATGTAGGCGTAAAACAACGTTTATGTGTATTCATATTCAAAAATTAACATATAATTTAAAGTGCTCTGCATGTAAAATATACCTACGTTTAAAAAAAATACACTTTTTTTTATTAAAAAAAACTATGATTCCTGAAATTTTTGAACATATATATTTGAACAGATAACATAAGTACTACAAATACAGGTTTAGATATATTACGCACCTAGTTTAATTTCCGGAATCAGCTTATTTGATACATTGTTCGTGAAGCTATTCTAAGAACAATAAAGCCGCATTTGATGACGTAATCACAATAGTGTCACAAACAGACTTTGTACCACAGAGTTGCCAGATTGACAGATAATTATTTCCGCGAAAATTTGATTATATGGATCTGCTTTATTAAAAGAATTTGGGAAAAACAAAGTTACTCCTGAATATAATATAACCGGCAATGTACGTATCAGGTTATCAAAGATTTTTTAAACCCAAGAAAATGCTTGGAAGATTGAAATCTAAATATAGGTTAAAAACAAGAATGTTTTGACTTTGGAATCGGAAAATAAGAAAAGTTATTAATAAAAATAGTTCCGTAAACTAAATTAGTCACTTTTAATATGGTGTTGATAGACCAAAACTTATCTGAGAGAAAGAATGGTTTTAGGCAAGCTCTCGTCGTAAACTTGCCTGAAAATTAATTCTCACTCTAAAATTAGCAAAAAACCCCTCAAACGAAAGTGCAGTTTTACAGTAGGGTAATACAGACCCAAGCAATAGCTAAAGTGGACCGCTAACTTGGGTGGGCGATAAAGGGTTAAGTATCCTGTTTTACTGTACTTTGGGGTACGAAACCTGTTATTAACCATGTCGGGATTCAAAATTTTCGTGAGTTATACTATTCATTTTGTACAACGGGAATTACTCACGTATTTACATAGGAGTTAAACAACAGTGAGAACCGTGCGCGCGACCTGAGAGGAGACGGAGCACGGCGGGACGCTCACTCCTCCTGTTGAAGACTACTCTTGATGTGGTCGAAACGTCGAGAGTTGTTTAACTCCTATGTAAATACGTGAGTAATTCCCGTTGTACAAAATGGATGTCGGGATTGTTAAACGATGTGCAGTCCTTGTAAGCTAACATTTTGGGATAATTTTAGTGTTTTAGAAAACATGTACGAAAATAGAAAATTATGTAAATAAATAAATGTTGCTGGACAATTCACATAGCAACATCTGGCCTCGTTATAAGCTCAAAGCTAGTGTTACGGGTCCTAGTGAGTTTTGATATACCAATTTAATACATTAATATGTATTTATTATTGAAAATACCCAGATCACCCGAAACAAATATTTGCAGTGTATAAAATTTTTGTCCCGAGGCGGGAATCAAACTGGCAACCTCTTGCGTCGCAGGCGGACCTGCTACGCCACAGAGGTCGTCAAAAACTCTGTAAATACACTAGTTCTGATTATATCAGTCAGTCTGACTACGCCCGTGGAAAGAGAGGGTGTTACTAGTATTAGACCGGCACTACACGGTAACTTCCTCTTAGATAAAATTATTGATAAAAAACTATGACCAGATGGTCATAAAATTATATACTTACCGCGAAAAATAGTTTTCATGGGAAAATTCATGATTCCAAAACGGGGCAGAAAGTTAGAAGATCATAAATATTCGTGTACACACTTCTCACTTCGCAAGCTCCTAGGTACATTTATCAAGGTTTACAGTTCGCTGGCGGCGTGTTTATCTGAGTCTGCGTCTTGGCATGCTTTCCGCGGTTATGATTCCATCTATTATCGAACGTTTAAAATTTACTGTGGAGTAATTTACGAGGATGTCGGAGATTTATAACTATTTTATAGCTTAAAGCAATTTATAGCTTTTGATATCTCCCCGTAAACAGTGCGATAGAGCTATAGGTTTTATAAATTTAAATATCTTAAAAATAAAAATATTATAATACTTCCAGATCGTATAAAGTCGACGTAGATGTACCTAGGTAAAATTGTCTGCCCTGTAGCGATTCTGTAATCACGAGATGCTTTAAATACTTATAATCGGTTGGTATTTGAAATTAGAAATAACGCAATAATCATTTTATATCGTACAAGTTATTTCAGAGTTATAATGTTACAACGAAAAGTGACATTGACTGTTTTTGGGTAACCATAAAAAAGCCTGCAAATATCAAAATCTTCGCTCAATTTTCGACAAGACGCGATGCTCGACTTTTGGAATGAATCAATGATTTTATGAATGAATATTATAATTATGATTTTCTTCGTAAAATCGTTACATAAAAGACTTAAGTACTTTACGTAGAATTATTTTAATAGCAACTGAAAAGCAGAAAAACAAGCTTATGTTTTGTTACTAAGTTTCAGAATTAGTTTGACTGCTGTTCTCAGTTGCATCGCACCAGTCGTTACAGCCACAGCCTTTCGGTACAGTTGGCCTAAAAGTTTGTTATAACCAGCTCTATGCTCGTGGTAGAAGGACTAAAATGGCATTCCGTTTGGTAATTGAAGTAAGAAGTTGGTGGCGAGAGATGGTCGTAAGTGGCTCTGACCGTTAAACAAACAGTATTTGAATGATTGAGCCTCTCAGACCTTAGTTTGCTTCTGGCTTCCAGCCAGTGATATTAACCTAAATCGATTATTGGCTGATGGAATTTCGTTTATTTAATTTAAATGGATGAAGATGTTTTTTTAAGTACTTTAAAAACGTACGTATGATTTCGATACCAAGTGCCAAAAATATTTACCTTGCACATAATTAATGTAAGGTTTTGTTTTTTAAATCCATTAGACCAAAAAAAAATATTTACCTTTAGGTAAAGGTAAACGCGACTTTTAAGAGGCAAGCGCTTATTAATAAGTCAGGTCAATATCATTTGCTGTATCCTGATGATTTATACAGCATTTAACTTTCATGGAGATGCTAAGTGCTCCTTATATTATTGAGGAGCTTACTGTGAAAAAATGCAATTTTTAAATTTTTTATTTTTCTTTAAATGGCTAATAATAGGTTACATAAGAAAAATTAATGAGGTCAACACATAAAGGATGAATCGGAAACTTCCTACAGTTTTAGAAAAGGTCTAAAATAATGAGGGTTGAGGCTCACCCCGGTAACTTGAAACGTTTATTTTTATACGAGAGTGAATCTGAATTACTTAGTAACAATTATAATTTTCCTGACGAACGTTCGGTTTGACTGTTATTGTTGAGTGGGCTCGGGCCAGTTTCATGCTACATCAATTTTAATGATAATATTTTGGGGTACGTTTGCCTCCTCATCCTTGAGAGGATTTAGTTTAGCTGTTTTCAAAAAACCGCTGGGGTAAGTTTCTTATCATGTTGTGTTTAGAAAATAATCATTTCATTTACTTAAAAAAATAACAGAAAAACTCATTTTTACTTCAGATTAATAAATTACAAAATAAAAGATTAACATTAAAGGTGATAAAAATGCTGGCTTATGTTTTGGCCAACGAATTAGCATTGCCATTCAACGTAGCAATGCCGCCAGCATTCTTGGCACTTTACAGTCACATTGTAATTTTATGAATAAATAAAGCTCAAAAACTAAAGCATAATTCTTTACATATACGACGGTATGAACATTTATTTAAATAATTTGCTGTGAGATGAAATCGCTGTGGAGTTAAATAATCTTGAATAGTTGCGTATTTTCATATTTTCGCGAGCTCTCGTCTATATTACGAGAGGCTTTCATAGCAAAAACACAAAGAAAACATTTTTTCCAAGAACTCTGATTCTCAACACCTTTTCAAAAGCAACCACGCTTACCAATATAATAAAACGAAGCGTGGCTACATGTGGGACATCTTTTCATAAATACTTTTGTAAGACAAGATTTCTCGCAAGTTCTTCAAGATTATGAGTAGAATATTATTTTCATTTTATACTTAAGCTTATTAATACTTCAAAAGCATACAGCTGTACCTTTCTAAAGCATATTTGATTTTGTCGTGTAAAATACAGGTTAAAAAATAACAATATTAGTTTGTATATAAAGTTAATTAATATTAGGTATCTAAATTATAATTAAACTTTTAAACATTTTTCTTGAATCACTACATAAATCCGTAAAATCCGTTGCGTAGTTTTAGAGATTGAAGCATACAGAGAGCGACAGCGACTTTGTTTTATATTATTGCTAGTTATATTATTTATTATTGATAGACATCACAATTAACTAGCCCCCGTGCTAAGAATTAGCTCGTAAGTTTTTCAAACACTAAGTAATTGAATTATGGGTACCTATGTACTTAAAACAAATTATATATTAGGTTTGTGTTTTTATTGCTAAAAGCAATTTTCCAGGCAACCTCCTAAATCCTCTAGGTAACAACAGAAGAAACATCAACAAGCTTGTAGCCTATACGAAAAAACATTTCATTTGTCTGTTGCTCAAAACTAGACATCCTGACAACCTTTCATGAAGTATTGTCCAAAGATTCGCGCTCCGGAAACGTTCAAGCAAAAGGCAAAGCTATTCATAAGAAAACAAAAGCTGTCTTACGTACACCTGAATATAAAGGCGAGTTCAGTATGCAGCGCCATTTTATTTGTAATTGAAACTACAATCAAAACGCGAAAGTTCTGCGTGAAATAAGCCTTTACTTAGCCTATTCAAGTGCACTTATTTAGTATGCTTTACCCGACTATTGAGTGAAAGAAAGAAAATACATTTATTAAGAATCAACACGGGACAAGGACATAAAAATACTGAAATAAACCTATAGCACACTTGACGTTCATTCCGAAGGTCGTGGGTTCAAACCCCACCGCACACCTCTGATTTTTCTTCTGAAATTATGTGTGCTTTAATAAACACGTGCTCTAACGGTGAAGGCAAAACATCGTGAGGGAACCGGCATGTTCTGAGAACTTTGAAAAGTTTGAAGGACATGTGTCATTCACCAACCCGCACTTGGCCAGCGTGGTGAATCAAGGCCTTATCTCTCTCGTCAAGAGAGAAGTCCCTGTGTCCCAGCAGTGGGAACGTGAATAGGGGTGTTATGAAACCTATAGCACTATTGTTTTCATTGTAGCTTTAGTTATAGAATGCATCAATTTTAGAGAACATTTTTTAATACATTACTGCGACCCGCCCTCGCTTCGCTGCGGGTACTTAATTTTACTTTTAGGCCTTCCTTTTGAATCACTCTACCTTTATTAAAAAAACTGCATCAAAATCCATTGCATAGTTTTAAATATTGAAGCATACAAACAGCCACAGCGGACTCAGGTCAAATAATTTCATGACATTCATTGATAGCCAACAGATCAACCAATTCAATTAACAAAATCGCAACACAACATATTTCGCTTAAAATACAGTTGCGAAATGAAGCTTTAGTCTCGGCACTACACCCTAAATGCACGAGGTTCAAAGGAGCAGAAATATTACCTCTCTGACAATGATTGTTGCTTGCCAGCCAACTGGAAGTTCATACAAAGCCGCCAAGGCGTTGTGATTAAGATAACACCTACGTTTTCAGAGCAAATCTTAGTCAAAAGAACTGCGTTTCAAAGAGTTGCTCGACTCTGAGTCGCTTTGAGTCTGTTGCGAATGGTCCTGCCAATTGAAATGTGCTCGACAGTTTTCAACGAAATAATCTGAAAATCTTACTGACTGAATACTCAATGTTGGTAATTAGACTTTTTGTTCGTTAGTGTTACTTTGGGTTTCTGTTTGGTTTATTTTAACAATAAGTATACATACATAGATATAAAATTTTTGTATTTTTTTTATAATTAATATAGATTAATTTTTAGAAAATTTCGGAAGTTTTTCTGTATATTTATTTACAGTCAAGTAAAGTTCGGTGGAGGTTTGGAGGAGATAATTTCAACATAAATTAACAACAAACCTGTAAATCCATTAGCGAACAAATCGTTAAATCAATTATTTGTATTCCATTTGTCTACGAAACCTTTGACATGAGCCTTCCAGGAAGGTTCTCGAGCCGTCTCTTCTCCCGTCTAAAACTAGAAATTTACCTACGCGTTAATTTATTTAGGTTGGTAATTGGAGCCCTTGAAGCCCAAGTTAGGTTCAAATTAACTTAGCGTCGTTCAAATGAGACTAAAACTGGTAGGTATGTTGTTTCAGCATAACTTACGTTAAAGGGTTTAAAAATATATTTAAATTAAATTATGATAAATATCATTATAGTAAGAGTAAGAGACTGCCTACCTTCCTAGATTACCTACTTAGACTTTTCCTTATAACTTACTCGATCATTTTTGTAGTTGAGTTACTAATTAATTATAACTTAACTAATCATTTAAGATATTTACAGAAAGTATGGACAAGAAATAAATTAAATCTTGAATAAGTATATTTGAAGAAAACCAAGGTGTTGAAGGAGTGCTCTTTGAAGTGGCAATGGGCAGGCCATATAGCTCGGAGAACGGATGGCCGATGGGGCCGAAAAGTTCTCGAGTGGAGACCACGGATCGGAAAACGCAGCGTCGGACGCCCACCTACCAGGTGGACGGATGAGTTGGTGAAATTAGCTGGTTCACGGTGGATGCAAGTCGCATCCGACCGAAACGACTGGAATTCATTAAGGGAGGCCTATGTCCAGCAGTGGACGTCCGACGGCTGATATGATGATGATGATGATGAAGGAGTTACCGACTCAAGAATCTTATTCAAGTTGAAAGTTGAAAAAACGACACTGCGGAGTCGTTCTTCAAACTCGCAAGTTTTAAACTAATTTGTTTATTCTGAAGTTTTCAAATAACATCTTTGAGTACACAGGTTTATTTACCTCGGTGGAATTTAAAGAAAATTGGAGTTTGTAGAGTAAATTAGAGAACTGTTTATACGTCCAGTTGATTTCTGTATGTTTCTTACATGTTGATTGTTAACTTTGAGCGAATGGCACAGAAAACTACGAAAAATGTGATGTGTGTTCTTCTTTCCAACTTTCACAAAAATTAACTATATATTTGGAAGTTATGTAGTTATATTTGCTATGTAGGTCAAGGTAGGGAAAAGCTCTAGATTATATCGTTCATACTAAATTGCAACAAAGTTTCTTCGCTGACAGGTTTGTAATTGCAACCGTCCGTTCTTTATGAAAATATAACTTTATTAAAAGAGTAAGTATTTCTGAACAAACCACCTATGTGGCGCAGGCAGACTTTCGCCCGATACGTTTTTCTTTTGTTTATAAACAAAAGAAGAAAGTATTCTGACAAATACCTAAATAGTTCATCTTATTTACATCCATAGCGACGTTTGTGGTAAGGTAAGTCACTTTGTCTAGACGCGAACTTTACTATTAATTCAATTAATTAAACTGAGAGAAGATCAAACAGAATTCTGTCAAAGAAAATGAACATTTTATTTGCAAACGTAAAACAACTTATACTTTAATTTACGTAACTGACTAATTTAGTTAGCACTACTAGAATTAGGCTATTGTAAATAACACAAGCAAAGAAACTCCAATGGTTTAAGCACACCCATTGTGAATGTAATATTTTATTGTCCAATTTTTAAAATGTCTGTTCCTGTGTGTACAATAAGGAATTTTTGATTTTGAAAGTGAGCGGGCTAACTTTAAAAGCAATTTAATTGAATACATATATTTCAACAACAAAATACAAATATTCAACTAAAATTTAATCATTTATTCAACTATAGTTTAATTATTTAAGAAAGTGTAAAGTTTAATATTCTGGTTAATATTGAGCTATATTGAGCTCATATTGATATCTAAATAATATACCTAACGCATATTCTAATTGCTGCATTCATGTCTAGATTAATTCATTAATTTCGAGACATAATTAAATTAATTAGTAGGTACTTACGGCATTCGTAGGATTTATCCCACGCGTTTAAATTAATTATTGTACACAATAACTACGTAATTACACAGCAGTAACTAAAACTTAACTTACTTGGGTACCCGAGTTCACCCCTTTTTATCGTAGAAACGTGACTGCTAGAGAAAATTCAACTTTATCAGCTAGATAATTACATTGAAGACAGGCTTAAACGTGGCATTTCGTAGGGGTTGTTTTTCTATTCAACATTCGGGAAATTTATTTTCTGAAGCAAGTTAGAAAAACTACTGCGTTTTAGTTTGTTTTCTCTATGTGAAGTAGCTTGTTTGAGCTATTGCCAATATAAACACAAACACTCTTAAAACGGCAACAAACATTATGCTTTTTAGAATGGGAATGACGCGGGTGCTCGGAGGTTTTTGTACACGACTCGTATTTCAATGTAATCTTATAATATAAATGTTGGTTGGTTGTTGGTAACCCCATCTCTAATACAACAAAAAAATAATTATGAATAAAATAAATCAATATTGCCAGATAATTCCTACAGCCCCGTGGTGAGCTTGTGTTACGGTGTTACGGGTCCTGGATTTTAATATTATAATATAGATGCATACATACATAAATATTTTTATTATACATACATATTATTATAGAACATTCACACCGGTTACAAATATTTACAGATCGTAAAATTTTTTGTTCCAAAGCGGGAATTGAACCCGCAACATCTTACGTCGGAGGCGGACCTTCTGCGCCACAGAAGTCGCCAATATTGATAAGTCTCAGAGGTTTGTTATTATTCGGTATCTCTCTTGAGAGAGTTTTCGTGGTCGTCAATGAGTTGTTGGTGGCAAGCTATTTCGAGGGTTCTAGTAGCACCTAAAGTATAAATAAATTGTCTTATAGATATTTTAAACAATATAATTAGTTATTAATTACCCTTCACTAAAATTATTGTGCGATAAGTTTTAGGTATGTCAAAATGTAGAGTAATGTTGTGGACAAACTTTCTAAATGCAAAATTTTAACAACGATTTTTGTCATAAAATTTTGCAGTAGCACCCGTAACAAAAGAATGAATAATGAGTTTAAGCAAAGTTGTAATTTTAAACTTTTCCATACAAGAGGGCGCTGTCTCGTGATTTGTGCTTTATTTCCCGTTCTAGATCCCTTTAGTACATACTTTAGATTTAATACAGATATCCTTTGTATTCAATTTTAATTAAATATTGAAATATATTAGTTATAAAGTCATATAAATTTGTATATTTGTATGTCAGTAACTTAGGCCTACTAACATACAAATTTATATGACTTTTTAACTCTTTTAACACATATTTTTGAATTCTGTTGAAAACCTCATAAAAGCATCAAATAGCTTATGGAAATTCCCTTTTATAATAAAACAAAATAATATTAACATTCATTTTTATCTTAAGAACTTAAAGATAATTTTACACTTAAAAATATTAACTGTATTTTTGTTAAACGAAGCATAAATTAAACAGAATTGAACAATCGCGAACTTTTTCATGCGGAGTTAGAAAGTAGGCATCTAACAAAAGTATTAATGCTGCTCACTTCTCGGTCACTTCTGCATAAAGTTAGGCAAATTAATTTAGTTAAAGAACTGCCAAGTATACTTCCTAAATAAAAAGTAAACTCCTTCCTTCCCTTGGTTTTTATGGCACAAGATTACAACAGGGCTTAATTTATTCTCAAAATTTGTCTCATCGTGAAAAATTTGCCTCCACAATCGCCAACAAAAGGATGACTAATCGCTTTATAAAACAAAGTTACATTGAACGCTGGCTAACTTTCAGCTTTCAAGGGCGTGAATTATTATCTTTTTAGAGCTTTTAGAAATATTAATAAATAACTTCTGGACGGGATTCGTTTCGCCGCTGCCCAACGGAGGTCCTATCTATACAAGCATTGAAGGGACGGCACTTCTGTGTGCGTAAGTGGGACAACAGAATAAATATTTAATATGCCCGAATAGTGCCTCGGGGGGTAGAAGGTTTGGCACTTTCGTTGTTTACAAACACGGAATTTTTCCAGCGAAATGTCGATATAGTAAGTGAAAATAGCAAGTCACTATTTACAGAAATGTGAACAAATTGCGGCTCTAAGTTCGGGGATAAGCCAGTGTCAATTACGTATTGAGTAGGGTCTCTGCGGGATGCGACAAATTGAATGGCCTAAGATCCTGTAGCCAACCGAATGACTGGCAATATTTACCACTAAAACACGGATTATTTGCTTATGTGATGGTATATTTTCTAATACGACGCATAGAACGTTTGATGGTTTTCAATATCAGACCTTATTGGAGACGGCGAAGACAGCATAGGATATTGATATGAAAAAATAGATATTCTGCCACGGATCAAACCTTTATTTTTACGAGTTCGGTATCTCGTATTTGCGCTGATGTTACTTTTGGGAGTACTTTGTGATATCGATAATTTCAACTATTCTTATCGAAGAAAATGCAACGAGTAAAACTTTACTGTTTTTTAATGCTAATCAACTATTAAAATTTAAATAAACTGGAAAATAGACTACACATATAGATATGGACTCAACTTTGTCTATATCTACAGTAAATGGACAATAATAATATTATTTTGAAACGTCAGAAATCTTATTTTAATATAAGATGAAGAGCTCAGACAAAGATACACCAATTATTCAACTTTACCAACTTTGATTTTACATGTACGACATAAAAGGCAAATTATACCAAAACAGCGGTCTAATTTGCAAAGACAAATCTCATCCTCCCAAAAACAAGAACCGAATCAATTCAAAAGGCAGACGTACACAGAATACTAAACTGAAGTATAAATTTATTTGTCGTGAGGTGTTAAACCCTTTAGTCGTTGTTGAGAAATCGTTGATCCGGTATTTTCCGGAATTCCGAAACGCAGGTTCGGCACAACAGAATGACTAATAAGAGATTATAATATTTTAAAACCTTTTTACTTAGTTTAAACCGGAGTTTTGGAGATTAACCTAATTACCTCGGCTTGGTGTTACAAGACCGGGCCTGGGGCGGATTTGCCTTTCAAAATCCTTTACAGGAAGTTGACGACCGTGTTTTGTTTCAAGCTAACATAGATTTGAGTTTTGCTTCACTTACGTCAGTTCTCTTATATACAGGAGTCCCTCACAGAAACAGGCGGTCCGTCGGAAAATTATGAGCAATGAGCATATATGCTCTTACGTGGTCCCGTTTTAACTTGCTCTTTTCTGGACCTTGTTTTTTAATATATTGTGGATCTCTTATTTATATTCTACAATAATCATTATATTTAGTAGGTACACGTAAAACGAGCTTCGAGTTAACCACAGGGCTAGATGTTGCTGTGTGAATTGAATATTAATATTGAATATTAGGAAAATTAATAATAAATAATATATGTTGTTCTGCTAATTACTGTGAAAAATCAAAAACATCAGCTTGTACAAGATATGTATGTAAGTCAGAGCAGCATACAGGTAGTGCATCATAAAGCGGTGGTCGGTATTACAGCGTATGAAATCGCATTTGTCACCATATTGGGCAATAGCACGCTCGATTTGGTTGACACCACGTTTGAATGAGTCTTGGCGGATGGTTATAGTAAATGGATTGGACACGGTACTGTATAGAATTATTTATTCTATGGACACAGGAACAAGACAAGTGTTTTAAAAATAAACACAATACATAGCATTTTGTCCAGCAATATATAATATACTAGTTGAAACGCCCGCGGCTTCGCCGCTTTACTCCCATTGTTTCATCTAAAAAAGCTTCGCTTTACTACTATTTTCTACTTCTCAGCCTTTCTTGAGATTGCAACGAAAAGTGGCACCGATTTTTATATACATATAATATAGATAGAAGATAAGTTATATAATTTATTGAGAATTTATGAAGAAACCAAGTAAAATAGCTAACAAGAAGTTTAAGTGAGGAAACTTGTTAAGAGTCCCGTCTCTTTAAACAAATTTATTTACTCTTCCGCTTCCGATGACATCGACAAATATATTATTTACATACATTCTAATGTTGTAGGTAGATGCAGAAGTACGAGTAATACTTTAATAAAAGTTCATCTATGTTATAGCCAAATGCGGCGCGGTACTATCGGTAACGGAAGTGGGAAGATTAGCCCCGGCACGAATCCCTCATAAACGTTTTAGGTCATCGATAAATAGCCATCCCGGACATCACTAGCGGCCGCCGTGCCCGACAAATAGACGGGTAAATTATGGACTAGTTCATAGGTCTGTTAGTCTGGGTTCGGGGATGCCGCTACAGTTAATAGTTTGTTTTTATTTGTAAACTGTCATTGTCTCGACCTAAACTAACTTAAAATTTTTTTTATTCGTAATTATGATAATTTTCAAGGATTGCCTTTGCGGTATCGCTATTCACAGCTTGGGGCACTTTTGAATTCTCATACAAAAAAAATACAAAAACCGTTGAGTAGTATTCTTGTGAAAAAAACCATACACATTCTCGTTATAATTACTTAATAATGTAAGGAATACATTATAGGTATACAGTATATCTTTTCAGGGTGGCAACTTTCCCATTTGAATTAATTAAGCAACCAAGTCCCATGATATCCAATTTTGTTTCTTCTCTTCATACCTAACAAAGATTAATTGAAACAGAAGTCCTTGAAGCTTCGACCTTTGAACGATTTCAAACAAGTGTCTCAAGTTTCTGAAATTACTGAAGATCTTTACAAATTCATCTCATAAAAATTGCATTTTTAAGAGCAGATAATGTCCATCACTGTCTTAATTTTTAATTCGGAGGGCCGTTTTATAAAAGCTCCTTGAAGCGTGAACTTCCATTACAAATTAGTTAAGGGGAAGGCTGGAACATTATCTTTAATGATATAAATTATTTTAAGCTACATTAGCTTATTAATTAAAGGACCGAGGCATATTTTTCATGAAAGCACTCTGGCCACGAAAAATTTAAACGCATATTAATATTAATTTTCGACTTTGTGATACCTGTGGTTGCTGTCGCAAGGTGTCAAATAAAATACACTTATCCTTGATGATAACAATGTTATTTTTATCTACGGTTGATGTTTATTAAAAAGTCTGTTTAAAAGGTTTTTGAGTATAGAAGTAACAGCTTTGTCCACGTTTGTAACTGACCTATCATAACATCATTCTGTCCCCAGAATAAATCCACATTTTAGATTACACTTCTTCAAATATATGTATGAGCAAATCAGTTCATAAACAAAATCACTGTCGCTCCCTACGTCCCAACGCCTATCTTTAAAACTACGCAATGGATTTTGGTGCAGATTAATTTGATAATACAACATATTTTTAGAATTTTAAGCTACTCCGTGCCGCGGATTCGTCAGCGTTCTACAGTTTCCCGCGGATTTCTTTTCCCACGGTAAAAAGTAGCCTATGTCACACGCTGTTGCAAAAAATTACGTTAATCCGTCGCTCCGTTTTCCCACGAAAGACAGACAAACAGACACACTTTCCCATTTATCTATACTAATATTATAAAGAGGAAAGATTTGTTTGTTTGTAATGAAAGGCTCCGAAACTACTAAACTGATTTCAAAAATTCTTTCACCTTTGGAAAGCTACATTATCCCCGAGTAACATAGGCTATAATATAGCAAAGAAAATTGCGGGAAAGTGTAAAACACGGGCGAAGCCGCAGGGCGGAAAGCTAGCAATATAATATAGTAATAAGAATAAGTATGGATATGCTCAAAAAAGTGAATTACCCGATTATAATGGAAAAATAGATGCAGAATTATTTTAATTCGCTTCGTTCAGAATAAGTAATTAATACTTTTCTAGTATTTCCGCCCTACTTGTACAAGCGGCGGTTTGAGTGGGCTGTAACGGTCTCGTTACACAGACTCCAAATCAGCGGTTTTTTCTCATTTCCTTAAAATTTTAAGTGCTTTTAGCAGCGTTTTATAAAATGATTTCTATTAGAAATAAATTTCCTGCTCAATGTAAGGTTTCCTACTTTTAACCTTTTTAAGTAGTATTTCTTTGGTTCGTCTTATTTTCTTTCTGTTGTATTAAATTTCAAACCGCAGTTATTTACAGATGCTAACCAACATTTTATTTGGAATATTGTTTTTACATTACATTACTTAATTATAAACTAATTAAAATATTAATTAATTATATACAACCTGATTTCTCCTTGAATGCGTGCGAATAGTTCGTTTCAATTAGCCGTAATTAGAGTTATTGATCGTATTTTAAATGAACAAAACAAAAGGTGAATTTTACGAACAATTATTTCAAAATGTAAATAATATAAAACCTGTTGTGACACATTTAAATCAAATAAAGAAGACGGTGAAGGCCGTTTTATGATAGGATCTTATACTACGAGTATAATTTATTTATTTGTACAATCTTATGGAAACGTACAGCTAGTTGAAATAAATTTATAATTATTAATGGCATGCAGTTAAAGCTACATACTTATTACTGCTAGTATTAAAAGGCATTTAAAAGCTTCCACTAATACAAATGATAACAAACGATAATAATAGTGTTGATAAACTCAACGTTTCAACTTAACATAAACTAAACTCTAAATCAAAACCATACCGCTCCGGCTCGCATTTATTCATTAACAGGTATTACAACAATTCATTAACAGGTATAACAATCAACTGAAAAGCGCATCCAAAACTTCATAGGTTCAGTGTCCCACCTGAAACGCCGCCCGCCCAAGGTATCCCAGTACACCGCGTCTCGCGGCCTAAAGCGCACGCCGCCGCTACACCAAAACGCAGCCCTTCACGAAACACACATACAAACTTTCTAACCTGAACAAACAAACAAGTGTCATTACGATTACATGTGTAAATATTTTAACTGTTACGGACTAACTAGCGATTTAGTTACATGTTTTAAAAATACGGCGTTAATTAATATGCATGAAGTAGATTGTTAAGAAAGCGTTCAACGGAAAATATGAGCTCATTTGTTGTATTTACGAGGTGTCTTGGTTCTACTCATTAAAATTAATAAGATCTAATTGCTAATTAAAACTAACAGACAAGTTGAGGTGTATATAAATCGTAGGTTCTTTTTACACTGTTTTGTAGGTGGTGTTGACTTCATTTTAGATTATGAGAATGTGTGTTAGTTAAGATTGCACTTCAATTTATTAAGAGGTAAGAATATTAGATATAAAAATATATTAAGATGTTATAACTTAATTGGTATACCTATACCTAGATATATGTTATTTTGTTTTCGACTTTCATGAAATGCAAACATGTCAAATATCATAACATTAATCATAGCTTAAACTATGTTAAAGTTATATAAGTACGAGTAATACAAGTTTTGCAATAACTTTCAAAATTTAACATAACATAATTTAACAACCTTAACATTATAGATATTGAAATATTTATTTATTTTAGCTGCTACTTCTAGAATATAGGTTTTGGAATAGACAATAATGTCATAATAGTATTTCCCGCGCAGAGACGTGTAATAAAAAAATCTTTTTATTCGAGTTTACTTGTCGCGAGTTGACTAATGATAAGGATACATCTATGGACGGAAAGAGATGAAGTGGTACTATTCTTAGGCCGGCAACAGAAGCCGCATGTACCAAAAATATGTAGTTAAAGTTTTACCATAGACTAAATAGCTGAACGTTGATTGTTGCTAATAGAGACGTTCTACGTTCGAGCGTTCAAGAACAGCTGTTCTACTTGACCGTATAGGGCTGCTCATAATCTACGGATTTATTAAAATAAAAATAAATTTTATTATTCACTATAAAGGTTTACATTTAACTTTTAAACAGTAGTACTTATAAATTAAGTGCCTCTAAACATCAGTAAAATCTATTTATCTTGTATAAATCATCGCATATTAGTTGTACTTATACGGATTTTTTTTCCATATCGTGACTATAGTATTTTTTTTCTCATGAGTTTTTTACTTTCTTTTTATAAAGCATTTAGTGCTTGAAAGCTCTCATTCAAGATTTCTTGGAGAAATTCCTCGTAAATAAAAACAGTAGGTATTTTCCTCTAAACGGTAGATTGCAACAGAAATTGTGAAGTAAGTCCCACTTTTATAATACATTGGAAGCACTTTTACTTTCGCATTTCTTTTTTCGCAGAAGTTTTTGTTTATTTTCTTTTGTAGATTATGGTTTTTATCAGTTTTGGTTCAGAACTTACTAAATAATTCAGCTTATTTAAATACAAAATATATATTTTGATGCGATATGAATAATACCTATAGTAAATCTGTTTTAGTATAATTTAAAATAGATAGTATTTGTCGCAATTCTTCTTTTTCTTCTTTGTCGCCATCTTGCTTTTCCATAGGATCAGCGGTAATCTCCTACCCACATTATTGGTAGAATCCAACAAGTTTAATATTTCAAAATTAATAATATGTTTACTACGTAGTCTCTGATCTGTTAACCACTATTATATCTGTAAGTATATAAAATATTATGTATGTTTCAATAGTGTGCATTGTGTATATAGGCAATACTGATTGATGTACGAAGAAAACGCACACTAAAAATTACAAGTCGAAGAGACTAATGTTATTAGTGTTGTTTGACACAACTAAATAACATTAGACTGCCACGCAGACGAAAGCCCGCTAAATAGTTCAAGAAACGTTTATCTCTCCGTAATATAAGTACCCCTATTTGCATAGGTATCCTAAATACAGTAATACTCTACATAAACGTCCATGTTTTGTTGCAGGTCTGCAAGCGGCCAGGGACCGCTTCGCTAAAAGAGCTCTGAATAATTCAACGGGATATTTAACCGTGTCCCGAAACTTGTGTGCGTGACACCGCACTATACTAAAGGAAATACATTAAACATTGGACGGGTATTAGACGGCAACACTTATTCAGAATTATGCTTTCAAATCCATTGTCTGTAAACAATTTTCTATATTGAAAAGTTTTAAAACATAAAATAGTTCTATTCTATTTTCAAAGCATAGGCGATGGATTTTATGATCCTTAATTGAAATGGACACATTTCCATTTTTATTTGAATTGTTGGCAACAGTTGGAAACAAAAATAAGCGTGTCAGTTCTAGTGATCTATTGGGTCCTTGATTTGTTTACCAAATTTGAAATAACAATAGAGTTGTGATTGTGAGTAATGTTGCCAAACTAGATTGGAAGTAGTAACGATGTGGTTGATTGTGGACTTGAAGCTTGTTGCTCGATGTACTGTGATTGCTGCTATGAGCGTGCTGGTGGTGGCCACCGGAGAATGGAGTGAAGATGCTGAAGACCTTGGTAAGTGAAAGATAATTTTATATGTTTTTACGCGTTATAGTATGTTCATACATCAAGTCGTATGTATTTTTGCTCAATGAGGATTATGCATTATAATAGTTGACAGCTTAGGAAGAAGGAAGATTCTTTGCTACAATTCTATAACATTCTTGCTAAAACTGATACTAAGATTAAAAGAGAACGGTAAATTACAACACAAAATAAAAACTCGAAGCTAAATGTAGGCATAAAAAATTAAAATAGTGACACAAATGTATCTCAGGTGCGAAAAACATTATCAGAAAATACATTCCTGTCTCTTTCTTTACCTTTGTAAAAAAAGAGACGCACAATTACGCGTTCTCATTTGCACCAAAACCGCAGGGTGACAAATTACCGAGGCATCTCAAAGAACCTCGCAACCATGCCTTGATTGTTCCAGTTCCACTGATTGTTCGATCTCACATCTGATTGTTCGAATACTGTCTGGAATTCCGAAAGCACATTCCACGGTCGTGCAGAACAAATTTACATTTTTATTTCAGAAGCTGCTATCTGAACAACAAAAGTTGCTTTTGTTTTCAGTGTTGCAAACTTCTGCCAGGTTAGATTGTCTGAAATTCTGCTTTATCAAGGTTTGTAGGTTTGGTAGGTAATGTAGGTGAAAAAAATATCTGCCTTATTTGAGTGCAATTCTTACGGACTAAGATAGTTTTTTTCCCCTTACGTTTAACGCCTAGTGTTTTAAGATGGTGGCGAAAGAGTTCTGTACACAAATAATTTTTTTCTTTTTTTCTTTAACTAAATCTGCACATAGCTTCGGGTGCACAGATTTTACTTCAGCAAAATAAAACAATAATTTATTTTAAATTTGATGATATTATTTTACTAAACTTAAGATAGATATTGTTTAATAATGGTCAATAGCATTTATTATAAACCATAAAATATTCTTCACAGCAAACTTTTTATTCATATTAAGGATCTTGTTAAAAGTATGAATTCTAGTTAGAATGTGATTCACCTGGGTGAAGCCGCGGCACCAGCGAGATTTTACTGTCGGAAACAAAAGAATTTAAATAGAAAAATAGTTCACGTCCCAAATATTGGCTACATCGATCACCTGCATAAAACAAAGCATAGTTTGATCGGCTCTCATACCTGTTAGTACCAAGCTTCGGCTCTGGCGAAGTGCCAGACAATTACTTTGTCTTTGTCAACTCCTTCGAGTATCGATGCAGATATTTCTATTACAGCGCTTGAAGTTTTTGATTCTTGATCTTTTGATCGTGCTCACTGGATTAAATTGGAAATCCGCATGCTTCCAGGAAATTCAAATTTAGAATGGTAACTTATTTCCAACTTATCTAGATTGTAAATGATTAACTTTGACGCGACTTTGAACTTTGAAGTTATTTTGAGCCTTTGAATAATTCGGGATCTTAAGCTCAACTATAGTTAAAAATATCATCATCACAACAACTCATATTATTATTACAGGACGACTAGAAGTAACTCCTAATTGATTGTTAATTATAGCTTCTCCAATACACCTTATAAAAAAACTACGCTGCTTTACTACCAATTTACATACAAAATTAATTAGGCTTTAAGGAGCGGTCTTGAATTGATTCAAAAAGCGTGAAGAAAAGCAATTTTCTAAGGTTTCAGTTGATGGAACCTGACTCTAATTGAGTTCGTCACCGTGATGTAAGGGAACACCTTTTTTATTGAGCACTTACGATTTTAAATGAGAAACGGCTTTATTATATAAAATTATTCAAATAAGGAACTTACTTAGAGGTTTTTAAGATAATTGGGTTTTAAGACAGGGTTTATAAGTTGATGGTTATGATTTGGTTTAATAAATAGGGATATATTTTGCGCTGAATAAAATTCCTAAAAAAAATATAAACGACACATGTCGCCTTTTCTCAGATTTAAAAAAAGTACCAATTTTGGTATCTAGTAACCTAGAATACGCTAATCGAAGGATCCCCGTATTCATTAAATTAAATATTAAATAGGTACTAAACACACGATATATCAAGTCTTCAATAAACAAAGCAAATGTAAAATAAAAATTAATAATAAAGAAAAATTCTAAATTCTTTTCATTATCATTGATCCTTAGATAACTTTATAAATGTAGGCCGAGTGGAACCAAAAAAGGCAATAACTGAGCACAATATATCCCGAATGCAATTGAAGACGAGCGAAAGAGTTCTGCCTTGGCCAGATTTCCATACTAAGCCTGTCTTACTGGACGAACTCAGGCCAAAGTCAGCAGAAACTTTTAATAGGGTTTCCCTGGGTATTTTATTGGATGAATTAAATTTTATAATTAAACCTAAGGGCGTATGCACGAAGATAAATTATAACCAGCTTTGATCTATGAGTTATATTTATAACAGCAGTGTTGGCTTAGTAGGAGCATACTCGGCTTTTATTCCGAAGGGTCACACGCAATATCTAGCCCCATGTTAAGTTCGAAGCTTGTGTTAGATAATCTTATATCCTTAATATTTATTTATTTATTTCAGGCACAGCCAACAGCACATATTACTTTTTTTTTCACATATTTAATTAAGGCTATTTTCTATAAAATGTTTTAATTGAATATACAAACACTGATAGATATTATTTTTTAAACATAATACAACTCCCAGATACTCGGAAACAATTATTTGCAGATCGTACAAATTTTATCCCGAGGCAAGAATTAAACCCTCAACCTCATGCGACGCAGGCGGACCTTCGCTCGCTGCCACAGAGGCGTCGATGTTGAACGCAATGCAGACTTAATTACTATCGGAAGTCTCTATTGAGAAACCACTCTACTAAGATTTAGTTAATTTATCAATATGCGATGACCAAACAGCTACAGGCCATGTAGAATGCCATTTCACAAGTTAACCAGTTACCGTGCGATCTGCGCAGTTGACCCACAGTTAACCCTTGCATCGCCCACCAGCGTCTCCACTCTGTTGGCACGTTGGCCCGCCGCCAAACAATTACTTTGTCTCGTCACGAACATTTCTACAACTGATGGATCTAAAGTGTCTCACCTACATGTTTTTAATCGGTTTAGGAATATGGGTCGGTTTTGGAAGCGAGCTTTTAGGTGATCACGGCTTTACAAAGATTTAAAAAGATTTATGAATAGTATTTACTTGCTCTTTTAAAATATACATTTTAGACTGGAAGCTGTATTAAAAAGATGCCTTGAACTATTCCTTAAACAAATCAAAAAATGTTATGTAACTCTCGTTAACCGATTAATGCCCATATTATTCAAATATCAAATCTATGAAAAACAAGTAAATTAACTAACGCCTAGTAACCTAAATAAAATCCAATATTTTTGGCATTGTATTCGCGGTCTAATGTGAGTTCGCTTTGCAACATTATCTTGCAGAACCTCATTACCGAGGGCTTAATCTCATTTATCAACTTTTTCATTTCTACTCCAGTTTATGAATGTAGCTGGTTTTAGCATGTTTTTGCGATATTCTATTACATTTTTATTATTATTATGTTATGAATTCGGTAATATTATGATTAAGTTTAAGATAATAAATAGGTAGTTGTGTAATGCATAGGTATGTTATTTACCTTAAAGAAAATCCGAAAATCTGATTTGAGTTAAAATGTAAAAAAAATGCATACCTTCAAATTTTTTCAATCAAACTATGCCTAAGATTTCTTTCAGTATATTTTATTATAATTTAAAACTTTTCAATTCACATGAAAAAAAAAGAGTATAAATTGTCTCCCGTAAATAGTTTCACAATATAATAAGGATAAAAACTAACAACTGATACAGCCGAAATTCAGTACCGAAGTTTAAACATAAAAGTTTTAATGTATTTGAACAATCGCCTTATATAAATGTTTAGTTTGGAAACTTGCTTTAGATTAATGGTAAATCTATAAAAGTCGATCGTCTGTCGGCTGTTTTTAGACGACGAACGTGTCGTATCAAGGATTGAGATCTTGAGATACTCTGTCTCTAAAGTTGAACGAACGTCATATCTGGCTGAAGATTTTGATGAATAAGCCTTGGAGGATGAAATATTAGTGCAGAAAATTAAAGTTATAAATTACTAGTCACCGTTGCAAGCGCTCATCTCGCACAGGTGTTCTTAAAGGGCAAGTTTTTCTGACATGACGCAAGTTTATATAAAAATCAATATTACTGGACGATCTACACAATAATAACTTGACCTTTAGTAAAATCGGAATTTGTATTACTGAAAATAAAAAGCCTGATAGAAAAAAATACATCAACAACAAGTGCTTACATAATATAAAAAAACACTGCACATTAGTCCCTTAGCAGGGAATACAGCTACGCCCGCTTTGCCACAGAAGAAGTCATGTTATAAGTATTACTATACAACAGGAAAAGATACAATGAAATTCCGTGTTCGTGAGTTAGCTGTAGTGTAGTAGGCAAACGGCGTTGACCTCGGCTCTAGTGACCTGTAACGTTTTCGCGTTTTCGCGTCGAACTCAGCGCGCCTACCTGAACCATCGACTTTTTATCGAGATTCCGTCTATAATATTCAACATGTTTTTGCCTCGTTCGGTTCTAACTATATTACTCTATCGGATATAAGGAAATCGTAGCACTTTCCGTAGCGAATTTGTATCATTCGTAGCACTTTTCGTAGCACTTTCGTAGCAGCTTTCGGAGCGTTTTATAGTTATTTCGTTTCGGCTAATGCGTTTTTGTTAGGTATTTTTTCTAGGCTTCGACTTCTTGGCATAGCTATTTACTAATGACGAAGCCCTGTTTCACGCTAAGCGTAGGTATGTTGTACCTAATTTTTTTTTATTTACAAAAGAAACGTATAAGTCTACAAACATTAATCCAAAGAACATAACACAGTGTTATGTATTGTAAGTTCATGCTAACCCGTTCAATCTAGAAAACGGATAGGTACCTCGTCCTATGAGCCGGACAGTAACGGAGCGGTATCGTCGGCTGAAAAACGTTGCGGTGACGCCGGCCTTACCGCGCTTTGTCGCACGTCGCCTCTCACACAATGGACGACTGTGTTTGATACAAGAAATACTGTAAATTAAATAATATTGCTGGACTATCACACTGCCCGCGTGGTGCTTAAAAGCTCAATCAAAAGGACCGGCAAACGCTGGGTCGGAAATCCACTAACAAGATGGATAGATGATATTTTCAAAGAATTGAACCGTAATACCAAGACCTGTATTGTTGCGTTGCCCAGAAGTGGGACGTAAGATGGGTTGGTGATGATTATGTAGGTAACCTACATATCATCATCAATCCATCATCAACCCCTTGAGAGTCACCATATAGAAACATAATTTAAAATTAAAATATCTCGCTTTACGTGAAAACATAAAATCAGTGGCATAACCGAAATAATTAGGTAGCATGAAAACTTTCAACTCCAGTTGTTAATAAAGTTGCCGCACGTTGGATCGCAACCACAATATTTGTTTCCACTAACGCCGGTACTATTTAAACCGCCGTAAATTAATTACATATTTGCACCGCGAGTAATTATGTCCAGGTACTCAGTCACAACCTATATGACCTAGTTTTTAACCGGCGTTGTTGCGAAACCTAACGTTCTCGTGATGTGGAGTTCATTACTGAAATCGTAATTTCGGCAGTTTTAAAGTTGTTGGCCCATAAATGTTTTGTTCGTAACAGTATTTAATTTCTGCTGTTTTGAGGAGAGTAAATTTGTTTTTTCGTTCTACAAAAATTTTTATAAGTCAACCTGACAGTATTTTTGAAGAATTAGTCCATTGAAATGTTACATTGCAATTTTATTTTTGAGACACGTAGGGGAATTAAATTGTGTCGTCTAAAAATTGCAATATTCGGTCCCTAAATTGTAAAATTTCAATGGAATATATAATAAACATTCCTAAGAACTTCAATACCAAGAAAATAAATTTTAAAGTATGACACCTGACTTCCTTTCTATGGAATTTCAAGATAACCTTAGTCGGAATAAATTACGAGCACATGAGGTTTAACACCTTTTCTGCATACCTTAATTTGACGTACAGAATGCAATGCCACTGTAGGGCGTTGTGGAAACCCTAACGTGCGTGGTTCGCATTCCTTAAGCAGTTATTTATATTCTCCGAGGTGAAATAGACATTTGAATGTTGTGACTATATGGTACCAGTTGGTAAGTTAGTACTTTAATAAGGCACTTAGTATCACTTAGAATACAACAATCACAGAAAGACATAGAGTAGTCTTCATCTCTCAAAAAGTCGGCTAGTCTGCTTTACTTATGTATTTGTACCTACTTCGGCTATAAACATATTTTTCCGTCATAGAGGCAAAATCCATGTTCATGTTCATCCATGATGTTTTAAACGCACGTGTTTAGAACGCACAAAGTTTTTTCGATATGTAAAATTAAAATATGAGCGGAGGGTTTGAATCCCATGACCATTGGAATGAAAGTCGAGTGACCTTCCAACTAAGCTAACATATTTAGATAAATACAAGACAACAAATTAAATAAACTTACAGTGTTCCTACAAAAAATGGGAGTAATTACGTTGATTTACTCGTAGTGGTATTGTAATTGCACTTCAAAGGCACGATATATTCTAGTAACGAATACACGCGAGCATAGTTCCCGGCAAGTCGTAGTTTCTATTGAAATATAGCTAAATTGCGTTTCCTGTCTAAAGCCCATAGCACACTGATCTACCCGAAAAAGGAACGCTTTATATGGCGTTACGACGTTTGAGCAAGCATCAGTTTTAAGTGTCTTTCATATCTCACTTTAATCAATTTACGGTGTAAATTGAGTTACACTTTTTTTTTTCCAAATACATAAACCATTTTAAAGTACTTAACAATTGGGAATGATCCCTTTCCGGATTGATCTTATCAGATCGCGTCGTATGTGCGCTGTCCTGAAGTTATTTCATCTTCTGCTGTCTATGGTTGGGCTATGTGAACTCAAGTGACATTAAGTTTAACAGATATCTAGTACCAGTAGCACAAGTTTCGATTTTACTACGGGCTAGATGTTGCTGTGTGAATTGTCCAGAAATATATATTTTATGAAACCACAATTACAAACATTTTTGCCTTATGTTTCTGCCTAAGTAACTTATCTCAACACAACCATGCCCGATAAAAATGAGCCCGGTTTAATAATGGCCTATTTTACGGAACTGTAATTTTTATGGAAGTAAGAAATTTCATGAAACTCTGAGTCAAGTGTCTTCAGTGTTATAGTCAATTTGCATAAGATGATTATAATTAAAATATAATGTGCCGTATGATGCCGGTCTAAGAATAGGTCACCAAACCTCATCCTGTGGGATATTTGTACTGTGCTAGTTTACTGCGATTACAAACTCGCCTGGTATGAGTCATCATCATCATCATTTCAGCCATTGTACGTCCACTGCTAGACATATGCCTCCGTTAATGATTTTCTATTACAGTCGGATGCAGCTTGCATCCACCAAAAACTGGCAGCTTTGACAAGATCATCTGTCCATCTTTTTGGTGGACGCACGATGCTGCGTTTGCCGATCCGTGGCCGTCACTCGCGAATTTTTCGTCTTCATCGGCCATCCGTTCTCCTAGCTCTATGGCCTGCCCATTGCCACAACTGGCATGAGTGGTGATAATAAATCCCCCATGACTAATTTAGGGATAGGTATATAATATTTAGAACTATTGAGAAGACCCATTCTTTAGTCCGATCCCGCGATTCATTAATTTGCTAGTAGCATAGTAGAAAAGGATTGCCCCCATCTTTCACCATTTCATACAGCAAGCTGATAAATTGACGACTAAATTAACTCTTTTTGTGTTCCATAATACGAACCTTGAACCCCCATGCTAAATTAGATAAGGTCGGAAGCTATTCTTCATGGCTTCGCAAGGTCTTTACGCAGCTTGACTTATAACAACGGGTATTTATTTATCAGTTCACCGCAGATTCATTTTTAAACGTATATAGAATCTTTGAAACATAACCATATTAATTCTCATTGCCGGAGCTTCATTCGCCAGTGCGGATTGGTAAGTGTCACAATATAAACATGTCCTTGAAACTCTTTAAAGTTTTCGGAACATGCCAGTTGCACAAACCAAAAGCACCTAAATCTTCTAGTTCTTCTACCCATTAAGGCTTATGTGACATTTTGATTACGACGCTTTTCACTTCATCATCATCGTATCAGCCTTTATGTCATTTACCTATTTCATAAAATCCTAAAGAAAGAAAGAAAGAATATAGGTTTATAAAGATCACTAGCACATGATTTCATGATGTGGATCTATGATTTCCTGGTTCCACGATCAGATGCGGCTTGCACCATGAACTGGCAGTTTTGGCCAGATCACGTTCTGCGAAGTTATTCTGATTAAATTCTAGCCATAATACATTATGAAAGCTTTAATATCTGCGAAACTGTGGTCTATCGATTTTGAACATTTTAATCACAAACTTTGTAATATCCTGCTTAGTTTGAAGATTTTGCAATGGTAAACGGAAATTGGGCTCTGAATTAGGTTTACTTGACCATCCAATTCAAAAGATTTGATTAGGTGTTTGGTAATTGATTGGTAATCAGTCTCTAGATACGAGTAGATATAAAAAAGTGTGAGTTTAACGAAAGTACACAGATAAGGTTTGATACAAAATATGATTGGAGAAGATTTATTACTCAAATTATATTTAACGTTGACGACCTCTGTGGCGCAGCGGGTGTAGGTCCGCCTGCGACGCAAGAGGTTGCGGGTTCGATACTCGCCTCGGGACATAAATTTGTATTATCTGCAATTGTTTGTTTCGAGTTTCTAAGTGTTAATTATTTTTTATAATAAAAAAATATCTATCAATGTATATTGTAATTAAGTATATCAGAAATCTAGCACTCATTTTTTGGAGCTTATAAAAAAGATAGTATTTTAACATTACGCTAACAAAACTCCTTGATTTTTTCCTTATTCCATAACGACCTACATTAACCATATCCTGTGGGTATAAATGAAAAAAAATATTACAAAATTCTTACATTATAAAGAATAAAACAAAACCGTTTATTGCCCCGCCAGAGATTTTACGACGCTACTATGGAATCTGTAACATAATTGGGTTGCAAGTTTGATGGTATATTAAAATTGTATTTGTGAATTTGCTATGCAAACTGTTCTGTGGTGAAGGCGACAAAATCGCCAGATGAATACTTCAAAGAGTACTTAATTAGCGTTTCTGAAGAAGTTAATGAGCTGAGTCGCCTTGCAGCATTCTGAATTAAGATATTCAATTATGTTTTAATTGGAGCGGTAGAATGGGAGCGAACTATGAAAATATTTTGTTTGAATAATTAGTTGGATTAATTCGCGTGGAAAGTTTGCTGAGGAAATGAGTCTTTGAATTTTGTGATTCTATACGTTTTAATTTCATGTAGACGGAAATTTTCATAATAATCAATTTATTTATTTAAGATGTTTGCGGGAAGCTATTTTAGTACACAGAACTACTCTGCTACACGTTTTCTTGTAAATTTTCTTGAAGAGATAGTAGAATCGTGGATAGCTGTAATATTATTTATTTATTTTATTTTATTTGGAGAACAAACAGTTATAAAATCTTATAAGCTAATCTTCTTAAAAAACTACTAACCAATTAAATGCTCTCACATATTGCAACTAATTAACACACGAATATTAGACAAAAATAATTAAGAGATTATACTAAATTAACACCAGATAAGTAAGCAAAAAAAAAAGACATGAACATAAAAATTTACAAAAGAACTACATAGAAATGGATTCAAACCAACGATTAGACAAAGCATTTTTGATCTTGTGAGCTTTCGTATCAAACAGATCAAGATCAAGGTCAGAGACAGCGGCCAGCGCATTGTAAGTAGACATAGCTCTGCTGAAATATGAGTTTTGTTTGTAATTGACTAATTAGACTGTCTATTCCGGTACCGCACTAAAAATAAATTTAGTTCTGTTCATCTCGCTGCGTTGAATTTTGTTAAGTTTAGTTATTTCCTTATAATTTTAAGTTAATTATAAAGCGAAATATGAAATACTTGCTTCATTAACATTAATCAAAGTTGACGTCAATAGAGGTTAATTCTGTGTGGCGTCGATTCATCATTGAGCTATTGAAACGAAACCATCAATCTGGTAATTAATAGAGCTGTTTTAGATTCTTTTCATGCTAATTTATGCTTTACTAAAAGGATTGAATAAATGCATTATTAATTATGATTGAGAATACGTTTTGTTTCGTCTAAAGCTCAAAAGTTCTTTGATCAGATACAAATAAAGTTCTTACTAATTGGAAATATATTACGGTTGGAAAGAATGAACTAAAATAAAATAACTAATTAAATGTAAAACCTAAAATCAATGTTAGTTAGAGAATCTGACTGTATAAAAATTAAACTAAAGCCTCGAGCAGACCGGATGCGTATACGTACACGTTAGCGTAGACGTGCACTTACCGCTAAGTTGTAATATTTGGGAATGTATGAGACAGGACACACTGCTTGCGTAACGTGACGTGCGCGTGTACGTATACGCATCCGCCGGTTTGCTCGAGGGTTTAACAAAAGGAGTTTTATAAAAGGAGTTTAATAAAAGGAGGTCCTATGTACATTTTTTTATTATGACGATTCGTTCACTTTTTATGTTGTTTACAAAACAGGAAGCAATACAAATACATAAATTGGTATAGCTTCGCGCATGCTATATTAAATAGGACTTAGGTCTTCGACAACACCCGCGGGTATAGATTGGCGGTTCTACTCTTAGGCTGGCCTCAGAACCACCACCACGGCTGAATTAATTATAATTGAACTGAACTATTTGTCAAACGACATACACGTATTCGAATTTAAATCTCAGATAGTCCTTATCAAAGGAATTAAACGTTCAAACAAATTGGCAATGAAAAATGATAAGAAACTTTCGCCCATTATCATTACGACTGGCGTTGTTCAAAACTTTTGTAAAATAAAGTTGTGTTATCGTATCAGGTTGGAAATACCTAGTTAAAAACTGAAGCTAAGTAATTGCTCCGTTCATTGTTTTTTTTTACCATTAAAGTGGAAGATACGAGTAAGTATGCAGCCCGCATGACGTCCGCACGAGTAACAATTTTATAACTTTGTAATTATATTTCATCACTCGACACCGGCAATTTTCTCATAATTAGACGCAGGATCCATTATAAAAACAACTAGAATTGTTATCTGCACATACGACAAACTAAACCAAAATATATCTTTGATAGCAATAGAATGAATGATGAATGATTGAACACTTTATTGTACATAAAAATAAAAACTCACTACTATTGAAAAACTAAAAGTACAAGGGGCGGCCTTTTTGCTGAGAGCGATCTCTTCCAGGCAACCGTACCGTAGAGGCACAATTTACGCAATGTAAAACATTAATCAACCTCTATGCTCCTGTAGACGTCAACGTGTGAGGTGCCAGGCCATCGCAAGTTCAAAAGCTCACCAGTAAACTTGTGACGTAGATCAGTCAGTACGGTTTGATAAAGTGCCTTTTGTGCCCTTTGTGCCTGCGATAATCCTCTGACAATGGCGGGAAACTCCACGTGATATACGGGTCGCGTCTTCCTACAATAAACTCTCCATATAAAGCCGTTGTCCTACTAAGGAATCGATTGACTTTGAATGTAAACTTCTGACTGCCTTGATTTGGAATGGGTTCGTTTTGACGTGTGGTGGTGGCCTTACAATATTACTACCATAATCAATGTCACCTACCAGACATTTGATGATTAAACCATACTTGGGCGTTTGGTATCAACACACAACTAGATAATAAATTTAATCCAACTCGTATATTAAATAATTGAAGCGTTTTCCTCATGCAGTATAGGTTTAAAGAGTTTATTCTCATAAGAACAATAAAGTTCACTTATAATGAGATACAATATTTCTTATAGTTAACTTAGTGCTAGTTCTAAGTGTAGGTAATTAAATATTATGAGACATTATAGCTTACAAAGTCTACAAATATAGGTACATACTAATACTATTACATACAAACATACATACCTACATAATTCATAGCTTTACAATATTTGAAACTTAAATACATAGTTTATTACAATTAACAAAATTTTGCCTATAGTTTTAACAAATAATTATGTACGTGTGAGTGACCAATCTAACTTGAATATTCTCGACTCAATTGTTATATCGTGCAGTAAACGCAGTTTACGCACACGCGCAAAGGATCACCTGATCTTTTGTGCATGTGCGTGTACTGCGCTTTGTCTTCTGTTGAGTAGTGCGAGTACACGACGAGTATTGGGTAACTATGTGAGCGTTAGATCAGGAGCTTATAGTGTAATTTATATATTATACGTTATTAAATAAGGTTCTATATTTCATTATCTATTATGCTAATATTATTATGATAAATATTATTCCGTATGTAATTATGTTATTTGGTGATTTTATTAGTAAATAATATATTTATACTAAATATATATTTATAATTAAATATTTTTACTTATTTTAGCGATCTATTTTATAATAACTATTTATAAGTATCTTACTTAAATTATTAATCCTAGGTACGTATAGGTTAGATTAAATTACATTTATTATTATCTATTGGACAAGTGTAAGTAGGTTATTTTAATTTTAAATTGTTTGAAAAAATATAGATAAATATTTACGAGTTATTGTTTTCTAATACTTCTTGCATCTGTATAAAATAGTTTTAAAGTTGATTTACCGGTTGCCAAGTCATGATATCGGTTTGCTAAATAGTGTTCTACTATGTTAGATTTAGCATTAATCAGATATTTGATGTCTTCTTAGTGATTGTTGGGACTCCTTTTATATATTTGATGATAAGGTCAGTCTCTCCTGCATCTTGTCGGCGCTTAAGTTCAGTGGCAAGGTCTTTCAAGTAGATTTGTTGCTTTGGTGTTTTGTCTGAAAATATTCTGTAATTTGTGGGTAGCTTGTGTTTGTTCCTAAGTAAGAATTTCGGTGTGTCAGACGATTCAAAGAATACTTTGATCGATCTAGGTTTATCTTCGCTATACTTACCCAATCGTATAGTTTTCAAGGGTTTGGGGCAGCATTCATTGATTCCATGAAGAATGTTCATAAGTTTTTCAGAATCTTCTTGATTTTGTTTTAAAACATCTCCATGTCCGCTTTCTTTAAGCCCTACAACGACAATGTTTTTTCCCCTATGTAATCTGTCTTGCAGTTCATTGATAAGTTCATCCGATGCATGTGACATTGATCCTTGATCTATCTGGTTAGACTTGAGTGAAGTCAAGTCTTTTTCAATATCCGCAATTTTAGCAAGTGTTGATTTATGCTGTACTGTAATGTTTTCCACGGCGACGTTTAACTTTTTATATTCGGCCGTCAAGGTTTCTGTTGTAGACTTTATCGTCTTGATTTCATCCTTGATTTCCTGAATATCGTTGTGTATAGCTGTAATATTAGCATTTTGAGCTTGAAAAGTCTCTTTAATAAGATCAGCCATGTATAAGCGAAGATCAGATAAATCCTTTTTAAAATCGTATTCCGTGCCTCGGTCTTTTCTTTTACGTTGTTGTCTTAGTGTCTGGCGTTCTTCCTCATAGTTGGATAGATTGGATGTGGATTCACCTTCACTAACGCCTGCGCCTGCACTCAGGGCTCCCTTATTTAATGGTGGGGTCCGTTGTGTACTCATTATGATGTATGCAAAAAATTGCTGTCTCTTGATCTATATTAGTCACGACTCACCGAAACCGGAATAATCACAGTAGTCTTATTTGGTATTGTATTTTGACACTTGTTACGCGTAACTTAAGGTATTATTTAAGTATGCAGTAATCAACTTGTTTACGGAGTATTATTTTAGTAACTTTGTGTACGTCTGCTCACTTCGGACGCTAGCAGCTCACTCTATGCCTAGTATGCCCTGCAATGTATGAATATATTAATTTGTTTATGTGTGGTCTATAGAAATGTTTGTCTCACTAAATAGCCATCCCCTTAACTAATTTTCTCAAAACTCGAAATAAAATCCAAAAACACACAAAAACTTAGAGTTTTACGCAACGCTCTCACCTTTATTGACTTATAGATTGGACGATAAAGGGATACAAAGCTTCAGGTCAGGGTTAGCTGAACTAGATTCAGAAACCCCCTTCATAAACAACTAGATGATGTAATGTGCAGCAGGTGAGCTGGATTCGAGTAATAATCGGCCTATGCATTATCGCATAGGCAGTTAGTAGCTCTACCTATTAAAGAGGATTTGCTGTTAAACAGGGCAAAGCACAGTGCAGCGAATTTACTGAAAATTGTTGGTAAATAGACCGCTTTTAGAGGTTATTTTTCTTTGAAGTTATTGGTAGCAGCTAGGCTCCTGTCATGCGAGAGCTGTCAACTGAAAGCTTGCTGAAAATGGGTCTTTGAGTTTATGTTTTAAAGTTGCGGGACTATTGCGTATATTATTAAATATTATGTAGTCAGTTGAAAGTAGTACTTGCTTAGTTAAGAATACATAGAATATGGTTAGCCCAGATAGATTAGCAAGATGGCATGACAGCGTAAGAAAATAAGTTTATTTTTGCAGGTTAAAACTTAACTCGAATAAAGTCCTGTTAAGAATAATGAGTACAATGAAAGAGCGAAAACAAAAACAAAATCCTTTACAATTCAAGATAAACAATTCAATTTGCGCAAGCCGATAATTACCGGAAAATTTAGCGACAATGAAGCTATACTATTGTTTAACGGGATAGCAAAAACCTTTCAGGCAACGCCTTGGAAAAGTTTCTACTCCGAAAGAAGTCATTAGCGAAGTTAGGAACTTCCTTCTCAGGAGAATATAAATATTTTCACAGCTGGGGGATTTAACGCGGTATCTGCTGAAAACTGAGCTATTCTATTTGACAATAATTACTGTTTCAAGCGCAGCCCTCATTGCTGAGCTGGCTGAAATTGTTATGCCATCATCATTGTTTAGGTTATTGAATAAGTTAGATTTAAATAGACATAACGTATTGGTAATACTACTGTCATGTTGTGATCTTATTTTAATAAACAATAAATCATGTATACTCGTACATGATTTATTGTTTATTGTATGGTTCCAATCTTAACTAACCATTTAAGAGGATTTAAACATAATATTCAAAATGTGTGCATAAAATATTATCATTGCACCGATCAAATTTGGTACTTACTTTCTTTATTTTTAAATTTGTTTAAGGCTTTATCTATTTCGTCAAGATAGTGCCCCAGTGTTCCAGCAGTGGGAACGTAAATAGGCATGATGATAATGATTACCTATCTATAACATAAAAACTATTTCCAGATCAATGAATCGAACACAATAGCTTTTACTTATCAGACAACTAACCGACTAAAAAGATCAGTATCGCCAATTACAGATAAAAATCCAGAAACGGGCCAATAAATCCAGTAATGAATGGTATGAGAGGTTACAGTCTTACTTACGCACCAGTGTGATGGGCGGCCTCCTTAAGGACGGGGAAGGGACACTGGCGCACTCTGAAAATTAAAGAAAAATTTCCTTCAAAAACGATTTATTTTAAATTATAATTACATTCATTTTTATTTTTAATTATAATTTAAAACTATTTGTCCAAAATAATTACTATCTCTTTAAACTAACTACTTATCTATAATATATAATGTTTTATAAGAAATATTGACAAACTCTGAAGTAAAGGATTCTGAATTCTTTTTATTTGGCTAAACTCACTTTCGCAATAATATGATTAATTGAAAAAAACGAGCTTTATCTTATTTTACCGACAAGAGTTCTCGGTATAATTTGCACATAAAAAAGTCGTGTTAGTTAAGTACACTATTTATAACTCAAGAACGGCAGAATCGATTTGGCTAAAAATTTACAACAACGGGAAAAATAACATATTTTGCGGGAAAATGAAAAATAACGCAGAAGAGGCCGCGGGGCGGAAAAATAGTCTGATACTTAGCTTAGGTTTTCGTAGTCAGTGGTGGCACCTCCACACGCCTGTTGGTCTTAAGTCGCGCGTAACTCTCTCGGCTGTCGGGTAGGCATTGTGCTCGGTATTAACGACTAACGCACAAAAGGCGCCCGCTCGTATATCAAACTAACGTCACTCGAATGTCTTCCTTCCTTACCGCCAAGGAACGACCCTACGTTTTTTTATTGAGCATTTAGTACACTGGAATTATGGCACGTAAAATTCATGGGATTGAGCTTATTTGTAGGCTATTTTGTGTATGCGTTGAGGGCCTACCCTAACATTCTAAGTGCTCTGTACAAAACGGGTTGCAAACGTTTAAACAACGCTCATTCCGCAAAACGAAGCGAGCGTGTCACCACACCGCAATTTCGTAGTAAGCGTGAAATGGGCTTGTTGTTATAAGCTCGCTTTCTTTATTCTAAGCTAAGCCGTTGCTAGGCAACCGAGAGCATCAAAATCAGCAGCTGAAATGTGGTGCCTATTATATTCACTTTGCATGCAGTCTGATTTAGCCCTAATTTCACCAAGCTCTGTTTGATAGTTTAACATCCATTAAGTAATTAACAGTCCATAAATATACGTAAACTGACGTTATTGAACATGACGGGATGTTAAATTAACAAACAGAGAGTGGTGAAATTAGGTCTTAACCCGTTGGCACTTATTTCAACCAATCACACGAATTTGTCCAATAAGTTAGCATACGAGATTAAAAATTAAAGTACGTCTTGTACCTGATGGCTGCTTTCAATTCAATTTTGATTTTGCTAGGTTCTCTTTCACCCGGAAACCAGGGCAAAGTCAATAATTATGTCATGTAAGAAAAACACATACTAAAAATATTTTATACTCGAAAACATGCAAATTAAGCTGGTGATCGAAAGTCACGCTTCAAAAAACAAAGTTGAAAATTGCATTGGATAAAGTATCAGGAATAATACTAAATTATGATTTTTACTTCAATTTATATTTTTTAACTTTAGTATTTAAGTATTTAAATATTCTGTATACTTACATATTCGTTGTGTTTTGTTTATTTTTAATCCGTAGTGCACAAGATGCTATTTAAATAATAATCTACAAAATGTAATAATGGCTTGATTTAGTTTAATAGTCTCTCAATTTAAAAATGTTGTATAATAATGTCTTAACTAATATTTTAACTTGAAAATATATGTTTTTTTCGTTCCATGTCATAGCATGATACTGCAACCCTGCTATTTTAAAAAATAAAAATTGTCTAACCAAAAAAAACCGAACTGTAGTGGCTGAAAACGTTCACAGCTTTTGAAAGTTGTTTGCAGTTAGAAAATGTATTTTATTTTCTAAATTCCGCAAACACTTTTTGTTTTGAGGTATTCACACACAAAAATACTTGTATAAATATTTTGCAACTAGCTTTTTATCACTAGGTAGGTTATGTTACTGTAATATTGTGATTATATAAATATACGAATAGACTCGTTTCCACTGCTGGACATAGTAGTTGTCTCTTAACGACAGAGATTAGGCCCAATGTGAGTTAGTGAACGTCACATGTAAATGCCGTTTAAAAAAAAGTATTGACTGCATGAATGCTGACCTTAAAATAATGTTAGTACATAATTTAAAGATGTTACGTTAAACAATTAAACACAAGTTATTTTATTTTATCATTTGATTTCTGATTCATCCTTCATTCGTATACTATAAATATTTAATAAGATAACTTATAACAAAAAAGTTATAAAGTTGTAATATTTCCGTAGATTTTTGTGAACAGATTTTCTGAGAGTGGGTTTCGAAGCACTTAGAATTGACCTTCGCAGTAATAAGTACCATTACGTTACTTATTCAGGCGAAAGTGCGCGCTCCGTGGCTACACTTTTTGTGTGTTAACATTGTAAAACTTTATAGAGATAAAAGCTAGGTTGTTCTGATCGCTTCTCGACATCAGCAGGAAAACAGTGAAGCAAACTGTCAAAACTGTCAAATATGTAAAATGTTTAAAATAGTACAAAACAAGCATCGTTATCACAATGAAGTCAATCCTAGAGATATATTTAAATAAACACGAAACAAAATAAATATTTTTTATTTTTTCTGAATTTAAGTTTCATTAAAGACATAAAAAAACCCTATTTTACCAATCGAAAGATTGAACACACACGTCAAAAAGGAAGGCGAAAACAGGCGACGTGTTAGAAGTAATTGTATGCACATAATTATTTGTGCAGCCTGCTTTGTGCGGGGAACAAAGGGAGTCACGGAAAAACCGCACTTATGCCGCGCAGATAAGAGTTACTAGAATGAACATTAGACTATTGTTTATCTTAAGTGTTGGAGTCAAAGAAACAAACATTCTTTATAACTCTTCGTTTTTTGGCCGTAAGTTCTGTTATAAGTAACTATATTGTACATCTGTAAGGGCTGTGGATTTTGTGTACTAAATAAATAATACTAGCCGACCCGCCGACAGCTTCGCTTGCATTTTATTTACGTTAGCTACATAGACCTATCTTATGTTATGTACCCTATATCTTTCCTCGATAAATAGTGAATTAATATCTAACGCTGAAAACATTTTTAAAAGCGGATCAGCCAGCGGTTCCTGAGATTAGCGCGTTTAAACAAACAACCAATCAAACAAACACTTCAGCTTTATTATATTGGTATAGATGTATTAATAAGATGTCACTGTCTCATCCAGATAGTGTTTGATATCTTGTCAAGATATAACGAAAACCAGGTGTTTCATTATACTGTTTTAATGGCGTAGCAACATCGGGTTACGCTCCAGAACATCCTTAAAAACTAACATAAACGTACGAACACAACTTTTATATTTGTTTAACTGTTAAAATTTTCGTAGAAAATAGTAGATGAATAAAAATCTAACGGTAAGTTTAGAATTTTGAAAATATTATGGTTAAATTGCCGATGGACAAATTATCATTTTTTTTGTTTATATTTCGTGGATTTTTTTTAAATTATATTTGAATTTCTAGCCAAGGTATAATTTAAATCGAAGTATACAAAATATGGTATGGTTATGGTTACACCTAGAATGCGTAGAACACTCTTGCTACGGCGTAGAGGCTCGTTGCTACGATTTGGAGCTACGACATGACGATTTGAAAATAAAAATTCATTACCCCCATATAATTTGATAATTATAATTGAATTAGCTCAATCATTATCCTATGTGTAAAAACGTATCTATTAAAATGTGTTTAGTAATCGTTTCATTTGTACTTCCTAGTTAGAAAGTGACATGAATATGTATCGGGCATATAAGGGCAACTTTTAAATAGAAAAAGGTACAATTATTTTACTTTAAGCAGGGCTTAGCACATTACGATGAAAACATATTATAAAGTCTCTAAAGTTAACCCTCAACAAAACTCTCTTGTACAACACACTCCTAAAACCAAGTACAAAAAAGCGAAAATTATGAACACAAAAATATGTATATCATCATAATAACCACTCTATATTCATTCGGTGCATAGGAGAAGCGAAGAGAACTTTCATCGCAGTGTTTTGAGCGTCATCGTCAATGTGAATCAATAAATTCAACCCTTTTTATGATTCAGTCATTCGTTTTTATTGGCATCGTACGTGCTCCTGAACGGCATCATTCGAGGACAGTAAAAAATTCAAATGGCACTTATATCGCGACGAAATATAAAAATGTTGATGTAACAATTTTTCGCGATTTGCTGATTCTGAACGCTTTGTGTTTTTATTTTCGCAATTTCAACTTGTGTTGTCTACTATTATAACTATCAAACCATATATTATATTGTATAATGATCATGAGCTGTGATGTTTTTGAAAAATTATCAACACAGTGCTTTTATATCGTTAAACCAACTTAGGAATTTATTTATTATAAAAGAGCAGCAGCGTTCTGCGTAGTATATATCCACATTTTCCGAACTTTGTGAAACTGCAATAATTTCAATTTCTGAAAAATTATATAACTTAAAATTAAAACCTTTTGTTTGGCAATTAAAAAAAGGCATCTTTAATTGTTGGTTGCAGTAGAAAGCATAAATAACTAAATCTTTGCAGGAGTTATATGTAAATTCGTGCGATTAATTGGTCTTTTTATTTGGTCAAAACATTTGCAAGGTTTAAAAAGACGTTTGATTATATTTGAGGACAACAAAATTAACAAGAAACGAGTCTTTATCACAATCAGCATTGGATACAGTTCGAAAACTCAAAATAAGTTTACGTAGCGACTTTAGTTACCGAATTCGGTAAGCACCTGAATACAGAAGGTTTTTTTGCGGTTCTGCGTTGAATGAATATTGCATTGTATTGGAAACAAATGTTTTATTGCGTTGGGTGACAAACTATCGGGGTTTGTTGTAAAAAAGGCCCATTTTTGGCAGCGTTTTTTGGACCACAATGGTAGCACACTCGACTTTCATTCTGAAGGTCGTGGGTTCAAACCACGCCACACATCTCTGGATTTTTCTTCTAGAAAAAATTATGTGCGCTTTGTAAACATGTGCTCTATCTGTAAAGGAAAACATCGTAAGGAAACCGGCATGTTCTTAGAACTTTGAAAAGTTTGAAGGACATTGTGTTCACCGACCCGCATTTTGGCTAGCGTGCTGAATTAAGGCCTAATCTCGTTCGTCAAGAAAGATTCTGTGTCCAGCAGTAGGATCGTAAATAGGGTTAATAATTATGATGGTTACCATTCTAAAGCAACATCTCATTAAGTCATTAAGCACAAAAGCTTTTCGTATCATTGAAAGTTTTGAATGGGTGGAACTATTATAGGTCATTATGATCTAATTTAGTTATTTACTGTCGTCTAGACACAAACCACCTTGGCATTTGAAAGTCGAAAGATTCTTTTGTTGTAATATTGAAACTTTTTTATGTCTTGATATAAAAATAATTTGTATAGTTTTTATATCATAAAAAATAAGAAAATTAATATATATTACAGTAAAGTTAACGGTAAAACCTTGCTGTAATGTAATTAACAGCCACTTGTTATATTTATTTCAATTATGTAATGTATCTTGGATAGTATTATTTCATTACTCTATTGTTTTTGCAAATTCAATTCATCAATTATTTCAGCTTGTATTAATTACGGTAAGCAGTATTATTTTTTGTAGTGTTATAAATATAAAAGTTCTGTACTATAGATACGGGAGATTTAGGTGAAAGGATGCATCATAATTGGGAAATTCTTATCAATTCCTTAATGTCTAAGGTAGTACAGAATCTCGAAAATCATTAAACTAGTGGATAATAATGGATAGACCTTACTTTTTATTAATTAACCGATTAATAATGTAAAATAATAAAAGATAACCATAGATCATAGTAAAAACCTCAAAACATGTAGGAATGCTCAAATGACATCTAATGTATATGTGAACTAGTTAAAAACACAGTCTTTTTATGTAATAAGACATGAATCATAGCTTACAGACGATTTAGCGATACAACGGTGAATCTTTTGTGTAAAAATGTGCCAATTCCAATAAAAGGGATTACAAAGAATTGAATAAGAATAAGTGCCGCTGATTATTGTGTTCAGTAGAGGAAAAATATGTCCAGACTTTCTTCCATTAGAGCTTGACAACTCTCAGTAAATTGAAAAGACAAAATCAATCGTTGCTATTATCAGGATATTCGTGCAAATTGATAGCACCTATTTTTATAATATTTCTATCACGTAATTTCAATTTAATCATCATCACTTTATTTACGTTCCCTCTGCTGGGATAGGGACTTTTGACGAGAGAGATTTGGCTTTAATTCACCACTCTGGCTAAGTGTGGGTTGGTGAATCACACATGTCCTTCAAACTTTTCCGGTTTCCTTACAATGTTTGCCTTCACCGTAACGTATTTACAAAGTGCACATAAATTATTCAAGAAGAAAAATCCAGAGCTACGCGGCGGGGTTTGAACCCACGAACTACGGAATTAAAGTCGAGTGTGTATTTAATTAATATATATATTTGTAATTATCACTTATTCAACACGGCTCTTTCAACGAAATCAATCAAATTTTCGTTGGATTCAATTGAATAATATTGAATACATTACAAAAGTAACAATATCAGACCTAAGCAATTACACTAACTACCATTGTACTTAATATTCCGATAGATATCTTTCAATAAAGCTATTTTACGACAGGTACTTTAAATTATTAATAATTGTAATGAACTCGCCAAGTAATAATGTCAACATGTTATTATAAAAGCATTAGTAAGTGCCAGAATATATTGACTACGTAGATTAGAGCATAAGTGGATTGGATAATGATCGTACGTGACCTCTACTGAATGTCAAGGGTTTTGGCACTTAGAGGTCAGGTTTAAGCCTTTTTTACACGCAGACTTCATTATTTTGACTGCAGTCTAAATCGAACCCAAAAGATTAATCAATAAACTTAGCCTGAACTTATCTTTATTATTCTTATCGTTAATGAACAACATCACAAAAATTCAACCAAACATATGTCACATAATTCCGTTACCCCATTTCAATAATCTCATTCAATAAAATAACTAGATTAGCATTGCGGTAGAACACGAGCAAAAAGTACAGTCAAAACAAGCTGCCCTGTTTGAGAGGTAAATATTTTTTTAGGGGAGTGTATTTAAGCGAAGGAAATAACGCCGGCGTAGCGTCGATTATGGTCCTGATAATGCGGACATTCCGTTATTTACGACCTGATAGCGACCGATGATTTAAGTAACTGAGATAATCTGTACATGTTTTCAATAAATTATTATTGGTTTCGGCTTAGGACCACAGATAAAAAGTTAGCAACTTTTTCTCAAGCAAAATTACGTCTGATAAACTTAGCAGAAATATAATAATATTGACCAGCTTTTATGGGACTTATACCCAGAATGGTTAGGAAACTTTACTTAAAGCATAAACATTATAATCATTCTGTGAATAGATCTTAATTTATTTATATTTTTGTCATATTTTCATACGAGAATATTTTAGAGTTTGTTGCAAGATTGGGAAATATTGGTCTAATGAACTTAGTATCTCTTTTTAGATAATTTGGATTTTATACTTAATAGTCAACAGTTAGAAATCAGTATAATTAAAGTAATTCCAAAACATTTGGAAAAAAGCTGCTCTCAGCTTGCAGGTTTGATCAAAGTTAAAATAATATGAAGTCTTCGCGGTCTCGTTGAATAAGTTACCCAAAACATTTTCTTGGTAATTTATAGTTTCAATATAAAGTGACCCTTGCAACTGTAGTTATTTAGCATTCTTTCCAGCAAAATTGCATTTGCATAGCCGGGTATTCAAGTATATTCTTTTCTGCGGTGACACAGATATATTTGTTTTGGAAATGATACCGTAGAACGAATATTTTTAAACATATTCATTGAAAGTATTATTTATAACTTAAGAATCCTATGCTTACATAGGAGCATGGCGAAAAAAATACTATTGATGTCTTATGAATTGTAATAAATTTAAACTTGTAAAAATAGTATATTTAATTGTTAAATAAAATTCAAGCAAGTGTAAACGAGCTGAAGACTGGTCAATGCCTATCGGTTTTAGCTGATCAACCAGACACCAAGTTTCTACTTAAACTAACGAACTACAAAGATTATGAGCCTAGCTAATGTAAATAATTAGGTAAATCCGTCCATGACCTCCAAGGACTCACAGGTGAAACAAAACATGAAGTGGGTTTACGAACTTAGAATTCTTATGAGGACAGAGGACAAAAAATCAAGGTCAAATGGCAGGCAATGCGACCGAGACCTCGTATGGGTCTGATAAACGAGTTGCGGCACGCCTACCTTTTGTACCGAACCGTTTTACTGATGACTACAACGGTATGACTGTATTTTTTCTGTTACATGAGACATCAAATGTATTGTTTGGTTTATTAGCTGTATGTTTGTGTTAATTAATAAGGGTAAGTAATCTTGCTAATAGGAAATCTTGCCGATGGGCATCTACCATAATTGGTTGTCTAGTTTTGGGGTTTTAAGGCATGTTAAAATATATATTGAAGGAAAGAATCTTGTTGATGCGTCTACGTAGGTATTTAGAAGTACTCATTCCTCTGGATACGGTCAATCATCTTAAGGGGAAGTCTTTTAATGCTTAATTGTTAACGTTAATCATCATTGAGAGTTACGTTCTGTCAGTAAGTCTATGGTGTATTCACCATAGACTTAGAAAAAAACTTTAGAAAAAAACCACTGAATATAACTCCTAAATGTAAGTTATATAGAATCGATTCTAGTAATACTCTATGGCTACGAGAGAAAGAGTCAGACAAAAGTAAGACCCAATAGAATTAAGGAGTAAGCTTAAAACCGATTACCAGAAACGCGGAAAACGTTGAAACTGCTTTAGAAGTTCCTTCCCTAGAGTAACACAAATTAGGGGCTCAGGTGAGAGGTGACCATGTTTCTCAGAAACGGTCTAGAATTAATTTGTTTTCTGTTTTTTTTGGTGACTTTCCGGTTAACATCTGATAGTACAAATGAGCGGCGGGGTTTGAATCTACGACCTGCAGAATAAAAGTCGAATGTGGCCCCACTTAACCAACACGGTTCTATGATGATTATAATTTATTAATTTTCAATTAAAATTAACCTCGACCAGGCAGTGCGATGATGCGATGCGAATAAAATTGAAATGAAGCAAATAGTTTTACGGAAATATTACATTTACTAATTCAAACTACTATTTAGGATAAACCATCAACACACTATGTTGTATAATTTATATACAACAACCGTTAACTTTGACCGCTCTCACCGCACTCAAACGAATAATCTGAAATGTAATTTATATATAAATTAAACCAAAGTGAACTGAATTGAAATAATCTGAGTGTATTAAATACTAATCATTATGTGATAATTCCTCCAGTTTCGGAAATCGGATAAAGTTATCGTGTTTTGAAATGAATATTGACTGTGGTTTGACCTAAGGGTAACATGAATATAATGTTTACTGTAGTTTGAATTGAAATCCTTTACATATTGGGGGGTTTTCTGAGTCCACCAGTTTAAAAAAAACGTGAGACATGAGGGGCCTAGAAATAGTTCACCCCACCCCAATTTCAAGTGATCAAATCTTATGATGGATTTATCTGGATCTGGCAACATACAGTGTTGTGTTATACTACGAAATCATTTATTACTAGCTGACCTGGCCGCGGCTTCGCCGCATATTTCTTATTTTTAATTTTCCAGATTAAATTAATAATTAATCTAATATCTTCAATCTGTCTCAGAATTGTATTCAAAAAAGTCAAATAAAGCTTATCCGATTGATAAAAGGCCACAGCGTCCCACAGATAAATAACAAAACGATTGTACAAACAAAAGGACAATGACCGCACAGAATAAACTGTAGAGAAATGAAAGCATCTAAATCATAGGCCACACTTCTGTCCACATGCCACGCCCGACGCGTGTGCACGAGAGATAAATTTTACATAGAGACGAAGTTAACTTATACTAATTTTGCTTCGAATCGAATAGTAAAAAATTAAAATACAAACTGTAGCCAAATTTTTGACTAGTGGTTATATTAGTGACTACGTAGTTTAGCGGTTAGAGTTCTGGGTATGCAAATTAGTTATTAACAAAGTAATTTAAATTAGGTAAATTTACTAATTATGGTTTTATGTGTGTGTGTTAGTTTATATCCATCTACTGCAGTGTATGACGCAAAATGTTACTTTTTGCAATTCTAAAACTGCAACTAGAATTTCGTCTCTATTACTGACCCTTGCTAACTCTACTAGTAGCCATAAAACACGCCACTCCGATCCAGCTGTAATACTGCTGGATATATTAGCAGTGTGATTTGATCGTTCATCACAGTTTTTAGCTGTCGCCGAAATTGTAGGTTTCTGCCTGTCCACACCGTGATTTAACTGCAACAAACAATACAATCAGCATAATCACCTTAGGCCTGAATTCACCACGCTGGTCGAGTGCGGGTTGGTGAATGACACATATCTTTAAAACTTTTAAAGTTACCAGAACATGCCGGTTTCCTCACGATGTTTGCCTTCACCGATAGAGCAAGTGTTTTTAAAGCACAAACCTTAAATTATTAAAAAGAACCGAGTCAAATATTAAGTAATCGGATTAAGGTTTGGCAAAGTAATCTTATAAAATAAAGAGATTGAGATAGTATTAAGGCGCATTATAACCCTTTAATGCCAAAACTCATTAGATAAAATTTTCTTTATGGCTTCCGAAAGTAATATTTTCGGCGAAGTAATTTCATCGCGCGAGTTGCGTTTACTTTGATTTCATTTAGATAATATGCTACAATTTTAGTAAACAATCTTGTTTAATTCGTAACAGAGACTGGTTGGTTAATAATAAGATTTAAACAATAATTGTGTTGCCAGAAATGACGTTTTGATCCGAAACGTGGTGCTTCACTATCAGCCCCATGAACAGGCTCAGAGTAGCTCATAGCTATGGAGCGTAATATTGTGTACTTTTTAAAATCGAATAATATAAAAATTACACAATATTACATAGTCGGAGCTTGAAAAAAGATTAACCTGTGTAAATGATATCGACGCTATTATGATATTAATAATTCTGCATTTCATTAAAATAACATTATACAAGTATTATAAAAAGCAGATAACTGTATAGAAAAAAAAAACCCTAAAAAATACAGTTATTTGGGAAATCCTTTGGTAAAGTAGGTACCTATCTCAAACAACAACACACACAAATAACAACAGACAGCGAACACACCTCATTGTTTCATATTTGGGGATAACTCGGGTACTTGGGGCCCTAGCTAAGGGAGAATGGCCCGGCGGGACTCTTATGCCCCTACTTCCTCATTGTGCCTTGAGGTACAGACAGGTAATGAGTCCCTACCTCTATTTACTTATGTACGTTAGAAGGTAGGGTTGCTCTGTTCAGAAGAACAGGAATAACCCAAGTATTGGTACGGTATCTAGTATGACAATGGCTATTATACTTTTTCAAAATAACTGGGTCGAAAATTTGATTTAGAGTTTCCTTTTCATAGTAAGTTGGAAAAGATACGACTAAGAGCCTGTGATGGCCAGACCTTCCTTTAATTCTGAAGCGTGAAAATTCTTTCATGTGTATGTCTAACACAGGTAAGAATAACCCCCAAACATGAAACCTGGGTCGTGGTTCCTTTGGGAGATAACAGGTAAAAAGTTGTTATAAGGAAGGTCTGGCCATCACGGGCTCTTAGTATATATTAGATAAAAGGTGGAAATAACTTGGTTATTGACATTTCGCTCATTTTATTTCTCAACTAACTAACGCTATCTACATATAGTAGTTTATATAAAACAGTTAAGTCTTACTCGATAAATGTACTATCCAACACACTGAAATAATTTTTCAAATCGTACCACGGCGGTTCTCGAGATTAGCGGTTCAAACAAAAAACTCTTCAGCTTTATAATATAAGTATAGATTAGTATAGATGTTACTGAATTATAAAAAGAAAATAAAATTAGACGACGTAAAATATTTGATGATTATAATTGAAAAAAAAAACGTCCTTCTAGAAGTCATATAATATAATACATTTGAAATAAGCAATTCGCTGCAAAAGCAACTGAGCTTCTGATTCATCTGTGTAAAGGCTTATGCTCAAGTTTAAAAAAGTAATAAAAAATAGTCAGTGCAATAACCTCCCAAATGGAGTTACGTTGTAAAAGTAAAATACCTGACTTTATCACAGTATAAAACTGTTTTCCTAGAGTTCTTGTAACGCGACGCTTCAGAACAGGGGGTTCGAATCTTGTTTCGAAGTTTAATAGCCTGAAGAATTTTTAATGATTTGAGTTTTATTATAGTTTGTAATAAAACAAGCTCAACCGATTTATTTACTGTTTAAGATAGAAGGTTCTTTAAACTTTGAGTCCTATCTCCTGTGAAACGAGGACAAATATTTTGTTTTAATAGGCATTTTTTTTAAATTATATTTTACTAGCAGCCCCCGCGAACTTCGTCTCGCCATAGGTATACTTTTATTTGCAATTATCTACATACTAAATTTCATCGAAATCGAATTTTCCCACGTAAGCATATATTTTCCCGTGGAAGCATGTATTTCCCGCGGTGAAAAGTCTCTCGCCATATACTTTTATTTGCAACTATCTTCTGCATACTAAATTTTATCTAAATCGATTTTTTCCGCGTAAGCATATATTTTTCCGCCGAAGTATGTATTTTTCCGCGGTAAAAAGTAGCCTATGTTAGGATTAGGATATTACATATTATATTACATTACATTGACTCCCCCCCCCCGTAAGTGACGCTTACATACATGGAGTCTACATCGCATGCTGGCTAGCTGAGCGCGGTGAGCGACAACCTCGCGACTTTTTTCTAATACTTGCATTTTTAAACTCGTGATATCTTCCGAATGAAATGTCCGAATTTAATAATTCAAAAAGTTATAAAAAGGTATTAAAGTCGTCTTGAATATAAAGTAATTTATTTTGATAAGGATTAATACCAAGGTACAAATGAAGACCCTTTCAAGAGGCGGCATATATAAATTAATATTTTAGAATAAAAAACTGCTTACTGTGACATAACTATAATATTTAGACATATGCTGTCGCGACATTTTTTGTAGATAATGATGAGTTCTGCAAAGTCGTAGTACATGATTTTGTTCTATCATCAATAGTTTTCGCAGCGCACGCGACGTAAGGAATTTTTCAGGTCATTTTTTTACACCTTATGTTACATTATTGGAGTTTTAGTAAGGATCCCTATTTTTTTTTTAAATATAATATAGCCTATGTTACTCGGGGATAATGTAGCTTTCCAAAGGTGAAAGAATTTTTGAAATCGGTCCAGTAGTTTCGGAGCCTATTCGTTACAAACAAACAAACAAACAAACAAATCTTTCCTCTTTATAATATTAGTATAGATATAGTAATATTATTTTTCAGTTTTTTTGAGTAATCAAACACAACTTCTATAAACTTTGGGGACTGTAGGTAAATGTCGACACAACTAATACTCGTAAATAGCTATTGTCCTGGCCAATATTTTATGTGTCCAATTCAACAGCTACCCAGAGAATAATTATTAGAAATTAGAAACGTTTAGTACTATCCGATAATTGTCCACGGCCTAGGCACTATCATTTAGTTACCGAAAACCAATTGCTCCTATCGTAAAAGTATATCTCCGAACATTCGGAATCAGTAATTGACAATAGATGTCTTTGCAATCACATTAGCTACGTTTGATAACCTTAGCAACCTTTGATATTGAACCTGTTTGATTGTATTTGGGGTAATAAAACACCAATAAATAACCGCAAATGTCTTCTATTGGTTATAAAAAGGTCGCCTTAAGTGTCATAGATCGCGAAATGGTCGTTGCTTGTGCGTTGATGTTGTAGAACAGAGAAGAGAGCTGGATAATTCTCATCATAAAAAAAACATATATCACTAATTGGCACTAATTCATATATCTATTTATTATTAGACTGGATTGAGCCGCCGTCTTCCAATTGGCCAAGAACTTGTCCGAATTTTTTTTTCTTTTTTTTTACAAAACTTTTTAACTTAAAACTATCTTAATTTAAACGCTAATTAATTTATATCCCTAAAAGAATCTATCATACATAAGTCTTCGGGGTTTGGAATAATCACACGATGAATAGATGCTGTAAAAATAAAATAAGCAAATAGGCAAGGCAGTAAGCTGGTAAAATATCTACTTAGAAGACTGGCTGCTACCCGTGTTTTGGTATGTAAATCAAGGTGCACATACGGTGATGAGGCCGGAACTTTGATGATGCAGTATCTACGTATAATTAAAAAATCTTCCTTGCTACCACAAGGGCCCCCAATAATGATGGAGCCAGCCATTCAATTCTGGCCACGTAGCGTGGTAACGCCCACTAATACGTTTTTACAATCGTCCAATGGTAAAAAAACAAGGATGGGTCTTCGGATTAAGCTCGTTTATCATTCGTTTTGATGGCCCTTTTTGCTGTAATCATTCATTTTTCTTCCGTCGTTTTCTGCTTCCCTTGCGTTTAAACGTCCCTTTGTTGGTGCGGCGAACTCTTTTATCAAATTAACTTACCTTAAGTTTCTTTCGGCTTATTTATTGGAGTCGTAACCTTAGCATAAAAATTGGGTTTTTTTATGTTTAATGTCGAAAATGGCGTGCGGAGGTACCTTATTCTTGTCGTGCTGTTAAATCAATTAGCGTAGGGTTCGGCGTTTTAAAAGCCTTACGGACTAGTGTTTGAGGAAGTTGAGTTTACAGACTTTGATGACATTAAGTAACCTTTTAGGAAAATTTTATTATAAAGTACCTAAGTCTCTGATAATAAATAAATATGTGTCTGTAACTTTCAAAATATTTTTATAATTATTGTCTTAAAACGATAGTTAATCAAAGTTAATTTTCTAGTCTTTTTTAATCGTCAGTTTTGAAAAAAGAACAAAAAGAAATTTCTTTCATACAATAAGCAAGTTTTAATTTACAGTGCATAGATATTATAGTTTACGTAAGTTTTATAAAATAAACACCTGTCCCATGTTTCTTAGCCATACTGTTTTATATACAAACATATACAAGCTTTATCAAGCACATCCACGATTGATAACGATTAAGAAAGCAACAGTCCAATACACAAACCTACCTAACTCTAAATGCACCTTTGCTATCCCAGCTTATATCAAAAAACCTTGTAAATAGGAAAGTCGCTCAGACCTACACCCTCCCGTGTATCATCCGAGTAATAGCCTCGAAGCTTGTAAAATAAATGGGTAAATATTTTCAATACGGTACGTCGAGATGGGTAGCGAAATAGTTTTATTGATTCTTTTAGTATATTTTCGTAAGCTGAGCCGAGTTTGGCCGCATTGGATATGGGTACTGCGGAAATTTACTTTTCATTACGATGATAGAATAGAGGGTAAACTTGTTGACACTCGTTTGGGATAAGTAATAATATCTTTTAGTAAGTGTTTGTGCAAGGTAAACTAGCGACTTAATTAAGTACATAATAGAAATATTGATATTCAAACCACTATATTTTATACTATTTGAATTGACAGGTATATGTAATAAAGTACTACTACAGATTAACTAGCTGATCCGCCCACGGCTTCGCCCGCATTCCCTAAATAGGTATATAGGTACCTTTTTTGAAACGACATAAAATTTTAAATGAAATGTTGTTACATTAACTTTATAAAACCAAAGAACTCCCTTCGCGTGAAACAGTGGAAACGAAGCTCGACAAAATAATCCAGGCCAGCATGAGTAAAACACTAATTTCAAAGAAAAATAACCGTAATTAAAGTCCTCATACAACGCCTACAATTTGTCCACCACTAAAACTGCAATTTACTTCAGCTTTACAAAACATTTTTCTGTTAAATTGCCTAATGGGCGATTGCCACAGTATATCACGTGGCAAAAGGAAATAATTACATCTTTACATGATCTTTAGGAGAATTTGGAAAAGTTTTGTTCCGGAACAAACATGAGCTCATCATGTCTGCGATTTGACATTACTGTAATCTCACCCTGTCAGTCTTTATCTTATATTAGGGTGTGCGGACAAGAAATGTTTTTTACATTTATCGTCTTTAAAAAATCATAAGGGTTTATATTCTGTTGTGCATGGTACGATTTTATGAATGGTTTAGTAATCTTTTGTTGAGAGGATGATTTTGTTATTGTTCCTAAAATATCCGACTTTGTGACATTAAAGGCAAAAATATAAGAGCTTCTTTTGTGAAGTAAATATTTTATGTATGTTAGATTATTGACGAATTAAAGTTTCATTAACATTAAAACTTTGAAAGTATTTGACTGATTTGATAACTTTTTCACTAATAATTTATTAGATTATCCTTGAGTGTAACGCTTATGAATATAGGAAATATGTTCACAAAGCCACAGCGGAACTACTTGAATATGAAAGGAGCTCGCCCATATAATATTAAACAGAAACTACAATTTGTACTTCCCTCTAACCAATTCCCCTCAAACTTATGACAAAATGGAGACATAATTTTGTGTTTTGATGCCGGTCGCTGGCATCCCAAGTGAGATGTTATGGGATATCGATGTCACAAACGTAAATTAGACTAGATGTACTGAATCACGTACTTTTGTACAAAAGAATTGGCATTCTCTAGAGATATGGACGTATTGTAGTCACGTAAAAAGATCCTGTACTTTACGTAGTTTTTTTTGGTTAATTTTAGTGACGTTCCATTTAAGCTGTACGCTGTTTAAAATGTACCTATGTTTTTAAGACGGTAACATAGCAGCAGAATTAAAGACAAACTAATATGTTCGTTTATTACCTACTTATCTATATATATAAAAGAAAGTCGTGTTAGTGCCTGAACTTATAACTCGAGAACGGCTGAATAGATTTGGCTGAAAATTGGCAGGGAGGCAGCTTAGAACCGGGGGAAGGACATAGGATACTTTTTACTGCTTTTTTTAAATCTAATATAATGCGGGCGAAGCCGCGGGCGGAAAGCTAGTTTTTAATAAATTTATGAAATAACAGAGTTTCAGAAACTTAAAACTAGTCATTAGCTATCTATAGTTTATTTTGAAAATAGTAACTAACTGAATTTATTTCACGAAAACAGAATAATTTGACCCAAATAGCGCAAACAAAATTAATTACAAAATTCCATGGATAATCACGCTTTCTAAAGTCCTTTGAAACAGAAAACCTCGCAAGCGAATCTCAAAGCTTTATCTCAGCACTAAAGCAAAATCACCACAAATTCTCGTCTCTAACTCGAGTGGACACTGAGGTTATAATAAAAAAAATCCCTCCAGACAATTTTCCATTATCTGAGCATTGTTGGGCTCTGGTCAGCATTTTATGTCTCGAGTTGGGTGTCGCCGTAACTCCTTATTAAACCGGCAGGGACCAACCCTGCCTCTAATTGATTTAGAGACTCTGCTAACAATGACAGTATGCCTTTCTTTGTTTACTTTATAGTTTGAAAGGACCCGACTTCAACTGCTTTCACTTTAGGATTTTCTTTGAGCTTGATGGCTGGGTCTGTCGAACTTTGATCGAACTTATAAATAATTTAATAATTGCGATTATTTATTATAATTTAATGACGCTATCACACCTCCTATCCTCAGATGAAAATCGTCCTTAGTCCAAGAAAAATAATGGGTACTAAAAACTTAGTTATTTTGAAATCCATGCTATGTAATGTGACAGGATATAAAGACCGTTTTCAACAGCAAAATAGAATTATTGAATAGTTAGCCACATTTTACTGTGACAGAGTCAGACATCTTACAAGGAAGCCTTTCAAGTAGTTGACACCGCCTACCCATAACAAAGAAGTGCCTACTAATACCTTAGTGCAATGAACTTATATTTATTTTAATATTAGACTTTTATTCACTCCGCTTTAGGGCTTACTTTGAAGCGTTTCCCTAATTAACATTTCCTAGGAAAATTCATTGCATATTTCGCGTGATTTTCGAACTTCAAACCCGAGGCGGTGGTGCTCTTATCAACTGAGACAATAATTACTCGTATCATGCTTCAAAATCCTTCTTTATATTTCGTTTTGGAATCACCTTCACAACCTACATAATCATTGTATACGTAGTAGTTATATTACTTGTATTTCTGAAAAGATGCTGCAACATTGATTCGAAGTATAAATTCCTATATCACAATGTGTCCCAATCTCTCGTATTGAAATTTAAAATGATAGAAAGAAACACATGATGCTTCCCTTGGTAAGAACGCTAGGAGTACCTACATACGGTAGCTAAATCTAATATCCTAATTTCTTCTTCGTGTAAAATTTTGATATTATACATGATTCTAACAAAATGATACCAACTGCGCTGTAATACGGTCCATAATACATTTGAATTTGATTGTGAGTAGTCCAGTGGTAACTGGCCACTGCGGAAGTGATTGTGAAAGCTTCGCATACACGCCACGGGGTATAAGGTTTCACTGGTTCTTAAGACCGGGATAAGCTGTATTGGCGCCACTATAGATAATTTAATTCGAACTAACAATGAAGTAAAACATACGAGTACTTATGAAATCAAATTGAACAATTGTTAACTTCTTTTATCTATCATTTTTTGTTTACATCTTTTATTTATTTGATAAAATTAGCTTTGTCCTACTGAAAACAATATAATAGTCTTGCACCTGTTAATATTAATATTTGCAAAACAATCTAAAACAAATTCTAAATCTTTTACGTCGAGTAAATTTATAAAATTTGTATCTTCAAGGTTCATACATATTTCATCGTATCGCATGCTTAAAAATTTAATAAGAATTTAAGGAGAAGATAATTTTTAAAATATTTATTAAGAACGAAGCTTACGTTTTGATAATTATAATATTTTTAATTAGTTTCTTCATGTCTAATTATGAAGTCCGCTACTCTCTCATCTAAGTTAACTGTGTTTATAACGACATATATCGTCTTGAACTTCAGCAATTGCTATTTCCGAAATTGAGAACCGAGAATCGTACTGCCGAATATAGCTTTATTCAAGTGGCGGCGCTAGTGCTATCCCACCTAGGCTCTCAAGCATCTTGATTCGGCCCTTCAATGTTATTGGCTCTTCAGTGGAGAGAATGCTCTCTCTGTGTTTACTGATTGATGTGCAACTTTCCTTGACCCTATATTATGGCTTGAAACAACCTAAGTATACCAATAGGGAATGTTTGTTCTTGCTTTCCGTGATAAAGCTATAATTTTTCACAATAATGTTACCTCAGTTCGAGTTTAAGGTGTAAGAAAATTATATAAAGGGTCTTTGGTAAAATAGTTTTGACGTCAATAACATATTTGCAGGACATTCAAAATATCGCAGCTATAATATAATCTACAGTTCTGCGATACAAAATAGAGAACCAATATACATATCTTGGTGTTCTAAGTATATAGTAAAGTGGAAAATCAATAAATACTTACTTTTTATTCGCACTTTTTATTCGGGGAGTAAGGGGCGCCACATAACATCTTACGGCGCCCAAGCCAACCTCACCTGCCCGCGGTGCTCCCTGCAGAACAACTAACGAGGAAATGGCGACCCGCCAACACGCACTGGACCAGCGTGGCGGGTTACGGTCCAAAACCCCTTATGAACAGCACACCAAATATCTGTCCCCAAGTGCCCGGCGACACTGGGGGTGAGGCAAATGGCAGCAGGCTAAGACCTCCCAGGGTCAGGGGCAATAATCTCCGGGCGAGGGTCCAAGACTGCCAAACGACCAACGCGCTAAACACGGAAAATGGAAGATTGCCCTCACGACGACCACTGGCCCTGGCAACACACAACATCCGCACGTTGAGGACAGACGAAAAGATTGTTGAGCTGGAAGAAGAGTTGAGCAGGTTACGTTGGGATATTTTGGGGTTATCTGAAGTCCGTAGAGAGGGAGAGGACACGATAACCCTGAAGTCGGGTAACCTGCTCTTCTACCGGGAGGGCGACCAACAGTCCCAAGGAGGTGTCGGGTTTCTCGTCCACAAGTCCCTTGTTAACAACATTATAACCATCGAAAGTGTGTCGAGCAGGGTCGCTTACCTAACACTCAGGGTATCTGAAAGGTACTCGCTTAAGGTCGTTCAGGTATATGCAACGACCTCGGCACGCCCAGATGAGGAAGTTGAGTGTATGTATGAGGACATTAGTAGAGCCATACATAACAATAGAACTCACTTCAATGTTGTTATGGGGGACTTCAATGCGAAGCTGGGCAAGAGAAGCGATGATGAGTTGAAGGTGGGGAATTTCGGTTATGGGCAACGGAACCCCAGGGGCCAGAGGCTGGCCGATTTCCTGGAGAGAGAGGGACTCTTTATGATGAACTCTTTCTTCCAGAAGCCGCCTCACAGGAAGTGGACCTGGATGAGCCCCGATGGTTCCACGAGAAATGAGATCGACTTCATCCTGACCGACAAGAAACGGATATTCAATGATGTCTCTGTGATCCATAGGGTGAAAACCGGGAGTGATCACCTTATTGTAAGAGGCACATTGAATATGAACGTTAAACTTGAACGGTCCCGTTTGATGAAGTCCACGCTCCGGCCTACTCGTGCCCAGATCGAAGATCCCGAGAGCTTTCAACTCGAGCTCTCAAATCGCTTCGACTGCCTAGCTCTCGAAGAACACGCATCAGTGGACGAGATCAATAACAGGTTCGTAGAGACTGTCTATACGGTGGGGTCTAAGTTCTTTAAGACCCGCCGTACTAGTAGAACTCAGAGACTCTCTGAAGACACCCTCGACCTTATGGCTGAACGACGCTCGCTTAGACTGCAATCACCCGATGACGCTGAGTCCCACAGGCAGCTCAATAGACTAATCTCCAAATCCTTGCGGCGCGATATCCGTATCTTTAATACTGCTCGTATTAAAGATACAATAGAGCGGAACAAAGGCTCCAAAGTGTTCGCAAGAGATATGTCTATTGGGCAAAGCCAGATGACGAAGCTGAAAAGGGATGACGGCAGTGTAGCGTCGACGAAAGCGGAAGTGTTGAGGGAAGTCGAAAAGTTCTACGGACAGCTCTACGATTCGGTCACCCAGCCTGTTACCAGTTCGGCTACAGACCCAAGAGCCAAACTGACCCGGCACTACACCGAAGATATCCCGGACATCAGCCTGTACGAGATTAGGATGGCCCTGAAACAGCTTAAGAACAACAAGGCGCCGGGTGAGGATGGAATTACGTCAGAGCTTCTGAAAGCGGGTGGATCACCAGTACTTAAAGTCCTTCAGAAGCTCTTTAATTCCACCTTGCTCGGGGGTACTACGCCTGAAGCGTGGAACAAAAGCGTGGTGGTCTTGTTCTTCAAGAAAGGTGATAAAGCCTTATTGAAGAACTACAGACCCATCTCGCTTTTGAGCCATGTTTATAAGCTGTTTTCTCGTGTCATTTCTAACCGACTCGAACGCAGGTTTGATGACTTCCAGCCTCCCGAACAAGCCGGGTTCCGAAAAGGCTATAGTACCGTAGACCATATACATACGCTGCGGCAGGTTATACAGAAGACCGAAGAGTATAACTTGCCGCTTTGTCTAGCGTTTGTGGACTACGAGAAAGCCTTTGATTCGGTCGAAACATGGGCGGTGCTTGAGTCACTCCAGCGAGGCCGTATTGACTATCGATATATCGAAGTGTTGAAGTGTTTGTATAGAAACGCCACCATGTCCGTCCGAGTACAAGAACAGAGTTCGGAGGCGATTCCTTTAAAAAGGGGCGTAAGACAGGGAGACGTTTTATCTCCGAAACTGTTTACGGCCTCTTTGGAAGACGCCTTTAACTTCTAACTTCTGGATTGGAAAGGATTGGGCATCAATATCAACGGCGAATACATCACTCACCTTCGATTCGCAGACGATATCGTAGTCATGGCAAACTCAATGGAAGAACTCGGCACAATGCTCGAAGGCCTCAATCGAGTCTCCCAACGGGTTGGTCTCAAAATGAACATGGATAAGACGAAAGTCATGTCCAATGTTCATGTAGAGCCTTCCCCTGTTATGGTTGAGAACTCGGCTCTTGAAGTTGTTGACGCATATGTTTACCTAGGACAGACAGTCCAATTAGGTAGGTCCAACTTTGAGAAGGAGGTCACTCGTCGAATCCAGCTCGGATGGGCAGCGTTCGGGAAGCTACGAAACGTCTTTTCGTCTAGAATACCTCAGTGCCTTAAGACGAAAGTCTTCAACCAGTGTGTGTTGCCAGTGATGACATACGGATCCGAAACGTGGTGCTTCACTATCGGCCTCATCAACAGACTCAGAGTCGCTCAAAGGGCTATGGAGAGGGCTATGCTCGGGGTTTCCCTACGAGATCGAATCAGAAATGAGGAGATCCGTAGGAGAACGCGGGTCACCGACATAGCCCAACGGATTAGCTCTTTGAAGTGGCAATGGGCAGGCCATATAGCGAGGAGAACGGATGGCCGATGGGGCCGAAAGGTTCTCGAGTGGAGACCACGGATCGGAAAACGCAGCGTTGGGCGTCCACCAACAAGGTGGACTGATGATTTGGTGAAGGCGGTCGGCTCGCGGTGGATGCAGGCTGCGAGCGACCGCAATAACTGGAAGTCATATAGGGAGGCCTATGTCCAGCAGTGGACGTCCAATGGCTGAGATGATGATGATGATGATTCGCACCGCTCTGCTAAGGACCTCTTCCTCACCTTAATGCTAAGTATCACTTATCATCCAAGTTCAAAACTGCAAGTCACCACAAACTTGGCAAGCTTCCGCAAAACACCGTAAACGCCGTAAACTGACATAAGTGACTCAACTCGTACATGATAGAAAGGCCTAATCTCCATCTCACCCCGAACTGTCGTTAATAAAACTCTGAGCGAACTTATCTCTCGGGGGTGAGATAAAAATATATTCTTTTAAAAACAAACCTTGGTTTACCATGAGTTTTATATTTCTAAGAGGTTTCGAGAAGTTTCGTAGACATTATATATATAAGTGGACGTTGAAGAGTTTTATTTTAAGTAGTTTTGTGTTTAGGTTTGTTTTAAACACGTTTTCTTAACACGACGAAAATTTTAATTAATTTTTTTATATAATTTTTATATAATTTTTCGTAATTAAATAACCACATGTGTTTCAGTTAAGCGTCTATTATTATGCCACACCTACATATTCTTCGATACAGTATCGCTTATCAAACATAAATAATACAAATTGATGTGAAATCTACAATTAAAACAAAGGTTCTCTGTTAAAAATACTATGCTCAAACAAATTTTTATTATGCATATTTAAAGTTTTGCTATTCTTGAGGTAGGTACTGTGGTAGGGGCACAGTAAGTATAATTTTTCGTCGAATCACGAGCGCGATGCCAGGAGTTGGCAACTTTATGTACGATAAATGATACGTTCCGTTGTACTTATCATCTCCGCAATGATGTGATGTTGAGATTTGTTGCAGCATAAACGTTACACAAATGATTAATATGCAAAAATTTTAATTAAATAAATATTCTGAGGTTTATATTTTGTTATGATGATTTTAACAATGTAAAATGTAATTTATAACGTTGTTAAGCCTGTGATATTAAATTGATTGACATAGTCTTGAAAAAATGTACCTATTTTGGAACACGAAACGGGTAAATTTTATTTAAATAAAAGCTTACTTAAAAATAAATTATACTAAATGTTTTTTTAAGCACGTTGATATAACAAACTTATTTTGACAACTTATGTTTATTTAATAACATACTAAAAAACATTGAGTATCATTTACATTTTAAATGATATATTTAGTTAAATAAATGTCAATATTTTTTGTATCTTAAACTTTCAATCATTAAATCTATTTGAGTCTCTTCTCGTATATATAACTTATATCTTTATCTTATATCTAATTATTTATCTTATAATAAATTATCTCTTAATTTATTATTATTATTATCTTAATTTGTATATTTACAACCTTCACTAAATCCGCTTTAGATTATTATGCTTGCAAGCACTATTATAAAATCTCAGGACACAATGGCTCTCATACAGCAGACCTTTATAAACAAAAAGTAATAAGCTCTATAATGAAAAATACACAAACGCTGTGTTCCTTTTTGTCCAGCTGATGAATTAGGCTCATCTCTAAATTATCCCTCACATCACCCCGTTTCCACAATGTTACCATTTTTGGGTAATTTAAAAAGGATTATTTTTGTGGATGTTTTACCTTTTCGTTTTTCAAATGTACGTTTAAAATACATACTTATAATACGTTACAATTATACATTAGATATTATGCACTTTGTCCTATTTCCATTTGGAAAAGGTTTTTTTTTACTGTAAACTTTTTTTCTTATCAAGATCAAGTTGAGATTCGTCGAACAGTTATTTGGTCTAAGTTTTACCGTTTAAAATACTTTAAAGGTAGTTCTAAAAGACTTTATAATTTACTAGTTTTCCGTCCGCGCCTCGCTCGGCTGATATTCTCTCTCGTCTCGCATTGAAAATCAATCATTTTCCAATGGAAAAAATTATAAAGAATGCACCTCAAAAACGAACCGTACGGATTCCTTTGAACAAAATTCATCGTTCTTTTATTTAGGCTCACCATTTCTTTTAATGAAAACAGGGACAAAGGTCTGAATAATATTTATCTTATCATACGGTTGGGTTTGGGCTGAAATCGCCTCTAATTAAGTACAGCCCGTATTATTATTGTTATCTCTTATTCATGTGGCTCGTCATGACTCGTGAATCAATTACGTGAAAGGGTTCTAGATAAAGTACGTGTTATGTGTATAGCTACATATTATGTCAAATAGCCGTCTTTATCGTTTTTTCCGTTAAAATAAGAATGGCTACAAAAATGCTTGTTTATACGTGACTATATAGGTTTATTTATACTGACGTCAAAAAATATTCAAATATTATTATCTATTCATCCTTTATAGTTATATTTTTATTGGAATTTAAAAGATAGAAACTAGAAAGCAAATTGGTGTAAGCAAATGAAATGAAAATACATGAAGGAAAAACAACGCAAAGCGTCTATAACCTAAGAGCCCGTGATGGCCAGACCTTCCTTTAATTCGCAAGCGTGAAAATTCTTTCATGTGTATGTCTAACATAGGTAAGAATAACCCCCAAACATGAAACCTGGATCGCGGTTCCTTTGGGAGATAACAACCTTTTACCTGTTATCTCCCAAAGGAACCGCGATCCAGGTTTCATGTTTGGGGGTTATTCTTACCTATGTTAGACAAACACATGAAAGAATTTTCACGCTTGCGAATTAAAGGAAGGTCTGGCCATCACAGGCTCTTAGTCTACTAGTCAACCACAAGCATTCAGGGAGGGGTTTGGTGTAAATAATTACTACTACTACGACATCAATAGCAATCCTAAGAAATAAACTAACCACGTGTAGGTAACGATTGTCGACATTTTTTAAATATGGAAGCCATAATCGAACCATATCCATCAAATTTAGTTCCATACCATTTCAACAAAGACAAGATATTGTGGATTCGGCTGTTGAAATGGACAAAAGCGTTCATCCGTAAAACCCATGTAAAGTGGGCAAGGAGACCGTTTTATGGGTCCATGCAGAAAAGTTTGCTGTTTTTATGCTTGAGTTGGTTATCGAAATCGCTAGGATAGTAGATAAGTAAAATGAATGTAGGTAGGTATTGGGTAGGGAAATGTGGGGGAACCTTTTACGGAGTGGCTGTTTGTGGTAATGAGAGTTTATATGAGAAACTGAATAAGTGAGAGATTTCTACGTTACGTTGTATATTTGTTTAACAAAAATATTTGTTGTTGTTTTCATGGGACTTATGCTACTTAACCCCAAAAAAGCTTCCACTTCAATCCCAAATCTTTGGCTAGATATCAGTTAAGACTTTGGTTATTTACTATACTATATTCAACAGCACATAAATCTGCTGTAACAAGAATCATTTTCACTGTCATGTTTTATTTGGGGTTTATTACAACATTTATAAAGTCGATTTAAGATCTTAAAAAAAATGTTAACATTAAAAATAGAGACAAAATCTGAAGGCGGAAATGATGATGATGATGCTGATACTAATAGCACGTACTGAATCTGTTTTTTGTGAACTCATTTTGTGCTCATGTTTTCAGGCTTTTTAAAATAGTAGTTGCACCAACGATTGGGTTCATTTGTACAAGACACCCGGTGCGTGCAATGAAGTCCGGCCGAGTCAATTGAACGCGGTCCCTGCTATTACGTGTTAATGTGGCCGACTGGAATGTGGTTTGTCTGCGTGTGGTCCTGTAATGGCGGTAACGCTGCACTTCGCAAATCCGCACTACCATGTCTTGGATTAAAATATATAGACACAATAGTAGATAGAATAGTTAGGTATTGGAAAAGTCTGTGCAGTTTGAATATTTTATTATATAGCTTAAATTCAACAGACATAAAATTGTCGTCTCAATTAAACATATTCTTGGTTTCAAGTCTAGCACTGACAATAAATAACTTTGTACCAAAAACGAATCTGTTTAAAAATTGAAGCTAGTCTCTGATACCGTTTACTCTACTGTTACCAAAATAATAATAAATTGAGTTTGTAATAAGCAGATATGCAGATATTTTCTGCCCAAAGCAGAAAATTTCGCTTCATTTCCTATTTTCTCTTAATTTAATTACCAAGAACGCATTCTTCGCGTAAATAAAAAACCATTTTCCTTTGTACCTGTAAATTGCATGCTTCATAAAAACTCAGTTCTTAGACATCTAAACCTCGCAGAAACACTCGCTTTGATAATAAAACAAAATCCTCAGCAAACTGTTGAAAAGAAATTGAATCAAGCACCACAAAAGGCTTATTTTCGCAAAGTGCTTTCAAGATGTTTGTTCGAAGTGCATGAGCAAGCATATTACGGAACTCTATCGAGGAGGCGATGATTCTAGTCCATACAAAATGTACGCCACTTACTGTAGAATTATTTACAGTAAGTTGTAGACTGGCGACAACGTGGTAATATGCATGTTTGAAAAAGGAATTTAACTCTAATTTAGATTAGAATAGATTTTAAAGAAAAAGACGGAATAATAATTTGAATAACGAATATTTTTTTAAATATATTGTATTGGAAAACTTTAAGACCAGGAATAATAAAATACTATTATGTAATAATTTTATTTACAAATTTTGGCCGATCTCTATGTCGAAGGAGGTTGCGAGTTTGGTTTCCGCCTCGGAACAAAAATTTGTACGATCTGCAGATTTTTGTTTCGGGTGTCTGGGTGTTCTATATGTATAATAAAAAATATCTTTCTTAGTATCTTAATTCGTTTAAGTGTATTAGATTATCTAATACCCGTAACACGAACTTTGAGCTCACCACTGGGCTGTGTGAATTGTCCAGCAATATTTAGGTATTTATGAATTTTAATAGCATTTCAATAGCACTTATAATATATCGACTCATCCGTAGAACAGAGTTTGATCTGCAAAGTTGATGGTTTTCAGTAGAGGCCAGAGAAGTTTTTGACTTCGTTTAAGAGTTATAACTTTTAAACGGTGAGACTTATCATTGAGATTTTTTGGTATGTTGTTACAACACCGCAGCATAGTTAAATGCTTTGTGTTGTATATTTATTATTCTTTTTTTTCCGGAGATAGCAAGTCCCATGTAAACATTGGACGTTGTACGGCAAAACAGCGAGGGTCCGTTGTCAACACTAAACTTTGTTCTACGGAAAAATCATAATGAAATGATGTTCTATATTAATATTGATCGTTTTACGTCGGAATCACCTTTTCCGTAAGAGTTCTATGTGAATAATATCCTTATAATAATGTTAGTGAAACTATGTCTAGCTTCCATTATTTATACCTATATATAAATATATTATGTAATTTTAAAATATTTAGGATATTTTGTGAATTTAAAATCGTTTAAAACTGATTAAATCTCAAAATAAGTGAAACAAACTTTTATTCATTCAAAAGTTTGTTCTCAAGACTCACTTTGAATATCAATCACGCGTTACTTATTAGTAACTTAGTACCATGTCCTTCCGTTAGAACAACATGAAAAAGTTTAATTAAGTACCCAAAAGTTGTATTTTTATTATCAGAATACTTAACATCAGACAGGGGGTTGATCATCAGGTTTGCATTAGTTACATAATCCTACTTAAACAAATAATAGCTAACTTTTACAACGTGGAATGTCATTATTATTATTTCGCTAAATGACGAATACAGCTTCAAAATTAAGCAGCAGAAACAATACCATATCCTTTAGTCCAGTAACTCATCATCCGACTCTTCTAAAGAATTACGCAGTGTGATGAGGTAAGGATGATACTCCACGAATATAACTTTTGAGTGGCACTTATCTAATAAATCTCTGTATTTATCATCAGAAACCTTAAAACATAGGTTTAATTCATTTCATAATTTGTTGTAAAATTATAAAGTAAAGTAATATTTAAAAACATAATTTGTTAGTGTTACTGCTCTCTGCATGAAGTTCTTTAATGCTATTCCAGTTCTTCTCCTCAATATCTTTCATTCATACCTTTTCATTAACTTGTCATAGACATATAAAATCAAAGAGGCTTATTCTTGACTCATTTTACTAATAAACGCCATTCAAAAGGAGTATAGATAGTTTTGGTTTAAGAAGCTCTTTCAATAACAGAATTAACACTATCATCTTCTTTTCGGACATGTCCCTTCTGTAGATATTTAAGGCGGATGATTAACTTATTTGTGGCGTAAACATGCAATGGAAACACAAAGCGATTAAATAAAGTGATAATCTCAGTTCGTAAATATTATTGATTTAATTTTGCGCTTTACCTCTTTCTGAAACCACAAAGCGATTTCCAGTTTGGCCCACAGTAATTGTCCAACTAAAAACCAAACTTCTTGGTCAACATTAGCAAGAATACATTTTACAAGGCAACTATGTAGTCACATCATTTGCCCTACGCTTTCCCACTGATTCATCCCACATTATAGCAAATGTCCTTATTCTATTACCCATTTCAAAACTTATAAAATTGAAATCTCTTATAGAAAATACGTTTATATTGTCATGAGGCCACTGTAATCATTCTTAAAATCAAACACAGCAAAACAGTGTTTTCATTTGAATGTTCAGTGTTTTTTTTTATCTCGACTTTTTAAATCCCTTATTTTTAAATAAGGGTCCGTCAGGTTTTTCTTTAGCCGGAAAACATGACATTCGTAGCACAGTTTTTTTGGGATATGGAAATCTAGATTAAAGTTAGAGTTAACTATGTCGCGATAATGGCGTTACTTTGTAGCTTCAGTGTAAGAGGTTTAGTTCTGGAGATCAAACAATTCAAAATACTGTTTGAAAATTTTGGAAATACTCACAACAATAGTCTATTAATGTAGATAGAGCTTTAGGCTATTTTTTTTTCCTACTGCCCCAGGAGATAGGAACAATAATGTTAAGGTGAGGATTGTGATCTGACAAAAAATAACTGTTTTTGTTTATAACTATGAGTATGGCAGAATTATATGAACACCTACAAATTTAGAGAACAAATTATTATAAAATAAAACTTGAAATTAACGAAGTTTTAAATCGAACAATGTCCTATTTAAACTCGTTATTCCAGTAAAAACGTCCTATCTTAACATCGACTCCGTAAATTGTAAAACAGATTCCAACATAAAAAGTCCTATATTCACATAAAATCCATAAAAGCTCATCAGTATCCGTCAAAAATGGTCCTATATTTTCATATGACTTGTACTTTATCGTGTTTATTTTTATACATAAAATGATTATACTGAAGACATGTATTAAGTTGATCGTTCTTTCGTATTAATAATGAGTTTCACTAGCTTTCCGTCAAAAAAAGTCCCAAATAAATATCGAACGCCCGTAATGATCTACCGCTTTCCATCGTATAGTGGCTGGACTGAAAAACGGACCGCGCTATCTTGCCGTCCCCGCTTCCGATTACTGTCGCATGGACACTCAGTGCGTTGTTCTGCGGAACTGATATCAGATGCAACGTTATTCGACTCTATATCTCCGTAACTACATTAGATATAAAAATTCTAAAAACGCACCTCTGTAGAGTTTGAACTCCATAACACGTTTAGCTGATAAAAGTACTTTTGCTCTATGGTCACATAGAACTCTATTCTACGCATAGGTCGATATAATGATTGCATCGCTATAGTACCCAACGTATAAGTGCGCATAATTTATTAAAAAAAAAAACTATCATTTAGTTTAAATTTTCAACATTCAAACTAAAATCGAATGTCATCTGAAATAAGGGAACATAAAATGATGGCACTCACATAATGAGACCAATATTGAAGTGGCTTAGTGGCTGGTCTGTGTCGAGCCTAAGTGCGCTGTTTTACGGTAAAACTAGGCTTTATTGCCGCAACATGGTAAGCTTTTGGGAAGGGGAATCGTTTAAAGCCTCCATTTCTGTGTTCTGCCACCTGGGCCTTGGCGGAGGTATTAGTGCGACGAGGTAGTAATTTTCACTGTTTTGCGGCCTATAACATGAAAATTTTCCTGGTTCCTCGTAAAACCCGATAGAGCCAAATATTCATGTAAAAGATTAATTAGGAATTAGGAAAATAGTAATACTTGAAATTAACATAATGGAATCTGATATTTTGCACCATAACAGGAAAATAAAACATATTGATTTATAGTTCTTTATCTAGATAAAGAACTATATATCAATATCATAATAATCATTTGGGGACTATTGATATTTTAAATAAACATTACTCATGATCAAAAATTTGTTTTAATTAGATTTACTTATAAATTTTAGAGAATAAACTAGCTTCTGTTTCTAATAATACTTATATTTATAATATACCTAACTTACATTGTCGACTAGGAGTCTGACTCAAGATTGCGTTTTTATCCTTTTCAGATCCGAAATAATTATCGTTAAAACCGATACCGGATACGGAATTCAAACAACTTTATGTGAACCAGGCCTAACAGAAATAGAACTGAATTTTAATGGTACTATCAGTTTACTAACACACAAAAGCCGTAACAATATCGCAGACAAAGCACCTATCACCGTGGTCCACAATACAAACGAATAATACGAACCAAACTATGCAAGACAAAATAGCTTCAGTTACTTGAACCGATTAGCTTTGCGGAAATTCGTGCAATAGTACTACATACCTACACAATCATCTCTTTGTGCTGAAGTTATTTCGAAACTATACCTTGCGCCATTGTCACAGGGTTCTGAATTGAGTGAAGCTTGCTCTAAGCCCTTTGGTCAAAGCGAATTAAATGGTTGTCCAAAACGAGAAGTGATATTGACAACAAGATCAAAGACGTTTTGGGTGAGCCAAGGTGGATTAGCTCCTTAACGGTCTTTACGCTTACCATATTGAAGATTACTGATGATAACAAATAACCATAGATTCAATATCATCATCATTATCAGCTCATATTACGTCTCACAAATCTCATCCGGGTTGATAGAATAGTTTTATGGTAAGATTAGGGCTACAATGACTAGTCCTTCAAAAAAAAACTGATGTTAGTTTTGCTTTGTGTTGCCCTAAGGCTTGTTTTATAAATATCTGTTGTATTGGCTTGTCGTGAATCGACAGTAGACGCAGTGCGAAGGCGTGTACCGTATTAGACGTACTCGGCATCCATTGTTCGTAAGATTGTAGTAGACACAGAAAATATACGAGTAATAATTTATGAATATTTTTCATTGAAGAATTGCATTCCATATTGTATCTCCTCGGAAATGGAACACGACGGAATGCTCACTTCTCCTGAATAACACTTCTCTTGATTTTGTAGCCGAAACGTCGAGAGTTTATTGACTCTTATAAATACCTGAGTAATTCCCGTTGTTATGAAATGAATAATTATAGTGTAACTCACAAAAATGCTGACCGTATTATCTTTCCATAATTACGTATGTCCGACTAGACTAGATGCTAAATAAAAATAATTCCAAAACTTTCGGCGATCAATTCCGTGAATAAAGGAAGATTTTATAACATTTATTTGTTTATTATAGCTATCCATATTTTTATAATATTCTTTTAAGTGGCTTTCCATAAATGAAAAATTAGATCTTGACTGCTATAATATTCGATAAAAATCGAATATCTCGTAGAAATTTAATGGATATCCTGTATGAAGTTTACTGTGACATTACACTAGGGAAATATAGCAGGAATGTTCGGAACGCAGCACATTGTATGAAGACGAGACTGAAGTAACTGTTCTCATAGTAAGGTACTTAATGTAAATATTCGACACATTTCAAAATATCAATCACTTAGGAAATGCAAACGCAAAGGTATTTCGAGTGAATGTTGTGGCGTGCTTAGGTGGCAATCTTTGAAGTGTATGATGGTTTACCGATATAGGATATCGGATGTTATCTTAAACCTAAAGAGATTTTATGCCTGTAGCACAACTCCGCTTCGAAACATCTACTGCGTATTATTTTGGGTGATGAAGTGTTAGGTACTATTCTTAAACCGGCACCACACGGAAAAAATCAGATAAAATATACCTAATTTGAACTCTGGGTTGAGCTACTAAAAATAATTGCTAGCTGAAAGCCCGAGGGAAAGTTTGAGTAAGTTATCGATACAAGTGCTAGGTTTTCTAAAAGTTCTTAGGGGTTTGAAAGGTTGGCAACTTGATGTAACTTTATAAGAGTGTAGCGCTGTATGTGAAAGTATGAAGTTAGTTTTTAGCTTCTAACTACAAAGTGCATGATGGTAAATTTGAAAGAACACTTTTCTATTTGCTTAAAGAAGAGTTTTTATGCTTATCATCCGGGATTGCCCAAAAGGGTATTTTTCACTCGCATAAGTTAACGTGTGTGTTTACTGGAATGTTTGGTCTAAAGAGGCTTTTAACGTTAAAGCACACCTACTTTGACCTTAGTTTAACAATTATCTAGTTGTAAAACATTAAATTATTTGAAGTTTTTATAAAATTACTAGCTGACCCGGCAAACGTTGTTTTGCCATATAAATAATTTATAAAAAAAAAATTTAGGGGTGGACTACCCCTAACATTTAGGGGGATGAAAAATAGATGTTGGCCGATTCTCATAGATACCGGATAAGCACAAAAAATTTCATCAAAATCGGTCAAGCCGTTTCGGAGGAGTATGGCAACGAAAACTGTGACACGAGAATTTTATATATTAGATAAATACATAGTTTATAGTAATTGTGTGTATAGGTACACAATCTAAAAGCCTCTCCAGGTAAAAATATTAATAAGTAATATTGTAAATTTTTAATTGCTTTTCCATTATTATTTTAGCATCAATTTATTTAGAGAGAACAAGAGCTTTGGATTTAACTTTATTTGGTTATTTGTATTCTATACGACTTATTTACCTTTACTGAAATAAAATTCTTGAAAACTTCTTATATTTTATTAAATAGGTCTTTAACCTCAGAATTATAACCGGTAAGACTTTAAAAGTAAGATTGCCTGACGTATCCTTTGTTATGAAAACTGAAATTTCGCATCTTACGCTAACTTGTTGAGCGACGTAACGTAACTTCATTCGTGCGAACGGCGACTTGTGAAATGTATATTTAAGGTGTTACTAAGTTAAACCCGGCTCGCAAACTTCCCAGTTTAGAGACAATGGAGGCTGTGACGGCTTAGCTTTGTGACGAGCGGAGCGATAAGCGGAATCAACAAAATCATCATAACAACTGATATTACGTCAAAGATGGACATAATGTGGTTGAATAGGTACTAAGCAATCCCCAAGAAATAGTAGCTAGTAGCTTTACCACGGGGATAATTATTGCTCTCTACAATAAAATGTTTTTAAATTTTAATTATTTATTTAATACTTACGAGACAGTTTGGTAATCAAAATTATGTTGATACTGTACACGAAACGTCACTTCTGTCCTTTAATTATATAGATCCTGGAATAAATAAATGGTTTGTTTGAGTTCTGTCCTTGTTTCCTATTATTCTATCTCCTATCGGGATGGATAGATAGCAGGTTTGTAGACTCATAAACGAATTCTTTATTTATGCTGGTATAACGTTTATTTATAGAAAATGAATACATTTGTTAGGTACGAATTTAGGTAAGCGAATTATAATGGCGTCTCTGATTTGAAGCTAAGTGACGTTGCGCTGAGACGGGTCCTCTCCTCTGGTTGGTGCGATTTGGCGGTGACGTAATCGCGTCTGATTGGTCGAGGCGCATATGAAGTTCTTGTTGCAGCGACAGGTGACATTTGAAGTGACAGGTGGCATTGCAGTGACAGGTGACATTTGCAGTGACGTTTGATGCAAGTGCGTACGAGCTTCATGAGTATGTTGTTCCGTTCCGTAGATATTAACTTTCACAGGCGCGTGAACATGGGCCCGGCCTTGGAATCAGCAGGTTCCAATAGAAACACTTGGCGCATTCGTATCCTCGCTTTCTGTTGGTAGGATTGGTAGTGGACATATTCTGGAGAAACCTCTGCGTGTAATGCCCGTAGACGTAAGTAGGTCAGCCACGCGTGAGATTCCGTCCGGCCCAGGGTAAACGCGTACAATCCTGCCAAGTCTCCAGCTCAGCGGCGGCGTGTTGTCGTCCTTGATTAGAGCGAGAGTGTTAAGCTTAATGTCACCTTTGTGTTTGTTCCATTTGGTACGAGTCTGCAACTCTGACACGTATTCTTTAGACCACCGTTTCCATAGATCTTGTCTCATTTTCTCGAGCAAGCCGTAGCGAGACAGCTGGTGGCTGGGTGCGGTTGTCATGTCTTGACAAGCCGGCGTCGTTAGTGGTCTGCCGATCAGGAAATGCCCTGGTGTCAAGGCCCTTAGGTCATTTGGATCTGTGGACATAGCGGTTATAGGACGGGAATTAAGGAGAGCTTCGGTTTGAACTAAAACCGTATTAAATTCTTCATAAGTTAGATTAATTAGACCAACCACACGTCGGATGTGGTATTTGCACGATTTCACCCCGGCTTCCCATAAACCACCAAAATGAGGACAATAAGGAGGAATAAAACTGAATTTAATTTTATTACTAGCAGCATAATTAATAATATCCTGACAAGACTCGTTATTTAAAAAAGAAAGCATTTCTTTTTCAGCTCCGACAAAGTTTTTTCCATTGTCGGAAAAAATCTCGACTGGTTTCCCACGACGAGATATAAAACGTTTAAGGGCAAGTATGTAATCATTAGATGATAAACTGGTTACTAATTCTAAATGTACAGCGCGGGTGCTAAAACATATAAATAAGCAAATATACCCTTTTTTGAGAGTAGCCCCCCTGCCTTTACGATTTAAAAGCATCATAGGACCACAATAATCGACTCCGCACCGCATGAAAGGGAAACCAGGCTCTAGTCGCTGAGCCGGTAAATCAGCTAAAATAGGATTCAATGTCTTTCCCTTAATGCGAGCACATTTAACACAATCATGTACAATTTTCCTAGCAAGGTTTCGCCCACCGAGTGGCCACCAGGCCTCGCGAATACAAGATAATAGCAGTTGGGGCCCAGCATGAAATGATTGATTATGTTCATGACGGAATAACAAAATAGTAAATCTGTGTTTACTGCACAACACAACAGGATGTTTCTTATTGTAGTCGAAATTAGGTGAATTTCTTATTCTTCCGCCTACACGTATTAAATTAGATGTATCTAAAAAAGCATTTAATCCTATCATTCGTTTAGAATTTACGCATAAATTATTTTTTAATTTGTTTATCTCCTCAGGAAATGATCGTGATTGTGATTGCCGTGCAAGTATTATTTCAGCAGCGTTCAACTCGTCAACGGACAGTGAACCGAATTTTCGATGTTGTTTACTTACTCGCGCATTCCCTAGAAATCTTAAAACGTAGCCTACCGCGCGTCGTAGTCGATTGTATGATGAAAACCTATCAATATCTATAACATCGTAATCCAGCTGTGTAGTATCTTTACTAACTGCAGTACTTATTATTTCAGGTTTCATATCTGGTAATGGCTGGTAATCATGGCTGTTAAATCCTGTGGAATAAGTTACGTTATAGTCTGATAAGAAACTCGGGCCGTGCCACCACATTTCACTATTTTTTAATTCGTTTAAATAGAGACCCCTCGATACAATATCTGCGGGATTATCTTTACTATTTACATGCAACCACAACAAATCACCTGTAATATCATTAATCTGTGAAACACGATTTTGTACGAATGTTTTTAAACAGTGAGGTGACATTCGAAGCCATCCAAGTACTATAGTTGAATCTGTCCAAAATACAATTTTACTAAATTGAATTTTTAGTGAATTTATTATTCTTTTATATAACTTCGCGCCTAATAACGCAGCACACAATTCAAGGCGAGGTATTGTACATACAGTTTTTACCGGTGTTACTTTACTTTTTGCACACAATAAGTTAACCATTACATGATTATTATTACGACCATAAGACCGTATGTATGCATTCGTGCCGTAAGCGTCTTTAGAAGCGTCACAGAAAATATTTAATTCGAAGTAATTAGCACATTCGCTTATTACGTAACGCGGAATGCGTAAGCTGCCTAACTCCGCTAAAGGTTCGATAAAACGATTCCAACTATCTAGTATTTCGGTGGGCACCTTATCGTCCCAACCGAGCTTTGCTAACCACAATTTTTGTAAGATCATTTTTGCAATAATAATCATCGGAGATAAGAGACCTAATGGGTCATAAATTTGTGAAACTACAGACATAATGCTTCGCTTTGTTACAATATATTTACTACTTACGTTTGTAGTAAAATAGAGTTGATCACTTTCCACTAGCCAACCTAAACCGAGAGTTTTATTTTGTGAATTCTCGCCAATTGATAACTCTTTAAAAGTAGTCTCGCTAACCTCGTGATTAAACATCCACTTTCGCAACGGAAAACATCCAAGTTTTAAAGTTTTAGATGTTTTTTCGCAGATACCTGATAATACCGAGCGGTCATCGTGACCGGTGATAAGATCGTCGACATAAAAATCATTGTAAATAACGCTTGCGATGACGTCATCATCTATCTCCGCTGCTAGTTGTCTCAAGCACCGTATGCTTAGGTAAGGCGCAGAAGACGTACCGTATGTTACAGTGTTTAACCGATAAGTACTTAGCGGCTGTGTCGAATCCTCCCGCCACAAAATAAGTTGTAAGTTTCGCTGATCTTCTTGAACGGCTATTTGTCTAAACATTTTAGCTATATCAGCACACGCGACATACCTATGCTGTCGAAATCTTAACAAAATGGAGAATATGTCGTTCTGAAGAGGCGGCCCTATGTATTGAATGTCATTAAGCGACTTATTTGTGGTCGTGGTGGCGCTTGCGTCAAAAACAACGCGTAATTTCGTGGTCGTGCTGTGTTCCCTGAACACCCCATGATGTGGGAGAAAAAAGTGCGGCTTATCAAAGCTATCAATTCGTGTCATGTGACCTAAATCAATGTACTCGCGCATGAAGTCGCAATACATTTTTTTATAAGATAAATTCCGGTCTAGTTTACGTTCTAGTGATAAGAAACGTGATTTAGCTTTTTCTAATGAATCACCTAGCGCATCTGCTGATTCTTTTAATGGAATTCGCACGGAGAATCTTCCGTCGCTCTCCCGCACTGTAGTGGTACTAAATATTTCCTCACACATTTTCTCATCGGTAGTGAGACTACGTTCTTGACTACCTACTTCTTCAATTTCCCAAAACATACGTAATTGCGTATCGATAGAAGTTGATTGAACAAAATTGCATTGAACTTGGGAATTTATTTTATTTTGGCCCATATTGACAGGACCCGAAATAAACCACCCAATTTTAGAATTTAGTAAATACGGCCCATTAGTAAGCCGTATTCTTTTATTTCCTAACAATTCCCAGAATAAGTCTGCCCCGATCAGTATGTCAATATCAGCTGGGGTGTTGAAGTATGGGTCGGCTAGCGTGATATCGTTAGGAATAGAAAGTGACTCGATATCTATATTATTAGTAGGTAAACAAGACGTGATGTGCGGCAAAACAAAACAGCGAATTAGTGTACTGTAAGTATTCGTTTTTGAACGCATTTTAATATTGCATGATTGATTGACAGTTGAGACTGATTGTCCCACACCTGTTATTCGCATAGTGGACTGTATATATGATACGTTTAGACGTGTACATAGCTTTTTCGTAATAAAACTATATTGACTACCGTTATCTAACAGCGCGCGTGCTGTGTGATATTTGTTGTTACTATCCATGACTTCGATTAGTGCAGTGGATAATAAAACTTGTGGTAATTGTAAAGACGATTCGCTATTATTTGCATGTAAGGCATGCATAGCACAAGCTGCTATAGATACCTGTTTATTATTCGCATTATTACTGTGAGATGCGCTCGGCGCTGATGAAGGTATAATTTCGGTGTCGTTACCTACAATATGCAACAGACTATTATGCTTCTTCTCACAATATTTGCACGGGCCGTACTTACAATTCGATGGTGTATGGCCTGCGCGTAAACAATTGTTGCAGAGATTCTGATCTTTAACTACTTTAATTCGATCTTTTATTGCTAAATTAAGAAAACTCGTGCACGTATATAAAGGATGATTCGCACCACACATACAAGGTTTTAACGGCCTAGTACCGCTATTACTTGTAGATACGTAACTGTACGAGTGTTGTTGGTTGTGTGTTGGCTTATGGATAAGCTGTGAATTAGGTTTAGTACGAGTATTATTGCTTATAGGCTTAGAATTATTATCATGAATCATGTCGAGCATATCTGCACGGTTCCGTAGGAAACCTAACAAATCATCTAATTTGATATGACCGTCTTGTGAACTAAAATGGATCGATCCCTTGTAGTTTTCCCACTCACGTTTTGTAGAAGCATCAAGCTTTGACACTATGATAAAATTGACTAAAGTGTCCCAGTTGTCGGTGGGTTCTCCTAATGATTTTAGTGCACGTAAATTTCGTAAGATAACATCGATTAGTTGTCTAATGAGTGTTGACGATTCCCTATTGATAGGTTGTGCAGTAAACAAAGATTTGACATGATTATGAATAAGTAAACGATTATTATGGTACCTATGCTCCAATAAATCCCATGCGTGGGAATAATTTGTAGCCGTGAATTCTAACGCACTGATAACTTGTAAGGCAGAGCCGCTAAGTGAAGATTTTAAATAGTGAAACTTTTGAATTGAATCAAGATCACTGCGCTTGTGAATCATTGTTACATATGAATTCTTGTATTCAAGCCATTGATCGTAGGAACCATCAAAAGAGGGCAATTTAACTTCAGGTAATTTGAATAAATTAGGTCTAGTCTGATGCGCATTATGTGTACATTTAGAATCAGAATTACCTTTACTGTCCGAATTATCTATCAAACATTTAGCTATAGACATTATACTAAAGAATTGATCCTCAAATGACCCTCGATATTCTAGCTGTGAATTTATTTCTTTTCCTTCGGACATCATTTCAATTTTATCTTGTATCTGTGTAAATGATTTTAATAGATTAGATACAGATTCAATTCTCAATTCAAACTCGGCTCGATGCTTGTCTGACAACGCAGCACCTTCAAACTTAGCGACATATTTTTCGAATAGCGTTAATCTGCCCTTAATACAGCCCCTTTGTTTCTTTAAATCGCTTATATCTACATCACTCGCGACATCCGAATTCTCTTCGTCACTCATTTTGGTAGTTTATAAAGAAGCAAAGGTTACTCACGTTTGTCCCGGAAAATGGCGGCAAGCACGCACGCGGTCCGGTACCGGTGCACGCGCAATAGAACAAAGGCGTAGATACTGGAATGCGAAATACACGGTTTTAGCACAAGGAAAATGAGAGGGAAGGAGCGGGAGTGGATGACCTGACCGTTTATCTCTTCCTCTTCGTATGATGGCTCAACTTCCTTGGCGATTTCTCGATTTCTTTGTTATCCGGCTCGTAAGGTCCAATGTTTGAGTTCTGTCCTTGTTTCCTATTATTCTATCTCCTATCGGGATGGATAGATAGCAGGTTTGTAGACTCATAAACGAATTCTTTATTTATGCTGGTATAACGTTTATTTATAGAAAATGAATACATTTGTTAGGTACGAATTTAGGTAAGCGAATTATAATGGCGTCTCTGATTTGAAGCTAAGTGACGTTGCGCTGAGACGGGTCCTCTCCTCTGGTTGGTGCGATTTGGCGGTGACGTAATCGCGTCTGATTGGTCGAGGCGCATATGAAGTTCTTGTTGCAGCGACAGGTGACATTTGAAGTGACAGGTGGCATTGCAGTGACAGGTGACATTTGCAGTGACGTTTGATGCAAGTGCGTACGAGCTTCATGAGTATGTTGTTCCGTTCCGTAGATATTAACTTTCACAGGCGCGTGAACATGGTTTATGATATAAAATAATATAATATTTAATTAAGGCATGCTTTTTCTTTTTTAAAATTGTATATTCGAATAAAGTTACAAAATGGAAATATATTAAATAATTGCTGAACAATGTACACAGAAACATTTTGTAGTCCAGAAAGAAAATATATTAAAAAAAATATATAATTTGTCTCTTTGAAATAAGCCTTAAGCATGTTCGCTGAAAAGGAAGGGCTCTTCAGAATTTTAGAAATTTTGTCTCTGAAAAGTCGGCAATTTCACAACGCATTTTGGACGTAAGGCAACATAAATCATAGCAGTGCTCCTTAAGCGCAAACTTTATCAGTAGGTGGGTAATTGTGTTTTGTAGAAACTTGGGATGGGCCTTGTAAGTGTATTTTTAAACACCAGGAAAGATTTATTTTTCTTTATCCTTTTGCAGGTAAATTGGGATAAATATAATGAGTTTTTCGTTAGCTTAAAAGCATTTTCATGAGAAATTATTTCAGGATTAATTTAACAAAAAGTAACAGCAAATGTATATGAGACTAGTTAATTTATTTGGCTACTTCCCATTTGGTAAGCTTCCCATTTGGTAAACCTCAAACTGTACCTACTAAAAAGTTGCGTTTGGTAAACATTTTATATGTCATACATTCAGTCCCATTTCGTAAACATTTAAGTAATGACATGTATTGTTTCCCATTTGGTAAACTTTTAATTGAAATGGGTACAGTCAAGTAAAAAATCAAACACGAAACTGATGATAATATTGTCACATATATTTCAATAAAAAAAATTATAGAGTAATACAAGCAACTCGTGATAATTGGTTCAAACAAATTTCCAATGATATTTTTTCACTTTTGTAATCGCCGAGTAGATTGTTAATTCGTATATCATTTTGGATAGACTTTTTTCTTCTTTTTGATATAGTTTCTTCATTGTTATAAAATCTGAAAAAGAAAATTGTGTGAATTAAAGAATATTGTACGTATTTGACGACCCTGTTGGCGTAATGGTCACCATGCCGGACTGCCACGCAGATCCCGGGTTCAATTCCCGGTACGGTCAACATCTATGTGATGAGCAAAGTTGTTAGATGTGGTCTGGGTGTTGGATGTATGTATTTATATGAAGTATTTAAGTATGTATATGTAGTACATCAGTCTTGTTGGTATTAGTAGGTATCCATATCACAATCTAATAAATAACTTACCATGGTACTAACCGGCCGAGTGTGAAATATTATATTATATATTATTATATTATGTATTTATTACACGTATCGCCTAAAAATACAGTTTATTGTAAGAAAAAACAAAAGTACCTTTTCAGAAGATTTTCATAATGTACAATATTTCCTGCTATTGTTTCGAAAAATAAAAGAGTTGATGGCTTTTTTCCAATTTTGCAATTGAAACTCCGATTCCAAGATTCCATAAGGTTTGTCGTACGGTGTCTTTGTGCGTAGCAGCACCAAATATTCACCATATCTTCATTTTCCAACCACTGATTCACAAAGTAATCATTGAATTCCGTTAAAGCTTTTTCTTCAAAACTGTAACAAAATGAATTCGTTGAAGATTAGTAAAAATACTTAAAATAATACCTACATTATGATTTCTGACGCATAAAATAAAGTATGTAGCGCCTTTCCAAAGCGGTGGTAGAAGAAAAATCCAGATCTAAACGCGTTCATTTAGATATTTACTGCAAAATTAATTTACCTTTGACTCATAACGTATAGCCAGCCATCGTTTATGTCCTCCCGTGGTAAATGTGCAAGAGCCATACATAGTTTGACGTGATTGTGAGATTCTTCATGTTGCAATAAGCCAAGAGATTTTGCCTTTCTTAATAGTGCTCTGCCAAAATGAACAAAACACCCTTTGACAATAATGTTTGGAAACGTCTTTTTTATTGCATTTATTGGACCTTTTTCGAAATCCAAGGTCATAATTTCTGCTGTCCACTCTGGTAAATGAGATTTTAGTTTGGAAAACAGCCTTTCATATGTAGTTTCTTCTTTATTTGTTAACACTGCGTAAAAAAATGGTACAATATTTGTTCCAGTTTCTGTACTTCCTATGTCTCCGTGTATAACGTAAAGTTGAAGAAACGGCTTTGCACAACATTTGAACGTTCCGTCTGCAAAGTAGTGACGGACTTCATTTAAATGTCCAATTGCGCTCTTTGAAGCAAACACAATAATTCTGTTTTCACCGTCGATCTCATCAAACAATAAATTGTCTTTAAAACGGTCAGGTACGACAATTTCTGTAGAGTTAGTGTGTTGAGATTTCTTGATGCCCAGTTGTCTATTTCTGTATCTATAAAAGCTGCTTTTAACTTTGTCAAAATTTGGTAATGCTTGTATAATTTCGTAACCATCATCTTTCAGCTTTTTAGTACAACTCCTGTATGTAGCTGGAATTGGCTTCAGATCGTCACACATGATTTTTTTACATTTTTCGATAGCTACTTTCACTTCATTTTTTTCAAAATTCGGAATGCAAGAATTGCAATGAGCAGTTTCTCTTAAAACATGGTTCCTATTCGAATTTAAAGTTACACTTGCCGAACACTCAGCTTTTCTATTTACACAGCGCCACCAACTTGAGTCCTTATTATTTTTCTGTTTATAATATTGATATCCACCACGTAATAAAATTTCACCGCCTCGTGCACTATTAACAATTTTTAATTTCACTGTACCACTAGAAGATCCCGCATCAGACATTGCAACGACCTTGCACTATGCATAACACGAGTAAACTGATAAGGAGAATCCTGTTTACAAATTGTAATGAAATTACGTGAACACCATTTATCTAGGCTTTATTCGACAAAGAAATGCAGTAGATAAATAAGTTTTGACATAATCGTTGACAAGGTTACCTAGGCAACTAACTACCTAATCTATGGTAGAAATGCACTATGATCTTATCCCAAAGAGTTCTCAAGTCATACCACCATGAACCCGCTCGGTGCTTCTTTTGCGGCACTTGGTATTTTGACAGACTTTATAACGTTTTTTTTACATGCTTCTTGATTAGCCGTTCTTTTTGACGATCGAGATTCTAACTCAAGACTTTGAAGCATTTCAAAACCAATATCTCATTTCAATAAGCATTTGACTCTGACTGTACCGCACTAAAATAATAATACAATCATGGTTTACCAAATGGGAATAAATGTATGAAGTAACAAATTGTTTACCAAACGCAACTTTTTAGTAGGTAAAGTTTGAGGTTTACCAAATGGGAAGCTTACCAAATGGGAAGTAGCCATTTATTTGGCTCACAATATAAGATTGTATTTTATTTTTATTGACACACCTTCAAATTCAAATTGACATACATTCAATTTTTTTTTAAATAAAAATAAAAATGATTGCTTATAAAAGTGAAAAATTCGTTTTAATTAGGTTCTATAATTATAATACGATACAATTAGAATATCATAAAAAATTGTAAATAGTAGCTTAAAAAACATGTTCTTACAATTTCAAGTACCTAATACAACATATTTTTGTATTCTAAGCTTAAAAATAAACACGGTTGTGGCAGAAAGGTCTTACGAGTAAACACCTGCGGTTTCACTGACACGTTTGGCATCCCCTTTGAAAGTATCATCTTTCACATAATACTACAGACAGTTTTAATACAAAGAGACTTCTAATGTTCAACAAAATATTGTGACATGAAGTCACGCTTTTATCTCAACTTATACTTAATTAGCCTTTTTTAACATGAGACTGATAAGCTATGGTAATTATAATTCTTTCAAATTTATAATTAAGTATTTAATTTTTATTCATCATCATCATTACAACACTTATAACGTCCAACTATTCGCGTCTCCCCAACAGAACCACTGTAAAGTTCTAACGCGAATTGGTATAGTAACCATGCGCACCAGGGGGGTTGGTTATCGATATAATACCTACAGTAAACAGAACAAGGCTTCCGCCAATCTTCTGGTAGATAAACAAATATTAATATTAGATAATGTAACTATGGCAAAAAAACCCTGTTGTATGTTACGAGATTTTGATTTCAAAGCTTCATTAGACATTCACAATCTGGTATGTAGCTCATCCATATAACTATACCTTATTTTTTAAACAGATTGTGTCTCTCTGACTCACGAACATGAGTATCAATTCTAAGTAACAAAGCCGTTCCCAGTTAAATATCAAAAGCTCATAATACCAGAATTTTAGCCAGGTAACGCACATAATTTCGTAATGAGAAAAACAATCTGTTTTAATGGTATGACGTCATGTATTTTGTTGCGTATGCTGTCGCGCATTTAAGGCGTAGATATGCGTGAATTTGGTAAATTTGGGTTCAGCAGAAACCATTTATTTCCTTGTTCTTTAACAGAATTGCTTTGAAAAAATTACACAATAATCTATGCCATATAAGGCATTATCTCTTGAGGCCGAAATTTCATTTTTTTTATTTTAAGTACCTGAAATAATAGTGTAAAATACCGTCTACTTTTTCAGCAAGAACCGTTTAAATCCTAATCTATTAATCATAAGATTTTTTAATTTTCATCACCATATAGAATAAAAGAATACCAATCATCTCCTGAGCTTACTTTTTCGAAAAAAAATCCCAGCGATTTTTAACGAATTTTTTACGTAAAACGACACACGCAATGCGCGATCTTCCCCTTCGCGGGCCCTTCAATTCAGTGCGGGGCGAGACGTTGTGCTGGACGGACGTATGACAATTTTCTCCGTGCGCCGTACTAACTAATAATATTCTGTGCCGGAACCAATTTTATAAGTAGTTTGTCATTTATAACTAGCTGCCCCCGCGCGACTTCTGCTCGCCGTATACTTTTATTTGCAACTATGTATCTCCATACTAAATTTCATCCAAATCAAATTTTCCCGCGTAAGCATATATTTTCCCGCGGAAGCATGTATTTATCCGCGGTAAATAGTCTCTCGCCATATACTTTTATTTGCAACTATCTCCATACTAAATTTCATCTATATCAAATTTTCCCGCGGAAACATGTATTTTTCCGCGGTAAAAAGTCTGCTCTTTCTCCCCTGAGAAAGATCTCTAAAGAGTGTATGTGCCAAATTTCATCAAAATCGGTTGAGAGGTGCGGGAAAGCGTAACAGACAGACAGACAGAGTTACTTTCGCATTTCAATTTTGTATATATTGTTTGGCGTGTAAAAATTTGACGCATTGCTTCAGATTACAATAATAGTGTCTATTGTATGCACAGATCACCGAAACTAGATTACCTCATTAGAATACTTTTGTTCCGATTCAAACGCACCTAAATTGGAGGAAGATGCGGGTTGCGGGGACTGGAACAAAGGCGTTGTAGCAAATAGCATCATGTAGGTAGGTAGATATGTATTTATTTTTGGTATACACAAAACCTGTAGAACTTAAAAATTTAAAAATAATATTAGAAAAATTTATCACAAATGTCATGTCATGCGGTATCTAGTGGGGTTTATCTATGATTGTAGGCTACACAACTAATTCTGGTTAGCGCTGGGCGTAATATTTTCGATACGCCAGCGCCACGCGGGGCACGCGGTCGCTGTTGTCAACTCTCGTAGTCGTTTCTGCCGCGATTTTCACTGCATACACGCTCTTAATCCCGTTAAAACGCAGATTACACGTATGTTGAATGGAAATGCTGATTTTTTAAGCTCCAGGGAAATGTGTAGGCCGATTTTGCTGTAGTTAGAAAGGGATGGACAGTGTATGTGGTCTTTTTCACACCCACATCAATCCATGTCGCGTGCATTGCGAGAATGTATAACTTTCTGTCAGCTCAGTTTCATTGCATGGAATTGGTTTTCACCAATTTTACGTCTATCGACGTATATCGCCATCGCCAGTAGAAGAGATTGTTCTTTCTAACCATGAAAACACAGATTCTGTTTTTGAGCTATGTAATAGCAAATATTTTATTTATGTTTTCAGTTCTAGTATCTACATAATATTTTTTAACAAGCGGGCGAAGATTTTCTACAGTACTTACATGATAATTTTATTATCGAATTTTAACCCTACGTAATACAACCTAACTAACTGTGTTGTCAATGATAATTTTAAAAGTTCATCAAATTCAGAACCCAAATGTATTATTTAATCTGAACTCAAAGTCAAAACTTTTAGCTGAATCCGAGTATTTCAAAATGTGAAACTATATGAAAATTTCATCCTCTCCAAATGTAAAATTATATTAGGCTCAATTTTGTTGAATTCCGGCGGGAATTTCTCCCAAGGGTTAATTGGTAAGGCTGGGAGACTTCACAAGTCATATGCGGTCTGGTCTTGTCCGCTCTACCCGTACGAATTTCGTAAGCAGGTGGGTACCTGGTCCAATTAGTGTTGCCAGCTACAACCCTACCGCGGTACTGCAATATGATATTATGTACCCAAGTACCGTTAACTCGCATCGATTCTGTATGAATTAGTTACAGGAGGATCAGTAATTGGACGGTAAAGGGAATTTGCCGGGAAATGGCTGGTACGGTTTAATTATTCAAACTCAAATCTAAAATGGTATCGGATGAATCGGTTCTGGCCAGGATTAGATGTCGGGACTTGCGAACTAGTCTTGCAGGTACAATGAGATTAATTTAATATATCGATGCTATTAGGTATATATTATGTAGGCATAATTTGTTGAAAACTATGAATAAGCTGCTTGAGTTTCCGATTAGATTGATTCGGAAAACTATTTAAATCTTGAAATTTATCATGACATACCCTAAGCGCCGCAAGCAGAGTTTTTTCCACTACAACGCTGGCAGGATAGAAATTGAAATATTTTTAAGCTATTGCATAGCTTCTATCGCGGGCATTAAGCGTGGAGACCGACGGAATCCAGACATTCCGTAACGATTAACCTGTGCGATTAACTTAAGAGACCTATTTTTTATTGGTATATTAGTCAAATCAAATGCGATTTAATGCTTAGCAAGCTCAATGCTCTTTTATTTCACACTCATCGCGTCGGTCCGAGCATTAATTTCATTCAAAGCATAGATTAACAAGGCACAGAAGAGCAGTTTCATAAAAATCTTACTGAAACTTAATATAGGTATTGTAGTCTCGATCCCCGAAAACGATACGCTTCAACTGGCTTTTTTCTTATTTCACAATCTTGCAGTTTTTCAATGCTCTAGTGCTTAGATGGATTTTAATATTCAAGCTTAGCTACGACTAAATCCTATTGTGGTTTAAATGAAATAATAAATTATAATTAATTTAAATAAGTACTGACTAAATAATTATTTAATTATTCAAGTAAATTGAAGTATAAACCACACATTTATTGATTTCGGTAATTTAACTTGCATAACATTCTATAAAAAACCGTCCGCAAAGGAGACATTATGCCAAATGAATGTATGATCTGAAAATACTTTACGGAGTTCTAGGTGTTTGCAAAGTAAAAATATCTATAGCGTAATAACTTATCAATCATCTCACTCTCTTTATTGCTTATTTTACACATTCAGGTAATTGTGGGTATGTACAGTTTCGGCATCGTTCCTTCTGTGAGACACTCTATGGCCTGCGTCAACTTTTACAAAGCCTCTGAATAAAGACTAGAGCGTTTGTGCTTTTAGGTGAAACTTTTTAACGCCCTTTTTAGGACACTCCATTGTTATAAATTATCTGGAAACGTTCAGTGGCTGCCATTGGCCGCTAATTCTTTCGATTGTCTGTCGTGACAGCTTTTTGTTCGGGAAAATAGACCTTAAGATTTTGTTGAATAGGATTTAAAGATTTATTAGAGGCTTAGCTATCTGTGAAGAGATACTGCAAAACCTTTGGAGAGATATTGTTCGAAATGTTTTTATGAACGTCTGTGATAGAAAGCATTGCTATATTTTTCGTTATATTTATAAAGTTTGTAATTATTAAACTCTCAAATAGAGACGGTTAATTTTTAGTATGCACTACGCATTCTAATATATATTCAAATGAATGCCGTGTTATTTAAAATATTTATAACTCTAGAACGGCTGAATCGATTTGGCTGAATTGTCACTATTAGCTAACCTAACATCACATTGTTTAAAAACAACATTTTTACTATTTTAGTCATAAATTGTACATTAATTTTCAAAATGAAACATTTCCCATTACACGAATCATGAGCAGTCAACCCTAAAAAACGACTCATTGAAAGAGGCGACTTGTCCACCGTTTTTCATTGACACAAAAAGTTTTCCAATTTGCAGCCGGCCTTTTGCGGTCAATTAAAAGACTGCTGAATTTTGAGTCCCTTAATGTTGTGAGGAATTTTGCGAGCTAATCGAGTAATCCAACTGTTAAACACGCGTGAAGGGATTAGAAGGCAATTTGTCAGTAGGTACATACAGGACGGGTCGCCGATGGTTTGGAGACTTGTTCACAAAACCATGTGTGTTTTAAAAAAAGTCTAGCTTTTGAGCGGTTCGATCACGCGAGCAACCTTTTTCAGAAAACCTTTTTTAAATACTGTTTACTTTAAAAAATAGAATATACATCTGTGATTTTAAACAGTAAAAACAAGCTAAATGTTGCTGTGGATTTTTTATTTATTTTAAAGGCAATTACAATAATTATGGTAATTACATTGATAAGGCAATTTATATAAGATGATATTATAAGACAAAAATAGATCTAACAATTAGCTTATTATACTTTAATAAAAAAAACATAAATAAGCGATTAATAAGATAATAATACGATAATAAGATTCTTTGGTATCAGTGCTCTATTTTAGGTTCTCGACACCAAGCTGTGAACTACTCTTCGAAATGTGCGTGCCATTTTCTTTCAGTCACGCGATTACGATTTTTTATTTTTCGCGTTTTAACATTATTCGTAACCTCGTATTGTGGTAACCTAGCTTGGTGAAAGTATCAAAAGTCCAAATTTGAACTCAAGTTCTTAAATCAACATTACAAAAAATTCGGAATTAGAATCGTGTCCCGCCGCAAGTCATTCCAAAATCAAATCTCCCATCAGCACATTTTGACAGTTGAGCACTATCGTGCCGCCCTCGTTACGCCTGACTCGCTCAGGTAAGGTTACACTTCGTTAGTGATGTGACTGCAATCGATCCTAGTGTCGAACTTTGCTAATGGTTCACTCATCAGCACGTACTTTAGAATTTTGATATATTGCCGAATTTAGTTCTTGGAGCCTTTTTTAATCAAGCTCCTTTACAAATGTGTTTAACTAAAAAAAATAGCATGTTTGTTTCTTTCTTTGCTCTGTGATAGATATTATTTATTTTAATACATTAATAATCATAAAGTGTGCTTTAGTAATTTTGAGAGGCTTTATTAACTTGTATATGCCATTGTGTGGAAGATGTGTGGTTAAAAGTAAATAATAAAAAAATACTCATTGTTAGCAACTTCCAGTCATTCTTTAATTAACTAAGTTCAATCATATTCCATCCACAAATATATCGACAATTATAGTCTTTCTCTGTTTCAGACTCAATGAAAATGTACTAATAAATTAATTATTAAATAAATTGTATTATTGTGCACGTTTCATATATGGCATAAAACCTTAATTGATTTCACAAAGAATTATTATTGAATCGTCAATTACTTGTTGGTATACGTTGCATTGCATCGTATACAGAAAAGTTCAAAGCCTTTCAGTACTTATTAACGTCAGAAGTCGTGTAGCAGAATTTAATTAAAAGGATGCAAATGTTCACAGTGGTAGATATTTTCCTGAGATTTCTTTAAAGATTTTTTTTATTAAAATACTTGGGTGCTGTAACCTCGCAACTTTGAATGTGACAAATATTGGCCATATTTTCCAACACTGCCTTAAGTTTAATAAGGATTCTGCAACGAATTCTTTGCATTATAAATAAACTTGATAAAATTTCTTGAAGTTCTATTAAGTTTATTCTCAAAGTTTAGTGGAGATAATGGGCTGTAGGTACTAAGCTTCAGATTAAGAAAATTTTACAAAGTTTTAAAATCTAAAACACGATTATGTAGGTTGGTATTATAATTTGTTAATTCAAATTTGTGGCTTAGTGCTAATGTGAAATTTATTAGAGAGTAGATTGCAGTGTTATAATTATGGGAATTAAATTAATAAATATATCTGGACAATTCACACCCAACATCTAGCCTCATGGTAAGCTCGAAGCTTGTGTTACGGGTAGGTACTAGATTTTTATAATTAATATACATACATAGATAGATAATATTTTAATTTCATATAATGAGAATTGACAATATTATCAATTTATGATCTGTCATTTTATGTCTGTAATTCCATAATTTTCAAAGAGACTTCGACAAGTTTATAAATGCGTTTAAAATATTTATAGAACCGATCTCTTCCCTTTTAATCATAATATGAAAACTGAAGCAGTTACACAAAATGTCAAGTTCTTAGGTATTAAATTCTGCAATAGTTCCAAATTTAACCTCCGTTTAATCTGACACGGATTTCGTATTATTCACATTAATATACGATGCGTGTGACACATCGCTCATTATCTTTTCGGTTTAATAATTTGTAGTTGCTTCAATTAGGACAAAAGCTACTCTTGTGTAACACACAGTCACGCGAAGGGATCGGCTTTCCAAAACTATCATAAGTTTGTGAAGAAAAATAATTAATATGAGTTTTCGTGAGAATTATTATTATTTTTTTTTTTTTTGTTACTGTGTGTTTTTGATGTATTGATTTAAGACTACCGAGCTCTCCGACTCTCTTAACGATATTATTTTAGGTACCTATATATTTTTTTACAAAAAAAACATCACTTGGTCCGCTTTCTAAAGCAGTTAACAATAAATAAATTGCAAAATAGAATCAAGCTTTATTAAAAATCAGATACAGGTTGAAAAATAATGTTAGTATTTTCATACCTAAAGAATCCTTCCGAACAAGCAAAATCAAACATTTTACAAAACGGTTTACACGTGAAATAGAAAATTGTTTTTCAGCAACTATGTACAAGCAATGAAGGCTATTGTGCGACAGACTACACAGTATATTCAGATACAGTAATACAACAACAAAATAGAACTACGTCTTATGCTAAGGTAATAATATACTTATCTGTGTAATACAAGCTATGCCGCAGATCGGTATTTACATCATAACAGCTAATATTACTTGGGTTGCATGCAAAATATCGCTCTAAGATAATTATAAGGCCGCCCCTTGTTATTTTGTTTACAGCTAGTATTAGTTCTTCTGTTTTAAAGTACCTAGTTAGAATAAAAGATAATTTATTCATCATATTTGGCATAGAACCATAAAAGAAGGCGTTGGGTTATTTTGTTTAATCACCACGCTTACCAGTCAGGTTATCGCCGTAAATAAGTACCAACAGTACACAAAACAACGCTTCTGACAGTTCTCTTGCTATAATTATTAATAGTATAATAACATATAACTAAACAGTAGATCCACACAGGTTAAGGACAAAATCTGAATCAATCAATTTAGTTATTAAAAAAGTTGCTTTACTGTTCACTTGTACAATGTACCACCTCACCTCCAAGTCTGAAATAAAGTCACGTCACGTGCTGTCATGCTGTGGGAGTTAGGACTCCTTGCGGGCCGCTGACCGATTTCGAATCTCACGTGAGATGTGTTCGAATTGAATAATCGATTCAAGATGGCGCCCGTTCTCTTTTCAAACCAATTATGGAAGTGTATTTGTCTTGTTTTAACCTGTGCACGAGAATTATGCACTTGTAGTAAAACTAATAAAAAATAATGTAATATTAATTTATATTATCTTTTATAATTAAGTATAATTATTTGTAACATTAAAGAATTAATGGGAATATATCACTTAAAAAGAGATTTCAGTCAGTAAACTTAGTTACTGAAAATAGCAGAATGGAAAACATGAATTAAAAAAAAACTTGTAGTTTTTAATTTACAATGCGAAGATTAATATCCTCCACGATTACTTCACACGAACAACCCTACAATTGCCTATTTATAAATTTTCAATTTACTATTACATATGAATAAACCCCTTCAAATTTGACGTTTGGAAGTATTGCAGTGAGAATTCAGCCGTGAATCGCGTGATCAAAGTCGTTAAGGTACGATTCGATGCGGCAACTTATACTCTACGATACTGTATGTAAATGTTCCGTGTGTACCTAATAAGCGCCTTTGTTTTACTTCACTTGGGTCAATATTCAAAATAGTGAAATTCTAAATAAGTGTGTATCTTTGTCTACCTTTTACTTTCCTATGTGTTTTCTGAAATATATTTACCCAACTAAGAATATATTTATTGGATTCAATCGTTAATATTTTAATTGCAACGATTTTTGAAGAACGAATTTTTAATAATCTTGTTAACAAAACTAAAAATCACATTTATCTCTGTTTTCTCAAAGTAAAACTAATTGGTTAATGTCGATTTCGTATAACGAATGACATCGCAGATACCCATTTACCGGTTAATAAGCAATTGTAATGCAAATTAAACTGCTGTTTAAACCAGATTATCAACGATTAAGTACATTGTCATCGATGTTTTAATTAGTTATATTTCGAATTAATGCATGCACGCACGGCAACTCAATTAACAATAATGTGAACAAAAATATTAACGAAATCAAACAAACTTTTTAGTATCTATTAATTCTTTTTAAATCATATTTGATTTTTCCCAAATTGTATTTATGTTTAACAATTTTTTGTTAATTATCATGATTTTTTTCTAAATAATAATAGGTAGTAAGTAACTCATACAAATATGAAACATATGGTAGCACAATTTTTCAAGTTTTCGCGTTTAAAGTGAGATAAAAATTATTATCTAACCCATGACACACGTTCGTTTCTACGGCACGGTGTGGTCGAGAATGGGCATTGTATGTGTTATAAAACTTATTCTAAATGAAGGGCTTAAGCCGGCGAAAAGTGATTGTTTCGCACTATTCTTAGGTCTGAACCACATGGCTGATGTTTCTTAGCCGAGTGTTTTCGGTAAATAGTAAATGTCAGACATTATGCAAAGAAAAGAAAAAGTTCAAAATTACTTTCCTAATGAATGTACACTAGGGATACTTTCTTGACTTTACGCTCCTTAATTTTTTTTATAACCGTAAGAAGTGTCATGCGCCTCAAGCTATTTTTTGTCTTGGGGGCCGTAAAATTATTTTATGACTTTTTAAATGGAGTCGCTACTTTATAACACAAATTAGGTCACATTCTTGACATAACTCGCGTTTTTCTTGTTAATCAACATCTAGTCATCTGTACGAAGATAAAAAAAAATATTTTCCAAAAGTACTTACTTAAAAGTTAAAAAAGTTATCTAAAAAATTATAACTATACAGCAACATTTCATATACCTATCTTATGTCGAGGTATATTTATCCTTATTAAAAAAAAATATGCAAATAAATATCGTGTTCTAACTACAAGCCTCGTGATGAAACTGGTATTTTATAATGTCTGTTATCTTGTTGTATGATCCCAGTAATCATCACTCCACATTACTATATGAGGGTATCCAGATATATTTTATTCCGTGACCTACCCATCTATATTACCGCCAGTACCACCATTCGTGATTATAGTGTCAATAACTCCGCACGTCCGCTTTATATTTCTAACTTAAAATTTTCGACGTAGAAATGTCGGAACCGTTACAAGAAGAATGTGTTGCAAGAATGTTAACAAAACAATAATGAATCGTCATTGATCTTGTTGCAGTGTCTACGGTAGACGTGGACGCAGTGCTGGGTCGGAAGGCCTCTCTGCCGTGTGACGTCACGCCTGACGTCACAGAGGACCGCGTCTACATGGTGCTGTGGTTCAGAAAAAGTGGAGGAAAACCTATTTATAGGTAAGTAACAGCATACATTTGAAACTGTTCGTAAAATTTAGTGAATGTTGTAATGTTTTAGGACCTTGTCGATACAAGACATATCTCACTGGTAATATCCAGCCGAAAACCGGCACATTACGGCCTACATAATTATATTATAAATAACCATGACATTAATTATATCTCTATATCTCTCTCAATTTATGGCACGTTATCGTTCTTTCAATTCTTAACAAAACTAATAATTTTTATCCAATATTTCTTATCTTATAAAGTAATACCCACTAGTCCGGGATCCGTAGTACATTGGAATCAAGTGATTACTAACAAGCTAATTTTTCGTGAGTAGCTTAATTTTAATGAGACGCCCAAAAATATCCTATACTCAACTTTTGATTGTGGTAGCTAACAGAGATATCGAGGATTAAATATGTCGATTTGATGATCCAAAAAAATTGATAAGTAACCGGTTGTTTTTTAGTTATATCGTAAGATAATGATCTAAATTATATGAAAAAATATTTGTCCTACAAAACCTATGGTTTGATCAAAGAGTCCCCCATTTCCAAAATGTATCGAAAACGAGGTCAAAATAAATGATTACTAACCAGCTGATTTTTTGTTGTATACTTAATTAATATTTATAAAATCTAACGGACATATTGTCCGACAAATTTCGTGGTACGTTATCCCGGTCCTACGCCTAGACATTGTTAATACCACAAGACCAATTATCTCATTAGTAACTGTAGGACAAAAATATTACTGAATAGGTTAGTGTGTTCCTTGCCCAAATGTAACAATGTCCTACAAAAAAACAGGTAGGTATCGCTAGTCCGACAAGAATTGTAATTTTTAAGTTTGCCTATTTGTAACATAGAAAGTTAAGTCGGCGTCAGTGTAACAACACACCCGCAATAAAATATAATTTGTAATTATATCGAAGACATATTTCGTCTGTTATCGCATCTACTCAGTTGGCGTAATGGCAAGGATCGAACTCCTGTCACTGACTGTCGACTGTGCGTCACCGAGTTCGATCCTCCGAAAGAGAGTTCTTTTTGTGATTATGGATAAGATAGTGATTTTTTTAAATTTAAATAACTTTATTTTATAGTTATCTAGGTAAAAAAATATTGTAGGTATTAAGTATTTATATATTTATTTATAGTACTTATATATATATATATAAGGAATTGCACGCTTATTGGGCGGTAATTTAGACATAATCCAGGTATTGTTTGCTAATATTTAGGTTTCACTCGAAATACTTTGTAAGTAAAAGATAAATAAATCATATCTTGTATTTATTATTAATAAACTACTTGGTAGATCTCGTTCAAACCAATTTTCGTTGGTAGATTTAGTGGTACTGTACATTAAATATTCATTTTAGTTTTATCATTTTCGTATTTTTGAAGTTGGAAGTTAGTGTACCTACCCCCCACACTCATTTTTCCTTCACAGAGTCTCTCGTGCGAATCATTTAGTTTAGAAATAAATGCTGTTGGAAACTTCAATATGATTTTTAAAGACCTTTTCATAGATATATAGTTTTCTTTATATGGATTTTTTAAATATTTTATTTAAAATCTTAGTGCGGTTCACACACTACATCTACGTAACAATTTGAACAGTTTAGCTTTTATAGTTTCGAAGTAAAATGGCTGTGACATACGGACGGACGGACAGACGGACGGATGGACAGACATGACGAATCTATAAAGGTTCCGTTTTTGCCATTTGGCTATGGGACCCTAAAAATAAGTTATTATGACTGGTTGGTAATAATCTATTGTGACCTCGTTTTCGATACATTTTGGAAATGGGGGACTCTTTGATCAAACCATAGGTTTTGTAGGACAAATATTTTTTCATATAATTTAGATCATTATCTTACGATATAACTAAAAAACAACCGGTTAGTAATCATTTTTTTTGGATCATCAAATCGACATATTTAATCCTTGATATCTCTGTTAGCTACCACAATCAAAAGTGGGGTATAGGATATTATTGGGCGTCTCATCGAAACGAAGCTATTCACGAAAATTCAGCTTGATAGTAATTATTTTTACATCGAGGATGTGTACTACAACTTTGGACCGTAGGACCGGGATAACGTACCACGAAATTTGTCGGACAATATGTCCGTTAGATTTTATAAATATTAATTAAGTATACAACAAAAAATCAGCTGGTTAGTAATCATTTATTTTGACCTCGTTTTCGATACATTTTGGAAATGGGGGACTCTTTGATCAAACCATAGGTTTTGTAGGACAAATATTTTTTCATATAATTTAGATCATTATCTTACGATATAACTAAAAAACAACCGGTTACTTATCAATTTTTTTGGATCATCAAATCGACATATTTAATCCTCGATATCTCTGTTAGCTACCACAGTCAAAAGTTGAGTATAGGATATTTTTGGGCGTCTCATTAAAATTAAGCTACTCACGAAAAATTAGCTTGTTAGTAATCACTTGATTCCAATGTACTACGGATCCCGGACTACACCTAATTTTACTGAAAAACGTCTGAATACGTATTTAATTAGCCGGCTGAAGTCGGATCTAATGAAGCGTTCTTCACTACCTTAAACGGATGAACGCAAGCTGAGCACAGCCGATCCAATTAGCTTTAGAAACATACAAACACACTTAAGACGTTGCTAGCTCGTTAGGAAATCACACTAGGAGATTTTAGTGACCCGCGAGTGATATACATACATAGTAATCGGAAAAAGTATAAGGAATAAAACCTTAACTAAGCTTAACTAACCTTAACTTCAAATAAGTTACTTTGCTCAAAAATTTAACCGGGATCCTTGATGCCAATAATTTTTAGTCCTAAAATATATATTCTTGTTACCATAACTGAACCGACCAACTTTCTCCAGACATAAAATACTGTTCTAAAATAAAATACCTAACTACTAAATAAAAACGACTTTAATCAAATTTGCACAGATTTTGCACGTAAATAATTCAAAACATTCGAGCAAAATATGAAATACAGGATTAAAAACATAAAAAAGGTATCATCTCGGAAATAGATACACAAAAGGTACGATAGGAATTTAATATCACTTGTTTAGCTTCATCGAATGGAAAAATGAAACAAAGAATTCTCTCCGTATTTTATTTATAAACGGCAATGATAGTGTGTTATGTAATTCTATGAGACACAATTTCATTTTCCAACGTACCAGTGGGTATCATAAAACATTACCATAACATATTGTGTCTTTCACAAAAGACTTTCTAGAAGATACACTAGTTTTATATTACACTGGACTATATATTGCTGCCATAAAGTAAATAATAGCTTATATTAAATTTGAAAGAAACATGGTCCAAGATTTTAAAGATTCCTGTTGCTTTCATTTAGGTGGTTGAAGTGACATTTATGCAGATCAAAAAAATATATGATAATATTGAAGGGAAAGATTAATAATAATATTGATAATATTGAAGGGACAGTTTATAAGTTGTTGAATAAATTTACAGGTGCTTTGCCTTTACTTTTCTCTAATTACTTGTCACTTAGATATAAACATTTTAAATATTTTATTTTTATCGTCAATAACGTTAAAAGCTGACAAATCATACAAATCTAAATGCAACTGAAACAAGAAATAAGTAGTTGAGAAAATTGCTCAGTCTCGTAAAAGATTCAATAACTTTGAGAATAAAAGTGACTGAGTGAATATCCTTTATTTCAAAAGAAATTCTTCAATTTCTCTGGGAGCAGTACGGTTCATCAATCAATATCAAACATCAATAAGTTACAAATACCTTTAGGAAATAAAATGAGTAAACGTAATGAAACAATTTTCTATATTTCTTGCAGCCAAATCATCATGATCATTTCAGCCGTAGCAACCCATTGTTGGGCTTAACTGTAATTAATTTAAAAAAATGTGAAGTTCGATGTCAATAAATTATTGTTATAATTTTAGGCATAGTTTTTTTTTAATTTAATTTTTGAACCTAATAATATTTTAAGCAGATAAAGGTAAGATGAATTAAGATAGTAATTTTTGTCTCATGTGCTTTGTGAGGCGAATAAATATATAAATTCTTGTTAGTTTAGTGGAAAGCAACCAGCATTCAAAAAATAGCTTTCACTAGGTCTTATTGTCTCTCTTGTTAGTAGATGTCTGACGTTTGCCGATATCGGAAACATTGGAATATTAATCAGCAATCTATTATACGTTAACTATATAAAAATAGTAAATTCAGTAGGCAGAAGCAAGCGCGAGGGTTAAACGAAGTTTTGGTGAAAATTAATCCGACATAAAACCATGCTTAAATTGTTAAATCTACCTGCGAACAGCAGGGTGCACAATCAAATCATCTTTTCAAAGCTTCTTGCTATATAAATTAGGATGAAGGACGGCAGATTGAAAAAATGTAGCCAGGCCGGAAATTGAAAAACTTCACCCTGTTAGCTCGTTATTTTATAAGAAATTGACATTTTTTTTCATTTTTATGAGATTTAAAATTTTCAAATTTCCTATTATGAAGGGCAAAGAAGGTTTATTGTGAAATTTTGCAAGTTAATTTCTAATTTGAGGAATATTTTGTATTTTATCTGATTCGGCAGATTGATAACTTCATTTGTACATTTGTATTGTACAGTAGGTACCTGCAGGGAGCAACGCTTCTTTCCTTTTATTGTAAATAATTGAAATCTTTAGTCGGTTTAACGACAAACACAGAATGAGATAAAGTGGCACAATTCTCAAGCCACAATAAAGCCACAATATGTTAATGTTTACCACTAAGCCAATACGGCTCCCATGAATATTTTAATGTAACCATATTCTTTGACAGAACAATACACAATAGTTTATGTTAACAACAACAATATAAGAAACGGATACATAAAACACCTAACTATTTTTGTGCATAATGACTTTTCATTGTTATCGTTTATTTTCTAGCTTCGACGTGAGAGGCCGTTCGTTCAACAGCGCCCTGCTGTGGTCGGATCCGGGGGCGTTTGGACCGCGAGCCTTCTTCGCGACGCTGAACCGACCGGCCTCCCTGACTCTGAGCTCAGTACAACTGGATGATGAGGGCGTCTATAGATGTCGAGTGGACTTCAAGAACTCACCGACAAGGAACTTTCAAATACGCCTTACTGTTATTGGTAAGTTTTGAGTCACTTGTGTTTTCATTATTATTCAAAAACGTCTTGGGGTTGAAGTGGAAGCTTTTTTGGGGTTAAGTGGCATAAGCCTTACTGTCACCTTTGATGATTATCATCGCCCTTATAACGTTCACACTGCTCTCGACTTCTCTCTTCAAGAGAGAGTTTAGGTCTTAAGCAAAGTACGGGTTAAAATAATTTATAATATCTGGAATTTAAAGTAATTTATAAGTAGTAATTTACATGGACGAGTTATAAGTTTTTTCTGACGTGTCCATGTAAGTAAATCCCTGTTTCTATGGAAATCAAGTTTATTTTTTGTTTCAACTTTGACTATGAGTTTGTTGGTGAATGAAGTTGGTAAATCTTCACCCTTCCTAGCTGAAGCCATAATTTCATGATAAAACAAAAGAAGCAAGTAATAATGGAAATTTTATGAGGCGCGCCGACAGGGAATCAATTTAGTCATTACGGGGCATCGCGGGAGCATCGCAGCTACGATGACACCGCTCAGACATTTTAATTATGAACTGTCGCCCAGATTGCGGCTGCTGAGCTGCCTCACTGATAAAAACCACGCCGACGATGACACAGATAAAATCTGCACGAGACAGGTTAAATCTAAAAGGAAATGAGATTTGAATAAATCAAATTGTCTACTTCAATCGTCAAATTGTCTTAGTGATTGCAGATAAAGCGAAACTCATTATCTTTTTACCTCATCTCTTCTATCTTAATTGCTTCCAAATTTAATTTGTTTTATAAATAAAATAAGAGGAAGGAGTTCACATAATATTAGTTTTTTTATTGTAGCAGCTTTTTGGCACTCATATACGAAAGCCCTAGTCAAAGTCAACAACTTTATTTCCATATAAACGATTTACACTTCAGAAAAACTTATAAATAATTTATAATTAACCTGATGTAAATTACTACTTATAAATTAATTTGTGAATTACATTATAACGAGTCATACATACATTAACATATTATCCTACATAATAAAAACAATGAGTTATCGAAAATATAAAAAGCAATTTCTAAAAGTGGCTATAATTTCTTCAACAGAACAAAGTAAAAAGCAGGAAAGTACGCGCAATACTATTGTGATCCATTAGTCTGTTCTCGCTGAGAGGTAATTTGCAAGGATCTTTGTTGAAAGGGACTCGCACAAAGCTCCCATACGTAATCAGCCGTATTCATAACACCATAAAATATCCTATTACCATCGAGAATGGAGAAGGGCGTATTAATGGCGTGAAATCATAATCAAACGGTATTTCGCTAATGTTATATCTCCCGGTAGGGAAAGGGAGCGGTTATAATAATGTTTGAAAGCCTTACGTTAAATTAAAGGTTTTATCGATTTTATAGTATCAAGACTTTCAGGAAGACATGACTTATTTTGAATTGAACTGGTTGCGTTTAGATGTACAGTATGTGTCCATACACATATCATATTACATTGAGAAAAAGTAGAAAGTAGGCAATGCATCGCGGGAGTCAACTAGTAAAAATAATAATTATTTATTTTATTTATTTAAATGCTCTTGTTATAAAGAGCTCTTTCGTTGTAGAAAAAGTTTGGATTTGATATGATTGAACTAACGAAGATTGAAATATGATATAGATTGTGGCTTTGTGACTGAAATAAGGTAGATAACATTTTGTTACAGTTCCTCCACATCAAATGCTGCTTTATGATAAATCTGGAGCAGATGTTTCGGGCATCGTTGGACCATTAGTCGAAGGTTCGGCTTTGGTGCTCATCTGTGAAGTTAGAGGAGGTAAGTTCTTAAACAATGACGATCTCTGTGGCACAGTGGTCGATGGTCTGTATGCGACGCAAGAAGTTGCGGTTTCGATTCCCGCCTTAGGACAAAAATTGTACGATCTGCAAATATTTGTTCCGACTGTCTGGGTATGTATATAAAAAATAAAACATATCACTTTATATTATATTCTATTAAGTACATCAAAAATCTAGCACATGTAACACAGAGTTCGACCTTATCGATGGGGCTAGATGTTGTTATGTGAATTGTTCAGAAAATGTATTTATTTAATGTCTGTAAAAAACGTACTAGAAAAATTTGTACAGAAACTGAAGGAGCCATCAATCATGCAAAATGATAAAAGCTATAACATTTTATCTAAATTTATTACATTACAAAAAAACGTTCCCAAAACGTGGTTGTAGTTTACTTAAAGCTGCACAAAATCGCAATTTCTTGAGCAATAACTTCAAGACAATTTTTAAATAAGAATATCTCCTTGGTTATTCTACGAAACTTACGCAATTCATTGTGCATACGTTCTACTGAAGTATCGCTCAAAATTTAATACTATTATACAACTCGATTTCAATTCATACAAAGCACCTGCAATATGCTTTTATTTCTTTTGCATATTTTTGTTTGACTGAAATATCAAATAAAACCGTATGACTCTCAAAACATTTGTAGATTCAATATTTAGCTGAAATACGTATTTCTTAGAAATATTTGTGTATAAATTGTCTTGAATTGTGATGGGTTAGTTTTTTATTGCTTACTAACCATGGAATATTGCGTTATTAATATAATAAATAATAAATAAATAAATATTACGGGACAATTTTACACAGCGACATCTAGCCCCGTGGTAAGCTCGAAGCTTGTGTTACGGGTGCTAGATTTCTGATATACTTAATATAATATACATACATATATAGATATTTTTTATATAAAAGCGTACTTGAGTTATATTAGCATCAGTTGTGCTTGCTAGATAGTTTTAGTTTGAAAAGTTATTTATTTCGTGCTTACTAAATTGATAATTACGTATACGGATCTGGGTATAAAAAATACCCAAAAATACTTTTTCCGCGGGAAAATCCATATTTTTATAATATATTTATTATTCCCATTATGTAGAATTTTAGAGTAGGTAACTTTAAAGTATACCTTATCAAAGTACACACACAGCCTGCAATTCAGCAACAATAACAATTGAAAGCCTTAATCCAGACCCGTTTGACTATAAAAACCAAATAGTCGAGTTCAATTTTTCTATTGCTTGATTTCTTTTATAGAAACATTGGATGAGATATTCCATCTGAATGGGTTCATTGAAAAGTCCGCAGTATGGTGGCTGGCGCCGGGCCAGTGGGGATTATCTTCACTCTGTGCTCACCAATTGTCATGACGCAGCGGCCCAGACAGGCTTAGGTTTGACCCCGTTATATAATTATGTGGTAAACGATTTAAAAAAATAATATCAAAGTATATTTAACGGAATAACCAAAAATATACATTTATGAAAAATAAATAAATTACAGGAAGTGGCGGCAGAATCAGAAATAGGTATAAAAATCAACGATAAAAAATTAAGATTTTCATTACATATTGTAAAAAGATAAACAATCCACCTGGGGCTTTTTACGGATTTTCCCGCTGAACTTACCTACTGAATTACTATTTGTTAGGTGTAAATCTAATATATTATAGCAATTGCATTAAAGTCCTTTCTGTAAAATAAGCAGTATAAAACAAACAATAAAGTAAGAACAATAACCTAATAGAGTGAAACTATCTATTTCGGTAGAAACAATTCTAGTTTTTATACCAGTCATATAACACGAAACAAATGCACATAAACCTGTAAAATGTTTTATTCCTAACTTTTTCACCTATTCAATATTTGCTCCCCGACCGCCGAACTAGGATTATTGTGAACTGCAAATGGAGTAAAATGAAAATGTCATATGCCGTTTTTGCACAATATTGGCTTCTCTTTATAAAATCAAAATTATGTAGTTCATTTTTACCCCAACCCCAACTAAACCTAAACTAAACCCCAACTACTTTTTGGCAGTTCAAATGATTATATTTATTATTATATTATTATTATTATTATGCATTATTATTATATTTATTATTATGCATTAGTTAAGTTCATTGGCAAAAATACCTATGAATATACCTATTTAAGGGGCAAACATTTTGCAGAGAATTATTTTCTTTCCTCCACTGGGTCCTTTATATTGGCATAAGATACCTAATTCAGTTGTGCCATTACGCAACCAACAGTCCCCCATGAACGGAGCACCACTACTCCATGTGTATTAGATTAAAGCCGAAAAAATACACATATCCACACATTTCAGACGCACGCAACATGATTCGATTTAGCCACTGCTGACCCACCTAACCTTTTCAGGATTAGCAAGCCAAGGAATAGAGAAACCCCGATACAATTGCAATACTGTGAAACGTGACCCTTTCAGCGTCCGAGCCGACACGTCCGCCGGAGGATGCCATTGTGGCCGTCGAACAGATGTTGAAGATTTTTGTTTTCTTATTTCCTTTTTCGGTTCTGTTTTTGTGAAGCCGGCAAAGCGGCATCAACACGAATTTAGGCAGTAAACTTGCTAAGAATAGATTGCTTTGTTGCTTACTTAACATTGCAATGTTAAGTAAGTTTTTGCTTACTTACTTAAAAAACTGCGAGAAAAATGCATGCTCGCAATATGCAACTAGGTGTGTGGCAGTGCCAGGCTGGCATTAAAGGGCATAAGAGAGATATCATTATGGAATGTAAGCTTCAAGTATACCACGGGGCTAGATGTTGCCGTGTGAATTGTCCGGCAATATATTTTAATATACTTACATATTTAATTTTTATGATCGCACAGCTTAAATTTACTAATCATAGAGATAACTGTAAGAGATTATCTTCTTACAAAATGTATGCAATAAAATAGGGTAATGTGGAAATACCTTAATACAACAAACATCTCGCAATGATACGCGCAGCTTGTGCAGTTTAATAAATGTCCATTTTTTCACAGGCAGACCAGAACCAGTAGTTACTTGGTCAATAAACGGAAAATCAGCGACACAGTACATCGGAATAAAGACTGACACTCACGTAGTAGTGAACAGACTTGAGTTACCTCACGTGAGGAGAGAAGACTTGAATACAACCTTCAAATGCAGAGCTACGAATACCAACCTTGTACCGCCGCAGGAGAAAAGTATTAGACTTGAACTGAATCGTAAGTATAAATCTATTACTGCCTTACATAGTCTTAAATCCGATTATATAGCGATTGAAACTAAAATCTTAAAATCGTATACTGTATGATATCCTTTTAATTTTATCTCTTTAATTTAAATTACATGTAGATGATCATTCTTATATTTTACAGCTAATTGAGTATTCAGATAGATCTTAAAATTGGAAACTGGTAATTTCAGAAACCGTTTTATATTATTAGAACAGTTAAAAAACTAACTAAGTTAACTCATTAAAAATCTTGATAGTTGACAAAAGGATTTCTGTCAGAACGCTTAAATGAGATTATTACATTTATTACTGAACCTTAAAAAGAGCTCAACAGATTAATGGAATGAAATAATTAGCACTTTCCAAGAAGATATTCATAAAAGTCTGTCAAATATTGAAATATTAGACCGTTGATGTTCAACCTAACCTCAGGTAGGTTACATTGGACTCAAAGCAGAAGGTATAATATTTTCATTTAATTAAAATTCATCGGCTAACCACCAAATAAAATATAATTTATATTCGAAATTTAAACACTTGAACCTAAACGGGTCCAGCGTTGCTTGAAAAGATTTTATGAAACCTCTTTATGTCAAAGTGAAATTTGAATTTTGTGGCTATAAAAGATAGTAGTCCAATTAAGTGCCGTTACGCAGATAGTCGGGCCTTTTTGTAAAACAAATCACATTTAAGCGAATAAAGGGTGAGCCAGCTAATTGCGATTTTACATAGAAATTAATGGGTTGTATTAATTTTTAACTTTTTATCATTAAACAATGAGCTTAAAAATGAGTGTGCTCCAAAGAGTTATTCTTAAAGTTTTCGTTCGCTTTGGTTTTACCTTTCCTTCGTTGGGGTTGTGGCTTAAAAAGTTGGTTTAACAAGCTTCCAAACGTTGTTTTCATGTTATCTTTCATTAATGTTAACCTTAAAAAGGATGTTTTACAAGACCATTAAAACAAACCCTTGAGTTATGTTTTTCTAGAATTGTTCAAAATCATTTGCCGAAAAAGTTTCTTTTGGAATCCCGTTGGCATAAATTGCTTTGCATATTCAATTACTAACTTTGAGCTGGCTTTTACCTGTCCAATTCCGTGACTTGGTGAAAAGGGCGAGGAGGTAGAAATGATCGTTTTATTTATATCGCAGATAACTTTTATATCGTTGTTCTCAACTTATGTGTAGTTCAGCAAAATAATAAGTAAACAAAGTTTACTTAATATATTTAGTTTTCTAAGACAAAAATTTTCTTTTCATAGTTTGTTAGTTTCTTAAATACATTTTTGCTCCATAATCTATTCTATGTTGCTAAAGATAGATACGTTTTATGAATTACAAAGCTATGTACCTACATACACACTACATGTACCTATATAAAGCGCCCTGATTAGTCAAGCGTAGCAACACAGCTCACTTCTGATGGTAAAGCATCACATAGGTATACCTAAGTTATATCCTCTTGTCTATGATGATTTGTTTTTGTTGTGAACAGTGCCACCGCTATCCGTGTCGCTGGTGAATCGGCCAGCGAAGTTGGTCGCTGGCGCAGCGTCGACTCTGAAATGTGTAGCAGAAGGTAGCCGACCTGCAGCCGTCATCACGTGGTATAAGAATAACAGGATTTATGACAGAAAGATGGTAAGTAATGTAACAAATAAATAAATAAACATATGACAATAAATATCACGTACCCTTGTATTTTTCAATTACTGGACTTTAAATTTCTCATCTAACATGAAAATTTGGTATTTCATTACTATTCCCAGCGGCCAGTTAATCTTGCAAATGCAGGCAATCACTCGCACTAAATCATAGCCCATCAGCGAGCGAACGACAATCGAGTGCCTGCGTGTTTGGGTTTACAATGAAAGTTAATTGAGGGATTACCTGCCAGTGCGCCCATTGAAATTAGAGCGAACGGTAGTTTAATTACAACGGTTTACGTACTACGCGGCTACGCGGCCCATTGAAAAAGTTCGACGCCACAAAATCTATTTTACGGCTTTTTACGGAACTTGTTTATGGTTAATTGAAGTTGATTTATTTTATTTTTGAGTCAAGAGCTTTTGTTGTGCATGTTTTCTAACACTCGTGTAGTTATCTTAATCGAATTAAAATCTCTTTGTAATTAAAGCGAATGTTATTGTCAAACATTACAATGGTTTACGTACTACGAGTACATGGCTTCGCGGCCCATTGAAAAAGTTCGTGACAGAATTGCGGGGACGTCATGAAATCTATTCAACGGTGCATGTTTATAGTGAATTGAAGTTGTTTATTTTATTCGTGACTTTTTGTTTTTTAGTATTGTAACACACAGTCATTATAGTAATTAAGAGAATACCTTACACTTATTCAAATTAGAGCGAACAGTAGTTTAATTACATCGATTTACGTGCTACGTAGCCTATTGAAAAAGTTCGTGACAACATCACGGGGACGCCGTGAAATATATTTTACGGCTTTTTTTGGGACAAGTTTATGGTTAATTGAAGTTGATTCACTTTTATTATGATGGAAGAGGTGAAGGCGGACTTTTAAAAGGGATTTCTATGATTTAATTAATCTTTTGAGCCGTGTTGGCTAAGTGGGAGCACACTCGAATTACATTCCGGAGGTCGTAAGTTTATGCACCTCTGGATTTTTGTTCTTGAAAAATGTATGTGCGCTTTGAAAACACGTACGAAGGTAAACATTGTGAGGAAATTAGCATGTTTTGAGAACTTTGAAGAGTGTTATTTGTTATTTTTATTTATCTGTAGCGTTATTTTTTAAACATTCTTTTAAAAGCCTAGCAATGAATTCAGTTTACTGTTTATTCCGTAGGTAACTGATCATTCGAACGAGACGTGGACAGTGAGCACGCTACTATTCACCCCATCGCCGACCGACAACGGAGCTACGATCAAGTGTGTGGCTGGCAATCCTAGTCTACCGATGACGTCAATTGACGATCAACTACAGCTCAACATTGTATGTTAGTATCTCAAAATTTCAACCTATCTATAGAATAATATAATTATTTCTTATTTTTTAAATATAGAGTAGTAGGTAACTTCTTTCTTTCTTCTTCCTTCTGAGGATCGCGACCATTCTGTACGGTCATATGGCGCAAGGTCCTATGTTTTTACATCATTTACTTCGCATTGTGGGGAATTATAATAAAGATGACTAACCATAAAAACTGTTTTGAGGTGATAAAGTGTTTTGATAATTTCATTTTGCAATAAAGAGGTTCGTTATGATATACATCTGGGTTGATAACTTAGTGACCTTCATTTATCAGATGAAGTAAGTACCTACGAATAAAGCCAAATTCTTCAAAATCCACAACAAAAATAAAAAGTCTTAAGCAGTTGATAAAAACTTTTCAAACATTTTTATAACTCAGCTTACATTCCACCTTGTATTTTTTTAATAAGATAATATTTTTACCCAGACAGTCCTCTAGTGTCATTGTCGCTCGGCAGTACCCTCAACGCTCAAGACATCAAAGAAGGTGACGACGTGTACTTTGAGTGCAATATTCGTGCGAACCCGAGGGAACATCGGATATCTTGGTACCATAACGTAAGTTTCAAATAACCAAAGTTTATATTGTAATTTAAACCTTCGGGGAATCTCGCTGAATTTATAGTTTGCTTTAACTTTAATGGAATTAATCGTTATTTCGTTTTCGTAATGTAACCATTTAGCCCTTGACGCATAATAGGGGTGTTCCAAGTTTGACTGTAATATATCTGTCTATTCAAATGCCGACCTTAGAATAGTACCAACCCATTTTTTCCTAGGATTTCATCAAACAGGGACATAGACGAACTTCAGTGTAGTTTTGTTTACTTTTCCAACAACAAACAACAACCTGCTTGGTTAGCGTGATGATTATACACACTCGTCCAAGACAAAACAAAAGGTTTATTGATGAGACCTAGAAGTAAGGCGCAATATGTAGTGCGGCATTATAGCGTTGTATAGGTTTCACTACTAGTACTTGTATCTCACTATCTCGTCTGTAGCGTTGTAACACAAAAACTTAAAAAATACATGCTACAACGATAAATATACAACCGATTTGACCTTATTTATTTACTGAGGCTCATTCTTCTTACTACAATATTTAGTGTTGTACAGTCACCAGCATTAATAGATATTAAACAGCAGATTGTCAGATGACAATGAACAGCGCCGCAAAAATATGTGACACAGATTGCCAGCAAAAACATGTGATAAGGTAACGTGCATAATAATCTGATGCTTTCGCGGCGGTATAAATATATGACATAGTCAACAGCATTAACATCTGACAACAGATGAGCGCGTAATTATCTGACATGCCCCGAAAGCAAAATTATGTGACACTGTTACTGCAAAATGATTTGACAATAGAATGAACGCATAAACATCTGACACATCAAATTACTTCTATAAATTAAAATTCATTTTGTAGACCCTAAGATATAGGTAATACTATACTACTTACGTTCCGCCCCGCGGCTTTGCCTGCGCTAAAATATATCTTAATGCGGATTTTTGTATTTTTCTGCGGCAAAGAGTAGCCTCAGTGTTATTTTGATATTAAAAGTATAATTTCCAAACACTGCTTTTCCTGTGTTTTAAGTAACTTTCTTAAATGTGTATGTATATTATTAGGTATTATCAGAAATCTAGCACCCGTAACACAAGATTCTAGCTTACCACGAGGCTAGATGTTGTTTTGTGAATTGTCTAGCAATTAGCAATATTGATTTTATTTTATTTATTATGTTTTTTGGCCGTAAGCTCAGGTATAAGAAAAATGAAAGGGCTGGGGATTTTATTAATAAATAAATAAATGCCAAGTTTTCTGAACTAAATTTCACATGAAATGTTAAAATTCATAGTCTGCCTTTTATTTCTGATTGATTTTATAAATGAAAAGTCAAACCGTATGATATACTTTAATATTGGATAATAGTGAATTTATGAAAGAATAAGTTCCTAAACCTTAACCCTACACTGCATGATTATTTTTCTTAAAAAATATTTTGTGATGGTCATATTTGTGTTCTAGATAAATAAAGTAAAATAAAGAAGAAATATTTAAAATTGATTTAAAAATTTCATATAAATTAAGTTTAATGGAAAAACTGCTTTTATATTTAGGTAGTTCCATATATGTAGGTATGGCAAAACATGCAATGAACTACCTATATTTTAAAATATCATTCGCAGGGTATGCGGAATATAGTCGATTTTTTTTTTTAATAATAAGAAGACTGAAAAGATATTCAAAAAAAATTATATTGGTTGTGATATAGCACTGAGAGCAACGTAGGGTTAAGAAGCATAAAAACGTAGTGAATCGTTTGTTCTATGAAATATCTTAAATTTACTTTTCATGAATTGACATGACATAATTTACGACAGTTTTCATAAATAAATCAAAACTCTTTAAGATCTCAAAACCATGAAAAAGTTTTAAATACACTTTAACTTTAACACACTGCCCGATCTGTGTCGCTCATAGATTCAATATCGTAATGTTAAGAATCTTTTTACAAAAAGAATCTTAATATGAATTCCACCAATTCCTCAAGGAATCTTAATGAAATTTTAGGGATGTTTTATCTATAATATAATACCTGCCTGAGAAGTATATACTCTAACATTAAATCATTTTAAATAAAACTTTAAAAAAAAGAAGGCACCCGGTGCAACTCGAACTCGCGGACTTCGGATTACGAAGCGCCTACTATAGCCATTAAACCACGAGGTAACTGACAAAGTGTGTGAAATTAAGAGACGGATCAAATGACGATCTGATGACAATGTATCGTCACATAATTTCGCTGTCGGGGCATGTCAGATAATTACGCGCTCATCTGTTGTCAGATGTTAATGCTGTTGACTATGTCATATATTTTTACCGCCGCGAAAGCATCAGATTATTATGCACGTTACCTTATCACATGTTTTTGCTGGCAATCTGTGTCACATATTTTTGCGGCGCTGTTCATTGTCAGATATTAATGCTGGTGACTGTTTATTTCAAATCGAACTTTCTGTCATTAAATAATAAAGCAATTTATGCCGTCAATGTTTTATTACACCGTTTTAGTTATTATTATTTTTATTAAGCTTGGTGTTAATTAAGAGTATTTGATTGATTGATTGAATATATACCAACAGGACAGGCCAGTCGTTCAGAACATGTCTTCTGGAATCATCGTCAGCACGCGTTCTCTGGTCCTGCAGAAGGTGACGAGGAGGGAAGCCGGCGCTTACTCCTGCAAGGCTGCGAATGCTAGAGGAGAGACGTCCAGTGAAGTCGTCAACTTGAGAGTGCAATGTAAGTAACTGTGATGAACATAACATTTAAGTTTGAATAACTACAATCCGACGACTTCTGAAGCGCAGTGGGTGAAGGTCATATTAAGTTTAAACATGGATCAAATAATTAGATTTACTTGTACTTACATCATGTCAGTCGAAACTTTAGTTAGTCTGATAGAGAATTTGATGAAGGAAATATAAAAGCATGTATACGGTTGATTCCTTAGGAAAGTTCAATTTCTTATATCTATTGAGTTGGTAACAAGCAATAGTCGTATGTCTCCGTTACAACTTTAGGACTTGACCTTAAGATCTCTTGAACCACGATTGGAAAGGCGCAGAGGTCAGCAGACGTATCCAATGTCCAGAAAGTATAGATTTGGTAATTCTAAAAACCTTTTACACCAAAACATAATCTAAATGGGTTCTTTTGTAGGCAGTATTTCCAAATCTGTTTAAAATAGCCGTCTATAATAATAAAAAATAATATTTGTTTCTGAACGTAAATCGGATTAGCTAAAGCAAAACCGTAATCCACAAACATGCTCATGAGACATGCTTAGAATAAATATTTGGAGCGTATACATGCAGCTTTACCTTAAACGAGTTTAGTAAACATTTATATTGCAAAATGTTTGTACCCAGTAAAATATCGGGAAATAATACTAAAGTAGGGTCAAGATAATAGGTCACTTTTGACAGATGTCAGTTTTTTCATAGTGCAACTAGCGGCTAGCGGCGATATTCGAATTCTTTGCGTAACAAGCTGACCCTACCATCGAATTTCCCTGCGCGTTGTCAATTTACATAACTTTAATACACCGGTGATGCCTGTGAAGCAGCCGGTCATACCGTCCCATAAAGTGTCACCGAGACCGAGTATGAATTACGGGCCTATAAATAGCGATGCGTCTCCGAATAGTATTCAAATTGCGGTAGGGTTCGACGGAGCTTCCTTCCGCGACTGCCCGCCCGCATAGTAATTGGCACGAAGGCTGAGCGCTTTAAATCATCAAAATTATTGCCTATATTACTGCGATACTCCCCGATCTGTTGTACCGCCTTTAATAGAGCTTTGTTCTATTGCGCTATGTCATAAATTTCCTAAATCCTAAACATACATTTGCTAGCTTTTCTAATAAGCGGTTGGTAATGTTTCTAGGCTATAATTATTTATTGCCGATGCCAAACATATAATGAGGTTGCTACTGACTTACGTTAGAACTCGGTTATTGTTTCGTAAAGTGTTTGTTACCTGCAAACATAAAGAAACTGATTTACTACATCCTTATTCATAAATCAATGCAACTTTTCGTTGTAGTTGTATAACTGAAGAACGGCATAAATATAAATAAAACTTAAAGGACATGATCCTTCATGTCATTCATGTCCTTTAAGTTTTATAATAAACGTAGTAACCCAGGGTAGGTTTAAAAGGTGAATAAATAAAACAAAAAAGAGAATACAGCGAGCGAAGCCGCGGGCAAGTCACCTAGCCTAAATGTAAAGTTGGTAAATTTTTTATTTCGAATTTACTATAAAAAAGAGTACGAAAAAGTCAAACTGCTCAAAGAACGGTAGTAGTACACAATAAAAAAGGTTAATTCTCATTACCTGTCATCAAATAAGTTGTTATTACTCGTAAAATTATGCAGTAGCTTGATTGAAGTCCATAATTTGTTCATTATTTTTAATGGGTCATGGCTAGGTGCCATGCGACTAATTTAGCTTATTTCAGTCGCAAAATGATTAATGGATATTTTGATTTAGTTTGCGAGTATTGGGAGCGATTAACAAAATTCCATTTGGAAAGATTCAAACCAATTTCACTAATTGCTAAAGTTAAATATCCAAAATATTTGGAGCTCTGGAGAATTATTGCAAAATATTTCCTCAATTTGTGTTGAATTAATTCCGATCGAGTGGGAAGGGTCTCCGCTAATTGGAGACAAAATATGCGTGGATTTAGATTATGTTGACCGGCTGAGAAACGTCCCCAAACTCATTATACGGTTTACTTGAGATGTCTGAGGAATACGACGTAACTTCTTGTACGAAACGTTTCATAATCATATTTTTAATATATCATCATCATCATCCCTTTTTTACGTTCCCACTGCTGCGAAACAGGGATGTCTTGCTTGACGAGAGAGATTAGACCTTAATTCACCACGCTGGCTAAGTGCGGGTTGGTGAATGACACAATTTTTGAATAAATATAGATCGTATTTTATAATAAAATTAATAATCTATCACAGCATAGCAAGTATATACACCAAAAAGTTCAGCCGTGTCGTACCGGATGGTGATGAGTATTAGAGTATTTTCATTAACATCATCTGTGCGTAAACTACTTAAAGATGCTTCTTAATTTAGTTATTTCAATTTATTGTAGAGACTGCCATAGTTACTTAGAGCTTTCAGTGTGAACGATTTAATTAAATGGGTTGTTCGTCATCTCGCGGGAAAACAAAAGATGGATTCCCGCGAGTTGGCACATTGCAATTTTTCATAGTATTGTGTTCGTCATCTCGCGGGAATTTCAAAACAAATGAATTTATGTACAGGCAACTCAATAAAATTGTTGTAATAAAGGAAATGTATATATCTATCTATAAGTAGGTACTAACTCAAGCTATAAAACTGTGAAAACTTAATAGCTATAGATATATACATAGTTTGCACAGTTGTGACAGGACGAAATTCTAGGTCGTAGTAGTAGAGGTCTATCTAAGCTCGGGGTTTCTCTACGGGATCGAATCAGAAATGAGGAGATACGTAGAAGAACACAGGTCACCGTGATAGCCCAGCGGATTAGCTCTTTGAAGTGGCAATGGGCAGGCCATATAGCTAGTAGAACGGATGGCCGGGGGGGCCGAAAAGTTTTGGCTCGCGGTGGATGCAGGCCGCGTCCGACCGCAATAACTCGAAATCATTAGAGGAGGCCTATGTCTAGCAGTGGACGTCTAACGGCTGACATAATGATGATGATAAAGTATGTATTTTGTCCTTAAGTTAACTTCTATAATTCAATGATTATCCTTGAAACAGTTTAACTTTTAAACTGTATCGGTTTCTAGATGACATTTATTGTCAAAATGACAGCTGTCAAGCTTTAAACTGCGTTAACTCTGAAACGGCTGGGCCTAGAGATGCCGTACATAGCTCAATCGACAGGTGTCAGAGAGAGCAACATTTTCGATGACAGCTGTCAAACTTTAAACTGCCACAACTCTAAAACGGCTTGGCCTAGAGATACTGTACTAGGCGCAAATGATTGGTGATAGAGAGAGCAACACTTTCGATGACAGCTGTCAAACTTTAAACTGCCACAACTCTGAAACGGCTGGGCCTAGAGATGTCGTACTAGGCGCAAATGATTGGTGATATAGAGAGCAACACTTTCGATGACAGCTGCCAAACTTTAAACTGCCACAACTCTGAAACGGCTGGGCCTAGAGATGTCGTACTAGGCGCAAATGATTGGTGATATAGAGAGCAACACTTTCGATGACAGCTGCCAAACTTTAAACTGCCACAACTCTAAAACGGCTTGGCCTAGAGATACTGTACTAGGCGCAAATGATTGGTGATAGAGAGAGCAACATTTTCGATGACAGCTGTCAAACTTTAAATGGCCACAACTCTGAAACGGCTGGACCTAGAGATGCCGTACTAAATTCAATCAACAGATGTTAGAGAAAGCAACATCATAATTAAAACACGGTTCTTCAGTTTTTGTTTTTAATATGAATATATTTATTATTGTACAGTACAGCTACACTATTTGTCACAAAATACAATTTTATCATAATTTTTTATGAATTGCTTTAAACTAAAATATTGCTCTCTTTAACACCTGTCAATTGAGCTTAGTACGGTATCTCTAGGCCAAGCCGTTTCAGAGTTGTGGCAGTTTAAAGTTTGACAGCTGTCATCGAAAATGTTGCTCTCTCTAAGACCAATCATTTGCGCCTAGTACGGCATCTCTAGGCCAAGCCGTTTCGGAGTTGTGGCAGTTTAAAGTTTGACAGCTGTCATCGAAAATGTTGCTCTCTCTAAGACCAATCATTTGCGCCTAGTACGGCATCTCTAGGTCCAGCCGTTTCAGAGTTGTGGCCATTTAAAGTTTGACAGGTGTCATCGAAAATGTTGTTGCTCTCTATCACCAATCATTTGCGCCTAGTACGGCATCTCTAGGCCAAGCCGTTTCGGAGTTGTGGCAGTTTAAAGTTTGACAGCTGTCATTTTGACAAATGTCATCTAGACACCTATCGGTTTAATACTTAAACTGTTTCAAGGATAATCATTGAATTCCTTATGTTGACCTAAGGACCCAAATATATACTTCATCATTATAATGTCAGATGTTGGACGTCCACTGCTGGACATAGGCCTCCCTTTATGACCTCCAGATATTACGGTCGGATGCAGCCTGCATCCACCGTGAACCAGCCTTGAAAATATCATCTGTCCCCATTGTTGGTGGACGTCCGACGCTGCGCTTGCCGATCCGTTGTCTCCTCGAGAACTTTTTGGCCCCATTGGCCATTCGTTCTTCGAGCTATATTGCCTGCCCAATGCCACTTCCAAGAGCTAATCTGCTGGGCTATGTGACCTGCGTTTTACTACGTATCTCCTCATTTCTGATTCGATCCCGTAGAGAAACTCCTAGCGTAGACCTCTTCACAGCTCCTTGAGCGACTCAATTGAAAAATTAAGGGGGGTTTACACGGGGCGATTTTCGCCGTGCGGCGAGTCGCTTCACTAATTGCCTCACCAAGCCGCATCGCTAGCCCATTTACACAGGTTACTAAAATCGCATGCGACTCTGTCATTTCCTCGAAAATGTTGAGCAGCTAACCGTTTGTGCCGGAATTGAAATAATTAATTATTCAACAATTGCTTAAAGAACAAAGAGAGAAGAAAAAACAAAAGGAAAGAAGAAAACGTAATGTATACGCGAAACACCTTCATGCGGCGGGCGATCGCCTGCAACTGATCGTTTACACGGTCGATTTTAGTCACCAGTCGCATGCGGCCGGTTGCCGCGCGGCCAAAGTCGGATGCTACCCAACTTTGGGGCTTGCGGCTTTAGTCACTTGCAACATAGCCGAATTGCCATTTAGATGGTCGATTTACGCCGCGCGGCAAAAATCGTGCGGCTTTAGTCACCCGTGTAAACCCCCCATTAAGTAGGTATACTAATTCATATTGAGATAAACGGGCAATACACGAATTATCTCAATATGAATTTATCAAACCACGATAGTTCTTATAAGTAGGTATACTAATTTATCTAACTGTACTTTTCAATTCCCGCGAGATGACGAACACAATACTATGAAAAATTGCAATGTGCCAACTCGCGGGAATCCATCTTTTGTTTTCCCGCGAGATGACGAACAACCCAATTAAATTAGAATTTACTTCAAAGCCTGCAATTCTCTATCAAATTCGATGTTCCTCTTAGGCTTAGAACAACGCTTGTCTTGTTATTGGCAAATTATTGGATATTGCTTTGGTTCATAATTTAATGATTTTAATAATGGGAAAGTGCGTTTGTCTTAAGCTACGACTCTCAATAACAGCCAAATAAACTTCAATTACAGTAATTCGATTCTAATCTGGGCATTGTAACAAAATGACTAAAACATCATTTTTTGTTTTTGATTATAGAGTTCTGTTTACAATAATAAAAATAATACGCAGGAATAAATTATCTTGGAAGCCAAAAACAATAATAACTTATTGTCACTATTCATATGCTAGTATATAGTATCTATACAAATAAGGTTGTAATAACTAAACGAGAAAAATGTAGCAACTACCTATTATTATTTTTTAGCTACCTCTACTAACGTATAAAGTATAAACCAAACTTTTTTTTTGTTTATTGGAACTCTACGTGAATGATCAAATGGTTTATTTCATCAAAAGATGACGTCTCTATCAAAATGGAGACTAATTACTTTGTTAAAAAACATTTAATAATAATTCGTGTCAAATTTGTGCTCAAACCAAATTTTGTTAGTAAAATAGTAAATAAAAAGGGTGAAACAAGTTGATAGAATCAATATTCCTTTTTTCCACCTATGCATAAATAAAACATTCAGAACTAACCCAGCCTACTTGATTGCAGGTTGATTATACAGTGTCTGTAAATCAACAACCGCGTCCGACAGTTGATTTACACCGTGTATATTGGCGCATCGTAGGCTTCCTTCCGTGGACGGCTACCCACACTTAATTGCCGTGAGAGGGGAAGACGAAATAATTCGGGCACTGCCAAAATAATTGTTCGCATGATTTATATTTATCGCTTTACGACAGGAAACCTCGCTGTTTGGAGTTTTTAAATTTATTGTTATTTTATGCCTGTAATTTAGAAGGGTGGGCACATTGTTGAACATGGACAAGGACTACAGAACCATTTTATTTTAACCATTTTGGGAGGCATTTAGAAAAAAATTACAATATTAATTTGATAGACTAGAGGTCGTAATGGCCAGACACTGTCATGTTCAACACACAAGCATAATAAAAGAAGACGACATGGTGTTTAAGAATAAAAATTATAAGCAAATAGGTAATAGTTTTAAATTCCCTTGAAAAATATTAATGTTTTCGGCAAAATATAATAGTGCATAAAAAAGCTCTTTTTCAAAATTTAATATGCTTAAAAACTATGGAGTCGTTTGTACAAAAGAGAGTTAATGTCTCTTTTGTATAAACGTATTGCAATTTAACGAATGTAGAAATACTGTGTACACTAACTGAATGCCCAGGTTTTGTATATTAATCCAAGTCGGTTTGGCGACACTCGTAGGGATGGTAGGTATTATTAGGTAGAAACCACATAACAAATGCTTAAAGTATCTTGTTTTGTGAACTAGAGAATAAAACTTATACATACATATTTTGGAGAAAAATGCATTGCAATGCCCCCAAGCACTCTATTGGCTAAGCGAGCTAGTTCTTACTTTTCTCTCGTCCACAGTTGCACCAGTATGCGCAGACCAAACCCCTCAAGTCGTGGGCGCCGCCATCGACGAAGCGTTGCGTGTGCGCTGCTCTGTCCACGCGGATCCTGCTGACGTCACCTTCTTCTGGCAGTTCAACAACAGTGGAGAGAGCTTTAATGTCTCTCCGGCTCGATATGGTCAGTATAGAAAAACCTTTGTATTTACAAACCTAAAACGGCGGGCAAAGGTCTGCTTGTGATGTTGCTGGTTTGATTCTTGCCCCAGGATAAATGTTAGTACAACGTTCAAAGCAAGCAGGGTCGCCTACATAGCGACCAACGTAGTCGATTTTTTTTGTGTAGCGTGCAACTTAGCTAAGAGTAACAGCAGGCGTGCAAAAAAAATATGTAGAGACACGACTCCAAGATCGTCTTTCTCTACCCGCTCCAATCGCTAGTTAAATAAGACGCTTAAAATGATCAAAACACAATTTCTCGACGTCTTTTCAATCCAAACGGCATACCCTCCCTAATTCTAAGCACATTCCTGTACGTAAGCATCCGTACACCCTCGTCTCACACAGAGTCGCATCGAGACAGTTCAATCAGCACCTCATGTCTGACGCCCTGAATGTGTAACGAAGCGAATGTTTACGTAAATGGAATCGCTTGGCTTAGCAGACAATTCCTTTACAGTTTTATTTAGATTCGACGCTCTTGGTCTGGATTGCATTGGTTTTGAACAACGTGCCCCAACCGCTGACTGTACTAATGTGTTTTCTGTGATTGCATAAGGTTGCAGACGGGTAGACAGTATTTTTGTCACGAGCTAGAAAACATAAATGAGTTTTCGGCTGAAGCTTTAAATTGGAGATTTCATTATTATCTTTGTTATTTTTTTTAAATAATGTAAAACTAAAGTACGATGATGGCGGAGGACCTTTGCCTTGATTCCAGCCCCTGTAAAAATGTTGGTTAGATGTACAAATATTTGTTCCGGTTGTTTTATGTGTATAAAATTTTAGTTTCTTTAATTGACCGAGCTTTATTTTTACGTGTACATATCCGCTCGATACCAATGCACATTCACAAAAGTTGTACAAATGACACAATTCCAACAAAATTTTATCATTGCAAAACCTTTCAATTGTGAACCTTTCAGTTGTGCAAATGGTGATTCCAACAAAATGTTGTCATAGCAAAACCTTCCAATTTTGAAACTTCCACAAAAATCTTTCCAGCATAATTCATTGTAGATGTTCTCAATAGATTTATCCACTAGGCACGTTGAACGGAAGCGTCAGTGAACTGCGGTACACGCCGGCCAGCGAGCGAGATTACGGCGCCCTGACCTGCCGCGGTGCCAACTCGGTGGGCAATCAGGCGCATCCATGCGTGTTCCAGATAGTCCCAGCAGGTATGCCTAAGGGGTATCATGTAGAAAACTGATAACTGCCGCCGAATCAACAGTGCTAATTTTAATCCGCTGTTATAAGACTTGGTAGCTGTAATTATCCTCATAAGCACTGGTAGATCGACGCCGGTAATCAACTTCCTACGTATTTGAGTATTCCCATTTCGAATGTTCGCATTTCAAATTAGTCACTTGATTACAAAGTGTGCCAGATAGTTCTAGCAGCTGTAGTAAGTATGCTAGTATCTATGTATCCCTATTCCGAGATGTTCGAATTACTACTAGTAATTGGTTACTTTGATTACAATGGACCTTGTTTACGGTGGGTGATGGGTATTCATTATGTAAGAGAATGTTCTAATCTAATTTCAAATTGTAACTTGTATATGACTGAGCAAAGCAATGTCTCTGTTTATGGTTGGGTGAAAATAAAATATTAATTTATCAAGTAAGAACAAACGAATTTTTTGTGTTAAATAAAATTGATTGTGTTAAGGTACTAAGGTAGAAACATTATCTGATATTTTACTTCTTTGGAAATCCTTTGGGATCCGTTTAGACAGGATGAATGATAGTGGCATCTATTTCATTATGAAAATAAAAAAAATAAGATAATTTTAAAAATAGGTCTACAATACTTAATAGATAATTACTCCAAATATTATGTTGGCCTATTTCCAAAAATGCTTACGGTGAACTATGCATCTTATAAAATAAAAAAATTTTGTCATCTTGTAGACCCATAAGTAACGTTCACCGTATGCCTAGTTACTGGCCATCAATCGACCTTGCGTAATATGTCTTACAGCCGACGCTATATTGAACAAAAGTGTACTCAAGTTTCCATTCACGGCAGTTAGAGAGGAGATTATAGCTAGCGGACTTGCTAAGATGCCAAACACAGCCACGCTATTCCCACCGCTTTATTATTTCATAATTCTCCCCAAGACAAAATTAGCTAAAACCAGTTTAAGTTTCTAATTGATAAACTTTAATCCCTTCATCTTTCTCAGTTTCTATTGACGAAGCCAATTGATTCAAAGTTTACATTATAAATATTTGTAAAGCCTGTTGAACCATCTTTAAGGGTAAGAAATCAATTTGAAGGTTCGGTTTTATTTACCGATCGAGTTTAAAGAGTTTTACGTTAATGTAAGGCTTTTGGCTTTGAAAGCAAATTACAATTCGAAGGCAAACAGCGATATTGAAGTTTTATCGTGTTGTTGAAATCCAGAAAAGTGAATAAAATTTTAGGCTATTAGAATTGTTTTAAGTTCTATTAAACTGAAAAACGAAGGGTTTAAATTATACCGGTACCCGGGTACCCGGAATATCATGAAGATAATGTATATTTTGGACTATGTGTTTATGTCTCTTAATGAAAATATAATAACAACTAAATAAAAATATGTAAGTGCCAAAAATAGCAAATACTATTGGAGTCATTTATGAAATATCTGCATTTCTGCAAAGCATTCCATATGTGATGAAATGGTAGCGAATTGATTGGGTTTGATCGTCAATATTGGGCAAATCACATAATGTCATCAAGCTCTTGTGCATTAACTCATGTTACATTTATCCATGTTACGTACTAGCTAGGCACGGTTTCCTACACAATTATAATTTTATTTAATTAAAGTTTTGAGGGATTTGATATTATCACCACGTATAACATCAACCATTCTGGTATTATTTATTTTATGATGATAATTTTGATAGAAAGATGTGTGGTCTAACCTAAAGGTCATCGCTATGGTAACTCTTAGATTTCTAGCCTTTCCTAATTTAATCTTCTTTTCACCAGCCCGCCCATCACCACCGCGCAACTGCACTATATCATCAGGAAATAGTTCTAACTGGATAGAAGAAAACAGGGACGAATACGGCGAAGCTCTGATGGTCCGTTGCGTGACTGGATACGACGGAGGACTACCACAGCTGGTGGTTCTAGAGGCGCTGGACTCGACGAGTGGCGTCGTGAGGTTCAATGTCACGGCTAATGAGACTGGTATGTTACATTGTGGGACCGTTCTTACTGAAAGAAGAAAACAGGGACGAATACGGCAAAGCTCTTATGATTCGCTCTGAATACGATGGAACTAGTTAATATAATACACTCGAATCTGTAACCTGCTTCTGCGCCGCAGGTCGGCCATCGCCCGCTGCGCCACATAGGTCGTTATTATGCTAACTTAGGGTTAGTTATTATTTTAAATTTTGCTATTCAACTTTATACTTATTTTATTATGCCGTAACTATCTCTATAATTCTCTACTTTGATTAAAAGAATAAAATCAAGACGCATGCACAAAATAATTTTACAGTGCATTTCCTTAGAATACAATAAGTATAACTTACTTCCTTTTCTCTACGCTTATATTATCCTAACAATAATTTCTTTCAATGCGGCTAACCGCAAACGGCGACGTTCGCAGTTCTACGTATATTAAGTGAAATTGAGCGGGCTAATGTAACTGCTAATAAGAGTCCTTGGGCCGAGGTACCTTGTAATCAGCAATAACTTTAAGCTGGCGGGATTAGCAACCGTCTAACTACGGTAACTTTGCAATTACTTTGACCGTCCAGGCATACCACAATGTCACGTGGCGTTCGGGCTATCACAAGGAATTGTTATACGTTATACTAAAGATGGATTAGGTATGTATAAGTGATATGAATGTGCGTTTGGAATCTTTGTTTAACTTCTTAATGATTATTTTTTTCACTTAAATAGACATTCAATTTATCAATACTAACAACATTACAGTCATCGGACGTCCACTGCTGGACATAGGCCTTCCATAATGATTTTCAGGTATTACAGTCTGACACAGCACGCATCCACTGTGAGCTGGCAGCTTTCAACAGATCATCTGTAACTAAAACTCGTTAAAAATAATTCTAATTTTAAACGTATAAATAATCAACTTTTGACATTTATTATCCTGTTGATAAAAATATTTAATATCACTCTAACAGGCTTTTGTTTGAAGCCTGAATTACAACTAATTATGGTTTTAACCAACAGATGGCGTAGCGCTGTTCTTAGTACCAGCTGCAGTGCTGTGGTCGAGCGGAAACTCGCTGCGGCTGACTGTACATTCCCGAAATGACAAAGGAGCCTCAGAAAGGATCATGCTTCAGGCTCTTACGTACCAGGACCCAGAAAGACGGACAGGTAAAAAGCATAATCATACAATAAAATAAACACAAAATACTTTATTGTAACACTGACAAATACAGGAAAATGTAAGAAAGATAACAGTGACACAACGGGCGGCCTTATCACTAAAAGCAATCTCTTTCAGGAAAATATCACAAGGTAACATTTTATATCTAAAAAATAATTATCAAAGGTTAATAAACTTAATTTGAATATCCGGTATATAGCTAGATAATATTATTATTATTTATTTAAGAATTTTACGACTCGGCAGGAATCAAACCTGCTATCATTTGTTATGAAAAATGATTTCATCATTTTGAAACAATAAGTACCTATGTTAGAATTTTGAAGGTTTAAAATTGCTTGCATGGGATTTAATTTTTCAACAATATCGAGCCCAGTACAGTTTAACTATAAAATTTCTTAGTTAAATTACTTGTAACCAAACCTTTTGGACATTTTAATTATTAAAAGTGTCGCTCAACTAATTCAACTTCAAAATAAGTAAAAAAGTTTTGTAGTTGCAGACAGGACGGTCTCAAAGCAAAGCAAATAAACTTGGTTGAGTTTTGCTTATTTAAAATAAGGAACAGTATAAAATTATTAAAAAAATGTCTGCATTTTAGTAATATAAGGCAACTATCAGGATTTTTATTTTAAATACTTTTAGGGATGATTTTTGAATAGGTATTGAGCTGTTAGGCGTCGCGCGTCATAAAAATAGCGCGCTGGCCAAGTGCGGGTTGGTGAATGACACATGTCAAGTCCTTCAAACTCTTTAAACTTCTCAGAACATTCCTCACGGTGTTGGCCTTCACCGTTGGAGCACGTGGTTTCAAATACCCACCTAAACTAAATCCTACCTACACCCCATAATCTATCGACAATAATACACCATTATCTGTAACACCATCGCCAAAACAATGTTAAACACATAACTTAGATCCAAGTTAAATGAATGTTACATTAACTTCGAAGATTCATCGCCAAGTTCGGAGCCATTCGCAAGCACGTACGTCTAACTAGATCCAATTACACAAATTACTCTAAAACTAGTCCAGCGCTTATACCAATTACCTACTGATAGATAGACAATGAGGGTCCAATCTCCTAGATGAAACGCTCATATAAATTCCCAGCTATCTACACCTGCTAATCACACTATCTCTTTCCCACTGGGGAAAATCACACGTTAGACAAAGACAGCTAATGCCTAATTACTTGATTCACACTAGGACAATACCGTAATTTACACCAATGTCCACCCTAATTGTCCGTATTGCAAACAAATGATTTAAAGCTGGATTTGGAATAAATAATCCAAGCGAGTATTTGCTATCAATTGAGCATACAAAACAACTAAACAAGAATAATTTCATAATTGGAATGCTGTCTAAATTTAAGTTTGAAATTCGAATAGTTGAATAAAAATCCGTTTGGAAAAAAGCGATTTGAAGCGGATAAATGAGCAGTGCTTCTGTTGATTTGAAGTAGGTATCTAGTTGAGTGAATGATATTCAAACGCACTAAAGTTTTACAGCTAATAATATTTCTATGAAGAATATACTTTAGCTACTGAAATGGTGATGCAATGATATTTCTCTCCCAGATGGAAGCAGTAACCTCATGGCTGGGGTGTCAAAAACAGCATTCTGGGCAATCATCTTTACGATAGTAATTTGTTCCTGCGGAGCAATCTTCACTGGATATTTCTTGAGGAAAAAGAGGTAATTCTTTTTGATCTTGTAGAAAATTCATTTTATTTGGTCATTTTGTCTCTATAGTTTGCAAGTTATGAGAAAATGTAGGTAGGTATTATTGCTAAGGTTTTGCTTTTGGGTTGGTGGCCTATGGTTCTAATTTATTACTAAAATAAGCAAACGAATTAGAACCATAGGTAAAGTTTATTAGCTTTAATTACGTACGTGGAACATTTTGTCAATCCAAAGAAAAATTTCCAAAAGGTGTATTATTTATTTTAATTTTTCCGTTAAAAAAAAAACTAAATTTAAAAGAAATTCGTATTCAGAAAAAGAAAAAGTTCATTTTAAATTTTAGAGGGCGTCCTCCAGCGAAGCAAGCATCTTCAGAATTGCAAATTAATGCCAGCGATGGGCAGTATGTGGTGGCTTACACCCTGAAGCCGGCCAAGCACGCACAACCGGATATTCTGAATCCACCACCAGGTAACCGTTGCTTATTCCTTCTTTCCATATTTACCGTAAGTTCTCTATATTTGTTTTTCCATCACCATAGTGTAGTGGTTAGTTAACTCTACTTAGTAATAAACATGGATCAGTTAGCGTTACATCATTCGTAGACACACATAATATAAACGTACCTATACCAAAAAAAGTAGTTTAATTTCGATGTAAACGAATCGTTCTTGGGTTGCGAGGTGCGTAAATGTTTTTTATTTTGCACAAAAATTTTTGCAATCATTTAAGCCACTGGAGACATTTATCTTTGAATTACAGTCTATCAGATATTTACTTATAAAAACTCCATTTTGCGCAGCGCGCCGTGTAGCAAAACTATTTTTTTTATATAGAAATTTTATAGTTTTGCCACACGGCGTACATAGGCAGACAATTTAAGGTGCACGTATTGTGTATAGTGTGAATATTAAAAATATGCGTGATGTTTTTCCGAATTTAGTTTAAGAATTAATTATTTATTTCAACAATTCGTTCATTTTTATAATCCCAACATAAGGTCTCTGAACAAAAAGTACTAGAAACTTTGCTGTGGCTTGGAAGCCGACGTTAAAGTTAGTTTGTTGAGTGTGGTCACAGTGTTTTTATGTTGGTAAATAGAAGGCATAGTCAGTTTCTCATACTAAATATTATCTTTATTAATATTGTCTACAATAAATTAATCACATTTATTATATTTATTCTTATAATAAAAAATAAGCATAATCACTTCTGTCTTGACGAGAAAGATATGTCACAATCATGTCCTTCAACCTTACAAAGTTTTCAGAACATGTCATACGTTTACAGTTAAAGCACGTAATTAAAAAGTCAAATAAAATAAAAAAATAAATAAATAAATATTACTGGACAATTTTACACAGCGACATCTAGCCCCGTGGTAAGCTCGAAATATTAATATAAATATTTTTTTAGCTTACAGAATTAAAAGCTATTCCTAAATATCTACTAAAAGTACAACTTGATACCAGAGCAGTTCAGTATTGTCTTATTTTCATAATATACTCTTTATAGGTTTTAAGAGCAAAATATTTTTTTTTGTTCTTATATAATTTTGAAATTATGTGTGATGTACACCTTGTCCACGCAAAGATAAGTTGTCGTCCCAACATTGCTTAGACAAAGTTTAACTTCCAAGTTTACGATATTAGTAAAATCACGTTGGTAACTCGTGACTCGTTCACGCCTCAGCTACGAAACTTTGCATTGCTAGAATTCCAGACCTGAATAAAATGCTTCTTTTTAAACTTAGAAACACAGCAAAAAAAGTTGCCAAAGGACTTCTTTTGGAGCTACATAATTTTTTATACCAATATTGAGAGTGAAAACCACTTCAAATATTAAACTTTTTTAACGCTGATGGAATAACATCGCAAAGAAACTAGAGGTATTTTTTACAGATATAGCTTTCAAGCTCATTTTATTAGCAAATTATCTATTTGAGTATTGATAGTACAACACTTAAAAAAACAATATTTTTCATGTCTTACTTTACCTTGCCTTGTCTTGTCGTTTTGCAAATCATAATGATAACAATATAAATTATTTCTTTCTTAAACAGCTATTTATGCATGGACGATAAAATAGATCTCAACTCAACAAACTGAAAAAAAAAATCAGTTTGTTACTAACTTTATTTTTTGCAGTCTACAAACTTTTAAAAATAAAATTTTGGTTTTATAGACGGGTGTCATCAAAACGTAAAGGGCGGAATTGACGGGAGCGTCGGCAATGGAGCCCTACAAAACGAGTGGGGAGATCGGACAGAAGAAACTGCACCAGTGAGTTTTTAATTGTTGATGTATTAATGTATTGTAGTCTTAAGAGTCTACAATACATCAATCTACATCCATAATACATCTCGTGTGGTACGCATCACTAAACTTCTATATAGCGAAATAAATTCCGATATTCGTATTTGTATTGCCAGTATAACATTTGGAAATATTGTAAATAACTACCTTTTAAGTGAGGAGAATTATTGTGATCACTATATTATTTAAGGTTCCTATCAAATAAAAGTTCATCAAATAGAACATGGAATCAACTGATAAAACATAATTTGCAAGGTTCACTGAGTCAATTGAATTTGTTTCCAATTCTGCTTTGAAAATATTTCGTAGCAATTTAACATTAATTTGTCATGTCCACAAAACGAGTCATCGAGCATTATGTATTTCCAATATTATGTATTTCATACTGTTTGCCGGTATGTATTTAAATATTTAAATATTATTTTTTATTCAAGGATTTATTTAAAATATTTTTAATCTTAGTAGAAACAATCAACTTGATGAAACTTACTCCGCGCTGCCTGCTTAAGAAGATATCGCGATAGTGGGAGATTTTTTTAATATGCCAATAAAAATAGTAGTGTCATGGGAAAGTAAAATTTCCCGTCGCACTACTAATAGTGCGAAGCAGTAGTGTCACGGGAAATAAACGGAATCAATCACATGGTAGCTGGGATAATATTTCACAATAGTGTATTTTTAACTAAATTTAATATTGATTGTATAATATTAATTTTCTAAAAAGATGGTAGGTAACAACAGTCGGCCAAGAAAGTGATCTACCAGTTTTGACAAAAGTTTCTGGGCGATGTAATGATCGATATGGTTGACTTTTCTAACATAATTTAACTGCCGTACAAACGAATCTTAACCGTAGACCACATTTTTTGCTGACTGTACCTGTAAAACAAAACAAAGTAAACCATCTTCAAAATATTAATACACAAAATAAACTGTAGAATAAAATTGGTTAGAAAATTGATTTGCAAGGCCATGCTTTTCATTGTAATTTATCCCTTCAACAGTCAGTGAGATATTTTAATCTCCTTACAGATTCTGAAGTCACCGAGGGCATCAGTTTCGAGTAAACCTATTACAGGAACAACAACGCTAAGCAGGCGAGAACATTTAATAGCAGATGAAATACCAGGGCCAGAAAGTTGTGTATAGATTATGTATTTTTGGTCTAGATATTATTTATTGAAAAATAGCTGTGGAATGGTGTCTAAGTTAATACTTATTGTTGATATACTATATTATACGTATAAGTTAGTGAGAAAATGTTCAGGTATTATACAGTTTTCGAATTGACGCGGATTTTGTGAACTCAGATTTCATTTTTTTTTAATTTGTCTGCACTGCATCGCTATATTGTCATTATTTATTTAAGGTATAAACGAATAAGGTAAATTATATTTTTCATAGTTTCAATTTTATGATTTTTGTATGGTCCTTATTAAATAATTTTTAATTAGGACGATAAAGAACATGACGTTTCATAAATTTCATGATAAATATCAAACTACGTGCAGTTTTAATACCATTAGACTGTCTAACATTGTTTGTCTTTATTGTTCAAACACGTACCTACGTAATTTTTTTTTTATTTTCAGGCTATCGTGGCTGTAATTGTAGAATCATAAAATATTTGATAAGCATTGTTAGTTGTTTTAATCTTTATATGTAAAAGCGTCTGGGCAAACACAGACAATAACCATTGCCCCGAGGTTTCGTCTATAACATCTTGCGTATTAAAATCACTTTAGCAACCTTTTAAGTTTGAATTTCATGCTTAAATACAATGCTAAATACTAAAGGCACGTTTTACAAATATAATTACAACAAACATTGTGTAGATTATCGACACAAACATTATTAAAGTTTGAAACTTTAATCGTATTTAATCCTACACGTTTTAATATGTATTCTGCTGAAACAGTGATTAAAATACAATTTATGATAAGTTTAATTTATGTTTATAACATAATGTATTTTCAATAACAATAATTTTAATATTTTAAAAATGTATAACTCATAATTAAAAAATCTCAAATCATGTTTTGCAATTTCTGTATACATATTACAAAATTAAGTAAATAGTATAAGTTATCTGGATAAAGTAGTCCATTTTGTTCAAATTAGGAAACTAAAGTAATAGATACTATTTTTTCTCAATTTAACTTTAGTTTTTTCATACAACAATGTAGTGTAGAATTCCTAGAACTCTCATTATACTTACTTTGTATTCTCAGACCAACAAATACTAGAGTCTCATTTCTCTAAGACGCGTATTTTGCTCATCTGCTTTATAAAAGTAGACTTATAAAATTGTGACATTGTATTCTGTGTAAATATAATATTAGTCGAATTTGTAGAAAGATCTTTTGTACATAAACTTGTATGTTGACTGTGACATTGTGATAAAATAAACTTGTATATAAGTAAATTGAAAAAGTAAGAAACGAATAAATTAATTCAGTTCACGTTGTTTAATTATTTAACATAGTACCTACATTCTGAGTAACAGGGTTCTAATGAAATAGTGTTTTTAATTAGAACCCTAGATTTAAACCAGAACCTTTTTGGAAACCTGATCAGATAGTATAAACCAGAAACAAATATAAATAAATACGTAAAAAATTACTGTTTAGTTTATTAATAATAACATAAAAATAAAATACTTTCCAAATTATGCAATAATTTTTTCCTATCAAAACTTTCCTTATTATGAAGTAAAATATGTAGTAGCTTATCAATTCAAACTAACTTAAAATTAAAATATATTCCGATAAGTTGTTTACTGTTGTTTTACCGCGAGGAAGCAAACTTCGGTTCATTAATGTGAAGTAGGTACTTCATGTTAAACAACTATTGTGTTGTTACTCCAACATAGTCCAATCACCAGTTAGCCGTTCTAGAACCCGCCTATCTAGAATGCCGTAAATCGTACCAGTGTTCCGTGTCCATCATTTAAGACATTGACGAAAGACAAACACGTAGACAGTTTGTGCAATCAAACCAGGATATCCGGATACGCAAGAATTCAGGCATCTGTCATCCACATACCAACATGGCGCCACTATCACTCACTTCACAGGAAAAACGTTCAGCTATTTCCGAAAAAAACCACCGAAACACTTTTTGTTGGGATTACCATAAAGGCCAATTTTGTATGCGACGTGGAGCTGCGAGACCTAATTGGTGGTTAACCAGTTACGTTGCGGTTTATTGTGTATCTTCATTTTTAGGATACTTCACACATAATGTAGGAGTTTCGGTACGCATTTCTGTATAAGGTTAAGGTTTTTAACCAACGTTTTGTATTTATTTCCCTGGTCTTATAAACTTTTATATTTTATAAGGGTATAGGCAAATTCTTTATTCAAGTTCTAATCTAATTAATATAATTTCTAATCAAATCTAATTTCTAGTATCGTCACAGACCATCAATTTCTAATCTAATTAATATAATTTCTAATCGAATCTAATTTCTAGTATCGTCACAGACCAGACGAAAATTATATTATATCTAGGTTCTGGATAAAGTATACGTAGCTGTTTACAGACTTTCTGCAATGTGTATTTATCAAAGTAAACCTACCTACACAGAACATTTCCTTTTTTTCATAAACAAAGACAGTATTTCTAATACAGTCCGCTAAAGAGCTTCGCTTACTCAAGTCCTCTAATGAGCAGTATATTTCATTGAAATTACGTTCGTCAGCTTACATTTATCTAAGTTTAAGAGGGCGAGCAAAGACGCAGCATTTCTTTCTAGGCGTCGAGAATGGCGCAAAATTCCCAAGCGTGTGCTCGTTTAGCTCGTAATTTTTCATTGAGTCTGAGAGTCAGCGGGAAAGCCTCCAATTAAGTTTCTCTTTACCGTTTGCCCCGGGAAAGGGGAAGGCAGAGAAAAATGAACAACACAGTCTGGGGACAGCGGGCCTATGCAGTGTGTTAAATGACCTCGGCAAAGTCTCGAGTGGACTCTTGTTTTAGAGCGTTTGTAGAGCTGTTTGCGGTTTTTTGCAGTGAGATCAAGGAACGTTTTTGCCGACGCAGTGCTAATGAAAGTGTGAGTGGGAATTGGCTTTCGTTTGAGCTACGGGTAACTTTTTTATCTTATGAATGATTTTATATTATATCTATACATTAAGTTAATCTTCTACAAACAAAGTTTTTATTTATATTTTTTCTCTCACAATATCAGTACTAGGTGTACTGATATTGTGAGAGAAAATAAATAAATTTTTTTTTTTTTTTATAACTTGATTTTCATATAAGTAGGTAATGGTTTTAATAAAATTGGTTGGGTGGACTCTGTTGTTCGTTAATATCGGTTGAATAGCGTTTTACTAAAGAGTTTTTGAATTGAGTAGTTAAACTTGTTAAAACTATTTAGTAAATAGAAAACCCTTGTTTTGAATTGTGTATGAAATAAATATTCTTGATTATTAAATATTAATGTTTCACAAAATATTATTTCATAATTATGGAGTTAAGTAGAATAAGATATGGTGTAAATTGATTTATTTTATCGTTTTACTGACAGTAAATTTTACTTACCTAGTACCCATAAAATTGTAGGTTGATTGAGTCAGTATTTTTATTGTTTCGGGCCGTGAATCAATGGCGAATGTTTCAGTAATAAAAACTTTACGATTGTTTTCACGGTGGAATTTGTGGCCCGTGAAATGTTCTTCTTCAGTCATTTTCTTACTGAAAGCTCATCTCGCGAGACTCCGTTCTTTGTTATGGCCGACGTTTTAATTTGCTTCACACCTGTATTCAGTACAGGTTTTATTGCCTACGCACGAGTCGACGCAATCTGTTGATTTCACGAGAAACGGGTCAAGTGCTTTCGAGTTTCACGGAATGAGGTACTGAGGAGTTAGGCCGAGTATTCATTTTGGATTGACGACGGGTGGGTCGTTCTTCTTGCGAGCTCCTCACACGCCGCATAATTGCAGGATTTCCAGGTCGGCTCACCTCGGCTACTCAATTTGCCCTTTCGGAACATGCGTGCTCATATTCTTTATTACCAAGGGTAAAACCGCAATGCAATCCCGTCTACAGGCAGTATACAAGGTGACCAAGGATATCCGAGCGTAGGTAGCCAACGGTGGGTTAACTAATTGGGTAGGGCGGGTCGGATGTGCGAACAAGGCAAATGAAGATTTATCATCCACCTCGGTCCACAGGGCCCCGGTTATCAGGTTACGGATTATTTTTGTTGGCGCTCCACAGTTCCGGTTGAAGCGGTCAATTGAAGGAAGAATGATGTGTTGTTTTCGCCCGGATAAGTGTAGGGGAAGATATTTTCATGAGGTTCTTAGTTTCTTTTGTGCGGTCAGGGTATTAAGCTGTAAGTTTTACTGCCTTGTGATATGATTATAGTAAGTATAAACTTACTAAGCTCTATAAGTTTTTTTTCTTAAAACCAACAAAATTAAAATAAGTTAATAGTGCTGGACAATTCACAAGCTCGGAATGTTGAAATATTGAAAAAATATTTTTGAAGACGTAAATATTAGTGCTGTAGTTTAAAAACTAAATAGAGTGAGTGATACCTACGTGTCATTGATTGGCTCACTCACCTTAGACAACAACGAATGGATGAAGTTGGGAGCCCTGTTAAGTTTTTGAAGTTTTGCGAAATTGGATATTTTATGCACCACGTGACCGGCGCGTCATGCGAATTCTATGAAAAATACTAAATGATCTTGATACTTCGTCGATCTAAAACATACAAATATACTAATAATTATTTTAGATCTGTAGAAAATGGCATCGAATAAATTCCATTTTATTGAGTGGATTTTTTTCAGTTTCATTCTGAAATAATTATTATATTAATGTTTTTATTTAATTGATAGGTGTTTAATATATTTTCCTAAATTCAAAATGGCGGATATTTTTATTTCAATATTTCAATCAATTATGTTTTATCTTAATAATATCAATATTTATTTTAAATCTGATTGATTATTTGAAATCAATTAAGTACATAATTTTAAATTAAAACATTCATGATTAATAATTATCTATATAAGAATAAAACTGAAAATAGTCTTATTGAAGTTACCCTAATATTTTTTCTTAAACAAGTTGTAATGTACTTTGGCTAGCAAATAATTTCATAACTACCCTAAAGAATTATTATTTCATATATCTAAAACTATTTTTGTTGAATTAATGAATAGTAAGTTGTTTATTTTAAGTTAAGTCAAATGGAAGAGCGAAATCTTTTAACACAAGTAATCATATTTACTTAAAAAAATATTTCGGCCACTTAAGTTACGTGTAAAAATTCCGTTAACGAAATAAACTTTTTGTATTTGTATTTGTATGAAGTTAAATGTCCTCATTCATCTCATCTTATGGGCTCATTATTAAACCGATTCTTCTGAAATTTGGTGTGTAGGTTTGTAATTAAATGTTTTTTTTTGTCGAATGTTGGGACTTTATGTAAGTTCAAAAGTCTAAATTGAACGGACTAAATACAAATTCTAATTATAACAAAACAAATAAATTATATTACTATATATATTTAAGTTGCTTGTTTTGTTACAAAAAATAATGTTTCATGTTTTTTATTTGATTAAAATAATTAATTTCACGTTGTTCCTTTCTTTTAAAATACTATGTTACTTAAGCAGAGTTATTATTTTTTAGCTTTTCTTTCGATTGGTATCATAAAAATCGAGTATTTTTTTTCTACATGTAAGTCGGTTCGATTCCCAGACAAAGCAAGTAATTTTTAGAAAATCCATGAATGCAGAATTACTAACTTTTAAAAATAAAATGAAGTCTTGTTTGAGCAAAATTCACTATCTACGATATTTAAGGTACTTCCCCTCCATGGCCCATAACTTTGGGACGCCCTGTATTTATTAGAAAGGTACATATTTAATGTTTACAATAAATAATATATTTATTTATTAGAAAGGTACATTATTTTTTGTTTACATATTGGATACTCGGTAAAAATAAGAACAAAAAATTACGGAATATTTTCTTTGTAATAAATATTATGGAAATCTATACTACAATTATCAAGCTGAGGAGATTGCTTGTTTATTTGTTTGAACGTGCTACTCAGGAACCGCGGGTCCGATTTAAAATATGATTTCAGTATTGGATAGTAAAATGATCGAAAAAGGCTATAAAACATAAACTAGTAAATAACGTAAAAACGCAAGCGCAGCTGTCGGCGGGTCGGCAAGTTAGTCATAATCTAAAAAAATCATAGGCATAATTACATTTAGTCGTTGTACGGTTTCACCAAAAAAAGTTGCCTTGTTGTTTTTTAATTAGGATAGATACATTTAGATATGCAATCCACATCCTACAGCATAACCTCCAAATAAATAAGGTTAAACAAGATGACAATGATGTGGTACAATTCTTAGGCCAGCAACAAGTGGTACAATTCTTAGGCCAGCAACAACAATAATTGATCGTTATCAATAAAAATAACAATTGATCGTTATCAACGGATCAACTTATGTCGGTCGTAGTATCGCAATAACACATACACGCACACTAACAGCGTTTTTACAGCAATTGACAGTCCCACACACTGACATTTTACGAAATATTTCTATATTTTATTCAAGAACAACCGACATAGGTCCGACCTCGACAAGCGCTCGCGCGGTACTAAATGGAAAAAGCCGGCGGAATGAAAAAACTACTAAATTATGGTAGTTTTATTTTATTCATAAAAAATTACCAAAACCGTTCTACAAATTAAAATTAATATCATAGTTTAAGCAAATGTTGATAAATATTTTGATATAAATATGACGTCCCATTGATTCAGAACTTCGGAGTTATTGAGGTTTGTTTCGAAGCATTTTCGGTCGATATTAAATTCGGTATATCTTTAGAATAAAAGCATTTAACGAAAATGTACTCTACTCTAAATGAAGAATAGGATATACGTAACATAATAAAAATTAGTTTGATCGCCCATATTCATTAGAATCTACAAATTAGAGCTAAGAAAACAGGTCTTCGAGCGTTTTTTACGAAACATGTATCCGGAGAATGATTATTACTCAATATATAAACAATTTATCTAAAATGTTTCTTACTACTTTTGTAGAGGAGAAAACGAACTATTATAAAGATGTAATTGTAATATCAAACAACTAACGTAAACCATAGAATTAGGACGAGAAAACCGAACAATTTCGCTATTTCCGGTAAAAGGCCTCTTAATCACAATAATTAATAAAAAAAATTCATAAAATTGTAATCCTGAGGATGAGAATATAAATAACTGCCCGAGGTTTAAAGAAGGTCCTCAATTCTAAATAATAAATACGACCTCGAAAACCCCACATGTTTTATCCAGGAAAATCAGCAAAATTGGCTCGCTAGAAACATTTTAAGCTGGCTCTCAATGATTCGCCGGTTACATGTTTCCTGGCGTAAACAGTTAGTAAAGGCGCCACCAGTCTATTTGTCTTTCTGTGCATAAGGGGATTAAACAGTGTGTGGTGAATTTAGGCCTAATCTCTCTCAAAGAGAAGACTTTATGTTCTAGCAGTTCACGGGTACAAATGTATATTGCCATTATCATATGTATCTAACGTAATTTTTATTTTTCTGAAGAATAATGGTTTTAATTTTTTTCGGGCTTTAAAATAGTTAAATCCGTAGGTTTTTAATTCGATTGAAAAAAATAAGCAAAGCAGTGTTGATTAAGTGCTTTAATTCTGAAGCTCGTGGGTTCAATCAAACACAGCCGCGCACCTCAGGATTTTTCTTCAAGAAAATAATATGGAGGCTTTGAAACCACGTGCTCTAAGGTAGAAGGCAAATCGTGAGGAAACCGGCATGATAACTTTTAAAGGTTTGAAAAGTGTTATTGTATCCCAACACCAACCCGCACTTGGCCAGCGTGGTTAAATAAGGCCTAATCTCTCTCGTCAAGGGAGAAGTCCCTGTGTCCCAGCAGTTGGGACGTTAATAAGTATTCTTGCTCATGCTTGTCATCTTGTCCATTTTTGAGTAAGTATATTTATTTTCAATAGTAGTAAAGTTAAGCCGCTGAAGCCTGCTCTAGTGATTGAGTTAATTCGCCCGCTCGTTGATCAACGGCCGGCGGCACAGGCCACCAGCCCGGGCTAATAATCCCTCTATTTGATTGCCACGAAATCAGCTGCTATTTATAACGGATTGAGTGCGCTGTTCGCTATTGCACTATTTTTTGTTTGGTGAAATTTAATAAAGTTATTAAATAATATTTTTTTAAACATTACACGCGCGTTTTTTTGTTCAGAAATTGTGCACTCGTTTGTATTTGATTCAAATTGGACGTTTTTAATTTTAAAAAAAAAACACCTATATTAGTTACCACCCAGCAAGTGCTTATATAATATTAATTTTGTTAAATAAACATTTAATAATTTTAATTATTCATTTCATATTCAGCAAGAAGCCGGATAGTGCCGGCCTTAGAATAGCCCACGCCGTCTCTTCCATTAAAACAAATAATGGGCTCATGGGAGGTTACGAGAAATATGATCAAAATTACAAAGGCTTAGATTCCGTAAATAGCAACAGTGTAATTTTCCTAAACTTCAATAAATACAAGCATGGTGCTCTCCGGTCACATAAGTAATCCTATGGGTACTGATCGCCAATGAGGTATGTTTTCCATTTCTATGCTAATGGGATTTGCCAATGAATAAGGTTTGTGGCACAATCACGAACATTAGCAGTAAAAACACTGCATGCTTTGATTGTTTGGCAAGATCTGCATATTTTTAAAATCAAATTGGTAAGTAGTTGAAACAAAACAAATAGCTATTTTATGTTTTGCCAAAACAAAAAACTGTCTTGTCTAATGAAAATGTAAAATTATGAAATAATAAAATACTATGAGGGCCTATATTTTAAATCATATTTTATGATGCCGATGTATTCCTTCATCTACTGACAAAACCTTCAGTACAAAACCAAAACGCCAAGTACCTAATATTTAAAACGAAAACGAAACTTGAAAACTCTAGCACCGGTTTAATGAATAAGTTGAAACAAACACCTATATGTATTATGTAAAATGTTTTATTTTTAACAAAGTCCTACCATTTTCTAGTTTGTAATATTTACCAGTCTTTCAAACCGATATCATGAAATGTCCCCTAGTTCTTCTGTATGACATAATGTATTGTGATCGGGTATGCCTTGTGAATTTATTTTTCCTATCTCAACGGTATTGTTTCTTTGCACTTCGAGAATGGATTTTCGAAATTGGAATTTTTGTAGTTATTGGAGTGGGGTATTCGTGTCGATAATATTGCTCTTTTAGATGGAGTTTATTGCTTGCTACTAAAACACTTAGACAATTCGATATCAATAATGAAATTCAGTATAACAACACATAAATTATCTAAGTTCCACTGTTAAGCTCCCGTCTCATAATATACCTCATTATTATGTTATTAGGGAATTGATATAATTACCACGCTTACACGATTCTATATTTGAAATTTATAAAACTTTAAGATTTCTAAACATTGCAAAATGTCGGCATTAGCACTTGAAAAATATTCTCCTAAGCTACACTATGCATTCAATTATCATTATGAAGTTAAATAAGTATTTATTTATCTAGTAAGTCAAGTACCATGTCTCTTTGTTCAACAAAACCTACCTCATCATCATCATCACCCTTTTTTCGTTCCCACTGCTGGGAGTCCCTGAATCCTCTCTTGATGAGAGAGATTATTCCATTATTCACCACGCTGCTGGCCGAGGGCGGGTTGGTGAATGACATACATGTCCCTTAAACTTTTCAAAGTTCTCAGAACATGCCGGTTTCCTCACGATGTTTGCATTCACCGTTAGAGCACGTGTTTACAAAGCGCACATAATTTTTTCAAGAACCTACCTACTTGGCTTCTTGTAGGTACACACAATTCTAATAACATAAAATAAGTTGGCAGAAAAGCTATATTAAACTGTATGATTCATTCTCAGGTCATTCCTTCGTATATTCATGCCTAAGCAAATATCTACATCAAAGCTTTTTTTAAGTTGCAATAAATTTCAGCTTAGTTCAGCAAATATGAATTATGTGTGCTCGGCTGAAATAGCAAATGTATGAAAATAAAATGTTTTAAAGAAAATTATGTAACTTATATAAGATTTTACTTACCTACAAAGAAGTGGTTAGAATATTTTTAGACTTTGCAAACATTAAAATACCTACTTTCTTTTTAAATTTGTACGAACAATTTTATAAATAATATTTTCAATGAGAAAACAAAAGTCTTACAACATATAAAAATCTTAAGGCTTGGTCAAAGCTAAATTTTGATCAGGTGCGGCTACTTCCAAAATATAAAAAAAAGTGTTACATACATACACCACCCCGAAACATAATCATACGAAACAAATATAATTATTATACCGTTCTGAGGATAGCATCATACCACGAAAACTGACATTCAATATGCACACTGTGGAATATTAAAATATTCATAATGCACAAGTAGGTTTCATAGACTCAAGTACCTACCCATATTTTTCTATCACACATCCTTACACTCCCTCTGTTGATTTTTGAAGATGTCAACAGAAAAAACATGTTTGCTTTCACGTATTCAGAATTTCCACCGACATGCACCAGTTTTATTTCACGTTGGGGTAAACACTTTCAAAGACTTATTTCCCGCTCGACAAATAAAAATGATATATTTTAATACTTTCCCCCTTCATCCTGTATGATACCTGTCGACGTATGGTGTAAAGGTTCGTGTGAAGAAACGACCGAATATTAACTTTTTCTTTCATAAGGATCGCCCTCTGTGGAACAATTCGTATTTCTAATAGATTTTTTTCTACTTTGGGTTACTTTGTATACCAAATTATAGTAAAACTAAATAATAAATAAGTATAGGTAGATATCACATAGAAATTACTTTCGAGTAAAAAATAAACAGATCTAAACGAAAAGTACCAATTCATTTGAGTGTGCTAAAAATAAGACAAGTTTTGCACGTGGGAGAGATCAATCAGAGTCATTAAAAGTTGGGAAGTTTTACGACAAATAAAAAGTTCTTTAGCAATTATCACAATTAGCTATAGAAATTACTTTTCCGAATTGTGTTCCGCTAAAGTAATATAAATAAAATGTATTTAAATTTAGAGCACAACTTATACACATTTATAAGAACAGGGATCATGGGAGGCCCCCTGGTCTATTTGGTCTATGTGTTTTTATATTATACTAGCTTCCGCCCGCGGCTTCGCCCGCTTGGAAATAAAATAAAAAGTAGTCTATGTTCTTTCTCAGGGTCTAAAGATTCTATGTGCCAAATTTCATCAAAATCGGTTGAGAGGTTTAAGCGGGAAAGCGTAACAGACAGACAGACAGAGTTACTTTCGCATTTACAATATAAGTAAGGATTCAAAATAACCTGTTTGTTTTTATTAAACGTTTTTATGATGCTTTTCACTGTCTTTATTTTTAATTTGAAATAATAAGCAATTAATACAAGGTGTACAAATTTAACACCAAATAATATTTTTACTAAAAGTTTAACCATTACTAACTCCAAGCCATCAGTAATAGCAAGTACTTTCGTAGTTACCAGCCTTTAAGAAAAAAATATTTATTTAATTGGTACTATTTGCCTCCACATGTGATAAGAATCCTGGCTTCTATTTTGGCCATCGAATTAGCATTTACATTCAACATATTATTAAATACTTCCCATAATAGGTTTATCTTTTTATTATTAAACATTATCTTTTTATTTAACTAGTACTTAAACTTCGTAAATTCACGTGAACAAGCTTTATTGACCATCCCAAGCAGTCACGTGGACCAACAGTCAAATCTTCCAAAGTATTTCGTATCAACTGGAATATTAGAAAAGTTTTTCGATACCCTGAATAGTGCCGTCGACGTAAGACACAAATATTGCAACGGAGTCCGTATAATCCTTGGCTCCAAGCCAGTTCACAATATGTAAGCGTAGTTTTCAATGGAGCACGTTCTACTCAATAGCAGGGCGACAATTAAGAGCAGAGGTATTCGTTGTCTATTATCACCTGTTTTATCATCATCATAATAACCCATATAACGAGACTTTATAGCACGAGATTCCTTAATAATGCCCGTAAAAGATCTTTTTGCTATTATTACTTTGTCTTTTTTCTTTTTATAAATGTAACTAGTTTTAATTAATTTTTGGCTTTGTTTTTGTCTGTACTGCAAAGACGCGGATGGAAACTAGGGTTTTTATAAATTACAATTTGATCGCGGCCGCGCCTTCGCCCGCTTTCTCACCTTAAAACTTTCCTGGGGATAATTCAAATTTTACACAACCAAAATCATCTAAATAATGTTGTTCTTGAATTGTAGCGACAACAATAATTTTTATTATTAGTGTGTTTTTATTAGTGGCAACTATTAAAAAAAATCATACACTTCTAGTTGTCTATGTTTCAACTAATTCAATTTAGTATCCAATATTCTAGTATGTGTGTAAACTGTATATTTGATTGGTTATTAACGCTCGGATGAACACGATGGATCTCAAAGCTGAGCTGAAGTCAAATGGGTTAGCAATTTATTGACCCACTTGAGGCTAATTCAAAAATGTTCCTGCAACATCATATTCCAACAGACCATTGTACGTTTCACTACTATGCATGGGTTTCTCTTATAGAACCCATTATACCTAAGTCGTGGGTAATCGTAAAATTATTATAACTTGGCGGGTTTGTGATAACAGTAATATCACACCTCAGTACATACAGTACATAAAACGACCATGTTTGGCGTTTTCTTGTTTAAACCAGTACATAACATTACAGATTTAGAATCCTATGCGTTAATAACTAGTGGTATTTTATATAGTACTAGCTTTCCGCCACGCGGCTTCGCCCGCGTTATAATATATTTTTCTGTTGTAAAAAGTACCATTATGTCCTTCTCCTGGTTCTAAGCTGCCTCCCCACCAAGTTTCAGCCAAATCGATTCAGCTGTTCTTGAGTTATAAATATTGTAACTAACACGACTTTCTTTTATAAGTATATATAGATAGATATTAAGAACTTGTGAAGTCTAATTATATTTATGTAATAGTAGACAGTGGGCAGCAGTTTTGTCACAGGGATTTATTACTCACTCGTCTTGACGTCATCCAAGGGGAATAGATGGGTGGTACTATTCTTAGCCCGATGTTTCGTTAATAGAAATAAAAATTGCGGTGGTGGCTAAGTAAGGTTTCATTCCGAAGATCGTTGTGGGTTCAAACAAAGCTTTGTATTTATCTTCTTAAAAATAGAGCAATTAGAGCAAAATAGAGAATATTGTTTGAGCTCTAAATACAAGTGTTTAAACGGTGAATACAAACATCGTATTTAAACCGGCGTGTTCGGGAATCTTTGAAGAGTTTTAAGAATAGTCATATATATTTATTTCTGTATTGCATAATACAAATCTTAGACATGTCAATGATTACAAATGAATAAAATAAAAAATGACAAATTTACTTACTGCTAAAAAAAAAAAAGAAAAGTGCATATGCATGCTCTTAATGTCCTTTGTGAAACACCATAAGGAACAATGTTTTAATCTTAATACGGTCCCTAGTCATTAGTATTATAAACAAGCTGACTGGGTCGCGACTTCCCCGGTCTAATCTCACTTTTTAAACCTTCCCTGAACTACCACTTGAAATTTTCGTTCGAGACCAAAACCAACTAAATCGGCCCGGCCATCCCGAGTTTTAGCGAGACTAACGAACAACAATTGATTTTATATCTAAGAAGATAAGGTTTTAATTTAATAATTATTGCTATAAAGGGGCTTTGAATATGTGACATTCACAACCCACACTTTTGGTGAATGCCTAATCTTTTTTGTAAGGAGAGAAGTCCCATCCCAGCTGTGGGAACATAAAAATTACTTAAAATGTACAAAACTATTTCATAACTTCATTATTCTACATGATCGTAGTTTTGAATATCCGATATAAATCCTATTTCAGGAATAATGGCCACCCTTTGAGTAACGTTGCGCTATGCAAGATATTAACAACGAATATTCATGCGGGCATATTGAAGTTGGACAATCGGAATTTGTTCTATTGTCATACTGATACCTATACTCTATAGGATTACCTATTGTTCGCCATAAAAGTTATTCAAGAGATATTATCGATGAATTTATATTATTTACGATGTCCTTATTTTATTTTATATAAGTTTGTTGTTCGTTGGAGTTTAGCGGCAATAATACTTACTCAATATTTTTGTTTTTCATGACTGTTTTCTTTTCAGTTATATTCCTGCCAGTTTCCTGCTCTGTAAGCTTTAAAAAGATCTTCGGGTTGGTATTGTATACCAAATAAAGTGTTTTATACACATAATACCTCTATTATTTTACCTTCTCTTTATATTTGAAAATCTTTGTTTGTAGACCAAAATTTTCTTGATTGCCATAGCTATATCAATGAATTATTAAATTGATCATCTTACTTAAATAATGTTTATATTTTATTTATTTATCGCATTCATATTCATCTTACAAAAGTGAAGCTTATGCAATGTGGTCATTTGGTTAAAATAAGTAAGTTACTCTGTAAGGAATAAGTGCCTCGTATGAAAATGAAATTCAATAAATCAGTCCTCACCGTTCCGTTTCACGCGTTAAATACGCTGAGAATAGTGTCCCTTATCAAACAGAAATTACAATGCTTATAGTTACGTTCCATTTCCTATGCTGTTAAGTTGAGAGAGGTCCGAAAGCTCTTTAAGTAAAGATCGTTAGCGCCAGGACATGACAATACACGTTCCATATCCCGACCCGAGCTGTGGGCCTAACACGAGTCTACTACTACTTTTTACAGCTGGATAATACTATAAAGCGAACAAGGCCGCGGAGCGGAGAGCTAGTATTGCATAATAAAATGAAATGCTTAGCCCTTATTTGGGGTTTTATATTATGTGTAATAAAAAATATATATCTATGATGTATATTCTATTAAGTATATCAGAAATCTAGCACCCGTAACACAAGCTTAGAGTTTACCACGGGGCTAGATGTTGCTGTGTGAATTGTCCAGCAATATTTATTTATTATTTATTTATAACATTTTAATGGCCTAGTCAAGGGCCTAGATAGTTTACTTTGGTAAAAATAAATTAAGTGAAGACATGGGGTACCTGAGAAAGTCGAGCTAGTCCCCCAGATGACGTGACATTTCAGCACGCTTCCGGCGTCCGTGCATGAGCCGATGATTCATGAGTTTCTTCAACTTGTCTTGGAATGAGATGTCACTGGCTAAATACAAAAACGTCGTGCCCGAGTGATGCATCGCTGAGGTGTTTTCCGATTTATTTTTCGTTAAACTACAAAAGGGTAGTAACCACGTATTATAAACAACCAAGTGATCTAACGTGGTTCTGTGCAGGCATGCAGAATCACTTATATTTACGTTTCTCAGTAGTATACAGGGACATCTCTCTTGAATTGATTAGGCCTTAAATTGATACGCTGGTCAAGAGTGTGTGGGGAATGTGAGAAATAATTCAGCTTCTTTAAGTATTCATTAAATGCAATTTTTGTTTTAATTCAAATTATGTTGGTTCATAACATAACTATGCTGCTGATAAGGCTTGAAACCTTTGGTTAGAAATTTTTGTCAAAACATTCTATGCTTAGAGTACTAGAGTTTATACTACATATATCTATATGTAGTGTTAAAATATTGTCTAAGAAAATATCTCGTTGTACAGAACAAAACAATTATCAATAGCACATTTTTTAATAATTGACAAATATCAACCAGTTTTATTATTTGTTTGTTAGTTGAGTGTTTTAACGGGCGTGTACCGTGTTATATGTATATTTCATAGTTTGAATATTTCAATGGACATATAAAATAGTTTCGTCAACTAAAAAGTCTGATATTAAATTTGTGTACTCGTAAACTACAGATGGGTCACGTCACGTACCTACCGGCTACGAAATGAAATTGTTGCAAAAATTGCTGCGGCTGCCTAACAGCCTTCACAAACGAATAACGCAATTTCAGTGGTTTTGCAGATTTTATACTTCAATTATTTTTATGATAAAAATTCAGCAGCACATCATTTTATCGTTTTTAAATTACAAAATGTAATAATATTTTTGTACCAAGCCTATTCGGTAGATATAATTAAATTTTAAGTTTATTAGCTGTATTTTTATATTGACAGTTTCAAGTGTTATTTAATGTATCTCTATAAAATAAATAAATTACACATAGTAGATACACTGTACAGCCTGGAAAATGTTTTTCTTAAAACAAACAACAAGTTGCTGCAACAAACTGCAACTAACGTGACGATGCCCGTGTTTATAAGCACATAAAAAATCGAACCACTGTTGGGTTCGAAATCATGACTATTGAAATGAAATTCGATCGACCAACTAAGCAACATAATGTTCTAGGAAACAGACTTAGGGAATATTATTGTGTGAGCTAGACATGTCTGAGGCTGTACAGCACATATAACAACAACGCACATATGGACGGACCGAAGTCGTATTTCGTGAAGGTGGCAATTTAATCAATATTCCCCTTAGGGATGAATTATATTAGACCGGGCCGTGTCCGGGGCGTGCCGTGTAAGTGGCCCGGACGGGGCACGGATTTGAAACGTTACATACATTTTATATGAACCAGTTTATATTACACAGTGCATGATCCGTGGCCCGTCCGGGCCGGTGTAATATAAACTGGTTCATATAAAATGTATGTAACGTTTCAATTCCGTGCCCTGTCCGGGCCACGTACACGGCACGCCCCGGACACGGCCCGGTCTAATATAATTCATCCTATTATTGTATTATATTCACGTATTATAAAGAGCGTTACTACCGCTGGGTCACCGGGACTTTTGACATTGACGAACCCGCAGTTTCCCCAGCATATCATAACACTACCTTTATTTTAGATAATTACCTTACTTATCATCAACCATCTTATACCTTAACTGCCCAATAATAGCCGGCCACCACGCGCTATTAAATGCACTCTCTTATATTTAAAGACATCACGACAACTATCTTCTTCTGTTAAAGACTACCCTGAGTGACAATTTTTAGTGCGTTAGAAACTTTAAAGTATCCAGGTTAGAGCCAGGGAAAGTAGAACATATGTTGGTAAATATTGGCATCTCTCCACTTTCTAAGCTTCGGGTAAATAGCCAGCTGAAGGTCTCCGTCTTGAGCACGTGACTGCCCACGGCAAGCCGGCCCTAATAGCACTGATCTATTGAATCTTGTGCGATTGTATATTGTATGATCAATATTAGGTACGAGAATGGATTGCTAGTGAACACGATGTTTGCTTCAAAGTGTCTGTGGTTTGATTGGAGATAGATCTGCAATAACAAAGCGAGATTTGGGGAAATGGATTAGATAGTTTAATATACTGTCAAAGATTTTTTATTTCCAGATACATAATTACAAAATCAGTTTTTAGGGTTCCGTAGCCAAATGGCAAAAACGGAACCCTTATAGATTCGTCATGTCCGTCCGTCCGTCCGTCTGTCCGTCTGTTCGTCCGTCCGTCCGTATGTCACAGTTTTTCTCCGAAACTATAAGAGCTATAAAGCTGAAATTTGGTAAGTAGATGTATTCCGTAAACCGCACTAAGATTTCATAAAAAAATTGAAAAAAAATAAATTACATTTAGGGGTTACAGTATACATAGGACTGAAACTTAAAAACTTTTTTTTAATCGAACCCATACGTGTGGGGTATCTATGAATAGGTTCAAAAACCATAATAATGTGTTTAACATTATTTAATTCTAAACTTAATAGTTTGGACGTGAGACTCTTCCAAAGTGGAAAACAGAGTGTCCCCCCCCTCTGATATCTAAAATAAGATCATCCTCTTATTCTAGAAAAAATATATATTGTAGATAACCATAAAAACTAACAACGAAAATTGGTTTGAACGAAATCTATCAAGTAGTTTTTTTATAATACGTCATAAACTATTTCATATAAACAATTGCTGCGGAAGCCTACATGGGCGAGTCCGACTCGCACTTGGCCACTTTTATTTATTTTTTGATAAGATATTTAAATGTCAATAGTATACTTCGGAAGAGCGATTCCTCCCAACACAAGTATTACACTTAAAAGGAGGTTTCAAAAGTTGATATCATTATGTGAAACTTTGGTAAAAATAAACAATTTTGTATTTTGTATTTGTATAGATAATTTAGTTTTTAGGTTACATTAACATTGTTAAAGTTATATTGTTAAAGTTACAAATTGTTAAAGTTTGTAACTAGTTAAAAGTTATGTTAATGTATTATTATTAAATCTTTTTTTTTTTTTTTTAATGTTGTTAAGCTATGTTGTTCTAATAGCTTTTGACGGATTGTTGATAAAATATATTAGGGCTGCGTTTTTATTGATCTAATACTTACTTATATTATACAACTGAAGAGTTTGAACGCGCTAATCTCAAGAATCTCGGGAACTGGACTGATTTGGATATTCCTATTGGATAGTAATTTATAGAGAAAGGCTAGGCTATATGAACTATATGTAGGTAGATAATGTACAAAATCGCAAGTGAAGCTGGCGGCTAGTGCAAAATAAAGTGATAAATATCTTTCATCTGTAGTAGACGTAAGTATAATTATTCTTAAAATATTTCAAAGAAAAAGTTTAAACAAAACGTCACAATACAATAGTATTCATAAAATCAAATAATATAATATTCCGTGAACAAGAATGGAACAATCAGAATCTTCAATAGAATAACTTTTGCTCTAAACTGTATTTGCTCTCCTCGGTGCCTCAAGCAGTGCTTGTCTTTTCGCTGAAAGCTACGGACCATTACCCAAGCAGGTCAACTTTTCCAGCTAAATAATAGCTGATTTAAAAATCCAGGCCCCACGAAAGTTGTATTTATATCTAAGTACTTAAACTCTTCGAACTCTAACTGCATTTCGCACAGCCAGCGTTTTTATCCGATGTCGTTTAAAACCTGAAAAAAACTAGAAATGCCCAGTTGCATTTCAAATTAACCAGCTCGACCTTTTGGGTGAACAAATTTAGCGAGTGGACGCAGTGGAAACTAAAAATGCTTGTGAAACAGTAACAGCTAACCTCTTTGCGGGACCTCGCGTTTATTGGTACAATGAAATTAGCATAGTAATGAAAAATATTGGACGACTCGCCGCAACCGAGGCTTCTCCACACCCAATTTATCAGTGGTCGAGAATAAAACAAAATTACATGGCACGACCAGTGTTTACAGCTATGCTGTGTCAGTAAATTAAGTGGTCGCTGTCACGCGCCCGCGGTCGGGTATCTCAGTTGTTAGTCACCATTTATGAGAAAAATTGACAGTGGGAAACAACGGCTTTATGTAAGCTTGTTAGTGTGACAAGGCGAGCTCTATCTTTGTCATTAATTTAAAAAAATGTGCTTTCCATGTGATTATGTGGTTCGGGTGAACTTTCTCTAATTAATTTTGTGTTGAATAGTGGATGAAAACATGGATAGTGTAATTGTTATTAATAATAAATAAATAAATAATAATAAATGATCAAATATTCTACTTAAAGATGGATTGGGCTAGTACTTACTACAGCTACTATAGGGGAGGGGGGGGGCATGACGGGGTACCTAACGTTTAAAGTGTAATAAAATTGTTACTGTTATACTTTCTGAATACTTTTTATTATAATAACCATCTTTGGCAATCAGTCTGTCATAATTTTAGTAATTCTAGGAACACTTGTTACTTATAAGCTAAATATACATCAAAAAGTGAAAAAAGTCCCATCACCCCATCTTGCCCTCAGGCGCGGGTAACATGGGGTACCCCTGCGGGCAAGATGGGGTATGCTTTAGTAGAAGCATCTTATTGTTGACAAAACTCATATAAACGTAGCCTCTTCGTCTTCATCGTCTACACCAGCACAGCCGCAGTGAGCCCATTTGCCACATAAAGAACACGCAGCTCATCCTTCATTTGAGTCCAAATAACGACCTTCACAATACAAACATGGGGTATTTTCGTTGTCATTGTCGCTTTCTGATGATACAGGAGACTTAGCTACTTTTTTCTTCATTGTTGTTTTTCTTTACGCTAGCTTTTTTCTTAGTTTTTTTCAATTCTCGTATTTCTTTTCTTTTTTGTTTATCCTCTTCAATCAGTTTCTTTTTGTTCACCGTTTCTTCCAATTCATGTTTGTAAGGTGACGAAGTAATGATAGCAGTTTTTCCTCGCTTTCTATTTACGCGTGAAGTTCTGCGAGTTGCTGGAAAGGGCATTACTTGCTGCGGACAAAAAAAAAGCTATAAATATATAATAATAAATATATAGCTCAAAGCTATACCCCATCTTGCCCACTCAAGCCAAATGAAACATAAAAAATCATATTAAAAATTCCATGCACGCTAGTGAGAAAAACAATTTCTTACCTGACATTGTAATCACTAGCACACTTCGTTAAGTTTATGCCAAATCTCAACTCCTGATAGCCACGTGAATTTCACCACCGAACTAAGCTGCCAAAATGACAAGGAAAGTGCCAAAATTCTTATTTTTTTAATAAAAAATGACGGGAGCCCGTATTCTGTTTACTTGTTGCACCGACTGATAAGCAACATTTCGGCGCACCGCCACGCGCTAAAACAATCCTGATTGGTCAATTGGTTCGCTGGTAAGTCCCGGTACCCCTTCTTGCCCGCCACCCCGTCTTGCCCCCCCCTCCCCTAATTAATGTTATCGACTGTGGCTGTCGTTGTATATTCAAGTTTTAATCTATCGTGAGAATGGACTAACATGGGGCATAATACTCTAAGCATTTGTTTATAAACACACGAGTAAATCTAGTTACCTATAAAACTGTTCTGTAATTTTTAATCATAAAATTAACAGAACTCTTGTTTACCTACATACGCGAACCAATATTTTAATTACTTGTAAAACACCGGTTTTTCATTAAAGAAAAGCTTGTCAACGATTTTTATCGTAATTTTCCTCTACACTACATATTCAAAGGTTCTTTGTGTATTTTACACGAATAGGTAAATCCCGAATATATTAAAATTTCGCTGCGGTCCTACATTATTCATAGCTACGGCAAGCGACCATCCTTTTGACTCAACAACTATAGAGCTTTAAGTATTCAACTGCGTCTTTGAACTATTAAGCTATTTGTGAATAAAATTTTCTTAAGTTTTCTTTTTAAATGTGGTTATGTTTTTCAGAAAGTCGAACAACCTCCTAACTATGGACCAAGAGCCTGTGATGGCCAGACCTTCCTTTAATTCACAAGCGTGAAAATTCTTTCATGTGTATGTCTAACATAGGTAAGAATAACCCCCAAACATGAAACCTGGATCGCGGTTACTTTGGGAGATACCAACCTTTTACCTGTTATCTCCCAAAGGAACCACGATCCAGGTTTCATGTTTGGGGGTTATTCTTACCTATGTTAGACATACACATGAAAGAATTTTCACGCTTCAGAATTAAAGGAAGGTCTGGCCAGACAGGGCTCTTAGTATAGACTAATAACCTGTGATGGCAAGACCTTCCTTTAATTCTGAAGCGTGAAAATTATTTCATGTGTATGTCTAACATAGGTAAGAATAACCCCCAAACATGAAACCTGGATCGCGGTTCCTTTGGGAGATAACAGGTAAAAGGTTGGTATCTCCCAAAGGAACCGCGATCCAGGTTTCATGTTTGGGGGTTATTCTTACCTATGTTAGACATACACATGAAATAATTTTCACGCTTGTGAATTAAAGGAAGGTCTGGCCATCACGGGCTCTTAGGTTACTATGCTTACAAGACTTTAGCGGATTCTTAAACAACTGACAAACCTTAGAATTTTTCAACTTAAATCTATGACGCTATCATTATAAACAAACCGGTCGCTTATTACTCATAGACATATTGGAGAGTTCTCTCATTTGTCTTGAACTAATTCTAATCTATTTTATAATTACCAAGGTACCTACTTACTACGCCTTTCGCATAGCATGATCATTTACTGCTTTCATTTATTTTGATTTTATTAATATTAACTGATATTAATTGTTTATAATATCAATTTTGTTTTACTGAGTTTCATATTACAATCTGTCTCAGTCCACATAACGTAGTAACCACACGCAACCGCAGGCGAAAACCTAGTTACTGAATAAAATGTTAGACACAATTAACAAGTGAAGTGCTCATAACACTCCTGTTGAGTAGCGTTAGTAGCTTGATAAGTGCTTTAGTAGCTAGACAAGGGTGTAGAGTCAGCTGAAACCTGGCGAATTCTATTTTACACTCTATACAAGGCTAAAAGAGTTGAAAATCGTAAATCGCTTCAAACCTTTTTGAATATCGTTATAATTATAATATCAGCAATATTTTTCTCAACTACATTCTTCACTTACAAAATATGAAAATGCTCGATTGTTGTGTTTGTATTCCGCATGAATTCATATTTCACAAACATTCAAACGTCTAAAATTGGGGTAGAGTGTGAAAATACGGTATTTATGGAGCCGGGTATTACATTTTTATGGCAGCGCAACCTTACTCATATTCGGCCAACTTATTCATAGCTTTTACCCGTAAAACAATGCATCGAGGTCAAACACCATAAACTTCCACATAATATTTTAGATCACGCAACCCTTAGCTCGCTTATCGCTCAAACAGAATCAATTCTGAGTAAAATCTTAAAAGTCACGTTCGGGAGCGTCTTGTCGCATAATCCGCAGGTATCTGTACCTTTAATGAATGAGCTTCATAAAAGCTTTTTGGTTTATTGTAAACAAGGTAAGAATTCATTAGCCGCTAAAGTAACGTCGCCCCTTGTACGTGACTCCGAGGTGATAAAACGTTGTCTAAGGGCCGTCGTCGCTTTAAATTGTTAAAGAAATTTTCTGCTTCAAGAAGGTTCGGTGCTGAACCCAAAAGTTATCATCGATTAAAATTGGCAGGTACAATGGCCTTGAACTTTACCACCTGACATTTCGTCGCATTTCGCTATTGTTAATCTATTTGCGACTAGCTTTCCGCCCGCGGCTTCACCCGCGTTCTAATACACATTCCCGTTATAAAAAGTGTCCTATACCTATCCTTCTCCTAGTGCTACGCTACTTTCTTCACCAATTTTTAAAGGTTCTGCCGTTCTTGAGTTATAAATAGTGTAACTAACACGACTTTCTTTTACAATTATAGATTATATTAGTATATAATATTCATTTTTACATAGGTTAAGACGTTTGCATAACCTTGCTTACATCGAATTGCCGGCACTCTATCTGATAAAATATTTTAAGTAACTTTTTAAAGATATTTTAAGAAAAGTCTTAAGGGTTTTTCACAGAGACAGTAGAAATTGGACAAAAACTTAGTATTAAATCAAGGTTAATTTCATGAAATATACCAAACCCGTTTTTCCTCATAAATAAACTGGTAATCTTTTCCGCCTTGCTCAAATTGAATTTATAGTCAACAAAGCTGTTTCCTGGAGACCACGAAAAGATAAACTGAGATTTGCCAGGGAGCAATTAAAACTTTACCTTAGAACTAAGTTCGTTAGCGGGCTAGTGTTTCCCGAGGAGGGATTATAAACGCAGCGGAGAAATATGTCCGTTCTTACTTTTGAAAGCGTCCTAGATCGAAGCGGCCAACTGGTAAATTAAAGTCAAGAATTACAACACTAATGAAAGTGTCTCGTGTAGATTTACGCCCTCGACGAAGCCCCTTAACTTGAGTATCAAATTAAGCACAATTGATGCCCGAAATTTTGTGTATTAATTTCCTATTACAACTTTTATTCAAACTTACTTAGAATTACTTGGAATTGTTTTCTTCATAAAATAAATACTTACCTACACAATAAGATTTCTTTGCATATAAAATACCTGCTCGAACTTCGTCGAATTCGTAAATCAATCGCGTGTAATCACTTGTGTAAACATAAAGGAACAACAGAATCAGCTCAAACATTGTAACAAATGTCAACATAAACTACAAAGCTGAAAAGACACAACTTTGATCTGTCAAAGCATTATCCGCAGTAGGAAAACTACCGAGCAGGTAAGAGCAATTGTTAGCACGTGTTCCCTTATTACAAGACGCTAGGGACAGAGGTAAAGAAAAGATGACGTTTGTATTTTATGTAAATGTTTCCCTACGTGGGACGTCGGTGGCTGTTTTTAGGGCTGAATTATACTGGGAACCTATTCAGCAGTTTTTGATTCGGAGCTGAATGGGTCATTTTATTTATGAATGCGATGCCTGCGGCGAGTGGAGAGCGGCTCGTAGCTATTTGCCGATAAGTAACCGTCGCTTAACATTTTGTTTGAATAAAACTGGTAAAGTAGATCAAGATGTTTGAGATAGTTTTCAGGCAGAAGTTTTATTTTTATCAAGATCTTTTTGAAGTTACCTTACTTACTGTAACCAAGCAAGAAATTCAATTGTAATTATTCATTTGTGCCGTGTGGTGCAGACCTATGTTCATATATTCGTACCTTATAAATATTCCTGTCTTTAAACTAATGGGATCTCTCGTTCTGTTCTGAATGCACTGCAACTGCCAAACCACAAATATTTTTTATTTTATATCACAAAAGCTCGCCCGTCCGCGGCTTCGCCCTTGGATTGTTTTCTTACGTTTTAAACCTTCCCTGGGCTACTACACTATTTAAAACCAAAACACAATTTTCAAGTTCATGAGTTATAAATAAAAACGAAAAGTGACATTGGTTTTCATAATATTGATGTTAGATGAGGATTTTTTTTTAATAATGGAGCTTTTATAAAGGTGTGTCAGAAAAAAAATTTAAAAGAAGGTAGTTATTTTGTGGAAGTACTTAAATCAACGAATAAAAACACTTGCATGAAGATTTATTGGATTTTCTAAGGTTACTAAAATTTTGTATTTTCAAAGACCAACTTTAATTTACTCGTTTTATGATGGAACTCAACGGGAAGAAAAATATAAAAAACAAATGCCAGAACTATTGCACAAGAAAACATTTTTAAAACGATACACTTTGTTTTTAAAGCCAACAGCTCAACTTGCAGGTGCTTCGAATAATTCAAAGGAAAATTCGGATTAAAAATCACCAGCGGAGAGTTCTTGAATTTATTTTGCGCGACGAAATTGCTGGCGGTTGGCCTTCCTTCCGGGTTTCTTGTACCTACAGATATAAATAGCATGAAATTCTTCCAAGCCACCTCAATTTCATGAATTTTTGTAGCTTCATATTTCGTGACAAATAGTTAGTTGCGCCACCTTGCACTGAAATTGGTTTCCTGGGGAGCGTAGGAATGCATCTTTTCAAATACTTGGGACTCATTTTGTATCTCAAATATAAATCAACTCTAACTGAACTGGTAGTTTATTTATTGTCTGATTTTACTTAGGTATTTGAAAATGAACTGAAGTTTCACAATTTAGAATTGTTTTTATAATTTTATTTTATATTTATAATTTACACTCGAGGACAAGCAGACGCACGGCACACTACCATCCCTACTTAGTAGATATACCGTCCACCCGTACGAAGCGATATTCCTCCACCTTCATTATTCGCACTGCTAAAGTTTGGAATGCGTTGCCTGCTGCTGTTTATCCTGAAACTTACAATCTGGGTCTCTTCAAGACAAGAGTGAATAGGTACTTTCTATGTGCTTGCGATCCATCGGCCACATCGGCGCTTTCCATCAGGTGAGATTGTGGCCAAGCAAGGGTCTATCACCAATAAAAAAAAAGGATCAAGGTTACATTGTGATCTTGTAATTTTTTTTACCATCTTCTAATATACATAAAGCCTAAAAAAGTCAATCACTAAAAACTAAAATAAAGGCATATCTTACACATCTTCAGAATCACGGCCCAGAGTAGAAGCAAATGTAAGCGTCAGTCAGTGTACATATTCACATTATATTCACATATAAAATACGTTTGCGGAAATAAACATCAATTCATCTCAACGCGACATTCATTCTTGCACCCTGCTCATTAGCACGCTCACGCATCATACACTGGATTGATGTCATCATAAAATTTTTTCCTCAAAGATTTTTTCAACCTTTTTGATGGTAACGGATTATTTGAGGAAGTAAACATCGTTTCTGTGATGTGTTAGAAGGATCTTAATACTGAATAGTAATATGGAAGCAGAATAAAAAAATATTATCAGAATTAAATAATGTCCAACTGACGGATAACCTATGAAAGGTTTTATGATAGGTCTATAGATTATCCGGATTAAGTTTCTAAATTTATCATTTCAGTTAGAAAACCTAAGACAAAGTAGTCTCATACAAAAATATTCACATTTTAAACACATCAGTTTTTATCACGGTAATAAAAGAAATACCTGTGGTTCTACAGTATAACATTATATTGCTCTTTTTAATGCAAAAATCCAAGCTTCCTTCCTGCAGTTTCTTACCACCACTATAAATTCTGAAAATTCTGGAAAATCCAGCCTCACCGGATTTTACTTATTTTACGCCGTTTGACTTAGATTCGTAAAACTTTTTCATTTGATGGCACTGGTTAGTTTCGAATAATGCAAGAAGCTTTTAAATAAATACGACTTCTATGGCGCAGCCGTCAAAGGTCTGTCTGCGGTGCAGGTTGCGGATTCAATTCCCGCCCAGGGACGGAAATTTTAACATGGGACCATAGCAATATATATTTATTTTAATTTCTTAATAACTAGATTTGCAATATTGCTGGAAAATTCCCACAGCAACATCACACTACTGGTACAAATTTCTTGGTAAAGTGGTAAATATTATATTGATAAATTAAAATGACCGCGAGTTTCAATTAATTATTTGAGTTGATTACGGTCAGTTGCAGAAACTACCTGAATTAAAAGACACGTTTAAATCGAAATGGGATAATAATTAATTTTACTTTCAAGAACTTAAATGCAAAAAATCATCATGCTTTTATGTGAAGTAATTGGGTAGTTTTCATAATTTAAATATGATACATCAAATACCTGTAATATAAAGGTTCATATTTAAGAGAAAAAAGTTGGTACTATTTTATGGCAACACCTGTCTCCTCATTTTAGTATTATATGTTTCGGAGTGAATTGTCCAGCAGTATTTATTTATTTGCTTTGTATAAAATTTATTTGCCCAAAGCTTATAATAAGATGATGTCCATACAATATCTTACCGTAATCCGATCCAACTCACCATTCCCCAAGGCACAACCAGCCTCAAGACCGCATTTCAATTGTGGTTACACATAAAAACTCGCTAGAGGTTTACCAGATTGAACAACTGCAGGCATTGTGGTTGGTTTTTACTTAAGCTTTAAAAAGCATCTAGAAATCAGTTTATATCTCTGACTCATTATTATAATTGAACTGAAAACTGATCAATTACTGAAGAAGTACCTACCTTGACGGGTTTAGATATATTTGAATTGTCCAGTTATTTTATTTAATATCTATCACAAAGTAAACCCGCAGCCTAACTTAACAAAATACCAGCTTTGCATTGGAAGAGATCGCTCATTAGCGATAAGGCCGCCCATTGTACTTGTTTCTTTTGTTGTTTATGTTGTTTTTGTTTGTTTTTCTTGGTGTAAAATAAAGTGTTTTTGTATTGTATAATTGCAACTTACGTTCCGATCGGTAAGCAAAGGCAACCTCAATCAATACTGCGCTAATTAAAACCGTTCACATATCAGTTATGACAGCGCAATCACGCTCATCAATAATACGAAGGCAGCATGCCCGCACGCAGCCCGACTATAAATCATTGGAATTCGTAACGCTATCGTGAACGTCATTATTCGCCTAATTTGCTACAGTCCAGTTTTGTACAGTTACGTATGTCAAAGGCCTTTGCATATACTCTGTTCATTTTGTCGTTACTGTCGATTCAAACATATGCTTTGCAGTGTGGTTTACACAATAGCACTAAGCAAGGAGGTAACGTGTTGGCTACGCGTGTGGTATACACAGGCTAGGCATACTCGACGTTCTTTATGTGTGGCTTAAAAACAAGTGTCACACTGAGTGTATAAATAAAATAAATCGCGAATAATTATAATTTCCATTTGATACAAAAACGCATAGATATTTTGTGCATATGCATCAATGCACCAATGATGATTGAACGCCAATCAGAAATTTATTCACCCTGAAAATTAAACGAAATTCAAATCGAATACTGTTCAATTCCAATACAGATTTTATATAACCAGTTTTATTGCGTTGATTTTTTATAATGTTGAACACAGAATATACCTGGAGGTGAAATATTTTTTGCTCTAAATACCACCTGTATTGAGAGCAAAGAATTGACTTGCCCCGAAGCGACTTAATTGCTAAAGAAAAATATTTTTCTAACTGTTATTATTGAAAAGTGTTACGTTAAATTAGCAATCCGTGCTTAAATACCACCCTGTTTACACATAATACAATATTAAATCCTAATAACCAAATTAATTTGAAGACAAAACAAGACACCAAGAGAAGCGCTTAACAGTAAGTGCATTCAATGTAAGTCATCTCTTGTGTATTCGATATTCTAACTACAACTACAAGAACTTTGTAGGACAATCTAAAACAAATTAGTTACAGTACAGTAGAATCAAACGGAGTATTTATGTCGAACGCCGTCGGAGCGCGCCGAAATGACGTGACTGAAATACACTGGAACATTATGCAGCTCTATTTAAACATTCTTATTATAAAATAACCTATTCCCTAGATCTTGATGAAAAGTATGCCATGGTGGTCTTAGAATAGTTTAATCATACATTATAATCGCAACTCAACCTAATCAACTCGCCTGATAAGAGTAGTGATAACATCAAACACTCGAAGATTATGCCCAGTTCCAGCTGGGACCCATATTATGCCCCAGCTGTAGGATATAATTCGGGTTATTATGCAGATGTGGGATTTACCTTCTAAAGTAGCCAAATTGTCGTTCACCGGCTTGCTAACATCAATAGATTAACCTGCCATAAAATGAACTAAAGCAATTTGAAAATTTTCATCACGTCATACTCGATAACACCAAAGTACAAACCTGTCAAGGTATGCCCACTCAAGTCCTGACATGGTAACAAAATGCGTAACAGCGTAACAATAAGTAGCTATTTCGTTGACACAACATTGTATTGTTGAAAATTGTTGGGAAAATTCGGGGATTTTGTACTTTTTCCCTGTAGAACACAATCGGATATCATTAGGTTGTTTATGTGTGCGTCAGTGGACGTAGGCTACGTGACTCCGTTGCGTAGCGGCTGTTATCTCGGGAGCTGCTATTTCCATTGATTGGCTTTTAGTTGCGCTCATTGAAGCGTTTAGTGGCCTTTTATCTGTATCACAGTTAGGTTAAATAATTGGTGTTTATTTTGATGAAATACTAGACCTAAAGATAGACTTCCTTTCGTTAAATTTAGTGTTGTCATAGTTTTGTATGACAGATTATGCTTACGCTTACTTTTTAAATTTCGATAAATCTGGATTATCTAGAAGAGCTTATATAAATGTAAGTTTTTAGAGCTCATATTTACTAAAATATTCGCCGTTTTATATATAGCTTCAAAAAATATTATCTTGGCAAAAAAGCAAAAATAAAGAGAAAGAATGTCGTGAATTAAATATCGTAGACTTTACCTCAAACATTCATCAATCTTGGGGCGTTAACATTGTGTCTAGATAGAGTCGTACCACTATCCCTTCACTGGCCCTTATTTCCGTAAAGTCAGCCGTCAAAAGGTCGCCGTAGTCCGATTCTACTACTATCTAAATACAATTTGAATTATTAAAGAAAAGATAACTTACTATACTTACGGGGCTACCTTATAGATTTATTATGAAAATTCCGGCTACGTGTAAAAATATAACTAAAAATATAACCTAGCAACACCTACAAAAAAATTACCGAAATGTACTTTTGCACCTTTTTTGAAAACGAATCCGCCAACAAGGAATCTGCTTTTTTTATTTTTCATAACAATGAGTTAGCTACCAAAAAGATGGAGTCGAGATTCAGCTGTATTTTTTTACCTTCCTCAAGGTACTTTTTAATATTTATTTTAAATATCGCTGCTGTAGTTGGAGAACTAACTAACTAACACATTTTGCGAAATCGACTTTATTGCATTTCTATAAAGTCTAATTCAAGCCGCATCTTTCTGTGTTACTAACGTTTCGCTATCATAATTAATCAAAAAGTTATCTGTAAATTAAACTTACAAGTCGGAACAGATGGAGAAATGAACTTCTCAAAATAGACAAAAAAGTAGCGAAGGAAAATTAAATAACTCAGCCATAAATAGATAAATGAAATCATTGACAAACTTTGCAACAGCGTAAAGTCCATAAGATCACTTAGTTAGTTTTCCCTCGACACATTTATGGTCCAGCAGGACCAATAAAATTGGCAAAATTAAATAAGGTTAGTTAATGAATTATCGCTCGTTATGATTGTGACCATAATGGTTAAATACAAAGGGAATAAAATCACTTAGTTAAATTGTCCACTTAAAGTTTGTGGATTTTGAACAAGTTAAGGACAAGTAAAATTAAATAAGGTATTTTGTTTTAAAGCTTTTGCTTAGTTTTAGCCAAAGTTTGGGTCAAAACTATCCCAAAAGAAGTGACAAATGTTACGCTCTATTCGGATACTTGCTCTGGCCAAAACCGAAACCAATACGACATGTCTGCCTATTTGTTACATCTCGTCCAGACACAGAAGTACTTAAGTACTTCTGCTCGACTACACTTAAAATTGGGTTTGTCTGGAAAAAAAAGAGATACACAAAAGTGTACCTACTCGGTAATTGATTTGAAAGGTATCATGAACAGAACGCGATCTACAAAGCATAACAAAAGTGTTGGCCCATACAATGTTCATGCATTCCTATAAAGACATGATCCACGTCAAGGAACTTGCTAACAAAATAATCAAAAACATCATTAAATTCCGCTACAAGAAAACAGACATACTTAATCTATGCAAAAAAAAAACAATATTCAAGGAATTACACGAATGCTAGGAAAGCTTGCCTTCTATCAGAAAACTATCAGTTTTTGATGAAGGCAAGCTTTTACAAGACGATTTGCAATCGGGCAATGATTCTAAATAGAATAGATGCATAGGGGCAACGATAGGCGCATACAAAATAATTTCAATAGGATTACTAGATACTGGATTTCTGCAGGAATAATAGAATGAATTAAATGTTATATTCTTGCTAAATTTACTTAGTTAAAAGTTTGCTGTCATAGCAATGAAAAGTTGTTCGTTTTTTTCGTTTTATCGTTTTTAATTATGCCAATGAGTCGTTCTGAAATTTGATTTACTATTTGATTTTCCTAAACGAAGACTGAAGAAATGTTGTTTAAGTATTAGATAGTAGGATCTCAGTCCTTTTCGGAAACAAACGTTATGATACAGTTGTAAAACAGTGCACCAGTACTTCCAAGTTTGTTGTTGAAATATTAATAAACATCGTGTTCTTAAAATGTTAGAATGTTGTGTTGTTGTGTATTTTATAAGCAGAAATCATAGCTTAAAGCCATTGAATGGATATCAAGTTTTGAAGTGATTTTATAACGATGAGATGAGACTGAATCAAAATTTATTATTCTAAGCTTACTGTATAGGCTTTTTCATTATAATAGTTTACGTACCTAAGTGTTTTCAGATAATTTATAATTATTGTGTTCTAAACTAAGCTACAATTGTTGTTTCATCATCGTTGATTTTATGAGAAATAGTCGTTTGTTAAGTACCTAACGTAATCATTGATTTTCTAAGTCTGACACTAAATCGGAGGTTTTGAAAGTGAAATAAATCGGAGGTGTTTCAGAGGTTTCCTTATTTTTTTTTCATGCTCTTAATTAAAAGAAATGATAAAGTATTAATTGTCTGGCATTATTTCAAATTATATACATAAAAAATAAAAATCTTTGCAAATGGATAGAATGATTTTACGAATTATAAAGTACATAAGAAGACATTGTAAGATTTCTTTGATGTAGGAAAATTACATAAGGGCGTTTACCGTATGCTTTTTAAGCTTCAGCGCAAAATATTGTCGGAGGAGAAGTAACTAACTAGCATACAAAAGTAACTAACTGACATACACATTCAAAACTCTAGCGAGGGAAAAATACCTAGTTGTTTTATATTTTTTTTCTCACTAACCAATTCCCCAAAAACGTTTATGCTTATGTAAAAACATAGGCAGAGTATTAATTTATAAAATATCAAAAAGTGGACAGTAAATTTTTTTGCCAAAAAAATGTTATCGCTGTTTTTGTCGCAAAAAAACAGTAAATCGCGTTTTTCTCCCGATTTTAGTTTTGTTACTTAGTTAGTTTTCCTTCTACAGCCACGATATGATGTAAAAAGGTGGTTTCACCTTTACTCGTATTTAACTTTATATATAAACAAGAATTATGAGTCTGTCGAAAAGATTCACAACCGAGTCTCGACGATTTTATGTCATAGAACCGAATTAGGCTATCGAACAAATGCAGGTGCCGCAGCCTAATTACCAAAGAGATAGACAGAGATGAAAATATCCCAAGTCTGAGGTTGTGCCTGAGGTAAAAGGAGATAGATAGATCAAGAGTCAATCCGTCAATGTCGCCTCCGGTAATCTTGTACAGCGAGAGTGATAAATCCAAGGAAAGCGTCGATCGCATGATTTTTGCGATTGCTATTTATTAAATGGGTTCAATAAACGCCGTTTTCAATTTCCGAAGTTGTTTGTCATGTAATAATTTCAAATCCGTATTTATCTCGTTACCTTAATGATATAACTTATCTGTATTGCTTTAGTTTAGATTATCCGTTCCACACAGTGCGATAGCGGTTTTGTTGTAACAAGTACCTATAATAAAAACAGAATGTTAACAAACATTATACATAAATGATAAAATAAAATAAAGTTTTTGAATTGCAATGCCCTTTTATAAGAAATACATTTAATAAAATAGCCAGCTTAGCTTAATCTTATTGCTTTATTGATTCCGCAAATTGAAACAATCCCGAAGGAAAAGTTAAGAAACCATAGCATTGTCATAAGAAAAGTTGCGAAGAAAACCACTTTCCTCATGACTGTCTTCGGCGCAATATTGTTGCAAAGTTACCTAAGAAACTAAATTAAAAGGAAACCTCATTTAGTCTAGCAATGACAATGAGTTTATTTGCCCTACAAAAACTAATAAAGGAGACATTTCGTTTCGGACATGTTTGGAGTTGGCAACTACCTACTTGCACTTGTTCTTTATTGATAGTTCTAATACGTGAGCTTTATATGAAAGCGTCCTGTAGAAATAATTCCTTTTTGTGCGCGCTTGATTTAAACAATTACGTAAAAAAAACCTAATGAGATCATCACATTAATATGATTGAGTTGCATAAGTAGTTTGTTTTTTACTATAGTTTTTTAACGAATAAAAGTATAAAAATATATATTATATGCGAGAAAGCTGTTTCTAATATTGTCGGTTAATTAATGTTTTCGATACGTGATAAAGAAAGACATTGAATTTTGAAATTGTGAATGAATTATGAATAAATCCTTAAAACAAAGCCAGTTTGAATTACGCTTAACAGATTTCAAGCCCACTTAAGACAAATGTTGTGTCTATAAAGTCCTGATAAATAAGCAATTTCTCACTAGTAATTCGCATAAAACTAATGGTTCGAAAACGCGACAACTGAAGCGAAAACTTGCGATAAAAGTAATCAAAGTGTCGTTAAAATTATTTTAGTACGCCATCATTCCGGAGCAATTCCCGGCGAGCACCTATAGACGCCTGTAATGACTTATTAAAAATAGTGTTATTGTACATTCTACCACATTTTACCAAACTTTTTGGCAATCGCAATATCAATAGTTGCAACGAATTAAAATAATCTATTGAGTCAGATTGTATAAACCAAAACGTTGGTGAAAATACATCCGATAAAGAAAATATTTTAATTTTTTTTACCCTCAAACTTATTCACGATATTTAAGCAATCATCAAATTTAATGAAATTAAATAATGTTATCATACGTTATGTTACATGGGTACGGGTCTCTCTAATATAACTTCATAAAGGTCTTCGTGAATAAAGTCACCTCGCGGGTGACTTACTACGTTGGCCACATCGCAGTAAGTTAAAAATGTAATGATTTATCTACAAACTAGGACCCTCTATCCCGCTCTAATGAGATCTGGAGACACACTATTCGTCCATAGTCGATAGTGTTAGCTGAGCGTACTCGTAAATCCATAGGCTGTATCGAAGATACAGCGAACGTCAAATATTTGTTTCATTTTTTCGCTCTCCCGAAACAGTTTTCAAATTTATGACACTCGACTCGTCTAGTGCCTGGCCCAAGGGGCTTAACCTGAAATGGACGCGGCCGCCGACGAGGAAAATATATTTCCAAGTTTACTGGTCCATAAATAACTGTAGAGTGACAGGGCGATGATAAACTCCCGGCCGGAGTTCATCTCACATCGCTTACTGAATATTGAGCGAATGTTAAGCCTGTTGTAATTTTTACGACGCAAATGAACTGGCCGTTGTTATGATTTCGCCGTTTTTTGCGCATCTGCTGATTTTGGGGTGTTATTTCTGTCTGCGAGAGTGTGTATCGGTTCATTTTTGTTATAGTTTTTGTAGTGGAGTGTGGCCTCATTAATCGAAGTTTTATTAGCACAAGTTCTTGACGGTACCATGAAACGTTCTTCACCTTTTTTCCTGTCATCTTTGTCTGATTTTATATTTTTTAAACAATTCATGTATTAATTTAAAACATTTGAAATATTTTTTGTATTTCTAATGAATTTTATGAATGTTATTTTATGAAGCTCACTCATCATTGAAATACACCCTTTTCATTTTAAGTTTCACCAAAACACACACAATAAAGGAGATCTTTAAGTTTTAGACGAAGAAAGACTAACATAGGAATAAAATAAACATTTACTTGACAAAGAAGTCTACTTTCCAAAGCAGTATATTGTATTTAACCGAGCAGGTAGATAAAGATACATTTGGAACAATGTTTCTCAAAGTTTCCAATACAACAAGCTATCTTAAGTTTACTTTTTATTCAGTGTGCCGGATGTATTTTGCAGCTTTCTTAGGAAACACAGTAGCAGATAAATAGTGTTTCAATTATATATTTCTTTTAAAAACAAATTTCAAAAATCTGCTATTTGTAAGTTGGATATACATATTATATTATCATTGATTACTTTGTCAACTACCAACGCAAATATTTATTAAATATTTTAATTATGCATGTTTGTGCCTTTTGTATGTAGCGCATTATAAAACTTTTACCTTTACCCCAGGTTAGTATTATTTATAACTCTTAACGTTTATTTTCATAAATATATAGTGTGGGAGAAGTAACTACTTACGAAAAGCTAGTACTGTATTTTTAAATTTTACATCGGCAAAATCCGGATATCTGCTCAATACTGTTCAGTTCAGACTTCTTTTGTCTCAGCAGTCTTTGTTTACTTTACAATGAAATAAATACAAAAAGGCTTGAAATTCGTTAACAAGCTACTAGGAACACTTTTTATTACAGAACAATTTAATTTCGTGGAATTTATTTACTACAAGTTTTAGGTACTTACATATTTTTTTGTTATAGAAATATATATCTACATGTACCAATTTAATCACCATAACGAAGTTGATGTGAATTCGTTATAATGAAGTATACTGACAATTTGCCTTGGCTGTAATATTATGGTAAATCTGATTAGGAGACGCGCGCCGCGAACCGTGCTGCCTGCAATTCTTTATACGGAAGAAAATTTAACGCTTTGTTACGAGTTTGGGCAATCGTTACCATTTTCAGTAATATTTTTCGAACGTGTAAATTCCGAGACCACATAACTAAACTACGTATTAATGTATTTGCTGTCATTAAAACAGCCGTGACCTAGTGAGAGGTCTCAAAAGGTGTTAATGCAATAATTTATCAGTTCAAAAAGGTTGATGCAAATTTGAAAAAAATTATATCATAATTGAATTGGTCAAATGAAGTTCAAATTGCTCTAGAAATGCTCTCTCTCAAATTTGATTTTACAATATAAAATAATCTAGGCGACATGTCGGTTATTCAATTTCGACAATTTTTTAGAGATCTTTGTTGACATCAGAACCTATTCCGATGTTTTGTTACGTTACTACGCGTTTATTATCGCGTTTATCAGCTACGTAGTGGCTAAGCCATCTCTAGTAGATAGGATGGAAGTAATAAGTATTATCTACAAAGCCATCAATACCTTCGACCATTAAACGCGTTCAAGTTGCGAAGCAGCGGTCGAAGCGGTCAAGCAAACCTCTCCATCTTAACCTATCTTGGAATTCACGGGTGGCTGCCTTTCGGGCTGGTCATGTGATCACATATCTTGGAAAACTTTGGCGTAAACATTGTTATTGGGGCTCTTCTAACGGTTGCTCCGATTAATGGTTTAGGAAGGGTGATTCTTATATAAAACTAGCTGACCCGCCCGCCCGCTTTATTCCCATGTTTTCGCACCTTAAAAACCTTCCTTGGGCGAAACTTTTTAAACGACTGTTTTAAAACATATAATATCAGCCTAACTGTTCATGAGTTAGTTCTTTAATTCGTTTCAGTAAATAGATAACAATTGTACTTAAGCTGTATAATAAATATGTAAAATATAATATAAATAATGTTTATCATTTTTTAAACAGGAAAAGAAATAAAAGTTTTAATTAACTAAATTTTAGTATATTACCGTGCTAGTTAGAACCTGTGTTACGGACTCGCAGAACCATGTAAGTTATAACTCAATATACACCAAGATAATCGTATACCAACACAAACCATGCCGGCTTCGGCCTAGAGATATCAGTTTAATAATTTGTACTCCATTTTCGCCAATACCCAATATTGAATTTCACGACACACATTCAAGCAATATTATTTATTGGGAAACTTGGTTTGCCTTGCCGTAACTATCTGAACAAGTAAGTTGTTTTGGCATGAGTGGGGTTTGGTGCGATTGTGCACGTAAGTATTTAATTTAGTTTTAATTTTGTATAGATTTTATATTTTACGAGCATGAATCGGGTAACATTAATAAGTAACCATAATACAAATGTTTTATATGTTCTCGGTATTCCGCCTTTCCAATTTTAATAAATTATTTCATGATCTGACTTTAAAATAATTTTGTATTTTTTGTGTTTTTAATTCAGGTTGTTTTTATGTCATACCAAATATGTTTTTATTTCTAGGGTTGGTAGATTAACTGATTTGAAATTAAACGATACTTTTTTTACGCTTCATATTTGAATAATGGCCATATAAGAATAATACAAAGGCTTTTCAAAAAACTGTAAGACTGTAACAAAAAAATTATGAAAGCTATGTGGAGCTTAGAATATTATTCTGCGACCGAACGTGAAATGTCTGGCCACCCTTGTTCACAGAATCTGAACAAAATCACTATCCGGTCGTTTGCTATGCAAAACATTTGCCAATATTAGTTTCCAATAACACAATTAGACAATTAGACCTTGTTTTAGTCGGTCGGTCGGTTAAATGTATTGTTCCAATCTTAAGTCGTATTACCTGAACATAATTTATATTTATTATTTATAAAAGTTAAATTTCAGATTATAATTCTGTTTCATATTTAAGTGATACTTTTTTTATCAAATGTTAGAGTGATAAGAATTTAGGTTTTTAAAAAGCCGTGTTGGCTCTTTTTTAAAATCTGCTGGGAAATACTGGAAGAAGCTCTGTATCGTGAAGACACGCCAATAAATAACTTAGTAACCTACTTCTGTACAATTATTGGCTACATATACAAAATAGATATAATAAAAAGAAATACGGCTTATTTGTATTAGATGAATATTATAGATTTATTAGCTTTGGTAGTAATTGTATTTTTTCGTTAAAGTATAATTTTCCTACAAGCCAGTAAAATGAGATAAATTATAGAGAAAACATACACATATCGGCATCAATGATCAAAGTAATTCTGAAAACGGACAAAATCACTTACCTACTTATTCGGTTGCCCTAAGCTCCGGGCTGACTCACAAATTACATAAAAAGATAAGTCCCCGCTTTTAACTCCCGATAAATTGGATATTTTGGAAGTTTTCTTTGAACATGTGAAATATCAATATTTCTCTCGGTTTTCTTGGCGTAATTTTATTTTGCGACTGTTTGTTGAGCCTTCTTTCATCGCAATGCTTTTTATGTGTTTATTTACGGAGTTGTGCAAAAATATTTTTTATCACTACAAATTCCGACAGTGTGGTTGATATGTACAAACTAGTCTAGATGTTTATTTTTTGTTGTGGTATGTTTGCCGGTCTAGTCTTTACATACTCCTTTTCTATATCTTATAAATATAATATAAGAGCTTAACACATTTACCTAAGATCACGCACCATGCCACACCATCCTTTAGGACCATGCTGGAATGAATACCTCGGGCACTGACAGTGTTAGTAGGTCTAGGATATTTACAGCGCTAAGTTTAAACTGATCAGCTCGATTAAAAAATCTCTTCGATAGTAAATAAACTGTTTTAACTGAACTTTTAATAAAACCCGCAATTGCATTATCTACACAAGATGTTGTGTAGTAGATGCAATTGTGAGTATGTCGTGTAACAGCAACAACTGCGTAGGAGACACTACTGTGAAACTGCGATTTTGGCGTAGGTCTTGATGATGATCACGTTCTCATACGTTAGACACCTGACCTTTATGGATTTGAGAACCATCTCCAGAGCCATCTCTTTTTATGAAAGAGAACTTGGAAATCCTAACTCGTCGTAATTTTTTAATTGCATTGATCACACAAGACCATAGACAAGAGCTTTCAAATTGATGGTCTCAAAACTAAAACGCCATTTAGCTTAGCTACTACGACTTTCCATCGTATTCCTTAGCCCTCGATATTTCTTCTGTTGTTAGAGCCTGAGTGAAATCGGCTTTGCTGCTAATCCTTTACTCGCCTTATTTGATCTTGTTATCTTTTAAATCAAAACGGAAGCCTTTCAGTTTATATTATTTTCGTAACTGCCAATATTGGATTTTCCTATCGGTTTTATAACAATAAAGTGGGCGAAGCCGCAGGCGGGTCAGCTAGTGACGTAATCAAATAAAATATTCCCATTGATTATACAAACTCGAATGTAAAAAATAGTATTTTGTTTACCTAATAATTATTCAAATAAGGATAAGATAAAAGATAAAATTATTCATTACTACAAAAAACGCTACAATGCCTTAAAATAGTAATATAGTTAATATAGTATACCTTAATATAGTATACTTTGGGTATGTTTTTAATGGATATTCCAGTATCTCCAATGTAAATTCGACAAAGCTCGTTTCAGAGATTTTTCAATTTATTCCCGAGACACAAAACACAAACAATTTCCATTTTTGGGTTTGAATAAAAAAACAAAAGAAAGTCGCACACTCACAGCTGAGTCATCGGAACGTCAGCGCAGGAAACAAAACGGCATTACATTACAAAAAAGCGGTATCATTATGACTTGCAATCGGCCAGTCACACCCCCAAGGCCCAATGGCCGGCCGCTATCTCATCACGTGACTCCGCGTTTGATTGTTTATGGCTAGAGGGAAAACGATATCATGGGGAGGCGGTATGCCGGCATACCTTATCTATGGAATCAGTAGGGTTGCCAATGGCGGAAAACTAAAATTATTTCAGTGTCTGCTTTGGGTTAAAACTGTAATAAAATACATTTATATAAACAAAGCATGCCATGTTCATCATAAAAACTAATGTTTACGTCCCACTTTTGGGCTAGGCTAAGACTAGATGAGCATTATATGTTTGTAAAAAGTGTATGTAATTTTAACGTGATTATGTGCAAACAATATTTTTTATTAATATTATACTAGCTATCCGCCCGCTTCTTCCCCCGATTTATTCCCATGTCCACATCCTTCCCTGACAACAAGTTTTAAAGCAAAAATCACCGAAGTCGTTCTTGAGATATAAAATTACAACGAAAATTGGCATACATTTTTATATATGAGAATAATATTCTTGTTTACTATTGTTTTTAAAACTATTTTTTATTTACTGGCATAAAGATGCCAGTAAATAGGCATAAAGATGCCAGTAAATAAAAATAGTTTTAAAAAAATATTGACAACCCTTAGAACTCCATTTTACCCGGCAAAATATAGCAGTTCTTGGCCAGAAAAGTAACTATAGGATTCTGACTTAGCAAAAAATTAAGTCATTGTTTATATGTTATTTAACCTTAACTTGATAATTTTGTTAAATATTTATATATTATTATTCTGCCATAGATATACATATTTCTGTAATAATTTACTGATTCGTTTGATAATAGATAATTCATAATGGATAAAACCAATTAACTTCAAGAAAGAAATCTTTAACTACTTAGTTCGCTTCATAAATACTATCTTCTTAAATTAAAAGTAGGTTCTCGAGGTAAAAACTTTACAAAGTTGAAATCTTCCTAGATTGCTCAACTTTTAGCTGGTTATTCAGATAATAATTTATTCATAGTCATGCCAGTTTAAAAGTGCAACTCTTTTAACAGCTATAATTAAAGTTTCATTAACAGGCTATCAAGTAGGATGGATGTTATGTGTATAATGACCTGACTCATATTGCACATGGGACTCTTCAAACGATTTTACGAATTTTGCAAACTCTAATTAACATATTGGCAGAGCCGGATATGTACCGAACAACTACTTTTAAACTTAAAAAAATATCAATCCTATTTACGTTCTCACTGCTGGGACACAGGGACTTCTCTCTTGACGAGAGAGATGAAGCCGTAATTAAAAAAAACCAGAAAACACGGCTGGTTTTGATCCCACATAAATAAATAAATACCCACAAAAAACATAAAAATAAATCAAATCAAACAGAAGTTTCTGCGATAACGAATTTGAACACACCGCACATGCTTATAACGATCTATTTACTACTCCATCTTAAACAAATCCAATTTTTATAAACCTTTATCTGTTCTGTACAGAAAATCGAGCTGAAATCTTTGCCCTGAATGGTGTGGTGTAGCGGTTGTGAGTTGTAAACAAGCCCAGTTGAGTTTAGAGTCCACAATAATGAAGCAAGTTGCTGCATCAAACTTTGAGATTCACGCTTAGCTGTATATTTAGTCCCCTTTGTCGAAATCTCATCATTATCATTTCTATCTAAGTATACATACGAATCAACAACTTCAATATTTATACATTGTAGTGGAGATAAAATTGGTTGGAGCTTCGGTAAAGATTAAGCTCTATTTTAATTTGTTCGACTATTATAATATCATATAAAATTAATTCATCTGACGACCTCTGTGGCGCAGCGGGCGAAGGTTTGCCTGCGTCGCAAGAAGATGATTCCAGCCAAATAATTCCTATAATATTAGATATCTAGCACCCGTAATATTGTCCAGCCATATTTATTAATTATTTTATCACCCACCAAAACTAAGTTTATTATTAAAAATACACTATATCAGCCTAATTTACTATTTTACTCGCTTATTTACACAATCGCAAAAGCACCCACGCAATACCCATCGCTATTTCCCTCATTTACTTACACCTAATATCCACACTACATTTTGCTCACGCACGACACTCATACATTTAGTACCTGCTTATTGGCAGAACCAAAGAAAATCCAGCCGGTTCGTGAACTAATAAGACAGGTTATATTTCTCTAGTGAGAATTGCGCACAGCTGTTTTCAGCTCATAACAGGGACGTTAAAGCTCCACTGCTATGCTATGTGGCTCACTGCTTCTTTCAAACGTGCTTTAAATGTCATGAACGAAAGAACTTGAGGAAATTAACAAAATGAAATTTCCTTCCAAAGAGGATATTAACGGTGACTTTGAGAGGTTCTGTTTAGTGGAAACTTGCGACAGTATTAAAATTTTAGTGTTTCGATTAAATTTTGAAGTTTGATATTGTTTGTTAAATTGTAAGACATTGTGGTTGCTTTTAGGTAAAGTGTGAAATACAATTTAACTTATTTATTACACTAGTGCTTGTTCTGAATATAAATAAAACATCGGAATGATAATGATATCGAATATGTCATAACTAAAAACCGAATTAATATCACCAGTATACCTATTTACAAAGAATCAAGTTTTTGTGATTTGTATAATATTCCAAACCTTCGACACACGCCTGCCTTACAGCCCACCTATAACCACCCCCAAACAAGCTACAGTAAAACAAAAATAAATTCCATTTCTACTTTGTACAGCAATACAATGTCCGTCTGAACGATGCATACGAATAAAAACTTCACTTAGCTCATAAAGTAGTTCAGATTTACAACCGCAAACAACTGGTACTACATACTATTGTAGAAGTGTGAACATACTGAGCGGCATATACGAAGTTGAAAGCCTGATTTTCTGAAATGCTGAGGACTCAGATCTTCTTAGTTATGTTTCTATGTAGTAAATCGACATTTTCATTCAAACGACAAAACAAATTCTAACAAAACTAGCTTTGATTGTACGAAGTACTCTGCGATTGATCCAATTCAAGATTCAAGATAACTATATAAAATTTTATTAAAATTAGTTTAGTAGTTTTGTCGTGAAAGACGGACAAATAAACAGACTCACGCACTTTCTTCACTTTTACTGAAACCCAATCAATCCTAAACATAACATAGTATACCATTTGCTTTAGCTTCTAAGGAAATTCTTGTCGACGGTGTGGGAAATTAGATATAATTTTCAGCCAACAAATTTCAAGCTTTGACACTTATGCCTCTTATGAGAATCAGGCTCTGGCTCGTAAACGCTAAACCTTTATTATCGACGTTACTAAATGCATTATTTACTAAGAAATTTATTGCTTTTGTCACACCTGTGGCCGCGATAAACTGCTGCCGTTTAGCTTTCGTACGTTTCGCTTATTGACTTACCGCAGAAACTCAACAGAAACCTTTCAGTGAACGCAAAAGTTACATATAAACATAAACGGGATTTTGGCTGGGTATCGAAAATAAAACTAAAATGTCCGGAGGCAGGGAGAGATCTACCGTGAATTAGCTATTGTCAGCTTCGTGCTGGTCTGTTACTATTCTCACCTACTGCGATCATTAGAACGCCTGATCGGCGTTGCGATTATTATAACATTTTTTCCAAATAAAGGAGATCTATGAAAAGTTAACGGTGCTGAAGATAGTTGATGCCATCATCGAATGACAAATCTTTTTAAGAAACAAAATTCATTCACATGTTACAGGTTTCCATAGACTGTGTTCGATAATTTTGACACTCACGGAATTAAATGCTGATATAATATATTTACCAAAAAACAACAAGGTTCGAAAAAAAGCTCTAGAAACAATTTATAAGGCAATGAAAAATGACATCATGAAAAGCTCCGCAAACAAACAGAAGGAAAAACCATTCCAAATTGAGAGCTCAGCTCCAAGGCTCTTTCAAAATTGAATATTTGTAATGAATGGACGATAAATTAAGCGGCTCATTTGACCGAATGAATGGGGCCGTAATAGACTGCCAACTGTCGTCACTCCACAAAAGAAATGTAGGAGCTTGGAGCGTTTCTTTGTTCTTGGTAAATCGAGTACTGCAGTCGTTTGTCGACCTTATATCACGGTGATTCGACATTTATGGCCCGACCTGAGCTAACTGGCCGTAACTCTTCATTCGGGTATGGGCTGCTATCGGTTTTTACCGAAGACCTAAGAAAGGGCTAAATAAGTAGGATATTTTTTCTAAGATCAGAATGCAAAATACTTCTTTTACTTCTTTGTATTTTTTCTCTTATTATTATTATTATTAATTTAAAAGTTTACATAACCAACATTATTGTTTATTTACATGAATATGTTATGAATAAAATTAGGTACAATCATAAAGTTTTATTTAACTCTGCAATTTTAAATACCTATTAAAACAATAGGAAAACTTTGTCAATAAAGAAGTAAATCAATCTCTCTGTGCCATACAAGGACACATAAGCCGCAGTACGCATGTGAGATGTAAATCCAAGTCTCGGGGAACTCAATATTCCCGATGAGGTAATTGAAAGCTTAAAGGAATTTATTTTCAATTTCCTATGACAAGAGGTTTTCCATCTATGATACATCATAGAGAACAGAACGCTATGGATTCTGTATTTGAAGTCTGATTGTCGGATACAATGTTGACAATCGCAATCCTTAGAAATATTAAAAACGTGTAAGTTTGTGAGTATGGATGTTGCTTCTCTTACACGCAAAAACGACTGAACAGATTTTTTATACCTTTATGGTAATGATCTCGCAAACCGTACCCTTATTTTATATTGTTATTAAAAAAAAATACTAATACTTACCACGGGGCTAATTGTTGCTGCGTGAATTATTATTGTCCGGCAATATTTATTTATTTCTACTATTATAAATGGGAAAGTGTGTCTGTGTGTCTATTTTCCGTTTTTCACAGCAAAACGGAACAACGAATTGACGTGATTTTCAGATATTTTAATATTCATATTTCATAAGTTCCTATGGTGTATAAATGATTTCAATTCTAACCAAACTTACGTACGAAGTTACGTACAAAGTTTCAGAGCATATTCCTACCCGCACCATCAAAAGGATATTAATCAAGTACACCGCGTCTCGAATATGATTTATGAAGTATACTTTTATCTAAACAATCGATACAGTCGGTCGGGCCGCGTCATACAGGCAATCTATCATGGTTATCTCTCCCTACCCACATTGTGGTGCGGTGGACCACGTGCCTGAAAAGAAATAACTGGCCGCGAGGTGTTACACTACTTTATCATTATGGATATCTGTAGATTTAATTTTAATGGTTGATAGACCCGTGCTTTACCACAATCTCACCTTATAAATAATAGTTAGGGCTGAATTCAAAAATAATTTGGGACGAATGTAGATTTTTCTATGCGGGCCGATATTTACGGGACGAATGTGGACTAAATCATGGAAAGTGTCGATGTGGCCGAGAATGGATCGCATGGGTCTAGAAGGTACCTATTCACTGTATTCCAGTATAGACCCAGATTGTATGTTTCAGGTAAAACAGCAGCAAGCAACGCACAATTTACTATGAAGATGATCTTTACTCATTTTTAATACCAAAAAAGAAACAAAAAAGTACTCAAAGACTAAGCTCGAACATTAATGTAGGTAATCAATATAAATATACTACTAGGAGTAGGGATATAAATGTAAAATATAATCTTGTTATATAATATTAAAGATAAAATAAAAGGTTTAAATAATTACCATATCTAGTTTTATCGAAGTTATCTGTAGTTTTAGTATAGGTATAGTATAGGTTTGACCTTAACTTCAAAAGTAGGGCAAATAATTCCGACTTCAAAGATCGCTAATCTAATAGCCTGATTATCTACGAGTTGAACTAACGAGTTAACATCTCAGAGTTGCCGTGAACAAACACAACTTAATGGGTTCATTACATAGATTCTACGAGCTCTGGATGTGATAATGAATTTTAAATGGAATTGAAATTGTTCTATTTAATGTGAAGTCATTTGGACGCAACGTTTCAGTATAAGCTGGTTTTAATCGAAAATTATAAAGATTCGTCTATTTTTTTTAATTGGAGTTTTTATAGATATCTTTTAATATGTGTACCTACTTTATACTTTGTTCTACTACTACAATGTAATCAATTAAAAAAAAAAACATATTTTGAAATTATTAATATTAAATATTATTAGTCAAAAATTATGTGTCAGAAGTAAATTTAATTTAAAAAACAATTCAATTTAGATTTTTGAAATATTTACGGAGAGCTGTTGGTCGAGAAGTGGATAACATATTGCTGATTCGCAAACGTGCCAAAATGAGTTTCGCCACTTCCATCAAAGAAATCACTAATTCCATGCTGTTTGATATTGATGCGTGTTCCTGACATTTCCTTGCCTAGTGACCCTTAGGATCGGGTTCGCTCGTTCCCGTCAAGAGGTCCTGCCTCTTGAAGGCCCATGGCCCTTTTAGTTGGTTACTTTGAATGCTTTGCGGTACCGGACGTGTTAAACTTGCACGGGTAACTTAGTCTGGCGGAGTCATGTTTGGGAGTAATTCTGATTTAAGTATCGTGTTGTGTACGTTTAGGTGATGATTTATGTAGGTAATTTATGTATTATGTATTTCTCACGGGACATCGTGAACATTATTCGCGGCTAATTGACTCTAGAATAGTATTCTCTGAATACCGGCACTTACGGTGAGAGAAGAGGCGAGATATTATTAGATAAATCTTATCGTTTACATTATATTTCTTATATTTTTCCCAGATACTTACCACTTCCAAAACCCATGCTGGGTTTTAGTAATCATCTAACTTAATCATACAATTAGGTCTAATACATCGTTTAGGTAATTTTTAGATAAAATTGTACGTAAAAACATTTTTTATCCGTTATGGAATCATATAAAAGTGCTTTAACAATTAAATGTTAATAATCGATTAAAGCAAATCTTATAACATTCCCAAAAACCTTTTTTGGTAACCTCACTGCGAAAAAGTCCTAAGTTCTACGCAAATAAATGATTGAGCTTTTTTCTAAATCACCGTTTGAGGGTGATTTGTTATCAACTTATCAAGAATCCATCAAGCTTGTAATGATAAAAGGGGAATCAAATCTATCTCCCTCGACATTTAAGTAATCCTTTTAAAATACTGGAGAAGCTATCAAGATTGTTCTTTACTCGACTTTTGTTAAAAAAAATTGTATAAATATATTTGTGGGGTTATAAGATCGAAGAATAATAGTTACCCCAATGTCATCAAAATTTGATAATTCAATGATTAAATGAAGGTGCTTGGAGTGGTTTGAAACCACGACATTTGAAATGAAAGTCAACTGTGCCTCCACTTAGCCAACACGACTTTTAGGAACCCAGAGGTTACTGTTAATCTTTAAAGTCCATAGAGTTAAAGATCCACAGTGACATTATTATTTCCCAAACTATATCGGGGACAGACTGCGCCCTGCATTAATCAAAGTCAGCGGTCTCGCGTTTCGGATCAGTTGCAAACCAGTCAGAGGCGCTAAGAGATTGAACAGTCTGTCAAGATTGGAAACTTGTACAAACTTGTCTCATAATGGAGTTCTAAATGGTGCTCTGTTTATTTTAATGGAATAAAGATTTGCCTGGTGAGTTCCTGAAACGACTAATTGAGGAGTGTATTGCTCGAATGATAACTGTTTGTTGTTTTTATAACTGATGAGGACTTTTTTTTAGGGACCTTTTCAAGGTAACTTTATACTTGATCGCATACCTAGTAAAATTACTTCACTTTGAACTTGGACTTGGACAAAAAAAAGCATTTAAATGAATAATATCTTATTTTGCAAAAAATCATGAAAATAACCATGTTCTCGTTATCATGAGTTTGTTTATAAAAGACCTTATGGATTTTAGACGATCTTGATCGACAAGTTCTGTTGTTAAGTAAGTATGCTGTGAACTTACTGTTTTTGAATTAAAAGTTTAAAGAGCCAAACAAAGCCAAATAGCTCAAACTAATTATAAGCGCTGCTTACCAGCCTGCAAACGCTACAAACTACATCGCTAGTTAAAGGAAAAATCTCTATAATTAGTCTCAGCACAAAATAAAAACATAAAACTTAACAAGCGAATCATTTGAACAAGAAGCGGGGTTGGCTTGAAACCAAAAACAGTGCGGCTTTCTGCTAGAACCTACCGCTACATCTGATCCCAGTTTAATTAGAGACAATGCCTTGACTCCTGCCAAATTCACGAAACACGGCATTTTGGGTTACAATAGTTACTAGCTACGACCTACTGATCTAGAGGCTAGACTCGCCTTGAATACATTACTAGCCCAGGGTGAACTTTAGACTCCTCAGTGCTATTAATTTATTGTTATACTGAACAAAAACTTGTAAAAGTGTAAACGTGCAAGAGTAAGATTTAGACGTTACGCGTATCAAATATAAGATTTGTTATTTTATTGTTTTTCATATAAAATTTGACCTTTACAATCTTTCTTCTTCGTAAGCTAGAAATAAAGCCTAAAAATATTTTAGAATTTCACAAAATAGTAAGAATATACTATGTTTTTTATAATTAAATAATAATTATATTTCATTCAATCAATCTTTGATATAAATATGGCAAACAATTAATTTAATTTGCCTTCAGTAAGTCAGAAATACCACGGCTCGACCGCAAGCAGTGTTCGGTCTGGTGAGTTGCCCAAACTCATTGGCGATTCACAAAGCGGCATAAACAAACTCTCACATTATTCCGTTAACTTACACACGCCTTGTGTGTCTGACCCCGTTCTAGCCTTTAACTGGGACCTAAAAGTGCGGCAGTGCTATTAAAACTTGGAGCCAAAGAGGGTCGTTAGAGCACTGTACTTTTGCTACGCAGCTACGAATGGAATATCAATGGAAGTGCTTTTTGAATCTGAAAATTTTGTGTTTAATGCTTATTATATATTCCTATCTTTAATCGTGTCTGGCTAACCATCCAATAGTTTTAACTGCGGAAAAATTAAAAAAAGAAAAGAAATTATTTGGTGTATCTTCTTCTTAGTCGGTATCACTCTTGGCGGAGTGGTTGGTCGTGGTCATCATTTAGTGGTTTTTTGGTGGCAAGCTTCACAAAACTCCTCTCTGATGGCCTTTCTGGTGTAATCGTTTAGTGATGATGAGTCATAAGGTGTAAGTATAGCCACTAACTAATATCATACACATACAACAAATAATAACAAACGAATAAAAAAAAACAACGAAAAGGGTGATTTTTAACAAAGTCGATTTACCTACCTCAATAAAAGGTTTTAACATAATATATCGAGCCAAAAATATGCATCAGTCGTGATCAAAACATAATCTAGAATATTGTTGTTTTGAGAGTAATCAACAATGTAATAAACATCCAGCGGTCTCATCGAACAGTTTCTTCTGTGCCCATTTCTTGCAAATGAGAAAATATATTCATGAAACTTGCGCAATACGAAAATAACATTTTGCCATATCGCCTCTAATGTGGCAGCTTAGCTCAGTGTGCAGCCGACTACACAGTGCGTTGAAGTTTGTCTTACTACCACAATGAAAATATTATTAGCTTATTTTACGGACAATAGAATTCAGTCAACAGGAAATATGCTTTCAACTTTGTGGATTATGCTTGGATCTGTTTATTTTTGTGATGGAATAATAACGGCGCAATAGTAAATTTGTAATGCATTGTTACTGTAGATTTTGTACGACTCTTTGGTGCGCTTTTACTTCGAAAGTATTGAGGTTTTATTATATACAACATGTTTGGTCGTATAGCAAATATTTTAGTGTTTTTTTTTTGGGTATTTTATCAGTAAACTAGCTTTCCGCCCTGCGGCTTCGCCCGCGTTTTACACTTTCCCGCAATTTTCTTTGCCATATTATAGCCTATGTTACTCGGGGATAATGTAGCTTTCCAAAGGTGAAAGAATTTTTGAAATCGGTCCAGTAGTTTCGGAGCCTATTCATTACAAACAAACAAATCTTTCCTCTTTATAATATTAGTATAGATATCCTACTCCCTCTTATCCATCAACACAGCAGCTTTTTAAATTTTGCCATCCAACTATTTCTCGTCAGGAATAAAGGAACTAAAAACATTATTATGGCCTCAATTTAATGACAACTAAAATATTTTTTTGTCGTCGAAACCTTTATTACTCATAAAAACTGAATTACTTTCGTGTCATACACAAGCCAAAATACATATTTTAAATTACTATGCTTTTTTAGTTAAAAAATTGTTATATCACTTTTGCAGCAGTGCAAGACATTGTATCGTAAAATACGCGTTAACTTTATTGAAAGCTAGCTTGTTTAGCTTCATAATGCGGAGCTCTATTCTAAAGGCTTTATGGCACGGTATTGGATTGGAGACAGTGCTTCCATTAAATTCCATACTGTCTTCATTTTAAGACATTCTGATAGAATTTTAATTGAGTAGATATGATGCATATAAAAATTACGTTGAAGTTAGTTATCCGCACCTTCAAGAGTATTGAAAATGAACAAACATTACAAATATCGTCCTATGTATGTATATCAGAAACGCATGTACGTAAATGATTGGTCAGGAAATGTCAATAATATTAAGTACAATTTATTGCCTATCAACATTTCTAACATTTGGAAACAAAATAATATCTAACATTTTAAATGTTTAAACAACAAAAGTGGTTTACAGAAAGTTATACAACGTTTTTTGAATAGTGATATGAATAGTCCATTGTTTAACAATTTGTCTAGTAAATTTACTAATAAGTATAGAAATTGGTGCTTAATTTAAATTAGTTTCAAAGTTTCGTGTTAATAATCAGTAAATCTTCAGACCCATGGCGTATCTTTCGCAACACTTGAGTCATGGCGTCCCGAACAAACAAAAATATTAATTGTGTGTACCAACACTGCTTTACATTTACGAAGAAATATGTTTTCTGGAAGTTTGATATTTTTTTTATTTTACTTTGATAATTTTGATTTGTTTTCTTGGCTTTGGATTTATTTAATTTTTTAATAAACGTAAACAAATTATATTTTTGTGTTTAAATATGCAATAATATCTACTATTCTAACAAGTCAAAATCAGTAAAATTTGATACAGTTAATAAACGCTTATTCATATTCAATGAATATGATTTGTACATTTGTTAACGTAAAATATCCAGAGAAAGCTGTGGCGGATCGACTAGTATCAAATTTTGACATGCCCTTGCATGGAATGTGGGTGCTAGAAAATGTGAAAGTAATAGGTACAAATGTCACTCATGAGAATGGTTTGACACCATTCTGAGGCAGAAGTAATATTGATTTTCTAAAATCTATAGCTCCAAGATAGGTTTACCATCCAGCCGCAATGTGTAACCAAGTAAAGCCCTCTATTATATTTAAACCAATATACCTACCAGATACAAAATATACCTACAGACCTAGTGTAGAACAATACAATGAACAGTACTGCAATACAAAGAGAAGATTCATCGTGTTTCAGGCGTCTATTCTAGTATAAACTATTCCGGGTCGGGGTAAGTGTGGCAAGTCTGTCCATGTACACAAAAGAGCTAATTGTTTGAAGGAGACAGCATCAGCAAACATGGCGACTTACAATGTTTGCTTTTTATTAAACGCTTTAGATCATTTCGTAAACATGCATGTGATTGTGTTATTGAGTAGCTTGATTTTCTATGCGCAATTATTTCGCTCAACATGGCTGTTCACATTATTTTCCCAACTGTTATTTTAAGTTATTAATTAAAGTTAAATAATGAAGGTTATTTGAGTTTTCCATTCCGAATTGCAGGATAATCATGGAACATAAGTTCCGCGGTAAAGTGGACGAAAGTCCGCATGCGACGCAAGAGTCTGCGGGTTCAATTCTCACCTCGGAACAAATAATTGTACGATCTGATAATATTTGTCATGGGTATTTTATATGTTCTTATATATTAGTAAGTTATCAGAAAGCATATAAATATTAGTATAGAGAAAGTGTGGCTGCATAAATTGTCCAGCAATATTAAATTATTTACAGGAAAATTATTATTAACTAGGTTGTTAGAGGTAGATTAAGCGTAAATTTTCATATATTAAATTGTCACGATTGTAAAGTTATATTTCAATAGTTGGATTATAAGCCGGATAATATATTTTCGAGAACATCTCGCTATACACGATTTGGGTCCAGCCAGTTGCTATAAATTTTCATCACATAATTAGGGTAAAGAAAGACAAACGACCCTCTTGGTTAGGACCGCTGTGCGATTCCCGCAGTGAGCGTATGCAATCCACAACAAAATTACTCGAGAACATATACATCGTATTGTTGTTTAGATAGGATTAAATTAATAGGCTGGTCGCATAAAAACATCAGGTCTCGTGATATAAAATATATACATAAAACAAAAAATTACATTATAAATTCTAGATAGATAATAAAAGAGCGATAGCGTAATCAATCAAACAAACATTTTATTATATTTGATTTTGAACATTTTATTATAGTCATCGAAATCAAATATTTTTTTAAGACGGTTATCAATTCAGACACTTCAAATATAATAATTACATAACACTTAATTCATAACACAATAATAGGTGTTTAATATTAATTAAAAACAAAATGCTTATTGTTATACTACCTTCAGGATAAAAATGGGACTTTTATAAATTATTAGAAAACTTAAGTGGGAGTCAATTACTATAAAAATAACAAATAGTGGGGCTTTTGTATTTTAATATTATATAATATAAAATAAAATATAATCATTGTGTTTTCAATGCCTTTTGCATCATGCTATATACTTAATAGCAAAATTAATTAAATCCATGTGTGCACTAAAGATTACAAGCAGTTTTGTTTGAACATAGGTTAATCTTTTATTAAAATGCAGCTGTATCGACCACGTAATATTTCGAATTGTTCGGCCCAATGTTTGTCCTGCGGCTGTTATTATAATTTCTTCCAATCAATTCGATAAATATTATGAACGATTGAAAATGCGGAATTGTAACAGTGAATAGTATTAATTGTAACGTTTAATGATGAAACGTCCAATTAAAATTTGTATATCAAGGTTTGTGATGGTTTTGGGTTTATTTTCAGTGCTCATACCAAAATGTTAATAACTAATTACTCGAAAGCATGAAAAGGGCTGAATAGTTATACAGGGTTATCGTTCATACACCAACAACAAATGAGAGTCGAACCAGAAAATATATTGGTTGTATAGAGGTGTAATATATTATAATCACCCCTATTAACGTTCCCATTGCTGGGATACAGGGACTAATCTCGATTGTCGAGAGAGGTAAGGCCTTTATTCACCACGCTGGCCATGTGCGGGTTGGTTAATGACACACGTCCTTCAAACTTTTCAAAGTTCTTAGAACATCCCGGCTTCCTCACGATGTTTGCCTTCACCGTTAGAGCACGTGTTTTTAAAGTACACATAATTTGCGCGGCGGGGTTTGAACTCACGATCTTCGGAATGAAAGTCGAGTGTGCTCCCACTTAGCTAACACGGCTCGTAAAGGTGTATTTCTAACTAATTGCGCACTGCAGACACATAATATATTCTTCCTCAGCGTAATGTAAACGCTATGGAGCTAGTATAAGTGTCGGAAAGATAGGCTATGTTCTTTTCCGACACTCAAACTATTTCCATATATGATCGTCATTAAAATCGGTTCAGCCGTTTAACCGTGAAATAACAAAAAACATCCAAACTTTTTATTATACCAGTAAGAATATCGGTTACAGATTGCATAATAATGCAATTTCAGCTTAACATAGAAAAGGAATAAAAGGAACACCATTGGAAGACAAAACGGATCTCGCCTATTAGTCTTTACGATAAGGATATTTCAGGTCTTCAAGATTCCCCAGGGGCACTCGAGGTTCACGAAGAGCAGAAAACGTATGATTTTCTTAGAACATAATAAAATAGACATATTCCTGGAATTTCCAGTCCGTTTGAAGTCTTCATTTCTTCCTGAACGTTATACCTACTGTCTGTAAAATTATTGTTTTTGTTTCGTGTATTTTGTAAGTTTAAAAATAGTTTGTATGATTTTTAGCTTTTTATTTAAAAATAGCGTCTAGATGGGTAGCAATTTTGTAACTTTGTTATTTTATTTAATGATTGTAGTTAAAAGTTATTTATTGTTTTAGGTAAGTATTTAATCATATATTTAAAGATATATCTCTTTTATTTGTAATTTTATGACCCTATAAATAAAGCATTATTATAATAAGTATTATTATTTTCTTATGAGTGTTATCCTTGTGCACTTAATAAGTAATTTTGTATTTATAATTTTAAAAGAGATTAATATGTGACAATGACAATAAATGCTAATATTTAATTACTTGACACTGGCAAATTGCTTTAACTGTGAATAAAATAGATTTTTATTGTTTTGTGTATTTATTATGTTTACTCGGATTATAAGGCATTTGTCGAAAATATAATGTATACTTATTGGTCCGATTATTGTCTACTGTGCTTCTAGTTCTTAGCTTTACTATGCCGTTAACGTACTAGCTGAAAGGTTCACGTACTGCCTACGTTTTGTATCAGGACCCTATTTTTATTACACGTATTAACACCTAAATGGGAACTGAATTAGGGACGAGGGAAACACATAAAGTACCAACTGTCGAAAGGTATAATGGGACCCTAATAGTGTCGGCTATATTTTCCCTTCGCATCTTTTCCAAGGAAATAAAAAAATGTTTTCATTTATGTTCGCTTATGAGGATATTTTTACAAAAATCCCTTTGGAAATTGGATACCCTTTCCGATTAAATAGCTTATCACAAGATTGTCATTGTTTAAAATATCTGTTCAGCTGGTTTTGTAAAAATATCACGTTTCTCATCAGGCCTTAAATAAAATGATGCTTGTACGAAAGGATATTTGGATGCTTAGTCGGGGTTTTCGCCAATTACATAGGTAGGAAGGAGGAGTGTTCGTACATAATATAATGTTTTATCCTGTATAAAATTAAGAATAAATAATAATAAATATTGTTGGTCAATTGACACACTACAGCAACAGGACATCTAGTGGTACGCTCAAAAGCTTGTGTTAGGGGGCTAGATTTATGATATACCTACATAATACAATATGCATACATAGATCGATATTTTTTCTTAAGAAAGAGGTTTAGTTATTATTTATTTAACAATTTATAATTATTGTAATTGTTTTCTATTTGTATTGGTGTTAACAGAATGGACTTTCACGTTAGGTACTATAAGGAGAAGTGCGAATATATACTAACATAGTAAAACCCAAGCTAGAATGCAACGAATGAAAATAAATATGTAAGATTGCTGTATAATAAAACCGTTTTCCAGATGATGTGAAGTTAATTCAAATAACATTAAAGTTATTTGTTTGATAAGAGCAACGACCGACGTTTACTCAGTCTGGTAACAAATTGTAAACCAACATCACACCCAAACGTAGCAATTAATTATAACGTGTTGAATATTAAATGGTTTTTAAAAAATAGTAAAATAAGTGGTCCAGGCCACGTGGTTCGACTGCATGGTTCGATCAAGCGGACCACGTGAACTTTTTTTCCAGTTGGTTCGATTAATCGAACCACGTCTTCTTGAGATTCCTGATAGTTCGATCAATCGGACTACGTGAACTATTTTTTCCAGTTGGTCCGATTAATCGAATCACGTATTCTTGAGATTAGTGCTAACATTGTGGACACAGCTACAATTCTCTTCTGGCTTTGAGCCTTCGTGATATTACACTTATGCGCATATCTCCACAGAGCTTTCGATTATGATTCATCTATCTGATTTACAAAAACAAAATCAACACCAAAACAGAGGGGGTAGCCCCTTATCATTTAAAAATTTAAAGATTTTAAAGATGTATGACGCATAGATAACCTTACTAGAATAAGCTTTCATAAGTGCTGCCAATTAATGAAAAACGGAGGAATGGCCCGCTATCATTCTTCATTTTACCTTAGAAAAAAATCGAAATAGTTAAAGAAGTTTAAAAATATAAAACAATAAACCGTTTATTTATTTATTTTCTCTCACAAGCGATAATTTAACCTGCTTTGTGAGAGACTGGTGCCTGAAAAAGGTTTAAAAACTTGTGTGAATTATACCAAAATAAAAACTCGTTTTAGCTAGCCAAGTATTTTGCGATCTACGCTTACACTAGATAAGAACTGCTTTTGACCTGACGAGACTATTAGAAAAGTTTTTCGATCTTGAATAGTGAGGTGGAAAGAGGACATAAATGCTGCAGATGTGGACTCATTACAATTCTGCACACGGCTGGGACAATTAAACGCCTCGGTCAAAGCTGGACTTTAAGGAAAATGAACTTGATTAATCAGCTTGCATTTCTTTCGTTTCCTGTGTAAGCATACTTTTTGTTTTTAATCTAGGAGTTGTGTGTAGAAGTCTTATTCTAAACTTAATAAATCTCATATGCATGGTAATAATACCTTTTTGGTTACCGCCAATAAGACGACCATTCGCTTCATCAGCGGGCGCGACGCAAGAGGTTGCTGGTTCGATTCCCGCAACCTAAACCTGCAAATATTTGTTCCGAGTGTCTGGGTGTTATATAAATGTAATAAAATATTTATCTATCTATGTATATTATATTAAGTATGTCAGAATCTAGCACCCGTAAAACACAAGCTTCGAGCTAACAGAGGGGCTAGATGTTGCTGTGTGAATTGCAATAATCATTTTAACATTTGATAAACAAACGTTTGAAATGAAATTGGCTACAAAAGCAACATCTTTTGGTTAAGTACTTTACATGTTTAATAGCATACCTGATCAATTCTCGCAAGCCAAACCCCACGAAAACTTGAACGACAGAATCGATGAAGAAGTTATAATAACACCGCAGACGAGCCCAGTTTTGTAATTATATGTGTTGCCAGCACGCACAAGGACGCAATGAGCTTTCAAACTTTTGTTGTCGCTGTTCGAATTATATTCATCCATATTTGAATACGTGTGGCGACCTAATAATAGACTACCCAATCACTTCCTGTCGTTTGAGAGAACCTATTAAACTTAAAAGGAATTTTAGAATAACATACTGGCAACAAAGATCTTCTTAAATAATTTTGGTACAGGACACACGAGGGAGTGTCTCTCTGATTTTAAACTGAGAGTGCGCAGTTGTTTATAGGAATAAACGACTCCACTGTCAGTATAAAATAAAACAGCATGCAACGGAGATACCGATCGTAGCTCCTTTGTTTTTATTTTAGTTTAGTATCTGTGTCGTAGTTAAGGCACAAATTGAATTTAATTTATGGAGACAAGATAGAAAAGTAATATTTAAATAAATGTGGAAAAAAATGCGGCAAACTGCTCTAGACAGAGACTGCTGGACAGAGTTAGGGGAGGCATTTGACCAACAGTGGGAAAGTACGGGCTTAGTAAAAAAAAAACATTTAATTTACATGAATAATCACAGGTTACAAAAATAGAATTAACGTTTAAACTGCTTACCTATAACAGAAAAAAACGTACGTAGCGTGTTGAACCTAAAACGAAAGTTTCTACACATGACCAATTTTACGCACTAGCCTCGCAAAATACCGGACCCGGAAACGATAATAGATTCAGAATCAAAATCTTGTCTTATCTTGCAGAAAAATACCGAATCTCCAATATCACAATAGGCCGTAAAGTAAGAAGTTTCATTGGTACCTCTGGCCGGGCGGGGAATGCCGGCTGGATGCCGTTTTGAAACCCACTGGCACAAATAACATTAGCATAGTTATCGAACGCGTTGGATGAGACCTCTGTAAAGGTCCCACTGGGGAAACGCAGGCTCTTAAACCCGCGTTCCCGATAATGACTATCGATGATTCGCCCCAAAAGCGGCCGGCACAATATTACTATGTAGTTCGGCCGTTGTGGCAACACAATATTCAGTTATTCGCATTTACAAACTCCGCTATCATATTGTGGGTTCGTTTTTGTCCAGTGTCTGGAATTAAATGGTTTTATTCAACCGTTGTTGCGTTAATGTTGTTGTATGATACCTTAATACAATTATAGTTTAACATTTTACTAAATTAAATATACATATTTAATATTATATTGATACATCGTACCACTTACTGGACATTCTGCCGCTCAAATTATTCAAAACAGCTGGATTTTATGAAGATAATGTAGACACTGAAGACAACCACCATGTCGTAGTAAGTTCGATTCCCGCGGAGTCTTGCTACCGATTCAGTGTTTTTATGTTCTGCTACCACTTGTTTTTAAAATATATAATTAAATACCCGATAGACTCTTCTTGCTTGTTTAGCAATCTTTGAGTGAAAGACCATTTTCTCATTTTTAAGAAACAACGCTAACGTTTAAAGAGGGTATAAACAGTTAACCCTTTCAATGATAAAGCGCTTATCAAGAACACAAATAAAGCGTCTGAAATGGAAGTTCGATTTACAATAATTTCTTCGCTGCGAGGAGTAACAGTTAAAGTGATGCCACTTTCAATTTATGGTTTTCAGTATTTTTGTTATAATGTAACTATTAATGTGATTAGAACTCGATAAAATTTAAATAGCTAAGAAAAGTTCGATTACCAGCTCGTAAGTAATAATACAACAAAAATTATCCTGGACTGGTCTAAGAAAATAAATAAATCTTTTAAAATAAAATACTTTTTTTTAAATGAAACATAATTTATACAAATAGCTATGTCTGATAAACTAATATTTCGCACATCATAACATATTAATCAATAGAGTTTGACGTTTTTGAGAAACTTTCATAAACAATAATTGAGATCATATCTTAAGCCACATTGTGGCAGCACTTTTATAAAAAGCTTTTTAATGGGAAGCGATGAAATGAGGGATTGAACGGGCGTGTGATTCAATTTGATACAATCCTTCAGGAAACGCTTTGAAATGAAACATTTTGTTCGCGGTAAAGTTAAATTGTATTTTTTATAAGATCCTTTAGAATTGTTTGTATGGAAACTTAAGGTGAGCCGGTCTAATCCATCGATTTAATAAGTGCTGTAAAACACCAAGATTGGGTTATTGAACAATTTTCCACATCAAATATCTGTACATATTCCAGAAAAAAATTATTATTTATACATTTAAAATGAAAACCTTGAAGGACTGATTAACAGTTTAAACCGCTGATTCATGACGTAGCATAGAAATTTTAAAAATCTGGATAGCATAACGCGTTTAAAATTTGAGTACAAATGTACGTACCTAACATTTCAATGCTATACAAAATCGTGCGATGTACAACAAAATTGGTTAATAAACTTAAAATACAAAATGAACTGACACAATAGGATTTCTTAAAAGAATCCTAAAAATCTGGTTGATTGGGCTGTCAGGGCCTATAATATGAGAACTTTTAAATGGGTTATGCGATTCAGTTGAGATTTGGGTAGAGAGTTTTGTGCCTACAAAATAAAATTATATGGGTTTCGGGATCCTTAATGAGTATCGCAACATAATTATGGACTTTATTCTGATATTATTTAAACACAGCTTATACTAGCTCAGTAGCATATAATATATAGATCACTATACTTTTATTTATCATACTATTAAGTCAAATAAATAATTTTTTTTTTTTTTTTACTTTTATATTGTGACAATAATATCAACTACAAAAATTAAAAACAACATTTGGCCGTTTGATTAAAATGCGAGCACATTTGCCATTCAAATCTTTCTTTTTGCTGATCATAAAGTATTCAAATGTTCGAGTTAATATTTCCGACACGTAGACGGGCGCTGTGGTGGCATTTTAGGGGATCAGTGATTGGACAGAAATCCATTTCTGTAAAAGAAAAATCTATGGTTTTAGTAACAGAAATAATTATATGATAAGTACTAACATAAACGCAGATTTTCCCGCGTAACAATTATTATGTATATTGATGAAACTTACTAAAACTAGCAGTATATAATACAAAATTCTTTTTTATAATAATAATTATAATATGTAAAAAACCGAAACCCATTAAATTTTATTTTGTATCTACAAAACTCTATCCAAATCTCAACTGAATCGCATAACCCATTTAAAAGTTTTCATACAGGCTCTAACAGCCCATAATTATTATAATATTAATAATAATATTTTTTATAATATTATCGCGCATAAATTAAATTTATTAAAAATTAAAATACAAAGCAAAAATAATAATAATACGCTGCGGTATTAAAACCATTGTAAAAGGAACCAACTTAACACAACTCACACTTGTCTAGATTTGTTTTTACTTTTTGTTCCACCTCTGAACGGTCGCGCGTGATTAATTCCTATGCAAAGACCCATTTTTATCCACCCACATAACAATATACGTAAAGAGACATCTGAATTCTGAATTATTATTGTGCTTGTAAATCATATTTTTCTCTTGTAAAAGCCAAATGCTACTTTTCTAATCGTAATCGTTCAATTCGTCTTGTAGACATAATTCAGACATAAATATTTAAGAAGTGCAACTCTTTATGCATCAAATGCATAAGAACAACGTCCCAATTTTTATATGACCGTCATTCAAGGAGCACGCAGCACGCGCTTATAGGTATCTACTGCAGTACTAATCTTTGCAGTAACTATAGCACTATCGTACTATCTATTTTAATAACCTAACTCCTAATACTGCTGTATACTGTATTGATTTATACATTTACATTTGAAGATCTGATCTCTACAGATGTTTGTCCTGATAACGCTAAAAACTAATGAAACTAAATTGGTGAGATATAAATGCGACGGCCCCTGTGGCGCAGCGGGCGAAGGTGCGCCTACGACGCAAGAGTTTGTGAGTTCGATTCCCGCCTCGGGAATAAAAAAAAATCAATCTATATCTATTAAGTATATCAGAAGCCCGCGATACAAGTTTCGATATTGTTCACCAAAATGTATTTATTTATTTATCTATATGTTACTTTGGGATTCTAAATGTATTACCGCAGGAAACCATAACGTGAATGAACTCGTGTAAGCTGGTGGAAACCTAGCTTATTCATAATTACATTGAAGAAGTACCTCACCAACGTCTCTCATTTAAATTCCGGCATCAAGGTCCGCTTGGTTGAACATAATACGAAGATGGCTTCTAGTATCAAATTATCGAAGTCTTGCAGCAATAATTAAACGCTTGTTGAAGTCAGGAAACTGCGTCTGACTAGTTCAAATTAAACTAAGTTATAGGGAACGAATTTAAGTTGTTACTTACCTTTGACAAGTTGATGTCAATGAACGGGGAATAAGTACAACGTTTGTTGTTAATTACTGGTCGTAATGGTATTTGCGAGCTTTTTCATACTTAATTAAATTTTTTCATTAAATAACGTGTATTTAAATACTAATATTATAAATGGGAAAGCGACAAATTGACGTGATTTTTAAGTTGAGATTGTTGAAGGGATGGTGATTGACATAGGCTAGTTTACCGCGGGAAGAAAATATATTAGGTACCAAAACTTTTTATTTCATTATTTTTATGGTTAATCCAAGAAATACGCCATCATGACGAAACTTCATTCAATGTGCAACAATGCCGTATCTAACAAAATTAATACGTATTTTTTAATGAACATGTTAACGCAATCGGCTTAGCAGATAACACTAAAATGATCGAAAATAAAAGTAACGATAATAAAATACAATTTAACACTAACTTTTCTATTATTTCAATGCGAAGGTAGCTATTTTACGACGAAGGTTACTTTTTACGACGATAGGCATAGAATAAATAGCAATGCCGGTCCTCTTTGTGAGCAAAATTCATAAAATACCTGAGTATCTCACATATATTCTACATTTTCACATAAAATTTTATGGGTTTCAACAAAATTTAGCTCAAAACAAAAGTCAAGGGACGTTAATTTGCTAAGTTTTTACAGCAAAAATAGATTTATTCTCTTAGTAAAAGCTTTGAAGTAAACAGCTTTTACTGTACTTGCGTAATTTTTTTAAGGTATTTTTTATCGATTAAATACTTGATGTTTATCAACTTTTTTACAATCTATAATATTGGGTTGAAGAATAAATAATAGTCTAAATAGTCATGATATCAATTCAAGTCACATTCATCATCGCTCTAAGAGCGATATTCTTAAAAAAAATCTTAAAAATTATGAGTACTTTAAAAACTCGTGCTCCAACAATGAAGGCAAACATCGGAACATGTTTAAAGGACATGTAACATTCGCCAACCAACACTTTTCCAGCGTGGTGAATAAAGGGGTTATCCCTCTCGTCAAGAGAGAAGTCCCCGTGTCAATTTTTTAGTTTGACTCAAATACCTACCCAAAATTCATCATCATCATCATCATCATAATTTCAGTCATCGGACGTCCACTGCTGGACAAAGGCCTCTCTTAATGACCTCCAGGTATTACGGTCGGATGCAGCGTTTTCCGATCTGTGGTCTCCACTCGAGAACTTTACCCAAAATTAGTGCAAGGTTATATTATAAGGATTATAAGTAAGGTTTAGTAACACAATTATAACAGAAGTATAACTGCTTGAAAATCTATATCCGTCTCTTTTACAAGGTTAACAAGTTAACCGAGTGGAACAATTTAGGGATTTCATCAAATCTGACGATAGCCGGGCGAAACGGTTGACCAAGTCAAAGAGTAGCTTTGATAACATTTGCAAGCGGGCCCCAAACTGAATTAATCAAACACAAAATACTTCAAGCGTTCAAGAATACAAAGATGAAGGTTGAAGTTGCTTCAAATAATTTAATCTGGTTTTTATAAATAGCATTTTTCTCTTTTATTTTATACATGTACGTATCTAAACAATCTTACTCGCTTATGCCTTCGAAAGTAGATTTCTCCGTTATAAGGGAAAACACACTTTTCCGGAAGAAATAAAAAACAATATTCCTTCCGCGGGAACTCGCTACATAATGCACCACAGACGTCCTTCGCCCACTTTACCATAGAAGCTGCGAAAAAAAAACAATTTGAGACTAGCTGAAGAATTTATGTTTGCTACGTTCAACTTCCTTTGACGAGTGGCAACAAAATAACCCTGGCTGGATAACAAGCAATCTACGTCACCAGTCTAGTTAAAAATACAAACAACAATTTCGTACATTGCATCTCCAACGCCTAGCAATCACGTAGGAACGGAGAATAGAATCACGTAAAATATGATTTTGTCGAACGTGTTCCTTATGACGTAACCGTACACGTAGATTCTTGCAATTCAGTGCCCGGTGTAGAGCTACCTTATCTAGGCAAGTGTTTAAGGCATGATCGTTTTTATTTAAAAATTGGATTGGTTTTAATTTTTGTGTTGGCGAAGCTAAGGACCCAAAATATAATTTTTTTGAAATTATGTAGTCAATGACTCACTAAGGCTCTCTAATATAAATACAAATATTTAAAAAAAAAAGTCACTTTTTTCTTTAGCAACTGCATAACAGCACTGTTTTAGGTTTTATGTAGGTGTTATGTAAATTTAGGTACATATTGATTATAATATTTAATATAAAATTGTTTTGTATTAGAATTAATTTTACAATGATTAACGTTTCAAGGCTAAATACCTGTCTCAAGGTTAATACTACCTCCAACGAGACAACTATGCTCCAGAACAATTATTTTGTAGAAACTTGTAACAAACATTACCTAACTTGCTAAGATACTATCTAAGTATTAATTGGGAGTCAGAAACTTAGCAGTTTAGCGTTCGATAGTTGCCTTCTAGTTCGTGATGTAAAATATGAAGCTTCATCTATAAAAGGTTAATGGACATCGCTAGAAGATTCATTACCCAACGGGTTTCAATTTCAAGTTATTCAGTCACCATCAATATCACAAATTGAATATAATTTATAATGTAACGAACGAGACTTTGTCAAAGTCGATTTCAAATATTCCATTTTACTAAATTGCAAAAACTTCAAAAATATCACCTGCGCCTGATGTGTCACCTATTTGTAAAGAAATTGTGATGACTAGTACATTAGAAAAAAAAACTAATTAACAATATCAGAGCATATTTTAAATAGCGATTGTGATAAACTTATTTGCTGTTAATTTTAGAAACCAGAAAATAACCATGAAAAAGTCACGATGGCAAGGTAATGAGCACTAGGCCACTAATGCCATTTTTGGTGGAAATTATTGGCATAGATTTCGGCATTTTAGCCCGAATGAGTGAATCAACTTTTAATTTTTAGATAAAAAGTTCACCCAAATGTAAAAAAAATACAATCAGTAAATGAAAAAAAAGTTGATTCGAACCGATTTGTAGAACGTCAAACAACAGATTACAGGTGCTAAAAGTACAAAAACATGAACAAACTTTTTACGTCACGTCCTAAGAAGAAAAATACTTCGACAGAGATAAAAAAACAGAAGGCTTCCCTCTGATTGAATTGTACATCTGTTGGAAGTCCTTGACGAAATTATTTCTATTGGAGCATTTTGTTCGGCGACAAAGTTAAATTGGATTTCTTATGGTGGAAGTGTCTGCAAAAGTGGCAAAAGCGGGCGTCTTTATTCACCCGCCGTTGGTATAACAATAGCTGGCTTTTATTATATGACGCTGAACCGTAATATTGGTATTATAGCCTTTTATTAGCTTTGTTAAGTTTTTGGGCAGATAATTGTTGGAATTTATTCGTGCATAAAATGAGATGGTGCTTTTTCTGCAGTTGTTAGCTCATTATGAAGTATCACGTTTGATCTTGCATTATATGTAAAAGAAAATAACACACTATAATTTATTTAATTACCTACCTACTCGATGTTATTGGATTATATTCAAGAGATACAAATGATTGGTGTTATTAGTGTTTGCTCTCCATAATAGCACAAATCCACATCCTGTAAAAATATAATAATCGAATAAATAAGTAGCTTCTCTTGTTTTCCTGTAACTTTATAAGTAACACAATTTATGGAGAACAAATGTACCAACACGCAGATAAATAAACACAGTACGTACATACACATATGTACATTACAGTATGTATCTGTTATCTTTAAACAGAGCACACAAAGAAAAGCAGGAAGTTACCTATATAAACACACTCATAGTTATTATTCAGTAGTCCAGACATCGCAACCAAACAATGTTTCTCTTTATTACCATAACGTAAACAAATAACACACAAAACTAAAGTTAAAGGGATCAAAACAACATTTGCAAATTTCCATTGAGAATCGTATGTCCCTTAGCAAAATCCCGTTGACTTTCCGACAAATACTTCAGATTTGTCGAAATAACTCCCCAACTTTAGATAAAGGGAGACTGTAGTTAGCTGTATCAACCCGCGAGCTCGTAATTTAATTAGAAATTCTCAAGTGGAATTTCACGAATGACTTTTGTATTTACATGTTAACCTAAAGTTAGGAAATTTGGATCGAGCCGCCGCGGTAGCTTTGTAACAATTTATTGGATGGATCGCTCGCTACATGTGCTGACCCAGAGCTTTTATAATTGTTCTCGTATTGAAGGAATTAAATAAACGTCAGCGAAACTCGCAAGTTTTAATTACTTCTCATTCTGTTTTGGCAGAGCTGGCTTCCGAAAGGCTTTCATTGGCTGGTTATGTTTATTAACTTCGGGTGTTAGCGTTGTATCTCCTCTGTTTTCCAGCGTTTATCTTTAAGCTTATTTAGAGTTGGTAGTTCTGTGGTAGTTGTGGTTATGATATCGTTACTAACTTCCACTGAAAGTTGAATAGAACAATCGTTGAAATTCAAATGCAGTTCGCAGAATCATGAAGTTGTAAGTTTGCGCTAGTTAGTAGATTAGTTATAGTGCTTAGAATCCGCATAATATGTGTTTGAATTCAATCGTTGATGGTTACTTAACTTCCACAATATTTTACTATCTAACTATCTCAAGTATTGAAACATATTTATTAATTCTGCAGTGAATGTTTACCTATCCCGTTTTAAATAAAAGATGTGAAAAAAATATACAAATTATAAAGACAATCTGCTGCTAAACAGAGAGTACAAAAAAGAAATAGTTTAATATAAAGAATGGAAAACAAATTAGCACGTCCATAATCGATAGTTTGCAAGCAAGCTGCATAAAGCTAATTTTTAATCAAGAAGTTGAATAAAAAGCTTTGTTTCATTACAACATGGCTACACGTTTCGACTTGTCTGCGGCACGTGAATTGAAATCGTAAAGATAGTGAATAGTCCGAGTGTTGCGTACCTTTGCGAATTCATACAGTACGTGATACCAGCTTTAAGAGCTCCGTAGAGTTGAATTCTGAAATATTCTGGACATGAGCATGCTGCTAAGGGGAATTAAGTTTTAAAACCTTTTTATTTAAATTGTTAACGCTTTAGATTTTTAAATAACTACATCTTTTAATATAAGTACAGTTTATATGTGATGAGAATTTGTTATATTTCCAAATTAGAAAATGTTGGCCTAAATTGTCCTATCTAGTAGGTATAATCCTATCTATAAGGTACTTTTGTTATGAATTTGAAATTATTGATTAATTTTTAAAGAACAAAAGGTTTAAATTTTGTTTCACCATGTCATAATTTTAGTTTATTAATATTAGTTGTATTTAAACTTTGTATTTTCTCTATTTAACCTTTATTAGAATGGTGTGATAGAGCATAAAACAAAATAAAGGAAACTTATCTAAATTCCATTTTATTATATCAATAGTAGATATCAATATAAATTTGTAACATTCACTGATAATTCGTATGAGGTCAACACCCATCTAAGTGAAACTTACATCATAAAACAAAACTTTCAGCAAATGCAAATGTGAACAGGAGCGGACATTGGCGCGTTAGAACAATCATGACGTGAACAACCCGCTACAGTTTCAAGAGAACATCTAGTTCACTGACACACAATTCGAACAATTGAAACAAAGCATAGACAATTGCTTCTATTGCTATTGAAACAATACATAGACAAGTGTTTCAATTGTATCTTACCAATGGGATTAGATTGCGATGAATAGATGGTATTGGTCTAAGTCCACAGTGTGGTTTCATTAAATAATGTGTGTAAAATTGATCACGAAATTGTTTTTTGGTCATGTGTATTGATGGCCTTAGATTTCAGAATGATTTTTCTAAAAATAAATTGCATAGTTAGTAACACTGAAAGAAGAGCACAAAGAGAACATGGAAGCAAAACCTGAAGAGAAATTACCCCAGGAGGGTACCAATAACGAAGTTATTGGAGAATCCCTCCCTGAGCCTAGCTCAGGCTGCCCCTCGTATTCTGGGGGGGGCACAGTTTTGCCGCAAGTGGAGCAGATAGGAGAAAAAACGAAAAAACAAAATGAGTGTGCTGAAGCGATAGCGCAGGCTTCTTTAGCGACAAAAACTACAAGCACCTCTAACAAAAAGTTCACACAACAAGCTTTCCATCCAAGCCTTTTCCTTAAGAAACCAAAAACCACCTCGACAGGAAATACCAAAGTTTCAGACACCAAAAACTTGCCTACTACATCTACAGTAAAACAGACTGACGATATCCTCAATCTAAGCCCTTCATGGCAAACCACAACGCATACAGATCGATATCCCAAAAGAAAGAAACCATCTTATAGCCCACCACAACCAGCAAAGAATAACAAAATAACTGAAACAGGAATAAACACCTCTAACAGATACAGCGGTCTACCTGTAGACCAAATAGAGAGTGAAAATCCAAATAATAAAGATGAAAACCCACCTACTGAAACCAGAAAAATCAGTAAACCACCACCTATTGTACTACATGGAATTAAAGATCTATCTACATTAACTGAACTATTCAATAAAACAATACCCAGTAATAGCTACTCCTATAAAATAATTAACAGACACCAACTAAGAGTAACGACACAAACAACTGACATATATAAAGAAATAATAACCTGTATCCGAACCAATGGCCTGATCGGTTATACATTTACCCAAAAGCAAAACAAATGCTACAGAATTGTGATTAAAAATCTTCATCACACTACCCCTAAAACTGCTATAATAGAAGAAATAGAAAAAACTGGAAATAAAGTAAGAGGTGAAATTGTCTATGCCATTTCAAAGAAAACCAAAAAACCATTAAACATGTTCTTTGTAAACATAGAACCGAGTCCCAATAACCCTGAAATAAAAGGTATACAATATATCTACAACACAAGGATTACAATTGAAGATCCAAGAAAATCCACCGAAGTACCCCAATGCACGAGATGTCAACAATATGGCCACACTAAAAATAACTGCATGCGTCCATATCGGTGCGTCAAATGCGCACAAGAACACAAAACAACTGAATGCACAAAAACAGACAGAAGCACACCAGCCACTTGTACACTCTGCCAAGGGGATCACCCTGCTAACTACAAAGGCTGCCAAGTCTACAAAGAAATCAAAGCGCGTAGAATTACACGAGCAAATAAAAGAGAAGTACTACGGGAACCTCAAGAAACATACGCAATAAATGCTAGACCGCCACCACTAAAACTCACTGACTACCCTCTACTAAAACCTGTGCAAACAAAAATGCCAACAACCAGTTTAGAAAGCAATCCAAACCAACCAGAGAGAATGGCTAACACCACAAACTACTGGAATAAAACCACAGAGAACATAAAATCTCAGTCAACAAGCTCATTAGAGCAAATTATAATAAAACAATCAGAAAAGATAGATATCCTCATACAACAAATAGGAACATTAATGAGTCTCCTAACAACCCTCATAGCCCGACAGCACAAATGATTAAAGTCCTGCGTATCTCAGCTTGGAATATAAACGGCCTTCCCCCAAACAAACAGGAAGTTGAACTGTTCCTTAACAACAACAAAATAGATGTACTACTAATATCTGAAACACACACAAACGATCGCAAAGTTATAAAAATAACAGGATACAACATCTATTACGCCAACCATCCCGATGGAACATGTCATGCCGGGTCAGCGGTAATCATCAAAGAGAACATACGACACCACAGCTTAATTAACATACGCCAAGCACACATACAAGCTGCAATAATATCACTTGACGACTGGCAAGGATCACTAAACGTATGTGCAGTTTACTGTCCACCGCGACATCGAATAGATGAGCAAATGTTTAGTGAGTCCTTCCACAAATTCGGTAACAGATATATTGCAGGAGGAGATTGGAATTCCAAAAATACTTACTGGGGATCACGACTCACGACTACCAGAGGCCGAGAGCTCAAAAAAGCAATAGACAGCAACTCACTTGACGTAATGTCCACAGGCGAACCGACTTACTGGCCAACAGACCCTAATAAAACGCCAGATCTAATCGATTTCTTTGTCACAAAAGGATTGTCAGGACTATACACCAAAATAGAATCATGTCTAGATGGCTCTTCAGACCACACACCTATAATATGTGCACTTAGTACTACAATTATGTTTAAAGAGCCTCGAGAGACACTATATAACCGCAAAACAGACTGGGAGGCTTTCCGAGATTATGTTAATGACAATATCAACCTACAAATATCTCTTAAAACGGAAGATGATATAGAAGAGGCAACTTGGTATGCTACCAATCTAATCCAAAAAGCTGCTTGGTTGTCAACTCCATACTTAGAAAGCAAACAAGAAGGTCAAACTATAAGTAAAGAAATAAAAGAATTAATAGCCAAAAAGAGAAAACTCAGACATCAGTGGCACACTAGCAGAAATAGACTTGACAAAAAAGCACTCAATAAAGTACAAAAACAACTTAAGGAAATGCTTGTAGAAACTGAAAATAAAACACTTCAGGACAAACTAAGAACGCTATCTCCATACAAAGCTGATGACTATTCCCTCTGGAAAATAACAAAATCACTTAAAAGACCAACAGAACACATACCTCCTCTCAAACAGACAAATGGCAATTGGACTCGGAAACCCCAAGACAAAGCAGAGTTGTTTGCGAAATTTCTTAAAGACGTATTCAAACCTAATGACCCTGACATCAGCTGCACTGAAACAGAAATTGACGAACTACTAGATAGTGACCAACAAATGTCGTTACCATTAAGACCTGTAACTCCGGCAGAAGTTAAAAGAACCATCATGCATCTGAAACAAAAGAAAGCACCAGGATTTGACCTGATAACAGCAGAAGTCCTTAAAAAATTACCGAAGAAAGGTCTCGTTCTGCTGACTATTCTTTTTAACGCTATACTTCGAACACAATACTTTCCAAGCCTGTGGAAAGTATCTGTTATAAATATGATTCCAAAACCAGGAAAGCCTCTAACAGAAATAACATCATACAGACCAATCAGTCTTCTCCCTCTCCTATCAAAGGTCTTTGAAAAGCTACTTCTAAAACGTATTCTTCCAGTGCTGAGTGAAAATAAAGTTATACCTGATCACCAGTTCGGGTTTCGAGCACAGCATGGATGCATAGAACAAATACACAGAGTAGCTCACACAGTGAGACAGGCGCTGGAGAGAAAAGAATACTGCTCATCTGTGTTCCTGGACATACAGCAGGCGTTTGACCGTGTTTGGCACAAGGGCTTGTTATATAAACTAAAACAACACTTACCAAACAATGCATACACTCTCCTGAAGTCCTACCTAAAGCACCGAATATTTCAAGTAAAATATGAGGATAAACTCTCCACCATAAACCCAATAGAAGCTGGTGTTCCTCAAGGCTCTGTGCTGGGTCCTGTATTATACACTATCTACACTGCAGATCTGCCCGTTTCTGAAGAAGTAGTAACTGCAACATATGCAGACGACACTGCAATTCTTTCCTGTGACAAAAACCCAATAACAGCTTCAACGAAACTACAAAAATGTCTGAATAATATTGACGCATGGCTAAAAAAATGGAGAATCAGAGCAAGCCCAGCTAAATCTACTCATATTACCTTCACACTAAAGAAAGGAGACTGCACCCCGGTTACATTGGATGGAACAGTTTTGCCTCATCATACTTCAGTTAAATACCTTGGTATGCACCTGGACAGACGACTCACCTGGCGAGATCATATAAAAGCTAAGAAAGAACAGTCCAATAGAAAATTATCAGATCTCTATTGGTTGATAGGCAGACAATCATCACTAAGCCTGGAAAATAAAGTGCTCATCTACAAATGTATTCTAAAACCGGTCTGGACATACGGAATACAACTATGGGGATCAGCAAGTCACTCCAACATCGAAATCCTCCAACGTTTCCAGAACAAAGTTTTAAAAATACTCGCTAACGCTCCATGGTTCATCCAAAACACAGAAGTACACGATTACTTGGAAATCCCGACTGTGAAGCAAGAAATAGAAACATCTTCAGTGACCTACAAACACAGGCTCCATCGCCATACGAATCGCTTAGCGACGGACTTGATCACCACAAACGACTGCACATTCCGACTGAAAAGATCGCGACTAGCATCAATATAAAAAAAAAAAAAAAAAAAAAAAATAATTAACAATTTGATATTGATATTAAAATGAAAAATAAAGTATAGAGAGACACATCATAGGATGTGCACTCACTCAAAAAGAGCATAATAAACAGCAAAACAAATCTGATTAAAGCTGCAAGGCTGATTGTAGATAGATATATATAAAAAAAAAAAAAAAAAAAAAAAAAAAAAAGTTAGTAACACTATTAAACATAACAAACATACCTGTAGCAGGAGATATTTTCTCTATACATATAAGTATAACTTGAAAAGATGGATCTGGGCCAAGTAATCCATATCCGTCTAATGTCCTACTAAAAAGTAATTTCTACTATTACTACATAAAAATAATACCTAAGACCTTGCAATCTTTATGAATGAGTTTTGTTGTGATTTAATTTTAAAATTTGAACTCGGAACTTTAAATAAGACTGCCACATACAATTTCCTTTTCTAGCAAAATCATTGTTCAGCTTTTCATAACAGCCTGTATCCATAGCAGACATTGCAGTAGAATCCCCTCTTGTTCGCTACTCCAGATGTCCCGGTGATATGGCACGCCCGTGTAAGATAAATGCTTCACGATACGTGCCACTGTCAAGCCACGGGGTCACTGTAGTTTGTGCTAATGGTTTAGTTTACTACTACTAAGTTATGTGGCCCTAGTACCTCGAAGTCAAGATTCGTGTCGGTTTTTTAAGGATTCTAAGACATTTTCTATAAATTGACAAAAATATCCTTATGACAAGTGTATCATTGCTTTAATTAAACTATTAAATAAAATAATTTATAACTATTTCCTCGGCAATTAATGGTTTTCCATTGGAAATCAAATCTGATAATATGTCTTATTTGTCGATAATGTAACTATTTTTATTGAAAGAATAGGCATTTAAATTCACCGTGATGCGTGGTAACTTGTAAGTAGCCAAATAACCAGGGGCAATTCTATTTTACTGAACTGAGAGAGTTCAGTAACATAATCAGCTCCCCAAAACTCTTAAAAAGTTAAGAAAACGAAATAATTTATCACTATTTGCTAATGTTTAAATTAAGCCGGTTTCAACAGTTCATTCGGGAAATTTAGCTCAAACAATCTGTAGATGCCTTGTCTAATTACAAACTTAACTAATTGACAGAATAAGTTAAGTCAAAACTGCTTTGTACCTCGCTGTGCTGACTGACGCTAATTTGTCGTATCTACTTGACGTTTCGAGTCAAACTCCTCCTTGAGTTACGATTCGCAGAAATTATTAGACAAGATATTTGGCTAATTTTGTGTGCTACGATCTTTGTGCCGCGCATCTATGTTCGTAACATGTAGTAATGTAATATTTTATAGCCATGTCACGAATCTATAAAAAAATCTTACAAATAATACAAATATTTTAGGGAATTATTTGTTGAGTAGATTTCATTCAATTTTTAATACATAATTAAAAATTATCAACAGTTACTTATTTAAATATTATCAACAGTTTTTTTGTTATTATTCGTCCCATCTGCGTCGATCTCAATCAATAATGTAAACTCCTTAGAATTATTTATCTCCCAACAATTGATTTATGATTTGCGATTTTTGTAATGCTGTTAAAAGCAAGACTCCTAAAAGCTATGCCAACGAGCCATATTGTCTCATTGGAAACCGCTTCATTGAACAGCAATTTATCTTCACAGGTTATTCGGCACCATTCTAATGTGACGTAAACGTTTATCGGATTTACTTTTAGTGTTATTACGATTACAACACAATCGTTACCTGAGAATACATCTTAAATTGATTGTAAAAATTTAATGCTTTTCACAAATGTTATTTGTTGTACAAAACAACCTTATCACTTTTCCAACAGAAATAACATAATGAATGAAAGGAGGCAGTCTGTTTCATAAATAGAACGACTGCAATTCAAACAAATACAAGAGTCATTTAGGCTCATAATCACATGTCTGCGTCTAATAATCCCCGGGGAGGAGCGGTGAGAAATGGACCACCGCGACAGTGCGATGGGAGCCACCGATTTTTCTCCAGAGATAGGCTGCGTATATCTTACTTGGTGATAACGTCTCCGTTCGCTGAGACAGCTGTTTCACGTGGAGATAGCTTACTACATATATGTAATGGGTGATCATGATTTTTTATTAGTAAATAAGATTTAAAATCAACTACGATAGGGCTAGATTTTATGAGGCGCAGACAACGTAGATCTAGCGATGTAGGTTGTGGGTTCGAATCGGGAGAAATAATGTTTTCAGTGGGTATTTTCGGGTTTTTTAGGGAGATATGTGTATATAAGAAAAACAAATATATTGGTAAATATATCAGATATCTAGTTCCCGTAGAGAAAGCTTCGATTTTATCACGAAATTAATTCTATTTTATTGTGTGAATTCTCTAGCATTATTATTTATTTAAATATTAAAAGTTTTACGCCTTAGGCGACTATGGCGATGCTATCTATGCACGAGTCCCGTTATGCTCGGATTCTATAATACCTAACAAAAATGATGCGTGAATTGTTAACAATTTTATCATTTATGCTTTAATCAATGAACAAAGCTATTTCTATATAAAATTTTATTTAAAGATATTCTGAATAAAATTTTATATAAACTATTTCAGCTTAAATAAAATTATTTTACTTATAAACTTGGTGGTACTATTCTAAGGCAAGCACCATACGGCAGAGTGCGTTGTCGTGACTTATTTCAATGAAACACTTTAATTATAGATACATTGCTTTGGTAGAACAGTAAAAACATAGTAACCGACACTAATGGTAAGTTCCGAACTAATCGTTATGTTGAAGTTTGAATCGAAAATTACATTTAATGGGGTCAAAGTAACAAGTTTTATTCAAACTTAACATGTTTGTGATCCGTATTATAAAACTTATTACAAAACCAGCCGAGTTCGGGCCAAGCTTTTAAAATGACAAAGACTAGCTTTTGGACCAGGCTTTTCCTGGCTTAAGTTCTAAATAAACGAGCTTCAACTGTGTTAAAGCAATTAAATTAACCAGGGTACAAATGTGAAAGCCTTTCTATTTTCCACTAAAGACTAAGTAATCGGACATTTTTGCTTGCCACTGCAGTTTTGGATATCGATATTAGTTCCGTGGTTAAATTGTTTGATAAAAGGTTTTAATTACTTTTACAGTTAATCTTAGGTCTTTCCCGACATTTTCCCGATTTATTTTTGCCCATTTACACACGAATAGAACTATAATAATATGTGTCGTTTTAAGTCTAATAAAAATCACATGAGCATACATCGTACAAATACAATTAAATTATAAATAAATAGACATAAATCTGAAAGTTTGTATGCATGTTTTGTTTTCATGCAAAAATCTGAACGGATTGATGATTAGGTACTTTTAAATATTATTTTATATAAAAAAATAAATTCATTACTTCGCAGCAGGTAAGCACTATTTTAGGCCTACATCACACACTACGTCACTAAATGAAGTACTTCATTTATAAGATATAAATACTACACGGTCATTGTAAATTAAATTATACCTACTTTTAATCTCAATTTTATTCCAGTCCTTACATTAACTGTGACATACAAATGGAAGCCTCCATTTCTATTAATTGCCCAATGAACTTTTAATGTCGACTTTGACCAACTTTTACATCGAAAACCACTAAAATCATTATAGAATTAAAGTTACAATTACGATTAATTGACAAGTATAGACAAGTTGCTAGATAGGTACTTATTGTGCCATGACTTAAATAACTAAGATAGGTTTTTCTATTTGAATGTACAAAACCTAAAACCTAAACTATTGCCACTGTTCACATGGCAGGGGGTTTCTCCGTATTATGGTTGATTTTATGATAAAAAAAAATTCTGGACAATTAACCCTGGAATGGGCATTCCTATTCCGTTCCAGTTTTTGACATCACTGATTACAAAAATTGCATGGTTGAATAAAAGTACAATTTACACAGAAATAACTAGCCCCGTGGTAAGCGCTTGTGTAACATACATAGATATAATACATTTGTTAGACGTGCTGAGTTCTAAGGCTCTATGAGTTTAAGACTACCTCTGAAGAGAGATATGATTAATAATAATAAATATTACCGGACAACTCACACAGCAAAATACTACATATGTATAACAATAACAAATTATGTTTTCACGCAAAAATACACTGCAGTGTGAAGCCCGTGGTTAGCTCAAAGCTTTTGGGTATATATATCTGAAAAACTAATTACTACGAGTATAAACCACATGGATAGATATTAGTGAAAGACGTTAGTCCAAGACAACCTCTTTATAAAATAGAGTCGCTTTCATCAAAGATTAACATCTGAAGCTACTGTTGAGAATATTGTTGAGTAACGAGACGCCAGGTAAATTGTTGGCAATTTATTTTGTAACGTGGAGCGTGCTGTAACGACCCAGCTAATGAGCCGCCCCGTCTCGCAACTCGCGACATACTCCTTTATAACGTGCTTATTTTGTTTTATTGTTTATACTCGTAATGCTTTTTAGTGCACTCTTAAATGTCAAAATACTTCATCATCATTGTCATGACCTATTGACGATCTCTGTGGGTAAGGTCGGCCTGCGACGCAAGATGTTGCGGTTCAGTTCTTACCACGGGACAAAAATGTGTATGATTTTTCTAACAATATTTATTTATTACTACTACAAAACATGCACCACACTGCATGGCTTCCAACAATTTACCCATGCAGTAATCACATTGATCTTTCCAATTCAATCACCATTAATGACCAAAGTTATGACTGCCGGAATAGAAAGTTTTACCGGAAACATTGAACCGTACCTACATTGAACCAACTCTACGAACTAACTTCACGTTCTATTACCAAAAACAATTATAATTCCATAATCGTTTTGCTTTGGACGTTTTTTCTTGAATTTAAGGTAAGTTATTTCGAAGAAAAAATCGAAAGCCTTGTTCTTACTAACATAAATCAAAATATTTTGTTTCATATTAAAATTTTTCTTCCATGTGATTCTCACCAATCTAAAGAGCTATCTATACTTATACTTATACATAAAGTCACTGAGCAAGAACATCTTCAATTTAGCACCTTTTATTTGATTATCGCTTACTATGTTTTTAGTTTATTTTATTGTAGATACAAATTATTTAGTCAAAATAAAGTCGAAACGAAATACGAAACTATCATAGAACATCTACGAAGTTATCGTAGAACGTCCACGGAATTATCGTAGAGCGTCTACGAAGTCGTCGTAGAATGTCTACGAAATTGCGTCTACTACACATGTCATGTCATAATCAAACAAGTTCTGTCGCTTTAAATTGCTACATCATTTTATATCCTACAGAATAGTTATTATAGCCCAGTCAATTTAAACATTTCAAGTTACATAAAGTCCCAACAAGCTGGATTTCTGTGAAATTGTTCAAATCATAATTATAAACAATGTCTAAAAGATCCCCATCATTCCACGTTAAGGAAAAAGTTTTATTCAAGGTTAAATGTCAAAAAAATTAGTTTTTCGCGATTTTCAGCAAAACGGTAAGTTTTATCATAAAAGTACCTAGGACAAAATTGTAGATCATGAAATTATCTATCAAAATGTATCAACACTTTTTTCTTACAAGCCACCGTTTCTGAGATATAACGGTTCAAAAAGTTATAAAAATTGTTTACAAAATGAAATGAAATGTTCAAAAAGTTATTAAATTGCGTCAATAGCGATGTATCGCATGATACTTTGTCGGAACGAAACGAATCCTCCGTTGTTTGTGATTCAATATTAGAGCACGACCGGCCTTGACAATTTTTTTTTATTTTTTTTATTTAATTACAAGAAAAAGGCTTTGTCGCTGAGCGACCACATCGTCTTATCGGGAACTTGACAATTTGTGCATGCCAACTTTTATAACTTTTTGAACCGTTATATCTCAGAAACGGTGGCTTGTAAGAAAAAGTGTTGATACATTTTGATAGATAATTTCATGATCTACAATTTTGTCCTAGGTACTTTTATGATAAAACTTACCGTTTTGCTAAAAATCGCGAAAAACTAAATTTTTTGACATTTAACCTTGAATAAAACTTTTTCCTTAACGTGGAATGATGGGGATCTTTTAGACATTGTTTATAATTATGATTTGAACAATTTCACAGAAATCCAGCTTGTTGGGACTTTATGTAACTTCACCCTCATTTTTTTGTATAAATTGACTGGACTATTATTCCGTAAAACATAATGGTCTACGGCCTAACTGTAGCTTAATTCAATTCCAAAATGATTGATGGCAATCACTAAAATTGTTTTAGTAATTTATGCGAATACTCGATACAAAGCTTACCACAGCGAGTAATTAAATTTGTTTGTTTGCCTGTACTTCGGCGGGCAGCTTATCCAAAGCTTGTGATTTTTGCGCGCCCTGGTGTGTGCCCAAAACATTACGGGATGAAGTTTGATGAAATTTTAATCAATGTTTGACTGTTTCATTCAGATTGAAACCCTTCTTGTTAAAGTTAAGCTGAATTATAACCCTTTTCTAATACGCAAATTGGTAATTGTTAGATGGCGCCAGATGTACACTCACAATAAAATTTGAATATCTGGCGCTGTATATGAGTGTTTGTGTGTTAAATTTGCTATATATGCGTTAAAATAAAATTTCCTTTCATACTGAATTAGATAGAAAAAAAACTTAAAATGAAACTTTAGTACCTACATAGCTAAAGAGTATACTGCAAAAGCCAAAATTAGAATTGAAAATCTACAAGAATAATAGGCACATAGTTTGTTCTTAATAAATGAAATAATTAATAATTTAAAATTAAACCAATAGTTAACATTGAGGTTTGAGTAATTATTTCCTTGAAACAGCAAAAAATGAGGAAACTGTTTCAATTACAATTGTAGCTCCTAATTAGCCTGTAGGTTGAAGAAACAATTTCGTTAATTAGGTGTACGTCCTCCTCAGGCAAGGTACGAAAATTGTCAACGAAAATCGGATATATTAAAAATATTTTATGTGAACTAACTTAAATATTTTATATTAAGGTCAACTAGCTTCTTAAGTCTCCTGATCTGAGGAACAATTAATTTTATTACGGAAAACAGCACCAATTTGTGTACTGTTACACAATGTGTTGTGTGCCAACTTACTGCGACTACCAACCCACCTGGTGTGTGGTGTGTGCGTGTATGTGGTCTTGCTAATAAATCCGCACTAATTAAGTACCTAATGTACGTCTTTTAGTACTTGTATTTTGTATCCATCCAAAGTTTGCCTGGAAGAAGTCGCTTTTAGTGAAGAGTTTAAAGAATAAGTAATATTCATAAATCCTTACTTGGCCAGCGTGGTGAATTAATTTAGACCTAATCTCAATTGTCAAGACAGATGTCCCTGAGTTCCAGCAGTGGGAGCGCGAGTAGTGGTGCTTACGCTGGTTTTAATGCCGTTGAACGTTGAAGTAAACATTAAATGCGAATTCTTTACCTTATATCGGATTTCCCCGCAGTAAATTACCTAAGAGATGGAACATTCTAGATTTGTGCTCCGCAACGAGATAAGGCACGAAATTGCTCAGCAGATTTCAACATTGACCTTTTAGGTTTTTAGTAAAATAAAATATGAGCGCTGTCTAACCAGGGATAAAATATTATCGTATATTAAGTAAGGCCTTTTCGATATACTATATTTAACATGATTCTTACAATGTCATGCATTTTGATCAGACACAGTCGTTTCCATAAAAGCTATGCTATACACGTTGTAGCATCGTTGATATTATACGTAACTTTTATAATTAGAACATGAAATGTTAACCATGATTTACTTAATAGAAGGATTACTTGGAGATGTTTCACCGCACTATGCGGGATTAACGATAACTAGAAAAGAAATATAATTTATTTCATAAATATATAGAAATATTTTCTATCCACACAAACCAAGGCGAAGTAAAATCATTAGCCGTTGGCCCTCCTGACTTCCAGTTATTGCGGTTGAACCCAGCTTGTATTCACCGCGAAATAACAGCCTTCACAAGATTGTGCGTTCATATTTTAATCAACATAATACAGGGCATAATAAAAAATATAAACAAATTGTAAATACGCGCAGGATAAAATCAAATCAACAGACCAAAGTTTTAAACGGATATCACATTTATTCCGCCTCTCATTATATGTTACATTTACGTGGAAAATATGAAAATTCTTTACTCACAATCGAAGAGGGATGAGTTATCCGAAATGCGCCGAAGGTGGCCGAGAATGCACGAATCCCTCACCTTTAGAAAACAACAGCCAATGCTGAATTAGTGCTTGTTCGTCCTTCGTCGCGTACGGACGCATTTGCTTTCACTCGACACCGGCGCGAGATTCAACCATCAAAAAAATTAATCGACTAGTCAATTGTGCAGTGACGTTTTAAATAACACTTGTTGATCTGATAACATTTGGTAGTGATAATAATTAAATTATTTAGGTAATTTAAAATATTGGAATACTATTGGATGGGTACGTAGAGATTAATATAAAAACCATTTTAAATATTTTTTTGATGATTTTTAATGTGTGTCTTGATATCACTTACACGGTTTTTGCTATTTAAACAAAACTTTACTGAAATCCCACGTAGACTATTTCATATTAATAGTATTTATTTGTCTTATTTGTAGACCTATAATAAGGTACATAACACGTTAAAATTAGTTTCTAAATAAAACCTACCCCAACGTTCATTAATATTTAGGAATTATTTGGATTTAGGCCACAAAACTCTTTACTTTTAGCGTTATCAAAACAGTATAGTTGAATTTCGTGATAAAATAATGTTTGAATAAATTGTCAGAATACATAGGCCGGGATCCGTAGTACATGGAAATCAAGTGATTACTAACAAGCTAATTTTTGGTGAGTAGCTTCGTTTCGATGAGACGACTACAAATATCCTATACCCAAATCTCGATTGTGGTAGCTAACAGAGATATCAAGAATTAAAAAAATCAAGGATGTAAAACCGGGATAACGGACCACGAAATTTGTCGGACAATATGTCCGTTAGATTTTATATATATTAATTAAGTATACAACAAAAAATCAGCTGGTTAGTAATCATAGTAATCATTTAAATTGACCTCGTTTTCGATACATTTTCGAAATGGCGGACTCTTTGATCAAACCATAGGTTTTGTAGGACAAACATGTTTTTATATAATTTAGATAATTATCTTGAGATATAACATATTGTCCTACAAATTTCGTGGTCCGTTATCCCAGTTTTACATCCTTGATTTTTTTAATCCTTGATATCTCTGTTAGCTACCACCATCGAGAGTTGGGTATAGGATATCTTTGGACGTCTCATCGAAACGAAGCTACTCACCAAAAATTAGCTTGTTAGTAATCACTTGATTTCCATGTACTACGGATCCCTGACTAACAATGTTATTTTTTGATGAAATGTTGGTATCAATACTTTTAACAGAAGTTTTATTATACAAAGTAATAAATAAATACTAAAAGCTATTAATTTTGATGGTTTTTTACATATACTATTAAAATTTACAAACTTTGCATTATCATATAACTAGCAACAAGCTCTCGCTTCATTTCGGGTATTTAATTATACCTCTTGAATTACTGTACTTATCTATTAAAAAAACCGCATCAAAATCCGTTGCGTAGTTTTAAAGATTTGAGCAAACATAGGGATATAAGGACAAAAAAGCGACTTTGTCTTATACTACGGGTATGAAGTGATAAATAATGGAACTATATTTATCCAGTTTTATTACCACTAAACATTGTGATCCGATTCTCTGATTAAATAAATTATGTGTCAATCAAAAATACAAACAGCGTATAATTAATAATTCAATAGAGAATTGGGCTTGTTTGATAAAACTCAAATCGAACGCTAAAAATAAATATAATATCTAACTGATTTTAATGTAAGCGGACACACTACCAATAATCTATACTACTTTGTACTTATATTACAAAGCTGAAGACTTTTTTTGTTTGAACGAGTGAATCTCAGGAACAGCAAGTCCGATTGGAAAATTATTTCAGTGTTAGATAGTACTTTTGACAAGGAAGCTATAGATGACCAAAACCTAAATGACCCAAAACTGTCGGCGGGTTTATTTATTTTGGTGCTGGTCATATAATTTAAAATATTGTTTTATTAATCTAATACTGAAAATAAACGAAATAAACCTATCACGATCATCCAACAAGCCACTAAGGACGTCACAACGTTGATATTATTAAGAAATGTTGCGAAATTGTTCTTTAAACAACTATATTGGCTTCGGTGCTCGTCTTGGTCCCGAGCCAATAACTTTCATAGTTTTCCCGCAGCTTAAAGGAAACTTATTATTTTGTCTCCATCGTCTCGAGGGAGGCGATCTTTTTGTTGCAAAAACGACTTAGCGAACAGTTAAAAACGGGAAATGGTTTTCTTTCAATTATTATCAGTTAATTATTGTTTTTGTTGGTTATTTCTTTAGCACCTGAATATTGAATTGCTTTTTGTTTTGACGCGACTATCTAAAGCTTTTATATAATGAAGTGATTAATCTGATGTCAATAGACTATAATAATGTTTATGGTAACTTGCCTTACGTGCTCTTATGGTTATAGCAACAAGCTCGGGTACGCCAGACACATAATAATAATGAGCCTTACTGTTGAGTCAGCTGACATAGTCATGTCTTGATTAAGAGATTATGTAATTTTTAACTAATAAATTGGATTATTTATTTCACGACAATAACAGTAAATCTATCACGAGGATAGTTTATTAACGGAATCGTAGTAGATTAACCCCAGGGGAGCCACGTGCACCGAAAAAGAAGTCCACAAATAAAAAGAAAATGTCTGACAAAACCAAATTTTCTTTGAAAAAATGCAAAAGCATCTCAGTTGGCAGTATCCAAAAGAGAAAATTACTAACAAAACCACCAAAGACGAAATTTTTTAAATGTGCACCTAAAAATTCTTAACTCATTTATTTTGTGAAATGAGTTAACGTAAAACATCGAATTATAAAGTAATCTCATGCTAGGACACGCTCGTGATCATATAAAATTCTTTATTCATTTTATATTACACTAATTTAGAGTTGACTATCTCATCTGTTTTTATAAAACAACATAAATAATAAATTAAGACATAATTCTACGAAGTGGGTCCCAGATTAGTAAGTAATAATAATAATTATTAAGTATTCTCGTTTTACAAGGAATTTATAAGAAGTCAAAAATGACCTGAACATGGGTTTTACAAAAAGTCTAAAATTCACTTGGATCAGATTACATAAATTTGTGCCAAATTCAACTTTTACTTTTATACTGATCGTCACATATTATAAATCGCAAAACTAAATATTAAGTGACAGTATTTATCAATATTCGCCCCGTAATATAATAGATACTTAGATAGATCTTGTGGTAAAAAACAAATCGCGCTCAAACTATCTTCATACCAACTTTCAGCTGAATCGGTTTTGCTGTAAAAGAGCCAAGAGACCCAAGCTCAAACCTTATTAATATTATTAAGATGTCCATAAGAATGGCCGTCTTCATTGGCTTGAAAATAAAACTGTAGAATGACGCAATTCCTAGCCTCTAAACCTTTTTTCAAGTATTCCACGTTTACACGGCACTGTTTGCCCATGCCTCAGTTTCCTTCAATCCGCATTTCCCGATAGGATTCGACGCTAGGGGCGGCATGTTGACTTATTGCTGTTTTTGTACTCGATGTCGACAAATTGAAGAACGAGTACTACTTTATTTGCCAGTTTTTAGCATTTGATCGGAATTAGCTTTGCGGGAGTGAAGTGCGTTTTTGTGCTGCAAATAATGGAGTAAAGGAATTGTTTAAATGTTTTGCAATATTGTATTTTGCTGTAGAAACAGTTTATAAATGTGAAAAGCTTATCTAATTTTGTATTTCGTTTTTATGGCAAAACTGGAAAAACTATCTTACGTTATTTTGAAATAAAATAGGCTGATAAACAATGGAAATATAGGAAGGTTGATAATATTAAAATCGGTCCTATTGGTAGATTTTCACTCATAATAAAGTGATCGTTTCCTTGTGAAAAGACATTTATTAATAAAATATAAGTCTAATATAATTATTTTGATATCGTAACAAATCATATTTATCATATTTATTTAAAGAGCGGTAATTGGTTTGTGTTTATCAGCTCTTATAGATACTTAAGACCTTTAAGTTCATACGATAATTATTATCTAAAATATAATGCAGTTATAATTATCCGTCCCGGACTCATGTAATTATTGGATATAATGAGTAAAATCTTCACGTTACAAGCGCATGTCTATAAAATATATTAATTTCAGTAACCATTAAACATTTACTTCAAAATATGCAAATTCGATAATTAAAAAGTGAAATCACAGCACTCTAATAAGGCGTGGTTTAAACAGATCCCCGTTTTTTCTCAAAATGAAATTAGCCGAAAAGACGGTATCATTAAAATTACATTAGCATAAATAAGTGGAATGCTAATCTCAGGAAAATAAATCTTAGCTAAGAAATAAAAATAATCCTGTTGGTCGGTCTAATGACACCGTGACAGATTTACTCCGCGTCCCCTCGGCCCATCAGAGTAAATAAACAAACAGTTGGTATACTCCGCGAAAAAGTCGCTATTCGGAATTTTATGTACGAATTATCATGGATTAAGTTTATTGTTTGTTCGTGATTTGAGTTTAGATACCTCTATTTTGTTAAGAAACGCAGTTCTGAGTCTAAATTAGAATATTTTCTTATTTACTCAGATTCTGGGTGACTTATTTCTTTGAAATTATCCATAAAAACATATTATATTTTATCCTATTAAATACAAATAATCAATACGAACACATACCAACAAATTACTTTTATGGCAAAATGAAAAATAACAACTGAAACGGCACTCAAAACTGAAATGGTTTCCAAAAGAGTATCAAACATCGTTAAATGTAATTGCTTGCAGAGCTCCGATCTGAAATTCGTCACGCTCGTAGCTCCCTCTCTTGGGATGTGGACGAAGCAAACTGCTACCCAAAAGTGTCCGTCAGTTGTAGGAACTTTAACACTCTTTTATTCTAATTAGTCCTGAGGGAAGGAACTCAGTGTGGGTAGGACAACACACTCTCGAGGGGCGACTATTTAATTCTGTAGGATAGACCTTTATCGCAGTAATAAGAGCGAGAGTTCGTGGGTTTGTTAATAAATCATGAGGGCACGAGTGAACGGATTAATGTTTGTGTTGTTTGTCTATTTGTCGGTATTATCTTAGAATTACAGCAGTATAGATGCGCATTATTGAACTGTCAGTGTCTGGATTTATATCTGCGTATTGCGCATACCACGAATTCTCTGGGTGAATTTTCTTTATTAAATAAAAAGTACTTTAAAATTCATGAAAATCTATATAATGATAAAATTGTCTTAATCTTAAACCCAAAATGATCTCTGTACGAAAGATAGACTAACTCTGGTTTCACAATTTGAAAGTAATTTCGTATAGTTATAGTATTATTCAGGCAGATGGATGAAATTTTTTTATGAAATAATCAAATTTATTTTTATAGTACATAGTTATAGTAGTGCAGTCGTTATACATTTATGCATATAACGACATATTAAATCCGTAACGACAGCTCACTCCGAAAAATAAATTTGATTATTTCATAAAAACATTTCATCCATCTGCCTGAATAAAACGTAGCAGTTAACGAAGTGTCATTACGTAACACTAACAATTCCAATCAATTTTCCACCAAAACAAACAGAAAGTTACTGATGTTCTGAAAAACCCATAAAAGTGTACAAAACATAACTTAGTGCTGAAATTGATGACATTGGGTGTGTTCACAAAATTCTCTCCGGTAACAAAAGATGGGTTAGCTCCGGAGTTGGTAGGTAGGTACAGTTAAGGTCAGAATTATTACACTAGCTTTATTTATTTTTGTTATAAAGTATGTTTGTTGTGTATTTCATTAGAATTATGTTATTTATTGGCGCAGAATGATTAAAAAATATACTATGAATCAACTTTTTAATAGTTGTCGAATTTGTTAAGTTGTCAATATAAATGTAACCTTGACTGTACTTCTTGTTTCACCAATTCCGTTAATCCACAAAAGGGGATTCTGTAGTGGAAAGCAGAAAAAAATTGTATTACAAGTGACCCGCCCTAGCTTAGATACAAGTTATATCTACTTTTAAACTAAATAATTTACATAAAAACTAAATAATTTATCAATGACTAGTGAGCCACCTCGTTTCGCCTCGAGTACCTTATTATACTTATAAACCAGCCTCTTGGATTACTCTATTTAAATAATTACAACAAAATATCTTGCAAGTACATATATTAAGGACGGACAGACAGTGACAGCGACTTTGTTTTATACCATGTCGTGTTATAAAATTAGGTACTTTATTCACTGGTTATTGCATAACAAAGTTGGAATCAGAAAATGTGATCTCACCCGACTCGCAACAAATATTTCACAATTCGCGGGTCATCCTCAAAACATATTTATGAACGTAGTGGTTATTACAACTCTAGATAAATTTCGGTTATATCCGAGTGGGTCAGACCATCGCGTTGATATTTTGGGTATATGAAGGGTATTTTTATATACAGATATTTACGATCAAGTTTAATCTTACCATAATTATTAAAATTTATTTTACTTTAATATTTTTGTGAAGTTATTCAGTATCATTGATCAAAATAAATAACTTTGTTCCAAGCCTGTACTTTCCCTCTATTGGACAAAGGCTTGGATTATAAATTAGCAAAGTTGGTGGCTAGCTAGGTGGTAGCAGCACTATTCGCAATAAAAGACTCAGAAAGAGGGTAGATCGGTTCGTTTGTGAATATCTGTGTGCCTAATCGCAAATGTTATCAGCCTCTCCGTGAAGATGGCGCTTGTAACAGTGCTGAAATATCGAGAAACTCAAAAACATTCAAATGTTTCGTGTTCTAATATAGCAAAGCTAGATTCTAAAAGAAGAAAATTTGTGGTTTTAGGATAAAATTATTTGCCAGACTGCATTGGCAAAAGTTAAGTGACCTATACTACAGCTACAGATTTAAAATTTGGTTCTACAGAGAGTATTATTAGAACAGATGTCACCCACGGCTACTTACCGTCCAACCATCGTATAAAAAATTCAGCATTGTCGTCTGTCCTAAAAGAGGTCCTTCAGGCGTAGGCGTCTACCCTAGAGCCAGTTTTGAGGTCGCTTGGTTCGGTTATCACACGGCTTACAATGAGCATGGCCCGTAATCTCTATCGTTTTCTGCCTTTTTGTAAGCTTATTTGCGTTTCGGGTGCCGTGTTTCGTGCGACGGATGGAATCGATTTGTGAGACCTATAAGCTTATGGAGCATTTAGAGTATTTTTCGATGTACTTGTAATGGTATATTTTTATAAACAGGTTTTCAGTGATTGATTTAGGAATTGGGAGTGTTTATGTAATTAACAACTAAATCATCGTAATAATCCATTTAGTTTCAAAACTGAGCATTAATCTCCCCAATAGAATAATTTCGTTCTTAGGACAATTGGTATAATCACCTTCCTTATTATTTAATAACATAAAATTAATTATATCAGTCGAATCAAGACTCTTTCCAATCGTATTACCTTTACACAATGTTACCACAGGGCTTTGTTGCTGTGTAAATTTTTCGAACAATTTTTTACCTTATTTCGTAGCAACAGAACAACGTCACTATTATTTCAAACAAAAGCTACTTGTAATCATAGTACACCTCCATTCAATCATGTAAAAACAAAGGGAAAAGTCGAAAAATATGAGATCCGAAAGTTACAACATAAAGTATATATCAAATAGCAATTGGCAATTCGGGAAAGGGAAGGTTCCCTATAAAGTACGTGAGGCGGTCAAAAACAAACTTGTGCAATAAATAACCCGATCGGATAAGAGAAAGGTAGGCATTCAGCCATTTTATATTCAATAAAAAATGAGATAAACTAAATTGTCTTGCGATACAGTCGGCTGATTGATTTATTGTACTAATGTTAAGGAATATCAATTTATGACGCTTAATAAATTTCACTACTCGTATCATTTTACAGAGCTCTATTGAGAACAGCAGGCGGGTCAGCTATCTATAAAAAATATCTATAAAAATAACGATTAAAATTATTCAAAATAAGAAATGCATAATCTTTCTTTTCTAGATGTTAATCATATAATATACTTTCTCAATACTATTGATTCGTCATACGCCGGTTACTCTCAGACGATAGCACAATAGGTAAAAATACTATAAATAAATATTGTAATATGTAGCATCTTTTAATTTTGGTACAGAACCCAAAAACGAACAAAACATCATTTACAGTTCAGACAACTTCATAACATTGTAAAATGGTCCTCGTATTGGGCTCTTGAAACGTGCACAGACAGCGGGAATAATTCATACCCAAGCTTATCACTCACTCCAACCTTCCATTCCGGAGGGCATTATACAGCATAATCGACAAATAAATTCTGTGTTCCAGGACCTTTAGGCAGTTTTTCCATAGGATAAGGGTCAAGCGATTCTGTAGAGATTAAAAGACATTATTTACTCATGCATGAGTGAAGCCAACCGTCAAACTTTACCATTGTGACAAGGGACGTTAAATTCAGACGTATGTTTTTTATTTGTACGCGTTTTTTACTGGCCTGTGAAGCAGTCTATCTTTTTATCAAACCAGTTAAGGGTTTTGAAAATCCAGTAACACATATAAATCTAAAGATTAGCAAAATTGACAGTATTTGTGCTATTTGATTTTTCTTAATTATATTGATCAACAATATTCGTTTCATTTTTGCAGAACAATAACAATCTTAAAACCCAAGGCAAAACAAGTTATCGAAACAATTGTTCAACAAAATGAAAGTGCGATCAACTCCGCGTGTGTCTAGTGTCAAAACTATCAAGTAACGTGCCGGTGAATAACAACCCCTAAGACGATGTAATAAAGTGTAGAATCATGTGCTCGGTAAAGTGGATCAGATTGTTGGTGATGCTGGCAGCTTGCTGGGCACAGGACGGCGAGTGGAATGAAGACGCTGAAGACTTGGGTAAGCAACTTCAGATCTACAAATTGAAAATTACTACTATTAAAAAAAGATTTTACATTATTTTATACCTACTTATAGATTTTCCAGCAGAAATTACATCTCTCAAATAAAATTCAATGCCACTTTTCCAGAAGAAATTTCATCTTGAAATAAAAATCAATGCCTTTTTTTGTTGTAATTTTATAACTCAAGAACAGATGAGCCGATTTATGTGCTTTTTGTTTTAAAATAGTTGTAGTAGCGCAGGGAAGGCTTAAAAGTTAAAAAAACATGGGCATAAAGCAGGCGAAGTGGCGGGCGGGTAAGCTAGTTTTATATAAAATAATGTTAGTGTCTGGTCCAGCCTAAGAATATTGCCACTAATATCTCCTCTTGCGGTTTCACCAGAAGGCTGGCTGCAGCATTGTACTATCTAGGGATCAATAACCCGCCTAGTAAGTGGTGATTACGTAGCATACATAATCAGAATCTAAACATTCATGTCTATAGGGGCTGTAAAAATTTAGAACTAAATAAATCACAATACAATTGTATCTAAAATATGAAGGAAAATAAGAAAAGGTCCAAAAATACTACACGCGCAAAAATACTACAATGCCTCACGAATTGACTTCCCACCCGGATTTAGTGTATGTACAGAAGATTTTTTATTCAATACATCGTTTTGCCATGTTCTCGTAATTATTTGCGTGTAATTACACGGTATTGGTTTAAGTATAATTCATTTGATCTCAAGGCGTTTGACTTTGATAAATTAGTTCGAACAAAATGGCGATGCAAGACGCGTCTTTGGCAGCCATTTCATAAATTCCCTGACCTCATTATATGAAACTTATAGGTGGGAGTGTGCAGGTTTACGTAAAAGTAGAACGACCGTACTTTTTGTAGCGTTGCATTTTTTATAACCTCTATGCCACACCTCAATTAATCGCTGAAGTGATCAAATGAAACAAACTCAAGTGGGAATCGCGCTCAACCCATTAAACCCGATTGCTTGTCCAAAATGAAAATGGGAAAATATATTTTCGTTTGTTCGACGTTATTCCATGTTTTTCGCCTGATTTTTGGGAAATCCATCGGGAGCTACGTTTACGCGATCGAAATTGTTCACTTTGATTGAGTGTTGCATCGCCGTATTTGAAAGTGATTGTTAGTTCTACTAATTTTCTGTGACAATATGGGGAAAAATTTAAGTTAGGTTCATAAGCATTATAAAAAATACCTACATACGGTATCTATATATAAAATCAATGCCACTTTTCGTAATAATATTATAACTTAAGAGAGAAAAGGTTCTTTTAGCTTAAAAAAAGACGTAGTTGCAATGGTGAGAAAATATGGGAATAAGCCGCCGAGTCAGTTAATAAATTTGAATGATTTATTGAGTAATTATAGTGTTTTGTAAATAAAGATTTATCTTTTGAATGGAAAGTTAAACCATTTTAAACACAATCGTGTTTGTGACGCATCAAATACACTCACAACTTGAAAACGGCCAATTTTTAGGAATATCGATTTGTGGAATATGTCTCCTGTATCCTGAATAGAAGAATAACAATAAAAACATTTCTAGCGGGAAACATTGAACGCAAGCAGAAGCTAGTTAACCATAAATACTATCACAAGGCGTCGAAGTCGGATTCTTTACGAACTTTACAGAGGTTTAACTAAGTTTCAACTCGAACACTTGAACAGTCGCGAAACGTCAATGAAGACATTAAAGTTCGATTTCTCGTTTGGTTGCCTACGAAAGGAGCAAAAAGACCGGCCCAATTAAAAAGTGTTCATGCATGGGTAGCTCTATTCGAGTTCAATTTTATTGAACGATTAATTTTATTGCGAAAATTTCTGGACAGCGGAACGAATGGAAAACGAGAGTGGTGCGACGCTCATCGACCTTTTGTGGCTATGCGATGGATGGGCTTGTTCAGCGCTGGATCTAATCAAAAGGCATACGACCGAAAACTCCTATTCTGATTGGGCATTGTGAAGGTGATAAATGAATTGAAATTTTAATGTAATTGGAAAGCATTGATGATCGGTACCGACCGGTGCGACGTGGTAATAAATATCTGTCGCTCGTTTATTGGTCTCGTACAATGCTTGTCTATATTTTGATAACAGTTTTCGAATTGGGGAATTTTACAATTTTGTAGATGAGGTTTTATAGTACTATATATAAGAATTTCCTGCATAAAAAACTATACTTAGGGCTTTCTAAATTTTATGTGAAAAAAAAAGAAATGGAAATAAAGCAGTCTTATGTACTCACACATTATGTTAGTACATAATACATTTATTTTCTCTCTTCAATATTTCATTTATTTAAGTCGAATGGGAGTTGCATCCAACGAAAACCGGGATTGTTCACAAAATACCTATTATTAGTGGACGTCAGACGTTGCGTTAAGACGTAGTGTATCACGAAATCAATGACATGATCAATTTTATTATTGTTCATAATAAGAATGTGTATGTAGTTAGGTAATATTAATGCTTCAAAACGATTACCCAATCCAATCGGGTAATACTTTAATGTCGATTTATTTGTGCTAGAGGACTTGCTATTAGTCTCGTGGGTTCAGTTAGTGAGTGTAAACGTAGTTAATAAATCAGTAATAATATACTAGCGAGAGTTTTAATAAAACATAAAATGGGCTACTCAATAATATGATTTCTTTTTATATGAAACTTGATTCACATTGACTAGATTTTTTAAATCTATAGTAAATTATTTCATTCTTAATTGAGCCAAATTACCATGGGGTAAAAAAAAAAAAAGCATCCAGCAATACTTTTTATTTAGTTTGAGTACATTTTCCAGTCCATTTTACTAAGTTTATTTTGCTTTTATAAGAACAATACAAATAGCTTCAATAAAATGTTACAGGTTTTATACTCGTAAATATAAATCATATATTATTTTACTATAAAAACTATATTATTATGTGTAAATAAAGCTGTAATCCACACAAAGAACGGTACCGGATACGCAATACGAGCATTGGCTTAAGATGTGTCTCCACAATAATTTTATTAATATTATCCTGGCAACCCCGTCACGCGCGTAACCATCGTCCATTTATCTCTCGACGCGGGAAAAAATATGATATATTGAGAAAACGAGAGACATAAGAGCTTTCCTTAGCTTCCCTTTAGGCGGTTTAGTGTCTTTTTAGTACACTTATGGGTGGTGTAAGCACAAAATGAATGAGTAGCCAGAATATTAGCTTTACAAAAAGTTATGCGATAGTAATATTATTCTAATTGTTTTATTAATCTTGGCAGGTGGCCAGATATTCTGTAATGGAAACTGGGAATTAGTAATCAATAAATACACCGTAATAATATTATATTCCGCCAAGCGGCTTTGATCGCGATTAGTTAAATTCTCGAGGAAATATTTATAGTAGAAAGGTAAACACAACAAAACAATGATCTCATACATTACTTAAAGAGAAATATTTTGCTAAACAAATTTAAGTTAAGTTTCATATCTCAGTAAGTACCAACGTAGAAAAATGCATGTCTTCTAGAATATTATACATAAATTGATTATTCGATTTAACGACACCCACAAGAAATAAGAAGATTGTACAATTCTTAAGCCAGCACCGCACGGTACATATTACAGTTAAGAAGTAAATTTTGTTTTATAATAAACATCTAAGTGTACCTTCTGGCTTTAAGCAAGTGTAACTAACTCGTGCCTGAAGGTTCTACGCATCTTGCTCGGAAAGTACCGACGAGGTAACAGGTTTTCTATATGCCAATTTTATAGCGCAGTGTTTTTGGTTGATTAAATAACTTTGCGACTTTCTTACGCTAATCTTCAATAATCGTGTCAGCCATAAAAGCTAACGAAGGCTTAAAAAGGTCTTAAACTCAAAGATAAACAAGTGGGTTTGAGTTTGAAACAAGTGGTGTATCTTCATGCATCATTGAAAGTTACGAAAGCTTCAAAAGTTTGAATATTAGGGCGTACTCGTAAAAATGAGTTTTGGTAAGCGTTTTAGTCTTCAACAAAAAATCGTTACTTTTCAAGTTGCTTCCTACATCACTCTAATAATATGAAAATAGCTAACTTCTGCTATTGAATATATTTCATACGTTTTACTTATTCTATTTAATATTTCAAATGATTATGTTTTCCACAACATCGACTTTATGGTATCTTAGATTAAAGCTTTAATGTGGATCCTAGATAAATTATATACATAAAATATTATTATTATTGGATTTATAAAAATAACCAATTGTTAGCTTAGCACCCGTAACACAAGCTTCAAGTTTACCACGGGGCTAGATGTCGCTGTGTAAAATTGTCCAGTAATATTTATTATTTATTTTATTTGTGGGAATAGAACCTGCAACATCTTTTTCACGCGTGAACTTTCATCCACTGAGCCACTATGACTCACGAACTTTCATTGTATGTACATTAATCATTTACACATAGAAACACAATGATAGTTTATTTCCCATTTGTTGCTCCAGCGCATTATTCTCAATCAGACGAACATTGTAGTAATTAATTACTATGAGCTTAAGCCTTAGATACGAGCACGATACGAGCTTGATATACGGGCCCTGTATGGAAGATTATATTATGTATGATATGCAGTAGGTACCTTGTTTAATGTAGGTATAGGCACTGTTGAACGGCAGATTGTCTTTGAACATGTTAGTGCCATGCTATTGATTGTTCCTGATCTAGATTACTCAGCAATATTACCTATTAATCAGATTATGCTTACGAAGTGCGGATTATATCAATACCTTTGGGCGGGTCAATATAAGATTCCAGTTTCAGAACTCACGGTATTGTATTGCGAACATTGAATGCGATATAAAGCTTGCAATATGTTTTCTGAAAATGTTTCATTGATCTAAGATTAATTGGAGCGGAAAATAATGTTGTGAACTAGGTTTTAGTAACGGTTTTGATCGCTTATATATAAAGTTCTTATATAGATATAAATTTCTTATATAGGAAAAATATAATATTAAGATCAGAAAATTCTGTATTAGACATACCAATTATCAACATATTTACAAAGAAAAACTAACTTTTTATTAAATATGAATTAATTAAGTTGATAATTTATCGAAGAAGAGACAGAGAAAAAGAGAGACTTGAAGTTAAAATTATGAAATGTAAAATATCCTGTGAAAGACTTTCTACCTCTGTCAAAAAAATCACTAAATGTAATCAGAAAATCACGAAAATCACTGACAGTGGCAAACATTTCCATACATTATCCAACAATATCCAATAATGAGTCATTGGAAGAGGAAATCGTCAAACCTTTGTAGTCACCTTGAGACGTGGGTCACATTCTCGTAACATTCGTTCGACGTATTTCTATTACGTTCACGTTTGTGTACACGGAACTAGTTGCTGGGAGTGTTAAGGCTTTGAAGTGACTAGGCGAGTGATCATTTTATTCTTCGATATAAAATATGGTGTTTTATATAATGAATAATTAAATTGTGTTTTATATGTGCTGTGTGCTTAAAATTCTGTATATTTACGTTAATTTAAATAGATAATTATAGAAACAAAACACTTTATCTCATGTCACTGTACATTCGTGGGTCATCACAAAGTAAATTTATGAACATTATAAGTAAATTCGTCGAATATATAACAAGTAAACAAAAGTATATTTTGTCATACAGCGTCGTACTTTCGTATCAACTTAATAATGATAAAATCAGTTTTTTAGCATCCAGTGAATGACTTTACTCCGCAAGTTGTGAGTACAAACGAATGACTCGAACCGTCAAACAAGTAATCGTATGACTGACATCGTATGAACGCGCTGTAAACATGGATGCCATGTAACATGTCTGTAGGCAGGTCTGATCAAAGGCAGCGGATAAGGTGTGTCGGACACAGGGCCTATCTAGGTCACGAATTCTAATAGATCTTGCTCCGTCGTATGTCTGTCAAGTCTGATAAGGACATACTTTGACTTTCCGAGCTTGAGGCGCGACAATTTATAAAACTATGCTATATATCCATTTTTTTAATAGATTCTGTAGTTGGTCCTAGATTAAAACCAACTACAGAATCAACATTGTTGGAAGCAATATTGGCACTTTAAAACTAAATTGGTAGTAATAATAATTTGCGTGTTTATTTAAAAAAATATTATTTTCGGTCTCACCTTCAAGAATTGTACGTACGAATGCCAAGTCCGGCGATTTGAAAGTATCAATGTAAATAAATGTAAAGCGTTAATTCATAATACTTGCAGTTTTATGTGATATTGTACATACGTTATTTACTCATTACTAACATCCCTCTGGATGTGAAGGAAAAACTTGCTAATACCCTCAGGCAAATGACTTAAACGTGTTTTTCCATTACCGCTGAAGTACGTGATTAAGGTACTTAATATTTAAAGTAATCCATTATTTTCAGGTTAATGCATGTTCAACGATACTTCTAATACAAACTTATAAATAAAGTCACAAAATAGTTCCTAGTAACAAATGCAAAAACTTGCTAAGCAGAGAGTAGGTTGTAAACGTTGATGTAAATTTAATGTTATATAGAAGTTATTACAAAAACGTGAGACAAGTTATTTATACCTTACAGTCACAAACAGGGCCGAAACTAGATCGGTTACCAAAATATCACATTCGTCGTCCAGAATGTTTCTACGACTTAAGTGGAAAGCTTTGATTTGGCTTTCGTAACTAGCATGTAGATAGAATAAACGGAGATTTATATGCATGTTATTGACAATTTGAGATTTATTATTTTTACCCAGCTGTAAGTTTCCCTTATACTGTAAAATAAAAATTGAGATAAGCCCGTGCGAAGATAAATCGTGAGGATAAGGACTTCCAACCAAAGGTATCTTTGGATGCAATGGATTTTTGCTTGGGATAGAATAGTATTTTGCGCTATGAAAAGTCTTTTGAAAATACTGGCAAAAATGTTTACGGGTAAAAATCCACGCACAAAACCTAGTTAAAAAAATACAGAACGTTCAAACACACCAGGCAACATATTATTTAATATAGCAACAATAAAACTAAAATTTAAACTACTCGCTCTACTGATACCGTCGCAAAAACCCGTGGTATTTAAAAAAGAATGTCCAGTCTTTTGCACGCTGACGTTGAAAATAAAAATACTGCAGTTTTGACTGGGTCACCATTTTGTTCGTGTTACGTCACAAGGTTTAGGCCTTTGATATAATATTCGATATCACAAATTCTGTTCCAGTTGTTCTGGTCCAGTTCAATAGTTATTAATTTATGTTTAGGTTGACTTTCAAACATTATACTTACAAATTTTTAATTACTAGGCTAGTGCTTGGTGCCCTTCGGCTCTGGTAGGTACTATATTAAACTTATAAACATTCCTCGTGAATCACTCTACCTATTTAGATAGAGTAAACAAAAACCGCATCATAATCCGTTACGTAGTTTTAAAGATTGAAGGATACACAAGGACGGACAGACAACGAGAACGAGTTTGTTTTATACTACGAATATGTACTGATCATGTCTTTATAAAAAACATTATCAACTGCTGATGAATTAAATTTTGTTGACTCATGTCGTTTAAATATTTGTTACCCATTTAGTTTTGTTTGAGTTTTTAAAAGTTTTTGATATATTTCCAAGTCGTATTTAAAATTTTGAAATAGAAACTCCACTAGCTTAGTAAGATTATACACAACCTATCAACCAGCCCAATAATTTCGGGAATTATGAGTCCCTCAAAGGTAAGAAAAAAAATGGTATAAAATAAAGATAAATGATTGTTAAGTTCTAGATGCGCCTCTGTCACAAACGTCGCATGTCGCTCGGCCACCATTCACGAAAGCTCATTCAGAACCGCTGTAATGAGTGGACCAATTCTTTAGTGCCCTCGAACACGACATAATCTTGCAGTCGTGTTATAACCGTATATTACGGGAAACCGCCAATCTAATATAATTTTCCTCGATATTTGATACATGGTATAGCAATCATTGAAATTAATTGGTATTACCTACGTAAAATTTGGGTCAATGTGTCTTTGTTTTCGTTAATATTGACCTGTTTCTTTGGTTTTTTTATATGAAAAGTGGAGAGTGCGAATTTAATAACCATATAACAAATGAAATTGGTTTGCATTTTGTTTTATACATACGTGTATAAATATTACTATTTAATTTACCATTATAATTACTATTTACCTCAAAAGTAAGCTAAATACAAATCTCAGAATACAAAAATTGCAAGGGTAAGGCTTGCACTGTATGGTTTGGCGCCCTACGCTAAATCACATTTAAAATAAAAAAAGTCAAACATGAGAAGTATTATAAATATTAACTATAAAACATGTATTCAAAGTGATAATAATGTGTTTATACATATATATTATGCACACGTACGCAGTGTAAAGAGGCAGAATTCCAGAACTCCGCAAGTACTCTTTGTTCTCCACAGATAATTTAAACCTGATAATTTTATTTCCATGCCAATAACCAAACTTGAAAATAAGAACTAGTCTGTATTTAATTGATTTATCCACACAACTTTAACAGTTTATGACCCAAAGAAACTCTAAACTAATTCAAAAACGTTATCTTAAAGAGACAAACGGAACTTTCTTACTTTTCGTATTCGATAAGGCTAACTATTTCTCGAATGGGTCCCAGAGCTTGACGTGCCCATCCAGGCATCTCAAATTGATACATGGGCAGCGCAGCGAGACCAAACAATCCGTCTTTATTAGAAGCATTCGCCGAGTAAATTGAAAATACCTCCTAAGTATGACTGATGGTGTACATTACTTGCCCTGGCGACAGTTCCCTCAAAGAAAAGAGGATTATTTCATACGGTGGAAACGGAGTTTAATATTGCGTCTATTTATATTCATGGTCTTTATCGCAGGGGAAGGAATCATAACGTTGTAAGTACGAATAACAGCGATATTCACTTAGGCGTATTTTTTGTTTCCGATTATTATTTCAGCTTTTCTACGCCTTCGGGGAAATGTTGCGTTCGCGTTAAGGGATAAAGCTTTGTGTCATATGAGTAATAAAAGATGATAATGAATAATTTTTGTGTGTGGAATTCGTTGCGTGACGATAGTACTTGCGAAGGCGGGAATGAGTTAATAATTAAACTTTTACTAGCATACCATTACATTTACAAGGGACACAAATCCGTGTTCGTAAAATTATTACGTACGCCTATTTTAACATAACATAAAACATTTACGTTTTTGAGCACATTCGTTTTCATTGTTTTTTTATTAATAACTTTATAATCAGCAAGCAAACTTCGCCATTAGCGAAAGCCACAACACTATTTTTCTCTTTCCTTTCCGCCCACCTCATTCTATCAGTTCAAAACCAAAGGTCAAGATGAAGCACAAAAAATAACTCATCATTTACTTCAAAGTTGAAAAATACCCAGCATTTATCCACCGAGGGCTCTAATAACGAACAACGTCTACTTGAAAATAATTCCTGTAATTTACAATGAAGCCGTCATTGCTCTCAAAAGGGCTACAAAGGGACGACGTGTTGGCATGTTCTGTACGCTACAACTTTGGCCTATTATAGTTCTGACATTGCCTGTAATCCCACTAAAGAGGTTAACATTGGCTTGAACAAGATAATGTAAGAAATATGAAGGCGAGAATCCCTTTAATATGAGACCCAGGGCGATTAAAAGCTCAAAGTAATCGCCTCACTAGATCATAATGTTGTCTAATAAAACTCGTAAACTCTTAGTAGAAACTCGTTGTAATTTAGGTTTATGTGGATATATTTACCTACCAAGATCCCATGGAGATTTAGCTAATCCGTTTGAATTTTAATAACCTTAACGTTATTAATCTCACGAACCATGGCTATAAATCCGGTGTTATCTATTGATGTTACTTCATAATTTAATCAAAATAATATGTCTTACATGATATGATAGAACGTTGTATTTAACTTTACGCTTTAAGATAGTGTAATGGTGTAAGAACCGCGACTAGTAAGTAGTAAGCGTAGTGTAGGACGCCCTATGACTAGATGGGATGACGACTTTAGCAAGACTTCTGGCAGATGCTGGATGCGTCAAACTGAAAACATGGCGCTTTGGTGCTCGCTAGGGGTGGCCTATGTCCAGCAGTGGACAAATATTGGCTGATGATGATGATGTAAGAAATTAAAAAAAAACAAAATAAATTAAAACCTCATAAATGTTACGCACCATAATCATAACTAGGTACAATAAATAAAAATTAATTACTTTTCGCTTACTTATTTTGGTTGCTTAACACCAATTAGATAATATTTGGACAAGGATAAGGCTATGTGTTGCTGTGTGAATTTTCTATGAAAATATATTAAATGTTTCTCCTTTTGTTGCAGTGTCTACAGTGGATGTGGACGCAGTGCTGGGTCGGAAGGCCTCTCTGCCGTGTGACGTCACGCCTGACGTCACCGAGGACCGCGTCTACATGGTGCTGTGGTTCAGAGCCGGAAAAGCTACGGGAGGCAAACCTATTTACAGGTAATTATTTCATTCTGAAGCCGGTCTTAAGGAGTACGATCCCGACTGTAATCTTGAGTGTCTTCTAAACAAGGCATATCAATTTCCAGTTAAACATTAGGTTTTCATTAAATTCATTATTTTCACGAGCGAATCCTGCATTTTGTTTTTTTTTTCATTTTATAAAATTTGAGCCCTATCAACCTTATTTTGACAAAATAGCTTTTTTTTGTGTCCCAGTTTTGAGAGCTAATAAATTGAAATGATTATTACGGTAATAACCTTAATTTAAATATTTATTTTCATACCAATAATATAGAATCATTTAAAATTAAACATACTAATAAATTAATTTGTTTGTTGTAAATATAAATTTCTTTAATAATCATAGACATAGACATAGACATAGACATACATTTATTTACTACCAAACACACACATAAAGGAACAATACACAGTAATACACTACTATACATATACAAAACAAAACTAGTAGACATAATAATTAAAAATAAAGTATAGGGAGAATGTGTGCTACAGCAGTAAATAGGCTACGGCTCAGCATTGTGTTCACTATTACCAGTAAACGCTGATATTCTGCCGCGACCTCTTAGTCAAAAGACTTTGTGAGACATATTAGTTAGAGTTTCCTAAATTATAACAACATTTCTGTTATCTATAATATCTAATAAAGTGTAATAAAATAATTAGAAAATAATGTACTTTAACCTTCAGAGACTGAGGGCACCAGCCTCTTAAGAGACTGGGCAACAGAATCTAAGCGGTGCATATAAGATGATAATAGTAAATATACATACAAGATACATAAAATGAATACATAAGATAAATTAAATTAGTAAAATAATAATATATTTTTTGGTTAATGAAATAAAATGCATACTTATTTATATAATGTAAAATTGTTAGGTAAAATTACAAAAATAATAAATAGGTAGGTAATTAAATAATTTTTATGATTATTTTACCTTCAGAAACTGAGGGCACCAGCCTCTTAAGAGACTGGGCAACAGAATCTAAACGGTGCACATAAGACGATATAGTAAATATACATACATAAGATACATAAAATGAATACATAAGATAAATTAAATTAGTAAAATAATAATATTTTTTTGGTTAATGAAATAAAATGCATACTTATTTATATAATGTAAAATTGTTAGGTAAAAAAAATTACAAAAATAATAAATAGGTAATTAAATAATTTTTATGATTCTTTTAATAAATATTAATAAATAAATATTCTATTATTATAATAAAATTAAACAATTAAATTAATTCGGGTCTACTAGCAACAAAACGGTGCATTTGTATCGGGCAATCCAATTTTTTGACTATTTAAGATGTGCAACTTAATTTTACTTTTGAAACTAAATTTAGATTTTAAAAGACGAAGTGGTGGGGGTATGTTATTCCAACATTTAGTCGCCCGATACCGGAAACTACCCCTGAACGCAGCAGTTTTAACCTTGCTGTAATGCAGCAAGTCCCTAGTAGGCCGAGTACTATATTTACTTCGGGTTCGATCTAGTTTAATATAAAGATATTCAGGTGCTCTAGTAGTCATGATGCTGTGTACAAGAACAGCCATGTGTAACCGTCTACGAGAGCTCATATTTAAAGTACCTGCGTCATTTAAATATGGTGTAATGTGTGTGCGAGGAGGAATTGTATAACAAAACCTACAACAAGCGTTTTGGATCCGTTGTAGAATTCGTGACGTTTTGGACAACAGACGGGGACCATAGACCACATCAGCATAATTCAGTTTTGATAAAACGAGTGCTTCACATAGCTTAACACGAACTTCCTCTGTTATAAATTTCCTTATTTTATATAGAATCTTCAGACGATAGAAACAAGACTTGAGTAGACCCAGTACATGAGATTCAAATCGCAGCTGGCTATCCAAAATAAGACCCAGATTACGGGCTTCGTAGACTCTTTCAATCTTTGTCCCATGCAGATTAATCTCAAGTGATAGCTGATCCAGACGCAGAATATGACGTTTCGATCCAAAAACCATGAATTTTGACTTTAAAGGATTTAAGACAAGAGAATTGTTACCTGACCATGAAGAGATGTAATCTAGATCGTCACTTAACTTTCTAAGTTCACTTGAAGCATTTACTGGGTCAATACCTAGATACAACTGCACGTCGTCAGCGTACAAATGAAATTTAGAGTGCTTTATTCCCCAACAAAGATCAGCGCTGTAGATGATAAAGAGCAAAGGTCCCAAAATAGAGCCCTGTGGTACTCCGCGCTGTACCATCTTTTGCATAGATTTTAGTTGTGAACCATCCTCTCGAGAAAACTGTACAAATTGAGATCGATCAGTGAGATAACTCTGAAACCATTTGATAGTATTAGCATCCATACCATAGTAAGCTAGTTTTGAGAGAAGTAAAGAGATGTCAATAGAATCAAATGCCCTCGAGAAATCAAGAAGAACAAGAAAAGTACACAAACCCTTGTTCTGAGCATCAAGAATATTGTCTACAACATCCAGAAGAGCAGTAGTGGTACCTCTGCCCTTCCGAAAGCCTGACTGTACATCGGGTAGAATCTTGTGTTTCTCTATGTAACTACTAAGTTGTTTGTATACTACTCTCTCCAAAATCTTAGACAATGTCGGAAGTAAACTTATTGGCCTAAGATCCTTTACATCTGAAGGGTTAGGTATCTTTGGGATTGGGTTTACAATTGCGGTTTTCCACAAAGCAGGAAATGTAGAAGTTACTATCGACTTATTAATAATGTCAGTGATAAAAGATAAAGTATGTGGTAGTGTTAATAAGATCATATCAATTGACAAGCCATCAGTTCCGAAAGCATTAGTCTTGATGGAGCATATAATATTAGCAATTTCTTGCTCGTTAACTGGTTGTAAAGAAAAACTTAAATCATTATTAAATCGATTAGTATCAAAGAATGCCTTAGACGACGCAATCGATACGTTAGTGGTAGGTACGTTAAGAAAATGGTCATTAATGATATCTGGACAACCAAAACCATCAGGAAGACAGCGGTCTTTATCCGAGTTAAATAAGACGTCCTGTTTAATATTTTTCCATAACCTCTTGTCATTATTTATTTCTGTATTGATTCGATAATCAAAATAAGCACGCCGTTCCATGTAAATATTCTGTATAACAAAAGCCTTTAGTTCTTTATAATATTTTTTGTCCACCTCAAAATTGGTGCAACGAAATTTAGAGTGTGCTTCATTTCGAGTCTTAATCATAAGTTTGACATTACCGGTAATCCAAGGCAGGGGCTTATGTTTGATCACTATTTTCTTAAGGGGAGCATGCGTGTTGAAAATGTTAGTGACTATATTCGTGAATATTTCGACCATCAAGTCTACTGATTCTGCAGAAGTAAACTTGTTCCAACCAGCTCCTACAAGATCATTATCAAACAATTTCATCTCAATATTTTTAAGAGGCCTAAACGTAATTGTTTTTGGTGTTACTTTAGCTTTTTTGACATTAAGCGTAGAAGTGATAAACGAATGACCATAAGAAGCGGTAATATTATAGACATTGCAATTTTTAACTCTACAATCAGTGCAAATAAGATCAATCAACGTCTCACTACTACAGGTAGAGTGTGTTGGTGTTTCAACTACCTGTGATAAACCAGTGTATGTTAAAAATTGTTTAAGTTTTTGAGTCATACTATTGCTTTGGTCTAATACATTAACATTAAAATCACCTAAAAGAACTATACTATCAAAACTAGAAAACTTTGCAACTGATTCGGTAAGAGCGTCAAAGAATGTATCTACATTGAGCCACTGAGGTCGATAAGCTGTTCCTATTGCAATATGTGTTCTATTTGTTTTTAATGAGATCCACATTTGTTCAATATCTGCAGTTGGATTAGCAATTACACGCACTTTTATCCCATTTCGAATATAGAACCCTACGCCTCCACCCCTACCATTACGCATATGTGTTGGCCTTGGTATTCCTCGAAATTTATATCCAGAGGCTACAGGTGCTCTTGCTTCCTCACCTTTGCGTAACCATGTTTCATTTATCGCAACTATGTCGACATCAAATTTATCCATAGCTATGATAAAATCATTATGTTCCGTACATAGAGACCCAGCATTGTATAGACCTAACGTAACAAAGTCCATTTTACGACCCATTCCAAATTGACATAAAAATAAAACTGAAGTGTAATAATAAAGCAAGAAGTTTTAAAATTTTAAACGAGTGTAAATTTTGTAAATTAATTAATTTTAAAGTATTCATAATAAAAATATAAAGATGTATAGAATTATAGTACATAATATTATAATTAAAAAAAGCACTAAATGTTAAAATTCTAAATGACTGTAAATTTTGTAAACTATATGATTTAAAAGTATTCATAATATTAATATAAAAATGTATAAAATGATTGTACATAAGATTATAATTAAAATGTATAAAAGATAGGATACGTAAAAATAGTAATATAAATGTATAAAAATGGCAATAAATATTCGTTAAAGTTAATTCTGTAGCACACAAAATCCGTATTGCAATATGAAACTTAACCACAACAAAATTAACAATTAAAATCTTCCAAAAATTACGATGAAAAGCACTAAAATCAATTAGCAGCACCAACAGCCGCTTCTCCAAAAACCCGAACTAGATCAGATTCCGAGCGTATGCGATGTCGTGGCGAATCTTCACTGGCGTGCTGACGAGCGAATACCTTCCCATCTTTAGACCAAACAAATCTCCACTTAAGACGGGCGCCTATTTCTCTTGCTTTGGCCAGCAGTTGACGATTATCACGAGTTAGCCGTTCATTTACATAAAAACGACGCGCTTCACCTTCAAGACCAGCATCCGAGGTAGTAACTCCACGCCGAGTGCGCGCCGCACGTAGGAGGTTATCTTTAATTGTACGACGAACAAATTTGACAGCGATTGGTCTAGCTCTCGAACGTCCCGTAGTGCTATCATAGGATGCACCCATTCTATTGGCGCTGACTATATCATTCTCACTGATGGTTAGACCAAGCTTCCGGCCTAAAGTCGTGACAATGTGGATGATTGATTCACCCTTTCCCTCCGGTACGCCTACTATATCGACATCATTGGCTAATGCTAGCTGTTCGGACTCTCTAATATAGCCTTCTAGTTTTTGTAGAGAGCCTCGAAGTTGATTATTCTCTGTTTGCAGGCTGTTGATGACATGATTTTTTTCTGTGAGAGATGATTTCAGGAGTTCTAATTGTGACTCAATTGAACTCAATGATGTTTGGAAACCTCCTAGTTGTTCCTTCAAAATACCTGCCACACATTCAGCAATGCCATTAGCAATTTCAGACTTGATAAGAGAACGCAAATTTTCATTTTTGCTCCATTCCTCCTCGCCAGCAGATGGTCGAGCCGTTTTCCGCATGGTAATATTGCTTAACTCGTCATCACATTGTGTAACTGCAGACCGAACCGGGGTATTACTATTATCAGTCTTTCGGTCTTTATTCCTGCATTCCTGACATCTCCATGCTTCCTTTTGTACCAGTTTCATGGAGTTGTAATTCCGTGATGTTATATTAGCGCAATTCAAATCGTAGCAGCTTCCACAAGAAGAACATCGCAGGAGTTCTTTACTAAGAATTGCTTTTAGGCAGCCGGAACAAGTATCCTTCTTGTAATCGCTCATAATTGTTGTATTTGTCCAAAACAAAAAAGCAAGTAAAATTCAAAAACCAGGAAAAAAAAAATTTTTATGTGCAAAAAGTCAATTCTTCCAACTGGGTTCGAACCCGGTAACTTCTTTCGCCTTGATGTTCTCAAGTGTGATGCGGGACACCTCCACCACTAGCAACTCTATGCAAGGTGTTGAATTTAGCAAATACTACGAACGGAAATCTTTTCAGTATTCTTGGTTGTCGGTCGGGGTATTTGGTTACTCCACTTTGACTTGATAAAGTCATGAACTGTGTCGGATGTGTTTATACTTGCTTTTTTCCATCAAATGTGTGCAGTAATCACTTGCACGATACACTATTCGAAAGAATGTTATATAATTCGTACTTTTAAAACGTTTTACAGTGTTAATTGGCACTATTTACAATATTTTAGTAATAAAATATCGGGAACAAATTTAAACGCGTTAGTTCTCACAAAGTCCTCAGACTACCCTCTTTACTACTACCCTAATCCTATTTAAGATTGCCGAATTTAAAGGAAAATAAAAAAGAAAGGAAGTAGTACTAAATATTTTACTTTCTCCATGATTATTTTATTCGACAAAAGCGGCTTCTATTCCCCTAAGCACAATCTAACACCCCGCTAAATTTTAAAGGGATTCGTTCTGCTTTTACTGATAAAAGGATAAAGCTACGTAAAAGTGTTGTATTTTTTTAAATATTTTTTTTTTATAATTATTAACCGTCGTAAATAACTAGCTGGTTATATGTATATGAATTCTGGTTCACTGAATAGTTCTGACTTAAACCTACAATCTTTGATAAGTTTAAATTTGTTTGAGAATGTTCTAGATTTGAACTAGATGTTCTAGCTTAATGAAAATGATAGCGATCTTGCTAAAGCAAAGATGCCTTAGTTTACACATCGCGAAATGACTTGTTATCTCCATTAAGTATCGGACACAAACCTAAACTATCTTTGATTAATTAACAAGGCACTATCGGGACATCGCCTGCAGTAGGAGATAAGGAGAGCTCGACATTAATCATTTGAGACGAATTTATGAGAATACAATGCGGTATTGCGTTCAAAAAATGAAGTACACTTTGAGAAATACGGTACATTAGCAATAATGTAGGTAACTGTTTTTCTCAATTTCATTATGTAATAAAAACTATAGTTTCAATATTAACTGTTATTTATAGCTTCCCGCAGCCAACCTTGCCAAAAAAGTTATGCGCTTCATAAAACGTACTCTAACGGTAAAGGCAAATAATGTGAGGAAACAGGCAAATTAAGAGAACTTTGAAGAATTTCAAGGTCATGTGACATTCACTAACCCGCACTTGGCTGGCGTGGTCTAATCTCTTTCCCTGTTTCCCTGCAGTGAGAACGTAAATAGGAGTGATGATTGATATGAAATCAAAGTAAATGCCATAAAACGATCGTAGCCTATCTTTCTTGATCTGCAAAACATGAAGCCGCATTCATCAAAGCCAATATAGCGGTTTACCCTTTCCATATTATTTCACGACCCTATGAATACAGCTCAACCAATACATTAACCACTGGCCCAAATTTTCTCAACCATAAAACCATCTTAACCAACCACATGATTCGAATAAAACATTTATAAAAACTGGAGTAAGCGGGGCCTGGTATGAATAACTAAGCGAGGAGAAAATCGTGATGTACCCTTGAAGTACCTACGTATTGAGTTACAGGGCCCTTAGACAAGTTGCCATCGCTAACTGACAACTTACTTACTTACTTTGCCATCGCTTAAACCATGACGAATTTCGGTTGGTAATCAAACCTCAAGCTCTTTCGATACGCATGTAGGCTAAACTCCGCGGCGTTTTGTCTATGTTTGATGTCATAGGTCAAATGACAACGCTCAGACATTACGTTCCGGTCTACGAAAAACTAATACATATTCAATTAAATTTAAGAAAAAGTTATCATGTTTTCATTGCGTGTGGAGGCTTATTATATTTTGTTTTTGATAATTTAAGCAAAGTTCTTAAATTTTACCGCATGGTTATTACGTTGAAAGGGAAATAAAAATTGTTTCATTTTTATAACTACAGTAAAACCTATTTGTAAACTGAAATGAAACGCATGTGTCATGGAAAGTCTGGGAAGTAAAATAAAAGAAGAAGATAACGTAAATAAACAAATTAAACCACTTGAAATTTTTAGGACCAACCTATCTAACGAAAATTACTTAAAATAGCTGATTTTCTATAAAAATAGTTGCTGCAATCTACTCCACCACCAAGAACTCAACCAGTTGGAGGAGAGACAGACACAGACTGAAGCCCGTAAGGTGAAGGTGAAAGCTGACCGCAATAATGTCCTCGGCCGTTTCCAAATATTACTTAAACAATATTAGGGCTAGAGACGGCATTATACAGCTATGTACAGCTTGGTAGCGAGTGATTTTGTGTGATACCAACGTAACAACCATCCACAATGTGCCTTTGTACAAATAAAGAGCGCCTTGTGAGTTTGATACTGCTAAGACTATTTATTCTTAAGACTAAAGGTAAATTGTACTTTGTTTAAAAATAAAATATGTTTCTAACTTTAACCGTGTACTTTTATTTATAATTTAATAGATTAGACAAATCATTTTAATAAGATCCTTTATAAGAGTTTGATTACTGTTGCTTTACTCACGGCAAAGATTTAAATATTTGAGTCATTTATTTCCATAAAATCCTAAAGATTTATTTATTTATTTAGGCACAGTCAACATTAAAATAACAAAAAAACAATGGTTTTTATGAATGAGGACTTAAAATATGAAATGTGTGCCTATTATAGACTAGCACTAGCAAAACACTTATTAAAGAAAGGACACAAACAACACAAATAAATAAGAAATTATGAATATCACTTGGAAGCTTATTAAATAATGCTTTGCTGAGTCTAAAATGCTCCATAAATAATGTTTCTTGCATTTCGCCAATACTTTCCATATTCTGCCGATAAAGGCAAATAATACATTTACATATCTTGTTTGGCGTCTAAGCCAAACATTTTTATTTTAGGCTGACTACAATAAACGCATCGTATACATTTTTAACAAATTAAAATTATTTTTAGATTCTCAAAGCAAACCACTTTATTTACATCTATGTCCTACAGCTGTTGTTTATGAAATCGCCATTTTGATTCGATACGATAGATATCTACAGCTATTTAGCGAACGCTAGAAAATCTCGAGATAACAACTAGATAGCGAAGTTAATTGTCAAAAGTAATAGAAATGTATGTAAATTTTTGAAAAAGATCACGTGACTAATCGAAGGTTTATGTCAAATCCATACATTTTGTAACGATGGCGATGATCGCCTTACTTTACACTTGGCTAGCCCCCAATTCTCGTATCAAATAAACAAAACGGCAACGCGCACTAATGTCAGAACAAATAGGAAACATGAGACTAAACAAAAACGCTACGCCTCAGTCGGATCTTTAGTAGTTTCGTACTACTTCCTGGAACGGGCAGGATAATCCAATTCACGTCCATATTTCATATTACCTTGGGCTCATTTTTGATTACACGGGACGGAGTGGATTGAAGTATTGGCTTGGATCGTAAATGTAACAGGTACATTCTCCTTTTATGAAGATGTGCACAAAATCTATCAATGTTATTGGACTCATCTGAGTCATAAGTGTGAGGAAATTGCTGGTTCTTATTTCATCAAGATTAGGGTGGTATAACGCTGAAGCTACATTGTAATATCTTAGGGTGTAATAATGTTGGAAAATGAAAATATGAGACAAAATTAATTTCCTAACACACTCTTGGTTGTAAGGTAGGTTTAAAGTTTACAAAGAATAGGAAAATGATTCCCTGGAAATGAAATAATACTTGTGATTAAACCTCAAACCTATGACGAGTATGTGCCTATTATTAGATTATTAAAAGTATTTATTATCAATAGTTATTACTCATCAGCCATATCCACAATTTTCTCATGATATTGGTTACCTTGATAACTTTATATAGCACATTTAGTTCATTAGGGCATGTACAAGGTATACTTTCCTGAAATACGATTATGTCAGTGTTATTAAGTGTTGTCTTTAAAGCCTAAATAGCGAATAGTACCTAGTAGAATAAGTTTGCCTTGGCAATTGAGAAAGCTCCATTCAATGCACACACGGCCAACACAACCCGTCTGACTTCAAATTGCTGTACGGGTTAACTATTAACGACTTTCAGCAGTACATCATCGTTTTAGCCGTAGGGCGTTGGTACCTAGTTATTCCGCACAGATTTACAACGACCTCTCTGACGCAACAGACGAAGGCCTGCTTGCAACGCAAGAGGTTGCGGGTTCGATTCCCACATCGGAACAAAAATTTGTTCCGGTGTCTATATGTAGGTACCTATAATAAAAAAAATATTATAATGTATATATATTCTATTATCTTGTGCCAGTAACACAAGCTGTGTAAATTAAATATTGCTGAATAATTTGTCCTGCATTTTTTTTATTTAACTACTCTTAGAGTCTAAGTGACAGGCATCAGTCCCTTTCACTCTTAAACATGATGAACAGAGACAGCACATTAAAACTTTAGCAAGCTCTGAACGACCGCTGATAATACTGAATTCTTTACTAAAGTACTCGCATCGAGTAAGTACAATCGAGTCTACGCTTGAAACCCTATTTCAGTAACTGTCAATAATTAAACTAAATAAGTAGTGGGTAAACGGAATGAATGGTAAACATTATAATTGGATACGATAGGGCAAGCCGATGAGTACAAACAGACCGTTGTTGCGGCTTCACTATCACGCACGCCATAATGTAAACCAAGATCAGATACGCTGTAATCATTGAATATTTCATTATTTCAACTGCTTTGCGGTTGGATTTGCTTTGAATTGCTTTATTGTTGTCATAATCAAAAATTAATGTATGATATCTTTATTACACGATAATTATACACAATTGTAAGTATATTTATGTTAATATTATCTGAAGAATTTGTTTGGTTGAAAAAGTTATATAATTATTTAATACTGCAAGAGCAAAGCATATACAAAGTTGTTGCTCTATCTATACCACAAGCCCTCAAGTCAAACACAAGAGAAGTACCAAATAAAATGTGCTGGTTTCTTAAGACTTTTTTGTTCTGATAAAAAATGCTAGGAGATTTAAACTATCAGTGCAAAGCTAGAAAACAATTACAGAATGAATCATTGCCCTGAACTACAAGCGCTCATCAAGCCAAACACAAGAAAGGTTTATCGCGATATGTTTTGCAAACTATGCACTAACACGCGTCGGCCCATCGGACCATTAATCACTCGAGCCGCTTAGCCCTATTATTAGGGTAACTGTGGAAGGCTTTTAAATATCAACCACAGGACAAGGGTTTCAGCTGGTGTAAACCCAAGAATCAATAATCGTTTATGATTTAACTTATAATTGGTGATTTTTGTCTTTTTTTCACGATACAATACTTTATTGTTACACCAAAAAACATCAAAATATAAGAAAGATACAATTACATAACAGTGACACAATGGGCGCATACGGGCCTAATGGGCCCAATAAAATAAATGGCCTCTTCTAGGTTCACTTCTGAAAGAGAGCTTCACTTTATGAAAATTAAAACGTTGGTTGTTTTGACTTATTACATTAAGTTGAATTTTAAAGAAGGATAAAAAGTGAAACAAAACTCAAGAATAAATACTTTTCTACTTTCTAGAATAGTTTATTTCGAAACAATAAAGGCTTTTCATCTTAGAAATCTTATTATCTTGCGTTGTCGAAAACAATGTTTTATTTTCCAATGTAGTCAGATAACTTAAATAAAAGTGTATTAGCGAAGTTTTACAAACTGTAAACGTCCTAGTCCATAAAGAATTGACGGCGTGGCGATGACGACGCCCGATTGAACCATTACAAATAGAACTTTTCAACGTAAATCGATACTTTTTATTGCCGCTGCAAAATTGACTGGAAAGTTGTTACTTTGCACTTGATTTTTAACTGTGACTTACTTGGACTTACGCAATAGCTTTATGACATTGAATCAATCATCAATGCTGTTGTAGACCAAGACTTTTAATATTTATGTCAATTAGAAGTGACAGAATGAAATTAAATTTGACTAATAGACTCACATTCACTAATTGTTAAGCATGATGTTTCCTTTCTTTAAAATAATAATTATCTCCGAAAACTTTTATAAACAGTAAAACAACGCCGACAATTTTAACCCTATTCAACTTGGGCAGGCACTGAGCTATCTTTATTCAAAACTGGTACAGTATCTTGTCAGTAAACAAAATACGCTGCGCAAACTAGCGCCTTCACAGAGAATAAAAGCCATTTGTTATTTTGGATGCACCATTAGTTTCTTGGGAAGTTTTTGCGCGAGCCCTTTGGTTGGGTAAAAACGCTTTTGGGGTTACAAAAAGAGTTTGCGTCGACAATACTTTCCCTCTACGGGTTCGTGAGGCTTCACTTGTCATCGCTCGTGTAAAGAAAATAATATTTTATGAATAGCTTTTGCCTATATCTATGCTATAGGATAGTGCTAAATAACGCTTCCGTTTTATATTTAATTATAGCAGTTATCTTATGTACATACGACGGATTAGTTAAGAACTAGTAAATTCTAGTTCTTAACTAATCCGTCGTTATGTAATGCCAGAAGTTAAGCAGCATCGTTTTGTGTACTGTACCAAGTTACCGGGATCACTAGCCCGGCTGGTAAGCATGTTGATTATACCAAATCTCTAAATATACATTAATCTAGGAGACCAGTGCCCAGTGGGACAAAAATATTAATTGTTTGTAATGATTACATAGAAATTATACATTTATCTACGTAAATTGCTTTTTAAGTACGAACCTCAAGCCTGCTTAAAGGTCGACTCACGCTACACCGTGTCGGGTCCGAGCCGAGTGTCGGCCGTAGCACGGTCACCGAGCCGGTTTCGTGTCTAAAATTACAAAGACGGCCCGCGACGAGTCGGGTCCGAGCCGAGTGTCGGTCGTAGCACGGTCACCGAGCCGGTTCCGTATCTAAACTGCATGAGCACTGTATAGCATCACTGCCGACTGCTCGGGCGCAGCTCGGCGGCGCTGTATTGATGCAACGGGCCGTGGCCGAGCCGAAGCGGGACCGAGTTGTTTCCGAGCGATGTCCGTTGTTCGGGCGTCACTCGGTTGCCGCTCGGTATAGCGTGAGTGGGTTCATACAAAATGTATGAAATATTAGTTGACCGTGCTACGGCCGACACTCGGCTCGGACCCGACACGGTGTAGCGTGAGTCGACCTTTAATCGTGTTACGTTCCGTGTTACATAACATCATGAAAGCTTAAACATAACGCCGTGTATCCAAACCCGCGGTGTACAACTAGTGGCAATATAAATAGGTCGCTGTGTGTCTGATTAAAGAGATAAGTTTACCGGAGTACACTGCTTGTTTATTTGCATTAGCAATTTACAGCCAAGCTTAAGGCGGGACGATTATATTGAAGTTAGATTTTTTATTTAAGGTGGAGTAATGTATAACTGAGGGATTGTCTGTATGGTATCTTATAATAAGTCAACAAATAAGTCATTATTTCTAAAAGTTACAATGTTGCTTAAGTTCAATAACCTTATTTCTAAAAGTTAAGGAAGAATACCTTTTCCTTAAATAAACTTCGGGTAACTGGATATTAATCAAGTGAGTAATAGTGAGGACCTTTGTTGTATTTGAATTTTGTCAGGTTTATATTAGGTTATATGATGTTGATGAATAAGTCACAAGGGATTTTTTTCATAATCCACCGTTTTCATAGAAGTTGAGCCACTGAGTAGAAAACCAAGACACCTACGCCATTTTCACAAAATTAGTGAGCATCCGTACCGTAACTTGAATGAGCAAGTTCAGTCTAACTTTGACTGCGAAGGATTTACCGGCAAAGTTTGATTTCTCTTCAGGTAAACTTAAACTGCGTTATAAGTTAAGAAATTATAAAAAATATGGATGCCGTTTTGTAATTTAATTAAAATTACATCAATAAACAATGGAATTATATCTGTTTCAAGATATGCGTTTTACGTATTTTAACGGTGAAGTCAAATATTCTAAATCCTTAATTTGAATTGAATCTATTTAATTATCAAACAATATTTATTTACTTATCAACTCATATTACGATCCACTGGTCAAAGTTAAAGTCAATAACTTTATTTCCACACAAACACAAAGTTTTACAAGGACACGTCAAAAAAATCTTATAAATTAATAAGTAAATCATTTATAACTCATCTATGTAACTTACCATGTATGTAACTTACTTTGTTTACTACTTATAAATAGTTTTTAGTTCCATTAAAAATTTCTTACATTATTTTTACTATAACTTATTGTCTTTATAGAATTGCTATAAACACTACGTAAAAACCCAGGTGTAGGATGCAATAACTTTACACAGAATCTGTATTCTGTGCCTATCTCTGTAGAAAGGCCACCTTATCCTGATTAACAAATCAACAAAATCATTTCTTAAACCTTATAATTCTAAATAGGTAAATAAAATAATTTAAAAATTATTTAAAGTAAAATATCAAATGTAAGGCGAACCAATTATTTTTTACGTTACCGTCTTCGCCAGCGCACTTCAGAAAATATAATAAAACCCACGAAGCACCGTACATTGCCTATTATTACACGACAATTATCCATCTTCCGCCCTTTAATGAGAAACTATAAAATAGCAATTAACTAGGTAATTTCTCAAAGTATATGGCGGGCCTTAATTTTACTCAAGTTGTTTATAGCGTGGCCTAAAAATATGTATTTACTTTATTGTTTTTTATCAGGGTGTTTTTACTGTTATTTCTAATTTTGGTAATTATATGGGATTAATTAAATAATTATACAAGAATAAATTACAAAACAGTTTCGTTTTCGTAGTTATTTTAAATGCAGCATTTGTAGTTAATTGTTTTAATTCATAGGTAATTTATTTTAAATTATAATAATGATTTTAATGTTTTGAGTTTTCATGTCATGATTATCATCATCATCATCATCATCATGTACAGAGAAGTAAAAAACAAACGAGATGACTAAAGTTGGGACTGTTTGACGACTACTATTCTAAAACCCACTTTTTTGTACAAATATTTCTACAAATACAATGTACTTATATTTATTTTATAGTGATTTTTAGTGACTCTCACGTTATTTTTCTAAATAATTAGAAAATAGTATAGAAAAAGTTACCAGCACCTAGGTTACTTATAAAGTAAAGTAAAGTAAAAGTTGTATACCTATTTGACTAAATGTAGTGTACAGTATAATAATGATCCATAGGCTCCTGAGCTAGTATACACTGTGTTTCAGGAGCCAGTGGCTTCTCCAGTGTAAGACTTAAGTAGTTACAATGATCTTGTAATTTTCTATACCATTTTCTAATTAAGTACAATGTTTCAAATTTTTTCTAGCTTCGACGTCCGCGGGCGTTCTTTCAACAAGGCCCTGCAGTGGTCAGACCCCAACGTGTTCGGGCCTCGGGCCGACTTCGTGACCATCACCCGGCCAGCGTCGCTCATCCTCAACACAGTCCAGCTCGATGACGAGGGCGTCTACCGCTGCCGGGTCGACTTCAAGAACTCACCCACCAGGAACTTTCAGATACGGCTGTCTGTTATAGGTAAGATAAATATGATTTAATTAATAGAAAACTAAAAATACGTGCTCTAACGCTGCCCTTTTTATCATAAACAGCGTAAGTGCATTGCGGCATATTTCGAGGAAATTAATTTATACAGATAGATCTCGCATAGCTGATTACAAATATGCTAATAACTCATATTCACAAAAAATGTCACCTGTGCTGTTTATCGTAAGAACGGCAGAACGGTGAAGGCAAACATTGTGTGAAAACCGGCATGTTCTGAGAACTTTCAAAAGCTTACATATATAGTTTTAATTATGTTAAATAAAAAAAAAACCCAGAACACACGGAAATTATATCTACATGTCCTAAAAAGTTTTTTGGCGGGTTGGAAATTGAACCCACAATTACGCCGCTTATTGCGCCACTAAGTTTGGCGTATAATCAAATATTATTCTATCATACTTATAAAAAAAATTGAAAACACATCTTTAGCCAAACATCGAATCTGAGTAAGTCGACTTTGGTTATCTTAATAAGATTTCGAAGAAGTATTAAAACGATCTTGAGAATTTATGTTTTAATCATCGCCTTATTTTAGAAGATAAGATTATAATTAATCCCGTAATTTGTTTTCATTCATCCACTAATTGAAGTAACAAATCATAAAATGAACGCGGTTGCTAGCTTTATTCAATTTACAAATTGTAGTTTTATATCAGGCGCTGCAGCTTCAATGCGTTATAAAGCACTTAAAGCGAGGAAGCTAAATGGAGGCAATATTTACATTTTCAATTCCGCACTCAAATATAATTGGCCCCATAACGGTTAAAACGCTTTCCCAGATACGCCACAAAACGTTGACCCCCAAACTAGAATGGGGATTTGTGCAGATGCTCGCATTCTCACAGTGAAAAACTTTGGGAGAAATGTCTGCGCTGAAAATTTATAAGAGAACCTTATCTAAAAAGGCAGCCTTTCAGTGGCTTTTGCTAGAGCGATGCAAAACAAAGCTTTGTTAGAGCTCCTTTGAATTTCGGTAAGGAAAATGAGAGGTTACACACGAGCACCGTCAAAGAAGCTGCGAGTGCTGTTATTACAATAATGTACTGTGATATTGCGTGTAAAAGCAGCTTCGCTTCCCCTTCCAAAACTAACTAACATTTTTCGGAACTGCTCTGCATTCATTTTTTTTACAAACTGATGCCCACGGCTTTGATCTAAAAATGTATGAAAGACATCAATATTATATTGATGGCTGCTGTGACCGTGCCGCGTAAAAGTCTATCCAGACATCATACGCAAAACATTGTAGGATCGATTCCTGTCTGGTACAAATGAATATTATACGTGTGTTATACAAATGTATGAGAACATTATATTATTCTATAAAGTGTACCTATTCCATTAAAGACAAGACACATTTTCTAAACGTAAACTTGATCAATATTCCACCAGTTCATATATTTTCTTCCTTTATTATCCTTACAAAAGAATTATCTTATTCTAAAGATATTATGCTTATGGGTCCTAAGAGGAATTTCATTGAATGACTCGAATATGGAATCTTTAGATGGTATTCTTAAGGTATCAAGTTGTAGAGCTTAATGTTGGGCACTTATCGTAACTCAACCTAAGCCTTGACCTCAATAAAACTAAAATACTTTACTCAGAAATACGAGTACTAGACAATTATTTTACCGCTTGTATTCTCGAGAAAATTTATTTTATAGATAGTTACATGTTAATTTAAAAATATTATATATTGCATAAAAATAACTATCATTAAAACATCCAGTTAAGTATTTATGTTATATAAACATGCGATCTTCTAAACAAACAATTAATGACCACACGTTATTTCAAATATGCATAATAATTACAAAACAAAAGAACGTTTGTTTAAGTGTTTTTTCAAATAACGAATACAAAATTATACTTAAGACGTACTTTATTACGATTTAAAATGAACGGAATTGACTTACAAAGTATTTTTTATTAACAAACTGACCTCGTGTCAGTGCTGGGGTCAGTTCCCGAGAATTTATTATACCTTGCTTATCTACATATGTTTATTACGAATTTTAAATTGTAAACGAGACCTACTTAAAAATAGAGTTTTGTGAAGAGCTTACGCCTATATCACCTTATAACAGACCATATTACGTCCCACTCATGGGACGCATCACCCCGATAGAACCCATTATGTCTTAGGGGATATCCCCTGCTTAGACCATAATTATGGTCTAAGCATCGGAGCCACAGACAGCCTTTGCCGTGGTTGCTTCGAGGCAGAGGAGACGGCAGAACATGTAGGTACTGTTACATTGCACAGCCACTGAAGATGCCAGAAAAGAGACAGGGCTAAGGCACCTTATTGATGCGGTGGCACGGTCTACATCCTACGATATGCTGAAATAGATCTGAATAAAACCATAGGTTTCCGCTTCATCATGGAGTTGAGCTGGTTAGTCGAGTTCATATATACCTAACTTAACTTTTCAAAAATATAACTAACATAATCAGAATAACTAACGCCTTTAAAGTTGAGCTGGTAAATAAATAATGTCAAACTTATGGCGTTCTATTCTACGGTTCATAGACGTTATTCAGGTTATTTCTACAGTAATTCTTTCCAAGACTTGGTTTTGAGTTAAGTGAAGCGATACATAACAGTTAAGTGGGGCTGCAGTGTTCTTACTATAAGTCATGGCTTTATGCTACGTTCTACTTGGCAATACACCCTGTAGCAAATTCACAAATAAATTGGACTATTATATAGCCTCATTGTTTAATTTTGTTCAAAAAAAATTATAAATATTTATCACATCACAGTGTGTGCGTGACTATAATTCTTTTTTTACCTAATTTTTACCACACTTGTGTCTTGTTAAACCTAACTAAGGATTTAAGACACTATTATTAACCATACAATGTCATTTAACAATAAATGCTATTCTATTCCAATAATTTTTCGTTATTCCAATAATTCTTCCCTGATTGTGGTTTTCTAGAGAAGTTGTAGTGAGTGGCAGATCTCCCGTGTTTTAAGTTTCTTTAAAGTAACAAGTAGGGTCATGGATATTTACAATAAAGACGTTTATAATAGCAAGTCTGGTTTTCAAACCTTACATGAAAATAGTTTGCATAATATTGCAGCGAAAACTAGTGAAACACAATCAAACTCTTAATCCTCGTTGACATGTTAATGAGGCTCCGCTAAAACGGTATCTACCAAAAATTTAGTTCACTAGAAGCATTCGAATATACACTGAAAGCAGGTTCACATTACATTTATTTATTTTACGATATCGTTGTAATGTTTAGTTAAAATCCGTGCAGTATTTTTTTACTATGGATAAAACAGTTACCAATTTCCTCCTATTCTCACAAACTTGAAATAAATGTATTTTACATTTTACGTAAAAATTTCTTAACTAATGTTAATGAAACACAATATTTCCTATAATAGATCATACATCTGAATAACGAATAGTATATTTCGTAGGTACCACGGAAAATCCATTTAAGTGCGAACAAAGCCGCAAACAAAAATCTAGTTTAAAATTAATGAGTAAAATTTTTGTTAATTCCTGTTTTCATACTAAAATGAAATGACGTCGCGTTCATATTTCGTGAGTTTGTAAGCGCCCTACAGAACACGCCAAAGTTTCAACTCCGAGAAATGTGATTATGTAGCAAACTTTAAGTGAATTGCTCAACATGAACTTGTGAAACTTAATTGTTGAAATTAATATAATTTTTTTTGGCTTTGTTATTTAAACCTTTTCATATATTACAAATGGTAAACAACGTATATACATGACGATATTATATTACGTATACCCACTCTTTAAATTATCAAATATATTTATCCATTTCATACATACATTACATAGTAAATTTTTCATGAGTTGGTTAATTTCATGATGAAAATAAATTTTGTGATTGCTGACCTATAATTAGATTTAGGTACTACATCGAAAGATATATGAGACATAATTTATAATAAACCTAACCAGAAAATACATCTTTTCTTGGTTTTGGGAAATACAAAAATATACAGACAAATATAAAATAATTTTACAAGAAAGAGGCATAGAAAATCAGAATTCCCACTCACGTATCTCATCTTTTGATGGATTCTAAGGAATTCTTATGAAGTTTTATCTAATCTGCTACAGTCCTTCTTGGAAACATTTTAGCAAAGTGACATACATACATTGTTTTTAATTTGATAGTTTGTCTCCATCCATAAGTATTAGTTCTCCATAATAACATCCACGTCTTAAATATTTAAGCTTTCGTCGTAATAAATAAGTTAAGCCCTTGCCATTGGGTAAAAGCTAATACCTAAATAAAAGTCTTGGATTTTTATACATTGATTGATTCAGATTTTGTCCGTAAATCACAAAGTCATCATCATCACAAAAGCTCGTTGACCTCCTATGCTGAGTAAAATCCTCAATCCAATGGCTCTCTACTACAACTCCAACGATATCGGGTACTTGGCTGGTATGTATGTATGTCTGCTTTTGTATGAATCAATCGTATTTTATATATTTAAATATATTAATATATAAAAGACGCTGGATAATTATAAAATATATTTAAAGACTCAAAATAAAATAGTCGTATATTTTGAAACAAAGTGCGATATTATCATATAAATAAAAATAGATAATTCAGCGAAACGTGACCGAATTTTCTAAACCGACAACTCCGCTGCCACATCAATATCGTTTCATTAGCACTTTTCGCAGGCCCCTAAAAAGCGGCACCTACGAAACGTTCGCCTGAATTAATAAGTACAACACGGAATTTGAATTTAATGAAACAAGTTGGCTGCGAACAGCTGAGCGTGTATCGATCCAGTTCATAATAAGAAATGAAACGATTCCGGCAGAACGACGTGGCTCGTCGACTTGCTAAGTGCTAACGCGTCGCTGGATCACTCAATATGAATTATCCGCCATTATTTTGGATTTATATAGGCAATTTTTAATTTTATTCGCACGCCATCGGAATGTATAATAACTCTTACACATTGCTGCGTTTAAATTTAAACGTGAAAATAGCTTAAACTTATGTTATCCATTAAATAATATCTTTTATTTTACATAGATAACACCCAGCACTCATACAAAGTGTAGTATATCAGCGTACTCAAAGAATTTAAACCCCATCTGCAGTACCTAGCTATATAAAACGCGTCTTTATTTTATTACGGCTTAGGAAACCGATAGACGGATGGACTATCCCAACGAGATTCTTCAAGAAAATCGCTTGTCATAAAACGTAACTCAGTTTTAAGTTATAGCCTGTGCAATATGTACAAATTCTCGAGTCATATTAGGGTGTGGAAGACTCGTAAAACCTATAGTGTTCTCGTAGCGCGAACTTGCAATAAAGTATCGCATGACAGTTTTGTGTCTGCTGTGGGAATTTAATCTCAAGCTAAAGTTAACAAGTATAATTACAATATTTTATATGACACTGAAATAAAAATATATACAATTAAGTATTAGAATTGTTATCTTTTTGAAACAACAAATCAAACTAACAAATAGGTACCTAAGGAGTTCATAATTTTTTGTTTTTGTTTTTATTTTTTTCTTGGTCTTAGTTATTATAAAACCTGGATTGAATGAATGCCTCAAGTTTTACCGGCCCCGTAAGCAAGACCCAAAATAGTTAAAATTATTAGTTTATAGAAATATAATATGTAAAGGAAAACATTTTGTGAAGCATAATCCTTCATAATGAAACTCTAGTGGAATATAACATCACCTACAAAACCTCATTAAGAATCACATCTCAACGGCTTTTTATTGTGGCCCTGCGTTTAGTCCATTTCCCTAAACGATGAAAGTTCTCTGCCCATATGGAGGTAACTACAGAATAATGACACTAAAGTAAAAGTTGCAGCCATCGTGTGTACAAGTAGGATCCGTTTTACAACCCTAACCGAGTCCCAGTTAATGCATTATTCAAAAGCAATAATTTCAGTGTAGTCTCAGCTCCCAGATTTATCGTCACATCAACCGTTAGTACGAATAGATCGTTACGCGCGTATTGTCGGATATATAATAATGTGAAATTTATATGGTAAGCTGGGGAATAAAGCGAGGTTCGTATGTTGTTACGGATGTCAATCAAGATAGGTAAATAAAGATACGGCTAACTCGACTTTACGTAGGTACCTACTAGCTGTCTCGTCCGTTTTGTTCCTGTGTTTTCTTTTAAACCTGGGTAAATACTGGGGCAGTGGTCCAACTGCTCTGTCCAACTATACGACTATTATAAAACAAAAAGCATTAAATTAAACAAACATAATCTGACATGATACACACATCGTAGCTGCGGCGTGGTGTGGTGGTGCTACATAATATACGTTTTTATAGATAACGTACAAAAACACAAGCGAAACTGTTGGAGGTTCGGATATTTTTATAAATCAAATAATATAAATAGAATATTGGATTCGATCTCACTGCTGGTCAGACCTTTCTTAATTCAATTAGTTACAATTTCACCAAACTTTGTTCACCAGTCAATTAATTCCATTAATCTGTTTCAATACCCTAAAACAAAAACAATTTTATTTTATATCTATTAGATTAACTTAAAACAATGTTTTTAAAACTTTAAACGCTTAGTTATTTATACTGTTAAATATAATTATTTTCGGAAAAATTACTTTTATTATTTCATTGGATTTTTTTTGTAAGTAACAATAGATGTAATAAGTAATATCATATTATGTTCTTAATACCTTCTCATTTGTTTTGTTTAGGAAACTAGCATAATTAAATTGTATGGTCATTCATGGTTTAATGTGCCTATTATTTTATGATAATATGAACGGCTACAACGCCTAACTGCCTCCCTAATGTAATCCACGTTAGCAGAATTTATTATCATAAATGCATAGTCAAATTTACGGGTAAAACAAGAAACATTAGTATAAAGATACTTAAATTTATATTGCTTCTTTAGGCAATCGTCACTTGACCAAAATGTTCATAGACCACGTTTACCGTGTTATTTATTTAGCTTTCCGCCCCGCGCCTTCGCCCGCGTTATAATATATTCTCCCGCGGAAATATGTATTTACTCACTGTTAAAGTAGCTTTTGTGTTTTTCTGCTAAATAAGCAATAATATTGTGACGCAACAAATACCAAAACCGGTGTGTTTCAGTGACGACAATATGATGATGTTAAAATATACGTCCTCTGTTAGCCTCATCATATCGCGTAGCCAATTGAATAATGCACCGTAACGTGTCAACACAATAAGGCTGGCGTGGCTTTGAGTCGGGTCGCTTTGTCTCCCAGATAGGTTTTCGTCTAGTGCCTATGAATTTGTTGATTTAACGTCGCCTTTCTAAAGCTGTGGTATGAAACTCTGTCAAATTTGCTTGTTTAGCAGGATTAGTTCATGAATCAGTAATGAGTTGCTGCCCTTTACCTTTGTCTTGTGAGCTTAAAGCTAGAGGTAGTTTGAAGATTCCATAAAACTCTATTTTCAGGACGTGTTTGATTTATGAGGTTAATAAATGTTCCTACAGATATTCCTCTATGTTGTGTCTTTAATCAAAGTTTTTATCAGATTTAAGAGCCTTGTGACGTTACGAAGTTTTGCGAAATTGGATATTTTATGCACCACGTGACCGGCGCGTCACGCGAATTCTATGAAAAATACTAAATGATCTTGATACTTCGTCGATCTAAAACATACAAATATACTAATAATTATTTTAGATCTGTAGAAAATGGCATCGAATAAATTCCATTTTATTGAGTGGATTTTTTTTCAGTTTCATTCCGAAATAATTATTATATTAATGTTTTTATTTAATTGATAGGAGTTTATATATTTTCCTAAATTCAAAATGGTGGATATTTTTATTTCAATATTTGAATCAATTATGTTTTATCTTAATAATATCAATATTTATTTTAAATCTGATTGATTATTTGAAATCAATTAAGTAGGTACATAATTTTAAATTAAAACATTCATGATTAATAATTATATATATAAGAATAAAACTGAAAATAGTCTTATTGAAGTTAAATGTCCTCATTCATCTCATCTTATGGGCTCATTTTTAAACCGATTCTTCTGAAATTTGGTGTGTAGGTTTGTAATTAAATGTTTTTTTTTTTGTCGAATGTTGGGACTTTATGTAAGTTCGAAAGTCTAAATTGAACGGACTAAATACAAATTCTAATTATAACAAAACAAATAAATTATATTACCTATATTTAAGTTGCTTGTTTTGTTAGATGGTATATTTGTGTTTGAATAAATAAAAGTTTCGTTAATGAAGGTTTTAATTATGTTTAGGTATTATTTTTGTAGTTTCGAACTTTATATTTATTTTTATATTTATTGGTATCCATTTATCTACATATGTCATACACAGATGTAGAATATCCATTTATCTACATATGTCATCTTGAATAATTCCCATTATATTTTTATTTTGATAAACTATTTATTTTTATTTTATTACGAACTTATTTGAAAATATTTCATTTATATATTAAAAAAAAAACCAACCCGCACTTGGCCAGCGTGGTGAATTAAGGCCTAATCTATCTCGTCAAGAGAGAAGTCCCTATCCCAGCAGTGGGAACGTGAATAGGGGTGTTATTTTATATACAGGGCGTTCCAAAATTATGGGCCATGAAGGGGAAGTACCATATATATCGTTGATAGTGAATTTTGCTCAAAGAAGACTTCATTTTATTTAAAAAAAAGTAAGTAATTTAATTAATTAATTTACAAAAAAAATGTTTCATGTTTTTTATTTGATTAAAATAATTAATTTCACGTTGTTCCTTTCTTTTAAAATACTATGTTACTTAAGCAGAGTTATTATTTTTTAGCTATTCTTTCGATTGGTATCATAAAAATAGAGTTTTTTTTTCTACATGTAAGTCGGTTCGATTCCCAGACAAAGCAAGTAATTTTTAGAAAATCTATGAATCCAGAATTACTAACTTTTAAAAATAAAATGAAGTCTTCTTTGAGCAAAATTCACTATCTACGATATTTAAGGTACTTCCCCTCCATGGCCCATAACTTTGGGACGCCCTGTATTTATTAGAAAGGTACAATTATTTAATGTTTACAATAAATAATATATTTATTAGAAAGGTACATTATTTATTGTTTACATATTGGATACTCGGTAAAAATAAGAACAAAAAATTACGGAATATTTTCTTTGTAATAAATATTATGGAAATCTATACTACAATTATCAAGCTGAGGAGATTGCTTGTTTATTTGTTTGAACGTGCTACTCAGGAACCGCGGGTCCGATTTAAAATATGATTTCAGTATTGGATAGTAAAATGATCGAAAAAGGCTATAAAACATAAACTAGTAAATAACGTAAAAACGCAAGCGCAGCTGTCGGCGGGTCGGCAAGTTAGTCATAATCTAAAAAAATCATAGGCATAATTACATTTAGTCGTTGGACGGTTTCACCAAAAAAAGTTGCCTTGTTGTTTTTTAATTAGGATAGATAACTTTAGATATGCAATCCACATCCTACAGCATAACCTCCAAATAAATAAGGTAAAACAAGATGACAATGATGTGGTACAATTCTTAGGCCAGCAACATTTGGTACAATTCTTAGGCCAGCAACAACAACAATTGACCGTTATCAATAAAAATAACAATTGATCGTTATCAACGGATCAACTTATGTCGGTCGTAGTATCGCAATAACACATACACGCACACTAACAGCGTTTTTACAGCAATTGACAGTCCCACACACTGACATTTTACGAAATATTTCTATATTTTATTCAAGAACAACCGACATAGGTCCGACCTCGACAAGCGCTCGCGCGGTACTAAATGGAAAAAGCCGGCTGAATGAAAAAACTACTAAATTATGGTAGTTTTATTTTATTCATAAAAAATTACCAAAACCGTTCTACAAATTAAAATTAATATCATAGTTTAAGCAAATGTTGATAAATATTTTGATATAAATATGACGTCCCATTGATTTAGAACTTCGGAGTTATTGAGGTTTGTTTCGAAGCATTTTCGGTCGATATTAAATTCGGTATATCTTTAGAATAAAAGCATTTAACGAAAATGTACTCTACTCTAAATGAAGAATAGGATATACGTAACATAATAAAAAATAGTTTGATCGCCCATATTCATTAGAATCTACAAATTAGAGCTGAGAAAACAGGTCTTCGAGCGTTTTTTACGAAACATGTATCCGGAGAATGATTATTACTCAATATATAAACAAGTTATCTAAAATGTTTCTTACTACTTTTGTAGAGGAGAAAACGAACTATTATAAAGATGTAATTGTAATATCAAACAACTAACGCAAACCATAGAATTAGGACGAGAAAACCGAACAATTTCGCGATTTCACGTAATAGGCCTCTTAAAGCGAATTCTATCTTGTTAAAATAACTTTAAACGTCTGAAAGGTCTGGCAATTAATGACACAGTTGCGGCAAAGATTTACTTCAAATCTGTGTTACAAAAATAGCATAATAGCTTCCTTGTATCCTTACATTGACTGAAACGTAATGTTCAAGATCATTGCTAAATCGAAAATAAACCTTTTTGAGACATTCTTATCTTTACTTTTCTTCAAATTTACTAAGAACACCACATAGGTATACAAGCACTACTTCGTTTTACGACAAACCACTTACATCCTTCATCCCTGGGCCTATCATACAACTAAAGTGAATAATGTAGAGTATTTACATCACAAGTGATGCGAGGGACAGTCATAAACTTGCCTCTAAGTGGGAGAGTATTTCTACAGACTTATTGCGTAACTTTAGGTTACGTAGGACTTAGTAGATAGGCGGAACCTTAAACGCAGTCCACACATGGTAGAAGCCGGGCAAACTTTAAGTTCTCAAAAGTACGTTAGAGTCCACCAAATTTTTTGATAGTATATTTTTAATATAGGACACATAAAATAATATATTATTGGTTGTATACACATAATTGGGTCAAGGGATGTAAAATTAACGATATTTTCCAATATAGCAAAAAACGACAGCCACTGCGAGTTTATACATAACAAATACATTCGACCAATCATAATTATTTGGAACAACACTGATGAGATAAGATGAAACGAAGAACATTGTATTTAGTTACATAACATACAGTTTTGTTAATTTGATAGACGATCCCAAACCAACAGACCTTTACAAATAAGTAAATTACTCGTAGAATTTGTACCAAAGATTACTGAAACACATTTCGAAGCCAATATCGGAATTATTTATTTATTACAATGAACCCACATTTAACCTTCTATGCCAAACACGTCAAAGAGAGCTCTTACGAGCGTGTAGCAAATATGAAAAAGTTTTTCTCTTGACTTGACCCTTTTCGTAAGCTCAATACATTTCTTCGGATCATACACAGGTGGAGGCATAAAGGCTGTTCCATATAAATGTATGCGAGGAATTATCTAGTGACGCTCTTTGTGAAAGGTCGACATCAGGAGTATTACATACCTCAAAGTTTCAGAAACCTTTGTGCGGCATTTTAGACAACAACATTCGGTATTGTATTTTCGAAATTCAATATAAAGCTCTATTTTTGATCTTTAATTTAAAAAGTTAGGAATAAATAACCATCTTTCTTTTGCATAAAAGTCAACCAAACCTGCAGATACATAATAAATAACGCATGTTTACATTTCCACTTCTGGAATATAGGAAAGTCTCTTTCTTTTAAAAAGAAAATTGTTAAGGTTCTTTTTTCCGTAGATTAATAATGTAATGTTTGTTGCAGTTCCACCACATCAACTCATCTTATACGATAAATCCGGCCGGGACGTGTCTGGTGTGGTCGGCCCTTTAGAAGAAGGGAATGAGCTGGTCCTTATCTGTGAAGTTAGAGGAGGTAAGATGCATATTTTTTTGTCCTTTTCCCACAAACGGTATAATATTATCCAACTCCTTCAGTCAGCAGTGAACTTTACACTCAATAACTAATTCATCATCATTTAATCTCGCTAAGTGCATGTGAAACTCCACCCCGTTTCATGTCCGTGGGTATCATCAAACTGATTAAGGGAATTATATACCACAAGACATAAGCAGTATTGCATTCCACTGCAGGGACTTCTCTCTTGACGAGAGATCAATCATGACTTTTACAAATATTTATTATTCTGGTATTTGACAAAACATAATGAATGAAATAATTAAAACAAACAAGCCTATTGACACAGCGACATCAATCCCCTAAGCTACTACTACTTATGAAGTAGTGTTACTATCTTATGAAGTATACATCCTAAATATACAAACCTATAAGTATATAAAAATAAATGGTAAATAGGTACTTTTGGTTGAACGGTGCGAAATTGTGGGAAAAATGGTCGAATTCGCGGATGTTTTTATTTAATTTACTTCATTATAAAACATCGAAACTCTCGGAATAAATATCTGCAAATCGTACAAATATTTGTTCCGAGGCGAGAATCAAAACCGCACAGCAGAGGTCGTCAATATACTCTCATATAAATAACTTTATTATTTTTTTAATTTACTTATTCGTTCAAATAATGTTTTAATAAAAATATAACAGATATGACGATTTCATAACATTAAGTCAACCAAGAAAAAAGGATAGCATTGTATACACAATATTAGTAGTAATAGCTTTTATCTAAGAAAAAAAGTAATAATATTATCGTCGGCAAAGCGATAAAGACATTATTTTAATCTTAACAACAAGGAATAAATAACCTTGTTGTTAAGATGATATGCCCAGAATATTATCTACGTTAGAAGGTTAGGACCGTCTAACGTAGATAATATTCTGGGCATTGAATTTGTGGAAGCCTAAAAAGTAATGAAGCATGACAGAAAATAGAATTTATTTGCCTATCGAATTTTGTGCCTACAGAGAAACGTTTGTAGACATTATATTGGCGTTAGACGTTTTATTGATGCCTCTCTGGAGATAGCAGACGAAACTTTGAATACGGTTTATATCTACTCTTTTTATGTATACCGAAATAACCGAATTTGATCAGCAAAATGTGGCTCGAGTTGGGATAAATTGTATCAACGCGTCTACAAAACATTTTTTACGAATATAACTGTAGGTTTGCATGTTCGTGAAACAATAACAGGTTTTATTGCCCGTGCATCACTGTGTGTAGTTTTACGACCTTTGAAAATCATGTTTTCAGTAGATTTACAAGCTTTAGAAATTTAGTAGGAATATTGACAGTTTGTATTGGCTTTTAAAGTTTCAATTTAGTTCAGCGTTAATCTTTTTTATCACGGAAGTAATAATAAGTTTATCGTTCACATTCAATTGTTTTTTTTTATACGTAAATTGTAACCTAAGAGCCCGTGATGGCCAGACCTTCCTTTAATTCACAAGCGTGAAAATTCTTTCATGTGTATGTCTAACATAGGTAAGAATAACCCCCAAACATGAAACCTGGATCGCGGTTCCTTTGGAAGATAACAACCTTTTACCTGTTATCTCCCAAAGGAACCACGATCCAGGTTTCATGTTTGGGGGTTATTCTTACCTATGTTAGACATACACATAAAATAATTTTCACGCTTCAGAATTAAAGGAAGGTCTGGCCATCACAGGTTATTAGTCTATACTAAGAGCCCGGTCTGGCCAGACCTTCCTTTAATTCACAAGCGTGAAAATTCTTTCATGTGTATGTCTAACATAGGTAAGAATAACCCCCAAACATGAAACCTGGATCGTGGTTCCTTTGGGAGATAACAGGTAAAAGGTTGTTATCTCCCAAAGGAACCGCGATCCAGGTTTCATGTTTGGGGGTTATTCTTACCTATGTTAGACATACACATGAAAGAATTTTCACGCTTGTGAATTAAAGGAAGGTCTGGCCATCACAGGCTCTTGGTCTATTGATAATGTTTTGTTATCCAGACCTGTATTATGACCAGTAGAATGAATCTTTGAGTCTTTGTGGTAAAAATTTTATATATTTTCCCAGTGAATCTAAAGCGGTCTACACACCAAAGCCGGCTGACCCGGCGGCACAGCCCGGCGGCCCAACCTGCCGGCCTTATTTTGTACAATCATGCCGCCGGCTTGCGCCCGCGGGCAAGCCGGCGGGGCTGCATGCCGATGCCGGCGGCATCCCTCAGTCAGTTGCCCGCCGGCTTTCATAGAGTAGTGACGTATTACTAGAACGCCACATGCCGCGGCTGTCGTGCCGCCGGCATTGCCACCGGCAAAGTCGTTCGGCTTGGACATTCTGAAGCCGCCGGGCTGTGCCGCCGGGCCGCCGGCTTTGGTGTGTAGACCGCTTTAGAAATAAAACAAATTATAACTTTTTTATGTTAAACAAAACATATTGAATTACGTTGCCTGCTTTATTTTTAAAAGTATTACTGTGCAACGAATAAATATTCCATGAAATTCCAATAATTCAGAGCTACATTGACAATCAACAAACACTACAACAACTGCGTATCAAAACTCTATACAATGCATACAAAGCCACTCGTAGCTAGTATTATAAAACATCTAGATTGTCGTTCCTAGGTAATAATCGCATCTCAGACCTTTCCAACTGGGAGATGAGAAATTAAAGCGATTACTGTGATATATCGGTCTTAAACTTGCCGATAAGTCACTGCGAGAGATCGGCTCGAAATAGCACCCGCTGTAAAGTTATCTATCGTGAGATACCAGGGGATGAAAGGGGAAGGGGAGGATCACAACTCAAACACAAAATTAGACGCTCCACTAGATATGGTCTTCCAAAGTTTATATTGAGTTTAAATTAACAATGGTCACTTTTGGGAAGCCGCGCTTGAATTCACTTTCAAAGATAAATTCCATTTACCTTAGTCAGGGATTTTTTAGTTTTGATTAAAATTTGAGGTAAATGGTGGCTTTATTTTAAGGTTCCCTTTTATTATAGTATTTAAGGTGAATGTTACATGCTCAAAGCTACGTACTAAGCAATAGCTAAGTACGTGACGTATTTCTTTGCAGGTTACAACTTGTCAAAGAAATGCTTCTTTCGCGTGTTTGTAACGTGTTTACAAAGTCAGCGTTTATACAAAAAACTGAAGGTTTCCGAAAGGCTGCTACAAGAATTTTGTCTAAATATTACAATTTCATCAAAACCCCTACGCATGGTTTAAAATAAGATCACTTCGACCTCTGAGCATTGTACTGATCTAGAATAACAGTGAAATAGGCTATTTTAATCTTTGACGAAGACCTGTATGTAAAAAAGTAAATACTTTTGACAAGGTCCTTGATTGCCTAAATTAAAACAATTGATTTTAAAGATTTTAGACAGCAGCCTGCGTAAATGCGACCAAAAGTTGCAAGTCTTGAATAAGCTGCTTCTAATCCGCCGAAGCGCTTAATGTTTCGAGTTGGAATTATGCATAGCCCAAGGGATTAGCGGGTTGTCATCCCGTGTCTCGACTTTGCTGATCATTTTCATGGTCCAATGTACGGACAAATAGCTAACTCGACTGAAATGAAACGGTTTTTGCTCGAAGCTACGATTCCACTTTGTAAGCGAACTTGCTACAGATGTTTTTTGTTTCGTGAACTTGGAATCTTTGGATGTTCATCAGTGTAGATACCATTATACTGCATTGTTCATTTAAATTCTGTTGTAAACAAATAATACGAGGTATAGTTGATCACAAGTAAAATATATATGTATCAAGTTGGAAGGAAGTGTTTATTTATTCTCTACAGATTTTTTAAAACAAATTGGTAAGTTTTAATACATTAATTTTCTCCACGTGGACGTTGATACAGCATATTTTCCGTTAAATTTCCAAACAGAATAAAAGTAGGTATTAATATAATAATAAAGCTCTGAATATAAATAAGTATATTAGTACGCAACACAAACAGAAACTCTCACAAATGTCTTCTCGATTGAATTCACGATTTATTTCAACTGACTAAACTAGAAAGCGATTTCGGTACGAAGTCACTTGTTGAATTTTAAGGAGCTTTCTATTTACTTTTCCGTGACGAATTATTTATCAGGAGGAATACGCATTCCTCAGCGTAAGACAGGTTTACTTCATCCCAGCGACTTCTCGAAAACTAATCAAGGAAGTTTAGACGAGAGAGAACAAATACAAATAAAATGTTACAGAAGAACAGTACAACGTTGTTTCACCTTTGATAAGCCAAAGCAAACATTACTTGGTTCTAAAATAAGACCAAGGGTTCATAGATACTGCCTGGTACGAACTTTTATGAAAGAAACCAAATGTATGTTTGGCTACATAAAAATGTGCCCATTAATTTTGTTCCCGATATTTTATTGTTGCTTAGACCCCTTGTCAACACGACCCAATAAATAAAATATTACATTCAGCCTGTACACATAAAATGTCCTTGAAGGAAACTTCATGATTTTCACAGAAAATAAATGGAAGGAATTTCTTATTAAATAAAATTAAAGCTCAATTTTGACAAACAATAATAGCTGTGTCGGCGGCTGTTCTTGAGGGAGTTGGTTGAACAAGTAAGTTTGTTGGAATAAGTGACGTGGAATGATCAATATTGCTGGGGCCCGAGTCGGGGCCGCGATAACGTAATTACTGGCAAAGCCTCGCCCAAGACGCGGCCAAACTTGCCCAGCCCGTCTACTCTGTTCCATTTACCTAGTTATCTGCCGAAACTTTACATTTTTAGCAATTACTGTCGCCGAGATCTTCTGTTTTAAAATGCCTGCGAGCATTCCGGAAAATTCCGGAACATTTTTCGTGAAACCTTTGAACTGGAGGGTTCCTTGGAACTTTGTACGCAGTGGCCTTTGCGAGGTCAAGACCCCTCCTAGCCCCGGTGCTTTACGGTTCTTTCATTCATCAAAATAAGTAGTTTTATACCTATGAAAATACCCTTTTTTACTACATCACGCAACAAAGCAGTCGATTTCTTTACGATAAGAAAATTGTGGCTCGACGTAAACATTAGTCGAAATACTAATTTGATGTAAGATATTTGTAGCTTAAGTTTGAGCTGTACTCAGTTTCAGTATTCCGAAACATGACATGTAGCAACTTCCAACTTTACACAGCTCGCGTAACCTCTAAACAAAGTTTAAATCCTTCTGTCGCTTTAATATAATATTATGTTCATAATGTCTTCTTGGGAGTTTATTGATAATTTGAACTTTGGTGAAATTAGATTTTAAACTACCTACTTGGGTTGTTCGTCATCTCGCGGGAAAACAAAAGATGGATTCCCGCGAGTTGGCACATAGCAATTTTTCATAGTATTGTGTTGGTCATCTCGCGGGAATTTTAAAACAAATGAATTTATGTACAGGCAACTCAATAAAATTGTTGTAATAAAGGAAATTTATATATCTATCTATAAGTAGGTACTAACTCAGAGTCGCTCAAGGAGCTATGGAGAGGTCTACGCTCGGAGTTTGTCTACGGGATCGAATCAGAAATGAGGAGATACGTAGAAGAACACAGGTCACCGTCATAGCCCAGCGGATTAACTCTTTGAAGTGGCAATGGCCAGGCCATATAGCGAGGAGAACGGATGGCCGAGGGGGCCGAAAAGTTTAGGCTCGCGGTGTATGCAGGCCGCGTCCGACCGCAATAACTGGAAATCATTAAGGGAGGCCTATGTCCAACAGTGGACGTCTAACGGCTGACATAATGATGATGATGTATTTTGTCCTTAAGTTAACATATATAATTCAATGATTATCCTTGAAACAGTTTAACTTTTAAACTGATATAGGTGTCTAGATGACATTTGTCAAAATGAAAGCTGTCAAGCTTTAAACTGCGTTAACTCCCAAACGGCTGGGCCTAGAGATGCCGTACAAAACTCAATCGACAGGTGTCAGAGAGAGCAACATTTTCGATGACAGCTGTCAAACTTTAAACTGCCACAACACCGAAACGGCTGGACCTAGAGATGCCGTACTAGGCGCAAATGATTGGTCTTAGAGAGAGCAACATTTTCGATGACAGCTGTCAAACTTTAAACTGCCACAACTCTGAAACGGCTTGGCCTAGAGATGCCGTACTAGGCGCAAATGATTAGTCTTAGAGAGAGCAACATCATAATTAAACACGGCATCTCTAGGTCTAGCCGTTTCAGAGTTGTAGCAGTTTAAATTTTGACAGCTGTCATCGAAAATGTTGCTCTCTCTAAGACCAATCATTTGCGCCTAGTACGGCATCTCTAGGCCCAGCCGTTTCAGAGTTAACGCAGTTTAAAGTTTGACAGCTGTCATCGAAAATGTTGCTCTCTCTAAGACCATTCATTTGCGCCTAGTACGGCTTCTCTAGGTCAAGCCGTTTCAGAGTTGTGGCAGTTTAAAGTTTGACAGCTGTCATCGAAAATGTTGCTCTCTCTAAGACCAATAATTTGCGCCTAGTACGGCATCTCTAGGCCAAGCCGTTTCGGAGTTGTGGCAGTTTAAAGTTTGACAGCTGTCATCGAAAATGTTGCTCTCTCTAAGACGAATCATTTGCGCCTAGTACGGCATCTCTAGGCCAAGCCGTTTCGGAGTTGTGACAGTTTAAAGTTTGACACCTGTCATCGAAAATGTTGCTCTCTCTAAGAAGAATCATTTGCGCCTAGTACGGCATCTCTAGGTCCAGCCGTTTCGGAGTCGTGGCAGTTTAAAGATTGACAGCTGTCATTTTGACAAATGTCATCTAGACACCTATGGGTTTAAAAGTTAAACTGTTTTAAGAATAATCATTGAATTCCTTATGTTGACATAGGGACCCCAATATATACTTCATCATTATAATGTCAGATGTTGGACGTCCACTGCTGGACATTGGCCTCCCTTTATGACCTCCAGATATTACGGTCGGATGCAGCCTGCATCCACCGTGAACCAGCATCCTTGAAAAGATCATCTGTCCCCATTGTTGGTGGACGTCCGACGCAGCGCTTGCCGATCCGTTGTCTCCTCGAGAACTTTTTAGCCCCATTGGCCATTCGTTCTTCGAGCTATATTGCCTGCCCAATGCACTTCAAAGAGCCTATCTGCTGGGCTATGTCGGTGACCTGCGTTTTACTACGTATCTCCTCATTTCTGATTCGATCCCGTAGAGAAACTCTTAGCGTAGAACGCTCCATAGCTCCTTGAGCGACTCAAAATTTAGTAGGTATACTAATTCATATTAAGATAAACGGGCAATACACGAAATATCTCAATATGAATTTATCAAACCACGACAGTTTTTATAGGTATACTAGTTTATCTAACTGTACTTTACGATTCCCGCGAGATGACGAACACAATACTATGAAAAATTGCAATGTGCCAACTCGCGGGAATCCATCTTTTGTTTTCCCGCGAGATGACGAACAACCCACCTACTTTACAGAAAATTCACCACATAACCATTTCGTTGCGTGAGTGATTAAAACGTTTTATTACTTAGAATTGACTCAGTATTTATAGTTTTCAGTAAGTACTTTGTACATATTCATACAAAAAAACTTCTAGCACAGACTTCTAATACTACTTACTGTACACTATTTTTACATTAATTATACTACTAGCTATTAGCACGTTAAACAATCTCTATTGGTTCAGGATAGAATGTATGAACCGATACATTCTATCAGAACCATCAGACGCCTTCATAGGCATCGGAGGGAGACCTTTGCCTAGCAGTGGGACACACAATAAGTAAAACTTTGTCAAAATGCAACACATAGATAGCGACATACTTACTTTGAGTTTGAACACCAATACTCAACGCTCCCTTTTCACCCCTGTTTAAGTATATTACACATGTATTTGATACCACATCGCATCATCATCAATTTCCCGTCTTTATCCATATTCCGGATCACAAAATGCTTACTTCTGATTACGTATCGATTCCATCTACCCCGCTTCAATATTCATATCACGGAGCGTTTTGCCTGCGGTACTGTCCGGATATTTATCTGCTAGCGTACAGTGAAGAGCTTCTAATATGATGCCACATAATACATTTGCAGGTAAAATTATTTATTACCATTTACTTACCAGTAATATTGATGGAGAACTCTTCTAGGTACGATCTAGGTATTAAAGTATCTTTGATTAATACCATTTGTAAGTTGATGTTTATCGCTAATATCACGCATTGTAGCGCAGCGGGCTACGAGTCTGTGGCGCAGTGGGTGAAAGTCCGCCAGAGACGGAAGCGATTTATTCCCGCCCGAGACAAAACTCTTGTAGGATCTGAAAATATTTTTTTCGGTTGTTCAAGATGTTTTCTATGGAAAATAAAACTGCAACAAACAGTAACAGAAATCTAGAACACGTAACACAAGCGTAGATATTACCACGGGGATGTTGCTATGCAATTGTCCAGCAAAGTTTATTTAATATTTATATATATTTGAAGTTTAAAAATTTAAATCATGCACTTACTAACTCCATTTGTGTGGTACGATTAAAATGAATTTAACTTGTCTGATCCTAAAATAAATTATGTACTCAACTTAGTGCTTAGAAATTAAATCTTGGTAGTGAAGTCTGCTGATCGTAAACCTTAGAAAGCCTCAGTGTTTTCCTTTATCCTATCCTGTGGCAGTTTCTAAGCATGTTTCAACTAGGTTTCATATTGAGTTCGGAACTTTGAACGTCTATCAACAAAACACACAAGATCTCTTATCGTGAACTTTAATTCCATCATCAAACTTCGCCCTTATAATATAAAAGTTTATCCGGTGCAAGTTTACCTTATTATCCAATGGTCCAGCAATATTAATTTTAATTATTTTTTTGTTCTTGACCTTCGCACCAGGCAGACCAGGCAGACCTTAATAATAATAATAATATTTATTTCTTAACTAACTCAGGCATCAACAAGGGAATTAACTTTTGCTTACAGGAAGACCAGCACCTACAGTGATGTGGGTGATAGACGGCATCTCAGCGCCACAGTACATCGGAGAGAAGACTGACACCCACGTGGTGGTGAATAGGCTGGAGCTGCCTCACGTCAAGCGGGACCACCTCAATACCACCTTCAAGTGCCGAGCCTCCAACACCAACTTAGCCAGTCCTCAGGAGAAGATGGTGCGGCTGGAAATGAATTGTGAGTTACACATCAAAACTTAAATAAACGCTTTGTATAGAATACTTGCAATAATGTAGCACAAAAATCGGAATGATACATGATATTTTGCCCACTATTTACTGCGGGAAAATGCATAAAAAATCAGACAAAGCTAATGATTTATAAGAATAGGCTGTAAGCTGTGTAGTTTTGGGTATGTCCTATCTGCTTTTTTCAAAAGTTATTAACTAGAGTCTAAAGACTCAAGTCAATCTTTGAATTAAAAGAAGTATACCTAAAATTCTATATAATTATGTTAATTTAAGCTGACAAGAGATCGTAAATCCAAGTAACAGTAACTACAAGTCAATATATTAAAGACGTAACAAAGCGAGACGTCGAACAACGTTTCCACATTGTAATTGCTTTCCGACAGTGTAATTTATCGCCAGATTTGCTGACAAGCTGTGGCTAGATCGAGTTTATGAGGACATACGAGTACCTACGTAGGTATAAAAATGAGACAATGAAAATCTTTTTTGACTACTTCGTCTCTGAGTCCGTTATACTCGTTCTCTTGACTCGCACTTGTGGTATACAGGGTGTAATATCGACGTATTTTTGTATCAAGGATTTTTTAATAATGGTTTCATTTTGCTTAAGTAGATATCAAATAAACCGTTTATTTTATAGGAATTACATGTAGAAAGAGGTGATTACCTGTGATCAAAGTCACCATTCCATAATGATAACTTTGTTTAGAGTTATATGGTAACAACAAACCATTTGTTTCAGTGAAGCCGATCCTGGTGGAGATCGTGGAGAAACCTGTGACGCTATCATCAGAACGATACGTCAATCTAGTGTGTCTATCGGAAGGCAGCCGGCCGCCCGCGCAACTTACCTGGTACAAGGATAACAGGAAGTTTAAGAGTTCTCGTGTCAAGGTATATTATATTTTATAACTATGTAGTTTCGGCATAAGATATATTTTTATAACAAAAGAACTCACAAATGACCATTGAAATCTGTATTTAGTTGATCAGTCACCATTAAAGGTCACCACGCTTACTAGGTGGCTTAGCGATCGCAGTTACAAGGCACAAAACGATGCTGCAGGCATGTCCAAGTCAATGCGTCGAAGGTTTTAAGAAATGTCTAGCCGATAGCGGAATTAGTTAATTCGATTTGAAGACCCACCGGAAGAGATAGTACTATTTTTAGGCCAGTCCTGACAGTTATTCATTAATTTCTATTTACTACTATACATATACTGCTAAAAACAAGTTTACCTCATTTGTCAGATCTCTAGCAAATGCAAACTCTAATGCATTTTAAAAACTTTACAAACATTTCTCTTGTTACTAATTGCGAGAATTTCATACAAAATTTCACTATTCTGAATGCATTAACATGAAAATTGAGGGACAAGCTCCTTTCACCAAAACACTGAATTTCAGTCTTGTTTTGTTGCTTTGTTTTTATAAACGTCGCTTGAAATAAAGCTTTGCCATTTTCTCGTAGTAGGTTATTTGATACAACAATATGTAGTTGATGTTAGCCATCAATATGTTTTTTAAACGAACCACGTTATACACAAATGCAACAAGATTATAATTGCTTAGATTTAACTTTATCTGAGCTTCATTTTATGTTTCCACATTTAGGAGTTTTGCGTTCAAAAACTTGAACGCAACCTGATAAACTTGAAAAGTTTTTCCGTGACTACGAGCGACTGCAAAAGGCTTGAAACGGCGGAATAGTAAATAAAATCTCCGAAATCGTCCTGTTATAACTCCTTAATTATGTTAACAAATCGCAAAAGTTTAACAAGTACCAATTATCCATTGTTCTAGGTAGTACAATCAAACAACGAGACTTGGGTGAGCAGTCAGATTCAATTCATGCCTTTGCCGGAAGACGACGGTTCTCAGATCAAGTGCCAAGCTGACAACAGCGCTCTGCCAGGGAAGGCCATCGAAGACTCCTTCAAGCTCGACGTCGTTTGTGAGTTCTATTTATTTGTTGAAGTAGCTTTGTTGGCGCAAATCTAATTGCTTTCACTTTGTTAGTCATCATCAACATTTCAGACGTCGTACAACTTCTGCTGGCATAGGACTCACTTAATGATTTTTAGCTTATTATTTAAAGGTAGCTAGTAGTCATGAGTTCCTTTTTTATTTCTATGAATTAACATACGCACCCATTTTAACGTATAAAAAAAGGTATGAACTCATGACTTTTGGAATGAAAGTCAAGTGCTCCCACTTAGCCACCATGACTTCTACTGACCATGCTTCTATGACTTAAATCGATCGATATATATCACAACATAAATTACTTCAACATACAATCGCAAAACACACACGAAGCACAAAGATCTGCCAGTCTGATTATGTAATCACACAAAACAGCAGCTAACAGGTCGACCTAAATGCTAAGTCGGTCGTCGTGGCATTTCCAAATCTTGATAAGCCAATCCTCACCTCTTTTACATAACACCACGAACAAAGAAACAAACATATATAGGTATCTACCATTTGCGTGTTAGCTCTCAATCAATGACAATGTGCCTTCATAACACCGAGCGCAAACAAAAAATGAATAATACGAAATCCTTTCGAAAGCCTCTCACTCCAAGACAATGGCAAGGTTTCAGGCACGAGATTATAGTAGGAACTTTTCATTTTCTGTTTTTAAGAATTCAAATAGCAATGTCTTCTAGCGATGATTCGTATACCTACTTAAGCTTAAATTTTTTTTAAATCAAACCATTTTCATCTTAAACCAAGTTCATATAAAATGGAATAATAACATAAAATATTAAAATGTGGGATGCGAGTTCCGTAAGTCGACACCTACACGGGAGATATTTTGATACCATGTTAAGCCCGAAACCACATAATCAAGAAATTTCTGTTGTGTATTAATAATTTATATTTCAATATATAATATTTCAATGGAGATAATGATCCTTAAGGGCGCTTACTGTTATGACTTTTATTCCTTTATACCAGCTGTAACGTAATACATGACGTCAATTTAACATAAAGCACCAAGTAATTCCACTAATACAGAAAACAGCTGGGTCTACAGTGGATACCAAGCAAACACTTAATTGTAGGTCCCTAGACCCGGCAAATGTTTAAAGTGACCTTTCCTATTTTAATGATCAACGCTCATTTCTCGAAATGCGAGCGAGTATTTCTGAAACACTGACACCATTACGTAATAAAAATTCGAATTATTTTGATCTTAAAGCCACACGTGTACCCGGATAAGTAAAATTCTTTGTCTCTTTTGTCGTGAACCATGAAAATAGGTCTGATTTCAGTATCACAAACGGAATAAAGTCAACAGTTCATATTTAGATATGAAAACGAGGCGTAATTGTTTGTTCAAATCAAGAGTTCCTCGGCTTGCGCGAGCGTCTGCGATTCTGCTATGACACAATTAAAGCAACTTCTTAATTTGGGGACTCGTTGTCTAAACGAATATTGCTGCATAATAAGCAGTAACGGAGCTTTTAACCGGTTCGCACATCTCTGGGCTCGTTCGGCTTAATTATCATTGCTACTTAACGCTCTCTGTTCCAGCTATAACGTTACATGAAGGAAAGTAAAAGGCTTTCGCCAATTATTGACACTGCAGCATTGTGAGCGGTTAAAAGTTTTTACTTCAAGGTATTATGGAATTCCTGGGATTTTATTTGCTTGTTATGAAGTGCAACGTAACTAGAAACATCTTGAAACACCTCTTCATTTTTATGTCAGTTCTCTGAGAGTTATATAAAACATAATTGATCCGTTTAGAATGTAACAAATAAATCGCAGAAAAAATATAGAAAACAGACAATTTTTTAACTTGATACGTGAAATAAGTTTTCCAAGTTCTGTTTACCTTAACGACCCAAGTTCATTAAAGGAGACAACTGATTAAAACACTGTATAACTTTTTAACTATCTCAACGAGCGAGCTACCCTTCGAAGTTTGCCAAAGTTAGTTAAAATCCCCTCCCTATTTAGTTTACTCATAATTTACTTAAATGCTGCCAAATTAAACGAAAAACAAATGTAAAATAATTTTAATTATCACAAACACAGTGCGAAGTACTTTATACATTCTTAATGAAAGTGCCTACAATTTAAACTCGCGTCGCAACCGTATTGTAATTAACTTTCATTACCCTCACAATCCTTAATTATGAGAGGGATATTAAAAGAAAATAAACGTGACGTGCTGTTTTTTAAATTGTAGCCAGTGTTACTAATTTGATAGGCTTGAAACCGTGCTATTTATACACGGAACGGCTAGTTCGATTGATGAATAACTCTATAATTATTCACGATAGCTTGTCATAATAATTAATGATGATTGACATGAATTGAAGTGGTATTGATATCTATTTTCAACCTTTACTATCAACGATACACGTCATACTTTATTTATACTTATGTAGAAGCTGTTTAATGTTTTTGATTTTTTTTATTCTTAAATGCATTCTTCAATAAATGCCTCAAGATACTTATCAAATTTCTTATTCTAATGTCCGTTCACGGATCGCCTAAAAACGTTCGAATATTTAACCCCTAGGGATGCTTTTGAAATCCCATGCAAATATGAATGATCAAAGTCTGTAAGCGATTCGACATAATCCTTATCATACTCAGGACTGTTTTCGAAAACAACTCAGTTTATTCAGCGTCAACTCACCGAACTAATTCCGCCTAATTTAGTCTGTGGCCGTTGGACTCAGAAGCATGGCTTACGGCGACTCTGTCCTGACACCTTCCTGACTGAAGGATTAATTTGGCTCTGTTGTCTCAGAACTGCTTACCCGTTTGACACGGTGCGTTTGTTTAACCACTAGCCCGGTGATTGCAAGACGACACTCCCAGGTGATACCCGCAACTAGATACTCCCTCAAAGCTCCAATTAATCCGGCACTAACCTCAAAGCTTATGACGTAACTTCAATAACGCAACTTCTATGAGGTTTCAGCGACCCTGTTTAATTTCAACTTTAGCGCGCTGCTCGAATTTCCATTGACAATAAAATTACCAACAGTCTCGCCATAAAACAGTATCAAAACTCGCACGCGTGGACGAAACTCGGTAAAACATAATTTAAACCTTGTTAGTCTTTGGTGTATCCAACCACTACAGTTACATGTTGAGGAGAGGCCAAAAACTAATTCTGACTAGTGGGACCACCCGCCCCCACACGCTTGCCTGAACTGGCAAAACGTTCTAAGGGATTAAACCGGGCTTAACACCACGCTAAAACATAACTACCTCAATTTATTTACAGCGGGTATGGTAAATGATGAGATTACCTGCTCAGTCAGATCCGCCTTATTTTCCTTTTAAGAAATCAAGAGCAATTAAATTTCGCAGTTTGGCCGTTAAAGGGATTAATCAACAGGGGCCATCGGGAGATTGAATGAGAGATGAATTTTCAATTATATAAATTTTGTGAGGTGCTCGGTGAGGCATTACGAGGTTAGGGGGAAGGCAGGGCGAATCGTTCTGGCAACAATTTAAGCGTTGGAATCGTAAATGTTTATTTGGAGACGGGTGCTTCGTTCGGCCGCGAGCGACATCGTTATAGGTCTTTAATGGCCAATAAAGTGTCAACGCCTTCTTCTAGCCACAGATAAGTGTTCACCTGAAGAACTGCCACATTACAAATAAGAAAGGAAATCTAACGCAGGGTGGCCTGGACGATTTATTCAATGCAATTTTCTCACTTAATTCTAATAAATGAGACTTGAGAGGAACTTTATCAAAGTAAAACAGTATTCTGAGAGGTTCTACTTCTATATTGCGTTATTAGAGTGCTGAGATTTTGTGCGATACAATTCTTATCGCAATTCAAAATTTTCATTTATTTTATATTGTGCGCATATTAAAATAATCAATTTGAACAAAATTAATTCTTTCAGTTATTACTCGACTACGACAGGATTTTTTTTAATATTTTTAAATTTTATTATTTTTTTACATAATTTATAAGCTAACATTGTATTAGGAAGAAACTGTAATAATACAAAAGAGAATTTTACCTGACACGGTGCTTTGCTAGAACTACACGCTACCACAATGTCATTTAAACAAAGAATTCCATATACATATTTATTCATATTTATATTTATGCACTGCTTTATATTGATACCCAGAGTTCAAAAATACGTTATACTCGTACCTATAAACAGTTTTGCACCAAATCACCTATTATTTCACTAGAATAATTATCGATGTTTTAATATTCTATGGTCCAATGTAAAGGTTCTGGGATGAGTATTTGTGTTGATTTCCTTTGAGATCAATAAGCTTTATTAAGTACTTGGCAGTTGTGAAGAATCTGTATGAATACCATCGAAGCGTCCTTACAAAGCGTTTTCAACAAGCTTTTAAGAGCGATTTCAGTGAACAATTTATCATAGCAACCCGTATTAACCTACTATTAAGCACTCTCTAATAAGTACTGGGCGAGTTTATTTATTTTTAAAACAAAGACAAAAGCCCTTAAATATATCTTGAGAGGTACCTTTCTTTACATTTATCACAATAAATTAATATTTACTTTATAAAAACATTTTTTCACATACTACAGACTGACATGAATAAGATGAAGATTGCAAAAGCAATATTTAATTATGAGAAATAAGAGGACTATTAAAAATGCACTATTAAAATTAAAGTAAAGTGAAGCTTACCTAAGCTTACTAATACATTTCCATAATATGAAACATACACAACCATCTTCCCTGGAAATCATATTCAATTATGTACTATCAAATATTAATTAATATAATTGACTGGTATGATTGATAAACTCGCACTAGGTGAACTTGATTACTATTAAATAAATTTACCAGAGTTAGACATGCTGTACTCTCAGAAATAAAGTTAAAGATAGATTGTTTAAATCTAGATCTAAGGGCCGACACATATAATTGCGTTGCGGCGCCGCAACGCTGAATTCAGCAGTTTGCGTTGCTGCGTTGCGGCGTCGCGTAAAAGAGCGTTTTGTAGGGTAACAGTTCTTTGTGATTTTTTACTGTGAATAGACGTGTCTCTGGCATGGATCGTCGTGAGAAACTTATTGCTTATTAGTTATTAAGACGACAAAACTCTGTTTTAAATAAACGACACGGAAGATACTGGATACATCCATTCAATAAGTCTATGAATCCCGAAGGCGAATACTTTTCTGGAAAAAACAAAGCATTAAAGATGGAAGAAAAATAATTTTTTGCCTATTTTTGGTGATCAAAATATAAAAATAATATGTAAGGAAGGAAACCTGTTTCTCTCTAAATCATTGTCAACCAGTATGGCGTCATACCGTTAGAATTTGCGTCGCGTTGCGGCGCCGCCTCGCGGTGACGCTACCGCCGAATCTGACACACATATATCCGCGTTGCGTCGTCGCGTCGCGGTTATGTGTGTGGGCCCATAAGATTACAGTGAGTAAAACCATAACGTTATACCTTGTTAATTAACTTATTCATGAACTAACCTGAACACTTAAAACCTATTTATTGCACACAAAATTAAATGTTAATTTTAATGAATACATGGTTATATTAGGACATTATAAAAAACATAGTTAAATTGTTTAAGCAGTAGGTATTTCATAAAAAAATGAAAAAATATTTATTGACATCAATACTCATTTATGTAATTATATGTAGGAACACAAATAATGCAATTAAAACAACAACAAACCCAACACTTCTCCGATTATAATATACACAGAATAATATCTGTACTGAACACTCGGTTCAAAAGGCTGGAATTAAATTTTTTGAGCCGTACAAATATGGTCACATTAACGCGCTATCGCCAGTCACAACCGCGATACTTTTTATGAAACCGCCAGTATTGCCAACCGCTACTGCTATGCCGGCAATACTAACGTTTTCATTTAGTGCGCCCACTGACTTTTTACATAATTCTGAAGCGATAAAAGCTCATGTTTCGTAGGAATAACCGACTAATCGAGGGATTGAAAATAAAAGATAGAAATAAAATATTTATTTTCCAACATAAAATACAACACAACATGAAATGAAACAGTATACAGAGATTATATGCCGGAAAAACTAGTTCTGTCTCAGCATATAGCAAATAGGTATATGAACATTTATTTTGGAAACCGCAATAAATATCTGGTTGGACAACTCAATGACCTTATGCCAACTTCTGTGGCGCGAATAATGATCCTGTTTTGTTTCAGATCCACCTGTGGTTTCTCTGTCGCTTGGAAGCACATTGAACCCGAACGACATCAAAGAGGGCGATGACGTGTACTTTGAGTGCTCCGTCAAAGCTAACCCCAGGGAACACAAGATATCATGGTATCATAATGTAAGTTATGGTTATACTGCTGTGATTGCTAAGTCAACCTAGATCTAAACTACACAGAAAAGGAATACGGTGCTCCACTACCTACATTTTGCGTTAAAACAAAGGCATATGATGTAAGGCAAGCGCAATCAACTGCTTTTGCTGTATGCCTTTTCTCTGTACCTTGAAGTTGTTGATCATTTCTAATACATTTGCAATTTGAAACATCCTACTCATCTACACTTGGCTTTGATGGAGACCCTCGTTATTCTACTTATCTTCTCATTTCTGTTTCGATCACGTAAATAAACTCTAGTTAATATTACACCTGAATATCCAATGTCGGTCATTTATTTCAAAAGACCGGCTATTTAAACGATGACGTGACTGAACCTGCAAGGTAAATTAAAATTTTCCGTTCTTTATATCCAGAATTCTAAAGAAATCTTCATTTTTGATCGCTCAAGTATAAAATTGAGAATAATGAATACAATGGACAGGTAAATCTCAGTCCAGGATTGATGGATATAAACAGTTTCCCGAGAAAAATGAGATGAGGTGATATTAAGTTGCTGTGTAATATACGGATGATAAATTACCAAAAGTTTCTGTACCTACCTACTGGTTTGTATTTTAACCGAAAATATATTTAGGCATCATTCCTTGCAATAACGAACGGGTTATAAATGCGCGATTATATAAAGTAATAGAGTCTTCTGATGAATAATTTATTCTAAATTCCCTTGAGACAATTTGGCAAACACTAGTTACCATACCTATGTAAATTGTATTAAAACGCCATCCAAGTGAAATAAACAAAGCAGTACGCCACCGAAAAATAAATTGTAGCGTCATACTATGCTAACAGAATTCACTCGGCATTCAACCTTACTGTTTCTATCCGTGCAGGATAAACCAGTCCTTCAGAACGTGGTGTCAGGAGTTATTGTAAGCACAAAGTCGCTTGTACTTCAGAAGATCACGAGAGACCACGGCGGAGAGTATTCCTGTCGAGCCACAAATGCACTGGGGGAGACAGCGAGTGAAACTACACACCTCAGTATACAGTGTAAGTTTAGAAATATTAGATTAGATGCCGTCTAGGCTAAAATTAACTATCAGTGTTCTAACTGATGAATTTTATATTTCGACCCATTTTCAACCGACTCAAAGATTTTTCTATTTATTTATCGAAATATTAGCTTTCTATTACAGTTATTTATATGGTTTTGATATGAGATTTGCACATAACAGCAGTAGAACAAAATGTGTATGAATGCTCTATAATGTTCTTCACAACACCTACATTATTTTTTAATATCATAGCTTTAGGCAAACTTACCAAGTAAAGTTTTTCGAAAGAGAAATTGTGGAAAATCTTCCTTATTTATATTTCTGTACCTTATTGACATTGTTGTATATTTTAACCTCCTTGTAGTCTATTCTTAAGCAATAAAAGGTCAATAAAGGCGAATCAGGCGCAATGAAGCGATATTATCTGCCACAACAATGAAACCAAGGAATGAAACGCACATAAAAATGTGAAAAGTCATAAACATCAAATATAAGAAACGCTATAAAAAACCGGTAAAGTGAGAATTAAGACAGAAACACATTTGTAACACCCGACGCCACCCGATGAAACGTGATGCGTGTTGAGTCGAATCAAATGTATGGTTTTCTATAGACCAGAAACACACTTTGAACACGCGACCCGACGCCACGCGCGCACACGCCACCTGATCCAGACGTGCCAGATCTGCGTGTGCGTGTTTACCCCCACCATGCGTTCCCATGGTGGGGGTAAACACGCCATCCGACGCGGGAGCGCAGTATGTTTCTAGACAACACTCGACGCCACGCGTCATTCGTTCGAGAACTGTCACTTTATGACAATTTCATATTAAATTTTTGCATTTATTTAGTGAAATGATGATGAAATGCTAGTATGTCGTGGCGTCGCGTGTTGGTAATATGCACGGTGCACGTCGGGTGTCGACACGTCGCGTCGCGTCGGGTGTTACAAATGTGTTCCCTGCTTTAGACTCGCGGATTCAACAGAATACAGGCCTCAGTTTTTATTATTATTTCTCTACAGTCACTGGCAAACGAACGTCTTAAAACTTCTAGTCTGACTTTAAGAGCACATTAATGCACAAAACTGTCATGCGTATAGTACCATACTATACCATATCTTATATGAATATAAATATTTAAAATAAAATAAAAAGTAACATAAAAGTTTAAGATTTTTTATGCAACGAATATGCTAAATGTAAATTAAGATTGAAAACTGTAGATGCTTACCCTTAACAACTTATGTTGAAGACTTAAAATATCTCTTAAGAATTTCAGGTCCTATATATAAAATTATTTTGTTATGGTGCCCTTTTCTAATATTCTGAAGTACCATTTAGAGCACAACATTAAACCTATTTTATTCTAATTAAGTGCTCCCAAAGTAATGGGCTTTACATCCATGCCTTGATTTGTTTGTTAGATCATATTGCGTTCGGGCTATGGTGTTAAAGTATACAACGAATATGGGTTTAAGAGTTAAGATGGACGCGAAGATATTCTGACAAATAGATCGCCCCAGCTTAGAAATAGGGTTCGTCGACACCCTTCTGATACGGAACCTTAAAAATAAAAGCGTTGTTTCGTACCGAAATAAGTATTCATTATAATCATTAATTTGTTCGTCATGAGATATGTGATACCATATAATTAACACCTTAAATACAATAGGTCTTATGGCGAATAGATGCGAACTGAATTTGAAATGTAGCGCCATTCTCCTATTGGCTACACACTACGGCCAATGGCGACACACAAAGCGCCCTCTGCCCTCGAGGTGCGAACTTCGAACGACGAATGAATGAAAAACTTCTTCTCTCTTCAATTGCGCGTCATTGAACTAATTACTGGTGATTTTTGTGTAATTTCTAAAAACAAGGATTTTTCGTGGACAATACAAAAAAAACTAAGCAGTGGCATCTAAAATCAGTGACCTATGAACACAGTGTCTAATGGTTTTGAATAAAAGGATCAGCAGATTTACAAGATTAGGAAGGATTGGAACATCATTCTCACCGGCCGGCAGAATCTCCCATACATCCAAATTCAGGTATATCGCTCAATCTATTTCCGCCTTAGACATAAATTTGATCCGTTCGATCCGGATTTGGGTGTATTGTATTGTGTTGTCACATTATCTCATTGTATCTGAAATACATTTCATATCATTTGTTTCGGACCATTATCGCTGCGACACTACGTGTCCATTTCAAACATGGCCGAGCAAGATTTGTTCGAACGCGAAGTCATTTTAGACGAGCTGAAACGCACATTAGACTTCTTTCCATCAGATGATCTAAAGTTTTTAGCTAGGTCTAGAGATATTGTATGTAGTCAAAGAAAGTTTCTTAAATTACAAACTAAAATTGAGAAAACTCTTATGAAAAATGGTACTTTCGTAAAAGAAGACGAATTGAGTATTCGTAACATGTTTAATGATTTATACTATACAATTATAAGTCATCTTGAATCTTTAAAAGAAAACCAGAATGAGCAGCGTCGTGCGAGTCGCTCATTTCATAATATTTCTACTTCAGTACAAAGTCACGAAAGGTTACCTACGCTACCATTACCATCATTTGACGGTGAACAAACTAACTGGCCGTCATATTATGATTTATTTGTATCGCTTGTTCACAATAAAAGCAATTACACAGATGCGGAGAAGTTTAGGTATTTATTATTAACATTAAAAGAGGAACCTTTCAATCTCATTAAGTCCATACCAATTACGGATGAGAATTACACAATTGCATTTGATATTCTTATCGCTCGTTATCAAAACACAAGATTAATTGCTTCAAAACATATAGATCGCATTTTAGATATTGAACCGTGTTTAGAATCAAGTTCAAGTTTACAAAAACTGCTAACCACGTACCATGAAAACATACAAGCTTTATGTAGAATGCAATTTCCCATTAATCATTGGAGTTTTATAATGTTAAGTATTTTATTACGTAAGATACCTAACACGTTGCGTAAGCGTTTTGAATTATCATTACAAAATCCTACAGAAATTCCTCAAGTGAAGTGTTTGATTGACTTTCTAGAAAGAGAATTAGCTGCGAGCGATATTTCCGATTTCAACAAACATTATACCAACAAATCACAGTCATTCCAACAAAGTACAAACAAGCCTGTGACGCGGTCGACTAGCAATACTTATCAAAATAAGCGTATTTTCACGGCCACCGTTCAACCTGAGAATAACGCAAGCAAAGTGAGCTTTAAAGATAGCGTCGATAAGGTTCAAAACTGCTATTGTTGCAATAGTGAATCACATTATGTAACAAAATGCAATAAATTTCTTAACCTTTCTCCGAGCGATAGGTACAATTTAGTGAAGAGTAAAAATAATGTTTGTCATAATTGTTTAAGCACTGGTCATAATGTTCGTGATTGTAAATCAAACTTTGTATGTCGTTCATGTTACAAACGTCATCATACTTTAATTCATTGTGATAAACAAGAATACAACGCGGTTTCTTTGCCCCTTACTACGCAGGAAAGTGACTTAAATACGTCATGTAGTTCAGACACCGAGCCACATATAGTCATGGCTTCAACCAGTCATAGGATCCAGGATGATAGGACGGTTTCGTCTCTTCGGACAAATATGGTACTATTATCCACGGCACTTGTAAATCTATGTGTAGGTAATACGCGAGCTACTGTGCGTTGTCTTATTGATACCGGTAGTCAAGCTACTTTCTTGACGGAATCGTGTGCACAACGTTTAGGGTTAAAACGACGCAACGCGAATGTACCTATTCACGGCATAGGTGAGACGCGCCCTTTGCTACCAAAAGGTGTAGTGTCATTTTTTATAACACCGTTCGATAAACATCAACCATCGATCCCGGTCGAAGCTTTAATACTTTCAAAATTAATACCTAAAATGCCAAGTGTGCCATTACCTCAATCAGAGTGGCCACACATTAAAGGGTTAAAATTAGCGGATCCGTATTTCTACGATCCACAAGAGGTCGAAATGCTGGTAGGAGCGGATATACTATCCCATATACTACTAGGTAACGTCGTTACCGGTTTTCCCGGTTCTCCGATCGCGGTAGACAGCATTTTCGGCTACCTATTACTAGGTTCACTCTCGTTCGAGTCGACTTTTTCTCCCAAACTTCAAGCTTGTTTTAGCTCATTCTACGATGACGGCAACTTGAAAGGTTTTTGGGACCTCGAGGCGGTGCCTGAACGAAAGGTACTAACGCCCGAGAAACGTTTATGCAAAATGTTGGTAGGAGCGGATATACTATCCCATATACTACTCGGTAACGTCGTTACCGGTTTTCCCGGTTTTTCGATCGCGGTAGACAGCATTTTCTTATACTTATTTCCAGGTTCACTCTCGTTCGAGTCTACCTTTTCTCCCAATTTTCAAGCTTGTTTTAGCTCATTCTACGATGACGGCAACTTGAAAAGTTTTTGGGAACTCGAGGCGGCGCCTGAACGAAAGGTACTAACGCCCGAGAAACGTTTATGCAAAATGTTGGTAGGAGCGGATATACTATCCCATATACTACTCGGTAACGTCGTTACCGGTTTTCCCGGTTTTTCGATCGCGGTAGACAGCATTTTCTTATACCTATTTCCAGGTTCACTCTCGTTCGAGTCTACCTTTTCTCCCAATTTTCAAGCTTGTTTTAGCTCATTCTACGATGACGGCAACTTGAAAAGTTTTTGGGAACTCGAGGCGGTGCCTGAACGAAAGGTACTAACGCCTAAGAAACGTTTAGGCGAAATGTTGGTAGAAGCGGATATACTATCTCATATACTACTAGGTAACTTCGTTACCGGTTTTCCCGGTTTTTCGATCGCGGTAAACAGCATTTTCAAATACCTATTACTAGGTTCACTCTCGCTCGAGTGTACTTTTCACCCCAATTTTCAAGCTTGTTTTAGCTCATTCTACGATGACGGCAACTTGAAAGGATTATGGGAACTCGAGGCGGTGCCTGAACGAAAGGTACTAACGCCCGAGGAACGTTTATACGAATTAATGTATAACAACTCACACTACAGAGATAACACCGGGCGTTACGTAGTCGCGCTTCCGTTCTGGCCTGACTCGCAACCCTTAGGTGAATCTAGGGATACCGCCCTCGCTCGGTTTCATAGGCTCGAGCGTCGACTGGAACATCTCCCTAGTCTCAAAACAAAACATCATTCATGTCTGCAAGAATACCTCGACCTCGGGCATATGGAACCGATCGAGGAAATCACTCAGGCTGATCATTCCTACTATATATCACGTCATCCCGTGACCATAGAATCAAGTGAAGCAACAAAAACGCGCGTAGTATTCGACGCGAGTTGTAAAACCTCAAACGGTAATTCACTTAATTATATTTTATTAACAAGTCAGAAATTACATCGAGATATTGTTAATATAGTACTTAAATTTCGCGTACATTCTATCATTTTCACAGCGGACATTAAACAAATGTACCGTAACATTCTTGTTCAAAATTCTGATCGCAATTTCCAACGTTTAGTCTGGCGAACTTCACCCCCAGATCCGATCGAAAATGTTCGTCTACAAAGCATCACGTTATTAGTTATTATTAGTGTTTATTTGTTCGGGGTTAGTACTTCACCTTATTTAACCCTACGCATAATACAACAATTAGCACGTGACGAAGCAACGCGTTTTAGTCAAGCCTCAACGGTTTTATTAGATAAAGTTTGTGTAGACGATATTATCACGGGCGAACGCGACGAGAATAAGGTCCTATCTCTTCAACGGGAACTTGTAGGTATTTATCCAACCGCCGTTTTTGAGCTACGTAAGTGGTATAGTAACTCGCCAGCGATACTCGCTGCAGTTCACGCGCCAGACGCTCACGGCGAGCGGCTCCACGAGGTTAGTTTCGCACCCATGGAGAATGATCACCAGACAAAAGTACTAGGACTACAATGGAACTCGCATTCCGACCATTTTACGTTTAGTGTGAAATACAGTTCAGATAGAATTACCTTTAATTTACTTTCAAAACATATTAGCTATATTATATTATCCGTTCTACCACGTAGTAAGTGGAGACACATTTCTTCGGCCGACAACCCGGCAGATGCTCCGTTTCGCGGAATGCTATCTTCAACTTTACACTTATGGTTTCACGGTCCTCAATGTTTATCCCAGGACCCATCATCATGGCCTATACGGAGGGACATACGTGACACACAAGAGGAAAGACGTTCAATTCCCATAGTGTTCACCGCGACCACTTCTGAGTCCATTAATAACATTAAATTAATAAACAAGTTTTCACTTTAAACAAATTAGTTCGAATCACCGCGTACATTTTTCGACTATATAAATACTTAAAATTTAAACTTAACAAAGCACCAAAACAGGTTTCTTTCGCACACATCTCGGTGCACGAATATAATTTCACATTACAAAACGTAATTCATTTACTAAAACAGTCCACTTTCACTGAAGATATTAAAACTATAATTCAGAATAAATACGTTTCAAACCAACTTCAACGAATTTGCTCTTTTTTCGATAAATATAATTTATTATGCGTTGGAGGACATATTCATAAATTGTTATTAGATATCATTTCAATCCAAAAATCAAATGATTTTAGCTAAAAAACATCAGTTTACTAACCTGATTATAGATAACGCACATCTGTTTTACCAACATGCTGGTGCACAGATTAGGCAATATTTACTATCACAAAGTTATTGGATATTATCTGCTAGTCGCAACATCATTCTTCAACGAATATATAAATGTGTACTTCCGTCACTCCAAGGGAAAGTGACTCGCATGCACGCGGTTCATCCTGGTTCTGATAACATAATTCGTGTAGTTACCTTACAATCCGGAAGTACCTTTTTCAAAAGAGCTGTTGTAAAACTTTGCCCTCTTCCGATACAGTAAATAAATAAAATTAACTACTTTAATACCTAAAAATATAGTAATTAGATAATTTAATTTAAGTATCTTTCTTTATACATATCGATAATACATCATACTGATATTAATATATATGTTTGTTTACACATTATTGTGCAGGTGACGCACTCACTTACTCCAATGTAAGTACTTTTCTAAGTAATGTACTTTTCTTACTTATTCCGATGTACTTTCATTTCTTATTCCAATATACCTATTTCAATATACCTATTCGAGCATACCTATTGCTCTGCAAGCATTTAGTTAAATTATTCAACTCAATTACATTGATTGAAGGCGAGCGGCATGTTTCGTACCGAAATAAGTATTCATTATAATCATTAATTTGTTCGTCATGAGATATGTGATACCATATAATTAACACCTTAAATACAATAGGTCTTATGGCGAATAGATGCGAACTGAATTTGAAATGTAGCGCCATTCTCCTATTGGCTACACACTACGGCCAATGGCGACACACAAAGCGCCCTCTGCCCTCGAGGTACGAACTTCGAACGACGAATGAATGAAAAACTTCTTCTCTCTTCAATTGCGCGTCATTGAACTAATTACTGGTGATTTTTGTGTAATTTCTAAAAACAAGGATTTTTCGTGGACAATACAAAAAAAACTAAGCAGTGGCATCTAAAATCAGTGACCTATGAACACAGTGTCTAATGGTTTTGAATAAAAGGATCAGCAGATTTACAAGATTAGGAAGGATTGGAACAACATTCTCACCGGCCGGCAGAATCTCCCATACATCCAAATTCAGGTATATCGCTCAATCTATTTCCGCCTTAGACAAGCGTCAATAAGTTAATTGTCACAGTCAACTTCCCCGTTCCGAATTGGGGGTCCTTTGTTCGTAATAAACAGAGTTTAATAAATGACATTTCTTGAAAGGCTTTCGTCTTGCGTATCTATAATACTTAGTAGGAAATATCTTTGCAAAGATTTGTAACAGTCAACGAAGTGAGGAAATATTTTGAAAAGGGATTACTTTGAAATGTGAATTAATGCGCAATACTTAAATAGAGATGTGCTTTTATTGTTCTTAATTTTAATTAATCCTGTTTAAAACCTAAACATAAAATAAATAAAAAAGTTATAATAATGGTTTTCATTATTATACCTTAGTACCCCAATTTATTAAATAAATATTTATAGTATAATAATAGATAAAAATATACAAAAACAGTAAGAATTACATAATATAAAACAAAGTCGCTGTCTGTATACTTCAATCTTAAAAACTACATACACAACGGATTTTGATGCTTTTAAAATAGATGATTCAAGATAAAGGTTTTTAAGTATAATAAAGTACCGACGCGAAACGAGGTTAGGTCGCTAGTATAAAATAAAAGCAATTAAAACATTATAAAATCAAAAGCAATATAATTTCCCTTTCTTAGAATAAATATTAAAAAACTTGTGGATGTTGGAACATCGATCATCGCGCCAGCACGGTCCCTGGGGATTAATTTAACCAACACTGTTTTACGACGAACTTCTGAGGGTGAAAAGACGTTGGCGCAAACGAGCAACAGATAGTTAAACAACTTACCTTGTGAAGTTTGACAATAATTATACGAGCCTTGTTCTGCTTCCGTATAAAACATATAAAATAAAATAGACCAATCACACAGCAACATCTAGCCCCGTGGTATGAAACAGAAATACATAAAATAATATAATTATGTACTTATTCTAGTGTATAAATATAACTCGTAAAAGTTATTATAATTTCAATGACAATCAAATAAATAAATACATAAGAATACCTGACCTGCGCTGAAAAGAATATTCAAAAATCGTAATAAGACATTCAGTTTGAAGAATGCGTATAGATGATCTAATCTTAAAATGAACTCCCCTCCACAAAACCGTGATAATTTCAACGTGTGAGAGGAAATACGTATTGCATCAGTATACTTGTGTGCGTGCTACAACTTTATAGTACGGGAGGCGACGATGCTAAATGGGGATTTACTCGAGCGTCAAAGAGACCTATTGGGTTGCATTTGGTAGATGATAAGAAGAAAAAAATTGTATGAGACCGATGTGTTTCATCAGTGGGGGAAGCGACCATAGATAAATAAAAACTTATTTAAAAAAATACTGTTGTATGGACGTACTTAAGCGCGTCAGTTAGTGATAGATTCTATGAATCAGATTCAATAAATTGAAAATCAGCTTAACATACTTACATACTTAAAAATAATTTAGGAAATATGATTGATAATAAACGTTTGTAAATCTGATTGTTTACAAGATTGGGGTGGAAGTACGTAAAAGTTAAAAAAATAAAAATCGCGACTCATTTTTTATCAAAAAAAAGAACAAAAAAACTGGCATTTCTAAAGGTGTTAGAGCGTCAGATTTAGATGTATATGGTTCATCTCTATGTTCTGATTCTACCATATCTTAATCTGACAATTATCTAAAGTGATGCGCCTAATATGACAAAAGTAAATTTTGTTCCCTTATAATTCACGTTCGAACATAGATAGATTTTTTATATTTATTGGAGGTACTTATCTGGGTACTAGCTATCTCCAGTATCTTAATCTGACGCGCTCGAGTAAATCCCGAAATCCCCTCTTCGGCTCCCCTACTATTACTGTAAACATGGACTCATCCGCGCACTGCGTTGTCAATAAGTTGTGCGACCAATCCCGTGTAGGCATTTGTATGGCGGGGAGCGCGCTCTTTGTTTGAGTGACACGTCCGTTCAGTCGCGCGTTCGGCTCATTAATGCCGAAGTTCGCCGACAGATCCAGCCTTTCTCTCATAGTGACACCGTGAAGGCTAGACATTTGGCGTTCGTCGACATCGTTAGTAAAAAAGTACAAAATGTATGGATTTGACATAAACCTATTTATCATTATGGTCTAAGCTATTGCCACATGTCTATAGGGCCCGTTTGTTTATACGTCATTGAACATCCAATGACAAAGATCAATTTATGTGTGTTGTATCTATACACCTTTTTGCATGTACGTGTAACCGCGGTGGAGGGGCGTTCAGTTTAAAAATGGTTTTACTATACCTATAAGTAAGTTTCCCGTTCGCAACAATCCCATTCTCAAAGTCATGGTACAAACATCCATCATAGGGGGTATCGAAGATTCACGTCATCCTCGTCTCGCCGTCAAATTATCTCACTTATGGAAATTGATTTTCTGACGATTCGTCGGCAGAAGTCAAAACGTAAACAAGTGGCCAAACTCTGACTTGCGTTTCCATTATTCGTTAGAAACATGTGTTATAAAGTTCATTGTTAAAATGTTTGTAAATGTTTTTTTTTTTACATAATGAATCAATGATTAGGTATCTTCCAGATCCATGCAATCCATTCTTGGACACATCGAAACTTTCCACAATTTATTTATTTTAGTATATTCGGAGAATATAATTTTTGTGTTCATCAGTGAGATTTTGACCTAGCAAAGATCTATCAACTATAAAAAAATATTGATACTTCTTACAAATTCAAATCTCTACGTATCGATGAAAAAACAAAACGCTTTTCGAATACGAAGGATGAAAGAAAATTCGAATATTACTCCTCCTTCTTAGAATTATTAATCCTATACCAACAACATAATTCAGCGAACTTAAACTAATTAATTAGAAATTTATTACACTTGACTGAAGTTACCTTAAATAAATACTGTAATTTTTAATTTAGTTTATAAGTTTGTAATTCAGAGTCACCTAAACCAAAATCACTGCGCAAATCCATCATAATCCGTGGGATCCGTGGCGAAGATTTATGTCACTTCCGTTCGAGATATGTAGCTTTACCAATCAAATGTACATGTTAGTGTCAACTTAAGGTACAAACTTGAATCGTATACAATTTTAAAGAACAAATATTTTGAAACTATCGTAATTCTTTTAAGTTTCCTGTTAATTTCCAAACCAGAAACGTAATTTAAATACATAAGTTATTTGTGACGCTGTGGCATTAAATATCAGTTAACCAATGCGTCATGACAAAGCTACAAATCCCTGTTCAGCGATAAATCTCGTTAAGGTACCGATTTATTCAAAGAACTTTTCCACCCGCCTGTACCGTATCCCCTTATTCGTTACCTGGCTCGTTTGTTTCACTTTTGTACATTCGTAGCCGACAGTTTGTTCGGCTATATTGAACCAAAGCCAGCAGTCGCAAATCTAAGGTGAAGAAATGCCGGTTGTTATACGCACGCGGTACTTGCCTCCTAACATTAATCTGGCAATATTTTCATATTCCCGTTGGATGTAAATTGTTATGGGCTGGAGCATGGTTTGGATGGTAGTTGCCTTTATATTTTAGCAAGAACTTCGGAGAGTAGCGAGCTTTGACCCGATATCACCTTTTGAACTACACCTATGATTCATGCCAAGAATTGCATGTTAATTTTAACTTTATAGCACGCGTTACATCTTATCTTGAGATTTATTTTACTTTAAATAATTATAACATTTAAAGCACGTTGACTTTATAGAGGTGAAGGGTTAAGTCAGCTGAATGCTAAACTTTATTGTATTATTCTATAAGTCCTCGAAATCCGAATATTCTGCGGTGCCCTCATTTGCGGCTTTGGATCATCTGCGGAGTAGCGGTCTACGACGTAGCGGAGTAGCGTTCTACGACGTAGCAGAGTGGCGGTCTACGACGTAGCGGTCTACGGTAAAGGACCTAGCATTTTCGAAGCTGTAATCTCCAAAGTCATGTGACTTCTGCTGATTCGTAGTGAACTCACGTAATAAATTCTAGCCACATTTCCCTGTTAGAAAGTCTGTTTTCTCTGTCTCATTCTCTACGTCGAGCGATTGAATTTGAAAAAGATTGGATTCCGATTTCCGAGAAAAGGTCTGATGTGATTGCGTTAAGTGTTTTCAAATTTTCTATACTGACACGAACACGCATTATTTTTGTCTTTTAAATTCTTTGGTAAACATTTCTAACAATATTTATTTGTATTTCAAAAATATTTTAAATATTTTAAGTCAGTTATGCTGTACGACGTTATTGTTAAATTAAAAATAAAATATTTTTTTTTACCTCGTTAATAACGTCAATACTTGAACGGTAGTTTGACATGGTCATTAAAAGACCCCGAATGAAGCTTCATCAATATCCACTATCATTGTTAGGAAATGAAAAAATAACAGGCAAAAAATTCAAGCATAATATTTTTTTATGATATATTATTGAATTGGCCACTGTATTTACATTCCATTAGAACGTTTATCGGTTTCAATGGCCGGAAAGATAATAGCCCATAGTCATTTTCCTCGCAGGTACCAATCACTGACCAAAGGAAAACCTCGAACGCCGAACAATAGAACTGTAATGATTATGATGAAAATACTCCCATAACAATGAAACCCAACGCTCAGTTTCCGAAGCGGGCAAATAATACTAATTTCCGATTGCACTTTCCAGCCTATTGAATCTTATAACAGTAAGTGAATCTCTCTCAAAGGGTTTCCGACGTTCAAATATTTGAGGGCTTAATGAAAATCTAAAATGGCGGCAGCGCATTTCTCAAGACATCTAAATGAATCATGGCTCGGGCTGCGCTTGCCTTGAGTCGGGCAAGAAAATTTATATATCGTCCAACTTCAGCTATGATTTAACGAACCGAATTTATAGTTTCTTTATTAGCACAGAAGAAGTTTTTCTGTTCGATGCTCGTGAAAGAACAACGGAACAGCAATTAAGGTTTGTTCCGGTATATCTTCGTTTAATATTAACATTTTGAGTTTTAGATCTGGTTTTATAAACTTATATTCTATTTTTGTATAAAATCTGGACCTATCTGTATCTGTGCGAGTTACGTAAAGCAAAAAGCTATTTATGTATAACAATCCACTAAATCAATATAATCTTGTGTTTCCTTCCAAAATTCCGATTAGGATTCAATAAATTTAACCGGTCTTAAGCTTTGAAGATTTCCTTTACTTTCAAGCTTGTAACCGCAATTACGCATACTTCATAAGATGGCCTTAGCCGCAGTTCTCAACTTTTTGAACGTTAGATTCTACTTACAATTGTTTTGTGCTTGTTTACGACAGAATCTTGTGGTATGACAGAATGAATGGGTAAAATATCGTGTCGTGGTAAAAGATGAAACCAGCATAAATCGAGTCAAAAATCCTTTTAAATCAAAAAATCTAGACTAGTGTATCTAGAAAATGTGTCAGATCTCATATTGATATTGTTTAATTTAGACACGTGAATATTTTATTCACTGTCCGTAGTCACTACGTGTTGAGTATTCGTATTAAATCCTATCAGTTTTCATTTTATTTCGATGCGCATTGCGCACCTCTAGACCAGTTATTTACTTTTACCATATTCATATTATATATTTTGTGAAATTAATTTATCTTGATAAAATATTATTTAGAATTGATTTTACCTTCTCGTTAAAAGTTGACTCTTAATAGCACTAGTTTATAAACCTCTGTGGTTTCCGTAGGTTATTTCTTGCTATCGTTCATTTCTAATAATTTGTTACCTTTACAACAAAAAAAATACAACGCACGTTAATGTAGTAACTTGCGTTGAAATTTTTTCGTACTAATTTCGCTTTCTAATATATACTAGAATGTTTCTATCTCGTACACGAGTTTACGTTAACATTTCCACTATTATCCATCACTATGCCTGATAAACAAACTGCTTTTAGTGGTTACAACAAACATTTGAAACCTTTTTGAGTACGTCTAAAATTCGCGCTTTGTATTAGCGCCGAGACCGCAAATGGTTTTAGTCTGAGCGGAAATGTTTGCATAGGTGTAGAGTTAGAGAAACATTATTATCACCATTTTTTTTATTTAAAGGTTTATAATACGTAGGTATTCGCTCGATTTAGACACAATAATAATTTGTAATGAAAGGTAATGATGTAATGATACATAGCAATTTTTTTATAAATAAATAAAGTATAATCTAATCGAGAAATCGACAGATCACTTGATTTTTAAAATTACCCTCTATACAACTTTCTCAAGAAACACGAAATTTTTACCAAACCATTTTACTAAACAAAAAACATAATTATCGAATAATTAAATTAACATTTTCATGCACTATTCAATCACGTCTAAAACAGTTATTTTTAACGCCATGGTTCATTGGATAGGTATTATCTAAACCTCAACCCAAAGTAGGGCTTCTAAAAATGCCTACGTTAATCGTCTAAAGAACGAACTTTGCTTGTTTTATTATTCAAAGTCAATTATTCGGCTCGGTGAATAAGAAAGCCACTGCAAATAAGACTGAAAGTTTCAGAACCTAAACGGTTTTTATGGTTAAATTTGCTTATATAGTGTTTTGTTTGTTTATTTATTTGTACGATGAAAATTCTATACAAAACTGGATTTTTACATACGTAAATTTGATTAAGATTGACTCTAATTTCGTGAAAGGGTACGGTAGACTCGATCGAAACCTTATATGAATAACAAAACATATAAAAAATTTGAGTCGACAACATAATATCCGCAAAGTTCGAATTATGGAGAATTACGTCAAATTTCACCCGAGCGAAGCCGGGTTTTCATCTAGTATTATCTTAAAATACATGCGAATTCAGCTTACACTGAAAGAGTTTTCCTGAAACAAATCTAAAAGAGGTGTAAGATTTAGTTTTTATTAAGATTTGACGATTGAATTTAGTAATATTCTGTTTATTTCCTATACAGATGCACCAGTATGCAGCCATCCCTCCCCCCAAGTGTTGGGTGCGCAGATAGAAGAGGAGCTGCGTGTGCGCTGCTCTGTGACCGCCAACCCGCCCGACGTCACCTTCTTCTGGCAGTTCAACAACAGTGGGGAAAGTCTTGACGTGTCTCCGCTTAAGTTTGGTAAGCGTTTTTAAACAAAAAAATACCATAACGTATTTTTTTTTGTAATAGGTCTTATACTTATGTGTTATGGGAGCTCTTCTTTGAAGTATCTAGACTTGTATTCGAAGGATATCCCCTTTATGAATAAAATCATAGTGCGGTTGTCTTAAAAGGGAAAACGTTGACGATTGTGATGTCTAGTCTATATAAAAACAAATTCAAATAATCGAATAATACATTTAGAATAAAGTTTCTAGCTCTTACCAACTTGCTTATAAAAACTATACTAATTTTATTCTCGAAAGTGGCTTTAAACTTACTATCCCTTTTCGGTCGAACAATGGATGCGTCTGCCTTCGTAATACAATTATAAAGTTTGTGTGACGGTGATAGATTTATCTTGTTTATTCTGGTATGGAAGATGCTTTGCAGAATAAATAAAAACTTTGTATGGAAAAATAAAATGCTTGCATTAGTTTTAAATAACTACATATAAGGATCTTAATTTTGAAAGACTTGGTGTATTTTAAAAATATATTAAATAAACTGCATACTCACTGAATATTTTAAATCAGATATAATCTAACACAAAGCAAACACTTCAACCACTGAAACTCATTGTGGCCTAGATTTCGGTCCAGATTAATATTTTGTTTGAACTCATAATTAGAACATGAATTTCAATTTCAAACTTAATTCCAGATATATTTTTAACTAAGAAGTTTTTATTATATTCTGATTCTTATCTTTGGTGACTTATATGTGGCATTTGCGTAGGTACAGCGAACGGAAGTACAAGTGAGCTGAGCTACAAGCCGCAAAGCGAACGGGACTATGGGACTCTAAGCTGTCGGGGTACCAATAGCGTGGGAAGACAGCTGGAACCGTGTGTTTTCCAGATTGTTCCAGCTGGTAAGTCACCTTTAACTATTTATTTCCTAAAAATAAAAAGAAAGCTCCAAACAGAATATGATAATGATGTGCCAATCCTATAGCCATGGAATGGAATTAGGAACTTGTTTATAAGGATCGGATTAGTATTGAAAAATAAAGTAGTGTTAATGTGGGGTCGCTGTGTAAATTTTCCAGCAATATTTATTTTTATTTATTTATTTATTTAATGTTGTATGACAATGTATAGACCAGGGTTTTTAATTTTTTACAAGGAAAAAAATAGTAGTAGAATGAAACCCATACGAAAAGGAGGGGAATATGATAAAAATGAAAGGAAAAAAAAATTACGGTCGATCTGAGTTCGGGAAGTGGGAGGGGGTGGGCTTTTAAGGGGTGAAAATGGTTTATCTCGATTTGCGGTGAAACTACAAGTCCTATGAAAAAAAGTTTTATGGCAAAGTTGTAGGTAATAAAACGATCTACAACTTTTAATTCACAACTTTTTTACATAACGTCAAAATGTATGTGAAAAATTCAAATAACTAAGTTTTTGGTTTTTTATTTCTATCTTTTTCAAAAACATTTTATTTTCTACGAAATTTGGTGAAAACTTACCTATTTATGTCTCAAATCCACCATAATTTATTTGATTAAAAATATTAATTTTTTCACCTTATTTTGACTTAATTACTAAAAAAATAGACCAATTTTCAATCGAAAATTCACGTGTCAAAATATTAGCTTTTTCATAAAAATCGGTATGCTGTTTGTTCATTAAATTTTTTATTTTCTGATGGTTAAGAAAAATATATACATTACGATAGTAAATTATCTCAGAAAATGCAAAACACCGAAACAAAATTTGTATCATTAGGTACAATTGCATCATAAAAATATGATTTTGTCTTTTCAGACTATATAATAATAATTATTATATAATAATCTGTTTGTATAATGTGCAATAAGTCGGATTATAAGCAATTATATGAAATAAAAATTGCAAAAATCACATTTTTATGATGCAATTGTACATAATGATACAAATTTTGTTTCGGTGTTTTGCATTTTCTGAGATAATTTACTATGGTAATGTATATATTTTTCTTAACCATCAGAAAATAGAGATTTTAATGAACAAACAGCATACCGATTTTTATAAAAAAGCTAATATTTTGACACGTGAATTTTCGATTGAAAATTGGTCTATATTTTTGAAAATTAAGTCAAAATAAGGTGAAAACAATAATATTTTCAATCAAATAAATCACAGTGTATTTGGGACATAAATAGGTAAGTTTTCACCAAATTTCGTAGAAAAATAACAATTTTTGAAAAAGATAAATAAAAAAAACCAAAAACTTGGTTATTTGAATTTTTCACATAAGTTTTGAGGTTATATAAAAAACTTGTGAATTAAAAGTTGTAGATCTTTATATTACCTACAACTTTGCCATAAAACTTTTTTTCATAGGACTTGTAGTTTCACCGCAAATCGAGATAAATCATTTTCTCCCCTTAAAAGCCCACCCCCTCCCACTTCCCGAACTCAGATCGACCGTAATTTATTTTTCCTTTCATTTTTATCATATTCCCCTCCTTTTCTAATGGGTTTCATTCTACTACTATTTTTTTCCTTATTTGACCATTTTTGAAGCTAACTGCACTGGTCTAGTAGTGTTAACTCTTAGCATCATTGTTAGCAGGTTACCTACATAGATTTAGAACAAACAATTCGAAAAGATCATGAATTTAGACCCAGGAGCAACGCAACGTAGAATGTCTAGCAACGATACGGATTCGTTTAAATATTCAGTTCAGTTTAAACTCAATCAAATAATAAAATACTGCATAAAAACCGGAATTGCACAAAACTTTCTGTCCAAAAAATAACTTTATGTCAGCGACAAAATATTGAATAAACAAACGAATAAATGTGTGCTCGCAGACGTAATAAAACGATGAATATTTCATTAATCCAAGTCGTAGAGGCCCAAAATGAACAGTCCAATAAGAACATTAATAAAACCATGTGCATACAATTTGAATCAACAAAGCGCGGAACTCGAAGCACGTTTTATAATTTCAGCTTGCGGCTTTCACTACCAACCTACGGGCTAAATCTCATAACTCTTCTATGCAGATGTTTTGCTCGCTGGAAATGACTGGATTGAAATTCATTTTGGAAGAAACAAACTTGTTTTGTACAATGTGCGAATATTCTTGCGAAATTCTAGTTGCGGCCTTTGAACGTCAAAAGTATTCAGGACTACGACCTAAAAACCAGGGCTGGCTTAAATCTGCGCTCACTAAAAGCATTTTTTAACCTCGATCATGGATGGAACTGGTTTATTCTAGAAATGAAATATACGTATATTTGAAATGGACACAACAAGTCCAGCAGAATGATAGGCAGACAAGACGTACCTATATAATCTGACATCGCCGGGTGACATTGGCGATGATTGGCGGATGATTTGGTAAAGTGAGTGGTGATAGTGGATACAGTGAAACTGCGGGTGATGGTGATAAAAAACAAACATTTGTGTACACATTTGAAAGTTTTGATTTAAAGAGCAATAAACCTTGACAATACCAACTGTCGCTTAATACGCTCACAGTCTAGAAATACGAGTACCTTCGCGTTAAAATGTCAGCATGCTGCTATAAGTCAAGGCGAAATTAGGGAGTTTAGCTTTGCACTTAATTCTCATTTCACACACGCAGCGCGGGTATTAGATTAGGTAATGTAATTCATGCTACGACAATTTTGGCTGTGGCGTTTGGTGAAACTCATACGGCGTTGAGAATGGAAGCCGTTTAAAAGATTTTTCTTTCGTAGTGCTAGGATGTTTCATGACGTTTCATGATCTTTGTTTCGCGATATCTTTAATTTAAACTACACATGTCGCTAAACATGTAGACCATGTCTAATTTGCATATAGCATAAAATCACGAACGAGCCAATTATCAATAATAATTATCAGGTGCCCTGTCCAGTGAATCATATTCATAGATGAAAACTCAATGATTTTGTTATAGCCCGACCATCAGCCCCAAGGAACTGTTCACTCCAGGCCGGGAACAACAGCGTTGAAGGCATCAGTACCTGGTTGAGAGTCCGCTGCGTGGCTGGCTATGACGGCGGCCTTCCGCAGTCCTTCGTACTCGAGGCTCTGGATCCCATCACCGGCAAGACCAGATTCGATGGAAGTGTCAATGAAACTGGTAAGTAATAGCCAGTCTCGTTTGCCATAAACCAAAATAAGAAAAACATTTCAATCATGGTATGTTACCCATTACGTGAGGTATTAAGTCTTCGAAAAACCCATCCATCCTTTTGACATAAATCGTATTTACAGATGGTCTGGCGACATTCAAGTTAAACCTTGCTCAACTAACTTCTAATGATGCGAGTGAAAGTGCCACATTCAATCTGCTCATCTACGCGAAAAATCTTAAAGGAGAGTCTGAAAGAACGTTGCTTGAAAATATCGCGTTGAACGACGCTGCTAGGAGAACTGGTAAGAATAAAAATATTCTTATAAAGGTGTACTTACAGTTTATATGTGAAATTATCATTATTTATAATGCGCTAGCTAGATGTTGCTGTGTGAATTGTCCAGAATTTTGTTTTATATTTTATGCTTGCTATACACCAGTTTATATAAACATCTTGGTCGCTTTGGCAGCGGTTACGAAAAAAGATAGTTACTACTTTGATGGACACTATATCGCAAAGGTAAAGTAAAAGTCCACCAGTAATATTTACCTATATACTTTTCTCATACGATGTGACAGGTTGTGATAACTTTTTACTTATTACTTTTTTACGGAAACGTATCAAATTAGTTACGTACATGATTCTAAATTGTATTAATAATGTACAGCGTAGTCTTCAACAGAAGTAAATCATAATATTACCACACTAATTTAAAACAGTCATTTCTTTCAGTTTAAAGTTAAAATAAGTAGGTTAACCCCTCCGGTGAAATAAAATCCACCCGTACAGTACAATATTTTACTTCATAAGTCAGGCTCCATCTGGGCCGCCAACTTAAAATCCAGATTCATGGTTCACGAGAAAACTCTGGGTGGTGCCAATAAAGTTGTCATAGTTCGCGTCCCAACTTTAGCAATACAGTTCCTTCGCTAGACCCGCTCGGGAACGACCCAGTTTACTTCAATTGTACGTCCAGGTGCTTTTAATTTTTTTACTCGGTTCCGTTCTATTGCCGTGCTGTCAGCTTCATAACACTATTCATCTCTTTCGTGATTGTTCAATTATTTATGAATAGGAAAACTTACAGTTTATTATGTCAATATTTGCAATGTGCATATTGTGGGCTAGTTCTTAACTTTCACCCATTAAAAAGCAATTGTGATCTGAAACATTTACGTCTTAAGTCTAAATCGAAATCATATTCTCAAAGTTTATTTATACTACGAGAGTAATCAACTTACCCAGGTATCCAAAATTAAAGCTTCGGGATATAAGTTAATTGTATTTAGGCGGGGCTAATCTCACCGGTCCGAATTCAAGCCTCAATATGCCTCGTTAACCGAAACAAAAACACTCCCGGGGCTTATAAATACTAGCATTATTAATACTGAGCTAGAATTCTTGTGAAATTGAAACAATTCAACCGACTAATGTTCTGTTTTGGCTGAAAAGCTAACTGTAAATTTCCCTGGGAACAAAAACAAAATGTCTCACAATTTTGTCTGTTTTCCGAGCAGCGTTAAGTTTCCATAAAAGTTATTGCATTCTAGCGTCATTTATATTTTTGTTTTGTTTTAGTTGTGCTTGGATTTAAAAATTCGTTATTATGTTCATGCACAACTTAATTAGCGTAAAAATCTTTACGTACATGAAGATTTTTTCGCTGATAGCCCGTTTCGAGTTCAAATGTTGTTAAAGTTATATTTTTTCACATTTGATTGTATCTTCAAACTAATTTATTAGCTTGGCATAGTGGCCACATTTAGAGCGCGGTTTTAGAAACAAAATGATAATGATAAGAGAAGTGTAATAAACTCGAAGTAACAACACACCGTCAAACTTATTCATTTACAACAGTAGTGTATAATCACCAGTACCTAATTGAATATTGCTGGACAATTCACAAACCAACATCTAGTCCCGTGGTAAGCTCAAAACTTGTGTAACAGTATAATAATTCAACAGATGGTAAAGGATCAATGGGAGGTGTAACCCTAGGAGTTGTCCTAGCTGCCGGGCTGGGGGCTATCCTGGCGACCATCGGCATAGCTCTCGCAGTTCTCTGCGCTCGTCGCCGCCGTAGCCCCCCGCCCCACAAGCACCCGCCCGGCGATATGTTGGAGCTAAGCGACGGCGGCCGTCGTTACGTGGTCGCTTATACTATCAAACCGTCGCCAGACTCCAAGACGCCGGATCCACAGCCTGATATATTGAATGCTCAAGGTAAGTCTAGTTAAGATCCCATGGTAGTTTGGTATGTAATGTTACAGGACATACAAGATTGCTGACAGCCCGGCATATTGAATGTTCTAATAAAATGTACCCTCCCAAAATTTTTTAAGCTTTCGATGGGGTCTGGCCTGTTTTTGTTTTTGGCAGATAACCTATTCTTATAATTTTATTTTCTAAAGTATTTTTGTTTCAGAAGATAGCCGAGGATCAGCCCCAATGTTAGAAGAAGCTGATGAATGGCCTAGTATAAAAGAAGTCAGAGGTCAGTCAAGTGGTTTACATTTCATCCAACTGTCAAAGAATTTAAATATTATTTATTTATATGTATCTTACATTTGTAATAGTTGTAATAATGAAGTGAATAATGAAAAATTTCTATAAACCACTTTTAAAACCAGCTCTTCTTTCGGATTTTACCGAAATTACTTTTTCATACTAATGTCTAAAATCGTGTTTCTTAAGGTTTATTGCTATTTTACAATAAAATCAAAATATAAGATAAGAAGTCCAAAATCAACTTATTTTCACACCTGTCATGTCTGTTCCAGGCTGTAGGTTTGTATATTTTATAAATATTAAAATTGATACTCTATTTTAGGAGATTGGAGTAAAGTTGGAGCCGTCTTCTCAGCGGAGGATTTAGCTCTTTTAGATTCAGCTGGAAGACCTCAACAGGTACGAATAAGTTTGAAACTAATTAGATAAAATAAAACATGGGACATTTGAAATACTTCTCCTTACTTCTTATATAATAATAATAATAAAGCTATGTCTTTTCTGCAGCTGACTCCGAGTGCTGAATTGATATCAAACACTCACAACAGACAAGAAGATGTCCTAAACCAGAACATAGGTCAGCCATTAATGGCAGCAAACTTCAGGCCTAATTACGTAGTCTCTGATAGCCCAACTTTGGGGAGTCCCAACTTTGTGTGCCCCAACGGTAACCTTAACTCACCGTTTGGAAGTCAAAGCTTGACGCTGAGTGGGCCAACTTTGAGCTCTGGGAGTATCGCGACGTCGACCCTGCATCGGACCAAAGGCAAAGGAAATGCCAGAAGAAGAGAACATGTGCTGGCGGAAAATCTGCCGGGACCTGAAAGCTGTGTTTAGTGTAAGGATTTGAATTTTGTTACGTTCAACGAAACAGGTTAACTAATAGTGTAGGTTTTCTGAGTAGCCATTGTGGTCCATTATTATAATAGATTAAATGTGTTTTTGAATTATTTTGTGATTTGTTACGTAGTTTCTACATCGCAAGTACTGCGACTGCATATTAATTTATTGGCGCGACAATACCAATTTTGTAAATATTTACTACAATTAAATTTAAAATCGAATTTCATCGTTATATTTTACTTTTGTGTGAAGATTCACTTGGCAAATATAATTTTGCTAATGCTCAATGTACATATTTCTTTACTTCCAGTTAGGAGACTGACTTGTAAATTTTCAGGCATTCTGCAGTTGTGGTTTAATGCTAAAGAACACCTATGAATTTTGCAGATTTAGAATAAATGTACATACCAAAAGGAATGTAAGTAGATAGTTTGAAAAAACATGAAAGCTTGTAGAGAATCCTAATGATTTCAATAAACTTGGTTGTGTGACTGTAAATATTATTAGATGTAAAAATTATACCAAAATTAGTCCTTAAATATATGTTGTAGTTCGCTTTCGTTGTCAATTTATGTGAAATTTTTATCTAGTGAATTGTAAATAAGTAACTCAAAATGGTTAAGTTGTAACTTATAGCATATAAATTATGGTGCAATTGTTTTATAAATTTAAGTTTAAAAAATTACGAGTTTGTATAGCTTTTCCTAGTTCCTATCAAATGCAATTGCTTGCTATAAGTTACAGGAACTGCCCTAATATAGTGCCATTTTACGAATAGCAATGTAAATGTTTCAATTTTGCGTTAATTTTATTGAATAGAGTTTAAAAGCATAAATGTGTAAATTAAGTACCATTGAACTGGTGTAGCCCTTAATTTCCTGTGGTTCTACGATACGGCAATTTTATATTTAATAAATAAATAATGGTTTATACAAGAGGGTGGTTTCATTTGCATTTCGTCTGGCCATGAATTTAATTTAGGTGGAGTGTGCTACCAAATTGTTTCTCTGGGTTGTTGAGACGTATCAAGGTGGTGTATTGTTTGAGCAGGTATTATGTAGTTTACCTCGACTTGTGGCCAATGGTAATAAAATCAGCAAGTTATGCTGTCTGGAGTTGTTTCGACCCCTTTATAAGTCTAGTTACTTAGGGCTCTGTATCGGATTAGTGGGATTATTTGACGCCGTTAAGAAATGGACCTTTGTCTAGACGAGGTTTAATATTTAGTAGTTCACTCAGTTTTTTATTTTTTAAATTAGCATCATAAGCTCTTAAAATAATAAAAAATCTGGAACGCAAAGTCTGAAGAGAACTATGTTTGTATATGGAAGAGACGTTCGCTTTGTCTTATCTCATTCTAAGGACAGAAAAATATACAAACACTTCTTTCACACAGAAACTACTATAATAAACATAGAGTTCATACATCAGTCTAACATTGGCTACTTTTTATTGTGGTTAAATCCTAAGTAAGAAAAGCCTTTAAAAAATATATGTGCTGTGAATATTCTTGAAAACCCCACTTTAATGTTTTAAAACGATTTGAAGTGGTTTGTTTTTTTTCGTAATTTTAGTACCTATAACATAAATAAATAAGATAAAAGGTAGTATACTACCTGGCGCCATAGCATACCAGCGGCCGTACGTGTACATCCATCCATGCTGAGTGCTAACATTTTGTTTTTAAGTATTTTATTCATTAATTATTGTAAGAATTAAGAACGTAAATAAAGATTATTTTTCTATACAAAGATTTCTTTAGTCAATCTTTACTGTGTACATTATTGTTGATACTACCAGCAAAATAAATACTCTCCCAAGCGAATAGAGCTCAGTAGCCACAAGTTATCTAAATATTGACAAAACGCTAACAGATATTCTCAGGTCTAAGTATTGTTTCCATAAACAAGTCTATTATGTGATACTGTATAATTCAATATAATGCGTTTCAAACAATAGTAGAACAGAATAGTAGCTCAGAATATACTAGAAAACGAATTCGATAACATCGTAAATTCTTTTCGTTCCCACTGGTGGGACAAATGGAATAATTATTAATTTAATCAATTTCTTCAAAATGTGGCTTTCATCATTATATTATTCATATTATTCACAATAGGTGGAAAGATTGTAAGTATGGCCAAAGCCCGGAAGCTTATTATTTCAATCCAAAATATTCAAATTTAAAAATTATTAAATTGTGAATCCTCAAACTTATTCAGCCATAAACAAACAATAGTAGATTTGCTGTAAAATCTTTAAACGATAGAACAACTCATAAGCTGCAAATAATCAAGCACTACAACGCTCACATTGCAGTTTAAGCCTTTTCTCCATAGAAATAAGGGCGATTACCAAGCAAGTTTCGATACACGTACCCTACAACTTGTTACTAGTTCAGTAAGTAACGTTACCAACTGTTACCTGAGTGGTATTTGCGGCACGAAGCTCCCACGAGTTACTACTGTAATATGTAAGTGCAAGATATTGGATTTGGAGCGATTTGTACCGGTTTCATTTTGTGCTTTATACTGTACGTTCCAAGATTAGTTCTAAACTTACGTAGCTTGTCAAGGCTTAAAATGATGCGATTCTGTCTAAAGTTAGTGTTAGAAAATTGTATAGAAACATTCTAAGATCATAACGCAACCTTACTTTCTCGATGGCGTAGTGGTTTAGCACAGCTAGGGCTAAACTGGAAGGCGTGGGTTCGACTCCCTCTTAAGGACATGGGTTACGTCGTAATTTTTATATACAAATTTCTAATATTTAGAAAGTTTAAACGAGTGAATCACTATAAAAAGAAAAAACTCTTCTACGTCTTAATAAACTACTTAATCAAATATGATTTCTCAAAGGCAAGTATAACTTTAATAAGTGACATGTATAACTTTCAACAGCAAAGGGCAAGCCCATTGCTTTGTTGGCCTAATGCAAGCAATAGGCCAATAAATTGTATTAGATTACACTAGTTGTGTGGTTAGAAACCTACACCCTCTGTAAACTCCGATATTTTTACCCCTATTTACGTTCCCACAACTGGGGGACTGGGACTTATCTCATGACCACAGAGCTTAAGGCTTAATTCACCACGTTGCCGCTCTGGCCAAGTGTGTGTTGTGTTTAAACAAGAGCCTCAGCCAAATTCAAATCATCTCTTTCTATCATATTGATGGACGTCACCATGGCGATAGATTCGCCGATAAGCGGTCTCTTTTCGGGAAGGTTCAGTATATCTCATGATACTTCATAAAGTTTAAGCATGGTAATTATTTTCCTACTTAAATCGTTTCAAATTATTAAGTTATTTACATCAATGACAAATTAACTAATTAGATAACGTAAGAATCTCTGAATATAAAAGGCCAAATAAAGTAGGCTTCGGGAAGATAAAAGAGACTGTAAATCAAACTGAATAAAGAAATTCCAAAAAAGTTCTACAGTTCCATTTGAAGGCACCATTAAATGTGTCCGAATGAATACAGAGCTCACAGGGACATTTCCCAAACTTTTTCTTCCAAAATTACTTTCCAAGTCGGCCTTCAATTTACACCTCAATGAAGAAACTCTGAACTTTGAATACAAATTCTACTTAAAACCAAGCCAATCAAAAGTTTGCAAACCTGCCATCCTGACCTGTTGATGGCTTGATAACCCAAACTATGTTTCTTGACGTTGACATGATTATTCTAAATTAGCTTGTGGCCGCGGATTTACACGCAAACAACCCAAATTTATTTGCACGTGATATGGATTCTTAATACTGAACATTATTCACTACTCAAAACTTTTTTCAAAGTTGTATTCTATAAAATATTAATGATGATGTTGACAACATAATATTATCTACTTGTGTTGAGGGGACAAAAAAGCTTAAAGAGACAAACATTTTAATTTTGGTCACTGTCACAAATAAATTGTGATAGTGACTAAAATACCACTCAAAGATTAACCATTAGCCTATTCAAGCTAATAAGCTTAAAAAGCTTGGCAGCTTGAAATTCTTAAAGGCAATGAGTGGCTTGGCTGTTCAGCTTAACATTATTCTGGATTTTAATGTGGAAGTTTTCGGGTAAATTCCCTGCATTTTGTCCTGCGCTCTGGATCTGTGGTAAGTCCAGGATTTAGTGTTGAAAATAATGGTCAAGAAACTAATTTAGCTTATGAGCAGCTGCGATCCATAAAGATAATTACTGAAGAATGAAAATACAACACATAGCAAAATAAAAAAAAATGTGTTTAGCGGTTTTTTTAGATAAGCAGTTGAAGTGCTCACCCTCCATTCAAGACACGAGGATCAAGTTCCGTATGAGTGCATTTTTCTCTATAAAACGCGACATAAAATTTCCCAGCCAACAAATAGATTGCTCTTTAATTGGCATATCTCATCATCGAATCCGACATCGGGAAATATTCACGTTATCTGTAATTGAGAACGGGCCAAGTGCGAGGGATTTGGGTCGGATCCGAGAATCACGGAATCAGATAAACTGCAAGACCGCTTGTAGCGAACACTTGTTTGATTTTGAAGGCTTACGACCGCTGTAGGCTTACAAGCGTTCACTTTCAGCCCGGCTCTCAAGGCTTTGCTGGATGTTTGTTTGCTGTTTCTTACTTTGGAGTTCGATCTTAAACTTGTACTATGTGCTGGTAGATTCTTGTAAACAGAAACTATTATGCTGCATCTGTATGCCGAATATTTTTCTTTTATTATATCAAATACTAACTGAGCCGCCGACAGTTTCGATTGCGTTTTTTACCTTATCTATATGTATATATAGATATTTATATAATACCTAAAGCATAGCCTTCCTCGATAAATGTACTATCCAACTCTGAAAAAAGAATTTGATTTGGACCGACGATTCCTTAGATTACCGCTTTCAAACAAACAACTCTTGGGCTTTATAATATAGGTATATATTTGATTGCGGTGCTAGACTTCTTTAAGCCGATTTTGAAGAAATAGAGTGTTACTTTTCTAGAAACACCACATGGCATTTATACATAGGAAGTAAAATCGTTTATTTCATTTAATTTTCTCATTCATTTCTTGTCGACTAAAAAGGACTCCATGTCTATTTTCGCCCTTATTGCGATATTTATTTCAACCTGAGAATATTTTTCTGAATTACCAACGACTTCGTTTTATATTCTTGTATGAAAGAGAAATGGCCTTTGGCTTATAAATGGGGGATTAAGTGAAGCTCTGTGTTATCGTCATAAGCTATTTGATAGATACCAGTTATTATTTTGAATTAAGATGAACCTACTTTATTCTGGCACTACGATGCTTTGTTTCAGAGTCTGTATTAGTTCATTTGGGCTTTTGTCTTTAAATTACACATTAAAGATCTTTTGTATTTTGCACTTATTTCATCAAGTGCAACTTGAATCCAGTGAGAACTCTTTCAAAATTGTATAATGATCTTCAAAAGGAAGTATTACACGATTAGCCTTACCAAAACACAATGTTTAGATACAGAAAGCCCTCATTTCTTCATGTCAGTGTAACGCCCGCTGTGCCGCAAGATATCGCTGTAATGTCGACCAACAGATGCTCCCTTCCGACAGTCATTACCCTTTTGTCTTATACAAACATTTACCACACCATAATCGACTTTACTACACAACAACAAAGACCATTATTGTTTCAAGTGACCGCGGTTGTGTATTTATTGAGCTGGATAATGTTTCAGGACTCAAAAATAAAGCTGTGTTCGTATTACGGTGCAATATGATAGGATTTTTGGAATGAGATGGTGAAGTTAATAGAAAGTAGTTATCATTTATTGAATATTATACTAGCTGTGCCCGCGGCTTTGCCAGGGATTTAATAGATTTTCTTGCATAAAAATATTAATTCATCCAATTAAGTTATTCTGTGTAAAAGTTACAAACATATTTTGAACCTATATATTCCAATATTTTTCGGCATAATAAAGAGTATAAACTTTTTTATTGGTTCTGTTTTAGTTGATTAATTACATTAATTTTCCTACCTCCCCAACCAAATAGCAACGTCTAAGCCCAGATATACCGCGTAAACATACTTATACGTACATCTAAATAAATTTTCTACAGCGTAATCCATAAATATTATTACATCAAGAAATTACATCAACGAGAGTTCCCTTCAAAAACGCCATCGTCATAACAACATAACCCACCAAAGTCACGGAACACATACACCATAACTCTATTTCCAGATTCCGACGCCATAATAAAGGTCCCAGGAGACAGAAGCGATGTTCAGAAAACCATTTCAAACGTTCCCCTTCTAAATGGGTCACATACAAGGCGGATATCACTTGAAATTGGCCTAATCTTTAGTTACGGCCTCAGAAATTTGCTTTTAAACTCTACTGAGAGGAAATAGAATGTTTACTAGCTTTGTGGGGGATAATATCGTTAACGCGCTCATTAGGTCGGCGAGGTCTTTGGCACACCTGCTCGATAGTAAAATTACGTGTACCTATATTGCATTGGTTTGTGTTTATATTGTTCCAAAAGCTGTGTTGGCTTAGTACGACTCGAGACAGCCATAACTCGGCCGCGCACATTTTTTTTTGTGGTAAGTTAGAGAAGCTGTAATAGCTGCAGTAACAGTTCTTCGCTACAGGCTCCCCGGCTTGAGGCACGTTTATGGAACCTTATTAAGATTTCCCCTTGCTTGTACCCTCTCGCACAGCTCAGTGATATAGTGACACAGTGCAATATTGGGCGCCACTGAATGACCAGCTGTGAGAACCCTCGTAAAAACGCCGGCCCACGATATTTTCCAATTATTGACTCCGCCATATTGCGCCGGCGATGTTTAGCTGTTATTACCACTTCACAAAACGCTTAGCTCCGAAATATTGGTTCTCATACATTATTCTATCTCGATATCTTACGAAGCAATAAATATTATTGTGCCGTTAATCCGTATGAGAGTATCAAATATTCATCGGTTAATCCGATATTCTAGGAGCTTAATATCTAGGTGCTGTAGACGGACTTATGAAGATAAGTTACGAATAGCAAACTGTTTAAAGGTTAAAGATACATACAGTGATTTGTGATTTTCATCATGAACAATGGTGAAATTGGTGGAATTCCTTAAATTTCATAGAGGTAATTTGGAGTTGGTTATTTTTGTAAAAATATTAATTAATTTAGTAGCCTTCTTGAGATCTGAGTGGTATCTTATCTATTATCCGACCTCTGTGGCGCAGCGGGCGAAGGTCCGCCTGCGACGCAAGAGGTTGCGGGTTCGATTCCCGCCTCGGAACAACAATTTGTATGATCTGCAAATATTTGTTCCGGGTGTCTGGGTGTTATATATGTATAATAAAAAATATCTATCTATGTATGTATATTATATTAAATATATCAGAAATCTAGCACCCGTAACACAAGCTTCGAGCTTACCACGGGGCTAGATGTCGTTGTGTAAATTGTCCAGCAATATTTATTTATTTATTTATTTATCTAGCTTCTTTATCTTACTATTGTGTGTAATAATGTAATGTTGTAGATAACGATGGCGGTTTGTATCCTTAATTCTGATTTTATTATAAACTATATTGTTCCAAAAAACCAGTCAATCTTTCCTCCGACGATAAAGTAAAGTGCCACAACCGAGCAGATAGCTTTTTGATTGACTTTATTATTTTACAGCATCTTAAATAATTACAAGGCCGTCCACAATTTCCAAACAGGTCGTTATCACAGTTCTTGCTTTTAGTAGATTGCTTATTTAGTTAATGAACTTCGTTCAAGCTCTTCAGTGTCTTTGTAGCTTAAAATAGAGATGGAGAGTTAAATTTATCCGAACATTTCTGAGAGAAATTTAACTAAAGTTAAAGAACCACTTTGGTAACGTTAGACCAATTGATACAGCCATGGCCACTCTTCACTGTTAAGCCCTTAATAGTAATAAATGGCTGTGATTTTCTACGCAGGTTGTTATTTTAAAAAACTAAGACAAATCACACAATTTTTTTAATATACTTTTAATATATAATAATATACTATATCTCAGTAGATAATATCGACGGTGGAAAGGAAAAACCCTTGAAGCGACAATTTTCAAACTTTACAGGAGAGCCGATCAAAGTTTTTATTTTCCGAAAATAAATCATAAAAAATTTGTGTTTGAAGTTAGAGCGACAGGAAAAAAAATAGTTTCTTTATTTTTTATTTACTACCTTACTATTAAACTTCGAAAAATATACAACCATGATAAATTGATTTAGGCGTCGCTTAATTATTTAACGGTGAATACAGCGGACGGAAAAACGCATTAAATGCAACTTGAGTATTCTGACAAACGCAAGGAAAAACACATTAAGCGACAAGCTATGTACGATTTAACTAGGAGGTAAAATAACTGAAGCGTATCGAGCATAACATACAGGGTTCCGGAAAAACCAGTTAAGTAAGAAAATCATAGTATGCTAAGTACAAGAAAAACACGTTATGCGCTAGCTATGTAATAATTTAAAGCTATGTTTTTAACTGAAGTCCCTACTTTGTTTCCCAAAGATACCAAAAAAACAAGACTATTGAGATACAACAGTCTTTTATTTATTAAAAACTTCTGGTATTTTAACATTTTGCCTTTAAAAAACCATTTCAAGCGAAGCATAGATACCTAAATCACTATTTTGAGTGATCTGATCAAATCATACAAAAGCGTCATTAAGTCATAAGAATAGGAAATGATTCGTAATAATTGTGATACAGAATTTATAGTTCTTAAAGTCTTCATAAAATTTAATAGGTTTATAAGTTTAATGTACAAACGTACATTAAACTTATAAACATTGCAAACGCAATACAAAACCGCTACGTTGTGTTGTAAACGACCAACTTAATCAACATTGTTAACAACATCACTATCTTTATGAGTCATTATCATCATCATCATCTCAGCCATTGGACGTCCACTGCTGGACATAGGCCTCCCTATATGACTTCCAGCTATTGCGGTCGCTCGCAGCCTGCATCCACCGCGAGCCGACCGCTTTCACCAAATCATCAGTCCACCTTGTTGGTGGACGCCCAACGCTGCGTTTTCCGATCCGTGGTCTCCACTCGAGAACCTTTCGGCCCCATCGGACATCTGTTCTCCTCGCTATATGGCCTGCCCATTGCCACTTCAAAGAGCTAATCCGTTGGGCTATGTCGGTGACCCGCGTTCTCCTACGGATCTCCTCATTTCTGATTCGATCTCGTAGGGAAATAGCATAGCCCTCTCCATATCCCTTTGAGCGACTCTGAGTCTGTTGATGAGGCCGATAGTGAAGCACCACGTTTCGGATCCGTATGTCATCACTCATAAAGATTTTGTGTGTTGCCACACAAAATCTTTATGAGTGATCTGATCAGATCATATTACAAAAGTACTACGTTGTGTTGGTCGTTTATAACACAACATAGCTCTTTTGTATAGCAAACCTACATAAAACTTATAAACCTACTAACTTTTACTAAGACTTTTCAAAAACTTTAAATTCTGTATTACACGTATTATTAGTATTCTGTATTGACGTGCCTCAACGGCGGTTCACCGATGACTGAAGCGCCACGTCACGTGCAATATCCTTATATAGGTGACGCCATTTACACAAAAGAGACCGAATTTCATTGCATGTAGCGACAAGACTTGTTTTGAATGGTTAATTTAAATACACAGTATCGTAAATAATACTTACTTTAACCGACTATCGTTTTCATTTATGAAGTCAGCGTAATTAAATTAACCGACGATTCGGGAATAAGAGACGATGTCGGTTAATTTAAATATTTATGTGGTATTTTTGTCTATGTTTACTTTAACCGACACCACTGCTTTTTACAGCGATTGTCGAAATAACTGAAATCCATAATATTTTATAACAATCATGCTGGAAAAACGCATGAACTCCATGATACAGATATAAGGTAAGCAAGGAAAAACAAATGTAGCGACCGGGCACCAACGCAATAGGAGTAAGCAAAAACAACTTAAATGTTTAAAATAGGATTTCATATGGCGAAGAAAAACGATTTAAGTAACCTATAAGATTCGAAACAGAAAAGGAAAAATACATCAAATAACAATCTAACTATATAGTCGGTACTTCAAGCGGTAAATGAACCAAAGATGCCAAAATTCTTTGTCACTTCATTTAGCGTCTGAAAAAATTGAGCCTAAAAGTGCCATTACTTGAAGCGACACCAAAGTGGTCAGATCGCCACGAAACCAATACCAATCGACGCAGAAAAATTCACTGATTTCAAATATATAAAAAAGTCATTTTCGACCAAAGTGTCGCTTCAAGTGTTTTTCCTTTCCACCGTCGATATAATTACGCAGAAATCTTTAAATCATGGTAGTAAATTCAAATATAATGGATTTTATTTCTTAATCACGAGGTGGCTTTATGTTATTGTTGTAAGTAGTTAAGAACTTAAGTAATGTTATGTACCTTTTATTAGAGTTTAAATACTACTTGGGAGATCCGTGTCAAGTAGTGAAACGTTAATATAACGATAATGATGATATAGGGTTTGTCTGTCTTTAATATTAAGACATTTATTGGGAAATTAATAGGAAGAGTGTACTTATAAACCAAGCGCCAATAGGAAGGAAGTTATAAACCGATTTCGTCACGACGATTGACCATTTACCGGAACACGAACTCCAAAAAGTGTGTATTCCGAACTTTGATCGAAAAATGTTGTTAAGCTATGATTCAAAGACTCAGGTAACATTTTGGACATGTAAAGGCACGGTACACAAAAGAATTTCAATTTGGTAGCGTATCGCGCAACCCTTTTCAACTTTACAAAGTAATTTCCTGACGCGAAATTGATTTGTTGGTTTCGCGGTTTTTGTTTGGTGTGACGATGGCGGTTTAATTAAAGAGAAAAAAATCATTTGCGTCTTACCTGCTCTTAAGGTAACATAAATAACGATTAAAACTGAAATTGTGCATTTTACGACTTTCTAAGTAAATCTTAAAACGTACTATTTATTTATTTATTTATTTATTATTAATTGCATACATGTACAGTTTATGTCAGCTTAGGTGGTAGTTGCTTATAAGGTAAATAAGGTCAATACTGCCGTCCGTTATCTATAAAGCGGCTAAGTCGCAAAAGTTAGTTTCGAGATAATCGCAAAAAACGCGGCAAGAATTTTGAAATTGATGCCATTTGATTACTATTTTTCGTATGACAGATTTTTTGACACTGAAAGATAGAATGACGTGAGTACTATCGAATGGTTTTGCTTTAAACTCAACTTCCTTATTAAAATTATTCACAAAATGATTTTTAGCACTTAGTTTTAGCAATGATTTAAAGAAAATTCTAAGTTTACACGACTATAAAGCGGCTATGTATACCTTAACGGCGTTTTAGTTAAGGATTTGCACATAACTGCTTTATAGCGTAGGATAGTTTATTTTGACTTGTGGCTCCTGCAAAGCTAAAACAGGGTTTCTGTATTTTACGGCTTTTATGCTTAGCATTAGCACAAAAAATTGTAATGTTACATATTTTTATCTCGATAAACATAATTAAAAGGCAGCTATATGCAAAACCTGTTTAAATAACCGCTTTATAGTTTAGTATTCATTTATTGATAATTAAGGGTTTCTACTATAAAACTACGTTAAATTCTAAAATAATAAAAATGTAATTGCGAATTTTAATGGTTTATTTTAAAATATTTTTTTGAGATCAATTATGTACTTACAGACTTATTCTCTTACTACTTGTCGCGCACAGTGCGACGTCTATTTATATAAAGAAACAGTCTTACTTATATTTAAATTTGGAAGAAAGGTAATTTAAAAGGTCAGCGCTCATGAATGTATGGCTAGGTTCAAAATAATATGCAGTGTGATAATTTCAGTGGCAATTAAATCACTATTTATCAAGTGAACTAATAACGAATAAAGCAACCAATTTTTATTTTGGGCACTGCAATAATCTAGCCAAATGTTGACATTTTAAAATATAACGGATTTTAATTATTCCATCCTTGGTAGCATTATCACCTTTTCTAAATCGGCACTAAAATATATCTGAGTAATATTTGTCATCGTACATTTCTCTTGCCTTCTTGTACCTATTAATATGCTGTGTCCACATAGCACAGTCATTACAGTCAGCTTGAGACGTTTCATCATGGGCAGACTGCAACGTGTTTAGTCTACATTCGGTCAAAAAAGTATCGGGAATGGATGATTTTTTAATGGTTCCAAATTCAAATTTTAGATTTTTTTGTTGTTGCTAGATTGGCACAACTGTTTTCCATTTTGGCGCGGAGTTTGAGTTGCGTCTGACATTTATATTAAATACAGTGCTGTTTTTAGTTCTATCATATCTAGTGTGAATTGCGAATGGACAAAAACATCGAACAAAGAGTTTGTCTAAAATTTTGCATCACCAATAGAATTTCGTGTTCGGTGTCACTGAAAATTTTAAGAAAGCTTACGGGGAATCAAATTTATCAAAAACAGGTGCGAATGAGTGGTACAAAATCGGTCGGGATATGATGGAAGATTTGCCTCGCTCTGGTAGAACATCAACCAAACCGTCAAAGTCTTGTTGACTGTTTTCTTTGACTATTGCGGTGTTGTGCATTCGGAATTGTTACCGGAAGGTCAAACGGTAAATAAAGAATATTATTTGAGCGTTATGCGGCGATTAAGAGAGCAAATTTGTCGAAAAAGGCCAGATTTGTGGAAAGAAAATTCTTGAATTTTGCACCACGATAATGCGCCTTCGCACAAGGCCATCATTGTGAACGAAATTTCAAAACTAAATAAATACCATCGAACAACCACCAATATTCGCCAAATGTGGCACCAGCCGACTTCTTTCTTTTTCCTAAACTCAAATTACCACTTCATGGCACCCGTTTTCAATCTGTAGAAGACATAAAGAAGAATTCGCGGCGAGAACTAAACTTAATTTCGGAAACAGCGTTTAAAAATATTTTGATGATTGGATTATGTGTTGGCGAAAGTGTGTCGTTTCTGAAGGGGCATACTTTGAAGGTGATAAAATAAATTTCGATGAATAACAAAAATTATATGTGTTATTGATCTTTTCCCGGTACTTTCTTGATAGAGTAGTATAAGTTTCGCACATTTCACAGTTTAGGCGCGGAACGTCCCACACGGTGAATGCACTCGCGACGGTTACTTGCAACAGACTAAAATGAACGTGGCCGTGGGGGTAGGAGGGCGCATTGCCGAGCGTAGATAACGGCTTTATAGCGAAGGAGTGCGACATAACCGCCATTTAGTGTTGTAATTGTATCAAAATCAAATCTAAACACAAAGCTATAAAGTGGTTAGAAGACTTTAACTTCTATATAGCGTAGTAATTTGCACATAACCGCTTTGTAGCTTAGAACTGCAATAAATAATAGAGAATCAATAATAGACTTAAAAGGAGTTATGATACTTTAACCCCGTTGTAGCTTACCAAAATCGAGTAACCGCGTTTTAGCTGTGCATCACAGGGCATGCTTCCTTGAGCTCAGAATAGTTAAATGACTTTAAATGCTTTTTAGTTAAGTTTTTGCAGATAGCCGTGATTTAGCGTCGTAAATTTAATATTTTGCATCATTTAACCGCTTTCTTCCCATCGCTAAATCAGAAACTATAAACGATACGAACACGTGTCCTAGACAGATCGATGGAGAATTTTGAACTGACTATCATGACATTTAAAAGTCAAAATTGACCAAATGTCACTTAGCCGCCTTTAAGGTAACGGACGGCAGAATACATGTACCCTGTAAGGGCGCAGCAATGGGTCGCATTTCCATAAAATAATTAAAATTAATACCAAATGTCAAATTTAAATGTCAAAGATAAACTGGATATTCAAGAAATAGTCAAAATATGGAATGTCAAGTTAATTAGTTTATGGATAAAATATTATGTCATTACTATATAACATTTACACAATTACATAGGTACAAAGTCAAAATTAAAGAATACAGTTTAATTTATTTACATGTCAACATACTAAGAGGTACATATTTATTTATATTGAGACGTCATACATAAATTCATTCACTGTATAATAGGCTTTATTTATTAGTAAAGATTTTAATCTAGTCCTGAATACATTGTCTAATTTTTCATTTTTGATGTCATCAGGTAATTTATTGTAAATAGTGACTAATCTATAATCTGGACTTTTTCCCACTATTTTTAGTGTGCTAGGTGGTCGTACTAACTTATTTTTATGGCGTCTATTGTAGTTCGTATCTATTTCACATTTAGACTTATATGTATGTCTGTTTTTTCTAACATGTGCAGCACATTGTAATATGTAAATAGAGGGGAGTGTCAGGATTTTTTTTCTATGAAATGAGGCTTACAGCTCTCGCGGCGTTGTATGTTAGATAAGATTCTAATACATTTTTTCTGTAGTATGAATATGTCATTGAAATCTACACTTTCGCCCCATATCACTATACCATAATTTAAAGCTGAGAAAGCTTTGGCGTAGTACGCAGAGAGGGCGGTTTTGTAGTTTGTATTTGATTTTAAGATACCAAGTGCATAAATAAATCTGGATAGGTTCGATTTTACCTGGTCTAAATGTGCCTTCCAGTTAAGATTAGTATCTAAGGTTATTCCAAGTAATTTAAATGTTTGTAGTTCCTCTATGTTTAAACAATTTTCTAAGGTAGTCAGGTTTAATTGTTGTTTTTGGTAAGGTCTAAATTGTACGAATTTTGTTTTATTATAATTTATTTCTAAGTTATGATCTTGGAGCCATTGTTCGCAGTCAGATAGGGTTGATTTTATAAAATTAATGTCAGTGTTCGGTCCACTTGGAAATAGTAGTGATATGTCATCGGCATAGAGTACACAGGGTGTTTTTATCGATTTAGGTAACTCGTTTATGTATATTAGAAATAGAATGCATCCGAGCACGCTTCCCTGGGGAATAGAGGAGTTTATAGTTAAAGTTTCGGAGGGTGTGTCAGTCAGTTCGCATGTTGATTGGTTAAGGTTGCTTATTTCTACATATTGTTTCCTATTATCGAGGTAGGATTTAAACCATTCGAATATGATTCCTCTTACTCCTATTCTATTAAGTTTCTGCAATAGTAGGGAATGGTCTACTCTGTCATAGGCTTTTGTCATATCAAGAAAAAGTCCTATAGCATATTTCGTATGTTTATACTAAATACTATTTAACGTTTAAAATGCTAGCACTCACTTTTTTGTAAGTAAGTAATGTTTGTAACAGGCCCGCCATTCGTATTTATTATAAGTATTTGCCCACGTAACAAGTAGGTATTATACCTTTACATTGAAGCATGACCAGTACGAAGGAATTTTCCGATTCTCTCCACTTTAGACGAATCCTTGATACAAACACATAAAAGAGGTTTCAACAACCCTTGAAGATCTTGAGTTCGAAATTCGATAGGTTTTTATATTGTATCAGATTGCTCTAGGGTCCCGTCAAAGATAATTCAATGAATTACCATCGCAGCGTCGAAACTTCACTTGGAGTGACGTTAATATGACAAATAATTTCCTACAAAGCCTACCTGCCGCGTTAATGCGTTGAATATGGTAATCATATCCCGCGTGTCTTGTCTACCAACATTTCAAGCTGGAAGGTTCCATAGCTATATGTAGCTTTTGTTCTGACATTCGCAAGCTTATTTAACTCAATAATGAACGTGGGATGGAATTTCATGAAGTATTTGCAGATGCAAACGGAATAATCTAGAAATATACTTTGGTTTGTGAGTGAAAAATCACAGTCGGAGAACCGACAGTTTATTTTTATTTTAAAAATATGTTTATGTGGTAATCTTTTGTTTCTTAGAAGAATAAGGAGTATAGCCCTCTCTAAAACCTCTGAGAATTGATATAATTAATAGACACAAATCGTTGATAAGTTAAAACGGACTGTGACGCGGATCCCCAAAAACCATGTCGGTAACAAAATATTTATTTAACATATTTATTAATGAAACTGGTTTTGATTAATTTCGATTTGAAGAGAAATGCAATATAAAATACATTTTATTTATATTTCAAAGAGAAATGTACGGTTATCACATTTTGTAGCCGTCCCTAGAGGCTGCGAGACGCGGCCACGGATGGAACAGCAGTCACATAACTAGTTAAAGTAATGACTGTAGATAAATGTTCATATAAAATGATAGTGTAAATATAGGTTATGCATTCATTTTATTTTACGTAATTTTAGTGGAATTGATAATGTCTTTCCGTTTCGACTACACATCTATTGACAATTGATGTTTAGTCAGAACAACGATAAAACGCTTTCCGGCCTTCGGCTTCTTTCGCGTTATAATAGATTTTCCCGCGTAAAGATATTATCCTGTGATAAACATGTGCTACCCGATATTCATTTAAAAATCTGTTTTGGCGTAAAAGCGTATCAGATAAACATACAGAGTTACTTTCGCATTCATTGGGAATAGGTATAAGAATAAAAAGGCTAGAATCATTTCTGACATAACTAAACCTCTCTTACCAACAGGACACGAACCTCTCGCAAAGAATTCTTTGCTCTGCCCTCAAGCTATTCACTGTTTTCTGCGCGTATATCTATATTTTGTGTCTTCGACAACATTTTAATTTATTTATTATATTTATTTAATCCCAAAAGCGTAGATACGACGGTTACCTAAATAAAAGTTGCAGCAGCAATTAACAGACAAACTAGTAGAGTAAGTGGACAGGTCCTAGTGGGGAGTTGGCCCTTATTTGCAAGTTTGGCTGACTTACCCTAACTTCCCCCATTCAGTTCAGGAAGCTTGTTAGCACGACTTCTGCGGTTTCTGCAAGATAACATTGTGTTAAAGATTTAAACTATGTGTTGAGGCGTTGCAAGCGTTGCTCGTCTTGTAAAATCGTTTACGCTTACTGCATTTTGTTATGCAATAGCTATTCATGAATTCAATATCAGAAGAATCTAGTCAGCTCAACAGAAAAAAAGGTAAAGGTCTGGGGAGATTTGGTATAACCACCACGCTTACAAGAACCGTGTTGGTGAAGTGGGAGTACACACGACTTTCGATCCGAAGGTCGTGGGTTTAAACACCGCGGCGCACCTCAGAATTTACTGCTTGAAAAAATTATGTGGGCTTTGAAAACACGTGCTCTAATAAAGTCAAACATCATGATGAAACCGGCATATTCTAAGAACTTTGTTTGAAGAACATGTGTCATTCACCAATCCGCACTAGACCAGCGTGGTGAATGGAAGCCCTCGTCAAGAGAGAAGTCCCTGTGTCCCAGCAGTGGGAACGTAAATAGGGGTGATGATGATGATGATGCTCACTCTTACAAGGAGGGTCGGTAATCGTAGCATGATATACAGTAAACGCACGACATTCTGTCCTCAACCTAAACACTATCGATACAAATTTTAATAGTCTTCATATTATGGTCTCGTACTCTTAACAGGTTGTTAAAACATGATTACTATGCTAATACTTCTGTATATTTTTCATCTTAAGTTGATAAAGAGGTCGTAATTCATGAGATTATGTGAAATTAACATTACCGAGCACTCTCCTGAACAACTTTTCTGTAATAAAATGATGAAAAATGTCTGAAGTAGGTCATAATGCGACTAAGTTACTTTCATTATTATGTTTATATTTATATTTCAGTCAATTTTATATATAAAAATGAAGGTAATCTCTTAGTCAGTTTGATGTCACTCACGGGATGAGCGGAGTGATACTATTCTTAGGCAGCAATCAGCTATATTTTCATAAACCGTAGCACAAAAACGGAACCAAAGCTGTATGAATAAACTATGACGGATCCATTTTCAACCAGAACTATTATTAAAACCGTCTATCACCTGTCTCCTACTTTGCAAACTGTCACGAAATTAGCTACTTACCTTAGACATACGCAAGGTAAGCGTTTGCTTAGGGGAGCATTTAGCTAAGCGAAGACCGCTTAATGTTGCAAGAGGCAAATTTGTAGGTACACCTTTGTTTCATTACCTGCTTTAAAATTTATAGGTGTGGAGAGTGTGGGATAAAAACACAGCTTACGGGGCTATATTTGTGTAAGCGACAGGTTTTTAATTTAAGCTTAAAGATTAATCTGTTGCGGGCAGACCTTTCTAGTTAATGTGGTGTTTCTGGAAAGGCAAAATATTTTTTTATAGCTTCTATGTAGCTAGTGTCAAAGTGTCCAGAAGATAATTATTAACAAAGAAACCTAAGAAAGTTTTAAAATGAAAAACAGGTGATACAGTTGAACTTGAAGCAAATACATTTGAGCCTTTTGAGCCGCATACAATAATCGCTATAATTTTCGACACATAATATCACTCATTAAACAATTGCTAAAACTGGCACCAATTTGATACAATTGCTATTATTACCCCTGAATGTAAGAAGTAAAATCTAAAAAAATAGCTTTTTAAGTCGACCAAAATGAAGCTACCATTACCTCAAGAACCAAACAAAGGGCCGAGAGGGCAAACAAAGGCGCTTTCATTGTCGCAGTGACCAGACGAAAACTCTTGAGCTGGACTTAAGCCCACCATATTTTCTGCTAGTCTTAGCCTCTGACTTTGCAAGACTTTTTGAAAAGTTTCTTATGATAAAATTTTTTGTATATTACGTTTGCGTTTAAATTAGCTTTGTATATAAATTGGTTCACCTCATGAGCTGATTTAATATATTCCGGGATGATAAGTCTCGTAGTGAGTGTACTCGACCGTAGAAGCGAAAGAAAAAAGGATTCTTTTTTCAAATTCACTGTGCTCATCTACATAATTGCAATATATTGTACGAGTATAATGTATCAAAAAAAATGATTGTATGCATAATCTATTAAGTATATCAAAAATCTAGCACCTGTAACACAATAGCTTCGAGCTTACCTACCACGGAGGACGGACAGACAGACGTGGCGACTATAAGGGATCTAGGAACCCTAAAAACGAGCTATATACTACAACTTATTCATCGTAGGCTACAATCTTATTATTTATTATTTATGTACAAAATAATGTAGTTACTTTAGTAGCTTATAAGCTAATATTTTAAAAATATAGTTTAAAACGAAGCTTTAGTTCAACTTATTCTTAAAACTTATCAAAGTGGCGTTTCCAGCGGCACCAATACACTTTTTTCTTCCTTAATCGAGTTTGCCTTATCCTACCTGAAGACAGTTGCTAAGTTTGTTGCGGTGCGGACTTCTCGAGACAACATTTATCTGCCTGCTAAACAAGGCTTTCGTTTTACCACTCGACGAACAATGTTGTCACGAAAGTTACCTAAACTTAAATTAGTTCCATTTTGAAAAGATATAGACTTTACGTGGCGCAAAAGATTATTCATATCACACAAAGCAGTGTCATAAATTACACGAATATCCAAATCAAGAAACACCTTGCGGTGAAATTATCATGCAAAAGAAATAGCTGTTAAGAAAAATCTACCGAATTTTAATCAGCGTTCCGTATAAGATAATCTCACGGCATAAAGGCACCTGGTGAAGCTGAAAAGTTCAAGGAAAACGTAATCGGAAGGGAGTAAATAAGCAAAATGGAGAGAAAAATGGGTATTTCAAAGCTCTTTACGAATTTATGAATATAGACGTTTATACATTTTCTTCAGGTGATCCAAGCTTCGACCTTTATGTTCGATCGGGCGCACACAATGTCTGTAATGGCTACCATTAGGAACATCAATTTGTTCAACCGTAACGTTACACTTGTCCTACTATTTTATAATGCTTCGAGCTCTTTATGTGAACTCTGAAATCCCGCTCTGCTGGAAACATTTTACAGTAATAATTTAAATTTAACACACACCTTATACGAGACAATTTATGTAGGTTCATATTATTTTAAAACTACGAAATACATCTTCTTTTAAACGTTGAAGTTCCTACATTTTCTCCAAAAAATCTAAACCCTATTTCAGATCTATTCCGACGGTCTAGATACCAATCGTTTACGATTATGTTCGAATCGCATCTATCAAGAAAGAAATCTAATTTCCATAACATCAAAACCATTTTTTGCGCTGATTCCTCCAAATCAGAACGCGCACATAAAGCGTTTCTTTATGTTATTTACCGACAGATTTGATTCACAATCCAGACCAAATGTGGGCTCCTATTTACCGACCCGCAGGTAAACTTCGCTTGCAGTTAAAAAGGAATTCTGGGGAGTTTTATCGCTCGTTAGAGACCTTAAAATGCGTAGGGAATGCCGTTTGCCCGTCTTAATACTTATGAACTTTCTTGCGGAAACGATTGCTAATTCCCAAGGCCAATCATTAACTAGAACGTGATAATTACTGATGCTTGCTGCTCACTTAACAATAATTCATTGTTCGTGAAATTCGGAAAATAATTTATAAATTACTTCCACTTATGTAGATTAAAGAATAAAATGTGTAGAATAAATTTGCATTTAATCTTTTTCTCAAATTCTGAGCTAACAGAGCAGCCTCTCAAATCAAATAGAAATTCCGCTACCGTAAATTTTAACATTGTTCCTTCCTTGTTTCTGGATTATATCTTTTTGATTTTACAGAACAGATATCGATAGGTTTTGATTTATAACAAGGTAAAACAAATGTGCAAGAGACATTCGTGATGTGGCTCATGTTATTTTCTCAATAACTCAGAAAATAACAATTAGGTAAAAAATCACAAATATCAGATTTAAACACTAGTCTTGGGAGCACTGTCGTATTTTTTATGTATTTGATAAAAGTGTTATCGTGCTAAGAACACGGACATAGATAAAAAACAAATAAACTAACCGCGGGTTAACGGCAAATAACCATCGAATAAGTTGTAATCGTTGACCTCATTTACACCATCCGCTCGTAAACAGAAGTTACGCACTCTTCTGGCACAGAGACCCAAACTGAGTCTTAACCTTTACGTGAACTTAAACCTTTTGCTCTGTTTATAAATAAACATGAATTTGACTCTTCAAATTTGAAGGGCAATAATGTTAAAGGCTTAAAGTATTTTTTTAAATAAATAAGATTTATCATTATAATAAGCCATGGGATGTGTCTGCTTTATTTAATGAAATAGAAATATGTAGTATGCATAAAAAAATAGGTCTAGTTTACTGTTATTCATAAAAAAGGAATTAATGGAATGGAATAGTTTTGATAGATTAATTTTTATTCAGACAGTAACTAAACCATAAATTATTAAGTACAAAAATTGTGAAAAATGATAACCGGCTGACCCAGCAGAACGATGAACGGAGCATATTAGACGAACAAAATAGTCTTCATAAAAACGGTATTACTCGGGTCATGCAAGGCATCATTTAGGTCTTCCATGTGTGTGGAAACAGCATTTAATTCAATTTGCAGTTCACCGTAGTAATACTCATGGGAAACACGCGAATTTATCATTTGCAATGGTACCGATTATTAGTATTGAAAATCACTTAATGATTCTTATTCACACTGAAACTAACTAAGATTTCCACTAGATGGTATGTTTCTTATCCACCAATCAGAAAGTTTCGCGACTGTACGAGTCATGCTAATAATCCTTAAAAAAACGCAAATATTAGGTATATAATATAGCATGAAACAGAATAAGAATTAGAATACAATTGTAACGGTATTGTTACTGAAGCTTTTGTCAACCAAAGACTTCTTCATCATCATCATGCTAAAGTAGGCGTCAAGCTCGTCCTTGGATCTTGGGCCTTCTATGTCGCACGACGTGGGCTTTACTCTGATAAAAAAATCACATTTATTCACTAAACAAATGTCTTAGTTTTCTGCCTTAACGTGATCGATTTCTTGTTTCATAAAGGCTAGACCAAGCCAGCCCAAGCCGAAGACTCTGAAGACGTATCTGTGCAGTAAGCCGTTTGCCTTCTCTATACTACAGTGCAGCTCTTTGCTACTTAACATTCCGAAATATCAAGAAGCCTTCTCAAGTGTGTGGCCATTCAAAGCCTTTACCACCAAGCTGTCTAGAATGCCTTGCAATAAGAGAACTGAATAGTTTAACCTGTAGACTGGACTTTGTGACGTGGAGTGTTTTAGCCACGCTGCGTCATGTAGTGTTTCAAGTGGCGCCCCCTCAAGGAGCACTTGGAAATTTGTTACCGATTGCCGAACGCTAATTAGTGGAACCTTTTGACTCGGGATTACAAGCACTCGTTGACATGAAAACACTTTGATCTTGTTTGAACATTCCGGAGGCTTTTTATCAAATTGCTCTGCAAGGTCGGATTATTACAAGTATGATTGACCTGTAGGTACTTGTGACAGATTTTGACGACAAAGCTAAAACGGAAGTTGTCTCGATACACAGGCAATGTTTTTTTGTTGTTCAACAGAATTACAGTTTCTGTTATGTATAATGTTTATATTCTTCTGAATAATTGATTTATTTTTAGAGATAATTTTGATAATCAGAAAATCCCATAAATAACTAATGTTTAAGTCAACTCTTTTTAATTATTATTTATTAAGAACATACATTCAACAAAGAAACAACCGATACGTAAGATTTGACAAACATGCACAAGATTAATGATTAATCTGTTTCGTATAAAAAGATCTAAAATAGTTGAAATGTGTAAAAATTGCATTAAAAATCTACCCGCTAACCCACTCGCAGTCTGTCCCGAGGAGAGATCAGGAAGCGACGTCAACAATCGTTAGAAAGCCGCAAGTGTTGAGTGACCCGTGAAAACACTCACGCCCTATTAGTGAGTTTAGCCTGTTCGCCGTCCCGCACGGCTACCGTAAAATCAATTAGTTTTCACTAATCACCCGGGAGGGTCACTCTAGTCGGGTCATCGGATATTCGATACAACGTAAGCTTTACGGTGAAATTCGGTTCGTTAAAATTGGGGCATATTTTTCACATATTTTGGTACAGCTGGCTATTGATTGAATTGTAGAGGACGATAAAAATAAATTAAATTTACACTGACGCAAGTAAAATTTTCGTTTCGTTAACCGCGTTTAAAAATATGTAACAAGCTTTAATAGTATTTTCTTTAAATAATCAATTTATTGGCCAGATATTTTAACACATCAAAATTATTACAGATCTTGACTCTTGCATGTTTTTAAGATAGTTAATGTGTGATTGAAGATACAAATAAACGAATTTATTATTATGAAATGCGAAGATGTTGCGAAGAAAATCGGGCTTCATCGCAACAAACTAATTCCGCTACAAAGTGCTAGCAAGAAAATAATTAGCCCTACATAAGCAAAGAAAATAAGTATGTGAGTAATAGCGGCATTAGCTCGAGTCCGGAGTCCGCGCCCCCCCTTTGAGCGGAGACTGGAACTAAGCGTTACTTATTGTTCTGTCCGCGCGAAGCACAGACGAATTAAACACAAGACCTGCCATTTTCTAGCAAAAACGTGACCCGGATTCACCTTATACTTTAACCCTTTTATTAGATACAATTAAAATAGTGAAGTTGTTTTAGAAAATTATTATATCTCTTTCAAACCAACACAAAATTTGCCCAACAAAATCTTAATATCAATGTTAACGATATGGAGCGAATTAATGCGCACTGTGTTTTAGTCAGTTAAGAGACAGCTTATAGAAACTTATAGAAAAGGGAGTTTGTTTTATAGATATATAAATAAATACGATAAATAAATCTACAGTTTTATTTTACGTATTTAATAATTGTATGGTTTTTAAATAAGCCGATCTAATAAGATTTATCCATGAGCAAACCGAAACTGCAGAAAGTTTCTACAAAAAATTGTTACACATTGGCTTTTTTATATTTAGTCTATGGTAAAAGGAATTGCCCGAGGATGCTAACTTCCGCAGCGGATTTAAAAGAGGCACTGACGGATCGCTACATTATCGCTGACGGCGTTCGATTTAATTCCAGCTACGGAGATTTAAGATAGTACGTGAATGAACGCTGGTCTAGTTAGCTGCTGTCATCGCAACACACGGTGCTTTAGCACAGTTCTATTTGAGAATTACGGCGGCATAAGAATGCTGCGCTATATCTTCACAGGTGGTCGTCAAAGTGACGTCAGAAGTGACTAAGGGATTAAGACACAAGAAAACCTTAATTATTGCAAATAGACTGACGCGTCTCTCGCATCATAAATATATCTTTAAAAAGAAATACCATCGGTTTCGTCCCAGTACGTGGGACATCAAGTTTTACATCAGCATAGAAACCTCATCTAATTTTAGACAAACCCTTGCTGGCATTAAACACGAGGCATTAATATTAAAAGCTGGATCACAAGCAAATTTTCCGGGAAATTCAACATTCCAGAACCTTAGTATTGTATATAAATGTTCTTTCCTTTGAGTCAATGAATGTCTTAAATTATTAAACCTACATTCTTCTTTTAATAGTTTTTTTCAATTAATTAAAATTATTTACCATCTTATACTTATTTATTTTAACGAGAGCTAATTATGTATTATTCTACAAATTCTAATAAAAAAATTAGATTATTAAATAAAAGTTCCTATTTTATCCATGAATCTATAACATAATTCAAAATTACAATCACGAGTAAAAGTATTTGGCCATGAACGAGTATTTAATTGGAAAGTGTTCTTTGTCTACATTTTCAATTAAAACCAAAGAACAAAATGGTAATATCTAGCCGGAGGCAGAGCAAATAGAAAAGACGTTTTACAGCAGCAAAGTATAGGCAACTGCCTCATTCTTTGCAAACGTTAATTAACTTTTATTTTCTATTCGTAAAGTTTCTTACACATTTTCTATGAAAAAAATATTTTACTAAAGTTGGCCTTCGCTGCTGCTTTTATAAAAACAATATTATAATTTTTGATTATAGAACTACATGCAGTACCTACCTAAAAACAAACAGCTTAGCTGTATACGATTTTATGCGTAGTCTATATGCAAAACTGATATTAAAAAAAATATCAGTAAATTAACATTATTTTAATAAAATCAGGAAACAGAACCACCCTAATTCATTATATATTTATCTATCTACCAGCTTTCACCTTGCGTCATTGCATGTCATAAATATTTAAATACACATTATGTTATACATATTATGTTTTAAAATATATATTTTATTTCAGCCATTTTCGCCGCTGCGTCGCTTTGAGTACTATACCTTACTTCTTGTTGCAAGCGTATTGACATTATTCTTCGTTCTGAACACGGCAACCTAAGCTGAAGGCTCACCGAGGCCATCCAATACTGTCTCAGGGACAACTGCTTCACATATCTTGCACCATATAAACTAAAACGTATAGGTACTTGTAAACATTATTTATCTCTTTATTCAATTACAAACACTTTGTTAAATATATGTTATTACAATAGGTGATAGTTTAATGAAAAAAACTTTTTTTCATAGGTTATATTATTAGCTATTTAGTTAATTACTTATATTATGCTTTTTTTCTTTCTATTCTTTTCAATTAAATATTTTATTTTGACTTGGGCAGACGAATTGCTTGGTTGCCGATTCACCTTATCGAAGTAGTAATGGGCAGGATATAATTCATAATTAAACGATGGTGCGTTTAATAAAGTACTCGAGTTGAAATCAAACGCTAAACCTTCAACTTATATTCTTGAAATACCTTAGAATGACCGCATAAATTATTTCCTAAAATTAGTACCTCTCATATAGAAAATCTCTTCCTTAACGACCGCGACGGTACTCAAGGACCGGAATTACAAACGGCGCAAAATTAATAGAAGCTTCAAATAATCATTAAACATAAACGCGTAATGGTTTCCCATTGAAATAATAGCCCCAGCAGTTAACTGCCCTTGTAATGCTTCGACACAATCTCCGAGGCAGAAATGTTGTTTTAGTGGGATATTAATGAATGATAGCCTATTATGTGTAACAAGAACATATTCTTTATTCTTGGACCGTAAAGTTTATAGTCTTCCGGTGATTTCCTTTTGATATAGCTGAGAATGAAGACATTATTAAATTTTACGAAGGAGACGTCAGTTCTTTGAATAGGTTTTCCTCGATGAACTTCCACATAATACCTTGCCGGTTTAATGTTGATACCTAGACTTTAGTTGATAACTTGAAACTTGAAAACAACTTTTGAAACCTGATAATAATAAAAATGTTGGAGTTTCTATTATATTTTTATGTTCGAGTACCTATTTAGGAACGCAGAAACATTTTAAGTCGGTTAGCAACTTTTCCAAACTCTATTTTCCCTTTTATTCATTATGTTTTGACACTCTGAATATAATAACTTACATATTTACACCGAACAAAACAAAAACAATCACATAAAATCGATTAATAAGTAACAAAACTGAGTTCATCCCACAACATTTCGAGTGCAATTTTGGGTAGGTATCGGTCGGTACCTACATGTTAGTGCAATCCCCACAAATTGCATCGATGAATAATTACACTGGAAAAACAAGGTCTTTTGTCACAGCGTTGTCTATTGCCTGAGGTGCTGCACTGTACCCTGGCAATAAATCATCGGGCAGTCCCCCCCCCCTTTTCCCTGCTACTGGGTGGGTCAAGTGGCAGGGGGAGGGGGTCCTCGAGTAAAACACATATTTCCACGTCCGCTGAACTCCTTGCGGAACAACGACCGGACATAACCAAGTACAAGCCCGTTGTCTCGCTAAGATTCATTTAGCGGACCGATACAGGCATTTCTCGTATTCTATATGTATCTATTCCTATGATTTCTAATACTAATGTTATGGTAAAAAACTATATTGTATAGTTTAGTATAATCCCAGAAATGCCTTTATGATTGATCACAATGAGGACAAGAAGTTATAAAACTAACAAGTTATTTACGCTTATTGTTAAACACAACGCTTGAATTTGATTTTGATAAAACCCCTGTCGATATTACCCCTGATTCAAAGCTTACACCCGATCTAAAAATAAGTTAATACCATCGTTTAAACAAACCCAAAATGTGCGTTAACCACTTACCTCAGACCGAATTTCCAGAAAACAGCATCAATTATTCGTTATAAGGAGCTTTAAAAGAGGCTACATTTATTATGAAAATGTTCTTGCGAAGTTCTAAACTGATCAGTCTTTAGTCCCGGTCCCACACATCAAGCGCTGAGTGGCAACATTATGCAAAGCTCTGGAGTTTCTCGGGTCCTTTGCACTCTTACAGTCGGCGCTGACTATTAATATGTGCAATGAAAATGGTTTTAATGTCACGTCTAATGGGTTGCTATATTCAGTGCCTCAACGTAAAGCATTTAAAGCACTTTTCTGACTCAATTTATTCATTAATTTTATAATAATAATGCCTTTATTTTTATCACTTTAAAAGCATAGTTTTTCATAAGTTGTACATACATATTAGTATCATATTAGAGAAATAAATATTGATGGACAATTTATATAGCATTATTTAGCCCTGAGATAAGCTGGATGCTTTTGTTACGGGTATAAATAATCTAATATACTTACTACTGTAGAATAAAATATGCATACATAAATAAATATATTTTTTTAGTTTATATTACACCCCTTTTATTACACCCAGACACCCGGAACAAATATCTGCAGATCGTACAAATCTTTCTTCCGAGGTGGGAATCGAACCCGCAACCTCCGGCGTCGCAGGCAGACCTTCGCCCGCATCGCCACAGATATATTACCGCAATGTGTTTACCAACGCATAGAAAACATCCACAATCATTAAATATACATTAAATATCAGAAATTCAGAAACAACAAAAGCACTGAGCGCGCAACGCAGCGCCACACGGGAACAGCGTGTCAACGTACCCACATCCCATTCAAACCTACTTTTGTTTCCATAGGGAACCTCGCTCGCGTCGGCATTTTAAATTTCACGATATCCTTTCGCAGTGAAATTTAAAGTGCGTTCGCGAAACGAACGCCGGTGGCACTCTGTCGCGTTTCGAGATATCGCCGGATTTACTGGGTCGAAGGCTTTGTGGGCTGAAATAAAACGGTCCGCTGAGAAATCCACCGCGTGTTATTAGGAGAATGCTAGATTTATATCATGTATTCAATTTGCGTGAGAGCTATTTGTTTGTGTCTGCGACGCGCTTCGGAGTTAAGCCGGCTCTTGGTGATTAACTAACGATAACACCAACCTACGTTTAGATTATTTGATAAATTAATCTACGCAGTAATAGAGATTATAATATTTTGAAAAAAATTAAGTTTACCGATATTATAGTATATTTATAAAAAAGTAAATATGAGTGTCCTACATACTTTATGTAATTTTATTTAAGTTATTGTTGTACATCGTCAACCATAGTAATATTGCAACTTGTTGGCCAAAAACTGTCACAGATCCTAGAGAAAACTGTAAACAAATCAACCAGACACAATTTCACTGCCTTTTTTAATACTAGTCTCAAAACAGATTTACAGTATAACTCCCACACTTACCTATTATGTACGTAAATAAGTAATTTGTATCAACGCAGCCATGCAAGATGGATATTGTATACTTATACTTAAGCCGATAAACTCTCCTGACGCAGCTGCTATAACTTTTCCCTCGCATTTATGAAGAGTACGATGATTGTTATTACATTAGTTTCCCATTGACGAGGGGAGATGGGGAATGTGAGGCCCTACCAGTGTTTTCTCACAAATATCCCTACTTTCCCCTCTCAATGACTTATTAATTTAATACGCGGCGCGCGGGCCTTTTCGCACGAAAATATGGCCACGGTGAATCTATTTATTCATTTCCCGTCTCCCCTAATTGAAGATAATATTGTTCACAAAACATTTGTTCGGGGAATTTCGGAATCTTAACGATTTCGTCAATATAATTATTATTATATCCCTTTAGCTTGGGTATTTATTTGAAGTTTCGTAAATAAATTCATGGAGATGTTTATAATTGGAACAATCTTAAGCTTGTGTAAAAACACAAGGTTTCGGTTTAATAATTAAACTGTTTTGCGAGTTTGTGATTTTAGGGAACCTTGTAACTCAGAGAAGTTGATGAGTTCTTCCTGGAACATTGCACTGAGCTAAGTGCATCAAATCCTATAGGGCAGTGACATCTATTAATCTAGTTGGGTAAGGCTATTTGTATTCAGAGTATTGTGAAACACAATCAAAACATGTTAAGATTACACACGAACCCAATAAGCGTGGTAATCCCAAATCACCCATGATATACAATAAGTAATATTGTGGAGACCCGTGCGCGTGTCAATCTATGAATTGTTATAATAACCGCCCAATAACATATTTTCAGCTGATAAATCGTTTATTAATATTATTATTTATTATCTAACAAATAAATGGTTACTGAAATAAACAGAGGGTTTAATGAATTGTAGAACGTAAGGACATGAGTATATTCAGATAGTTTGATACCAATCTTACGTGTGAGTACGGTTTCTCTTTAGAGGGTGCGTCAGACCGCGGCCCTTCCGCGTCATTTGACTCCCATCGTTCAGTAGCGTTGGATAACAAACTACTTTTATATATCATGCCGTGATGGTATTATGATTTGCACAAAGGGAATTGTTGGAACTCAGAGCATTAAGCTTACTTTGAGCATGACTATGTTCAACCTTTACAACATTTCCTACTACGACTATTTAAAAATCAAAAATACTTTAATAAGGCCAACCGTTCTTGAGATAATAATTAATTACTACGAAAAGTGGCATTTATTTTTATATTATTATATATAGGCCGGGATCCGTAGTACATGGAAATCAAGTGATTACTAACAAGCTAATTTTTGGTGAGTAGCTTCGTTTCGATGAGACGTCCAAAGATATCCTATACCCAACTCTCGATTGTGGTAGCTAACAGAGATATCAAGGATTAAAAAATTCAAGGATGTAAAACCGGGAGAACGGACCACGAAATTTGTCGGACAATATGTCCGTTAGATTTTATAAATATTAATTAAGTATACAACAAAAAATCAGCTGGTTAGTAATCATAGTAATCATTTAAATTGACCTCGTTTTCGACACATTTTGGAAATGGCGGACTCTTTGATCAAACCATAGGTTTTGTAGGACAAACATGTTTTTATATAATTTAGATAATTATCTTGAGATATAACATATTGTCCTACAAATTTCGTGGTCCGTTATCCCAGTTTTACATCCTTGATTTTTTTAATCCTTGATATCTCTGTTAGCTACCACAATCGAGAGTTGGGTATAGGATATCTTTGGACGTCTCATCGAAACGAAGCTACTCACCAAAAATTAGCTTGTTAGTAATCACTTGATTTCCATGTACTACGGATCCCTGACTAATATAGCTCGATTACCATTGACTCACTGACATCCATAAATTGTTTTCCCTGTTGGTGTAGGCATGAAATTAGTACTAATCTTAAAGAGTATTTTTTTGTAAACAAAGAATAAAGGCATTTTGATTCAAGCTGGTTTGAAAAACGTTAAATCGAAGTCAAGAAAGATGCGTAGGTGCTACGTCGTAGCAACTCAACCGAAAATAAAAGCTCAAATGAATAAAATCTCTCGTCTTGTGAATTGACAAGAAATGTTGCGTTTGATAGCTGCCGCATAAGTCTGAAGCTAGATATCTGTTCATATATACTTTCTTAAATTAATAAATATAAGGTCTCAAGGTACATATTGCCCGACAAAATATGTAGCTTCTTATAGAACCGACCCCATTATGGATTCTTTGTCATCTCGATGATATTATACCCGTACGTAATCCGATTAATAGGTTTATTATATGCTGGAAAAATATCTTAGGTACCTACTCAAAATGGATTTAGATTCGTCCCGAATTGTGGTCTACATTCAGCCCTAATTTTTATTTATTTAATAAAATCTGCTTCTGTCCCACTTTTTAGCTCTACTGCTTTTAGCTTTTGAGCACCTGCGCGATAGCTAAGTAGCTATTACGGCTCAGTAAGGATATTAAATTGATATATTTCTAACTTCAAAAATAAGTAGTAGTGCTTAGAGATGAATACTGCTTTAATTTCGACTCTGGAAATTCTTTTTATTACCGGCAACTAGCTCTCTACATTTCTCTGCATCCTTATGTAAGCAGATCTTTTGAGTAACCGCCCGTTATATAAAGTCGATAGCAGGTCGTTAATGTGTTCTCGCCTCAATGGAGACTCAGCGCCAATTTATGCCGACGACGCTTCTTCTTATCGACGTGTTATTACCTAATTCGACGTTTTCGCACCGCATTAGCTTTGGGTTAATCTTTGATAACTTCCATCGATTCTGCTGAATCATATCTCAGAAATGTTAGAATCATTTTCTCTTGATAATTCAGGAGGTTTGGGTTATCATATTTTCTATGCGTGAAACAAAATTATAAGAATAACTCTGTCGCTGAAGAAAAGGTGTAGGAGTAACTTTAAAACGAATAAAGTTTAAGATGGATTTCTACACAACTAAGGTATGCTAATAGTAAAATCAAACCTAGTAAAATCCTTCTGAAGTAAGGCGTTGCTAGATATTCTGCTAAGAACAGACTCTCAACTCTCCACTTATTTTCCATTTCTTGGAACCGATCTCAATTACATGCATTTTAGATTTTCCTTGTATTTACAGTTCTTTGTACTCAGATTTACATTCAAGTGCTGAGCAGTCTTCTCAGCTTAAGAATATCTTATCGCAGTAAATTTAAGGAGTAGGGCTGAGTCAGCATCCTAATTTTTTTTAATTAAAAGTATATCAAGGTAACTAAATTTTAACTCTAATTAACCATCTTTCTCTGGAGTCTGAATTAATAGTAAATTGTCTAGAGCGTAATAATTTACGTGCAAATATTTCTAAGACTAAATATATACATTTTCAAAATTATAACTATAAATCAAATTCTTCAATTAATAACAATCTGACATGTAGAAATGAAATTATCCAAAAGACTGACGAAATAAGATTCCTTGGCATAACACTAGATAGACATTTAAATTGGAAATCGCATATAGAGCAAATGGGCAAAAAATTAAACCGTTTCGTTTTTGCTCTCAAAAAGCTGAGAAGAACGTCAGGCCAAAAAACTGCTCTAACTGCATACTACGGGTATGTTGCTTCGGTATTGGGGTATGGTCTTTTACTTTACGGAAATTCCACACACATTAAAAGAGCTTTCATTATTCAAAAAAAATGTATACGAGCTGTTTTTGGAATGGGCCCTTTAGTTTCATGTAAACCACTTTTTAAGAAACACAAAATATTTTCACTATGTAGTTTGTATATTTTTCAGGTTGGTTGTTTTATAAAAGAACATGGAACTTATTTTAATACATACCAAGATAAAAATATCTCGGTGATAAAAAACAGAGACCCCTCTAGACTTATTCTGCCTACACACAAAACTGCATTATGTCAGAGAAATTCCTCTACAATGACTGTCAAAATATATAACCGAATTCCAAAAGACATAAGAGTATTACCGTTTAGTAAATTTAAGACAAAACTTCGTAGGTGGCTACTAGAAAAATGTTTTTATGACATCAAAGAATATTTCAATACATGCAATAATTTGTAGCAATAATTTGTAGTTTTAAGGAAAAAAATTGTACGTCCATAATCAATGGACAAACTGATGTTCTCCCTATAATATTAAGATCTTTGTACCTACACAGTTTATGCAATAAATATCATTTCATTTCATTTCATTTCATAAATTGATTTTAATAAAATTCAGAATCAAGGTGGTTGACTAAGTTGTTATTGCAGAAAAATCTATTTTAATGCAGGTGAAGCCGCAAGACAGACAGCTAGTAATTTAATAAATACTATTATCTATTATTACTATTAACTATTTCGTAATTATTTTGATATATGAAAATATTTAGCAGGTACACTCAACACAAGCTACCGTTTTACTAGTTTTTGTTGTGTGAATTGTCCCGCAATATTTCGTTTATTCTAGGTAAGCCAAAAATATTCTAACTTTGATCCAAACCAGCACGGGTGTTTGTATAGAAGTTGCTCAGTATAAAAAGATTTGGTTGGATTTACAACGGATCTCTAGACCGACATTTCACCTGGATCTCAAATCCAAGTGCATAGCGAGGTATAAATAATTCTCAACCTGTTAAAGATGAAAAGGCGCAGGAACTAAACAGAACCATTTCCGCGTCATTTCACACGTTTGCAATTGCCGCCAACCAGCACTTTCTTAAATAACCTACATAATAATAAAAGGCAAAAGTTTGTTCGTATGAAGATCGATTTATAATCGATTTAATTATTAGGTGTAGTATAATCTTTAGAGTCAAGACTAATAGCACAACTTCAACTGGATATAAATAAAATATTTTACTGATTCATTATCCTCCGATTGATAAAAATTAGTTAAGACCTTTATAATATAAAACTTTCAATTCAAATTGAAATTCAATCGTACCTACTTAAGTATTCTATACAACGCAAAAAGAAATTAAAATCAGAAACAGAAAACTTTCAGTTAAGTTAATTACTCGTCTGCCAGAATCACAAACTAAATTACGATAAAATTTTCCTAAAAGGAATTCATTGATCCCATAACGGAGATTAAGATACTTGCTGAAGTGATCTATAGGTAGCGAACCTCAGTAACATTATGAAGACTCGGATGCACATTATGGGGGTATAAGCTCGTTCAAACTTTTTATTCAATAAAGACTGATGAGACGAAACAGCTGGCGAATTAAAGGTCAGTGACCTCAACTGGAACATCGTAAAACAAGGTATTTGCATATCTGTTGTGCTGGTTAAATGAGGTTGGCCAAAAACAATTTAATAGAATGTTTTCTATTATATGGCAATGCTGTAGCTTGCGGGTTCGAGAGGGTTTGATGGTTTATGTTTCTAATTGTCCAGAAATATGTATAGTCAGTATATAATATATGTCCAATTCACCATCATAATAACTTATATTATATCCAACTATGTGGCGCACGCAGCTTGAAGTTTTATCATAATTATAAGATGTGGTCCGTTCGAGAAATGAGTAACCTGAATAGAATTATTATTTATGAATATTATTAAAGTTGGACGCTCGGCACTCGCGCTACGGACAGTGTGGGTGGTACGATTCTTATATAATATAGCAGGTAATGGCAATTCCTGAGATTAATATAAGATGATATTGAATGTACAAACGATCGTGTATAGATGTAAAGGGCCCTTTGATACGCTGCTAAACAAAACGGCGGGTTTGCAATCTTGTCGACCCGCCGCCGGTGGCAATATTACCGTCTAAAGAAATACAAATAAAAGTGTTTAGGAATAACATCAAAGAACTGGGATAGGAAGGAATTTGTACAGATTTTTCTTCATGATCAAACAAATAAACAGGTATTTCCGTAGGAGTTCGTTGGGTTGATATAAATATTAGCTACAAAAATTAATAACTAATATTACCTGACCTCATTACCGTCAGTTATCAAAAAAATATGAAACTGCAATGCAAATTATTATTACGTTTTCAGCTATCATGGTTTGTAACAATATTTGAACTGAAACAGGTAACATCTCCGGGAAGATGGCGCTTGTAACAGTGTCATTGTTTTATAGATATAAGTAGTTTAGATAAAAGTAAAAATCTAATCTTAGGACCAAGGTTATATTCTTAGCTAAAAGTATAACCAATTGCAAAAACGAGTTTTATTACTAGACGTTTTATTGCCTTCTTCAACATAATTATAGCTACAACGGAAGCGCTTGGAAATAAAAAGGCACGCAATAAAAACCAAAAGGCTTGTTTAAATTATAAGACAAGCTTTAATACTAAACTCAATATTTATCCTGCTAAAATGATTATTAATTTACCTAACTGATTTTTCAATGTGAAAAACGAAAATAAAAGAAAAAAAAATATTTCGTAGCATAGTATAATATGAAGTTAGGTGAAAGTAGGTACTTTAGATAATTTTCAATATTTCTGTAATGTTATCAATAATAAAAAACAAACATAAAACTATAAGTACCCCGTTCATTCAGATAAAATCGTGCACAAATGCTGCCTTATGGTATCACAGCGGAAGTTATAAAACGGAATCTCTGGACAATTTATTCTACCACATTTCACATCATACAAGCGTTACCATAACATCATTACCACAACTCAAAGGGCATAAATCGTAACCCGAATATTTTGCATTTACTCACTTATATACTCGTAATGGTCGTCTGTCAAATAATACGATTGATTGCTAGCTATTTGTTTACCGAAACATCCGCAATACGGACTTCAGTGACATATTCAATCATCGATTTCACGAGCAATTTACCGAAACTGCGTTAATGGAATATTATTTTGATGTAAATTTACCTGGACAGGTGCCTGCAAAATGAGTTCAATTTAATCCGGAACTGTATTGTGTACTGTCAACGACTATTTTTAAGTTGAGTTAATTTTTACTTGTACGTAAGTCCAACGCATAAGGCACAAGCGAGAGTAGAACTCGCAATATCTCTTCATATCTTCCGCTGTGTAAAATTGTCCAGTAATATTTATTTATTTATTTATTTATAGCACGTCTCTCAGAGCAACTAGACCGATCATCAAAAATAGGTTTGAAATTCTGTTCCATTTAGACCCAGAAACATAATTTCTGAGCAATCACGTTCGGGTTTGTGAGACCTATTGTGCATTGGGCAGCTTACCATTCGGACATGGCTAATTAATTAAAGTCGAATTCACAAGGCAATAGCGGCAAATAGATGAATTGCTTTGGCAAGGCTTAGGTGAATTACAAAGCATTTAGCTTTGGTTATACTTGTAACAACATGTGCATCGAACAGTCGTGCTAATTCATGGTTCAAAGACTATGTACATACCTATGACACATTGTACTCACAAATAATACGTAATCGCGAATGTTTGTGTCTTTTAAATAAAAAACAAAAAGAAAATAATTACCTTTACAATACTACGTGTATAAAACATACATCAGATTAACACATAGGCTTCTTTTTACCGCATGAAAATCCATTTTAAATTATTTATGTTTATAACAACTCCATTATTTAAGTTTTTTTTGTTTGAATACCGGCAAAGCCTTGGATAGAAAGGTTATTTATTACAGAATATAGAAAGGAAAATGACCTACAAACATTGGTAGACATTATTGGTTTATTTTCTTTAACGATTACCAACCCTTTAATACATTAATACTCTATTAATCGAGGTATTTGTTCGTCTAAGGTGATAAATCAATATTAATCTTTGAATAAATTATCTAATACCTACCTATTATCAGACTGGCTGGTTGACTGCCTAAATTGTAAATGGTAATAGTTTTGAATTACAAACTCAATTACAATTTCATCTATATACTTAAATAAAAATAAATTGCTGTTCGTTCGGTTTTTTTTACAATATTTATTATGTACATTTATAAAAAATCTTCAATACAATAATAAATGATTTGCTCACAATAAAACCTATTAGAAAAATATAAACATTGCTTAGTAACCTCTGATAAATCACAATGCGTTACTATCAAACCCAACCAACCAACAAGCTTCGGGCCGTTATGTTACAAGATGTTACATATGCATATTATTTAGTACCTAAATTAGTCATGTTAGTCCGTCCCATAGCGTAGCTAAGACCTAAGTGGCTACAAGAGTATGTTATCTAATACAAGTTGTTCATTATAATGTGAACGGACACCTCTGGAGACTGAGAGAAGGTAAATGCAATTCTGCTTCTTGGAAGAAAATGTTATTTGACGGTTATTGAAGTGGTTTATTGTTGTGGGGCTTTGTATTTGCTACGTTAAAGTTAAAGATTTGTAAGAGCATTTCTCGATATCCATCAAACTGAGAACACCTTACTTACTTAAGGTACTTTCTTTCCCTATTCTTTTTACCGACGTCTAGAGTAAAAAATTATATCTACGTAGTTTGTTATTTATCAGATATCTACTAGAACTACACAAGCTTCGAGCGGAAGGATGTGCGATGTTGCTATATATCTCAATTGTCCGGCAATTACTTATTTCTTTATTTTTAAAACTTACGAATTCGCAGAAAAGATGATACAAGTAACGTTTCATTTATGAATTGATAACAAATAACAATTGAATCTGTCAAGCCTTTCCCTCATTACCAAGTCTCAGTACTTCTTTAATCGAGTTCGCGATAACTTTATAAAATGCGTCGCGTGCCTGGTTTATGTTTCAAACTGGTTAAGAGCTTTCCAAGAGTTTTCATTGCTCAAAACAAGGTTACCCCGCTGATGTAAACAATTACAAAACAGTGGTGTTTATAAGTTTCAGTTTATGCATCATCTTTGAAAGGTTTAGCGAATTGTAATAGAAACGATAGCTAAAATAGGTATGTATAGTAAAACCATTTCTAAAATGAACGCCCCTCCACCGAATTCTGTATTTTTTTTTCTGTGTATTCTGTTTTTCTGTATTTCCTCTCACACGTTGAAATCATCACGGTTTTGTGGAGGGGAGTTCATTTTTAGAATGGTTTTACTATACTTGTTACAATTTTTTTTCAAACGAACTATTTATCTGCAGATACATTTACACAAAAAAAATTGTATGCCTGCGGTAAAAAGTATTTTTGTTTTTATTGCAATTTTGAATAACAAAATATGGTAAGGTATTCATTATGTCGATAATCGTGTTAAAATTGCAGGTTACGTCATAATGTCAGTAAATGCACAGTCCAACAATAATATTAAGCTGTACAGTCACGAAACCCCTCTGGGTTATACAGTCACTCTGGCCATAATTACAGGTAAACCACAACATGGTTAGTTAACTATTACTTATCATTTACTAGCTTACCGCACTCCGGCTTAATAAATAATAATAAATAATCAATTTATTGGTAAGATACTTTTACAAGTCAAATAATACAAAATTCAAATTAATAATAGTAATTATAAAAGTTTATGTTAATGATTATGTTCTGTGTAAATAAATTGTTATCATTTTTTTATTTTGTGAATATTGTGTAGTAGTAATTTTAGTAATAAATATTGTTTAAACTTAACGATTTAGTCCTACTGTAATGTTATGTTTAATGTAAATAAATAAATAAATGTACCAGCTGAATAAAAATAAACTCTGGGCACTGTCCTCATTACCTACAATTACAACCGAATGAAATGCAATTTAGTAGAATTAAATGCGGTTGCACCGTGAAAAATATCTTCATTTGTATTAAATTGCCGAAGTCGCATGTCAGTGTTGCAATGGGCTACGGAACTGGGCCCCAATTCTGAACTATTTTCAAACTAATAAAGATGTAAACGTAACAAATCTATGTCAGCGGGTCGGCTAGTACTGCCGTACACCGTGCAGGCTCATTGTAAGTACGTGGTCGCAATCCTGAGCATAGACTAGGGTACAAATTTTCCCACACATGACGCGAAACACTAGATTTTCATGGGGCCAAAACCTTACATAGTTTCCCGCAATATGCCCCGCAACATTTTACGTCACGCGAGACATGTTGCTTGCTCGCGCCTTGAAAGCGGGCGTATATGCCCCGCGTCATTGTTACGCCATTTGTTACCGAGTGCTACTGCACTCGGTAACAAACATTCTACGGTTTGTTCTACGGTTTGTTCGGGAACATGTTGTTCAATTTGTCCCCTTATGTCACCAGATTCTTATGACCAGAGAGGAAGAAGCTTGCTATACCGGTTTCCAGAATATGATTAAACGATATTGTCAGAATAGAGGCCTCATAGCAGCTATGAGTTGATTCGTCGAAGGCAGTATTTACGAAATGGTTCAATTGAGTGTTGGATTAATTCAGATTCAGGTTCGGCACGGTGATTGCGTGTGGTAATGGATCTACTTCCGGATACATTTCATGTAATTATCTTGCAATACAGATTGAATAAGAAGTAACGATCAAATTGAAGTATAGATTATATTGACAACCTATCCATTTATATGCGAGAAGACTTCAGACACCAACATCAATAATATGAACTTACGGTCTTTAAACCTGGTTACCCTGGTAACGTGGCGTTAATAACATAATAGAACCCATTATATGTTCTATTGGGGTACCCTAGCCCAGCAGTGTAAACTATCGAATACACCCATGTTATGCATAACAATACAAAAAGTTTTTGCAAAAACAAATACGACAATCACTACAACATCATTTTATCATCTTACTATTACACGCCCTTTAATTTTTTTTCATTTACTCGTCTAACAGACAGTTAACATACATATGTTAACTGTATACATATATGTATAAGGTTATTTCAAAGATTTGCAGCCACATCCAGGGGGAGCCTCCAAGGAGCACTGGCATTATCTTGAACCGTCTTTTGTCTCATCCAGCCCATGGAATAATTGATAACTACGTAAGATTGCTAATGGTGACATTGGCTTAATGATTTTATCACTGAGATAATAGATTTTAGAGCTTACAGTAGGATTTTAGTTACTTAAAAGTTTGGAGATACTAAGACTAATCTGAATTTTGCTTTGATCCATTAAGGCTCGCAAAGTTAAAATTGTATAGAGCTTTTACTATTTCAACTTCAATAGACTTTTATTCAAATAAAAAATTAAAAGGAAAAAATATAATATTAAAACAAAATCTCTTGAAAACCTTGCGTAAAATAAACTTCTGCGTATTTAGAGATCAACTGAAATATTTATGTGCTCTGCATGAATATATCGAAATCTATCTTATCTATCTATTTATGACCAAAAGTAAGATAATTCTACTAACTGATAGGTAGGTTGTCAAATTGTCAATATAATCTATACTTCAATTTGACCGTTACTACTTATTCTGTCTGTATAGCATCCACCATTTAAAAGATGCAGTATCGAGACAAAATAATTACATGAAATGTATCCGGAAGTATCCATTACCAAACACAAAATGCCTTAATTCTGACGTCTATTTATAGATCGCCTACAATGCAAAATTAAAATGTTTCTAAAAGCCAATAAAGTCTCAACATCAGTAACTCTTGAATCAATTTGGTGAAAAATTATAAATCTCAATTTCCAAATTACTGAAAAACGATGGCCTCATAAAATACCAGTAAATATTTAACCTGTCAGTTGTAAAACGGCTTGAAAGTTCCAATAATTACGGGCACAAGCGGCAATGACAAGTTGACGAATGAGGCTGCAACTGCGTCTGCAAAAGCCCGTAAAATGTAAATTTTCTGAAATAAATCGAGGGTTACGATACCTATCACCAAACTCCACAAGAATTGAGGAAAAAGATCTATTTAAATGCAGATTGTCTCCGTAATACTTCCATTTGTTTTTGTCTCGCTGCGGAGAGGCACGATTGCAGTAAGCCTTTCGCGGTCGCGTGCTTGAGTCTTGTGAGATATATTTTATTGACTAAACTTTTGCGAAAACAATGAAATGTTTTAAAAGAGCTTATTGTAACGTTGTAACTATTTCATTTTAATATTTTTGGACATGTCGGTTAATTAAAAGATTTATTTATTAAGCCTTATAACAAGGTTTGGTGTTACTACTAGGTTACGAATACATAACACCCCTATTCACGTTCCCACTGCTGGGACACAGGGACTTCTCTCATGACGAGAGAGATTAGGCCTTAATTCACCACGCTGGCCAAGTGCGGGTTGGTGAATGACACATGTCCTTCAAACTTTTTCAAAGCTCTCAGAACATGCCGGTTTCCTCACGATGTTTTGCCTTCACCGTTAGAGCACGTGTTTTTAAAGCACACATAATTTTCCAAGAAGAAAAATCAGAGGTGTGTGGCGGGGTTTGAACCCACGACCTTCGGAATGAAAGTCGTGTGTGCTCCCACTTAGCCAACACGACTCTACAGCCACAGCCGGCTCTACGGCGGCAGGTTACGAATAAAAACATTATAATAAATATTTACATTAGCAACATAAAAATAATACTTAATGATGATGATTATTGGAGTACCTGAGTATATAGATGGTTTATTATTGAAAATAACCAAAGCTAAGCATTTGTATTATTCTGATATATTACCACATTTAAAACTTTAATTAGCAGTGGTAGTTATCTCTAACCTACAGTTTCTGAAATTTCCAATATTATGTACTTCAAAGCCGCTAAATATTGTACATTTTGTTACTCAAGATAAGTCCAAGATGAAATAATGATAGTTTCCGATTAGCCCAAAATATATTTCATAGAGATACCTACTACAGGAATCAAAACAGCCCTTGGCTTCAATCTTGAAATACAACCTAACAATCTCTCGCATAAATTAAATGAAAGGGACTCAATTCAGTCATAAAAAGTCCGAAATTACGGCACTCAAATAAATTCTGAATCTTCGTAATATAAATACGAAATACAAAATTGTGTGACGAACGAATGTTTTCGAATCTACTGGGTAAATACAGTCCCCCATAATGATTATTTGAACGAACAATTAACATCGAAAGGCCGTGGGATGTTCGAAGTGATAATTCGGTTTGTGAAGCTTGGGTCCGGCAAACATGACCGTACCTACATACTACATATTACTCATACATACTCGCACATAGTATGACTTCTACATACAACGTACCTACTGGCTTTCTCAACTAGTAACTCAAAAACATCGACTTTGTTTCTAACATTAAGTGAGAGGAATTCCGACGTATCTATATTCGATTTTGGGTATATAAAATCTATACACTGAACAGATGGCTGTTGGGGCCAAAAAGTTCTCATGTGGGGAGACCATGGATCGGAAAACGCAGCGTCGGACGCCCGTCTACTAGGTGGACAGATGAGTTGGTAAAATTAGCTGGTTCACGGTGGATGCAAGTCGCATCCGACCGAAACGACTGAATATCATTAAGGGAAGCCTATCCAGTCTGTCCAGCAGTGGACGTCCGACGAATGATATGATTTACTTATATGATAGATGATGGACAATTCAAACAGCAACATCTAGCCTCGTGGTAAGCTCGAAGTTTGTGTTACGGGTGCTAGATTTCTTATATACTTATATAGTAAATGTAGCCGGATATAAGTGTTAAAAATATTATCATGTAGTTATTATAATTAATTAATTAGTTATTTATTATTATATTTTTCTGATTTTCTCAAATCTGAGTTTTTATGTTTCAACTTTTTTACTGTGGGTGTGCTATATGGTCGAGACATTGCGTGATAGATACCCTTCAACATCCTGATTTACAGAGCCGCAACTATCAATCATTGGGATAGTGTGGGTTTTATAGTTAGTATTGGTTACATCTCTCTCGTCAAGAGAGAAGTCCCTGTGTCCCAGCAGTGGGAACGTGAATAGGGGTGTTATGGTTATTATGGTTTATATTGGTTACATGTGAAAAACGGTCTAACTACATTGATAGATTACACTGATTACTATTTCTAACGGTTTCAGGGAAATGTTCGTCACATCGCATGTAGAACATAGATAATAGTATAGCGTCACACATAAATAATTGTATTCATGACATCATCCTCAGCAGTGGACGTCCGGTGGCTAAAATGAAGATGATGATGATTGTTTTATGAACTGTAATGTAAGAAATGTTGCCGTGTGGTGGCGGCCTAAAAAACTCCATTTATCGCGGGGCGGAAGTATTTCATTTAGCACAAGCCGACCCGCCGACAGCTTAGCTTGCGTTTTTAGGGTTCCGTAGCCAAATGGCAAAAACGGAACCCTTATAGATTCGTCATGTCCGTCCGTCCGTATGTCACAGCCGTTTTTCTCCGAAATTATAAGAGCTATAAAGCTAAAATTTGGTAAGTAGATGTATTCTGTGAACCGCACTAAGATTACATAAAAAACTTGAAAAAAAAAAAATCACATTTGGGGGTCCCCATACATAGGACTGAAACTTAATTTTTTTTTTTTAATTGAACCTATACGTGTGGGGTATCTATGAATAGGTCTTCAAAAATCATAACAATGTTTCTAACACCATTTAATTCTAAACTTAATAGTTTGGACGTGAGACTCTTCCAAAGTGGAAAACAGAGTGTCCCCCCCCCCCTCTAATTTCTAAAATAAGAGGATGATAAATCTAGAAAAAATATATATTGTACATAACCATAAAAACTAACAACGAAAATTGGTTTGAACGAAATCTATCAAGTAGTTTTTTTATAATACGTCATAAATTATTTCATATAAACAATTGCTGCGGAAGCCTACAAGGGCTAGTCCGACTCGCACTTGGCCACTTTTTTAAGTTATCTACATATACCTAGTTTATATTATATAGCCTTTCTCGATAAACGTACTATCCGAGACCGAAATAATATTTCAAATCAGACCACCAGTTCCTGAAATTAGCGCGTTCGAACAAACAACCAAACTTTTCAGCTTTGTAATATTAGTATAGAAATAGCATTCATGTTGAATGGAATAATAAAACTCTGTATATGTTCTTATTAAAGATAAAAAATTGTAATCGTATTATAAATTTGGCTCACATAAAGCGATATCTTCCGCAATATTCTCACCCCTGAGCATCTTTACGTTTCATCAATACAATCTCTGCATAGGAATGCCCGTAGATAGCACGATCGAGGTTACTCCAGGTATGATCCCATTTCATCCCGGATTTATATCCAATAAGCTGAATTTCACCGAAAATTCCACGTTTTGATCGAATCTAAGCCGATATAAAAACGGCATCAACTACGGTATAGTGAAATTTTGTAGCTGTTTTGTGTGAAAATAATAAATTGGTTATGTTATTGTGGAGTTGGTATTACTGCGTCGTAAAACAAAACGTTACGCGTTACGAGCCTTCCCTGAAGGGAGAGCCGTGTTTATGAATTTTAACTTTATATGAGCTTTTGAAAGCTTGTCGTAAGCACTTATATGTGAGTGACGAGCTGTGTGCTGTTTGTGAAATTTGTTAGTCAGCCAGTAACGCCGTCCGTGATTTGTTTGAAATATGATATAGCACTTTTAAACAAACTTTATTTTTATACTTACATTTCGTTGATTGGTTTTAACAAAATCGCTAAAAAAATATTAATAGGTATGGATTCTGAATAGTATGCTACAGTAGCATGGGAAGACGATGTCATTATCGTAGCAGGGCGCAGTTGGTTGCGACTGGCCCGATGCCATCTGGCTATCAATAATGATAATGAATTAGTTATTTAGAATATTCTATCACAATCAGGCTAACCAATAAAATTCAGCCAGGCTATGTCGCTTTAAGACATTCACTGTTAATTAATAAAATTAATTTATTAATTTTATTATTAATTAAATAATAAAATTAATATTCCATTCCTGCGGTGCTGGTCTAAGAAAAGTACCACCTCATTCTTTACTGTGGGAGTCGTTCATATTTACAAAGCTTAAGAGAGTCAATCACTATCAAATAAAAATAAAAGCGTTTAAGATTAAACCAAAAAGGCGTCGCTTCTTCATAAACTTGTTAAAACGAGTTCCACTAGCCATTCATTGTGCGCTGGGAGTTGCTCCGTGCTTTGTTGACAGCCTTTTAATGCCGTTTCGCGTCGAATATTTCATAAAGCATAGCGCGCGTGATGAGTTTCTTTTATATGTTTTGTTGCATAGCTTTATTGACTTTGCCTTTGAGTGGAAAAATAAATCTTTGATACGTATTATTATTTTCAAAATCGCTATAAGAGGAATTCAAGTGAATACTGCGACATGAAATATTATATTTAAACTTTGATTTATTCGTTCTAACCTGTTCTTACAAAGATCATGCCTCAGGGTAAATTATCTTTTGAAAATGCTTTGTGGATTGTGAGCACTGTATCCATCGTGCTGTGAGAGTATACCTATATTATTTTATAATGTTTGAGCTATTGGTATCTTTGTAAAGTAACAAAATGTTATGTAAAACATTATCTACAGAAATTATCGCATGTCTCAGCCAAGGCGTGCGTTGGTTTGATCATCGAGAGAAATATGATGATGAAAAATGAATGGTCTCTCCATAAAGTGCCGTCTGCTTTTATAAGGCTAATGAGAGCTCGTCATTTTCCATAATGGACGTAGAACTAAAGACGCATTAAACTTTGATTGGGTTTTCATAGGCGGAGGCGGCTGAGAGTGTCGTTAAGTTTACTGCGCGTACATATCGGTCCTTATTGCTGGACGGCGCATCAAAATAAAACTGCGAATATGTGACGGATTTAGGAAGGTCCATGGTCCCTGATCACAGGGTATGCTGAAATAAATATTTATGTGTTTATAAGATTACCAGAGTCTTTTTTACGAAATAACCATAAACCAGACGTTTTGATTTTGTATTATTATCCCATTTTCGATCTGCATTTACATAGTCTATTCACTTTTCACAATCACTGCAACTTGTGCAACCTTAAAACTTTTAGTAAACGTTTAAATATTTTCATCCTGAATTCGTATCTGACGATGGTAGAGCAGCTACTTCGGTTTCACATTAAACACAGTTTTAAAGGCCCGTTCACTGAAGTCTTACTCCTTTAGATAATGAATTACTAGGTTGTGGTCTACAGTTAGTACCGGTCTTAGTGGCCAGTACTTTACCGGTGGATTTAATCCAACGACCGAAACTTTTCCTAACCCCTCTACAACGACTAAAAGTTTTATATACAGGCAACACCGTTGTTCTAACACCAACCCGTTGTACCAACTTTCTGAGCTCACTAATCCATTTTTTAAGTGTCGTGATTATAATAAAATAAATAACTAAAACCCAAGTATAATGAAAATTATGACTCTAAATCATAATTTCAAAATGACAATAAATCTGGCAGGCTCAACAAACTGGTTTAATACTCAACCACTGGTTACGCGGTCGAAGCCGCGGAGTGACAATGCTATTTGCAAATAAACAATGACTGTACCTTTCAATATTGTGACATAGACACATCAACATTAAGGCTAAAAAATATTGTTAATCATTTAATATAATACAATGTATATAATACTCGTATTAATGATAATAATAAATCTGTGCGATAGGTATCAATCCAAGCACTAAATTGTTCCGAATAGCATAGGCTTTCTGTTTCTGATGGTGTATAAATCATCTTACATATCTACATATAGGGCCTTAGAAAAACTTTAACTTCGTGAATTTCTGGTGCCTTTCAGTAATGTATCATGATGAGGATGATGTTTGAAGTGAGAACATATCTCACGGTCCTACAGCGTCCTTTGTCGGGGAGTAATTAATAGCAGCTCGCCTATTGTGGGTACGTCAGATGAGCACCTCCTTTGTCCCAGCCAGGGTTAAGATTTTCACAGTCACCGTGAGATCTCGAATTAATTTCTATATAGTCCAGTGTTGCAAACATCGCCTATGTTTGCTCAAAACTTGATTGAAATAAGGGATGGTTTAGAATATAGGTGGTACAGAGACTAAGATAATGTAAGTGTGGTGTTATTATATAAAGTAGGAATCGTGGCCGTATTCTTGGTGAGCACGGTTTTATTTAAATTATTAATGTTTTTTTAAGTTTCCAATAGGCATGGCATCTTTTATCCACATTTACCAGAGTGTATAAGGCAAATTTTGGGTTGATTCATATATTATATTTGATTCGGCTAAGCATAAAAACGTAGAGTAAACTCAACCAAATATTTCAAATTGGAAATCAACATAATGCTAAGAATTTCGTAGCAAAGTGCTACGAAAATCGTAGCACCTCTAAACGTCGTAGCAAATGCCTTTACTACGTCTCAAAGTTTTGGAAAGTTTTAATTAAAATATAAATAATTTTATATTATCTCATATTTAAGAAAACAGTGTAAAATTTTTATTTTAAAAACCTAATTTCATTTTATTCAAATATATTAAACCTACTTATGAGTAAATCTCTTTAAGTTATATATCATGATAATACATTATGAATTCTACATTTAATTTTTAGGCAAATGCCAAAAAGCGCTTGAACTTGCCTTCATAGAAATTAACTTTCGCCTTAACGTCTTGGAGCCTAATTCGCACAACCTGATTATTTAATTTTATCAGCATCTGACCTTTGTGCATTAGGTATTCCTGCTCTTTAAGTGGCAATCTCGAGAAACGGAAAAGTTTTTTCCATCTATTTCTTCAGCCTCACGTAAGCAAGACAAGTTTTGGTAATTTGAAAGGTTTTATCTAGATGGGAAAACCTATTTCGAGAACAGGTTATCAGGGGTATAGACCGGACGGAAACTTTTAACAACCTCACCTTATTGATATGGGTATAAAACCTTTTATATTTCTGTTTATATCTCAAGTTAGTAAATCCCTTGTTAAACTTTAACCGGGCTGCCTGAACTAAGTTTATTTTCCAGAAAGTTTTTCTTCTAAAGTACTTTTTAAAGCGAACGTGTTAGCTATTTCTAGAAAGATTTTGTCATTTTGTTTTCCACGAATAGTAAAGTATTCGATTATGTTGTTAATCTTGCTGTGGCCTCTTTGTCTACAGGATTGTTGGGGATTAGAGTTTCGGCTTGGGTCAAATTATTCCAGAGCTAAACCCGTAACCCCACATAAGTTGGCTTTTTAAATTCGTGCTTTTTGGTATCCTCTGAATCCTTAGACAGGGCCTATCTGAGACGTCTTTCATGAGCAGAGGAGACCACAATACACGTAGACTGAAGGACTGTGATTAAGCATCTCCACAAAAGTTACTAAGACATGTTAAGAGTCTTGTTAATATTTTTTTTTATAAAAAAAATTACTACCTGCATAAGCACTTTCATCTTTTTTTTTTTATTATGTTGCACTTCATTTTTCTCTTGTAAGTGAATATTTTAAGTTCTTAAGATAATTAAATAGATCTTAAACCCGAAGAGTGTTAAATGAGGCAAGATATTTTTTGTCCTTTTTTGCCTAAAAATACACCATATCATCATCATAACAACCTGTATTACGTTACACTTCTTTTCTCCCTAAAATAACCCATTTTAAATCAATGAGTTTTGGTATACACTTATATATAAGCCAGCGCTGCTACCATTCCTCTAGTCTAGTATAAAAATCCCTAATTCAGTTTGCAATTCTCAACTGTAGATTATGGGTTGGTTCTATTTTAAGGCAGACACCTACACCACTAAAATTATTATTTCATTAAAGAGTTGTATTCATACTGCTTGTAATAAACTGCTCGGGTATGCTCGGGGTTTCTCTACGTGATCGAATCAGAAATGAGGAGATACGTAGAAGAACGCGGGTCACCGACATAGCCCAGCGGATTAGCTCTTTGAAGTGGCAATGGGCTGGCCATATAGCGAGAAGAACGGATGGCCGATGGGGCCGAAAAGTTCTCGAGTGGAGACCACGGATCGGAAAACACAGCGTCGGACGTCCACCAACAAGATGGTCAGATGATCTGATCAAAGCTGCCGGTTCACGATGGATGCAAGCTGCATCCGACCGAAACAACTGGAGATGTTTAAGGGAGGCCTATGTCCAGCAGTGGACGTCCGATGGCTGAAATGATGATGATGATGATGATGATGTAATAAACTGATTGTATAGTTAACGTACGATTTAATCAACCGATTGTACAGGTGTAACAGGACTTACACATCTCACAAGCTACTGCATAATCTACAACTCGGTACAAACTAACAGGCATGAATCCCTCGAGTGTAGTCTATAGATACATAGGTATATCTATAGGCATATAGTATTCAAACGTAAGCACTGAATACCAGCATGGTTAAATGCTTGCTTTGATGGACTTGCACTAATCGTATGTGAATGAATGTACGTTGAATGGGTGTACCATAGCAAGACTTATTTCAATAGATCGATTAAAATATACCGCTTTTAGTGTGAGGTTAAATAGTGCCGGTGGTTTATATTTATTTTATAAAAAAATTCTACGTGTTAAAAAGTGTCGATGGTTTCTATTTAATTTATAAAATTAAAGATTGGACATTTTAAACACTGTTGGTATAAAAAGGTAGGTAATGTTTAAATAACTTTCTTGAAATTATTCAGGTAAGTGTGCTATCGCGGAATTAGGTAGTAAGTAAATAATTGTCTTTTCTTAAATATTTTGCGTTCATCTTGTATTTCCACGATTCTTAATTTTTTAACTTTAGTTACGTAGACGTACCGTTTTCAAATTACATTATGGCTTAGCTAAAGACTGTTTTACTCATAGCCTAGCACAGTCAAACAATTCTCGGCTTAATCCTATAGAAGTAGGTAAAGCTTACAAATACGAGATGCACACTCTGCTAAAATAATTACGGCGAGCGTACTGCGGCTGCTAGTGACAAAACGCATGACGTGTTGACACGTTCAAAATTACATTACGTTGTGCCCTGTCTACGCTGTTATTCTTTGAAAACAATCAACTAAATATAGTTGAACACAAAAGTTACGCCACGAAGTTACCGCGAATGTTCCGGATTTCGAATTCAATGTATGTAATCGCGTAATGGATTTTTTTAACCTAAAGTTTAATTGGAAGATGTCTTCTTAAATAAATTGTATGGCGAGAGTAGACGATATTTCACAGTGGCATTCATAATATGAATATACTTAACTGCAGAGGCTACAGTGAAGAGTTAGTGGTATAAAAAAATTGTGTCAGACAAAACTCTTTGAACTGATTAACTGATCAATTCAGAACTAAAATATAAATTGCCGGCATAGGCCTCTGATAAATTGATTTATCTATCTAAATAAAATAAAGCTGAAATTGTTGGAGAGATATCTTAGAACCAGGAAAAGGACATAGGATACTTTTACAGCGGGAAAATATAGCTATAATATAGCTTTTAAAGAAAGCTAGTTTATATTAAAAGTTGCTTGTATCTATCTGCCTTTAGCCCGCAGTACAACCAGATTAGTTGGTTCCTTTTCATCTTATTCGTGGAATCTAAATTGGTCTGTAATGATTATGTAACTTATTTAATATAACTTGGTTTATTTCAACTAAGATGAAACAGTAATTGACAAATTTGGAGCGATTATTGTTCCTTTCTGAGAATACTTCTCCAACTGAATATTCCAAACGAACATAATTAAAACAGAAAACCATTTCATGGTAACGTTAAACAAGATATTTCCACATTTATAACTTCCATAGAATCACTCCGAATTTATTTTCGTAAAAATTCCCGAGAGTTTACTCGGAAAATTTCAGCAGTTCAGTTCCAGCCAAAATAACCGCTTGCATAAAGGAAACAACAAAAAGCCAGTTTCAAGATATCTGATAAAGATGCGGGTGCATAGTCCCGCTCGTTTGCGGGAGTGCCATCTATGATCCAGCTTAGCGCTTTATAATGAGCTCTTGGAAGATCCAGAAGCTATTAGGCTGCGCTCATGTGAACATGCTCGATACAAGCTAAAACGATGCTTGTATAAGAATCACGTAGAAGTAACAACGTAACGATGGTTGAACGTGTGATGTTCCGCTCATAAGAGGTTAGCTATTGGATTACTTACCCTATTTGCGGCAAAGATATGAAAGTAGATTAGTTTTTACTGTATAGTTCAAACTTTAGACTATTCTTGATCGAAATTCTAAATGTACGTAGGTTTTCGTATCCACGCCTTTATTAGAACTGGAGTCTTGGATAGCTGCCCACTGACAAGAGTTAGGTCTTTATGCCTAATTTTGGGTTTCCTTGCGGAACTACCATTTACATATAATAGGCGATTAAAACTGTTACTAAAATTGGTGGATATTTTAAATAAATATACAATTCACTCGGCAACATCTAGCCCTGTGGTGAGATTGTAGCTTGTATGTAAGACATCTGATAGGGCATTAAGTCCCTATTACCACAAAGAATTAAAGTATAGTTCGGGTTTATATTTGTATGACATGATACAAAATTGAATGAAAAACACACGTTTAAAACTAGTCTACGAAACACTTGATCGCAAAAGCGACAAACCTAGACGTTTGTCGCTTTTGCGATCATGAGAATAGAACTACTAACACTTGGCCGGTACTTGCATTTGTAAGTTAAACTATGCTTTTTTTACATAAATAATTTATTTAACACTAATGTGAACGCCCGTTAGTATTCTTGTCAAGTCTCAACACTTGAGAAGCGCCGACACATCGTATCACATTAACGACTATAAAATACTACACTGCACCTTATTTATCTTAATAGGTGCATTAAAGCAGACCCGCGCAGTTTTAATGAGAGAATTCTATATAACATCATCATCACCCCTATTTACGTTCCCACTGGTGGCACATTGGGCTTCTCTTTTGGCGTGAGAGATTAGGCCTCAATTTACTACTCTGGCCCTGTGCGAGTTGGTGAATGGCACATATCCTTTTAACTGTTCAATCAACTAGTTAATATATTTAATTCTATATAACTTACGCTGATAATCGAACTAATATATATTTTATAACACAAGGGCACAACTACGGAACGCAGCTAGTCAGTAATAAAACACAGTTGATCCCCATTTAAGTACATAGTTAACTTGAGAGAAAGCGCATTATAGAACCTCTGCTTAGCGATCACTAGTCGTATGCAAATCGTGTGTACAAAGCCGATTACATGCAAACCCTCTTGGTACAAGTAGCTCTCAGTGAGTGTCTAGATCTAGCCAATTACTAGGTATCAGATAGAATTCAGAGATATGGAGGTATTCATAAACGTGAAATCTACGAACCTTTTTACAGTAAAATATGGAGGTATGTTGAAGAACTAGGGCTACCGACAAAGTCAAGACGATTTGCTCGGTAAAGTGTCAATGGGCTGGTCTCGTAGAAAATAATTGTCCGATGTGGCAAGCGAAGAGTCAATCCAACAAACCATCGATGTGACAAGATGAACTGATGATTTAGTAAGAGCTCCTGGTTCATGGTGGTTTCAAGCAGCCTCCGACCGAAATGACTGGGTTTTTTCTAATTATATAGTTCATAGGCAGTTAAAATCACTGGGTAACCATTGAAAAGCCACCGGAAGATAATTAGCTTGTAAATAATAATCCACTGCTGACCTTGAACTTCTTAATAATAATAAGAAGAGAGAAGAGAGATGAATTAAATCCATCGGCGCATGTTAAGCCGTCAACGCAACAATAATAGCTACTTAACAACTTCATATTCATCAAAAACAACGATTCAATAATCAAATTTACTATATCACTCTGGGTTTATACAAAATTCATGAGCACACGATCGAAAACGTACTACTATCTTAGTCCTTTGAATATTCCATGAAAGTTATGTGACAAAAAGTTTACATGGTAAAGAGCAGAGTGTGGTTTCATTAGACGGTGGAATTTGCATGTTATTCATTAGTTGGTGGGCGGACTCCAGTTCGGACGTGGCGGCCAAAATGTACACTGAAGAGCTCAAACTAATTACTTTCATTACAAAGCGATCAGAGCGTTCGAATTTCCTTATAGTTCGAATTTCCTAACATTGGCAGTACTTGTGTTGGGTCCTACTTCTGAAACTTTATACTCTACTAGCTGACCCGCCTGGGGCTTCGCCCGCTTTATTTCCATGTTTTTCTAAACTTCTGTTGCTAACTACTATTTTTAAAGCACCTAAATCGGCCCATTCTTGAGTTATAAAATAACAACGAAAAGTTTATTTATATAGATTTGTTTTTTATTTCTTCGACCTTTGTAAGCGCTTATAGCTAATATTGTTGTATCGAAATCTATTATTAGTATTATACAATAATTAGTAGTATTGGACGACTTGATTCATAGTCGTTAAACCATATGATAGTCATAGTAGTGTATACATTTTCTATTTTTAATAACACAATAATAACTAAGAAACCCAAAAGACTGTATCATATTTTAATATACCTGTATACAAACAAATAAATGATTTAATTTGACACTAGTCAAACCAAATAAGCTTTTGAGCTTATTTGAAATAGAAAATAACTAGCGTATATTTGTACAATTCATGTGGGCCCATAATCATATTGACATTACAGCTATACCGGCCAGAACAAACATTTCTGTGTTTAAGCTTGTGTAAAATTACTAAAGGAGTAAACAGATTCCCTACGACCCTCGTCTCCTCCGAAAGTGTCATCGCCGTGCCGCGGGGATTTTTGCAACAACTTGCAAAACTTTCGTATTTATAATTTTGTAAATGCTAATGAGGTTTTCGTTTTAGCTTTCTTGTAAAGTTTCTTGTAGTGCTAAATTGCTGTTGTTCAACAATTTGAATAAGTTTGATTGTAATTCGCTTTATGTTTTGAAGACATTGTTTCGACGTTTTAGTTGAAAAATTTCTGACAGATTATTTTACAAAAATATAAATGTTAATATAATAATCTATTAGTACTTAAATTGTCACTGTCTACTGCCATTTCAACCAGCTTGAATCCAGACCCTTAAGCGGTCTACACACCAAAGCCGGCGGCCCGCCGGCACAGCCCGCCGGCTTAGTGCCGGCGCGGCGGGTTAAACCAAGGCGGGTCAATGTTGAAGACCATAGTTTTTCTACGTTTCTCCTTATTATAAGTAGATACTAATATATAGTAATAACAGATAATTGTTTCGCGAGATATTTGACAATATTTATTGTATAATAAATACTAATAAATATATAATTATTATAAAAACCAACAAACCGTATGGTAAGCGTGGAGATTATACCAAATCCCTCAAAACCCATGCCCATTAATGGGACGTTAGGTTAGACTTCTATATCTGCTCTGTGGGTTAGACTAACCTAACAGGATAAACCTAACGTCAAATAAAGAACAATTATTATTCTTAAAAATACGAATATTTGCACAAATTATAACTTTAATTATAAAAGTGTCTAAAATGTATCAAAATATCTTGAACTTAAACAAGACAAAAGGTCTTCTGATAGTTTCTAATGTAAGTTACAAAATTATTACAACGCTAAATTCAGGTAGGTGATTCAAACTTTGCCCGGGGGCTGTAACACAAAAGGTAGAACTTCTACAACCAGATTGTGAATCTCAGAACAAGTCATGCTCACTATCAAATTAATTTACACTTAACCGGAGTATTCAGCTTAGTTAGACTTTAGCAGGTTGAAATTCCAAATCAGAATACTACCAGTGAGATATGTATTTCTGATCGTGAGTTTAGTCTGTATTCTTGTATTGTAGCTATTAGGAACAACGTTCAATATTGCTACAAGGTAAGAGCCATATTGAAGATTTAAATAACTAAAAAGTAAGTTTTTGAAGGTCTGCTTGCGATGCAGGAGGTTGCGGGTTCGATTCCCGCCGTGAGAGACCTTCACCCGCTATGACACATTTCGTCAATAATAAACAATCAGAATTGATTGCGAACCAACAATGACGCTATTTTCGTAAGTAAATCCTAACTAATTGTAGAATCCCGCTGATTTCACTTCATTTGTATGCGACGGCCACTTTTGAATAGTCTTCTAATTAAAAAGAGTCTCCTTTGTCATGTAGATGCGTTTGGCTTCATAAAGCAGACGCAATCACGCTTCTAAAACCCATCGAATAATTTCGAAGTCAAAACCGCCAAGTGTTTCTTTCAAGCTCCTTTTCACAGTTTAATTAAGGATCTTTTCACAAATGAAGACGAAGAAATGTAACTTTAGAAATTTGAAGTGAAAGGAAATAAAAAACAAATTGATTGAACCTTTACGGGATTGATTTTTTTAACTATAGAAAAGCAATTTACTGATAACCTGCATCATACGATTGCTCGTGTGTATATACTTTATACGTGTATATATACAGTGTGTAAAGTTGACTACATGAAAACACAGGTGTATGATAAGTGTTATCAAAATAACCAATGTTATCAAATCTTAAATAAATTCATAACATAATGTGCTTCAGGAGCTTAAACACTTTTCGAGTAGTGTGTTCGTAGTACTTTATTACTATTACATTGGCATAGGTGCAAAAACTTATTCGCTAAAGATTGATTAAAATCTGCCGAATAACTAGTGTCCATCAATTTGTTAATTGGACATGTTCGGTAGACTTTTTATAGCACTAGAGAAAATGAATTCAATGCAATTCCTCTCGGCGTCGAATCTTAACTTTTCTTTATCATCGTTGAATTGACAGTTTACGCAATTTTTTCTAACGGTAACGATCGCTTTTTTCCGTAAAACTTTAGACATTATCCAATTTAACCGTCAAAAAATCAAAGAAACTTGAAAATAATTCCCTAGTTCTCTCACTTTTATAATAGTCTCGAACAAAAGTAGAATATATCGGATTTTTATATCTGATTCAAGTCAGATCCTATTGAGACGCGGAGACCCCAACTCAAACGCTATTTGGAAGTTGACAATATATGGGAAATTGTCAATATGCCCCTGAGGAACCTGTTGCCATCCAGTTTTATTAAATATACTTCTAACGAAATGTAATATTAAAAGCTAAACCTACTCATTCACAAGCAATTCCATCTTTAAAAAGCCTAGGTAAAACAATTATGTCTGTCTGAAAAAATATTTTAGAACAATAAGATTAAAATTAAGTCTTAGTTTTAGAAAGTATTATATTTATAAAAAAATTGGAATTGAGATGTTCATAAATAAATAAATTTTGCTCGATAATTCACACAGCAACATTTAGCCCCATAGCAAGCCTGTGTTACGGGTACACATAAACCTAATAAAATACACCCATAGATTTTTTTGAATATATAGAGTTAAAACAGACAATAAATATTATGAAATGACTTAGTAGTAAGCATAATATAATGCCCAAAAAAAATCAATTATGTAGATACCAATAGGTACGTAAATGACATCGAATTCAATCAGTCCTCATCCAGCCGCCTAGATTCGTTCATAGAAAATTGTACCTTATGATATAAAGAATTTTGCTCGCTAAATCCTGTCTGAATGTGACTGACAGACACGTATGGTAATAGAGGTGTGATTTGCGCTCATGAGATTCAATTTCACGTGGTGAATGATTGACGGGCACATTATGCAGGTGTTCAGTCCCCACATAATTTACTATTTTATCATTCTTTGGGACGTCGTTTGTTTCGCAAATGTGATTAGGTTTAATATTTTAGCGGAAGACAGAATATTGAGAAGCTTTTAGTAAGAGCCCGATGGAATACATGAAGTGTGAAATTCACATTTAATGCATTTTAATATTATGTTATTGCGAAGTTGCAAAATTTTTACCTTGACTGCGAGACTAGAAGGTTCAAGTCCCGTCAGAAAAAAAATATATTATTATTATTTTCTTTAGACTGATTTATTATTGATTATAGGTAATTTATTTTAAAGGACACCCGTAATATCATCACAATCTAGCTAGATAAAATACGTAGATGTTTGAACTGTATAAGAATCTATCTAATGGAATAAGATTACATTATTGTAAAAGTAGTACATAAAAAAGAATGTGCCCAATAATACTTAGCCACTCGATTATCGGTTAATCCATCGAAACTCCACAATCCAGATAACAACCAATTCTTTAACGAATTGTGAATAGCAAGCAATTGTAGTTGGGAGTTGGCAACAAAGGTGTATGAGAAAATAATGTTTGAATGAAGTGCTATTGTTACTGCTTCCCACAAAGAAATCTCTTGAAAAATACTGCTAGAGTTTATTCAGCTGGAATAAGTTTCATTTCATCCAGCTCAGATTGCATGATGGAATGTATTACTCATACATAATATTTTTTATCGATTTCAAATCTCCTTTATAAAAGTAAATTCTTGGAAGCCATATTGTCTGTAAGTTAAGGACTTCGAGAGGCTACGGGCACAAGCGGGTAAGCACCTAACAGTACAAATGGGTCAATATTCCCCTTTTTGATCTTAAAAGTTCATAAAGAGTACCACCCGGGATAGCGTGCAAGGAAAATGTTAAAGCAACGTAAGTGTAACCCAAATTGCTTTCCTGTTCAATGTAGAGAAAAGTAGTGATACAAGGGCGGGACACTAAGGACGGTCCAGTTTTTCCCAAAAATTTAACGGAGGGTTTTCTACACAATTTTCTAAACAACGGGTATCCTCATTCGAGTTGTATTATGTGAAAAATTCGCATGAAATTTCCGTGAGATTCCGCGGAATGGCTCAATGTGAGTGAAATTCTCTAGAGTTCAATACATTCGAATATCCTTTTGCGATTGGAGTGACACAAAGCGTATTGTTACAGACGAGGGGTTTCTATCTGCAGCCGTTTTGTCACGAGCACTTTCAAACGAGCATTGTCTCCAGCGCTGGAGCCCACTATCGCCGGCTGGATAACATTTTATACAAATATTCGTGGACAGGTTGCAAATATTCCCGTTCAAATCGACATCTTACCGCCGACAGGTTATAGAGCAGGTTTAAAGTAAATTTTCTGAATATTTACTTCAATTTGCTCGTGTAAAGGTAACGAGGAAATATAACCTGTTTTCGTGGTTTTAAATTTTTAAACTTTTAACACTTTATTATATTATTTATCACTTTGTTATTTATCTAAACCCTATCAATAAAATATAGTCAATCTTATTAAGATCATCTAATAATGTATCAGATACTACAATACTTACTGATAAGGCCTATGATATTATCTGATCTGATACCTACAGACAGTCCTACAGCCGCTCTAAGCTAAGGCCAAATATATTATCTTACCCATGAAACATTTACAAACCTACACTACACTACTACACTACACCTACACTAATTGATTTGATATTATAATGTCTATAAAAAATGAATATGTAATATCTTATTTATTTAAACAATCATTTAAATATAATCGCGATATTAAAAATATAGCTGAAAATTAAACTACTTGAAATGGGGACGATAATCTTGCACAATGTAGACGACAAGTGAAATAAAGACATTGTTGTGTAGTGGTAACAACTCCAAGAAATTGCTTAATGACTCGCTGCCATCGTAAAACTATATTTTACTTGAAAAAGAGCCCGAATGAACAGCAGACAGTAAAACTGTTATAAAACACGATATAAAATCCTACATTAACAATCTCTCGAAACTAAGAAATATCTAAATTGAGAAAACAATACACAGAGAATTTTACTGTTTTTTTTTAATTGTTTGTTTTATCTGCATCGCTACATCCATTAATCCGTTATCATAAAACATTCTAATACCATCATCCAAAGCCAAAAAAAAAATATTACGTAACCGATTTCATTAGAAGTATGGGCATCAACATCATATCAACCCATATATGCCCTACTATGGACATAATAATTTATTCATAATTCTTAGTGGTAGGTTATTACAGTTGGTATACATAATAATTTAATTCTTAAATAATACAATTGGCTAAACCAGGAAAAACCTTTATTATAGTCTAAAAGATGCATACAATCTAAGAATATCTCCTTATGATGAAACTAAGGATTGTAGCAAATGTCTAAGTAATAATCGACTTTATGATTGAGATCAAGCGTCAGCGTAGCACTTACCGCCCTACTGAACTTCTATGATTACCGTAGTCTAATCAAAATTGGTTGCTCATCAAAGTTTTGCTCAACTATATCCTCTCATATACAAACGTCTCAAACAACTCCGTGACAGAGCTCATCAAGTTGTAAAGTAACTAGGAGTCGTCGTATTTTGAGTTAAAAGAGTGCCGTATCTATTTTACAGCCATTCTCAGGCAAGGAGGACACAGTCCCTCGTTAAAACTCTGACCGTTCAGTAAATCTTACGGGTTTACGATTCTACAAAAATTGGGGCAGTTCCCACCATCGGCTCCTTCCAACCATTGTACGGATAAACCATCCGAAGTATTCGTGTAGTTTAGTGCTAGTAAATTTATGTTATTACCACCCCGCTCGTTTTTACTGAGTGTTGGTTTTGTTTCTGCATATCATTTACCGAAACTACCAAGGGTCCACCTACATCGCCTCATATCTTTTGAGTTATTGGAAGATGAAGGTAATGTTTATATAATTTTTTTTTTTCAAACATTTTACATCGGTATTGGCAGAATTTCAGCTGAGATTCTGTGCAATAAATCTTATAGAACAGTACAATGTATTCTAGATGCTGAGATTTAACCCAAAAATTACTAAAACTTTTTCCAGCTTGCTGAGTTGAGCGAGAAGTCAAAAAACTGACCAAAAATTATTAGCAAAATCTAACAAAACGTAGAAAGGTTAAGTAGTTCTAATAAAGTAATGCGTTTAGCATTAGACCACATTAAACAAATCGAGATTAATGCCTCTGCAAAGCTGAAATGAAACGGCAACTAATGAATGTTGAATGAGAACCATACATCTAGCGACGTTAGATTATAATGTACTTTATGTGGAAGTTTTAGGGTCGAAAATAGGTGAGATGGTTGATCGGTCCCGTGTATTATATTAATCGCAGGGTATTTAGTATTCAGACGAGTGGAACACCTGTCGCTGCCGCAATCAGCCGCCGCGGGCATTATTTTATCATTACCCAGACAATATTCCGTGATTTTAATACGTGCGCTTGGTTAATGTCTAGCTAGCAGATTATACATTGAATCATTATTTAATCATCGCCGTGTTTTAGTCATAATGTATCTACAGATAAATACGTAACTTACGGTAAGTAAAGGTAGGTCGGCTTGAAAATGAAATAAAAGTTCCAGTTTACGCAAGCGAAGTTTTTCTGCGGCCAGTATACAAATAGTGGCACAACTCACAAGAACTAAAGGTTGAAAAAGTTGCCTTTGTTGTACGATAAAACTTTGTCTCTGTAGTTTAAGAAACTTCGTCGCCAAAAATGTAATAACTTGCAGTGGAAGAAAAACAAATGAATCTCCACGGGTTCATTGACCCAGCGTTGACATTATTCCTGTGGCCAGACTTTGGAGTGAACAAATAAAATCTCAGAATAAACTGCGAAAGTTCTGAAAGTATTGGCGTAAACAACGGAAAACAATTTTAAAGTGGAAAACTGACAGCGTTTTCGTCGAGTTGGCGAGAGATGGCGAGATAGCATAAAAACTAGGAATGGCAGCACTCGTATAAATGCACTCACACGCATTATGTCTGGTATTTCCTAGGAACGTCTATTTACGAGAGAGTAGTTTTATTTCGTGTCGTGAAGAACTCGCTTTATGAAATGTATGAATTCTGCGAGCAATAAGGCTTGTATTGCAATGAAACGAGGACCAGTATGCATCTCAATGAATATATCAATAGAGGAAAGAAAAATATTTTAATATTGGCGTGTCCGGTGCATAAGTTAACACAACAAATATATAATTTTATTTTCGTGTTTTAGTTGGTGATCTTAGTATAAATATAATAATTTTACTTACTTTGTAGTATCAGCAACAACAGTTACTGTAAAGACTTTACATCCAACATACCTGAGAACGTTAGTACTTTAGAAAACAAGACCACTTTATGTAGCACGTTTTCCTTTAGTGTTTCATGTCCCATAATGTGTCCACGGAGAGTCAGTCAGGGTACAAAATAAACCACACGCGGAACTTTCTAATCTTTAAAGTTTTTCCAACACAAACCCGGAACACTCATCCGTCTCGCAAATGTACTGAATTCTCTTTCCACAATGTTGCAACAAATAACTTTTTTGACTGCGACTTTTTACTCACAATCTTTTGTTTGGATTGACCGTAAAAAGTTTAACTTACTATAGATAAACGGATAAGTTTTGCGAAATGGCACGTTTTTTGGGATTCTTTGTGTATATTGTCGGAAGTAAATATGCATTTAACATTCTGCTTTTATTAAAAGACAGTCTTTTGTTTTTTCCTTAATTAACTGAGCAAGAGAACTGTTTTAGTTTTGTGAGTGGCTTATATTGCTTTCGTCTTTTCATAGTATGTCAGTTTGTACCTACAATAACTCTCCACCAAAACCCCAGTAAAACGTCTTTATTACAAAACTCCAAATTGATTTGCATTTGTCGAGCGGATTTAACAACAAATGCCCCAATTCGAGAACGACATCACTCAAACAGCATTTGCCGAGGCATAATGACGAGAAATCGAACAAACATGAATTTGCATTGATAGATGTGCCATTAAAAGAACCGGGAACGTTTTGATTGATGGCGCGTCGTCGTGGCTTGGATTACGTACCGCGAAACGCGATATCGGTACGTGAACTCTATGCATTAACATTTTTGCTGACTCAGCCGATACAATTTCGTTATATTTCAAATCATCGATGAAAGGGGTAGTGATATTAGTGTTTTAGGTATGGAACAAATCTGTCTGCTCATCTTTGTGTTAATTCAAGCACTGCGTGAGGCCACGAGGCCGTAGCGCGTAAATTAGTTTTTCTCTATGAAATTTATAATTATGAAAGTAGTATTTAGCGGTATTTTGAGTGATAGGTCCAGGCATGAACAATAAGAAATTAAGTTTTTAAACGGGGTAAAGCAGTTAAACCTTGTCAAATAGATTGCATTTTTTTGACATATAACTCAGAAATAAAAATAATTAAAAGTTTTTTATCAAACAGGTGCTTAGGTTTGAAAATGTTTAAGAATATACATTTTAATGAAAATATTAAATATGAAGAAATATATGGAGTACTTAAATAAGTTTACCGACATCTCTTATCTTATTATTATCATTTCAGCAACCTGAAGTTTCATATAAAGCAATATGCAGATATTTGAAACGCAATACGTTGTTTAAACGATTTCGGCAGAGTCAACATGAAAGTTATACCGTAACATGAACTCCAGTAAATGCGCTACAAAAATTAAATTTACTATAGACATAGGTACCACACACGAAATCGACGCTAGCTAGATATTTAGGTTCAATACTATCGACTCTCGAATATTAGTTTCTCTTTCGCTTTGACTAAAACCAAAATTACTTTTACGATTGGCTTGCAAGTTTACCCAAAGGAAAACCTTCCATTTACTAACCAACATAAAACTCATATAAAATATGAGAGGTGTTATAGGATAATGAATATTGTTAAACTTTTAATAATTATTTAAAGGCTGCACAATTTGTTCAATCATAAAATAGTAATAAAAAAAACAAGCTAAGGTTAAAGATTTTATTATTTACACTGCAGCTTCACTGTAAATAACAAAATATTTAGCCTCGTTCTTGTTCCATTCCATGGTTCTCTGTATGGATCATAGAGTTATAAAATTTTTATAATACTCTATACTATAGTTAAAGTGACTAGCTACTATTCCCAGAAGTTCATAGCTGAATCATACGCTGAAAGTATTACCAACCCCACCAATCGAATCGAGTGCGGGGTGTATGAGTAACCGAAAAATTGATACCGCTGAACATAATATAAATCAAACAAAACCTGGAAGATAGATATAATGCTTTTTCTCCCTGAAATTGTCCCGGTGACGCCATTTATTGGTGTGTTTGGGTGCGGCCGGCGCCTGTCTACCTGCAATACTTAAATGACTGCTACATTATGGAGAAGCGATGTTCGTACCGTCTTTTTGTGGGGAACCCACCCCTGTTATTTTTCTTGTAGTTTCCCGCTACTAATATAACTTATCGCTAGCGTGGTCTGCAGACTACTTTCGGTTATTTTTACCCAGATTTGTTTTTAGACATCTACAGTGTAATAGGTAATGGCAATTCATCAACCAGTAAGATTCGATTGCTATCAAAAAAATATATATGATTCTAAATTATTTGATGTCAATTTTATTAAAATTTACATGTTACATAATCCAGTAAATTAATTTATTGACCAATTTTAGAAACTGTCGAGTAGTGATCTAATTCACAAAAACATTGACATGTCTGTAAGAAAAAATAAAATCATCTGTTAAAAACAAAATATAAGACAGATAAATGATATGAAAGCTAAGTACGTGTCAGGCCACGCTCAAAATATATTACCGCATGGGAGGTAATGTTAAATCATTACGTGCAGCGCTAGATCAACGGAGCAGCGTATTTAAATCAGTCTGTTCCAAATTTGATTCAAATCCGTTTTCAACACTAACTAGTGAGAACTAGCGTTGGCTTAAATATACGGTAATACTAAAACCACAATGCTAAATCATTTCATCAAGTTAAAAACAAATATAAATAATTTAGTTTAAGGAGTTTAGTTTGTAGATATACTTTAAATAATATTTATCTATATAGGGTCTAAGTAAAATGAAAAGCCTAGTAATTAGTAACCATTTGAATTATATTTTATAGCTGTATTATTAAAACTTATTTTAAATCAAATATGACAAATCCGTATAAAATTACAGCAATCAAGGATGTACAGTTACTGTTGTAAATGAGCCGATAGACATACTGACTCACAGCATTACAATAAAGACTCTTTGATAGAACTCTTAAGAACAACAATTGTTGAATATTTCCGTAAATATTGATCAGAAACACGCTTTATCCATCCTGTTTATCGCTGTTTACAATAAAACACCATGGAAAAAGTCCGAAACACAAAACTTTTCAGTTTACAGCCACGAAATTGAGCAAAACCACACAAATTAACTTTTATCGATATCGGAACCGTAGAAGTGAATAAAGAAGTTAAATAAAATAAGGTTTTGTGGGGTGAGGTGAGTGAGGCGTCCGAAAGTTCGGCAGGTTGAGCGATAAACGTGGATTTATGTGGGCGCCACCGCCGCTGCGTCGACTCGGCATAACAAGCTGAAAGCATTGCTAGGATATACCTCTGTAACTGTAACTACCCTTTTGTAAACAATGCCGGATTCGGTTAGTTAAAACTACAGCACAAAGGATTTATACACTTTAACGATATAACATCGTGAACAGTGACCGCGCAATAAAACATGTACAGTGCAGACATTACTATCAGTCAAGAAAACTCGAGGTTACTGCCATTATAATTATATTGGCTCCTATTTATATACAAAAACTATCTAACCCGCTCACGGTTTCGCCTGCTTTATTCCCATATCAGCCCAGCCGTTCTTGAGTTATAAAATTACAATGATTTCACAATTAAAGCTTAAATATTCTTTCCGTTTCGTATTTTTATATTCAGTTACGATTTTCTTTAACATCAAATATAAGTTTTTTATTACATATTTTACTCAACAATTACTTAAATCAATGGAAGTTCAGAAAGCCAGAACGAAGATTCATCAACCTGGTTGATAAATAATCTTTGTTTCTAAGATATTTGTATAGGATTTTGCTAACATTTTTTAAATGTAACTTATGTAAATGTCGGCAGTGATTCACGCCACCGAGGTGTTATCCGCGTGTAAAAGGAAGTCCTTGTTTTATGTATGAGGCCTTTTCAATTCATTTGGACTGTACCTTTGTCCCTTCCGGGTCACTTATTTATTGCTGGATGTATCGCGCTAAATCTTGTGCGTTCATGAAACTCAATACAAACAATTTCGGCTATTGTCTATGACCCTCTTCTCATTGCAGATTCTTTAGAAGGCAAATGATTACCATAATCGACAAAATATACTGTAATATGTAATATATGTATAGTAGGTATCATACGTAGAACACTTATAAAAACAAGTTAACGATCTGATTTGCCACCAGTTTTTAATTTTTTTTATTACCTGCCCTGCAGTCCACAGAAAATAGCTCGAGTAACTCTGCATTTTTTTGTATTTAAATATTTCATATTTTTATTTGATAAAACCTTATTTCAGAAAAAGCTATTATACGTTAGCAATTAACATACAGTTATTTACGTTTCACCAGAATAAACCGCTCTAACACAACATCAGTTCTAGAATTATTTCAAAGCAATGTTTACGCTTCCACGAGGCTCCTGATTCTAAAGTTAGGACGCCGCTCCGTGGTCTATTGTAATTCATGATGTAGTGCACCTAACTACAAAGCAATATAAAATACTGCGACACGGTACTCCAGCACACGTAATTTGATATTCATAACACGTGCAATCGTGAACGCCGTTCAGCAAAATAGGAAGTGTAATAAAATATTTCTGACTGAAATGTTATAAGTTATAACTGAAATAGAGTGCAGGTCATAAAATGCTAGTTTTATAGTTCTAACGTTATTTTATTGCAAGCTAGTTAATAACGATACTTTGCTGTGCTCAACGATTTTAGAATCGCTTTTCGCGCCTTGCATGTCGCGATATCCAAACCATACCAGCTACTTTCCTACGTAAGCAATGCGAGTAAAATGTACGGCGCGCGACATACATATATATCAAGATTACCTACATAACAACCATGCCATAGACAATCTTGTAAACTCTATGAGTTCCTAATATCCTTATTTGTTGGTATGCGGGGTTGACGTTGCATGGTGACTTTGAAATCCTCTCCGAAACTCTCCAACAACACTGCACGATAGCCAATCACAAAAGTCTTATGAATGTATTTGCAAAGCTACAGGGAGCCATGTACATAAATATATATATTTAGAACCCCACATTTTATCTTTGCAATACGAATATAAACATTAAACACATATCGAGATAGGATTGGAAATATAGAATACTGCATACACGGTAACGTAAGGCAAAGGTTCTCTTCCCCGCCAATATGTTTCAATTTAAACTAAGCCGCTTGTCGATACGAGCTTGCCTCAGAAAATCTCACTACCCCAACAGGATTCATCTATAAAAACATTCTAAAATAAACACCTAAAACAAGTTGCAAATAGCTCAATAATAACGTATATTTAAAATAAGCTGCCACAACTATAACAGGGCGCTAACATTGATTTTAGAAGCATTCCATAATCACAAATTGCCATAGATAAATAATGGAAAGCCATCAGTATTCTGATTGCATTGAATATTATTGCCAGCCTAATTTTGCTGCAGCTTGAATTTAAATTAAGCGCCTACGATTTGTAACTTGTTTCAATCGTAATGTAAAATAAAATAACACGACTTCCAACTCGATAAAGCAAATCCATCTGAGATAGGTAGATAGTTGTAATCTAAATCCGAATACGGAGATTTCGCTGAACTTTTGTAGGGAAATAAAAAATTTACAGTACAAACAAGCAATCAGTAGCATTTGCGAGCGAGCTCTAAGCAAACACCCAGCCCGTAGAAGTGCTTCTCAAAGTCTTCTTTCGATTCTTCCAATGTATTTTTTTTACCCAAATCGCAGCAGTCCTTTTAAAGCTCTTTTAAATGCGAATGTGGGGACCGGAAGGCTGCACTTTATCCGTAGATGGAAGATGGGATTAGACTATTTAGACGGTAGAGTAGGCTTGAGTGACTACCGGTAGGTCAATAATATGTCTACGACAGATGGCAAGGTATGTATTACATTTTATAATAAACTTTTAGGTTGAATGTTATTATTATATTTTAACTTATATAGTGTCAACCTTGGGCAGTCTTTATAAACTGCTTGTTAAAATACGTAATATATGTAATAGTGAACGCAGTTTAGTTCTTAATAATATATATTTTTGTAATTCTGTGTACCTACTGGGTTGCATGTTCAAAACCTTTAAATAAATTATTAAAAAAAAACAATACTTTCCGAATATTGTGTCTGTGTAAACCTTTTTCGTTAGAATCAATTGCAGATGACCGGTTTTTAAAGAAAGTTGTTGAGTTATCGGCAGAGCCCGTTGAGTCAGACGAGTGGGAGCTATCCATGCGTGAAGTAAAGGACGCATGACAAAATTTCCACATACTACCGTCTTCACGACCTTTATTTATGACTCTTCTAGAGAAATACATGTTTTTGAACAGATTTGGGTATAATCATGTAGGTATAATTCAAAGTGAAAAAATGTATTGAAAAGATATGTATTACCTACTCACGAACGACAAAGAATAATAACAAAACTGCAAAACTGATTAACTGTAATGAAAATTTGTAGAATTTAAATTAATCCACTATATACAATGCGCTAGAACACCGCTCCGCAACAAATTGTCGCCGTGTGGAGCCCTCTGAAAGCTCCGGGCCATTAACGAAATCAAAGTTTGAGCTGCTGTTCGCTGTTATTTCAAATTTAATTCTCTAAAATTCAAACAAACAGTTACATTTTAGTAACATTTCGTGGTCAGAGCACTTGTGATACTGAATGGCCGATCATTTTTGTTGTTAAAAAAATATACCGAAAAAATGTGTGCTTTTAATAGAAACAGAATTGGAAATTTCACTGGTCACCTGGTTTTGAATCGGAATCTCTACTAATATTATGAAACAGAAAAATTTGATTGTTTGTTTATTTGTGCGTATAAAAAATCCTCAGTGTTTACGCTGTGGCAAACTGACAATAAAACTCAGAGTATTTTTTGTCAATTTCTAAGACCTATAATGATTCCCGGGCACGTTCACCACAAACTTCAAGAAGGACTTTCTATTTTATAATAATTTACTATTACTTAATATTCTTTATGTTATTTGATATAACTTGATTCGAAACAAATTCGCACAATTAAACCCTGAGAAATAATCTGTTCTGCGTGAAAATGCCTAAATTCAAATAATTAATAAATTTGAAATGAAGCAAACTCGGAATAGACGTAAAGATTCGGATACAATTACGCTGGCGAGCAAAGCATCCCTCGGCAATGCGTCAAACGGCAATAACGTATTTTTTTCAATTACGCTGCAATTTCCATGAATCATTTTGTACCGGTGAACATTCTGGCGCGGTGCGATCTGTATCTCTGGAGCTGGTGGTCAATTATCCACTACATATCGTCGTTGTCGAGCGAGAAGTCACTAATTGCCAAAATCGTGTTTCGAGATAAACGCGTTTTAAGATTTTTTTTGGCTTTAAGCCGTAATATCTCTGTAACGCAAATAGATAGCAAATATGTTTCTTTGAGGAAAATATGGCAAATTTATCTCAATAATAAGATTTTCAATAATATTTGAAACAACCATATTTAGTGAGTAATTATAACAAATTCTTTGAGAAAAGAGCAGTTAATGACTTTTGCCAAACACTGAAATCAGATATTATGTAAACATTCGCATTCATAGTTCACTAACTCAACAGAATTAGTGAACTATTCATGCAACTTATTTAATAATGTTAACTGTGATTTGAGCGTGATTATGACCTAATGTAAGTGTTTTTCACTAATTATGAAAAATTACTTAAACTCTTTTAAAGGAGTCCACCAACAAGGTGGACAGATGATTTTATAAAGACTGCCGGTTTACGGTGTATGCAAGTTGCATCCGTGGAAGTCATATAGAGAGGCCTATGCCCAGCAGTGGACGTCCAATGGCTGAAATGATGATGATGATTGGAGATGATGTTTTATCAAAAAAATACTTACCAATAAAAGCATAATCGTGTTTAAACACTATTATGAAAACTATCGGTGAAGTTTATTATTTAATTATTAATTTGATTAAAAATAATAAGATTTCATCAAATAACAATCATCATCATTTTAATTAAATAAAAATTAACTTCCAATACAAGTATGTATAAACACTATTATAAAACTAACAACAAACATTACAAATAATAAGTTTGTTAAAAGCCAGAAAACAATCATCATTATTTAAATCATCAACACACATACGTTAATATACAATAAATATAACTTAATCTTGAAAAAGCAGCATAAAAAATATATAGTTAGCTAGTAGACTCTTATGTCAATGTTTATTTTAGATAAGATCTAATTATTCCTCTTCTGCACTTCTTCTCAAGTGTTTAGTTCGGAAAGCTTGGCCGATTCTGGATTGTCTTTTATTACTTTGAACCATTAGTAAAATTCAATAGGAATTATGTCAGTTCAGTATAGGTTCATAAAATATTCCATAACAACCATAATAGCGAATAATGTGTGTAAAATATCGTTATGAGTGTCTTCTAGCAAAATTAATAATGCTGCCTTTCAAGAAATTTTTTAAATTTTATAATATTGATTGTGTTTTAACGTATGTGGGGTAAAAATGATTTAAAATATTTAAATCATCATTTAATGTTATTTTTTCATCATTTAAAGTTTTTATGCTTATTATTTTAAAGCTTATTATTTGTAATAATGTTTGTTGTTAGTTATATAATTATAAACCTATGTGGTTTCTGGGTGTTATTATTATAATTATCTTGAATAATTTGTTATTGTTGCTAAATATATATTAATAGTGTTAAAACATTATTGTTTTTGTATTGGAAGATAACTTTTTATGTTTTTTACCTTGACATACAACAATGGTGGTATATAAATGTTACCTATTTGATTTTTAAGAAACTAATTTTAAGTAATAATGATAACTGTTCGTTTTGTTTAAAAATAATAATGTTTAAACACGTTTGTGTTCATATTAGATGTTATGTTTGATTTTTAAAATAAAACAAATAAATAGATTATGATCCCTTTAAAATAATGTTATTGATTTCTCTTAACTAGTGAAAAACATTAACATAAGGTTATACCTACTTTTGCTCAAATCACAGTACACATTACATGGATTAATGTGCCAGGTTTTTTACAAGGTCCTACTATCAAAAATATATAATATTGATTAAATATTTATAATAATATAAGAGTTATAGGTAGATATTTTAATGATATAAAAAAACTTAAAATAAATTTATAATGTACAGTAATGGAAATAATAAATAATCAAATGACAATACATAATTAAAGAATGAATTATTGTACTGTAAGTTTCGTAATTCTTGATTTCAAATAAGTGCGTTAGTTATTTTTTATCATCCAAAAATCGCAGGATGCAAGTTTTATTTCAGTATGAAGTCATTAAGATCAATTATTCATTTAAAATAGTAACAAAATCCGGGGATTTAGTTATGCACATAATAACTAAGTGCAGTTAGTGACTTGTACGCAAATGCTTATTCCTCTTCGTGGCATCGTGATGTATTAAAAAGTAACTAAGTGACTTTAGTGAGAAACGTTTGTTCTACATTTCACCAAAATATTTAAGTCTAATAATACTTAAGTGAAGTTAGTTACTTTTAATCATACAGTTTATTGCTATTACAGGCACTTAATCATTTCTGACATTTTTATATTTTCTAAAATATACTGAAATATCATTTTTTTATTTTCTCACATGGTAGATTATAGGTTTAAAAACACTTTGGCATCATTAAGTCATTTTGGCCAAAAAGTCAATTAGTGACTTCTCGCTCGACACCGACGATATATGTATATGGATAAGTAAATAATCAAAATCAAATTTAAGTTAAAATGTCAAAATCAAAATATTATGTTACTACAAATTAATGTAGCTACATACCTATACAAAGTCAAGTTTTACAATTATAAAATTCCTTCATTTCATAGAAACATCCACGAACTCAAATTATTAGAGTAGGTCCCATTTGTTCCACTATAGTTCAATTTTTAATAAATTAAATGTCAGGTCTTTCATGTTGCCAATCTATACAAATAATAAATCTTTAAGGGTCGGTCACAGGTTCATCAGAAGTTACTGAAACTATATTGACGATTTTTAGAATTTCTGTATGTATATATGTTTGTATAATTTATTAGAAATAATTATGGGAAAAAATCTTGTAATTTTTCCCATACTTATTTCTAATAATTTAGAAAAACTTAAGTCAGAGTCAATCACTATAAAAATAACAAATAGTCATATGTTTGTATGTTATAATAATAATATATATAACGGAGGACTCAATCCTAAGGGATTTTTAGAATGAGTGATGTTGGCAAAACCAGTACCAATAGATCTAGTACTAGCTAGGCCAACATCACCACCCACATCTAGGTCGCTCATAGCAAATAACTAACACTGGTTTAACACCATACACTTTTATTTTAGATAACTAAACTAAATCCTGCACTAACCAAGTCTAGGTTAAATTAAATTTAAACAATACTTACAAGACAATTCGCCTCCAAAGAGGTTCGATATGCAATAGCGGTCGGCCGCGCTGTTACCAAGCGCATGGCTCGATCCGTTTTCGTTCCGTTCATTTTAAACATTTACAAAACATTTTAGATCTGAACAGAATCTATGTGAGAATTACTTTTTTAAATTTAAAGATTATTTCTACTTATTTATTAATTTTACAAACCGATTATTAAATAAAGTTAAGACATTACACATAGTTTTAATATCGCGTACCACACGCCTCCCAGTTCAATTACTGACTTCTTATTTTACAACATTATAACCGGTTGGTTTTAAAAATGTAATAAATTAAGATTCTATTTAACAATAATTAAAATAGTAATCTCAAACCGAAATATCTAAAGTTAAGACATCACGTTGCTTGAAGGCGCCGGAGTTCAAGCAACGACTTGTCATTTTACAACATTATAATAAGTTTGTATAACAATGTAATTCTTTTGCCATTAATTATTATTTTATTTATCAATAATTTACATCGTAATCAAACCGAAATACTTAAAGTTAAGACATTGGGTTGCTTGAATATCGCGCGCCAGGCGCCGCAGTTCAAGCAACGACTTGTCATTTTACAACATCATAATAAGTTTGTATAACAATTACTATTACTATTTCTAAAACTATAATTCTATTTAACAATAATTTAAATCGTAATGAAACCGAAATAACTTAAAGTTAAGACATTACGTTGTATGAATATCTCGCGCCGGACGCCGCAGTTCAAACAACGTCTTGTCATTTTACAATTTCATAATAGGTGACTATAAATGTGTAATAATTATTCTAGAAATCCTTTTTCTATTTAAACAACTATTTAAATTATAAAAATCAAACAGAAAATCTTCTCTGTTAAATTAAATTACGGAACTAATAAAGACTTATTTTAAATTGGCAAATTTAAAATATGAACGAATTAATTGATAACCAAAACACAGATTGGCTAATTTGAGTTAATCAGCAATGTTTAGATGTAAATTTAACTTAAGAGACGATCTTGCGTCGACACGGCCATTCAGAGGGGCGGTGCGCGCTCTGCACCAGTCGCTATTCTGGAAAAAACGAAAATTTCTCTGAGCTAGGTATCCATTCAATGAACACTAGCTGATAATTTGGTGCAAGTTACATTTTCTTTTGGAATAATTGTTAATGTTCTGATAAGTTAATCTGAAACACCAAATTATCAGTGATAATTTAAAACATGATAGTTAAAATGTTTATTATGATACTTAAAAACAAATAAAAAAAACACAAGACCGCATACTATGGAAAGCTTTAGGGGAGGCCTATGCTAAACAGCAAGACAATCTTCAACCGGTGTCATTATAGAAATACTAGATGGCCCCTCGAACTTCGTCTCTCCAACTATACTTTTATTTGCAACCATCTCCATACTAAATTTCATCTAAATCGAATGAGAGGTTTAAGCGGGATAGCGTAACAGACAGACAGACAGACAGACAGAGTTACTTTCGCATTTATAATATTAGTTAAACTAATTTTATGATTTTATGTTTTGTAAGATTGTAAATAAATGCTTTATTATTTTTATTGTTATTTTAGTTAAATTGTTTATTAGGATAATGGATAAGGAAAGCGGACAGTGAGAGAGTTATATTGTTATTTTTATCAATGTTCATGCTCCACACACTTACATTGTTTTTAATTTTATTTTTAATTTTTATGTCCAATGCTTGCACTCCACGTACTTGCATGGTATATAGTATATAGGTTGATGCTGTGGTCTGGGTGGCTATATTACACCGTGGTCCACAGGGGATAGAGGATAATTTGAAAGGCCGATGCTGTGGTCTGGGCGGCTATACTACACCGTGGTCCACAGGGGAAAATAAATAAAATAATGTTAGTTAGGTTGATGCTGTGGTCTGGGCGGCTATACTTCACCGTGGTCCACAGGGGATGTTAAAGGAAAATTTGAAAGGCCGATGCTGTGGTCTGGGTGCTTATACTACACCGTGGTCCACAGGGGAAAATAAATAAAATGTAAATAATCTCACGGGCAGGTCGATGCTGTGGTCTGGGCGCCTATACTACACCGTGGTCCACAGGGGAAAAAGGATAATTTGAAAGGATGATGCTGGGGTCTGGGTCATTTTTTTTTTGACCGTGGTCCCCAGAGTCACTGAAAATGTTATGGTAGGACATAGACATAGGGAAATTGGTTAGGAAAATATTTTTAAACAGTTATTAAATTTGTTATTTACTCAGTTACACAAACTGATTTCTTATTTGGTGATTAAGGTCATCATCCTTATTTTATTAACTTCTTGTATTAATTTTATTATTGTATTAAGTTCTAATACTTATTAGTCATTGTATTTAAAAATATTTGACATTTGTAATGATTATTTATTTATTTATTTTTATTTATTTGGAAAACCAACGGCTTAAACATACATGAGTAGAATTTTAAATAGATACATAGAGCCAATGAGAGGTTCTCATGATTACCAATAAATACTATTACGACTATTATTATTATTATGACTATTTATTTATTTATTCAAGTTTTATAATATCCAAGAGACATCTATACAGGTGTCAAGTAGACTGACAGGGACTTAGACCGGCTCCCTGTCACCACCGGCTTCCCTTATAGCCCAGGACTCCCTAGTCCCTACTATTACTTGAACTTATTTTCTATTTCATCATAATTATCATTTTAGTAACTGACTGTTACTTTAAGTTTGGTAGTTATCCATGGTCTTTAAATTTATATGGGTTAACCTTGTTTTATTAGTTTATTTATAGTAAACGAAGAGGCTGACCTTTAATTTTATGATTCCATCCGACGTGAAGCTCGAGCAGTACCCGAGGTGGTTCATTGGTTGAGCATCGTCGCGAGGCCCGTCGACAACGTGAGACTTGAGCAGTAGACGAGGGTTGTGGTTCATTGGTTGAGCGTCGTCGCGAGGCCCGTCCGACCCGAGGATTTGCTGTTGCTAGGCGCATTTGAGAGATCCGTCGACATGGTTTCTTGTTCTGTTTGTAGCGTACTCCGGAGTTGATCGTGAGTTGTTATACAAGCTTGTCCTTTGCCGTGTACAACACAAACAAGGTTAAGTAGGTACCAAGTATCTGTTGTCGTATGGTAAGTTGTAAGTTTTGTACGGCTTGCTTTATCTGTGGTTTAGGGACGTTTGGTTTATCTTCACTAGGACATAGTCTCTGTTCTTTTGTGACCGTTCGCTTGGCTTTTTCCTGGCCCTACTCATTTTTGGTAATTATTGTTTAGTTTGGAGACTCCTTTTTCCGCAATTGGACTCAAAGTAGGTCAAAGTAGGTAGGTAGGTAGGTAGGCTAGTGTAACCAGCCAAACTTTTACTAGAAGCTCAGAATCGTATTGGGGTCATCGTAGGCTTCACGGAATGACCTCGGCAATTAGAGAATTTTAATTCGTTGCGCTGTTACTCCCTCGCATTCCAAGACTACGTGGGCAGCTGATTCTTCTTCGCTAAGACACCCTCTACAGAGTGGACTGTCTGTTGCTCTGATGGTGAAAAGGTGTTTATTAAGTTTCCCGTGATATTGGGTACGAGGACACGTAGGTCCGCTCTGTTTAGGTTAAGTAGACGTCCAGTTAGTCTTGGTGACAATGTTGGAAGTGCCACCAGCCTGTCAGCATTCATTGAGGCTATTCCAGCGTACATTATGTAGGTCCTTAGAATGGTTCATTATCCATGTCCGCAGTTGTGAGTCAGTGGTGCTACCCGCTTGTCATACCAGTTCATCAGCTGCGTCATTTCCGTAGGAGTTACTGTGCCCTTTGATCCATTGAAGTGTAATTTTGTTGTTTCCTGATACATTTTCCAATGCGAGGTGGCCCTCGTGTACCAGCCTGGAATTGCATTCTCTATTTTGCAAGGCGTTCTCAGTTTTGGAACCGTCTGTATAAATTCTCATCTCGTGGATATTTGATTCATCTTTCGGATCCTTATATAATCATCTCGTTGCGCTCTTTCTTAAATACACGCATGTGCGCTAGTAGTTGTGTACCGTATGCAAAGATTATGTAGTCTGAGGGCTGCCAGTGTTGCCTTCTGTTGAATTTGTAGGTCCAGCGGCGCTAGGTTGATGATCATGTTTAGCTGCCCGAGTCGTTCTCGTACAGCCTGTGATGGCCAGGCATACCATCCGCTGGAAGCGTTGTAGCTTAGTTGTCGCCGTACTGAGTTCAGTTCTAGTTCACCATACTATTGATCCATATGTTATGGTAGGTCTTGTTAGAGCCTTGTAGAGCCACATGGTGATTTTCGGGGAAGGTCTTCATGTTTTTCTTAGCATTCTGCTGCATTAGTTATAACTAATGCAATACTAATAGCACTTATAAGTGATACTCGCTTATGTCCATTTACTATCTGTATCAGCACCCTTATATAGATGTAGTCCAGGGCATTCAGTTTAAGTAGGTCCCATTTGTTCCATGGAACATGACGTCACGGAACAATTTTTAGCATCAGTGGTAGCGGCTCCGAATAGGTGGCGTGTTGACACAAGTGTGCGACTCGATGCTGGTGACTTGCAATCTGTATCAGCACCCTTCCGTACCCGAGGCTGCTGGCGTCCGTGGCGAGCTCGATTGGCGCGTTCTCCTGGAATATCAAAAGGGTAGGCGCAGTAGACCAGGTATTGCAATTTTTTTTTTTTTGGGGTTTTGTTATGTCCATCGTAACATTCCTACTAACATAAGTAGCCACATGGCTAAAGTTGGTAAGGAATCATCTAAAATACGCTAAACAATTAAATTTGCTAATATTTCTGTGTTTTAAGTAATACAATGCCTACATTAACACTAAATCTAATTTATTATGATTTTTTTTTTTCTTTTAATCGGACTTTATCTGTGGGTAACTACTAACCAATGTTTAACGACAGCTGGGTATGAATGAATGTTCAAATCTACTTTAACAAAAATAATTATGATAAGAAAATTAAATCAATTTTTTCCCGTTACTATTATAACCTGGCAGTGACCTTTTGTATTGACAATAATTCTCAGATTGACCTCAATGATGTTAAAGTCAGTCCAAATAAATCATACTTCGTAGTCCGACACAACGTAATTTTTATTTCTACTCGTACCTACGTCATCGATTACACAAGTCGTGAGTTATGTTGTCAATGGGACTACAACAAACGGCCTAATAAATAAGTACTCATTAGATATTCGACTACCTGAAAACGAATCTATGACATTTTAATCACTAATAACTAGTAAAGATAGTCACTAACAATTAGGAAGTAAATAACTTATTACTTAACTATTTTGTAACAAAAGTCAAACAACACCCGGCTTATGGAGGGGGCTTTTACCCGAAGGAGGTTCGAACTCCGAACTACAAAGAAGAAAATGAACATAGCAAGCAACAGTAACAAACAAACCTGGCACATATTTTGTATCTGACTACTAACACATTTGAAATGTAAATTATTGGTACGAAAGTTTTGTTATTATTATTAATCACTAATTATTTATAAACAACTAAACTAACAATTTGTTAATTGTATTGAAAATTTGTTCCTACAACATAAAATAATGGCGGTTAAGGAGAAATTAGATAATAATCTAATAATAGTGGCAGTTTCATATAAGGTTCTTTAATGATTGATATTGGAAACAACAGCTCGTTCTAGTTTGAAACAACTTCTCAACAATTTTTGTCTTTTTCTTTCAATTTACCTAGATATTTGTGAGTAGGTACCATACATTACAATCCTATTTATTGTTTCTATAGTATCCACGCCTGTGACAAAAATTGCGTGATACCTCTTTTTTTTTTTTTTCTCAAGAAAAACGTTAGGTATCAAAACTTTTCCCAATTTCTTGCTTGAACTGCGAGAAAAATCCCCCAAGCACTCCATTAACAGAAGGGTTTTAAATTTGATTAATTTGTTGAGATGATCGAGCAGAAGGGGGTGTGAATCCCACTTCTGATAACGGAGGACTCAATCCTAAGGGATTTTTAGAATGAGTGATGTTGGCAAAACCAGTACCAATAGATCTAGTACTAGCTAGGCCAACATCACCACCCACATCTAGGTCGCTCATAGCAAATAACTAACACTGGTTTAACACCATACACTTTTATTTTAGATAACTAAACTAAATCCTGCACTAACCAAGTCTAGGTTAAATTAAATTTAAACAATACTTACAAGACAATTCGCCTCCAAAGAGGTTCGATATGCAATAGCGGTCGGCCGCGCTGTTACCAAGCGCATGGCTCGATCCGTTTTCGTTCCGTTCATTTTAAACATTTACAAAACATTTTAGATCTGAACAGAATCTATGTGAGAATTACTTTTTTAAATTTAAAGATTATTTCTACTTATTTATTAATTTTACAAACCGATTATTAAATAAAGTTAAGACATTACACATAGTTTTAATATCGCGTACCACACGCCTCCCAGTTCAATTACTGACTTCTTATTTTACAACATTATAACCGGTTGGTTTTAAAAATGTAATAAATTAAGATTCTATTTAACAATAATTAAAATAGTAATCTCAAACCGAAATATCTAAAGTTAAGACATCACGTTGCTTGAAGGCGCCGGAGTTCAAGCAACGACTTGTCATTTTACAACACAATTTGGATTTCGTAAAAGATTGTCAACAACGGATGCAATGTCAGGGATAACCAAGAGCATATTAGATACACTTGACAAAAAACTTAAATGCTACGGTATATTTTGCGATTTGTCGAAGGCTTTTGACTGCGTCAACCACGATATTCTTCTTGCAAAACTTAAACGATATGGAATAGATGGTGTCGATTTGCAACTTTGTAAGTCCTATCTCGATTACCGAAAACAAGTTGTATTTATTAACGGCACAACCTCTGAAGAGGAAAATGTTAGTATTGGTGTCCCACAAGGGTCCATTCTGGGCCCACTTCTCTTTATAATCTACATAAATGATATAAGCGCTTGCACACTTGACGACAAAATTGACATTTTCATGTTTGCTGATGACATTTCTCTAATAATAAATTGTGACAAAATTTCAGATATTAATTTAAAATTGACAAATATAATAAAAAAACTGACAAAATGGTTTGAAACCAATAACCTTTTATTAAATAAAAATAAGACAAATTTGACAAAATTTTCTTTAGCCACAAATGTCTCAGATGAAAATGAATTAAACGAATTAAGTAAAAGTATAGGAATTAAAACTACAAATAGTGTTAGGTTTTTAGGAATAGATGTCGACTCAAAACTAACATGGAAAGATCAAATAGAATCCTTAGCCAGCAGACTGAGTTCGGCTTGCTATGCAATAAAAAAAGTCAAAGAACTTTGTGGGGTAGATGCTGCTAAATCCGTATATTTTTCCTATTTCCATAGCCTTATGACCTACGGAATTTTAGTATGGGGAAATGCAGCATCTTCACTGAGAATCTTTAGACTACAAAAAAGAGCAATCAGACTAATACTAGGGCTTAAAACTAGAGACAGTTGTAGAAATGAGTTTTGTAAACTGGGTATATTAACACTCACAGGTGAATATATCCTGCAATGTTTAATGTATTTTAAAAAAAATAGGCAAAATTTCATAACTGTGTCGGCAACACACAATTACAATACTAGGCATGGTGGTAATATTCGGCAACCAATGAGTAGGCTTACAAAAGTAAACAAAAGTTATGAGTGCAATGCTGTAAAACTTTTTAACAAATTAAATGCGGACACCAAGGAACTTGAATGTATGGCTTTCAAATATGCTGTAAAGGGCCTACTTGTGAAAAAGTCCTATTATTCTTTATCCGAAGCTATGGAGGTTAGTGAACTCTAAGAAATTTTAATTGTTGATGTTTTGTGCTGTCTTAAATTTTAATATTATTATCATACATATGACATTATATTACATTATTATTAGGTAATAACTTATAGGACATACATTATTATTATTATTATTATTATTTCTTTTCTCATTTGACATTATATTACATACAATGGTGTATGTAAATCTTCTGACATCAAATTATATTGCATTGCCTCTTTACAGCAGCAACTATAATAATTAATTTTAACATTTACATTTTAGGGAATTGAACTGAATCTGACATACCAAAATATTTCTCAATTATTTAACTAAACTTCTTAAACAAATTAGTAGGGACTACATAACTATAATTTGAACATTGTCCCTATGGTGTTTCAATTACCATTAGGTTAGGCTCATAAGGCTGAATTTTCTTTTATTTTATTTAGTATGTAAGCATGACAATTTATATTTTATTTAGTATGTAAGCATAACATTTTATATTTTTTATTTGACTTGTCTAAGATTTGTGTAATACAAACAATGGAAATAAATGATTATGACTATGACTATGACTATGACTAACATTATAATAAGTTTGTATAACAATGTAATTCTTTTGCCATTAATTATTATTTTATTTATCAATAATTTACATCGTAATCAAACCGAAATACTTAAAGTTAAGACATTGGGTTGCTTGAATATCGCGCGCCAGGCGCCGCAGTTCAAGCAACGACTTGTCATTTTACAACATCATAATAAGTTTGTATAACAATTACTATTACTATTTCTAAAACTATAATTCTATTTAACAATAATTTAAATCGTAATGAAACCGAAATAACTTAAAGTTAAGACATTACGTTGTATGAATATCTCGCGCCGGACGCCGCAGTTCAAACAACGTCTTGTCATTTTACAATTTCATAATAGGTGACTATAAATGTGTAATAATTATTCTAGAAATCCTTTTTCTATTTAAACAACTATTTAAATTATAAAAATCAAACAGAAAATCTTCTCTGTTAAATTAAATTACGGAACTAATAAAGACTTATTTTAAATTGGCAAATTTAAAATATGAACGAATTAATTGATAACCAAAACACAGATTGGCTAATTTGAGTTAATCAGCAATGTTTAGATGTAAATTTAACTTAAGAGACGATCTTGCGTCGACATATATAATTTTTAATTCTATTTTTAAACTTTTGCTCCAGTTGTAATGAGACATGGCTCCCATACAAACGCGGACAGAGTCGCGGGCACCGCTAGTTTGTTATAAATACGATGATGAGGATGCGCTGTTACGATGATGGTACCTAAGATGAATGCAGGATTGCAAGAAAGTAACTAGATAACAAAGTAACCAAAAGCTCCTCTACTGACCCAGATAGGTAATATTTGCGCACACCTCGCAAACGCCAATTTCAGTATATAGATTTGCTGATTGTATTAGCAGGTTATCAATCTGAATATTGGCACATCGATAGTTGAAACCGACTGATCCACTTTGCATGATTGCTAGGACATCAGTTAATTGATTTACGTGAAAGTGCAATTTTTTTCTGATATAATAAAACGGCTTTTGAAAGACCTTTTTACGTTTATTGCAAATTATTTTATCGTAATAAAACAGAGGCTTGTTTACCGTGTGGTGATTGGTTTAAGTTAAGCTAATAATACGATTATTGTTGCACCGTAATTAACTTCATAGTGAATATTTTGAAACAAAAAACAAATGTAGCTTTCCTATCAACTTTACTATATTTAGTTTATATCATAAGCTTTTCTCACTGTTGGGCACAGGGACTTCTCTCTTGGCATTTTTATTTATATTCCAAAATAACATTAATGTATTATTACATATAAAGACTTTTTTTTATGTACTCGTAATAACAAATCAATTATTTTACAAAATTCAATAAATATAAGACAAAGTCGCTGTCGATGACTGTACGTTCTTTTATATACTTCAATCTTTATAGATTTCGATGAGGGTTTTTATATAGGAGGAGTGATTCAAGAGGAAGTTTTATAAGTACGATACCAGATATAATACCAGAAACGAAGCAAGGACGGGTCGCTAGTATACAATATAATAAAATGTTATACACTTAAACATCCGCCCACCGAAAAAATCCACTGTTTTATAAAATATTCGGAACGAATCTGAGTCGCGGTTACAGGGGCGTTATAATTGTAAATATTTAACATAATACAATGAACCGGTGAGTTTAAGAGAGCAGCGCCACTGCTCTGAACATTCCGTTGGCTAAGTGGAGAACACTCACCTTTTATTCTGAAGGTCGTGGGTTCAAACCCCATCACGTAACTCTGGATTGGATTCTTGAAAAAAACATGTGTGCCACCGTTAGATCACGTGTTTTCAAAAAATGATATTATGTTACAAGTCCTTCAAACTTTTCAGAACATGCCGGTTTCATAACGATGTTTGCCTGTACCGTTAGAGCACGTGTTTTTATAGCGTGTATACACTTTTTCAAGAATAAAAATCTAGGATTTGTTGAATCACTGAAGAAATTGTAACCCAGCTAACATTCGATTAGCTGCGGTATAACTCAGTTCTCTGGTGAAACTTGTTTCATTAAATTTAAATTTAGCGTCCGCTTATTAATTCAAAGAAACGGCGCCTTCGCGAATTCTGTCTGAAATGAGAACTTTTTACCATCATTGATACATTTAACGTTTCATTTAATGTGACTGTTATTTGCCGTCTTAATTTAATTGTCGGCGTTTTTGAAGTCCTCGCGCGCCTCCATTTGACGCTCTCTTGATTTTAAGTGATCGCTTTTAACAGCCTTCGAAACATTCGAAAAAAACATTTTTGCTTATGAAATTACTTATTCATAAAAGTATATTACTTTGATTAAATTTTCAAATTTATGCCCGACATAGGACCGTGTTACGATGTACAAATGAAATACAGGTAGCTAGTTTTTTTCGTAATCTTCGGAGAAAAACGGCTGTGACATACGGACGGACGGACGGAAGGGTTCCGTTTTTGCCATTTGGCTACGGAACCCTAAAAAATAACTCTTTTTAATCATAGATGTTTTTCTAGACCTTTTACTTCAATGTCGTTCTTCCTATATAGGCATTATTCTAAATTGTATTTCTTATACTGACCCGTTTTTTGAGAAGTTCTGCATTGCAAACATCAATTCCTCCGCGTTCCATTTCTTTCCTGCAAAATATCAATTACCGATGAACACCGTACAACGTTGGCAGTCTTAATAGCACCAAGTTTTTAATAGATTCTTAAATCCAAGCCATTCCATAATCTAAGCCAACGGAAAGCTTACAGAGCATTTACCAATAATATTTTATCTGGCTATATTTCGCAGACATGAACATAAATAGCATGTACGAGCGAATTTAAACAAACATTCCGGTTGGTATCGGAGCGGACAAGCGCGGTGCATCGCAAACACCCCCTGGATGTGTCGTCGTGGATCTGGGGCAGCCAATTTCCGCCGTTTCCGTGGCAAGTCGCTGCGATTAGAGAGATACTTGGAACGTTATGCACATAGCTAGATAAGCTGAGGTTGAAATGGAAACTGATGGAAATGTGTGTGATTTGGAACGCAGATGTTCGTTGGTGGCTTTACCGAGTAGTGAAATTAGATATTAGGGATTGCGTAACGCTGCTTGCTGGATATTTGTTTGTGTAAAATGGACAATCTCACTGTTTTTGATAACTTAGTATTTTAGTACAGAAGTTTCCTTGATGGACCCAGCTGGAGATGATAAAAATATTTTTATAACTACTACTTTCCTTGACCCTTAATTTCCTTTTTTCTTGAAATTCTCGCGTGGTTTTAATAGTGGGTCGACTATCAAAACTTTACAGACCAAACTAAAAGTTGTATTATTTAATTATTGTCATTTTTTTAATAAAATTTAATTCTATACTAGAATAAAATTTACTTAAAGATGAAAGGCAAAGTAACTTTGGGCATTAAATCGCGATGAAAGTATCGTTTCTTTGAAAGGACAACTGTTTTTCATCAGAATTTGAGTCAGAAAGCAATTGTATATAAGATTTTGGAAAGTTTTTAAGCGTATAAATCCTTTCTAGACCAATGTCAGTAATGTTTTTAGGCCGCTTTCATATATTGTATTGTCAAACTAAACATTTACCTTTCATCTTTTTAAGGACCACCTGCATTACAATACAATACAAATACTTTATTGTTACACCACATTACAAAAAAATACGTATTGCATTGTGCGATTTTTCGGTTTTATTTTTTATTTTATTATTGAACAAAATTCATTTTTCGTCACCATGTCCATATCTACGCAAATTTTGGTGAGCGTGGATGAATGTTTAAACAACTGACCATATTTTAATTAAACATTACAATAATATACATCAGAGTACATAGGCTACTTAAATTATACCCTTTACATGGGACAAAGCCGTACGTGGTAAGTTAGTATCAAATATGTCTGCTAGCGTCCACGTTAACCATAACGCTATCTTGTTCGTGGATATAAATCGACCTTAATACTTCTCTCGTGGACAAAGACTTTAATACTAAAGTAAATATATTGTGAACCTTTTAAATAATGTTTCAAGAAAGATGAAAGCAAAAGAAATAAAATGTATACAGATGTTTATAGTATTACGACTTATTTTGGAGACTGATGCCCAAACAGGTAGGTAAATTTCATAAAATTATAAGAAAGAGAAAAACACAAAGAATTATTAGACTAGTAGCTGTGCCCGCGACTCCGTCTGCGTTAGATTATGTTTGTATAGGGGCCACGTCGTATCATAACTGGAGCATGAATATAAATAGCCTATCCTATCCCAGACCAGACCTAGACGTCTACATATTTATCTACCATTAATCTAATTCCGATTATTGGTTAAGCGTTATATGGAGGAACATTGGCCTTTTTCTCTTCTTCTCCCTCCCCTTCAAAATAAAAGATATCTACGCTTACATTTATTTATAGAAATATAAGTCGCCTTGTTAGGTAAATGGGTAACGTATTCAGCTAATAATTAACCGTATTCAAAAACAAAAACTGGGTGTCCGTCGGTTGGTTGGGTATCTCTTGTAGCTACTAAGAGTAGAAATAATGAACTTAGTAGCTTAGCTGTAAGTACGAGTATGAACACGCTTTTCTGGTTTATAGTTCAATAGTAATATTATATTAACCTAACGTAACGTTAGTTGTGTTTGGAGGTTTTTACATTTACATTTTATGTCTATCCTAAAACCCATTATAAATCTTGAGTGATTTAGTATGATTATACTCGGTTATTACAAGGCGTTTTGGCTAAGTGGGGGCACACTAGACTTTCATTCCGAAGGTCGTGGGTTCCAACCCCGCCATGTACCTGTGCAATCTTATCTTTTTTCTTTATTCTAAGTTGGGATAATGATAAATTAAGAAATTTACATTCAGGTTCGGTACACTTATTCGCAAATATAAAGCTTATTCAATAACTCTTAGAAGCAAAGTTTTAATTGGCCAATCTAGACCCTTTTCAAGTAAAAATTTAACTTTATGTTAGCCTGAATAAATTGGGTGATCTGCGTTGCTTTCATTCAATTAAATATGTACTAAGGTTTTATTTTTTATTTTATTTATTAAAGACCAACAATTTTATAATAACAGTACATTGTTAACTTATTACTATTTTACAGCTCTTTATAGGTCTATCAAACTAGAATTGGTACATTATTCCTATCAAACACTAAAATTACTAAAAAATCAGTTATTGATGTTATATGTAAATATTTGAACTTATAAAGTGTTTACCCACCTATGCATTATAGTCAACTAAAGCTATTTAAGCAGGTTAAAGCCTCGAGCAGACCGGATGCGTATACGTACACGTAAGCGTAGACGTGCACGTACCACTGACTTGTAATCTATGGGAATGTATGAGACAGGACACACTGCACGCGCACGTCACGTAACGCAAGCGGTGTGTCCTGTCTCATACATTCCCATACATTACAACTCAGTGGTACGTGCACGTCTACGCTTACGTGTACGTATACGCATCCGGTCTGCTCGAGGCTTAAAGTAATAAATATATGTTGAGTTATTAAGTGTGTACTATTATGATTTGGATGTGAAATGAAAGTTTTAGACTTCTGCCGTTACGTGGGGTGGAACAAAACCGTAAAAACCGTAAAAAATGTTTTATTGAAGTCATTCATAAAAACAATTGTCATGGGTCTGTAAATGTGGATTAGAAAAAATAGTTTGTGAATGGTCAAAAAACTCCATATTAAATATGTATACTTGGGCAAAGCCGAGCAAACCTTATACAATAAATTCAACGCAGACAAGATCACGGACAGTATATAGTATTGCCTAATTGTAAACCTTCAAACTTCCTCACGGAATCTGCGGTCATCAAACAGTTTCAAAGCCTCAGTAATTAGTTGAGAATACATAAGCAGGTGCGGAATTGTTGATCCAATTAAGGTATATCGTGTGTACATACGATGATTTCATTAAACATGCAAATTTGCGTCCACAGTCGCGTACAGCAACATAATCGCGCGTGAGCTGGATCTGCGTTATTGGAGTGCAAACATTACCGGTGTTTCCATCTGTTGTCAAATTTCGGTGTCGAAAAATAGTTAATAACTTTTTTTATTCTTAGTCTTACTATCTGCCACATTATGATAGGCAAACTAGTAGATACATATTCTCTTAATAATAAATTAAAATAAAATAAAATCCTGCAGCCGGATCTCGTACTATATTATGTGTACGTCAAATTGACGAACGATGATATCGTAAGGATACATTTATTCATTTGTTATTTTATACTATGTTCATTGCAAATGTACGGTACGGTACGGTATATGTATATAATGGACGTTGTGAATCTACTGTAATTAAACAAAGATATATGTAATTTGTATTTTGCCAAGAAGTTTAATCAAAGTTGCTCAAAACTGAATCAGATTACTTCTTCAACTTAAAACAAAGGTTCAAAGCCATTTGATCTCATTTCGGGTAGCTTCTGGTGCTAAGTGTGTATTACCGCCTACCCAGGACAATGGCATTACCTCTCTACGAGAAACGTACTCGACTACAATAGGTACAATAGAAGGAGTAGGTATTTGCTGTAATAAGGTGTTCGCACTTCGCATTACGTTACTTACGAGAACATTCATACAGATTTTGTAAATTAGGTACTCTAAGATTTAATTCAACCTATTTGTACAAATTATTGAGCATTAATAAAGTTAAATTTAAGCATGTAGTTACATCAGAACTTGAAAAAAGAAAGAAGACTGCTGATAAACTGCCCTCGATAGCGACTGCTGGAAAGACTGCCCAGCAGTGGGATAGCTAAGGTTAAATAAAAATAAAAAACTTATGTATAAGAAGGCTGTTTATCTATCTATCTATACAATCAGTTAGTACCGGTGATGCAAGTCACGATGTAGCCGAGTTCAGGCAGTTAATCCATTATTGATGCATTCTATCATTATATTATTTTAGGGGTTCGTTCTGATGGAATAACACACAACCATAGGTCATACCATAGGTTAATAGGTCAACCTGAAATTTTGGTAACATGTCTTAAAAAGGTTGTTTGATCATAAGAATTGTTACTAAACCAAAAGACCTTTCTTGCTATCTCAAATACCTCACATGCAATAAATTCCTACAGACATTCTAGAGAAGGACAGCTGGTACAGTGTGGTAACCAAATGTAAAATGGTAGATCATAGTCCCTTTTGTGGAGGATATCTTGACAAATACCCCAATAAAAAGGCTCGCCGCACAGCCTGGGACGTTTGGAAAACCATTTACAAGGTTTATCGCCGCCATGGAAATAATAACTGGAGCCGTTATCGTCCTAAATTGATCTAATTTAAAATTATTGTTATCGCGAACCTTTTATTTTTATTAGGCAGGATCATAATATTTTATCTATGGGCACCCGGATTCGTGCATGTGTTTTACGAAATTAAATGTGGTGTTACATTTTGGCATTATTGTTTTATTTGCGATAACATGCATTTGTTTTTATTAGCACATTCATTCGCGCTTTTGGCTTTATTAGTTTTCGAAATAACAGACTCTTATCAACATTTTTGTATCCTATTACAGACATGTTTTATAAATTAATCTTATAAATTAATGTCAATTTTATTTGCTCTTATAAACTAATCTTAAACACCTGCACTTTAAAAGACTAGGAAAATAAAGGATAAATAAACAAAACAAGTTTTAAATCACTGGAGCTGTTTTAGTTTAAACAGTTATATAAATTCAGGTCTGATTTCCAAAAACCTAATGTCGATGCCAGCACTTTTCAGAGTGATTTCTACTATGATGGAATAAAGATAGCGCGTCCCGCAGTGACTCAAAAGCCTGTGCTGCAAGCGTTTTTTGATTGACGGCCGATACTCGCAATAATTGCCTTCGAGACTCACACGATAAATATAATTTGTATGTGACAGCCCCTGTGTACAGCCATATCTCAAAGACACCCGTTGTAATTAAGTAGACAATGAGAGTTCATATTTGGCGGAGGGCGGGAGTGGGTATTGTGCTCGGCCCGTTATCTACAGACCAGTCTTTTTAGCTTTGCACAACAAAGTGACTCCCAGGCTCGCTCTGTTACTGTTATTGGACATGAATTTTCTTATTATTATTCTACTGAGACTCCGCGGGCACGCAACAAAAAATAAGAAAATAACTATCTCTCGCAAAAGAAGCTAATTCAAAGCTGGAGTGTTTTTTGTTCGTATTTTTAGTTTCGTTTGCAACAACAGAGGTATATCTGAATTTACCTTTGGCGATATAACGTTTGAAGCTTTAGTACAACCATTGAGGCGAATAACACCCGGAAGCATATTCTGTTTGATGAAAAATTTTACGTTCGTTTTGTTTCTGAAGTAAATTAATGCTCAAATACGAATTTCAGTTGAATTGGCTAAATTCAAATAAAATAAAAAGTTTACTTTTTCTTAAAATGGATACAAAGAGCAAGATTACCCAGATTATAAGGCCGGCATTGATTCAACGACGCAGAAAGCAAACAATCGTCTTTTGTTGTCCCTAGCCATTGAACTTAGGGTAATTAATTATACCGGAAGGCATGATTTTGCAGATTTGCTTCTGCTATAGGCGCCGTAGCTGAGATTGACTGATTAGTTTCCTCGCGCCGTCAGAGATTAGCTTCGGAAACCTCATCAATGTTCGTATGGAACAGTAACTCATGAGATTTTTGTGAATCCTTTCATGATTATTTCGAAGTTACTCACAAAGGATTCCAATTAGGCAAATAAATGTATAAAAAAATCACGATAGGTATTATTATATCTTGATAGTTTCTATATTTATCCAGCATTATGCTCAAGACCACCCACTAGAAAAGTAAGATTACAAAAGGAAACCGAATATTGCAAAATACAGAAAGCGTTCTCCGAAGCAATACCTTTCTGGTGCAGAAACAAAGTAATTGGTGAGGAGAAAAATTACAGCAGGAAGGAAGCCCGCGCGTTTTAAAAAATAGAGAAAAAAGGAATTCGCTTCTGATATACGCCGCGGAAACAAAAGGTCGACTTCATCTATCTTAGAATGATGGGGTCTTGTTCCTGCTTCGGGTTTAAAAAATGTTACGGAGCGCAAAATTCCAAAGTTTCTAACAATCTTGAACGTCTGTTACATATATTACAAGGGAATTTCTCCCGGGAACAAAGTTAACACATACATAGGTAGACCATTCATTTTATTAATAACTGGAAGCAGACGGTCGGCGAGTTAGCACTTCGAAAGTTTTCTCGACGACAGATGTTCATCCCGAATGGCCATTAAAATCTGCTTTAAACTAAAAATTGCCATCTAGTCCAGGATTAGTGCTAGAGAACTTTAATTAATTTGTGTCTTAGAAATAAGGCCTTTTGCAGATATCTGGACCAGCTGACCTAAAATGTTTTCGCTATTATTCATAGGACTAGTCGCCTGCAATATTATATGGGCACTTGTGGAAATTGAATATATTTCAAATTCCATACCTACACAAAAAAATATCGTTACTAATACATAAAAACGACAAATCACATAGTGCTCAAAACACAAAGAAATAACTGTTTAAAAATAGCACAAATCAGCTCAGCCAATCACCCTACAATAGCCAACGTTGGCAGAAGTAAACACTTCAAACAATAAACATTTGTAAGAAACCACACTGCCTCCCAGGGGAATTCGTATCTGTCGAAACCGCGAAGGCATCAAAAAAGATTTGAATAGAACAAAATGAAGGCAGTGCCAAGATAGCGCCTCTTTGCTATTCAGAAAGGAGGACGTTAAAAAAACAGAATTCAAAAGGCAAAGAGTGAACTTGAGTAAATTATAAAAGTGTGAGGAGAACCTTTTGTTTACGCGCTACAGTGCGATTTCAACGCTTACAAACGGACTGCTGACTACCAAGTTATGCCTCTAATTTTGTATTTGAGAGATGCATTTACATTAAAAACAGGTAACCTCTTTTTTTTTTGTCGAACGCAAGGGGTGCTTTTCAAAAGCTTCAAAAACTTTTAAAACCTTAGGTTTTCATATGGGTGCCATTTACAAGAGCTGCAACAAATTAAAATGGATTTGATTTTACTCTTCAATTTAGATGCAGCTTCAAATTTCTCGTATAAACAAACGTGTATTGACTTTACTCTACGCCGTAGTAGGTCTACGTCGTAGCAAGTCTACGCCGTAGCCGAAACCGAGGTATAACGTAACGAAACGAAACACAATGTAACGAAAATAAATAATTATTATTATTTCTTATATCGTTACATGTGTTTCAACCAGTTACAGAATAGATATAAATTTCGAGACTATTATAAAATCCAATATACTGGTTTTGGGGTAAATAAGTTACAAAATGTTTATTTTTTTCAAATCTCTAGCGGTTGTCGCGAGCAATACGGGAGGCAGTTACTTTTTATCTCAAGTAATGAACCGAATTTCGCAGCTCCTCAAGAGGGCAATATTGGATAAGTACTTAGCCGAAATGTGCCGAAAAAAAGTTATATTATAGAAAAAATGTAGGCAGTATTACTTGTTAACTGTCTTTTGTATCTATATTGCCTCCCACCACAAAGCAATTTCGTTTATACACATATTCATCATTATCATTATAAAAACCCATATTAGTACCTACTGGGCATAAAATAAATAACTATATCGATAAAACCTTCCCTGGGCTACTATGACTATACCTAAATTCACCTAGGTTCTTGAGATATAAATAAAATACAATGAAAAGTTGCATTGATTTTTATATAGTAGGTATATACATAGTTTATATTAGAATACTAAAGCGTCATTTGTTAAAACAAACATCCATCCATTTTCACAAATGTTATAATTAAGCGCGTTTATAATTTTAGTACGGCAGTAAGACGAGATTATGTAACTCGGCCGGGTATCGCATTACCTCATCAACCAGCCAAAAATCTTTGAAGTCATTAACAAGGTCCCAAAACGTCCAGGACTGGAAATGATATACCTGCACATACACGGGTAATGAATAACATGCAAATGGGCCTCTAATGAAACCGCTCCAGTGCCCGCGTACAGAGACGTCAACTCAGCCGGTCCTTTACTACATGCAGATGAAGTTTGCATATTAACATTACTTGACAACCTCTGTGGCGCAGCGGGCGAAGGTCTGCCTGCGATGCAGGAGGTTGCGGGTCCGATTCCTGCCTTGGAACCAAAGTTTACGAATTATTATGTACGAACTGCGGATATTTTTTCTGAGTGTCTGGGTGTTATATAATGTTTGGTAAAAATCTATCTATGTATGTATATTATATTGAGTATATCAGAAATCAAGCACCCGTAACACAAGCTTCGATCTTACCACGGGGCTAGATGTTGCTGTGTGAATTGTCCAGCAATATCTATTTACTATTTATTACTCTGAAACCTAATTTTACCACTGCATCAGCAAACTCAGAAAATTATATTCCTACAATTCTTAATTTAAGATTGATCAAGCTGTTTCGAAATGTGCGCCAGGCGTCATGAACCAACGCCGTCGTATTAATTTGTCGAAGGGAGATGTGCATGATTATCCCAAGTGATTACCCACATCAACACGCCAACATTAATTAATATCTTGACATAGTATTGATGATATCCAGATTTTCCTGCCTTAACTTTTTGTTAAATAAACTTAAATTTAATTAATTTAAGGTATGCAAGTCTCAATATTCGTTAATTTAAGAGATTTGCTCGTTTCTTGAACTCCAGACTATTTAATTTTAAAATAAACGATGTTTATAGTCTGACTTAGTTAATATCATCAGAGCTTTGATCTGTGTAGTTAATAAGTAAATTATTAAATTTTCAAAGTAGTTTAACATCTACTAATCTAGTATATTCCTTTGAGATACGAGTATAAATATTAGTTTTTTCATAAAATAGTAGGTACCTACCGAGCGTAAGTTACTGAAAAAGAAAAATTAAAAATCGGTCATTGATCTCATTTAAGTTTTCTGTTCTTATCATTTCATATAGGTAGTCTCATAATTTAGGCCTCGCGAATTCAATGGCTGGAAAAAAGAGTACACTGGCAGCACTGAATACTAGTAGGTACGGTTAGCACACTAAATCTTTAAATACTTTGAGAGTAAGGTTATATTGTGTACTATCTAGATGTCGCTGTGTTAAAATTGTGCAGTAATATATTTTATTTTTTTATTTTATTTTTATCTATGCCCGCGACTCCGTCCGCGGAGTATTAAGTATTTAAGTTGGAGTTTTAAGTTTCTTACGATTCATTCGCGATTCGTTAACACAAATAAAATAAAGATAAAATATTAATAATAAAAAATGAGAAATAAAAAATGAGAAACAAAAAATTGAGCCTACTAATTAACAAATTTATTTTTATACATATTAACATAAGTAAGATGAATTTATAGTCGTGCTCTCGACTTCAGTTCTTCCATGACCTCGAGCGACTGCAAAGCGCCTGAAACGCGGGAATACTAAATCGATAAAATGAAGAGAATAAGACAAGTGTAATAATTAAACCCCTAAATAAATTGAAATATTATTTGAGTAATATTATTTTTTCTGCGACTCGTACAGTGGTGGGTTGAAGAATGCGCCATATAAAGTGTGCTGCAAAACAACTAAAAGTGAGGGCATTTGGCGCGTTCCCGCGTGCCTGCATTCTTAATGCCCTGCCTGACGGTCTGTGTAACTTGGATGGGCCTTTATTTCAATTTAAGGCGGAAGCTGTTACAATCGCGCCACTCTTTAAAGAGGGTAAATAAAACGCATAGTTTTAATCACAAACAAAGCTATTTTTAAGCTAGTCAAGTAAAACCTTTATTTTGAAATAAAACATTTTGTTGTTTGTTGTTGTTGTTCTAATCAGAAACTCTGCAACAGACGGTACGGATATCAACCCAGGTTTATTTTAAGTAACAAACATACAGTAGCACACATATCGTTGCAGACTCTAGAGCAGAGAATAAATATCGAAGTTCTTCTAGAGTCTACATTTCTAAACTGATTATGAAAATTAGTTATAGGTAAGGTTCCTAACATGTATAAAAGCAATTAGATGGTTCTCAAGAGCTTAAATTGTACAAACTTATTTTTTCGTTTTGTTACAATAGCACAAATGTTTGTATCATAAGTTGGTTCTTATTTTTGGAACACCCCATTAGTTAGTTATGTTGGACTCAATTTCCGCAAAGGAGGCCCATTATGGGTGGGAACATCCTATTATAAAAAAAAAATCCAAACAAACATCTAACCAAATCACGTGGTGCCGCGTAAACTTAAATATATTTTTAATGAATTATCTTATTCCTAATTATGTAATGTGAGAATAACTTGAAAATAATAGGTGGCGCTAACGCAGCATACACCGGCCGTAAGTGTTGGAGGGGACAGTTACAGGCGGATAAAGGAAAAGTTGGAAGTGGTAGGTTTATCGTTTAGTGAGAACGGTTTCCTTTGGGGCACTTTATTGAACGACGTGTGATGTTATTAAAGCTGGTTGATTCAACTAATTTACATATTTATGTGGATAAGGATAATAATGTTGCTGTGTGAATTGTCCAGCAATATTTATTTATTAATTTAAGATATACAATGTTGGTAGCCAAGGCCACCCTCACAGTTACCCAGTTACTGTTAAATGATGCATAGTCGATTTCCTTCTAACTATAAAATTCATAAAACGAACCAAACTCCAAATGCGATTCGAGTAGTTGTTTTATTTATTACGATATTTGGTTCGATAATGGCTAACAAGTTGCGAACTGCACGCTGATTCAATTAAAAGTTGTTAACTTTGCTCATTTAATTTGATTTTGAATGTTGTTTTATTTTTCGATTTTTAATCCAATCCAATCAACTTTAAAATAAATGGGTGTTATAAGTGTTTTATCTGTGAGTGATCTCTGTGATGTACTGATTTTAAAAGTTAGTTATCGCCGACAGTTTGTGATGTACCTAAGTACTGAAACTGTATAATGTATATTTAAATACTTATAACATGGTTTTCATGAAAGCAAATACATACATGTATTCTTTATGAGTATATTGTTGTCTGTACGTTATACGCTTTGGGACTTTAGGCTAAGGATATTTCACATGCATGAAACTCGCAAAGCGGCTTAGAGACCCACCACATACAGCGCGGTGCATCTACATCACTCAACACGCAGTGTTGCTATGACGACATATCAATCTTATTTTAATGCATGAGTTTAAGTTTTATAAAAAAGACCTCAAAAAAAGACCAAATATAAAATAGATGAGAGATAACTAAGTTTCTAATAAGTATTTTATTATCTTACTAGCTGAACCGCCCGCTTCATTCCCATGTTTTCTCACCTTTTATATCTTCCCTGAAGTACTACGAACATTTTAAATCTAAAAGCACCTTAATCGGCCAAGCTGTTCTTTAGATATAAAATGACAACAAAAAGTAGTAAGTATTGATTTTAATAAATATCTATAGATTCGGCGTAGAATTACAAATAACCTAGATATCGTTCAATCTATAAAAATATTACAGTAATTATTTTCTTAACCGTGTAATAAAAATCCTATTACTAAATATTATAAACGCAAAAGTTTGTATGTATGAAAATGTATATGTCATCTACTCTTTCTCGAAAAGAAAATACCGCGAGCAAACATTAAAACCCGGGCAAAGCCGAGGGTGGAAAGCTAACTTTTCAGCGGAATTAAATTCTCTTCGCTAGCAACACTACCCCGGATAAGGCAGGTGCAAGGCGATGATAACAGGCACGATGTTTGCCCGGCATAAATCATCCGGATCGACTGCACTTACCGCTGCTCTGTTTGCTATCAATACTTGCTACGGCTTGCTATTGCTGTTTCTACTGCTACCGGATTGCCGTGCGCTGTACCTTAATGCGACTGCCGTGTAAATGCAGATTCGATGACGCCTACTGTTATACGGAATAAATCAATCGTTTAGTCCACGAGTACCTACATCAAACAGCAATGAACTTTACGTAAGTATGTAAGTGAAGTTGGAGTAGTTATTGAAGGTCCAGGAAGGTCAAATTCAATTGTTTAGTGACCAAGCGGACGTTTGAGTAAAACTACATATTTTAAGTCTCTTAGCTCATCGTACTTTTAGATTGGAACAGTTTTTATAACACTAATATTTCATATGTAGAAAGTCTGAAAAAAAACGTATTTCGGCTGATATGCGGAGTCGCAGGCTTCTGTAGGTTACATGACACTGTACGAGTACTTCTGTAGTACATAGATGGTAATTTTTACAACTCTGATAAGATATAGGTCCGCCATGAAAAATAACACAATCAAACTATATTATAGATCCTAACGATTTGCTAACGAAGCTCTCTTTTGTTTTGGCCTTGCGCAGACGACGACGCAAGTAGACGCAACGCGAAAACTCGTTGGCTATGATAAATATAATATAATGCACAGATGAAATATTAAACTGCTGAAAAAGAAACCCTACTTTATTAGCGTAATAGCTGAAATAGTTACCAAGAAGGTATAATTTAAGTTACCGCCCTTCTCCATAGCTACAATTGCCACATTGATGCGACTGCGATGTTTATGCAGATTCGTCGAAACGATTTCGTATTTACGAGCATGATTGTTCGTATTTTGGTTAATGTATGGTAATGATATGGTGCAGTAAATATAGTATAGGATATGTATAGGTTACAGTGGCCTGTGCAATCTTGTGCTATTGAGACGTCGGCGTCGGATAACTACGGTCCGCATAATAGGACTAAATTAAACAAAGCTTTTAAGAAATTTACTATTTGACTTACCCTAATAGTACCCTGTTTTTTCCATACAAGCTTTATAAAGGCATTAGATTACAATTTCATTGAAATTGATTATGTACTTAATACATTTTACAAGTTTTTTTAACTTTACCTACTGGTTTAAATTAAATAGGTATTCGTCAATAAATTATTTTTTGTATTCGTGTCTACTAAGTATAAGGTCTACTACCTATTCATATAAGTATAGGTAAGTACGCAAATTATCATGGAAAATTGCGTATGACTATAAATTTTAAAATAGTTGGTTAATTATTTACTTAGTTTCAGAGTTTCTTATACATAAGGGAACAACAACTATAGGTACCTATATCGTCCCGTATTTCAAGATAAGGACCTTGGTGTTTCCTCCAGTCTCTTTAAGCGGGCATTGGCTCAGCATTGTGTGCCACTCAACTAGCAGAGCTCCAAGCTTAAAGGATAATAAAAATATGTAAATCTGGAAGATACGCTGGCCACGGCATCGGGCTTCTTACTGAATTTTTCAAAATTGTGCATTCTGCTTGTGTATTCAGCAAGCAAAATATTGAGCATAGAAGCAGTGCACTGGGCTTCGTAATTTATATACATAACATACAGTATGTATATAAATATAACGTGAATATCTTTTAATTTAACAGTTTTAACAAGTTTATTGAAATTGAAGAGAAAACTCTTCAATTTCAATTTCAAAAAGCCTTTATTCAGTGATAAATACTGTGTTTGTCTTATGATAATTATACAAAGTTAACACTGTTAAATTAAAATTATTATGTCCTATGTTTAGAAAATCACATTGAAAATGGTTGGGTACCTACCATAAACATTTGAGAGATGTATAATACATATCGGTATATACAATTATCCAGATTTTCCCAACGAAGCCACTTTTACCCAACCTGAAACATTGATAGATGTATCTCTTGTTCAGTCAAACTTTTTACACACGGTTTTTATTTAGCACATAAAACTACATGATGTATGGTTAACAATGGTGCGCACAACTTTTGTGGACCACTGTCCACTAAATGTAGAACAATTTTCATTTGGAGAGAACTTTAGCACAGTGGATCCGAAACGACAAAATAAATAGTCGCATACATAGTTAATAGGTGGGTGGTACGTGGGACATTAACTGCTTATAAATAAAATATTTAATCTAGAATAATACTGGGTATATTTTTGTTTCAATAATACATAGCTAGAGATCTAGTTTCAAACACTGTTTGTAATAATTTTAATGACGACCTCTGTGGCGCAGTGGGTGAAGGCCTGCGACGCAAGCAAGAGGTTGCGGGTTGTGATTTTTTTTTACAATCTGCACAAGATTTTGTTAATTTCTTACCGATTTCTAATCTAACCTGTGTTGGATTTTTAACAATAGGTAGGTACCCTGAGAAATAATATACTGCACATTTTAAATCACAAAATTAATCTGATTTCCTTCCACTGCACTGGCACAACTCGATTACTCCACAAAGTTGCATTTACTCGAATCGCATCAGTATGCGGAAGGCCTTCGAGTTAACCCGAATTAACAATTTTATAAGTAAGCAAATAAGCGAATCACAATTGCCAGCTGCGTCCAAACCCAGCATCAGCACATTAACGCAGGGACGTGTTACAGTAAATCGAGATGGGCCAAAGAAAGTTGGCCCAGCCTGCTTGGATTACGGCCGCCGAATGAAAACGGCCTGCTAATGAGCAACGCAGTTAATTGCCGCGAGGGCGCGCACCCTTTTACAGCTGGGTAAAGACGGTCACTTCACTTTGACAAAGAGATAAATTATGCAGAGGCGTCCAATTGAACAGCTCGGCCCTTTTTCTGAATACATGCGAGGTGAAATTTAAATTAATTGTTTTAGTCTCTCATCACTTTAACGATGGGAGTTGTAGTAACTGTAAGTACACATACCTACAGCCTTAGGTTTCAGAGTTAGATTTTAATAAAGATCTGGCCTGATACGACAAGTTTACTGTGCATACGTATAAATAAAATAAATAAGCCACACTCCACAGCGTAGGACCTAAATTACCTATTTATTGAACTTCCTAAAGTTAATTCATACACATTTCATACAAACACATTAGGTAACTGTTACCTATTATTACCTATTTTTTTTTGTGACTGTCATTAACTAAAACCGTGTGTGTGCCTTTGAGTGCGATTAACTGTTTATAAAAATAAATAATTAACTCTCTAAATATTTCACTATAAGAGACGGTGACGGAAGACGTCTCTTATAGTGAGATGTTCCAACTACTTCTGTTTGGGCTGTGGTGCCACTATTCACTTTGAGACCACGCTGAATGCTGATAAGGACACAATGGCGAACGTTAAGAAACTTCCTAAGTATTATTTTTATGCACACGTAGCAAGAAAGGAAATTGTTTGTGAAAATAGCCGAGGATCTGATATTTATTACTTTCTACTGCCAGCTGATTCTCCTAGCAGAATTTATGTACGTATTCTGTGGTGAGACTAACTTAATCGCCCCTATTTACGTTAAGACTGCTAAAACACAGGTTGGGCATTAATTCACCAATATGCACTATGGCGAGAATTATAATAATAAAAGTGAACTGAAATATTTGTTTTTCCGGAAAGGCTGAATTAACTAATTTAATTTTTTTATGGTTCCATTTTCACCCTTCGAGTACGGAACTTTAAACCATACAACCGAATTGAGCTTTTAACTCACCGTTAAAAAGCGTCATGTCCGCATTAAACATTTTATTATAAACCATTTGAATAGTTCCAATTCTATTTCAATAGCAATGTCCAACAAGAGAAGATAATGATCGTGCAAAATGTTTACGTAAGAAATTGGCATCCCTGGGCATGTTTGGCAAATAGGGCCTGCGGCGGACAAACCCTGCGTGTGACGGGAAATCTAATAACCCTTGAACGAGTCCAACGTATAAATTCTTACTAAATCGCCTTACATGTCCCTTTTCAGACTATTTTGGCTCGAGAAAGGTTTCTACCTTTTAGGCCGTGCAGCCGTGCTGCTTATCATTTTCTCTACATGGACGAAATTAGGTAGGTTTACGTATAACCAACTTTAGCGGCATTTGTTTATATAAAACGGCATACCTATAGGTACCTACCTATAAAACAACTTCTTAGCAGATGGACTAATTATATTAAAAAGTAGACTCACTCTAGATTCTTCATATTAATCGCTTACTCAAGATACTTAACAAGTGTGTGCTATCTTGGCAGTTAGGATAAAATGTAATTTATATACTTAAGATCTTTAGAGGCCTTTGTTGAAAAATTTTGGCAAATCAATTAGTAAAAAAGAAAAACGTGTAAAATATATAGGCAATAGGTAGGTACTTACCGTATTTTTTAAAATGTTTAACCTTCGTGTTTGACTCCGGAAGTATCTATCTGCAAGAGGCCCGACACGTACTTTGCCGCATTAAGAGGCCTATTACGTGAAATCGCGAAATTGTTCGGTTTTCTCGTCCTAATTCTATGGTTTGCGTTAGTTGTTTGATATTACAATTACATCTTTATAATAGTTCGTTTTCTCCTCTACAAAAGTAGTAAGAAACATTTTAGATAACTTGTTTATATATTGAGTAATAATCATTCTCCGGATACATGTTTCGTAAAAAACGCTCGAAGACCTGTTTTCTCAGCTCTAATTTGTAGATTCTAATGAATATGGGCGATCAAACTATTTTTTATTATGTTACGTATATCCTATTCTTCATTTAGAGTAGAGTACATTTTCGTTAAATGCTTTTATTCTAAAGATATACCGAATTTAATATCGACCGAAAATGCTTCGAAACAAACCTCAATAACTCCGAAGTTATAAATCAATGGGACGTCATATTTATATCAAAATATTTATCAACATTTGCTTAAACTATGATATTAATTTTAATTTGTAGAACGGTTTTGGTAATTTTTTATGAATAAAATAAAACTACCATAATTTAGTAGTTTTTTCATTCAGCCGGCTTTTTCCATTTAGTACCGCGCGAGCGCTTGTCGAGGTCGGACCTATGTCGGTTGTTCTTGAATAAAATATAGAAATATTTCGTAAAATGTCAGTGTGTGGGACTGTCAATTGCTGTAAAAACGCTGTTAGTGTGCGTGTATGTGTTATTGCGATACTACGACCGACATAAGTTGATCCGTTGATAACGATCAATTGTTATTTTTATTGATAACGGTCAATTGTTGTTGTTGCTGGCCTAAGAATTGTACCAAATGTTGCTGGCCTAAGAATTGTACCACATCATTGTCATCTTGTTTTACCTTATTTATTTGGAGGTTATGCTGTAGGATGTGGATTGCATATCTAAAGTTATCTATCCTAATTAAAAAACAACAAGGCAACTTTTTTTGGTGAAACCGTCCAACGACTAAATGTAATTATGCCTATGATTTTTTTAGATTATGACTAACTTGCCGACCCGCCGACAGCTGCGCTTGCGTTTTTACGTTATTTACTAGTTTATGTTTTATAGCCTTTTTCGATCATTTTACTATCCAATACTGAAATCATATTTTAAATCGGACCCGCGGTTCCTGAGTAGCACGTTCAAACAAATAAACAAGCAATCTCCTCAGCTTGATAATTGTAGTATAGATTTCCATAATATTTATTACAAAGAAAATATTCCGTAATTTTTTGTTCTTATTTTTACCGAGTATCCAATATGTAAACAATAAATAATGTACCTTTCTAATAAATATATTATTTATTGTAAACATTAAATAATTGTACCTTTCTAATAAATACAGGGCGTCTCAAAGTTATGGGCCATGGAGGGGAAGTACCTTAAATATCGTAGATAGTGAATTTTGCTCAAAGAAGACTTCATTTTATTTTTAAAAGTTAGTAATTCTGGATTCATAGATTTTCTAAAAATTACTTGCTTTGTCTGGGAATCGAACCGACTTACATGTAGAAAAAAAAACTCTATTTTTATGATACCAATCGAAAGAATAGCTAAAAAATAATAACTCTGCTTAAGTAACATAGTATTTTAAAAGAAAGGAACAACGTGAAATTAATTATTTTAATCAAATAAAAAACATGAAACATTTTTTTTGTAAATTAATTAATTAAATTACTTACTTTTTTTTAAATAAAATGAAGTCTTCTTTGAGCAAAATTCACTATCAACGATATATATGGTACTTCCCCTTCATGGCCCATAATTTTGGAACGCCCTGTATATAAAATAACACCCCTATTCACGTTCCCACTGCTGGGATAGGGACTTCTCTCTTGACGAGATAGATTAGGCCTTAATTCACCACGCTGGCCAAGTGCGGGTTGGTTTTTTTTTTAATATATAAATGAAATATTTTCAAATAAGTTCGTAATAAAATAAAAATAAATAGTTTATCAAAATAAAAATATAATGGGAATTATTCAAGATGACATATGTAGATAAATGGATATTCTACATCTGTGTATGACATATGTAGATAAATGGATACCAATAAATATAAAAATAAATATAAAGTTCGAAACTACAAAAATAATACCTAAACATAATTAAAACCTTCATTAACGAAACTTTTATTTATTCAAACACAAATATACCATCTAACAAAACAAGCAACTTAAATATAGGTAATATAATTTATTTGTTTTGTTATAATTAGAATTTGTATTTAGTCCGTTCAATTTAGACTTTCGAACTTACATAAAGTCCCAACATTCGACAAAAAAAAAACATTTAATTACAAACCTACACACCAAATTTCAGAAGAATCGGTTTAAAAATGAGCCCATAAGATGAGATGAATGAGGACATTTAACTTCAATAAGACTATTTTCAGTTTTATTCTTATATATATAATTATTAATCATGAATGTTTTAATTTAAAATTATGTACCTACTTAATTGATTTCAAATAATCAATCAGATTTAAAATAAATATTGATATTATTAAGATAAAACATAATTGATTCAAATATTGAAATAAAAATATCCACCATTTTGAATTTAGGAAAATATATAAACTCCTATCAATTAAATAAAAACATTAATATAATAATTATTTCGGAATGAAACTGAAAAAAAATCCACTCAATAAAATGAAATTTATTCGATGCCATTTTCTACAGATCTAAAATAATTATTAGTATATTTGTATGTTTTAGATCGACGAAGTATCAAGATCATTTAGTATTTTTCATAGAATTCGCGTGACGCGCCGGTCACGTGGTGCATAAAATATCCAATTTCGCAAAACTTCGTAACGTCACAAGGCTCTTAATAAAATTAATAGGCTAGATAAAATTTAAAGCAATGCCATCTTTTTGTACCTATTACAACTTTAATGCCCGCACAGGAAACGAAGGAAAACCATCACAATCTCCCACTTGTTCCATATGATTGCGCTAGATGAAGCTAGTAGTCAAACAATTACCTACTGACTCTGCACCACCGACGTAGTCCGATAGTCGCGGCGCTGCTTTAGTATAAATAAAGATTGTAACTATGGTAGTTCCAACTTATTCCGTAAGACTTGAGTCGAGGCGCGGACCTAGAGTACGCGCCGCCACTCAAGTTTGTAAGACGTGGCGCTGCTTGCCTAGATATTAACGTTTCTAATACTGTAGTTCCCGCATTTACCGTAAGACTTGAGTGGTGGCGCGGGCTCTAGCTAGAAACAGCTGATGAATCAAACATGGCTGACGCTAAAACGTCAGGCAGGAGAGCGTGTGACGTCAATCCCAGTCACGTCAGTCATCAAGTAGTAATTTTCCTTTCTGCTGTATTCCTTTTTGTATAAAAAATATAATGGCTAGTAATGATTTCTATGAAGAAAATAGTGATGTTTCAGCGATACTTTTCGATTTAGACAACACTTTAATACAAACAAGAAAAGGAGATACGAGAGCCTGTAATAAGGTATGTAAAAGTTCACAAAAATCTATTGACATTGCCACGGTCATGGATTTTCTTACGTCGTAGTTCGGAACGGAGCGATACGCTGCGCGCGCTGTCAGTAAAGTCAATCATTTTGGTTATTTCACGCTTTTTGCAAGTACATTTTTATTTTCTACGTGGAATTGTTTATGGTATTCCCAATTTATTGCAAATAAAATATCCTGGAGCGATCGACTGCTGCAAACAGCTTGAGCAGAGTTAGATGCTCACGTTCCAGCGTGTGTGTTATAAATAGGCATTTCATAGTTGGAGAACGTGAGCTCGCCGTCCGGATTTAGATATTTTGGAAGAGAACACTAGCCTAATTATAAACGTGATGTAGATCGAGCGAGCCAGTCTACCCCAGCTCTCTGCGCTCAGTGGAGCGCCACCTATTGCTCTATTCGATCGCGTGTATCAAGTACATAATTTGTTGTGAAAATGGGGGAAGTATCGGATTCAGTCAAAAAATGCTGCATGATTCTGAAGGCCGCCCAAAGCGACACAGAAAAGTTCGCAGCTCTCTTCATGGTGACCAAGCTCGTGAAGGGAAAAGATTGCCATGCTAATGCAAAGAAAGCTTTATTTGAAGCCATTGGCTTTCAGTTCTTAAAGAAACTGCTCACTAGTTCCACCCTTGATGATGACTGCCCTCCATCTGTTTACAAATCAGTTGCACTTTCTGTACTTACAACATTCTGCAATGAACCGACACTAGCAACACATCCGGATATGCTTGCCAACATACCAGTGTTTTTGGAAATTGTGCAGACATCTGACAATGATGACTATGATGATAACCTCATCATCATCAGTGAGGCATACACATGCTTACAATGTATTGCGGAGCAGGAAGCAGGACAAAAAGCCCTTATTGAAGTAGGAGCCATCACTAAAATGTCTGAAATTTACTCGCATCAAAGTTTTCAAACTGATGAAGCGCTGAACATCCTTGTTAAATTGACTAGCCGATATGGGCCTATTGCATGGGGCAAAGACCCTAAGCCATTTAATTCCTTGGTTAATAAGATATCATTAGATTTTGCAACTGATCAATCGGAAAGGAAATTTGAGCTAGCCTCCATATTAAGCGCTCTGTTGTATAGCTGTAATAAAGCCACGGTAATACCCACAGCATCAGAAGAAACCTGGCCAACAAGTATCTACAAAGCCTTGAATGATATTCTTACTAGCAAAATTGGTAAGAACCAAAGAGATCCTGCTCTGAAACTGGCTGCGAATATTGCCGATCTATTGGGCATTGAGTGGACTTTGAGTGATGAAGAAAACCCCAAGAAGTTCTTCTTGTTACTTTTACAGCTCTGTGCTATTGAAGTCCGTATGCAATTGGAAGATAGAAGCTTCAAACAAGCATATGCTAACAGTGAATTGGTAACAGCTTGCTTCACTGTTCTTGAATTGTCTATTAACTACATGGCAACAGATCAGCTTGACTTGGAACAGAAAGAAAAACAATCTGTTTACACCAGCCTCAAGGGAGCATTCAATGCTGTGGTCTCTATACTGACTAAAGTTTCCAATGATAAAAACAAAGATAAACTCCTTGATCCAGAAAAATTATATGTTTGTGCCATGGTCAGAGTTCTTGTGGCTTGGATTGCCCAAGAAACCACTGCAATGAGGGATCAAATCTATGCCCTGCTGCCTTACATATTTTCTCTTGCCAATGATTCTTTTCATGCATACAGATCAAGGAAGTTGGCTGAGAAAAATAAATCTGATGGAGAATCCATGGATATTGACAACTCTCTAATGGGACAGTTAGACTTGCTGCGCCTAATGCTACCAGCACTTTGTCATCTGGTTGTAGAAGACAGAGCCAGAGATATTGTTCTAAACCTCAAACAAGAAGATATTCTTTATGAAGCTATGAACTTCCACTGGTCAATAGTACACTACAAAAAGCCTCCTATTCCTAAATCTGAGAGGGGAAAACCAAGAACTCAACCTGAACCTGAACTGGACCCTCAGCTATTGGAAGACATGAAGGACTCGAGGGCTGCTATGGTTAGCCTCTGCAACATTTTTATGAATCTTACAGTATTAGCGCCCAAAGTTGTAGAAAACAGTATGCTGTTCAACACATTACTGAAGTTTATATTCAACAACTTACCTGAGCTAAAAAACATCCCGGAAAACCTGGTCCTGCACGGCCATCTGGCTGTGTTGGGATTGTTGCTACTGAAGTTGTTGTCCAGCAATGTAAAGAAGAATGATTTTACAATTTGTCGGTACATTACATCTACTATTAGATTCCTTTGGGATGCTTACAATGTTGATGAATCAAATGACCCAACTGCTCTTGTTGTATCATTATCATACAAAGAAAACTGGAGTGAGATTGCTGATTTGTGGTTCCTGGGAATGCAAACAATGAGTGCTGTCCTCACTATTGTTCCATGGATCTCGGAGTTTGCTATTGAAAGTGGTTGGGCTGAAGGCATTACCGAGATGCTTCTGAAAGTTAAAATGGAAAAGTTACCACCTAATGTTAAGTCGGCCTTTGAAGACTTTTTATGCAAGCTTGTTGACTCTAATGAGAGTGTCATCCCTGTCCTCAAAAAGGCTGGTGCACTGAAGTGCTGCAGAAATCACCGACTAATGGATTTAGGCAAGAAATTGTTTGGTGATTAAATTGTTCAATAATAATTGTTGTTAATGTAAGTAGGCATGTCTACTTATTTTTTTAAAAGTCCTGAATTTCATATTATTAACAAAACATAATCACTTAAAAACTGAAATATTTTTTCATAATTTAGCTGTAAATAATGCTGTTAAGAGTGACTTGGCAATGTTATTCATAATTTTTATACTAAACTGAAAATTCATTAAATAAAATTGATTATGACCAAATTTGTAGTTTCCTTTTATAAGCTTTTTAGAATAAAATGTGTGCAACATTTCACTGAAATTCAGTCCAGTGTTTATGAAACCAGATAGTAAAATTTATGAATTCTAACTCCGCATTAAGACGCGGTCATTTTATTTAGATTTGTGTACAATAAATGTCCGCTTCTCTAGTAGTCAACACCCATAGGCTATTTTATTATATCCAATGCTTATAGAACTCAAAACTAATTCAAATACTAAGACAACCTCTGCCTAAGATTTGAATTGTATTTTAGTACTCTAATGTAGGTGTCAGTTTTCACGCACAAGATCTGCCAAACATCAGGTGAGTGAACGTCTAACGGGCACGATGACCTCTCTATTTCTGGATTCCTTACACACATTAGGAAACCCTTCACTGGCATTATCAACTATCTACTCTAATAAGACATTTAACCATAGTTATTTTTGAAATAATAAAGCTGTTTCGATTTTATGGACGTGGCAGTAATTAAGCAAACAATCATGATAAATGTTTTGTTAGCAGATTACCTACTTGAACTGCAAACTGTAGGTAGGTCGGTACACACTTTTCTTGATAGTTTATGAATTTATGGCAAATTAAGCGTAATTTTAAATTCATGAACGGTTTCTCCATTTGCACTTTTGAGACTTTAAAAAGGACAAAAGATCGATAGGTGATGTTGCCCTTGAAACGTGTTGGAGTCACATTGGTTAATGCACTCTTACACCCATCCATCTATCAGTATCACCCACAATACACACCCACTTTGCTCAAGAAACGCCGTCACGTGTCGTCAGAACGGGTAGGTCAACTTTACAAGATAAGATAAACTACTACGAATACAACTTTATGCCTATAATATACTTAATTGCGTAGTAATTATTATTATCTTTGCATACTTATAACATATCTGCAATAACATACTCAATTTCCAATTAAAATTCCTTTTGCAGCTAGTGGAGATACTTCAGCAGGAATATGGTCTGCAAAAAGAAGAAGCAGTGGAAAGCGGAACGAAATTCCTGCGTGCTTTTAGAGCAATGCCTGATGACGAGTCCTACCTTCTGGACGAATGGCCAGCGCATCTGTGGCGGAACAGCCTTCCTAAGAGTTTCAAACATATTGCTAGTAAGTAACAACTTTGATAATCCCAATAAAAAAACAAATGGAGCAACCAGCAAAGGATCAATAGTAGTAGGTTCTTTAATATATTACCGTTACTAAAGGCAATAGTTATTGTGTGATGCTTACTGTTATTTATAAGACAAAATACTTATCAGCAGAGTAGGTAATTGTGTAATTATATCCTAACTAGGTAATTAATATCGATTAACCCTTGCTATTCCCAGGCTTGGAAACTATTGATTGTAACTAATTAATATAATCAAGTCCAGTCACGTTTCATGATACGAGACGTGGTCGATTCGGCTTATTCTCATCATCATCAGCCTTGAGTATATCACCGTAGTAATTGCCCTCCTCCGTAGATTAACTGTTGTCTTTACGCAGCGGGCATCCACAGCTAATGTGACCTTTAACCAAATTATCTGTTGTTTACGGACGTCCTAAGCTGCGTTTGCCAATTCGTTGTATCCATTCGGCAAATCAGCGACCTTTTGTTTCTCACTTTAATACGCTGAACTATTTCTGATCACGTAAGAAATTTATTTTCAATCCCTGTCCCTATTTATTGAATTCACTAAGCTGGTTGTAACCTACCCCAGCTTGGCATCTTTGCTAGCGTAGTCTTGCATAACTCAAACACGCAATAGAGTTAACTTGTTTGGAAGGAACAGTTTCGCAATTCCCCTCAGTGGTCACATTGTGTTCACGCAACCGATTTAATCCGAAAAAATACAACCAAACAACTAAGTGAAATCATACTGCATGCTGCAAAATAACGCTTGTTTATTAAAACACTAGCTTGCCTCCCGCGGCTTTTTCTGCGTTTTAATATATTTCCCGCTGTAAAAAGTAGCCTATGTCCTTCTCCTGGTTCTAATCTACCTCTCTTTCAATTTAATTCATCCGTTCTTGAGTAATAAATAGTGTAAATTAACGAGTTTCTTTTTTACACACACAGATTAATTTAAAGTCAGTCTCCGAGAGTTCATAATTACCTAATTTTACTATCGTAATAGGTTATCACTCAGTCCATACTTCAAGTAAAAACTATTAAATAACATTCCAAACAAAATATTAATCAGTAGGTAATTGCCGCAACAAAAAAGCTTATTCTCATAAAATCACCTTCAGGATGTTCGTAATTTTCCATCTTCTAAAACCACTTTGGTTGTAAACAGGCTCCATATTTTGACATTCAGAACATTTATTTATACCCCTTAAAATCCTTAAATCTTACAAGACAGCCACGATCAGTATGACTTCATATTCATTTTAATTCGGAAGTGACTAAACTGAAAACACATTTTAAAAATACTATCCGATTTAATGTCTTGTAAACACGAAGCTAATCGGATATTTCATCTATGTGCCAAAGCTGGTTTATGAATATTCTACGACGAAAATGCTAGACAAAGATTTACGAGTACTTCCTGTCCTATTTATACATTAATGACTACGAATGAACACCCACTTTGCAACTGACTTCTCTAGATACTTCGCTTAGGGCTTAGTCCATACTACCGATAGCAAACTTTGTCGGAATGGAAGGAATAGAATCATAGAGGCAGTGATTTCATTAACTTGGCAGTGTGCCCGGTGCTGCATGCATCAAGGAGGTAAATAGTCGTCGCATTTTCTCTTTAACGATGACTGAATGTATCAAGTCTCATGTTCCTAAGACGTTTGAAATTTTGTTGCAAATATACGAGAACTTTCTTCAATGAAATATTCTACGCAGATATGAAAACCAGTACATAATGCGTTGGCGTTCTTGAATTATTAAAAGCAACTGCTCGTAAATAAATTGGGAAGGTCCTCATTAATCTAAACGTCTTACTCGACCCTTTAACACAACTCTAGTTTACAAATAAACATTATTAAAATAGAACGTGACTCTAGAAAATGCGATGGCCTTACAGAAATATCTTATTCTGTTTCAGAAAATATATCAGCCGAATGGATAAAGTTGAGATTTCAATGTTTGGCTTTAACAAATGATGTGGTACATCTGTTAGAATCTTTGCGGTATGTTGGTTGAATTTTATTATCGTTAGTGTGTATAGTATTATGAAGAAATATTTATTTATCGTACTAATAATATAATGAATTGGGTTACAATATTTCTCCATGATCATAATATCAATATATCAATAATAAAAATGTGGAATTAATTTCTTGTGGTATAAAGGACACACTTGAAATATAAACTACATTTATTTAATCTTTTGCGATATTTGTTCTATGATTATTTTACGTTCGTTAAATAGGCGGCTGTCCTAGTCTTGTGGACAAGACAAATAATATTTAAGAAAAAATGCATATATTCATTAGATACTAATAATAAATGTATTATTATAGAGCAATTATCGCCCTTTAGTTTGTGCATGGTGTTATGTGGTACACGAAATTATTTCTTTTTATTTGTTTCATCATATCAGTATTTTAGGTATAATTGTTTCAGTCACAAACAACACTAATCGTATCATTCATTTAGTGTTAGAACTTGTTTGTAGTGAAATTTGTTTCATTGGTATATTGCATGCCACATAATACTATGGATATTCGCGCATTGTTGATTTATGAAACCATTGAAAAGTCAGCACCAAAACTTTGTGAAGGCATACAATATCAACTTGATAATGTATATTGTTGCTGAATTCAACACAATGGACTGTGTTTATCAAAGTTGTTGCCTTTGCAAATGTATTGGGTTGACTTTAGGCGCATGTTGCTAATAAATGACTTGTTTTTCAACAGTTCAGTTGTTGCTCACGGAGTGACATAACTCGGGGCGCCGCGTGCGCAACACTTAGGTTTGAATTGTATGTGTAAAATAGGATGGAGTTCAAGAGGAAGGTAATACCGTTACCTTAGACAATTCAACAACCTTGGAGACGTTTAAAAACAGAAAATAAATTTAAGCATTCATAAATTTTCATAATTAAATCATCAAAAATGTTTTTGTATGACAAAAACGTGTCCATGGTTATTACTACAATTAACAATATAGTGCTATGTTGATCTCACTCATTTCACAATTTTCTGACATAAACTCAACACAGCACTACTGTAGCTATAAGTCCTGTTTCATGTCCAACTTATACCAATAACTTGAACGTGAAATGTTAAAGAATCGTTTTGCACTCACTGCAAGGACGACTTGAAATAAATTGCATGATTCTAAAGATATTGCAAAGTGCAGAACTGTTTGGATTTTCTGTTATGTGTGCTGAGTTACAGCATTTTGGGAAGCGGGTTCTAAAGCATAGCTGCTCGCTAAATGGTACAGGGAGGATTATCTCCTCGGTTTGATCACCAACGGGCCGTCGCGCGCCCAATGGCAGAAGGTGGAGAAGCTGAATCTCCGGCAATACTTCGATTGCGTGCTGGTGTCCGGAGACCTGCCGTGGGAGAAGCCGGACCAGCACATCTTCCTGGAGGCCTGTGCGCTGCTCCGCGTCGAGCCCAGGATGTGCATCATGGTCGGTGATAAACTAGAAACTGATATAAGGGTAAGCGAAACATGTCTATTTTAACTAGCTTTAGACCGCGGCTTCGCTATCAAAAAGATCAAAAGTAGCCTAAGTCACTCTCCATCCCTTCAACTATCTAACTAAATAACACGTAGTTCGTCGCTTCGTTTTGCCGTGAAAGACGGACAAATAAACAGACACGCAAACACTTTCCATGTTTAATATGAGTACGGACTACGGATATAAAGGTGAGAGTCACCCTTCCTGAGTCACCCTTCCTAACTGATTAGTTGTTGTAGGTGTCTAGTGTCTACGTTATATGAAATTATAATTCCAATATGATTCATCCATTACGCAACATCAATAGTCATGTTTCATGATTGTTTGTTTACTCAGAATATAAGGGTTAGGGTTTTACCCAAGAGCACTTACTAGGCCTTGTTGTTTTTTCTCTATTGCGTGCTTTCGTGTTAGAAAGTATGTATTATCGTCATGCAAAAAATAATGTATGTGATTTATAAATAAATTAATATTACTTTTCATTTTCAGGGTGGCAAAGATGCTGAACTAGGTGGCACTGTATGGATTCCACTTCAGCCTGACGAAGAGTCTGATTTACCTGACTTCACGATTGAAAATGTTACAGAGTTGCCTGATGTTCTATCCAACTCTCCTCGACTTAAGAGATCTGCACATCCAATGAATATTGATAAAGTTCCCGAATGTTGACACATTTAAAAAAACATATTTTGAGTCTGTAAAACAGTTCAGGTGTTGTGTAGTATTTGACTATTTAAAAACTCATGCGTCCTCTATGCAAATTAGGTAGATTATATTATTATAAAATGACAAACTGCAGAATTGTTTGTGGGATTTAACAGGTGATTTTTTTGTGTATTGAGTATGAGGTAAAATAATTATACTGTTGCTGCTATAGTTAAGTATAAATGGAATACCAGGTTTATCTTACCCAATGGGTAACTACTTCTATACTTTTTGGAACAGTATTTTATCAAAGTACAAATTTTTAATTTTAGCAATGCTGGTTGTTTTCAAACTGTTGTTTTAAGTTTCAGTACATGCATATTTGACGACTATATTTTTTTGGAATGTAGATAGATGAGTGTGTATAAACACTATATACATTTAAAATAATCATCATGATAACTGTCATTCATTCATTGGCTATATTTGAAAACTTTTTAGTATTTTTTTTTTATTAGTGATTTAGAGAAGCTCACAAAGCCAAAACATTAAACTACTACTTATTTTTAAGAACTTAAATGAATCTGTGCATATTATGTAGTTAGTTAAGCAATCACATATTTTTGTACAAGATATATTATTTCGTAATTTTGGTTGTAATTTTAATGGCATCTCTTATAGACTGTGCTAAATGTGATATTCATAGGTATTTAAATTATCTTACAAATACTTTAGTTTTGTTGATTATTTAAGAAAACTTAAAACTATTTTATACTATGTATATAAGAGCACGCTTTTCAAAGGTAGAAGAGATTATTTACAATACCAGTTTGATTTAATAAGGTAAATATTTCTTACCTACAATGATTGTAGCTATCAAATTATTTAACCACTGGTGGCTTATTCATCCCACTTTGGGACAGACAATTTGCAATTTCGCTAATATAAGCTGTAAGAAGTTTCAGTTAATTTCTTGTTAAATTTGTTGCGTCATGTTGCAACAATTGTTGAAATTACGAGTAATAGGTAGAAACTTTAAGAATAGTGGATTATAGAAGCTAATTAAGCCAAAATTCTAAAATAATTTTGTAGAAATTTCACTAAGGTTATCACTTAAGGCTCAGTCACAAAGGTTTGGTTAAATAAAACATTATTTTTTCAATATTGGTTATTATTTATTTACTTTCTAGTAATATCTACAGTTCCCTAATAATATTTTAACTATCACATAAACTAAGCAGTTCTCAACATCTTAGCTTCCCTCTTTTCTTGTAAAGCCTTCTTTTGTTCTTCTACAATCTTTTTTCTTTCGTCTAAGAATTCTCCATACTCCTAAAACAAACATAACTGTTACATCACTGAAATTGTAGAAATTAGTTTTTTATACATTTTTTAATTAATACGTATTATTAAACCTCATAATTGAGAATATTGTTTCCTTATATTTGATGATATTATACATACATATTTTTGTAGAGAGCCGTGTTGGCTAAGTGGGAGCACACTCAACTTACATTCCGAAGGTCATGGGTTCAAACCCCACCTCTGATTTTTCTTCTTGGAAAATTATGTGTGCTTTAAAAACACGTGCTCTAACGGTGAAGGCAAACATCGTGAGGAAACCGGCATGTTCTGAGAACTTTGAAAAGTTTGAAGGACATGTGTCATTCACCAACCCGCACTTGGCCAGCGTGGTGAATTAAGGCCTAATCTCTCTCGTCAAGAGAGAAGTCCCTGTGTCCCAGCAGTGGGAACGTGAATAGGGGTGTTATGTTATACATACATATTTTATTAATATTATCTACCTTTATGTGGGACTAGAAAGGTAATGCAATATCATGAAAACTAATAACTATGTTATGTATTTTTCTAGAGCTAAGTTACATTTTTATGACACTAATTACCTTAGCATCTAGTTCCTTAACAACTTGAATGCCACAAGTTCTTGCTGTTGATATGAGCATAATACATATTTCCTTTAGAGGTTTCCATTCAAGAGTTGGGTCCTGCTGCTTAATCTTTGCTATTTCATACACATGCTTCAAAGTAATTTTGCCACTGGTTTCTCTAACTGAAAATTAAAATAAGGGGTTTTAGTTACCAAAAAGTTATTCAAATCAAAAATCTATAATGCAAATAATATGTTAAGAAGACAAAGTTTCCATATATAAATATGTGGATGTTAATTGATCTTCATATGAAAACTAAAGCAAAAATAATAACAGTTAATGTTTTGTACACATTTGCTGCTTTTTAATGGAATTGAAAATGTACTTTGTCTAATATACATATAATACCTGGTTCCATAGCTCCACGATTTAACCCAGCAGCTTGTTTCAAAAAATAGGATGCGGGTGGTTGGTGAATAGTTAGCTGGTATGACCTATCTGAATTCAGTTTCACTCGAGTTGGTAGTGGGATTCCTTGTTTTATATTTGCTGTTTTCTCATTAAAATCTTTACAAAATGCTGCTATGTTGATATTGCGCTAAAAATAGTTAAAAGTAATTATTTTACAGGAGATATATATTTTACAAAACAAAAAAACTAGGCACTAACCTGACCCAGCATAGGACCCAGTGGAGGGCCTGCTGCAGCCATTCCAGCTGGAATGTTGGTCCTCAATCTTGATGAATGGTCTATTTTGTCCCCAACTTTTTTCATTGATTTTAACCGTGCTACAGATTTCGACATGTTGGGTTTACCTTACACTGTAATTTCTTTCTCAATATATTGTTTGCTTGTCTCTGATTATGTACATATGCTATTTATTATCTCGGTTTTTCGGGATTCGAGACTTCGAGCAAACGTAGTGATTATATTCTCTTTGACTTCGAGAGCCAAAACATAACATAACCTCAAAATTGAAGATTTGACATTGACAACGACAAAAGGTCTTTATTACCCTGGAACTGTCAGTCGTAAAGAGGTAGAAGTCATCTGTTTCTGAACGAACATGAACATGTCATCAAATTGCGAAGCGAATTTTCTGTAACTCGCAAACAACACTTTTTCAGGAATTTTATTTTGTTTTTGGAAAATATGAAACAGTAATTATTTTATAAGTCTGTTTTAGTGAGCATTCAAGTTTTTAAGAAAGTGTTTCTAAAGTTTATAACAAGCATGTATTCAGATTTTAATTAATTTTAGCTATATTTTTGCAATATGTGGTCGTTTTTCTCCCGAGATCCTACAAAGGATTTCCCTTACGAAGTTGGAGATCCAGTGCCTAGTTTAGAAGACAAAAGTGTGTGGACTTTACATAAAGGAAAGAAAAGAGGAACCCAGGATGAAGTCTCAATATTCTTATTTGATGTGCAAAAGAGTTCAGAGACTATGTTTGATATTGCAAAGGCTTCATTAAAAAGACTAAAAACAATGAGACACCCTAGCCTTTTACATTATTTAGATAGCTGTGAAACTGAGAAATTTTTGTATGTAGCTACTGAATATGTAGAACCTTTAGCATGTCATATAGTGAATATCAAATTAGAAGGCCAACAAAAGGATTTGTTTCTTTCGTGGGGAATATTTCAAATTACTGTAAGTTACTATGTATATGAATACCATACCTAGAATATTATTTTGTTTATACTTTTGTAGCCATAAAGAGAGATATTTTTTTATAACTTTAAAAAAATAAAAGATCGAATTGTTAAATTCTATTTAATTTGCTATGTGTAGCAGAGCAAGAGAAACATTTAAAGAATGAGGACAAGACTATTTTAAAGTACACTTAAGTAATTATTATCAGCTTTGACCATGCCACTGCTAGACAAAAGCCACCCAAGCATAGTGAAGAGTTTCAAGAACAATCCAATTATCCAAGAATTTGTCTTACTCATTCTCACCATTTGAGAATTTGTCATTCTCACAATTTGAGAATTTGTATAACCTTTTCATCAATTATTTGTTTTCAGAGAGCACTATCATTCCTAAACAATGATGGCAACATGAGACATAACAATGTATGTTTGTACTCTGTGTTTGTCACTCTAGCGGGAGAGTGGAAGTTAGGAGGCTTTGAATTCCTCACATCACAAGGGCAAGAGGGCAGTAACCCTATACCGATAAAGATATTACCAGCTCTAGAAATATATGACCCTCCAGAGAAGAAAGACTCAGTAAAATTGAAAGCTATCACAAAATGGTAAGAATCAAGATTATTTTAATTTTTTGGTACACTCTAAAATATGCTGATTTACTACCGTGTATGGTAGTGAGTGAGCTTCTATATTACATGTAGTTTATGCATTTCTTTATTTGATTACATTGTATCAGTAACACTGTATAATTATTGAAGTGAGTCAATAAATTCTCTTTCTATGAATCATCTTTGAATTAAGTATCTTGTAGGTATCCTAAATGTGATATTGTTTAAAACTAAAGAGTAAAATTATGCTTCAAACAAAATATTATTTATTAAGTTTATAGTTTATTATACAAACAATCTTTGATTTTGTATGACTGATAAATAAACAAAGGAAACAATTTAGAATTTGAACAGGAAATGATAACAATTGTATCATAAGTATTTTTTACTGAACTCTTTGGGCTAGTTAATGTAAAAATTGATAATATCTAAGTATCACATTATCTAACAATACAAAATTTAGATGTCTTGTATTATGTCACTTTAATGGTGTTACATAAGTACTTATAGTAAAACCATTTTTAAACTGAACGCCCCTCCACCGCGGTTACACGTACATGCAAAAAGGTGTATAGATACAACACACATAAATTGATCTTTGTCATTGGATGTTCAATGACGTATAAACAAACGGGCCCCATAGACATGTGGCAATAGCTTAGACCATAATGATAATAGGTTTATGTCAAATCCATACATTTTGTACTTTTTTACTAACGATGTCGACGAACGCCAAATGTCTAGCCTTCACGGTGTCACTATGAGAGAAAGGCTGGATCTGTCGGCCAACTTCGGCATTAATGAGCCGAACGCGCGACTGAACGGACGTGTCACTCAAACAAAGAGCGCGCTCCCCGCCATACAAATGCCTACACGGGATTGGTCGCACAACTTATTGACAACGCAGTGCGCGGATGAGTCCATGTTTACAGTAAAGTTGTAGCACGCACACAAGTATACTGATGCAATACGTATTTCCTCTCACACGTTGAAATTATCACGGTTTTGTGGAGGGGAGTTCATTTTAAGATTAGATCATCTATACTTAGGTACACCGGGTGCTTGTTTGCTCTTAATTTTAGGACATTTTGAATGTTTTGATTTATTTATAACTATTTATAAATCTCAATTCAGCTCGTCAGACATTTGGGGCTTGGGTTGCCTCATCTGGGAGGCATTCAACGGACCATTAAAAACACAACCAGCACTCAAATCAGTGGATGAGATCCCGAAGCAGCTTAGCACTTTATATTACGAACTTGTCAGTGCAAATCCAGCGTCAAGGCCAAATCCTGCAGACATCATTGCCAGGTATGTTTAAAAAATATACACTTAAATCTATGAAGTTCTTTCAAAGCAAGTAATCTACAGGGCAATTTATAAAACAAAATTTGTATTTGCTGTAAATAATAAAACTACTGTAGATATTTTTTTTTCTGTTTAATATGCAATCAAATCACTATTATGTATAAAAAAAAGTATAACAAGTTCTATTCTAATAATAAATTTATTGCAGATGTCGCAAACTGGGAGGCTACTTCAAGAATGATCTGATAGACACTATGCTCTTTCTAGAAGAGATCCAGATAAAAGATAAGGCTGAAAAAGGAAAGTTCTTTTCCACACTAAGTGTGTATTTGGATAGCTTCCCGGAGGCTGTGTGCATTCACAAGATTCTACCGCAGCTTATGACTGCCTATCACTATGGAGATGCTGGCTCTGCTATACTTGCGCCTATGTTTAAGGTAATAGATCTGTCTTTTTTTTCACATAATCCTAAATAGAATTGAATACCTTATTTTCTACAGACAGTTTTTATTCTTTTATTATTTACATATTTGTGTTAATACTTGAAGTGATTATAATCTGCCAATTGATTGTCTTTGAAGATACTACATATAAATTTATTTGTAAATTTTATAGTCTGATTTTTTTTTCAGTTAGGAAAACTTCTAGAAGACGCAGAGTACCAAAAGCAGATAGTCCCGTGCGTGGTGAAACTGTTCGCGTCAAACGACAGGACCACGCGATCGCGACTACTGCAACAACTGGACCAATTCATAATGCATTTACAGAACAATACTGTAAGTAATACTTAATGCCCAAGCTCTGTGCTGCAGCCTGTCACTGACGTTGTTACGAGCGTGTGTCATGCACCTGTGTGCTAATTATTATTTACTTAACACCATCTGTATAGTGTTGAGTAATTAATAATCAGCCGTGTGGTGGCGACCTTAATATACCAATATTATACAAGCTTTCTACCCGCGGCTTTGAGAAAAACATGCCGATTGCCTCACAATGTTTGCCTTCACGTTTGAGCACGTTAGTTTAAAACGAACATATATTTTTAGAGGGTAAAAATCCAGAGATTTTCCAGAATTATTTATTTATTTAAGTAACTAGTTATAACAGAAATCTAGCACTCGTAACACAAGCTTTCGTAAGCTCTTTTGCTGTGTGAATTGTCCACCAATTTTTATTTATTTCAGGTAAACGACCAGATATTCCCCCAAGTGGTGCACGGTTTCCTAGACACGAACGCGGTGATCCGCGAGCAGACGGTCAAGTCTATAGTGCACCTCGCGCCGAAGCTCAACTACAACAATATCAACGTAGAGGTGCTGAAGCATTTCGCGCGGCTGCAGTCTAAGGATGATCAGGGCGGCATCAGGTATGATTGTATAAACAAGCATAATAATCTCATTTGCTGTTCTATGTATGACCTCTGTTGTTGCTGTGTAATGGTTTTACTTTTGTAAAATATTTTTTCATCATGAAATTATTACTCATTTGCTGCTCAATTTTTATGGTGAAATGTATTATAAACTGAATACTGAATTCTTTTATATTACATACTCAAAAATTACCAACGATTTACATGTTACAGACCTCTTAAATGTTTCATAAACGATAATGTTTGGTGCTAATTAAGGGGCTATGAACGCTATTTGTTCAATTGATGCCACTCGTATTACTAAACTGTGAACTTAATTTAAACGTAAGATAAAAGCAATGAATAGACAGCATTTTGGTAGGTACTCGTTACTTTTAAATAGGGGTTTATTGAAATAAGTTTCCTCTATTTTTATCACAGTTTGGTTTAAATGGCTTTCACACTTGGTACAGTAAAAATTACAGCTAGCAGCGTCAAAAATCAGCACAAAATTGTCACGTATCCACTTTTGAACTGTTTCAGGCTTGACAGAACTTGAGCTTAATTTAGAGCTCGTCGTCTTATTGATAAAAATAATTATAATAATCGAATTCGGGAGTATTAGTCGGAATCCCGTGGAATTTCCATATTAACATCAACGTTTGCGGTCAATGAACCCAAATAGCTCTACCTACTCTGATCACTGTTTATGATCCAATAATCTAACAATACAAACTGTCGCGAGTTTGAGGACATGACCAACCCGTTCTTGGCCAGCGTGGTGAATTAAGGCCTTATCTCTCTCTTCAAAGATAATTCCCTGTGACCCGCATGTGGGAACGTTAATAGTGTCAATGATGATAAAGTACGGCGCCTTAGATTTTATCCCATCGTTTCAGAACCAACACAACTGTCTGCCTCGGTAAAATAGCCGCTCATTTGCACCCCCAAATCCGGCAAAAGGTGCTAGTGTCCGCGTTCGTGCGAGCGACGCGCGACGCGTTCCCGCCGGCGAGGCAGGCCGGCGTTCTGGCGCTCGCGGCCACGCAACAGTACTTCCTGCTGGCCGAGGTGGCTAATAGGATACTGCCGGCGCTCTGTCCGCTGACTGCTGATCCAGAGAAACAGGTTTGTTATATATACATATTAATTCAAACAAATACTGAACATATAATGTTATTTTTATTAAAAAATCTAACCATTGTTTAAATATAGGTCCGCGACGCAGCTTTTAGAACAATCAGAGGATTCCTCGGTAAACTAGAGAAGGTTTCGGAAGATCCTAGCTTGAAGGAAGGCATGGGTAAGTGAGATACTATTTACAAAATCAATAAACCCATCAGCCAATCATATATTCCATTTCCATCACTGTTGCACAACTTACAACTTAATTAACATTTCATTGTTTAGAGACCCTCTTTTTAGGATTAATATACTTACCTACTTCTATACCTACTAAAGAGTCTCGCTTTGAAATGTGCGGCATAGAATTTCAGTAAAGTTTTAATAAAAATTAAACGTAAAGCAAAGTAAAAAACTTAACTAACAAAATGATTTTTTTTAACTGTTATGTACGTAAACAGAGGCTGACGTCCACACGGCAACACCGTCGCTAAGCAACGCCGCAGCGACCTGGGCCGGCTGGGCGGTGACCGCGGTGACGGCCAAGTTCTACCGCTCGCACTCGGACACGGCGCGCGTTCAGCATCCCAAATCTGTGCTCTCTAAACCTGGCTCGTTGGGTAAGTCTATAATAAGCTATAATAAGTAATATAGTAATAATATAGGAAAAATTACAAGATCACAACGTAACATTGGCCATCGAGTGGGAGTCGAACCTACGCCACCCAGTTTAGCCCTGGTTGCGCTAACCACTGTGCTATCGAGGAGTCACGTAAGAGCTCGAATTTATCCCATACCTCATATCTTCAGTTAAGCACTGATTGCGCCATGTATCATTTCAGGTTTCAATTTATTGTTTCATTAATAAGCTGTTAGTGTCAAAACCTGAGGAAGAACTGAATAAAAGCTGCTGGTTTACGGTTGATGCAGGTCGCTTTCCACCAGAGCACTGCAATATTTTCATTGGCCTTTGTCCAGCAGCGGTCTCCCAACAGCTGAATTTTTAGAAGCATCGTTGATTTTATTGAAATTTTTAATACTTTAGGATACCGATCCCACTACAATTAAATCTATCTAATATTTTCTAGAACAACCGTCGTCGAGCAGTATGTCGACGACTACGTCATCAGTGACATCGATGACGTCACTGGAACACAGCGAGTCCGCGTCCGACTACGATCCCGAGCACTGGGACATGGCGGCTTGGGGAGAGATCGATTCAAGCGCAGGTAGTGTTTCATTGTATCTTGAGTAACCGTCGTCGAGCAGTATTCGACATACTGCTACGTCAACGGTGACATCAGTGTCGACTACGTGACATTGATCGATACAAAAATTCGTTCTATCTTGATAACAAAAACTATATATTTTCAAAAATCAAAAATACATATATTTTATTAAAATCACAGCAAAACACATTGTATTTAAATCATTGGCTATTTTGTAGTTCTTCACAGGCAACTGTTAACCTGTAAAGGAAAAAAGTAGTTTTAATAATAGTGATAAATAAATACAATATTTTACGTAGATAATTGCGACGTGACAATATCCTGCAGACGACAGATAAACTAAGGCCGAATGTGCGCGCTTGGTTCACCAAAACAATTTTTTTATTTATACATTGAAAAACAGCTGAAACCCTAATAAAAAGATACAACTCTGAATAAAAGATTCTCGCGTATTAATTAAAATTCACACATATTAACTTGGGCATGTCATCACTCCCCCCCCCCCCCCCTTTATTTTACTTATTGTTTTCGTATGTTATAGGAACGAATGCAAGTGCCAAATCTCCACCGAGCAGTGGCAGCGCGCAGGCGCCGACGCTCTCAGCACTGTGCGAGGACGACTGGGACAATGAGGAGTGGGGGACGTTGCAAGAACAACCAGTAAGTCACTTTTTAAACTATCGTGGTTTTTAACAATATTAGAACACGTAACGGGTAACATACTGTGATTCAAATGTTTTTGAGCTTCCGGATATTTCGGCACACAAGTACACAACATACAACACTACAACAACACAAGTTAACAAGCGCCATCTTCACGGAGAGACAATAGTCTCTTCTACATTTGAATCATGGTATGTTACCCGTTTCGTGTTCTAAAACCAGTAAGTAATCTCCACAGAACAGTGGGAGGGTTTTGTCAGACTTTATGTCTCTTATATCTAGCATGACGAAGAGCTGAAGAGCACGAAACCCATGCTAGTAAGTCCATTAGAAACAAAAGTATTTAATATAGAGATTTAATTCCTAAAATAATGAACTAGGTACATATATTTATTTTAAAAAAAATTGATGATTATTAAAATTTGTCTCTAGAGCGCGGAAGCCGAGCTAGTAAGCCCATCAGAAACATGGAACAACACCCAATGGAGCGAGTCCGTGAACAACGCCAACGCGACGTACGTGCGCAGCGCCCCGAGCGCGCGCCTCGAGCACCGCCCCGCCGCGCACCAGAACAGCAACGACTCGCTCGGCGGCTGGGAGGACGGAGAGTTCCAGCCCATTGAGGAGGATGCTGACGGTAATACTAACATACTAACAACGCGACGTACGTGCGCAGCGCCCCGAGCGCGCGCCTCGAGCACCGCCCCGCCGCGCACCAGAACAGCAACGACTCGCTCGGCGGCTGGGAGGACGGAGAGTTCCAGCCCATTGAGGAGGATGCTGACGGTAATACTAACATACTAACAACGCGACGTACGTGCGCAGCGCCCCGAGCGCGCGCCTCGAGCACCGCCCCGCCGCGCACCAGAACAGCAACGACTCGCTCGGCGGCTGGGAGGACGGAGAGTTCCAGCCCATTGAGGAGGATGCTGACGGTAATACTAACATACTAACAACGCGACGTACGTGCGCAGCGCCCCGAGCGCGCGCCTCGAGCACCGCCCCGCCGCGCACCAGAACAGCAACGACTCGCTCGGCGGCTGGGAGGACGGAGAGTTCCAGCCCATTGAGGAGGATGCTGACGGTAATACTAACATACTAACAACGCGACGTACGTGCGCAGCGCCCCGAGCGCGCGCCTCGAGCACCGCCCCGCCGCGCACCAGAACAGCAACGACTCGCTCGGCGGCTGGGAGGACGGAGAGTTCCAGCCCATTGAGGAGGATGCTGACGGTAATACTAACATACTAACAACGCGACGTACGTGCGCAGCGCCCCGAGCGCGCGCCTCGAGCACCGCCCCGCCGCGCACCAGAACAGCAACGACTCGCTCGGCGGCTGGGAGGACGGAGAGTTCCAGCCCATTGAGGAGGATGCTGACGGTAATACTAACATACTAACAACGCGACGTACGTGCGCAGCGCCCCGAGCGCGCGCCTCGAGCACCGCCCCGCCGCGCACCAGAACAGCAACGACTCGCTCGGCGGCTGGGAGGACGGAGAGTTCCAGCCCATTGAGGAGGATGCTGACGGTAATACTAACATACTAACAACGCGACGTACGTGCGCAGCGCCCCGAGCGCGCGCCTCGAGCACCGCCCCGCCGCGCACCAGAACAGCAACGACTCGCTCGGCGGCTGGGAGGACGGAGAGTTCCAGCCCATTGAGGAGGATGCTGACGGTAATACTAACATACTAACAACGCGACGTACGTGCGCAGCGCCCCGAGCGCGCGCCTCGAGCACCGCCCCGCCGCGCACCAGAACAGCAACGACTCGCTCGGCGGCTGGGAGGACGGAGAGTTCCAGCCCATTGAGGAGGATGCTGACGGTAATACTAACATACTAACAACGCGACGTACGTGCGCAGCGCCCCGAGCGCGCGCCTCGAGCACCGCCCCGCCGCGCACCAGAACAGCAACGACTCGCTCGGCGGCTGGGAGGACGGAGAGTTCCAGCCCATTGAGGAGGATGCTGACGGTAATACTAACATACTAACAACGCGACGTACGTGCGCAGCGCCCCGAGCGCGCGCCTCGAGCACCGCCCCGCCGCGCACCAGAACAGCAACGACTCGCTCGGCGGCTGGGAGGACGGAGAGTTCCAGCCCATTGAGGAGGATGCTGACGGTAATACTAACATACTAACAACGCGACGTACGTGCGCAGCGCCCCGAGCGCGCGCCTCGAGCACCGCCCCGCCGCGCACCAGAACAGCAACGACTCGCTCGGCGGCTGGGAGGACGGAGAGTTCCAGCCCATTGAGGAGGATGCTGACGGTAATACTAACATACTAACAACGCGACGTACGTGCGCAGCGCCCCGAGCGCGCGCCTCGAGCACCGCCCCGCCGCGCACCAGAACAGCAACGACTCGCTCGGCGGCTGGGAGGACGGAGAGTTCCAGCCCATTGAGGAGGATGCTGACGGTAATACTAACATACTAACAACGCGACGTACGTGCGCAGCGCCCCGAGCGCGCGCCTCGAGCACCGCCCCGCCGCGCACCAGAACAGCAACGACTCGCTCGGCGGCTGGGAGGACGGAGAGTTCCAGCCCATTGAGGAGGATGCTGACGGTAATACTAACATACTAACAACGCGACGTACGTGCGCAGCGCCCCGAGCGCGCGCCTCGAGCACCGCCCCGCCGCGCACCAGAACAGCAACGACTCGCTCGGCGGCTGGGAGGACGGAGAGTTCCAGCCCATTGAGGAGGATGCTGACGGTAATACTTACTAACGATACCTATAGTAGGGGGAGGGGGGGGGCACGATGCTAAATGGGGATTTACTCGAACGCCATAGAGGGGCAACCCAAGGTTAGGTCATCTAAACTTTGCAAAAAGCCTAGATGACCGATGTGTTTCATCGGTGGGTGAAGCAACTTTAGATAAAATACTCTTATTCTAGCGCGTCAGATATTGATAGAATCAATGCCTTATGTACGTATTTTTATAATGTACATATATTAATCTGATCGTTTTAACGATGTGGGTGTACGTAAGGGTTGAAAATGAAATGCAAAGATCAACAACCCGCCCGGTAATCGTGGTGACTAATCTGAATCCCCAATGAACTCTGTTAACAACATTCGTACCTAGAGACTTAAGGATTATTATGATAATGGTGATGACACGCAAAAATCGGACTATCTCATATTATATACCTATCATTTTATTTATTAATTGCAGAAAACAACGCTTCCAAAATGGACGAACTAAGGCGAAAGCGCGAAGAACGCAAACTACAAAGGCAGCGTGAAATGGAAGCTAGAAGGTCTGCGCGCGGCCAGGGACCCATGAAACTCGGCACTAAGATCACTACGGCCCCACAGTTCTAACTACAATGACCCTTATTGGTATGTGTATTAGGTATATTGTCGACTGGTTATACAGCCCCGCAGCTCTAACCAAAATAACCCTTATTGGTATGTGTCCTAGCTCTATTGTCGACTGGTTATATTTAAAGCATAGGTGTAGCTAGAGCTTTTTCAGGTATTTGAATACCGAGTGGTCTTATAATGAGCGTGATTTGCCTAAGCACCGGGAACCTATAGTTACACAAACCTTTGATCCTTAGCATTTTTACAATGGACTAGTGTTTATTCTGAATATTTGGAACAATTATAAAATGTTTGTGGGAACTCCACACCATGTGTTTTCCTAGAGATGACACTTTGCTCTCCTATAATAGTAGGAGGTAAAGCTGATTTGCCAATTTATTTGAGCGCGTCAGTTATAGGAAATACCTTCCATTTTGTTGCGTACTGCAACTATCACCCACGATATGTGTAATATATATGTCGCTGTGTTAATTGTCCCACTATATTATTATTATTATATGTAAAAAAATGCCTAGTATAGAGCTGAAATATTAAAAAGTATTTAGCAGGGTCCATGAAGTCTTGCTTTACCTACTATCTGACGCCCTCTAGTCCAGAGAAAGTTCCCATAAAATTTGTAATTCCCCCAATTATAATAAACACTAGGCATTATAAATCAAAGTGCTTATCCTGAGTAACGTACGTGTCGTGTTCAATATGAAGTGTTGTGCGCGTAATGTGATTGTAATTGTGAAACGCGTGTCGTATACTACCGCTGCATGTCAAGCGATCACGTCAACTGTGCCTAAGCTTACCAAGTCCCATTAATCAAGAAGAAGCAGAAGCTTACCAAGTCAATTGTGTTTTTGACTTAATATACATGTAGCGGTAATATTAGGCTCTATGTTATGTACAGGGAAGTTTGTTGTCTATGCACCTATCTTAATGTTTATAATAGACAAGCTATGATTCATTGGTCATATTTATACTAAAGGCACTTTATCGTCTAGGTTAGTTATTATTTGTAAAATGATTAGGCTATATAATTGTTTGCATTGTTATTTTAATATACGCCATATATCACAATTGTTTATTTTTTCAAGTGGTCTTAGTTGAACTGAAAAATAAAGCGTTAGAATTTGTCCTATAGAAAACATCAAGCTTGCCAACATAATAAGTAAAATATCTGATATAAAAATATATTTATCTGTTGATTTGATTAGGTATTAAATCAAATTCCATTATTATATAGTATTTTAAATGCATTTTAAGATTACCTACCGTTAAACTAACTCTTCACTTCACTCACATATTTAGACATTATAAGAATTATTTCATATTATCAAAGTTTTAGGGAACAATTGTTAATTGATGCACCAAATGAGCTCAATTGAGACTAGACGCCATAGTGGCTAGTATATTTTTATCTTTAATGCATATTTTAGTACAATAACAAATTGTAAGCTCCTGTTATTATTAAATTAAAGCTAACATTGAATGGAATTTTAAAATTTAGAATATATATTTAGCGCTGACGTGACCTATGACCGTGTTGATCTTGAAATAATATAACCATTTATATTTATGAGAGTGTGTAAAAACCTCTGCTGCCATTATACTGAACTTTTATTTTGGTTTGACCAAGATTCAAGATCCAAATTTAGTTTAAACTAACTAAACGGCGTGTCATAAATGTTGTTTTGTGATGTAAAACTGTTATTTTAATCGGAATCATGTGAAGGAATCTAATTAAGTCGTGCTAATAAAATAAAAAATAAAACTAAAAATATTAAATATATTTGCATGTTTAAAAGTAATATTTTATACATAATATGGATTATAAAAGTCGTATTTCTGCTCTGATAATCAGGAACCGCTTGTATTTAACTTTATACCAAAAAGATTATAAAATTCACAGATATGTTTTATCAAGCTATTCAAATAACCTTTTTGTGGCTGGATACTTGTACCAAAATGATATTCGAATTGTGTGGTTCAGGCTACTGGAAATCTTATTGTATCGCTAATTTACATTTCTGTAAATAAAAATGTATTATGTAAATATGTTTCCTTTGCTTGTCATCCATTATTTTATAAGATATACTAATACTGACTAAATCGCATAGGTTACTAAGTAACAAATAAACATGCTTAAAATAAAATAAACTGCGCCGTTTAAACAAGACAATAAAATAATAAGAATGATTTTAATAAAACAAAAAATAAAGCAAAAACATTTAATAAGCAAATAATTCGTTTAAGTAACAAAAATAATAATTAAGTACCCAGGTATGTTAATTTATCACATAACTAACAACATAATATTTGTACAAATTTCTGATTAAGAGCCTTGCTACTTTACGAAGTTTTGCGAAATTGGATATTTTATGCACCACGTGACCGGCGCGTCACGCGAATTCTATGAAAAATACTAAATGATCTTGATACTTCGTCGATCTAAAACATACAAATATACTAATAATTATTTTAGATCTGTAGAAAATGGCATCGAATAAATTCCATTTTATTGAGTGGATTTTTTTTCAGTTTCATTCCGAAATAATTATTATATTAATGTTTTTATTTAATTGATAGGTGTTTAATATATTTTCCTAAATTCAAAATGGTGGATATTTTTATTTCAATATTTGAATCAATTATGTTTTATCTTAATAATATCAATATTTATTTTAAATCTGATTGATTATTTGAAATCAATTAAGTACATAATTTTAAATTAAAACATTCATGATTAATAATTATCTATATAAGAATAAAACTGAAAATAGTCTTATTGAAGTTAAACGTCCTCATTCATCTCATCTTATGGGCTCATTTTTAAACCGATTCTTCTGAAATTTGGTGTGTAGGTTTGTAATTAAATGTTTTTTTTTTGTCGAATGTTGGGACTTTATGTAAGTTCGAAAGTCTAAATTGAACGGACTAAATACAAATTCTAATTATAACAAAACAAATAAATTATATTACCTATATTTAAGTTGCTTGTTTTGTTAGATGGTATATTTGTGTTTGAATAAATAAAAGTTTCGTTAATGAAGGTTTTAATTATGTTTAGGTATTATTTTTGTAGTTTCAACTTTATATTTATTTTTATATTTATTGGTATCCATTTATCTACATATGTCATACACAGATGTAGAATATCCATTTATCTACATATGTCATCTTGAATAATTCCCATTATATTTTTATTTTGATAAACTATTTATTTTTATTTTATTACGAACTTATTTAAAATATTTCATTTTTATATTAAAAAAAACCAACCCGCACTTGGCCAGCGTGGTGAATTAAGGCCTAATCTATCTCGTCAAGAGAGAAGTCCCTATCCCAGCAGTGGGAACGTGAATAGGGGTGTTATTTTATATACAGGGCGTTCCAAAATTATGGGCCATGAAGGGGAAGTACCATATATATCGTTGATAGTGAATTTTGCTCAAAGAAGACTTCATTTTATTTTAAAAAGTAAGTAATTTAATTAATTAATTTACAAAAAAAATGTTTCATGTTTTTTATTTGATTAAAATAATTAATTTCACGTTGTTCCTTTCTTTTAAAATACTATGTTACTTAAGCAGAGTTATTATTTTTTAGCTATTCTTTCGATTGGTATCATAAAAATAGAGTTTTTTTTTCTACATGTAAGTCGGTTCGATTCCCAGACAAAGCAAGTAATTTTTAGAAAATCTATGAATCCAGAATTACTAACTTTTAAAAATAAAATGAAGTCTTCTTTGAGCAAAATTCACTATCTACGATATTTAAGGTACTTCCCCTCCATGGCCCATAACTTTGGGACGCCCTGTATTTATTAGAAAGGTACAATTATTTAATGTTTACAATAAATAATATATTTATTAGAAAGGTACATTATTTATTGTTTACATATTGGATACTCGGTAAAAATAAGAACAAAAAATTACGGAATATTTTCTTTGTAATAAATATTATGGAAATCTATACTACAATTATCAAGCTGAGGAGATTGCTTGTTTATTTGTTTGAACGTGCTACTCAGGAACCGCGGGTCCGATTTAAAATATGATTTCAGTATTGGATAGTAAAATGATCGAAAAAGGCTATAAAACATAAACTAGTAAATAACGTAAAAACGCAAGCGCAGCTGTCGGCGGGTCGGCAAGTTAGTCATAATCTAAAAAAATTATAGGCATAATTACATTTAGTCGTTGGACGGTTTCACCAAAAAAAGTTGCCTTGTTGTTTTTTAATTAGGATAGATAACTTTAGATATGCAATCCACATCCTACAGCATAACCTCCAAATAAATAAGGTAAAACAAGATGACAATGATGTGGTACAATTCTTAGGCCAGCAACATTTGGTACAATTCTTAGGCCAGCAACAACAACAATTGACCGTTATCAATAAAAATAACAATTGATCGTTATCAACGGATCAACTTATGTCGGTCGTAGTATCGCAATAACACATACACGCACACTAACAGCGTTTTTACAGCAATTGACAGTCCCACACACTGACATTTTACGAAATATTTCTATATTTTATTCAAGAACAACCGACATAGGTCCGACCTCGACAAGCGCTCGCGCGGTACTAAATGGAAAAAGCCGGCTGAATGAAAAAACTACTAAATTATGGTAGTTTTATTTTATTCATAAAAAATTACCAAAACCGTTCTACAAATTAAAATTAATATCATAGTTTAAGCAAATGTTGATAAATATTTTGATATAAATATGACGTCCCATTGATTTATAACTTCGGAGTTATTGAGGTTTGTTTCGAAGCATTTTCGGTCGATATTAAATTCGGTATATCTTTAGAATAAAAGCATTTAACGAAAATGTACTCTACTCTAAATGAAGAATAGGATATACGTAACATAATAAAAAATAGTTTGATCGCCCATATTCATTAGAATCTACAAATTAGAGCTGAGAAAACAGGTCTTCGAGCGTTTTTTACGAAACATGTATCCGGAGAATGATTATTACTCAATATATAAACAAGTTATCTAAAATGTTTCTTACTACTTTTGTAGAGGAGAAAACGAACTATTATAAAGATGTAATTGTAATATCAAACAACTAACGCAAACCATAGAATTAGGACGAGAAAACCGAACAATTTCGCGATTTCACGTAATAGGCCTCTTAAGTACGAGTTTAGTATTGTTTTAAGGTAAGTGGTACATACATTGGTTAAAAATTCTAAGGAAATAGGAACCACCAATACCCTACTTAAAATACACAGTTTTAATATGCAACAGAAAAACAAATCAAAAATGTTAGTTGACAAATAAAAATTGCTTCATTATAACAATTATGTGCCAGGTCATCCATAATCAATTGAACACCCTATCAACTATCAAAATCTAACAGCATTTAATCGACTCAAAGCAAACTTATCGTCAATTGAATGATTATGAATTTCAACGTTTGATAGATAGAACAATTGACCCTGCCACTGTAAGTATTCACAAACTACCGAGCATAACACATCACACTAGAATAAAACTATATTAAGGCCCGGCGCCCATTATCGACACGATTCGACTGGGATATCTATGCTATATCTAGTCAAACCATGTCTATAATGTGCCTGTCCTACAATTTAGAAACTATAAAGATAAAAGTAATAATGAAATGGAAAAGGCTAGATGAAATGATTTGTACTAATGATCGCGCCAACATAAGCTTTCTTTACTAACAATAACTACAGAAAAGAAAATTCGACAAAACAATGCTATTATCACCTCTAAGACATAGGTATCTCCTTCGATAATTGTTTTAACCTTTTCGATGCCCCATATTTTCAAATATTAAAATTTTATAGGACACGGTATGACAGGAACCGATAGTGATACCAAAGTCATAAGGCAAGAATAGCTTCCTGAAACTAAATTATACTGTCGAAATGGCGAGATGAATCATAGTGTTGTGATGTTGATGATAATGATGTGTCGATGCGTGTGCTCGGCGCCGGCTACTCACAGCTTGGAGCGCAGGTCGGACGGCCCAGCGGCTAATTGTCAAGATGGCTCGTCGAATCTGAAACAAACGGACATTTCTTATTATCTTCGGATAGGTACCGCTTATACGTTTATTAGGGTAGGTTGATTGATTGATTCAATATATATATAGGTCATTATCAGATATATCTGAGGGTTGGGTTTGTTGAAACAAAAAGCTAAGACAGTGTACATTTCGAAAATTATTACATTTAATTTATATTAGATAATATTTATTTTATCTCACATTGCAGAAAATTTAAATCACTTCCCCAATACAAAATTTAGATTCGTTAGAATTTGTTTTACTAGTGAACTATTGCAGCAAGATGGCATCTTTTTTCTCTCTGTGACTAACGGATTTATATGTATAGGTACATCGCTGAATCGCTATGACGCCAACGGAAACTATGGGATGGTACTGTTTTTGGCGCCACCGCACAATGGTTACCTTGTTTATTTAGAGATTCTGGAACTTATGTGATAAAAAATCACTCAAAACTTTCTAGCCTAGAAGAATAAAATAAAGATCATACCTCATGTTCATAGCGTTAGAGTTCCCAGGCTCCATCTTGTACCCCAATGTCTCGTAGAACTTGATCAGTTTGTCTTTGCAGTCCAACGACATCTTGTAACAGCCGACTTCTTGAGCCAGGAGAGAAACTGTTACCACAATCCTGAAATCAATTAATTGACTTTATATTTAACTGGCAACAAAAAAAAGCGAAAGAGTTACAAACATACATTTAATATATGTACTGTGTACGCCTACAAACTTTCGGGTTTACAGTATAAAAATATGCTGATATTCCAATTGCAGTCCGTTTATAAGTTTTTGCGTGAATCAAAGCTACCAAATACCTACCTAACCACTCTACTTTCAAACTTTAACATTTGCAATATTAGTCAACAATATGGTCAGAAATTTTACTGATAACGAGCTTTACAATTCTACATAGCATACGACAGCAAGCAGTAAATGATGATGATGTTGACTATCCTCTTATTCAGAACTAAAACTGGTTTCAACAGAATACTCGCGCAAGTCTCTCATTATAAGTGAAAGTTGTCAATAAACATTAGGTAGGTATGGCTACGTGCTACGTCTATTATAGAAAGGAATGTTGAACCTTTGTGACTTGCTGTTACGTTATATTATACAAAAGCAGTACTCGACGGAACAACAGTACTTACAGTTTGCCCAGCTGTTTCCCTCTGTATGTATCGTTGACTACCACATCCTCTAAACGCCCGCGCTGTAAAATTAATATATATCATTACCCTATTATGTGCCGTAACATAACATCAGGGATACATTAATTCCGAGTAGCTCGTCAAGAGCATAGTGGTCAGCAGTCAGAAAAACAAAGGTTACATTGTGATCTTATAGATACCATTTTCTAATATTTACAAAGCGTAAGTGAGTCATTCACTAATATGATAAAATATATCATAAATTCTTTATCTTGCACGTATATTACGTAATGTATGTAATAGTTTTAGAACACGAAACGGGTAACATAATATAATTCAAATGTTGTTTAGTTTCCCGATATTTCGGCACTGTTACAAGCGCCATCTTCACTTGAATCATGGTATGTCACCCGATTAGTGTTCTAAAATTGTTAAAAACCATGATAGTTTAAAAAGTAATGTAATAAGTCAAGTCAAGTTGTATCGTTGTAGAACACTTACCAAAGAGCAGTTGTGGATGAACTTCTGTTCTAGTGTGAGGGTGGCGGCGCCGATCAGCTGGGAGGTCCTCGTGTCTTCGATGACAGTCACGTAGTAGCCGCCAGACTGCTTCATCATCGTGAATCTGGCTGCAAGACAAATTTATTTATAACAAGACGTTTTCATGGCTTTGGTAAAAAAATACTGTTAAATGAGCTTAGTCCTTTTGGTAAATATGAACATAACAACGTATAAGACGGGGTATCGGGACGTATTTTTAACCAGCGTGTACATGCGTAAGCACACAAAGAATAGAATAGAATATACTTTATTGTAACCACAAAAACAGAAACAGACAATACAAACTTAAGACTAAAACATTTGGAGTACAATGGGCGGCCTTATCGCTGTGAGCGATTTCTTCCAGGCAACCTATGTATGGACTGGACAGATATAAATATATAGACAGTGGTGTTAAATAATACATACTAACAACGTAGGTAAATATGTTTAATATACTCGTAGTAACATAAAGATCATATAAATAAGGGATACGTGTCAAAGTCGCACGTTATGCAATACTATAATATAAATAAGAGCCATAATACGAGTAAGCATAACAAAATAGATAGTAATAGTCAATAATCCATTGCAAATATATAACGATAACTCTTATATCTACATCTACAACTCTACATATCATAAGATGTTTCTAAATATAGTAGGAATAATGATAACTACACATAATAAAAGAGCAGGAACCAGAATACCGATTATGGAAAGGTCATTATAACACTGGGCCAGTTTACTTGAAGGTCACCCAGTTCGCGAATCGAATATGAGAATAGCGTTCTGTATGAAAACTAACTGATTGGTATTCATACAAATTCGTATTGATATGCCGTGTGGTACTGGCTAAAGAATAGTATCATCACAATTCTTAAGAGTACCAAAAAATCCTTGGGAATTCAATGAGTACAAATGGTACATAATAGTACCAAATTAACAACTAACTGCGATTGCCTGCCTGGTAAGCATGGTGATAATAACAAGAATCATGTAGTAGGATGTTAAAGAAGTTGATACATTGATAATGAATCCATTTTGAAGCAAAAACGTGATTTAACTAAGTAATTAGATAACAAAGCTATATAGTTGAAGCTGTTGTTATTTATAGTACACTATTAAAGTTTCATTATCAGATTGATTCACGTGGCATGTCTATTTAAATAAGGACATGATATAACTATCTACTATTATGTTACAATTTAATTAACAATTTTTTTCCACGTGATCCAGGGGGGAGGGGGGAGTGATGGTCCCAAACCTCACCAAATATCACCAGGGGGGAGGGGGGGGGGGGGGGGTCAAAAAATGAGAAAAACTACCTCACGTGATTAATGGACGGCCCCTAACAATCTAACAAAGGAGTATAATATCCTATACTATTAAAAAAACATAGAACTCATTTCTTTAACAGGATGTACTAAATTTTTTCAGCAACTGATTTTGAACATTAAAGCCTCGAGCAGACCGGATGCGTATACGTACACGTAAGCGTAGACGTGCACGTACCACTGAGTTGTAATGTATGGGAACGTATTAGACAGGACACACCGCTTGCGTAACGTGACGTGCGCGTGCAGTGTGTCCTGTCACATACATTCCCATACATTACAACTCAGTGGTACGTGCACGTCTACGCTTACGTGTACGTATACGCATCCGGTCTGCTCGAGGCTTAAATACTAGTTTAATTAGACAATGAGGAATGTTTGATAGTAAAATGGAATCATATCTAGACAATCTGTCTAATCAGTGATAAGATAACTTAATTTAGTTTATGTACCAATCAACTATTGTGGTGTCAGCCTAGAAATAGAACCACTTATCTCTTCCCATTAGTGTAATCCACCAACTAAGATATTTATTATGCCCAGTAGAAAGGCAGATGTGTACTGTATAAACATACCTACTGTGACTATAGAACAGACTAGTAAGCACGGTGATTATACCAAATCCACCAGTACCTTACAGGTTCTATTATCTATGCATGCTTATGTTGTTATGGCAACCAATCAACTTACCATCAAACTGTTTCTGGGACACATTGCCCACAGAGGTCAGCTGCCCAAGGAGACGTAGGAACCCCTTGTTGTAGTCAGAGCGTTGCAAAGGGCGCACCACCATCCAATCCTCTCCGGGTGCTGCTGCACTGATCTTGGGTTTGAAGATTGCTGGGCTTTTGTTAAAGTCCAGCCGTTGAAGTAGTTCAGGTGGATAAAGATACTCTGAAGGATCTCCACCCTAAAATTATAATAGGTTGGTTTAGTCCTAAAGTCCTTATAACATGTAGATTAAGATTTTTGTTTAGGTAAAGATCATTTAAAAAGTAAATTAATAATAGATTTATGGAGCCTCAATAAGACAGCAACTGCGTCCGTAAAATTTAATGATTATCATTAAATTCCTATATTTTTTTATAATAGAAATGAAACATATTGTTTTGGATTTATAATAAATACTAATATCAAATATAATTTTAGAGAAGTAAAATCGAGATTTAAAACTTACCGCACTAACGAGATGATTTTCCATGCCCATTGTAATGGAATTTATTTCATTATTCAAAAACAAAACCACTATTACAGCGAGTACAACACCTTCTATTGTTAACACCTCACTGAACTGAAATAGTAACGTGGCGGCAATGAAGTTGGTTGAGAATTGATCAGTGATAAAATTGTGAAAGTAAATAAACGTAGTGATTAAATTCTCTTTGGTAAATAAATTGTGTGGAAAAGTTACCAAAGCCAAAGACAGATGGACCAATCCAAAGAGAATATAATACTACGTGACCAATCACGCAAAGTCACAGACTGGTTGTTGGTAGATTGAAAACTCAGATTGAAAATGAATGAACTTTATCTGTGGCTTGCAGATGCAGAGAGTAAATAAAAACAGCTGATCAAGGTGATCACAGATGTAAAACTGTCAAACAATGTGACAACTGTGACAAGTTGAGGTTAGGTTATTGTTTTGAAGAAGAGATAAATAGATATTCATGAAATAATAATAATGATTTAACTTAGCAAAACTTAGGCTTTACTACATAATTATGGCATTATTCAGATCATGTTCAATGTATAATTTCGTGAGAAATCAAGGACAATCAGTGTTGCTAAAAAAGGCAGTTAATAAAAATGTTAATATAGTAAATACGACTTCTATTCTTGTGGATTCCCGACGAAGCTTATTCTGGGAAAAAGACAGGAAAGGTGGATATGATACAACAATAAAAGTATCAAACATTCAACACATGAAACATGGGTTTAAAGAACTAAAACAGGAACTGAAACTATTCGGTAAAGAAATGAAGGAACTTTGGGATTCTGATCCAATTCTCATAGCCCGACCAGGTAAGTCATAAATTAAGCTAATAAATAGTCAGGTACATTTGCTCAGTCAAATGTATGAAATTAAAATTATTTATATATTGTATGCATGCTGTTTAAGCAAGTACAGACAGTGTCAAACTCTTAACGCAAACGCAAATATAATGGCTGAAATTACCTCCCTACTTTCTACCTTACCAACTTATAATAAAGTTATACTTAATTAATATAAAACTGTTAATTTACCTATTTGTTGTTTTATATTACCTATTTAGTTAAATAAAAAGTTCCTTATTATTATAATATTATGTAAAAATACTAGTGAGAAAAAGTAAAAATCCTAGCATAGCATCTACAGTGGGATTATAAAAAAAATGCCAACAGCAGAGAGAGACAAAATTAAAACTAGCTTCATAAATCAACAAGCCATAAAACGTTACATACCAATTTGTTCTGGATTTTTGCTAGAACACGTGCCTAATAGTGCTCCAAGGAGCTAGAACGAATTCAATATTCGTTTATCGGTTGGAGCACAGGAACACTTCACTTTTCTCTTTTACTGTACATGTACAAATTGACATTGGAATGGTAAGTTAAAGGTGGTTTTGTCTATGGTCCACGAGAATCGAAAAAGACAGATGTCAGATGTCAGTCTGTAGTGTCATGTCAATATAAAATATCCGTTGGATACAAACTACAAACTGCAAATATTTCGTGATTTTCGTGATAATTATCAAAGTATTATTTTATTGAATTTGTGTGCATTTAAATCGGCAATTAGGTTCACCAACTTGATTGTTCAATTTGGCGCGTCGCGGTCCAATATTTCTTGCTGGAGTTTTAAGCAACCTATCGATCTCGAATGTTTTCGAATTTACTAAACAACTCATCTGGATTCCTCGAGAACAAAACGAGCAGCATTTACTGCAGATTCCAAAACCTTTTGGGACGTGGTTCTGAGAGCTACGCTAAAGAAGAAATGTTGTCTTCTCGTGCTAACACCGCTTCAGACGAGAACTTTATTACTCCGGTATCGTCGGTGGATGACCTTATGGCAATGTCCCCGAAGATAACTAACGACGGGGACGTGAATGTTACCAATGACTTTCTCACCGGAGCTGATTTCGATAGCATTTGTGATGTAACAATGCAAGAGGTTCCCAACTATGATGACATGTTCATAGATGCAACAAGTCTGGACTACCTAGCCAAGTGCACAGAGTCAAATCGCAATCAAAATATTGTGGACAGAGGCAAGGAAAGTCTATTTGTAAAGTTTGACCCTTTGTATGCTCTAAAGTTTGCTACACATAGTACTAACACTGAATCAGCAGTGGACCTTTCTGAGGCTGATGTGGGTTATGAAACAGGAAGTGCTATATCAATTTCCACCGAGGGTGCCACCCCTAAACATTCACTATCTACTGGATCTGTAAATTCTATTGGTATCCGGGACAAACCGATGCAAGTAGTCCCTCCAGTTGTCCACTCTGAAGCAACTAAGTCGAGCACAAGTCAACCTAGAGCTCTAGTTAGGAGTATTTCTGCGATACTTACTCCTACACAAGTGAAAACAGATAAACTTATAAATATTGCAGGTGGTACACCTCCTATTGCAGCTCCTAGAAGTCCCCGTTTTCAAAATTATGCCGCACAAGAAGGTGATAGGCTTCAAACCCTGAGACACATACTCCAGAAGCAAGACCAAGAAGTTCTTCAACTGAGGCAGGAAAACAGGGAACTGAAGTCAATGCTGCAAGATGGTGAACATCATCATCAGAGAAAAATAGAAAGCTTGGAAGCAAAAGTCAAAAAACTTACTGAAGATAATCAAAACTTGATGGACAAAGAGAATAAGCTATTGAAACAAAACCAAGATAAAACAATTGCTAATAAAAAATTGAGTATTGTTATGGAGGAGTATGAAAAGACAATATCATCTCTAATTGAAGAACAGCAGAGAGATAAACATTGTTCATTGGAATTGATTGAAAAGCTGAAAAATGAGAGAGACCAAGCACTGAATCACCTAAACAGCATGGAATTTTCATTCAATGACCTCCTGTCAAAATATGAAAGGGCCAAAAGTGCTCTATTAGAGATAAAAGACAGGGACAAAGTCTATGAAAAGAAACTTTCAGAATATGAAACAGGCATGAATAAATATGAGTCTCTCTACAATAGCTTAAAACAAATCACTGAGGATAAACTGGCCAATGCTAATGAAACATTGGATGGCATTAAGAAAAATCATAATGCAGAAATAACAAAATTAAATGCCATTATTAAAAAACATGAGATTACTATCTCATCCCTCCATGATACAGTTGCACAGAAAGTCAGGGATAACGAAGAACTGACCAGAATATGTGATCAATTGATTAATGAAGTCCGTTGAGCTTACTTACATGTTAATTTTAGAATTAGATTCTTTGCATATTTGGTGCTTTTCTAGAATGTTTTAAGATGGTTTGAGGGTTATACTTATACTTAGATACTTAGCTTATTGTAGTTCACTGTGATGATGAATCTCTTTGCCTATTCAATTTAATGGATAATTATTTTTATATTACTTCTATAACAAATAAACAATTTATGTTAGTTACTTAGCTACATGAAAGTATAATTTTGAATTATTTTTTCCATTAATAAATTAAGTTACTTGTTTTCTAATTGTGATTGTCTCTTATCTGTTAAAATTGTGAGTGACTGATTAAAGATGTTGACTTTTAGTATTACTTTTGTATTAGGACTAATATAATAATCATGTTGACATGAAAACTAATTAATAATGTTTGTTAGGCCTTGTATTTAGAATAGATACTCTTTTATCCCATCTTGTATTTTCGTGGAAATGTTGGTGTAAAATTAATAGCCAAGGCAGCTATAGGCATTGTTTTGTAATATTGTTAAAAGTGATGTCTATAAGCTCACTTTTAACTATATTACAAAACAATTATACTTAAAATAAAAATTGTAAAAGTATAAGTTTACTGATTTCAATAATAAATAAATTTGAAGTAAATTTTAAACTGCAAATCTTTCTTTTATTTCGTAACCCATCTATACTACTACCCATCTATACTTATACAGCAGAAGTAGGTAGTCCCCATTATTAATAAAAAAGGTTTTTACTCTATGTTTAAGGTTTCGTATAGTTATGTTAATAACAATAACCTAAACAAAAATACAATTGCGTAACCTATAATTTTTCGATATATTTAGGTGAAACCGATGTACTGTGGTGTTTCGACAAACCTGAAGTTTTGGATAACTTCGTAACAACCAGCGACAGCGATCACAATCAAGGTTACAGCCATTGCAAGTTGGATATGAGCGAAGCCGGGCGCGCGCGCTTTCATGGATACCTAGACACCAGGGTACCTAAGGATGGACGGATAAAGAAGGCTGGATATTGTGGTCTTAGATCTAAGATATTGAGGGTCAGTATCTAAATTCCACACGACAAAAAAGGTACAATTCCGGGGACTGCACGCAACCTTAACACATTCAATGTTCACGCTCGCCATACCTACTTGTATATGCGTATAGGCACTGATCGTGTTAAACTATTAAACTAACTTCCTACATTCTCGCTTAAAAGTGATACATACTCCGTGACTTAAGCATTCTACTTGTTTTTTGTTTAAATTCATTGCTTCTTCTTTAACAATTACGAAATCTACATATAGCAAAAAACAGAACAACTCAACATACATAAATTATTTTTATAATTTTCTTTATTTGCAGAAATCGTTCAAAAGAGCTACTACGTATGACTGGCATCTTTACAATACACTAGTGTTGAAAGTGAGAGGTGACGGCAGATCGTACCTACTGAACATATCCTGTGAAGGCTATTATGACATCACGTGGAATGATATTTATCATTATGTGCTTTACACCCGAGGTGGACCTTACTGGCAGATAGCTAAGGTACGTTTATTTATTACAAATTAATCCTAAGAGGCGTGTTGGCTAAGTGGGAGCACACTCAACTTTCATTCAGTCCGTGGGTTGAAACCCCGCCGCAAAGCACCTCTTTTGTCTTCTTGAAAAAGTTTTATGTAGGTACCTACCAAATTATACTACTATATACCCAAAATTAATGTTCCGAAATACCTTTTCGTTATAACATCATTCATACGAGTATTCAGGGTCTCTATGGTAGACATGAAGCTACCCCCAGCTATGATTTTCTATTTGGGTAGGCTTAAAGAATAATTTATTTTCTCTCTGTTTAAAGTTAGTAGGAAGTTAAATTCTATCACTATGTTTTGACTAAATCACTGTAAATGTTCCACACGTTGAATCTTATTTACAGTTACAATTACAAATTTCATAAAACTTTACAGATACCTTTTTCAAAATTTGTGCTGGGATCAAAAGGCCGCGTTCAAGATAAGCAGAATAGGATGAGGTTTGACAGAGTAACACACTTCGGTTTATCCTGCGGGGATAAAATAAATGGCAGATTTGATCTCGAAATTGAATATGTCGGTATGTATCTTATCTTAATATCCATTCTGTCATTTTATTATAATTTTATGTAGTCTTACTATTTCAAGTGCCTTTTAATGTTATAATAGATGTACAAATTTATACATATTAGGTATAAGTTTAGGTACCCAATATATTTTTGTATTGTGTAGATGGCTCAAAAATAGGACCACCCCATATCTAGCCGTGATTGTCAAACCAACATAGGCATTCATTTATACATATAAAATTTAAATGACGGGCAGCAGCATTGTTCTGTATAAATAACTGTAACTGTTACTGCAATCACTAAGCTGCTTAGACAGATTGTAGGGGCAGTAGGGGCTGTGATAATGATTTCAAATGGGTAAGTTGCATGTACCTAACATACACTTAAAATATTTTATTTTATTGTTACAGGTCTTGAGTTTGACCCAACACACGAAGAAGAATTCGCATATGAAATGTACAAAACTGATAGATATATTGTGGGTGTTTAAATAACCATAAATACTTTAGCTCAATAATATATTTATATAATTTTAGATGTGTTGGTAATTGGCATAGAAATTTAAATAAAAAAAGTTTGCTGTAAGAAAATAAATTATTATTGTATTTTTCATAAATTTTTAGGGTTCCATAACCAAATGTCAAAAACGGAACCCCTATTGAATTTTCTACATTATCACTGACGTAGGTACCAGCTTCAGTAAAAAATAATCATCATCATTACAACACTTATTTCATTCCTTATATAGGCATGAGTCTCTCCAATACCAAAATACCTATAATAGGTCTATCCGCTATAAAGCCTTTAATTTACTAATCTCTCTATTAAGATTTTGCTTTTCTTGGCCCTAAAATTTATATGGTCGAACTGGTACCTAACCCTCTTATTTAAATTAGTTTTGTCCGTTCTTTCAGTGCTGTGATGGCACTGTCGTTACGTTCTGTTTAAACGGCCTAAAAATAAGATGTGCCATAAAAACTTAGGAATTGGAAAGGATGATAAAGTTTAACCAAGCAAACGCCCGTGCGTCTTGAGCGCTGAAGCACCATAATAACAGTGTTCATCAGTGTTGCCTACTGTTTTGGAAACATAATTATTCTATTTATTTACATAAGACATAACTCTTAACAGTTAATGTAATAATAATAATTAATAATGTCTCATGTCTCATAAGTGAATGTTATCTCATAGGTTTTGCTTCTTCACTTAACTTTTTCCTTTTTCTGCGTGACTACCACGATGCCATAACCAGTAAAATGTCAGTGTCAATAAAATAAATAAATGTAGTTTGCTCTTTCTAGCTTGTAGAATTTGAATCGCTCTTACCTGCTGTCAAGATAGAATATTTCGTTCAAAATCTACTTCATGTTGTGTTGTGTCGTTTTCTGATGTCATCAACACAAAATAAATTCATCATCGCGAGCGCGACGTACCTACTTTGTCATTTAGTTCGCGTTTATTTCCGAATAGGGGAGATTATTATCGCCAAAATTTTCTATTTTACCATATTTCCAGTGACTTGTGTGAAAACAATTAAAAGTTCTTTGCAAGAATCTCCTCACGTTTCGAGGCCACCGAGACGGTAAGTACGTACGAATTAGTTGACTAACGCAATTACTTCGTCAATGATCACAACATTCCTTTCTTTGCGTGGGATCCTCGTTTAATCTGTATACAACTAAGCTTAGGTTTTTGTCATCTAAAGGAACCACGATACATCTGCACATAAATTGATGTAGTTGACCTTTATTTCTTAGCCTTCATATTCCTATTTCGTTCATTACATATCTCAATGCGTGATGTTAGTCATTCGATATTATTTTCTTTTCCAGGTGAGACCATGTCAAGTTATTTGATGCTAAAACTGTGATTACAAATCAGTGAATCCAGTGCAGTACCATGTCAGGTACAGAGCATAACATACTGAACTCCATGCAGCAATTATTAGTGCAAGCCGGAAATAGTGCTACTACTGAAAAACCTACTCAAGTGGTCACTCCCGCAATTAACAGGAGCCAGGCTTCTACTGCTAAAGTTACACCAGTTAAACAGACTGTCTCTCCTGCAATAGCAACCATTGACAGACTCTTGACCCTTGGTGCCAATATACCACCGCCACCACCAGTCATCACAAGAACATCAGACATGGACCCCCATACTGTGGAACAACTAAAAGCTGTCAAGGAGCTGTTAACTGCGCAGGAAGAAGAAGCACAGAATTTGAGAGATCTTAATCATGATTTAAAAGAGAGGCTGGAAGAGTGTGAGGCTAAAATAAAAAAACTGTCTGAACAGAATGAAGAATATGGGGAAAAAGAGAAAACACTCTCTCAGAGAGTTGCGGAAAAAGTTAAAAATAATAAACAGATGAGTGTTGTTATGGAAGAATATGAGCGTACTATCTCTTCATTGATAGGCGAGCGTGAGAGTGAATCTAAAAGATGGGCTGAAGATAGAAGCACACTGGTCAGAGAGAGGGATGAGGCAGCAGCACACCTGGCTTCAATGGAGCATGCATTTAATGATGTTCACACCAAATATGAACGGTGTAAAGTCATTATTCAAGGCTACAAATGTCATGAGGAGACTTTGAAAAAAACTGTGGAGGAAAACACAGATGCTATACAGAAATTAGAAGCTAGGTATGAAAGCTTACGACAGCATGCTATGCAGCAGCTGAACAAGGCTAACACAGAGCTGGATTCTGTGAAGAAATCCCATCAATCTGAAATACTGAAGCTTAATGCAATGTTGAAGAAAAGTGAAGTTCATGCCTCATCTCTGCAGGAATCTCTTGCACAGAAAATTAAGGACAATGAGGAACTTACATCCATATGTGATGAATTGATTAACAAAGTTGGATAAAAATAATAATACTCAATTAACACTCATAACACATGCATTTTATATTCATATAGCATTAGACTAACATAATTGGGGTTGTAGTTATGAAAGCAAGCTCCCATTATTAGCTGATCTTGCTATATACCACTACAGCTGTTACCATGTATATTAAATTTTTATAATATATATGTTTCATATTTGTTTGATAATGTGCAATCATCTCAAACCAATTTTTACTTTTGTACAATTTTATAAGTTAAGACTTAAGTTTTTTATTGTATTGTGGTGTTTTGACCTGTTTTGTTTTTGAGAATTTTGTATGGTATGTATGATGTTATTTGGTGCCTATTCATAATTTATAAAATATTGTAAATAATAATCAGTGATTCAAATATTTTCAATTTGTGTCTAAAATGATTAAAATATCATTTGTCAGTAACTACTGAAACTTAAGTTTAAACTATTAATAAATCCAAAGAGAGTGATCTATGTGAAGATCAAACTGTGAATTTGAGATTTAGATCTATTTTACCTTGCTTTTGTTATTGATACTAGCTGCCATATAAATATCTAACTTTGAATACTATTTAAAAATAATAAGTTATGTGTACTAATTTCAGGTTAATTATAGTATGATAGGTCTAGTTACAAGTATTATACTGATACTGGAATCTATTTTTGGTATTTAAATGCTAACTTTAGAATTATTGATTTAATACATATAATTGTATTGCATTGTCCAATATTAAATTGATTATCAGGTATAACCAGGGTGTAGTGAGCGGTACTAGCTCCACCTCACTAAATTCAAATTATTTATGAATAAAATTTATGAAATGTGATAAGATTGTACCTTAAATAAGCCTTAATAAAATTCGCCTAAAGTAGTTTAATATAGAACAGAGATTATTATGTGTTTCGTCCTCACAATTATATTCTACTTTTCTGAACAAAACTGAGAATGGTTCCAGTTTCGAACACTACCCCCTGCATATAATTCCGTAGAATAAACATAAATCCTCTAAAGAATGTATGCTTACAATCCAGCCACACAGCCATTATAAACTTTCATGAAACTTAAGTTAGATAATGAGATAGTACTAACATGGATTGAATTTAGAAAATAGCCTTTGAAAATTCACATGAGTGTTATTGCTTGATTCTTAAATAAAACATTGCTGCCTCTTCAATGAATTTGTTGTATTCTTGAGGGGAAGGAACAGAAAATAATGACATAACTTAACATTAACAGTATTATGATAGAAATGTTTTACATTCCACAATCATTACTTCATAGAATTCATTAACAAAATAACCCAAGCTTTTAAACATAATGCTCGGAATTTATACAAACACCATGTCCTTGAATAAATTGCTAAGTTACATGATATAATATGCCTTATTTTATTACTTATACAGTATTGTTATAAAACATATTTTTATATTTTCACCAATCAATTATGAATAAATCTTTCCATTTATAATGAAAAGTGCCCTCATTATTTTCCTTTGGCTAAAACAGTAATTTCTATCTAGGCTATGCATTACTCATTGTACAAGACAGGACTATTCTGAAAATCTAGCTGTTTTTCTTGGAAGAATATAAATATTATGTTCCTAATCATGTATGTTATCTTTTAATAAAAGCAGCACTATTACATTACCTCAACTTTTTTACTATTTTGGAACCTTATCAAAACATGACACCACACTTAGTTGGGTACCTATCTATTACTTAGTTTAAGATAGTCCCAATCTTCAGCTTAAAATAGCATAAGTTTGCAAAGGGCTTGATCATGCAATAAATACAAATAGAAGACTGAGAAATATCTGTTTGTTTTAGATACTTAATGAAATCCATAAAACTCAGCCAGAATGGCTTCATAGAATATTGATATGATCCTATCTTATTTATAGTCAAAATAGAGGTCTCCAGAGATTTCACTAAGTAAAACTTGAATTTATTATAAACTCAGGATTTTCGTTTCAAAAACCTATATGTGTCCTTACTAACTAAATAACTAGCAGCTGATACAACAGTTGAGACTGCAGTCACCCCAAAAAGCACTTGAAGAGCTGGATGATCTACATACCCAAACACGGGTGATGCTAATGTTGTGCCAACCTGGAATAGAAAAATATTTATAAATAAGAATTTTAAATGTCCTGCTGTGACAAAATTATGAGTAAATCGCATACTCTTTTTAACATCAAGCCTAATAAAAATAATTAATACAGTTTAATAAAACATTGGGCCAATTATCATCATTATTTCAGTTGTATAACATCTCCTGGAGATAGACCTCCTGTTTTTAGTTATAACAGTTGGAAGCAATTTGTACTTGTAGATCATAATCAATAAGACCTACAGCTATAGGTATGCTTAGTTTTTAGTAAAGTAGGTATGAGTAGGTATTTACCAATACAAGTTGTACAGCAGTATTAACTTTGCTTATAAAAGTTGGAGCCAGTTGAGCAGTAGCATTTGTTGCATCAAAATACCTGCTTAATGTCCTCTGTAATAGAAAAAATACATTTAATTTTATCTAGATAAAAGATATGGAAATGACATGTAAAGTAATGTGGGACAGTACAGCTAAATAATAATAACAGAATATGATAAAAAAGTATTAAGTATTTGATAACTTACGGGAGGTGGTAAACTCTTGTATCTGATCACAAATCCAGCTATAACTAAAGCAAGATCTCTGCTAATTATCAACAAAGTCAATGGAAGTGGTATTAAACTTTGCCAAGTTAAGGACACAAAGAGTGTTGCTATGAGAACTTTATCTGCCAAAGGATCTAGAAAGGAACCAATTCTTGTTGATTGTCCTTTCCAATTTCTTGCTATCCAACCATCTAGCTGAAAATAAAATGTAATAAGTAAGTTTTCTTAAATTTTATATGTACCGATTTAATTCAATTGTATTTTTTTCTTACCAAATCTGTCACACCAGCAAAAACAAGTAAGGTTAATGCCAAATTGTAATTACTTTGCATTATAACATAGCCTAAGTACGGTGACATAGCAATTCTTGCAACACATAAAACATTTGGCACTGTTAAAATATTTTCTTTCTGAAAAAAGGTTGATATATCATTACTTAATTTATATAAATCATATTACAATATTTAGATTTTAGTATAATATACCTCAACAACTTCTTCAATTCTCTCTTTAACTTTAGTTTTTGTTTCTAGGATATCTTTCATTAAGATTTGTTTTTGAGTTCGCAACTTCTGTCCTGTTACTTCCTTCTGGTGTTTTATGTCTTTAACAATTTCCTCCCCCTTAAGTCTGAATTTCTGTTCAGTGTGCCTCAGTTGTTCTTTTTTGTGTTCAAACGCATCTTTTATTTCCTCTACTCTTTTATCAATGGCTATGAAAGATTTTTTACTGTTAGAGGAATAGAAGCAAACTTCAGCATCACGAAAATACCTTGCAGTGTGGCGATTTTTTGTCAATGCATCCAACATAGACTGTCGAATGTAATTATTGCCTTCTTTTAAGCAGGTTGACCGGGGAATATTTATGAATGGCCTGCTGAAGCAGTATCGCACAAATAACCTCATGTTTTCAAACTTTAACAGCAATTTATTCTCAATACAGTTCCGGTTTGTAACTTTTCTGTTTAGTATTTAAACAAGTAACTTCAAGGGCCTAGTAAGAGTTGAACTTTATTTATTTTGAATGAGAAAATACATGTTTACTTGTGATATTTTTATTTGTATTTTTTTTCGGTGTGGGTGGAGTGTTTTTTTTTGGCCGTGCATATTTCACTACGCTAAATGTTAATGTCAGGTTTAAAAATATTACAAAGTCAATGTTAAAGTCAAAATTGTTGATCGCCACAATCTAAAAGAAGAAGAAATATTAATGTCAAAATGATTTTGTTTTGATTTTCCAAAGTTTTTATGTTCGTTCTGCTCCGAGTTCATAAATTTTATCTGCCTTGATAAATATTTCTCAAATAAATTCGAGTCTAGGAAATGTAGTCAGACAAACAAATTATGATCTTATTGTGTTAAGTGAATTCACAGAAATCTATAGATCGGAATTTACTCTAGTTGTAAGTAAAAGTTCTATTGTTTGACGAAATCCCTTCTTTGTTATTTTGATTATAAAACAATTTAAATACACTATTCAATACCCCCAAATTACTGAAATTTCATATAACCTTTAAAAACATCTCCAATTCTTTAATGTACTATCTTTTTTCTTTGTACAAAACAATCAACACTGTTATGTGTTTGATTATCAACATTTAGGTACCTGGAGGTAAATCCCTTATTTTTTAAAGTGCTAGTAGGTATGGTAGGTAGGACCTTCTATTAGTAAAGTAAATTTATCTGTAGGTACCATAGCCTTTTCATGTGCTACCTTTTTTGACCTGTGAGTCAAAGGATGTGACACAATTTATTATCATATAGGTATTATTTATGTAGCAAATGTATAAACAAACAAGGCTTCCTAAGCATTATGTTGTTTTGTTACTATGTATCATTATTAGTTATTAAGATAAGAAATTAATTACATCTGTAACTTTTAGTTTGTTATCTAGAAAAACATTAAACTATACTGTATTGCTTAGATAAAAATGAAGGAAGAGGAAGTCCGGTACTTATTATGTCTTTTGGATAACCACACTGAAGAAGTATTTGAGGTAAGCTAAGCTCTACTTAAAGTTATTGTATCAATTTACAATCCTTATTTACTACTGGTCACCACATAATATAGATACAGGACAACATAATTATGTATATAATGTATAAATAATCATTTTAACCTGATTGTATCTCATACTTTAATTTAACACCTAAAAAATATAACTGAAAGTATAAAAGAACTGACTTCTCTTACTGCAATTTGTTTACTGTGATAATGTAAATAGCTAGTGGTGATTATGAACTGTACTTTGTTATGTAATAAATTACTAAGTATACATTAATCAATTATGATAACTAATAGGAATCCAACTGAATATAGGTTTAATTGAAATGAGAATTTCTTGTTGACATTTTCAGGAGCTTGTACAATTTCATTCAGACATAGAAGAATCTAAACCAGTCAAAAATTTTAGTAAGGACACTGTCAACTTTTTAAGATCAAACCTAAAGGATAACCCTGTAACAACTTCATTCTTCCTGAATTACATTCAGGAACATACCAAAGATGCACAGTGTGTTAACAAAATTCAAACAATCTACCAAGAACTTCTTTGCAATGAGCTTTCTGAAAACAGCTGCTCCGATAGATTGATATCATATCTGTCTTTGATTCAATGCAAGGACAGTTATGCTTCTCAGTTCATACAGCATGTATTGAAACCTATATGTGAGGAAAACCATAGACAGCATAGGAAACAGATTCTTCTAAGTCTTGTCCCACATGAGAGGCCTGAGCTTTTACAAATAGCATCAGAAACCATGCACAATAATGAACCTCATCAGGAATTCAAACTTACACCTGAAAACATGCTGGAGCTCTGTTACCTAGAGAAGACTCACTGGTTACTCAAAGCAGCCCAAGTATACAAACACCAACTACATGATATGAAGAATATAACATTCAAAATCAACAACTTCACCAAGCAAATCCTTATTATGGTGCTCATTGATCTGACCAATAGCCCAGAATCATACGACTTGCCTTCTCTTGTCCATCAACTCACAAACATATTCTCTATTCTTGATACATACATCACATCAGATGATCAGCTGCAATTTTATTTAACAGAGGTAAAAAGAGAACTGACTATTATAAAATTTTGCCTGGAAAGCAATTGTAAAATTATGAGAACATCTATATTCAGTCAAGTGCTGTCACAAAGTGCACTTTCTGTGATATCTCAGGTTTGTTGTCTCTCTAAAGTCGACAGGTATAAAGTTTCAAGGCTCCTGAGTACTAACAACGAACTTTTAAACGAACTCGCATGTTTAGGCGACCAAATACCACTGAAAAGGAAAGGAGCAAACAGCTCTAATTGGGACATACTAACCTACAACAGTTACTGTGCAATAACCAAAATAATTGATACAATACTGAACTCTGCTGAAGGACTCAAAGATGCAACCTTAACCTCATCATACGACGAGGTAAAGCGACTACTGCTATCTATACAGCCTTTACAAAACTGCCTTGAGGTAATAGAAAATATTTTCTCTTGCCTTTTCTTGAGATACGAATACCTATCCTGTGATGAACATAGCCAAGATTTCGGAGGTCAACAATGTGGTGCGCATTCAGAATGCTCCTACTTTTCTTCTAAGAAGCAAACAAAGAGTTCTAAAAACTCGACGGGGAATAATTCTGGGTTTATGTGCAATTCGCTTACAACTCAGCATATTTTGAACACACTCAAATTGTGCTTGGAAAAGCTGGAAGAAAACGTCGTAATTGATGATTTAGAAACTGATGTAAGAGATAGGTTTAAGCAGTTGCTAAAGGTGGTGAACCATTCTATATGGAAATTGCAGCTGGTCTCAAACTTGTCCCCTGACTCTAGCCCCCTCCTGTTGAAGCTTTGTTTGGACTACGTAGAAGTGGACGATAGTAGTGATGATGAGACACGGGATATGGATATAAAGCCTTCTAGAAGGAAGCCTAAGACCAGGCGACGACACACAAATAAATACGACGCTGACCATCCTATGGTTTCTTCTACTATATCAGCTGTGGATGATTGTAAGTAATTATTCATTATTTTGAAATATTTGAATAGATGGCCGATAGGGCCGAAAAGGTCTCGAGTTGAGACCTCCGGTCGGGTAACGCAGCGTCGGACGTCCGCCTACTAGGTCCGGATGTGGTGGTAAATTAGCTGGTTCACGGTGGATGCAAGTTGATACGACCGAAATAACTAGATATCATTAAGGGAGGCCTATGTCCAGCCGCGGACGTCCGACGGCTGATATGATAATTTGAATAGAATTGGGATTTAAATACAATTTAAAATTTATTTTGTTAATTTCGTTCTATTTCCTATGTTAATACAGTCATATAAATATAATTTCTTTCTTTTTAGTGTGTTCTACGCCAGGAAGTACGATAGATTTCATCTCTATCATGTTAGCAAAACCTACAAGTTTAGTCGCACTTGCCTTATACCATAACGACTTTACCAAAGCCAACCAAATATTAGAGGTAAGTCCGAACATTTAAGAATATTTTATGTATTAGCCTTAAGCCTTATAAGGGTATGCCTGCGTTATTATCATATTTATTATCCAATTTTTTGGGAAATTGGCTCAGCCTTTTTGCATGATGGTGTCAAAAACACTCATATCAACAAACTTTTGCATTAATAATGATGATAGATCTTTGTTTAAAAAGAGCCGTCCTTATAATCATTAACGATGAGAAATGCAAGCAAAACTGTAAGTGGGCCAGCTAGTATGTCACAGGACTAAATTTGATAATATTTGTTGATGGTTACTTAATAATACTTTGTAACTAAGTGGGACGTGCAGAAGACATCATGCCTACAGTACTTAGATAAGATGAAATACATAATTATGACCTGGCGTTATGTGAGTAAGAGGGAAATATAAACAAACCAATTAATATTATACATAATCTTGATGACAGCATTAACAATTCAGCTTATCGTTTGGTTACTGAAATTCGTATTATTTATGTTATGAAAAATATGAGGATAATACTTTAGGTGTTCTGTTTTCTAGGATCTAGATCACTGAGTAGGTAATGTAGAACTTAACAATTAAAACAGAAATATCTTCTAAAAACAGTTTATCGAGCAAAGTTAAATAAAGATACAGTTCATTATATTGTATGTTACGTTGTATGTTAAAATCCTTAAAAAACATGTCATACTAGTTAAAGTGTTCTCAAGAAATGCTCAAACTCTTCATAGCAGTTTCTTTCTCGCTGCGTGGGTTCATAGATAATGATTTCACCTCTCTTCGAAACCAACACGCCTGGTGGATTCAGGAGAAGGTAGTTCTTGGCCTCTTGTATCGTTTGTTGTGGTTTAAAAAACTTACAACACAGACAAGAGCCCCAACCTAGAAAGAAAAAAAACCATCATTGTCAATGCTTGTCCGGTTTAGAGTAAAAAAAGGTATGGTTTGACGATAACGATACGATACGATAACGATTCGACAGTAAAGCGAAATCACAACGGATATATCTGATATCATTCTAGGAATAATAATTTCACATACCTGGAGGCAATTAACACTACACCTGAGTACTTTATATGAACAGTGTATTTTAAGCAGTTATTAACTTACCGCTGGTACACCACAAAGGAATTGCAATAATGAGATACACGATCAGCCATATAAACGTAATTTTCCACAGGCCTTTGGCAAGGTCTTCTAAACCTCTTTTATTTCTAAAAAACTCTGTCACCAAACACCTGATGGCGTCTATGCCGATACCCTCAGGGTCTAGAACTGTACAGTTGATAGAGGACTTGAACGGCAGTAGCGATGTAAATGACTGCAATAGTCCAACTTTAGTATGTTCTGAAAATAACATTATTAAAATACTCGTTCATCAGAGTAAATTTCCTGACTAAAGAAGAAAATATCTATAAGACGACACCGAAATTTTTATATCTGATCCTCACGGCGGATAATATGAATACCTAGTTAAATATAATTATACTTACTCAATTCAACAGTGTCATAAAATTCAGTAGAATCGTTTACATCATAATAATACTCGCTAACTCGTAGCAAGTAATTAAATTTTTCTGTACTGTTCTTTGGGTAACTTTTGTTTGAAAAGTTTCGGTGGTATCGCTGAAATATTCACAATTATTTACTTAGCATAAATAAATATAAAGCAGGAAAGAAATGTTTGCCTAGAAACAGCTGTGTTATTATCAAATTGAGTTTCAGACGGTCATTCACTTCAACATACTCTGATAACAATGGTTCCGATAACATTGTAATAAATATTTATCCGCTAATGTTTGTTATTGATATAACGATTTTGTAGATTCTGTTAAATTTACTTAATATAGGTACCGATTGCTGGTTGTCATTGTTTCTGTTGCCAATTTCTTTCAAAAAATTATCCCAGACTTCCACTGCATTCTTATTTCTAGAAAGATTCTTAGAGCGGTATTTTCCTGTATTCTCGTGCCCATTACTGGCCATACTAAAACAGAAATATAATATTAGGTTACAACCAAAACGAGTACCTACGTTTTGCATAATGTTCGATCTGTATGAGACATGCCAATGATAAGCTGAAATTAAACAGGCATTATAAGATAACATTGAACGTTGGCCTGATGCGCTATGTTTGATATGTAGGTACCTATCGAATGCGCTATATTTTCCACTATCTGCTGCTAAACTATCCTCGGATCTTGCTCCACTTAAGGAGTAATCACCCTCTCCAATATACAACTCTACTTTAAGATCGTCGATGTCACCTTGGATAATATTATGTGACTCTTGTGGAATGTCTTCATCTTGTTTCTTTCGTATTTTTGCCTGGGTTAAAAATAAATATACCATTATTGAAATTATGCAAATAATTGTTTTCATGTCTGTAATATTTCTTGACGATTATTTTGTGTCAGACATGGCAAAGATGATAAAATTATTAATTAAAAGTTTGGTCTCCTAAGCAAAGGAGGTTTTATGATTTCAACCACAGCATACCATACTTTAAGGTCACAGATATTTTATAATTTAGTTTATAATTTAGGCGTAGCAATGATTTTATATAGTATAGATTTGTTACAAGCACGAGCGTTGTAAAGACTCAAATAAAACCCAATTGTAACTTTTAGTTGTCAGTCTGCATCGAGCGCAATCACGAGCTTGACATGCCGTAGGTTATTGTGTCCTTGCTAAAACAAATTAAAAATGCTATCGTGTGTGTTTCGGAAGTGTACCAATTACGATGCTAAAGTAAACCAAACACAAGGAATCTCGTATCACATGCGAGTATGCAAAGATACTTAGATTATTTATTTTTCCAAATAATTATAATAATTGAGGCGCGGACATAGATTAGTTAGTGTAGATGCGAATATTGATGGCGATGTAAATTCGATGTAAATGTAAATTGTGATCGAACATTCAACACATCAGGTACCTATTTTTAATCATCGCGTATATTTGATTAAAACCATAATTCATAAATACAAATACACAAATATTCGTCTCCATTCCGCACATAAAAATAACCCCGAATTAAAAAAACTTTTAAAGAGACAGAAAAGAAATAAATTAAATCTTTTTGAAGGTATTTAGAAAGTGTATTTTACTAATTTATCATTAATTATTTCAATTTCAATAAATATGATTTTTGTAAGGTGTTTTATTTCTTACCTAATACTATACATTTCACTCAAGTGTCCACTCTACGAATATAAATGTTACTCTATGAACTAGTAAACATTTGACATCTTATGTCAGTTTTGGATTCGCGGAACAGATTTCAAACTGCAATTACATGAAGGTAACATATCTATACTATATAAAATCATTGAGGCGTAGACAAGGTCACATCCAATGTTTATAGATATCATCAGGGTTAATCCTACGCAATCATTACATACCTAATTATTTAATTTGTATATTATTATTTTCAGATGTTCGATTTATCCGACTCTGAAATCGCTACTGAAGTAACGTTTACAGAACAATTTCGAAACTTAGTAGCTAAGATAAAAAATATTCTCTACTATAGAGATAACACAAGATACCCCACTAAAGAACTCTCAGCACTTTCAGTGGTCTCAACTGAAGTTATGGGACTGGTCGAAGGATTTTTGGCGTCAAATCGAGCTCCTAACTCTTTCGACGTTATGGAGTTAGGAGCAAGGCATCCACACTTGCAGTTATATAAACACCAAAATTCCCCTTTCATAAACGCTGTAGATATATTGTTGAGTAGCGGACTTAACAGAGAGATCACATACGGTTTAATAAACGTTGTGGAAAGAAAACTCGCTGAAGTTAGGACTTCAACTGATATTGCAGCTGTAAAGAAGACAAACTACATACGTTTTGTCGAAGATATTGCAAGTGTTACTTTCGAAATATTCGGTAATACAGAAAAATCATTCAACTTTGTCGATAACATCTGTGGATTGATCACAGATTGTCGAGTGCCGATCAAACACAAGGAGTTCTGTAAGCTAAACCAACTAGCGAAAGAACTAAGGCAGTCTTGTGAAGATCTGTCTTGTATAGTCACCCCTTGTGAAGATAAATCGTTAGATCAAAACCTGCTGCAGAAGTACCATCAAATATTCATGAATGTCGTAGCAGCATCAGATAAAGATTTATGCAATGTGAGCGACGTAACTCGTCAAGGCACAAAAAAGGCTAGGACACCGTACCTCAGAATGTGCTACATGTACTGCAAAACAGTTTCGCAATTGGAACAAGAAGATAAACCAACTGAAAGTGCAATGGATTCGCCATACTTCGCAGTTTTAGAAAAACCATTACATGATATATTCGGTAATATGATAAATAATAAAGAAATCCCCGTTACAAATCTAGAGCCAATATGCAAAAAGCTGAACGTGAATCTCATACCAAAGCTTATTCTTAACTTCTGTCCCTCTATCGCGCTAACTGATCCAAATAAAGAAGCTATGGAACACAATTTCAATAGCATGCTTCAAGTCGTCTACGATTTTAAGAATCCGGAAGAGAATCTGTTTTTGGACCCTGTGACTGATTTCGCTCCATTACCTCGGGCTCCAGACAATCAATGCCTGACTTACGTGGTGCTACATAACTGGGTTCTAGCCCATATTATAAAAAAGATCCACACTTCTCCCGATGAAAGTAGTTTGCAACAAAGCATGGACGCTCGTACCAGATGCATAAATAACTACATGGAACTTGAAAGGTTCAACATTACCAAAGATCTGTATGGAAGGAATAAATATCTTGCATCACTCCACACTACTGTCGACCTTGATAAACTGTTCGTTTTTATGCCGGAACTTATGGAAGCTGGGAAAATATTAAAATGTTTGAACATAATCGACTCTTTAACGGAACGGCAACTGAAATGTAGCGCGAATCTAAGCAACCTCAGAGATCTGATTCTGTTTAAACTGTCAACGAATCCGAAAGTACGAAACAATTGGAGATATTGTCAGTATCTTCGGTGCCCAGAGTTGAAAGTTGATCTTATTTTGAATAATTTGAGTAGCTGGCCGGCAGATGGAGCTATTGAAGTGCTGGAATATCTGCGATTCATTTTGAGTCAAGAATCTCTAGAAGAAGGCTTGTACGAAAAATGTTCTGATTGGATGGTCAAGATTCCTTTGTATGGACAGGTAATAACACTTATTTAGCTACTCTAGCCTACGTGTATTGAATAAACTTGCATTACGCGGATAGATCATTACCTACCTATGTAAGTTATATTTATTTTGAATATGTTTTCAGATAGCATCAATAATGGGTGAAAATCATTGGTATAATGTTTTCGAAAAGTCGATTGAAAATCCAGAAAATATTATTGAAATTCTGATGGATAGTCAACAGGTAGGTTGTATTTTCATCATTGCCTAAAAATTTACTTTATTCATTTAAAAAAAAATCATATTCTTTGTTCCAGTTTAAATTATGCTTAGAATGGGCTGACGTGCATGACGTATCAGAAAACATGAAAAATCTAATTGTGATGAATCTTCTCAGACAATTATTTGAATATACGAACCAAGCGACTCCTTCTCTCGTCAAGGAACTTCTTCTGAGACTACCTTCAACCCAAGCCTCAGATCTAATCCACGATGAAATATCCAAAGTCAGAAATGTGGATATTCTCCAAGTCTGCGTAGACTTTGTGTCAGAAAGCTCATTTGACTGGAAGAGTTTCGACAACATCAAAATTGGACTTCAGATTATGCTGGAAATAGATCATAACATGCGATTTATGTTTTGGGAACTCATCGAAAATCCTCTCTTAATGATCGAACAGTTCCTTATGAACTCTAAATTAGACGTTCTATCAAATATATTAAATAAAGTAGCTCCTAATTTGAAGAAAGATTCCAGCGGTGACAAGCTCTACTATAACATTAAGTCGATAGAGAGTTTGGTTATTTCGCGAAACGCTGTGGATGCCCTGCTCAGGTTTTACGCTGAAAAGGCTTTGGATATGAGAAATCCTGGAAACGTGTGTCCACCCCCACCTAAACCCAGTGACGATTCTTTACTTCAATCTATAGATTCGATAAATATTGAAGCTGCGACAAGAGCTTTCATTATGCCTGATCAGATACCCACGAAGGATCAGTGGGTTGAGGATTATTCTGTGGATCGGTGTATGTTGTGTTACACGTCTATATTCTCTATGATTATCAGGAGGCATCATTGTAGGAGATGCGGCAGGCTCGTGTGCCACGCTTGTTCTCGGCAGAGAATGCAGGTAAACACCAAGATGTTCTAATTTTGATTATAATCGATCAATGATTCCGCTCTCTCCCATACTCGAATAACTATAAAAATAGCCATACATGCCTAAAATTACGAAATATCTTTCACAGGTACCTACATACCCCAGCGGCGTAAAATTCCGCGTATGCGACGACTGTTTCACACAGACAATGTCGCGCAAATCAAAGTCATACCAAGACAACATGATCGTCAGTTCGACCTCCGATTCCGCGAACAGCGTCATCACATGTCTCGACTGGTGTCTCAGCACTAGCGCCTCGAAGAACGACGCCGTTCGAGTGGAGTTCAGCTTTGAGTTTACGCCAAATGTGACGCTTTGCTTGTCGATAATGAAGATGCATTCGATTAATTTGGACTACCCTCGGTTTCTGTTGGATCGGAGCGACGAGGTGGCGCGCGAGTTGTCTAAAGGCGGCGATGCGAGGTTGTTGGTGCGCGCGCGTCGCTCGCTGCTGTTGGCGGCGGCCGAGCTGTATGCTAGGACGCATCATGAAAGCACGTAAGTAGAGCTGGATGGAGTGTACTACACAAGCGATGACGTGGTAAACGTGGTGATTGTAGAAAAATACTTCTCTTACAGAATATGTTTTTGATACTTGCATTTTTAAGCTTTTTTTTTTTATTTGGGGAACTTACAGTAGTTACAGTACATAATACCTACTTAAATAATATATCTTAAAATAAACATAAACCAATAAAATTTCCACTATTACCTTACACATATAAAGCAAAATGAACAGATCGACACAAATGATAAGGTTGCTTTATTTATGTTTTATTTATTTATAAAGCTATAGCTTGTAATTTCTATTACCAGTTATTGGCATTTTCATGTTAAATATAAAAAAACCTAATTTTATTTTGATGTTCAATACAGTTCACTTTTATAAACATAAGTGCAACTAGGCATATGTAAGTATTATTACTCTTGTGGTAAGCCCACATTGAGGCGTCATCCTAGGCGTCGTCATAATTGGCAGCGATCATACGAATGTGCAATGCGTTTTTCACCGTACGATCAAAGAGCTTATGGTTATTTTATGTGCTCGTACGATCACTTGCGAGGGTCAATTAGGACACTCTGATGCAATCTGTATATTTGAACTCGTCCCACGACGAGAACGCATCGCACCATCGTACGATCGTTCCAAATTAGGACCACGCCTGAGACTCAAACGTAATATATATTGTAGGCACAGCCGATGCTGACCCGACGACCCTTTTGTGTATTCTGTTGTATCTAGTTTTAAGTCTCAATTTGTAACTTTATGTTGTAGTACACAAATAAATCTTATCTTATTTTAGGGAATGGTCAGCCCGCGTGGGTGCGGGTGTGAGCGCGGGGGTGGGCGTGGCAGAGACGGGCGCGGCGCACGCGGCGCGCTGCCTGGCGCACGCGGACGCGATGGCCACGCTCGTCAAACATCAGGTGCAGCATCTAGTGCCGCATCAGGGGGCGCATCCTAGTAAGTACGTGGCGGAGACGGGCGCGGCGCACGCGGCGCGCTGCCTGGCGCACGCGGACGCGATGGCCACGCTCGTCAAACATCAGGTGCAGCATCTAGTGCCGCATCAGGGGGCGCATCCTAGTAAGTACGTGGCGGAGACGGGCGCGGCGCACGCGGCGCGCTGCCTGGCGCACGCGGACGCGATGGCCACGCTCGTCAAACATCAGGTGCAGCATCTAGTGCCGCATCAGGGGGCGCATCCTAGTAAGTACGTGGCGGAGACGGGCGCGGCGCACGCGGCGCGCTGCCTGGCGCACGCGGACGCGATGGCCACGCTCGTCAAACATCAGGTGCAGCATCTAGTGCCGCATCAGGGGGCGCATCCTAGTAAGTACGTGGCGGAGACGGGCGCGGCGCACGCGGCGCGCTGCCTGGCGCACGCGGACGCGATGGCCACGCTCGTCAAACATCAGGTGCAGCATCTAGTGCCGCATCAGGGGGCGCATCCTAGTAAGTACGTGGCGGAGACGGGCGCGGCGCACGCGGCGCGCTGCCTGGCGCACGCGGACGCGATGGCCACGCTCGTCAAACATCAGGTGCAGCATCTAGTGCCGCATCAGGGGGCGCATCCTAGTAAGTACGTGGCGGAGACGGGCGCGGCGCACGCGGCGCGCTGCCTGGCGCACGCGGACGCGATGGCCACGCTCGTCAAACATCAGGTGCAGCATCTAGTGCCGCATCAGGGGGCGCATCCTAGTAAGTACGTGGCGGAGACGGGCGCGGCGCACGCGGCGCGCTGCCTGGCGCACGCGGACGCGATGGCCACGCTCGTCAAACATCAGGTGCAGCATCTAGTGCCGCATCAGGGGGCGCATCCTAGTAAGTACGTGGCGGAGACGGGCGCGGCGCACGCGGCGCGCTGCCTGGCGCACGCGGACGCGATGGCCACGCTCGTCAAACATCAGGTGCAGCATCTAGTGCCGCATCAGGGGGCGCATCCTAGTAAGTACGTGGCGGAGACGGGCGCGGCGCACGCGGCGCGCTGCCTGGCGCACGCGGACGCGATGGCCACGCTCGTCAAACATCAGGTGCAGCATCTAGTGCCGCATCAGGGGGCGCATCCTAGTAAGTACGTGGCGGAGACGGGCGCGGCGCACGCGGCGCGCTGCCTGGCGCACGCGGACGCGATGGCCACGCTCGTCAAACATCAGGTGCAGCATCTAGTGCCGCATCAGGGGGCGCATCCTAGTAAGTACGTGGCGGAGACGGGCGCGGCGCACGCGGCGCGCTGCCTGGCGCACGCGGACGCGATGGCCACGCTCGTCAAACATCAGGTGCAGCATCTAGTGCCGCATCAGGGGGCGCATCCTAGTAAGTACGTGGCGGAGACGGGCGCGGCGCACGCGGCGCGCTGCCTGGCGCACGCGGACGCGATGGCCACGCTCGTCAAACATCAGGTGCAGCATCTAGTGCCGCATCAGGGGGCGCATCCTAGTAAGTACGTGGCGGAGACGGGCGCGGCGCACGCGGCGCGCTGCCTGGCGCACGCGGACGCGATGGCCACGCTCGTCAAACATCAGGTGCAGCATCTAGTGCCGCATCAGGGGGCGCATCCTAGTAAGTACGTGGCGGAGACGGGCGCGGCGCACGCGGCGCGCTGCCTGGCGCACGCGGACGCGATGGCCACGCTCGTCAAACATCAGGTGCAGCATCTAGTGCCGCATCAGGGGGCGCATCCTAGTAAGATATTTTATATATTTTATTTTACATTTTAGGAAGACTAAACAGCATTTTTTAAATAACTCAGCATAACAATAGTCTAAATATCGTTTTTCATGAGTATCTAACATTGTTTTTGTGTCAAAATAAACGAAAAACGAACGAATCATACTGGAAAATGTCTTTGTTGTACCTAATATATAAAAAAATAAATACTTTTAATAAGCCTTGTACCTATATTTATAGAATACGTCAAATATTGTCTGCAGAAAATGCCTACCTATTTCCCTGTAGCCGCCATAACTTAGTTATCTTATTCAGCCTAAATTACCCTGATTTCATTTGCGAAATCTGATGTTAGAAAAATTAAAGAAGCCCCTAAACCTTTGTTTATAAAGACTCTGTGCTTCTTTGAACTTTTCGCCAAAAGTCACACGTCATGCGCATTGAGCAAACCGTATCCAATACCTCTAAATTGTCTCTTTCTGCATTTAATAATCATTTTATTGGTAATGTTTCCAAAAATCCCTCTAAAATTTACAGGCCAAATCGTCCGTTCCCTCCTCGAAGCCGAGAAATGGGAGTTAGCGTTAGAAATAGCGACCAAGTCCGGCCTGCCGCGGAACAGTGTTCTAGCGGCGTGGGGCAAGGCGTGCCTGAAGGCGGGCTGCTTCAGGCAGGCGAGGGAGAAGTTCGCGCATTGCTTCAAGAGCGCCGTCAACGTGTGCGCTGAGGTCACCGAGGACTGTGATCTGAAAGAGACGGAGAACCCTTTTGTTCATCGCAGGTAACAATTTTACTATTAACTTTTTAAACTATCATGGTTTTTAACTATATTTGAACATATAAAATTGAAAAATATAATTTTACTATTATTAAGGCAATCGTTCAATAGATCCAAGTATCCAAGTGTACTTTTATGTTTCTGGAATAAAGAATTAGAATCTTGAATCTGAATCTGAGTTATATTTTTTGATGTTGGTTGCTCTTTCACGGCAAACGGTTTTGATTTGGATACAATTTAGTATGCATGATAAATCTGCAAAGTACAACTAGGTATTCCACGCAACGTTGCTATGCATGCGTTAAATCATTACTAAATAGCAGTACGGCGTACGTATCCTAGAAAAGCGTCTTAATTGGTTGATCAAATTTCAAGCAGATGAGTTTTTTAAGTTGAAATTTTGACTAGTTTTATCTTCTGTCCCATTACTTTATTCGTTGCATTTATGTGTGTTATAAGAAGTGTATTTCTGTTAATTTCAGAGTGCGAAGTATAAGACACTCTGAGCGTACTAGTTCAATATCCAGCGTCCAATCCGACGGGCGACCGCGATCCAACCCTCCGCTTCTGAACGAGATCATCAGCATGCTTGAGGACATGAACTACCCCGTCAACCACGTCTTACTGCACAAAGCCGAGTCTATCATGGTAGGTCTCTATACATTATATTTACCGCCCTGAAAATCCGTTGATTTTCTGTCTTTATTTTTAAGCTATTGCGTAGATTCTATCGCGGGTTTGACCGAATCAAGAAATTCCGTAACGAAAGTAACCTAACGCCTGGTCTGGCAAAATAGTATAATATGTCTCATTGTATTAAATGTCTTGTAATGTTGTAAAGCTCACTACGGGGCTTTATGTTGCTATATGTGAAATATTCAGCAATAAGTTTTCAATATATCGGCTGACAATACTCTGAACCTTTAGTTGCGTTATTTTAATTGTTATTTTATCAATAAAATTTGTCTTGTCTATAACCAGTATGATATTTTCAGAGCACCAATGAGAAGCTAACTACAATGAACTCGAACAAGAAGAAGATACAACTGACGGAACCGGCTCTGAACATAATGCACACATTGGCAAGTGTTAAGAAGATCAAGCAGGGAGACTACAGTGATTTTCAGACCGCTACCGTGCAGCCGAAGAAAAGTTTAGCTCAAGGTAATCATATCAAAGTCATAGACATTAATTTCATAGTTTGCAAATTCTTCAAAAAGTAAAATCAAGTAAAATTTCTGTTTTTCTCACTAAAACTTGAAAATAGTTGGGTCGATTTAGCTGACGGTTTTGAAATGTTTGTAGTAGTCCAGTAAAGGCATAAAAGGTTAGCATTATCAAGAAGAAACGTGTAAAGTCGCGGGCGGTTGGCTAGTACCGGATAGAAACTGTTAATACTAACCCATATTACTCTTTGTACACAATTTTACCATATTTTTTATCTTTTCCAGGTCTCTTGAGAAGAAACAACAATCATCCCGAACCTAAAATTGATCTTAACAAAAAACTGGATCCATTTTTCTACCAGGAGTGTGTTTACTATCTGAGTAACTACGGCTCCCACACTGCTAATATAGCGTTCAACATGAAACACAGTAATATGGTGGAAGTACTCAAATATTGTTACGACAATCTGGTTGAGAAAGAGACTTTTACTGAGTCGGTGTATATGGAGTGCTTGAAAAAGGATAAAGTTGGTGATCTGTTTAATTCTATGAATGATATGGATAGTACGCTGGATATGTGGGCTGTAAGTATTGATTGATGTAAAACTGTAAAGTTTGCTGATCGACCATAACTCCGTCTCATCATGTTTTATTGTGCAAATTTTACCGTATCCTACTTTTGCAGTACGTTCGATAGTCCTACATACTATATTTTAGTTTTGAATACAAATAATCCTTGCTCGAACGATGAAGAAAAAATTATAAAACCTCATAACCATATATATATTCACATATTAGGGTAACTGATACAAACAAATATTAATTGCTACCATAAGAACTTGAACAAAGATTTAAGCCTCCAGCACACCGAATGCGTATACGTACACGTAAGCGCAGACGTGCACGTATCACTGAGTTGCAATGTACGAGAATGTATTAGACAGGACACACTGCACGCGCACGTCACGTTACGCAAGCAGTGTGTCCTGTCTCATACATTCCCATACATTACAACTCAGTGGTACGTGCACGTCTACGCCTACGTGCACGTATACGCATCCGGTGTGCTGGAGGCTTAAAAAACGAAATCTGAATCCATACTAATCTGTAAGGGTCGGTCACAGAGTAAGTTAGTTTGTTTTCAGAGATATTGTGTAGGCTCAATGTATGGTACTGAAATTGATTCTAAAATAATGTTCCAGGACTACATAATGCACATCTGCCGCACCCTGGAGATGTCCAAGCGGCTGGACGCGCTGTACGGCGTGCAGTGCGCGAGCGGGCAGCACGCGCGCGCCGCCGCCACGTGCGCGCTGCTCTACTCGCGCCCGTTGAAGGCGCCGCACTTCGCCGCCATCTTGCACGCCAGGCAGCACCATCTAGCGGCGGCCACGCAGCATCTCTACCGCTGTGTGCCTGTGGCAGCTAACAACAGTGAGTAAACTAACGTAGAGATAATCCATTCTAAAAATGAACTCCCCTCCACAAAACCGTGATAATTTCAACGTGTGAGAGGAAATACTTAAATACTATACTTGTGTGCGTGCTACAACTTCACTGAAAATATTGGCTCATCTGTCTGTCATAGTGATAACGTTTGCTTATACGTTAATGAACATCCAATGACAAAGATGAATTTATGTGTGTTGTATCTATACACCTTTTTGCATGTGCGTGTAACCGCGGTGGAGGGGCGTTCATTTTAAAAATGGTTTATCTCTACCTATCTATCTATCTATTGAGTGCTTAAGTTTCGTCAAAAAAACCTACTGCATTTATAATAGGCATAGGATTAAAGGACACCTGTGGCCCCAAATTGATTATTTTAATTGACTATTGAGTCAATCGATCATTGTGGACTTTGGACCGCGGTGATGGATCAATACCACCATCGTTGATATCATAATTTAGTTAACAAAGAGCGAAGTGTGGTAGTGTACACTTCGACTATAGTTCTTAAATTCATTTAATATTTCGGCTTTCTTATTGGCTGAAGTAAATGATATTATTTTAATATTAAGGATCCTCGCTCTGAATGTTTAAACATTCATTTTTAGAAATAACTAGCTTTCCGCCCGCGGCTTCGCCCGCATTATATTAGATTTTTTTAAAAGCAGTAAAAAGTATCCTATGTCCTTCTCCTGGCTCTAAGCTACCTCTCCACCAATTTTCAGCCAAATCTATTCAGCCGTTCTCGAGTTATAAGTGAAGTAACTAACACGACTTTCTTTTATATATAAGAAGACTAGCTTTCCGCCCGCGGCTTCGCCCTCATTATGTTAGATTTTCCCGCGGTAAAAAATACCCTATGTCCTTCTCCCGGTTGTAAGTGCCTCCTCGCCAAGTTTCAGCCAAATCGATTCGGCCGTTCTCGAGTTATAAGTGAAGTAACTAACACGACTTTCTTTTATATATAAGATTTTATGCTAATACCTTAGTCTTTGCAATTCCAGAAACAACAGACACAAAATCCTTCCAATTCCACCTCGATAAAGTAACCATAGACAATTTAATGACGACAATAACGAGACAAATCGAAGTCGCGAAGTACCTAGCGACGTGTGAGGCTAACGGCCGACTAAGCGAGAAAGTTCTAGATGAAGTAATTCCTATCCAGAGGAGAGACGAGAGTGCGGACATCCGGCCGCTGACACTGTTTGGATCTAATACTGATAAAATAAGACTGGTTGCTATTATCCTGGCTTCGGGGCCGAAGATAGAGGAAGGTTTTGATTTGGCTATAAGGTGAGTTTCTTTACCTGAGCGAGATGGTTCTAGAAGTAATTCCATCTTATCTATATTCTTCCTAATTTTTTTTTAAAATTTATATATGTAAAAATTATTTCATTGTTTCAGAGTTATAACAGAGCATAAATTGGATTCCATGAACATATACACGCATGTTGCCAGATATTTGGTGAACATTGACAGATTTATGGAGGTGAAAACATTGGCCAAATGCATCAGGGTCTCAAAGGAAACCGCAGCTAGGTAAGGCGGTCACTGGTTTTTTTGCAATTACTAAATTTAAGTACTGACATTAATAAAAAAACTTTATCACCAAAATTGTCACATTAGGCGAACTCCGTAGCGCAGCGGGCCATCTGTGACGCAAGAGGTTGTGAGTTTAATTCGCGCCTGTATAATAAAAAATATCTATCTCTGTATGTTATAAAATATCAGAAATCTAGCACCCGCAACACAAGCTTCGAGCTTACCACGGGGCTAGATGTTGCTGCGTTAATCGTCCAGCAATTTATTAAAACCTTTGCCCAGTAGTAGGATGCCTTTTTTTTCTCTGAAGCAAACAATTTGTTGCAGTCTCATGAGCGATCAAGTGTTGGAGGCGGGCGTCGGCGCCGTGGTGGCGCGCTGCGAGGCTCGCGGCCAGATGTACGACGAACAAGCAGAACTTCTCATTGCGGATGTACACAGCGTTACTGTCAAGGTACTGTAATTTACTGTATGCTGCAGTGTAAGACTGTTCCTTTCTGTACAACTCTATGGGTTTCAACTTGTACTATATATGTGCTGAAAACTGTTTTATGATTACTCTGTGGCGCAGCGGGCGAAGGTCTGCCTGTGACACGAAGGTTGCGGGAACGATTCCCGCCTCGGAACAAAAATTTGTACGATCTGCATATATTTGTTCCGAGTGTAAATGTATAAATGTGTAATAAAAACAGCTATCTATGTATGTATATTATAGTATATCAGAAATCTAGCACCTGTAACACAAGCTTCGAGCTTACCACAGGGACAGATGTTGCTGTGTGAATTGTCTAGCAATATATAATTTAATTTAAAGTAGGTTGCTTAGATAAGGTATGATTTCTTTTTATTTCCTTAGCTAAAATTAAACAATTATTTCCAGATTTCATGCTACCTGGTGTGTCGAAATGTCAGCAGTGCATACATATTAGCCGCTCGTAACGAGCGCACTAATGATTTGCGGCGGATTTTACAAGCTGCTGAGAGAATTGGCAATGATCAAGTTAGAAATGCCTGCATCAAACGCCTCACATCAAAAAATGTTTTGTAATTATTGTACCAAGTACATATTAATTCAAGATCTTCTAAACAAGGCTTTAAAATTGATTTATAAATGCTCCAGGAAGTTGACCCTGAAAGACCAGTATTCAAATTGTTAATGGAGTAACATACTCAAATTATTATCCTCTATTGGTATTATATTGTTTAAGCTTGTTTTGTTATAAAAATAAGAGTTTTATATATTTTTATTAGCAGCCTGTCTATTAAGATTTATATTGGTCTCAAGTTGTGATATGTAATCAAGTTAACTAAGAAAATTTTGTACATACATATTTTATTAACATTTAAAAAATATACTACATTATTATAAAGCTGTTTTTTATTTTTCAAAGTAAGTCCTCAGGTTAATCCTAAATTTTATAAATAACGGAATATATAGGATCATTGTATATTATTGTATCTCTTAAAATTATCTCTGTTTTACTTTAATGTAAATGTTTTCTATTCTATTCAAGTTACTACTTCAAAGACCAAAAAACTAGAAACATGAAGAAATTTATTTCGCGATGTTATTTTCAAATAGAAACCAACAAAGTACCAGTAAATTTTTATTATAAATTAAAAGTAGGTACATAATGTAAAAATATGTATCATTGGACAGATGGTCAATGACTTAGCGCCTGCATCGCCAGCAGAAGCAGGACTCCCAACTCTTCCATCTCACTCACGAGAGAAGAGCACAGTTCAATGGACCGTGTCCTACAAGCAGACATCTTAGAATGCATTCAACACTCAACACCTCTTGTATAGCGCACATTTTAATCAGTCTTGACACATTGCCACAACTTCACTATATTATTGGGTGGCCATTGCCTTCTTCTTAGGTTTTTTGAGCCGTTTCAGACCATTCACACTAGTTTTTAATAAATTGGAGTAGGCAGTGGTGAACTTTTCAACTTCTCTTTGTTCAACAACTGTGGATAATTTTTGGCTTTTAGATTGTGCTCGGATTAAACATTTATATTCTGGGTTTTTAACTGCCATTGAGCCATCCCTTGGATGTGGTGTGGTCCGTCCGTCATCTAAAAGTATAAAAAATAAGATATTCAGTGAGATCAGTTTTAAAGATAAGTTTATTCACTGTACACTCCGTAATCTAATATATTATGTTGTAGTGGAGTAGAACAATTTCATAACTTACATCTTTTCATAGTCATGGTTATGGCACCAGCTGCACGGGCTTTTTGAAATAGCTTTGTCAGCTCAGTTAGGAACTGGAAACAGAGAAATTAATTCAAAATACAGCGACAATACCAAAATTTAGCTCAAAGTATGTTTGGCACTTACCTCATCATTATTCAATAAAACCATTGTAATTAATAATTTGTTCAGTAACTAGAAGCGACCATAAAGATAAATTTTGCTTAGTAAGCCTAAAACAATCTGCAAATTCGGCACAATCCAGGAAATAAGACAAGTTTCCTTTCATTCAACAGAACACGCACGACGAACAGCAATTCAAGACAGAATCATGACACGTTGTGTGACATGACATTGTCATTTAGCTTTGACATTGACTGCACGTTAACACATCTATACAGACTGGCTAACAACTTTTGCAAAAAAACTTAAGCAAAAACCAAATTCAAAAAAGGTGTTGAAACACCTTTATTGAATTTGGTTTGTTTCAGAAATATTTAAAAATTTTAAAAGCACATTCTCTTGATACACCGGCAAATTGGAAATCGAGTCTTTGAAAGCTTTTGTAAAATAGGTATCTACCTACTTATTTGGAATGGCACGTTTGAAACTATTAAGGGTAGCACGCTCGCTGTTAAATTACTTTTTTTAGTGAGAAACAACTTTACTATACCCATCGTATTTCTCAAGTATATCAGGATATTTAGACTTAAGAGCGTTATGGGTACGTATCTCAATCTTTATTAAGGTTTCCAAAGCTCTTTCTATAAGTTCTGTGGTATAAAAAGTTACTTTATATAAAATTTGAATTTTAACTTTTTGACCTAGGTAATTAGTATTGGTCGAAATAGGCTGAAAAGTACTTATTTCAATTTTAGCACAATCCAGGAAGATTTGATTTGAATCATCCTATCCTACTAATCTCTCACATTGGCATACTTGTATGTGCAGACTTCACCGTTATGAGAGCATTGATAGGTTAGTCGACTGAGCGACACAGACGCCGTCGCTCAGCGCCCGCGAGCCGACATAAAATTATATGGCTATAAAACTACATCATTTGTTATAAGTAATTTTAACAATTTTTGTATAAAAGTCTTGTCTTACTTTGAAATTCTTTGTAGGAATAATTAAATAGTCTAGTTATGAAACTATGTGGTAAGGTTTTAAAATATAATTATTTATTAATTATAATAATACCTACATTCAGCTCAATAATACATTACTTGCTCTTATCATGAATGCATTTTGCCGGTAATTCGTTCGTACAGTGGGTATATACAAGTTATCCGGTTTGCATCATCAGTACGTATTAATAAGATGTTGTTTTACTAATTAACTTCCAGTTCACGCCTATGTAATCGGCGCAGTGACGGCCGCGTCGTTGGCGGGCGGCGCGTACGCAGCGCTGCGCCTCTACAGAAGGGCGCAGGCGAACCGTCTGCCGCAGAAGTGGAGGCTGGTCGGCACCTTGGACAACATCTACGTGTATCCGGTCAAGTCTTGTGGACCTGTCAAACTGGATAGAGCTGAATGCTCTATTCTTGGGTTACGTCAGGGCTGGTTAAGAGACAGGTTAGGTTTCTATTGATTATGTAGTAGAAAAAGATCGCGCAAATTTATGAGCTCTGCGTCGGTGAAAATAACTTCAGCTGTTATAAAACAGTTTAGAACCGTTTTAGAAACGGTGCACTGCGTATTAAGTACTACCTAGACCTATTAAATTTATTCGCTACCTACTTAAAATTTCTTAATTTCTGATAAAATATTTCATCTATAATCTACAGAATCCTCATGATAACCGACACGAAGAACAATTTCATAACTGCGCGAGCCTACCCCACACTTCTCACAGTTGCTACGAAAGTGACCAATTCTGTTCTCACATTGACCCACGAAGACATGGAGCCTCTGAAAGTAAATTTGGCTGAGGTATGTAGTTATGTACTATAAAATATGCGCTATTAAATAATCCATTAGATATTTTATTTGGGAAACAGTTCTAATACTTCTAATGACTTAAAAATCAAATATACCTACCTAGGTATATACTTACACACACGAATATAAAAAAAACATTTAAGTAGTTGTTAAACAAATATACAAACTACTTATACGTTTTAGAAGAATTTTAAACTTACCTACTATACTGCACAACAGAGAAAAATTTTCAAACCAGCATTATATCCAAATAATTTTAATATTACTAGGTAATCTTCTATGAAAAACTAGGTATTTTATAACAATAGGTAAATTGAAAATAAACTTAATAGGTAATGAACAGGCCACGATGTAGAAATCGTGACCTATGGGTTCAATTAAATTGATAAATGCGCAACGTTTTGTTGCTGACCCTATTTTTTGTCTGGTACAGTGTATCTCTAAGTTTTTCTCTTATTTAATAGATTATATAATCTTTTTACTCTAAACTCATGCTATAGGTAAGTACCTACTATAGAGAACATTATGTTATTAATATTAAATAATTATCCAAGACCAAATCCAGAATCCTCTCGGCATAATTGCCGCATGTTTCATTACGATGTTCTATCACTCTAGAGCACTTATTTACATATTTTATTCGAGAGGAAAATTCTTGAATTAACAAACTAGAAATTGGTATGAAAGAAAAATAATAACAGATAGATAGTTTTCATCAGCAATTTGAATGATTTCAGATTGTAGAATCGGGCAACCCTACTAAAACAGCTCATGTATGGAACGTTCCTGTCGAAGTATACGACTGCGGTTGGGAGGCCAGTGAGTGGCTCTCGAGGTAAATCTTTATTAACTACTTTTTAGGTACTTAACTATCTTTATTATAAGTAACAAGGCTATATAATAATAATAAAAAATTGCATAGATGAGGATAAACAATGATCGACATTAGCATTGGGTACCTACTTTATCTATTATATGCTAGGCAATATCTTTTTAACTTATGCAGTGAAGTGACTATATTATTATGGAATCGTCTTGAGATAACAACACGTTATCACGACTAAGTAAACAGAAAAACTTGAACAATTGACCTGTTTTGTCATTGCGAGATATGAATTCAAATATTAACTTTACATCAATTTTTTTCTAAGTATACCTATCTACCTTTGTAATAGGTAGGTATATACTTACTTAGGTATAATAAGAAATTTATTCAAATCTCTTACCCAATTTGCTTGTTAGTGTAAAACTATATTTAAGTAGGTACCTTGATACGTATGATGCAATGCAATATAATGTCACAGGTGCCTCAATAAAACAGCTGGGGACTTCCGTCTAGTTTACTACGCATCACACAGGTCCCGTCTATTGAGAACTACAGTCAATCCAATCTACAACTGGCAGAAAACTGATACGGTAACTTACCATATTACTTAAGATTATGTTATCATTATTTTAACCATCGGATGTCCACTGCTGGACAAAAGCCTCCCTTATACCTCTTCAGTTGTTTCAGTCTGATGTGATGGATTTCACTTCCGATGGTTTATATAAATATTTAGTCCCTCCCACATGCAAGTACACCTACAGTCGATACGAAGGTAACCTTATGAATACAATTTGTTTCTTTTTCAGGGTGCTTTGCCAGATGAAGTGCCTTTCAACTTGATAAACGAGGCATCAGTGAAAGATCTGAATGATAAATTAGTGGACACACAAGTGTCGCATAGGAACTTCAGGCCAAACTTCACGCTTAAGGCTCTAGACGACGTGAAGCCTTTTGAAGAAGATAATTATAAATTCGTGAAAATCGGAGAAAATATCTTTGAAATTATCAAACCTTGCGGCAGGTAAAGATAACAAAAGTGTTACCTATGGAAAATCGTTTCATAATCATTTTTATGTAAATTCAAAACACAAGGGCTTATTATGACAAATGAAATATTGCAGATGCATATTGACTACGATCGATCCAGAAACTGGTGTCCGTAACACCGACACAGAACCGCTGAAGACGCTTAAAAGGTGCATTTATTACTTGCTTATTTTATTACTCATTTTAAAACGTTCATCAAACAAGCTTGCTTGAAAAACTCATTAAATATGTTATATTTTAACATCAAATACCTACCCATGGTATTTGATGTTCATCAAATAACGTGCTAAACTTACTAAACTGAAAGCTTAGTAAGAAGTAGGATCATTGCTTAATTTCCTTTTTTATGCGGATCATAAACAAACACTATAAATACATACCTACTATAATCTCCCAATGCCTAATAATATAAATAAATAAATATTGCTTTACAATTCACACAGCAACACCCCGTGGCCGTGGTAAGATAAACTTGTGTCATAGGTGCCAGCTTTCTCATAATTACTCCTAATAGAATATACATACATAGATATTTTTTTATTGTACATACAAATGTTTACAGTTCATAATTATAATTTCAGTTACCGTCAGTACGTGAACCCGGCAGAGCGGCGTCTAGCCGGCAATGCCCCGCGCATGGGCATACAGCTGTCACTGCGCAGCGGGCCGGGGGGCATGGTGACCCTGGAAGACCCTGTTTACTTCGCCAATTAAAATTTATAACTTTTTTGTTCTAAGCATTATATTATAATCTATTTAAATATATTTCAAGATTTTAAACATTTAAAGATCTATGTCATTTATTTCCATAAAAGCCTAAATATCACTTGGACAAGTCAATAAATAAAATACGTAGGTACCTATCATTAAATAAACTATACAATGGAAACAATGTTGGCATAAAAATATGTTTCATTTTTTTAAGCAATGAATTGAAAAACATAAAGAACAATCAGCCAGCTTATATCTGAATTTGTTACAATAGGTAATCTGTTAGTTTGTTTTATTCAAGTCAAGTGTGAGCACGGAGCAGATTATAGAGGTGAGACAACATTAAACATTTTATGTACCTAGGTACAACTTTTTTCTTCTAAGCTCTCACTTAGCCAACATAGCTCATAGCTAGCTAGATAGGACCTATAAAATAATATGCTATGTGAAATTCAATAAAAGACATACATCGTAGCGTTATGATAAAATGATTATAAACAGCGGCACTTATATTAGGTACCTACTGTAATTATATGTTCTGTGCTAGAGGTTAGTTGACTGAGCGATACAGCCACTGACGCCGGCGCCGCCCGGTGCCCGCGAACCGACATAAATATTTACAATTCATCGGAACATTTTGTTGTACTACCTAAGTTCTGTTGACTTTGTGACTCTTTGAAGGATTATCAAATAATGAAACTATGCGGTAAGGTTTTAAACAGCTGTAGGTATAAAATTCATGAATGGTAACATGGTAACATTTCTGTGCTAGGAACCAAGTCAATAACAAAATCAATCCAAACAAATAGGTACTTCCATAATTGTCAAGATTTCATCATGCGAATATGCAATATTTTTTACCTATGGTCTTATCTGGTCTTATCACCTGGTAGGTAGAAAGTTCAAAAAAAATAATTGAAATTTGTCTCAAATTATATTTAAAGCCTCAAAAACCTAAATTCCTACAAGTTTTATAGTTTTTGCAATTACAATTTAGAATAGGTATGTGTCTCAGTCTTGATAGTTTTGTTTATTTATCCAGTTCACGCCTATGTAATCGGCGCAGTGACGGCCGCGTCGTTGGCGGGCGGCGCGTACGCAGCGCTGCGCCTCTACAGACGGGCGCAGGCGAACCGTCTGCCGCAGAAGTGGAGGCTGGTCGGCACCTTGGATAACATCTACGTGTATCCGGTCAAGTCTTGCGGACCTGTCAAACTGGATAAAGCTGAATGCTCTGTTCTTGGGGTGCGGTATGGCTGGTTAAGAGACAGGTCAATACAGATTAAATACAATTGTGCACATATTTATAAAAAACTTCTATTGTTGAAGGGACTGTGCTTTTGTTTATTAACATTGTTAATAACATAACTACTAAACCAAACTTTAAATATAGAGTAATGGCCTCTACACACCAAAGCCGGCGGCCCGCCGGCACAGAACAATACATACACAATGAACAATACATTGATTTATGGCAAACTAGCTTCTTAGTAAATTTAAATGAACAATATATTGATTTATTGCAAACTAGCTTCCTCCAGTCTTCGGCCCCGTTTTCCTCAAGAACTGTACATTTTCATAGGATTAAAAGAAGCCTATGTGTTATCGTCGTCGTACGGTTACAACTTGTTTTACTTCTAAATCGGAAACTAATTGATGTATCGAAGTAATTCTTTCACGCGTATTTTTTATATTAGACATAGAATATGGAGTGCTAATAATCAAAATTAGGTAACATTCTTTATTGCCAAATACGTCACTACTCTATGAAAGCCGGCGGGCAACTGACTGAGTGAGTGGAGAGGGATGCCGGCGGCCTGACCCGCCGGCACAGCCCGGCGGCCCAACCCGCCGGCATGATTGTAAAAAATAAGGCCGGCGGGTTGGGCCGCCGGGCTGTGCCAGCGGGCGGTGTGTAGAGCGCTTAAAACACTTAGTTTCTTATCTGCTGGTAAAAGTTATTGTCCCATTTATATTATGACCTAATAATATTGATATTTTTCGTTCTGTAATCTGAGTGGTCTGCACAATGACGTTTTTGTCTAATAATTATTTATTTAATTGCTACAGAATCCTAATGATAACCGATACGAAGAACAACTTCATCACTGCAAGAGCATACCCCAAACTTTTCACAGTTGCTACGAACGTGACTAATTCAGTTCTCACCTTATCTCACGAAGACATGGAGCCTCTCAAAGTCAATTTGGCTGAGGTAAGTAGGTACATATAACCTGCGCACATATAGAAGCGAATTATAAATGGCGTCCGCTCGCATGCGTTCTCGCTCACTCTCTATCGCTGTCTATACTCACACAGTGAAGTACGCGCTACAAAAAAATAGTCAGTCAGGCCTAATTCGCACGAGAGCTTTTTTAACGTCCGTTAAAAAAGCGTTCAAATAGAACATAATAATTATGTTCTATTTGAACGTTTTAGGCATACCCAAGTACGTGTTCACACGTCGGCGATTTTAGAACGCGACGCTTTTTTATCGAGCAGTGTTGCATTTTCAACGAAAAGTGCTGGTAATAGGCCGTATGAAACTTTTTATTATTATCATAGACGAATTAAATATGAACTATGTTATTATTCACACTATTAAAAAAACGCCGGCGCTGCGATTAGTACGATGAGTATTAGTAGAAATATTCCAATAATTCGTCAAATCTTGTCGAATCTTCGTACAGTGTCACAAACTGTTATTTTAAGTATCTCTGTTCATTCAGAGGATGTACCCAGAATGTCCTTTTTTTCTTTCTTCTTCTAGCAACACAAATCGCTATAGCTAGTTATTTAGCAAAAAAAAATTCCCACGGCTTTCTAAAGCGAGGGACGAGACGAAAGTGATTTAAAAGCGTTCGTATGAATGATCACATTGAGGACCTTTATAAAAGCGCCGGGTTTATAACGCAAAGTTGTTTAAACTCTTTACTTTACTTTACTAAAAAAATAATTTCATTTAAAATAAGTATTTTGTAAAAAAAACTCTGTAGGGACCTAGATAAAAATACTATTTAGATAATAATAATACAATAATACCGTGGAAATATGCTCGAATTACAAATAATTTTGGTATTATGTTTGTATGGGAAATTCGTCGTGACGCCGGCCTGTTTGAGAAATTGTTTTGCCAACCGTACCATACCTACCCGCCGCCATTTACAGAATTCACTTTTAATTGCGCAGGTTATACCTATTAAGCGCGTTATTAAATGTCTATAGGTACACACCAATAACACACAGATTGATAATAATGTTGAATGATTTCAGATAGTAGAATCGGGCCAACCTACTAAAACAGCTCATGTATGGAGCGTTCCTGTCGAAGTGTACGACTGTGGTTGGGAGGCCAGTGAATGGCTTGCGAAGTAATGTTATTTAAAACTTATGTATTTAGTAGGTACAATTAACGGGCCAAAATAAGATAGGTACCTATAGGTTACAGTTACAGCCCTGAAATAATTTTGTAGCCAAACGCTACACAAGCTACATTATGATGTAATGTATCATCATCATTTTAGTTCCCTTGACCTAGGCTATTTAATTGATATCGATTTTTTTTTGTCGTAAATTTTATACGTAATCTCAGATGTTGAATAAAATATAACTTTTTATTGATGCTGAACCTGGCCAAACCTTAAGACTAAGATATTTACTAAGATATATAGGTGAAAAAACAAGATAATCAGTAGTTCTAATTAAAATATTATTATATTTTCACAGGTGCCTCAATAAAACAGCTGGGGACTTCCGTCTAGTTTACTACGCATCACACAGGTCCCGCCAATTGAGGTCCAATGTCAATCCAACTTATTACGACTGGCATACGTCAGACAGGTTTTAGTAAATCCATTGTGCATAGCAATTTAGTCGTCACAATTTTTCAAGCACTTTTATGGAAAAAATATTGACTTTGTGCCTAACGGCCTAATATTTATGCAATAATATTATTTTCAATACTTTTGTTTCTTTTTCAGGGCACTTTGTATGATGAAGCGCCATACCACTTGATAAACGACGTATCAGTGAAAGATCTGAATGATAAATTAGTGGACACACAAGTGACGCACAAATATTTCAGACCAAACTTCACGTTCAAACCACTAGACGATGTGAGACCTTTTGAAGAAGATAATTATAAGTTGGTGAAAATCGGAGAAAATATTTTTAAGGTTATCAAAGCCTGTGGCAGGTAAGGTTCCAGAAATATTAATGTTTATGATCATTTTTGGCGTCGGACGTTCACTGCCGAACATAACCCACCCTTGAAGACCTACTGTTTTACAGCCTAGTTTCTATAAGGCTATTATTTGAATCTTCGTAATATATAATATTGCATTGCAGATGTGTATTGACTACGATCGATGCAGAAACAGGAATCCGTAACATTGACGCAGAGCCCCTGAAGACGCTTAGAATGTGAGAAGACTTTCATACAGTCATTATACCTTTGCCCACGGAAAATGTATTCTTGTAAGGGATTGGGGCAGAAAACTGGAAATTGTTGATAATCGCTAAAGTTAATTCCATATGGACCTACTTTTGATTAAAAGATTAAATATTAACTTACCAAGGAGCCTATCAGACAGTGGGCGGTCTTATATGAGATGTAAAAATAAAAAGACCCTATTCAAAGTGGGAAAACTCAAAGTATCCGTTACAAATATTCAAATAACGCCATAGACTACGCTCCGCCACTCAAGTCCGTTAGACGTGGCGCTGCTTGCCTAGATATTAACGTTTCTAATACTGTAGTTCCCGCATTAACCGTAAGACTTAGATGGTGGCGCGGGCTCATCAGTCTAATGACGCCATTTTGTATTTCCAGCTACCGTCAATTCGAGAAACCGGCAGAGCGTCGCATAGAGGGCACATCTCCGCGGATGGGCTCACTGCTCACTCTACGCAGCGCGCCAGGGGGCTTGCTGTCTCTGGGAGACCCTGTTTACGTCGCCTAAATTACCTTGAGATTAAATAATATTTTTGTTTAACTTTTTTTAACAATCGCGGATGGTCAGCTAGGGCCTGGCACTCATATACAGATTGTACAAACATTTGTTTCTATTAGTAAACATTACGATTTATTTAATTGCTATATTAACCATTAATAAAAATATGAGTAGGAAGGCACCTATGTAGTCAAAGTTATATTTCGAACACGTAGAGTGATTCTAGGGACATACGGATAGCGCGTACAGTACGCGTAGTTAATTATCGCGCGTCCGGAACGTCATGTCTATGTCCGTACTTGCCCTACGCGTATTCTGAACGTACCTATCCGTATACGTAATGTGTAGTGTTTCCCAACTACGCGTAACATAGGCACACGCTATCCGTACCCAGCTTAAGAATAGCAACAACAACTTTGAAGTCATAGGTTATTAATAAAATTAAAATATTATATGACATCTTATATTTAATCAATTGAACATAGTATTAGTTCTATGTAATATTCAAATGCGCACGATCTGCGCCGCAATGGTCAGCTGGTCGCCGCCGGCCAGGAGCACCCGCGCGAAGGTGCCGCCGCCCGCGCCCTTCGTGAGGTGCTCCGGGTTCACTACCACGCACCCATTTACTTCCTGTAACAAACATAGGGTTTTATGGGTACATATAGTCAGCCCTTTACGTTCCCACTGCTAGGACACAAGTTGGTACAGTTCGCAGAGCTACGTTGCTGAACCCATTCAATAGTTTTTTAACTTATTTGATTGTGACTTTACTAAATTTATTTCACCTCTTTGATACTAGAGGCGCTGTATCTTATGTCAAGTCAAGAATCTTTTGACTTGGTAGGTGCACTGCTGTGCCACAGACTACAATGTGTATGGTATCAAAACAGCGCCCAGTAGTATCAAAAAGGGGGAAAACCATTTTCCAGTACTGAATGTAAAAAAAAACACGATCGATGTAAATAACTGGTACTTAACACACTAGCCACTATATTCTCACCTTCACGAAGTATCTGAAGTTGGAGGGTGCTATGAGTATGTGCGGCGTGGCGGGTATCTGCGCGTGCGCCGCCCACAGCGCCGCGTCCAGCGCCAGCGCCGCGCTCGCCGGCCACAGCGGGTAGTACGTCTGCTGGCTCAGCATGTGCCCCGCCAGCCGGGACAGCTTGTCGCCGCCCACACCACTGTTATAAATAAATAAAATATTAAATAAATATTACTGGACAATTTTACACAGCAACATCTAGATGTTAGCCCCGTGGTAAGCTCGAGGCTTGTGTACGGGTGCTAGATTTCTGATATACTTAATATAATATACATACATATAGATATATATTTTTATTATACATATATAACACCCAGACACCCCGAACAAATATTTGCAGATCATACAAATTGTTGTTCCGAGACGGGAATCGAACCCGCAACCTCTTGCGTCGCAGGCGGACCTTCGCCCGCTGCGTCACAGAGGTCGTCGTGTTATAAACAACGTATATAAAAAAAACAAGTAAGTTGTTGTCAGAGATCAACACTTCTGTAATAAAAACAAGTCTACAACCGGTTTGTTGTGATGACATATGGATCCGAAACGTAGTGCTTCACTATAATAGACTTTATGAATAGACTCAAAACTTATGATCATTTGCTCGGCTCGCCCACAAACAGCAGTACAGTAGTACATAGTATAGTTACAGCGATATCTCCTCCTGCGCGACGTGCATGAGCAGGTCCGTGGCGGTGAGGCCGACCAGCGCGCCGCCGACGCACAGCGTGCTCGGCTCGCCCACAAACACCACGTTGGCGAGCTTGCGGCGGCGAGCGTACGGCGCGCTCGGGTATACGTTCTCGTGGAACGCGTCCTTTGTGTTTGATACTATGTATATCTTGGTGGAGGGGCTGGAAAGATAAAAAAAATAAATAATAATCAATGGTGATTATAAAAACTTCAATTCCATCCTAGAACAATAACATGGTCAAATGTGAGACAGAGAAATGGGAGGCCTTTGCCCTACAATGGGAAACCATAGACACATGAAATAAGTAGTATTTTTTTTTTCTTTTAGTTTGATACTGGGCTCTGATATTTTATATTACACACCTAAATTGTTTAATCTAAACTGTATAAAATTAAGTCTACTCACCAACTTGTGCTAAGATCCCCTAAACTGTCGACTAATTTGTCAAAGAATGATTTGAACGTCTCGGCCATCGTGTTATCCTTGATCTTGGGGTGTTCGCTATCCAAGAAGGGTCCTGTCATTATGACCACGTCAGGTTTGTGCGTGCTGATGTAGTTGACGAAGTCCTTTAGCGGCTCGTACGATATGTTGTCTGAAGTTGTGTATGGGCCAGCCGCTATTACCATGGATACTGTACCTAAAATGATTAAGCGGTTTACAACATACACGACGAACTTATGGCGGAAAAATAATTATCACCATCATCAATATGTCAGCCGTTGGACGCCCACTGCTGGACATAGGCCTCCCTTAATGATTTCCATTTATTGCGCTCGGACGCGAAATGAAACACCCATACACTCGGAAGAATATTAACAGATCGTACAAAGTTTTGTCCCGAGGAGGGAATCGAACCCGTAACCTCTTACTTCGCAGGCGGACCTTCGCCCGCTGCGCCACAGAGGTCGACAAAATAAAATAGTAGTATGTAGTCAGGATTGTATCTTACCCGCCAAAGCATTAATCAAGTCTGCTCTATGGTCCGGGATGGGCCGCGACGCGTCACTGAACACCTCGCTCGCTATGAACCGGTCACCGCGCGGGTTGATGCCGCGCATCACCACCACTTGCCCCGGGAACAGAGCGTACTGCTTCAAACTGGAAACAAATTAATAAATAAAAATAAATATTGCTGGACAATTCGTTTACAAAATTTTTTGGACAAAAGGTTTAACATCAGATGTACCTACTAGCTAGTAATAAATTAAGTATAAGAAAACCTATTGTGAAGAGGAAAATAAACAATTTATTTATTTATTTAATTCACACAGCAACAACTAATAATTCATCAACACAATGAACCAAATTATAACTATTAACTAACTATTTCAATGTTTTATTTATTGTCAGATTTAAGTGCGATAGTACAAATAAGATCAGGCAATCAAATAACGTTATGTGGGCGTAGTCAAGTCATGCATTGATTAGGTCATACAAATCATCAGAATATGAACTTACATTACATAATGTTTATTTTGATCTACAACCAAAATCATCTAGAGTAGGTACCTATGGTTGTAGATCAAAATGTAAGCTATTCTTAACTGAACAAATTTTCTGTTCATTTCATCATCATCATTTCAGCCATTGGATGTCCACTGCTGGATATAGGCCTCCCTTTAACATTTCCAGTTGTTTCAGGGAACGTAAATAGGGCTGATGATGAGAGTTTCTTTCGCCGTCCCATCTAATATTTATAAATACATTATACATAAACTGTATTATGTATGCAATAAATAAATAATAGCATACATACTTATCAATATCAACGGCTACGGACTGGCTTAGTGACTGCTCCCACGTGCCCTGCAGAACCACGCACTTAGGGTTCAGTCTCGCGTCCGCGTCGCATTCTATTCGACCCGCTACATACACCTCGGTCTGAAATAATTGTAGATGCAACTAAATGTTAGAATACCTTTCTAAATACTACATAATTAAGTCTATGTTTTTTTTTAGACATTTTAATATTTATTAAGATATTTATTTATCTCAAAAGAATAACAATAATTCACTTATCAGATTAATCTTGATATGGATAATTGACCCATGTACGGTCAAAACTGGTAGGCCACTTTCTTGGCTGACCCTACCTACATATAACATCCCTACCGCCATATTTATTTACCGCCTCTACTATCAAGGCTGCAACGATACCGATCGCCACCTATTATCAACAAAGCACCTACTTTGTGGATACCGTTTATACGATATTGAATTTATTTAACTATCTATCAAATTTAAATAATTCTGAAATGTATGAAAGTCCATGGGACACCCTGTATATTATTTACGCAGAGTTCGTGTTTGACAATAAGGTACAAAATTACCTGTGTTTTGTGCCGTACTGATGTGGTTTCAGCAATACCAAGTTTCTTCAAGATGCATTGTGATACATAGCGAATGTGGCTGTCGAATGTGCTTGCCTTTTCTTGTAACAGTTCAAAACCAAACCTAAAATATTACAAGTCAAGATTTATAATGAAAACAAGGATGTTAGGTTAAGTGTAGAGGTCACTATCAAAATTTCTATTCTAATTCCATAAAGTGTATCAGAAATCTAGCACCCGTAACACAAGCTTAGAGATTACCACAGATAGATGTTGCTGTGTGAATTGTCCAGCAATCTTTTATTTTATTTATTTATTATGACATAAACATTCTCAAGCCCAAGCCTCATAAAGATTTGACTATCTACAAACGGCAAATATAAATTGATAATGTTAATTTTTGTATGTACTGGTTTACTGCTACTTACATAGCTTTTGTATAAATGTCACCATCATCATTTGGAACTTGTGTTATTTTAACTTCTGAAACTCCATTGTTCGGTTCCGATATTCTTTTTAGTAATTCTTCGTTTCCATATGAATGAACAACTGTACCAGCGTTAGTCCGCGAATTATACTTTACAGATGCACTGTAATAAATAATTATATTTATAAGAACTTTAAGAGCTCATATTATTTCATCGCGTTTTCGTCTTCCCGCGGGTAGGTAAACATCTCTTTCCGCGGTCTATTTTATGTAGTCCATTATTTACTAAGCAATTCTTAAATTGTATGTTTATGACATAATATAGATTACTTTGTTGTCCATAAGCCTATCTATAAAAACCCGTAGGTAGAGGCTATATTGAAAACGTGTCGAGTTTAATTTAAACCATAAATGTAGTGCAGGTACTTAAGATTTATTATAAGCAAATTGCCAAATCGAAGTCAGCTCAAGAAGCTTGGAGATGATTCCTCTCAGCTCCTTTACTTTAAACATAGAATAAGTTTTTCATCATGCAGCATTTTTGAATTCTTGGAAAATTACGAGTTACTTCGACATAAATAAATATTTACATTATTTGAATAACTTAATCAATTCAGATCAGAGTTGCGCGTCGGGGTTCGTTCCAACGACCTTCGGAATGAAAGTCGACTGTGATCCTACTTAGCCGACACGACACGGCTTCAATATACTTATTTTAATTATGTAAAGGGGTCATGTTACAATGATTACTTACACGGAAGGTGAATATGTAGCTGGACATAACTCCGTTTGATTATTGGTTTCAACTTCAACCTTTACTCTCTGTAAGATAATACTTGAATTTAATTGTTTATTATGCATTATCAGATAAATCTTGCTTACATCCTTTAATATAAAATAAAAGAATAAACATTTTATGTTCAAGCAAGGCACTGTAATAAAATTTAGGAATTATTTTTTTTTGATTAAGCAAATCTGTAACAGTTTTTAAAATAACATTATATGTAACAAATGTAAATAATGATTATAAAATATGCACATAAATTGTTAATTACTGCATATTGATGTAAGTTAATTAATAACATAAGAAATGTATTATCAATACATACCTACAAATAAAATAATTCAATAATAATAACAATTAGAACTACAATGTATACCTATTATTATACAATAAGTATTAAAAAATGTGTGTGTAAACACATACACGTTTTTTAATACAATACACACAGAAACAATACAAAATTTAAAAACTTAAAGTATCATTATCCATTGTGAGATTCATTGATGGCTGCAGACGAGTATGGATCTAGTCATGAATGTATTGGACATGCACTAGAAGCATACTCACCCACAAATATCATCAAGTAGTTTTTTCTTCATGGACACATGTAATATTCCTGAAATTTTATATAAAAGTTTTGCTGGTTATATTTATATGTATTATTTTATATAAAAGTTTTGCTGGTTATATTTATATGTATTATCTTAAAGGGGTTGCAACATTTTGGCACATGATCATGATTCATGAACTTTGTGGGCAATGCTGAGTAGAGGACCTTTAAACCAGCAAATAAAAAAAATCGAATATCATTAAGTTTTGATGGCTCTATCCTTAACACAGATTCAAAGGTGGCCAGAAAAATAATCATGTTATCAAAATGTTATACCAAAATGTTGCAAACCTTATCTAAGATGTTTATTGTACAACCATTATTACAGTACAAATATTTAACTATGCAAGATGCAGGACATTTACTACCTAGTACATAAAAAAGTTTGTAAATCTGGATTGGTTGAGGATGAAGTGTGATGTTCTACAAGCAATCAATGAGTGTAGATCTAGTCACAAATACAAACTGTGAACTGGACCCACACCCACTAAAAGCAAATAGTTTGTCTTCATTTCTTCATATTCACAACATGGTATTCAACTGGAGTCCAGAGGGTAGGTAAAAATAAATTACAGATACCTTTGGAGTTATAGCCATGTAATTGGAGAGCACATCGTTATCAGATCTGAATTAGGAAGTAAAGGCAATTTCAGTTAAATAAAAGTTGGTTCTTGCATGCAACATCAATTAAACTTTAACAGAAACTTCCATGAAGAAATTTAGGTAAGAAACACGTGGGAATTTAGGCGAAAAGGATACTTGAGATTCGCTGAAGCACCATAAACTGTCAATGCTGCGCCGGCGCCGTCGCCGGTGCGTTGTGTTTCTTTGGCAGTTACGTTTGGCCTAATAGCGGCGCACTTGGAAAATTCCTTTCTTGCAAATATATCCAAGTTTTCTAGGTTTGGAGAAGAACCATTTAGATTGTTCAGACTGAATGCCATCCATTGTTCCGTAAAAGACTCCGCGTCGACATTATATTCTTCACACAAATTGACACCTTAGAAAAAAAATATGTGAATAGTGAAGTGAAACAACCTTGAACAACTAAGTACTTAGCGGTTACATGATTGAGATTATCTTTATAACTACGAGTGCCCAAATTAAAATAACATCATAAGTTGGTTTTTAGAAATTCAATATGTACTTACATTTGGTTAAAACTTCCTTGTTTATTTCAATACCTAAAAATTGAAATTGCTCAGTCACCAACTCCTCGGAAGCCATTTTCTCAAGTCAAATACTAAAATGAATGAATGAAAGATTGTAACTTATATTTCTTTGTATACTGGCTTGCTATTGGTACAATTAAAAGAATGAAGAATAATAAATAGCGCGAAACCTCGTCAAACCATCGATCAATGCCATAGATCGATCGAAAGACCACAGAGTATATATCTAATAATGATTTAAAAAGATTTTTAATGACAATGACAAAGGCCATGAGGTCACAATCACAAGGCAAAAAGGTCTGCTCAAAAATATCATAGCTTTCCACCCCGCGGTTTCGCCTACGTCAATGATTTTTTTTGGCCTGCGTTCTACACTTTCCCGTGGTAAAAAAAAACCTATGTCATGTCACTCACCATCCCTGCAACTATCTTCCCTTGATCGCCCCCTAAAAAAACTACGACAGACACTCTTTCCTATTCATTTTATAACAACGGGAATTACTCAAGTATTTACAAACGAGGTAAACAACTCTCAAAGTTTCGACCCATGATTTTCAAAATGAAATGCTTTCACTTAGCCAACGCAACAGTACTTACCTACCTAAGATTTATTAAATATTTCTGTCAGAAATACTAATTGAAAGATATAGAATTATTGATAATTGAAAGATATAGGATTATTGACGACCTCTGTGGCACAGCGGGCGAAGGTCCGCCTGCGACTCAAGTGGTTGCGGGTTCGGGTTATTCGTCATCTCGCTCGATTCCCGCCTCGGAACAACAATTTGTATGATCTGCAAAGCACCCGTAACACCAGCTTCGAGCTTACCACGGGGCTAGATGTCGCTGTGTAAAAATTGTCCAGTAATATTTATTTTATTTACTAGCTGCCCCCGCGAACTTCGTCTCGCCATATAGGTACTTTTATTTGCAACTATTTCCATACTAAATTTCATCCAAATCGGATTTTTCCGCGTATGCATATATTTTCCCGCGGAAGCATGTATTTTTCCGCGGTAAAAAGTAGCCTTTGTTCTGTCTTAGGGACTAAAGATTGAATGTGCCAAATTTCATCAAAATCGGTTGAGAGGTTTAAGCGGGAATTAAGCGTAACAGACAGAGTTACTTTCGCATTTATAATATATTTTATTTACATATTCATTGTTAAAGAAGAATTATTTATGATTTATGATTATGAAAATAGTAAATTGTAAATGAAAGAGCAATTATAACTGATATATGTACATAATTTAATATATTATTTGTTACATTAGAGTATGTTTTTTATGATTAAATATTGTAGATAACTTGAAATGCTGTTACAATGAAATAATTTAGGATCTTTGGACCTGAATATGAAATTTACAGGAAGGCATAGATTGAACTTCAGCTGTAACTACACTATTTATAGAGAGATTTGCCAGACCACCCCTTATTAGTCCGCAGGTATAGGCCACATACTGAAACAAAAACAAAATAATTTAATTTATTTATTAAGGCAAAGCCAACACAGCACACATAGACCAGTGCAGTTAGCTTCAAAAATGGTCAAAAAAGGAAAAAAATAGTAGTAGAATGAAACCCATTAGAAAAGGAGGGGAATATGATAAAAATGAAAGGAAAAATAAATTACGGTCGATCTGAGTTCGGGAAGTGGGAGGGGGTGGGCTTTTAAGAGGAGAAAATGGTTTATCTCGATTTGCGGTGAAACTACAAGTCCTATGAAAAAAAGTTATATGGCAAAGTTGTAGGTAATAAATAGATCTACAACTTTTAATTCACAAGTTTTTTACATAACCTCAAAACTTATGTGAAAAATTCAAATAACCAAGTTTTTCGTTTTTTTTATTTATCTTTTTCAAAAATAATTATTTTTCTACGAAATTTGGTGAAAACTTGCCTATTTATGTCCTTTATACACTGTGATTTACTTGATTGAAAATATTATTGTTTTCACCTTATTTTGACTTAATTACTAAAAAAATAGACCAATTTTCAATCGAAAATTCACGTGTCAAAATATTAGCTTTTTTATATAAATCGGTATGCTGTTTGTTCATTGAAATCTCTATTTTCTGATGGTTAAGAAAAATATATACATTACCATAGTAAATTTTCTCAGAAAATGCAAAACACCGAAACAAAAATTTGTATCATTAGGTACAATTGCATCATAAAAATGTGATTTTGTCTTTTCAGACTATATAATAATAATAATAATAATATAATCTGTTTGTATAATGTGCAATAAGTCGGATTATAAGCAATTATATGAAATAAAAATTGCAAAAATCACATTTTTATGATGCAATTGTACATAATGATACAAATTTTGTTTCGGTGTTTTGCATTTTCTGAGAAAATTTACTATAGTAATGTATATATTTTTCTTAACCATCAAAAAATAGAGATTTCGATAAACAAACAGCATACCGATTTTTATAAAAAAGCTAATATTTTGACACGTGAATTTTCGATTGAAAATTGGTGTATTTTTTTAGTAATTAAGTCAAAATAAGGTGAAAACAATAATATTTTCAATCAAATAAATCACAGTGTATTTGGGGCATAAAAAGGTAAGTTTTCACCAAATTTCGTAGAAAATAAAATGTTTTTGAAAAAGATAGAAATAAAAAACCAAAAACTTAGTTATTTGAATTTTTCACATACATTTTGACGTTATGTAAAAAAGTTGTGAATTAAAAGTTGTAGATCATTTTATTACCTACAACTTTGCCATATAACTTTTTTTCATAGGACTTGTAGTTTCACCGCAAATCGAGATAAACCATTTTCTCCCCTTAAAAGCCCACCCCCTCCCACTTCCCGAACTCAGATCGACCGTAATTTATTTTTCCTTTCATTTTTATCATATTCCCCTCCTTTTCTAATGGGTTTCATTCTACTACTATTTTTTTCCTTGTAAAAAGTTAAAAACCCTGGTCTAACATTACAAAATTGTTTTACAAATTATTATATTGGACTTATTCTATGGAACATGTGCCTAATAAAGGCTAGCACAACATTTTTGAGCAATGACACAAACCACCGACATAAATATAAAATTATACAGTAGGTAATAAGCACAGATAAGAAAAAAAATTACAAAATATAGCAAAATTATGTAAATATATGTAAATAAACAAAGAACAGTAAAGAAAAAGAAAAAAAATCATAAGTCCAACATATTATTTACTAAAAGGTTTTACTTACCTTATAATCTTTTAAAAGAAATTTACCTAATTTGATTTGCTCTCATTGAAAAAAATTAAAATAACTTGAGTTGAGTTGAATTTTTTTTTAACATAGTAGGGAAACTTACTCTAGGAGCATATTCTAGATATTGCTGTCCATTGGAGAATGTGGTAAGAAATCTAAATGCATTATCTTGTAAAACATACACCCCTTGGTGATTTGTCCGCAGATTATCAATTTGTTTTTTATAGATACATGTCCAGAAGTCAGTACATATGAATTTCATGGTATCTAATTCGTCTTTGAACCTTGGCCATTCTCTAGTTAGCCTTTCCATGATTTTGTAACCAGCAGCAAATCCGATATATTCAACTGCTGACAGATCCACCTCCTGTTACAAATTTTAAAATACTTTTATATTTAGTTAGATCATTACACAATGTAGGTAAGTTAGTATATCTAACAATGAAAATATCGAAAGCTCAATAATAATTATACGTTTTGTTGGTATAATACAATTAACGGTGCATTATAATATAAAGTAATTAAAACGGATACCTTTTTATCTGCAATAACTTTTGATTGTTCGAGTGCATAGTTAATGATTTCTGAATGGAGCAATTCAAAAACTATTTCATCTGCCATTATATTCTTATAAATAAAGACGGTGTTGATTTTCTGGTTGATAAATACTGGGTATAATCTGAAATGTATTTAGATTTTGTTTTTGTTTCTTTTCTTGACTGACACCTGTCACTGTCACCTGCACTAACAACAAAACCAAAATCCAACCACTGAACGCCAAAAAAGAAGAAAAAAAATCCAACCAACCAACTCACATCAACATTAGAAAGAAATAGACGTTATTCGTCAAATTTGTTTTTTCGAAAGAATGATTATGTCATATCAGGAATGTTGCATGTTGTTGCCACCACCAACCTGCATTTTCCATTATAAATAGGATAAAAAATTTTTGTTGTAGAATTGTGCATAACTATTGCCAATTTCTGCCTAATAGGTACATTAAAATCAAAATGTTATTTTTATATTTGATGCCACCTTAAGTTATATTTTAGGGAGACCCACAGAATTTTGTACAAAATTATAATGATACAACGACTCACATGGTACAACGGCCGAACAGATTAAGTATCAACTACAATAAAACCTATAAAATTCCTTACTTTACCGGAAATTAAGTTCACGATGCTTTAGAATCAATTACATAAATACGATATATAATATAATTTTTAGCTATAAAGTCATAAAATGATTACTTATAATAAAAAATTGACAATTAAAATCAACGGGTTGTAGTCCCATAATTTTACCGTTGCTTGCTTGGTGCTTCGTAATAAATTAAAGCAACCATTAATATTAGTGAATCATATCATTTATGGGTTGGAGAAGATGCTAGAAGCCTGTACTGCGATATATTTTAAATTTATTATCAGAATTCTCCTAGCTTGGTAGCTTAACGTAGAATCTGGCAGTACTGAATGTATGTGCATCTAACTAAAAAGTCAAAACAAATTTATCAAATGGCAATATGGCGGAAACTGTCCTACGTTGTGCATTCCACTGTGGAGAGGAGTTTGTGAAGTGATTTAATCCACTTATAATTTTTATCATAATTACTAGGCAGTTTGCTAAGCAAGTTAACTGTCTATAAATTCAGAACTAATTGTTATCGTGATATTATTGACTCGGATTACTATAATGGAAGAAATAAATAATTTATCAATAAAAGATGGCGACCCGACGCGATTGCAAACCTTGGAAGCGCCATCTGAGATAGAACTAAGTAAACCTAAGTTAGAGGGAATCAATCGTAAGAAAAGAAGGCGCGGTAAATTTAAACGTAAACTTGTGAAACCTTTTATCAAAGTGCCATGGCAAGACAAGAGAAGGAATGATAAAATTAAAAGAAATAATCGCTATCGCAAAATTGTTTTGACTAAAACCCAAGCACCTTTCAACAACAATCAGTTTTTAATGGAAATTCATAAACCTGAACCTGAAAATTCATTTGATATATTGGGGACACCTGCTCGTACCAGGGATTCCAGTTTTAGCATTGACTCTGAGGATAATTACTTCTATTCCTTACCCGAAGACGAGGAGGAATATCTAACCAAAGAGTTTTCTAGTGTTTATGAGGATGCTCAATGTGAACGCTTGGCTAATATGTCAAAAAATGAACTAATTCAAGAGTACCTACTCCTCGAAGCCAAATATGACAATCTAGTCAAACGAACTGAACGTTCAAAGCAAAAAGTCCAGGATGATGAAAATCTAGCTTCTGAGAATGATGCTGTAACAGATAAAGAAAGCATGATTACAGATAAAGATACATCAGGAACATCAAATGACTCATGTGCAGTAGAAGAACCAAGTTATAGTGATATGTTACAGCGCTTAAAGGAACAAGAAGAGCAGTTAAATGAACTTCAACATGCCAATGAAAAATTAAGACTTGAAAATGAACATTTGCATCAGAGACCCCATCCCTCATCAAGTGAAGATTCTGAAAGTGACAGCTCATCTAGCTCGGACAGTGATAGCAGTTCAAGCTTAAGTGTAGTGGATACACAAGTGGAAGATGTCTGTGAAAATGAGGCTATAGTTAGTGGAGCCCATGTTAATGGCCATAATGGAGAGACCAATGACATAGAACCACCCTTGGTTAATGGTTTCCATAATCCAGATGAAGAAATTAATTAATATGGTTTCTATGTTAATAGTATCTGATATCTTAATCACCAAACCAGTTTGTACATATCCATTCCTGTTAAATAAGTAAATTGCATAAACATGCCAATAGTGGTTCTGCAAATTTATGTCATCTAATTGCTGCAGTATTTTAATAACTAACATTCAAAAAACCTGTAGAGCTTTAGTTAGTTATCATTTAATGTTTGTAATTAAATAGAATTTATTGATAAGTATTTGCTTACATTCATAAGTACCTAAGGTGTTATTTTTTCTCGTACAGGTATCTAGATTAAGTATTACAGCTCTTTTATATTTATTTAAGTTTACTTTATATCATATTTAAGAATATTTTAGCTACAATCATTGAAGATTAAGCTTTATACCTATAACTACATGCTTTTTTCACTGGTAAAGAAATAATACACAATATTAATATTCATAAGGTAATATATTCATTTAAAATTAACCATTTTTTATTGACACCTTATACTTAAATAACATTGTATTTCAAAATCAATCATTTTTCTTTTTTACTTTACAATCTGGAGCATTTGGATTGGAACCTTTATAAAATTCTTTTAACAATGTCATGGCTTCATCAGCCAATAGGTTTCCAGTTAGTGTATAGGTTTGAGTATAAAGGTTACTAACATCTAACACAGTTTTTCCACCAAACCTATCATTTGCAGCTCCATATATTACTTCTTGAATATTTAAGTTATGAAGTGCTGCTGCACACATAATGCATGGTTCTACAGTCACATAAACAATAATGTTTTGAAAATATGTTCCATAATCTATATTGTGTTGTGTACAATAATCAAGAACACTATCAATGCAGTTTATTTCAGCATGTCTTGTTGGATTTTTAGTTGCATTAACACAATTTCTTGATTCTGCTATAATTTGACCATTGATGGTGAAGACACAGCCCACTGGCACCTCTTGAGCATTCAGTGCTTCTGAGGCCAATTCTAGTGCTCTTCTCATAAATTCAGCCATCATTGAACAAATAACAGTTCTATTATCTGTTCTCAATGTAAATATTTTATTTATAATATTGTAAAAGATCATTCGATTCCAAAAAATCGAAAGCTTTTTTCTCCCAGTCGTTATTGTTTACAGTTCTTGGACTTGGGTGTGGCATGTAAAGTATCTGGAAATAAAAATATGTATGTATGGAGACATTGCAAATTATAGTAATTAAGGACTAAGTAGCAGATGTTAATTTACAGGAAAATTAATTCATACCTTTATTGAATCAGCTAAATTAAAGTTCTCAATAACTTTTTTTGCTCTTGTTTCACAAAATTTTCCAACTGCAATTATGGTTTGAACTTCATACAATGCAATTACTTTATTTAAAATAGGGTCACAAATGTTGTACAGCTGTTTCGTATCAGAAACCTAAAACAAAGGAAATTAGTATTTTATATTAGGCAAGAATAATTATAACATAATAGGTAAGTAATTATATTTTTTTGTACTTTAAAATCTCCTGGTGTAAGGTTGCGACCATCCAGGTCCATCCATTGTTGTGGTAAGTAATTGTATACAAAGCTTGACTGAAAGAACTTATCTGGTGTCCAACACACTGTTTTAAATAGTCCCCAAAATTTCTTTCCACTTGCCTGAAAAATTCAATTAATTATTTTATGAACATAAAAATGTTTATACAGAGGGTACCTAGCAATATTTACCTCAGATCTTGTGCATTCAAAACCTTTAACAGGTCTTGCTTTATTTGTTTGAGGTGGCTTATTGACAGGTCCTTGTATCTGGAGCCAGTTCTTAACAGAATTCACTTCTCCAAATGGGACCTAAATAACAATGTGTTTCATTAATAATGTAACAAGTAAAGAAATAAATACCAAGTAACACTGGTTTTGCAGTTAACAAAGCAAAGTGAAGCTGGATAAATTTCACATAATCTTACTCCTGTCTGAGACATTCCCCACGGTCCAGGATTCATGCCCAAATACATAATAGGTTTTTTTGTGTTACAATATCTTGTGATATACATTTCAAAAGTTTCTCTAGCATAAACTGTTGGATTGTAAACACAATCCACTTTAGATGGTGGTTTGTATTGGTCTAGAGAAGAGTTTAGTTCATCTATATAATGAAGAAATTCGTCACAAAGACTTGGTGAATTAAGTTTTGGTGAGGTTTGCACAAAATATGAGGACACCACTGTTGTTGCCATTTTAATGTAGATAGATAATTTGGTGAAACATGTTACATGGGTATTTGTCCTAAACTGAATCCTAAGTAAGGTTTTTATAGTTCTTATATTTATTCTAAATTAAAAAATGTATCAATTTACAAGTATTTTATAGCTTAAAAGCTTTCTACACTGCGAAAAAAATGTAAAGCTTTATATCAATTACGAACAGCGTTAGGTACTTAACAGTAAGTAATGTTTGTTAATTTGTTTTGTTTTTGGTTGGTGCGCGATACGGTTGCGCGCGATTTGCAGTTGCAATTGACAGGCGCGCTCCGCCAATCACACGCCTCTGAAACGACTAATCTAATTTAATTAGGATACTGTTAACGCTGAGCCTGGGTCCCGCTAAAGGTGCTCATTTTTAGTGAAGTTAATTTAAATTAACATGAATTTTAAGGAAAATTGGATGAGAACTCAAATTTGTAAATAGTGTTTATGTACAAAGAATTTAATATTATCTTGAGTTATTCTATTTTCTATGTTACGAATGTAAGTCAATAAAAAAAAACACTCATTCCAAGGGCTCACCTTAAAAAAAAGTTTTCATTACTACCAAAACAAAATTGTGTTGATTAGAATATATGCTATTTCGTAGTGAAAGTGAAACATGCTTTACTTTATGATAAGACTTATGTGACTACATTTTATTTTAACGTACCTAATGAACGAATGACTGAGTTATTGTTAATCAGATTCATAGCCAGCTATTATCATATTCGTCCTTATGTTTTACTTAGTGCTGTATGTGAAAATATAAGAATATAAGTTGAGTTTGCTGAGTTTTTCATTCGCTTTAAATTATGCAATTTTAGGCTACATGGCATAAGTAAATGTAATTTTACGTAGCTACTTCTATTAAAATAGTAGCCACACTGAACGAATCTGTGTACGAATCTGAGTTTATAATGGCCAATAATAGAAAGATTAGTTAGTTCGTGGATCTGGCGTATAGTACCAATTCGTGGAAATAGTTTAATCGCATCGTACATAATATTTATTTATTTTGGTTTGGACTTCTTTGGATTGGAAGTTGGGATTTAGTGCTGGAGCTGAAACGGACGGACCGACGTTTTTTTCTGTTTCAGTTTTATATGTTTGTCCATTATTAATAATTAAGCCAGTATGTCTGTTCTATCAGAAAAATCAGTGCGACAGCTTGTTACACAGTCATCAGAGCCCCTGGTATTTAGGGAGTTTGTAACGACTTGGCCTCTTTGCCAATGGACCCTGGAAAAATGGTGTTCTGTTTTTGGTGATAAAGAAATTCCGTTTCGTTGTATGAAAAAAGACTTTTTATCTGATGAACCATGCTGGGAAAGAAGGTGCAAAGTCACAAATATGACATTCAAGAATTTTTTGAATACAGCTCAATCTTCCAATGAGGATTGGATGTATTTTGATTATAAATATTTACACCAGTGGTTCAGTGATGATGAAATCTATAAGGTATTTTCCATGATATTACATTTTCTTCCCTAAAGTTTTTAAAATTAATACATAGTATTTCGAAATAAATTTGGCAATTACTATAGCAACCAGTGGTTAGTTAAAAAAATGGTGCTAAGTTAAAAGTTAATATAACAATAAAATAGTCAATAAATCTATTTTTGTGTTATAAATGGATATATGTATTATATGCTATCATTTATATTTATGTATAAATGGTTATTGTTACAGGCAGTGTCCTGGGATCAGTTTGGATTCCCAGGCAAAAGTCCAGCGGACACTACTTTGTGGGTCGGCAGTAGCGGTGCACATACTCCAGCCCATCAAGACACTTATGGGGTAAACATTGTCGCTCAACTACATGGAAAGTAAGTAATTACTATACTGATGCAATGCACATAAATAAGGGAATAAACCTCACTATAATTATCAGTAAACTAAATTAAGGCTCAAGCCTTACTACTTTTGGGATTCCATCAAGTCATCAAATATACATCATGGCTCTATTAACAAATGGAGATACATAAAGCTTTCCATATTATTAATTATTGTGTTAGCAATAAAAAGTGTTGGAATCATTTTAAACATTACTATAAGGTGCACCAAAATACCTCATTTAACAATCTTAACCAGAACTTTCTATGCCCCTTTTCAGAAAGAGATGGATATTATTTCCACCGGAAAGTGGGGGATTGAAACCAACTAGAGTACCATATGAAGAATCCAGTGTGTATAGTGAACTGAATTTTTATTGTCCTCTTAACACTGATGATTTTAAGGGTAAGTTATAAAAATAATGTGTGTTACCTACTTAAGATAGAAGAAGTTATTTACTATGTACTTATACCTGATGAAAAACTTGGTAAATCAATGCAAATATATGATAAAAACTAGTATTTCATTAAAGAGTTCATTTTGATGTGAGCTCCTGTTAAAATATTCTTCAACATATTTTGTTTTGTCAAAAAACCACAGTTAAAGTTTCTGCATTTAGGGGTGAGGTATCAATAATGTGTGGTCAGAAAACCATATATTAAAACCTATTTCACTTCGTTATCAGGTCTTACAGGAGGTAGAATGGTGGAACTCAGTGCTGGCGATGCTTTGTTTGTGCCAAGAGGTTGGTGGCACTATGTGCAGAACTTAGACCCTGTCAACATAGCTCTCAACATATGGATCCCGCATGTATGTATATAAAACTTGTTTATCAATATAATAATGTATAAAAAATGAATGCCACTATTGGTTTTGAAATAGTCGTAGTAGCCCAGGGAAGGTTTAGAAGATGAGAAAACATGGGAATAAAGCGGGTGAAGCCATTGGCGGGTCATCTAGTTTTTTATAACATTTTGATGAAGTTACGTGACATTTAATTCTGTTGACAGGACAAGGATAATTCTACTCAAGTATCAGAAGCACTTATAAAGATATTGATTGCTCAAATATGCAAAGATCTGCCACAGGAAACAGCAAAGCTTATTGTGAATCCAAATGAGGTAATCTTGTTTCATACATTTGAATTAAATTAAATTTTACTTTCCACCACAGGACATTATGTTTAAATGAGCTGCAAATGTTTTTGCACATGTGTTCTATCTATAATAATAACTGGAAAATTCTCACAGCAACACCTAGTGCCAGTGGCGGATTTACATATTTGCCGCTAGTAGGCCATTAAATTTTTGCCGCCCCTACTGACTTTTGAAATTCAATAAGTACGTTAGTTTAATCCCGTTATTAGTATGATTATGAACTTATAGTCCGGTCAATTTAGACATTCGAAGTTACATAAAGGCCCAACAAGCTGAATTTCTGTGAAATTGTTCAAAACATAATTATAAACAATGTCTAGAAGTTCCCCATCATTCCCCACTAAGGAAAAAAAAATATTCAAGGTCAAAGGTAAAAAAAATGAGATTTTCGCGATTTTCAGCAAAACGGTAAGTTTTATCATAAAAGTACCTGAGAAAAAATTGTAGATCATAAAATTATCTATAAAAATGTATCAATACTTTTTTCTTTCAAGCCACCGTTTCTGAGATATAACGATTCAAAAAGTTATAAAAGTTTGTTTTCAAAATGAAATGAAATGTTCAAAAAGTTATTAAATTGCGTCAATAGCGATGTATCGCATGATACTTTGTCGGAACGAAACGAATCCTCCATTGTTTGTGATTCAATATTAGAGCACGACCGGCCTTGACAATTTGAGCATGTCAACTTTTATAACTTTTTGAATCGTTATATCTCAGAAACGGTGGCTTGTAAGAAAAAAGTATTGATACATTTTTATAGATAATTTTATGATCTACAATTTGTCCTCAGGTACTTTTATGATAAAACTTAACGTTTTGCTGAAAATCGCGAAAATCTCATTTTTTTTACCTTTGACCTTGAATAACTTATTTACCTTAATGGGGAATGATGGGGAACTTCTAGACATTGTTTATAATTATGTTTTGAACAATTTCACAGAAATTCAGCTTGTTGGGACTTTATGTAACTTCACCCTCATTTTTATATCTAAATTGACCGGGCTATTAATGATAAATAGCCCGGTCCAATGATTTTATATAGTATAGATTTGTTACAAGCACGCGCATTGAAAAGACTCAAGAAAAACCCAATTGTAACTTTTAGTTGTCAGTCTGCGTCGAGCACAATCACGAGCTTGACATGCCGCAGGTTATTGTGTCCTTGCTAAAACAAATTTAAAATGCCATCGTGTGTTTCGGAAGTGTACCAATTACGATGCTAAAGTAAACAAAACACAAGGAATCTCGTATCACATGCGAGTATGCAAAGATACTTATATTATTTATTTTTCCAAATAATTATAATAATTGAGGCGCTGACATAGATTAGTTAGTGTAGATGCGAATATTGATGCCGATGTAAATTCGATGTAAATGTAAATTCTGATCGAACATTCAACACATCAGGTAGGTACCTATTTTTAATCATCGCGTATATTTGATTAAAACCATAATTCATAAATACACAAATATTCGTCTCCATTCCGCACATAATAGAATAAAAATTTTAAAAATAGAATTTTTTAAAAACAAAAAGTAAGTTTACCTCTTTTGTGATGTGTAACTGGGAAATTAATACCAAACATTTTTAAGGTTTTAATCGACTTCAAAAAAGGAGGTTTTAATAGACTTCAAAAAAGGATGTTTATATAGCTATAGCTTTAGCAGTTTTCAGTGTTCAAGTTTGTTATGGTACTACTAATGTATATTGATCCAAATAAATATTTATTTATGATCATAACAGTACATTTTCTGGTATATCGGGAATCTGGTATAATGGGAATAAAGGAAAATAACCCCGAATTAAAAAAAAACTTTTAAAGAAACAGAAAAGAAATAAGTAAATTAAATCTTTTTGAAGGTATTTAGAAAGTGTATTTTACTAATTTATCATTAATTATTTCAATTTCAATAAATATGATTTACTTTTGTAAGGTGTTTTATTTCTTACCTATTACTGTACATTTCACTCAAGTGTCCACTCTACGAATATAAATGTTAATCTATGAACTAGTAAACATTTGACATCTTATGTCAGTTTTGGTTTCGCGGAACAGATTTCAAACTGCAATTACATGAAGGTAACATATCTATACTATATAAAATCATTGGCCCGGTCAAAATAGACATTCAAGTTTATATTACTTCGCACCTTGCTGAAAATTGGCATAAATGTTGGGAACCCTATTACAAACAATTTGTCAAAAGTCCAAATGGTCCACAGGCGTGGAAAAAAGTTATTCAAGGTCAAATGTTGTAAAAATCAGTTTTTTGTAAATATCTAATTTCCTGTTTTTTGCTACTTGTATTTGAAACAATCTAACAATATTGTAGAAGACAAAATTCTACAAATTATATTTACAAAAAACTTTCATGCGGTGAACAGTTTTCGAGATAGAGGGCGGAAAGCGCGCGATCACAGCATCACTTCAGGGGGAATTCGTATGGGGTTGGGCAATGCGAAACGATTTTCTCGAACCTATCATGACAATTTTACCACCTGCCTAATTCAACCTGAGAATTTCTCAATTCCTCGGAGGCACCGATTGACCTTAAGTGACCGCGCGTTCTCCGCACTCTATCTCGAAAACGGTTAACCGTATGACAATTTTTTTAAACAAAATTTGTAGAGAATTTTGTCTTCTACAATATTGTTACAAATACAAGTAGCAAAAAATTAGATATTTACAAAAAACTGATTTTGGAACATTTGACCTTGAATAACTTTGACAATATTGACGTATATTCATAATTTGACGTATGACAATTTTTTTAAACAAAATTTGTAGAGAATTTTGTCTTCTACAATATTGTTACAAATACAAGTAGCAAAAAATTAGATATTTACAAAAAACTGATTTTTGGAACATTTGACCTTGAATAACTTTTTTTCCACACCTGGTATTCGTGTGGACTTTTGATAAATTGTTTATTATAAGGTTCCCAACATTTATGTCAATTTTCAGCGAGGTGCGAATTAATGTAACCTTGCCCCAATTATTGTGTCTAATTTTACTGGACTAAAACAATTTCTATTAAAATGAAACATGTTAACAATCAGTTAATGGTGACAGACAATTGATCAACAAGAATTGATCTCATCAAACAAGTATTACATTATTTTCTTGTGAGATTTTAAATTTGCAAAATCATCAATTATGTCGTCGTATGAAATCTTTTTCATAAGTTGTGACTCTATGTACAAAAGAGATAAAGCATTAGGCTTTTCTTGACTTAAAGTATATAGATCGTAGGTAGTTTTTAACCCGTTTTAAGCAAGAAAAGCTTCTCTCACCCGAACAATTCGTCACCGGAGTGCACAGAGCCATGCGAAGTGCTATATCCAAGTTTGGATAAATTATGCTCCAAATTCTGTTTTCGCAGAAACAAGGATAGACTAAAGAACCTAAGCATATATTACAGTGCGTTTATTAATTGTTTATTTATATATGGATTGTGTACACACGTATAATTATAAAAAAAATCTGTAAAAAAAAAATTGCTAAATTTGCCGCCCCCCTAAATCTGCCGCCCTAGGCACTGGCCTACTTGGCCTATTGGTAAATCCGCCACTGCCTAGTGCTGTGGGAATTGCTCAGCAATATTTATTGTTTATTCACAATGTTTTAGTGCACCTTATAATAAATTCTGCTCATTTTATTTTATTCCGAGTCATATGTTTCCTTTGCATGTGATCATTACTATTTTTAACCATGACCAATCATTATGTCCGTTTCGAGGTAAATGAGTCGTCATTATGTTAATGATGAAATAACTACAGGGTGGCTGTTAAATGAAAAACTCATTGTCATTTAATTTTTACCCACCTTCAAAAAAGGAGGAGGTTCTCAAGTCGGTTGTATTTATATATTTTTTAATGGTTGATAAGCAAGAGACATATATATATCTTGCAGTTAAATCTGTCTTGCAGTTAAACCTCATAAAACATTACATCCAGCCTGCCTACGAACATGTATATCTGTGTATGTGTTAAAGTTTGTTTGTCTCATTTCCAGGACGATATATCCGATACACCGCTAACGGTGCTCTTCCTACAACTGGACTCCGTCGCCAAAACCTACTTGAACAAGCGAAACAAACAGCGTCGGATCAAACGACAGAAGACCACCGAAGACGACACGACTAACACCGAAGATCACGACATCACAATCATAAACAATCCTCAATACAAAATAGATACAGTACCCAGTATTAGTAGCGAAGAACTCATAACTATCATCAAGAATAATATACAATGTTATGGGAACGATCAAAGGCCATTGAGAGATGATGAGGTCGATGGGACGACCAATACACTGTGTTTGACGAAAGCTGTGATAGATGCGTTCTGCCAGAACAATGTTATAGACTTGGTGAAGCAAAATCTATTTGCGCGTCTCAGTTAGGTAAGTACATTGCTTGTATACTAAGAGCCTGTGATGGCCAGACCTTCCTTTAATTCTGAAGCGTGAAAATTCTTTCATGTGTATGTCTAACACAGGTAAGAATAACCCCCAAACATGAAACCTGGATCGCGGTTCCTTTGGGAGATAACAACTTAAAATTAAAGGAAGGTCTGGCCATCACAGGCTCTTAGTCTATTGTACTTACTTCATTAAAACTACAGACAAATCTTGCAAGAAATTGCGCTAAACCTTAAATAATGGGATCATTTAAAATTATGTTTATTGTATATATAAGAAGCTCTGACTAACGCGTTCAGGCGAATGGAGAGCCAAATAGTAAACATGCCTATTGTAAGCAGCATAGCTCTTATGATTTTTATCACTTTAGGTTAATATAAAACCTAATCATTATTGTATGTCCTGTAAGGACAAACTGTGTAAACTTGTACCTAATTGTTTCTGTATTTTGTATGAGAATTTTATGATAATTATCTCCACGAACATGTACAGTATTACGTTACGTGATTGTTTCGTAGGTAGTAAGTATTCCTCTAGTGTTCTTTTCGTTCTGTTCTTGAAAATGTTGGTTCACATTTTTTTTGACACAAGAGGGAGTTGCTTTGGTACCAAACAAATTGTACATTTTATAAAAACGGGAATTACTCACGTATTAACTAAAGAGTGTAAAAATGAATAGTGTAACTCACGAAAATTTTGAAAGTAAAACAAATTGTAGTTATCTATCTTACGATCGAGTAATTAAAGATCCATCCTTTATGTTTGCGTGGGCCATAAGATGAGTGTGGTCCATCATTTTACCAATTTTAAAACATTGGTTTTATATTTTTATTAGAAAAAAGATAAATCCACGGATTTTTTTATATTTCGTCGCTTTATTGGTTTTATTTGTTATTTAACTAGTCAAGAGTTGTTCTATTTGGCGTTGTTTATTATTATTCGATTTTACAAAGACGTAGGCAAATATGGTAATATACGTAGGTTACAACATGAATAAGATTTACTTTTGTTAATCCTAGAGTAATGTAAAGTTGTCGTTTGTATTTTACTGTCTTATTTAAATAAGAAAAAAAATAATACTATTTGTAAATTTTAAACGTCAAAATTTGGACTGACTTAATATTTATATATTGTTTTAAAGAGATTTATTGTTAGGTATAAGCTTGTCTTAAGTCTTTAGGTGCAGAATAATTCATTCTGCACAAAATGTTTATCACAGTGATTACCAAGCTTCAAGGTTCTCATAGAGTATAGAGCTGTAAGCTAATTTAATAAATAAAAGATACTAAGAGTAATATACATTTTTATTTATAAATTCTTCTCTACTTTAGGCTTTTTTATGTAAGAACGGTAGTAGAAATCGCTGAATAGGATCACCATGAACAAGTTCTGTGGTATGAGAATGTAAGCTGGTTCTCTGGGGAAGGCGCAGTCGGGAGTCACCACTAGTAGTATGAAATGTATCAGCAGCACCGAGAATTGAACCTAGAATAATAAATATATATTTTATGGTCCTGTCATTAGCACGTTCACACAAACTCTTCAGCTTAAAAATTAGTATAGAATAAACTATGATTGTCCACGTCCTTTATCTATAAAACCGAAATAAACATAATGATGTCCACAGAAGTAAATGCGTGACCAGTGTTTACATACGATTACTTACTATTTGAATTTGCGTGACATGTTTTTTCCACCATATTGATTTCTTGAAGCTTTCATCCCAAATAGTCAAGAGGTAGTACATGTACATAATGATATGTACAAATGAATTCAAAGTGACTAGTAAAGTGCAGTGGCCTCCTGCGAAATAAAAAGAAAACATTTATATTCGTCTGGTGTGTTTTGCGAAGTATTGTAATAATAAATATTGCTCGACAATTCACACAGCAACATCAAGCTCCGTAGTACGCTCGAAGCTTGTGTTACGGGTGATAGATTTCTGATATACTTAAAAGAATATACATACATAGATAGATATTATTACACCCGGAACAAATATTTGCAGATCATACAAATTGTTGTCCCGAGGCTGAAATCGAACCCGTCACAGGATGACCTTCGCCCGCTGCGCCAAAGAGGTCGTCATATATATCAGATAGATATTTTTATGATAGATATATAGGTATAACCAATATCGTCAAGGTATATTTATTTACCTGGGACCCATTTGACCATTCCCCAGGACACTGCAACCATTCCAAAGTGATGGTACACGTGCAAGAATGTTACTTGATTGTATTTCTTTCTCAGGATGAAGAAGAACTGTAAATGGAAATTTAGTATTTTTACAAATTACGTAGATCGAAAACTACTTCATAAATGTGAGGTTATTTCTATTGAATTTAAATGAGACAAACATTAATGAATAAATATTGTTAGAGAGCCTCGCAGCTCGAAGCTTATGTTTAGGGTAGGTTACTAACAACTGTACTGTAACTGTACCTACCTACAGAGATATTTTAATTTTAATTCATTTCATTCATGATAAAACATACCGTATCAAGGAGATCCAGGACTTTGAGCGTAAAGTAGCCGTAGCAGACTCTCCAAGCGTACTCCACGTCATAAGGCCCTTGGTCGGTCGGCTGGCACACCAGCTTGTAGTGGCTCAGCCAGCCCAACACAAGACTCTGAAACAATTCATATACGATTGAGCTTTGTCCTTTCGATGGCTTCCGCCGAATATCTTTGCGCTCGATGGATGAAGCGGTATTATTTCCGAGTTTGATAAACAATATTCTTATTAGAACACGAAACGGGTAACAGTCCATGACTTGAATGTTTTTGAGTTTCCCGATATTTCAGCAGTGTTGTGTTACAAGCGCCATCTTCAAGAGACTCCGTGAAGATGGTATGGTATGTTATCCGTTTCGTGTTCTAATATTGTGAAAAACCATGATAGTTTAAAAAGTAGTAATATTCTTATAGGTGCTTAAAAACCGTTTTATTTTTTTGAAAATTGAAGTTTCATCATAATTATAATTTCATGATATACACACGGACTTTCGACTCGATGTTTTGCTTGAGTTTATGCTAATAAATTTTCGTTACTAAAATTCTCAATTTAAAAACAAAACAAGCTTTTCCGTATTCTTGCGTCATGACAAGTTCACATTTTGTGAACTGTATGCAAGTTATGTGCTTTCTATGAGTATACTTACATTGTAGAACACATAAGCGCACCCTATCATCTGAAAGATGTTATAGGCGACTATAAGCCGACGCAGGCTGTAAGCCGGCCGGTTGCTCATAAAGGCCGGTAGCCACTTGAACACGGCCATCAGATACAGGCCTATGATCGTAAGTCCCAGCCATGGCGTTCTCATCAAGAACCATTCTTGAGTTCTGGGATCTGAAGAAAAGAACACAATTCTTATAACATTGCACTGGCAGAAAGGCTAGCTCCAGTAATATTTCATTCAGTTAAGTTTATTCACTCTGGACCATGCTCAATTTTCAGTGTTCAGGTTTTTATATCGACCGACGCGACGGAAGGGTAGTCCATAATTACCTATAAAGAATTGGGGTAGGTACCTAATGTATTTGGGGTACTGAATGGTTCTGAATAGACATCGCAGCGTAAGATGTCCAACCAACAATATAAATCGAATTTTAGTGTGGTTTCATTCAAGCTGCTCCCGATCGAAATAAATTGACATAGGTATCTTATCCATCAGTGGATATCCTGATTTGATAATGATACTCGTACCTACCTAGATTAAAATTTAATAGACACAAATTTAAATAACAATTTGAATTACCTACCTGCTATCTCCTCATTTAGATAATAATATAACCTCACAGCACCTTTTATAATGACAGACATTTTATAAAAAATACAAATCCACTCGTTACAAGTTCCATTCACCACTGTCGGTTTAAACGTGTAAATGTCCGCTATATTTCGATGCATCACGGTATCAGGTCAGCATATATTGACCTAAGTGCGCGCCGGTAATTAAAATTCTACCAATAAATATGCAAAATATTTGAAATACGTAGATATATAAATTATCTAAGGTAGGTATGTATTTTATTTAGCGCTCACGGTAGTTGGAGCAGTCATCTGGAGGTCTGGAGTAAGGCTATAGCAGATTGGGTTCTCCGTGAGTAAGCGCAGAAGTGGCAGACCCCATGCACGATGGGTCGACGATATTGTAAGGATATAAGACCTAATGCGACCTAGACCTGAATTCAAACTGCCTCTAAATTTAAGACCTACGGTTGTTAGAAATTAAAATGAGACCACACACATCATCCAAGCGGTCCACCCAATACAAAATACAGCCAAATTGAGAACCTCTTTCTTTTCTTATTTCGGGTAAAAAACAAAGTTTCTTTCGATCTAACCACTAAGTAGGTAGGTACCTTTGATTCCTACAAACCTTGTAGGTATGCTTAGATCTAATAAAAGCGGAAATTATTTTAGTGCAGTCATGTACCTAATGAATAAATAGCGAGTATGTTTTGAATAATTAGCACCCAGTTTCTTATGGTTATTTGAATTTAAAATCGACTTTACGCTAATGTTCATTCATATTAGTACCTATTGAATTAATGTCGATGAGGTCGAATTAAGTGCATATTTGGAGTCAACGTCATCATGACAACAAATATAACAATCCACTACCTACTGGACACGGGTCTCCCTAATAGAACCCATTATATTAGGTCTCCGATTTGGTATAATCAACACGTTTGCTAGGTGGGTTGGTGATCGCAGTAAGTGTAAGTCGGAAGTACATTACACAAAGCAATAAGCTTTGTGTAATGTGTGTTGAGCCATTAGTCTATGGCCGAGCCTATTTTACTACTTTTATGCTACTACTTACCTTTTTATGTTTTTAGGCCAAGATAAACAAAGCAATGAGTTCAGTAAGATTATTTTATTGTTTATAAATAAATATTTTTCATTGATAGACTTTTAAAGACAACAAATAAATTAACGACTATGTAATTTGAAGGTTGATTTTTATCGAAGGTACAGTACGTATTATATGTATATTACATATTCTACATATTATTTGATTTATGTTATTTAATATTGTTGGACAATTTTTACGATACCATTATCTATAGGTACTTGTTTTTACCACGGGACAGGTACCTATTAGATATCTAATAACCCTCTAAACTCGAGGTTTGTATCATTTATCTTATGACACGCACTTTGCCGGTTTTATTAACATAAGGTATTTATTAATTGCTGTAGTCTCGCTAAAGCTCGAGAACAGCTGTACCCATTTGGAAAATTTTAGTCTGGAAATATTTGTACATGTTCAGGGATGGTTTGATGACAATAAAAATAAAAAATTAAAGCGGGGGAACCCGGGGAAACAGACCGCCGTTAGACGTATAGAAAAGTTGACTTATGTAGGTACCTACATTTTTAGATCACTTTTGTAAAAGGAATTCAGGGTTGGATTTACAGTTTGTAGGTATCTCCTTGTGCTTGGGTGACTCTTCCAAGCGTTTATAACCCGCGCAGATAGAAAATTGATTTGAAAATGGGGGCGGGTACGTATGGTACGATTGGCAAAACAAGGATAAAAGTATAGACAGCGATAGAGAGTGAGCGAGAACGCATGCGAGCGGACGCCATTTATAAATCAATTCTTTAAGTGCGCGGCTTATAGTTATAGTAAGTTATGTATTAGTTATATTGTTTAGTTCTTGAAGGGGAATTCTGGGTGTTGTTGGATGCCGAGGAAGAACGAAAAGTCACAGATCCGGCCTCCTTCGCCGCGGTCCAGAGCAGACAACTCGCTCATCTCCTTCTCGCTCAGGTTGAAGTCCCATACTGATATGTTCTGAAAGTTGAAAGTATTTTATTTATTAAAAAATCCTTTTTGACATGTAAAGTAAGTATAGGTACTTCCATAATAAAAAAATATTAATATTATATCATAATGTACCTACCTACTTAAAGAGTTCAAAACTAATTTATAGGTGGCGCTCGACTTTCATTCCGTAGGTTGTGGGTTCAAACGCTACAGCACAACTCTGGATTTTTATTCTTAAACATGTACATATGTGCGCTTGGTAAACACGTAGTAGTGCTCTAACGGTAAAGGCAAAAATCGTGAGGAAACCGGCATGTTCTGAAAACTTTGTAAAGTTTGAAGGACATGTTGTGTCATTCACCCGCACTTGGCTAGCGTTGTGCAATAAGGCCTAATCTCTCGCGTCAAGAAAGAAGACCCTGTGTCCCAGCAGAGGCAACGTAATGGGGGTGATTAAGGATTTGTACCTGTTTGATTCTATCCTTGTTGGTACTCTTGGGTATGGCCGCGATGCCGCGCTGCAGGGCGTACCGCAGCAGCACCTGAGCCGGCGTCCGCCCGTGCCGCGCCGACAGCTCGCGGACCAGCGGCAACTGTAGTAGGTCCGGGTATTCTCGTCTGGAAGTTGATTTAATGGAATGAGAGACAAGTTATACCAAGTTAGATTAATAACTTTATTGTACACAAATAAACAAAACAATATACTGGATAACAAACTTAACTAATTCTACAGTGGGCGGCCTTATCGCTGAAAGCGATCTCTTACAGTCAACTTAAACGAAATATATACATGCCGGCTGTAAAAATGGTCAGGCGAGTCAGTTATTTCAATTATACAGCTATAGCCAGTAGATCTTAAAGGTTTCCTACGTAGACCTAGACATAGATAAAGTAAAAATTACCCAGTTTTCTCCGCCAAAGAATCCGCCAGAGCTTTGGAGCCGAGCGGCGAGTACGCCACTACAGGTACACCGAGTTTCTGAGCGGCTTCCAGCAATGCCGGCTGTTGGCAGAGCAGGTGGTTCTCAACTTGCAGGCACGCGGGCTTCGCGGCCTTGCTCAGACGAGTCAGCTGCTCCACATTCAGGTTGGAGACTCCGACGTGGCGCACGCGGCCAGACTCTTTCAGCTTGTTTACTGCCTGGAAATTACATGATTTGGTAATAATGGATCATACATTACCATAACATATTAACAAGGTAGATACCTACCTAGTATTAAGTATGTTTTAGTTACCATCTAACAGCAAAGCAGCTAAATCTATAAATATTGTCGGACACTGTCCCCCATTGGCAACATAATTTTACTATAGATCTACATAATATAACTTTTATATCCCTTAAAACATATTAAAACCTATTAGGACTTTCCTAAAACCAATAGAAATTAAGTTGGATTATAACGGTTACGCAGAGAGTTAATACTGGCGTTAGTAAGATAGCAAGATAGTACTATAGATAGATGCTGTTGCTGTTAGTAAACTTTCAGACTTAAACTTGTGAGTAAGTAATATTGTAATCAAATAATAGATTATTGTTTGTATGTTAAATCTTTATTAAACTCATGTACACGGTATGTTTTTCCGTTGCGTTGCGTATGATGTCCTACATAAGTATGTTAACTTTATCGCATTAAAGGCAGAAAGAAAATTTCACCAGGTCCACATAATTTATAAGGTTTATCAGGTTCGCAAGGATATTGTTTTATAAGTAAAGGTTTTTCAACATTGTTAACTTTAACCAACGATGAACAATCTGTGCCAACGGTAGTGGTTGATGAGTTCCAGAATTTCTCGCGCAGATGCAGAATCATTACATCATCAGTTCTCTTGGCTTTCCTGTAGTAAAATAAGGGATTTTTCAACCTAATTTTCTTTGCAAATGTCATCATTGTACCTTGTAAAGTGGGATGCGCCTTGCGAGTGGTCTGTTCAAATCTGGACGTAGAGCGACGCCTCTTTAAACTTATAATACTTTTATCAGGCGATGATACCATAGATACAGATTTATTTAGCATGTGCGAATTAATTTCCAGGCTGAGACTCGATGAGAGACTGTACTGACATGAAAAGTTATTTATTTTAATCGGTCTCTGTTTACTCGTATAGTGTTGCCCATATTTCTCGTGCTTGCTGATATTTTTTGTTAACGCTTCCGATATGTTGGAGTCCTTGGCTCTTTGCGATAGTTTGCTCTTCAAACGACACAATAAATTCGTAAATATATTACTCTTTGTACCACTGTCTGAATCGATTGAAGAAAGTTTTGTTTTCCAAGGAGCCACATAGGATTGTTCAAAAGTGATAGGTAGGTGGTCACTCAGTGTGTGTATTTTTCTCAAATCATTTCCCAATGGGTCCTTGTCCATAAAATCTAGATAAAGTGGATACTCCATTTTTCTTGTTGGTTTAGCTAAATCATGCATGTACCGGATATAATGTAGTGTTTTGATAGATTTGAGCAACTTAATTGATTGTAATCATAATCGCTTACGCTATAGAGGACAGCTTTGTTTACTGGGCGGGACGTATGTTACCTTTAAACCAAATCTTCTCATCAAACTCTTAGGATTTATAGGCATGAATTATTGACATAATTTTGTTTGACTGTAACGCGTTAAGGGAACCCTCGTCGAAATACTGACTGGTCGTTTTGCGTACTTCTTTGGTTTGCATTTTCTAAATATCCACTTGAAACAGAACAGACAATTAGCGATGCACCCACAGCATACACTGTAGTAAAAGTATATAAAACAATTGTGTATTCTACCGCAGCATCTTTTAAGGCACGATGGACGATAGTACTGTACAGGTGTGTGATTTCTTCGTCCGCACTTTCCCATCGTTAATGTCGGGTACGAACACTAACATTTTTAATTTTATGTCAGTGGGGATAGGTCCAAGCAAGGTATTCATTACAACATTATTGCATTCGTTGATTTTAAAATATTTATTGATAATAATTCATATTGTTTGGTAAAGAGATATTATTCTGTTGACTGTTGAATTTGAAGCACTCACGAAAGACTTTCTGTGTCAAATGTCAACATGACCTGCAGATAAGGAGTTTTCCTACTTCTAAATTGTCTTTGATGTATTTAAAAGCTTGATTCCTATTTCATTTTGATACGAAGATTTTTATACGTATTTAGAAATAATATTTTCAAAATCTTCGCATATACTTTTGGAGTCTTTTTAGCTTTTAAATGGCCATGTAACTGAATGATACTCATCACAGAAGGGTCAATGTTTAGGCAAGGTAAGTATATATCTGATACCGACTTGAGGATGATAGATTCAAAGGATTCCTGGGGGTTTCGTGTAGGTTCTGCCTCGGCATCTCTTTCTGGGAAACAACATGGGCATAACATCATTGGCTTATAGACGTATTTTAACCATGCGTGTTTTCTGACAGAACGTTTAGGAATAAAAGTTAGAGCTGTATCTATTTCCTGTGATATTACTTCGACCGTCTGGTTTCTAATGATGTTTTCAATTTCAGCATCATTCGTTGTTCTCGTAAAATTGCTTTTGATTTTATCCAAATTATAATATGTAATGTTATTCTCTACTTTCAGATGTCTTCCGTCAATGGATCTCAAAATTTCCGGTGATTTATTGATATTGGTCCAAGAGAACTGATCTTGAAGTATGGGTTTATTGAGAGCAGTTTTTGTATAGGGTTGGGCTGGTTCTGATCTATTAGTTAATTGCACTTTTCTACTGTTAAGTGGGTAGCTGCATTCCTTGTACACTGAATCGTTCCGATACACAGAGTTCAAACAAATCTCTTTGAAGTCCTTGTAGTTATCTACAATGGAACTCTGTTTGCCTTCTGATGTATATGAAATCACCATTTTTATTTAGGTTCAGCTTGGAATTTAAAATGTTATGAAAGCATAAAACACATTGTAAATGTTTGATGGATGGCCTCAAAAAATATTTTTATTTAAATATTTTGACTGGTGATTTTTGATAACGTAGAATTTCTTGGTCAAGGTTATCTGTAAGCTTTATCTAATCGATGGTTTGCTTGAAGTTACCTTACCATAAATAATTAGGTTCTATTAGAAAAAAGAAAATCTTTGGCCACCTGTAGGATATACTTTTGGCTTTCCTTTTTTGTATTAATTAATATTCGATGTGCCATAATAAATAAATAAAGAAGTTTGCCAGCACGGACGTTAAGCTGTATGTTTGCCTACCTTCCAAACTGCAAGCAGGTCCGTCGTAAGATCAACCTTCATGGATCCATCAGCATTCTTCGGATGCAGATCTCCCGGCACATGCTCGAAGGCAAAGGGCGTGTGCACAAGGTACAGATCTATGTAGTCCAGCCCGAGGTCATTGAACGTGGCGTCGAAGTATTCAGGAACTAGGTCGGGTCTGTTACCTAGAAAACATTTAAGTACTTATATTTATCTGACACCGCTAATTATCTAAACGATCACGAAAGGACAAAAACATTAAAATACATTTAAAAAGGTGATAGTGAAGATAAATAAGCGCGGAATAATTCTACGTGAAAATGCGCTGTGAGGAACAATCCGAGAGCGAGTTGGGGCGATTGCGGAAATCAAATCAAATCTTTTTATTGAAAAGATGCGAAACGAATTAAAAATACAAATATTTTAAATAAGTATAGGTAAAGCAAAAACTCAAACTTTTTAAAATCGTAGGTTATATCTGGGAAACCAGTGGCAGGGCTAGACAAATAGGCGATTTTATGTTAAGTGATATCTGGTGATAAAAGTGCTTACCACTAGGCGGCAACTTGCTGACGACAAAAAGTTCCTTCCTCTTCGATGGGTCATTTCCAATCCATTTCTTTAGCGCTTTTCCCAAAACAGCTTCGTTCTCGTAAGCTCGAGCTGTGTCGAAGTGACGATAGCCAGCGTCCAGGGCGTCTAGAACAGCTTTCTCTAATACCTCATCAGATGCCTGAAACATTAATTTAGATTTAGTCTTGCTGAACTTAAATGTTCAGTTGCAAAGCCCTATTACAAGTAGCGAAAAGTAGGTCCTATTTGATTTTTTAAACTACATCACAGACAATGATTTTATATAGTATAGATATGTTACCTTCATGTAATTGCAGTTTGAAATCTGTTCCGCGAAACCAAAACTGACATAAGATGTCAAATGTTTACTAGTTCATAGATTAACATTTATATTCGTAGAGTGGACACTTGAGTGAAATGTACAGTAATAGGTAAGAAATAAAACACCTTACAAAAGTAAATCATATTTATTGAAATTGAAATAATTAATGATAAATTAGTAAAATACACTTTCTAAATACCTTCAAAAAGATTTAATTTACTTATTTCTTTTCTGTCTCTTTAAAAGTTTTTTTTTAATTCGGGGTTATTTTTATGTGCGGAATGGAGACGAATATTTGTGTATTTATGAATTATGGTTTTAATCAAATATACGCGATGATTAAAAATAGGTACCTGATGTGTTGAATGTTCGATCAGAATTTACATTTACATCGAATTTACATCGGCATCAATATTCGCATCTACACTAACTAATCTATGTCAGCGCCTCAATTATTATAATTATTTGGAAAAATAAATAATATAAGTATCTTTGCATACTCGCATGTGATACGAGATTCCTTGTGTTTTGTTTACTTTAGCATCGTAATTGGTACACTTCCGAAACACACGATGGCATTTTAAATTTGTTTTAGCAAGGACACAATAACCTGCGGCATGTCAATCTCGTGATTGTGCTCGACGCAGACTGACAACTAAAAGTTACAATTGGGTTTTTCTTGAGTCTTTACAATGCGCGTGCTTGTAACAAATCTATACTATATAAAATCATTGATCACAGACTGCATATTTTATCAGCTATCGTAGTTCACGATATATGATCCTTATTATGGGTGTTTACGATCGCGATGCTACCTCGGTATTTCTAATTAATTCTTAATTTTTAAGAATCTTTTTTTGCTCAAACACAATAGATAATTTGCAGTGCGAACAACAATAATCTCCTTGCGTTTACTTATAGGTACAATAGACAACTTTTTATGAACTCATCAGACATAGAGTTATAACTTTTTTACTTATCTTGTTACATGTCAAACTTTTTAATGTTTTATAAGGAAGCAAAATAAATCGTACATTAGATGTTTACTGTTCAAGGGCTTGAGTATGTGCGAGGAACAAGCAATATCCAAAACTTCGGTATCGTATGAACCAAAACCTAAGATTAAATCATCGTCATCATCAGTCTGCCCCGCCACCACATCTCGAGGTCTATCGAAGTCAAGCGGGGACTTTGACGAGAGCGATGTTAGATCCTATTGCAGCGGAAAATGTTCTTGCAAGTCGGAAACACTACGCTCAGTGACGGAGAAACCCTTTACTATAGCAGACTCTTCGACTCTGCTGCACAGGTCGAAGTGGAAGGTTATTAAGAAGTATATCTCTGACCGATGGAAAGGCAAAAGAAAAGAGTGTAAGAAGCCCTAGGAAGGAACAACTCATAACGGCATTAATAAAATACATTCCGCAGTGGCGGTGGTTACAGAAAGATGATAATTGTTTTGAATAATGACAGATTCTCACGAGTGCGCTGAACTTATCTGGTGGCCTAGCCAAGTAACAGTGAAATAGAATAGTCAAATTCAAACGACAATTAGTACCTACTATTAGTGATGGTTAAAACTTACCTGCCACGTTCCAAATCCAATTCGCGGCATTCGATCTCCTCCATCCAACTGGAAGTATTCCGGAACCGACATTTTCACGAATAAAGTTATTTTATTATTGTTTTGATTACGTTGTTTACTATGGACGCTTGAGAGTATAATGGTGGTGAGAGGCGCGCGCGTTTAGGTTTGTTGGCCGCAACAGCCTTGACTGAAATGCTTCTCACGTATACTGACTGTGCCTCGATACACAAAATGCTTAACCACAGAGATACCGGTTTTAACTCTATTGGTTACTTGGTCGAGCGGCATACACTAATTACTCTGGCTGCTATTAAGGAAAATTTATCGAACATCAATTTATTCTTCCTGCTGTTAATAAGTACATAATTTAATGATAATGTTAAAGGATTTTATTTTTAGGTTTCGAAACCTTATATAGGATTTACAAAAGTCAATACTTAACAGTGCTCTTGCATAGGTAATTTTAATTAAACACATTATTTCACTCTATTATAAAATATCTAAGGTTTAAACATAGTTAAATATCATTGCTCTTATTTAATCCATATCTAATACAGTAGGTAATCAATATCTTTAAAAAGGTACGATGAAATTCAAGCACTATCTAAACAATTTAAATGTAAATAATATCCTATATCAATATTTATTTAAACCTAATAATTAATAATTTGTAAAATAAACCTCAACAATTATTAGCAACATCTGTCCAGATCCCAGATAAGATCTGCGGCTGATAACAAAGCTGTTCCATTTTGTTTCTACAAGTGGGTCCATACCATAGCCACCTTTTGTTAACCCTCAATTATGTTTCCATGACAATTAAACGATGTGGTCCTTAGCCCTGTGTTGCTAAATAAAGGTTATTATCTGGTTAATCTGTCACTGACTTGTGCTACAAAGGACGTTACGCAAGAATGCTTGTAGTTGCATCTTCACAATCGGATAACGGTAGAATGTGGGACGAGGATAATGCATTTATATGTATTTTTTACAATATAAACTTTGAGAATCTTTCTTCGCCAATTTTGAACTGTACTCACACTAGGAAATGAGTTAACGAATAGGTACCTAAATCACGAGCTTTCTAATGTTGAGTTATTACTATCTCCCAAGTTAGTAGTTAACTAAACTATTAAATTTTTATTTTTATTGTGACAAAAAGTTTTATTTATTATAATTAGGTACGACGGGTTTGCTACTACAGAAGGATTTTGTTAACCGAGGACCATTATAAAGATCTTAAAGTTAGTTTGAAAAACACCCATAAAGCGACATTAACCACAGTGTTTAGTGCTAGGTTTTGAGATTTATTTTTATTTATTTATTTAAGTAAGTATATTATAATTAGAAACTCTCCTGGCAATTGTTATGGATATGTTTGTATTAACAAAATAATAATTAAAATCATATTAAATCCTCCTGGCATAACCACAACACATGTCCAACAGTATAATGAAACTATAATTGATTCCTATAGAGCTATATCACATTACATATCAATCCCTAAACGCAAAACAAATTAATTTTCCCACATACCCTTAAAGTAATAACATCCTTTTGTGTGGCAACAGTATCTATTTACAAATCTGCGTATGAATGGCTGTACGTCACAACACTTGTAAGCTTATTGGTGCGTGTACCCCATTGATGGTAACTGATACCATCAACGCATCTTTTCATCTCTTGAATTAAAATGGGAGGAGCTTAATGGACTCCACCTTTTATAGGGGATACAAAATTGCGGTTTTGGAGCAGTTAGTTGTAAAATGGACGTGTCACCGGTGCAATCGGGGTCTAAGTGTTCTTCGGATTTCAGCATTGATCGGCTGCTGAGCGATGATACGAGAGGTCAGGGAAGTGAGCAGGTTCCAGATTGGCTATGCTGTACAAGATATCGGCCGCCTCGTTTACCGCGTTAGTACATTTTCTGACTCCTTGTTATCTGTCACCAAGCTTTTGAGGATGTGCCCTAAGATCTCGACTCTACTACTACTCAAGTTCTAGCTCAACGTACCTACGATATTGGATTTTTTTCTGATTTAGTTCGTTTTAAGATCTTATTTTTTTAATACCATTGTCAAAAAGATTAATCATTAGATAAAACTAGCTTAAACCAAGGCAACCAGAACCTCCATCAATATTTTTCAATTCGTGTTTTTGTTAAAAACCAATTAACCGAACCGACACGCGATGACTTCATCAAACAGAAATGACCATTCAGACATAATATTTCCATTCATTGTGTAGGTATCACTAGCTCCTTTAATAATGACAAATCATGAGTTCTTATGATTAGGGCCCGATTATACTTGATGAAAAAAGGCGTTCTGATGATAACCTATTTATATTAGTAACGTTATTCTCTAAAGATATTGCTCTTCTCGATTATGCGGAATTAGATTACAGCTAAGCGTTAACCTTGACATTGATTGTTTTTGTATCAGGTGCACCGTCCGTGTGCCGATCGCGGCGAGCCGGAAGACATGCCCGAGTGCCTTTCACGGCGGCGCAGGCCGGCGCGCTGGAGGCGGCCTACTCGCGCGCCCCCTACCTCGCCCCGCCGGCGCTTCGGGCCCTAGCCGCCGCCTTGCAGCTCAGAGACGACAGGGTAAGAGCCTCGCACTAGGACTGTGATGTCACGGCGCGCTGAAGGCGGCCTACTCGCGCGCCCCCTACCTCGCCCCGCCGGCGCTGCGGGCCCTAGCCGCCGCCTTGTAGCTCAGAGACGACAGGGTAAGAGCCTCGCACTAGGACTGTGATGTCACGGCGCGCTGAAGGCGGCCTACTCGCGCGCCCCCTACCTCGCCCCGCCGGCGCTGCGGGCCCTAGCCGCCGCCTTGTAGCTCAGAGACGACAGGGTAAGAGCCTCGCACTAGGACTGTGATGTCACGGCGCGCTGGAGGCGGCCTACTCGCGCGCCCCCTACCTCGCCCCGCCGGCGCTGCGGGCCCTAGCCGCCGCCTTGTAGCTCAGAGACGACAGGGTAAGAGCCTCGCACTAGGACTGTGATGTCACGGCGCGCTGAAGGCGGCCTACTCGCGCGCCCCCTACCTCGCCCCGCCGGCGCTGCGGGCCCTAGCCGCCGCCTTGCAGCTCCGAGACGACAGGGTAAGAGCCTCGCACTAGGACTGTGACAATACATTAAATAAATAAATAAATATTACTGGACAATTTTACACAGCGACATCTAGCCCCGTGGTAAGCTCGAAGCTTGTTATTACATTAAGTGATATGTACAAAATATATAGTCTACCTACAGTATAACCACTAATAGATAAATACTACATCGAGTATCATAATACTTAATATGTGATAATTTGGACATAACTGTATCTTAGCACTGTTTCTGGGAAAGTCCACAGTATAGTAAAGCAATTAAAATTAATGCAACGTGACGGTTTAGTTACATATATTGTTCATTTTTAAATTAAAAAGCATTCTCGTAATAAAATAATACAATGAAGAATTAGAAGATGGATATGAGAAAATTTTAACCAACTTATCCGTCAAAAGGTCAAACAGGTAGGTAGGTAGGTACCTATTAGTAAAAATATTTCGAATTGATTCGATTTATTCTGATAACTCCTCTAATCGCAAAGTTTGTACTTAAGTCTATTATCCTGTTCCTAAAGTTGTTGTATGCACTTGTTCTACAGTAGGTTTTCTAGAATCATTAAATTTCATTGTTTCAGATAAAGATCTGGTTCCAAAACCGTCGCGCACGAGAACGGCGCGAGAAGAGTGCAAACATAGCACCACCTACCGCTGTCACACTCCCACCAACAGCCCTCGTGACAACGATCACCCCCAATTGGATACCCAATCACATCACAGAACCACACAGGATTGACGTCAATCTCATAACCCATATGCAAAGAAACTTCAACGAATCGACAAGAACCACTAGAGATATTGAAACCAATGAAAGATTTGTCAATGAACGAAATTCTCGCTTTTATTCTAATCATGATGATGATGATTCAGCTTCAGAAATTGAGATAGTCGAAGATTAGAGCATTTATTCGAACTAAATTATAAATTTTATGAACTTTTTGAAAGGTACTGTGATATGTAATTATTTTAATAAACTTGTGAATATACCTACGAGTAGTTTTATTACCACTTCTCTTTCAGATTACTTGTGATCACCAAACGACTGGAAAACGTGGTGATTATACCGATTCGCCCAAGACTGTTAGGGAGGCCCGAGTCTAAGATTCATATTTATATATTTATCAGCCACTCATAACAGATTAAATGAAGATAAATATATTTACATATGGTGACGTAAAATCGTCTAATAATTAACATTATGGACCTCTCTGGCTGGACGTTGATCCGAGATGTTATCTGTTGGGCAAAATTTTGCCAACAATGGGATTTTACGGTTGACTGATTTTCACGCTATCTTCATTTCCTGCTGCATTCTGTCTAAACATTTAAAATTATTGTATTTATTAAGTGGCGGTTTTCTTAATTAGTTAACTTAGTTATAGTTGGTATACTGATAAATTATCATAATTACACACCTTGCTAACTGCACTGCTTCGGTCGGGTAGTGAATAGAAAGATGAAAGAAAACAATATTTTGATTTATATCACTTTTAATAACCACAGGCAGAAGCAAAAATCCTACCTAATTAGGTATTTATAAAAAAACTTAATATAAGTACATAATTTCATGTAGTCTAATAATTCGATTATTTTCTTCCAAAATTATGATGAAAAATAATTATACAGCGCTTTATTGATGTACTTACTTCGAATTATCACTAGGCATTCAATATCATAGATAGTAAAGATATATGCTTAGACTATTGATTTAGTTAATTTGGGTATTTATTGGCATAAGTTAAAATTTTATAGATTTAACCGAAAAATCTTGCAGAATTTATAGACGTGCTAAATTGCTAATTAAATTGGCACATGAACCGTAAACTAGGTACTATGTACACTAACTTTATAAGATATGGAAAAATCGCCTTATTTCGTTGTTTTTGAAAATATGTTAAAACTTTGACACTAATGTCAGGTACTTAGACCAGTGCAGTTAGCTTCAAAAATGGTCAAATAAGGAAAAAAATAGTAGTAGAATGAAACCCATTAGAAAAGGAGGGGAATATGATAAAAATGAAAGGAAAAATAAATTACGGTCGATCTGAGTTCGGGAAATGGGAGGGGGTGGGCTTTTAAGGGGAGAAAATGGTTTATCTCGATTTGCGGTGAAACTACAAGTCCTATGAAAAAAAGTTATACGGCAAAGTTGTAGGTAATAAAACGATCTACAACTTTTAATTCACAAGTTTTTTACATAACCTCAAAACATATGTGAAAAATTCAAATAACCAAGTTTTTGGTTTTTTTAATTTATCTTTTTCAAAAATTGTTATTTTTCTACGAAATTTGGTGAAAACTTACCTATTTATGTCCCAAATACACTGTGATTTATTTGATTGAAAATATTATTGTTTTCACCTTATTTTGACTTAATTTTCAAAAATATAGACTAATTTTCAATCGAAAAATCACGTGTCAAAATATTAGCTTTTTTATAAAAATCGGTGTGCTTTATGTTCAATGAAATCTCTATTTTCTGATAATTAAAAAAAATATATACCTTACCATAGTAAATATTCTCAGAAAATGCACAAAACCGAAACAAAATTTTGTATCATTAGGTACAATTGCATCATAAAAATATGATTTTGTCTTTTCAGACTATATAATAATTATTATTATATAATAATCTGTTTGTATAATGTGCAATAAGTCGGATTATAAGCAATTATATGAAATAAAAATTGCAAAAATCACATTTTTATGATGCAATTGTACATAATGATACAAATTTTGTTTCGGTGTTTTGCATTTTCTGAGATAATTTACTATAGTAATGTATGTATTTTTCTTAACCATCAGAAAATAGAGATTTCAATGAACAAACAGCATACCGATTTTTATAAAAAAGCTAATATTTTGACACGTGAATTTTCGATTGAAAATTGGTCTATTTTTTTAGTAATTAAGTCAAAATAAGGTGAAAAAATTAATATTTTTAATTAAATAAATTATAGTGGATTTGGGACATAAATAGGTAAGTTTTCACCAAATTTCGTAGAAAATAAAATGTTTTTGAAAAAGATAGAAATAAAAAACCAAAAACTTAGTTATTTGAATTTTTCACATACATTTTGACGTTATGTAAAAAAGTTGTGAATTAAAAGTTGTAGATCGTTTTATTACCTACAACTTTGCCGTATAACTTTTTTTCATAGGACTTGTAGTTTCACCGCAAATCGAGATAAACCATTTTCACCCCTTAAAAGCCCACCCCCTCCCACTTCCCGAACTCAGATCGACCGTAATTTATTTTTCCTTTCATTTTTATCATATTCCCCTCCTTTTCTAATGGGTTTCATTCTACTACTATTTTTTTCCTTGTAAAATATTAAAAACCCTGGTCTAACTAGACTATGTGAGTAAATGCATATCTTACCCTAAAAATGTCCAGTATCTAAATGGAACAGACTTATTAGACTAATAAATCTATTCTAATCTAAACACTTTGATAATTTTAGATCACGATAGAAATAATTCAATATTTTTTAATGATTATTAATTTATATTCAAATAAATTACTTTAAAATTTAAAAAAACTTGTGGTGAAGTAATGGTGTCTTGAAGTCTATCAGAAAACATTGGCGGTTTCATCTGCTGTCTTTAGTTTTCCACCTTTGAAACCTTCCTCCTTCTACTAGAATTCGCATGAAAATCTCCGAATTCAATGGACCGTCAATTTATTGCACAAACATTTTCTTTTGGTGCAGCACTTCTTAGATCAAAAAGAAATGCACTTAGCAAGTTTAAATACCGACAGATACACAAGTACGTAACGTCAATCACACTTCACAAAATACGTCACGATTATAAATAACATCAAATTCACACACACATTGACTGTTCTAGAATTCTAGGAGGGTAGATGCCTTTGTAAACTATTAATTGTCATCATCATCGTCTGCTTCTATGGCGGTGCTTTTGCTGAGAATCTCGTAATGTGCTGCGTCTTCTTGAGAAGGGCTTGTGTCGTCTGTGCTGTATCTGTTAACAAAGATATATTTGAAATACTACTTTAATAAAGAATAAGACCGATTATTAAATTAATTAGTTTATTATTAATTAAGAATAATTAACCGGAGCGGCCTGCAATAATGTTTACCTTTACATTCAGTCTTCTCTCGCATCAGTATTTGAATAAATATTGCTGGAAAATCCACACAGTCATATCCCGTGCTAAAGCGTATAAGGATATAATCGTAGATAATCTAGATCTAGTAGGTTTTGGTGTGGTTTTGGTATAGAGTAACAATCCTCTATTCCACCAAAGTATAGCACATTAAAACGCACATGAAACGTTAAAATATGAAACTATGTGGTGATCAAAGGAAAAAAGTTTAAAATAATCACATTCATCCCATTCGACTTCACCTGTCTTAATTGACCTGCAGTATTGCCTGAAATGAGTTCTAAAAAATATGTACCTACCGACTAGCTATCCCGGAGGGGCTAAGCTATATTTTTTGTAAATGTGTTGTAATGCGTTTTGTGTGGCTAGTTAATAAATAAATGTAAACCATAATTATCATCATCATCATATCAGCCGAATGAATTCCAGTCGTTTCGGTCGGAAGCGACTTGCAACCATAAAGATGATAAAGCTTAACAAAAGATATAATTTTTTTTTACAAAATCATTATTTATATACGTTTTTATTATTTTATATTTATAAATTAATATTCAAATTGTTTTGTAACACTTTGCTATACACAACGCCTTGCCTGTGTGTGTATTTGTTTTAAGCTAATTTTTACCACATTATTGTGGTTTTTAATTGTTAATTTATATTAGAGACTAGTGTCCTAGATAAACCTAACCACCCTAACTTAGGATTTAAGACACTACTAACCATACAATGTCACCTGTTTAACAAAGCTATTCTATTTTAAATTAATATTCCCCTCACCCGCACGCTCTGAAGAAGGCCTGTGCGGAGGGGTTGTGCGTGAGCGCGGTGAGCCGCACGCAGCGCATGTTGGTGATGCGCGCCAGCCTCTCCAGCACGCCCATCACGTGCTGGCCGAGCCCGCGCCGCCGCCCGCCGGACTCCACTTGCACCTCGTAGCTGGAACAAAATAATATATAATACATACTGTGTTTACGTCACAGAGCAGATATATTGTATTACCTCCGTGGTTTACGTAGTACATTTAACATTCATAAATAAGTATTAATTAGTAAGTATATTGTATTCTATCTCATATAAAGAAAGAAAGCTCTCTTTCCATCCAAAGGTTGCCTGGAAGAGATCGCTCTTTAGCGATAAGGCCGCCCATTGTATTTGTTTCTTTTGTTTTTGTTGTAGGCATCAATCTAAGAGCTTATGTGGAGAAATATGATGTAGGAAAATTACAATTGAAAAATCAAATAAAAGCTAATAAAATAAAATAAAACACTTTTTGAAAATCTAACATAAGATTTTCTTTTAAACTAGCATACTCTCTATCGATATATGCGAGCCGGAAATATTGTTAGATTTGCGTAAAAAAAAACAGTGAACGTAAGTTACACATTAAATATTTTATATATAACATATTTATCATTGTATGTAACTTAAAATTTGCGTTTCTTATACGACAATTTTAAACAATATCTAATTGATCTGCATACAGTTAGGTATCTACAGTAACTAAATCATTATAACGTGTATAAAAATAACCACTTGTACAAACCAACTATTACTGTCAAGCATAATCACTAATTAAAGGAAGCTTTTTCAGTCATGATTTAAATGTAATAAATAATTTTTAAACTGCGTAACTTGTGTTTAATTAAGTAGAAAAAACAAAAGATATCTTTCGTATCAAGGTGGTCTTTTATGATTACGAGTGCTGGTTTGAAATACCGACAGAATATTATGTATTTAGGAATTCCTTTAACATTCCTTATTTATTGAAAAAAATCAAAATTTTAAGATTTTGGCTTCTTATCTTAAACAAAATGATATATCTTATATTATATTTCAGCAATGAAACTAGAAAACATTAAAATCGAGTAATATTAAAATGTTACATTTTTCATGTAATAAATTCTAATATTCTAGCTTTTCTACGCTGAAAAGAATGTAAACTTAGGTACGTCTCGATTCTCGATCATTCACTTCTCGGAAATTTAGACGATGCACTGTAAGGGCCGCGTTCTGCCGTGTTATCTGTACGTAATTAGTGTCGTAATGTTGTCCCTATCTCGGTTCCCAGTTCCCAGTTGGTTACAACGTGCCGGGCTGTTGAGAGATGCAGGCGCTACTGTGGCTAGTGGCTCTCACCGCGGGTTTACTCGCGGGCGAGGCGGCCCGGATTCTCGTCGTCCTACCCACCAATACTAAAAGCCACTACGCTATGTATGGCAAGCTTGTGGGAGCTTTAGCCCGGAGGCATGAGCTGACGGTGGTGTCGCATTTTCCTATGGTGAGTGTTTACGGAGATATGTTTTTATATTTGGTGTTTAACAAAAAAATATTTTCTCTCACAAACATAAATTAAAGCTAAAACTTACATACCAGATAATTAAGTAAGTACCTGTTTGTGAGAGACTGGTGCCAGTGATAGGTTATAAACTAGTGATACTGGTCACCAGAGTCTCTATAGATCAAAAAGTTGTGTTTAAAAGTTTAATGTGAAAGGACGTAATTTATTTATTAGCCACATAAAACGCATAATGCACATGAAACAAACATTACTATTGTTATAAATTGTTTGCTGTCCATATGATACGTTTGGAAGCGCATTTTTTCCGCACACCAGTTTTAATTGCAATATTACTGATCACAGTTGCGAAGTTTACAAATTACGGAACTGTATCAATGTGGAATGGGTATGAAATAAAAATTGTTTCTCTTAGTAATAAAATATCCTATTTTTACGTATTAACGTATACATTTTTTGTAACATACTATTTCTGTTGCCGTTCTTACCAGCTGATAAAAACTTTACCAAAGCATTTAGTTATCCTTTGAAAATTATTCAACGTTAGTAATTAATTTAGGTTTTAGTAACTAATTTAACGTTTACTAAAAATATCGTTTAAATATACATAGATATATATGGTTTATAAATTAGTGTAATAGAGCATTATCAAGAAAAAAAACTTTCCATTCAACTGTTTTTTTCCATAATGACTTGAACATGAACACCTATGACAGTAACTAACACGTTTTCCGTATAAATAAATAAAAAACTTATGCAACACATTCTATTAATAATCATAAAATTACAAAGTAAAGATGTGAATGCACTCGATCAATTTTAATGAAACAAAAGATAAATAAGCAATTTAGAAGCATTTTAAAGATATCTGTATGAGATAAGAAAAGTATCTTACTCATATTTATAGATATTATAAACATAGAGTTTGTATGTTTGTTACTCTTTTACATGATAAATTCATACCCTAAAATATGTATATTAAGCGTTAAAATAATATAACATGAATTAGGTATATAGTATACCGGTCAAAACGCGGGCAATATAGCAGGCAAATATTATATTTTTTTTACTCTTGAGTGTGAACAAGTTAAGCATAGGCATATATTTACTCTACATCTTGAATAAGTAAATTTATTATTTCAGAAAAACCCCCCATCAAACATTGAACAAATAAGTTTGGCTGGAACCATACCAGAAATCAAGAACGACCTTTCTCGTGAGCGCGATACACTGCAACCAGATTTTGTTTACAACTTGGAGCAAATAATAAACGAATGTGTCGAAGCGTGTGATGTGGTCTCCCGAATGCCAGCCGTAAGAGCGCTCGTAAACAGAACAACTACATACGATATGGTCATTGTTGAAGTTTTCGGCAGCGAATGCTTTCTGCCTCTTGGAAAAAGGTTTAATGCTCCAGTTGTAGGTTTTCTATCAAGTGTCCCTTTGCCCTGGGTGAATGATCAGCTCGGTAATCCTGAAGGGACTTCCTATATACCGTCGTACATGATGAATTTTGGACAGCATATGACGTTGCAAGAGAGACTTGTCAATACACTGTCAACTATCGTAGCCAAAGTACTGTACAGATTCAGGTCACAAATCCCGTCACAGGTGGGTTCAGAATTAATTATATTAAATATTTTCAGCGAATACCTTCAGTATTTAATGGAGTACATTATTTTTCAGATAATTGCAGACCGCCTGTTTGGGCCAGGGCCAACGTTAGAATCACTGGCACAGAACTACAGTCTTGTGTTATCCAACAGCCACTTCAGCATAAACGAAGTGAGGCCCTTAGTGCCAACATTGGTAGAAGTTGGTGGACTACATCTAGACGATACACAAAAGCTGCCTCAGGTATGTAAGTCAAACGCATTATCGCATTTATCGGCATCGGCATGTGCTACAGGGTTCCCGAGTCAGTGGGTCAGGCGGCGTGTTTTCTCCATTATAAACTGCTGTGAACGTTGTTTATCACTTGTAGTAGATTTATTGTTTGTTCCTTCTTTATCAGCAAAACTATTGGAAGTAGTAACGCTGGTGGTCCAAGTGGAGCAAGTTAAGACTTATTAGGTCAAAGTCCATTACTTACAAGGGGCTGGGCTTTAGCAATTTGAAAATATCAGTCCTATTACCTAACTATTAGGCTCTCACATACAAAGTAAATAATGAGTGCACCAATAAACGTAACCCACATTGGCAAATACAATTAACGAACCGACCTACTGTCTTTCGACCCGGACCCTCGACTCAAGATAATGTTGTCATGAATCAAACTGCAACGCCAAAATACCGAGAAAGCTTGTGTTCGTTCATTAGAAAGATAAGCAACGAACAAGAATCTCAACAGCTGCGTTTCGTTGCAGGAAATAAAACATATTTTAGACGCGTCGAGTGAAGGCGTTATCTACTGGAGTTTTGGTTCAATGTCGCGAATCGAAACGATTCCTAGCGCCAGACTGTCTCAGATATTGGAGGTGTTATCGCAGCTACCTCAGACGGTTTTTATTAAAATGAACCGACGACTATTGGCGCAAAATCTGACAGTGCCTGATAACATTTACACAATGGACTGGATACCACAATATGCTACTCTATGTAAGTAAACGGTGTTGTAGATTTAGTGCAATGAAGAGGGATCACTAACCGATTACGGAACTAGATTTGTTGTGTTATCGGATTTGTTATATGCCTCTTGGGCGGTAAGCGGCGCTTAAAATTAAAGTTCGTTTTGGAATTATAAATTAGGCAGCCTGTTGGGGTACAAGAACCGAGTTTGGTAATTAAATGTGCTATAGATACTAAAAGCATCCAAAAAATAATGCTGCTTGTTAACTTCTTGTTTAAATTTCAGGTCATCCAAACGTGAAACTATTTATATCTCACGGAGGATTGCTCGGAACTCAGGAAGCTGTGGCCTGCGCGGTGCCCATGCTGATGGTGCCGCTATACGCGGACCAGGCGCTGAACGCTCGCGCCATGGCTGACCGAGGCGTCGCGAGAGTGATCGGGCTAAAGGAGGCTGGCGAGAACGAGTGGAGGGAGGCATTGCTAGATCTGCTACGGAATCCCGGGTAGGATATTTTCGGTAGATTATGGAATGGTCATCTAATCCAAAGATCCGTCCGCGAAGGCGTCGCGAGAGTGATCGGGCTAAAGGAAGCTGGCGAGAACGACTGGACTGCTTGATCTGCTACGGAATCCCGCGTAAGATATTTTCGGTAGATTATGGAATGGTGAATGCTTTAGATCTAATCCAATCCGTCCGCGATTCTCTATTTGATTGCGGATATAATCAGTTGGCGTAACCTCGTACGAAACTGCTACAGGTGACCACGACCTTTATTGATGACGATACTGATGTAAGGAAGAAGAATAAAGGTATTGGAGTAAAACAACGCGCTTCAATAGGGCCTAGGAATTTCCAGAGCAAATCGGGAAAAAATGGTAGGACAAAAACAACATAGTTATTGTGACTAACTGTAGGGCAATCAAGAAGAAAATAACGAGAAAGCGTTTCTAACTGTGATGGGGCAAGAAAAACCAACTTATAACTGTGCGATAAACTTGGTTATAGATAGGGGGATGAACGTCTGATGAAGCGTTTGTTGTAATCCATTTTTTTTAACATGGAATAGTTTGCGCGTTCAAAGCGATATAAGATGCAACGCTATCTGGCACGAGCATGATGCATGTCTCCTTATCTCTGGACAAGCGTCCTATGATGCAAGTTAAAAAGGAAATAAATGTCGAACTTGCTTTGTAAGTTACGTATCTGAGAGGGCGCGACTAATGAGCTTAATGAGTTTCTTATTGACATTTTTAGCATAAATCACCATTCTTATCAACATTTTTAATATTTGTTTATTATGATAGTCTTCTCTGATATCTACAAGTAGCGATAAAATTATTTATAACATGTAGTCATTATAACGGATTTTTACCGAATTAAACACATTTATCCTCGAGAATGTATAGTATATAATATAGTCTATACCAGGGGTGGCCAACTTGATTGGACCCAAGATCTCTTTTTCACTAAAGAGACTCTATGCGATCTACCAATTACATACTTCTAGAAATCGAAAAAGTGGCCAAGTGCGAGTCGGACTCGCCCATGTAGGCTTCCGCAGCAATTGTTTATATGAAATAGTTTATGACGTATTATAAAAAAACCACTTGATAGATTTCGTTCAAACCAATTTTCGTTGTTAGTTTTTATGGTTATGTACAATATATATTTTTTCTAGATTTATTATCCTCTTATTTTAGAAATTAGAGGGGAGGGGGGGGGGGGGGACACACTCTGTTTTCCACTTTGGAAGAGTCTCACGTCCAAGCTATTGAGTTTAGAATTAAATGGTGTTAGAAACATTGTTATGATTTTTAAAGACCTATTCATAGATACCCCACACGTATGGGTTCAATGAAATTTTATTTTTAAATTTTCGGTTCTAAGACCCCCAAATTTAATTGATTTTTTTTAATTTTTCAATATGAAATCTTAGTGCGGTGTACAGAATACATCTACATACCAAATTTCAGTTTTATAGTTTCGGAGAAAAACGGCTGTGACATACGGACGGACGGACGGACGGACATGGCGCGCGGACCACAAAAGACTACGTGCTTGTCCAGAAAGGGCGAAAACGCCGCGAATCGAATCGCGCGTATTCATACGCGCGTCGTCGAGGTACTAGACATCAATACATCGCGTCCACAAGCATCGCGCGAATTCAAAATACGCGCGTAAAACGCGTGCACTACGCTAGACTCTCGACTCGCGCGTATGACGCGCGTGTCGAGATACTAGGGACGCCTTGTTGCGTCCAGCTAACGCGCGAACACTAGAGCGAGTGCACGTATTGATGGAAATGGAGCGCCAACATTTTGCCACGGAAACGCGCGTTGGTACGCGCCTTGTGGACGCAACGTTCGCGCGTAATACGCGCAAGAGAAACGCGGCGTATTCGCCCTTCCTAGACAAGCACTACACTGCGTAAAATAGAGGATTAAATATCTTGTCGGAACAGCGATTGAAAAATTATACAAAATGATGCGTCCAGCAGTGGGTGATTATGTTGGACAGTATAGTCTACTTATTTATTTTTGCCTTGCTACGATCGACTGGACTAACAGCCGCGATCGACCGGTCGATCGCGATCGACCGGTTGGCCACCCCTGGTCTATACTATAGAATATACGAACAAATTATGTCGCTTGCTGTGAATTATAGAATTTCGAAATAGGCGCAGTATTTTTAACTGTACTACTTATGAATAGACTTTAGAAAAGACTAGCTTTTCGCCTTTGCCCGTGTCATTATGGATGTTTCGCGGTATGTTGTATTTCAATTACGAGCTAAATAATCGAAAAGTTACATTAATATTAAAATCCGTTCAGTAGTTATCTTGTAAAAAGTAACTAACTCCATATATAAAAACATTGGCGTTTATAATATTGGTAAGATTTTCCTGTTTGTGCCAAGGAGATAATACAATGCAATTAATTTTCAGATATAAAGAGAAGGCCAAGAAGTTGAGAGATATATTCTTAGATCGCCCGCTGGGACCAGTAGAGATGGGAGTGTATTGGATTGAGTACGTGTTGCGTCACAAGGGGGCGCCACATTTGCGTTCTCCAGCCCTAGACCTATCATTCTACCAGTACCTATTACTAGACGTTATAACACTTAGTTTGGCAATATCTATAATGACCTTTTTCATACTTTACACGCTGTTTAGATTTTTCTGTGCCAAATGTATCAAATGGTGGCCAAGAGAGAAACTGATATTTGAAAGAAGGTTGTTTACCAAGAATATCTGTTTGATTATTTGTTTATTGTGGAGGTTTAAGATTAAGTCTAATTAACGTTTAGTTATATTACTACGCCATATGGTGACCGCCTAAGAATAGAACCAGCCCATCTATTACTGTGAGTGTCAAATCAACCAAGAGATTTATAGGCATTTATCTATAGAATACCAGAAAGCAGGCAACATCATTTTATATAATATTGAGCTATCTTACTGCACTCACTAACCTGCCTGGTAAGCATGGTGATATGATAATACTAATCTAAAGACCTATTAGAGAGAGGTTTTTATAAGTTATTATTAAAAACATTTAAAAATAAACTCAAAAACTATGTGTAAGGCAAATTACTTCTCCTTAGTTGTAAATAAATATTGTATTTAAGTATATTATTGTCATAGTTTATTTTATTCCAATATACATTTTTATATAAGATTTTGTATTATTTTTATTAATTAATAGAGTATTTCCTTAATTAATCTTGTCTTACACTTACTTTTTATTTGTCTGATGTTTCTATAACATATTTTGTATCATAATTTTGCTGTTAGTTTTCCAAAGAATTAATAAATAAATAATAATATTACCAATAAAGGACTGGTTCGCCAAAATCCATGTCAAATCGGAAGTGTGAGAAGCCTAGTAATTTTCCACTGGTCTCTTTAGCTATGAGGTACCATGCTTCGGGATCAGTCATCTCTTCTGTTTTGCGTTCTTTATTCCAACCCCAAGCACAGGTCTCATATCTGTTGTACAAATACAAAAAATACAAAATACAAAATAACTTTATTTAGGTATTTTAACACTGTACAATTAAGGTTACTTGTGGTCCCCGCACTAGGAATAAACCCGTATCGCGGGAAACCGATGAACAGGTATGATTTAAACGATAGTAACTTAAAATTATAATGGCAACCCAGAGATTAAGTAAAATAAGTTGTTATAATACTTACATAAAATAGTATGTAGCAAACTAAGAAATAAACTTGATAGTGAAGTGGTCAAACAAGGAAAGGGAAGGGAACAAGGGATGGTTTACAGATAATTAAACAAATATAATAACTGTAAGAAAATGGTATACAAAAAAATACAAGATCACAATATATATACAATAGAATACAATTAGACTACAATAACATGGGCTTGTTCAAGTCCTCCCAGAGCCAATATATGGCAATGATTTTTCACTCAATTTCTTAATATCATTTATGTAGGAACATAATTACTTTATTCCCTAATATTATTCAAGTGTTGTACTTACAGTGGTTTCATATTCTTTTCTACAAGTTCTATTGTCCACTTCTGTACATCTGTGTCCAAATCTGTGACTTTCTGGATATACATGTCTACATTCAAGTCGAGGTTCGTAAATACCAGGAGATCCTTGCAGAGTTCTGCCATATCAGTCAGCTTATTTGCTGATCTAACAAATGCCATTCCATCTGCAATACGGCGTTGCTCCACTTTTCTGGCTTGGCGCTTTTCTTTATTTTTATTAACATTAGTAGCTGTTTTCTTCTGTAATTATAAATAAAGGAGAAACAGTAAGCAATATTCTCTAACGTTATTGTTTCTCCATGAAGAACTCTTTTGTCTGTTTTGATTTTGATTAAAGTGTTAGAGGTATTTTATATGATAGTTATACTTACACCCATTGTTATTTTTTGTATTTTTAGCGAACAAAATAGCGTAATTAAATGTGTAGAAATGAGAATATTAGCGCGGGAATCTAAAAATTTTGTAAACAAATCCGAGCGATCGAGAACGAAGCCTCTTTGACAACTTACTAATAATTTGACTTAACCAGTTTGACATTGATATCATAATAATGCACAACTACTAACCAAAAGAAGAAGAAAAAAAATAGTGTACGACCCAGTAATACTCAGCCCTGCAATATTTGGCATGGCAAGGAATTAAGAATAGATAAACATATTAAAAAAACTATAATTTTTTATCTCACTGCTCAAAATTGTAGCTACACAGCTGCACAAGCCATATACATACAACCAAGGATTTAAAAATGGTAACATGGTCATCAAATACCTGGCTGGACATTACTTATTTCAGTCACTCATTCGTTCAGTTGTCGTCATCTAACGTCATATTAAAAACCCCGCGGCGTTATGAAATAAATGTTTTTATTTTTGATAAAATTATTTTACACAGACGCGTAGACGATCGATATATACATATTTCGCTTTCAAAAAATTTTTTTTACAAGTTACCGTTAAATGTACGTAATCATGAAAACTAACCAGTAATAAAATTAAGAAAGTCCTTTGCTAAAGACTTTTTTGTTTCAGCTTTTGGCTGACTGCCAAGAATTGTCTGTCTTGTTAGCTTCTGACTTTCATTCCTGCCGATGTTCTGTGGGACACGGTTATGTATTATTTACAATAAGTCGACTCGTTTGTATCACAATAATTTAAAAATGAATGTTGTAAAGCTCGCAGAAACTGGAGATTCCATGCCGACACTTGGTCTGGGAACATGGCAGGTAAAATTTCCAATTATTGAAACAATTTTTTTAAGGTAATATCAACATTTTTATCTAAAGAAAATAATTGTAAAATCCGCAGTTCTGAGAATTAGTTATCCGATTTTAACTGTTATAGGCTCCTCCAGAAATCATAGAAAAATCAGTTCGTATGGCGTTGGATTTAGGATATCGGCATATCGACACAGCGTTTAACTACAATAACGAAGAGGCTATCGGAACTGCTATTAATAAATGGATAGATGAATATAAAGGCAAGCGGGAGGATTTATTTATCACCACAAAGGTAATATACTTAATATATGTACATTTATATTCCATTAATAGTAGAAATCAAGATTTCCTACCTACACAGTAGGTAGGTAGGTAAATGATTATCTTCACCTGATATGTACTTAGAGGTACATTTGGGAACAGTTTACATACACAATAATGATCTTGACGACCTCTGTGGCGCAGCGGGCGAAGGTTCGCCTGCGACGCAAGAGGTTGTGGATTCGATTTTCGCTTCGGGACAACAAATTGTACGATCTGCAAATAATTATTCTGAGTGTCTGGGTGTGATATAATTATGTATAAAAAATGTCTATCTATGTATGTATATAATTTGAATTAATAACGTTTTTATGGTCACGTTAATTTTCAGCTTCCACATATAGGCAACAGAGCTTCCGACGTGAAACAATTCGTGAATCTGCAGCTCTCGCGTCTAAAGCTCAGTTACATAGACCTGTACTTGATCCATGTCCCATTCGGTTTCGTTCCAAATCCGTTGACGTTGAATCCAGTCGTCAACCCGGATGGCGAGTATGAACTGGATATGGATACCGACCATAACGCAATTTGGGCGGTGAGTGGCCTAATATTTGGTAGAAATAACGTTTTATCTTGTGATTCTTGTGGCTATTATCGCCAGACAGGTGAGAAGGCCCAACATAAACTTTGAATTTACTACTGGCATAGACAAATAAACCTTTATTTGACTATACTACTGGGTTGGATGTTGCTGTGTGAATTATCCAGCTATATTTATTATTTCATTGGAGAATGGCATTAAGCTTGCTGTGATACTTCTATCAGGCGTCAGTTTTAGTTTCATAGTGTTTTTTACGTACCTAATCGTAATACTCTTGACTTTTCGAATTGCATGTTATGTTCATATTGAGATAAACGGGCAATACACGAACCTTTTTACGTTGAATTTTGATCAACCGTTTCGTCCAAAAACGTGGGACTTCTTCAGGATCAAACACTGCAAGGACACGGATCACAACCGCTCGCCGGTCCGCTGTGCACTCAATATGAACTTATCAAACCACGACAGTTTATTGTATGTTATATCGTTGCAGGAAATGGAAGACTGTGTAAGAAGCGGTTTAGTCCGCAACATAGGCATATCTAATTTCAACCAGCAGCAAATCGAGGGTATCATCAGCTGCGCCACCATCCGACCTCAAGTGCTGCAAGTGGAGCTGCACGCCTACCACCAACAGCCGGAGCTTAGAGAGTTTTGTAAAGTTAACGACATTATTGTGACGGCGTATGCGCCTCTTGGTAGTCCGGGCGCGAAGGACCATTTCGTGAATAAGTATAAATACAGGTACGTACGATTAATTAAACCTGGGTACCTACTAATAAATTGACAATACGACTTACGATTTGTACCGGGAGCACTCAGAGAGAGTATTAGCGTTAGTATGTACGATAAGTATTTTTACAGGGAAACTACCTTGTAACATGAACTAGCTGCAGTAATTCTTGCCTTCTAACATAACATCTTGTAATGATTTGCAAGTTACCTACTTTTTTAAGTGTTTAAAATTTAACATGAAAACAAATGTTTCAATTATAGGCCTGAAGATTTCCCCGATGTATTAGGAGACGAAGTTGTGAACGCGATTGCTGAGACGCACGGAAAGACACCAGCGCAAATACTCCTCAACTTTCTAGTGAAAAGCAATGTTGTAGTGATTCCTAAGAGCTCCACTGCAGAAAGGCTGACGGTAAGTCAAGTTACTCTAATATATTTTCAAATTCTATTATATTTATGGTATACGAACCTCTTCGTCGATGTTTAGATGGATTTTACCGCATGAAAACCTGTACCTGCACCTCTTTCTACAAGTTAAAGCTGACACTCATAAATAATGTGTCTTTCTATCAGTAAAATAGTTAGAAAAATCGAGCCATTGTATTCAGAGAAATCTCACAAACACAATCTCACTAGGACCTTCTATAATATACATATTACAATGAAAGACTGTTCAACAACTACAACAATGCTAAAAACGTCATTTTTTTGCAGGAAAATATGCATATCTATGACTTTGACTTGTCAGAGTCCGAAAAGGAGTCTCTGAAGAACTTGGACAAGGGTGAAAGCGGCCGCATCTTCAACTTCCTGTTCTGGAAGGGGGTTGAGAACCATCCTCAATACCCCTTTCAGCTTTCTGACATTGACTCCTCCACTGTGGATGTTTAAATTAATTTAATTATATTTAACATGAAACGGATAACATACCATGATTGAAATATTTTTGAGTGATGGCTCTTGAAACAGTGTCAAAATATCGAGTATGTTACCCGTTTCATGTTAAAAACCATGATATTTTTAAAGTTAATTTAATTACTTAAAAATCTAGTCGTTCTCTACCTCCGTAACTCGTAACGTAACATACTATGACCAAAATATCATTAATTTATTTTAGCTCTAGTTATGCTCATCGTCAACATAGTTGCTTATCAATAAATGTGATATAAATTTAGGCTTTGAGTCACATGTGATAATTGAAGCAATAAAATTATATATGAAGTACTTAAGACTTTTATTAAAAAAACATGGGGCACTTGTTACAGATTTCAAGAGAGTCTGTATAACATTTTCCTTTGTAGTCTGTGTTGTAACTCGCCTCGTCTGATCATAGTGTAGATTACCTTTTGAATGGCCCTTTCTGGGTATTTCTGGCGGAGAAAGTCGTTTATATCGTCGCAGTCGGCTCGCAGGTTTCAGAACAAACCATATTGTTCTGAAACCTGCGAGCCGACTGCGAACCTGCGCTTTAGCTGTTTTTCTATACGAGTAAGCATTTCGTGGTCTTCTTCACTCGTAAATCCTTCCGCACCTGGAAATTAACAATAATTCTAAAATTTTGGATTTTATATTGGCTCTTTTGCTAGATGTAACTTCTGGCGGAAACTTGCAAAACGTTTACCAGTGTTTGAAAAATATTACACATATATTTTTCAAAAATAGAATGTAGATACTATCATGTTAATTGAAGGCAAACATCGTGAGGAAACCAGCATGTTCTGACATTCACCAACCCTCATTTGGCCAGCATGAGGAATTAGGGTTTGTTTACCTTTCTTGTCATGAGATAAATGTCCTGTGCCCCAAAAGTGGGAACGTAAATAGGAGTGATTATGGAACATCTAAGTAAGTATCAAGAAAAATACCAGCTAAACTGCCCGTCATCGCCGCATCCAGCGTGGAGACCTGGAACAGCCGCAGCGCCTCCGTGACGTGCGCCTCGCTCGCGAACGGCTGCAGCTGCATCTTCGCCATGGACTCGGAGATACGCACTATAGCTTCTAGCTGCCTGCGTGGAGATTAAGATAACATAATTCTTTATTACACATACCAATAATCAATATTTACATATAAGAACTTAAAAACTACAAAAACGTATGCGTAAATTGCGTAATGGGCGGTCTTATTGCTTAAAGCAATTTCTTCCAGACAACCTGAGGATGGAAAAAAAAACTGCAGAATGTAACTGGACGGACTTGGGGAGATAAATAATAATAAATATCGCTTTTGTTCTTTATGATATAAAATGTTAACATTATGAACAGAGCCGACCCGCCGCCAAATTAGCAAGCGGTTTTTGCTTTAATTGAAATAGACCATTAGGGATTATATAATTCTAATGGTGAAATATTCAAAAGACAGGAAATTGGTTACTGTGTGACGTCAGTCTCCTTTTCTTAAATAGGTTTCAACATGATGAAATGTGGCGTGGAGATAATTTCAAAACATAAATTATGACGGCAATTTTTTAGTTTAAATACAGATATAATGTTACCTGACAGTAATAGGAATAGAGAGTCGTTTGTCGGCCTGCCGCTCGTGCTGCGAGGCACCCGTGCGCATGAGCACGTAGCGCGCGCGCAGGCGTTCCGCCGCGGCGGCAGAAAGCCGCGGCCCGCAGCGCGCGCGGCAGAACGCTGCGTAGCGACGCAGGAGGGGTAACGGCAGTTCTCCGACCGCCGCCTCGCGCGTGGCGGCGCTGCCGCCCATGTGCACTGAGATTATGTGCTTGGCTAGGGTCTGAAAAGGTTAAAACATTTTTGTATGACGCTTGGTATAATTTATCCGCCATTTTGAAAAAAAAAACATGGCGGCCAGTGATGAAAATCGATTGTGTAGGTAGGTTTATTTAATCCCATATTGGACAGATATAAAAACTGGTACAAAGGGTTTTATCATGGATTTAAAACATGGTCTTGTAAAACCATGTTGTAATATGTAATAACACCATGTTGTAAACATGTGTTTAGTTATATAATGTCGAAGTATTTCCAAGTCCAAAAGTCTATATTTTCTATGTACTCAAACATACTCGTAGCTTATATAAATTGGATAGGTGATGGTTTCCTTTTGAACATATTTTTTGACTCTTGTCTAAAGATAAGATGATATGATTCACACAAATAACAAAATATTGAACTTGGATTCTTACAATGTCTCTGTTCTGATCGTGCTCGTCCTTGACTATGAAGATCATGTCGAAGCGCGACAGGATGGTGGGCATGAAGTCGATGTTGTCGTCCGCCTTCGTGTCGTCCCAGCGACCGAACACGGAGTTGTACTTACAATGTCTCTGTTCTGATCGTGCTCGTCCTTGACTATGAAGATCATGTCGAAGCGCGACAGGATGGTGGGCATGAAGTCGATGTTGTCGTCCGCCTTCGTGTCGTCCCAGCGACCGAACACGGAGTTGTACTTACAATGTCTCTGTTCTGATCGTGCTCGTCCTTGACTATGAAGATCATGTCGAAGCGCGACAGGATGGTGGGCATGAAGTCGATGTTGTCGTCCGCCTTCGTGTCGTCCCAGCGACCGAACACGGAGTTGTACTTACAATGTCTCTGTTCTGATCGTGCTCGTCCTTGACTATGAAGATCATGTCGAAGCGCGACAGGATGGTGGGCATGAAGTCGATGTTGTCGTCCGCCTTCGTGTCGTCCCAGCGACCGAACACGGAGTTGTACTTACAATGTCTCTGTTCTGATCGTGCTCGTCCTTGACTATGAAGATCATGTCGAAGCGCGACAGGATGGTGGGCATGAAGTCGATGTTGTCGTCCGCCTTCGTGTCGTCCCAGCGACCGAACACGGAGTTGTACTTACAATGTCTCTGTTCTGATCGTGCTCGTCCTTGACTATGAAGATCATGTCGAAGCGCGACAGGATGGTGGGCATGAAGTCGATGTTGTCGTCCGCCTTCGTGTCGTCCCAGCGACCGAACACGGAGTTGTACTTACAATGTCTCTGTTCTGATCGTGCTCGTCCTTGACTATGAAGATCATGTCGAAGCGCGACAGGATGGTGGGCATGAAGTCGATGTTGTCGTCCGCCTTCGTGTCGTCCCAGCGACCGAACACGGAGTTGTACTTACAATGTCTCTGTTCTGATCGTGCTCGTCCTTGACTATGAAGATCATGTCGAAGCGCGACAGGATGGTGGGCATGAAGTCGATGTTGTCGTCCGCCTTCGTGTCGTCCCAGCGACCGAACACGGAGTTGTACTTACAATGTCTCTGTTCTGATCGTGCTCGTCCTTGACTATGAAGATCATGTCGAAGCGCGACAGGATGGTGGGCATGAAGTCGATGTTGTCGTCCGCCTTCGTGTCGTCCCAGCGACCGAACACGGAGTTGTACTTACAATGTCTCTGTTCTGATCGTGCTCGTCCTTGACTATGAAGATCATGTCGAAGCGCGACAGGATGGTGGGCATGAAGTCGATGTTGTCGTCCGCCTTCGTGTCGTCCCAGCGACCGAACACGGAGTTGTACTTACAATGTCTCTGTTCTGATCGTGCTCGTCCTTGACTATGAAGATCATGTCGAAGCGCGACAGGATGGTGGGCATGAAGTCGATGTTGTCGTCCGCCTTCGTGTCGTCCCAGCGACCGAACACGGAGTTGTACTTACAATGTCTCTGTTCTGATCGTGCTCGTCCTTGACTATGAAGATCATGTCGAAGCGCGACAGGATGGTGGGCATGAAGTCGATGTTGTCGTCCGCCTTCGTGTCGTCCCAGCGACCGAACACGGAGTTGTACTTACAATGTCTCTGTTCTGATCGTGCTCGTCCTTGACTATGAAGATCATGTCGAAGCGCGACAGGATGGTGGGCATGAAGTCGATGTTGTCGTCCGCCTTCGTGTCGTCCCAGCGACCGAACACGGAGTTGTACTTACAATGTCTCTGTTCTGATCGTGCTCGTCCTTGACTATGAAGATCATGTCGAAGCGCGACAGGATGGTGGGCATGAAGTCGATGTTGTCGTCCGCCTTCGTGTCGTCCCAGCGACCGAACACGGAGTTGTACTTACAATGTCTCTGTTCTGATCGTGCTCGTCCTTGACTATGAAGATCATGTCGAAGCGCGACAGGATGGTGGGCATGAAGTCGATGTTGTCGTCCGCCTTCGTGTCGTCCCAGCGACCGAACACGGAGTTGTACTTACAATGTCTCTGTTCTGATCGTGCTCGTCCTTGACTATGAAGATCATGTCGAAGCGCGACAGGATGGTGGGCATGAAGTCGATGTTGTCGTCCGCCTTCGTGTCGTCCCAGCGACCGAACACGGAGTTGTACTTACAATGTCTCTGTTCTGATCGTGCTCGTCCTTGACTATGAAGATCATGTCGAAGCGCGACAGGATGGTGGGCATGAAGTCGATGTTGTCGTCCGCCTTCGTGTCGTCCCAGCGACCGAACACGGAGTTGTACTTACAATGTCTCTGTTCTGATCGTGCTCGTCCTTGACTATGAAGATCATGTCGAAGCGCGACAGGATGGTGGGCATGAAGTCGATGTTGTCGTCCGCCTTCGTGTCGTCCCAGCGACCGAACACGGAGTTTGCTGCCGCTAACACGGAGCAGCGAGAGTTCAGGGTTGTTGTGATACCGGCCTGAAAAGAAGAAAGGTCTTTAACGAAAGCAAACTTCAATGTAAACTGCAAAGTAATAATAATTTTACCTTTGCAATAGATATGGTCTGCTGCTCCATGGCCTCGTGTATGGCGACGCGGTCGTCCTCGCGCATCTTGTCGAACTCGTCGATGCAGACGACGCCGCCGTCCGCCAGCACCATCGCGCCGCCCTCCATCACGAAGTTACGCTGTTCAACATTAATAATAAATCAATTAAATTACTCTGGATTGTGCCTACAACCTGTGATTATAATAACCCCTATTTATGTTCCACTACACACACAAACAGCTGGGACACTATGTCTTCACTCTTGACGAATGGTTAATATAACTGATACAGATTAGGCCATAATTCACCATGCTGATAAGTGCAGGTTGATCAACCTAAAATAGTGGTCCTCATGCCAAGTATTATTTAACTTTTAAATTGGAAACACGATTTCTATCTATCAATTCTATCTATAACGATTTCTATATATTCCTAAGTATCTAAAGGTGTTAATACTTGCGACAGTTACCTAACTACTGCATTCATTATCGTTCTCTACTTTATCTGTACACCACGGTTTTATTATATTTTTAAGTAGTAGTATATGGGTCAGAAGGTTGTCTGGAAGAAATCGTCGAAAGGCCGCCCATTGTATCACTTTATTATGTACCTATATTTTTTGTAATGTGTTTTTTGGTGTGTAATAAGATAATTGTATTGTATTATATGGGTTGTAATGTTAACACTCACACTGCCCGGGTCCCGGATGACGGAGGCGGTGAGTCCGGCCGCGCTGGAGCCCTTGCCCGACGTGTAGACGCCGATGGGCGCCACCTTCTCTACGAACTTGAGCAGCTGAGACTTGGCGGTGCCGGGGTCTCCCAGCAGCAGGATGTTGATGTCTCCGCGCCGGGTCAGGCCGTCGGGCAGGCGTTTACGGGCGCCTGTTGAGATGTTACTTTATTGTATATTAACGTTAACCTGCTTTGTGAGAGACTGGTACCTATAGAAGGTTTGAAAACCTGTGTTACATGTCACCAGTTCTCTCGCTTCGCTGATGAATAACAATTAATATGGGGTTAAATGTAAATAATAGAAAGATTTCTATCAGTGGAAGTTGTTAAAACTTATACATCCATCCTTATGAAGCAAATTCAAATTATAATCAATTTATTTCAGACAACATTAATTATAATACAAGAATACAAGTAACAGCGTACATATAATGAGTATTAACACACAAAAACGAAATGTACAAAAATCAATTATTTAGACTTAAGAAGCGACTTGAAGTGAAGCGTTTAACAAAATAAAAGCTTATAACAAAAGGTGCTAGTATGACGTTCTTACCTCCGAACAACAGCGCAGCAATCGCCTTCTTCATATCCACAGCGCCGAACACGCTGGGCGCTATGGATCGGGCGATCCGCTCGTAGATATCGGGCGAGGCGGCGAGGCGGCGGAACTGCTCCTCCTCCTCGGCCGTGAAGGGGCGCAGTCCTCCCGTGACCCCCTCCTCGGCTGTGAGGCCCACGGCGCGGAGGTAGGAGGAGCGGACGCCTACTGAACCTTTGTCTCGCCCTTCTTTCTGGAAGGTTGTAATGGAACTTTATTATGGGGTTATGCGATATAATTCAACCATATAATAGGTAATTCAGGATTTTAAGTGTACCGCCCGATGCCCGATGCCCATGCATAAGTACGAATTGACCAGTGACTGATAGTTGAGTGAATGAGGATATATAGTATTTAAAGATTGGCTTGGGAGTAAATGGAAAGTAATATAACATATAACGCAGGCAAGCGCTCATGAGCTTCTTAGTAAACACTTCGCAGTTCATCTCGCCTTGCGGGATACTCTCAGTATGAGCTACTTACTCCAATCTTAGAGATTTTCTTGACGGAGTAGATGCCGAGCACAGTGACCCGCGCGCCGGGCGCGACCCTCTCGCACAGCACGCGCTCGCAGTACACCGTCAGGTGGCGCGGCATCTCGCCTTGCGGGATACTCTCAGTATGCGCTACTTACTCCAATCTTAGAGATCTTCTTGATGGAGTAGATGCCGAGCACAGTGACCCGCGCGCCGGGCGCGACCCTCTCGCACATCACGCGCTCGCAGTACACCGTCAGGTGGCGCGGCATCTCGCCTTGCGGGATACTCTCAGTATGCGCTACTTACTCCAATCTTAGAGATCTTCTTGATGGAGTAGATGCCGAGCACAGTGACCCGCGCGCCGGGCGCGACCCTCTCGCACAGCACGCGCTCGCAGTACACCGTCAGGTGGCGCGGCATCTCGCCTTGCGGGATACTCTCAGTATGCGCTACTTACTCCAATCTTAGAGATCTTCTTGATGGAGTAGATGCCGAGCACAGTGACCCGCGCGCCGGGCGCGACCCTCTCGCACATCACGCGCTCGCAGTACACCGTCAGGTGGCGCGGCATCTCGCCTTGCGGGATACTCTCAGTATGCGCTACTTACTCCAATCTTAGAGATCTTCTTGATGGAGTAGATGCCGAGCACAGTGACCCGCGCGCCGGGCGCGACCCTCTCGCACAGCACGCGCTCGCAGTACACCGTCAGGTGGCGCGGCATCTCGCCTTGCGGGATACTCTCAGTATGCGCTACTTACTCCAATCTTAGAGATCTTCTTGATGGAGTAGATGCCGAGCACAGTGACCCGCGCGCCGGGCGCGACCCTCTCGCACATCACGCGCTCGCAGTACACCGTCAGGTGGCGCGGCATCTCGCCTTGCGGGATACTCTCAGTATGCGCTACTTACTCCAATCTTAGAGATCTTCTTGATGGAGTAGATGCCGAGCACAGTGACCCGCGCGCCGGGCGCGACCCTCTCGCACATCACGCGCTCGCAGTACACCGTCAGGTGGCGCGGCATCTCGCCTTGCGGGATACTCTCAGTATGCGCTACTTACTCCAATCTTAGAGATCTTCTTGATGGAGTAGATGCCGAGCACAGTGACCCGCGCGCCGGGCGCGACCCTCTCGCACATCACGCGCTCGCAGTACACCGTCAGGTGGCGCGGCATCTCGCCTTGCGGGATACTCTCAGTATGCGCTACTTACTCCAATCTTAGAGATCTTCTTGATGGAGTAGATGCCGAGCACAGTGACCCGCGCGCCGGGCGCGACCCTCTCGCACAGCACGCGCTCGCAGTACACCGTCAGGTGGCGCGGCATCTCGCCTTGCGGGATACTCTCAGTATGCGCTACTTACTCCAATCTTAGAGATCTTCTTGATGGAGTAGATGCCGAGCACAGTGACCCGCGCGCCGGGCGCGACCCTCTCGCACAGCACGCGCTCGCAGTACACCGTCAGGTGGCGCGGCATCTCGCCTTGTGGGATACTTTCAGGGGCCTCTTGCAGTTTTATCACCTGGAAACACAGATATTCACTTTATTATTCTTACCAGAGAAACCACCCAAACCTACGAGCGGGCCTACTAACCATCCCAGTGTAACTATACGCCGACTCAAAAAGCGACGGGATATTTTCGACCAAGAATAAAAAGAGGTCTGCTCCAATGGGAACACAGCCTTACATGCCAAAACACTCAACCTGATCACTCAATCTGCTTATAATCTCAAAGACTGACCGCAAGTTACAATCACAAAAAATATCCTACCAAAGACTGCAGCCTGACTGAGATGAGCCACATGCAGTATTTGTGAAGTTAGTTGTTAACAAATATATAACCATGTGCATTCCACAAAAAGGATTATTCACCTGATAATCAATGCACTTGCACTTGTCTGGGATGATGAAGTATGGGTCCAGGGGGCATTTTGGTCTTCCTGCTTGTTCTCTGAAATTGAAAAATAAAGTATTAATTGGTAATAATTAGTATTAATACATTTCAAGGAGGGATCAGATTATGTTAGAATAATTATTTAATGAGTGTCCTTACGTGTTGCATTTCCGTGGCATCACATAACCTTCTAATCCCGGCTTCACAGGTAAGTTTGGGATGATGTTGCGACAAGATCTACATTGAATGGATATCTTTGTAGCCTTTGCTTTTATTGCTGATGCTGATATCACAATGCCTGGGATTTTCACAAGACGAGATACTGTTTCAGACTGAAAGTAAATGTGATATGGAATTTAGTATCAGGGTTGTTAAGGTTTCTTTTACTGGCAAACAGCTATGTTTATATCACTTTCAAATGTTAGTTATATATGTTTATAATTGTATGTTGTATTTGTATTGTTTTCCTATGCCCTACAAGCTTTTAAGTCTTCAAGCCAAAAGTAACTTTTTAAAGCAGTCAATATGTTATTAAGGTAGGTGACCTAACACAATATTTTAGGAACATAACTAGGTAACTTAAATAAAATTCTGTGAACTTTATTTTTTTTATAGACATGTTTGATAATAACAGATTTACCTTGAGTTCTCGCAGATTGGCTGCATGTGCATCAGAAGAGAGCAAAACCTGTATGTCTTCAACCTTTTCTTCACCCTCAGGTCTCGGTGCTGTTAGCTCATCTGCCAACTATGAAACACAGATCTATTATTAGGGTTCAATCAGGATCAGGAAAGATAAAACATAATAAACCTCTAGAAAATTTTCACATAGAATGGGTTTAGTAAGCAAAATTAAGACAGCACCTATCAGCAGGATGAATAGTATGATTCTTGGGACTGTGGTGTTGTCCCATTAATCATAATATAGACAGTAGTTACTACCTACCTCTTTAGCAGCCTCTTCCAATATGGGTAAGTGTTCCGTGGGTTTCTTGTACAGTTTCTCTGCAAGCACTTCATCAAAACTGGATAGGTCTTCAATGTTTATTTCAACCCAATAATTGGTCAAATTGTAGTTTCGCTTCAGAGCATCTCTATTATCAAAAAAGAAATGTTGACTCAATTATAAATTACATACTTAGTACCTAGGTATAGTAAAACCATTTCTAAAATGAACGCCCCTCCACCAAATTCTGTATTTTTTTTTCTGTGTATTCTGTTTTTCTGTATTTCCTCTCACACGTTGAAATCATCACGGTTTTGTGGAGGGGAGTTCATTTTTAGAATGGTTTTACTATACTTGTATCTTGTGATATGGAAGAGATTATTATAAATAATGAACAAGTTATCTTCAGAAAATCATAGCGATTATACAATATTTACCTGTATTTATAGTCGAAATTGCCTGTATGGAACTGTCTTATAAATTCTTTGAATTTCTTCTTTACCGCTTGCAGGTTAAGTTGATCTTGAGATTCATTCTCTTCGACACCAAAATTGTCAGAGAAAAACACTCCAGGATCGTCGAAGCCTTCCATTTCACAATAGTTGATGAGAATTAGATGGTAAAGGAACAGCAAACAATTATATTGTTTGTTTTTGGAGAGAAATGCGACGGCGCTGGACTGGTGGCTTTGTTTTGTTTACCGATTTTTCGCGCGTTAATTGACTTTGACATTGACAGAAATAACAGACGTCGCTTTATTCATCACAGACAAAACAGAGGCTACGTTCCATTTTAAAGCGAATGCACAAGCGCAGTAAAACAAATGCGCACAATCCAATGAGCTGGATGCGATTAGTAAAATGAATAAATAAATAAAAATAAATAAATATTACTGGACAATTTCACACAGTGACATCTAGCCCCGTAGTAAGCTCGAAAAAAAAAATGGACCGACATTGTGCACAGGGAGAATTGATTGATTGATTAACGCACATGACAAGCACAAACTGCATGCTGTTTTACCTGTTATCGGTTACCCGTTGAGAAACGAAACGTTAATGTCTACGCTCTATGGTTTATATTTTGGCTCCAAATTTGAAACCCTGGTTGTTATGGCAACGCTGTACATAGTTGTTTGTTTTGTCACCAACCGTATAAAAATATACAGTAAATGTTGACAAAAACAATTTATTTCTCAAAATATAGTAATAAATAGAATGTTCATAATGAAGTTAGTTTAGTAAGTGCTTTCTATCGTTGAAGCAGCCATTCTTCTACGAGGAATATGGCAGATGTAAGTAGCTGTATAAAACCTATTCATATTTATCTGAATTGGGGGAGTAGGTATGTGTTAGATTTCTATGTGTTCCTCATTAAAATAATTACCTATTACTACTTATTCTAGAAAGAAGAAGCCGATACTCGCCTGGAGTTCCTGAGCGAGTATTTAATCAAGACTCTAAAGCAGAAGATCGAGAAATGGAATAAATTCATTACTGGAGATGAAAGGGTAACTATAAAATGATATTTGTAATTTTCTTTAAATCATGTTTACCCAAATGGTTCGACGTTACGACATTTAATTTCACTAGCGCACTCTCAGTGAATTTTGCTGCCTGTGAACTTACACACAAGGTAGTAAGGTACTTACTACGAGGCTAGATAAATTATAATTATAAAATAAATATTAATTTCTAGTTAAATTGAAAGGTTGCTGTGTAAATTGCCTAATACCTACATTTTCCCTCAGTAAATAGTCTGCCGATATCCTGCTTTCTGCCAATTTTCAGCTAAATCAATTAGGCCAATATTAAGTTATAAATAGTGTAACTAACACGACTTACTTAAATTTATAGAGATTAAATGCTGACTTTATTATGTATGTCGGGGCAGACAAAAACATCGTTTGAAATATGACTCAGAACTTGTTTGTACCGCGCGAATCGCACTACGGGTTGCGGCGCGCCGACACCATTACTTCTTGTAAAACTGGTTCGGCCGCATCGCGCTACGGGTTGAGGCGCCTCGCAAGGCCTGTTACTTGAAAAACTGGTTCAGACCGCTTTAATTCCTTTAAATACGACCGTCGGCCGAGCTAGCATATCATTCTTGTTTGAGCCGTTGGACGGAACAGTGCTTTGTTATAAATAAATGTATTCTTGTTCGAGTAGTCGGTTTGAACAGTTCTCTGTTTGCAGTAAATTCATTTGTTGTCCGTAATAAATTAATAATAATAATCTGTTGGTAATAAATTGATTCGCTGGACCGAAACATTGTAAAATGGAATAAATAATGGACGTTTCTTCGTGGTTTTATTATCAACATAAAGACGACTGTGACGTTAGACCTGGTGACGTCATAACCATCTAGAAGCCCTCCTGATAAACACACACTCCTCGACATCCTACGCATCTCTCTACACGACATCAGAAGTGGGATAAGAGACCTGAACAAGTGGGATAACAGACCTGAACAAGTGGGATAACAGACCTGAACAAGTGAGATCCGAACTTCGATAGATCTGAACCTCGATAGCCTTGAGACTGTACGCACAGTCCAAGACAAAGAAGAAGGCAAACCATACTGACGTCAAATTTTGGAACTACCTGCACCTTTATAAAATGATGCAAAAACTGACCCAAGAACAAGAAGAAGACTTAGTTAAACCATACTAACGTCAGAGTTTTGGAACTACCTGCATCTTTATAAAATGATGCAAAAACTGACCAAGAAGATAGCTTAGTTAAACCATACTGACGACATATTTTTGGAACTACCTGCATCTTTATAAAATGATGCAAAAACTGACCTAAGACCAAGAAGATGGCTTAGTTAAACCATACTGACGACATATTTTTGGAACTACCTGCTTCTTTATAAAATGATGCAAAAACTGACCCAAGACCAAGAAGATGGCTTAGTTAAACTATACTGACGACATATTTTTGGAACTACCTGCGTCTTTATAAAATGATGCAAAAACTGACCCAAGACCAAGATGCCGAGCAAACAAACAATTGACAATCATACTGACGTCAGTTTTGAAACTACCTGCATCTTTAAAAAGTGATGAAAACAAAATTGATGAAACGCAAATCGGTCAGGACTTAGCCGAGCAAATAAACAATAGACGATCATAGTTTTGAAACTACCTGCATCTTTATAAAGTGATCAAATAAATGATGGAACGCAAATTGATCAGGAAAAAGCCGAGCAAATCAATAATTGGATCAAAATTCCAATGAGAATTCCTACGAACCCCTTCTATGAAATATTCTTCAAGAACTAATTAAGTTTCTTTTACAGATTCACTTCCGCACTACGAGTACTTGATGATATACTCCGAGAGGCAGATGCATAGCACGCACTGCCTGTCAGTAGGGCTGTGTTGGTGGAAGAAGACGATGCACTAGGCCCTCAAAACACTACTGCAAGCGAGCCCGTGCTATCCACCTCCCATGCTAGACTGCCTGAGCAAGACTCCGACTGAAACAAAAGTTAAGTTGATCATCTTTATAAATTTTCCCCAGAACTCTTACCCTCCGAGAACCCTTACCCTCCGAGACCTTACCTATTCTTCATTAAAACTTTGTTGCAACTCGATGGAGTTGTAAACAGATACCAAACTCAAAAGCAAATCTCTTTGTTTCAGACAGCTGCAGACTAGGCAGGTGCAGAGCGTGCACCGCCTGTCAGTTATTTCCGCACTAAGAGGACCTCTTTGAGAGGCAGATGCAGAGCGCGCACTGCCTGTCAGTATGGCCGAGTAGGCGGATGATTACGATCCTGTAATTCTACCATGCAGCACTTCTACTAAGCAAGTAACGTAAACTTTAAGCAATGTGCAACCAAAACAAACAAACAAAAGAAAGAAAAAGAAAGAAAAGAAGAAAAAAAAAAAATTTTGGCGAACTGTAGATTTTACACAAACTAGACTAACAAACTAAGTAATAAAATACGGATTATGATCTTAAACATCAAATAAGAAATCAGTTTGTGTAACTGAGTCAAAAACAATTTAAATAACTGTATGTCCTAGTAAAACATTTTCAGTGCCTCTGGGGACCCCAGCATCGACCTTTCAAATTATCCTTTATCCCCTGTGGACCACGGTGTAGTATAGCCGCCCAGACCACAGCATCGACCTACCCGTGAGACTTATTTTAAAAATTAAAAAACAATGTAAGTGCGTGGAGCATAAACATTGATAAAAATAATAACATAACTCGCTCACTGTCCGCTTTCGTTATCCATTATCCTAATAAACAAAATTTAACTATCATGTTTTAAATTATCGCTGATAATTTGGTGTTTGAGATCAACTTCCTACCTTCTACTAACCTCTAAGAAAAATTCTACTTTATGAGAAATTCCAAGAGTACCTTAATAACCATGCAAGTACGAGGAGTGCAAGCATTGGCCATAAAATTATAAAACAATGTAAATACGTGGAGCATGAACATTGATAACAATAATAATAACTCACTCACTGTCAGTTTTCCTTATTCATTTTTCTAATAAACATTCTAAGTACTATGTTTTAAACTTTCGCTGATAATTTGGTGGTTGAGATCCAATTATCAGAACAAATAACCTTGCACCAAATTATCAGCTAGTGTACCTTTGAATGGATACCTAGCTCAGAGAAACTTTTTCATCTTTTTCAGAAAAACGACTGGTGCAGAGCGCGCACCATCTATCAGTATGGCCGTGTCGGGGCAGACAAAAACATCGTTTGAAATATGACTCAGAACTTGTTTGTACCGCGCGAATCGCACTACGGGTTGCGGCGCGCCGACACCATTACTTCTTGTAAAACTGGTTCGGCCGCATCGCGCTACGGGTTGAGGCGCCTCGCAAGGCCTGTTACTTGAAAAACTGGTTCAGACCGCTTTAATTCCTTTAAATACGACCGTCGGCCGAGCTAGCATATCATTCTTGTTTGAGCCGTTGGACGGAACAGTGCTTTGTTATAAATAAATGTATTCTTGTTCGAGTAGTCGGTTTGAACAGTTCTCTGTTTGCAGTAAATTCATTTGTTGTCCGTAATAAATTAATAATAATAATCTGTTGGTAATAAATTGATTCGCTGGACCGAAACATTGTAAAATGGAATAAATAATGGACGTTTCTTCGTGGTTTTATTATCAACATAAAGACGACTGTGACGTTAGACCTGGTGACGTCATAACCATCTAGAAGCCCTCCTGATAAACACACACTCCTCGACATCCTACGCATCTCTCTACACGACATGTAATATAATGATACCTAACTTTTGTATTGTTCTTCGTAGCACATTCTGTTCAGATGGTTTGAAAATAAGCAACAAAACTTGTTGGTTTTTCGCATGAACACTGCTGGTCTGCTAACTTGCTCGCTAGTTTTCCCTCCTATGAGCAGAGGTAAAATGGTCTATTTTATAAGGAATGAAGAATTGCAAATTACTCCGGTAAATTTTCGAAAGGTAATAATTAACCTATGTTTACCTAATTTATTTATGTAACTTCTCTGTTTTGACCTTAATCTTAATCCTTTTTTATTTTGTATTACTCTATTTAAACGAGAAACTGCCCGTAGTGATTAAACCTTCCAAAAATCTTGTGAGCATTGTGATAGATGCGCAGTAACAACGATTTTGATTACCTCTTTTTTAGATTGTAACAATCGGAGAGATGTCAGGTAATGTCTTGTTAGACCTGGCTGTGTTAGCCGACGAGGTGATCGGACCGATGCTGTGCAATCCTGAGAACCAGAAAGGCTGGCCTAAGATCGTCGCCACTGATATGAAGAGGCACGTTAATGATCTGAGAAATTTGATGCATCAGGTATGTCTTAGGATCTACCTAACATTTTGTACACAGTTTTGTGCTTCGAAACTGTAGATACAGAATACATGCATAAATATTTCAGCTGAAAGGAGATATGATGAGCCAGGTTATGCTTCCAATGCCAGATGGTGTTGAAAATATCTTTCATGCGGAGGCTAGATTGAAAGAAAGGTATTAACCAATATTGCTCATTAAATTATTTTATATGTAACTTCCTATTGATTCTAATATAAATGTGAATTACAGTGAAGGGGAAGAGGTAGATTTGAATCTTAAAACAAACATCGAAGGTGCTATTATTAAATGGACACAACAAGTTCACGATCTCCTAAAAGAAGATTCATATATCGGTAAGTGAAGATTCATATCCGGTATCCCTAGCTACACACACTAAGGTTTCCATTAGCTTTGTTTGGTACATATTATATTGAGCAACCAAGTTCTTAACTTAAACGTTATTGCCCTTTTAAAACCATATAATACTAGCAACACCACGGTAACACCGAGAATTACCTAATCTTTTTCGACTTCACAAACGTACGTTTAATCAGGAAGGCCGAGTTTCTAACAGTTGTAAAAATGAGTAGAGTCACATAAATGATGGTTGAAGTAGGTAACTATCTGTCCAGCATTCAAACGCACCAAGTTCCCTCTGCCGGGGATGGACGTGGACTTCTACGCGCAGCGCCTGCGCAACCTGGAGGGGATCTTCTCTCAGCTGCGCGACCCGCGCGTCAAACGCATGGCGCACTACCTGGAGGACACGCGCAGCGTCTACTTCAGCTGCTTCAAGACTATGCTCGCTAATGTCGTTGCTGGTTAGTGTCCATCCAAAGGTTGCCTGGCAGAAATTTAGTGCCGCTTTTAGTGATAAGGCCGCCCATTGTAACATTATATGTACTTATGTTTTTTGTAATGTATTTTTGTTTTTTGGTGTGATCACTAATTTGCTTTATTCTTGGTCCTTACACTACATTAGATTACATTCTTACATTCGATTCTTAAAGCTCTATGTACACAGGATGTATTCTATGAAATAATCATGGGTTATTTTTGTTATTTTGACTCTTCTGGTCGTTGCTATAATTTGTGTTTCTAAGTTAGTGTATAACAGTCACAAAGATATCATATAAGACCTCTATTAACTTTCCAAGTAGTGAGATAATAAATTTAGGGTCAATTTAAAATTGAAGGGGAGGCCTATGTTGATATATACTTTTTAGTTTACCTATGTAAGCAATGGACGTTCGGCGTCTGAAATGATGATAAAAACTTTCCTACTTCTATTTTTCAGCGATCGTGGAGTGTCGAGATATCTACGTGTATCAGAGGCCCCTGCTGTACCACTTCGAAACATACGAAGCCACGGACTTTGTAGACTCCAAACCTCTCGTTAGACCCATGTTCCACTGCATCGGCCTTCTTTGGGGGAATTCCAGATATTTCTGTAACGTAGAGAAACTAATTCGTAAGTTGGTTTATTAACACTTTACATAAAATAATAGTTCCTGAGAATTTATCGATTAATGAAAACTTCGTTTTTTCAGCTTTACTGCGAGAAGTATGCAATATGCTGATCCAACAATGTACGAACTCAATCGATCCGCCTTCTATATTTCAAGGGGAGCCTGATGAGCAATTGCTGAAAATCCGGAAAGCACTTAGTATTCTGAATCACTTCGTGTAAGTAACGAGTATCTTTTTCTGTTAATCAGTTCTCATCTCATTCATGAACTGAATTGATATCCGATCTTGCAGGACTGTAATTTTCAAGTTTTAGCGTGTAGCGTTTTTCATACCCTGTCCTGACATGATTTTGGGCATAAAACATAAGTCAATCAAAACCGTTTCACTTATTATACCATCTTTTGCCTTTATTAGACATTTAGCTAGAAGTATTCCTAGTGTTTCAAGAATACCCAAGGATACCCTAGATTCTAGGGTATTCCAATTCCTGGTCCTATTCCAATTCATTGATCTGGGGCATAAATCAAATAAACAATCTCGATTATTATAAAATTTCCAGCGATACATACGAAATGAACCGCGACAAAGTGACGACGTTCTTCCCGCCCGGCGTGCTCCCGGTGCGGTGGTCGTTCGACTTCGACCGCGTGTTCATGCGCTTCAACGTGTACGTGAAACGGCTGAAGCTGATCGAACAGATCCTCGAGGCTACTGTGGAGATATTGAAGCTGGAGAAAGTAGAGTTTTCAGGGTTGAGAGGGAAGACTCTTAGTTCGGACTGCATGAAGGTATCTGTTGGTTTTGTTCGGAACCAATATTTATTGTTTACCAGTTTATAAGGTCTTACATACTTGATAGATTCAAATAGGCACTGTGTTAGATCAGAATATATCTAGCTTTAATAATTTCAGTTTGTTGCTTATTTTTAATCATTTCATTATATTATATTACTTCTATTTAGGGGCTCAACAACTCGCTATTTTGTAATTTTAAAGGACTACTGTTAGAACTACCCTGCGAAATAGAATTACATATGTTACTCTAAATTTAGTTATCTGTCTCCCAATCAGCAGTTCGCCAGTCCCATATTTTGTTAATTTTGAGTTTTTTCTGATTGGGAGACAGATAACTAAATGTAGAGTACATTTAGTTATCTGTCTCCCAATCAGCAGTTCGCCAGTCCCATATTTTGTTAATTTTGAGTTTTTTCTGATTGGGAGACAGATAACTAAATGTAGAGTACATTTAGTTATCTGTCTCCCAATCAGCAGTTCGCCAGTCCCATATTTTGTTAATTTTGAGTTTTTTCTGATTAGCAGTTCGCCAGTCCCATATTTTGTTAATTTTGAGTTTTTTCTGATTGGGAGACAGATAACTAAATGTAGAGTACATTTAGTTATCTGTCTCCCAATCAGCAGTTCGCCAGTCCCATATTTTGTTAATTTTGAGTTTTTTCTGATTGGGAGACAGATAACTAAATGTAGAGTACATTTAGTTATCTGTCTCCCAATCAGCAGTTCGCCAGTCCCATATTTTGTTAATTTTGAGTTTTTTCATACAAATATACAATTTCAACAGTAGTTATGTTAAAAGAGAGAGATCAAACATTACCCTGGGTTTCACCAGCGTAATGTTTGATCTCTTCTTTACCTTCTTGAAATTTTTAGGTGCTTGATGAATACTCATTGAAGTATTCCTATCTTGGCAACATCGATTACGACCCAGCTGATCCAGAGAATAACTCATTTCTGGCAGATTTTGATATGCACATGGGAGTTCTGGAAGACGTGGATCGGAGATTGGCTTCTCTCTTCTCACAGGGATTGGATGAATGCCATAACTTAGAGCATTTTTTTAAGGTAGGAGAAGTCATCACATTTAGAATCCTACTTTTTTGTTTGATTCGTGAAACGTATAAACCAAATAGCCTATGTTTTTCTCATGAGTGCAGTGTTATATCGTGTGGTGAAGCCAAGCCGTGATTTTAGGTGGACTTTTCTCAAAAGTGGTGGGTTCGAACCCCGCTTGCAGATGTTTGGTGTGAATTGTCCAGAATCTAACCCTCAACCTCCTGCGTCGCGGGCAGACCTTCGTCCGCTGTGTAGATTTTTACTAAACATTCAGTTTAACAGTGAAGGGAAAGATCGTGAGGAAACCTACGGCTTGTTATAGACGTATAGTTTCTTTGAATACCGTGCATGAAAAGATTTGGTATTGGGCTATATTGGCTATTAGATATTCCTGTATGTATGATTGTATTATAATTGCAGTTCTTTCAAATTATCGGAGATCTGTTCCATCGCCCCATTATAAAAGCGGAACTAAAGCCTAAACTGCCCAGGCTGCTAGATTTAATGCACGTGAACTTGGATGACGTTAAAGAAATCTTCGACGAAGAGATGGCCGTAAGTACCTACTCATAATTTACTCTTGTTTATAACATGACATGAGAAGAACATTGTGTGAGGGTCAATCATCGAAATTGGTTCTACAGAGCCTAGGTGTTCTACTTGTAGATATTTTGTTGTGTAGCGGTTAAAAGAAAATGATACAATCTTACAGCTATCGCTTTTCACTGTATAAATGAATTACGATTCAGTGTTTTATTCAAATTATTTCCGTCTCTGTGTCGTCTTCTCTATCTAGATCTAAAGAATTCATTCCAAACAAAAGATAAATTGCAGTTGCTCAAATCTCGCTTAAAGTCTACGTACCTAATAACCGACGGTTGAACGCCGAGAGAAACAAGCTGCAGAGAGAGATAAACCATAAATGATAATATTGCAAAAATGAGATGACTCTGTAATACCAACATGATTTAAAATCACAGTTACAGTAGTCCTTAAGGTTCCTTAATTTCTCTGTGAGCTAATTATTATGTTGAATTGTAGAAATTGACGAAAGGCCCCGAGAGACCTATGGTAGATAGTTACTTGCCGCCGGTAGCCGGAATGTTGTGGTGGATCTATAAGTTGAGGAGGAGGATACAGAATCCAATGGAAGAATTTATATTGTTTGAAGATCCGTGAGTACTTTATACGTTAAGTTAGATAATTTGGTACTCAATCATTTATTGCATTTGTGTGGTAGCTACTCGAATGCAATTAATAATCGATCTCCAGTCGTATTAGCATAAAACCCATTGTATTTGATAGACGACCTCTGTGGCGCAGCGGGCGAAGGTCCGCCTGCGACGCAAGAGTTTGCGGGTCCGATTCCCGCCTCGGGACAACAGTTTGTATGATCTGAAAATATTTGTTCCGGGCTCTGGGTGTTATATATGTCTTATAAAAATATCTATCTATGTATGTATATTCTATTAAGTATATCAGAAATCTAGCACCCGTAACACAAGCTTAGAGCTTATCACGGGGCTAGATGTTGCTGTGTGTATTTATGTGTATTGTATTTGCATTTAGCGTAATAGAAACGGAATACGCGACGTACATGAAGCAGAAGCACAACGAGATGCTGGGCTACCTGAACCAGGTGGAGGAGCGCCAGTTCAAGGCGTGGTGCGCCACCGTGCCCGCCGTCTGCAAGACGCACCTCGCCAAGAACCTCATCTATAGGGACCCGCCGTTTGTCAGGAATAACTTTAGCCCTGAGGTAATATGAATGAATGTTTATTTGCATTTAGCGTGATAGAGACGGAATACGCGACGTACATGAAGCAGAAGCACAACGAGATGCTGGGCTACCTGAACCAGGTGGAGGAGCGCCAGTTCAAGGCGTGGTGCGCCACCGTGCCCGCCGTCTGCAAGACGCACCTCGCCAAGAACCTCATCTATAGGGACCCGCCGTTTGTCAGGAATAACTTTAGCCCTGAGGTAATATGAACGAATGAATGTTTATTTTGAATGAAGTTTATTTATTCATATAGCTAAATCTAATTTACAACCATATTGTACTATTAAACCCATAATAGGTCCAGCTAGAGAGCTAGCTCAATTTTCGTGGGTTTCTATTCGTTTTATAACAACGGGAATTGCCCAGTGAAATGACTGCTCTTGTTGTGGTCGAAACGTCGAGAGTGTTTATTATACACAATAAATAATAATAGTTATATAACTATTATTATTTATTGTGTAAATACGTGAGTAATTCCCGTTGTTAAAATGAATGGGTCAATTTAATTAAATAAGTATAGAGAAAAAATTAAATAATTAATTAATTGTTAAAAAATTTGCAGCTTGTTTTATTGCTGAGAGAAATTCGTTACATGAAGTATTTGGATAAACAAGGAATTCCTCCAGATGGCTTGGAATTGTATGCACGTAATGAAAAATTACAGGTATTTATTTAGATCCCGAACACTACGAAAATATTTTCAATTGAATTTTTCTTTAAATTACATTTGAGAATCATCACAGAAATCATTATCATTATCATCGACGTTATTGTGGCTCATCGAGCCGATTGATTCTGTAAGCTAATTTTCTTTACATGTTTGGTTATACACAGTAGATACCCAGCTTTTGGCCTAGAGAGGGGCAGGTCAGATTGTCTGCGTTGATAATGATAGTGAGTTTGGTTTTTAGTACGACATGAACCGCCTCAATCGAGCAATAGCTTGGTACAACGCCATACGTGAAGGCAGCCACGAGACCGAGGTGGCGCTGATCGAGAACGAGATCACCGCTATAGACGATCTGTTGGGCCGCGGAGTCGAGCAGCTCACGTGGAATGACGATTGTAAGTAGAATAGGTAATCGAATGCTGCCAGAATTAATATTTGCATTATGAAAAGAATAACGCTAATTCGTGGTGGAAGTCAAGGCAATGAGGTATCTCATAAATTTATTTATTTGACTTGAAATAAATACGGTTATAATAAGGAACTAAAGAACTTAAATAAACTTTAAACCAATTAAATATTAAATATAAAAAAATAACGTTGGACAATTCACAAAACAGCATGCATCCGTGGTAAGTGATAAGCTCGTAGCTTGTGATACGGGTACCAGATAATCTAAATAGAATATAGGTACATAAATTTAACTACACATATTGAACACCCCAGACACAGAACAAATATCTGCAGATCGTACACATTTTTGTTTCGAGGCGGTAATTGAACCCGCAACCTCCTGTGTAAAAAACCAAACCTAAACTTTTTCACTTTCAAAATTTTCGTGAGTTATACTATTCATTTTATAACAACGGGAATCACTCACGTATTTACACAGGAGTTAAACAACTCTCCAGTGAGCGACAAAGCACGACGTGACGCTCACTCCTCTTGAAAAAGACTGCTCTTGTTGTGGTCGAAACGTTGAGAGTTGTTTGTTGTTTATAGTCACAGACTGGATGGCGGAGGTGTACACGGCCATCAACACGCTGCAGGAGCGCGTGCTGACGGCGCAGAACAACGTGAAGCGCGGGTTAGCCAACATCTCCAAGTGGGGCGACAAGCCGCTGCACAACCGGAAAGAGAACCCGGACAAGGTTGAACTGCTGGCCGTCAATGAACGACACCGGAGATTAGTTAAAAGGTACAGGTATTATAATTATAGCTGGACAATTCACTCAAGACAAGACTCAAGACAAGCTCGAAGCTTGCGTTTGGAGTGCTAGATTTCTGATATCTATACATATATATAAAAGAAAGTCGTATCAGTTACTTCACTTATAACTCGAGAACGGCCGAACCGATTTAGCTGAAACTTGGCGGGGAGGCAGCTTAAAACCGGGAGAAGGACATAGGATACTTTTTACTCTAATATAAGCGAAGCCGCGGGCGGAAAGCTAGTACTTAATAAAATATAAATACACAGATAGATCTTTTTTTATTTTACATAATATATGTAAACTATATATATAAACTTTGTGTAATTTTAAATTTTATAAGTACTAGCAAAATTTTAGAATTGCTTTTTATATTTTAGACGTGACCAGATTTTGGACAGCCATGGAGAATTTGAGGATATATTAAAAGATAACTATAAACTATACTTTAATATTCTCGAAGAACAAGAGGTAAATTATTTTTCAGAAATATATTTCTCATGCATGATATTATTTTATTCTTATAATTAGGCACTTTTTTAACAAAAGGGGTGTTTTCTGGTTTAATTTAAGTATACATATTTTCTTTTTAATCTATCTTCTCAAGAATATGGATGAAACAGAGGTAAGGTTAAAGAGAAATACTACTAGAAAAGTAGGCTTTTAATCTTGCTAAAGTTGTCTCAATGTTAAACAAATTTAAAAGTATGTTTTTTAATATTATTTTGCATTTAGTCTGGCGATGAAGACGAAGAACCAGAAGAAGTTGATGAAGCTACATTAGACGATGAAGAAAAAGCGGCACGTGATTTAAAATTAAAAGAGCTATTGGAACAGAAAGAGGCAAAGCGACTTATAAAAGAGGAGAAAATGCGGTTGAAGCAAGAAGCAGATGAGATAAAGTTTGAGCGCAGACGCATAAGGAGAGAAAAAAGAGAGGTTAAAAAACAAGCTAAAGAAGAGAGGCAACGTTTGAGAGAAGAAGGTACTCGTGATATAAAAAACTAGTCTTAAGCAAAAACTTTCAATATAACCTTTAAAGTGAATGGTTTCGTAAAGAATTTTTGATTGTATTTTGTTATTCTATTCTTCATAAATGTAAACGTATCATAGTTTTTCTGTAGTCTATAATCTGGATAACAATATTATGAATGCTTAGTTACCTACTAAGGTATCGTAGAGTAAAAAGCGAAAACAACATCATGCCTCTAAATCAAATCACCCGATGATAAAAGTATTCGTAGATGAAGATCACACTGATATTATATTTCGATAGTTTTATTCTCCTTTCAAAGTTTCAACTGTACAGAGCTAAACTGCGTGTTGCTAACCATAGTGCAATTGTTTAAAGTGTTCCTAAAATATTGATCGAATTTAAAATGTTTTTTTAAAATACAGGTCAGGAAATAGACTCCCCAGTAGAAGAAGAGGAAATAGTAGTGGACCCAGACGAGCTCGCTGATATTGAAGAGGAAAAGAAGGAGCTAGAAATTGAGGCTTTCAGGGCGGAACGGTGGCCGGACTACGTCAGATACGTTGACTCATTGGTAACATCTCCATAATAAGAATTTGACATTTTGCTAAGTATAAAAAACCGGGAACTCGAAAAGCTAGGAACATATTCAAATACATATGGAAACTCGATTAGGTAGGACAGTAAACAGATTCAAATACAAACTATTATAACAGTGCCCTTTTTTTTTAATCAAAATGTATATCTAAGGGCAAAATAATCTTAATCTTATGTGGCTCTCAACGGTAGGATAACATTTGGAAGAGAAAGAGCGCTATCAATGTAGAGTACAAATGTGATCCATTAGGTACGTTACTGCTAAAGGTTATTCTTGGAGCCTGTTTATTCTTCACTATTATGTTCATCACATTCAACATTACTATTATCACATTTAATTTGAATTGTCTACAATTGTCTAGTTAGACACGTCGAACGTAATGATATTGGTGAAGACTGACATAAAGTTACGGGGATTAAGAGGACCACTCTGTGACACAATGTTTATTTTAGGTATCAAGACAAATAATGAAAGCAGTGCAATCTAGTTTAAACATGATTGAAACAAACACCAACTTGGAAAAAGGGCCACGAGTCGCGTTCATGGAAGTTGTTGCAGAATTGCGAGATCCAGGTATAATCCTATATTTCTGCACTATAAATCACTACTTACCGTTCGTTATTATTTTATTATTTTTTGTCATTATATACTTTATTTATTTATTAGCCACACAAAACACACAACCATGCACAGAAAACGAAAATAAATTACTATCTAACACTATGACTACATTGAAGAATTTACACAAAATAAATACATATGATCTATTTAATTTGCTAGAAGTTGTGATCTGTATCATCATTCTGTGTAGTGTTTTGCGTTATCCGCCTGCATGCTTATGTGGATAAGATTAAAATAGTTTAATATTTATGTTCATTATCGTTAATTTTAAGTTGTTTGCAGATATATATTTCTCTCCTTCACTGGATTTGGAAGAGGATGACGGCCTGTACGATACACTCCGGGAGATGATGAAGGATATGTTCCTTCAGGCAACTCTTTTTAAAAGGATTGACCCTATTATCTCCATAGATTCCTATGAAGGTTAAAAAACTGACAATTATTAAAAAAAAAAAACAATCGATGTGTCGCCGATAACGAAATAGATGCTTGTTCACGAAGATAAAGCTTTCTAATCAAAAGATCTGATATTGTTGCGCCTTTTTTGTTGGCTGCAAAAATGACTGAGCGTATTATAATTATTTTATTAATGACCATGAGACTCTTGAAATAAACATTTTAACTGACTAAACGATTATAACGTGCGCAATTAGAAATGAGTTCTGTAAATGGCGTCCGCTCGCATGCGTTCTCGCTCACTCTCTATCGCTGTCTATACTTTTATCCTTGTTTTGCCAATCGTACCATACCTACCCGCCGCCATTTACAGAATTCATTTTCAATTGCGCACGTTATACCAATAAATCAATAATTTCAGATGATTTGGAAAAAGAAGACGCCATGATAGATTTGTACCATGAAATTCTGAAAAGGATTGAAAGCAGTATAAATGATGTTGTCAACTATGCATCGGTAGGTTCATGACTTAAATAGTTAAAAGCATGTTTATTAGACATTAATTTATTAATAAATACTATATGATATTTATTCATAAAATTAAAAGTATCTATTTACAAAAAATATTTACATCATCTCTATAAAATTCTTATCCGTTACCAGATGGTAAAGTACCTGTGCAGTGTATTTATTATTAATATGATTAAGTTTTATAAAAAATTTTATATAAGATAATTTATACCATTTATATATGTAAATCCATAGAGTTATGAGACGTATTCGCACCTATGGGTAGACGATAGACAAGAGGTTTTGGCCGGATTTCTGAAATATGGTCGCGTAATAGCTGCGGAGGAATTTGACAAGTACAAGTATGAGCATGATAATAATGAGCCTCCGGAAGTCAAACCCACTCTAGAACAGTATCAGCAAGAGGTAAGCACGACACATTGCTTTTTTAACAAGTGCGTCATATTGGACGCAGCAGTGCCAAAATATTTCACAGAAATCATAAATGTTTCCCATGTTTTTCAGTTTCTTATTTTCCTTTTACAACCAAATAAAATAAAGTAAACAACCTTTATTCAGACAATGTTAACGAAACATTTAAATGTAAAATTTATATATTATTAAGTTTTGATTTTGTACTTATAGATAGACAAATACATTAAGATGTATAACGATGTGTCAGCTTTACCAGCGGAGTACCTCTGCAACGGCTGGCTGAAGCTTAATCTTAAACGTCTTAACCAGGCTATTCTAAATATGATTTGCAAGTGGAGCAACCTTTTCAAACAGAACCTTAAGGATCATGTTACTAATAGGTTCGTATTACATTATACAATATTTTTAATATATTCGTGTAGGTTTGTTAGGTAAAGGAGGTATCATTAAAATCTAGAACCTAATAGGTCCATTTCTAAACAAAAAAGCAAAAGCTATAATATTATTCTGCGTGTTATGTTCACTCATTGACTAAGTGTATTGTAAATGGGCGAGCATCTATGGTATCGATAAACAAATAATATAAAATAATATAATAATGTTTATTTATGTAACAGGTTTACAATATTGTGAAACAGTTGCAGAGACTCTCATTTAAGTTAAAAAACTTGTGTTAGAGAGTCCCGCTATAAACAAAATTCATAAGTTTTTATATAAAATACTAAAGATACCTATCTAAAAGACTGATAATTTTATGTAGTTTTCACATATTCAATGTGAATATGTTCTAAAATTGTTTTCACGGAGTGGATTTTACTATAAACTTTATGATTATTATATTATACGTTGCACTAATATGTATTTCTTTATTGTTAACAGTCTAACAGACCTCGAGAAGTTCATAATATACGCAACAAAAGAACTGTCAGTTGAACTATCTGAAGACGACTACGAAGGTCTGCTGCAAGTGATGAGGGTTCTGAACGAGGTGAAAGAGAAACAAGACGCGGGCACGGAAACTATGTTTGAACCACTCAGAGATATTATCTACGTGTTGAGGGAATACGGAGTGGAGTTTCCTGAGGAGACACATGAGCAGGTAATGTATTAGAAAAAGGAGTTTTACAATACAATACAAAACACTTTATTGCAAACTAAAAACATGATTCAAACACAAAAAGAGAAGTATAATGGGCGGCCTTAACGCTAAATGCGATCTCTTCCAGGCAACCTTTGGATGGAAAAGGGCGATGATATTTAAATAAGACAGGGGTGTACTTTACACATACAAGAAAATACTATTATAAAATAGGTTTAGGTTATGACTATTTTGAGATCACCGAGCAACAGAAAAATAAATATATAGGTACAGTCAAATCAGTATTAAGATTCGTTTAAAAAAAAGAATTTTGTACACCCGCGTATGTTATCTTACTCGCACAATCTAGGAGCAATCTATTTAGGTACTAATTATGTGTCGTATTGTTTTTATGCAACATTTAGGAGGATTCTGAAGAACTAACCTCTGTTCATACTTTGGTAAGTAACTAAGGTCACATAAAGTTACCTGGACTTGAGTCACGAATTATACACAGTCAGTTTGTTCTTATTTTGGTTATCATCTGCGTTATATATAACGCATTTGAACATTTCTGATAACTAAAATATGATTACCTATTACTAATCATTTTTGAATTATACAGTTGGAAGTACTGCCAGAAAAGTGGCGCAACGTGGTAAAACTGGCAACGGTGATGAAAAACAACGTGGCGCCACTTCAGGCTGCGCAGGCCGCGCTTATAGCTAAACGAGTGTCGCTCATCAACCTGCGACTTACCATGTATCGTGAACAGTTCAAACTGAAAGAGGTATGCAAAACCCTCATTACTTGAACCTTTATTGTATCTTTGAACTTGCATGCAAGTAAGCGTCCGGAAGCGGATGTTGATATAATCTTGTTGATTGAAGGGTGGGTAAGCATATTGGGACACGGAACTGGAGTTAATAACTATAATACTAAAAAAATATTTTAAGCTCTAATGGTTTGGCCTTTTCTTTGATGGTGAAATGATGACTAGTTTTTTGCGAGAACGTTTTGTAGAAACATTTCTCAACAGGATTTGTTCGGATTAAGTATTCAATATTTTGTATTAATTTTAACGGGCTTTTCTCTAAAGTTACCCGGACTGGAGTCAGACTTTGATCAACCACAAACCAAACGAATTCATTAATTTTGTGTCTATTATAATCGTAGGTGTTCTTGGAATCCTGCAAAGAACCGTACGCTCTAATAGACAAAGTGCACTTAGAGCTCAAGGGATTTGAAGAAATACTAGACACGTTGAAAAAATCGTGCTCGCTCTTCGACATTCAGCCTCCTGATGAGAAGAACTTGAAGCAGTGCCGTCGTGAATTAAAGCTTATCAAGGTGATCTTTTCTACCACCATATTTATAACTTGCATATAACTTTGTTACTTTGACTTAGATTAAGATGCAACGCTCCAACTTCCCATATTTTTTATTTAGGATTTGGTTTGGGTATCTTAATTAGCTTATTAATTACAGATAATTAATTCAGATAACTCTTTCGGTTATATAATTAGATTGGCAAAATAGAAAAGACCATGCGGAGTTCAAAATAATATATTAAAAAAAAAGTACTTTGGTGTGTGTTTTAGCAATTGTGGGACTACTACTTCTTGGTGATGGGAACTATAGAGTTCTGGAAGAAATCACCCTGGAAGAAGATAGACGCCGATGGAATGGACCAAGAGTGCAAGCGCTTTACAAAGGACCTCCGGCAGTTGGACAAAGAAATGAGAGCATGGTAGGTAATTCACCATTTTTTACATGGATGTAATTTGTGCACAATAAGCGTTTACTGAAAATTAAAAATGCCCGTTATCTATGTAATTGTTTTGTATTGTAGATTTGGTTAAAAAGTGTGTAGCGTTTGTTAAAGAATGATTAAAAAATTAGGTATTAGGAGAGATTATAGATTAGGAGAAACTTGTAGATATATTGCGAATTGTTTCCAGGGAGCCATTCGCAGCTATCGAAGCGACGATAAAGAATCTAATGACGTCACTCCGCGCAGTGACTGACCTGCAGAACCCCGCTATCAAGGACAGACACTGGGTTGAGTTGATGATGGCTACGAAGGTAATATACTTACAAATATATATTTTAGAAACATACAATGTATTTATTGAACTGTGTCCTTTAAGCCGAAACAATTTTAAATGTAAATACACAAGAATTTAACTCCTAATGTTAGGGAAAACGGGACACACAGAGCTGTCTAATAATTTATCTTGATATTTGATATTGATTCAAATTTTACGCTAAAAATATATACACAATTGTGAAACTTCGTGGTTTTGTAAAATTATATGGTTATTTTTATCATTTGATAGATTTTTCGATAAAGTTTTTATTGCACTGTGCATAAAAGTAGTCCACCAAGCCACAAAATGATCATATACATTTCTTTCTTATTTAGAAACCATATCATACTCATCTCATAACATTCAAACCCATACCGACCACGCCGAAAGCGCAGCGACTCTCTGTAGAAGAGATATTAGAAGACTTCAAATCAATTGACACTTGCACTACCGATATAGAACCTGAAAGGAAAAAGTACGAAGATTTTATACAGTTACAAGATTTCAGAAGGCAAAAATATCAAGAGTCCCACAGTGGAGATAAGTTCAGAAAGTTAAACAGATCTTACTCATTGAGTGAGATGAAAAGGAATGGTCTGGAAATAAAAGCAATGGACAAAAATACTCCACAGAAATACCACGATCATTCATTATTATTGTCGGAATTCATACTTTAGAATATACATATTGTAAATAGTTGTACATAGCGTTTTGTTTAGGTAAGTGTAGTGGGCCATTTTTATTTGTTTAAATTTTGTTCATATTAAATTTATATTTTCAGTGTTTTGATTAACAGTATGTTGCACAGCACCATGTAATATTTTAAAAAGAAATGCACGTTATAATTTCATATATTTTCAGGTTAAATTTGATATCAACGACGATACAACACTAGCAGATCTGTTGGCACTTCAACTTCATAAATATGAAGAAGAGGTCAAAACAATTGTCGACAAATCTGTTAAAGAAGCCGCTATGGAAAAGACACTTAGGTAATTAGAAGACAGAAAGATATACATATACATTACAATTTTATCCAAAGTTTACTAATCAAGTTAGATTTTGCTTTGGTGGTTTTGGATTTTAATTGGGTAATTGTATTTTCTAGGGAATTGGAAACAACCTGGGCTTCCATGGAGTTTGAATATGCTCCTCACGATAGAACTGGCATTAAATTGCCCAGGGCCAGCGAAGAACTTGTTGAGACTTTAGAAGATAACCAGGTAAGATATAACACATTTGAAAGGCTAAGTAAATATTTTATTTGAGTCTTTACCCACATTAGCGAAGGAAACTGCAATAATTGTAAAAGTATAACTTTCTAAACTATCATGGTTTTTAACAGCAACGAGTACCGGCCCGTAAAGTTTCGCGATATAACTTTTTTGAATTTGTGAAAGTGTTAATCAGCAGCTTCGTTTGAAGAAATATTCTACGTCGAAACGTACGAACAACTACACTATATATTGAGTTTTTGTATATGCGTGCACGTGACTGTTGCCTTGAGTCCTATAATGATAATGTATGGGGGATGATAATGTATAATAATGTATGGGGGACGAAAAATCATGATTTGATGATCATTTTGACTCAGGTTTTTTGTTTTAGAACCAAGTCCAAAACATGATGTCATCCAAGTTCATCGGCTACTACGAGGCGGAGGTGACGGAGTGGCAGAAGAAGCTGGGCGCGGCCGACGCGGTCATCGCCATCTGGTTCGAGGTGCAGCGCAAGTGGCAGTACCTGGAGAGCATCTTTGTTGGCTCCGATGATATCAGATCGCAACTGCCCGCTGATTCTGCGCGGTTCGATGGAATTGACAAACATTTTAAGGTTATAATAAGTTCGTTATTTAATTTAACAGTTTAAATTCTGGTTGCTAGTGAGTCAACTTTTTCATGGTCAGCCTTTACTATAATTTTGACTTGTTTTTGCTAACATGACTGATATAAAGAATTTAAAGATTTTTATAAAAAAAAATATAATAAAAAAATAAACAATACTACAAATAATACCAAAAATCTTATAAATTAAAAAGTACAAAATCTTACATAGACGGCGCCTGAACTAGGATTGACGCGTGTCTCAGGCCACAAGCTTGTTTAAAAACGAGAGTTAATTATTTGTTGTGAAACACGCAATATTATATCGGTGACAGATGTTTGATTTGCATTGAAATACATCTGTTCTAGCAATTACTGAAAGACATCGGTAATACACCGAACGTGATTGAAGCTACAAACAAGGCTGGCTTGTTGGACGAGCTGGAGGCGTTGATGAAGGATCTCAATCTCTGCGAGAAGGCGCTCAACGACTACCTGGAGACGAAGCGTCTGGCTTACCCGCGCTTTTACTTTGTGTCTTCTGCTGATTTGCTCGGTGGGTTTATAGTCGTTACGAGGGTTTATCATTGCAAAACAAAATTCTTCGCTACTGAGGATTAATTTAATATTGCTATTAGTAAGTTTTCCTTTTACTTAGTTTGAATGTGTTACTTGTGCTAGATATTAATTTTACTTTATTGATGTGTAGTGGATTGATTTGATTAACTAGGTAATCTCTAAATTACGATAAACGCTGAACGCTTTTTATATGATAGATTTTGAACCTGTTTTGCCAATATGAATATGTATTATTTCGGCAATGACCAGTCATCTCAATCGCAACGGACTGCAAATTTTAATAATCATTTATTACCAAAATAAAATATAGTTAGACCTTTAGAATTTTTTGGAAATAAATGACATAAATCTTTAAAATATTTGCAGATATCCTATCAAACGGCAACAACCCACCGGCCGTGTGCCGTCACCTGCCCAAGCTGTACGACAACCTGTCTAAGCTGGTGTTCCCGTCCGCGGCCAGCAAGCAGGCCTTCGAGATGATCTCCAAGGAGAACGAGGAGCATGTGCCATTTAAGGCACCTTGCTGCGATTGCTCAGGAAAGGTATTAGCAATTAATTTTTCGTTTATTCGATATGATGTATTGCCGATATTACCAAATGAAACTTTTGGATTGTAGATACACTTCCTATTTTCACGATAAATCCAACGCTGATATATTTTTTGTAAAAATATTCCATATGCCTAGTGCTGTATTGCCGATATTACCATATGAAACTTTTGGATTATAGATACATTCCCTATTTCCTCGATAAATGTACTATCCACACTGAAATATTATTTGAAAAAATATTGCATATGTTTACCACGGGGCTAGCTAGATGTTGCTGTGTGTATTATCCGGCAATATTTATATATTGGTATACCTAAATAAGCCCCGTGGTAAGCTTGAAGCTTGTGTTACGGTTGCTAGATATCTGATATCGTCGGTGTCGAGCGAGAAGTCACTAATTGCCATTTTGGCCAAAATGACTTAATGATGCCAAAGTGTTTTTAAACCTATAATCTACCATGTGAGAAAATAAAAAAATGATATTTCTATATATTTTAGAAAATATAAAAATGTCAGAAATCATTAAGTGCCTGTAATAGCAATAAACTGTATGATTATAAGTAACTAACTTCACTTAAGTATTATTAGACTTAAATATTTTGGTGAAATGTAGAACAAACGTTTCTCACTAAGGTCACTTAGTTACTTTTTAATACATCGCGATGCCACGAAAAGGAATAAGCATTTGCGTACAAGTCACTAACTGCACTTAGTTATTATGTGCATAACTAAATTCTCGAATTTTGTTACTATTTTAAATGACTAATTGATCTTAATGACTTCATACTAAAAGAACACGTGCATCCTGCGATTTTCGGATGATAAAAATAACTAACGCACTTATGTGAAATCTAGAATTACGAAATTTATAGTAGGTACAATTCATTTTTAATTATGTATTGTCATTTGATTATTTATTATTTCCATCACTGTACATTATAATTTTTTTTTTTTGATATAATGCAAATACCTATAACTCACGCAAATATTTAAGCAATAATTATATATTTTTGATAGTAGGACTTTGTAAAACATCTGGCACATTTATCCATGTAATGTGTACTCCTGTGATTTGAGCAAAAGTATAACCTTATGTTAATGTTTTTCACTACTTAATACCACCATTATGTATGTCAAGGTAAAAATACATAAAATTTATCTTCCAATATGAAATAGGTAACAACATATTCATATTCATATTTATTTTCAACTTTTGGAAACACAGGTACACTTAGTCACAACAACAATGTTTTAACACTATTATTATTTATTTAGCATCAATAACAAATTATTCAAGATAATTATAATATCTAATAACACCCAGAAACCACAAAGGTTTATAAATATATAACTAACAACGAACATTATTACAAATAATAAGCTTTCATAAAAACTTTAAATTATGAAAAAATAACATTAAATTATCTTTACCCTACATTCGTTAAAACATAATCAATATTATAAAAATACCTTGGATAGGCAGCATTATTAATTTAGCTAGACACTCTTGACGATATTTTTTTAGTAAATGAGAATTGATTGATCAACCAGTGAAATTCAACAGGAATAATAATATTAGATCAGTATAGGTTTATAAAAATGTTTCTTTTCCTTTGTCCATCATATTTTTAAGAAAGAATCATTCGTTTTTGGTCAGTTCTTTTCACTTATTCCTTGTTTTTTTTGCTGTATCAAAGACATTATTCGCTATTATGGTTGTTATGGAATATTTTATCAACCTATACTGAACTGATATAATTCCTATTGAATTTTACTCATGGTTCAAAGTAATAAAAGACAATGCAGAACCGTTTTCCGAACTAGACACTTGAGAAGAAATGTAGAAGAGGAATATTAGATCTTATCTAAAATAAACATTGACATACGAGTATATAGCTAACTATATAATTTTTTATGCTGTCTTTGCAAGATTTAGTTATATTTATTGTATTTTAACGTATGTGTGTGTTGATGGTTTAAATAATGATGATTGTTTTTAACAAACTTATTATTTGTAATGTTCGTTGTTAGTTTTATAATAGTGTTTAAACATACTTGTATTGAAAGTTAATTTTATTTAATAAATCTTATTCTTTTTAATCAAATTAATATAAATAAATAATAATATTCACTGCTTGTTTTCATAATAGTGTTAAAACACGCTTATGATTTTATCATCATCTACTATCATCATCATAATTTCAGCCATTGGACGTCCACTGCTGGACATAAGCCTCCCTATATGACTTCCAGGTATTACGGTCGGATGCAACTTGCATCCACCGTGAACCGGTAGCCTTTATAAGATCATCTGTCCACCTTTTTAGTGGACGTCCGACGCTGCGTTATCATCTCATATAAAAGAGTTTAATTAATTTTTCATAATTAGTGAAAAACACTTATATTAGGTCATAATCGCGCTCAAATCACAGTTAACATTATTAAATTAGTTGCATGAATAAATCACTAACTCAACAGAATGTTTACACAATATCTGTTTGCAGTGTATGGCAAAAGTCATTAACTGCTCATTTTTCAAAGATTTTGTTATAATTACTCACTAAATATGGTTATTTCAAATATTATTGAATATCTTATTATTGGGATAAATTTGCCATAATTTCCTCAAAGAAACATATTTGCTATCTATTTGCGTTACAGAGATATTACGACTTAAAGACGAAAAACATCTTAAAACGCGTTTATCTCGGAACACGGTTTTTGCAATTAGTGACTTCTCGCTCGACACCGACGATATACTTACTTAATCTAATATACATGGATAGATATTTAAAGAAAATATTATCTAAATAAAGAAACATTATTAAAATCAGGTGGAGACATGGCTGAACCGTGTCACGGACTGCATGCGGTACACCCTGCGCGACATATTCGAGCACAGCGTGAAGTCGTACGAGGACAAATCTCGCGACGAGTGGGTGTTCGACTGGCCGGCGCAGCCCGCGCTTGTCGGCACGCAGATCTGGTGGACCACGGAGACTAACCAGGCCTTTGAGAAACTTGAGGAAGGTAATGATTTTAACACTTATAAAATGGGGACGGGCCTAAACTACTTGACTTCTTCCTCCATTATTCGACTTAGTACCAACATTAGGTAATTCGTAGAAAGCCGTCTTATGCGTATAACTTCGCAAATCAACTCTACCGCCATGCCTGCCATAGAGTCTTTGTAGAGCAAAACCAAGTTTGGTTTTGCCAACGGTATAAGGGCTCACACGAAATTAATGTAAGAGTCGCCGTTAGAAACTATAAGAAAGACTAAAATTCGTAGAAAGAAGTCGTTAACTCCGGCTCTCGGCTCATAAATATAATACCTATGTACTATAAATAAAAATTATAAAGTTTATTTGCGCAGTAGTTAAGAAACTTTGTCGCGAGTATAAACGCCCGCCTCGCCTCGGTCCAGTTCCAGACTTAAAGCTTAACTTATGGCTAACCTAAGACTAAGTCAAAAACCAAAACATAACTTATTGTCTGATTTCCCACCAGGCTACGAGAACGCACTAAAAGATTACCAGAAGAAGCAGATCGCGCAACTGAACGCGCTCATCGTGTTACTCCTGGGCGACCTCACCGCCGGCGACCGACAGAAGATCATGACCATCTGCACCATCGACGTGCACTCCAGAGACGTGGTCGCCAAGCTGATCGCGGCTAAAGTGGAGACGTCCAATGCCTTCCAGTGGCAAAGTCAACTGCGGTAAGGAAACTGGATATGTTCCGAATTAACGAAAATGTAAAAAAAAAAATTACCATAAAACCTGCCAAATTCATATTGAGATAAGCGGGCAATACACGAACCTTTTTTAAAGAAATGGTAGATCAAAATATTTTTGTTATTTTTTTCAATTTACCTTTGGTTTATGAATTGAATGAAAGTCTGATAGAACATCCAGGAACTCGGAGCAATCTGTACAAATTTTTGTTTCGAGGCGGAAACAAACCCGCAACCTTCTGTCGTCGCAGGCAGACCTTCGCTCGCTGCGCCCCAGAGGTCTTCTATTTTTTTGTAAATAAAAAAATTGGTAAGTTCTAAAAGAATAGGAAATATTCTTAATCGATAATCTCTTTATATCATTTTTGCAGACACCGCTGGGATTTCAAGGGGAACACTTGCTACGCCAATATTTGTGATGCGCAGTTCCTGTACGACTACGAATATCTGGGAAATACACCGCGCCTCGTCATCACGCCGCTCACTGATCGCTGCTATATCACACTCACACAGGTTAATAAAGACTTTCAACTTCTACATTTAGAGCCACTGATTGTATCTTTATTTGGGAGTCCTAGACACCCCCAATTGACCTGCATAATCCCCTCAATTAATTACAAAGAGGACGACCAGATGATGGAAAATGACGACGATGGGAAAAATCCACATTATTCCTTTCACGAGGTCTGTTGCAATAAAAAAAATGTCTATGTTTGTATGTATACTCTATATCAGAAATCTAGCACACATAACACAAGCTTTGAGCTTAACACGAGGCTAGATATTGCTGTGTAAGTTGTAAATTGTCCAGCAATATTATTTATTCCGAGACGATATCCGGAATCCCTATGGAGTGCCGCGCCATCTGTTTCTGAACTCCAGCTAGTTATTTCACTTTACTCACGTATTAACTAAGTAGTGTAAAAACCCTCGACGTTTCGACCACGACAAGAGAAGTTTTTTTCACGAGGAGTGAGCGACCCGCCGTGCTCCGTCTCCTCTCTGCTCGCACTAGTTCCAGCTAGTTAGCTCCCTTATATTTTTCTTTATTTATCCCTTGATAGAGTCTCCATTTAGTGATGGGCGGAGCGCCCGCGGGCCCGGCCGGCACCGGCAAGACGGAGACCACTAAGGACTTGGGCCGCGCGCTCGGGATCATGGTCTACGTGTTCAACTGCTCCGAACAGATGGACTACAAATCTTGCGGAAATATTTATAAAGGTAACAACTATGGAATGATTTTGTCGTTACGGGGCAGTGGTCCAACTATCTTTGCAGTTGGACCACGGAACCATAGTAAAGGCCCGTAGTCCAACTAAAACAATTTGAAATAATACAACTGTTTTACAACATTTGATTCAGAACTTAATGTTATTTCCAGAGTAATGGTAAGTTTATATGTAAATGTAGACGAGTGTGAGTGGCTCAGATGATCTTAAGAGGTTCGATAATAATTACTGGCGTTGTAAAACCAATTATTTAATTAAAAAAAAAAATTTTAGTTGTGGTTACAATAATTGCAGTTGTATTATTTGAAATTGTTTTAGTTGGACTACGGGCCTTTACTATGGTTCCGTGGTCCAACTTCAAAGATAGTTGGACCACGGCCCCTAGTAAAGGCCTGTAGTCCAACCAGTTGAACCACTGCCCCGTAACGGATTTTGTTATGTAATTCCTGCTACTTTATAGGGTTGAATAATTTATTTATTTATTAAAAATTATTACCCATTTAGGTATTTATAGAATTAGCTACACCGCCCGCAGTTTCACCCTCTATAATTTTTTTGTTTTTCTCACCTTTTAAACCTTCCCTGGACTAATTTCTGGCACTTGCATGTATAATTCGAGTCTTTAATTACGAGAAGAGATTGAAGTCATTCGAAAATATAAGCGAAACTGCTACTCAAAACTCTGAATTAACATTCATAATGAAATGTTTGCTTAGGTCTCTGCCAGACGGGCGCGTGGGGTTGCTTCGATGAGTTCAACAGAATCTCCGTGGAAGTATTATCCGTGGTGTCGGTCCAAGTGAAGAGCGTTCTAGACGCGATCAAGGGGAAGAAGAAGAAGTTTGACTTCATGGGAGAGCATATTACTCTCATCCCTACTGTGGGCATGTTTATCACGATGAACCCCGGTTATGCGGGGAGGACTGAGTTACCTGAGAATTTGAAGGCTCTGTTCAGGTCAGTGAAATATGTCTATATTATCCATGTTTTGTAGGCGCGTAACATTGTAGCCTTATAAACAATTAGATAGCTACTTTATTGCTACTAATAGTACCTACGCTGTGCTTAATAAAATGACCGATCTAGACCTCGTATTATCATTGTATAGTATTATCTTGTCTCTAATTAAATTTTAATTCTGTTTATTTAATTTTTGTTTATTTATGTATTTTCTGTAACATGGATCTGTGGTTTTAATGAAATTATTTTTTTATTGAGGTCAACTCCTCGAATCTATGAAAATGTCTCAGGGTCAAGTTACATATTAAAATTAAATACTCTTTCAATAATATTTTAATAGATGATTTATAATGTCCATCAGACCATGCGCCATGGTAGTGCCGGACTTCGAGTTGATTTGCGAGATCATGTTGGTAGCGGAGGGCTTCCAAGAGGCTCGTCTGCTGGCGCGCAAGTTCATCACTCTGTACATTCTGTGCCGAGAACTGCTCTCCAAGCAGGACCACTACGATTGGGGACTTAGGGCCATCAAGTCTGTGTTGGTGGTTGCTGGCTCTCTGAAGGTATGTTATATATATCTATTGTTTCAGCTAGTTTACCAAGTAGAGAGTCTCCTAGCGCCTGTTTCACCGGTTACAGATAAAGTGCCAGATAGCCTATCCATAAACTATTTGCCAGATGCAAATTTTGGTTGCGATATATTATCTATCGGAGAACTATCTGTAACCGGTGATACAGGCTCCCAATCTTAGTATAAATTATTGGTAACGTAATGATTTAAAATACAGTTTCATTAAAGTTGTTGGGTTAAAATGTTTTTCTTATTTTTGTGGTCAGGCTGGGATAAGAGACGTAAGTTTAGAGCTTATGATCAGCAGCAAATAAATATGCGCATAAATATCTTATACCTACTCAATTAATGATATTTTCGTTCATATAAAACATCGCATTTTGCTAATTATATTTTTGAAAATGCCATATTTTAAGCATACCTATCAATTTAAATTTACCTACCGTCGTTTATGTTTTTTGCTTCCAAACGTGCGTTTTTTTACATCACACGTAAAAAGCATTATTATGCATTATTTATTTTTATTTTAGTCAAACTGAACTTGGCTTTAGTCTCATCATGAAATCATACCATATCTTACTTCCAAAGATATTTTAACCACTGTAAAAATGTCTACCACTGTGGTTAAAATGTCTTTGCTTGCTTCCCATTTCCATTCCATCACAGAACAAATTCTCCTAAGATTTACGAATCAATACCGACTTCCAGCGTGGCGACCGTCACAGGCCCGAAGACCAAGTGTTAATGAGGGCGTTGAGAGATTTCAACATCCCCAAGATAGTCACAGACGACATGCCCGTGTTTATGGGTTTGATCGGCGATCTGTTCCCCGCGCTCGACGTCCCTAGGAAACGTGATATGGAGTTCGAGAAGCATCTTATTGATGCAGCTCTTGATTTGAGGCTGCAGCCAGAACCAGGGTTCATTTTAAAGGTAGGTGGATGAACATCCCTAATATAGACAGAGACAATATGACCCGGGGACCTTTGTCCGCGAGGAGTCATATAGAGATTGACTCTGACACTGGAAAAATAACAAGATCACGTTACAAAGATAACGTTGTGATCTTGTTATTGTTATTACCCGTATTCTGGTTTATTTTAATCCCCTAGTAGGCTTGACGACACTCGCGGGAAGAATATGAAACTAATATAAGACCAAAACTACGTCATTCGACACGACTTCATGCGTATCTTAAATTTATTGATTCCCATTTCTGTATTCATTACTTTATACCTATCTCTGTAATCCTAGCCAACATTCAACATTATTCTAGATGGTGCAGTTAGTGGAACTGTTTGCCGTGCGTCATTCCGTATTCATCGTCGGTTTCGCGGGCACTGGCAAGTCCAAAGTCTGGCAATGCCTCAACAGAACCTACACTATGCTAAAACAGAAGCCATTCTACAACGACTTAGACCCTAAAGCGGTTACCAACGATGAGCTGTTTGGGATTATTAACCCGGCGACTCGCGAATGGAAAGATGGATTGTTCTCGACCATTATGAGAGATATGGCGAATATGCCGGGTGATGGGCCCAAGTGGATCGTGTTAGACGGAGATATCGATCCTATGTGGATTGAGAGCTTGAATACTTTGATGGATGACAATAAGGTACATAGCATTTTTGATAATAGACGAAGAAGAAGAGAAACTTATCAGACTAGCTTACCGATTACTCCACAAATTGGGATCAAACTCACGTCGCCAACCACCAACCAGGACTTAACTAATAGGTTTTTTTTTATTTTGGTAGGTGTTGACGCTAGCCAGTAACGAGCGTATCGCGCTGACGAAGGCGATGCGTTTGCTGTTCGAGATCTCTAACCTGCGCACCGCCACGCCCGCCACCGTCTCCCGCGCCGGGATCCTGTACATTAATCCGCAGGACTTGGGATGGAACCCGTGAGTATTCATCTTAGGGTGGTTTACCAGAGTTGTCTTACGTGGCGTTTCGTTTATGTTATGTTTTCATTCGGTTAAATCCCCAATTATAGTTTTCGTCAGGTCTAACACACACTCAATGTTTGTATTTCAACCCCTGTTTTAATACTCCAATCTCCGTACGAGCATAACCGTAGACTTAGACCAAATAAATATTTTTCCCTAGATTTGTAGCCTCATGGATCGATACAACACGAGACGACGAATCAGAGAAAGCGATGCTAACAATAATGTTCGACAAGTACATCCCATCGCTGCTGGAGTCGTGCAAGAAGTACAAGCGCATCACGCCGCTCACGGAGCTGCAGCAGATACAGCTCACCTGCTATCTGCTCGAGTGTTTCTTGAACAAGGCGCTGCTGCCTTCAGAGTGTCCTAAGGAATGGTAAGTGGTCTTTGTAAAGTAAATCATGTTCGACAAGAAAATTCAATCGCTTCTAAATTTTTTCAACAAGAACAAAATCATTACGCCTTTGAAGGAGTTTCAGCAGATACCACAGCTCGTATTTTTCTTGGATAAGGCGATGTTGCCTTCAGAATGTCCTAACTCCTAAGAAATGGCGGGTGATGATTAAATGATGTGACTTCGTAGTCCGCTAAAAATGTACCTAAGCTGTATGGAGATTTTACTGCAAGATGTGTTAATGGTTAACCTTTTTGTATTTTAACTTATTTTGTATTTTATTATTTATTCTACATATATGCTTCCCCAGGTACGAAATATACTTCGTATTCTCAATAGTATGGGGCTTCGGCTCCGGCTTGTTCCAAGACCAGTTGGTGGACTGGCGTAACGAGTTTAGCAAGTGGTTCTGCAACGAATTCAAACAGATAAAGTTCCCGTCCACTGGCAATGTGTTCAGTTTCTTCATTGATCCGGATACTAAGAAAATGTTGCCCTGGTCTGAGAAAGTCGAGGCGTTTGAGTTCGACCCAGATTTGCCATTACAGGTAAGTTATTTACATTTTGTATGTTGCATTTTAAATTGATCTAGATATTTTTATTGATCTAGTTAATATTTTAAAAGAAAACTTATTAATAGAAATTTATTTTGTAGTCCTGCCTGGTATCAACATCCGAAACCACTAGAATCCGATTCTTTATGGACCTTCTGATAAATAAACAAAAGCCAGTAATGTTGGTTGGTAGCGCCGGCAGCGGTAAGACCGTCAGTGTGGCCGCTAAACTGAACGCGCTGCCCGACTCTTACGCAATTACTAATGCGCCTATGAACTTTTACACTACATCAGGTAAATTATTTTTATTGTATTAAATAACGTTATGATAAGCCAAAAGAAAAAGCCAAAACACAGGCTCAGGCAACCAAAACCAAATTAAAATATACCCAAATGTTATTAATATTAGTCGTTTTTGTGTGTTTATAAACAAATTTCCAAAACTACGAGTAAATAGTTAACATAAAAGAATAATGCAATGCTGGATTTCGACTTCTGTCTCTTTTAAATCCGAATACATTTTAATATTATTATCATTACTCAGTTACTTATAATTTCCCTAGAAATGATACAAAGAGTCCTCGAAAAGCCCCTAGAGAAGAAATCCGGTCGTAATTTCGGTCCGCCCGGCGGCAAGTTCATGATCTACTTCGTGGACGACCTCAACATGCCCGAGGTCGACACCTACGGGACTGTGCAGCCGCATACGCTCATAAGACAGTTCATGAACTACAAACATTGGTGAGGTTAACGCAGTGCCTTTTATCTTTTTAGACCATTAAAGTATTTCTTTAAAAGTTTCAAAGAGCTTGGTTGTTCTATTAGGGTCGTCAATTTACATCCTAACGCCCTGTGATTTTACTCAACGATTTCAACCTTTGTTAAGCTCTGTAACAGGCAATTTGTCCTGCTATCAAAAATTAGGAAGTATTACAAACGCAGACCCAAGTCACTTGCCTTATTATTGTAACGCTCATACACATAGATATTAATAACTTTGAATACGCACAGCAAATACAGTAGCCCCTTCGAAAAACGTGGTGTGTGTAAATGCCTAACTTTCCAGGTACGATCGACAGAAACTATCATTGAAAGATATCTCGAACTGCATGTTCGTAGCCTGCATGAACCCCACGGCTGGTTCATTCACTATAGACTCTCGGCTACAGAGACAGTTTTGTACTTTCGCTGTCAGGTATGTGAAGTTTCTACTAGCTGAATTTAACCTGATGGATTGTAAATGAAAATTAGAAATTCCTTAATCTGGTTTATTCCAGTTTCCCAGCCCTGGAAGCCTGCTTCCACATATATAAGGAGATCCTTTCCCAGCACGTGGGCAACCCACTGAACAAATACAACATTATGGTGATTAGATTCTCGGAGACCATAGTCAATACTGCCTTGGCGCTGCACAACAAACTCTCTTCTACATTCCTTCCGACTGCTATCAAGTTCCATTATATATTTAACTTGAGAGACTTGTCGAATATCTTCCAGGTAAAATTATTGGATTAATTAAATGGTAGGAATTGGACTTTGGAATCAAGGCCTTATCTCTCTCGTCAAGAGAGAAGTCCCTGTGTCCCAGCAGTGGTAGTAAATAACAAGTAGTAGTCAAGCAAAGCGACATCTAGTACCAATGATTGAATCCTGAATGCAACTTTGGGCATTGGTCAGTTACTTAGTTCTTAACAAAACTCATAGATGGCGCAATCAGTGCTTAACTGACGATAATGAGGTATGGGATAAATTCAAGCTCTTACGTAATCCCTCGATAGCATAGTTGGTTTTAGTGCAACCAGGGCTAAACTGGGTGGCGTGGGTTCAACTCCCACTCGAGGGCCAAGGTTACGTTGTGATCTTGTAATTTTTCTCATACCATTTTCTAATAATATAGGTCGTCTGTTTCTTATATAAAATAGTACATAAAGTAATTTAGTGTGTTCTTAAATTATTTTAGGGTATTTTATTCACAACCGGTGATGCGATAAAGACCTCATCCGAAATGTTAAGGCTGTGGATGCATGAAGCGACGCGCGTCTACTCTGATAAGATGGTGGAACAGGCTGACATTGAAAACTTCCACAAACTCATCCTTGAGACCATCAAGAAGAATGTCGAGGTTTGTTGCTTATTCTTTCATATTTGTCACACAGGACACGAATGAAAGAATTCTCAAAAAATATTTAAGTGTGTTCTTCAATTATTCAATTTACTTTTTATGCGTTTGTTCTTCTTAAATAAACATTTAACAGGATTACGACGAGAACGTCGTTGTGGAAAAGCCACTGATCTACTGCCACTTTGCGGAAGGTGTCGGAGATCCGAAGTACTTCCCGATAAAGGAATGGCCACAGATCAAGAAGCTTCTAGACGAATCACTGAGTGGGTACAACGATCTCGTTGCAACCATGAACCTTGTGCTGTTTGAAGACGCTATGTATCATATCTGCAGGTACGGCATTGTTGTTTTAGGTGGACTTTTACTCTTAAAGCTCTACTGTTGCGTGCTATTTGAAATAACGAATAACTACATTCCTTAAGTTTAGACAAGAAGCGACATAATTTGTTTCGTCGCATTTATGCTCAAAATTTAGGGCTTGGTCCATATTAACTAGAAATAAAATAAATAAAGTCCGCATCTATTGTAGAAGGCAGAACAAACTCTTCTTACAGATGCACTTCGACTTGTGTTCTTATACTGAATCCAACATTTTAATCAGGTTATTTAATACAAAAATGATATTTCGGTTCAGTTGGTTATGTCAGAACAGTTACGTAAAACAATTCCTTTCAGAATAAACCGCATCCTAGAAGCACCCAGAGGAAACGCTTTATTGATAGGCGTGGGAGGTTCCGGAAAGCAGTCTCTATCCCGACTCAGTGCTTTCATCTCCTCACTCGAGGTGTTCCAACTTCAGCTCAGGAAGGGATACAGTATCAACGACTTGAAGGTGGATCTAGGTGAGATATATCAATATGTCAAACCGCATCTTATAATGCAGCCAACTTCGAATCGGTCAATACATTTATTTCTTCCAAAGAACAATACTTCTGTATCTTAGATTTGGACGAGGAGTTATGAAGCTAGATTGTGGAAAGGAATATCGTTATATGTATAATTAGATTTAAATCAAACACTTTTCTTGCAGCTGGTCTTTACATAAAAGCTGGTCTGAAGAACATAGGAAATGTATTCTTGATGACGGACGCTCAAGTCCCGGAAGAACGATTCCTTGTGCTCATAAACGATCTGCTGGCTTCCGGTGAAATACCTGATCTATTGGCTGATGATGAGCTGGAGAATATTATAAATGGAGTCAGAGGGGAGGTGAGATTTATAGGTGTTGTTAAGTAGAACCTTTTTCTTTTATACCCTACTAAGTGTGATGAAACTGTGTTGCTTCAAAAATTGTAATCAATATAACTCTGATTGTTTGTTTTATTATATAGATAATGTTTATAACAAAAGACGATATATTTTCTATTTTTAGACGAAAGCCTCTGGTGTACCTGACACGCGTGAAAACTGTTGGAGGTTCTTTATAAACCGTGTGCGGACTATGCTCAAGGTATATTCTGTGTTTACTTGTAGTCATTCATTAATATGCATTTTTTATTGTATTCATCATAATCATATAAATTAATTCCAAACTGCTTAGTTTGAGGTACATGTTTAATTGTGATTTTTACAATTACAAATTTACAATTTATGCGTGTTTTTTGTTCTGTCTTTTTGGAAATAAATATTATAAATCTAATGCTAGTGTAATTTGGCAGGTGATATTATGTTTCTCGCCTGTGGGTGCAACACTACGTATCCGAGCGCGCAAGTTCCCCTCACTAGTGAACTGCACCGCGATCAACTGGTTCCACGAGTGGCCGCGAGAGGCGCTGCGATCTGTGTCTAAGCGGTTTATCGCTGAAGTCGAATCTTTACCGGTACTTTACATTCCTATTGTTATTTAATTATAAGCTCATTATAACAACCTATATATTAACAGTTCTTATGATACATCCCTGTAGTTCGTCCCAACCAATACTAGGTATGGGTCATCACAATAGAACCATTTATACAAATTTTACTTCCACGCTTGGCCACCAAGCTGTTTATTGACGCATCGTAAACTTCTGGTCTTATAAGTAAACATATTTCGCGTCAAACCAGCCCGGTTAAGAGAGACGACGCCCTATTGTATATCTAAAAATAAATTTCTATCTCTCAGGCTGAGTTAGTAGAGCCGGTATCGATGTTCATGTCTCACGTCCACCAAAGCGTGAACCAGATGTCATCAGTGTACTATCAGAACGAGAGGCGGTACAACTACACCACCCCGAAGACTTTCCTCGAACAAATCTCTCTGTATGGGAAACTGTTGGATGATAAAACACAGAACTTGAAAATGATGATTCTCAGGTTGGAAAACGGATTGGAGAAGTTGGCTTCTTGCGCTGCAGATGTTGCTGTTTTAAAGGTGTGTGGTGTGTCTTAAAATAATGATAAGAAGATGAATTTTATAATAATAACAACTGCTTAGCTTACGTAATTTAAAATGAAACTTAATCATTTTAGGTGACTCTAGCAGAACAAGAGATATTACTTAAAGAGAAGAATAGAGCTGCTGAGGCGCTTATTGACGTTGTCGGTGCAGAGAGCGAGAAAGTCTCAAAAGAAAAAGCCTTCGGTTAGTTAATAAATATACAAATGTGTAGCTAAATATAGGGACACCTGTTGATACAATAGTTGCATTGCAACACTGAAAAATAACCTTAATATAATCATCAACCATATATTTTTACCTATTGGTCCTAAAAAAAAATTTGAGGGACAAAATCCAAATTAAAATAATAAAACTATTACAGCTGCCGAGGAGGAAAAGAAAGTAAAAGTTATTGAAGAAGATGTCACGATAAAGGCAAAAATTTGCGCCGACGACTTGGCCAAGGCTGAGCCCGCTCTCTTAGCTGCTCAAGAAGCCTTGAACACCCTCAATAAGAACAATCTGACGGAGCTGAAAGCTTTCGGTTCCCCTCCCGACGCTGTCGTTGGTGTTTGTGCCGCTGTGCTGGTGCTCTTCTCTAAGAAGGGGAAGATTCCTAAAGATAGGTCTTGGAAGGCCTGTAAGGTAAGTTTTGGTAGACAAATCTTTCTATGCTAATAAAAAGATTTGTTTATATCGAATGAGAATAAGCTTGACGACGATCTTGAAAGACATAATAATGTGCATTTGCTTCAAGCTTTTTGTACCCGTCGGCAAAAAATTTTATTCACAGAGAATGTTCAACTTAACTCTTATTTACAGGTTATGATGGGCAAAGTGGATCAGTTCCTTAATGATCTTGTGTACTATGACAAGGAAAACATACATCCTGATGTTATTAAGGTAAAATTAGCGTATATTTTCTCCGAATACAAATACAACGTTTGTTTTAACAGTAACAGAGAATGGTATTAGCGGCCCATAGACTAACGTTCGTTCCTGCCGGAATGTACATTCCTTACAGAATGAACGCCAGTGTATGTGCAATAGCGAGAAAGAATGACAGTATCATAACCCCGCGATCCTTCCCGTCGCGAAGGACGCGACGCGCTCTGTGATCAAGTTAGTGGCTGTTCATTTGTCCGGCGTGATTGAGCGAAATGATTAAATCCATAAAGATTATTCAAAATGACGCGCATTCCTTTTAAATGTCAACAAACGTCATAAAATGTCAGAGTTCTAACCATCCACAGACACGCAATCTCTCGGTATGACTGACAAGATGCAAACTGACAGGAATGTACCTAAACGTGTGTATGGTCACTAAAGGATTGTTTTTCCGTATGCGGTGGCGTGTGGTGAAAATGTCAGAGGAAAGACCGTAGGATTGATGTTAATTAGTGGCTTCAACGGTTTTATTTTATCCCGTCGCTTTTCTGTACAGTTTGACAGACGGGATAAGCCGGAAAGAATAAACGTTAGTCTATGGGCCGCTAATGTCGATCGATCTTCCCGCATTGATAAGACATAATAAAATTTATTTTGCGCCAACTTTATAACCTTTCTTTTTTTCTTTATCTTCTCTCTCAATAGTTTCCGTTTCCTTTAGGCGGTTTTACCATACATCAAGGACCCGGAATTCAGTCCCGCGAACATATTAACGAAATCAGCTGCAGCCGCCGGCCTTTGCTCCTGGGTCGTGAACATCGTCAAGTTCTACGACGTGTACGTCGTGGTCGAGCCGAAGCGACGCGCGCTCAACGCCGCCAACGCTGAGCTGCAAGCGGCCCGGGAGAAGCTCGACTTCCTTACTTCGCAGATTGCGGTAAGAGAACCCTAATAATAAGGTAACTTAAAGTCGTATGTCAATTTGTAGGAGTTAAAAGCCTACTCACCCCAAGTTTAGGGACAAGAACATAGTATGTTAGTATAGTATTAGTACTTGTAACGAAACGTACTTTGCAATAATTGTGTAAGCTCATTCGTGCATTCGTGATGGAGATTTTTTTGTTTTTTTTTTATTTTTCCTTCGGCAGCTGGTTATTTCATTTGTAAGAAAGTTAGTCCATAGGTACATATTTATTTTGTAGGATTTGGAAGAAAAATTGGGTATACTGATGGCAGCTTTCCAAGATGCTGTGAACGAGAAGATGAAATGCCAAGCTGAAGCCGACGCCACCAACGCGACCATTGATTTAGCAAACAGGCTCGTCAACGGATTAGCTTCTGAAAAAATAAGGTGCAGAGAAAAATACTTCACTGACAGTGTTTTTGTAGCTCATTATTCATCCATTACAAGTTTGATCGGAACTTACACCATTACACCATTAAATGTAAAATAAAATAAGCCTTTAAACAGTTATATACAGAGTTGACAGGTGCCAAATCTGTTTAATTCTCCATTCGTCATATCTTTAAATGGACAAGTCTTATATTTCCTTCTACGTAAACAATACCTTTCTTAATAGATGGTCAGCCACAGTAGTAAACCTGAAGGAATCTGGCAACATGCTGCCTGGCGACGTGCTATTAGTAACAGCGTTTATCTCGTACGTGGGATGCTTCACGAGACGCTACCGACTGCAGCTGATGAACGAGGACTGGGTGCCGACGCTTGGGAAATCCGATGTGAGTTTACGGAAAAGTGGAATTTCCCCTAAAGATATGTAGGTACGGAAGAGATCTCTTCTTACCGGGTCAACCAGTTTGGTCCTGGTTACGAGTTTTCTTTAGAATGAACTAACTATAATGCATATCTTGACTTGGGCTAATCTCACTTCAGATAATACCAATCGCCCAAGAAAAGATTTTTCTGATGCGTGATCTTTAAATGTTTCCCCAATTGGAGAATGTCTTCACCCGATTATTATGGCCACTATTTTTAAACGACATAAAATCTTTAATTTCAGCCTAAAATCTATACTACAGAGGATTTACAACCGTTGACCATGTTGACTGACGACGCGCAGATAGCCTGTTGGAACAATGAAGGCCTCCCGGCCGATACCATGAGCGCTGAGAACGCCACTATCCTGACCAACTCTGCTAGATGGCCGCTCATGATCGATCCTCAGCTGTAAGTCATTTGGGTACTTACTCTAACTCATTCTTAATCTGAAGTATTACTCAGAACGGAGGAATCTTTGTTGTTTTTGAACCCTATGTTTTGTTTTTGTGTCATAACTTTTGCTTTAGAATCTGGCCAAGGACTTGCAACCGCTGACTAACTTAGATATTTATCAACACTTTAATAATGGACTTCGATTTTGGAATTTTCAAAGTATTATAAAACTTTTGTCCGACAGACAAGGCATAAAATGGATAAAGTCAAGATACGGCGACGCGCTGGTAGTGATCCGTCTGACGCAAAGGGGTTATTTGGACATGATCGAGCGCGCGGTCGCCAACGGGACCATCGTCATCATAGAGAACATCGGAGAGACGGTGGACGCGGTGTTGGAGCCACTACTGGGACGAGTGCTCATACGGAAGGGGAAAGTGCTCAAGGTTATAAACTAGATACAATACTGCATCTGATGCTATTTTTTAATAATTTTGTTGGATCATTTGAGCCGATAACAATGATAATAAATTAAGCTACATATAAATTGAATAAATTAAGCTACATGTGTACTTTTAAGCATAATTTACACAATCATGTATTCCTAACATGATGTTGACAGATCGGAGACAGAGAAATAGACTACCACCCCGACTTCAGACTACTGCTGCAGACGAAACTCGCCAATCCTCATTACCAGCCCGAAATGCAGGCTCAGTGCACACTCATCAACTTTACCGTTACTAAAGATGGGTATGTAATAAATAAATAAAAATAATCACATTTTTAGTTTAGTACTTTTTATTCGGTTTTATATTTAGGTATTTTATACCTCAACGCAGCTATGCACTTACACCTTTTAACTACTACTAAATTTAAAACCAAAATCAGATAAACCGTGCCATCCGTTTTCCAGTTTTAGTGCGGCTAACGAACATCAAAAGATTTTATACATAATAAGATTGATAAATTAATAAGCAAATTTCATTTAAAGAAGATATCCGTGTCATGAGTTAAGTGAAGTATATACACTATATATCGTCGGTGTCGAGCGAGAAGTCACTAACTACAAAAACCGTGTTCCGAGATAAACGCGTTTTAAGATTTTTTTTGACTTTAAGCCGTAATATCTCTGTAACGCAAATAGATAGCAAATATGTTTCTTTGAGGAAATTATGGCAAATTTATCCGAATAATAAGATTTTCAATAATATTTGAAATAACCATATTTAGTGAGTAATTATAACAAAATCTTTGAAAAAAGAGCAGTTAATGACTTTTGCCAAACACTGCAAACAGATATTGTGTAAACATTCTGTTGAGTTAGTGATTTATTCATGCAACTAATTTAATAATGTTAACTGTGATTTGAGCGCGATTATGACCTAATATAAGTGTTTTTCACTAATTATGAAAAATTAATTAAATTCTTTTATATGAGATGATAACGCAGCGTCGGACGTCCACCAACAAGGTGGACAGATGATCTTATAAAGGCTACCGGTTCACGGTGGATGCAAGTTGCATCCGACCGTAATACCTGGAAGTCATATAGGGAGGCTTATGTCCAGCAGTGGACGTCCAATGGCTGAAATTATGATGATGATAGTAGATGATGATAAAAGCATAAGCGTGTTTTAACACTATTATGAAAACAAGCAGTGAATATTAATATTTAATTATATTAATTTGATTAAAAAGAATAAGATTTCATCAAATAACAATCATCATCATTTAAATAAAATTAACTTTCAATACAAGTATGTTTAAACACTATTATAAAACTAACAACGAACATTACAAATAATAAGTTTGTTAAAAACAATCATCATTATTTAAACCATCAACACACACATACGTTAAAATACAATAAATATAACTTAATCTTGCAAAGACAGCATAAAAAAATTATATAGTTAGCTATAGACTCGTATGTTAATGTTTATTTTAGATAAAATCTAATATTCCTCTTCTGCATTTCATCTCAAGTGTCTAGTTCGGAAAGCGATTCTGCATTGTCTTTTATTACTTCGAACCATGAGTAAAATTCAATAGGAATTATGTCAGTTCAGTATAGGTTGATAAAATATTCCATAACAACCATAATAGCGAATAATGTCCTTGATACAGCAAAAGAAACAAGGAATAAGTGATAAGAACTGACCAAAAACGAATGATTCTTTCTTAAAAATACGATGGGCAAAGGAAAAGAAATATTTTTATAAACCTATACTGATCTAATATTATTATTCCTGTTGAATTTCACTCATTGATCAATCAATTCTCATTTACTAAAAAAATATCGTTAAGAGTGTCTAGCTAAATTAATAATGCTGCCTATCCAAGGTATTTTTATAATATTGATTATGTTTTAACGAATGTAGGGTAAAGATGATTTAATGTTATTTTTTCATAATTTAAAGTTTTTATGAAAGCTTATTATTTGTAATAATGTTCGTTGTTAGTTATATATTTATAAACCTTTGTGGTTTCTGGGTGTTATTAGATATTATAATTATCTTGAATAATTTGTTATTGATGCTAAATAAATAATAATAGTGTTCATTGTTGTTACCTATTCCGTATTGGAAGATAAATATTATGTATTTTTACCTTGACATACATAATGGTGGTATTAAGTAGTGAAAAACATTAACATAAGGTTATAATTTTGTTCAAATCACAGTAGGTACACATTACATGGATAAATGTGCCAGATGTTTTACAAAGTCCTACTATTAAAAATATATAATATTGCTTAAATATTTGCGTGAGTTATAGGTATTTGCATTATATAAAAAAAAAAAATTAATTTATAATGTACAGTGATGGAAATAATAAATAATCAAATGACAATACATAATTAAAAATGAATTGTACCTACTATAAATTTCGTAAATCTTGATTTCACATAAGTGCGTTAGTTATTTTTATCATCCGAAAATCGCAGGATGCACGCGTTCTTTTAGTATGAAGTCATTAAGATCAATTAGTCATTTAAAATAGTAACAAAATTCGAGAATTTAGTTATGCACATAATAACTAAGTGCAGTTAGTGACTTGTACGCAAATGCTTATTCCTTTTCGTGGCATCGTGATGTATTAAAAAGTAACTAAGTGACCTTAGTGAGAAACGTTTGTTCTACATTTCACCAAAATATTTAAGTCTAATAATACTTAAGTGAAGTTAGTTACTTTTAATCATACAGTTTATTGCTATTACAGGCACTTAATGATTTCTGACATTTTTATATTTTCTAAAATATATAGAAATATCATTTTTTTATTTTCTCACACGGTAGATTATAGGTTTAAAAACACTTTGGCATCATTAAGTCATTTTGGCCAAAATGGCAATTAGTGACTTCTCGCTCGACACCGACGATATAGACTATAATAAATTATTGGAAGATTAATATCAATGATATTCGTTTCAGTCTCGAAGAACAACTTCTAGGCGAAGTCGTAAAACATGAGCGTCCAGATTTAGAAGCACTAAGAGCCGGCCTCACTAAACAGCAGAACGATTTCAAAATTACTCTCAAAACTCTAGAAGATGATCTTCTAAAACGTCTTTCTTCTGCCGGACCAGATATTCTAAGTGATTCGGCTTTGGTCATTAACTTGGAAACTACCAAGAAGACAGCGGCCGATATTGAAATAAAAGTAGAGGAGGGTAAAATAACTGCCGTCAAAATTGATGACGCGAGAGAAAAATACAGGTGGGTTTTGATAGATACATAATTAAGTATATCAAAATATTAACTGAATATCTACTTTTGTATCGTATTGTGAGTAATAAAAGTTTGGTCTATTTGGACCGACTAGAAGGATAATAGTTAATACATTTAGATCCTCTGATCCCAACGATTTTATAGATACCATTGATTTATTTTTGGGTTTATTGAAGACGAGATGATTTGATGTTTATTCTTCCAGAACTGCCGCCGCAAGGGCATCTCTCCTATACTTCATAATGAACGACATCAACAAAATAAACCCAATGTACCAATTCTCTCTGAAAGCCTACAGCGTCGTGTTCAAAGACGCGCTCGCTAAAGCCACGAAGGCGGACGATATCGACGAACGAGTGATGAACCTCCTGGACAGTATCACGTTCTTTGTGTATGTATACACAAGCAGGGGCTTGTTTGAAAGGGATAAACTTGTGTTCTTGTTCCTTGTGACTTTACAGGTTAGTTTTATGTCAATCTTTCCGCCCTAGCTTTCTTTGATTGCGTCATAATAGATTTTCCCAGACATAAGACATTTTCATTTTATAATATTAGTATGGATTCGTATATTCTCACTTCGTGTTCTGTTCGTGTATCTCAGTAACTACTTTAAGTTTCAACTTATACAAGGGGGTAACTATCTATAGGGTTATTTGAATAGGTATACTTTTTCCTTACGTTGTTTTATAATAACAATTTACGATTTTTAAAGAAACTAATTTGAACAAACCTTAATTCATATGGAGCGAGATCTATACGAATTAACACATTTTTTCGATTCGAACGATTAGATCCTACAAGGTGAAGGGAAAGTAGATCCAAAGGAGTTGGACTTCCTGCTAAAGTTCGCCGTAGCGCCCGAAGTGTCGCCGTTCCCCTGGCTCACCAACACGTCGTGGGGCGGCATCATCGCGCTCGCCAAAATGGACGCCTTTGACAACCTGGATAAGGACATCGAAGGAGCTAATAAACGGTAGGTACTTTAAACTTCAAATTACTGTTATAATTATTATTTCAGCCATAGTTGTCCCACTGCAGGGCAAAGGCCTCCCAATCCCCCTTCCATGTATCACGATCTTGTGCTATTGTGGACTAGGAATCAAGATAATTTCGCCATCGCCACCCAGTCCTAGGTCTGCCACAGCGCCGTCTAACTCCGCTGGGGCCCCAATCTGTAAATCTTAAAATTCTAACGCCACGTCGCCACGATGAATAGCAATGCTGCCATATTAACACCATACATTTGCTAGGTGTTGCAGATAACTATATCTCCTAATGTAGATTTAATTATATAAATGTGCTTAACCAGTTGGATACATTTATTTATTTAAGCAGTTATTCGATATAATTATAGTCCCCGCCGGCCGCCATCATGAAAAAAGGTATTTTCGCGATGTCTCGATAACGATGGCTTAAAAACATTTGTGAAATCGTTATTTGTTGCAAATTATTTTGCCTACAAATATGTTTATATAACTTTTTATCAATATTAAATATAATGAACAGATGGCAAAAGTACACGGACGGTGAAGCACCGGAGCGCGACAAGCTGCCCGGAGACTGGAAGAACAAGACCGCCTTGCAGCGCCTCTGCATAATGCGGGCGCTGAGAGCGGATCGCATGTCCTATGCCTCTAGGTTTGACGTTTTAAGCGCTCTACACACCGCCCGCCGGCACAGCCCGGCGGCCCAACCCGCCGGCCTTATTTTGTAGGCCGCCGGCTTTATTTAGTACAAAATAAGGCCGGCGGGTTAGGCCGCCGGGCTGTGCCGGCGGGCCGCCGGCTTTGGTGTGTAGAGCGCATTACAGTGATTTGCTAATTAATGATCCTTTTATTTATATGCCATAAAAAGCAAATAGGTGTAGGTAAATACTTTTCATAAAAACGTTACTTTTATATCCGTTACTAGTTAGGTTCCCTTTTCCTCATTATTATAAGGTAAGGTAATGTATGCTAATTAGTAAACTATGTGCCGTTTATAATATTGAAAAAAAATATTAACAAATAATACAATCAAATATGCACAATTCAAATAAGAGCTGGTAGTTCTAGATAGATATAAATAGACATAAATCTTTAAACCTTTGGACATAACAGTCAGTCTAATTAATCAATAACATTAAAATCTATATTTTTGACCCTGAACCATTTCTTAGTGCATTTTGCGAAGAAAACCTTGGTACAAAGTATGTGGAAGCCCGAACCCCGCCACTAGAAAAATCCTTTGAAGAAAGTAATTCTACAACGGCTATGTTCTTTATTCTGTCGCCCGGTGTGGACCCTCTCAAGGTATCGTGTCAAAAGAAAATACGTGTAAATATGTATAATAATCGCATAGTATAACGGGATCTAGCTTTTACTCGAGTTAGAATATGCAAGATAATGATACTGTCTTTACAAACGCCATTTAGCTACGTTTTTTAGTTATATAGATGTACAGTACATATTTACGATGATTATTTCCATCTTTGGATCGCCATTTAATTTTAGTTTGAACATGTTACCTGAACATACTCATCATGTTGTTGCAGTAATTATCTCCGACAGACTCATCTGTAAAAATGCTTGTGTAAGCATATTATAACTTAAATAGGTTCTATTTGACCGATTTTTTTCAGGACTTGGAAAAAATCGGTCGCAAACTTGGATTCTCAACCGATAAGAAGAATTTCCACATTGTGTCCTTAGGTCAAGGTCAAGAAGTAGTGGCCGAGAACGCAATGACTATAGCTTCAGAACAAGGGGACTGGGTTATTCTGCAGAACGTTCATTTAGTAGCCAAATGGTTGGCTACTCTCGAAAAGAAAATGGAAGAATGTTTTGAAGATCCAGCTGAGGATTATAGGTAAAATCGAAAATGGACGTCATAATATGTCATGTTATTGCCTCTCAACAGATCTTGGATGGTGGTAATAGTTAATTTACGGTACAGCGTGAAAATCTGACCTTGATAAGAAATCCACAGGCCAATGAAGTGCTGAAGTATGATTAGGAATGCTAAGGCGTGTTATTTGGTGGTAAATCGTAGTTATCTGAGCAGGATAGTAGCTGAGACTAAACCGTCACCTAGATGGATACGGTTACTTCTTTAACTATATATGTAGCTACGCTTTATTTTCATTAGAAATAGTTATCCTCGAGAGATATCAGATCAAGTTTTTATTTTTCAGATTATTCCTAAGCGCAGAGCCTGCGCCAGCTGCCATATATCACATTATACCTCAAGGTATTCTTGAATCTTCTATCAAAATCACCAACGAACCACCCAGTGGCATGTGGGCTAACTTGCATAAGGTACCAACATAATCTCAAGCTCATAACAAAAACACAGCTTATTAAAATTCCACTTAAATGACAGCACTGAAATATTTATTTGTTTTTCCAGTCACTTGATAACTTTAACCAAGAAACTTTAGAAATGTGTAGCAAGGAAGCGGAATTTAAATCTATTCTGTTCGCGCTCTGCTATTTCCATGCCGTAGTTGCTGAAAGACGTAAATTTGGCCCACAAGGATGGAACAGGTGAACACTTTCTATAAAATGCTATGGGTATGTAATGTAGTGGGGATGATACTTCTACCTTAGATCTGTTGTAGTAAACAGTGCATTGTCCAGCTTTATTTATTTATAGCTATCCAGCGAGCTTTTCGTCCCCTTCGTACAAATTTAATAACTATCTCTCAAACAGTATTTGTCTAAATACCTTTGTCATGTTACGATATGGGTATACGTGACGATCACAACAGATTTTTCTAAAGCAAGAAGCCTATGTCTCCATCCCTATAACTAATATATATATACATACATAAATTTGCTTCTCCACTTTGCTGTGAAAGGACAAACACACACCCATAACAAATTAGGTATAATATAAAAATGGATTTACGCTGATAAATAAAATACCAAAACTTGGTTGTCCATTACCATTATGCTTTCACCATAGGATTCCTTTCCAGGTCGAAATACCAGAACTTGATTGCCCATTATGTTTTCACCATAGGATTTCTTTCCAGGTCGAAATACCAGAACTTGATTGCCCATTATGCTTTCACCATAGGATTTCTTTCCAGGTCGAAATACCAGAACTTGATTGCCCATTATGGTTTCACCATAAGATTTCTTTCCAGGTCGAAATACCAGAACTTGATTGCCCATTATGCTTTCACCATAAGATTTCTTTCCAGGTCGAAATACCAGAACTTGATTGTCCATTATGCTTTCACCATAGGATTTCTTTCCAGGTCGAAATACCAGAACTTGATTGCCCACTATGCCTTCATATGATTCCTTTCCAGGTCGTATCCATTCAACTTTGGAGATCTAACCATCTGTGTGTACGTCCTGTTCAACTACCTGGAGGCGAACCCGCGCGTGCCGTGGGAGGACCTGCGCTATCTGTTCGGAGAGATCATGTACGGCGGACACATCACGGACGATTGGGACCGCAGACTGTGCAGGACCTTCTTGCTGGAATATATGCAGCCTGAGTTGGTGAGAATATGTATACTATAGTTGTATTAAACTGTAGTTATAAGCATGACTAGCTATAACTTTTCCATACACCAAAATTCCTCTTCACCAAAAACCCTCAAAAATTTGTTATTTTATAGTGATTGACTCTCACTTAAGAGATCGCACGCCATCCAGTTTAGCACTGGTGCGCTAACCACTACGCTATCGAGGAGTTACCAGAGCTTGAATTTATCTCATACCTCATACCATTTCTCATAATATTCTCTAATAATTTACCTATAAATTGCTCCATACACCAAAATTCCTCTTCACCATAAATCCTTCATCTTTGTTTTCCTTTCAACGACTATGCTAAATCGTTCATCGTCCTTATATCCCTCTTATTCTTCTATATCCTTTAGTCATTCAAATAAATGGGAGATTCAACCAAGTTTTAAATACATAGCTTGCAGGATGAGTTAACCGTGAAACATTCCAGGTGGACGGTGAATGTGCGCTCGCGCCCGGCTTCCTCTCGCCGCAGAACTCCGACTACGTGACCTACCACCAATACATCGATGACTTCCTGCCAGACGAGACTCCCTATCTGTACGGGCTCCATCCCAACGCTGAGATAGGATATCTGACAACGGTTTCGGAAAGACTGTTCAAGGTAATCTTATTAACAAGTTTGTCTATGTTGTAGGTCTATATGACACCTTATGGGTGTTTTTCTAAATGGATAAAATCTATTTTAATTCTCTAAACCCAGGATGGTTTAGAGAATTAAAATCGAATAGTGAAGATACAATTGTTTATAACAATAAGTACTTATGTTTTTCTAGGTGGTATTTGAGATGCAGCCTAGAGACACTGGCGCGCAAGCTGGAGGTGGAGCGACCAAGGAAGAAACGGTAATACGTTTCCTATAAATAATTGTAACATAACAGCCTATTAATAATTTTAATACCACTGAATTGCTTTCTCGTAATTAACTTTATTTTATTAATGTAATTCAGTATTTTGAAGAGCAATGCTAGGCAAAAAAACTCCATCATACTTTAAAAACTATTCATAACAAACCTTTACAGAAGTTCAGAATACAAAAATTCTATCATATCTATATAACTAGTCAAACCTAACGGTCATTACAGAGTATCACATACAAGTTTCATAATTAGGTTCGGACTATTCTGGACGATATCTTAGACCGCGTCCCGGAGCCTTTCAACCTGCAAGAGTTGATGGGCAAAGTGGAGGAGCTGACTCCCTTCATCATCGTGGCGTTCCAAGAAGCCGAGCGGATGAACAAACTGATGGGAGAGATCAGACGGTCTTTGAAGGAAACTGAGCTTGGTTTGAAGGTATGGTTGTATTTTATACAATAGTATACTAGCTGTATGATCATTTATATAGATAGATACTTTTAAAATCATAATCATAAAAGCGTTGACTGCGTACTATCCAAACGATGATCAGTAAGAACTTTTTACCTAAGAACCTATTTTAGTGTCGATGCGATTTAGTTAGTTATGATGACTCAGTTTTCCGCATTGAGAATTTGAGACTCAAAGGCGGTCCATTGAGACTCAAAGGCGGCACACGCCCGACAAAAAGAAACTGCCAAAAATTCACAGCTTGTATTCCAGCACCGTTCCAATTTTAAGTATTCTACTCGTGATGTTATCTTTCAGGGTGAGCTAACGATCAGCAGCGACATGGAGAGGCTGATGGAGTCGCTGTTCATGGACCACGTGCCGGTGGCGTGGTCCAACCTCGCCTACCCCAGCCTGCTGGGCCTGGCCTCCTGGTTCTCGGACCTATGCGTGCGGCTGGTCGAGCTCGAGAACTGGACAGGGGACTTTAATGTGAGTTGAAAATGGACATTTCATTCAGGGTAGAGAACTATGCAAGGTTATATTGTTTCGTCTACTCTCTATATTTGATATTGTGTGGCATTTATTCAGTAACTTTGTGGTTACTTACATGGTGATAAATGTAGAGACCTTCTTTTAGATTAGTGTTTGTGAGTTGACTGAATCACACTTGACACGGGACATGGAGAACAGCGACCAGTTACAGGCTTTGGGCCTGGAAACCTGTAACTGGTCGTTTATTTACTGGTTACTGGGATCCTAAATCAGTTTCAGTGTTATTGATGTAATCCTTGTTTAGATCATGGCGGCTCGCACAGAATTCTCTGCGACACAACACACACAACACTTAGAATCTGTATTCTCACTAGTAAACGTTTTATAGAGCACGCGATTTGGTGATCCTGTTATGTTTTTTTATATCTATGCTATTCATTTCATTGTTTTCAAATAGAAAAATACTCGTGCTCCAACCAGAAGATATTACAAGAAAAGATATTACAAGTCGGTTGCAGTCGGTAATTTATAGGTTTTTGTGATAATTTCAGCTTCCGCCAGCAGTATGGCTGGGCGGTTTCTTCAACCCGCAGTCGTTCCTCACGGCCATCATGCAGCAGACGGCGCGCAAGAACGAGTGGCCGCTCGACAAGATGTGCCTCAACTGTGACGTCACCAAGAGGAGTCGACAGGATTTCAAGTAATTTTACAGATGTAGTCGATTTCAGGGAAAATGAGAAACAACACAAATTTATATACTACTCTCATGTACAGTCAGCTAAAAATGTGGTCTACCACCCTACGGTTGCTAGTGGTTTGTACGTCAGTTAATATATTAGAAAAGTCAACCATCATTAAGATCATCACACCCTGTACATCTCGCAGAAACTTTGTCAAAACTGGTAGACCACTTTCTTGACTCACCAACTTGTTTTGATAAAGGGAACAATTATTTATCACGACGTGACCAACGTTCATGACCTAGTAGGTATGTGATGTAAATCATTCTCGGAAACGTTATCACGATTTGGAAAAACCCTTAGGAAACTCGTAATTTTAATTGTTGTGGTATTTTGCTCAGACTAATAGTTTTGAAAATGTTTTCCTCTGGATGCGGCCAAACAGTGCCATTTAGATAAAAAATATAAATAATTCAGATAATCTTATAAGAACTAGATAGTGCTGCTTAGTAAAGCCGTGTTTTTCGATGTTATTAAAAGAACATGTTCTCGAAACTGTTTTGTTTCATCTCTTCTCTAAAGCACCTGTCGCTAAGAGCCAACTCTGATCAACAGGCGATTTTAACATTCTATTCGCAATACCTTATCCACAAAGCGATACCATAACATCAACACAAACAATAATCGTATTACAGCGCGCCGCCGCGCGAAGGCGCAAACATCCACGGCCTGTACATGGAGGGCGCGCGCTGGGACGTGATGACGGGCGGCATCGTGGAGTCGCGCATGATGGAGCTGTTCCCCATGATGCCCGTCATCTTCGTCAAGGCGGTCACGCAGGACAAGCAGGACACGCGCAACGTCTACGAGTGCCCCGTCTACAAGATACGGTAACAATAGCCACGTAATTTGACCGTCTAAAGCTACTCACGCTACTACTACGTTGATTTTTACTCGACTTCGAGCAAACTATCGAGTAATATCGTATGTGAGTACTGAGCTTAAGGCAAGTCTAAGTCAGACAAATTTAACCATTTTTGACCAGCCAAAGCAACACGCTTTTGACTGCGTATGCTAGTCGTCTGTCCTTTGCTTTGTCCGTGTACTTTAACACAGAGATCTTCAATACTTTCATATAATCTGTATTAATTAATACCCCTGACGTAAGAGTGGCTAAAATTTTAACGGAAAATCCCTGCTAATTTGATCTACTAGTATTTGTTTCTTATCTCGTCTCGATAGTCCCAGAGTATCGAGTCAGGCAAAAAAAAGAAAAGTATACCAGGCCAGATAACATATACTAAGAAGTTTATTAATTCCAGTATGCGTGGTCCGACATTCGTTTGGACGTTCAACCTCAAGACCAAAGACAAGCCGACGCGCTGGACTTTGGCCGGAGTGGCGCTGCTTCTAGGTGTCTAAAGTAGCTTTCATTTGTATCGCATTAGTACCGGATATTTCTTATATTATTTTATTTCTAGGATAATAAACATAGTATTTGTATACAAGCGCTTTCATTTCAAATTTACTTAGAATCGGGTATAACCTAATACTGGAAGTCTGTCTTCGTTACGTTAACATAATTCTAATCCTAAGATATTTTTACTTTATTTCTTCTCCTCTCATGTTGATTTAGTTTTGACCAACACGAATATTCATTATGTGATGATTAAAAGAAAGTAGAGACTTCATAATACATATTTTTATTCTTAAATCCTATGTCAAAATAATTTAGTGCAGAAAACAGCTGGATTATCCTTATGATTCTGTGCATTAATTCTGTAACTCTTGGGAAGACTACTACATAATAGATATTCCAGGTTATTTCATATTACATTTACAAAAATATCATTTGATCAATCGTATTGGACGGTTCCATTCAGTCTAATCTAATATCGTTCAACAACCTTTAAAACAGCCATTTCGCTCAAATACCACTTCTGGCAGTGTATTCTTGAACTTAAAAAACTAGCCACTTTTTGTCTTCATAGTAGTAATGTTCGATGAGGTATTATCGTTGTCAGAAGTCGGTTCTGAACCCTTCACTGTGAAGGTTACGTAGTATCTCTTGTTCTTATCTAGCTTCTCGGCGGGGAGTGCTATCAGTTGTTTCTCAGTACCGTGGGAAACTTCCAACGTAACATGGGCCTTCCCCGAGCTTGACGGCGGTTTAGAGTTTATCTTCGGTAAAAACCCCTTTGATTTTGAACTAGGTCCTGCGGTTGATGGCTTGGGCATTGTGTGATGGTCCCATTTGTATGGTACTGAAAAATATACACAAATTTAACTCACAGTCTAACAGTGCTCAAAGTGTCTTTTATAGATAACGTTGTTTAATTATTAACGTTTCAAAACGTTATTAGATTAATAATCTTCTTTATTCTTAATTAGCCTTGGAGTTAGTTTTTAAATATTTCTGGCTATACCTACTGATTTAGTTAGTTCCATGGCAAAATATATACACTTACAATAAGCTGCGCAGGGCACTCCGGTGTACGCATGAATAGCGTGAAAACATCTGTGAGTCTTGCTTGTGCATAGACAAGGGTTGTCTGGTAACGCGCTCATTTTGTAAAGCTCAGTCTCCCCATAATCGAAATCAATAGGTCTTTCAGGCAAATTATCCAAATGCTTCTTTCCACTTTTCTGTAACTTCCTTAAGCTTTCATAAAGGAACTTTTCGAAACTGCTAAAAGATAAGTCTGCTTTGTTGTATGGACCCAAACCAACGTTGGAAAGACTGGATTTATTGTACTCTTCTATAGATCTCTTCACCAGAACGGCTTCATTTGCTTTGCTGGTTCTAATTTGTAGTCGTTTGAGCTCCAATAGATGTTGGAATATTTTTCGCTCGCAATAATACCTAAAACAATTAAGTTATTTTAGAAATTAGAAAGATTAGTTGTAGGTGCAATATAATGCCTTTACTGATTATTCTTGCTTACCTTCTCATATTGGTTTGAATTCGCTGTGTCACTGACTTCATATCAACGGCATATTTATCACCAGGCTTTCGTATGGGAATTCTGCTATCTGATTTCCCAGAGTATCTTCCACTTGCATTTCTCTGTTGATAATAAGCGGATAGACGAGGACTGTTTATGCGACGTTGCATTGCTCTAGGACTGGGCTCAAATCCAGAGTCCATGAAACCGCTGGATTCATATCCTCTTTCAGAATTCTCGCTTTTAGAGCGAATGGTAGTTCGACTTTTTGTCCTACCCTTTTTTCGAAAACGCTTCCTACGACCATTAACCTCTGTATGACTATATATTTCATTATCACTTACACTAGGGACCCTACTATAAATACTGCCATCTTTAACCAATTTTCCTGCTAAATGCATTACCTTTTCTTCATCCAATGATCCGTCATCAACCTTGCTAGGCTTTTTTAATATTCCTGTAGTGGCTTCACCACTGGCTATATCGGACAGAACTTTGTAACTTTCTGTTTCGAAAATGCTACTCTTACGGCTACTATTTTGACTGTCTCTTGTTCTGCTTCTTTTTGGTGTAAGTGGTAAATCTACTTCGAACTCCCCACTGTTATTTTCTAATATAACTTGTTGAACAGCTCGATCTTCAGAAGAGTTATTTTTACCTATAATCGGTGAAACTCGCTTTTCGATGTTTTCGGTGCTACTTCCAGTGGTAGAAGTTCCATACTCTTTTCTTTTTTCTTCAGTACTGTGATGACTTTCACTACTATCTTTTACTAAATTGACCCCTGTTTGCACTTCAGATTCTAGTCCATCTTGGCTGTGTGTTACTATTTCACCCAACAAATGATCGGATATTTTATCAGAATCTTTGCTTTCGAAAACTTCATCTTTAGCAGCAAATGATACAACAGGTGAACTTATTTTTTCTTGTGATTCTGATTTTTCTAAACTAGTAACATCCAAGCTTGTTTTATTATCTCCTGACACATGAGTTAACGGATCATCAGGACCAGAAAGTACCTGAAATGATCTTTTTCTTGGTAGTTCTAAGCTAGGGCTCGGTGACTTTGACATATTTTCTGGACTTTTTGTTGGAGATGGACTTAAATCAGTTCTCTTGCTAGATTCAGGAGTTCCTTTTCTTTCATTAGATTTTTCACCGCTTCCTGATTTAGGTGTTGAACCATGGTTCGGTTCTGTTACTTCCGGACTTGGGGCTGTACCACTTTCTACATCAACATGAGATTCTTTTGGTGTATTTTTATCTGCACTAACACTAGCGGTAGTGCTGGCAGCTACATCCATGACTTTTTCTTTTTCAGATACTTGTTCTGCTTCTGCTGCCTTTGCAACATCTGCGGCAGTTGCTTGTGCGATTGACTTTTCCGATTCGGTGTTTGCACCTTCGCTTATATCTTTTTGGGTGATGCTCATATTTGCCGCCTCGACAGATACGTTATTGGAGGAATCCATTGTCACCGTTATCTCTGAATTTCCTTGCTGACTAGATTGGCGTTCCATATGTATTTGTGCTTCAGTGACAACCATGTTTGTTTTTACAGATAGTGTATCAGTTTCCGTTTCACTATGAGCTCTGCTTTTTTCAGTTTGATTGTCTTCTTTGTCATCTATTTGTAAAGATGGTAATTGTTCTGTTTTACCAGATAAACTTATACGTTTTTCAATACTTTCCGAGCGATCTGGGGCAACAACGCTTTTGTATTTAACAATATTAACACTTTGTTTCTCTTCGTCATTTTCAATATGTATGGACGACTTTTTCCCTTTACGTTTTGTACTACGCCGTTCCGTTGATTCTGAACTACTACTTTCTGTTACAGAACTATTTTTTTTCTTACTTCGTTTCCGATGCCTTTTACTTTTTCTTTTTTCAGAGTAACTATCGGTATCTGAGGAACTTTCCGAGTCAGATCTATAATGACGTCGTCTATTTTTAGCATTAGTTCTGTGTCGTTTTGAAGGCTCGCTTTTAGATCTGTTTTTCTTTGAACTTTTATATTTCTTTTCTTGAGAATTAGTTTTATCAACACCATCTACCTCACTTTCATAACCATCACTAAAACTTTTCTGTGAGCGTTCTAGTTTTTTTCGTCTCTCACGATGTCTATCTGAGTATTTGTAATCTGATCTTCGTTTAGCCACCATTCGCGAATCAGATGATTCATTACTAGATTCGCTACCGTTTTTATCTCGTCTTCTCTCGTGCATCGGACTAGTGATTTCCACTATCTCTCTTTTTTCTATTCGTATTTGGTCCCTCACGTCTATTTTAGTGCTTGTAACTTTACGAGTTGGCAATGATGTAATAGGGGCCCCGTCAATCATTATTTGCGTATTTGAAAGTTTACTTGCCGGTACTCCACCGTGCATCTGTATATATTTTGCGGTGGATCGATGTCCTCTCGTGGTTGCGCAATCTAATGGTGTTAATGGTTCATTCTTTGAAGACCTTGCGACTGGGTTAACTTCCGCGCCTCGATCGAGTAATAAACGACAAAGGTCTGCATTGTCCGTAGCCGCTGCAATATGTAATGGGGTCCGCCCCTCGTGATTAGTGGCGTTGACTTGTGAAGGTCTCCCGTCTAATAACCATTTTAGTAATTCCCTCCGACCTGATGCCACGGCTTCGTGTAGCGGAAGGTCACCTTTAGAATTCCTCAACCAAAGATTTGCCCCTCTTGCTCCTAAAACAAAAACTGTTGTAAAGACACTCTAAAACTCTAAATGAAACCAACGATTGGTTGAATTCTTACCGAGTATTCGAACAGTTTCGATTTGTCCTTTAGCAGCTGCTGTATGCGCGGGACTTCGTCCTCTTCTGTCTTGTCTGTGTGAATCGGCTCCGTGGTCTAACAAGGCGGCTGTAGCATCTGCATGTCCTAAGGCAGCTGCGTAATGGAGCGGCGTGCATCCGTGCGAATCAGCCACATCTACTTTCGCTCCGCAAAGACCCACCAGAGTTTCTAAAGCTTCTGTATGGCCGCGTGCTGCAGCGCAGTGTAATGCAGTCAGACCATCCCTGAAAACAAACAGAAATAATAGTTATTGTTGTTGCTTCGGACTATACAATCTAATATTTATTCAGACACAATGATTATTGATCTAAAATTACATGAATTATAAGCAGTAAGTACATTCTATAAATACCAAGGACTCAAGATGCATATTATCCACTAGACCTTTGCTATGTTTGCGTTTGGATTAATCTCTTCATGACTCGTGTGTTAAGTAGTCGAAAAGCGTTCTTATTGGAATATTGAGCAGCAACGTAACGCAGCAACGTTGCATAGCGATTGTATTCCGAGAGTATGAGAGCAAAAGATATTATTAATGAAGGTAACCTGTCCTCATCGTCCACCTTGGCCCCAGCCTGGTGCAGCGCGAGCACGGCGGCGGCGGACCCGGCGGACGCGGCCCACAGCAGCGGCGTGCGTCCGTCACCGTCCCGCACCTCCACGCTCGCGCCGCCCTCTCGCACTAGGGCTCGCAGGACTTCTAGGGCTGCTCCTCGGCTCTGAAACGTATTCATTTATTAAGGCCCCAACGTATTGCTGGACAATTCACACAGCAACATCTAGCTCCGTGGTAAGCTCGAAGCTTGTGTTACGGGTGCTAGATTTCTGATATACTTAATATATTATACATACATAGATAGATAACTATAACAATTATACTGGAAACTTTTTAGATGATTGAGATGATGGCATTATCCTAAATTGTACTATCTCATCTTCCGCTGGTATGCTTTAAACACCAACTACATAACTGTTTACCAAACGACCTTTGAGTGTGGTTGGTGATTATCAAATCTCCCCGATTGTCTAACTAATAGGTGCACAGTAGTGGGTCATAGTACGGACTGTTGTTATGATGATGATAATGATTGAGTGTATTCCTGTTTACCTGGTGATCTGTAGAAGAGGGTGCCCCACACATTTGGGCTGCGTAATGTAAGGGATAGCCGCCGTGTTGGTCGGGAGTGGCTGCATCCGCCCCGGCCGCCAGAACCGCTCGCAGCGCACCCACTTCACCACACACTAAGAATAAGGAAAGGAATTCTAATATATGAATAATACTGTTCAGGCGTTTTTTATTGATCTTTGAAGCAAGTTTTTAACAGATCTTTGATACATTGCTTGCCACATCCATTTGACCAATAACGATATTATGTAGGTACCTATAGCATAGTTCCGTCTGTGGTTCCGGTAACTGTTCTATACAATTAAATTGTTTATTTCGCTTTGATTATATCTTGTTTGTCCATAAATACCTACTAGACAAAATTGGGATATCATTGTTTTTCGGTTTTATCATTAGGGTTAGCGCGCTTGACCCGCGTCGGTCGTTAACTTGTCAATCTAATATGACCTTTATTCGGCTCGTCAGTCACAGTCTTGCCAGTGGGTAGTTCAAGGACGCGACCTTACCTGCCGCTCAATGCCAAACGGAGGCCCACTGGACACCCCAAACTCCCCTAAAGATGCCTACTGGACACCCTAAACTCCCCTAGGGGGTGTCCGGCCAAATCGGAATAACTAATGACTTATGCTGCGGTATTTGGTTTACCGCATTTTTTACTGTAAGTTGAGGTACACGAATGAGTTATTATATTTGGAATTTACCAAACCAACACGTTGTGAGTAATTATATTGATTTAAAATAAATGTCATAATTCATCATGGAAGATCATTAACATCGGAAATATAAAAACTAAATAATTAATCACTCCTCCTGATAAAGACTGCTCTTGTTGTGGTCGAAACGTCGAGAGTTGTTTAACTCCTATGTAAATACGTGAGTAATTCCCGTTGTACAAAATGAATAAATAATTAATGTATCTAGTCGGAAATGTAGGTGCGAGTAATGATCAACTAGAAGCAGTGAATGCTAAATTGTACTATAAATATCTACTAATACTATTAGGCAACTAATCACTTATTAGTTGCATGACTCGTGAATTGCGTTGTCGAAAAGCGCTCCAATGGAACATACTAAACGCAGGAACGATGCATAGCAGTGCTAGAAAAACACGCTTCGAATCGGAAGCTTTCTTCATGCAAGTTAACCGGAACTTCTTTGAAAGTAAAATTATGCAGAAATACACATCCATCGGAAGTAACAAGGTCAAGGTGTAAAGTCGGACGGCACATCGCAAAACAGAGGAACTCGTACCTACGGAAGCAGGGCGACCTCGGACCGTTATAGTTTGATGTTACGATCTGATGATTATACACGTTCCTAGGTTGAATTTAGAAACAATATCTGTAAAAATACGATTTTGATAGATGTAAAGGTGACCCATGCCTAGAAGCGGGAAGTACCTACCTGATATTAACTAGCCTAGTACCTATATAGTAAACTAGTATAGTTTTTAAATATGTTCTAGCTTCCTCCATGTGACATATTTTTTAAAATCGGACCAGCTGATCTTGATTAGCGCGTTCAAGCAAACAAACTCTTCAGCTTTATAATCTAGGTACCTAGATATAAAAATCAATGTCACTTTTCGTTGTAATTTTATAACTCAAGAACGACTTGACCGATTTAGGTGGTGGTTTGTTTTAAAATAGTCGTAGTAGCCCAAGGAAGGTGAGAAAACATGGGCAAAGCCGCGGGTGGGTCATCTAGTTTTTGTATAGATTGTATAGATATATTTGTGAGTGATTAATGGAATTAATACACAACACAATGTGATGTTTGTGTTATTCCATCCCTACATTAGAAATATAGTTCCGTACTCGAGTGATGGTAACTAATTGGTTAGCGTGAGCCGCCGCCGTCGACCGCAACTGATACGGAACGATAACCGCGAAGGCAACACCACAGTGACATCCCTTGGATAACTCACTAACTCACTGGTTACCAAGACAAACAACTGTAAGGGTAAATAGTGAAGAACCATTTCTTATTGGAAGGTAACTAATCTAACTTCTAGCGTATCAGGTATCGATTATTTACGATACTACGACGTAAGTATGTATGTTGCATGCTTGTTGCAAGCTATGCGTGAGCATTCTGCAGCATTTTCAGTTTCAAAAGTTTGTAAATGTCTAGTTCTACATGCATCGTCAATGAGTGTAGGCAACAAATTAACGCTTAAACTGCATGTTATAAAACTATGCAATAACAGCTAAACAAATTACTCGTACCTCAAGGTTGGATAAAAACAACAATCTTAGTAAAGAATTATTCTAACAGCTTCAACCTCGATTAAACATTTTCGAGAACATTCATCATGTTTCGCGGGGTTTTATGAGCGTGGTAAAATTTTCCCTGAACTAGGCGTTAAAATATACCTACCTACTGATGACGCCAAACTGGAATTGATTCTAAGAAATAACAAGTTTTAGGATTCCTTTTCCTTTAGGATTGACTAACCTTCGGTAACATTACAAAAACCTATAATGCAAAGGATTAGGTTACCTCTCTATAAAATGTAGGATGGTGATATCTAAATTAGATTGACATTATTCAAAATAAAGAGAATGATATCGTCAGCGTTGCAAACTAGGGATTTCCTTACCGGTAGCCCAATGCACGACGGTATGATGCTCATCGTCCCGTGCGTTGACATCAGCCCCCGCGGCCAGTAAGGTCTGCACCAGCGGCACGTTCCCGTGCACCACGGCGAGATGCAGGGGCGTAAGGCCGTCGGCGTCGCGTGCTCCAGCCAGCGCCGGTGCAGCCATCAGCACGCGGTCGGCGCAGTTGGCGCGCGCGGCCTGGCTCGTCGCGCCGCCGCTCGACGCGCAGTAGTGCAGGGCGCAGCGCAGACCGCGGTCTCGCACGCGGACTGATGATGGCTGTGATCCAAGTTATAGAGTAAGCAATAACTGTTATGGTGGTATTTTTTACGCTGACTGACGATGGCTGTGATCCAAGTTATAGAGTAAGCATAAATTTTTATTGTGGCATTTTTTATGTTTTACACTCTCGGTTTAACCTATTTACTGTAAGACCTCGGAGGTGTAGGTGTAGCCCCGAGGCTATAGAGTTCCTTTACGACACAGAATCGCGTATACGTCTTGAGCTCTACCGTAATTTATAGTAGGTAAAGTGATTTGAACGTTATTGATTTTTCTTTTTGGTTTTGAACTACGAGTGTATTCATTTAGGTACTATTAAAATATCGAAAGAAGTGGATTTTTTATTTAAACTAAATACTACTGGACCAATTTTAAAATTAGTAGATATTTAAGACAAGAAAGAACCAATTCTTCCGTTGAAACCAACCACGGAGTTAATGCAACAAATGGCGCTTATTATAAAGAATCTGATATGTACGTCGATACAAATTATGTTTAGAAATAACATTTACTATTACAGAATGAGGTTAATACAAATTGATCTATAAATAAAATATTCAGGCTATCATTAAAAATGTATGGAGTTCATTCACATTAGAAAAGTTGGAACATGTGTGACCTTAAGGAAAATGAATAATGGGTTCTAGCTAACAGAATGTTGGACTATGAGTAATGATCCCGACTTCCAAGCGACTTGGGCCCGCTTGTTAATTCTTAACGAGTCAAACAAGTTGAAGCGGCAAACACTACACATGTGCTAGACAACCAACACGGAGGGTGAATTTCCATCTATATTACATATATGTCGCTTACGTTCCCCTATTGTACGCTATTCGAATCACATATTGATTAACTTTAAAGTGGCACCTACTTCCAGCGAGCTTACTGCATTTCCTCGAAAACCATCAAATACGTAACAGCTGAATTTGTGTCTCTCACGAAATGCATGCACGTAAACTTTATTTTAGAAACTAGATCAAATAAGGTGTATTTATGGTGGGTCATTGAGTTTTAGCTTCGAATGGTCTTGCGAGCCTCGAAGTTTGGTTAGGAGTGAATTTGAAAACATTAACGGAAGCATTTGAGCTTAGTTAGTCGGTGTAGAACGATGTTTACAACGGTTGAAGCTTGCAACCAACTACGGCGTAACATCGCGTGTTTATGCCAGTTAAGCTATTCTTAAATTCATAATACCTTTAAACCTGAACACCTCATCGACAAAGGATTAATTCAGGAACATAGTTTTGAGAATTAATATTTTTATAATAGCCATTAAACCGTGAGGATGATGTGAACTATAAACTTACATCCTTGTTGAGAATATCGACAACTCCTTTGTAGTCAGCCTGCTGGCAAGCGTACATGAGAGGGGTACAGCCCTGAGGCAACGGAGCGCTCGCATCGCCCTTCTTGCCGTCCTTCTCGCGCTTAATCTTAGACTTCTTGTCGAGTAGGTCCCCCTTTTGGCGGTTCTTAGGTTTCTTAAGGATGCTAGGGATGGGCTCCCCTTTGCCGCTGTGAGCGCGCTTGTCCATAACAAAGGCGGTTGTGGTGTAGGTGTGGATCGCGCGGCGCGAGGGCGGGTGAGCGCGGAGGGCGCTAGCCTCCGACTGGCCACAGCCTGCCCGCTCGGACAGCGCTCCGGCGGGCGGAGGGCCACGCAACTCCCGCCCAACACCTAATCTATTAACCCGCGTAAAGCAGGTCACCGTTTCACTATTACTTCTTTTATGAAATACGAATTGAATTGTATATTTTAGGGTGCCTTTGACACAATGGCATAATTTAGCAATGACCCGTAAAGGTATGGCTTGGTTATATAACTGTAAATAATGTCACTATATAACTCTCCGGTACTTCTTAAGCAAATTGAATATTTTTACTCTCAGGACTCCCACGATGTGTTTTTTTTTTCTGTGATTAGCTTAAATTTGAAATGACACGGGTACGTACCTATAAATTTCATATTTTTGCGTTTATTGGAGTGATTTAAGACAAGTATCATAAATTACTTTAATTAACAAATGTCAATAAGTCATTTTAGTGACCCTGAACTTAAGTTTCAGCCCAAAGCCTGTGTAATGTAATAAATAGTTATTGTGCTATGTTGTGACTCATAATCATAAAGATATTAGACTAAAGCACTCATACTATACCTACGTATGTTATTTTACTTTCTACGGATTAATATTGAGTTTTATTTTGTTATTGGCTATAAAAAGTTACCCTTGACGGTAATGCTGCTTATTATTAGTAATACATGATTCTGTTTGGCTTACGTGATTCTCTGATTTATTAAAAACAACATGATTTTCTAAATAATGCACCTATGCATGTATGTATTAACAATAAACTGCAAACAATATTTCTTATAAGGGGTCTAATAATTAATTATTTTATATTATACATATATGTATAATAGCAGCTCGTCAATAGACATGAGTAATATCGCAGATTCATAATGTACTTTGTAGTTTGTTTGTGTTTGATTGTAATTTTTGTTTCATGGGCAATGTTGTGTTTGGTGTGGCTAATAAATAAATGAACTTTTTTTGATATTTGTTATGATGACATAAAATATAAATCTATACCAGACGCACAACACTGCCCTAAGTTTCGATATAGTAAATAAGGGGAGAGTCGTGACGCATATCAGCCTGGCACGCCATAGCGGCCGCTGATTCTAATCATCTAGGCCCATTAGGCTACCTATAGATGATTTTGCTCATTTCTACTCGCTAGTTTGTTGAACATCCAAGGTCAGGGTTCGATAACTATCCAAGGACTTGTGAAAGTAAATCTTACTATGATTTGAATCTCAATATCACAAACATAGGTAAAACGTCCTTGAAAATATCTCTAGCTGTTTTGGGTAAATTATTAACTAAGGTTATCATTTATTCTCCATAATACATCACGCTTTTATAATACTGCTAAACCACAAAGTTATGTACCTATGTAGCAAACAAAAGATTTCAACGCGCAAATTTCTAATTTAACCCCCAAGAGATAACGCTACGCCAAATCGCGTAGCTTCGTAGCGTGTGCTACGATATGCTACGAAAGATCACATTTATTAAATTTAATATCTTTAAATAAACTATTGCTAGTCAGTTGTAGACTGGTTATTAGTGGAAATTAGAAATACACCATCAACCAAATTCGTATTGGTATTCATCGGGTGTTACAATGACGATGATGATGATGATGAGTTAAAGTTGATATAAAGAGAGAGAAAAAAATACTTTATTGCACACCACAAAACAGTAATAAGTACTTAATACAAACTCAGAACAAAGGGCAGCCTTATCGCTGTGGCCGATTTTTTCCAGGTAACCTATGTATGGACTGGACAATGATAAATATATAGACAGTGGTGTTAAAGAATGAAAGAAGAAGAAATATGATGAAGTAAGATGATCTGTGCCTTTGAATGGATTTCATATTGAATTTAAACTCTCAATACTGCATGTATGCAGACTCGGTTAAAATATTCATAGCTACACGTTATAGCAAAGCCGCTAAATAAAATAAATTACGTATAATTTTATAAATCGGTTTGACGAATCGTGTTTGATGACCTCTGTGTATAGGCGAAGGTTCGTTGATTAAGTTGAATGATAATTGTAAACACTTCACACCTCCATATAGTCCGGGACCCGTAGTACATGGAAATCAAGTGATTACTAACAAGCTAATTTTTGGTGAGTAGCTTCGTTTCGATGAGACGTCCAAAGATATCCTATACCCAACTCTCGATTGTGGTAGTTAACAGAGATATCAAGGATTAAAAAAATCAAGGATGTAAAACCGGGATAACGGACCACGAAATTTGTAGGACAATATGTTATATCTCAAGATAATTATCTAAATTATATAAAAACATGTTTGTCCTACAAAACCTATGGTTTGATCAAAGAGTCCGCCATTTCCAAAATGTATCGAAAACGAGGTCAATTTAAATGATTACTATGATTACTAACCAGCTGATTTTTTGTTCTATACTTAATTAATATTTATAAAATCTAACTGACATATTGTCCTACAAATTTCGTGGTTCGTTATCCCGGTCCTACATCCTTGATTTTTTTAATCCTTGATATCTCTGTTAGCTACCACAATCGAGAGTTGGGTATAGGATATTTTTAGGCGTCTCATCGAAACGAAGCTACTCACCAAAAATTAGCTTGTTAGTAATCACTTGATTTCCATGTACTACGGATCCCGGACTAATAATATGATGGTATAGTTAGGAAGAAAGAGTTTTACGTTTGAAACCAACCTCGGATATTTTATTTTCGATATTAGGTTTATGCGCGTGTTTTAAACACTATTACAGTAATACAGTTTTAAGTTTCTCCTTTGTAAATACGTGAGTAATCCCGTTGTGATAAAATAAACATCTCAGTTTCCCTTCAAAATCCAACTTTACGATAGCTAGACGGGAAAAAAGGAAACTAACTCTACGTTACCAGGACTACCTTCCTCGGCGCATGGCGTGACTGAAGACCTATGGTCCTGTCTGCCTTATCTAAAGTACCTGGGCGCTTCGTTACAAGATTACGGCCAAAGGTAAGAAATAAATAAAATATTAGTCTTATAGGACTGTTTTTATTCATAACTAGCTAGTCGCCTCCCGGCTTCACCCGCGTGATAATATTTTCCCGCTGTACTAAGTAGCATCCTTCTCCCGATTCTAAGCTACCTTTCTACCAAATTTACCAAATTAATTCAGCTGTTCTTGAGTTATAAATAGTTTAACTAACACGACCCTTTTATAAATAAAGATAAAGTTGAAAGTTTAACGGTGGTAAATGTTTAATAAAACCGGTATTAGGTACCAAACCAACGTGACATTATCCTCCTCCATAGCACATTAATCTTTTCGGTCCCATTGAATACGCCTACGCCTGCATTCACTGCGCATGATATTGTAAAAGATGCTTCGTGCGTGACTGACAGAAAGAGAATTAAATAAAAATGTAGTCTAGAGTTGACCAACAATATTCGTACTGCTCTGCTCTAGTAATCTCAACTACAAACAGCTATTATTTTGCCACGCCACGCAAGCCTGCGTGGCCTACTTCAAAGTAAACTCTCGTGCCTTTCCGTAGTTACCCTCAGATCTGAGAGTGACCCACTGCCCTCGATGCGAAATTAAATGACTACTAAATAGCAGTCCATTTCACTGGTCGCCATAAAAACATTTATTACTTGTGATTTATAGAACTGGTCTCGTAAATTCGTTCGCTTTTAAAGGAAAAAATGAAAAAGCTCTCAGAACTAAAATTACCATTTCAGTCGCTAATTTTTAATGTTTTTGTTATACTTTGTTTAACTCGGCCTACAATGGCAAAGGTCGTCCTAAAATCTTCCTGGATGTCTCCTTAGAAACTTTCTACCAACCCGGTTTTACTTGTTTTGTTTCACTTTGTTGAACATTACAAAAAAGTATTTATTTACCTGCAATACTTACGTTTTGCTTGATCACTACGCTAAAGCATTTATAAAACAAAGACTGCGTTTCAACAGATTAATCATAATCACTGTAAAAGATTGCAAGGAAGTTTACCTACACGGTAATTTAATGTAGGGCAAAGCTCGACCTGGTTTGAAGCTCACGATGTTTGCTTTCAGTGCATATGGTAGGTAAATGTACCTTCTTTAGCAGGCAGGTACATGTATTGTTTTTATGTTTTATTGATAAAGAATAAAATGAAAAATAATGTTGTCTTAGAGCAATATTATTATATGTACTTATTTTGAAATAATTTTAACCAACACCTTTCATAAATATGTGGTTCATTGGTAAGGCTCAGCGACAATTCGGACAGTTTCTTTGGCCAAATTTTGACCCAATTGTCGCTCGTAAATATGTTTTATGACTAGCTCAAGAGCCATGTAAAGCCACGCTTGCTGCCTATAAACATGTCAAAATTTAGATTAAACGGAAGTAGGCTTTACTTAAGTTGTGGGGCAGTAAAAAACGGCGGAAGGTCAAGATGGGGTCAGTTTGCATCCAGTCAGCACACAGACTGGTGTAATTCAGTGCCCGTGGTCAGAAGTGGGTCAGCGATCAATTCTGATAAGAGAAAGCTTACCTGATCGCGATTAAATGGAAATTAAACGATAATCGCTACTGCCCCTTGAACAACCCACATTGTAGTGAGCTGGTCCATAAAGTAGGCTACGTCTATAAAACATTAAAGCCTCACGTGGATTTAAAAAATATTTAATTTTGGAAAAGCCGATGAAAAGACTAAATAAAAGATTAAAATACTTACGCATTTCATTTGTTAATTAACCATAGAGCAGGCGTCCTGAATGTATGTGTAATTTACTTTCCTACCTTAGCTTCGATCCATCTCTTGCAACATGCACATAACACTAAGTAATTTAACTTCTCACAAAAGTTTAAAAGTGTTCCACTGGCTGTCAATCAACCTTAACCTTCCGCTGGGGCTGTATGACTGAAACTACACCATCTGAATAGTGCTTTAGTAAATTTGAATAGTAACATTGTGATGTCGTTTATCAGGGTTACCATCGCACGAAGCGCGTGGACAATGAGTTCTGTGTCCATCGTGGTAATTGGTAAATAAACGGTGATGACAGGGTGTCGGTGCTGTGGCGTATGGGGCGGGTTGCCATGGCGACCTGACGACGCCAATACTGCGTTGCCATAGTGGTGGCTGCTCGCCGTGCCACACCGTGCAAGGTTATCCTGAACAAGTTTCGAGAGTTTGTAGAGGGTGTAGGTGGATCAATTTGTGAAATGGGTGTCGATTTGGTTTTATTTGCCTTTGTTCGAAGGTTACTAGCTGGGATTGATGCATAAAGCGGCAAATTATTATTGCTGATATACCTACTCGATTCATTGTTAATTCACAAAAGTACCTACCTTTGTAATCGATGTTTATTTGATATACATAATTTAAGATAATATTAATTATTGGGGCAATCAAGAAACAATTAATTTAAAATCACGTTTATTACGTAGGAACACATTTTCCATTAATATTCCGTTTACCAGCAAGAGTGCAAACTTTACTAAGATCGGTGTCCTCCGTAAACCTATTAGCGATAGACACGCCAAGACAGCTGACGGCTAAAGAGGTTGCATTGACCCCCAAGACTGCGGGCACGGGGGCCAGGTAGTCGCAGGGGCTGGTGGTGCCGAGGCGTTGGCAGCCGTTGTTCCAGGGTACGTAGCCGTCGGCGACGCAGGGGTTCTTGGCGCAGACAGGGATTACGGCGCCCTGGCTCAGCACCAGGTATTCGCCCTGCGCGCACGGACCTTTTTGGTACGCCGGCCAGCACGCGTCTGAACCCGGGTGGTATATGAACGCTGTAAATAAATACGTTTTATTAACATCATATAATTTCAAGTCATCAAGTAATTTTGTATTTACATTTTATATGAGTTTCATGAGTGACAATAAATCATATGAATATCTGATACTAGATTTTAGATTGAGAGTGACTTTGATTAGTTAGTCTACCATCGTTTTGCACCACGAGGTGAATTTTGAAACCCTTCTATAAACACTTGACCTATAAATGTAATATAACGAAGTCTGTTAATATTCTTGTATCTTCTCTTCATACCTGATGTTTGTGAAAATATTGTGCGTAGGTATCAGTCTGATAATTAGCATCAGATTGTATCAAACAAACTCGTTTCCGTGCCAATATACGAGGCACCTACTTCGAGTATACAATGTATGGTACAGATGGTACTTAAATGTAACGTGTTTTCTGGCGAATATGAATATACTTTAAAAGGTATGTTAAGTACTTTGCCACTTATGCCACAACAATCTCGGAACAAAAATTTATACGATCTGTAGATATTTGTTCCGAGTTTCTGGGTGTATTAATTATAAGTATGTATAATAAAAATATCTATCGGATCAGAAATCTAGCACCCGGAACACAAGCTTCGAGCTTACCACAGGGCTACATGTTGCTGTGTGAATTGTCTGGCAATATTTATTTTTATTTATTTATTTTACTTACATGGTCGACAATCACAGATCCAGTCGTCCTTCTGGTCCCCCGGGTAGTACAGCTCGTTCTCAGGACACATCGCTGGTATGAATACTGGTGTGCGGTTCTGGAATAAAAGATACCCAGTTTGTACCACTTCGTTTATCACATTCAATGCCCAAGCCCGGGAGGCTACAGCACCGGTAGACCGTGCTGTAGGTACGAGCGTGTGTCATGGGCATAGTGTTAGACTTTTTAACTAGTAATTTTACCATCGACGATTTTAACGCATGTTAAAATAAACCGTTTACTTACATTAATAAATGTGTCAATATTTGTTTTCATTTTTGTATTTGGGACCATGTCACAATATTCTTTAACTGATAACCTAACAGTAAAATATAAGTACCAACACCACCACTTAAATTTTACTGTTAAATTAATGCAACGGTCCCATACACCCACGTAATACCTAACGTTCCATGTATACAGGGATTCAGTACAGCGAGGTATCTTATTGCGCTGAATGAATTTTTAAGCGAATTTTAAAATATTGTCAAGTAAATCAAATCACATTAAAATACTTGATTGTTCACATGTTGTTTACAATACCTATAGGTATGTCAAGCTAGGTGAGATCAACATGGATCCTGTGAGGTTAATGCAATATTTTTATTGTCTGGGTGTTATTATGTATAATAAAAAATATTTATTTATCCATTGTATGTATAATATATTAAGTAAGTATATCAGAATTATAGCACCCGTAACACAAACTTCCAGCTTACCACGGGGCAAGATGTTGCTGTGTGAATAGTCCAGAAATATGGATTTATTTAAAATGGTGCCAGATCTCGAATTGTAAGCCTTACTATAGCCGTTAGCTGTCCCAAATTACATACGTTCACTCTCTACCAGGAGGGTACCATTTTTTTATAAACCTTTTTATATATGTAGGTAGGTACCTTCATAGAGATATAGATATGGTATGTATTTATTTTGGTCAGTAACCCACTTAAAACTATAATAGCAAACAGAAAACGCTGCACCAAAACTAAAATACATTAGTGTGTATGTGGATAAGTAGGTACTTTGTTAATTGCGCTTACCTCTTTGTTTTTTAAATCCGGATTTTCCTCAGACTCAGGGAAGCCAATCACATCGATTTTATTGGTTTTTTGCGAAGAACATAACGTAAAGCACGTATATAACCATATGCATATAAACGAAACACTTTTTAAAGGAGCCATAATAATTACTATAGTTTGTTGTTCAGTTTTACAAAATGACTAGATTAAATAAAATTTGTCAAATTTCAAAGCGAGTTCATTTAGCGAAGACTTGTAAGACACTATCGCTCGGCTGTGAGCCTGTACAGCTCATTATAATAAGTTACTTATTTACCCACACGTCATCGCATCGAATCAAAACAAGTTTTAGATAAAGTATGAGTTCGCATAAGACCCAGATGCTTGTAAGGTCATTATTATTTTTTACTTGCGGTATGTAGTGTAGTGTACGAGTTGGTAAGTAGGTATAGATAAGTCGGATTTATCTCTACAACTGCTAGAAAAAAAACATGTATTTTCACGAACCATATTTTAAGATTTAAAGATTGACTTATGCCATTTATTTCCACAATCCAATACCTACGCCCAAGTAATTTTATCTTACTCTGAATTGGTGTTACCTTTATTAAGAAACAAAGCGTATTAGTATTAATTAAGTGGAAAAATGAGTGTAAATAATTTAAATTAATTTATTTATTTGGCTGTGCCTTAATAAATAAATAAAGCGTAGTGCGTCGTAGCACTCAAGTTACGATTTTGAATCGTAGCAAAAAACTTCTACGCGCTGTCACTTCGCTCATAATGATGGTGCTATTGTAGGTACCTAATTACCTATAGATGCCACCATCACCATATTGACCCTAAGTAGAATTCTGACCACTGACTGGTCTCCACATTAGAACCCTTTATGTATTTGTTTAATGACTACGTTAACACTATCTGTGCCCATGAAGTATGTACGGCACGGTATATTGTTTCGGTTAGTTAGTTAATAAGTTAGAATTAAATAGACATAACGTATTGGTAATACTTACTGTAATGTTGTGATCTCATTTTAATAAACAACGGTATGGCGGTGCTGTAGCCCGACAGGCTGCATCACCGAGCTTGGGCATTGAATGTGTTAAACCCGCAATTTACTGCGTCACAGGCAGTGTGTAAGGTGGCACATAAAGTAAAGTCAGTACGGCGCTGCAGGCTGATAGATGGGTATAGTAAAACCATTTCTAAAATGAACGCCCCTCCTCCGAATTCTGTTTTTTTTTCTGTGTACCTATTTTGTTTTTCTGTATTTCCTCTCACACGTTGAAATCATCACGGTTTTGTGGAGGGGAGTTCATTTTTAGAATGATTTTACTATACCTATGTACCTCTACTCTCATAGGTTGGTACCAAGGGACCAAATGGACATCATTATCTTATCTACTCTAAATTGTCACAATACCGAGATATTAAAAAAAGATACCTGGGTACCTAAGAGATTTGGAAAGTACTTAGATAATTGGTTTAGACTACTTTAGACATAAGTACGTAAACTTTTGATCAATTGAGATTGAAATGGTGTGGACGCCTTTTTGGTATAAAATTAAATAATCGCTCCTTCCTGCAGTAAAACTTCTTCTTCTTTTATTTATGGCGAAATATGATAAAAATATTATGTTATGATTAAGATCACACTGTATGGGTTCTATTTATGTCTATGTCAAAGGAACTGAAATGTCAAAGGAACTGAAATTTCAAAGTGACACGCATTGAAATGTCAAAGTCATATAGTTTTCGGAACGTTTCTCGCTGGTTTTTGTTAGAGTTTTGTTTTGATTTCGGTTTGAGGGATCTAAAATATATTTTATGACTTACTTTACTTGAATAAACTTAATTTATTTATAAAATGACTCACAACCAAGGAGATCTGAAAGTGTATTGGGATAAAATAAACTATGCTTACCCTGTCCTCAATGATAAAGTGAGCACTGAATGTTCTACGAATGAATACGAAGAAATACATAAAATAATCATCGGCTTAGAAATTCAAGTGAAAATACGAGATTTAGTACTGAGTCGTATTGAAAAGTATTTACGCCAACATGTTGCACCCTTGTTTTGGTCCAAATTCACCAAAATAGAGGAAGATATAAAAGGTTTTCAACTTTTTAAATCTGCTGTAAATGATTTGTTCGAAGCTGTATCAAGCTTCGCTCCAATTCTTCAGAGACTGTCAATTTTGAACAACAGTTGTAATGATAATAAACCAATTTATGGAGAGAAAGATGTAACTTTGGGCTTCAAGCAGCTTGTGAGAGCTACACTTCTATCACAATTACCTCTAGATTTTCAAGTCATCATAAACCACTTCTACAAAGTATCATTCAATGTATTCGATAATGAGTATGAGAATCCTGATATAGGAGAAGATGTAATGTGCTCTGGTTGCTGGAATGATTTCTCAGAATGTAACTGCGCATATATTGTGAAGGTTTTCCATGATACTAATAGAAAACTAATGGATCTCCAATTGTTGGAGAGGTTGGCAGGTCAAGTACTTACTAGTTTCAGCCAGGTAAGGATAGAAACTCACATGCAAAAGCTATGTTCTGGCTCGTTTGATGTATCTCATATTGGATTTCTGGATGATTGGCTAGAGACCACAGTTGTGTCTTGGTTGACCAGGATTTATTGTGCAGGGTCATCTAAACCACCAGCAGAAGATGAATACATTCAGAATGCTATTTCAAAGTTCAGGCAAAAGCTGAGTTACTTTATGCATCACAGCTACACCATGTTGAGAATAGATCAGCTCTTCAGCATCATTATTGAATATCCAGATTCCCTTCCTGCAGTTGAAGACATCAGAATAGGTCTGCAGATGACTGACTTAAGACCAACATTATGTAAGAAATTACAAGGTGCGCTAGAAACAAGACTGCTACATCCTGGTGTGAACACTCCTGACATACTCACAGCATATATTTCAACAATCAAAGCGTTGAGATACATTGACCCTTCTGGAGTAATTTTGGAAACTGTTACAAAGCCTGTCAAGAACTATTTGCGAAATAGGGAAGACACTGTTCGGAGTGTGGTGAGTAGTCTCACTGAAGAAGGCACTGGATGTGAGCTAGCCGAGGAACTTGCCAAGTTTGCAACAGAGCCAGATGATGAAGATGAGGATAAAGAAGAAGTATGGGAGGAATGGATGCCCGACCCTGTTGATGCAGACCCTAAAGTGAACTCCAGTGATAGAAGAGCCAATGACATTATATCCATGCTGGTCAATGTTTATGGCAGTAAAGAACTGTTTGTCAATGAGTACAGAACACTGTTGGCAGACAGATTGTTAGCAAATAATATAGACACAGATAGGGAAATAAGGTATCTCGAGCTACTGAAATTAAGGTTTGGAGAATCTCAACTGCATTTCTGTGAAGTAATGTTGAAGGATATGTCTGATTCTTATAGAATCAATTCTCTTATACAACAGGAAAAGAGTATTGAAGAACTCAATAAAAAGTTTAGATCTAGTGCAATGATACTCTCAGCTCAATTCTGGCCTCCGTTTAAAGATGAAAGCTTAGAACTTCCAGAAGAGATAAAGCAACATTTTGAAGCCTATACTAAGTCTTTTGAAGCTCTAAAAGGCAACAGAACATTAAGTTGGAAGCCACATCTTGGTGATGTAAATATTGAAATAGAAATAGGTGAAAAGAAATTAGACTTAGTAGTATCACCATTCAATGCAACATTGATAATGCATTTTCAAGAAAAGCCAGAGTGGTCTATTGAGGAGCTTCATCAGGTTATGAAGGTGCCCGTCACAGTTCTGAGGAGAAAAATCACATACTGGCAATCAATGGGACTGATAGCTGAGAAAAGTCCTGATCATTTTGTTCTTGTTGATGGTTCTGATCCAAATAAAAGTGCTGTATCAACTAACCAAGTGCAGGACATGATCTGTGAGGACGATGAAACGGAGAGTGCAATGGCTTCAGCTCATGACCAGAGGGAGGGTGAGCTGCAAGTTTTCTGGTCATATATTTTAGGCATGTTAACCAACTTGGACTCTTTGCCTCTAGACCGCATCCATCAGATGTTGAAAATGTTTGCTTCTCAAGCCCCCGGCACCGAGTGCAGTTTACAAGAGCTTCGGCAGTTCTTAGACACCAAAGTAAGAACACATCAGCTTGTCTTCCAAGGAGGAATGTATAAATTACCTAAAAATTAGTTTTTTAGCAAATAAATAATAAACTTGTAAGTAAAATAAACTTTGTATTTTCCAATTGTTTAATATAAAAAATGGTTACAGTGGATCAACCAGATTATTTGTTATAATTTTCAAAGCCATATAAACACAGCTCAACAAAACATGAAACTATTATTAAATTAGCCACATATGTAAATAATACCACCACATTGATAAAAATATAATAATTTAAACAAAATGTGTGTTAATACATAAAAGTTTGTGTCAGTCTTAACATCTATCATAAATACTGTTAAAATTACTGTGGAAACAAGCAAATTAAATAATATTTCTATATAATTATTAAAATTAAAAAGTTTTTGTATGACTACTGAGAAACATTATAGAAACCCTACGCTTTTTAGGGGTGAAAAAGAAACCCTATTTTTATTGGAATGTTACAAGAAGTTCTGTTGAATAAGCAATTAATAAATGCATAAAATTTGTAATCTCAAAACAATTAAAATAAAGGAATGTTAGATTTTTTAAACAAATTACAACAGGCACTTCTATCGAAAGATTGGAAGAAAATATTTTGGATTTAACAAAATGCTACTTAGTACAAAACAAAAACAAAGATATTTGCATCAATTATTATAAAGATAAAAAGGTACTAATTTATTTGAAAACTACAGGTGGTAAATACTTTAATCATTAGCATTATGCAAATAATAAATAGTATAACAAACCTACAACAGTTAAAGCTCTATTATCTAGTTTACATATTTACAGAGAATTATGCAATGTTGTTAACAAGACCATTGTGAGTAAATATTTATATCTACTACCATCAATGAAATTACTTACATAAATCATTAAAAAACAATGATTATTACCAACTTGCATGTAAGATACTACAAATACTAAAGCTTAAATTATTAAGTACATCAAATTAAGTCCATTTATTACTTTTAATCTCTAACTGGACGAATTATGTAGCGCGTTGTAAGTAAAACAAAAATAAGTGTATGAAAATATTTTTTCATGTATTTTTGTAAAAAATACTGTTATTAGTTTAAAGCATTGAATTGCATTTAAAAAATTAAATTATAATTTCATAGGCAGATCTATCATTCCAAAAGCATCTAGCATTTTCACTCAAATAGATTTTACTTGCAAAGAATTATGTTTCAAAAATTTCATAAATTATTTTTTAACGCATCTTTATTAATTAACTAGCCGACCCGCTTTTTACGTAATCTGCCTTTAGCTTATATAATATAGCCTATAGCATTCCTCCAGAAATGTACTATACAACACTGAAATATTTTTCAAATTTAACCAACGATTACTGAGATTAGCATTCAAACAAACAAACAATCACTTAAAAATTGTTTTATGGGCAAAGAACCTTGTGATACAACAATCGCTGCATGAATGTCAAAAAGAAGTTGTTATATTTTTATTTTTGTAATATAAATGTTTATTACATTATATAAAAGTAAGGAGCATAGTCTGAGAAAAAACAGATTGATTTAATAAAATACAAAGGAACTAAAATTCCTAACAATTTTTTTAATATCATCGTCATTGCATTAATGCAAATGTAATCTGAAGGGTACCTGTTTCACTGGTATGGTATAATCTTGGGTGTGAACAATACTTTCTATTAATAAAAAAAAATATTATAAAAGTATGTGTGCAGCTTAAAGCTAGATTTTTAACTACCCATAAAGTAGGCCAACAATAACAATACCACATTTACCAACGCGTGGTTTCAATTTCAGAGTAGTTTAGTTTGAAATCTCTGTCCATTATAAAGTACCATTCACTCCCGATGCTTCAGCATAAACATTGAAAGATGTTGACGAATTTTGCAACAAGACATTATCTACCGTCAACTTTAAAGCGGTTAAGATCCGAGTGGTCCGTGATGTTCTTACAGTCACAATTATAAGGGTGTATATTGGTGTTGTTTCACCGGTTCTTCCTCTGCGGTGCTACGGGCAGGAGGATGGGCGAGGAGGTGACGGGGGCGGTGCTGGGTGCGGGGGGCGCGCCTTGCAGCGGCCGCTTGAAGGGGCCCAGCCGCTTGGAGGGCCGCGGGGACGCGCTGTGCGGCTCCGACGCGCTCGCCCACGAGTGGTCCAGCAGCGCCGCCGCCAGCCGACCCGTGCCTTGTTCTAGAATTACAATGACATGTGAAAAAAACCTGATTTATTAATTTACTAGATGAAAACCCAGCTTGGCTCCGGTGAAATTTGACGAAATTCTACATAATCCGAATTTTGCGGATATGTTGTCGACTCAATATTTTATTTTATATTTTGTTATACATTGGTTTCGATCGAGTCTACCTTACCCTTTGACGAAATCATTAATCAAGAAAATGCATTCGATTAAGTTCGTTAGTGCTTAAAAAGTTCAATAACATGGCTATACAACAAAAAATTGCGACTCGCTTCGCTCGCCGAATTAATTTATTGGTCACTCGATTGTTTGCGTTCCTCAAACAAGATAAAACCTATACATTCTGTCCAGTTACATTCTTCAGTTTTTCTTTCCACCCTCAGATTTTCTGGAATAAATAGCTTTAAGCAATAAGACCGCCCATTACGCATACGTTTTTGTAGTTCATATTGAAATAAACGGGCAATACACGAACCTTATTTACGTAGACTATTGATCAACCGATTTCGTCCCAGAACGTGGGACATCTTCAGGATCAAGGACACTGCAAGGACACGGATCACGCCCGCTCGCCAGTCCGCAATGCACTCAATGTGCATTGCGGATCGGTTGATCAATAGTCTACGTAAATAAGGTTCGTGTATTGCCCGTTTATTTCAATATGAATTTATCAAACCACGACAGTTTTTATAGTTTTTGTAGTTCTTACGTTTTCATGTAAATATTGATTAATGGTGTGTGTAATAAAGAATTATCTATATCTCGTCTAGAAGCTAGGTAAGCCTAGTAGCATGTATGATTGTTTACCGTCAGCGGAGGTCTGCTGCGGCAGCGGGTCGCGCACGCGCTGCACGAACCGCTCGAAGGTGGTGGGCAGCGTGTGGTGCAGCGCGAGGTGGTGCAGCGTGCGCGCGCGCTCGCTGTACGCGTGCTGGTAGAGCGGCATGGTGGCGCGCACGCCGCGCCCGCCCGCCACCGCCGCGCCCAGCACCAGCCGACCCGCGCACGACACGCGGATTATACTCTCCTCCCAGATGGGACCGGACACGCACACCTAACAAATAATAAAATATAAATAAATAAATATTGCTGGACAATTCACACAGCGACATCTATCCTAGTAAGCCTAAGCTCTAAAGCTTACCACGGGAAAAATATAATTACGACAATATATTTACTTGTGCAAAGTCTACTCCAATGGGAAAAGAGCCTAAAGCGCTCTACACACCAAAGCCGGCGGCCCGGCGGCACAGCCCGGCGGCCCAACCCGCCGGCCTTATTTTGTACGCAAATAAGGCCGGCGGGTTACAAAATAAGGCCGGCGGGTTGGGCCGCCGGGCTGTGCCGGCGGGCGGTGTGTAGAGCGCATTACACGCCAAAATCACTCAACTCATCTGTTTATAGTCTCAACGACTAATCGCAAGATAAGAATACAACAAAAAGAGAATGGTACACAGAGTGTTTTTTCAAGCAGATAGAAAACGCAAGAAAACCTATTTTAGTAGACAATAATTTTTTTTTAGATATTTTGAACCAATATGGTTCAATCACAGATTTCGAATAAAAAGTTAGCAAAAAAATTGCCTTCAACACCAAAACTTTAGATGCTTTTTTTTGGGAGTACATAATAGTATACCAAGTGCACTTCGTCGTTGTAGGTGGCGAATTATATGGGTTTTTAAGAAGCACTCACATCAGGTTTCCTGGTGACGGTGCAGCGCAGCAGGCCGCCGGGCAGCGGGTACAGCACTATGAGCACGTCGCAGAACTGAGTGGGCAGTGTGTCGCGCTTGTAGGGCCGCCAGTGCTCGCTCCACACCACGTGCACCTCGTCGTTGCCCAGATGTCGAGTCTGGAAAAGAAAAATATATTTCATGTTTAATGGCTCCTTGTGATGGCACTGAGGCGTTGAGGCTAGTCCACATTACCTCAACTTCAACTCAAGGGGAGACAACTCTAGGTCATATGAATGAAGCCCACGGATTGTGTTACCCCTTCAAATGGGAGGAGGCCGTAAAGGTGGGCGTGGCTTCTATTGTCGGCGCACGCAACGCGCCGTCAGCGCCTCTCTTCTATGGAAGGGCAGGCCGTATTACGTAGTTTTCTTTGACGTTACCTTGTTGAGTATGGCGTCGGGTGAGTCGGCCGGCATGCGCGTGGCGACGTGGAACAGCGCCTCTAGTGTGAGTGAGGCTATGTAGGGGGCGCTGACACCGCCACCGCCCCCGCGCAGTCCGCCAGTGAAACCCACGTGGCTTTCTAACTCCACCTACGAACAAAATACTGGAGATAAACATCCATTTTTATTCTAAGAATATATTTCCAACCGTGCGGTGCGATAACGTTCTAATAAGGTTTAAAAAAAATCTAAATCACGTTAACGTACCTCCCAAGCCAAGGCAGCCAGGAAAGCCTCGTAGGCGGGGCTACCGCAGCGGTTGGAGAGTATTTCGTTGCGGACCTCCTGTCCCTTGCCCACGTAAATCACAGCTATTTTGTGCGTCTCGCGGCATCTGCAAACAATCGTATTATTTAATCTTCTATATATATAGAAAAGAAAGTCGTGTAAGTTACACTATTTATAACTCAAGAACGAGTGAATCAACTTGGTAAAAAAACGCACGAACACGCCGCCAGGTGTCGGCACAAAACGCACGAGCTCTCACTGACCTGTGTGCGTCCAAGTTCCTGAGGTCCCGCAGCAGGCGGTCGGTGCGGCGCAGCAGGTGCGCGTGCGTGCGGCGCGCCGGCGCCAGCACGCCGAGCTGCGCCGCCAGCTGCCGGCACAAGGCGAACGAGCTCTTACTCTCCGACCCGCACCACGGCACTGCTTCCTCGTCTTCGTAACTGGAAACACCATCATCGTTTAGTATACTAATAATTCATTCATTCCGGAGGTCGTGGGTTCAAACCCCGCCCCACACCTCAGATTTCTTCATGGAAAATAATGTGTGCCTTACACGTGCTCTAACGGTGAAGGCAAACATCGTGAGGAAACCGGCATGTTCTGAGAACTTTGAAAAAGTTTGAAGGACATTTGTTTCATTCACCAACCCGCACTTGGCCAGCGTGGTGAATTAAGGCCTAATCTCTCAAAAACCAAGAGAGAAGTCCCTGTGTCCCAGCAGTGAGAACGTGAATAGTAGTTTTATGTTATGTAACTGAAAGTTAGTAAGCGTAATTGGATGTGTTGTTAGGTAGATAGTAACCAGTCTCTCTGCGCGAGGTAGTGTCGCTCGCTGTTCCGGTGCGCGACGAGCGCGGCCACCAGCTCGTCCTCGGCGCCGGGCGGCAGCGGCGAGGAGCCCGCCTCGTCCAACCGCCGCCCGCACACCACCTCCGGAGATGTGTGCCCGATGTATGCTAGCACCTGCAATCAAACATTTATTGTATCATAGACCGGGGCAAGGGCAAGTGTGACATTGGGGCAAGTGTAACATTTTCAAATTACTCGGCTTAAACACGTTTTACGCCTAAGCGCCATCTATGAAACAATAAATAAACGTTTTTGCTATTAATTGGTGCAACGACAGGTAATAATAGCGTCAGCTGTTTTCGCGCTACACGCCATTTTCCAAAACAAGTGGATTAATGTCAGGACACTCAAATTTCGGGGGATGTTCATTTGTATTTTTTTGTAAGTTGCGGAGTTGTTTTCGACTAGTTCAAAGGTGAGGGACCAAAACTAATATCGGTAATTGGAGTGTAATATGTTTCTAGGACCTAAAGCTCAATATTCTGTAAATTACGAACTCTGTTACACTTACCTCGCCTAAAATCTAACATGAGGTAAGTGTGACAATGTCACACTTACCTCGATACTCTTGTATGAGAATAACATTACTCTAGTGATGGACATCGTATTTTAAATGAATATATTTTATTTATTTTTCTTTATTTAAAATTGATGAACGAAGGTGAAAATTGAGGCAGTGAGTTTATGAATTTTGAGAAAGATGTTTGATGATTTTTGTATAGAGTCCCTAACATTTTTTTTCCATATCGCCGCGAACTGTGATTGTTATAATATATTTGGATAGAAGACACCATGTACTATGATTGAGTAAAAAATTAAAATGTTTTTACTACTTCTGAGATACTTTTTCAATTTATTTTCCAACTAGCATAACATGATTTAATGGATAAAAATACCTGAGGCAAGTGTGACATATAATTTATTAGTGTCACATCACTATTTCTCTTAAAATCTGTTGCACTTGCCCCGTGCGGATATAAATATTTTGCTATGCAAAAAAGAACGATCACTACATAGACCTAGATCATAAAATACGTTAATATTAGTAACGGCTCATCGAAATTCACAGATACAACAGACAATACTATAGACAACAGGAAATAAACGTGTTCTGTTACACTTACCCCAGTTGTGGGGGAACTGTGACAGTCTCCAACTTTGATTCGTTTTACTTGCATAAAGTCTATAAAAACTACTAGGAGATGTTAAAATACTTGATCAAACGTACAATAAAACAATAATTAATGTGTTAGAACTTTTCTTTTTGTGTTAAATCATCTCAGCGTAGAAATATTTAATTACAAACTTTTGAACCAATGAATTTGTGTCACACTTGCCTCGGTTTACCTTACCTAAGCTTTTCGCGAGCGGTGTCGTGTCTGACCAATGTCAGTCCGCAGATAGCCTAATGCCTCTAACGAATCTGCTGAAATTTTGTTGTTGAGCCCACGATCTTTAAAGCCCGCCTGAGTGACTAAACACAGCCAATCAGCTAGCGTTGCATATGGGCGGCTCCAACAAAGTTCAAGACCATATACTACATAGTTAAAATGCAGTGGCAAACACGAAACGATTAATATAAACCACCAATTTTTCCCTGTCTTGTTCCAATTGGATCCACAATTTCTAAGATATCTAGCTCGTAGCGGAGTATAAATTCTCTATCTGGTTTAAACAAGGTGTTCCAGAGTACCTTAGAGCAGTTCATTAAGTTTCATAAAAAAGGTATAAGTATTATGTAAATTCCCAAAACGAAAACCAATACCCAATTAGCGGTATTGATGCCTTACGTGATCAAGTTGATGTTTATCTGGCGGCGAGTTCTTGTAGTCGGGCAGCAAGTCCGGCGGGAGCGGCGGCGGCAGCGACGAGAGCGTGTCGTCCCGCGGACACTCCATACTAAAGGAAATGAGGGAAATATAGCAAAGTATATAATGTATTTGTTAGTAGACTGGTTCAAAATAACGCAGTGTTATTCAAAACTTAGTATGTTGCGGACCATGAATAACATGAATCGAATGGGATTTCAGAATACTGCGGTTAACTTAGATAGATGGCAATTGAACAACTGAAGATTTGAATGATGTATGTGTTATCTTGGGAACTACCACAGCAAGTAATACTCGTACAGTAATTTTTGAAAAACTATCTATTTAAGGTAACCAATTAGAAGTGAGGGTAGTGGTAAATCGGCAAGGATATCGCGCTGTGGAGGTCATTGCTCCCAAGGTAAGTAACGTAATTTGGTGACCCCTCAAACCCTTCAAAGAATTACATCCTCATTTCCCATTGATTTGTTTATATAGATACCTGTGGGGCAGTGGAAGAGGCTCGGGGGGCTCCTCGGTGGCGACGGAGGGGTCGTAGTAGAGCGCGGAGGCGTCCCAACACGCCTTGCCCGCGATATCACGCAGTAGGACTCGCACTTGACGGTCTGACGTTGCTAGGCCTGAGGGAAAGAATATTTTTTGTTTAGATATCGCCGATAATACAAATTAGCTGAGGTAAAGTGGGAATGTATTGGACACGTAAGTCGAATGGGACTTGAAAAATTACTAAACATTGAAACTATGGCATCTATCTATCCAGACCGTGGTGCGTCGAAGTCAGCCACGATAGCTTTAACTAGATGACCTCGATGCATACGACCCGGGATTGTAAGATACCCCAAAGCACTCCGACACTTGAAATGACATTGAAGAGGCTCTACAATGATTTTTATAAGATGTATTTTATAAGGTAGTTATTATAAAGGCAATTTTAATTAGGACTACTCCCTCCGGCCCATGTTTAGCGCAGCACCGACTGCAGTTGAATAAATCATCATCATATGAATATAAAATTACAGTACAATAGGCGGCCTTATTTAAATGTTGCTAATGCCTGCTAAATCAGTCCAATTATTATCCAAGTTTGCAAAGAATATGCTTAAAATACCTGGCGTCGTTCCCCCAGCTGCCGGCGGTGAATCCAAAGCGGGTAGTTCGATCAGAGACGCGAGCGTTGTGTCACTGAACCGCATTAGCTGAATGTTCGGAGCAGTTAGTACCGCCGGGCCGAGCTCTGGGCCCAGCGATGGACTGTCGTGCTGTTCGCAGACACTGGACGACAGCTGGCAACCGCTCCACAGGGGCCAGTGGCCGAGGAATAGGACCAGTTGTGTGCAAATCTGGAATACATTGGCATTTAGTGTAGGTCTTTAATCTGAAGAGTTTGTTTCATTCATATTGGGATAAACGGGAAATCCACGAACCTTTTTAATTTGGATTGGGTCCAAAACGTGGGACTTTCCACGTGGGGAAGTCCCACGTTTTGGGACGAAACTGTTCACCAAATCCAACGTAAAATAGTTCGTGGATTTCCCGTTTATCCTAATCTGAATTTATCAAACCACAACAGATTTTATAGTCTGTTTAATGTTAGTTATGTATTTTGAATCAGCGCGATTCAAAAGACGGATCCTAAAAGTATAAAAATGTTAACAGTCTTATACAGTACATATAGTAGAGCAAAAAATATTCCTAAAAACATCTTAGTTTTCATCTTATTTTAAAGCACTCCAAACGACCATTCTTCAACATTACGGACTACAGATTCTTTGAACATACCGTTTGTGCCCAAAGTTTCACGTCGATGGTAGAAGCGGGTGTCGACCTCGGCGCTAGGTTGTCGAGCTGGATGTTGGGGTCGAAGTCTTCGTCCACGGGCAGAGTGAGACCCTCGATATCAGATCCATTGGTTCCTTTCATCACGGCGTATAGTACCTGTAAAATAGCATTGTTTCATATGTTGTTGATTGTAATAATATTAAAGTGGGCAAAATAAATATTGACAGTTTTAGGATTTTAATTAAGGATGTATGGGAGGTCAGAGCAAACTCGACGATCGGCTAAGTTCGGCTAACAGCGCCACGACAGGGCGAACGGGCCGCTAAGTAAACATTTCGCGCGCAAGAGCCCGAGCTGAGTATATATTTCGCGCAAAAATCTGACACATCAAATTACTTCTATAATTTGAAATTCATTTTGTAGACCCTAAGATATATAAGGTAATACTAGCGTTCCGCCCCGCGGCTTCGCCTGCGCTAAATATATCCTTAAGCGGATATGTGTATTTTAAAGTTTAAAGTATAAATTCCACACACGGCTTTTCCCGTGTTTTAAATAACTTTCATAAATGTGTATGTATATTATATTAAGTATAGGTACATAATCAGAAATCTAGCACCCATAACACAAGATTCTAGCTTACCACGGGGCTAGATGTTGCATTGTGAATTGTCTAGGAACTAGCAATATTTATTGATTTAATTTTATTTATTAGGTTTTTTGGCCGTAAGCTCAGGTATAAGAAAAATGAAAGGGCTGGGGTTTTTATTAATAAATAAATAAAGTTTTCTGAACTAGATTTCTAGACTATGAATTGTTAAAATTCATAGTCTGCCTTTTATTTCTGATTGATTTTATAAACGAAAAGTCAAACCGTTTGATATACTTCAATATTAGATAAAAGTGAATTTATAAAAGAATAAGTTCCTAAACCTTAACCCTTAACTGCATGATTATTTTTCTTAAAGAAAAATTTGTGATGGTCATATTATGTCTTTTATATAAATAAAGTAAAATAAGATATAAATATTTAAAATTGATTTAAAAATTTCATATGAATTGAGTTTTAGGGAAAAACTGTTTTTATATTTAGTTCCATATAATATATGGCAAAACATGCAGTGACCTACCAATATTTTAAAATATCATTCGCAGGGCATGCGGAAAGTGGTCAATTTTTTTTTAAAATAATAAAAGACTTTATAAGATAGGTATAACCCGCGCAATAAAAAATGATATTTGACCATGGCGGCGGGTACGTATGGTACGGTTGGCAAAACAATTTCTCAAACAGGCCGGCGTCACGACGAATTTCCCATACAAATATTAATACCAAAATTATTTTTAATTCGAGCATATTTCCATGGTATTATTGTATTATTATTATTTAAATAGTATTTTTATCTCGGTCCCTACAGAGTATTTTTCACAAAATACTTATTTTAAATAAAAAGTAAAGTACCTAAAGAGTTTAAACAGCTTTGCGTTATAAACCCGGCGTCGGCGCTTTTATAACGTCTTCAATGTGATAATTTATACGAACGCTTTTAAATCAAAAAATAATTTTAATTTAATTTTTAAAGTTTCAGTTCTATGTATGGGGACCCCCAAATGCAAATGATTTTATTAAAACTTTTTATGAAATCCTAGTGCGGTTCACGGAATACATCTACTTACAAAATTTCAGCTTTATAGCTATTATAGTTTCGGAGTAAAACGGCTGTGACATACGGACGGACGGACGGACGGATGGACATACGGACGGACGGACGGACGGTTTAGTTTGGGGACTCCTTTTTCCGCAATTGGACTCAAATTTGGTCCTTTGTGCGTGGTTAGCGGACGGACGGACGGACATGACGAATCTATAAGGGTTCCGTTTTTGCCATTTGACTACGGAACCCTAAAAAGCGTCGCGTTCTAAAAGCGCCAAAGTGTGAACACGTACTTGGGTATGCAAATGTTCTATTTGAACGCTTTTTTAACGGACGTTAAAAAAAAGCTTTTTGTAGCGCGTACTTCACTGTTTGAGTATAGATAGCTATAGAGAGTGAGCGAGAACGCATGCGAGCGGACGCCATTTATAGATAAATTCTTTATACGCGCAGGTTATATTAAAAAAATCATAGTTATATTGGTTGTGTGTGATATAGCACTGAAAGCAACGTAGGGTTAAGAAGCACAAAAACGTAGTGATTTGTTTGTTCTATGAAATATCGTAAATTTACTTTTTCATGAATTGACATGACATAATTTATGACAGTTATCATAAATAAATCAAAACTCTTTGAGATCTCAAAACTATAAAAAAGTTTTATTAAGTCATAATCCATGTATTACTTATGAATTTATTGTTTGAAGTCTCCTCCTGTATTTTATTATAATATATAAGTACCTACACTTTATTATTATATGTATACTAGGTGCCACCGCGAACTTCGTCTCGCCATATACTTTATAATTATGATGCTGTGTGGATTGTCCAATAAGCCACAGACAAAACAGAAATTTGAAATCCAAAGGGCGAAAAATGTTTTCGTGTCAAAAGTGTCATGAACTCTTTACTGTCTATACCTACGTTTTGTTTACGTTTGTAACGAATGTAGGTTAGGTACTGGGTACTTTATCTTTTTACGATTCCGTCGCTTCTTGCACTTATTATACAGATTTCGCATATTTGAAATAAAAACCAAACAAGTACAATAATTTTTCAATTCATTTTTTACGTAATTAGTGCGTTATATAGCGATCTGAATGCAAGAAACGACGCGATACATGTTGTCCGTGTCAAGGCTGCCGCCAGACTGAATTTGTGACACGAAGATGCCCGAATGGTCAGTTTTCACGTGAATTTTTTCGCAAATTTAGGATTTCTTATTTTACGGTTAAAATAATAGAAATTTTAACAATATAACACGCTTTCCCCCTGCTCTATAACCTGTTCGTTTACTGTACAAAGTATCAAGGCTTATTTTAAAGTATTTATTGAATAGCGACGATTTATTGTAAAATTTAGAGCGAACTTTGGATTATTTTTCTATCGAGAAAATTTTATGTAATCGTGTTTTCGTAACTGTAATCCCCTAGCATATATCCTGAACTATAACATATATTAATCTCAAAGTAAATGCTTTATTATTGTGGAAGATATGTTCGTTAAGAGGCCTTTTACCGGAAATCGCGAAATTGTTCGGTTTTCTCGTCCTAATTCTATGGTTTACGTTAGTTGTTTGATATTACAATTACATCTTTATAATAGTTCGTTTTCTCCTCTACAAAAGTAGTAAGAAACATTTTAGATAACTTGTTTATATATTGAGTAATAATCATTCTCCGGATACATGTTTCGTAAAAAACGCTCGAAGACCTGTTTTCTTAGCTCTAATTTGTAGATTCTAACGAATATGGGCGATCAAACTAATTTTTATTATGTTACGTATATCCTATTCTTTATTTAGAGTAGAGTACATTTTCGTTAAATGCTTTTATTCTAAAGATATACCGAATTTAATATCGACCGAAAATGCTTCGAAACAAACCTCAATAACTCCGAAGTTCTAAATCAATGGGACGTCATATTTATATCAAAATATTTATCAACATTTGCTTAAACTATGATATTAATTTTAATTTGTAGAACGGTTTTGGTAATTTTTTATGAATAAAATAAAACTACCATAATTTGGTAGTTTTTTCATGCCGGCGGCGATTTCGATTTAGTACCGCGCGAGCGCTTGTCGAGGTCGGACCTATGTCGGTTGTTCTTGAATAAAATATAGAAATATTTCGTAAAATGTCAGTGTGTGGGACTGTCAATTGCTGTAAAAACGCTGTTAGTGTGCGTTTATGTGTTATTGCGATACTACGACCGACATAAGTTGATCCGTTGATAACGATCAATTGTTATTTTTATTGATAACGGTCAATTGTTGTTGTTGCTGGCCTAAGAATTGTACCACTTGTTGCTGGCCTAAGAATTGTACCACATCATTGTCATCTTGTTTAACCTTATTTATTTGGAGGTTATGCTGTAGGATGTGGATTGCATATCTAAAGTTATCTATCCTAATTAAAAAACAACAAGGCAACTTTTTTTGGTGAAACCGTACAACGACTAAATGTAATTATGCCTATGATTTTTTTAGATTATGACTAACTTGCCGACCCGCCGACAGCTGCGCTTGCGTTTTTACGTTATTTACTAGTTTATGTTTTATAGCCTTTTTCGATCATTTTACTATCCAATACTGAAATCATATTTTAAATCGGACCCGCGGTTCCTGAGTAGCACGTTCAAACAAATAAACAAGTAATCTCCTCAGCTTGATAATTGTAGTATAGATTTCCATAATATTTATTACAAAGAAAATATTCCGTAATTTTTTGTTCTTATTTTTACCGAGTATCCAATATGTAAACAAAAAATAATGTACCTTTCTAATAAATATATTATTTATTGTAAACATTAAATATGTACCTTTCTAATAAATACAGGGCGTCCCAAAGTTATGGGCCATGGAGGGGAAGTACCTTAAATATCGTAGATAGTGAATTTTGCTCAAACAAGACTTCATTTTATTTTTAAAAGTTAGTAATTCTGCATTCATTGATTTTCTAAAAATTACTTGCTTTGTCTGGGAATCGAACCGACTTACATGTAGAAAAAAAATACTCGATTTTTATGATACCAATCGAAAGAAAAGCTAAAAAATAATAACTCTGCTTAAGTAACATAGTATTTTAAAAGAAAGGAACAACGTGAAATTAATTATTTTAATCAAATAAAAAACATGAAACATTTTTTTTTGTAAATTAATTAATTAAATTACTTACTTTTTAAAATAAAATGAAGTCTTCTTTGAGCAAAATTCACTATCAACGATATATATGGTACTTCCCCTTCATGGCCCATAATTTTGGGACGCCCTGTATATAAAATAACACCCCTATTCACGTTCCCACTGCTGGGATAGGGACTTCTCTCTTGACGAGATAGATTAGGCCTTAATTCACCACGCTGGCCAAGTGCGGGTTGGTTTTTTAGGGTTCCGTAGCCAAATGGCAAAAACGGAACCCTTATAGATTCGTCATGTCCGTCCGTCCGTCCGTCCGTCCGTCCGTCCGTCTGTCCGTCCGTATGTCACAGCCGTTTTTCTCGGAAACTATAAGAGCTATAACGTTGAAATTTGGTGAGTAGATGTATTCTGTTAACCGCACTAAGATTTCAGAAAATAATTGAAAAAAAAATCATAAAATTTGGGGGTCCCCATACATAGGACTGAAATTTAAAAACTTTTTTTTAATCCAACCCATACGTGTGGGGTATCTATGAATAGGTCTTCTAAAATCATAACAATGTTTCTAAAACCATTTAATTCTAAACTTAATAGTTTGGACGTGAGACTCTTCCAAAGTGGAAAACAGAGTGTCCCCCCCCCTCTAATTTCTAAACTAAGAGGATGATAAATCTAGAAAAAATATATATTATACATAACCATAAAAACTAACAACGAAAATTGGTTTGAACGAAATCTATCAAGTAGTTTTTTTATAATACGTCATAAACTATTTCATATAAACAATTGCTGCGGTAGCCTACATGGGCGAGTCCGACTCGCACTTGGCCACTTTTTTTAATATATAAATGAAATATTTTCAATAAGTTCGTAATAAAATAAAAATAAATATAAAGTTCGAAACTACAAAGATAATACCTAAACATAATAATAATAACATGGTATATTTGTGTTTGAATAAATAAAAGTTTCGTTAACGAAACTTTTATTTATTCAAACACAAATATACCATCTAACAAAACAAGCAACTTAAATATATATATAGGTAATATAATTTATTTGTTTTGTTATAATTAGAATTTGTATTTAGTCCGTTCAATTTAGACTTTCGAACTTACATAAAGTCCCAACATTCGACAAAAAAAACATTTAATTACAAACCTACACATCAAATTTCAGAAGAATCGGTTTAATAATGAGCCCATAAGATGAGATGAATGAGGACATTTAACTTCAATAAGACTATTTTCAGTTTTATTCTTATATAGATAATTATTAATCATGAATGTTTTAATTTAAAATTATGTACTTAATTGATTTCAAATAATCAATCAGATTTAAAATGAATATTGATATTATTAAGATAAAACATAATTGATTCAAATATTGAAATAAAAATATCCGCCATTTTGAATTTAGGAAAATATATTAAACACCTATCAATTAAATAAAAACATTAATATAATAATTATTTCAGAATGAAACTGAAAAAAATCTACTCAATAAAATGGAATTTATTCGATGCCATTTTCTACAGATCTAAAATAATTATTAGTATATTTGTATGTTTTAGATCGACGAAGTATCAAGATCATTTAGTATTTTTCATAGAATTCGCGTGACGCGCCGGTCACGTGGTGCATAAAATATCCAATTGCGCAAAACTTCAAAAATTTAACAGGGCTCTTAACAAAAAGCAATTTCAAACGATTTGACGTTATATGGGGCCTTAAACTTTCATATTTTCAGAATGTCTTAGTAATAATACTTATTATTTTTTATGATTTCTTGTATATTAAATTTCAGAATAATAACAAAATAATAAGTAGGTCTTGTCTAATTATTGATCCTGGCTTATTGAGCCATAAGTCAAAGAAATTACGAACTCTCTACAGATAATTTTAGCTATAATTAATTAACTTAAACTTAACAACATAAACTTTCATGACCCATAAACTCGCATCAGACATCGCTAAAACGAAAACCAACATGTTTGCTATAAAACAAACAGTTTGCATAACAAAAAATAGCACCAAATATCATTTTAGTGGGACACGCGCCTCTCTATATTAGCACAATTTTGGCGCGCGCAAGATAGTGTTGTCATCAATTAGTGTTTGCTTTAAAACCGCGGCGCTTGTTCGAAGGAGTACAGTTCACAGCTGACTGCAGAATAGTCACCTACTCATCCACCCCACGCACTATCAAAATGCATAAAATCGTAAGTACACAGTTTTCACAGAATTTCATACCATCTGTTGTCATTTTCATGAAATATTTACATTTTATCTCTAAAAAAGTTATACATTTTGGCAAACATGATACATTGTTAATTAATGTCCAAGACAGAACAACATCCCTTAACAAGGGTTAGCATTTACAGACCTGTATAAAGTAATGAAATAATCTTAAAGAGCAAGTAACAAGATATCATCAGCAACATTTTGAATAATCTACCCTTTAAAAACACTCTAAACTTGGCTAGATGTATATATGTGAATTGTCCAGCAGTATTGATTGGTTTATTTGTATTGCAGGTGTTGGTTTCCCTCGCCCTGTTCGCCGCGGTGCTGGCCGCGCCGCAGCAGCCGGAACACCCGGTCTACATCCTCAAGCAGGATGCTGACGTCCACCAGGATGGATACAACTTCGCGTAAGTTAATAAATAATCTAATTTTTCCGGTACACGCTTTTTAAGAGCGTTTATAACTTTAGTGTGGGTTCTATGTAAAATACCGCATGGTATATTTATAGGATTTTATGAAATGTGGTTTTGTATTGTATTCGTAAAATTCTTAGTAAAATTAAAAAATAATCTACTCGCAGAAATGAAATCTATACAATTATTTCTATGAAAGAAAAATCGATGGGCTTAAACGTTATGTGCTCCAAATATTCTGATTGTTGATAAAATATTTTGATGAACTTTAAACACATTCACACACGTTGATTAGACAGCGTTTGTTTATTCTATAGTCTATTAGTTGCTCATAATCTTTTGTGAGAAGGAGCCAATATTTTGTTTCATTCTTTCATATTTAATTTAACATCCACAGGTTCGAAACAAGCGACGGCACGGCCCGCCAAGAGACCGGCACACTCAAGCAGATCTCAGAGGACCACAAGGCCATCCAAGTGCAAGGCCAGTATAAGTACACCGCACCCGACGGACTCGTCTACACCGTCACCTACACGGCCGACGAGCACGGCTTCCAGCCACAGGAACATGTGGCTCATGACCAACAACAGTAACCAGTAGATCGATACAAAATTTCAGTGAGGCATTACCATCTATTTGCACACTGAAATGCTTTTTTGTTAAAGTTGGTAGGAACTATAGAGATCATGAACTGAGTTTTGTTCTACTAGTCAGTTTTTAGACAATTCTTAATTTATGATCGAAGGTTTAAGATCAACAGCGCTTGGGAAATTATTATATTCCACATTGTGGATAACACATTTTATGCTTTTTGATAAACTTTTGTAGGTTTTACTACACTGTAAATTGTAAAAAAAATATTTGTACTTTTTTTATTGCTTTTGTAATTATTTTAATAAATATTGTCGTATCAAATGAAGGTTTTTATTTCCTGATTTACCTGATTAGGCAAAACAAATTCTAAATTAATACATACCTATTTTTCAAATTCAAATTCAAAGTGTAGCCGTTTGTGTTCCGGCACAAAATAAACAAAACGCAACTTTAGACAATAAACGTAGCAATTAAATGAAAAAAGAAGAATATTTTAAACAATGTCTTACCCTAAATATCATAAGCAGTAGTGTCTGTTCTCCGTCCTTCTCTTGCAACAGGTAGGCGGGGCCGCAGCGCACCGCGAACTCCGCGAGTGCGAGCAGGAGGGAACCAGCCAGCGGTTTCACCGCCTCGCGCGAACTGGTGTTAGATATTTGCGCTAGGCAGGCGCATATCGACTTGATTATCTTTCCTGCGGATATATGATTTTATTAGAACATTATTCCATTGTTACAATAATCTGGATACAATGTAATTTAATTTTTGCCTTTTTCTAAGTGGGGTTTATCACTTGAAACATATTCAAAATTCAGGTGGGTAGACTTTCCTTGGTTCATGGTTTTTACTATGGTTCTTAGCTCATCTCTAGCCAGACAGTATTTTTTTTTAGATTATAAGTATTTTGTAAGTTAACATAAAAGTTACCTGCTAATCCTGGGTACAATTCAACGATTCGATCAGTGTAATCCGCTAAAACCAGAATTCCGTCGCTAACCACTTTTGCAATGGTCTTGTTTTTCATCTGTTAACAAAAATAAAATAAATTCCATTAAAATGCACAGTCACAGAGTTTAAAAAAGTTCAGTACAAAGCACATAAAAATTTTATATTTTTTACAGATTGCGCGAGTTCAACCAATTATGTTCCGCGCCACGAAATAAATCCGTTTCTTGAAAAAGACAGCCGCCTCGCGACCAAGGCGGCCCGTGGAGGCCTCTGCCACGGGACTTGATATGGCCCTGGCAAGCAAATGAGGAGCAAAAACCTATACTCATCCACGTGACCAAGATATCGTCACTTCTAGATTTAAAGTCAAGGCAAAGAGGCTAGCCACGACTCGTCGTCCTCAGTACGGAACTCACCATGAGCATCTGCAGCAGACAGGTGACATACGCGGGCGCGCGCTCGCACGTGGCGCGCTCGGCCAGCACGTGCGCCACGTGCGCCACGAGCGCGCACGCGCCGGCGCAGCGCGCGGCCGCCGCGCCCTCTCGACGACACACTCGCACTATTATGTTAAGTACGTGCTCCTGAAGACAATCAATCTTGAGCTTACTGAACAGATTACAAAATGAAAGACAGATTTAAAGCTTGCGTAAGAAAGCCATTCATTATAAATGAATAAATGAAAACTTTTTTGTATAAAAAAAAAAACAAAATTACAAAAACTTAATAGTATCTAAAAGTTAAAAGTACAAAGGGCGGCCTTATTGCTGAGAGCGATCTCTTCCAGGCAACCGTAGTAATGTGTTGACGATTTATATTTTCTTTATCGGCGTCAATCAAGTGTTTAAGTCAGATAATATTTCATTTACCTTGAGATCCGGACAAGACACGGTGTTATACTGGTGCGGATAGGGCTGCAACATCGGCGCGTTCATGAGACCATCCGGCAGCGAGAGCAAAGAACCAAGGAACGTCACGGCCGCCGTGCGGGGACACTGGAACATACACCATAATTTTGTAGGGCGATAATATGGGCTTACATGGTAAAAGATTCAAAGTTTACTGCCACACTCTGTCGTTATGAGTTCTACATCATCATTGCTATTCGAGCATGAGTAGAGAGAATCCGTCTAGAGCTAAGGAGAGGTACCGCACGTCCACTACCTCTCTCACTCCCACACTCACCTCAGCCATGTCAGAGGAGTTGAGGACGACGGTGGATGCGTGCACGAAGTCGAGCAGGAGCAGAGAGTATCCGTCTAGAGCTAGGGAGAGGTAGCGCGGCGCTGCGTGCTCTACTAGGACGTCCATTACGGAACGGTCCTCGCCGGTTAGGCCTGCGGACAATTAATAAATTGTTACAAGAAGTGATCAAGGATATCGCTAAAAATTCATTCATTCAAAATTAAGCTTATAATAATCCTGCGCCCTGCGCCTGCGTCGACTCGCATAGCAACCGCAATGCGTGCAGTTTGTTTGTAAAGAGTCGTTAGTTACCGTGGTGCAGCGCCCTCTGGTAGAGGTGCAGGTGCGCGAGGTGCAGGCGGTTGTTGCAGGAGGAAGGCGCGCCCGGGCCCTGCGCCTGCGTCGACTCGCATAGCAACCGCAATGCGAGCAGTTTGTTTGTAAAGAGTCGTTAGTTACCGTGGTGCAGCGCCCTCTGGTAGAGGTGCAGGTGCGCGAGGTGCAGGCGGTTGTTGCAGGAGGAAGGCGCGCCCGGGCCCTGCGCCTGCGTCGACTCGCATAGCAACCGCAATGCGAGCAGTTTGTTTGTAAAGAGTCGTTAGTTACCGTGGTGCAGCGCCCTCTGGTAGAGGTGCAGGTGCGCGAGGTGCAGGCGGTTGTTGCAGGAGAAAGGCGCGCCCGGGCCCTGCGCCTGCGTCGACTCGCATAGCAACCGCAATGCGAGCAGTTTGTTTGTAAAGAGTCGTTAGTTACCGTGGTGCAGCGCCCTCTGGTAGAGGTGCAGGTGCGCGAGGTGCAGGCGGTTGTTGCAGGAGGAAGGCGCGCCCGGGCCCTGCGCCTGCGTCGACTCGCATAGCAACCGCAATGCGAGCAGTTTGCCGGACCTGATAAAAAAAAACAATTATATAAATTAAAATAGAGGATTTCTCGCGGTAACAGTAGCCTTTTGTATTATTCTGATATAGGCAAAAGCTATATGACAGAAGCACACAAGAATTCAATTAACTTACAATTGATAAAATATGGTCTAAATAACATCGTGAAATAAACTTAAATCTACAGACCTGTGTGTGGCGGGAAGCGCCTCCGCCTCCAGACACCAGCCCGCCACCAAGTTGAACGGCACGTGGATCTCCGTGTTGCCATTCAGCGTTTGGTTGGCACTTATCTGTAACAAATCAACACATTATTCACACAAATCAATTTATATGGTGGGTTGGTGCAAAGTTTATTTATTTAAAGAACTAAAACAGAAATACATAATAACATTCTTAAACTTATATTATGTATTACAAAATCAGTTCAGTTCAGATTACTACAGAAACACACAACAAGAAATACAAAAGAAACTTAAGTACATATAAAAATAAAAAATATATTATTTCAAATACCTATTAATAATTCTTAATTTATGTAAAAGTGTGCTATAAATAGGCTACGGTTCAGCATAAGGTTCAATAAGTTAAAAGTGAAGGCTGATAAATTTATAAGAATTGTTTAGTTTACTGTAAAAACTTTAGTCTGAGCGAGTGTTAGTAAAATTAATTGCTTTTGCCAACTTGCTTATGACGACAATTATAATAATTACCTAACACACAAATGCAGGTTATTATTATGATTATATAATTAACTATATTTCCGCCTGCAAGTGTGCCTTCATTATAATGGAATTTGCCGTAGAAAAATATGTATCTCTCATGTTAGATGTAGTTAAAAGTAATATGAATTATGTTATTCTAGTTTGCACGTAAATCCGCTCGCTTTTTTACCGACAAAGGAAAACAAAACATAAACATTTGATTAGAGCAATCTTATCTCAATAACTTAGGAATAACAATGTAGGTAGGTAAGGATTATATTAGAAAGTATATATAAATTAATAAATGTTTATTTAGTTTAATAATAAAGTAAAATTTCGTAAACTACAAAAACAGCTGTTCAAAGGTCAGTGACTCATAGATAAGTAGTAAAGTTTGTAACACTAAACATAACAAAAACTTATTGACATTTCCAATATTTCCCAAGGTGGAGATGATGTCATAACAAAAAGATATTATTAGAAATCATGATCTCAACATTTCCAGACATAAAACCTGAAGTAACCATGAAAGCGTGTCAGAGATACAAAGGTTTGCAGTGTTTTGTAATAGAATTGAAAATCGTGCCTCAATTTCTGTGTTATTTTCACTTATCAATCTTTCCGTTTCATCACAGTCGCGTTTTATCACATAATCCAAAAGCAGTTTTCTTTCACACAATAATTTTATGAACGACATTGCAATCACTCCACAAACTACGTTTAATTTTTTTGTGATTTCTTACATTGCCAAATTTTGTAATTCCGAAACTACCCGCAATTAAATACTCGATAATTAATTCGAAATTCACCTTTTTGTTTCGCTGCCGTAACAGCCTCCTTTTGCCTGCCTTTCTTTCGCAGTGACATTCTTTAAATAACTTCGAGTTAGAAAACAGTTCGCACAACGTCAGTAGAACCATTCACAGAACCGCCGCGCGCGCAAATCGATTATCTATTGAAAACCCGATAGAACGGTGTAACAAAAACAAATGGTAAAATGAGATGAATTTTAGCGCTTGGCCATCTGTCAAATGGAGTGATATCGACTGATAAGTATTGAATATTTGAGATAAACATTCGCAGATGGCCTGTTTGCTACAATGTATCGTGATTGTGTTGCGCAAAAGTGTTTGTTTAAGGTACCGTTTCAATTAGAATATACTAAACCGACGATTTTGTTTAAATATTTCCCGTTCCGTAGGTATAAATTTTTAAATTTGAAGGATTTCGTATTGACTAACTGAAATTTTTTTTTTTATTTCAACAATAAGCAGAACCGGTTGAGCAAATTTCAAAAACAGTCTACTACATATTGACATGGAATTTTACAGGTTGTAAGGGGTAGAAAGGATGAAGTAAAAGTTGTATGTCTGAATCCTCATTTTTAGAGCTTGACGCTAGAAACTTATATTAGTTAGACTATTGTTTCGATGAAAATAAATAAGACACTCTCAGGGATGTAATATAATAATAGGAAATTCGGGATGGAAGTTCATAAATACTCACCTCACCTCACTCATATAATGTGTCTCACTCACCTTGAGCAGCGTACAGTTGAGGTGTATGAGGTAGGTGTAGAGATGCGCGTGCGCGTGCGGGTCGCGCAGGTGGTTGGGGTCGCCCAGCGCGGCCAGCATGCGGCGCCACAGCACGGCGATGTGTCTCACTCACCTTGAGCAGCGTACAGTTGAGGTGTATGAGGTAGGTGTAGAGATGCGCGTGCGCGTGCGGGTCGCGCAGGTGGTTGGGGTCGCCCAGCGCGGCCAGCATGCGGCGCCACAGCACGGCGATGTGTCTCACTCACCTTGAGCAGCGTACAGTTGAGGTGTATGAGGTAGGTGTAGAGATGCGCGTGCGCGTGCGGGTCGCGCAGGTGGTTGGGGTCGCCCAGCGCGGCCAGCATGCGGCGCCACAGCACGGCGATGTGTCTCACTCACCTTGAGCAGCGTACAGTTGAGGTGTATGAGGTAGGTGTAGAGATGCGCGTGCGCGTGCGGGTCGCGCAGGTGGTTGGGGTCGCCCAGCGCGGCCAGCATGCGGCGCCACAGCACGGCGATGTGTCTCACTCACCTTGAGCAGCGTACAGTTGAGGTGTATGAGGTAGGTGTAGAGATGCGCGTGCGCGTGCGGGTCGCGCAGGTGGTTGGGGTCGCCCAGCGCGGCCAGCATGCGGCGCCACAGCACGGCGATGTGTCTCACTCACCTTGAGCAGCGTACAGTTGAGGTGTATGAGGTAGGTGTAGAGATGCGCGTGCGCGTGCGGGTCGCGCAGGTGGTTGGGGTCGCCCAGCGCGGCCAGCATGCGGCGCCACAGCACGGCGATGTGTCTCACTCACCTTGAGCAGCGTACAGTTGAGGTGTATGAGGTAGGTGTAGAGATGCGCGTGCGCGTGCGGGTCGCGCAGGTGGTTGGGGTCGCCCAGCGCGGCCAGCATGCGGCGCCACAGCACGGCGATGTGTCTCACTCACCTTGAGCAGCGTACAGTTGAGGTGTATGAGGTAGGTGTAGAGATGCGCGTGCGCGTGCGGGTCGCGCAGGTGGTTGGGGTCGCCCAGCGCGGCCAGCATGCGGCGCCACAGCACGGCGATGTGTCTCACTCACCTTGAGCAGCGTACAGTTGAGGTGTATGAGGTAGGTGTAGAGATGCGCGTGCGCGTGCGGGTCGCGCAGGTGGTTGGGGTCGCCCAGCGCGGCCAGCATGCGGCGCCACAGCACGGCGATGTGTCTCACTCACCTTGAGCAGCGTACAGTTGAGGTGTATGAGGTAGGTGTAGAGATGCGCGTGCGCGTGCGGGTCGCGCAGGTGGTTGGGGTCGCCCAGCGCGGCCAGCATGCGGCGCCACAGCACGGCGATGTGTCTCACTCACCTTGAGCAGCGTACAGTTGAGGTGTATGAGGTAGGTGTAGAGATGCGCGTGCGCGTGCGGGTCGCGCAGGTGGTTGGGGTCGCCCAGCGCGGCCAGCATGCGGCGCCACAGCACGGCGATGTGTCTCACTCACCTTGAGCAGCGTACAGTTGAGGTGTATGAGGTAGGTGTAGAGATGCGCGTGCGCGTGCGGGTCGCGCAGGTGGTTGGGGTCGCCCAGCGCGGCCAGCATGCGGCGCCACAGCACGGCGATGTGTCTCACTCACCTTGAGCAGCGTACAGTTGAGGTGTATGAGGTAGGTGTAGAGATGCGCGTGCGCGTGCGGGTCGCGCAGGTGGTTGGGGTCGCCCAGCGCGGCCAGCATGCGGCGCCACAGCACGGCGATGTGTCTCACTCACCTTGAGCAGCGTACAGTTGAGGTGTATGAGGTAGGTGTAGAGATGCGCGTGCGCGTGCGGGTCGCGCAGGTGGTTGGGGTCGCCCAGCGCGGCCAGCATGCGGCGCCACAGCACGGCGATGTGTCTCACTCACCTTGAGCAGCGTACAGTTGAGGTGTATGAGGTAGGTGTAGAGATGCGCGTGCGCGTGCGGGTCGCGCAGGTGGTTGGGGTCGCCCAGCGCGGCCAGCATGCGGCGCCACAGCACGGCGATGTGTCTCACTCACCTTGAGCAGCGTACAGTTGAGGTGTATGAGGTAGGTGTAGAGATGCGCGTGCGCGTGCGGGTCGCGCAGGTGGTTGGGGTCGCCCAGCGCGGCCAGCATGCGGCGCCACAGCACGGCGATGTGTCTCACTCACCTTGAGCAGCGTACAGTTGAGGTGTATGAGGTAGGTGTAGAGATGCGCGTGCGCGTGCGGGTCGCGCAGGTGGTTGGGGTCGCCCAGCGCGGCCAGCATGCGGCGCCACAGCACGGCGATGTGTCTCACTCACCTTGAGCAGCGTACAGTTGAGGTGTATGAGGTAGGTGTAGAGATGCGCGTGCGCGTGCGGGTCGCGCAGGTGGTTGGGGTCGCCCAGCGCGGCCAGCATGCGGCGCCACAGCACGGCGATGTGTCTCACTCACCTTGAGCAGCGTACAGTTGAGGTGTATGAGGTAGGTGTAGAGATGCGCGTGCGCGTGCGGGTCGCGCAGGTGGTTGGGGTCGCCCAGCGCGGCCAGCATGCGGCGCCACAGCACGGCGATGTGTCTCACTCACCTTGAGCAGCGTACAGTTGAGGTGTATGAGGTAGGTGTAGAGATGCGCGTGCGCGTGCGGGTCGCGCAGGTGGTTGGGGTCGCCCAGCGCGGCCAGCATGCGGCGCCACAGCACGGCCGCCACGTCTGGCAGCCAGCCGCGCGCCCGCCCGCCCATCACCACGCCGATTCCCGCGCCGCCACCTCGCCACTCCGAGTCCGCCTCGCTTTCTGTCCATTCTGACAACGATATATTAATATTATTTGACTATACACACCGCGTCATCTAACCACGAAACTAATTAGGCAATAAATTAAGCATTTACACATTGATACCGAGGCATATGCAAACCTAGATAGATCGCTGTAGATATCTTTCCATAAACAAAACCAAAAAACAAGTATTCGACATTACAAAACACAGCTCAACTTGATGATAGTAAGCGGACTATTTACATTAAAACAATTTCTAATTGACAAAAACACAATATAGTACATAAGTACCTGTTACATAAGCCCTTCACCCGAAAGCGGTACAGCGCTGGATATAACAACAGATAACGATACTTACTAAGAGTCCACTCACCTACGTTGCCGCCGTCGGACGCCAGGTCGATCTGCAGCGGCGAGTCCTTGATGGAGCTGCTCTCCACGCCGCTGGAGGGCGCTGGCGACGGCGAACGGGATCCTACGAACAATTACACACACTTTACTTACTTACAGACACACAGATTTGAAGATTTACATATGTCATTTATTTCCATAAAATCCTAAAGATCTCTTGGACAAGTCAATAAGTACAATACATTAATAATTAATTATAATAGATGTTAATTACTTACCTATTTTTACTTAGTGTTTGACGCTTTGGCATCAATCTGTATGTCATTCAACAAATAAGAAATAAATAAATATTGTTAAGATATTGTATTCTTGATATTTGCCGCCCGTCTTCTGGCAAATATTCTAACCTAGTTACATATTGAGGAGTTTATAATATAATACACATCATACATACAGACAGATTTTTATATATTTACCTAGTGTTTGACGCTTTGGCATCAATATGTATGACATTTAAAAAATAATAAATAAATAAATATTTTTAAGATTTTGTATTGGGTGTGTGTGACCTGTAAAGATAGATAAGTGTGTGTGAAATAAATAAATAATACGATATTGTATTCCTGATATTTGCCGCCCGTCTTTAGGCACGTATTATATTCTAGTCTAGATACATATTTAAGGGTTTATGATCACATTGTATTGTACATACCACTGGCAGAATCCCTCTCGTCCTGATTCGATGCGTTCCGCAGTGAATCCAGCGAGTACCAACGTCTTGGCTTTGGGATGGTCAGCTCTTTGGTTTCTTCTGTACCGAAAATAACACATCAATGTTATACACATTTTAAATACCAATATTTAACAGAAAAACGTATGTTATAAGCTGTGGGATTTCCTAAATAAATGTTAAAGAATAACTAGAACTTTTTATTTCATTTCTTCGAATTTTTTATTTCTTTGCTATCTTTCCATCCAAAGGTTGCCTGGAAGAGATCGCTCTTTAGCGATAAGGCCGCCCATTGACCTTGTTTATTTTGTTGTTTATGTTATTTTTGTATGTTTGTTTTGGTGTGCAATTAAGTGTTTTGTATTGTATTGTATTGTATAGAACAGCTTACCGTCCAGTTTGGCAGTTCGCGCGTGCTTGGAGAGATGCGGGTCACTGCGGCACCGCGTCAGTTGCCTGCGCGCGCCCGGCTCCTTGCGCGGGTGGGCCTCGTGGCTTGTCTTCGGGGATTTACCTAGTTAGACAAAGAGATGGCTGATAAAATCTATTGGTTGCCTTTATAACCCATCGTATTGACAGATCATAGAGTAAAAGTTCTATTAACTTGCAAATGTGATGGGGGTTTTTATCTTGGTTCTATCAACAAAGTTGTCTTAGGCACTACCATGTGTAAATTTCTTTTTCACACTTTACCTGTACCTTTACCATGAGTTGTCATAGTTAAATCGCGTGACGTTACTACAGCGGTTACATAAATACGCAAACTGTACAGTTATCTTTTGAATGAGCTAGAGGTCCGCTAGAGGCGCTGTTCAAGTTTTCATACATCCATCATTTTTTTAACTACAGTCGCGAGTGTAGATTGCTAGAACTCATGCTAAAAATACTGTAGTTAGTAACACTCACCGGGTGTTCTAGCGTCTGCGGCAGTGACAGCGGCTATGGAGCTATGCGGCGCGGGGCGGGGAAGCGGCGCCGGGGCCGCGGCCACTCGCCGGCCGCTCCGCCCCCGCTCCACCGACGCAGTCTCGGACAGATCCAGTGAGTAGACGTGCCGCGCCAGGACGCGGGTGAGGGTCTCCATAGTTTTCTGAAACAAACAAGCAAATTACATAATGAGTATTTTAGGTGAAGATCATCATTATTTCAGCCATATTTCAGCCATTGGACGTCAAACCCTGGAGATAAGCTTTAGGATTCTCGATCTTTATGAATTTTTAGGGGAATTTTTGTCCACTTTAATTTCGACAAATGATTTTATTTTGATCATGAACCAGTTAGTTAGTTAGGATGGCACAGTTTTCCGCATTTAGACTCAAAAGCGGTCCATTATCCGTGATGAGATTTGCTAGTATAACCAGCCAACTCCGTCCAAAAGCACAGAATCCTCCTGGGGTCTTCACAGGCTTCACGGCTGATTATGAACCAACTCAATGTGAACTATTGATATGGCTCACCGCCCACTCCTTGATGAGGTCCTCCCAGTGCGTGAGGCGCGTCAGCAGCTCCATGAAGCTCTGCCAGAGCTCCGGCTTCACGGCCACGTTCAGGTTGGCCTTGATCCACGTCACGATCAGCGTCTGGAACAGCGCCGGCGCTAGGAATCCACCTGGAATAACACTTTACTGAACTCTGGCATTGATGATACATGCGATTCGACAAAGAACTGTGGGCTTGATGGTACACGTGGAGAGAATTCTATTTTTAACCTTTGAATTAAATAAATATGTAGCGTAGATGTTTATGCATTGGATGCGTTTGGTGTCCACCAATCAGAGCTTTGTAAATACATATGTCATGCAGCTATCAAGTGATTGGACAAACGCATCAATAGCAACGTGTGCTAAGTTGCTTATGATTCGTTAAAACAATCCCTAATGAAAATGAAAACTAAAACTTCTATAACTCACCTAGCGTTTCCTGTTTTCGTTTCGGTGGTACTTTCGTCAGTACCAAAGATGTGATTTGAAGCAATACCAGTAACAGTTGTTCCCTGAGAAATAGAAAATGATTAAAATCTTCCAACCAACCAACAACAATGATCATAATCAAACAATAATGCAGTTCAGTTTGAAATTCGTATGTACATATTATGTATATCAAATTTGAGATTTTAAGTCTCGAATACGATCTTGATGGCCAGGAACTCTACAAGCGTCTGCTTGCGTCATGAACATCTGGAGAACGTTCTGGAAGATCTTACCATGAGTTAGCGTCCATCGCCACATGCATGACCATATATCTGTATATGTTGAGCACTCGCTTGCAGGTGTCCGTCTGTTCCTCCAGCAGCTGTTGTTGGCTGAGCGCGGCGGGCGGCGCCACCGGCGTCGTCGCCAGGAACACCGTGGCCGCTTGCGTCATGAAGATCTGGAGAACGTTCTGGAACAAGTTCTATAGTTAGACGTGACCTTCTTGAATTATATGTAACGTGGATAATGGTGGGAATGGGAATAAATCAATTTAAGAGCCATATCATAAAAGATGATATGGAAAATATGCACACCGGCAACCTACTGCTTTCTAATACGTCAGTTTTCAGACTTTCTAATACAGAACAGACAGACAGACAGTTTGAGACAGTTACTTGAAAGGTTTGTTAGATTTTGAAATAATCAATTAAACATAATAGAATATTTATGAGGCAAACCGAAGCAAAACATCATGACATGATGGGCGGCCTCTCCCCGAGAATTCACCGACTGTGCATATAAAAGGCAATTTGAGATTTAAATAGCAATAAGTTGGAATGCCATAGTCTTCTCTTGTCTTTCATTTTTCAAAAGCGGTATAGTACCTGCATGCCGGCGCGCACCATCACGTTGTCGCGGCTGACGGCGCCGAGGTACGAGTCGTTCCGGAGCCGTCGCGGCCCCGCCGGCTCGCCGCCGCCCGCCGCCAACTGCTGCTCGTACGTGTTTTCTACTAGGAACGGGGGAATTTCCGACACCTGTGAATGGAACATTTTCATTTATGGATTTAGTGGTTCTGGAAAGGAATGTTTTTCAATCATCAAATAGCCTCATTAGTCCAGTCATTTTAGCATTTTAACCCCAATCTGCGGAAAAAATCCTACTGGGCTGAATTTTTGTAAACACCTTTATTTTGGTGATATTATGAAGATGTGAAAAATCGACATCGATATCGTGCCGGCTAAAAAAGTTACGTCCAAAGATCACAAAAATCAGTTTTTTGCAAATATTTTGCAACCTATTGGTCGGAGGTCAATGAAGTCAATATAAAAATTGTTCCTCATAAAATAATCTTTTGAAATGTCGTTTGTATCTTTAATTAAGGTGATATTTGTAAATTAGTAAAATCATTTGTACAATTCCCATAATGTTAAGCTGATGTTTACTTTGTTGATACAACTCAAATAAATAAATCTACAAAAATGTCTCATACAGTTTTTATGTAAAATTAATGGTTTTCGGAGTTTAATAAAGAATAGTAAAATCTACCAATTTCTCAGAACAAGCACATTAAATTACCCCCCTGGCTTAGAGTGTTATAGAACATTCTAGATAGCTCACGTTCATCTGTATCCAGTCCTTGTAGAGCGCTATGACGCGTCGGCCCGCGGCCGCGTGCGCGAACGGCAGCAGGAACGCCTGACGCAGCACCTCTATGGTGAAGTCGACGTGCTCGCGCGACGAACAACACAGCACGTCGCGGACCACCTGCTCGGAACTTAGCTCTTCGAACATTCCAGAACCTGCGAGAAAACCCATACTAAATACAATGAATAGGATATTTTGTTCAAGTTACAAATTTTATATTTTAGTGCCAAAGATAGCTCACGAAAACATGCCTAGTCAGCCTTTATCATCTTAGCATACATGCGCAGTTTGCGTATGTAACATTCTAGGATGAAAATTAAATTAATTAATAATGTGGTGTGCCTAGGGTATTTTGTCCTTTCATTATTGTCTAAGATTTGTGTATGGGCTTTGTTGTCTGAAATAAATGATATTTTTTTTATACAAAAAAAATATTTAAATGGTTACGAGTATTTTCAAGACTATATTCATCAATTAAGTTTCGGTCTCAGAGTAAAACCTTACGACATAAATATTTCCGTAATTAGTATGTTATATTTTCATGTGTTTTATCACTTTCACAGCCCACGAGTAGTGTTATTGTAGTAGTGTTAAATGTTTGTCAAGCAAGAACATTCTAAATAAGAATGCAATAAGTAACGCTTCGTTGCTAATTATGCACGTGTTATGCACTGATTTATGTGATGGAACAGAATTTTATACTCCATGATTTTGATAAACGATATGGGTAATGGTAAGGTAATGGGAACAAGAATAATAAGTTAAAGATAGCATCAATTTAAATTGAGAATACCATCATGAGTTTTAGTTTTTGCTTGTTATTATGTTTAACAACAAACAAATTTGTAATTTGAGTTATCAGAAAAAGATGAAAACGAAACCAGCGTCTATATGTAACATGTCATAGTGGTGCTATGCAAGACAAGTTTCTCAGCGTGGAACGTTGCGCTTATAATAAACAGAACTAAAAATAACTTAAATACAATAACAAAAAGTGCTTACCAGATTCCAAACTAGGATGTGGAGTATTCGAAGCTGAATCGTGAGACGAGGCTCTACTAGAGTCCGAAGGGTGTCCAACTGTAAAAGAGGTTTCCTCCTCATGATGTAGCGACGTAGCCGGGGTGGGTGTGTTGGAATGCGGCAAGTGCGAGCCCGTGCTGGTCATCGAGGAAGGACCGCCGTCACTTCCCTGCTTCTTCATGAAGTGAGCGTAGCTGGCAACCCATTTTATCAACGTGACTCGGCATATTACGTAGTCGTCTTCGAGAATGTTGTGTTGGACTGGCAGTTCTGAAATGGTATGTTAGTGTTTTTTTAGAACCTAAAGAGTATGTATGAGTATGCAACACGACAGGTATGAGATCTATATTTATTGATCTGATTTGAATTTATGAATTAAGTTATTATTACCGGTTTTGAATTTGCTTAAGATAATACTTTAGTTTCAAAACGATATTTGGTGGATTCTTACCTAAATTAGGCTTATAAAGAGAGTTTTTCTGATTGTACTGTGGGCATATAACAGGCAAATAATAAATTCTGAACTTCTCCAATAGGAAGGCGAAGCATCGCATTGCCTTAGCATGAGATCTGTCTCTCCATTGTATCTTTGTAACCGAACTAGCCATAGCTTCTAGAAGTATCTCAAAGAAGTATTTAGTTTCATTATCAACTGGTTTCTCGCTGGTGCTGGGCGGTAGCAGCGGTTGAATGTCTATACTCTGCACTGGGTTCAGGGCGTTGGTGTCGTGGAATATCGACGCTGACACGTTTGCCAGCTTTCCTATGATTCCTGCTGGCGTTTGTTCTACAATCACTCTCTTAGCGTTGGGATTGTCGTTGCTAGCGGCGAAGTTCGGGTGTTGCATTATATCCTCCATGCTGAAGTCTCCTGAGTCTTGGCTAGCTATTTCTATTGGCTTTGGAGTGAGTGGGGATCCTTTGAGGGTCCCGCTTGGGTCAGGCATGCCGGGGACCAGAGAGGCAAATAGTAAGTTTACCTCCATTGGTGCATTGTCGCCGAGTGCTTGATACCAAAGTAAGAAGTATCTAAAACAATTTTACGAATTTCTTAGTAATACATAAAATATATCATTAACATTTTGGAAATAATTAAATCGTTTAGTTATTTAACCATATAAATATTATAAAGCTGAAGAGTTTGTTTGATTGTTTGTTTGTTTGAACGCGCTAATCTCAGGAACCGCTGGTCCGATTTAAAAAATTCTTTCGTGTTGGATAGTCCATTTATCGAGGAAGGTTATAGGCTATATTTTATGAAAAAAAAGCAAGCGAAGCTGTTGGCGGTCGACTAGTGTTTCATATAGATAGTAAGTAGAAATGATGATACAAATATTTTAAATAAATAAATAGGAATTGTGCAACCACATATACTATGAATATACTATGAATTTTGATAAGAACAGAGTTTCTAATAAATATTTACCTTATAGCCTCAGCTCTCAACTTTTGCGAATTCCCGCTATGGAGGAGTTTTGAAAATATGCGAGTCAAAGAGTGCATTTGCCATCTCTTCCCAATCAACTCTGGCAGTAGACATAATACTTTTTCTAGAAGGGACAGTGCCCCTTCTAATTCTTCTTTACCAGCCTTGTGAACTAAAAACAATCACTTTATGAACTCATATGTACAAACAATTAAATATAAGTTTGTTAGTTATCTATCCAGGTCATTCAACCCATCAAAATAACCCAAAAGCAGGTTTTCTAATATGATGATGAGATAAAATGGATAATAAGCCCCAGTCATTAGTGCCACTTACTGTGGTTGCTCAGTAAACTCATTGAAGCGTAACATTCTATGAATATCAACTGTTTCTTGTTGAATGTCATAACTATACCATAAACACCTAAATGCTATTACGTACCATAATATTAGTGAAAGCGTTTTTGATAACCATGTTTTTAAAATTTATTTTTAATTAAACGATATAAATCAGAATCTTTAAATAAGAGAGGGATGTTATTGTCCAGCAGTTGAAACAGATACAAAAAAAATACCCCAAATTCATTTAATAAACTAAAATAAGGTAACACTAAAATAAATCCAACTGTTCTGATAATTTATTAATATTTTACCTGGTTACTGCAGTAGGCAATTAAAGTAATACTAGTTGCTTATAATACCAACTATAAATAAATAATCAGACAACCCATCAATATGATAAGCTGATGACAATCTTACTTATATTACTACAATGTTTATAAGATTAATAAAATGATGAGTCATGCCATGATTCAATGTTGAAGTATAGTGTGTGTTAAAGGCATCATAATCTAGTTTTGGCATTACCATTCTGTGAAATGTTTGCATTAATCTTATCCCGATATTGTGATAAGGTTTATCTGATGAAGGTAGCACTATTAAAAGTGTAGCATTATTTTAAATGTATAGACTACAATACTAAACTACACAGTAATGTATGTCTATAGCACCTAAAATGGATATAATAATGCATACGTAAAAAGTGCAAAAGCTAATCACACAATCACTATATAATCAAAATTGGTGGTTAAACCATAGTGCCATTTGCATTCAAAGTATTATTGAACCCACAACTCACCAAGATGAAACGGAAGTTCTGTATCACAAAAGAAAAAATAAATCTATAGTACAACAATCAGAACTTACTCTATAATAATTGTCAGCACATTCATGTCAAACTTAACAATAATACTAACTATTGTCCTATATTTTCTAGATTGCTTAAGCAAAGCAGGAATTACAGTTATTTTAGAAAAAAAATCTTTGGTATGTGGTCAAAAATTATTTTTATAAATTGATTTACTTTTTCAACATGCAAAACTCGGGGAAATATATTTATAAATTAATAACAATAAGTAAATATATGCAAACCTTAATATAGTTAAACACAAACATAAAACATAAATTTGTCCTTACCTCTTTGTCGGAGATTATTCTCAGCTTGAATGAAGTTGTCATACAATATGAAATAAACATGACTAAAGTTGGACTCAAAGTAGGATTTAGCTTCATCGGAGTCAAAATGCTCTGTGAAATGTTATAAGATTTTATTAGTATTTCCTATAGACCTTTCTGAATAATAAAAAAGTAATACATTATTTAAAGATCTATCCTTTATGAAAAGAGTGAGGTCTAGTAAACCATCAGTAGCATAATAAATATTAAATAAATAAATATTGTTGGACAATCACACAACAACATCTAGCCCTGTGGTAAACTTAATTAACTAGAAAAATAAATTACTCTTAAAATCATAATATAATAATCTCTGACAAAAATAATAATTATGTCCAATAATACAAGTTCTCTATGCAGGGAAATAACTTTGTCTGGAAAAATTCTAAATTAAAACGACAATTTATAAAATAGCGGATTTCCTTCACACAATAAACAGTTGCAATGTGAAGTATACAATACAGTTATTCTCAGCTCATTAGCATGTACGTTATGTACATCATATTGCTACGTTTAGAGGGAGAAAATCGTATTAAACGGACATAATATTAGTAGTTTTATTTGTGATAAAGATTAATTAGGAGTAATTACTCACCTAACACAATTTTTAGGTGCTTTAGTCGGGTTGATGAGTCTTTCTTGGAGTCCTGTATTTTAACCGAAGATTTCTTAACATCTTGATGTGACTTCTTAGTAAACATTTCTTAAACTATTCTATAGTATCATTGCGCAGAATCTTTAGATTCTTTTATTGAAAATCTATTAAATTTCACATTGTTTTCTAAAGATTTTCATTCTCATTTTGACAATTTCTTTGCACTCACTAAAATAAAATCTGGGTTGACGTAAACAGTACCTACAATGTTCTCCCTATGACAGTCAATATATTGTGACGTTGACATTGAGTAAACTGTTACAGTGTAACTATAAATAAATATATATTAATATTACTGGACAATTTTACACAGCGACATCTAGCCCCGTGGTAAGCTCGAAGCTTGTGTTACGGGTGCTAGATTTCTGATATAGAGTCTGTCTAATGAAAGATGGCCCTGATAAACCCCGGCAAATTCAAAAAATTTTAGTATGGCAATACATTAAATAATGTGATAACTTGGAATAACATAATTTGATACTTTTATAATATTCTAAATAAATATCCTTACATATTTTTTTTACTCCGATATAAACAAGTAATATTCTTCAGATTACCTACACGCCTAGGGTGCATCTTAGAAATATCTTAGTGTAATTAATAAATAAAAGTCTCAATTATTTAAGTTTTTTTTTATTCATCGTAATCAAAATCAGAATTTTGAATCATAATTCATAAATTTACTTCAATAAAATGTTTCTTTTTCCAAATATGTAGTAATGCTATTTAGCTATCATAAAAGAAGGCAACAGTATTATAAAAAGAAAATAAAAGTCCAGAACCACAAAAGTGGGATCAAAGTATCAAAATATTTGTGCACTACAAACTTAGGAAATCAACCACATTATGTAAACAATCCTGTTTCTGCAGAAATTCAGCTTCTTTTTCCTGCTGCTTCTCCTGATACATAGATATCATACAGAATAACAGCCTTCGCTCGCTACCGTTGATTGTTTGAGGCATTTTAACACGCAAAATTCTCAAAATGTATTTTTAATATGCACCAAAACATCAAGGAATAGTATTGCCACACACCGAGACCAATTTTCCCTAATCTTTTAAAGTCAAAGTATTATGGATGTACCACACGTAATTGTATATTTATCCGATTTATGATTTATAAAAAATTAAAGAATTACTTCTTGTGTTCATTAAAGTGAACTATAATTCGTTAGCAAGTATTATTATTTTTTATCACCCTGACTTTACCCCGTTATAGAGCATAATGTCCGTAGGTGGAAACACATGATGTATTGCCATGTGAAAAGTTTCGCAAAAATGCCCAGTGCCATCTTTCGTTAGACAGACTATACCTAATATATTATACATACATATGTGCACGCTGTGGCCCCCTGTAATTAAAAGAACATAAGTTTCGAAGACCTTGTGAATAATGTTTAGAATATAAATCAATGTATCTTTTGTTGGGAGTCCTTAAAATAAATAAATAGATACTTATTTATAAAAAAAATATATAAATAATATATAGGTAAGGTCAACCGGGGCAAATGCGTGGTATTTCTCGATCACTTCAAGTTAGAGCCTCATTGTGATCAAATGTATGGCATTATCCACTTTTTGAAACTGTAGTCCAATATTATGGCTATTTCTGCACAAAGTTCAATCAGCGATATCTTCCCTGGAGCTTTACAGATGTTTCAAATTGGCTATTTATTTTAAATTGGAATTTTAGATGCATATGCCCCGCTTTGGGAAAATGCGTCTTTATTGACATAAAACTTTATTGGTAAGCTTTTCGTGATAATAACTAGATATAACTTTTTGGTTCAAATTTCTTTGCATAGTAATGATAGTTAAACTACTCAAAAATTATAATTGACGCATTTAGAGACAATTTAGTAAAAATTGGGGAAATGCGTCTATATTTTGATAGACGCATTAGCCCCTTGTCAAATCCAGATGCTGTCAACATTTTATTTGGGTACGGACAAACTATCAAAACTCAACAAAAGTCTAAAAATAACAAATGTAAGTAATACGATGGGACGATAGTTGACAAATTTCTACGCGTGAGATTTTGATAGAACCGTAGAACAATACAGATTATAATAAAACACAAATTTGAAGGCTACACCGCATTTTTTAAATTAAAGTTAAGTATATTCTGACTTTTGTATATTTTCAAATAATAATATGACAAATATGATATAAAAACCTCCATGAGTCAAGATTTGTTTTGCATTTAATTTTCATATTAAAATTTTTGCCGACATAAAAAGGTTGACAATATGTGTTTTGGGGGTAAATGCGTCCCACAGTCGCAATTGCCCCATAACACTAGACGCATTTACCCCAAGAAATTAACCCTAACCTTCTAGATGTAAACATTATTATTTCTTTAAATAAAGCTATTTCACTAAAAATAACTGTCTGGGTTGGTAGCCCATAGTTTATTCCTTACAATGATTATTGAATAAAATCAGTTAATTGAAGAAAACTAATGACTAACAAGGATTTAGTAACTCGCCTCACGCAGTCAAAATTTGTTCAGAAACGTGCAATTTTCAAAATGGCCAATTACTCGAATATGAGAACTGCCACGCCATCCGCACGAACTACATGTTCTGTATTTAGTTCAAACAAATGCAACTAGATGACAGAAGTCAACGTATGTTGAACAGTTCTCGAATAAATTCAAAAAAACGCATTTTCCCCATAGACGCATTTAGACTGGTTGACCTTATATAACTATAAAAAAAACATGTTCTTTGACCATAAAATATCAATGTTTGGTAATCTCAATGGCTCCTGAACCAATCTTGGTAGGTTTAAAGAATCTCTCTGTTGAGATTACTTGGGGGTTATGCAATTGTTGAGCGATAGCTGACTTGTGGACGTCTGCGTTTTTTACCGCTCTTATAATGTAAACTCAAAAACATTTAAATCCATTTAAATCATGGTATGTTACCCATAGATTTATTTTTTTAGAATGTTACCCGTTTCATGTTCAAATATAATTTGAAATATGTTTTGTTTTAGACCTAATGCTTGCTTGCAGCCATGAGCGTTATTCTTAATTGTTTCGTTTTGCAATTATTGATAAGAATATCTAAATGCCATTTTATTTGTTCCAAAAAATCTGCATTTTAATGATGAAATTATTAGGTAGGTAACAAACCTTTGGCATGTAAAACCTTCGATTCATAGTATGATGATCAATGATTTTTTATAGTAAACTAGCTTTCCGCCCGCGGCTTCGCCCGCATTATATTAGATTTTAAAAAAGCAGTAAAAAGTATCCTATGTCCTTCCCCCGGTTCTAAGCTGCCTCCCTGCCAATTTTCAGCCAAATCTATTCAGCCGTTCTCGAGTTATAAGTTCAGGCACTAACACGACTTTCTTTTATATATATATAGAAATATATATATAATTTCAAGAGAAGTGTGGATCTATCAATATTTACACATAGACGACCTTCAGGTATATATTCAATACTCATAAATCTATTGGTATTGGGCATTGAGTAATTTCGTTTGTTTTCTATAGAGGCTCAACATAATGATACTGAAACTAATTTCAAATTTTTGATTTTTTTCTGTAGGTATGTATGAGACAACTTAATTCAATGATCCGAATTTGATGAAATTTGGTATTTAAATAATATTTAGATGTCTGGGACACAGGATATGCTACTTAAATTCTTGATCCAGTTATGATAAGACTTAATGACTCAAAGTAGACAGTTGTGGGCACCGCTAGTTTTAAATAAAACAAAATCTTTATATTAACTTTATATTTTAATTTAATTTTATACTTAGTGAATAGGTTCAGGTTGCTGTGTGATAAGTAAACCGAATCGTTTTTTGATTGTTATTCTCTGTCTTGAGTATTTATCTTCTGGAGAAAAACGAGCTGTAAAAAAAAAGTGGTTTAGTTTCACATCAATTTAACAATGAAATGAGTATGTACCTAAGTTTTTAGAATTATATGTAACATTAACATAAGAAGATGCACTCTTAGAACTAAAATAACAACTTGTGTGATGTAACATAGTACTGTAACTTTTTTATCCGTAGTATGAAATAAGTAAGTTCTGGTCCTGGATCAATCACTGGTTAATTACTAGTAATAAAGAATTTATTTTACCTGGATGTGCTGATAATGTTGGTTTTCCAGTTGGGTCAATAGTCTGCAACAAAAAGGAAATTTAGTATTGAAGAACTATGGTACAGCAGTGGTACATCCATGAATGCCTGAAAGACTCCAAAAGCGCCAAATACGATATAACTTCTAACAACCCATAACAAATACCAATACATAATGCAATAAAGGCCTGTGGAGAATGGATCTAACATGAAAAATCACATAAATTCCATACCTACAATAATGGTACTTAGGTATATAATATACATATTAGTATTCAGTATTCATATTTGCACAACACACCAACATTACCGGACAATTCACACAGTAATAAACTCCCATGCTTACTAAGTGCCTGTACAGGAAGGGCGAAAACGCCGCGTATTCATACGCGATTGATATTTTGAATGAATACGGGCGAAGCTTCTGGACGCGATGTATTGATATCTAGTACCTCGACGACGCGCGTATTCATATTTCGAAACGCGGTGTATTCGCCCTTCCTGGACAAGCACTTAGATAATATAAGGCGGAATAATTAAATCTATAACTTTTTCTATAGGTTACGCCACCGCGTCGGCATAACAATTAATTTCATTTTAAAAACAACATTCCAAAAATAAAACGAAAAATTAATATTTTGAGGTTATGTGTGATTTTAGAATTTTTGTACTTACTGCGAGGGTGTACTGTCTATCACCATTTTCATTCAAAAAATATCTCAGATACATGTTTGATGTTAATCTTCTTCTGTTTGATCTTTGATGAAAACAGTTATGGAATATTTTTACAAATTGATATTGTAAGACGAACGTGTTTCAAAACAAGCAGCACAGATCACACAACCAACACGCAGACTCAGACACGCAGTAGCGCGCACAACACATGATTTTTTTTTTTTTTTTTTTTCGCCCATTAGGCAGGCAATAGTCTTAGACCTTACAGCCTTGTCTTTAGTTTCTTCATAACTTATTGTACCAATGTACATTGGTACACCTAAAAATCGGTAAAATCTTCTAGCTACGCGCAGCTCCTGGGGACACCGAGCTCTTGAGAGTTCGGGCAGCTGAAGCATTGCATATATCGTCTTCATTGGTCTTCATCTTAAGGTCTTGTCTTACGTTTCTTCTTTATTTTCCATTTCGTTTTTATTATAATCACCGATATATTATATCAGTACATCTGAATGAGGTTCTAGCTACGTGCAACTCCAGGGGACACCGGTCTCTTGAGAGTCCGGGCAGCTTAAGCATTACGTACATGTTAATACTATGTAATAACGACGTTATATACATTTACAGATAATATTATATAACAAATATTTATATAAACAATTATATTTCATTTACATATATTTCATTTACAAACAATTATATTTCATTTACATTTACATTTATCATATTTCATTTACAGTAGACGTTATAAATTTGTACAAATGGTTAAAATTAGACGAATTTGCCAGTAGTTCTTTAATACAGTGCGGGACCAATTCTGGCTTATTATAAATTTCAAGTAGTCCATCTATCAGCAAAAGGCGCTGGATACTGAAGGATGGACATTCAAAGAATATGTGATCCAATGTTTGGACTTCTTGAGAAGAACAATATTCGCATAAAGGTGAATCCACCAATTTGAAACGATGTAGATGAAAATTGAGACGACAATGCCCAAAACGCATTCTACAAATAGTTGAATAAAATTTTCTATTTACAAATATATTACATTTAGAAAACCATGGTTTGGAACTGACTTGAACGTCCAAGGCAGCGTACCAAGATCCTTTGTTCTTGGCCTGAGTAGAGTCATACACATGTTTTCCCCAGGATTGACACATACGTAGTTTTAAAAGGCTTACGACGTCTGTGTTTGGTAACGAAAGCTTTGCATGGCTGCCCTCAAGATTGGGTATTCTATCTGCCAATTTAACTATGGTGTTAGCTAGATAGTCCACCTGTTCATTTCCTCGTATACCTTTATGTGAAGGAACCCACATAAAGCTTACGTTGATATTCAATAGATTTAAATCCGTCCATAAATCTTTAATTAAATGTATTATGTAGTTAGTGTTAGCATGCAGTTTGTTGTTTGACAATTTTTTTAAAACGCTCATGCTATCACTTACCACAAACCAATCGGTATGACCAAAATTTTTATGTTTTATATGTTTTAAGGCGCACAAAATAGCGACAGCTTCTGCTGTAAAAACGCTAGAATGTCTATCTATTTTGTGTCCTACTCCAATATTTGAACAAGGTTCAAAAATAGCAGAAGACACGGCATTATGATTCTTAGAACCATCAGTGAACACAAACTTATGATTTCTCCATTCAGACATCATTAAATAAGCCTCTTCTTTAGAAGATATATCTGGATTAATGAGGACATGTATGTCTGGGAATTTACTACGAAAAGAACCTTGGTAGCAAGGCAATATACGATCTGATTGGTTCAGATTTAATTTTTTTAGGTAAGCTAGGAAGTTCTCCAAATTCAAGTGTATATAGAAAGGTTTACAAGCATAATGAGCATGAATCAAATTTACTAATAAGCTATTATCAGAGACACTGTACAATTTAAGAATGAATCTCTCTTTTAAATAATTAAAACGGATGTCAACTGGTGGCACATTACATTCAACCTGCAATGCGTTTATAGGGGTGCTTCTAAAAGCGCCAGTGATAAGACGAAGACATTTATTTTGAAGTACATTTATTGCATTTACAATTTTAGCATCTGTGGCATAGCAATAAAAACCATATTCAAAATGACTTCGAACTATTGACTTATATAAAGTAAGTAAAATTTTGGGATCGGCACCCCAATATGTACCTGACAAAGACTTAAGTATGTTAAAGGCTTTGTGAGCTTTGTTGTTAACATGTTTCATATAATTAGTCCAGGATAAATTGTATGTAAATAATACACCAAGAAATTTTACATCGAGTGACATGGGCAACTCACACTTATTGTAATATATTGTTGGCGGGTTGCTGAGCTTTTTTTTACCAAAAACAACAACTTTAGTCTTTGATGAATTGACTTCGAGGTTAAGATAAGAAAAATATTTCCTAAGATCTAATAATGCAGTATTTAAAGTTGCAGCTACTTGATTAACATTATTGCTTGATGCGTATATAACTAGATCATCAGCGAATTGTAGATTTTTAACATTTGTTCCAAGAATTAAATTTAGACGACGTATGTACAGTATAAAAATTAAAGGTGATAAAATACCGCCTTGACAAACGCCTAATGATGATGAACGTGGACCATATAGATGATTGTTATATTTCGTAAAAACTATGCGATTTTGTAAAAACATTTGAATCCAATGTACAATTTTTCCGGGAATACCTGTTAATAAAAGTTCATTGGAGAGAATATCAATGTTGACGCTATTAAAAGCGCCTGTTATATCAAAAAATACTGCCACTAAATGTTGATTTGCTGCTATAGAATTAAGAATGTCAAGTTGTAATTGACATATGCTTTCACGAGCTGAATAATTACGACGAAAACCAAATTGATTTGATGGTAAAATTTTATTTTGTTCGACGTAAAATTCTAAACGCTGTTTTAAAAGTTGTTCAAATATTTTTCCAACACACGATGTCAGCGCTATTGGACGATAAGATTCTATACACAGAGCTGGTTTATTAGGTTTTAAGATAGGTACTAAGCAATCTGTTTTCCATTCTAATGGTATATCATTATTAACCCAAAGAGCATTAAGAATCTTTAAAAAGACATTCAAAGCCGTAATACTCAACTTCTTAAAAACAATATAAGGAAGTCCGTCTAGTCCAAAAGCTGTGTCACGTCTTGTGTTAATAGCAGCTGTTATTTCACTTTGAGAAAATGGATCGAGTAGAAATTTATTGGTAGAATTACTATTGTGTAAATCTAGGGATGTTGGTAAAGGTAAAACAAAATCAGGAGTATATTTCATTAAGAAATCTGGTATCCATGAATCGTCCTGAATCTTATTAGGAATAAAAGTTTTATTAAATTTACGCATATACTTCCATATTATGGAGAGTGGTGTACAGCGATTAAAAGTTTCACATAGTAGTAACCAACTTTTTTGCTTCTCTAGCTTAATTGTAAGTTTCTTAATAGCCCGAAGCCGTTTAAATTCTAAATAGTTTTCTTCAGTTGGATCAGATTTGAAAATCAAATAGGCTTCTTTGCAGTTCGAAACGACCTTAGAACAATTCTCATTCCACCACAAAAGAGAAGGTTTTTTAGGAAGATTTACGTTGGCACATGGCTTAAAACCATGAGAACTGGAATGAGGACAAGATTTTGTAATGGCAATGCGCAAAGTTCTAATGTACTCATTATAGCTGTCGACGGGACACAAATCATCAACATTAAAATTATGCAACAATTTATCGGCATTTACAGAAAACATTTTCCAATCAACCTTTTTATAATTTGGGTTGATGGGCAAATGTTGTTTACCATGACAATTAGTATTGCTTTCATCAGAATCATTGTTGTGATTTTCAATTAAAACTTTTGTAACAACAGGAAGATGATAGCTTGTGCCAAGAGGACTTTCATAAACGTTCCATTCACAATTCAAAGCCAAAGATGGCGAAACCATCGACAAATCAAGTGCGTTTGGACGCCATGTCAACGAACCGATTGTCGTTGGGCTGCCATCGTTTAACAAAACCAAATTGTTGTCATCAATAACCTCCAACAGATCTTTACCTTTACGAGAGTCAGAACTACAGCCCCAGGCTGTGTGATGAGCGTTAAAATCTCCAGCAAATATAATAGGGGTAGGAATGGATTTAATTAAGGAATCGAGTTGAACTTTATTAAAAGATGGATTGCTGTTGGTAGGACTGTAAAGACTGACGATACTTAATTCTTTATTATTTATTGTTATTCTAATACAAATGTTCTGTAATGATGGATCACAGAATGTATCTATATTAGAGTAACAAATACTTTGATGTATAACTATGGCAACACCATTGTGAGAATTGCCTATATTATTATGTTCAATATTGTAATTATAAATTTTAAAGTTTTGATTTGGTTTAAACCATGTTTCAGAAATTATTGCAATATGAATGTTGTTATCATACAGAAAATTTGTAAATAAATGTTTGTTACTATTTAAACTTTGTGCATTCCATTGCATAATGTTTAGAAAAACCATTATGCAGATGGAGGAAGTTTATTACTTAGAGTAGTTTTTAAAACAGTTTTAATTGAGTTTGAATTGATGGGGACATCTTTATTAGATACGATTTTGGTGATAGTTTCTATGAGTATGTTCATAAATGTCTCAGACTTCAATAAATTGTTAACCTGTACGTCCAAAGTACGTGCAGTTAACTGCGGAAACGAATTCGCGTTGAAAAGATCAGAATACGTTGCTGTGTGTGATTTTATTTTATTTTCTTCAATTTTTTGTTTTTTGATGGGACAAGAAGAGGAGATCGCTATGTGATTTCCCTTGCAATTTTTACATGTGGCATTTTTCATATCTACTGTACATTGTTTGTAATTATGGGACTCTGAACAAATTGAGCAAGCCTCTGTTGCGCGACAGAACTTTGCAATATGACCATATCTAAGACACTTTAGACATTGTTTTACTGGGGGTACATAAACTTTCACTTCATGTCTCCACGAATCTAAATGAACATATTCAGGTAGGACGGTAGACGCGAAAGTCACGGCCACTGCCTGAGTAGGCAGAAAGACTGGGGCTCCGCCATCCGTACGAACTCTGCGCATGAATCGTCGAACTTGTATAACATTTTTAGAACTGCCTATAAGTGAGAATATTCCTTTATTGGACAAATGAATTGGGACGGATGTAAGCACACCGGTCACCTCAGTGTCTTTTGCCGGAATAGAGGCCTTCAATGAAAGTTGATCCAATAATTTATTATTCTGAAGGAACATGTTGGCGTTATTTGGCAAGTCGAAAGTAATGCCCACTTTAAATTTATTAATAGATTTTAGATGCATTACTCCCGATACACCATGGTCTCTCAAGCCCTTGGAAAGAGACATGCGATCTTTATCATTGAAAGATTTTTGTTCATCTTTGTGTGTTAAAAATATTATGTAATCTGCCTTTTTAAAGTCCTCCGGATATTTACGAATGTACCCAGGAACTTTAAAGATATTGTACTTATCGTTGCTCTTCGGTTTAGAGAAATCCGCCGTAGTCCTCTCCTCCTCTGAATCCGAAGACCCCGAGGAAGAAGTCGTGACCGACGGCAATTCTTCATCCGGCGGTGGAGGCTCCTCCTTCCTCCGTCTCTTCTTCGCCATGACGAAACGCCGATTGTTCGACGATAAAATTAATGTAGAATTCCTCGTAGAAATGAAAAAATGTAATAAAAATATTTTTTGTTGAAAAAGCGCGCCTTTGCGTTTTCGCGGTTCCCGCCAAAAAAAAAAAAAACCGCACAACACATGAACACAACCTCAAAAAGTCAAAACAAAAACAAACAATCAGGCACATAGGATATTTCATCGGAAATCGGGTCTGTTCGACACTATCTGTGGACACTATACAAAATACAATATTTTGTTAGTGGCCATCGAATACAATTTTAGTAGCCACTAACAAAATATTGTATTTTGTTTTGACTGATATCAACTTTTTTATCACTGAAATAATTTTTCATAACTCTATCTATGACGTTGTGCTTGAGATTAAATTATTAATTTTGCCAGCTTTCTCGTTTCGTTTGCGTTGACGCTCAGACAGACAATGCTGCCAACCTACCTAACAAACAATATTAACTTTTGACAGCTCCTCAGCTCCTCCTCCTGCCTCGGTACTCGCTACCTACTTGTATTTTTCATATTTGCAGAGAATTATGCTAACCAATTTACCAATCATTGTTAAACATTTGTTAAAATGAGGATTTGTTAAAATGAGGAGGCCATGAAAATAATACAAATCAAATCAATCGTTTATTTGCCAAAACACAACATTTTAAAATACAAAATAGGTAAGTAAGTACATTTCTTATAACTAAGTATAGACTATAGATGATCCAGTCTTAAAATGAACTCCCCTCCACAAAACCGTGATAATTTCAACGTGTGAGAGGAAATACGTATTGCATCACTATACGTGTGCGTGCTACAACTTTACTGTAAACATGGACTCATCCGCAACAAAATACAATTAAATTAAACACTTGGGGTTCAAAGGAAACTTTGCAAGAAACAATGATTTTTTAGAGTAGGTATAGTATAGTTGAATCGTTATATCTCAGAAACGGTGGCTTGTAAGAAAAAAGTATTGATACATTTTTATAGATAACTAGCTGCCCCCGCGAACTTCGTCTCGCCATATACTTTTATTTGCAACTATCTCCATACTAAATTTTATCCAAATCGAATTTTCGGCGTAGTGTCGATTGTACCATTGATTAGTACCATCAATGGTACAAATGACACTACTTTGTGTCATTTGTACCATCAATGGTACTACCGACACTAGCACGTGTCGCTAGGACCATTGCATCGAATATATACATAAAAAATATAATAGGGTGTTTAGTTGTAATAAATAATTCCAACAATTCATTGAGGAACAAAACCTACTTGGATGTTTCTGCTTATAATATCTTGGCCACTTTGAAAATTTTCTTGAAAATGATCAATGCTGGTTCACGGTGGACGCAGGCTGCATCCGTCCGTAATACCTGGAGGTCGTCAAGGGAAGGGAGTCCTATGCCCAGCAGTTGACGTCCAACGGCTGACATGATGATGACGAAGTATGTATTTTGTCCTAAGGTATTAAATGATTATCCTTGAAACAGTTTAACTTATAAACTGATAGGTGTCTAGATGACATTTGTCAAAATGACAGCTGTCAAACTTTAAACTGCCACAACTCTGAAACGGCTGGACCTAGAGATGCCGTACTATTTCAACATTTACGTTGACAGCTGTGAAACTTTAAACTGCCATAACTCTGAAACGGCTGGACCTAGAGATGCCCTACTAAGCTCAATCGACAGGTGTTAGAGAGAGCAACATTTTCGATGACAGCTGTCAAACTTTAAACTGCCATAACTCTGAAACGGCTTGGCCTAGAGATCCCGTACAAAGTTCAATCGACAGGTGGTAGAGAGAGCAACATTTTTAATGACAGCTGTCAAACTTAAATATCATAATATTAATATAATAATAATATTATTAAATATTTTTGTTATTTTTCAGGAATAGTTTTCAGCAAAAATTTTTGTTATTATTGCAACACTTTTATAATGTTGTTATGTTTACATGTTTGTATAAAAATTAGATCGTAAGAATTAATTGAGTTCTCTCTCTCACACTCTCTCTCTCAAGTTGTAAGTAATTTTATTCTGTTTTGTGAACTAATAAATAAATATAATAAAATAAGATTGAGACGAAATTATTACTTTTAATTTGTTTTTTTTTCACGAGTAAATACACGGTATAAACTTGTATGTTTTTCAATGGTACAAATGACACAAAGTAGTGTCATTTATACCATTGATGGTACTAATCAATGGTACAATCGACACTGCGCCGAATTTTCCCGCGGAAGCATGTATTTTATCCTATATTTTATCCTATGTTCTGTCTCAGGGACTAAAGATTGTATGTGCCAAATTTCATCAAAATCAGTTGAGAGGTTTAAGCGGGAAAGCGTAACAGACAGACAGACAGACAAACAGACAAAAAGAAGTTACTTTCGCATTTATAATATTAGTTAGGATTTTATGATCTACAATTTGTTCTCAGGTTACCGTTTTGCTTAATGAGGAATGATGGGGAACTTCTAGACATTGATTATAATTATGCTTTGAACAATTTCACAGAAATTCAGCTTGTTGGGACTTTATGTAACTTCAAATGTTTAAATTGACCGGACTATATGGGTACAAATACAGTTGTCTTATGATCAATATACAAAAAACTACTTGTTTAATTATACTTAGAGTTAATCAGTTTATTTAAGCACATTGAAATTATAATTTAACATACATATTTATGAGTTTTCATATGATTTACTACATAATATTTTTGACTGAATCTCTTATCACACACAGAACAAGCAGTCAAGCATAAGGTTGCTCTCCAGTATGAGTTCTCATAATATGTGAAACTAGACTTGATTTGTGTCTGAATCTCTTATCACACACAGCACAACCATAAGGTTGCTCTCCAGTATGAGTTCTCATATGTGCAACTAGAGTACCGTTTTCTCTGAATCTCTTATCACACACAGAACAAGCATAAGGTTGCTCTCCAGTATGAGTTCTCATATGTGAAACTAGAGTTGATTTGTGACTGAATCTCTTATCACACACAGCACAAACATAAGGTTGCTCTCCAGTATGAGTCTTCATATGATTATTTAGATGAGATTTTTGAATGAATCTCTTATCACACACAGCACAACCATAAGGTTGCTCTCCAGTATGAGTTCTCATATGATGTTTTAGATAAGTTTTTCCTCTGAATCTCTTATCACACATAGAACAAGCATAAGGTTGCTCTCCAGTATGAGTTCTCATATGTTTAACTAGATTAGATTTTTCACTGAATCTCTTATCACACACAGCACAACCATAAGGTTGCTCTCCAGTATGAGTTCTCATATGATTATTTAGATAAGTTTTTCCTCTGAATCTCTTATCACACATAGAACAAGCATAAGGTTGCTCTCCAGTATGAGTTCTCATATTATGTGAAACTAGATTATTTTTTTGACGGTATCTCTTATCACACATAGAACAAGCATAAGGTTGCTCTCCAGTATGAGTTCTCATATGTGAAACTAGATTAGATTTGTGACTGAATCTCTTATCACACACAGCACAACCATAAGGTTGCTCTCCAGTATGAGTCTTCATATGATTATTTAGATGAGATTTTTGAATGAATCTCTTATCACACACAGCACAACCATAAGGTTGCTCTCCAGTATGAGTTCTCATATGATGTTTTAGATAAGTTTTTCCTCTGAATCTCTTATCACACATAGAACAAGCATAAGGTTGCTCTCCAGTATGAGTTCTCATATGTTTAACTAGATTAGATTTTTCACTGAATCTCTTATCACAGACAGCACAACCATAAGGTTGCTCTCCAGTATGAGTTCTTATATGATTATTTAGATAAGTTTTTCCTCTGAATCTCTTATCACACATAGAACAAGCATAAGGTTGCTCTCCAGTATGAGTTCTCATATGTGAAACTAGATTAATTTTTTGACGGTATCTCTTATCACACATAGAACAAGCATAAGGTTGCTCTCCAGTATGAGTCTTCATATGATTATTTAGATGAGATTTTTGAATGAATCTCTGATCACACACAGCACAACCATAAGGTTGCTCTCCAGTATGAGTTCTCATATGATTATTTAGATAAGTTTTTCCTCTGAATCTCTTATCACACATAGAACAAGCATAAGGTTGCTCTCCAGTATGAGTTCTCATATGTTTAACTAGATTAGATTTTTCACTGAATCTCTTATCACAGACAGCACAACCATAAGGTTGCTCTCCAGTATGAGTTCTCATATGATTATTTAGATAAGTTTTTCCTCTGAATCTCTTATCACACATAGAACAAGCATAAGGTTGCTCTCCAGTATGAGTTCTCATATGTTTAACTAGATTAGATTTTTCACTGAATCTCATTCCACAAGCATATCTTTCCTCTCGATGGTAACCTGCATTTTTCTTGTATGTGTGCAACTTTTGTATGTGTGTAATAAGGGCTGTTTTCTCAGTAAAACTGTGTCTGCAAGAATCACAAATTAATGTTAGATTGGATTCTGGCTTTATATTTGAAGTACTTTGTTCTAGAAGATTGTGGTGCTCTACTTGTGACTCTTCATGCATGATGGTGCCTGGCACGGCCTGCAGATCCTCTTCAGATGTAGAACCCTCGTCTGCTATACTTTCTATTTTCACAGAAATGGGTTCTTCTTTAATAACAGCTCCTCCAGGCACAGTGGGTACTGCATAATTTACGTCAACAATGTTCACTTTTGTTACAGACAAGGAATATTTATTGGTTTCCATCATTTCAGGTGTTATCTGAATATAAAAGAAGAGAATTAGATAGGCACATTAGAACAGAATTATAACCTATCTAGAACAACAACAATCTTTAGTAGGAATAGTGCACATGGGAGTTAATTGTAAATCAGATATAATTTTGGAGGAGCGAAGCAAGCCCTGATTATTTTGTTTCCGAGAATAGTTTACATATATTTTGAGAATCAATACTCATATATTCATAGTTTTTAAATCATCTGAATAAGAATTCTCAACTTACTTCAGTTAGTCTGCACATTATTTCCTTCTAAGAGAGTTGTTTAGAAATGATACTGACTACCTGAAGAAGTTGTGATAGCCAGCTCAATAAAGCTTTATGAACAGACTTGACCACTCCTTATGCATAAATAAACTACAGATGTCATCTGTAGTAGAAACAAACAATGACTGTACCTTCCATCACTGTGACATAGACACAGCATCTAAGCTGCTCATTTATAAAACATATAATATTAATAGCTTTGTGGCCAGTGATGATATAATATGATATATGGCTACTAATATTTCATTACCTACATATTCTGTTGCACGGAGTCATAGCTTACAGGCTAGTGGCATACAGGCCACCAAATGTGGTTACATTATTAGAAACTTATCTTTATTTGAAATACTGACCTCAAGTTCCCTATTATTTAGCAGTTGCCTGAAGATATGTTCCGACTTCTGCACCATTTCTGAGAAAGTGTGGCAATTCAATAGTTTCTGGTAACAGAAACAGCACACAGCTATGGGTCTCAGATCTTCAGAGTTAAACTGAAAAGTAATGAATAAACATGATTTATCAAGTACATTATAATGTATAGTGAACTGAATCACCACTGGACAGCACAGATAGTCCGGGATCCGTAGAACATGGAAATCACGAAATGAATGAAAATGAATGAATAATTAAATAAATAAATCACTGGATTACTAACAAGCTAATTTTTGGTGAGTAGCTTCGTTTCGATGAGACACCCAAGAATATCCCAGTTTTACATCCTTGATTTTTTTTATCCTTGATTTCAAGACTAAATGTTTTGGGAGCAACAACATTTTATGATATGGGCAAAATTAATAGCATGTTGTCAAGTCCACTATCAGGTGAAGCCCGAAAATTGTACAATCTTGCAATTGATTACTTTAGTTCTAGAAGTTAGTTTTGATTTTGTTTTATATATTATAGTTTATAATTAGGCGATGTGGTCGCTCAGCGACAAAGCCTATGTGTGTGTGTGTTAAATAAAAAAAAAAAAATCCTTGATATCTCTGTTAGCTACCACAATCAAGAGTTGGGTATAAGATATTATAAAGACCAAGTATTTTTGATGACAACCTGCATTAATTTTTTATATTTGATTTCTCATCATTTATTTTATCTTTTATTATACTAATAATCAGTATCCATTTGTTAAGTAAAACAAAATAGAGTTCAAGCCTTGCCTTATCTATAGGATTGTATACTTTAGATTAAATGTTTTTGATAATTTGGTGCACACTAGATACATGTTTTATAACACTTGTACACAGTCAAATACTTAAATATCTTCCTATACTTCTATAAGATTGTTACAAATAGGAATACCTACATTTTGATTGTTTTCAAATACCTATCTATTTCTGAATGACAGTACCTAAGACTCAATACATTTACTTCCATAGTAACACAACAATTATAACATGAACACATCAGAACAAATAACAACTAAATAAATAAATCATTTATGTATATCTTGTCATTCAATTCTCAACATATTTGACAATTCTATAAAATTAGAGAAGGACATAAATATTGTTTGCACAATTTACTTTTATTCATGCTGATGACGAGAAGCGATTACATAGGTTCAATACAATATAAACTAAACTCGAGGGACGCTATAACATACGCTAATATTATTACATTATTTAATTATTAAACATTGTACATACATATTCATTTATACTTACCTCGCTGTTTGATAGTTTCTTGTAAATACATTTGAGAGAATTATTATCTACCGGACGCAAACTCCAATTGCCGGCAAAGCATACTCCACATGCAGACTCCATGCTTATTAAAAATAATATACAATCAATCACCACGTTTTCGAAATATTATTATTCACCAAAGAGAATATAATCAACAGAATGTAAATAATGTAGCTTAGACTCAGAAGAACGAATTTATAATCTAAGAGCTTAGATCATCTTCTTCTTCTTTTATTATGGCGAACGTGACTGGCAATTGTAATTATGCCGTCAACCGCCAATGTCAAGTGAGTAAAAAGCTTAGATAATATTCCTTCCTCTGAGATTAATAGACACGGTCACGTCACGTCAGTAGATTATTGCAGGGGTCGACACCGCCTTGGCTTGGAACAGAATTTGAATATGAATAGTGAAAATGTAATGTAAACAAGTCACTTTATTTCTTCGAAGTGACTATTTGCACTCCGGAACCGTGGTCCCACTGTGATGTCCCACTTATTGTTTCATTTTTTTCAAGAAAGTAGGTATCGCCTATTACATACCACATTGCAACATGACGGTCAAGTGTGTGCTTGGTGGGACCACGAAAAAGTTTTGACCCACCGGTGGGACATCACAGTGGGACCACGGTTCCGTAGTCACTATTTGCACGGGTACTTACTGGTACTGGACTGGATGAATAGATTATATTTATTCGTACATTACTACCACAGATAACCCCCACTCTGTGATTACTACATTTATATTTCTAACAATAATGTGCACGCTGTGGCCCCCTGTAATTAAAAGAACATAAGGTTCGAAGACCATGTGAATAATGTTTAGAATATAAATCAATGTATCTTTTGTTGGGAGTCCTTAAAATAAATCTATACTAATATTATAAAGCTGAAGAGTTTGATTGTTTGTTTGTTTGTTTGAACGCGCTAATCTCTCTCAGGAACCGCTGGTCCGATTAAAAAAAATCTTTCAGTGTTGGATAGCTCGTTTATCGAGGAAGGTTATAGGCTATATTTTATGAAAAAAAAGCAAGCGAAGCTGTTGGCGGTCGGCTAGTAATTAAATAAATATATTCAATTTTCTTCTTTTTCTTTTATTTTTGGCGAACGTGACTGGCCATTAGGGTTATGCCGTCAACCGCCAATGTATTTATTCAATTTTTTTTTGTCTCTCTATATATTGTTGTTTTTTTTTATAATTTAAGGTGTAGGTACTAACAAAGAGAATATAATCACTCCTTAAAAGAGACGGCACTGAAAACATTGGATTGAGCCCACACTCTTAGTTTAGTACTTTCTTCAGTGCCAAGGTCTACATAACTATCTACTTGATCCATTGTTGCATTATTATATCAAACGATTATTTGATGAGATGGCTTTTTTTCAAAGCCATCAATAATCTATCTTCTTCCTTCATATTTTGAGCTTGAGCTTTTTCACTAAATATTTGTATTATCTTTGTGCGAGTTCCAGGTTCCATAGGAATTTCTTTGTAGTGTAGGTACGGTGCTAGGCAGGGGCAGCATTTTCTGCATAGAGTCTCAATGTTGGCACTGCAGAACTCAGTAGGTACATAATCGGTTCCCATTCGGGGGCAATATGAGAGCCACAAACATATTTCAATTCATGCAACTTCTCAATTAGAAGATGTACCAGATCTTCAATACCTGATGCTTTTGATGCTTTACCCATAATCGGCATCTAGAAAATATTCTTAAAAAAAATATATGATAATTTAGATTTAGTTAGTTACAATTTAATATAATGGTCCCTGCGCTAAATTAAGCACAATTTGCCAGTGTCAAGTGTTTTAAAAATTTACAAAATTATAAAGTTGTTACTTGTGTGATCGCCATTTTGGTAATCAACCTAATTTAGATTTATAAAATATTCTTCAAAAAATAAATCAGAATGAAATGAAATGACATATCAGTCAATCCGTCAATCGGCCATTTTTACTCCGAAGTACCAACCGAATAGTAGGAACTTTGGTATTATAGAATAACTGTTGTTTGGCAAGGATTATCTCTGTCCTGTCAAATTTGTTCCAAGGCACAGGCAGTTGAAATAGTGCAAAGGTGCAAGCTAGAGATGCGCAAAACAGTACTCTCTAATGTCATGCCATATGGCATGACATTTGGTACCGCGTCATATAGCATTTTATCAGTACGCAGTACTCTAAACATGACCTGCCGTGACGAGCTATTCTATGCTAAGTAATTTAAAGGGCCCGCTTTTACGTAAATTTGCATACTTACTGAATGTGCTGTTCAGTTCAGATGTAATGTATGTTATAGCCATTGACAGACCTTTCATTATTATATAATTATGTAGTAGGTACCTATTTTATGCCAAATATTATTTATTTTCTATGAATTGCAATGAAGCAAACCGCACTTGCGCGGCGCGGCACCGGTCTGACCTCTATTTAACAAAGTTGTTTTCCTTTCATACTTAACGCCAATCTTCTTATATATAAAAGAAAGTCGTGTTAGTTACTTAACTTATAACTCAAGAACGGCCGGACAGATTTAGATGAAAATTGGCAGGGAGGTAGTTTAGAGCCAGGAGAAGGACATAGGATACTTTTTACTCTAATATAATGCGGGCGAAGCCGCGGGCGGTAAGCTAGTTATGGTATAAAAAGGGGTCTCCAGGCTTAAGACTGGCAATATTAGTAGACCACAACAACTGGTTATGGTTGTGTTACCAATAATATTGACGTTTGCGGTACTAAAGTACCCACGGACAGTGGAGTGGAAGACCGTGCCAAAGAAACGTAACCCTTACCTTATCTAGAATGCAATACTATATAGATAGATTCTACTAAACGGCGCTGCGTGTGACAGAGACAGAATCCAGTCCAGCCGACACCCCTTCTCGCTTGCACTCGAATCAGTACGAAACTAACGATACTGAACTGACGGGAGCGTACGCAGCCGCGCCGATCGCAGAGCATGGCGATGGCGCCAACCGCCATCCATGCCATGTTTAGTGCCATGCGTCATGCTAAATTTTGTCGGGCTATAGGTACTGTTACAGTACGCGGTCTATTTTATAAAAAAATATGTATTATTTTTCCGTTTCCGATTGTTTTGTTTGTTAGTGATAGGTGTTCATCAAATAAACTAAACTAATTAATTTTGCCCCGAAGCAATGGAAAAATAACATATGCGGCGTACTTTGAGCAATCTAATGAATCCCAGAAACCCCTACCGTAAAATGGCAAACTTACCTCCTCGCAAAACATCGTCTTCCAACAAAACTAAACATGATGCTTCTCCTCTTCAAATCCTTCTGCAGATGGGGTTTCCTAGACACCGAGCGTAAGTAGTTCTTTGTAGTTTTTTACTAAATAGAATAAAATTTACATTGGATTTTGACTGTATTTTGATCTGTAAAACAAATTACCTACCTACAGCATAGTTTATTATGAAGTTCTTCAAAAAATACTTTAAACCTAAATAATTTGTTAGTAATAAATTAAGTATAAGAAAACCTATTGTGAAGAGAAAATTAACAATTTATTTATTTATTTACAGAACGGAATTACTAACCACTCTATAGACTATAACTACCAAAATATGTCTGTATGTACCAACTTATAATTTATATTGTGTTGAGAGGCCGGTGTTGAGGTCACTCCACAGTTTACAACTTTTGTGGCCTTATCATTTATTTGTACCTTGTAATAGTCTAAGCACCTTATTTCCAAATAAATTATTTTGAATTTGAATTTATTTTACTTACAGTTTAAAAGCCCTAGCTGCTACAGGGAACCGCAGCGTTCAACTTGCCTCCGATTGGTTACTGACTCACGTGAATGACGCCTTTATTGACGCTGATGAGCCCCGAGAGTACATTTTATATGCTAGTCCCACCGGACCTCTGCTGACACAGTTGCTAGAGTTCTGGGAAAAGTCAAAAGCTACTTCTGGATGGAATGGGGCTCATAATTTTCCACCACATATTACCTTAGTTTCATTTTTTAAGGTAGGTAATATTTCTATAAACATAATAATGTAAACATATTTTTAATTCACATTGTATACTGAAACTTTCTACTATCTTTAAAATAAGTCCTTTTCACGAGCCTATAAATCCTACTCTATTATTATCAAGCCTACAGACCTGCATAGAAACCTATGAACTTGATTGTATTTTATGTAAAAAAGGGGCTGATTAATAAATTTATCAGTGTGTCTCCAACATTTCTACATGTTAAGCCAAACTTTCCAGTCTTTTACACAATATTATAATCATTATAAATCAAATTCCAGGCACAAGATGACACCTCATTGCAGTTAGCGAAAGCCGTGAAGTTTGTGGTGGAGAATGGAGGAGAACCACCCTCAAGCCCTCTCAAGTTGGAGCCCTATATATCTCACAATTTCATGGGCCTCTTTCTGTCTGAAGAACATACTGAGTACCTGAGGAAAATTGCCATTAAATATGTGAAGCAGGTGTCTTCAGCATGTATGTAAAATATTTAACCAGTTAACCAATATCCCAAGTACAACACTAAGAATGTCATTGAACACACTGTCTGAACAATGTCAAGAGTCCATAATAGACTACAAGTATATTGGACATTATCTTGTGTATGTATTATACATTAATTAAACATCATTTTGTTTTTAAGCTAGGAGTTTTATGATAATAAGTGGTGATAAACATAATATAATATAAACACTACATAATGCATTGCATAAATATAAGTATAAGTCAACTAAATATTATTTTATATCATTATACTGGCCAAAATACATACTTATCTGGCATTATAATTTACACTGATAGTGATATTTTCTCCTATTCATAATCTATTAAAATTGCATGTTGGGTTAAACTCTGGTGCAATAATGTGTGGCTTTATTCTATCTCACAGTGGGTGTAACGGTGGATACATATGAACATTTGGATGCATTAGGAGCTTGCTTTCCTTGGTGCACCATGCAGCAAGAGAAACCTATCAAATGTAAGCATTTTTAAAACATTCTTTGATAATAGATGTGTTTTAAGTTTAATTGCTTGATTACTATAAATGGCTATGTTTTGCTTTCAGTATATAATCTGCAAGTGATCAAAATTGGATGGATGTTCTATATTATTTTTATTTGATTTCCTAAGAGTATTTTTAGTATTGATTGATTGGTATGATATTATAAACTAATAAAGATTGTTAACCTTTTGATAATTAATTTACTGAGTATTCATTCTGAAATAGTAATAATAAATTATTTTGCCTCTTACGAATAGCATCCGCACGCTCAACCTAATGACAGAGAAAATAGATATTTTTGGGTTATTGTACATTTGCCACAAAGTCAATTCGTCATGAAAAAAAGGATGTGTAAATTCGTCATACATGTCTTTCCGTAGAGACAGCAGGAAAATGATTTAATAAGTAGGATATAACAAAATTGATGTTTTCACACTCATAGATAGTTTTTAATAAAATTTCATATAATATGATATTCATTTTTAATGATCAGGATTATGAAAATTTTACCTTTTTGAGAAACATCTTCAAAAAGTAAAATTCTATAAATAATAAATGCCACAGAATCAACGCAATTAATAAATAATAATTAATAATCAATCTATTGCGCTACATTGCATTGGTTTAAAATTAAATTTAAAATTTCTAAAGTTTAAAACCTAAAAGCGATGCCACACGAAAAATGCTTATGTACTTCGTAAACCCATCAACAAGTACGAATAAAATAGCGATTAAATAAATAAATAATCATTGCGAGCGCTAAACACCATTCACCTTCTTACCTGCGAACCCTACTTTATGATGTACTTTACCTACCTATGACGAATTTACTTTCAATGTATGGAGTTTTTAAAAACGTGACGAACTAACTTTGTGGCAAATGTACAATAACCCATATTTTTTACAGCTCGCTGTGCGAATGTCACAGGACTCTGTTACATATTCTGTGCTATAAAAATTAAATTTGACATTATGTATCCTAATAATTATTTAATTGTATATATTTTTGATTGATGATAAATAACAGGTTCGTAGAGACTGTCTATACGGTGGGGTCTAAGTTCTTTAAGACCCACCGTACTAGTAGAACTCAGAGACTCTCTGACGACACCCTCGACCTTATGGCTGAACGACGCTCGCTGATACTGCAATCTCCCGATGACGCTGAGTCACATAGGCAGCTCAATAGACGAATTAGCAAATCTCTGCGGCACGATATTCGTATCTTTAATACAGCTCGTATTAAAGATACGATAGAGCGGAACAAGGGCTCCAAAGTGTTCGCAAGAGATATGTCTATTGGGCAAAGCCAGATGACTAAGCTGAAGAGGGATGATGGCAGTGTAGCGTCGACGAAAGCGGAAGTGTTGAGGGAAGTCGAAAAGTTCTACGGACAGCTCTACGATTCGGTCACTCAGCCTGTTACCAGTGCGGCTACAGACCCAAGAGCCAAACTGACCCGGCACTACACCGAAGATATCCCGGACATCAGCCTGTACGAGATTAGGATGGCCCTGAAGCAGCTTAAGAACAACAAGGCGCCAGGTGAGGATGGAATTACGTCGGAGCTTCTGAAAGCGGGTGGTTCACCGGTACTTAAAGTCCTTCAGAAGCTCTTTAATTCCACCTTGCTTGGAGGCACCACGCCTGAAGCATGGAACAAGAGCGTGGTGGTCTTGTTCTTCAAAAAAGGTGATAAAGCCTTATTGAAGAACTACAGACCCATCTCGCTCTTGAGCCATGTTTATAAGCTGTTTTCTAGGGTCATTTCTAACCGACTCGAACGCAGGTTTGATGACTTCCAGCCTCCCGAACAAGCCGGTTTCCGAAAAGGCTACAGTACCGTAGACCACATACATACGCTGCGGCAGGTTATACAGAAGACCGAAGAGTATAACTTGCCGCTCTGTTTAGCGTTTGTGGACTACGAGAAAGCCTTTGATTCGATCGAAACATGGGCAGTGCTTGAGTCACTCCAGCGGGGCCGTATTGACTATCGGTATATCGAAGTGTTGAAGTGTTTGTATAGAAACGCCACCATGTCCGTCCGAGTACAAGAACAGAGTTTGGAGGCTATTCCCTTAAAAAGGGGCGTAAGACAGGGAGACGTTTTGTCTCCGAAACTGTTTACTGCCTCTTTGGAAGACGCCTTCAAACTTCTGGATTGGAAAGGATTGGGCATCAATATCAACGGCGAATACATCACTCACCTTCGATTCGCAGACGATATCGTAGTCATGGCAAACTCGATGGAAGAACTCGGCACAATGCTCGAAGGCCTCAATCGAGTCTCCCAACGGGTTGGTCTCAAAATGAACATGGATAAGACGAAAGTCATGTCCAATGTTCATGTAGAGCCTTCCCCTGTTATGGTTGAGAACTCGGCTCTTGAAGTTGTTGACGCGTATGTATACCTAGGACAGACAGTCCAATTAGGTAGGTCCAACTTTGAGAAGGAGGTCACTCGTCGAATCCAGCTCGGATGGGCAGCGTTCGGGAAACTTCGCAGCGTCTTTTCGTCCAACATACCCCAGTGCCTCAAGACAAAAGTCTTCAATCAGTGTGTGTTGCCAGCGATGACATACGGATCCGAAACGTGGTGCTTCACTATCGGCCTCATCAACAGACTCAGAGTCGCTCAAAGGGCTATGGAGAGGGCTATGCTCGGGGTTTCCCTACGGGATCGAATCAGAAATGAGGAGATCCGTAGGAGAACGCGGGTCACCGACATAGCCCAACGGATTAGCTCTTTGAAGTGGCAATGGGCAGGCCATATAGCGAGGAGAACGGATGGCCGATGGGGCCGAAAAGTTCTCGAGTGGAGACCACGGATCGGAAAACGCAGCGTCGGACGTCCACCAACAAGATGGACAGATGATCTGATCAAAGCTGCCGGTTCACGGTGGATGCAAGCTGCATCCGACCGAAACAACTGGAGATGTTTAAGGGAGGCCTATGTCCAGCAGTGGACGTCCGATGGCTGAAATGATGAAATGATGATGATGATATATTTTTGTATTGGTTTTGACATTTTACGACTATTTGACTTATTTTTGGATTTTTTTTGATTTGTTTGATTATTTTTTAATTTTTATCATATTTATGATTTCTTTGTTGTTTGATTATTTTATGTAAATTTTTGACTTGTGTATTGTATTGGGTGTGTGTGACCTGTAAAGATAATAAGTGTGTGTGAAATAAATAAAATAAAATAAATAAAATAAAAATTATAGACTACCACTATTTGATCGCGTGCAGATTTTTCTATTGTAGATTTGTATTATATTTTCTTTCATTTACTTGTAGGGTACTTGGAGTAGAGGGCAAAGAGCATGTACTACGCTTATTAAGGTAATATTGTTTTCGGCCTTTATTTTTGTATTTATTTGCACTTTCCTATGTGATCTTGGTAAGGTTCACTGCTAAATTTTGTATTATTTTAAAATTAAAGTAAGTACATAAGTAATTATAAGTTAATTATAATACAGTCCCTAATCAATAGTATTATAAATTAAGAAAAATTAAATAATAAATCAAGGTAAAAAAATTAAATATCTAATAAAACTTGGTAATTCTTAATAGGTATCTAAAGGAATAAAAATATGTTACCATCCTGTTTTGTGAATAGTCCTTCAAAGGGGAATTCCACAAATCTTTTAAACGTAAATTCCTACTTTACCTGCCTTTAATTTTTTCTATTGTTTCTTATTTTAATTCTTATATTGTTTTGTGGTCGATTTTGTTCGGTTGTATTTGACTTTTCTTATTCATCCCCATAGACGGACGCTTGTACATAAATACAGATTTATAAAATATACAATGTTCGCTACCTTCATATCTAATTCACTTAGCCACACAACATTGACACGCTTTCTCCGTAACCTAAGTCAAGGTGTCAGTTATAACAGCCTGACTAATGTAGATGGTCATAACTCTCATAGTTATCAGAGTAAATGTAACTAAAACCTAGCTCATTAAATTACTGTTATCTGACACAGTACTGATTTTATTAATTGTTTTGATATAGTAAAACTATCGTTTTTAACTCTCACAGTAATCGTTCTTATCGTGAGAAAAGTGTTATGATATGAAAATTGTTTTAATTAAGATCATAAAGAGGCACGTATGTATTTCCTTATTGTTAAATTCAGACGTAGCCCGCGTCTACAGTAAATAAAGCAGTAGTTTTAACCAGATAAATTATTTTATACTTGTTTGTGGATATTAAACATACCTAAGTTTGCCGTTCCACTCCAACGAGTCATTCCAAATCCTGTGACACTGTTAGAAAGAACGAATTATTTATTAACAAATTAAAAAACTTCAAAAATCTTATTATAGTTGGTGTGACAAAATGGTCTTACTTGTTGGGGTTAACAATAATGTTACAGTGTGATTCAATGGGAAAAACCGTTGCATTGGGAATCGAAATAATATTCCCAACGAGTAATACTGTTATTACGGCAAAAAACCCCGATGTCCAACACTGACATTGGTGTAACCTTGGTAACTAACCGCCCCTTCCCTACAGCAATAAGCTTGGAGCCCCACGTGAAGTCTCTGCACATAACGCTCGCCTACCACTTCGACGTCGCCGCGTATGACAAGCTGAAGGCGTTGGTGGACGACTTGGAACCAGCTGACTCGCTCAACTGGGAACTGAGGCTTTACTCCAGAGATCCCAGATTCGCTAACCACCAGGTGAGATTGTGTGAATTTTACACACACTATATACCTAGTTTAGTTGAGTGGAGTTTCTCTACGGGATCGAATCAGAAATGAGGAGATATGTAGAAGAACGCGGGTCCCCGACATAGCCCAGCGGATTAGCTCTTTGAAGTGGCAATGGGCCATATAGCACGGAGAACAGATGGCCGATGGGGCCGAAAAGTTCTCAGTGGAGACCACAAGGGAGGCCTATGTCCAGCAGTGGGCGTCCAACGGCTGACATGATGATGATGAATATACCTAGTGAACATTATAAGACGTATGGCGACACCTACGGGAAGAGATAAGGTTTCTGGCTTAAGAATATGTAGAAGAAAGTTTTGTTTTGCGATTACCGACCCACCTGCTAAGCATGGTGAAATACCTGTAGGTCTAGTATTGATATGTTGTTACAGGTCCACAAGGTGATTCAGAGCTACGCTCCGAAAGCGAGCGATGAGTTGGAACTGTTGCTCGGTGACTACATCTACATAGAGGAGAAGGACTTGGAGCATTCCGCCGACGGATGGGTGTCCGGCACCTCTTGGCTCACTGGTATGTTTTGTATTTATTTGTAAAATCTTAGTTATCTAACTTAATTATATAACGAGTTGCGTTGTAGAGCGGGACTCTCTAGCACAGGTATTACTTATTATTTGACGACCTCTGTGGCGCAGCGGGCGAAGGTCCGCCTGCGACGCAAGAGATTGAGGGTTCGATTCCCGCCTCGGGACAACAATTTGTATGATCTGCAAATATTTGTCCCCCGGAACAAATATTTGCAGATCATACAAATTGTTGGATGTTTTATATGTATTAAAAAATACTATCTTTGTTTATAATTCTAATAAGTATGTATATCAGTAATCTAGCACCTGTAACACAAGCTTACAGCTTATCACGGTGCTAGATGTCGCTGAATTGTCCAGCAATATTTATTTATTCTTATTTATTTATTCGTGGTTTTGTGCTGCACAATATCCATAAGAACCATTACAAGGTATGTAACTTCTTATCAATGACTAATAGAATGACGTTATCATTACGTTGTATAAATTTTCAAATCCTCACATTTACAGCTTAGTTGTGAATTGTCAGTGCGAAACGGTTAATCTCGTATACTAATGCAATTTGTGATTATAACACCTTTTGTTAGCCTATCAACGCGGTATGTAATTATGTTATTTGTATCATATAAGATTCGTTTGTATTTTACGTATCTGGTTATAGGGTTCTGCATGGGATAATTTAATGCTCTGAATATAAATCTTGTCCACACAATATGTACTTATAACATTACAAATATCACGCCAAACAATAAAGATATCGCTCAGCCGTTCTCAGACTGCGCGTAAATTGTAGCTAATAGTTTTTTTAGAAAAAATAGATTTTGAATGAAATGTAACATACTAATATTATAAAGCTGAAAAGTTTGTTTGTTTGTTTGTTTGAACGCGCTTATCTCAGGAATCGATAAAAGAAGGACAAGTTCCCACTGACTGACTGACATATAGACGCACGCACAGCCGTAACCGCTAACGGTAGAAACGTCAAATTTGGACCGTGGCTTTCTTTTGTGACCTATATATAGGTCCTAAGAAGGGGTTTTGCTAAATTAACAACCCCCTAAGGGGAGAAATAGGGGTTGTAAGTTTTTATGGAAAAATCTTTAAAATAGGAACGATTTTGACAAGCGAACCTGTCGGCTGGTCGGCTAATAAATTATTCAAGTTGAATGACATTGAGTTTTGTTTGCTATAAAAAGATAACGATAATACAGATAAAATAAGATAATAAAGTTTGATATAATTAAAGATATTGCACACTTTACATTTATTAAGTCTAGCCTTCCACTCCACCCGAAACCTAATTATTAAAATACCGCGATTTCTCCCGCTTTATTTTAAAAATTACGGATACCACGAATTTTTATTTATTTACTTACCTATATTGTATTGGAAAGTCACATTAAACAATACAAATATTTTAACTAAAATAACGAATTTAATTTCACTAAATTTTCTAAACCAAACCATAAAGTTAATTTTATTACTTTTAAATGTGTAGTTGAATTATTGTGACTTTCTTATAATTAATTTTTAAAATTACGCGAACGAAGTCGCGGTAATTTACAAACTGTTATGAGTCCGAATTTCCAGTAATTTTGCACGCACAGATGAATGATGTAATTAGGATCTGAAGTCCAAGTATTTGTATACGTTCTTACTCACGGTCAAGGTTCTGATCTACTTCACTATTAATAGATTTAAAGTGGGTGATTAATGAAAACCCTCGTTGCTCCTCTTATGGTGCAGCAATGCTAAGGCAGGGCCTTTTGTTCTATATAATTATGATTAAGTTCGTTTAAATTGTTACTTTTCGTAGGTATAAATAAATAAATAATTATAATAATAAATAATATTTTTATTCACAAAAAGTGGTTTACAAAGTAGATGCTAATTACAACACAGTTATTCATCGATATGTACTTTGCCATTTGGCCACGGAACCCTAATAAGGTTTATATTCTAGTATCTACCATGCCAATGTATTAAGATTTATTTATTTATTGAAAACATGGAAAACCAACAGCTTTACAACAAAAATAGCATGTACAAACATAAAGCCAATAAAATATCGAATATAATTCATATATCGTAGATTGTTGATGTATTTCCAATTACCCTGTATTATGCATTTCATAGTAGATAGGTGAAGGTCGTACATCGTACGAAAAATAAAGGAAACGTATAGTACTCCTTACCTTTATCAATATCACGGACTTCGACCCGCTTCCGATTCTCAGCCGACAGAAATAGCATTACATTTCACTGCCATTCATAGTAAAGCGTCTTATCGGTATGTGTATACGTTCGTAACCGTCTTCTTAGCAAAGTGCTAATAGTTCACACAGTTCGCTATTGATAACTGAATTAAATATTGCTGTATCGATGTTAGTACGTTGTCCTTGTCACCGTTCTTATTTTCCTTACTGAGACGGTATTATTTTGTGTTCGCTCTTGGTTTGTGTACGGTTCCTTGCTTTGACAGTTCGATAAGTGGCTGATTACTCGATTTTATAAACGTCAGGATGACAATGTTAAAATGTTTAAGAACGATGTGCTTCAAGGTAAAAGGTGGGTTTACAATTATTTTATTGACGAGAAAATTTTTAGGTTTCTATGAATGTTGTTGTTACTCTTTCACGCATAAACTACGGAATGGATTTTGATGTAACTTTAAAATAATATAGCTTACGTTTTGGAATACATTTTACCGCGGAAATATAATAATGCGTTTCTTAAGTGATATATTTTTTAATTATTAGGGGAAGTCTTTGCCCAACAGTGGGAAAGTATTGGCTAAGTAAAAAAATACAGGTTTAAATTCCTTGCTTTGACAGTTCTTATTTATCATTTTCTAAACGTTAGGATATGCCATCAGTCTTGTGGTGCCAGCTTAAGAATAGTAACACCCTGTCTATCCGCGAGTGTCGTAATCCGACTAATTGATTTATGATACCTACTTACCTGAACACTGGAAACAGCGTCGTTTTGCGAAGGTCTGCCTTCAACGCAGAATGCTATAGGTTCGATTCCTGTCTCGGAACAAAAATGTTAACGATCTGCAGATAATTGTTCCGTGTACCTACTATATGTAGGTATAATAAAAAATATATATCTATGTATGATATATTCTATTAATTGAATCAGATAATATTTCTTCGTTCGCATTCGGCGCTCTTAGTAGGAAGGAGCTAAGTCAAGGCCACTCTCGACTGTTTACGGTAGCACATCTTGATTCATTAGGTCAGTGGGCGCTTACATTGTGTCTACAGTGTACGTCCAACGTGTACGTGAACAGTCATCATTTATTATATTTACATGTAAGTTTAATATTAGTTTTAGTTACTCTTTTTTACAAACAAATTCCTACAATGTTTGTTTTATGTTTTTGCTAGAGATTTCAACTGAATACTCGTATTTGTCGACATTTAGATGTTAGTTATAAATAACTAACTAAAAAAATTAGATAAATGTAAAGTTTACGTAACTGTATTCCCAATTATAATATAAATTTCAATCAATGTGAGATTGGTTTAATACAAATTCTTTATGAATCTAACTCAGGCGCCAATATCTCACAATGTGCCAATTAATATAAGATGTATTTATTCTGAAAGATAAATAAATAAAATTTTACCTAATTTTAATTATATCTTGTTTGAAAAATCCTTATACATTTTTGTACATAGAACTCAGGTAGAGCATCAAACTAGAATAATGATGAGCTCATGGGCAATTTATGACGTAAATCCTTGCACAAGGCATGTAATAATAATAGTTAATGGCTCTGAAATGACCGTATCTATATCATTAATCTTGAACTTGACACGATACCGCGTAGGTACTAAAGCAAAAGTTAAAAGCAAAATTTTGACTTACAGTATTACCTGACTTACAGTTGTAGTGTTACTTAAAGTATTTTTTTAAATAGACATTTAACTGATTGCTGTATATCTTTAAAAAACAAAAACGTCATTTGTAATTGTACGACAGACAGTGGAAAATCTGTAAATTATGATGTATATGAGTTATCATTTGCTATAAAATCAATAGACTATTTTTATCTTGAAGTGAGACGCGGAATTACGTCATCTTTCGAAATATTTACCGCGTGGCCACAGATTACTAGGCAGTTATTAGGAAGTCCCTACATAGGAACAAGGTCAGCCCCGGCCTATGTGATGCATAGACAGTTTCGTGTTCTGCTTCTAAAGGCAGACGTGTTTTGATTTGAAACTTGCTGTTTTATTAAAGGTAAATTAAGTGTTTTAATTAAACTTATGATTTAAATAAATCTATATATTATATTACATAGTTATTATGTTGTTTTTAGTATAGATTATAGTTTCTAATGATCTAACAAAGAGGTGCTTTGATGCTTTGATTACTATAAATGAACAGTATCTTGTCATGAAATAACGATAAACAAGAGACAATTGTTTCACTTGTTTTATAATCTCTAAATAACTCGTGTAAATAGCTAAAATGTACCTGTAAGAAAGTTTTAGATAAGTTTAATTGTTCCGTTTTTGTGTATTAATTACGTAGAAAGATTATAAACGGAGTTCATTCATTTCATTAGTTTTTATTCAAAATCATAAAGATATATGTACTAGCTAAGCAAATACTCTCGGTTTACTGGTTTTCTGTCCTCTTTTGTTTTAGCTTTAACGGTTAAAGTAACAGTTAAATGCGATGAGTTGATTGTTTAATATTACAACTGTTTGGATAACATTTATTGGAGAATCTTTTATAATCACGTTTATCATACAGCTCTTTTACTGTAGGTATCTATTTGACAGTAGGTAACAGTGTATTGTGTGTTATGAAGTTTTGTAAGGTGTTTTTGGTTAATATTTATACTGTATTATCTATGTAAATGTACTTACATTTAAACTCTCCTTGGCAAAATTTTGCATTATTAAGTTTTCCTCGATATGGGTTTCCCATTATAATGTTGGTAATGTTGTGATCCCTATTCGTAGCTGATGTTCATACATATTGTTATTTAAATGCAGAGAACGTAATAATTATGTTGTCATAATTTTAATTGGTTCTTTGTGTATCTGTGGCTCATAAAAAGGTTAAGGTCGATGAGAATATTATGGCTATCCATGATTCCTTAGATACCACCCCATCCTCAAACAAAGATAGGGATTGTCGAAAAATTTTAGTGCGGAAGTACAAATTGTATCTATATTATGTCACCTTTATACTGCTAGCTGTTTTTGGGCTCTATAAAAACATGTTTAGCATCAAATGCACTAAACGCTAACCAAGGCCGCGCTCCTAATGTGCCCCTCAAGGCACGCATGAAAGGAATAGAGTTTCCAAAAGGGCTCCGCGACACTCCGTTTCATCTTCTGTAATAATACTAGTTGGCAGATAATTGATATAATTATCTGATGTGTTTTAACACATAAGGCAACACGGCATTTACAAACAAAAGATAATATTCTTCTCATAATTACACATAAATTAGCAGTTATTCATCATCATCATCAGCCATTGGACGTCCACTGCTAGACACAGGCCTCCCGTATCACGTAAAAGGTTACGACCAATATTGTGTTTATTTCTCAGGCGTAAGCGGATTCCTACCGGCCGTCTACACTCAACGAACTGCTGAATCCGACGCCTGGACCCTACACAGGTCCATATCCCTTGGAAACGCTACCAGTGAGTTTTATTTCATTTATCATTATCATTTCATCATTATTTCATATCATTGGAAAGCGTCCAGACTCCTGTGGCACGGGCATGTAATCCGCATGGTAGATGATCGTGCTGTGATGCGTAGGCAGGTTATCCTACCGCCCGCGGTACTGCTGGAAGGACGAAGTGTTGTAGGACCTCAAGAAGATACAGGCCGATGGTCTGCAATGATAGGGGATAGAGCCTGTGGTTTTTGGTGTCGGAGGCCAAGATCCACTATGGGTCATTGCACCGTAAGCAGTAAGTAGTAAATATTTACAAATTGTTGTTCCGTGGCGGGAATCGAACCCGCAACCTCCTGCGTCGCAAGCAGACCGTCAAAGTAGTAGGTAAGTATTTGATAGATGATTTCAAAATAATGATCCCTCTACTCGCCAATAAAAAGGAAGTTGGTATAAATACCTCGCTTACCAGGCGATATGGAGTTCGCAGTAAGTAAGGTAGATACACCTGTAGCAGCGTTTTGAATTTTAAATTAAAGATGAAACGACTGAAGGGCCATTTGACTTTAAAGTGCAGATTAAATTTCCAGTGCAACTAGTATTTGCTATGTCCATAATTATCAAGGACAGTAACTATATAAATATGCATTTATTGCATGTTATAATAATTCCAATAAATAAACATTATTATGATTAACGCGTAAAACAAAAGAACGCTGAACTAATAATACTTATAAATCGAGAGAATACTTTAATTAAGTTTTTTTATTAATGAAACCACTTTCTAAATATTCTTAGTAAATACAGGATAACGTCCGTCGAATTCATAGTTCTTCGATATTGACAAACCAATAAATGTAAGTACTACCTAAAATTAATTTTGTTATATAAATAATTTGCATTCTCTGAACAAATAATTTATTCTAAATATAGGTAATAACATAATTATCTTGTACCATAACGTCCAGCTATCCCAAATCCGAGGCGAGAGTGTTACCTCTAAACCTGTTACAACAGAAGCCAGTCGCAGCCCTTTCTTATTTTACAAACGAGTTATTTATTTCAAGACCGTAGGAAACGGTGAACGACCCACGCATTCGCACCACAATCACACGAAATAGCTATCCGTACATGGATCTCTTCCTTTCCCAAAATTTGATAAAACTTGAACATCCATCAACCCAGCGTTCATTTACCTAGGCGCTTTCGGAGTGGACGCGTGCTTACAATGATTGTATTCGTCGCGTTTCTGTTGATCCTAGGCGGCGAGTGCAAGTCGGAGAGTAATAATACCGACGTGAAGATGAGCTACCCCCACGATGACGCCTCGGATTTGGCGAAGGAGAAGTCTGACGAGACCTTTAACGAGTGGTATACGTACTGGAGAGGCAGTGAAGAGGACAAGTCGCGTGGCATCCTGAGTGTTACTAGAGGTTAGTGGGGTTTATTACTTACTGCTGACCCGAGATGTTTATTTAAGCTTTATACGAGATTTTTTAGTTGGGCAGGTTAGAAACCGTACTACTGGAAGAATAACTGGAATGAAGCATCTTTTAAAAGATTTTCTTCCGGTTTTCTATTGACATTAAATTAACTGCGCCACAGAAGTCGTCGAAATGACAAGTTTTTGTGACGTGCGTGACACCACACAATTTCTGGGTATTTATGGTCGGACAGTTAATGACAGTTTAATCACCGAACTACTAAGAATAGGTTCAAGACGATTTTCCTCAAATTAACTTGTAGGTATACCTACTGTTTAACTAAAATCATCATCATTTCAACCTTCGAACGTCTACTGCCGGGCACATAGGCATCTAGTAATTGTCTAGCAAGATCTTTTATTTTATTTTATACTAATATAGGTATTTTAAGTACATTCACTGAGAATTAAAATGCATTTTGATTGTTTTCAGGAATAAATATCGATTGGGATTCTGCAGAAAATAGCACTGCGTTTGGCAATGGCAAACAGGTAAGTTCACATTCAATGTCTCTATACCTGGAAAAAAACCTGAATAAAAACTGGGTCAGGAGAGAGGGTCGTGGAGGGACAAGGGGGAGGCCTTTGCCCAGCAGTGGGCAACTATAGGCTAATTCTAATTCTTATTTTTTACTAGGATCTGCACTGATGTCTCGCTATGGAGCGTATTGTGCATTCCCCTTGCCTAAGCCGGCCCTAACCAGCCTAACTCCTTAATGTACCTTTGGTTTCTTACAGAACTGTTTCAGCATATCTGAGGATGAAGACAGTGCTACCGCATGAATAAGGTGCACTATAGGCTAATCGTAATTATAATATTTATATAAAGTAAATCCGTTTTTTGGCCGTAAGCTCAGGTATATAAAAAACTAGCTTTCCGCCCTGCGGCTTCGCCCGCGTTTTACACTTTCCCTCAATTTTGCTATTCTGGAGTTTGTTCTGGAGTTATAGCGTCAAGAAGGAAAACCCGACTTATTTTTATGTATATTTGAACAAGAAACGGGTAACATACCATGATTTAATTGTTTTTGAGTTTTCCGATATTTCGACACTGTTGCAAGCGCCATGTTCACGGACAAACTGATGACACCGGCGGGGCGGCGGGTAGGCAGACCGTTATTGACAAACGAAACGATCTACCCTCTTCCTGAGTCTTTTATTGCGAGTTTGATTGTCACTGTCACTACCACCTGTTTCATTCACGAATGCAAGTCGATCGCGACATACTACACTCACCGTGTCTGGCCGGACGGCCGGCAATACACTTTTATGATTTTTGCATAACTCCACCACAGGTTTCCACGTTCCAGACAACTGGAAGCCATCTTCTCGATTAAAGTTTCTGTGTTTGGTAATCTCAATGGCCTCCTGAACCAATCTTGGTATATAGAATCTCTCCGTTGAGATTACTTGGGGGTTATGCAATTCGATCCAGTGATTTGAGCCAGACTCTAATAGGTGTTGAGCGATAGCTGACTTGTTGACATCTGCGTTTTTTACCGCTCTTATATGTTCCCCTATCCGACACGCAATAGTTCGTTTTGTTTGACCTATATAAGAACTTCCACAACTGCAGTCAACTTTATATAGGTACACCCGGTTTATCCAGTGGGAATCTATCTTTAGGTGTTCGCAGGAGATTCGATATCTTTTTCAGTGGTGTGAAAACTGTCTTTACGGACGATTTCTGCAAAATATTTGCTATTCTGTCCGTCACACCTTTGATATATGGTAGAAAGGCTGGTCTACGTTCCACCATACACCTGCGCACTCCGGGGGATGACCGTGGAGGTAGTGTACGTCGCTTGTAGCCATTTCGTTCAAGGACCTCTTTAATGTGAGCCAGTTCATCGGCTAAATACCCACTGTCACATAAGTCGTACGCTCTTTTTGTTAGCGACGTCACCACAGAGTTCAGATGTCTCGGATGGTGGTGTGAAGTTGCATGGAGGTACTTGTCTGTATGTGTCGGTTTTCTATAGACACTGTGACCCAAACTTCCGTCCCCACGTACACTCACCATGACATCCAAGAAAGGTAAACATCTATTGCTCTCTAACTCATATGTAAACCGGATCTTGCTGTGAATGTTATTTAGATGTTCTAACAAAATTTTCGTTTCCGAACTATTTCCTCCCAAAACACAGAAAACGTCATCCACATATCTCTTCCACAACTTGACTTGGACAGGGCTTGACATAATGGCAATGTTTTCAAAATACTCCATCCAAATGTTAGCCAAAACCGGGGCAATTGGACTTCCCATGGCTACTCCATCAATTTGGAGGTAGTATTGGCCTCTGTATATAAAGTAATTAGTGGAGATAATATGACGCACCAGCTCCACGTATTCCTTGGGGATATCCTTACTATTCACAATAGCCTCCACAACACTTATACACTCTGCGACAGGAACATTAGTGAAGAGGGATTCTACGTCAAAACTGACCATCACCTCATTCTCTTCCACCTGTGTCTGCTCCAGTATTTCAACGAAATGTCGCGAGTCCTTAACAAAGGAAGATGTATGTCCTACGGTCGCCTGTAACCACAGATAACCCCCACTAGATGGTCCATTATAATACTTTTGTTCCGATTCAAACGCACCGAAATTGGAGGAAGGCGCGGGTTGCGGGGACTGGAACAAAGGCGTTGTGATTGGCTATTTCAAGGTCGCACTTAGGTCGCGGGTTGGGAACATTGAATGAATTTGTCGATAATTAATTTCGATGATTCGTTTTAAAATTTCATATTAAAATGAAAATAGCATCATGTAGGTAGGTAGATATGTATTTATTTTTGGAAAAAACAAAACCTGTAGAACTTAAAAATTTAAAAATAATATTAGAAAAATTTATCACAAATAATTCATTTGACTGAGTGAGTAAGTAATAAACATATTTAATCGGTTTATGGATAACTTATTTATTTTTACATACAATAATACCGAGAGACCCGCTTATATACGTCGTCTAATATTTTTAACGATATCGATTAGAATGTACAACACTAACGTTACACGTGCTTTCGCCGAGAAGGACAACGAATGCAATAAGCGCAATGCGGAAAAGAGACAAGTGAACGTCCTTCGTACGAGTAGCCATTATAAGCTGACCTCTTCACTTGCGTTAGACTATAGAAACGTATATGAAGTTCACGGGTCTGACACTTGGTCGCAACTAAAGCCGTGTTTCGAGGCGGGGCTTTAAATATGGTTGATTTAACCATATGTTTGGCGCGCGGTCTTCGCCTGTTATGAGGTATCTGGGGGTTATTATATCTGTGCCTGTAACACAGATGCTACGTGTTTTGCTAGCTCATAAGTAGGTGAGTTAATTTGACTCACGATTGGCCTTAGCGGAGCACTCTGCTTGTGTACCTTCGGAAGGCCATACAACTTAGGAGGATCAACGTTCCTGGGTCGCAATAGGTACTTGGTGACCTCATCCCCGATGGCGTGTTCACATTGTTTTATTAAGCTCCGAGTACTACGCTGTGTACGTGCAGTGGGGTTGTAAGAAACCGGTTTGTATGTGCTAGTGTCGTTCAATAAGCCTTGAATTTTGTTATTGTAGTCGGTGACGTCCATAACTACTGTGGCATTCCCTTTGTCAGCCTTTAAAACCAGAAGTTCATCATCGTTACGAAGATCCCTTAACGCATTAAGCTCTTCCCGGGTAATATTAGGCTTAGGCGGTTTAGCCCTCCTGAGCACTCCCGACACATCCTGTCTAAGGCACTCTGCGTTATTTGAGGGTATTTTATTGGCTCGAATAACTTCCTCGATGTTTCCGATAATGCTCTCATATGGAATGCGTACTGTAGTAGGGGCGAAATTCAAACCTTTCTCTAACGCTATGGCGGCTGATTCACTTAAAACCTTTGTAGATAAATTTATAACCGTTCTCGTTTCTTTTGGGTTATCGATAAGACTAGGTACAACCCTACCTTGTTTATAACATAAGGTTTCAAACTTACGACACAGTTTCGCCTCATTAAGTTCTCCTGAGCGTTGGGCCTGAAGATAGGTTATTCTGTCACACAAATCAAAATCCGTAACTGTTAATGACTCACTGCATGATAGGTGAACACTATAAATGTCACTTTGCATTGAGTGAACATGGCGCTTGCAACAGTGTCGAAATATCGGAAAACTCAAAAACAATTAAATCATGGTATGTTACCCGTTTCTTGTTCAAATATAGTTAAAAACCATGATAGTTTAAAAAGTTATATTTTTATGTAGTAGAATATATATTTTTAAGGGCTGTGGATTTTGTTAAATAAATAAACAAATATTGATTGTGTGTTCCAGAATAATTCAGCAGATGACAAACGGCGGTGGATATTCGCGCTGCGGCACGGCGAGCGCGTGGACCTCACGTTCGGGCAGTGGACCGACCACTGCTTCACCAACGACATCTACACCAGGAAGGACCTCAATCTGCCTATCAAGCTGGGAGAACGGTACTCTTGCTTTTATTTCCCTGATATTTTTTGTTGTTTTGCTGAATCTAACATGAAATCAAGAAAAGTAGTTGTGGCGACCTCTATTTATAAAAAAATATATTTGATACTTTCATATATAAACTGGTACAAATGGTGCCCCTAATGTCAGTCTATCCCCACAATAAAAGAAAATTCCAAATCGCTAGATATAAGTAATCAAGGTTGTATGCGATGGCGCGGCGCGGCGCGTGTTTCAGCGCGTCGTTCAAACGCACCATAAGCCGCGTACCCGCCTAGCGCACAGGATCGCGCGGCAGCCTCGGTGTCCAGATCGCGAGCGATGGCTCCCGAGGCAGCCGAGAGTAGTTCTATTCAATTTACACGAGGTCGCCTCTCGAGGTAGGCTCAGCCATCATAAGTCCGCGAGTATTCGAAATGGACAGTCGTGGATAGCTTCGCACGCGAGCCGAAACATAACCGACACAGCGCTTAGTGAGACACCTTTTAGCGCGTCAAGTTTACCGACAACAAATTCCTCGGGGCCGAGCAGTGCTCAGCCGAGCAAACGCGTGCCCGAGGCACGTTCACACTAGTCGAGGCATTTGGCTCGCGAGGCTGCCGCGCGAGCCTGTGCGCTAGGTGGGTACGCGGCTATAATAGTATAGATTTGAATCACTTGAAGTACTAAGACTAATGTAAAGAACGGTATCCCTCCAGAGCCGGCGGCGCGGCGTCCTACCAGAAGGACACGCCGCTGACGCGTGTGGGGCGGCTGCAGGCGCAGCTGGTGGGCGAGGGCCTGCGCCTGGCCGGCGTCGCCGTCACGCACGTGTACGCCTCCGCCGCGCTGCGCTGCGTGGAGACTGCCAACTACTTCCTGGAAGGTAGGCCGAGACACGCTGGGGCGGCTGCAGGCGCAGCTGGTGGGCGAGGGCCTGCGCCTGGCCGGCGTCGCCGTCACGCACGTGTACGCCTCCGCCGCGCTGCGCTGCGTGGAGACTGCCAACTACTTCCTGGAAGGTAGGCCGAGACACGCTGGGGCGGCTGCAGGCGCAGCTGGTGGGCGAGGGCCTGCGCCTGGCCGGCGTCGCCGTCACGCACGTGTACGCCTCCGCCGCGCTGCGCTGCGTGGAGACTGCCAACTACTTCCTGGAAGGTAGGCCGAGACACGCTGGGGCGGCTGCAGGCGCAGCTGGTGGGCGAGGGCCTGCGCCTGGCCGGCGTCGCCGTCACGCACGTGTACGCCTCCGCCGCGCTGCGCTGCGTGGAGACTGCCAACTACTTCCTGGAAGGTAGGCCGAGACACGCTGGGGCGGCTGCAGGCGCAGCTGGTGGGCGAGGGCCTGCGCCTGGCCGGCGTCGCCGTCACGCACGTGTACGCCTCCGCCGCGCTGCGCTGCGTGGAGACTGCCAACTACTTCCTGGAAGGTAGGCCGAGACACGCTGGGGCGGCTGCAGGCGCAGCTGGTGGGCGAGGGCCTGCGCCTGGCCGGCGTCGCCGTCACGCACGTGTACGCCTCCGCCGCGCTGCGCTGCGTGGAGACTGCCAACTACTTCCTGGAAGGTAGGCCGAGACACGCTGGGGCGGCTGCAGGCGCAGCTGGTGGGCGAGGGCCTGCGCCTGGCCGGCGTCGCCGTCACGCACGTGTACGCCTCCGCCGCGCTGCGCTGCGTGGAGACTGCCAACTACTTCCTGGAAGGTAGGCCGAGACACGCTGGGGCGGCTGCAGGCGCAGCTGGTGGGCGAGGGCCTGCGCCTGGCCGGCGTCGCCGTCACGCACGTGTACGCCTCCGCCGCGCTGCGCTGCGTGGAGACTGCCAACTACTTCCTGGAAGGTAGGCCGAGACACGCTGGGGCGGCTGCAGGCGCAGCTGGTGGGCGAGGGCCTGCGCCTGGCCGGCGTCGCCGTCACGCACGTGTACGCCTCCGCCGCGCTGCGCTGCGTGGAGACTGCCAACTACTTCCTGGAAGGTAGGCCGAGACACGCTGGGGCGGCTGCAGGCGCAGCTGGTGGGCGAGGGCCTGCGCCTAGCCGGCGTCGCCGTCACGCACGTGTACGCCTCCGCCGCGCTGCGCTGCGTGGAGACTGCCAACTACTTCCTGGAAGGTAGGCCGAGACACGCTGGGGCGGCTGCAGGCGCAGCTGGTGGGCGAGGGCCTGCGCCTGGCCGGCGTCGCCGTCACGCACGTGTACGCCTCCGCCGCGCTGCGCTGCGTGGAGACTGCCAACTACTTCCTGGAAGGTAGGCCGAGACACGCTGGGGCGGCTGCAGGCGCAGCTGGTGGGCGAGGGCCTGCGCCTGGCCGGCGTCGCCGTCACGCACGTGTACGCCTCCGCCGCGCTGCGCTGCGTGGAGACTGCCAACTACTTCCTGGAAGGTAGGCCGAGACACGCTGGGGCGGCTGCAGGCGCAGCTGGTGGGCGAGGGCCTGCGCCTGGCCGGCGTCGCCGTCACGCACGTGTACGCCTCCGCCGCGCTGCGCTGCGTGGAGACTGCCAACTACTTCCTGGAAGGTAGGCCGAGACACGCTGGGGCGGCTGCAGGCGCAGCTGGTGGGCGAGGGCCTGCGCCTGAAAGATCGAGGCCGAGGCACGCCGATAAATATTTACTAATTGAATTGAAAGTAAAATGAATTTTCAACATCACTCTCAATATCCGATATGGTCTAGTGGCTAGGATACCTGGCTCTCACCCAGGAGGCTCGGGTTCGATTCCCGGTATCGGAATAACTTTTTGTTCGTGTCACTTTTTTTCTAGGCCTTAGTGATCCGTCTGTAAGATATTTTCGGTTAATTTTCGTTTTTTTTTCTAGGTCTTGGGGACCCGTCTGTAAAAATCAGGGTTGAACCGGGCCTCTTTGAATTCAAGGGCTTGCATCTGTCTAAGGGCCTTCTGTCGTTTATGACTCCAGCGGAATTACACAAAGCGGGGTACAATGTTGATCTCAGGTAAAGATGTTTTTATTCTATTCTACATATTTTATTTGGTTAGTAGAAATTAAACAATTACTTTTAGAAGTAAAATTTTAAAAAAATTATAGCTTTGTAGTAAAAAAAAATGACGAGGTGGGCTGACATAGAGCTTTGTTTATTCTGCCTATTTGTAAGGCCTTCCTCAGGCACCTTCCAGCTTGCTCAGTATTTTAAACAAATTTATTTAAAAATATATGTTTTTGTTTCAGTTACAAACCATACGTAGAATTACACAACAAGACGTCTGAGACGCTAGAGGAATGCTACAAGAGAAACGAGTACGTCATGCACTCTGCTGTGAACGATACCGAGGAAGAAGGTGAATATCTTCATTATTAATTATCGTTTATTATTTTTATTTTTCGACAATAACAAAACTTCTTGTATATATGAGTATAAGTTAAAGACACTCAACAAATAGTTAACGTGAAAAAAATAAGTAAATAAAAATTTGGTAGAGTACTCAATGCAATACGCAATCCATTCATAAAACAAGTTTTAAATCTGTTTTATCACCGAGACTGGCCGTTAGCCAAATCAACAAGCGTCAAGTCCGACAGTTTTTATGTGAATGCCTACCGTCTCGTTATGTGAACTCTCATTATTTGTTCTCTTGATCTGTGTCCATCCCAAGGTTGCCTGGTAGCGATAAGGCCGCCAATTGTCCCATTATTACTTGTATTTTCCACTTTTTATGTTATGTTTATTAATGGTGTGCAATAAAGTAATTCTATCTATCTAGATATAATGATGGGGGCTACATGGTGCTGTGTGAATTGTCCGGCAATATTTATTTATTTATCTATCTATCTATTTATTTATTTCAGGCGGGAACATAATGTTCGTGGGTCACGCGTCGACGCTGGACACGATGGCCATCGCCCTGCAGCGCTACCAGCTGCGTGACGAGACTCCGTACCCGTACAGCATCAAGCCCAGTATCCTGCGCGTGCCGTACTGCGCGCTCGCCGCCATGCGCGCGCGGCCCTACGAGGTGGTCGCGCCGCCCTGCCCGCCCGCCATCAACTCCAGCTCGGGCAGGTTCGACTGGAGGATCCTCCACGAATCATACGACCCGAACCATAGCAGCAACAACACGGTCTTAGAATAACCTAACAGTATCAAACGGTTAATTAACGTTGTAATTAATTTATTATATTTATGGCGATACGCCGCGGCTCGGTAATAGAAATTCAGTATAATTATTTTACTAAACTGTCGTGGTTTGACGAATTCGTATTGAGATAAACGGGCAATACACGAACCTCGGTGCACTGCGGACCGGCGAGCGGTCCGTGATCCGTGTCCTTTGCAGTGTTTGATCCTGAAAAAGTCCAACGTTTTGGGACGAAACGGTTGATCAAAATTCAACGTAAAAAGGTTCGTGTATTCCCCGTTTATCTCAGTATGAATTCAGTATAATAAGTAGCGAAAGTGAAATATTATGACTGATCAATTTATATTCCATAATTTAAATCAGTTATGTTTCTGTGCCCCAATAATTTGAAGAATCCGACTGGCAGTGACTATTTGGTTATGATGACAAAGAGAAACAGCATTCAGCTAGCTAACTACTCAGGTGCTAATAATCTGAGCAAAAAAACATCACTTTCACTTTATTTAAGTGATTGCTTGTACTATTCTACTTTACTTTTACTTTTTAACTTATCATCAACTCCACGATTATGATATTCGTTCGTGACGGACGGCACTCGAACCTATACGATTGATGCGACGAACGTTCGGCGATTGCCGAAACGAATAGTGAACAGGAATAAGTGGGGTTTTAACCTTTTGTGAAACACTGCAGTAGTTTTCATCCCGTAATTGTGTCTAGTCAGAAGTGTATCCTCGACCTTTTGTATCAATTGTGGTTTCATAATATGTATTTTATAGAATAATTTAATTTAAGTAGAAATGATTATTATATTTATCATAATGCAAAACCACTCTGAAATCCTATTCTGTAATTCATCTGTGATTTTACTATACTTACAATTTAACGCCAGAATTTAAACATCGTCAAATATGTATAGGTACTTAATCATAAATAAAAAATTTAATATGTAATAAACAGTTTTATTTTACATTAAGTTAGGTTTAGTAAATGACATTTTCTAATATATCGACTAGATGAGCCAAACTTAACCTATAAAATTCGAAAACGCTTATTATTTGTCATCACAACTAATAAAACATATTACAGGTTATTTATAAGACTTTCCACATACTATGTACAGCCAAATGTGAATCGAAGAGTGAATATAAAACTTCTCAATACATAAAATTAAAATTCGATAGTTTGTATGAACTCGCGATATAATACAATATGGATTTTTATAATAAAAGTTTAGCTGGTTATGCCATATTATTTATATATATATATATATATTGTTATGTTATTACAATTAATTTCGCACGGGTACTAGTTAAAACAACGTTCATCCTTCAGGAGCACGCAATCGTTACGCGATTTAAAAATGCTGCAGCGGAATAAAAAACCATGTATACGACCTAAATTTGCGAGGCACTTTACAACAAACAGAGATCAAAACAAGAAATACAACATAGTCTTGCAGCTAAATAACAAGATTTGCTCAGTACCAACCAAACAAAAAACGCTTACTATCAACAAATTCATGAGCACAGAACTATTAAACGTATTTATTTGGAATCAGTATTAGTATAGTTCATTCTCTCTGATAAGACTTCTTCAACAATCTTTTGTATTATTTGTCTGTCTTCAGCCTTTATATCTTCTGGCTTAGTCTTATGGTCATATATTTTTCTGTCTATAAGCCTCGTAATAACCTCTTCTACAATAGAATCTATATTTTCATTTGATTGTGATGAGTCATCAGTTTCCACTGTATGATCGGTTATATTTTGTACTGTATCTATTTCTACATTATCTAATTGAGCTACGGTATCGGTTTCAGGGATATCTCCTCTCCCATCCACTTCATTTTCATATTCTGTAAGTGATATACTTTCTGAAAGTTCTTCTGCGATATGCCTATGTCGTTTCATGATGTCTCGTAATTTCTCTTTAGCTGACGCTACAACTTCTTTCCGTGTTTCTGACTTAATTTTAGCTATAGCTTTCTTTTTCCGTTCTTGCCTCAAAGTTTTTAAATCATCGAGAGCTTTCTTTGCTTTTTGTTTAGTTGCTGCTTCAAGTTCTTCAGTCTCTTCTGTTTCGATATTTTCCTGTTCAATTACTTTATCTTCATAAACTTTTAGTTTTGGTTCTTCAGTAGTACTAATATCTGCTGCTTCTTCAATATCGGCATTAGCAATGTTACTATCATTAAATTCATATTCTTCAATATCAGCGTTATCATCATCAGTTTCTATCTCATTGACATAGTTTCCTGTATAGATAAAACTTTCTCTATCTGGTTCAATAATGTCTTCTGGAAACTCTGGTGGTTCTTCATCAGCATCAATGAAATCGTCATCGATTAGTTCATAGACTGGTATATTTTTTCCGTATGGATACTCTCTGAAATCTTTCCTTTGTAGAATAAAAATGGCTGGTCTAGTTTTTATTTTGATTGGAGGCAGAATTTTGTAAGTAACAGCTATATGTGAGAACGATTCAATACTATCTAAAACTTCATGTGTGTCAGCAAATGCTTTAACGCTCAAGGAATACTTGCTTTTAGCTTCAATCAGTAGGTGTGTATATTCCTGTAATTGTTCTTGGGTCAAAGACTCGTTTTTGCTGTATTTCCAATTATCGTTTGTTTGTATGTATCTGGTTGCACCAGTTTGCGCAGCTAAATTGCTTATGTGAACATGCACATAAGGTTCATTTTTCATAATTTTGTGGAATCTGAAATAAATAAATATTGATATCAAAGTACGTATTTACATTATGGTATTTACAAAGGTAAATACGAACCAAGTACCTCCTAATAATAATAATAATAAAACCTCCAAGTAATAATAAAACCTTTGTTTTAAATTTTAATTTTAGCTTAACAAAAGACTTAAACTCGTACCTCGACATCGCAATGCCTCCTGGATAATTGGTCACTGCGACCGATACAAATGCTAAAGTCATCAAAATATTTCCAATTACAATGCAGATTTGTCCCCAAAATAAAAGTTCGTAAGCAGGTGCCTTCGTTTTCCTGATGTATCTGAAAATACAATAATCATTATGTGCTAATTATAAATGCAATATGCGTTGAGCATCGCTTTAAAGTCATAAAACTTGTGTGGATTGTATTTGGTGTTTTTTCTAAAAAATGCATTGGTTCTAAATTTCACTGTTAAACCATTGATTAGATTAAGGTAATTTAATACAGTTAGATAGATAAATATCAACATACATATATGAGCAGGCAGCAGCGGACGCCATATTCAGCAATGGGAACACGTAGATTATGAACCTTAGCTCCTTATGAGGGAGTATTGAGTATAGGAGGATGAAGGTGAGTGCGGGCGCCGCGACCTGCACCATGCGCCGGTCCACGTACAGGCCTGCGGGGATCAGCAGGAGGCTCGGCCCGAGGCCGCGGGGCAGCGCTGAGTAGAAGTACCATAGGAATGGTGAAGTCTGAAGAGCGGTGTTCAGGAAAATAATAATACTATATCACTTTCAAATTTTTGTGAATTACCTGCACTATTAATTTTATAAAAACAAAAAACGCTTTCTTAATTGCAAATCCCAGAGTATACGTCGTTATACATAAAATAAATAAATAAATAACTTTTAGACTATTTAGTGTTAGTGCAAAATCAAGCATCGCAACAAAACTTTTAGACTATTTAGTGTTAGTGCAAAATCAAGCATCGCAACAAAAAGATGCTATTATATCTCATATACTTATATACCTTATATAAATAATTATATTAGTTTTTTATTATTTTATTGAATATTAAACCTTTATTTGTACCTATTTATTTTAATTTTCAATGAAAATACATATCATGGTAAAGTTGTAAAAAGGATACACCCCAGTTGGAGCTCTTGTTAAGTATGGTATTGTACCACAACACTTCTGCTTCGGGCCACAGCAGTCTTCCCCAAAATATGGAGTCCACAACTACAGTTAGAACTACCAATGTTAAACCAGCTGGAACCACTATTTTCAGTAACCTGCAAAAATAATATTCAGAACTCAAACCCAATTATATGTTTGGTGTTCCATACACCAATAGATAAATAAATTGTGATGGTAAATCCACATAGAAACATCCACCCCATGCTAAGTTAAGTTATAAAGCAGACCTTATATACATTTAAAGCATCCAGAGAATACAGCATAGTTTAAATTACCTTGCCACATCAATCTTCTTAAAATATAGATCCATTATCAGAAACAGCCCGAAAAGCATTGCCAGTTCTGATCTAAAGATGATTATTGAAGCACCAGCAGATATAAGGAACTGTTTTTGTCTGCCACCAAACCAGCCATCATAGGCAATTAATACTGAAATTACCAAAACAATATGCTCAATCAGGCTAATCATTTAGGACTTTATTGTTATAAATTAAAAATTTTAATTTCCATTTAGATGTAATTTTTAATGACATATTGTTGACACTACCACAGTTTGTAAAACTTTGGTAGTGTCATGGTTTCTAAAGGTACATTTGATTATTTATGTTAAAATGTTAAAAATACATATAAATATTATTTTATTATATGACTATGACAAAATTCTTATGTATTGATATATTATGATATATTACATAGTTAAATAAATAAATATTACTGGACAATTCACACAGCAACATCATATATCAGTTAATTTACCATTTACAGTACAATTCATAACAGGCTTTTGAAAACTATCAAACTGAGTTAAACCAGTACCTAAATAATATTTTCTCACCAAGTGGCATTGCCATCATGTTGGGTAACAGTCGGCTCATATAAAACATGAAGTGGTACTGTGTTACTGTGATCACAGTGAACCACCAAGCAAATGTGTTGCCATACAACTTCTGCAGGGTATTTTTCAGGCGGCTCCAAGCTAATATCACTGATAATGCGAGTACTAGACGAACTGAAAAACAAAATAGAGTATTATGCAATGTTTCTCTAGATACATGCCTAAAATTGTTTTAGGAAAATTGGTTTAGTGGTTTAAGGTTTGGCGAAGTCTGGTGATAGATCGTTCTTTACAATAGCTGCCTAAATTACTCACTTGCATATTGCATAAAAAATTTGTTAAAGCCGGCGATGTTGAAAAACAAAGCTGTTGGCGCCGCTAGCACAGATAATACTAGAGGTCCAAGAAAGGTACGCGGCACCACACCCGGAAACTCATTATGATCATACTGCAACAAGATGAGTTATCACATAGAATTATTTTATCGTCCAAGAGATACTAAATTTAGAATCGTAAGGCACCTGAGATAGGTTATGTCTGTGATACAATATATCGTGTGTAGCTTGTACATTGAAGCTCTCCTCAACTTTCGTGAACGGGCATATCAAAACATGTATACTGGCTATGATATATAGTAACTGGGACATTTTTTAGAATATTGTTCTTCGGTTAAATAAAGTAAATAACAGCCCAGGCCATTGCAATATGAAAACTGAAAGAAAACAGCTGAGTCGAAATTGACAGTGACAGTAAGCAAACGTAAGTCAAGACGTTTACAGTGACAGTAAAGGCTGTGAAAAGATATTATTTTAATATTTAAAAAAAATGTTATTAAAAATTTCTGTGTCATATTGAGGCCCGGCGGCCCAACCCGCCGGGCTGTGCCGGCGGGCCGCCGGCTTTGGTGTGTAGACCGCATAATATATTTGGTCGCATCGAACAGAGCTTACTGCGATCACCAACTCGCTAGAAAGCGTGTAAATTAGCGGGAAATCCCTATACTGGAAAGACCAGTTTGTTTCCTCTCAGTTTGACTCCGTTTCCCGCAATTATACTCAAATTTGTGCGTGGCTGGAAATATAGGTTGAGGAAGTGATAGGGGCCGTGGCAGGCTCCTACGAATACACACAGGACATAAGTGCCTACGAATACTTATGTAGGTATTCGTGCCTTACCTAATATTGATTTGTATTTATTCAATTATTGAATATAATTGAAATCATTATTATTCTTAGACTGCAACCTGTCGGGCTGCAGCATCTAGCTTGAGCATTGAATATGAATATGCTATAGGTACTAACACGAAGTGTGCCCATGACACACGCTCGTATCTACGGCACGGTGTGGCGGTGTTGCATCCCGGAACTTGGGCATTGAATGTGCTATATATTCATTTTTATTACCATTTGGTCCGTAACGAAACCCTGTTGTGTTTAGACTACCTACGTTTAGTATGTCCGTGTTGAGTACGAACATATTAAATAATTATTTATTTTAAATTTAAAGTTATTTCTTGCCTAATTACAATATTGAAAAATTACTACGGTTTTCATTGAATAATTTGCACTAGAAAAAATATAATCTAACTTAATATTTTATAAACTTAAATAATCTAAAATAATAATTTCAGATAACGAAACGTTTTTTGACAACATCGTCAACAATGGTGGAATGGATTCTGTGACAAATCCTATGGTGTTCGTTTTCTGATACGAAAAATATCAATAATGTTCATTATTTCACTGAATGTAGCTGTTGCGATAATATTACAATAATATTTCGCTTTTACTTGACCTAAAACCATTAGAATGTGTGATGTTTGTTCAGAGTTTTCACAGCTTTTACTGAATTGTAAGTTCATTGTTTCGAATTATCCAAACCCTACTTGCTTGTATTGAGCTTTTCTTGTAGAACTGAGTAAATACGAATCAATTTATAATTTTTATAGTAACAATAGTTGTTTAATTCAAAAATGAAACCATTTTGCAAATTTTAGGTGAATCAAGATTGAATGAAGATGTTTCCCAATATCCAACACTTCTTCAACCTGATCTTGATATAATTCTAAACTTTATTCTTCAATGGCCACAAAGGTAAGTCAAACCATTATTTTAGTAATACTCAGGGCCCTAAAACGTCTAAAAATATATACCTAATGACTGACAATAATGCAGTAATCAGAAACCACAACAAAAGCATCTGATTGTTGTGTGTCAGTGAGTTTTATTGAATATTTTCTGTAACTTGTCATAGAGTTGAATACAAAACATAAGAAGAAGATATATTTAACTTTCTTTTTTAGGCAATGCATGTGTTGTTATCGAGATGTAAAGAATTTTGAGAGATTCTACCTTGTGGTGCAAAGTGTGCTGTGCTTATCAGTCAGTCAACTGAAGCAGCTTAAAGATGAACTCCTGGAGGCAGCTAAAACACCAGCTAAACCTGCTGAATCTGTATCCACTCAGGAGCAATCAACACCAGATGAAGCCGTCCCCCAGAAAAGTGTTGAACAAGATGAACAAACTGATACTTCAGATTCATCTGAAAAACCCACCATAGAAACTAAAAAAGCTTCTGATAAACAGGAACAGCAGCCAACTAAAACATCGGAACAGGAAGATGAGCCAGAATATATTCTTTGGTCAATAACTCAAAGGGAAAAACTAATGCATATTTTGTCCAAAATATTTCTTTTAAACTTTCCTCTTTATCTGGCCTGTAAACACTCTGCTCTTAGCCGTCTAGATGACCTTTCTGCACAGGAAATTACAAACCTGAACTCATTCTGTGATCTTCATGATACAGAGATACCTGCATACTTGTTGCGCAATGTTAGTTTCTTTTGCAAGTTAGGTGGGGTTGGCGCAATGACAAATGTGTTTGAAGATGCCACTCCTGCTATTTTGCCACTATCTATGGCTCATGCAATAGTGGCTGCTGTTGGAAATCTAAAGCTATGGCTGAACTTTAGAGCTGTGGCACAACTATTCTTGCCGTTACGAAACAGGATCTTGAAGTACATGTGTTTGTTAGAGGACAAAGATCTTAGAATGCCTGCTGTCAAATCAATGGCAGGTAAGAATTATCCACACTCTAAGAAGATATGTTTAGTGTATTTTATTAGGGAATATGTTTTACACCATTATTTCTTTCAGATTTCATGTGGGGTGCAGCTAAGGAGCCTATTGATACTCCATTGACATTAGATGGAGATGGCCTGGCCCTGGCTTTTAAATACTTCATTAGTAGCACCCTGACCATGAGGCTGGCTGGTGTTTCTCAATTGAATACTCACATTGCTGCACACAACGAGCTGTGTGCCGGAGAACCTGCATCCGAAGCTGAATTGGCTGGCCAGCAACTAGCTTCATGGCTTATGAATAACAATATTATCGAACACCTTTTTGGACCTAATCTTCATGTTGAGGTATATATGTTTATTTAAGAATAAACTTTACTGCTTGTATTGTTGACATTAAAAGAACAAATTGCATTTATATTGATGTTTTTTCCAGGTAATCAAGCAATCCCACATGATCCTCAAGTTTCTGGCAGTGGAAGGGCGCATCACGAACGAGCACGTGGACCTGGTGTGGGCGGCGGCGCAGCTGAAGCACTGCGGGCGGCAGGTGTACGACCTGCTGCCCGGCTTCATCCGAGCCCTCGCGCCCAAGCCCTGCGCACATCTCTACAGCTTGTTGTGCTCATTGCCGCCCAAGGATCATACTGAACAAGTAAGCTTTTCAAATGTCAAATCAACTGTTTTTATATTATACTAACCGACCTGCCAACAGCTTCGCTTGTCAAAATCGTTTCTAATTTAAACATTTTTTCATACAAACTTGCAACCCCTATTTCTGGGGAGATAAATAGGGGTTGCAAGTTTGTATAACCCTAAGGGGTTAGGGGGTGAATTTCGCAAAACCCCTTCTTAGTGGACTTATACACAAAAAAAAGCTTCGGTCCAAATTTTACGTATCTACCGTTAGCGGTTACGGCTGTGCTTGCGTCTATATGTATGTCAGTCAGTCAGTGGGAACTTGTCCTTTTATAAATATATATAGATTTATAACATTCAAAAGATAAACTATCAAAAGATTCAAAGATTCATTTATTTAGCCTTATAACAAAGGTTGCTATACGCGGCAAGTCATATACCCGTAATACAATCATTTTCATTATCAAACATTTTAATAAATTCATACATTATCATGTTATGTTACTGTTTAATGTTGAATTATATAAATGTTAGTACAACTAATTACTGTATTTCCAGAGTCTATACCTAGCGTCGGCGCTGATGCGCGCGATGTGGTCGCGCGGCGCCGGGCTGGCGGGCGCGGGCACGCCGCCGCCGCTGGCCGAGGAGCCGCTGCGGCCCTCGCAGCCCTCCAAGCAGCACCACAACTCCTCCTCAGAGGCCAGCGTCAGCATGGACCAGACCAACTCTGACGATGACCCGGTGAGCGACATATTAAATCAATATTGAAACAAAGGAAAAACGGACTTTAGAGAATCAAGTTGAGTCAAGGGCTAGCTGCCCAAGCAGCAACACAACTACTCTGAGGACAGCGTCAGCATGTACCAGTCTAATTCTGACGATGACCCGGTGAGTTTTGGCGCAAATTATACAGAAAAAGAATATGGTATTCGGCAAGGCGTGTCGCTTATCTACTTTCTGCATCGAAACTTGTCGCGTTATTATGCGGGCAGTTTAAGTTTCCCTTCTTTTCTAAGTAGCAGTTAACAAAACTTAACCAGATTACAGATTGAAGGGTTTCATACTCATTTTGGGATATTACTTCCCATCACTGGGCACGCGTCTCCGCTATGAAATCCATAACGTACAGGTTTTGATGATTTAGTATAATTACTATGTCTATCAAAAGATGGTAAAAACTGCGAGTTGGTACATTACACAGAATGTTTTTTTTGGTATCCTTAGCGAGTCTGATTATAATAGCAGTTAGAGAGTACTATTCGTAGGGACTTTCCTGATACTGAATTGTGTTCTCTTTTTGTCCCCAGTGCGAGGAACTAAGCACATCGGGCGAAGAGGCAGGACCAACGCCCCGTAAGCAAAGTAAACATCAACGAGATCTTACCGGTAACATTAATTCTTATTAGTTTATTAATTTCTTACTAGTATTTTTAGAGGTTCTTAAACGGAGCCGAAATAATCACATGTGCATCTGTTAGATCCTACGACACTATTGAATCCATTGACATCAAATTTTAAATTACATACTCAAGTATGTGTCAAAAAAGAATTAACTTAATTAAATATGCACAGAATTTTATCAACTCGATTGCTTACATTGTGTGGTAATTAAAACGAGATTTGATTAATTTGCAGCGGAGCAAGAATGGTTGCGCGAAGGTGCTGAACTGACTAAGAAGGAGTGTCCTGCGTTGAAGCCCTGCCAAAAGTAAGTTTCCCGCGTAATTCCTAACTAGCTTTCCGCTGGCGGCTTTGTCAAAGTTATTTTTAATTTTCGTCGTTAAAATATGTTATACAGAACAGAATCAGTATCTGAATCGTTATATCTCAGAAACAGTGGCTTGTAAGAAAAAAAGTATTGAGACATTTTTATAGATAATTTTATGATCTACAATTTTGTCTGAGGTACTTTTATGATAAAACTTAGCGTCATGATTCGACGATAAAGTATCAATATCTCTTATTTAAATTTTTTCGATTCCTTTTTTATTTTACCAATCAAATCGATTCATTCTCTATCTCCTGATAAAAACACGCAAATTTCGACTCATTTTATTGAATTGATTTTGAGATTCTAATACTTCATCGTCGTATGTATACATATATGCAATAAAGCTCTTTTACTTTACTTAAATTGAGTGTACTGTGGTCCAGACGCGGCAAGCGCGCGGGCAGCAGCGGCAGCGCCAGCTCGGGCGCGGAGGAGCTGCTGCGGCCGCGCAAGAAGAAACTGTACAAGAAGCGACACAAGCCCGGCAAGGCGCGCCACTTCCGTCAGTGTTCTTTTATTTATTTACTAGAAGAAAACCCGGCTTCGATCTGGTGAAATTTGATTTATAATAACGAAACGTAAACGACTGACGATGAAACGAACGTGCTTCACACCAAAGATGGCGACAGCTATTGTTTACAATTATAAAAAATTTAACACAATTTAACAAAATTCTCCGTAATCCGAATTTTGCGGATATATGTTGTGGATCCAAAATCAATATTTTTGTTATAAATATAATGTTTCGATCGAGTCTACCTCTCTTGACGAAATTATTAATATAGATTAATGTAGTAAATTTCTTTTATATTAAATCAAAATTTTATACAACACTTAAATCGTAGAAACTACATGTAAAAACTACTGTGGTATCAATATGTATTAAAACGTATCCCAATAATAAGTAAAATAAACCCTTTGAAACACTACAGAGTAATGTAAAAGCATATCTTTATTCAGCAGCGGCTCCACTGAAGTCTTCTGACCTAGCGGAGTCCGTGTCTGAGGTGGAGGAAGAATCATCTGGCAGCGACACCGGCCACTGCCAGCTACTCTGTGACAATGTCGACGCTAGGTAAAGTACTAGTTTGAAGCGTAATTAAAAAAAAAACATAAAAGCGGCGGTAGAGGGCAAAAGGCAAAACTGTAATCTTGCCGTCTTTTGTTTCAATGCAAAATATAGACGAGACACTGTATGTCTTACAAGACAAAAATCACTCAAAATATACATATTTTGAGCGTTGACTCTACATTTGGATTTGCAAGGTGTGTGGCTACTGTGAAAGCCGGTGGTAACGGGTAGCCGGTCTAATTACTCGTGATGTAAAATGATGAAATGATGAGAAACTGATAATTAAGATAAAAATAAGATTACAAACATTATTTGCTAAAAACTCGTCTAGCATTTAGCATCAGGAAGAGGTAACAGCATCCTTATACCCTGTATTATTGGATATAAGTACGTTGTTTGCTTTCCGAATCAATAAAATAAAAAAAGTCTATCAATTGCGTCACGAAACCCTAAAACATGTGTGTAACAGTTATTGACATCTGCTCTATCCCCAAGGCGCCTGATGGAACTCCGCCTGATGAAGACGTACAGTCGGCGCGGAGAGGAGGAGGAGGGGAGCGCCTCCTCCGCGCTCTCCCCCCACTCCCACCCGCACATGGGGGATCTGGACGAGGACGACTCCGCCTGCGAGGAGGAGCTGGCTAGATTAGCGGCACAGGTTATAGTACAATACTACATAATATCTTTATGTAGTATACGCATAGTCTAAATACGCAGTCTGGACAATTAGCTTTTTAAATGAGCAGTTTAGTTCCCAACTATCCGCTAGAGGCGCTGTTCAAATTTTCATACATTTTTTAACCGCAGTCGCTAGCGAGTGTAGATTGCTAGAACTCATGGTAGAGATACTGATGGCCGATAGATATACTGCTGATACTGCGGCTACTAAAGACTTAGGTACAATCGCCGCGGAGAGAACCTATTGTTATCAGTTTCAGTTACAAAATTTGTTGAATAAGATATTGTCTAGCGTCCTGCATTTTTTCTGGTTTTTACATAGCACAGCCACTCCCTCGCCCGCGCCGCGATGATATTATTTAATAAATTATTTTATTCTATTCTAATGTCATACTCCATACTCCAGACCCTTTCTGACAATGGTCTTGTTTCCAGGCCCAGCTGTCAGAGTACCAGGCGAACGCGCTGGTAGCCCTTGAGAAACGTAGGCCTCCGTCGCCGGCCGCGGCCTCCGCGGGCGCGCCGCCCGTCTGCAACGTGGACGACGTGTGCCGCCCGGGGAACACGCTGCTGTGGGACTTGCTGCAGGACGGCGCCATTGTGAGTTGTATGACAGACATAGATACGGATATTTAACATGTTAGTCTCTGGATCGTTATAACTTGGCTTAGAGGACACTCGATTTTAATCCTCGAAGTTCGTGGGTTCGAACCTTGCCGCTCATCTCGGAGTCTTGATTAAATTATACATAAAAACATAACACCCCTATTCACGTTGCCACGGCTGGGACACAGGGACTTCTCTCTTGACGAGAGAGATGAGGCCTTAATTCACCACGCTGGTCAAGTGCGGATTGGTGAATGACACATGTCCTTCAAACTTTTCAAAGTTCTCCGAACATGCCGGTTTCCTCACGATGTTTGCCTTCACCGTTAGAGCACGTGTTTTTAAAGCACACATGATTTTCCAAGAAGAAAAATCAGAGGTGCGCGGCGGGGTTTGAACCCACGACCTTCGGAATGAAAGTCGAGTGTGCTCCCACTTAGCCAACACGGCTCTTACTGATTAAATTATGTGTGCTCTTAAATCGCTTTAACTGTGAATCTCTCTTAATATTACTTACGAGGGTACTTTTACAACAGAACTGTGATGTTAAAGTAATAACAGATATAAAGAGAGTTAACACGTTCCCTGTGCCGATGGGTCACCCATCGGTGGGGCATTTCAAAGTTCTGGTCGTACGTGCATGACTCACATAGGGGTCATTTATACCCTAATATAATATCCAAAAATTTTGGCTGCACTGGGAACGTGTTAAGACACCGAATAGCTAAAATCTTTACTACACTCTAAAGATAATTGCTCTAACTGAAAACAACGATTTAGATGTTTGAATATGTTAACAGGAGCAACTGGGCGAGGGTTTGGGCATGGAGGCGGAGAAGGCCCTGTGCGCGCTGCTCTGCTTCAGCACCGACAAGTTCATCAGAATCAAGTTCATCGAAGGATGCCTTGACAACCTCGCCAATCATAGGTAAACATTTTTAATGGCCAATCATATATATATTCTTTATTGATAACAGACCCTTGCCTGACCACAATCTCACCTGATAGTAAGGTTCGATGTGGCCGAAGATGGATCGCAGGGGTCTAGCTAGAAGGTACCTATTCACTCTTGTCTTGAAGAGACCCAGATTATTTTGCTTTTACGATTTACTGCTTGTGTCGTTGTGTCGCATCCTATTTCGCCCTTTTAAACTGTGTTGAATTTTCAGATCTGTACCAGTGTCGATTCGGCTCTTACCGAAATTGTTCTCGTCGTTTCAACAGCTACGCGGAATGGATATGCACCAAGTCAGTAGAAAATCAATAAAATTAAATTATTTTTTAACCCTACTTTAATTCAACGAAGATAATTTTGTTCAAGAAATTCTGGTTAACTTATGGTTAATGGTAAATACCATTTAACCATTATTCATAAGTTGACGGCAGTAGTAATAAGTAAGCAATAACGTGTGTATTGTGGATATAGTCTGAACCATACCACACCAGTGACTTTCCATGACCACAACCACGACCTACCAACCATAGTCCTTCGAGCCGGATTCAAAAATATTCCGTCATGTTAAAAAAATATATATATCTTCAAAACCGTATCACTCAGGAGATTTTATCACTGACTTTTTATTTGTAAGCACAAGCCGCCGAAACATTTTTACATAAGGACTAGGTATGCCCAAGTTCCATACAAAAACGATCATACCCTTGAATCCCTTTCCGCAGGTGGTAATGTGGGCGGAGAGAGAGAGAGGCATGATGCGCTTGTTGTTAGAAGACCTGCGACATTACATGCGGTCGCCGCGCGCACTGGGCTCGGACGCGGCGCAGTACATGCACATATCCGAGGTGACGGTGCGTCTGCACTTCCTCACCGCCATCTTCTCGCCCGTCGGCTCGCCGCAGAGCTTCAAGTGAGTGCCCGTAGACTGTAGCTGTCCTACTCACACTCGTCAACGAGTGCATCACAAGTTTGAACTAATTTAAGCACCTCAATATCGGTTTACTTGCTGATGTTATAATATCGTCTCAACAAAATTCACTATAGGTAGCAATATGTATACATAAATCTAAATTTATTTATCGTATTGCCAAAGATATCCACCATTAGGACATTATCAAATTCAGATAATCGGATTTTCCAAATTGTTCGATATGATCTAAACCGCTATCATAATTCTCATTGATTGCGTCAAGTATAAAATAGCTAGATTGACAGGCATTTCAAGTTCAGTCATGAAGCTCTTACTCGCGCTGTCAGCCGTACTAGCCGCGTCGAGCGCGCTGCCCGCGCCCGCGCCGCCCGTCGTCATCGGCGCCGACAACCTGGAGCTGGGTAACAATGGTTCCCGCGTGTACGGGCTCCGTAACGCCGGGCTCGCGGGCTTCGGCGCCGGCACCATCGGCGGCGCGGGCGGCGCCATCTGGACCGTGTGGGACGCCTTCGCGCTCCGCGACGCCCTCAACTCCGTCGCGCCCCGCATCATCTACGTACGCGGACGCATCGACCTCACCCCGCTCTGGACCAACGGCAGCCCCGGCGTCGCCTTGAACGCCGGCCCCTTCAAATCCATCATCGGCGGTGACGCTAACGCTATGATCTTCGGAGGAGGACTACGTTTCGTCAACCAGCAGCACGTCATCATCCAAAATATCAAATTCCACAATGCCATCTCGTACGCGCCCGGCGAGCGGCCGGACGGCAACGGAGGCATCATCGGACAGGTGGCGGGAGCCTTCGGTTCCGTCTGCAGCCTCGACATTAACGAGAGCGAGAGGTTTTGGATCGACCACTGCGAGTTCGCCGACGACCCCTGGAACGCCGCCGCCACGAGCAGCGACCGGCGCCGGCACAACGGTCTGCTCACCATCAAGCACCGCTCCAGCATGATCAGCGTCTCTAACAACGTCTTTAGAAACCACGACATGAACATCCTAGTCGGACACGCCGACGGTTACACCGCAGATATCAATAGATTGAAGGTCACCTTCTATCTCAACTGGTTTAGGGGAATCATCCAGCGCAGTCCTAGAGTAAGATACGGAGAGGTGCACCTTCTTAACAATTTGTACACTGATAACGTTAATTATGCTGTCGGAGTCGGTATGATGGCCCGCATTTACGGAGAGAGGAATGTATTCCGGAACACTGCTCGCGCTTGGCAACGCATCAACAATGACGGGGCTTTCTTCCACTTCAACAATTTGCTCATCAACAGCGGTCATGATTCGGTTTCGGGTCAAGTGAACTTCGTGCCCTCTCAGCACTACCAGTACACTCCCATGGGGAACAACCAAGTGGAAGCTCACGTCATGAGGTGGGCCGGTACGTGGTAAATGTATCTTCGATTAACGATTAACGTTTACTACCTATGAAGAAATAAATTATATATTTGTATAATAAAAAAGGTTATTGATTTATGAGTAATGAGTATTTATTTATATTCGTCGTATAAGCCTCATTCAATCAAGTTTTGAATCAGTCTCAGTTAATTATTCAATCAATCACTTGAATGGTAAATTGTACCTATCATGAATTTTTAAATCAATAAATACAGATCGCTAGATAAGATAATGCCAAAAATATTTTAATCCATCTGTATCATAACTCTTAGGTGCATAGATTATCAAAAATGATAATCAATATTTACGTGGTTATAACTACTGTGTGAACCCCATTATTATTATTATTTATATACAAAACTAGCTTTCCGCCGCGCGGCTTCTCCCGCGTTACTTTAGATTTTCCCGCGGAAAGATAAAAAGTACCCTATTTCCTTTTCCTGGTTCTCAAATACCTCTCCACCAATTTTCAATACAGTAAAATTACCAATGCGCTAAGAAGTCCATGTGTCCCAGCTGTAGGCACGTAAATATACACACCGGCAAATTTAGCGGAACACAACAAAAAGTCCATAATTTTAAAAATATGGGTTTAATTTAAAATCTACTTACTACACTTCTTTTGTTATTTCAAGTTTCATTTGTTTTAATTAAAATGAGATCACATTTAGAACAGATTTTGCGAGTAAAGGCTATTTGTGAAAAATTGTTCATTGTCAACATCATTCTCAGTATGCCTAGACGAGTAGAAACTTTAATATGAGCACGTGGAGGAAATACGCAATATTAATCACCATTTTTCTAATCTAATTAATTGTTATTAAAATATTAATTTTCACTATTCCCGGTTACATAAAAAGTACAAAAATGTTCAATTTTTCACTAATAGCCTTAACTTGCAAATCTTTTCTTAATCTGATCTCATTTTAATTTACACAAATTAACTTTAAATAATAAAAGAAGTGTAGTAAAGTAGATTTTAAATTAAAACCATATGTTTTAAATTATGGACTTTTGTTGTGTTCCGCTAAATTTGCCGGTGTGTGTATGTGTGCTTATGATCCAATTACATTAAGATGTTAATCTTATCTTTTGCTAAATCACCACTGAATAATTCGCCTGTATTGCATAATTTGATGCAATCCACTTTGATTGCCTCTTATTGTGTAGGTTATTTATATTTATCTATACTAATTATAAATGCGTCAGTGTGTGTGTCTGTCCGTTTTTCACGGCAAAATGCAGCGACGAATTGGCGTGTTTTTTTAAGTGGAGATCGTTGACTGAGATCGCAAGTCGCGTAGCGCAGTTTTGGGCAAAGCTCCTGAATATTTTGCATATACCATGTCCCACGGCAATTGTTTTCTAGACTTGGTAAAAGTAGATACAAGGCAATGTGTCTATGTTAACATAATAACTATAAAGTACTTCGTTATCATTATTTAGCTAATCACAAGGAAAAGGTACAAAAGTAATCAATAAAACTGTCAATTATAATAGTTATGCTATCAAGATTACGTAATTAATTAAAATATAATCCGAAAATATTTCACTGATAATTATGCGGATTTTATTATAGCAACCCCTATTACGTCTTATTTCTCGGCACGAGTCTCTCAAAAAGCACCCAGCATATTTCGAGGAGGATTTGGTTTAATCACCACGCTTTCCAGGCTGGTTGGTAATCGCAGTACGTTAAAGATTTATGTCATTTATTTCCATAAAATCCTAAAGATCACTTGGACACAGAACAGTTAGTACACAGAACTAACGTTGCTGCCTTATTCTGGTATATAAATCCCTGAATATGTCTGATGACATTCACGAAAAAGATAATGTCCACAGTATGTTTTTTCGTGAGTGTCGTGGTTACCTTTTAAGCCGGCACCACACCGTGAATCAGTTACGAAGAACTAAATAATTGTCCTGTTTCAGGCTGACAGTAGAACAGGTGGAGGAGTTATGGCAGTGTTTGGTGGTGAACGGCGACAGTGCAGTTGCGGATTGCCTCTACTCATGGCTGCTGTCGCACACCAAGTCCCCGGAGCAACATGCGCTCGGCCTAGAAGCGCTCAGGTTTCTGTACATTGAGAAGATGCCGACTTTGGATCCTGAGGTAAGAACTTAAACGAGACAAGCCATAATTTAGACAAAAATGATCAAAAATACCGTTTTCTTCTTAGATCAACCGTCTAGATCACAATAAATCTTTTGGATTTTATCTATACTAATTTAATAAAGCCGAAAATTTTGTTTGTTTGCTTGCACGCGGTAATCTCAGGAGTCCGATATGAACATTTATTTCAGTGTTAGATAGTTTATTTATCGAAGAAGGCTTTTGTTCGGGTAAACCGAACCGATTGGATTGATTAACTATTCCACGCGAAACAAGCCGCTTGCAAAAACTAGTTGAATATAAACTTACAAATACAAATCACTTTATTGTACACCAAAAACAAAAAACATGAATAAAAACACAAAAAGAGACACGTACAATGGGCGGCCTTATCGCTAAAGAGCGATCTCTTTAAGGCAACCTTTGGATGGAAAAGAGAGATGATATTTGAATAAGACCCCCTGTCTTATTCAAATATCATCTCTCTTACTGTACTAAAACTTAAAATTGTATTTAATTCACAGACAATAAGCGTAATGGGGCTGAGTCTCTACCAGCAGCTGTGCAACCTGGCGCGCATGGACCTCGGCAACTCCAGGGACTACCACCATCCGCATCTGCGCGCCATTGACCATCTGTGGAAGATCGCCTTACGAGCTAATAGCACTGGTGAGTGCCGAGTACAAGGAGGTTGTAGTGAAACGTAGCACTACTTGCATTCGGGGAGCATACTATGCAGAAGGTAGTGGTTATTGTTACTGCGCATCAAGAACAATTAATTCACAAATCAATCATATATTTAAATTCAATCAGCCAATAAGGTATATATGAATTCGACTTAAGAAATAAGCTGATTAAACGTGACATAGTCCAGTCAATTTATACAAAAAAATGAGGGTGAAGTTACATAAAGTCCCAACAAGCTGGATTTCTGTGAAATTGTTCAAATCATAATTATAAACAATGTCTAAAAGATCCCCATCATTCCACGTTAAGGAAAAAGTTTTATTCCAGGTTAAATGTCAAAAAATTTAGTTTTTCGCGATTTTCAGCAAAACGGTAAGTTTTATCATAAAAGTACCTAGGACAAAATTGTAGATCATGAAATTATCTATCAAAATGTATCAACACTTTTTTCTTACAAGCCACCGTTTCTGAGATATAACGGTTCAAAAAGTTATAAAAGTTGGCATGCACAAATTGTCAAGTTCCCGATAAGACGATGTGGTCGCTCAGCGACAAAGCCTTTTTCTTGTAATTAAATAAAAAAAATAAAAAAAATTTGTCAAGGCCGGTCGTGCTCTAATATTGAATCACAAACAACGGAGGATTCGTTTCGTTCCGACAAAGTATCATGCGATACATCGCTATTGACACAATTTAATAACTTTTTGAACATTTCATTTCATTTTGTAAACAATTTTTATAACTTTTTGAACCGTTATATCTCAGAAACGGTGGCTTGTAAGAAAAAAGTGTTGATACATTTTGATAGATAATTTCATGATCTACAATTTTGTCCTAGGTACTTTTATGATAAAACTTACCGTTTTGCTGAAAATCGCGAAAAACTAAATTTTTTGACATTTAACCTTGAATAAAACTTTTTCCTTAACGTGGAATGATGGGGATCTTTTAGACATTGTTTATAATTATGATTTGAACAATTTCACAAAAATCCAGCTTGTTGGGACTTTATGTAACTTGAAATGTTTAAATTGACTGGGCTAACAGTGATTGATAGCTTTGTTTATTCTTGCGCAATCAGGAAAATTACCATCTGGATATCTGGATCTAATATCAGAATTGAGAAAGGAGATTTAAATGATTTAGGGCTGATTTTTCAATCATCAGATAAAGGCTAACTGTTGAATAAATTTGACATTTTCCATACAATATGTCAAATTTATTCAACAGTTAGCATTTATCTGACGATTGAAAAATCAGCCCTTATTATTGAAAGAATTGTATATTTTATTGGTGTCTGTAATATGCAAGTAATATGAGTTGACATAAGAATAATAATTTTACTATGGGCGAAATGTAAAATAAAAAATCATCGATCGATTTTCCAGTTTTTATTATTTGTTTAGATGTTTCAATGGGAGCCATCCAATACCTCAACAGCTACTACATGGGCCAGCAACTTCAGCAAGAAGACGATTTCGTCGCCAAATGCATGTTCCACCTATCGTCCGCCGCCGAAAGACTTATATCAAAAAATCATAAGGAAGAAAATCTGTCAACGCCACCCAGTGAGGAAAAGGAGGAAAAGGCTGAAAAGCTTACTTTCTATGAACACATGACGGAGGAAGCGGCGTTGCAGTGCATTCAGAGGGCGCTGCTGTTGCTGAAAACACATTTAGATACCTTCAAACGACGGTAAGAACATTTAATTTTGTTGATGTTGTCTAGCCACGATTACTTTTAAAGTATGTTCAATTGTTCATATTTAATGTGATTTGTCCAAAATGCTTTATTAATATTGATTTATACACCAGGTATGCGTACCATCTCCGTAGATGGGCCCTAGCGGAGGCCGGGTCGTGGGAGATGACGACGAGTCCCCCCAACGCGGGCTCTGTGCGGCTGACGCTGCAGCCCGCGGGCGCCGGGCCGCGCGCCTCCATCATCATGCACCAGACGGACCTGGTCGCGCATCTACGGGCGCACGTGCATGTGTGGTGGGAGAAACAGGTCTGTAACTACACCCCCCCACACTTCCCCCCCCCTCTCTCTCTCCTAGCCGTACGTCCGCAACGCGCGTTTACTTTTTACTTGACCAAAATTTTAGGTACAGTCGGCCAAGTTTTAGTTTCAACTGGTAGAAGTTGGTCTACCAGTTTTGACAAAAGTTTCTGTGCCATGTAATGATCGATATGGTTGACTTTTCAAACATAATTTAACTGACATGACATACAAACGAATCATAACCGTAGCGTGGTGGACCACATTTTTGGCTGACTGTACCTAATTCCACATCTATTGTACAGATCCAAGGTGAGGAAGGAGTGACTTCACTGTCCACTGATGGCCCGCTTCGCATGATAACGCAAGGCCAGGAACTGACCATAGACTACGATGAGAGATCGCTCTATGACATGGGGTTTAAGGACAACCAGGTAAGATACAAATATAAGGAATGGCTTTACAAGTCAGTTTAAGGTTTTGTTACTTCTTGCTCTTAGATATTGTTATGTTGTCTCCCTCAAGATTTATGACAATCTCTGTAAAGAACAGTTTTTGTATTTATTATCAAATACTCAAGTTACAATACTAAATTATTTTATATATATAGCGTTGTCTGTCCATAGTTGGTGTTCGTATCGGTGGGCGTGGGCGGTCGCGGCGCGTGGGCGGAGTGGCCGTCCGCACAGCCGGCGCCGGCGCGGGCGCGGCTGCCCACCATGCTGCTGCTGGACCCCACCTACTTCCACCACCTGTTCACGCTCATGCAGGCCCTGGGACAGATGCGCGAGCCCGGCGCTAATGGGGTACGTACAGTTAGTGGCCGTCCGCGCAGCCGGCGCCGGCGCGGGCGCGGCTGCCCACCATGCTGCTGCTGGACCCCACCTACTTCCACCACCTGTTCACGCTCATGCAGGCCCTGGGACAGATGCGCGAGCCCGGCGCTAATGGGGTACGTACAGTTAGTGGCCGTCCGCGCAGCCGGCGCCGGCGCGGGCGCGGCTGCCCACCGTGCTGCTGCTGGACCCCACCTACTTCCACCACCTGTTCACGCTCATGCAGGCCCTGGGACAGATGCGCGAGCCCGGCGCTAATGGGGTACAATACAATAAAATATACTTTATTGCACACCAAAAAACAAAAACACTTTACAAAAAAATTTAAGAACATAAAAAAGTGTAACAATAGGCGGCCTTATCACACTGCTGCGGCTCAAAGACCCGAAGTTGATCATGGCCTCCGACACCAAAAACCGCCAGGCTGCTCTATCTATGTCATTGCTGACCAGGCATCGACTTGCAACTCCACGAGATCTTTTAGCACTTCGTCCTTCCAGCGGTACCGCGGGCGATCAATCGGTCTCCTGCGTACGCTCTTTTGACGGCACAATCATCTCCCATGCAAACTACATGCCCGAGCCACCGGAGTCTGGACGCTTTCGTTTCACCAATGATATTCGGCTCGGACAAAAGCTACAAGAGCAATTACAGCGCTGGTTTTCTGTGTTGTGTGTTTTTGGGAAAAACATTTTTTTTGTTCCATTAAATATTTAATTTCATAACATTTTACAAACTAAAGCGGATCTATTTTAGTATAAATCAGATTATTTGATTTCACGTAAGTAAATCTAAGATTCAGACTAACGATACCGCCCTATCACCTGCTAGTAAGCTGAGCATTAGATAACGGGTTTTCCTTATAGATTCTGTTATAGGTCTAGGTAGATTATTAGTAGAGATAGATATAAAATTGCAACACGGCCTAAGTAAAAAATTATGCCGTAATTAAAAGCTGCTGGCTTATTTCGATATGAGCCGATTGCAACCGACGGGCAATTATAAGACTTATAGTCTTATGTCCAGGTCATTTTGAAGTGAAATGATGTTAATTATTAACTTTTGTTCGCATTACTTATTTATACGTATAACTTTATCGATAATATCCTTCACAGGAGCCAGTGGCGCACACCAAAGCCCAACTGCTGTCCCGTCGCGTCTGGGACATACTGCAGGCTGTCCCCCTCAACCCTCAACTGCTCGAAGCCTTCCAGAACCCAATCGAAAGCAAACTACCAGAACTGCTAGACCCCACAAGCCCACAGAAACTCATGTACTCACTCCATATTGTGGACAAGCTGAGCTCAACTAACGGTGGTTGTCTGCCGGCTCTAATGTGTGCGAAAGAGGGTAGCACTGAAAAGACTGAGGAAGAGAAGGTCTGTGTCGAGAATTGGGCGGATGTGTTTGTGAAAAAAGGCGGGTTGCGGATACTCTATGATATCATGATGTCTGGTAAGATTTTAATTGTTTTAAAGTATCACGTGCATAATATCCTAGAGAAAATCAAAAAATGTTAAGAAAGGACAAGTCACGAAAAAAAGGTATAATAGTAATATAATTTGACTGAAAAATTATCATTTAAAGAACAAAAGACGTTTAATATCTGATTGAGTTTGATGATATTTTTCTGTAAAAACCAACACCTATCTTGATAGATACCCATACTTAGATGAATATGATAGTTAGTAAATTGATCTGATGAACTAACATTATCATTGAATGATTACTTTTTTAATGCTTTAATCACGACTTAGTGTCGAATTATCAATCGCTAATTATCTCTTTCTGAAGCTTTGTCCAATCAATTATCTGCCAGAAGATATAAGTTATGATATTAAAGGAAGTATTCATCATCATCATCATACATGACATTGTAATTATTTTGCAGTACAACACTTTGTTATTTAATAACATACACTATAGGAAGATACCGAAAATATATCATCTTATAAAGAACTATACATAATAACTAGAGCCGTTATCATGCTCATTATGTTATAAATGTGCATTCAAAAGAATCTGTACTTAAATAATTATCAGTGTCTAGTTGTATGTCTCAATATAGTCAATAGCAATATGTCATTTTATGTTATAGTACATAAATAAATATTATGATTCTTTTTTTTTTATGAGCCTAATGTGTCCCACTGCTGGGCCCCCATCCCTATCTGGCGCGATATCTTTCCAGTTTTTGTTATTTATTTTTTTTATTGACCTTATTGACCAAAATAGCATGCATTCTCTTACCAACATGGTTCCACAGGTGTACTACAGAGGAGCGATGACAACGAGTGGCGACAGGATTGCCTCGCGTTGTTGCTGCAGCTGCTGTGTCGTCTGGGCACGCTGCCCTCCGCGGACCCCTCGCAAACGCCCAAATTACACCCCGTGAGTTTACATATCCAAGTGCATCAACTTGGAGTGACATGTTTTATTTTAGACTTGATGAAAACCCGGCTTCGCTCGGGTAAAATTTGACGAAAATCGCCATAATCCGAATTTTGCGGATATATGTTGTCGACTCAAAATCAATATTTTTTTATGTTTTGTTATTCATATAAGGTTTTGATCCAGTACCCCTTGACATTATTAAAATAGATTGATATTTTAAGCATACATAAGAGTTTAAAGAAGAAAAATCCAGTGGTGCTTGGCGGGCCTTGAACTCGCGATCTTTGGAGTGACAGTCTAGTGTGCTCCCACTTAGCTAACACGGCTTTTATAAAATAATTAATTGTCAACTATATCTGAAATTAAGGTTGAATTTTGTTTCAGTCCTTGCTCTCCCTGATGAATGTGGAAGACACGACTGAAAGAATGATCTCAATACTTTGCGAAGCTGCTTCTGTTAAGGAGCCCACCACTTACAAGACTGGATTCTGGGGACGTGCTCAGGTATTGTTTATTATTAAGTTTTGTAAATATACAATTCAAACTTTTGCCGAAAAAATAGAATATATAAGATTAAAATGCAAATAAAAATTTGTGGTTTTGAAGGTTGTGGTCAATTATAAAACGACAAGGGATTTGGTTATGTTAGGAATTGTCCTTACCGCCTTAGCTGCCTATTTTTGACCTTGGCTTGTGCTTTACAATCTTAATTGTCTGTATTTGTAAAAAGCTGGCTTGAGCTTTTTACAAATACAGACCATTAAGATAAGGTCCAAACTTAAGTGGTGTCCTTGCGTTGTTTGGCCTATCATAATTGATCTTTGTTACGGGACCTCTTGCGTCAGCGTAATAAAAAAATAAATATATAAAATAATATCTATATTATTTATTTATAAAAACATTAATAGAATCCATATATGCCTTTTACCTAAATCACAGACCAGTAATTAATACCATAAGATAGGCTGAACTGAAAGTAGATTAAAGCATTCTTTACATGTTTTTAAAGTGATTACATTACTTAGGTATAAACATGAGATCAATATCATATAGATAAAGTTCTGATGCAACATACCCATATCCGTAATCATACATGTTTGTCACGATTAGAGATTCCGAGTGAAGTGGGTTCGTATCCTGTTTTTGACAAACAGTTACGTTGATTTTTATGCCTTTTTCTAATAGTTTGATACAAACACCGCCCGAGCTCGGCGATGCTGCTTTGAGCATAAGGATAGCAAAAACAAGACTAGAGCTGTGTTTAGTAAATTCCTTTACTTATGGACTTACTGAGGCCTGACGTTACTAACCTTTTAGAATAGCCAGACCCCTTAGGCCGGGACTCCACCAAAACAAAGATGTGAGATGTGCTGGCGTTCTGTGTTTTTCAGCGTTGAGTACGCATTCTCACACGAATGGCTGATGTTGCTAACTGCACGCCGCCCATATCTCTCGTGCAGCTTACAAATATTGCAGAGGAGATGTATCAATAACACAATTCTAATGGTTGTTTAAAAAATATCTCATCTCCGCTATTCTCGTCTCCGTTTTGGTTTTCCCGGCCTACGCGTTTCTAACTTTTTTTTGTGTTTTTGATTATTTAGTTATTGGTATGGTCCTTACCTTACACCTACTCAAAACAGAAAACTGACAACAACGAGATTCTTTGGACCTTCTTTTACCCAAATCGGGGTTCCTGTTAATTTTAAGTTACTTATTTAGATATCTACCAACACTTAAAAATAGGAAATAAAAAGGTTTTTTTTATTTTATTCATATTATGATCCTTCCGTAGGTGGTCCAACACGCGTTCCGCATGTGTGTGTGGTGGGCGCGCGGCGGCGGCGACGCGGTGGCGCTCGCCTGGTCGCTGCGCCGCGCCGCGCCGCGCCTGCTGCTTGATGACGCCGATCCCGCCGTGAGTTCACACAACTTGGAACTTTACTCTTGTTCTATTCATGTACCTACTGCCTTTTGTTCTTTTGTGCTTTCATTGATTCAGTTACATAATGTGATTTCCTTATTTCTTAATAAGTGCACTGGGTCAATTAAGTTAGACACCCATTGTACTTCTTACGTGTTTACTACTACTACTAGTGATTAATAGGTGTATCGGTGCAGGTGAGACGCGAGGCCGGCGGCGCGCTGTACCGGCTGTGCTCCGGCGGCGAGGTGGCGGTGCTGGCGCCGCTGCTGCAGCTGCTGCTGGAGCACCTGCCGCGCGCCGCCGACATGCGCCCGCATGCCACGCACAACCATCACCACCACCATGAGGTGAGTGATAGGTGTATCGGTGCAGGTGAGACGCGAGGCCGGCGGCGCGCTGTACCGGCTGTGCTCCGGCGGCGAGGTGGCGGTGCTGGCGCCGCTGCTGCAGCTGCTGCTGGAGCACCTGCCGCGCGCCGCCGACATGCGCCCGCATGCCACGCACAACCATCACCACCACCATGAGGTGAGTGATAGGTGTATCGGTGCAGGTGAGACGCGAGGCCGGCGGCGCGCTGTACCGGCTGTGCTCCGGCGGCGAGGTGGCGGTGCTGGCGCCGCTGCTGCAGCTGCTGCTGGAGCACCTGCCGCGCGCCGCCGACATGCGCCCGCATGCCACGCACAACCATCACCACCACCATGAGGTGAGTGATAGGTGTATCGGTGCAGGTGAGACGCGAGGCCGGCGGCGCGCTGTACCGGCTGTGCTCCGGCGGCGAGGTGGCGGTGCTGGCGCCGCTGCTGCAGCTGCTGCTGGAGCACCTGCCGCGCGCCGCCGACATGCGCCCGCATGCCACGCACAACCATCACCACCACCATGAGGTGAGTGATAGGTGTATCGGTGCAGGTGAGACGCGAGGCCGGCGGCGCGCTGTACCGGCTGTGCTCCGGCGGCGAGGTGGCGGTGCTGGCGCCGCTGCTGCAGCTGCTGCTGGAGCACCTGCCGCGCGCCGCCGACATGCGCCCGCATGCCACGCACAACCATCACCACCACCATGAGGTGAGTGATAGGTGTATCGGTGCAGGTGAGACGCGAGGCCGGCGGCGCGCTGTACCGGCTGTGCTCCGGCGGCGAGGTGGCGGTGCTGGCGCCGCTGCTGCAGCTGCTGCTGGAGCACCTGCCGCGCGCCGCCGACATGCGCCCGCATGCCACGCACAACCATCACCACCACCATGAGGTGAGTGATAGGTGTATCGGTGCAGGTGAGACGCGAGGCCGGCGGCGCGCTGTACCGGCTGTGCTCCGGCGGCGAGGTGGCGGTGCTGGCGCCGCTGCTGCAGCTGCTGCTGGAGCACCTGCCGCGCGCCGCCGACATGCGCCCGCATGCCACGCACAACCATCACCACCACCATGAGGTGAGTGATAGGTGTATCGGTGCAGGTGAGACGCGAGGCCGGCGGCGCGCTGTACCGGCTGTGCTCCGGCGGCGAGGTGGCGGTGCTAAATAAAATAAAAAATAAAATTAAATACAATAAAATTAAATAATGGTTAAATATGTAATATTTTTTAGATTGTCCACCATCACTCTGAAGAAGGGAAAGAACCCTACGGGCCGGCGTGTCGAGATTACTTTTGGCTCGTTTGTAGACTCATTGACGGTCTTCCTGAAGACTTCTTCAAAGGTTAGTGTCTGATACAGTAATTTCCGATTGCCGGGAATATATCCCACGTAATTAAGAACTGTGTTACTTTTTCGTAACATCGATGTTCGATGCATTTTATTCAGAAGGTGCAACATCAGAAGACAGTGGCGCCCCCGATCTGAACGAGCTCTGCGAACAGATCCGCCAGAACCTCGAGAAGCGGGAAATAATTGAGAAACGTACAGAACCGTGCACCCCTGACGACGGACTGTACGGCCAGCTCAGCCTACTGCAGCACCTCATGAAGCACCCGCTACGGTTCAAGACTTCGGAGCAGGGCGCCATGACACTGGAAATGGTAAGTATCCTTAACTCAACCTTAAATACTTAATTTTAGAGGGTTTTTTTATTTATGTACTACCAAGTTGGCAGACAAGCATGCGGCCCACTCGTTGGAGAGCGGTTACCGCAGCTTATGGACGCCTGTAGCATCATAAATGTTACCTGCGTGCTGCCGAACCCTTTAAATGCTTCAGAATACCCTTTTTGAATAAACCCATGCTATAGTCCTTTGGGAAAAACCTTGGAACCCTGAACTTAACCATTGTTTAAGAATGACTTATCAGTATTTAAGATTACTTCAGTTGGTTTACAAATGGCAAGTTGGCGTAAAATGTTTCATGCTGTGTTTTGCTTTACTGCTGAGTTTGTCGGCAGTAAAGCAGAACACAGCATGGTAAAGAGCAAAAAATAGTACGGAAATATTCGCAGGTGTTCGGTTTCCTGTTCGACGTGCCCACGCCCGACCGGCGCAACCTGCCGAAGTGCAAGGCGCAGAAGTCCCGCTCGGCCGCCTACGACCTGCTCATAGAGCTGGTCAAGGGCGCGCCCGACAACTACATGGTGCTGCATCACAAGCTGATGCAGCATCATAAACCAGGTAAGATAATGAACCTTTATTCCAGGTTGGTTAGCGAAATTACGGAATTGATGTCTCGTTCATAAATCAACGCATTAATTTTTTTTCTCTAATTATTTTCGAGGAGCCTCTAGCTATTCTCTTGGGTCCGCTAGTGATCTGGCACAATTAAAAACGTGTGCTATCCAACTGAAATTCCTTGGTTGGTTGGTCTTTTCTCCTGGGTCCGCTAGTTATGAGACACAATTAAAAACGTGACCTGTTCCAACTGATATTCGTTGGTAGAAGCTTCAGCATTGTTGTTCGAAACCTACAGGTCTCCTAAACAACGCGACCCCGCTAACAACGTACCCGTGGGACTACTGGCCGGCGGAGGAGTCCCGCTCGGAGTGCGGCTTCGTGGGGCTCACCAACCTCGGCGCCACCTGCTACATGGCGTCCTGCATGCAGCACCTGTACATGATGCCGCAGGCGCGCGCCGCCGTGCTGCGCGCTCAGCCGCAACACTCGCGACACGCCCCCACCCTGTCCGAGATGCAGCGCATGTTCGCCTACCTCATGGTGAGTCGGTGACGTCACATCACGTCATGTCGCACATGACGATGTACACGCCACGAGATGGCGCTATAATAAATGTTGTGATTCATTCTAATTTCTGCGGAAGCCTACATGGGCGAGTCTGACTCGCTCTTGGCCACTTTTTTATTATACACATAAATAACACCTAGACACCCGGAACAAAATTTTCTATCTGCAGATCATAAAAATTTTTGTTCCGAGGAGGTATCGAACCCGCAACCTCCTGCGTCGTAGGCGGACCTTCCGCCCGCTGCGCCACAGAGGTCGTCAACACCTGTACATGATGCCGACTGTACCTGTACACATGCTGACTGTACCTATACACATGCTGACGAGTGACATGTACCCCACAGGAGAGCGAGCGCAAAGCGTACAACCCCCGCAGCTTCTGCAAAGTGTACCAGATGGACCACCAGCCGCTGAACACGGGCGAGCAGAAGGACATGGCGGAGTTCTTCATCGACCTCGTGTCCAAGCTGGAGGAGATGACGCCGGAGCTGAAGACGCTGGTCAAGACGCTGTTCTGCGGCGTGCTCAGTAATAATGTCGTTTCTTTGGTGAGTCACTGCAGTCTTGTCATCTTGCTTTGTATTTTGTGCACTACCTGTCTCACTAGGCCTAGACCAGGATAACACATGTGACTAAAAATAAACTGCTCTAATTTTCGAACTCGAGAAATGAACGAGAAATGCAAGTGAAATTGAATTGTACGGCGGACTAATTTTTTACTTGACTTTTAGTTTTTATTTTTTAACGATTTTTTCTTCACTGGATACAAAGGGTTACTTTCGGAATAATGAGAGTGGGAACAGCTTTTTTTACTGAATTGTTTTCCAACGTGAAATTTGTTACAAATTAAATCATCATACCTTAACGACGTATGATAAAATTATGAATGTTTTTTCCTCTAGGACTGTTCGCACGTGTCAAGAACACTGGAAGAATTCTACACCGTCCGCTGCCAAGTGGCCGACATGAGGAACCTCCACCAGAGCCTCGACGAGGTCACCGTCAAGGACACGCTAGAGGGAGACAACTGCTACACTTGCTCGCAGTGCTCCGCTAAAGTGCGAGCGGAGAAGCGGTGAGTTTATCAGCTCCTTAATTATGACTTAAACTTCGTATCAATTGAATGTTTTTTTTTTAGTTTCTGATTTTTAGGGCACCTTAGTGGGCTCCAATGATTTTTGATGACAAAAAAAAGTTGATCAGGAAAAAAAAAATAAGAAGATAGAAAACAAGATGGAAATTGTTAACAATTCCGAATCAGATTATCATCTAAAGTAATATTGGCTTTACCTTTGCTCTTAGTATACGCACAATCAATGCCCACGCTCACACTCCGCCACACCGGTGTGAAAGCACGAGCGTACGTCACGTGCCTTAATAGTGTTAATATTTGTTCGTCAGGGCATGTTTCAAGAAGCTGCCGCGCATTCTGTGCTTCAACACGATGCGGTACACGTTCAACATGCTGACGATGCTGAAGGAGAAAGTAAACACGCACTTCTCCTTCCCGATGCGGCTCGACATGTCCGGATATGTGGAGAAACACTTGATGCCGGCGCAGTATCAAGGTAATACACGGGTTATGACTATTTCACTTTCAAAATGTAACAACGGGATTTACTCAAGTATTTACAATCTCGAAGTTTCGACCACAACAAGAGAAGTCTTTTTCAGGAGGGTTATTACTTCTTCTTCTTCTTCTGAGTTTATGGCTATAAATGTCTTTGGATAGTGAAGTGAGCAAGGGATTATTGTAACGCCAATTTGTACCGACCCTATTAGTAAAGATAAGACCAATTTTCAAGAAGATCAAATCATTTTCAATTTTGTAAATACTAATATTTTGTTTGCAGAGGAAAAGAGGAAGTCAGCTGAGAAGAAGGAAGGCGACAGCAGCCCCACCGAGGACACTGAAGAGGAGTTTGAAGAGCATTATGAGTGAGTTTTACCCAAAGTCGTCAATTTCATCTTTTCGGAAAATACTAAAAAAGTTGACAGAAAGGCTTTAAACTGGCGTATCTTTCACCTTGAGGATCTTTAATCAAATGGCCTCTTTCTCGATTAAAAGAGATTTTTTTTATTCGTGCAGGTACGAACTAATAGGCGTGACAGTCCACACGGGCACGGCGGACGGCGGCCACTACTACTCGTTCATACGAGACAGGCAGCACGAGCACCACGACCGCTGGCTGCTGTTCAACGACGCGGAGGTGAAGACGTTCGACCCCGCGCATCTGGCGGCCGAGTGCTTCGGCGGGGAGATGACGGTCAGTCATGCACTGTGAACCTTAGTTATAGTGCACACTGCCACTCGTTCATACGAGACAGGCAGCACGAGCACCACGACCGCTGGCTGCTGTTCAACGACGCGGAGGTGAAGACGTTCGACCCCGCGCATCTGGCGGCCGAGTGCTTCGGCGGGGAGATGACGGTCAGTCATGCACTGTGAACCTTAGTTATAGTGCACACTGCCACTCGTTCATACGAGACAGGCAGCACGAGCACCACGACCGCTGGCTGCTGTTCAACGACGCGGAGGTGAAGACGTTCGACCCCGCGCATCTGGCGGCCGAGTGCTTCGGCGGGGAGATGACGGTCAGTCATGCACTGTGAACCTTAGTTATAGTGCACACTGCCACTCGTTCATACGAGACAGGCAGCACGAGCACCACGACCGCTGGCTGCTGTTCAACGACGCGGAGGTGAAGACGTTCGACCCCGCGCATCTGGCGGCCGAGTGCTTCGGCGGGGAGATGACGGTCAGTCATGCACTGTGAACCTTAGTTATAGTGCACACTGCCACTCGTTCATACGAGACAGGCAGCACGAGCACCACGACCGCTGGCTGCTGTTCAACGACGCGGAGGTGAAGACGTTCGACCCCGCGCATCTGGCGGCCGAGTGCTTCGGCGGGGAGATGACGGTCAGTCATGCACTGTGAACCTTAGTTATAGTGCACACTGCCACTCGTTCATACGAGACAGGCAGCACGAGCACCACGACCGCTGGCTGCTGTTCAACGACGCGGAGGTGAAGACGTTCGACCCCGCGCATCTGGCGGCCGAGTGCTTCGGCGGGGAGATGACGGTCAGTCATGCACTGTGAACCTTAGTTATAGTGCACACTGCCACTCGTTCATACGAGACAGGCAGCACGAGCACCACGACCGCTGGCTGCTGTTCAACGACGCGGAGGTGAAGACGTTCGACCCCGCGCATCTGGCGGCCGAGTGCTTCGGCGGGGAGATGACGGTCAGTCATGCACTGTGAACCTTAGTTATAGTGCACACTGCCACTCGTTCATACGAGACAGGCAGCACGAGCACCACGACCGCTGGCTGCTGTTCAACGACGCGGAGGTGAAGACGTTCGACCCCGCGCATCTGGCGGCCGAGTGCTTCGGCGGGGAGATGACGGTCAGTCATGCACTGTGAACCTTAGTTATAGTGCACACTGCCACTCGTTCATACGAGACAGGCAGCACGAGCACCACGACCGCTGGCTGCTGTTCAACGACGCGGAGGTGAAGACGTTCGACCCCGCGCATCTGGCGGCCGAGTGCTTCGGCGGGGAGATGACGGTCAGTCATGCACTGTGAACCTTAGTTATAGTGCACACTGCCACTCGTTCATACGAGACAGGCAGCACGAGCACCACGACCGCTGGCTGCTGTTCAACGACGCGGAGGTGAAGACGTTCGACCCCGCGCATCTGGCGGCCGAGTGCTTCGGCGGGGAGATGACGGTCAGTCATGCACTGTGAACCTTAGTTATAGTGCACACTGCCACTCGTTCATACGAGACAGGCAGCACGAGCACCACGACCGCTGGCTGCTGTTCAACGACGCGGAGGTGAAGACGTTCGACCCCGCGCATCTGGCGGCCGAGTGCTTCGGCGGGGAGATGACGGTCAGTCATGCACTGTGAACCTTAGTTATAGTGCACACTGCCACTCGTTCATACGAGACAGGCAGCACGAGCACCACGACCGCTGGCTGCTGTTCAACGACGCGGAGGTGAAGACGTTCGACCCCGCGCATCTGGCGGCCGAGTGCTTCGGCGGGGAGATGACGGTCAGTCATGCACTGTGAACCTTAGTTATAGTGCACACTGCCACTCGTTCATACGAGACAGGCAGCACGAGCACCACGACCGCTGGCTGCTGTTCAACGACGCGGAGGTGAAGACGTTCGACCCCGCGCATCTGGCGGCCGAGTGCTTCGGCGGGGAGATGACGGTCAGTCATGCACTGTGAACCTTAGTTATAGTGCACACTGCCACTCGTTCATACGAGACAGGCAGCACGAGCACCACGACCGCTGGCTGCTGTTCAACGACGCGGAGGTGAAGACGTTCGACCCCGCGCATCTGGCGGCCGAGTGCTTCGGCGGGGAGATGACGGTCAGTCATGCACTGTGAACCTTAGTTATATATATTGGTGTTCCTTATAATAAATAATGGACTGGATTAGTACACACTGCTACTCGTTCATACGGGACTGACGAGTTCATGCTGTTCAACGACTGTTTAAGTTTTTCAATTTTACACCAGAGGCGCTTTTAAGATACCATACAAATTACTAATTAGTTTTTTAGTCACTTATACTCGACAGACTGATATCTCCTACTCGTAACACAAGCTTCGATCGCTTACCACGGGGCGTTGTTGTATGACGTATCCAATATTAATTTATTTTAAATAAATTTATCATGTTTCAGAGTAAAACATACGACTCTGTGACGGACAAGTTCATGGACTTTTCGTTCGAGAAGACGAACAGCGCGTACATGCTGTTCTACGAGCTGAGTCCGCCGCGCGCCGCCCGGGGCTCCGACAGCGGCGTACAGGAGGAGGCTCAGGTTAATATACTATACCTAAATACTATTATAACAAGTTCGCACTATTCCACTGCAAGGCAAAGACCGCCTTTCTCTCCTTCCATTCTTTGCGAAACGCTGTGATAGGTCATTCACTGTGTATTACTATTTCACGCAAATGCATTTAATGAAACCTTAGGCTTAGAATAACAAAGGTTTCACATCAAAATAACAAATGGGCTTACTATTTTTGCGGAAAGAATAGGCTAGTAAATTCTTTTCCTACTCATATTACCATAAATTTTTATTATCATAAGTTTTTCCTTAATATTTTAACCTTTGTCCAAGCTTACCCGACCACACATTGTTTGACTCATATAAGCATGTATCCTGGACAAAACCGATTCCAACAAATAATTAACCAAAATACCGTATTTCAGTCGTCATCAGCGGCAGAAGAGAGCACGTCAGTGGAGCGCCGCGCGGAGGCGAGCGCGGCGCGCGTGCAGCTGCCCGCCGACCTGCTCAAGTGGATCTGGGACGACAACATGCAGTTTCTGCACGACAAGAACATCTTCCAGCACGCTTATTTCACGTCAGTATTGCCATAGATAATAGAATAACAAGATATGAGAAAAAAAATTGCTGGACAATTTACACAGCGACATCTAGCCAAATGGTAAGCTCGAAGCTTGTGTTACGGGTGCTAGATTTCTGATATACTTAAAATAATATACATACATAGATAGATATTTTTTATTATACATATATATATATAAACATTCAGACACTCAGAACAGATATCTGCAGATCATACAAATTCTTGTTCCGAGGCCGGAATTAAACCCTCAACCTCCTGCGTCGCAGGCAAACAATAAACATCAATTTTTTTGTTAACAATAAACATCAACTAAATGTAGAGTCTTCCTAATTATTATTCTACAGACACAGATCCCTAGTTTTGTGACCCTGACGTGATAATAAAATGTTGAAATTGTTGCAGATTCATGGGTCAGATGTGCAGCTCCGTGCCGCAGTCGCTGATGACGCTGAAGCCGGAGGTGACGGACATCGCCGCGCGCCTCTCCACCTCGTTCTTCATAGAGACGTTTATTCACGCTAAGGAGAAGGTAGCACTTTTCACATACATCATGTATTCATGGTTCAAGATAGTAGTCATTAATAATATCCGTACCTTTACCATGAGTTGTTATAGTTAAATCGCCTGACGTTACTACAGCGGTTACGTAGAGCCCGCGCCACATTTCAAGTCTTACAGTTACAGTATTAGAACCGTTAATATCTAGGCAAGCAGCGCCACGTCTAACGGACTTGCGTGGTCTAAATACGCAGTACAATTAGCTTTTTGAATAAGCATTTTAGTACCCAACCATCCGCTAGAGGCGCTGTTCAAGTTTTCATACTTTTTTCTGAAGTCGCTAGCGAGTGTAGATTGCTAGAACTCATGGTAGAGATACTGTATTTACTCGTAACGTAACCACGCTTTGGCGATGAAAATAGCCTACATTACTTTGTCCTAATAACTCTTCAGGTATCTTTAAATTGAGTTCACACATACATTCTGTTATAGAATAGAATAGAATAGAAAATGCTTTATTGCACACCACAAAAACAGAAACACACAATACACACTTAAAACTAAAACATTTGGAGTACAATGGGCGGCCTTGTTATATTATGTTATGTATTTTCAGCCGACAATGGTATCATGGGTGGAGCTGGTGACTAAGCAGTTCAACGCGTCGGCCGCGGCGTCCGAGTGGTTCCTGGGACACATGGCAGGCGACACGTGGTGGCCTATGCAAGTGAGTTACTGCGGCGGCGACAAGAGATAGACAAAACAAGAGAAATACGAGAGCAAATTTTATACAAGGTGGTATAGATGATCCAGTCTAAAAATGAACTCCCCTCCACAAAACCGTGATAATTTCAACGTGTGAGAGGAAATACTTATTGCATCACTATACTTGTGTGCGTGCTACAACTTTATTGTAACATTGGCTCATCTGTCTGTCAAAGTGATACCGTTTGCTTATACGTTAATGAACATCCAATGACAAAGATCAATTTATGTGTGTTGTATCTATACACCTTTTTGCATGTACGTGTAACCGCGGTGGAGGGGCGTTCAGTTTAAAAATGGTTTTACTATACACCTTATTTATAATGGGTATATAAAGCCGAGGCGTGCACGTTGACCGCAGCGAAGAGAATACAATGCAGAAGAAAGTTAAAAAAACACATTTTCAGAAGAAAAATATCTTCAATAGTTTTTCTTACCGTTGACAACCCTAGAATGAAACGCAACTGCGAATGAATTAGTGATTAGCTCCGTCTCACACACACAAAAATAGATTTTACATATTAATGTCAAAAAATAGATTCTTATAATAATTTTGTTTCAGGTATTAATAAAATGTCCGAATCAAATGGTCCGGCAAATGTTTCAAAGGCTTTGTATGCACGTTATTCAGAGGCTCAGGTAATATACATTTTTCATAGGATTTTTTCTAAAATTACATGAACATTCTGTGTCATAAAGTTGTAACTCTTTTGCAGATCTAGTCATTGTGCGTTGTACCTGCAAGGTATGGAGGAGGGGGAAGATAATAGCAAGTTGGGCGATGCGAGTTGTGTTACTAGGTTTATAAGGATGTTGTTATCATTAGTAAGTATTTTTTTCATTACGAAATCAAATCTTGATAAATCTCGATGGGTTAAAGTTCTGTTCAATTGAGATTTAACGTTAACTGGATAGAAATTAGTAGCTTAGGTCAATCGGAATTTAAAAGCAATTATTTTCTAGATGGAAAACGGGGCAAGGTCCCATTTAAGGCACTTAACAGAATACTTCAGCTTACTGTACGAGTTCAGTAAGATGGGCGAGGAAGAAGGAAAATTTATGCTGCGGATCAACGCAATCAGCAGCATGGTTAACTTCTATCTGGGACAAAATAATAGTGTGGTAAGTTTTTTTTTTGTGATATTTTATAACTCTGCTGACTGGGTTATATTAAACAAATATCATGTCGGTTGAATGTCATAAGATCTTATTTGACCATTCAATATTATTTTCTCTATTAAAAGGCTTTACTTCATTCTCATGTTTTTTATTCAATAGAAATAATCAATTTAGTTTTGTATAAAGCTCTCAAACATGACTCTACCTACACAGCCGGAATCACCGGTGGAAGAAGCAAGCGGTAGCGGGAGCGGGAGCGGTAGCGGGAACGTGGAGAGCGCCGGCGACAAGCTGCGTCCCGGAGCTCTCGACAAGATGGTGGCGCTAGTGGCCGGGCTCGTGGAGCGGTCACGTGACGCCGCCGGCCTCGTGGCGCTAGACGAGCCCGACGCTAAGGCGCTACTGCATGCCAAGGTATAATAGCACAAGGTTCATCATCAACATCATAGGTGTAACTAGACAAGATGGCGGCGCTAGTATAACTCCTCTCTAATTGACACTTGAATCCTCAACAGATCTTAGTTTACAAGGGGTTTGTGGAAGTTGAAGAACAGTTTACCTTTGTTACCCATTTATATTATTTTCCTTACTTTGGACCCTTACCTTTAAGACACAATTTAGTGGCGGATGGGAGTGGAAAGTTGTAGAGCTAAATGTACAGGGTGATTGGTAGATGGGTGCAAAGCTTCTAGGGGATGGTAGTGTGGACTATTTGGAACCATTTAAGCCATAGTTGTCTTAACCGAAGTCGGACTATTTTTTTTTTATGAATTTTTTACGGGATACAAGGAAAATACCCAAAATTTTACAGTTAGTTGCTAATAACTGCCAGTTTAAAAGGCCAGTTAATTATTTTTTGTTTAATTTAAGTTAAACTATGTGTAAGCAATCTACCAAAACTTGTTGTTAGGTATCTGAGTCATTAGCCATTTTTTTACAGACATTTCAAACTTACGAAAATGTTCTGCGATTTACGAAAACCATTTTTGACGTTGTTTAAAAAAAAAACTAATGGTGCTATTTTTGTTCAAACCTTTTTAAAAACATGTGTGGTTATTACTCTTTCTTTTGGGGTATTAATTAAGAGGATATCTCAAAAAATTTTGAAATTATGATACAAAAACCAAATTGAGCGAGAAAATTTAAGCCAACTTTAATGAAAAAAAGCAAATTACCGAATTGCTGAAAGTGGCATAAATAAGTGGTTTATGCGTGTATGACTCCAGATTCAGAGATAATAAGATAAGCAGACACAATTCTAAGGTCGAGGAATAGATTTTGGCAGCATTCTAAGCGGATCCTACTACCATCACTAGCGTAGTAGCTCAAAATCTTAACATTTCACAATAGAAGAGTGTATGTGGAGTATGCACAAAAATGATAACTATTTACTCCATGGCCCGGGTCTGCCAGGTTTGGAAGAGCAAGATACCGGGAAAATAATCCAATTCTGCCGTTTTCTCCTCAACAGAGACATCAACGCATCTTCAATGCGTGATTCTTAAAATCAATCTTGTGGACAAATAAAAGTAACTTTTCCAGAGAGGGCATAACAAACTTTTACAACCTTCACCAACAGGCCAACAAGGGCAGAAATCCATACTGGAAAAAGCAGGTGTCAGTACAGAGGAAATTCTCTGTCAGTGTGTGGGCTGGAGTAATTGGCAGAACTTTGATTGGGCCCCACTTCTTACCAGATACCTTAAATGGTAATAATTATTTGGGATTTCTTCAAAACGATCTTCCAATGCTCGTAGAGGTGTCCTAATATTTAAAACTGACCAACTGACGTTAGGATTGTGTCTGCCTGGGTTGACTCCAGATTCCACGTGGTGTATGTCACTTTCAGCAATTCGATAATCTGCCTATTTTTTCATTAAAGTTGCCTTGAATTTTCTCCCTCAATTTGGTTTTTGGATCGTAATTTCAATATTTTTTGAGATATTCGCTTAATTGATACCTCAAAAGAAAGAATAATAACCACACATGTTTTTAAAAAGGTTTGAACAAAAATAGCACCATTCGTTTTTTTTTTAAACAACGTCAAAAATGGTTTTCGTAAATCGCAGAACATTTTCGTAAGTTTGAAATGTCTGTAAAAAAATGGCTAATGACTCAGATACCTAAGAACAAGTTTTGGTAGATTGCTTACACATAGCTTAACTTAAATTAAACAAAAAATAATTAACTGGTCTTTAAACTGGCAGTTATTAGCAACTAACTGTAAAATTTTGGGTATTTTCCTTGTATCCCGTAAAAAATTCATTAAAAAAAAATAGTCCGACTTCGGTTAAGACAACTATGGCTTAAATGGTTCCAAATAGTCCACACTACCATCCCCTAGCAGCTTTGCACTCACCTACCAATCACCCTGTATATCTGAAGGAAAATAAATATTTCTGCTGCAAAAAAAGATTGCCTGTAATAGTAAAAGTCTTACATTATAAGTTTCTTCTGCAGGGTTTCCCGTTCATCTATCAGCAAACGCGAGACTGTTTGAACCTGCAACAAACGCGCTCGCTGATATTCGCGCTCTGTCGCTGGAACGAACCGCTCGCAGAGAAGATCGTTAGCATGATCTTTCAGGGCATCGCGAAGCATACAGAGGTAAATATGGAAAAGCTGATGGAAACGTTGTTTAATAATACGAATATTTAGCTATTCATTTGTTTAACTAACATGAGATTCCCTTATTTTTTTATGCCACTGTCTCTATTATTTGCCCATAGAGTTGTGGTCCATTCTTCAAGCTGCTAACTCTGTTAGTGGACGGCAGCGGCGCAGGCGCGGGCGCGACGGGCGGCCTGCCTTGCTTCACGCAACTGGTCATTGCCCACTTGTGGGACGTGGCCGATGTGTGTCCACACGCCGCGCTGGAGTGGCTAGCTTTACAGGTAATCTAGTTTAGATTTTTGTATCTTTAGACATAATTTCACCACTCTCTGTTTGTTAGTTTAACATCCTGCTATGTTTAATGACGGACAGTTTATGTATATCGATGGACTGTTAATTACTTAATGGGATGTTAAACTAACAAACAGAGAGTGGTGAAATTAGGTCTTATCATGATAATAAATGCTGAAAAATGCTTGTTATGTTCACTACTGTAAAAGTAATTGTAAAAACTTATTTAAAATCTTAATTTAATTTCCCTAGGTGCCGCGAAACAAAGCCGCCCACGCATGGGCGTTGCGCACCGCCGAGCTATGGGTGGAACTACAACTGTTGTCAGCCAGCGCGGCGCGCGTGCGAGCCGCGGCCGCGCTACTTTTGGTCGCGCTGGTGCCCTCGCAGCACTTCAGAGCCGGCTACTCGCGCTCGCGCCCGCACCACCCCGCCAAGCTGCCCGACACGGCGCATCACACGCTGCATCAGGTACACTAAGGAATTAATGACACAGGAATTAATGATCAAGAAATATATCTACGTAAAATCCACCATTTAATAGTTCCCATCCACCCAAAGGTTGCCTGGAAGAGATTGCGCTTTTAGCGATAAGGCCGCCAATTATCCCATTATTACTTTATGTATTTCCTACTTTTTATGTTATTGTGTTTTTATTATCTGTACAAAAAGGAATTATATCTCTCTAAAAGCCCAAGTTCATCCCCTCCACAACAATTTTGATGCTATAGGATGTTCTTAAACCTCTGTCATAATTTTTCTCAGGTGTACACAATGCTGCTAGGAAAACTGAAGACTGCCCGCAAATACACTGACATTGCGGTCCACGGTACTATGAAATTGACCGCATACTTCGGAGTGATGACGTATTGCGTTGTCAGCCGAGTTGAGAAGCTTATGGTGAGTGTAGATTCAAATGGATTCACAATGTCCTTTTCTTTTAAACTTTTCATAGTTCTCAGAACATGCCGGTTTCCTCACGATGTTTGCCTTTACCGTTAGAGACCGTGTTTTTTAAAGTTTTGAAACGCGTTGGTTTCCTTTCCCGTAAATACAAGTGTTTTCGAACCGCACATAAAAATTTAATGAAGTAAAATCCAGAAGTGCGTTGCGGGGTCTGAACCTACGACCTTACAACTGAAAGTCGAGTGTGCTCCCACTCAACCAACACGGCTCTACTATTGCCTAATATATTTCAGTTCGGTCAATACTTCAACGATCTATGGGAGCTGTACCACCCGTCCCTCTCGGAGCCGTCGGTGGCGGTGCACCCCAACAAGCAGGCGCTGCTGACGTTCTGGCACGCCGTCACCGTGGACTGTCCCGAGAACGTGCAGCTGGCGGTCTCGCACTCAAGACTCACCAAGCACATCGCATACAACTATATACTGTGAGTACATATAGCAAAAATAATAATTGAAACAACCCATACTAAGCATTATTACATGGTACAGCCAAATTTTCTTTTTTTGGTTGAAGCTAAACGCGTATTATTTCGATAACTGATACGTAAAGACACAGTCCTTTCAAATCTCATTGACCAACTCTAAGACTATTAAGTCGGCATGATCATGTCATAGTCGGCCATCCTAGCTCCTGATCCTGACTCCATCAGAGATTTAATCTTACGGGTTTTATTTTTTACATTTTAGGAAAATTCAACTGCATTTTTAAATAACTTAGCATAACTATAGTCTAAAAAACTGCCTTTGCATAAACACTAACTCCATATATTTCCAGAGCGGACCACGAAGACGGCGAAGTGGTAGCATACAACCGCGCCATGCTGCCTCCGTACTACGCGATCCTCCGCATGTGCTGTCGTCGCTCCAGCGCCTTCGCCAAGAACCTCGCGCAGCACCAGAACATCCACTGGGCCTTCCGGAACATAGCGCCTCACTCCCACCTATATCCCGCCGCCGCGGATGAGCTGCTCAGGTATGGACTGTTCTAGAGTGTTCCAGCACTTTCTAGAACCTTCGTCAAAACATCCACTGGGCGTTCCGGAACGTAGCGCCCCACTCGCACCTCTACCCCGCCGCCGCGGACGAGCTGCTCAGGTATGGACTGTTCTAGAGTGATCCAGCACTTTCTAGAACCTTCGTCAGAACATCCAGTGGGCGTTCCGGAACAAAGTTCTAGAGTGTTCCAGCACCTTCTGGAACCTTACTTCAGAACATCACAGGCCTTTGTTTCGGGCGATTCGATACAAAGGCCTGTGATCAATGGACAAGTGTTAACAACTGCCTTTATGCATCTTCTTGAACGTCTGGCTATGTTCTTGCTCTTTATTTAAGAACTATTTAGTATTTCCAACTTTTGTAGCGAGACATTTATGTTTTCAAAGACACCAGCATTTTTACTTCTGTTTCCCCAGATTGGCAAGAATACTCGCATCCCGGGGCGCGAGTCACAACAACAACACGAACAACGGTCCTGCCACTGTCACCACGGCAACGGCAACCACTAGCTTCTGCAACATCAACAGCAATAGCACCGAGACTTCGGAAACGAGGGAAGCTGCTGCGTTCAGACGGAGCACGCTTTCGGCTTATCTACAGGGTAAGTAACCGCTCTACAATGTTCCACACGCTTTTTGCTAGTCGCATAAAAAAGGTCAATTAAATCGTTGATTTTCTGGACAGTAATTAGTCAGTTAAATTAAGGAACAGTATTCTAAAATATTGCTCACATCAGTAATAACGTACAGCTCATATTTGATCAGTAATAACGTCGGTTTTTCTTTAACACGCGATAAGTAGGAAGGGAGACAACATGTGCTCTTATGTCAACTTTAGGTCTTCTTGCTCTCTTATAAAGTGCATACATCTGAATTCAGCTCATATTTAATCAGTAATAACGTCGGTTTTTCTTTAACACGCGACTCAGGAACCGATCTAAACATCCCCTCCCGCACTACGAGCATGGAGATCGTAGAGGGGCGGGAGGCGGCCATGTTTAGACGCAGCATGCTCTCAGCGTATCTACAGGGTATGTTTATAGATGTTGTCGATGTTTTTACAAAAAGGTTTTAGTTCTTGGGCCATAGAGATACTGGTGAACAGCGTTAAGGTGCTAATTGAAGGCCTACTTTGTTATGACAGGTTTTGTGGTCTTGTACTGTCTGTGGATGGAGAAAGACTTGTGATATTTGTTGTTTTTGTTTTTTGTTTGTTGTAATACAGGCATTTTATTAAATTGGTGTTCATCTACGAATCTATACATGGTGCCTTATGTCGGTATCAAGCAGAAATAAGCCGTAGAAGATCTTTTTTTTAAGTTTTCGTACACAGCAAATCATTTACACAATTTTGTTGAAATTGTAATTGCTATACGTTTAAATATTTTTATATTTACTTCTTATTCTCTGATATACCTAATTTGTAACCTGCTGTACTGTATAGTACTCTCTTGTCTCATTTAATTGTACCACTATTATGCGAAAGTACAACAGAAAACTAGACTTAATAAAATTTTCAGACTATTCAGCGCTCTTTTGATTTCACAAACTGCTTTAAACTCTTCGACATAATGTACTTTACCATTCCTAAATTTTCATATTTTGTGAATCCTGTAATTTTTCCTTCTCGTTATTTTGTTCTAGAATTTTTTATTTTTTATACAGATACTATTTAATTTTTGTTTTATTTATAGGTTTAAACGGTAGAACGTGTTGGACGACGTTAATATCCGCGTTCTGCACGCTGGTTGAGAACGAAGACGACCGGCTATTCGTGGTCTACAACGGCGGCCTTCAGATGACTTTTGAGGTTAGTACATTTTGATTGTACATTGATGTGAATGTCATTTCGTAGTAGGAGCCGATATAATAATAATATGTCATATTTTAACATGTTAAAGGTTAATAAAGATGACTAAAAGTCCTTCTCCTTTACAATAAGGAATTGGGCCAGTTAGAGCCGAGTTAGGGATGGGGATAGTGTTAAATAAATTCTGAGTTGCGTAAATAAAATAAATAACATCCTGTTTATCGGCAGGCCCTACACAGCCTGCACGCCGTGTACGTGGAAGGCGGCGGCGCCAGCGGCAGCGGCGGCAGCGCCGTGGCCGCCGTGCGCTCCGAGATGACGGCCGCGCTGCGCTGGGCGCGCGCCCTCTGCCGCACGCTGCGCACGCGCCGCGACAGCAAGGAGGCGCGCGCGCTGCTGCTCGCCTGCAAGGTAACATGGAATATATGCAGCGCCGTGGCCGCCGTGCGCTCCGAGATGACGGCCGCGCTGCGCTGGGCGCGCGCCCTCTGCCGCACGCTGCGCACGCGCCGCGACAGCAAGGAGGCGCGCGCGCTGCTGCTCGCCTGCAAGGTAACATGGAATATATGCAGCGCCGTGGCCGCCGTGCGCTCCGAGATGACGGCCGCGCTGCGCTGGGCGCGCGCCCTCTGCCGCACGCTGCGCACGCGCCGCGACAGCAAGGAGGCGCGCGCGCTGCTGCTCGCCTGCAAGGTAACATGGAATATATGCAGCGCCGTGGCCGCCGTGCGCTCCGAGATGACGGCCGCGCTGCGCTGGGCGCGCGCCCTCTGCCGCACGCTGCGCACGCGCCGCGACAGCAAGGAGGCGCGCGCGCTGCTGCTCGCCTGCAAGGTAACATGGAATATATGCAGCGCCGTGGCCGCCGTGCGCTCCGAGATGACGGCCGCGCTGCGCTGGGCGCGCGCCCTCTGCCGCACGCTGCGCACGCGCCGCGACAGCAAGGAGGCGCGCGCGCTGCTGCTCGCCTGCAAGGTAACATGGAATATATGCAGCGCCGTGGCCGCCGTGCGCTCCGAGATGACGGCCGCGCTGCGCTGGGCGCGCGCCCTCTGCCGCACGCTGCGCACGCGCCGCGACAGCAAGGAGGCGCGCGCGCTGCTGCTCGCCTGCAAGGTAACATGGAATATATGCAGCGCCGTGGCCGCCGTGCGCTCCGAGATGACGGCCGCGCTGCGCTGGGCGCGCGCCCTCTGCCGCACGCTGCGCACGCGCCGCGACAGCAAGGAGGCGCGCGCGCTGCTGCTCGCCTGCAAGGTAACATGGAATATATGCAGCGCCGTGGCCGCCGTGCGCTCCGAGATGACGGCCGCGCTGCGCTGGGCGCGCGCCCTCTGCCGCACGCTGCGCACGCGCCGCGACAGCAAGGAGGCGCGCGCGCTGCTGCTCGCCTGCAAGGTAACATGGAATATATGCAGCGCCGTGGCCGCCGTGCGCTCCGAGATGACGGCCGCGCTGCGCTGGGCGCGCGCCCTCTGCCGCACGCTGCGCACGCGCCGCGACAGCAAGGAGGCGCGCGCGCTGCTGCTCGCCTGCAAGGTAACATGGAATATATGCAGCGCCGTGGCCGCCGTGCGCTCCGAGATGACGGCCGCGCTGCGCTGGGCGCGCGCCCTCTGCCGCACGCTGCGCACGCGCCGCGACAGCAAGGAGGCGCGCGCGCTGCTGCTCGCCTGCAAGGTAACATGGAATATATGCAGCGCCGTGGCCGCCGTGCGCTCCGAGATGACGGCCGCGCTGCGCTGGGCGCGCGCCCTCTGCCGCACGCTGCGCACGCGCCGCGACAGCAAGGAGGCGCGCGCGCTGCTGCTCGCCTGCAAGGTAACATGGAATATATGCAGCGCCGTGGCCGCCGTGCGCTCCGAGATGACGGCCGCGCTGCGCTGGGCGCGCGCCCTCTGCCGCACGCTGCGCACGCGCCGCGACAGCAAGGAGGCGCGCGCGCTGCTGCTCGCCTGCAAGGTAACATGGAATATATGCAGCGCCGTGGCCGCCGTGCGCTCCGAGATGACGGCCGCGCTGCGCTGGGCGCGCGCCCTCTGCCGCACGCTGCGCACGCGCCGCGACAGCAAGGAGGCGCGCGCGCTGCTGCTCGCCTGCAAGGTAACATGGAATATATGCAGCGCCGTGGCCGCCGTGCGCTCCGAGATGACGGCCGCGCTGCGCTGGGCGCGCGCCCTCTGCCGCACGCTGCGCACGCGCCGCGACAGCAAGGAGGCGCGCGCGCTGCTGCTCGCCTGCAAGGTAACATGGAATATATGCAGCGCCGTGGCCGCCGTGCGCTCCGAGATGACGGCCGCGCTGCGCTGGGCGCGCGCCCTCTGCCGCACGCTGCGCACGCGCCGCGACAGCAAGGAGGCGCGCGCGCTGCTGCTCGCCTGCAAGGTAACATGGAATATATGCAGCGCCGTGGCCGCCGTGCGCTCCGAGATGACGGCCGCGCTGCGCTGGGCGCGCGCCCTCTGCCGCACGCTGCGCACGCGCCGCGACAGCAAGGAGGCGCGCGCGCTGCTGCTCGCCTGCAAGGTAACATGGAATATATGCAGCGCCGTGGCCGCCGTGCGCTCCGAGATGACGGCCGCGCTGCGCTGGGCGCGCGCCCTCTGCCGCACGCTGCGCACGCGCCGCGACAGCAAGGAGGCGCGCGCGCTGCTGCTCGCCTGCAAGGTAACATGGAATATATGCAGCGCGATGACGGCCGAGCCAGTAGTGTCCGAGCCTATTCGTCTCAACAAACAAACATTCAAATATGATGATGCCTTTTTAATAACAAATGTATCTGTTTTCAGGACTGGCCCGAATGCGCGCGTAGACTACTCACCATGCTGCATCTGCATCATCGACTGGATCGCCTGAGGAATGCAGCTCTAGGTTTGTTTTTGGTTTTAACTGTAGATTTTTGAACTTTTTATGGGCTTTGTTAGATTTCTGTGTAATAAAAAATCTAAAATGTTACAGGGGTGTTACAAGAGCTGGTGATGATCGGCGGCGCGGCAGCCCTGGGTGCTCTAGTGCCGCTGGCGCTGGGCGCGGGCGGGGCGCGGGGTGCGGGCGGCGCGGGGCGTGGCGCGGGGCGGGGCGCGGGCGGTGCGGGGCGGGGCCGAGCGCGCATGCACGCGCCGCGACACGCGCACCACCAGCCGATGGCGCAGATATACCGCCCTTACCACAAGTTTATAGGTACAGCTAAACCCTATATACAATAGCCTACTAATCTCATTACTCCTTTGTGACAATTCGATATTTTTTTATTTAATAAGACACCTCTAATTTAACATTTATTTCCAGAAACGTGTTGCCGCGTCGCCCGTCAGCAGCGCTGCATGTCGGAGCAGCTGGTGGCGGTGTCGGCGCTGTGTGCGCTGGACGCGGTGCCTCTGCGGTTCAACCACTTCGCGTCCTTCTGGCGGGACGTGGCGCATACGCCGGTGAGTGTGTCGCTGTTTAACGGAGCAGCTGGTAAAAATACAAATAAATAAATAAATATGCATAAATATAATAAACGTTGTTAATTACAGGCCGATGCGAAACTGGAAGAGATGCTATTAGAGTGCAGCGTGCTCTCGGAATACATCGACGCGATACTGTTAGACGAGCGGGACTCGCTAGAGGACGCCACAATCTATGAGTTCATGCAGCACTATTATCCCAAGGTAAAGGAACTTATTGGCCTAACATGTCGAACTATGTGGGGCGGGTGAAGAATGAATGAATGAATTAATCATTAATTTATTTGTTAATAGGTCGGCAGCTCAAGTACAAACACAGCAGTGGAAGCGCTAACCGAGGAGATCTCCAACCCGGGCACGTGCAGGAAGCTGTCTCGGCTACTGGGCCCGCTGCGGGCGCTGGCGCTCATGGCGCGGCGGGCCCGCCTGGCGCCCAACACGGCCCGCGACATGCTGCAGGCCGCGAGAGCCATGCAACAGCGAATGTTGCACGCCACAGGTATTAGAACCGTTCATAACTAGGCAAGCAGCGCCACATCTAATGGACTTGAGTGGCGGCGCGTAGTCTAAATACGCAGTCTGTACAAATAGCTTTTTGAATGAGCATTTTAGTACCCAACTATCCGCTAGAGGCGCTGTTCAAGTTTTCATACATTTGTTTAACTGCCGTCGCTAGCGAGTGTATATTGCTAGAACTCATAGTAGAAAAGTTATATCTCATAGTAGACATACTGTATTGCATGTAATAAAACATTTTGTGTTCTAGATGACGAATCGTCAGAGCCGGAGACGCCCAAGGAGCCGATGCCGGAGAGCTCCCGCTGCCAGTCGCCGGAGGGCAGCTCGGGGGACGAGCCCGCGGACGACATCATCGAGGAGGAGGACTCCTCCGACGAGCCGTCCACGCCGCTCCGTGGCGCCCCCTACAGAGCTCAGGTAAGATGATTGTAATAATGTGGACAAGTTTTACTTTTGACATTATTTTTTTACAGATGTCTTTTCGATAAATTTTTGTTGTTAAAATTTGCAAAATGTATAGTTAAGTGTTTAGACATACCCACGTATTGTCAAAAAACTAAACGTTCTAAATAAAACTAAAAGGTAAATCCGTGAATAAAACATAAATCATGCATAAAACACTGTTTATAGCGGTACATTGTCTCTTTGATTTTCTTCAAGAACGATAAAGTTAACTAATATAAATCGATTTTGTTCCAATCTAAGCAATATGTTGAGTCATCCTGATAAAGACTGCTCTTGTTGTGGTCGAAACGTCGAGAGTAGTTTAACTCCTATGTAAATACGTGAGTAATTCCCGTTCTTATATAATGAATAGTAAGTTGTATGTTCCCCGCCGCAGGTGCTGGTGGTGGTGAACGAGCTGGTGGAGACGGCGCAGCAGGCGCTGGTGGACGTATAAGCGGCGCGCTCCCTCTGCGCGGCACTCTACCGACACCTGTCCGACCTCACGCTCATGTAAACCTACCATTACTGTCTTATGGGAACCATATTTAGATGTTATAATACCTTGCAGTTACTTGTTTAGTTGCTCATAGGAGCGGCTAAGGATTGCTTGTCAATCCGCTATGTTTGATTTCTATAGTTCCGTCCTTTTCTAACACGTTTGTGTACGTGATTGATCTTACGCATCTATAGTAACAAGGTTCGCCGGAAAATCAATCTGACACCGCGTAGAAACCTATGAGCTCGTCGACTACTAGAATCGTTCAGCCGCTGAACTGTATTTTTTTTCGGGATACCTTAAACCAATTCACTATTTTCTACCGGCCATTTGTTTAAACATATTTTAGTTATATGGTGAGACATTTTACAGTTTAAACTTCTAATCAAATACCTAACTAATCATCTCTAAGTCGCAAAGCATACAGAATAGGCATACGGCGTGTCGGCTACCTCAATTGAACAAAAAACGGCAAGCGCAGTACAATGTCTTGGCCCCTAAGCATATTATATTTGCATTAAATAATAACTTAAAATGTGGTTCCAATCCCAGGATCATTTTCAAAACAAAGTAGTCCGGACGCGTGTGGATAGAATGCAATGTAGAGTGGAAATGGACATTATACTATGTGTTAAGATTATTTATGCAGTGAATCAAGTGAAATGCTCAAGGACCTGCGAGCAGGCTTAGTCTCAGTGTAGATATCTATTCATTATTGTATTCGAATTGGACTGCACTTATGTCTCACCCTATCACATCACCTTACGTAATCATCGAACCTAATCACTTATAAGGAAAGTACTCTGAACATTAATTATTATTAATTTTTTATTTATTTGAATGGTGGCTGAAATATACATATTTTAAATAAAAAATATCTATATTCTAGCCTCTAATCTACCACAATCTCTTGATAAATGTAGTCCAAAAGATGTTGTTATTGTGTCTGTAGTAGGAGATGTTTTCTGTAAATGCATTGGCTGTTAAATATTATAAAGTTTTGAATCTTATATTAATTATATATTTTACTGAGAGGGAGATGTACAAAATTACTTAATTTAGATCTTTGTAGAACATTCCATTTCTCAACGAATCACTGTGCACTGGTACAAAGCATACTGAAAATATACCTGGTTTGCATAATTCTCTAACAATATTAAAAAATCCTATGTTATGTTTGTGAGATTAATAGTTGAAGTGAATGAATTTATGCATACATAACACAAACATAAGAGCACTAAATAAAAAGGTATGTCACCTCATTAAGTCAATTAAAGTAACTTGTGTTACAGATATATGCAAATTAGGTAGAAGTATGTTATATATTGATGTGCTGTTATTTCTATATTTGTATCATATGTATGTTCAGTATAAAAATGCTACTTAGTGTATAAAATATGTTTTTGATTTTTTTAATATTTGTAGTAACCTATTTTTTTTAGAGGAAAAGAGGATTATAAATAACATGTAGGTATGCATATTCCATATGCATAGAAATACCTATCTACGATAGAGACAAGAGAATATTTACAACTAATTCTCATTCAGTATTACTATTCCTTGGCCTATTTTAGAGCAACTGATGTTTTTTTGCAATAATATATCAAAAATAAATATTTCATATGGAAAGAGAAGTTGCCATACCACCTGTACAAAACGGGCCTTTTCATGCAAAATCGGCACTAGCCTTGTTATGCTGTAGCATTTCAAAGAACTGCAGATTTTATCTAGTTTTATTCGGTGGCTATTTTTAAGAAGACTGTAGAATTAAACTTATGAATGTTAAGATTACACGCACATATCAATTTGAGGTATTTGTATCTTACTGAATTCTTAGAAAGCAGTAAGATATTTATAGACGGTGGGAAGGTCTTGATGTGTGCGCGTGGACTGAGTATAATAATTTGGAGGATGATTGCTACAGCCAATGTTTGTTGTTGGTATAGTTTTTGGCATTACTTGTGAGTTTACGTTCATAAAGTCAGATTAACGCTTGTTTAATGAAACAGTATATTCAACACAATCTTGGCCAAATGTTGCTCACGGATTAATTAATGTTTGTAAATTCATGAAGTCGTTTATTTTGCATTCACAATAGATGAAGGCTTTCGATCTACTATGAATTCATCTGTTATAATTTCTATTTTGGTGAATACGCCATATCGGTACCTACAACACGCCGATATAGGTATTTCAAGTGTAATTCATAATAATGTACAATTTGCTTCTATTCAGCAATAACTTCCTAAGGTAAAGCAATAAAAAAACGTTGTTGATAGGACATTTCATAGATGTTATTACATTTGGTTGGCAGTGCTATCAAAATTATTAATTATTTTTAGGCTGTGAGAGTTTTTGTTATTTTTTTAAATTAAATTTTTGCTAAGTTTGATGCTAAAATGCTTATTCATTAAATATTAAGGTCATAATCATAACATACACGATCATTTTTACCACTCACCCGTCCTTTGTGCGTATGTATTTAGTCAGAAATTCAAAATAATTATTGTTGTCATTTGTAAAATTAATCGTTAGAATAAATTACTTAAGTAGATCCTTCTTTAGCATAAGCTTAACCCAACGTAACTTCAAATATTTTCAGTTCTCAGCTAATTACGATAACTTATTGTTTCAATGAAAAACAAATAATATTATTGGGCATTTTTCTGTTTTTTTTTTATCGGACGTTACAACAATATTACATTAGGATAATAATACACTGCCTAAATTTTATTAAGTAAACTCATGGAAACATTATAATCTCATTGTAGGTAAGTATAGGTAAATTTCAAATTTAGAAGCTATTCTAGATTTCCTACCTATGTCTTGTGTGTTATCCATCGTACATTATAATATTACTATATGGTGGTTATTTAAACCAAATATCTGAACAGAATGCAAGATTTCATTAATATATGCATCATATTTACAGTTGGGTTTGCATTAAATTTATTATGATCATTATCAGTGAGCATGCATAGGAAGGATCAGAAAAGTTTGATCATATGATTTTTCATTTTGATTAGAAATATATAGGAATTTACCTAATTTGTACCTAGCTAATTACTGCTTGATTTTGGTTATAATATCCACAATGGAATAGTTTTGTAACATTTTTTGAACCTATTCATTTATAACGGGATTTACAGCATACACTCGACGTTTCGAATACAACAAGAGCAGCCTTTCTCAGGAGTTGTTAGCGTTACGTTAGGTTACTGTTTGAAGCTGTCCATTTTATAGCAATATAATCCACACTAGTAACACCAATGAGCATTTTGCTATAATTTTATAGGTCTTATTCATCACAATTTTTAATAAGGTAAATATATCTGGATGTCGTACGTGATTACTGATTAGATTTACAATAATTTAAATTTCTCGAATAGGTACCTACATTGTTTTTACATGCTTTTTCTGTCGTCTCTAAGAAAAGAACCTTTTCTGTATTACTTTTTTGCATTAGTAGCTATCCTACATATCCCGATTTTATGCCCAATTATACACATATTAAACTTTAAGTTTAAATTGGTACTTACCTATTGGTAAAATTGTCGTAAAGGTGCAGTCACGGGAAGGTTAGGTAAAAGGGTATAGGAGAGTGGTGCTAAAAAGTTTGGCAAAGAATGTGACTGGGAAGGTGTAAGACAAAAATGTGTATTTAATTTAATCCTGGTTTTAGAGCTTATTAATATATACATCTTATAAATATGCTGTAATTATCCTTTAATAAATTTAAGATTATATTTTATGTTTAATTGAAGTGTACTGTAGTGTGATAGCACTCTTGTGTCACTGTATCTTCTTCAGCTGTAATTATAAATGTTTTTGGACTTATGTATTTATACTTTGTTACTGGAACTAGAGTTTCAGTTAAATATAATGTGTTCTTGAATTATAATTTGTGAAAAAAATATAAAAGAAATACTGTAAATCGGACTGGAAAGCCAAAGTAAACAGTATTTTATACAAAGACCCTTTTATTCTGAAACCCCAACCAAGACCATTTTCAATTAATATGAGACCTTAAGATTTTGTAAGTAATTATAACTTTAACATGAAGAACTAAAATAGATTTTTATAATTTTATTTTTTTATCTGTGATATTTTATTTTTAATTTCCAAAGGAAAAGTTTCAACATTTTTGGTAACACAATCTAAACAATACATTTTGAGATAGAACAAGCTACAGTCCTTACTGATACACACAGGTTTATCACACACGGCACAGTCTGAGCCGAGAACTAATATTTCCCCTTTTCCTGGAGGATTGAATGGGTCCTTCATCACATAGCTTGGGTATTGGAGAACTATGTTGCGTGAGAATGGCGGTTTCACACCTTTGTAGTGAGCCTTTTCATCCAGATCACATGATGAACATTTGAAGTCATATACTATTTGTACTGGTTCTTCTTTCGTCTTTTCTTTTATTTTATCTGCCATCATTCACTGCAACAATAAATAATTAAATATAAAGTTTGAATAGTACAAAACGTCACAGTAATTTATATATTTAGAGTAGTACATACATAGAATTATATTTAGTGGCATTAGTCGGCAAGTATATTTTTATCTTTTGGTGCTTCGAGAGGCCACCATGAGGGCTTTTCAATTTTAATAGTATATTGTCCAATTATGAGATCTTTAGCTTCTAGAGCTTCTTTGATCCTAACTAACCCTAATCCACAATTATCAACAAATCCTTTAATTTTCCCTAAGTTAGACTTTGGTTTAGTACTAGCTGTTATTGTTGCATCCACTTCCAAATCAATAACATCACCACTTAACTGAAGGGGCATTATTCTTTTTCTAACTACACCAGTGTGGTGGACTCTCGCTGTCAGTTCTTGTCCAACATAACAGCCTTTGTGAAAACTGACTCCATGAAGGTAATCACAGTTGGCTTCTAAAGGAAAACAAGTTCCTGGAGGTAAGTCATATGATCCTTCACTGACACCTAGTTGGTACCTCAACTTTCTATATCCTGTTTCATCTCCCATAGTAACCTCGTCTCCAAATAATCTTTGAACACTGTCATCTTGGACTGATACATGTGAAAGAACTCTGTAGCCAAGGCTTTCGATCCTGGGGTCTTTATAAATAAGAATTCTATTTTCTATATCTTTGACTTTTGAAAGTACCTCTGGAGGTGCAGTAAATGCCCATAGTTTATAATGATTGCTAAAGTCTCCCAATTCTACCTGTCTTCTTAATTTAAACATTTTTAAATGTCGAAGCAGCAAAGCCACAACATTTTTGTCACATTCCAATAAGAAATGATCTTCGGATTTGTGTATCAATGTGTCATAGAGTACCCTACCCTTATTATTTAGAAACATTGCGTACATGGACTTGGCACCATCATCGAAATGTCTCATATCGTTTGTGATGAGTCCTTGCAGAAAAATTGATGCATCAGGGCCGGTAACTCTCAATAACTTCCGAGTTTCCAAAGGATATAGGGTATTCAGCTGTGGCTCATTCAGTTCAAATTGGCTATAGGTTTTATGTCGCTTTAGTAGTAATCTACTATTTACCTTATTTAGCCATGCAGCAGAAAATTGTCTCATCATCTTTGTTTTTGCTATGTACAAATATAATTTATAGTCGAGCTATTATTTACAAATTTCGTAAATTCCTAAATCCAAAATTTTGCTAAATTATTTATCATATTGATTGACTTTGACAGTTTTACAATTGACTGACACTGACATTTATCGAAATGAAATCGTTTTCGAAATTTGGTTCTCAAATGAGTAGGACCTTGAGTAGCTTGCGACCTATTTTTATTATTTTATGTATCAATTTTAATTCAACACTCTACTGATTATATTCTCTTTGAAAAAGTAGGTTTAATAAATACCTACAGACATTTTTTTAACGACTAACAATCGTATAAAACATAGTCGTTATAATTGTACAATACAGTAGGTACTACCTACGTGAGAAACCAATGATGGCTTTTTGCTATTTAGTTAGGTAAGCTTATTTCTTTTGAACAAGAGACAAAAGGGAAAACAATAAAAACACAACTTATTGACAACATCTTTGTGTATTTTAACGAATATCATTGTAATCATCAATAACAAAGTCGTAAAACTCTATTACAGCGGTAATGAATACGTATTTAGCTTAATGTTAACAACAAAACTGTTTTAGTATGAAGGTAGGTAAAAAAAAAATTGTTTAGCTGTCGAAGTTTTTATTAATTTATCTTTAAGTTTAAAATGTTACTCAGATAAGTGAAATGTATTTCTTTTGAGTAAATAAATATTCTTTAAACCTAATATCAAAAAATCCTCATTATGTCAGTTTTGGTACCTACCTACGGTACTTTTAATTGCAATACATAATCCATTGGAATTTAATAGATTTAAAAAAAAAAATCATTGCCTAATACTAAACAATAGTTAATATTAGTAAGTATCAGAAGTAAAATTATAATTATCTAGGCTTATTAGATCTATTAAACAGTTCTATTATTATAAGCTTCGAGCTTACCATGGGGCGAAATGTTGCTGTGTGAATTGTCCAGCAATATTTATTTATTTGAAATTGAGTAGATAATTACATACTATCTCCCAAATTTGTAGGCAGTTATGTACAGTCAGCAAAAAATGTGGTCTACCACCCTACGGTTGAGATTCGTTTGTACGTCAGTTAATTATGTTAAAGATTTAGATTTAAAAAAGCCAACCAACCATATAATTATTACATCGCACAGAAACTTTCGTCAAAACTGTTAGACCACTTTCTTGGCCGACTGTACCTACCTGTATTACATCAGCTGTAAACCCGGTAAATACATTGTTTTATGGATTTATAAGTCAACATGATAAATTGTTCAAAGGCTAGAATGTGCAAGGATCAAAATGTTCATATGGACCGCCAGTCTATGTGACAAAAAGGTTATCTTTATTAGGGAAGTAGTAACGTTTTGGCATATCGGGTTAGATATTGGCAGTCTCAACTATTTCGTCATCGTGTCGTAGTCGGGCCGGCGTGGCGGACTGCGAGGTGTGCGCGGAGTCCTGGCCGGGCTCCACGGTCGCGGACACCAGCTCGGTGGTGGCGGTGGGCTCAGAGCGCACCGACGCCGTGTCGCGCTTCGTCGGAGACGCGCTGGACGACCGCTGGGAATGACGGGAATGCCGGGACATTGACTTCTTCAGGTAAGGCGTATATTTCTGTAATTTATAATGAGTATGTATGCAGTTATCGTATAGAGAGATGGGATTAGGATTAGGAGGGTTTTTAAATATTTAAACATGAGTATCTATGAAATATTTATCTATGTAGGTATGTAAGTATATTCTATTAATTAGGTGTATATCAGAAATCTAGCACCCATATTATTATCACAAGCTTAGAGTTTTTTTTTACGCGGAGGAAAGCCGTTCCGACGGCGAACGATTATGTCGGACTCCAACCGACTAAAACCATCCACGTGTGTTCCTCCTCATGCTTTGTTAAATAAGCTTAGAGCTTATCACGGGGCTAGAATGTTGCTGTGTGAATTTTCCGGCAATATTTATTTGAGGGCAACTTAATTTTACATTTCATATTTAAAATTTATCTTACTCGTAATTGCGTTGGAAAATGCGAAGTTTGCTATGAGTATTTTGGTTATTGCAGGGTAGTTGGACCGAGTAGGAAGGTAGGGCAGAGGCGTAGGCCCAGATTATTAACATTAACTACACAAGGTCATTCAATCCATAATATAAAAATTATTGTTTTCCTAATAGGAGTGCCAGTGCCGCAGTCGCTGAGGTCTATAACTATCCTGTAAATTCGCTAACCTGATGCGGATCCTTGAGTTGCACTCCCGTGTGTTTGACGACAAAGTCCGGCGCGGCGAGGCAGCGGGAGAGCAGCAGCGCGGCGGCGAGCGCCCAGCTGGCCAGCACGGCGGCGCTGGCGGCGCGAGTGGCGGCCGCGCGGCGAGAGAGGCCCAGCGACGCGTGCCAGCTCGACTCCAGGAAACGGTCCGCTGAGGAACATCTGGGGAGCACGATTTAGTTTAGAAATAGTTCACTTAAAATAAATTAATTAATTTCCTTACTTCTCTTCTAATATTTGTTTCATTCCGTGGGATGGAATGGAATCCATTTGTTGCCTGGAAGAAATTGCTCTTAGCGATAAAGCCGCCCATTGTGTCACTGTATCAATATGTTTTTTTTTGTGTATCTTCTTGTAAATTTTACATGAAATACTGAGTTTTTGTTTATATTTACTTATTATGCTCGAATTCGATTGGTTTCGAAATGTTTGCGGCAGATACCTCATTAAAACTGAGAGAACAGATTATAGAAACCAGATCACATTAAGTCTTAAAGATGGTTATGATGAATGTAAGTTCAGCAAGTTGGTACTCTTGGTACATACGTGGTGGAGTTGGAGACCTCGCTGAATGCCGCGCAGAAGGCGTGCAGCCCGCGGTTGGTCACGGTGAAGGAGTGCCCCGTGAGACCCACCATCACCAGCGCGAACACCAGCGCGGGAGCCAGGATCCTCCATGGCTGCTGCAAACTGTACGAATAACTTAATTATAGGAAAATTTTGAAGCAATTTTCAGTAATTTTTCAGGATACCGAAAAATAACTACTACCAGTTTCCACATACATTAAAAAAATCCAGGACATTTTAGGTAAAACTAACCTATTTCACTTTCAAAATTTTCGTGAGTTATACTATTCATTTTATGAAACGGGAATTACTCACGTATCTAACTCTACTACTGCTCTTGTTGTGGTCGAAACGTCGAGAGTTGTTTAACTCCTGTGTAGATACGTGAGTAATTCCCGTTTCATAAAATGAAATCTAACCTAGTGAATAGATCGCATACCTACTCGATTGATATGATGGGCTTGTGTGTGTAATTTCTAGTTATCATAATCAAAATATCGTATGGATTATCGTTCAAACATCCTTACGATATTTACGTTCAATCATCCTAGAAAGTTTCGGAATTTCAAATAACTCATTGTTTGGCAAACTACCAAATAGCAAAATAATAATTATGCACTCGAGGTCTCTATCTATAGCTTTGGTTGGATAGGCAACTTTCTTAACAACTATGATAGTTATAAAAGACAAATAGAATTTACCCAGTCCTGACCCGGCCCCCGCTGGGACACATGGTGAAGAAGGTGATCCACACGCACGCGAAGATGGTGGACATCAGCGGCATGAACTCCGCGAACTGGCAGTCGCTGTTGTTCTCGAACAGCGTGCGAGACGTGTCCAGCATCAAGTGGTGGGTGCTGTTCCCTTCAATTACCAACAGCATGTGTTAAACACACGTAACATTTTACTATAAATACTGTCGTGGTTTGATGAATTCGTATTGAGATAAACGGGAAATACCAATACACGAACCTTTTTACGTTCAATCTTGATCAACCGCACTACGGACCGGCGAGTCCTTTGCATCATTTTTCATCATTGCATCATTTGATCCTGAAGAAGTCCCACGTTTTGGGGACGAAACGGTTGATCAAAATTCAACGTAAAAAGGTTCGTGTATGCCCGTTTATCTCAATATGAATACACGGAAAATTTTTCAACGTTCTTAAAATATCAGATATGAGTCACGCGGCACATTGAATTCTTAATTTTGTTTCTATGCCTAACCTGATTATTTACCCCTTTGCGTGATTTCAGTTACAATACCTGAGAAACTTAAGCTTAAGAATATTTACACATTATTAGGTACACATAGGTACCTACACAAGAATATCCAGACCAAAAATAAATGTATAAGCTTCTAGTAGTACGGGAGGCGACGATGCTAAATGGGGATTTACTCGAGCGTCAAAGAGACCTATTGGGTTGCATTTGGTAGATGATAAGAAGAAAAAAATTGTATGAGACCGATGTGTTTCATCAGTGGGGGAAGCGACCATAGATAAATAAAAACTTATTTAAAAAAATATTGTTGTATGGACGTACTTAAGCGCGTCAGTTAGTGATAGATTCTATGAATCAGATTCAATAAATTGAAAATCAGCTTAACATACCTACTTACATACTTAAAAATAATTTAGGAAATATGATTGATAATAAACGTTTGTAAATCTGATTGTTTACACGATTGGGGTGGAAGTACGTAATTGTTAAAAAAATAAAAATCACGACTCATTTTTTATCAAAAAAAAAGAACAAAAAAACTGGCATTTCTAAAGGTGTTAGAGCGTCAGATTTAGATGTATATGGTTCATCTCTATGTTCTGTCTGATTCTACCATATCTTAATCTGACAATTATCTAAAGTGATGCGCCTAATATGACAAAAGTAAATTTTATTCCCCTATAATTCACGTTCGAACATAGATAAGATTTTTTATATTTGGTGGAGGTACTTATCTGGGTACTAGCTATCTCCAGTATCTTAATCTGACGCGCTCGAGTAAATCCCGAAATCCCCTCTTCGGCTCCCCTACTATAGTGACCTACAGGTTTATAGCACATTTTATTGGGAATCTGACAGTTATTTTATAAGCATTTACAAAAAATGTGTCAGCACTTATTGACCTAGGTCTCATTCATCGCCACCCAGATGATTTACTCACAAATAAATTTCGTATTAGGCACACAAAACAAACCAGTATTTCATAGACACGGCATGTCAAGGTTAAGTAACTTCCAACTTAGAAAATCGATTTAGTAATTGTACAAGGAAGGAACTTTGCCATTGCCACTCGTAAAGCCAAAGGTCAAAGTAAAATTTCTCCAATACTTTTTCAGCGCTTCTATAAGCAAACTTAAAATAGCATAAAAGCGTATAATAAATTCGTCTTCTGCAGGTGAATCAAATCAATTAAGTATGTAAAAACAAACACAAACAACACGTTAATGTAGAACAAACTTTGCTTGGGTTTCAGAATGACATAGTAAAAAATTTCGAGTCTGGAAGGATTGTCTGGAGGTCTGTAGATGCGCACTAGAAAAAGAAGGAAGAATGAGGATGAAAACCAATAACTAAATGTTTATTGAATTCTGCGAATGTTAAAGATGTTACAGGTATCTACTCCAAATTCTTATGAAAATTAGATATTATGTTCGGCATATGTCCTATTGTATTAGTTAGGTAAAGGTCCAACTTCAATAGCATGATGATTCCATACACCATACTTCATTACTAAAAGTCACAATTTTTCCCTTAGTTCTTAGGCTTATGGCCTACCTATTTTATTATTCATTCAAAATAAACTGGATACAATAACTCACCAGTAATAACAGTGCCATTATCAAAACGCACAACCTTAATCCCTTCTTCTTCAACATCAACAGTGTAATCCCGCTTCACTCTAGAACTATTTGTAGCATTACCCTCATCTTGAGCATTTGTCAGATTCTGAGCAATGTCATTAAATTTCGGATCAGTTTGAGCATCTTCTAGTTTAGTTTCGGTATTGTTGGGTGTGATTGGAAGGTCGACCCAGTGGAACTCCAGCAGGCGCGGGAAGAGGATACAGTTGCCGTTGACCAGCGTCATCGTGTTGTGGAGGAAAACGAAGTTGGCAATACCCGCGATTGCTGCCAAGATATAGAGGACCAGGTGCCAAACTGTAACATAAATAAATAAATAAATATTGTTGGAGAATTCACACAGCAACATCTAGCACCGTAAAAATTACGTATAAAGATTACAACTGCAAAATATACACTTCAAGCAGGACGATGGTGCCGGCCGCTGTCTTGTAGTACGCCTATTAGTATTTAGGTACTACACCAACTTTATCTACGGGTCGAGTCAAACCGACTAAGGTATTTATTACCAGAAAAAGAGCAGTCACCGACCTGCCTGTGAAGCTTGTCAAGTCCCCTATTATTGGGCACTAGCGAGCTCTACCAGTAGTGGAAAGTTGAATGGGAAGAATGGGTTCTGTAGATTTCATTGTGTGATTCCTATCCAATTCAAGAAAAAGAAACTGACGTACATTTTTATAAAAAATATAAAAGTATAAATACGTGGTAGTTTCCCTAGTGATTCGCTAGATACAGGAAAGAACATAAATGATTTCAGTGACCGACCCAACGTCTGTCGTGACCAAAATGATAAAAGAAGTCGGTGAAAGCTATGAGAAAGCGTTTGCATTTTCTGCCAAATTTGCATTGTAACAATATTCCTGAGCCTTTACGAGTATATCCTGTAATTTAATATTACGAGTTATGTTACGATCTTTTTGATAACACAATAGTCCATGGCCTATTTTACTCATACATTACCTATTTCAGTTTTATGGGTAGCTTTATCGCATTTTGCAATGAGTCAGGCGATAACCAATCTCTAGGACATCATCATCATCACATAATCACCAAGCTTACCAGTTGATTGCAGTATGTAGGAACAGACACAGCTACTCATTTTCTGGTAAATCAATCTAAAAGTAGCTTTGACGGCCCAAGGGGAATAAATGGGATAGGAGGTAGGTACTATTCTATCTAAGGCTTTAGGACATCACACGGCACTAGTCTCTATTCTATAGGCACTACCGCCTTTAAAATCCCTAGATGTTTTACCTTCGGCATTTGTATGTAGATAATACAATACAAATAGCAGTTACCCGTTGTCATTTCGAAGGTGTGAAGTGATGTCATGTCACTTGACACAGGTGGATGATGCAAGCTCGTCTGACTCGAAAGGGTTAACCTCGGGTAACCTTCTCATAATAATAACCCATATTACGTCTTACTACTTTGACTTACTTACTTACTTCCCAAATAGAATTTTAATTTATTTCAAAACAAATTAAAATTGTAAAATAAAGTTAATATGTTATCTCTTAATGATGAGATGAAATGAGAGATGAGCACATTATGGTTGGTTGCTTTTACATTTCCTAATAAAATAATCGTGCCCAGCAGTGGGAAGTACGTAATAGCGTTTATTATGTTGATGAATATCTGATTTACCTTTCCATACTTTCAGACTTTTGGACGTCCTCTCCTCGAGCTCGATGTGGTCATACAGAAGGAAGGTCATGGTGGACGACTAGTAGATTCCCATCATCAAACTGTAAACAAAGAAATATAAGATAAGATAAAATAGAGAGATAAGCTAAGTGCCTGAATCAGAATGGCCCAGTGAAGTATTCGATAGCCAATTAGCAGATAGAGTTAGCTGGTCTGAACACTTCAGTCACTTCTCACCTAAACCTTATCGCCCTGTGTGTGTGTTAAATAAAAAAAATCATCTTCGCACTTTATTGGTTTATCTTTATCCTAACCTGTTAACTTGAGAGACAGGTGTTTCGTTTATGACAAAACTTGAGAAGATTTTCGTTTCGTTTATGACACGATTTTCAATTTTATAAGTATTAGGCCGTTTAATTTAAAATTAATTTGGAATTGGACATACTTTTATTTAAATAGACTTATAATTTAACAACATTTTATGTTATATAACATTTTTACGGAACACATTTTACGGACAAAACGTGCTCTGATGTCATTCTGGGTCCCAATTCCCAAAGTAAGGCACTCACTAGGGATATGAAATTCGTGTCGATCATGAATTTCGTTTAATCTAGCTTCCAATTTCCACACCCACCGCTTTAATTAGCTCTGCATTCGATCATCCATTAGGTAGTCTTATCGCCTTTGTAACTGAGCGGAGCGATAGGTACAATGTGATCAACATTTTGTGTCCTTTGAGTCAATTTATTACTCTGGTATGTCGATAAATGAATTGATATTTAGCATGTGAATGCGAGCACAATGCAAATTTTCTAAATTGATACAAAACATTTTATAAATAAAACAGTAATGCCATTTGACTATATAGGATCAAAAAAACAACAGCATCGTTTTTCCCAAAGAAAAACACACCAAAACATTGTCGAGTTAGTTCAAGGTTCACATTAATACTGATTTGAGATAGCTATAGATAGTGTTTAACCCACAGGCGTCGGTGATCCCACGAGACGATAATTTATGAACTAAATTTATGTTCTGCGTGTTTTGTGCAATGCTGTGCGTAAATAACCGAACTGGGGCGCCCATGGACATGTTCAACTGTAGGTTATTTAATATTGAGGAGAGTTATCGATGTTTTATTGGTGCTCTCTCCTCTCCGGACTTGAGTTTAAGAGAATAACAAAAATATGTTTTGTTTTAATACGAGTGGTACACATACGAGTAGAAAACATTGATATATGTTCATTTTATAGTTATGTAATGTCGTGGGTTAAACCCCGCCTCGAAACTCTGGTTTTTTTTTCTTTAAATTTTATGCACTCTTTGAAAACACGTACCTACTTTAACTGTAAAGGGAAACATCGTGAGGAAATCGGCATGTTCTAAGAACTTTTAAAAGTTTAATGGACATGTAGGTAGGTATGTATCACCAACCCAGCCTGGTGAATAAAAGCCTTATATTTTTCGTCAAGAGAGAAGTCCCTGTGTCCTAGAAGTGGGAAAGTAAATAGAAAAGATGATAACATTTAGTCTAGCAATAAGACACAATTGTACAAACAGCACTAAATGTGTTCCGTTGCGGTAGAGCACAATGACAAGACGTTGCGCTTCAATAGTTGGGCCACGTTGGAGGTCAACTGGCTCGTTCTTTTCGTAAGTAGGTGCCTAATGTTTGTGCATACGAAACATTTAAACCGTTTAAAACGACATATTTTTATAAACAACCATAAATAATCCTACAAGTGTCACAGCGTCAACAAAGCCCTAATTTATCGTAAATTTAAACAATGACTTCACGTTTCTGAGTAATCATATATTTCCAAACCATATATTTATAGTGAAATGTATTAAATACAAAATGTATGTTATTTAGCATCGTATTTTAACGATGATGTAAATCATCGCAAGGAAACCTACCCCACTCAATTTCGTTTTTTCTCAATTCAAGATTCACGTTCGTTCGCAAACCAATTTAGCTGATTTGCTTTTATCAATCAACTTATATTATTATTTATTATATATTAATTTTACTATTTAACAAATAAATAAACATTATATTCCATAAAGCAGTTTCAATTATTAGGATTAATCTAATTATTCTCTTGTTCTCTTATAAGGACAAGTATAAGGATATAATAGTCATATTTATTAGTAACAATCATAATTATCCATTATTTTATCTTTCTAGCCTTTATAACCAAGTGTGCGGTGTATTATAGCATGATGGGATTAATAAAGAGATGATGTCATTAAATGCTCTACAACGCCGTTAAGGAGCATTATGAATAATTTATGAGCTTTTTGCTCAAACTACCAAGAAAATAGTCTAGCTAGGTAGCTATGAACAATGAGAAAATAATCTTCACGTTACAAAATGACTTCACGTTCACGTTATGTTCTCTAAGAAAAAATCTCTACCATTGACTTTTCACAATGATACAATGCATTTTTTACCCATGGAAACCGAGTAGGTACAAATAAACAACTACTACAAAACTATAAAAGTTTATAATTAGTTTCAAATAAGGAGGTATGAAAAAATAATAATAGCTTTTCATAAAAACTACCTCCCTGACTAATTAGGACAAATTAGAATGAGTTTTGTTGTTTTCCCTTTATTTTTCTGATTTTTGTCAGCTGCAAAGAGTTTAAATATCTAGTAGAAACCTCAAATAAATACTTATCCTTGTATGATTATTCATTAGTCACCGCTAATTCCGATGTTACAAACCAGCCAGGTCAACAACACAGAAAAATCTAAAACTACCAATGTAGGTACCAGGCAACTCAGATGACGTAATTATACCATTTTAAACACGGCTATCATCTCATCAAAATTTGACTTACAAACCGTAAACTATTTGCTTGAGGTGAACTAACTAAACAAGGTTAAATTTATATTTTTAAAATGGTAATATTGATGTCTAGGTTAAAATATGTGTACAAAAATAATACCTAATATCACATCAAAAAATATTTTTTTTATTAACCAACAGCATAATAGGCTGTTACATAATATTACAATAGTTTATATATAAATGGGGGCTTATTCTACGAAATATGTAATGTGCCTATTATATGCTAGCACAACACCTTTTAATATTTACTAATGAAAGGATTATAAATCGGGATTAAAGATCGCGCAATCGCCTGGCAAGGCAATGTGCTTATTGAAATCATCACCTTTATAAATCTTGATAAGATTAAATATAACACCGCGTTCATAGTTTTATTCACGGTTTCAACAAAATTTGGCAATTTAATTACCCATTAACTATTTTGCAATTTAAAGATCCATCCTTATACTATTTTCCAACAAGGTTGTTACTGGACGTTGTTTAAACAAATTCAAGTTACCTATATACATATTTTTGCCCAGTGTCCCATGAAAACTCTAGAATTAGATAATTACGCAGTAATATTAGCTGAGTGTTGTAGACAACTGAGTTTTTTTGAATGCTATTTAAAATACCTACTTTAACGTGAGAAATTATAAACGAACAGCCTTTGTTTATTATTTACCTATGTTATTTACTAGCTTTACGACCCGCGGCTTTGCCCGTGTTATAATACATTTTCCCAAGGAAAGATTATAAAAGTTACATATAAGTAGGTATCTATAGTATATAGATTTAGAAAAGTAGGTATGTAAAGAATCAAGGCAGTTGCCCAGGTAGGTAACCTACTTACCTAATTCATGCGTTCTATCGATATTTGTCGTGTTAATGAAACTCAATTTTATAGTTGCTGGTATAATTTAGAGGCACAGATAACCCCCTCTGTGTTTAGAGGTAACAACTTACCTATATTAATTATCCTTATGTGGGATATAAATATAAATATTGTTTATATTATAAACTCAACATTGAACATTGCAAATTCATGTTTCCTCCTAACTACAATAAGGATTATTTAGTAAGGACAAATTTCTGGGTCAAGGATTTCTGAAGGTTTCAAGGAGACGCGTCTCCTTATAGACAGGTTTTAGGGTTCTACCGAAATCTTTACGTAGGTCTGTCTAACTAAGTTTAGGTAAAAATAGGTTAATATTGTTTTATTTAAATATCCATAATGTTTTTACCTAATTCCAATATTGTTTAAAATTTGGTCTCTTTAAAAATTACCAACTACTTACCTACTTTATTGAAATCAATGATCTCATCAAACATGAAAGATACCTACAATAGGAGAATCCTTAATCCCTGTACTCTATGTTGCTCACATAGAGCTTCGATTTTGCTATGAAAACCCTCATTTTAAAATAACCAAAACAATAACTCAACACTTACCTTATCAATCATACATCCGTTCGGACTGTTACGATAACACGATAACAGGTTGAGCAATGCGATTCACATTTTTATTGATAAAATTCAATTTTAACACAGTATTTGCAAAATAAACAAACAAAGTAACCAATGTATGTAACACAAGCACAACTGCGCGTCGCTGGCAACTGAACTGAGAAGCAAAATCTATTATTTGGCTGATACGACTGTTTTAAACTGAAGCGTTGAGGAAAACACGAGTGAGCATGTGCAGTATATCATTGAATATGTAAGTGCGAGGGAGACGGGTATGTTTGGAAAAGCTACTTTATGAAAGGAGCTTAGGAAGCTGCGAAGACACTAAATGATAATCTGTGTCAAAGTTTTTTCATGACGTAACCCGTTGTTTTGTTGTGGTAACGTTATTGGTATTTCGCCGGTACGCCTGGGAGGCCATAGGTCTCTTTTGTTTAAAACCGGCGTACGGCGCGGTCGACGAAGGTTACCTTTAAGTTTGTTTATAGTTTTTATCTTATTGAATTGGCGAAATTAAAATAAGTTAAGATAAAATAGATGTGCTCGTGCTAAGTTGGTTCGTAGTTGAATTACGTATAGAGACCCTATTATTACCTACATACGCTTCACTAAATATTCTAAAATAAATAATAAAATGCATTAATTAGGTTTATATAATTTATATTTATTATTCTATAACTATTGCTATAACCGAAATAAAACGGATACCGTACATTTTATAAGCAATACATAGATTATCTAGGTTAGATAGGTAAATGTCATATAAAATATATGTGCCTTTTGAAATAGGTAGAGCAAGCACCCACGCTATGGAAGAGCAGTTGACATTGAAAATGATGTTAGGTACTAAACTAATATCAGATTATACGGAAATAATAGTACCTAATACAAAATGTTTAAACATCTTACTTAAAACAGATTCCATTAGGAATCTGTATTAACAAATAGAAAATTATAGGAGTTATAATAAAAACCTATCAAAATACCTACTTCTATATCATTTTACAAAATTCCTTACCCTACGAGTAGGTTTCTTACAATACGACATCACCTTCCATCACAATAAATTCGAGACCATTCAATTCCTTACGAATCGACATGGCAAAGCAAGCAGTCTTATTCCAGGAGTAAATAACCCTCCATCAGCAGAATGTATAGGGCCTCACGCAGATGGGACACCTGTCCGTCGTGGCCAGGCAGCGCCGCAGGCAGTCCGCGTGGAAGAAATGCGCGCAGGGAGTCACTCTGGCAGACTTCATAGTGCCGAGACAAACTGCACAAACGTCCTCCAAAGTCGCCAGCTCATCGTCCGTCGCCCGGCGGAACCTGGCCACGGAACCCCTTGCCTCCTTCAACTTCACCAGCGCCTCGCCGAACCGGTGCCGTCCATGCACAATCACACATACGTAAAAGACAAGGACAGCTAGCCTCCACCGCTCGCACCAAGCGAGCGCAGGAGCCAGCGGCACCGCCAACAACAACGTAATACCGCGCGCGTACGCATTGCAATACAACACCTCCATCCCCTCCAATCTCTCGAACTTCATCGCTGTCAGCGCTAACGGCCATATCTCTAGAAATGTCCTCTCTGATAGCAAGTAGTACGTTGCGGTGAGGATGATATACATCGCTGTGGGCCTGAAGTGTTCCAATCCTTGTTCTAAGCCTAGCGTGAGCAGCATGAATGTGATGGTGACTATGAAGGTGACGGCCTTGGTCCATTCGAGGACGATCTTGGTGGCGGACATGGCGAGGTGCTTGACGCGCGAGTTGCGGGTGAGGTTGACGTACGGGGACCAGTCCTCCTTGGTGCAGAGGTCGCGGACGTAGCTGACGGAGTACGTCAGGACGTTGTAGAACATGAGCGAGTACAGGCTGGTGAGCTTGCCTTGCGCTACCAGCAGGCGGTCGCATGCTGTGAACACCAGCAACTGGAAAGAAATGGTAAACATTAAAATACTGTGGTCTCATCACAGTAGTATTTTTATTTGTTAGTCAAATAAATCCGTTTTTTTTAACTCATATTTCGTTTTATTAGTAGGTATAATAAGAACTGTGTAAAGTTGACAGAGCTTAATAATGTTAGTTGTTGCAACCACAACCAATAATTCTAACTAACCATTGTACACACAAACACACCATTTGTCTCCTGAGCAATATTTGTTTTCAGTTTAACCATATCGCAACATTAAATAAATAGGTACTTACTGTTGGAGAAATAATACAATTTAATTGAGAATGAAATGATAGATTGAATAAAACTAAGTTGAACAGGCAACGCACTTGACACAGCAAAGTAGAAAGGTTATTCATTTGCAGGAAGAGTCGTTCGGAGCGATCGAGCGGCGCGTACGCAGTCCTCACGACCGCCATGACGCTGTTGAATGGTGCTTGCAGCTTTCTTGCTGTGTCTGAGGACAATATTTAAAAAAAATATAAATAAATATTACTGGACAATTTACACAAGCTCGAAGCTTGTGTTACGGGTATGAGATAATCTGATATACTTAATATACATACATATTTTTACTATACATATAGAACACCCAGAGAGCCAGAACAAATATTTGCAGATCGTACCTACAAATTTTTGTTCTAAGGCGGGAATTGAACCTGCATCTTCCTGCGTCGCAGTCAGAACTTCGTCTGCTACGCCACAGAGGTCGTGCGTTTAATAAGAATAAAACTAGCTGTCAACAAATAAAGGGCAGAAACTATGACTTTGAAAATGCTAATAAGTTTCCGAGACTTCACTCTTCTTCATACCTACTTTTAAACATAGATAGGGCTTTTCCCGCTCGATATGATCAGTTTGCTTGGTGATGATGCTTAATTAAAGTAAGTTACTAAAAACGCGAAAAGTATAGATGGATAAGGGTAGATGTACCAATGCTTATTATTCTTCCGCGCTAAAACTAAAGAAAATTCGTTTTAAGGCGCACATTTTACCATAAAATTATATCTTTGAAAATCCCTATAAAAAATATAAATAGCTTATAAACGTAAAGACGTGAAGGAAAAGTGGTCAGCAACAGTCTGTCATTAGCGATTGTCCAGTGGTCATGTTAGATTATCTATTTGCATATTTCAATGAAGTGACTTATTTTTTAAGACAAAGAGCTTAGTGTCTAATCATGAGGAAAACGGGCCAATATATACATGAAAGAACCAAAATGACAGTTACAGTAGTTTTTTCGGGAAGTATATCTAATAGTAAGAAGGTAATCAAGTTTTCCCTTAATATACTACTGAAATTACTAATTAACTTATTAAGTATAATTTTCAAAAATGTTTAAGCTAAGAACAGTGTTTTTAAAAAGATATGATTAGGTAACACTCGGACACGGTCAAATTGTTTTTTTTTTTTTTGTTATGAGTAAATCGTGTAAAGAATCCAAAATCCTTTTAGTTACAAATTAGTATGAAGTATATTCACAGATAACCCCCAGTATATTTAAATGTCACATCTTGCATGTTGTGGTCCAAATTTCAAACCCTTTGGGGTTTTAAGTATAAAAGAACCATCTCAAGCTAGTGGAAAGCAGTTCAGAGCTAAAGTCTGAAGTAATAACAACTGAGATCAACTGAAGAAGCTCTGGTAAGTTTAGATACTAATTTTTATATCATCAAACCAACGACGGTCAAAGACATATTTTAAAATATCCTTAAGTTTGTAAAGGTCTGGATTGTCATAATTTTTAATTGATGTTAGGTTACTAATTGTCACGTAATAACGATAATATGTAATCGTAACCCACACATGATAATCATGGTCCACTCATCACGAGTCTCCCCATTCACCCAATAAAGGTCTAAGAGGAATTGGTACATATATAACACGTTAGTCATTTACAAATAAGACAAAGTATTTCGTATTTTATTACTGTGTTTATCCACAGGAACCTACCAATTAAGTACCAACTTCCTAAAATAATAAGTCCGCATCGGAATAAATCGCATTGCAAATCACGTAGTAGCTAAATCCCGCACTACGATGCTGCACTGACGCAAATCCGCTGGACCCGCGCCAGCTTCCGTCGAACCATTCAGCTTCATCTCGACAATGACCTGACTCCGACACAAATAACTTTATCTTCATAGCAATGCCCTAATTGCTAAATTATACGTTTTTGAACGGTTATGAATAATTTTAGGTAACCCAAGGTCATTTATAGAGAAGCTGATCCATCATAATCACCTCTTTTGATGTAGGTAGGTACCCAACTGTACACAGGGACTTCTCACTTTACAAAAGAGATCGTTGGCCAAGTGGGGGTTGGTTAATGACACAACATTTCCTTCAAACTTTCTACCCAATCAACTAGAGATGGATTAGTCAGCTGACGTCTTATAGTCAAGTAGCTCATACACTAAAATCTCTAAATCCTTTTCGCCCTTGATAATCCCTAGAATCTGAACAAATATATTACCTAGACACAGGTGTATCATAGACACGTGTGAAAAATAGCATGTGTTTATTTGACAACTATGTTTTAACTCACAACAAACTTTTTCGCGTAGGAGGAACATAGGTCAGGAGATTGGCACACCCAACTGTTTGTGCCAAGAGTTTTGTTTTGGGATTGATGTAAATCTGATGTACCTATGAACGGGCCTATACCTATCCTATGTACCTATATAATAATATAATCCATAAGGCATATAATGGAATGCCAAGGTTCTTAGCCCCATGTTTTGATTCAGTTTTATTGCTGTATGTTTTGATTGCTTTCAAACTTTTCATATTTGTTTTATTGGGGTTTTAAATGTGTTGTTATGATTTTGTTCTTCTTTGTTTTATTTAAATTTAAATAATCTGTTTGTGATGATTAAACGGACGGAACTTAACAAACTTATTGCATGATTTAGAATAAACATAACAGGAAGGACGGATAAAAACTGTACCCCAGATTTTCTATTTACATATCAGCTCCGAAACGTTTTTTTTTTTTTTTTTTTAATTACAAAAACAAGGCTTTGTCGCTGAGCGAACACATCGCCTTATCGGGAAACAAACGTTGAAGTGTGTAGGTACTTTAGTATCCCAAAAAGCCCAGCGCCACGAGCAGGACCACTGATAGGAGCCATAATACTGCAATATATGTATACCTTGAGCCAGCTTAGCCACAGCCGGATACCAGCGCGCCGGGTATCTGTAGTTGGCGGAGATGAGCACGGGCAGCACGAGGCAGGTGTAGGCGGCCATCAGCCAGGCGCCGCCCAGCGCCACGAGCAGGCCGCGCGGCGCCCAGTACGGCAGGAGCAGGACCACTGATAGGAGCCATACTGCAATATATGTATACCTTGAGCCAGCTTAGCCACAGCCGGATACCAGCGCGCCGGGTATCTGTAGTTGGCGGAGATGAGCACGGGCAGCACGAGGCAGGTGTAGGCGGCCATCAGCCAGGCGCCGCCCAGCGCCACGAGCAGGCCGCGCGGCGCCCAGTACGGCAGGAGCAGGACCACTGATAGGAGCCATACTGCAATATATGTATACCTTGAGCCAGCTTAGCCACAGCCGGATACCAGCGCGCCGGGTATCTGTAGTTGGCTGAGATGAGCACGGGCAGCACGAGGCAGGTGTAGGCGGCCATCAGCCAGGCGCCGCCCAGCGCCACGAGCAGGCCGCGCGGCGCCCAGTACGGCAGGAGCAGGACCACTGATAGGAGCCATACTGCAATATATGTATACCTTGAGCCAGCTTAGCCACAGCCGGATACCAGCGCGCCGGGTATCTGTAGTTGGCGGAGATGAGCACGGGCAGCACGAGGCAGGTGTAGGCGGCCATCAGCCAGGCGCCGCCCAGCGCCACGAGCAGGCCGCGCGGCGCCCAGTACGGCAGGAGCAGGACCACTGATAGGAGCCATACTGCAATATGTTTACACAACCGATTAACAATAGATTAAATTATCGGGCGCTGTGATGCTATTATGCTTAAGTCTTTAACATTCAATATCCAAGTGCTGCAGCCAGTCGGGGCAGCACCGAGCTTGGGTATTGCCACACCGCGCCGTAGATACGGTATATACCTAGCGTATATATGAATTCGACATGGTACTATGTAATATCTTATATAGAAAACAAGGGTTTCATCCACATACCTTGGAACCGTTTAGTTCGCGAACCGTTAGGTTTGAAAGAAATTTCATACCACGAACACTCAGGTTGTGGAATGATCTCCCTCCCCCTACCGAGGTTTTTCCGAAAGACTATAGTATGGGTCTTTTCAAAAAGGGTATTAAGAAGCATTTACGGGGTCGGCAGCGCGCAGGTATAGGCTGCGGTAGCCACTTTACATGAGGTGGGCCGCATGCTTGTCTGCCATCTCAGTGGTATAAAAAAGGTAGGCTACCTAAATGTTAATTTAACTGTTAATGCAAAATGGAGTATAGCCAAGGAAATTAACGAGTTCGTTATATGAAACAAGCACCTACTAGACTTATCTAAATGTAGATATATATACTAATAGGAAATAATCCCCAGGCGGCTGTCCATTTCCGGTTAAATACAGCTATGTTGTCAGTGACTGCAGTTCTCAAGGGTATCTGCATCAATTAGGCTCCGTTCCAGCATGTTCCGACTTTATTATGAAATTAACCCCGCATTAGACAAATTAAAAATATTTGATCTCTTGGCATCGCCTCAGATATCAGGCTAACAAGAACGATAAATCATTTCTGTTTTAAAATACGGCGAGTCAATGCACTGAACTCGAGACCCGAGAACGTTGCACAATGTTTCATTTGTAGGACTAAAACTGAAAAATGATTTTTTATAGGTGGGTGGAAGCGATATTTGTTAAAGATTGAAAATTATATTAGATCAGAACTGTAATGAAGAGTTAAAAACATTTCATAATGGTTCTTATAGTCCAAATCCAACCTTTCATTGGTACCTACTACGGGAGTAGGTAAACTCTTAATTTTCTAGGATTGGGTCTGTAATTCATAGACCATAACAAAACAGGGGGTCGTGTCTGTAGTTTATTTGTTTAACTAATTCCAAGATAAACTATAGTGGTTAACAAAGAAGTCAACTACCAACTCGTGCCGTTACCTTGATCCATTTCAATAATTCCCGACCTAAATGCCTTAACGAAAGCTCTATATCATTTGACTCATAAAACCGAAATAACACGCCATGTTTTTATTAACTCCTGCATTAAAGTTCTTAAAATACCTCGAAGTTCTTTAAGTTTCCTTCGACGCGTCGAGAGTAGGCAGTCGTAAAGATTTCAATATGGAGAGCAATACGCTTTGGAGTGCGTCAGGAGAAGTGATTTTGGATTTATTGCAGTTCAAAATATGGCTGGATCTGATTTATTTATAAACAAGGTGTGCCCGCGACTCAAAAGCGAATTTAAATTCTTGCTCAAGTTATAACAAGACGTGCCCCCATCCATGCATAGGTAATTTATGCGGACGAAATCGCGGAAACAGCTAGTAATAAATGAATCTGTAATAAACCAGTGCAGTCACTGAAGACGTTAATTTATAAAAACAATTCCTTAAATTACATTTAAGTGCACCCAAACTTAACGGTCAAAATCCCCTTATTTTGTGTTAAACACATTCCGTATAATATGCATCATGCCCGAATCGTATATTGCGTTAAAAGGGTGCGCTGCGCAGGCGATGTCGGAACCCGGCGCCCTGAAGGCTGCACCGCAGACTTCGGGCAGTGAATGTGTTAAAACGAGCCCGCGACAGTTTTACAATGACATTGTGCAACATTCTAGTTTAGAGTCTAGAGAGTAGCTAATATTATTCTAGTCATTCTGATAATAGATTACGTGCCACTTTCACTGCCATGGATGCAACAACACGTGTACATCACGTAGTACGTGCTATAAAAACTACGTACTGTAAACAAATGACTCATCCAAGCAGAAAAATAAGCGCTCTGTTTATATTATAAATAAAATGCTCCCCAAAATGTATTCAATAACAAGAGAATGTTTACATCCTCCTTGGTTTGTTTGTGTTTATGTAAAAGGTCGTAGACGAGGCCAATAATTATATTATGATTTCCTGCGACTCACTTAATATAAACAAAAAGCAAGCCAATTTTAGGGCTAACAAATAAATATAAAGAAACAATAGAAAGAAGATATATGTAGATCGCGATGATTTACAATTTAATTCCTACATTTTAGGATTTTTACAGCTGTTATAAGTATTCATTCGTCAAGGAAAAGGGAAAATTAAATATTGTAAAATTTTACACGTTATTAGAAAAAAAATAATTAAATATTCACTTACCAATGTTAGCTATTTTATCCTCAGATTTCATTGTCTGAATCTTCGAGAAAGAATCACTGCGTATGCGACCGCGCACTCTTGAAATCATGCCCATTTTTATCGGTCCTAACTAAACTATTAACACTTTATCACAAACAAGGATAATTTGAAGATAATTCAGGAGAGTTTACGTAAATGTTATGATTTGTTCTCTGTGGTCCGTTTAGCATGAAGTGGTTCACGTGAATGCGAATTTCGCGGACAAATGTTTGGGCGGGCGGCGCGGCGGGCGGTTTACGTCTAGCGCAGACAGCCAACTGAAATCAACTCCTGCGCGGAACATTTCAAAAGAACTTATCCCATTGCTCTGTTTCCCTGAGCACGTTACCGATATTTGAATACTATTCCGCAATGGACAGGAATCAGTTAAAAATGTAGTTGGCAAAAATCGTGGTCCATGACGACTTGTTTTTAATTTAATTTCCAAGTCAGTGACTTTGGAAAGCAAATATTTTATACGTTTATCATAATTCCCGTTAGGCTGCCCGCAAAACTCTTTGTAGGTAGAACCAATATAAGGATCGTATCAAATTTTCATCCTGGGACTTTGAGCATAACTTCTGAAAAAATTTGACAATACCTTAACTAAAAATCTGTCTCATACTTATATAAGTTAAGGATTTAGTTACAGAAATAATTTTCATTTACATTTAAATTTATACTCAAAAGGCCTTGCTAATAAATACTTTTAATATTTCTCATAAAAGCATCGTTAATGATACCTACATTCTAATATCTATTACCTACCTAAATGAAAGACCCTGATGACACAATGACCTTCAAAACTCGTGCTAGTTACGAAATATCGTCACATGTCTACAACAGAACTATGAATGAAAATAGAATTCATGTTGGTTGTATGGATTTCAACATTGTTATTAAACAACACTGCCGCATCATCTCATGACCAAGTTCCGTTAAGAACATATGAATGAACTATGAAATATTAATAATGAGATTACACATTGTTGTAAGTGTCACCTAACATGTTGTGCATCTTCTAAATGAAGACAACAGAATAGACTAATAACCTGCGAAGTATCCTAAAGCAACTGCTACATTTGTCTTATACAACAATCAACCTTTCGCTCCATATAAGTTTACGATTATGTGTATGAGATACCTACGTCACATTTATCTAATTCATTGGGATTTGAGAAAACACCTCGAAAACCCACATACAATTACTCGGAATCGCCTACTCTTTGACGTTAGTCCCAATAGTACAAACATTCATTCACAAATTAAACACAATTTCAAAATATAAATAGAATATGATACAGAAAACAGCATTGATCTGTTGACATGCATGACACACTTAGTATTAATAAAATTCTTTGAAAATATTATTACTAATGCATCCTCAACCCATTTGAGAAGTTGGGTCCATGATACATTGCGTTTATTAGGACGAAAACAAATAGGAATTTATTCAAAACTTCGCCCGCTTTATTCCCATGTGTTCTCTACTTTATAACGTGACAGCGTGACCAAGGGAAAAAGGGATTCATTTTTACACAGATTTAAAAATGTTTACTTGTCCTGTTTCAGAACTCTGCCCAACCATGCGTTGTCTGATGCTGTTAGTGCTTCTAGCATGCGATGCGACTCGCGGGTACTACAGCAGAGAATACGGCTCTCACGGCATTGTGGAACGAGACGAGCCGGCTCTTCTTGAGGAAGGGTAAAACAAACCAAAGTATATTATTTAGAAACATACCCTTCCATCAAGATTGGACAGATCATTACCGGAATTACTTAATTGAAAACCTTTATCATGGGCATATATCCAGCAGTAGACCCCTTATTGGTTAAAATAATGGGTAGTTTCATTTGTAGATACCACTAAATATTTTAACCGATGCATGGAATTACCGCTACGAGCGATTCCGCCTTGAACTTTTAGAACACGTCTCTTAGTTAGTCCACTGGATGGAGTCCATAATACAGTGAGACATCCATTAACTTTATTAGCTGTTTCATCCAAGAACCATCTATCATTGTTACGAGACATGGCTGTTCGTTCCACCAGTATAATTTACTATTGGACCATCTGCCTTAATTATTACGATCCGCACTGCTGTTTTCAGGGTATTGGTAGAATGTCCGGTATGCGACGAGACAGACCACTGGATGCCGAGCAAGGAGCAGTGTACTGTCGCGGTGCCTTCCACGCACAAGGCGTATAAGCGATGCAAGAATGGCACCTACAGGAACGAAGTTTGCGGTAATCGGCTTGACTGTTTTCGGGTGCGTATTGCGTATCGACCAAAGACATGTTACCACTTAGAAAATAATTTCTTTATAATGGACCTAATTCTTTCAGCAAATAAGACCCTTCTAGTTTTTATAATGGGCCCTTATCTATGTTAAAAAAAATGACAAAGCTATAAAATTGTTACTACGGACGCTATTTTGGCAAATCCACTTTGTGTTCAATATTGTGTTCTTCTTCGTGACAGCAAGGAGCATATTTATCTTTATTTAGATAGGATAATAATTGTAAATCAACATCGAATTCGGCAAAGTCTTTGTACCTTCCAGTTTTCAGCAAATCAACCTACCCTTAGCAGATTTTTGCTGGTCTTACGATGTAATTATTTATAGGTTGCTGGAGAGCAGTGCACAGAAAAGCACGAATTCGACGTCTACGGACAGAGATGCGCGCCTGGCTTCTACTGCAACAAACACCTGGGGGTCTGCCAAGGCTGGGACTACGCCGTAGACCACAAAGTCCAGTATATCCTGAACCCTACGCCTTACTCCTTCGGTGGAATACGAAAAGGCGGTTTAGTTGACAACACATTTATCAGAACATAGATGTCAAATGATTAACGGCAGAACAACAATTTTCGAAACTATTAATGTAGAATTAGAATTATTTATTTTAATCTCAAAATGATCTCAAACTGATCTCAATTTAGATGTAAATCCTGAAATATTTATTAAACATTTAATAAAAAACCATGTCACTATTAAAACGCCTTTTATTGTGCGTATTACAATATCATGTTCAATGATGATTATTATTAGGTAAACATGTTTATAAAAAAAAACTTTTATTCTTACATATAACTTATAACTAGGTAGGTACTTAGGAATGGCCATGTTTTGTTTGGTATTTAACGCTAGTAGTAGAAGAGTATTCTCTTAACATTTAGATTGTTTAGATGATGATCTCTCTATATTAACACTGTCTGTGCCCATGACACACGCTCGTATCTAGTGTGGCTTGGGCATTGAATGTGTTAATTCGTAGCTACGCTAATCTTTGAAGATTCAGACTCTGCGATAGAATCGTTTATATTTGTCTTATAAATTCAAGAGTACATACTACATATGATATACTAAATCCTAGCAATACTTAATAAAATAATTACGTAACTTTAAAAAATTGGTAGTGACTATAAATCACACCTTACAATTCTAAGTTCAATTCTAATTCTCTCCACAAGAGCATAACTTGACAGATTCATTCAATATTCAATCTTCCAACGGGGTGTATCAGTTTGGTGGGTTATGTGACTGGTGTCAAAAGTGTGAGGCTGAGTTACTTGATTTTTACTTGAATTCTAATTTATAGATTAGTTAGATTATTAGTTGAAAATAGTTTTCTACACTCCACTTAAATTCCAAGTTCGCGTCACTTACATTGCAATCCTAAGTTCTCACGATGCCTTAAAAGTAATATCACAAGGGCAGTCATAATCCTTGAATCTTTTAACGATAGACAATTTTTTTTATTGCTGGACAATTCACAAAGCAAAATCTAGCTCCGTGGTAAGCTCAAAACTTGTGTTACGGGTGCTAGATTTCTGATTTACTTAATATAATATACATACATAGATATTTTTTAAACATATATAACACCCAGACACTCGGAACAAATATCTGCAGATCGTACAAATTTTGTTCCGAGGCGGGAATCGAACCAGCAACCTCCTGCGTCGCAGGCAGACCTTCGCCCGCTGCACCACAGAGGTCATCAAACATTTACCTTCGTATACATAGTTAAAAGTATGCTTGATCCAACGTTTCAACTAAATCAAACTAACACAGCCTAATCAATAACACAAGTTACAAAACTGTGAAACTTGAATTAACACACACAACTTGAGATAGCAAGAGATAATGCATAAGAGTTTAATGTTACACTTAATACAATAACGGCAAGATAGTTTTATAATTGAATTTACATACTAATAAGGCCATGACATGAATAATTCCTACCTAAAAATAGTACCTATAAAATGCATTAACAGCTAAATTTTCAAAGGTATAACTTTAAAAGTACAAAAATAAACTTTACATAATTACAAAAAAAACCAAACATAATAAAAATATCAAATATGTATATAGGTTTTATAGAAAACAAAACTAATCTCACTTTGAATGAGTTAAAATATGCTTAGAGAATATATTTTCTTTAACAGCTGATTAAAATCGATAGTATTACCTAATTTATAGAAATACCAATATGTAACAAAACTGCCCTACAAACTGTTGAAAGACTTACACCGAATAATGATTATAACAAAGGCGGATCTTATAACAATCACAATTTTTTTAAACCAAACTCTTATATTTCCCTTTCAAAGTTAAATCTCATTTTGAATTTTGTTTATTTTACTTTTTATTTTATTCTCACTTAAGCTTTATCAATATTAGGAAAAATTACATTTCTAATATTGATTCCCATCAACTGGGTATAAGAAAGTTTAAAGCAGGTAATGATATGATGATAATATATAAAATGTATTATTACCTTACACAACAATATTTGAATGCTTTGATTCTCTTGTTTCATTTCATTACAAGATATTGATGATAGTGGTGTTATTGCAACAGACCTATACTATGTTAACATGAGGGCCGCAAATGTATTCTGACTTTTATGAAGCCCTATAAAATTTTGGAAAAGTATTTTAAATAATTAAAAGAAAACTATTGTGAAATCTTATTAAATTATACACTACGTAGAAATCAACAACAACAAACATAAATCAACTTCCATTTGTAAGTCCACCAGAAATGCAAGAGAACTGATGTTGCAGTGGCTTACCTGTAATTAACTACATTATATAGAATTATTATCGCGAGATAAAAAAATATAATAATAATAAATCTATATAGGTAGATTTATCACGTAGATTTCAGATTGGATAATTGAATGAAGGGACTTTAAACTTTCAGGGAATGAAAGAAGTTAATCAGGATCTAGGACATATAAACCTTTTTTTTTGACTAAAAACAAATTAGGTTTTTAAGTCGGCTGTATTTTTTTACGATTGTTACTTCTGGACATTGTATTGGGTAAACGAACTGATATAATAATTATAATTCATCTAACGATAAGAATTGTATTTAATTTTGCGAAAGCTGATGTGTGGTCCCATTTAAAGTTGGCCCAGTTCTTACAATTTTATTGTGAAAACTTTTTCATAAAAAGTTTATTTCATTTATATCTTGACTTTTTTATAAACTTTCATGATATCCTATCTTATAGTTACACGGCATTTGTCATATGCATGACATATTATGGAAACATCTTTGGTAAATCAAAATCAACATAGCATAGCTCTGCTAATACCCACGTAGTCTAGCCCTCGTGGAAAAGCATTTGATATAGACTTATAAAGAACTTACATAGATAAAATCTTAAATTTCTTTTTGTTCTTTTTCTTTCCACCCTTTTCTTTGGCTACCATCTCTTTCTCCTTAATAGCTTCGTCGATGATGTTGGAAATGCCGCATTTGTTGAACCTGGTGATCGCTATCTCCGTCAGCAAGTCGGCGTTACGCTCCACCTGAAAGTGTTACCAACAAATACTAAATATTTTGCCTAAAAAAAAGGATATGAAACAGTTTAACCTAGTTCAGGCACAAAGTTTAGATCTTAACCGTAAATAATACTGTCATCAATATAGGTACAGTCAGCCAAAAATGTGGTCTACCACCCTACGGTTGAGATTCGTTTGCGTCAGTTAAATTATGTTAGAAAAATCAACATTAGCAATCATTACAGGCTGGAGTAGACCGGATACGTATGCGTAGACGTAAGCATAGACGTGCACGTACCACTGAGTTGTAATGTATGGAAATGTATGAGACAGGACACACTGCTTGCGTAACGTGACGTGCGCGTCGATGTAATGCGTAGTCATAGGCAACGCAGCTCCCAAGACACAAACAGGCTGCGTGACTTCCGCCGTGCCTTACGCAGAGCAGAACGGCAACGTCGCATTGATGACGTTGTATTCAGTGGCGCGCCATTTTGGATGTTTTGTCATAACTGGTAGAGCACTTTCTTGGTTCACTGTACATTATTATTATTACCTGCTGGTTCTCCTGTCCGTAGTAGCTGCCGGCCTCGCGGCACAGCTCCATGTACTGGCGCCACTTGGAGTCGCGCGTGAGGCAACTCGGATTGCCAATTATCACTATCTTGGCTTTAGCTCGGGTTATTGTTACGTTGAATCTCTGAAAATATAATAGTTTATTAAAAAACCAAAGAAAGAATTACATCGTTAAAGTAGATTTGAGAATGATCTTGTATCATCATCATCATGTTGTCTTCTGTCCCCCTGTGGGGGGCGCAGGGTGAGGCCTCGAAACTAGTTTCTCTGCCTCGGCTTCAGCTCCGGGGGCTCCAACCCCCGGGTCTTGTGATGGTGCGGGCGTTGCCGCTGGTGTGGTAGTTGTTTTTTTTTTTTTTTTATTTAGATATAGGTGTATGTTTTTTTTTTTCCTTTTCTTTTTTTTTTTTTTTTTTTTGATCTTGATCTTGTAGCAGCATTCGCCATATATTTATACTTCGCCTGCCGAAGCACCCCGCGCCCCGCACCTCTCAGAGGCGGAGCCTACTGTGTACGCTCGTCTCTCTAACGTGCGCTGGCGCGTAAGAATTATGGATTATAAGCACTACTTGAGCAATAAATTATTCCTATTCTGCCTACAACAACAAGTGTTTTTTTTTTCCTACAAGTACAAACCTTACCACAAGTAGGTGCAATAGGGATCCGCTGTTAAAATGTGTTAAGGCGATATTGCTGTAATCTGACCGATTTTGTTGATAGTTGTATGTATCATCATCATCTCAGCCATTGGACGTCCACTGCTAGACATAGACTTCCATAAATGACTTCCAGTCGCACGCGGCTTGCATCCACCGCGAGCCAACCGCCTTCACCAAGTCATCTGTCCACCTTGTTGTTGTACGTACAACGCTGCGTTTTCCGATCCGTGGTCTCCACTCGACAACTTTTCGGCCCCATCGGCCATCCGTTCTCCTCGCTATATGTCCAGCCCATTGCCACTTCAAAGAGCTAATCCGCTGGGTTATGTCGGTGACCCTCGTTCTCTTACGTATCTAGTTGTATGTATGCATTACATAAAATGGTCTATATAAAGTCTGTACTAACCTTGTCATCTACCAAGAACCCCAGTCCATACTTGGCGTCGTAGTCGAGCAGTCGGCAGTTGGCGCGGACGGTGGACACCAGGATCACTCGCTTCTCTTTGCCTTGAAACGCTTCCACTGTGCCAACTTCTATCTTCTCGTAGTTTTTAGAAGTCAGCCACGATTTCATCTTGTATACCTGGATGGAACAAACGTAATCTGTTTATCTAAGGTTGTTTGTTGTTTTTTACAGTTTCTTAGCCACAGAAAACATATCCGAGGATTTCGAAATTGGCCCAGAGTCGTAGATTTAAATCGTGATATAAAACATGTATCTTTTTCAATGAGTTTTAGTTATATTTATACGAGCGTTCAAAGCTGATAAATGTAAGGCCGCCAATTGTACAATTAGTTGAGTTTGTTTTCTTATATATTGTTTTGTGTATTAAGTGGTACAATAAAGTTATTATCTATCTATCTCTCTCGTCAAGAGTACCATGTGTCCTAGTATGATGACGATGACATAACCTATATCTATTATTTTATTTATTTTTGTTTTATTGTTTTATTTGCGATAATTCTCTTGATTATAAGAAAATCGGTTGTAGAGCTGTTCTTGGGTTAAGTGCTCACTCTATTGAGTAAGCTACTTATTCATTCAAATCCTTTCATGGAGTTTTATGATATCCTGTTTCTTAAGTCTATTTGGATAGCTTTGATTAAGCAAGTTAGCAGCTAGATCGTTAGTATGCTTAGCTAGGCGGAGTTGGTAGTTTTCAGCAGTGTTTCTTATTTCCTGTATTACTGTATCAGTTTGTAAAGCCTTATGGATTTCTGAATGCATCTTAGAATCTATAGCTTTGAATCACTTTGTAAGTACACTTACCTGTCTGATGTATGGCGCGATGATGCCGATGTCCTCGGCGCGCACGTCGTGGTTCAGTATCAGCGCCTCCACGTAGCGACGTAGCATTTCCAGCTCTTTCTCGTTGAAGTAACTACGAGAACAAGTTATTTTTATTAGGAAATTCCTTATTACAGACTAATTTACAAAATTGCAATGCCTATTATTTGTAGAAAATAGCTTTATATTTAGCATGTTGTAGAAAATCAACTGAAGTTAAGGACATTTTTTTTTTTTCAGGCTTAATGGCTCAGGGGTCCGTTGATCTGAATTGATCAGCATCGTTGGACTGATAAGACCAAAAAGTATCATCAGGCCGATCATCTAAATAAATCATCGGACTACTAATACTAGACCCATTTGTCGGTATGGTTTCACAACTTTTAAACCTTCCCAGGACTACTAAGACTTATTTCAAAACCAGTTTTTCTTGAGTTATAATTACAAGGAAAAGTGACATTGACTTATAAATTATGTGAGCGAAGCTGTCAGCAGATCGGCTAGTATTCCCTACATAGCTTGAATATATAATGTAACCGTGGTTCACCTGGGTGCGTTCCCCATCCGCTGTTCCTTGGAGTTGACGGCGTGGAACACGATGGCGCTCTGCCCGCCCGCGCCGCCCAGCAGCGACGTCTGGCTCAGCGGGTCTTTGGGAGCGAGGGCCTAGAACAAACAATATATGATTTTATTGACGACCTCTGTGAGGGGGGAGGGGGACGCATGTGTTTGCGGGTTCGATTACCGCCTCTGGACAACAATTTGTATGGTCTGAAAATATTTGTTGCTGGGTGTTTAATCGTTTATGTAACAGTCATGCACAGGGAACATAAGTAAGTATATCAGAAATTTAGCACCCGTAACGAAAACTAGTCTAAAAATTCAAAGGAAATCGGACGACCGATTGCATCAATATGAGAACCATAGAAGTCTTCGTCAATCAGTTGGGACTTCAAACTGTCTGTGAAATAAATTTTCAAAGATTCTTAAAAAGATATTCAGAATATAATGCCAACAAAAGCTTACCTTACGACGAAGCTAGATATGTTGCTGTAAATTGACCAGCAAAAACGAAGTATACTTACAATTAATTCATTATCATAGAACAGGCGATTGGGCAGCTTCAGTATGTCCGGGTCTGAGCGGAAGTTCTTCACCAGCATCGTCAGGTAATCCGGGTTGTTATCGTATAGGTTCTCATAATTCAGCAGCAGTCGTTCCAAAAGGGACGTACCTGGAAATTAATATGATTATTATAAATATGTGGTATACATACAGTATACAGAATAGCACGATTTAAATCTTGAAACTACAGAATGGTTTTTAATAAAACTTTGCAATAGGGAGGGACCACCACCTTTGCACTGGACGGACCAAATCAGCTGCGATTGACGGTCCTCATGAGTGTACCAGAAAAGCAGACGTGCAAAAGGAATGGCGCCGGATCGTGAAGCGGTCACCACTACTCCTGACATGACGACCACGACCACTCTCACAATAGTGTAACGACTAGAACACTCAGGTTGTGAAATGATCTTCCTTCCAAGGTTTTCACAAAGGACTATAGCATGGGTTTATTCAAAAAGGGTATTCTGAAGCATTTAAAGGGTTCGGCAGCACGCAGGTAACATCTCTGATGCTACAGGCGTCCATAGACTGCGGTAACCGCTCTCCACCAAGTAGGCCGCATGCTTGTGCTTGTCTGCCAACTTGGTAGTATAAAAAAAAATAGATCACTTACCCAAGCCCCGCTTGCTGGCCTCCTTGGAGATGCAGACGGGCCCCAGCTGCTTGGGGTCGCCGGCCAGCACCAGCTGCCCCGTGGGCGCGAGCAGCCCCGTCATGGGGACCAAGGTGTGCGGCTCGGAGGCCTGCGCCGCTTCGTCCACAAACAAGTGACTCACCACTAGCTTGTGTTTCTCTTGATGGTTACGAGATCTGGGAAAGAGAGAATTTATTTATTTTAGTATAGTAAGTAGTATATAATGGTATATATAATTACAAGGTGGCTCACGATTATCATGCAAGAAGTATTCGATCTGCAGATATTTCAATACTCTCTGCGTTTCTTCGTGTAACTGCCAGATACACACCTATACGGTTGATGCATTTTTGGTATTATTATAACTTCGTATAACTGTCCAACTTCATAATGTTCCTAACATTTTCAAATCTTTCAAACGCTCTCCTGTCAAATTTATGTTTTGCAGATACACAATTATACGTAGGGAGTGTCGATTTGTTCTGAGTGTCTGGGTATTATACTCGTATATGTATAATAAAAATATATTAAATATATCTGAAATCTAGCACCCGTAACTCACTTCGTGCTTACCACGGGGCTAGATGTTGCTGTGTGAATTTTCTAGCATTATTTATTTATTCTTACGAGTATTTAGCGGCATGCAGCAGCGTGGTGACCACAATCCTGAAGGTGGAGACGGTCGCGTTGTCCAGAGACACGAAGTTCTCATACTTAGTGCCGTTCGAGTGCGGCGCTAGCTCAGGCGGCATTATCGTCCTGGAAAAGGAAATCACTTTTACATCTAACTTACACATAATATCTATAGAAGAACAGCAACATGAACTTCGTCTACCCCTCGACCAATCAGATGCGACTACGTCACCAAATCACCAAAATTGCACCAATTAGAGAAGATCTCGTCTCATGATATACGAGTATGTACATTTTTTGTTAATAAGCACGACGTGACGCATTATTGTACTGTTTTGTGAAATGTTACAGTACCTAATATCTTAGGCTAAGTCTATGAAAGTGTTAGACATCTCCTGTCAGATTCCTTCGACACTCTGACTTATAAGTCAATTGAGCGGCGACTATTTCAAGAAAATAATTTAAGTATTTTATAATTTTTGACGACCTCTGTGGCCCGCATGTTCTAGTAGGTGTTATTTTATGTTTAATAAATCTATTTATGTATGTAGGTATATTATATGAAGTATATCAAGCTTAAAGCTTACTTGCAGTGTGAATTGTCCAGCAATATTTATTCAATTCAAATTAATCTAATTACGAATAAACAAATCTCACCACTCCCTGCTCTGAGAGTTGGCGCGCAGCAGGAACTTGTCGATGTTGAGAGCCTTGTTGAACTGCAGCAGCATGACGGCGATGTGGTCGGCCGCCATGTTCGAGTCCGTGCACACCAGGATGCGGTTCCTGGGGTTGCGGACCACGAGCTGGAACACGAGGGTTTATTATATAACTTATCAACTGTCAATGCGACGCATGAGGTTGCAGGTTCGATTCCCGCCTCAGAAATTTGTACTATCTGCAAATGTTTGTTCCGGGTGTAATATATGTATTATCAAAAAATAATCTTTGTATGTATATTCTATTAAGTAGGTATATCAGATTATGTAGTGCCCGTAACACAAGTTTCGAGCTATTGTTGAGCCAGTTGGAATGTTTTGCAGTGTTACCTGCACGATGGCTTCCACGATAGTCATGGTCTTGCCCGTGCCCGGCGGGCCGTACACGATGTAGGGCGCCCTGCCCGACGTGCCGGCCACGATGTGCTCCACGGCGGACCGCTGCTCCTCGTTGCCTCTTATTAGAGGATTGAAGAACCTACAAGTGGGATGAATAAATAATAAAGTAAGTGTAGGTATTTGTGTCTCACAAGTAAAAGAAAACAAAGTATTTAGGAGCCAAAATTATAATTAAAGACACAAATTGGTCACCACTCAGCAGAAGACTTCGCTGCAGAAGCTACGCGAGCAACTACAGCGCTGTCGGGTGATCCCACTTAACCGACATGGCTTCTTGCACTGAAGCGGCAGCCCTAACAGCACTCTAAACTGACTTGGCCATCCATATTCATCATCCATATATATTTATCGACTTATCCAAGTGATCTTTAGGATTTTATAGAAACTAAATGCCATATAGGTATCTTTATATGTCTCACTTGTTGATGGTAGTGACGCGGACGGTGCCCCGGCGCGGCTCGGGGAACACGCGGCAGTCCTGCTTGGAGCTGAACACCCTGGACACGGCCTCGTGGCTGCGCTCGAACGGCACTCGCGACATTATGAACCGCACGTCGAACAGCACCGAGGGATCGAAGTACTCGTGGAATCTACGAAGGATAAACGAATAATAGTACATTATTGCAAAGGCAGCGAAATAGGCAATTGCAGGACGAGTATGAGTTTGAAGGCCGAGCCGCAGGCGAGGACTTCAATGATACGAGACAATAAAAAGGGCCTTTTACATAATAAATTTAATTTTCTTTTGATTTTGCTGGAAGTTTTCCATCGCTAATTTAGCTTCCGATCTTAAATCTGATGGAGTGCAGTCAACGTTCATTTCATTTTCACTTTCAGAATCATCGCAAGGGAACTCATTTCAATTATTTTATTAACAAAATAACAACTCTGCCTTACCGCCAATTTGTTTTTTTTTATTTTACTATCTGTGCCGAAAGGTAAACGTATTTGCCACATACAGCCACGAGAACGCAATGTGTAAGATAGATGAAATGAAAGAGTTCTAAATTCAAAAAGAGCACCGTTTCATACAACATTGCCGGCGCGCTCTTCGTTCGAAATTCAAAGAACGCGCCGGGAAGTGATTTTGGGTTTTCAGTCTACGTAAATATGATACTTCGCGTGTTCTTTATTCAAAAGTAATGACAATTTCCGAGCATGTTTAAGAAAAATAAATAAATAAATAAATATTGCTGGACAATTCAAACAGCAACATGACGACCTCTGTGGCACAGCGGGTGAACGTCTGCCTGCAAGTGCTCGTATAGTCGCAGTTGCTAAAGGAATGCTGCCAGCAAATGTTACTGACTTACCTTTGATCAATTTCGCCGAGAAGAATGTTATTGTCTTCAATATGTTTGATCACAGATTCAAACAGGAATGATTTATCAAGATGCGACTGCAAAAATACCTTGTCACCTGTAAAATATCACATCAAAATTAATAATCTCCCTCTTTATGTATGTATTCAGTAATAATTATTATTAATTAATAATGTATTGTATTTATTGACTTGTCCAAGTAATCTTTAGAATTTTATGGAAATAAATGACAAATCATTAAATCTTTATTTCTTGATGTACTTACTGACATATTTTGTAGGATGAATAATGACAGTTTAATTTAACAAATTTAGTCTAATTAACTGCAGGCAAAGCCGGCATTGCGGAATCATTCTAGTTATGTAACAAAATTACATACCACGTAAAAGTGATGGTCTTTTCTCAGCTAATCCAGGGACCTCGAGAACGTAGAATCTATTTCTGTATTCCAATTTCACTCCAGACATATTATATTTCTGAAATATACCTTTGATTAATTTTACCAGCAGAGAATTACATTTCTTTTTGGTGGAAAATGGATAGTAAACTTTTGTTTTTTGCATAGCTAAATATGAATTAATATTGTTGGAAAATTCACACAATATCTACTAGGATACTAGATAGACATTACATAGATAAATATTTTTATTAAACATATAAAACTTACAGAACACTTTACGACACAAATGTCTGTCACAATCTACAAATATTTGTATACATTGTCCCGGGCGGGAATCGAACCCGCAACGTTCTGCGTCACAGGCGTCAAATGTATAATATATCAAACATGAAATTATTTAGAAATATGAAAGTAAGAAAATAGAAAGTAGATAAGAATCTATATGAATAAAGGTTAACTTAGGAGACAGCTGGAACATGAAATGCTTGCTTTTGAAACCTACCCGCAAATTAATTTTGACAATGATTTCTTCCCACCAGAGTAGATGGTGAAAGAAAGCTATGTAATTGTATACAGTGATTCCTTCTTCGAATATAGTGCTGAAAAATAAAAGCATCAGTTATGTAACAATTTGTAATAAAACATCTTATTCAGTTCATTTTGATTTTGGTTGTGAAATATTTGATGGTTTATGTTTAGATATTATTTTTAATAATTTTCATGCCAGAGACTGCTCAAAGAATAAGCACCAATTGGAAAGTATTAAAATACTTAAAATTTTATGGAATTAAGAACATTTTCTTTACGACAGTTTCAGCAGAATTTTTATTTCATTCGTCGCATTTATATTGATCAAGCAGAAATAAGAACTCATTTATACTTAGTATAAATGAGCGGCAGGGTTTGATTCCATCACCTTCGAAATGAAAGTCGAGCATCTTCCTAACTAAACCAAATGATTATGAATACACTACCTACACTACACTACATAATAAGCAAACCAAATGTATAATGTCAACTGTCTCACCGTACTCCAAGTTGAATTTTTCTCAGTTGATTGATCTCTTCTATAGGTTTATTCAAATTTTCCAAAGCCTTCTCATCAAGACCGCGAGGAAGGAGAATCTTTAGACGACGTGGAATCAGAAATTGTTGAGGGTAACTACAAGATGGAAACATTTTTTTGTTTATTTTTTACTATAAAACTACATTAAATCATGTTTAATTAATTTTCATGTTTAAATATTGAACTTACTCATCACCCGTTGAAGGAACTTTCTCAGATGCATATTCCAAGTCTTGTTTTGTGTATGGACTCTTGGGGAATTTATGATCCACTGGATTCTGTTCGACCACAACCACCTAAAAAGTATTATTGCACTAAGTTATTTTTATTACTTTATTGTTTTAGAGGCGGTGCCATTGTCTTTCGTCGATCACATAATTAATCAGAAAACCTCTGGGAGCAGCAGGCGAAGAGGTTCGATTCCCGCCTCAGGACAAAATATGTATAATATAATTTGCAATTATTTGTTCCAGCCTTCCAGGTGTGTTCCTGTTATAACTCAAGAAGACTAGGCAGGTTTTCATTATGCGAGGTTACAATCTATTTATCGTACGTTAAAAAGAAATTACTTACCAGTTCCCTAACAAATATAAGAGGATCTTTGTTAGCGTCATTTTTGGTAATCTTTTTGAATCTAAACATGATCGGCATTTCATATTGGCCTATATCAGCTGGGCTGAATCTGACTGATATTTCTTTGGGCAGGTGTGTTTCTGAAATGTTTTTGTTTAAATATGGTTAGTTTATAATGAACTGTTTATTTGGAAGAATGCTCCACTTTCATTTTAAGGGTTGTGGATTCGAAGTATTCAAACCAAAGATCCCCTAAAGATTACATTCATACAGTGTAATAGTTACATAATAAGTAAGTCTTTATGTAAAAGATATAAATTAAAATATTTAAAAAAACCTAAAAGTATAAACCTTTAAATGCTCTAATGGGGAGACCATATCAGAAGTCAAACATTATATGGATCAAAGTTTTAATGATCATGATAATGAAATTTAATTATAAAATTATTATCTTTTTATTTAATCTGTTTTGCACAATTTAATGTGATTAATGTTTCTGTTATAGGCTGCGACTTACTTTTTATCCATGGATGTGGTTCCTCTCCAAATACATAAGGGTGATCATTTATAGTAAATTGTGGCTGTGGGTGTCCTAACTGAACACCCACTATCATTAAATCCTCTTTACATTCATTATAAATGTTGAAAATAAACTTAGCTTCATGCTGTGGCTTTATCTGAAAGAATAAACATTGTTTAGCAATTTAGTAAGCTGTTATTAATGGTTTAATACTTTGAATACTCATTAACTAAATGTCTTTTTTTATAATCTTTCTTATCATCAACTTTTTAAATGTGACATTAGTACTAATTAAGACCAAAAATAACTTCATAAATTAATTACCTACTCAAAACAGTTTTTTATAGTTTTATGTGTTTGTCAGGTTTGTTTTTTATAAGGGATAACACTTTAATTTACAAATGTTTCTATCAAAGATAAATAAAACTTTTGCAAACATTGTGAACTTTAATATTAATAAGATTTAATAACTCACATGAACATAGATCTTGTAATGATGGGTCAATTCCGTTTTCCCGAGGCTCAGCTTTAGCTTTGGGTCAATCTTCTCAGCGCACCCTTGTATGATAATGCTATCTCTGTTCTTTCGGAGAGATTTCCTGAAATACATTATTAAATAACATTATTCAGATTATACAGCCATATTTAACAATTGTGCTGATGTGTAATCAGCAAACTGCAACATGTGAAATGAAAGTTTTGCAGTATATGTGAATCACATGTGAAATAAATTATTTTATTTGTTAACTGTCTATCTATTTTATTGGTATTTATTATATTCTGTAATGTAGAGACACAACTTTGAACTTACAGGGATGCAGGATTCGGGTAATAACTTTAGTTACTTACTTTCTTGACTTATATTCGGCCAGTTTTTGGTTACAAATATGTTTGATAGTCGCCAGATGCATTAACTGCGCATTTTCATCGTAATCTTCATCCACTACACCGCAAACTTCACAAAACATGCTCGGTGTTGATGACATTGTCTTTCTGAAATTAAATTTTGCAAACTTTGGTTACTTACTTAACTACTCTAAAACTTTGTAAATACTTAAGGTTTTCTACTTACCTACCTACTCAAAGCGCTAACAATGTAGGTATTTAATAAATCGATTGTTCAGCGATATCTGATCGGCTTTTGCAACGTGACGCTCTAACTTCTCTATATAATTTAGATTTTTATTTTTTAGGACTGCAGTCACACAATTCTAAAACTTTCTGACTTTCATTCCCTAGACTTTAGCTTTAGTTCAATCAAGGCAATTTATTAGCAAACTGAACAAAATATTGAAAGCGATAGCCGTTGTAGTTTGCGTATTCAATGAATCAGACGGAAGCAAACAAACAAAATGACATTAACTACCTACATTTTTTATTGTGTTAGTAAGTTAAATTTTTTTTTTATAAATTCATTATGTAGTTAGAGTAGATTTGGTTAGGCACTTACTTATGGACTAAACCCCACCAACCCACAGAACACTAATACTCCTACCGGAGCACCAACCAGTGTCACCACGTAACAAATAAATCGCTCGCACGGTAAGGAAAGTAAATGTGGAATGGAGATTGGAGAGGCAAAAGCTAGTTTATGTATCTGTCGAAAGCGATGACAAGTAGAAAAGGGACTCCCCCGCAATAGCGTTCCACGGATTGGACGTGGACGTCCGACACTCGCGTTGTTAGTGTTACCAACTTAATTGTAATTAGATGGACACCCAATTGGGCAAAACTATTATTTCAGTATCTTCTTTATCTATACTAATATACTATTATGAAATCCGTTAGGGTCGGATAAGGAGTAAGTAAGCTTGTTTACAGGAATATTGTGTCTATAGGCTCAATATATATTTTTAGATATCTCATTTATAATATTCACACAGCAACATTTAGCCTCTTGGCTCGAAACTTGTAATGGGGTTCTTTTTGCTTGTTTGTTTAATATGAACCGGAATTGATTGTTACTTTGTCACAGTAAAGCCTATGTAAATATGTATTTTTAATTTAGAAATATTATAAAAAATAGAACATATTTATTTAAAATAATTATAAAAACAATGTCTATTTTGGCAAAATCAAGTTTTTTATCTGCACTAAAGGGAGCACAGAGCTTAGAATATAGACAGAGTCGATCGGAACGGAACGTGTCGAGTCGAACGAAAAGTCTGAACGAAAAACTGAAGGAACACGACAGACAAGAAAGAAGACTATTAGTTTTGGTTGTATTGTATTGTATTGTAGCCGACTGAAATAAAACTAAAATAAAATGTAAAATAAATTGTTTAATTCGTTTATTTTCGGTGTGTAATCATTCTGAATCAATTAATTTGTAAAAAGGCAGGTGCGCGACACGCACTCATTGATTTCGGTAAGTAAACAAGGTACAATAGAAAGAAACATTTGTTTAAACAAGGATTTTGAAGCCTGTAATTGTTTATGCAATAAATACGATAAATACGTAATAATTTGGATTCAAAGCATTATCAACTCAAGCCACAATTAGTCCACACTGTTTTATAATTTGTTTCAGAATCTATAATAAACATAAAATGAGAATTCGAAGAATTTCAGCTTTGTTTTGGTCATCATGTATCATTACATTCATTCTGATTCTGTATGTGGTTACTGATCTCAGCTTCAAACTGCCGAGTATAAAGCCAGATGGAGAAGAATTTGATAATGTGAGTAAAAATCCTGTTATCTATAAAATAATTAAGTGTAGGTAGTAGTTTTTATCCAAGGTAGTCTTATCTTTTTTACATTCTTACCTACTAGCTTAATGATATTAAATTCCTAATAGTTAAAAAATCATGATCTGAGGTAGTAAATATGTTTTTTTTTGTAAATACTTGCAGATATTAATCACATAAACTTAGAAACATTTACATTCTTTTTTGTGAATTATAATATTAATATATTTTAGAATAAATTTGATTAATATTTCCAGAGAAAATGGCAAGACTTTGAATCCAAACTAGACTCAAAGCTTCGTGTGTTAGAAAATCAAATAAATGTACACCAAGCCATGGTTGGTGAGATCAAATCAGCGGTAAATGAAATTATGGAGCAGTCTCAAGAGTTTCGCCCTCCTCAAAACAGATTGAAAGATCTAGATCGAAAAAACAGAGAATTTAAGGTGGTTGGGGATGAGCCGCCAAGGATGAGAGTCAAGTTCAATGAGTCTACTTGTCCAATTCAGATGACTAGCATTCCAAAGACTGACGTTCAGGTATCTGACTTACCTTTATGTATGTAGAGCATATTGTTTAATAATGGAACTTTATGTGCATGGTGTTCATATACATTGGGGCTTTATGTGCATTACTTTATGCTGGAGAGAAGTATTTTTCAAATTCAAATTAATATTTTTTTCAAACTAGACAGCAGTTCCTGAGATTAGCTCATTCAAACAAATGAACGATCAACCTCTCGTATCAAGCTTTTTACTATTATAGATGATAATTTATTATTATGTTTCCAGATGTTATCAATGTATGAAAGAATAATGTTTGATGATAAAGATGGAGGAGTATGGAAACAAGGATGGAATATTGAATATAAAGAAAATCAATGGAATAAGAAAAATAAACTGAAGGTGATCATTGTGCCTCATTCTCATAATGATCCAGGTGAGTGTATTGAGTATAATAATTAGAAAATGAAAAGAAAAATAAACATCCATACTTAGTGATTATAAAAGGAAAAAATATATAGATCTATTTAATTCATTTAAAGAACAAAACAATCTGTTGTGCAAAAATTATAATATATAATAATAATACACTATTATGAATAACACACATAGTACATAATGTTTTATTATTATATATTATAATTTTTGCATGAAACATTGGAACAAAAATCTTTTCCAGCAAGATGAATTTTGTTTTAAACCTCGTAGTTTTTCATATAAAACATTTTTCTATTTATAAAATATCTTACCTTTTTCCAGGTTGGCTGAAAACTTTCGAGAACTACTACCGATCTCAAACACGGGCCATATTCACGAATATGGTCGAGAAACTATCGCAAGGAGTTAACAGGAAGTTCATTTGGGCAGAGATCAGCTACCTGTCCCTCTGGTGGAACACAGACGCGACTGAAAAGGAGAAGACTTCCTTCAAACAGTGTGTTACATATTTATTTATTTCACTCAGAAAGATCATGCGTTTTCCAGGGGCGAGAATTGAACCCGCGCCACAGAAGTCGTCAAAACTCGCGTTAGTTACGAAAGTGAAATAATGCTACGTTATTCATCTAATACTTTCTTAGTTTTTGTAATAAATGACTATTGTTTTTTTTACTTTTTAGATTACTAAATGCAGGAAAGATTGAGATCGTCACAGGAGGTTGGGTTATGAACGACGAGGCCAACTCCCATTGGCTGTCGATCGCGCAACAGCTGACAGCGGGCCACCAATGGCTGCTCGACAACCTGGGGTACATCCCCAAGAACTCCTGGGCTATCGACCCGTTCGGACATTCCAGCACTCAGCCGTACCTGCTCAAACTGGCCGGCTTTGAGAACTCTTTGATACAGAGGGTGCATTATAGGGTTAAGAAGGAGTTGGCTTCAAATAGGCAGCTCGAGTTTAATTGGAGACAGCTTTGGGGTAAGTTCTACAAATAATTTTTGGTTATTTATTATGAACTAGCTGAAAAGCCAGTAATAACGGGCAAACGGGTTAAACTGTAATGTTATTTTCTGGATTCCATCGTTAATAATTAAATAAAATAATAAATAAATCATCATAAGAACGTGATCTTTAGGATTTTATGGAAATAAATGACATAAATCTTTAAATCTAAAAAAAAAATCCTCAGACGGAGTTGGCAAGACGGACATGTTCACGCACATGATGCCGTTCTACTCGTACGACGTGCCGCACTCGTGCGGGCCCGACCCGAAGGTGTGCTGTCAGTTCGACTTCAAGCGGCTCCCTGGAAATGGAGTCACATGCCCCTGGGGCATCGCGCCTAAGAAGATTATTGACAAGAATGTGGAGGATAGGTAAGGATTTTTCTTTAATAGGACCCTGTTTCCCGATATTTCAGCACTGTTACAAGCGCCATCTTCACTGTCATATTCAGTCTCTTCGTAAAGATGGCGATTTGAATCATGTTGTGTTTGTTGCCCGTTCATTGTTCTAATATTTAAGCACTTGTTCAAAAACCTATGATAGGTGATTCACATTAAAATGTAACTTTATTCATTAAATTAGATAAGAAATAAGGTTTAAATTATTTTTTTTAATAATTTTTATTTTATACCTTGGTTATACCCCTTCATTTGATCTCTTAAAAATCATGTAATACAGAAAATACATGATTTTTAAGAGATCAAATGAAGTTTAAAACTTAATATGGACTACAGAATCTCGAATATTGAAGTTATACTTTTCTTACTATCTCATCAGTTAAAACAACCTAGGAATTAATCAACAATTTGATTGCAGAGCATTTACAATTCTGGACCAGTGGCGCAAGAAAGCTCAGCTGTACAGAAGTAATGTTGTCCTCTTCCCTCTCGGAGACGACTTCAGATACGACCGCGCGAATGAGTGGGACAACCAGTATTCTAACTACGAGACTCTTATTGACTATATCAATGGGAACGACGCTTGGAATGCAGAGGTAAAACTTTTATCTTAATTGAAATTTCAATTTAAAAGCAATCAATGCAAATGACACTTTGAATAGAAGTGTTTAATAAGACGCTTATTATTCCGGATTAAAATAATAAATCTAATTAGACTTTTTAGTTGTCAATGTGTCAATTATTGTGAATCAATTTTTGATTCCTGTTTTTTTTTATATGATCACATAATTAAAAATACAAGATTTAATATTTTTACACTTGGACATTTAGGAATTTAACTTGTCTAGTCAAATGTACAATAGCGGTCAACACAATACACTTGTTTATACTTTTACATATAATTATATTATCGAATAAAATAAGTTAAATTAAATTTACACTTTAGGATCTCATTTGTATTTAACCAGATACCGTCCAACCTATAATTAGCCTTTAAGTATGTATTGTTTTTATATTTCTCTAGCTGCAAGTTTCCCGATTTTATTTTATTTATTTATATGTATTATTCTTGTAGATTTCGTTCGGTACCCTTCAAGACTACTTCAAAGCGGTTCACGATGAAGTGAAGATCACCGACTTCCCGACTCTCTCAGGGGATTTCTTCACGTACGCGGACCGCAACCAGCACTACTGGAGCGGATACTACACTTCTAGACCCTTCTATAAGAATATGGACAGGGTCTTACTTGCTTATGTCAGGTAAAATGTGTTTGTATTTTTACTTTTCATCAAGTAACGGATAAGAATTTTAGGATTTGTATAAACTTTATAAATGTACAGTCAGCAAAAAAATGTGGTCTACCACCCTACGGTTGAGATTCGTCTGTACGTCAGTTAAATTATGTTAGAAAAGTCAACCTTATAGACCAAGAGCCTGTGATGGCCAGACCTTCCTTTAATTCACAAGCGTGAAAATTCTTTCATGTGTATGTCTAACATAGGTAAGAATAACCCCCAAACATGAAACCTGGATCGTGGTTCCTTTGGGAGATAACAGGTAAAAGGTTGTTATCTCCCAAAGGAACCGCGATCCAGGTTTCATGTTTGGGGGTTATTCTTACCTATGTTAGACATACACATGAAAGAATTTTCACGCTTGTGAATTAAAGGAAGGTCTGGCCATCACGGGCTCTTAGGTTATTAGCAATCATTACATCTCACAGAAACTTTTCTCAAAACTGATAGACCACTTTCTTTGCTAACTGTACACGGACCAACGGAAAATGTAGATAATCACCACCTCACTTGCAATTTATGAATATCATACTGTCTATAATTAATTATCTGTTATTAATTAAAACAATATGACTAAATTATCACAATTTTCAGAGCCGCCGAGATAATAACAGCCCAAGCAACCTCCAGCCGCTCCGTATCAAACATAATGTCTATTCAGTTGAGAGACAGGGTGGAGCAGGCTCGCCGGGCCCTCGCCCTGTTCCAGCACCACGACGGAGTCACGGGCACGTCTCGCGACGACGTCAGAGAGGACTACGCTAAGAAGTAAGTACTGTCGGCACAACAAGTATATACAAACAAACAAAACATTAATTTTTTCAACTCACAAATACATAAAATTACAAATTAAAATACACTATATATAAGGGACATGTTGAAAAAATTAGCTCTGTCTCAGCATGTGTTGGACACTAGCAAGCTGGTGTGCCAACGCTGATCTTCTGACAGGACTATTTACAACGCTGACATTATATAGCACATCATGTCTATTAGTTGAGAGACAGGGTAGAGCAAGCTTGACGTGAAGTAATTTACTAGCCAATGATCTACATAAAAAAATAATGCTGCACAATTCACACAGCAACATACAGACCCATGGTTAGCTCGAAGCTTGTGTTACGGGTTCTTGATATCTGATAACTTATCTGACATTTTCTGGAGAAATATATCCGCTGCCTAGCCAAATTTTTAAGCATGATTTAATAGTTAACTTATGTTGCTTAAATTTCGAATATATACAATATATTTTTTTGTATACTTTATTTACCTTTTAATTGTTTGAACAGATTGCTCAGCGCCATCAAACACTGCCAGTCCGCGATCCAGCAGGCCGCGTTCTACCTTCTAAAGGAGCCTCCGATCCAAGACCAGACGCAGGACGACGTGTTCCTGGACGTGGACGACGTGTGGCGCGCGCACGACGAGCTGCCGGCGCGGATCACGATCGCGCTGGACGCGGTGGCGCCCTCTAGGCGGCTCGTCTTGTACAACGCGCTCACGTTCACGCGACAGGAGATAATGACGGTGCTGGTTTCGTCGCCGCATGTCGAGGTGAGATACCAATACATTGCTTTAAGTCCTTTCGTAGGTATGAACGTTGGTACATGTTATTTTTGTAGTCAAGACTCAATTATTTCCATGTAAAATATTTAAATGTAAGACCTTTTTCTTAATAGAATTTAATAAAATTTATAAGTAGTTATTTACATACACGAGTTAGAAATTATTTATTTAGTTATACGTTTTTGTTGACGTCTCCATGTAAATCCCTGTGTTTCTATTGTAAATAAAGTTTTTGACTTTGACCTTGGGTCGCGGGTCGAGTAAACTCATTTGAGTAAAAATTTAAAAAATTTCGATTAATATTATTTTAAATTTGGGCCTATTATTCTTTCAACTAAATATTTAACTTAACTAGTGATTCTCGTTAAATCTTTTGTAAAATTTGGGCTTACAACGCTCGTAATATTCCAGGTGTTCGATCCGGAAGGCAACCCTATAAACGCGCAGGTATCGCCGGTCATCACGGGCGAGAAGCGACTCAGCATCGCGCCGAACAAGTTCCAACTGTCCTTCCCCGTGACCGTGGAGCCGCTGGCCTTGACTGTATACACCGTATCGCTGAGGGATAACTTCAGTATTAACAAGTAAGACACAGTGCTTAGGGATTCTTTAAGTTTTAAAGCAACGGATAATAAATTCAGAGAGCTGGTTGTTCTTTACGTTTCTCACTGTTCTTACAGTGCTTAAAAAACTGAAACGTACGTTTATGTCTTTGTTTCCATTATATTTTTTTTTATTATGATAATATGTATTGTATTGCTTTACTTGTCCGAGTAATCTTTAGGATTTTTTAGAAATATATGACAAAAATCTTGGAACCGAAAAGATGAAAAAAAATAAAAACATTAAATTTATTCCAGATACACATCCTACTCCAAAGTGCGTATCTACAACGCGGACTACTGGAGCGTGGATCTGCCAAAGATGTTCCAAATAGAACAGCCCACCGCGCGCCTCGCCGAGGACATCACGTTCCAAGCCGGGAACACCACACGAGTCGTCACCAACATGAACGGACTGATCAAGGCGTTGGTGTCTGCGGACGGACGGACTTCTCCCGTCCATATGGACTTTGTGCAGTAAGACTCTAAGACTAATAAGATCCGCTTATGGGTCATATTTGACCCAAAGTCGTTATGTTCCAAGCCGGGGAAGACAGGACTTGTTTTTTAAATTAGTTATTTAAAAAATTAGTTGTCTGTAAAGTCGGTTTACTGACGATAGTTGAACATGACAACGTCTTAAGAAAATACTGATGAAATGGTAGCATTTTTCAAAAGTATAGCAGCTGTCCACGCAGACGCATCGTTCATTCAAGTAGGAGAGAGACGGCTGTCGAACGCTGCCGAACGCAAAAGTCGATTCTGCTTCTTTGTCGCTCGTTCCGCGCTCTCGCTTACACTTCAAGCCTTACATGGAATGCCTCAGAGCGAGGTAACGCCGCATGAGTCATGATTTTTCGTGCTATCAGCCGGCTCTATCGAATTATAAGACGTTGTCACGTCAAAATCTGTCTTATATTTTAGATACGATACTCAACGTGGCAAAGACAGTAACAGCGGCGCCTACCTCTTCATGCCCTCAGGGCAGGCTATGGAGCTGAAGGGGTCCGCCTACCCCGAGTTAGTCGTCACGGAGGGAGTCCACAAGGCGACGCTCTACACCGCCATCAACGGCCCGCGACAGGCTGATATCGTTCTATCCGTAAGTATCTTTATGCCTCTTCATGCCTTCACACTGTCGTGTGAAGATTTGAAAGACGAGAGTTAAAAGACCCCTTTATCACTAAGTTAACTAAGCCAAGCCTAAAATAACCTTCATGTTGGGATAAATGGGACATCCACTAATCTGTTTTACGTTGGATTTGGTCAGCAGTTTCGTCCCAGAACGTGGGACATCTTCAGGACTAACACTTCAAGGACTCCACTGATTTTATACTAAGACCTAAGGAAATAAATGGTGGGGTGCTATTCTTATTACGGACTCATATGGTAGAGATTTGTATTAGATTGAATTGAATAAACATTTATTTCGAGACACAGATACACTTATAGATTTAAAGATTAATATCATTTATTTCTATAAAACCCTCAAGATCACTCGAAATATCAAGTTCAACTTTTATGTCTCATAGTTTTTCCTAACAGATACTGTTTGTTTCAGCTCTCAGTATACAACAACCCGTCTCTCCCCCAAACGGAGGTGGAAGTGAGCAGTACGTTCATGATAGACCCGATGGTGGACGACCTGGAGCTCGCCATGCGGTTCTCGACGGGCGTGCAGAACAAGGACGTATTCTACACCGATCTTAATGGGATGCAGGTGAAAATACTTATTTAACGGCTTTTCGAAATCAGAAAAGTTGAATTTAATATCTCCACTCCACGCCATATTTATTGTTTTCAAGCGAGCGAGCGAGTTACTGGCAAAAGCTCATAATGACGTTTTAGTTCAGGCTTTGTATTACCTTTTGTGGGACCTATAATTTGCGTAAAAGGCCCAAATAAAACCTCTAAAGTAAAATTGCAATAGATGGTCTGAAATGTTTGCTTGACGTAGGTATAAATTTTATATTGAAATTTTTTATTATTTATAAGTATTTTAATATTTTCCAGATAATAAGAAGACGATATTTCGACAAGCTACCCATCCAAGCGAACTACTACCCGCTAGCGTCCGCGGCGTACATAGAGAGCGACGCGGCTCGCTTCACGCTGCTTACTTCCACGCCGCTGGGCATGGCGGCTCTGCAGCCCGGACAAATGGAGGTAATAATAACGCTAACTCCCGAACAAATAGAGGTAATACTAACGCTAACTCCCGGACAAATGGAGGTTATATTAACGCTAACTCTCGGACAAATGGAGGTAATACTAACGCTAACGATATGTTTCCAGGTGATGCAAGACAGAAGATTAAGCCGAGACGATAACCGGGGCATGAATCAAGGCGTAATGGACAACGTGCGGACAAGACACACCTTTAAGATCATCTACGAGACTGTGAATACGCCTTGTCAGGTAATTATATTGGACCTAAAATTTAATTAGTATTAGCCTCGAGCAGACCTGATGCGTATACGTACACGTTAGCGTAGACGTGCACGTACCACTGAGTTGTAATGTATGGGAATGTATGAGACAGGACACACCGCTTGCGTAACGTAGACGTGCGCGTACAGTGTGTCCGGTCTCTTTAAACGGTCTATGAACGATGTGATTGCGTGTTACAGCGGCCGCCAGCGGAGCACCCCAGCGGGGCGCTGTCCCTCGGAGCTCACGTGTCCGCACAAGCCCTGCTGCAGCCCCTCCTCTCCCTGCAGTACAGCGCGCGGGAACAGAACCCGGCGCCCGCGCACTCGCGGCACATCCCCGCGCGCGCCGACCTGCTGCTGGCGGGGTTCAACGCACACGTGCGGGCTAAGGTAACACAAGCCCTGCCATTGTTTGCTCATTTAGTTCTGCTTTAGAGATACGAGGTATCGATACTCCCTACGTATCTTCGTGTAACTGCCAGATACACACCTATACGTTTGAAGCATTTTTGGCATCTACACATGCCAGTCTATCACTATAACTTAGAAAAAAAAGTCTACTATAAGTACCTTTTTCTTGGTTGTATAACTGTCCAACTTTATAATGTTTCTAAAATATTCAAATCTTTAAAACGCTCTCCTGTCAAATTTGTGTTTTGCAGATACACAACTATACATAGGAAGTGTCAATAAAGTCTAGCAATATTATATTTATTTCATAGATTTTTAAATATATTTTTCTTTACAGGGTAAAGACGGCAAGACAATCGACGGTATGGGCCTGACTTTCCAGAGGGTGACCTTAGAGAAATGCTTCGGGAAGAAAGAAATTGAAAAGTTTTATCCGCTTGGAGATGGACAAGTAAGAAATCAATCATTTGCATGTTGTTCTATTGATTTTAAATGCAAGAAACTAATTTTCAAGTTTATAATTAAAGTATATTGTATATTGTGGTGTAGTACCCGCCTTAGAATAGTACCACCCTACACTACCTATGGGTCAAACCAACTTAGGACCAATTTATATAGAAGAAGTCACATAACGGAAGAGGATTTCGAACTCTATCGACATCCCTATTGTCGAATAACGCAAAAACTAATTAACATAATTGTTTTAGGTAACTCTATCAGACTATGTGGACACCCCCGCTAGCCGAGTGTTAGAAAGCACACTCACGTACGTGAACATACTCAAGCCAATACCTGAAGGAGTTCTAACTCTTTGCCCCATGGAAGTACGATCTGTCTTCATCAACCAGACGATGAAACACGGCTGAGTGATCATCTACGGATTCTCGGTATAAATGTAGATTTCACTAAATTCTACCTTTTTGATAAAGTACTTGTACGGCTTCATTATTGCTCAAATTGGTAGTTAGTGATTTATTGGTAGTAAACTGAACGAAATTATAAAGAGATTTTGACTTGTAAGAGATTAGAGAAATTAAAATTGTGTTATTGTCGCATTTTGAACTGAGTCGTGTTGTAACATTTATTGTCGGAAGACTCCATTTAAAATGTTTGCATATAGTGTGTAACTGGAAAGACTATTAGAAAGCATTTTATGCTAGATCTTAGAGTAAGATGTAGATTTACTTGTTTCTGAGTTTTTATTTTCTTTTACTTTTAACTTAATTGTTTTCAAGGGGTGTTATTAAATTTTAGTATATTAAGAAAATATTATTATAAGTTCCTTCATCCGCACTAATTTTACTTACTGTTCTGTTATTAAGTGGCGACTTTTGTCATACTTTTCTTTTAGTACCTAACTTATGTAACCTCGCATTCATAGTGTCAGCGTCTCCGTAAAACGGTCTTTAAATATCGCATCGATTTGCTTATTTTTAATCTCAAACTGTAAAATGGCATCAAAACATTGCCTAGAAAGTGTATAAAAAGAGAAAAGTTAATTTTATAGTACAAATTATAGGCAACTGTTTGACAATCGTAAGAAAAAAATGAAATTCTTACTCACAGACTGAAGGCCCTTAGTTACAATATTAACATACAAAGTGTTACATAAACATTCCTATTTTAACTAACTTAATTTTTCAATAACATTTTATGTTTTCGAAACATAAGCAATTTGTTATTATACTCTACTAATTAGATACATTTAAAATGAAAAATATTTGTTTGTTCTATTTATTGAAAAAAATTATAATATTAGGATAAATATACTTTGAGCTCGATCTCAATAAATATTACTAAGTAGAGATCGCGCTGAGTATGTACTCTGTGAACACAGATACAAAAAAGTATGGTCAAGTCCTCGTCGGTAAAAATATCTATAATCCTATGTAATAATATTTAGTCTTGGTCATCACATTATTTACCCTAATATTAGTTGAAAGCTTTAGCCAAATTTATTTTGTTTACCACATTCAATGCACACGCGATACCGCCTTGCAGATACGATATTGTGTCATGTGCTCTGATAGTGTTAAAAAACTACGCCAATTGTGCTCCATCGCATTATACTGTCAACTGTAGAAAAAAGTTTATTGTTTGTATGTTTTGGTCCAGAACAGATACTTTAATATTCATGTTAGGAACTGTATTTTGCTGGAGTAAGCCATTTAAATGTGTTCTATCCCTATTCAAAAGGCCACAGCATAGATTTACAATTTGTTCATTTCACAGTTATGCTTAGAAATATTTTAAAATTACTTAAGTTACCACGAACTGAGATTTTGATGGCATATTCCAGCTTATTTAGTTATTTACTAAAGTAAGTCCAGCTTACAATATGTAAGCTAAACATTAAAGCACTGTACTATTGTGTATATCTGTAAAATTATAGTGAGATTTATTAATATACCGTTTTTTATTAAATGAAAGGGATTTTGAAAAAGAAAACATTTATTTGACTGTTCAACAAAACAGATAACCAAAACACTTAGACAATTTAACACAACAAACACTGTTACTTAAATATAAAACAAAATAAATAAATAATACATGATGGCCCCATGGTACAGTCACACAACTGTAGTACAGAATTATCACAGCAAAATAAAATACAAATAGTACATACATAAACCTCCAACACAGAGATGGATGTTAGAAGTTTGATAAATGTTGATTTTCCAAAAATCTTATTGTTGGAATATACAAAAGATGGGTATCAAATAAAAAACAATATGCCAAGTAACTAAATTACAGAGTGAATAAGTTACGATGAATGGTGGGGGGTTGTTGGGATTTTAGTTTTTATTGCAAGATTTCACATTTGCAAAAAATAATAATTCATAAAAATCACAAAATAATACTGAAAACGTAACTGAAATATTAAATCACTTACATAAACGGTTCATAACAAAAAAACCCAATCCTGCCTAAATGGTATTCTTCATAACTACGAAAGCCAAATTATACAAACGTCAAGATTACAAAGTCAATGTTCTACCATTGAACGTGATTGTATAGTCTGGCTCTGGTGGAAAAACCCCCTTAGTATTATAATACTAGTGAGACCTTAAACATAATAAATGGAAGATACATTTGGAAAAAATGTTATACAACATGATACAGGTACTAAATTTCGACGTAATGTTCTATAGTCATCCCTAAATCGGGTAAGTAACCATAGACACATTTTATAACCTACGAATACTTATACTAAAATGACTAACTAATATTTAATTTAAGTGACTTAGGTGGTTGTTAACGGTATTTTTATGGTAAGTAAATATGGCGTTTAATACATTATTCTTCGAAGAAGAATTATAATACTTTATACTTTTTTATTGACTGCTTTTAATATTCAATTTCAAATTGAACGACATTAAGCCAATTTAGGCCTGATTCCCACGAGAGTAAAACGTTGGCGCTTTTAACTTGCTTATTGGTTTTCGTATTTAATTCTATTTTCATTGTTCTTTTTATTAGGTATACAATTCTAGTGCTCGATAAATAAATGGTGTACCTTATTTACTTGGGAATTAATTTCTTGTATTTGACGCTTTTTTAACGACGGTCAAAACAACTCGTACGAATTAGGCCTTACGGTTTCTGTCAGTTACAAAATCCATTAGCATTATGATTGATGTTGGAGGGTCGAAGTACATCTGATGGAAAATTCATCTAGTACTCTGAAGCAATAAAACATGCTTCCTCATTAAGCTCTATTAATAAGGGAGCAAGTTTTATTTAAAAATGGATATATATTTGCAACGACCAATCAGACGTGTATTCGACTCCTGTGACTTATGTTCCATGCAAATTCTGAGAAAATGTCCGAGATAAATCTACAACTTAGCGATAATTCTTTCGTCAAAAATGACGGAATTCTTCCTACAAAAATCTACATTGAATGTTGGTAACACTGATCTGACTAGACTGTGGTAACGCTCCATTACTTCTGGCACGACTATCAAGATTTGTTCTTCATTCCTGCAAAATTAAAACGTTTTTATCTTGAAGCAAGTCTTGTAAGTAAAGTCAAGAGGACGTGTTTTTAAAGAACAGAATTTATCACGAAGAAAGCCTCGAGCAGGCAGACCGGATGCGTATACGTACACGTTAGCGTAGACATGCACGTACCACTGCGTTGTAATGTATGGGAATGTATGAGACAGGACACACTGCACGCGCACGGTAACGTGTACGTAAACGCATCCGGTCTGCTCGAGGCTTAAAAGTCGGTGTTTTACCCACAACCTTCGGGAGTGTGGGATTATTCCCGTTGGCCACCACATAGTTGGCCACCACTGGTGGCCAACGGGAAATTTTATCACTTTTATTAATTAATAAAGTTTTATTACATTTTATACCTGGAGGTCGTTAAGGGAAGGGAAGCCTATGTCCAGCAGTGGACGTCCAACGGCTGACATGGTGATGACGAAGTATGTATTTTGTCCTTACGTCAACATAAGGTATTATATGATTATCCTTGAAACAGTTTAACTTATAAACAGATAGGTGTCTAGATGAAATTTGTCAAAATGATAGCTGTCAAATTTTAAACTGCCATAACTCTGAAACGGCTTGGCCTAGAGATGCCTTATAAGCTCAATCGATAGGTGTTAGAGAGGACAACATTTTTGATGACAGCTGTCAAACTTTAAACTGCCATAACTCTGAAACGGCTTGGCCTAGAGATGCCGTACAAAGCTCAATCGACAGGTGTTAGAGAGAGCAACGTTTTTAATGACAGCTGTCAAACTTTAAACTGCCATAACTCTGAAACGGCTTGGCCTAGAGATCCCGTACAAAGCTCAATCGACAGGTGTTAGAGAGAGCAACGTTTTCAATGACAGCTGTCAAACTTTAAACTGCCATTACTCTGAAACGGCTTGGCCTAGAGATCCCGTACAAAGCTCAATCGACAGGTGTTAGAGAGAGCAACATTTTCAATGACAGCTGTCAAACTTGAAACTGCCACGACTCTGAAACAGTTAATCGATTCCATTTAAATTTAGAGAAAATCAAGTTTTTCCAAACCTAGGTCACAAAAATTTGTGCTCAAACTCATATCTGTGAAAAGTCCTGTAATGGGGTCCACAGATGCGGACAATTTGTCATTTAGATAGGTCACGTACGAGAGGTTAAGCAATGATTCAATCCGTGCTGTACGACACACCTATACTATGTAAATGTAAGTATTAGATGAAAGATTAATAAACAGTCATAACCGAGCATCCGAGTGCCAACGGGAAATTTTATCACTTTTATTCCCGCTGACCACCACTGGTGGCCAACTATGTGGTGGCCAACGGGAATAAACCAAATGTATAAAACTTTATTCCCACTGACCACCAGTGGTGGCCAACGGGAATAAAAGTGATAAAATTTCCCGTTGGCCACCAGTGGTGGCTAACTATGTGGTGGCCAACGGGAATAATCCGGGAGTGTGTGCTCCCACTTATCCAACTCGCCTCGTGCTGATGTAAATGTTGAGTATGGACTAATAAATGATTGTTTCGTTATTTGTAATCTTACAGTTTGTCCTTGAGCAGTGCGCCGGCGCCGACGAGCCCGTGCAGACAGTTGGCGATGGCGTCGAGGCTGAGGCAGTAGGGGTGCTCCACACGCTGCTGAACCAGCGCCAACGCCTGCTTGTATCCTACACTTACAGTTTGTCCTTGAGCAGTGCGCCGGCGCCGACGAGCCCGTGCAGACAGTTGGCGATGGCGTCGAGGCTGAGGCAGTAGGGGTGCTCCACACGCTGCTGAACCAGCGCCAACGCCTGCTTGTATCCTACACTTACAGTTTGTCCTTGAGCAGTGCGCCGGCGCCGACGAGCCCGTGCAGACAGTTGGCGATGGCGTCGAGGCTGAGGCAGTAGGGGTGCGCGCGCCGCGCCTCCACACGCTGCTGAACTAACGCTAAAGCTTGCTTGTATTCACATTTCACCGTCTGCAAGGAAGGACGAATAGAATAGAATATACTTTATTGCACACCACAAAAACAGAAACAAATAATACAAGCTTAAACATTTGGTGTACAATGGGCGGCCTTATCGCTGTGAGCGATTTCGTCCAGGCAACCTATGTATGGACTGTTATAAATATATAGACAGTTATAAATATATAGACAGTGGTGTAACAAATATCTACTACGATTACGCTACGACTTGCCGACAGCTACTATATTTTCCAATAAATAAGAGCTAATAATCAACATTTACACACGTGATATTATAATTTATAACAAAGTACTTGACGTGAAACGTAAGAAAGCCCAAACAATGCAAAATTGTTATGTAAATGGACCGACTCCGTTAGACATGTAAACATATCGCGATCATCCAACGCTGCTCAGGTCATTGACCAAATATTAATATTATGATAATTAACATTAAACATCTGTTGTTTTATTCGAGCACTTTGGTAGACGTCTAATTATCGGAATGCTATCTGTATGGCGCTGGGCGGGCCACGTCGCGCGGGCTGCGGACGTGCGCTGGAGCGAGCGCGTGCTGCACTGGGAGCCGCGGGAGGAGGCGCGGACGCGCGGCCGCCCCCGCCGCCGCTGGCGCGACGACATCGAGGAAGCCGCCGGACCTACCTGGACGAGACTCGCCTTGGACAGGCAAACCTGGAAGACGATGGAGGAGGCCTTCGCCCTAAGTTGGGTGTCCAAACTATAAATTACTATGTGCTTATTATTTAAATTTAACTAATTAACTTTGACATATTATAATTATCTAAGAAATGACATGTACCAATTATATACTTACTATGAAATGAAATGCTAGAAACAATTAAGATTAAGATGAATAAGTTAAGATGGAAATGTTAAATAAGTTTGGAAATAAATGGCTATATTATTATTATTATCTGTATTCCGTACTTAGCGACCGCGGCCGGGACGCGCGCGTCTTTGGCCACGTCTTTGGCAACCATTTGTTTAGTTCTCGATATAAATGGCCGGTAAGCTTGTTTCATAATTAACTAGCGACCCTCCTCGCTCCGCCTCGGGTACTTATCTTAAAGGGTGGAAGTCTATGTGTCCCAGCCGTAGGAACCTCAATACTGCTTATGCTATATAATTTCTTACATAGTAAAAATCAATATACTATGCAAATATACTTACTGTTGAATAATTGACTAGTAATTTTTGGATTATCAAATAAATGATTTGTATTGTATACCTCTGTGAGCAGGTCGCAGCAGTGAGAGAGCGTAGCGAGCGCGGGCCACACGCTCCACTGCAAGAGATGCCGCAGCTTGGTATCGCTGCCGGCTGTGTAGTGGGACCCGTGCTGGGAAACCACTCGGTTCTCTACGCAGTATTCTAGCGCGGATTTGAATGTCTGTAAATTTTCATTATGTGTATAAAATATTCATATCAATAGTAAAAAAATGTAACTATGTATAAAAAGTTCATATCAATACGACATGACATAAATCTATAACTTCTACACTTCTAAAACTCCAAAAAGATAGAAGCAAGATACATTTTGAAATTTCAAATACAACAGTTAAACTTACATTTTCTTCAGTCTTTTCAGTGTGGAAGAACTCGTGACTGAGAAGTTTCCTGATTCCATGATAGCTAGAAGCAAGTACATCTGGAACAAGAGACATTATTATACATATATATCAGAAATCTAGAAAACAATATATAGATTTGTCATTTAATTCCATAGAATTCTAAAGATTACTTGGACAAGTCAATATTATGTTAAAGTTTACCTCTGGTGACGGCTTGTGTGTGCACAATGACACACAAGACCGCGGGCGGCACCATGTAGTGCAGTATGGGGTTCACGTACAACTGCAGCTGTATCACGGGCACGGCCACCGACATCGTCTCCGCGCGAAGCACGTGACCTGGGAGTACAAATTAGCTAGAAAACACGTGCGGTATTTATTTTGTTTATTTATTTTTAACATATACATTTGTATTTGTCTGGGTGGGTGTTATTTATGTATGTATAATAAAAAAATATGTTCTATGTATGTATATTCTATTAAGTAAGTATATCAGAAATCTAGCACCCGTAATACAAGCTTTGAGCTTATCACGGGGCTAGGTGTTGGTTTGTGAATTGTCCAGCAATATTTATTTATTTATATAACTTGACAGATTATTAAATCTACGGCGTTACATATGGCAAGTATTATACTTAAATAGAATCAGACGTTGAAATCTATGTTTTTTTGCAAAATAAGCATAATATACAAAATACATATTTATACCGTATATGTATTCATATTGGGGTAAACGGAAATTCCTGAAACTTATTTACGTTGGATTTGCTCAACAGTTTCGTCCTAAAACGTAATATATAGCAGCTGAGTTGGCTCTCACTTAGCCCATACGGCTCTATTAAATCAATTTCTTAGGTTAAAATCCTAAAAATATGGTTTCAAAGATCAATATCAACTACCTTTATTCCGTACGGATACGGCAGATTTATTGCGTGTAGAGGTACTACATCTTGTTAGACATGTTTTTGTTGTTAATTTACATTATCAATTCTCATAATAGTGTGTCAATAGGAACAATCCCTAATTAAAACCGAATTATCGATTTACAATACGTAATGAATTAAGTAGTACCTAACAAAACAATTGTTAAATACTTTCGTGAATAAATAATTTAGGTACATCGCGAATAATTAATGGACTAGCAGAATGGTAATCAGAATATAACCCACTGGATTGGGTTAACGTTATTAACTAAACATTAAATTATTTAGCTCAGTTGGTAACTTTTAATACTGATAGGTATTTATTTGTGATTTTTGCTTAAGTAATTCTTTTTTTGCGTTAATTTACATTAATTTTGACTTGAATATGCAATACGAAGATTAAGTCAAAAATGCAATGCACAGGTCAGGATGACTCAGGCGGATCTCGAACCCGCATCTTTGACAAGCCAAGCGAGCTTAATACCAAGCCATTTTGTCAAAAGCGAAGTTGAAATTTAGCTAAACATGCCATTAACTTCACACTTCGAATCACCGATGACATCAACATAAATAATTCCTTCTAACATTGTAGATAGCCCAGTCAATTTAAACATTTCAAGTTACATAAAGTCCCAACAAGCTGGATTTCTGTGAAATTGTTCAAATCATAATTATAAACAATGTCTAAAAGATCCCCATCATTCCACGTTAAGGAAAAAGTTTTATTCAAGGTTAAATGTCAAAAAATTTAGTTTTTCGCGATTTTCAGCAAAACGGTAAGTTTTATCATAAAAGTAGGTACCTAGGACGAAATTGTAGATCATGAAATTATCTATCAAAATGTATCAACACTTTTTTCTTACAAGCCACCGTTTCTGAGATATAACGGTTCAAAAAGTTATAAAAATTGTTTACAAAATGAAATGAAATGTTCAAAAAGTTATTAAATTGCGTCAATAGCGATGTATCGCATGATACTTTGTCGGAACGAAACGAATCCTCCGTTGTTTGTGATTCAATATTAGAGCACGACCGGCCTTGACAATTTTTTTTTATTTTTTTTATTTAATTACAAGAAAAAGGCTTTGTCGCTGAGCGACCACATCGTCTTATCGGGAACTTGACAATTTGTGCATGCCAACTTTTATAACTTTTTGAACCGTTATATCTCAGAAACGGTGGCTTGTAAGAAAAAAGTGTTGATACATTTTGATAGATAATTTCATGATCTACAATTTTGTCCTAGGTACTTTTATGATAAAACTTACCGTTTTGCTGAAAATCGCGAAAAACTAAATTTTTTGACATTTAACCTGGAATAAAACTTTTTCCTTAACGTGGAATGATGGGGATCTTTTAGACATTGTTTATAATTATGATTTGAACAATTTCACAGAAATCCAGCTTGTTGGGACTTTATGTAACTTCACCCTCATTTTTTTGTATAAATTGACTGGACTAAGATGTTGCTGTGAGAATTGTCCAGCAATATTATTTATTATTTACTAGCTGACCGGGCCGCGCCTCCGCCCGCTTTCAATCTTATATTTTAAAACTTCCTTGGACTACTACGAACATTTCAATACTAAAACCTAAATCAGCCTGGCCGTTCCCGAGTTTTAGCGAGACTAACGAACAGCATTTGATTTTTATACATAAATACATACATACCTTTCATCTTCTTCTTCACATCATCGTCCACCCTGACGGGCGCCTCCGCTCGTAACCGCAATCTCCTCTGCCGATCCAGCGACATCATCCTCCGATGCACCACCAGGATCCTCTCCACACTGCCCCTCACATCCTTCTCAAACACCTTCGCGCCCAAATTCCTCAACACGCCCATAATCCACTCAACTTGCACCAGCAGATCATTGAACGCTAACGGTTCATTGTCTATTATAGACTGCATGAGGACTAAAGCCATGAGATTGGTAATGGTAGCGACTGTGCAGTTCTGTTGCTTGGTTATGACGTGGTTGGCTAGGTCTTGCACGGATTTGAACTGGGCGGGGGTGATCTGCTGAAGGTCCCTGGGTTTGAGGACCTCGTGTGGGTGTGTGGATTCTTTGCCGAGGTAGTCGCGCACGGATAAAGGCTCGCCGAGGTTTATGTATATGTTCCCGAAATGATCGTTGAGACTTGAGAGCGCTTTGAGGAAGCCCTGGGGAATAAAGACAGAGAAATAATACATTAACGATTTCAAATATCATATACATCATCATTACAAGTCATATCCTACCAGTGAGAGGTAAGAACCGTTATAGATTTTAGGACTTGCTATCTAATTGTAAATTGTTTGCTAAATTGTTTGTAATAAATTATTATTATTATCAGCCTAGATCATCCCACTGCTGGGCAAAGGTCTCCCCCGACTCTGTAAAGACACTTCGATCCTGAGCCGCCACCATCTCTGTTTTGGTCTGCCTCGTCGCCTTCTCGTCGTTATTGTCCCGTAATAAGCTATAAACTTGTGTTACTTGTATGTAATGTGCACTATTGATTACATTCTCTTGAAAATCATAGAGGAACAATTTATACAAAATATAACTATGGTGACTATGCTATAATTATGAAATATATAATTATAATGAATCAAAATAAACATTTGAGTACAATTTAAGTAAGATAATAAACAGTTTTTGTTAATACTTGAAGGTTCTAACAATTGAACCTTCAAGTAAGAAATCAGTGTGGAGTCCATCTAAGCCTCTGTTGACATTCCACTCGTGTGAATGAGAATGTACACAAAACTACTCAAGGCTTTGTGTACAATGTCGTAATCCTAACAACTCCATAATTAACATTGTGGTTTGAATACATATGTATAATGATTTACGTTTGTTATAATAAGATAAGTTAGACTCGCGTGTTTTGGTATAAATATTATGCGAGTTTTGAAATAAACATACTTCTTTAGTTCGTAATAATAAAAGCGAAAGTAGGTAGTATATTTTTATGAAGTTTCAAAATTGCGTGAAACAAACATCAAAACAATCGTGTAACAAACATCCATACTCCTAACAAACTTCGCATTTATTATAATAGCGGTGCCGGCAACTCCGTCCGCGTTAAATTATGTTTTTATGGGGTCCACGTCTTATCATTACTTTAGGATGAATTTAAATAGCCTATCTTGTGTCCAATACCTCTAAATGTTTATCTATGAAATTTCATCAAATTCGGATAATTGGTTTAAGAGTTTATTTATTTATTATTCATAACAATAATACTATCCATATACAGTTATGGCGGAACATTCATAAACATAGAAAAAATATCTAAAAATACTCCAACAGCGACCCTTACAGATTTATTATTAGTATAGATCCATACTCCCTACGTATCTTCGTGTAACTGCCAGATACACACTTATACGTTTGATGCATTATAACTTACAAAAAAAAGTCTACTCTAAGTACGTTTTTCTTGGTCGTATAACTGTCCAACTTCATAATTTTCCTAGCATTTTCAAACCTTTAAAACGCTCTCCAGTAAAATTTGTGTTTTGCAGATACACAACTATACGTAGGGAGTGTCAAGATAGGATACTCACTCCAGTGGATTCCTTAGGTTTCGGCACGCCGAGGTGTTCGTACGCGAACAGTGCGTGCTCCATGAGCCGGTCGTAGCTCACGTTGATGGGCACGATCGTGATGTCGGACACCTCGCGCGCGAACAGCGGCATCAGCGTCATCGACAGCATTCCTGCAGACAAGCACTTACAGTTAGTTGTTTTAATACCACAAAGAATATTTACAAAGTGGCCAAGAACTCGCTCATGTTGACTTCCGCGGCAATTATTTATATAAACTAGCTTTCCGCCCTGCGGCATCGCCCGCTTTATACACTTTCCCGCAATTTTCTTTGCTATAAACCTCACGGAGCCCGAGACCTTCCCAACGAATGCAAAACCGTGGAAAACGGTTCGTGCGTGAAGTTATAGCGTCAGAAAGGAAAACCCGACTTATTTTTATTTTGTAGATAGTTTATGACTTACAAATAGTTACCAAATTTCAACAGTTTAGCTCTTATAGTTTCGGAGAAAAGCGGCTTTGACAATTCTTAAAATAGGACCAGCAGAGGTTAGTGTTTGAAGGCTCAAACCTTCAAACAAACATTGCAGCTTTATGATATTGGTATAGAATCTATAATGTTAATGTTTATCTATTTACTATCTATACTATAGATAGTAAATAGATAAACAACACTAGCAAGGATAGATAGTAGATCTACTGGGGAAACTTATCCCAGTAATGTGTCTGTGTGACGTACTAAGGGATGATATGATGATGCATAAGCACCTCTATTTACCTTCCCTCTACCTACAGGGACACGGGGACTCCTTTCATAACGAAATATATTAAGCCTTAATTCGACACGCTGCTGGCCAAGTACAGGTTGGTGAATGTCATATGTTCTTCAAACTACCTATTCAAAGTTCTCAGAAAATGCCTATTTTAGTATCTCAGAATACAGAATACCGATGGCATCATCTATAGTCGTAACACTCAATTGGTTAACAGTAACGTTTGTGTTTATTCTTGAAACACATGCCATTTGTATAATAAACTGTTTAAAGACTTATTGTATTTTGTGGTCACAATGCAAAATGTTAGCCGATTTATACGACACACTGCATCGCATCTCGCCGCGTGACGCGTGAAAGCTTGTTTAACGTTGCTTCCAGTATCTCCAAGATAAAATGCAATCACGCGCGGTTGAAATTGTATAAGGCGCAGCGATCCGCGTGGCAGTGTGTTAATCGCTTAAGCCAGAAATTCGATTACGTGGACTTTGAATTCTGTGTAAAGTAGATAAGCGTTTTTCTAATTCACTGTGATGAATAAGTAGTACGCACTAAACACGCTTATCAGTATCTGTAATCATTATGGTCCGATATTTACTACGTCTGATAAATGCATGGATTTCCTAAAGGAAATACATATTCCTTACTGCAGTAGGACTTTGAACAAAAATAATTTTTGTTATAAAGATATTAGCAACCCGCCCTAGCTTCGCTTGGCTTCCTCTTGAAACACTACGTATTTAAAAAAACGCATTAAAATCCGTTGCGTAGTTTTAAAGATTGAAGCATACAGACAACGACAGCGACTCTGTTTTATACTATGTATACCTAGAGGTACGGTCAGCTAAAAATGTGGTCTACCACCCTACGGTTGTGATTCGTTTGTAAATTATGAAACCATAAGGTCGATTTTCCCTCGCAATAAGATTGTGTCAGTCAGTATTGCTTCTTATCAACCTTAGCGATCATTACATCTCCCAGAAACTTTTGTCAAAACTGGTAGACCACTTTCTTGGCTGGCCGTACAATTGATTAAGATCTATACAGTATACATTGCTTACCACTTTTCGGAGGCAGGCTCTTATTGCTCCTACTCCTGGTAGAACTCGACGGGCGTTCAAAGCTTGGCCACTACAATCCTTACGTACTGCCACGTAGCTTCAGAGGGCGTACAAATAACCTTGACAAAACAACATAAATTGCTCACCACTTTTCGGAGGCAGGCTCTTATTGTTCCTACTCCTGGTAGAACTCAACGGGCGCGCAAAGCTTCAGATGGCGGCATAAAAATAAAACAACATAACTAACTAAACAAATAGCTCACCACATTTCGGAGGCAGGCTCTTATTGCTCCTACTCCTAGTCCCTTCTAGGAAGAACTCCACGGGCGCGCAGTGTTTGGCCACGACCGTCCGCACGTACTGCTTCAGCGTGGCGGCGTACAGCGGCGAGCCGGCCAGCGTCCGGCGGATGTAGAACGCACAGGTCTCACGCATACGACGGCCGATCACAGCCATGGAGTAGAAATCTGGGAAGTAAATGAATTGAAGTGAATTTAGACGTTAAATTTCATTATTTTATTTTAAAAAACAATTTAAACCGCATTCATTCCGCCAGGAATCCATGGTCAGATTGCATTGTTAGATCGATCTGAACACGTCCACTATTTTGTGTCCTTGGTCAGATTTGAATGGTATAGCTAAAGACACTTATTATAAAAGGTATCCGTGGTCAGATTGTCAGATTTGAATGGTATAGCTAAAGACACTTATTATAAAAGGTATCCGTGGTCAGATTGCTATTCTAAAGAGATATAAAATCTGCGTTGACCTTTTTGTGATAATGATTACTAATATCTGTGGGGCATTTCCTCGAAAAATTAAGAAGTTGAAGAGATACTTTCTCGTTCATTTTCAGAAGTTATTAGTATCACTTTTTTAACAAAATTATAAATGTAACAGAAATCATACTTTTTTATTTACATTATATTTATGTCAACTTATCCTGACACAAATTTATTGTTATCCTGCTCGATCGCTCACGTTCAGACAGTCATCAACTCGATGACGTGTCTGTTGAATCTGACTATGGCTACGAATCGGACCAAGAGCCCTTTTATTTAATCCGTCTGACCAAGGATACAAAATAGTGGACGTGTTCAGATCGATCTAACAATGTAGTCTGACCATGGATTCCTGGTGATTCATTCATAGATGTACAATTATCTTGATCGTGTGATTTTCTTTATACAAAACAATAGAAGTTATTTTAGACATACTCATACTCGTAGAAAAGCATTGATTAGAACTTATACTGACTTTTTACGAATTATTCATTTTTATTGTTTAATTAAACGGATTTTAATGAAACAACAATGATATGGCTCTTACATTAAGTAGCTACATATATTATACATTAGCTACTTTTTACCGCGGGGATAAATCATTACAAACAAACAAAGCCGCAGCAGGTCAGCTAGTACCCATATTTGCGTAACAATAAGCAGTAAAATAACAATTTTCCATCAAATGAATAATGTATTTGTGTAGGTAGAAACACATGTTAATGCTATACATACACACATTAAAACCACAAACAGTGGTAGTGTCAACATATTGCATCAGTGTTTAATTTACACATTGGCGCAGTGGCGAAGTGAGCGAAGGCGCGGGTTTGATTCCTATAGTTGACTGGTTTCTTTTTTCTCTTCTATCTTCTAAAATACAAAAATTAGGTATTCATAAACCCCTGATTAGTTTAGTTTAGTTTAGTTTGGGGACTCCTTTTTCCGCAATTGGACTCAAATTTGGTCCTTTGTGCGTGGTTGGTCCGCTAGTGTAACCAGCCTAACTGCGACCAGAAGCACAGAATCGTCTTGGGGTCATCGCAGGCTTCACGGAGTGACCTCGGAGTTAGGCTGGTTGGAGGATTTGAATTCGTTCCGCTGTTACTCCCTCGCATTCCAGGACTACGTGGGCAGCTGATTCTTCTTCACTAAGACACCCTCTACAAAGTGGGCTGTCCGTTGCTCCGATGGTGGATAGGTGTTTATTAAGGGTAATGTGTCCCGTGATAGTGGCTACCAGGACACGTAGGTCCGCTAAATACATAAACCCCTGATTTCATAATGGGTTCTATTTGCGAGACCAATAGTTGAATATAAAATGGGTTGTTCTGCTAATGATAAGGATTTAAGATGAAATGATCATTAAAATTACCCATTCCTGCCGCAACAGTCGGAAAGTCGATATCATAATGATAACAGAGATAGGTCATCACACAGAAGTCTGCATAACTTCTATGGGTTGGCAGAAACAATACTGGATTACCCCCCATGGTCGATTTCAGCTGAAAATTAAGTAATTTAAGTTTATGAAAATAATAAACATTAATTATTTATAATAATATAATAATAATCTGTCACCAGATATGGTCATTCATTTCATTCAAAATTTGGTGACAGATCATAATTTTAAGATCCATATGTAAATACTTTTCGAAATTACTATGTAGTAATTTCATAGTTTTATTTTAATTTGTTAACTTTTTCAAATATATAAACATACAAAATTTTTTAGATAATAAAATAAGAGTTTTGAATGTTATATGTATAGAACCTATTTATTTAATATGTACTCTCTTAATTAAATAATTTAACATTTACATAACATAAATATGTCAAATTTATATACATGAGGAAACAAAATATACCGTTAAGATAGCGGCTTCATTGACAAATAGTTTGATCTTCATCATAAAGCAAATCTTCAGGAATATGACACCCATCCATCTGATAATGTACATCTTTTTTTCAAACCCCATCTCTTCTAGGTAGATCTGTACTTCTTTACGTAATTTATTCTTTGATATGCCCAGTGCTGTGCTTTCCTGTACAAATAAAATGATATAATTATAGAAGAATGATGACAGAAAATAGTGTAGGTACATATCCTATTTTGTTAATTTTGTAGTACAGTATAGAATAAAATTGTAAAATAATAGTTATTCAGTTTCGGCACTAAAATTGAGCATAAATAAATAAATTATTGCTTCAGTTAACAGAGAAACTAGTAAAAAAACTTCAGGGACTATCTTTAGAGGTGTAAGGGTATGTCGTTATTGGTACCAATAGAAAAACCACATCGGATTCTAATGCCACATAGTTGCATATCCGTTTAAATAGGTTAAAGGAAGTAGGTACTTACCGCTTCAATTACTGCATCTAGGTAAACTGAATTAGCAACAATATCTTTCAGCTCCTGGGGAGAATAGTATTTATCCAGTACTATGGTTGTTTGAGGGCTCCAACTTCTTGTCATAAATGACAAAATTCCAGACTCGGTCCGTCGAGGCTCCAGGATTTCAACAAACCCCACATTTTTATCCATTTTCAAACTTATGGTGCCGGATATTTTTATATCATCAAAAGGAGGTTAGATAAATTAGAATTATCTGTCTGTGGGTATGAATTTGGATCAGTTGATATTCAACTACACGAAAATTACTAGTTTCTTTAATCGACTACTGATAAGCCAGTTAGAAATTAAATAAATTTTACACAAAATAACAAGCATCACAGTAATCATCAAAAATCATACTGACTTGATTTGATTTGATTGAAGTGAAGCAAATTGTAAATTGTGAATTTGACAGAAATTAAATGAAATATTGATTGATTATGACATAAACACAACACTGTTTTCGAGTGACATAGAAGTTGGCGTATTCAGCTTAGATTATACACTTTTTATTCCTTCTTCTGAGGTATTCAGTTACTGAGTACCTGATGTCTGAAACAAAAGTCAAAATGTAGGAATGAAATAATCGGGGTCAACGTTCGCCAAAAATAAAAGAAGAAGAAGAATAGAGGATCAATTAGCTGTCACTAATAATATCTTACCTACCCTACCCTTACTTTTTTTATTACGGCATTTAGATACGAACTTATTTACCATATTATGCTTATTTATTTTCTTTTATTTACTTACCTACCTATTTCTAGCCACCACTTATGTTACTGACCATTATGTTGAAATAGACCATTAATACGTAGACCGGTTTTATTAATATACTTGCAAGCCCTTGGTCTGCAGTTACTCGTCTCATTAAATTATTAAAATTTAGGGAATCATTATATAAATAGGTAAGCATACTAGTTTCGCAAGCTTTTGAAATTAAGTAGGTGTGTAATAACGATATGGCCTATTTTGGTAGTAATTTTTAAAACCTTCATAGATCAGATCGATTTCGAGATAGAAGTGTTACTTTTTACCTATTTAAACTAAAATTAGTTAGGATTAGGAATCAACAGTGCTAACTACTTATTAATACGGAAAATTTGTGAAATAGTCTTGGACATTTTGCGGTATTTCTAGACAAAACCCACACACATACCTACTTGTGACTGTAAAAACTTTATTTAACCAACTAATATAAGCTGGATTATGATGAATTTGGAAGTCAACGAACGTACTTATCTTCTGGTAAATATCCACATTCTTTTCTTACCTACTGTAAATACATTTGTGGTATAATTAATTTTTGTAATAATAAACGGGAAATCAATGAACGTTTTTTATACGTTGGAATATAGGCCAACATATTATACAACTACCTAGGTAGGTAAAGACATAAGGAGAAGAAAGTCGTAAGGAGAATGAGTCCTATCTGAATTTTAAAAATAAAATTTGTGGGTACACGCAACTCTTCTTCTTCTTAGTTTATGGCTTGCTGCTTTTTGTTAAAACATTTAGCCATTGTCCAAGTGCGATTTAACTTGTCGCAATTTACAAGCGTCTCATTCAAATTATGTAACTATTTTTTTCCTTCTTTGAACTACAAAAAAAAGCACTTGCCTAACACTGACAGTTGATTTGATATTACATTCTGACTAAAAAAGAACATTCAAAAATTCGGATATTACATGAAGGTTAGTGCTGATTATATTAAGCTAAATAAAGATAAATAATTTTAGAGAAGATAAAGGTTATTGCTTATCTTATTTAGGTAGAAATTCAAATCCAAATTTCAAATTCTTTATATATACCAAAAAGGTTCTACCTATTATTTTAAATCTTGTAGAAATATTCAAATCTAATAGTTACACCCCAGAGTAATGTTTTGATATAAATTTGAATTATTTCAAAATTTAAAGAAAATACCTGTCTCATAAGTCATTAGGAGATAGGTACTATTCCAAGATACAAGAGTGGTATTTGTGTATCCGAGCGAGCTTTTCCTGTCCCATTGTTATCGATTTTTAAGAAACGTCAAAATTGTTGTGTGCGAAAGATGGCGTCAAAGGAATCCCTGGATGTAAGTACAGAATAAATTTAAATTTCGATGTATATTGGGCGTTTTGAATTGTGTTTATTGCCACAAACGTTACCTTTATTGATTATCTTTATGTTATATCTTAAAAAATATGCATATTATCCTTTTGTCGCATGAAAAAAGCCGGAAAAGGCCACGCCCCATCGGTCGGTTACTTGATAATGAATAAATCCGGAATTATCAATTTTTATTATATTTTTGTCATACAAACGCTACAATTTCGATAGGAAAAACGTTATTTAATATATTTACTATCATAATTTGCTAATATAACGTCACTTTAAGTTATAAAGTGCCGACAGATTATACGTTATTGATTTATCGTTCATTATAATTATTCAGTTACCAATTAAAAATTAAACATGCCGGCATTTCTGCTATATTGATTTTTTCTACTTGAGATACTTTTTGTTTTGTGTGGTTAATAAATAAATAAATACTGCTATTTAAATATACAAAAATACATTTACTTAACTCGACGAGGCACATTATAAACAATTAAAATTTTGACAAAGTATGTAAATTTTTCCAAGGCCTTGCACCAAACATGGTATATTTGGATTCCTTTACCAATCCTATTGATGTCCTATAAAGAACAGCCTTCATTCCGTGTACAGGTTTTATGTTGCTGTGGTATTGTCAGATACTATCTTACTTACCGCTATTGTTGTATTGTTATGTAATTGAGTTCCAATTCTGGACAGAGGTAATTATCTTAACACTTTGTATGTTATATTTAGCTGATTTCGTTCATGTAATGTTCGTAGTAGTCCAGGGAAGATTTTAAAGATTCGACCGGGTGATGTCGCTGGTGGGTCAGCTAGTTAATAAATAAGTTAATCCAAACAATATTTTAAAATATCAATTTTAATATTATATGTATATCTTAAAAATTAATCTTTTAACAAAATGTAACTTAAAACCAGTTTAGTAGTAGGCATGAAACGTGAATTTGCAAGCAACTCATACCTAACCATAATGTTACAATGTTGTAAATGTAAGGCAAACATAGCATAGTTAGCGCATCATTATTGTGTACTAAAGAAATATTAGACAATATTATGGTGTATTCTGTGTCAGAAGTCAGAACACTGAATAAGTTTTGTTCTAAAATTATTAAAAAATAATGGGAACATAAATATTGGTGATTGTAAAGTAAAATCATAATTCCCAATACTGATATAAAAATTCATCGACCAGTAAGTTTTTTAAATCTAGTGCCATCTGGTCTAGCAACAGAGCTTCTTTCACAGGAATACAGAGCGTCAAAATTGTGATTTTAAGAGGAGATAGTTGTTTTAAAATTATTATAACGATTTGTTCTCCAAATAAAATAAAGATCAAATTGTAGCGACAGCTAATATAGCGATCAGAAAAAATACTGAGAGCATTTGGTACCATTCGATGCTGCTCGTTTCTAGAACATCCTAAAATGGCCAAGCAGAATTGCAAACTATCCAGGCATTTACCTTGCGTGGTGTTTAGCGCGGTTCGATAACAGCCGCTGCTTCAATTGAACACATCCGCATTTGTGTCAAAGGACACAGCACGCGCTCCAAGACGCGCTCATCTTGTTCCAAGGTTAGCTTCACATCCGTAGGTAAAATTGCCCCTGATCCATGCTAGTGTAGGAGTAACCAACGGTGCAGGTGTACTGGCATTGTGTAGTTACCACGCACGGGTACGAGGGAACTCTTTTTTCATCACTTAGTTTTAAATTCCGAACTAAAATAGATATTAATCTCTCTCGTAAAAGTATCCTTTAGTAATTTTATTTAGAACCTTGCATACCATGAGCAGTTAGTTCCGCAATGGACCGAAAAAATACTGTACTATATTAATACACCGACACTAAAAACTAAATAATACACAAAGGTATTTTGCAGATTTGGCGAATCACTCTAAACATAGTCTGATTTATACTATGATTCTATACCTCTTCCTAAGCTAATCGCTCTTATTTTCTAATGACTTTTAAGATAAGAATAATAAAACCACTGTTGGATTTATGGTACCTATAGTTAATAGTTTAACTTATATAGTTACCATCGTTCCTAAATAACTAAGCGGCTGTGATATCAGGAAACGCCTATAGTCTACTTCTACGATCAATGTGCAATATAAAACATGATTTGCTATAATGAGTGTGCAATCAGTTCGTATTGGCAATATGTGAATAGTACGACCTTCGTTGCCCATCCCATGATTGTGGAATTCACAATTCACATTACGGGATGAATGAATACGTCGCCTGAATAGACTTCTAGTGCGTATTTTCTGTTGTCATTACCTGACATCGTATCCGGGTTTGAATGAAAATAATTACCTGTTTCATTTTGAAAAACGGGATTTACCCACGTGACATAATAATTAGGCTTTATAAACGCGTACTTTGTATAACTTAATGCTCATTTTGATGATTATTATTTATATTTATTTATAAATTGGTATGGGAAAAAAACCACTCGAGGGCCAATAGTCCAGTCAATTTATACAAAAAAATGAGGGTGAAGTTACATAAAGTCCCAACAAGCTGGATTTCTGTGAAATTGTTCAAATCATAATTATAAACAATGTCTAAAAGATCCCCATCATTCCACGTTAAGGAAAAAGTTTTATTCCAGGTTAAATGTCAAAAAATTTAGTTTTTCGCGATTTTCAGCAAAACGGTAAGTTTTATCATAAAAGTACCTAGGACAAAATTGTAGATCATGAAATTATCTATCAAAATGTATCAACACTTTTTTCTTACAAGCCACCGTTTCTGAGATATAACGGTTCAAAAAGTTATAAAAGTTGGCATGCACAAATTGTCAAGTTCCCGATAAGACGATGTGGTCGCTCAGCGACAAAGCCTTTTTCTTGTAATTAAATAAAAAAAATTAAAAAAAATTGTCAAGGCCGGTCGTGCTCTAATATTGAATCACAAACAACGGAGGATTCGTTTCGTTCCGACAAAGTATCATGCGATACATCGCTATTGACGCAATTTAATAACTTTTTGAACATTTCATTTCATTTTGTAAACAATTTTTATAACTTTTTGAACCGTTATATCTCAGAAACGGTGGCTTGTAAGAAAAAAGTGTTGATACATTTTGATAGATAATTTCATGATCTACAATTTTGTCCTAGGTACTTTTATGATAAAACTTACCGTTTTGCTGAAAATCGCGAAAAACTAAATTTTTTGACATTTAACCTTGAATAAAACTTTTTCCTTAACGTGGAATGATGGGGATCTTTTAGACATTGTTTATAATTATGATTTGAACAATTTCACAGAAATCCAGCTTGTTGGGACTTTATGTAACTTGAAATGTTCAAATTGACTGGGCTACAAGGTTATTTATTTATTTATTTTAAGGACTCCCACAAAAGATACATTGATTTATATTCTAAACATTATTCACAAGGTCTTCGAAACTTATGTTATTTTAATTACAGGGGGCCACAGCGTGCACATTTATTTATTTATTTATTTAGTTACGTTGTGATCTTGTAATTTTTTTTCCCATACCAATTTCTAATAATTTAGAAATCTTAAGTGAGAGTCAATCACTATAAAATAACAAATAGTGATCTAAAATAAGTTCAGTTTTATTGATTTTATCCCGCTTCCCAAGAGTTCGGCGTTTGGGGCTAGGTCTTCGGAAAATTCTATGATAATTTTCCTAGTCGTAGTCGCTGTTAGCTTTAGCTATCGTCTATTCTAACATATCCATTTAGCTCGATACTTATGTGAGCGTTTGATACCGAACAAATTATAGGCCTGAGGGGCGTTGTACGTTTTTGTGTTTCCTTTTTCACACCCACTGAACATTAGTGGAATGTGCTCGGTTGACTCCTGAAATTCAATCAAGATAAAAAGTCTGACGACAAAAATAATGGGTTATCAAAACCGCGTTACCATAATGATGATTACCTTAACATATAATTTTTAGATATTTTAGTATTGACTAGCGACGCGCCCTCGCTTCGCTTCGGGTACTTATCTTATAAACCTTCCTCTTGAATCACTATTATCTATTAAAATGTTAAAAATTTAGTAGTTTTAAAGATTTAAGCATACATGGCATACATAGGGATAGCGACTTTGTTTTATACTATGTAGTGATGTAGGTACAATATGGTCTAGGTTTCATTATGTATCCCAATATTTCTTTTTTCAGTTTCATGGTAGCTCTTCATATCTGTATAATAATTATAGGCCTAAGAGGCTTTGGGTGTGTAATTTAATGTTTCGTAATTTCACACCCAGTGAACATTAGGGCTAATGGTCACCCCAGTTGGCCCTAAAATTAGATCACCGTAAAGATAGATAAAACCACGATGACAAAGACTGGTGGTTAAGTAGGTATATTATAGCTTTTTAATTCTGGTAATATTTATAGAGATGTATTTATTTTTAAGGAGATAATTGATTATGATTTGGTCACTAGGGTTCATCCTTATGCATCATAATCTAATAAAATCTGGAAATTTGTGAAAAATAACACAACACTACTAATGCTCATTCTCAACTCGTGCTGCAAAGTAGATTTTCTGCAAATTGTTAAATTGTCTCCAAGGGTTCTGGATAGCCGTAAATCTTAGTTAATTCGTCTGAGACATCGTCTACAAGTGACTAAGTACGGCAGAGTAAGGTCCTTCTGGCTGACGCAAGTGGTCGCGCTCCCGCAGGATGTCGCGAATGAGATCGTGTCCTCATAATTCTTGGTGTCGTGGGTGGCTAGAGACGTTGTGTAACTGCTAGCGGCCTGCTATAATGAGGATATTATTCAGGAGCGTCTGAACGCCAGCGGTGTGCGCCTTTTGCTATTTAATTACGCCGTTGTAGGCGGCTACCTCGTTAGCGCGTGAAACAGTAGACAGATTGAGCTCTTAATTATATCATACTCATTAATTGGATTGTTGTTCGTATATGACACGACAGGCAGATTATACCTTAATCTTCAAAATTAAACATCAAAGTTAAACTTCTGTAAAGAAGATCTTATGGGATTGTCGGGCCGACGTTGACAACTTGAGCCTTTTATGAAAGGAGTGAGGGTCTCTCGGCCGAAAGTTTGGCGAAGATGATAATGTTAGAGACTTTCTTTGTCAAGTCGCATTGTCTCCTGTAATTTAGTTCGAATTTTGTGACCTTATCATTTATCTTTAAAGTAGAAAAGTTGATCAACTTGGTTTGTAAATCTTAATATAAATTAAATTGCTTTGTGATTCTTGAAGTAATCCCAGCTTATTATTTTTGTCGTTGTGTCCAAGAACGATCTTTATTATGGCGGCTCTAGAGTGTCGCCGACGGAGCGTGAATTTGCCTCTGCTCGAGACCGTAGTAGATTGTTACTGGAATAACGATCGGACTGTATAACAAGATCTCTCACGCCGAATATTTTACCCAAAGGGCAAGTAAGAAAATCTTAGTGGAAATACACTCTCAGCACGATAAGAAAACTCTGAGTGTTTCTATAATTTCAAGATAAGACCTTAGGGCTAATGAACACCGGTAGAGCCCGTAGTTACGATGTATGTAGCGTTATTATTTTACTGAATTTACCAGAATGTCGGAAAAAAGGTCGAGGCTTATACGGGTACCAGCTTGCTGGTGTTACGTAACTAACTCGGGCATTGTATGTACGTAACCTGAAAATTTAGCTTGGAATTTCTAAGGCACCAAATACTTTGCGTGTAGTCTTGTAGATAAGCAGCTTGGTAACGGCAACATTTTGTGAAGGCCGCCCATTGGAAGTAGGCCTATGTAAAGCTGATATAAAGTGTCTTATTTTGAACATCGATTTGGAAAATCCTAATAAACACGCCTTGTCCAGATTGCTTCCGTAGTTGTATCAAAACTCAACAGTAAAACGTGTATAAGAGCTTTAGATGAAGTTTATTTGTTAACTAAACCTACAAAAGGCAAATGAATATAAATGGCCTACGAAATGCAATATATACGGAATTTTCCCCCACACCTGCCCATTTTCATTAAATAAGGACTATTGATTTTCGATTACGCCTGTGATGGGCAATGTACTGGAATTCGATATGCTTGAACACTGTACCTTGAATACGGGCTCTCACTAGGTAGGTACAGTTAATCAAAATTGATGAGAATCGCCAGAGGATTCACGCGTCGTGATTTTTTTTTAGATATTGATGAATGTGTGAAAATTTGATGAGCTGATCAGCAATAACAGCATATAAGCGTTCTTAGCATTTTAACTTCATGGATTTTCTGTTATATATAACTAACTTTGCTAACTTTGTTAATACATAACTTTGCTAATATAGAATAATCCTCGAACGAAAAAAAGGTGTATTAGCTGTCTTATGTAGTAAAAGCGGACGTTTTATGGCATCTCCAAGGTTTCCATAGCAGTAGGCTGTTGGAGTTTATTACTCAGTATACGCCAGCTATGTGGTGTTTGGGTGCGGAGACGACGATTAATAAAGACAATCCGCTGAAACTTAACTATACGATGCTGTAAAAAAATATTCTGTATATATCTGTACCACCTTTCGTCCGTTTTATTTCCACTGCAGCCTATTTATAACTTTCTCTGCAAACAGAGTTTATTTAATGAAATATGTTCTATAACATGGGGTGTAAGGAATTTTGATGAGTTATCTTGAAACCTACTGAATACTAAACCTCAAATAAAGTTTATCTTTTGGTCCTTAGTTGAAATTGATTAGATCAAATGATATCACAATTGAAATAAACCTTTGTTAATTGCCGTGTATAAATTGCTAATCTTTAGTGAAAGGAAAATGTCTCATTGTAACTTGATAAATAAATATCCGGAGAATTTTATCTCCGATGCCTTAAGTAACAGAGCATATTGATCTTGCTTTTAAGTTGTCCAACAACTGATATCCTCCCTTTATTGAATTGACATCGCGTCTTCTCTTTGTATATTGAATTACATCGATAAAAGTCTTTCTGGAAGCCATCTTAACTTGAGCAGTTTTACGCCATTTTGTCTCGCAACTCAATCCATGCTTCTGCATATAAAATACTTCAATATATTTGAAAGCTTTTATTCGTCTTGGTTTTGAATTGTTGCGTGGCTTTCAATAAAATTACTACTTAAGCCTGCAAATTTATTCGTTTTTTAATATTTACATAATATGAAAGTACGAGTCGTGTGCACCCCAAAAAAGTATGAATGATGTAATATAATAAGTCATTGCGGGGGAGTATACGCAAATAAATTTAAGTAAAGTATCCTATTCAAAATAAATAAATGCTTTTCACAGTATTTGTGTAATATAATAACTGTGTTTCTACATATAGGTAGGTTTTTTAGTTTGGAATATGGGGTGCAGTAACAGGAGTGCGTAGTAAATTTTAATAGAATAACTTATATAAGTTGACAATAATACGTTCATAAATAGTATAAAGATAATTAAATATTAAATAAATAAATAAATATTACTGGACAATTTTACACAGCGACATCTAGCCCCGTGGTAAGCTCGAAGCTTGTGTTACGGGTGCTAGATTTCTGATATACTTAATATAATATACATACATAGATAGATATTTTTTATTATACATATTATAACACCCAGACACCCGGAACAAATATTTGCAGATCATACAAATTTAATAGTTGTTCCGAGGCGGGAATCGAACCCGCAACCTCTTCATTGCGTCGCAGGCGGACCTTCGCCCGCTGCGCCACAGAGGTCGTCAATTATGTTCTTATATTTTAAAATTCAGGAATTAACTTAAATTGTTTTGATTATCTAATATGTAGTTTGTAGAAAGCTACGTTACTAAGATATATCATAGGTCAACATTAATTAAATGCGAAAAAAGTCGTATTATAGAGAAGGTGTATAACGCTATGTCATTCGGTATGCTCTTCAATTCTCGGCGATAGAAAAACAGCACGCGATGATTATCGCAAACTTCAATCTTGAAAACTAATGTGACCCAGTTCCTGTAGCGAAGAGCCTCTTCCACTCTAGTTATTCAGTCTATTTCCATCGCCATGAAAGAAATTACCCCTGAAGTCGTAGTAGAGCACATTTCCAGAATTTCATGAAAATACCAAACAACTGTATTTGGTAAATGTTTTTGTATCTTTTCTAATTTTATTATAACTCAGGTATTCAGATTCTAAACAGCTAAGACCACGATAGTCGGCCACACTTACACAATTTTCAATGATTGCTATAAAAATGTCTAATATTGGAATTGCCTCAAAAAAAGCCTAAAATATGTTTACGCTTACCTACTTCAGTCTAGTTATCTTTTCTAAAATCTGTGAGAATCTGTTTTAGGACTTGTCTAATAAAATATTATGTTCCGAATTATTATTGTGTCCAACTATTCGTGAATAATTAAAAAATCCGCTTTCTATCGTTCTTATTCGATATAGTCTACTAATCGATATAGGTAACATCACAATTCCCTAGAACTGTCTATTTTGCGCCACAAATAGAACATAAGCGAGCTTACATGTTTTATGAGTTGTCCGGAGTCCACGCCACGGTTTTCCCAGGCATAGTGCAGGGTGCATTGCTCGATAAAGGGGTCGGCATCGATCCGCGCGGGTCGCGGCGCTGACTCCATAAGTTAGGTGCACTGGCGCCAAACTGGTGCCTACCTTACAATTTCTGTCTACCGGTCTAATAATCCAACAAGACTACCTTTGCCGTGTTTTAAATGGTAGAGGGAGGAATAAGTACGGTAATGAAATGGTTTAGTGGAGGTAATCGTGTTATAAATATTTCGCTGGTGTAGTCATTTGAATCCAATATAATTTGTGAAAAATACCGTTTAGATACGCAAAATTAAACGACCAAAACTCGGATTGGCGTTTTACCAATTCCTGAAAATGTCTTAGTAAATACATTACGTTTTGTTAAAGCTCATGATGTTTTATTCAAGTACATACTTAACTGCCGCAGTCTCACAGTGATTGATGAAATGCAGTCAAATCCGCGCCTTATTTCTATGATCAATAGATTAACGATGCAGTACTGTCTCGGCGCCATCTTGTTTTGAAAGTAAGGTGGAGTCGTTCCATCCTGATCAAATTACAATTGATTTTGTGTGAAAGATTTCAGTAGTAAATGTTGCGAATTTCACTATAATATGTGAACGGAAAGTGGTAAAGTTTTCCTATTATATACAAAACCGTTCACGTCATTCCTAGCGTATTCATTTGATTTACTGCAAATTGGCTACTATGTCGCGTGATACATTAAAGTTCAGTTTAAAATTCTGAGTTTCGAAGAAGTAACTTCTTCCGGCCAGCTTTCTAATAAGCAGTAACATAACAAGATATACGAAACTTGGCAAGAGAACAAAATACTTGGTAATAAGTGTTTTAGATTTTTGTTATCGTGTTGTTTTACCCCAAACTAGTTGTATTAGTACAAACAAAAATATATTAAATTCCATGTTACGTCACATGTTACGTACTGTGAGTGATATGAATCAGTGTCTTAATGGAAACATAAACCGCTTTAAAGATAGCGATCATAAAGAAGATGTAGTTCAGCAGTTCGGCAATATAAAGTCAGTTTTATGACCAACTGATATTTTATTGATCAGCGTTATAGTGCCTTCGCTGTGAGCGGTTTTGTACCTATCCCCTATCTTTTCACATGCCATTTGAGCTTTTAGGCGGGATGTAGCAGGTACGGGAAACAGACAGGGCGGCTCGACAGGCGTACCCACGAGAGTTGTTTTCCCATTCCAGCTTCGCAATTCGAAAAGGTCAGAGGTGAACTGGGCGTGGTATGTCACGAAAATAGAATTTCCCTGAATGCAATTGAAGGTCATTGAGATGTGTTGGTGTAAATCGATTACACCAATACTAAAGCACACTCCAATTAGTGCTTTGTTTACTACCCAAAGTAATTTGCGAAGAAACACTACCAATTGCGTATCCGAAGGCCAGTTTACTTTCCCGATTAATTTTCCGGAGGAGCAGCGCTGTTATAACAAATAAGGCCTTCTTTTAGCGAAATGGGAATTCGTTATTACAAGCTGCTTGTTAGAATTTAGATGCTTACCAGTATAATTACTTCGAAAATTGCATAATTATTTGGGGCTATATTCGAATTAAAGTAAACTTAAATTTTCATTAATTCGATTACTGCTACTTTTTCTATCCGTGCTAGTCCGACTAGCACTGTCATGTTAATTTATTAAACAAATGAATAAAATAAATTTACATTAAATTATATTTTCTTAACATTTTTTTGTAAAATAGAAAACGCTAGTACTTATCCAAGCCGTAAAATATCATTTTACAAACAGAGGACGATACTAAGAAGTCAAATATTTCATCAGCAAATATACTAAAGGACCTTTTCGAGATGAAGTAGGTATTCGTGTATCCTCATCTATCCAATCCCTCATCATGATAGATAGTAATAGAATGAGACAGGTATACATGACAGGTACGAAAAGACAAGGACGAACGCCAGCCTCTTTTGACAAAATAAACATGGCTCAAATAATAACCTCTGGAATAGGTAACAAAGTTGAAAATCGATCGAAGGAGATGTTTTCGCCGGAAAAGTGTCCATTAAAGTGTAAATGAACGATGTCATTTTCCTCTGAAATGGCTGCTCACCACGATACCGCTCCGTTATATACTTCTCTGTATAATTCCATTATTTGCCTGCGGTATCAAATACATTACGAGTTCGTTGGTACAGACGGCTAACCTTCACTGTTTTATATTCTCAAATTCATCCTAGAACTACCTGAACCTTTTTGTATTCAAGGTTTGTGCGTGTCGGCGTTCTAATGTCTCCATATCACTAAGGCTTGGGGTTGCTTTGAGGAAAAAAGGCCTTGAAACAAATTTCGGGGAGCTATTGCCGACGTTATTGAGCTTAAGTGTGCAGACGCTATTGACACACTTACCTTTTGGTACCGTTTAATAGAATTATTGCTTATTAACTTCACTCCTTAGTACCTTCTATATATTAGACTACCTCTCCATATCCTAGACTCTAGACCAAGGTTGTTTTTTATCTTATAGGAACACAAACTCTAAAATCGTTTCGTTAATGAATTACTAATTAGAATCTACTAATCAGACGGTTTTGCAAATTATCTTTCTTCATTTCAATTTTGTGTAACAGAGAATTTATCCACCGAATAAGCACAGGAATTAATGTAAATGAGAATAAAAGTTTCCCTCTGCGTGTAATATCCACCTTTTTGTTTGCAACCACGTATTCCTGAATATATTTCAGCGCTGTTTGTTACATAATTCAAAGCTTCGCTCAATCTCTTCTGTTTTGTACCCAGCTAGCTATTAATCTTCTTGTGTTCGAGTACATTATCCCAAATTGAAGTCCGATAATACCTTGATGGTAGTAAGTTTGAAAATTGTAGCAAAATCGAATAAAATAAAACGCCACTCTTGCTACTTGAGGAACAAAATGTCCTAAAACCTATCCTAATATTATACTATGTGCTGACCACAAACAAGTATACCATGAAACGAAATAGCATAGTATCCCTATCAAATTTAACGACACAGCTTAAAATTTATGAAATAATGCAATTTTGTGCCAAATCGTATTGCCAACACTTGTAATAAAATGAACAATGACAGTTTTGATTCGTTCATTGGCCTGTTACGTATTCGTCCATAAATATTTTTATGTCTGTGATTTTTACTGTAGCATTTTATTACTATGTTTTCCATCTAAATAATCACTACTCATCCGCGAACCTAAAATATACCTAGCGCTCACAGATTAATAATGTTGAAGCAAAACCTAAAGCTCGGTTGGGTAGCAACTGTTTCAATAAGCTTCGTTCACGTTGAAGTTCTGTTATTGATGATATCAATATGCGTCGGAAACTCCGTGATGAAGTTAAAACGTGGAACTTAAATTACGGCAACGTCAGCCAGGACTCATGCCAAGATGGGCGCCAAGATATCTGGAGTGGAGCGCCCGCTTTCCCCCGTACATTGGCCTGTATAACAAGAGTGCCGGCCGCGTGGTATTGATCAGGACTGCTGAATGTTACATAACCGTCGCCGCTCGTACTAAGTACTAGGTACTGCAAGACTACATTGATTATACTTTCCTACTGTTGTAGCCGTATGAAAACTTCTACTAACGAATGCGTATTTGTTCCGGTGACTGTGTGTTATGTAATGTAGAAGCTTTGGTTTTATTTTGATATCAACATATTTATTTTATGGATATCAACCTAAATATTTTAGTTTCCGTGCTAAAATGACCAAGACTATAGCAATATAAATACCATTCCGAATGGTTCTCTTATTTCTGGAAATAATCTTTTTTTTACGTTTTGTCAGATAGATTTTCATGCCTTTTCATGTTTCCTCCTAATAGCTAAACTTTAACATTATAAAGTCACAATTTATTGTGTTTGTTTCAATGTAATTTGAAACATATAACGTATGGTAATTATACAGGTTTAAGCGTTGACAAGTTCACCGGAGTGATATACGAGCAAGACGCGCCCCATCTTGATAATTGAATATAGGCGTCACACTGTCTTTATTATTATTACCGAGCGGAGTTTCCCTGACACGACACCCCTTCACATTACACAATTGCATAAACAAATCGAGGACAAGCGATATACTCAAAGATGGAAATAGGAATTGAATTTATTCAAAGACAAAGTTGCAAATGGGTTGGTGGAATTGATTTCTCGTTTAGAGCGAGTGCTGAGCCATCCCGCGGTGTGCTAGTTTATGAAAGTGCTTCGTCTGCGTGTTTCAATTCTATATTCTGAAGAAGAAGAGAAACGCTTGTTTTATTTAGATCAATGTATGTAATGGTATTTGATATAACGACTCTTAGCAAAAGGACCAATTTGAAATTTGAATGTTAATTTTGTTAACTTATTATGGTGTTCTTAACTATGATCTGTTAAGCGTTTGAGTTTTTTATTCGTAACTAAGTTTATACACATTCAATACACACGTGGAACTTAAAAACCATGTCTTTTTCGCCGTTTATTTTCTTGTACCTTTGATAAAATATTGATACATTTTTAAAAGGTATAAGTGGATATTAAATGGCTGTAATTCTTGGATAAAAGTTACATTACATTCAGACGTGATTTTAAAACCGCTACGTAGATCTACGGCGTAGCTCGTTCGTAGCCTTAAGCTACGATCGTTCAAGCTACGCTGCACCAGAAAAGCTTTCTTGTCAGGTTGTGATATAAACAACAAATTTGTATCCTTGCACCCTTTACAACTTTAAATCCGTTTTTGTTGTTGAATAAAGGCGTTGCTTTGTGCATTTTACTTTCTCAAGTTCTGGTGTATACACATAGTGCTATTCAGCCTACGTATTGTTCTTTGAATGAGATTGGTTATGTTAGTCGTATTTTTATAAACTTCACTGAAGCCTTGAGCTAAACATTGATGATCGTGCAACAGCTGTTTATATTTGCACTATGTCGTGCTCTAAGTAATATCGCATCTAAGAGCTGAAAAGTCAACATAGTGAGCGTAATTATGTTTGCCTTGGTGTGCTCTCTCGTGTTAGAGAAGGGCGTGTAAAGTGCACATGCGCAGAATAGTACATTAAAATATTTCCATAAACTCATCATCATAATAAACCAAATGAAAGTACTGATGACAGATCTCAAACTTAATAGATGAGATTTAGGGACATTTATTAAAAAACTATCAGTACCAGATTCAAAAGGAGCTATTTCATTATTTAAAAAATATAAAATGCAAGTCTTTATTATAAAGGCGCATACATTGCAAGCTGTCGCTGCCGGCTGCATCGAATTGCAAAATCTCAACCACACAATACAAGCTGTAGTCTAGCTTACTGAGAAAACCACAATTCAGTGCGCTCTTAAATTGCCTGTGGAAATGTGTATAAAATGTCATGATTCAAGCGGCTCTAGCTCCCCTCCCCGAGATTAATTGCGACAACAACCATATGTTCTGCTTTGACGTTCATTTATTACTTTCGCGGTTACTTTTCGAATTGGATTTGTTTTTAGTTATAGGTACCATACACGACTTCAAAGTAAGATAATTACAATTTTACTTGTAATGCTGATGTGCTTATTTTTCTGTTATTTCGTTAGGTGTCTAGTGTTCATACAAAAAAAAGCACTACGCATAGTGCACATGCTTTAGCATTATGGAATACTGAATAAAAAAAACGTTTAGACTTTAGTTGACGGAATTGCATTCACTGCAACTTTTGTAATCCGAACATTTCATTATAATACCCTCGGTCTTTTAATTCCCAAGAAACCAGATCTTTTCTTTTTAAACTTTGCCCCAGAAACAAACGTTAAAGAAAAATACCACGTGTCCTCACGGGTCCATTCATATTTTTTTATATTACAAACTAACAGACTGGTTTCTCAAGATGTCGGTCGGTACTCAGAATATTCTAAAGGTGGGCAGGATATAACATTAATTTTATTTGGTTCACTGTTTTGATTAGAATAAAATAATAATAACAATAACACGAAAGCTTCAAGAGACCGTATCTAGTGTTCTACTGCAGACCGGTTTAGCATTAAGGAATAAACAGAATGTCACATAATCCTTGCCATACGCAGTCTGTGCTATTAAACTAGGTAATTTGGCCAATTCGAATTAACAAACCTTAACCGTCCTTTTCCTCTGAGTCAATGCTCGTGTTTCTTAATTCACGCAGCTCAAAGGCCAACTTTAAACCTGGCTATAACTGCTGTGTGCCCGCTAACCCGTAACCGGGTGACTAATCCCTTCATGTCTCAAAGTATGCAACTTGTAATGTAACATTCAACTGTACAACATAAATTGAAAGAGATTTCAGGAGTACTATGCCGTTTTGTTTGTTTCATTATAAACTTTTTGCTGATGATTGTGATCACTCTTTACAAGACTTTACACTTTTTTTTTTATTAATTTAGAATCAAACGGAAACTATCAATTTCATAGAAACTTATCTTTTTTATTTTTTTGTTTAATTAATTTCCAACTATAGTTAACAATTCTTATGAAAGCAATTATTGTTGGGGTGGCACTCGCACATTTATCTATCGGCTAAAGTTTACTCATTTGTTATGAAAAATAGTTTCCTGTTCTAAATAAACAGTTTTCGTTGATTTAGGCGCAAACATACCATCGAGGTGGTTTGAAATATTAAATACCTATATTTTGATTTCCGTGTTCAGCGAGATGAAAAGAAAATTAATCATAGCTTTAGAAAGCATTTTGTAAAATACAGAAGTCAAGCAAAACTAAAATAATTAAGTATTTCTCTCAGTGGAATTCAAAACTACTTAGCTCATTTAAAGCTGCTGCAATGTCTCGCTTCTCCGACGAAAATTAATTCTCTCAGGCATGCGCAAAGAATTCTCGCGGAAAATCTTATTGCATTCATAATATTTTTATCTCGTGTTACGAAAAGAATCTCTTCGTTGACTGTTTTCCTAATGAGATTTGAGCTGGTGATGCGGTCTTTTATCAAATCTCACACAAAAGTATGTTAGCAATAATGCCATTTGAATCCATTATATTCTTTGACCCTTTCCTTCTGTCTATTAATTAGTAGTTGAGCTTGAAACATAGTTAAGTATTTCGGTTAATTACATAATAAGCTTCCTACTAAATGTTTTGTAAGAATATTGAAGTAAAAAATATTTATTATTATTATTTACATCTAAGGTTATTTCTTGACACGGGCCAAGCTAACCCACTTATAAATTAATTTTGAAGCTTCACCGTACTTTTCCTATTGCGGTAAAACCTTCCTGTATTTTACAAATCTATCCAAATTGAACATTAACATAAACTGGTGTGTACCAGGTCCCATTGTGGTAGCTCTGCGAATTTCATTCATCTCAGCCCACGCCCAATTTGGCCACCGTCCTCGGATTACAATATAATGAGAGAACGCTGAAACTTTTCCAGTCATTTTTACAAATTGCTCGTCTCGTTTCAGACCTTAGGAACAATATGAATGATATTCTTGGGTTTCCTTTTATAAAACCTAGGATTAGGTATTTATGTATGGTCATGTAACTAATCTAGATATACTAGAGCGTTTTATCTTATTACCACGTGTGTACTTTACATATAACTTCGAATTTTAGCCGACCCACCGACATCGCTTGCGTTTTTTTTACGTTATCAACATATCTATTGATTCATTTTATGAAACGGGAATTACTCACGTATTTACACAGGAGTTAAATAACTCTCGACTGCTCTAGTTGTGGTCGAAACGTCGAGAGTTGTTTAACTCCTGTGTAAATACGTGAGTAATTCCCGTTTCATAAAATGAATATCTATAGATTATATACATAATATAGCCACAACTGAAATAATTTTTCAATAGTGGAAACACTGTATGGAAAATGAATGTTTAGGTACCTACTTCCTGGCTTTTGAATATAATTTTAGTATATTATTTTAATTTACATAGAAAATCGTAACTGCACGTTATCTACGTTACGTGGATATAGGTAAAATATGTGGGTAGCAAGATTTGATGTTCAAATATAGGATTGTTGCGTGATACATTAATCTGTCGGTACTGGTGGTAGAATATCGAGGCGAACGGAAATCGTTCGGGGACCGCCCAACTAGACTGGCTCGCACCGGCGCAGAGCAGAACCGAATGGAACTCTGCTCGAATATTCAATTGACTTTTCAAATTATGTCGCTTAGCGTCGAAAGTTCAACGAAACCCCAGTTGATTATGATGAAATTGTGCATGAATCAAATTACCTTAATATTTTCTGAATGCGCCTTTTCTGACGTTAATAAAAGCTATTCGTTAGGCTGATTGTAAGGAGCCGTGTTTGTTCAGTAAAATGTTAGCTTTCATTTGGCAGATGAGACTAAACAAAATGTTGTGCGTAAATCACGAAGATAAAGCTTTGGGTGCTACCGATAATGATTCCAATAACAGAATTGTTTCTAGCCCTTATACTAGTGTTTAGTCAGCACCGTGTCAGCGTCTTAATTAAGTTATATGGGACACGATATTTTTCGCGCGCACTTATCGCTTAATTTGCGAGATAAACTGATTATGTGAGTTATAATGGCCACCGTGCTGTTTAACACAATAGTACGTGACCCCGACCTCGATTGATTCTCACTGCAGTGACATCATTTAGGACCAACTGCAGTTTAACGAGATCGCTTTTGACGATACATGTCGCCCTATTTTGTTTTATGTATACTTATAAGCTAACAAAGGTTGGTATATGCATAGTATCCAGATACCAACTAAATATTTATGAACCGTACAAATAAATATATTTCATTTTTAAATCATCAGAAACAAATAATAAAACAGGTATAATTTTCGCTGTAAGCCTAATTAACTCCCACTACATCGACGAAGCTGTTCGAATATCGCCTTACGTTTACGTTTCACTAATCGAATGTCGGCAGAATACTATCTTGTTGTGCACACTTTTTTGGCTTCCAAAAATGTTGTACAACTACAACATGCCCTACATTCAATAAAGCAGAAATCCCAACTTTGAAACTAAATTAAAATTGAGCAACCCGATAGATCATGAGATAGAAGTAACCCATTTTCAAGGCAGTAAGTTGTAAGGCAATTTTTAGACTGTTTCTTAGAACTATAAATATTATCTTGTTCATATTTCAATAAACTTCCTTCGTCTTCACCTTCGCTTTACACGCGAAAAGTGAGTGAATCAACACACTAGTCCGTGGCAACAACCGTGACGTACAAAGTTTATGGTTATATTTGTTTACTTTATGAATATTCATATAGTAAATTTCATTGACCGAAATATTTCATGGATTGCTTTAGAACTGTATGTACTCCCAAGTCCGAAGATAAGAATCTCCGTCAATTACAGATGACTCGGTGATTGAATCTCCTCAGATGTAATGAAAAAATTAAATTGAACTGAATTCGGATTTTCCGCTGCGGAAGTAATTCTGTGCCATAAAATTTCCTTAATTTTTCTAACAATTTTCAGTTAAGAATGAATTTTGTTCTATTTGATTTCAACATTATTATGTTTTTGTTTGGTATTATGTTTCGTACGTTTTAGTTTTATCGAAAAAGTTATAATTTAATATTAAATACCGTGTATTCTTAATATAAAATTATGCAACTGGGAGTTATCTGCAGATTATAACTGTCTGATCAGAGTTTCCCACAGCGAAGCTCTGAGCCTAGCCCTGGAGGCAAATCTAATATCGGAAATTGAGTCTGGGCCGGTTTATTCACTTTGCACCGCCCCACCTCCCAAGGTGTATAAAATTATTACACCCCACTTCATTGCGTTTTCAAATCATGAAACGAAGTGTTTATTAACATTCTAATCGAAAATCCATATCCCGACGCCTTTACATTACTTTCAATCTAACAATGGATCATCCTTATTGGTATATGTTCTAATAGACAAAGAGCATTGTGCGTGACTGGGCTTTACGCCCGGGCGACAATAGTTTGTATTTTCTGCACATATGTGGTGAATACCTATTAGTGCTTATTGATGTATTGATTTCTTTGTATAGAACAAATAATCAGCCAGATCTTTCTAGTTTGAGGTGGTCCAACAAAGATGTGACGTGAGCTGGTTCAAAGCGAATCACGGTACCACTAAAGAACTGTTCAATGATAAGAAACCTAACAATGCCCTCATATCTTCTAACAAAGCAACATTATTACGAGTATAAATTGGATCCTTCATAAGTAACCCACTGGTTTGAAAAACTATACGGGCTTTAAACTTAGTTTTAGTTAGAACAACTGGCTTAAACCAAGCTTGTGGTCAAAATCCGCTTTGATAGTTGCTCAAGTTTCAAGTTAAATTTTGTTACAAGAAAAAAATAATTATGTCCATTTGTTTTACTTTAAGTCAAAAAGTAATGTTTCTTTAACACGACTACACTACTACGTTTTAAAAACAATATCTTGCGAACGAAGTCTCTAAATCGCTTGTAGGTATATATTTCAAACAAATAGGTACACTAATCGAGCTACAGTGTGAGAAAAAACATTCCAGCTGTATTTAGTTTAACTTCTCTCGTAATGATGATTTCTTTTATGTGTAAATATTATGTTCAGTAGATTATCAGCCCAACAGATAAAAAGATTAATCTAAGATCTTTTTCGTAACTTTATTCATTCGACATGATTTGCTATATGCCGCTGTCGACAATATTATATATATTATGTTTAAGGTTTTTGTGAAATAAACATCTTCTAAGCTTGTATTATCGATATACAATGTATTTTATCGACCAAAAGTCTTCCTACGAAGTCGTAGCACAATAACGGGAGTTCTATAAATTCTGACCCATTCTCTTCATACCTATATTAAAAATTAGACAAATAACAGCTGATTGCTCATAAATTCGTCTGCAGGGGTTTGCGTTAAGTCCTGAGTTACGACCTCGCATTGGCAACAATACTGTTGATCACGTCACCGTTACTAGCTATTCAACATTTACCTTATTTTGTGCATGAGGCTGGGCTATTTCTGAAAGCTGTGTACCTTGGCCTTTTTAGCTACACTTTGCTGAATCGGTGACGTCACGAGTTTATTTTAAATCGACCTATTGTAGGAGAATATCTTGTCGATGAAAGCACCTCTTTAGATACATATATAGTAGCCTAGCGTATTACTATGTACGAGACTTTACCTATTGGTTTGCGTATAGTGTGCAAAATTTCTCAGGAAAAAGAAGGGTGAGATATTCAATTACTTTGTCCAACAAAGTTTGGCGTAATACAAAAAGTTTCTTGAGCAATATCGTCAAAATGCAAATAACTTTGAATTTGATCTTAGCCTTTGTTATTTTTTGGGTATGTTGTTCAATTCACCTGAAAATTTTATCTATATAACGGTGGTTTCTTCTTCTTCTTTACTTCAACTAAATTGTGGCCAAAAATCTTCTCTTATACATTACCCTTATTACCAATCAGTACTTCAACAACCTTTTCATAATTTAAAATTATCTAGTCTAGTATAGTAGAATAGTTATTTTTACAATAACTGCTACAAATAACGAATAGTATACGTTGCCTACTCTACAGTGGTTGTTGTAAGTTTTATTATTAGCTTAGTTTCCCTCGAGCAGAATACTTTTTCAAACTGCCTAGTTAACATTCGCGGCCTCATCGAGTCGACTCGTCAGCAATATTTATGCGCCCACTTCAGCTCGCTGCCCGCCTCGGAACGCCTCATTAAAAGCTTTCAGCGTAGTTTTAAAATTATCACTCTCTTTAGATATAGTGCCACTAAAGATTTATTAGATCATCCTTACAACGTTGAGTCCCCAGTCCGTCTGCAGAATAACCACAAAACCCTCATGGCAACTATATCCTATAAACCCGCTGTGCTGTCTACTGTGGATTACTTTTATGTCTTTTGTTCCTTTTCTGTTACATAACATCCACAAATACAGACTAGGAAACTGAAAAAGGCTAGATAGATGGATTCAAACAGGAAGAAGGGAGGATGCTTTGTTCTTTATGGATCTTTTCCTATTGAGTAAACGTGTACTTCACACGGATTTGAGTATCGTGAAAATCCTCTTGTGAAGTGTTTTTGAAAATAATTAATGTCGGTGGGGCAGTATGCGAGACACATTAGGTAACCGACGACGGGGAGCGAGCGAGAGGGCAGGCCGGCGCGCGCCGACTGCTATTGATCGTGGGGACCGACGCCCCGGGTGACCCAAATAGAGCCTCCGCGTACCCCGCCTCCCCCCGCCCCCTCGCCGGCCGCTCGACGACGAATTTTCATATCAGGCGCTCCTTCACGACGAAGGAATGGCCCACCGCCAGACTCGACTTAAATACTAATGCCTTTACATAATACATCGTGAGCACCACCGACTAATTTTGAAATTTTGAAATCTTTTCCACTGACCTTTTCCCTTTTCGTTTGTGTGCTTACAAAATTAAAATTTTTGGTAGGTAGTATTATGATGATTACCTACCTTTATACATTTATAAAAGGCGATGATTTATAATCTACATCTACATAATCGTAACAGATTTTTTTATGTACTAGGTAGAGTCATTTCACGTTGAGATTATAAATTTTTCGTGGGAAATGTTTTCTTTTATAGTAAAAAAGGTTTGGTTTCTTGTAAAATAACCTCTAAAATTGCTTTCCTTAACACGCTTTTATATAATGAAGGTAAGCACGTAATAACTGACCTATACCCGGGGATTGCCGGGGCTCGCTGCGCTAGGTTGCATGCGTATTAAAGCATGCCACTCTGATACGTGACGTATTGAAATATTGCTATCGATTTTAGCTATACCTACCTGGCTTCTGAACTGAAACATTAAGGTAAACACTATACCCACGATCATACCAGCCCCCACGGAACGTTTCAGTAGGTACGTTGAAATGAGTACAATCTGAGCCAGAACAATAAGGAAAATCCTTTTGTTTAACGTACCCGTCTGCTGGCAAAATGAAAAATAAGCGCCGGGGCACGATGGACGTTGAAATTGAAAAGTGCAACTTTGCGTTTTATTATGCCTACAGGCATACTCTGCCAGGGATTGCGAATAAAACATACTCGCTATTGAAGCCACGACTGTGGATTTTACTGCCGTAATTTTAAAACCCATACGCAACGATTTATGTTCTTCAGTCTATGAAAACTCACCTGGTATTTATGTATAAAGTAATCTCGTTTGGAAGTTATTACGCGCTCGATATCTTGCTCGGTAGTGATACGTCAATATTGTAAGTGTAATGTATTTGCTGACGTGCAATTACGGAGCGGGTGGCGTCAAGTACCGGAAATTAATATCTGACAGGTTGAGTTGTAGGCGCCCGCCGGAAATCTGTTATCGCTGCCCCTTATCTTTAAAGAGAGAAACGAGGTTAAACTTTGGAAACTCCTTGATGACGATGCACAGTGACTCCTATTTTAATCAGTAATAGATTGTTCTTCACTAAAAATAACTGAACAGTTACATGTTAAAGTACAGCAATGCAAATTAGAGCTTAAAATTGTTAGGTAGGTATAGTAAAACCATTCTAAAAATGAACTTCCCTCCACAAAACCGTGATGATTTTAACGTGTGAGAGGAAATACAGAAAAACAGAATACACAGAAAAAAAAATACAGAATTCGGTGGAGGGGCGTTCATTTTAGAAATGGTTTTACTATACATAGGTTACAACAGCAATAAGTTATTCCTATTTTGGTTGCATTTAAAGAAGATGGTCACCTGCTTGAAAAGATAACGGGCTGTTCTTTATTATTGTGTTCGTAAACGAAGTGACCAAGATTGTTTTTCCAAAGGAAATTATTGCCAGCGATTAACATAATGTAGAAAAAAAACATACAAAATGCATAAAAAAATATTTATACACAAAATGCATTAATATTGCACACACCTACATACACACACAATATACATAATTATCTAAATCGAGAAACATAGTTGACGCCCTTGCGCTTGTTAACCTACTTGTAACTACCATCGGTGATTCCTAGGAGTATTAAAGTCACGTGAAAAGCTTTTTGCGCCCTAAAACTTTCCGAATCCTCGAAAGCCGTTAAGTCAACATTACCACAATTTCAAAGTCTCAAGGACGTGTCACGCAATTTACTGCTTCTTTTCCTACAAAGGATTTAATGACCCTGAATAATACGTCTCAAACCCCTTTTAGGTTGTAATATACCTCGACCTCAGGTAATAATTCTTCACAGGAACCTTGCGGATTTAGTCGGGCGGTTTCCTAGGGAACCAACTCATCTATAATCATAAAATATTTTACGTCTATAATTTATTTACTTACAAACGGAGGTTATTAATCATGATATCCTATGCAATAAAATGTAATGAACTTTCTATGTTCATTCATGTTCACAGCATAAAACATAGACATTCTTAGTTTATATGAAAAATAACATGAATTTCCTTGGTAAGCGCAAATTGATGATCATGACCCTTCGGTTTTCTACGGAAGCTCCTCTTTCAGATAAAACGTTTTCTATACACGATAAAGCATTAAGGGTTGGTTTATAAACGAGACATCCTTGCGTCCGCTTTACCTCCCCAATCTGCCCGATAAGTATCTTATAAAAAAATATAGTATCTATAGTGTAGTTTTCACAGCTACTTCTTTAATCTTGATTAGACAATATCTTAACCTATTTAAGCGGAGTGTGAAGAAGATGATAAGAGTGTGTAAGTATTGTATGATATGAGATAGGGTGCGTGGTCGGGATAGATGTCGATCATCAGGGCTGGCTGGCTGTCAGCGTGCCGGTTGCGGAAGGTTACGGGGCGGCGCGGGGCCGGCAGTGGCGCGGTGGCGGCGTGCGCAGCGGGGTGCGCGGTGCGCGCGACGGTGGCGGCGCGGCGCTGGCGTCGTGACGCAGTGTGACGTCAGTGCGCCGTCGGCTCGATACGCGCCGGCCCCACCGCCAGTCGCCGCCCGAACCAGGCCGCCGAACGACGCGCCCAAGCGTCTCCGCCCCGCGCACTGTCTCATACCGGGTTTTAGTTTCATGCCACGATGACATAGCCCCAGTGCCACTTCTAACGGCTACGTGAAAGCGCACACTTTTTCAAGTTTTTTTCGTTGGAACGCGGAAGCCGTAAAGGTCCTCGTTGTTGCAGAACTAACGACAACCCATCCCACACCGTAGCGGGAAAGAGGAAACTCCAGAAGCGGCTTGTTCCTTTTTATCCACCTTTACATAAAGACTAAAGAAAATGGGCGAGGTGAGTGCGGTGCTTGCTGTAGTGCTTCCTAGCCTTTACAGTGACCCGTCGTCCTGATGAAGTGCATTCGTGAAGGTGCAAGTGCATGTCGCTGTCAGTGAGTGCACCAAGGTAACAGCCTGGACCCTCGGCTGGTAGCAGTGCTCTACAGCTTCTGGTAGTGCTTGCGATTTCATTCTTCATCAGCGATTTCGCTGCCTTTGTACCGTCATTTTTCGTTCGTTTGATATTGCACGATTTTTTGAGTTTGATTTCATCATCCACATTAATTTCATTGGCCCTGTTCGTGCACGTAGTTTAGTGGTTAGAAAAAAAGCAGTAATGTCTCGATGGAAGACAGCGCCGCCGGCCGGGTTGCGTAACTTGGCGTATCGATCTGTGCGGCGAAGAGCGGGACACCGCTTCTCATATGCCACTGTCGAATTGCTTCCTCCTTCATTCTTCATACATTCGAACTTCAATCATGCAAATATTCCAAAAGTTGTATGGTTTCATTATCATATTACCTACTATAATACTCGTGCAAAAATATTTGTCTCTTCTTCTGAGTTCTTAACCAAACCCCGCCTGGTTTGGTGATGTAATCTGGATTAAACTTGTTAAGTAAATACATCTCTTTTAAAAAACTCCGAAGAGAGTAAGAATAAATTATCTAAGAGTTATTCATTTTATCTGAACACCGTCTTGTCACTATGGATCTAAATTTCAAGAATGGGTGCTTTACAACGTGTTTTATTTTGAGATTTAAGTACTATGTCTTATATACTAAGTACTTTTATCTTAACTGTAGTGGTTGGTAGGGAAGTAAAGATCTTCGTATTTTACTCATAAAATATATTGTTCTTACTTAGCCGTCAAAAAATGTTAAATAAATTATTATAGACTTCTTTGTTACTAGGTACTTTAAAAATAAGAATTAAGGCTCCTAATTATTTTGTTATCTAATACTTTATTACTAAGACCTGAAACGTTAGGTACAAGTCACCCACTCCTCCCACAAAGTTGAGTCCCACCAGAACGCCTCGTGGCGAGACAATCTTCACAAAGATTCCATTCCTCTTTCGGTGTTCTGGAGGAAGTGCCTAACAGGTTGCCGGGACTGCTTCGGCCGACTGTAAGAGCTCCGAAGGTTTATTAGAAAATTGCCTTGTCATTATGTCATTTAAATCGCATAGAGTACCGTCGCTCCATTGGAGTATTTCCTTTAGCCTTTTATGACGACAACACGCATCAATTAGGATACTAGACGTGATCCTTGACTGTTTCCTAAGTAACATGAACGGATCATGGTACTTTCCTATGGAAATATCCTATTGATCCGAGGATCTCATAAAAAATGTTAATGACATCAAAAGTCACCAAGAATAAACTTAAGTTTGAAGTAATATTTTCAAATAAAATTTTATAAGGCAAATATTATTTTAGGAAAGAAACCAAAAAAAGTAAAATGCTTTTCAAGTATCATGTTTATTAACATTTCTGTATTTTGGATGTTTATTTTGAATCAAATGAATTAAATGACAATAATGCATGGGAACTTTCATTATTAAATTCAGGGGAAGAGAAAAAAAAAAAAAAGGGGGGGTGATTGATAGTGATGACATGTCCAAGTTAATCTTTGTGATTTTACGGACAAAATCTGAATCAATCAATCAATCCTAGCGAACAAAGTAAATGTCAAAGTATAATTATTATACACTATAATATAGTATGTAGGTAATGTATTGATTTTTAAAGCGTACGTTTTTTTAAGCGTTAGCGTAAGTTTTGTACGGAACCTACCTTATCTATACCTGAATAACTGAAGCATACAATTGGGTTTGAAATGTCATATTTTCAAATTTAATGAACTCTACTTATTATACTCAGGTAATTTTAGATAATATCTTTTGTAGTCAATTCTTTGACAAGGCCATGTATTATTTGGTCCATTCCCTGCCCGCATGATGTATTCACGAGCGACCTTTGCCTTGAGCTTAAACTATTCAACAGAAACTGAAATTTTCGCATTTTATCGAGTTTTATTTACAGGAAAGTTATGTTTTATGGATGATTAGATTAAGGAAAGTTATGTTTTATGGATGATTTCATCTATAAAATTACAACTTTCCTGTCAATAAACGATATATTCGTACAAACACAGGTATACATTATTAAATCTATTTACAGTTACCAAAGCATATCTTTAATCCTATAGTCTTCAAGTCTACATCATACTCGACTTACACCTAAACCATTTGTAAACCCCTATATCAACATTTGTCATTACTATCACGATATCCAATCTACATAAACCTCTCTGGTTCCGACTCAGGTTCAATCTAGGTCATCGATTTCAAGATAGACGTCCTAGTTCTAGAGATAGCATGTACTACAGCCCCATAGCAATAAGAAAGCAATGTTACCACTTTGCGAAATAAGCACACTTCATTGAGATGGATCTCTGGTTACCAATAAATACTCAATATCATATTCGTATCATTTATTAAATAAGTTTAACAACGCAATGACCGACAATCAATAAGAACGACCTCTTTGTTATTTCACCTAGAGTTCAATTATTCAAAATATTTATAAGCTTATCTAATAAAATATTTATAAACTTATCTAAAAATTACAGTTACAATTTATTTTAATCTCAACAAAATTCGCCTTGTAAATGTCAGTTTTGTTTTTTTCGGAATTTGTATTTGAGTATTTTGCAATTACGCATAGGCTCCATCTGGCTTCATTAATCCAAGACATAAAACATATTTCGTACACTTACAATATCTGCTTTAATGATAAATCATACCATTAACTTATTGTAGTCCAATCTTAAATTCTTAATTTACTGACGATTCCCGTCTTGTTTATCTTAGCTATTTCAAAACCCAATAAATATACCACTAGTAGGATATAAAAACCACTTATAACAACTCAAGCTGATTTGATGAATCGTCGATGATTTACTCGTGTCAAAACAAAACTGAAAGCACTTTAACACTATCAGTGCCTAAGACGCACATGTGTTTCTAGATCGCGGCGTGTAGACCTAGACGCCCCGGAGCGTTCCAGGCTACACCACCGAGCCCGGGCAGTGAATGTGTTTATATGATTTTTAGTTTGAATTTTATAAAGATGTTAAAGTTCTCAAAAAACAATATCACGGCATGCATCATCGAAATCATGTCTATCGTCATGAATGCAAATCCAGCTCAGGAAGCCGGATTCCATCGTACAATAATAGTATTTTGGCAGCGCACACAACATTCGTCACGAGGCACCCGTATCTCCCGTCTACGTCACAGTGGTGTCCACTCATTACTGTTAAAAATAATTGTCTCATTCACGCTCACGTCACGCATCTACTACGATAGTAACCACAATTTTTCGGTATAAAGCAGTTACGTGTCCATGGCAATGAATCTTCGGTCGCTGGCTTTTTGACATATGTTTAGCATTTCATTAGTCACTGGGTCATATTATCGCTGTGTTGTGGTAGCATTATATGCATGCCCTTCTTAATACAGGAGATATAGGGAATATTGGATTATCCATCTCGGGACATCTTGCGTTCCAGTTTTGCCCCAACAGTCTCGTTCATTGTTGTGACAAGGTCTTATCATCCCCTCGTAGACGTGACCGTTTTATGCCGTACAGAACTGGTTTCGATTTTCCATCGGATATTCCGGTTTAACCTTTATAGAGATTATAAATGCGGTCGCTGGGGCTCGAGGGTGGCAACCTTGTCTTTTAGCTATTTATGTCGAGGATAGCGAGTGAGGGTTGGTCCGCACTGCGCATGTCTGTTTTGCGCGCCGCTTATGTAACCCCCAGTCTGCCGCTGCCGCAAGCTGTTTCTATGTCCTTATGTTCCATCTTAACTTCCATCCAATGAATATTTCACTAACCCCCGCATCTAAGATGTTCATAAATCCCAAATTCGTTTACTTCAAGCCACATCCCTCGATGACGAAAATTTAACATCTTGCTCAAATGTATTCTATATATTTTAGCGCAACGAAGCCATCTATCATGTTTCGGGTCTGTAAAACCGGCTTCTCGGCTCGTTAGCGATTTTCAGCGTTCTGAGTAACCTCCGTTAAAATCCAGGGCGGGGCATAATAACGCTTGTTATGAAAACGTTCATGAATTATCAACGGTTACTATCGTGTTGTTTACAACTCGGCCGCATTTAGATTCTGTGACATTAAGTACTTATTCTCCGACTGCACCTTGCTATTCATAACTGCTGTACTACTCCCGTACTTTGATTACTGGAATATAGGGTCGAATGGCCTTCAAGCGCGTCATGCGTCTACTCTACACGTTTTGCCAATGGATATATTTTAACTTCCTCTTCGGCATTGAGGGAATCGTAAATCCTTTTATAATATAAGCTAGTTCATGTTTAGGTGTGCGGCGTCCTTTCATTTGCGCTCAGTTTCGCACGCACAACTAGTTCAGATCAATTGAGCGCCATTGAGCATTGGTCGGTCCCTCCGTCTATAGAATACGTTTGACAAGGTTATGCTGCGTACTCTCCGTATCACCATGCGGCGTGAACCAATTCCGTATGCTTTGCAATTGAATGCTTCAAAATGTTTCGCAAACAGTCATTGTAGTTTTACATTTCCGTGATTTTGTATCCTACATCTAGTTATAGCTAACAGTCAGATCACTGTGTGTAAACCCTATCATTTTATCAGATTCCCTTGTATTACGTTTGAGTACCGATATTGCATGACACAAAGATATTGTTTTTCTTCTTTGTCATGCAAAATTGTTGCTCGCTACAATCCATTTCATGTTCACCACTCTTGCATGGCCCTTAGGGCCGGCTAGTAGAATGTGTCTAGCCCCTAGTTGTGTTTGCAGCATGGCAGAACCGATTCCTACCGCGTCGCCACCATTGGACCCATTAAGGATGATAATCGAACAGCCGATGGACAGTTCAAGGTTTTTATTCATATTCATCTTTCATTTTTTTTCATACTTTGAATTTAATCATAAACTTGCTATAATTATAAGTATAATTTAATGCATTTTGATTGAACGCTTTCCAATCTTGCATGGTAACATGCTCCAGTTTCAAGGTAAGGTGAAGCTTCATAAATGATGGTATACAATTTTTTAAAAGAAATTATACGGGTCGAATCCTATATCAGGATCAGGGTTGTTGCTGATATCAGCATCAGCATCAGCATCCGCTGATGATCAGCATTAAATTAGACATCAGCATCAGCATCCGCATCCGCATCGATCGATGCTGATTTACGATGCTGATGTTTGAGTCACAACTTGTCCGAAACGGTCGGGCTTAACGCGCATTTTTATACAAATTAGGTAAACAAGCACAAACCTGTTTATTCGTTGCACTACACATTGCGTAGATATAAAATATAGGTTTTTGTGCTCTTCCGTGTATTTAAAATAAGTCTCGTCAGAAGTATTGTAGTGCAATATTATAAACAATGTTTTATTTCATTAAATTCCAACCCACTAGTGAAACCACATTTTTCATTATAGGTTCAAAAGATTAGATTGATTCAATGTTAATTTTTTAGGGTTCCGTAGCCAAATGGCAAAAACGGAACCCTTAAAGATTCGTCATGTCCGTCCACCCGTCCGTCCGTCCGTCCGTTCGTCCGTGTGTCCATATCAGCCGTTTTTTCCGAAACTATAAGAGCTATAAATATGAAATTTAATAATCAGACGTATTCCGTGAACCGCGCTAAGATTTCATAAAACAATTGATAAAAAATTACATTCAGGGGTCCCCAATCCCCATACTTAGAACCGAAACTTTAAAAATAAAATTTCATCGAACCCATACGTGTGGGATATCTATGAATCTTCTAGGTCTTCAAAATAATATTAAGGTTTTTAACAGCATTTATTTCTAAACTAAATCATTTGGCCGAGAGACTCTTCCCTTTGGAAGAGTCCCTTTGGAATGAGTGTCCCTCTAACTTTTAAAATAATGTCGAATTATTTTTTTATAAAACGTCATACACTACTTCATATAAACAATTGCTGCGGAAGCCTACATGGGCGAGTCAGACTCGCACTTGGACACTTTTTTTTATTGAATACAAACTTTAAATTGAAAAAGAAAATTACAATCAACTAAAGAAAGACAGACAGACAGACAGCGGTACTTAATAATAGGGCCCCGTTGGCACTCTTTGGGGACGGAACTCTACACGGCATAATTTATCAAGACTCCGTTTCGATGATGAAAGGAGGAAAACTTGATCAGACACGCACTTGGCCAAAATCAGCATCAGCATCAGCATCCGCTGATGTCAAGAACAAAAATCAGCATCAGCATCTGCATCCGCTGATGTGTCAAAAACCTGCATCAGCAACAACCCTGATCAGGATCAAGTCATGTAACATGTGATTTATTTAAACTATTACTCAGTGGTGTCGGTATACTTATTATGCAATTCTTTATAGTAGGTATTAATATTATTTTTTGTATTACAGACACGCCGAAAACCCCCCGCGAAGAAGCGGAAAACAGGAGACTTAGATGATCTAAAACAGGAGTTGGATATCGACTTCCACAAAGTAACACCGGAAGAGCTGTACCAAAGATTTCAGACCCACCCAGAAAATGTAATAAAACCACTAAGTTTTTCCTTATTTTGAATGTATTTTGGAGATACAAACTTATGGAGATACTAATATTTTGTGTTTCATTTCAGGGCCTTAGTCACGCAAAAGCAAAAGAAAACCTTGAACGAGACGGACCCAATGCACTCACGCCACCCAAACAAACTCCCGAATGGGTGAAATTTTGTAAAAATCTGTTCGGCGGTTTCGCGTTACTACTCTGGATTGGTGCTATCCTTTGCTTCATTGCCTATGGAATTCAGGTCAGTTGACACTGCTACAGCCCTGCTTAAGAATAAAATTTTATATAATCGAATTGTTCCTTAAACTTTTATTATTTTAGGCGAGTACCGTTGAAGAGCCCGCTGATGACAACTTATACCTTGGAATCGTATTGGCGGCCGTGGTTATCGTTACGGGTATCTTCTCATACTACCAGGAAAGCAAGTCATCCAAGATCATGGAGTCGTTCAAGAACATGGTGCCTCAATTCGCTACCGTTATCCGTGAGGGCGAGAAACTGACGCTTCGCGCTGAGGACTTGGTGCTCGGAGATATTGTTGAGGTTGGTACCACAATCATCTTAATACTATTTAATTGAATAATATGTTTTACTTTATACTAAACATTATGGATGGGATGTTTGAGTCCAACCCTCTGCGTTTTTCTTTTTATGAGTCAGCAGCTTCGGAAAACTAAAAACTCTTGCCAAAATATGATGGTGAATAGACAATCTTTGACTGAATGTCAAATAAGTGTATAATCATTAATTCATTACACATCCGTTCCTTATGCTAACAAGAAAATTTGTTAGACACGTTTTATTGAAATCCTTGTTGTTTTAGGTGAAATTCGGCGACCGCATCCCAGCTGATATTCGTATCATCGAGGCGCGAGGCTTCAAAGTAGACAACTCCAGTTTGACCGGCGAATCCGAGCCCCAATCACGCTCTTCTGAGTTCACCAATGAGAACCCCCTGGAAACCAAGAACTTAGGCTTCTTCTCCACCAACGCCGTTGAGGGCACCGCGAAGGGAATTGTCATCTGCTGTGGAGATAACACCGTGAGTAAACATACAAAAACGCATACCTATAAAAGATTTTTTCAACCAGTCTAATTATCTTTATCTTGTTATAGGTGATGGGACGTATTGCTGGTTTGGCTTCTGGATTGGACACCGGAGAAACTCCCATCGCTAAGGAAATCCACCATTTCATCCATCTGATCACTGGCGTGGCTGTGTTCCTCGGAGTGACGTTCTTCGTCATTGCCTTCATCCTCGGATACCATTGGCTCGACGCTGTCATTTTCTTGATCGGTAAGAATTCTTATTTTAATTTTTACTCGGCAGATTTTCAACATCAATTTCACGCTTCTATTCTCTTCGTGTTCGGAATTACCGGCAGTTTCTCATAGAAAATAACAATACCCTGTCACTAATTATGCAAAAATTTATACCGGAATTGTCTTCTCGCAGGTATCATCGTAGCTAATGTACCTGAAGGTCTACTTGCGACTGTGACCGTGTGCCTGACGCTGACCGCCAAGCGAATGGCCTCGAAGAACTGCCTGGTGAAGAATCTGGAGGCTGTGGAGACCCTGGGTTCCACATCTACCATCTGCTCCGACAAGACCGGAACCCTGACCCAGAACAGAATGACTGTCGCCCACATGTGGTTCGACAACCAGATCATTGAGGCCGATACTACTGAGGACCAGTCCGGAGTACAATACGGTAACTATCACTCAGATTTAGAACTATACTTTACGCGCTAAGTGTACCTACATTTTTATCGTTGTGTCTTTCGCAGATCGCACCAGCCCTGGATTCAAGGCTCTTGCCAAGATCGCTACTCTCTGCAACCGCGCTGAATTCAAAGGAGGTCAGGATGGCGTTCCCATCTTGAAGAAGGAGGTCGCCGGCGATGCGTCAGAGGCTGCCCTGCTCAAGTGTATGGAACTGGCTTTGGGAGACGTGCTCTCGATCCGCAAACGCAACAAGAAGGCCTGCGAGATTCCCTTCAACTCGACCAACAAGTACCAGGTGTCCGTTCACGAGAGCGATGACCCCAGCGACCCTCGCCACCTGCTTGTCATGAAGGGAGCTCCCGAGAGGATCTTGGAACGTTGCAGCACTATCTTCATCGGTGGAAAGGAAAAGGTATGTTCCCGTAACTATGGTCAATATTACATTCTATACTTTGGTATTGTATACCATCTTGGGGTGAACTGACAAAAATATTATTATTGATTGGATTACATTAGGAGAAATAAATTAACATTGTGTGATTTAACAGGTTTTGGACGAGGAAATGAAGGAAGCTTTCAACAACGCATACCTTGAGCTCGGTGGATTGGGAGAGCGTGTGCTCGGTTTCTGCGACCTGCAGCTGCCTTCAGACAAGTACCCGATTGGCTACAAGTTCAACTGTGACGAGGCTAACTTCCCGTTGGACAACCTGCGGTTCGTGGGCCTCATGAGCATGATCGACCCGCCGCGCGCCGCCGTGCCCGACGCCGTCGCCAAGTGCCGCTCCGCCGGTATCAAGGTCGGTACTAAACTATTCAATTGTTATCATATTGGGGTAAACGGGAAAAATGAATGAACACTTTTTTGTACTTATAAATAACAGAAAATAAAAAATTACGAAATAATACGAAATTAATACTATCTATAAGCTAAAGTACGAAGGGTAGCCTTGCCGCTGAGAGGTATCTCTTCCAGGCAACCGTAGTGGAAATAATAAATACATCAAAATAGCATAAAATATTAAAGTATAGTAAGCACGGGTAATCCACGAACCTTTTTACTTTAGATTTGGTCAGCAGTTTCTTTCGTTGGTCCTGAAGATGTCACACGTTTTGGGACGAAACTGTAGTGTAGACTAAATCCAACGTAAAAATTATTCGTGGATTTCCCGGTAATCTCAATATGAATATATCAAACAACGACAGTTTTTTATAGTGAAATATTCAGGTGTTTCCTTGTCGTTTGCAGTTAATGTCGGGTTGATAGATTGATGGCTTCTAGTTGCCGTGTAATTGGAAATATCTGAGCGGCTAAATATAACTTTGATGCAATGTACGTATTGTACGTTATGATGCTTATAATGGGACTTGGTAACCGCTTCAAACCACGATTTTTTACTCATTTAATACTACAGAAAATTTTATATCGATCTTTACATCGCACAGAAACTTTTGTCAAAACTGTTAGACCACTTTCATGGCCGACTGTACAAACGAATCACAACCGTTAGGTGGTTGGTAGACCACATTTTTTGCTGACTTTACAATAAAGTGTTTTTTTTGTATTGTGTATGTACAAAAGTAGAGGTCGAGGTAGACCAAAGGAACGCTCGCACGACGACTTAGACCAGTTTAACAAAAACTGGAAAGATATCGCGCCAGATAGGGATGATTGGAGGTAATTAGTATGCCTTTGCAAAAAAAAATGTACAATAATACCGTGTTTACTCCCTTTGCCCAGCAGTGGCACACAATGGACACATAAAAAATGTACAAAAATACCTGTTCATGTTTAGGTAATCATGGTGACCGGCGACCACCCCATCACCGCGAAGGCCATCGCCAAGTCCGTGGGCATCATCTCCGAGGGCAACGAGACGGTGGAGGACATCGCGGCGCGCCTCAACATCCCCGTGTCCGAGGTGAACCCGCGCGAGGCCAAGGCCGCGGTCGTGCACGGCACCGAGCTCAGGGATATCGGCTCTGATCAACTGGATGAGATACTCAAGTAAGGCCATCTATCTATTATTATTATTTCAGCTATTGATTGATTGATTCAGATTTTGTCCATAAAATCACAAAGATTAACTTGGACGTCATCACTATCAATAAACCCTTTCCCTTTTTTTTTCTCTTCCCCTGAATTTAATAATGAAAGTTCCCATTCATTATCACTTCAATAATCTGAAATTTTGTAATAACCCTTCTTATAAAGATTACCCATTACAATTATCTTGAACAGCTATAGTTGTCCCACTGCAGGGCAAAGGCATACCATACCATGAAAAGTTTTGTGCGCTTTAAAACACGTGCTCTAACGATGAAGGCAAACATCGTAAGGAAACCGGCATGTCTGAGAACATTGAAGTGTTCGATGGATATTTCACTTTCACCAACCCCAGTATCAAAATATATTTATGTATCAAAATTATTCCATGAGCCCGTTCATAAAACAAATTATTTCACACACTTTTGTAGATCACTTCTAAAAAATGTCACCACAACTTATATTTAACTATTATAGTTATGACATAATAACTTTTTTTTACTGTAAAATGTAACCGATAGCAAAACTTAATGATAAATAAAATTCCCTGAGATGAAAATGAAAATGAAAAATCTTTATTTCCTACTAGATATTTTAAAAGAAGCACACAATTCTGAGATGTTTCTCAATTTATTTAAAAATTATTTGATTGATGATACTACTTCTGCGATAAACTTCTCGCATTCATCATAACAGAGATAGTTCTGTAACTAGCGATAAAGTTTCAAGGAACTTTGAGAAAAATAACTTTTTATAAGTCGGAAACGCTGAAAAGTATAATTGGATAACAAATAGTCTTAAAATTCCCTTGACACTAATATGACAAGGAAAAAGCGGATCTATGAAAAAATCTGTAGTATACATACGTATAGATAACTTAATACTAAATACCTGTCAGATTAAATACCTTTTGCTGTAACAAAATAATCTATGACGAGGATAGATCATATACTATCAGTATCTACAGTCAAATAAAACTCAAACCGATAGGTACAATTACTTGAACATTATTTTCGGTATTAAGATGGAATAAGCATCGTAAACTATCGAACCTAGTTATTAAGTAAACGAAAAATAAATTATTAACTAACCGCATTATTACCGTGGTGTATTAAAGCATCAACTTCCGTCAAGAGAGAAATCTCTGTGTCCCAGCAATCGGAACGTAAATAGGCGTGCATATGTAAGATATTGTGGCAAATATCCTTATCCCCATCCCTATCTCCAGATATCACACCGAGATAGTATTCGCGCGAACCTCGCCGCAACAGAAGCTGATCATCGTGGAAGGTTGCCAACGCCTGGGCGCCATCGTGGCCGTCACCGGCGACGGGGTCAATGACTCCCCAGCTCTGAAGAAGGCTGATATCGGTGTCGCTATGGGCATCGCCGGCTCCGATGTGTCTAAGCAGGTAAGTCTCATGACATATCTCAGATTTTACATGAATATGCAGTTCACAGTACTTCACAGCAACATCTAGCTAGCTACATAAAAAATATGTAAAGCAATGTAAAACTATACTCTATTTCAAAATTATTACAAGAGTCCCGTTCTCATAACATAAATTAAACTGATGCAAAAATAAATTTAAATTTCCTTTTTAAAACGATAACAAAGGGATACTAAATGAGAGCAGAGATTATTTTAGGAAGCGATGTAAATTTACCCTGTTAACGCAAATATATCAATGTTTTTAATATCATACTTAGTTTGTCACACCCATAAATAATATTTTATCTGCTACTTTGTTTGTCACACCCATAAATAATATTTTATCTGCTGTACTAACGGGAAATGGTTACATATAGCTCAGCATCATTTACCTCTAGGCATCAGTTTTGATTTTGAAGTTTTTAAACAGCGTGGCCGTTTTGCGCACCACTAAATCGATGCGCGATCCTTGACCAATGCCAATTGAGATTAGTCTTACCAAAAAGCAACCTTAGTATTCTTTTCAAACTGGGCTATGTTATCACTTTATATCCCTACGTTTGATATCCACTATTTACCGCCCACATACACGTGTCAATATATTATGTGGTTCAACCACATAGCTCTGAAACTCAACCTATAAAACTTTGTAGGCCGCTGACATGATTCTGCTCGACGACAACTTCGCCTCCATCGTGACCGGGGTCGAGGAGGGTCGTCTCATCTTCGACAACTTGAAGAAGTCCATCGCCTACACTCTCACCTCCAACATTCCCGAGATCTCTCCCTTCCTCGCCTTCATCCTGTGCGACATCCCCCTGCCCCTAGGTACCGTTACCATCCTTTGCATTGATCTTGGAACTGACATGGTGAGTGCGAACTCTATTTCTGATTACGGTTGATTTTTCAGTAAGAGAGGTTTCCGATTCTTGAAGTTACTACATTCAATTTCCAAAATCTCCCCAAAGGTTTGCTTTCAGAATTTGTGAAATACATTTTCTATATTGACACAGCAACAAAGTCATAAATATTAATGTGTATTTAAGTGTTTAGAACAGTTATGGTAACGCACAATGTAACGCGTAAATCTATATATTAATATCCTTTGAAATAGCATGCTCTGAATTTATTTTTAGACTAAATATTACGTAAACATAAATGCAGATAATAAGATAGCCAAAGCTAGAGCAAAGTACATATCTGATGGAAGGAAATTTCATCGAATTTATGACGTCATAAAGAAAACATAATATTCTGTTCTTATATTCTATCCTATACAGTTTTTGGGTCAGCGTAATCATGCAGAGCCCTTAATCCTATTGGTAGTTGAACGTTTTCAATCCAATAAGAAAACAGCTGAATCAGCGGTATAGTTAATGTCATGGATCGAGGCAGAAACCTCTCTTACAACATTAATTAGATTTTTATTTCAGTAAAAATGTTTCTTATGCATTTGTTTTTCCATTGAATCAGTAAGTATACTCAATCATTATCTTCTTGCATTCCAAATTATTAATAATACTGTGATGGAAAAGCAATTGTCTAAATAGGTCAAATAACCCCTATCTTTCTTAAAACTTACAGAATATTTATCTGAATTAAACTGAAAATTGGCAATTTATAAATGTAAAATGAATGCTAGGTACCAGCGATCGCACTCGCGTACGAGACAGCCGAGGCGGACATTATGAAACGCCCTCCTAGGAATCCGTTTTGCGACAAACTAGTCAACGAGAGGTCTCTATACGCATACGTGTGCTGCCAATAACATACCCGCCATTAACGTCAATGTTGTATACTCTTTTACGTGTAAATGTTCCGATTTCATAACTGATATGTAAATATTTCGGCGTGGCGTTCAGCATGACACTAAATTATGTAGCTATCTACTAATACTAATCTACAGTGTTTTGTTTTTGTGAACTAATATGATTACCGAAGATAATGTAAAGGGAGCCTTTGTCCATAACGATGGATAGCTGAAATAGCCGCCCGACGTAAACATACATAACACACTGATGTCATCGCCATATCATTCATCATCATTTATCAATTCGTGAACCAATCATTCACCATATCCAAACGGATTCAATATCACACCCATAAGTACAACATCCGATCAGATTTTTTGATTTTTCTACATCAAAAGAATCAATCCGGTCAACGGTTGCCATCTCACGATCAACATGATTTGTGTTTTTATACTTTATGTTTTGTCTAGTCTTAAGCATTACGAGTCCTTGCAAGCATACGCTAAAGTGCTGTATTAATCTACATGTGATGTTTGTGTTAACAACTCTGTTTCAAACGCAAAGCGTTAAATCACATTCGTAATTCTGTAATATAAACGATAATGTGTCCTTAAATAAAAAGACCCGAGTTTTCGCCTGTTTAAAATTAAATTTTCTAGCAGGAATAACTTATGACTCTCACAAATTACATATGTCTGTTTTAAGAATTTTCAAATCAATTTAAAACTTCAGTTTCAAAATTAGAAGGCGTATTGTGATTGTGCGCTTTGCGTATGGAAGTGTGGCGGGTCGCATTCTGTGACGTGGTGTATGTTTGCAAACTCGGTGTGTGTTCGATGTTGTACACATGTGAGGATGATGCACCTGCTTGTGAGCGGCCGTGAGCCCCGCGTTCGCCGCCGCTCACGTCGCTAGTTTGTGTAGGTGCCCGCCATTTCCCTGGCTTACGAGGAAGCAGAGTCTGACATTATGAAGCGACAGCCGCGTAATCCTTTCACAGATAAACTCGTTAACGAGAGGTAAAACCCGCGAGCGACCTCCGCTCGTTCGATGATATTATTCTATCCGCTACTTGCTTGCTACCACGTGTCTAGTTCAATATTGAGGTTTGGTTGTTGCCTGCAGTGTTTACGGTGTCCAGTCACGGCCCTAGCTCTCTTTAATGGATTTTGAAGGCGATGAAAGCACCGCTCCTTACCTTAAGCCTTGCGTGTATCTTCTCTTTTCTTATACTTCTGTATTTGTACTTTCCTTCTTTCTTAACGTAGCTTGAAGTGGCGATGGAAGGACGTGTTTCGTAACGTAAATCTATTCGGACCAAACGCGTCGTTTCATATGTTTGCTTACCTTTTAAATGTTTTGTATTGGTGTTTGTGTACGTGTTAAAAGGTAAGAGCTCGATGTCTCCCTGTCTCTGTCATGCATGTACAAACATCATAATATTTTTCGGCTAAAATTTTTGAAGTATATTGAATTTTTTGGATTTCCTTTCTTGTCTATCATATTATTTCCATGCACAACATAAAACACTGTTTATTTGTCCGTGAACATCTTTATCATTCGAACTGCCCTCACGTCCGCTACAGGCTTCACAACACCACATTTCTCATAAGTGTTACACTCGGCGCAGCTCAGAATACTCATGTCTACTTCTGGATAGGGACAGCTACACACTATGTATATTATATTTACATAAATACGCTACTAGGGCTTGTTTTACAACTTCTTTCACCATAGTTTAGAACTTCAAACAATCCGTACTATCTCTTTGAAGTGAAGGTAACAGCTATTTTACATTTTAATCACGCCAATTTTCCACTTTATTCCTAGCCAAGTTTGCGTTATTTAAGTATATTAGTATGTTATACTTTTCGAAATATCGCTAGCGGTAGTGTTTAGGTGTCGGAGTGGTGTAGCCGAGGTTATTGTACGTATATTTATTATGTATATGTAAAATGTAAGTGTATTTTTGACGGTCGGTCCGTCGTGTACCTGGTTGTGTGCTGATGTGTTGGTGTTGCCTAAGGTGCCTGCTATATCTTTGGCGTACGAGGCACCCGAGTCCGATATCATGAAGCGGCAGCCCCGGGACCCTTACCGTGACAACCTCGTCAACAGAAGGTTGGCACGCACCGCCCGCCCTAGCATACTAGTTCCTCATTTGGGTGTTAACACATGTTTAGCCCACTGAATTTATTTTGCATTCAATTATTCTATTTGTTACATTCAATTTTGATCATTTTATCGGTGCGGCTACTTGTGGTTAAACTAACCAATTGATACTGGATGTGGAAGAGTGATTATACTACCTATACCCCCCTCCCCTCTCGCAGACGCCCGTTTGGCAATGTATCAATATCCCTGTATTTAATTGTACCTCTACAACGCAGATACACAATAAATATACAAGTTTTATAGAAACTCTTCCTTGACTTTAAAAGCCTTTTATCTTGAGCTGTTTATAGAATTCTCCAGATTTTTTAGTCTATGAAATAGTTTAATAGAAGTTAGATCTTTATTTCTCTTTCTCTCCAACCTTCACTCTTCCATATTTGATAAATTAACTAAAATTGAGCAATGTTAAAAGAATGCACGTTTAGTGAACAAATTTAGAGAAATGTTTAGAGGTTACCCTTAGAAAGTGCACTAGAGATTAATTTGTGTGCGTTCGTGTTAGTTCAGTAGTAACTTAGATTTCATTCGAATGGTTCATGGTCATTCTAATGACATGTGTTTTGAATGAATGTTCTAGGCGACATGGAGTAATGTTTTCTTTTTTAATAGAATATTTATTTTATGAGTAGATTAGAAAAGCATTTAGAAACGTCTATACTCGAAGCACTACGCTGAAATCAAAAGCCCACCGCGCAAAAGCTTTTAAGCTAAATATCACACACACGATCACCTGTTTATATTCTACTTTTATTTTATTTTTGTTTGATTTATATATTTTTACATAAGACACGATCTAACGCTTCCGCCTACTATGCCAACTCTATTAACTATGCATGATTTTTTACACAAACCTAAAGACTATCCGAAGGTATAAAACAATTCAATTATTTTGCAATTTGGTATATTTTATCGGATCGTCTTTAGTTCATTAACAAAGCTTGACCTAACCCAAATAGTTTAATATTTCTATCAAAAAAATCAAAAAGATTAATTAATGTGCCTTTTTTGAAACCTTGGAATCGCTTTAGTTGATATGATTCAAATATTCCCTTTAAATAGGCACCATTGAAGACCAACTATAATGTAATTGTGACCTTAAAACCACCAATATATTATTGTTTGAAACATAGGTTCCAACCTAAAGTTCTAGATATTCCAGTACGTGATTTTTAAATATCAAGTTTCCATTATCAACGTCTAACGTAGCTGAACCCTTAAAATCTAGTACAGTACACCCTTGCACGATGCTTAGTGCCTACAGCTACAAGATGACTTGCTAAGTATCAGCATATGTGCAGGTTGATCTCGATGGCATACGGCCAGATCGGAATGATCCAAGCCGCGGCCGGTTTCTTCGTATACTTCGTGATCATGGCTGAGAACGGCTTCCTGCCGACCAAGCTCTTCGGCATCAGGAAGCACTGGGACTCCAAGGCAATCAACGATCTCACGGACTCTTATGGACAAGAATGGGTACGTAGTTACAATCTTCTTCTTCCTCGGTCCCTCACTTCCGAGGATCGCGCCCGCGGACAATCAGCCCCCACTGTGTACGGTCATATGCAGAGTGTAGAGCACGGTGCGGTCAGGTTACGATCTTTATCAATATGTAATTATCACGTAACAGACAGAACATACTGCATAGCTTCTAACTAAAAAGCGCAATAATCATAGAAATAAGAATATTTGGTTTATTTACGTTATAAAATAGAGCTTAGAACATCACGATATAAAACTCGATTCACAGTCGTTGTAGCCACTTCCGAACCCATTTCATCGAACCACAATGGTTGGCTGACTGCCAATCCAATTAAGTCTTATATTTTACATGTTCTGTTGATATAACCATATTTACTTGATTGTGCTCGAAGTCTTACAATTGTTTACCATTTATAAGTCGGATCTTATGAATTCTGAAAATAGCAATTTCTATAATTGATAGCTGAATCGTGTTCTTAAATCAAATTTCCCAAAACAAGGAATAAGTTAATAAAACATTAATTTCAATATTGGAATAACTTGCTAATAAGAAAAGTTGGGTCGTTAAAATTATCTTGACTTCACAATTTGTAATTAGTCAGAAAATTAAAACGTCTTTTTAATTTATTTGCTTTCATTTTTAATCTATCTTGAAACAAAATTGTAAAGTTTAATAATGAAACTTATCGAGTACTAATTCGACTTCAAATCCTGGTTCGATCCCTGAAAAACTAACTTACTTTGTACTTTTGTTTCTAGTGTGTTTGTTATCTCCATTTGTCTTTATTAAAACAACTTCTTCTAGAATTGTATCACATTTTTGTTAAAAAATGAATAATGTTACATTATTGGATATACTCGGCATTATTCTCAAGCTTCAAATACCCTTGCAGACCTACCGCGACCGCAAAGCTCTCGAGTTCACGTGCCACACCGCCTTCTTCGTGTCGATCGTGGTGGTGCAGTGGGCCGACCTGATCATCTGCAAGACTCGCCGCAACTCCATCGTGCACCAGGGCATGCGGAACTGGGCCCTCAACTTTGGTATCATCTTCGAGACTGCCCTGGCCGCTTTCCTCTCCTACACTCCCGGCATGGACAAGGGGCTCAGGATGTACCCTCTCAAGTGAGTGAACGATGACCACCTCATTGGGAAACAGTTCCTCTTCTAGGAAAGATCGGTGGAATCGGAGCGCACATTTCGGGTGGGTTTAGATGATGTGATACTCGTAACAGTTCCGCTTTAAGGAAAGATTGGTGGAGACGGAGCGCGCTCTTGGAGAGTTCCTCTTTAAGGATTGATTGGTGGAATCGGAACGCACACTTTTGGGTGGATGGATTTGGATGATGTGACAAGTTCTAAGTTAAATTCGCAGCAAATCTACGAGTAGTTTGAATAGTAGTCTGTAGTTGACATAAAAATGGTTTTTTGGTATCTTTTATAACGAGTCCGATAAACTTTTCAATGTTAATTTAAGACATTAGCCACCCATAGACTAGCGTTCATTCCTGCCGGAATGTACAATCCTTACGGAATGAACGCTAGTGTATGTGCAATAGCGAGAAGGAATGACGGTATTATAACCCCGCGATCCTTCCCGTCGTGAAGGACGCGACGCGCTCTGTGATCAAGTTAGTGGCTGTTCATTTGTCCGGCGTGATGGAGCGCGCGCTAGTAATCATTTTGTTTGTGTCCGTCGTCTCCACAGTTAAGAGACAGCTTAGAATAAAGAATAGATACTTACTTCATTTGTATATTTGTCTATGATTGTACTTTGATACTTACTTCAGGCCTACCATGATCTCATATAGCAGTATTATTCTAATCTTATTTTGTGATTTCGTACCATAACCTCTTATAAACAATCTTATTATTATAAAAAATATCTATCTATGTATGTATATTATATTAAGTATATCAGAAATCTAGCACCCGTAACACAAGCTTCGAGCTTACCACGGGGCTAGATGTCGCTGTGTAAAATTGTCCAGTAATATTTATTTATTTATTTTATTAATAATAAATCAAATTAATAATAGTTGTAAACCACTTTTTAAAAATTATGATTCTTACAAAATACAATGTTGTTGCACATTCTACAATAAATTTAAAATCCCCCCCTCTGGGCATTTTCCTATTCACATTCCACATTCTACTTCTTCTTTTAGGTATAAATAGATGTTCACTCGCAATAAAACTCAAAGCAATACCAATCTTTTGCTTACGGGTACACATGTCATGTTGTCGCGCAAAATGATTAAATCCATAAAGATTATACAAAATAACGCGCATTCCTTTTGAAATTCAAAAATCGTCTTCTTCTTCTTCTTCTTTTATTTTTGGCGATCAACAATCGTCATAAAATGTTAGGATTCTAACCATCCACAGATACGCAATCTCTCGGTTTGACTGACAAGATGCAAACTGACAGGAATGTGCCTAAACGTGTGTATGGTCACTAAAGGATTGTTTTTCCGCATGCGATGGCGTGTGGTGAAAATTTCAGAGGAAAGACCGTAGGGATTGATGTTAATTAGTGGCTACAACGGTTTTATTTTATCCAGTCGCTTTTCTGTACAGTTTGACAGACGGGATAAGCCGGAAGGAATGGACGTTAGTCTATGGGGGGTTATTGCAAGATTACTCGAAAGATGGACAGACTGTCATAGTGAATGCCTAGGAAGCTCAGAAGAAGGAATCTAATGGAATGGCCCTAACTACGAAAAACACGTGTATACCTACAAGAACATAATATGGCGTCTTGAGTATATAGTTAGTTCTTCTTTTAATGGCATACATTAGACAGAGATGGCTTTATTTTTATTTTATTTCACAGATAATATAGAGGCAAATCTATAGTATTCTATAATCTAAGCTAGGAAGTCACATTCCTGACAAGTTTACAGAGCCAGAAACTGTTTTGAGGTTATGTTCTGGGAGTTTATTTATGAGCAATCATTCCAAAAGTTTTCTCGGTGAAAACGTATCTGGTTACTAAAATGTCGGTGTTTCCTATTGCAGGTTCGTGTGGTGGCTGCCCGCGATCCCGTTCATGCTGTCGATCTTCATCTACGACGAGATCCGGCGCTTCTACCTGCGCCGCAACCCCGGCGGTTGGCTGGAGCAAGAGACTTACTACTAAGCACCACCGACCAGTCCGCATCGCTGCGCTCGCTGCGTTACGTTCGTTTGTGTTCCATACAGACTGACAGAGGTGTCGCTTGCACAGCTTGTCCGCCGCACGCCTGTCCGGCTGTCCGTAACGTGACCGAGCCACGGCCGCCGACGCCGCCGCACAACTTATCCTTTTACATCTATGTATATATGCACACCGGTTTCCTATGGAAAAATTGTACACGTATGATTTCAAGTAACATGTTATTTTTGTATTCGGACCGTTATTGTCGAGTGATTTGTGAATCTCGTTTGTGATTTTGGTTCCCGTTCCGGGCGGGTGCGGCGGCGAGCGGCCGGCTCGGCTCCGTGTTACAGTAGATTGCCCTAACACTATACAGCATTAAGTTAGAGTAATTAAATGTAATAACTAAATTGTTTTTTCACATACTTATATAATAAGTAATAAAATGATCGTTAGCGTAGTTCATCGTTCGTGAATCGAGTTGAGACGCCGCCGCGCAGCTCGGTGGCCAACGAAAGCATTTGTTGTAAAATTATTGGTTAAGAGCCATTATTATTATTATAATTTAAGTGAATTAGATTTAAGTTGAATTTTTCGAGTGAATAATGTTTAGTTGTCGATTCGACCGGGTGAGTGCGAGTGAGAGGAGTGCCTGAGTTCTAGAGTACCGCTGCTTACTGTTAGGTAGGTAGTTGAAATTTTGAAGCCATATTTTAAATCGTAACGTAGATAATGAAGCATTCGGCGAAGTGCGAGTCAGTCAGCCGCGCGATCGTACACGACGCTTTCCTTTCATTAAATAATCAGATTATTAGCGATTTTTGTCAAATTTAATTAAAATAGTCTGCTCATGGTAAATATGTAAGATTTTATTTCTTAATTAAATGATAATAACAAACGTAGGAATGCGTAATTAGAGATTTTTAAAATTATACAGTTATGATAGATTCTTCTTGTTTTGATCGTCATTCGGTGCCCCCGCGCTCGAGGCGAACGCCGCATAGCGTCTGGGGCACCGAACGCACGGATCCCTTTCAATTTTCGTAAAGAATACATATAACATTATTATAATGGTTACAGAAGTAAAATAAAGTATAACATTATAGTATCTAATAAAATCTAAATTATATGAAATGTTTATAGATTTAAAGATCGTTTCTTTAGGGTGTCCTTCAGTGCTTGTTGAGAACGATTACATCTGACAATAGTCGTTGATGACGTTAGTGATCTGATCTATGTGAGTGTTTGTTTGTACACGGTAGAGTTACCTTTGTTTTGCGTTCGACCGTTCTTTACACCGATTCATTTTTTATAGTATTACTCTGTTGGCTAGGAGCGCTGTAAAAATGTAAGTGTTAATAAAAAAAACATTTTCAAAATACATATTATCATGGCGTTTCATTGTAACCGGTAATATTTTATTTGAGACCCATTTATTTGTTACTTGTGTCCAATAGATATATATAATTTATATTAGATTGTAATAATAAAGCCTTTAGTAAATCACCATCTATTATTATTTTTACTAAACTATCATTAAAAATAGGATAAACTTCCGCATACATCCAGGTACCATATAATACTAGAATATCAATGGCCATAGCAACTGGACGATACCAATAAAGAAGAGCAAGGCTCAGTTTGACAAGAATTCATCTTACGGTGTAAGAAAACCACAAAACCCCTAAGACCTCGTAGGTAGGTACGTAGATTTTATGGATTTTGCAGTGTATGCAGATTTAGCCTAAATATTCGTTAGTTTGTGATTCAATCAGTGAGAAATGAACAAATCGACTGCCCTTCCTCCGTTTTGTGTCATGTTTTCTCACCTCCTAAACCAACCCTGAGCCTGAGCCACTACGACTATTAAAAGCATCTAAATAAGCCTTTGTTATAAAATTACCTACAACGAAAAGTGCCATTCATTTTTAAAGGTATTGAGATACGTAGGTACTCGTATTAGCAATAAAAATAGTTTTATAGGTAGGTAAGTATATTTATTCAAAATAAACAAAAATTGCTTAAGTTCTAAATTTTCAAACGGATTCCTAAGATTAGTGATTTTTGAATAAGTAGGTATAGGAAGTGGAAGTATTATTTTACAAAACAATGTGGCAAACATTACATGGACGAAGTATGCGTGCGCAGATGTCCACGTCTTACTTATTTAATTATCTTACCCATAAAAAGATTTTTTTATAATTGGCCAAAACTCTATTAACCTCTCTATATTCTTTTTCTTTCAAAGTCACTTCATTAAACTAATTCGCTTGGTTAAGTTAATGACCCTCGTTTTTCTAGTTATTACGTATTCCTAATTTTTTTTGGTAAGTAATGCCCTACTTACTAATACGAAGTCTGTAATATACCTGATTCAATGTTATTACCAGTCATAAATTCAGAAATAACATTTACAAAGTAGGTTTAACTGTATCTCGGTCAAGTGATCTTCTTGGAATGGAATTGTGATAGGTGCTCATGTAACATGAGTCATGTTGTTTGTTTATCCGATATTAAGCTTTTACACATTCATATTGAGATAAACGGGCAATACACGAACCTTATTTACGTAGACTATTGATCAACCGTTTCGTCCCAGAACTTGGGACTTCATCAGGATCAAGACACTGCAAGGACACGGATCACGACCGCTCGCTCGGATCAGTCCAATTTACGAACGAAGCTACGGAAGGCATAGCATTGCAAAGTAAACATACTACCGACCTAAAAAGGTAAATACCTAGGTACTGAATTTTATAAATACACAGAACTTTTGTCTGCATATGATTTTTATACATAATTTTCATGTTAATTAGTCCGTACCTACAAATTGATGTCATTAATTCCTAAGTTAAGAGTTCTGAGAACTTTCAAGAGTTTGAAGGGCATGTGTCATTCACCAAACCGCACTTGGCCAGCATAGTGAATTAAGGCCTAATCTCTCTCGTCAATATAGAAGTCCCTGTGTCCCAGGCTCCCAGCTGTGAGAACGTAAAGAGGGGTGCTGATAATGATGACCCTACTTGAAAGGCTTGTTATAGATGTATATATTTGACCTATAACTTTAATACTTGAAGTATAAAACCATTTGTGTAGCTAATACTACAAGCGACGGTTTACAACAGCTACGAATTCGTAACAGTTTGTTTGTATCGCAGTTCCAGGAACTTTGGCACGTCTCCAGTACCCTAATTGGACGGCAGCTTAATCCGCTTGCGTATTTTCATGTAGAATATTTTTTCAAGGCTTAGTTAGATAAATTGGCTTAAGAGTGCGTGAATTAAATAAGGAGGTACTTAAGTCTAATTATATTATATAGTAAATTAATTATTTTATAATTTTTATATTCAGAAGTTGAATTATAGTAGATAATATTAAAAGTATAACTATACCTAATACGCATGAAATTATCTATTAAGTAATCCTGCCGAGAGCGCTTTTTTCACGAAGACGCTAAGTATTTTGTAAATTGAACCTCCAAGGGAATAGCAGGCTCAAATTACTAGTATTAGGTAATAACAACAAATTACATTAACACCTTCTAGAAAATTTCACAATTTCCCAAAAATTACGTACCTACCTAGCTACATTTTTAATTTTCATAGTTCAACATTAATTGCATGTAAATCTATCCCGATCCATCGAATCGAATTATTCTGTGATCGTTGAAGGCCGCAGGGCGCTACGTGCCGCCTCGCTCGTCCTCGGCCTTGACGACAGTCCCTACACCTATAGAAGGACCTATAGCTGTGTCTATCACACCTGTAAGGGCCTACCATCTCGTCCTATAGCGAGCGGAGCGCCCCACACACCCCGTCCTGCCTCCCGCGAACCGCGCATGCGTCAAGTCGCACTTTGACAGCCCAACCGTGCCAACACGGCTCAGATACTTCCTTTGCATTGTTTTATCAGAAAATTAACTGTGATCGTTGTAATGCGCATCGATGGTGTCCAGTGAAGCAGGATGGTGGCCAGCATTGGCTTCATCAATTCCAATGGTAATTAATATTCCGCGTGAGTTTTACGCCTTCTAAAACGAGATCATTCATTCGTGTTATGTTGTAGTGGAGGCGACAGCGTATATAAGCGCAGTAGCGGCTTTTGCTGCTATAGTTCTGGTGGTTCTGCTGTTCCTTGGGAGAAGGTGGTGCCACTCCACTGCCTTTAACCGCAAGTGTCGTGATGGCATTGTCTCTGTGAACCCGCGGGTCGCCGTCGAGCCGTGCTCGCCTCTTGACAATGTCCAGTTTGGTAAGTTCCTGATCTCTTTGTTTCACCTTCAACTGAATATCAGAAACTCAAAGTTATCTAGATAGCTAGATTATCGAGTCACGTAGGTACTCTAGTGCCTACAAGCCATGGTATCGATTTAATTAATTATTAACGGCATCGTTTGAGCCATGAAAGCGTTAGCGTGTAGAATAGATAAACTCATTATTTTTGTAGTAATGTAGTTTCAAGGGCACTTGGTGCGTCATGGTCTCCCTTGTGAATCACTTAATACCTACCATGGGGTGGTTTTCTTTGTTGTAAGCAAACATCATTAGGTACCACCTTAGTACCAAAAGGGACCTTGTTGAATCACAATAGATTGTGACCGCATACTTAGAGATAAGTATGTGTATACTTTACTCAAATCATTAATATGCAAATATGAAACCGTTGGAGATCGCTATGAAAGCAGTTAAAAAATTAAAGTTTTAATGAGTAAACGAGATTCGAATATCTACAGATGTGCAGGTAAATATAAATCAAATTATGCCACATCAATATGTGAGTCAATTTTATAAAAATAATAAAACATAGGTGTATGAAATACAGAGCAAATTTTTCTTCGTTTAATATTGCTTTACCCTGATTAATTTATTAACGCTACTGTAAACAATTTGTAGATCTTGTACACCTAGTTATTTCAACGTAGAGAATATAAATTAACTTGCAGTAGCAGTAGGTTTATTCACACACTATGTCCTGATATCCCTTAGATTAGATTAAAACTTAGATAGTAGATTTAGGTCTAGGCTAGGATCTACCTGAATTGACGTTGTCCGTAAATCTGTGTTGTTATAGATGCTTTGTCGAAACCGAATTTCCCCGATCGAATATACGCGTACGAAGCGTCGGATTCAGACGACGAGCTGCACTTGCATATTCAGGTAAGAATATATGGATATGTTGGTCTGGTTATCGTTATTCAACTTTATAAAACCTATACTTAGGTATTTATACAAAAATATTTTTATTACTTTGGGGCCTACGCCTCTTGATATACAGTCGATAGAACCTACACGCTCTTTGACCAACAGAGAAAACGCTAAAGATGCAAGTCGCATTTAATTTTGCACAGCGCCTATATCTATTTGTATTTAATAGATATAGGCAAATATATAAGTACAAAATTTATTTATTTCTTCAACAATAAGGGCTTATATGACATTATTATGGGAGCTCTTAATTTAAGTTACAAGACTTGTGTTAGAAGATTCTTGTCTCTTGCTTGTTTTGGGCTCTTGTTGGTTGATAGAGCCAATTTACAATACGCACATAATGTATTGTTTCCATGGAGAACTGTTTATGCCATGTGATATTAGGTCGCCATGACAACCCATATCTTACACTCCAATTTAGTTTAAAAAAATCGATTTAATACAGTCATTTGTTACGGATAACACCAATAAATTACATAAAAATGGTACATACATATAGGTAGATATAAATATAGACAAAAGAGCCACATGAAATTCAGTAACATAGTGTGATTTTGTTTTACCGTAAATATGCAATCTTGTCTTAAATATTAGGTCTAGTCTTAAATATTTGGATACATACATTTTTAATATTAACAACGCATGTAATTGGTAGATATGGGTCGTATATCTCATACCTACAAGATTTATTCTGTGCTTAAACTATCAAAATAATAATAGTTAGGTAAATTAGATGCATGCTTAAACTATTTTGTAGCAATAATATAATTTGTTTAGAATTCTTTACTAAGTACCTTTTTTAATATCACTTAGATTTATAGATAAATTAGAATTTGTTTTTCATAAAATCCTGACTCTACAAATAGGTACGTATAGAGTCGCTCCGTGTTATTCATAAAATTTTTAGACCCCGATTTATAATATAACAAAACAAATATAAAAATACCCTCAAACTTGGAAGTCAGGAATAGCATTAACGAAATCGAAATAATTTGAACTGTTGCTTGTAGTAACCAAATGAAAAACAAAAAACATGACTTTAATTTTTTTTTAACTTTTCTAATCATGCAGTATCTCTCTTTGTTTATTAAAACATCAATTATTTAATTAGAAATAATTCACGTTATTTATCTAGGATAAAGAAGACGTCAAATGCCACTATGAAGAGAAGAACGAGAATGTTTGTCCTTCAACAAAATTGGACGTTGAGCTCGTGGAGACGGCATTGCGAGAGACCAGCCTACGTGAGACCTCTCTCCGGGAGCCCAGCTTGAGAGAGACCAATATCAGAGAGACCAGGTAACGTTGGCTAGTAAGCTTTTTAGTTATTTATTTATTTATTACATTTGTTTTAGTTATCGACAGAGAATAAGTCCTTTTCTACGTCATGTATCGGTGAGGAATATCTAAGATGTACTTAGATATTCCTCTTCCATTCCTCTCTTCCTCAGCCTCTTCTGTTATAAAATCCATTCATCTTTTCTTTGGTCTTCCGCTAATCACAAACCCTAAACGCTTAAACATAGGTAATTATGTCACTATGATCTTGATATAGGTATTAAAGAAAGATTCAAGCTTGATTTACTCCTAATGTCTTAGCAGTGTAGGCTTTTGGTCAAATGTGACAGTTACTTTTCATAACACAATTTTAATGTCACGTTACAAAATAGATAACTTTCCATAGGTACCTACCTAACATTGTTTGCGATAACAACTTGTGTAGGTCCAATCGTTCAAGTGTTCTAGTTATTCCGACCAGAGCGCTAAAGATTTCAACAATGGTATTTTTGGCGACGAATTATTGGTTTGTTGTTGTTGTGTTTTGAGAAGTTAATGCTTGAAGCTGTTTCTTATCAGATTTGTATTTGTTTTGTGGTTCAAAATTGAAATGAAATGTTGTGTTTTAGGATCGACCCTGTGGTATCGCAGAGAGCGGAGTACATCCACACGTTGGAAGCGCAGAGCAGCGTTGATAGCGATGTCATCGCCCATAATGTAAGATTCTATAACTACATTTAATATTATAAAGCTGAAGAGTTTGTTTGTTCGAATGCGCTTATCTCAGGAACCGATGGTACGATTGGAAAAAATATTTCAGTGATAAGGAGTTGGTATATTTATCGAGAAAGGTTGTCGGTTAAACCGCCGGTAACACTAACTTGCTCATCTATACTAATGTTATTTTAAATAGACTTTACCACCTTGATGATTGGTCTTAAACTTAGTAAATAGAAAATAAGTATTTGTAGATTTGATAAAAAGCATAAGACAATGCGACAAAAACTAATTTAATAGTAAATCACTGGATTGTACCAAATCCATTTTTTTAACAGGACACATCACTGCTATGTGCCGACAGCGGCAGTGGCCAAGAGCGAGGTTCAGTGGAACTGACGCTGTTGTACGACGCGCCTGTCCGCAGCATGACAGTGCACGTGCTGCAGGCGCGCGGGCTGCAGCAGAAGAACCCACAGCAGATACAGAGCCAGGTAATAGAGAGAGAGAGTAACTACCACTACAACTAAAACAAGGGAGACAAGAACAGCGGTCAAGAGCGAGGTAAGAGAGAGAGAGAGTAACTACCACTGTACGTCTAAAACAGGAAGAGAGGTAGAGACAGCCTGTCCGCAGCATGAAGTATCTATCTATTATATACCTACTTATGTTTGTAACCCTTAACGAAAAGTGGTTGCAGCCCTACTTTAAAAAATAAGCAATATTAAATGATGTAGCAATTTATCATTGACTTATACATTTTATTTTTATAGGTTCGAGTTGTGCTCTTACCTCTGAAGAAACAGAAGTTCAAATCTAAGATTCGTAACGGAGAGAATCCGCAGTACATGGAGAGTTTCGTTCTTCACAAGATCAATCCTGGTAAGTCTAAACTGAATAAAATCACCACTTTGAAATCGCACAGATGTAGGCTTATAAGCTTCTGTAATAAATGTATATCATCATCATTCATAATCATGTCATTGACTCGCAGTTTTTGTGGGACTCTGCATACCTCGACCTCGATTTTGGTCGTATAAGTTTGGCTTACGGGCCACTGACTATAAAAACGCACCCATTTTATTACTTTTGGCACTTATTTCGTTTAATATTTTTATTATGTTTGAACCAAATTGGAAACCATTGAACGTTATTGATTTTGCCTTGTGGTTGAGGTATCTATAACATATAACATCTATTAGGTTCTACTGCACGGACAGAAGCACTTCGTAGGTATGTTATTGTCATCTTATGAAGTCACAAAACCGTAACAGGTGCCTGGACGTAGTAGGTGAATGATGTATTTTCATAATTTTAAATAACTGAATAGCAGTAACCCTGTTTTAAGATGAGATGATATATAAAAAATTGCATATCTAGACCCAATTAGATATTCCCACTTATGTGAATAAGACCTAAATTAAACAATAAAACTTTGCCGTCATCGTAACAGACCTAAGAATAAATAAAATTTGTCGGACAATTCACACAGCAAGAATAAGAGCTGTCTAAACTTTAACCTTCTTTAACCTATAATCTCCTGGTACAGAGGACGTCCACGGTCTAGGCCTGCGTGTTCGCGTGTACGGCTGCGAGCGCATGCGTCGGCAACGTCTGCTGGGTGAGGCGGCCGTGAGCTTCGCGACCCTCAACCTGGAGCTGGAGAACAGCTTGTGGCTGCAGCTGGCTCCAAGGCAGCATCATCAGCCGGGGGTTCAGGTATACCAAACACTGGCCAACAGATCATTTTACCTTTTTAATGGAAAATTCGAAAAAAGTGGTCTGAGGGGGGTTTTTACAATCATTTATTCTACGTTCTCTATTTATAAATAAATCTGAAAGAGACCAAACAATTATACAAACTTCTAAACCTTCCCCTAAGGTTGACTGTAACAAATCTTCCAGCTCCCAAAACTGGATCTATCCAGTCCCATGTCAGGCGTCCTAGCCAGCCCGTCCACGACGGTGACGCCGATGGGCGGCGAGGCCTGCAGCCTGGCCCGGTCTGACTCCGCGTCGTCCTGCTGCAGCACCAGGTCTGCGCCGGAACTGCTGCTGGGGCTGCAGTATAGCGCGACCACTGGTCATCTCTCTGTGGAGGTAACTACACAGAACAGACATTCCGATACTTGAAGCGAAATGTACTCGACCACGGTCACGCAGACAATCACGCGAGAATGGGTTGACTGATATTCTCAAATTCTGCAGTCATCATCTTCCTGCCCTTTTTCCACATATGTGTGACCTTTTTTTCCACTTTCCTCTGTCAGCCGTCATATCTACACCCACTCCTTTCTTACACATATCCCATCACACAGTCCATCCGTCTTTTCTTTGGCCTACCTCTCCTGACATACCCATCTAATCTCATACTTAACGCTCTTCTTGTCACATGACTTTCATTCCTTCCCATAACATGACCATACCAAGATACCCTATTACTCCTCACCTTCTCAAATTCTGCAGTAAACAAACAAAATAATTGATAACCTCTTGAAGGATTTTGATTCTTAGTTTACTCAAACGGAATATTTTTCCGATAAAATGGAAGGTTTACTGACAAAAACAAATTATTTAAACATATCCCGCAACCCATTCTCAATCCCAACTTCCCCAGGTGATAAAAGGCACGCACTTCCGCAAGTTGTCTCCCAACAAAGCGCCGGACACGTACGTGAAGCTCTGCCTCATCAGCTCGCTGGGGATGGAGATGGGACGCTGCAAGTCTTCCACCCGCCGCGCGCAGTCCAACCCGCTCTACAAAGAACTCTTCATATTCCAGGTACAGATTGAACTGTGTAGTATAAAGTATACATGAAGGTATTTACTCTCACTTATGATTTCTAAAATTACAAAAAAATTCGATACCAATGATTTATATAGGTACCAATGATCTAGCTTTATACCAATTTGGCCTATGCTATATGCATGCCACTTTAGAAATGCATAGAATAGCATGAAACAGTAAGGTCCCTCTGCTTAGTGAAAATATCATGGTAGGTACTCTTAAATATTGTTGTCACTTTCTAACCATCATAAATAGCAACGTTAACAAAAGAACGTTAAGAAAAAAACAAAAGAACAAACAAACGAAGTGCATGTTAACTAAAGTCACTATTATGCATAAAATGGTTTGATGTAAGTCGTGCACAAAAAATGGCTTGGCAGTTTTAGTTGGCATGAGCCGATTTTGAATCGTATTATTGTTTCATTCAATTTGAGTAAGAAGTTCTGTTTTCAATCTCACAAAAATCATTTTTACCTGTTTCTTCCACCAGGTGGCACTATTCCAACTGACTGAGGTTACTCTGATGGTGTCCGTGTGGTGGCGCCGCAGCGTGAAGCGAAACGAAATGGTCGGCTGGTTCTCTCTCGGACACAGCTCCTCGGGCCGCGACGAGCAGCGCCACTGGCAAGACCTGTGCGAGCGGCATTGTCAGGTACTAATATTTTAAATAGAGAACCATTCATGATAAAAAAGAAGGGATAATATCGTCAGTAGATGCTTTCCATACTTTTTTAATGGAGTGGAGAGAGGAGTCGAGGGATAATGTTGGGGTGTCCAAGTAATCTTTGTGATTTTACGGCCAAAATCTGTAATGTAACATTCACTGATGTTTCATATTCTAGGTCCAACGCTGGCACGTGTTACAAGACTCCTGACATTCGGGCACGTAGCGCGCCGAGAACGCGCTCTGAGCACGCCCCGCCCCGCCCCGCGCGGTGTATATCCCCGTCCCACACGGCCGCGGATATTGTGTACCAAACGGTACTTCTTGAACCCATAGGTCTATGAAAAGGCCGAAGCTGTTCAACGTCTATTCCATAGACACTTTTGATCGACTAAAACCTTTTTAAGGTCGATCTTTTTTAAGTCCCTAGTTTTGGGGACTTTTTTTGATGTTGAAACACTGATTGCTTTTGTTGTGAGCACGAGCGATTTGTTTTGTTTTTGTGAGAGGCACAGGATTTGACTGATGATCGAAGGTTACTGAATTGAATTTATAATGTACTGAATGTACTGGAATTGTAGGAGGAAAGAATGTTGAAGTTGAATTTGGAAATTGTATAAGAAATTGTAGTTGTAATGTCGAGAATTGGAGCGCACAATACATGTGAGATAGCAAGTAGGATAGGATGATATTTACCTTAAAGTTTAATCTATAGACGTCTTATTGGAATAGTAGATAATGTAGTTTATAATATAAATCATCGTGTTTAAGGTTAATAATACCGATGCGTTTGATATTCACTGTTTCTTTAGATATTGTCTTATTTTCATTTAATCGTGGTGTAATTTTCGTTAGATGTTATGTGTGTAGTATTTTAAAATGATGGCGCTTTTTGTCGCTTTATATTTAAAACGTTTTATTGTGAAAACTAAGTACTTTTAAATACCTTATGGTGTAGTACTTAAGCATATACAAGCTTTAGTTATATTATGAATTATATTTGTTTCTACAATTCGTTATTTAGATAAACTAACTCCAAATGAACAAATATAATTATTTTCACATACATTTTCTATATTAATAAAGAAGTCTACATAAATACATTTCAATATTATTGTTCTAAATATTTTTTACATTTGCATGGTTCTTATGTTTTAAATTACATTAATTTTTAAATACATTTTATCCTCTACTATAGGATATACCAATTAGATTGCCATTAAAATAGTTTTATAAATAGTTTTTAATACATTAGGTAGCTTTCATATCTATTTGTATCGCTGAAATGACCAAGTACCTATTATACATTCAAAATGCTGCATATATCTAGATTAGTTTCTTGAAAAGTTATAATAAATAAAAGATTTATTACTAAATAGTTATTCCATATTCATAGATATAAATGATATATTACTGTTCTATCCTATCTGTATCATTTATTTAAAACATTGATATCGTATAATAGGATTACGGCCAAATAAAGTACCTGCTTTAACTTATTTGTTTATTCGCTGCTATTGAAAAAACTAAAACTATTAAAAATATTTCTTAAATACTTTATAGTAATACCATAGAACATATAATTACTAAAACTATAATAAAATTATCGTATCTTGGAGGAAGTACTATTTAAACAGTTCTCGCTTAGCCGTATATACTTAATATCAAAACTAACTAGAAATGACATTTAAAGTTTTTAAAAGTATTCATAAACAATTTAAGATTCGAATAATAATTGAATTTTATGTTTTATTTCTACGTATTGCAAAGTCTTGATTTTATTAACCGAGGTCATAAAATAAATATCTATGTAATTAAAACGTGTTTTACATGTCAGTCCACAATGTTCGAAAGTATTCATAAAAAAAATAATTACCTATAACCATCCTTGTAACTCATTGTCTCGAGAATTTCTCAATAAACTTTATACATTTCCTAAACTGTGTTTAATTTAATCGTAGGCTCATATATTTTGATTACAGATAATACTGTACATTATACTTCAATTTCTTTAAAATAATGTTTGGTTGCTAGTATATTATTGGTAAAAACAAAGTTATGAGATTTTTTGCCTTATATGGTAGAAAGGTATATAAAATACATATTTAAATAAATCAATTACAATTATAAAGATAAACCTATTCAATTTGGCGTGACAGATATAAATTAAAATAAAACTTTTTTCAAGGGCAGCGTAGATAAATGTTAATAACTCCACTCATTATTAATTGGACATTAAGCTTTCATAGATTTAAATAACTGGTTGTCCATACTTTATTCAATAATTTAATAATAATTAGTTTTAATAAAACTTTAAAACCATTTTTTTATATCTTAGATAGAATGAAGTTTTTCGCAATATGCAAACAGTTTTGTTTAGAAAGCACTTTTCTAGGTCTGAAATATTTCTACTTGTACCCAGATCGTTTGTCAAGGTGAGTGTAACAAAGGTCACCTTGAAATTGTGTAAGTAATTATTTATTTAATTTATTTTGACACATTATTCATTTTCTTCACTATTAGCCATTGGTTTCACTAGCGTAGCTCATTGCGTAGCATTGCTACACGCCGTAGAGCTGCTACGCTAAATCTACGTCGTAACTTGCTGGCGTTGCATAACCACTAAATAATAGATGGAAGGTTTATTTTAGATAATCTGGAATAACTCCGTAAACTATGACGACATAATTTATAACTGACGATTCTGTTTGCAATCAAGAGAAAACCATCATCAGGGAAACGTGGGAGCCTCCTGCAAGATCACGCGTTTTCACCAATACCCAAGATCTAAATGGATTCTAATGGGGAATGAATTCTTGTGGCCATGTGTTTTTTTTAATACTTGATAAACCCTTGCTTGACCACAATCTCACCTAAGGGAACGTGTCGATGTGCCCGAGGAGGGATCGCAATGATCTAGAATCTAGGCGGTACGTATTCACTCTTCTCTTGAGGATTGACATTAAATCTTTTTCCAGATGTTTCTGGGCCGTGAACATGGTAGCAGTGATGTACCTGGCCTTCACACTGACGTACCGCATTAACAGGCGGTTCATCGACATGCCAACTCAGACCACGATAGAGAGCCAGCACGAGCGGGTGTCGAACCTGCACTACCCGACCATCACCATCTGCTCACCGAATCAGATAACTCAGAAGTTCATGAACTTCATTTCAAACGAGGAGTTAGTTTCCTTTTCAAAATTTTTGTGAAGCGTTTTCTATGTGTTTGATATGGTACAATTGGTTTGCAATTTTAAAATGTTTTTTCGATACTTTTTAACCGACAGGAGGTGCTCAATTCGATCGTTTATTTTTTCAGTAATCAATAATTCTTTTTTTTTTCTCAGCATTGTATCTGGAAGCGAGACAAATATAAGCTTTGCACGCGACTTGCTAAGTTTTTATGAAGTAATTCATTCTGTAGATGAAAATCAACTTATCAGACTGAAGTCGGTTTTAGATAGAAAAAATATTTCCGTAAGTATACGTTTAGGTAATTACTGGAGGTAAGTCTGAGAACGAGCATTTATCCAGTCCGTCCGAGGTACCTACCTGAAATAGCATGATTAATATAGACTACGCAAAAAGAGCGAAATAATTAAAGTATTTATCGGGTTTTATACGCAGACACACAAATAGACATACCTATTCATAATATTCATGTATAATATTTTATGAGTACATAATTCAACAATACATTAATACATACATCCATATTTATTATGTTCTTAATTATAATATGTATTAGTAAGCAATGTATTTCTAATTACAGACGCCAGAGTTGCTCGGAGGTATTGCTCTGAGTTGCGACGATTTCTTAATTCGCTGCTATTTTGAAATGAAACGATACGAATGCAAGGAATTGTTTTCGCCGATACTAACTCCTAAGGGCTTATGCTGTGCTTTTAACAGCCAATACTCTTATGATGGGAAAAAGTAAGTGATCCAAATGTATAGGTTTTTAAACGCAGAAATAAACTACTACCGCGGTATGTAAATTTCACTCTAGTTTCGATGATATGGTATGTACATACACTCTAGTTCGTAGACAAATAGAAGGTCTTGTTGAGAATATCTGTCAGTTTCCTCACTAGGCAAAGCTTGTATTGAGGAAACAGTTAAATATATAGTTTTATGTTAAACACCTCTTTTGATTGAGTTGGATGGCGATGGGAACAACCCTCCCCCTTAAATGGAGCAGATGGACTATATCGTACAAAAACATTTACACAGGAACCAGTTTTATCCGGATACGGAATTCAGAAACGTACAAACGACTGGTGAAGGCCGAGGCTTGGTTATCGCTGGAGACTACAGGCCCGATCAAGCTGTCAGAGGCACAATCCTGAGTGGAGGCTCTGTTAAGGTCAATCATATAATCTAATATAGCTCAAGTATTTTTTTTATTTTTTAAGGTTGATAATTCGATTCCCGCCACAAATTGTAATTAGACAGTGTACCACATAGAAAATTTGGGGTCAAATATCCGTATCTAACACAGGCTTCGACCTTATCATGGAGCTCGATGTTGCAGCTGACCAGCAATATTTATTAACGCTATTTCTAATACTAATCATCATTTCAGCCATCGGACGTCCACTGCTGGACATAGGCCTCCCAGGTATTACGGTGGATGCAGCTAGCATCCACCGTGAACTAGAAGCCCATTGCCACTTCAAAGAGCTAATCCGAAATAATAGACGATATATAATTTATTTATTTATTTATTTATTAATTTTAATTTAATAGTCTATTTAAATTTAATCGTCTTTTATATAGATAAAAAAAATTATGGACCCTCAAACAATCTGTGCTTGTTTAAATTTACAGTTGATGCTGTCAGACGTATATGAGTTTCCATCGGGCCAGGATCTCTGGACTGTTGAGACGGAGACAGACACATTTCTCTTTCTGAAAGCCGAGGTCACTACATGTTCGGATGAAGTGTTGACTTTAGTGCCTGAACAGTTAAGTTTTTTTAAATGTCGTCATCATCATGACCCTTATTTACGTTCCCACTGCTGGGACACAGGGACTTCTATCTTGACGAGAGAGATTATGCCTTTAGTCACCACGCTGACCAAGTGCAGGTTGGTGTCGTCATAAGAAAGAATGTTTTTGAGAAAATTGGTGTAAGCTGATGATTGATTGTTTATTTTTCTAGACAAACAAAACACAAGTTATGAAACATAAATTATTATACTACAGTTATGTGAGCCAATTACTACAAAACCAACAAGTGATATTCCTACTATTTATTTTGACGGCTCCAAATCTCTCTAACAAATCAGTTCAATACTTCACAAATTAATTAATAATTTGATGTTATCCATAAAATGTAATTTACTTAAGTAATTGTTGCATAAATAAATTGATACTTAAATTAATAAAAAGATCATCAAAGTTTTCAGATGTTATAAGCATTAGGTTGTTTTTCAGTCGAAAATGCTTCCAAGAGCATGAAGTCGATTTGACGCACTTTCACACATATAGCAAAGGCGACTGCGAAACGACTTGCGTAGTGGAAACCATAGAGAAGGAATGTGGTTGCCTCATGTACTATATCGCGAACGTAACTACGCGACATGTTTGCAACGTCACCCATACTAAATGCATTATGGACATCAAACGTAAGTTATAATCAACACAGCGAAATCTATACTAATATTATAAAGAGGAAAGATTTGTTTGTTTGTTTGTAACGAATAGGCTCCGAAACTACTGGACCGATTTCAAAAATTCTTTCACCTATGGAAAGCTACATTATCCCCGAGTAACATAGGCTATATTATATTTTAAAAAAAATTAGGGATCCTTACTAAAACTCCAATAATGTAACATAACGTCGCGTGCGCTGCGAAAACTATTGATGATAGAACAAAATCATGTATTACGACTTTGCAGAACTCATCATTATCTACAAAAAATGTCGCGACAGCATATGTCTAAATATTATAGTTATGTCACAGTAAGCAGTTTTTTATTCTAAAATATTAATTTATATATGCCGCCTCTTGAAAGGGTCTTCATTTGTACCTTGGTATTAATCCTTATCAAAATAAATTACTTTATATTTAAGACGGCTTTAATACCTTTTTATAACTTTTTGAATTATTCAATTCGGACATTTAATTCGGAAGATATCACGAGTTTAAAAATGCAAGTATTAGAAAAAAGTATAGAGGTTGTCGCTCACCGCGCTCAGCTAGCCAGCATGCGATGTAGACTCAATGTAAGCGTACGGGGGGACTCAATGTAATGTAATATAATATGTAATATCCTAATCCTAACATAGGCTACTTTTTACCGCGGAAAAATACATACTTCGGCGGAAAAATATATGCTTACGCGGGAAAAATCGATTTAGATAAAATTTAGTATGCAGAAGATAGTTGCAAATAAAAGTATATGGCGAGAGACTTTTTACCGCGTAAAAATTAAATGCTTCCGCGGGAAAATATATGCTTACGCTGGATAATTCGATTTGGATGAAATTTAGTATGGATATAGTTGCAAATAAAAGTATATGGCGAGACGAAGTTCGCGGGGGCTGCTAGTATTATATAATCAGCTATCGACTCGAAAATTTGAGGATGTATTGTTAGGTACCTACATACTCTTTTACGCAATAACTATTAAAGGATTTTACAGAAAGTTTTTAATAATATAAATGTATCAGAATTAACACCGAACTACTCCGCGAAAAAAATAATTAAAAGGGTAAAAGCCGCAGACGGAAAGCTACTTATGAGTTGTAGTCCTAATGGGCGTTTACACAACATTCACATTTAACAAAAGACTTCAACGCGCACCTGATTTTCTTTATGACGGTGCTACGTCGTAGCTCTTTCTATATAATGACGTCTTAGCACTTTCTATGCTACGTCGTAGCTCTGTGCTACAGTTCTGCGAGATCTTCCATAGTCACCCAAAAAGAAGTCGATCAACATCCAATTATTATGAGAATTTCTATATTTAAAAAAAACATACATACCTTTGATTTACAAGGGAACTTTTAACTTGCATTTCAAATAATATTTATTTAAAGGTGAGAACAAAAAAATGTACGAATGTGATTGCCTTGCTGACTGTGAATCCCGACAGTATTCTATGGACCTAGTTGTAGGAAACTTGGGAGCAATGGAGTATTATCCCATTAATCGATTGTAAGTATCCAACCATCCTACCTTCATTCGTAAGGATAGGTCAAAAGGTAGAATATATATTTATACTAATAATAAATCTGTAAGAGTCGGTCACGGAATAAGTTAGTTTGTTTTCAGACTCAATTTATAGTACTGAAGCTAATTTTTCATTTTTTTTCTGTACCTATGTTTGTTCCTCTATAAATAAACATTTGACATCTGGAACTGAATTTAGACGATAGGCCATTTAAATTCTTGCTCCATTTATGATAAGACGTGGCCCTCATACAAACATAATTTAACGCGGACAGAGTCGCGGACACAGCTAATATCAAAGTGTGACTTGAATATCAAAGTGTAACGTAAAGTGTAAGTGTGATAAGATACACATTGTCGCATATTTTTGCATATATTTTCGCAACCACGATTTTGAATACAGCATCTGTTCTAATACACTTTTTTTCAGCCAAGATCTTAAATTCAATCACAGCACCTTCACTATGAGCTTTTACTTCGCCAGTCCCATGTACATGAAGAAAAAACGAGAGACAGTAATGTCTCTAGCAATATTAGCTTGTGAGTAATAATCGCGCTAAAATTAGGAACCGCTGGTCCTGATATTAGCGCGTTCAAATTAACAGACTTTTTAGCTTTAAGTACATAGGGAAAAAGGCTATATGATATACTATATGTAAATAACGTTAAAAAACGCAAGTGAAGCTGTCGGCGATTCAGTTAGTCTATAATAGTCTTGCCGACTTCAGCTTCATAATGTTAGTATACCTAGATGGTAAAGGTAGATTAAATTGAATGAAACAGAGTTGTCTTAATCTGTTGTTGTAGTAATACACATTTCAGAGTTTAAAATCAAGCTCGTTGTCACATATTTCCCCACTCGGGTTTAGAATTTGACAAGTAAACATATATGTGCACATCACTGAGGCGCAGGATCCGGGCTAGCCCGAACACCATACTGAATGCATATTCAAATAGAGTAGTTTGTGAGTATTTTAATCATCTTAGCATGATACATGCGCAGTTTGCATAATGTATCATGCTAGAATGAAAATAAGTTAAATTAAATAAAGTAAATAAATAAGTTAAATATGTGTAGTGTGCCTAGGTTATTTTATTATTTTGTGTGTATATAACGTGTCTGAGATTTGTTTAAGGACTTATGGACTATAGTCTGAAATAAATGATATTATTATTTTTATAATCAAAATACATATTTAATAAAAAAAAATTATATAAACATAAATGTCTTAAATATAATCAGCATAATCCTTTATTACAGCGAACATCGGAGGAGTATTCGGCCTGTGCATCGGGTGGAGCTTTTTAAGTTTGGTAGAACTCCTCTTCTACCTTTACAAGGCGCTGAAGGACTATCTTATACGTCGCTGGCAGCTGTCTAGTGTACAAGTGTTTGAATACAGAGATTAGAACTCAATATCTTAATTAGTATTGGTAATATTGTATATATAGATATTGAGTAGGAATTGTCCCTAGTTTCTGTAAAAATAGGACGTGTTGTAATTGTAACATGCTACTTGCATACGCCAACACTATATTATACTAAACCTTATTATTTATCCTTAAATTCATAACTTTATAAAGTCTATTTTTACTTATTCGAATCTTATGATAACATATTATGAGGAAAAGGATTCATAATAACAAGGAAGCTGTAAAAATAAAAGCAATATTTCAGGTGTATGTAAAATTTATATTTTCGAATGACAGTTAAATACCTATCTGCTTACAAGTCCAAAATAGTATCAAATATATTGCTTTGCTACTCATGAAAAAATACAAAATGTACACTTGTACAAGTTGCTTCATAAATGTCATAGAAAAGTTACATTTCATAATCTAATCTTATTATGCGTCAAGATATAAAAGTTCTATGAATAAAATGATTTACAATGAAACCATGAGCAAGTTTAGTGAAGCCAAACGTCTGTAATAGACTTGTCATAAATAAGGCTTCACACAACTTTTTTCTAGATTATTCTAGTAATTACGCTATATTTAAGCGATACAGATTCGAACTTTACAACTAAATAAATACTCCCGGCGCGCGGCGTCCGTAATACTTGAAGGAAATAAAACTAAACCTAACATAAAATCAATATTTGGCTTAGATTTTACATTAAAACTACAATAAAGCACATTAAATAATATTTTGGTCTAAGTTATGTGTTAAAATTAATTTTAGTGTCCTAATTCTAATTATTGCCTTATACTAATATTTTATTCCAGTGTCTTGGTCAACTCATGCCATAGTAATAAAAATATCCTATTAAACAATCCTATACGAATAGGTATTTTAGATATACTTAAATAATCATAATGGTTTGCGGTTAATAAATTTATATAAATAAATTCTGCTATGTACAATGGTATGAGTCAACGGGACAGTACAACGCTCTTCTTATAGAACAAGTACATCATCACTGGACGTATCACAAAAGGCTTAAAAATAATTTCCAAACTACAAATACCTAATTCAATGGAACGGTATAATCGTTACATCAACATTGAGCTAACTTACAACGAATATATTAATTATTAAGTAATATATATTGCTGTTAATTGGTTAACTATATTATTGTATTCTTGAGAGTAGAGTAGTAATGGCACTAGGTTTATTATGACGAGATATTTCGAGAATCGCGAATTTGTGCCGTAAAGTCCTATTGAATACACTTATGTAACGCACCTATTGTCTAGCCTCGCTAGAATAATGCACAAAAACTCTGTTTTATTTTAGATCACAATTATTATTCTGCCGAAATACAATCTATTATAAAAATATTCTCAATTGACTTTCGTAGGCAACGCTAGGCCAATTAGACTACGTAGAAGCAGTGAGCAATTTTACTCAATAAATAGAACAGTCATAGACCGAAGAATTATTAAGGTTTATATAATTTATAATTTATACCTGTAAGGTTATTACAGGACGCCATAGGAAACTTACCCATTCGCCACCAACAAAATGTTCATAAGAATACGGACATTTACCACTTTTAGCTATGCTATTTATGTGCTTCTGTTTAAAATAAACCGGCTTTACAAAAACGACCATGTACGTTAAACTAAGTCGTTAGCAAAGATGGCGCCACTATAGAAAAAGTTTCATTTATGTTGGCATAGATGGCGCCTATGTATCACCTGTCCACCATCAGCTCTGCAGCTGTTCAAAGAGCGTAATCTAGCATCAAGTTGGTCTCAGCGCTAGACAAGACTGTTACGGATAAGAATAAGACCTGCATAAACCTGGTTTTAAAACCTATGGAATACGTTTAAGTTTCAATTATGTTGGCATAGATGGCGCTTATATATCACCACTATATGCTCTGCAGCTGTTCAATGAGCGTTAAGTTGGTCTCAGCGTTAACGCATCACCACTATATGCTCTGCAGCTCACCTCGAGACAAGATATACATTAGACATACGTTACAGATGGTTAAGACCTGAATAAACCTGGTTTTAATAGATTACGTTTGTTTCATGAATGTTGGCATAGATGGCGCCTATATATCACCACTATATGCTCTGCAGCTGTTCAAAGAGCGTATAAGTGGCGTCGAGCTGATCTCAGAGCGAGACGAGGCTGCTGTGTGCGTCCGGGGAGGGCAGCTCGGGCGCGGCGCGCGTCTGCTGCGCGCAGGGGTGCGGGTGGGGGTGGTGCGGGTGCGGGTGCGGGTAGGGCTGCACGGGCGTGAGGCCGGTGCCGCCCTCCATGAGGCTCTCGAAGTTGAAGGGGATGCCGTTGGAGGGCGTGCTGATCTCGATGCCGGCGATCTTGTTGTTGCCGTGCACTTTGTTTGAGTGGAGCTGGAACGAGATGGTTACGTTAGATTTGGTCAAGGAACGGAATACATATAAATAAACGCACGAACTATTAAAGTCCAGGATTCCGAAATCGCGAATGGCTGTAATCTTATGCGTTTATGCGATAAAGTAAGTTGAGGAGTTCATGTGATTGTAGTTGGGACCGATTCGAGATTTAAAAATAAATTAAGCTGAAGATATACGGACCACATGAGAAATAAATTAGGGCTTAAAAATAAACATGTACGGACTACATGAGGATTTGGCACTGCAAGGTTATTTTGGAAAGCCTATTCTATCTATTCTTTCGTGCCATAAAGTTCTACTTATAGATACATTTTTAATGAAATTTGGGGTACTAAGTATTTAGAAAATTTTGTTAAGGCACAAAACTATCAACCTTACTGCCAGACAAAGGTCTCTATTTCTTTAAGTATATTACAAAACTTTAAAACAAGTATCAAAAGTGTGTATGGTAGATACCTGTGCCGGGTTGAGTGTGAGCGGCACCTGCAGAGAGTTGGGTCGGTTGGGGCGCACCATGGCCTGCACGGGGGGCGTGTCCAGGGTGAGGGGGGAGCCGTTCGTCACCACGGCTGGGTTGGCCGCCGACAACATTATCCTGGAAACGAGAAATACATTAAATGAATGGATTATTTACTCAAAACATCAAAGGTAGACAGCCCAGTATAGCAACCTTTGTTATAATAAGGCTAAATAAAGGAATCTTCGAATCTTTGACAGGCGTGTACATGGAAAGGCAGACTTGAGGCAAGCGCCACAACCAGAAATCAGACTCGATGGATATGGATAAAATATAAAAAAAACTGTTTTCTACTTTGATATTTATACGGCTGCATGCTTGCATAAATGTATTATGTTTTGACCTGAATGAGGTAGAGATTTTTACCTTTTATTGTTAGCCGGAGATGTAAACATATTATCTATGTGTCCCATCACTGGATCTGCAGCCGGGTCAACGTCCTCCACCTTCACTCTGACGCCGTCATCAGGCATGGGGTAGGGATACGGAACCGCGTCATGAAACGGTTTCACATCGGGCGGGCTGGCGGACCGCTTGCGCAGGCGACAGGAAAGCATATGAGCCTCCAAGGCCCTGTGTAAATGCTCCTTCTCAGAGTTAAGTTTTCGGACTTCTTCTTTAAGCATCTGTTTCTTCTCCTCGAGTTTGTCAGTCTCGTCTTGGAGTTCATTGGTGTGGTCGAGTCTTCGCTTGCGGCAGCGCGCGGCGGCCATCTTGTTCCTCTCGCGGCGGACCTGCCTCCGTTCCTCCTCCTCTGGGGAGATGTCCTGCGGTGCTTTGGTGGGGCGACGGCCGCCCATGTTGCGTCTCTTGGGCATCGGCAGGCCGGGGCTGCTGCTCATGCTGTCACTGGCTGATAAAGGGCCCGGCGACACGTGCAGCGTCGTCGTCGGGCCCGGCTCACAGTACCCCGCCGAGTTTAGCATACCTGCAAGAAAACGTGATGGTTAGTCTCACTTGAGCTATGAGCAAGGATGGGTTCAAGACACATGACATGAATTAGCTTCACTCTTTTTTGCTCCCGGAATGATGTGTGATTCTAACTTTCATTTCATCAAATTAATAGATATTCTAAATGTGAAACTGTTATGGTTATTACATACTCGTATAACAGGTAATGACGACACGAAAATGAGTCATGACAATTGCATGTACAATTGAACATATCAATACCCTGATTGGGGATTCATCATTTCCAATCATGGAATTCACTGTGACGTATGTGCGGTTCAGTGGTCCGATACACAACACAACACACGAGGAGTTTGGTTTGATGACTAAGTTGTTGAACTTTCAACCTATTGTTGAAGAACTTTAGGCTCTAAGTTATCAGTCCGAGTTTATCAATACAATTCCCTATGGGATTTCCCTGTATTATATTTATTATTATTAATAAGCTACATCACAATCTGTTTTCAGCCCCACACATGAATATAATGGATAATTATTGTTTCTCGGCATCTGCTCGTCATCAACGATAATAACTATTAATAATTACGATTATGACCAGTTAGGATATCGATAATTATAGGCATCACACCTTCGCTTGTCCAACTGTTATAAGTTGGGGTTAAATGTAGTTTTATAGTGTACAATTATTTAGCATGTAATTGTCATGTGTGTAGATTCCAATGCAGCTGGTTACAATGAGCCTAACTATCATAGACTTAATTCACAGACAGTGATGCCGTCGAAGACTCAAAAAGCAATGGTGAGCATCATTGGTCGGATACCGTGATAAAATGGGTTATGATACACATTGAGAGAGAGAGATTTTTACAAAACAGCTCTAATAAAACAAAAGCTTGGTATATTTATCGATGAAATTGAAGATACAATTTCAGAAAATGGACTTTTGTCTCCTAATTCGACTAAGGGATAGATATATTAGAAGACTGGCAGGCAGTATCATACTCTGTACCAACTTACGGCAACAACCCGCCTTGTAATGATTATTCCAAATCTATATTGGTTCACCCATAGTGTTTCTTCTTGAGACCCATAATGGTTCTTCTTGAGACCAGAGGCGTAGACATGATATCTGTGATGATGGGGGTAAAGTTACCGTAGTTATTGGCGTGCGTGACGGAGGGCCGTCAAACCAACTTAAGGAAAGATATATCAGAAGACTGACAGGCAGCATCATTCTGTGTACCGATTACTGCATCAACCCGCCTCGAATACCAAATCTATATTGGTTAACCCTTCTTGAGACCATGGCAAGTATGGACATGATATGGATAGCTGTGATGATGGGGGTAAAGTTACCGTAGTTATTGGACCAGGGCAGGGCAAGTATGGACAAATGGACATGATATGGATAGCTGTGATGATGGGGGTAAAGTTACCGTAGTTATTGGACCAGGGCAAGTATGGACAAATGGACATGATATGGATAGCTGTGATGATGGGGGTAAAGTTACCGTAGTTATTGGACCAGGGCAAGTATGGACAAATGGACATGTTATGGATAGCTGTGATGATGGGGGTAAAGTTACCGTAGTTATTAGACCAGGGCAAGTATGGCCAAATGGACATGATATGGATAGCTATGCTGATGTGGGTTAAGTTACCGTAGTTATTGGCGTGCGTGACTGAGGGCGGCACGAAGCCCGCGTGCGTGGCCTGCTCCGAGCGACAGTTGGTCAGCTCGATGTAGGTCTGCTCGAAGTTGCGCAGCTGCGTCGGCGTGATGGTCGCCGTGGTGCGATGGTTCTTCTTGGGACCAGACTACTGGCCAGTATAGACATGATATGGATAGCTATGATGATGGGGGTTAAGTTACCGTAGTTATTGGCGTGCGTGACGGAGGGCGGCACGAAGCCCGCGTGCGTGGCCTGCTCCGAGCGACAGTTGGTCAGCTCGATGTAGGTCTGCTCGAAGTTGCGCAGCTGCGTCGGCGTGATGGTCGCCGTGGTGCGATGGTTCTTCTTGGGACCAGACTACTGGCCAGTATAGACATGATATGGATAGCTATGATGATGGGGGTTAAGTTACCGTAGTTATTGGCGTGCGTGACGGAGGGCGGCACGAAGCCCGCGTGCGTGGCCTGCTCCGAGCGACAGTTGGTCAGCTCGATGTAGGTCTGCTCGAAGTTGCGCAGCTGCGTCGGCGTGATGGTCGCCGTGGTGCGATGGTTCTTCTTGGGACCAGACTACTGGCCAGTATAGACATGATATGGATAGCTATGATGATGGGGGTTAAGTTACCGTAGTTATTGGCGTGCGTGACGGAGGGCGGCACGAAGCCCGCGTGCGTGGCCTGCTCCGAGCGACAGTTGGTCAGCTCGATGTAGGTCTGCTCGAAGTTGCGCAGCTGCGTCGGCGTGATGGTCGCCGTGGTGCGATGGTTCTTCTTGGGACCAGACTACTGGCCAGTATAGACATGATATGGATAGCTATGATGATGGGGGTTAAGTTACCGTAGTTATTGGCGTGCGTGACGGAGGGCGGCACGAAGCCCGCGTGCGTGGCCTGCTCCGAGCGACAGTTGGTCAGCTCGATGTAGGTCTGCTCGAAGTTGCGCAGCTGCGTCGGCGTGATGGTCGCCGTGGTGCGTGTGGGAACCCCCGACTGGAGGCCTTCGAGATTCGCCAACTGGAAATAACACACGATACGTTAATAAATGCTTCGAAGATACGCTTGGACACTAACGTTTATAAGTAAGGTGGATCAAATGAATAAATAAATAAATATTGCCGGACAATTCACACAGCAACAACCCCGTGGTAAGGTCGAAGCTTGTGTTGCGGGTGAATGAATGGAAAGTATACCAAGTGAGTATTCTTAATGAAGTTAACATAGAATGCTGTAATTAAAAGTAAGGTATAGTCAATAAGTAGTCGTGGATATTACCAAACTAACTAAAAGGTACCAGAAGATCTTTGTCTATATTACCACAAAATGTTAGAGGTAAGTATTTGTTGTACGAGTATTAAAAGTATTCGTATGTCTTTTGCAAGGAAATAAGATACTTCTATGACTAATTTAATCTGAAAATCTTTGTATATTTTGAATGCGTAAAGTGTCTAGTCAGAGTGAAATCAGAAAATTGCCAGACGACAGTTAACAGAAATAGTAAAACAGTCATCGAAAGGAGATTGAGTCAGCGAGATTTGTATATACGCAAGACGAGACGATTAGTAAAGTTTTTAATTAATTTTACATTAGTGCCATAGAATGATTGAGTAGGTAATTATAAATGGAAGCGTACAGTGTCTATACATTTTTTTTCTAATAATATTTTTAAAATATATGAGTTTCCCAAATTAAATTAGATGTAAACATTAAGTGCTTACTTTGTTTGATTAAAAGTTATGCAATATTTATTATTATATTGCAGCACTGCTTCCACATTCCAATACTGTTTTATCAGCAAAATATTTGCAAAACAATGTATCACAACAATAACAATATTATAAAATAAGTGTTATAATTTTAAGTTCCATTATATATAAACATAATAAAACAGTAACGTTATTTAATAATAATATTAATTCCTGAAAGTACATTCGCACAATTTCGGAATCTTCTAATGCTTTTCGAAATAGGTCAAGAATGAAAGATGTTCCTAAAACTATGCAATAAAGAACCAACAGGTGATTTCTACAGGTGCGGTGTATTTATAACTATTACACGATACTAAAATCACTTGAAACGGATTCTTCAGTATCGTAAAACTATAAAACGGCAAGTATACAAAGATTCTTAATTATATCTAGTGTTACCCTATCACTGAGGTGATGTAGCAAATTTTATAGAAAGGATTGTTTGGTTTGTTGGTATACCTGCTGGCACCACAGCTCTGTGGCCAGGATATTGGCGATCTCCAGAGGATCTATGTTCTGCATTGCGTCGCTCAAGCACGTTATAATTAGACGCTTACTCTATTGTGTTGCGCCTTTTGCGACGCGACACCTTCGTACAGTTCGAGTTTGTTAGTCGATTTGTTCGTTATAATCCGCCCTCGCAAGTGCAGTTCAATGAGGTCGATCCGTATGCAACTGTCGGTTTATGGGATTTATATTTCGTGGTTCGATTGTTGGCGTTGATTCGCGGGCTTTGGGGCGGATCGTCGTGAGTCGCGAAGTATCGCGAGGGTATCGAATGCGCGGGATGCGGTCGTTCGTTCGTTGCGCGCGCGGACGGCGGCGGCCGCGGCTGATCGCGCGCTACTGACGCGCCTGCGCCGCCGAGCCCGAAATCTTCGCCCACGAGCATACTCGAATCATTTATTAATAGAATACTCCTCTAACTCCGGAAATATTTCGCATCATTTCGCATCGCACGCGGTGCCGGCTCGTTATCTGTATGAAGTTCGCCGGTAAACAACGCCAACAGTCACTGCTTTCAGCGAGTTAATCTCGTTTCAGGTTTGCGAGGCTCATTAGTATAGTTTAAGTCGACACATGAAAGGAGAACATGATGATTAAAATTCTGCTCAATACCCGAAGAACGTAGGAAAGTGAAGCGCATCGCTGAAATGTTTTTATTATAATTTTCCCGTTTCGAGTTTCGGCTTGACAGTTATGTAAACATGTGCCGAAAACGCGGCGTGATGCTGGCGCGGAGTGGGCGGGAGGCTGGACCTTGCGGCAAGGACGCCGCGGGCCCGTGGGCGAAAACACTCAATACAGCCTTATTCGGCAATCCGACTATGACATGTTATCATATGCAGGAAGGCAAATTATAGCCAGAATAGGAAAGAAGAAACCACAAATGGACTTGAATTATGAATAAGTTTTTAACTAAAAGAGTGTTTCGAAGTAAGATCCGCCCTCAACTCTACCGCCTGATAACTTATGTAAATCGAAACTGAAAATCAATGTTGAACTTAACCATTCAACTATCAACAGCAATGGTATTGTCAGATCTAGTTCGCCTATTGATACAGAGAAACTCCTGTTTCATAGATTGCGAAAAGACAGAACAATCGCCGAGATGTAGATAGTCCTTCCAGAATATCCAGTCATTAGTAATTGTATCCACTCTGTAATTACGTTAGCGCATTGCTGCAGCACAAAGAGCCTCCGGAAGACACTCAATTACCACAATTGCTTAAATGAAATTCGTCTCATATACTTCGCTGCTGTGCGTTAATTGGTCACGGTGCTTTACCTAACAATTAACTGACGGATTATAAATTATCTCGAATTCCCGCTTGTTGCTCTTGTTTATTAGGATGCGCTTTGTTTATGGTTTAAAGAAAGTACGAAGAAAGGAAGATTGATGTAGAAAATACGCTTTTTGAATTTATATTTGTACATAGGTAGATTAAATTTATGTAAACTAATGTAGTTTACAAATTAGTTAAACTGGGTTCGCACCATGCACGTTGCTAATAATAAAGAAAAGTATTTAGATAAATTAACGAAATAAAGAAAGTATCTACTTAAATAAAAAATATTTTATTTTATGCAAACCTAAGGTAAATTTATCTATCAAACATTTAAACAAACACCATTTATAAATGTATTTTTACACTGTGCTTGATGTCATTTTAATCCATAAATACGTAGAACCTCTTCACATTTACATACATACTATAAAATGACGTATGCAAAACCTTGCTATTCTAATAGCTCTACCAGTAGGTACTTAGTATAGTGGTAATACAATAATGGCCATATAGCGAGGAGAACAGATGGCAGATGGGGCCGAAAAGTTCTCGAGTGGAGACCACGGATCGGCAAACGCAGCGTCGGACGTCCACCAACAAGGTGGACAGATGATCTTATAAAGGCTGCCGGTTCACGGTGGATGCAAGCTGCATCCGACCGTAATACCTGGAAGTCATATAGGGAGGCCTATGTCCAGCAGTGGACGTCCAATGGCTGAAATGATGATGATGAATACAATAATAAAAAAATCAACTACCCATGTTAAATCGAGAAGGGTGTGATGTCGATGAAATTCTTGGTAAGCATCCCTTGTACCAACTGTTCACAGAATCACACGCACAGTAAACCCTTGGGCCTAGAGCAGCGATATCGTAGTGGTGAGATCACCACTATATCTAGTTGTGACGTAGCCTGCGATCAGCCATCAAACCGTACAGTTTTTACAACAACATGGTTGACCGTGACTGCTCGGAACTAGTTTAAAAATGTTTTAATCCTAAGCTATGTAGGTTACATACAATGTTGTTCAACTATGTTATTTTGAGCTATGGTTACACTGAGAGTAATAAAATAAGAGAGAGCTACCATTCGCAGGAAATCATTCATAATAGAAAGGTATCTATTATAAACGATTGTGCTTACGAAGACAAACCTTTTTAGGTTTTTACAATGCCTTTACAACACTGTTTAATAACAGACAATTATATAAAAAGCTCTTGGGCTCATAACAATAAATTGTAACTCCGATAACAAATTAAAACATACGTAGTAAATATGTAACATAGTGATAATGACGCGATAAGTCGCTTATTGAGCGCAGCACTATCCCTATGCATTAAACTTGCATTTGAAAATGCTGTAAACTGTAGAGATGATTAATGCAGGTCAAACAAGATAAATAAGGAACTGACGAAAGTAACATATAAATAAACAATAAATAAATATAAATATTGCTGGACAATTCACACAGCATCATCTAGCCTAACATAACATATATTGGTTATATTTTAATTAACTTTCAAATAATGTAACATAAAGATCACCTTTAGGATTTTATGGAAAGAAACGACATAAATCTTTAAATCATACTGTCCTGTTCCTGTACAAGTCCTGAGAACCTCCCAAACAGACGATTCTTTCAAACGTTTTTGTTTGGTACGTTCACCTCCGAAATTGTATCCTCCTTGTGATTTAATTTTAGATGGTGTCGATAGGACATGGCAATATATCGCATGGCGATAAGCACCCCGTTATCCGCACGTGTTCTCGCCTACACGCTTCATCTAGCCCAGAGCCAATACCCGCCTTTTTGCTTATCTGTTATTCTGTTTACAATACAATATAATACCAACAGCAATAATTTACAACCTTATTTTTCCGCTATTTTCTAGAGGCTCAATTTCAGGAAACGATAAGTAGGGCCATAAATAGCGTAATTGAGGAATAAGTTTATATTGTATTCATTATAATTCTCTATTGTTTATGGAAGTCTGTCGGGCTGTCGATAACATATGTGTATTATTATGATTGATGAACACATAAGACTGGGCAAATTGTTCATTATTAGGTATTAAATATAATTTATTCAGAGATTAGAATACGTTTGACGAAGAAAAATGATTGTGGTTTTCCCCCGAGTATCAGCTGTGACAGTTTTATTTAGCACTTTATCAGAAGTTTCAGGAAATGCACACGCCGTATAACAATTATATATATCTGTTAATTATATCTGTAATCAATTGTGAATTGAAAACAAAATGCTCGACTTTGTTTAAAATGGTCTGCTAGCTCGAAACGATTGATGCGGCGAATGATTTGGTCGTGGACGTAATTTATCGCGGATGGTTAAAAATGGCTGCGAAACCACTTGAGCAAACTAAGGTTGAAATAAACTTGGTAGGTATCTTTTTGCGCGTTCGAAGTGTATTCGTCGTGTTCTGTGAAACAACGAAACGTGCGCCGGAGCACGTGGCGACCGCGTGATAATGCGACAGGTGAACGAAACGCCCACACTGTTACAAAATTCGGGGTAAAATCCTAATTATCTTTTACAGAATGTTCCAATGCCAAGATAGTGTTGATTAATATTCTAAAGCTTAGGTTGAAATACAAATGGTCTCCAGTCTATTAAGTCATATAAATGAAGGATTGGTTTTTATTCGGAACATTAAACGATAAATATACGAGATATTGCTGGAGCATTAAACTTTCTGCAAAGGATACTAGACTAACATAAAAAGAAAAATACTACCCTAAAGATACTAGCATAGCATAGGACCAAAAAATAAGATATTTTACTTAGTAAAGGCGTAACTTCATCATAAAATAAGCCTTGGACACTGGCCTTCTCCAAAACTGACCTCAATTCCATGGAAATACGGAACTGATTCTCACCACATGCAAGCAACGCAATAAAGCACACCCAGATGCGCATGCTGGGAAATCTGAGAGGTCATCAGTTTGTGGAGCGACGGATCACGCCTGGCTCCTCTCGCGTTTTGTCGGTTGTCTGGAGCTCATTAACACAGCGCTAATTGCTCGCACTAATAGCATTGCTCGGTTCGTCGAGTTCAAAATTCCTTGAACTGATTCTAAATAATATAAACCAAGATCTGTTTGTTGCATATTGCATGTGGTGCATTAGGATGCTGCACTTTATAGCCCTTAACGAGGTTAGTCGTGTGAATTCATGTGAGGGATCTTGATTGGGAATGGTTTTGTTTTGGTTGCGAATGCTATATCAAAAAGTTGGTTAGGTTAAAACAGTCAAAGATTAACAAATAAAGAAGCATTAAAAGTAGCAACAAAGGAAAAAGAAGCTTAAAAGTGAATTAACACAAGCAACACATGCAAGCTAATGTGCGGCGCCGACTGTCGCGACATTGACCGCCACTGCGCGAATAATAAAACAAATCGACGACGCCCTGGCACCGCGCCAACGCAACCTCCCTTCACTTCACCTTTATTGGGCGAAACTAACTCTTTCCACGAAACCATTGCTGCACCAACCAGACAGGATAAATTACAATCCTTCCCTAGCTAGCGATGAACAACCCCAAATGAAATGAGCCAACATTTGTAAACGGATCGATTCACTATCGCTTTCCAAGCTGCAACCCTCCGTTTAAACCCTCAAATTAAACCACAAAGGGTTAATTATGAAAGGCAGGACCTTATCGATAACCTTTTCCAGGAATCAGTTTCGTTTTCATTGTTAAGGTAAATTACACGGCGGTGGTAAAAAGGGTGCCATTAAGACTCGGTGGCGGGCGACCTTCGTTTTCACGAAAACTGCTCGCTTCTGTTTCTCGGAAAACCCGCGTGACTCACCGCCGCTCTCTATCGCAGGTCACTACGATCGCGTATTTACATTCGTCGTAGGCACAATTCAAAAACTCGATTACGTCGAATGATTCATCGTCATGAATCAGCGTGGCATTGGTGAAAATTTCGCTACTCAATGTGTTATGGAGTTCCATAGCTTTGGTCTTATAGAGAAACTGCCCACTACAATCTCAGAAGCTACCTACTACTTGACTATGCAAAGTCCTTAAAGAAAATATCTTGAAGGTTACTAATAAGGAAATGCAAAGTGAACAAGAAAACATGTAATGGCGGAAACAGTATAGGTACTGGGTACTTTTATTATCTCGTCGATATAAACGTATAATCTGATATGCTATTGTATTTTGACATGTTTTGAAGTAGTGGGTATTTCTTATCTAAAGCGTACGGCGCCGGAGGCCGGAGCGAAGAAACGGATATGGTCCGGAAATGGCGAGCATTCCGCGCGGCGCGGCGCCACTTGCCAACCGCAGAGTTCGACGAAAAAAACACACAAAAAGAATCGCGAAACGTAATTGTAACTCGCCACCTTTATACTTCGCATCGAATAACTTCGTGATTTACTTTTTTTTATTGCCATTGAAGATTCAATAAAATCAGTATGAAGGCGACTAATGAAATGTTTAAAATCGGATACTTAATGTTACGATAACAACTGCAGCTGCACGAATAAACAAAGAGGCAGGTTATAATAGGTTACAAGTATAACCCTGCCATGATAAGTAGCGACGCAAATCGCTTTGTATATAATATTTGTTTGAATTTTTGAAATGGTCAGATTACGGCCAGTTATGTGTTTTATCTTGAGTTAATTAGAATTAGTGTCGCAATTGTTAAATCACTGCGATAAGGCATATGACCTACGATGGTCATTGTTTGAGCTATGTTTATTTAAAGTTATTAATATAATATACCTAATCCATGTTATCCTTGTGCCATTACAAAGCCTGGTGCAGTAACGAGTCAGGTACACCTAACTAGATGCCACCTTGAAAACCACCTACACCTATTTATATGTTTTGGAAAACTTTTAATTATGTCGTCGCCCACTACTCTAAGTCAAGTCAACAATCGCCTCTCTAAAGGCCATCGGCCCAATCCCTAAAAATTTGAGAGCTGCAAAAAAATAATTACGTATAAAAATATCCAATTAACAACATGTGGGTACCACCGAGGCAATGTCCGTGTAAGGGCAATGTTACAAAAGGGTGAAGATTTGGGACGCGATAACGTTACATCAAGTGGAAATATTTAGGTAGTTTTAAATTGAAATTGTTGAGTTGAGCTTTAAAATTGTAAATGTAATAAACAAAGAATAAGACTTATTTATGAAAATTTTAATTATTAAGAGGATTTGTTAAATTCTTATAGAAATCTCATTGTCCTTTTTAGAATATTTACATTGGCCTCAAACAAAGCTTAAATACCGCTTTTAGACTCTCTTGAGAACGCAAGGATTACCAGCTAATGGTCTATGTCGGTGCCATTAAAATTACTTTGTAGAATTATATTATAACAGTTATGGCACGACCAGCAGACTGGCAGACAAAGGCATTGTCTCGACGCCTGCTCGCTGTGTTTGGCGGCACTTATGCTAATTTCTTTTGAGGTCCTACAGCCTTCCCTGGCAGGCGAACAAATGCTTTATTACCTGTTATATTTTAAGACAACGTAGAAGCAATGCATAAACCAAGAAGCTTCTGGAATTGTTGACCTTTCTGGCATGCATAATCAGTAACCCTTCGCACTTTGCTGAGGAGGAATTTAATCTTGCGAAATTTGGAAAGTGCAAGAGGTACATAATAAAGTTTCCTGTTATAATGTAACGAATGGCCTTGGGTGCGCGCGCGCTTTGGAAAGCGCAACGTTTATCAACTGAACGCGAAAAGGCTTGACCTGGCACCGCCTAGCACCAGAGATAAAACGCCCATCAACATAAAAACGTCACCGGTTGAGGAAAACCTTCAAAATTCTCTACATCGTTTCAACACTCGGAAACTAAAGCCTAAATGGATATTACAAAAGTTTTCCCTATATTGATTGTGGTTGGATAATTAGGTAAGTTTATTTAGTGTGATTCTAAAGTATAATGTTTATAGTACCTAATGATTTTATAACACTATCATTTAAACAAGCATAAGTATCTCTTTCTTATTTTCATTGGAACTGTTCCAAGGGGATTTCACGGAAAATATTGTCAATGATCCAAGATTTGGTGCTGGTAATTTACTGAATCAATTCAACTTTTCCAACTCTTCCAAGAAAATCGGAGAGTTCTGAGAAAAGTCCATACCAGGATCACATACTATATTGTCACCATGACGCAAACATGTTGCTTTATATCTTAACTTGATTTTTTCTGGGACAAGGTTGAAGTAGCCTGTGTTGGAAATGCAAACAGGAGAACAGTAATTTTCTTATCGCCTGTAAGATAGCGGCGTCCAAATGGTCTGTCCGTTTGGTTTAGCCACGTAGCTTATCGCATTTCCACGAATAAATGTACAAACACTTGTGTTTATCGCAAATATTTCACAATCGCCCAGATATTCCCCACCCGTGGCAGGGGTATCTCTGACAAAGTTTACTTTTCCCGATACATTTTATATTATTATCAACTGGAGTATTTCCTGTGAATTAATTAAAACATTGTGTTGTATTTAAAAACAATGTGAATTCTTCTGTGATTGGCAACACTCCAAGGTTTCTCTAGTTGAGTATGCTTGTGCTCAATACAATAGTCATCAAATATGAAGTGATGATCGTAACTAGTAGGTATATTGGTAATGCAGAATTGCTTCAACATTTTAATTGAAATTAGAAAACTAGGTACGTTTGTAATAAGTCGCCTACTAATAATTCTCACAAGATCTTTCTCCCTATAAATATTTTTAAAGCACCAAAATAAGAAACTAAAGTTACTGTGATTGAGAGTAAAATGCCAGGTAACGATGAGTTGCAAAAACAGTCCGAGTAGATAATAATTTTGACAGTTGAATCAAGTAGATGATGTTTCCTAAGGTAACTCCTAACCTTGTCAACTATTAATTTAAATAGTCAATCAGATTGAATAGTCAAGCTTCAATAACATACTCAACATAAGATGGTGAGCACAAAATATCAATAATATCTCATTATAAAACAATGTATTTCTACACAAAGGGAATAATAAACCCGCATAGACCGATTTATACATTTTTATGAATCTGGGAAGATAATGGCTCATGCAAGCGTGATATTTAAATACACGCAGGATGTATTGTTGTCAAATGATTAAAATGCGTTTATATTACACAAATTAACAAACAAAGATACATTTGTAAACCGTATGAGGCAAAAAATAGTCTTAACAACATGTAACCTGTTCTTTTAACTGAAAATGTTTTAACTAAGATCTTACAGGAATTATTAACAGCTTCAAAGGTTATTCAATTTGTTGAATGTATAAACAACTTTGTGAATTTTGTGATACGATATAAGTAGATAGAACGGACTATTAGTGCATATCTTATCGCTCGCATACGCTGATAATGTACGTCGTATCACCTATTGATCATATTGAATTGAAGCCAAATTCCAAAAATGTTTACAAAGATTGAACGCACGAACCTTTGTTTGAAATAATAATATAGGTACTATTAGGTGGTAGTAGAAGTAGGTAGGTACTATTAAATCAAAAAGTGAAGGGAAAAGATGAGATTAATTAGGCAATGTTTAGTTGGTAATGGTGATGCAAATAATCGCGATTATGGCAAGGTTGACGACGGTCGGAGGGTTCGTTAAACTGACCGCGAGCGATGACACGGCGCACGCGCAGCTACGTCACTCACCCACCACGGACCACCACCAGCAGCTCCGTGATCTCACCACCGGTAGCTCATCGACAACTAACTGAACTCGACAGTCTCAGTACTATTACAAAACTGATGCAAGACGTTTGCAATACAATATTACTAACATAAACAAGTACCTACTTGATAGTGATCAGGTATACACAACCTAATAAATTGGACCGTGCCAAGCAAGAGTGGTTTACGGAAAAACCAACGTGTTTAGGAAATTATAAATAAATAGTCAAATTTAATTACTTACCCAACTTCCTCAAACTGCAATCCGAATGAACAAGCCACTTAAAAACGTAATACACCACTGAATCCAGAATAAAAACTTGTAAACAGTGAATAACTTGTCTAAACTTGATAAAACACGCGCGAAAACAGCATGTGTGCTACGAAAACAGTCGCCTGACAGCTGTCGGCCGGCGTTGGAAAACCCCTCAGAAATTACGCCGCGGCGCGGTGCACAAATTGTAAATATTATTACTCCGGCTGGACAAAGGTTTTTGTTATCTAAACCGGTGTCAGCGAGACGGGCGCGCGGTCAGCGTCAGAACGAGGAGTGAGGCTCGCGCGCCGGCCCCGCCACCGTCTGATAAGCCTGGCGCGACGCCCCCGGCGACGCCTACGCCCCACTCGGCGCCGCGCACCGGTGCATCGCACACCACCCCTCGTTCCCGACACCTTCGCCGACGACGGCCAGACGGGCCCCCGCGTGCACCGCACCTACGCTACATTTCAAAAGCATGCACAACTTTCGATTCCATAAAAAGACGAGGAAACTCAGCTCACAATTGCAAAACCATCATGGCAGCACTCGCGGCAGCCCAGTTACGAGGAGAACAATGAGGCGCAAACGAACACAGAACCTTTTTAGTGTCTTCCTAATTGGGCTATAGGAGCGTTTGGACACCAGAAACTTGGTGCGGTATGCAATACGATCGGTCCGCAACATAAACGGAATAATTGAATTACCACAATCAAGTCGAGTACCTATATAACCCGAACAAAGAAATACCAACTTACATACAAAATTGTACGATAGCACTTGAATTGCAAAGTTAAATTTTAAGGACGTAGAAAATTAAATAAACAATTAGGTAAATGTTAACATGATTCAAAACCACACAGCATGAAAATACAAATATTAGTGGAAACCTTGGCGACATAATAAACTTTATGTATGAAGCAACACCGAATTCAATGGAAAATATTAACTTTATAAGGTACTTAATAAAAGTCAACAATTTTAATTTGATACAGACTAAATATGAACTTAAGTGCCCATTTACGATGGGCCCGCATTCTTAATGTTCACCTATTATAAACTGTCTACTCAAATTTAATGGTGCCTCATAAAAGAGTTCTTTCTCGTTTAAGTAAACCAACTCCAACATAAACACCAAAGGGAAGGCAGCAATAATTTGATTAAAACGAGGATAAAAATAAACAGATGCTATCATCAAACTCGTGAACGCTCCGTCCTTGCTGATCAATCAAGTCCATACACGAACGAAGGAGTACTGTACAGTGTGTGAAGTTTGATCACCCCAAGCATGGGGTTCAACGAACGACTAATAAGCAGTATAATGACAGTAGGTGTTTATGTTAAGTTCAAACTGCGTAGTTTCGCGAAGCGGAAAATTTCATTGTTCATCTACCACGGCTAACCAAAAAGGGTCAGACTTTGTGTTCAAGTTCTTGGAATTAAAAGATGTGTGACCTTTTCCCGTTGAACAGTTGAATTTTGCGTAGGTGTAGCTAAATACAAAATTGGTTTCGTTGAACTGCGGCAAGTAAAGCAATCATTCCGAAGTCATTAATTTAAATTGTTTACTTGTATCCTTTATAATCTGTGTGCAAGGAGTTGGAAAATATTCACATTGAAAAACAGAGGACAATGAAACCAATTTTAAGCTGCGCAATTTCTCTTTAGACAACTTTATGGAGCATTCATATGCCCTCGGAGGCTGTCATAAACTTGAGATATTGGTCACCATTTCACATCTATAAAAAATACAATACTATGACCGTGCAGACAGTAATGTAAAAAAATAATTTAAAATAGCATTGAGGTCGAAAACGCAGCAGTCATAAACATTTACGAGTACATTACTCTCGGTAAGCGGCGTGGCCGTGCAAATTATCCTCTTCACGATTTATGATCATCAGAAAATTAAGTTGCATTCCATGATTATATTATTTATTACTAAGCTGGTATCTCAACTCCCTCAGTAAGTGAACAATAGCCGTCAAAATATTTGAAATAGAACCACGTTAACCTAAGGCAACACCGAACAGGGTTTAGAGAGCCGAAAAAATGAGGTCTTTTATTGTTAGATGGATGACATGAAATCAATTTTATATAACGCTGTCCGTCAAGCGAGAAATCTGGTGGGGCGCATAAGACCCACATAAATTACGAGATTAATCTTTTCAAATAATTTGACCTTTCATTTGACGAGGGTTCATTAAATAATGGCGTCGGTATCGGTAGTGCGGTTATTGTGCCGTCTATCACACAATTGTGATAGACGGCACAATAACCGCACTGTGCTGGGGTTGTGGGCGGGATTGGACGTAATTTACATCTCTTTTATAATTTATGACTATCGTGTACCATAACATCATTTTAATAAAGAATGGAATGCATGTTTACTGGCACTTTGTTCATTAAATAAGGCGACCTTTGTCTGGACAATACAAAATATTATCATATCAACGCACGTGCAAACCTAAGCATGACATCTTTTAATAAGGCAATCTAGGCGGAAACGTGGAAATGTCAGTAATCTATAGAGCAATAAGCACGATTCTTGCCCATAATCAGAACAAGGACTACGCAGCTGTTGTTAATATCAACTCCATGATTATAATTGTGACGTAATTTACTCATGAAACAAAGTATAAGGTACGTTTACTGTGAATCCTTTGTTATAGCGATTTTATGAAAATATTCGAATGTGAACGCATTTACCTATACCGATAAAAAGATCAAGATAGAATTGGTATGAGGAGAATGTCCGGTGGAATGCAGAGTGGTCCGACTTATGACTCACTCAATACCGGGGTCCATCGGGATAACGGGCGAAAAGGCGAAATACCAGAACACGAAGCGGCAATTATTGTTCAAGTATTATTAAAAAAAGTGATACCTTTGCGGCACGCCCCGCCGCTCGTGTAAACAGTTAAACAACCATTCCAGGTTTTTATGACACTTCAACTTGCTTTTGTGGAATTTTGATGAAAAAAGAGTATGTATTGAAGACGACAGTTAGGTCAAGATTTATGTGTAGAAGCGGTCTCATTGCAGGTATTTTTGATATGGAATCGCTTATAAGTATTGATTATTGTGTTATATCATAACCTATGTTAACAGTTTAACGTAAGTGCCGTTCAAAATCAATCAATATTAAAATATATTCATAGTTTAAATCCAAATCCATCGTAGTATCCGGCTTTGTTGTCTAAATTTAGATTCAAATGTCGTTTAGTTTAAATAAACAGGAAGTAATATTCAATTAAATTTTAAGTAAACACTTGTTACTTACAAGTTATTTAAGGTATGCATAGCGCAGTTCATTATTAATAATTGAATAATATATTTTATCTTTGTACGATTTTGGTAAACACGCAAGTTAAAGTTAAATTAATTTTATTTTAAATCTAAATGCTTAATGGTCTCACGCAGTACTTAAGGCCAAGAATGCGCAATTGTACAGTAATAGAAATGTTGTAACGTAAAATTAAGAAGATATAAACAAGGAAATAGGTCAATTTGTCGGTTTACTTCGTGGGTGGTTTGTGCGCGAGCGCAGAGGTGCCGGTGACAGCGAACAAAGCTTGACAGAGTAATGTGACATAGAGGGAAAATGACAAACGGTTACTACACTGTCTGCATACAAATTAGAAAGTAAAAATAAATCAAAAAGAGCCTGCATAATGGAACAAGGACAAGGGCCTGAAGGAATTAAAATGTAGAAGTTGATGAAATTATTATTACAATATTTGACATAGGAAAACAAATCATCTGATAAAATGAAAACTTTTGAACATTTTAATTTTGTCAGTCAGTAATTTTGTCCAACTCCTTTACAATAACGCCTTAGAAAACCAGTGAAGAAACAAAGGGTAGCATTGGTAATGGACAGCCGGACAGACCACTCCACGTTATCTACAGAACCATAAAGTAAAGACCATAAAGAAGCCATAGCTACCTTTGTTGCTGCTACTTAAGTAGAGAGCTGATTGTTTTATGTTGAAACTAGAGAACACGATAAACCGAAACAAAGCATCGATTTTGTTGCACTAAATATCAACTTATCTACCAGTAGAGTAATAAAATAAATAGGTACACTGTTGAGTGTTCAACATATACATAATAAGTTAATTTACAAAAAACTATAAAGAAAAAGTTGGCAATAGTTACCACGTTGTTTATGAATGACGTCAGCTTGACCGCAGGTGTGCCGACCGATTTTTTACCTACATAAAGAATTGCATCAGTTGTATCAACTTGTATCGCAACTTCAAAGATCCTGTTGTTAACGCTAAACAGAAATACAGACCACACCAGAAGATGCTAAAACGTAATGTGACCGCTGTAATAAATGGGTTGGAAGACAAATATTCTAACCTTGTAATATGCCAAGATCTTTATTAAAGAAACGTCACTTGGTATTGCTTCCGATATAATCGACGATGACTCACAACATTCTCGGAACCACGCGTGAGAACTGAAGATTACCTAATCCGTAACTCTACAACATGGGTGTTCAACATAACTTTGCCACAATTATAATTAGCTAATGAGTATAGCTTACTATTATAATACGCTACAGTCGACGCCAATATATTGGTATTAGTTCACATGAGTAATTAGGACAGGACCTATTATAGAACTATTGTGAACAATATACTACTTATAGAAGGCAAATCATAGATTATTATTTATATCTATGGTTGTGTCCATATGCACGGAAGCTAATGTAAAATTTTCTTTTAGCCACTTCTTTCTTTATTGTGGTTGTATTGTATTAAGACTGGAAGTGGAACTGGTCAGAAAATCTTCATAACAGCAACGATAACGATATGTTCGTAGGTAGAAGATGAGTATATTACAATTAAAGCAAATTGCCTGCATCCGGCCCGTATTGACGGCAATCGTTTAATAGGTGTCGCTCAATAAGACCCATCTGCGGAGTTAACAAGGTTAATCATTGCTTAAATTCACGTTTAAATTGTGAATAAAATAGGGTTTATAGAATTTTGTACGTTAAACTTTTCAACTAATTGGTAGTTAGTTTTTAAGACAGGGATATTGTAACTTGGGATTCCCCAATGCAGACACGCGAGCGCGTGTTCTTGGAAGTAGTCGGGTGTTGGAGAAATTTCGTAAGCGTTGAATGTGGGTCAAGTCAGCCGGACTTGACGTTTTCGCCGCGCAAAGGTTGCCGTCAGGCCCGCAACAACGCAAATCCGGTTATTGTTGTGCAAGCGATAGGTCCTGTTTATCAGATCCTAGAGCTTTGCCGAACGCTAAATTGATACACGATAACCATACTGTTGAAACGCCATTTTGTATGTTTCCAACTTGTAATCAACCAACGAGGGTTATGAAAACACTTTCCTTGTCCTTTAACTCTACAAGGAACATCTACAGAATTTACTGGTAAAACCATATTAACCATATTAATTAATATTATTAGACATTGCACTATGAATTAATTCCGTAATAAGGCATTGGAATTTTTCCAAATTTAAATATTCTTGGCTTTTCCTTTACCTACTCCTGGCAACTGTACGCAAAACTTCATAAGTTTCAAGACCTAAAAGTACTAAGTATATACTTTTTAAGAGATGGAATACTTTCTAATGTAATTCATTACATATTAATATTTGTAAAACCATTGTATGCTTGTTTGTGACAACATAAAAATTATGATTTATGATTCATGAAATAGTGTACGTGAGCTCGTGTCGTTTTGTTATTTACCTTCTATATGTAGTAGCGTTTACAGCAAAATGGAAAACCCAAGGATTTCATTCATAAAATAGGTTGGCACCAAGTTTGCGATTTGCATTAACATTTAAAGTAAACAAGTCTGCGGTAGAGCCTGCGGTTTGCAAGTTTATCAACTTAGTTGATTAATTATAAATCCAGTTGAAAAACATTTCAATCGCGGTTTGAAACTAAAACCGCTTAAGTTACAGTCTACAGTCTCAGGCAATTATTAAACGGGACTTAAGTTAAATGCTGGAAATAATTCAAATATAATGTAGAAATTAGAAATGTTTCATTAAGAGCGGTTACTTAGTTCAAAATAGCATTATGATGATGATATTATGATCATAACTTGACCGTTAAGAAAAATAAACATAACATCTTGGGAAAATCTACTGCATATTTCATATTACCCAATTCAGTTAGGACAATCTGGTAAACTATAGTCTTTAACTATACATAACTTCTCATAAACAAAAAAAAAATAAGGCCTATGTATTCCCGGATAGAACTAAAGATTATAATCACATCGCGTTTCCACTCCTGAGCTAAAAAGTAAATGTGAGCTATTATAGCTATAATAGTAAGCTATTAACGATGATGATGAACTTGTTAGACAAGAAACTTCAGGAAAACTCTAGTAGGTACTTAACTTTCTTTGTTAGTAAAATACAAAACATTCAAAATTGGAACACGTCCAACTGGACAATTTAAGACGTATTTGCTAACTCTGAATATGTTAACTCAATTAACTCTTATTGTGAAAGTTTAATAGGCAAATTGTCGAATAAACTATTCTTCTATTTATTTAATATTCTGCAAGCGTGGATCAGGCGATGTCGTACGATGATGGTTATGAAATAGTTATTCTACCGCTTTTGTGGTATACGTGACTTAAGTCTTATCAATATTTCTACAGCTTGGGAATTGCTTTATAGCAATTAATATATTTACTTTAGTATATAATTCTTAATCGGGAATAATACTAGTGGACAAGTCTAATTTTACAAGATTCTGAAACACTTTATAGCAGGGATGCACAGACTTATTAAGACTAGGGGCCACTCGGGCAAATTATGAACTGATGGCGGGCCGCCAGAAGTATAGGTAATTAAAGACAATAAAGATGTATTAAAATTGAAAAAGAATTTATTGATTGGAAACGTGGCACTGCATAGTGCTTACAATCTTTTTTATATTTGGCTCAAATTTACTTGTAGCAACACGTAAAACTGCTTCCAAACTTTCGTTTGCAAGGCGGGATCGATTTTTTGTTTTATTATTATTTAGTATTGAAAAGGTTTGTTAACATATTAGGTAGAACCAAATAAGCTGGCACATTTCAGAGCATTTATGCGCAACTCTTTGTAAGTACGTATTTTTATCAATGCAGCGGTAAAAGTTCAGCAAGTCTCCTTCGTTGAATTTTTTGCGTAAATCTTGGTCGTTTTGAATGTCGATAATTTATAACTGCATTGACTCTGGCGCATTTTCAACTGAAAGGATTCCTGAATATGTCCAACAGAGGTTTCACTTTTTTAAACTCCGAAAATCTGTCTTGAAAAGATTGAATCAAAATATCTAGCTTTTCTACATAACTGAAATTAATCGCAGTTTTGTTGAATTTTTCAGCCATTTTCTTATAATTCGGAAAATGATTGTAATTTCCAGAATTCAATTGCGATCTGAAAAGTGTCAGTTTGCATTGAAAGGATGATACATGAGCGTAGAGCTGGGATATCAGTTGATTTTTGCCTTGAAGCCGTGTGTTCAAGACTAATATGATTTGTAATGTCAACTAAAAAAGCCAAATCACACAATCAATCAGGATTTTTAAGTTCCGGGACATCCCTTTGCTTTTCCGCCAGAAATATTCCAATTTCTTCTATTAAATTTAGAAATCGTTCCAGTGTCAATCCACGACTTAGCCACCTTACTTCTGTATAATCAATGATTTTTTTATAGTACAGATATGTTACCTTCATGTAATTGCAGTTTTAAATCTGTTCCGCGAATCCAAAACTGCACACATTGACAACTGACAACATCAGTGAATGATGAGTAAAACAAAAGATGCGTAAAAGCACGCAAATGAAAGCGATAGTTATAGTTTTAATCATTGCGCTTCAAACTTCAACTTCAACTACTTAACGTCCCAATTGGGTGGTATTTGAGTCTTCACAACGCGCGCGCTTGTAACAAATCTATACTATAAAAAATCATTGTGTATAATACAGTAAATCTCCATATTCGCATCATCAAGGAATTGTTTGACTTGCCTGTGATTGAGTCCTCGTGATTTTATGAAATTTACAGTCGAAACTACCACTTTTTTTTGTTATTTTCTGTCGGCGCGGCGGGCCACCAGTATTCGACCGGCGGGCCGCATGCGGCCCGCGGGCCGCGGTCTGTGCATCCATGCTTTATAGAATATTTAGTAGAAATGATCAAAATAAACTTAGGGAAAAAAATAATAATTGTGATATTTAATGATTTGATGTATTTCATGTGTTTCAAAAATATATGCACTTGAAAATAAAACCCAAAAACTATTCGTCCGAAATATTAGACGATACTTTCTTAGAACCAATATGCGTGATGACGTCATCGCTGTCGCGCCATGCCATGACGTCAAACGCTCCCGCCAAAACCAGCCCGTCAGCGTAGGCAGCAAGAAAACAACTAAATCAATCAAACAACCAACCAAACAATACTTTCATAATAGGTCGCTTTAAAATAAGAACACTACAATAGATAATAGCTTAAAAACAGTTATGAAAAGTTAAAACAACTTTTTGATAAACCAGTTCTCGTATGACTCAGTACTAACAACGCCATCTGTTTTCGAGTAATGAAAACAACAGAAGAGCTAATGTTGAGTAAAGTTGATGAGAGCAAATCTAAAATCGTGAACCCAGACGAATCCGTTTTTATTAGACAACAAGTAAAATATGTAGGTATTATTTATTATTTAAGAACCTTTTAATCATTTTAAATTAAAAATATTTTAAGTTAAAGAGTTAATTAAATTATTTATCAAATGCCTACTGATGATAAGAAAAGTAGAAATTTAAAGTCATTATTTGGCTGAATAAGATAATAACATAGGCTTGATAAAGATTGTGTAAAAACAACAACATTCGCAATGAGTCATCGATAAGTAGAAAAAACAAGTATTGGAAATACTAGTGAAAAGAGTGTCAAACTAAGAGAAAGCGAATTGATCCTAGATGAACTACGTTGCTATTTGTTTTATTTGTTGCTATGTATAAATTAAAAGCTATGATTTTGCAAATAAAATAATGATGACGTAATAAACTTATAATTATAATAACTAATTGTACGAGCTCTGGAAATTGTTAAAAATTAAGAAGAATACAACATACGTTTTAAACTTTAAGGGAGAAAATCTAAATAAATATATAAGATTTAAATAAAGGAATGTCTAGAAGCAATAGTGCACTTACCGTTGGTTTTGAATATTCATCTGCCTGGTAATCAAACATCGTAGCGAACATAAGACTGTCGTCCTGCTCGCCGTTAATATGGTAGGGCACCAATTGAGACATGAAGAAGGCTTTCACAAAAGCAGTCCACAACAATAGTGCACCAAGGGCTCAAATAAAATCACTTCAAAAGTTCGCAAATTCTACGTAATCAATTCACGGTGATAAGAGAATGAGTCATAGTCTACCTTCTTGAGTAGACGTACGTGTAGTTAGAATGTTTTATATCAGACTGAGTCAGTTCGCGGTTCGCAGCTGGTTTTGTATGATGGCCGGCGGCTGCTACGCGCACGCGCGAACATAGACTCAGAATCAAAAAGTCATATAAACCAACCGAGTATTCCAACAATTCCTAAAGGCCAGCCAAGAAAAATTCGTGGATACTTCATTGAAGTTATCTTTCTATGAATCAAGGAATAGTTTTCCAATGACACCAGTAAATATTTAGCGAAATGTATAATTTGGCACAGAAGTATAAACAAATTGGAGAGAAAGATGACAAACACATCGGAGAATTCGCAATTAATTTTCATGTAAACCTTATTAAGAATCTGGACTTAATTAGATTTAATCATATGTGGTGCTAAAATCTTATATAGACTAGAATAAATAGACCTATTTAAAAAACAACGCAATCGAAGCTGTCGGTAAGTCGGCTAGTCAAGTATATGTAAAATGAATAAATAGGTCATTTATGAGGTCGATGACGGCAATAATAACTAACAAACAATACGACGAGGAAACTTAAATTAAAAGCCAGTAAGTATTAATAAACACATAGTATTACAACAATGAAGCGAACAAGGAAAATAACAAAAATGATAGCTTAAATAGATAATGGTGAAGAACCCAACAAACTTAACACAAATAAATGATATAAACAAAACATCAGCTAATAAGGGTATACAGGGCGTCCCACGGCCATGCCACATGGAGGGAAAGTACCTTAAATATTGTAGATTGGACATTTTACTGAAAGAAGACATTATTTGAATTTAAAAAACAATATAAACTGCATTCATAGATATTTAAATAATTACATGGTTGAGACGGGAATCGAACCCATTACACGAAAAAAATAATTATCCTGTAGCTTTATCATACCGATCGAAAGGCTTCATCATAAGGATTTTTTTTTGCTAAATAACATAGTGTCAGAAATAAAAGGAAGACCATGAATTTTAACATTTAATGTGAAATTTAGTTCAGAAAAGCTGGCATTGTCGTATAAACAAACAACTGACATTCACCACTTGAGAAGTACGCATCATTTCCCTTTTATGATTTAAGTGCATTTTGTGTTAAAAATGTTAAAATTCATGGTCTTACTTTTATTTCTGATACTATGTTATTTAGCAAAAAAAAATCCTTATGATGAAGCCTTTCGATCGGTATGATAAAGCTACAGGATAATTATTTTTTTCGTGTAATGGGTTCGATTCCCGTCTCAACCATGTAATTATTTAAATATCTATGAATGCAGTTTATATTGTTTTTTAAATTCAAATAATGTCTTCTTTCAGTAAAATGTCCAATCTACAATATTTAAGGTACTTTCCCTCCATGTGGCATGGCCGTGGGACGCCCTGTATAGGTCAGTTTCTATAAAATAATATGGACAGACATATACAGTCAGTTCAACTAGAAACACTAAAAAATATATTTTTGTACTGAAACTTTTTAATGATTAATTTACTATATACCTAAATAATACATACGCTACTTTTAAAAATGCTAATATTTATTTAACCATCTTATTCACAATAAGAATCCTATTAACATTAAACAAGTTGTGACTCTTATTTTGAGCCTTTCTTTGTGTTATAACTCTTGACGTGCGACCACGTGCGACCAATCAATGAGACTCAATCAGACTCCATTAATACTGACAAATCACTCCAATCAGCAATCTTGTTAGACAACGAGTGACGTGCTACATCTAATAGAAATACAGTTTTTGCTGCAACAGAAACCATTGCAGCTGCCGCAATAAATAACTTATCCTGTCCCTATCGATGGTCCAGTTCTCAATACTAGATATTTAAGGCCATATTTCACAATGGACAAGTACTACTTTATAACGGATAATAGATTATTTTGTTTACTTGCGTGATCTGGAATAAATGGACTTGGAATAAGACAGCGCCAAGAACATTGGAACTCGTTTTACTAGTACAAAATAAATAAATAGTGTTTGACATTCATACAGCGACATATAACACTCAGTAGCCTTGTGGTAAGCTCGAATATTGTGTCATAGTTAATACTTATTATTATTTAATTAAATATGTATACATTACTAGCTGACCCGGCAAACGTTGTTTTGCCATATAAATATATTTCCTTTAAAAAAAAAATTTAGGGGCGGAATACCCCTAACATTTAGGGGGATGAAAAATAGATGTTGACCGATTCTCATAGATACCGGATAAGCACAAAAAAATTCATCAAAATCGGTCAAGACGTTTCGGAGGAGTATGGCAACGAAAACTGTGACACGAGAATTTTATATATTAGAAAATAACCATGGAAATTTCTAGAACAAATATATGCATATCGTAAAGACTAAAGACATTTCTCACAGGGCGGGAATCTTAATTTGAACGGCCTTTCTAAGTTACTTAGCCTATATTTTTATACAGCCTAATGGGACTAAAATATTGATGCCATTTGATTTTGAATTTGGTCTCTTTGCATCTGCTCTGAGCTGGTTTATGCCACGGCGACGTACGTTGGTTGGCAGTATGTACAAATTGAACGTTGCTTTTTCTGTGGAACATACCTTTATACAACTTCAGACTATCTTTTCCAGATATAAAAGTTGGTCCATTATGCGTATTGACGAAATCTACGACGATTTCATCAAGTTCTGAATCTGTAAAACATCTTACCTAGTTCGTCGTTTTAAATTCGCACATGAAGGTTTCTTACTACTTATATCCTTATAGGACACTTATGGGAACCTTATAAGCCAATAGAGTCATAAAAATCACGAAAAGATTCGATCATCTATCCAATTTATGGCCGCACGTAGTAAGGATTGGTTTTAGGAACATAAATAGGGATATTTATGAATACGTTGCAGGTTATTAGATTTTTCTCAGTATCAACAAACAATTAATTTAGAAATTTCGAATAAAACAAATTTTATAATATTAAAATTAATTAATTAATGCCATTATATACTTAGTTCTATTCCTTCAATAAACCAGAATATTTCTGTAATTTGCACCGTAAGAGCCATACAGTCTGAAGTATAGAATGACGTCATCTATTTCACAGAGCTTCTTATCAAGTTATCAATTAGGTACTATAGAATAACGTAATGCTTCAACAAAACCTAATCAGATAAAAAAATTCAATCGAATTATTTGATACGTTTTACGTTTTCCTCAAATGCCTTATAAAGCCGCAGCGGGTTTCTGCGAAATTTCGTTTCTTGCAAATTGAAAGCGTTTTAATATAGGGTAAAATAAATACGTAAGTATTAAGTAATATACCTATTAGCCGCTTTCGGCAAAGAAACATAAGTTTCTTTGAACGTATTTTATTTTCTAGAACTCTAATTATTATTCAGCTTAATTTGTGTATCACTAATTTGTATATTGAGTACCACATAGTATGACGCAGTAGGCAAAAGTTTTACACTTTTGACAGCTAGCTGTCAGGAAAACAATCATAGTACCCATAACTTTACTTTTGATGTTTATGTTGCTGTGTGGATTGTTTTTCTTTTTATCAAATAGACCCTTGTTCAACCACAATCTCACTTATAGAAAGTGCCGATGTGGCTGAAGATGAATCACAAGGGTATAGAAGGTACCTTCTCTTGTACAGTATAAGTAGATACTTTCTTTGGAAGTGGATGGCTGGCCACGTATTAGTCATACCAACAGCACGTTGCTATGGTTACTGTAATAGGCTTTCGAGTTCAAGGTCTTTTTGTACTATCACTCATGCCTGACTTTTCATTAACATTTCTAAGAACTGCCAAAAGCTTGGTTCTGTTGTATACAATAGCTAAGGATAAATTTATGAAGGTAGGCTCTAGAGACCTCACCTAAGTATTTTAACTAATTCAAATCTCACCTTTACCGAGTTTTGCTTAACCATTTAAGGTTCACAGAGAATGTAACGTGTTAAACTTTCAAGATTTGTTAGCATAATTATGAAGTTTAATAAGAGTCTTAACGTAATATAAAATTACGCGATAAAGACGACCAGTTTACCAGCTGTTGTTCAAACTAGCAGCTTTTAAAATTTTTTGCGTGTAATCCGTTAGTGGACGTCCAACGCTACGCTCCCTTCGAGACGCCTAGGAAACCTTAATTGCGTAGAACATTAATTTATAGTTTATTTTAAGCTGTTATGACGTCACAATAATAATAAATTATTCAACAAACACCTACATTTTAGTTACTATCGCCTCCAAACACAATAGTTCACCTACAAACATTATTTACTTTAAAATATTTGCTTAGTTATTTACGATTCATTGGTTTTTCGCAGTTTCAATGCGTAACTTTCACTTGGCAAGGCCATCTAGATGTATATAATCTTTGGAACAACAGCGTGATTATGGGAAGTATATTCTAGAACAATACGTATCGTAGGCGTTTGTATGTTGCGTTTCTTGCCTAACCTGAAGCCTGAACCCATGTAATTGACTTGCTAATTAATTACTGCTTGCGCGCAACCAGTAACTAAGAACTCTGTGACATATTTATACAACTTGTAGTAGCTATGTTTATTGGTAATGAAGAAATATTCAAGGAACAACAGAATATAAAGGTAAAACTTAAGTATCACATTTCAGCTCGCCAACAATGGAGTTACTTAGGTACTGACAAGTTTTCAGTACCAGTAAAGTAAGGAATGCAAAGTTTCAAGGAAAATATTTTACACTTATTTTTTGTACGATACGTAAGTATAAAGTCGGGCCCTAAGTACAACATGTTTATGAGAAGAATTTGCAAAATAAACTTTTTGGGACTGGAATACAAAATCAAATGTAACTGAAAAGCACAAGGCGTGCTTTTCTCTCGTCTCGTTTGCCATACATGCTTGCCTAGACTTCGTCATAACTTCATTCCTTTTTCAGTAATCTAGAATTACAGCTACATTTTTATTAAATTACACACATAAGGTACCGATGAAGATGATGTTATAGGCAAACAAGACATTGCTATGCAACTGACGTATCGTGCTATTCGTAAAAGTACATCGCCTTGAAGTTGAACACATACCGTCCAAGGTCTCTGCAGCGTCAATGGACAATTCTGCGAATTAATTCTGGGCAATAAACAAGTCAGGGGGGCAACTGATAGAGGATGTTAGACCTATGTATTTGTCAGATATGTATAAGGTCTATGGAATAAAATAGTATAAATCTTCCTGGAAACATGTGTAACGAGTACTAGAATTTTGTAGAACTTAAAAATAATATACATACATAGAAATATATATATATATAATTCTTATAAAAAACATATCTATATATAAAACTTTGCCAAGGCTAATTATGCTGCCATCGCAAAGAACTATGCCTACTTGATTCTTGACTTGTGGAGAGATATTCCTCTGACAAAATCTCCTTATTCTGGATTCAAAATAAAATATTTTTATTATATAGGTCAAATAGAAAACATTTAAAATAGCCGGAACAAATATCTGCAGATCTTTCTGGGGATCTCCCCGTTAGAATCTATTTACAGGTTCGAGGGTATTCGGTATAATCACCACGCTTACCAGGCGGGTTGGTAATCGCAGTAAGTTATAAGGTGGAACGACTAATACCTTAGTCCGTTTGTCGATACCAATAGGAAGAGAATGGTGTGGTAATCTTAAGCCGGCACCACGCGTCAGTAAATAAACATTATGTGATAATGTTTCTCACGTAGTAGTTCTATAGTAGGCAGTATTTCTTCCGCGTTTTATGTATAGATAGTCCTTTTATATCCCGGATTTTATATATTCTTTATTGATCGACGGGAAATTCAAGAAACATATCTACGACCTATATATTTTTAAATGGCAACTGTTTTGTTTAGAACAAAGTTAAATAGGCTATAAATAGGTATCGTATAATAGTTTAAGTACAAGTAGAATTTCCTCGTAAGTTTTCCTTTTCTTGTTATTGTTATCATGTAAAAATAATTACTTATTAGGTAAGTAGGTATATTTACAGCGAACATGTTTTTCTAGAATCTAGATAGTTGGTGAATAGGTAACTTCTAATTGGTAAATCAAATTAAAATTGATTCCAATATAAAAAAATGGTTTTTGGTAAAGTAAAGTGTGTGGAATTCCAAACCTACTGATTGATTTATCTCACTAGAAAATATAAAGTTAATTTGGTTGACCAGCGGGGAAAAGTTAAATTCCATTCACCAAAGTTAATTGGATTTTAATTAAACTGGTTTTGGTCACCTGATAACTATTTAATCAGAGTTGACAATCTTTTATAAAATCCTGCGCAATTCAAATTGCGTTTTATTTTAACGGACCAACAAGAAGCGGCTTGACTTGCAAGTTGTACATACAACTCCGTACAAGAACTACAAGACATTAATATTGCCTATTAGCGGCTAGTATTATTACGTTAGGCGAGGTATTACAGGCCAATTAGAATAGAATTTGTAGGGCACTTTGTTTGTTATGATATCATAGTACATTAGTTGTCGTTTACTAGCGAGCTATGCTTGGTTGCGCGTGGACAAACTCTATTAAAAACTTTTAAACTTTGAACTTTATAGTGTCCCCGTTAAGCGTTTTTTTAAGGTACCACTAAACGTAAAAACGCGAAGGGAATAAGAAAATGGAACAATAATAAAGTTCATTCTTAAGAACACATAAACCACTTTAACAGCAGAAAACCACTACTGTTCTCTTTTCTTTACCATAATAAAACTATGTTGCCAAATAAAAACGTATTGTAACGCTCGTAGAGCCGCGGGAGCTGAGTATGTTATTTAATTTAAGTACAGACATTCTAGACCTTAGAAGATGTCTATTATTGAGCTGCATCAGCCGCATCTTCGTACACAATGTATGTCTAAAGTTCATGTGCTTTAACTACATGTACAGTCCGTAGTTCCGTACAAAGTCGTTCAGACTGCCCATACGCCGATGCCTACACTCTACACTCCACAGTATTATATGTATACTATAGTTCCGCCGCTATAACAGTGCGTTCCTGACACATCGCGATTGAACTGACAATGTAACTTTGTAATGGCGTTGCAGTTACGATAAAAATATTTTTGCTGTTTGTTTACCGTTTTAACAATTGATGAGCATAAATCTACATTATTATATAAATAATCAATGAATCTAATAATTTTGTGCCAAACTAAGTGTAAAATAGCTTGGTAAACAATATTTTTCTAAATCTATATTGCGCTATTACAAGGTTATGTCAGTACTTTATATTTGTAGGTAGTGCTGTGCTAAAATTAACAGGAAACAACAGTATCGTTATCTGTTACAGTTATATTTAAAAAATAATACGTTTAAGAATTTGAAAATAATGGACTATAAGATTTTATTAAATATAAAAATAAAACTACGACCAAACCGAACGCGCGAAAGAAAGTAGCAATTTTATATTTAGGTTTAAAATAATAAACCCCAAATGGTGTTATGGGCCGTCATTTTGTGACGCTAAAACAGCCGGTTTCCACTTAAATTACTAAAATATAAATATTAAATGATTCCGCCAATTTAAAACGAAAATAATCTTAAAAATAACGCGGCGGTTCATTTTGGAAGAACGGTTACGAACTCCTTATGTTGTGCCCATCACTAACGTGTCAAACTGACATTGTGTCCTAAACGCATTCACAGAGCGGCTATACTATAGAGCCGCAGTTTTCCTCGAATCGCTGACGTCATCAGCGCGGTCAACGCCTTTCAAATGTTTTCCTGCTGTTATGTATAACCTTGTTTTTCAGCAATAATTATAAACTAAAAGATACAAACTCTCATCACTTCAGTACTCAGTAACTTCTAGTTGTAAAGTACTATGCTCTCATTATATATTATCCATCGTGAATGTGCAACTTAATTAAGTTACTTAAATCATATGATGGTGATCATCTAGATATATCGTATAACTAGCTTTCGCCCCACGGCTTTGCCCCCGCTCTACACTCTCCAACAGAATTTTTTTTCCTGTGTTAAAATTTAGCCTATGTCACTTATCCATCCCTTCAACTCCACTTAAAAAATCACGTCAATTGTCGCTCCGTTTTGCAGTGAAATACGGACACACAGACACACCTAATATCTAGTACCCTAAACAAAATAAAAAATTAAGGATTATTTCCATAAAATCTTAAAAAATAAGAAAATATCAACCTAGGTTATGTTGAACCAAGGTTACATTGTGATCTTGTAATATTTTCTATACCATTTTCTAATTATTTAGAAAACTAAAGTGAAAGTCAATCACTATATTATAAATATAAATAAATAAATATTGCTGAACGATTCACACAGCAACATCTAGCCCTGTGGTAAGCTCTAAGCTTGTGTTACGGTACGGTGCTAGATTTTTTTATATACTTAATTTTATATTTATGTAAATAATCTTAAACAGATTACAACAGGTAAAATTTTATAAAATTTATATATTTTACCAGTATTTTTAATACTTAACCCTAAATTAAATTTAAATTAACTAGAATGGATATAATGTTTTAAAAATTCACTACAGTACAAGCTGTGTGAATTTTTTGTAAGTCAACAGCTAGAGTGCTTTTCCACAATTTTTTATTAACAACTTTTCATTACCTAAAAGGAAAAGTTATCTAACAAATTTTGCACACAGATTTTATAACTTTTGTTTATTTAAGAACAGTGACTAATGTGCGAGATAAGATTAATTTTATCATCTTCATTGAAACCTTATCATTTTACGACGGAAATAGATAAGTGGTTTGTAACAACAACAAGTAAATAGATATTAAACCTAAGTTTTTCATTTATTATATAAAATCACACATAAATTGCTTTGCTGCCTCTGAGTCTATGTTGGACATGTATAACATTATGTTAGTACATTCTATTTTTATTTTATTAGAAAATATATTAAAAAATATATAAACAATTTAAAAAACAAGCTCGACAATTAATAACAGAACAAAAGCAATACAAAATATACTACAAAAAGTCACATAAACTAGACTCAATAACTGTTTGATATAAACACATCAGCCTATGGTTGCCTGTCTATAAATAAATAATAATCATATTATTATATGTATTATAGGTGAAATTTTTAGGGTTTGTTTTAAAAACTTTACATAAATAGGTTCAAGAAGTATATTGCAGTAGGTATCAAATTACTCCAATAAGGGTAAGTGATATTGAAAACACAGAACAATATTCAATAAGTTGAAAAAATATGTTAGTAATAGTTGTTTTATAAAAGTTGATTTAAGTGTTATGTTTTTCACGTGTCTGAATTATTCCATTGAGCTCCAAAACAATAAAAGATACCATGAAGATTATGAAAAATTGCAAATGTGATTAAAATTAAATGTAATATAGCAATTGTATTGAAATGTACTCACCATAAGAAGCGATCTTGAAGTGGGCACTGATGATACGAAGTCATTTGTAGAGGAACCCTGAGAGGATTGGCTATCTGATGAGAAATCCGAGTGGTTCGACTGGCTATCACTGACTTCCAGCTTCATTGTCATCAGTTCAAGGCACTACTTGTTCACTATAGGTTCAAAACACGACAGTGATTTACGTAATACTTTTTAACACAATAAAAAGACACAAAACTTTGTCAAAACAACACAATTCTTTGATTTCTTCGCTCGTTCTCGTTGTGCAAGATTAATTTTGACAGATCAAACTGATTGTTCTATTGAATGACAGATTGTAGTGTGACAATTTAGCACCTTTCGTTTTTGTACGTAGAATAAATTTTACAAAACAATCTACCCACTAGTACCAAAAATTAACACAACAATGGTGACTCATCATTGCAGTTTGCATCAAAACGTTGGATGGATGACGTAGACAGTCATCGCTGTGGGGATGCCCTTTAGCAAGAAATTCTTTCTTAACGTGGTTCCAAAAAGCCTTAACAACCAGAGAATAGCATAAAAGCCTGTCGTTTTAGATCTGCGTTTCACTATCAACACATTAAATCAAACGGTGATCTCATGTTCTATTTATAGATATCGCGTGATATTCAACCAATAGACGCATGTTCTAATATTATGACGTCATGTTATTTCAGGAACTTTCAGAAGACTTAGCAAAGCCTATGACTTCGCTTTACTTTTGTATACCTTCTCTAAAACCAACGATCTGATTACAGCGTTAAGTTTTGTTTTACGCCCACTGTGGGCCTACCCTCTTTCTCCAAATATAATGATCAGCAGAATCTATAGTTTCCGAGTCCACATGCTCATTAAAATCATATTTTCACAAGAATATAAAATTAATAGAATCCTAATTAAATTAGTATTAGTATAGAAGTTAGCGCGGTGCGAACCCTTTTTTATTTATATAAGCATATCAGCCTTTTGTTAAAATAAATTTGAATGAATACCTACCTATTACAAAGACAAATTAGGTTTTATATTCCATAACTTTTTTGATTGTTATTAGAATAATCCATTCAGTTTAGTGAAGATGTTATTGTACAGTTTTTTTATGAAAGATACAAATGGTACAATAATGGTATTGTGGTTATGCCAATGTCATTTTTACGACAAAGACAATTGGACAATTGTGTCAGTTCACAATCAGCTGTTTTCAGTAGAACGAGCGAAGCGTGCTGGCTGTCTATTTTGTTTGTTGGTTGATGCGTGTTAAAGAAAAATAGTTTACAGTCTACACATACACAGCTCAAACTGTTTAACAAAAGATAAGCCTCTGTTTTAATTGCTACTGGTAGCTGCATTATTCTGGAGGTAATCAATAAATATTGCTGGACAATTCACACAGCAAAATCTAGCCCCGTGGTAAGTTATAATAAGTAATAATAAGTGGAAACCGTGAACTATCACTAGTTTTATTTAGTTAAAGAGTATAATTGCTTCTTATGAGGAATTCTTACATCTATCATATAGTCCCGCTAATCTTCTATGCATCCGTTTTCATCCTAAATCACTGAAAACATTAGTAACTTAATTAGTCACAATGAGAACTGAATGATGGCAAAATTTTAATATCCTTTTCTCCATCTTTTTCAGTATCATGTCTGGTAAAAAATGCAAGCATTGTGGGTCTTCTGACATAGAAGTAGACCCTGCCCGAGGCGACGCTGTTTGTACAAACTGTGGTTCAGTATTGGAAGATAATATTATAGTTTCCGAAGTTGAGTTTCAAGAGAATTCTCATGGAGGCACCTCTGCTATTGGCCAATTTGTCTCTGCAGATTCTAAAGGAGGAGCCACTGGGTTTGGTAGAGGTATGTACTATTACTTTATGAATAAAATAACATTGTCTCATAAAAAATAAATTAAAACTACAGTTTAAAAGATAAGTTATTAAAATTTGGTTTGTAGAAACAGTATTGTATTGTTATTGCTATTAACTATTTCAATGTGTTTTGCTGTTGCAGCTTTCAATGTTGGTATTGGTCAGGAATCAAGGGAAGTTACATTAAGGAAGGCTCGAGAAGGCATTACCCATCTTTGTCAGCAACTCCGTCTCAATCAGCAATGCATAGATATAGCCTGTAATTTCTACAAAATGGCGCTGTCACTGCATCTCACTATTGGACGTCCAGCTAGCCACACACAGGCAGCTTGTGTCTACATGACATGCAGAACTGAGGGCACACCTCGTATCCTTTACATACATAAATATAATATAATACATGTATAATAATGAAATTTATAAATATAAATGATTTATAGGCTCCTGAACTAGGATAAAGTGGTGAAATAATTTCAAAATCAGTTTATTAGATACAGATTAACACTCAAAGCAATACACACACCTACAAGGTTTACAGAGGTAATTTGCCCCTTTAAAATTATTATTAACTAGCTTTCCGCCCGCGTAATTATATATATTCCCGTGGTAAAAAGTATCCTCTATGTCCTTCTCCCGGTTTTATGCTAGATGTAGCTTAGAACCGGGAGAAGGACATAGGATACTTTTTACCACCAATTTTCAGTTAAATCGTTTCAGCCATTCTTGAGTTATAAGTGGAGTAACTAACACGACTTTCTTTTATAAATAAAGAGAATACGCAAGTAAGCATGGGTAGATGTTGATACCTACTTTAAATCTGAAACAAAAAGGTGACCTATTTTAAAAATCCATTAAAGCTCCTCTGCAAAGCCATAGGCAAATATCAAAAGTGTTATGGTTTCCTTAGCAGAACACCAGATTTACTCATTGATGTCAGCGATGCAGTGCCGATATGCTGTTATCAACTCGGCAGAACCTATTTCAAACTGGCAAGAGCTCTGTGCATCAACATTCCTCCTAATGGTGAGTGCTAGAAAATTATTTGATATTTTTAAAAGAATCTTAACACTATTGGTGCTCAAGATGTAAACTGACTCATGTTGTGTGGCATCTAGCTTGGGCATGGGCAGTTAACACATACACCACTTGCTCTTGGTGGTGCAGCCAGCAGAGCAACGCCGCACCATAGCTACATGCCTGTGCACAGTCAGTGTATAAGCATTACGCGTTTAATCATTTATGTTGTAGTATCATCTATCAATTCAATATAATGATGTACATAACACAACTATGAAACTAATTTATAGCTTTTAAATAATGAATAGCTGGACTAGAAGCTTTGAGTCTCGTAAATGAGTAAATATCAGAAATGCATTAAATAAAGTGTTATTATATCTTATACTATAAAATGGTGGGTTGTAAAAAAAACAATCACTTAATATAATACTCCTATATTTATAATAATTGGGATGATTTGTAATGGGAAAGGTTAGATCTACATTCTACAATAGAGAGCTCTTTACAACACCCATATCACATTCTGAAGGTACATTCTTATTCACTACAATTCCAACAATCTATACAATTCAATCATCATTCAAACATTCAAATAAAACAATTTCCATCTTGGGAATAGATAAGTACGAAATATTGGGTACATCAAAAATTTATAAATATTTGCAAATTGGGAAAAGCTAAAACACTGCCCTGTCATACTGAATAGTAGTTCCTTGGGCGAGATCTGGTTCTTTGTCAGTCCTCATTAACATTTGAGTTTGCCAATGTGGTATTCACAGTAGGCCCATAATAGATCAACTCAGGGATCTGTCCCCCTTGAACTCCAGTGCCGTTTGTACTTTCTGATGAACAATGGAACTGAAATGTCACTGTGCCCATGTAGACTTCACTCAGTCCTTCTTGGCCAAAGTAGCTCAGTTCACTGCCATCCAGTATAGCTGATGCAGTATAGGAACATTCAGGTTCAATCTGAATGGGGTTCTCAAAGTAAACATGGAAGGTATTACTTGAACCATCAGAGAAGAACTTAGTATTATTTTCAGCCAGGACTTTTCCTAAGCGCTTCAGTTCAATCTTAACATTGTAATCAGCTGCCCCATTTGATGATCCATATAGTCCAAATCCAACCACAAAGATTCTTTTGTCAACACAGAACTGTATGGAATCACATCTACCTCTGTATCTCCACTGGTTACTTCGGTAGGCACAAGATTGAAATCTATGGCATATCTGAAAATGGTTAACTAATTAGAACACTTATCATAAATATGAATAAATAGTTAAAAGATAATATCTATTTTAAAAAGGTACCTGAGCTTTGAGTCCATTTCTCTGTTTGATAGGATAAGACAGCTGTGGTTTAGTAGCAGCAGTGAAGTGTAAAAATATATCAATGGTCTCCTGAGGAGTCAATATTCCAAGTTGAGCAGCACTGTTAGCAAACTCCTCTAATGTCATAGTAGGAAATCTTATGAGATATATGGCACTTCCAAGCATAGCCCTCTTATTATTTGGTGTGGGTTCAATTTCCCTTCTCACACATTCAGCTTGTGCCCAAGTAAGGGCAGCCTCAAATAAGTTAATCTCTTTACAGTTGAGTGTTTCTCTTGCTAAAACCGACTCTAAAGTAGACACATCAATGTCGACAAATCCTTCAGAATTCAGTGACATTTCCGCCTAAAAATAAAGCTCAATTTAGGATAGGTTAATTAAAACTGCAATACAATTTGTAAGATTCTTTATTTGTATCTTTTTACACATGGAATGATTTTACAATAAACATGCTTGACACAACATCAATTTACATACTAGTTTGAATCTAAGCAAACTGTATTGCAGTTACTTATGTTAAGCCTAGACTCTTGACTAGAAACATTTAAGTGCTCAATCTGGTTACAATTAATCACAAATCAACTTTATTTAAATTACATCACAACCAAATATTTCCTAAATAAAAAAATATTATAATAGCTCATTATAAAGTCTAATTTATACAGAAGGGCAGATCAAGTTTCCAAGAACACAAGCAGTGGAGTTGTGCAAATAGATTTCAACATTTGAGCATATATCTTATATCCTACGAGTATCATGTTTCTTAGTTGCAAATGTTTATACTTTCTTTACTACCCGGACTAGACATCTGACTGGAAGTCCCAGAGAGTTCCATAAGCAGACTATTATATGATGAGGATTGGTTTAAGCGGATTGTTGCTAAGTTCTCAGTAGATTCACATACCTGAGCATCAATCACTTCCCAGCATCTCTGCATCAGCTCTGGTTCCTCAAAAAGCCTTGACTGACTTAACAGCAGGCAAGCATTCTTCGCTGTAAGACTAGTTTCCAAATAATTGACACATGCTTTGGCCAAATGTGGTACAATGTACTTCTTTGCAACATAAAGAGTTGATAATACTGTGTCTGCCTCTAGTTGGATCTCATCACAATAGATATATCTAAAAAACAAAATTGAATTTTATAGTAAATGACTAATGACTAATAAGTCAATTAAAATGTCTACTTCTGGTTTATATGTTTTCTTAGCTGCCAGTTTATCATTGATATTTAATTTAAATATACAGTAAACAACAACAGCAGAATTGAACTTACCTCAATAATGTGAGAAAAGCTGAAGGTTCAACATCAGGTACTTCTATCTCATTCTTGCACTCAGCTAATCCTCCATAAAACATAGCATAAAATACAGAGCTAGCCGTGGCTAAAACATATTTATGAGCTGGTATTTGTGTGTGACCTGGAATGAAAGATATTGCCATTAAATTTCTATGAATATTTTTTTTGTTATTATTTATTTGCGATCAGTCTCTTGACAATAAACAAATCAGTTGTAGAGCTGTTGTCGGGTTAAGTGTTCACTCCATTGAGTAAGCTACTTATTCATTCATAACCCTTCATGGAGTTTTAAGATATCCTGTCTCTTAATTTCTATAAATAACAAAATATATGTAAAACAAAATTTTCGCAAAAATAATTTTTACTTACAAGGGCTTCCAACGATAAATGTGATATCCGACATAAGTTGGTTGTTGAACATAGCTGCATTTCTTTCTCGGACTGTTGGTTTTGTTGCCTGCCAGTTAGGGTCCACGGTCGCTGACCCCGGTGGCGGTGCTGGCGAACTCGTCGGCGATGGGCTGAGGCTAGTCGACCCGCAAGGGGATGGTGGCCCACTGTAGCATTGTGACACCTGTGTCCCAGTCTCACGCTGCGATATTGTATGTGGCGGCGATAATGATAATCCCCAACCATTGTTGACATTTTCAGCTGCAAACAACAACATTACAAGGTATCAGTTTTATCGATCGATACTTGAATTATAAGTTTTAAATAAGGCAACACTTGGAAGGCAACGCATGAATTGGACTGTCCGATACCGTAATAAATTCACAGGCTTTGTCAATTAACCTACTAGTTGACCTTTAGGACGTAAAATACATAATACATACGTAGAAGACTGACAGGACGTATAAAATCGATATAGCTCACCATTCATCCATGTATTCGTTTGAGCAACTGACATATTGTCTCTACCTTCCTGCAATCGTTTTTGAGGTTTAGCAATTTTTCTTGAACACAGATTCGACATTGTTGTAACGTGTTCTGATAATTTTACAATTCCAAGCGAAACGACATCGCGAGCGCGACAGAAATCAATACACAGAGTCAGCCATATTGTTTAATTAATTCGAACGCAAGGTTACCAGCTATGTTGAAAAGTTTTCCCAAACGACAACAAAAAAGTTTTATTAATTAAAATTATATTTTGGAACTTACTTCTAATTGGAAATAATTAGGTAGGTATTGTTGTTTTATATAAACAACAGACTGCTAGATTTAAACGAATTAAAAATAACATTCAGTTTTGATGTCAAAATAAAAATATTTAAAAAGTATGATAAGTTAATCCATCATAACAATAATGTTCTAGCAGTGTAGTGTTAGTTACAGCTAGAATCAAAATCAACCCATCTCTTTTAATAAATGTCGTCAAAGCGGGGAAAGGATTACAGGTTATTTAAGGCGCCCGTTCTCAAAACGCAAAATTTCATTGCTGATTCATTGACACTGTTTGTCCTATTTTCCCCATTGTGAGTCTTTAAAATAGTATCATTAGGCATTCATTATCGTTATTCATCATGTTCTTGAAAATACTGAAAATTAATACTCAAGTATGGTAGTTCTGGTTTTAATGGCAACATTTATTAGCTATCTGGCTGTCAAAGTGACTGCGCGCCATTTTTTAAACCAACCAGTTTTCCTTGAATACAAACAAAAAGGTTGTATTTTTATTATCGAGAACCAGATTCGGATTGGTTCAAAATTCAAATACTTGCTTCCGTACCACGCATTATTACCTACATTATGTAGATAAGTAAGCCAATGTTTTTACCTAAAGTAAATACAAAATTTCGACCTGGCTTGCTCTTACTAGGCTACACATTTTGCCTAAATTAATTATTTGTCATTAGTTAATCCACAGATAACCCCCATATGAGTTAATCAATTCATTGTCAATTCATATAAGTACCTAAGTATTGTAAAAACAACAAAAAATTAAATGTAAGTAAATAGTGTTTTATGTTAGTGACCCTGAATAATTTGAGTAAATTAATGTTAGTCTCCTGGAGAATAATAAAAAAAAATACCTAGTTGTTAATGCATGAACAGAAGATAAAAAATAAATAAATATCGCAATAATTTCTGACATCAGGGTTACCCCCAACGTAGTGATTATATTCTCTTTGACCCCCCGTTATCCATAGGGTATTTACGTACGACGGCCTTACTGACGTAAGTTATTTATGTAGGTATGTACCAATTATATTTCGTTTGGAAAAAAAATACCAACCTACTTTAATTAAGTTGCAGCATCATCACCAAGCAAACTGATCATATCGAGCTGATATAGTTCTATCTATTATTACTAGATACTTTTCTGTACTCACTAATATTATTGCATACGTACTTATACATTTTACAATACAAAGTCATAATAAGAAAATATCTACTTAAGAGGCCTATTACGTGAAATCGCGAAATTGTTCGGTTTTCTCGTCCTAATTCTATGGTTTGCGTTAGTTGTTTGATATTACAATTACATCTTTATAATAGTTCGTTTTCTCCTCTACAAAAGTAGTAAGAAACATTTTAGATAACTTGTTTATATATTGAGTAATAATCATTCTCCGGATACATGTTTCGTAAAAAACGATCGAAGACCTGTTTTCTCAGCTCTAATTTGTAGATTCTAATGAATATGGGCGATAAAACTATTTTTTATTATGTTACGTATATCCTATTCTTCATTTAGAGTAGAGTACATTTTCGTTAAATGCTTTTATTCTAAAGATATACCGAATTTAATATCGACCGAAAATGCTTCGAAACAAACCTCAATAACTCCGAAGTTCTAAATCAATGGGACGTCATATTTATATCAAAATATTTATCAACATTTGCTTAAACTATGATATTAATTTTAATTTGTAGAACGGTTTTGGTAATTTTTTATGAATAAAATAAAACTACCATAATTTAGTAGTTTTTTCATTCAGCCGGCTTTTTCCATTTAGTACCGCGCGAGCGCTTGTCGAGGTCGGACCTATGTCGGTTGATCTTGAATAAAATATAGAAATATTTCGTAAAATGTCAGTGTGTGGGACTGTCAATTGCTGTAAAAACGCTGTTAGTGTGCGTGTATGTGTTATTGCGATACTACGACCGACATAAGTTGATCCGTTGATAACGATCAATTGTTATTTTTATTGATAACGGTCAATTATTGTTGTTGCTGGCCTAAGAATTGTACCAAATGTTGCTGGCCTAAGAATTGTACCACATCATTGTCATCTTGTTTTACCTTATTTATTTGGAGGTTATGCTGTAGGATGTGGATTGCATATCTAAAGTTATCTATCCTAATTAAAAAACAACAAGGCAACTTTTTTTGGTGAAACCGTCCAACGACTAAATGTAATTATGCCTATGATTTTTTTAGATTATGACTAACTTGCCGACCCGCCGACAGCTGCGCTTGCGTTTTTACGTTATTTACTAGTTTATGTTTTATAGCCTTTTTCGATCATTTTACTATCCAATACTGAAATCATATTTTAAATCGGACCCGCGGTTCCTGAGTAGCACGTTCAAACAAATAAACAAGCAATCTCCTCAGCTTGATAATTGTAGTATAGATTTCCTTAACCTCTCAGCCGTGAGGCATCTAAATGACGAATTGTCCGTATCTGTGGACCCCATTACAGGACTTGTCACAGATATGGGTTTGAGCACTAATTTTTGTGACCTAGGTTTGGAAAAACTTGATTTTCTCTAAATTTAGTTGGAATCGTGTAAAACTACAGTTACTTTTATAAATGAGATAAATTTTTGCAATTTCTTATACCACTTTCACTTAAGTTTGATTATCATAGCAACTATTAGAGGTGAAATAACATGAACCTCCAAGACTTGACTTTAATTTTCTTATAATTAAAAAAATAAACGATTGGTGGTAGTAATATTGTATTATTTTTATGCTATCTTATATATATGATAAAATTAAAAAACAAATAGCATACATTCCATACAAATTTTTTTCAGTGCAGTGAATCGCGCAAGTGCTACGAAACTAGTCACAGATTCAAACAAGAAATTTCATTTTTTTTTGTACCACAGACATGCGATTTTTTATGTGAGAGCGAGAGTCAGTTCATTCTCATACGATTTTTCATGTGTTCGATAGAGTAGGAACTATAAGATCGCCAAAATACGCTTGGAACTGAGCCTTGTGATCTTAGCAGTTGCGGGTCCTTTGACAAGACCATCCACGCAAGCGGCAAAATTTTCTATGTCCGTTAATGGAACGCTCAACGCTTGAGAGGATAATATTTATTACAAAGAAAATATTCCGTAATTTTTTGTTCTTATTTTTACCGAGTATCCAATATGTAAACAATAAATAATGTACCTTTCTAATAAATATATTATTTATTGTAAACATTAAATAATTGTACCTTTCTAATAAATACAGGGCGTCCCAAAGTTATGGGCCATGGAGGGGAAGTACCTTAAATATCGTAGATAGTGAATTTTGCTCAAAGAAGACTTCATTTTATTTTTAAAAGTAAGTAATTCTGGATTCATAGATTTTCTAAAAATTACTTGCTTTGTCTGGGAATCGAACCGACTTACATGTAGAAAAAAAAACTCTATTTTTATGATACCAATCGAAAGAATAGCTAAAAAATAATAACTCTGCTTAAGTAACATAGTATTTTAAAAGAAAGGAACAACGTGAAATTAATTATTTTAATCAAATAAAAAACATGAAACATTTTTTTTGTAAATTAATTAATTAAATTACTTACTTTTTAAAATAAAATGAAGTCTTCTTTGAGCAAAATTCACTATCAACGATATATATGGTACTTCCCCTTCATGGCCCATAATTTTGGAACACCCTGTATATAAAATAACACCCCTATTCACGTTCGCACTGCTGGGATAGGGACTTCTCTCTTGACGAGATAGATTAGGCCTTAATTCACCACGCTGGCCAAGTTGGTTTTTTTTAATATAAAAATTAAATATTTTAAATAAGTTCGTAATAAAATAAAAATAAATAGTTTATCAAAATAAAAATATAATGGGAATTATTCAAGATGACATATGTAGATAAATGGATATTCTACATCTGTGTATGACATATGTAGATAAATGGATACCAATAAATATAAAAATAAATATAAAGTTCGAAACTACAAAAATAATACCTAAACATAATTAAAACCTTCATTAACGAAACTTTTATTTATTCAAACACAAATATACCATCTAACAAAACAAGCAACTTAAATATAGGTAATATAATTTATTTGTTTTGTTATAATTAGAATTTGTATTTAGTCCGTTCAATTTAGACTTTCGAACTTACATAAAGTCCCAACATTCGACAAAAAAAAAACATTTAATTACAAACCTACACACCAAATTTCAGAAGAATCGGTTTAAAAATGAGCCCATAAGATGAGATGAATGAGGACATTTAACTTCAATAAGACTATTTTCAGTTTTATTCTTATATATATAATTATTAATCATGAATGTTTTAATTTAAAATTATGTACCTACTTAATTGATTTCAAATAATCAATCAGATTTAAAATAAATATTGATATTATTAAGATAAAACATAATTGATTCAAATATTGAAATAAAAATATCGAATATTTGAATTTAGGAAAATATATTAAACACCTATCAATTAAATAAAAACATTAATATAATAATTATTTCGGAATGAAACTGAAAAAAAATCCACTCAATAAAATGGAATTTATTCGATGCCATTTTCTACAGATCTAAAATAATTATTAGTATATTTGTATGTTTTAGATCGACGAAGTATCAAGATCATTTAGTATTTTTCATAGAATTCGCGTGACGCGCCGGTCACGTGGTGCATAAAATATCCAATTTCGCAAAACTTCGTAAAGTCACAAGGCTCTTAATTGTTATAGTTTCGCTACATGACTTATGTTTCCTCGTGATCTTGTACCTAATTATTTTAACACTATTTTCTATATTGTCAGTGGGTATCATGTGGTAGGAGTATTTAAATCTATGGTGGTAGGTAGGTAAGGTACCATGACATAGGAAAACTTCCGAACGTGAGATTTGAGTTGGCGCTAACCTTGATTGACAATTTGTCTATGCCGTGGACGCCCTCTCGGCGCGGATGGCTCCTGACAGTTCAGCTCGGCAAATCTTCCATCCTCGTCAATTAGGCTCTCGAAGAAATCCACGCTGTTATTCATTGAGCGCTCTTGCTGTTCACACGCATACCATATGAAACTGAAACAATGAAATGAAATGTAAACAACGCAGGCAATCTAGTTGGCTTTGGATAGGATTGCCATCAAACTTGTTATAGGTATCATTATCAATCATCCTATTTTTTGGACCCTATTTGAGAAGAAGCACACTCGATTTTCAAAAATGCTGTTGGCTTTGGATAGGTTTGCTAACAAACTTGATACCTATAGGTATAACCTGCGCAATTAAAAGTGAATTCTGTAAATGGCGGCGGGTAGGTATGGTACGGTTGGCAAAACAATTTCTCAAACAGGCCGGCGTCACGACGAATTTCCCATACAAACATAATACCAAAATTATTTGTAATTCGAGCATATTTCCACGGTATTATTGTATTATTATTATCTAAATAGTATTTTTATCTAGGTCCCTACAGAGTTTTTTTTACAAAATACTTATTTTAAATGAAATTATTTTTTTAGTAAAGTAAAGTAAAGAGTTTAAACAACTTTGCGTTATAAACCCGGCGCTTTTATAAAGGTCCTCAATGTGATCATTCATACGAACGCTTTTAAATCACTTTCGTCTCGTCCCTCGCTTTAGAAAGCCGTGGGAATTTTTTTTTGCTAAATAACTAGCTATAGCGATTTGTGTTGCTAGAAGAAGAAAGAAAAAAAGGACATTCTGGGTACATCCTCTGAATGAACAGAGATACTTAAAATAACAGTTTGTGACACTATACGAAGATTCGACAAGTATACAAGATTTGACGAATTATTGGAATATTTCTACTAATACTCATCGTACTAATCGCAGCGCCGGCGTTTTTTTAATAGTGTGAATAATAATAAAAAGTTTCATACGGCCTATTACCAGCACTTTTCGTTGAAAATGCAACACTGCTTGATAAAAAAGCGTCGCGTTCTAAAATCGCCGACGTGTGAACACGTACTTGGGTATGCCTAAAACGTTCAAATAGAACATAATTATTATGTTCTATTTGAACGCTTTTTTAACGGACGTTAAAAAAGCTCTCGTGCGAATTAGGCCTGACTGACTATTTTTTTGTAGCGCGTACTTCACTGTGTGAGTATAGACAGCGATAGAGAGTGAGCGAGAACGCATGCGAGCGGACGCCATTTATAATTCGCTTCTATATGTGCGCAGGTTATATCATTCAATCAACCTATTTGTAGGAGAAACACACTCGATTTTCAAAAATGCCGTGTGAAAACTTTCTATTATTTCTGTTAACACTTCCAATTCCCACGTAGTAATTTTTTTTATTCATTGTCAATATTTTCAGTGTCACCATCGTTATTAGGTGTTGACAAAACGTCGACATCATTTTCACCATTTGTTGACTCTAACTTTTTTATAGATCAAGCTTTTAACGTAAATTTTTAGTCTTTGAAGACTCACCAATTTTGATTTTTTTGTAACCAACGTATTGTTGACTTCGTTTCGCGCACTTGTTTCACCGATCACAGGAATCAACTCAATGACAAATTAATGTTTTCCTAAACGCGCTAATATTATGCCCGTAAGTTTAGTACTGCAAAATTTCAGAGCGATTGAACCCACGACCTTCGAATGATAAGAGGTATCGGTCTCTGCCAATAACACTGTTGGTAGTTATTAGTTACCTACCCATGAGGTGTGAATAATACCAAATCGAGTAGGTACCTACCTAATTATTCTACTTCCTGCTAATATAACTATAAATATAAATACAAAAGTTTGTAAGAATGTATGGATGTAACTTTGTGTGTTTGTTATTCTTACACGTTAAAACTACCTACTGAATGGATTTTAATGAAAACACATACTTACTTACGGTAATTTTTACCGTGGGAAAATTCACTAAAACGCGGGAAAGTTAATCAAAACGCGGGCAAAGCCGCGGGTGGAAAACTAAAGGACTACCTGAGAAGTATACTTACTCTATCAAACAAAAAATAATTTTGCAGCTCGATCCTGGCGTCTTTGAGTAATCGGTGAAGATGCATAAAAAATAGATTGCGACGATCAATTCGTCCTCCTCCTTTTTTGAAGTCGGTTAAAAGGTAAACAAAACATTTACATAATAATTATAAGATAAGAGACTAAAACTGAATAAAAAATTAACTTAATTTAAAACCTGTTCAGTGTAAAAGGTGAATCAATGTGCAACTTACTTTTTATTACGCCAACTTGATCTTGAAATATTTACGAAACCGAATATAAAACTGATTATAAATATAAGAAATATTGTTTCAAACATTATTGTAATATATGCAAAGTTTTATGAAACCGGCTGTTTTTTGTATTACGAACGTCTTGCACGGCACAAAGTTACTTAAATCTGCATACGAAAGTCGCAAATCCCCAAATATTTTAGCGAAAGTTGAATGTTGCGTCGATTCATTCAATTGGTGCTTTCTATTACGTCTGCTTCATTCAGTGATTACTACATAATATGACTCAGAATTCACAATTTATAAATATTATTATTTATTACAATTAAAGAAAAAAATGTTTCGCAAGTAATTGCGGTTTTTCGGTTATCTACATTTTACAGTTTCGTCGTAGTGAGGAATTATTCGGTGTTCCAAATTCTTGAGAGCCTAATTGTCAATAATTTTTTCTAATAAATGAAAAAGCTAAATTAAAGTAAAGTACCTACTGTAGGCACACAATTTTACTATACCTACGACAATATTTTATTTATTTATATCCTGATTTAATTTTTAAACGCGAAAGAAAAAGCGAAGAAGATGTTGCTTAGTAATATCCTCTTTGATACAATGCCCAAAAGCTGTGAATTAGTAAAGAAACTAACAAAAATAAACATACAACTTCCGTTGATGTTATTAGGCGATTTTGCCAAATTCGTCCTACGGATATCCGGGCCACGTTAATAAATTTGCACTGCTTAAATTATATGCCATATTAAGGCTACAATAATCATATAAAATAGCCGTGTTGGCTAAGTGGAAGCATGCTCGACTTTAATTCCTAAGGTCGTGGGTTCCAGTTCCGCCGAGTACCTCTGGATTTTTCTTAATGAAAAATTAATGTGCGCTTTAAAACACGTGCTCTAACGGTGAAGGCAAACATCGTGAGAAAACCGGCATGTTCTGAGAACTTTGAAAGTTTGAATAAGGACATAGGTACATTGTGTCATTCACCAACCAGCACTTGGCCACCGTGGTGAATTAAGACCTTATCTCGTCAAGAGACGAGCCCCTGTGTCCCAGCAGTGGGGACGTGAATATGTATCATCTAAGATAACTAATTGGTAATAATCCTAATCCTAATAAGGTGTTTAATATAGGTTCATGAGATATTTTTTTTTACCAATATATTTTTAATTTATAGTGGCCACAAATCAATATAATGTATAATAATAATATTAAATATATTTATTCATATATAACTATAACCTAATAACTATATTAGACCTTACTGTCCAAACATAGATATTTCCTATGATATGGTGGAGTAACATTTTACCATTTATCTGTTTGTAACAAAATTATTCATGTTTTATAGTTCTTGACTCAACATTGTGCTTATTATAATATATTCAAGGTCTAACGACTATTTATTATTATAAAACGCAACTTGCGAAACGATTTGTTGTATGAGAATTATTATAATGTCTTTATTAAATACTAGTTAACCCGCCCTGTGCTTCGCCCGCTTTATTCTCATGTTTTCTCACCCATTAAACCTTCCTTGGGCTACTACGACTATTTTAAAACCAAATACATCTAAATCGGCCTAGCCGTTCGAGTTATAAAATTACAACTTAAATTGTCCCATTATTGGCATATATTTTATATAATCTATTCTAATGCGCTCTACACACCAAAGCCGGCGGCCCGCCGGCACAGCCCGGCGGCCCAACCCGCCGGCCTTATTTTGTACCATGATTGTACAAAATAAGGCCGGCGGGTTGGGCCGCCGGGCTGTGCCGGCGGGCCGCCGGCTTTGGTGTGTAGAGCGCTTAATATATAAAATATGCTATGCAACGATAAAGTTACATCAAAATCCATTTATTTGTTTTTACGTGCAAGACTACGGGTAGATGGTATTAGTATTAAATTATCTACTGATCCAGTTATAATGAAAAACAGGATTGCTATAAATAAACTGTACACAACACAAAGAAGGCCTTTCAACTTAAAACAACCGCTCCGGTATGGCTTTTCAAATATCTTGGAAAGAATATGGACCTTTTCAATATAAAATAAATATTTATATGCCTAAAATATCAATTTTTTGAATACAGTTTAATTTTACACAGAAATTAAATACATTTTGAATTTGTCGATGTTGTGCCGACCCCGACACATAGTGTGGGAAAAGGACAGGAAGATGATGATGAGTATGTAAACTGCAATTTTAGCACTTTAAGGCACAAAATTATAATGTTTTAATGACCGGAGCTGAACCCGTAATAATAAATCATTAACTGATAGATAATACCTGATATTAATTACTTGAAACACTAAGGCCGTTTAACATACATGTATGCAATAAATAAATAAACATAGAGCTATATATTGCATTATTTATTATGATGAAGTTTTATTTACGAAGGTGTTCATCTGAGAAAAACCATTAAAGATAGGGAAAATGTTATTGAATTTAAACGTTTTATGCGTGACTTGTAATCTTTACGATGCCTGGATATATAATTTAACTTCCTATTGGTTTTAGTTTAGTATCGGTACTACTTTATGTCAGCCCTTGACTAGAAGTAGGAAGACACTAAACTTGTAGGATAATAATTTATTGTACGATACGTAGTAGAACTAAGAACATTTAGCGTCTGAATCGTCTAGCCCTACAGTAATATTACAGGACGAACAACCCGGTTTAAATGTTAGACTGATTAAATATTTGACTAATCTTAAAATTTGGAAAAACATTATTATTTTTACAAACCGGTAAATAAACAGCACGAGATCCGTCTTCGTGAAAATCCACCTCAACAGAACTCTTCCTAAGATCACGGGTAACTTCTTGGGTGTCCTCACAGGCTTTTCCTTCATTTCACTCCGACAGGACACCAGACATACCCATGTCCATCACTGTCCTTGAAAAACACTTTGACACTGACACTTGTAATTGACACAGTATTTTTAAAAGTGGAATTATGTAGACTGCGTCGATGCGTTCGCCTGACTGGTCGATGCCGCTCTGAACGCGCGAATGCCGGTCGACTCTTGCGCAAGGCCAATAGGGACACCTGCTTCTTTCTATCAACTAGTGCAATACTAATGAAAGTTAAATGATGACATTTTTATCAAATATAGAGCATTGGTAATAATGCGCAATCGTGTGTGCCGTACCGAATTGATACGAATACTGTATGGATGACATTGACCGTGTCATCTTATCGATATCTGCTATTTCATTATCATCATTTCATCAATCTAGATGTTCATATTGTTAATACTACACTTTATGCTTATTTGCAGCACAATAGGTAACGGTAGGTTTATTCGAAATTTTCAAGTCAAGCCATATTGTATTAATTTGACTTTGAAGAACGTTTTATCTTAAAGTTTGATGAACTTAAGTGTTTATGTAGGAATTCAATGTAAGAGATACCTTTTCTACCTGTTATGGTAATCATTAAACATATGTTATAAAAATATTGTATCTAAAGTAAATGCCAAATGAAAGCGAAGAATAAAATATACCTGTGTGGATAAAATTTGAGAGATATTCGCTGTTCTTCCGATTTCCGATATGTTTAACCTTTACTCCGCCAGTAGTAGAAGGTCAATAGCAATGCAATTTTCTGACGTGAGGGCCTATTGAAGAGACGAGGTCACTTATTTTGGCTTAACGACAACTCCAAAGTAGAAGAACTTCCTTCCTAATAACCACGCAATATTGCCGTATTTCTTTGTACAGTCATTATTGAATCACAAATAGACGCGCTGCCCAAAACTCAGAATTTAGACTTAAAATAAATACATAATTAAATAGATAATAATAATGAATAAATAAACTTTTAGGGTAACAGATTTTTATTTGGAAAAAGGCACAAAAAACTGATTTTATATTGCAGGAAAATAACATTTAGGTACCTACGGGTAATAAGTAATTACATTTATCAGAAGCAACGACGAGAACAAAAAATAGTAAAAAAATAAAAACACAGTCAACTTCGATGGATAAAAACATTTACATTGTTTGTTTGTACTTACCTGCTTATAAATAAGCATAATGGCAGTAACACATACAACATTTGCAAAATAATAAGGTTGTTTACTTCTCCACAGCCACTAAGTTGAATTGCCGAAATTAACTAAATGTTGTGTGTATCTAAATAATAGTCTACTTAAACAATTGATTTGCTGTTAAAAGTGATTTAGTCTCGAGGGTTCTGATCTGACCATATTTTTATTTTTTGAATTTTACATGTAAATAGGTAACTATACTTTTATTTCCATGTCCCAAATTATTAAGACTATATAACACCATAATGTAAAATGACGTGTTGTTATCCTGCGAAAACGTTCAAAAAACAGCATCACACTCCATAAATGAATGTAAATAAGATCTGCTATTTTTAAAACGCAACATTTCAACTCATTTCGGGTCCAGAGTTTCGGAGGATTAAGGCCTAATTTCACAACTGATGTCGCAATGGTTTTTTTTTTGCATTTGAGAACCCAATGCCTATGACCTATATTATACTAGACTTAGACTCAGCCAAAGACAATAGAATTAACATTTAATTTCATCAATATTAATAAGCAAAATAAGTTAGATTTAGTGGTCATTGCTAAGTACTAACATTTTTATGCACAAGGTCACTACGTTTAGCGACGGATACTTACTGTTAATACTCACCTTATATTCACTAAACAATAGGTACCTTTGCTAGCTAACGAAATCGTAGCACAGTTTATTGTGTAGTAGTAACCATTGCTTAAAGTTTCACTCCTGAGCTATTAACAATTTACGCAGAATTAGATGCCCCTTCTATAATAATCCATTACACGATAGAACAACTAATAGAAATAAATTATTATTCCCAATAACAACCTTGTATAAAAGTAGTACTGAAATACTATATATTATTTAAAAAAAACAAAAAAAAATTATAACGCGGGCGAAAGCGCGGGGCATAAAGCTAGTAGAAAATTAAACAAAGTATATTTATTATAAGTACTTCATGCATAAGTTTAAAAAGTAACTATTATGTGCTAAAAACAATGCATAAAACATAAATCCAAAGAAAAATAAATAACCAAAATAAAATTATTAAGTTTGGAGCGTGAAAAAACATCCAAATCAAAATAAACACTCAGAACTATTTTCGTATTTTGTGGTTGCTACTACTGGGCCGGTTCGCCAGTTACAACTATTTGACTAACTAATGAGTATCATGACTAAAAAAAATAGTAACGAAATGAATGATGCTGCCATAGACAAGTCATAGATAAGCTAGAGTAGCGCAAGCCACGGACGGTGGGCATCAGTATTCTGACGACGGCAGAACGGGACCATAAGCAGACCATATACATGCCGCTGCATAGTTTACCTTTGTTCAATCTGGATTCAGTTGCGTTGTCACGTCCTGGGTTTACTTCTGGGAGTATCGATTGCACAGAAGATTTAACAATTCAGACATTACAATTTAATGGTATTTTTACATCTTTATTAGTTTTGATAACGCAGTAGTATTCTTTGGAAGTTTCTGCTCCAGTCTCTTATTTATTAATTAAAACAATCAGAAAGGCAAACTCTTTGTCTTTCTCTCTATAATTCTTTCTAGCTCAACAATAAAATCAGGACCCACTGGTGAGTTAACCATTTCACAGTGTGAACAGGTTCTTTCTACCTCATCAATCGGTGTCCATTTCCAAGTTACGATTGGGCCAATTAATGTTTAAGCTTAACAATCAGTTAGCGTCTTTTCTATAATCAAAGATATTTATAAGATGTAAAATAACGGTATGTTTAAGTTGATATTATAGATGCGACCTCATTTATCGTTATGGAAAGATAAATATCTTTTCTTAACGTATTTCTTTTAAACGTTATCTGGACTACTAAGAAACATTTCAAGACCTAGGTAAATCAGCCCTCCCGTTCTCAAGTTTTAGCGAAACTAACGAACAGCAATTGATTTTATATATAAGAGAAGAAAAATATAAGTAGTTCATACATTGTTGTGATATTGCTGGCTGAATGCTTGTTAGACCAGGGTTTTTAATTTTTTACAAGGAAAAAAATAGTAGTAGAATGAAACCCATTAGAAAAGGAGGGGAATATGATAAAAATGAAAGGAAAAATAAATTACGGTCGATCTGAGTTCGGGAAGTGGGAGGGGGTGGGCTTTTAAGGGGAGAAAATGGTTTATCTCGATTTGCGGTGAAACTACAAGTCCTATGAAAAAAAGTTATATGGCACAGTTGTAGGTAATATAAAGATCTACAACTTTTAATTCACAACTTTTTTACATAACGTCAAAATGTATGTGAAAAATTCAAATAACTAAGTTTTTGGTTTTTTATTTCTATCTTTTTCAAAAACATTTTATTGTCTACGAAATTTGGTGAAAACTTACCTATTTATGTCCCAAATCCACTATAATTTATTTGAATAAAAATATTAATTTTTTCACCTTATTTTGACTTAATTACTAAAAAAATAGACCAATTTTCAATCGAAAATTCACGTGTCAAAATATTAGCTTTTTTATAAAAATCGGTATGCTGTTTGTTCATTGAAATCTCTATTTTCTGATGGTTAAGAAAAATATATACATTACCATAGTAAATTTTCTCAGAAAATGCAAAACACCGAAACAAAATTTGTATCATTATGTACAATTGCATCATAAAAATGTGATTTTTGCAATTTTTATTTCATATAATTGCTTATAATCCGACTTATTGCACATTATACAAACAGATTATTATATAATAATTATTATTATATAGTCTGAAAAGACAAAATCATATTTTTATGATGCAATTGTACCTAATGATACAAATTTTTGTTTCGGTTTGTGCATTTTCTGAGAATATTTACTATCGTAATGTATATATTTTTTTTAATTATCAGAAAATAGAGATTTCAATGAACATAAAGCACACCGATTTTTATAAAAAAGCTAATATTTTGACACGTGAATTTTCGATTGAAAATTAGTCTATATTTTTGAAAATTAAGTCAAAATAAGGTGAAAACAATAATATTTTCAATCAAATAAATCACAGTGTATTTGGGACATAAATAGGTAAGTTTTCACCAAATTTCGTAGAAAATAAAATGTTTTTGAAAAAGATAGAAAAAAAAACCAAAAACTTAGTTATTTGAATTTTTCACATACATTTTGAGGTTATGTAAAAAACTTGTGAATTAAAAGTTGTAGATCTTTATATTACCTACAACTGTGCCATATAACTTTTTTTCATAGGACTTGTAGTTTCACCGCAAATCGAGATAAACCATTTTCTCCCCTTAAAAGCCCACCCCCTCCCACTTCCCGAACTCAGATCGACCGTAATTTATTTTTCCTTTCATTTTTATCATATTCCCCTCCTTTTCTAATGGGTTTCATTCTACTACTATTTTTTTCCTTATTTGACCATTTTTGAAGCTAACTGCACTGGTCTATGTGTATTATCCAAGGAATGATATTAATCTTGTTAAGTTTTATAGTTTAATGTGTACAAGTTTTTTTGTTACAGGTCAGTCAACTCGCATGAAATATGTTATTGTATTTGTCTGGGATAATTTTAGTCATGTCGTTGTTTACAATTTGCAGGGTTTGAACTCACGACCTTCTGAATGAAAGTGAAGTGTGGTCTCACTGAGCCAACACGGCTCTACATTATAGTAATAATATTTGAAAAAATATATGATCAAATCAAAACATGTTTTCAAAATCAGAAATGTCGAACTACGTATTATGATTACTATTTATATAACAGCTATTAAAATGGTAATAGACCAGTATTAAAATTGCGAAGTTTCTGCTCTCCCATTTAATAAGAATCTGTGCTATGACATTTTTCTATATTAAAATTTGATCTAGGTATATGGAAAAAAACCTAATAAATAAGCTTTAAGTCCTTGAGGTCCGTGTTACTTTATTTTCCCGATTTCCCGTCCTTCTCCTGGTTCTAAGCCATCTCTCCACCAATTTTCAGCCAAATTGATTCAATCGTTCTTGAGTTATAAAAAGTGTAACTAACACGACTTTCTTATGTAGAAAGATAGATAAATACGGCATTTAAAAAAAATTACCACGAGAATACTGTCAAAACGTAACGTTTGTATAAATTTTAATGCACCAGAATTTTCTGAAATAAAACCTAACCCACGTAAACCGGCATCAAACAATTGTGCAAATATTCATTTTATAGTTTAACTTAAGCATTGTTCTCAAAATGTTTCGTTAATTAAATCTGTTTGCATTACAAAGGAACTATTGTGATGCAAAAACTATATAACGATGCTATCAATTTAATTATGTGAAACAGAGGCTTTCCTTGAAATAACCATGTAAATGTAACCATATCCACAAGTAACTTTGAAAATAATGAGAACTTTGGAAAATCTGTAAGTAGGTACCTACATTTATTTTGTAATTCCACGTCTTAACCTAACTTAGAGAACAATTAACTATGATATGTTACGACTACGAGTAAAAGTCACAATGAGTTAGGTGCTCGGCGCGTTTTGAACCCACGACCTTCGGAAAGCCGCCAACTTAGCCAACACGGCTCAGCAATGGTTCGGCGCGGTGTGGTCGAAACACAGTGATTTTATCCTCAAGAATTGCAATTATAAGCAATGGAGGAAAACCACTCTTCTGCAATTTCACCGCAATTCCCAAAATTCCCGTAACAAAAACCCATAACCTGAGTTCGAATGCAATTATTCAATTATATATTCCGTTGTGCAAGAAATGTTTCGCGAATCGACGAAAGCGTATTCGTGGTTAATCATTGTTTTTTATTAGTTTCATGAAATCAGAAATCTCTTTTGTTTACGTTCAGTCCATTATGAATCAAATGAAGACGAGCATAAGGTGCTGAATTATAAATTTGGTTGAATGTTGCGTATTGGTGCGGTAATCCTTAGTCGGAAAGCGGAAGAAATTTCGTTGCGTGTGTTAAGGTAAAGGACAGCTTCGCTTGGGGTTTTTACGTTATCGACTTATACAGCCTTTGATAAATTAACTATTCAAGACTGAAATAAAATTTATAATTGGCACCGCGGCTCCTGAGATTAACGCGTTCAGACAAACAAACCCTTCAGCTATTCATAGATTAAATTAATCTACTTTATATTCTTAATATTCTTTTTAATTCTTATACTTTATATTCTCTTATATAAAAACCTCAAAACCCCGAGGTCACTCCGTGAAGCCTGTGAAGACCCCAGGAGGATTTTGTGCTTTTGGACGGAGTTAGGCTGGTTGTAGGTACTAGCAAATCTCATCACGCACAATGGACCGCCTTTGAGTCTAAATGCGGAAAACTGAGCCATTCTAACTAACTAACTATTCTCTTATATGTCTTGTAACTATGTAATACCTACAGTATGTTCTAAATATATTTTCTCGGTAGAGCCACCAACATTGACACTGAGCATTAGGTACCAATTGTTTTGCTTCGGCTCTACCACGTTGGTGGCTGGTAAGAAACCTGATCTGCATTTATATTACTAGTAAAAAGGTAAACACCTTCAGATTGTGATAATGATAACCTGAGGGATCGTGTATTTGTGCTAGCCGCTATGTTATGAATATACATTAAGTATATAGATGTACTATTTTATCTGTGGACGTTTCTGAGTGCGATGTGTTGACCAAAAGGAGTGAAGTTTGTCAGTTTGCCTTACCCCCCTCCTTGGACCAGGCGACACTTGAACACCAGCATATAAAGTATATATATTTTAGTATATATTATAAAGTTTTAATTTGTATGTATGTAAGTCTAACTAAAAGGAACATATTTATATTGGCCTAGGAATAGATTTATAACATCATTACCTGTTCTCTGAAATAAATGAATAATAATATATATTGCCAAAATTATCATTATTAACTGTATAGAAATGTATATCGAGATAGTTTTATATGTTGCGTGGTGTCCACTACATCATTAGCAACAAATATCCATTTTACATTTTCCCTACTACTACGCGGAAATGTTATAAAGTAGGTAACTTTTCTTCTTTATTCTGTTACACGTAATACAACACTAACAAGGATATTAGCAAACAGTTGCAAAACTTTGCTTACCGTTTATAGTAAATGTTTCCGTATGATCATTGATTGTTTTACAGTCATAAAAACCCGGCCTTCACAAATCACAATACCAAATGTAGGTACATGTGAATTTGTTGGAACTCTATTTCCGAGTCTACGGGACGGGCCTGTTCACCGGTTACAGATAAACCAAGACCTTTTACGGAATATACATAGGTAGGTATGTATTGAAAAAACCTTTTGCCGGCAATGAACACATTCGTTAACAGGTAGAATAATATAGGCATGGAATTAAAATTATTAAAATTTTACGATTGGCCAAGCATCTTTTGTAGTTTATAGTTTTGTGAAAAACAAATGACCTTGTTTTTTGTTCGCAGGGCTATTATCCTACATTTAATGCACTTGCAATGATACTTACGAAGCATGAATAGATAAAATATTTAAGTACTGCTATTATTCACGTCGTTTCGACATTTATGATCAAATGATCATCGCTATGACCGCTTGCAGGAGCTAAAATCGAAACTAAGATCTATTGATTAGAATTAATCATGCTGGGACCCAAGGACTTCTGACGATATTTGTGGTGCAGCGGGCGAATGTCTGCCTGCGGCGCAAGAGGTTACGGGTTCGATGACCGCCCCGGGACAAAATTAATTACGATCTGCAAATTATGTATTTATTCCGAGTCAGGGTCCGGGTGTTATATAGGTGGTATACTCGTATTAATTTATTTATTTACTAGCTTCCGCCCGCGGCTTCGCCCGCGTGGAAATAAAAAGTAGCCTATGTTCTGTCTCAGGGTCTAAAGATTGTCTGTACCAAATTTCATCAAAATCGGTTGAGAGGTTTAGGCGGGAAAGCGTATCAGACAGACAGATAGACAGAGTTACTTTCGCATTTATAATATTATTAAGTAAGGATTTAATTTAATTTTTTAATTTATTTATTTATTAAGGTGTGATATATGTATAATAAAAAAACTATCTATGTATGTATATTATATTAAGTAAGTACCTAGGTATAGCACCCGCAACACGTGAGCAAGTGAATTCACAATATAACTAATATTGTACATTTTGGAGATTCATTAAGAAAGTCCTGAAATAAAAAATGTTCCTCGCGTTCTGACTTCTTTCGCTTCTATTTACGCAGTAAAGTACTGTATCTTTTACCTTAGAAATGGTCAAAAATCATAAAAACCCTAATGTTTTGCAAAACCGTATTGTTCAAATGTTAATACATATTTCTTTTTGCTTCAGACCCATGCCTGTACATCTTGCGGTTCGCGTCTCAGCTGCAGTTCGAGGACAAGCAGCACGAGGTCAGCATGACGGCGCTCCGGCTGGTGCAGAGGATGAAGCGGGATTCTATACACTCCGGCAGAAGACCTTCGGGGATATGTGGTGCTGGTGAGTCTCAAGCCTCTAGCTAGACATTACAATACAAAAACACTTTATTGTACACCCAAACAAACAAATATAACAAAGTAACAAGTACAATGGGCGGCCTTATCGCTAATGAGCGATCACTTTCAGGCAGCGTTTGGATGAAAAGAGAGCAAAGAAATGAAAAATTGACGAGTGTGCGAATACATAGAAAAATATAATATTTTTATTTGTCTAATATTTTTTTTTTATAGTAACAAGCTGACACGCCCGCGGCTTTCCATAGTATTCTCACCTTTTAAACCTTCCCTGGATTACTTAATAATATTTTGTCAAGCAGGTAAATCGTCCCGGCAGTTTTAGTGATTCTCACGAACAGCAAATAATTTATATTTAAATATACATTTGGATATTGACTAAACCAGAATGTAAAGATTTTCTGGTAATTTATACTGGGTGGCGCAAAAGTACTGGCACTAAAGAAAATACTTTTTTTTTTTTATATGACATTTTCTGTCATTTTGTTGTTGAACATTGTGTAGTGAACAAATGTAAAATACACTGAAAATAAACATGGACCGTTTTACTCCCCAAGAACCAAACGAATTGGGGCTGGAGCACATCTGGTTTCAACAAGACGGCGCTACAGCATACACAGCGCGCGACACTATGGACTTAGTGAGGGACGCTTTTCCAGGCCGAGTTATCTCTCGTTTTGGCGATTTGCCTTGGCCTGCAAGATCACCCGATCTGACCAGTCCAGACTTCTTTCTTTGGGGTTTTTTGAAAGCTCGGGTGTATGTGAACAAGCCACAGACTCTCGCAGCTCTAAAAGAAAACATTCGTCAAGAAATAACGAACATATCGCAGGAAGTGTTACGGCAAGTTATGCAAAATGTCATAAATAGGGCTCAAATGTGTATCAACTCTGGAGGTCACCATTTAAAAGACATCATCTTTAAATCCTAATGGTACGAAATTTAATGGCACAAATATACATTTAAAAAATCTAAATCTAGTTTTCTAATTTAGAAAAAATGTTATAGCTGAACCAAATAGGGTCTTTACTTTTGCGCCACCCAGTACAACCTACATAAAACTTTAAATACTTAAATTTCGTTAGTAAGATAGACATAAACATAAAACGTTCCGAAACATTACATGAAATAGGTATATAATTGCACAAAACTTTTGTAACGTGATGTAAATGATTAATTAATAAAATATGTTCGATAGACATGAGTATGTAGCTATAATATGCTGATGCTGACGCTATTTTAATTGGCGTAAATGTTTCTGTTTTAATGTCATGCTTTTATAAATATAATTATGGAAAAAACTCACAATAATGTAAGTTTATCAGAGCAAAACAGAAACATGGACGCCAATTAACATTGTATTAATATTGTGAATAATATGATGTCATATTTTCAAAATTAGGGCCTGTTATACGAATACATATTTATGTAATAGATAATCTTAAATTATCATACATACAGACGAACAGGGGAGGCTTAGCATTATGGTTCTAATTTCATATTTAGGGTACGGAACCTGAAAAACTAAGATGATGTTAGGTAGCTTCAAAAATATCTTTATCAAATTCAAAATATCAATAGACTCTAAAGTGTTCTCTAACCGTGATCAAATCATTAGCACGTTTTCGGCAATTTGGGTACTAGGTCAGTGTTCTCCAATATTTGCCTTAATGGTTGTAGTTTATGCGTAAACTGGCAATTCATGAGTCAGTGTTTGCAATGAGGGACCTTGGAGGTCGTCAGCTGTTTCACTACCACTGCGGGACCGGTTATCTTAAGTGGAGCAAGTGGTTTTGACATTTGCGTGATTTATGCAAATATAGGTAAAAGGCCAGATTTCAGCTGGCTGTGAATTCATAATCTGCTAAAGGAATATGCATAGATCTAATATTACGTTCGCTTCATCTATTCTTTCTTATTTAACATGTATGACAGAGATAACTAAATTGAATCAAACATTTTGTTACGTCCTGTTACGTCGATTGTAAGGCTATGGTAATGTGGCAAATCCCAACATAAAAATAATAATAGCTTTTTTACTTCCAGCATTACTAATGGCTGGGCGCCTTCACGATTTCAACCGAACCCCAACAGATGTTGTTCGAATAGTAAAAGTCCACGAATCAACGCTGCGCAAAAGACTACTAGAGTTCGGAGATACCCCGTCAAGTGCACTAACGCTGGACGAGTTTATGAATGTAGATCTGGAAAAGGAAGAGGATCCGCCGGCGTTCAGAGCTGCTAGGAAGCGAGATAAAGAGCGGTTGCAAAAGGTATTGTGTTTTAACCCATAATACATTACTTTAAGATGACAGGGCAATGTTCAGAAAGGCGCTATTCTTATCTAGAGTTCGAAGGTACTCCGTCAAGTACTCTAACGCTGAACGAGTTTATGAACGTAGATCTGGAGACAGAAAAGGGTCTACCGGCGTTCAGAGCTTCTAGGAAGCGAGATAAGGAGCGGTTGCAGAAGGTATTGTGTTTCATTCTAGATTACAGCCAAGGACGGAAAAGCGCTATTCTTATTTAGAGTTTGCAGGGGTATCTCCAATAAAGTGCATATATAACCTGCGCACATATAGAAGCGAATTATAAATGGCGTCCGCTCGCATGCGTTCTCGCTCACTCTCTATCGCTGTCTATACTCACACAGTGAAGTACGCGCTACAAAAAAATAGTCAGTCAGGCCTAATTCGCACGAGAGTTAAAAAAGCGTTCAAATAGAACATAATAATTATGTTCTATTTGAACGTTTTAGGCATACCCAAGTACGTGTTCACACGTCGGCGATTTTAGAACGCGACGCTTTTTTATCGAGCAGTGTTGCATTTTCAACGAAAAGTGCTGGTAATAGGCCGTATGAAACTTTTTATTATTATTCACACTATTAAAAAAACGCCGGCGCTGCGATTAGTACGATGAGTATTAGTAGAAATATTCCAATAATTCCTCAAATCTTGTATACTTGTCGAATCTTCGTACAGTGTCACAAACTGTTATTTTAAGTATCTCTGTTCATTCAGAGGATGTACCCAGAATGTCCTTTTTTTCTTTCTTCTTCTAGCAACACAAATCGCTATAGCTAGTTATTTAGCAAAAAAAATTCCCACGGCTTTCTAAAGCGAGGGACGAGACGAAAGTGATTTAAAAGCGTTCGTATGAATGATCACATTGAGGACCTTTATAAAAGCGCCGGGTTTATAACGCAAAGTTGTTTAAACTCTTTACTTTACTTTACTAAAAAAATAATTTCATTTAAAATAAGTATTTTGTAAAAAAAACTCTGTAGGGACCTACATAAAAATACTATTTAGATAATAATAATACAATAATACCGTGGAAATATGCTCGAATTACAAATAATTTTGGTATTATGTTTGTATGGGTAAATCGTCGTGACGCCGGCCTGTTTGAGAAATTGTTTTGCCAACCGTACCATACCTACCCGCCGCCATTTACAGAATTCACTTTTAATTGCGCAGGTTATAGTAGTTGCAAGTCACACGTCAAATTACGTTCATAAAACGTTTTAAATAGATGTTGAAGTGTAAATAGTACCTACAGCAAATGTTGGCACCCGTGGTAAGATCGAATATTTTTTATTATACGTGGAAAAAACATTAGTTCATCTCATTTCCTCAAGACTTGATGGACATTATCTTTTAAAGGAAATATACGGCAAAACATAATACTTATGTTCCATCCCTGATAGACTTGTATTATTTACATGAATCCTTAAATAACGAAGGTTTTTGTACAATTCTAAACCGGAAACTACTGAGGTTTACTAAATTAGGCTGCGTCAATGCTGGAAGCGGAAGTGACAACTTTTACTATATTATAATTTAAATTTAAATTCTAATTATATTTCCGCATTAGAAATTAAATACATAAAATGTAAATCAAACCGAAGAACTAAAATATAGAGGTAGATGAAATACCTACACAAGAATAGAGCCAGTTTCAGCGGTTACAGATAAAGCTATCTAAAAGATAAGTACCAAAATGTGTAGTTTATCTGTTAGTATATGTTACGGATAGGCATTATCAGTAACCGGTGTAACAGGCCTTAAGACTTTTTTTTCATCTAAAACGTGTTATTTACTTAAGAGACTTTAAAGGTCGATTAATGATATCACTTCGTAAAGCGTGTTTAGTTGTCAGGATAGTAGACTTTCATTCCCAAGGTCGTGGAAACCATCTACGTCGACATTTTTCAATATTAATATCGAAATTTTGATTTGCTGTTTAACGCTTTCATGTAAAGAAAACACCTATTTACCTATTATATTACTTCATCGTAACACATATTACGGACTCTCCCACACGGCTTTTCCCACTCAAACCTATTGTGATTGAAAATATTTATTGAATACTAGCCGACCGCCAACAGCTTCGCTTGCTTTTTATAAAATATAGCCTATAACCTTCCTCGATAAATGGACTATCCAACACTGAAAGCGTTTTTTAAATCGGACCAGCGGTTCCTGAGATTAGCGCGTTCAAACAAACAAACAAACAATCAAACTCTTCAGCTTTATTATATTAATAATATAGAAAAGATCCAATCCAAGCTTATTTCTTTTACAAGAGCTCTTCGCCATATATTCAGAAACATATACCATTTCAAGCTCGCAATCTTATCTACAATTACCCACTATTAAAGCCTACTATGTTTATTAATGAGAAATAAAGTAATATAAACCGTAAAACCTATTATGTCTTGTGGGATTTGGCACAACCTTACTTTTGTTCGACAGTAAGTTGAACAAAAGTAAACATTAGTTTCATTTTATGAAGCAATCATTGGAGAGAATGGCGTAAAATGTTCGTGGAATTCCAATAATTTCAAGGATAGAAAATAAGTAAACTATAGAAATAAAAACAATTTAATGTAACGCTAAGCGAAAAATTTACCACTTTGCATAAAATTAAACTCTAGTCTGAAGGTGGGAATTAATTGTGAGTTTGATTATTTAATGTTAGAATGTCACTAGGTAGGTATATATTTATGTGTTAATTTATGCAAATCGCACCTAACAAAACAATGTTGCGCAGTTGTTTAGTTTAATTGCGTGATAATTGATGAAGAAATTGAATGTCATTTACCTACATTATTACTAAACTGTCGCAATGTATATGTACCAAAACCTGACTATCTTACCGACCGCGGCTACGCCCGTTAAATACAGTTTTTCCGCGTAAATATTGTATTTTCCCGCTGTAAAAAGATGCATATGTTCTTCTCCTGGTTCTAAGCTATCTCTCCATCGCATTTTCAGCCATTATAATGTTGAAGTACTTCTGTGCTGTTCAATTTTTATTTGCTAATTAATTATCATCACAACACACATACCTAATGCATCTCAATAAGCAAGGGTCTCTTATTAGGGTGATTTAAGTTTGTTATTCTATAAATAAATATTTTAAACATTATTTACTCGGGAGATAAATAAACGAAACCCGAATACTTTGGTCTTATACCTACATAATACTCTTGACTTATCATTACTTCTTAAAAAGTATTTCATTAGATGTTTGCGCAAATCAAAGTTTCATTAATTTGTGTCTATATTAATCTTTATTTGGGTTTTACCGAATACAAAAGGTTATCAATTTCACTCAGAAGGTCAACTTTACCAATAATCATGTATTTTGCTGACTTGTTCTTTGTTATTTTTTGTACTCCAAGACTAATAACGATGAGTAAGTTGTATGAGTGATTATTTTGTTATTGTGTAGATTTTTTTTATATAGGCTTCTCAATAAACGTATTTTTACAATTGTTTAGTTATATTGCGGAAGTCACTGCTATAGTTGGTAATTGGTAAAAACCTATGTGGTGGAAAAGTTTTGAGAATAAAGGACTTCTCAGTATGTGGTTAGTTTTTAGATGTAAAGTAAAAAAAATAGCATCTTAAATATTTATTACTTATTTTTATTTAAGGCTGTGGATTTTGTTTGATAAATAAATAAATAAAATCTCGTTCAATTTATATGTTAATTTAAAAAGTAATACTTGAAGTTTATTTTTGAAAAACAACAGTTTGCTAATGCGCACCATTCATTTGTTCACACTAATTTCAAAATAATGAAAAAAAGTGTCGTTCATTAATTTTACGAATATTTCATGACTAAAATCAGCTAAATCAGCCTAGCCGTTCCCAAGTTTAGCGAGATCAAACTAACAAACAGCAATTAAATTTTATATATGAGGTAAAGTTCTTTTTACAATTATGTTTAACGTGGTAAAACTTAGTTATAGGCAACCTTTTTCGTCTTGACGCGTAAAAAATACAGCCTTAACGAGTCGCAGATACCTACTTTAAACAAGGCTTGTAGACCTTGGTTTACTTACTATAAAGTACGGAGCACTAAGAAAATATATTAATTAGCCAATGTTTACAATAACCGCGTGAAAATTAATATAAAGAACTCATTAAACGTTTGCGATTTGTTAATATAATCATGAATATATAAAATAGATATAAATAATATAGCGCTTAGGAGCTTAGCTGTTATGCTAGTTCTACATCAGCATGACTAAAACAAAGATATACTACTACGACCTTTGTGGCGCAGTGAGGAAGGTCTGCCTACTACGCAGGAGATTGCGGGTTCGATTCCCGAAGTTTGAAGGACATGTGACTTTCACCAGCCCGCACTTGGCTTGCGTGTTGAATTAAGGCCTAATCTCTGTAGTAAAGAGAGAAGTCTCTGTGTCCCAACAGTGGACACAAATAGGGGTGATTATGATGATGATGACTCATTGTCAGGTTAACTTAAAAGCTACTATAACCAGCCACAACTTGATTACAATTAAAATGGTAAATGTAAGATTAAAGTTAGTCATTATTATTATTTTTAGCTAATGGAAGAAGAAGACGGAGAGAAAGAGTTGACAGACTTACAGAGGGAGATAGAGTTTCACATAGAGAAGGACTGCAAAAATGTCAGGCGAAGTAACTCGAAGTCCTTTCCAAGCACACCGGCCTCTGTAATGTTTGGTAATACAATTAATTAATAAATATATATTTATTTTATTATTTTAGGAAAAAGTTACAGCTAACACAAGCAAATAATACCTTGATTTAGCATTAAAGGCCAATTACATGTTTATATGTATTACTCGATAGTAATATAGATAGTATAATCGAAGTCGAGTAATAATACGCGCGGACCGCAATCCTCACTGTCAACTCTGTGAGTTTTGCGGTCCACACGTTGATTTTTACTCTACTTCGAGCTTTACGGGTGCTAGATTTCTGATATACCTACTTAATATAATATACAAACATACATATAAACAGTAATACGACCAGCAGAAAACCAGCGCTGTAGTTGCTCATGTATAGCTTCTGCAGCATATGCTGAGTGGGTGACCGATTTATGTCTTTTAGTTTTATTCTTTTAGTTTTAAGTTCATCGATTCTACATTTATTTAGAAACAAATAAAAATATTTTATTCTTATTATCCATTTTATTTCTTTAGTCAATATAGAAGCCAGCACACTTAGTTATGTTAAAAATGTAATATATTTTCCATTGATGTTGCAGACGATGCAGACGACCCTGACTCTGAGGAGATACAGGCGTCCATGTTCATAGAGGACGACACCATCAACATCATCGGCCGGCTGCAGGAGTGCGAGGGACTCAAGAAAGAGAACTTCAAAGTTGATAAGGGACTACGTGAGTAACAGTCAGATAAAAACAAAAGATGAATACACTTCATATTCACCCCAATTACAAACTCTTTAGCTTTATAATATTAGTACCTATAGATATGAAAAAAACTCTTATCTATTGGTACTAATATTATAAAGATGAAGTTTGTTTGTTTGAACGCGCTAATCTCAAGAACCACTAGTCCGATTTCCGGGTCTTTAATCCACTTAATTACTAAAGTTTTATTCAATACTAGTTGACCCGCCCGCGGCTTCGCCCGCTTTCTATAGTTTTCTCTAAAACCTTCCCTGGACTACTACGAACATTTCAAGACCAAAACCAGCTCAATCGGCCCGGCCGTTCCCGAGTTTTAGCGAGACTAACGAACGGCGATTCATTTTTATATATAAGATTACTTAATAAGCTTAATTAAGCGAAGTCATCACCTATTTTTAAAAGACAGCTAAAAGAATTTTACTTGTCAAAACTATAATAAATTTACTTGTCAAAACTATAATAAATTTATGTTTACGTAGTATATTTAACATTCTTATATAAGTATTCATTAGTGTATTGTATTATTTGTATTCTATGTCATATTATGTATTATGTTATATGTATTCGTACACCCGTCAATTTTTTATTACTTTGCTCTCTTTCCATCCAAAGGTTGCCTGGAAGAGATCGCTCTTTAGCGATAAGGCCGCCCATTGTACTTGTTTCTTTTGTTGTTTCTGTTATTTTTGTTTGTTTGTTTTGGTGTGCAATAAAGTGTTTTGTATTGTATTATTGTATTGTACTTTAGTTTATTCCCAAATATTCAGTATGAATAGAAAATTATAAACCAACCCAATGATAAACTATTGCGTAATCACTTAATAAGTACTGATGTTTAATCTATTATATTAACTTAAACTTGGTAAAACATAAAATAATAAATTTGAAATCTTAATTCCAGGTCCAGACTTAGCAGTAATCGGTCTAGGAGCTGACAGACAGCCAGAGCCAGAAAAACCTGATAAATTCATAAAGCCTGAAGCGAAACCTTCTTTCGCAAAAGATCTTGTAAACGCAGAAGATTTAATTCTGAGCGAAACAGACGAACAATACGTCAGCAGCTTCATAATGACTGAAGAGGAAACGAGACAGAAGACTATGCTTTGGAATCGGATTAATGCAGGGTACTTGAAGCAACAGAAAAGTAAGATTTTGTTTTATATTTTATACCTTTTTGACGACCTCTGACGCAGCGGGCTAAGGGCCGCCCGCGACGCAAAACGTTGGGGGTTCGATTCCCGCCTCGGGATAACTATTTGTATTACCTGCAAATATTTGTTCCGGGTGTCTAAGTGTTATATATTATATATGTATAACAAAAAAAAATATCTTTCTATGTATGTATATTCTATTAAGTATATCAGAAATCTAGCACCCGTAACACAAGCTTCGAGCTTACCACGGGGCTAGATTGTAAATAATACCATACATTTAAGGGGTATTAAATTCCAGTAAAAGAAGAAATCCGAGCAAAAGAGAAAGAGGAAAACAAAAGCAAGAAGAAAATCCGCGGTTCGTACAAGAAGAAAGTGGCGTTGAACGCCGCGACGGCGAGCGAAGCCGTCGGCAAGATGATAGCGGAGAGGAAGATTAGTGCTAAAATTAACTACGATATTCTGAAGAGTTTGGACCAGCCTGGCGCCGCGCCACCCACTCCGAAGATAGCGGAACCTGTCTCAGAGTAAGTAATTCCTATTCAGTATCTATGTATACTAATAATAAATAATTTTGACGACCTTTGTGGCGCAGTGAGCGAAGGTCAACCTGCGACGCAAGAGGTTGCTGGTTCGATTCCTGCCTCGGGACAAACATTTGTAAGTACGATCTGCAGATATTTGTTCCGAGTGACTGGGTGTTATTGTATAATAAAAAAAATATCGATCCATCTATGTATATCAGAAATCTAGCACCCGTAACACAAGCTTAGAGCTTATCACGGGGCTAGATTTTGCTGTGTAAATTGTCCAGCAATATTTATTTATTTATTTTTACTTTGACTTGAAAGTTCAACAAACATCCAAAATAATCCAAATTCAAACTTAGCTAGTTAGATTTTGGAGGAAAGCCTATATCCAACAATGATTGACCTAGAGTTCTAAAAATATATGAATATATAACTAGGTATAATTAAAAGTCATTTAACAATCAAAATAAATCTATTTAAATAATTATTAAACATTTCCAGCGTGAAAACCCCAATAGCCCCAGCACCAGTACCAGAATCGCCCGTAGCTAAGACCCCAGCACCCACAATACCAAAGTCACCAGCCCCGTCCAGGAAACGGAAGAAGCCAGCACCAAACACACCAAAGGCCAAGAAGGCCCCGCCCAAACCGGCCACGCCCGCGCCGCCAACGCCATCTGTTGAGGGTAAATTATAAACTTGAATTTTATAACAACGGGAATTACTCACGTATTTACAAAAGAGTTTAAAACACTCAATGTATTGACTACAACAAGAGCAGACTTTCTCAGGAATGAGCGTCCCGCCGTGCTTCGTCTTTTCTCTGCACGTGCGCGCACTTTCACTCTTACGAACGTCAAGACATAAATAGTGGTATTTATGCTGTTATTACAAAATTTATTCAACATTCCGTAGTAAATTTATAGTCTAAGATCCCGCTATACAACGACCTTCACCGAGATGTATAATTAATGAGACATATTTTTTATGTTATTAAATATGCCAATAAATATATCCTATATGGGTTGCCTAACAAATTTCAGTCCAGAGTATTTTTAATTAATAATTAAAAATTTTGTTTTTGTTTTAAACATTGCACCGGTGTGATTATTAAATAAATTTGATACCAGTCGAAAGTTTGAAGCCCATAGAATATGCAAACGTTAGGTTGCCCTATTATCACGTTAAACTCTTTAAGAAAAATCAAGAATTTCCATTCAGGCCACAAGGCTCATCGGTGAGCCTTATTATACCGGACCATTCGAGCCATGGGGGTCATCCTAGAGCCGCGTGACAGGTCCAACGTAAACGCTTCCCACAAGCCACAGACTGCAGCTATTTTTTTAATTATTAATAAAAAAAACTCTGGACTGAAATTTGTTAGGCAACCCATATAGGATATATTTATTGGCATATTTAATAACATAAAAAATATGTCTCATTAATTATACATCTCGGTGAAGGTCGTTGTATAGCGGGATCTTAGGATATTACGTATATTACAAAATTTCCGTATTATATTCATTATTAGTCGTTACGAGGGAGTGTTACGACAATAACTAAAAGACATGTCTATTTTCAGAACCAGCAGCCGATCCCGAAGCTGACGACTTCGATGATGATGATGAGCCAACAGTTGCTGAGAGCGAGTTCTCTCTGTCCGCCATGCTGGAGAACGGACCCGAAGAAGACTATTATGGTTATGAAGAGTATTAACACTATCACTGAACATTAGAAAGAAAAAACATTGAGATTATTAGAAAATGGTATGGGAAAAATTAAAAGATCGTAACATTGGTCCTTGAGTGGGAGTCACGCCGAACCCACGCCGCCCAGGTTAGCCCTGGTTGTGCTAACCACTACGCTATCGAGTTACGTAAGAGTTTAAATTTATCCCATACCTCATATCATCAGTTAAGCACTGATTGCGCCATCTATCAGTTTTGTTAACGTAGTGATCTTGTAATTTTTCCCATACCATTTTCTATTAATTTAGAAATCTTAAGTGAGAGTCAATCACTATAAAAATAAATGTTAGTAGAACATAGAGATAACCGGACGAACAGCGACCTACTGCATAGTATCTATACTAATATTATAAAGCTGAATAGTGTGTTTGAATGTTAAGAATCGCTGGTCTGAGTTGAAGAATTGTTTCAGTGTGTATTATAACGTTTATCGAAGAAGGCTATATGCTTATATTGTATATACTACTAGCCGACCCGCTAGCGGCTTCGGCTTTTTATTACCTTCTCTGGGGTACTACGAATATTTTAAAACCATAAGCACCTAAATCAGCCCAGCCGTTTTTGAGTTATAAAATTACAACGAAAAGTGGCATTGATTTTTTATAAGAGACTGTGTGGTATTTAAATTGCTGATTTTATTGTTTTTTTTTTGTTGAAGCCAAGCCCCACCGCCTTTTAGTAAATAAGTATTTAAAAACGTTGATCTTATTTATTTCTTAATTTTGGTTTAAAATATTTATTTTAAGTAATTTTAACTTTGGAGTCTTCATTTTAATAAATTTAAGCATAGTTATATAATGTGGTATATTTTACGTGGTTAATTTTAACTGTTAAATAACTTAAGATGATATAAAAATAGCTGGTCTCATACAATCAAAATAGATTAAATTCAGTCTTAGAGTTAAGAGTTCATAGTAAAAAGGCTAGACTGAATTTAATCTATTTGCCAAATAAGAGATTACATAAATACACACATGTCTGTCTGTTCATCTATTAACATTTGTAAAATGCCATTGGTGATTATTTTAACCAATTACACGAATTTATTGAGTAAGAGCATATTCATAATAAGCCTTAGGTACCTTCTAGATCAAGAGTACCTATCTACCTTAGTAAATTTTCGAGGTGTTCTCTAAATACGTAGGTACGTCTGTTTTTATTTATTATACATATTGGTTTGGTATATTAAGCTCATTTTAATATAGGTACCTAAAGCAAGTTTCTAGAAACATTTTCTCTTTGTAATTTTTTTGTGTTTAGGTAGACTGACTTTTTATCCATAAGTTTATACAACGGCAACAATAAATATGTTTGTGTTAAACATAGTAATGTTTTCTATAAAATAAAAATAAACGCAAATATAAGTTATTAAAACTGCTTTTAAGAACCTACCTACCTGCCAGCCTACTCTGATAAATTATAATTAGGTAAAGAAATACCTAGATGTCGCAAGGGAAATCCATCCAAATTATAAACGTCATTATGAAGGGCAATATCATTGAATCGATAATACTTACCCACGGATATTACCTCCGTGTACTTACCTAATTGTTTTTTCTTTATGTCCTGGAAGATTTAATCTTTAATAAATAGACATCTTAAAAACGGATTAAGTTTAAGCCATTACATTATTTATTACGAAGGTAAAAACTTATACTTGATGAGGACGCACCCTAAAAGTTTGTTTTAAAACGTGACGTTTATATGACAGATTATTAATAATGACGATGACTGACAAATTAACAACTGAACTTTGGCTCTAATAGTCGGACATGTTCAAACCTGCGAGTTGCAATGCTATACACACAAACACGCCCAATACTACTCAATAGTCTCGGTTTATATGCCTGTATGACTCAGTAACAGCGGGTACACTTGCTGCGATAAAGGATTCGAGTGAATAATGTTAGTATTATTTCATTGCGCCTCTAGGAATACATACCTGTCTATTTATATTTAGCACTGTCTTCTTATACCATGGTATAAGAGACATAGGAAAATATTTGTACATAAACTATACTTAGTTTGGATCGATGGTTTCTATAGGTAGGTACCTATAGGTATATCGCAACCCCTTTATTTTTAAAGTAAACTACTATGTTTACTATTTGCCTATCTACTCGCACGTATTAGGTACTTATCATTATCATTGATGTTATAGACTGTACCTACCTAAGCCGCGCGTTGCAGCGAGTTCAGTCGTTTTCGCGTAACGCAAAACTTGTTGGTACACGAAAGAAGGACATCATTTCGGTATAGAACTGATTTTCGATTTAACAGCCATTCAAAATTGGAATTTCTCTGAGATAGGGGTGTTTACTAAATCTAGTAAAATGGGATTTAGTTGTAAATATCAAGAAAATAAATTACGAATCGTAACAGCGCAAAAAGATCTTTATAAATTATTTTGTTTAAAAAATGCAAAAAATGTTTTGAGAAAGAGTCCTGTAAACGTTAAAATATTTCTTAGTTCAGTGCTTCTTCAGTCGTTATTGGAAAGAGCGCGAGAAATAATATCAAACCGGTAAGTTACATTTTTCATGATAATTTTCATGCAATAGTTAGGTTCCACCCTTTATTATGGTTCCATATTCTTGGTAGAAAATATATAATAACCTAACCTACTAGCTACAATGATGATAAGCTGATAAAAAGGTGTTTGTAGTTGCGAAAGTTTTAAATGCTGCTGCCAACTTTTTCCGGAAATGATTTGTTTCTTTTCGTTATAAAAAATGTCATTGTCAAATTGACAGTGACATTTTAATTGTTTCAAGTTGCCTTGTTGTTGGCCAACTTGAATGCGTGACGCTAAACCTAACTTCAGATCAGCTTCGTTTTTTGTTGTGTTGTCTGTTTGTACTTAGCGCCTTGAACATAGTTGCGAACGAAACAGAAAACAGAAATTCATTTTTCAATCGGTGCCGTCAGTTTGTGTTTTGAGATTTTGTTGATAAAAACTGAGTCGAATGAATCAAGACGATCTTGTTTTATCCTCGGAACAAAGTCTTAGAAATAAAGTACCTAAATGCGTAGTGACAAATCATAAAAATCCTGTTTAATGTGAAGTGTAAAATCGACGTTGTGGATTGCCCTGTGGTGTATTTACGCTATTTCAGCGATGTGTAAATTTATAAAATTGATTTGATAGTGTTAGAATAAAATTCATGGTGTTTCATTTAGTGCTGTTATTAGAATTGAGTTCGAATCATAGGGTCCAAAAACGAGCTGACGGATTCTATCATGGTTGTAAAACGGTAAGTTTTTTTTGTTATTTTTTGTGAGACAAACCAAACGTGGTGGTTTTGTTTGAGGACTCCACATTAGTTTTTTTGTTATATGTATGTTCGCATTTTTCTCTCCACAAAGATTCGCCTGTTAGAAGTAATAAAATTATGAATCAATATAGACTCCAAACAATAGCTTTGTTTACAACTCGTTCTGTTGTGATGCATGTTTCCAAGGTTTTTTTTAGTTTTCTATTTTATCACCTGCAGTATTATTTGGAATTCCGGACAAAATGTAGAATTTCCAAACATGCAAATAATCAACATACAATTGATAACATTATTTCAACCAGATACTAAATAATCTGTAATAATACTTTTAACCTTAGCACCTGTTTACTAAATGTCAAATACAATATCTACCTACTGTTAGCAACACTAGAAATATATTTGATTTGTGTCAAGAAAAATATTCTCTACATACATTTAAAATAGTATTTGAATACATATTTGGGGTGTGTAGAGAGACTGCAGCTTTTGCCACTTTAATCACAGTTATCAAACAGTCAAGTAAAGTAAATCAATATAATAAAGTGGGAAGTAGTTTTAAAAAATATGTTGGACAATTTCCTCCGATATTTGTTATATTAAAAGGATAACTTTTACTGTATTACATAACCAGGATATTGGTACCAGGTGTTACAAAAATGTTTGATAAACAGGTAAAATATCACACACAATTTGTTCTGAAGACTTATCTTATACCTACTACATTTTATACCCGGTCACAGCATTTATATATTGGTGGCTTTGCTCCAATTCTATAAATAATAGGTTTATTTTAGTCCAATGTTTTTTTGGCATTGATAAAGATTCTATTCTTGAAAAATAAAATTATTTAAATAAATTAGTAACTTGGTTAGCGTTTTGATATTATAAGAAATATAATCTAAATAGGTCATTGCAATATTTCTGCAAAAAAGATGTTTATATTTCACTTTAAAAAAATTAACTCCTATGTAAATATGTGAGTAATTCCCGGTGTTATAAAATGGATGATTCTAGTTTTTTGAATAGATTTGCTGGTATAATGATGATTAAAAGCACAGAATCCTCCAGGGTCTTCAAAGGCTTCACTGAGTGACCTTGGGTACTCCTTCGCATTCCAGGATTCCACTTTCAAGGCTAATATAGACTAGCCCTTGCCCTCAACAAAGCCCTTGATGACGACTTTTATTAATGTTCAAACTTCAAACATAGCTAGAACTTAAGTGCAACATATTCAATTGGCAATGTTTTGATTTGTCAGTAACCATTTGATGCCTACAAAGCCCTGAGTGAGACAAAGAGACAGGCCCAGCCAAGGACAACAATTGATGGACTAAGTTTTACTCAGACAATAATTTATCAAGTACCTACCTAGTTAAATTAAGGGCTCATACTGATGAAGATACATCAATTTTAAATAATATAGAATAATAAATAATAATTAAATATTTTACTAATATTGTATAACAACAGAGCACCCTGGGAGACTATTCGATTTTATGCTTACACATGGCCAGATCCATCAACTTCGATAATTGTCGGTATCCTAATAAGTAGACACTTTTTCATTCGTTTTTCTTTCTTTCTAGTAGAATAGAAACATCTAGTCAATATATTTTTCAATTTAATAAGCGGCGTGTTCACTACAATGCTTATAATATCCTCCATGGATTCTGGAGGTTATTCCTTAAATTCAAACAGACTTCAGTATTGTTCTGTTCGCGTTCAGTCCGCTTTTGAGGAACGCTCATTAAAATTTCATCTCAGTAGGGCGGACCTACACTTAGCTGATTGTGTGAAATGTGTCGTGCGTGAGTCGGCCTTTAGCTTTCATTTATTATGCCGCTAATGTACCCTGTGATTTTAACGACTCACTACGATCCTATCTTTTGGTTGCATTGACCATAATCACTTAGTCACACTTAGTGTATTTTTGGTTTACCTGTGCCTAATTGTGGCTACCTTTGCGTGGTAGGTCTGCTAGAATTAACCAGTGTCCATGACATTTTGAAAGCCGTTGACGGCGATACTATAACGAACTTAACTAAAAATAACTGTTCATCTACTAGACTCTCCTCAAGACAGACACCTCTTATTGTATGTTACAGTTGTAAAACTTTGAAGTGGTACTTACTACTTGATTACTTGAATGATTTCGTTTCCGCTGTTTTTCTTTGGTAACAGATCACTGCCTTAGGAAATGAGCTAAACAATCCAACCACCTGAAACCTGAGAGATTGCTCAATCAAGCTCTCAATTTTCTGCTCAGCACATTTTTGTACTTATTCATCTCGATTCGTGGAAGTTGAGTTGGGTTTTTACCTGGTATACCCCACACGTTTCTAATTTGGATGTATATTTTTCTATGTTAAGTAATAAGTTTTGATACAGACGTAAAAATAGATACCTATCGAACGATTTCTGTAGGGTACAAAATGTTTTTATTCTTGTAAAAAAACGACTTAAAGCACTTTTGTTTGTCCTTATATTTAAAAGTTTCGATGGTTCTGTAAAATTAAGTATGATTAGAAAAAGTCTGGAACTTTTCGAAGATACAACGACGACTAGAACCGTTCTAAAGATTGTGCACATTATTTACTAAAACCATCTAAAACTTTTACGATGATCCTGTCAACTTATTTATTTACTCCAAGACAACGTGTTTAAAATTACACCGATCGTTCATGTTACTCCCACAATATTTAGTACTAAGTACATTGGGAAGGTTTTTTCGCAAAACTAGAAATCTGGAAATGTCACCGCCCCTAAAGTTCAGAGACGGTCATATTTCTGAGGTGCCCCGAATGTTGTCTAACAAAGTTTAGTCTCGTCTATCTCAACACGATCTAGCCGAACCTTAGGGACCGACAAAGCCCTTCCAATGCGGGCCACACCTGCACGCCCTTTTGCTCCACACACCTGCCTAACAGATGTTTCGTAACGCCCCATAAATTCCATAATTGGATTCCGGTTAGATGCTAGAAAAAAATCGCTAAATTAAATAAAAACACTCAAGTATTCCACTAAAAGCCATAAAAAAGGGCGCGTGGTAACCCATCGGGGATGGGTTAACAAGAAGTCGCTTCGTTTTGTAATAGAGAGGAATAATGGAAATTCACGAGACCCTTCCGGTATTTGGACGAATTTACTGAATTCATGGTCATGCTGAGCTTTCATATTTTCCCCGAGAATGCTTACTGAGATATTTGCTGGGGTAAAGAGATTGGTTTGGTATTTTTTTCCAACAGGCACGTATGTGGAATTGACACTGAGGAATCAAGGGCTAGTTGTAGACGGTTATTTTGATTTTTTCTTGAAACGTTTTTGTCGAATGTTTACTAGAAACCAAACATCGTTATTGAAATCGGGTATAATAATCAATATTGCTGGCCAATTAACACAGAAACGTCTAGCCTCTCTAGACATATTTAACTGATTAGATTGTTATGGATGAGGATTATATTTGCTTGTTTAATCGTAGTAAGTAAATGCATAATATTCCCAGGAAAAACGCAGGATAAGGTAAGCGATAAAAGAACAATGCACCCGGCGCGCCGTTACTGGTTTTCCTGAATATTTAATTTATAAAAGTATTGCTTTTGTAGATTCTAGTAACTTTTAACTCAGTTAGCAGTTTAGACTTCCCCTCATCCTATCAGTTTAATAATGCATGCCCACCATGCGCCGGCGCAGCGTGTGCCGACATGTCGCTGCGGTTCGCTGACCGCACGCAAAATGATGGCCTCGATTGATGCACGCTGTTGCCAAAAAATTTAAGCTAATTCATCAGCTGCAAAAAGTTAGTCGGCTATCGCAATGCTATATCGCTTTTCCGAATACACGCGTTTAATTCGCGAGGACTTTTGATCCCTTATCCGTGTTCGAGTATCACACGTTGTAAGTTAACAATCATGCTATTATCGCTTTTAATAACTAATTAATATTACCTCTAAACATATGTAGTTTAATTAAGGAACGCCCCCACATTTTTCATGATAAAATTCATACTTTTCATAGAAAAATGGATTTTACCAGCTTTCAATTCGTCGACGCAACTAAATTTACTCTTCTTTTCCCTAATGAAAGGAAAAAATTACAGGCTTTCGCATAATCAGTCTACTTAATTCTGAAGTGAAATCGTGTAATATTTCAAACTTTATAAATTCATTTCCAATTCCAATTGATAAATGGTTCTGATAAACAAACCACAAACAAATAGTTCATCCTTATTCAGAATTATTAGAATGTCTTAACCGCAATTTTGTTTCCGTTATTAATTGTCACGCTTCAGCGTTTCGTGATTTGATTTTTTTTTTCAGTAGCATTTGCTACTGAAAGTTTATTGACCGGGATTGAGTCTCAGTTGCTTCGAGAAATTTAAAATCATCTAAATTTTCCCAGTTTTACTAATATACTTAGGTATCAACTAAAGCTTAAACGCTACCAGTATTTAAAATAATAAGTAGTAAGGAAATACATAATATTGTTAATCGGGAAGTATTTTATTAAGTACATTATTATTATTGTGGTCAACAGTAATATTATCTATGTATTTTATATAAAAATATATCCTTAAATGTAAGTATTTTATTTTAAGTATTTATAAGTAATAATACACTCCTGTCTTATTTAAATATCAACTCTCTTTTCCTGCTGATCGCTCTTTAGCGATAAGACCGCCCATTGTACGTGTCTCTTTTTGAGTTGTAATCATATGTTTTGTTTTTGGCGTGCAATAAAGTGTTTTGTTTTGTATTACATTAAGACTATGGCCCAAGCGAAGCGAGGGTTGGTCGCTATAAGAATTTAAGACAGATGCAATATCGGTCGGGAACGGCATGCGAGGAACATCCGGATTCTGAATCCAGCGTCGCCGTCGGTCGATTTAAACTAATTTCCGTCTGTATGAATAACGACCGTTGGACCATCAACCGTTGCTCATCAAGTTGATTACGAACTGGAAACCTCGTGGTTTGTCTTCTGCTGATATAAGGAAAAATAATATTTAAATAGAGGCAGAGGTGTGGAAATATTTGACCGATATCTCTTGCATATAATACTGACCCACTTTTTGAACGAATCACGGGTTATTCTAGTAATATAATTTTGGGATTAAACTTTTTTACCGGTCCAAATAAATCTATAAGTACAATGTACTTCGAAAGTGATGTAATGTTTACGTCCACGTGGTCATTACATTTACATAACAATCGACGAATTCCGATGAATCAACATCCACACCTTGATGAGATCTCGATTCCGATTTAATTAAGCGTCTTGAACTTGAACTTTCTATCTTTAAACGGTTAATATGTGAGAAAATGAGATTTTGTGTTGTTATTAAAAATCATCTTCGTGGTGTAATATTGCAAAGCCAAAGTTGGTCCGTGCGAACAACTAAACCAGTGAAAGTACGCAGGGATCGATAGCGATACAATTATAACAACATTCATGTATTTGAAACTTTTAGTACACGCTCTGTTAAGTTCGGGCTTTGTTAAATAATGTTGCGCAAAATAGAACAGATTTATTATTTGTAGGTACCTAATGCAATGCCGTAATAAACTATAATATCGAAGAAGTCAAAAGAAACCGCACCGCAATCGCAATCAGGGCAATAAGCACATTTGCATGTGGGCGTCTTCCGTTTTGCATTTCATCAATGTATCCGTAGGAAATTACTTTTGCTTATTAGGAACTATTGTGTGGTATCGTGGCAGTGATTCTCCTCGTGTAGGAGTGATTCCAAGTAAACTTCCGCTGGCGGTTCACATTCGGCACATTTGGTGTTGCGTGGTGTGGACCGGATGCTACGCAGTACGCGGCATTTATCGACACGTGCTTAGTGTGCAGATTGTACCGAAATCGTCATCGCGCTGACGATGACGTTGACTCACTGTAGTCATTCCTAGTATCGACAACACAGTTCTCCAAGAATTTACTATCAGAACTTTACCTCCCACACATTAATCTGTAAATAGACATAACGTTTAAATATTAATTAACTTATTTCTGTTTGTCTTTCCGCATTTGCGATGGAAAGTATTTGATATGTTTTAACATGTGCCATTAGTTCTCCTATCATTTCGAATCTAAAATCTACCAACACAAAGGTGAGACAAACGCAAGAGTCATGTGGAAAAAAACACCCAGACATGCAAATGAACTTGATTGTTTCTGTCACGGAATTACTACGGTAGATTTACGTAATCTCCGTATGAGCAATAACGACCCTAATCTAACTTTATTCTGGAAAGATCTGGTTTTGATTGGCGTGCCTGGACTGTTTCTGATTGGGGTAATTTGATATCGGTGGTCCAATGACTGATTCTTATTCAAAAGCTGCGGTAACTGTGGTTGTCTTCGGGCGAGAACAGAGGCCCGGGGCTTTGACCCCGTGCCGCAATCACGACCACTAAGCACGGCCCCTATTCCTGCCTATATGGAAATTACAATTTTATACGGAGCTTTCATTCTTCCTACGCGGAAATTACGAATTCTTACTTTGAAGCTTTCTCCCGAGGTATTAACTCAGCCCGCGTTATTGTTTTCGATCGATTCATTTCGTGAGTAAGCTTAGCTGGGTCGAATAAACGGTAGAATTCGCGCAAGTAATTTTACTTTAATACCAGCTAAACCTAGCTCATTCAAAAAAAGATAGTAAAAAGTATTTATATGCTAAATGGAGCAAACCTGATAATAACCAGACTGCAACAAAAGCGAGAGTCAACTATGTCAGGCTCTGTTCGTCGAGTTGGTACCGACCGAGGTTTGAGATAGAGTGCCCCAGTTCACAGGCAGTAGACTCGATAAGTTATCGTACACGATCGATAAACCACTCAAAGCATTAGGTCGATGAAAACTGCCGTGCCGGCGCTTAAACAGACCATGAGTGCTCAGTAATCAGTTTCAGCCGTGCTTTTTCACCGTTTTCCTATAGTTACTCCGTAGATAGGTTAGAACTACCGAGACCTAAGTCTGTCCGTGACTTAGGGCTGGAAATGGTTCCTGACTTAAGATTTCGTCACCATATAGTAAGTATATGCGCAAAATCTTTTAAAAGACTAGGGTTTATAAATAGGCAATGCATTGATTTCAAAAATATGCATGTTATTAAAACTTTATACAATGCTTTAGTGCGGAGCCACTTGGAGACCAATGCTTTAATATGGAACCCTCACGAAGCTAAATATAAGACTATGATTGAAAAAATTCAAAATAAATTTACACGGTTCTTATACTGGAAACAATATGGTGTTTATCCATTTTACCCTCTTATGTACCCGAGCCTCTTTGTGATCGGTATGTGCGGATACTGCCGGCTGGGCGTCCGGCGCCAGCTGGCGCTGGTGAAGTACGTGGCGCGCGTGCTCCGCGGCCTCCAGCACCACCCGGAGGTGCTGGACGCGTTGCAGCTCCGCGCCCCGAGAGACTACCTGGCCGCGCGCCGTCGCCCCGCTATGCTGGCTGTCCCTAGTTGTAGGACCAAACTACTTGAGTTTGCCCCCTTAACACTCGCTATTCGCTTGCTCAACACTTTGTCCGAGAACGAGGTAGATGTATTCCACCACACTTTGCCGAAATTCATGGACTTAACACAATCAGTTCTTGAAAACTTATAATTTGTTATGGATATAGCGCATTGGTATTGTACTGTAATGTTATATTCTGTATGTAATAATAATAAATAAATAAATAAAAATAAAATGAGAAATAAAAAGTGCTCAATTGTTACTATCCGGATGACTCAATTCTGTGCAAGTAACAATGTTATTGTTTAATAACCAGTGGTCTCATAACCATTAGTTTTATGGTTCTTGCGCAAGTGTCAGTGCATCGGCCGAAACTGGTTTCCGTTTATAATTTACCACTAATCTTGACCCACAGCTGTCTGTGTACCAGTTCTTGGTGAGATATAAAGCTAAAGGCTGATCCGATGTCTATTAATTTTAGTAGGAAGGTTGTAGGTGGTCTTAGCTCTTTAGTCACTAAGTTGTTACTGAAATGTTTACTTTTGGAATGGTGATTCACTAGCACATTTACCTAATTCAATGAACTGAATGGGTTTAACATGACATGACCAGTCGGATGAGAAACTTTAAACTAACGGTTAGTTAGCCACTTGACTTCAGGCTATGACTTCACGTTCAGCTTTTTATACAAGTCTTATATTATACAGCTGCTGTTTATTTGTTTTTTACGCGCTTATCTCAGGAACCGAATTTTAATTATTTGGTTCGATACAAAAAAATATTTTGTTGGATTGTACATTTATCGAGGAAGGTTATAGGCTATATTGTATAATAATATACACTATTAAACTCGCCTTTTGTGCGTCTACATTGTCAATTTATTTGTTTTTTTTTGTACTATATACAGAATTTATGAATTCATAAACACTATTTTGTTGCAGAGCTGCGGACAGTACTGCAGAATCACCAATATTGGAAGAGGCTGGTGAGAGCGGTTCCGAACAAAAACCTAAACCCCTGGTCAAATATGGCGAACTTGTTATTCTTGGGTAAGTGTTATTTATATCTGGCTAGAGAAACGAAATCAGTTTATTAGGGTTGGAAAGTCTCTTGTATTCTCGTAATTATACTATACCTACGCTCGTCATGTATTCTTGTATACTCCGTAACGTATCTGCCAGATAAACTACAAATTTTGGTTGCGATATCTAGGTATTTGATCTGAAGCTTAATCTGTAACCGATGAAACAGGCCCTACGGTTATTAATTATATTTAACCATGTTGATACATGAATGAAACACATCTAGTATAATCACCACACTAACAAGTACTATGATTAATTTTAACGAACCGGATTCCGAGTTTGTTTACCGTTTCGCGATCCGGTGGCGGATGTTTCCCATGTCGCCGTAAGAAATGATTTATTATTATGAGGATGGAAGAAATATACTGGTGCCGTTGAAGAATTTAACGCAGTCCGTCAAAACTTCTATTTTTATTCGCACAAGTGTCAGTAGACTAAGTAAAAGCAAGCCCTAGTGTAATTTATTTTTACGATTCATAAAACAACAGAAAAATCCATATAAAATTAAATCTGGTTCCACCAGAAATGTCTGAGCGAAAATGCGTAGCGTGTCTCGTCGTGGGTTATTTTACATCACCATAGCTTTAAAATAGACTGTTTAAAGATGCCAAGTATTCTCTATAATACATAGTATTGGTATAAGTGTAAATTTTGTTATTGTGACCAGCCCTAGGCCATCTATTCTCGTAATCTTGGTTCAAATGTCAGTAGACGGATACAAGGTTGGTAAACGCAACTGCGTAGTCCTTACAATGTTTGATTTATTTCAATCACGCTCAATGTTCATGCTAATTGCACGGGCCATACCATTCTCATAAATATGCAGTGTGTAATCGTCAACTAATTTACTGCAAAGAATCCTGTCAATAACTTAGGTTAATTTTTGTAAACCTATAGTCGTAAACATGTCCCTATAAGATTTAATTGTTCTACAACGGATGTCTCTGAGACCGTGAGACCATCAATTTGTCTACGCTTTTAAATATTGTAATGCTTAACCATTTAAAACCAACTGCTGGGTAGAAGCTTTCCTTCTTGCCAGTTTGAAAAGAATGTAGTATGCTGTAAACATCTAGACGTCCTACAGAGCGGGTTTACGACAACGATTATACGAAAACATTCAGTCTTCACAGACGTTTTGCCTTTCTAGATACATTGCTGAAACCCAGGCTAATAAAAGAGTCCCTTCTAAAACAATATTGCCTAACTGCCTCTTGTCGTACAGAGTTGAAAGAAAATAAAAGTAAAATGTTGATCCTACCTAATTCAAGCTGGGCTTTGCTGCTTCGCAAGTATATTTTTTCCAGCGTTTCGACAGAGATTTAATCTATTTCAATGCCATGTTGGCCCAATGCCACGCAAAAAGCAAGGAACTCGACAAATCGCTGCGACCCCGAGAATCTACTGTTTTATGGAAATGAGAGTAACTACTCCACAGCTACATTACGTTACATTACCATGATATTAAGCATATGTCGCAGGATAAATCTCTTTGCAGACAAATTATTCATGAACATCGACTATCGACCTATCTATTCTGTATGTTTTTTATTTCATGTTCATCAATTAGTCAGTATTTGAATAAGTAACTTGATTGACTTATTTGATTGAGCTTTATCTAAGAACAATATTTCGTGTCGTTACAGTGCTACAGTTTGTAAGGAATTACACCTCTTAATCGTCTTAATCTCGCAAAGGGCCCTTTTTTGTATTCAGTGATCTTAAGTGTGGCTTTGTTGAAGAAGATGATTAATATGTCAACGCCCAGTTAAGTAGGTGAATAATGCTTTTTAATATTATATGTCCGTCCAGTATGTGCCTTTAAAAACCACGTGGATGCGTCAGTTTTTACTGCAATCAGGTGGTTTCCTCGCAATTGTATTTAGATTTGAACGTGAATTTGCACCTTGAAATTAATTTACCTTCAACCAGCACCTGCCTTAACCACATTACTAGGCAATTAAAGCTTCCTGCTCGTAATGAAACGAATGGAACTGATAACAAGAAATATTAAGGCGAGAAGGTCATAATCGTCTGAGGCATCAGTGTCTCGCATATCTTCGAGAACATGCCTTATCTCTTACGGACCATTCGTGGGATGTTTTCATTGAACAGAAGAATACTTTCATTTTCTATGGACTTATGGAGCCTACAATTTAAATACCTGTATCGTTTTATACTATTTACCCTAGGAATAGTACCACTCCCATTTTCCAAGGGTCATGTCAAACTTTTTTTTCTAACAAAAGACGTGTAGCAACTTCGTTCTGAGTTTGTACCATCTTACTGCGATCACCAAGTCGCCTGGTAAGCGCAGTGATTTATACCAAATATCCGAAGATCTGTACAATGGGCTCTATTGAAAAGACCCGAGCACTATAAGTGGGACGTAATGTGGATTTTTATAATGAACTCTGCCGACAGCTTCGCTTGCGTTTTTTATACGTTATCTACATAAATTATTTATATAATATAGCCTCGATATGTCCTATCCAGCGCTTAAAAATTATTAGTATAGATAAGACTAAGTAAACATTAATTAACTTGCATAACATTTCATAACATATAATTTAATACATACGATTCTCGTGCTTATAATCCGTTGAACCAGGTCCAAAGGGTCTGTGGAATAATTTTGGAGAATTGCGCAGTTTTGGTTTACTATTATTTACGTCTGGGATCTTGGCTGGAGGGTTTAGCAACGGCGCGGCGTCTGAAGTGCACATTATGTTTATACAGAAGAATGGATTTCAAGTATTTTGAGAGGGCACTGTTGACGTTTAAGAACTCCTTTGTGTAATTCTCATTTCGGAAAGGTTTCTTAGAACCTTGTATATTCATCGGTTAAATACGGATTGTTTTGAAATACAGTGCTCCTATTCTCTATTCAATTTTGTATTTTATCAGTCTGTCTATCAATAGTGTCACAGACGACATAATAGTGTCATAGACAACCTCAGTGGCGTAGCGGGCGAAGTTCCGCCTGCGATGCAAGAGGTTGCAGGTTCGATTCCCGCCTCGTGCAACAATTTGTGTGATCTGCAAATATTTGTTGGGTGTTATATTTTGTATAATAAAAAATATATATCTATGTATATTCTATTAAGTTTATCAGAAATTTAGCACCCGTTACACAAGCCAAAAGCTTATCACGGTGCTAGATGTTGCTGTCGATTTATTTATTTATTAAAAATAAAACGTGTTACATACTGATTTGTATTTGCGTTAAAACTAAGTTTAACTACATTTAAACAAGAACAGTTAAATCGCGATCATGACACAAATTCATATTTTAGTGCTGTTCACCGGCCCGGGGCTGACCGCAAAACGCTGTTTCTTGTACTCCGCTTGGAGGTCATGAGCACGGCGAGCGTTATCATTGCAGTCACGTTTCGGTGATTTGCTGTTCGCTTTATGTCACGCATTCAGTACTTCTGCTCGCTTCTTGCCTGAAATCGTTTGACTTACTGCGTATTAGCGTCAATACCTGCCGTCTTCTTGATACTTGATTTAAGATTTAATAATTTAACCATTTTCATTACATAATATTGGCAAATCATGTAGTTACAGTAGGTCCTACCGCCTAGGTGAAGTTAAGTGGTAGTTAAGTTGAGAAAGCTAATAACAATAGAACTTTATGTACAAAGATTATGATTATATATGACGTCCTAAGCTGCAGATCTTTTAGAGAATTTTATCGTCATCATACATTCGTATTGTTTGAAGCCATAGCTCAGCAACCCGGCTGCAGCAACAAGTTCAATTATCCGAAATTTACAACATATCGAGTTATTTGCATGTCCTTTAATAGGTTTCTTAGTATGATTTTTCTTAATCTAAATATACTCGTTATAAAATGCTACTCACAACGAATGCCTTTATTGTGCACGTGTCCCTTAAACTTTTACAGCCTTATTCATAAAAAGCTCTTAATCCACGTCTTAAGCACGACTTAACTAATCAACGAATTAAGCCCTAAGAAGTGTTTAAAAGTTTTGTATTCATAAACCTAACTTAAAAATTACTTATCTAAACAATACTTATTTTTTTTAGAACTGGTAACTTTTTGGTAGAAATAGTAGAATCTAGCCTTATCATAGATATTAGGGATAATCTGTGGGCCGTATGCTCAAAAAAAAAAACGAAATTTGACAGAACAGTTCTGTTGTCAGCTGTGTTTTGTTGTTATTGTACCAAAATATTCATGGTGTTGTGACGAAGTTTGGTTAGCTCGTGTTTTTGTTCAGTTTTAGACTACAACTACTTATTACTTCACAATATCCAGAAAAAGAACATAAGTTACGTACTTATGCAAATGATAAAAGAGGAACATAAAAAATACTTCAAATATTGGAAGAAGAGTTGGAATATTGGGAGAAAAACTAGAAAAAATAATAATAATTGTAATTTATTGAAAATGGTTAGGTACTAATAAATATGTTGCGAGTTAATTCATTGGTGAATTGTGTTTGTTTTCCCTTCATCATCATCTTCACTGTCAGACTCTAGTTACTGCACTGCAGTACGCAAATATGGTGTGGAAGGATATCCACTGTCTCCTAAAAGTTTTCTTCCTCTAAATTCACTTTCTTCAAACCTTCTTTTAAGCTGACTCTCACGAAAGATGTGAACATCATGAGTGCTTCACCTCCAACGACATACCACATCACAAATAGATATATTAGGGCCACACACAACCTGCAAAAGGAAATTAAACAAATAACTATGGATAGGTAATAAATATGGATAGGTAAATTGGTAATTTCATAGATTTTCAGATTGAAGACATAATATCAATGCTAGGCAAGTAGTTTCCTAATATCTAGCTCCTGACGTAGGTAGGTACCTAATGGAGAGAAACCATCAAGGAGACCAAGACCCACAAAGGGCTATATTGCAAGACTTACTTCCTGCAATATAGTAAAGTAGAAAACCTTTGTATACAATGAACACTAACCTCATGTCGACCCCAGTGCCTGATCACAGCCATTACTTGAATGTGAACAGGTATGCCGCCACCTTTTGTATCAACCGAGTCGTCTTCTTTAACAATATTTATTATTTTGTTCATGTTCTCCTTAGAAAACCTGCACTTTTTTCGAAATTCCACTTCATCATTTTCCACCATCGGATCTAACCTGGTTTGATAAACTTTAGTACTAGATTGCCAAAATTCGTTTATATCTGCTATATCTTGCTCAAAATTATTTGAATAGTCACCGTAGGTAATCAAAATAATCCAGTTCCATTATAAAATATTGTAAACAAACAAGCAAATCAGCTGTTTATTAGCATCCATTTTCTTGTATAAGGAGTTAGGAGAGGTGTAACACCTCCTTACCTTCAATAGCTGTCAAGTTAAACTACCTATATAGGTTGTTTAATTTGACAACTATTTAAGTACCAGTTTAAACAGTTGATTTGGTTTAAACAACGTTTATGAATACAAAATTACGTTAAGCATTACTTAAAGGCTTACTTAAAATTAAACAGTGTTTATGAATAACGCTGTTAAATTATAGTATCCATTATATTTAACTGGGTCCTATTCCGGCATGAAACAAACGGAATTTTAAGAACATTCCACTAATTCCACTACGTATAGCACACGCCATACCAGTGATATATACGGACGACAAGTTAATTAGGTTGTCCCATTTTACGGCTACGAATTCTAGTGATAACATAACAAAGCTATTACGAAACATGGACTAACAAAACACACTCGACTTTCACATTGAAGGTCGTGTGTTCAAACCTCGCACGTGTCTTCCCAATAAAACCCATTATATGTCCTATCAGAATCACCCAACGATAAGTAGAACGATGCTGGATGCCCGTCTTCTGGCAAATAAGTCCATTACTTAGTTTAAAGTCACCCACCCACGTAAACTATAAGAAACATCTGGATGATCTATCTTAAGGAATTGAGGATTTAGGATTTGTTTTTTTTTTTAGTTTTGTAATACTTAAGTATTACACACGGACTTACTTTATTTACTTTATTTATTATTGAATCTCATCATGCTATACAAATCTGTATTTTGACGTTTAACCTAGATCGGGGAGCAAACCTTATTCCCTTTTTATGTTACCCTAAAACATGTGCCAGGAACAATAAAGCTTGTATATTTATTACGTTATATATTAAACAGTTTACAGTTTTGTAACGGTTACGAAAGTAGGTGTACGAGTATAATTCGGTTTGGATCGCACGCGGCTAGCGCGGAAGCGTGCATTACCGAAATAGATTTGTTGCACTGGATGTCTGCGTGTTTGTAATAGCGTGCAACGAGATTATGTCTGGAGATTTCAGATTAATTGGGATTTTTGTAACAGCTAGCTTACCCTACTTTTACTAGATAATATTATTTAAGTACTTCACTATTTATTTTAAAAAGTATGGAATATTAACGATATCTATAGCGCATTGAAATAACGCCTCCGCAATAGTATTACTAGGCGTAATTATATTTTTCACATGATGTCTTTACTTATTATCATTTTTGTACTCAGTTTACTTAATTACATAATATTATTTCATTAGTTTTTTTATCTCTATTTTAACTAGAGAGAATAAAAAATCTTTTCCAAATCGATTTACAAAACGAATGAAAGCAGGTCGATTTCAATCGATTTTTATTGATAATTAACCGTGAAATTACATTTCCGCTTTGTTGTCTCGTGTAAATCTCTCACTTTCCCGCAAAATTGTACATCTTGGCTGTATTATATTCTTCTTGACATATTTTAACCAGTGGACCAAGAGCCCGTGATGGCCAGACCTTCCTTTAATTCTGAAGCGTGAAAATTATTTTATGTGTATGTCTAACATAGGTAAGAATAACCCCCAAACATGAAACCTGGATCGTGGTTCCTTTGGGAGATAACAGGTAAAAGGTTGTTATCTCCCAAAGGAACCGCGATCCAGGTTTCATGTTTGGGGGTTATTCTTACCTATGTTAGACATACACATGAAAGAATTTTCACGCTTGTGAATTAAAGGAAGGTCTGGCCATCACGGGCTCTTAGGTTACAGTTTTTGATATTCCGTATCACGTTTTGTCGTTCTATGTCTAACCTGTCATTTAAGCATTGACACAAGATTAAGAAGATGTTAATTTTTAACCGTGAGCGACCTATTACTTTTTTATCACAATCCTCATTTATAAAAAATGTATTAGGTTGTAGAATATTTTTAGCACCCGTAACACAAGGTTCGAGCTTACCACGGGGATAATTGTGGCTGTGTGTTTCCAGCAATATTTATTTATTTTATTTATTTATAATCGGCTACGTGCAGCATACGCCCTAGATATATCCAGATCAGTTTTCAGAAGTTTGTTACAATGAAGCGGCTGTCTGTTTTACTGCGTGTCGGCCTAGTCTGTCTAGACAAGAAGGGTAGAGCAATTTCACAAAAGAATAATTTACGTAGAAGTACTCTTAAGAGGGTTCCGTTTGGATTGTTATTCCACTGAAGCTAAAAAGTTTTGCGATCTAAAACATATAAAAGTGTAACAATACGTCGCACAACTGTTCACGGGTCTCTAATAGAACCCATGTCTTAAAATACTATCGAAAATCAATTTCTACTCCTATCTCATTACAAACTGAACCCCCACGGAGTTAAATTTCAAAAAACTCTTATTGCTCATTTAAGCTAGAAAATTATAATATTATTAGCATAAATTTTATCTAGCAATAACATAATACAGAACTGAAACTGAATATATATGGCAGTTCTACTATTCGGCTTGAAGCAAATCCTGGGTTATATGAAAGATTCATCCCAATTTGTCAATATTATTTTATCCCTATAAAAGACTACATTTGATGCGCACAAAAATTGACGATTTTTATGGGTAAATGTTCTAAATGACGGGTTTTATAGGGTGCGATCGGTTTCGAATGATTCACGGGGTATAAACCCAATACCTCATCATGATTGATTTGGCGCCGTAAAATAAATAACATTTGTTATTTTGTGGGTTTTTGTTTTAAAACGAAACGTTAAATATATAATTCATTTAATATTTTAATTATTTAATTGTTTTTTATTCACAACATAACATTGTCTATGACCAGATCCATTAAACATTATAAAATAAAAACTCACGAAATAGTGTAATGTTGAACAGCGAATTATTCTCCCTAAGACGCACTCAAGTACTAACAATTTAATTAATTTAATTGCGGACGGAATGGCGTCCCTCCTAGACTAATGGGCTTGCTTAACATTTCCGGGACGTGCGTGACGAATCGGATTCATTGTCATTTTTTTAAGGAGGACAAAATGCAGAATAATTTAATTAATTAGTGTTAAAAAGTAATATATATAAATTGCATTTTATAGAAAGTAATTCATTTTCCTGTAATATCATGTTCCGTTATTTTTTCTATGTTGATTCGTTTCGGACCCATATAAAGAACCCTAAAGCACTTCAGAAATGCATTCGGTCGTATAATAGAAAATGGAATGAAGACGCTTTGTGGGGTGCCATTATCGATTATGAATCATATTTTATTCATCCAATATGACTTTCAGTTTGACAAGAGATCGTCCTTTCGCAGGGTCGTTGCTGATAATGAAATGTGAAGATGAAATGCTGAGGATTATCCTTGTTTAAATCCACGGTTAAGTAATGGATCAATCACCCAGACACTTATGAAATAGCTTCTAAGAAAAATCTTAACTGGTAAACCCTGTTCATCTATTCTACGAATTGGGGAATATTGACTGCTTTTGTTATGCGTATCCTCCATCCATGTCAAAGGGTTTGGTTAAAGCTACTAAGGATACCAGGGCAAAACGATCTGTGATCTATTAGTACTAACTTTGCGCTCAAACCATCTGATAAGCAAGGTGACTATTCCCTTATGACCTATGTTGGTGGGACGAATAAATGTTGATATAATGCTCACTGCTTTTGAACCACATTTTGAAATTATCGTTCGCTGACTCAAAGGTTTTTCGAATAAAGCCAAGGGCCACGACCGATTACTGAGTAACAGCCGCACCGATTTCATTTGGAGCAATTACTCGGTTACATGGCTTGGTTAGCTTACGGTTCGCGTGCTGCGTAGATTGGGTTTTCCGGTGACAAAGACAGGCCCCGTGTGTGACTTACCACCGCAGCTGATAAATTATGTCCTGTGAGAATAGTATTAGTCAAAACACAAATGATCTGGGAAAAACTGAGCTTTACGTATTTATTACTAGGTGAAGGTTATATGACGATATTGAGTAGATAACAAATAAGTAAGTAGTAAGGTATGGTACCAGTTAAAAAATATCAAGATCATCTTTATTTCAAAGCTCGCTATATCTCACTGAAATATCAGTCATTGTAAAGTACTTCTTAGATCCGATAGCAGTACCATACAATATGGTACTTGCTATACACAAATGCACAAAAAACCGGCGAGTACACCGAAAAGGTGTGGCTTATGTGTACCTTATTAGTTCGCTCGATGAGTTGTCGTGCCCTAGTTCCGATTTTGTTTTGACTAATGGTTCGGAGAAGGCAATGACTTAAGGCAAGAACTAACATCACGTTCTCGATATACATAGTTAGTTTTAGGTGTTTTCGTGGTTAAGTTGTTTCCGAGTTTCCAACTCTTTGATGTGACCAGGACTCGTAAAGTTTAACGTCCGCATCTTCCATCTAGACTAGGCGTTCACATGCTAATTGCTCAATTAAACTTTCTTGCATTTAATTGAGTGATAACCTTAAAGGAGTGAACTCATCTCAGTTCCTATGAGGTTATTAACATGTTATGTAATACGCTTACTGCTTATTATCCCCGTTCAGTTATGTTGATTCAGATTCTTAATTACTCAATTACTATAGTTACATTTAATTTGCGGTTCATTCTATAAAACATACAGGATGCGATCACTGCCATTTTGTAGAGACCTTCAGACCTTTTCCATTTTGTAATTTATTATCAGAATGTCTTTAAAATACGGTCGGGTTGGTCACTTATTGCGCCACAAAAGGAACATATCTAGCAAGGTATTGGCGCCGAAGAAACGTTCTAACAGGTGCTCAGAACACCACAAAAAGTGCATTATGTCAATCGCGAGACGCAGTACTTGTTACGGTAACTTACATAACGAATACAAAGGTGTGCACTTGTTTAGTTTCCCAAGCGTTTAACATTGTCTGGTTTCTTGCAGTGAAAAGTAATGTTTAACGCGGAATTAACTGCACTACGGTACTGTATTTGGGTTTGCTGTTGCGGTTTCTGTGAAATATCTTGCTTTATGTACCATTCCTGACACATGTACCCTAGAACTATTCAGGTTTAACATTGTCTGGTTTCTTGCAGTGAAAAGTAATGTTTAACGCGGAATTAACTGCACTACGGTACTGTATTTGGGTTTGCTGTTGCGGTTTCTGTGAAATATCTTGCTTTATGTACCATTCCTGACACATGTACCCTAGAACTATTCAGTTGTAGGGAGCGACGTGTTTATTGATAAATAATTGTATGATATGTGACATCATGTGTTTCCCCTTTATGTAATTTCGTTATGTCTGGAAGATACGTAATCCACATAGCTTTGCCTTCGCTTGCCAAGAACACGAGTAATAAAATCTACATTTATCATGAAACGTTCTCTAATCAAACTTACTGCATTCGGAAACTTCGCTAGACAACGTAGAGCTGTCTCGCGTGGAATTAAACGTTACGTCATGTAACAACGGAGTACGGCTTCAACGACTGTTATTACGTCGCCTAAGGTTATCACACTGCACATGCCTGCTGGCACGTAGTTGGCTCGTGCTAAGCCGATCTAATAGTTTATTTGCCGTTTTGCACTTGAAGATGAAGTCTCGGAAATTATCTTGGTTCTCTGTAAACTTGCTTGTAAGATGCCGTTCTGCTGTCTGTACTGTACTCCAATTTTAAACTGATAAAATCCAAACGATTGGTTCAATAAAATGAATCATAGTAAATTTTTTATAGATATAAAATAAATTCTAGGACTAACCATTATATATTAATTATTAAAACACATAAATATTTGTATATAAAATCTATGTTTAGCTAAAATGGGAAAGATTTGTATGCTAAGTAATAATGGAAAATATTATACACTCGTATTATGTCAATGTTAATTGAGCAGTTATATCCAAATACAGAAGCAAGCAAATATGTAAAATGACGCGCCTTGTGAATACGCTTATGAATAGCGCATAGATATACCCAGAGCGATTGTTTGTCAGTTTCACACGGAAGTTTAACCTTTCCCATTGACGATCGAAGAATATAATGAAGCCTTTTAATAACAACTATTGTTTCTTTAACGCAAATGTACCGATAGCCTTGTGGCTAGTATAGACGAATGCAGTTATTGATTGAGTTCACCTAAACATATACCATATAATAGGTGTTCATAAACCTATACCAGGCCCTTGTAGGTAAAACTACAAGGGCCGGGAAATGGTCAGTCTATGTTTTGTTAGCAAATGTTTAATGGCTTACTATTAGATTTTAGTAGAGGGACGTATTCGTATCATTTTCATTCAATTGTCTGGTCTGTGTCCTTTCTATTTAAGTACATAGTTATGTTTGGACTTGATGTGTCTTACCAAATAGTTTTTCAGTTGGTGATATACCTGCATACCTTATTGTTATATCTGTTAATTAAATGGGACTCCCCGATAGGAATATGGAGACCCTTATGGCTTGGCTTAACTGGCGTAAATCGTGAAAGATTTGGATTACCTCTGATTAGAGCCAGTTATGTCTAAGATGAAAGGCACTTCCTTGCGCTTTCGCTTTCTAACTCTAAATACAGTAATTAGTACTTTTAGTACTAAAATCATCAAACTCGAAATGATTCTTCTAATAATTCGGTCAAATAAGTAAACTTTTATAATTAACCTATATTCCTGTTACAGTTACAACGGCTACCTCCCAACCGGCGAAAGAGGTCGGCGACGCAGCAAATTCGTGCTGTACCGACGACCGGCAGCGAATGGCGTGCGACGCTCCAAGCACTACGTCGTGAAGACACCACACAGTAGCAAGGCCATCCTAGATGCCAGCCAGCACTCCATATCGTACACACTCAGCCGCAGCCAGGCGGTCATCGTGGAGTACACGGAAGACCCAGATACTGATATGTTTCAGGTGAGTCAATGGACCTCAATTATACGCAGCCTTAACCTAATGCAGTAATTGTTGGTTTCCCGCATTGCTGCTCAACCAACGCGCATCTCCTTGGCCGTGCATACGATTAGAGTTGCATTCAACTGTACATGGTTCTTTGTGACGTTTTCGCTCGTTAATAAGCCTTTGTTGCGAGAACGGTTGTTTCGAACTGGAGGAAGTGTTATGCTCTGTTTTGCAAACCCTTGTTGATAGGCGATGTCTTGAAAAATTTAGCGCTTTATTAAGTAAACACTTAGTGCGTTCCTTAAAAAATTTACCGCTTAGTTAGGTAGTCTTTTTTAAATATTATTCTGTTGATCTTCCAATCGCTGAGATTTTAAAGATCAAGAGATTAAAATAACGCGGCGAACAAATTCTTTTATTCAACATTCATCGCATCGCAGATATAAAATAATGTTTATGGCTTCACACATACGTTTTTAAAACAACGATATTCAATAACTTTGTTATCGCCAAGGATTTTCAGAGCGCTTGGCCTACGTGATTTCTGCCTGCTTGTAGGTTGCAATTTGTTTTATTACACGTGTTTCCCAAGTAATAAAACGAAGTCTTAATTCAAACGACTGAACGAGGAAAACCATTTCTCTCAATGTAAATGAAAGCGTGAGACGCGTGGTATTGTTTATTCAAGTTACCACACAATGATATAAGGGATATTCCCTCATTTCGACACTGTAATGTGTCCCTCGAGGCCCGCTTATCAGACAGGCCCTGTCTGTTTGAACTGCGAGGCGCCTAAACAATGTGCCAACAAGCACAAACAATACATGTGCGCGTCTGCTAAATCGGGACCCGACCGCCAAGTACACAGCGCAGGCGGTGAAATCGATTCTTTCAGCACATTTCAATGATAAAAACATAATATCTCAATGAAAACTTTGGTTTTGTGCCAAGAACCGAGATTTTTTCTGTCGTTTAAAAGATATGTCGGTGTGAAATAAATATGATCAATCATACAACACGCACGTAACCGGGATACCTGGAGACTACGAGAGACTTTTGCCCTACAATGGGACACACAAGGATTATATTAAAAAATCATAGAATAGACGAGTCTGTATTTTCTAGCCTGTTTTTCATGATGATCAAAATACAGCTTTCAAAAGCTTAAACACCGCATTGACTGCGTCTTAAAACGGAGAAGAAAATGATGTTATCTCAAGCCCACAATCGTTCACGTGTACAAAGATAACATTGTAATGTTTCGCAAGATGTGTTTACATAGTCGGTGCTGCGTAGTCGTCGGTCGGCGTCGCCCGTATCTAATCGGCGCATATGGGTTACTGCCCCCCCGGAGAACAATGCGTTGGTCCCTACATCAACCCATTGACCGCACGCAGAGGCTGCCGGCTGGTTCCCTTTATCTCAATATCTAACCAATAAACAGGCGTCTGTCTCGTTTGATAACGAACTTTCACCGACGAATTACAGTAAGGCACGTAAGGTTTTATGATGCTTTGGTACCATGCAGGACGCGTGGCGGACGATCGTAATTATAGATTACATGTTTCTGTATAGTGTATTAAGCACCAATTATATGCCTCTTTGATGGGCTAGCTGGCCCTCATTGGAATTCAATATCATTAAGCATTCCAAAAATCAGTTCACCGTCCTTCGAATTCATTGGTTTTTGTTAATACCTGAGTAATGAGGGTTTAAAGTCAATGGACGATAAGTGGATTTTAGGATTATATTTAAGTTTTTCCGACCCGTGACCGGATATAAGCTTACAAGATTACAGTGGTTTCGTATGTCGACTGGTTCACTTGCTAGTATTCCTATGGGGCTGCAAGTTCGTCGTCCGCACCGGTCGACGCACCGCTCCACATCCTGTTCATGCGGTTGGACGCCATTTCAATTTTACTCTTGCGAACGGCGCAAGGGCACTGCATAAGCACCAATCAATTTTATTTACATATCATTACCTACAGCGGAACCAACGACCCAAAAGCCATTAGCAAGCGCCGTGTCATTGTTTATTTCTAAAAATGTAACGCAAAACTGTTTTGAATAAACAATTTCAGGAGGAAACGGCCTGACGTGTACTCGGGCAATTTCATCAAACAAACAAGTCTGGCCATATTTTTGAGGATTAAATTGTTCACAGACAACATGTTTTCGCAGACAACTATCAAAACTTTATTTGTGATTGTCATTATTTACTGTTATCGGGTATTCGCAGATAGCGCCTGACCGATATGCCAAGGCTTTCTTACTACGCTGTATCTTGTTTACAACTGCGAAACAAGAGCACTTCTAGGACATAATCAATGGTCACTGCTTTGTAATTTGAGTTTAGTTTTTATCTACGCTGACCAATGATTTAGGACTAGCCCACAATAAATATGCTAATGTTCTTTTATTATACGGCCTCGAGCTGAACGAGCCGCGACGGAATCTCTCCTTCGATGAATTGTAACCCGCCCCCTCAATATTCGGAATTTACAGTTGCATTTAGTATGATATATTGCTTTAATACTGAGCTTAAATCTTCCAGATTGTTTCTTTTGAAATCGAATTAATGGGCAGATAATGAAAGACATATTGCATCTTAACTCTATGATCTACGACCTCGGATAGAGAAACTAGGTTAACCACTACTCATCTTCCAGCGCCTGTTATCTTCAAAGAAAGTGGGCAGTTTGTTGCGGAGATGAGCTGAATGGAGTCAAATCCGCGATCTCTTGTTAGCGTCAATGTAGATTGATTGGTTCTTTGTGCCCGTTTTATACAATGCACGAATGCACCGCTCCGAGGCCTGCTACACGTAAATTAAGTTGAAACGTGATTGTGATGTTTATGTTATTGATTTAAAGTTTAAATTGAATTACTCATTCGCTTTTTGATAAATACATGTTGTGAGGAAAGCAACTGTGTTTATGATCTAACGTGTATCTGTGTAGTTGTTTGTCTTCAGATGTAGTTCCGTATACTATGGTCTCTGTATTATGGTACCTCGATGGTTCTCTGTTCTCGGTGCGCTTGCACTAACTTAGCGGTATGGCTACTCTTAGGACATCTATGACCTGGTTTATTGCAACTGATATCACATCTGTGGCCGCTTGGTAGGCTTTGTTCGTTCATGTGATTGGTATGGTCGCCGCTTCCGTAATCAGATTACCAGCGATAGTATGCACTCAATAATTTAATTACTGGATAGTTAGTCGCATGATCGAGTTTCAAAGGGTTTAACAGATTGAGCAGATTATAAGCTGTGATACAATACGGATTCTGAACATTTCTTTCAGTTTGACTTACATTTTAATAGGATTTCCAAAACATCGTCACTTTAAGTACCTATCATTACTGAGTAATTTTATGATAATACGTGTCAAACTGTTGCATCAATCTCAGGATCCATATTAAAAGACTGACTGAAATACGAGAACCACTGATCTCTTATTAAATCTTAGGCTTCTTTCACTGTACAAAGTTAGTTACCCTCACGGCTACTCAACACGCCCTTTCACGAGCGATCATTTCATCTCGCGAAGGTCAAAGTTCATCGGCGGCATAAAACACGTTGAACCCGCGAACCGCTGATCCGCAATGAAACAGTTCGCAATAACTTCGCGGTACTTTCGCGATTGATGCATCTGGAGTCTGATGACGTCAGATGACATGCGGCGCGGGTGGGTGTGACGTCAGAGGGGGTTGGTTAGGGGGGGAGGGGTTGCCAAGGACGTCGCCGGGCCGACGGGGGCGCAACACCCGCCGGAATCGATACTGGCTTGACGACACCGACTGTTATCTGCAGTGGAACGTCTAGCCTTTCGAAGCTGCATTCATATGGTGCCGCTACTCAACCGCTGGCTGGTTTATTCTAGAAGGTTCTTTGTCTAGTGTCTAGCATTGGTATGTGTGTTATGCTTCTAAAAACACGTACCGTACCCCATACTAAGCCGACATACTGATGCATTTTTTCCCAACATATCTATGGCTATGTTATCTCGACATGCATCTTTAAAAAAAGGCTTACCGTTGTTTTTTATTACCATGCACGTAGTTTTGTAACAAAAGTGTTGTATTCTGATCGGTCACCTTATCAAACATTTACAAAACGCAATAAAACGCTCTGAGAACAATTTACTAAGCCTTAAACCAGATAACGGTTGATAGGCATACTCCAACGACAGATTATCTTCGTAAAACGGCTATGTGGTGTTCAACATGCTTATCTCTGAGTCGGAACTGCACTCACGCAGACTCGTCAAGTCTCCGCAAATCGATCTTCAAGGGCCATTTCTTTTGATTTATGACTGTCATACCCCGTTATTTAAAATGCGCGTGGGTCCTCGGTCCAATAAATTAAAATTTCTCTGAATTTTAATCTGATCGTGATAAACATATCAAAAATTGCGTACTGCAGCTAAAATGTTATCTTGTCATCGTTAAATTTCGACCGGAGCCTATCTACTTAATATCTTATTTTTCAACTTTAAACATAAGATTAGAAAATTACATTTTTTATAACGAACTTTATTGGGGTTGTTGTACTGATATTATTGTTCAGGTATCTTATCTAACGAGCTGGACGTCTGCGGAACCATGTCGTTCCATTTTCGTGTGACACGCTAGATTTTTCAGATCTATTTGTGGTACACCGATTTATGTTTATGCTTCGTTCGTTTTCGTGCCTAAAGAGCTTTCTGTAGGATTTCGTTTCGGGATTCTTGGTAAAATAGAAAAACAACATAAGATATCTAAGGCATATTCTCTTTGTCAATTTTTATTGGATTTTGGCACAAAATACTCTTGTGGAATTACAGAAACGCGAAATAAAGTCGCTATGTTACTCTCCCAAAAAGCTTTTTGTTGACAACTCGTTTATAGTTAGTTGGCAGTCTGTTATTTTTTATCCAGCAACTCAACCCTGTTCCAACTACATTATATGTATATTTCGGTTAAAACTTTGCATTGCGTCCTGTCAAAACTCCTCGTTCGAGAATTATTACCAGAGTGTTCCATTCGTCGTTTATCATTCCTTCTTGTAAGTACTGTAACGTCGCCGCCCTGTTACTTTCACTCGTATATCTCTCAAGTACTCCCAACCTTCATAACGTGTTGTGGAACTGGTTTCGTCTCTATCATTGTTGTGACCTACGTTGTAAATAGCGTCGGATAGAACGTCATAACTACATAGCAGTATAACTAGTGTAGGTGCGTTAGTGATCCGATATTTTGTTCAATCCAGATGATATCGGTTTGAAGGACACAATGACCATCTCTTTACTTAGTCATTTATTCATTGATTTTCCGTCTCGACTTTGAATGACTTCGATTTATCATTCGGTTGTACCCATGTCTGTTACTTTGAAACAATTCTACCACTAAATTCCAACATAATAAAGCTTAAAATAATCGAAATATTAACTGAGTATGCTAGGTAGGACCTGCGGGATTGTAGCCGCAGTAATTGTCAAACTTTCTCCATTAATTTCCATCCTCGCCTGGATGTTGGTCTAGTAAACCGCAAACCTAGAATACGGACCACAACTGAAATTAAACGGCTTATTTAGATATCTCCTGAGTATGTAAAAGTTTTTGTATCCGATTTCAAAACTACATCTTCTATAACTGCGTTGCTTTGAATGATTCGGTATAGACACCACCGCCTGGATTGGTGGTGACATTATGTTCGTCGTCAGTAAACATAACCACGGAGTATGAATCCTTTAGTCGCTTTGACGAAGAAGTGGTGTTTTGGGCTGGCATTACAGAGTATATCAAGTGCTTTTATCTTCTAGAACATTGTAACATTTTGATTTCTAAGAATATCTTGAGACAATATGTTCCGAGATCTTTAAAAGTACTACTTCGTTCATTGACGGTAAACACTTAAAGCGCCTCTAAATTATTTTCTAAGACTTCGCCCGTAAACGATCCCTGGGGATACTTTTGTGTCTATTTGGATGAGTGTCCTCTACGTGTGGGTGGGGTCGCGCCGGTTCATCGGACCCCAGACAGAGTACATCATAGAGACGAGACTCATTTGTACTCTATCTATACCTATTGCCCACTTGCCCAGAGATTAACACAATACCTTATAATTGTACGGTTAGGGATTAAATTTGCAGACTTGAGCGGTTTTATTGCATAGCTGTTCTTTGTCGTTGTGTGATTTATCAAACAGTCAGGTAAAACTAAACAGCGACATGTAATACTCACGACCTTCGGAATGAAAGTCGATTCTGCTTCCACTTAGCAAATACGGCTCTTATTTAAAAGGTTTTAAAGGCCCGTTATAACTCCTTAATTATGTTAAAAATCCGCAATGTTTTACAAGTTCTATAAGTGAGTTTCAACCCTTATGGCGATGAAACAAGGTACATATGCTGTGCTCATTTCACCCTTTACATGTCTAGACGAAACGCCACTTAGTTCATCGCACAATTTCAGCTATCATTGAATGGACTCGGCTTGTTAGTTTATGAAATAGAGCGATACATTTTTTTATTTAATACTTGGTTACGGCCTCGGCTCTGCCTGCTTTAAAACTGCGAACCGTAAATTATTGTCTTATTAGTAACACAAAGGGGAAGAAAGCCATTTTTCATATCTATACTATCTACAGCCTATACTATCTAGCTAGATTCGATCTTTTCGTAACTTATTAATTACCTATGACTCTGTAATATAAATTGAATATCATTTTGTAAATGCTTTAACGAAAACCTCAAAGCAAGGTCGCGTCGACTACACAGTGTACAATATTATTGTAGCTAACAGTAAGGTGTTGCTACCATCATCATATTATGGCCTCTATTTGAAATGTTTGTTTTCAGCATGTTTAACCTGTTAATATTTTATAAGTTACCTGTCCGCCCTCGGCTCTGTCCGTTATAACGGCCTGTGTTATTTTGAATTTTAGGTACCTACCTACTGTAGAATTTCATTAAAATCTGTTCCGTAGTTTTCGTAAAAATGTCACAAACCTCCACCCTCATAAGCTCTCGCATTTATAATTATAGTAAGAATAAAAGAATGTGGTTCTAGAATAATGATGTAGATAGGTACAGAAAGGTTTAGTAATTTATTATTCAAAAATAATGAGCCAAACAAGGTATATGTCTTACTTAGCTTACGGCTAAAATACGTTTGACTTTCGCGGTTACGTATAAGGTTATTGGAAATATTAATATATGTTTGAATAAAAAATATTATCTATTATTAAATAATCAAAAACCAGTAAGATTTCTTTAGCAAAACAAAATTTAAAGATTTCAGTAAATAGTCCGAGAGTAAATTCTAATTTTAATTTTTTATTTGAATGCCTAAGCATAAGTGGCCTATAGGAAAAATAAACTACGTATATTATTTGATGAGTAAAGTAATGACTATCGATAATATAAAAAATATATACCCAATTAAATACACAACATAGTAATTACAGTTTCTAGTAATAATGTATTCTCTGTTGTAATAAATCTACCTCATCACATCATGGAATGGACAGTAAAATAATGTTATGTTTTTCTAATAACGATAAATTTTGATTAGCAGGTGTGTACTGGAGAAATTGTTCTCTGTAGGTGGCAATAAATGTTACTTCCGATAGAGTTTTATTATGAACAAGAACAATTTTCTATCCTGTTTTAATATGAAAACGTTAGAGTATACAATTAAATACAGACATTCAGTGGCTTTCCTCGCCCACATGTCTTCCTTCTGGCATGCGGTAGACGTGACCTGCCCAGCTCCACTTTCCAGCAAATAGCAAATACAAATGTTGAATGGCTTTATGAGAAATATTCTAATAGCCTTGACCTAGCAACGACTGACAAATAATTCCTTAGCGCGAATGATGAACCGTCTTTAAAGCGAAACGTGTCATCATAATCGTATTCACGGCACGGAGTCATTATAGCAGGACCGTTACGGTAACTCATTTGGCCTCTTTATCGCAGTGGCTGGTCGCAGACACATGACACTGTGTTAGACCTATACCTTATTAATGAATAGGCAGAGAGAGATGAGGGGAGAGGGTACATTTTAGTTAAAGACTAGCGGACCCGCCGACAACTTCATGATCCACAGTTAGATTATGTCAACATAATTGTGGATCGGATATGATCAGCGATCTGACGATCTCTAAAATGTTGTAAAATGTCTGCTTATTAAATATTTTAAAACATATTTTAACGTTCTCCCCCCTAATGTACAGTCGCGGAATGAAAAGGTTCCTCACCTTAGAGGCGGTTATCAATTATGAAAATCAATTATGCCAACATACGTCAGTGCAAGAAACAGTGCTGCTAACATTTAGATACATATGACGTTTGTTATCGAATAAGGTTTAGCTTGTTTTTTCTATACCGTATATTCGTAAGAAATGGCAGGTTGAACCAACAAGAAGGTTTTAGTTTATAAAACATACTAATCTTATTGACAAGTTAAATTGTCAAACAACTTTGATCTGAATAATTTTGAACTTTATTAACGAAATGTTAAACATTATTTTCTCTAACCCGAGTCTATTCTGTAACATAGTTTCAAAAGGTAATATGTGCTCGCGATACGTTGAACGAATCAATTTGAAAATTGACGAACCTTTTCATTCCGCGACTGTACATAAAATGTGTACGCATATTTTGATAGATGATCGAACAACATAATACGTAAACGGTCCGTGAACGAACGTTAGGATAAAGACTGCTTCTTATTGTCCAATATGTAGTTGGTTTAGTATCCTTACAACATCAAAAGAAAGTTGTCTTGACGCCCTTTAAGGCAGGTGTAACGAACCATGGCAACTATACTTACGAATTGAACAGCATGAATACAGGGAACCAGGTGGTCTGCTTTTGTTGGCATGAACAGGCATTATTGGCTTTCCAACTCACTGGCGTTCCAACAGCCTTAAAGCTATGCAAAATTGAAACCTAAGCTTTCCTTCTCACAAACAATAGACAATCGGAATACAATTTGAGGCTTGTAAATTACATTACAGCAAGGAAAATAAGTGTGTACAAACAAGCGTTGATGCTGATTTACTGGTAAAAAATTATCAGACTCAGGAGAGAAGTCCCAGCATTGAGAGCGATTTAAGTGGTGATTATGATGATGATAGGTCTCGAGGGATTTGGTTATCAGGCGGGTTGATGATCGCAATAATCGCAATAATCGCATTAGGATTAGTTTTTAACATCTTTTACTATCTTATGTTTCCTGAAATAAATGATTTTATTTATTTTAGTTAGCACAGTACACAGAACCACGCTGCTGTCGGGTAAATCCCTGAGTCGGATGATAACCGCGGGTTGATATGTTTTGAGCCAATTCTAAGGCACCGTATGGTATATCTTGTGTTATCTCATGTAAATACAATAAACGGAAATTCGCTAAGTGCTCAAATTAAAAGTAATCTTCTCTTGTGTACGAAACATTCGGAACGTAAACGACTCAATTTTGCGCTTGGGGTCACTCCAAATTGGGTCAACTCTGAGAGCTACAAATTGTTTTCTCACGTCACATTACTTTTATATGTTTTTGTGGACGACCGCCGAATTTGTGAAAGTTCAGCAAGATAAGTAGAGCTGATTGAATTATAATGACTAGTAAATTACGCGCGATACAGATAGGTTTTGGAAGTGTCTTTAGTTTCTTATATTGTTTTATATTTACTTTTATTTATCATACAGTAGACACAGTACACCAGTATCTGGTGATATTCTTACAAGTTTCTCGATATTTCCTCATATAAGGGGATCTTGGGAAGATTTGGTATAATCACCACGCGTATGTGGCAGATTTTTTTTATTTAATGTTAAGTTTTAATAATGAATTGTATTTATTGACTTGTCCACGTGATCTTTAGGATTTTATGGAAATAAATGACATAAATCTTTAAATCTTTAAATTGGTAATTGACGCAGTTAATGTATACAGTGAATAGACATTGGTATCCGTCTTTCGGTAAATATATAATCCGTAGTCGCCTAAACGACGCCCACGGGGTTGTACTATTCTAAGTCGGCACCACGCGGGGCATAGATGTCTTATGATATACCGCCTGAAACTCTCGAAGCTCCAAGGCTACGTTAGAAGACCCGCGAAGGATCGCCATTATTCGCCATCTTGTAAAGTAGTAATATTACCTTTTGTCGGACGGACAATGGCCGCGAGAATTGGGATATGAAGACTGTATGTGAATCTAACAATGGAAGACAATCGCCGGCTCATTATCTCATTTTGCTGTTTTCAAGCTATTGTCGGAGTCCTTCGGCTAATCAAACAGCGGTGAAAGTTATATGGACATTAGCATACTGACATAGATACATGTTTGGCTCCTTTATGATTACCATATTATCAATTTTCTTATCGTATGTTTCGCATTAGAAAATCCGGCTCTTTGAGTAGTTTGGCTGTATGGTGCCGACCTAAGAATAGTAACACCCCCACCCCCTTTTATCCCAAAGTTAGTGTTTGAAGACACCCACACAGGGTGTGGGTGTCTTCAAACACTAACTAAGTGATTAAGAATCAGGAAACATGCATTGTTGTTCTCTGTATGCTCCTACTTATCTCCCAAAACCTTTAAGTGGTATTGGGGAAACCAGTGTAGTATCGTATTTACTTAGTAAACTATATAACTTTCAAATAGTAGGTACCTGCATTATATCATCCAAAGCGAACTAGTTAACTAATGTTGCAATTTAAACCTGTGACAAGTTTCGGATTAGTTTTGCTTTATCAACATCATAAGCGGAAATTGAATTTGACATACCCTACCGTGAACCACATCGAATTCAATTCCTTCCTAGAACTTTATATAGCTATTAGATATATGCGCAGTATATTAGGCATTCCTATCGCAACTTACGTCGTCTAATAATAGGATATAAATCCAAACGATTGTTTATAGAACTGAATTAATGTATATCTACTATAAATCTTGATACTTAAGCCATCGAGCGTGTTTGTCTGTTAGGGAAACTAATCCAAATTAATCTTTCAGCCTCTAGCCCCTCATAAACTACTCATTAATACCAATGGAAAGTGTAGAGCTTATTCATTTGAAATGTTTTTTTTTACGTATAAGTATTGGCTTAAGTTCGGGTTCATTCACGCTTCATGAAAATGCTGTTTCCTGGTGTTCTCTGTAATTCTTAAGTCAACAAATAAGTGCTGCATTGTTTTTAAGAACAATGTAACGTGTGCAGTGCAACTAGAACGGAGGATGTCCCATTTTGTGGTGATGCGTGGGTAGAGCGTGCCTGCCCGACATAGCGTATTGTCTATTTTTGAACCAATAAGTCTTCAAGACATCGACGACAGTCAGTTCAACACAACTGATTTCTCATTTCATCATCATCATCGTAACAACCCATTACGTCCCACTGTAGTACTTTTCCCCTCCTCAATAGAACTCAATAAAGTTTGGTATGATCATTAGGTTACACAAGCAAACCGACGCTGCGTATTCCCTTAGTCGCGTTCATAGACGCATAAATAATACGTTATCTATTTTCAACGGCTCTCTGTCACCTGCACGCACTACCTACACAATGACATTTATGTCATAACTGTGTTTGTTTTCTACGGGTCGTCCATCGTTATCTACACTAGTGACTAGGACCTTCCTTCAGTATGACATTTCAATGTAAATTTATCCGCCTGCCTTATATTTTCAAAAGGTTTTCCACCCCCATAACACTCGGAGTTTCTCAATAATGTCCATTGACTTTTATTGAACCTTTTCTAATAAAATGTCGCCAAAGCAAACATCGATATACACCTAATGAGGTCTGCCCATCATCCTGTCTATCAAATACCGACCGGTATCCGACATGGGTTGACCTGTGCGGAGCCATGACAACTCGCTGCCGGCCGTAGACAGACCCCGACGGAACATTTCATGTTTCCCTATTTACTTACACACCATTACTCTCAACCTTATAAACGAGGGTTCAAAGCGCACATTTGTATTCGCTGTATTGACCTAAATAAATTAAATACATTAATAAGGTCGGACGGAACACGTGTGATAAAATAACCATTTTTAGTTTGGGTAAACGTGAATTTTGTAATTCTAACTATAAAGTAATGTATGCGCAATTTTATTATGGAAACGGAAATGTTGAAATGCGTATCGGTTTCAATTCAAAGTAAGTATTGATAACATCTCTCGAGTTAAAACTTTGGAAAGAATTAAAATTTTAAATCGTGCAAAGATATGTTTATTGTATGACCGCCACGAACTACTTTGCTTATATAAGTATTGTTTGAAATAGACTGTTGTGAAATTGATTTTCAATTAATATTAATATGTAAATCAACACCAGTTATTGCTATTTTCATCATAATAAACAACTTTCCCGCATGCAACTTTGTTTGTGTTATTGTTTATGTTTCCCGTGGTAAAAACCTGGTTTCAAGCGAATTAGCTTTTAAGTTGGTGAGAAATTATGTTTTAGGTTATGGCGTTCATTATTATCCACTTATTGTTATTGTCAATGTCATATAAATATTTTATAGACAACTAACCTGTTTATATTCATACATTAAATGAATTCGGCAAGTTCATTGTGCACATAATGAGATCCCATCGCGCATAATTGAGTACAATTTGTGTATTCTTATATCCGCATCTCGCCTACATTACGCCTACTTGTGATGCCTACGATTTTTATATTATATTCTTATGGAAACTATATATCGGTTGATATGTCGTGCTATTATGATAATTGAAGATTATTATTAGTCTTATGATTATTATTACAAGCTCAGAAGGCGATATAATGGTCTTTCCCGCGTTATAGATTTTTCCACGTTAAAAAGTAGCCTAATTCTGTATTCTGGTAGAAAGCTATATTATTACGAAGTTTCATCAAAATCCATTCCGTATATCCTAAGATCCCGCTATACAACGACCTTCACCGAGATGTATAATTAATGAGACATATTTTATATGTTATTAAATATGCCAATAAATATATCCTATATGGGTTGCCTAACAAATTTCAGTCCAGAGTTTTTTTTATTAATAATTAAAAAAATAGCTGCAGTCTGTGGTTTGTGGGAAGCGTTTACGTTGGACCTGTCACGCGGCTCACGGATGACCCCCATGGCTCGAATGGTCCGGTATAATAAGGCTCACCGATGAGCCTTGTGGCCTGAATGGAAATACTTGATTTTTCTTAAAGAGTTTAACGTGATAATAGGGCAACCTAACGTTTGCATATTCTATGGGCTTCAAACTTTCGATTGGTATCAAATTTATTTAATAATCACACCGGTGCAATGTTTAAAACAAAAACAAAATTTTTAATTATTAATTAAAAATACTCTGGACTGAAATTTGTTAGGCAACCCATATAGGATATATTTATTGGCATATTTAATAACATAAAAAATATGGCTCATTAATTATACATCTCGGTGAAGGTCGTTGTATAGCGGGATCTTAGACTAGTAGTTTTTACGTGAAAGAGCAACCATCCATCCTTACCTGCTTACAAACTTTCGCATTTACAATTGTAGTTGGAATTTTATACAACTACTTATTAACTACTTTACTAAACTTAGCAACATATTTTTTAGTGTTTTAAAGTTCGTCATAGAACCGTATTCTAATTACCGCCTCATTCAAAATGTGCGTAAACCGTTATGAACCAGTGAGATTCGGTCGGAGAGGTAGCAACTTCTTGTAAGGCTCAAGTGTTCGCTGCGTACCTGAGTTTTTGTCAGCAAAACAACAGGAAACAGATGAATGGCGCCAGACAGTGCATCGGGTTATTTGTAACAACACACCGCAGAAGCGGTAAACATTTAGCTGCACTTGGCAATACATAAACTTATCTGTTTTCTTTTGGGAGCAAACCTTTGTTACTTTTTACTCAAGTTACTGATTCTTGGTAGGTTTTATAATGTATAATAGGTTTTGGAATAAACTCTTTAAAGATAGTTAAATACAGGACATGATAATTCTTTTATTTGCTTATCTATAAAAAACTTGTCGAGTTTAGTTATCGCTACTGTGTTGGTTTTTCCTCTTGACTTATTTATGTACGGAAACAGATAAGATTTATTGATGGTTTCAACAAGTCCGTCAAACACAATAACAAATAACTCAAACAAAACCATAGATTTTGAATAGTCTGAAATATGTTTGACAGCCCGATAATGCGTACCTTTTCTTTCTTTACTCCTCAGTTAAAATTATTTAACTCTTTCCATTAATTTTTGTATACAACCCAAAAAAGAAGATTATGCTCTCTCATTCGAAACTCATTTCTTTTTACCGTAATATGATTGCTTATACTATTTAAAACTGAGCCAAATCACACTGACAAGCTCCCTATTGCGAGGAAATTGCCTTCAAGCGTAGGCAGACCCCTGCCCCATCAACTAGCACCTGTTTGTGGCTTTCAGTAAAGCATTGTGGAAAGTGGAGCAGTCTGAATAGTACTGCGGAATATAACACAGCACATCACTCAATAGAATGTCGCATGGACTTGCCTATGCATGACTCTATAGAGATGGTAATCCAGACATATATTCCTCGAGTATTAATATTGACAATATTAATTTTTGAAACTATTATGTCTGTCAACACTTTTATGATTTAAACATGTGATATTTACAACAATTTGTTGATTTACGAGTTTTAATATATCATGATTTGTAAACATTGATAAAACAATTACACAATGTCACGATAATTTAACAAAAGTTAAATTAATTTAAGTTAAAGTTTTTTTTTTACGATTTGACTGAAGATCCTGAATGGCTTACCTCAGTATAAATGTTGTATTTTAATACAAAGTATCGGTTAACTATTTTAAAACTAATAAGGATAACCTTTGTTGAAAGTACGGTTTACTTACTGGGTCATCAAAAGACCTAAATATTATGTAGACAGAAGAAATAATTCATAGTCTGTTGAATTCTCTAAACGTTTACATGATTTATTTCACAATTATTCTAATTATCTTTTAGGTAAATTATACAATTTGACAGGCAGTTAATAATTCTGAGAAACCGGAATTCAGAGATTCTGAAACAACAATGGGCTTGAACAGCCTTCCATTTTGTATCTTGAAATTGCCGTTTATTTATAAAATAAGAGTTATTTTGTGATAAGTTGCAAAAAAACCTTGGGGATAATATGATGGACTTATCAAGTGTATTTATATTTATGGGTAATGCATGTTATTATATTTAAGAAATAAAACAATCGTGATAATATTTTCCTTACTTACACATGAATAAAGAACATTAAATAAATAAAGAAATATTACTGGTCAATTTTTACTCAGCGATAAAACATTGTTTTATTTTTGTTAACGGTAAGTAGGTACTGGTTTTTAACTTGTTTGCTGTTACTCTACAAAATAACTTATAAAATTAAGCAAGTTTTCGAATAAGGCTACCTAATTTCCTAGCCGAATTTTATTTTACACAGGAGTTGTTCATCCCAGCTGTTGAACTTACCACAATTTCGATTAAAATATAATGATAAGAATAAAAATAATAGCATGGTTAAAATATTGTTTAATTTCTTAAGTAGAATGGACGATAATGATGATGACGATGGTTCAGAATAGGATAAGCACGTTCTGCTTAAAACCCTCATATTTATGAATGCGCATATCGTATATTGAGAATTAATAACAATCACAGAAACACTGACGCGAAGTGCGCGTTAGCATGTTCTACTTGGCTCGTAGATGTAATTCTAGGAGTTAGATAACAGTGCGGTCTGCGTACGCAGTATCATTGTGGCCAGCTGATATCGGTTACCTGGCCCTTACGGCTACTTTGTTACGTTTATATAGTTGTGGGAAGTAACTGCTTACCGCTTTAATCCAACGTGAACAATGAACATGGGTACCGTTGACGGCCTCAGTTCGGGGAATGTACGCATAAGGATTAGATCGCGGATACTGATAAAGCCGCTTAGTTTGCAGATAAATTATACTGATGGATACCCTGGTATTAATTTTTTACTTTTAGTTAAGAACGTGTCTTAAGCATCGCTAGCGGAAATTATAAGCAAACGAATCAACTATGGGCGAAAACGCGTTGCCACTCCTTACGCTGAGTTTGTGGCCCTACCGCCTCTTGGACCGTATATTTCTACATTCCAGACTCTACCCAGCCACTGTTAAAATTAGAAAACCCTTGCCCTTTTGTAAATTCCTAGAGATCCTCTTTGTAAATTAGGACGAAACCATCAGAGCATCTCTGGACATAACGGTCCGTTCCAAATAGCGTGCAATCCCGACATCTTTGTTCTCTCGTCACGCTTCTCTTTTATAGTTCTGCTCAAGATGTTTCTGTATTAGAATTTGCAGCTGTCATTGCATAATAATCTTTTTGTCCGCAATTGAATTTAGCAGCTGGCACATCAAGGGGCATTCCGGCCGACTGATTTGTAACCCTGGCCTGGTGGGCAATTAAGAATCGATTATGTCGTTGGGCTTATCTTTTTATGTCATCCATCAAGAAGCCTCTAGGTGTCGCAAGATGTTGTAATTTGTTCCTACTGCGGATACGAGTTGAAACCATAGAAGTAGTCGGAACTAACCTTCTGTGGCCGTAGGTCATGCAATCGATTGTTTTGTAAGTGCATAATTCAGGGCCTTGTATTGTGCTTCAGTTCATAGTGAAGAACTAGAACACTGTAGGCTGCCACCTACTTGATGTGTTGCAGAAAATAAAAAGAACCTTTATTCCGAACGTTCATAAGTTAATTTTGAATCACAGATATTGTTCTTTTCGAAATATCATTTACAAATAATGGACTTTATAAATAGTATGAATATATTAAGTTAAAGATTTTATTGAGTCTAATCTTCAGAACGAATTGAGCTTAAGAAACCCACAGTCATCACCTTATATGTTCTGATTCCGACTGACCAATCGGATTAATCCCTGGTATAAAACCTGTACCTTTTCTGAACTGAGAACTGTGAAAAGTTTGAAGAACATGTGTCATTCACCAACCCGCACTTGGCCAGCGTGGTGAATTAAGGCCTAATCTCTCTCGACAAGAGAGAAGTCCCTGTGTCCCAGCAATGGGAACGTGAATAGGGGTGTTGTGTTAAAACCTGTAAATGGGTTTACAGGTTTTGATCATGAATTTAACCTCATTAGGTTCAAGTCTTAGAGTTGATTCTTTGATATCGGATTCATTTGAACTCATGTATGTATGTTTAAGGGTTGGCATCGTGACGTGACGCAATTCCCGCGACGGCTCCGCGCATTACCCAACGGCATTGCGGCTTCGATCACGCTAATCTGCATTCTTACTTGCTTGTAACTTCTATAATTCCGTTTACGAATTCCTTTTATACGGACCTTGAGCTGTCAACGCATCGCTGTCCCACTAACATTTACTTCAAAGCACCGATACCTACGCATAGATGTAGTCTAGTAGTCACCAGCTCTCGGTAGAATACGCCCTCTGCAATCACGTCTTCTTATTGGTTAATTGAACCCGCTTGACCTCCACCGAACACTGGAATAAATTGGATTTGTAGTTTCACGTAATTGGAAATTTTACTCTTCAGATTTCTCTTCAGCGCACTTAAATTAATTACGGTTTACTTGAGCTATTTTAAACTTGGCCAAGATAGCTTTCACTGAAAATGCCAAGATTTTAAGACGAATATTTTCGTTTTTAATGATTGTTCTGGCAGCCAAACCGCTTAGCTATGGTAACATATCTACTGAAACGCTTTAAATTGTGGTATAACTTGCATTCCTAGTTCGCGTGACTGAATTTATTTAAATTTTTTGATTGAGCGTTCACGGAATTCTCTCGGGTTTTATGGGGCTGACACGAACCTATTAGACTGATTTGAGTCAAAACCCCTAAAACCGCACTACCGCAGGAAGTTCTTATCTAAAGGCTGTATATTCTCCTCGTCATTGGCAAGTAGAGCGTCGCGGGCGCACGCCGGAACGGTTGACGTAAGGCAACCTTCACACCCGCCGACCACCCATTCGTGCAACCCTGTACATACCGATCATAATGTACTAGATTGTCTCACTGTATAAAGTTAGGCCTGACAACTATATTGGCTAATGCCCGCGTTAGAAAGAGACAAAAAGTAGTCTATGTCACTCTTGGCATCCTTGCTATAATCATCACGCTTACCAAGCAGGTTGGTGATAGGATAGTAGGTTTAAGTACTTATACAGCAAATGAATTTGATACATGTCGTCATGCAGTCATGTCAGTAATGATACGGGCTGTAACTTAAAACTGATTGGGTTACATGACAAGGGTGTGCGCAACAGGGCATAGAAACAAATTCAAAAAAAACCTATAGAACGATAGATAATAGCTCCGTGTGAAGGGTACCAGTCCCATTTGTCTGAGATGTGGGTCAAGTCTTCTGAGAATACTGTGAATGCGAATGGAAATTGAAAAGCGAAGGTACTTACTTAAAAGAGTTTAATATCAAAGAGGATTTCAAAAAGGTTTTAAATCAAATATGTTCTATGTTCAAATGGGTATGAAATCTAGGGTCATTTTGTTTTTTACCAAAAAAATATATTATTATATCAACATTATTAAAGCTAAGCATTGTTCTAATGTTATGCGGAATACATATATACCTCAATAATATTTAAACATTTTGAGAATCTACTAAATGAATAAATAAATTCTCGTTAAGTTACAAAATTCCGTTGAAAAATTTAAAAACACATCAGACACATCATATCCAATGAATATTGCATTTTGATATGAAAATGTAAACACGGTTATAATCGCTGACGAATATTTTATAATAGACCAAGTCAAGGTTCATGTATACGGGTAATTCCTATTTGATTAGCAGTAGGTATATTCACAGTCGGTATTTCCTAGAGTAAACAAGATATACATAAATAATAGTAATAATAGTAAGATTGTTGGTTTAATTATTTTTTTAGGTTAATTTTAAACTACACGTGTGCAATTATCTTTTAATAGTTTTGAAAGATTGCATTTTCCGGGATAAGTTCCATTGGATACTGTTTTAATAAAAAACAATAATCCATAATAGGTTGACTCCTTTGGAAGGGAAGTTCTGAAGTAACGATTAGCCTATAGTGTCCCACTGCTGGGCTAATGCCTAAAAAGAAGTAAGAAACATTATATGTATAGGTAATTAAAAATATCCATCTATGTATATCAGAAGTCCCGTAACACAAGCTACGAGCTTACCACGGGGCTATAAGTTGCTGTGTGAATTATCCGGCAACATTTATTTATTACAATCGACTTGACCCTTTCAAGTTGGCTAAAAACGAACCTGTCTCTTGTCCACAGATCGGCAGGTCGTCAGAATCTCCCATAGACTTCGTGGTGATGGACACGGTGGCGGGCGACAAGACGGGCGACACTAAGGTGCTGCAGAGCACGATATCGCGGTTCGCCTGCCGCATCATCTCCGACAGGAACGACGTCAACAACTGTCGCATTTACGCAGCCGGATTCGACTCCTCTAGGAATATTTTTCTAGGCGTGAGTATTTACTTAGCTATTTTGATAGGAAAATTGTTTTCTAATTTCGATTATTTTGATACTTAACTTTGGGTAAGTATTCAGTGGGTTAGATTTTTGAATAGTCATCCATATCAATACTTATAAAATTATAAATGGGAAAGCGTGTCTGTGTGTTTGTTTGTCCGTCTCTCGGTAAAACAGAGCGACGAATTAACGTGATTTTGTAAGTGGAGATAGTTGAAGGGATGACATAAGCTACTTTTTACCCCGACAAAAATATATTTTAACACATAAATGGTCCCTAGTGTTCATTTTTGTTATCGGAATGTCTGTTCACCGAACGTACTAAAAAATAGTATTTCTAACTGTATTCTATCTAGTGCACCTAATAACCTACTAATATGAGTGAAAGTGTAAGGATCCGAATCCTCTGTAAGCGAAACAATAGAATCTGTAGAACACAAACTAACCTACATTACTCATGCTTTATGCTTACATAACGGTTCCATGAATTTGCGAATTGGACTGGATTATTATGACGTCGAGCTGGACTAGAAATGCCGTACTAATTTACCAAAGCCACGTGAAATATTGGAATTATACGCCATGATAACTTAAGAGGAAATGTCGACTTTTATTCCGAATATAATGGGTTTTCAGCTCGTTGTCTGTTTGTGGTTTTTCGAATGTAAAAAATGTAAAAAGGTGGATGAACTGTGTGAAAGAGGATATGTATCAAAATATAAGATATTGTATCAAAATTGTATTATTACTTTTTAAACTATCACGGTTTTTAGGGTTCCGTAGCCAAATGGCAAAAACGGAACCCTTATAGATTCGTCATGTCCGTCCGTCCGTCCGTCTGTCCGTCTGTCCGTCTGTCCGTCCGTCCGTCCGTCCGTATGTCACAGCCGTTTTTCTCCGAAAATATAAGAGTTACAAAGCTGAAATTTAGTACATGGGCGAGTCCGACTCGCACTTGGCCACTTTTTTTTATAATACGTCATAAACTATTTCATGTAAACAATTGCTGCGGAAGCCTACATGGGCGAGTCCGACTCGCCCTTGGCCACTTTTTAACTTTATCATGGTATGTTACCCGTTTCTATAGTTCAAATTTGTATTGTATTATAGTTATCCAAATTTGTATAAAAACGAAAACATCGGCTTTGTTAGGCAATATAATGATTATCTTTATCTTAAAATATGAACATATTATTATTATTGGTAGGTAAGTGTTTTACACTATTTACCTAACTGATAATAAATATCGTATATCATTACGTTGTAGCAATTTAAATCAGAAAAGTTAAGACCTGAAGCTTCACTTTAATAACCATTTTATTGCAACCTTAGGATTTAATATTCAAGAGATGTTCAAGATTGATGGATCTTGAGTGTTGATCCTCCTTTGGGCAACGTAACCTTTGACGTTACTCATGATTGAGCACCCTCGTAACTGAACGATTCGTCTAGACGAATGTCTGTCAAATCTGTACTTACTTTTACTTACATACACTTACTTGAATGTAAATATAAATTATTGATCCAAACTCTATATGAAAACAATAAGAGCTAGATACTAGAGAGAGCAAATACCTTTTTGCTGACTTAAAATCAGAATCATGTAAGTATCATAAATTAAACACCAATTTCTTCTTCGAGGTTTTGTAATTTTATGAAAAAGTTTACCTTTTACACGAGGTTTGGTGAATCTAAAGATTTTTTTCCGTGAATTGGATTTTTTAAAGTGGAAGCGCTTAATATCGGAAGTCCGTTAATGGAACGAATAAAACCGAGGTTAACCGGTTTGAATAAGTGGGATTTAACGGACATACTGATAAATTGTTTAGATAAGTTATTATTAGCTTAATAATTTAGGAAACCAACGTAAGTTCTTAGTACGCTATCATAATTGATGGTGATCCTTCTTTAAACATATAATTAACGCGATAGTTTGTATGTGTGGATGGGTAGATATGTGTTACTCTCTCATAAAACTTTACAATAACATAGCGCGGCTTTGTCTATGTTATCTATACTTTAGTTTTATCGAGGTAAAAAGGAGTCTATGCTTGTACTATGAACTCTATTATAATAAATACTACTAGCGACCCCCCCTCGCTTCGCCTCGGTTGGTCAAGTTTTATCAAAATCGTTACTAATTTAGAGATTCCATACAAACTTGCCTTTGTCTCCCATTATTCTCCCATTAGGGAGTGAATTTCGCAAAACCCTTTCTTCCAAAATAATTTAAGAAAAAATTAACGACTACTTAATATCTTCTACTCTTCTTCTACGAAAATCTTCTTAACCCGTAATAAATTTATATCGTCCTTATTAATACTAAAATAACTGAAGTGGAATATAATAACAACCAATTATATTCCGATCCGTTAAGGTAATCTTATTTTAATGTTGAAACTTTCAGAATAACAATTCTGGAAATTTTATTCGATTTTGATTACGAAATCAATTGATAAACTTAGTTAAGCTTTCAAATTGTTTTCAGAGTTTCAAGTTAGTTAGTAGGTATCTTATAATTTCGAACGATCGAGAAAATATTATATTACTAAATATTGACTTTAGTTTTATATTATTCAGTACCTAGTAACTATTTATTTTTTAAACACAAAAAGCGTTCGCAAGAGATAACCTACTAAGTATTTCTTATGAATAGTATATGGATCAAGAAATCGAACAGAATATTATCAAATTCTAATCGTATTTTCAGACATTGAACCGACTGTAATAATATTTTCTTAGAAAAACATTAATGAGAAATGTATAATATATTTAGTTTTTGCCAACAGGAAAAAGCAACGAAATGGACGGAGAATCACGAAATAGACGGTCTCACGACGAACGGGGTTCTCATAATGCACCCTCGCGGCGACTTCTGCGGCGGCAGCGCCACCTGCGGCCCGTGGCGCGAAACCTCTGTGGGCGGAGCCGTGTTCTCGCTGCGGGAGAGCCGGTCCGCTCAACAAAAGGTAACAACACTATTTAAACTTTTCATTTTAGAACAACAAAAGGTAACAACACTATTTAAACTTTTCATTTTATAACAACGGGAATTACTCACGTATTAATTAAGGAGTATAATCACTCTCGACGTTTCGACCATGACAAGAGCAGTCTTTTTCACGAGGAGTGAAAAGTGAAGCTTCCCAACGTGCTCCGTCTCAGCTCTGCTCGCGCGCGCGGTTCTCACTTTTTAAACTATAATTATATTTACTACTATGTTTTATTTGGTAATATAACTTTTTAAACAATTATTTAATTTAAAAACCCAATTAAATAGAATATTTGGACATGAAACGAGTAAATTAAACATACCATGATTTAAATGTTTTTGAGTTTCCCGATATTTCCGTTTCGTGTTTTAATAAATTAAGAACGCTTAATATTGTATTTATTTACTTTTAGGGCTTACCCTGCCAAGCGGAGACGAATATTCTCAGAGACGGAACAATGATCGACCTGTGTGGAGCGACGCTGCTCTGGAGAAGCGCAGAAGGACTGAAAAATTCACCGGTATGTAGATTTAACGTCTGTTTCAAAGTTTCATTACACACTTTTTCACGGTTTTGTATTTTCTTACGATTTTAAGTTATTGTCGTAATTACTCGAAGACTGGTTTGCACATAAAGTTTTTTTCAATTATACTCGTATAAGTGAATTATAAACTTAAGAGTTTAAAATTATTGTCTCAAAATTAAGGCATTCTCTTTTGATACACAATTTTTTATCAAACATTATTAGAACTCCTGACTTATTGACGAAGTTTTATTTCAATGTTGGATACATTAATCGAGGAAGGCTATAAGGCTATATTTTATAAGCTACCAAATTGATTATGATTGTTACGTTATTATTTTCAGACTAAACGCGACCTCGAAGCGTTAGTGGACGAGCTGAACGCCGGCCGGCCGCAGTGCCCCGTGGGTCTGAACACGCTGGTCATCCCTCGCAAGTTGTCCGCCGCCCAGCAGGACTTGAACCAGCCCTATGTTTATCTCAACTGCGGTCATGTTCAAGGTATGGTTTATTTATATTTTTTATTTCAGGAAAAATAAGATGTGTATAATGGCATTTCATAAACTAATTTATCGTAAATAGTAGGGTGTAAATGTAACGGATAACTGGTCAGTTGTAATTTGACGTCAATAATTATAAAATTAGTGGCAAAAGTCATCCTAAAATATCTCCCAATGTGAGACGTGAACTAGAGTTCCCAATTCTACAAAATAAGTTGGAACTCATAATATACTACAAGTCTTCGGTAGATTGGCATGGCAAGACAATAATAAGATTTGGTCAGCTGTGGGGATAGGTACCTTAAGGTTGATGTAAAAAATATAATCACTTATTGGTGTTGACCGTTACTTTTGTAGAAATGTGAGATTAAGGTACTTCATATTTTGATAGGTATCGATTTATTCATCAAATGAAATAAAAAGTTTTCTTTAATATTTATATTTCTTTTAAGTAAGTATTATCTTTACAAAAGTTTTACAATAAATTTATTACCAGGTGAACACTCATGGGGCGCCGATTCCAGCGAGGAGGGCATGCGTCGCTGCCCCATGTGCATGACGGCCGGCACCGTGGTGCGGGTCTGCATGGGAATCGAACCCGCGTTCTACGTGGACGCCGCGCCGCCCACCTACGCCTTCAACCCGTGCGGGCATATGGCTTCGGAGAGGACTGTTAAGTAAGTTCCTAGAATATTCTAGTTCAAAAATAGCTATTGGCTTTTCGCTATAATATGTATACAGAGTTATCTCTAATCATTATTATAATTGTGCTGTAATGGTTCCAACACGCGCGCGCCACCACAGATCACAGAACGCATATCGATGACACAAAAAAGGTTTTTTGTGTCATCGATATAAAATCAGTCTTCAGCAAAAGTCTAGGATCTCCACAACCTGAGAGTATGCAGTAGAAAGTCCTGTTACCTCTATAACGGGCAAATTAGTCCTCACACAAGCTTCGAGTTAACATGTCCAAGTTAATCTTTGTGATTTTACGTACAAAATCTGGATCAATCAATAAATCATGAGTATGGATGTAAAAGTAACGTGACATGTAAATAAATAAATAAATATTTCTGGATAATTTACACAGCGACATCTAGCCCCGTGGTAAGCTCGAAGCTTGTGTTACGGGGGCTAGATTACGGATATACTTAATATAATATACATACACATATAGATACTTTTTATTATACATATATAACACCCAGACACCCGGAACAAATATTTGCAGATCATACAAAGTGTTGTTCCGAGGCGGGAATCGATCCCTCAACCTCTTGCGTCGCAGGCGGACCTTCGCCTGCTGCGCCACAGAGTTCGTCAAATGTGACATGTGATTATGGTTGCAGATACTGGGCGAGCGTGGACATCCCGCACGGCACGAACGGCTTCCATGCGATATGTCCGTTCTGCGCCGCGCCGCTGCAGGGCACGCCGGGCTACGTAAGGCTCATCTTCCAGGACAACCTCGACTGAACCGCACCAGGTAACGTACCTACATAATAGGCGGCCTTGTCGCTAAACAGCTATCTCTTCCAGCCAACCTTTGGATGGAAAAGAGATATGATATGCAAATAAGAGAGGGGTGTACCATTAAAATAATTAAGATTTAAGATTTATGTCATTTATTTCCATAAAATCCTAAAGATCACTTGGACAAGTCATTAAGTACAGATAATAAATAATATTGTAGACTAAATAATATAGTAAATAAAATAAAACGTGCTACCTTGACTTATTCTCACGAGGCATAGCATAGCCCTGTGGTAAGCTTAAAGCTTATGTTTCGGGCACTAGTTAGTCAGTGTCACTTTTTTTCATAAAAAAAACTTAACGTCAAAATATATGGTATTAAAACAGCTCCTCTGGTGTCAAAAAGGGAAGTATATTAGTACTTACACTACTTTACTTTTACTATCTTCGCGATAGAACGACGGAAAATATATTTGTTCAACACTTTCATAGGTGATTAATATCATAAATAACAAAACAATTAGGTTATCCGAAAGTAATTATCAATTAGGTTATCGGAACCATTGAAAACAAGTCGGTGTCGTTGCACTCCACTAATTGCATTCGAGTAGATTCATCCAGTTATCTCTGCGTTATCAACTAACGATCCATTGTTCCTCTCATTTGTATCGGTGTCTGTTTTTTATGATTGTTTATGGCTATAATGCTTTATTATGACTAACATATCCTACTTATATTATAAACGCGAAAGTTTGTTAGTATTTTATTGTAAGTAGGATGTTTGTTACTCTTTGACGTAAAAACGATTGAATGGATTTCAATAAAACTTAATAGACTGATTTTACCGCGGGAAGATCCACTATGATGAGTTAGGGGATGTTAATTAAATAAAACGCAGACAAAGCCTACTTATATGAACTGTATTTTTTTCTTGTCTTCAGGTTCAAAGGCGTACCTGACGCGAGTGCTAATAAGCTGGACAGCCGAATCCGCGAACGGACACTAAGCTTACGCTAATCTAGCTCGGTGTAACCTCACAGTATACAAGAATCTCAATACTGTGGCTTCTACGCAGCACGTGATAGGATACATTAGTATTCAACAGCAATCCCTAGTTTGATTTGGTTTTAAATTTTCTTTAAATCCATTTCATAAAAAACCTTCTATCTTATACTTAACCTTCTTTAAATCAGCTGGAAACTGACGCCATTTTGGAAATGTGATGTTCAAAATGGCGCCTTTTCCTATCTTCAAATCTATTTAAACTTAAATAAAATACATTATATTACCTAAAAATTAAGCTATGAAATGAAAAATATTTTATGACTTTACGTTCTGTGTCTGTATAAAACGACGTTTAAAATAAAAATATTTATTTGTTTGATTGTTGAGAATCAGTAATCGACGCTTTGTAAATAGCTTGTTGATGGACTATTTGTGACTATTGAACGAACTGAATCATTTAGTTAGAATGTTTGGCATTGTGTTAAAAGTGTTTAATTTAAGTGACTAAACTATATAACTATAATCTGCACATAAATGTATTAACGTATTCAAGTCGAATAATCGGTGAATATTACTGATGCATTAGAATTTTGTGATTTTTTGTTATAACAGCTTAAACATAAGGCGTGTGATCAAACATGTATTTATAAAAACGCGGATTTAAAATGTTATTTTCATCGTTTACTAATTAAAATGCCGAAATAAGCTATGGTATGTTTGATCGTGGATGTTAGTCGGTAAGATAGCATAAGATGAAATGTAAATATTCAATTTAGTTCTACAAAGTAATTTATGTTTTTATGAGTGTGCTTTGTGAAGCATTTAGGTGTGCAATAGGCCGATTTAGATCGCAACATAGTGTTTATTATTATTATTGTACAAAATTAGAAGCTGATTTGTGTAACATAGATAAATCTTTACTTTCACTTGGGATTGAGTTTTACTTGCGCTGTCAAGGGGTTTTAATAAAATTGGTTAATTGATTGATACAATAGAGTAGGTAGAACTCAAGCCGTATGTCGCTACGCCACTATGAATAACTGTATTCGTTCTATAGCGAAGGAAGCTCGAATAACGTCATTATAGCAATGACTATTTAACGTACCATCCATTGTTTAATTGCCACATTTCATTTCGCATTTTGCGCCATTAAGATTCAACACAAAAGTATATAAGTACTTTTTAAGTTCTGTGATTGAACCAGCCTATGTGAATACGGATTCGAATGTGTTCCGATTGTATATTTTTTGTAAAAAGCGCGATTTTGTTTCAATAGAATATAAGTTAACTCTGAAGTCTTTGTAGATAACACATAAATTTCACCTAGTAAAGCTCTCTTCATCGTCCTACTAACTAAACCGGACAGAGCTCAACCATTCTAAATAAATAAGACTATGACAAAACAGTGACCTTTTGAAAGCAATGCGAAGTATATTTATAGCCTTTTGATGTTGATGATTTGAACAGTTTTATCATTATAGTTGACTTGGGGTCATGTAGTGTAGGCCGTATTGGAATAGATCTAAGGTATGAAAAATAGGGGTTAGCTAGATCTCATACATAAATTATCCTACGTGGTTTATCTTCAGATAATGTTATGAGTATTTCTGTAATTTTTAATGGATTGTTGTGTAAAATATCGTAAAGTTTAACGTTTCACTTTTTAAATTGAATACTAGAATATTTAACTCGTACATATAAAGGTATCTCTTTATCTGACGTTTGTTCCCAAGGACGTTCACCATTTTTCAATGTAGATATTCATAATAGTTCCATTATTCACCGCTAGGGCCACTTGGACACACACAAAAATAAATGTTTTACGTTCGTAGGCGGTCACACAAACTTGAAAACGTCAGAATAAGGGCTATGGTAATCGTACTGTTTTAACAAGTACCAACTAAGTACAAACGAGATAAATATGATAGTAATCGAAATAACTAGTGCAGTTATGATAGCGTCAAGTAGACTTAGCTTACGATGTATGAAAAAATAGTTTTTGTACCATTCGAATCCACTAGCGGTTACATGTACTCGACGTGAAAGTAAGATGTTACACGTACGGACTACCGCATGATATAATCTCTGTGATTGGTAGGGTTCATGGTATCACGTTTGAATAATGTCGAAGCATGTTGATTTTCATTGGGAGATATCTACAATACCTAAATTTTGGAAAAGTCTTGAGAAAATTGATTTATTTGCGATTTCAGTCGCAATCAAATTACCTTGTACCTACCGCCTGAAATAGGTTTTACTTAGTAAGGACTCATTTTCGTATTCACGTATGTATGTATATCTCTTCCCTTAATTAAACATGGAATTGTAAAATTCAATGTGCAATACAACTTTACCATCAGAACCCAACCATTTGCAGAGTTTTACGGCGGTTGTATGGCTCTAGGCGTGATTAGAACTAAGATTTGGCATACGCTTAAAAGTGATGTAGTTTGTTACAAAGTAGATATGTTAGCTATTACGTTCCAAAACCATTAGGCATCTCTATCGAAGGTTGGACCATTGTCTGTTTTTGTAGCTGTTGTAGTATGTTTTGCATATTCATATAACGATTCTAAAGGGAACTATACGCGAAAACATGCAATTAAGATCTAACTCGCAGGCTTCTGGCACTTCTTGACATAAATGAATGTAATTTTTCTTCAATGAGAATGGAAGAAAGGTTAAAGTAGCCAATGAGAAATTAAATCTGATTGGCTGGTTTCATTCACCTGTCTACCAATACAGGGCGATGTTGCGAGGTTCAAAATCTTAACTTATCTTTACCTACGCAGCCTTGTTCTGCTTTGGTAGACCGGTGACTTAAATCTCCTAGTATAGTATCTACATAATGGAAACATAGCTTTGAACGTATTTAAAATAGTCAGTTTGGCGAAAGTTAAGCCCTATAAGTAAGTCATAGCTATGTTAGTCCGGGATCCGTAGTACATTGGAATCAAGTGATTACTAACAAGCTAATTTTTCTTGAGTATCTTAATTTTAATGAGACGCCCAAGAATATCCTATACTCAACTTTTGATTGTGGTAGCTAACAGAGATATCGAGGATTAAATATGTCGATTTGATGATCCAAAAAAATTGATTACTAACCGGTTGTTCTTTAGTTATATCGTAAGATAATGATCTAAATTATATGAAAAAATGTTTGTCCTACAAAACCTATGGTTTGATCAAAGAGTCCCCCATTTCCAAAATGTATCGAAAACAAGGTCAAAATAAATGATTACTAACCAGCTGATTTTTTGTTGTATACTTAATTAATATTTATAAAATCTAAATGACATATTGTCCTACAAATTTCGTGGTACGTTATCCCGGTCCTACGCCTAGACATTGTTAATACCACAAGACCATTTATCTCATTAGTAACTGTAGGACAAAAATATTACAGAATAGGTTAGTGTGTTCCTTGCCCAAATGTAACAATGTCCTACAAAAAAACAGGTATGTATCGCTAGTCCGACAAGAATTGTAATTTTTCAGTTTGCCTATTTGTAACATAGAAAGTTAAGTCGGCGTCAGTGTAACAACACACCCGCAATAAAATATAATTTGTAATTATACCAAAGACATATTTCGTCGGTGTTCGCATCTACTCAGTTGGCGTAATGGCAAGGATCAAACTCGGTGACTTTGCGTCACCGAGTTCGATCCCCCGAAAGAGAGTTCTTTTTGTGATTATGGATAAGATAGTGATTTTTTTTAATTTAAATAACTTTATTTTATAGTTATCTAGGTAAAAAAATATTGTAGGTATTAAGTATTTATACAACTATACTTATTTGAATATTATAAAGCTGAAGAGTTTGTTTGAACGCGCTACGCAGAAGTATTAAAATAATTATTATTAAAAACTAAATTGTCTAAAATAATATCAGAAAACGACGCGGACAAAGTCGTGGGTAACAGCAATAATTATAAAGCTAAGGAGGTTGTTCGATATTCAAAAATAAACCACCTACATGACTTGAACATACTTAATGACCTGATTCCACCATCTCCTTTCCACTCCAGGACAAGCAGACGCACGGCGAATTATAACCCGTATTTAGTGGATAACTGGATTTATCTCATACACCCGCACTATGCGATTCTCATCCACCTTTATAGTTCGCACCGCTAAGGTCTTAGGTACGGACGGACAGACGGACGGACGGACAGACATGACGAATCTATAAAGGTTCCGTTTTTGCCATTTGGCTATGGGACCCTAAAAATAAGTTATTATGACTGGTTGGTAATAATCTATTGTGACCTTGTTTTCGATACATTTTGGAAATGGGGGACTCTTTGATCAAACCATAGGTTTTGTAGGACAAACATTTTTTCATATAATTTAGATCATTATCTTACGATATAACTAAAAAACAACCGGTTAGTAATCAATTTTTTTGGATCATCAAATCGACATATTTAATCCTTGATATCTCTGTTAGCTACCACAATTGAGAGTTGAGTATAGGATATTCTTGGGCGTCTCATTAAAATTAAGATACTCAAGAAAAATTAGCTTGTTAGTAATCACTTGATTCCAATGTACTACGGATCCCGGACTATGTATTTTATCAACGGCAATATTATTTCGTGACAAAGAAGGTTGACTAAATTTTAGCAATGTTCTGGAAGACAAGATTTATGTATAAAAAAATTTAAGCCATGATGAAATGTAATAAGGCTTCGTTTCAGAAACTCACATTAAAACAATCCTGTATTGTAACTAATATTCTAATAAGAACTGATCGCTAGCCTTAATTTAATTTATAATTCCTAAGTGCTAGGTTTATCAATAAATTGCTCTTTTGAGAGAAAACTGACCATGTTGTTTTTCTGAATCACTAACTAATGGGTAAGTTTTTTTTAGATGTTAACCTACACACACACACACTGATAGGCCAGAGTAATAAGATATCAATAGAGGTAGAAAAATTGTGACCGCTTTAGAATTTTTAAAATCAAAGGTATACAATTTTAAAAAAAGTTCTTAGTTTATTGACCAGACTTGTATCACACAGCAGTACAGGCACTTAACTTTTAAAGAAAAATATACCTATCCTAGGTAGGAGACCTAGGTACTTAATTACCTAACATACCTAGGTATAGATGATACAATCTTAAAATAAACTCCCCTCCACAAAACCGTGATAATTTCAACGTGTGAGAATAAATACGTATTGCATCAATATACTTGTGTGCGTGCTACAACTTTACTGTAAACATGGACTCATCCGCGCACTGCGTTGTCAATAAGTTGTGCGACCAATCCCGTGTAGGCATTTGTATGGCGGGGAGCGCGCTCTTTGTTTGAGTGACACGTCCGTTCAGTCGCGCGTTCGCCTCATTAATGCACTAGTTGGTCGACAGATCCAGTCTTTCTTTCATAGTGACACCGTGGAGGCTAGACATTTGGCAAGTTACACGTTCGTTAGTAAAAAAGTACAAAATGTATGGATTTGACATAAACCTATTATCATTATGGTCTAAGCTATTACGCACGTCAGAAGTTAGCGATGCCACATGTCTAGGGGCCCGTTTGTTTATACGTCATTGAACATCCAATGACAAAGATCAATTTATGTGTGTTGTATCTATACACCTTTTTGCATGTACGTGTAACCGCGGTGGAGGGGCGTTCAGTTTAAAAATGGTTTTACTATACATAGTAAATACTGCTCCAGTCACTCATTGAGAGATTAAAATCAGTACTTAAACATCCTTACATACAAAGAAAGTCCTCATACGACCCTGGTACTTACCCTTATCTATCTATCTAGCCATCGCCGCTAGATTGTTAGGTAGATAAAGTCACCATGACAGTCCTGAGTCACAGATCACCATTAGTTGGCATCTGTTCTTGAATTCTCCAAGAAAAAAAAAACGCTTGTAGGATGCATTAATAAGAACCTTCTTGAATCTCCAAGGTGGTTAAATGGACACAGGTTCATTGCAAATTGAGCTTCGTAGTGACGATAACCCTGACACGCTGGTCGTAGAATGTAGCCGCTGCATTCCAGTCTAAGAGGTTAGCAGTTCTAAAGAGTAGGCTGCATTTATTAGAGCCTTCTTCAATCTTCAAGGTGATTAAATGGACTCTTCAGTAAACATCCGTCTTCATTTTTATTGCAAATTGAGCTTCGTAGTGACGAAAACCGTAACACACTGGTCGAACTAGCCGCTGCTAAGCTGTCAGTGTAATCATTCCAGTCTAAAGAGGTTTGCAGTCCCAAAGTGTTTGTAGGATGCATATAAGACTTCATGTTCATTGCAAATTGAGCTTCATAGTGACGATAACCTTGACACATTAGTCATAGAATGTAGCCGCTGTTAGGCCTTCGGTGTGATCATTCCAGTCTTAAGAGGTTCGCAGTTTTTAAGCTGCATTTATTAGAAAGAGGTTAGCAGTTCTAACGAGTATGTAGGATGCATTTATAAGAATCTTCTTTAATCTCGAAGGTGGTTAGATAATCTCTTCATGTTCGACTCTTCATGTTCATTGCAAATTGAGCTTCGTAGTGACGATAACCCTGACACACTGGTCGTAGGAGGTGGCGACGGCGAGTCCGCTGTGGTCGCGGTTCCAGTCGAGCGCGTTGATTGGCTGCGAGCTGATCACCATCCGCTGCAGTTTCTTCAGTGTCCCGGGCACGCCGCACGCCACGCCCTGCGCGTCCATTTTGAACCGCTGCTCTGGGTATTCACTGGGGAAATACGCAATTGGTTATAATAAAAAAAAGTGGCCAAGTGCGAGTCGGACTCGCCCATGTAGGCTTCCGCAGCAATTGTTTATATGAAATAGTTTATGACGTATTATAAAAAAACTACTTGATAGATTTCGTTCAAACCAATTTTCGTTGTTAGTTTTTATGGTTCATCATAAGCCGTCGGACGTCCACTGCTGGACATAGGCCTCCCTTAATGAATTCCAGTCGTTTCGGTCGGATGCAACTTGCATCCACCGTGAACCAGCTAACTTCACCAACTCATCCGTCCATCTGGTAGGTGGGCGTCCGACGCTGCGTTTTCCGATCCGTGGTCTCCACTCGAGAACTTTTCGGCCCCATCGGCCATCCGTTCTCCGAGCTATATGGCCTGCCCATTGCCACTTCAAAGAGCTAATCCGCTGGGCTATGTCAGTGACCCGCGTTCTTCTACGTATCTCCTCATTTCTGATTCGATCCCGTAGAGAAACCCCGAGCATAGCCCTTTCCATAGCTCTTTGAGCGACTCTGAGCCTGTTCATGAGGCCGATGGTGAAGCACCACGTTTCGGATCCATATGTCGTCACTGGCAACACACACTGATTGAAGACTTTCGTCTTGAGGCACTGAGGTATTTTTGACGTTGCATAGCTTCCCGAACGCTGCCTATCAGAGTTGGAATCGACGAGTGACCTCCTTCTCAAAGTTGGACCTACCAAATTGGACTGTCTGTTCTAGGTATACATACGCGTCAACAACTTCAAGAGCCGAGTTCTCAAGCATAACATTAAGCCACAGAAGTCATCACATTTAATAGTAACATTCTAGAAACCTGTTTGAGAAAAATAAGCGACTGAATTGGAGAAACTTACTACTTCCAAAGCGTGACTTGTCCATTCCCAGCACAAGTCAGGAACAAATCTCTATTCTGAGGCAAATGTCGCGCCACCCAGATAGTGCCGCTTTTAGAGCTATTGTCCAACACCTGGAACAATTACGTACAAATATATATTTTAAATAAATAGATAACATTGCTGGACAATTCACACAGCAACATCTAGCTCCGCAGTAAGCTCGAAGCTTGTGTAATAGGTTATACTTTCCATAGATCGATATTTTTTTGTTATAAGTACATATAACAAAGCAACTTTAACGACCTCTGTGGCCTTAGAATAGAACTAAATGTATGTAGGTATTCGTTAATTTCAAAGTTTGTGGTTTTGATTTCTAGCAGTTATTTTATTAGGATTGGCTTATAAAGCTGATATCTTAATCTTCTCACCTGTGCAAACCCTTTGCTTGCATTTTGTGTTCTGACATCGAAGACATGGAACTTTCCCTCGAGCGTTGTTGCGACCAGTTTGTTCATAGGGATGTCTCTGCGGTCGAACTCGGTGTAACAGACCTTGAATGCAAAAAAAAACATTTGGGTATATTTAAATTACTTAATTAAGTAAATATATCGCTGCACTGTTACATTATCGAAATGGCACATTTAAATCATTTGATTTCTATATTTCCCGATTTCTTGTAACGGTTGAACCTATTTTCTATTTCCCGACAAGCTAACGTTTCACTAACTCGTTAACTAGTTCTAGAGTAACTATGCCACTGATACACAACTACACACCTCAAACTATACTAGATATAACACGCCGTCATTTTGGCCTCGGCGGTAAAAAATTTAAAAGTTCTAGTTTTAAATTAATCTAAAATGTTAACTATATCAAAAACAGAATTAAAACTTACCCCATTCTTAAGATTACACTCCCATCTAAGCGACATAGTGCGAAGATCGAACATTTTCAAATCTCCATTGTCATACCCAGCAGCGACAATCCGCTCAGAATCATTGAACGAGTTACCAAAGGCCACGGTCCAACAATCACGTTTAGACTCGCCTTTCATTGGCTGCATGTTCGCTACAGGCTTTCCTCTTTGACGTGGATCCCATACTTTAACCGTCCCTGAAATAAGAATAAAATACATAATAAACATAGCTTTACAATTCACACAGCAACATATAGTGGTAAGGTCGGATAGTATTTCCATAAAGATGGAATGTGATTAGGTAATTAGATAAGCCAACTTGTGGAAGATGGAAGTAGAGGCAATCTTTGAGGAACAAGAGAGGAATTTGTAGCTGTCACCTACATGTACTGAACTATCGCATGGTTACCAATTGCTCAACTTTAAAAGGGGTCTCTTGTCTTGCTCACTCATCTTTATTACTGTCTGAACACCCATCTTAATCTCAATCGGTATTTAGATCATATAACAAACACATAAAGACTCAGAATATGCATAAATAACCCTATTAGGTAAATGTATAAAGATTTACATACCATCTCTACTACCAGTTACAATTTCTGGAGCTCCACAGCTAGAGGTGCTGCCACCCATTGCATCAATTGAGTTTATAATATCTGTGTGTTCCTTTGTGATATACACTTGATTACTCCTTTCCAAATCCCTGAAACATAGTTTATAAGTATATAATAGTCCAGTCAATTTAGATACTTATTTAAGGAAAATTTAGGTTTTTTGGATTTTTCTCGAAAACGGTAAGATCGAAAAAGTATTTTGGTGCAAAGTTGTAGATCTTAAAATTCTCAATAAAAATTTTGACCTTGTGGCCGGAATATCTCCCTAAAGGAGGTAAAATTTGGCTTTGTTTGAATTTTCCTTATTTGAGCACTATTTTGATGTCTAAATTAACTGGACTTTAATAACTATTTCTATAATGTGAAAAGTTATGTTATAATATAATTTATGGCATAAGTTTAGATTATTTATATGTCGGCGTAAGCAATTGTCTTACCTAAAAAATATATAAACAGTGGTAGGTTAGCTTCACTCACCAGATTTCCAAAGTTCCTTTGAAATCTCCAGTTGCCAATCTCCTCTCCACATCATTGCTTGCACCAAATGTTCCGCATTTAAAAGACTGCGATCTTTCTATTTCCTTTATCTTCTTGGCTTCTCCGGAAGTAATCTCGAATATTTCAATTTTACCTGTACCCCGAGGCATGGAGCCGATAACAACAAACTTTGCTGAACATGGTATCCATTTACAATCGAATAATGAGTGGTCGAGGTTAGTTTCAATGTGGGTTATTATTTGTGGAGTGTCTAGTTCTTCCATAATTGTCGGCAAGATAGTGTTTTTGCGGAAATAACCTTACTGCGATATCAAATTTGTGCTTTGCGTTTGCACTTTGCAGATACATTCAAAACAATCAACCAAACAACTCTGTTGCTAAGCAACGAATGGCAATTTGGCAGCACAAGCTTGCACAATGGCATGGCACTGACAGTAACATAATATTCATTAGCGTGACAGTCAGCCATCAGTCTGGCATTCATTCATTCATAGACTGTTCAGTCAAACGTTCACTGGTAGGGATGCACATCTGCTTATAAACAAAATCGATGTTTTCGTATGCAAAATATCCTATTGGGTAATAATACAAATTTCTTAATAACTTGCAAAAGTTTCCATATTGTGTAGTAGGTATTACGTGAAAATTGATAGGGTAATGATTGAATTTTAAAGAAATCGTTTAATTATTAATTAATTATTTGATATGATGTGCTTGAGATTGGTGTAATTGATGCAAGTTGATAACGCGGGATTATAAATAGTCACTAAGTGACAAACTCGATCTAATAGGAACAAAATATTTCTTGGTTTACGATCGGGATGTTTTGTCGATATCGACATGATTTGATCATTGATCGATGTTTTGTTACGCTGGCTGGGTATGTAGTGCATCCCTATTCATTCATTTGTGATTTGGTAAAGAAAATACAAAATACTGTAATTTTACAAACATGCCATAAAACCTGGGCATTTCAATTATATTTATTGTAAATACCTTAAATTCTTTCAACCACATTAAACACAGAATTACAATGAGTGAAAGAAAACATAAACGTAGCGTAAGTATTATTGGCACACTCTTGATTGTTTGTGTACTGCTTGTTGCTAGCTATTGTATTTGTTGCTTTTTCTTACAGAAAGCTGACATAGCCAAGCAATTTGATCTGCCCGAACGACAATCGAAGATCACGACGCTTCTAAATCAGGCAGGACAGGCGTACTGCATCTGCCGGTCTTCCGATAGCTCAAGGTTTATGATGTAAGGAAATTGTCGAAATCCTAGATAGTAATGGACACATCTATAGGGCATAAACAATCCTTGGATTTTACATGGAAAAATCAAAAATATCAATAAAGATCATAGTCATGTGTAGATATTATGATTTTAATAGTTTGTTTTATGTAAATAAACTTATGATATGTAATTTTTTAGAGCATGTGATTCCTGTGAAGAGTGGTATCATGGAGACTGCATCAATATCTCCGAGAGGGAAGCAAAATACATAAAAAACTACTTTTGTGAACGCTGCAGAGAAGAAGACCCAACTTTGAAGACTAGATTTAGGCCACAAAAAAGGGAAAATGATGAAACTGAGGGTAATATGCCAATTTTTATTTATTCTATTTATAATTAGTACAGATTAGAAGTAAGTTATAATATAACAGGGATATGGTTTAAAATTGGGCAAACACTCACTATGTTCATAAACATTGTTTTTTTTTTTATTGGGACTAGTAAAAGTCACACCAACATTTGTTAGCGGTATACCAGATAGTAACAGGAACTATCTTAAACTTAATGTGGTGTATAGCCTATCATTAGCAATTTTAATCAAGATAAGCCAGATAAATAAAATAGAGTTTTTTTTTTTTATTTAAATACAAGTCAACAGTCAATTCATTTTACATTTCTATATTATACTTCAACTTATAAAAAACTATAAATTTGTTAAACAATTACAAGCACATCTTTTTGCTTTGATTTAAAACAATACAATGATATAGTAATTGAAGAGTAGTTTGCCTAAATTTCTACAGAATTCAGCATATTAATTTTTTAGTTGGCTTCTATAATGTTATTAGGAAATTTAATAGCTAATCATAATCTTCATCATAAGCATAAGTTAAACTGGTAATATTGGTTTCAGTAGTTCGTGATGATAAGAAGAAAAAGCGCAAAGAAAAGGATCACTCTGAAAACAAGTCTTCCAAGAGACCGAGCAACCGAGATGGATGTGGTGACTGTCCAGGGTGTCTGCAGACGCATGACTGCGGCCAGTAAGTAAAGAAAATAAGAGGCTCCTGAATACATATTAATATTATACACATGCTATCCGCCCTGTGGCTTCACTCGCGTTATTTTATTCTCTCACTCATAAAAGTATCTGATGTTCTTCTCCTGGTTCTAAGCTACCTCTCCACCAAGTTTCAGCTAAATCAGATCAGCCATTCTTGAGTTATAAATAGTATAACTACAATGTGTTATACTATTGTTGTCGTTGCGTAAAAATTGTCCAGAAATATTATTTATTTATTATTTATTTATTTAATGTGTGTACAATACTAAGATATATAAGTACAATTGTTTAAATTTTTTTACAGCTGTGAAGCATGTGAAGATTCTCACAAATATGGAGGTTCAAACAGATCGCGGCCCAAATGCAAAGTCAGGATATGTGTGAAGCATCGCACCAAGCCGACAAAACCATCAAGGTTAGTAGGAGAGCAGATTAGCATTGTCACCTATCAAATCACAATACCTTTATTATGTTCATGTATTTAGAAATTATTCATAAACTTTTCTCCAGTGGCAGTCTGTACTCTATAGTCTTACAGTAAGGTTCAAGTAAAAAAAACAATTGTGGTGTCCCAAATCGCTACTTACATTCATGACATACAATCAGAACTAAGACTCTAATAGAAGCACAGATAAAAAAAAACTATCTGTCGGTTTACAGACGATGTCTTAGCAAAAGATGCAAGTTGTGTGCTGTTGTGTGCTGCGTGGTTGAGTAGATGAGAGATAATACACGGAAGAATCATCCTATTTCGTTTGTGCTGCTGGCGTTTCTCAATTTGTAAAACGCCACCTCAATATTCAATAAATAAATAAAATAAATCCGTTCCACAGCAGTAACCGCAAGAAGAAACGCGACCACCACGAGCGAGAGAGCTACGAGCCGGAGGAGTCGATCGCGCACCTGCAGACCAACGCGCCGCGGCAGTGCTACGGGCCCGCCTGCGCGCGCGCCGCCACCTTCGGCAGCAAGTACTGCAGCCCCACCTGTGGGGTCAGCCGCGCCACTACCAGGATCTATCAGGTTAGATTTAAAAGTAAAGCGAGCTGAGAGGAGACGGAGCACGGCAGGACGCTCACTCCTGGAGAAGATCCTTGTTGTGGTCGAAACGTCGAGAGTTGTTTAACTCCTGTGTAAATATGTGAGTGTTTCCCGTTGTTATAAAATGAATAGTATAACTCACGAAAATTTTGAAAGTGAAATAAATGAAAAACTTTATCATGAAAAACGAAAGACGTTGATGTCCAGACATTTGTTTTACGATCAAGTAATGAATAGCCAGGTAATTCATGTAAACATAAACCTACCCACAACGGTACCCTACGTCCACCAACCTGACTATCAGATTCTCCACTCTATCGATAAATTCTTCTCATTTAACCTAAACTTCTTTCCTGTGTTAATTAGACAGGTTTAGGTTAAAGTTTATTGTCTATTCACAGGTGCTACCCCAGCGCATACAAGAATGGTCCTTATCAACCTGCATAGCGGAACAGAAGAACCGCAAGTCCCTTGAAGTAGTTCGCAGCGGAATCGCAAAGGCGCAGTACCAACTAAGAGCGTTGGATAAACAACACCAAGACTTGGATGGCTTAGTGGCTAGAGCGCAGACTGCTACTATTGTGAATTCGGATGATAAGGTTCGTAAATAACTTTTTAGACCTTATATCCTGCTATTAGAGCCCTCGCTAACTACAGACTTTCTATCGGCCGATAGTTTGGTCGGGCTTATAATCAGTATGAAGATGTATGCAAGTCCGCATACTACAACGATTTGGTATCGGCCGATAAATAAGTTTGATAGGCTACTCAACTGCGTTCAAACTGAAAGATGATCAAACTATCGGCCGACTGCTATATTAGTATGGAGCTCCTTGCAAGCGCGCACACTGACCGATTGTTTAGTCGGCCGATGGTTCACTTCGCTCCGAGTTTTGGAGCCGGAAGGTCGTGCATTCTTTAATTATGTCCAATTCTACTCAATCGCTCGTTGTAGAAACGTAATCTAATTTTAATTTTCGGGTAATCTAGTAATTTTGAATGCATCGTGTAAAATTTTCCATTTAATAATCTAGTACTGTAGATGGGATGCACACAATACTCTCAGACTCTCTTCTTGGTTTTTCTCCTCCGTTGTATGAGAGCAATTATAATATTTCTGGACAATATTTTACTACGAGAAACTTCCATTATGAGACAGCTCTCTTCAACAGGTAGCTTAAAAACTGAAAATCGTCGGCCGACTGTTGCCTAGTTTGCGCACTCACCACCAACCCAACTGTTTAGTTGGCGTAGTGTGCGCGCTAACAGCCCAACCCGACCAAAATATCGGCCGATAGAAAGTCTGTAGTTAGCGAGGGGTCTTAACCATTGCTTTAAACTGAGAGAAGTAAATAAATTTAGTGAAATTTAGAGCAGGATTAAGTTACAAAGAAATTAACTTCAAAAACTATTAATTTTTATTCGGATTCACAGATATACCTACTTCTTAATTACTAAACATTACAGTTTTTCGATAATTTGTCCTGTAGATTACTTTGTCCTTTACTCTGTCGTGTAATGTTTATTTCCTTATCATCATCATTTAAGTCATTTTAAACCCTGCGCCTCGGTTCTGCTCGACCTTAAAAATGTAACAACAAAAAAAATTGTAATAATTTCCTTAGGAAGCGGACGACGAAACATCAATGTACTGTATAACATGCGGGCACGAGATCCACTCGCGCACCGCCGTGAAGCACATGGAGAAGTGCTTCGTGAAGTACGAGGCGCAGGCCTCCTTCGGCAGCCGACACCGCACGCGCATCGACGGACAGAGCATGTTCTGTGACTACTACAACCCGGCCAACGCTACCTACTGCAAACGGCTGAGGGTAAGTCGTTATTGGCTACATTTTTGTATAATATCACAAGAAGAAGTAGGTATAACTCGATTTTAGAAAAGCTTTTGATACCGTAGACATAGACAATAATGTTACTGAAGAAAAAAATAGCTACAACGACATACCTGGAAAATTATAACATAATCTTTGCAAGCTATCTTGACAATCAGCTACGGTTTGTTCGTGTTGGATGCTAGAAGTTCCAATCCTGTGTTAATGTATCAGGCGTTAGTCAAGGCTCTTCGATAGGACCACTTCTCTTGACGCGAATATGGCGGGTCAACTAGTACTTAATAACATGCGGGCACGAGATCCACTCGCGCACAGCCGTGAAGCACATGGAGAAGTGCTTCGTGAAGTACGAGGCGCAGGCCTCCTTCGGCAGCCGACACCGCACGCGCATCGACGGACAGAGCATGTTCTGTGACTACTACAACCCGGCCAACGCTACCTACTGCAAACGGCTGAGAGTAAGTCATTATTGCCTACATTTTTGTATAATATCACAAGAAGTAGGTATAACTCGATTTTAGAAAAGCTTTTGATAGCGTAGACTTAGAAAATAATGTTACATAGACTATAATGTTACTGAAGAAAAAATGAGCTACAACGACATACCTGGGAAACTGTTACATATCTTTGCAAGCTATCTTGACAATCGGCTACGGTTTGTTCGTATTGGATGCTAGAAGTTCCAATCCTATGTTATTGTAACAGGCGTTAGTCAAGGCTCTTCGATAGGACCACTTCTCTTGACGCGAATATGGCGGGTCAACTAGTACTTAATAACATGTGAGTATGAGATCCACTCGCGCACAGTTGTGCAAGTACATGGAGAAGTGCTTCGTGAAGTACGAGGCGCAGGCCTCCTTCGGCAGCCGACACCGCACGCGCATCGACGGACAGAGCATGTTCTGTGACTACTACAACCCGGCCAACGCTACTTACTGCAAACGACTGAGAGTAAGTCGTTATTGGCTGCATTTTTGTATAATATCACAAGAAGTAGGTATAACTCGATTTTAGAAAAGCTTTTGATAGCGTAGACTTAGAAAATAATGTTACATAGACTATAATGTTACTGAAGAAAAAATGAGCTACAACGACATACCTGGGAAACTGTTACATATCTTTGCAAGCTATCTTGACAATCGGCTACGGTTTGTTCGTATTGGATGCTAGAAGTTCCAATCCTATGTTATTGTAACAGGCGTTAGTCAAGGCTCTTCGATAGGACCACTTCTTTTGACACGGAGCTGTGGCGGTACAACTAGAACATTTTAACATGAGAGTATGAGATCCATTCGCGCACAGCCTTGCAGCACATGTTGCAGCACAGAAGTGCTTCGTGAAGTACGGGGCGCAGGCCGCTTTGGCTTGCGTACATTGTTTCGTCGAAAGACGCTAATTCCAAACACGAATGTGCTAATGCAGTACATAATAATATTGCTTAAATTTGTCATTTATTTTTGTTCTTACAATACTTTCATTTACAGGTAATGTGCCCAGAACACTTCAAAGACCCCAAAGTATCAGACACAGACGTATGCGGCTGTCCCCTAGTACGAAAGGTGTTCGAACCGACGGGCGAATTCTGCCGAGCGCCGAAGAAATCCTGCCTCAAACATTACCAGTGGGAGAAACTGCGCCGAGCAGAGATAGACATGGAGAGAGTGAGACAGTGGCTGCGGCTGGACGAGCTGTTAGAGCAGGAGAGGAGTATACGACTCGCTATGGCTTCTAGGTGAGTTATATTACTTATAGGTTGCCGCGATGTAACGCGATTTAATTTCTAAGAATTGAAAATCATGGAGAATAAAACTATTTTCTACAACACTTAATAACATCCAATAAAACATTTTGTGATGTCATTCCGTCTCTTTCTACAGAGCGGGAGTCCTCGGCCTCATGCTACACTCCACCTACAATCACGAAGTAATGGAACGCATCAGTAAAGCCAACGAGAACGGGAAAGTAAAGGAGACTTCCTGACACCGCGCTAAACGGGCCTCTAAGACACCTGGTCGAAGGGACGCCGCCCAGAATGCACAAGATAGTTTGTAAGACTTGATATAAGCGATGTACATAGAATGTAAGAGTAATTGCAATTATAATGAATCGGTATTGTCAAAGTGTTGTTTTATATTTGTGTTCCTTTCTTTCCTTTCTATTTCTTAATTTTTTACGCAAAACTAATTAATTACCTACTTAAGGTTTACAGTAGTATTGCTGAAATACATCGGAAACTATCGCAGTTAACTTTTTACTGCGATAGTACTATGTAGCACATCGAAATACATTTTTAACATTAACTGTACCTACCACTCGCCCCTTTTGTAACATAAGGGTGTCCAAGTGACATTTGCCACGGTTCTCTTTTATTAAAATCATATTACGCATCGTTCAAGAAATATTAACAATAAGTTACCCTATTATACTAATTGGATTTCTTGCGCATGGCGTGTTTTAATAAAGTGAACAGTGAGTATAAGCTTCGTGGTACTTCCGTTATAAGTAGAGTTTTTACAAGATAATTTTATATTTCGCAAACCCCAACATTTTCCATTTCTCCAAGTTGGACATAGGTTTTGGCATTGCTCTGGCAAAATGTGTATTATAATACAAAACAACTTTTGTAGAGACCGCAGCATAACAGCACAAACCTCTGCGTAGCTTTAGAGATTGAAGCAAACAAAGGGAATAAATGAACAGACGGCGACTTTGTTTTATAGGTAGGTACTATGTAGTGTTATGTGCCAAAGTAATCCACGAAAAGTATCGTAAGTACATGTGGCATTCTACTAGTCAACTAGTCCGTTGTAAAAATTTGGTACGTAACAAATATTTTGCGACGCTCCTAGGTTCCTAAGTTTAGATAGATCCCAGTCAAAAATATTCAATCAGATGTTCTTTTGTCACAATTAGTTAACATATCAAAACATATTTAGTCACCCCACCGCACGTGCAACCCACGCCCTCTACCCCTGGCCATTTAATATCAGCCCTCAGTAATTGAAGCGCATAATCCATTCGACATGTTTTGCAAATCTCAATAATTTGACACAGCTAAACACCCCTCGTTATTTTTGACTTTATAATTGTTTCTTTGTGGCTGAGCCGCTTAACTTATTTTTCTTGTGAGCTTGTTAAAATGATAGGTACTACTTATAACTTTTTAAAGATCTATCTATTTATAAATTTCCGTCATATTGGTAGAAGTTCTAAGTATATCTTAAAGGTATCATTAGGTATCTAAATGTAGTTCAACATTAATGTTGATTATCGCTAAAACATAAATAATAGATATTTGGTATAATATCATTATACCTACTTATTGGGGAAAGCCTTACAAGTTACAGTTTACTAAGTTAATCTGACTCAGCCAAGCTGTCTTCGTTGCATTATGATGGATCACTTTCAATCAACAATCACATTCTGAACCATACAAAACAGCCCTATCACCAAAATCAAATTAATTCGTACTGATTTACCCTATCCGCACCAATTTCGCGTCAGATTTGGCAAATCTCCCCATTTTTACGGATTCCCCTAAAATAAATATTCTTTAATCTATGGCGCAAAATTGTCCAAATTCTGGCATTGTATGAGCGCGAACTGGAACTAATTAGCCATCTGTGGGTCACGGATAATGCGATGATCGGAATCTGATTAGTAAATGGGTCCGGAATATGTTTGTCAGTGCAGGTGCATTGGGCAAGTGCACTAATGGCGTAATAAATACCCTAATTCTTTATAATATAGAAACAAAATCGGAAATGTTTGTCTGAGCAAGAAAAACGATCTGTTTGCATGGACCTGCTAACTAAAGTCTATACCTACCTATAAATAAAAAGTGGCCAAGTGCGAGTCGGACTCGCCCATGTAGGCTTCCGCAGCAATTGTTTATACGAAATAGTTTATGACGTATAATAAAAAAACTACTTGATAGATTTCGTTCAAACCAATTTTCGTTGTTAGTTTTTATGGTAATGTACAATATATATTTTTTCTAGATTTATCATCCTCTTAGTTTAGAAATTACAGGGGGGGGGACACTCTGTTTTCCACTTTGGAAGAGTCTCACGTCCAAACTATTAAGTTTAGAATTAAATGGTGTTAGAAACATTGTTATGATTTTTGAAGACCTATTCATAGATACCCCACACGTATGGGTTTGATTAAAAAAAAGTTTTTAAGTTTCATTCCTATGTATGGGGACCCCCAAATGTAATTTATTTTTTTTTCAATTTTTTTATGAAATCTTAGTGCGGTTTACGGAATACATCTACTGACTAAATTTCAGCTTTATAGCTCTTATAGTTTCGGAGAAAAACGGCTGTGACATACGGACGGACAGACAGACGGACGGACGGACGGACGGACGGACGGACGGACGGACATGACGAATCTATAAGGGTTCCGTTTTTGCCATTTGGCTACGGAACCCTAAAAATGAATTGATATTCGTGTCTCTCTAAAACTCGAGAACGGTTGGGAAAACTGGCTTGAGTTTTTGTTCTTGAAATATTTGTAATTGCTCAGGTTACATAGTTATTATATGTAATATGTTCTAAAGACCAGAGAAGGTTTAAAAGGTAAAGAAACCGTGTTAATTTTGTAACTTAACATTGCCAGAATGGATTGAGAAAAGCTATCAGAAAAACGAAAGGTTATTCATGTTAAGTTAAACGAGATAGGTACTTAGATATTTTATTCACTAACACACTTGGCTAAATTTAAAGTAGGTTACAAATAATTAATAGATATGATGTTTTCAAAATCCATTATCAACATAGGTTCACAGTTTTCTATCCGAAACCTTCCAGCAGTGTCATAAGCAAAAATAATCCACCACACCATACTAGAATCTGAAATTCAGAATCAGGAGTCGATATTAAACTCCGCCTTTTGCACAGCTGCAGCCAATCAGCATCCACCACCCTATTCTCCCTTTACACCAGCCAATCACAAGGTAGAAATCTGGCGCGCGACTGCTAGGGTTGCCATTACCGGCTAAAAGCTACAATTTCAGCTTTATATAATGAATCATAGAGTTGAAATTGCGAGATGGTGGAAATTAATAAAAATCTCCCATATTTTGATACATTCAGTTATGATATGATTTAGTTCGATAGCGTAACCCGTTGGCTTCACTTGCCTATTTGGTGGTTGTTGGTTTCATCCGGTGGTGTGAAAAGGAATCAAGATTCATTTCCCACTGATGTCATACGGTGGTGAGACGCCGCACGTCTGGTCCAGCTCTGGGGTAAGTGGCTCTTAGATTCTAAATTACATACTTACATAATTCAAATACATTTCAAATTATAATCATTAAATCTAATTATAAGAATGTATTCCTGTTCGTTAGTCTCGCTAAAACTCAGGAACGCCCGGGCCGAATTAGCTGGTTTAGTTCGTAGTATTCCAGGTTTAAAAGGCTTGAGATTAGACCGGGCAAAGCCGCGGGCGGGTCAGCTTGTAAGTATACAATACATTTTTGTTATCTATACGCTCGGAATAATATCGTAGCTCGTTAGCGCTTTCGTAGCAAGTCTATACGCTTTTCGTAGATATCTTACAATCATGTAATTTAAGGAACCAAATTCAAATATAATCTAAAAATCTAAGGTATAGTCAAACCGAGCCCTGTAAGACACAAACATATTGAATAGTTACATAATTAAATCAACTGTTGGTGTTCCTCATAAGAGAGCTTTCCACGAAGATGTTGCTGTGCGAATTGTCCAGCAATCCAACAAATAAATAAACCCCCCCGGTATAATTGCTGACCAGGCGGGTTAATTAATTTATCTTTAACGTGTAATTCATTATTTATCTTCAATTGATTTAGTTTGTGTGCAGGGCAGCGAGGTGTCTCCGTACGGGCCGCTGTGGGACGCGCCGCCGGCCTCCGTGCCCTACCCTGATATCCTGGCTTTTCCACCTTCCGAACTTGGTAAGAATTACTTAATGGTGCTTTATGTTTGTTAGATTGTTGAAGACTAATGATTTAAAAGCCTACCAAGGTGATGGCACTTGTGAGTACGAAAAAACGACTTCACGCGCACGCTTTGTTAAAAGTCTGTAGGTATACATAACTCTCTGATTTAACTATTCCTAAAAAAGTTAGTTTTAGCTTTTAAATTAGAACATAATTAACTGTATTATTATTATTAGTTTTATCGTAAAAAAATAATAATGTGGATTAAATCTAATTTTCCATTAAATGGGTTTTAAAACTTGGGAAATATTTTTTTTTCTTTCTCTGATTAGATAAATAGATACTTTTTCTCAAATATGCCACTTAAATCATATATCATCACTTAACCGTCAGACGTCCACGGGTGGATTAGGCCTCCCTTAAATATTTTCTCTTATTTCGGTCGGAAGCGGTTAGCATCCACCGTAAAACAGTAGCTATCATCTACTCAACTAGATCATCTGTCCAACTCAAACTCAAATCGTTTATTGTAAGCATATTGTATCTACCTACATTTTGTTCTAATATTTAAATAAGGAACGCAGTAACACGCGCCCTGTTTAGAAATAGCTATATAAACTTCTTGGTGTTCTCTATCAATTAAAAACTCTCCTAATAAATGGGTGTTCCATTTTTAAAATATTATTTTATTTTTCAATGTATCAGTTTGGTCAGCATCAGGATGCGGACGCAGCAGCCACCGCTCCACGCCGAACAGCAAGAAGACGCGACGTCGTGTCGCCTCCGTCGCACAACGCCGCGCCGCTAATATCAGAGAGAGACGACGCATGTTCAATCTGAACGAAGCTTTTGACAAGCTTAGGAGGAAGGTAAGGCAACTCTTTCAAAAATATAATAAACCTACTAGCTTTCTGCCACGCGGTTTGGCTCGCGTTATACTATTTTCCCTGGGTAAAAAGTATCCTATGTCCTTTTCTTGGATCTAACACCTATATTCTTAGTCGTTTTCTCCACTCACTTGAGCAAATTCGTATCTGAGAATACGACAAAAACGTCTTGAGACACTTGAGATTTTTTTCAGCTCACCTCAAGTTCGAGATAAGGTGGGAACTGTCAAACGTAAGGTACCTCATAACCAACCTTGAAACTCCTACAAGACCACGACGATCAACGCTTGTCTATTTTTGAGTGGAGGAATATTTTGAGGAAACGACTAAGAATATGGGTGTTAGTCGTTCTTGAGTTATAAGTGGTGTAACTAACACGACTTTCTTTTGTAGAGCATTCGTCTGTAGATGCACAAATACTAATCTTCCATTCCAACCTTTACAAAAACTGATCAACCATTTCTCCATAGGTGCCAACCTTCGCATACGAGAAGCGTCTATCCCGCATCGAGACGTTGCGACTGGCGATAACGTACATCAGCTTCATGTGCGAGTTACTGCACGGCTCACCACAGCCGCACCACGGCCACTCTTCTAACAGACACGGGTTCGACTCCGAACTGCCGTGGTGCGCGTAGATAAGAAAATACAGCAACAACGTCACGCGTCAATAAAAACAAGATGGAAAATGGAAATTTCTTAAATGTTTAAAAAAGCTTCCTTTTTTGAATCCATCTGAGTTCAAACTTTTCCATCAGCTATAAAGATGGCTGATAAGATATCCTAACTGTACGTGCATCACATTGGAACTTACACACAGGAAACATATTATCGAGCGTAGAAATAAGGGTTAGCGAGGAGTCCCTAATAGTATGTACTTTATAGTCCTATAATAGTTATCTTTACTTTATAGTCTTTTTGTATGCAATGTCAATGCTATAATAGTCATTTAAATATAGGATTTAGTTATAAGTAAGACTATAAATGTCTTCCATTAGTATTAAATGATGTGGTAGGTATTAAGTATTTGCTTATTAAATAAATATCAGTTGCACAAACGCTAATCAAATTTGAAGTCATCGTATGAGATTTTTCAATAGATTTATATAAAATAAAAATAAGTTACTAGGTATTTTGTCGTCTTACTAGGCGGGATCTTACCACGTAAAGCTTTGTATTAAATTATCTGTATCCTAAAATAAGTTTCAATATGATATTTATTTCAATAAATTAAAATATAATAATACTTATTATGTAATTTTGTAAACTAAGTCTTCTTATATTTTTTCTAACTGAGCCCTTATTACGAGCCTTATTACTTATTATATCTACCTACTAATTGTGATGTGTAATTCGTAATTAGTTACTTACCTCATTTACGACTATGAATGAATCACATGCACCGAAGACATTAAGTCATTCCTCATCAGCTTTCTCCCAAATCACTTCATTATAAAATAGGTTACATTCCCCATTTTCGGTCAGTAGTGATGATAAGTTAACCAAGAACAAGTGCTTAGTGAAAATTTGTGTCTATTCTGTTACGATGCGGTGGAGTATCTTTCTGGTAAGTTCAATGAATTTATTTGCTGGGCAGTCTTTTAAATCCGTCATTTGATGATAATCAGTCTAACATAATAAAAAAAACAGCAGCTGACAACAAAATAATTTGGTCAATATCAATGAGATTCCGCTAGTGTTACCTACATCATCATCTTTCCCCTATTTACGTTACATATCACTGCTGGGACACAGGGACTTCTGTCGTACCAAATACGTGTTGGTGTCAAGTCATTTAAACTTTTTATAAGCTCTCAGAACATGCCGGTTTCCTCACGGTGTTTGCCATAACCGTTTGCCATAAGTTGCGCAGCTGTGTTTTGAACCCACGACCTTCGCAATAAAAGTCGAGAGTGCTCCCATTTAGCCAACATGGCTAGTGTTACATATTGAACGATAATAAGAAAACATCTTAGCACGCTGTATAAATACTTAAATAAATAATAAATACCTACATAAATCTCCTAATAGCAGTAGGTAAATATTAATACCGCAAAAATCATCTAGTTCTAATCAATATTATTTCTTTACAGTGCCTCATTCTCGCTAGTATGGCGTTTGCCAGACCTCGGAACAAACGTTCTATCGGAGAACTCAAGACTTTAATCTCCAACAAGTTGTTTGGATTAGGCGGAAGAAATGTTATAATAGCACGACCTACGCTCAACCAAAATGAAACCTACCGGTTTTTCCGCATACCAGGAGTTGAAGATTTCTTTATTAAAGTCAGCAGAACTGATAAAGACGAAATAGAAAAACAACCAGATAAAGCAGAAAATGACAAACCAAACCAGAAAACCAAAGAAGCTGTAATAGTTACACCTGATGTAGCGATCATCGGATCTTATTTAGGAACGACAACTCAAAAAGAAACTTTACTTGCCATAGAGATAGTCAAGAATTTAGTAATGTCTGGTATTTTGACTGGTAGATTGGATAGCTCTATACATGAACTACTAATACCACAACAGCCGTTTATCGAAGGAGGCATTATAGCGCCACCTATACCAAAAATGACCAAAGAAGATGGTCATATTTTAGTGCCAGAATATCCAACGTTATTCGTACCTCCAGCGCCAAAGCTAAGTAATCCCTATTCTAATTCAAAGTTTTATTATAAGCAGGAAGGACATGATGCTAATATGGAGTACGTGTCATATGATAACAAGGATGTGCTAGTAAAACGAACTGAAAAATATCCCCCATTACCTCAAGGCCAAGACTTACAAGTTTCAAATACCTTACGGATGGGTGGTATGGGAGAATCTTGGATTGACCAACCTCTTAGAATTAACGGTCCACCATATTCTAATGGAAATCAAGGTACGATGGCAGGAAATTTACATAGATCACCACAAAATCCATTTTATAACATCAACCAAGGTACTACAACTACGACCAACTTATCAGAAAATAATCAAAACTCGTATCAATCGTACAATGTCAATCAAGGTATGACCGGTTCTCAACCAGGAACAAGTCAAGGGTCACATCTACATATCAATCACGGAACTTTAGGGAAATTCCCTACTCTTCATTACAACCCAAGTAATTATCCAGGAAAAGTACCCTCCAAAGGCCCAGGCTTAGTATTGAGTGGTGACCAAGGAATGTCGGGAAATTTGCCATTACCTGCCCAAAATCCCACGAATCTCAATACAAATACTGGCGTAAACTCAGGAAGTCTACCATCAAAGGACCAAAACTTAGCACTCCATATTAATAATCAAGGAATGATTGGCGGAATCATGCCAGGAAAAGACAATTCACTAATATTAAATGGTTTTCACGAAGCCTCTGGAAACCATCCAGGAATTGTAAATCCCTCATCCTATAGTATAAACCAAGGTACAACAATAGGAAATAGTCCAGGACAAGGTCCAAATCCTTCTATCAGCAATCAAGGTATGAACTCAGGTAATATTGCCGGATCAGTGCATAATTCTATAGTCAATAGTAACCAAGGTTTGATGACTGGAAATACTGCAGGCCAAAACCCATCCTTAGTCAACTACAATCAAGGTATGATTTCCCAAAGAATTTCAGGACTTGGTCAAAATTCATTTTTAAATAGCAATCAAATAGGGCAATACCAATCATCATTTGGTTTCAATCAAGGAAATACAGGACAATACAATGGCCCATCAGGTAACTTCAACACCGGTACTCCACCAGGACATACAGTATTTGCTGTGAATGGTATAACACGAAATATATTTGGACAGCATCCATCTTCATTATATGGTCCTGGTATCGTTGGAAGTCCATCAATGTTACCATATTTATCTACGGTAAACAGCGTACCTACTTATGTACCGCAAGCTGGAATAATAGGAAATGGACCACCAATATATCCTAATCTAAACAAGCCTTTAGGTGCGGTTGTAAGTCCCTATCTCAACGGATACCAAACTCAAAGAGTAATTATTTGCAAAGAGGTAAATGATAAAGCATGTTCGAATGATAAAATATTGAATCAGCCAATTGGCAACAAACCTTTACCAGTTACCCAACAAAATGTGGTATTAAATGACGCTAATGTTCCCAAAAACAAGGCCAAGGAATTTCTTAAAAACCACACAGTTAACGGACAAATAATAACGCAATATTCCTATAAGCAAATTAATACTCACAGCAATGATAATTACACAGAAGTGAAAGTCGGTGAGTCACCTGTCAAAACTAATAAGGAATTAAGTAAAGATTTTGTTTTGATTCCACCTGAACCGACATCAAGACTCAATATAAAAGAAGAGAACGACAAAAATGCGTTTACTTCTGTAAAAACCAATGTTGTCAAAAGAAAACGGTTGCCTTTGAACCGGATAAAAAGCTTGAAACAAAATCCTATAGTTGTTGCCGAAAAACGATCGAATACAGATGAAGATTCAACAAACATAGACAATAAGGTTGATATTCCAGGTTCTATGTCATAAATTACAGGCATAATTAGTTTTTAAGTATTTATTTTGTTAACTTATTTAATATTTTAGGTTCTTAAGTACTTAACAATCTTTTGCACAATAGTAATTAGCACTAAGCATTGAGGTTCGAAAGTACAACAGTTGCAAATGTAAGCTGTAATAAAAATGACTTTTATGAATTTGTTTTTCTTTTCTGTTTTCTAATAATTATGGTTTTCGTGTTAAGGTATCATTACGGATAAATTCTCAGCGTAAGTTTTGGCATTAGAGAATATAGATATAATTTATTTACAAGTAAATCTATGAAACAGTGTAAATAATATCTTATTAGGCTCTGCCACAATATTTATTTCGATATGTAAGTACGGAGAGAAGAATAAAGCTCTTAAAAACAAAATAACCTATACCCTTACATTTTCGTTGTTAAACAGATGTGAAAAAGTAACAGATGCTGTTTTAAATTTAAATTCATTGTCTAACCTACGTAATTGATTTTCAATAAATATCACCGAAATTCAATTTCACATAAGAATTGCACATTTACAATTGATTAACCGAATTTCTCCCTCATGAGCGAGTCATCTAAAGCGCAAAACATCAAAGTAGCATAAGACCTTAAACGCTTATTGTCTGATTATTAAATTAGCTAAATTGCGTAAGGTCTAAGTAGCAAAATGCCTAAAATGCATTATGTCTGCTTAGCCTAATACCTGAACTTCATTTTGATTAAGAAGCAGTATGCCTAAAATGCATAACATGTGTTTATCAAATTACCCACACTGCTTTACGTCTCAATAGTAATACGCCTATAATAGTTCCTCTCTCCCCCGTCCCCTAATTTCAAGTGTGATTTTACAAAATGTGTCAATAATAGAAAATGTTTTTTTTAAAGGAATAATCTGCAAAAAACGTACGCGATATTCGCCGATACTCCCCCTTTCTCACACGTTAGATGGGATGATATTCGGCTTGACTCCATGCTTCGCGTAACTTAATAGAGTAATAATTTAAAGATACGAAAAAAGTCTGTTTTATACATAAAACTATTTATTTAATTACCTATTGAAAATAAAATAAACGAAACTAAATAAATAACATATTTTCTTCACTTAACTAGGAATTAACAAAAATCAATAATCTTAGCCGTCTTTATAAAAAAATAAATAAAGGGGTGGACCTGGCGGGTTAGGTTCTCAAATCAGGCCTAGATCTCAGTACTCACGGAATCCAAGGGATTTATGCTAACTAGGCCAATTGCGTTTTAGACACTGTATAACTTAGGTAAACTGGGTTTAAAGTTTATTCCCACTCAGGCGTTTTACGTCTTAGGTGTTTCAAATCTTAGGCAATATGAGACTAATTAATTTAACTTATCAGGCATATCACTTTTTAGACATCCATGTTAGGCATTTTACTACAAAGACTAAAAGCGTTTTAGATGACTCGCTCATGAGGGGAATTTCTGATAGGCAGAATCAGCGAACATAAAATAAGTGACATCTGTTTATTAATCTCTCAACTACAATCTCACCCTACCTTTCCAGAAGGGTACAAAAAGCAAACCCGAGCTTGGAAGGGTGGACTTTGTAAAGTACACACAATCTTAGTAATATCAGTTGGCGATAGATGGCGTTGTTCTTAACCTGCGCTTTTATATGGCTGAAGAATCATCAAATCATTATTCTAGACTTAATAGGAGCACATCTAGCGCTTATTTGAATGTTTTCTAGCAAAGTTCAGTCTAAACAGCACTTTCTCGGTGTAATGTGAGAGTTACGTCGGGTGGCGGTTGTTCCCACCTGTCCCAGATGGTGGGTTTTCGCCGCCTGTCAATAGATGGCGCTGTTTCATTCGAAGCTTCAGAGTAGCCGCTACTGTAGGAGCGCAGGCTGCATGATGCGTGAATCTTGTGTTCTGAAAAATCGAGATAGTTCATTCTAGATATAGGTAACTGATACATTAACAATTATCTGGGTGATGAAATTATATTGCGAACTTTGATTATTTATCCAGTTATAAAGTATCATATCGAATAATTCATAGCTTTACCTGTATTACTACATAATAACATACTGTATCAGACAGATTTAGAGCTAATTTATGGTATTTTCATGTTGCTTATTTTACTAGATTTCGTTTTAAACAAAATCGTTTATGGCTCAACAACTTCTTTTTTCGAATTTTACACTATGTAGCCTTGGAAAAAATTAATGAAGCAAATAACCATAGGTAACATAATAAGTTCCTTTGCATAAGACAACGAGCTAATATAGAACAAACAAAAAACACCATAATCCAAAACAAATAGATATATATGATGGAATGAATGAATGATGGATGACGTACCCACCTCCAACGTTCTCGATATAGTTCCTCGCGACGTCATCCAGCTGCAACACTTGAATCACGGGCTGCGTAGTCTTCGAGCGCGGTCTTCTCGCCAAGCGAACCACCAGGCAAGTGGAGACTATGAACACTGCTACCAGGATGACGGCTCCCAAAGAAATACCGACGTCTTTTTCCAGGAATACTGGAAAGAATAACAGGACCTTAATTAAGACTTTATGCAGACCAATATTGTAACAATGGACCCTGGAAAAAAAGTACCTTAAATTTACCACTTGAGATTTTTTCCACTTCATAAACTTTTCAGTTTTGCAACTGGAATTGAACGATTCGCACGCTGCACGCGCATTCCAAGCTCTATAGAGAGCTATCTTCTTATCTTAGCCTATGCTAAGGAGTGATACTTACTGTGATACCACGGCGGCGCAGCGGCCTGTAACAGCGTCTCAGTGGGCCTCAGTAACAGTGCTCTAGAACAGCCGTATCTGTTGCAAGCCATGGCGCCCGCCTCGTCCCCCTCCCTCAGCCGCCCCACCGCCGCGCGGACCAGCCACGCGCCCTGGGCTAAAGCCCGTCCGCTGCCGAAGCCCATGGATGCTCGTCGGTCGAGAACCAGGGAAGTGTTGGTTGTAGACATCTTCCACACTGTCACTTCGTAGAATGTTGCGTTTTCGACTGAAAGTTAGAGATACACAATTAATTCCTCTTCAGACTTCAGAGTGAAAACAAGACGTAACGCGAGCACGGAACATATAATTACTAAGTAACAGACTCATCTCAATACATTGTTTTCCTGACCCCTACAGACATATCGCGCGATGACGCGGGGTTATTTTATTACTCTACCTGGTATACATCTGATCTGGAACTCTCCAAACTCGAACGCCAGATCACACTGCTGCGGCTGCGGCGGCCTCAGGTTCTCAAAACTAAAGATCTTCTCGCACTGTTCCTCCTGACTCGCTATCCCATTACTGGCCTCGCAGCTGGCTCGTAGCGTGTCGGACAGCGGGCCAGTGATCTGGCTTAGTGGCAGGATCGGGGAGCCGGTGGTGAGGTGAGTGACCTCGTAGCCGTGCGGTTGAACATGCCAGAAGAAGGTGTCAGGGGTGGGAAGAGCTTTGACGTTACAGCTGATGGTTTCTTTGTGGAGAGTTATGCCTCGTTCGGCGCATTCGGGGGGATCTGAAAATTAGTTAGGCCTTAAGACCCCCCGCTAACTACAGACTTTCTATCGGCCGATATTTTGGTCGGGTTGGGCTGTTAGCGCGCACACTACGCCAACTAAACAGTTGGGTTGGTGGTGAGTGCGCAAACTAGGCAACAGTCGGCCGACGATATTCAGTTTTTAAGCTAGGTACCGTTGAAGAGAGCTGTCGCATAATGGAAGTTTCTCGTAGTAAAATATTGTCCAGAAATATTATAATTAAGTATATGATTAAGTAAACTAGAACTTTTTTAGATATTAAGATTCTATGTAATTTAGATATAATGATGTTTTAAATAAATAAATCTTTAAATCTTTAAATCTTTAATTGCTCTCATACAACGGAGGAGAAAAATCAAGAAGAGAGTCCGAGAGTATTGGGTGCATCCCATCTACAGTACTAGATTATTAAATGGAAAATTAAAATTAGATTACGTTTCTACAACCAGCGATTGAGTAGAATTGGACAAAATGAATGAATGCACGACCTTCCGGCTCCAAAACTCGGAGCGAAGTTAACCATCGGCCGACTAAACAATCGGTCAGTGTGCGCGCTTGCAAGGAGCTCCATACTAATATAGCAGTCGGCCGATAGTTTGATCATCGTTCAGTTTGAACGCAGTTGATTAGCCTATCAAACTTATTTATCGGCCGATACCAAATCGTTGTAGTATGCGGACTTGCATACATCTTCATACTGATTATAAGCCCGACCAAACTATCGGCCGATAGAAAGTCTGTAGTTAGCGAGGGCTCTAATAGTATTCTTATTAATTTTTAGGTTTCCGGGTAGAAGGCATCGATTTTGCTTTACCATAATCCGAAAATTATGCAAAAAGAAACGAATTACCTACTACCATCTACTACAAACTATGAATCTTTTTGATATGCAGGTAGGTTTGTTATGTTTGTGTTCACTTTACCTATGTATTAACATAGATGTGCACTGAATCTATTCATTTTGAAATTTTGAAAGTGAAATATGCACTGAATCTGTTAATTTTGTGTTTTGAGTGAAACTCCGCCTCTGCTGTGTTACATACTGCCATAGATAACAGAATACAAATCCAGCAAACCCCCAATTTACGTTGGTGATCCCTCATTGAAACACGACTTTACGGCTCGCCTCGAGTATAGAGACACGGAATTCTTAGTTTTGTGTTGTACAAATCCAAGTTTAATCGTTGGAAAACTGTATAGTCTCTAATACTTACAAAATACAGTTATACTGAGATGCTCGGCCCGTGTCTCTCCTATACTGTTGGCAGCCGCACAGGAGTATCTCCCAGCGTGGTGCCGCGTGCCCTCTTCTATATACAGCCTTCGGGAGTGGGTTGCTCGGCCCCATATGCCACCAGACTTGATTAGTGTATCCTAAAATTAAAATCGTTCAATACGTTATAAGTACACAATTCATATTGAGATAAACGGGCAATACCTCATTTACGTAGACTATTTATACAGTTTTATAGTAAAGTACACAATTGTTTGTTTTAGGGAATGGTGTGAAATAAAATAATTCTGTCAATCTACATAGACCGTTTTTGGGCCGATATAGATTTTCTAAACATCCTTTAAAACCACTTAATAACTTTTGCCTTTATAATGTTTGTTAGTTTATATAACAAGATAACATATTACAAAAAAGGTTAATTAGGAAAATTTCGTTGAGTCAGCAGAACAATTAAATTAGCTTGAGTTACCTACTAAAGCTAAGGTCGCTTGAGTAGGTAACTCAAGCGACCTTAGCTTTTATACAGTAATTATGCATAAAACAATCAGAAAACAGGCGTTTCCTGTGAGAAGCGAGCACGGATGCTGAACATAAATTATTAACCAGTTTTCTTCTCAGCTACCTACTCCCAAAATAAACTACAGTCCACAAATTGTATTGTGTACGTTGCATTTGTAATCTATTTGTCTCCAACGTAGATTTGCCAGTATTTTATGAGTATAAACATTGCCGGACAATTTACACAGCAACATTTAGAGCCCCGTGGTAGGCTAGATGCTTGTACGAGTATAAAATGAAATAGATCGATATTTTTTATTATACACATATCTAGTATTTTACACCCAGACACCCGGATTAAATATATATTCCGGGTGTCTGGGTGTAAAATTTGTACGATCTGCGGTTCCGAGACGGGAATCGAACCCGCAACCTTCTGCGTCGCAAGCAGACCATGCCCGCTGCGCCACAGAGGTCGTCAAAATTTTCTGAATAAACGCGAAAATTTCATTCGCACAAGCAAACTTACACTGCATGTCACTTCTAATTCTGTAGAACGTAGTTTCTGGTACTACTTAAAGTTCAGCTAAAACTAACAGAAAACTCTGCACTCGATACGTTCAAGCTAATAAAGTAGCTTGTTTGCATTGCTTGTTAAAGTTAGACATGTTGTATAAATCCATTTGGCTTTAGCTTGAACTTTTAAGTTAAGAATGTTTTTTACGGGTATCCCAATAGAACCCATTATAAGTCTCAAATTTTACCAAATCATCCGTCAACCTAGTAGGCTGACGTTCGACGCTGCGTTTCCTGATCCGTAGTCTCCACTCGAGAACTTTTCAGCCCCATCGGCCATCTGTTTTCCGAGCTAATCCGCTGGAATAGTCGGTAACCCTCCTACCGTTTCCTACTCATTTCTGATTTGATTGCGTAGAGAAATCCAGAGCATAACCCTTTATAAACTTTTTTTTAGTACCTAGCACTGAAAATCGTAAATTTAATAGAATTTTCAAAAAGTTCTATCTACTTTTATAAAGCACGTATTGTAGTTTCGAAGAATCTTGTCTGCCAGAGCCAGCAAAAGTTTCTAGACTTGAATTTTAATATTTTTGTGAAGTGATAACTTTGAGCACGATGATATTCTAACGAAACTATTCAGGTAGATATGATCACGGAATTGCGAACTCGAGCGGAATATCGAGTTCATTTTAAGTTTGAAACTGTTACCGACCTCTTTCTAGTATTCTAGTTCTATATTCAAAGGAATATACTGGAAGTTTCTTTGAAGAATCTAATCTTTCAGCTACTTAACTTCATAAGTTTTAACTCAGGTTCATAATTTTGTAACGATAGACAAAGATCATAATATTAGGTACTTATAGAAAGCTGAAGAGTTTGTTTCTTTGAAAGCGCTAATATTGTAAACTATAGGTACCTATGTAAATATTTTAGAAAAATGGCTGCCACGGACGGACATAGGAACCTTTTCATTCCGCGACTGTACATGATGAATCTACAAAGGTTCCGTTTTTGCCATTTGGCTACAGAATCCTAAAAACGCAATCTACGATGTCAGTAGCTCGCTAGTTTTAAAATATACTTACATTGAAATACCACTTGAACTTATCAACCGGTGGATTTGCTCTGGCGTCACACTCCAAGTGTAAAGGATCTAGTTCTACCACGTCGTTGGAAGAACCGTCACCGAGTTTTATGACTTCCAGGATCGGACTGTCTGAAACCACCAAATTATTACGTTAGGAATGTCAAGTGTACCTATGTGAATTAACGGAATTTCAAATAATAAAAACATATCTATTTATTATGTATATGTATGTACTGTACTAAGTACTAGTTAAATTGAGTTTATATGGGGCTACGTCTTATATACTTAACAATTATGCTGAGTCGGACGCCATTTCGTAGTTTTAAGATTTTTTTTTTGTAAATTTTGCAAGTTACTCTGAAGTAATTTTTATCTCCTATTATAATCAGTTAGTTATAACTACCTACTATTATTGTGAAAACTAAATCTACGGATAAAGATTTTCTGTCCTTCTTTTTTTCTAGAACACTTACAAGTAAACTTGAGTTTGATTGGCCTTGGAGCCTTGGAGCCAGAGGCGGGCATCATGGCAGGGTTGTGGGTCCAACTTATAAGTAGACTTACATGTAACATTGAGTTTGATGACGTCAGCCTTGGAGCCCGAGGCGGGCGCCATGGCAGGGTTGGTGGCGAGGCAGGCCAGGGTGCCGCCGTTGTCCACCACGGCGGGAGTCAGCTCCAGGAACGATACTGCTGTCCGCGTGGACTCATTCCAACTTATAAGTAGACTTACATGTAACATTGAGTTTGACGACGTCAGCCTTGGAGCCAGAGGCGGGCGCCATGGCAGGGTTGGTGGCGAGGCAGGCCAGGGTGCCGCCGTTGTCCACCACGGCGGGAGTCAGCTCCAGGAACGATACTGCTGTCCGCGTGGATTCATTCCAACTTATAGGAGTACACTTACATGTGACATTGAGTTTGATGACGTCAGCCTTGGAGCCCGAGGCGGGCGCCATGGCAGGGTTGGTGGCGAGGCAGGCCAGGGTGCCGCCGTTGTCCACCACGGCGGGAGTCAGCTCCAGGAACGATACTGCTGTCCGCGTGGATTCATTCCAACTTATAGGAGTACACTTACATGTGACATTGAGTTTGATGACGTCAGCCTTGGAGCCAGAGGCGGGCGCCATGGCAGGGTTGGTGGCGAGGCAGGCCAGGGTGCCGCCGTTGTCCACCACGGCGGGAGTCAGCTCCAGGAACGATACTGCTGTCCGCGTGGATTCATTCCAACTTATAGGAGTACACTTACATGTGACATTGAGTTTGATGACGTCAGCCTTGGAGCCAGAGGCGGGCGCCATGGCAGGGTTGGTGGCGAGGCAGGCCAGGGTGCCGCCGTTGTCCACCACGGCGGGAGTCAGCTCCAGGAACGATACTGCTGTCCGCGTGGATTCATTCCAACTTATAGGAGTACACTTACATGTGACATTGAGTTTGATGACGTCAGCCTTGGAGCCAGAGGCGGGCGCCATGGCAGGGTTGGTGGCGAGGCAGGCCAGGGTGCCGCCGTTGTCCACCACGGCGGGAGTCAGCTCCAGGAACGATACTGCTGTCCGCGTGGATTCATTCCAACTTATAGGAGTACACTTACATGTGACATTGAGTTTGATGACGTCAGCCTTGGAGCCAGAGGCGGGCGCCATGGCAGGGTTGGTGGCGAGGCAGGCCAGGGTGCCGCCGTTGTCCACCACGGCGGGAGTCAGCTCCAGGAACGATACTGCTGTCCGCGTGGACTCATTCCAACTCTACAAGTATACAATAGTATCTACATTCAATATTTATTAAGTTTAGGAAAACCATCTAGGTACAGATAATAATGATAATGATAATAATACAAAATAAATACGGTCATTTAAAGGTTTGCACAGATATGAAACTATCTAGAAAGAAACAATCATCATCACCCTATTCACTATTTACGTGCTCACTTCTGGGACGCTGGGACTTCTCGCTTGATGGGAGAGATTTACCACGCTGGCTCAGTTTCAACGTTCTCAGAACATGGCGATATCCTTACGATGTTTGTCTACCGTTAGACCACGTGTTTTTTTAATGCGCTCTATAATGAAATTCAGATGTGCGCGTTGTGTGATTGTGAACTTAGCCAACACGACTCTAGAAACATAGTCACCACATAGTCGCCACGTCACAGAGGTAGAAATACGTTATGATACCTGATTACTATGATGCGTGAGATGCCGATGATCCAGCATCCAGCTGATATCCGGCTGCGGGTAGGATCCTCGCGCGGTGCACTTCACCACGGCCGGTTTCCCCGCGTGGATGCAGTCGCCTTCCGTGCCAGATATCCAGTGGATTGACACGTTGTAGGCCGGCACTGGAATTTAAAGTACACTTAACACATTCAATGCCTTAATCTCGGCTGCAGTTTGTCGGGCTTCAGCACCGCCACAGTGCCGTAATTACGAGCGTTTGTCGTGGGCACAGATAGTGTCAACACATTTTTGGTACGATGGTGGACATTAACATTATACATTAAGAAAGGAACTTTGCGGTGAATTTACCCCCATAATTTATTTCCTAGTGCTCACTTTAATACATTTGTGAGTTAACGAGAGTAAAACTATGTAGAGTAAAGAGTAAATTTAGCTGAAGAAAAAAAATAATTTCATTTCACGTCTAGGAAGCTTCATCTGATTCAACAAGCTTTAGTTTTTTTACTTTTTTGATTAGATTCAATATTATCAGGAATCGTGAACGTTGCTCTATACCCTCCTATAAATATGTGAAGTATAGTAAGTACCTAGACTAGAATATTACGAGATCACGACTTGAGGGAATTGGCTTGCGTCTTGTTGTCTCAGCTTATTCGTGCTTCAAGAACAGGTAACGTAATATACAACGTATGTAACAAAGAAAACTTCTATATTACATACTGCCAGTATAAAGTCTAGCTTAGCACAGTCAGGAGATGTATCCTTTAAGATAACTATGGTGGAAAACACAGAAAAATATAGTTATTTGTTTTTTTAACCACAAACGCCATAACTTTCAGTTATACAAAAAAAAATATTTGAATTTCTTCACCTTCGGAAACCTTTTAAATATAAAAATATTTGGAACATGTTTATGTTTCGTGGACTTTCGTTTATAATATGGATGCAAAGATATAAGCTGAAGTAGATATATCTACTATTTATGGTAACGGTCGAGTTTTAACCGCCGTATCGCTTTCCCAAACCGTATCTAAACCGACCGGACGCTCTTTGAGTCCCTTGGTCCCTTGTTATGGGACGAAGCGCTGATACTTTGCCGCAAATAAGGTTTGGGAATAACCCGTTTAATACAATAATGAGTGATAGCCGGTCCTTTAAGGGACTGAAGCAGTCTGAAGTGTCAATGAACCTGAGGGCATGTTTCACAATATCCTGGCAATTCTTGAATAAGCTGTTTGTGGTTTACTACGTGACGGAAAATATAATTGTCGGAATTATACACCTCTAAAGATATCGTGTTTTGTCATATGCTCTATCTACGCTTTATCGCATGCCCGTAGCCATTGCAACGAACTTATTCAACTGGATATTTCGCTGAATACATTTTGTAATATACAAAAGGTGTATTCATAATATTAAGCCATAACAGTTACTTACAATATAGTTCCACTTCCAGCGTAGCGATCACAGGTGGCGCTAGTCTCGTGTTCACAGCTCTACAGGACAGAGCTGCTGCGTTGTTCCGCGTGAGAGGGAGATAGAGCTCGTTCTCCCGCACCTTCGGGATGTCGCTGTCTCCGTCTGACGCGTCTACGAGCGTGTCGCCGGAATACCAGCTGATTCGGGGTGGGGGATGACCTGAAGAATAAACTTTAACTTTTAGCAAACTAAGAACTTCCACTTTAGGCGTTATGTACAACGTGACTATGCGAATAAAGGCAAGTAAGTGGCTGTCGACTGTGCTTGTCTTTTATACCGTCTGCTATATTAGTTTCAATGCAAAATGTGGGGGTTTGAGGGATAAGTACAAAGTCGTATGTCTTTTCTCTAAAAGTAAATATGCGTCAAATGGGTTTTGCAGAACAGTGAATGTTAGACATTTCGGATCAACATGTTTATATTAATTTAATCCAAAGTACCTACCTAATTATTTTTTTAAATTATATCAAGTAATAACAATAGTGTAATGGTAGATACTTTACGCCTCACACCGTTCTTTTCCTAGTAGTTTGAAATAATGAAAAGGGAAGCCGCCATATTGCCGCCTTAATTTAATGGAATCCATAAAAATATGGGCGGAATTTTAATAAGGTAGTATGTATTTAAGTACTGCGATGTTGTTTTGTGCTCTAGAATGTCAGTGTCATATACATTAAACCAATTAGAGTGTAATCATCATTAATACATGTTCACTTTGACCTTAAATTTTACAGATAATATAACTGTCTGCCAATCCAAAGGTGCAATGCTCTTACAAGCACTATCATATAAATAAAACGTCCTAACCGTATGCCTTATTAGAATACCCTACTATCCATAAAACAGTGACCCTCTCCTACCCTCTTTATCAAAACAACCGATGGAAGGGGAGAATCATCATATTTTCAGATGGGTCCAAATGCGCAGTTACCTGCCTCAACTGTAAAGAATCTTCAAATAACCCGCTAACTCGGTTTTTATCAAAAGCTAAAAAAAAAAAAAGCAAAAGCTGCGTTTTCGTAGTTTCTGCTAGATGAAACTCAAAAATATTGTGTACCTATATAGTAAAATATCTTTCACTTCGAAAATATATAAATATTGCTGGATAATTCACACAGCAACATCTAGCTCCGCGGTAAGTTCGAAACTGCAATTTTACGCCGCTACGCCACATTGTAGGTGAAATTTATTTTAACTTTCCGAGACTTTGTTAACTACGGCATAGTAGGTATTGACAGTTGTAATATTATTCGTTTTTTTTACATATTTTTATGAACCCATAAAAACATTCAATATCAAAAGTCTGTCTTTTATGTGGCAAAATAGCAACGGACAGTTCTTTATGTGTATTTAGCCGTATATTTTTGCACATGCGAATTTGGAAGCCTCACAATTCTAACTAGACAAAGATTTACAGTCCAATTAGGATAATGGAAGACCTAATTGCGTTCTTCTGTGGAAATAGTAGGATATGTTAGTTAGATAGGTATGGACAGAAAGAGATGAACAGTAACTTGAATCAATACATGATTGTATAACTAGTAAGTAGCTGCCAATCCCCGGAAACAAACTCTACAATAATCCATCCATACCCCAGAATAACACATAGATCACTTTTTATCGAGAGAAAATAACGCATAATAACAATTAAACAGTAAGTACCAGTGTTCAGCAATTTAGTTACAAAGGTAGTTCAATTGTTTTTGCAACAAAATGGGATATACCTACATCATTAGCTGGTTTTCCACTTGGGAAGTGTCGACACAACACATTTGTTCCCACTCTACGTCAATTCGGCGCTCACGGAATAAATTGTTTTTTTTGCTAAAAACAACGCTGGGATAAGCCTGAGAAATGTGGCGGTGTATTATGTAGGCGATATTAGAGTATTGTTTCTAAGAGAAAATAAAAATGATCGTTGAATCTTCAAAGATCGTGAAACAGTGGTCGTTTTTGACGTCGAGATACTTTTAAGGTGATTTCAACATACAAACAGGTAATTAGTTATTTAAATAGTCTATAAATATAATACATAAATTTTACTATAAAAACTGTCGTGGTTTGATAAATTCATATTGAGATAAACGGCGAGCGTGCGTGATCCGTGTCCTTACTAACAATCTATAAAAACAACATAGGTAATACCTAGGTACTCTAAATTTAAAACTACGTCAATTTTGATCCCACCGGAAATAACCATTTTAAAGGTTCCAAAAGCAATTAGAGCGTTATTCTGAAATTCCTCAATGGTGATGTGTAGTTTTTAATTGAAACCGACATTTTTGGGTACAATTAATTCTAGAAACTATGCGCTAAGGGTCTCATACGAGAAATTACTCAACTCTTGGACATTATTGAGATTGTAATGTTTCATCTAACCAACCTCTATCCAAGAAATAAACCGTACCTACTTTAAGTTTTACCAAAAAAACAACAATGTTTGATGACGTTACTAAGTATTCTGTAGGTAAGTAACAAAAATTAAATGAATTGTATTGAAAAGAATATAATCAAAATTTATTTATTCTAGGTGAGGCCCGAGGCTTCATCCGCCGTTATTTTGTTTTCTTACCTTTATTTTTATTTTTACCTTTATTTTATATTATTTTTAGCATAGATGTATTTTTAGCACCACATCGGCCAAACATTCATTATAAAATTACAAAGAAAAGTGACATTGATTTTAAATTCTCTTTAATCTCTTTTAGATACTGTACCGTAAAACACTCCAACATTGCCACCGAGGGTAATTTTGCCCGAAGACCAATTTTTAAGCAAAACTTTTAATAGAAAAAATATCTGAATACTATGGTAACATTTATTGACTTTGGTAGAAAATAGGTTTTGTGTTTAGCACCACTGTCTATTGGATGTAACGCTAACGTCACTCAGTAACTTGTTGGAACTCGTCAAAGACAGAGTGTATTTTTGCGGGCAAATTTTGGTGAAAATTCAAAAGTGGATTGTGCGTGATGAAGAAAACACAGATGAGTTTAATTTATATTATGTTGTACAAAAAACTTAAGGTATTATTATACCGTTATTGTCACTGATGCAGCTCTTGTATAACTAAAGTTATAAAGGTGGGCAAAGTTATCTAGTATTTTTGCGATCTACTATTGAAAACATTGCCCGCAGTCAAAATAAGCTTAGGGTTGACACATCCGAGTTTTTTTTTTGCTAATTATTATTATCTTGATTATTTAGATAATTTATTTTTATTATTTCTTAAAAGCAAGAACAAATCTCGAATTCGTCAAAGAAAGTCAAGACGAAAGATTGGAACCAGAATGTATTAAAAATAACACGGAATAAATGTTAATACTTGCATGTGAATCTGTTGAATCAAACATGTTACTTGAAAGTTTTTTAAATAATTCAATAGAAGATAATCTTGTTTTTTTATTAACATAAAAAGAAATAAAAAGTCAAGAACAGTTTACTGAGATGTACCAACCCTATCACTTTACTAAAGGCGAAAAGCGAATTGTATGGAAAATGCTAACAAGGTCAGGGTAATTTTGCCCAACTAGCCTAACATGGATTTTGGTAGGAAACCTGTCATGGATTCGCTTTAGTTTTAAAGTAATGGCCAGTTTTGGTCATAATTCTTCTACAGGTTTTGCTGTCAGCTGATTAGAGGCTGGAGAGGAGATATTTGCGTCAAAAATCAACGTGGGCAATGTTGGCAATAAGTCGAGATAACATTGCCCGCCTTTAAAAATAATAAAATACTTGATTTAATATTGACGAATAACAAAATCTAATAAAATAATACATGCAAAATATCCTATAGTTGCAGATGCGAATAGAAAATACTTGTGTCCCCATACAAAAAAATAACAAAAATTGTAATTATTCGAAAAATGTGGGCAATGTTGGAGTGTTTTACGGTACTGTAAAAACAATTCATAATTTGCTGAAGTCGCTAAACCACGACAGATTTTTACAGTAAAAGAACTAGGTATACTTAAATAGACAACGGAATATAAATTTTGCATTGTTTTACAAGTGGTTCCCTCGCATTGTTAATAACATAAAGACCCACTTTATAATTTTCCTTAGACTATTACATAATGTTACATTATGTTGATTGCGTTTAAATCTCGCTGGTTGGTTAATTATATCTGTTTTAGAAGACAGACAGGGACGAGATGTAATTTATTACATTTTCTAAGGTAAATGGAGTTCTATACGAAATTTAGATAATTCAAAGCGATCCATTGGAGTGAAATACTTCGTAAATTAAACTCCATTTTGATGCTTTGATATTTATTTCATGGAATAACAAATAGACGATTTATTAAAGCAAAGTGTATAGAGAAACTTATACGTTGGTTAAAATGACTATAACCATAATGAATAGAATAGAATAGAATATACTTTATTGCACACCACATAAATAGAAATATACAGAAAAAACTTAAAACTAAACATTTGGAGTACAATGGGTGGCCTTATCGCTGTGAGCGATTTCTTCCAGGCAACCGATGATGAACATAATGATTCTTAATCTACATAAATGTATCTATTCGTTCTGAGGGTTAAACGAAAATAAATGAACGAATGAATAAATTAATAACAAACTACTGGATAAGATCTTGAATTGGAGAGACTTCTATTATTAAGAACTATTGTACCTAGAGTACCTCCTGTAAAATAGATGTATTCCAAATAGATGATTATGCGCATATATAACAGTTATAGGATAATATTATGTAGCTCCAAAAATTCAACTTTCCGATTTGTGGGACTGAAGACAACCAACTAGGAATGTAAATAACAACACGACACGAACAACTAGTATAAATATTATACTCCTACACTACATGACTTGTAACTTGGGGTTATAAATAAATATTTGTATAATAACAAATCAACTGCACAACTCTACACTGTTGCTACCAAGTTGCTCCGTTGGTCTGGCAGGGTTTTATTATTCATAAATTTTAAGACAGAATTATAAATTCATACACCTCCTTTATGTTCCCGCAAAGGATAGGGACACTTAATTAATTGTGGAATCGTGTTCCACAAAATTTAGAGGTCCATTTGCTCTGGAAATACTGAAATAGGCATTTCACTAACACTGTTTTATATAAAATTTAGACTACAAAAGTCTCTATTTACTTTGTTTCTAAATCAAAAATAAATCGTTGTATTCCCGAAAGAGGTCCTTAGGGATCAGGGTGTTCCGGGTGTAAAGAGCTGGCAACTTTGTACTACAGTAGAAACCCATTTATCATCCGGGTTATGATGATTATCCGGACGATCGACCGCCATAAAATACTTTATACGTGCCCAAGATTCCTACCCTAGGCGCTCCGTTAGTTTTACTTTATAGTATAATAGTTTCGTCGTACGTGCGGTTCTAAAATTAGTTATGGTTTGTAAAACTGGATTTATCATACCTATGGCATTCTGCATCTGTTAAAATCATTAAAAATCTAGATTTAGGACCTTTATCTCCACAACGATTTACATAGATATTCCCTCCGGAATGATATCTTGGGAATATCAAACAACGGGAGACTGCATATTGCCTAATTAATGGTTTTTCCAGCATAGTCTTATCAGCTAGTTTAGCGTTAAAGATTATACACCTCGTTTTATTTCTCTAGTGTTCTAAATCGGGCTATCGTCTATGTTTTTGTTAAAAAACAAACACTAACTTTATTAGCAATATTAGTGCGAAAACAAAACATCGAAACTATTACGATGAACTAAGCTTAATGAACATGTTATTTTGCATCCCCATTAGTGATCGATGTGGACGGAATATCATGTAAATTACTGCGGCTACCAGTAGGTTTGTTAGTGCAAATATTGTATGTATCATCATTATAACAATACGTATCGACAGACTACTGAAGCCGAACATCACGAGACGAATGTAGCATAAATCGAAACATTACACAAATATTATAAAGAAACCGGAATGTTCTGAGAACTATGATAAGTTTGAAGGACACAATTGGCGTGGTGATGTCTCGTCAAGTGAGAAGCCCCTGTATTACAGAGTGAGAACGTATATAGGGTGATGTATGATTATGTAAATAAAACAAGCTTACCGCCTATGACCAAGCACCTCAGGACAAGCGTATCCCCGTCATGGTAAGGCCCGATCTTAGTCTCCACCTTGTTATTCATCTCGTCCATGAAGAATGGAGGACTTGGCAGCACTGTAACAAAATAATATACCGATATTTTATTAGCTTTTTATCCACTTAATATAGGCTTCCCTATACAATTTCCACTAGACTAGAAAAATGGTCTTTCACTAGACCATTTTTCAATAAAAGGTGTTTACTCAAACTAAAATAAAAAACTTTTTGGGCCCATTGATGATCATCTATCTACGCCTCATTATGCATGCCATACACTGACATCTCAACAAGCTAACCCGCTTTGGATTTGTCGTTATTCATTCTTACATGTTTCAACTCATTAGATATTTTCAAACTAAAACTTGAAAATAATCAAAACTTCGTTTATAAATACGAGTATAATAGCTCTAATCAAAATAAATATAGGAATCATGTTAGTTTGGCGCATAAGATAGCTAGCAACACTAGGTATTATCTTTGGACTAATTAACATCAACGTCACACACAAGTTGGATAGCTTTCAGTAACAATTAGTCTAGAATCTAGATTGAATTCTAGTGAATGCGTTTGACGTCTAACCTCAACTATTACTAGATTGAGAAAGTAACTATTAAGTTAAGGGCTTATTAGTTATGATATTATAGTATCAATTTTATTACATGTAGCAAGGTTCGTCTAAGTTAAAATAATACTAAAATCAACTGAACTTGTCTTATAAGATCTTTATAAAAACACTTAGCTTTGCACCCGTGGCTTTCCATGACTACACTAGGCATTTATCATAACGACTAGGTACATTTTATTATTAGGAGTTATATTGTTTCAAAAAATTGTATGCTTAAAAGTTAAGTAATATATTTTCCACTCGTAAAACTTGTGTCCAGCAAAATCGGTCACAAGACTTCGCCCTCCTTTCGAGCCCATAAACACGAGATTCTTCTAAACAAATAAATTAAAAACAATTCCAAACAAAGTTTTTAATGCCTTCTTTTATCGTCAAAGAACTTTTATCTCGCATTATCAAGGGAACACAAACAGATTCGAATACGGCCCTCTGTTAAACATCAGTCATTAGGGCAGGGTAAAAATAGACGGAAGAGTATGTATGTCATAGGTAGAAAAAATTTCCCCTGCAAGTTTGCCCGCGTTACGCCTTAAGTATTTTTCTGCGGTAAAATAAAGCCTACGTGTTGTGATGATGAAACTATAGGTACATTAGTTCTATATTTGATGTATGTAGTTTCAAAAAATACGTTTGTTTTTGAGTGGCAAAGCAACATAGGGACTTTCGCACGCCGTAAAAATCTGATCCTTTGATTTGACTAAATTATAGTATTACTACCATTAAAAGGCAGTTAATTAAAAAAATGCCTAACACGTCCAGTTGATACCCAAAATAATACCCAAAAAGCCGGACTACAAGACTTTTACCTTAAGGTGGCATTCTGAACAGACCACCTGGCGACCTACGGCTTAGTACGAAATGCAGCGACCGCATCTCGCGTCCTGTAGGAACTAAAATGGTCTCGTGGTCGTCTGGTCGCGGTCGCTAAGAACGGAATGCCACCTTTACCCACACATACACATTAATGTAATGACACATATAACTAATGCCTCACGTTGATATGTTCATTCATCATCTTGGTGGGTGTTTCAAGCTCCGTAAACACCTGTCCGATTGATATATCCAATGCTTTGATGTTTATAGTAAAGGAGTCTGTTGTATAGATTTATGGGAACATTACAATTGAATGAATTCATAATAGTTTTAGAGCTTTTCTTTTAACTTTTCTCTGTACCTTGTCATTAATTGTCTTCCTTGTCTAGATAGAGAGAAAAGTGGCTGTATGGATACCTAATGGCCTCTAATACAATGCTCGAGAATACATTTCAGTGACTTAAACTCTGTGTTTTCTATAAAAAGAAAGCAAGTAACATGTCGTGGTGATAAATGCAAAAAGGGGCAATGTCATCCTAAATCCTCATAAGGCGGTACTTTCAAATGGCTATTTAAAAGTCACTAAATAGCGGGTAGTTAAACAACTCCAATTCTCCAAGCGCCGTACCTATTATTGGGTAATAGGAGCGTCTTGCGCCTTCCTCTACTTATAATTCTGTGCTGGTTCGTCTAAGGTCGATATGCAAATTATATCTTCTTAGACGTTCATCTCTCGGTTCCCTTTCATTTTAAAGTTCTATCTCTAAATATTCCGGAGACTGTAGGCCTCAAATGTTTTCAATTCAGCTATTTAAGACAAATATCACTTCTAAAAGCACACGTAATTATTTTTACCTAGATAATTAAAAATCTAACTAAAATTAATATTGTAAAATTCTAATTAAAAGATCATTAATTAAATTTTCTAGAATCCATGGATTCCATGAATTTAATTGGTCTAAATCGGCACACCACCACCATTTGTAATACGCACCCAAGAAAACGCACTCAAGATATAAGATAATTGCATTTTATTATGTGTTCTGGTAAATAAATTATTTTATATTTATTTATGTTTTAATTGCGAACGATAAATAATCAGCTATACTAGCCCAACCGTTCTCGAGTACCTATAAGCTATAGCAAGATTCTACTCACCAGAGAGCAGTTAGTATTGTGAGTTTGTGATAGTTTTGCTATCCCTTGTTTGTTAGTGTTTGTTTAGGAAACCAATTGAGTTACCCGATGAAAATTGAAGCGATTGACATTGTTTTATTATCGGGTCCAAATTGGATGCGGGTTTTATCAATGGCTCCAAATTTAGGAGCCATTTTGATTTTGTCAAATACCTACATCGATCGTTACGTTGCATAGTAAATGTTATAAGCATATTTCTATTTCTTTGCACATATTATGTTTTATACCTACAATTTACCAATATTAATTATATTGTAGGTATAAAGTTAATTAGACTTATTGTATAGGTACATAATATTCTCGGAGGAGTGATATCTAGTAGTCGAAAGGGTTTATCCTAGTTGCTACATAACATTACATTAATTTATTTATTTATTCATAACAATTACACTATCTTTACAGGAGAACCTAATACAATAGTGTATTAATACATACGATCTTACATTGTTTGATTACCAAACTAATCTTTTGAACTTTTATGCCACCCCATACGGTTTGATAAGGCCTAACATAACACTTTAATTAAAATCCACTGATACAGCTGAGGTCCGCAAATCTGTGTTTGCGTCACAAAGGGACAGGGTCATGAATATTATGTAGATAAGTCAAAGCACCTGCGCCCTCCATCCCTTCCGAGGCTCGGAATCTGCCCGCCCCATCCGTCAAACGCAACACGACTTACAGATAAGGCTATAGGGATCTCTTATCGTAGATTACAGCTCGTTTAGTCATTAGGTGTTCATAAAAACTCAATTATAGTTTATTTATTTATTAAGGCACAGCCAACTGCACATATTACAAAATATTACAAAGGTTATAAACCAAAATGGTCCACAGAGCTTGTTTATTTAAAACGTGTAAAAATAAAAGAATACATATCCTAAGAATATTAGACAAAAACCAAAAGAATTTGTTAATCCCGGCTATTTAATTTTGTTTTTTTTTATCTTAGGATAAAAAATGTGTTTAAAATTCAACAGTAGCTTCTAAAAAATCGTTAAGATTCTATCGATAGACATCTTATCAAAGGCGGACCAAATTGTGAAAAGAAAGATTGAATCAATTGAGAGCAATCAAAGCAATGGGTCCGTACGTGTAAAGGCGAAAATAGAGCTCAAAGCGTCGAATAATTTTCCTGTTGGCCAATATTATAGTAAATTTATTCTTTGAATTAATGTACAAATGAATTTTTATTCAGCGAAGGTATATTGGAGTTACGAAATATATAGATAATTTAATTTAAAATACACAGAGCAGATTATCTTCTTGGAAAAACAACGTTCCTATTATTAAATCACTTTCTATTTCGGTATATGATATTAGCTGCGTTGCGAGGCATAGCTCGCGTTCAAATAATGTTCTAATTAAAAAATATTTTTTTACCGGTTTGATCACCGTCTACCTACTTAAACTAAACTACTTGTCAATACAGTTAAATACAACAGATAATTAATATAGATAGATTTATAGAGATTGATAGAGATTTAGATTAACAGAGGAAAAAATTGTGATGCACAATTAATTTTTTTTCCCGCCAGCTTCTCAACTATAAAAATGTTCCCATTACATCTACCTGTGGGTTACCTGTAATTGTGTTAGTAACACATTAAACTAGGAATAGTTTGAGTGTGGTCCGACTTTACAGCAATTTCACACAATGACCGAACTTCTGCCACAGAATAAACACATAAAGCTTAGAGAAGCGCAGAGTAAATACCAATATGTTTGGATAGATAGGCAACTCGTTTGTGTTGGTGATTGTTTGAGTTGATAGATTGAATGCATGTTAGGTGTCGGTTGATTCATTCAAATATCGTCGTATTTGCTTAAAATCCTACACGTGGTTTGACATGTAGTACTAAACAAATTAATATACCTACAAGCCACGAATGTTATAAGCGAGAAGATTATTTCTGAGCACTTTTCAGACACCGCAACCCACGTGATAAGCTTAATTGCTAATATAAAGTTTTATTGTAATTGTATTATAAGGATTCATCTGATGAAAATATATTTTTTAAATACAATATGTATTTAAAATCTAGATTCTTATTTTATAAAAGGTCAAAAATTCCATAAATTAACGTAAGTAAATAATTTTCTCAATGGTATGTGTCTAGTTTCTATTCTAACCTCAATTAAATCGCGGTATTCAAAGCAATGTTTTACATTATTACGTAAATTTTCCGCATATTCTCACTCAGTCCCGGTTGAACGAAAACGTTGCTTAGATCTACATCTAAAGAAAACATAGACAACATGTCTCAGAGACCGACCACACAGATAACGTAACTACATTAGGTAATATTTTCGTTAGTAGACGTTCCAGTATTTTTAAGAGTTACTCTTACTAGTCTAACATTTATTTGAAAAGTAATTTATTTGTAAGAGTAACTCTTACTAGTCTAACATTTATTTGAAAACAGGGATTTACATGGTCTAAACAATTATAGTTTAGTCCATGTAAATCCCTGTTTTTCTATGTAAATTAGGTTTATGACTTTGACTTTGACTTTAAACCTATGACGATTGACGACCTATGTAGTGCACGCCTTGCCCTGTTCTCTCGCCCACTGGTCGCTCGTCGCGGTCGCTGAGAACCTTTAGATCTTCTATGATAAGCTAAACTATACTGAAAAAGTATTTAGACAAAAGCAATACTTTACAGTAAAAGCTTTGTGATACTCGAATTCCTTTTAAAAAGAAGACATCCAGAGCTCCTGTTCAGAATCGTCCTAGTTTCGATGAAAATAATTATTGGTTTCCTCAAATTCCTTACATCGCTCAAAACTCGCTTTGAACTCTCTATTGTAGGTATTGAGTACGTTGTTTGAACGCGGCGATTGTTCCTGTGGGGATTATGGGAATATAACTACAAATCCGGTGACAAACAGCAGGTAACTAAGTCAGTATGTGTGGGTGGGTGTTTGTCAGTTCTTCAAGCTTATAAAGCTTTGATTAGATTTTAGAGTTGCATAGCGACTGGATTTTTGCTATTAACTTGAAATAACATAGAGAGATTACCCTGGAAAGAGTTTTTTTTTGTATTAGGTAGGTACCTACTATTTCAAATTTGTTTAGCATTTTCAGTTTGGTTTAAACCTTCATGCTGAAAAATATTTTTAAAATCATTAAACATACTTACGTTAAAAAGACTAACACCCATATTCTTAGTCGTTTTCTCCACTCAACACAACCTCACTTGAGCAAATTCGTATCTGAGAATATGACAAAAACGTACTCCACTTGAGATTTTTTTTCAGCTCACCTCAAGTTTGAGATAAGGTGGGAACTGTCAAACGTAACGTACCTCATAACCAACCTTGAAACTCCTACAAGACCACGACGATCAACGCTTGTTTATTTTGAGTGGAGGAATATTATGAGGAAACGACTAAGAATATGGTTGTAAACATTAGGTAAGCTGGAAGTGAAAACCTAGAATTCAACTTAAAACTTTCCGGGTACTTTGTTAGTGTTATTTTACAAATAATAAATAAATAAAATAAAATAAATATTACTGGACAATTTTACACAGCGACATGTAGCCCCGTGGTAAGCTCGAAGCTTGTGTTACGGGTGCTAGATTTCTGATATACTTAATATAATATACATAAGTAGATCGATATTTTTTTATTATACATATATAACACCCAGACACCCGGAACAAATATTTGCAGATCATATCATACAAATTGTTGTTCCGAGGCGGGAATCGAACCCGCAACCTCTTGCGTCGCAGACGGACCTTCGCCCGCTGCGCCACAGAGGTCGTCTATATAATATTCTGTAAGTACTTTTGTTCAATATACCTATTAGAAAATAAAAAAAATAGAAAATTCACTTTATTAACCTAGATTCCACTGAGGTAGTTTTGTAATTAAAGTGTAAATACAGCCACTAGCTGGTGTAAACTATGTGTCGCTGCAAATTGACATTCCGAAATACCTGAGTTCGAATTCTAAATCCAATAAAGTCTGGATAGCTTAAAACTTGAATACATTTTATAGTTACAATACCAAATAAAACAAAACTTATCAAATACTTTCCCCGTTTTATTCGTCTTAGTGTCTTGATTAGGTATTACGATTTCCAGTTCACTCGAAATAATGTATTATGAAATACGTAGAGAAAGGAAGGTTTTGTCACGATTCATTTTTCTGTGTACTTGGTACTCGTTCACGCGAATAATTGAAGGATTTGTGTGAAGTTTCGCACATATAACTTAGAATAAAACGTAAAGGCTTCTAACCCACTTATGGAAGTAACAAATAGAAAAGATTTTCTACTGTATTTTTATGGTTATCTATAATAGATGTCGGATTTTACTAATAAAAAAGGAAATCCTAGGAGAATTATAATAGACCAAGAGCCTGTGATGGCCAGACCTTCCTTTAATTCACAAGCGTGAAAATTATTTCATGTGTATGTCTAACATAGGTAAGAATAACCCCCAAACATGAAACCTGGATCGCGGTTCCTTTGGGAGATAACAACCTTTTACCTGTTATCTCCCAAAGGAACCACGATCCAGGTTTCATGTTTGAGGGTTATTCTTACCTATGTTAGACATACACATGAAAGAATTTTCACGCTTCAGAATTAAAGGAAGGTCTGGCCAGACCGGGCTCTTAGTATAGACTAATAACCTGTGATGGCCAGACCTTCCTTTAATTCTGAAGCGTGAAAATTATTTTATGTGTATGTCTAACATAGGTAAGAATAACCCCCAAACATGAAACCTGGATCGTGGTTCCTTTGGGAGATAACAGGTAAAAGGTTGTTATCTCCCAAAGGAACCGCGATCCAGGTTTCATGTTTGGGGGTTATTCTTACCTATGTTAGACATACACATGAAAGAATTTTCACGCTTGTGAATTAAAGGAAGGTCTGGCCATCACGGGCTCTTAGGTTATAAGATTGCAAGCTCATTACGTAAAAATACAACTTTATGTTAAATTTTAAAGCATCTTGTTGATCGTTGGGCGTTGATCCGTCAAACCGTTTTGAAGAAAAGAAGTTTTAAAGCTTTAAACTTCGTTAAACTTAAATTTAATAACTTAATAAAGATTTTTATCATACTTATAAAATAAATGTGTACATTACGGAAGAGCAAAAATTTCGTCATGCTTATATCCGTGATAAAGATAACTTTTCTTTGCAGTCGGGTAAAAATACATTTCATCGAATCGAAGTCAGATTCCTGGACTTCGATTCTTGAAATGATAAACACGAATAGTCACATTGAAACGAACAAGTGTACCCACTAGGGAATTTATCGATTTCAAGTAATTTGCCTTTGCTATGAATAAATTGACCTGATTTCAAAAGCACAGGCTCCTTTGTCAAGGAGTGGTCTTACAATTAGGTCATTCTATAAGTGTGAATGCTAAAGAGAGCCTAAGAATAGTAAGTACTAGGTACCTTTTAATAAGTAACATTGGATTCGTCTTGGCGATATTAAGTTTGATCGCTGACTGTACAAAACAGCGATCATTCTTATCAATTGGGCCAATTGACGCAACAAATTTAAAGTGACAATTAGGTCACAACTTGGCCGAATAAAACGAACTGTCGGCGAGCCGTATATCTTCAGATGAGAATCATCAAAGTGACTAGGGGATTCCTGTACGTGTAGAATTGCAACAGCGATGTTCTAACTAAATAAATTGCTTGATACAATCTTGAGTGGTGAAAGTGTGATTTAAAATTAGGAAAGATATCTCTTAAAGAAATACCAAAGTTTATCTTTTTCCTTATGACATTTAACATGGAAAATTAAAATGAAAAGACTATATAATAGTAATTGAACTAATTTGAAATAGTATCGAATACAGGTTAAATCATAACGCAAAAAAATCTTCAATATGAATGCAGGGCTAGGCGATACTTCGAGTTTATAATGATAGGATTACCCAACGGATAAAGCGCATTAAGAATACTTAAACACGGAGCTTTAAGCGACAATGCTACAATAGTGAGTCAGTTAATACGAAAGCTGGGGACCAAAGCTTACAATTTCGATCCAGTTATAAAATACGGGCCAGCGATTTTAACTGAGCTGGGATTAACACAAGTGTTTGGGGGTTTGAGGGCGAATTCTGCTTCTGACTTTGTTGTAAAATAGTTTTATTGTCTGCTAGATTGTGGTTTCAGTTGCGACTGTATTTACTAGTATCTAATGGTTATGAGATTTGGTCTGTACGTGGACTTCAGTTTACTGTAAGTCGGTCACGTTTCGGAGTGTGTACGTCCCATGGGTAAGTACTGATTTATGGGAAGCCTTTGTAGGACTGCCGTGGTTTATTCTAGCAAGCACTATTTTATTTTGTTATGAAGATTTTAAAAATATTTTATTTCTGAACTAGCGACCCGTCTTCGCTTTGCCACGGGAACCTATAAATATTTCTCTTGAATCCTAAGCGCATAAAAATTATTTGGGTAGATTTTAATATTGAAGGTACATAGGGACGGACATACAACGAAAATTATTTAGTTTTATAGGTACTAAGTAGTGATGAGGATAAATCATTGCGGTTCTTTAAGTTTTGCTTGACTGTTATCAAGAAGGTTTATGTTCTTCGAGTGTATGAATGTCTATCTGTAAGTTGGATATATTCCGCATAAACAGAGTATGTTCCCGCGGGAAATTCTATTTTGATTGAAGTGAAGAGTTAGTTTAGTTTAATGAGGAACCCGTCCGTATTAGGTTATTAATTATAAATATTTTAAAACCGGATAATCACAACATTATGGATTGTGGTTACAAAATGATAGAGGGAATTGAAATGGGATTTCATCTCCATTTCGTCAGATTCGCTAAGGTTGACTCCTATGTATATTTAAGGGTAGTCTAACTCAGTCTGTCGTTCCGGTCGTTGAAATATAAATGGCGTTAAGCTAACGACTAACTTTCTGTGAACTATCCTGGGAGCGATGGGTCTCTTGCCAGGAATGAAATAAGGTGGGTTTATTGTTAGTTTTACCGAAAAAAGAAATGCTGGCATAGTTGAAAAATTGCTCTACTTTCATGCTAAGTGTTGTGTTCTTCTTTACAATTAGTATAAAATAAAGTCGCTGTCGCTATGCTTCAATCTTTAAAAATACGCAACAGTTTTCGATGCGGTAAAGTGTTCCAAGAGGAAATTTATAAGTATAACTAGCGACCCACCGACAGCTTCGCTTGCGTTATTTAACGTTATTATATTAACGTGATGGGAGACTTTAATGCCCAAATTGGAGAACGCTTAACCGAAGAAAACAATGTGCTGGGACCATTTATATATAGAAAAAAGTGCAGAAGTAGAAACGGAGAAAGGCTTGTAAACTTTGCACAGGAAAACGAACTGAGGATCCTTAATACAACATTCAAGAAGAAACAAGGTAAGATGTGGACGTGGACATCACCAGATGGGAAAACAAAAAACGAAATCGATTTTATTATGAGTAACAAGAGTCGATATTTCTCAAACATTCAAGTCATAAATAATTTTAACTTCAATACAAACCACCGAATGGTTCGAGCTGAACTGATGACAATCCCACCAAAAATTCCCAGACCAAGAAACTACATAACAAATAGTAAACCTAATAAATATCAAGCAGATGAAATAGTCCATTCCATAACAACAAAACTTAATAATTACAAGGAAGAAACAATAAATATGGAAGTTCAAGAAAAATACAACTGGATTGAAGAAGCTATCAAAGAGTCAATCCAACAAATAACTCCTAACAAAGATCTACCTAATAAGTGGATAACTACCAAAACAATTAACCTTCTGGAGCAAAGAGCTAACTTAATCAAAGAGAAAAATAATAAAGACAATAGAAAGGAAATATCATCACTCAGCAAACAAATAAAAGTGAGTATTAGGAAAGACAGAACCCAGAAAAGAATGGGAACAATAGAAAAACACATCATACAGACAGGGGGAATAAAAAAGGCATATAAAGAATTAAACAAAAAAAAGGACTGGATCATACAGATGAAGGATAAACATAACTTGAACGAAAACCGAAGGAAAGGTATATTGAACATCGCTACATCCTACTATAAGAGTCTATACGAAAATAATATTGTAGAAAAAGAAATAGAATTGTCTGAAATCTCACCTGTACCCAATATTATAGAAGAAGAAATAGATTTTGCAATAAAAACCCAAAAAGACAATAAAGCTCCAGGACCAGACGGTATAAGCAATGAAATACTCAAACAAAGTAAAGTGATAATAACACCTATTCTCAAAGAAATCTTCAACGATATCATCATTTCAGAAACAATTCCACAGCAATGGGCCAAATCTGATATTATCTTAATATACAAAAAAGGTGACCAATATGATATTGGAAACTACCGACCAATAAGCCTGATGTCTAACCTGTACAAGATATTTGCAAAGATCCTACTCAAAAGAATGGAGACAAAACTTGATGAACAACAACCAATAGAACAAGCAGGTTTCAGAAAAGACTACTCAGTACTTGATCATATCCACGCTGTTAGACAAATTGTTGAAAAATATACCGAATATCAACTCATTTACCATATAGCATTTATAGATTATAGCAAAGCATTTGACTCATTAATACATAAAAACATTTGGGAGGCATTAAGAAGACAAGGAATTGAAGGAAAATATATAAGACTCATTAGAAATGTATATGCAAACAGCTCGGCGTGTATACAACTAGAAAGGAAAGGAGAAGCGTTCAAGATACAAAAAGGAGTAAGACAAGGAGACCCTCTCTCTCCTAAACTTTTCTCTGCTGTTCTAGAAATGATCTTCAGAAAACTTGAATGGGAAAATATGGGCTTAAATATAAATGGCCGCCAGCTAAGCCACTTAAGATTTGCCGATGACATTGTGCTATTTGCAAAATCGCCAGAAGAACTCAATAGAATGATAAACGAATTAGCATCAGAGAGCGAAAAAGTAGGACTAAAATTAAACCCCGAAAAAACTAAAGCTATGACTAACGGAAATAAGAGCAGCATAATAGTAGGAGAGTCACAAATTGACTATGTTGAAGAATATATATACCTAGGACAGCTGATATCACCTAAAGACAATACAAACAAAGAAATTGAAAGGAGAATAGCAAACAGTTGGAAAAGGTATTGGGGTCTAAAGGAAGTAATGAAAGACAAAAACCTGCATATAGCTACAAAGAGCAAACTATTTAATGCCTGCATTCTACCAATATTAATGTATGGAAGCCAAACATGGGCCCTGACAAAAAACATAACCAATAAAATTGATGTTTGCCAACGAGCAATGGAAAGAAGCATGATAGGAATAAAGAAGAGAGATAGAATAAGAAACAACAAAATTAGGAAAAAGACCAAGGTACAGGATGCAACATTAAAAATAAAAAGGCTAAAATGGAAGTGGTCAGGACACATGGTCAGAGGCAAAGACAAATGGAGCAAAATATTAACCCATTGGTACCCAAGAGAAGGAAAAAGAAAAAGAGGTAGACAACAAAAAAGATGGGATGATGATATCAGACAGGTCGCAGGCACAACATGGCATAGAGTAGCCAAGGAAAGATCCGAATGGAGTAGGCTGGAGGAGGCCTTTGCCAACTGGCAAACGGACCTACAGAACATTAACAAAACTCAGATACACGAATAGTATAGAATATATTGTGGTGTGTAATGGAATATATTTAGTATGTACCTAGATAGATACTAAATATATTGTATTATACACTATAATATACATTTAGTATGGTACCTATATAATAAAAGTGTAGAATTTAAGAAACATTGTAATCTGTTATCCGAATAAAAGGCTTATTTATTTATTTATTTATTATTTATTATTTTTATATTAACGTTAGTTTATAAAAAATAAATGTACTATCCAACACTGAAATATTTTTTCAAATCTAACCATCGGTTCCGGAGATTAGTGCGTTCAAACACACAAATTCTTCAGCTTTAAAATATTAGTATAGATTTTACTCAGTAAAATATTCTAACTAAAATATAGGACATAAACTAAAAGACCTGACTACTCTACTGTAAAATGTCTTGGGACACTCCACGTTTCTATTCCGATGCCCACCAGGAGTGTAATAAGGACGTTTTATGTTCACGGTTCTGTCGGCGGGTTGTTTGGGTAATCTTACTTTAAGGGGATTCTAGTAAATCTATGTTAGGTTGGGTTGATAGCTTACTGTTGTTGGTCGTTGAGAAGGGCCGATAATGTTGATGACATCGAGGTTAAAAGAACAAATGTTTGTTTTCTTTCTTTTGATAAGATATCTTTATTTATTACACACACCAATAATCAACATTTACAAAAGAGCGCGGATTTATTGCTTAAAGCAATTTCTACCAGACAACCTGAATCTGGAATACTGCACATGTAATTGATACTACATTATAAAAATATTGGAATATATCTGTTCTCGTTGCTATATTAACGTTTAACTTATCTTTGTAAGAACCTTATTACTTTACATCCTTATTACCACACGTGCAATAAGTGCCTTATATAAACTTATTTGCAAGGCGCTGCATAAATTAGCCTTATCTCATTCTAGACTTTGCATTAATGCTACTTTGTAGGTAATCTGTAGTTATTTTTATCTAGGTTTGTATTAAGGAAAACTTTTTGCCACGACTATGATTAATTACTAAAGTACATTTCAAAATTACATAATGAACTAGAGAAATTCTGAATGTCAGATAAGGATAAAGGCTACTTTTTACCGCGGAAATATCTATTACGTAGCGGACGAAGCTTCATGGCGGAAAGCTAGTTCAATATAAGGTATTAACTTTTGTATGATTTTTAATGTAATTAATAATTTATGAATTATTATGTATTCTCTCCTTAATACGTCCATGAATACTTGATTTGCATATTATAAAGTTGTCCAGTACTAGTTTCACCCGGATTGCACAATCCGCCAGTTGCGTTTCTCTTACCATTCAATTGTTTTATTTAACCCTTTAATTTGTAAACTAAGCTAATGGACCAAGAGCCTGTGATGGCCAGACCTTCCTTTAATTCACAAGCGTGAAAATTATTTCATGTGTATGTCTAACATAGGTAAGAATAACCCCCAAACATGAAACCTGGATCGCGGTTGCTTTGGGAGATAACAACCTTTTACCTGTTATCTCCCAAAGGAACCACGATCCAGGTTTCATGTTTGGGGGTTATTCTTACCTATGTTAGACATACACATAAAATAATTTTCACGCTTCAGAATTAAAGGAAGGTCTGGCCATCACAGGTTATAGTCTGTACTAAGAGCCCGGTCTGGCCAGACCTTCCTTTAATTCACAAGCGTGAAAATTCTTTCATGTGTATGTCTAACATAGGTAAGAATAACCCCCAAACATGAAACCTGGATCGTGGTTCCTTTGGGAGATAACAGGTAAAAGGTTGTTATCTCCCAAAGCAACCGCGATCCAGGTTTCATGTTTGGGGGTTATTCTTACCTATGTTAGACATACACATGAAATAATTTTCACGCTTGTGAATTAAAGGAAGGTCTGGCCATCACGGGCTCTTAGGTTCGTGTTGAACCGACCCGGAGCGGAGGCTTCAGCTCCCGTGTCTTGTGATTGTGACTCCCTTTTGAGTGTTGATGTATTTTTAAAAGGTAATGTAAATAAAAGTATAGGGTATGTTTCTATATAATATATCTATTGAATATATCTATTGAAAGCACATAGCTTTCCACCCCGCGGCTTTTTTCGAAGATTTTTCCGTTTTATAATTTGCTTGATTAGGCATTTTAGGTATGGTATGTTAATACCCGTTTCATGTTCAAATATTTTAGGCAATTGTTTTTTTTAACTTTTTGATTAGAGGCTTTATAAACCATAGGAAAATTGCGTTTTACGCATTTGCGATTTTCAGACGTTTCGGCATTTTGCTTTGGTAATTTGATTTTTAGGTACCTAATATAATCAGGACTCGTAAAAAGCCTCCCTTCAACTAGGTATATATACCTACACGACGCCTAACACGCTTTCGAATTTACTTTATAAATATGGATTAAACTTACCAACAATAGTAAGATTGATGCCCAGGTTCTTAGTGGGAGCCAGTCGGAAGTCCACCCGGCAGTGGAACAGCGCCTGATCGTCTTCAGTCAGTGATGAGATGGTCAGCGTACTGGGACGTGCCATCAAGTCCACAGACAGGCGAGAAGACGTGTTGAAGAACGGCTCTGACCACTCTCGGTCTGGGATTTCGAAACTGGAAAAAAATTGAAAGTTTATGTAATACAATACAATACAAAAACGCTTTATTGTACACTTAAAACAAACACATGATTAAAACACAAAAAGAGACACGTACCATGGGCGGCCTTATCGCTAAAAATAGATCTCTTCCAGGTAGGTACCTAACCTTTGGAGTTTATGTGCTATTAGCTAAAATCTATTCAATATCTATCTATTCTCTCTCAAAATCTAGGTCTAATCTCACTTCAAACTTAACGGTTTATAAGTAGTAGTTATTTCATCAGATTCACCTAGCTGAAAATAAAGGAAAACAGATTCGGGGCCATTGATAAATTATTCAAGTTACAGCACTGATTTTAAGTTTTTCTCGAATGTTTTCCGATATTCATGGCGTAAAATAATATTTACCATTCACGTTAACGCATTGCAGTCGCTTGTATTGGAAATAAAAAAAATCTTACTTATATTTATCGAATGGAAATATGGCGATTGTAGAACACGAAACGGGCCACATACTAATATTTGAATAGTTTCCCGATATTTAAACACTTTTTCTTTCATAACTTACAAAGACGAAGAAACATTTAAAAAACTATGATACATAATATGTATTTTAAAAATCTAGTTTGGGGTTAGTATATTTTCAATAACCCTGTATAAGCTTGCTGGCCCGCCATGCTTATCTTGTGTCGTTTTACTTACATAAGAAAATTCACAGTATTATTTTATAATGTTATGTAAGAACGTACTTCGAGACCCCCTTTTTATTAGGTTTAGGTTTATAAATCATTTATTCTCAAAAAGACATTGTGTCACTTACATGAGAACTATGTTATCATAGGAGTATTCTACAGCATGTCGTTCACACAGAGTGCACTTTAATAAAAATATTCTATTCTATATTTTATTCTATTCTATTTAATATTTTATTTAATATTACATTTTTAAATTTACGTATCACTTTTTCTATCTAATCTAGTGTGTATTTATAACAATATAGTAACTTTACATTTTTAATGGCCGAGGGTAGTTTGTTGCAGTGTTGTGCGCCTTCTACCGTCAATATTGTTTTCCCGTAATTCGTTCGGGTTCTAGGTAAAACTAAATAGCTGGTGCGTTATTACCATGTTATATCAGAAAAGTTAACTTAGTCATAGCGGAATTTAAAAAATCTCAACAGTTTATAACGAGCAAGTCAAACTAGAATAATACAGCAGATAATAGTCCGGTCTAACTGAACGGAAGGCACAAGGTGAACCCTTATGCATACTTAATACTACCGGTAGGTATTTGCATGCCTAAGTTCTTGGCTTGAAAGACAGGCGGAAAATTACTAGAATAGATCCTCTTTGTGCGAAATTGTTGTAAACGCAGATGAGGGCTTGACAAAAAGTTCAAAATGACAACTTTCAGAGTATCTACTCGGAATAATAAAAATAAGGTAAAAATATTTTAAATTGTTTTTTTTTAATTGTTTTAGTATTAATAAAACAATTTAAAATATTTTTACTTGCGATTTTTTATGTATTGCGGGAGTTTTTGAAGAAATCCTCATTGAACATGTGTTGGACATTGGAACTATTCATAAGCCGGCACACGGCAATGGCTATATAATAATGCTTACAGTAAAATCATTGCAGTACAATAGGTATACGAATCACATATAAGTATACCTAACATAAAAAATAACGAATTGTACGCCAAACTACTATTCTCCATAGCTATTCTCATAGTTCGACATATTTTTTACCTAGAACAAGTTTGTTGAGAGTCATAAATCATCAGATTTGCAACTTAAGTTCTGTGGTCAAAAGGCTCTAAGTATAATTAATAGCACATTAAAAGTGTCCGAAGTAGCAGGCTCACTTCAACGCTATGTCCTCGCCAGTCGGTCTGTTTAGGCAAGTTTGGACACAGTTTTTGTGCGAATAAAGACTGAAATTTAGGTAAATTATTTAAATTCGATATAGGTAGAGCCTATAGAATAATATTTTATGAAAAACAACTTTAAACTGCCTCTTATTTAAGACCTATAATATATGTAGTTTTCGCCAACTTAAAACATAATCATCCAATCATATTAAACATAATACAAATAAAATATATAGATAGCTTTTCGATATATATTATTTACACGGTTAGAAAATGTCATCACTATTTTTAGTAACCCTCTTTTTAATGTTATTTTTTTGTATTCTTCTAGTAACTAGGTGGGTTAAGGAAATCTTGTTGGAAAGTGTAACTCAATTGAGGCATAACGAAGGCGTAATCGAAAATGTCCAATATATTTTCCCTGATCAAATAAACTGCAGCATTCAACAAAAAGCATTTTATAATATTATTTTATCGTTTATATTATATGAATAAGAGAAAAATGTTTTTATGACTTAAAACAAATATTTTAAATAATATTATTAAATATCGTAGTTATAAATAAATATTATACGTCCATAATAACCTGTTTTTTTACATTAGTACCATTATATAAAGATCCCTTGTATACACAATTTCAATAGTAAATACATTTCATTCCATTTAAACTTGGTTCTTAATTTAAGTTGAAACTATTACCTACTGTCTCGTTAAAAACTTTAAAACTTCATTGGAGTTTTCGAGAACGAAGAAACTAACCGCATCAAAGTTTAAAATATAGAATGGCATCTGTTTTATACCTATTTAAAACTAGGTATTCTACTATTCTTCTTTTGGTGAAGAAACTGAAGAAGTTTCTTAATCATATTCATCTTTATTATGAATACTCGAATAGCTCTGTGGCGCAACGGGTGAAGGTCTGCCTGCGACATGGGAGGTTGCGGGTTTGATTCCCGCATAGGAACAAAAAATTGTACGATCTTCCGATATTTGTTCCATGTATGGGTGTTTAATATTTATGATAAAAATACATGTATATTTATGTATGTATATTCTATTAAGTGTATCAGATTATCAAGTACCCATATTACAAGCTTCTTGCTTACCACGGGGTTAAAAATGGCTGTGTGAATAGTCCAGCAATATACATATGTATATGTATAGGTATACCTATTTATTAGTCGATATTAGCAACACGTAAAAGGCTTGGCTACCTCAAAACGTAGGTTATAAACATTTAACCTATAATCTCGCTTAGTTTTACAACTCACAAGTTTTGCATAATTAGCTTTAAACGATCTTGGACTTTCCGGAATAAAAATTCTTTAGAGTTTCTGTTTGATATGAATATTTTTTATTATAGACGAGCAGCTTAGATGCTGATGTGTCTATGTCACAGTGTTGGAAGGTACAGTCATTGTTTATTTCTTGTCATCTGTAGTTTATTAAAACTAAGAGAACTAAAATTACAGAAATGTTCTATCGGATTTATTATATCAAAGGTATTCATTGTTATTTCAAGTTTAATTGCTACGTCATAAAATATTTATATTAAAATTATATGGTTACCTGTAAATTGGTAGGCTGTTCTTGTACCAAACGAGGATCAGGAACTCGTCGCCTGGTTGAGGAGTGGTGTCGCAGACGAGCGTGGTGCTGCCTCCTTCCAGACCCTCCTGGTGAGATATAGGCCCTGTGGGGAAACATCTCGATAACAACCATAATTATGACAAAAACCCATAATTACATCATCATAAGGACCCATATTGCACACTACTGGAGGTTATATTCGTCACGTCAATGAAACAGACATCTATCTCTCTCACTCACTACGTCATGAGTGATTTTATAAAAATCATTGTAAAAGTACGTGCACATAATCTAACCTACTGCTGCCTGTCTATAGACAGTATAGAGCTTGATATTATTATTACAGAACCGTGTATAGTTAGATTAGACAATCCCCGCGAAAAGAGGTGTTTGTACTATTTGTAGTTCACATCAGTACCACACGGCAATATAAATACAATCAATTTTATAATATTCACTATTAGGTTTACAGATAAGGAACTCACCATCAGCACCTGGTATAAACGCGTAAGCGCCAGAGATCAGCAGGAATAGATATAGCGGCGCCGGAGTGCACCGCATCCTACGGTCCATCCATGCTCCCGCGCCGCGCTCCCATTGGCCGATGGGAGGGCGCGCTTTGCTATGATTGGTGCTTTCGGAACGGGATATTCATGGTAGTGGTTATCTGAAAAGAAAATGGATGGTTAGTTGATTGACAGTAAAATTATTATTTAGTGTATTTAAAATCAAATAGTACATAAATTTTCGTATAATTAGGAAATTCGAGAACATTTATCACCAACCAAATATATTTTCGTTGGAATTTGATAACTCAAGAACGGCGGGATTAATATACTAACTAATTTATCTAACAGTACTTTTCAATTCCCGCGAGATGACGAACACAATACTATGAAAAATTGCAATGTGCCAACTCGCGGGAATCCATCTTTTGTTTTCCCGTGAGATGACGAACAACCCATAAAGGCAGAAATACATTATTAACACCCGACGCCACCCGATGGAACGTGATGCGTGTTGAGTCGAATCAAATGTATGGTTTTCTATAGACCAGAAACACACTTTGAACACGCGACCCGACGCCACGCGCGCCCACGCCACCTGATCCAGACGTGCCAGATCTGCGTGTTGCTCATGGTGGGGGGTAAACACGCCATCTGACGTGGGCGCGCAGTATGTTTCTAGACAACACTCGACGCCACGCGTCATTCGTTCGAGATCTGTCACTTTATGCCAATTTCATATAAAATTTTTGCATTTATTTAGCGAAATGATGATGAAATGCTAGTATGTCGTGGCGTCGCGTGTTGGTAATGTGCACGGTGCACGTCGGGTGTCGACACGTCGCGTCGCGTCGGGTGTTACAAATGTGTTCCCTGCTTTACTGTTCACATGTTGTGCAAAAGCTTTCTTATGCATGGTATGTTTCTAAATGTATTATTGTTATTGTGTAAGACGGTAGAAAAGGTATGATTTCTCAAAATGGCACAGTTAGAGATCCAAATAAAAAACAGAAAAAGGCTAGCACAAGTTGGACTTATACAACGAGGGTTGGAACAAAAATAGATACTATCGAAACATCAAGCCTGATTTAGCGCACAAATATTTAAGATTTACCGATTTGCAGATTCAACAAGAAAATAACGAACAGCTGAGGAATTTACGACGTATTTACAAGCTAATAAATCAGCTTGAATTTGGCTTGAATTTAGCTGTGGCGGTAAAATTGAGAGAAACAGCGGTTATCAGGAGAATGACTGCTAAATTGTATGCCTTAGATGTTGTATTTGAAACATTACTGTTATTTCTCATTAATTTAGATCCTACAGTTAATTAACAAACACGTATCGCAACACTTTGGTTTATGTGGACGACGGGCATTATTGCTTTTTCATTTCTAATGACTAGTGGGTAGGTATCACAAAACAATTCGTTTTTAAAAATAAATATAACTAATAGATTAACTGCCCGTCATACTTTGAAAGACCTGCAATATTTTTTAACTTTCTTGTAAGTCAAACGGTTGTTAGTGGGGCTGTATTCCACTGCTGGACATAAGCCTCCCTTAAAGACTTACACACACACTACAGTATTTAAGGCTAAATAATAAACTATACAATGCGTTTTCAAAACAAATACTAAAACATAAGACAGTCTTTATAATTACGTCGGAAGCAAACTTCTCAAGCCACAAAATCCAATGCTCTGAAAATACAGAAAAGGAAACAATATCAAAAACACTGTTTTCGAATTCATTGCACAGAACGCACATTTAGTATAACCACAGTATAACCAACCACTCCGATAAACACGAGTAGGTATATTGAGCTATTCTGCAAAATAATTGCTTCTAGTGAAATAAATTTTGTGTTACCTAATTTAAGTGTTCCGTTCCGATCTATTTGGTACGAACATTTAATGCACTAGATAATACTCTAGTTTCTGTGTTTAGCGTCAACGGTAAGTACATATCACTTAAAACTATTTCAAATCCTATAATAAAATTAACTAGCCGACCCGCCGACAGCTTCGCTTGCGTTTTTTTCGTTATCTGTCTGTATAAGGTCAACCAGTCTAAATGCGTCTATGGGGAAAATGCGTCTTTTTGAATTTATTCGAGAACTGTTCAACATACGTTGACTTCTGTCATCTAGTTGCATTTGTTTGAACTAAATGCAGAACATGTTGTTTGTGCGGATGGCGTAGCAGTTCACATATTCGTGCAGTAATTGACCATTTTAAAAATTGCACGTTTTTGAACAACTTTTGACTGCGTGAGGCGAGTTACTAAATCCATGTTAGTCATTAGTTTTCTTCAATTAACTGATTTTATTCAATAATCATTGTAAGGAATAAACTATGGGCTACCTACCCAGACAGTTATTTTTAGTGATATAGCTTTATTTAAAGAAATAATAATGTTTCCATTCATAAGGTTAGGGTTAATTTCTTGGGGTAAATGCGTCTGCTATTATGGGGCAATTGCAACTGTGGGACGCATTTACCCCCAAAACATATATCGTCAACCTTTTTATGTCGGCAAATTTTAATATGAAAATTAAATGCAAAAAAAATCTGGTCTATTGGAAGTTTTTTTTATTTTTTTATTTTTTTTTTATTTATTTATTATTACAATTTTAATACAGTTACAATTAAATATTGCATCTAAAAACCTATAAAGGTTTGTCCAGATACTCACATTCGTCCTTAACACAAATTAACAATATTTCCGATTATCTAATTATAACCTAATACCAATACACAAAACTATGTCCAACAACTGCAACAAGGAATGCAATACAATGAAGGTGACCTTTACTTACTTTTATATCGTTTTTTTCAAATTATTATTTAAAAATATACAAAAACCAGAATATACTTAACTTTAATTTAAAAACAATGCGGTGTAGCCTTCAAATTTGTGTTTTGTTATAATCTGTATTGTTCTACGGTTCTATCAAAATCTCACGCGTAGAAATTTGTCTACTATCGTCCCATCGTATTACTTACATTTGTTATTTTTAGACTTTTGTTGAGTTTTGATAGTTTGTCCGTACCCAAATAAAATGTTGACAGCATCTGGATTCAACAGGGGGCTAATGCGTCTATCAAAATATAGACGCATTTCCCCATTTTTTACTAAATTGTCTCTAAATGCGTCAATTATTATTTTTGACTAGTTTAACTATCATACTATTGCAAAGAAATTTGAACCAAAAAGTTATATCTAGTTATTATCACGAAAAGCTTACCAATAAAGTTTTTATTCAATAAAGACGCATTTTCCCAAAGCGGGGCAAATGCATCTAAAATTCCCATTTTAAATAAATAGTCAATTTGAAACATCTGTAAAGCTCCAGGGAAGATATCGCTGATTGAACTTTGTGCAGAAATAGCCATAATATTGGACTACAGTTTCAAAAAGTGGATAATGCCATACATTTGATCACAATGTGGCTCTAACTTGAAGTGATCGAGAAATACCACGCATTTGCCCCGGTTGACCTTATATATTTTATATAATTGTCGTTAAATGTACTATCCAACACTGAAAAAAATTCAAATCGGACCAGCCAGCGGTTCCTGAGATTAGCGCGTTCAAACAAACAAACAAGCTCGTCAGCTTTATGATATTAGTAGATATAAATTAAGACAATAAAATGTGGTCGACATTAGAGGTGCAAACAGCTAAGCGTATACTTGAAGCACGTACTGTGTCCTTTTTAGATGATTTACATTAATTTATCCAATGTGCGTCATCTCATCCTGTATTCAACTACCGCACCCAACTACTCGCGAACTTACTCAGCCTCGCAAATTCATTAAAATAATTCTTAAACAAAAATATTTAGACAGCCGAAAGCTACCCAAACAATATTCCAGCGAGACCAAATAAATAAAGCTCTCACATGAAAAATAAACCCTTTGGGAGTTGGTAATTTGAGTGCTGTGTTATCGTAAAACAATGCGAGAATCTAAATAAGTATGCGGGATAGGAAGCGCTGAGTTGTACAGTCGATGAGAAAAGAGTAAATAAAATAATGTATGGCATAATCTATGGAGTAATTTATCAAATGGTTCGCTCCTTTCAAGATAAGCTCAACAGAAACTCCACATCGATGAAAAATTAAGCCCTGTAGGTACCCCTTTCACTCGGAATTCTCAAGAGGGATTAATCCCCATCGGAGCATTTTTCTCGGTAATTCAATAGAATACTGGAATATTAAAATACGACACCCGTGGCGCGCTAAATCTAGTCCTCATTTTTAAAATAAATTATTATAGGAATTTATTAATATAATAAGAACGGTTCGATTATAGACATGATAAACCAAGCTATCAAATTCGTCTACCAAAAGTTATTATGAATGTGTACATTTTTGTACATAATATAGTTTATGCCTGTAGCACATCTCCGCCGCGAAACTCAAAGGGCGAAACCGCTGCGTGAGTTTCGCTGTGCAACAGTACTACACTTACGCGAAACTATAGCGAAACAGAGCGAAACAGACGCGTCCGAGATACACGCGGAACCGCTCCAAAATGGCGGACAACGGGCGGAGATGTAGATGGCGCATAAGCAAATGAGCGAAATCATGTTAGAAAGAGACAACATCATAGTCAGTTTTGTACGTTAGAGCAGGGAATTTCGCTATTGTTTCGCCGCCAAACAACTCACAACTCACAGCGAATCTATGGCGGTTTCGTCCTTTGAGTTTCGCGGCGGAGATGTGCTACAGGCATTAGTGTAAAACAAGCCTGACTTATTTTGACTGAGCAGGTACGAAAATATATCTGTAGGTACTCTATATTCCGTGATTTTTCTTTTGATGACAGTACAAAATTCTGTGAGTACTTATTATGCATGTATATATTTTATTGTTCTATCTGTACTGTATCAAAACCAAAGCTACGCAATAACAGTAAGAGATAAAATCTGGAATGAGTAAATTCAGTATACGTGTATGAACACTTTAGATGACATAAAATTTTTAGGACTAAACATTGACTCAAAATTAATTTGGACTAAGCACATTGACATTCTAATTGGTAGACTTAAATCAGCAGTATTTGCAATAATGACTATTAGACAATTAAGTGACATCAAAGCTTCAAAGACTGTTTATCATGCGTATTTTCATTCTCTTATGACTTATGGTATTATAGCTTGGGGAAATGCATCCCAATCTAAAAGAGTTTTTGTATTGCAGAAACGTGCAATTAGAACAATGTTACACATGAAAAGTATTGAATCGTGTAGGGAAAAATTTAAAGAACTTGGTATAATGACAATGACATGTGAATATATTTACCAAAATCTATTATATGCTAAACTTAACATACACAAATTCAATTTAAATGGTGACACTCATTCTTATAATACTAGACTAAGAAATAATCTTGTGATACCCACCCATAGGCTTGCAAAGACAGGCAAAAGTTTTCTTTGTAACAGTATAAAGTTATACAATAAACTTTCAAATGACTTGCGAAACGCAGATATAAATGTTTTTACAAATACAGTTAAACAAATGTTAATTGAAAAATCGTATTATACTCTTGACGAAGCTTTTGCGGATAATTTCTGTTCAATTTAATATACCTTGTATAGACATGTATAGATTTATTGCTTAAGTATATATTATTATAAAATTTGTTTGACTTTTCCAAGTGTACATATTGTATCTTTATGGAATAAATAAATTACAATTACAATTACAATTACGTATTCGTAAAATAAAATAAGATAGACTTAGAAAACGACTGTTTGACTTCATCATCATCATTAACCACTCATATTTTTCGATATTGGGTCTCCCTAACAGTGTTAAAGGATTTGGTATAAAACTACAAAGCACAAGGGTGCTCGTAATTAGGGATTTACGATCTTACTGCTGGGAGACAGGAACTTCTCTCTTGACTAGAGAAATAAGTACTCAATTCACCACAATGACCCGGGTTGGTGAATGCACACATTCTTCAACTCATCAAAGTTCTCAAGAGCATGACGGTTTCCTTCTTTGCTTATAACGTTTTAAAATACGTGTGTGCGAAAAATGTCTTTTCAAGAATAATCCAGAGATGGCAGGGTTTTGATCCACGACCCTGGCAATAAGTGTGCCAGGGTCGTGGATCAAAAACCCTGCCTTATCAAAAACTTAGCCAACCCTAAGTATGAGCACACTTATCACACTTATCTTACGTCCCGTTATTGACAGGTCTCAAATAGTCATAGTGGATGGTGGAACCTACCTTCAATAAAGCGTGATACTAAAATAAACCTAACGAATTTTTCAGATATTGGATCTGCTGAAAATATTGTACCATAACAGTGTTCAATACCTTTATGTGGCTTTAATATAATAATGTGTAGCAGATAACAATAATAGTTTACATGTAGATTCGCTACAGATTGGATTCGCAGTGCGTATGACAAGCCTTCAATGTTTCGTAGATCTTATCAAAGTGACTGACAAGATACTTGAGGCTTGAGGCGTTGTCTCTTGCAATGATCGGTCTATTATCATTATTGATTATTCAAAATAATCAGGATAATCTATTAATTAAATTAAAAACGTAGCCTGAATAGACCAGAAACATCTTACCGCATCAAACTACTAACGAACTTAACATACTTAACCAGATCGTCCCGCAAATTTTCCCTTTCCTTAGGATTTAGTACATATAATCACAACTCATGATGTGTTGGTGATCGAAGTAGAATATCGCTGATGCTCGTCTTCAAGTACTTATACAATTTTAAAAGTTTAAAACACAAAATATACCGAAATTCATCAAACACGTGCCTATGTTATAGAACCTCTTACATAACAGTTTTGCATAACTCGTCTGGCCTCACTCCATACGTGAGGTCAAGATGGTCCAATATTGCCTCAAGCAAAGAATCAATCAGTACCTATCTTCAACTCCTACGCATCTTTGAATCAAAGGAATATGAACTTTATGATGTCGTAAGCACGATATTTAATAGTGTGCTTTTATTAGGGGCTATTATATTGCATAGTTTTATGCTTTTCATCAATGCCTACATGGCTTTAATGATCCGCGAGTTTTAGAAATATCGCGGATGTAATACATACTTACCGGTTGTATTAAATAAGAAAAAAAAAAGAAAAATAGCCCACCACACCTCAGTGGCGCAACCGGTGAGAATCCGGTAAAAGTGTAATTATCGCTCATGGATTTTTTTTATGTTATGTACAGAAGAGGTTACGGATTCGGGGAATCGAACCCACGTGCGTATTGGGACAACATTTTTATTGATCTGCGAATATTTGTTCCGAGTGTCTGGGTGTTTACAATGTAGGTAATAAGAAATATCTATGTAGGTAAGTATTTATTTATAATATATTAAGTATAGTATAGTATATTCTATTAAGTATCACAAATCTAGAACCCTTGAAATGTAGCTACGGTTGATTTTTCAATCAATATTACCTATATTTTACCTGGCATACGTGTTAGTAATACAAAAACCCCAATACATAAAATTGATTCTAATGGTGAGACTAGACGTTAAGATTATTTTTTATTATTTATTTTATTTCATGGATTCCGCTACCTTCGTCACTGCAGACGGACATTCCCTCGCTACGCCATGGCGTGATATAAATCCAGGTTTCTTAGAAGTACATTTAATTATGCCTAAGACAATAAAACTTTGTCCCAATACAATTTAGGTAGTTACTTAAGTTAAGTTTCAACCTAAGAATACGCCTACTAGACTTAACTGAAATGTAATTATAAGTCTAGACAACACCATTATTGTTTTAGGACAGTTACTAACTAATTTACACACAGGCACGGGTCTCTAATAAAACCTATTATAGGTCTTGCGGGATTTTGTATAATTGCCATGCTTATCAGGGAAGCCGTGTTGGCTAAACACACTACACACTCGACTTTCATTCCGGAAGTCGTGGAATCAAACCCCGCAGCGCTGATTTTTTTATTCAAAATTGATATACACTTTAAAAACACGTGTTCTAATGGTGAAGGCAAACATCGTGGGGAAACCGGCATGTCTCGAGAACTTTGAAAAGTTTGAAGGACACGTGTCACCCACCGCATTTTGCTAGCGTGCTTAATCAAGTCCTAATCTCTCTCGTCAAGAAAAGTCCGTGTGTCCCAGTAGTGGGAACGTAATGAGGGGTGATGATAATGATGAATGTTAATTCTATAATTCTAATGAACACATAAATATAATATTATAAAGGTGTGAATAATGTTTGTTACTTTTTTATGATTATACTAGGATGGAACAATTTTAATAAAATTTGGTTTGGAATTAGCTGATACCGGGATAAACATAAACTAACTGGATAAACAAGGCGTTTTAATGCGGGAAAATGTATTATAACGCGGGGGAAGCCGCAGGGCGGACAGCTAGTGCGGTAGATAAATGCGAGTCCTCATTAAAACGTATTTAGTCATAAGCTGATCTCCATAACAATATACAAACAAGTCATCCAATTGAAGAAGGTCGCGCTGATTGGCCCTTGTTCCGCCTCATCAAGACCTCAAATTCATTATTTAGCGTGATTTGATGAATGGCTGGTGACTTCATGGCGCACTTGAATTGTTCAAGTGAGTATATAATGTAGCATACTAATATTATAAATGCGCAAGTTTGTCAGAATGTATAGCTGTTTGTTACTCTTTCAAGCAAAAACTACTTTGGTGAAACTTCACAATAATGTACCATATTGATTATTTTGAACAGGGAAATACATAATGTCTCCTTGGGAAAGTCTATTATAAAGCGGGCGAAGTGCGGTCGGAATACCAGTTATTAAATATTGCTGGATGATTGATACTGCAACATTTAGCCCGTTGTAAGTTAGTTTATTTATTTATTTATTGCATTTAAGGACTCTTATTTCATTTGTGTCGTTGAATTGATACCCTCGCATTCCAGGACTACGGGGGCAGTTGATTATTCGCTAAGACACCCTCTGTAGAGTGGGCTGTCTGTGGCTACAATGCAATGTTAAAAGTATAGACCCATGGAAAGCTCGAAGCTCGTTACGAGTACTAAATTTGTGCTAAATTTATTACAAATATAACCGGAACAGTTTTAAGAGTAGACCTTCTAAACTTAAAGGTGATAAAGTTCACATTTTCTATTACCTATAATGAAAATCCTTGAGATTATAATGATCAATGGTTTCTAAACTTTATTGAACCACTGATCCAAAAATAGATGTGATTGATTATTGCTTCATGATGGGAAATATTAAATGTCGACTTAAACCTTGACTATAAATAAAATATATTTCTCTTATAGGTACAGACAGACATTTAGCTACTAACTATTATTATTTGTAGTGTAGTATATTAGTCTCGAAATTTTAGGTACACTTCTTGTGTCGTGGATAGTTAATAGGGACATAATAATTTTAATAAAGTACACAAGGCGTGTAAATCTTAAAGTAGGTATATTTCATATTGACACGCTCTGTGGTCTAAGTAGTACCATATTTCTTCCTGTGGGTGTATTCAAGCCGAGCGTCGTTCTTTGTACTGTACCAATTATGCAATCACCATAAATGGTTTCTACTAGTGTGCCCAGTAGTGTAACGTAATATCGGTTGATACGATGATGATAAGACAAGTCTGGTAGGTATAAGATAAATATGGAAGCTAAAACTTGGCCAAATTCCACCAGACTAAGCAAATGTTAATTTAAAAGTTGTAGGAATTTCCAGAAACTTCACACATATTGATTGATGGAACGCTGGAAGTTTTCGCCCTTAAGACAGGTAAGTGAACAGGGTCGTTACGGTCCTCGCGTGCATTGATAAATAATGTGGAACTTGAAACCCCAGCAGTTGAGAAAAAATCCACTTGGTTGAGTTGTTTTCCATTACGAATACCAATATATATTTGCGGCATTTTTTTTATCCTGTTTTTGTGGGAAGCTTCAGGGTGGATGTAAGCCGCTTCCATTCGGATTTACTAGAATTCTTTAAGGGAGGCTTATGTCCAGCAACGGACAACTGTTGAAATGATCAGCTTCCGACAGGATTTATTAGAAATATTTAAAGAAGACCAATGTCCAGCAGTGGCTGTCTGATGGCTGAAATTATCATCATCTTCAAATGAATCTGTAAAACTCTAACAGTCCTTATTCATAAAATTAAGGAGTTTTGCTAGTTAGGACGAGAATATATATAGCATGTACAATACGTTTCCCAAAACGGTGTTAGTGTAGATCACAGTTTCCCCACACAAAATAAATGTTAGATTATCAAGTTTTTGTTACCTTCAGTGACTCAACATGCCAGTGATAACATTATGGAACTGAAATGTGGTGCTGGAGTGATGTAGAGGGAATTGCTTGGAGTTTCTCAACGGTATCGAATCTGTTATGATGCGTTATGTAGAATTACTTTGGACACCGACATACCTACTCGAGTTGATAACATCATTATTGTAATATTTATCTACCATAGTGGTAGTCTGTCGGTGTGCTTGCCGATCCGCGGTCACCATCCGAAAACTTTTCGCCCTTCTATCTATGCGTTACATTTTGCTATGTCATTGACAAAAAACAGAACAAGGGGAGATTGATAATAGGAACACGGTCGTCACAGCTCTCTGCGTGAATTTATAAATAATGTGGAAATTCCACAAGTTTCAAATAAACTCGTCCATCCGAAGAATTGTTTTTCAATGTTCGCTCTAGAACACATCAGCTTTGCGACACATGAACAAAATGTATGGAGCAATCATGCAGCAACATCTAGCCCCGTGGTAAGCTCGATGTTGTGTTATAAACAAAAAGGTTTTGTTTATTATTTTCTTACATGGGCATTAAATTCAATATTTAATTTACAATTTTCTTAAAGTTCTTGTCAACACTGCGTGCCTACCCATTCTGCTAGCAAGCCTCAATTTTTGTTTTACGAAAGTAAAGTTTATGACAAATACAAGATAATGAAATATTTGTTCCAAGTGTCTAGGTGTTATTATAATCAAAAATATCTATCTATGCATAAATACATATATTTAGTATATTAGAAATCTAGCACCCGTAATACAAGCTTCGAGCTTAGGTACCACGGGGCTAGATGTTGCTGTTTTAATTACAAGAAATATTTATTTATTTTATACAAGTTAAGGAAAAAACCAAGAAAATTACAAAAACCACTACCTCTGATTGCTAGCAACATTGAGACACACATACACAATATGTCAATAATAATAACCGACAACATGCTTATATACATATACTCATTCCATTCCAATTGTAAAGACATCAATTGCTAAGTAAACATGGTTGTAACTATGATTACCATCTGACAGATTGTACAATGATTACTTACTTGGAAATACCAAGGCAATGGGGCATAGGTCACCAGAGTAGCGTGAATAGAACGGTCTATTACTGTTTCAAAAAGCCGGACTTTTAAAACACATAACATGAATATGTAAACATAAAAATAATGGCAAATTAATGATATAGTCACGATTTTCGAAGCCAATTTAAATAAAAAAATCTACCTACATAAAAATATTTTAATGCCAATGGCAAACTACATTTATTGTTTGAAAAATGTTCGTGTCACAAATATGATTTTTTTTATTTGTATGTTTTGATGCTGTTATTATTTAAATTGTTATTTGGTCAATAGCCGTTGGGTGAGTATTCTTAGCAAATACGTAAATTTGTATGTCGTTGCGACCTAATCGCAGGAAACTCTGTCAATTGTTTCATTTAGACGTAGGAACACCTAAATATAAAAATTGCTATTTAAGAGCCTTGTGACGTTACGAAGTTTTGCGAAATTGGATATTTTATGCACCACGTGACCGGCGCGTCACGCGAATTCTATGAAAAATACTAAATGATCTTGATACTTCGTCGATCTAAAACATACAAATATACTAATAATTATTTTAGATCTGTAGAAAATGGCATCGAATAAATTCCATTTTATTGAGTGGATTTTTTTTCAGTTTCATTCCGAAATAATTATTATATTAATGTTTTTATTTAATTGATAGGAGTTTATATATTTTCCTAAATTCAAAATGGTGGATATTTTTATTTCAATATTTGAATCAATTATGTTTTATCTTAATAATATCAATATTTATTTTAAATCTGATTGATTATTTGAAATCAATTAAGTAGGTACATAATTTTAAATTAAAACATTCATGATTAATAATTATATATATAAGAATAAAACTGAAAATAGTCTTATTGAAGTTAAATGTCCTCATTCATCTCATCTTATGGGCTCATTTTTAAACCGATTCTTCTGAAATTTGGTGTGTAGGTTTGTAATTAAATGTTTTTTTTTTGTCGAATGTTGGGACTTTATGTAAGTTCGAAAGTCTAAATTGAACGGACTAAATACAAATTCTAATTATAACAAAACAAATAAATTATATTACCTATATTTAAGTTGCTTGTTTTGTTAGATGGTATATTTGTGTTTGAATAAATAAAAGTTTCGTTAATGAAGGTTTTAATTATGTTTAGGTATTATTTTTGTAGTTTCGAACTTTATATTTATTTTTATATTTATTGGTATCCATTTATCTACATATGTCATACACAGATGTAGAATATCCATTTATCTACATATGTCATCTTGAATAATTCCCATTATATTTTTATTTTGATAAACTATTTATTTTTATTTTATTACGAACTTATTGAAAATATTTCATTTATATATTTAAAAAAAAACCAACCCGCACTTGGCCAGCGTGGTGAATTAAGGCCTAATCTATCTCGTCAAGAGAGAAGTCCCTATCCCAGCAGTGGGAACGTGAATAGGGGTGTTATTTTATATACAGGGCGTCCCAAAATTATGGGCCATGAAGGGGAAGTACCATATATATCGTTGATAGTGAATTTTGCTCAAAGAAGACTTCATTTTATTTTAAAAAGTAAGTAATTTAATTAATTAATTTACAAAAAAAAATGTTTCATGTTTTTTTTTGATTAAAATAATTAATTTCACGTTGTTCCTTTCTTTTAAAATACTATGTTACTTAAGCAGAGTTATTATTTTTTAGCTATTCTTTCGATTGGTATCATAAAAATAGAGTTTTTTTTTCTACATGTAAGTCGGTTCGATTCCCAGACAAAGCAAGTAATTTTTAGAAAATCTATGAATCCAGAATTACTAACTTTTAAAAATAAAATGAAGTCTTCTTTGAGCAAAATTCACTATCTACGATATTTAAGGTACTTCCCCTCCATGGCCCATAACTTTGGGACGCCCTGTATTTATTAGAAAGGTACAATTATTTAATGTTTACAATAAATAATATATTTATTAGAAAGGTACATTATTTATTGTTTACATATTGGATACTCGGTAAAAATAAGAACAAAAAATTACGGAATATTTTCTTTGTAATAAATATTATGGAAATCTATACTACAATTATCAAGCTGAGGAGATTGCTTGTTTATTTGTTTGAACGTGCTACTCAGGAACCGCGGGTCCGATTTAAAATATGATTTCAGTATTGGATAGTAAAATGATCGAAAAAGGCTATAAAACATAAACTAGTAAATAACGTAAAAACGCAAGCGCAGCTGTCGGCGGGTCGGCAAGTTAGTCATAATCTAAAAAAATCATAGGCATAATTACATTTAGTCGTTGGACGGTTTCACCAAAAAAAGTTGCCTTGTTGTTTTTTAATTAGGATAGATAACTTTAGATATGCAATCCACATCCTACAGCATAACCTCCAAATAAATAAGGTAAAACAAGATGACAATGATGTGGTACAATTCTTAGGCCAGCAACATTTGGTACAATTCTTAGGCCAGCAACAACAACAATTGACCGTTATCAATAAAAATAACAATTGATCGTTATCAACGGATCAACTTATGTCGGTCGTAGTATCGCAATAACACATACACGCACACTAACAGCGTTTTTACAGCAATTGACAGTCCCACACACTGACATTTTACGAAATATTTCTATATTTTATTCAAGAACAACCGACATAGGTCCGACCTCGACAAGCGCTCGCGCGGTACTAAATGGAAAAAGCCGGCTGAATGAAAAAACTACTAAATTATGGTAGTTTTATTTTATTCATAAAAAATTACCAAAACCGTTCTACAAATTAAAATTAATATCATAGTTTAAGCAAATGTTGATAAATATTTTGATATAAATATGACGTCCCATTGATTTAGAACTTCGGAGTTATTGAGGTTTGTTTCGAAGCATTTTCGGTCGATATTAAATTCGGTATATCTTTAGAATAAAAGCATTTAACGAAAATGTACTCTACTCTAAATGAAGAATAGGATATACGTAACATAACAAAAAATAGTTTGATCGCCCATATTCATTAGAATCTACAAATTAGAGCTGAGAAAACAGGTCTTCGAGCGTTTTTTACGAAACATGTATCCGGAGAATGATTATTACTCAATATATAAACAAGTTATCTAAAATGTTTCTTACTACTTTTGTAGAGGAGAAAACGAACTATTATAAAGATGTAATTGTAATATCAAACAACTAACGCAAACCATAGAATTAGGACGAGAAAACCGAACAATTTCGCGATTTCACGTAATAGGCCTCTTAAAAACAAAAGCTTCCCCTAACTCTGTCCGTCTTTGTCTAGAGCAGTTTGCCACCAGGCTTCCCACAAGTCGAGAAGGTCGTTAGGTAAAAAGTACGTAAAGTACGGACTATGAAAAAAAGTAATAATTAATCAATCAGTAAGTATCTAATTTTCAAGTTTTTTTTAAAGATTTTATGTTATTTTAGATAGAGTGATGTTTTAAATAAATCTTTAAATCAGAAATAGATTAAGTAAGTTACTGTTATTATTTTTAGAAAAAGCCGGAAATGTTGGTCCAGCTTTACCCTCATCATTTTTTTCAATTTTCTAAAGGTATGGACCAACTGCGAATGACGTACTTTGTGGTTTCAATATCCTATTTTGTACCGTAATCAGTGAATTTGATTATTTTCGATTACATTCCGACGTGACCGGAGCTAAGGAAGTATAAAAAAAGCAGACATTATTTATCGAGTAAGGAAATTGAATTTGTATCTAATATGGAAAAGTGGATAAAGAAATACTTTGAGTATTTTATTAGAATTTTGATTAAGGGCTGGGATTTTTCGTAACAAACGGGTTGTTCAATTTGAATTGAAACAAAAGCTTTTTTCAACAAAGTTTTAAATGGATTTATTTTGAACCTTTCAACATTTTATATTTGAAAATGAACAAACGTTTATCGTGTTAGTTTTAGCAGTCAGTTAGATTTTGTTATTTACATTTTATAACCATAATAAAATTTATAAATTTAAATCACCCGCCACTTCGTCTGAGGATGATATACCTCTGAACCCGTCAGGCAATCATACAAGATAGCCCGTGTGCCCTGACTTTTGTAAATAGTTTTTGCCAAAGTAAATACCTACTCTACTTCACACTCGCTTGCGTTTTACCCGTAAAAGGCTCCGATTCTAGTTATTGCCTATGAATTATTCAGAAAATGTTTTGCTATCGGGAGGTTTTGTCGTTAGATGGATTATTATATCCACTTGAAATGTTTTATTGTGAATTTATCAAACAGAGATTATTTTAAATTAAATTTATAGTTTAATATTGTTTTGCTGTACTTAAATCAATCAATTTTAATTTGTTGTTTGTTTTTGTTTGACGACCTCTGTGGCGCAGCGGGCGAAGGTCTGCCTGCGACGCAGGAGGTTGCGGGTTCGATTCCCGCATTAGAACAAATGTACGATCTGCAGATAATTGTTCCGGGTGTCTGGGTATAATAAAAAATATCGAACTATGCATGTTTATTATATTAAGTAAGTATATCAGAAAACTTCGACCCGTAACACAAGCTTCGAGCTTACCACAGGGCTAGATGTTGCTGTGTTTATTGACCACCAATATTCATTTATTATGTTTACCGTTTGCAAAGTCGAGTCCCTTTGTATCTGTAGAAGTGAGATATAGGGAAGCACGTCGGTGTTGTAAATGGGCACAATTTATCGAGGGCTGGTAATTGATTGCTGATCGCGCGTTTACTATTAAGATGGTATAAGGATTTTGTCTTAAGCCGGAAGTAAAACATACAACTGAAAGGTAAAAACGCGTGCTTTATCGGTGAAGGCAAACATCGTGAGGAAACCGGCATGTTCTGAGAACTTTGATATTTTTCTTTCTTTTATTCCTATAAGTATGAGGACCCCAAAACTTTATGTCTTTTCTTTCGATTTTTTTTTGAAATATTAGTCCTTACGGTTGGTTTGGTCTAAATGTCAAAATGTACTAATCCATATAAAGTACTTATTTCAAAAAGAACTTTTCCCGAAATGACTGATTTTCTATATGTCTTCATTGCTAAATGTCGGAAATGAAACTGTCAAATATTATGTACAGTCACGCTCTTTTTACTATTAAATTGGATTTCAGTTTTATATATGATCGAATTGGAACTCATTGAACTGGTTTTGATAACTTTGTCAAATAAAATATCACGCCGTTGTCTAGCTGCACCACTAAACAATGATTTTTTTATTCTGGTGTGTTGATATTTTGCCTCTTTTCTTGGTTTATATTATCTCATAAGGGTAGGTTTGGGCGGATACGTGCGTTTAATCTCCTACTCGTTTCCGCATCCAAGAAAAGACGTACCTACTTTAAAATTTTAATCATTTCAGGAGGTTGGGGGAACAAAGCTTCCAAATTAACCCATTCACTATGAATTTTTTCTTTGGGTAATAGGAAAAATTAGCACACATTCTAACGAATGCTCTATTCTCCATAGTGGCGGTTACCTTTAATTTTTACCACCATTACGGATTTTTAACACTTGAAGATAATGTAGCTGAATGTACCTTTTGTGTCAGGCTTTACGGATTTCCGACATTAAACAATGAAGACCTATAGAAAATCAGTCATTTTGGGAAAAGTTCTTTTTGAAATAAGTATTTTATGGATATTAGTACATTTTGACATTCAGACCAAACCAACCGTAAGGATATTAGTGCGGTTCACATAATACATCTATTTACCAAATTTCAATAGTTTGGCTCTTTTATTGTCGGAGAATAGTGGCTGTGACATACGGACGGACGGACGGACAGACAAGACGAATCTGTAAGGGTTCCGTTTTTGCCATTTGGTTACGGAACCCTAAAAAGGAATCAATGTTGCTGCAAGCAAACCTGAACTTTCTGAACGTTGTTAAACATAATTTCTGTGCAACAGGCATTCTTCTGACAAATTTACAAAAGGAAAGTATGTGCACGTAGCAAACGAAAAAATTTCAAAACTAACGAACCTTTTTGTTCCGTGACTGTACCTACTTGGGAGCGGGTAAATTTATTGAATGAACTAGTTTTATTTTGCCTCAAAATATATCTAGGTTATTTTAGGTCTACAACTGGGTAGATTTAGGCGAGCTACTTATTTGAAAGAATAATATTTATTTCAAAATTGGAACCGTTGGTTTCAACAACTAACATCGGACAAGTCATTATTATTCATTTTTTACAACGGGAATTACTCACGTATTTACATAGGAGTTAAACAACTCTCGACGTTTAGACCACAACAAGAACAGTCTTTATCAGGAGGAGTGAGCGTCCCGCCGTGCCCCGTATCCTCACAGGTCGCGCGCGCGGTTCTCACTCACGAAAATGTTGAAAGTGAAATTCATTATTACGCACACAAACCCGCGAAAGGAAGCTAGTTAATACCAGTACTAAGTATTCTGTTATCTGTGACTAAGTAAAGATAAAGGCTTTAGAGTTCCTTTGTTGAATGTCCTAACTAAAAAATTAAGAACTCTCCGCTTCAGTACAGTCTAAGTAAGTAAATTTAGTAAACGTTTCTAGAATAAATTTTAAATAAAGTCTGCTCCAACTTAGTGAAAATTATCTCACAAAGTTGGCTCTACGTTTAGGAAAGTGGAAACTTCCGGATCGCATTTTAACGTAGTTTTTCATAAAAGCTTCCACATTAAATTTAGCTTGTATGCTTGTTATCTAAATTCACTATTACCCCTATATACTTTCCCACTGCTGGGACCCAGGGACAGGGCTGTCCAATACAAATATTACATACCTGTTTTGTGTAATTCCAAACAAACACAATTAGATTTTCGATACTTAACGCTATAATAGTTCTGTATCGGTAAGCTAATTTAAATTATTTATAAACGCAAACTAAATGTGAGCCTAAAATAGCCGCTGCTTCTATAAATTTAGCTGGAACATTTAGAGAACTTTACAACTGGTATTTATTTATTTATTTGTTCCTAAATAAATAAGTTCTCTAAATTATGTTGGTATTTGCAAATTATCAGTGTTTTCGCAGAAACGATACAAATTTGATCTGAATTCTGATAATTCGTCGATAGATTTAATAAAATGAATATTATTAAGCCTGTTTATGGATCTGTCAAATATGAATAGTTATTTGAGTTATTTTGTCTGAAAATGAAACGTCGGAAAATATATTTTGTTGGCTACTTTTTACTGCGAAAAAAAACATAATTACCTACACGATAAAACCACGGTCTATTAAGTAGTATATTATAAATAGTGGACACAACGATGTAATAAAGGCGTTTTCATTTAAAAGCCATTTCAGATCAATTAGGTATGTGGACCAAATTGTTCATTTATGTAAAAGCGCGTTTTATTTACGACACGATATCGGATGACTAGTCTTTGTGGGAGCGGGGAATTGCGAATATTAATGTATTTATGGTGCGTATATGTAATTTTTTATTATATTTTAGATATTTTATACATAATATAATATTGTAACACTATGTTAAGTTACCTCCAAATAAAATATTTGCATACCTAAAAGCCAACAACATTTATCATCAATCATCATACAAACTTACATCTATCTTGACACTGCCTTAAATACAATAGAACGTATACCTACAAATACGTTATGCCTTTGAACATATTCATATCCTTAAAATATATAAGTTTAAATATATTGAATGTATATAGTATATACCATGTATTACGTAATCAAAACCTAATAGATGCTAGTCAGATGAAACTATTTTTAAATGCACGATACAGCAGGTATCACGTAAAAACATGTTTCTTGAATAGTGATCGGTTTTACTAAGTTTCTTGATAGTTTATCTTCATAATTATGGTAAATGTCAAAAACTTTTGTTATAAAAGTTGATTACATAAGGCTGCAGCGCTATTTAACCATTTCAATTTCAACATCAAAAGGCACAAAACGAGCTTTTATTTATTTACCTGTAATCCGAAATTTGTATAAAGTCTACATACGAGTTTCCGACGGTTTGATTTGTGATAATAATTTTAACGCTTTTACATTTTCAGTGGAAATTCACGGAATAATTTAAACGTTTTATCAACATCATTGGCAGTGCAAAAGCCGTTCCACTACTGGGTTCCAGTCTCATTAACAGAACCCATCATCTTCTTGGGTCTTGGGGGACTTGGTATAATCACTGCTTCGCTTTGATGACACCTACGGTAATCATCTATATATGTATAAATCAACGCCACTTTTCGTTGTAATTTTGTTACACAAGAACAGCTGGGCCGATTTATTATTACAATATTATAGAGAAAAGTTAAGTTAATTTAATATCTTTTATATCAAAAAAATATTTAAATACTTATATTAAAATTAATTTTACCGAGCCAGCCATATCCCGAATCCATACAACCTTAACGGCACCATTTAAATAAAATAGTGCTTAATTATTAGGCGGTCAAAGACATCAACAACAGCTGTTAAATATAATAAACGCAAGATATATATTATTCTTTTCATAAAATCTTCCGATACCATTACTGTGGTGTATAAACAGATAAATCAACATAAACACAGTCAATATGGCCATATACGTGCGTTGCATACGGGCAATTACTTCCACTCAATAATAATCTCAAAAGAAGTCGCTTTTGCTCTAACCTCGCATAAACTCTTAGAAAGATTTCGGGAAAAAGAGCTACAAATATGTTGTGCAATCTGGGACCCGTAGGACGTAGTTTAATTAAAATTTTCAGGAACAGACAGTCGTCACACAAACAAATATTTCTTTATGAATTGAATACTGTAACTTAGATCGGATTTTGTTAGAAAATAATTATAAAGTAAACTTGCATGTACCTAAATTGTACATTGTCTAGCCTGCGTACATGAAGCTAATTTACGACGAAAACTTTGTGAACAGTCTTAAAAGTACCGTACTCAAGTCTTGCTACTTACCGAAGTAAACTTTACGTTAAGACTCAAATATTGTTTCGGCTGCTAAAAAGTTTAGTTTTAATATACTTAACTATACTAATATATAATATAAATACATACAACCCGCCCGAGGCTACAGCCGCTTTATTTCCATGTTTTTTCACCTTTTAAACCTTCTCTGGGTTTACCAGCGTTCGACCCAGCCGTTCTTGAGTTATAAAATTACAATGATAAGTGGCATAGATAATAATTACATATTCTTACAATATAAAATTAGGTTTACAGGAAAAGGTACGGTTTTTAAGTATTCTAAATCAAAAGCGTATTAATTATGTTGCCCGTCTGTTCAGCCGGCACAGATGGGAGCGATGAGTAAAACAAATACGATGTCCATTTGTAAATATCCACAACAAAGAGATACCTCACCCGCGCAGGATATCCAATGGACTTGGGTGTCCGAAATATCCAGTGAATCTGGGTGTTCCAAATATCCAATTAACTTGGGTGTTCGAAGTCTGTTTTATTGATGTGTGCAGTTGTGATTATGTTTGAAATGCTTGTCAGTGGCAAGAGATAAACGAAGGCCTAATAATCTATCTCTTCAGTGAGAGAAGTCTTTGTCCAGCTGTGGGAAATGAGAATGTGGGATTAAGCAGAACAGCATAAACTGTAGGACTCATATAGTCATCATCATCACCCCTATTTTCTTCAAACTTTACCAAGATCTTAGAACATGTTGGTTTCCACACGATGTTTGTTTTCACCGTTAGGGCACTCGCAGTGTTTTCAAAGTGCACATCATTTTTTTAAGAAGAAAAATCTAGAGGTGCGTGATGGGGTTTGAACCCACGACTTTCGGTATGAAAGTCGAGTATAGTCCCATTTAACCAAAACGGCTATGACTCATTTATGTCCTGATTGTAAAATTGTCCAGTAATATTTATTTATTTTATTTCTTGTGAGATAAGGAACGCAGCAACATAGTACATCCAGGTAGAAAAATACCCTTATCATAATCCAAATCGATTGAATAATAATCGATTTCTCTCGATTTCACTCGTACCGTTCCAGCACCATAAATTATAACACGGGCGTAGTGATAAATGCAGCCTGTGAATAAACATTAAACTAGTTTCAACTAACACTGATTATGGATGAATGCAAGCACGTTTTCCTCAAATTACATGACTGTACCTGTAATAAGAGAAATTATAAAATTAGAAGTGATCAACTTATAATTCATAACTGTGTGATGTTAACCTTAGTACAGTACCTACCTAATAAAGTTCTAGTAAATATTGCTGGACAATTCACACAGCAACATGTCACGGGTGCTAGATTTCTGATATACCTAATATAATATACATACAGAGATAGATAGATATTCTTTATTAAATATACATAACACCCAGACACTCGGAACAAATATCTGCAGAAACCAATTTTTGTTCTGAAACCCGCAACCTCTTGCGTCGCAGGCGGACCTTCGCTCGCTGCTCATAAATGGCAATATGAGTTTTAATGATGATGATTAGATACTATATGACTCATTCCAGGGAGTTTCACGAAAATAAAGCCATGACCAACTAAACCAACAATGTTCCACGTACAGCTTGCATTCTCATTACCCAACGTTGTTTGTTATTACCGCAACATCGCACAAATAGGGGCGTTGTAGCGAGCTGGTGGAAAATTCGTGTAATTCTACCCCTTGCGCACTAATGGTCTTGCACCTTTATAATTTACATATTTCACTTTTACGATGCAGCCGGCGGTTGAAAGAACTGGGATAACGTAGTTCATTCGTTTTTGTACGAGTTTTTTATTTTATGGCTGGATTAGGTTAAGCTACGGCTGGTCAGGACAGGAACTCATGTTTTCACTTGTATTGTACCTTTCTTCTTTAATGTCAAAATAGATTATTCATAATAGAAGTTATATTGGGTTCTGGTCGATATTACGTGGTGTAATCTATACAAATAAAAAATCTGTACAGTTCGGTTATGGAGTAAGTTTGTTTTCAGAGATATTGTTTTATTGAATTTAGTATGTTGGTGGTATGTGGCTGAATGGATTTTTGATAGCGTCACTAAATTCCTTAGAATAGACAATTAGCTTTTTATGCCATTATGAATAACTAGATAAACATCCGGAATCAAAATGACTCATCATAATGTGCTTGGCGAACCTCAAGTGAGTCAAAAAAACTGATTGACGAGTCCGTTATGTTAATATTTGATTATGTCCGCGTATTCGTAATGCCGATAAATTACCGCTGTAGGGTCAACTGTGCAAAAACTTAATTTAAAGTTAATATACCAAGTATTTTTATGTTACACTAGCTGACCCGCCTGCGGCTTCACCCCTTTTATTCCCATATTTTCTCACCTTTGAATCCTGGGCCACTACGACTGCTTAAAAGATAAGAAAACTATAGAAAGAGAAATAAATTAATGTCACGGGAAAAGATGGAGTGGTGTTATTCTTATGCCGATACCACACGACAAACAATTTTACGAACGAAATTAAAATTAAGATTCATCTGAATTGAAAAAAGTGTAATCTCTATTCCGCACATTAAGAGCGAGTAGGCAGTGAAAATCGCGGCAGAAACGACTACGAGAATTGACAACAGCGACCGCGAGCGGCGCTGGCGTATCGAAAATATTACTCGCAGCGCTAACCAGATAATAAGGAATGTTACTAGATATGCCAAATCGCTTGAAATTTTGTATCAGTAAAGCCTGCGTGTATACAAATACACTTGTTTAGTTAAAAAGTACCTAGTAGTTTTGATTTTATAGGCATTCAAAGTTTCGAAAAATATCGAGTCTCGCTAACAGTCACATGAGCGCTTGTGACGTCATACAACAACGTCGCGCGGGCCACGGCCCGCTTTGTATCAAGTCGCCAGCAGATTATAGTAGTAGTGCAATAGCTTGCGCAGTATTTTGTTGTGTTTTCGTCCGCGTATTAAGTTAATAGTTTAATAGTAGTACTTAAATATTATTCGATTTATAAAATGGATGAAGATAACTCAAGTAGTAGAAGTACCTACCTACCATTAAACTTTGACGTTAAAGACAATTAATTACCTATTATGTATTAAAGTTTTGTTGCTATTGGTATTTATCTATATACTATAGGTAGGTACCGCTGTTCTTAGTAAATTTAAATGAACAATACATTGATTTATTGCAAATGAGTACACTTCGTATCAATCAACATCTAGAACTATACATTTTCTTAGGATTAAAAGTAGCCTATGTGTTATTCTAGACTTCGTCCAGATCTGTCAGTAGTTTTTTCGTGAAAGATATCAAACACACCCACTCACTTTCGCATTTATACTATTAGTAGGAAGTAGGATAGATAATTAGATACTTAGGATGTAAATATAGTAGCTTGAACGTTACAGATGTACTAAACCTATTTTTTTAGGGTTCCGTAGCCAAATGGCAAAAACGGAACCCTTATAGATTCTTCATGTCCGTCCGTCCGTCCGTCCATCTGTCCGTCCGTCTGTATGTCACAGCCGTTTTTCTCCGAAACTATAAGAGCTATAAAGCTGAAATTTAGTAAGTAGATGTATTCAGTGAACCGCACTAAGATTTCATAAAAAAATTGAAAAAAAAAATTAAATTTGGGGATCCCCATACATAGGACAGAAACTTAAAAACTTTTTTTTAATCGGACCCATACGTGTGGGTTATTTATGAATAGGTCTTTAAAAATCATAACAATATTTCTAAAACCATTTAATTTTAAACTCAATAGTTTGGACGTGAGACTCTTCCAAAGTGTAAAACAGAGTGTCCCCCCCCCTCTAGTTTCTAAAATAAGAAGATGATAAATCTAGAAAAAATATATATTGTACATAACCATAAAAACTAACAACGAAAATTGGTTTGAACGAAATCTATGAAGTAGTTTTTTTATAGTACGTCATAAACTATTTCATATAAACAATTGCTGCGGAAGCCTACATGGGCGAGTCCGACTCGCACTTGGCCAACAAACACGATGTCCTATACCAAAATCAATTTGGGTTTCAACCGGGAAAGGGCACTAATGATCTCCTAATAGTATTTACAGATCAAGTTAATATTAACCTTAATGATAAAAAACATGTACTGATACTGCTGATCGACTTTTCCCGGGCATTTGATACATTGAATCATTTACAACTAATTGAGAAACTAGATAATTGCGGAATAAGAGGTCCCCTGCTAAAATGGTGTGGAAATTACCTTCATAATCGAAAATACTCTGTCAAAGTTGAAAATCAAAATAGTGATTATATAACAGTGACTGAGGGTACTGCCCAGGGATCGGTACTAGGTCCGCTTCATTTTCTGTCGTACGTCAATGAGATGAGCAACTGTATCAACCATACCATTTGCTACCAGTTCGCAGACGATACGTGTCTCGTTGCAGTTGATGATGACCCTAATAAAGCCCGTGACCTGCTGCAAATAGATTTTGACAATTTATGTAAATGGTGTCATGATGCTGGATTAGTAATGAATGCCAGTAAAACTAAAATGTTAGTAATCAAGTCTCCTTATATTCAAAAAGACCCCCCCGCCAACTTAGTTGCACACGACCACAGCTGCTTACACACAAGTAGTAAGAACTGTAGATGCCCTACTATAGACATAGTAGATAGCCATATGTACCTAGGTCTTATAATAGATAACACATTTACTTGGTCCAACCATATAGAAAGAGTATGTAATAAGCTACGACACTTCCTTGCAAATAGAATAGAATAGAAAATACTTTATTGCACACCACGAAACAAAAACACACAATACACACTTAAAACTAAAACATTTGGAGTACAATGGGCGGCCTTATCGCTGTGAGCGATTTCTTCCATTTCTTATGTACCTACCTACCCGATTCCAAACTTAGGTTAAAATAGTTTCAACCATCTCGTTATAAGTGACTCATAATAACACTAACTTATAAACCTCTGTGGTTTTCTATGTGTTATTGTTATTTTTATTTTGTAATAATGTTTTATGTTGTGAAATAAATAAATAAAAAAAAATATAAATGTATCGAAGTAATTCTTTCTATTTTTATATTTATCTTTCTATTCTATTATTTTATTTTTATTTATTTTTTATATTTGACATAGAATATGGAGTGCTATTAATCAAAATTAGGTAACATTCTTTATTAGTTGTGTTATAAGCAATGCGTCAAATTTTTACGCGTCAAATAATATATACAAAATTGAAATGCGAAAGTAACTCTGTCTGTCTGTCTGTTACGCTTTCCCGCACCTCTCAACCGATTTTGATGAAATTTGGCTATCTTTAGACCCTGAGAAAGAACAGACTTTTTGCCGCGGAAAAATACATGTTTCCGCGGGAAAATTTGATTTAGATGAAATTTAGTATTGAGATAGTTGCAAATAAAAGTATATGGCGAGAGACTTTCTACCGCGGAAAAATACATGCTTCCGCAGGAAAAGATGATGAAGATGAAAGATGCTTACGCAAGAAAATTTGATTTGGATGAAATTTAGTATGGAGATACATAGTTGCAAATAAAAGTATACGGCAAGCAGAAGTCGCGCGGGAGCAGCTAGTTATAAATGACAAACTACTTATAAAATTGGTTCCGGCACAGAATATTATTAGTTAGTAGGGCGCACGGAGAAAATTGTCATAGGTCCGTTCAGCACAACGTCTCGCCCCGCACTGAATTGAAGGGCCCGCGAAGGGGAAGATCGCGCATTGCGTGTGTCGTTTTACGTAAAAAATTCGTTAAAAATCGCTGGGATTTTTTTTCGAAAAAGTAAGCTCAGGAGATGATTGGTATTCTTTTATTCTATATGGTGATGGAAATTAAAAAATCTTATGATTAATAGATTAGGATTTAAACGGTTCTTGCTGAAAAAGTAGACGGTATTTTACACTATTATTTCAGGTACTTAAAATAAAAAAAATGAAATTTCGGCCTCAGGAGATAATGCCTTATATGGCATAGATCATTGTGTAATTTTTTCAAAGCAATTCCGTTAAAGAACACGGAAATAAATGGTTTCTGCTGAACCCAAATTTACCAAATTCACATATATCTACACCTTAAGTAGGTAGATAAGTTTTTGCTCACATTAGACTTTCAGAGATTTTAAAAGTTTGACTATCATTCATGGTGATTGACATGTTCCGGACGTAAATCTGAACTAGCTTAGTTCCATGGCATTGCCCATGTTATAAGATTTTTTCGCAATAAAAATAACGTATGTGTTTTACTTTAACCTAACCCGAACTTTTTTCTATATTTTATCAGCGAACAGTTACGATGAGTTTAGTTTTTAAAGAATCACTAAACGGACTATGAAAACCATACAAGTTGTTTTATAAAAAAAAGATCTCATTCTGTTCTACAAATGAACATTTTATAAGATGAAACCTTCCATCTAAGGGCGAAAGTAAAGAATACCCAAATGCAGACAAATGCCCTAAGCTTTAGACTAATACCCGTTATTCCTTGGTGTATAATTAATCCTAAAAATGTCTAAATTATGCGAATATCTCAACGTCTGGCGTATACCTATTCAAAACTGCAATTATTTTTAATAAACTTATTACAACAAAGCTTCTCAACAGATGGCTCTACTAATCATAAACTTAGGCGAATAATACAAATAATAGCAGTTAACATTTACCAGGGAGATAAGAGAGATCTTGGTTTGAGTTCGAAATTCATATTTTAAACTAAACAGTTTGATCATAAATAAACCACAATTTCCAAAAAAAAAAAGAGCAGCTGCAAAAACTGGTCCCTCTGTGTGAATCGAATCCTCTACTTGCTTTTGCCCAATGCGACACCAATGCTTCCAGTCTAGAAGTCTAGAGTCTAGTAAAGTCTAGGGTAGGTAGGGTAGAGTCAAGACTCTAATAAATAAGCTAAGGCTACTGGAAATTTGCTATTTTCTCAAGGCGTTGCTGTCGTGTTTCGACTCTGAGTCGCGCGAATCTACGTTATGGTTATAGTCTTACAAATCCCGAAATCCGCTTCAGGATTTAGCGAAGCCCGCCTCGGAATTTACGTAAACTTCTCTTTGGGTTGTTTGATGGGATCCGCTATGGCTTTTCACGAAGAATTCATGGAGCAGTGTCCTAGAGATACCTCTGATGTTGCGCAGCGGGCAAAGGTCAACCTGCGACTATAGTAGGTACAAATATTTGCCAGGTCAAATATTTCTATGATCTGCAAATATTTGTTCCGGGTGTTTGTTTTAATTTGTTATATAAACCCCATTTCAAAATAAATAATTCCTAAAAACACAGACGATGGACCGACGGACGAGTCCAATTGCGGAAAAGAAGTTCCTAAACTAAGTCTTTAGCTAAATATTACCATGAATTTGAAGAAAAATATGGCAGTTTAGATAGTTACATTGAAGCCTGCCTCGGAATTTATGTAAACTTTGGGTTGTTTGATGGGATAGGCACGCCGAGGCATTCCACGTAAAATTCATGTTGCATGTTTATGTTTAGTATTGTCCTAGAGATTCCTCCAATTTACGACCCACTGCTGGGACACAGGGAGTTGTCTCTCTATAAACGAGAGATATAAGGCCTTAATTCACCACGCTGGCTAAGAACGGTTAAGATAATTTGTATAAAAAAGTAGCGTACTGCGAAGTATTTGTCCGTTTCGTTCCAAAGGTAGGTATAATTAATAATCCATTTTACAAATACGTTTCAACTCTTATATTATTGACAAATGGTGAAATTGCTCGTCAATCATTAACTGGAATTTGAAATCAAGGTGGATATAGTAAATTATACATATATAGGTAGATATTATAGTAAAAACTATTAATATGATTCAATATAATAATTGTATAGTGTGTATGGCCTTATACTATAAACATATTACATTATCATTTTATATATATTATATTAATACCTATGTATTAAAATATAATACTTACCTATAAAGATATTTTTTAATTTGTATTGATTTGAGTGAATATGTAAATAACCCGTACCTTGTTAACCATTTACTGGGTGTTGGGAAATTACAGATGTTTAATAATTTAAAAGTGAATTAAGTAGTACATTACGAAAATTAAATTCAAAAATGTGTCTGTTATACGTACCAATTACTTTAATTATTGAAGATAGCTGTAGAAGGGAAAATTGATGGAAAAGCATGTAATTAAAGTACATTAATGGATATTCAGTGAACCATTAAGGTTCTACTTTTATTTGTACCTAGCTGTCAGCTCACGGTTTTACCGACTAAATGGATTATTCCGCGCCTAGGGGTTATTTTTAGGAACTATGTGACTATAATCCATACATTTTCCAATTTTGAGTTTAAAATATGATTTTTAAGCCAGCTTGTATGAAATAGGATTAATTTTTGAAACCTAGATACCTACAACGGGCAAGATATGGCCCGACCATTTAATTATAAATTGCCTTCAAGGTATTAAATTTAAATTGATAACATTATCTTATTAACATTTGTAATATTACTAGAGTATTCCAATTAATGAATTCTGAAGACGATGATACATTTAAAACAACCAGGGAAAAGCCAACGAAAGTTGGAAATATAATGATAATAAAGGTTTTCTTGGCTGAGATTTCTACTTTAAACTCTAGATAACCTAAATTATTCCAGCATTTACAAGACTACATTAAAAATAGAACAGGTAATTTAGAAAATACCTTTCACAAAATTCCGCGCCGCAGAATTCAATCTCAGCTCACACTTTATTAAAGATGGATTAAATTTTGAAGGAAAATTTTCTATTTACACACATAAAACCTGAGAATTTTCACTGTAATAAGTTTTAAAGTCTGTAGGCTTCTCAGCTATTTATAATTATGATTATGATGCCTGTATCTCGGAGTTATAATAACGTGGAATGAATGTAAGGGTCTTGTTATAAAGGAATAAAGTACGCGGATATTCATAGATTTTCAGACAGAAATACACACACTTTATTTTACACCAATAACAAAACACACAAATAAAACACAAAAAGAAACACGTACAATGGGCGGCCTTATCGCTAAAGAGCGATCTCTTCCAGGCAACCTTTGGATGGAAAATAGAGATGGTATTTTATTTTAGAAATGCGCTAGAGAACGAATAAATAAATAAATAAATTGTTTATTTTCTGTTTAGGTTTAACAAACAATATTCAACTCAAACTTAACTATACGGAATGTAACTATCTTAATTGTATGTAATGAACAATAATTATTGACAAGTAAACACTATAGTAGAGACAGATCTTACCCTCATTATATCTCATTATATACAGTAGGTACTTGTTTGACTTTAGAAAATAAATATTGATATACAGATAAATTACTACATATATTTTTAATCTCATTTATGTAGTAGCCAAAAAATCTTAATACCTATCTTAATCTTATTATCTTATTACACAAGCCGTGTTTATGTTCATCATCATTCCAGTCATCATCATCATCATTTTAGTCGTCAGACGTACATTTCTGGACTAATATATTTGATTAACTAGGGTAAACAAAAGATAATTAACCCAAACAATGGCAAATTGTTTTTTACTGTTGATAGAGAATGATATCATCTAATCCGATTGAATATGAAATTCCTTTGACAAGACTATTAAGGTATTATTCGTAAAATAATGACGGTGTTTATGGCAGTAAATAATTTGTAAGGTACAAAATAATATCGAGGTGATTTACGTGTACGTATTCCAACAATTTCCTTTGTTGTCATGATTTTATCACAGACGGTTGAATAACTGAGCTACTAAGGGCAGTATTGTTCAGTTTTGATGAGTTTCGTGATAATTGTGGCTGCAAGCTTCTGTTCTCATAGCTTTACAGAATCAACTACTACAGAAAGTACTACTGCAGGCTATTTATAACATTTTTGGTCACGGTGGCTACAAGCTTGCTTTACCATTGAACCCTTGTAATACTTCTCTATACTATACAAGAACTTAAACGTATAACACACCTTTAGGTATCGTTTGCATCTGGCGCGCGGCAATTCAAAATTATAGTATTCTGTACCTAACTTTACAAATGATTCTTATAATATGTGCTCTTCTTTTAGCCAGAATATTCCCACTTTCATTGCGGCTAAAGGAGTTGGGATACATTTACTCAGTTAAAAGCGGTAAATCTGTTTTATCTCTACCTGAAGCTGGAATTGAATTGAGAGAGAGTTGGTACAATTTACCTCATCCAGCTGAAAGGTTCAGACTCCAGTTTGGTGTACTCTCCTCGCAGGATGATGTTGACTCACTTAGGGCTGATTCTTCAGTTTTATTCACTGACGGCAGCAAGCTTGAAGGTAAGGTTGGAGGATCAGTCTCATGTTGGGTTGGCACTTCGGAAGTCACATACATGGGTTTTCGGTTGGAGAGTTTCTGTAGTGTCTTTCAAGCTGAACTTTCTGCCATGTTGAAGGCAGTGCAGTGGATACAAACTCAGCCTTCCCCAGGTTTCTATTACATAGCAAGTGACTGTAGATCTGGATTGGAGTCTATTTGTGATCCGAACACACTGCACCCAATTTCACTACATGTTCGCACCATTATAAGAGATCTAAAACTTAGACACTACAGTTAACCTTTGCTGGGTTAAGGCCCATATAGGTATAGATGGTAATGAGAGGGCTGATTTTCTTGCTAAGCAAGCCTCTTTGTATAACCAGCAGACCTCAACTTACAACAGGTTTCCTTTATCCTATGCTAAGAGAGTGGTAAGGGCTAAAACTATTGAGTTGTGGCAGGAGAGATATTTATCTTCGTCTACTGGCAGTATCACAAAGTTGTTTTTTAATGATGTTGTTGTGGCCTATCGAATGCTTAGCAAATTCAGGATAGATAACTTTCTGACACAAATTTTAACAGGCCATGGAGGTTTCAGGTCTTATCTACACAGGTTTAAACTTACAAGGAGTCCTTTATGTACTTGTGATTGTGAAGAGCCCCAAACAGTTCAACATGTTCTTATTAGCTGTCCTAAATTTAGTGTTTTGCGCTATAACACTGAGTGTTTATTGGACTCTTTAATCATAGAACAGAATTTTTGTGTGTTTATGGCTGATGATATACTTAGGGAAACGTTTTTGGTATTTGCAAGGAAGGTTCTTAGAAGAATTGGTCGAGAGAATGGCTCTGTTATTGAGCCTGGTTAGTTGGCTATTAGTTTGTATTATTTTCTGTTTGTTGTTTACATTAAATTTTTCTTCTTCTTCTTTTGTAACCTAAACTAAACTTTCCTCAAATTTTTGTTTAGTTGCTAAATACTTAAATTTTCTCAAAATTTATGTTTATTATTTTATTGTTCTGTATTTTATATTTGTTTTGTTATTTATATCATAGGGAAATTATAATTAAATATTATGTTATGTTATGTTAGGTTTATGTGTAATATTTATTGTTGACTGTTATTAATTGTGATTTCATAAATTTATATTATTTTATTTGATTAATTTAATGATTTAATTTAATTTAATGCTTACATTAATTTTGCAGGAAAATTTTTGCTAAAGCATAATAACCTAAGAGCCCGTGATGGCCAGACCTTCCTATAATTCACAAGCGTGAAAATTCTTTCATGTGTATGTCTAACATAGGTAAGAATAACCCCCAAACATGAAACCTGGATCGCGGTTCCTTTGGGAGATAACAACCTTTTACCTGTTATCTCCCAAAGGAACCACGATCCAGTCTTCATGGTTGGGGGTTATTCTTACCTGTGTTAGACATACACATGAAAGAATTTTCACGCTTCAGAATTAAAGGAAGGTCTGGCCAGACCGGGCTCTTAGTATAGACTAATAGCGATAACAGGTAAAAGGTTGTTATCTCCCAAAGGAACCGCGATCCAGGTTTCATGTTTGGGGGTTATTCTTACCTGTGTTAGACATACACATGAAAGAATTTTCACGCTTGTGAATTAAAAGAAGGTCTGGCCATCACAGGCTCTTAGTCTATAATGTCGAATTTATTTAATTTTCTAATTGCTATGTATTGTTGTGTTACCCTACTCTACTTCTTCTTCTTTTTTCCCTTCTTGCAATAAAATTTAGGTGTTCTCTATTCATTTTATGTACCTTTAGTTTATGTATTATATTGTATTGTATAAGATAATATAGAATAAAATGATGTCGCAAATATAGCGACAGTTGATTTAGTCTTAGTAGTCATAGCCGACGGTCACTATGTGGCATAAGGTAGGCCTACTAGGTAAATAAAAAAAAAAAAAAATATGTTGTTTCCTTTGAAACATTAATACGTTATTAAACTATTTAAGAACTTTTAGGAAGCACTAATGGTGTTTAATCAACATTCTACCTCAGGTTTCATAATAACATGTTAAGAGCATTGTGTACCTAATTACTGCAAATTATAAATTTTCAGAAACTTTCGATAATAACCTAAGAAGTGTTTGGGAAACTTACGTAGGATGTATATTTATTTATAAAATTAAAGTAATTACAGAAAATATTTACTTAGTTATTATCTTAATCATAAAGCAAGAGAAGGACATAGGGTAATCTTTTTGCGGGAAAATGTATTGTAACGCGGGCCAAGTTACGGGGCGGAATGCTAGTTATTAATATAATTTGAACTTTGAAATGATTATGCTAAGTGCCTCATATATTTTGTTATGATAATAATGTATGTGAAATCTTAAAAAACTACATATCAATAATAATTATTCTTTGCTCTTATACGAAATTATATGATAATCTCATTTGAAACCCTTTAGGGATTTAGACAAGCAAATATAAACAATAAAATTCACCACAAAGATATGAAAACCCTTTTCTTACAATCATATTCGTTCGACCAAACGTCTTATTATATAAGAACATAGTGAATAAGAAGTAATGGGTCATTTCTTCTTATCCTGTACCTACAGTTTTGCGAAACAATGTTTTAGGATGCCAATCTGAGATGGGTTATGGCTTATGGCTGAGTAACTAGCCATAAGCCATAAGCCATAAGCTGAGTTGTGTGTGGTTTTCCCGCATTTTATGGGTTTTCCCGTGGGAATTGAAACTAATCAAGAAACTAATTTGAAAAGGATTTAATGGCGCATCTAATGTACTCTGTATGACAGCCTAGAGATTTTCCCAAATTTAATGAAAAAATAACGAACGTACATAACGAGAATAAATAAACATTACTGGGCAATCCACACAGAAATATCTTAATTTATTTATTTATTTGTAAGACAAAAGGCGTTTACAATTTATTTAAATTAGAAACATCTAGATGTTGCTATGTTACACAAGCTTCGAGCTTAATACCACAGAGCTTGTATAGCGATGTGATATCTGATAAACTTATTAGAACATACATACATAGATATAATATATGTACCAGATAATATGTCCACCTTATTGGCGATTTTCTTGTTCAATTGGCATTAAACATTATGTGTGTGTTTTAGAACTAATTCTAGACCTTTGATATCTGAACTAAGAGAGTGCAAAATAATATTTTTTCTAAAAACAAAACCGTATTACCACTTCGTTTCTGTTTAAAACTCCTTTACATCTGCATAATGGAGTCTGTAACTTTATACCCCCGAGGGAAACTATAATAGAGCTTGTCCTATAAATATAGCTGCATCCCTAAGGACTTGTTTTGTGATTCTGATACAGTTATTTAATTGTAGAATATATTTACACTAAACTAAACTCAACATGGCTACCCTGTTGCTTCCAGTGCACAACAGAAATATATGGTACAACCCGTCCGAGGCTTCACCCACATTATTCCCATGTTTTCTCACCATCCCTGTACTACAACGACTATTTTAAAACAAAAAGAATCAAAATCGGTTTTTATATGTATATTAGGATACGTTTTTGTAGTTTTTAATTTCTTACGTAAATATTTATTATTGGTTTGTATTAAAGAATTATCTTATCTTATCTTAAGGATAGAATAAATTCGACATCATGACAAAGTTCCTTAATAGTGTAGTTGTCAGCGCATCCAGGCGCGTATAATGGAAGGCATGGGATCGATTCCCACTCAAGGTTAATACCACTCTACACCATTTTCTACTGTTTAAATATTCTACGTGAGTTAATCACTATAAAATCCGAATATAAAATCAGCGGTCTTCATTCGAGAACGTGTGTTATTTTATTTTGATAATTAATTATGTCTTAAGTCATAATTATTTACGCCAGAGCATGTAATAGTTCATTAGATTACGAAGTGAGCAAACACGCAGACAGCTGCTAACTTAGCATTAATTTGATTGAAACTTTGTTTGATGTAAGGGGAAACTCCTTTTGTTCATCGACTTATGACACTCGTGCGTATATCAAGATTGAAAGCAACCAAGTAATTAACCATTGTGTTGTTGACCTAAGAATTGTACCACCACATAATTTTGTAGGTGTATGATCTGACGACCTCTGTGGCGCAGCGGGCGAAGGTCTGCTTGCGGGCTCGATTCCCGCCTTGGGACAAAAATTTTTAAGATTTTCAGATATTTCTTACGAGTGTCTGGGTGTTACATAAATATAATATATCTATCTATGTTTGTATATTCTATTAAGTATATCAGAAATCCAGCACCCGTAACAAATATTCGAGCTTAACACGGGGCTTGATGTTGCTGTGTGAAAATATTTATTTATTAGTACCATCATATATCTATGTATATCTCTTGCTGTGGGTGTCGTCAAAGCAACTAATAGATTACAGCATAAAATAAGCAGCTTATTTATACAATGTTTTTGGGCCCATATTTTCCTTAAAAGTTTAAAAAATCGTTTTGGAGGAGCTACGTGGGAGGAACAATCACTAAAATTTTGTCTAAGTGGATATTAGTCACCGGCGACTTGCATTTATATTCGCATAATTCTCTAATTTTACTTTATCTGAAAAATAAGCATACACATTTGTTTAAACTGCTAACTGTATTTTCGCTGAAATATGTTTATTCCGCGAATGTACAAAATATAGGGTTGTAAACTGTAATGTGGCTTAAAAATAAAATTGCTTGCTTTAATTAGTAGATATTTAATCCCAATTCCGGGTTCGTTCTCAGGGTCAGTAGTGGTCATAAACGGGCTTCGGACACGCAAACATAATGACCCAGACCGATAACATGCTGATTATAAACTTGTTACTTGTTTTATTTACTTTTTATCTGATTTCCCACAGCTGGGAAACGCATGTTGATATAATTATTTTTATTAAGTAGGTATTGGTGGTCAATTCACTTAGCAACATCTAGCACCGTGGTAAGCTTACGGATGCTAGATTTCTGAGATGCTTATTATAATTACATAAACATACATAGATTATATTTTTTATTATTTAATATCATTATCAAAAATAGAACGGTTAAGTATATTGATCTTCATTTTTTTTCACCTATGTTGTCCCTGCTGGGCAAAGGTCTCCCCTCGATTCATATAATAAATAAATAAATAATATTACTGGACAATTTTTACACAGCGACATCTAATAAATCCTTATTTTTCGGATTCGTTTTCTAGAGTAGACTAGACAAAGCAAATTGTCTTCCGACAAAACATAATATAAAATGCGAGCTACAATCTTCCGTAATTTCGGCAACACGAATTGACGATGCAAAAAGCGGGTCGTTAGAAACACATCGTACTAATGACGAACAAAGGCAACATGAGGAAATTGAAGGATTCTGAGAATCGACATCCTCTGATACATTAAGATAGATTTATTGGAATAAGTTCATCATAACCTTAGCCCAGTGAAACGTAACATAAGTTATATTACGTTTCACTACTAGGCACAGATCTCCAACAGAACCCATTATAATGTCTTGTGAGATTCAGTATAATCACTACAGATACCAGACAGGTATTGCCCAGAATTATTTATGTGGATAATGATGACATTAATTTCTACTAATAAAAAAAATGGTCAGAAAGCAAAGAAAATGCTTGAGATTACACTAAAACTTCTCAATCAACAAAAGAAATATCCTTACGTTCAAGGAAGACTTAAAAACTTAGTCTCTCTTGCACTTAATAAGACTTAAGAGGTAACTAAGTAATCCACTTATATTTTTAGCTTGAAAGATCACTTCACAAAGTACTCTGTCCTAACAGAAATTTCCATAATGTCCATTTAGTACGGAATAGAAGTGAAACTAGGAATACAATACTTTGAACGGTTGAACGGGGGTGGGTCATAATCATTAAGTGATGCTTTCTGGGTCTGTTTATTTATTTGCCTACCTATTGCAAGTATAAATCGCGATTAGAAAGATGACTCACAGTGAATGACATAAATTATAAGGACAAACAACCGTTTTAAGTTTTTTGCTTGAAGTACTTATCAGCATATAACATGGCCGATATAACATAATATTCTACCATTAGAATATTTGACCGTTGAAAGGTTCAAATCTCATGATGAAATGATTTTATTTACAAATGATTTGCCAAATATTTATAGCAGTAGAGTAAAATAAATTTTGCAGCAGCGTACAAAAGCAATTTAATTTCATATCTGTAATTCATAAAGAATTTTGGGGGTTGTTTTGTAGCTTTTTATATTCAATTTATTCATTATTGATTTCTCTCGTCGATGTGAGCTATTACATAATTCATTTATAACATTACCTAATCATATTTGCTTATCGTATGTAGGTACTCGTATAAGACGCCTTATTACATTTAATTATTAGGTATCTACATTGGATCTAAGTATGATAGTTACTAGCTTACGTTCAACTAGTAAAATGTCGCTTATAATATTATATAAGATATATACATTTAATAGCATAGCATAGAGTAACATACTATGTAACATAAACACAAGTTTCAGCTTACCACGGGGCGGAATGCTGTGTGAATTGTCGAGTAAAATAATGTGTATTTAATAGAAAGCTTACGCAGAACCTAGAAACCTATTATAAGGTCTAAGGCCGATTTCCATAACCAAAAATCATTTTCCAAGAATGTATTATACCCAAAACAGTCCATTGATAATTCAGGAAAAGGGTCGAATCCATCTTAAGGGTACAGTTTATTGCTGAATCTCAGAGTGATACGTCTTTTAAGACAGATCTGTTTTACTTTACAAGCTATTAAGGTGTTCAGTTGTTTGGTAATGGAAATTTTCGTCAGGAAATTGATCATCTATAATATCTACACCTATTATGGTTCCAGCCTAAGAATATTACCGCCTTATCTATAGACACCTCTTGATTTATAAAATATATAATACCTATTATTAAAGGACGAGTAGGTGTTTAGATTTTAAACATTGAAAAACTTGTGTCTTTAGTGGGACGTAATGATGATGAAAATATATATCTATAGGTCCAAGTTAATTTACTTAATTTTGTAACGAACGATAAAGCCGCGAAGCCGTCGAAAAACAGTATTGAATAAGAAATTCAAAAAATATCTAAAGCCTTGTCTGTATTAATTAGTTGTGGGAGGCTGTTGCTAAAACAATGACAATGAAAATTTTTCAAGTTAATAACCTAATAAATCTTTTTACAGTTAGATACCTTATTGTAACAAAAACCTAAGCCTACCTTCTTGTAAAGTTCTGTACTGAAGTTTCTAAGAACAAGGATTAATTTGAACATTTCTGTTGAAATTATTCTTTTTGTTAACTCAAACATAGACGAACGAAGTTTCTTTTAATAAATTTATTTTTATAAGAGTTGTTTGCTCTGCCTGAAGACATTTTTGTTGAATGATGTTTCTTGTTACTCATAAAATTTGAACGATGTTCGAGTACCAGATAAGAAATTTTTGGAAAAATTACTTTCAGTTCCTTAAATTGAGGGCCTACGGGGATTTACACTTTGCCTACTTTGACTTCTAACATATAAATCTTTAAGAATTATAAATAAAAATAAAAAAAAGACGAAAATATATTTTGGTTTTATAGCTGCAGACATGAAACAGAGACACTGTAGACAGACAGACTTAACAATATGAAAACTGGTACATCAGTCAACTAAAGACTAGTACAGATTTATCTAATTGTCCAAAATCCAATCCAATTTATCCATGAAAAAAACTTTTTACTACAGAATAGTCACCACAAAAAAAAACTAAAATAGAGAAAAAGGTTGTTGAATTGATTTATAAAGGGTGCTTTATTTCACAACCTTGAATCTTGATTGATCTCCAACTTGGCTCAAGCGTTGACTACAGTTTCGGAAATGTGAAAATAAATTTAATATAATAATAATAAAAAACACTCACAAACATACTAAAATTATAAACCCCAAAGTTTGTGAGGATATATCGATGTTTGTTACATTTCCACGAAAAACACGGCTGAACGGATTTAAATGAAATTAAGAAATAATTTAAAACGAAATAATATAATAATTAACATAAGTTCAATAATTAATAGTAATCAATAGAAGCGAGCAAGATTTTCGGCTCGACATAAAGGAATCGACATAAAGGGAAGGAATCGTTGAGACACTGTGCCGAGTGGTAGCATTGAAAGAGACAACCGTCACACATGAAGTCTATGGTAGTTTACAGAAGTCATGGATATGATGATTGCTATGTAAAGACAATCATTAAGTATTATTTCAAGTAATTAAGTTAAATTATTTCTAAAAATCACTATGATTATTATACTATATTTGACCATGGTTTGATTGGTGATTTATCCGCTCAACAATTTACCAGATCGAATAAAAATCATTGATCGGTTAAAAAAGCAACTTCAACGATTAGAGATTTTGTAATATTCATTCATTTTTTGGCCCGCGGCGAGTCTTTCAATTTTATTTTCGATTTATCTTAACATTTGTTCAAATCAATGTTTAGAATTAATTTAACATCGATTTGAACAAATGTTGTCCAGAACTTTTGCTAGGGAACTTTATTATAACTATCGTAGAGAGATGAATAAAAAAGTCGCCGGTCATAAATTTATTCATATTTATTTATTCTAATTGGTTTATATTGGTACATAGAGTTCTTACTTCTTCTCATAGAATAGAATATACTTTATTGCACACCACAAAAATAGAAACATACAATACAAACTTAAGACTAAAACATTTTTGGAGTACAATGGGCGGCCTTATCGCTGTGAGCGATTTCTTCCAGGCAACCTATGTATGGACTGGTAATAATCATAATGAGTATTACAATACGACTCCTTAAGGCAACAATAATACAAAACTAATTCTGAAACTAAAAAATAAATAAATTGACGGGTTAGCTTTTAATCTGAAGTCAAAGTCACATTCAAGACAAAATCATTGTTGCTAAAAGCTGATCATTATGATTTATCACATGTCCAAGTCAAGTTTACAGTAAGGCAGTTAGCACATACCTGCACGCTACCGCCATTAGTAAGTTAAATGTCCATATCTTGTTACACGACCAAGGGATATATCCTCACTGAAATTCAGTAACACGATAGTTTGTATAACGAGTTGTATGACTAATAAAAATTTAACGAGATGCGAGTTTTGCAAAATTTTTAAAAATTTTGCTGTCGAATTTACGTGTCTTGTTAGTGGGTGCCTATTACCCACTCTTTGTGTACTTATAACCTATACATTACATGTAGTGCTATGCTATAATGGATAGTTAGGTAATGGAAAATTAGAATTAGGCAGAAATTCAGCTGATCTGAACTTCTTCTACTATCTACTTCAAAAATAACTGCTTAATTTTTACTGCCTCAGTGGTTATAATGCTGTACGTTTTCTGTCAACAAGTCGAAGACTTATATAAATTTCGATTGACGAGTCATCTAAAATAATGTCACCTTTACGTAATGGTTTAAGTATCTCATTACGCTGTTTCTGAGAAAAGAAGCAATTTACGATGCCTATTTTAGGATGTTTATAGTGGCATTACAGGAAAATACAACCCACATTATCCTCTCAAGCGTTGAGCGTTCCATTAACGGACATAGAAAACTTTGCCGCTTGCGTGGATGGTCTTGTCAGAGGACCCGCAACTGCTAAGATCACAAGGTTCAGTTCCGAGCGTATTTTGGCGATCTTATAGTTCCTACTCTATCGAACACATGAAAAATCGTATAAGAATGAACTGACTCTCGCTCTCACATAAAAAATCGAATGTCTGTGGTACAAAAAAAAATGAAATTTGTTGTTTGAATCTGTGACTAGTTTGGTAGCACCTGCGCGATTCACTGCACTGAAAAAAAATTGTATGGAATGTATGCTATTTGTTTTTTAATTTTATCATATATATAAGATAGCATAAAAATAATACAATATTACTACCACCAATCGTTTATTTTTTTAATTATAAGAAAATTAAAGTTAAGTCTTGGAGGTTCATGTTATTTCACCTCTAATAGTTGCTATGTTAACCAAACTTAAGTGAAAGTGGTATAAGAAATTGCAAAAATTTATCTCATTTATAAAATTAACTGTAGTTTTACATGATTCCAACTAAATTTAGAGAAAATCAAGTTTTTCCAAACCTAGGTCACAAAAATTTGTGCTCAAACTCTTATCTGTGAAAAGTCCTGTAATGGGGTCCACAGATACGGACAATTCGTCATTTAGATGCCTCACGGCTGAGAGGATAAAAAGGTATAATATAAATTATCGTCAAAACTCATTTTTGTGGCGAGCAAGTAGTTCATTCAATAATGTTTTCAGGCAATTTGACCTGGATCTATTTTGGACAAGTGAGAATTCGGCCAGGCGGCCGTTGAGCAGATAATTTTTCATAGTTTTTCATAATTAAGTTTTGTTTGTTTAAATTTATAGTTATGTAATGTTAATATTTTGTAATTACCAGTGTGACCCGATTAGATGTTGTTCATAGTAACTTTTTTCCAATTTATAGTTATGTAATGTTAATATATATTATATATTTTGTAATTACCAGTGTGACCCGATTGGATGTTGTTCATAGTAACTTTTTTCCATTTATACGTGAAAAACTTTTATTATCAAATTCCCTGAGATCTATAACTGATTCTATTGGGGAGAAGCTTAGATGTGACATAATGTGGGTTGTTATTATACGTCATGTTCGATTCAATACTGAAGATTAACCATAATTAATGTCCTCTATATTGCATTTAGAGTTAACCGGATCTATAAAGTTGTATTTGTACATAAACGTATGTATTCTCTATTTATTATTTCCACTATATATATAACTATCTAACTATCGATAAAACCAACATCGCTAGCCAATAAACTCATGTCAACGGACGCTTTGTTGCACCAAAACCTATCGATAAAAATAAATGGCAAAGCGCATTCTGGTTTATACTGGTTTGTTCATGCTCAACATCAGGGTAGCTCATAGCTTATGAACTCTTTTCATTCTAGACTTGTGTTTATGGTTGAGAATACGTTTTATGCAGAAAGTAGTTATATAGGTTTTCTAAAAATTGCTTTAATATCAAATATAAGAAAAATTTTACTAGGCAAAGGTCCGCCTGCGAATCGAAAAACGAATGCCAAAAAATTTAGAGGTGCGGGACGGGGCTTGAACCCACGGCTTACGGATTTAAAGTCGAGTGTGCTCCCACTTCACAAAGAAGGTTATTTTATGACCCTGCAGGCTATGCCTTCGAATAAAATAAAAATCTATGTTTTAGGCTTTATCGTATTTCCCTTTTGCAGGTGGGCATTTTAACAACGCGTTGTGGCATTGCTAAATCGACCACAACATAACTCAACGTGAAGTGGATGAATGGGTTGTATGTTTTGTGCCATTCAAAATTAATGGACCGTTTTGAAATTGGTAACTGTAGTGTTCACACATGATTCTGAATTCAAATAATTAGACCCGAGTTTGACGTGGGGCTAATTATTTGAATTGAATTCAATTGTTTTATTCGTAGATATAGCCCCACGTCAAACTCGGGGCTTATGTTCCGGGTTACTAGAATTCTGATACTTAAAAAATAATGTAATAGTTAAGAAGAACTATAGTGGCCGATAATTGCTACCCATAGACTAACGTTCATTCCTGCCGGAATGTACAATCCTTACGGAATGAACGCTAGTGTATGTGCAATAGCGAGAAGGAATAACGGTATTATAACCCCGCGGTCCTTCCCGTCGCGAAGGACGTGACGCGCTCTGTGATCAAGTTAGTGGCTGTTCATTTGTCCGGCGTGATTGGGCGAAATGATTAAATCCATAAAGATTATTCAAAATGACGCGCTTTCCTTTTAAATGTCAACAAACGTCATAAAATGTCAGAATTCTAACCATCCACAGACACGCAATCTCTCAGTATGACTGACAAGATGCAAACTGACAGGAATGTACCTAAACGTGTGTATGGTCACTAAAGGATTGTTTTTCCGTATGCGGTGGCGTGTGGTGAAAATGTCAGAGTAAAGACCGTAGGGATTGATGTTAATTAGTGGCTACAACGGTTTTATTTTATCCAGTCGCTTTTCTGTACAGTTTGACAGACGGGATAAGCCGGAAGGAATGGACGTTAGTCTATGGGGGGCTATTCACGGGACGAATGTGGATTAGATCGTTTCATCACCCACCTCATGGCACTTGATAAATTGTACAGAATTTGTATTGCTGGTATGTATGGTATGTTTAAACTCATTTCAGTATTAATAAAAATCTAACCATTTTAATTATAGTAAACAGAAAAAAAAATGTTACGTATTTGAAAACACAATCGCTTACAAATGGGTCACTAGAAGGTATGAAGGTATGCTATTTGGCGAACTATCTAGCTAGAAGATTAACGCTAGACGTAAATCAGAGACCTCGAATTTTCATTGTTTTTGAGCCATTCTGGGCTTAGTCCAAGCAATGAAACTTGTTATGTAAAGGTGGCATTCCGTTCTTAGCGACCGCAACGCGCGACCACAACTTAACGATCAGGAGGCCTACTGTTTAGTATTACATAATTTATATGGCGCTAAATAAATGCCGCGACCGAGACGCGCGACCGGTACGAACGAACATTGAAATAGTAATAATTTTCATTTCTTTTTACAGATTTATAAGTTGACCATTGCAATTAATAAAAAGGTAACATAGCAATTTAAAAAATGTTCCTTCGTTTACTATTTTACTATTCATGTTTGATTTATAGTATTATAATTATGTAAGTGATTGCGTTATTTTATATTTATTTTTACATATTCCGAAAAGAAAATCCCAGAGAAGAGTGGCAAGACTCGAAAGTTCGATAAAACGCTATACATCAGAATAAAGGTCCAAGCTTCGTCCTAACTTACCCAACACGACTACCGAACCTATAGTAAACTGTACGAAATAACCAACAATGACATATTTCTTCGTCCCGCGAATCTTCCAAATAAATTCTGCACTAGTAAATCATTTCAACATTCCCAACTATTTCCACCTGCAACTCTGCCATAGGTTCCTATTATTTAATTCACAAAACGTCGGCCGTTCGTTACAAATTCCATAACAGTAATTAATAGTCCGTTCCAGTCTTGGAGCTGGGTGTTTGTTTTCGCACGTCATCCCTTGCTTGACGACGGTTGTTGTTTGATGTGAGATGATTATAGGCTATTTAAAATTTATAGAGTGCCGATAATACTTTTTAGGAGTTAAATAGTTACGCAAATGTGATCTTAAAAAAGGTCACTAGATAATCATTAATAATCATAACATAATTTCATAATTAAATATCATCGTAAACGCATAAATTTAAGTTAATAATGTATTGTTTTCTTTATGTGTGTGCTTGAGTAGTAAATAAATGTATGCATAATTATGCCTATTAACAATATGAATGAATCAGAAAATTAAGAGGAAATAATGATTTAAATTTCATTTACTATAAGAATTAAAATGAATCAGATCGAAGAACTTTTTTTTGGAGTTGTTATGTATTCAAAAATTTCTTTATTTTTTAAGTGTAAATTCGTTCCAACAAAAAAATTTTCCTTGGTTTAAATCAGAGCTCTTAAATACTAGAGTAGCTTGACAGCGAAATGAGTGACGTGAAATTTAAGCCTCCGTCTTCCACTCTCGCTGACGATGCAGTAAAGTCCAAAATATTTTACGACCGCTGGCCCGGTATTAAGTTCAGCAATTAATTCCCCTTTATTTTGTGGATAGTTGATGACCAACCCTTAATTTATCGAGTTTCATCTTTGTTTAAGTGTTGTATTCTGTTACGTAATTTGTATGAATTAAATTAATTGAAATTGCTTGGGCGAGAAAAAAATATTAACTTATACCGTTCGAGGGATCCAATTAAAATTTTGCTGCCTTTTGATAACGTAGTTCTTGGAATAAGTAATGAATTTATTCGTGATCACGTCTATATTAGTCTATCGAGAATAGAAGCTTTCACTACACATAAATTATTTATATTTTGGGTTGAGTGTGGGTAGGTAAATTTTTTCTATAGATATAGATATCAAGGACGTTTTTCCACTTCAGATATGGTATGTTGTATATTATACAATACATGGTTTATGCCTACAAATAGACTAAAATGTTTATAGACTAAAATGTTTATACAAATAGACTAAAATGTTTATAGTTTAATTCTGGATAAAAAAAAAACAATAATTTAAAACAATAATTAAATTTACAGAGTATAGCAAACATAAATGTTAAAAGCTGTTTAAATGTTAAAAGAGTGTACACGTGTCCACTCTCTTTATTTGATAAATTTTATTTGCGTTTAAGAAGATAGTAGTACCTAATAACAAAATCTTAGACGTAATTAATGACAGCAAAAATGGTTTTCCGAAAACCGCGGTAATAGATGAAGTGGTACTATTCTTAGTACCTACCTACTTAAAAGATAACATTAGCCTTTAAAATCCTTTCCATCAGCGTTGAGTTTTTAATCAAAAAAGTTATCGCATTTTGTAAAACTTCATAATCCACAAGAACAATATCTATCTTAGGAACAGCAGCTGAACAAACCTGAACATAACTGTCGGGTGAAGGAGTAATATTCTTAATAAGCTAGAAAATGAGATAAGAGTGCATTCTCTGATAAGCTTGGAGAAATTCATATAAGATACCACTAGCTTTTCAAATGCTTTGCTTTTGTGTTGTGTTTCCAACGGTATTAAATAGCCAAATTAAATTATAGGTAATATGTGTTATTCTGGTGTATAAACTATATTAATCTAATGTGAATTGTTCAACAATATTTATATTTAAGGATAAAGAAAGAAAAAAAAATCATATAGTAATACGAATTTAGTGTTAGTTTTATCAGCTGTCATGGTTAATTATTCTTTGATGAATTAAATTAGGTTGTTTTTTCCACGACCTTCGGAACGAATGTGGAGTATGCTCCCATTTAGCTAAGACGGCTTTGGTACTTCAAAATAAGGAATTGAATGGAATTGAATTGAACACAGTCACTCGTGGTAGAAAGCATCTTGGATATTTCCGATAACGACCTCCTTGTCTAGATACATTATATGCACGGATAGTAGCATAAGGCGACTATATAAGTTACTCCGTAGCTAGACAGGGATTTTCTTAATCTTCGAAACGGGTTACCATTAGGGCTACAGCTTATTACCCACAGCTGTGCGTTCGGGTCGAAAAAACAAGAGTTACTTTCCCAATTAGTATCCGTAAACCTCATTTCCCCACAAAGCTAAAACTTTGATCTTATATTGCACATTTTGTAGAACTTTTCTACAAATTCGCGGCACAAATGAGATGTTTCTACAAAACTTTTTGCGAAATGGTACATATTCAGGTAGGTACTTTTTGTTTAAACGTTTCCAAAAAGTTTATACAGTCTGTTTGTTTTTGGATGAGCGGTTTTTACAAGCTTTTATTTAATTTTAAGTTAATTTGTTTGTGTGTTTGTTTAGGTCAAAACTCAGGATTGAATCACTCGTGGAAATGTCGGCTCTTTTATAAGTGATTTGAGTTAGGGACTAAACTGACATTTATTTTTCTTGAGTTTAGATTTTTGCCACAGTTTTGTTCACGTTATTGGATTTCCCGTGAGAACTAGGTTCCAATTTTGCGATTGTAAACTATAAGATTTGCAACACGAAAAGTAACGCATGTTATTGTGACTTATCAAGCTATAAAATAAATAATACTGTTGCACAACCGAGACTTTAATAAATATTCTGTGCTAAGTCGGCCATTTCTAGAAGCGATAATATTCAACAAAACGTATTGGAGATACTGATTGAAGATAATAGGTACCTACTAGAGGTCTAAAGTCTACCGTGTTTTGCACAGGAAAAATAGCATACAGTTTTTCTGTCACTTTCAAACCAACACAAATAGTTTGAAAGAAAGAACAAATGAATGGTAGCTGAATCTGACTTACTTGGCACTTTGGGGCACTACCTTAGTGTTGTTATCCTCTTACCTGAAAAAAAAACATAGGTTTTATAAAATATTAACTGACCTGCCCACGGCTTCGCCCGCATTCCCATGTTTTTTCACCTTTTGAAGCTTCCCTGGGCTACTACTACTATTTACAAATCAAAAGCACCTAAATCGACCCAGTTATTGAGTTTTAAAATATAACGAAGAGTGGAATTGATATTTATATTTTTTACAGTTACTGAGTATGTTACAGTGAACTTCGATCCTTGCCATTTTACTAAAACTGACTTTATGTAAACCCAAGATATTTCTTGAGTTTAGAACTCAGTCTTTGTACTTAAAATGAAATTCCACGCCGTTTTCACGAACGGATGGAGCGTTTTATGTAAGGGGCCGTCCATTAATCACGTGAGGTCGTTTTCCTCATTTTTTGACCCCCCCTCCCCCCTGGTGATATTTGGTGAGGTTTGGGACCACACCCCCCCTCCCCCCCATGGATCACGTGTATTTTTTTGGAAGTCTATGTAAATACAATTTTGGACTGGAAAAAAATATTAAAAAAATGAAGTTTTGATTCGAACATCAGTTACCTATTGTATTTGCAATAAAATTAATGAATAATTAATTAATGTTGTCTTCTTCCCACGGAGTTGCAAAACTTTCATTTAAGGTTACAACTAGTAAAGCTTCTTCTTCACTGGCAGTTGTTTTTGGCAAAGAGGTTTGTGACATACGTATTAACTTCGGTTTCGTCAACCCACTCGGCACCATCATCCTCGCGCACTACGCAGAGAACCTTCCTCCCTCCTCGCGCACTACGCAGAGAACCTTCCTCCCTCGTCGAACAGTTTTAGTTTCGTGGGCAGTTTGGTGCCCATGGCACTCTTTTGCTCTTTTTTTAGTGCTGAAGTACTGCCCACACTGCTGACAAATTCTTTCCATAAGAAGCTTACGATCCTTTCTGCAGGCTAGGGCAATACAGGTCATAAGGCATTCTCAGAAATAGCGCATTTTGACAAAAAAAAATTAATACACGTGATGTCTAACGAGACCCCCCCTCCCCCCTCGTGATGTTTCGTGATGTTTTCCGTACCCACTCCCCCCCCTTTTGAGCCTCACGTGATTAATGGACGGCCCCTAAAGCATTAAATAATGATGAAGTAGTGGAGATTTCGATGAATAGTCTCAAATATGACTAAAAAACTATAATGTAATAATATTTTACAAGGTTTGGCATTCGTAGTAAGTTAAGCGGGATTATAGCAAGTTTCGTTTACAGCCAAATCTTATCGAAGTAAAGATTAGTTAAACAGAAGACTCGAGGTCACCGCTTTGCATAATAAGGCATTATCGTAGCACTGGCCAAATTTATCTCGTTATACCCCAGTACCTCTCAGCACGACATCGTCCCGACTTTCAATAGATAACGACTGATGTTTGAGCTTGGTAGTGATACAGACAGACACGCGATCGTTAGCTAGTTCTTATTCATCATTTCCACCGTGTCCAATCATTTCACCACTATTTACGTTCCCACTGCTGGGACACAGGGACTGACGAGAGATTAGGTAGGTGTTCATTCACCGGTCAAATTTATAACAATGATGATGATTGTTTGAACAAGGGTAACCGTTTTACAGTGTAAATTATGCTGAGCTTAGAGAATGTTACAAGTAAATGGATCTATTAGAAGATAGGTACCAATCCCTCCTTGAAACTTACAAAGCTCTTAGTAAAGGTAAATAATTGGAAAAGTTTTTGGTTGATCAATATTCTTTAATTAGGTGAATTTTGTTCGGTACTCAGAGGAAACAAGATTTGTAACTTCAATTCCCAAGCTCGGTGAAAATAATTCAGTTCCTATGAAATTAAAAAGTTTTCTTGAGCAACTATTTCTATGAATTTTAACATTCAAGAAAATGGTATAGAAAAAATTGCAAGATCACAACGTAACCTTGATCCTCGAGTGGTGGTCGAACCCAGTGGGTTGGAAGGATTTTGTAATTTTGTCTATACCATTTTCTATTAAAAAGCTTAAGCGAGTCAATCACTATATAGGACATAGGATAGGCTATTTACATTTTTACTCAAGTTTATGATAAAACATGGCAAGACGTGGCCACCATACAAATACAATTTAATGCGGACAGAGTTGCGGGGACAGCTAGTTATAAATATTTTTATCTTCATCTGCCTTTAGTTCGTAATCTCAGCGTATCTAAATGTTAACTAGACCTATCCTGGAATGTAATTATTGTGAGTCCAAGTGCAAACTATCCGGCCAGGTTTACCCGTATTTACCCTAAGTTCGGACAAATACAAGCCAGTTATTGGTTCATGTTTGTTCGAGAAAGTTCCGAACTAATTTCAGATATTCTGGAAGTTAGTTTCATCTCGATTGTAGGTGGCAAACTTAATTGTTATGGCCACGTATGGCTTTCCAGTTTCTATGGTTTCATGAGTTGGCATTATATTTTTATTACAGGTAAAGCACACAGTAAAATTTATTGAAGGAAATAATATTATATTTATAATAACATTATTAATAACCACGCCACCGAAACGACGTGAAAGAAATCTTCTAATTTCATAATTAATTTTAGTTCTACTTTATTAAATATTTTTCCAATAAGTACCAAAATCCTTCAAGCTCATTACTAATTCACTCAATGTAATACGAATAAAACGGAATACCTTAAACCACCTGAATCCAGTAAGTAGACATCTAGACATTTGCCGCAGCTGAGTCCTTAAGTAATAGCTTCCAAAATACTTGCTTAAATTGATTGAAATTAACATATAATTATATCAATATTATATACAATACAATACTCTCTTTTGCCAACCAGGGTCACTAGCCTTTGGTTGTGAATCCCGTTTGATGGAATGGAAGAAATGGTTGGCAACATTTGAACTCATAAATTCGCTAGAGTACCCTGTTAGGCGCCAATAAAACAAATCTACATGCATGCAAAACACGCGGCAAAATTCTGTGTTTTGATGTCGTTTGAGAAAATAATTCGGAAATTGTCTGCATCAGCGCAATCGCACTTTTTACGGCAGGTTAACTTCTAAATAATAATAACGATAGATAAGTTAGTATTAGTAGTCTCAGCCGACGGCCACGATGTGGCAAAAGGTAGGCCGGCCTATTAGGTCAAAAAACCCTCTAAATTCTGTGATGGAGTTTTCGAGAAGAAAATGGAAAAAAAACACCCGTAATACTCCAAATGACGAAAAAATATAGTATTGCACAAAGAATTTCCCGAACAAATGTCGAGGCTTAGAAAACCACACACAAAGCCGCGGGTTACAGCTAGATCAAGTTAAAAACGTGTTAAGAGATTTACAACGCAGGCAGATCATTAATCTCTGTATTCAGACCCAGACGGCGAGATCAAAGGGCCTTGGATGAGCGGCAGATAAAGAGAAGAGAAGAGTAACGATAGCAAAGAACGGGAGCCATCAATTTACTACAGTATTTTTTTAATTAGACTATCACGATTGTTTTATGGCTATAGTATTTATTCTTATAATTACAATTATTTACAGAAAGTATTTACATTATGATAATTAAAAACCTTCGAATCCTAGGACTTGGTTATGATGATTGGCTAAAGGTAAATTGCTCAGAAGTGATGGTTTTAACATTGTTTGTTAGTGTCGGGTTTACACGAATGCTAGTTTGAAAATAAGCTCACTGTCAAATGGTTACGCATGTGGTCCAATGGTCAAATGGTGGTCCTTGCTAGTAAAGGCGTCGTTAATGAAATATGCTTATTTATCGCGATGGCCAAAGCCGTAAGCATGGTGATTATACATACCGAATCACCAAAGACCTAAATGCGTATTAGAAAAACTCGTACCGCGTTGTAAAACGTTAGATAAAATATCACAAAATTCTTGTAAAAATATTTAAAATATTTAATCGAAAGACATCATGTCGTTTATTTTTGTGAATGAAACCAAGCTTCATCGCACATCGTAAATTAATTCTGTTGAAACATATCAATACTTAATTTAGATTTTTGCATAACTAAAGCATTATTCGAATACCTTGCTTACCTAATATGAACATGAATACTGAACCAGTTTGCTTACGGCAAGACTATTCATATGCGTGTGGTTTTACACCTCCATAGGCCCTTAGATTTTATGATGCGCAATCACACACATGAAAATTTAAATTAATCCATCGAGGTGAGATATCAAATAAACATTGTGGTGGTCATGCCGGCATTATAATGAGACCTTGGACGTTCTATTGATTTTTAGAAGTTACATAGGAACTACAGCTTGCTGGCATAATACAAGTTTTATTTTTCATACTGCTCTATAATAACTCTTACAACTAAACTGTATTCTCTTGTCTTCGACATGATCATTATCTATATTACGTCTCACAAAACCTCTTAAGACATATATTGTGTTCTATGTGTTCTATTGGGGAGATCTACTAGGTACGATTGTATATGGGTTGTTATTATAGATCTTGCGGGAATTGATTTATACCAACGCGCCACAATTCGCTTACTTACCAGGTTTGGTGATTACAGTAGGTTAGTTATGTAGTAACTGCTGTTCGGAAAAATGAGTAATGCTTATTTGTTAGATAAAACCAACTATTTTTCTCGGAATGTCATGGACTGCGAGGACACGGATCACGTATGATATGTAAGCATTATCCAACAATTTATAAGGTTTGTGACGATGAGAGTCAGAAATAAGTTGTATTAGTAACGTAATCTTGAACTCAGATTTCCTTCGCATGAATGGACAAAAAGTCAAGATCGGTCAAATAGCGTTCAAGGCTGATTGCCTCAGGTTGATAAAATGTTTCATTAGCCTGAATAATTAGTTTTGTTTTTATATTGGTCAGAGCGGTCACGCGTGTCAAGGTTTTTATAAAAAAACGCTTTGGGCTGAGCGATCAATTAATGAACGTTAATGGATTGCTAAAAAATACATCCTAATTTATTCTGAAAAGCATTTTAATTATCGTAATAACTAATGTATACCACAGCCCAAGATAGCCTAGTGGATTAGCTCTTTGAAGTGGCAATGTACGAGGACTTTTTGACGTTATGGTTGTTATGATGACGATGATGACTAGATACTCTATTTATCCATTATAATGTATTTTAAACAATGTCTTTATCAGTGTTTAAAATACATATATAAATTTAATATAATATTAGCAATCCATTAACGTTGATAAGTACCCTGTGGGTAAAACATTATGAGTATTCAGCATTGATTATAACAAATAATTAAAACACATTAATTTTCTGGTTGAACGTGCTAATTTCTTCAACTAATGGTTTTTATCCACAATATTTTAAACAATGTAAATAATGTTGATAAGTATCCTGGGGACAAAACATTAATGAGTATTCAATGAGCATTGATGATATCAAATAATTAAAACAAATTATTTTTCTCTGCTTGAATGTGCTAATTTTTGGAGCTACTGGTTTAAATAATATAATAAATAACAGTTAATGCCGACCATAGATCCAATATTTTAAATGAAAAACATTTTCTTCACTAAGTAACAACAAGGCAAATAATGGGATTCTTAAAATCGAAGTATTCCCATCAATGCTTTTCTTCAAAGCTTTAACTATAGTTTTACAAACTTAGTTTAATTACCCCCGAGGTTCAATATAAATTCCTCTCGGTTTAACAAAAACTCTGAAGCTCGGATATTTCATCCCGAACTATTATTAACTTTATCAGAGTTAGATCGCTAGAAATCACCCCTATCTAGGGGTTTAAGTTTAGAACAGACGCTAGCGCCACCTTATCCTAAAACATGATTGTATCACGACTCAAGCTACAAAATTCATAAAGTAACAAGTAGGTATTTATAGATTTTTATAAAATGTAATGTTCATACTTTTTGTTATGTCTGCTGGACAGAGTTAGGGGAGGCCTATGCCCAGCTGTGGGAAAATTAAATATTGATCTTCTGTAAACACTTATTACGACTTTATCTGAACTTCATGAACTCTTCATTATTATACTAGCTTTTTCCCGCGGCTTTTTGAGAGAAAGAGAAAGAAATGCAGCCAAAGTCACACACCACCACTCCAACTATATCCATTTAAAATTAATTCTTAAATTTTTATGTTAATTTAATTAAATTCCCAACGTGACCTATAATTTAACTATAAGCAATTGACATAAAAGTGGTTTTATAAATAAAAAAATATTTCAAGAAACAAATAAAACCAACTTATTATAAATTATACACTCAACTCATTTCGTGTCTTGATACGAGTATAAAGTAATATTGAGAGTACAAATTAAATTGCCTTAAAATAAAATGCAAACGTATTTCCTGAAAGCGATATTCTTATTGCACTTGCAATGCAAAGTAGACAAGTTCCAATTATGTATGGAATAAAATATTCCGAAATGACACCCTGTTGGGAAACATGCCTTTCCTCTTTCTGTAAAACGAATATTTTTTATTTATCTCATCATCATCGTAATGTTTGAGCCGTGTTGGCTAAGTGGGATCACACTCAACTTTCATTCCGAAGGACGTAGGTGCAAACCCCGCCGCGCACATCTGATTTGAGTTCTTGAAAAATTATGTGAGTTTTAAAAACACGTGCTCTAATGATGAAGGCAAACCTCGAGAGGAAATCGGCATGCTCCGAGAACTTTGTAAAGTTTGAAGGACTTGTGTCTTTGTCATTCACCAACCCGCACTTGGCCAGCGTGGTGAATTAATGCTTAATCTCTCTCGTGAAGAGAAAGTCCATAAGTCCCAAAACCGATGGGTTTTGGGTTTGAGTGACATTAAGCCGTTTCGTGTTCACTTATAGAGGGGCAAGTTTTCAGCTTGCCTCAAAATACCTACCCAAAATTGGTGCTTCCTGACCAGAAGACGAGTAATATTTTGTGAGATATGCTAAGTTCCTACACCAAGCTTTTGCAATTTTGTTCTCATTAAACAAATAAATTAGTTCATAGAAAGCGAAGAAACTGCACTTGAAAGAATATGCTCGAGAGGTTTGCAATTTCATTTACAAAGCTAATCCGTGAATACAACAATGACAGCTGCTAGATACCAAAGCCACTTGCGCGATAAAGAAAATAAATATTCCAGTGTAATTCTTGCTGCGAAGTCGCTACTAACCTTTACGGAGAGAATAAACTCATAACTAGATTTTCGTCCCCATCGCTCGATAAAGAAGGAATTTCAGTTACTTTGAGACGCATTTATTTATTTATTATTGAAGGCAGTAAGGTGTGATATAAGAATATGTGGCTTACGAATAGTACATAGTACCCCAAGAGTTACCGTGGGTCATACCGACTGTGGGATTTATATACAGAACACTAAACTAAGAAAGTAGGTAACAAAAAAAACAAAAAAAATATCAAAAAGTATCAAAGTGAAGTAAAGTAAGGTGAGATTGTGAAATACTTTCTTTGTGAAAGTATTTTACAATCTCACCTTACTTATCTACATTTGTAATTTTTGTAAACAATTTTGACCCAAATCTATATTTCTACGAGATAAATGGCCTGCTAATTTCCAATTGTGTCGTATTTATTATTGACACTAGTCCTTAGCCGATAGAGACCCAGCATAACCTTCTTCATCACTTTGAACTGAGCGAAGCAATGTGGTGTAGGTACCAACGTCACTCAATGACTCAATACCTAACTATTTAGAGATAAGAAAATAGAATTATATTTTATGGAATGTAATGTAATACCTAAGTATCAGATTACAAGATAAGAAAATACAATTAGATTTTATTAAGAATAAAATCTAATGAATATCAGGTTTCAAGGTAAACCGACAGAGATAAGGAATAATAAAATAATCTGTATTTAATTAATTAAGAGGTAGAATTTTACTATATAAACCCATGTCTTCTATCAATAAATATTCATTACTGATTCAGAAGTCATTCAGTATTCAACCAGCTACAGTCGTGTTAATTACCTACTCCTCCTACGAACCAGTCTTCACTTCAGCAATATCACACTTTTTTAAAGTAAAGTTTATCTACGAAAGCAAGTATATTAACAAAACAAAAGGCAATTAACAACATTGTGCAAATTAAACTGCAAAGCCAATTTCTCGCTATTTGTAGAGGAAATTAAGTAAATATGCTGCATTCATATCAGAGAGACAGAATAAAACAATATTAAATAGAACGCGTTTTGTAATGCAAGAGACGAGGTAATATTATTCTCTATTACTTTTTTCGCAGAACCAGAAATGAGAATTTCGTAATCACAATCGGAATCATTCCTCCCCCACACTTTTGAGCATTCAATCAAATGGAAGCGGGAGGCAGAGTATTTTCTATCTGCAGAAGATTGCCACCTGGATGGGTATCGAGTTATCGCAAACAAACTAAGTTTAACTAATGTTTTTTTTTTTAACTCAACTTTCTTCGATGACCAAGAAAAATGTATCGAACATAGCGAGCGGCGATCAAGTGACTTCATTCGACAAAAAATTTTAAAGAGATATATTTTGATGTCTATAGATTCAATCTGCTTACAGTTACCATTTTAAATTATAACTATGGAGTAGCGGCTTTGTGGAGTTTAAAGGACAGAAGGACAGAAGGAGGAGGTTATTATCACTTACTTCCACTTGGCTATCTTGGTGAAGTAAAGCTAGCAGTGGGAACGTTAAAAAGGGTGCTTATGCAAGGAGACTGCTCCTTTTGGAAAGAATATCTAAGATCGCACCCTATGTTGATATGTCAGATGTGTTATCATTTGCAGAAATAGAAAGCATTTTATATAATGTTCTTCGAATGTACCGATATCTTTCGCGACAGCAAACTTGGAAAGAAATGAGACGTTTTTATTTTGTCTTCCAAGAATTCGTTATGGAAAGCCAAACGAAATAGTGTCGTACTCGACGATATATCAATCAAGTCATGTCCTAGAAGAATTTAAAGAAGTATTTAATCGTGTTAATTAAATAAATTATATATTTGCTTAGTTAGGTACAACTTTTGGCAATGTACACAAAAACATTAAGTTTTGTTTGTTTTTTTTTTGATAATTGAGAGACTTTTAGTAATCACTGTCCTAATAGTGTAATGTAATAGTACGTAGTAGCAATCTGAAAAACCACCACTTTGATAATGGTACCTAAACCTGGAAATGTAAGCGAAAACGAAAACACTTAATATAAAAGAAGGCAGTTCCAACAGAATAGGTCGAATGAAAAGACTCAGTTTGAAAGAAAACTCTTGAAAGAATACATAAAAATTTGAAAAGCTTAACAGTTTTCCGTGAAAATAAAGAATTAGTGAGTATTCTAAAGAAGCGTGGAACGAAAAGTAATTTAAGTTTTTTTTTTTGCTTTTGCATTTTGAAAATGAGAATCTACTACCATTATTATGTAGCTGAGCAGATATTGCGGGGATTCTCTACAGAAAACGAAGTCATGACTTAATAACTATGTCTAGCACATTAAGTGCTGTAATGTAACATAGTGTAACATAGTGTGTCACACGGCCAACATTTAGGCAGTACAGTGTATAGGGAAAAAACAGTAAGGGATACTACTACTCTATGCTCGCCTCAAGTGTTTTTTTTAAATAATTTGTTCAATACCATTGTTTACTTTAAAAGTAATTATTAAAGTAAAACAATGCAATCAAAACACGCATTTCCCAAAAAACAAGTAAAAACCACTTGAAAAAAAAAAACGCTTGAGTGCCTCTGTTACACTCTGTTTAGTTTAAAAATATGCTTTTTGCCAACGAAATTAATTGCGAATTCTCGTGGACCAAGTTAAAAGTAAATTACAAGTGATTTCCTTTCGACTAATCTATGTTCAAGGTGCAAAACGAACGACAAGACATTAAAAGCTCCGATTTACAGTCTTAGTGCTATCGCCTTTTAAAAGTTTCTAAGCCAATTTCCTCTCTTAAACCATTGTATTCCTTAACTTTTCCTATTTGCTGTAAAACTTTAGCGGATACTTTGATGTTACTTGCCGATATTAACGTCATAAAAATTTAAGCCGTGTAGCACACTGGACTTTAATTTCGAAGGTCGTGGGTTCAAACCCCGCCGTGCACCTCTGATTTTTCTTCTGGAAAAACTATGTGTGCTTTAAAACACGTGCTCTTACGGTGAAGGCTAACATCGTGAGGAAACCGGCATGTTCTGAGAACTTTCAAAAGTTCAAAGGATATGTGTTATTTACTAACCCGCACTTGGCCAGCGTGGTGAATTAATGCCTAATCTATCTCGTCAAGAGAGAAAGTCCCTGTGACCCAGCAGTTCGAGATTTGAAGGTTCCAAATTCCATTTTATAATTTAAATTTCACGTTTGTATTCACCAAGAGACAGAATAGAAGCTTAGTTCAATACTGATAGTGTGATCATGATATTCATGATCCCTCATTATAACTTTTCTAGATACAGCCTACGACTTTGTCTGAAAGATATATATTCCCGCGGTAAAAGTAGCCTATGACATTTCCTGGTTATCTATAACTATATAGCCATATAATATTTCATAAAAAATCTGATTATTAGTTCTGGCGTGAAAGCCTACATACAGAGTAACTTTCGCATTTATAATACTCGTAAAGACTAAGAATTAATTACGTAGATACACAATCATCCTTCTAAGTACATACTTTGTTATTAAATCTTTGAGGAAAAAAAAAAGTAAAATGAAAACGGCAAAACGAAATTAAAAAGGAACATAATGGAATACTCCGTAATGTACAATAAAATTATCATGTAATTTTAACAACAAACAAGAGTTTTTGTAGACATGCAGAGCCCCCACGTTACTTATTTAGAGGTAAAGAAATTATTTGTAGGCGATTTTAGACAAGGGTTTTGGACAGGGCTGTGTGGTTTTCCCTTCCACATGGTGAATTCTCAACCTCTTGGAATATACCAACCGACTTAGTTAGAAAGGTGGACACTATTGAATTCATTTTTATAGACTGGCTTAGCTGACTGGAACCATAGACATAATATCTGAGATGCATAAGGTAAAAATCCCTAGTTAGGGTGTTAAGAATCCCGGTAAATTATTAAAGGCGAAACGTCGAGAGTGTTTTAACTCCTTTGTAAATACGTGAGTAATTCCCGTTGTTATAAAATGATGTTGATGATGTCATACCGCTACTCGTAAGTCATCACATCTCACTAATACTATCGAATTAGTATTGTAACTGGCAGCTTGTAATTACTTAAACAGTAGTCACGATAATACTCAATCGTATTATTTAACGTGAGGACTTATGTATGCAAATGAAAGTTCGTTCGTGTGATTTAGCTTCATAATTAATTCACAATTCCCCCTACCCGCGTTTCTGCTAATTACACGAAGTAATTTAGCGTATTTTGCAATCCTTGTGTAGCTTTACAAAACCACTTTGCTATTTTTATGTTCTTTTGGGTGTTTTCTACACGCAAAAATAACATACTAAACAAAATCACTCGTATTTACGTTCCCACTACTGGGACACAGAAACTTTTATTGACAAGAATTGTCTTGCCAAAATCTTGCTCATACATTTCTTTCGGAAAATTAAAAAGGTAAAGAAACTTTACCTTCGGAAAGAAAGTCGAGTGTGCTCTAACTTAGCAAACTCTGTGAGAATAAGATATTGTTCGCAATCTTTTTATCAGTGAAATAATGTTTAAATAAGTAATAAGTTTCAAAATCTGTAAGAAAAAAAGCCTCTTCTCTCCAAGTACCTTAAAATTACATAATCCAACGACAACAACACACCCATGCTACAGGACGTAATAGTACCGAGGACATTATTAACTTATAGGCACTGTAAAAGCAGGAATGTAAACTTTTTCTAGAAACTCGAGGTTCAGTAACAGCTCTTACTCACGCTAGCTACTTGCGGAGAAATTCAAGATGTAACTTTTATTTTATGCGGCGAAATTGTATTTTAGTTAGGCGCTGTAAAAATATTATATTTGCAAAGTTACAACTTAAGAATTAAATATTGCTAGACGATTCACACAGCAACTGTTAATATATAATTAAAGAAAAGAAGAAATAAATCTACTGATTAATTTTAGATGTTTGATAAAACCATTGAATAGGATTTTAAACCCGTTGGTATTCATACTCGACTTTTCAAAATTGTGTAGAATTCGTTATGCAAAGTAAACGTATTACAAACTGAAGTATATTTAGTTAACATAATTGGAATAACATTGGGTCAAAGACATTTTCAATTTCTCCATAATTGCGTACCTGCATGCAAGTAGACTACAATAGTACAATAGCTCTATTATTTATGAACTTTTAATAATAGGTAAAGGATATTAAGTTTGTTCTCATAATTCTATTCAAATATTTGAGGCTCTTCGAAATGGCATTGGTTTAATGATTTTAGAGATTCTATGTTACGGTAAGTTTCATATTATCTGTTTATTATGTTTAGAGTGGTTTATTTTGATTAGTATGGCAAATCATAAAATAACTCGTATCGGTCATTATAACAATAAAATAAAAATGTAATCGTAACTACTTCAAAAAGTTACATTTACAAAGTTGTTGAATTTTGATGATACCTATTTAAATGGCTTGACTTTAGTTATCAGAAACTCTATAGCTAAAGAATGTTTGTTTCCATATCATACTCGTTAATGAAGTACCCGAACATTCCTCAATTCAGCTAAATGATGGATGAGGTGTCACGGAGTCACAGTAACTCTGTCGACGTCGCGTGCCTACTATTCCTATCATAAAGATAGAGCTGCCAAAATTCACCGATTTGACCTCTGCCTCGTCGTAATAAGGTTGACACATTTCGACGTGCCACGTCGTAATCTTGGTTTGATATGGGGCATGTCATGAGCAAGGTAAGCCTTAAATGTGAATCTTTTCATGAGGACGAAGGCACTCGTAATGCTGAAACGTCTTTATGGTTACGCAAGGCGAAGTTTTTACCCAAGTTTAAGACACTTTTATCACGGATATAAAGTGACGTCAAGGTACATAGTTACATTTTTACGCTTTGGACGCTTTGTGGTTTGCAAAGTTGTGGGTAACGCAAAAATAAATATATTTGGACATTTTATACAGCAGTTTTATCCTTATTTTATTTTATCTAGCACAGTTGTAGGCTTGAAACTTGTGCTACGGGTGCTTGATATTTGATATGCATAATACGATACGTTATATAGGTATTTAATAACCTCCTCGCATTCGCGTTGCAGAGATCTTCATGACATCAGATTTAATTAAAACTAGATGAAAACCCGTCTTAGCTCGGGTGAAATTTGACGAAATTCTCCATAATCCGAATTTTGCGGATAAAGGTGGTAGACTTAAAATCAATATTTTTTATGTTTTGTTTTTCATTCGAATCTACCGTATCCCTTGACGAAATAAGTGCTGAAACAAGAAGCAAGCATACCATTTATGATCACACTGTTGGGACACATGAACTCTATTGACAAAAGAATTCTCTCTCTCTCTTGAAATCAGGTCCTAATTTACCATGCTGACCAAGTACGAGTTGGTGAATGTTATAAGTATGCGCTTTATATTAAAAGAAATGCAGAATATACCGGTTTCTTCACAATGTTTGCCTTCACCGTTACAAAAACAGGAACAAACATACAGGCAATAACAAATCGCAACATAAATGTTCGCGGCGCTTCACTGTCCTGTACAACATGAGTTCTTGGTGTTGTATAAATCATCCGCGATAGATTGTGAAGGACCATTTGTCAGCAGCCGCCGTAGGGCACGCGATGTGTTGAAAAGCAAATTCTAAATGAACCGGAACGTCACTCGCTGCGTCAGTGTTAAATGGATTCCGACAAACTCTTTGCGTGCCGTTTTGCAATGCAGAACATAGTGCACATTGTATAGGTACCTACCGATAGGTAATTTTAGGGTTATGGTGTTTATGTTTCCCGGTCAGTGTAGTTTAAATTCTACACTTCAATATTCTAAAACTTAAGATTATGAGTATTTATGACATACAGTGTTTTTAATGGAAACTGTCTATCCTTTGATCCATGGTAAATCTATACTAATATTATAAAGCTAAAGATTTGTTTGTTTGTTTGAACGTGATCTCAGGAACCGCTGGTCGGATTTGCAAAATTCAGTGTTGGATAGTACATTTATCGGGAAAGGCTATATATATATATATATATATATGTCGTGGAGAGAGATGTATATAGGATGTCGAGGAGTATGTGTTTATCAGGAGGGCTTCTAATTGGTTATGACGTCACCAGGTCTAACGTCACAGTCGTCTTCATGTTCATAATAAAACCACAACGAAACGTCCATTATTTATTCCAATTAACAATGTTTCGGTCAAACTACTCTGAATTTACGACTACTCGAACAAGAATACATTTTTTACTAACAAAGCACTGTTCCGTCCAACGGCTCAAACAAGAATGATATGCTAGCTCGGCCGACGGTCGTATTTAAAGGAATTAAAGCGGTCTGAACCAGTTTTTCAAGTAACAGGCCCGGCGAGGCGCCTCAACCCGTAGCGCGATGCGGCCGGTACAAACCGGTTCTGAGTCATATTTCAACCGATGTTCTTGTCTGCCCCGACACGGCCATGCTGATAGATGGTGCGCGCTCTGCACCAGTCGTTTTTCTGGAAAAGATGAAAAAGTTTCTCTGAGCTAGGTATCCATTCAAAGGTACACTAGCTGATAATTTGGTGCAAGGTTATTTGTTCTGATAATTGGATCTCAACCACCAAATTATCAGCGAAAGTTTAAAACATGGTACTTAGAATGTTTATTAGAAAAATGGATAAGGTAAGCTGACAGTGAGTGAGTTATTATTATTGTTATCAATGTTCATGTTCCACGTATTTACATTGTTTTATAATTTTATGGCCAATGCTTGCACTCCACGTACTTGCATGGTTATTAAGGTACTCTAGGAATTTCTCATAAAGTAACTCGTGGAAAGTCTCGCCTTAGTACTCGCGGAATTTCTTACCACTCAGTACTCGTGAATTTTTTTTTCAACGTTATACTCGGGGGATCTTCCTAACGATACACTCGCGGAATTTCTTACCACTCAGTACTCGTGAATTTTTTCATCGTTATACTCGGGGGATCTTCAACGATATACTAAGGGATCCTCTCAACGAGATACTCGTGGATTTTCTCATCGTGATATTTGTGGAATTTTTCGTAGAGGTTAGTAAAAGGTAGTTGTGTGTTTATGTAAAATCTACAGTTCGCCAAAAAAAAATTTTTTTTTTTCTTTTCTTTCTTTTGTTTGTTTGTTTTGGTTGCATATTGCTTAAAGTTTACGGTACTTGCCTAGGTAGAAGTGTTGCATGGTAGAACTACAGGATCGTATTCATCCGCCTACTCGGCCATACTGACAGGCAGTGCGCGCTCTGCATCTGCCTCGAAGGGGTCCTCGTAGTGCGGGAATGACTGACAGGCGGTGCGCGCTTTGCACCTGCCTGGTCTGCAACTGTCTGTAACAAAGAGAGTTGCTTTTGAGTTTGGTATCTGTTTACAACTCCATCGAGTTGAACAAAGTTTTAATGAAGAATAGGTAAGGTCTCGGAGGGTAAGAGTTCTGGGGAAAATTTATAAAAATGATCAACTTAACTTTGTTTCAGTCGGAGTCTTGCTCAGGCAGTCTAGCATGGGAGGTGGATGGCACGGGCTCGCTTGCAGTAGTGTTTTGAGGGCCTAGTGCATCGTCTTCTTCCACCAACACAGCCCTACTGACAGGCAGTGCGTGCTATGCATCTGCCTCTCGGAGTATATCATCAAGTACTCGTAGTGCGGAAGTGAATCTGTAAAAGAAACTTAATTAGTTCTTGAAGAATATTTCATAGAAGGGGTTCGTAGGAATTCTCATTGGAATTTTGATCCAATTATTGATTTGCTCGGCTTTTTCCTGATCAATTTGCGTTCCATCATTTATTTGATCACTTTATAAAGATGCAGGTAGTTTCAAAACTATGATCGTCTATTGTTTATTTGCTCGGCTAAGTCCTGACCGATTTGCGTTTCATCAATTTTGTTTTCATCACTTTTTAAAGATGCAGGTAGTTTCAAAACTCTGACGTCAGTATGATCCTCAATTGTTTGTTTGCTCGGCATCTTGGTCTTGGGTCAGTTTTTGCATCATTTTATAAAGACGCAGGTAGTTCCAAAAATATGTCGTCAGTATAGTTTAACTAAGCCATCTTCTTGGTCTTGGGTCAGTTTTTGCATCATTTTATAAAGACGCAGGTAGTTCCAAAAATATGTCGTCAGTATGGTTTAACTAAGCCATCTTCTTGGTCTTAGGTCAGTTTTTGCATCATTTTATAAAGATGCAGGTAGTTCCAAAATTTGACGTCAGTATCGTTTGCCTTCTTCTTTGTCTTGGTCTTGTGGCAGCGTACAGTCTCAAGGCTATCGAGGTTCAGATCTATCGAAGTTCGGATCTCACTTGTTCAGGTCTGTTATCCCACTTGTTCAGGTCTGTTATCCCACTTGTTCAGGTCTGTTATCCCACTTGTTCAGGTCTGTTATCCCACTTGTTCAGGTTTGTTATCCCACTTCTGATGTCGTGGAGAGAGATGTATATAGGATGTCGAGGAGTATGTGTTTATCAGGAGGGCTTCTAATTGGTTATGACGTCACCAGGTCTAACGTCACAGTCGTCTTCATGTTCATAATAAAACCACAACGAAACGTCCATTATTTATTCCAATTAACAATGTTTCGGTCAAACTACTCTGAATTTACGACTACTCGAACAAGAATACATTTTTTACTAACAAAGCACTGTTCCGTCCAACGGCTCAAACAAGAATGATATGCTAGCTCGGCCGACGGTCGTATTTAAAGGAATTAAAGCGGTCTGAACCAGTTTTTCAAGTAACAGGCCCGGCGAGGCGCCTCAACCCGTAGCGCGATGCGGCCGGTACAAACCGGTTCTGAGTCATATTTCAACCGATGTTCTTGTCTGCGCTGCATATATATATATATATATATATATATATTATATATATATATATATATATATATATATATATGCTATATATTGCAAACTAGACGTAAAAAACCGCAAGCGAAGTCGGCTAGTATCGATATATGTCTGTAAGTCGTTACTAAGTAATTCATTTCATTCATTCATTCATTAACAATGCTTTAATACAAATCCAACAACACACGATTCATATAATCAGCAGCAAATACAATGCAACATAATTAACTACGTGAAAACTCAAATGAATTTAACGTAAAACCAAATTATGTAGTTAATTCAATTGAGTGTAAAACCAACGCGTGAATAATTAGCTTATTTCAGAATAAAGTCGCTAAAAGCTGCAGCACTGGAATAGCTGAAGGTAAATCATCCTCCAGCTTAAGTGCACCTTACATCGAGCGACGCGACTAATTAAGTGGATTCTGTTCTGAGCTGGCAACTTTTAGGGTTGCCTACGGTATCAAGCTTGATCGTAAAAAAATAAAAAGCGATAGATGGTGCAATCAGTGCTTAACTGAAGATATCAGGTATGGGATAAAAGCTCTTACGTAACTCCTCGATAGCGTAGTGGTTAGCGCAACCAGGTCAAAACTGACCGGGCTCGGTTCGACTCCCACTCAAGGACCAAGATTACGTTGTGATCTTATAATTTTTACCATACCAATTTATAATTATTAATTAATAAACCTACAGCACAATTATAACAATAAACGAAGAGAAACATAACGCACACAATACATATTAATGTACAACACAACAAACAACGGATAAATCTATTATCTTTTGGTATTTTAATTACTCATTTTTAATTATTAATTTCCTTAATATTGTATTAAATGTTAACCCTAGAGAAGACCTCATATGGTTAGGTATTAAGAGATTAAGTATAATAAGATTAAGAAAGCTGCAACTATTTTACTGTTCGATTTCTTGAAGCAGAAAGCGAAGGAAGTTAAAAGCTTTCATTTCAGAGAACGCAGGCAAGTATGGCATTTTCAGTGCTCGTTAGTTTGTGACAATAAGTAGGTACTTCTCGGCAAGTCATAATAGTTTCTGTGAAATATTTACTCATAACAAATCACACTATTATAAAGGAAAAGTTTTTAGTTTCCCATAAGTTAGTCTAACTAAGGTAATAAATAGTCAATTGGTTATACATTCTGTCAAAAAAGTATCGGGAATGGATGATTTTTTAATGGTTCCAAATTCAAATTTTAGATTTTTTGTTGTTGCTAGATTGGCACAACTGTTTTCCATTTTGACGCGGAGTTTGAGTTGCGTCTGTCATTTATATTAAATACAGTGCTGTTTTTAGTTATATCATATCTAGTGTGTATTGCGAATTTCATAATGGACAAAAACATCGAACAAAGAGTTTGTCTTAAATTTTGTATCACCAATGGAATTTCGTGATCGGTGTCACTGAAAATGTTAAGAAAGCTTACGGGGAATCAAATTTATCTAAAACACGTGCGTATAAGTGGTACAAAGCATTCAAAAGCGGTGATGGAAGATTTGCCTCGCTCTGGTAGGCCATCAACCAAACCGTCAAAGTCTTGTTGACTGTTTTCTTTGACTATTGCGGTGTTGTGCACTCGGAATTGTTACTGGAAGGTCCAACGGTAAATAAAGAATATTATTTGAGCGTTGTGCGGCGTTTAAGAGAGCGAATTCGTCGAAAAAGGCCAAATTTGTGAAAAGACAATTCTTGAATTTCGCACCACGATGAAGCGCCTTCGCACAAGGCCATCATTGTGAACGAATTTTTGACCAAACACTCAACAAATACCATCGAGCACCCACCAAATTCGGCGGATATGGCACCAGCCGACTTCTTTCTTATTCCTAAACTCAAATTACCACTTCATGGCACCCGTTTTCATTCTGTAGAAGACTTATATAAGAATTCGCGGCGAGAGCTAAACTTAATTTCGGAAACAGCGTTTAAAAAATATTTTGATGATTGGATTATTTGTTGGCGTAAGTGTATCGTTTCTGAACGGGCATACTCTGAAGGTGATAAAATAAATTTGGATGAATAACAAAAATTATGTGTATTATTGATCTTTTCCCGGTACTTTCTTGACAGAGTAGTATATACATATAATAATATATTTTAAAATAAAAAAAATAAAATATTACTGGACAATTTTACACAGCGATATAATCTCCCCCGTGGTAAGCTCGAAGCTTGTGTTACGGGTGCTAGATTTCTGATATACTTAATATAATATACATACATAGATAGATATATATATTTTTTTATTATACATATATAACACCCAGACACCCGGAACAAATATTTGCAGATCATACAAATAGTTGTTCCGAGGCGGGAATCGAACCCGCAACCTCCTGCGTCGCAAGCGGACCTTCGCCCGCTGCGCCACAGAGGTCGTCAATTAACTTATTTTATTATTTTAATTTAATAAATATTTTTTTCTATTTAGCTTTATAATATTAGTAGGCTTTATATATTATTTAGAATTGATACCAATAAAAAGCACTTAATTACCTTTTTTTACTTAAGAGCGAGTAGGCAGTGAAAATCGCGGCAGAAACGACTACGAGAATTGACAAAAGCGACCGCGAGCGGCGCTGGCGTATCGAAAATATTACTCGCAGCGCTAACCAGATAATAAGGAATGTTACTAGATATGCCAAATCGCTTGAAATTTTGTATCAGTAAAGCCTGCGTGTATACAAATACACTTGTTTAGTTAAAAAGTACCTAGTAGTTTTGATTTTATAGGCATTCAAAGTTTCGAAAAATATCGAGTCTCGCTAACAGTCACATGAGCGCTTGTGACGTCATACAACAACGTCGCGCGGGCCACGGCCCGCTTTGTATCAAGTCGCCAGCAGATTATAGTAGTAGTGCAATAGCTTGCGCAGTATTTTGTTGTGTTTTCGTCCGCGTATTAAGTTAATAGTTTAATAGTAGTACTTAAATATTATTCGATTTATAAAATGGATGAAGATAACTCAAGTAGTAGAAGTACCTACCTACCATTAAACTTTGACGTTAAAGACAATTAATTACCTATATGTATTAAAGTTTTGTTGCTATTGGTATTTATCTATATACTATAGGTAGGTACCGCTGTTCTTAGTAAATTTAAATGAACAATACATTGATTTATTGCAAATGAGTACACTTCGTATCAATCAACATCTAGAACTATACATTTTCTTAGGATTAAAAGTAGCCTATGTGTTATTCTAGACTTCGTCCAGATCTGTCAGTAGTTTTTTCGTGAAAGATATCAAACACACCCACTCACTTTCGCATTTATACTATTAGTAGGAAGTAGGATAGATAATTAGATACTTAGGATGTAAATATAGTAGCTTGAACGTTACAGATGTACTAAACCTATTTTTTTAGGGTTCCGTAGCCAAATGGCAAAAACGGAACCCTTATAGATTCTTCATGTCCGTCCGTCCGTCCGTCCATCTGTCCGTCCGTCCGTATGTCACAGCCGTTTTTCTCCGAAACTATAAGAGCTATAAAGCTGAAATTTAGTAAGTAGATGTATTCAGTGAACCGCACTAAGATTTCATAAAAAAATTGAAAAAAAAAATTAAATTTGGGGATCCCCATACATAGGACAGAAACTTAAAAACTTTTTTTTAATCGGACCCATACGTGTGGGTTATTTATGAATAGGTCTTTAAAAATCATAACAATATTTCTAAAACCATTTAATTTTAAACTCAATAGTTTGGACGTGAGACTCTTCCAAAGTGCAAAACAGAGTGTCCCCCCCCCTCTAGTTTCTAAAATAAGAAGATGATAAATCTAGAAAAAATATATATTGTACATAACCATAAAAACTAACAACGAAAATTGGTTTGAACGAAATCTATGAAGTAGTTTTTTTATAGTACGTCATAAACTATTTCATATAAACAATTGCTGCGGAAGCCTACATGGGCGAGTCCGACTCGCACTTGGCCAACAAACACGATGTCCTATACCAAAATCAATTTGGGTTTCAACCGGGAAAGGGCACTAATGATCTCCTAATAGTATTTACAGATCAAGTTAATATTAACCTTAATGATAAAAAACATGTACTGATACTGCTGATCGACTTTTCCCGGGCATTTGATACATTGAATCATTTACAACTAATTGAGAAACTAGATAATTGCGGAATAAGAGGTCCCCTGCTAAAATGGTGTGGAAATTACCTTCATAATCGAAAATACTCTGTCAAAGTTGAAAATCAAAATAGTGATTATATAACAGTGACTGAGGGTACTGCCCAGGGATCGGTACTAGGTCCGCTTCATTTTCTGTCGTACGTCAATGAGATGAGCAACTGTATCAACCATACCATTTGCTACCAGTTCGCAGACGATACGTGTCTCGTTGCAGTTGATGATGACCCTAATAAAGCCCGTGACCTGCTGCAAATAGATTTTGACAATTTATGTAAATGGTGTCATGATGCTGGATTAGTAATGAATGCCAGTAAAACTAAAATGTTAGTAATCAAGTCTCCTTATATTCAAAAAGACCCCCCCGCCAACTTAGTTGCACACGACCACAGCTGCTTACACACAAGTAGTAAGAACTGTAGATGCCCTACTATAGACATAGTAGATAGCCTTATGTACCTAGGTCTTATAATAGATAACACATTTACTTGGTCCAACCATATAGAAAGAGTATGTAATAAGCTACGACACTTCCTTGCAAATAGAATAGAATAGAAAATACTTTATTGCACACCACGAAACAAAAACACACAATACACACTTAAAACTAAAACATTTGGAGTACAATGGGCGGCCTTATCGCTGTGAGCGATTTCTTCCATTTCTTATGTACCTACCTACCCGATTCCAAACTTAGGTTAAAATAGTTTCAACCATCTCGTTATAAGTGACTCATAATAACACTAACTTATAAACCTCTGTGGTTTTCTATGTGTTATTGTTATTTTTATTTTGTAATAATGTTTTATGTTGTGAAATAAATAAATAAAAAAAAATATAAATGTATCGAAGTAATTCTTTCTATTTTTATATTTATCTTTCTATTCTATTATTTTATTTTTATTTATTTTTTATATTTGACATAGAATATGGAGTGCTATTAATCAAAATTAGGTAACATTCTTTATTAGTTGTGTTATAAGCAATGCGTCAAATTTTTACGCGTCAAATAATATATACAAAATTGAAATGCGAAAGTAACTCTGTCTGTCTGTCTGTTACGCTTTCCCGCACCTCTCAACCGATTTTGATGAAATTTGGCTATCTTTAGACCCTGAGAAAGAACAGACTTTTTGCCGCGGAAAAATACATGTTTCCGCGGGAAAATTTGATTTAGATGAAATTTAGTATTGAGATAGTTGCAAATAAAAGTATATGGCGAGAGACTTTCTACCGCGGAAAAATACATGCTTCCGCAGGAAAAGATGATGAAGATGAAAGATGCTTACGCAAGAAAATTTGATTTGGATGAAATTTAGTATGGAGATACATAGTTGCAAATAAAAGTATACGGCAAGCAGAAGTCGCGCGGGAGCAGCTAGTTATAAATGACAAACTACTTATAAAATTGGTTCCGGCACAGAATATTATTAGTTAGTAGGGCGCACGGAGAAAATTGTCATAGGTCCGTTCAGCACAACGTCTCGCCCCGCACTGAATTGAAGGGCCCGCGAAGGGGAAGATCGCGCATTGCGTGTGTCGTTTTACGTAAAAAATTCGTTAAAAATCGCTGGGATTTTTTTTCGAAAAAGTAAGCTCAGGAGATGATTGGTATTCTTTTATTCTATATGGTGATGGAAATTAAAAAATCTTATGATTAATAGATTAGGATTTAAACGGTTCTTGCTGAAAAAGTAGACGGTATTTTACACTATTATTTCAGGTACTTAAAATAAAAAAAATGAAATTTCGGCCTCAGGAGATAATGCCTTATATGGCATAGATCATTGTGTAATTTTTTCAAAGCAATTCCGTTAAAGAACACGGAAATAAATGGTTTCTGCTGAACCCAAATTTACCAAATTCACATATATCTACACCAAACAGACAATAAACAAAAGGTAAACAATTTACCCTCCTCAAAAAACACGTGTATCGAAATCACGTGGAAACCACTACGTAATTTAACTCTCAAGTACGACTAAGAACGTATGCTCATTACTTCACAATGCCTGCGTTGAATAATAGATAAACCAGGTAGAAACTTACCTACATATTATCAGCTTCATACAAACGAAAACTTTAAGTTAGATTATTTAGTTTACATAAGTTTTCGTTTTTTCGAAGCGGATAATTTGCTTGAATTTAGTCGCTCTATAGTTTGTAACTTTAAAAACTTAAAATAAAAGTATTTTAACGGTGAAGGTTAATTAACATCGTAAGGAATCAGACATGATCCGAGAACTTTGAAGATTTTGAAGGACATGTGGCATTCACCAACCCACACTTGGCCAGCATGGTGAATTAAGGCTTAATATATCTTGTCAAGAGAGAAGTCCCTGTGAGTTAGTTGTTATGCACATACATTTTCAAGAAGAAAAACTTAGTGGTGCGCGGCGGGCTTTGAATCCACGACCTTTGGAATTAAAGTCAAGTGTGTTCCCACGTAACCAACACGGCTCTTTAGAATACCTATTTAGGGTTTAAGTTACTTCCTATCTAGTAGGTATTTTCCTCACAACACTCGAACTGGATACGTGCGATAAATGTAAAGCTTTGTTTACGTACCCAAGGATAGTTGATTACCTCATTAATTATGCAATACAGCATTCTCCCAACTAACTAATTAAGGGATTCGCCCTAAAGCTCCCGTTTTTAAAGCTGAACCCACTCAAATAAAATAGATTTTTAAGGATTACGTTAGACGTTTTAGATTAACTTATAAAATATGAATTTGAAAAATACATAAAGATTTAATGTAATATTTAGGCAGTATTTCAATCATAATATCATTAGGTTATTAAATTTATTTGGTACTAAGGTAGAAGGAACATAGTACTAATAGAGAACTTCTAACCATTCATCGCTCTAACATTTTAATGGGAAATTAAGTAAGTTTGTTACTTCTTCACAACAAAGCAATTTTAATATCATAAAATCTGGTACGGAGTTAGCTGACACCTGCGGAAAACACTAGTGAAGCCGCAGGGCAGACTGTTAGTTAAAAACATCAATATTTGGCCCGGTAAACGAGTGACCTAGTCAACTATTACACAACAACATACGAGATTGTCTACGACACGTGAGTTTAAATTGCCTAAGGAAACTGAATGGAAACCTTGTAGTAGTACCTTTTATAAAAACCTACCTATGTGGACGAATGTAGATTTTTTATGCGGGCCGAATATCACGGGACGAATGTGGACTAAATCGTTTTAATGTGTTAGGGTGTGTCCCGTGTAGGTGGTTTAGTGTTAGTGGTCTAGAGCTTGGTGTTAATGCGAGAGACGTGTTCGAGTCTTAATTTTGAATTACGTGTTAAATAAATATTGCTGGAAATTCACACAACATCTAGCCCCGAGGTAAGCTTGAAGCTTGTGATACTGGTGCTAGATTTCTGATAAGCTTTATATACCTAAATATAAACCAAGACAGATATTTTTTAATTAGGTATACATTTATAACACCCACTCTAAACGTATTTGAAGATCATACAAATTTTTGTCCTGAGGCGGGAATCCAACCCGCAACCTCTTGAGTCGCAGGCGGACATTTAATTTAATACTTCCACGCGCATAGAATCAAATACGTTATATTTATTGTATTGGACAAGGATAAGGACTTGTAAATTTTTATAGCAGGGTATTGAAATACATTACAATTTAACAAATTTTCTCGCAAGCTATTTGAAATTCTTATCTGGAATCATATCTTAGCATGTTATTAACTAGTACAGAAATGTTACAGATTTTCAAGAGTTAAATGTAATTTTATGAGTTTAAACTTGATTATAATACACGTTACAATTATTGTATGTAATAGAGTTTCACGGCCGCTATATGACGGTGGCCGCTGTTATAGAAAACTTGTTGTTTTAAGAGACGTCACCGCCGTCACAGCGAGTACTCCTAATCCGTGTTTTCACAAAACGCCTAGCTGTCACAAACAGATGGACGGGTATTATTACCTTGGTACTATTTGTTCTCAAAAATAGCACAACATAAAAATAAGGTTTGGTGAAACTCTGCGATTTGGTTTAATAAAAACATTATATCATAAAAATAAACAATAATTATGAAAAAACGGCTCGTGAATTGGGATGAATCGCATTTTAATCAAATCACACAATATATAATTTCAATTACCAAATTATAAAATGAAACATGTTATTTTAACACAGTCAGAATTAACATGTGCATTCTAATTAAATAATTTGGCCCTCACATCAAACTCAGGTAATTTAATAATGCCTGTAATTTTGAACTAGAATTTACTAGTTTACTAATATATTAAAAGCGTTCCTAAATGTATAAACAAGCTTTAGCAGCTTGCAATTAGTAATTACTAAATAATTTAGCAGGTTGGTAACAACTGACCGAAATACAAACAGTAAACTAAGCTGAAATTATTAATTTACTAGCCGCCACGCAGCTTAGCCCGCATTTATGGATTTTCCCGGACAAAAACAAACATTATTTTGCGGTTAGTAGTAAGAAATTAATTCAGCATATTAAAACCTGTTTTCAATTTTTTTATTTAATTGCTTATTATTCTGTTTTGATTTTTTATTACATTCAGTTATTAGTTATTATGAGTATACAAACTCGGCATAAAAATTAATTGAAACGCGGGCAAAACCTGAAAAAAGTAACTTTTTAACTACCGTAAAACACTCCAACATTGCCACCGAGGGTAATTTTGCCCGAAGACCAATTTTTAAGCAAAACTTTGAATAGCAAAAATATCTGAATACTATGGTAACATTTATTGACTTTGGTAGAAAATAGGTTTTGTGTTTAGCACCACTGTCTATTGAATGTAACGCTAACGTCACTCAGTAACTTGTTGGAACTCGTCAAAGACAGAGTGTATTTTTGCGGGCAAATTTTGGTGAAAATTCAAAAGTGGATTGTGCGTGATGGAGAAAACACAGATGAGTTTAATTAATATTATGTTGTACAAAAAACTTAAGGTATTATTATAACGTTATTGTCATTGATGCAGCTTTTGTATAACTAAAGTTATAATGGTGGGCAAAGTTATCTGGTATTTTTGCGATCTACTATTGACAACATTGCCCGCAGTCAAAATAGGCTTAGGGTTGACACATCCGAGTTTTTTTTTTTTTTTGCTAATTATTATTATCTTGATTATTTAGATAATTTATTTTTATTATTTCTTAAAAGCAAGAACAAATCTCGAATTCGTCAAAGAAAGTCAAGACGAAAGATTGGAACCAGAATGTATTAAAAATAACACGGAATAAATGTTAATACTTGCATGTGAATCTGTTAAATCAAACATGTTACTCAAAAGTTTTTTAAATAATTCAATAGAAGATAATCTTGTTTTTTTATTAACATAAAAAGAAATAAAAAGTCAAGAACAGTTTACTGAGATGTACCAACCCTATCACTTTACTAAAGGCGAAAAGCGAATTGTATGGAAAATGCTAACAAGGTCAGGGTAATTTTGCCCAACTAGCCTAACATGGATTTTGGTAGGAAACCTGTCATGGATTCGCTTTAGTTTTAAAGTAAAGGCCAGTTTTGGTCAGTATTCTTGTACAGGTTTTGCTGTCAGCTGATTAGAGGCCGGAGAGGAGATATTTGCGTCAAAAATCAACGCGGGCAATGTTGGCAATAAGTCGAGATAACATTGCCCGCCTTTAAAAATAATAAAATACTTGATTTAATATTGACGAATAACAAAATCTTATAAAATAATACATGCAAAATATCCTATAGTTGCAGATGCTAATAGAAAATACTTGTGTCCCCATACAAAAAAATAGCAAAAATTGTAATTATTCGAAAAATGTGGGCAATGTTGGAGTGTTTTACGGTATTCTTTGTCATTCAAATATATTTTTCAAATGCTTTGTCACTAAGCGACCACGTCCACGTCGCCTTGGGAATTAAATATATAAAAAATATGTTTAATATTCAACCCGCAACGCATAAGCTACAAGTAAATGAACAAAACGGCCCTTGAAGTAACACTGCCACTGCCACCAACAAAGTACGACCATAAACCATCTACCAAAACACACTAAAATAAATATTCAGACCGGATTCTCAGAGGTTACTAATTAACGGGCACAAAAGGCCTCCGTTACAATTAGCCGGCAAAAATAGGGCTCGTTTAACGAAGCACTTTAAGGGCTTTAGAAGCTCAAAGGACAACTGATAGGGAGAGAAAATATCTCCGACATCTTTGGGAAATGTAAGAGATAATGGCGAAATGTTATTTCAATTTGTTTGAAAGATGGAACTTTTTAAATTTCGAACGTTAAGATTCAAATTTATGGTCACCTTCTAAGCTAGCAGTTGAAGCTTTTAGTAGAAATGTAGAGTTACTTGAAATGTAGTAGATACAGATACAGAGTGTGGCAAATGTTATTTCAATTCGTTGTTTGAAAATTTGAACTTTTTGAATTTCGAACATTAAGAAACAAATGCATAGTCACCTAATAAACTTAAAGATGAAGCTTTAGTAGAAATGTAGAGTTTGGAGAAATGTAGAAGAGATCGGCGTAATATTATTTCAATTCCTTGTTTGAACAAATCGTAATATTTACAAATATTTTGTTTATTGTCATCACCATAACAACCTTTATTATTTCCGACCAATGGGCAAGTGTCTCATAGAACTTATAAATATAGTGGGATTAGTGAACGTAATCAACACACTAACCCTAAATCCACATAGGGTTAGTGATCGCAGATAGCTTGTTATGAGGATAGTCATCTTGGTCATCATTATATTTATTACTGCAATTTGCACATTAATATCCCCTTGGTAATCTCGAAACCTGTGGTTCAGGTTCTAGATATCTGATAAGTACTAAAAAATATATATTACAGATATTTTTAATATCTGTGTTATAATGTAGTCTGTAATTGAAGAGCACTTGACATAAAACAATTGTATATGCTAATTATTTAAGTTATATGGCATATCTGTTGGTTTCCTTATAATAAAAAAATAAATATGCATAGGTACAAAGTTCTAGCATACGCCTTACAAAGAGGTATGTATCAGCGGAAAATTATTTGATGCTATTCATTTTTTTACAGTGAGAATAATTACATATTTGTAGTTCTAGCTATGATACTATAAGAAGCTTTTGTTTTATTTATGTTTAGTTATACGTGTTAATTACCTAGAAGAAATATCAAACTAACCTGTTATGTAAAATTATGTTTATAACATGAAGCCAACATAGCAATATTATTATTTTGCTGTTGTTATATGGGATTTTATAGACGATCGTTGACTTTATTTTACAATTTTGTATTTAATATTCGAAACATGTAGGTATAGAAAAATCTTAATCTTATACTTAAATACCTACTTGACTCATGTTTTATAGTTTATATTAACTAAATTAAATAAACTTAAACATAATTTTATTTAACAATATTGTAAATAGGTACTTAATAAACTTACCTCAGATTTAATACTTTCCCGGCAACATAAACAATCCAGTCAAAAACAATCACTCAATATCACAAAAACAATCCACGAAACTCGCAAAACAAATTATTCAAAAGCAGAATGAAATTATGACTGCGTCCTTCCAAATTCAAACAGCACAACAAAAAACAAAGTCAAAGTTCAAAATTAAAGCTCGCGTTAGGAATTCGTAACCGCCGCGACGCGTGCGGTCGCTCACGACTATGAGATTGTACTGTCCGCGTACGGAAAATCCAGCGTTCTGCTGACCGCTTGTGCACCTTAGAGTAAGGATGAAACGAATATTCGAACTTGGAACTTTTTGACACAAATTCATGGTCACCTCAGCTGGAAGTTGAAGCTTTTAGCCTCTACTCAAATATGCACGGAATAACCCGTAATAGAAGTGTAACATTAATGTTTCTTTTTGAATTACCTACCTTCGCATTGACCCTTTTCATTAGTTTCAAATTAATATTAAACGTTAGGTATTTATGGAGGATTGGTCAAATAATTTAAAGAAGAATTTACCAAACAACTATTAAGGCCAGGTGTCTGTAAAATGTCCTTTACATTAAAACTAGGTATTATATTTATCTATAGTAAAAATATTTTTAAATGTATTGTAAAATAATATAATAATACGAAAATAGCGATAGACACATAAATGCAAATCTACCATTCACAATAGATAAGTATTTATTAATGGTTTACAAATTTATGCAAATGCTTATAGCTTGGCAACTTTAAAGTAGAATATCTGCTCTTATCCTTGGCCGCTATTTTAAGCTTAAGTGCTTGTTTGTAGCTTGAATGACATTTTTAATAACAGCGTATTACCTGCTTGGAATGGTCTAAACAATAGTTGGAGATCGTGTCTTCATTTTATTTTAAACTAGCTTCTATTCCGTGGCTCCGCCCACGTTTAAATTTATTATTTTAGCAAGGGTTTCCCTTTCTTGAGTTACAATTGATAAAACAAACCCGATTTTATTTAATATTAAGATAAAAGTGTACAGGGTTTCATGGCTTAATCTAAAAAAACTGGATTATTGAAATCTATCTCATACCAGATTCAGTTTTAGATTGATTTATACGTTCTACCTGTGCTGCGTGGGACATGATAACTGTGATGATGATGATTATATTATACTAGTTGCGCCATTTCTGGTGTCCCAAATGAGATGAAGGCCCGAGTCTTTACGAGTCAATAAAATAGCCCCTAATAACAAACATAAGTATTTCCAAGAATATAAGAATTCATATCATGCACCTATAAAGGGAAGATGAGGTACCTACGGTTATGACAACATAATACCAACATACAAATACGATAAAAGCTCGACCAATATCATTTGGGTCGCCCAGAGCGATACAAAGAAATAATAAATACAAAGTGGGTACTAAAACATTAACTAGATAGGTGCCTATTGTTGGCTACGCAATATTGTAAAAGGCTTCACCTGACTCGACTGTTTGCCAATGAATGAAAACCTTTGTCAAAGAGTCTTGAGAAAAGGACATTTTCGCAGAATTTTCTGTTCAAACAGAAAACCATCGTGTTCGTGTTGAGTTGATGAATGCTGATCTAGTTGGCGACAATAGATGAATAGGAAACGTGGGTGGCGATTGAAATAAGTTATTTTGACAGAATGACAAAGCGATCGATTTTGGATTTTATGATTTGTTGAAGGACTTATGTACCTACAGAGAATACATTATTTATTCAAATCGTTCGTTTGTAATTCAACTTATAATTAATAATTTATGTTATTCTTCCAGTTTTAGCGTAATTTTTAGTTTAGTAAGTAGGAAAGGAACCCGCCCAACCCAGTGTGCTTCTGTTTGCAATAAACCACTATGCTTTATTTATTGTAACAAAATAAATATTGCTGGATTGTAAGCTTGTGTTACAGGAACCTACAAGATATTTGATTTACTAACAGGAATATAGGATAGATTTTTTTACATGAAAATTTATATAAATAAAGTGAGTAATCACTGGGAAATAACAAAATTAGTTGAGATATTTAATTTATGGGAAACCCGAATATTTAATTTCATAAATATTTCAAAAAAATATCGGCATAAAAGACAGAGAATACCTTAATTAGGTAACTTAAAAAAGGATATTTAAACATAATTTTGTGAGCAATTTAGTGATTTATGCCAGTTAGGTATGTACCGTGTTTTAATTGTAATTACACACGTTTTTTTTTATATCTTACCGGTAGGTACCTCAAGGCAAACATAAAAGTACTTAAAAATAAATGGCCAACGAGTGTTCCAGCTATTAGTATGTGTTTTCTATGTACTAGTAATAAAATAAAGCCCCAATCAACAATGTTGGTCCAGTCAATGATGTCGTAAATTGTATTGAATGTCCAGTGGACATTCGGACAATCTATCGGATTAGATAGCAAGGCGAGACGTCAAGCTGGTGATATTTTCGACATTTTCATTTAATAAAACAGCGTGCGTTTTCCTTCCATATTTCATATATTTCATCATCATAATATCAGGATGTGTTTTTGAGACGTGATAGAAGGACAGGTACTTTCAGCTTTACAAGAAAACATTTGTATAAGGTTGATCTGTAGTTTTAAAGGAATTCTAGGTACTGTACAGAACGATGCTGCTTTAGTCGGTATATTTTTATCGATACCTGCGGGAAAAACGCTAAGAGTACTACTCTGAGCCCGGCACTAGAGGCACATATTAGCATCTTTAATATTAGCGAGATAAGAAAACATTAAAGTATAAAACAATCATAAGAAAGATTTAAAGTAATCTTTTTCGTTCATTCAATTATCCAGCAAATTAATTTCCTCCATACCACCGGGCCGGAAGAAAATGAAAAATAAATTCGTTATCTGTGGAAAAAATGGCGGCGGTACGAAAGCGTCACATTAGAAGCCATTATCGTTTCGTTCGGAAACAGGATTAGTCCTCAATGACGTTGTGTCATTGTCACCCTACATCTTAGTTTTGGTTTCTGGAATCGACAGTTCAATTTATTTCGTGGTAAACATTGTAAACATAAGATGTTTGTCGAGGAGCCCTCGTTGATACCTACTTGTTAAGTACCCGTTAAATCAAAAGCTAAAGCCCCCACTCGAAATTTTGATGAGGGCGCGACCCTGATGTCAGGATTTAGTTCAGGCTAGCATGTGGGTGGATGAAATCAAGGAGAATAGTCGTTTATAGGCGGACTTGCGGTCAGAAAGATTATTTCAATCAAGAGAGCTTAGATATGACGACCTCTGTGGCGCAACGGGCGAAGGTCTACATGCGACGCAAGAGGTTGCTGGTTCGATTCCCGTCTAAAATATTCAAATGAACTAATTAAAAACCGATTAATTTATTTTTAAAAACAGCTTTCACCATAACTTTCCAACTTTACCAAACTAAAAGCCAAAGCCCACTTTATCAAAAATACATGAAGAAGGCACTCTATAAAAGGTAGAGCTCATACCCAAAATTACTTTTTTTCAAAAACCACAAATTTCTCCTTTATGGATTAAAAATCGAGAATTAGGATTAATACCAGTGCGTATTCGCAACCGGAGGGACATTAAGATAAGAAAAAAGTTTTATGGGCGCTGTATCGTAAATTATAGGCCCACGTACTTACCTTTTAAATAATTAATTTTTACGGCCTTTGTAAGCAAATATTGCCGTGTTGGCGGTAAAGCTTTCAGCTGGGTATTTATTTTCTGTTTTGGATAAATGTTTCAGTTTACGGTGTTATTTTTGTTTCATACTTTCAATAAAAGATCATTTTGCGCACAACAACTATATCAACTTACTTGTTTAGAAAACATTATATGGGTAGATGTTTTTATTACTGCACAACTTTCTATTATTACGGCCTATATTTATATTTTATCGTCAAAATTAAAACACGTATTATCAGTCAATTATTTTTTATCTATTTCATCATGACTTATTTCACTTTGCCCGTTATGGGCAAATTAAAGTCAAATTATATAATAAATATCATTTATAATTATTAAATACTACATACTATTACATATATAACTTGTCTGGTGCTATACTTTCTGTAAATATTTGTACTTAATGAAATAAAAATATTTCCCATTATGAAAGCACACTAAGAATTATTACGATTTTGTCTTAGATGAGGGAGAAAACGCCTGAAAACTATTCATCTTAATCCAAATTTGGACGGAGACATGACTTGACTAGGAGACTTAAGATCTTTATAAGTCTCCTGGTGATGTTAAAGTTATATGTATAAGTTATATAAGTCACTTCTTGTTCAGCTACATCTGTCGAATGCAATAAGACAAAGAAGGAGTGCCGTTAGCCCGTAATGAATGAAGTGCCGCGGGAATATTAGAGAAGGGAATACAAGGATGTATGTCACCCTTCGTCCGTCCGTCCGTATGTAAATCTAGGTATATGTACTAATAACAAATCTGTAAGGGTCGGTCATGGAGTAAGTTAGTTTGTATTCAGACATATTGTGTTTAATATGATACTGAATTTGATGAATTTTAGTATAAACATGACTTCTGGGACACAGTATAGGCTATTTAAATTCTAGCTCCAGTTGTTATAAGACGTGGTCCCCAATTTCCCATACAAAAATATTAGTCGCGGGCACAGCTAATATAATTATCATAAGATAAGATTACTTTCAGAAAGTCGGATTCCTTCCGGCTATTCTTTAGCATTTCTATTTAGTATCAGAAGTCACGATTGGGGGAGATAAAGTGACGAAATGAGGCCACGACAGCTTTACGAGGTAGTTCCAGCAATTTATACCTTCAGCTCGTCTCCTGAGGGAGTACAGTTACACCTAAGTCCAGAGGGCAGAGGGCAAGGATTCGGACATAATATACGAAGGTCAGTAAATTTTGTCACGGTTTCGGTAGATCTGACTTTTTTGTACACGTTGTGGCGACTTATAAGGGAGGGATAATTTGATGCAATATATTTTAACTCCAATTGTGCATTTCTTGTTAATATTATTTTTTCTAGATAAAACATACTTCTGGATCCGTACTAGGTATCCTATACATAAAGAAAAGATAGATTTTTATAATCTATAGAATACACTTCTATACCTACCCCAAACAAATATCCTGTAGACATCATGCAATCATACAAAAGTTTATCCCGAGGCGAGAATCGAACTCACCTCCTGCGTCTCAGGATAATAAATAAAAAATAGGGAAATGTAAGAATATGTTTATACAGACAGATAGAGATAAGAGCAATCTTACATACTCGTATATTATATACCAAAAGACCTTTACAGGCTTTCAGATTACTCCAGTCAATTCGCACTAACTTTGCTGACATGACAGACTTTGCGTCAGACGAGCTCAAGGAAACTTGGTCGAAGTAGGTACCTCAATATATCGAGCTTAATTAAGAGGAAATGTAGAGATTTTAGATAACTACAATATTATCAACTAGCTCTCCGCCCCGCGGCTCCTCTCGCGTCTTTCCCTACTGTAAAAAGTAACTTACTCATGGTTCTAAGCTACCTACCCACCAATTTACAGCCCAATCGATTCTGCCGTTCTTAAATTATAATTAGTGTAACCAACACGACATTTTTTAATAAACATAAAAACAAATGATATAAATATTCTTCAATTGTTAAAAAAATATCGAGTTTTCTATGTGGCACAACATCAAAAGAAGTCTAAAGTTTATCGGCGCCATTTTGTTTCCGCATACCACGTTTTCATTCAGCTTTGTTTCCCGATAAATGCTGGATAATGATCTCAATTGGAATAAATGTTCTATAAAATCAACAAGCACGTGATTCGTTTGAATGATATTTTCTTGCATTACCAACCTCATTACCGTCGACTTTTGTAACCACCTTTTTGAATGCTCCTACCCACATTATATTCCAAGGAGGTCGTATCATTACCGTTACGAGTAAGATAAAATTTCAGTACGTATTGTCCTACAGTTAACCTAAGCCTGAGACTGGCAACATCTGGCAAGAAAAACGTGATAGAGAATTTTGAAATAAGAATGGGAGGCTATTATGAATTCTTCAACCTTTTAGGGTCTATAGAACTGGTCATTTTCGCTTTTAGACGAAAGATAAATGGTCCATTTGTTTAATATGATATCAAAAATGAAAGTTAGTACTTAGTATCTTCAGTTGTCGCTGAAACTATATTTTTTGGACGTTAAACAATAGACGTTCTGTGCAGGGGGCGACGCAAGAGGTTGCGTATTCGATTCCCGTCTCGGGACAATAATTTGTACGTTCTGCAAATACTTGTTCCGAGTGTCTGGGCTTTATAAATGTTTAATAAAAATATTCATACAAGTATAATATAATCTAGCACCCGTAATACAAGCTTCGGGCTTACAACGGAGCTAATGCTGCTGTGTGAATTGTCCAGCAATATTTATTATTATATTTTTTGTCCTACAAAGAGCGAAGTAGTTGCCCGTCTATGATTTATACCTTTAACACTTTTCTGACACCCACGGGAAAGTATAAGTTGTTACTAAGGTGATGTGAGCCGTGTTGGCTTAGTGGCAGCACACTAGACTTTCATTCTGGGTGGGTTGAAACCCCGCCGCGCAAAGAAGAAAATTACAGAAGGTATTTTTCTTTCTAAAAAATTGATGTGCACTTTAAAAACACTTGCTTGAACGGTGAAAACATCGTGAGGAAACCGGCATGCTCTGTTAGAATAAAAGTGAGCTTGAACGGGTTTCATATTAGAAGCAACTAACTAGAAACCCGTTCGAGCCCACCTTTTGTTTTTATCGAAGAATTTATTTTAAAATTATTTTAGTTGAAATTATTTTAGTTCCAAAATATGTAATTCATCAATGTACAAAAATAAAAAAAACAACCAACTAATCAGAAACACTTTTATTCAATTTGCGTTGGGATTTTACTACCTGCTAACACTCGAGAAATACGCAGGCTACTGTAGGTACACACTTTGAACCCGAGGTGAGATGAGCAGTAATAAAGTTTACACGACAGCAATAAAATATGGGACTCGACGGCACCCTTCTTACGTCTTGTACTGCATTTCAAATAGATAATTTTTCGCTGTCATGCGTTGGAATGCGTAAGTAGATATTTCCTTTTTGGTTTCCAGGGTTACTTTCTGTTGAACCTTGAGCATACTTTGCCTTGTTATAATATGAAATTAATTCAAATTAATTATTCATTTTTATTTTGGACAAAATATATTATTGGAAATATTCACAGTAGTTCAGGATCATATTTGTTTTGTAAGTACTTTTATGTCAAATAAATATTTTTTTATTTATTTTTTCATATTATACATACATAGATATTGCATAAATAACAACTTGGTTACATAAAACCCAACCCTTCGAAGAAAGGATTGCTGTAATATTCAAGATGAAATTCTGGGATAGAAATAGAACTCGAAAAACGTAGATATTTCATATTTCGACATCGGGCAGAGGTTTTCGAAGGTCAACATTACATGTATGTATGTACGTTACGTTATGTAAACGTATTTAAGATATTTTAAGAGAGTAAAATCTATTAAGCCAGTGTAAATACAGCACATGGAAGAAATTATTTATGATTTATGAACGTGTGAAAATAAATTAAAATAAATCTGAAGTCACAAAATGTTCGTGAATCTAAATAAACTAAAAAATCGCTTTAGTAAACTAATATTAAAACCTGGGTTATTAAAACCTTGACTATAAATAGTAATAGATTCATGTAAATTACAATTCAAATGTTCACGATATTATGAAATTCTGTTTCCAATAGATTAAAAAATAAAAGAGGTTGGGCTAAAGTAGGCTTTATGAACATTAAAAACGTAAGAAGATGCCAGAAAAATAATTGGTGCGCAAATTTTGGTGCACAAAATGGGAATACTCAAAAAAACTTACCTACTTCAAACTGCCCCACTAAAAGTTAAGTATATAACCTAAAGAAAGATATAAAATTAAATTATATAAAATAAGTTATGACAAACGTCTCTTAGTATCTTCCACTTAGTAAGGGTTGTGTGTGTGGTAGTAAATGTCATTTTCCAAGCATTTTAAAAATCGGCGTAACATGTTCCTAGAATTTGTATTGCGATATAAGTTAAAGTCAACTGGAAATTGCACCAAAATTGCTACGAAATGAGGAACATGTTAAAAATTCTTTTGCATATGGACTGAAATAAATATCTGCCTGTCACGGTTGCTTGGAAATATTACCTTCTTGAAGAGTCTGTGTGGCTTGACCTAGCGCCAACCATCCTGCTGTAATCTGAACTAGCTTTCCACCCGCAATTAATTATTTATCTCTTTGTGGCGCAGCAGGATAAAGACTGCGAGTAAATAATCAAATAATCAATTTATTGGTAAAAATATTTTACACGTCAAATAATATAACAATCATAATAAATGTCAAGTACCTAGTTAAAGTTATCGCAAGAGGTTGGCGAAAATTTGCAAATATTTATTCTAGGTGTTCTGGGTCTGGTCTTGTCTATGTATAAATAAAAAAAACCATCTATTTAAGTATCTTCTATCAATTATATCAGAGATCTAGCACCCGTAACACAAGCTTTGAGTTTACCATGCTACTGTGTGAATCGATGTTACGAGATGCAGTGTGTGAATTGTCCAGCGATATAAATTAATATTGCTGGACAATTAACACATTGCATCTCGTAACATCGTCGGTCAGTAGTACCCAGCGGGAATAAATAATTTATGTTGAAAGTGGCTCTACTTCACCTCAGCGACGCAGAAGACTACGTGGGCTAAAGAGGCAAGTAAACGTGCGTGGAATACTTACGTTTAACCAAATTTGGCACTTTTCTTACAGCGTTTATTCAACGAAACTCCTGAAAAACTGTACTTTTATCGAGATAACGTATTGCTGCAGTAAATAGATGCAGTAATTTTGGAGGATTTTGTATTCCGAACACGTATTCTCATCATTGGCTGTATTTACGAAGTGTATTATTTAAAATAAAAAAATACAATGCAATATTGCCAATTTGTTACTCATTGTTTTCATTTGAATTGTTGTGTGAATTGTTCAACAGTAATTTATGTTTATTTACTTTTTTATTGGCTATCAAACATAAAAACGTGCAATATCTGAGCCCATGACACACGCTCGGATCTACGGCACAATGTGACGAGTTTGGGCACTGAATGTGTTAAATTATACTAAGGAGATCCGATGACTTGGTTCTCCGCCAAAGCTACCACAGTGATATCTTACCAGCCAATATTCTAACTATCAATTGTTAACTGCTATAAATGTTCGGCTGATCTATGAATATACTGACAGTATATGCGGATAATAATCGCCCATATTATTGGTAATTGTCAATTAAACAAGTTACTTACCAGTTAGTATTGGTGGACAATTCACACAGCACCATTGAGCCCCGTGGTAAGTTCAAAGCTTGTGTTACGAGTGTTTGATTTCTGATAGGGTTAGGAGCTAAGAGAAGATAATATTCGGTCGATAAACTTCCAGACTTGCTAGTAAAGACGCAGTAAGTAGCTGTTAAAACACATTTACATTACAAACAGTTCGTTCTAGCATTTATGCATTACTTTGTGCGCAAACCGACGATAAATACGTAATAAATTATAAACGTAACCGTAAATGAACAAAGTGATACTGAAATTTTAGTGAACTATTAGTAATATTGGCAAATAACTAACACCTTTCTTTGATATTAGACTAAAAGGAGACGAAACTGGGACTATTATCATAAAAGTCTGCCACTTTCTGCGTGTGAAATACACTCTAACAACCATATAACAACAAAATACACTCTAACAAAGTTAATACTTCAAGAAGACGAATTTCAATTTTCTTAAGAAACAAAGGTATAAATGCGTGTTTAGGTATTGATTGGGTTCTGTTAACATAAATAGCTTAATTCGAATTTTAAAAGCTTTTGTCATCAATCAAACATCCCGATTAAAATAATTAAGTAGTTCCGGACCCATTCGTACAAGTTGTCCCACAATTTGAGTAATGGGACAATTTGTATGACATGGGACCATAATTTAGTTCATCGCTCATGATGACATTTCCGATTCTAATGGGACATTTCTACTGAATTAATGTGAAGACTTCATAGAGGGTGGTATGGAAAATTTATGTTTTATTCATCATCATCAACACCGCATATTACATACCTTTGGGCACGGGATATTCCCATTAAACCCATTATATGTCTTGGGGGATTTAGTATAATCGATAATTAATTCAGCAATTATTATTTGTAGGTAGTTGAAATATTTGAATTAAAAACCTAAACCTACAAATTAAACCTTTAATAAAGCATGAAAAATCTGATATGGTCTGGTAACGTTTCGTTAATAAAACAACTTAAATAGTTTCTAATCAAGAAGTTTCTCAATAACGTTAACACAATTTTCACAGTTCAGATAAAGTATTTCAACTTTTATCTCAACTATTGAGGTCGATGGCGCTTGGAAAAGTGTTAAAATTAACATTCACGCTCTGCCAGTTACTATTGCTAAATATTAGGTAGCATACCAATAAAACCGAAGCTTCGATTTGGTAATTTACAATGTAGTACAAACAGAAAAGAGTGGGTACAGTGTGCTCAAATTATATCTTTGGACAAAAGAATTGTGAAATATTCAGTTATGTCGAGTTGTAAATGCTCTCACTGTTGCATTTTTTTGGCTTTCCCGTCATAATAGGATTTATCGAAGAAATAGTAGTTTTACCCGGAACAATGAAACCTTTGATGCTTGCTGATGTTGTAGGTCTGTAGGTACCTACTCTATATAGATATATAGATTATAATCTGTATTATATTATTTTTCCGAGCATGAAAGCTATCCACTACAAGTCGCACCTTCAAAACGACAGAAAATACAATTTTCTAATGGAATCGACAGCAAAACCATCAGATATACCTAGTAGAGTATAAAACTATTGTAATTCTAAAAGTAAACAAATCCTTTCCAAACTCGGTTAAAATTCGGTGAGAAATCGGTATGAACGGTCTTTATAGACCGTATTTTAAGAGCTAGAAAAGGAAAAAAACTTGCATGAAAAGCGGTTTCGAATTCCATGCTCAGTACGTTAGCATACGATTTTTAGTCTGTTTTATTCGACTTTATCTAGGCGACAGTAATTAATGACCAAGCCTGCCTCCAGTTTAAGTTTCTATGCTAAAGTTTATTCTTAAATGAATAATAAGATTAAACGACTTGACACGTAAATTTGGTGGATCGACTTGACCAGAAACTTTAAATACATAATTATTAGCACCCCTGTTTACGTTCCCACTGCTGGGACAAATTATTAGATATATAATATAATTATGTCTATGTCCAGCAGTGGACGTCCAATGACTGAGATGATGATGAACATTTTTTAATACTGCATAGAGCGCTGCTTCTGACGGTCTTCTATTTAATGAATCGGTTTAACGATACACACGATATAACAAGGGTGGTACTACTCTTATAACACCAAATATGGTCTTTTATCCATCTTATAAAAAAATAAATAACTGTTCGTTAGTCTCGCTAAAGTTCGAAAATAAACTTTGTAAATTGTTTTGTTATTAGTTTTAAAGGTGAAAAATCTATTAAAACCGGACAAAACTGCGGGCGGGTCAGCTAGTAAGTATATTAATATAAACTAATTTTTGTACGTTAATTTTAGGCTCGAAATATTCGTTGAAGTCTAGGGAAGGTTTAAACGGTGAGAAATTACGAGGCCGTGGCTTCGCCCATTTTAATTTATAATTAAGCAATTATAAATTTACTATTACAACTCGTCTAACAACCAACAAATGTCAACCGGCTCTTTTAACTCTAAAAGGAATGCTCATTTAAAATTGTTTAAATAAAGGACTGATTTTAAATTACCCTCTCACCTTTGATCTTAAATTTAAGCCCGCGGTTTGACGTCAGTTATTTAAGCAATTTTGTTGCCAGGTTAAATAAACGCTTACACTACATACATGTCACTGTTATTAAAAGCTAAATTTGAACATAATTTAGGAATTTAGATAGAAGCTTTTGGAATTACATGGCTAGAGCTATTACGCACTTCAAGTAGATTAAAACATTTTCCATTCTATTTAGGTGTTTGGTATTTAGTAAGATTATAAGTAAGTACATATTTGAATATTATGTTATGTATGTTATTAAAACTGAGTGGTATGTAGTGTACATCTTTCACGATGGTCTGGCACTATAAAACGGGCGGGGGAAGGCAGCTAGAGTCCGCTTTAATTAACTTTGCGCTGGCTAAGTGCGGGTTGGGAAATATCACATTTCCGTCAAAGTCGTCAAAGTTCAAAGAACATACCAGTTTCCTTACAATCTTTGTTTACCGTTAAATAATAAAATCCAGAAATAGAAAAAAATCCAAAAAGATTATCCAAAGGTAGGGTAGGTAGAGTAGGGTTTGAATTCGCGATCTTCGGACTGAAAGTCGAGCGTGCTCTCATTAAACTAACACGGATATTTTTCCAACTCGGCTAAATGTCATGTGAATTAATCTAATCCAGCAATATTTCAAAGGCCCTATTTCCTTCATGGTCGTCGGTCATTCACCTTTGTTTTAGTCCTCTTGGGACAAACTCGTCAGTTCGGAGGTCTAAAAATTATAAGTGAACAATCTAATAGAGTGCTTTCACAAAAATGCTTTTTTATTAACATGGTAGATGTGTGTTTAAATATAAATGAAAATTATTGGTTTAAGTATTTTTTTTTTAAACGTTCGAATATAAGTACCTAAATGTCAGACTTTTAAGGTTACGTCAAACAAGAAAACTCTCTAACTCTTAAGCATACCCATTGTGAGTGTTATTTTATTTGTCAAATGTTTGTAACGGCTGTGCTGTGAACAACAAAGAATTGAAGACTTGTTACAAATAGTCATGATTTAAAAAAAAATAGAATTAGAGAATAAAATATTATAATGTTCAATTGAATAATTATTAAATGGATAACTTACTTTGTATCCTTAATTTGAATTTAGATTTCAAATTTCCATTCAAATACTTTTTTGTTTGTCATAGTCTGTAGGTACTAAAGATCGGCAATTTATGTTCAAACATCGAATATAATAGAAAAAAAATTAAAGTCGCTGGGACAAGCTGATAAGTTCGAAAGCAAAGTCATTCGAAAAAATGTTATGCATAAGATATCAAATAAAATCACCGTGTCTTATTTAAATATTGCTTTACAGCAAGATAAACAAATTTCCAAGTCTATCCATATGGACAAGACCAAGGTGGTAAGAGATTCTCAAATATTTCATAATGAATAAATTTGTAATCCAAAATCTAAAATATTTTTGAATATCATAGGGGATAAGATTCATTAACAAAATTAAAAATCATTTTCTATTATAAAGATTATTCTATCTCGTCATGAGAGAGACTGAGTCCCAGTAGTGGAAACATAAATAGAGGTGATGATGGTGGTAATGAAAAAAAAAATTATATTAAAAAATATAAATTACCTACGACCCTTCTTCACCACCATTTTCGATTTAAATAATATACAAAATGTTCATAATATTCCTTACTAGCTTCCGCCAGCGGCTTCGCCCGCGTGGAAATAAAAAGTAGCCTATGTTCTTTCTCAGGGTCTAAAGATTGTCTGTACCAAATTTCATCAAAATCGGTTCAGAGGTTTAGCCGTGAAAGCGTAACAGACAGACAGACAGACATAGTTACTTTCGCATTTATAATATTAGTTTGGATAAAGGCGAAGGTTTTTATTTTATTTACAATTATTCCTGTGGCTATTTTAAATCGAAAATATTTTTTTATAATTTAAGATATTTGATATGTAAATGTACCTATGTATAAAGTTTTTGTTTGTTTATTTAAACTTGCTTCGAAGTCAGTTTTTAAGTCATAAACTATTATCTGCCTAAGGCCTAAAAAGTGAATTTATTTAAGAATTTTATTGACTACTTATGAATGACTGAAAAACTTACTGATATATCGGGCCGTAGTACACATCCGCGCGCCAGAGACATGGTGGTACTATAAGCGGGCACCATAAGTCATATAAATGATGAATGTAATTGTTCATACTTTTTTTTGGATTTAACAGTTTTGCTATGATGATTTATCGATCTTATTAAAAGTAATGTGTCAACTGTTAACATAATTATACCAAACAATGATTATAATAAGTTGAGCACAAAATGGCCTGTAACCATGACTCACGCCCATAAACTAAATGGTCCTCATCAGTGTTTATTTGCTGTAGAAAATATGGTATTTGAAAACGACATTAAAGAATTAATGAATTGTAAATAATGAGTGGAGTTCGAGCAGCCCGTAAGGATTTTGAAATAGCCTACTCATAATTCATGACTCATTATTTCTATGAAATCTCTCAAGGAAATGTCCTTGAGAGATTTCATACTTATACATAGGTCGTATTTTTACGTAGGTCAGAAAATTATAATTACTAAGACTTAGGTGGATGGGGAAGAAACTTCTCCTAATAATCTTACGCGTGTGTGTTAATGGAGGTTTCTTCTATATTCTTTCTCCTCTCTCCCACGACATGCTCATAAAATAATAGTACTTAATTAAAAACCGGGAATTTTACTGGACAAGTGACACAGGAACATAGCCCTGTGGTAAGCTCGAAACTTGTGTTACGGGTTTCTGATAAACATAATATAAAATTGATACACAGATTGATAATTATTTATTATCTATTTATTCGAGCTTACCACGGGGTAAAATTGTCCATGTTGCTGTGTAAAATTGTCCAGTTCAAATATAACAAACACCCAGACACTCGGAAATATTTGGAGATTGTAGAAATTTTTCGAAATGTATTATGACGATGATGATTTTACAGGTATTATTGGCACCTTGCTTCCTACAGCCGCAAACAATAAAGCGTTTGAGAGCCATTCGACGTAGAATGCCTCAAGTTTGTTTGCAAGATTCGAGCTCCATTGAAAGTTGCGCAATATCGCCTAAATTAAGCTCGCTTAGTGAATTGTTAACGTTTGAGATCGATTGCTTTTGAATCTTTGAAGCGTTGAGTTCGATCAAGACCTCTTGAGCCTTACGATATGGTCGCCAGGTAATATTTTAAAATATAGGTAGGTTGTATTGTTGATGACGACATTAACAATATAAAGCCTATAATTTTGTACCTATGTAACATACGATACGATACAAAGAAAAAACCAAAGGCCGAAAGGTTATCGAGTGGAGATCACGGATCGGAAAACGCAGCGTCGGACGTCCACCAACAAGATGGACAGATGTAATGTTCAAAGCTGAAAGTTCACGGTGAATGCAAGATTTACCCGACTGCAACAACTGGAAAATTATATTATTTTTATATAAATGTTATACCTACTCGTATTGATATTTATAATAGTCCGGGATCCGTAGTACATGGAAATCAACGTAAAACCGGGATAACGGACCACGAAATTTGTAGGACAATATGTTATATCTCAAGATAATTATCTAAATTATATAAAAACATGTTTGTCCTACAAAACCTATGGTTTGATCAAAGAGTCCGCCATTTCGAAAATGTATCGAAAACGAGGTCAATTTAAATGATTACTACGATTACTAACCAGCTGAATTTTTGTTGTATACTTAATTAATATAAATAAAATCTAACGGACATATTGTCCGACAAATTTAGTGGTCCGTTATCCCGGTTTTACATCCTTGATTTTTTTAATCCTTGATATCTCTGTTAGCTACCACAATCGAGATTTGGGTATAGGATATTTTTGGTCGTCTCATCGAAACGAAGCTACTCACCAAAAATTAGCTTGTTAGTAATCACTTGATTTCCATGTACTACGGATCCCGGACTATAACCTTTGTACACAAATACAAAACCATGTTTTATATTTTGAGTATATATTAAGTAGACAAAACAAAAACTTTGAATACTTACACTTACAACAAACTACCCAACCCAACGGTGGATCTCTAAAAAATTACTCAAATCAGTTACCAAAAATTTCGTTTGACTATTCAAGTAGATATCACCTATTCTTGTAACGATAGGTAGTTTGTGTGACCGTTAAATATTCTAGTAAAGGGTTAATCAAACGAACCGCCATGCGCCATTTCCACCCACCCGATACTGAGCGAAATCCCGGCCCTGGTTTTCTCTACCTATATTCATATATATACATAGTTATAATAATAGACATAAAGATAGTGTTATGTAGGTACAAGTAACCTACACAGGTGGGGTACTTATATTTAGGAGCAAACAACAAAATATCCCCACGAAAAAAAACCAACATCCAACTTTAGGAATAACCATTAGAAATAATAATACAAAACATGAAAGAAAAATCCCACTACATTTGATACTTGATCAATAATTATAACGATTGGTAGAATTGCTTTATTGTAGGCACATTATAAAATTTAATCCATTTCAAATAATGAAAGTCGGCCATAGCCTGGATTTCAGTGTCCTACTGTTTGGTTTTCCTTTCAATTCGCGTATTGAAGTGATGTGGGCTTGTATTGTGTCCATAAGATGCTGCGTGGGATTATTAGGGCGATGTGTGAAAACCCAAAGTGTTGGCAAACTTATATAAAGATACTGTTTGGACAGCCAGTGTTTATGGGTTGTGTAAGCAAGCTCAATAGATATTATTGTTGTTGGTATTATAATATTTGTACGAAAAACCGACTTAGAATTACACCCATATTCTTAGTCGTTTTCTCCACCCAACTCAACCTCACTTGAGCAATCGTAATTTCGTATCTGAGAATACGACAAAAACGTCCTCCACTTGAGATTTTTTTTTTCAGCTTACCTCAAGTGCAAGATAAGGTGGGAACTGTCAAACGTATGGTACCTACCTCATAACCAACCCTGAAACTCCTATAAGACCACGACGATCAACGCTTGTTTATTTTTAAGTGGAGGAATATTATGAGGAAACGACTAAGAATATGGGCGTAAGGCTCATATTCGGTGGAGGTACTTAACCGGGTACAAGGTATCCCCCTGTATATTCATCTGACGCGCTCGAGTAAATCCCGAAACCCCCTCTTGGGCTCCCCAACCATAGACAATACCTACAATCAATTATTTCGAATGACAACAACACGGCTGCCGGATGAATGTTTGTCTCTAAAAAAATACTTATTATTCCGTGTAGGAATGTCTCTAGATCATGCATCGTTGATAAAATCGATAGCGCTCCGAGTAATCGATGATCGAAGGTCGAGAGAGCACAATGTTTTATTCATTCCACTGGATAACTTGTTCAATCTACAGATAAAAAACTTGTCTCAATCCTACATTTCGTGGTGTGTTTTATACGTAAACCATTATGTCATCTACATTTATAATGGGTTTCTGATTATGATATGGAATAAAGTTAATTTGAAAATGCTACAGAGATTCAAGCAGATTAGCCCAATGAAGTTGCAGTGTGCAAGAATAGCATATAGAACAGATGGCCGTTGTGACCGACAAGTGCTTGAATAAACACTAGGTAAGGATTGGCAAGGGCAGCAGCAAAAAACTGGATCTTTGCTAGAATTAACCAAGATTGTGGAAATCATTATGTAAGAGAGATAAAGCATTGTTTTAAAAGCTGAAATGATGATGAACATAATAAATATACTTTTTCCTATAGGTACTTATTTTGATGCTTTCGAAGGAATGAAGATAACTGTCTTCTACGGCGATGTACGTACAGGCATTATGAAGATGTGTTTATTTATATTTAGGTAGTCAAAATAACTGTAATCTTTAGGTGTTAGACCACGTGTAGTTTTATATCACAATCATTGAGAAATCTTAATTTTACGATGACTTCTAAGATTCCATAACCGTTTAATTTACATATTTTCAACTTTATAGCGGACGAATATCAGTAACTTTATGACACAAGGGTAATCAATCATATTCCGATATTATACTTGAAGATTTAATGCCTAATTGGTGTAATTTTCACACAATCACCCTCCATAAACCAATATAAACTCTATGGTGATTGCTTGACGTGATTGTAGGTGGCATACATAAGGTCATTCATTCAATGGGGACGAACCGAATACTTGAAAATTAAATAAATAAATATTGCTGGACAATCACACAACAACATTTGATTGCAGAACATTTGAAAGCATTTAATTGGTTAGTAGTTCTTTAAGAAGATTCGTTTCTAAGATAGCTGTTTGTTCTCCAAATAAAATAAAATAAATAAATATCTAGCCCCGTGGTAAGCTTAAAGCTAATATAATTTATACCTACATAAAAACATAAAGCCAATATTATGATGAACTCGATAAAATCCCGTAATTGTTGTTTTGTCCCCATTTCAGTGTTTATAAGCTTTCATATGATTGAAATGTTTAATTAGTATTTAATTCGCATTCAATAATTCATGCAGATTACGCACAGCAAATATAAAACTTATTAATAGCACACTGCTAATAATCAATAAATTTTGTATTGTATATTATTAAATATTAATATGGACATTGATTCTTTTTTTATACATACACTAGCATACCGCCCCACGGCTTCACCCGCATCATATACCCGCTTTAAAAAGTTTCAACTAAACCGATTCAGCCTTTTTGAGTTATACATAGTGTAACTAACACGACTTTTTTAATTTAATAGATAGAAAACACATATTATGAAAACAACAAATGCGTGGGTAACATAACAATACAGTGTAGAAACACTTGTCTTGTCCCTCTGCGAGAATCGAACCTGCTATATTTGCGTCGTAACTTTCACACAATGTCTTCACTAACGTCGTCTGTTCGTTGCCTAACAAACGAAAGCAGATTATAATTATAGATTCCTTTGTTTCTGTAAAATTATTTCTGCCGTGGGAACGAAAAAGGAAATATCTTGCTTAAGCTTACCCTCTCATCAGGGCCTTATTAAAAACTGGAAATATCTCATACCATATCGTTAACACATTAATTTTTCAAGAGCGTAAATAAGAATCTTTCGCTGTTCTGTTAGAATTAATATATAATAGCATCGCTAAGAACCTATAGTCTATACATTGTTTTTGTAATAATTTAATGAAATAATGAGCACAAGACCTAGTTATGTCCAGAAATTAAGTTGAGGACCAATAATAACGCCTATTGCTTTTATAAGCCATAGGCGCTATTATTGGTTATCGCTTTTTATGGTAAATATAGTTATTATTGTATGAAAAAATATATATATTTATGTATGTATATTATATTAAGTTTATCTGAAATCTAGCACCCGTAATACAAACATCGAGCTTACACAGGGATATATGTTGCTGTGTGAATTATCCAGCAATATTTGTTGATTATATGATGATGATGAAAGATCTTAGTAGATCCCGCTAACATAACATCGCTTCCCATCAAGACAACGCCGTTTGCCATAATCTATACATCGCCCATTAAAATTAATTTCACGCAGAGTTTCATCGCTCGGCTGCGCTCGTTCACTAATTTGTTGACAGAACACAAGTGCTATTTTTAACTTGTCTCATTTGATGAACGATAGTGTAAATATTCTTTACAAGTAGCTATTAAAGGGACTGATCATGTGAACGGCAAATATTGAATAGCTCTTTATATTTAAATAAATATGGTCTTTGTAACTTTTGATTTTCTTAAAGTGAAAGTTAGTAGTTGGTCTCGCGGGTAAAACCGAGTTATAATCGATTTTCCTGCGGTAAAAAATAGTATGTGTGTTTATCTGATGTGTAAACCTAAATATACAGTTATATGTGTGTTTATCGTTGCTTTCGTGTGAAAGACTAACAAACATTTTAGAATAAACGGGAAATTCACAGAAATTCTGCTCGCTTGATATAAAAAAGGTTCCTGGATATAACGTTTTTTTCTAAAAAGAATTTATAAAACCACGTCAGTTTTTACAGTAAAATGAGTGTACCTCACAAACCTTTTGTAAGAGTACCTACCTAATAAACAGCCGTCTTCGAAATAGGCCTATTTCCGTTAGACGTCCAACAGCTAAAACAATGATGATGGTTAACATAGTTATTACTATTCCATATAGTTCCCAAATAAATCTCCAAATTTTATTTTTATTTTAATTCAGAACACCCAGCATTTCCGCCTTTGACGTACAGCCATCGAATCGTGCGCCGATAATTAAAAGCGATCACACGATCTATCAAGCTGTCCATTAAAGTACAAACAATTATCTGGGCTATTTAATTTAATAACCTAATAAGTTATTAGTGGATTAATGGTCACCTTTCATTGGATAGGAAAGTTTTGAAAAGGGAATTGGTTGAAAAAATAAATAAAAGCTATTGATTGAATAAGTAAGTAAAGAAACAAATAATAGTCGAGAGTTGTATAATTCCTGTGTAAATACGTGAGTAATTCCCGTTTTATAAAATGAAACAAATATTGCCCAGATTTTTGCTGTGTTTTCTAATTTATCACTGATTTGATTACATATCTATATATTTTTACATTTACATCACCAACAATTCACCACAGAATTTCCTCTATTTATCTAATGAGGTAACTATCTTAGTTATAAAATTATTACCGTTAGTAAATTAAAGTAAGAACACGAGTAAAACTATTCAACGGATTTAAAACACGTAACTCTTCTCCAAAAATTTGTAGACGTGCGTACCAAGTCAGTGTGCTCTGATCTTAAGCACAACCGTTATTGTTTATCGATGTTTTTGATCTCAACTTGTTCCTGAGTGACAATTGATAACTAACTTTGAATTGTAAAATAATAATTGTAATGCTGCTTTCTAATTCAATAAATGTTTTGACGTATAAAATACTAGTTTTAATTTACCTATGTAGGTACTAAATGTATATAATATTATAATACTACATTTAGGGTCGGTAAATATTATAATTTAAAATATTGCTTGACAATTAACTCACAAAATGCTTGTGTGAAGTACGTACATAGTTTCATGCCATGATTTATTGGACAAAAAATAATGAAATAGTTATTTATTACATTTAAGAATGAAACAATCGCTATTTATTTACAAAAATGTAATATTTCGTCCTAAGAAAGTAAAAATTACCTTGTGGATAATTAAAAAGCAATAAAGTCAATGAAATTCATTCAAATATTCTACTGTATAATTTCGTAGTAAGCTTTGTCCAAGTAGTTTAATCTTCTCCGATAGTTTTCTAATAAACGTTTTGATTGGCACTTTGATTTGAATAATTATTACCAAGTTGGGATGTAATACTTGGAAACTAAGTAAATGTGGTGATTATACAGATTCGCCCAAGACCTATATTATATTCTATTGGGGAGACTTGAACCCAAAAAATAAAATGCACGCAATAGGACGCAATGTGGGTTGTTTTAGTGATTATAATAAGAATATCTGTAATGACTTAAGGTATTTTGTGGCTGAAATAAAACACAATTTGTGTGAGTGTTAATCTCACACACAGCTGTTGTCTTCTCTCGCTTTCTTTATTCCACTATGCCACAACCAACGTGTAGCTCTCGCAACGAGCAAGCATCTTATTATAAAACTAGCCGACCGCCAACAGCTTCGCTTGCTTTTTTTTCATAAAATATAGCCTATAATCTTCCTCAACTATCCAACACTGAAATAATTTTTTTAATCGGACCAGCGGTTCCTGAGATTAGCGCGTTCATTCATTTATTCATTTTATTGTAGGTACCTTGAACCAGTAAATTAATCAAATAATTATCTCATAAACAAACAATTAATAACTATGAAATTAATCCTCAAAATTAAATCACAAATAAATCAAGTTCAATCAGCATTTCCGACTAGAAAGCGGATAGAATGAAAAAAAAAACAAACAAGGTTTTAATATAAAACCTATTCATTATTTTTAATCCATTACCACAAATAAAGGAGACAACCGACGATTTCCCGGCCCGCCTCCGTTCCAGTGGTACACAATTATTTTTTAATTACAATAAGCGATGACAAGTGTTGATTATTCTCGATTTAATTACAAAGTACGTTATAATTATGGAGGTATAAAAGGGAGCTCCGTGCTTTACTGGGAGGTAGCTAAGGGTTAACCCTTTTTTACCTGAAATTAATGGATTTTAAGAAGGTACCGTTATGACACGCTATGAGCGTGAAATGTCTATTCTACGTGAAATGTCAAAATAACTCAAATCAAAATAACTCTCAATATTTCAGGAAACACAAATAGACACCTATGGACCATTCCATAGGTGCGCGACGGGGTTTGAACCCACGACCTTCGGAATAAAAGTCGAGTATGCCCCAGTTAGCTAACACGGCTTACACTTTCAACTCACATATTAAATAAAAATATGATTTAGATTTATGTAATGAAATGTAATTTTCTTATTACAAAAGTCAAAATATAGTAACAATAAATTCCTTAGTCCGTCCGACTCAAAGAACTTAGTCATCGACAAGCAATGACTATGCATTGAGTTTTTAATATTATCTGAAGGATCATCTCTATAACGAAAGTAATAATTACCAAAGCACGGGTCGATTTACCCTTTAAGGTTGGGCGTTTATCTTACGCTGTAATAACAGGATTATTAAAATATAATTTAATTTGTAATATTTTAGGACTGTTCATTCTGGGTTAAGGGTTAAGTCCAAGTGATTACTGGGAATCTTATTATTACACATTAATCACAGGTTTTTGTACGGCTCTATAAATCGGAGTATACGCCCATAAGACTTTTTTTTTGTTACAATAGAGTGCTTTGTTTATTGGCTTGAATTCCAATGCACTCTGATTAATTGATTTGATTGTGATGAATTAATGATAAAAGAAACAAATTAGATTATTAAATAATTAGGAATACTTACTTACCTACTTAATAATAAAAATCACAGTAATAAGATGTGTAAAATTATAATGTATTTTGTTTATTGGCTTATTCAGCATATTTAATGCTTGCAAACTAGTAAGTGTATAACTAGATAACTTGCAAGTTGCATGCATTCTGAATTAAATTCAAGTTATGTGGGTAATACAAGAAAATATGAATAAAACATTAATTTGAGCTTGTAACTAATTGTAACTACTTTTAAGGTAGTCATATTAATTGCCTTTGGCGCGACATAAACAAGATAAGCGATCAAGCGTTATCTATGAAGTTATAAATTGCAAGCACCCATACATTAGGTATATACGTTTTGTCTGCTGGGATAAAGGGACTTTTCTCTTGCCAAGAGAGATTTCACCATGCTGACCCAGTAAGAGTTGGTGTAAGTACGTCTCATGAACTTCAAATTGTCAATAAACACCATTAGCTGTGTCACTTTTTGAATACGTGAGTAATTCCCGTTGTTATAAAATGGATTTAGCTGTGTGGTTCGATCTGTTCTGTGTAAAATTAATAATTTATGAAATTCCGTATAGATTTCCAATCCGATAAATCAAACGACACTAATAAGCTGTGAATAAAGATAAGTCTGGCGCAATATTGCCCATTATAAGGTATAAATATCAATTTATTGACCACAGCAATGCCTTGTGGACTTGTCTCTTGACGAGAGAGATTGCTGGCTAAGTGTGGGTTGGTGAATGACACATCATGTTCTTCAGATTTTCAAAGTTCTCAGAATATGCCGGTTTCCTCACGATGTTTGCTTTCACCGTTAGAGCCCGTGTTTATAAAGTGCACTTAACTATTTTAAGAAGAAAAATCCAGAGGTGCGCCTCTGGTTTTGAAGATTTGAACTCACGACCTCCGGAATGAAAGTCGAGTGTGTTCCCACTTAGCTCACACGGATCAACTAGAAAGGACGGGTCTATTTAACTGATTTTAGTTTTAAAATGTTCGTAGTCGTCCAGGGAAGAGTTTAAATGGATAAAGTAAAAGCGTTCGCAGCTGAGGGTATTACGAGATTTACATATTGTTGGTTGTAATTATGGAGGATTATAAGTATCAACCATAATAATAAAACCAATTGTTCCTAGAACCTAATACCTACACTCGCAAACGACAGGGTAATCTTACAGCTCTATGTATATACCAAAACTGTATGTACATTCAAACACACAGTACCTATATAATGTGGCTGAATATACATGTCGGGTAACACGTTATGACGTTAGGAATGACAAGTTACACGATCTCTATTCATATGGTTGGTGTTAGATAATATTGTTGTGTGTGGTTACGATACCCTAAGACTAGGGTTAGTTGTTTGTGTTTGTTTGCGTTAATTAATCAGAAAGTGGCAGAATTTATTTAAATTTATAACCTACGAAAAATTCTTAGGTTGCCCATTTACAACAAACATATATAATCAAGGGTTACAGGGTTACATTAATAATATTAAATTTAATTGGCGACTTCGAAACATTTTCTCAATGCAGGGATATCCTCAAAATTGCCTGAGCACAATCTGCTCTCAACTTGTGGAGTTGAGTCTTTAGTAAAGTTTAAAGCAAGTTTTCGGTAGAGCGGCTTGTCATTCGTATGGAAATGTAAATCTCACGAAGGAAACTTGGACGAAACTGAAACGAATGAGGCCAACCATCATCATCATTTCAACCCTGGAAAGTCCACTTTTGATAGGCTTCTCTTAAATAATAAATATATAAATATTGCTGGAAAATTTACACAGCGACATCTAGCCCCGTGGTAAGCTCTAAGTTTGTGTTACGGGAATAGTTTATCTAACAACGTCAGTCAGCCCCCAAGACGCACTGACGTGTTTTAGCCACGGAGTGCGGCCGCGGCGCAGCGCAGCTGAATATTTTTGTAGTCGAAACGTAGAGAGTATTTTAACTTCTTAGTTAATACTATAGTAATCCCCGTTGTTACAAAATCAATTGTGTTACTTACAATATTTTTTAAAGTGAAATTTTAATGTGTTATTTCGGTCCAAAGCAGCTAGCATCTACCGGGAACCAGCTGATTTCACCAATAGAGTATCTAAATGTAAAATTTTATTGGTATAATTCACGAAATTGACTTAGTATTCCATTGAACTTGTATTACAATACAATCAGACCGGACTGTGGGATCTATATCAATATAATTTGTTTATCCAGCGACAGACAGAACTGAATAATTACATTACCTATCTCGGGCCTGCTTAGTATTTTGATCACAGCTTTTCCTGGGATCGTAGACCGCATAGAGAAACGGATTCTGAAATCCGATGCCCTAATTAATTTGTTATTCTTGGAAATGAAACATGTTGGTATCTTGATAATGGACCCACGTAATTAAATTGCTTTAATAGAATTATACTTTTGTAATTTCTTCACTGCTGTTGAGTGTTGGGCAGTAATTATAAGTTCTTGGCAACATAATAGCTGATTTAAAAACACAATTTAGGGCAGGTTATTTGGTGACCCCATAAAATTTATAGGCATGGTATACCTATTTTGAACTAGCTTTCCGCTCCGCGTCTTCGCCCGCGTTTTAATTTATTCTTGCTATAAAAAATATTCTATGTCCTTCTCCTGGTTCTAAGCTATCTCTCCACCAATTTTAGGTATTAGGTAGGTACCTATATGAGTTTTGATTAAGATTTTTTTACAATTTAGTGATTTTAGTTATACCTAAGATACCTCTTCGCATTGCCGCCACAAAAAAGTTATATTACAGATATAGTTGTATCCTTGGTTGTATCCCACCAAAGTTTGCTAGTTCGTGAGCAATAATTAGGACCAGATATTTTCATGTGGTATTTTCCGTTTTACTTGTTATGAGAATGAGGGAACTTTTCCTGGAACCGTCATGATAAGGGAGCTTGAAAATCCTTTTCATTTCAACTGAGGAATTTAGAATTTAAAATGTGTTTTAGTTGGTTTACGTAATATAGGCACTGATTTTGGCACGGACTTTGTTTAAATAGATGGTTGTTAAATAAAAATCAATGCCCCTTTTCGTTATAATTTTATAACTCAAGAACGACTGGGCCGATTAAGGTGAGTTGGTCGTAGAAGGCTAGGGAAGGTTCAATAGGTAAGAAAACAAGGGAATAAAGCGGGCGAAGACGCGGGATAGTCAGCTAGTAAAGTATAAATTTCGCATTCTATATTTTGAAATAAACACCCCGACTACCAAATCTTAAGACATTATAATGGCTAACTCGTATTAGTTGAAATATATGTGCTAAATATATCTATATAAAAATCCTGAGGAATGGAACTGTATCGCAGTCGGACCTTCGCCCGCCACACAGGTCGTTAAAGCTTGCCATCCTTTAACTGTGAATAATGTTGATGTATTCTAATAGATACCCATCTATTAGTAGGTATCTAACACGGATACAGAGATAGATCGGGCGCCAACAAAACGATAAGATTCTGATACTTACCAATTTAAGATGAAAGAACATCTTACTTTCTAATAAAGAAAGAGCTAACCGTACAAAATATTTAATGGTTTTATTTTATATCTTATACACAAAAATCAATCGATGTTTGTAAAACTCGCTAAAACTCGGGAACGGCCGGGCCGATTTAGATGATTTCAAATTGATCGTGCAGGGAAGGTTTACTTAGGTACTAGTTAAAAAAATATGAGAATAAAGTATTTGAACCAGCGAGCGGGTCGTCTAATAAATATTTTAAATAGAATGTTTTGATTTGCCTTCAACCATTTAAAAACTATTAAATTCCTACATGTGATAAACATTATAATAGGAAAGATAAAAAAAGTGTTAAATAATATAAATATTTTTAAATAATTAAAATGAATAGAAATATATTCTCTAGTCTGGTATAAGTTGTTATTCAGTCTGTTAAATAAATAACAAAGTATACGCCTTAAAGACATGATATGTATATTAAACCGCTATCTCTCATTCTTCTTAACAATATTTCCACGATGATAACAAACCTATAAAAAAGATAGCCTGATATAACCAATGGGCAGCCGGAAGAGTGTGTATAACTAACGTTTTTAAATGATAATAAAATACACAATAACTATAACGAAATAACCGTTATTTTTATTTAACTGTTATATCTCGAGTTATCGTTGGAGAGCGCTGTAAAAAAAACCTTAAACTTAAACTAGTATTCATTATATAGATAAATAGTTCACCTGTTACCTTTAAATGTATGAAAAGTTGCTCAAAACTAGAACAACAGTAATGATATATTCGTATAACAACATATACTCAAAATGGTTCTGTGACACCTAATACCTACCTATATAATGTAATACCAACCAAAAATTATTTTTATTTACAAAATCGATATACAATCGTTGTTACTATAATCCATACTTATATTTTAAATGGGAAATTGTGTCTGTGTGTCTGTTTGTCCGTATTTCACGGCAAAAAGAAGCGACGAATAGACGTGATTCTTAGTTGAATGGGGCGGAAGTGAAATAGGCTACTTTTTACCCCGGGAAAAAATATTTTTTTGGGAAAGTGTAGAGAACGCGGGCAAAGCCAATATTATATATAATACCAACGATGAATCACTTTTCTCCACAAAATCGAATTAACAATCGTTGTTACTACAAATAAAACATTCAAAAAGTCTTCTGATAACAGCAAACATTTGCAACCACTTGACTTGGTACTAATTAAACTTGTACTATGTAGTTCCAAAGGTTGAACTACCTACCTGTATGTAACGTGAAATTTGGATTACAAACTAACCTTAACTTTTGTCGGCCCGAAAAGTTTTATCTAAGTTTCTACGCCTAACTCGGCTGGCCAAATTAACCAAGAATTCCACCGTAAGTTGTGGGGTGAATTGCGTAAGATACCAAGACCCAAGTCCTAGTCACAAAATTTCGCTACTAAAATTGCCTACAAACAAAACATTTACCCTTAAACATAAGAGTCTATTAAACCTGTTTTAGTTAGGTTTTATTATTCGTTTATCCTTATCTATAATATTGATATTCGCGTTGGTTGGTATAATATAAGTGACTGAAACCTCTAACTAATGTTTGTGTAGCGCTGGCTCTAAATAATTAATTGATATCTATTTATTAAATTATGATCACTAGTTTATGTTATGTTAAAATGTTATTATTTTGCGTTTAATACGTCGCCATTGATCGACCTCATTCCCCACACATTCGATTGCATTCAGAGCAGCGAGCGTGGTTCAACGTACACAATTAGTATCAATTACAGCTGATCCCTAGGAGCTTATTGCGATGTAATTGGCTATAACTGACGCACCCTGCCTCACTCATTTCTAGGGTTCCAATCTAAAAAAGAAACCCGATATAAAATCAAACGCAGGCTAACTCGCAAGTATACTTGCGACTAAGAGCTTATCACGGAACTAAGTGTAGGGAATATTCATTAAATTATAAATATAAACTTGTCCAGTGGTGAGTTATTTTATTATTCACCACGCTGGCAAAGTGTGGGTTTGGAGAGTGACTCATGAGTCACTCCTTCTTGTCTTTCATGTCCTTTATGTCTTTCAAACTTTATAAAGTTCCCAGAACATGCCATTCCTCACGATGTTTGCTTTCACCGTTAGAGCAAGTGTTTTTAAAACGCATATTTTGTTTAATTAATGTATTTATTAATTATGATAATTTATTTTATTGTAATGTTTAATTGTAAGGTAAGTATTTAATTAATTTTGATATTCTAATATAGACAAATTGCCGGAAACCTCTCCACTCCAGTTTGACTCACACTTGAGAGCTTTTTTCCTATACTTATATTCGGACCAATCAATTTAATAGTGATTTTCACGATTGTAATAAGTATGATTTGGCCTGATTATCCCATGATATGTTTTTATGGGCGTCAAACAACAATTTAAGTAGATCGATATACCTACTTTAAATCAGAATATTAAAGAATGCTGCCCGTTCAGATTATTATCATAATTTGGGCCACTTGCGCTAAAGCTGTATATTGTGTGTGAGAACATGCGAGTTTTTTAAGGTACTTACTGTAAATGAGTACGAAAGAGAGAAATTACTAAGCATTTAGGGACCAACAGTACGTCAAATTTCCATACAACGTAGATATAATAATAACGTATTAAGTAGATAAAAATATTTTTATGGAAAAATATTTTATTTTTATTTATTATACTAAATAAAACTTAAAACAAATTAATCTTCAAATCTGTCCTGGCATCTTTCTCGGTTTAAGTCCCCCTAAGTCAAAGCTACAAAATGCTTCTTAATTTTCTGATTCAAGCAAGTAGCACCCATCCCTATTAGTTTCAATTACCTCCGATCCCTGACCATTTATGGCAATGTAATTGGCCATAACAGACCCGCCTGTTTATACGACTTAATGAACACTCTGTGCGAGGTAGCGCCTTGTCTTGTGAGATTACATCTCTGCGATTGCATCTTGTTTATCGACTTGTTTTTTTTTATCAGAAAAAGTAAGCATTTGTAGATTATTTTATTAGTGGCTTAGACGTAGATTTCACTTCGAAATTACACTTCTAAATACAGAAAGACGCACTTTTGTAAATACTTCAACATTTGTCGTTTTAATTAGGAGTTAAAACGCTCTCGATGTTTCGACCACAACAAGATCAGTCTTTTTCAGGAGTGAGCGTTACACTGTGCTCCGTCTCCGCGCTGCTCGCGTGCTCAGTATTATGATTTATATTGGATATTTTTTACAGCTGGAAAAAATATCTAGTAGATATCTTCTATCAAATATCCAAATGTCAGCAAAACTAAAATATTTATAATGCATTATCTGTAGTATAAATACGGAAATAATTCGGTCCACTTTCATTCGTCTGGCACGTTAATTACCAATGTCAGAATGGAAATATCCTCCCTACTGAGACCTGGTTTAAATTTACAGAGGCACTTAAGGGTAGGTGCTCTTGTTCAGGGGGTTCAACGAACTACTATAATTGAACTAGCATCCCATTTTAAAATCTCGAATAAACAAACTGGCAATACGTCCATATGTACAGCATCAGCATATGGTGTAAAATAAAGTTTTGTCAATGGCTTGATTGATAATTGAATCAATAATAAAATCCGTGTTCATCAACAGTTATTGTCTGAAACTTGAAATTCTGATGTTTGTGGTAAAAAAAATGATACAAATTGCGTGATATTTCGTTCGTAGCACATGAATATTTTTTTAAATAGGTATGTTAAAACGTAGAAGTGGTTTCTGAACCCACGATCTTTGGAATTAAAGTCGAGCATTAACAGAACTTATCCAACAGAGCATCTTTGAGGCGTATAGATCTGTCACATAAATATAAAACATTACTTTCTAGGGATGCAATAAATTTCACCCACATCAATGTTCATGAGCCGTGTTTGTAGAACGAAGCCGAATAATAATTATGGAAAGTGTTTTTCTAAGTGAACTAGCCGATCTGCCGACAGCTTTGCTTAACGTTATCTATGTAGATAAATTAAATGTTCTATCCAAAACTGAACAATTTTTCAAATCAGACCAACGGTTTCGCAGATTTCAAACAAACAAACCAACTCTTCAGCTTTATAATATTAGTATCAATAGATATCTTCGCTTCTCTAGAACTTAAATAAGAGTCATATGTACATCGCAGAAGTGAGGACGTCGGGATTATTTTAGAAAAAACTACAAAAATATTATGCTTTTTATTAGTAGTATAAATCGATATATTAGATTTATTTGGAAAACTAGTTCTGTTAGGCCTTAACACCAAAGGGAGCACTCTTGGTCATAGGTAATTATTTATAAGTAGTGTACCCGCCAGTGCTTCGTTTACGTTTGTTTACGTTAACTAACACTATAAGTGTCCGGCACATATTGTGCTTTTATGCACCATCCTATTACTAATACTTAATCAATCATTCATGTTATATTTTACTGATTTCCGCCCACCGCTTTTCCAGTTGTAAAAGGTTTGACCTTATGTTATTTTAATGTATGAACTATGTTATTGAAAAGTATCATAAAAATCTGAGTCGTGTTGGCTAAGTGGGAACACACTCGACTTTCATTCCGAAGGTCGTGGGTTCCGAAGCGCACTTCTGAATTATTCTTCTTGAAATATTTATTTGCGCTTTGAAAAGCACGTGCTCCAACGGTGAAGGCAATCACCGGCATGTTCTGAGAAGTTTGAAGGACATTCACCAACTAATGTCTCTTGTCATGAGAGAAGCCCCTGTGTCTCAGTAGTGGGAAAGTAAATAGGGGTGATTGTGATTATGAATATATCGATATCCATCCATGCCTATTAACAAATATTTGCGATTTTAATTTATGACCTGTATCACCAAAGATTACATTTTCATTGCTGCAATATGATATAAAGAAAACATTTATTTCGACACACAGACTTATAAAAATAAATTAAAAACAAGACATAAGTAACATCTGTTCTCATGTGACTCTGTGGCCGCTCAGCGCTGTGTTTTAGACATCAATAGAACACTTTACTTAAATGAACTTAAAATTACCTCTCCGTTTTTACACAACATACAGAAATAAAGGAGAGTCAGCCTGTTAGAAGTATCTAATAAGTACCTTTGAGAGAAAACGACTGAGCATTATCATTATTCAGGTACCAGCCAAGTCGACAGGAACCCTCGATTAAAAGCTCTTACCAAATTGGGTCTTAAAAGGAAACGCTAATCGTTGCTGAAAAGCGATCTATCAAATTGAGCAGTCTCCAGTAGATTTAGGTGAGAAAAGGTACCTTTTGGAATTATTTTTGTAGAACTAAATAACAAAAAATTCACCCCTATTTACGTTTCCTCCCACTATACACACACAAAAAAAGCGAAGACTAAAAATCTCAAAGATATAAAATATTCACAAATAAATTTGTTATTTGTGAATATATTACAGTGATTCAAGTGAATTCCCACCGATGAACAAAACATACAAGAAATTAAAAATAAACTTAAATTATCTCAATTAAACATTTATAAACATCAGGTCAAGGTTCAAAGTAATTTACTAAGATCGTAAACTACTGACAGCAGGTCCATACAAGGTTTACGTTTAAAAGTGTTGTAATTTCTATTTTCCTACCTTTGTTGCTCGTTACTAATGACATTTTAATGATTCTATCCGATCGAAATGATCTGTGTTCTATACAGTGTAGGATAGTGCTGGGATCAAGCTGGGATATTATAATAAGAAAAGTCGGATATATTTAAAAAAATATTAAAGATTGGATTCAAGAGGGTCCTCCTTAGCTCTTTGAAGTGAAGCATCGCATTTCGAATCTGTAAGTTATCACTGACTGACAACACACATTGATGTAGACTTTTGTCCTGAGGCACTTCGATGTTAGCGATAATACCATAACTATTGCCAATTTCAAACATTCAATACATTGTGAAAAAATCGATAAAAAGAAAATTAAATATAAAAGACCGGATAGTTCATCGGCCTATACAACCTTTGTGATCCAAGTTGATTTAATGAATACGATTCTTAAATCAATCAAAAGAGTTTTATGTTGCTAGTTCGTTTGCTTTGAAACAACCTGACTTGGGCCTTCCTTATATCAACAATGTAACTGGATGAAACTTTGTGAGAAAGTTTGACGTGTTAATTCAGATGATTTATTTATACGTCGTCAGCAATTTTTCAAAGGCTTTACTGTAATTGGAATAGTTTTATAGCAGATGTGGCGTCGGTTTTTTATAAGAAAGATATGTTTATCTCGCTCTCTCTCTCTCTCTCGCACTTTGTTTAGATAAGTAAAGCGTACGTACGAAGCGATACTCTTCCACCTTCATTATTCGCACTGCTAAAGTTTGGAATGCGTTGCCTGCTGCTGTTTTTCCTGAAACTTATAATCTGGGTCTCTTCAAGACAAGAGTAAATAGGTACCTTCTAGATTCTTGCGATCCATCTTCGGCCACATCGACACTTTCCATCAGGTGAGATCAGCAAGGGTCTATCCTCAATTTAAAAAAAAAATAAAAAAAAGAGAGGCAAAACTTGAATCATTTTTCTCGTATATTAATACACCTTAAATAATTCTAGCTCTCCGCACGCGTGTTCGCTCGCTTTATAATAAATTTTCCCGCTGTAAAAGTGTCCTATGCCCTTCTCCTGGCTTTAAGCTAACTTCTTCACCAATTTTCAGTCAAATCGATTTAGCCTCCATTTCTATTTGTATTGTCATTTTATCTATGGTTCTAAAGATTCGATCGGCGGTCAAGGGGCGGAGTTCGAGCGGTTACTGATCTGGTCACTTCAAACTGAACACTTGTTCAAACAAAAGGTTTTAGAACTCATAAATCAACAGGTCAACAACCGATATCGAGTGTCAATTATGGATTCAAATTAATTTGAATTTCATGAGAGTTTACTTAGTAAATTGGCTGTCGGATGCTCCAAAAACTCAAGGTTAAATCATGAGTTTTCAGTCCGTCAAAACAGTACGGACGCTTTTGCGATAAAATATCGTTTCGGACATGAACCTAATTTACTATGAGTAAAATCAGTAGGTACTTAAGAAACTAATTTAAAAAGACAAAGCAAAACCTAGTCCTGCCCCTGTATTTGTATAAAGAAATTCACAACTTCTATTCATCTTCATTCAGTTAAAACATTACTTCGTAACGAATACCTTAGGTATTCCTTTGAACATTGTCTCAAATAGATATAAATGAAGAGAATCTACTGAAAGGAGTTCACAAAGAAACGCTAAGTAACTCTGTATCAAGGGATCCATATTTTTTGTCTCGTCTCCTTTGTCTCGTAATTACCCTGCTAACTACCCTGGTTAATTAACTCGGATTCATGTTGATGATTTGAGATTTTGATGAGTTTCCGTGTTCTGCGGAAATTAATCAAATTGCACCGCGTCATTTTCTGGCTTTTTGGTATAGATAATAAAATAAAATAATAAAATAAAATAAAGCTGACTCAACCATTTTAACTTTCGAAACTAACGCAAGTTACACCATTCATTTTGAGAAACAGAAACGTCGGATATACCCATGGATAAAATATACAATCTCCTGTAATATAAAATCCCATCAAAATTTACAATCATCTACCAATACATATTAAAGAACTTCATGGACTTTCATTTAAATATACATTGAGAAAATGGCTAATTAGTAAGGTCCATTATAATTTAAACGAATATTTTGAAAATTAACAACATTGTATATTTGTATTTTAATCTCTCACTGATATGGAAATTTTTATTTTTAGTAGTTAACAACCTCATGTATAATATCATAATTTGTAAGTAATTCTAATTACATATTGTATGTCCTAAACCGGATAAAAATTGTTGATACTAACTCATAGTAATTTAAGAACTCTATGTACACAATTTTACAATAAAGTATTCTTTATCTTTATCTTTATCCTGAATTCTGAGATTTGTGTATGGACTTTGTTGTTGTCTGAAATATATATTTTTTTATTTATTAAGTTCACTTACAATTCTACATGCAAAAACTTTGCGAATAGGTACAGTTATTTTGCATTCAACTGCTGAAACCTAGTTTATAAGAATTCAAACTTTAATAACACAGGAAAGCTTGCGTAATAACACAAATTGACTGATCAATTCCGCTAATGCTTCATAAGTAGCATTCCGATCGCATCTAGTCCTGGAACACAACGATTAGGGTCATGTGGTCTATTCCCATGAACACGGCACTTTATTAAGACAATAAAACACTATAGAAGTATATTAGTTTGAAGGACATGAATTTGTTGCACTTGGCCAGCATGGTAATTTCAGGCCTTAATCTCTCTCAAGAGAGAAGTCCTTGTATCCCAGTAGTGGGAACGTGGTGATGATGATGATTGTAGATTTAGGCAAAAAAATGAGAAGGCTGAATCCGTGGGTTGAATCCGTGATCCGCATTAAGCAAACAAGCCTCTCAGCAACTTGAATACTCTAACAAAGAGCGAGATTCGTATTCTATTTTCTGTAGCACCTCATAAAATAATGTAATGATACCCACATGAAAATCATTTATTTACTCGTTATTTTTTTTAGAAATAGAATTTCATTCACACATTTCCCGGGTCCAAACCTTAAACGAGTGAGTGTGCTTTGACCTTAAGTACCAGTGCCGGATTAGCCACGTAGCAAGTGTAGCAAATGCTACGGGCCCCGCGCATTGGAGGGCCCCGCGCTCAAATAGGTATTTCGTAATACCTATTTGAGCGGCGAACCGAGCCGACCCGAACTGCGCGCATGGCTATTTCCACCTCACCTCTATCACGAATTCACGAAAAACGTTGGTATCAAAATCAACAACCATAATTTGAAATTGTACCACATTTTTTAAATTGAGCGCTAGCCACACACACGTTATGTGTTGTATGTACTACTTGCACTGCTCACTAAACTCTAAATTTGCCCATAATAAACCCAGAAAAGTTTATTTATTAGTCCAGTCAAATTAGCATTTCACCTCGGAATTTGAGATACCCAGCTGTAATTCTGTAAATACTTGGATATTGACACTAGACCAGGGTTTTTAACTTTTCAAAGGAAAAAAATAGTAGTAGGATGAAACCCATTAGAAAAGGAGAGGAATATGATATTAAAGGAAAAATAAATTACGGTCGATCGGAGTTCGGGAAGTGGGAGGGGGTGGGCTTTTAAGGGGAGAAAATGGTTTATCTCGATTTGCGGTGAAACTACTTGTCCTATGAAAAAAAAATATATGGCAAAGTTGTAGGTAATAAAACGATCTACAACTTTTAATTCAGAACTTTTTTACATAACGTCAAAATGTATGTGAAAAATTCAAAAAACTAAGTTTTTGGTTTTTTATTTCTCTTTTTCAAAAACATTTTATTTTCTACGAAATTTGGTGATAACTTAACTTTTTATGCCCCAAACATACTATAATTTATTTGATTAAAAATATTAATTTTTTCACCTTATTTTGACTTAATTACTAAAAACATTGACTAATTTTCAATCGAAAATTCACGTGTCAAAATATTAGCTTTTTTACAAAAATCGGTGTGCTGTTTGTTCATTGAAATCTTTATTTTTTAATGGTTAAGAAAAATATATAAGTACATTACTATAGTAAATTTTCTCAGAAAATGCAAAACACCGAAACAAAATTTGTATCATTATGTACAATTGCATCATAAAAATGTGATTTTTGCTATTTTTATTAATTGCTTATAATCCGACTTATTGCACATTATACATTTTGTTTCGGTTTTGTGCATTTTCTGAGAATATTTACTATCGTAATGTATATATTTTTTTTAACTATCAGAAAATAGAGATTTCAATGAACATAAAGCACACCGACTTTTATAAAAAAGTTAATATTTTGACACGTGAATTTTCGATTGAAAATTAGTCTATATTTTTGAAAATTAAGTCAAAATAAGGTGAAAACAATAATATTTTCAATCAAATAAATCAAAGTTTATTTAGGACATAAATAGGTAAGTTTTCACCAAACTTCGTAGAAAAATAACAATTTTTGAAAAAGATAAATAAAAAAAACAAAAAACTTGGTTATTTGAATTTTTCACATAAGTTTTGACGTTATGTATAAAAGTTGTGAATTAAAAGTTGTAGATCGTTTTATTACCTACAACTTTGCCATATAACTTTTTTTCATAGGCCTAGTAGTTTCACCGCAAATCGAGATAAACCATTTTCTCCTCTTAAAAGCCCACCCCCTCCCACTTCCCGAACTTAGATCGACCGTAATTTATTTTTCCTTTCATCTTTACCATATTCCCCTCCTTTTCTAACGGGTTTCATCCTACTACTATTTTTTTCCGTTTTTGACCATTTTTGGTCTAAAAGCACTGGTCTACACTACACCCTAAAAGTTGTATAAAAACCTACCGATGTTCGCAACCATTAAAATTTCAAGATATTCTATTATATTCTCTGGACCTAACAATTTTCATCCTCAAATGAGAGGATTTCTCAAATGAGAGAATTCCTCAAATGAGATAATTCCTCAACCCCATCAGAGGCAGCGGATGACCTGAAGTGATGCTGTGACCGCGCGCTCTCCGCCATCTATCTCGAAAACGGTTCACCGTATGAAAAATTTTTGTGAACATTATTTGTAGAGAATTTTGTATTCTACAATATTCACAACGATATAAATAGCAAAAAACCCATAGGAAATGAGATATTTACAAAAAAACTATTTTTGCGGTCTTCGTCCTTGAAATTTTAATGGTTGCGAACACCCTACGATCGGTAGGTTTTGAGACAACTTTTAGGGTGTCAATATATAAATATTTACAGACTTACAGCTGGGTATCTCGAATTCCGAGATTCTTACCTATTTTGAGCTAAAATGACTTGACTATAACAGTTTTGTTTTCTATACTAATATTATAAAGAGGAAAGATTTGTTTGTTTGTTTGTAAGGAATAGGCTCCGAAACTACTGGACCGATTTCAAAAATTCTTTCACCTTTTGAAAGCTACATTATCCCCGAGTAACATAGGCTATATTATAGCAAAGCAAATTGCGGGAAAGTGTAAAACGCGGGCGAAGCCGCAGGGCGGAAAGCTATATTTAATACCCTAAATTTGAGAACCGATAGCAAACCAAGGGCCCCTTGACAGAATTTGCTACAGGCCCCGCGCTGGCTTAATCCGGCACTGTAAGTACCTATCCTGATTGCACATTAATTTACTTCAATTTAACGCACGCGTCACTGCGAATGGCTTAAGGATCGAAGATTGGGAGTATTTTCTTTGTCTAAGTTTCATAACCAATCACAATTTATGAAGTAAAGTGCCGTATTTTCAGTCATGATGACAACTTGTAATTACGTCTAAGAGTTAGTAATTTATTGTTCAAACAGACGTCTTCGTATTAAGATTATTGACTAGTTATCTCGCTTGGATACAGCCGTTTATCAGTAGAAAGGATATGTGATTATCATTATCACAACTACAATATTTGGTACCTACTCTAAATATTATTATAGCTTTATTCAGGAAGACTGATGAGCTGATTTTTTATAATAGCGTGCTAGTACCCACCATCAATTACGGACTATTCTTGTAATTAACTATAGTTTAACGACTAGGGGTGACTTGAAGAAAAGCGTAATACGTAATATAAAGTATAGGGAATTTGATTGATTAAATTCTACAAAATTCTTTTCGAATTCACAGACCATCGAGCTGGTGGTAAATCGTACCTATATCAAAAGGTGCAGTGGAAAATTCGAGTTACATTTAATTCAAAACTTTCGCAAGGAAGGAATAACGAAAGCTCAACTCGAATATTTCCCAACTTGACTTTAAAAGTTTAAAATAAGGTCGAAAGTTGGCTGGCAGAGATTTTTCATCTCAGAAATTGGACATCTCGGCTATGATTGACGATTGTATTCAAATGATCTCTTAGTTTTTGATGAAGATTGTGCAACGAGTTTCGTGATTAATTGGTAACGGTTTCGTCATAGCTGTGTCATGCTGACATTTGCGATTAAACTGTTTTGTTAAATTGTCTGGTATGGATTTTGTCGGCCGACAAATTAGTCGATTTGGCTTGATTTTTTGGGAATTTGGTAGCTAGCCAATTTTTGGTGTACCTAATAAGTCGCTGTTATACACTTTATATTGACTTAAACATGATTTTTTACGACTGTTTCTATTTGATCTTAGTATCTTATTTGCCATATACCTATAACTTTATATATTAAATTATATGTACCTAAATGATGTGTAAAATAAATAAATGATCAACTTCGGTCCAATGTCAGCCATTCATTGTCTATGGTTTACGAGGACTAATACTGCTGACAATATAATGGGACATTGATAGCTTTGATGATTCAATGCACTACAACGCACAGAATAACGACTGTAGGTAGCGCTCACAAATCAAATACATAAACAATGATATCTTCTTAAGGTGTAGATATATGTGAATTTGGTAAATTTGGGTTCAGCAGAAACCATTTATTTCCTTGTTCTTTAACGGAATTGCTTTGAAAAAATTACACAATAATCTATACCATATAAGGCATTATCTCCTGAGGCCGAAATTTCATTTTTTTTATTTTAAGTACCTGAAATAATAGTGTAAAATACCGTCTACTTTTTCAGCAAGAACCGTTTAAATCCTAATCTATTAATCATAAGATTTTTTAATTTTCATCACCATATAGAATAAAAGAATACCAATCATCTCCTGAGCTTACTTTTTCGAAAAAAAATCCCAGCGATTTTTAACGAATTTTTTACGTAAAACGACACACGCAATGCGCGATCTTCCCCTTCGCGGGCCCTTCAATTCAGTGCGGGGCGAGACGTTGTGCTGAACGGACCTATGACAATTTTCTCCGTGCGCCGTACTAACTAATAATATTCTGTGGCGGAACCAATTTTATTATAGTTTGTCATTTAAAACTAGCTGCCCCCGCGCGACTTCTGCTCGCCGTATACTTTTATTTGCAACTATGTATCTCCATACTAAATTTCATCAAAATCAAATTTTCCCGCGTAAGCATTATTATCTTTTCCTGAGGAAGCATGTATTTTTCCGCGGTAGAAAGTCTCTCGCCATATACTTTTATTTGCAACTATCTCAATACTAAATTTCATCCAAATCGAATTTTCCCGCGTAATTATTATTATCTTTTCCCGCGGAAGCATGTATTTTTCCGCGGTAGAAAGTCTCTCGCCATATACTTTTATTTGCAACTATCTCAATACTAAATTTCATCCAAATCGAATTTTCCCGCGTAAGCGTATATATTCCCGCGGAAACATGTATTTTTCAGCGGTAAAAAGTCTGTTCTTTCTCAGGGTCTAAAGATTGTATGTGCAAAATTTCATCAAAATCGGTTAAGAGGTGCGGGAAAGCGTAACAGACAGACAGACAGAGTTACTATCGCATTTCAATTTTGTATATATTATTTGACGTGTAAAAATTTGACGCATTGCTTCAGATTACAATAATAGTGTCTATTGTATGCACAGATCTCCCAAACTAGATTACATTAAAAAACATCATACTTTTGTTCCGATTCAAACGTACCTAAATTGGAGGAAGATGCGGATTGCGGGGACTGGAATAAAGGCGTTGTAGCAAATAGCATCATGTAGGTAGGTAGATATGTATTTTTTTTTGGTATACACAAAACCTGTAGAACTTAAAAATTTAAAAATAATATTAGAAAAATTTATCACAAATAATTCATTTGAGTAAGTAATAAACATATTTAAACGGTTTATGGATAACTTATTTATTTTTACATACAATAATACCGAGAGACCCGCTTATATACGTCGTCTATCATTTTTAACGATATCGATTAGAATTTACATCACTAACGTTACACGTGCTTTCGCCGAGAAGGACAACGAGTGCAATAAGCGCAATGCGGAAAAGAGACAAGTGAACATCCTTTGTACGAGTAGCCATTATATGCTGACCTCCTCACTTGCGTTAGACTATAGAAACGTATATGAAGTTCACGGGTCTGACACTTGGTCGCAACTAAAGCCGTGTTTAGAGGCGGGGCTTTTCATAATGGTTGATTTAACCATATGTTTGGCGCGCGGTCGTCGCTTGTCATGCGGTATCTAGTGGGGTTTATCTATGATTGTAGGCTACACAACTAATTCTGGTTAGCGCTGCGCGTAATATTTTCGATACGCCAGCGCCACGCGGGGCACGCGGTCGCTGTTGTCAACTCTCGTAGTCGTTGCTGCCGCGATTTTCACTGCCTACTCGCTCTTAATGGGTTCTTGTGTTCATAAGTCATTTACAAATATACGAGTATATGACTGTTGTGTCATATGCGTGTCTGTTTAAAATATGATGATAAGTAATAATGATTAATTTATGTTACTAGTAAGTTAATATAATAGGTACCTACATTGTATGTTTTGGAACGTTGGACTCTCAACTACGCACATGGCCTGTCACGACATGAAATTGCAAGAGTAAAAGTAAGGGAGGCTTTTGCTCTGCAGCGGAACAGTGGGGGCTAATAGGTATATATTATAATGAAAGAAAGTCGTGTTAGTTACACTATTATAACTCAAGAACTGATATTGTATAACTGGTATGAATGAATCCCTTATTCAATAAACATTTTTAATTATTATACAAAACAAACATACCACATACCTTTAACCCATAGGTACTACTCAAAAGAAATGTAGGTGTTATATAGGACTCAACTGGTAAGGAACAATAATAATGTCTTTCCTATATTAAATACTATATTAAAAGAAAGACAAATTAATATAATGTAATGTATGTATAAACTTGAGCCGCAAATCGAGACCTAGGTGGCATACCCATCAAACCGAGATTCCTCTCGAAAAAGTATACCATAAACAAAAATGGATGCCTTTTAGTAATGGATAAATTATTCAAATATCAGGAGCTGCTTCAACAAGCCGAATGTTAAAATTACGACCGAACGCTATCCTCTGATAATTACAAATGTAATATTTTAAAACAAGCCAGAATCATTTTAATTAATAGACGCATAACGAGGTATCCAACGGGGATTGCATCACATTGGCTGCTTACCTGTTTTTGAATAAATATTTGTTGAAATTTTTATGGAGTCATTCCCGCTCGGTAACACCCTGTCGTCAACACTGTTAACCAATGGGAAATAAAAAGTTCCACTCGTTCACAGTGTTGATGAACGAAACTTTTTATTTCCCGATCGTATACATCTAGTACAAGAGTCAAGATGAATTCTAATTTGAATAAAAGAGAAACGGTATTATTATACAGTACCTACTTACATACTTGCGACTTTCAATGCAAAAATCAAACTAAGAAATTCCTTTAAATAATAAAAATTGTTTTGAATGTTTTTCAATTCGTAGAATATATAATACCGGTAAAACAATAGATACCCACACCACCCAAGCCCTGGAACAGGCAGGTGCGTTATCTATCATGACCTTGATTTAGCCAATCAGAGCACCACGGGATGCATAGCCGCATGATTATGGAAATCTATTTTTGATTCAATTCCGTAAGTATATTCTTATTCCATCTTATTCCAAATTACAATCCAGTACAAACCTTCTTGCTAAACGTTCGACCGTTATGCCTAATGTCAGAATGTCGCGTTTGAATGAATTTGAATGTCACATTTATTTGAAGCAGAAAATAAGCTGTATAAAGTGTTTAAAAGCTAACAATATACAGTTGCTCATGATTAGCCATAGTATTCGATTATGTCGGAACAAGATACAGCGGGTAGTTCAAGTGGTAAATCAGCGCTTGTATACATAAAAAGAAAACATGGGACTGTTTTACTCCATGGTGGTCACCAATACTACACAAGAAGGAAACACAAAAGTGGGTTAGTTGTTTGGAGTTGCAGTCAACGTAAAATAAAGTGCGGCGGGGTTGTGAGAATCAAGGTAAGTTAATTTTATTACATTGAATTAATGAAAAGAAAGATACCGCATATTTAAATTTGTTTGAAATACACTAAAATTAATAGATATTAAAAGTGTATTTCTGAAAATTTATATTAATATCAGGTTTTATTATACACGTAACAACATTGATACATCATTCAATGTTATTTCAATCGATCATTATCTTGCTATATAATATGTATTTTGCTTCAGAACGATCAAATCACCGAAGAAACGCCTCATAAATGCACTGCAGATTTTGAAAAAAATGAAATTGACGCATCAATACACAAATTGAAACAAAAATTGATAACTCCAACCTTTCCCAGTGTACCAAAAGCGTATAATTCTGAAGTTGGTCATTTAAAAGATGCAAGCGCAGAGATAATAAGCAAAATACCAACATTTAGTAGCATAAAAAGTTCACTATACAGACACCGAAATTCTGCAGCTAAATTGCCAAAAATACATTGTAGAATTGTAGAAGAAGTACAAGTGCCACCAGCTTACCAAGATTTTCTTTTGGCTGACTATACGAACGGCAATACAAGAATTATTGTGTTTTGTTCAGAAACAGCAAGACAAATAATATGTCAACATGAAGATTTTTTCGCAGATGGTACTTTTAAAAGTTGTTCTCCCCCTTTCGATCAGCTATATACAATCCATGCAGATGTCAGAAGTTCAGAAAACCACACAAATATTATGCCACTGGTGTACGCTCTCATGAGTAGTCGGACGACTGATTCCTACAAAATATTGTTTATGATGATAAAAGCTCAAATTCCAAAATGGAACCCAAAGAAATTCAAAACGGACTACGAGAGAGCAGCCATGAAAGCAATAAGCCAAGTTTTCCCTCATGTTGTGGTCAAGGGTTGTTACTTCCACTACAACAAAGCTGTTTGGGCTAAAGGTCGAGAACTGAGTCTTGCCAATGCAAAAGACATAAAGAAAAAACGATTGGTGGCACTCAGTGCAGTGTTACCATTATTACCACAAACTGAAGTAATGAACGGATGGGCTTACATCAACCGCCATGAAATAGAAGATTTGGCTGTGAACAAGTTTAAAGCATATATGGAGAAGCAATGGCTAAAGGAAAATTTCATTCCAATATGGAATGCATTTGGAGAGAAACACAGAACCACAAATTTTCTAGAATCTTGGCATCACAAATTAAACTGTGCTGTCGGGAAAAAATCGCCCAATTTGTTGCATTTACTGAACTCATTGCATGAAGACGCTGCTTTTTACACTGTTCGTAATCGTCAAATACATAACAAGACACCTGTGCCAACGAGAAATGAAAAATATAAGCACAAAGACAAATTTATACAGGACGCTCAATTTGAGCTAACCAATGGTGATTTGTCAGTTGGACATTTTCTTGAAATGATGCGGAGTTAAATTAAGAAATACATAGTACTAATTATAATTATTGAGGCGAATTATGTAATAGTTATTGAGTATTACGGCTCTAATGATTGTAAATAAGATGATTTATCTAAGATACTATTTTAGTTGTTTTGCTTTGTTTCAATTGTTGTAAGTGTTTGCTCAACTTAGTAAAAACATATTATTTTGATTACTGTAACAAATGTAATGATAATGTATTATTCGACTATATGTATGACGAATGTATTTAGACTCAGTTCTCGACCTTTAGCCCAAACAGCTTTGTTGTAGTGGAAGTAACAACCCTTGACCACAACATGAGGGAAAACTTGGCTTATTGCTTTCATGGCTGCTCTCTCGTAGTCCGTTTTGAATTTCTTTGGGTTCCATTTTGGAATTTGAGCTTTTATCATCATAAACAATATTTTGTAGGAATCAGTCGTCCGACTACTCATGAGAGCGTACACCAGTGGCATAATATTTGTGTGGTGTTCTGAACTTTTGACATCTGCATGGATTGTATATAGCTGATCGAAAGGGGGAGAACAACTGTAATGATAATGTATTACATTTGATTTTCTTTTAAGATTAATGCTACACTTAATAAAATAACCATTTTAAAAATCTATATCTTTCATTGTAATCAGTTTTTTAACTTTTGACTCTTGGACTAAATGGGTAGGTACGATCGGGAAATAAAAAGTTTCGTTCATCAACACTGTGAACGAGTGGAACTTTTTATTTCCCATTGGTTAACAGTGTTGACGACAGGGTGTTACCGAGCGGGAATGACTCATTTTTATGTTTGTTGGTGGTACTGTCACGGCTTTTACAACTTATTTTAATGAGAAAGAAATGTAGAATAAATTTCGAAATTGGTAATGTCATTTTACTCCATGAATATATTCTATCAAACTTTAAAAGGATTTGTTTTACCGTTACAATATCTAGACAAAGTTTTATCTTGAGTATATCAAAAGCCCTAAATCAACTAAGAGTTCACCAGGCAGATCACCGTATTTTCATTTTATTAAATCTCGTATTTTATCTTCAAACTATTTAAATTAATTGTTAAAAAAAATATTGTTGGACAATACACACATGAACATCTTGCCACGTTGCAATGCTTTGTTAGGGTACTAAATATCTGAAACCTAAACTAATAAACTAACTAATCTACATACTCAAAAAAAATAATTAAATTTTAGATAAAAATAACACCCGGGACAAATATATCCAGGTCATTTAAAACCATTGCACCGAGGCGGGAATCGAACCCGTAACCTGCAGCGTTCAGACTAACCCTTGCCCGGTTGTGCAATCAGCTATGTACGAGTAGTTTAACAATTCAAATGTTATAAAATTGAACCCAGTTATTTTAGCACTGCATTTTTTACATAATTAGTGTGTAGATCAGATTTTATACCGTCATTATCATCAATCACTCGGCAATAATTATTAGTTAACACAGCTCTAGAAAAATTGTTTTAACAACAGGAAGCTATTAAAAGCTGCAAATAAGCACTCTTGCTTGTAATTTATGGTTCAGAAAGCAGATTCTGCATCAAACGATACAAGATATGAAACAGAAACCAAGGTAATATGTGGGCATTTGTTCAGGGAGATATGTTTAGTAGGGATGTCCAGCATGATATGAAAAATATAACCCTTTAATTTTTGTTGAGTGAAATCTTTATTTTTATTTAGATTTTAAACGATTAACAATTGAAAATAATAACTTATATTTAGCAAAAAACTAAATAAATGGTAAAACATTGTAATTCATTCGACAGCTATTTAAACCTCTACGTAACCTACGTAGTTGTTTATTCTTCAAGATCAGATTTGACGAGAAACAGAATATTTTCCACCCAAAAATAGCAAAATAAATAAGTCCCTTCATAGTAATCAACTCACCCTTTTTGATCCCGTAAAAATTCAAAGAAAAATACTTTCAAATGTTGTCGGGATTTGCCTTTATCATATTTACATCAAATCCGACAAGAGATAAAAAACTCTCCATGCAAATGAAACCTTTTTATGCGTTCCATTAGGCCTAGTACCTAGTAAAACAATCATAAAAAATAAGGAAATATTTTGAAAAACGAACATAGCTCTTCTTTGTCAGGTTTTTTTGACGCATAGACAATTATGCATCTCAATCCGACTTGAACTTTAACAATAGGCCTTAAACCAAAATATTGTGTTATATTTTATTTAGTCAATAGCTTTCCGCCAGCGGCTTCGCCCGCTTTTCCCGCGAAAATACTTTTTCAATATACAAATGTCATGATACTTAAGTATTATATTAGTTAATATGGATTTTATAAGTCTTTTGACATCCCTAAGTTACGAAAGTAATGATTTTAATTGCTATATTTGCGCCCCTCTGTATATTGAGTTGAAGCATACAAAGTCTAATGTTAGACCATTGCTGATCGCAGTCTAGATAAACGAGATACCTACCTAATTGCAGATATTCACATGGCCTTAATAAAACTATTAACAAAAGTATAAATCCTTATTTATAACATGTTTACTTAAATTATCAAAATAGTATTTTCGATTTTGTATAAATAAATAAATAATAAATATAAATAAATATTACTGAACAATTTACACAGCGACATCTATTATATTTAATACTATAGCTGGAATTGTGATCCCTTCACTTCACAATCTATACTAATATTATAAGCTGAAGAGTTTGTTTGTTTGATTGAACACGCTAATCTTAAGAACCGCTGGTCCGATTTGAATTATTATTTCAGTGTTCGATAGTACATTTATCGATGATGGCATATATGGAAATAATATATAAACTACAGGTATATTGGTAACGTAAAAAACGCAAGCGAAGCTGTCGGCTGGTCGCTAGTCTAATAAACGAGACTATTTTGACTCCGAGTTTCTACCAGCTGAAATATCATTGAAGCTTGCATAGAATTAAGTCCTGCAGGTATTTCTCATATGCGAGCCTAGCTGCTAGCTGAATCTACGGAGATAGCATTGTTCTGTGATTTGAATTTAATGAAAATCGTATGAAGGCAAGTATAAGGTGTGTATATACCTAGGTATTTAAATATTTTTAATTTACAGTGTAAGTATCTAAAATCGTCTATACGTCTGTGATGCGGCTTTACCATAGTCCAACATTTTTTTAACCTTTTAAACCTTCCCTGGACTACTAAGACTATTTTGACTGGAACCGTTGGTTCTGGCGATGTGTCTATGTATACACATTTAAAATGTAAAACACTTCTTGAACATTTAAATACACTACTATTATAATGAAATTAAGATGGCTATTAGTGAGAATTTATTAAAAATTTAGTTCATTTAGTAGATAAATACGATCTCACGTCTTGGGAATTTGAATTGATAAGTGAGTAGATCAAAAATTAAGATTTAGATTCAAACTGGACTGAATCTTCTTGAATGCGAGTTAAATTGAATGTGGAGTTGGGAGCACCGAACTATTCACCGATATCACTACAAACAGTGGTAAGTATATTACTTTATGAAGTGATAATAGTAAGTAAATAGACTTTTAGTGCCTGCCTAAGAATAGACAATTACAAATAATCTAGGATATGCATAAGATACATTACTTACTCTTTTTAAACATACTACATGAAAATAATTACTACTCATTAAATTGGTGTTCTGCAATACTGGCTTGGATTTTAAGAAATACAAAACATACAAAAATAGTGTGATTATTTTCTTAAAAAACGGCAATTTCGTAGGTATTCAATTCAATATTTTGTAGACCAAGATATCGATCATTTTCATGGTAAGTTTAGTCTTCCTAAACCTATCATAAATTATTTTTATCTAGATAGGATGGACAGAGGATGCAAAGCGACCTATTACTTTATTTTAGTAAGATTTTTCATCAGAGTTCAGATTATTTACGGAGATTAAATTGATTAACGTTGGAAAGCTACTCTATTTATGGCTAATCTACTCCAGGAATTTTTATTTGCTTGCGTTCCTTAGATAATGTTGGTAGGATTAAGTTTAATAACAGAATGATCAGCACAGTTAATGTTTTAGGAATGGTATGTAGATGTGCTTATGCATTTCATAGCATTTGTGTATAGATCTACAAATGTGATAGGAACAAGGTATAAATATTTTTTAGGGTTCATGCTAAATTGTTTTCTTTTTTTTCTGATTGAAATCTGTGCAATTTATGTTCATGAAAACTCAACGTGGGAAAGATTGATAACATTCCGAGTCCAAGCCCCGACTATGGAAGCACGAAATAGAGATGCCATTATAAAAAGTAGGTTAAATTTAAACTTACTTAATTATAATGTTACTATGCCAGAGCGATGGAAAATTAAATAAGGGGGCCAACCACCATCTTTTAAAAACTATCATGTTTCCGAACATTCTTAGAGTAAGCCTACAATAATATTACTTTATATGGTTTATAAGAGGTTATGGTAAGAAATCACAAAATAAGATTAGAATAATACTGCTCTAAGAGATCATGGTAGGCCCCCTGTTGTTATTGTATATTGTATATGGGGTATGGCATAATTTGAACCGTCTTCTTTATTCCAATGTTTTCTCACCTTTTAAACCTTCCTAGGGTACGACTATTGTAAAACCAAAAGCACCCATAATCAGCCGAGATTACATCGAAAAGTAGCATTGATTTTTATATAAGACATTACAACCAATTCTTACAATAGGCTAACTTATAGGAAACGTGTGGATTCTAAAGTGTGGATAGACCACGGAGGTTCAACTTAACCTCCGTGGGATAGACCTTTAAACCGCCAAATAATGAAGAGTAGTTCCTAAGCCCCGTGGTCAGGACCCGATTCTAAGTGGTGGTAAAGCTCACTATTAAAACCCCATTTCCTGCGAGTGCCGAACTTGATTTATGAACAGGAAGCACACTCAACAAGATCTACCCAAACCTGTTAAAGCATAAAAATTAATGAGCATTTAATTTGAAACAAGCCCTCAATTTATCAATTTATCACGCGTCGAAATTAGATGTATATTGGTGTTATCTGCTGATCTTGGTCGGTCTCTTCTTTGGACCCATTAACACTTAGGTGATATTTATGACTTGATTTGACTAATGGTTTTTGTCAGATATACATAGTTTGATTTGGATTTTCTTCCCACATGAGTACTTATTTGGTATACAGATAATAAAATAAAATAAAAATAAAACACAAAACCATTATCAGTTTATAAAAAAACATTAAATAAGTCTACGAGATATTGAATGTCGGAATACAAAAGTCTCCCGAAGAGCATAGTGAAATAAATATTTAGACTTTTTTATTTAGCCTTATTAGGTAGGTATACCTTAGTACAAAAATATTTCAATGTTAAAAAATAAAGAAATTTTTAAAATATTGATCTAAAAACTCTAGGATACCAATAAGAAGCTGTCAACACTTAATAATCCTAATCGCATTCGACTTTAAATTCGGAGGAGATTAGAATCGACCCCCGTCGTTTCCTGTGGTGACAATGGTCTTCAAAGTTGTTACGTCAAAATGATGTGACAGATATCGACATTTTAGTCAAGTTCCAAAAGATATTGCTAATGCGATTTGATTTTTAGAGTTCTGCAGGTATTACGATGCGTCTAATTCTTTCATAAACTTATATTATAAAGCCAAAGTGTTTGGTCCGATTAAAAAAATATTGCAGTGTTGGTTAATTTGTAATTGGTTGTAACATTTAGTTAAGGAAGTCATATAGAGAGGCCCAGTATTATTTTGATGAAATTTTATTTTAAACTAGATGAACTAGTTTAAAAAAAAATTCATCAAAATAATACCCTAATAATAATAATAAACACCTTCAGCAGAAATTTATTTATTTACAATAATTTGCACGAATGCAAGGGTTGGTAGATACTATTCTTAGGCCAGCACCAAACAAACAAAAATGATAAGTTAAAAAAAATTATATAATACGGTGGTGTTTTGTGTGAGTGAAGCACCTTTAGCCCTTTGAAATCGCCGCGGCTGTTAAAGGAACTTTAACGATTCAAAAATACGACTTAATAGTTTGGTAATAAGACTTAATGTTAACAAAGTTAAATGATTCGAAAGTCATCGATTAGAAAAGTTAACAAGGTAGTTAGGGCTTTTGTGCCACTCCGATAGTGTGGGCTGTTTAGAGCTCACGATACGATTGTGTGGGGTTTACGACGCAAAGTATTTTGTTTTGTAATTTGCCGATGCTTAACGGGAACAAATCTTTATATGACAGTAGGTTATGTTCGAATTTACCGAATAAAGACAAGTGGAGATCCAGTATAAACAAGATTTTTTTTGTGTACATGTTGATGCTTGTATCCTGTATTGAGCAGTGACTCGATACAGGCTAAAAATGATGATGATGATGAATGCTATCCACATTCGGATCACATCAGATGAACCGCCCATTTTCTTTAAAACTATTATGGATGTCTGCCTACACTAGTGTGATTTATAACTTGTGATATTTACCATGATTATGATGATGAATTTTCTGGATATTTCGGAACACTTGCATTCACTATAATTTCAAAAACCACGCTTTTGTTACCGTTCTAAGCTAACAATGTCGGTAACTGTAAAAAGCTCAATTAGGCTCAATGCGTAACTAATGTTGGTTGTGGTATACAGGGTGTCCCAAAGTTATGGGCCATGGAGGGGAAGTACCTTAAATATCGTAGATAGTGAATTTTGCTCAAAGAAGACTTCATTTTATTTTTAAAAGTAAGTAATTCTGCATTCATAGATTTTTTAAAAATTGCTTGCTTTGTCTGGGAATCGAACCGACTTACATGTGGAAAATAAAATTACTCTACTTTTATGATACCAATCGAAAGAATAGCTAAAAAATAATAACTCTGCTTAAGTAACATAGTATTTTAAAAGAAAGGAACAACGTGAAATTAATTATTTTAATAAAATAAAAAACATGAAACATTTTTATTTTGTAAATTAATTAATTAAATTGTCAAAATGTGATCCCTCTTGTCTTAAGCATCTTCGCCAATCTTCTTGTGACCCGGCTGCCTGTTGATTTTCTAATAATTTTATGGTGAACACTCGATGTGATATGGCACAATTCTGTTTACAACTCGATAATTTGACCTTGACTCAATTATTTTATGTTGTTCCTTTCTTTTAAAATACTATGTTACTTAAGCAAAGTTATTGTTTTTTAGCCAATCTATCGATTGGTATCATAAAAGTAGAGTAATTTTTTTTCCACATGTAAGTCGGTTCGATTCCCAGACAAAGCAAGTAATTTTTAGAAAATCTATGAATGTAGAATTACTTACTTTTAAAAATAAAATGAAGTCTTCTTTGAGCAAAATTCACTATCTACGATATTTAAGGTACTTTCCCTCCATGGCCCATAACTTTGGGACGCCCTGTATATATGCGCTTGTTTATTTTGTGACTCTGCTTATAATAAACTTCGCCCGTTTAGGGCTGTTTTATGTTTTAATATAACTTTATTGCTTAGTTGCGGGTCGTAACGTTTAATAGGACTTAACTGGACATGATATTTTAATACAGAAAATAAGTAAGGTACAGAAAATAAGTAAGGTAGATGGGTTTCTCCATGTTTTTAAGGTGTGAGTTTTTTTACAACAGGCTAGTTTTAAAATTAGAAGGTTTAAAAGTATTTTAGGCCAACCTTAAAATACTTGATACACTATTAAGGCTAGTTTAGCAAATATTTATGAAAGATTTTTTGTTATTCTGTGGAGGATTTTTTCTAATTCTAATGAAAAAGAAACAAGTTTTCTGTTCTCGCTTACAGCTTTGTCCATAGAATAACGGATTTTTCTGATGGAAAATATAAAATATAATTAAAAGGTTTTCCAGTAGAGAGTACGTACCCTACTTGTTATTCCAGGTTATAAGCTATGCATATTTTAATTGACAAAAATGTTATGCCTTTTTGCCATAGAAGATTAACAAACATAGGTAGGTAATATTATATTATAATATATTTAATGGCTTCTACTAGGGAGACCTGTGTACAGGAGTGCGATGCGACGTAATAAATTGTTATGATGATGATTATACTTTCTCCTTTGACATAGAAGTTCAAATGTCCAAGTAAGGACCTTTCCTCATTTTAATGGGCAATACGCAATTTAATGTTTACGACCAAGATAATTAAATACCTTCGTTAATATGACATTAATAGCCTTTAGCTATTTTAATATCTTTGGGGCAATTTATGCACGTCTTTTTGACATGAGAGAAATTAATGTTTTATGAGGGTAGACCGGCTAGTTTTAATTATAAGTAGTTCATTGTATGATTATAAAACTTTCCAATATCTCTATTAAAACATTTGTTTTCGATTACAATGTCGAAGACATAATAACCCCACTTCTAAATGATTGAAATTATGTACCTAAACCTACATCATTTCAAAATTCCAAACTCTATATTATTATGTAGTAGTTCTGATTCACAGCCGGCAATACACTGTATCCTAATACAGGCCTGAGACCAGTACCGTCCTATGTCTTCCCGCAGGTTCTGTGTATTACCTAGGCCTTATTTCACCACGCTGGCTAAGCGCGGGTTGGTGAATGTGATGTCTTCCAAACACCTCAAACTTCTCAAAACATGTCGGGTAAAATACTATATTTTATAATCACAACATTGTTGTATTTATTGTTCACAAAGTTATTTTACTACCGTTTCTTTAAACTGCATATTCTAAGGCATCCTTTTGTTTGGCGAAGCTGAAAATAAAGGATTCTGTTTCCCGCATGCCGGTTCCAATGGCGCACGCTCTTGTTAAAGTTTATTTTGGATATCCTAAGAATTTTTCGTACGAACGAAATATTTTTAACGTTTGAAATCAGCATAATAACCCAAACAGAACTTGCAGTAGGTTTTAGTAGATTTGGTATAATCACCAGTCACCACGCTTTCCAAACGGGTTGGTGATTGCAGTAAATTGCTAAAGTTCTCAAAACTACGCTTCTGCTCGACTTCTGGTATAAATTATACGATTGTCAATAAAAACAAATATTACCTACTGGAATTTAGTAAAAAGGCTTTCTATTTTCTAGTCTGTATAAACGGATTATTTTATCGCGGGAATTCACCATGTTCCTGCGGGCTTATCCATTAAATGCGGGCAATTTGCTGTATCAAATTGGGTACAATGTAGTTTCACACAAGTTATTTTCTGAATTAAGTAAAAACATTATTAACAACTACGGCTGGCAATTTTTCTACAGGCTTTGCAGTTTATTACCTAGCCTACCTAGAAATAAATAATAAATAGTAATATTTTACTACGCTCTTAGTGGCTCTACATTTCTCCAGAGGGCTTTAGTGAAAATTACAAGTTTCATTTACCATTTAAAATGTCAGCCAGTAAAACACTGAACCAACTTAATATTCTCAGGGAGTACACGCTAATTTATTTGCTATGGAAATGGTGGCTTTGGAAATGGTGTCACTTTTAGCCCGAAAACTAACGAAATTGAAGTTGTAAATAAATATTAAATGCTTTGAAAACCCGATGCCACCTGAAGGTAAATATGGATAATTCTTGAGATGCAGCCAGCTGGAAACACTGATAAAACATTGCTTTATGTTAATGCAATGTACGGGCAAAAGAGGCTGTTCATAGAATAACAATATCTAGACCTTTGTGCTCGTTGTGTACTGTTTAGTGAATCGGACAGGCAGACAGTTTATCTACAGTTAGTAATTCTTCTTCTTTCTTTTCTTATAGGTAACCATTTTTAATGTAGTAGAGTGAAACAATCTCTACCTCCTCTCTCTCTATAAGAAATAACATAAAGAATGTGTACTTTCATCAAAACTCCTCAAAACATTTATTTCCAAAGAAACACAACAATCTTACAAACTAATCAAATCAAAAATAACTCGTCTAAGTATAATAATAAGGATTTTTTTTGTGCATTCATGCAGTGTCAGTTTAAAGTTTAAAACCTAATAGTACCTTTAATAATGCCTTGAATTACATTTGATTTGCTACTGGGCAGGAAAAGTCTATCGAAAATATCGAAAATATGTTAATCTTCATACAATGTATTACTTAAAATGCAAATGACATGCGTCCAAATTAAATAAATCAATAAATTTTCTTAATAACCCACAAAGTAATTACAAAGACATTAATTTTGAATGATTAAAATTTATTATTCAAGTTACTTAATATTTTTCGATAACTGTCTCGAAACGGAAATTAATTCACTTTTATTAGAATTTAGATAATATTTTAAATAAGGGTCTATGGGTATTTTGAGCTTTTTGTCCGCTCATATTATTTATTAGTACCTATATCATAGTATTTAATACTATTAGGTAAGGGTTTACCTACTACTTGCTTTCAAATTCTTATACATATACCTATCTACATACTAAATGGTACTTATGTGTAAGTATGATATTATTATGAGTATATATTAAATTTTAGTAAGTTTGGAGTAGGTACCTATTATTAATCTCTAAGATAAGGATGAGATGGCTGGACGAGCTAGATTTTCAAATACGCTTATCACGGCGTTAAATCACGAAAAGCATTGGCTTATAATTAAATATTATTAACAAATTCTCCTTTAGTTAAGGTTCGAAAACTATTTTTATAATTCAACCGGCTTTATTTACAGTCTAAAAAAGGACAAGCCACAAACCGCCAACAATACGTTATTGAACCAACAACTAAATTTAAACTTACTTTAGTACAGTTTCTCACAACATAAACGAAACAATAACGGACTGGCCCATGCTATTTAAAATGAAATTGCAATTTTCTATAAATAACAAGTTATTTATGAAGTGTGTAAGGGCGTTCCTTGTAAATCACTGAGTTATTTGACCGGCAGGCAGCGCGCTTGAATTCTCAAGAGCAATGTTACACTAGGCTTGCCCGGAGATGTTAAACTCTCCGAATAGTCAGCGAGGCGATTTATCTATATTGAACACCTGTTAAATAAATATTGCTGGATTCTTACCCCATCTAGCCTCATGTAAAATTAATTAAGTAAGTATATAAATAGGCATTTAAAATTTAAAATTGACACAATGATAGAGTAGGTTGGCAAATATTACGGGAGGCCTATAAGCAGAGGGTCATCCCCAGCTGCGATGAAAGAAAAGATTATGAGCTCTTAAATCTATTTTATTTTAAATCATCATTATCATTATTTCAGCCATCAGACGCCCACTGCTGGACATAACCTCCAGGTATTACGGTTGTATGCAGCCTGGATCCCCTGGATCCACCGTGAACCAGCAGCCTTGACAAGATTATTTGAAATAGGCACAATATAATTTTATTTAAACAAATGCTTTCACAAGCGACACGTTCAATTAATTATCAAGGACTTTGTTCGAAAGCTTAAAAAGTTGTAAATACAGGAAACTCCTCAAAGCTTGCGTCCCGCTGCCTTATTACTCTGAGCTTTAGGAGAATGCTTCAGAATCTGCCTCTCAGCAGTAGGTACAGGAGCTTTTCTTCGAACAGTCGCATAAAATGGAACTAAGGATTGTTCGCTGGCAGGCCTTTGCTTCAGTCACTAACGCAAGCAGGTAAACTGGTAAACTAAATTTAAAAAAATAATTTCATTTTAAATAAGTATTTTGTTAAAAAAACTATATAGTAACCTAGATAAATACTATTTAAATAATAATAATACAATAATATCGGCGAAATATGCTCGAATTACAAATAATTTTGGTATTACGTTTGTATGGGCAATTCGGTGAGAAACCATGGGAAAAAGCGGGAGACGGCGCGAGCCATACCATGATTTAAATGTTTTTGAGTTTTTCGATACATAAGGCGAGTAGGCACGCCATTATCATTAGTATCTCCGTGAAGATGGCGCGTTGTAATATCGGGAAACTCAAAAAATATAAAACATGGCCTTATTAATTTCACTTTCAAAATTTTCGTGAGTTACACTATTCATTTTATAAAAGCGGGAAAAACCGATTCTTTAATTTAAAGCGATTCTTGTCTCGGTCGAAACGTCGGGTGTTTTGTTACACTCCTTAGTTAATACGTGAGTAATTCCCGCTTTTAAAAAATGAATGGCCTTATTTGTTCTATTGATCTGTCTGTGTCCATCCCAAGTTTGCCTGGCAGAGATGCTGTCAGCGATAAGGCCACCCAATGTTGACCCAATGTTTTATTTAATCAAATGTTTTATTAAATCAAATATTCTCTAGTAACATAAAGAATATTTGATTTGTTTATGCTACCTGTTTCATGTTTATATATTTTGTAATGTTCTCTTTTAATTTTTTATTGTTTTTCCTACAACTCGCCCGTTCGCCTGCTTACGTTGGAACTCGGGGAGTTTTTATGCGACAACAAATCATAAATCCCCTGTTGTTTGTATAACACTGAAGAACTCATGCATATGAAATTCAAAAGCCTAGGTACCTTTATTTACCAAGAAGGTATAGTGGTACCTATTTGATTTTTTACATTAAGTACCTATTTACTAAAAAGAGATATAAACTAAGTATATCCTGCAACAGTTAATGTTTATAAATAAACTTCAATTGTATATTCATTTTATAAAAACGGGAATTACTCACGTTTACAAAGGAGAATTTACCTCCACCTCCCCTGAGCAGCCGCTGGCCGGCAGGCAGTGAGGACCGCGCGCCCGAGCAGAGAGGAGACGGATCACGGCGGGACTCTCACTCCTGTTGAAAAAGGCTGCTCTTGCTGTGGTCGAAACGTCGAGAGTGTTTTAACTTTAGTTTTAGTGTAACTCACGAAAGTGCGCTTTGAAAACACGTGCTCTAACGGTGAAGGCAAACATCGTGCGGGAACATGCATATTTATTTATTTTATTTATTTATTTAGTAGAGTAACATACACGATTTCTTAAAAACCAATTACATACATTACTTAATTATTACTAATTCAATCAAATTCACATTATTATTACATTCCATTTTATACTTACATAAATAATAAAAAATCAATCTTAAATTAAAATAAATTAAATAATACATTATTAAAAATTAATCAAAATAATGAAAAAGACAAATTCAACATAATATAACATGCCGGTTCATAACTTGGGGGATATGGTGTCATTCACCAACTCGCACTTGGCCAGCGTGGTGAACTAAGGCTTTCTTAAGGGGGTGATAGACACGCGAGTAAGTTCGCGTACTTATGGCTCGACGACCTTTTTCGCTCGTGTGTCACCTTAAGTACGCGTACTTTAAAACCGCCGAGTAAGTTCGTCGGCGATCCGACCGGTTTGAAATCTTGCTCGTAGCTCGTCTTGGCTCGTACGTGTGGCAGCACTGCAAGCCGCGAGCCGCCAGTCCATGAACGCGCACGCTTGTTTAAATTGCAATTTTTGTTAATTTTGATTCAGAAATTTCTCAAAATGTGTGATTTTCGAACTTATTCGCATGAACTGCTAACCGAATTTATAGAAGCTTTCCGAAATAACCCTTGTCTTTGGAAAATTAGAAGCAACGATTACAAAGACAAAAATTTGAAGCTTCAAGCATACAATAATTTATTAGAAATTATAGGTAGAAAGAGATGCTTTAAAAAAAAAACTTGAAACACAAAACTTCTTCTGTCGAAGACATCGCAATACAGAGTGAGTAAGTTTCACGTGTGTCACTAACGTCGAGCCGAGTAAGTTGGCGATCTTAAAATCCGCGTACTTCAAGTTCGTACGTCTATCACCCACTATGCCTTACAGCTAGTTACAGTATTATGATGGGGCATATAAAGATTTAAGATGCTGTCAGTCTTCTGAATAGAGATGGCGCTGAATTAACTGAAAATTTTTATTCCATATTCAAAATGAAATCGCGACCTAACTAGGTCATTACAATGGACCTATTAAAACGTGAAAGAACTAAGGAATTCCCTGAGGAATATTCTCCAAGCGATTGTCCGATACAATTGAAGTGCATTTGCCCGTTCGACAAGCAATTTATTTTGTATCTAGACTAGAAGGTGTAGGTACACTATATACCTACTTATCTAGTAGGTACTCAGATTATTTCTTAGAGGCTAAAAGGGTAGGTACAATGAATCATAACAAGCTCTTTATGATGTTGATTGGTGATTGAAAAGGATGGATTTAGTTCTGAAATATCAAAGATTTATTTTTTCAAAGATATCGCACACCCATATAAACACTGCACTATTTCAAAATAGCACTTTTTTCAGGATCAAGGAAAAACCGTTATCTCATGCTACGTCACAGTTATAGCAAATGTTTTGGATGTTGTTTGTGTAAAAACCAATCAATAGCAGCATTTTATAGTTCAGTCGATTCAAAACCGCTTAGTAAAGTAAAATAATCATTTTTTTGACATAATCCACTGTTGAGGAAAAATATTATGAACATTACAAAGCAGTATTTCGAAATATGTGCTTGTTACTGATTAATTTTGAAATAATTCATTTTTATTCTACAATTTTTAATTCAGATTAAATAGATAATAGCGACTCATTTGTTTTTATTTCAGGAATGGAACTATAAATACCGTAAAACACTCCAACATTGCCCACATTTTTCGAATAATTACAATTTTTGTTATTTTTTTGTATGGGGACACAAGTATTTTCTATTAGCATCTGCAACTATAGGATATTTTGCATGTATTATTTTATAAGATTTTGTTATTCGTCAATATTAAATCAAGTATTTTATTATTTTTAAAGGCGGGCAATGTTATCTCGACTTATTGCCAACATTGCCCGCGTTGATTTTTGACGCAAATATCTCCTCTCCGGCCTCTAATCAGCTGACAGCAAAACCTGTACAAGAATTCTGACCAAAACTGGCCTTTACTTTAAAACTAAAGCGAATCCATGACAGGTTTCCTACCAAAATCCATGTTAGGCTAGTTGGGCAAAATTACCCTGACCTTGTTAGCATTTTCCATACAATTCGCTTTTCGCCTTTAGTAAAGTGATAGGGTTGGTACATCTCAGTAAACTGTTCTTGACTTTTTATTTCTTTTTATGTTAATAAAAAAACAAGATTATCTTCTATTGAATTATTTAAAAAACTTTTGAGTAACATGTTTGATTCAACAGATTCACATGCAAGTATTAACATTTATTCCGTGTTATTTTTAATACATTCTGGTTCCAATCTTTCGTCTGGACTTTCTTTGACGAATTCGAGATTTTGTTCTTGCTTTTAAGAAATAATAAAAATAAATTATCTAAATAATCAAGATAATAATAATTAGCAAAAAAAAAAAAAACTCGGATGTGTCAACCCTAAGCTTATTTTGACTGCGGGCAATGTTGTCAATAGTAGATCGCAAAAATACCAGATAACTTTGCCCACCATTATAACTTTAGTTATACAAGAGCTGCATCAATGACAATAAAGTTATAATAATACCTTAAGTTTTTTGTACAACATAATATAAATTAAACTCATCTGTGTTTTCTCCATCACGCACAATCCACTTTTGAATTTTCACCAAAATTTGCCCGCAAAAATACACTCTGTCTTTGACGAGTTCCAACAAGTTACTAAGTGACTTTAGCGTTACATCCAATAGACAGTGGTGCTAAACACAAAACCTATTTTCTACCAAAGTCAATAAATGTCACCATAGTATTCAGATATTTTTGCTATTAAAAGTTTTGCTTAAAATTTGGTCTTCGGGCAAAATTACCCTCGGTGGCAATGTTGGAGTGTTTTACGGTAATTAAATTAAAGACAAATGTTAATAAAAATCAGTAGGTACTGTATATTTTGAATATAAACAAGTACAGAGAGTGAACTTTTGATCCATAGTATCGACTATTAAACGACTTTCGCAAAACATAAAACAAGATATAAAAAATGGCTACGTTAGTTTGACAGAACATTACTTACACGTATTTGCAACATGGAAGTAGGAAAACAAATTAACAATTAATAAATCACATAATTAAAACAGAACTATCTATCTCTATAATTGTCACTAAAAATGCTAAAAACTAGATTATTTTTATAAAAGTTAGTAACAAACAAATGTTGTTGTCAGACAGCTTACATACTCAAAGTGTTACTTATACTCTAACTAAAGGTTTTAAAATATTTCCTTGAAGTCTGAGCCCTTAAATAAATTATACCTACTATCTTTTATTTCAGATTCTATTTAACGATGATTGCCGTGCTTACCCCGTGCATCAGATTCCATAAAACCGTCATCAGTTTTATTTAAAAGCGCTATCTTATTATACCTATCACATTTGTGATAGGTATATTAAGACGGCGGTATATTAATGCTCAGCGTTGTCTTAAAAAACTCTTTGCAAACCATAATTTTATTGGTATTAGTCGTACATTTCAATCTGCATTTGACACCACAAAGAGGACGGATTTGTCGCTCAGCGATCAATTTTGTAGGATTTGTTAAAGAAACATACGCTTTTCCTGTATTCCGCAATGTCTTATCAGTGTTAGACTTCCAGCCAGCAGGATTGCGTTTTCTCTTTTTACTTAACTTGGGCTCGCTTGCTGGCGGCTGGCGGAGCAGTGTCAATAATGGCAGAAGAAGTTGTAGGTGTGTTTGGTGAAGTAGTAGTTAGTTGAGAAGAAGGATCTGGTCCATTCGATTCATCATCAGATGAACTAGGTGAGCTGTTAGAGCTGGACGATGATGAGCTGGAGCCTGACGATGAGTTTGAGGAGGAATGAGAAGATGATCTTCTAGGGATTACAAGAGGCCGAGGTTTCTTCTTAACAGGCACAGAAAAAGTAGGATCCGTATCAGAATCATCAAAACAATCTTCTTCATGTTTAGAAAAATCAGGACCGATTATGCCCATCTGATGCTTGAACGGGTAATGCTGCATCAGTTGGTGCTGCAAAGGACGTGTTTTCTGCATGTTTTTCGACGCTACTTTGTTGAGCAGTAGAATGGCTTTCGTCTGTGCTTGCTTCCATTACCTTTTGAAGTAACTGGAGACCACGACCCTTCATCATCTGCCAAATAACAATTTCAAATTTAATTAATTCAAGAATACTGCATTATCTAAAAAAAACGTATTAATCTTTTTGTATATAAAGAAATGTGTAAATAGTTAATATTCATCTATTAATTTGTGTTATAAGTAACGATTCTGAGTATACAGAAATATAAAAAATGATTATTTAACAAAACTAGGACATAATTTATATCTACCATAAATAGTGCATCATTTCACAGATTTTCACCTTTTACGGTCAACACCCAATCATTTCGAAATAATACAAAAAATCTGACTTACCTTCGTCAAAAAGAGAGCGTTATTTCGAAATAGTGTCAAATTACTCGTACAGCCGGCATCACAAACACTGAATTAAAACTAAATAACTCACTGTAAATTGAATACTTCATTCAAAAACCCCGAATTATCACGAAATAATTCACTGTTGCGTAAAGGATCTGCGGGTTTTCTCTAAGGCGGACAAGTCGCAACAAGAAATAGTTTCATGTTCGCGGTGTGACTCTGACAGCGCGTCACCACCAACAGAGAGTTAGCACGCCATCTATTGAACAGTTTTGTAAATATAAATACATCTGTCTTTTTGGTATGTGCGGGCAATTTTCGGCTATTCAAATTCATAGAAAAGTCGAATTTGAGCTTTTTCGCCATAATACGGTGTTTTACTGGGTGTGCGATATTTATAATGAAAAGTAATTACATAGATAGATGATAAGACCCAAAACAGATATTTGTGATTGTAATGTCGTGAATATAGGTACTAGAACGACTATTAATACGTAAAATTTATTTTCACTTTAGTTAACTCAATTTCTCAATAGGTCGGTGTTTATAGTTCACATGAAGTAAAAACATTTCAAAATTAGTATTTCGTGTAACAGTGACACCTTTTGAGCAGGTTTCGAACTTTTATAGCTCTTGACTTGACACCAGTGACATCTTCACAATGACTGTAAGTATTTACTACAGCCCTCTGTGAGAAAGATATAAAAACACTTTTGACAGCAGTTTGTTCTCTGTGTCTCATTGATTTTTGTAATTGGCCAATCGATTTTATTATATGTTTCTGGCCAATCAGAAACTTTTATCCTTACTTAGAGCCCGTTCAATATCACTTTGTTAAAATCGCTTCTATTGTATTTTTTTTTATTGAACATTTTATTAACATTATAATAAATCGACCTTTTTAATTTTAGTATGTAAATTTAAGAATTTATAAATTATTATTTAATTTCTGACCAATAAATAAGATTTATTAAAAATATGTTATGTATTTGTATACGCATTTTTTTTAATACTTGAAACATCTTGAACTCAAACGAAGTTTCTGAACGTTCACCCCACACAGCTGCGTCATATTTTTATTATTCCAAAACAAAGAGAACTAACTGTACAATTCAATTTGACATCGTTCGTAGTTCGTTTTCGTCAATTTGATAATCGACTGTACTGTGCAAGTCGGGAGTGCATTTTAGTGCTAAATGAGATTAAAATGACCTAAACTGTTTTATGTGAAACCTAGTTGTGTAAATCACTTAAACGAATCAAGGAAAAGCGATATGATACTCTCCTTGGCAGTGTTCTAAGATTGTGTTTGTATCGTGAAGTTTCATAACAGTGTCGTGATAAACCGAGATGTCTACAAAACCAGCAAATCAGAAGAGAAGGTTAGTAAGAATAATTATTTATGTGGTTCCTGGGTCATAGCAAACACTGCTGTAAACTTTAGTGGTCGCTACATGTGCGTTTTCAATGATTTTTGTGTTTTCCTGTTTCATTGCACTACCGAATGTCACTTGGGAATCTGAACTTTCTCTTATTTCGTAAGGGGGCTTGAGACCTATTCAATATTTATTTTAGAAACACTGAGATCTTGAAAATGGACATGTAAACGGTAAATTCAAGACCATAAACACTTTGTAGGCTAAGAAATTAGGTCTTGTAATAACCTATCAGGACATTATCTATCTATTATTTTTGTACTTTGTAATCATTGACCTTTACTCATAATAAAAACAAACTAATTTTTAACATAATTAATACAATGGCCAAGTACGGGTTGTATTGTACCTAACCCTAAATACCTAGTTGTTAAAGTTAACTTAATTTTATTTCTATAGCAATAACCACACATGAAGAGAGAACAGTTATACCTAAATCACCTGTAATAAATGAAATAAAAAACCAGAATTTCAAATCTTCTACTTAGAATGGTCGAACCATATTGTCTAGGAAATAAACATTAAATGATAATATGTGGACTTCCTTGTTTTAGCTAAATTGTGAAAAACAAAGTTATCTGATACTGTTCCTATGTGTTTTGTATGACATTGAAATAGATAAAAATATGGATCCAGTAAACATTATGTCATAAAAATATATTTTTGTGTAGGTACCTACCTGATATACATTAGGTGAATATCTATATAGTCACATTTGTTAGTGCTTATAACCTGCTAGTTTTAGCTTACCTAAATGTATATTTATAAATTTTACCAAACCATTCCAATATTTCACAATTATATCCCAACACAAAACTAGTAGTAAAAACTGTATTTGAGGCATCTCAAAATTTGAATCATCATCATTATATATTAGCCATTAGATGTCCAGGACAGGCGCGATGAAGATAGTAGGTATATTACTTACTTATTGACATAAATGACATAAATCTTTAAATCTATAAAAAAAAGTCCTTAGATTATTTGTAACCTAACCTGTGGTCTAGTGTGTTCATAAAGCAGTTTATTGAGCTAGCTGTCACAACTTCTTGAGGTAGTCTGTTCCAATTCTGAACAACTAGGTTAGAAAGGAAGTGGTTTGCAGAGAGTGTTCGTATTTGCTCAGTTTATGTCCACAGGCCAATTTTATTAGTGACAAGCAATACCAAATAATAATCTCAAAGATTCCTTGTGGTATCTTTATAGCTTAACATATTTAGGTAATTTTATACTTAGGAAAGTAAAATTATTTAATAAATAAGAAAAAAATATTTACTATCGTTAATTTATAACTCCTACTTAAAGGTTGCATTTTTGCTTCTTAAAAGTTCTAAGAATTGTTATTGTGATGTCATTATTATATATTTCCTCCTTTGTGGGATTAACCTGCACTAAATTGAATAATGTTATTATTGCAAGTTATTAATAAAACGGGCATGTTCTGAGAACTTGAAAAGTTTAAAGATAATTGTCTTAAGTCATTAACCAACCCGCATTTGGCCAGCATTGTGAATTAAGGCCTAATCTCTAGAGAGAAGTCCCTGTGTTCCAGCGTGGGATCGTATAGTAAGGGACAATGATTATCTTATTCAGAAATTTAAAATATCTGTGGAAATTCCATAATACAAAAACTACAATTATTTCCTAATTTTTTTTCAGCAGTATGTAAGTAGGTATAAGTGTACCAAATACCAACTTATTCAGTTGGTACCTAATTTTATTACTTGTTATTTTATTGAAACACTTGCCACCGGGAAATTTGCACTTAAATTACCTAAGCAAGGGCTCTATTATAAAAACTATAACTAGAAGAAATTTACCAATAAATTGATTATTCTGATTATACTTATAGACTAAGAGCCTGTGATGGCCAGACCTTCCTTTAATTCGCAAGCATGAAAATTCTTTCATGTGTATGTCTAACATAGGTAAGAATAACCCCCAAACATGAAACCTGGATCGCGGTTCCTTTGGGAGATAACAACCTTTTACCTGTTATCTCCCAAAGGAACCACGATCCAGGTTTCATGTTTGGGGGTTATTCTTACCTGTGTTACACATACACATGAAAGAATTTTCACGCTTCAGAATTAAAGGAAGGTCTGGCCAGACCGGGCTCTTAGTATAGACTAATAGCCTGTGATGGCCAGACCTTCCTTTAATTCTGAAGCGTGAAAATTCTTTTATGTGTATGTCTAACATAGGTAAGAATAACCCCCGAACATGAAACCTGGATCGTGGTTAACAGGTAAAAGGTTGTTATCTCCCAAAGGAACCGCGATCCAGGTTTCATGTTTGGGGGTTATTCTTACCTTAGACATACACATGAAAGAATTTTCACGCTTGCGAATTAAAGGAAGGTCTGGCCATCACGGGCTCTTAGGTTATTACCTAGTTAATGCCTTTATAAATCTAATACATATGTTAATCACCATTGAACCAGTTCATAGTCTTAAAAGGTCATCATTAGTATTGGATGCACCTCTAGTTAAGTTTGACTGTTGAGGTTTAGTGTTCCTATGCAAGTAATTGGTACTAAAGTTATTGGGTAAACGAGATAACAATATGAGTGCTTATTTATGTTCACGTTGTTGTAGAATGTATCTAAGAGCTTTTAGGGTACCGTGTAAAATATTGCCAAACATGTCAGACCTAAGTATCCAAGTTTTACTAGAAGTGCAAACATAATATAAACTTAAATCTTTATCTTCTCTCAATATGCTCTAGATAGATACATGTTGATTGCCAAATATGGTTTTTTTGACACTGTTTCTAATCCCACCCCCCTCCTACTAGGCTCTACTACGTGCCATGGGAGTAGAACCTACTCATTACCAGTTTATTTACTTTTATACCGGCTATGTATTTATTTTCTCTATCAAGTACATATACTCAAGTCCCCGTTACACAAGCTTACCACGCTTACAGGGCTAGATTTTTTATTTTGCTGTGTAAATTGTCCAGCAATATTTATTTATTTAATTTATATCAGTGAGTGATACTCTACATCTGGTCTTCAAAACAGACAGTGCAGCTCTAGTTAATGCACTCAAGAGATCAGAGACAAGATCCAAATCAACGGCAGAGTGCTACAATTCTCTACAAAAGCTGTCAGAACATTCTAAAGTCAGCAAGGTTATCATAAATTGGACGGAAAGATTATCCTGCATGGGTAACACCATTGCGGACAAACTTGCTAAGGAGGGGTCTAGACAGATCCCTACGGTTCACGATATAAGTCTCTCTAACCCACCAACCGCCGAGTTTAAAATCAGGCTTAAGCAAAATTCAGAATTGGAACAGGAGAAGCTATGGGAGCGACGAACTGATTGCAAGCATACCAAATCAATTTTCGAGATCAAAGATAGGAAAAAAACGACAAACACTTTGCTGAAGATGAATCGCAAGGATCTTAGAACTATGGTAGAACTCATAACAGGTCATTGCGAACTTAACTACCATCTACTTAAAACCGGAGCCACAGACAGCAGCCTGTGCCGGGGTTGCTTCGAGGCAGAGGAGACGGTAGAACATGAACTACTACATTGCACAGCCACTGAAGAGGCTAGAAAAGAGACAGGGCTAAGGCACCTTATTGATGCGGTAGTACGGTCGTCATCCTCAGATATGCTGAAACATATCTGTAAGAAACCAAAGGTCTTACTCCGCTACATCAAGAAGTTAGGCTGGTTAGGGCCGACTTAGGCAAGGGGACAATGCACAATACGCACCATAGCGAGACGTCAGTGCAGATCCTAGTTCCCCCACAACAAATTAGAATTAGAATTAATTACTCTACATCTCCTCACTTGATTCGATTTAGTTGAAAAACCCAAAGCATGGCCCTCTCAGTATTTCTCTATCATTAATTTGATAATCCTGGGTATGTTCATCCCTTATACTTTACCACATTCATAATTATGACACCTCGTATATGTATACATAGTTTCTAAAAATAATATCTGTTCTCTAGTAACGTCTCGTTCATTGAGTGTAATGAATTTGTTTTGATTGTCTTGATTTTATTGATTTGTAGGTACTTCCAATATCACATCCATCATCCTTTCTAAATAAATAGGTATGTTCTATTACAAGTTCAATGCCTGTCTTCAAATAGCACTTTTTATTGGCGTATCAAGCATATTAGGTTCAATGAATACGTTGTTAGTCATGATTTTGTCGAGACTTCTCAAAAACAAGACTTTGATCTCATATATCATCTTCGAAACAAAGAATGCATTTCATATAAAACTGAACAGTTCTAATCTGCAACTTGTCCATTCAACGTGGCTGGAATTATCAGTCACAGTCGCCAGGGTCGAAATGGTGCGTTATCTGCTAACATTATATTAATATTATCAAGTTTTCGCCACTGGCTTTTATAGGTTGTGATAAGAGCATCTTTATGATATCAGTCGTTCGTTGATTCTGTTCCTCGATGGACTGTTTAGTTTTTAGTCTCCGGAATCGAGTATTCGGTGGAAATGCTCGTTAACGGTGTGTCTGAGGGGTTCCCTCAGCATTGCCCGGTGGTCGGGGCCTTTGAAGAGACGGGTTGGAGTTCGCAGTGTCCTGTGTCTAGCCAGTGGCCTAGATCTGATCAGGGCAGTGTGTGCAGTGCTTATGGAAACTACGCGTACGGATCGGATAGCAGAACGGATCCCTACGCAAGTTATGTGCAGAATCATTACTACCATCAAGAGGTCTATCCTCCGGTTCAGTTCAGACAACCACCGCTGATACCAAACCTGCCGTGCCATCAGAACCAGCAATGGGATTACAGCAGCATGTGCTACAATGTTGATGGACAGGCGTGTCAGTACACGAATATTGTGGATCTGGAAGACTTCATGTGAGTTTTGTAACTTAACCTTTTTATGTAACTGTTTGACGTAATAAGTAGATCTACTCTGACGAGCTCATTTCGATTTATCGCACTCGTTAATACAACATCAAACCACGATATTATCGTATTCGCTTTATAGAGTAGATCAGGGGCGCTCCGCGATACATGATGGCGGTCTTGAAGACAAGTTATTTTTCCCAGTAAATTAACTGTTCTTATATTTGTAGATGGTTTTTGCTGGTTAATACTTGGCATTTGACTGCGCGTTTCTGTATTCAGTAGGTCTACGAGAAGAACAGACAAGTTGTTTTCGATAAATGAAAGCCGTATGTCTTTAATATTCAAAGTCAAAAACTATATTTCCATGGAAACAAAGATTTACATGGAAACTTCCGGATCGAATTCGTTTTCTTCTAGATCAAGAAACGGCCATGAAGATCACAAGTCCATCTATAATTAATAAAATTATAGACTGGTCTCATGTCATCTGGTGTCGCTGTGTGAATTGTCCAGCAATATTTATTTATTTTAGTCCATTGGTATAATAACGCACATACAACGTAATTTTTGATATAAAATATTAGCTAGTGATTATCGACATTTTCTCATTATATCTGACGTACTTACTATAAGTGGTGGTATTTTATCAGTTTAATGACTTTATTAAGCTCATAAGTAATGAATTCAATCGTAGTATCATACAAAGACTACTGTATCTATGATAACAGATTGAAATACGGTACTTATCTACTTTATATATATTTAAATGTATTAATGCCTTGAGCGCAGAGCTTTTAATCAACAACATTTTAATGTGTCTCTTAGTTTCAGTTCTACTTAATTTAATTCTGCCCGAAGCGAACTGTGATTACTCTGTATAATATATTTCATCTTATGGCGTTACTTCAACTTCAACGTATAAACGGGGAACCCAGAATAATACGTTATAAGTTTCTTTAGGGCTTCAAAGACTAGGCTTATGTTAGTATAGTACTAACTGAAAAGAAAAAACAGGTTGGTAAATTTTTAATTTCCATAAAATGCATTTTTGATGTTCCCAAGTATAACTAAGAGGATATCTTGAAATATATCTTAGCCATGACCACGTTTTGATGTTTGCATGTCTTACTTTGTTTTTGCTAGTTCGTTTTTATCAGTTCAATATCTTGTACTAAGACATCATCTGCTGGATAAAATCGTCTTAAGTAGATGCTTAGCGTAATAATGTTTTTTTAATAAAAATTGCTTGGATAATTTATACAGCAATATCTCGCTTAATTAAATTTATTTCGATAAAAACACGCAGTTTTACATGAACACGTCATAAAAACTTAATAACTAAATACTTCACTATTTATTCAAAACTAATTTGACTTTTCTATTAAATTAGGTTTTAAATTTAAATGTGGAAATAATTTTGCCTTGATAATTCAGTGTTTTTCATTGCAATGAAATGGACCAATCTTTGGTCATGTAGGTACTCTAGGTACTATCAGACAGTACGGATTATGTAGATTATGTAGACAATGCATTTGTTTATCGTGCAATACAACAATTTCAATAAATAAACAATATAAAAGCGAATTGATTTTAAATATGAAATTTGTTTGTATTCTTACTATTATAACTAAGCTGTCATTCTGTAGATTTATTGTTACTTTTGTAACTAAGTTGTTAGTTACCTACTTTGCTACACATTCGGTAAATCAGTACCTTCTTAAATTGAATTCTATTAAGTATGTTTGTGTTTTGGTTTGTTTATAAAAAATAATTAAATATTCCGATCCACAGTCAAGAGAGAAGGCCCTGTGTCCCAGCAGTGGGGACGTAAATAGGGGTAATGATGACTTAAGCGATACCTTTTTAATAGATAGATAAAATTTGTACTAATTGTCTTCTAAATGCACTATTTAGAAATATTTGTTAGGAATTTTTCATTTTATGATTGTCGTTACGTAACGATATTAGTAAGTACTTAATTAGTGATAGATAACAAATATTTTGTGGTGGAATTTTTTATATTAGTTACATGTTCGGTATTCCTTCTCGAATTGGTTGCCATTTTCTTAATATAACTTTAAATTAATGTTGTTTTCATGAGATCAAGTACCTATCAGGTAATTAATAAAACCATACTATTACAAAAAAAAACAAAAATTAAAATTAATTTCTTCACTTGAAAACAACCTGTTTTTTTATTGTGTTCTTGGACGTTTCTTAGTTTAAGGAAAGCTTTATCGTGGAAAACTGCCAAAATACGCTGAGATTCAGCTGATAAGAGCACGTGAAAATGATTTCATAGTTTTCCTCGTGACTCCCTTGTCGAGCCCAATACCCATTTTGTTAAATAGTCAGCTTCTACAAATTATTTGTTATTTTAATTAAATCGGTAGGTAATTAAAAATACTTTTTGTCTTCACGAAAAACATTTTTTTAAACCAGAATAAACTATTAAACCAGATAAATTAATGCTGAAACTTCAAATGGCTTTATTTAAACTGACTGTGTGTAGTGCGTCTTTTTTGATTAACAATACTTATTAATATACTTATGTATATATTTTTTCATTCCATGTAAAACAGTTCAATACAAAAATATGTGCTAATACTTTGTAAAAATAACACCTGCTTGCTTATTTCCTTAAATGCCCTTAGTATCGCTGTCGCTATATTTTTTATGTGAGGACATAAAGGTGTTTTTGTTTTGTTTACGCAAAACAACAGCGCCGACCGCTTCCAAGGCCTGTCACGCACTTATCCAAGGACAAGAAAATAATGTCGGCTTGTATTGAGTTTTGTTAAAGTAGGGCATTCCTGTTTATCTTCTAAATATAACACACTAGCTGACAGCTTCGCTTGCGTTTTCTTACGTTATCTACTAACCAATCTTAACTATTCTTTGTAATTTTATAGCTCCGATAAATATGATAATCATGTTTAGGTATAACTTACTTACTTTTTCCAAAAAAATATTGTTCCTTATACTACGCGTATCCCTCAGTTACAGAAATTCGGTAGCGAGCTTCAGACCCGAGAATCAACCAAAAAGATCTTGACCTAAATTGTAGCTAACTAAATCTTCTTGCAAGAAATGACGTCATAATCTAAATATTATATCCAGAGTCCAACTCGTGTGTTTCAAAACACGAGTACAGTTGGCGATAACCTAGCCCTCCTGAACTGCAAAGTATCTAATTGGCTACGTGATAAAATATCTGAAAAGTGCGTTGAACAACATCACATTTAAATTAACTTTTTGCTCTATCGCTCGCTGTCCTATTATAAAATTTTATGGCTCCGCGAATACATGACGCGAAAGCTTCTTCGCGAGGTTTTTGACCTATTCTAACAGACCAGAGTGATGTTTCGTATATAATACTTTACTCAAATGGAGAAATATGTTGTAAAATTTTAGACTTAGTTATACTGTATTTTTTCATCCTAACATTTTTCAACTGTTCCCTTAACGCGTTAGAAGACGTTTGGCCGTGTGGACACACCAGAAACACATTAATTTGTTTAAATTAGTTACCTTATTAAATTGCATCTATGCAATAAGGTAATTTACTTATAAGTAAACACTTAAGAACCTAATAAGTTAACTCGTTATCAGCTGTAGCGAGAATTGCTCTCTTTAATAACTTCGTGAAAGGCCAAACTTTTGCTATCTTAATGAAATAAATAAAACTCTTAGCACCTAATCAAACCGAGTTTGACCACTTTAGCATTTGGGTTTTAAATTTTAAATCTGAAGGATACCATTTCCTCGTTGACTAGTTCTTAGAATCGCCTTAATTTTCCGCGCTGTGTTTGGTAATCTAAATCTATACCTGTCGAGCTAGATTAATTGAGCCTCTTGAGAAATTAGTACCAAAATGGCGCCTATCCTACCAGCTATATGTCACGTTCTCATTGAGATCAATTGCTTATTAATTACAATATAATTGTTGTCGTATATTATGATACGATATTGATAAAAATACCAGGAAAATATATAAAAACTAGCGTAAATGTAGGTAAAACAGATTGACTGGACATCATATTCCAAGAAGGAGCACCAATTTCGTCTTGCTAGCCGCTAACAAAGCGATAAACAAAAACTTGTTCGCAAAAAACTATTTCTACTTATCATGTGTTTGATAATTTAGCAGGAAAAAACGTTGTGACCTCCTTTGAACTTGTGCATTGAGTTCATCTTTTGCAATTAATAGCGAAACATTTACATTTATTATGTCTACGCTACCTACGACAATGTTCTCGTCGAGGCTTCCGTAGTCGTTGGTATTACAATAAATAATATTGATAGATTATCGACTTTCAAAATTAAAGAAGACTAGCTTAGCTAGTATCAAATTTTTATCATAACGACAAATTCAGCTCATTTCAATACCAGGCTACCCAGGCCCACTTGTACAATCAATAAAAGATTACGCACGACAATCAAATCACGGTTGTCTAGGAAAGTTTAAGAGATAAGGTTCTCTTTATCATGCTAACTTGCAAGAACCTTTGCGAGCCATTTTTTTTTTACTTTTCACTATCCTTCAGGAACTGGCGGAATAACTTGGTCTTCTACCCTTAATCAGGCACACATCAGCTCACACAAACATACATGTATTAAATGTCCTGGTATATATCTGTCAAAATCTTTAAATTAAATTTTTGAATTACATAGTTACTAAGCAAGGCATTATAGAAATATTTTTGGAATGCAAAATAATTAAAACTATTGCTATAGCAACATACTAGTGTGTAAATTCAAGGCTCCCATAAAAGAAATTGAATGGAATAAGTATCTATTGGTGTCGCGCCATTCCATTCTGACGTCCTGCATACTCCTGTGGGCTAAATGGCAGTCACGTATCGCAAAATCGACGTCACTTACTCAATTGGAGAGGAGCGTGATTATTTTCGCAATCAGAACCAATTCCCCGTCCATGTACTCTAATAGATCTTGTAACAGCGGGCAATTCGTCTGGCATTGGCCTGAAAAATGATGTTTTCTTTAGAAATTCTTCACTGCGTTTTAGATTCTTAGAAAAGTTTTAAGAGATTCTCATTCTTGTAAACAACTTGTCTTGTTAACATTATTCAACTTGTTATGTAAAGTAAAGTTAAATAAGTCATAGCTCTACTAGAAATATAGTTTGTCTTATCACTAATGGTTACGTATTGTTGTTTCGTAAGCGTTTTTGAACCATTCTGCCTAGCAACCGATAACATTTAGGAACCTAATCTATTTTATCACTATCATCTATGTTAGTAGTTCTAGCTTTTTCGCTTTAATGTAATTTACTTTTTTTTATACCACCAAGTTGGTATAAAAAAAAGTACCAGTACTCTCCACCACCAAGTGGGCATGCGGCCCACTTAGCCCTGTAGCATCAGAGATGTTCTGATCTGCGTGCTGCCGAACCCTTTAAATGCTTCAGAATTAATTTGAATTTGTTATTTACTTAATTACTTATTTTGTTCTTAAACTTTTTTATTGAACATAATGTTATAAAATTAATTAGGTATTTAAAAAGTGCATTGGTAACATTTCGTTAAAAGTCTGGTCCATTGCGGTTGAGTTTTTGTTCGGGTGTGGGATGTGGAAATCGAACTCTTCCATTAATTAGCGAAGAATCTCATTAATATTCATTATTGTTTTCGCCTCATTGGCTGCGCCTCCATTTAAACAATATTTTTTCCTCATACTGCATATAGCATTCCTTTATTTTTGTTTTCAAATTGTTTTCTATTTTGTGTATTACATTCAGTAGGTAGATACTTGAATTGTGAAGTAGATACATAAACAAATATTTACCTTTGTAAAACTATTTACCTATTTGTTCCTAATTAATAAAACCATTTATGGTACCTACATAACTGGCACACATTAAAATAAAATGTCGTTTAAGCCTTGTTTTGATTATCGTCCATTAATTCTAATCGAATATCTAAATATGGTGGTAAAATAAAGCATAGTTAGTACTTCCTGGCTAGCTGACAAGCAAGAATACAATATATGCGCGGACGCACCTTACAATGTTTGATCAAAGAAACAAAGTTAAAAAAAAAATTCAAAACAGGCGTTGTAATTCTGACTGTATATTTTAAAGTACATAGTAAGTTATTCCTTTTTAAGTTTCAAATGGATGTTTGCAAAATTAACATTTTATTTGTTTGTTCACATGACATCATTCCGGTTATTTCTAGCATGTCAAAACTAGCACAAGTTTTATTATGTAGTGAGTTCCTATAACGTTGTTTTTTAAAGGTATCTTGTTCTTTGGTTCGCTGTTTTATAGTAAGATTGGGTTCGTTTAATTCTTTTTGATAGAAATGCTATCTACAAACATTTCCATTATTGATATTTGCTCCCAATATACCAATGTCTAGTCTTTTTGAATTATATGGGTTACGATATCTGTTTGTTGATTTGTCATCATAATCAGTTTGACGCCTTTTGTTTACGGGCAGTAAACAAAAGGCGTCTAACTAACTTTTAGTTAATTATATAAGGCCAGGCCCAAGAGGCTCAATAAATAATTTGCATTGTTTTTAAAACTTTATTCCCTTGTTAAACCGTAATTTTACCAAATGGAGAGTTTCGCTATTCCAATGTGTGTGCTCTTTACTATTACATCAGGTAAATAAATACTTGTACAAGGCAATGCTCAGGACTGCTCGCTCAATCGATCACCTCGCGTTTTTCATCAAGCGGGATAATGTTCTGTCAATAGTGAGCTCGTCATTTTATTTAAACCCTTTTTACGTTCCACTGGACCACGATTTCCTAGTGTTATTATAGGTTTTGGTATGGTTGTATTAGTATTATATAAATCTAATAATACACTGAACTCACCAAAGAGATATGAACAGATAAATCACATAAGAGATTTATATCATTTATTTCCATTAAATTCTAAAGATCACTTGGACAAGTCGAAAAATACAATTCATTAAAATAATGTTTCTTCTTTGGTTATAAGCCTTTATCAAATCGCTAAATTGAGATCATATCTAATAAAAATAAGCAGTAGGTAGGAATATGACTATTATATAAAATAGTTTAACCCAAGTTTTAATGCAGAGCACGTTCTTAAAGTAACTTGCGTCAATAGGTTGTCAATTCATTGTGCGTGTGTCATTTATTGTAATCAATGAGCGTCAAGTAGTTGATGTTTGATGATTTGCTTTGATTTGCTATCCGGAATACAAAGTTGGCAAAATTTTATTCTATATTTATATTATTTTTATTTAAACATTTCTTACTCACATACTCAGAATTACGATATTAAGTACCTGGCATTAAAATGATAAAAGCTACATTGGAACTTTAAATTTTGTAGATTACTTAAATGCTAAAAGTAATAACAAATGGTCAGTATATTGGCTAGTTTCAGACTAAGTAGACGATCTTATAAACATAAAATTTAAGAAAATTTTGTATTGCGGATTATAGTAACGTAAAATTCAAAATCTTTATTTCTATAGAAACGCAAATATTTACATAGACAAAAAAAAACGTATAACCAAATACAACCGTTAATAACTTGGCTATGCAAATAAATATTCTGACAATATGAATTAGTCTTGCAATTTAATTTATGGCAATAGTTTTGCAAATTCTTATATTCTAAAAAATACTGTGATAATGTCTTTAGTCCTTTTCTGATACATTGGGCACAAGCCACACATTAATCGACTCTAAGTAATATTCAAAAATGCATAGTGACGCATTCCCAAACACGCTATTTAGAGCAAGCGATAAAGCCGTCACATCACCTAATGATCAATTAAAGGAATATAGATTAACAAAATTAAACAGAGCAGTGTTTAGTCGACCAGAGGTGAAGTGTCTTGTGATTTATTTTTAGTATAATGTTTTGAGCGTCCTTATTTCGTGAGATGTGCATTCCGGGAGTTCCAGATTTGATACAGAACAGTAAACTTTGCGCGGTAAAGAAAAGGTATTGCTTTGCGCATTTCATAGTCGTAGTAGGTATGTCAGCATTTGTATATCAGAAGGCAGACAGACAGCAACGTTGTTTTATGTACCTACTGACAATGTCGTCTGAAGAGATAAATAATACTGCGGCAAATATTCCTGGAAGGAAACAGATAGAATATCCCATATCCTATGGGAAAAGCAAGCAAAACCTGGGGCGCAGACAGTGTTATTCTAATTTTGGTGAGCTTTGTTTTCGCAAGCTCTGTACCGTTGCCAAACAATGTTGTTTTGTACTTATTTTTTACTTGGTGCTCTTTGTTCGGTCTCAAATATTCGAAAACAAGTTGCAAAGATACGAAGCGATTTACACAATATGACAATTTAATACCAAAATAATCAGAACCTAAGTATCTTATTACTTCTTACTCTATTTCCTCTTTACAGGAACAATGAGAAGCGCAAGGAGAAGTCGAGGGTCGCGGCCAGGTGCCGGCGCACCAAAGAGATGCAGATCTTCGCGGAGCTCACCGCAGCTCTGCCAGCCAGGAAGGAGGAGGTGGAACAGTTGGATAAAGCCTCTGTGATGCGCCTGGCGATATCATACCTCCGCGTCAGGGATGTTGTGTCTTTGTGTGAGTATTTTAGTATATCAAAATGAAATATATAATAAAGAAGTCAAGAGTTGTAGCTAAAAGACGCAGGTCTTTGCCGATTTCACTGCTGCTCAGTCAGGTTGGTGTTAGCATTGCGTGAGTATACTAGATGTAGCGTTTATAATCTGCAGGTCTTTGTCAAGCTCATCTTGCAAGAAGTGAGATGGTGAATGGTGACCTTCGCTGATCTCACTAGATCAATAGCAGGATTACCTGCACGACTAAGCTGAATTGAAACAGCTTAGATAATAGCTTCTGTTATGCTTAAAATTCTAGTCGTGAATCTTTATTTAGTCCCCTCCTGACCCGACATTGTGTTCTAAAAAGTGTGAGTGTGATTTGTCCACCAGACAAATATGTAACTACACTGTTTACAATAAATTCAAAATCACCACAGTGATATCAATCAATGATATTGATTAGGGCTAAAGTCTATACATGCACGATACATTTTTTGATAAATATGATAAAAAATCTACTTTAACAGGTTGCTGCCTGCATCAGCTAGATGATTATGTAAAAACAAACAAAATGTGCGATAAAATTCTGATTAAGTACTCGTGTTTGCGTGTAGTGCTTTGATATAGGTGATCGCATCACCTATATATTAATTATTTTAGCCATTTTTGTTTTATTAAGATAATTTTGCGCGATTTCGAGAACTTGAACATCCGTATTTAAACATTTTCTATGAGTAACAAATAGTCTAGTTCTGAAAATGCAAGCACCAATTTTATTTTCCCACAAAATATCCGAAGCTGTAAGCAGTTTGTATTATGGTACCCTTATTTCTACTTCGTGTCTCAGGGTAACTCAATTTCAGAGGGCTACCGATTTCTATTGACTTCGTAATGGCTGATGGGTCCTTTAGTAAAGTGTACCTATTCCCTTGCCTTACATCACACAGGAAAATATATTCGGCGCAATAGGTTAGTATTTCTTGCACGTACAGATTCGTAAAAGTCGTACGTCATTATGAATTACCAGCAACCATTATGGTAAAGTGTTGATAGGATGTCTGGACCGCAACGCAAGTGATTGGATTGTGAATTAGGCTATGTGGCTTCCTTTGAGGTTTGCTCTCGGAATTGTATGGTGCCTAATTGACCCAAGAGGCAGCCCTTGCTTATCATTCAATAGCTATTGAATCCTAGAACAGTAAATTCCCGTTGCAGTGGTTGTGTCTCAAATAACAGCTTTGTCTTTTCTCTCTGGATTCATATTGCCTCAGAATTTATCATGTTCAATAATATTATACTTACCATAATTGAAGTATGATTGTTAATTATGGTACTTACGAATTCTAAGTATTCAACTACCGGCTGTTGTTTGACGTCATTAAACTTCTAACGTTATTGAATGCGGTTTATCATAATTCTGTGGTAGAGGTTTATTCCTTTATGAGAATACAGGCTTCGGTCACATATTGTGTTAGACTTATTATCTGTAATGTCGGTAATTCACCCTACCTTTGCAATCAGTGGCGACCGGCGACCTTTCGTAGATTGTCCGTTTGTCAAACCCAGTCCCAATTGAGATCAGCGATCACAAGACGAAAAACGAGTCGGTTCCCATCAAAGACTGTCCTTGTACTTGTACAATGTGCGTCACTAACGCTTGTGACTTGCAAACATTTTATAACTCTACTAGCGATGCCCGCGACTCTGGTACAAATTTTGTAGATAGATCTTAAATATTTGTACCAGAAGACGGGTAGCGCGGGTTTGTTTACTGTGCTAACATAGTGTATTAGTGTGATCATCAACCCGCGGTGATTATACTTACTAAACCCCCCAAAGATTTAATGGGTTTTATTGGGGCAAGCTGTGGTGCTGGAACTGCTGGAGTTATACGTAATATGGGTTGTTTTGTTATGATGTAGATTGTAGAGTATTTAAACCGGAAAACTGAACTACATGATACGAAAAATCGCTAAGCAAACTTTAAAGTGTTAACGGTAGCTAGTAAACAACGTTTTACTACGTTGTTTTAGATTTTGAGAACTTATCTTACTCGATATCTCTTTTTAATATAAGATACCTAGGTACAATGTGAAACTTCTGATGATTTTTTCTATGTTGTGATAAATATAATAATAATAATAATAATAATAAGCTTTATTTGACCGAATTATAATACATTTCAAATATAAGTTAGTAGTAATTATTTTAGGGTGTTAGTTTTTGTTCTTGTTGAGTTGTTTTTGAGTGTTTATCCAATTCGGACCCCTTTCGGGTAAAAGCCTCCTCCATACATACTCAATACAAAATCTTTTCGTTTTTAACTTTTTTGTTTGGTGAGATCCATGTCCCTGTTTTTGTTTTTTCTTAAAATATTGTGTTCATTATGGACATCTTTTTTTCAATGGCTTAATGTATCATTACATATTTTCAGGTAATCTGATTTGTTTTTATGTTTAGCTGGAGGGTGTTGGTCTTTTCCCCCACGATGACCAATCGGCTTGGGGGAGGTTTTTCTGTTTTTGATAAATAGCAGTAGTTAAAACAGTGTTTTGACGACACAAAACAAACTTTTGGTTTGTTTTTGACCACTATTGACAATGTTATAATTACTTAACCCACCAAACCGGTTATTTTCTGTTATCCTCAGGGTCAGACGTATAAATCACTGTTGGATTTAAGTTATTGTTGATTTTTATTGAAGAATTTGAGGAAAGTAGTTTTTAGATAACTATCTGCCAATGCACCTCACTCTAGTTATAAAATCTGCCAAGGCAGGTAATTTTGTTTGTGTGTCTGCAAAAAAAAACTATTATCAAGTTAAAAAAACACACAGAAGAGTAAAGTTGGTTGGCACCAACTTTACTCTTTTGTGTGTTTTTTTTAAATACCATACATGTTTAGCCGCCAGGCTAAACTGACTATTGTTGACTGAACGATTCATTCATAAAGACGATAATATTCGTTGCTAAAGAATTTTATCATTTTATCTTTTAGTGGCAAAATAAGGAAGTTGGTGCGTTTGATGTCTGGTAAAATCTATTTTTCGGTTTGAACCAAACATATAAATCAGAGTTTTGTTAGGTTGGACTTAAGTTTGTCTTAGTTCCAGGGAATTTACCTACTTACTTTATATCAAACATCTAGCACCCGTAACACAAGCTAATAACTTATCACGGGGTTAGATGTTGTTGTGTGTATGGTATAGCAATATTTATTTGTTTATTTATTTATTTCAGTGCCGGAGACTGAAACGCAGCAGGCCAAGGTGGAGGATCCCGAGGGTTTAGAGGAGATCTCCAATGAGCTCTCTTACATGAAGGCTCTGGATGGATTCGTGCTGGTACTGTCCCAGCAGGGGGATATCGTCTACTGCAGCGAGAATATCGCTGATCATCTTGGGGTTTCCCAGGTGAGGAATTATTATATTAATTTATTTATAGCACATTATATAAAGGTAATAATTCTAATATTTATCCTAATAACAGGGGAACACAAGTATATTAAGTATACCTACTAGCGTTGCTAGCGACTCCGCTAGCGTTTGTATGAGGGCCACGTCTTATCATAACTGGAGCAAGTTTAAATAGCCTATCCAGTGTCCCAAACTTCTTAATGTGTAAATACCAAATTTCATCAAAATCGGAGCATTGGTTTAAGGGTTAAGGCGGAACATACATACATACATTCGGGAAAAAATCAAAAAATCGTCAAATTAGTTTCGGTATCAAATATTGAGCCTAAAAACACAATATTTCTGAAAACAAACTAACTTACTCTATGACCGACCCTTACAGATTTATTATTATTAGTGCAGTATATATATTTGTCCAGTTATGATAAGACGTGGCCCTTCATACAAACATACGACGCTGGCGATTAAGATAATACAAAACGGGACGGAAAATTAACCTTAAACAATTTCATTGTAAATAATTTATTCATTGTAAATAGTTTATTCGCTCCATTTTCAACTGATTACATAGGGATATTGTTGCGCTATGCAACTGTTGATTGGTTCGGTCAGTGCTCTAAATAACGCACAGTTTGACCCTTTGTTCCAGACACTAACAATTTTTGTCGCAGATAAGTCACACAATACGATAGCTTTGTTTAGATATAATTTTAAGAAATTAATTAAAAGCTAATGTATTAACTTTGAAAACACGTGATCTAACGGTGAAGGAAAACATCGTGAGGAAAGGGGCATGTTTTGAAAACTTTAAAAAGATTGATGCATGAGTCATTCACCAACCCGCATTTGGCCAGCGTGGTTGAATTATGGCCGCATCAAGATAGGAATCATAAATATTTTATTTTATAAAACATATAGGTAGATAAGAGATAGATATTTTTTTAGTCTAAACAGTACCATCTATTCATAGTGCTATATAATATTATACTATATGAATTTTAAATAAATCTTGGTAGTTCTGTTTATCTCCGATCTGTTTGTTATGCCTGTTGCATTCTTGTATCTTGATTGAATCGAAGGCAATCGGAAGGTCAGCTATTTCTGTCGACGGTAAAAAATAAGGCGGACACCAAAATTAGACCATAACTATGTATTTGTTTACGCTCTAAGATCCGTATAATTTGTTTGTTTACTAAGAATATTGCTATGTTTCATTGAATTTACATATTCTGTATTCCTTCCTGTGGGAAAATCCCTTTACGCAACCAATTCATTTAGTAATGTAAGGCATATAAAAATCTGGTTTTAACCTTATTCTCGAAAAGTAGAAGACTATAAATTATATATTTAGTTCTGGAAAGGATCTAAAACATTTTTATTATAAAAATAAGTGTTCACATTTGAATTTAATATTTTCTTATTGTATTTATTCATCTATAAAAATATATTTCTTTCTATATAATTTTGAACTTGGAAACAGAAATAGAAATTCAGAAATACATTTTATCAGTAAAACTACTTTACCTACCTACTCAAGAACGGCTGGGCTGATTTACGTTTTTTTTGTTTTTAATAGTCGTAGGGAATATCCTAGGTCGTAATAGTAGTAGCCAAGGGAAGGTATAAAAGGTAAAAGAAAACTTGGGAAAAATGCGAACGAAGCTTCGGGCGCATCAGCTAGTATTATCTAAAACTATCAACAAGTCCATAATGATTCATTATATAGCATATTTCAAGCATTATAGTTGCGACATAAAAACGTCGAACGTCTTTTCTGCTAATTTTCTCCCTTTCACGATCAATGTTTGATCTTTTACTCAAGTTATTTGCACAAGTAATGCTTATTCTGTGTTCGAATATCGAATTTAGGTGACAAAGCAACTTGTTTGAATAGAAAATAACACATTGTGCAATATTGTTGTCTGAAAATCGTATGATTATTTTGGTTTCTGTGTTTCATAATGTATGACCACATTAAATTGCGCATTCTTTAAGTACTGTAAATTTATTCAATACGCTGTTGAATAATTAATTAACTGAGTAAAAAATAATTTGTGCTCATTCTTAATTTGATTTATGGCAATGAATTATGATTTCTAGTAATGATTTCTTTCATAATTTATATTGTAAAAGTAAAAAGTCTGGTTTTAGCTATTTTCTATTTGTATACACGTAAAGTAAAATTTAACATAGCTTTGCTATATTAAGTACTATTTTAATTTAATAAATTATTCTATATTATATTAATAACTTACATTTATTTATTGGCCACATAAAACACATAACAATAAACCTGAATCAAAAATTACTATCGAACACTATGAACTACATTGAAATTGTAATATAATCGTCAATTTAACAAACTTATTGAGTAAAATGTATGAAGAATGCTCCTGCCCTTTTTAATTAGACATTCGTATCACTTCCAGAAATATAAAGGATCAAACGGCCGCAGCCTGTATCAAAATATGCCATCTACAATTCTAATTAAATAACAAACTTAAAACGAAAACTTGCACCCGTAACACAAGCTTAGAGCCAATCACGGGGCTAGATGTTGCTGTGTGAATTGTCCAGCAATATTTATTTATTTACTTAACATTTCAGATGGAGATAATGGGACAGAGTGTGTTCGAGTTCAGTCACCCCTGCGACCACGAGGAGATCCGTGAGGCTCTGCGCACGGGAAAGGGCCGCAGGGACATGCTGCTGCGCCTCAAGTGTACACTCACTAGCAAGGGGCGCAACGTGCATCTCAAGTCAGCTTCTTATAAGGTGAGAATAGCTGTGTTCGAGATTCGTAAGGCTTGAGGATCGTAGAGACATGCTGCTGTGCCTTAACACTCACTAGCAAGGGGGGAAAAGTGAATCGCAAATTAGCTTATTAAATGGTGAGAATATTATAGTGGCTTTAGTCTAGGCCCTAGGGCAATCAGAATGTAATACATTCATTTGGATGACGCATGTCTTAGTACCATTATCCAAGTGGTAGTCCAAGGACAAGAGTCAGAGTGGGATGGGATTCGAACTTTGGTAAATAATTTTTACATAATGTATATGTATAATAAGACGCTGGTCAACTCAACAAATTGGATTTCATACTGTGACTGCAAGTGATCTTATATTATTGTGATGACCTCATCATAACATTTTATCACGCCCCACTACTGGTACTGGGGAGACCCCCCAGTAAAGCCATTTAGGTCTTGGAGATTTGGTATAATTGCTATGCTTACCAGGCGGGTTGGTGATCTATACCGGACGACGCTGCTGTTTGTTTGAACGCATGAGAGCGTTCAACCAGGAATCGATGGACCGATTTGATAAATTCAGTGTTAGGTATCATTTCTCGAGGAAGGCTATTTTATATAAACTATAGATAGGTAAATAACGTAAAAAAAACGCAACAGCAAACGGTCGGCTAGTCATTAATTAATATACAACAAAAGCAAAGTGTTTGACTACTTTATTACTGTCTGACATTGGTTTATGGTATCAAATCAGCCTTGTTATATTATTCCGCACTGCCCACGCAAAAAGCAAATCGGCAATTATTTACCAATTGTCGGCCATTATTTAACAACCTGTCAGCCTTATTGTAATCAGAGGCTGTAATTTTGCAATTCTCGAGAAAATTGATATATTATTGTGTTTGTTATAATCTATTGTAAAATTACTTAGAAGTATGTGGTTAATGTAATCGTATACCTATGTTTATTAATGTTGATTCACTATTTGTGCCCATGACACACGCTCGTATCTACGGCGCGGTGTGGCGTCCTGAAGCACCGAGTTTGGGCAGTGAATGTGCTATACTACAATAGGTACAATAAAATATTCTTTATTGCACACCAAAAAAAGAAAAAAACAACAAAAAATATAGGCACATAAAAAAGTGTAACAATAAATACTAACACTTTCTTGTAAAAAAGTCATTTTGTTAATTAAATGTCGTAATTTATTGAACGCGCTAGTTATTCAACCAGATGACTGCGACATAGGCATTGTGTGCATTGTGTGTATAGCATGCGTTTTAATAGAATTGTTAACCTACTTTCCTCCAATCATACGATACACAACGTGTCTAATTTGCATATTACACTGGCATATGTAATGTAAATATTAACACTAAAATAAATTAGATCACTAAAAAGTAATTACCTATAGATGATTAGAAATAAGTTGCCGGGGTGTGCCGGCCTAAGAATAGGACAACCAAAAATATTTTTAGGTAACGTTAAACCGACTAAGGGAATTATTTAAAACAAGTTGACCCGCTCGCGACTTTGCCTTTTAAACCTGACTTCTACTAACATTTCAAGACCAAAACCAGCTAAATCGGCCCGGCCGTTCCCTTGTTTTAGCGAAACTTACGAACAGCAACTACAATAAGACTAGCTTTCCGCCTTGCGGCTTCGCCCGCGTTTTACACTTTCTGTGCTATAAACCTCACACAGCCCGAGACCTCTCCAACGAATGCAAAATTGTGGAAATCGGTTCGCGCGTTCTGGAGTTCTACCGCCAGGAAGGAAATCCCGACTTATTTTTGTATAGTAGATAATACCATACAATACACAATTATAAAGCAATAATATCTCGGAATTAGAACTAAATACAAGTGTCAGTTTTAAATAAATATTGCAACAGACAACAACTAACAAAAAAAAAAAAAAAAAAAAAATATAAATATAAATATAAATATAATAAATATAATAAATAAACTTTCTTCTATTCCAGGTGATCCACATCACAGGCCACATGCTGACTCCGAAAGACGGTGATGAGAAGAATGGTTCTGTGGTGGCTGTCGGGCGTCCCATACCGCACCCCTCCAACATCGAGATACCGCTGGATTGCCAGACCTTCCTCTCCAAGCACAGCCTGGACATGAAGTTTACTTATGTTGATGAAACGTAAGTCATCACACAATATAACAGTACCTTTACCATGCGTTGTCATAGTTAAATCGCCTGACGTTACTACAGCGGTTATGTAGAGCCCGCGCCACCTTTCAAGTCTTACAGAATGCGGTAACTACAGTATTAGAACCGTTAATATCTAGGCAAGCAGCGCCACGTCTAACGGACTTGGGTGGCGGCGCGTAGTCTTAATACGCAGACTGTACAATTAGCTTTTTGAAAGATCATTTTAGTACCCAACTATCCACTAGAGGCGCCGTCCAAGTTTTCATATATTTTTTTTAACTTCAGTCGTATCAACACCGGCGAAACACAACACTATATTTTTATCTCGTCTCGGCTCAAAGTTCTAGTCCAGCCTTTCCGAGAACCATAATCGCACTATCTAATACAAACAACTTTCAAAAGATGGCGTTGCCCTAAACCAGCTCTAGTATCAACTGAGCAAATTCGGAACGCTACGCCCGCCGTAATGTAGCCTTCAACCTAGTGACTATCGAAAACGCACGGCTTATATCAACAAAAATATCACCTTCAAACTCATTTTGTAGGTTAAACATGATGTGAATTCTCGGCTTTGTACACAGTGCGCGGTGTTCATTAGTGTTATTGCTTGTTTTTGGAAATGAAAGTGACCTGTGCTGTTAAAAAATAAAAAAATGTGTTCAGTGTTTTGTTATGTTTTGTGTCTAAATTTGTGTGCAGTGTTATAATTCAGTCTCTGAATTTGGATTGAATATGGCGGGAGGTTCAAAAAACTTCCCCGTAAGTTAATTTTATCCCCTGTCTTTATTATTGATAAATACTCAAGTTACTCTTTGTTTATATTTATTATGCAAATAATGTGTTGATTGGATTTGATTATTATTTTGTAGCGTCTGGTGTCATAGGTCATTCAAGGTTATCTATAGGGACCGGTAAACATAACCTACTTAGTGTTTAGGTCACATTGTGAATGACCTGATCCTCAAAATGCTAGCTAAAACCTTGATTTATTACGAGCATAATATAATTGATAAACTGCTCTTATATTCGTTATTTAACAATGCTTAATGAAATGGGGAAATTATGAAATGGGGTCACTGGATAATTTTCTATAAATATATTTTTCTCCATCGAACTTTAAACTGAAATACTTGGAATAATCTATGTCTTTCCATATTAATTCATTGTTTAATAGTCGTGGTTTCTGGAAACTCAATTTATGTATGTGGTCTACGTAAATTAAATGATACATTTGACTCATCAAGGTCATGTCCTTACCTTGTTCATAATAAGTAGATTCCTTAGAAATTGTTCAAAATATAATCGAGTTTATAACGTGTAAATAATATTTTATATTGCAAACTCAAATAATTGTACAAAAAAATACTAGATTAAGTAAATTTTTACTTTTTTCTATTTGTCTATAAAATACTTACCAAATATTTTCTTCCAGCATAACTCTAGCAAAATAGACTTAGATTTCTATGTGGTCATATATTATTATGTTGTTCCTAAATTACTTCGTTTTTATTTAGCTTGTTACATGAATTGTCTATTGTCTGTATTGCTGACGTGCGTTCTATGTATCTTTAAGTTACTGAAAACTGTGGATCGTAATTTTTGTATTCTATAAAAACTCAGTTTGAAATCCATCTTGTCCTAAATTATATACAGTATAAACAAAACTTGAATTCTCCTTTAATATGAATCTTCTTGTTTCAGCCTGACCAAGACTCTTGGCTTCGAAACAGACGAGTTAGTTGGAAACTCTCTGTACGACTACCACCATGCCGCCGACAGTGCAGCTATGGCACAGCAATTCAAGTCACGTGAGTAATTTGAACCCTATTAACCTTAAATAAGGACCTGTTGTTAAAAATATGATGAAAAAAAGTTGAAGGTTTAAAGGTCAGAAAAAGAAATTTCATGAAGTGTGGCGCGAATGTGTTATAGCGACATCTATTATTGTTTGTTAAATCGTTTGTAAACTACGCCATCTAGCGGAAAGCCGGTGTCCGTGAATAGTTTGTAAATTTGATGGCAGATGGCAGCACAAGTCGACTAGTCCATAAAGTTGTGTTTCCCATTTTGTATAAATAAATGCTTCATGCTATACAGATTAGCGCAGCAAATTATTTTCTTAATGTTTAAAACCTTAAGCTATACTGGACATAAACAAACACAACAAATTTAGTTATTAAATATATTTTTTACTAGCGGTGCCCGCGACTCCGTCCGCGTTAAATTATGTTTGTATGGGGGCCACGTCTTATCAACTTTAGGAAGAATTTAAATAGCCTATCCTGTGTCCCATATCTCTAAATGTTAAGCCTTTAAGAGTTATGGCCCAACATACATACATACAGACAGAAACCGACCCTTACAGATTTATTATTTCTATAGATAAATAGGTATGCAGGTATGAGTTATAAAACAGCTTTTAACTCAATATAGAAAATTCAAACTTATTTAAACTGTTATAACTATGTAATATTATACAATATGATCATAATTATTTCATGAAATATACATTGAAGAAAATATATTTCCTACTATTATTTCAAACAGTTAGTTATTTTCTTAATATATATTTTTAGCATTGTTGGCTATCCGCCATAGTACATAACTTTTTGTACAGTATAGATATAGATATTCTTGCCTAGGTCAGCTGATATAAGTATTTAGTGAGTAGTTCGGTATAATAATAAAGCTTTCAAAAACCTGTAGTAACGTAAAGAGGGCATGATGAATCATCAAATTCGTGTCATATACTCGTCCTAATGTAACAAACATATAAAAATACAGTTGAATTGAGAAATCCTCATTTTTTTAAGGAAGTGGCATACTGAAGTGTTTGCTTATTTTGACGAGGTAATAAATAAATATGGCTGGACAATTCACAGCGCACCATCTTTATCAGGAACTAGGTAGTGAAATAATTTATAAAATTAATTGACTAAAATTAGAGAGTCTTCTTATTATTTCCACCGGAAAAAAATATTTATTACTTACCGCGGGAAAACGAGCAGCTCATCTATACTAATATTATAGTTTGTTTGAACGCGCTTATCTAAGGAACGGCGGTTCGATACAAGAAATTCAGTGTTGGATAGTACATTTATCGAGGAAGGCTATAAGCTATTTAAATAATAAATAAATATTGCTGGACAATTCACACAGCAACCTCGCCCCGTGGTAAGCTCGAAGCTTGGGTTACGGGTGCTAGATTTCTGATATACATATATACAAACATAGATATATATTGTTTATTATACATATTATATTATATGTATAAAGTTCATTATGGAGATAAAGTAAAAAAACGTAGGCGAAGCTGTCGGCGGGTCTAGTAAACAATAACACTCCAATCAGGGCTGCCGATCTTAATAACTTGTCAACATCGCGTCCTTAACCCAAGTTGAACTTCGTGAAATTTAGACCGTTTTATTAAGATGTTTACGGCTACGTCGAATAAACATTTTGTATTCTAAAGTAAATTACATCTGGGGTGGAAAATGAGATTTGACAACTTACTGGTATCAAATTAAATTCTGGGTTTATCATATTTCATTATTAAAACAATGTTCGACTTCAAATATATAGGTACTAAAATAACCTATACGCTTATAAATTTGATACATTTATGCATGTAAATAAACTGTTACTGAATAGATACATAATAGATACAATAAGATTTCTTTAAAGTAGGTACCCGTAAGATTCTAGCTTATTATACGGTGCTTGATGTTGCTGTTTAAATTGTTCAGAAATATTATTTAAATATATTTATTAGTTTAAATATAATCGTGTAAGCGAATTCAAATCTATACCATAATATTATAAAGCTGAAGAGTATGTTTATACTAGGTAAAGGTAACGTAAAAAACGTAGGCCAGGGTCGCCAGTAATTGTATAAAATTAATGAACTCAGTTAATTTATTTTCCTTTAACAGCCCTATAAAATCGAAAGTCTTTAATGTCTTTAAATACCAATATTCCCTTTTCCTCGATTGAAGATTTAAAGATTCATTTCCTTTGTAAGTCTGCCATCGAAATAGCAGTTAAATTCATATTTAAATTAAACTGGCGAAGATTCTGGACGTCGTTTTATGTACTCAGAGGCTCGTTTGCGCTACTTGAAATTATTTTGTGAATGTTTTCTTTCTTCTTTTCTCCTGTCTGTGTCTCGCTTGTGTTCGAAAGAAGATTAATTAGATTAAGAAGTTAAATTAGAATTGATGTAGGAAATATTAAAGTGACCAATATCTTAGTACAAAAAGGTATGTGCTCGTGAGGTTGTATAGGATAATCGCTGGATCTACTAAACTATTTTTCAAAGGTATAGATAATAGCTACCCATAGACTAACGTTCATTCCTGCCGGAATGTACAATCCTTACGGAATGAACGCCAGTGTATGTGCAATAGCGGAAAGAATGGCGGTATTATAACACCGCGACCCTTCAAGTCGTGTTTTATTTCATCCCGTCGCTTATCTGTACACGGGATAAGCCGGAAGGAACGAACGTTAGTCTATGGGGGGTTAATGTATAAGCTGTCTAATTTCACTTACTTGCAAAATTAACATACCTACTTATGACAATACTAGTAAATCGGATAGCTTGCTTAGCAACCAAACGCTTATTGATAACATGATAATCACCATTTACCACGCTTAAACATGCATAATAAAAATAGATAACATTATTTTGGCGATCTCACGCGCTGGTCACGTGCTTGACACTAATGAAGGCCATCCAGAAAAAAATGTCGCTGCGTGATTTTGTCTATACTTTATGGTACCTATATTTTGTATACTTAATTATTACAAGTGTATACTTAAGTGCTTATGCCGCTATGCTATTTTCATCATTATAACAACCCATGTAACGTCCTACTGTCTACTCGGTATCTCTAATAGAACCTTTTATATGTCATTGAGGATTTAGTATATTCACTACGCTTACCAGGCGGGTTGGTGATCGCAGTAAGATGTTGATACCTGTCTTCAGGTAAATTAATCCATTTGTCGGCTTGAAAACAGCCGTGGGAAAAGATGAGTGATACTATTCTATGGTTGGCATCACACGGCATAGGTATTCTTATTTCTTAGGTTGGCAGCACACTGTATTGATAAGAATCCATTTTTGCCATCACTACATAAAAAATAAAAACAAAGTAGCTGCCGTCTGCATGCTACAATCATTATACTTACATATTATATATAAAATACGCAACGGATTTTGATGCGTTTTTTTATACCCGAGACGAAGCGAAGGCGGGTCGCTAGTGTTTTGATAAAACTACAAACACGAATTTACTGTCAAAATGGAAGACACTCTTAAATAACTGGGTCAGAGCTCAAAGTCAATGTCGTAGCAAAGTAATGCTATTTCCGAACGAATATCGGAAGTGAAATTTACTTTTTCGCCCTACTTGGAAAATACCACTTGATAACGCATTTTCGCCCGCGTTTGTAATATTTCGCGCGGGAAGATGGATTATCCCGCGGTAAAATCTATGTGGTTTCCCGGCACTCAAACTATATATTTATAAAAGTACCGCATTTTGTTAACTAGATAGACAGGGTATCTTTACGCATTTAGACAGTTATATTATATTATAAGTTAATAAATAAATAAGAAAGAAAAGAGAGGAAATACTGTTTGCATATGTGACCATGACAGGAAACTAATATAATCGCTTATCAAATTATCTTATTATTATGTTTTTATTAACTACCTAATTAAATACATATAATAAAATAACTCAGATATTTACACCAGTCAGTCGTATATTTCCTCAAGCATTTTTAACGTCTGCCCCGATAAATGTAATTAAACTACACACAATTATATCACTGCATAGCAACCATTAATAAATTACTATCTAAAGATTGAACATTGTAGAAGCTAAACCTATCATGTTTTCGCCACGCAAACAATTTGTGATTGATAACTACTCTAGCGATCATAATATTGTTGTAAAGTATAAAGTAGGCGCAAATAAATATAAACATGTAAAGTAAATCTTTCCAGTGCCGTTTTATGATCCTTTCATAGATAATAGTGTTATTTGAATAATATTAATATTTTAATCAATATTGTGGTTTTGTTATTCAAATATACAATCTTCATATAATTATTTTATTCTCTAGTCATCTATTCATTTAATATAGATACTAGAGAATAAAATAATTATATGTAGATAAATAAATAAAATAAAATATTTGAATAACATGGGCATTTACCGCGGAAATCTATACTAATATTATAAAGCTAGTTTGTTAGTTTGAACGCGCTAACCCAGTAACCGCTGCTGGTCGGATTATAAAAAATATATGTGCCGTTTAGTATAGGTATATATTTATCGATATAGGTTCTAAGCTATTAGGTAATAAACTAGGTTACGTAAAAAAAGCTAAGCTGTCGGCAGGTCGCCTAGTACAATATAATGCGGGCAAAGCCGCAGGTGGATAACTAGTATTGAATATACATAATACATAAGCTGCTTGGCGACAATCACAACAAAGTGGTTTCAATGCACATCAAAAGGCAAATAAGTTATGCACATTTTAATAAGTATTTTATTCGATTTTAGTTATTTAAATGTATTTATACAGTTCGTTATACGTAATCTAGGACCTTGAAGCATTGACGTGGCATGAAACGTAATTTTTACGTATTACGTATGTTTGCATTTTTGTCGTATTAGGTTGACTATATGTTTATTTTTATAATCAGACAGATCTTTCTGATTGTTTCTTCGACAGTTTATTATACATTTTATTTGCCATGTAACTATATCTATACACGTTCCCACTGCTAGAACACATAGATTTATCAAAATGATGTTGCTGTGTGAATTGTCCAGCAATATGTATTCTATTTAAGTACTTATCTTTTGTAATTCTTCAATATATTTTCGAAATTCTTCTGAGCTAAGTTGAAATGCATCCTTATATCTAAACAAAATCATGCGTAATGGATACCCTAATACCAAAGTAGTAATTGTTGCAAACTTGGCATAAGTCAGTTAATATTTAGCGTTTAGAATGAGACCTTCGGGCAAGTAGTGAGGTCGCATTGTAGACGAAAATATACCATGTAACATACGCGTAAAACAAACGCGACGCGCTTGTATATCTCGTTTATCTATCATCGACACTGTAAAGAATATATTGGGCTTTGCATTAAATTTTAAATTAGAATAATTGACAGTGAACATTATATCTAGACCCTAATAAAATAATAATCATTAGGTACCTTATCTTATGTTTGGTAAAACGTGATAAATCTCGGAAAATACACGTCCTATTAAGCCAAGCAGGCACTATCCCCATTTATACATTATATAGGCCTGATGGGGCCGAAAATATCTCGATCTCGTGTCGGGCGTCCTCCAACAAGATAGACAGATGATCTTGTCAAACCAGTTCACAGTGGATGCTGCATCCGACCTAAATACCTGGAAATCATTAAGGGAGACCTCTATGTCCAGCTGTGGACATCCGATGGATAAAATGATAATGATATGCAAAATAAACATTGCATAGACACGCTAAACGAAAACATATAATGTCACTTTCCAACACAGATGTCAATGTGATACACAAAGACACAAAAAAAAACAACTGAATGTTAACTTAGGTAAGTGACATAAGATGGTATAATTTTTACTCTGTTTAAGCAAGACGTTAATACATAAAGTTTGAACTACTTACTCTTCCATTATCATTTATCCTGATCCCTCTGCTAATACAGAATCGTGCGTGCTCTGTTGTGTTGGCATAGCATTACTGGGCTTTGGTTACGTAAGGGTTATTCAAATTAGAACGTTTTACCCCGCCACAGTGTGACGTAAGGACATACCCTCTTATCTACTACCTAAGCTTAAACTAAAGCTTACCTTTTATGTGAGACTTAAGTAGGTAGGTACATGATTTGTCTTTTAAAGTACCAAACTTTATATACGAAATGTAAATTCCATATCGTCAGTTTACGAATATCAAATGAATCGTGCATCTCTGAAATTGTAATTTCATATCGTTCCAACATGAAAGTTAAATTCTAACCCACATACGTTTATTCATATCTTGCGCTTCAATAAACTGTGGAGTTTATCAAGCTTGTCAAATATTCTATTAGATCAATTATACTTGTCTCTATAAAATCATTGGTCTTGAAAGCGTTCCTTTCAATTTTATCAGCCGTCGTATCGTCGGGCGTTTGGTCAACTCGTTTCAATTCAAGATGATAACAAGAGTTGGGTTTTACGAGCTTGAAATTGTCGGCCCGACTCGAATCTTTACGACTATAGTTGCTAGATTTTTCTGAAAGTTTTTTTACGACTGATATGTCATCTGTTTCATTTTCATTGGATTTATTGCGAGCTTGTCGCTTTAGGATTATCAAGGTTAGCGACCTTTTGGGAGATTCCCGTTTGATTAAAAATGTAAATGGTTGTTCAATTAGATAAATATACCTACTTGGACATGTAAAATTTGTGGAAGTCTTTTGTTGAAGTGGTTTTTCATGTGCAGTTGCACGTGGCCTGTGTTGTTTCTGAATCCGACAAATCATATAGGTGCGTGTTTTGCGTCATCCGAGAGCCCTGTTGCTTAAAATGTATACTCTGTATCTTGTTTTGCTTCAGACAACCGTTCAATTAGAATTTCTGTTCGGCAAATTTATTTTTCAATAGTCTTTCCGATCCATTTTGTATTTGTTTTTATTTGAATCGAATGCTTGCTCTTTTTTCTCTTATATTTCTACTACATAATTAAGAAAAGTCTTTATGAGGAGTGAGCGCTCCGCCGTGCTCCGTCTTCTTAAAGCTCGCGTGCGCGGCTCTTATTACAATTGTCTGATTTTCTATTAAATTCTTTCATAAATTTTGCAGCATTCTGTGAATAGATCAGGTCGTATAACCACAAAACGGTTAATTAAATCTCTTGTACCTACTCAGTTAAAGTTTAGTTTCCGCTACACAATGTTGCCGTGTAAAGGTTGTCTCTACATTGAGGTTATGTATTATTCTGTGGGCGCCCAGGGCCTACAAAGCGCTAAATTTATTTTCTCTTACATAATCGTCGGGATTGTGAGGTCGTAAAGGTGCCGAAATATAGCTTTAGGTCTAAAGTAGGTTTCAGCATAAAATTATAATAAAAAACCAATAAAAGTGGCCTGAGGAATTTCCTTTCTGTAAAGATAAAATTTTGTATGTTCTAACTCATGAAAAGTATTAGATATCGTGAAAATGATTAGATATCTAATAAATAAATAATGTAAATAAATATTGCTGGATTCCTCAATATTTTTGAAGCGAGGTTGTTCTAGGGTTTTAACTAGGAGAAATATAGTGAAAAGCTTTAAACGCGAGTTCAACTGATTTGTTGTTACGTAAAATAAATTGGTGAAATAGACCATTAACGACTTAAATTTTTTAATTTTTTTAAAGTATAAATTCATGGGTTAGGCTTGTTCGAAACGGAGATGGTTCACATAAAATTGATAAACCTTCTCAGCATTTTCCTTGTGTTTCTGTCCCACTTTAGCTCGTTTACTTAAAACATGATTCCATAATTAGAATTTCCTGAAAGTGTAAAAATAATTTACCGTTGACACAAACTCCATTCGCATTATAATAATTTTAGGATTTAATGGCTGCAATAATGTTGTTAATGTCGCTAAAATAAACCAGATTACTTAAATATTTTGTGAATGTCATACTGTTTTTATCCGGTGTTTCAAAGAAGTGTTTTACAGCTGATGTAAACTTAAAACTAAATATATTTTCGTTTTGTTTTTATGCCGATGTGGTGCTAGCCTAAAAATAGAACCACGCTGCCTCATCCCGTGAGTGACGTCAACCCCCTATTAAGGTATTTAATATACCAGAAGACGAACAGCAGCGTTCTCTGTACCAACTTCTTGCGTTTACCAACCCTCTTGGTAATTACACCAAATTTTCCAAGATCTATAATGATAGAGTTCTATTGAGGAGATACGTGCCCAGTCGTGGAAGATACTATGGCTTGTTATAATGCAGTGCTTTTAAATTCTGGTCATGATAGCGAACACCTGGCTTCCTTTCTTAGTATTCCATATTCAGTAAATCGATGAAGTGTATCATACTAATTAAGTTTTTGTTCAGACCTTGGGTCATCAATATGACGACCAATACCAAAAGCCTGTCCTATTTTTAAGTAAATGCGCAAATAATGTGGCAAAGGTTACGATCAATAAAATTTTTCTTAATAACACTGATAATGATAAAAATAAAAACGCATATAAAATTCAGCAGATAAATTCATATTGATAAAGAGCAATATGTGAGTTATGATACAATTTAATACAAAAAATAAATACGCTAATAAGGCATTACTGATCTTCAGTGCCAAAGGTTGAGGATCCAATTAAATTTTCCGTAATTATTATCAAGGGTAAATTTGGGGTCGCGTGGTGTGGTCAAAATAAGATAATTGTTACTTAACTAAATGGAAATATTTTTTTAATCTATATATTACCTACCTACTTCATATTGTGTGTTCGTCTGATAAATTGTAAATATTTTTGTTTAAATCATGATCAAGCTCCATGAATCTGTAAAATTATATTGATAGTTTACCTACATGTGTTTTAGTGTAAAGAGTAATAAATATTAATACTCATCCTGAAAAATTGAGAACAATTTTGGCTAACTAAAATATCACTGCTATTGATAATGTCACTGCGAATAAACTATTACAATCATAAATAGGATGCCATGCATTCTTTAAGGGTAATCATCACCTCTCTCGAGCCGTGTTGGCTAAGTGGGAGTACACTCGCCAACATTTTGAGGAAACCGGCATGTTCTGATAATGTTTTTTGTTGAACAAAATTGACCGGTCTATAGCGTGTCAGATCTGTTCAAGTCCTTAGAACTTAAGGTGCATCTTTACCCCTAGGTTTGATATTTTTGTATTTGATTTCCAGCCATCGAACTACTTTTGCAATTTGCATTAAAATATAGTAAAATTTGAAAAAAAATTCTTAATAATTGTTTTAAATGTAGTCAGAAACTTCAATTGAAACTTATTAAGACTCAAACTAGTACCTAACCTAACTACCATTATTTATAGTCATTTAACCAACTAACCACTTGGGAGACCAAGTATTTTTTTGCCATCGATTCTATTTGATTAGTTTTTGATTCGTAACATCGATGATGTCTGCAAATTCATTACTCAGTCCATTACTGAGAAAATAATGTTAATAGACTGAAATTGTATTCAATTGATAATGTATGACAAAGTCGACCAAGGTAAGTATAGGTACATAATGTAATGAAATTTAACCGTTATTTAAATTTACTTTGTTGTTTCTAAATTGATTTATATATTTGGAGAACTTAACAGCACAATTATTATGACACAAAAAATAAATAGATACATTAGGTCAAATCGCCAGATTTACTAATAATTTGTAACAGACAGTGGCATGACTATTAGAAATTATTATTTAACAAAGATACAAACGTAGAATTCCAGAAATTTCCAGTATACGCTGATAAAGTTTTCACTTTCAAACTTCCAATGAAGGGAATAGTTTGGACAAGTAATAGATTCAGAGTAAGTACTTTAGAGCGAAGTCCTCGAACTTTGATATAGGTTGTCGTCGGTGCCATAATACTCGGTAAGAGGCAATATAATCCTAGCTTAGGATTCCCTTGTACTACGCCGACAGCAGACAAGTATGTAATTGCTTTTACGGATTAGTTACCTATACCTACACTAAGCCATTAAAACTGTACATTGATTGGCTGCGTCGTGAGTAGTGTAGGGTAAGTGGGAGCTCACTCGACTTTCATTCCGAAGATCGTGAGTTCGCCGCGCACCTCTTTATTTTTCTTGAAAATTGTGTGCTCTTTAAAAACAGGTACCTACCTACTAATAATGGTGAAAGCAAACATCGTCTTGAAACCGCCATGTTTTAAGAACTTTTAAAACTGTGAAAGACAAATGACAATCACCAACCCGTACTCGGCCAGCGTGGTAAATAAGGCCTAATCTCTCTCGTAAAGAGAGAAGTCCCCGTGTCCCAGCAGTAGGAACGTAAATAGGGTGATTATGATTGGCTGTGTGAAAGTTCACACGTATCCATTCACGCGAAAACGCATGTTTGGTTTGCTTGTACGTAGCACATTATCCTACAATGTCTCCTTAGCTATATAATGGTTTCTAAACCTGCAATTACCGAAAAGGTTTCCAGCTGGTTAACAATAAACACAGTATTAACGGTTTCTAGCACTCTGTGGGATTGCTAGAAACTACTCGTATGTTCGGGTTTATTGAATTCTACTAAGTGAATTTATATTGGAATGAATAGGAAATCCACGATTATTTTTTATACTTTAATTTAGGCCAACCGTGAGCTGCGGACCGGCGAACGTTCGTCATCCGTGTCCATGCAGTGCAGTCCTGAAGATGTCACATTTAGTGGGATGAAACGGTTGGCCTTATCAAACGTGTAATGGGCCTACCACACGTGCATGCTTGACCACAGTTTTACTTGCGCAAGTCAGCTTGTACACTGAACACTGTGCGTGTAGTTGGTAAAACGGTAGTATGCGCAAACCCCAAAGTTGGGCTTGATGGTTTTTGAACTTGCTTAAAATTCTGGCATGCGCAAGCTATACTTGTACAAGCTTGTCTGCGCGTGTGGTTGGTAGTTCAGTGTTCAAGCCGCTCTCAGTTCAGTCGAGTGGAGTAACTGTAGGCGAACGGTCGTAAAAATGGCTGATTTACGTTCATACAATCGACAGTTCGCTACTGAATTCATTGAGTTATATAAATCTCTGCCCTCTTCTCTCTGAAGTAGATGTATATGTGAATAAATTATTCATTTCAACAGCCATTTTTTTGTCCACTTTGATCGTTTACACTTTGACTTTTGTATTTTTTTTTTTCACTAGCAAACACTTGAAAAATAATAGCAGAAGAAATAGCTCTTCATTGGGAAACAATGTTTCCACGCCGACGATGTCGAGAATAATGTGACTTGCGCGTACTTAACTGTGCCGTGTGGTAGCCACGTCCGTGTTCAGTCTTTTCATGCGACAAGCATGTGCAAATAAAACTGTGGTCAAGCATGCACGTGTAGTAAGCGCTTAAAAATTGTTCGTTGATTTTTCCTTTATTCTTATATTAATTCATCAAACCACGACATATATACAGTAAAATCTACTAAGTGATAATTAATTTGAGTGCAATGCTCAGAAACTAGCTAGGTAGGTAGGTATATCAAACGTCGTTTATCTTAATAGAATCCTGTCTTCAGGCCGTGTTTGTAACGAAGTTGGTGACGTCAGCACTATCTGTTATATGGATCAAGGTGCAACAAATTATGCAGTTGTGACTCTGAAAAACAGATATTATTTGTGAAATTTATTTGTGTTTGCGCCTACTACTAACGTTACTTAGCGCGGTTGGATTCACTCCAAGAATTTTGGATTTGAACATACCTTTCAAAATTGGCTCAAGAGCGACAATATACTCTTCCCTGTTCCGTCATGGTTTTTTTTAATCTTTTTTAATCATTTATCTTTGTCTCAGTTGTATCTAATGTTTATTTATTCACACACTCAACTTATATATGTATACTAGTAACGAGGCTTTATCATACAACTATGGCCACTAGCTTATTAATCTGCTAATTTATCAGTAGCATGATTATCTTGTTATAAAACAAAGATGCCGAAAACTAATCTTATCATTTCGGGATACAACTATCATTATTTGATAAGTTAAGATAAGAAAACTTTTATTTGTCACAAAGGGTAAAAAGTTTAAGGTGCATATTCTGTACTAGCCAACCCGCCGAAAGCTTCGCCTATGTTTTTTACGTTATCTAGCCTATTATATATTATATATATTATTGTTATAGCCTCCCTTAATAAATGTACTATCGAACACTAAAAATACTACCATATCGGAACAGTCAGTGGTTGCTAAGATTAGCGCGTTCAACAAACAAACTCTTCAGCTTAGTATAGATTGATAACTATCGCTTGGTATCATGATTATCTCAAGTAGGTTTACTTATTTTCTAAGAAATTATACAATATTATATATAATAAAATTTACTGCCTCATTATTTGCTTTAGATCGACAATAATCTCTTGGCATATTAAATAAAATAATTCTAAACGGATGTACTTATATAATTATATTCGAATCCCGCTCCTATAGGCGTTACTCAATTACATAGGTAAAATTTATATCTTTAATAACCGTAATATATTACCAAGACAGGTAATGAACATTAATCGAATTAGAATTCCGATCCTTATAAAAATCGGTTTAATATATTTCACGGTATTAACTGTTCCTACTATCCGAAGTCCCGGCGCGTCTTCATGTTGCTATTAATCTCTATTAGTTCCGGCTTACGTTGTTAATAAAAGTAATTTTCTCCCGATATTAATTAAATGTTAATCATTTTTTTAATTACTTACCTAATTCTTACCCTTTGTAATTGTTTATCTAGCTTCGAAACACGGCTTTGTAGTTTATATTGAGTCTAAAACGTAATAAACACAAATGTTTATTATATAAGTAGATTTTTTTATTGTTTTTTATATTTTTACATTTTATATATAAATATAATATAATAAATATAAATTAGGCATATAAATTTAAATTTAATAAAAAATAATAGCGGCAAAAAATATATTCTCCTTATTATAAATTAACGTAAAAATTCAGTTTTAAGCAAAAAGCAGATGAGTGCACTGATCCTGCTGACTATTATAAATTATCTGTAACATGAGATATTGATTGATACCTATTGCGAAAACAGCCAGGTAATTGTGCGCTAATAATAAACGAATTGTAGAGGGCGTGGACTTTGGTTGAGAATCCTTAACATAGTATTTTATTCTCAACTCTGGCATTGAATAATTTCCGCTGTTTTCTCGTGGTCCCAGGATTTTGTCCCTTTAATGGGACCACGAGGGATAACTGTTTCTCGTAGTCCCATTCCTATGCTCAGTAACGTATTTATCCTCCTGTATATAGGTATTCTTCTTGCATAGATAAACTTTTTGGAGTGTGTAGTGAAGTGTTAGATGATGAATAAATGTCACTTGACTGAACACTTGCCATCCGAAATCTTTATTAAGACTATTATTAAAGAAATCATTAAGGGAGGCCTATGTCCAACAGTGGACGTCTAACGGCTGACATAATAATGATGATAAAGTATGTATTTTGTCCTTAAGTTAACATATATAATTCAATGATTATCCTTGAAACAGTTTAACTTTTAAACTGATAAAGGTGTCTAGATGATATTTGTCAAAATGAAAGCTGTCAAGCTTTAAACTGCGTTAACTCCGAAACGGCTGGACCTAGAGATGCCTTACTAGACGCAAATGATTAGTCTTAGAGAGAGCAACATTTTCGATGACAGCTGTCAAACTTTAAACTGCCACGACTTTATAAAATATTGCATGCCATTGTTTTGGTGAAATATGTGGACGTATTATAATTATTATGAACTTTTAACCATATTTCTCGCAATAAATGATTTATGACTCTGAAACGGCTTGGCCTAGAGATGCCGTACTAGGCGCAAATGATTAGTCTTAGAGAGAGCAACATTTTCGATGACAGCTGTCAAACTTTAAACTGCCACGACTCTGAAACGGCTGGACCTAGAGATGCCGTACTAGGTGCAAATGATTAGTCTTAGAGAGAGCAACATTTTCGATGACAGCTGTCAAACTTTAAACTGCCACGACTCTGAAACGGCTTGGCCTTGAGATGCCGTACTAGGCGCAAATGATTAGTCTTAGAGAGAGCAACATTTTCGATGACAGCTGTCAAACTTTAAACTGCCACGACTCTGAAACGGCTTGGCCTAGAGATGCCGTACTAGGCGCAAATGATTAGTCTTAGAGAGAGCAACATTTTCGATGACAGCTGTCAAACTTTAAACTGCCACAACACTGAAACGGATGGACCTAGAGATGCCGTACTAAGCTCAATCGACAGGTGTTGGAGAAAGCAACATCATAATTAAACACGGTTCTTCAGTTTTTTTTAAATATTAATATATTTATTATTGTACAGTGCAGCTACACTATTTGTAACAAAATACAATTTTATCATATTTTTTATGTATTGCTTAACTTAACCCATATTATCTCAAACGGTATCTCTAGGTCTAGCCGTTTCAGAGTTGTGGCAGTTTAAATTTTGACAGCTGTCATTGAAAATGTTGCTCTAACTAAGACCCATCATTTGCGCCTAGTACGGCATCTCTAGGCCAAGCCGTTTCAGAGTTGTGGCAGTTTAAATTTTGACAGCTGTCATTGAAAATGTTGCTCTCTCTAAGACTAATCATTTGCGTCTAGTACGGCATCTCTAGGTCCAGCCGTTTCAGAGTTGTGGCAGTTTAAAGTTTGACAGCTGTCATCGAAAATGTTGCTCTCTCTAAGACTAATCATTTGCGTCTAGTACGGCATCTCTAGGTCCAGCCGTTTCGGAGTCGTGGTAGTTTAAAGTTTGACAGCTGTCATCGAAAATGTTGCTCTCTCTAAGACTAATCATTTGCGTCTAGTACGGCATCTCTAGGTCCAGCCGTTTCGGAGTCGTGACAGTTTAAAGCTTGACAGCTGTCATTTTGACAAATGTCATGTAGGCACCAATCGGTTTAAAGTTAAACTGTTTCAAGAATAATCATTGAATTCCTTATGTTGACTTAAGGACCCAAATAATATACTTCATCATTATAATGTCAGACGTTGGACGTCCACTGCTGGACATAGGCCTCCCTTTATGACCTCCAGGTATAACGGTCGGATGCAGCCTGCATCCACCGTGAACCAGCAGCCTTGAAAAGATCATCTGTCCCCATTGTTGGTGGACGTCCGACGCAGCGCTTGCCGATCCGTTGTCTCCTTTTTTACATTTTTTAGAAAAATTGAGATAAAATATTATTCTTACCTAAGTAATATGAAATTGCTACATTTATTATCAATGTTTCTTTTGGTAACCACAAATTTTTATATACAGGATGTAATTACACAACAATGGGACTACGAGAAACAGTTATCCCTCGTGGTCCCATTAAAGGGACAAAATCCTGGGACCACGAGAAAACAGCGATAATTTCGTCTATATTCAATACTTTGATATACCTACCAAATTCTACGAAGGGCCAATTACCGAGTTCAACATAAACAAAATTAATCAAACATACGAAAACGATTTAATATGGAAAACACCTCTCGGGCCATAAACTAAGTGTGGACGTTGACAATTAATCACTTAGTGATTCGTTAGTAATTACTCTAATTAGTTTATGATGCTTTAAATTCTTTTGATAACCTTTTTGGTAACGCGAGGCTTACAAGTGGGCTATCAAATCTTATAAACTGTTAAACATATCGAAGCGATGGTTATTCAATAAAGTGTTTTGATTTCACTAAGACGATGACGAAAAATAAGCTATGAGATATTAAAGTGAGTTCCTTTTCAAGTTGAAATGATAAGGAACAAACATAATATTATTAAGCTTTAAGCGGTCGGTTGAGATCCCGACCTTTCGCAGGCTGGCTATGTAGGATAAGGGAAAAGGACGCATTCTTTTTATATTGCGCCTTTGATCTTAAACGGGACTTATTCCATTACGTTTATGCATTTAGGTATCCTGGGATTCTTGAATGAATTCCATTTGTGTTGAACTTTATTACATATTTTTCAGAAGCGTAGCACAATATTTCGCTTGATTCCATAAGTGCGTTTCCAAGGACCGGTTTTAGTGGCATCTTTAAATAAAATGTAGATGAATTTACATCTAAAATGGAATTCATCTGTCTTCATTAACCAGGCTTAAAAGCTTTTCTATATTTTGATGTAATCATCATTCTTTCCGTGCTGATTACGTGTCAGTCTAGCCACATTTTCGAAGAAATATTCTTATCTCTTATGACAATCAGATAACGTATTGCAGGTAACATACCATTCATAACGTCAGAAAAAGTGATTATCTAGGTGGATACCTGATATGCAGTAATTACGATAACATTCAGCACAATTAGAAGGCCATTGTTAAAGCTTATCAATTTACTTGGCCGTCTACACGTTCCACAATCAATGATAAAACGAATTTCATAATTATTTCATAACAACAATATAATTATTTCATAACAACAATTATAACAATTTTCAGTCATTTGATAAATACAAGCCGTTAAGTTACGTTTTCACACGACCGTATATTTGCATGCATATCTTTTTCCTCACAGATAGATGCCAAACCACTGGTGGTAAAGACTGTGATTGCAGGGTTTTTATCTTGAAACCTACCCCAAAGAGCTTGAAATGCGTTAAAGTGCGATATCATACCATAAAAGAGCTAAGGCGATTGTCTTGGCTTTGCTCTGTTAATGCTGTTTCATTACAAAACAACATATTGTTAAATAGTTTAAAAGAGTACCTACCTACTAAATTCTATACCCGCCTGCTTATTTAATTATATCTCATCTGTTATAACATTCCACTAAGCTATAACTTTTTGTTGGATACAAGTTGCGTCCGACATAATAAATGGTAAATTTTTAGGTCAGTTGACGTTCGGTAACTGAAATGATGAATTAATGCTGGTGATGTGTTTCAGTGTTCTCCAAAGGACAATGCGAGACCGGCCAATACCGCTTCTTGGCCAAAGAAGGTGGCTACGCGTGGGTTCAAACCCAAGCCACTGTCATCACCGACAAGCAGCAGAAGCCAATCAGCATCGTCTGCGTCAATTACGTCATAAGGTAGGATTAGAATAAGACTAACATACATAACAATTGTCTTCTCTTACAGCATTTTTCTATGTGTCCATTTCAGCGATGACCACAATAGACGGACTATCTATATTTGTATAGTCTACAAAAAGAAATCAAATAAATTGGAAGTAAGTATACGTTTCCATGTAACCTTGTTGTTTTTGTAAGTTGTTTGTTTGGTCTGCCATAACCTAGTTTTACGATAGGCGATAGTGCCCCGTACTTTATTCGTACTGATTACACCTTCCTGCGTGTCTTATCTTGAACCGTAGCGCCGCTCCCTACAACAGCATTTTCATTAATTTTATTATAGAACTAGCTAGTGTTGCAATAGATTTTCCCACAGAAAATTGATTTTCCAGTGGTGATAACTATGTTTTATTCTGTGTCGTTTTTGCAAAGAGAAACAGACATCTATGCATACAAAATCTGATTATAAGCAGGATTTTCGTTCGGTGATGGTTTTTAGGTTTATCGATATTTTCATGTTTTTTGCTGTAATTGCCTTCTTTGTTTTGTTCAACGATTCGATTGAATTACATAAATCACGGTCGTTAGCGATAAGAGCACGAAAAGTTATGTATTATCTGGAGTATCGAGCGTGAAAATTTGTTTAAAAAATGTGATATAATTAGGTAGTTTTTAAAGAGATTTTACTTAAAACAAACATAAAAAATATTATTACATTTTTCTTTTATTTTTATAACGACAAAACAGTGATAAAAATATTTTTCACTTGAAGAGGGGCTTAATTTTTCTTAAATAGTGTTTGATTTTATCAAATGTAAGCTATTTTTCCGTTTGGGATATAATTGGACGATAAATTGTAGCAATGTCGTGCATTTAGTATTCTGAATATACATAGGTATAGTTTGTTTTATTTTAAGAATATTTTCTAATTGTTCGTCGACGTAGGTACGCATTGTAAGATCAAAGCCATTTGGCCACTATGTCAGGGACGATTATTTGGCTTGTTACACTGTTACAGTTATGTCTGTGTCTAGTTAGTTATACAGTACCGTATACTACCAAATTATTGCACTCAATTCAGATATGAGCAGGATGTTCTTTACGCTTCACAGTACTTAAAAAATTGAAGATTGAGAAAACATAAAAGCGTTATGCGATACAAAGTACTGGTTTCGCTATTACGAAAATTTCTCTTTAAAAAAACTTGGCGCTTCATAATAGTTAACCCAAAAAATGATTAAGGTTAAATTGGTTATAATCACCAATTCAGTGCTTGAAATCTCACTGATGGAAAGTCTGGTCGATTCTCATGTGCTGTCCTCGCTGCCCAGCCCCGCTCCAGTAGAGAACAGCCTTAGCCCTAAGGTCTTTTCTAAATACAAGGTATTCAAGAAATATTTCTTGTCAACTCAAATTGGCTCCAAGTTCATTAAAACTTTCGTTATAAACTCATCAACTCTCAAAGCAATTAAGTCGATGCCTAATAATTGTAAAACCTGCGCAGTCTCGATCGAATTATCAGAAATATATGTAAAAAAATTATCACAAATTGCCTAGGAACCGTATGATACAGTCATTTTGAACTTTAAACTATGGTTAATGGTTATCTTGGACTTCAATAATGTTTTTATCGCAATACGAGTAATTATGCACCTCAGATGGCGATTCTATTTATTTAATTAATCCAATTACAGCAGCGATTAATTAAAACGTGAAACCGTAAAGGCGTCATTCCTTTACAAAGCAAACTCTTCAAGGAGTTAAGTTTACTTTGAATTGTTTAAAAGTTTATAATTAAGATACGAGTACTTCAAAATCACGAATATATAATATTATAAAATCTCGACTTTTCCGATTTCAATATACATCTAATTATAATCAAATCATCATTAACGAGGCATTAAAAACTAAGTTTACAAGAGTATATCTTACTCGGCAAATTTCTGTAGCATTTGAAAACATAAAAATCTATGCCTCGTGTCGTGTTATTACGTAATGGAGTTCCCTTGTTTTGCTTTCGATGCCGCTGAATATTTAAAGTGTCACTTTCTTTCCTTTTGGACATAATTTGTAGACCTTTATTCTACAAGCTGAGTTTGTAAATCATGTTTAGCATTCTTGTCGTCCTTACTTCATTACTGATTTGTACTGAAAATATATAAATTTTCTCGTTACTGTTGTGTAAAAAAAAATTATAGTAAAGTAAAAGTAAAGTAAAAAGTTATTTATTTGACTAAAAAGTAGTGTACAGTATAATATGATCCATAGGCTCCTGAGCTAGTATACACTGTGTTACAGGAGCCAGTGGCTTCTCCAGTGTAAGTCTTAAATTGTTACAATTTTGTCAAACTTATAACATTATTAAGTAACAAGTAAAAAATCTAAAGTAAAACAATATAATATGCATGCAAATTTTGTTTTGATTAAACTACAGGTAAAATTAAAAGTAAAAAAGCTAAGATGGTATTTTTTTGAAAACATCTAGTTGATTAACAATAATAAATACAAAGTTTGTGTAATTACATGTAAATAAATATATACCATATATAAATATATAATTAAATGTAATGTAAAATAGATAGAAATAACGGGTGTCCCAACAAGAACGCAAGATTTAAATTTGGCGCCATTTTTGTATTTTAGTGCTGGCAACCCTAAAAAATATACTATTTGACGGCTGAATGTTGACGGTTTGTAAAAATGGCGGGTTATATAAAAGATCGACGCGTTTTTATTATTAAACAATATTTCAAAAGTAATGTAAGTTTAGCGCATACAGTTCGGAGCTCGATATTGCGACATGATAACAAAGTTTTTTTTAGCCGAATTAGAGGATATTGATGTGGAAGCAATGTGGTTTCAACAAGACGGGGCCACATGCCACACAGACAGAGAAACGATGCAATTACTGCATGAAACATTTCCTAGTCGTGTGATCTCTCGATTTGGTGGCCCCTTAATTCTTGTGATTTAACACCATTAGACTTTTTTCTTTGGGGTTTTTTGAAGTCGATGGTTTACGCGAATAAGCCGACGACGACTCAAGCCTTAAAAGAGGAAATTGGACGCTGCATTAATGAAATACCGCAGCATTTATGCAAAACGGTCATTGAAAATTTCATTGAAAGATCGCGTGTGTGCCAGCAAAGCCGCGGCGGATATCTGCCCGATATGTTGTTCCATACATAACCTCATTCTGTCTACTTTACGATATAATAAAGTTACACGAAGTTTTTTTTAAATATCTGTGTTTTATTTAAAATTTAAATCTTGCGTTCTTGTTGGGACACCCTTTAGAATATAAACGAATAAATTTATTAAAATAAATATAAGTACATACCTATATATATATCTATAAATATATACACATTGTTTTGTTAATATAAATAAAAATTTAAGATTAAATGTTGCTGTAAATGGGCAATAATGCATAAAGTTTAATAGAGAATTAATATATTTGTTTTTTTTTAGTTTTAAGATGCATCTATTATAGATTCAACTTCATCATAGGAGAGATTTTTAAGCCAGTTATTAATAACAATTTTAATATTCCTATTGTTTCGTTTTTTGATATTTAGACCTTTATTTGTTTTATTTAGAATAGTGTATAGACGTGGAGCTGTTACGTTATAGTGTTTGCGTGCGAAACGACTTTTGACCTTCGGTATTGGAAAACGTTCTATTCGTTTAGTAGATATTGGCAGTGAGGGTACTATTGTTTTATGATATCTTCTGATTGTTTCTGCGATATATATTTTTCTTATACTAGGGACTTCGGAAAGCTGATATACCTGGGTTGTAGGGTGTCTAAATGGGAGAAACATCATAACTTTCAAAACAGCCCGTTGTGCGCGTTCAGCAGATAATAAGTGTGTTTTAGCTGCATTACCCCAAGCACATATGCAATATCTTATAAGGCATTCACACAAGGCTTTATAAGTTTGAATAACAAGTCTGCGCTCGGCCACTTGACGCAGATTCCGGAACACATATATAAGTTTTCTTATTCTGGAAGTTAATGAAGAAATATGGAGGTTCCAGGTAAGATGATCGTCTACGATGACACCGAGATATTTGAAAGACTTGACCCGAGTTAGAGAAGAGCAAGCACAGTTGCTGATTCGGTGGTGGTTACAGGGGTATGTGTGTATCTGAATGTTGAAATTAGTACCAGGGTCACCAGCGGCAGTTTTGCTAAAGCACATATATTTAGTCTTAGTTGTGTTTAAAGTAAGAAGACTATTTTCTAGCCATTTTGTAACCTCACACAGACAAGTTTCGGCAGTCTGCTGAACACCGGACCAAGTTTTGCTGTGGATTGTCAAAACTGTATCATCGGCGAACATCAACAAGTCTAGGCCAGGAAGTGACATATTACATAACTTGTTTATGTACACCAAAAAGAGAACAGGGCCTAGATTGCTTCCCTGTGGGACGCCAAAATTACATTCTGCTCTGTCACTCAAATAACCATCTACACGAACGCTTTGTGAACGACCAGTCAGGTAATCTGAAAACCAATCCAGAGCAACTCCCCGAATGCCCAGGTTTTCCAAGCGAGACAATAGAATCGGTATGGACACTGTATCAAATGCCTTTTGAAGGTCTAAAAAGACACTAACACATTTGTCTCCATTGTCCACGTGTGAAGTAATAATAGAAGTTAACATAACTACAGCATCCTCTGTTGATCTCTTACTTCTAAAACCAAATTGACGATCACTTAACAGATTATTATGTTCCAAGTATTATATTATGCGGGCCGATTTTAACATGTTCGTAGATATTATGCCTGTTATCCTAAATATTTTATTAGATATACCTAACTAGAAAGTACCCTCGTTAATTGTAACTCTCTGTTAGTTGTTGTCACATCTTGATATTTGTGTATATGTTACGGCTAATACCCGAAGTGCGGCTACACCTAGTTTTAGCCGGTTAGAACTAGGTGTAGCCACTGTCTCTTGGTTAAAACTAGTAATAGCCGATTGTTTTCGGGTAAAACTAGGTCTAGCCTTCATCATGCCGGCTACAACTAGGTCCAGCCATTCCCTGTTGGATAAAACTAGGTCTATCCGATATCATTCCGGCTAGAACTAGGTCCAGACAATCCCTTTTGGATAAAACTTAGATGCGTGCCCCGCCTGTTCTTGATTGTTCTTATTATATTAAAAATTGCACTCCTAATAATTTGTGTTAATTATTACAATGTGATTTAAAAGAATTAAAAAAACTCTCTACGTTTCTTTTTATTGGATGTTTTTTAATATCTAAAAAAGCTCTGCCGATAGCATGCCGGCTTCAACTATGTACAGTCAATCCCTGCTAGATAAAACAAAGACACGCGCTGCTGCTGCAGACGCTGTGAGTCACACTCGCTAGTAGACCTGCAGTTGTCCAAGTGATCTTTAGGATTTTATGGAAATAAATGACATAAATCTTAAATCTTTGTGGGACACGCATCTAAGTTTTATCCAACGGGGATTGTCTGTATTTGAACATGAAACGGGTACCTAACATACCATAATTTAAATGTTTCATGTTCAAATATAGTTAAAAACCATGATAGTTTAAAAAGGGATTGTCTGGACCTAGTTCTAGCCGGAATGATATCGGATAGACCTAGTTTTATCCAACTGGGAATGGCTGGACCTAGTTGTAGCCGACATGATGAAGGCTAGACCTAGTTTTACCCGAAAACAATCGGCTATTACTAGTTTTAACCAAGAGACAGTGGCTACACCTAGTTCTAACCGGCTAAAACTAGGTGTAGCCGCACTTCGGGTATTAGCCGTAACATATATATCATCCCTCAGATACATTCTACGATCCAATGTTGAGGCTTTCAGCTCGGGTCTTCCCTTTCATGAAAAGCCTCTATATTAGGTTTTTATTTGTGTTTTGTCCCATTTGAACAGTTTGGGGTCACGCCAAGCTTTTCTCTCTTGTCTAGTGCTACTTTGCTTTAGTGTTATGCCTCCTTTTGTGTTTTCTATGTTGACGCCCAATTCATTATAGGTTTCAATAAGTCAATAGGCTCGTTACGGCACGGTGTTGTGGATCTTGGGCATTGAATGTGCTATGTAAGATAAAATTTAATCAGCATGCGGTTATTTTATCGCATGAATTTAAATGGCATGGGTTAAATACACAACAAAAATTATTGTGTTTGACTTCTTGTCTAGTCCTATAAGTTGGTTTTGTCTGACGAGACAGCGTTTGATATTCGATCTTATAAGGACAAGGCAAAACATTTTTTGTTTTCGACTAAACAAGTATGAGTACGGCTGTTATTTCCCTTATTTTATGATTCATGTCAAGTTCAAGGACTCTCTTTTCTACTTTTTATTTGGATACTTATAAATAGCTCCGCCTACCAACTTCGTTATTGCGTCCGTAAAACTGTTATGGATCTCGTAATTTACGATGCTGTTTCTCTAATTATGTTTTTCTAGTGCCTGTTCATTGAAATGGCAATCACTTTGCATAATTAGATACCTAGTTAGGGGAACTGAATAGGTTTCGCTTCGCTGGCATCGTCATTATCATCGAGGAACTGAGAGTCTGTTGAAGCAAATCCATTTCAAGGATTATCCATTATTGTGAAAATTATTACGTGCAAAAACAAAACAGTATTTTTATTCATATTGAGATAAACGGGCAATACACGAACCTTATTTACGTAGACTATTGATCAACCGTTTCGTCCCACTGCACTGTTTAGTGCACTGCGGACCGGCGAGCGCTCGTGATCCGTGTCCTTGATCCTGAAGAAGTCCCACGTTCTGGGACGAAACGGTTGATCAATAGTCTACGTAAATAAGGTTCGTGTATTGCCCGTTTATCTCAATATGAATTTATCAAACCACGACAGTTTTTATAGTATTTTTGTTACTATGAAAATTATTCAACATTCGGTTCTAAAACTTTGGCGTCAGTCCCATACATGACGATAATGTGGATACCATTTCCGCATTCGTTCTGTTTTAGATTATAATGGTTTGTTTTACAACCATCTTCTTGAATTATCTCTTTATTACCGTTGCTATCTTATCTGTCTGTTGACAGCTGCATATCACCGCTATGGGTTATCATACGAGCGTTGCTATGTGTTGCATTCTGGCTCATTATGTTCAGTTACAATCTAACTTGATCTTATATACTTTTCGTTATTTTGTTAATTATAAATGTTCAAATGTATTTTTGCACATATTTGTTTTACCTTTATTTTGATTTTGTCCCGCAGTATTTATTTATTTACTATAAGTACTAATATTATAAAGCTGAAGAGTTTGTTTGTTTGAACGCGCTTATCTCAGGAACCGCTCTGGTCCGAATTGAAAAATTATTTCACTGTTAGATAGTACATTTATCGAGAAAGGGTATTATAGGCTATATTACGTAAATATATGTAGATTACGTAAAGAAACGCAAGCGACGCTGTCGGCGGTTCGATTATATGTTTATGATACTAATCTGTCCTGTATTTAAGTCTTTTCCGCTACTTACTGCAAATTCTATGTATTGTTGAAGTACCTAAAATCTTTTTACAATAGTCAACAGCAACAAAAGTCACCGAATTATTAGATAACAGTAAAACTGAACGCTACCTCAATGCATTTCAAGCGATGCATGTCAATATTTGAAATTCAATAGCTGCTATTGACTTGTAATGCAGTTTATACTAGTTACCACAAATACAACGTGTTTTGTACTCGGTAATAACAACGCAATAGTTTTTGATTTTAATTTTAGTACCTTCTGATTATTGTAATTTGTATTACTAGTTACCAACTTCATTTAGATAGGGTTATTGAAGTGACTATATTGACCAATAATTGAGAACAACTTATAGACCAATATACATCTAATGATCAAATCGAACGCGTTATGTTTAATTGAACATACATATTTCTTTAGAAATATAGCATATCTACTAATCGCAGTAAAAATCTTTGGGTTAGTTTCGTTCACCCCCAGTCCCGTACACCTCCGGTCCGTTCACACCCGATTACAATTAAGTTTATATCAATATTTTTTTTTACTACCAAAACACAATAATTAAAGCAATACCTCTCTTTTATATAAATATAGACAAAAATAAAACATGAATACAACTGGATCTTAATAAGTTTTATTTGGTTTTCATTAAATTTTCAAAATGTTTATTCAATCCGAATCTGTATACCCTTTTAATTAACTTGCTTCTGTTGGTTTACCTGGTTTTGGTTCTGTTTTTGTTAACTCAACCTCGATGATAAATAACTGGCGGGATTTGTTTTTGAATCATAATACATAATTCAGAAAAGTCGGTGCCTACTTAAACTAAAGATGTAATTTACATTATTATTGAAATGCTTGTTGATTTTGATCACAACAACGGTATAAATTCACGTTAATACATTTAGTCGTATAAAACACAGCTATTAACACATTCAATGCCCAAGCTCGGTGCTGCAGCACGAAATACTGTAGCACTGCCACACCGGGTAGTAGATACGAGTGTGTGTCATGGGCACAGATAGTGTTAAAACACAGTGGCTGATCGTATAAGGGTAAAAGTTCGGAGTTTTATGTTTGTTGCTATGCTAAATCAATCAAAAATCTAATCTTTTAAAGGTGGACTATTAAGGCTATTAAATATAGATGTTGGCAGATACTCAAAGCCACCCGATATGCACTCAAAATTGAATTAAATATCGGTCAAGCTGTTCCGATGAAGTTTGGGAACTAATAATGCCGTTAATAAGATATTTTTTTTATTTTAGATACCTATTTTATTTATTGTCACAAAAAAACACGAAATCTGAGCTTACCTAAACATTAAGGAGCACAACTTAAACATATTCCAAGATATAATTTAATATTTGGAATACTTTGTGACATAATTGCCTTGCCTCTGATAATCCTCTGTGGTATCTTTTGACATATCTATTATACCGCACGGATGGTGCGGCATTTTGATGGACATTTGGATAAAAGGGTACTGTTGTTATGTGCTCCGTGTTTTGGTATCGTGTACTTCAAACTTTGAGTCGCTTTCGCTTGGCAATATTATCTCATTTAAAATTGACCTGTTTCATTTATTTTTATTTTCTCCTGCTTACCTATAGTTCAAAAAAATTTGTGCTATTGCGATACAGTTTTTTATTGAAGATTTTATTAATGCAAGCACCATTGTTTCCACTTTTTTATTGTATTATATTAAATAAATAACGCTATTTAGATTCAGAAATATAATTTACTTTTATTCTATTTATTATAATAAAAATAACTATAACGTTTTTCCAATATAGATCTGCATCGTGATCGATAGAACCGTGAAATGCAAACTGCAATATATTTTCACACCGTATGTGGGTCAATGTAAGATCACGTGTGGCCCACAGACTAGTGCCACACCTCGCTTTGCTATAATTAGAAACATACGTGTCTTGGTCGCAAGCGCACCTGGGCCCTATATTATTTGTAAACTATAACATAACTTATATAGGGGTATATTATATCCCTTGAATATTAGTTATGTTATAGTTTAGAATACTAGAATATTATTCCAGTTATCTTTTTAGACAAACAATTAAGTGTAACTGCTAACCCTAAGTAGAAATACCATAGTAAGAAATACCATAAACAGTGCCTTTGATATTGCTGACAAAGCTAGGTTTTAACGTGGTACCGCAGAACGAATTCAAATTTATAACTTTTTAAACTATTTTGTTTGTTTAATATCGGAAAACTCAAAAACAATTAAATCATGGTATGTTACCCCTTTCGAATTCAAATTTATTCATTACATCAATGAAATATGATTGTTTCAATGTATGCTGACCTGTTTTTGAGCTAGACTCATATTTTTTTCATAGAAATTCCATTTGCTATTTCTAGCCCGTTCTATTGGGTTCTATTTTACTAACAAACTCATAAACAATCTTCGACTACGATCATGTTCTGAGCGTATCTACAGTTTTCTCCGCACATTTCATTTATATCCCTATCCTTGAACATTTGTCAGTCAACCTTGAAATTGTCCCAAAGCTTCCATATAAATTGTCAACCAGCAAATTCCAGTGAAAGTAGAATCATCCAGGGAATGTTGTCTAGAATTTTGTATTCGAGTGTTTCCTTTACTTGTTCCCTGTTGTGCTCACAGATGCGGTCGTCGGACGTTATATGCAGACTTCCCCCCTTCCCCCTTTCACCCGGTCATTGACCCCACCAACCTAGTGCAACTTTGTACTTTCTGTTTTCGTTTCTGCTAGAATGGGGTGTGGGTGCTACCCCGTTTGTTGAACCTAGCTCGTGCGTGACATAAGTTAGCTCGAGACTTGAATACCTGGAGCTTTGATGTAACTAGCGAGCGGCATTCGTAATGAATAGGGCATCGAGAACCGGACCTAATTTAAGGAACCGGTTCTTTCGGTTCCGAAGCGAAAAAAATACCGGGATCCCGGTTCTTTCGGTACTTTCGGTACTGGTGTTGAATATTAGAATTTTTTGAATTAATTCATGAATTATAGTAAATGAAATAATAAACACACCGGCATATTTAGCGGAATACAAAAAAATGTCCATAATTTGAAAATTATGGTTTTAATTTAAAATCTACTTACTACATTTCATTTATTATTTCAAGTTTCATTCGTTTTAATTAAAATTAGACCACATTAAGACCAAAATTTGCGAGTAAAGGCTATTTAAAAAATGGTACTTTTTGAACTTTTCATGTAACCGGGAAAAGGGAAAATTAATAATAAAATAACAAGTAATTAAGGAAGAAAAATGGTAATTAATATTGCGTATTTCATCTACGTGCACTATTTAATGTTTCTACTCGTTAAGGCATACTGAGAATGATGCTATCGATGGTTTCCTAGGACAGCCACCGCCGTTCCTCAGCTACGGTGAGAGATCTTCGTTGACCAGTTTTAACGATCCATCGCAATATCTAACGGTTCAGGGAGACCGGTACTTATGTGGAAACAGCAGAAAAATGCAGAAAAATACGCACTTCGAGTAGGGACGATCGTTTCATTCGGCGTCGTGTACGTAGGAATCCCCGTTTAACGGCCGTCCAAGCTCAACGTGAGTTAGAAGTAGTGCGGGGTGTAACCGTAAGTGACCGTAGGGTACGAATAATGTTCGAAGAAGCTGGTTTGGGTTCATTTGTGCCCGCCAAGGGTCCAAGGATAGAGGTAAATCATCGTAGAAACAGGTTAACTTTTGCTCAGGAACATTGTTGTTGGAACGCGGACCAATGGAGTAAGTATTGTTTAGTGATAAGTGCAGAATTCTCTTAAATCCATTTAACGGTAGATAAAGAACATACAGACGTCGAAAAAGAACGATATATTCAGACAAATTTGGAAAATACAGATGCAAACAATGGTGGATCAAAAATGGTTTGGGCGGGCATTAGTTTGGGAGCTCGTACAGACTTGGTAGTGATTGACAGAAGGAGTCTGACTGCAGACCGCTATATCAGAGAAGATTTAGAAGAAAATGTCGTACCGTTTGTCCCATATATCGGAGACGATTTTGGTTTTATGCACGATAATGCTCGTCCGCATACCGCTCGGCATATCTTAATGATATGAATATCACTGGTATGAAGTGCCCGGTGAGATCACCGGATATGAACCCAATAGAGCACGTTTGTGACTTGCTTATAGGCAAGGTTAAGTCCAGGATTTCAGCTCCTGCCAACGTGGGTGAACTGCGAATCGCCGTAGTTGAGACTATCTCAGGAGACCATCGATAACATCATTCTCAGTATGCCTAGACGAGTAGAAACTTTAATAAGAGCACGTGGAGGAATTAAGCATTATTAATCACCAGTTTTCTTATTTAATTTATTGTTGTTTTATTATTAATTTTCCATTTACCCGGTTACGTGAAAAGTTCAAAAAAGTACCACTTTTTACAAATAGCCTTTACTCGCAAATTTTGGTCTTAATATGATCTAATTTTAATTAAATCGAATTAAACTTGAAATAATAAATGAAATGTAGTAAGTAGATTTTAAATTTAAACCATAATATTTTTCAAATTATGAACATTTTTTTTTTGTTCCTCTAAATATGCCGGTGAGTGTAGTAAATAGTAAATGAAATAATTTTGTAATATTAATTGCTTGGAGACGTAGCCGGCTACATCACCATGGCGTCCTAGTGAGGCAGAGCTTTTATTGTTTTGTTCTGAATTTTGATTCTTTCATATCATATCATATGGCACGTCTGGTTTGGCATCACGCTAGGGTAAACTAAACACGTGGTATTCAAAATATGCTCAATAAATGGCTTCAACTTATTGTTTATTAATTAAAATTTCACAACATTACCAATACGTTTTACTTTGCTCTAATAACAAAATATAGATTTTTTCGTAAATAGTCAATGTATACCCAACCCAACCCACATAACAGAAGAGAATTTAAAAATCTTTCGACATGTCTATCACCAGAATCACCACTTTACCAATTTGAATTATTTTTCAATCCTCTTCCGTAATCATTTACTAAACAAACTTTAAATACCACGCGAAAACAACTCGCACTGTCATGGCATGGCTATCATTTTAATTCATAATTAATAAACAAAATAAATCAAATCAAATTTCTTTATTTGAACCATTTTCTTATACAAGAAAGTCTTGGTTGAAAAACGATGGTGACTGCATAAGTTATAATAATTAACTGTGTCGTAGACACCAACGCCCCCCTCCGGATGATAGTTACATTCGGTTTTTAATAAAATAATTAACCTGTTGAGTTATTGAGTTGATATTATCCAATACAAGTTTATAAAGTGTTTGTAGTCTACATTAATAGTCATTTGTCCCTATCATTTTATGTTATAATAATTAATAGTTTATGTAAATATTAGTAATTTAATAAAAAAAGCATCATTTTTCTCTTAAATTTACTTTAAAAAATAAATCCCGAAAGTACCGAAATCCCGGTTCTTAATGTTTTGAGAACCGGTTCTTCGTGAGTCCAAAAATCCCGGGAAATCCCGGGATTTTCGGTTCCGGGAAAAACCGGTTCTATGCCCTAGTAATGAATGACCCAAGTGACGAAATAATACCGCACTGCTAAAACTACATTCCCTGTTTTATTATGCTTAGCTGTTTGAAACAATTATATCAGAGACTAGCCGACCCGTCCACAGTTTGGCTTGCGTTTTATTACGTTTTCTACATATGCCTTGTTCATGTATCAGCATATAGCCTTCCTCGATAAATGTACTATCCAACGCTGAAATAATGTTTCGAATCGGACCGGAGTTTCTGAGATTAGCGCGTTCAAACAACTAATCAAACAAACTCTTCAGCTTTATAATTGCTTTATTAGTACAGATGTAATCAAGATAACAACATCAACTTTGAAATGGAATTCAAATGAAAAATTATTGAGAAAAGCCGTGGCCGTGGCCGCGTTATAGCATATACTAACTAACACAGTTTGTTTAACCGAAGATATTCTTGTACCTAAAGTAGTACTTAGACTTGTTCGAATTTAAAGTCTGTTACAAGTTACAACAATGTAATTTGGACGCGACCGTTTTATTGTCGTGCAAGCTAGATGAGAAAATTGCAAGCAGTGGGCCAGATCATCAATGCCTGTGACGTACATTCATTGTGACCGACACGTGACACCAGACCTTGAATCGTAATGGCGTATTCAATCTTCATTAAATTAGTTCTCGTTGTTTCGTAGTTAGCTGAATTTTAATACGATTGTACGATGTGACTGATCGCTTTGATTCACCATCCCTTTACTTAAGCGATAATAAGTCTCAAGTTTTTATAAGTAACAGACAAAATGGACTCATCGTTTGCCGAGTATTACTTATCATTAGATCGTCTCGCAGACGCTGTAGAATCTATTTGAATTTTAATCATCACGCGGATCTGTAAATTTTGAATCCGGTTATGTTTTTACGTTCGATTTATTGACTAAATAAATTTGTACGTTCCGTATATTTAGCACTGAATGCGTAATCGTTATCATCCCAGACGATTTTGTATGAAATGTTTAAGGTGTTAATCTTTTAATACATAATCAATTTCTGTTTCTTCTTTTATTTGACTCATGAACATTTGACTTAGATCAAATACACCGTTGGATTAAAAAATATTTCAGTGTTGGATAGTACCTAACTACATTTATCAAAAAAGGCTGTTAAACTATCTATTTGTAGATACTTACCCTAAAAAAACGCAAGCGAAGCTGTCGGGGGGTCGGCTAGTGTAATATATGAGAAAACGTGTTTTCTTCGTCGTGAGGTAATCAACATTTTTATTGCCTCTTTTGATTTGGCCACAATTCATTATGATTCAGAGAACTGGAGCAAGTAGTTCATTTTCCGTCTCAAAGCGAACGATTCCTATCTTTGATGGAGTTTTGAGCCATTCATATTTCATGTGTCCTCATTTCTTTATCGGAACTCAGCGTAATTGTTTTGTTTTCATTGGCTCCCTCAGTACTTTTAATTGTTGTCCTACTATAACTCAAATTCCGAGAAGCCTTTTATATACAATCTATATCTTCTGAATCAAGAATCTGTATATTTTATATTTCAAGATATAAATATATATCATGTAGCTGGCTCCATTTAAATCTTATCTCATTTACCGTTACCGGCATTAGTCATACACAGGTTTATTTAGAACTCTGTCTACGACTTACGTGATACGAAGCATGGTATTCATTATTATCTATCTAAATACTTACCTCGAATTTTTCGATTGCCATACATATAAAATCAATCCATGCAGACGATCAACACAGTGCGTCAGAACTTGTAAAACCAGCTAAACCAGGATAATTTGCCTTTTCGCTCGAAGGAAGTGACGCTGTCACTCACAACTGTGATGATGTAAGGTGCATGCAACCAGAGTCACGTAGCTGCCTGAACCGGGGGTGGGGCTACGGGGTGAATAACCGACCCTAATTGCACAATAGCTTGCAGAACGCATACTGCCACACAAGTATATCTGACTGACCAATTAGCACCATGACAGAAGAACTGCTAACAGTTGTAATTGATGCGATAATCGAGTTGTTAATTAGAACAGACTTTGTACAACGCTAATATTCAGTCCTCCAGTACCTACTTTCATGCGTTTCATGCTTGAACAAAGTAGAGAATATTTGTCTTGTAAATATGCACTTGTAAACTAGAATAACCTTGACGAAAAAACTCGGACAGTTCAAATAATAGTTGCTCATGCCGTAAGTTTTGGACTAGGTAGAGGTACTAAGTAAATAAATTCGAAGCTCGACAACGCTTCTTTCGTCACGTAGCCTCCGAGCTGTACAAATAGAGACACGGATGAAAACGGACATGAACAACCTAAAAAATTACGAACACGTTAAGCTTCGTCAATCTTAGTAAATGGTTGTGACATATTCGGAACTCGTAATCTTGCACCAGCAAAAACCATGAAACTATTGTGGGATTCCCTGATTGCTGAGATTCCAAGTTCAAATTTCGATAATACTCAATATTAGAATAGAAACATAATCTCAATTATGTCTTTATCAAAAGGTTTTTTATTGGTATATAATCGATTGTCTAATGTTTTTGAGAACTGCGTAAGCTTTTCAAGCGCATGCTCGTCAGATAGTACATTTAATACATTAGTCGAACGCTGTGACCCCTAGAACCACAGTAGACTCCTAAGACTACACAATCAAATATTAGGATAACAATTTACAAGAAAGTTTAATTGTAAATAGTTGAGTGAAGTTGCGTGATATTTTCAATGGTGAATCTTAAGTCATAATCAGAAAAGCATTAGTGACTACTGCACGTCTGGCTTTAATGTTTCTACGGCTATTTGCATCAGAAATTATGACCGGGTTGGTGTAAATCAACGTGAAATAGACGATAGTGCACAAAATGCGCTGGAGCCATTAGTATCCGGTTACCGTGGTGTGGTAGACAAAGTATTGCTAGCTGAACTGATGTGAGGAACTATAGGAAACGGGTCAGATAATTTATATGTTGTTTCTATGAGTGAGTTGATTATTTTGTTGACTTGTCGTCAGACAATTCTGGTCGTGCCTCATAGATTATATTTGCGCTCAATGTTTAATATATCACATAAATCACATTGCTTCATATTTGTAATGTTTGACGGGAAATAAGACTTTTGATTTAAACAGCGATCGTTGCTAATTTATTAGGAGAAGAGTAAATTAATCATTACCTAATAACACAAAGCTATGAGTCTACTACTAACTAACCCATTATTATTCTTATATCATACATACAATGACTAGCAGAAAACGACCACAGCGGACTTTCCGCGTTGCTTTTTGCAATAATGACAGATTTTCCTAATAAGTTTTAAGGATTCTTCGGCAAACTTTTAATTGATCTGTCTATTGGGCACAAATCTATGAGAAACTCAACAAAAAGATAGTTCTATAGGTTTCTTTAGATTTACTTCGATATTAGTTTAGCTTGTGTTTCCGGCACGTCAAAAGTGTTACAGCATGCAATGTTATCCTGTGTGACCATTATTTAGCAGTGTTACGTTTCGCTGGTAAATTGCGGAACAACGTGGGGATATCGCATGTCTTTACATGCCTAGTAGAGTGATTGATCTGTCGATTGCGGCATTATACAAGCTTTCTTTGAACTTATGTATCTGAGTGAGCAAATAATACCTCTTTAGTCCAAGGATCGGTAGCATCTTCAGTATCATTAATGGTTTCTGTTCTGTTTAATTCAAAACAGTTAATGACAATTATTCCGTTACCAATAATATCTACGTATTTTCTTTGCGAGTACAGTCTTAATACATTTTTTTTAATAATTCATAAGAAAATAGAAATGGATGTTGATTCTACATAAACGACCCTTTTAAAGTTTCATTATCCGTGTTGTTTTATTCACTTAGTTTCACAGTAAACCTTTTATAATGCGCTCTTAAAATAACTTTATTCAATAAACCCGCGTTACATGTTCACACGATGAATATTTCACATGACCTGTTTGACGAAAATACCTGCCCCGTCATGATAAAAACTCTACCTCTGTTACGTAAATGAATATTAATAGGTACTTTTGGCGTATTTATCTAGTGTTATCGTATCGATATTACCTCCTTACCTTTATGAATAGGTTGTAAAACGCTAACTGCGCAAATCTCGTGTTTCATGCAGGTATCACTCGAGCATCAGCGATCGCCGGCAAACCTGCCCGTGATCGCTTTGATAAAACACCGGCTAGGGTGCATCGTGATAATATTGAACTCTCTTATCGTATGGCGTGGCTGACGAATGGGCGATCTCGAAAAATTCAGTATTATCGTCTGCTATGCCGCTCGTTTGTGTTTAGGTAGGCCGCGTCACGAGTGCGCCGCCGCGCCGCGCTCCTGCCATTCGCGCCACAGACGTCGTCGCAACCACTACCCGCCACGCAACACCCTAAAACTCGATAAACCTCGCGGTTTCGATCAGCTGTTCCAACTTACCGGCATTTTACGTAACACCCGAACATTGTTTGACAACAGCAAGGAAATTCACGCATCATGGTAAGGAACAGTGAAGTGATAATTCAGTGCATCATCGTGTTCATGTCATCAATTCTTATCGTGTGAATGCGATGCTCGGTATAAAAAGTAACTTCAAGGTGTTTTTACTTCTCGTAATTACCATATCAAGTGTTTTTTTCTGTTTGTGTCGGTTGCGTCAGGTACGATTTTTATTTTCGTTCCAAAAAATTCTCAATTTCACGTGATATATTATGTTGTCAATGTGTTTGTCAAGTACATTCTTGTTTAATAATAGTCATGTTACGCGGTGGTGATGCCAAATGTCTTGTAGTTATGTGGTTATTGGAGCATTTTTGCTTTCATAAATGTGCAATGGATAGTGCGTCTGAGTTGTTTGTCGTGTTGTGCGCGTGCGACTAAAATAGCGGGTCCTCGCCCCCCACTGGCCGGCTATTGGTTATATAATCGCGCCATCCACCGCGCGGGCGGCCTTGACTCCCGCGCACTCTACTTGCCAGACTTTATTGATCTTATATGATCGATCTTCATTAATACGAATTGTTATTTGATGACTTCTCTAGATTCATAGATTCTTGTTGCCTGTTTTGTTCTTCACATAAAATAGAAAAGCTCGTAGATTTTGTATCGAATTATAATTCTTATACTTATCACGGTTGCATATCAAGCATTTTATTTCAATTTGATTTGATAGATGTACTGATGTATAAAACATTAATTTAATTCACACCTAATGGTTAATTCTTTTTTTCCTCTTCTTGATAAAAATGTTAAGGATATTATTATTTACTTCATACATACACAAATTAATGTGGTTTATTCATGACTTGCGCTTCCGTGCAGTGAATGCAAACTTGGATAATCACATTACATTTCAATTATTCAATAACCGTGATAATAACAGTGATAATCTCACGCTTCTTAAGTTCCACTTCAGCGTTTTTATTTGTTTTTTAACGGTGTGATACTTGTTGGAATTATTGTCGTACTACTCACGAGTAAGCTTAGTTATTTGTTATGGAAATGCCTGTAAAAATTAATATAACCTTGAATCTATTTCTAATCTTTTTACGACGTAATTACGGTATCTTATCATATCAGAAGATATCTACTTATATAGTTTTTCTCATATATACCTACGCGGAGATTATTATCATATCCGATAACAGTCTCGAAAATTCTAAATTAGCGTCAATAGTTATAAATTTGCCGATTTTTTATCGTGGCATTCGTTGACCGTTTGTTTTTTTTATTAATGGTTTAGGATCCAATCTAAGTATAAAATGTATATTTTTTAGTAAATATTGAGAAAGTTCCGGTAATCACAAGAAGCGTGCCAACTTCACACTAATTAATTTATATTGATTAGGTACGACTACGAGTACTTACACAATAGGCATGTCGTTAACCTTAGAGATAAGAGTCGAGATTATAAATCTTCATAGGTTATACTGTTTTGCCAAAAATGTGTATTTATTCCATGTGTTTGTCGACCTCGACCGTGGAGAAGAATAGAAGTACCTATGTAATTGTCGAATTACGTCCGCAGAATCCGTATCACGGCCAAGGCCGTACCCGTCACTGAACAGCTGTTCCATCCAGATCTTTTCGCTTTACGCAACGGCTCCCACGCTATGTCATCTCCAACAAATCCCCACATTACTATTCCTATCACGCAACTTGCGGTTAAAAGGAAATTCAACTCAATTTTTCCTAAGAATTAAATTCAATATCAGTGGGTATTACAGTTTTTTTTTCGCCATGCTGTCTGACTTTTGGCATTTTAGGGGTCCTCTGAATTCTTCGCGGTGCAATCGATACGGAACACACGGCTCGGGTTGCGCGCGCACAGCTGCTACTGGTGAATGGCCAGTCTACAGAAAACATGGGGAGATTTCTGAGGGGGTGAACAAGGTCGGCGGCAAGGCCGTACTCACTATCCTCTCACATCCCTCTCTCGCAGCCTAGCCTGCATCACAACGTCCTGCTCACTCCACCTATTCACTTTCGATAACGCGTAAATGCACCCAAATACTCCTAGGTTATTTATTAATTTTTCAGACGTTATATGATTCAGGCTAAATCTGTTTCCATTCTTAAATGATTAGTGGTCTTATTCTTCGTCTTCCATTTAATTTTATCGGCGAGTTACAATGTGTTATATTTCTAACAGTGTAGTTTTCCATTGATTAAATTATAGTAGGAGAGGCACTATCACTGTGTTAATGAGTAACGTAACACTCTTGTCAACAATATTTACAATTATCTACGTAAACAAGAGTTTTGATACTGATTGACGCAAGTCCCGAGAGGTCCTATTCTTGGGTTATCTTTCTAATCTCAATTAATCTTGAATTTTGTATCGCACTGCAGTAAATAAATAATGATCTATTCTTAGGTTATCACATGTTCTACTAAAGTCAGATGTAACTTTGTTTTCCAAGTGGTTAGTCGTGTTTACTCGACCTATTTAAACAGTATTACCGTCACTTATGAGTTTTTTTCTGTATTTCGAGTTGTCCTTACAAAATTCCCTAGGCGTATTTAAAAATCATCTAAAATTAAGATTGTGTTATTTCTTATGTCGTACAAAGTTATGTGAATCTAATTACTGGTGTAAGTTCAAGATTCTTTAGAATCGTATGTCTATATTTTCCTCGTCATGCACAAGACATGAAAACGCTATTATGCTGTTTAAATCAGAGTTTGTACGAGGTGTGAATCTAGACTTGTTTGTTGAGTATTGTGTACTCCTTGCGTCACTCCCGACATCATTGCGGCCTTGAATTTTGTTGACTGATTACTTGCTATTGTGTATCTTTGTAGATATTCCAACACTAATTTGCTCTAGCCACAGTGTTGTACATCATTATCAGTTTTGAATAGATTAGTTATTAGTTACGGGGCACGATGTATACGTTCATGGCAGATCAGATTATTATTATAGGCCGTATAGGCCTTAACATTATAAAGTTATTTGTTCACAGCGGTATCGAGTGCAAAGATGAGGTGTTCGCTGCACACCAAGTGCAGCATGTGGATCTGAAACCTGCTGTGGTTCCGATTGCACCGGCCCAAGTACCATACATACCCGTGACTGTTGAGCCTCCGGCAAACGGCGCTATAGTAGCCCTTGTCCCTCCCAAAGAGGAGCGCGCGATACCCGTAACTGAGCTCATATTTGCACCACTGAATAAAAATATGAATAAAGGATTCTTTATGCCACTACAAGACGAGGGTCATACAAGTAAGTTTGAAAGCAAAGCTAATAATGCTTCATTATGTATTGCTTGGTTTCTCATAACTTTTTCGGGTTTTATTTTTGGCGAAAAAACTAATGAATATTATTTTTCAGTGCTTAAAGATGAGCCAGAAACTCTGGACCTGTTGGCACCCTCAGCCGGTGACGCATGTATCCCACTAGAGAACAGTCCCTTCGAGGACATGTTTAATGATTTCCTGACTGATAACTACTGCAGTCTACCCTCGTTCGAGGACTTGGCAAATGGATCCCCGGTTGACTCTATGTCCTCAGATGCCTTATTGTTATCGTCGCCCTCACCTCGGGTAAAGTATAACAGGATATTTAAGTATTGAATTTATTTATTGACTAGGATATTTCAATGCTTATAATTATTCTGCTTTTAGGAGAATGATTCGTCTTGCGAGCAGTCATCACTTCTCACCGACTTATCATTGGACGCCTTTGACAGCACCAGGTCTGACAACGACATTGACGATGGAAATTCTCCATTCATCCCGACGAGTGACGAACTGCCAGTTTTGGAGACAGCCGTCATGTGGGGAGCTCTCCCAGATAATGTCAGCATGGCGAGACCCCAGCCTACAGAACCGGTCACGGTGACGTCATCGCCGGCCCCTGCCCTACAACGTCTCCTCACGACGACTACCAATGGCCCACCGCCACAGGATCTCATATCTAATTTATACTCTGATCAAGGTACATCTTTACGCAAATTCGTTACATCAATTAATTTGTTCAACAAACTGGAATGTATTCTAAACTTGCTTTTGTTTTAGGTCTCATCTCGAGCAGAAAACTGTCATCATGGGACGCCGGTTGTAAAAGGGTTATGAAACAAGAACAAGAGCCTTGCGCAAAACGCGCAAAGCGCAGCCCATCCCCCGTGCCGCAGAAACCGGCCAGCCAGTCGTCGAGTGTCCTCATGAACCTCCTGGTGAGCGGCTGTGACGTAGACGCCGGCTACATCTGCTTGGTGCAGTGCCGGCCGCGGAAAGCCAAGGCATGAGGCCCGCGCCTTCACCAAACAAACTGTGATAAAGCGTCCAGTGTTCAAAGGCTCACATCGCGCCTCGGATAGAGCCAATCGTAACCGCAGAGCCGTCAATACTGACAGTTTAAACCGGTATCAGACTGAACTCGTAAATAGAACCGAAATGACATCGAGTGCCGGATTAAAATCAGAGGATCGAGCCGCGGTCCGAGGACTTAGGCGGGTGTAGTTAATCTTCCAGACTTGCAATCTCGTGCTTGCCCCGGGGCGTTCACAATTAGTCGTAATCGTTATTGTGTAGATTATCTACACGTTTTATGAATCGTTGCCATATTCTCAAATCGGTAGACGTTAGTGCTTAAGTTAAACCTGCGCATATCTTTGAGGTTATGTGATGAATTGTTCCTAGTTGTCATTACCGTTCGCTCGGTCAGTCAGTCTTATGTGCTCTTATCTAGGGCACTTGTTATCTTTAATAATATACATTAGCTACATCGAATTACATTAAGCAATTGCAGATAAACGCAGAACAAATGTACCATTCTGAGGCTCAGTGTCCAGAAAATCAACCTTAGGTTTCGGTCACTTGTAGTGTAACCGTTTCACTGCCAAACGATACAAATTACAAAGTACAAGTAGAACATTATCTACCTATCTTTTTTATTATTGTTATTTTAAATGTTATTCGAATGCAACGCCTTCGTAATAAAGATATTAAAACTACCGATAGTTGTAGAGAATTACTCGAAATTATGGCGTGCTTGGCACATCGAAATGTCGATTTATAATTGAAAATTTTAAAGACGTAAGAGTAGATTTATCACCGTTGAATGTTATTTTTAATATATTTATAGTGTATGGTTGAATGTGTACTAGAATGTTATATATATAGGCTATTTATTTTTCTGAGGAGAAATAAATATGACAGGTGTATAATAAAAGAGATATAGTACTGTCAAATGGTGCACTATTGTTTTTTTCCCTTGATCCTTCTCCCGTAATCCTCCCATGGTATTAGCTTTGACTTGACTATTAAATAAACTTATAATTATTATAATACTGATTGAAACTAGTCGGGTGTACTCAGAATATCACATTTCCTAATAATAGTTCACTACAAACAATATCTTTCAATTATTTGTATGTAATACCAGTATTTTTAGACCAGATAATCAATTAACATTTTTATTAGTTAAGGTTATTAGAATTAGATTTTGCTTATGAGATATACCCATTGATACTTGAATTCATGATAGCATGTTTAGAAAAATATGAATTAGATCAGGTATTTTTGCCTATGAGAAATCAGAGGATAAAACTTACGTGTCTCGGTTATCCTTGTTATTAACATATTCCTGAGAGGATTGCAGTTTTAGTATCCTGAATAATTCAAGGAAAATATTTCTAGAACGTCTCATTTGCAGAGCTTTAAAAAAATGATCTTGTCGTGTACTTGATAAAAAATAAAGGTATTAACCGGTCAGATAATAACTTTTTATAATAACTATAATATGGTAGCATTTATTAAAGTATTGAAAATATTTGTATAGATATCATAATTTGATATTTACAATAATGATTCTATTTTTTTCGTTTTATATTTAATAAAATTAAAAAAAAACATTACTTCAAGATCAAGCTTATTAGACATTACTATTACCTACTCTTGAGATTGATTAATAGGTAGGTATCCGGCTTAGAAAGGCCTTAGTCTTAATAAGTCAACATGTAGGTATGTCACGTATCAAACACTGAGGTCAATTATATATTTACCTCATTCTAGGAATACGTACCTAAATACATTATCTAGAATACTCAAGAAACTAAGAAAAAACAAAATTTTGCTAGTACCGTAAAACACTCCAACATTGCCACCGAGGGTAATTTTGCCCGAAGACCAATTTTTAAGCAAAACTTTTAATAGCAAAAATATCTGAATACTATGGTGACATTTATTGACTTTGGTAGAAAATAGGTTTTGTGTTTAGCACCACTGTCTATTGGATGTAACGCTAAAGTCACTCAGTAACTTGTTGGAACTCGTCAAAGACAGAGTGTATTTTTGCGGGCAAATTTTGGTGAAAATTCAAAAGTGGATTGTGCGTGATGGAGAAAACACAGATGAGTTTAATTTATATTATGTTGTACAAAAAACTTAAGGTATTATTATAACTTTATTGTCATTGATGCAGCTCTTGTATAACTAAAGTTATAATGGTGGGCAAAGTTATCTGGTATTTTTGCGATCTACTATTGACAACATTGCCCGCAGTCAAAATAAGCTTAGGGTTGACACATCCGAGTTTTTTTTTTTTTGCTACTTATTATTATCTTGATTATTTAGATAATTTATTTTTATTATTTCTTAAAAGCAAGAACAAAATCTCGAATTCGTCAAAGAAAGTCCAGACGAAAGATTGGAACCAGAATGTATTAAAAATAACACGGAATAAATGTTAATACTTGCATGTGAATCTGTTGAATCAAACATGTTACTCAAAAGTTTTTTAAATAATTCAATAGAAGATAATCTTGTTTTTTTATTAACATAAAAAGAAATAAAAAGTCAAGAACAGTTTACTGAGATGTACCAACCCTATCACTTTACTAAAGGCGAAAAGCGAATTGTATGGAAAATGCTAACAAGGTCAGGGTAATTTTGCCCAACTAGCCTAACATGGATTTTGGTAGGAAACCTGTCATGGATTCGCTTTAGTTTTAAAGTAAAGGCCAGTTTTGGTCAGTATTCTTGTACAGGTTTTGCTGTCAGCTGATTAGAGGCCGGAGAGGAGATATTTGCGTTAAAAATCAACGCGGGCAATGTTGGCAATAAGTCGAGATAACATTGCCCGCCTTTAAAAATAATAAAATACTTGATTTAATATTGACGAATAACAAAATCTTATAAAATAATACATGCAAAATATCCTATAGTTGCAGATGCTAATAGAAAATACTTGTGTCCCCATACAAAAAAATAACAAAAATTGTAATTATTCGAAAAATGTGGGCAATGTTGGAGTGTTTTACGGTAGCTTCTAAAAAAAATTTGAGTCATAATCTTAAATTAAATAGGGTACATAAAAACTAAAGAGTCTCTAAAGGGCCACCAACTCAGGATCTGTTGCCTTGCTGATCAACAAAGCAAAGCAACGCTGATGGAACAGACATCGTTCGAAAATAGAATTCAGCAAAAAAAACTTTTGAAATTGATGTCGGCGAATAGTTCGCGTAAAACAAAGAGTATTGGAATGCCGACGTCAGTACTTGGCCAGAGGCAAGCTATCTTCGGAAGTCCTTATCTAAAGATTCGCGAGGGACGGCTTACAAGGGAATCTTGTTTTACTTATTGCAGAGCTCCAGGCTTAAATATATTGTGGCTGTGAAACCCAAGACTATTTATTGTAACTAAGTTGGTTCTCGCTAGAATATCTATACAAGCAGACTAATTAAAGTACAGCAATTGAAGCAGAATAATCGTCTAGAAGTAATTTTGCATTAAATTGCATTCTTGAACTGAAATGGACCAAAAAGAAAAGCTTCCGATTTTATTTTACGACTAGATTGCGTGTTCTTACGCTTATTGATAGGATTATCGCCTGTTCAGTTAATTATTCTATGGTCTCTTAGTTATTGGCCTCATTCTGGTCGCTAAGTTGAAGTATCACTGCTCTAAGAGCATAAATAGCCTCGTTGTACAATATAATGGCCTCATCAAACTAAAGTTTGTTTCTGTAATAGAATATGGAGAGTTTGTGTCAGCGAGATGAAAAAACTTTTAGATGAAGTTCCGATGGGACCCTGCCTTACTTGCTGACTTGTTTATGAATCTTTTATCTACTCTAATATTATTAGGCGAGTTACTGGCCCTCCGTACCGTACGTTCGTAGCCAAAATTATTTTTAGCTTTCATGGGCATTAAGTATTCATCGTTCCTACCCTTAAAATGGAAAAACCACTTGCCGAAAAACTAGCTGTTTCAAAGTTTCTTAAATAAAATTCATAATACCACAACATTAATTTGGTTTTAAAATAATAACATCAATTCAAAGATTTGAATTCAAAATCAAGTACCTAATATTACTTATCAATCTTAAATTAAGTTAGGTAATATAAAAAGACGCAAGCGAAGCAGGTCAGCTTGTGTTATAATTAAAATAATAGGTATTTAGACAAACTCTAAGATAATTTTAATTGGTAAAGTTCATCGCCCCTATAGTCATAAAATCTTATAATAACAAACGGCTAGTAATAGAACATTACCAATACGATGTCTGATTAGGCCATTATCGGAAACCACTGAATCTCCACAAGTGAACGATTCCCTCGAGAGAAATAACTTCACCATTCGCCATTGTTATAGCAAAGATGTGTCAATTATAAAAACTTTGCGCCGTCAATGATAGGTACATTTATAGCACAAATCCTTAGAAAATCTGAGACCTATTTTATGTCCCTTTGTGATAACTATTTCAATGGCAGATAAAAATTAATGATATTTCTGTGAATACTTTTATCGGAACTTTTCAAATATATTTTACTGATGTGACATGAGATTGTCTATGATGTTGTGATATTCATTTCTCCATGCACAAATGCCAAGACCTATTTGAATCGAAACACACCCATTAGCCTCACCGCAATCAATAAATCGAAGCCAAGCTCGTCTATTCTCGAGTCCGCTATGTAAAACAGACCAACATTCGAACAATTGAACCAATATATCGCCTAATGTTGATTTAATCCTCTCAATGCAAGCTGACACGAGTGGGGGTCTAACTGAAGTAACTATAAATGTACCTTGACGCAATTTAGGCCCATTTATAATGCCTCTGTTCGAACACGGTGAATCTTTAGATGTTAGATATAACGTATCTCTTGTACGTTCATTACCAAATTTGAAATGCAAATTAATGAGTTATAAAATGAGTATCAATGCATTATCGATTAATGTAAAGGCACTTTCGATTGATCTGATTACAGATTAACCGTTATAATCAAAGGTAATCATCGATCAAGTAGGTACCTGTCGTGATTTTCAACGTACTTAAGAAATAAGTTACATCTCTAAATAACTAAACGTCTTTAATGTCTCATCATGTTTAAAAGTTTCAAGGTCACGTGTCCGAATGTCTGCATTAATGGAAACAAATGCACACAATACCTACATCAGCGTTAACTGCTCCTGCGTACTAAATCTTCCATTAAATCGTAAACCTTAGATGTGCTTTCTTTTTGGTCCATAAATGTTTGCAAGAGTGTCGGAGTTATGAACTTAGTTTAATAAAATGTATGAAAGGTCATAGAGATTTTACGGTTGGCTTTTAAAAGGAAAAGTTTTAAACCTTTTTAATATCCTATATGATAATAGCGCTCTTACTAATGTCTCTTATATTATCAAATTTTTTCCGTTTTGAAATTCTGCCGTGTTAACATTAAAACAGTAATTTAGGTTCTATCGATTTAAAGTGGCGCCAGGTATTCCGCACTGCACCAGCAAAACCGTCTAATGTCCTAAATTCTCCAATTTCCAATTCATTAAAAATCAAGACTGTTTTGAAAAAGTAGCTAACAAGAATTCAGTTTCTGTTTGATTATTTAATGCTTCGTAGGCTTTTGCCACAATGCAAAAATAGGTTAAGATCGCAGTTCGATCAATGAAGAGCGAACCATTTACGATACACTCATTTGATTGAATGCGCAATAAATATTGACTTGTACTGATTTATGTAATTCACACATGACATGTATAAATTGCTTGTACAGAAAACTCTTACATGTGCTAAGCAATACTAACTCAATATGGCTGCTGAAACATAAATATAAATATGATGCATAATATAGATGTAAAATACATATAGATGACATATTCCAAGTATTTCCGATTGAAGGTCAAAGCTAATACCTATCATTTACTCCCTATATGGTGCACATTGACTGTATTATTATTATTTATAACACAAATAATAGCTTTATTTATACACCTGTTCAGAATGCCTGATATAGTAACATTTTAGTACCTACAGTCTTTATGATTTTTACTTATAATATTTTTTTGTGTTTTCAGGATCAACAAGCTATTCAGCAGAACCAACGCCAGAGCTTCATGGTGCCTCAGCAAATGCTCCAACAGAACATCAAGAATGCTATACCTATCATAAATGTCATACAAGTTACACAAAACACTTTGCAACAAAATAATGAACGCCCTATCAACCAGGTCTTTGGCACAAATGTAAACGCCATGTCACCCTTGACTCTGAACGTTGGGAGTCCTTTATACTCCCTACCGTCCAGTCCAGCATTGAGTCCAGCCCAAAGGGAAAGGGTTATGAGTCCGTACAGTCCTAAGTACTCCCTGCCTTCAAGCCCTGGCTATTCCCCGGCAATGAGTCCCGTTCTCAAAGAGCGCGTGATGAGCCCGTACACTCTGCCATCCTTGTCACCAGTCGGCAAGTATCTGTACAGCCCTGGACAGAACAGGCTTTCCCCTGCTTTACAGGGCAATGACCCCTACCTAACTAAGATGCAAACGAGTCCACTGGCTCTGCAGCAACAAGAGCTCCTCATGGATACTAATGTCCCGATGAATTCAGCAGACTTTTGGTCTGATACAGACATGCTTCCTGGGACCAATGAGCTGTTGACTGCCTTCGATGACGTCAAACTCCGCTAAACCTGTGTTTGAAAGATTTCCAAGTGAATTCTTCCTAATGCCAGCATTTGTTATCTGCTTTTAAGGTATTATTTAAGAAAAGAATTTCAGATACTAAAAGACCAGATAAAGTAAAAATGAATCGTATATTACCCGAGTAATAATTATTATGTAACTAGTTATTATGATAAATAGGCATCAGTAAATCAGGTAACTAATGTTGTGCATTAAAAACAGGAAAATCTAATGCGGTTGTATAAAACATTATATTAAGGCATAAGAATAAACTAATTATAACTGTTAATTGTATTAAAAAATGGCAAAATACATACATAGAATTTGTAGAAATTTATAATGTTAACTTTTCACGTAAATTGGTATAACGTAAATTTGACACATGTATTTAGTTGCATATATTACAAAGAACCTTTCCATAGGTTCCATTATTATAAAATAAATGGTGCAATGTAACATAATACATTTCTTTCATCTTTTGAATTATAATCGGCTTTGTCTAATTTAAAAAGAAAATTGGCATTATGTAATTGGTTTTCATTTAATTGTATTATTGGCATGGTATTCAATTTAATCATTGTAATTCTCATTAATGATCAATAAGTACATAGGTATACGAGAAGTAATTAAGTAAAATTATATTTAAAGATCAAAATTATATACTCAGAAGTAGATTAAGGATTATTATACGTTAATTTTACGTATAAATTATACTGACATTTAAATAAAGCATCAAATTAAATAAGCAATAGGTGTAATCCTAAGATGTAAATGACAAATAAATGAATTTTGATTCATTAAGTTCTAATTTGACACAACACAACTGTAAATAACTTTTCAACAATAAATTGCTAACCAGAATTGTAAATGTAAATTGAGAAGCACAAAAGGCGCTTATACCTCTAGGATTGCTCGAATAATCCATATATTTATTATCTATGGATCGATTTAATCTAGTTTAAACACAAAATGGTAAATGCCCCGAGCTGAACACCAAACAAGAAAAAAACCTAGCAAGTATATAACACCGTACATCCAGTTTAAGTACATAAATAACATAAAAATAATGCAATTTTAGTAAAGTTAAATCTCGTAGTATTACCTAATGTTAAGTTATTTGAATTAATTATGCTCGATTTAGTTATACTACATTATTTAATTTGTATCTTCCCTTATATCGTAGGTACTATGTTGGGTACAATGTTTTTTATTAAAAATATTTAATTTGCAAAAGATACAAATATGGTATGCGACCAGAATGGATAATAATACCTTGATTATACCATATCGTTGGAATAAATAATATTTTAGTAAAATTATTTTATTTATAAAAGTTATAATGAAGAACATTGTTCGAGGGCGTTATTAATAAAAAAAACATACTGCCAATTTTCAAATATTTGTAGGAGTAGGTAGGTGCGTTATAACGTTATTGTATTAACATTTGTTTTTATTTGTTTCAATATGTTTAGCCACATATCCAATTATTTCAATATCACTATTTCTTCAACTGTATGAATTGTCTGCATATTATCTAAATGTCACTTATAATTTTTGCAATACAATGGAGATTAGTTTAACCAAATTACTGGATATTAATTAAGTGGCATAAACCATTATATCACTATGCGCGTTCTTAACCGGTCATAGACCTAAATTATGAGATACATCTGTCACTTAAGAGATCTATTGAAGTCCACAAATCTGTGCCATAGACTTAAAAAGGTGTTATCTATTGTGTCTAATACCTTTACCATTATATAAAAGTGAAAATGGTTGAGACATAAAAATCGAAATTGTAAATAAATTAAATTGTTTATAGATATATTTTTAGAAATTAAAATAACTTAATTATAAACTATGTTTTATTTTATTTTTCTCTAAGTAACCCTGTCATCATCATCATCATGTCAGCCGTTGGACGCCCACTGCTGGACATAGGCCTCCCTTAATGACTTCCATTTATTGCGGTCGGACGCGGCCTGCATCCACCGCGAGCTAACCGCTTTCACCAGATCATCTGTCCATCAAGTAACCCTGTAGGTACTTATTATTAGATTATAATAAATGTAGGTATACGTAACTTATCTAGGTACATAATATTTGTAATTCACACAAAAAATTAAACATCCCCTAGCACTATAAAATAATTTGTCAATTTGATTTATGATTATACAATCATAAACATAAGAATAATAATAAACGTTTGTGTTTGTCGGTTTAGATTAGAAGTAGGGCGAGCATAGCACCATCTATTAGAAAATTAGATTTCAATGGATATTTGCGACAGCGCCATCTAGTAATTTTGTTTAAATTTAGAATGAGTAAATACATTATGTCATTGTCATATGCCAATGCTATGTCAGTCAAATCAAATTGTTTTATGTCATTTTTTTTTCTTTGGTTGTGGGTCGGGGTCGTTCAATGTTGGATGTTTTCTTTCCTCGATTGGTCAAAAAGTGCATTTGTATCAACATTTAGGCAATAATTAAATGCATCAATCTATTAAGACCCAAATGTTCTTAATACCACAGTGTTTTATATAGTAAAAAATAACTTCAGTGCTGTGGAACTAGCTAACTAAGTAGTGTTTCACTAAGTTTTAGTTCATGAGACTCGTCTTACATAAATGGCATCAACTCCAAAACAAGTAAACGGGTCGAGCTCCCAAGGAAAGCGGAAAAAATCTCGCGAGAACAGCATATCTAAATGGCTGGACAAGACAATGCATCACATCCAGGAACCCAATGAAAATTACGATTTTGTAAGTCCAAATATGAACTGGCCAGTCGGTGGATCTCAGTTTGCGCCGGGCTACGACCCTTACAGGCATTTGTACGGGGCTACGGAGCCAGTATCTCTGCCGACATTACCCAGCTTCTACGGCCCTGTCCGACACCCGCCTATGTTTGTCCCTGACCAACGGTACATCCACAGCCTAAAGAGCATGCAAAGGTCTCGAATGCGGCGTAGAAATACCCAACGCGCCGAGGAAATACACACGCCAGATGACTCGCAACCAAAGAATTTATCAGACCAAGACTACGCAAGCCTCCCACCAATCATCACATCTGTAGCTGACACCAATTCCACCAGTGATATGAATGATAAAGACAAAGATGATTGCAATAACAGAAGGTTTAGCGACCCCTGTGTCAGTGGGTTACCTGACATTGCCCGTGCTGCTAATGGTGAGCTGGATGATGATGATTCTGATATTTCTAGCTCATCTGGTAGCCAAGTTGGCAGCAGATTGCTATCATGCCTTCTCGACCAAATAGCATCGCTTAAAATTGCAAATGATAGACTGAACAAAGACTTATTGGCAACTAGAGGTAAGAATGTATGGTACTACAAGTATACACCATTAATAATCCACCGTTAAATTTCAATTTGGTACACTTCAATTGTTTTGAAGTGGGTTTTCTATACAAATCATACTTTCACCATACTGAAAAACTAAACATAAGTACCTACCTTTTCAATTGCAACTGATGATCTCAAACTGTTATGATTTTGAAACATTTTCTACATAAAAGTATTTGATTCCACCCACAATATTGGCTAAGGTCATTCTACAGTCACCCACTAGAAATCCCACACAATGGACAAGTGCATCTATTAAAGCCCAAGAGTTAATGGCTGCGGGGGCGTCGCTGGCAATGCAATGGATTCCTTCTCACGTTGGGATACGAGGGAATGAAGAGGTGGACAAACTGGCCCGGGAAGCAATATCAAGTGGCAAACTAGTCTACATGAGAGCCGAATACTCTGAAGTCTTATACAAATACAAAAGTACTATTAGAGATAAATGGAAAGAGTATTTTGACATTGTTTCTCGGGAAAAAGGAATTTGGTACAAAACAATACAATGCGAACCACCCTTCATACCCTGGTTCACCAACCTACCTCGTAATTTTAGCAGAAATTTAATTGTTGTAGCACATAGGCTGCGCTCTGGGCACATGCCACTGAATAGTTTTAAGTTTCTAATGAAAATTGTAAATAATCCAAATTGTGAATTGTGTGAGGTAGTGGAGGACACCTACCATTTTTTAATGGAGTGTTCCCGAAGCGCTTCCATGAGACAACATTTAAAATTCAAATGTAAAATGAATGTGTTGGATGTAGGCTATATGCAGAGTATCTTAGCAGAACAGTCTTCTGTTGCTGCTATGATCCTGTTTAAGTCTACATCCAACATGTTTGTAAACAATAATTAATGTAGATAGTAATTAATGTAGATGTAGATACTAGATATCCCTATGGGACTGACATGATTTGTTAAAACTCAAAGTCCCTAAATAAAAATAGAATAAAAAAAAAAAAAAAAAGGCCATTCGAAAATCCTAACTTAAAATGTCATAAGCACTCAATATTAATGTGTCAGGGATTTTTACGAATGTTAAACTTAAACTGGCAAGGAGAACTCCTGAAGATATCAGGCTTAATCTGGCAATCCCTGAATAAATAAATGTAAAAAAGTTTTTATGTTTTTGACATCCATTTCTTTAAGGTTCATCAATGTTATACTATAAGATATAAGTACCACTTAAATAAAAAAATCTAAAAAACCACATCAAAATCTATTGCATAGTTTTAATGATTGAAGCATACAGACAGTGACTGGAACTTTGTTTTATATTATGTAAATATGTTGTTATAATAATATAATATATTGCAGCGGAGTTAGAAAGCACACGACAGCACAATGCCATACTGCACAAGGGGCCAGGATCCAATATAGGTGTTCACATCAGCCCTATAGACAATGGTAAGCTTACTTTTTTTAAATTATATGTATATTATATTTACATATAGCCGTAAGTAGGCAGTAACAACATCTCTGTGCTAAGCTTGAAGCTTGTTTTATGGGTGCTAGATTTCTGATATACTTAAAATAATATACAGACACTTGGAACAAAATATTTACAGATAATAATGTATTATGCTATTGCATATTCTTAAAATAACAACTGTATATCCATTTACAACGCTATAGCTAATGACTAAGTGTATTAAAGGTTTTTAAACATTGTGGTTTAGTTAGACAATGATTAGTATTCCTAATGCCATACAGAGTTTTATGAAGAGATTGTTGAACTCAATGGCAATTTTATCATCAACATGTATCTACTATGCTTGGTTCCCCTTTGGATAGAATGATTTACTTGTTATTTACGACGTAATAACATTGTACAAAATACTTACCGGCTTACCTATATCCTGTGTAAAAGTGGTATTCATCTCGACAGTTTGGTGTATGTCTGTAATTTATTTAAATTAGTTTAATTTTGATCAGTACTAAGTACTAAAATCAGAACACACGAAAAGGCCCTTACAGTAGCTAAGTCCCGATGCGGGATTCAAACCCGAAACCTCTTACATCGCAGGCAGACCTTTGCCCCCCATGCCACAGAGGTCGTCAATAAATACGTTTTGGATTTTTCTAAGGTTCAGATTCCGATATCGATCGTCTCTATCATCTAGTCGATTATGCACGATGTAGGAATTATTAATGAGCTCTCATTATATCCGCCATGAATAGCTTTTTGCGAATCAATTTGCATGCAACTGACTAGACAAAAACTTTCTAAATTATCACATTTTCAATGGAATTAGAAATCTTACGACGCGAATTTATAATTCATTTATAAATTCCTATTTCTCATTTGAACATGTATATTATATAAATTTCTAGGATACTCTACGTAGTTAGATTGTATCGTTAATCTAACTGTAAGATCTAGACTAGAATATCCAGAATGTCAATCTGTATTAAACTAATATAAACCCAAAGAGATGATGCAAATATAAATTGATTAACATATTGTTAATTATCTAGTTAAATATCATTTCAAGTTCACATTAGGTACCTATCAGTTTAAGTAAACTACTTTTGTACACACTAATCAATGAACTGTCAATCAAATCAAATCAAAATAGCATTTATTCCCTAATTAATAATTTACACAATAGGTACCTACATTGAATTGAAATTAATTTTGAATTGAATTTGAATTTAATTTGATTTGATTTGAATATTTATTTCGGGTTTATCCATTGCTGGATATATGCCTCCTCCATCTCTTTCCAGTTCGAATGACTGTTCTTTCCAATGAACTGTAATACTTTAAAATACCTTTAGGTAATAATGAAGCTAGCAGTGTCTAAATCGATTAAGAAAATGGGAAATTAATAGTCCGAAATAGAGGTCATAATATTATACTAATACAGGCATGTCAGACAGAATAGTTTCCAACTATTGTTTGCAAGTTTATTTGCACGCAAAGAAGTTATAGAAACAAAAACACTTAAAATACCTTAATGTTTCAATAAAGGAAACCAATTTAGAAGTTAATGTTTTTGCAGGTGAATTTCAAATTTATGATCTGCAGAGTCTGACATTTATAATCTTCAATTAACAGCATAGTTTTAAATCATAAAGTAAATAAAGTGTTTGGATAATCGTATTTTTGCTGACCCAAGATACCCTCAGACATAAACAATCATATCTACTGTGGGATACAAACGAATTGACAGATTGAATATATTTAATTATCTATCCATATTCAATAAATAATAAAAAAATATTGCTATACAATGCACATGACAACATCGTGGCAAGCTCGAAGCTTGTCTTACGGGTACCTACTTGATATCTGATACATTTGATAGAGTTTACTTAAAAACATAGTTCGATATTTTTTATCATTCATAGAATAATACATATAACATTATTGTACATGCCAATTTAAAAGATGTGTAATAAACATGACATAGGTACCTACTTTAAATTTCCATGATGTATTAAATAGTTTTAGCTTTAATAGTTAATCTTTGAATCGTGAATTCAAATAGTGGCGCAGGAAACATATTGTTACTAAATAATAGTACTGAATAATTGATAGTCTGTTACATTGTTAGAAACTAGTAATCTCTTAGCACAGACAGGTCATTTAACGTTGTTAATAATAGAACATTTTACGTATACTTGGTGCTATTGTTATCATTGTTAAAAAAATGTTATATTAAATAACACAAATACAGAGATATTTTTTTGTAGTTTTGTCTATTATGTATAACATCAGAAGGATATTAGCTTGATTTCTGCAATAAATTATATTGATTGCTCGTATACTCGTATTCTTAGGTATTTCACATCGTTAGTTGGTACATAGCTGGTACATTACAGGCTAGTCCAAGACCATAATTACCTCAGATTCTCACATTAACCTGATTAAATAAACACATACTTTATATTTATACCCAGTTTATGAGTAAAATTGAGTTTATATTATGCAACACAAGTTTTCGAGTCAACTCGCTTGGATTCTGTAGAATCTATCCAGAGGCTTACTCGCCGAATTAGATCTAAATATTACCTGTTTAGAATTATTTCCATTTAAACTATTTTCCTTTGATCACACGTAGTTGTATATTTCAACGTAGCTCATACTGTTATATTTTATTTTTTATTCCGCGAACCATTCGAGACGTTTTCGATCCAGTCGATCAGATATAACTACAGAAATATAAGAGCCGTACATCTGTAGCAGAAACTTTATGCAGTGCAATTGAAACCCAAAATAATCCGAATCTTTGTCAAAGCGGAAATGCCAGCCTCCTAAATAAGTCTCTTTAACTGACCTAATTGATGTAATGTAAATTCGTTGAATCATTTTTTGGGAGATATGTATAATACGTCATTCAAGATAATAATAATCATTCTGTATCTTCGTTTATGCTTATAACACCGTAGTATGATCTCGATAAGATATTTCCAATAGTGAGGTACCGTTTTGTTTCAATCATGATCGTTGATTAGAACGGGATTTGTGCTATAAAGTACAGTCTATAGGAGAAAGTAGCTATCTTTCAACCTTTTTTGCACTTTCTGTTTGCAAGCTTATGCCCATGGCTGATTTACGATATTAAAACTAGTTTTTGCAAACTTTTTGCAATATCTGAACCTACTAATTTATTATTTGGCCATATATCTAGTCTTCTTCATGATCTTGCTCGCATATTATAGATTTTCTCGGGGAAAGATGTTTTTATCGCGTTAGGTTAGAGAAATGTTAGAGGCCCCTAACATTTCTTTATGAATGGGCTAACAAACGTAAAAATCTTTTTGAAAATAGAGAGATCATGAGAATAGCGCCACTAATCAAACAAACTCCTTCTTTATAATATTACTAATATTTTGATTATTAAGTTGATAATATACCAGCATTGTTTATATGGAAGTGTGTGTGTTAGCCCTACGTCAAGCTCGTAATTAAGAAGTAACTTTGTTATAAATTTATTGCTTGTCTTTATCGGATTTAGTTATATCTAAATTAACCTTACTCTACTCTTTGCAAATATTCCAATCAACCTGTCTGCAGAAGTAATTTTGTCACAGCTTAATATATTCTAAAACACGTCGAATGCGTGCAAATAATTATGCAGAAAACGGTTAGGATATTTAAATTTGAATAAGCATTTAACAACAGTAGTCTCAATGGTGACTCAATCAAATTATATTATTGTCTACTTTCTTCTGTTCAATACTTTGTATGCCTTTCTTAGAACTCAGTTATATTAAACGGTTAACTGTTAGACTCTGGTTAGAGCAGAGCTATCTATCCGCATTTGGACGCTATGTGTGCTAACTGAATTGCCGCAATGTTCACGATAACAACCCATGTCACGTCCTACTATTGGGCACGTATCTCTCCACTGAACCCATAAAGATATTGGTATAATCACCAAGCTAATCATGCTGCTTAATTTAGTACCTAAGTTATATTAGAACAGTACACAGAACGACGATGTCGCCTGTTTTCACTACATATTAAAACAAAGTCGCTGATGTTTTTGTCGTTTTTTGTAGTTTTTAAGTTCTTATGTAAATATTTATTATTGGTGTGTGTAATTAAGAGTTATCTTATCTTATCTTATATTGTCTGTCCGTCCCTATGTATACTTCAAACTTTAAAACAGCAACGGATTTGAATGCGGAATACTAATTAGGTAGAGTGATTCAAGAGGAAGGTTTATAGGTATAATTAGGTCCTACCCGAGGCGAAGCAAAGGCGGGTGCTAGTCTAGTTATAAACGGGGTAAAATGGGGTGGCATTGGTTTGCGGGGTATTACCTTGCTGTTACACAGTTTCTAACTAGGGAGATAATGTCCTAAAACCTTAGTAATACTTTCTTGTGATTGATTGAAAATTGAATTGTATCACAAGCTTAGAGCTTATCACGGGGCTGGATGTCGCTGTGTGAATTGTCCAGCAATATTTATTTATTATTGAACCTTATATCTATCATTGAACCTATTTATTGAACCTTATAAGTACTTGTGTATATCAAAACACTAAGTAAAACTACAGTTTTAGTCGTATTTGTTACGCGATTAAACGATTATCACTTCTAATGGACAAGAAAAACAGGATTTATTGGATTTTTTACAAAAACACTACATTCGTTGAACTGGAAAGTTCTCAGCGGGTTCACAACTTTTGCCTATTACGTGTAATTTTACTCGCAATTTAAAACAAGTGGTAAGAAAGTAACGTCCCACGCATTCCTATTGAAAGTTTATATGGTGTCTATTTTATCTTAGTTAGCTTACAGTGTTGACAGTGGGGTTACGTGTGAATGTAATGTGTGAACCGAGCTGTTTATTTAATAAAGGTAAACATTATTCTTTAAAATAAAAATATTACTTATCCTGTTATATTTTAAAACCATAAACGTGTCTAAAGATGGTTTATGCTCTATGGTCAGAGTTGATTATGATTACTATTTACTCCAACAAATTTTCAGTCGTCTGAAACTCTGTCCGTGAAAAATCTGTGTTACTTTAGGCAGAGCAACGTATTGAAAGTAAAGTTAAAAATAACATCCTCCTAGAAACAATTATTTGAATTTAAAATCGTTGACTAATCGTCGAATCACGACTAACCATTTTGAATGAATGAATAAATCCCTAATACATAATAGGAAACAATTATTCTTCTCATTGTCTTCTCTGAGTAACGTAGCAAATAAGTAGGTACCTATGTTCATTTACCGCGGCTTCGCCTGCAAAAATCTCTTTTTGACTAAAAATATACATATTAAATGACACTAAAGTATCGTATTCCACGAGAAATATATATCGTATTACACACCAGTTAATATGGCTATTCTTGACATAACATAAATCTGTTCACCATTACCAGAAGAGCTGAGGTCACCAGATATCTAGATCCAAAATGTAATATCTCTACATAATATACAATTAAAACGTGTCTTTTCAACATTGCAGGGTTAATAGGGCAGTACAGTCCCGGTTTCCTCACGGACCTGGTGCGAGAGATTCGAGATGCTGCCAGGATACGGGAGGAGGCGATGTACACGAGAGTCAAGGCAATGGTACTGGAAAGGACTGATGTAAGTTTGCAGTTAACAAGTTCTAGTTTGCAAACCCGTGCCGTGTCAACTGAAGTGGATAGTTTGGGGACTCCTTTTTCCGTAATTAGACTCAAAGTTGGTCCTTTAGAGTGGGGCTGAAGTGGTATTTTCACTTGACACTCTTTCCGAACGGCGTGGCTGGAACTCGTCGAGAATCTGAGAAAATTTTGTGTGCCTTAAAAGACGTGCTTTAACTCGAAAGGTTAACATCGTGAAGAAACCGGCATGTTCTGAGAACTTTAAAGAGTATGAAGGACATTTCGCAAGGGGCAACAATGTTGAAATCACAGCTAAGACTTTTATCATTCATTTTTGCATATATCAACTCCATTGCATAAATCGTACATAGTTCCACTATCAACACCTAATTAGCATTGACATCAAGATAGCCTTATAATCTACCGCGAGCGCGTTATCATAGAACCGTATCGAAATACACAATTCCAACTGGACACTGGACATTGCATTTATTGGCCACACTCCAAACTTTGCAAATAGTCACAATGTTATAGTTCAACGAACGAGAAAGGTCGTAGACAAGTACATATAATTTTGAAAGTCTGGTTTCAATTTTGGCAAGTCAAAGTACCTATAGTGTTTCGTTTGTGTCGGTGTAGGGTTTCCGGTATATAAATATCGTAGTCAGTTTTTCTACACTGCCAGGACAATCCTCACAGCGAAATATAGCTCTTATTGGTAATCTCAGAAGGTGACATATGAATAGAATGATGGTTTAATTCAGCAATATGTTGCTATTCTCAAGGTCGCTCAAAGAACTTTATAGGCCGGGTCTTCCGATCGAATCAAAAGTGTTATAACGTAAAAGTACAAGGGTCAGCGATATAGCTAAGTGGATTAGCTCGTTGACGTGACAGTTGGCTGGCTATATATGACGACCTCTGTGGCGCAGGGGGTGAAAGTCTGACACAGGATATGGCGGGTTCGATTCTTGCTCCGGAACAAAACTGGCGGGAAAGTTAAGACAGAGAAAATCAGCGTACAATTAAGTTACAAAAACAATAATTATTTTAACACAATACATAACGGAAGGACAATTATTACTGTCCTTTCGGTTCAGTAATTTCAATCTGAAAATGTGTTAAACCAAATGAGGTTTTTTTAAACTTGTATTTTTGGCCAACTGGATTAGAATAACAAAATAAGGCACTTCTATTGTGTGAATATGCAATGTTTGCAAAAGTATCTTATCTCGATACAGCAGATGATAATGTAAAGCCACAATTCAAGGTTTGTTATTTCAAACATCTGGAGCTTCATAATATGACTAACTAAATGAGTTCATAAATTGAACCGTATATGGATCGTCTGGGTAGATTATAAAACCTAGCCCACACAATTTCATAAGCAAATTATTGGTATCTTTTATTCCTTTAAATAACTCAACTATGACGATAATCGCCTTGCATAGAATGTTTCTTGAAAAATATATTTTCAGAAAACATCAGTGTAAAACAATAATATTATTTTCTTATTTTCCAGGATCTGGCATCGACTGAAGCGAAATTAACAGAAAAAACACTTGAAGATATCAAGGTAAGTTCGAATTTTTACTATGTTATATCAACGCCATCTGTCGCCACACACTCAAACTTAGCTATTCACCTTGTTAGTTGGACGTGACGAACAACATGGATGAGACTGCTGTGTAGTTCACACTAAAATGGAAAGATGGCGTTCTAATTATTTTTCATTAACATAGATAATATAGAGAGCAAAAGAAAATGGTCCATTAAGATCGCACGCAGGTTTTATGTAATATTGTTATTGTTTTTGAAGAATTTAGCATAATCACCATCACCACGCTTTCCAGTCGAGTTAGTGATCGCGTTAGTACAGTACTCAGAATTCGGCAACACATATACCTATTGGTTCCTAAAATGGACAAAAAAACGAAAAGTCTTTAATAAAAGTTAATAAAAAAATAAATAAAATCATCCAGTTTTTATTTATAAAGTGTTTTCATGACCAAACACAACCGGTTGCCAGCAAAAAAACGCGAACCCCACTTGAGCGATAAAACTAACATTTTTTTGTAGATTTTCGTGTGGGTTTGTGGTAAGTTGGTAACCTCGATTCGGCATTAAGGGCCATTTGCTCGACATGGGTGGTCCGATGCACTTCTCACCTCGCTCCACGGAATATTGGTGACCGCTGCATTACTCAAATCTGCTTCTAAAATATAGTTATACTCATATAACACTTTATATAACACTTTCTTTCTTTACTATGACTTTGCTTGGCGATGAGAGTATACACGGATAAAAAAACTTGTATTTATCGAAAAGATTATACGGAATATTTTTTAATTGGTTATTAAGCAATAGGTATCTTGGGTCTATTAAGTAAAAAGAACGTACCCTAAAATTCCTATGTGCGCCCAGATAGCGCGTAAATCTCAGTAATCTTAATAATATAAATAAAATTATCTTAACATAATGAGAATCTTTCAAATTCTGTTATTTATGTAGTTCTACGCACTATTGTTTGGACGATGTTAAATATGGAAGTGCCGGAGGCTCTTCGTCAATATTTTTAATAATTTATTTTAGCCTCTCTTCTCTCTATCTTGTCGTGCTCATACAATTAACAATGAATAGTTATTTGTGCTATCGACTGTATTATCTCATGACCTGTGTACTGAATTAGTGCAAAGGACACACAAAGTAGTTCATACATCATTAAAACCTTTATTTTATTTATTTTTCGCGTAATTCGCACGGCATTTGACAAATTTAACAATAAATTTAACCTTTTGCACAAATTTTACGAGAGTGCGAGCGTAAAACTAATATTTCTGACACCTTGTAGATCTATTAGCTATCGATTGAGCTAGCTTAGTAAATCTACTCTGTAGCACTAGTGCAATCGCCCACAGGCCTGACTGCGCAATATTGTAAATGTTGCATGCGAAATCCGAGGGTGTGATTTTAAACGTTGTTGTGCCAGTGTGATGGTGTTGAAGTGTTGGGTGACCTTAACTCGCGTTTATATGGAAGTTTTAAATGTTACGCTGATTTCCTTGTTTATTGTGCGTTTTAAACAAAACATTTAGAAAAATTGGGTAAACTTTTTAATCGTCTGATGATACTAATTGATAAGTCATATTATTTTATGGTTTATTGCGGCATAAATCCTAAGTAAGTTTGCATTATCGAGGTAAATATGTAACTTATATTGTCATAAATTGCATGAACAATTCCTGAGTTTAAAAATCTTAAGATTTTATGTAAATATGTAAATGATATTTAGTACCTGTCAGCTTCAAGCTTACCAAGGGACTAGATAGGACTGTTGCTGTGTAAAATAACGCCTCGCCGTTAATTCCTGTCCGAATTTGCCAAATAAACAGTATTCCACAACCAGTCGGCAGTAGGGATTATAAAATCGCCGTGTGTCTGAATAAGGCACGCATCGATTTAACTAAACGCGAGGGTATTCTACGATGTTTGATAAGGACGGATTTACACTGGCGGTGAGTAGGATTCTCCGGGTCCAGTATATATATAGCTTTAGTTTTGGTGTTGCTATTATTGATGATACAACTAGGTCTATTGTCAGTTAGATAAGGTAAATAGAAGGTGTATTATACGTTATGCGGGAGTATAAGTCCTAAACCTCAAAATAAAACGTAACTAGAAACAAAAACAGAAAAAATACACATCCATTAAATGCCTGTGTCACTTTGATTAAATTTATTAAATTGAAATAAGATATAATTTGTTAAAGTAACTTATCTATGCCAGACTGGCTCCAGAATCTTCTTCTCTTAATATAAAAGAAAATCAAATGTATTAGTGGAAAGTCATAAATGATGAGTCTTGCCGAGGGCAATGTAGGCAAAAACCGATGATTTTGAAATGCAACATAATAATAAATATCATAAATATTGATCCTATATATTACGATCAGGTAGGTTATTACGAGTATGATATATCTACTAGTATATGAACAAGCTTAAAAAAACCAGGGAAACAACGACCGCTCTACCCGGACAACACTTTGGGAGCTTTTTAAAGAATATCATCTTAAAATAAAACACCATTATGCACATCAGCATTAGTGTAAATTCAGTCCATTGCTGTTATTTCGTAGTCGTACACTCCCCACATAGCATTGAAATATGAACGGGCGCGGGGTGGGGGGAGGCGCTAGGTAAATATTGGCAGATGTGAGTGGATGGCTGCAGCCCTGGCGCCACCCTTCTGTGACGTCACGAGGGCACTGGGCTCTTACTCACAACTACCCGCAACGCGAAATAAAACTTAGCACTCACAACTTAAGAATCACTTTTGCGCGACTCGATTGAGATGGGATCGGGTTTCAGTTTCGATGTTTCGATGATTTAGGTGCTTACGTTGAGCTTTGACAATAATGTATTCAATTCCTTTCGGTTTAGATTCAATTTTGCGCGGGATTGTTCAGATTTGCTTAATGAATTCATGGCCTGTTGTTTTGACCAGGCTCTTTGTTTCGGTGTCCTTATATACGATTGTAATGATGTATTTTGGTATAGATAATAGACCATCCTTCAGTCATGTCTAGATTAGAAGCTGTTTATAAAGATCACGTGTTGCTAACTGAATATTAGTTATTGTCTGTGCCTGGCATATGCCAATGTAGTCTTGATTTGTCGAGTTATTGTCTCCTAAAATATCCGGCTGATTGTTTTAGATAGACTTGCATCTCGCACTAAATCTCTATGTGACAAATCAGTTTGAAAACATAGCATAACTTATATCAAAAGATAAACAATAAGTTCTTCTAAAGTCATGTCTGCAAGCGAATTTCTAAAGTGAGATTGTCCAACACACTTACGCCATATTCTATGTCGCCGACGAGGGTAAACTTACAAGTATTGTTGCAATTGTCTGATGCTTTTGAATTTAATTATTTTAAGTCCCGCTCTGTGGGGGGAACGTGTTATTTTTTACTTGGATAATTCAGTTTTGTATTGTACTGGTTTATAAAATGATGTCTGTTTCATTGTTATTTTACTGGTATTTTTTGGGGTGTTGTCATTACCTATATTATGCCAAAATGTAAGCCTAAAATAGCGGATGTTATGAGAATTGCGTATGTTTAAAATGGCGGAGCTGAAGAATATTAAACTAAGTATAGCCGATTCTTTTAGTGGTGTGTTCTGTTCCTCGCCAAGGCCTCCGTTTCTTTTGAATGTGTTTCATTCATTATATATCATGATCTTAGGCTGTCTAATCTTCTAGATATTTAGGTAGAACCCATGTATAAAACTCTATCTTGGAGAATAACATTGGCTATCTTCAACATCAATCATCATCATCATCATGTTCAGCCCGTATCGTCCCACTGCTGGGCATGGGCCTCCTCCAATTTGCGCCAGTCTTCGCGGTCTTGGGCTAATCTCATCCAGGTCTTATTTGCGACCCTTACAATATCATCGACCCATCGTGCAGGTGGTCTGCCAGTTCTGCGTTCAACATCAATACATTCCCAAAACACAAGTCCCCCACAACCTTCAAGCATCGATTGCAGCGGTTATTTAACCATTTAAAAACAAGTTCCGTACACTTAGTTAGCGTGTATTATCCGCCGTTTTAGTATTGTACAAGTGTGAAGAGTTGCGTCCTATGTTTTTGCACTTCAATCAACTTATTATGAAGCGGGCGCGCCGCGCGGTGCTAATTGTTGGTGCAAACGTACATTTGTTATGGCGATGCCGTGAGTGCTGTGGCTACTTGTTTATTGACTAGTTATGGTAGTGACTACTGTTTCGGTGGGCTCTGGGCTTTGGGTGGACGACTGAACGAGAGAAGAGTGTCTACTTTGGTTTGGAGAAGTATTCTGGGCTTTTTGTGGACGAATGGATGAGAAAGAAAATGTCATTCATCACCATACTCTGTATTTCAGCCGTATGTCTACTGCTGTTTTTGCGATTGTTGATCTTCAATCATTAGATATACACCGGAGGAGGGTGTTGGTGTCTGCAACACAGTTGTCTCTTAAACTGAATATTGATATATTGATTTATTGTATTATGTTTTTGGTTCCAAAATAAAGAATTTTGGATATGCTTTTTCACCTATGATAATTAAATGTTGCTTCTTATATTATCCATCAGAGCACGCAATCTCAATCCGTGTATATATCATGCAGCATTCGGTTAGTTAAATTCATATTTAAAGCATAGCTCTAATGGAAAGACACCCTAACGTGTCCGGATCCACCCACACCATTTTACGTTGATGAGAAATGAAATCAAAGGTATCGCACCAAAACATCGCACAAAGATAGCCAATATACCAACAGTAACGAAAAGATCGGAACAAATAAAATTAGCCGTTCCGCCCTGTCTGTGTGTTTGTCCGCGCAAATATACTTCGGCAGTGTAATCTTACTTAACGCGAGACGGGGCGAAGACACGGGCGTTCGCGTATTATACCTAAATAAATATATAAATAAAATAAATATTGCTGGACAATTCACACAGCGATATCTACCCACGTGGTAAGCTCTAAGCTTGATAAATAAATATTGAGAAACTGTTCAACCGCAACATCCAGTTTCCACCCGTGGCTAATTGCTCGCGTTTTAATTTACTTTCCCGTTTTATACCGAATTTTCCTTGGATAAAAAGTAGCATTATGTGTTGTATTGGTCCAATGAGTAGTTTTGGCGTGAAAGAGTAACAAATATTCATAGATTCTTTCAAACTTTCGCATTTATAATATTATTAAGATTTTCCAGCCAAAGGAAGTATTTTCTTGCGGCAAAGAAGCACGCGGAAGATAGTGTTTATAAAATCACTTACACCACACCATCAAAGCCTCAACCACCATAAGATCATCCCTGCGATCTCTCATCACCCACAAGTTTCTATATAGAACCCTTACTTGTTTGACTTTCCACAGATCTCTATACACGGGCTTTCATCATATGGCATTATTTCATATATTTCATATATTAATAGTTGTTTGTCTGTAATTCTAGAAAAACAAAAAATTAGGAAAAAATAAAATTCAGCTTGACTTGCGTGTATATTTCTCTTCAATAACATAAATCATGAAAATTAAAACGTGTACCTTACATAATACTATAAATTGATTTTTTTCAACAAGGTGGATAGATAATAATTATTGTCAAAACTGTGAACTAGCGTTCATAGTTAGTAGATGCTAACCGCTTTCAAATAGATAAGAACATTTACGAAAGGCCTATGTCCAGCAGTGGCCAGCTTGATGATGTTGAAAAAACTATTTATTATTAGTGGATCATCCCTGGACAAAGGCCTCTCCCCACCCTTAAGAAAACCCAAATAAACTACATTAATTATAATTTTTAAATACACACTGCACGTTTATTGTAAATATTTTGCTGTTTTTGTTCCTAATACTAGTTAAATCTTCTTTTCCTGCGCCATTTACCTGGTATAGGGTGACACGAACCTGTTATGCGACCCATAGGCGCCCTATACTCAAAAGGAACTACTGCGAAATAATGAAACAATAATATCGCATTATTTTTTATTAAGTTTAAAATGTTTGGGTGGTTTTAGTGAAGCCATAAGACTTGAACTGAAACTTAAAGTTCTTAACATCTGCCGTTGGACGTTGGCCTTCCTAAGGGCTCTCACACAAAACTGCGATGCGATGCCGCATCCCTTGGCTTTCACTATTTATACAAATGAGATACGTTTGAATTTACATCGCATAGTATCGCAGTTTTGTGTGGGTCGGTCTGTTGCAACTTGCATCCACCGTGAACCAGATAATTTTGCCAACTCATCCGTCCACCTGGTAGGCGGACGTCCGACGCTGCGATTTCGGATCCGCGGACTCCAGAACTTTTCGGGTCATCTGTTCTTCGGTTAGCTCTTTATATAAATAAAATAGATGATAATCTACAGGTAATGTTTCGTCCACGGTAGCTCGGAGATATCTGAGCGGTTCAGTCACGTCCCGCTAATGTATTCCCTGTCACGCTGCGCTGACCGCGCGCTGTGCGTTCTACCTGCGACTAAATAAAAACATTGCCTTACAAGCCTTTCAAAAGAAAATTCTATGTAAAATATTAACTCGCACGTTACCGCACTTGGCCAGCGTGGTGAATTCAGGTTTAATCTCTCTCGTCAAGAGTGAAGTCCCTGTGTCTCAATGGAAACGTAAATACATAATCACCCCGATTATGATATTTTACTGGCTGACCCGCCCTCGGCCTTGCCCGCTTTCTATACCTTTCTTACCTTTTCTACATTCCTTGGACTACAAATAAAAAATAAATGTAGGTACTTAAAAACCCATAATCAGCTGGGTCTTTCTTCTTATGTAGTTCTTATCTAACCTACTCACTAACACGTATTAGGTACTAAATTCCCCCAAAACAAATTTAATTTAATTTTTTACTTTGGGACGTAATATGGTTTGTATTATTGATGATGATTAGGTATTATGAAAGAACATCTTTTAACTAAGTGTATTTTGTCTTTGAATTATACACTGTCAATCTTGTATAGATAAAATAAAGTAATTAATCACGGTCGTAGCTTTATAATAGAACTTCATGAAGAAGTTTGTTTAACTTATGTGCTGTTTGTCCACAGAGTTCTCTTCGCGCATCTGAAGCCGAGAAGCGCCGCATGATAGATCGGATCAGTAAGCTGGAAGACGAAGTGCATGCTCTACGATTGGCCAATGGGTATGTTTACTTTAGCTAAATAAGGCCTTGGTATTGGATGATATATACAACTCCTAGTTTGATCCACTTTTGAAAACGGAGTCACGACGGAGACGGGCTTTCCTTTTCATTTTATAATTTTTATATTACAAACACATTACTTCTGTTCAGTCCTCTACTCTGTTCTTATTGCAGTCGAAACGTCGAGAGTGATTTAACTCCTTTGTGAATACGTAATTCCCGTTGTTTTAAAATGAATAGTGAACTGGAAATCATGAAAATGTTTTTATTTATAGGTATTTTTTTCTGTGTTTGTAAATAATGATTGTATAGGTACTAAATTTTTAAATGTAAGTAACTTCTTAGCCTTAAATAATTTTTCTTTCTTTCTTTCTTTTAGCCTCGAAACGAACGACAAGCTGACGAACGGAGACGACCCGGAGGCAGAGAGGCTGCGCCTGCGCAAGGACCTCGCCGACGCGCGCCGAGCCAAACAGACCGCGGAAGAAAATGTTCACAAGTGAGTTGTACCTTTATTTAGGATGCATAGAAATACAGGGAAAACGACATCAATTCAATTGATTTTATAAAAACGGGAATTACTCACGTATAATTATTATTATAGATATAGATGAGCAGCTTAGATGCTGATATGTCTATGTCACAGTGTTGGAAGGTACAGTCATTGTTTATTTCTTGTCATCTCTAGTTTATTTGTGCGTAACCAGTGTCAAGTCTGTTTTTAAAGCAGTTTGGTATTACGTACCAATACCAAACTGCTTTATAAACAGATTTGACTCTGACACTCCTCGTGAAAAAGACTGCTCTTGTCGTGGTCGAAACGTCGAGAGTGTTTAAACTCCTTAGTTAATACGAGAGTAATTCCCGTTGTTATAAAATGATTGGTGTACCTCACGAAAATGTTAAAAGTGAATCAGTTCAATTGATTAATCATTGAATAAATCGTTTATTTGATTGGGTTGATTAAAACATAAAACGGGTATTGTAAAAAAAAATATTAATACAATTTGTTGCAAACTCCGTGTAAAAAAAATCGTTTTATGTTTTATTTAGATTTGTATGTTGATTAGTTATATTTTAACTTTAGTTTGTATCCCCTTAACCTAGTGGTTTTTGGGATAAATCTTTTAATTTACGGTCAATGAAGTAGAAAAATCCATGTTTTTTTTGCCCCAAATGTAAACTCCACCACTAAAAAAAATATTTTAAAATAAAAGTTTGCGCTTCTTTTTCATGGATTTTCCTACTTAATATTCTGGATAACGGTTACACCTAAGTTAGTAATTAAAATGGATGCACGAAAATATTGTGGTGTGGGTTGCGTGCGGTCTATAAAATTATTGTACAAAATTTTGTTAAAAGTAAATGGTAGGATTTGGGTCTTATTTTTTTTGTTTCTTTTTATTTTTGTAGTATAAAAGGTGAAGGTCTTCAATTCTGTCAAACTTACTAAATGTAGCTTTGCACACTGTAGTTACAACTATGGGTTTGTACGGAACTATCATATTCTTACTCTATTATTCTTGGAAAACGTACGTTATATTGGCTGTAGATTTGACGCTAAACAGCACGGTTTTTTCGTGATTCAAGTCAATTAGATTCAAAAGCGTGGAACACTCTTGCACAGTTGGCTGTAGAGGCTTAACAGTGCACGTCAGTTGATATGGCATTTACCTAGAAAAATCTATATTTCAATTGTAGAACATGTATTTAGTAGTTAGCTTTCTAGCATTCTGAAGACAAATCGTACGCTCGTCGGGTTTTGTTGATCGGATAGAATATAGCGTCGAATATGTTATTTAAATGTTATTCTCATTTTGGGAATTTTCAGAGATAATGGGGAGAAATCGTTCGAGTAGTAAGTACTGAAGATTTCAATGGGTTTTGCTTGATAATAAAACAATTCATATATATTTTAATTTCATTGTAATTAGATAATGAAGATTTAAATGGGTTTTGCTTGATAATAAAACAATTCATATATTTTAATTTCATTGTATAGGATAGCTGTAGTCATTATTATATCAAACTTCATAAACTGACCATAGCTATATAACATACTCGTATTATTAATACGTGCATCTGTAAAAATAACGTGCGTTAACTGGCATTGGGTAGAATTCACATTAATACAGATGATCAACAAAAACCGTCAGTAAAAGAAATGTTGCACGCCGAACCTCGTGTTGCAGACTGGAACGGCTGGTAACCCAGCTGCGTTGCGCGAAGTTCAACGGGCACGCGCACGGGCCCGACTCTCTCCCGAGCGAGCCCGAACACGAGCCGAACACACGAATCCGACGCTCCAGCCTCAATTCCTCCAACTCGACGGTCGTATTCGGCCCCGTAACCGACTTGTAGCGATCGCTCTACAGACATCTCGTCTGGCCTATCGCCGCAGACTTGTTCTGGTCTTCTATCTATAAGGTTTTTAAGTGATTGTGGATCTCTTGGACCCCTAAGACTCAAAATTTTAGGCTAACATGTGACATTTCTGATTAACAAGTATTATTGTGGTTGTATTAACTAACAGATGGAACTATTGTCAAACGATTTTACTAAAGTGCGCGCCACCACTGAAGTCTACAGTATTAGACACGTTAATATCTAGGCAAGCAGCGCCACGTCTAACGGACTTGAGTGGCGGCGTGAAGTCTTTTTCTAACTTTCAGCGTCTAATCGCGTATACTTAACGTGCCATGTTGTAAGCCACGTCCTATACTAAGCTCTTTGTGATTGTGACTAACAATGTTAAATGTAGTGTCCAGAACTTTTTTGTTGTTCAAATGTGTGCTTAAATTTTGATTTGTTTTAGGAAATGGTTCTTTTCGGTGTAGTTTTGCTTCAGCGCTACTTGTGCTACAATTTTGACGTCGAATCTCACCGAATGTTTAATCATTTTGTAATGTGTATTTTAAAAGGTTTTTAACAGTTATCTATAAATATAAAAAATGTGATTGACTGGTCTTGTACCTAATAATAGATGTTGTCTACACTAAGCTCAATATTGTAAGTGCTATTCGCTTTACTGTTGTTACACCTATGTATATTTTCCATCCCCGTCCTTATAATACAAATTCTTAAAAAATAATAGTAATTTACAATCAGCTTTATGGCATTTTTAATGCTATGTGATGTTTAGTTTGCTCAGAATAATTGCTGATTTTGTGTTCCAATCGTATTTAAGTAAATTATGATTGACCTCAAATCTCACGCAAGTAATTTGATATTATGGTGCTAGAAAAAATACTGCTCACATTGCCTTTAAGATAAACATTACATGCTGTTCTTCGCAGCTTTTTATCATAGCTGAATCTAAAATACCCATATTTAGATATATCGTAAAGAAACAATGGTTGAAAATAACACGAATATGCAAATCATACAAAATCATAGTTTATTAATTTATGTAAACCAATTTTAACAGTGTTCGGCTTTTAAGAGTTGTTTTTGTAATCCTAATGTAGGTAAACTATAATCATTTGATTGTTGACATTTTAAATTTGCACACAATTCGATTTTAACACGTATAGTGTAGCTGTGTTGTATGACTGCTAATTAAAAATAAATGCGTTTGTTTGTGTGTACTAAATGACAATAGATTTAAGTAGCTATGACACAGTCTTATTATGTCATATTTTTATTAAAGTGTTATATCATATTGATATAGAAAAGGTCAGTTCAGACTTTTTAACAATTTCAATTATATGATACTAAACTTATACATCTACAAACAGTGAATATTTTTACAAAAAGAAGTTAATTTGTAGCATACTATGCTAAAGTGAATATTTTAAAGAATAAAAATCACTGGAGTATAGATTTTTTAAAGAATTCGACGTGTTTGTGATATTAAACAATTTCTTATTGATTTTTTTGTGTTCGTCTTACTACTTCTTAAATCTTATTTTCATTTATTGTTATAATGGATAGTTACAATGATTATTTTGAATTTATTTATTTAATGTTGTGTTCATTTAGTGTTTCATTTAATTAATTGTGGTATTTAGTTTTTTTTAGTTTGTGGTTGGGATGGGCTTGGCCTAAATATTTACTACCGATCAAGAAAATTATTAATATATGATATTCTTTTTTCATGGTATAGACTGAATTATATTAGACACTAACACATAAGTAACATACCAAATTGAATTTATCACTAATTTCTTTAAACATTTTTAAGAATATCTAATAATGTAAGTATAATTAAAATAAATAAAACTTAAATATTCACGACGTTACTTTATTGACAGTTCATAGACAAGAGAGCAGTGTTACCACAGAAAACTTAAAACTAGTGTTGTGACAATCGTACGTTGTAATGTGTTTTCTGTGAGTTATAAATATAAATAAATATATCGGTAAAAAGGAACAAAATTATTACTACAATATCTTAGTAATAAAATAAGTCATAACGTTTTGGAATTGATCACATTGTACTTATTGGGCCTAAGAGTAGAATAGCTAGAAATGTTTGTATTTCCTTAATTATATTATGATAATCATTTTATTTTAATATTAACCACTTCAGATTTTATAAAAGTAAATATAGTAGATTATTAAATAAATATTTTAACCATTTATTTCATAATTCTTCGGACGATTCATTAATGATGATTTTAATAGTAACAATTTTATTGATTTTATCGATAAAAAACTTTCTTTGGTTAGTTATTCAAAACTAAAAATGCATGTTTTACGCAGAAATCATAAAATCTTCGGATGATTTAATTTTTGTGTGAGTTTTTCTAGTTTTATTACTTAAAATGAATACTTTTATGTTCACTGATATAACATAATATTTATGTAAAAGCTAGGACATTTAGTATATAGTCAATTTGAAAATATTGTAAAAACTGTCGTGTCGTGGTTTTATGAAATCGTATTGGAATAAATGGAAGAAGGTGATCAGTTTTCTGGCAGTGTTGGTCCTAAAGATGTCCCACATATTGGGACAAACAGGTTCGTGATCTTCAAGTTTATTCCAATATGATAGAAAATATGATTTTGGTGTGCAAAATTTGCATTCATTAAATAATCTTAGCAATATCTATATTTAAGAATAACGGTGCCTTAAATAATTGTAACTGGTCCGCCCATAGATAATTGCTGTAAAACTGCTTTGATTCCATAGAATTGTTATCAAATAAGGTTTTTAGATATCTTTGTAGCCAAATAATAGTTGATAATAATTATCGCAGAATTTTCTATTTGAAACTGTTATTATTTTTGCTTTCTTAATGCAAATATTCAAAGCAAATTTTAACAAAAAGGTTTTGATTTCAATATTAAATAAGTAAGTATTCAAAAAGTGTGTCACTCGCTGAAAATGCGCAATATTATAAATTATAATTCAAGTAATATTGTATATTTATATAACATCACGAATACAATATTACCTGCACAGTCATAATCATTTAAATCAAAAATATATGTGTAACTTTTCCAGAACATGGTGAATGAAAAGCAGACAAAACCAGTTAGAATATAATAAAAGTTTTTAATCTATTTGAATTAAGTATACCTATATATGAAAAGTAGATGTTATTTTAAAACCTATTAGTACATTCTTACCGAACAAAGCCAAGTACCTTCTAATTAACCTACCTAAAATTGTAATACTCATAACTTTATTTTAAATACATTATTCACATTGTTTTTATTGTATAGATATTAATTATCTAATTGAAATATTAAGATTATGACGGTTTAATAAATGTATAATCAATCATTTTAAATGTCTTTTATTATGTTATTCCCATACGCACTTAATTATCTTTTATAAAAAAAATCATCAAATGGTAACATGATTTTTTTTTATTGAAGTTCAATATACATTCTGTCGCTATTTCGCTATATATTGCGAGTTGCGACATAATTTTGAGGCTACATTCCTTGCAATTTTTACTAGGTACTAAAAACAAAACTAAAAATCAAAAATAGAAAACTTTTATGTACTAGGGTCGCAAGTCAAATTCCCATCACGCTTAATTGCCATATTGTAAAGCTTTTTAGGTAAATAATTGTTATGCGTTAATAATGAGTTCAATTACATTTTAACCCCTGCCCGGAACCAATTTATTCAAGAGTAAAACAACACAGAATGTTTTCGTATATTCGTATGTTTTGTTCGTATTGAGGTCGCGTGGCGGCGCGTGCTCGCGTGAGGGAACATCCTGCGACACGTCACTGTGGGAAAGTGAGGTGATGCTCATTTTTTACTCATTACGTATAATCATCATGATCATTATCATGATTTCAGCCATCGGACGTCCACTGCTGGACATAGGCCTCCCTATATGACTTTTACGTGGACATACTGTTGTTCTTGCTGTATAATATTAAGATCTTTTGTACCTACACAGTTTAAACAATAAACAAACTTCATTTCATTCCAGTTATTACGGTCGGATGTAACTTACATCCATCGTGAATCGGCAGCTTTTACACGATCATCTGTCCGTCTTGTTGGTGGATTTTTCTCATGAAAAATTATGTTCTCTAAAAATACGTGCTGTAGGTATGGTTGAAAACGAACATGGTGTGGAAACCGGCTATTGAAAAGTTTTAAGGTCATGTGTCATTTACCAACCCGCACTTGGCCAGGCCTAATCTCCCGTCACGAGGGAAGTCCCCGTGTCCCAGCAGTGGTAGAGTAAGTAGGGGTGATGATGATGATACTAATCGGGTTGGATGAACTCTACGGGAAGTTCTACCTATTCACCCTGTCTTTTGCTATCGACCGCGTTTAAGTAATTTGAATAATTGTAAAAACTGGAATAATATCGACTATTACGGGAATATGATGGTTTACGCAGACATACTAATAAAATATGCATTTGACCGCACAGCGACAAATTGAACACGAATCAATCGCGGTTATCGAATTCTTTTAGAACATTCGGTCGGTGCGACTGGCTGTTATCAAAGTCGTGTTGTTTTCTGGTTAACGATTTAAGTTATTTTAGTATTTCAATTTATCTTTTAATTTATTTATGTAGCTATAAATAAATAATATAATAATATAAAGCATGAAAATTTAAGTAGGTACTTTTCGAAACATGCTGTTGTGCTTTTGTTTGGACGTTTCCATAAAATGTTACCTTCTTGGGTATTTTATTATAGTGCATGGAGTGAATTTTCGTTCTTTCTCAATAAATGAAGTTCAGTATTTTAATTATTTTTCATGTGCCTATATCTATATGTTATAACTTTTGGTAGTTCCACCACGCTCCATGAAAAAAGAAAAGAAAGAAAATTAGTTTATTCAAAAATGTTTAGCTTACATATAGGTACATACAAAATAAATTAAATATAATAACACAATCAGTGCTTGTAAACTAAACATTATGAATTGGTCACTGACTCAGCATTGAGTTGGTTACCAGAAATCCAGCAACCAACGCTGATCTTCCGTCAGTGCCAATTTCTTTGACGTTACGGAACACCACCTTGACTTGACCATACAACTACAACTGAAAATTACAACTACAATAATAATAAACTTATATGCAAAATCGTTACAAATAAAACTAATTATATTATATATATATACTATTACTATAAAGACTGTTTGTTTGTAACAATATTATATTAATTTATTTATATACATCCAAACTGAAACTACTGATTACTACTGAACTTATTTATATACATGAATGTGCTCTATGGGAAATGCTTCCGCGAGCATTGTATTTTTTAGTGTGTTGTGATCGTTGGTTTATCGTATCGTAAGGTTGTAAGGCGTTTTCCACAGACAGACGGACAGATACCTACTGACCACCGCTAAAAAGCACGACCTCATTACCATGTATGAATTAATCACACTTGTCGATGTCTAGTGATGTGAATGTGATGGGTTGTCGACGAAATATATGATCGATAAAAATCGTTCCAGAATCGAATTGACGCTGTTGTCACCAATGTAAGGGCAGGTTGGTTTAGAACTTATGATACATCTTCGGATAGCGACACTGAATTTACTACAATTGAACAATTTGATGGTAATAACGACCAGGCTATCAATCCAAGAGTAGGTAACTGTTTTAATAATTTTACATGTAGGTACAGCTTTTGCGTTTATTAGAAATGATATGTTTTTAGATACAAATTTTGTAGGTACCTACTGCAAATTTACTTTTCTATTGGCAATTCTGACATAATAAATCTGAATTCTGAAAATACCTAAGTACCTAGATTGGGAAATTTATCGATAACATTAACCAGATTTATCGATAGAGCACCTCTCTATCCATGAATATTGTACGTCGCAATTTGACTAATTTGATTATAGCCCCACCTGCGCGGTCAAACCACTGCGGAGCGATGGCAAGTGCTTTGATGCATGTGTGGTCAACTTTACTATAAGTAGTACAATATTACTTTACTTGAACTTTCATCATCATTTTGGCCATCGAAGACTTTATGCAATAACCTAATACACGCTCAACTTTATAGGTTTTTTTGGAATCTTTGTATACCTACTAATATTATAAAAGACTAGATTTGGCAAATTGCTGCGCGTATCAAAGCGATGTTTTCTTTTGCTCTTAGCGCTTCTATGCATCTTAGTCGATTTGGCTCTTCCACGGTAGTAACTTAAGTAATATATCCCAATGTTACCTACTTATGTCGGCATTACACTAATAGTAACTGTACTTAATTCCTTTATACCTCAGAACAAACTGCTTTTACATATGGCGGAGGGATCCATACTCAACGGAAGTGAGTGTGCATTTGCGCAATATGGACACGCGTACCACACCTGTCACGCCCTAAATTCTCTAATTCTAATTATATTTTAAACTAGCTTTTGTGCACGGGTTTATTCGGGTGGTTGTATGGTATTAACAAGAAACAATGTTTAGTCCTCTGTCCTACCAATACACACAAGTCTTGTTAGTTTTAAGTATCGACAAAATTTGGAGTAGGTAATACGTTGATACCAGTACATTTGGACAATTCACACAGTAACATCAAGCCCCGTGGTAAGCTTGAAGCTTGTGTTACGGGTGCTAGATTTCTGATATAAGTACTTAATATAAAATAAATACATAGAAATATATATTTTTATACATATGTAACCCAGACACTCGGAACAAATATTTGCAGATCGTACAAATATGTACCTACCTACAATAATAAGTTCAATATGAAAGAATCAACTAATACAATAAAGTTTTAATTGTAGTTTTTGCTTAGTGTTGCGGCCTTGTAAGGCCATTCAGAAACAGATTCATTAATAAACAACTCTAAATCAATAGAAAAACGTGATTTCATTCGTGTGTTATCTCAATCAGACGTCTTTTATACCGCAACAACCCCTATCGTTTAACGCTTAACCACCTATCTGCTTTGTGCACACTTATCTAATCAATCATACACCCTCTAACGTCCGACAAATTACATACTGGCAACACTAAAAATGCTCTGTCAGAATGACAATGCAACACGGTGTTGATGGTCGGTCCGGCAAATGAGGACAGGCGCGTGTCCCAGAGAATAATAAAATAATGCAATAGGTGGTATATAAATTAATGTTGCAATCTCTTTTACTGGCCTTCTAATATTTTTGCATTGTTTTATATTTTACATTTAAATTGTTATCCAGTTTCCAATTCCAAAAAAAAATAGAAAAGAGCGAGAATAAGTCTGTCTGACAATTTATAAAAATAAATATATTTCATTTCATTTCATTTGTATGTAACAGACACTGACAAGTCACAATTCGCAAGCGCAACGTCATAAACAAGAATTGAACTGAATTTCATAGTTGACATCAGGAATTGGCTTTAAGTTTAAAGGAGCAACTGGACTGGACGTCATATAAAGATTTTCAACCGTGTATAAAACTAACGGTTCCCGCGTATTTCCTACCCTCAAAATCAGCGGAAGCTCGGACGCGCGTATGATAATTTTATTATTATAAGTATTTTAATGCGAGGGATGCTCATGGGAAGAGGGTGGCAGGTAAGGGATGAACTAATGCGTTTAATGAGTGATTTTTGTTGCCAGGTGCTAGTTAGCGAGGAATGATGTGGCAAAGTTCGATCATAAAAATGTAGAGGTAAAAGCAATCCATATTGGACGATGGACGACCTCTGTGGCGTAGCGGGCAAAGGTCTGCCTGCGACGCACAAAGCTGCGATTCCCGTCTCGGGACAAAAATTTGTACAATCTGCCAAGATTTGTTTCTATACTAATATTGTAAAGCTGAAGGGTTTATTTGTTCGTAATCTCATGAACCGCTGGTCGATTTGCAAAAATCAAATATTTAAAAGTTACCAGGATTCAATTAAGAGTGTCTCAAATTAGGTAAGTAGGTACTTATTATTTTGTTCTTTTATTTTCGATTTGTGATTTGTGTCAGAATTTTTCTCGGAATAACGATTCTAAAATTCAATCTTTAAAAACCAATATTATAAAAAATAATTCCTAATTGGAAAAACATAATTCAAAATTGGAACAGAGGGTGATTAGGGTGAAATATTGCGCGGGAACAAGGAGGTTCGTAAAAAGCGTGCGAGTTTCGTTCAGAAACCGGTCATCCGTGGCGTTCCAAGTGGCCGGTCGCCAGACACGCGCTTGTCTATTTGGATTTAATTTAATTAATTGAAGTTGTGACGAATATACACAAGTATTAGGGTGCTATAATTATTATCTCTGGGTAGTTTATTTATTGAAGTGTTTGAGCTGCTTTGATCATTTTGGTTTCTTTATTGAGTCCGTGTGAATTAAGTTTTTTATAAAAAATATTCTACCTTCCTTAACTTTAAACCCTAAAATAGTTATTTAATTTAAATGTATAACTCTTCATTGTGTGCACATTTACGCTATACAATGTGTACAAGTTTTACACCACTGACTCCTAGCCTACAAACATACTTGTGTCCCGGGATTACCGATAAAGGTACGTTCCCAGGCGCCCCCGGCACTTCTCTCGGATTACCCGCCCGCGGCTTTTCCCGGCCCGATCAGCGCAATAATTAACTTATCATTCAATAACCGCTGATTTTGATTTAAAGATACGAAGAAAATCAATTATTTGCATAAAACCTACGTATGTGGTTAAGCATGCAGATATCTTAAGGTAGGTAATCAGGTACCTACTACATGTTTTGCCAATACTGGCGTGCAAATGTGAGTTAGTTATATAGTTTTCTTGGTATTATCATTAACTTATGCTGGACAATATTCACACACCTACTCTATTCTACTTAGTTATCATTATCATCATGACAGTATCATTTTTAACAAAAACATTAATTTCTCCATTAATTTAAAAAATTATGTTCTCTAAAAATACGTGCTGTAGGTATGGTTGAAAACGAACATGGTGTGGAAACCGGCTATTGAAAAGTTTTAAGGTCATGTGTCATTTACCAACCCGCACTTGGCCAGGCCTAATCTCCCGTCACGAGGGAAGTCCCCGTGTCCCAGCAGTGGTAGAGTAAGTAGGGGTGATGATGATGATACTAATCGGGTTGGATGAACTCTACGGGAAGTTCTACCTATTCACCCTGTCTTTTGCTATCGACCGCGTTTAAGTAATTTGAATAATTGTAAAAACTGGAATAATATCGACTATTACGGGAATATGATGGTTTACGCAGACATACTAATAAAATATGCATTTGACCGCACAGCGACAAATTGAACACGAATCAATCGCGGTTATCGAATTCTTTTAGAACATTCGGTCGGTGCGACTGGCTGTTATCAAAGTCGTGTTGTTTTCTGGTTAACGATTTAAGTTATTTTAGTATTTCAATTTATCTTTTAATTTATTTATGTAGCTATAAATAAATAATATAATAATATAAAGCATGAAAATTTAAGTAGGTACTTTTCGAAACATGCTGTTGTGCTTTTGTTTGGACGTTTCCATAAAATGTTACCTTCTTGGGTATTTTATTATAGTGCATGGAGTGAATTTTCGTTCTTTCTCAATAAATGAAGTTCAGTATTTTAATTATTTTTCATGTGCCTATATCTATATGTTATAACTTTTGGTAGTTCCACCACGCTCCATGAAAAAAGAAAAGAAAGAAAATTAGTTTATTCAAAAATGTTTAGCTTACATATAGGTACATACAAAATAAATTAAATATAATAACACAATCAGTGCTTGTAAACTAAACATTATGAATTGGTCACTGACTCAGCATTGAGTTGGTTACCAGAAATCCAGCAACCAACGCTGATCTTCCGTCAGTGCCAATTTCTTTGACGTTACGGAACACCACCTTGACTTGACCATACAACTACAACTGAAAATTACAACTACAATAATAATAAACTTATATGCAAAATCGTTACAAATAAAACTAATTATATTATATATATATACTATTACTATAAAGACTGTTTGTTTGTAACAATATTATATTAATTTATTTATATACATCCAAACTGAAACTACTGATTACTACTGAACTTATTTATATACATGAATGTGCTCTATGGGAAATGCTTCCGCGAGCATTGTATTTTTTAGTGTGTTGTGATCGTTGGTTTATCGTATCGTAAGGTTGTAAGGCGTTTTCCACAGACAGACGGACAGATACCTACTGACCACCGCTAAAAAGCACGACCTCATTACCATGTATGAATTAATCACACTTGTCGATGTCTAGTGATGTGAATGTGATGGGTTGTCGACGAAATATATGATCGATAAAAATCGTTCCAGAATCGAATTGACGCTGTTGTCACCAATGTAAGGGCAGGTTGGTTTAGAACTTATGATACATCTTCGGATAGCGACACTGAATTTACTACAATTGAACAATTTGATGGTAATAACGACCAGGCTATCAATCCAAGAGTAGGTAACTGTTTTAATAATTTTACATGTAGGTACAGCTTTTGCGTTTATTAGAAATGATATGTTTTTAGATACAAATTTTGTAGGTACCTACTGCAAATTTACTTTTCTATTGGCAATTCTGACATAATAAATCTGAATTCTGAAAATACCTAAGTACCTAGATTGGGAAATTTATCGATAACATTAACCAGATTTATCGATAGAGCACCTCTCTATCCATGAATATTGTACGTCGCAATTTGACTAATTTGATTATAGCCCCACCTGCGCGGTCAAACCACTGCGGAGCGATGGCAAGTGCTTTGATGCATGTGTGGTCAACTTTACTATAAGTAGTACAATATTACTTTACTTGAACTTTCATCATCATTTTGGCCATCGAAGACTTTATGCAATAACCTAATACACGCTCAACTTTATAGGTTTTTTTGGAATCTTTGTATACCTACTAATATTATAAAAGACTAGATTTGGCAAATTGCTGCGCGTATCAAAGCGATGTTTTCTTTTGCTCTTAGCGCTTCTATGCATCTTAGTCGATTTGGCTCTTCCACGGTAGTAACTTAAGTAATATATCCCAATGTTACCTACTTATGTCGGCATTACACTAATAGTAACTGTACTTAATTCCTTTATACCTCAGAACAAACTGCTTTTACATATGGCGGAGGGATCCATACTCAACGGAAGTGAGTGTGCATTTGCGCAATATGGACACGCGTACCACACCTGTCACGCCCTAAATTCTCTAATTCTAATTATATTTTAAACTAGCTTTTGTGCACGGGTTTATTCGGGTGGTTGTATGGTATTAACAAGAAACAATGTTTAGTCCTCTGTCCTACCAATACACACAAGTCTTGTTAGTTTTAAGTATCGACAAAATTTGGAGTAGGTAATACGTTGATACCAGTACATTTGGACAATTCACACAGTAACATCAAGCCCCGTGGTAAGCTTGAAGCTTGTGTTACGGGTGCTAGATTTCTGATATAAGTACTTAATATAAAATAAATACATAGAAATATATATTTTTATACATATGTAACCCAGACACTCGGAACAAATATTTGCAGATCGTACAAATATGTACCTACCTACAATAATAAGTTCAATATGAAAGAATCAACTAATACAATAAAGTTTTAATTGTAGTTTTTGCTTAGTGTTGCGGCCTTGTAAGGCCATTCAGAAACAGATTCATTAATAAACAACTCTAAATCAATAGAAAAACGTGATTTCATTCGTGTGTTATCTCAATCAGACGTCTTTTATACCGCAACAACCCCTATCGTTTAACGCTTAACCACCTATCTGCTTTGTGCACACTTATCTAATCAATCATACACCCTCTAACGTCCGACAAATTACATACTGGCAACACTAAAAATGCTCTGTCAGAATGACAATGCAACACGGTGTTGATGGTCGGTCCGGCAAATGAGGACAGGCGCGTGTCCCAGAGAATAATAAAATAATGCAATAGGTGGTATATAAATTAATGTTGCAATCTCTTTTACTGGCCTTCTAATATTTTTGCATTGTTTTATATTTTACATTTAAATTGTTATCCAGTTTCCAATTCCAAAAAAAAATAGAAAAGAGCGAGAATAAGTCTGTCTGACAATTTATAAAAATAAATATATTTCATTTCATTTCATTTGTATGTAACAGACACTGACAAGTCACAATTCGCAAGCGCAACGTCATAAACAAGAATTGAACTGAATTTCATAGTTGACATCAGGAATTGGCTTTAAGTTTAAAGGAGCAACTGGACTGGACGTCATATAAAGATTTTCAACCGTGTATAAAACTAACGGTTCCCGCGTATTTCCTACCCTCAAAATCAGCGGAAGCTCGGACGCGCGTATGATAATTTTATTATTATAAGTATTTTAATGCGAGGGATGCTCATGGGAAGAGGGTGGCAGGTAAGGGATGAACTAATGCGTTTAATGAGTGATTTTTGTTGCCAGGTGCTAGTTAGCGAGGAATGATGTGGCAAAGTTCGATCATAAAAATGTAGAGGTAAAAGCAATCCATATTGGACGATGGACGACCTCTGTGGCGTAGCGGGCAAAGGTCTGCCTGCGACGCACAAAGCTGCGATTCCCGTCTCGGGACAAAAATTTGTACAATCTGCCAAGATTTGTTTCTATACTAATATTGTAAAGCTGAAGGGTTTATTTGTTCGTAATCTCATGAACCGCTGGTCGATTTGCAAAAATCAAATATTTAAAAGTTACCAGGATTCAATTAAGAGTGTCTCAAATTAGGTAAGTAGGTACTTATTATTTTGTTCTTTTATTTTCGATTTGTGATTTGTGTCAGAATTTTTCTCGGAATAACGATTCTAAAATTCAATCTTTAAAAACCAATATTATAAAAAATAATTCCTAATTGGAAAAACATAATTCAAAATTGGAACAGAGGGTGATTAGGGTGAAATATTGCGCGGGAACAAGGAGGTTCGTAAAAAGCGTGCGAGTTTCGTTCAGAAACCGGTCATCCGTGGCGTTCCAAGTGGCCGGTCGCCAGACACGCGCTTGTCTATTTGGATTTAATTTAATTAATTGAAGTTGTGACGAATATACACAAGTATTAGGGTGCTATAATTATTATCTCTGGGTAGTTTATTTATTGAAGTGTTTGAGCTGCTTTGATCATTTTGGTTTCTTTATTGAGTCCGTGTGAATTAAGTTTTTTATAAAAAATATTCTACCTTCCTTAACTTTAAACCCTAAAATAGTTATTTAATTTAAATGTATAACTCTTCATTGTGTGCACTGGTATTCATAGAATTATACAAGGATATGCTGTGTGGTGCTGGCCTAAGAATTGAACCAGCTTGGCTTTTTCCCTGGCCGTGGATGCTATTAAATCAACTTAAATCTGTCAATATTTTGATTCATCTGATTTCCTAAAAAAGAACACAAAACCACCGGTGGTGATACGTGACCACCTTCTCACAAAAAATGATATTTCGTCCAAAAACGCAAAGTCATGTGATTTTCGACGAGTCCACAGAGTGGCCAAAGAAGACCACCCACGTCTGTTTACTCTATGCCCCTGTTTAATTGTCTATGCAAACATTGATTAGGAGGCTTTTTAGCCGACTTCGCGGGTTTTTTATTCTTGTAGGACTTTACGTGTAGGGGCAGGTCATTATGCTTTTTAAGGGTTAAGTCTTGGTTTGTTTCTTTGTAATTTAAATTTAGAATGTTTGTCTTGGTTTCATTAGTTAAAATTTAATTGTTCATAACGATAGAATGAAATAAAAAGAAATTGCACTTACAAATTGGCTCCGATTTAGTCATATGACTGAAAAACAAGCGATAAAGTCCTGTTATAACATAATTCATGCGATATAAATCCATGAATACCCATAATGAACAGTAGCTAGATAAAAGTTCACACTATCCCACACAAGCACCTTGTTAGAGACTGGAATAAAAACAGTGCGGGGGAGGCATAATAATTAAAGGGAGGTCCGGTAGCGCTAAGTGCCTCTTCTGTGGAGTAACGACTAAAGGTAGCATTCTGTTCCTAGCGACCAAGACGCGCGACCAGACGAACACGCGAGCATTGTCGAGGAGCTGTTCTCTGAACACGTCCAACATCGCGACGCGGTCACGGCATTTGTTTGTGTTCCAATGTATATATCTGTGGTTCCAATGCATACCTACTAAGCTGTAGGTCGCGCGATTCAGTCGCCAAGTGTCGCTGTCGCGCGTGTAGGTTGCTATGAATGAATGTTACCTTAATTGTCTGTGTGTACCGGCGAACGGCATGTTGGAATGAGATAAACGCAACAGACCCTAGATTTAAAATTCATTAACATTGACATTACCACAAACCATACGCATATTGAGCATGGGTTTCTTATTATCATCAGTCTGCTCAATGTAATTATGATATTACCGCCGTTGTTTTTTTAAGAATTTTGATTTTCATTAATTTAATATCAGTTTTCATAATGTAGGTAAATCTACTAATAAAAAAAAACATTTAATAATTAACTATCCAAATAATAAATAACTGAATCTGACTCTATTACCAGCGAGCGGACAGACCACCCGCATTAAGAACCCTTGTACTAAAGCCTCTATGAGTAGAACCTCCGAATCTACGGAACTAACCATAATGCAAATCTGTAGCTTATCTATAGGTATCTATGTATCTATTAAATAAAAACCAATGCCACTTTTCGTTATAATTTTATAACTCAAGAACGGCTGTGCTGATTAAGGTGTGTATCATTATATTTATTTATTTATAACCCATATAAAAAAATATGAAAACCTTTCCATTCCATCGCCTGACCCTAAAACTAACTAGTTAACTACCTATGTTAGTTAGCTATGAAAATTTTTTTTGGAGAATATAGTAAGTCAGCGTTTGGTTGAAAGTTTAGAACAGATTGTTTCAAAGTAACGCCTGAATTGATTATTTAATATAAATTTTCTCATTAATTTACTGTATACAATCTCCAATAAAGGACCAGATATAATCCCCACAAAGACCTAATAAAATCCCCATTACAACCATTCTTTATCAACCCTTAAACAATAGAGCACAGACCCGAGGGTGGGGTTTTACTACAAGTTTTAATATAGAAGATTAGTGGAGCCTACCCGTAGGGTTACCACAAATTAATTCCTTATTACGACTACTAAATATTCCAATCTAGCAGCCCTTGGCTTTATCGCTAGTCTAAGAGCCGATAGCGAAATTAATGTTATATCTATTATATCTTATTTGAATGCCTAATCAAAGTAAATTTAGAGGTAAGTCATTTAAATCTTATTGTGATATTATAAGTAGGTGTTCTGATTAATTAAATATTGTTTCGACGGATTTGAAGAGAACATAATTAGGTACCTTTTTCACAAAAAATGTTTTAATTATTTATTAATCGGAGACTTACTTGCATCAGTGAATTATTCAATTTTTTACGTATAATTCAAGTCCAGTTATTGACTGTTTGGCATAATAAAGAGCTGTATAATATTTCCATACACATTTTTACACTACCTCTCGCACTCTAGCAGATGTCCACCATTTACGCTATACAATGTGTACAAGTTTTACACCACTGACTCCTAGCCTACAAACATACTTGTGTCCCGGGATTACCGATAAAGGTACGTTCCCAGGCGCCCCCGGCACTTCTCTCGGATTACCCGCCCGCGGCTTTTCCCGGCCCGATCAGCGCAATAATTAACTTATCATTCAATAACCGCTGATTTTGATTTAAAGATACGAAGAAAATCAATTATTTGCATAAAACCTACGTATGTGGTTAAGCATGCAGATATCTTAAGGTAGGTAATCAGGTACCTACTACATGTTTTGCCAATACTGGCGTGCAAATGTGAGTTAGTTATATAGTTTTCTTGGTATTATCATTAACTTATGCTGGACAATATTCACACACCTACTCTATTCTACTTAGTTATCATTATCATCATGACAGTATCATTTTTAACAAAAACATTAATTTCTCCATTAATTTAGCTTAGAGTCTGTCTAACGAAAGCTGGCACTGGGCATTTTTGCGAAACTTTTCACATGGCAATACATCATGTGTTTCCACCTACGGACATTATGCTCTATAACGGGGTAAAGTCAGGGTGATAAAAAATAATAATACTTGCTAACGAATTATAGTTCACTTTAATGAACACAAGAAGTAATTCTTTAATTTTTTATAAATCATAAATCGGATAAATATACAATTACGTGTGGTACATCCATAAAAATTTGACTTTAAAAGATTAGGGAAAATTGGTCTCGGTGTGTGGCAATACTATTCCTTGATGTTTTGGTGGATATTAAAAATACATTTTGAGAATTTTGCGTGTTAAAATGCCTCAAACAATCAACGGTAGCGAGCGAAGGCTGTTATTCTGTATGATATCTAAGTATCAGGAGAAGCAGCAGGAAAAAGAAGCTGAATTTCTGCAGAAACAGGATTGTTTACATAATGTGGTTGATTTCCTAAGTTTGTAGTGCACAAACATTTTGATACTTTGATCCCATTTTTGTGGTTCTCGACTTTTATTTTCTTTTTATAATACTGTTGCCTTCTTTTATGATAGCTAAATAGCATTACTACATATTTGGAAAAAGAAACATTTTATTGAAGTAAATTTATGAATTATGATTCAAAATTCTGATTTTGATTACGATGAATAAAAAAAAACTTAAATAATTGAGACTTTTATTTATTACTTACACTAAGATATTTCTAAGATGCACCCTAGGCGTGTAGGTAATCTGAAGAATATTACTTGTTTATATCGGAGTAAAAAAAATATGTAAGGATATTTATTTAGAATAATAGAAAAGTATCAAATTATGTTATTCCAAGTTATCACATTATTTAATGTATTGCCATACTAAATTTTTTTGAATTTGCCGGGGTTTTTCAGGGCCATCTTTCGTTAGACAAACTATAGTTCACATTCGTCCGGAACGTTTTTCATAAATTATTAAAAAGTTAATTTACGTCCTGCATTCCGATTGTTGGCCGCATTTTTATACAGGTTGATTACAAAATCTCCGTGTCAAGTTTATCATATCAGGTAGTCTTATATAAAATACTGCTTAAATAAAAAACACTTATTAAAAATATCCACATTTTTTCACCCACCACAATACTCAACCACATTGAACGATCCAAACGTGAAATCCCCTCAAAGCATCGCGGCACAACTTTAATTGTTTCCCAAGTGCGCGCACGCTGCCCCGAACTGTGGGAACTCGCGATGGCCCTTCACTCGAGTGCGCTTAGGAATAGCGATGCTGAATATTTAATGCATCGGTTATTTTGTGCTTCTAAATTCAAATTAATTTACCATTTTTATCGTTTATTTGAATTTTTAGACCACGGATCGGAAAACGCAGCGTTGGGCGTCCACCAACAAGGTGGACTGATGATTTGGTGAAGACGGTCGGCTCGCGGTGGATGCAGGCTGCGAGCGACCGTAATGACTGGAAGTCATATAGGGAGGCCTATGTCCAGCAGTGGACGTCCGATGGCTGAGATGATGATGATGATCGTTTATTTGAAATAAAAGGATAAAAACAGAATTATGACCCATAGGTGCCTAAATTAATCTACCTATTACCTATACCGTGTTTCAAAAACCAAAGATTTTTTGTAGCTAAGCTAAAGAAGTATAATCATCGATTTTTGGGTTAAGCCTAAACATCTGTGCTACCATTCAGTAGCCTAAAGCGAAGCTACATGTGGAACTACTTTAAAAAAAACTTGTTACATCTGGTAGGCTGATTATTTATTTAAACTTAGTTCTTAGAAAAAAAAACCTGTATATTTTAATTTAATGATATCTTATATTTATTGTATTCATGGACTTCTCACATTTTATAAAAATAAATAGCATCTTAAAAAAATCTGTATAATACCTAATATAAAATCCGACATCTATTATTGGGTTGGTAGGTTTACCAACCAAATTGGTGATCACCTACACAGGTGTTGGTACCTTGGTACAGTAACGACGCTGGTATACAAATCCTTAGTCGATTTGAGGACATTAGTTACCTACATAGTTTTTTCTTACATTTAAAATTTCAACTCTACCTATTCCAAATCACGTATGCTCAGTATGAAAAGGATCACGGTCACGTCTGTCTGTCTGTTGTTTCATTATCGTGTAGGAAACAAGTCCTTAGCCGTGGGCAGCGTACCTGCGTCGGCGCACCGTACCTGACCTAGGAAAACAAACATGGCGGCGCGGTAGATTTGTATGGATATACCACGCAGTGCTTAGGACTTTGGAATGGGTTTAATCAAGTTGTGTGATTTTAAATAGTGAGAATAAAAAATCATGAAAAATGTTTTAGTTTTAAATAATAATAAAAATTTTAATACATGTGTTGGGGGCATAGGTAGAACATCGGAAGATACGGACATGGAAAGCCAATCTACAAAATAACTAGGTACTTAGGTATAATTTGTAAAACAGCTTATTAATCGAATAAAACTACTTTAAATAAATTAAAAGGTAAAGTAGTAAAAATTGCCCATTAATTTATTCTGATAAATCATCATACCAACTATATATACCTACCTAATTTATTCTAATAGCTTAACTAAAATAGTATTGACTTTTTTAACTCATTTCATATACATATATTATGTTTTAATTATAAGCCTATTAAATAAACGCATATCTTTAGCCCTCTCTCTCTTAACTATTATATCTACAATCTACATTATTTCCCAGGCATGTCCACACAAATCTGACCTGTTATCCATAGACATTTCCATATTTCGGTGGTTGTTTTTGTGACACGCTAAGTGCCTGATAGACCACCCACTGAGCCCCTCAACACCTATAATAAAATCATCAACTCTAGACAAACATTGGGCTATGGTTTCGCCAGCTATTCGTGACTTTTGTCCGTAGATTTTGGTCCTACGTATTATAAGATGCGAAGAATCCGAAGGTTCCGCTGCTTCGGATTAAGGATTTAGTAGGTAGGTAGGTACTGAATTAATCAATATTTATTTTAAATCATTTATTTAAAGGTTTTGTTCCAGGACTGACTGAACATGCCACCTTGTAGGTACTCACTCACCAATCATAAGATGTAATATCTCTTATGATGGTGTAGGTTTCTCTAATTTTGGCGTTAGAAAATAAAAATTACAGTATCTAGATAAAATTGAGACAATTTTTTAGCTTTTCGCTCGCGGCTTTACCCGCTTTTAATAGACTTTCCCACATTGTCCCCCAGTCAAAAGTTTTGAATGATTAATTTAGTTATAAGTTTTTTCTGATGTGTCCATGTAAATCCCTGTTTCTATGGAAATAAAGTTTTTGACTTTGACTTTGTTTTTGTAAGAATAGTTAAGTACCTAATCTTTTCTAGCAATAAATATAGCCTATGTATGATGTTACTCAGGGTGAATATGTTGTCATTATTTCTCTCCGTTAGTGTGACGTGTGTGGTTCTGTCAAATCGTTGAAGATGATAATGACGTTGTATTTTCCAACAGTAGCCACTACTGATTGTTCTTATTGCTACTCATAGCTACTTATTGCTTTACAAGTGGTCCTCAGCCTCATGGGAGTATAGACGTCTTCTTCAATGTAAACATCTAATAGTTACGGGTGCCTATCAGAGTATTGTAGTATTTTAGTTTAGTTTTGGTTCCATCTGAGTTTTGGTTGAGCTTCTAATTTGTACCAGATACCTATTATTCAATAGGTTTCAATTCAATCGATTAAAGCTTAGGTATAATTTGTATAGTTATTGACAGTTCTACACAAAACTAAAACGTTTCGTGTTCTAAATTTTAATAAAAACATGATAGTTTAAAAAGTTATATCTAATCGCTTAACCAAAACTCACCCAGCCAATCAGTGGACCAGAACGATATAGGTAGATTGATTTTATAAAGGTTCCATTATATTTCTTAGCAATTGTAAAATATAGGTATGTGTGTATTGACTCTATTTATGAAACCACTAGATACCTACTACTATTACAATTGAGATAGTGTTCATATGTGTGTGTAGGTACTGTTTGTGCGTCTTTTACAGCAAAACGCAGCGACTTAACTAGATTGTTAAAAGGTTCAAGAGTGACATAGGCTACTTTAAGAGGAAGCGGGCTATAGCTAATACCTACACTATCATTTGAAGTCAAACAACTCTTACCCACATACATCTTAATATAACTTTAACGCTTTTGACGGCTGTAAATCGCAAAGAATTCAAGTCAAATTCCCTGGATGATTTGAGACTGTCAAGAAATCTCACGTCACTTTCAACTCGATCTTACAAACAAAAGCGAGACGATTCACCTGACAGCAATACGCATCTTTACGTGCTATTCTTTGCATCTCCAAGATTACTTTACCTGCAAGTCCTGTCGAATGTCTGTTTTGACTCAACGCCAGCTTATCTGTAATCCTTTATTATCTTTGTTGGCCTGATTGGTTTATTTAAGCGACCACAAAGCATTTGACTTGTAATTGTTGGGTAATACAATATTGTTTACTTCTTTTTGATGCTAGGTTCTCACGGATTGTAAAAAGTTCTGAGCATAATGCAAAATTAAAATTACGTTAGGTACCTATGTTGAATTTTCGTAATTCGCTTTTGTTAGATTTCTACCTTTTTCAAATTCAAAGTAAGTACTTAATTGATTTAAAAATAAAATTAATTAAATTTAATAAGGTATCACTATAATCTAAAAATATTAATTGAGAAGAGTACAAATACATAATCTACCTACAATTTACCAACAAAATAACTATAGTTATTTAAGTTATAACATCAACAAATTGGGTAGGCATGAAGTAACGAGTAACACTAATTGTATGAATATTGAACTTTAGTCGATAGATGTGTTTGTTCGTGATAAGAGAACCAATTAAACTTGTCATTAGTTTGTCTTTGATGTACAATTCTAGATTTATTTGTGTTTTGTCGTGATGTAAAATAACAGAATCTTACCTAGGTACTATAATTATAATCTATTAATATTATTAGAAGTAGCCGTGTTGGCTAAGTGGAAGCTCACTCTACTTACATTCCGAAGGTCATAGGTTTAAAACCTCGCCGCGCAACCCTGAATTTTTCTTCTTGGAAAATGTCTGTAAGTACGTTTTAAAACATGGGTTTACTGAGAAGGCAAATATATTGAGGAAACCGGTATATTCTGAGAACTTAATAGAGTTTAAAGGACACGTGACATTCACTAACAAATGCCATTAAATAGAATATACTAGGTATATCATACAATTCATAGTTTTAGCTATAATACGAAATTGTTTGTTAGCTATGAATGAAGATTTTTATTTTTTTATTCTTTCTTTCTTATTTAACATTTATTTAGACACATAAAATAAGACAACACAAACGTCATGGTGATATTTTTTTTTAGACTATTTTCAAGAGAGAAGTCTATGTGTCCCAGCAGAAGAAACGTAAATAGGGGTGCTTATTAATTTCACTATTTCACTGCATTTTCTGCAGCGACCGTAAAGCACTTAACAAATACATTAAAAACTCACGAACTTTCTGAATGAAAGCCAAAAGCTTCCAACACGGGTATTGAATGCTAAGTAACCTGAGTAGCTATAGTAGGTCCATATAGCATATACATTAGCTACTACGTGGAGTTTAAAAGTAACGGGGCGTAGTATCGGGTTTCAGAACATATATCCACCATTAACTTGAATCCGGTGTAGGGTGACTGGCACTCTTGTCGCTTTAAATGTACGATAAAATAAATTAAATAGAAACACATAGAACAATAAACAGTGTTCGTTCGAAAGAATAGATGACATAATATGGGACTATTGAAAATAAACAACGTTAGTCGTGTTCGTAGCACCATCCGATAAAAATAAAATAAAATAATAAATAAATATTTGATGATATAATTTTCGATATGGATTACCTTCAAACCATATTAACAAAAATTACACCATCAATATGAGTGTATTTTTTTATAAGATGGTGCTATCACTCCAATTATTTATAGCCACCTTACCTACGTACATTATCAGGTTATAAGTTACCTTTAAAGCGATTATTACACCGCCACGCACCGCGCTGCATGTTCCATGCATCGTTTATTTTTGCTTGAAAATTCGTATGTATAAAACTACGGAACCCTAAAAACATAGTCCATCACAAATATCACAATGAAATGCATACAAACGCGTATGAAGTTCTATAAGATGCAGCGTGGTGCGTGGCAGTGTGATTCTCGCCTTAAGGCATCAGAAATAAATAAATATTGCTGGATAATTCACACATCAACATCTAGCCCCGTGGTAAGGGCGAAGCTTGTGATACGGGTAGCTAGATATTTGATAAACTTAATATAATCCTTTTATATATATTTTTTTATTTTTTATATAGGTATTTAGATAAATATTTTTATTATACCTAGCAAACAACAAAAACACACAGATCAAGTATTTTCAGTTCGTTCAAACATTTCTCCGGCGGGAATCGAACCCCATTCATAACAGGCGGACGTTCCCCCGCCGCGCCACAGAGGACATCACGTTAGTAACATCATAAATTAAAAAAATAACGCTTCATTTTATGTTGTCTATGTTTCCGCCTCGCTCGTAAAATGAGCAAACACCATTAAAACTAGGAACTATGTGGACATAGGTAGGTAATGTGGCTATTTCACCTACCTGTATGTTTACCTATACAGCTTTACGCCCGCGGGTTTTCCTGCGCTGAACTTCTCTTACTGTCCTAAGTCCTAGTGTACCTACACATAGCTCCCGTTCTTTTACTATAAATATTAGGCTAGCTCCGATAGAACTATAGAATTATAATAGTGAAATAAAAGAATAGCGTTATAATAGTAGAATATTATTGTTAGTGTGTAATGTTGAATATTTTACCATCGGATAGTGCATTAGTAGACTGTCTAACTACTTGTAGTTTTGTAAGTGTGACCTAGATGGCCTATTTGTATTTTAGTTCAAATAAAAGATTCTTTTTTTTTTGTTTTTGAGATGAGGTCTTAATTGAGCTAACTTAAGTAGGTATTCTAACTTTATCTAAATAGGTAGGAATCTTCATACATAATGACCAAAATCAAAATAACATTACGCCCGCCTCATTTGTAACGAACAAACAAACATAATTAACTAATACTTACCTTTGTTCATAACATTCAGTTAATTGGGAAGTAAAAGTGTTTTAAAATATTTTTAGGTAGATATTTCCTACTTCGGTTCCTACCTAGGAAATTACCTACCTACCGTATTTTTTTTTGTGTTAGGTTGGTACAAATTTATTTTTAACTCTATTTTCATAATCATGTTATTTTTATTATCCATCATAGCAAAATTAAAATTTATTCGAGATCGTTTATATTTTTTTACTCTACCGCACGTAGATGAAATTCTAGACAAACAAATAGGTTTTAAAATTTAAATTGATAATGGAAATAAAGGTAGTGAGATCACTTTAGATATCACGTTGACCTGGCTCTAAAATATCTAGCTAGACGAACAAAGCAAACGATTAGAAAATTGGAGCACTTCGTCGCATCTACAGCACACGTCCGTTGTAAGAGCGAGCACTCGCGGCCCGCCCTGCGAGAGCGGGCTTCCACAGATTACGTTCAAATACAATAACTGAAATATAATACTTTATCAAAGTTCACATTCCTTCCAAAGCACTTATGATAATTCCATGTTTTTATCGTTGGAGCTGCGGTATTATTAGCGGAGCGTCTGCCGGCGCGCGGCGGGCGGGGGGCGCGGGTGGGGCGCGGGGGGCGGGGGACAGGCGGGTGCGCGCGCAGCGGGCGGGGCGCGCAGGCCCCGCCCCGCCGCGCGCCAATCGTGGGGCGCGTGGAGGGGCGCGCGAGCCCCCGGCCTCTATTTACTCTTTCAATCAGTGCGAGTGTTTGCGACGGGCCGGCGTGCACGCGCGCGGGTGATGCGCTAGCCATGATCTCGCAGAAGCTGTCGTACGGCGACGTGCCGACGTCCGCGTCGCTGTCCTCGCTGTCGCCGGGCCTCGCGCCGCCCTACGTCAACGGCATGGGCTGCATGCCCGCGCAGCCCTACCCGAACCTCTACTCCAACAACATGGTGGCGGGCGGCTCCTGCATGGGCTCCCCCGGCGTCGGCTACAGCCCGCCGAGCACCATGGCCTCCTGCATGGGCGGCGGCGGCGCCGTGTACGGCTCGCTGCCGCGCGACCAGGAGCCCGCCTCGCCCACCTCGGCGCTGCAGCGCGCGCGCAACGACAAGACCTACCGCCGCTCCTACACGCACGCCAAGCCGCCCTACTCCTACATCTCGCTCATCACCATGGCCATCCAGAACAACCCGTCGCGCATGCTGACGCTCTCCGAGATCTACCAGTTCATCATGGACCTGTTCCCGTTCTACCGGCAGAACCAGCAGCGGTGGCAGAACTCGATCCGGCACTCGCTGTCCTTCAACGACTGTTTCGTGAAGGTGCCGCGCACGCCGGACAAGCCGGGCAAGGGCTCCTTCTGGACGCTGCACCCGGACAGCGGGAACATGTTCGAGAACGGCTGCTTCCTGCGGCGCCAGAAGCGCTTCAAGGACGAGAAGAAGGAGACGATCCGGCAGGCGCAGAAGACGACGCACGGGCACGGGCACCACGGGCACGACAAGCGCGAGCACGCGCACGACAAGGGCGGCGAGGAGAAGGAGATGCGCGACGAGCTGTTGGCGCAGCTGCACGCGGCGCCCGAGCTGTGTCTGCCGGAGCACACGCCGCTGGCGCTGGAGCACTACGCGCAGCTGAAGCAGGAGCCGCCGGGGTACGCGCCGGCGCAGCACCCCTTCAGCATCACGCGCCTGCTGCCCGGCGCCGACACCAAGGCCGACCTCAAGATGTACGACGTCAACTACGGCTACGGCCACTCGCCGGCCGACAACTACTACCAGTCGCCGCTGTACCACCACGCGCACGCGCACGCGCACGCACACGCGCAGCCGCCCTTGTGACAGTATCCGCTGGCGTAGGCCCGCCGCGCGCCGGCCTGGTGCCTGCCCGACCAGCCGCCGCACTAGGCCCCCGCGCCCGCCTGCGCCCTCAAGCTCGGCTTGAAAGGACTCCAAGTGAGCGTGTGTTCTGGTGATATTATGGCGTCCCGCCTGCCCCGGGTCGCTAGTGTATATATTCCCGTTTTGTTGTGTTAGTCTAGCTGTTACGGAGCCGCGGCGGGGTGGCGACCACGGTAGGCCTAAATTGTTAATGGAACTTCTGAGCAAGTGTCCTTTTTGTAGTCATTGTGAACTCATGCTTGCACACCAAATCGATCTAAGCTTTATTTCATATTGCTCTTTCTTTATGATAAATTTAACCATTTGTTGACCAGCTTGTTAATCTTATTGGACCAAATTTTAAAAAAACTTAAACTTAATTTTTGAATTTGGTAGGTATGGGAACTAGAACTAACTATGGGAAGATTTCTACAAAACGAGTGATTGCTTTTTCGTAAATTGCAGTAAATTTTATTTTTATTGGTTTGAGAAAATTTAATTAGGTATCTATGTCATTTCGGTTTTTCCCACACAAAAGCACAGTGGAAAACTTTGCCCACCCAAAGTTCAGAATGACACATATTAATGGATAATGCGATCAATACGATATGTTATCAACTCGTAGTACTTTATTATCTATCGATTGAGATAAACCAATAGAAGAAGAGCGCGTTTAAATCTATTGTTTGACGAAATGTAAACAATACTTTTTACTGACCATTCTAATGCTTTATCGTTTCTAAGAACACCTGTTTATATTTGTATTTTTTTTAATTGGTGTAGAAAATAATGAATACATAATTACATAAATTGTAATACCTACTAACTTAAGTTACTGAAGTAGGTAGCCACTGACTCCTGAAACAAAGTTTATACTAGCTCAGGAGCCAATGGATCATTATTCTGTTTAAGACATTTTATGTCAATTAAACAAATTTTACTTTTTTACCTTATAATTTGGAAATTTTACGAGCATAACATTTTGGGACGTGTATATATGATCATATATATAATATTTGCGATATATTCTTGATTATTGTTTTTTCGTGTGCAAGCATAAGGCGATGACGTCATATCGTGGATAACGAACAGTGCAATGTAAGAAATGTGTAAAATAAAATTAATATTAAAATAAGACTAGATAGGTAAAATGGAATTTAAGACCGTCATTGACCATCATTTAGAAGTGTAGATAAGTATTGTATATATAGAATAAGTTATATAAACTTATAACAAGATAAAATTGTTTTTAACTTGTTATAAAAGTGTACACTGAGGATTTTTGATACGATGCAGTGGTTTACACAAATCAGACTAGCAACAACGATTTTTCATCGAAATTTAAACTTGAGTTTTTTGTTGTATAGTTTTTTCTAACAATAGAGAAAATTTTGCAGAAATCTAGGCCTAAATCTAGGTAAAATTTATAAGTAACAAATGAATTCCATATAAATAAGAACTTACTAATGCTGTTATGAGCTCAATAATTGAATTTTTTTTTGTGTAATTTCACACATTTAAAATTGAATTTAAATCTGTCGTGGTTTAATAAATACATATTGGGATAAACGGGAAATATAATAATAATCTTTATTCGATTTGGTCAACAGTTTCGTCCCTGAAAAAAGACTTGTCGATTTTCCGTTTAGGTACCCCCAATATAAAGCTTGTAATAATTAAAATTAAAAATTATTTATCTACATATTAGCAGAAGAGTTTTCTCTTAAAATATAAAATTGTATCGCTGCGTCGTATTTAAACCTAATTAGTGAACGCTTAAAGACTATGAATATGGTGTTTGGTGTAAGATAAGGTCCTGTCGGCTTCAGCACATTCCATTTGAATTGTATTTATAAGCAAGCGTCAATTTAGCAACTGGCAAATGTGTAAAGTACGATTTTATTATATTTCTAGGTAAATTTTGTGAATAAAACAGATATTTTTATTTTTAAATACTTTTTTATTATTTTTTTTTTGGTAGGTACAATTCTCATAACAAATCGTTAAGAAATTGAGAAATCAGTTGAAAAAATTGTTCTACTGGTGGCAATTTTTCAAATAACAATAATAAAATAAATATAATCGATTTGTTTCAGGCAATTAAGGCTTAAAATCATACAATATTATCAAAGTTAAGTTACAATCAAAGATAAAAATGCTTAAACTCAATCAAGGTAAAATAAACTTTTATCTTTTGGCACATTTTTCACAACAGATGATCTATACAAAGATATCGGAACGTGAAGTGGTCAAGCTAGCGATTGGCAAAGGTTAACCGAAGCTAGTCTACAGTAATCATGTTTGCCTTGACCAAGCCTTGAGTGCGAGGTGACTTGGCACTTGATATTACTTCGAACGTAGCTTGTGAAGACATCTTAGAACCTTATTTAAATTTTTGAAAACAGAATATAGGTTAAATAACCTTATTTTGATATTTCCAAATCAGAATGTCGTTAAGCTAGTTTTGATTTACGCTGTAGGTACATACATCAAACCTTTGATTCCGAAACAAACGAAAATTTTGTGTTGGAAATATTTGTTTATTAAAAAGTGGTGAAAACACAAAACCTATGGACCTATGAACAAGTATGGATTGGATAAGATATAACTTATCATGTCAGAAGGTTACACGTCTGCCAAAAATATCAGTCAAACTATTTGGTAATAATGCTAATTAATTCTTGTGGTTATAAATACTGTTTTTTGCATACTCGAATCTAGATAGGATACTTATATCATTTGTTAGTTTCCAAGTTAATAAAATAAGTCAATATTTACTATTTATTTGTTTTCTTTGCAACACTATCCTTACATTAATAACATCATGATCAGGCCTTAGAGCTCTTGATATTTAATTATAACACTTTTTATGGAGGAACTTAAAACAAGATCTCTGGAACTGGCCTTAGAATAATATTACATGATTAAAGTAATTTTTTTAAGATATATGTAATTTATATTCCTAAAGATCGCTTGGACAAGTCAATAATACAATATAATATATTATCATTAACTAAAATATAGGTACAATGGAAATAAGATTGACATAAAATACGTTTCAGTATTTAAGCAATGTGTTGAGTTGGATCGATTTGAAAAATTATTTCGGATAGTACCTACATTTATCGAATACAAAATACGGATACTGTGTATCTAAACAGTCTTAGATACGGCAAAGATGAAGTAGGTTGTAGTAAGTAGGTACCTACAGCTTCTTACGAAAAAAACACTGCCACTTCCGACCCAATTCATCCTAAGAATGCCTATAATTATCCTCGTATTCTTCCCATTAACCCTTTAACAAAGCCCGGCGCTACACCTTGTAAGCTTTACAAAAACTTATCAGTATTGCCAACTTTTACTGCCTGTTTTCACTTTTGTCGGCTTGCGCAACTTTAACTTTACCTCGACAGGTTATCTCGCCACAGAATAAAGCTAAATTCTTACACAAAAGCCCTAATAAAACTATAAAAGCGTACAAAAGATTTAACACGTGGATGCCCGGTGTCAATTTCTTAAGGAATGCCCCATTGACTTACAATGTTACGTTTGTTATTGTTTTTTGTTGGATTTGATTTTGGATTGGTCAATAGAAATATAGGTACGTGATGTAGTTTAGAAAATAATTAAACTATCACATTATCTAGGTATTCTGCAATCTTTATCGTTTAATTTAAAAGTTCGAGACAAAAGCCAATTCAATAAAGTCGCAACGTAACATTACAAGTTAACTCATACAAATTTTATGAATAAGTAATAATAACATAGTAATAATAATATTAGGTAGTTGTTAATAATATTAGACATACCTTAGGTACTGTCAGTTCTATAAATAATTAAGTATAGGCAGAAGCTTTAAATATATTTTTGAAAGTGAAACATTGATTAAACAAAGCATGTGAAATTCCAACATTCATTCATGCCTTCACTAGAAATTTTGAGTTATATTCTTAGTGTTTCTCTCCAGTATCATTTCATTCAAATAATAATCATATTTAGTCGTACAATTAGTGAATCCATTCATTTTTTCGTCAGTTAGCGCGCCGCGGGTGGTATATTGTGGTCATAAAGGCAGTGAGAAGAACTATTGTTGTAAGACACGTCTGAGAAAGGGGATTTCTGTGCATTTGTAATATTTTTATAACAAAACTCCATAACAGAAAGTAAAATATAGATTTAAAAAAGAAAAAGGTAGGTATTCTGAAGATCTGCATTATTTTATGCGTTAAGAACGCAGTTTAAAAAATCTAAAGTAGGTACCTACCTACTAAAATCTTGGGAGGTTACTAGGAAATAGTACAATTGAAATGAATTGGAATGATATCGCCGACTTGAAAGAAGGAAAGAAAGAAAGAAAAACTTTATTTGTGTACAAATTACATCTTATAACTCTAGGCGTTAAACATAAGGTACACAAAACGGTTGCCAGCTCAGCTTCAAAGCTGAACTTGAATGGATGATATAGGTTTATTAATAGATATAGATATTAAATAAGGTTTAACCACTTAATAAGGCTCGGCGTGAAAACAACTACGTTTACCTATAGTAAGAAATCTCATCAAAAACATATTTAAAAGAAAGTTGGTTTAATTCTATCTCTCGTACTGAGAAATGAAACATTTCCTTAAAAGCACTTTAGTTCCCAGAAAACCTTGTTACACTCTCCATCATGTGTGGGCGCTAGATTATTTATTTATTTACTGATTTTGTATGTCATTCCATTCATCTCGTTAAGCGCTGAGCTACTGGGCTTCAGAACTAAACCTCTAAAGCCTTCACATTCAATTAACGACCTTACGCTACAAAATTACAGACGTATATCTTTTAACTTTGTTTTGAGACTTGAATCGGCTCTTTTATTTGTGTATATTTTGTTTATTTGTTACGAGAATATTTGAATGCGATATTATGTCAGCGGGTTCTCGATATATTTGTGTTTTGTGTGATGATAATGAAAATAAAATGTCTTTAGTCCGTGTAATGGTTGAGATGAATCATAAGTGGATGTGGGTCAGGATTACAAAATTCTCCGAGTCATTATAATGCATTTCTTTGTACAAATTAAATTACTGAAAATATCAGTGTTTTAAAATTTAATAGAAATATCACATCCGTAATCATGTTCTCTATCATAACCAGACTTTAGGAATCATAACTTTGAATAACCTTAAATATTAAAGTAATAACGAAGAATACATACCTACCTACACCAAATCGCGACACAGTTTTTTAAACTACTGCGTGTATTATCAATGTTTATTCCAAATAAAATTTATTTTATTTTATTTTTATTTTAAATCATTTAAACTTCATCGTAAAGGATTTGAACCTAGGTACCAAAATTATAAGATTTTTTCAATTATTTGACAATTGATTTTTAAAAACAAATAAATATTGAATATGAGTATCTTTTCATGTCTAGACAGAGAAACAATTAGCGAGACAGTTGTAAAAGGATATTTTTTGCTTCTGTTCAATGAATGGCAGATCTGCGTGAATGACCGACCGTGACAAAACGCTGGTCATTCTACATTGCATTTCGCTTCAAACAGTTTTTTTACAAGATAGATGAAGATTTAACTAACATAAATTTATTCATTTAAAGATTAAAGATAGAGTAAGTAAATATTTTAGAATTAAAACCTGAAACTTGTTTCAGGTGGTGTATCAAACTGATACCTGTAATAAATCCAATTACGTTGATGATTATTTTTGTTTTTACACAGTGATTTATAGAGGAAGTACGTTATTATGTTCTTTAGAGCAGTTTGGGCGGAAATATGAAACAACTCAGAGATAATATACCTAATGGTTGATGTCATAACTAATTAAGTAGATTTTTTATCAAAAGCCACGATTACTCACAAGAAGATATCGTCACGTGGAAGATAGTCACCTTATTGCAATGTCGCTAAAGGTTGTCTACTTACCTGTCACGTCAAGTGATGAAAATAGCTCAGGCGAAGAATTTTTTTCCAAATTTGTGGTTAACGCAACCAGGACTAAACTGGGTGGCGTGGGTTCGACTCCCACTCGATGACCAAGGTTGTGATTTTACAATTTTTCTCATACCGTTATCTAATCTATACTAATATTATAAAGCTGAAGAGTTTGATTGTTTGTTTGTTTGTTTGAACGCGCTAATCTCAGGAACCGCTGGTCCGATTTAAGTCCATTTATCGAGGAAGGTTATAGGCTATATTTTATGAAAAAAAGCAAGCGAAACTGTTGGCGGTCGGCTAGCAATTAATAAAGTTAAGAGAGAGTCCAATCACTATAAAATAATTTAAGTAAGTAGTTTTTCAAATTTGTTAGTGACGTCATTGATATAGTATTTTCTGCTGTTTTCTTATGGTCCCAGGATTGTGTCCCATAAATGGGTCTTCGAGGGGTATCTCTTATTCCTAGTCCCTATAACCATAAACAATGTTGATATTTTCCATCAATAAGTTACCAACTAGTTTCATTCTAGCCCTCTTCATAAGTGATTGTTTTGCGAAAATCCATTGGAAATTGCCTCACCTGACCACGACATGTCCAGATGATTTATGGCAGCACTGTGAACTGTCGCCAAGATGGATGACTTGGCGGGAAAGTTGCCATCTTGGAAAAATCCATTATTTTGTAAACTTTCGCACTTTTAGACCAATGGTCTGATATTCGGAACGTTATAATATTATTCTTTGATAGCTTCGCTTCGATTTATTTAAATTTACACACATTCTACAACTATACTTAGGTTAAATTAGGTAATGATTTTGTTGATTCTGAATGTACCTAATGCTTTTCCAATCATTGAAAATATGTAGATACTTAATGTTTTTCCTATCTTTGAAAATGTATAATGTTTTTCACCAGCAAATCTAGTTGATTAAAAACTCTAATTCAGTAATGTTATTCCAGTATTAATGTAATTTAAATATAAAACGTTATACTTCTTCAACTATGATGACAAATATTATGTTTACCATTAAACCTTCCTTACTTTACCGGATAATATTAAAACTGAGGGAAACAAAATTGAATTCTTGGTTCCAAATCCCACTGCCCTATCCAATACGGCTAAGTGCGGCCCATGATGGATGGTGTTTGTTCAGTAAATAGTTTTCAATTTATGCCCTTCCCGCCGCTGTGGTCACCATCTTCTTTTGTTCTATTTTTGAATAGCGGTCTCAAGAAAATTATCTCTGGTTCATGATTCTGATGGAACTCCTACACTCTTTAAGATGGATTAATAGGTAGGTACTTTAATAGTGTTTATGTTAGGACCGAATGCAGACAAAAATACAGGACTAATGTGTATTTTTTATGCGGGCCGATATTCACGGTAGGTACTACTGTGGACTAAATCCTATTAAACTTTAACAAAGCTCAAAGAAAAAATATTACTTCTTACTTAAGTATCTACCTACCAAAATCCTTAGCTTATGTGCTACGAATAGGTACATCAATGCAGATTAGTATCTATAGCTACATGACCAGTACATATAGATGCTATAAATTGGTCTAAGAATTTGCCTTGTAGGTAGTTAGGTATAATAATTGGTCTGTTGTCCAATCACGCGATAGTGTTGTGCTTGTTCCGTGACTTGATAGCGGCTGCAAACTTCAGCTTTCAAACAAATTTTTATTTTTTCTTGGTCTATCAGGTTTATTAATATGTACAAGAAGGTAGGTACCTACTTATCTTTAGTTTATATTATTTGAGATATACCTTACTTAGGTAAATAGGTATAAAAGGTAGGACTAAATTAAACACAAGTAATAAATACCTAGGTAGGTAATAATTAGATAGGAGAAGAAAGAGAAATTGATGTTGTTAGAAATTAAGGGTTAGTTTCGTTTACACCCGGTCACGTACGGGGTGTACGTATGACTAATGTATAATGCGGTCTAATGTGACTATCTTGGAGAGCACATGATGTGGTCCTGGATTTATATATTATTTAATATAATTTATCATTATTTAGACCTCATTTTAGACATCGATGAAGCTTTCTCAATGTATGTTACCCCATTATAGTTTTCTTTATGAAAACTTTGACATCGTAAGTATTGACATCACTAGCGTCAAATCCCAATCGCCTATTAGTGTTTCCAAGTCAAGACTTGGCTCTGACTTAAGTCTTTAAAGCTAACATCACTACGTCCAGAAAGCGCTAGAGTGCATTGACCCGGCGCCATTTTGTTTCTAATTATTGCATCACGGTTAATCGAGACGCAGGAATGGACTAACGAATATCTCGAATATCATTGTACTGTCAATAACAGGACAAACAAGGGCGTTTGATACGTTTGAAGATCAAATGGTGCCAATCAAGTTCATTTGTGAGGGTCTTAGCTCATTAGAAGCATGGTGAAGAAACCACTAGCGCCATCTATTTTTGTATGAGTTGTTCCTTTTAGATTGCATTGCAATAAAGCTCGCTCCGGGAACAGAACAACATAGCGTCTGAAGCCTGCCCATCAAAATGGGCTTATTCACGTGACCTAGGGGTCGTTACCCCTAGAGTTGAAGCCGAGGTAAAGAGGCCTAGCCTCGACGCCTCTCTCGGTGCCCTCGCAAGGGGCCTGAAAGAAGACTCGTCGTTAATAAAGCTAACAGTAGATCTGATCTGAGCAGCAACTATCTTGTTATATCTTGAAACTATGTGCTTCCCTAAATAATTATTTGGTCCAGTTCTCACCATAGCATCAAAATAAAAAACAAATTTACAAAGACAAGTCTGTGTCTACCTCATCTCTGCCAGTCTACATAGGCATTTGGAGCAGAATCATATTATTTATATTATTTTCTAGTAGGCCTATTAGTTTTTTATCTATACAACCAACTATTGACAGTGTAAACAAATAATTTCCTTATCATCTATGTTTTCTTTCGGAACTCAACGGCTCGATGAGTGCTAATATTTGAGCTATCGATTACCGCTGATTGTTTAGTGATTCGCAAATCAAACTTATCAAAACAATCGAATTAGTCTATCACTTTATTTTTGGCTGTTTTATTTAATGATGATTATTTTCTTATCTCTAAATACTATGATGGTCTTGTCCAATTTAATCGACCAGAGCCCATATAATAAACATCATATAGGTAATAATCGTATCACAATAATTGTAGGTAAGTACCTAAATCATAATAAAACATGATTTATTTTTGATAAAGCCTAATTTTACGCAGTGAATTAATAAACCTAAAACTGAAGTAGAAGGAGAATCAAAATCTTATAATTTATCCATTGCAATAAACCTAAAAAAAAAATTCAACAAACAAGCAAAGATGTTCCATAGACAAGTGAACCAAGGAATGCTGCAGATACATCCATAGACAGCAGACGGCCCAGTCCCCCCGCTATTATTGACCGAGTGAAACGCGCAGGCGTAACTCGCTTCGGGATCATAAACACGATGAAAATATTTGCTTGCTTGTTACCTTCGTTCTTGCTTTCGAATAATATAGCATTATTATTCAAACTTATGATATAGATTATGTTTAGGAATTATTATTGTTCCAAGCCGCTGTTCAATGATTAAACTATCGTAATAAGATATTTTCCAAACAAAATAAATAGTAAGTAACTAAAAGATATATCAAAGATATTGCGTTTCTATATAAAGAATGTTTGAATATTTTTTTCAAATCAAAAATAAGTGGAGTCGTTTAAGGCTCTATAGGTAGGTACCTGTAGAAGCTTCGACTCTACTTAAGCAATTTTACAACTCAAATAATTCCTTACTCACTACAGTATTGTTGCATATTAATAAATACCAACTTAAATGTTAAACATAAATAAAAAACAAAGCAGAATAAATCAATCCATTTACCGAAACAATAAAAAAATAAAAGGCGTCTCCTGATTGGCCGCGCGCCGAGCGGGATTGGGCGCGTTCGAAACACGATACTTTTTAATAATGGCTCCTTTAGCTAATGCGATCGCCTTTTATTTATATTACATCGTAGTATATTATTACGCGACGTAGGTGTATTTTATTACATGGGAGAAAGCCTTGGGGCCTGTTGGATTTCTGCGGTGGATTAAGATCGGATAAGCTAGGGAGTGCTTTGCGGTTTGTTGTATTGTTCAGGGGAAACTTATTGCTTTTGTATTAACCTATTAGGTTTTCCACCCTTGTTTTATTCATTAGCTTTGAAATTAGGAACGCATGATTTTGTTTACCATCTTGAGTAATCACGTGCACATTACACATTTATACGAGAAAAAATAACGAGGAAAACAACGACTAATTTTAGATGTGGTACTTAGAGTTTTATTTATGAGTGTAAATCCTCTTGATATAAGTATATATAAATAGGTATTTTAGGATCAAATATAATGATTTAAGCCTTATCCTAGGAAATAACCGTCATAATGACCTTCCGAAGCAAAATCATGAAATCTCTAATCAGCACTGCGAAGTATTATCAAACAAGTTATTGCTCAAATACGCAAGATACTCAGCCCATTGATGACTCCGTGCAAACAAATCGTCTATCCAGCAATCTATCGAGTACGCTGTGTATCGATTCGATAAAATCGATTGCTGACCCGGTGATAGCCGCGCAAATATTGCATGATAAAACGTTTATATTTGGCTCTTGGGCAGATAGTTCTTATGTGTATGAATATAAGGTTCCAATTGTAATCCGTTCGTAGATAAATGTAATGCATTTGATTTTAGAAGCATTTTTGCAATAATGGTTGTGCACTGAAAATCCCTCATCATTTTGCCACCATAGACAACGTGTATCTACTAAAATCTACTTATCTAAAGTTTCAATGCCTACTTTACAGAGTTCTACGATTCTACTTTTAGAATCGTAGTTTCCAAGTCCATAATGTCAAACAAACAAGAGTACTACCACAACCATACAATAGACAAAAAAAGCTCTCCTATTACTTATAACCGTAAACAACGAAAAGTGATTTAAAAAGGTCGATTCTGAAGTGACCGGAAAGATCCTAATGAGGAAAGTAAACTTCGATAATGGAATTAAGATGCAAAGTATTAGTAATGAGATCAAACAATCGTTAGGCGTCGCGACGAAGGAATTTTATAAGTTCAATTGGGTGGGAAAAATCGGCTCTACTAATCACGGGCCGGAGAGGACTTGGATGGGTTGATGCGGTGAGAAGCAAGAAATGTGGCAGAAAATGTAGGTTTATAACTAAACAAGTAAGTACCTAGTTCAATATATATTTCAGTTCTAGGCCAGCGTGGTGAGCGTGGTGACTTAATCTCTCTCGTCAAGGAGTCACGTTGTTCCAGCAGTTACTGAAACCTTACTCAGTATTTGTAGTTAGGAAAGGAGTTCTATGTAGATTTCTTGACATGGCTAAAGTGTTTCAAAATATAATAAATTTATTAGAACATGAAGCAGGTACTTAAAATGTTTTTTGTTTCCCGATAAGCGCCATCTTCAACTGGCTGTAAAATAAGACTGTAATATTAGGTATGTACATTTCTTCGAAGCAAAACAGAGACTAGGTATTGTTTTCTGTCTAATCAAGTCATTTTTGGATATCGTAGTTAAATACTTTTAACTTCTTGCCTCCCTCTTGGATACCATCATTTCGGTAACAATTAAGGCTGAATTTAAAAATATTCCTTGTTTTAAATCGGCCTTATGAAAAGGTAATTTTACAAATCTTTTAAATTTGCTCAATCTATGTTTAATCAAGTTCAAGTTGTGTTTATTTTAACTTTTTGATTCGATTTTTCGTTTAGTTACCTTCCTGAATTATATAACTTTTGCAATTTTATATAGATCGGAGATCAATCAGAACATCATTTTAGATATAATACATAGGTATTTAAATACGAGCTCAAACGGTGAAGGCAAAAATCGGGAGGAATCCGGCATGATGTGAGAACTTTTTTTGTGAAAGTTTAAAGGACAAAGGTGTCATTCACCAACCCGCACTAGGCCAGTGTGGTCCCTGTGTAGCAAGTTTCGTTGATTTTTTTCAATTCTAAATATAAACTAGTTATTATGCACGTATGTGGCCCATATCACACGATTGCCCCTCGTCTGGAGATAAGGGTGTTTGCACACGGGTTCCTGGATGTCGCGTCCTTATCAGCTGATAACGCTGTCTCACTCTGGAGGGACGTGATGACCCTGTATTTACTGGATATGATACCTATTTATTAAGTTGGTAGGTACTGAACTTGGTACCGACTTAGTAAATAGTAATTTTCTTAACATAAGTATAAATATCTACTAGTTTTTTGCATGGGACATTTGGCTCGCGTTGTTATTAAATTATCTGCGGTAAAAAGTACCAATGCAAAAATAATAAATAAATAAATATTGCTGGACAATTTACACAGCCACATCTAGCCCCGTGGTAAGCTCGAAGCTTGTGTTACGGGTGCTAGATTTCTGATATAAAAAGTGTTAGCTTTTTAGATTTCAAGTTAAAGATGCCCGCGACTCCGTCCGCGTTAAATGATGTGTGTAGGTTGGCCACATATTAACTTACTGGAGCAAGAATTTAAATAGCCTACCTGTTTCAGACATCTAAAAGTTTATCTACCAAATTTCGTCGAATTCGGATCAATCCATGAGCGAACCAGGTGGTTTACTGTTGAAGAACGAAGCCACTGTGATTTATAACATAAATAAATCCATAATATTTTCAGATACCGTGGCAATGGTTGTTATGCCGTATACTTCAGCACGTCGGACGAAGCGGTTCCGCGTCATCGCACCTCCGGCCGCCATCTTGTGTCAGCTGTACCTACCGATAGAAAAACAATCTGATATTACATTTTATTTTTCTTTACTAATATAATAATGATGTTATTTTATTTTTAAATTTTTTACCAATATAATAAACGTTAAAGGCTGTGTGGATGGATACGTTTTGCTAAATTGAATTCGAAAACTACAAAACAAATTTTGTAGAAGTTTTTAAAATAATTACTTGAATGTAACGCTTATTTCATAATAACGCACGCTAAGTCGTGAGTGAAAAGCTAGTATATTTATAGATAAATTATAATTTACTATTCAACAAATCTTTGTTGCTTTCTTTTAACCCAACCTGCTGCTTCAAGCTTTAGGTATACTCAAGCCATTTAAGAAGAGTGCATTTTATATTAGAGTTACTTTTCTTAAGGTTGATATAATTATGATACCAGTCGACCCACAACAGCTTTGCTTGGGTTGTTTAACGTTAATTCTTTGAAACCGAAAATAAGAGGAAAGATTTATGATACCTACATTAAAAGAAAAAAACACTGCACCATTCTTGTTTTGCAAACCGTACCCGCTTATCAGACTAAATATTTTCGAAATCGTTCGCAGAGCAGGTTTTGGGCGTTTTTACGTCTCAACTGTTCAAACAACTGCTTCAAGGAAAACACGACAGAAATGTTCTCTTAGTGCAACGCCCATTATGTTTGAACAACTTGGAATGGAAATCATTATTCCAAATGTTGCGTGGCATTCGAATTTTAAAAATATTTATTTGATTCCAGAGATAAAAAAAGTCTTTTATATATATACCTACCTATAGTATTTTTCAATCATTCAGCTCTCGTTTGTAATAGTGTGTTCAAACCATTAACATTTCACCCCGCTTGAAATTTACTTCAATCACAAAACTGTAAAAGCATATTATTTTAAAAGCGCACATATTTTTTTCAGGATAAAATCCAGAGAACCCACGTTTTTCAGAATGAAAGTTGTGGGTGTTTCTACTTAACCAATACGGCGTTTTCAGTGTAAAGTATAAGTAATTGACTAACAAACATTGCTAACTATAAGTTAAGATAACGTGAAGTATTGCTATCGTGCACCTTGATACAAACTTGTCGCGGGTTCGATGCCCGATTGTCTGACAATGAAAGCTGGAGTGCCAACGGTATTTCAGATTATTATGTATTTGTTATCGATATTCGGTAATAGTGATAAAGTTTCTACTTAGATAAGGTTGTCTGGAAGAATAACGTAGAAAATAGAAACGTACCCGCAGATTAAAATAAATAAATAGATGGCACATATTTTATATACCTAATGGGATACATTTTATGTCCCATTTACATTTTTATATGTCCCATCGATTTACCTTCAACCTACTAATAAATGGTACCTTCTTATCTATACTATATATAATATTATAAAGAGGAAAGATTTGTTTGTATGTTTGTTTGTAACGAATAGGCTCCGAAACTACTGGACCGATTTCAAAAATTCTTTCACCTTTGGAAAGCTACATTATCCCCGAGTAACATAGGCTATATTATATTTTAAAAAAAATTAGGGATCCTTACTAAAACTCCAATAATGTAACAAAAGGTGTCTTACGTCGCGTGCGCTGCGAAAACTATTGATGATAGAACAAAATCATGTACTACGACTGTCGCGACAGCATATGTCTAAATATTATAGTTATGACACAGTAAGCAGTTTTTTATTCTAAAATATTAATTTATATATGCCGCCTCTTGAAAGGGTGTTCATTTGTAACTTGGTATTAATCCTTATCAAAATAAATTACTTTATATTCAAGACGGCTTTAATACCTTTTTATAACTTTTTGAATTATTCAATTCGGACATTTCATTCGGAAGATATCACGAGTTTAAAAATGCAAGTATTAGAAAAAAGTCGCGAGGTTGTCGCTCACCGCGCTCAGCTAGCTAGCATGCGATGTAGACTCCATGTAAGCGTCACTGGTACGGGTAAGGGTACGGGGGGGGAGTCAATGTAATGTAATATAATATGTAATATCCTAATCCTAACATAGGCTACTTTTTACCGCGGAAAAATACATACTTCGGCGGAAAATATATGCTTACGCGGAAAAATTCGATTTAGATAAAATTTAGTATGCAGAAGATAGTTGCAAATAAAAGTATATGGCGAGAGACTTTTCACCGCGGAAAATACATGTTTCTACGGGAAAATATATGCTTAGGTGGGAAAATAGGATTTCGATGAAATTTAGTATGTAGATAGTTGCAAATAAAATGTGGCGAGACGAAGTTCGCGGGGGCTGCTAGTTTGTTACAAAGACATAACATTACATAGTAACAAATACCTTTTTATTCCGTATAGGTATATTAAAATCCAATACCTGTTTATTTACCTATATTTTTCATGTTGTGTTTGATAAATCGATAATAAAATTTTACCTTCATAGAAACCCCAAACATCACATTTTTAATTTTTATATTAATAGTAGGTGTACTCATACATTTTCCTCCATTTTCTGAGAATAAAAAAACCCACAAACACACATAACTACTCACCTGACATGTACCTACCATTAATGGCCCACTTGTGGGCGCGGCGCTCGGATCAAAGAGGCCGCTGAAGCTCACGCGTTGTTTACCTGCGCATGCGTCGGATTGAGAACGGCTTTGGAAAGCCTGTGGTTTCGTGATTCGTGGGACGACTTCACAAATAACACATTACTTAGTTTACTTATTAGCCACGGATGTTTTAAATTTTGAAGAGGTGCCGGGTTCGATTCCTACCTCGGTACAGAAATTTGGCGATCTGCAAATATTTTCTATGTATAATAAAAAAATCTATCTATGGTAAAAAGTACCTTTATAAGAAATTTAGCAATTTGAAAATCGAATATTCCATCCAATAGGTACATACGCAAAGATCTATGAAATAACAAGAGAGTATACTGCCACAAGTCACGCTTAGCAATTCGAATTTTAAATTCGAATGCGAAATTGATTTTATTGTTTACATTTCCGTTCAAAATTTGACTCGACTTTTGCGCGCTATAACAAATAAAAATAAATTAATAAAAAAAACTGTCCTTTTTGCTTGAAAGTGTAGATATCAAACATTTATCTACACTTTCATTTACAAGAATGTGTAGGTAGGTACCTACATTCTTAATTTTTTTGAGTGAGTATAATTTAGAATAATTGTTGGTACATAACACCAGCTATCATATATGTAATGTACCTTAAGGAGCTTCCTGAAGATATGATGGAGAGCATCTGCGTCTGGATCTCAATAATGGCAGTGGAGAGCTCTCCAACGACTCGGGACGGGAAACGTAGTGTAGTCACAGGACAGAGAATATCATACTAATATCAACACGAAGGTTTGTAATTGTATAAATATATAAATTATGTGTGGTATAGAACTTGAATTTATAAAGAAGTAATAATTAGCTTTAAGCACATTACATAAGAGAATCGTGTTCTTTTTTGAGCTAATTAAATTATTTAAACTAAAGAAGATAAATTCAGCGTTGTGAGACTTGTGAGGTGGAACCACTACCTTCGGAATGAAACTCGAGTGTGCACCCATTTATCAAACACAGCTTTTAGCATTCTATGTAGGTATAGTAACTATAGGAAGAATAGAATATACCTACCATTACACATACCTACTATTTTTAAACTTCATCCACAGATTTCATGAAATTATCAGCAATACTACAAGTAGTAAGTGAGCTAAATTATAATCTAGATATTTTAAATTCGTACCTATATTATATTTATGTGTTCTCTGTATCTAGACTACTCTGCCCCGGCTGCCCGGGGGTTTAATATTAAAAATAAAATAGACGAGCGATCTCAGGAGTGGGGGAGCATTGTGTGCTTTTTAATAAATGCCCAAATCACCACAAGTGGGCATTTGCAGTTATTGCACCGACTCGCCTCTTCAAGAGGATTAATTGTTTTATGACTCTTTTTGTTTAAGAACCCTGTAAAAGTCAATAGATTTCCTGAACAATTTTTTCAAGCAGACGAGACTTTCCGCCCGTTGCTTTGCTTTCGTTTTAATTGTTTTTTCGCAGAATATGTATTTTTCTCTGGGTATTAAGTAGACTATGTAATCTCAATCCCTTCGATAATCTAAATCACGTCAATTCCTCGCTCCGTTATGCCGACAAACAAACAAACACATATATACACTTTCTCATTTATAATATTAAGTACTATGGAAAATATAAATATATGTATAATTCTATCTAGCTTCGTCGCCTCCCTACCGTTCACCATTCTCTGAACCACTGTACAGAGCTGGTATTGTTCTATTCCAAGGCCAGCACCACATAACTTTTATCGGGTATCTGATAAATACATATATAATGTTTGATTAAGAACTCAAGAACTTAGTTTAAAGCAAAATCTCCGATACCACAAATCCTCATGTACCGTGCTCATAAAATATGTAAATTCCATCAACTGTGGGTCGTCAAAGAAACAGCTCAAAGGGCCACATCAAAGGTACACTCGAACGCGCCAACATGTGGAATATTGATCAGTGCTCCTCGATGCACGGTAATTTGATTGAAGTTATCGGTACATATATATACACGCAACAGTACCTACCTACCTATCTGTAGTGTATCTATCTATGTAAAAAAAACTATTTATAGTTCAAAAATATAATAAAGCTTACCTATAATAACATTTAATTTTGATACATTTAGAATAAAGGTACCTACATTATTAGTCAATAAAAAACTTTTTTCTTCTTTCTAATTCGATACCTATCATGTGTGTAAAATACCTACTTACTTACAATAAATAACATGCGAAATTGCCTGCCATTATACCAAGTCAGCATAGCCCATCCGATTAGCTCTTTGAAGTGGCAATGAGCTCACCATATAGCGAGGAGAACGGATGGCCGATGGGGCCGAAAAGCCCGCAAACGCAGCCTCGGACGTCCACCAACAAGATGGACAGATGATCTTGTCAAAACTGACAGTTCACCGTAGACGCAAGCTGCATCCGACCGTAATACCTGAAAATCATTGAGGGGGGCCTACAGGTATGTCCAGCAGTGGACGTCCGATGGTTGATATGATGATGATGATGAGACCCATAGGGTTATTTTACACGTAGATTTTTTTACAAGTTCTGATCCTTTCACGGAACTGTTGACACATACAAGAGCCCGTATAGGATAGGTGCTAACCCACTTTCTTGACGAGGTGCTAATCAACTCAACTCTTCAAGGAATTCGCAAGGGCCATCGAGTTAGAGCTTTTAACTCGAGGTTCGAAGTAATTTTACGTAAAAAATGTGAGACGAAAGCACTACATTTTTTATAATAAATTTAAACTTTTTTAACTAATCCGTCAAATGGGTGGGTGTTATACGTATACTCGTAATGAATATTATCTCGTATGCAACATCTAGCCCCGTGGTAAGTTTGAAGCTTGTGTCACGGGTGCTAGATTTCTGATATACTTTATATAGGTACTATAATAAATACATAGATAGTATTTTTTTTTAATTAGACATAAACAAAAAACATTTTCATTTTTACAATATTATCGAATGGGTTTTCTATAGTAGACAATAGACATAGACATCCTGAAGTCTATTGAATAAGCTACACATTATTCACTTATCACCTTTGTAGCTCTTTCCAATAACTACATATAGGTACATAGTACCTAAGTACATACAGTATTGCCATTGCCAACATCCTATTTACTTATCTCCACAGTACGTTGAAACCGCAATAAACCTGGGACGTGGCTCAGGGCTCGCTATTACAAACACACGAACTATCGTGTTCTCAAAAACCGCAGTCAACAAATATTGACATTGTCCAGTTTATTGAGACTGGTATACCTATGGGCTAGTGGATTCGATCCATATTTGATACGTAGAATTTTTATCTCCTTGACGGGATTTGGGTTTAATTGGGATTAAACAGCGTTATATGTACCTATAATAAAAAATTATAACATATTCATATTATATTAAGCATATCAGAAATCTAGCACCCGTAAGTAACACAAGCTTCGGGCATACCTACCACTAGATGTTGATGTGTGAAGTGTCCAGCAATATTTATTTACAGTTAAAATTACAAGTCAGGAATATCCAAAAACTTCTCAGTTGTTAAAAAAATTCAGTTGTTTTTAAGAAAATATATAATGGTATGTTTCTGTATACAACCCCCTCTCAAAGACCTACCCTGTCAGCAAAAGATATGTAAAACTTGACATGTATGTTTAGCATATATGGCTTCCACGAAGCGTGTTGTAATGTTAGCGTACAAGTGCGAACGAACTGCTTACATGGGGTTGTTACTCGAAAATTATATAACTATACATGGATGTATAACTTATGGAAATTACTGAAAACACTTAATATCTATTAAAGGTTACCATTCTGTATCATCATAATCACTATTAACGTTACCACTATGCTGGGATACAGGGACTTCTCTCTTGACGAAAGAGATTAGGCCGCAATTCACCACGCTGGCCAAGTGCGGGTTAGTGAATGTCACATGTAACTCTTCAAAGTTCTCATAACATGCCGGTTATATTCTTATTAGTTCTACCATTTTGTGCTAATTTACGGTTATAAAAAAGACGATTCCTGTTGATTTACATCTTTGTTTCCCAACACCTAAAAATGTTTAAATTCAGACTCTATCTACAACGTTATAAGATCGCTTTAATTTGTCTATGGATTACTAGCAACTATGGTTTATTACCTGAAGAAAATAATGTGTGAATTCTTAGAAAATGTATTAGCTCACTTTTCTCGAAAATCCATGAGTTACATAAAAACATAGTTATCAAGAAACCTGTTGTCTGATATGGAATTAAATGACTTGAATCTTAATACTTGTATAATATTACATGTATAAATTGTGAAAATAAAATAGATAAATATCACAGAGATAAACTCATAAACTCAATGAAAAATAATATTTTGAAGGATATAAAATAATTTCTAATTTCCGATTTTCTTAGGTACTTAGATGTAGATACATTTTAGATTTTCTAAAGTCAGCTTTAAAAGTAAATTTGTATCATTTATTCGTTACAATAGGTTACTTTGGTATCTACTCACATCAAATTATATCGACTTAACTACGTGGAAAAGGTCATAGACAGACTGACAGAGTTACTTTCGTGCCTTTATTATTAGCAATTGCAGATACTTCGGAACTCATAATTCAAATTTTCCCTAAAATTTGAGTTCCGAATTCACCCTATCACGGGCAGAAGCAGTAAATATGGCAACACTAATGGACTCTTTCCTTTGAGCGCTGAAACGCAGCCTCAAAGGTCGCTCAAACAAGGGATCTAATCTTGGTACCTATTTGGCTCTGGAGTAGCTAGTGGCCGGTGGTGCTTAGGGCTACTACACTATACATTTTATTACTTCATCATCATGATCATCATTTCAGCCATCGGACGTCCACTGCTGGACATAGGCCTCCCTTAATGATTTCCAGGTATATTACGGTCGGATGCAGCTTGCTTCTACGGTGAACTGGAAGCTTCGACAAGATTATCTGTTCATCTTGTTGGTGGACGTCCGACGCTGCAGACGCTGCTTTACCGTTAGAGCATGTGTTTTTATAGCGTACATATTTTTTATAGAAGGTAAATCCAGAGGTGCCTTGCGGGATTAAACCCGCGACCTTCAAAATGAAAGTCGAGTGTGTTAACCTACCACTAAGCAACACTCCAAACTACAATGTTTCATGAAAAACAACTAAACAACAATTGTTCGAATGATCAGTCAGAATTTTTGAAATTTTTTGTTTGTTTTTAATTTCAGACTGCGCTGGCAACCCTACTTCAGCTGCTAATTCTTCGCCAGCCGGCGCACTCAGATTATAGAGAATTGCGGCATCTAATATTCCGTGTGACGAACTCAGTCTTGCAGCTATTCCGAATGCAAAGCGAAGCAGAGCGGAGCGAATAAGTTTTCCTGGAGCGCATCAATAGTGAGGTTTTCCTTTTATCTTATTACGAGCAGATCTTGCAGTTTATGCCCAGTCCATAAAATACTAATAGTTTGGATCATTAAAACAACTAATATGTATTCCTACTAATACATAGTATAATAAGTAAGGACGGATGTTTGTGAATTTTGCGTTAAAACTACAGAATGGATTTTGATGAAACTTAACAGTAATATAGCTTCTATATCAGAATAACACTTGGGCTACCTTTCGGGGGGAAAGCTTGTTGTTTTTTGCGGATTGACTTGATTGATTGATTGAAGATTTTGTTACACTTATGCGGGCACCATTAATTACCATAGTTTTTAGTAAACAAGTAATAGACAACACATATCTTAGGTCAATAATATTAGGGCGCTTAGTGTTAGTTACCGTAAAGCAATAACTTCAAAAGATAACAGCCATTTCCTTTGTACATCGATCTCAATCAACCCAACAAAGGGTGGTACAAACACCGACAGATGGCGTAGTGTTTGCTCGACCTGTTTGAGTGGAACTTTGAATTTTGAACTATTAGTCGTGGACTCATGGATCCATTCAGCACCTGTCTGTGTTTACTAAAATAGGCTACTCGCAAAGTTTTAGGAGCTTAGTGAGTTAAGTTTATTTGCGCTTAAAGTTTGGCAAATTGTTTCGATGTGGTAAGCTCGAGTTGCTTTTCATGTGGTGATAGATTGTTTGTTAGATAGATGACCAGTAACTGGAAATTTATAAGGGAGGCTTTAAAACAGCAGTGGATAGTAGACGACGGCTGACATGTTGACGATGAATATTATACTTTAGCAAGAAAAATTAAAGCTGAAAGCGAGTATCCATATAATAATATTGTAAATGGTATGTTTGTTTGTCGTAGCGACTATTTGACGTGAGATTTTCCCTCTCCTCTCCGTTTATTCAGCTATCTCATACATGACATAGGATTATTTTTACCGTGGGAAAAATACATATTTCTATGGGAAATTCTATTATAAGGCGGGCAAACCCGAATGGCAGAAAGCTTGTTCTTTTATAGCTTTTTTTAATACCTTGACCCAATAGCATTTTCAAGTAGAGCATGTGTGTTCGCGTGCCTCGTCTTGAGGGCGTATTGACAGCTCCACTGCTGTGAAAACATGGCGAATTTTATTATAGCTGTCAACTGTCAAGCCACTTGTGCTCGCGATTGTACTAGAGGGAATGAGTTGGCGTGTGTTTGAGTGGAGTTAGCGGATGGACGATTTGCAGTTTAGGCTTTTGTTTGTGTCTGTACCTTGTCTATGGATTTGTTCAATAAGTTTTATTTGAAAAGGTAACTATAAATACAACTGTATGGCAGTCGTGCAAAGCTAAAACACTGTATTAACTACACGCCGGTTTTGAGAAATCGCGCAAAAACCAAGTTTGGAGTATTTAAAAAATATTGTTCGACCTGATTATTTTAAAAATATAATAAATTTTTACACACACTCTAAGATTTATGGTTTGCTGTTAGAAAACTTGTGAATGTAATATTTCATTTGTACAATATTTAAAATGTCTGTTCCTGTGTGTACAATAAAGATATTTTTTTTTATTTATGATAATTATTTCCATAAAATTCTAAATATCACTTGGACTACTGGTCTCCCCAATCAAAAGGCAGTCTTCAAACCTAGCTTCATAAGTTCATAACACATACTTTTCCCTCATAAAAAAAACTAATTAACCCCAACCTTATAAATTGAAACATTTTATCAGCAGGTTAACCCTCAAGTGGTCCCAGCGGGGTCGCGTGCGCCAAGTACCCCATACCCTGTTTTGTACCCTGTTCTGTACCCTGGGGTATTCCATGTTTATTACTACGCTTAGCCGCCGGCAACGCTTTGTCTTCGTCTAAATTGAATATTTTAAACTTGTATTTCTGAAAATGCTGTGCTTAATATTGAATGTTTCCTTAGATTTTCTTGGAGGGAGTTATTTTAATTTATCGGTTTTGTTTGGTGGATTTAGTGGGGTTGCATGGTACATAGCTACCGTACCTAAAATAAGTAAACATTTTGTATTCAATAGAAATTCTAAGCGACAAGAATCTTTTGGATTAGACACGAATGTGAACTTAAGGCGAACTACCTAGGTAGGGTAGACTGGGTACGTTTGAAACGGTGGACGGTTGAAACAAAGTGAATAACTTGCGAATAGTGCGCGATAAGGGGAGGGGTACAAGGGGAGAACGAAGCGGGCGACAGGGCGAAACATGAATTTTAGTATTGCTTCACTCTTCGGGCGGTGTGCTTGTCTGTAGGATGCCCCATTGTGTTTTTTAACAGCAAAGTAAGTATTTCGATGTCTACATTTTTGCAATTATTTAGATTTCAGTTATGGTTACAGTGTTGATAGTTTTGTTACAGTTAAATTAAAGGTTGTCCAATATCGTAGTATGATTAGTTTTTATTAACATTTACTGACATTCTTACTATGAACCGTTTTATACAAAGATGGAGGGTGGGGACAGTTGAAACAATTTTTTTGGGTACGGTTGAAACAGTTTATTTATTAAACTTTCTTGTTTTTTAGATACCGAGGGTACGCCAAAGGAAGACAAAAGGTATAAAAGGTCAAGCCGACATATAAAGCGGGATCTTCGTTGAGAACAGCCGCAGAAAAAAAAGCCAAAATAAAAAAAAATTGTTCAAGTCATAGGGACTTAAACTAAATAATAATTAGATGTTGTTATACTTAATATTAATCTGAAGGCTGATTAAAATAATGATAGATTATAAGTATAGCCGAAGAATTGTCGCTACCAACATCTCATTATAATTTAGTTTAAGTTGTACTTAATATAAAGCTGATTAAAAACAATGTTCGATTATAATATCACAATAGTCTTCGAAAGATGTTATTAGAAGGTTAATAAAAGATAAAAATTGATTGTATTTTGTATTATTTGTATGTGTTTCAATTGACCCCAGACACTGTTTCAACCGACCCTGACATGGGGACGGTTGAAACAAAAAACTGTTTTTTTTTAATTTGATTTTTCTCAGAAATGACTATACAGTGACCTTAAATAACATTGCCCTATTGTAGACAAATATAAGGTCTTTTATTTAGTATGTTTCCGATATCGCTCACATAACAAATCCCGATGCTATGCATGAAAAATGCCAAAATGTTTCAACCGTACCCAGTCTACCCTACTGAACGGATTTAAACTTTCGTTTCTTAATATTATCTACATATTTAAATCTAGTTTATATAATATAGCCTTTCTCGATAAATGTAGGTACACTAACTCTAAAATTATTTTTTCAAATCAGACCAGCGGCTTCTGAACTAGCGCGTTCAAACAAACAAACAACCAATCAAACAAACTCATTCAGCTTTACAATATAAGGATACGACTTAAAGCTCGTGATTTCTTTAATTTTATATGCTTTAATAAATTTTGATAAATCAGAACACGTCATAAATGACAAATTTAACCGTCAAATTAACACAAAACATTTATGAATCAAAATGGTCATTATTATAGTAGGCAGTAGCTAAAGGGTGCATATGGTGAATATTACGGACGGATTTTATTAACTCTCGCTGTCACTCCATTCGACGTATTAGTAGAGATTTGCTATATACAGGGTGTTGCTTAGACATAATTATGTTAAATAAACTGCAATTTTATGAAAAGATTAATATATATTGTTACTAATTATATTAGGTAATTTATGTAAAGATTTGTTATTTAAGTATATAGGTACCTATAATATTTTGCTTTCTGAATAATGAAAAATTATCTCTCAGATATCTAACATATTTTTCATCTCATCATCATTTCAGCCAATTAACAACCTAATGTTGGGCAAAGGTAATTAAGAGGAGGTATTTACTTATTTTATCTAACATGTATAAAATCACCAAATTAAAACAATTTTGAAAATAAATTTATTACGCATATCAAAACGGATCACAAAATCACAACCCCCTGTACACCCCTAATAAGCCAGAACCGCAGGCGTTTAGCTGACAAGCATTGTGCCACCCCAGACATTATCCGCGCCCAGTCGTGCGCAGGAGTCGAACCCGCGATAGCTAAGCATTCACCCCCGCGAATGTTGTCGAACAAATATAATTGATTTAGTTGTGCGTGAAATTCCTGAATAATACTTAAATATCACTCATGAAATGATTTATTGAAGGTGAAAGGTAAATATTTGTGGTGGTGAAATGGTACCTGAGGTATAATGACGACTCCAAATATTATTTATTAAATATTATAAAGTTATGCTTTATGACGAACCTGAAAATTTTAATGATATAACCGTAAATTCAGTTATTAAAGCACAACATTTTGTTCAGAAATATTAAAATCATCCGTGCCTGTAAAAGTTAAATATTGAAATTGGAAAGGTTTTACTTTTTTATTCATTATTAACAATTTTAAATAATAATTAGCATACTCAGTATAATAAATAATAATCAACAATTTAAAAAGAAAAGAGTTTTTCTTCTATAGGTATAGTTTATAGGGTTTGTGGTTAAATTAAAAACCTTTTATATGTCACAGGCATCGCCTTGTATGAAGACTAACGCTATTTATATAATAATAATAAAAAAAAATATTTTCCAAAGGATTTGACAGGAAGTTAGTCATGCCCGATAGTTGAACATTCTTTTTCACAAAATATTCTTGGATTTTTCGACGATAAATAAATTTGAAAACTTTATTCACCATAACAATAAAAGGGATTATCCAGTAAATGAAATAAAAATAAAATAAGACATGTGTCCGCCCGCAGCTACTCCCAATAAAACAGCGATAATTTATTCAGAGGGTAGTCCGATCCGCTTGTGATCAACCGAACAATAAAATCACGGCACTCCCTATTTTAGGGGTAACTTTTACTTGCACATTTGCTCTGTGAATGCTAAGTCTTTATTGTTTACCTTATTTTGAATTGTTAAAAGATTATTTCTAAGTTTTTTGGATGACTCTTTTGTTTAAAAACCGCATAAACAAGTAACATTTTCCTAAAGCGAGCTAAAGATTAAAAATGTTCCACAAAATGAAATACCATAACCAATTACAAAAATTACCTATGATCTACGCTATTTATGATAATAATAATTAACATCTACATCATAAAAATTAGGAAAAGGACAGTCGCGAACAAAATTGCATGAAGGGGCATAATACCCCATGACAGGCGCGGCGGGGTGCAAACCGAAAACAACACGATCTGTATTTATATCTAAAGCGTGCTTTTGTGTAGCGATTAGCAGCTGGGGGCAAGTGTCGTATCACCCACAAGATACGGCTGTTGGGAAATTGCTGCAAATCGCCAATTGTTTTGTGATCCCTAACATGGGATGGATCAAGGATTGTGTAGGCGTTTAAAAGGATCTGGTACGTATGGAACTATAGATTTTTCTTTCAGTTCTTTTGACATTTCAGTAGTAGTTTAAATATTTCGCTAGCCTGCAAATTACAACAAAAATATTGGAGCTTTTTAGTTTTAATAATTATGTTCTATCCGTACCACCTTCCACCATCCACTTATGAAGCTGACTGTACGTTTAGAGAACTTATGAAAATTCCTTTCTTAGGAAAGTAGATAAGAACTTTATATTGCTGGCACGGCTTAGGCGTCTCATCTCCTGAAATTAAGTTTCAAATATTAAATTTTCCTTCAAGAAGGACACCCAACTTTATTCCTTAGTGTTATGGAGATTTTAATCTGCGAATTTTTATAAATAAGTTTTGCAGAAACTTTTATGGTGAAGCAATTCAACGGTTTCCGTTGATTTTTACGTTCGCTTAAGGTTCTGTTCCTAAAATTTATTTTTTATATTATTTATTCATTCTTTTGATAAGACTTTACGCCCTAATTGCTTTTAAATTAAACAATTATAGCTATTAGCTAATATTTTTTATTTTTTAATCATCGAGTTGTACTGCCCAAATTTTTGTCAAAAAGCCCTGTATTCCAACATATTTTCTTTAATTATTGCCATTGTAGAGGGTGCGCATACCACGCGAAATAAGCACCTAACAAAAGCAAAATGTGTTACATTTGTTCCTAATTTAATTGTCCAATAAAATAAACAACGCAAGGGCCGCTATCTCGCTATGCAGGGGTAGTAAACCTGGGGTTGCGTCAATCCGAGCAAACTTTCAAATGCAAGTCAAGCTAACTAACACTTTAGCTTTGCTTCTGATTGGTCTGGATTTATGATTAATTAGGAAATTTAACTTTACACTTGGTAGACAGTTCATAACAAAAACATCGATAGGTATTATGTAGAAATAGTTTTACAAGACAAGTGACAAGTTAATTGATTTTTTTTACATCGTCACGCAAACTATAAGTCTAATTTTTTTACTTGATAATCATGGTAAGATTTTCGGGAGTAGCGTATCACGTACAATCTCACAATAAGATTTTGGTTTTATAAGATTTTGGTCCCATAGAGTTTAAACGAGACGGCAATTAGGTTCTATACCTGACTTATTCTTAATATTTCATTGAAAACCAAATTTAGAATATGCTGTCATATTATGTAGATCATAGAATGAGAAAACACTATGAGAAGTGAAAGTTCAGCAAAGAGGGTAGCCAGATAGGGGGAATCAGTGCGCCTCCTTCGGGATTATCTCTTATTAGTAGAATATTCGTTCGTGCATGGCAACCCTATAGTTACAGTTGTGATGAAATAATCATAGACAAAATGCGTAATTCTAAATTCTCGCAAACAAAATAACTAATTTGACCCTGTTTCTATATTTAAATGTTACAACCTATTCCGTAGCTTACGTAATAAAGGGTGATTATGACATAAAAAACCCATTAAATCTTACGACATTAAATTTTTTTTCAATTGATGCCTACCTAGGTATTAACAGGCAACAGTCTGGTATCAAACTGTGAATCAAACAAAATGCGACGGAAGCAAACATCGCTCTAGCAAACAACATTTGAATAGAAACTGGACTAGATTGTTGAAATGTTTGCTTGATAGCACGCGAGCAAACATCAATAGTAGATCATAAAATAATATAAATATTTAATTTTAAAACAATAAGGGCTTAACCGTACCTAACTAATCTTCCAGATAAGTAAATTTTGGTTGCGATATCTATGAAGGTTTATCTGCAACCGATGAAACAGGCCCCTGAGTATGTAGGTATATTATTTGTATTAAATATGTACCTAATTATCATGAGACTTTTTCCACAATGTTATTTAAAGTTAGATACCTTTATAAAATTTAAAATCACGAAATTTATCAAAAACAACATTGTTTTTAGAAGAAAATTCATGTTATCTAATATTTTTATTCATGGAGTAGGTACCTACTTGGGTCTTGATGTTTTACACCCTTGAGAGAAATAAGCACCCTTATTTACGTTCCCACTGCTGGGACAGAGGGACATCTCTCTTGACGAGAGAGATTAGGCCTTAATTCACCACACTGGCGCTGGCCAACTGCGAGTTACAATAATTTAAACCTACAAACTTAACGATTCCCATTTTTAATAATGTTAAGTTCGACTGTTTTCTTTGGTCTATCGTTAGCATAAAAAAGCAACATACTGTTGTCTATGCCCACAGCCACACCCGTGGCGTCAACCAACTGCAACCTCGCGAATAACCACGAACAGTCTACTTTGTCTATGTTAATGAGTTTATTGTTTGTCTCATCGGTGGGTAACGGGCTTGGCACGGTTCAAAAGATTTCTCTCATCATCATCATAACATTAACGTTAACATAACACTACTAAACACAATCCTAAAAAATACAAAAATAATATAAATAAATATTGCCGGATAATTCACACAGCAACATCTAGCCCCGTGGTAAGCTCGAAGCTTGTGTTACGGGTGATAGATTTCTGATAGGTTCAATATAATATACATAAATAGATAGATATTTTTATTATATTTATATATATGTATATAACACCCATAGAACCCATTATATGGCTTGGGAATTTTGTAGAATCTATCACGATATCACGATAGGTAAGGTACTTACATACTAAATTATGTAAATATACCTATGTGTGCATAATCAAGTTTTTATGTAAGGAATATAACTTCAAAACACCATTTAAAAGTTTTCTGAAAATATTAGATGTGTTTCTTTATTTTTTTTTGAAATGCTAATGATAATTATTATAAATCTAAATAATTCGCATATTAGGTATAGGCAAAACTTGTAGTTATGGATGCTAGTAAAATTTTCACGACACAAACAACGACTGACATGATTGCGATAAAAATGGCCATTAAAATGGTTAAAATACTGGAAGGCTACTTTGAACTCTGGAACGTCGGGGTCTCTTTCAGGGGTAAAAACTATCTACGCGAGCAAAGCCACGGAACTTTTATCTTTCTGGGTTAAAAACTATCTTCGCGAGCAAAGCCACAGGACGCATCTACTGCAAGATAAATCTAAATTAAATATTTACATAAGTATAGGTGCGATTCTTAAAATTGTTCAAAGTAAACTTTGCACTGTTGATATAGAAGATTCTATGAAGGCTTCTTAATCTTCTATGTTGATGATGATGACCTATAAAATATTAATTGATTTGTCAAATGCTCTACTACCTATATCATTTATACGAGTATTAATGCGTAAGGTCCTATAAGCTTGTACTAACAAAATTAACCGTCAACAAACTAGGCACCAATAAATTACCCAAAAACGTGATGATCGACCTCATTAGATCTCCCTCCAATAAACTTTTATTGCTGTTAACATTTAGCACAAGCTTTAAATAATCCCGCGCAACCCCGAAAATGACATTCTGACATTTGTCCACCGACAAATTATTACAATACGAAATTAGCAGCGCAAAATTAACAACAATACTTACCTACATACGAACATTCAGGCACAAAATGACAATGTGCCTCTCCAACTTACGCGCACATACGACATTTTGAAATTTTAAATTTAGTTTTCGTTCCATTTTCAAACTGACGAAATGACAATCAAAATGGCGGTCGTTACTGCGTTTTGGTTGCGAGTTAGGCGATACACCCCCGCTTTAATCTTTATTAAGGGGATGTGAATGCGTTGATTCTGACATATTCGTCGCGCAGGATTTAAAGCAGATTTATGTTTAGGTATTGTGTTATCGACGGTTTGTTCGGTTGTTATCGAATTTGTAATGGTTATGGTTATTTGTATTGGATGTGATTATTTGTTAGATTTCCAGGTGTAATTGAAGTTTAGGTATTATTGAAACCGATTAAATAGGTATCTTCTATATTAGAGATTATTTTATGACCTAATTCAGAAAACCTCTATTGTTTCAGTTACTATGAACATAATAGGTATGACGATGATGATTTGTCAAAAGTTCTTACTTCTGAAAGTTCTTTCCAAAATTCCAAAATTTCCAAACAACATTGAACAAAATTAAACTACATAATTTTCAATTACGACAACAATTTTACGAGTTGGAAAATGAAATAAAAATACATTATATAGGTATATTTTTCTAAACAAACAAACAGCTCAACATTGTTATGTTCGGAAAATCCGCATCGCAACGCAGAAAGCGTGCAGCGTAACGCAGGGGACTGCGATTTGTTGATCCTCACGCTCCGTCAGCCGCGCCTTAATGAGATGCGGCGCAAACATCGCACTATTCCCGAGGGCCGCCCCTTAAATCTTACTTTTTCTATTTGGTGATCCGATAATTGTTGTTTGCTGTTTGTAATTGCTTCACTATTGTGAATCTGTGGAGATCAGATGAGTTATTTTTTCTAAAGGAAAGTTATTTAGTGAACATCAAACATTTTGTTTGATGTTAATCAAAAAGAGGAACCCGTCATGTTCTTTGAAAAATTTGAATGATATGTGTCGTTCACCAACCCGCACTTGGCCAGCGTGGTGAATTAAGGCCTAATCTCTCTGTGTCCCAGTCCCAGCAGTGGAACGCAAATAGGGGTGCTGATGATGATATTTTGTTAGCTTTCGAGACAGCTAGTAATTCATAATTATTTGATAAATTAAAAAGGCGTGTGTGTTGTGTAGAGTTTTTATGCCATGTGGATATTCTGTCGTACGGGGTGTCACGAAGCCGTGCGTGCGAGACACGAGGTGAAATTTTTAATAATTCATAGTCAACTTGTTTGGGCAGGTGTGTCGCCGGCCTAAATTCCAACTGTAATACGAATACTCCTTAAGATTAATTACTTTTTTTATAGCATGGAAATTAATATTATCTTGTCTATAGGGTTTTAATGTGACACTGAGTGCTAAAAGTTTGTAAATAAATACGTTCCAAACTTAATATTAAGCTCATTATCGCTTATAGACGCGCCACCGCTAATCCTAAGACAAAACTTGCAAATTAACAAGGAAGCATCACAAGTATCACAACTTAAAGCCTTTGCATTCCCAACCTTCGCGAAACTTCCAGAAACTTCCAGAAGCTTCAGACCTCCTTACCTCAGCCCTTCGAAAGTACTTATAAAGTCGTAGGGTTCTAATCCCGGAGCACAGCGGCTGGTCACGACCTTACTATCTCCACGCACCACGCAGGGCCTTAAATAACTCGCTATTAGGGTACCAGGGTACCAGAATTGTAAGGGGATACATAGAAATGGTTGTTTTAGTGTGAGATGGTAATTAAAACGAGATATTTGTACGAGTACTCGCAGAACCGTTTGGCTTTATTTTACTACTAGTGAGTGGCATTTCGCTTTTTTCTGTATTTATGTAGAGAGGTATCAGTTTCGAAACCGCAACCATGGGATGGAACTAATATTTGAAGAGAAGTGAGCATTGGCGTTATCTTAAATATTAGAATAAGAATAATAATTAAAACTTTTTCTGAAAACAAAAAGAAAACCACCAGGAATATACATAGTTTACGTGAGTAATTTGTGATTTTCAAAATTAATAAGTAACGGACGTTAGTTTCTAAAGTGAAAAGACGATAATTAATTAAAATGTTGATTAATGAAAGAATACTTGCCTTTGTTTTTCGTCTGTAAATAAGGTTGACAAAAATGAAATTACCTCTCTCATTAATAAAATATATTTTTCCCTAATTCACAGAAAAGCAATAAAAAAGTAATTAGCTTTCGACTATTTACTGAGAACGTTTGCAATTTATGAAACTGGTACTCAGAAGACAGGGACGAATCTAGTGGCCAAAAAAATAGATACTAATATGGGAAAAATATATTTGTACCATCTTAGTTTTGTAAATCAAATTGCTGATTTATTACCAACACTTGCGAGATTTAAATTTAGTTTATAGCCCGTGAAAAGAGATTCAAAGATCATTAACCAAGTTTTCAATCAAATTGTCTCCTACATTTCTTGGTTGTCATAAAACGCATATACACCATCAGCATTTATCTATATAAAATAAATCTAGCATCCGTAACACAAGCTTCGAGTTTACCGCGAGATGTTTATATTTTGAATTGTCAAGCGTTATTTACTTATTCTACTGCAATCCTTAATGCCTCCCTGTGTCCCTCCTCCGTCCAGGGTCGGATGGCATTTAATTTCGCCCCGCTTGTTTTATTATAGAAATTAACCCGTTTTTAGTGAGAGGGGGCGATACATAAGTGATTAGGCGGGCGGGATTCCGCCCAGGTTCACCCGCCGAGATATATATTACAGAGGAGAAGCACCAAGTTTTGTTGTAAATAATAAACACATATACACATGTTACTATTTTACTGTATTATTTGATGGATATTGATTTCCATAAAAGGATTCTTTCTCTTAATAATTAAAAGTACATACATAATAGTAAACATTCAGACGTGTGTCGCCCCATATCTGTCTGTAAATAACTTATGTACCTAATGCTATTACATATTTCATTTTTTTTAATATCAAACGCAATTTATTATAATAGTAAATGAACTCACGATACCTACAACTGAACCCTTGATGTAGAGTCCAACTCGTCTTTGCAGTTTTTTTTATGTTTACGTAAGCACTCTAGTACAGCTATACTCAAAGTGTGTTCCGCGGAACCCTAGGGTTCCGTGATACCTCTGTAGGGGTTCCGCAAGAATTTAGAAAAAAAAATTAAAACACCTCTCTCTGGTCGCTCCGCGGCCGCGCGAAGTCAAAATATATATATAGACCAGTGCAGATCCCTTCAAAAATGGTCGAAAAAGGAAAAAAATAGTAGTAGGATGAAACCTATTAGAAAAGGAGGGGAATATGATAAAAATGAAAGGAAAAATAAATTACGGGCGATCTGAGTTCGGGAAGTGGGAGGGGGTGGGCTTTTAAGGGGAGAGAATGGTTTATCTCGATTTCCGGTAAAACTACAAGTCCTATGAAAAAAGTGAAATAACAAAGTTGTAAGCACAGATTAATAATCAACCAGATACCTCATAACAGGCGAGGACCGCGCGCCAAACATATGGTTAAACCAACCATATGTAAAGCCCCGCCTCGAAACACGGCTTTAGTTGCGACCAAGTGTCAGACCCGTGAACTTCATATACGTTTCTATAGTCTAACGCAAGTGAAGAGGTCAGCTTATAATGGCTACTCGTACGAAGGACGTTCACTTGACTCTTTTCCGCATTGCGCTTATTGCATTCGTTGTCCTTCTCGGCGAAAGCACGTGTAACGTTAGTGTTGTAAATTCTAATCGATATCGTTAAAAATAATAGACGACGTATATTAGCGGGTCTCTCGGTATTATTGTATGTAAAAATAAATAAGTAATCCATAAACCGTTTAAATATGTTTATAGAGTACTTACTCAGTAAAATGAATTATTAGTGATAAATTTTTCTAATATAATTTTTTAATTTTTAAGTTCTACAGATTTGTGTATTCCAAAAATAAATACATATCTACCTACCTACATGATGCTATTTTCATTTTAATATGAAATTTTAAAACGAATCATCGAAATTAATTATCGACAAATTCGTTCAATGTTCCCAACCCGCGACCTAAGTGCGACCTTGAAATAGCCAATCACAACGCCTTTGTTCCAGTCCCCGCAACCCGCGCCTTCCTCCAACTTCGGTGCGTTTGAATCGGAACAAAAGTATTATAATGGACCATCTAGTGGGGGTTATCTGTGGTTGTAAGTAATAAAACGATCTACAACTCTTAATTCACAATTTTTTTACAAAACGTCAAATTGTATGTGAAAAATTAAAATAACTAAGTTTTTAGTTTTTTATTTCTATCTTTTTCAAAAACATTTTATTTTCTACAAAATTTGGTGAAAACTTACCTTTTTATGTCCCAAATCCACTATAATTTATTTGATTAAAAATATTAATTTTTTCACCTTATTTTGACTTAATTTTTAAAAAATAGACTTTTCAATCGAAAATTCACGTGTCAAAATATTAGCTTTTCTATAAAAATCGGTGTGCTTTTTATTCATTGAAATCTCTTTTATCTGATGGTTAAAAAAAAACATACATTACTATAGAAATTATTCTTTGAAAAAGATAGAAATAAAAAACCAAAAACTTAGTTATTTTAATTTTTCACATACAATTTGACGTTTTGTAAAAAAGTTGTAGATCGTTTTATTACCTACAACTTTGCTATTTCACTTTTTTTCATAGGACTTGTAGTTTTACCGGAAATCGAGATAAACCGTTTTTACCCTTAAAACTCACCCCCCCCCCCTACCACTTCCCGAACTCAGATCGCCCGTAATTTATTTTTCCTTTCATTTTTATCATATTCCCCTCCTTTTCTAATAGGTTTCATCCTACTACTATTTTTTTCCCTTTCAAAAATTAAAAACCCTGGTCTAATATTACAATAGCTGGTACAATATCTCATAGATTGGTAGCTATCAACAGTTTTATACTTGTACAACCCGTTCCCTCTAAGTTTGCCGGTCTGTGGAATGCGCGTATCCTCCCCCACGTGACAACAAAACTTATTATTTTACCCAAATATGTACGTACACAATTTTTGTTTTATTGTAGGGTTCCATCAAGTATTTTTCTTCCCAAAAGGGTTCCGTCCTTAAAAAAGTTTGAGAACCACTGCTCTAGTAGGAACAAAACCTTGAAAAAAATATACCTACATCCAGCCCATTCTTTAGGACTGTTGTTACAAAATCTGCAACAGACAATCCAAAAGAGCGTCTAAAAATAACAAAATAATATCAACAGCCGACTTTATTATTGTATGTGACGTTAAGTGTTTCCATCTGACACTGGCAACAATGGTGCGTGTGCGACGTTTGTAGTGGGCAACACTCAACGTTAATACCAAAAAATACGTTGTAGACTAAGTTTATAATTCGAGAAAAGGCATGAATTTTTTGTAGGTATTTGGTAACATGAAGATAATTATAAAGATATAAAATTATTTATTGCCTTGATTTCATACAAATCATATGTTAATTGGCCGTGTGGTGCCTAAGAACTTCATCTATTAATTATCTTCTCATGGGTGTCGGTCGTCAGATCAGGTTTTGTGATCTAACCAGTCGTATTATATTGTAAATAATTAGTAATAAAACGAAATTATTAAAATTGGATTCAATCGAACTCAGTCCTTCATGTGCTTTCGAACCCGTTCTTTCATTTGAATTTTCAAATGTCGAACATTCTCATGATTCCCTAATAAACCGTTGCTCATAACATAATCAATTCCTTTTTGAGGGTAGCTAGGTGTGGGAGGCCCTCGAGGCGGCACGTGGCGAGCGCACGCGTAAACAATCGCACGCGCACGCGAATATTAAAACGAATATGTTAGATGTGGTAATTTCTTTTTGGCGAGTTGAGATTAGATTTGGGGATGAGTAAGAACCAATAGCAAGAACAAGCTTCGAGCTTACCACGGGGTTACCAATGTTGCCGTGTGAATTGTCCAGCAATATTTATTTATTTTTATTTTAATAGACAAGATTCTTACATCACTCTAAAATCAAGCTGGAGAAAACAGACATAACTATATTATTTTTTAACAAACCTATTATTCGTTATTAACACGGTTTAAGGGTAAACTGTTATATTTTATTTTATATAGGTACATATAAAGTTGTATGGCAATTTAAATAATTAACATTCAAAATATTTTTTTATCTAGTATCATAAGGAAACGGAAGACAAAACATCCTTACTTTTAATTTGTCCAGAAAATGAGCCAAATATTTTAACTAACTCAAGTTATTTACCCTAGCGGGATGTTAAACAGGCAACCCCAACAGTGCCACAGATAATTAAACTGTGTCTATTGCATAGCATTACTTTCACTGACAATGGACACACATTTTTTGCATTTACTTTAATTAGGCATAAATTATTACGAGAACACCATTTAGGTAACTACTAAATTATTGTAAAAATAATTTATTATTTATAAGATGTTCTCGATTTGTAAAACACTTTATGTAAGTTGTTTTTTAATTTGATAATTATAGTCTAAAATATATCGATAAAAGGAAAAGGGTCGCTTAGTAGGTATCTGATAAGGTTGGATAGTTTTATAGGGTATTTTAATTCCTAGGTCTAGGCTTGAAAGAGTTAGGTACATACCTTAGCATCCGTAGATAACTATAAATAAATTGATCCAGAACCTGTGATTCAGTTAATTTGTCATTAAGTTTTTTACGTCCTAATTTTTGTCTATTTTTAATCTTATTCCAACAAACTAGAGCCCATTTTAAAGTAAAACACAATTAGAAGTAACACAAGCGCGCCAGTATCGCAGGCTTTATTTGAAACACAAATATTTGGGAGATGAAACTTTTCCATCGTCCCGAGCAGTCTACGGAGCCTTTATTAATATTTTATTATTTTGTCTTGTACGTTTCGGAAAATTCAACTTTCAGCGAACTCGTGCTGTAAAGCGATTATATTTTAAATTATTTTAATTAAAAGGCGCAGAGTAAACGTATAATTCTCGAGGGCTGGATTGCTGCTTTGTTTTCAGCGTTTCATCCATTTTGTAATAATCATGATCATTAGTGGAGTGTTTACTTTAGGAGGTATATTTCAGCACTTACTGCCCGCGGCTTTTTCGCAATATATGGTGTATAAGGCGATTATTTTTTTAATAAAAATAAAAATTACCTTATTTTGAAAAAGGTAACATTAGACAAATACAACAATAATTATACCTATTGTTGTAATTGTGACATGTTCCACTTATGTATCTATTTCAACTACCAAAAGTTATTTTCGAGGAAAGTGGCAACAATGAATGATATCTTTAAATATTTTCTGGAAAAACATTGACTCGTTCAGTTCATGTTGTCCTAACAAACTTGAGGCTTGTTTTTCCCGCGCAAAGTTTAGCTAAGTGTAACCCACACTGTTTGTGTAATCGATTTAAAATATTGCCAGCAATATAAGAAATCTATTGACAATTGCCTATGTATTCACCTATAGGTAATATAATTTAGGTACTAGATTTTGCCTTCGGTTTTGCTTGAGATTATTGCTGTTAACAATGGAGTTGGTTTTCTCCTATCGAAAATTCCGTAGGTATACTTAAAAAAGGTATTTTACTTAGCGACACAAACCTTCAGAGTTTTAATCAATTAAAATTTTCAGATCTCCTTAACAACTAAAATATTCAAAGTTTAAACCTATTACAAGTTGGGAACTTGAGCCAACTACCGGGGCTTAAAGTTTTTGTGAATTTTACACAAGTAGGTAAGATTAAGAACAGCCCGGAAGAAACTTTATGATTAATTATTTAAATTTCTTGACGGCAAACTTCCATGTTATATTTTATGGACATTTCTCTACATTATACAACTTACCTACATACCTCCTACATAAGTTATAACAACAAATTATTTCCAACCTCTTCTAAACGTAAACTTATTAGAAAACTTTTTTCTTACTTTTAATTACGGGAAAGATTATTTATTTAGATTCTAGCTAACAAAAGACGATCTACCAAGCTTCAGTATGTTTCTATAACTCGTAGCTGCATATTTTGATAGGATTTTGTTTATGACACGTCATTATTTGGCCACAGTTATTTACACGTGCAAATAATTTTGATAGCAACACAATTCCAAAGCTGTTTCGTTGACATGTTTGGATAGCGGCGCAAATGTTTGCTGGATTTTATCAGTCATTCATATTTTGTCTCCTTGAGGACACAATGATAAGGGCTGGATGGTAGCAATGCTTATGTTCTGTGGGTATTTTGCTAATGATATGACACACGTGATGTTTTTGGTTGACTCACGTGACTCAGTTTTTCTGAGAACTTTTTATTCAAACTTTCTTGTATTTTAATTATGGGTTTTGTCTGAAATACAGAATATTCGGTTCAAGTTTGGCAGAGGTATTTTTAATTAATAGCTACTCTCAAAATTGTGTATTTTGTTATTCTTTAAAGGTTCAAATTATTATTTTACTTTACTACCAACATTTGGAATAAAGTCAGCTTCATTCATCAATATAATGGATAAGGCAGTTTTATCTTAATCCTCAAAACCTATAAGTAGGTACCTTCTTTAATGAGGATGATTTATTTCTCTCTCTACATTTCTTAATAGCTAGCCAATAAAAATAAATGCCCTGTGCTGATCCTAGTTAAATAGGTTACGAGTATATAGGCAATTTCAAAATTGCTTTTACCTCTATAAACAAATTTATTGTTCCGCACGTTTATGCGCCGTACTAGATACCTGCTGATAACACTCTAATCCTCACATAAATCACAGCCTTGTAAATTTACGAGCCCGCAGAGCACATTCATAAATACGTACGTAAATTATCACAAGCCATGCTTAAAAACAGAACACGCACCCCTAAATCTTTCGGGTGTGATAACGCGCGAATTTTTATTATTGAACATGGCAACATTAAGGTATTCGTTCCCCTTGCGCTAAGCCTCCTCCGAACGAGAGGGACATACCCTCATATAAACGCTTGGTCCTTATCCCTAATGCTTATATTCCTGAGCGATCATGGAATCATGCGTAAATCGAAGTATTTCATCGAATTTATTCTCACCTTAAACTATAATTACTTACAATAAAATTATTCATAACATTTCAGAGTTCTCATTCAAACTTAGTTCCATTTTCAAATCCATTTGTGCCGCCAACACATGTTGTCAAAGTTTTTTTAATATATCTGGCCAGACATGAGCTATAGTTATTATTATTCTACTCATTCACCTTTCTTCGACACACAAAGGCCTTTCTTGTCCACGGAACTATGGATGCTATGATGCTATGGATCTATGGCATTATGTCTGAGGAATAATAACTCCAGAATGTTAGAAATGTCACGCTCATTCAACGTATTTCAGTTGTAAAACAAACTGACACCGAATGTAAATACTATTGTGGACTATTGTTGGGTGTTGTCATCCAAATTGTAGCATAATGGTAAAGTAATGGGCATTTTGATGGATAGCTTTAGCTACTGCCCCATAGAATCATTAGTATTAAAGTAAGAATTAAATGATTTAACTTTTAGTGCTGGAAAGCTACTGTCCCATAGAATCATTAGTATTAAAGTAAGAATAAAATGATTAAACTTAGAGTGCAGCACTTTTGAAAGAATCGGCCAAATTATATATTAACAAGATGTTATAAATAAATAGGTTAAGAAGGCTCCGATATTTCATCAGATTAATAATTTAAAAAATAGCTTTTGCCCTTTTTCCGGAACTCAGAAACCTTGTAGTTGAAATTTGAAACGACGACACATAGGTACATAAAGAGTACCTATATAAAATAATTCGATATATATCAAAGACAAACTGGAAAAGTTAGAAGATCTACGCAGGCATTGACCCTTCTCATTCAGTCGCGCGTGGCTCGTCAATATAGATTTTTCGCCGTTTGTGTATTTTATACGTGTGCATATGCAACAGTGTGTCCGTTTATCCACGGTGCCTCAACACGACACGGTCCTTCCACCAAAAGGAACACATTTTTGCGTCAATCGACGCCATTTTGACATTTATGACATTGACATAAGACAGTGCCGGATTAGCCACGTAGCAAGTGTAGCAAATGCTACGGGCCCCGCGCATTGGAGGGCCCCGCGCTCAAATAGGTATTTCGTAATACCTATTTGAGCGGCGAACCGAGCCGACCCGAACTGCGCGCATGGCTATTTCCACCTCACCTCTATCACGTCACGAATTCACGAAAAACGTTGGTATCAAAATCAACAACCATAATTTGAAATTGTACCACATTTTTTAAATTGAGCGCTAGCCACACACACGTTATGTGTTGTATGTACTACTTGCACTGCTCACTAAACGCTAAATTTGCCCATAATAAACCCAGAAAAGTTTATTTATTAGTCCAGTCAAATTAGCATTTCACCTCGGAATTTGAGATACCCAGCTGTAATTCTGTAAATACTTGGATATTGATACTAGACCAGGGTTTTTAACTTTTCAAAGGAAAAAAATAGTAGTAGGATGAAACCCATTAGACAAGGAGAGGAATATGACAAATATTAAAGGAAAAATAAATTACGGTCGATCGGAGTTCGGGAAGTGGGAGGGGGTGGGCTTTTAAGGGTAGAAAATGGTTTATCTCGATTTGCGGTGAAACTACTTGTCCTATGAAAAAAAAATTTATGGCAAAGTTGTAGGTAATAAAACGATCTACAACTTTTAATTCAGAACTTTTTTACATAACGTCAAAATGTATGTGAAAAATTCAAAAAAATAATTTTTTCACCTTATTTTGACTAATTACTAAAAACATTGACTAATTTTCAATCGAAAATTCACGTGTCAAAATATTAGCTTTTTTATAAAAATCGGTGTGCTGTTTGTTCATTGAAATCTCTATTTTCTGATAGTTAAAAAAATATATACATTACGATAGTAAATATTCTCAGAAAATGCACAAAACCGAAACAAAAATTTGTATCATTAGGTACAATTGCATCACAAAAATGTGATTTTGTCTTTTCAGACTATATAATAATAAAAATAATATAATAATCTGTTTGTATAATGTGCAATAAGTCGGATTATAAGCAATTATTATGAAATAAAAATTGCAAAAATCACATTTTTATGATGCAATTGTACATAATGATACAAATTTTGTAAAATAAGCACACCGACTTTTATAAAAAGCTAATATTTTGACACGTGAATTTTCGATTGAAAATTAGTCTATATTTTTGAAAATTAAGTCAAAATAAGATGAAAACAATAATATTTTCAATCAAATAAATCAAAGTTTATTTAGGACATAAATAGGTAAGTTTTCACCAAACTTCGTAGCAAAATAACAATTTTTGAAAAAGATAAATAAAAAAAACAAAAAACTTGGTTATTTGAATTTTTCACAAAAGTTTGACGTTATGTATAAAAGTTGTGAATTAAAAGTTGTAGATCGTTTTATTACCTACAACTTTGCCATATAACTTTTTTTCATAGGACTAGTAGTTTCACCGCAAATCGAGATAAACCATTTTCTCCCCTTAAAAGCCCACCCCCTCCCACTTCCCGAACTCAGATCGACCGTAATTTATTTTTCCTTTCATCTTTACCATATTCCCCTCCTTTTCTAATGGGTTTCATCCTACTACTATTTTTTTCAGTTTTTGACCATTTTTGGTCTAAAAGCACTGGTCTACACTACACCCTAAAAGTTGTATAAAAACCTACCGATGTTCGCAACCATTAAAATTTCAAGATATTCTATTATATTCTCTGGACCTAACAATTTTCATCCTCAAATGAGAGGATTTCTCAAATGAGAGAATTCCTCAAATGAGATAATTCCTCAACCCCATCAGAGGCAGCGGATGACCTGAAGTGATGCTGTGACCGCGAGCTCTCCGCCATCTATCTCGAAAACGGTTCACCGTATGAAAAATTTTTGTGAACATTATTTGTAGAGAATTTTGTATTCTACAATATTCACAAAGATATAAATAGCAAAAAACCCATAGGACATGAGATATTTACAAAAAAACTATTTTTGCGGTCTTTGACCTTGAAATTTTAATGGTTGCGAACACCCTACGATCGGTAGGTTTTGAGACAACTTTTAGGGTGTCAATATATAAATATTTACAGACTTAAAGCTGGGTATCTCGAATTCCGAGATTCTTACCTATTTTGAGCTAAAATGACTTGACTATAACAGTTTTGTTTTCTATACTAAACTTATAAAGAGGAAAGATTTGTTTGTAAGGAATAGGCTCCGAAACTACTGGACCGATTTCAAAAATTCTTTCACCTTTTGAAAGCTACATTATCCCCGAGTAACATAGGCTATATAATAGCAAAGCAAATTGCGGGAAAGTGTAAAACGCGGGCGAAGCCGCAGGGCGGAAAGCTATATTTAATACCCTAAATTTGAGAACCGATAGCAAACCAAGGGCCCCTTGACAGAATTTGCTACAGGCCCCGCGCTGGCTTAATCCGGCACTGACATAAGATCTGAAAATATTCACAAGAACGCATAGAGCATTCGGTAGCACAAACACGGATCTCCAGTTTTCGTTACTTAATAGGAACCCTGTGCGTGAGTTGAAAACAGTTCTATTGTTTTCTCATCTGTTTATGTTAATAGATTATTGTTACTCATACATAAATAATAAAACATACATTTTTAAGAAAAACCACACTTAGTCAGACTTTTAGAATAAGAACAAGGTTATTCTCAAGGTATAGTTGAATCTGGGATTTCCAGTGATGATATGAAATAATATTAAAATTAAGTGAGTAATAATTATGCGAGTCTTATTGTACAGCAATGTTTAGAAACTTATTTACCGTGAAGTTTCGTCTAAAGAAACGTAAATTATCATTTCAACAATTTTGCAAATAAACAATTTGCTAGGTAGAGCACAAAACCCGCCTTACTTGTCGAAACTTTAACATCCGTAACGCAAATACAAGTGCAACAAACTCGAATTTATTGTCGACAAAACAAGCAAAATTGTACCTGTTGTCGGAAACGATTTCCTTATACTTAACTTCCTGTACCGACAAAGGTAAATTCACATTCGACACGCCCAAATCAAAATATATTATCGATATCGAGTTAAAGTTCGGACAAAACTGCCAGTCGTGAAAAAAATGTTGCAATGTTCGCACAATCAATCAAGCGATAAGCCAATAAACCTCAACGATGCGCTTTTGAATTTGGAATTCGATTTTTGAATTGACGCATTGTAGTCTATGGCCGGCGGCGCGCGAATCTGCCCTGTCGAATTGCACAATGAAAGGGCAACCGGAAGCGAACAGTGTCTTCGTGAATAGACGCAGGAACTATTGAGGTCGGTGGATGGCACATCGGGTACCGTCAGCAAAGTCTATCGTTTGTCCATTGTGATCGTTGATTTACTGATATTAGGTATACCTACGAGTAGATTGATTTGAGAGAATTTAGTTAGAATCCTATGTGTCCCAAAGCTTTGACAATTTACCTTAATGACTAAGCTAGGTTGAACCTGCAGGCACAATGTTTAGCTATTCTTTTTAAAAGTTCAGTTCAGTTTAAATTAAAACCTTACTATTTTAAGTTTCTAAATTGTTATATTAAACACTTAAGTTATATTTATTTTAGATTTCAGTTAAGTTTGCTTTTTCCTACTATCTCTACATATAAACGTGCAACATCAGATACAAAAAATATTGTCTAACAATACAACGCCCCCCATTCATCGCAGATCATTGTGCTTAAAAAAACTTCGGAACTTGTCTATGAAAAAACCCGGGGTTGCCATAAAATTAAACTCAATAAAAGGTGGAAATAAAATATGTATTACACGGGTATAATGTTGTTAGCCCCCGTTTAGTCTTGAATGGCCTTTTTGATGGTCCGTTTGACTTGCTCTTTGTATGGAATTGTGCGTGAAATCCGAAGATTTATGGATGGGAATTTTGCTGATGGGTTTACTAATTACGGGGGTGTGTTTTGTATTGGTATGCAATTGATTGTGTAATGAGAGTTATTCATGGGGTATTCAAGATCTTAATTGTCTTTTTTAACTAATTGGAGCTGCTGGTCGAACAAAATTATTCTGCTTACGAATATATTTTTTTTTGATTTCGAAAAGCTATTTGTTACTTTGAAGGTTCTACTCTCTGTAATACCTATTTTTTTTAATTTTGCCCAATACATAAGGTGGGTCTTAACTTAATTCTACAAAAGTGTTACGTAAATGAAGGATGAGCGAGGCTCGTTAGTGCGAAACAACTAGTTTCGGAGCCAAACGACGTTATTTGATTAACACTAATTAGCAGAACCGGCTTTACTTCAGCAAAGAAAGTACTTACAACACTAATACAGCCCAATATTAACTATAAACCTTTATTACCAAGGCGTAAGGTTCAAAATGACAGGGTTGAAGTTTTCTATGTGTATTTTACTCGGGTTAAGTTAATCCCAATGTGAAAGCGGACTTTCTAAGTAAGGTAGGCCATATTTGGGTGCAGTTAGTGTGGAAAAGCTTGTCTAAAAAGAAAATATGACAATATATTTTACTTAATTTCTATCAAAATTCACCACACCGTCGTGGATTCGCCGTATCTTCGCCTTTTTTCACTCATATAGCAAGAAACATACCTACTTTCCATGCCATCCCTACACTACATTCATATGTTGCCTGGAAGAGATCGCTCTTTAAGGCCGCCCATTGTATTTGTTTCTTTTGTTGTTTATGTTATTTTTGTTTGTTTGTTCTGGTGTGCAATAAAGTGTTTGTATTGTATTGTATTGTATATGTAGTAGATATACCGTACAAGACCTCTTGCGGCCCATTCTCGGCCACATCGACGATCCATCAGGTGAGATGGGAAAAAAATGCTCTTTGGTATAGCACCCTAAAGTACCTCTGTGTGATTATTCACATATACAAAAGCAGTAAATTTCTTAACTTATCAACATCATATTGCAGCCGTCACAAGAATTAAAGAATTACATTCGTCAAGATAACTGAAAGATTTTATCTTTGTCTGGAAAATTACTTGACGCACGATGCTTTATTTGAATAATAATTAGAAATTAAACAGAATTTGCTAACAACAAGCGTAGATTTTTATTGTTTTGTGTTTTTATTTGCGGTGAATTTGTTAAGAATTCTTTTGTAATCACTAATAATAAATAAGAATGATCAGTAATATTCAAATAAATAAATCAGAAATCTAGTATCCGTAACAAAAGCTTCGAGCTTACGACGGAGCTAGATGTTGCTGTGTGAATTATCCAGCATTATTATTATCTTCTTATTACCTACTAAAGATGAGTATAGTTAATTAAATATGCGTCTAACGCAATCTTATCATAGCATCGTGCAAAACTGGTGGAAAACTACCCGATGTTCAAAACAACTGATAAAACAAAGAGCGAGATAGTAAGCCCCTAAAAAGTACTTTAATAAGGTTATTTCTAGACGTCACCTAACTCTTTTTATTTATCCTCCCATATTTTTCTTTCCCATTCCAAACATATTGTAAAATAAGTAACTGCATCAAACATTTTATTTACTATTATTTTTATTTTATATATTTCGTCTCACTACTGGCCGAAGATCTCTCTAATAGAATCGATTATAGATATCGCAAGATTTAGTAACGTCACGCTTTCTGTATGGACTAACTCCTTTTGAAAATACATTAAACAAACTGGTAACTATTATAGGATGTCCCACAAAAATCTACTCAGCAAAGAGGCCGCGCTTCAGCTAAATATGTACATTACACACAAAATAACATTATTATGTACACAACACACAGTAAGCTTACACACAAAATATTTGGTAACATAGCTAGTGTAATCCAAGGAGTTTACTTTGATAAATTAAATACACATTTTGATAATTATCTTGGAGTAAACGAGGATAAATTAAAAATGAGGAATTAAATGAGTCTGATAGGTAACTAATCAATAAGTTTTATTTTGACTTAGGATAGATAACACTTAACTAGATATCATTTCGAAGGTTGTGGTTTTGAACCTTTTATGAATATCTCTTCTCGATACGGCTGATTATGCCCGAATTGTTCTATAAAAATAAATAGGTAGGTATTTTTTTATAGGTACTTAGGTATATTTGTCCCCAAAAAATTAATTCCAGTTCCTCAGTGTATTTAATTTTATTGAAATTATTTTGTGTTTAAAGGTTACAGAAATCAGTCATGTTCGCTTATAATTTTTTTAAAGCTCAGTTCACCCTTCACATTCACATTGAAGTAAATTTACTACCTACTTATATTAGCTCGATGTTTTGCTATAAAAACCTCTTTTTAGATATATCTAAAAAATCATAAAAAATAAAACAAGAAGGTACCTATTTAATTATTCAAATTAAAATCAAGGTAGAGTCTCGTGTGAATATGATGGTAAAGAAAAGAGTTTCCAAATATTTTAGAAATAAATGGTGTCGTGTCAGAATTCCAAAATATTGACAGTAATGTCGACCTTGACAGTGACATTCGTGTTTAGAGATAAGTTAGAGTTAATATTGGCAGTACACAGAGTGTTTGAGGTGCTCGACTATATCAATATATAAACATAATATTTATACTTGAGGGTAGGGTAGCGATGAAAGTGTATTTTACAGATGGATTATTCGGATTAATCATCTGTTGCATTATTTTACTTTTTTGTCTTTTTTAGATTTCAATAATGAAAAAAAATCTTCATTAAGTAAATAAAGATTATAAAAAAAACCTAAACAAATCTATAGTTATTATAAAGAACTCTTCAAAGCAAAAATCTGCGATCAATTGGAAAGTGTTTGGAGACATGCAATTTGTCGTTTGTATGATAATTTCATTGAGGTATAAATTCTACATATATTCTGAGGAATATTTTTATACAAAAGCTTGACGAATCGAATTAGCTATTAATACCTAGTAGATTTCACAATAATTTGGTCATACTATATTCAGAATCTGCAAAATTTACTCTAATTTAAGGATACATTTCCTTTCAAAGTAAGGCGATATCATATGAGGTCAAAATAACTTGGGCTCTGATAGGCGAACCCCACCCTACTATAGTGAAGCCTCGTTTAGTCGCTGCGATAAGACGCGTTCCAGCTGTATAGTGCTAGTTTTAGTGGCCAATAATAATGGTGCCGCGCTGAGGATGGCAGTATTTTAGTTAGTTCATTTACGAGTAGGTCAGTTTGGGTTGGGTCTTGGCTTAACTTGGGACGCGTTAGTTAAAATGTGGTAAATGTGTAATCAGTGATTTGGTAGTGTGGTATATTTACTAACGGTTAGATTGAATATCTTAAAATTTAACAAAGAAATCGTTTCCTGGCCTATTATCATATAAAATCTAAGTATCTATATAGGTACAATAAAAACCGAGTGAGCGTTTTGTAGATACAAGTATCTACTTACTCGTAACTATTGAACGTAGCACCAAAAAAACGTCTATTTGCCTATTCAATTGTAGCCCACAGACGAATGTGGATACGAACATCACAAGATTTATTTATTTAGCGATACACATGTAATTGATCGCGCTGGCGTCCAAATGTCTTGCATTAGTGTCTATGGATCAATTCACACCTTGTAGATTGTAGGAGTAGAGTAGGTGGGAAATCCGGGAACGCAACGTGCTAGATACAAGACGAAAAACTTTACCGAATAGGAAAGCAACGTTCTAGAAACCGAATATTTTGTTTCGATGACAGAAGCATTGATGAAATTATATCACAATACCTTAGTTGAGACAGACCACTCTCTCGTGGGTCAAATGTTATCAGAAAAGAGGTGGTTAACAAGACTCGCAAGAGAACGAAAGGTTGTAGGTACGCCAATATATTCAACACTTTCTATGGAAGAGGCCACTACTCAATGGGAAAGAAACTAAAATAAGGATGATCATGACTCTCCATTACTTTACATAAAGTAATAATTGATATGTTTTTGTGTAAATTTTCCCTAACACTAGGTAGTTACTTATTACATATTTACTAGGCAGATTTATCATAGCTGACTATTCAAATACACCTATCAGAAAATAAAGAAAAATATTGACAATTACTCATTCTAAATCGACAAAAATCATGTCAGTTTACATTGTGGCAATACCAACGTATTTTACGTTCTAAATACAAATGAAAATACAATACCATTGACCAATGAAATGTGCCAACAGACAAACGTGCGACTTTCAATAATTATGTTTGCTAAAATCGTTAGAGTCTGGCAGCCATTTTGAAATATCCATGGACAATGTGTCGTGGAAAATCACTGATTTTGTACATACATACTTATATTTATGTAATTGATGTGAAAACTTCAGTCACGAAATTGAGTGCACATGTACCTAAGAACAGAAAAAAAATCACTATTATTCACTGGGCTTAGTGGTAGAAACCGCAAATGTATTTTTATATACGCAAAAAAGCGTCTTTAAACCTAATTAATGATTATGATATAATGTACATTGTCATTTAAAAGCATTTATGATCATTTAAAATATAATATAAACATTTTAATGAGGGTATTGATAAGGGCTAATTTACGAAGAATTTAAAGTCTAAATATAATTAAGTAATTATCCCATGAATCTGACAAATAAAGTGAAATTTTAATATCTTGTTGTTTGTACTTAAACGTTTATCATGAAATTACTAGATTTATTTATTAGTTAGTTAGATAGAGAGCTTCGTGATAAAAACAACTAAAACTAAAAAGAAAAAAAATGAATTAACAACAACACAGTAAAATAACAATAAGTAGTTAACTCTAATAGAATTACTTAGTAATAAGGCTAGTTTTTTCAATTCATTTCTGCCCATGGGTAGGTACTTTAAGTCATCGTTATTTTCATAAATGTTTTACCTATGTGAAGATCCAATAGATTATTTGAACAAGTCATTAAAATTAAACAATTTTTAGATTTCGATTTCATTTAATGAAAGCATAGCTACAAGACCAAGAGTACCAGCCTGTCACAAATAGTTTCGTATCATACTAATGATTCATTACACCCAAAAATAAATTAATTATGCAAGACGCCGCCCAGTTTTTTTTAAAACGCCTCCTTCAACATATTGAGCAAATAAGTTAACACACTCTCATAGGTATAGCTAAGCTCGGCTTTAGCGTACCTATATTTCGTAATACCTTTGAATATAAGTATGTACCAACTAGCTGTACGCCCCGTGGTTACGTTATAAATAAATAAATAAATATTGCATAGCAACATCTAGCCCCGTGGTATGCTCATAATACATTAGGTACTATAAAAAGTAAACAAACAAAAAAATAAGCACCTAAAAATAACTTAACCTCCATTTAATAGGATGTAGGTATAAAAGAGACCTTTGTAAAACAGGTCTCTGGAAAACAAACTCTTGCGCAAAGCAAACATGGCCGATAACGACCGCCATCTTGCCGGATTGAGGTTACGCTTCGAAATTCAAATTATGATTTTACGACGTTAAGTTTAGAACTGTGTACCTAGTTTCCTTATGTTTAAACACTTAGCTTAGAAGAGCTTGTAGAGACTGATAGACTAAGAAATTCTTTAATTTTTTTTCAAAGCGAGGTGCAATAATTTTTTTTATCTTCTCATAAACATTAAGCATCTAAAACGTTTTATAATTGTCAGCTTTCGAATGTTATCTAATATTATAAGTTAATAATATTTAGATTTTTAGAACTTACCTACCATTACCTATAAAACACAAGACTCGTCGTTGTATGAGTTCTATATCTAAGTGTATATTGATGATAATGATGATGAAACATGAAAGTTTTATAACGACAAGAGTTCATTGACACCTGTGTCTCCAGTCATCTGATAAAATGTGGAAATTACCTAGAGGTACCTACTCCTCTAGCAAACAATCTGTTACAAAACAAACCGTTGAACGTAGGAACTCTGCTCGATTATTTCAATCTTAAATATATATTTTTTAATAATAATGGAAATTACTCACGTAGGTAAATTATAGCGTATAGTAACTCACTAAATTTTGAAAGTTAAATATTTTCAGTTTTTGGCCGGGAGTGAATTGCATCCGTGAACCAGGTTTATTTAAATAAATAAATATTGCTGGACATTTTACACAGCAGCAACCAGCCCCATGGTAAGCTCGAAGCCTAGACATAGATATATACTTTGTTATACATTTAATTCTATACCACCTAGACACCCGAAACAAGTATCTGAAGGTCGTACAATTATTTGTCCCGAGGCGGGAATCGAACCCGCAACCTCTTGCGTTGCAGGCGGACTCGCAGCACCATCTACTTGTTGGTAAACGCACAGCATACAGAAGTGGAAGCCTGACCTAGCTAGCGCTTAATCTATGGTTTCCATTTCTTAATAATGATGATGACATTTAACACCTTCCCATTTACACAGCAATGTATGCAGGAACAAAGCAGAACGCGTAATTAGAGATAAAACTTGTGTTTGTTGGAAAAACAGGCTAATCCGACACCCTAGACTCGAACAAATTTGCTATGCCAACAATCGGCCACCTAGCTGAGGGAGCGTTAGATCCGGACAGTATTTCAGAATAGTGAATTAGTGACTAGAATTAAACTTAACTAAATCTTAAGTAGAAAATCTCTTGTCACGGTGTGTGTTTTATACACTTGCGAAATTACTTGACTGGTTTTAATCTATGAATTTTATACATGCTCATTTTATCACAACCGAAATTACTTATGCACTAAATACCTACACCTAAGCATAAATTAAAGTCGAAACGAGAAAATGGAAATCGATAATCCCGGTATAATTGATTTATGCCACTTTTGTCTCGTGATGTTCGGCCTTTACTGAATATAACTCACCAAAATCAGTTTTTTTTATTAATTTAAATTAGGAATCTTTTTAACTTTATCGCTATTTTATTGAACTTAAATTAACCAAAATTCATATTTTAAAAAATACATCAACAATACACACTATTCAACGTTAATAAACATATTTCTATAACTTGTAAATTTATTAAAAAATAAATTAGTTTAACTTTCAATTTAATTTAAATTAAAGATCAAGTAATTAATTTAGCATAATAAAAAGAGTTGCTATACCTACTAGGCAAGTCATATTAGGTACATGTTACAAAGCTTATTAAGCGATTGAGTCTAGGTATGACCAAAATTCAAACAAAAGACAAAAAACAATTATCGTTGTTCAATAAGTTAAGGTATGTAGGTTAAGTGTAGAACTAAAACATGCTAAACTAAACTCGTGTATGCAAGACTTAGCGTAGAGTCACCGCCCGCTTACACAGCAAATATTTCAACAAAGATACAGGGGCGCTCAACTCTCCTACTATCCTAATGTAAACAGGGCTTTATGAGCAGAAACTTAGTAATTCCTAATAAATATTTGTTGAACTTCTTTTAATTTTATGAATGAGCGTATGTGATACGATATAATATTTAATAAGAGAAAATGGTTTTTAACATTCTCAGATTCGCTCAGAATATCATATTTTAAAACTTTTAAACACACAAATATTATAAATGCGAATCTCCTTAACACTGAAATAGCTGAACTTATTATAATACTTATTTGATGAAAAATTATAATAATAACAAAACCGCCCGTGTTGGCTCAGTCTATACTCTCGATTTTCAGGACTCAGGTTCTCGAGACTCAGGTTTTGGTTAAAACCAACCCCAGATTTTATTACAGCTTTGATAGTAAAGGAATATATCGTTAGGAAATCCACTGATAATTAAAAAAAAGTAAATTATATTTAGATTATAAGGTAGTTTAAGTTATAACATCGAATAGATTACCAACAAAGACAAGTGTTTTACAATATTTACACAACTGAAAGCGGATGAAATATCGATATAATATGTAAACTAAACATAAAACGGTTACATCGGCTTTGAGTTGCCCAATGTCTCATTTATTATGCTTCATAAGCATAACTCTAATTTTGGTTAAAATGCAGTTAGCAACCGTTCGTCTACAAATATGTGCTTCAAATTATGGAAAGACTAGGTATATAAAGTATGAACAGATACATTATCAACTATCAGCGAGACAAGATTCTAATATGTAACTACAATAATAATAGTAAATAATGAATAAATATTGCTGAACAATTCACACAGCAACATCTAGCCCCGTAATAAGCTCTAAGCTTGTGTTACGGGTGCAAGATTACTGAAAGGGAATACATAGATAGATGTACCTACATTATATAACACCCAGACACCAAATATCTGGCATATAATTAAGATTAATTAAGATAGACAGAAGAACACTCCCCTGATAAAGACTGCTCTTGTTGTGGTCGAAACGTCGAGAGTTATTTTAACTCCTGTGTAAATACGTGAGTAATTCCCGTTTTATAAAATGGATAGACAGAAGAACATTTTATTAATCACTCGTTTCTAAATATGCAAAACTAATGAAAATCCTCAAATCTCATCTACAGCTTAACATAGTTATCCTAACGTGATTGGGGTTGGCGTACAAACATTCGGACAGGCCGCCGCGGTACATTTCTTTGCCAAATACTAATATTTGAAAACCTCGGTCGACACGATTACATAGCTATTCCGCTTTGCGCATGCTACACAAAAACTGAACTTAGTTCTTTTTCACTAGAGATTATTAAATGCTTTGTTGTTATTGATGCTGATCTGCAAATATTTGTTCCGGGTGTTGTATTATGTACCTATAATGAAAAATATCTATCTATGTATGTATGTATATTCTATTAAGTATATCAGAAATCTAGCACCCGTAACACAAGTTTAGAGCTTATTACGGTCTTATCAGTCATAGGTAAGTAGGTATTTATTTTTTATTTAATTTAATTGATTAAACCTCGAGCAGACTGGATGCACCTCTACGCTTACGTGTACGTATACGCATCCGCTCCGCTCGAGGCTTTAATACAAAACGGAGCATATACCTAAAAGAAAGTGCCAGAATGAAAGACGCACTTTTCCCAAAAAAATCTTATTATATAGGTAATTGTGAAAACGGCAACCCAAACAGATGACCTAAAAACCGTTATCTTACATTAATCAGATGGCATGGAGTTAAAAATCGTTTATACGCTACCTGAGCCCCCAGCGAGCGCCAATTGAATTATTAATGCAGCCTCCACAAACGGACGGGTACATATTTACTCGTCGCGTAAATAGATGCGCACACAGCGAACACGCGTTTTGTACGCGGTATAACTTTGTTTTGAAGACAAAACATAAGCACTCGAATTAATCACCATTTACTGCTGGGAAACAGGAACTTTATTTATTTATTTAAACTTTGAGCCGTGTTGGATAAGTGGGACACTGGACTTATTTATTTACTTTCATTCCGAACGTCGTGGGTTCATATCCTGCCACGCACCTGTATTTTGGTATTCTTGAAAAAACTATATAGGGAAAGGCAAACATCCTGAGGAAACGGGCATGTTCTAAGAAGTTTTATGGGACATTTACCATTAACCAACCCGCACTTCGCCAGCGTGGTGAGTTAAGGCCTAATTTCTCTCAACAAGAGAGAAGTCTCTGTGTCCCAGCAGTAGAAACTTTAATAGAGATGATGATAAATCTTGCAAAATCTGAAAATTCTTTGTATACTGTAACCGCGTGCCTGTACACAGTCGTACGTAAAACCCGTAGTTTTCCCGACTGCGCGCGCTGTTTGCGTGTGTGTGAGTGCATGTGTATGTGTGCAGGGTTGGCCTTTTGCAACACGGGCCACTTAGGGTTGCCACTTATGAAATAATAATATTGGAAACAAGTTTATCAAAACTGTTCACTGTAAGACTATTTCATTCATAAAAAATATATATTTATGGAAAAACGAATTTGACAGATTTGTCTAAATCCATGTTTTGTTAATGTACTTAGGTAGGTATAATATAAGATAAATTAAATTATTAGTGGCAGCCCTAAAAGCGGGCCTTCAGATCTCGGGGCCCAAGACACCGTATTTGCAGACTTGAGCAATTAACAGCTCTTTATGAATATTCAACGCGAGTTTTTATATTAATTGACGTGTAGCTTACGTGGAAATAGCGTTTGTGAAATATTGTTTGTTGGCGGGAAAATGTAATTATGTGGGACTGTAATGGTTAAGCTTGTTGCTAACGTAAAAGTACCTAGGTACTCTATTATAGAATTTTTATTTTTACAATGAAAATAAAATAATTGAAAAATATTGTAAACGATACATATGGAACCAACATCCACAGCTGGACACAGGTCTGCTTCAAGATCTTTAGTAAATTGTTTTTTAGTAAATTCGGACAAAAGCATCCATGTTGAAGCAGCAACTTTACACTAAATCATAGAAAAGGATTATTATTATAACCACTAGGTACCTACCTAAAATATTAAACCTAATAAGATTGTAACTGAAATAAAAGTAAAGATAATTTTTCAGTAACAATTTATGATCGCTATCGAAAACGCAACACAAGAGCATCATTAAAACAACAAACTCTAATAATAAACAAATGAAAACGGTACAATGTTTGCAAGCATTCATAATCTTATTCCGAAAATCCACAGTGTTCTGGAAAAGCGAGTGAGACGACATTGCGCGAGAACGAGACAACTATACAGGGATGACTTTTGTTAACAAAAGTCCTAAGTTCTAAAGTAGCAATCCTGCTACTTTCAGCTTTACTTGATTATGATAAGGTCGTTTTTGGAGTGCTTAGTGTCAACTACACAGGCGGAAGGCATACAAATACAAACGTCGCAAGTTAACCTGAAACTTTCTAGAACTTTCAGCTTTAGATTTGTTGTTTTAAGGTTGTTTTCTGTGTGTTTAGTTCAAGTGTGTGATTGTGCGTGTAGTAAAGAAGAGTACGTACAACAAATATTGATTCGAAGCCTCGGGGTGGGGGTAGAGGCACATAATTTGGACTAATTCGTGACGTGTTTGCTCAGGCTTGTCTGGTCATTCGACCATTGTGGTCGATCAACTTTTATTTTAAAAGTTTTTAAATTATTAGTAGCTCTACCTTATCTGTTTACAAACAACCTATTGCGATTAAAATGTTTGATTTTTATGTCTTCCTTTAAATGTAAAAAACCATCACTATCTGCCCTGTTATTGTAGTAGGTACATTTTCCACTAAAAGATATCTATATCTTCCCGAAAAAAATACCTTTTGCTGACAGCGCCTGGTAGTTAAGCGTGGTAAGTAAGCCAATTCCCACAGCATCTTCAGTGCGTTCTATTGGGTTCGATTCCCGCCTCGGGACAAAAATTTGTAAATATGTGTAATATTAAATTTAGGAGGTAAGTATATCAGAAATCAAGCACCCTTAACACAAGCTTCGAGCTTACCACCACCAAATATGTAGGCACTTAATACGTAACTATAATAGTAATTCTGAAAGTTAAAACTGGGCACCTATCAATAGTAACCTAGGTACCTACCTAAACTTAGAACAATATTTACTTAGGTACTTGCAAGGTGACTTTGAATTGTCACTTTAACCTTAGCATTTACCTGCCCGTTTATCTAAGTTTTCAAGCAGATGCTAGGTAGGTACTATACCTATATACCTATATTCATACCTACTTAGTAACACAGAGCTACAGAGGTTGAATAAAATAAATAGAATGAGGAGACTGGGAACAAATAGCATTCTTAAGATTGGAAATAACTTTACGAAAAATTAAAATATTTTATGAGCGTAATGCTTAAGTTTTACGAATGTCGATGAAAATGTTTACTTACATGTAAAGCTATGCCTACTTTCTAAGTATGATAAAGACAAAATTTTCATAAAACGAAATTTAATTTTACTTTTACCACGACGACTGTGAAAATGAAATAAAATATTTTCCCAAAATACGGTCCTATTAAATTAGATAGGTTCATACATCAATTAAACTCAACGCAACATTTAATTAGAAATCAGCATTACAAAAGAGCAATGCTAATCATTGGCTAATTATAAATTAAGATTTAGAATTGGCCAATCGGATAGTGTTTCGGAAACTCGCCACGCCTACATGTGAATGAAACGAAGCGAAACAATCCGATATAATTATGAATTCGAGATGCGTATAATCTATGGGCAGGAAGGTAATTTAGAAATTTAAATTAGAATTTGAAAATAGCGGGTATTTTCTTGGGATTTTCAAGTGAAGTGAAATGGTTTATGCTAAACATCAAAAAAAGAAAGAATGATGGCAACTGTGCCCCATCATTTTGAAAATCAATCAATTTGTAATGAATCGCAGATATGTGATACATCATAATTTTACTCATGATTAAGTTCGTAATTCAAATATATGGACTTCATTAAATTTCTACGGAATATAGCTTTAACAATACCCGACTAAGCAAATTAAAAACTTTTCCTTCCACCTAGAGCTCTATACCATAACACTTATTTATGTCTTCTACCAAGCCCACTGATAGGTACCTTAAATAACCGCCATTACCTAACTATAGGTAGATGTTCCTATCTACATATGTAAACATACCGGCATCCGCCGTATCGCTTATCTCACTAAACAAACGTTACTCGTGTATCTTAAAATATTTCCTTCCACGCCGAGAAATTCCAAGAAAATGTCTGTAAAAAACTTATCTTGGAAATATATACGCTTTTATGAACTTTATGGCTCAAAGCTCTTCGTAAAGGAAAAGGAAAGGCCTCGTAGACTCAGCCTAAAATTTTGGTTTGCCCGTTTTAAAATTAGACATAGGTATTATTTCAATGAGCCTTGTTGGTTAAGTGGGAGCACACTCGACTTTCATTCCAAAGGTTGTGGGCTCAAACCTCCCCGCGCACATCGGATATTTTTCTTTAAAAAATGTGCTCTAATGGCAAACATCGTGACGAAACCGGCATGTTCTAAAAAACTTTTGTTTTTGAAAACTGTTCTGAAAGTTTGAAGGACATACATATGTGTCATTCCCCAACCCGCACTTGGCCAGCAAAAAATTGTATAGATGGATGTTTGTTACTCTTTCACACAGAATGTAACATTGTAATATTTTGATAAAACATAAGAATATTCATAATTATCAGAATAACTTCCTTTTTACCGAAAATCAATCACAGTCAAAGACACGGTCATAAAGTCGTAAATAAAAAATCTCCAAATAAATCCACAATGCCCCGCCCAATTTGTTGTAATGCCTCCAGCCTTAATATCTGTAAGATCGGGATCATCCGAGGGCGGAAGAGCTCCGGGCGATACGCGATTTTATGCACCAACCCATGATTAATTTGACGTTTATTGAATGGTTTATTTGTCGGCAAACTGTTATTGTTGAGTTGTTGAGCTTTTGTTGTATGCTTTATTGGAAATTGGGAATTACTTAGTTCATTTTTTGTACAGCAACGCTCGGTGTGTTACCTACACATGTTATGAATCGTATAGAGCTAATGATTTAAATCTGTACGGAAAATAAAATCATAATTATTGCTGGCTGCAAGTTCACTTGTTCATGCCGTGGACGTCTCAGGCGGGACTCGAACCAACATCTTAGATCCGAGTCAACGCTACTAAGTTACTAAAAATACCTAATCATCAAAACTAAAAATATCAGCCTATCAGCCTTATTTTGACAAACGTTGCCTTGTATGTAGAGTCAGCACAAATAAGTAGGTAACAATACAAAATTGTTTCTCTGTGAATGTGCTTGTTTAAAATGAAACAAAAAGATGGTAAAACTAGGGTATTGCGAGTAGAATCGAAAAGAACTGTTTCCATTCCAACTAGTCGATTTAAGTAAATAAAATCGAGGGCGTTCGAGAACCTACTATTGTCGATACCGAGCCATCCAAGTTAATGTTGGTTGATATCAGAATCTGTTTTTTATTAAAACTTGCCCCACTACTGGGAACTACATGTCTCCCAATAGAACTCCCATTACCTATAAGTTTTGGTGTATCCACCATTATCACGACTCAAGGTAAAGTACCTACACAGAACAAAGCCGTTGCCAGTCTTCTGGAACATTCGTTAGGTAAGTAGAGGTATATATGTATTCTACTAAGACTACACCCGCAGAAAGAACTCTTAATGGTGTGGTGGTACTATTTATAGGCCGGCTTCACATGGCATTTCAGTTAGTATTGATAAAATATTATGTAAACTTACCTACATCAAGTCGTATTATTTTGTAATTGGCAGCTTTTTCGCAGCATCAATTTTTTCACAGATTATAAAACGTACCTACTCGGTAGGTATCATTTCTCCCCCAAAACCTATTCGTCTTCGTTATTTTATAGGTAGGTGCAGCAACAAAAGCGAATTAATTCCGTCGTTCCCACCGGCCATAAATAAGGCCTCGGAACGCAAACATGGAAAGTGTGCAAACAACATAAAACACGGAATGATTGCAATTAAAAACGCATCGGTCACGTGGCGCCGCCATCTTGGATCGTGGCCGTTAATTTATTCATGACTTCCTGGATTCTGAATTTGAAAATTACAATGTAATGCTAGTTATGATACTATAGTATCTAGATTGATTAAATAGTGTCATACCTATAGGTCAGCCCCGTGCTTAAGTGCACGGGTGTGCAACACAGAATAATTAGGTAGGTATAGGTTTATAATTTTATAAACGAAAAATCTTTCAGAGTTGGACAATAAAACGCAAGCGAAGCTGTCGGCGGGTCGACTAGTTTACTACCGACTACCAACTGTTTCTATAGTGATTTTAACTGGTTAGAATGCTATCAAGTTTAAATAGAACCCGCGAGTTACAAGTAACATAGGTGCTTAATCTACTTAGCAAAGTTGCCAGAACTGTTTGAACATTCGGGGGCTTTTACATAAATTGTAGAATCGGACTTAAGCTTTCAAGTACACGCCAAGTTCAGTAAATTGGAGAAGACACGGATTTGTCTAGGAATCTGGTAGAGAAAGGTATTTAACATCTAGTTGTAGATACTCACCCATAGCTATAGATCGATTGTTACTTAGATCCGAGATTCAAATAGTAACTAGGTCCTACCTACCTACCTTTTTGTGTGTGTTTTAGGGTTGTTATATTATTCTGTGTGAATATTAAATGACGACCTCTGTGGCGCAGGGGGTGAAAGTCTGACACAGGATATGGCGGGTTCGATTCTTGCTCCGGAACAAAACTGGCGGGAAAGTTATGACAGAGAAAATCAGCGTACAATTAAGGCCCTATATTATTAGGCCGGGATCCGTAGTACATGGAAATCAAGTGATTACTAACAAGCTAATTTTTGGTGAGTAGCTTCGTTTCGATGAGACGTCCAAAGATATCCTATACCCAACTCTCGATTGTGGTAGCTAACAGAGATATCAAGGATTAAAAAATTCAAGGATGTAAAACCGGGATAACGGACCACGAAATTTGTCGGACAATATGTCCGTTAGATTTTATAAATATTAATTAAGTATACAACAAAAAATCAGCTGGTTAGTAATCATAGTAATCATTTAAATTGACCTCGTTTTCGACACATTTTGGAAATGGCGGACTCTTTGATCAAACCATAGGTTTTGTAGGACAAACATGTTTTTATATAATTTAGATCAGGGGTGGCCAACCGGTCGATCGCGATCGACCGGTCGATCGCGACTGTTAGTCCAGTCGATCTTTGGCAAGGCAAAAATAAATAAATAGACTAGACTGCCCAACGTAATCACCTAGGTAGGTACTGCTGGACGCATCATTTTGTATAATTTTTCAAACGCAGTGTAGTCTTTTGTTTTCGGCGCGCGAGAGGGAAGCGAACTGAAATATGCTGTTTCATTTTTAGGGTTCCGTAGCCAAATGGCAAAAACGGAACCCTTATTTATAGATTCGTCATGTCCGTCCGTCCGTCCGTATGTCACAGCATTTTCTCCGAAACTATAAAAGCTATAAAGCTGAAATTTAGTAGGTAGAAGTATTCCGTTAACCGCACTAAGATTTCAGAAAAAAATTGAAAAAAAGGTTATTAAATTTGGGGGTCCCCATACTTAGAACCGAAAATAGTTTGCATGAGAGACTCTTCCAAAGTGGAAAACAGAGTGCCCCCCCCCCCCCCCCCCTCTTACTTCTAAAATAAGAGAATGATAAATCTAGAAAAAATATATAATGTACATGAGCACAAAAACTACCAACGAAAATTGGTTTGAACGAAATCTATCAAGTAGTTTTTTTTATAATACGTCATAAACTATTTCATATAAACAATTGCTGCGGAAGCTACATGAGCGAGTCCGACTCGCGCTTGGCCACTTTTTTTTTATTTCTAGAAGTAAGTATGTAATTGGTAGATCGCACAGGGTCTCTATAATGAAAAAGAGATCTTGGGTCCTATCAAGTTGGCCACCCCTGATTTAGATAATTATCTTGAGATATAACATATTGTCCTACAAATTTCGTGGTCCGTTATCCCGGTTTTACATCCTTGAATTTTTTAATCCTTGATATCTCTGTTAGCTACCACAATCGAGAGTTGGGTATAGGATATCTTTGGACGTCTCATCGAAACGAAGCTACTCACCAAAAATTAGCTTGTTAGTAATCACTTGATTTCCATGTACTACGGATCCCTGACTATATGTCAAATCGCTTGAAATTGCTTTTTGTCTTAGATTATTACCAATAGATTTGTTGCAAAATTGTCTATGGAATTAGTTTATAAGATGACTAAAATAAAAATGATGACATCTCTGTCTAATGTATGCAATTAAAAAGAGCCTAACTATATACACCACAGTTTCGCTTGGTTGCCAATATTTACCGTGACGTCATGCACGTGCCTTGCTTCGATGCCTTCGATATCATTTACTGTCACTTTGGATATCATTTACTGTCACTTTTTGGTTTTGTTTACATCGATAGTGGTGTTCTTGTATATTGCACGAGTTATCGATATTTTGATTTTAGACTTAGGTAAAAAATTATAGACCATGATAATTTGAATAAATGTTGATTATATATTGTGTTTTTGCAGAATAGCATGAATCGTAGAATGAAATGACGGATTAGATTTTAGGTTTTTTATAGAATATTATATTATTTTGAAATATAAATATTTTGATATATAATAATATACTAAATATAAGTAAGTATATTGTATTAAGTACCGTAAAACACTCCAACATTGCCACCGAGGGTAATTTTGCCCGAAGACCAATTTGTAAGCAAAACTTTTAATAGCAAAAATATCTGAATACTATGGTAACATTTATTGACTTTGATAGAAAATAGGTTTTGTGTTTAGCACCACTGTCTATTGGATGTAACGCTAACGTCACTCAGTAACTTGTTGGAACTCGTCAAAGACAGAGTGTATTTTTGCGGGCAAATTTTGGTGAAAATTCAAAAGTGGATTGTGCGTGATGGAGAAAACACAGATGAGTTTAATTTATATTATGTTGTACAAAAAACTTAAGGTATTATTATAACGTTATTGTCATTGATGCAGCTCTTGTATAACTAAAGTTATAATGGTGGGCAAAGTTATCTAGTATTTTTGCGATCTACTATTGACAACATTGCCCGCAGTCAAAATAAGCTTAGGGTTGACACATCCGAGTTTTTTTTTTTTGCTAATTATTATTATCTTGATTATTTAGATAATTTATTTTTATTATTTCTTAAAAGCAAGAACAAATCTCGAATTCGTCAAAGAAAGTCAAGACGAAAGATTGGAACCAGAATGTATTAAAAATAACACGGAATAAATGTTAATACTTGCATGTGAATCTGTTGAATCAAACATGTTACTCGAAAGTTTTTTAAATAATTCAATAGAAGATAATCTTGTTTTTTTATTAACATAAAAAGAAATAAAAAATCAAGAACAGTTTACTGAGATGTACCAACCCTATCACTTTACTAAAGGCGAAAAGCGAATTGTATGGAAAATGCTAACAAGGTCAGGGTAATTTTGCCCAACTAGCCTAAGATGGATTTTGGTAGAAAACCTGTCATGGATTCGCTTTAGTTTTAAAGTAAAGGCCAGTTTTGGTCAGAATCCTTCTACAGGTTTTGCTGTCAGCTGATTAGAGGCCGGAGAGGAGATATTTGCGTCAAAAATCAACGTGGGCAATGTTGGCAATAAGTCGAGATAACATTGCCCGCCTTTAAAAATAATAAAATACTTGATTTAATATTGACGAATAACAAAATCTAATAAAATAATACATGCAAAATATCCTATAGTTGCAGATGCTAATAAAAAATACTTGTGTCCCCATACAAAAAAATAACAAAAATTGTAATTATTCGAAAAATGTGGGCAATGTTGGAGTGTTTCACGGTATATTGTGTTTTATAATTATCTAAAACATTTGGCTTATTCAGGTCTTTCATTCGTTTAGTTATATTCTGTGGGTATATTAATTTAGTTAAAATGAACTTTAAGTAGAACTCAAACTAGTTAAAATAAGGTTAAAAGTTCATTTTCACTAAATTAATATGCCCACAGAATATAACTAAACGAATGTTTGAGTTTGAGTTCTACTTAAGTACCTATTTTTTTTTGTTCTAGTTAAAATGTTTTTTGTTTTGCTTGGTTTTATAACTGTATCAATTTAATTCTATAATTTAATATTTACGGACTTCAATTTACAATAAATACATTATCATAAAAAAAAGTTCAGTTGAAAACAAACTCTATCGATAAATTATTATAATATACCTACCTCGTACAACACTAATTTATGTTAGCGTAGGTATACACGATGTATTCGTGGTTAGGGCCATTCCATAGATTCGTTCTTCTGAGCTTTTTGTTAACAAACATATCTTCCACAATAATAAAGCATTTACTTTGAGATTAATATATGTTATAGTTCAGGATATTATGCTAGGGGATTACAGTTACGAAAACACGATTAATCACCATTAGTTTCATAGGTTGCTAAAAGTTTATGTCGATCATGTAGATCTATATTAATATCCATCGACATAACGAACAAATACTTACCAAAACCAAAGAGATCGTTAAAGCTCTTTGGTAACTACTATGCCTATACAAAAAATTGGTCACGATAGAATAATAAAAATACTTTTACATATGTAAGAAAGTAATACCTACAGGACTTTATCAAAGCAAGGGGTTTAAACCCACTGGTCGAAGTTCTAAACACAATTTTCTTTCCATCAAACTTTCAAATAGGTACCTAAAACCTCACGTTCCCCTTCGAGACATGCATGCCCCGATAAAGCGAGCAGGCCTAAGTAAATAGCGGCGCATCTGTCTAGGGGAGAATGGCGATAGTGGGCCCACGTAATCATAGACTCGGCAAATAAACGCTTTGAACTCTAGCGTTTATGAGATTGGCGGTTTTTTTTTCATCTGCCGTGTTTGGTAGTTCTGAATGAATGGCAAATATGTCGCAGCTGTGTGGTGCTTTCTGTCTATAAAATAGATATTTATTTATTTCTTGAGTTTTGCTTGTCTTGTCAGATAATTGTTCGATGCACAATATAAAAAACAAACTTGGTATAACTTTTTTCTATTTTGGATTCCAGAATCTTGTAATTTTCACCATAAGGAGACACAAAGAGAATTGGAGAACCTACTTATCTACTAATAAAATCTATAGAGATAGGTAAGTACCTACCCAATTCCTAATTCAATCATATACCTAACTCACGAATAATTGGACACCACTGCGACTTAAAAAAACGATAAAAGTCTTGTCAATCAATTTTTTTCTGATCTGATAGTACAAATCAGATTGCGAAGAAGTAAACTTAAAAAGAAAAAATAGAGGTACCTAATCGATAAAGAACATCGACATCAAGACAACATGAATCATTTTCGAAAAGCAAAAGGGACCCATGTAACATTATACCTTACCCAACCCTCCTCAAGACAATTCGGCCAATCCACGGATTATCTTTCTCGAGGCAAATGTGGTTACCCCACCGTAATGGCGGGAAATCAGACAAGATGGCCGACGACGCCGTTAAGATATTACTTTTATTTAATAAGATGACACTGAAAAAGTAAGATTATAAGTACCTAATGTATAAATATTAAACAAATAAGTGGAAATAAATAGGTATAAAAATGAACATTGTTGCACGATTCACACAGCAACATCTAGCCCCGATTGCAGAGGATTTTAGCATCTACATAATTAAGGATTTGCATCTAAGAAGTGGGATTGGAGTTGATCTCATGAATTCTATGTTAATTTTTATACCTAGTACTTTTTCAAGAACATTGTGTGGTTTTTATTGTATTTGAATGAAACCGCCAAACCAACCACAAATTAATATTAACACAGTCCACAAGGGTTATCTTTAAACCTACTAGACTACACATAATAAACTATAGATAGGTACGCCGCAGTAAAATTGATCTATGAATATCCGCTTTTAAATCTTCAACCTAGCTACTTTGTCAAAAGATAAGTGGACATTTCCGCGAAATTTATACCACATTGAGCCCTATATGTTTTCGTATATTATCTAAAAACAAATGTATGCTCTACGAAGCAAATTAAAACGCTCAGAGCAAACACAACGCTTTGCTTACGCGTGTGAAATCGTATGGGTGACCGAAAAAAGTTGCGCACACATCAAGCTCTCTTGTCCATCCTATTTGCGAAAGCAATTTCGCGAAATGCCACAATTTATTTAAAAATTACACCCTTGTTTGTATGCGTAAATATTGACATGTTTGGTTTATGATAATAGTAACATTCCGCGCAGGTACACCAACCAACTCCAGCGACAGTATTGTATACATATTATTTAATATTTACCGTCGCAATGTAAAGTTTACAATATAATATTTGTTAAGTATGCTCATCTTTTGAAAGTTAGTGTTTGCACCTTGTGGTTTTTAATCATAGGTAAATTTGAAGACTAAACATGGAAGAGATTGAGCTGTTGATTCGATGTTGGGAGTTTGTTTGCTTAATTAACAGTTCTTGTTTGGCTGTTCCAATCGCAGTTTTGTTAAAACAGTAGATTGGTCAATTATGCAGTTTACTGGATCGATCATTGCAGGTTTTAGCTCCCTGAGTAAATAAATCGATGGATGAATATTCAGCAATATGGAAATGTTGTGCTTATAAGTGAGTAGGTACCTACCTAAGCTGGATGGAGCCTAATTTATTACATACCTACCTACTGTATAAAACAACGCTAAGCCACAATTAAATGTTACTGATATAACGTAGGTAACTGAACACTAAACAAATCATTTCCGAGTATCCTTCCCTGTGCTAAATGAAATTACACGAACAAAATAAATAATGCATCACAGAAACTATGATTATTGTTTGCTGAAACTATTCGCATCCAACCAGAGAATGAACGATGTACCCACATTGAATTAGCCTCTCATGGACTGAGCGTCCGATAATAAATAACCAGTAGTCGTGATCGTCTTAATCAATTCACAAATGTTGACTTTAAACAGCTCTACTACTGCCAAACAAACTCCTCGATCGGACGCAAAGTCTAACGGCAAACAATATCATCATAGTATTTGTAGTGAAACAACAAATTTGTAGCCAGCTTTAAATGCAAGCCCAACACAGCACACACTCACCGTGTGTACAGAGACAATCAATATGTAGGAGACTCTACCACGGTCTTAAGCAACGACAAAATGAATCTCCGCTAGCGACTGATACGGCCCAATTCAAACACAGTCAGCGCCATTTTGTTTTGACAGCGGCTATCTCGCCCCTTCGCACACACGCGACACTCATCCTTACAACAACACTGTAAGAACTAAAATAGAACCGACAACAAAACGAGTAGAAACATCGGAAATTAAGGGAGGACCAGACACGGTTCTGTTTGCAGTCTAACGTGGTCCCAGGACGAAGTTACAAATATTTGACGTGTCAATTTTGCGATTGTTGACCGAGAATTGCGGTTAATATTCCCGGCCCGAACAACCTGCGTACTGTTACCCTTTAATTAAATGAAATAGTCCAATTGTTAATTTACGACGTCGACTCCGAACGCAGGTTTAATTATAGATGACGGTTAAGTTCAGTTCGCGAGACAACTTTGTGTAAACTGCCTATTTCAATTATACAAGTGCCTAAACCGGCACTGATTAACGGGGAAGTGATCGATTGAGCAAACAAACGATGACCCATTAAGCCATTCGAATTCGCTTACGTCACGAAAGTTCAGCTGCCACAACAATAGCCGGTCGATTGCGAAGACAAAACATCGTTACCGTTTGTTATGCCCATATTGCTCGGTGCGGCGGCTATTTATTTTCAAGTGGCAACACCGAAGAGTCTATAAACAAAAAAACACTCCCGCGACTGTTTTCATTGACAACAATGGCCCGGGCACTCGGCGTAGTGTTAAGAGTGACGGGTGGAGTAGGCACTTACTTTTCGCGACATAGGTATCAGAGTAGGGGCAGAACGGTTCTCGGTACAGTATTTTCATTGTGTGCTTTTAATTTTGAGTGCGCGAACTAGCTCGCTCTCCAGGGACGTATGTTTGCGCGGGTAATATTTGCCATGGCTGTATAATTCAGCGGCCGACATATTTGCCAAAGAGCAATCATTTTAATATCGCCAGCCATCACATTAGGGCGAGCGAGACTGTTGGATGGATTAATTTTTCAATTTTAATTATGCTTTTGGAAGTTTGGATGGACTAATGGAATTAGATGAATGAGTTTGTTTAGTTGAGAGATTTTGTGTGGAACATTTTCGGTTTTGTTTAATTTGCTAGTGAAATGAAATGCTCGAATGTTTGACTATTTTAAACTAGATGCAAATTTATTTTTGCTCGCATTGTAAATTGACTTAAGAGTACTATGTACCTAATAAGTGCCTATGTGTGTAGGTACCTTTGTATTCAGGTACCTAATACCTATGTAAGTTTGTTCTACAGTAGGTAGGTACTTAGTAATTACCACGCTTACCGGATTAGTACCTAATCGTGATAAGTCGGCACAGTGTACAGAACGGTGTTACTGCCTGCTGTCTTAGCCCAGCACCTCAAAGCTTTTCACTGGGTTTGCTTGCACAATAGTGGTAAGTATTCCTTATTTACCTACCTAATGTAATTTTTATTGAAGAAGAACATTTTTTTCTGATATAAATAAATTAAAAGCTAGTTTGTTTTTCAATTGTATTTTAAATTAGACCAGGTAATAAACCTGGTTTATTGATTGAGATTATATATAAAAGTAAAAGTTCATTCTTTATCTAATAAACCCGTTTTATCATATTTAAATTGCAATAAAACAATCATATAAAATAACTACAATTTAGAAACCGGTAACGCCATCTACAACTGAACAGGCGAACTACGAAGTTAATGCATCAGCTAGCGCCGTCTTTTGTGTTTTCTAGGAACCTATCTTCTAGACTAGGAATTTATGCTAAGATGCTGGATTCTATTTGGCCAACGAATTAGAATTGCCATCCAGCGAGGCAATGCCGCCACTGCCAGCATTATGGCACTTTACCATCTGGTGATGGATTAGAATTTTATGTCAAAATGTCCATCTTTATAAAAGTTTTATGAATTAAAATTAAAGTACAAAATAACACATCAATTTGATATTTTATAATTTTTATTCATCAAAATTAGATTAATTATTGGTACATCCAGTGTGACCATCTTAAATAAAATGTTATTTTTAAACCAATATTAAATTCACATTATTCTCTTTGAAATAATCATTTATGTACAAAACGTCCAGTTATAACTTAAAATTAGGTACTTTTAAAAAGGTATTAAATGCTTATCAACATTTAGATCATTAGAATTTGAGAGCAAATTAAAGCTTTTTGTCAATGATCTATCATTGGGGTTAGTAGGAATATAAAACTATGGAGACAGCTATAAATAACATTCCTTGACGTCATTCTATGATTGAAAATAATTATAATTTAAATTAAAAAATGCAACAAATTACGTTAGCATTGAAACTTAAGCCTATGTTTTATAATTATTGTCATGATATTTTTAGAGTTATAATTTGTACTATTTTACAGCAAAATATGGCCACAATTTTCTTTCTAAGAAAATAGTACAATATTATTCAGACCTTACGTGTAAATTTAGCCTTTTATTGCGATAAAATGTAAATAATTCCCCTTAATATCTATGATGAACTCAATAATTAGTTCCTGTGCGCGAACAATTTTTTTATTAATAACATTGAGTATTGTGAAATAAAGTTTTATTCAAGTTAGCCATCAATAAGTAGTTAATTATTATTTTTAATATACCAATCCCCCTTATAAATAGTTTTAAAATCATTCAGAAAGGTCTTTCTAAGGTTAAGTTTGGCCTTCACCACAAAATAAAGTCATAAATTCTGTTTGAAATAAATAACTAAAATACACCTTAATTTCAAACTATTAATTGTGTATAACCAAGAAACTTAATTTCACCATTACACTACATTTTGTATAAGCGAAAAATCAACTAAGATTTTATATGTTAACATTTATGACCCCAAATACATTATTGGTCTGTAGCGCAATTCTTACAATCCTAATGATGTCATGTCACATGAGCTTGATTCCAACTGTTGGGTTATACAACACCAGCTTACCCGCGGACAGCTTAGCTAGCGTTTTTTTTACGTTATCTACATACCTAATTACCTATCTATATATATAAAAATGAAACCCGTTTTCCGTTGTCACGACATAACATGAAAACGGCTTGACCGATTTGGCTGATTTTTTTTTGTAGTTTTCTAATACTCTGTAATAGGTTCTTTCAGCTTCAGAATTACCGTTTCAACAAAAACTTAAGACAACTTAAGACTACGTTAGTTTTAACATAACATTAAGTCTAAGTTTTGCATGATTTCTTTTGATAAATTTCATCAGAATTGTGTTTAACATTAGACTTAAACACAAAGTTTTATTCTGTTATTGCTGTAGATAATTATAAAAAATAACAATCGTAATCACACCTAATTTTATATTTGATTTACAATTAGGCTTACATATTTGAGATTAAGTATAATTTACCTTATTCTACCACTAACGGGAACTCTTCAATATCCTCACACATCGAGTTGAAACCAGCCGCCCACTCGTCTGCCTCTTTTTCCTGAAAATAAAAATGTTTTTGTAGTCACATTAAAACACTAAACATACTAAAATATAATTATCTTGAGGTATTTTTATTACCAGTCTCACGCGTGAAGATGGCGCTTTCAAACAGTATACAGAATTATTGAGAAAGTCAAAAACATATTGATCTAAGTTTATTAGTTCTAAAATTGTGATAACCATATTAATTTATCATTCATTATTCACCCCTACATATTTACGTTCCCACTGCTGGGACATAGGGAATTCTCTCTGGACAAGAAAGGAAGGCCTCAATTCACTATGCTGGCCAAGTGTGGGTCCTTCAAACTTTTCAAGTTTTTAGAACATGCCGGTTTCTTCACGATGTTTGCCTTCACCATTAGAGAACTGTTTTACAACCATATTGTTTTATCAATAATAGTCAAGATTTAATACACACCTCTTTCTTAGACCTTAGCTTTTTAGGTTTTTTCTTTTTGGTAACTTTCTTCTCTTTGACATTAGGCAGGTGGAAGGATAAGTCATCAAGGTTGTCTTCATCACTGGATCTTGTCTCAGGTACTTCGGTGTATGTGTCACTTTCTATGGACCTCTGACGGAATGTCACCTTCTTTGCTTTGCCGTAGCTCTTTCTTTGTGGCTGTGGAAGAGAAATAATTATGGATCAGGTAAAGTAATACTTGTATAATAATGGTACCAGAAACACCAGACACCAGAAAAACTTTAATTCACAACACCTATACTAGATGTGTAAATTTTCCAGAAACATATTATATTATTTTACGTTTTATAAGTTAAACAACATTCATTACATATTATGTTTCTATATAAGGTACAGAAGCCTATTTCGAATTAAAAAAGAAGAGCCTTTAAGTTGTAAGACATGACTCAAAAAAGTTTGCCTATTTGCACCAACATTAATTTAATGTAATATTTATCCTAAATAATTTTAACCTAAATGTCATGAATTATATTTCATGATATTGATATTTAAAGAATATTTTCCATGTTAAATTCAAGTAAGTATGTAAGTTTAAAATTAGTTACCTTCAAATGATGAACAAGTTCAATATCTTCAAACAGGTATACAGGTCCGTCATCATCACTGGAACAGGGCTCTTCAGTGGCATTCATATCAGCACCTTTTTCCTCAGGGAACAGTGGTACATCCTCAGCCGATTTCAATTGTTCATACAACTTCTCTACAACATCTGAACTAGCTAGTTTAGCTTTAACGGCAGGTAAGACTACTCTTGTTGGGCCTTTAAGTGTATTAACTTCTTGAAGTATTCTCGACTTCCCTCTTAACCCTCTATGCCTAGTCTGTCTTACATTTTTAATCGGTGATACATTTTCTTGGTCATTTTCACTATCAAAACCAAAGAATGTTCCATCTTTATTTTTCTTTTTAGATTTCTTGATAGGTGATTTTTCACTGCGAGTTGAATTTTCTTTGCTGTTTGAATTTTCATTTAGGACTTCATCAACATTTTCATGATTTTCTATATTTGAATGCTCCCTATCCGATGACTTGTCTTTGCTATTGTTGGACACATTAGGAGCTAAGGCTTTTCTTGCCCTTTTAGGAGTTTTATATCCAAATTCCTTTGATGTATCACTTACTGTATTTTCAAATAATGAGTTAGCTTTAGTGGGAGATATAGATCTACCTCTTTTCTTCTTCAAACTCCTCTCAGCCACTTCTTTCATGAAGGATATTATACTGGTCTGTTTTAGAGCTGGTGGATCATCGAAAATAGGTGTGGATTCCACCATGTTAGTGTAAACATGTTTTTTCTTGCTAAGTTCCTCTGAGGTAATAAAAGAGCTTTCAACGGCTGGTGTCATGTTTGGTTTGACATAAGTGTTTGCTTGCCATTTGATAGGTAAATTGTTGAATTCAACTCTCCAAGGACTGGCTAAAGGGTGCCTCACAGACACATTCATACTGCTGCTAGCTACAGGCTGTTCGTCAAAGAAACTATTACCTTGCAAGTTCAATGGATCATGGTTAGTACCAACTCTGCTATTATTTACAACATTTTCGCCATTTCTAGGTGTATTGCATGGTGAATACACAGGAGAGTAATTTAAGTCATTTGTTTCACTTGCGAAATCAGCAGCAATGTCTTCTACATTAATAGATGCATAATTTGACATGTGAATGGATTTAGCTGACTCATTAACAGGTTGCACTGAGGTACAAGTTGTGGGTTGGTTATCGGTTGCTGGTTGAATGACAACATTTTCAAGGATCTGTATTTTAGTAGGATTTTTAGTTACTGTGTTAGGTTGCTTTTGTGTTTGTTTATTTATAGGTTGAATCTGTGTATTTACAGGGTCTGTGGGTTTATTCTGTGTATTTTGGGAAAGAGATGGTTTCACTTTAGCTTTCAGAGATTGTAAAGCTTTCTCTACATTTCTGTCGTAATTGTTTTTGTAGACAACAGTTTTAGGTTTAGCAGTTCTTTTCTGCGCAGGCCTTTTACGTTTTTTTTTCGTTGGTTTAGGTTCCTCTTTGGGGTCATATGTGAATTCATATATGTCTTGATCATTGTTATCTGTTTTACGGTCTTCAAATACTCTGAATGATAAACTTTTATTGAGAAGCCTTTTGGCAAATCCTACTTTGTTACTAGTAGAGATAGGACTCGGTTGCTTTTTTGGTGATTTAGTACTATTAACTTTCTGGGGTAATCTTTTACTACCTTTGTTGTTATTGGTGTCTGGACTAGTTTTCTTGAAACTATTTAATGTATTTACAGACACATCATTATTTTTAGTTTTGTCTACTTTGCTAAAATAGTTTTCAATGCCTTTCGTTGTTTTCTTATCTTCTTTACCATTCTTGTTTTTTCGTGTTAATATTTTTTCAGAGTTTGCCTTAGTTTTGCTTTCCTCAATGAGGAGTTTGCCTTTTTTTTCTGGATTTTTGTTTGTCTTGTGAACGATTGGTGTACTGGCATGACATGGTAACAGCGGAATGAACTTGTTTGGACTTACAGAATGATCATCAAACTTGGATGGAAGCCTGCTTATTCTCCTAGGGCGATTTTGACCAATGCTGCTGTCCAATGTTTGGGAAGGTGTTTTGAATGGACTTGAGGCAGTTTGGTTCACTTTACTTGGAGTTTCTGACTTTTTGGTAGTAGGAGGCTCTTTGACAGACTCAAGACGCCCATTTCGTCTTGTTCTAGGGACAACTTTCTCTACATCAGATTTCAATGCAGTTTGCTTGGCATTTTTGGACGTAGATTTGGCAGGTGATGTGACGGGAATAGAGATAATGGACTCCTGATTCTTGTCGACATCTTTGCTACTAGACAAAGTATTCAGGATTTTATTTTCAACATAACGATTTGGCAGTCGTCTCTCCCTACGTGGCCTTACTTCATTGATAGTAGAGGAAGTCACAGCCTTATTCTTCAAGGCAACCTTGGAAGTTTTGACTGGTACGTCAATGGAAGTATTGTCATCAGAGAGCGAGTTCGTTTTATCGGCCAACGCTTTTCTTGGTGGCTTAGTTACTTTGCCAACATTTCTCACTTTAGGTTTCTTTACAGCATCTATGTTTTCTTTCAAAACTTTAGTATTCCTCGTCCGTGTTCGAGGTGCCATCACGCTTTCATAACTTAACACAACACACAGACGGCTAAATAGGTATTATGGATGTAATTCCTTATGTTCTCTAATTTGTTCTTAACAATGGCACATTAAGAAACGATCACAATTATTTCTTTGTTATGGAATTATATAAATCCAACAAAACCAACATAAATTTGTTTGTAATTTTCGAGATTTTCGCTCGTTTTTCCAGTTTGACATTGACACTTCTGCTTGCTAAAGAGAATCGCATGTACAGATTATAAAATTAAAAACATTGAACGAACTATATAAAACAGAGTGGGTATCCGTAGAATAGCATTACCTAGCCCTTTTGCAAAAAATAATTTCCGCGATAACCTATTCCAATAGTTATGTGACGTTGATTTACTATATGTGCGTTTATTACATAAATTACTTTTTTTTCATTAATCAATCAATAAAATAATTTCATTGCAAATAACGTCAGCGCTGCTGACGCCTCCATAGAACTCTCAACATATCTGTAAGTAATTTATTTATTATATAAATTCAAATTTGAATTGATTACAGTTTTATATTAATATAAATATTTCTACTAAATTAAAAAAAAATCTACCGTTGACGTTGTCACTCCTTTTTCCGGATCCAAGTTTCCTAAGCCTAAAATGCAGCCTTAGTTTCTCCCTGTATCATTCCTGTTTGCTATAGGTTGGAGCGAATGTCGATGCAATTTATGAGGCAACATTAAATAGTTTGACATTGACATTTATGTATCAGTCCTAAGCTCCTTTTGCCCCTCTTCCCTTCTAGCCACGACAACGACAACAAACAACCGTTGGATTTGATTTTTGAATTGAAAGTTTTGAAACTAAACCGAATCAAGGTGTACCACAGTGCCGAACGAATGTGTGAAGATTTTATTTATAATACAGCCTTTTTGTATTTAATTGCACCTAGTGTTATGTTTTAATCAAATAAGCTTACTGAAATAGGCTTACAGGCAGTTGGAAGTTAAAAAGAGTTGAAGTATGACTATTTCGGTAAGTAAGTAGTTAAAGCTATTAAAGCCTTTCTTTTGTTTTCTTGCATTGGATTAAAACTTGTAAAATTGATTGTAAAACTGACAATAAACCTTAACCTTTTCCATTTCAGAGCTCTTTCATATTCCCAAACAAAAGTGAATGTTGTAAAGAAAAATAAACTTGACATATGACTAACCAAACAAAACCTGGTTCAAGAAAAATTGAAAAGAACATGAAATAGGATATTTTAAAGTATTAGAAGTGGTGCTATTTGTGTTAGAGGGACAGAAAGTGCCAAGATGGTGGAACTTGAGAATAAAGGTACAATTGACACAGTTCAGGTGGCCCTGAGAATACGGCCATTGATGAAGAATGAGACCGACAGAGGATGTGAGGAGTGCATAGATGTAGTGTCCGGGCAACCTCAGGTTCAGATAAAGGATCTTGCTTTCACATACAACCATGTTTTCCCACCACACATTAATCAGCAAGAGTTTTATGACACATCTGTGAAGGGTCTTATTGGAAAGCTTTTCCAAGGTATGTAATCTGATTTCTATATTATTACTTTTTTTTCACATGTTAACTCAATAACGGCTGAATAAATTTGGCTAAAACATAGAATACTTTTCACTGCTTTCCAAGAGAAAATGTTTTATAAAGTAGGTGAAACTGCTGAGCGGAAAGTTAAAAGTAAAAAGTAACATTTAATTTTGCCCTAGTGGTGCTTATATACCTATTTATTTACAAAATAATGTGGATATACCCTATGTTTCAGGTTACAATGTAACAATTTTGGCTTATGGCCAGACTGGCTCTGGCAAAACATATACCATGGGCACCAACTACTCTGGATCAGATGGAGACTCAACCAAGCTAGGCAAGTATTATTAAAAAAATAAAGTAGAAATAAAGAATGCTCTGTGTTGTTATGTGACAGGTAAAGCTCACAGAGAGTGAGTGCATTTACCAACATTTCTTTTGAAGGAGCTTGGATACTTGGATTTGCTGTTAAGTTAAATACTTGGAATTGGTTTCCATTGCAAATGATGATTTGTAATTTTTATTACCCGTAACACAAGCTTCGAGCTTACCACGGGGCTAGATGTCGCTGTGTAAAAAAAAAAAAAAAAAAAAAAAAAAAAATTATTGTATTTTCAGGTGTGATACCCCAAGCTGTTGCAGATATATTTGACTTCATAGAGAACCATGAAGATATGTTCATTTTCAAAGTGAATGTGTCCTTCATGGAATTGTATCAGGAACAGTGCTATGACTTGCTATCGGGCAAGGAGAGGGGACATAGTATTATTGAGATAAGGGAGGATATCAATAAGGGTGTGGTTTTACCTGGTAAGTTTTACATATCTTACTTTATTATAAATAAATAAATAAATATTGCTGGGCAATTCACACAGTAACATCTAGCCCCATGGTAAGCTCGAAGCTTGTGTTACGGGTGCTAGATTTCTGATATACTTAATATAATATACATAAAATAGATTTTTTAATTATATATATAACACCTTGACACTCAAAACGCAGATTTAGTTCCGAGTTTGTATTAATTTTGAATAGTGTAACTCGCAGACATACATAATGTTGTTATAGTTTACATTAGTATTTCCCGATTTTTCAAAATGCAGTTATTTATTCTTTCAAAATGCAGTTATTATTCATTCAAAATGCAGTTATTACTCTTTCAAAATGCAGTTATTTAAATGCATTTATGTGTTCAATTCCAGGTATAACAGAGCTGCGTGTCGCGTCGACCATGGAGACGATGATGGTGCTGGAGCGCGGGTCGTCGGGGCGCGTGACCGGCTCCACCGCCATGAACCAGGCCTCCAGCCGCAGCCACGCTGTCTTCACTATCATCATAGCTAAGGAGAGTCGGGATGATAAGTAAGTGATTTTTAACTATTTATAACAGGATATTTAACATTATCACCACACACACAATTATCACACCGGGCGAAGGTCCGCCTGCGACGCAAGAGGTTGCGTGTTCGATTCCCGCCTCGGAACAACTATTTGTATGATCTGCAAATATTTGTTCCGGGTGTCTGAGTGTTATATATGTACAGTAAAAAAATATATATCTATGTATGTATATTATATTAAGTATATCAGAAATCTAGCACCCATCTTCGATCACACACATCACAAGCTTCGAGCTTATCACGGGATGAATGAAATGATAAAAACAATTAAGATGAATTAGATGACAATGTTAAATAAGTTTTGGAAATAAATGGCTTTATTATTAATATTAATAAAAGCTTTGAGCTTACCACGAGGCTAGATGTTGCTGTGTGAATTGTCCAGCAATATTTATTTTTTTATTGACCTTTTCATATTTACTTAATTATTTTTGGTGTGAGGTGTGTGTACTAAGTAAATCAGCCTAGCATCAATGTTCTTTAAATAAATCGTGTTATTCCAGAAACCTAGCGACAACATCAAAGTTCCATCTAGTAGACCTCGCTGGCTCTGAACGCATCAAGAAGACCAAAGCCACGGGCGACCGTCTGAAGGAGGGCGTGAAGATAAACCAGGGCTTGTTGGCGCTCGGCAACGTCATATCCGCGCTGGGAGACGGCACCAATAGGAGCTTCATCAGCTATCGGGACAGTAAACTGACTAGGTTACTGCAAGGTAAGGGCATTTAGATAATGAATTTGCATAATGCTGAGTAAGGACCGTTTTGCATCGACAAACATACATTATAAAGGATCTTTGATTAATTAGATTGTGTTTAATAATTATGTAGGTACTTATGTTTTTGTTGCAAATAAATTTATTTTCTTTCTTTCTTTCTAACGATACTGGGTCATAGACAAAATTTGAGAGGAATATTAGAGAGGACTGTTTCAAGGTCTCGCCAACAGGCTCTGGTTTATCTTAATGCCCTTAAGATAAACCTGAGAGCCTGTTGGCGCCATATACAAGTAATGAGATGCCTGGCTGTATGATAATAATTAATAACAGTCACCACTGGACATATATTATGCCTTCCTGTATCTCCAGTTATTTTTGTCGAAAGCGGCGAGGTAGTGAAAGAGATTGGAAACAAGCTTTCACGTTTCAGCATCCTGTCCACTGTGTTATGGAAGTCTGACGCTGCGTTTTCCGAACTTATCTACCCCTTAATTATTTTCTTGTTATAATTTGTCCAATGTGATATAACCGATCATTTTCTCTATGTGAAAACATTAAATTAAATTAATTAAATTGGTTTAAAGTTTATTTAAATTGTTAAGTTCCTAAGTTATAACGTACCTATGTTTTCTTAACAAAATAAATAAATTACAGACAGTCTCGGCGGCAACTCGCTGACGCTGATGGTGGCGTGCGTGAGTCCGGCGGACTACAACCTGGACGAGACGGTGTCGACGCTGCGGTACGCGGACCGCGCGCGCCGCATCCGCAACAAGCCCATCATCAACCAGGACGCTAAGGCGGCCGAGATTGTAAGGTAATACTATATCTATACTAATAATAAATCTGTAAGGGCCGGTCATGTAGTAATTTGATTTGGAACATTGAAGTGAATCGCGCGAACGGAACAGGGCGGGATGCTCACTCCTGAAAAATACTGCTCTTGTTGTGGTCGAAACGTCGAGTGCTTTAACTCTGAATTTTATTTTTTTTCTATCTGCCTATGGCCACAGGTCGTGCGACTCGGTCACAGTTTTTGTTTAGTGATCCGTAATCACTAAACATCACTAATCACTAAACAAAAACCGTGATATATATGATATATAATAAATGCGTAATCATTGCTATTTCGCGCAAATTTCACTTTAAGCTCATGAGTTATACTTACCAGAATATTTAGAATATGTATTGAGGCAAGCTGAAAACTTGTCCAAGATCTCTCCTATTACAATATACTCCAACAGTATTTGAAACTACAATAAATTATTTTTCTTACCCACAGGCTAAACAACCTAGTAAACGAACTTCGCCTGCAACTCGTCGGCAAACTGCCATCCGTCAGCGAACAGAACAACGAACAACTACAAGAGGAACTAGAGAAAGAACGCACGAAATACTCGGAACTACTGAAGAAACACAAACAAGTCACAGAACACCTCGGAAACATGCTCATAGAAAACACGAATCTGTGTGAGAAAGCACTCTTAGCTGAAGCAGCAAAGGACAAAATCGAACGCAAACTCAATGAGTTGACCGAACAATGCAACCAAACCATAGACAATCTTAATCTTACCGATGAAGAGCATCAAAAGACCAGTGTAGTTGATTATCTGAAGGAGATTAAGACCAGATTGGAAGATCTCCAGTCTGTCAATATGAAGACCAATGAGGAATTGATTGATCATGAGATTAAGCTGTCGTTTGTGAAGGATGATAATGGTGATAAAGTTGATGATGATGTTATCTTGAACGAGGATCAAGTGGTGATGGAGGAAGAAAAGCGGGCAATGGGACAGGTAAGTGATTTTGATCAAAATAAATATGTAAAACTACAAAAAATCTCTTTTTAATACTAAAATGAAATAGTACTTATAAAATATTTGTAAACTATGTTCATTACACTATGTATCATAAACGGGCCAATTTTCCTTTACAGAGTTACAGTACCTAAGTTTGATTTCTACAGTCATAGATTTATTTTCGTAGGTACAGGATATAAAAGTCCGGATATATAAGTGTTATTTTTGGCTAGAAATTAGTGGCTAAATTTATTGTTCAAATAAAACCGTAACATACAAATCTCATGTACTAATAACAATTTTTTTAACTAGTTACTGATAAGGAAATCAGTAAAACTTAATTAAAACGATATGACTAAAGAAACGTCGTATATATTTATATTGCATTGTAAGTTTTTGCGGTAATTTGAATGTCCCTGTGGCGCAGAGGATAGCGCGTTGGACTTCTAATCCAAAGGTCGTGGGTTCGATCCCCTCCAGGGATGCTGTATCTTTTTTGAAAAATACTTCTTGAGTGTAAAATTAAATTTTAATTTATTAATGCTATTAATTTATTATGCTTTCTTTAACTTACACGCTACAAGAGAGGGTAGAAGTGTTTGGTAAGTTTTGAAAGTAAGTGTACAATAAGAAAAACGCCTATAAAATTTAATAAACACAGTTAAGAATTGGATTGAAACTAGTACACTGTATTTATATAGATGAAATATAAATATAGTTCTAATAGATATTATATGAAATATAAACAAATTAAAACATAAATATTTTATTGCAGGTGGCACTGAATCAAGAGCTACAAGAGCTGAACCGCGCGATGGCGATCAAAGCGTCCGTGGTGCAGGCCATCCTCGCCAACAACAAGGAGATGCTGGAGGGACACAACAACCTGCGCGAGAACGAGGAGAAGATCGCGCATCTCGAGAAGGAGCGGGACGAGCTTATGCAGCAACTGAGACACTCTAAGGTAACAATCAATAAATATTGCTGGTGGCACTGAATCAAGAGCTGAACCGCGCGATGGCGATCAAAGCGTCCGTGGTGCAGGCCATCCTCGCCAACAACAAGGAGATGCTGGAGGGACACAACAACCTGCGCGAGAACGAGGAGAAGATCGCGCATCTCGAGAAGGAGCGGGACGAGCTTATGCAGCAACTGCGACACTCTAAGGTAACAATCAATAAATATTGCTGGTGGCACTGAATCAAGAGCTGAACCGCGCGATGGCGATCAAAGCGTCCGTGGTGCAGGCCATCCTCGCCAACAACAAGGAGATGCTGGAGGGACACAACAACCTGCGCGAGAACGAGGAGAAGATCGCGCATCTCGAGAAGGAGCGGGACGAGCTTATGCAGCAACTGAGACACTCTAAGGTAACAATCAATAAATATTGCTGGTGGCACTGAATCAAGAGCTGAACCGCGCGATGGCGATCAAAGCGTCCGTGGTGCAGGCCATCCTCGCCAACAACAAGGAGATGCTGGAGGGACACAACAACCTGCGCGAGAACGAGGAGAAGATCGCGCATCTCGAGAAGGAGCGGGACGAGCTTATGCAGCAACTGAGACACTCTAAGGTAACAATCAATAAATATTGCTGGTGGCACTGAATCAAGAGCTGAACCGCGCGATGGCGATCAAAGCGTCCGTGGTGCAGGCCATCCTCGCCAACAACAAGGAGATGCTGGAGGGACACAACAACCTGCGCGAGAACGAGGAGAAGATCGCGCATCTCGAGAAGGAGCGGGACGAGCTTATGCAGCAACTGCGACACTCTAAGGTAACAAGAAACAAAATAGATCAATAGTAGATGAAAACCCGGCTTCGCTTGGGTAAAATTTGACGAAATTCTCCATAATCCGAATTTTGCGGATATTATGTATGTTGTCGACTCAAAATCAATATTTTTTATGTTTTATTATTCATATAAGAAAGCTTAGATCGAGTCTACCGTACCCCTTGACGCCCCCCCCCCCCCTTTTCCTTCTCAGTGGACCTATACGTCGCAAAATAAAGCCACGGTCCATATTTCACGTTTCTATCGTTAGCTGTTACGGCTGTGCGTGCGCCTATATGTAAATCAGTCAGTGAGAATGGGAACTTGTTCTTTTATATATTTATGTATAGATTATAATGATAAATAATTTGATTTTGTTTCTTCTAGTGGCAATTTAAATATTAATTTGATTTGTTTCAGACAAAAGACTCTACAAACGAAGAGCGGCGCAACAAGGTGTCCGGCCTGGAGTCTCAGATCTCGGAGCTGAAGAAGCGCTGCCAGCAGCAGGCCAACGTCATCAAGATGAAGGAGAAGAACGAGGCCAAGATCGTCTCTCTCAACGCAGAGCTGCAAGCTATGAAGTCTACTAAGGTATGCTCTAATTCTATTATAATTTGTTGTGGGGGAATTTGGATCTGCACTGACGTCTCGCTATGGAGCGTATTGTGCATTGTCCCCTTGCCAAAGGTATGGTCTCTATGACATGCTCTAAGGGTCAAGGCAAACATCGTGAGGAAACCGGCGTGATCTGAGAACTTGGAAAAGTTTAAAGGACATTTGTCAATTACCAACCTGGACTTGGCCAGCATGGTGAATCAAGGCCTAATCTCTCTTCTAAGACAGAATCCCCTCAGTCTCTGAGTCCCCTCAATGAACAATATCTTATCAACAATACCTACTTTTTAAACCATTTTTATCAATAAAATAACCTTTTTATATCCACAGGTTAAAATAATAAAACAAATGCGCGAAGAGAGCGAGAAGTTCCGTAAATGGAAGGCGGACAACGAGCGCGCGCTGCTGCGGCTCAAGAACGAGGACCGCAAGCGCGCCACCGCCATGGCCAAGATGGAGTCGCTGCACGCCAAGCAGCAGAACGTGCTCAAACGGAAGATGGAGGAGGCCGTGGCTGTCAACAAGAGACTCAAGGTATGTTGTGTAACACAAGAACGAGGACCGCAAGCGCGCCACCGCCATGGCCAAGATGGAGTCGCTGCACGCCAAGCAGCAGAACGTGCTCAAACGGAAGATGGAGGAGGCCGTGGCCGTCAACAAGAGACTCAAGGTATGTTGTGTAACACAAGAACGAGGACCGCAAGCGCGCCACCGCCATGGCCAAGATGGAGTCGCTGCACGCCAAGCAGCAGAACGTGCTCAAACGGAAGATGGAGGAGGCCGTGGCTGTTAACAAGAGACTCAAGGTATGTTGTGTAACACAAGAACGAGGACCGCAAGCGCGCCACCGCCATGGCCAAGATGGAGTCGCTGCACGCCAAGCAGCAGAACGTGCTCAAACGGAAGATGGAGGAGGCCGTGGCTGTTAACAAGAGACTCAAGGTATGTTGTGTAACACAAGAACGAGGACCGCAAGCGCGCCACCGCCATGGCCAAGATGGAGTCGCTGCACGCCAAGCAGCAGAACGTGCTCAAACGGAAGATGGAGGAGGCCGTGGCCGTCAACAAGAGACTCAAGGTATGTTGTGTAACACAAGAACGAGGACCGCAAGCGCGCCACCGCCATGGCCAAGATGGAGTCGCTGCACGCCAAGCAGCAGAACGTGCTCAAACGGAAGATGGAGGAGGCCGTGGCTGTTAACAAGAGACTCAAGGTATGTTGTGTAACACAAGAACGAGGACCGCAAGCGCGCCACCGCCATGGCCAAGATGGAGTCGCTGCACGCCAAGCAGCAGAACGTGCTCAAACGGAAGATGGAGGAGGCCGTGGCTGTCAACAAACGACTCAAGGTATGTTGTGTAACACAAGAACGAGGACCGCAAGCGCGCCACCGCCATGGCCAAGATGGAGTCGCTGCACGCCAAGCAGCAGAACGTGCTCAAACGGAAGATGGAGGAGGCCGTGGCTGTCAACAAACGACTCAAGGTATGTTGTGTAACACAAGAACGAGGACCGCAAGCGCGCCACCGCCATGGCCAAGATGGAGTCGCTGCACGCCAAGCAGCAGAACGTGCTCAAACGGAAGATGGAGGAGGCCGTGGCTGTCAACAAACGACTCAAGGTATGTTGTGTAACACAAGAACGAGGACCGCAAGCGCGCCACCGCCATGGCCAAGATGGAGTCGCTGCACGCCAAGCAGCAGAACGTGCTCAAACGGAAGATGGAGGAGGCCGTGGCTGTCAACAAACGACTCAAGGTATGTTGTGTAACACAAGAACGAGGACCGCAAGCGCGCCACCGCCATGGCCAAGATGGAGTCGCTGCACGCCAAGCAGCAGAACGTGCTCAAACGGAAGATGGAGGAGGCCGTGGCTGTCAACAAACGACTCAAGGTATGTTGTGTAACACAAGAACGAGGACCGCAAGCGCGCCACCGCCATGGCCAAGATGGAGTCGCTGCACGCCAAGCAGCAGAACGTGCTCAAACGGAAGATGGAGGAGGCCGTGGCTGTCAACAAGAGACTAAAGGTAAATAATTAAAAAAAAATTGGTCATTTTATAAAAGCGGGAATTACTCACGAATTATTTTAAGAGTGTAACAAAACACCCGACGTTTCGACCGAGACAAGTTTCGCGCGCGCGAGCAGAGCGGAGACGGAGCACGGCGGGACGCTCACTCCTCTTGAAAATGACCGAAACTTGTCTCGGTCGAAACGTCGGGTGTTTTGTTACACTCCTTAATTAATACGTGAGTAATTCCCGCTTTTATAAAATGAATAGTGTAACTCATGAAAATTTTTAAAGTGAAATTGGTTGTCTGTAAAGTCGGTTTACTGACGATAGTTGAACGTGACAACGTCTTAAGAAAATACTGATGGAATGGTAGCATTTTTCAAAAAGTATAACAGCTGTCCACGCAGACGCATCGCTCACTCGAGTAGCTGAGAGACGGATGTCGAACGCTGCCGAACGCAAAAGCCGATTGTGTTTCTCTGTCGCTCGTTCCGCGCTCTCGCTTGCACTTCAAGCCAACGCCAACGCCAACGCCAACAAAAACGAACGAAGGAACGCCCCAGAGCGAAGTAACGCCGCATAAGTCATGCGTGTAGCCGGCTCTATCGAATTATAAGACGTTGTCACGTCAAAAACAAATAAAAATATATATTTTAAAATTATCGCTATAAAAACTAGAACTATAAGATAAAATATGTTTGAGAAAATACATAATGTAGGATTTTTCTCAGAACCCCCCCTGAAAAATCCCATTGATTGTGTGTGAATTAGACAAAAATAAACCCCCGATCATTAGTTGCAAAATAAAATAATTGATGCTATAAATTTGATGAGTGTATAAATTAATTAAATTGAAAATAATGCAGGTCTCAAATATTGTTTATGAAATCAAAATGTTAGCTATTATTATTTCTGAAATAGTTATTATCTTACCTTAACCAATCTCTGTTACAGGAAGCGCTGGATCGTCAAAAGCAGACGCACATGAAACGTAACGCGAAGGGCAGCGTCAAGGCCGGCGCCATACAACTGTACATAGAACAGGAGCTGGAGGTGCATCTCAGCATCGTGGAGGCTGAGAAGTCTCTGGAGGAGCTCATGGAGTATAGGTAACATTCACTTATTTATTAATTTATATTATTAAGAAAACATACAGTTATAAACCAATTAAATGTTTTCACATACCTAAGACTTGAAAGGTGCCGCGGGCCATAGTACAGGTTACAATATTATCTTACAATTTAAATAACAATCTTAAATACTTACAACAACAAAAAACCCTATGGCCTATGCTATTTAACATTGAAAAGGTTATGCTCAGGTGTATTTTAAAAAGTACAGTTAATCAGGTGTCCTCTGACTGCACTGATCTGAGCCAAACCTTATGTTATAAAGCATAACTAATCTAAACGTAGCTTGTGGTTACGCACAAATAAACTACAGGTGACAAGAAATAAACAATGACTGTACCTTCCAACACTGTGACATACATCAGCATCTAAGCTGCTCGTCTGTAATAAAATAAAAATAATAATCATTATTATTAATTTAATACCTATTTGTGTTTCAGAGCATGGATAACGGAACAGATTGAGAGTCTACACAACAGCACTGACGATCAGGTCAACAGGAAGAAGATTGCAGACTTGGAAGATGACCTCGCCTTACGGAAGGCGCAGATATCAGACTTACAACAGAAGATACTTACAGCTGATCAGGGTATGTTTTGACCATGTTTATGTAGTGTAATATAAATAAATAAATACATAAATATTGCCGGACAATTCACACAGCAACATTTAGCCCTGTGGTAAGCTAGAAGCTTGTGTTACGGGTGCTTATAATATCTTTGTATCCTGCGGCTTTTCCTGCGTTATTATTTGGTTTTCTGTGGAAAGATGTATTTTCTCTGTGGTAAAAAGTAGCCTTTGCTCATTCTAGGTATTCTACTTATCTCAAAAAATAAATTATCATGATCTAAAAATAAAATTGCGTTCTTTGAAAAAATGCAAAGCTCATGTAACGTTTTAATGGACTACTAAATGAGCTTGAAGCTTGTGTTACGGGTGCTAGAAAATCTGATATATTTTATAGAGTATACATACTTACAATTAATGTTATTTTGCGAAAGTATATACTTACATTTGTTTATTAATTTAATATTATTTTTGTTACAGAGAACAAATCGCGAACGCAATGGGACAACATCCAATCCATGCTCGAAGCGAAAGTAGCATTGAAATGTCTCTTTGAACTCCTGGTGGATTCCAAACGGGAGCTACAGAACCAGAGCGAGAAAGGTATATTTGTTAAAAATATTTTTAAACTACACTAAATAGAAATATAGTCAAAATATATCGCTCTAATTCTTACAAATATTCAAAATAAGTATCGCTTATTTTTTTCTCTGAACTATACCATTATCAAGATGAATAGATGCAATACAATACAATACAATACAAAAGCACTTTATTGTAAACCAATAACAAAACACACAAGTAAAACTCAAAAAGAGACACGTACAATGGGCGGCCTTATCGCTAAAGAGCGATCGAAGAGAGATGCTTCAGGGGCAAAGTAGCGAAACAACTGAGTTCTATGTAAAAATAAAAAACACGTGTCATAAATTCCATTTTAGATCAATATTCCATATAACCCGCAACCTCCTGCGCCACAGGCAGACCATCGCCAGGTTCGCCATAAAGCTCGTTATTATTCTCTTTCCATCCCAAGGTTGCCTGGAAGAGATTGCTGTTAGTGATAAGGCCGCCCATTGTGTCACTGTTATGTATCTGTTTCTCTTACGTATTGTCCTGTATATTGTTGGTGTTACAATAAAGTTATTTGTAAGTATTGTAATGCCGTGTTGGCTAAGTGGGAGCACACTCGACTTTCATTCCGAACGTCGTGGGTTCAAACCTCGCCGCGCACCTCTGATTTTTCTGTATGGAAAATTATGTGTGCTTTATAAACACGTGCTCTAACGGTGAAGGCAAACATCGTGAGGAAACCGGCATGTTCTGAGAACTTTGAAAAAGTTTGAAGGACATGATTGTGTCATTCACCAACCTGCACTTGGCCAGCGTGGTGAATTAAGGCCTAATCTCTCTCGCCAAGAGAGAAGTCCCTGTGTCCCAGCAGTGGGAATGTGAATAGGGGTGTTATGATGATTATTAGTAACGCTAACATTTTGTTGCAGGTTTCCAGGCGCGCTATGAAGAGGTGAAGGAGACGCACGACCGCCTCGTCGTCGAGTTTGACAACTACAAGTCGGAATCGGAACGACAACTCGCCGTGGTCAAACTGCAGAGCGAACAGAAGGTTAGTTTTCATAAATAAATATTGCTGGACAATTTACAAAGCAACATGTAGTCCCGTGGTAAGCTCGAGGCTTGTGATACGGGTGCTAGATTTCTGATATGATATTATAATATATAAAGCTAAATATTTAATATAATATTCATACATTATATAGATATTTTAACTATATGTATAAATAAAAATGAAACGCCGTTCGTTATTCTGGCTAAAACTCGACAACGGCTGGGCCGATTGAGCTGGTTTTGGTCTTGAAATGTTCGTAGTAGTCCAGGGAAGGTTGAAAAAAAAAACGGGCGAAGCCGAGCGGGGTCAACTAGTTATACATATTTAACACCCAGCCACTCGGAACAAATTATCTGCAGATCGAACAAGTGTTTATTCCGAGGCGGGAATCGAACCCGTAACCTCCTGCGTCACAGGCGGACCCTCGCCCCCTGAATTTATTGTTGATATTCAAGCAATACAAATATAATATTTTTCAGTTGGCATCATTAGTGGCCCTTCAGAGAGGTGTTATGGCGCGTGGAGATGACAACATGGCGTGCAAACACTTACAGAATGTTCTGCAAATACAACAGGACAAACTGGACCAGGTTGAAGAGGAAAATGTAAGTTATCATCATCGTAACAAATAATATTGAATCCCACAAGTGGGCGACCCGTCCCAGCCGTGGGTAAGAAATTTGGATCCCTAATATAACCCCTAATGTAAATGTAGATGTTAGATTTTACAATTGTCCATTCGATTCAATAGGCAAACATAGTGCACTTAGAATAGTCTCACAATACTTGTTTCTTATTATTATAACCTAAGAGCCCGTGATGGCCAGACCTTCCTTTAATTCACAAGCGTGAAAATTCTTTCATGTGTATGTCTAACATAGGTAAGAATAACCCCCAAACATGAAACCTGGATCGTGGTTCCTTTGGGAGATAACAGGTAAAATGTTGTTATCTCCCAAAGGAACCGCGATCCAGGTTTCATGTTTGGGGGTTATTCTTACCTATGTTAGACATACACATGAAAGAATTTTCACGCTTGTGAATTAAAGGAAGGTCTGGCCATCACGGGCTCTTGGTCCATTACGACTTATATAAAATTAAAATGTTATGGTGTAAATTGTTGTAAATGGTCCATCAAAAATTCTGTGTTCAAGTCAGTTGACTATATTCCACTATAATGGAAAGTAAACTGTATAAAATGTTCTCTCGCCTTTGATCCGAAAAAATAGCGGGATCGTACAAAAAGATATGCCCCGGGTGAGGATCGAACTCACGACCTTAAGATTATGAGACTTACGCGCTGCCTACTGCGCCACCGAGGCTATGACGTGTGATGTAAAAATAACGTTCTTATTGTTATCAAAGCAACTACAACCAAAAATAGTACATTACAATTATTTTTGGGGCTTATCTTTGTTAACATTAACAAAATTATTCAATTGAATAGTAAAGAAAGAGTAATGTTATTATGAAAACCAAGATATTCGATAAGCCGTATAATACACAATACACACTAGTGACATAAAAAAAATTACTGTTTATTACAGAAAAAGTTGGTAGACGAACTGGAACAGCTGCGAGCCGCGGCCAACAAGCCAAAGACCAGGAAGTCTAAGAGGGACGGCGGCTCCGACCCGGTGAAGAGACTAGAGCCGTTCAACAGACTGCACCCCACGCAGCTAGACAGCCCCGGGCCCGCGCTAGAGGAGGACGACGAGGACCGCGATAAAGACCCCGACTGGGTCGCATCGCCGCTCTTCAAGCGGATACATGTAACGTACCATTTACTTATCTATTCCACTTTCAAAATTATCGTGAGTTACACTATTCATATACATGTAATGTACCAATTACTTATCTATTCCACTTTCAAAAATTTTCGTGAGTTACACTATTCATTTCATAAAAAACGGGAAATACTCACGAATTAATTAAGGCGTGTAAACACCCTCGACGTTTACTTATCTTTACTAATATTATAAAGCTAAACCTAACCTAACCTAATACGCGGACTGAACAATTAGCTTTTTGAATGAGCATTTTACTAGCCGTAGTTTCGTCAGTGTAATGTATACAGATGTTATATTCCAGGCGCAACGGTCCCGCCTCACGAACATAAAGCCGGAGGAGCCGGACAGCATGTCCCAGTCGATGTCCGCGTCCATCCCCGCCTACTCGCTGCGTCCGCCCAAGCGCACGTCGGACGGCGCGCCGTACTGCGCCTGCCGCGGCAGCTGCTCCACCAAGATCTGCGGCTGCGTCAAGACGGAGAGCGGGTGCGGCGCTGCTTGCAGGTAACCTGCCTCATTGTAAAATAAAATAAAAATATATAAAATACAAATAACGGGCACACTACGCGGAAGATCGGTCGTTCCGTCGCTCGGAGCGGACCGCTCAATCGCCGCGTCTGTTCAATCGTCCGCGCACCGATCTTCCGTCGGCGTAAGATCGGCAACGTCGCATTGCAGATAATTGTATGCATTGCTCGGTGCATTCACATTCGGCGGATATCTCTACGACAGACCACGCCGTATAAGCGCAGGTGACTGATGATCTGAACGGAATATTCAGTGTGACTGGTACCGTATAGAACGGATTGACCTCCGCGGAAGTTCGGCGACAGAATTTCCGTCTAGTATGGCAAAGGCCTATGTCCGCGCTGCGTACAAGCGCACGTCGGATATTTATTTCATTCTCATTATTTCTGAATTTCAACAAGTTATTTGTTGCAGATGCCAGATAGGACTATGCAAAAACAGAAGAGCATCGTCAGACAGCGATGATAAGGAAAATAAAGTGAGTTTCTAACAATTTTGATTTAAAAATCTAAATTACTTCAAATTACTTTGATTTTAATTGGCAATGACGTTTATTTTTTTTTTCAGCACTCAAGCACGGAGGTCTCCCTTGAAACTCCAACACATGCCACATCTTACTTCGATAAGCAGTAAGCATCAAATATTACTTATTTTATAGTTTTACGTTTCTACGATTCACAACCGCCACCATTAAATTCAAGTATGAGTATACTTTCTATGAAATTTTAATTAGATCACTTGCACAAGTCGAGGGTTCAAACCCGCCGCGCACCTTTGGATTTTTCTTCTCGACAAATTTATCTGCGCTTTGAAAACATATGCTCTAACGGTGGACGCAAACATCGTAAGGTGTCCCAGCAACGGGAACTAAACAGTGGTGCTTTTGTAATAATAGAACCTTCTTCAGATTGCTAAGGTCAGTTGAAATGGGTGAGAGTAAAAGCGAACCGAACACACCGATAGCTCGACCGAAGCGCCCTCTAGGAGACAGAAAGCACCTCAACCAATCCTGGATGGTTGCTTTACTTCTGTACAATACATGCGTTGCTCCGATGTCGTCTTACGCTGCGAATACCATTTTTGAATTCGGAATGGACGCGGCGAAATACAACCTCGTTGCGAATGTCGTCAAGTTTATGATGAAAGAGGTTAATTATGGAAGTTTGTAATGAAAGAGGTTAATTATGGATACGTTGATGCTGGCGGACTATGCTCTTACTTATGTATTGGGGAATATTTCTGTTGCGTAAATTTGCTTTATTGTTGGCCTAATTGTTTTCGGGATTATTTAGTACTTTTTCAATAATACTAACTGTCACACCAGTACTTGTTAGTGCTAGTGAAATAAGTCAAAAAATGATGCGAGTAGAGTTTAAATAATAAAAAATATTCCTAAAACTCCTATGATATAGATTTTTTTTTGTACTAAATAAGGCAAATATATTTTAAATTTAATGCGATCTCTTGTTTCAAGGCACAGAGGGCAGTATTCGTTCTATAAAAACATATCTGGGATTTGGCACATATTTAAAAGGAAGAATAAAACGTCCCAATAACACCATGTAAGTGCATAGTTCTGCAGAGCATTGTAGAGTATCAAGTATACTAGTTAGAAATTAAAAAAGTACTTTAACAATAAGAAATAAAAGTAATACAAAAATAATACTGAATAAATAATAAATTTAATTAGTTTAGTGTTGCTAGTTTTATCGCAGAACTATGTCTTGCATAGTGTATGGTTGTTTAGTTTCTACTTTAACTTAATAATGCTTGTATAGTTAGCCAGTTAAGTTTTTAGTCTACACACGACTTTCATTCGTAGGGTCAAAACCCACCACGTACCTACCTCTGAATTTTTCTTCTTGAGTATGTGCGCTTTAAAACATGTGCTTGAACGGCGAATGCAAACATCGTGAGGAAACCGGCATGTTCTGATAGCTTTGAAAAGTTTGAAGGGCGTGTGTGTCATTCACCAACCCGCATTTGGCAAGAGATAAGTCCCTGTGTACCAGCAGTGGGAACGTAAATATGCCTGATGATGATGATGATGACTGTCTTCAATGAATTTATTTAAGGAACCCTAAAATAATACCCAAAACTTCATGGTTTGTACAAATTTTGGAAGTACGAATCAAACAATAACTACACGTACAAAGAACTCAAGAAAGCACATATAAAAGATTTCCAGATAATTTTGTGAATTTATTTATAATTTTTCCGGGAACCATCGATATCTTATATCTACAAAATTATGTTTACTAAGAACATAGACTAAATAGGATGTTAATTGATTTAATCTTTTTTGCAGAGGACACCTTGACGCTACGTTTGTTAAAAAATCGAAATACTATTTTTTCCCAAATGATGAGGCAAAAGGCGACGCTTCAAGTGTTAAGGTACGTTACATCTTTACTAATATTATAAACCTGAAGAGTTTGCAACCAGCGGTTCTTGAGATTAGCGCGTTCAAACAAGAACGCGCTAATCTCAAGAACCGCTGGTCTGATTTGAAAAAATATTTCAGTGTTGGATAGTACGCTTATCAAGGAAGGCTTTGTTTTTTACTAAGTATATACCTATTATATTAACTGGGTATAATGTAGATAACGTTAATAAATCAAGCGAAGCTTATTTATTATTTATTTATTTATTTTATTTGGAAAACATACAGTTATATTAACTTAGTAACTAACAACTTAAATAAACTAAAAAAAACAATAATGTTTTCACATATAGAAGCTAAATACACACATAAGTACATATTTTATATAAAAACAGATAACTAAACTAAAGTATATACACCGTGATCGCTAATAACCCGAAAGATTTAAACCACGTATTTTTGACGACATTACGAGTAAATAATGTTATATCAACATGGGTCTAATTATGTGTCTTAATTAAATTACAATTCGGTACAAATTAAATCTTATTAATTGCCCGCTTCTTTGTGAACAAGCCGTTAGGTAAGAAACTCAAGTTGAAGAACAGAGAGCGAGCATGACACTTCACGAATCGCTCCGAAATCACACGACGAACCAGAAGTGTCAAGTTATGTCTAGCACGATGTTTGTATTGAAATTATTTTTATTTATTGGCACCACAAAATATGACATGCTCACTCCCTTAGGGTGTGTTAGACGGGAGATTTTTTAACTTTTGATTTGTTGTAAATAATTAATATCTCCTTAATTATGAGTTTTTGGACTATATGTTACATAACTTTTTATACTCTAATTAGGCTCTAGTATCGTTAGCTTACATCTTTCGGGTTATTAGCGATCACGGTGTATAAATATAAATTTTGAAGATATAATAAAATGAATTCTTATATAGTATTTGTACCGGATCTCTGACCTGTTTTACTAATCAAATTCAATTTCTCTAACGTATTTTTTTTGTTTCAGAAAATTCAAGAAACATGACCCATTTACTACTGATATTTACTGTTTATGTTAGAAGTTTACAATTTTAATTCCTATTTTTTATAACTGTTGTATGTTATGTTTAAAATCTAAATTGAGAGTAAATGTGAATATTGCATGTGAATTATTGGAAATGAATACTGTTTTTTTGTGTCGCCAATATTAAAATGCCTTGCAAAAGTCGGGTTTCAACGGATTTCTGTAATGTAGATATTTTATGACAATTTTGACCCAGTTTTGATTAACATGATATAATATAAGGGCTTCACACTTGATTTTCCATTCACTGACCTTTTATAAAATTAGAAGAGTAGATCTCGGAATAAATAAAATATTAATTTATATATTTGTTTTTTTTTATTTAAAAATATTCATGCAGTCCGCCAGTATAATGATATTAATATGAATATAATAATATTTTAAACTCACAATTCCTCCTCCTCCTGCTCGGGAATAGAACCCACGCCTTCCGGTTAAGACCTGGCTGCGCTAGACCACTACGCTATCCAGGATTACGCAATGAGCGCAATGCCCAAAGTTGCATTCAGGGTTCAATGGCATCTAAAACGCAAAACTGTAGAGCACAATTTTTTCAAGAAAAATCCACAGGTACTTGGTGAACTTTCAACCCACGGCCTCCGGAATGAAAGTCGAGTATTCTCTCCCATTTAGCCAACACGGTTTTCGACACAATACTAGAATCCCTTTTATTGAGATGACAAATTAAAAGCAAAATCTTTGGAATCTTTAAATCAATTGTTTTGCTGGCATTCCCATTAGCAAACAGCTATTGTATTCAAATCGGCATGTGCTGTTTACGAAATAGTGTTTTCGCTACGTACTTGGTAACTTGCATAATTTAGCATCATTTATATTTTCTACGCATCGGAACGGTCACACACGGTATTCAGATAAAATGAGCAATAACAATGTACTGCCTATTTTTAACCGACTACAAAAAAGGATAATGTTTCTCAACTCGAACGTATTTTGGTTTTAAGCTCAGTACTCACATACGGTATTAAAGTCGAATAAAAATCAACGTGTGAACCGCAAAAGTCACTGTCAACTCTGTGAGTTTTGCGGTCCACACGTTGTTGATTTTTACTCGACTTCGAGTAAGTCCGTATGTGAGTACTGAGCTTTATTTTTTGTTGGTCGCTGATAACTTTCGTCGTTTATGCACCGATTTTGAAGATTTCTGATATACCTACTTACACACATAGAAATATAATTTTTATTTGACATAACTTAAATAACACCCAGAAACTCAGAACAAATATCTGCAAATCGAGACCTGGGCCTTCATGATTTCTGATCCGTTTGTTATTCGTGAAGAAAGTATTTTGATTACGTAGGTATAGCTTACGATGGATGCCATTGGGGCTATCCCACCGGACAAAATTATGAATGCAGCAGCCAAACCAACTCCAAAGTAAGTGTGTCAAAGACGATCGGCCAAACATTTGAGTCATGTACCTTGACCGATTCTCGGCATCCTAGTGTGCGCCGCGTCATCGAACTTGAGAGAATGAAAGCCTCAAAATAAACCCTACTATTTGTTACTTTTGCTGTCGAGTTTTTGGTTGATTTAACACATTCAGTGTAATATACATATGTGTTATGTGCGCTATGTGTTAGAATTGAAACAAAAATATAACGGCCCCTACATAATCATTACTTATTACATATTACTGTAAGGTACTCGTATTATAAATATCGAAGTGTGTATGTTTATATTTCGGTTTTTCACAGCAAAATGTATGAACCGATAAAAAAAAATCAAATACCGATAAGTAGTTTTATTATTAGTTATTAGTTTTATTCATATGAGGTAAGTAGGTATATAAACTACAGATATGTAGATAATATAAAAAAAACTAAAGCAAAGCTGCAGGCGAGTTGGCTAATTCAATATAAATTAACCACGGACGGAGTATTCCACGGAGACAATAAAATTCATATTAAAGTAGGTAATAGAATTCGAGAACCAATGGTACCGCTGACTACGAAGAAAGGTTGAAGGCTCGCTTTCGATGCACGGGAGAAATCTCAAAACTAGTCAGACTGCCAGTAACGCGCGAACCATCGTCGAGGACGGACGTACACATACTTCTACTCATAAACTTTCCGTGCCAACATCAAAACATACAAACGAGACTCCTATCCTCAGATATAACGTGTTTTTACCTGTATTTGTGCTGTGTGTGAAGGAATCTAAGTGCATGTGAACAGTTTCGGTTTTTATTTCATTAGAAAGTGCATCTTACTACCTGTTGGAGTGTTTTTCAACGTTTACCGGTATGTTTGATGTAAAGCATAAAGCGGTATTAGGGACGCTTTGCCTGGCTCGGCTTAGAAAGAAGTGATGATTTGAAAGGCTCTGATCTTCGCATCCTAACGCAAGTTTTAAACGCGGTCGAGACTTTCCAATCTGTTATGTAGATTTAAGATATCTAGATCTATAAATTTATGTATTATTCTCTTTTCTAAGTCTGGTAGAGCTGACTCTACCATTAATAAATAAAATAAATAGTGCTAAATTTCTGAAAAACACCATTCGATCTATTTTGACATTTTTATTACCTTACTTATGCGGAAATTTTACAACCTTTTCTTATGAGGTTTAATTTGTTACCTTATAAAAACCCTATATTTATTTTTAATATTATAAAAAATATTTTAATTCGACCTAAACGCCTTAAAAGTATTTATTGTAAACCAATTCATTAAATGAATACATTCAAAACACACTGTTTAACACGAAGTTATAAGTTTCTACACGCGCTTCCTAAAGAATGAGTTCATATAAAAGACTTCAACGAGACCGCTACTAGAATCATAATAGGCATTTTTGAAATCAGCCACGGATGGTAAAATTGAGCTATAAATAGCGTAGAACTGTTGAGACACGTAAAAATCAATCCATTATTCTGTTGGAATCTCGATAAATAAGTAGGTAGGTAGGTACATTAATTTTACATGAGATTGTACATACTAGAGATAATCAAGTTTCATTTCTATATTGGACACGCAATTTAATAATAGTAATAATTATATTAAAGTAATTCAATAGCCAATTAATTGTTTTATTGATTTTTCTAGGCATTTCTTATAATTGATTGTATTTGAACAATATAGATCATCACGCAAATGTTTATGAATTCCGTGCTCGTTTATAGGCCGATGAAAGCACTGTAGTTTGCTGTAGGTTACATGCTGGTTGGTACATTATATAATAAGAATTATTAAACATTTATTACATAAGGACTTCTTACACAGTCATTTAAAATGTTTTTGTATATCATCATTTGTTAAGTACCTACTAGTTTTCACCAGTTCGTTCTGCCTACGAACCAAACACACAGACACACTTTTCGCTTATAATAAATATCTATTAGTAGATATTAGCGAAGTAAACTTTAAGTTTGACTCGTCCTACTACTACTACTACTCGGGAAAAGATACCTCTAATAAACTTCCCCGAATAAGAAATTTCGAGGTAAATCTTTTTCCACATTGATAAGGCAACTGTATCACTCGGATTGCGTCTATATTTTTTGTTTAGTGCTAATCTCAAAATCTACTGGATCACTTCATTAGTTTTGCCCAACCCATTAATCGTTGGTTAAGAATGCTTTGCCTACGGGAAAGGCAATAATTCCGCAGCAAAAATGAAACCATAATTGAAATCTAAAACATACTTAGAGCTTCGTTGAATTAGAAAATCTCATGTTTATAATATCAAGCCAGGATGCGGTGAACGCAAATCACAGTAATTCTGGATGATGATTACCGAAGCATCCCAAGGTCTCGCCTTATTCTAAGTGGTTCTGCAATGGCTCGGCGAAGGCATAAATTCGTGACTCATAAAAAACGTCAGAGGTCAAACACAGAGGTTGTTTGGACCTACAAATTAGATTCGATCGCGGGTTTTATACGGTAATTTTGCTAGATTGTAAAAATTGTACGTTTTCACCATTGTGCATTGAGTATCAATGACTTTCAAAGTTATTATGAATTAAATTACAAAGATCGAGTAAATATAATGAATTAAATTGAGTTTTCGGGTCTAAATGTAATAGATAGGGAAATATTTAACGGTTAATTATTAGAAGATAATTAATTTATCGATTAAGGCGAAGCCATGAGTGAATTTGGTAAATTTGGGTTCAGCAGAAACCATTTATTTCCTAGTTCTTTAACGGAATTGCTTTGAAAAAAATACACAATAATAGATTATTGTGTATTTTTTTCAAAGCCATATAAGGCATATTAGGAGTACCTACTACTATAAATTGTAGTTGGATTGTAGTTAAAAATAAATATATTTTCTTTCTTTCTATTAATAGCATTTAGTCTACGGACGACAAATAATCTTAAAATATTGATGATACATTTTTTAAAACAGGTGCACAAACAACTCCTATTTGATCATCGGAGAAAGTGTGGTGCTTTCATTTGAGGTCGTACCGTCATTCATATCCTTATTCAAGAAACAATGCTTATGTAATTTACTATGCTTATGAGTCACCAAAAGTGTTACATAGTGTTAGACATACTTACCCTCTACAATAAACATATTAGTATCCTATATATTTTCTATATAAAAACCAATTGCTGTTCGTTAGTCTCGATTTTAGTTAGATTTTATTTCGTAGTAGTCCAGAAAAGGTTAGGAAACAGGTAAAATTGAAAGTGGGCGAAGCCGCGGCCCGGTTAGCTAGTTAGATCATAAAATTGGTAAAATACAAAATATCATAGTTTATTTTTTTATAATAATTAAGTAATTTATTAAACACGTAGATACCTCATAGCTCCGTAAATAATGTAAACGAGGTTTACCTACGAGCCTACGACGTATAATTTTTACAGAAAAGTATTTATGATATTTAGTAGGTTACAAAAAGTATGAAAACTGGTTTTAACAGTAATAATAAATACATAGTTATGTTTTAATGGTTATAGATATTAAGTATTTGTTTTTATAGAACCGGTCACGACATAATTAACTGGTTCCTAGTAAACATCTAATATTCTTGTTTTATTAGTTTTTACTTAAGGCAAATGTTTTTAATAGTTATACTGGTAAACACAGAATACCTATGCTATCAGTAGTATTATAGAAATTGTGTTACTATGATGATAATGTTACTTATCTTTACTTCATTGGTAGTTATTTAAACTTCGTAGATTAGTTTCGTTTGTATCTGTTGGTTCGCTGCCAACTGTTACAACCATCTTTAGAAAATGTGTCCTATTATGGCATCTTGCGCGATGTCTGGTGTTACTCCCAAATGTAAACTCAATACATTCTATACCGAACCTAATCAACTATAAGAGTTAAAATTGGGTAAACAACGTTCGTAGCTTATGATTTTATTGAATTGACGAGCTAAGACTTAATACATTGATATAGAGTTTTAAGTCCCACATAAAAACCAAAATAGCGCATGTTTCTTCGGAAGGATATTTGAATATCAAAAGAATAGTATTGTTTTCGGATTGGTCACATGCTGATGTCATTTCGTACAACTTTCGACATTTTCTGATGTGTCCTATTTAATTTAATCTACTTAGGTCCGTTTTGCGGTTTAATCGTTAAAAAGTTACAGACCCAAATAAAGTTACCTTAAAATAGGTAATTTTTAATTGTGATTGAATTAGAGTTCACGTGCCTTGATCAAGAATATAGATAGGTTGATCTTGATCAATGCTACTATCTATATATCATAGTCATATAATTATAGTCAATGATGCTCAGACACTATTTTCGAAGACAAGGGTCATAAAGCATGTTTGTTTGGAAACGGGTAACGGGTTTGAATTCACACATGGAGTATGCTAATGGAACTGGTCGTTTGACCCTGTAGGTTGACCCCAGCTTTGAACCAGCAAGGTCAGCTACCAGATGGGTCTAGAGATAAACCTTTGTATAGCTTTTAGATCGTATCCTCATTTCCTTCTCTTGCATCTATACCAGAATAATGGTCTCATTTCATTTTTTTTACTTATATTGTTTAGGTTTCATTAAACTTCGCCTTAGGTACCTAAGTATACTTATAATACTTCCTCTTGAATAACTCTACCAATAAAAAAACATTTGCGTGGTTTTTAATATTGAAGCATACATAAGGACGGACAGACAGCAGAACAGAACATTTATAAGATATCCAATAACGTTACAAAAACTTTTTTTTAAAACGATGGGACTAATAATAAAAATTTACTGTGCTTATGCCACAGCATAAGCACAGTAAATTTTTAATTTTTTTTTTTTAAAAGTTGGTCACAACCAACTTTAAATGTGAATGAAGTTGTAATTTTATTAGTGCGTTTTCTTTTTTACAGCTCAATTAGTCAGTGAAAGGCCTCGTATATCATTGAAGTTTGTTCATAATATTTTGATTGGTTTACGCAGCTTATAGTAATTTTCACGCAACTTTCATTTCACATACAAAAAACAAATAATACCTATTCAAGCATTCTAAGTGTCTAAGCAATCAAGTGATGGGTAATCTGTTGGCCATGGTAAATTATGAGTTCAAATAGCGATGCGTGTAATTGATGGCATAATAGACATTAGTTTTATCAAGCTATGTCAGTGTGGCCTTCGTACTAATTTTTCACTCGTTTTTCATCTCTAAAATTATTATTGGAATCTTTGGGATAGACGCAATTAATAATTGTTGAATGTATTTAAACGCAAGAGTGAATAGTCCGGTCAATTTAAACATTTTAAGTTACATAAAGTCCCAACAAGCTGAATTTCTGTGAAATTGTTCAAAACATAATCATAATCAATGTCTAGAAGTTCCCCATCATTCCCCATTAAGGAAAAAAAGTTATTCAAGGTCAAAGGTAAAAAAAATGAGATTTTCACGATTTTCAGCAAAACGGTAAGTTTTATCATAAAAGTACCTGAGAATTAATTGTAGATCATAAAATTATCTATAAAAATGTATCAATACTTTTTTCTTACAAGCCACCGTTTCTGAGATATAACGGTTCAAAAAGTTATAAAATTTGTTTTCAAAATGAAATGAAATGTTCAAAAAGTTATTAAATTGTGTCAATAGCGATGTATCGCATGATACTTTGTCGGAACGAAACGAATCCTCCATTGTTTGTGATTCAATATTAGAGCACGACCGGCCTTGACAATTTGTTCATGCTAACTTTTATAACTTTTTGAATCGTTATATCTAAGAAACGGTGGCTTGTAAGAAAAAAGTATTGATACATTTTTATAGATAATTTTATGATCTACAATTTGTGCTCAGGTACTCTTGTGATAAAACTTACCGTTTTGCTGAAAATCGCGAAAATCTCATTATTTTTACCTTTGACCTTGAATAACTTTTTTTCCTTAATGGGGAATGATGGGGAACTTCTAGACATTGATTATAATTATGTTTTGAACAATTTCACAGAAATTCAGCTTGTTGGGACTTTATGTAACTTCACCCTCATTTTTATGTCTAAATTGACTGGGCTAGAAGCCTCATTTCCCTTATTTAATCTTTTTTTCACACAGCAATGTCTTGCATTTGCAATGCGGAAAGGATTTGTACTAACTATCCAAGAATATTTCGCAACCACAAACTAATAAAGCAACAAGATTTAACAATACGGTGCTTTCGACAAAAAATGTGTAAAACGGTCACTACTCATTCCACTTCTGCAACTCAGAGTACAATACGAAATAATACGAATGCCTTTTCGTTTCGCAAGTAGCGGAACGTATCTACCAGTTGTGATTGTGATGGTACTCTTGTTATCATTATTCAAATATATTTTTTGCGGGAATGTTTGTACAATAAGGTCTTACATTAAAATTGTCTCTATATGTCCAATAGCAAACTACCTGTAGGTTAGCTGTGCAAATCATAATATACAAATAATTATGTACTCTCTCTGATATTTTTATTATGACTTATTAATATCAGAATATAAAATATATAATATAATAATACCTACGTTAAAAAATTGTTTTGTCATTTATTTCTACAAAATCTGTAAGGCGAAGTGAGTGCAGGTCGCTAGTCTACTATAAGAAAGGTAAGAAACAAATATAGTATAGGTAAGTAGACATACAAATTCAAGTAGTTTTATCGACACACGGGACGAGATGGGGATGTATTCTATGGCACCTCTAAAATAGCACTAATGTACTCTAATGCAAACAATAACACACGCGCAACAATAGTTACAAAACTTCGACCGATTAGGAGTGAAAAACGTAAGACCATCCATTGTTTGTAGTGGGAATCAGGCCGGTTAGGGTTGACAATTGGCCATGTTGATTCATGTCGATGTTTGACTGTCTGTTGACGATTGATTTGGTCAGCAATTAGATAATTATATACCTAAATATATGAAAACTACTCTACCAACTCAAGTCATGTTACTTATTTTAAGAGCTCCTATAACACTATTTATAAGCCTCTGTATGTTAAAGTTAATTTTGTATTTTTAATACGCTATTGTGCATCATTATCTATGCCTTGGCGATGAGTTGGTAAAATTAGCTGGTGGACGGTGGATGCAAGTTGCATCCGAAACAAAAGGAAATCTTTAAATAAAGCCTTTGTCCTATAGATGACGTCTGCTGGCTGATATGATGATAATGTTTGGTCACGTGGAGCTTAAAAATGGAATCGCCCTATAAATTTAAAGAAACAATTATTTAGTACAAATACCGCGATAAAATCTGTTTCTACAGCACACTCCTGACACTCCTTTTTGTGAGTGGTGATTTGTACCAATTTCCCAAGATCAATGATAAACATTCGTACTAAGTAGTGGAACGTAATATTATAGTTTGATAAGATAGCAATCTAGTTAATTTTGTTAGGTTGGCAGCCCTAGTAATATCCAGTGCTCATGCGTCTGTTGAAACCATAGATAAATGGGGAATTGCCATGTTCTTGATTACTGTTAGCAAAACGAATTCTTTTATAATTACTTACACAGTAAACTAAGGTAAATGTTCACATGCTACTAAATACATGTAGGATAAAAGTTGCAGAAAATATATTTAAATTAAATAACTGAATAATTAATCAATAGAAATAAATACTTAATCCAAGGTCAACATCTCAGTCATTTAACCCACATCTGTTATTTAAGTAAGCTTTTATGAACTCATTATACCCTAACTGTTTAACCATTCCGTTTTAACGAATTCTTAGTGTTTAAATGTTTATATAAACGGCTGGTTGTGTAAATCGGTCACATATTTGCCTAGGTAGGTTTTTCCAAGCAATTTCTGTTATGTGAAGCTGAAATTCATTAGGTTTATAATAATCTAGTCTGTCACATACACGGGTTTGCCCGTGTATATGGTCATTCCTATGAAAATATTTGAATTTTCCTGCAGTTCCTTTCCCATTCTTTAGTACCTACCTAAATAAACTTCAGTCTTATAAGAACTAGATCGATAGACACTCCCTAAGTCGTACATACATACATTATTACATTAGTAATTTATAGTTCTGTCCCATTCGATACCATATAGATGTACATAAGAAATATTAGAATAAATAGTGACATGAAATTATAGTCCCTGTGTCCCAGCACTGGGAACGTACGGATTGAAAATGATGATGTTGACTGACTTGAACCTATTTCGGACCTTCTCCATTCTTGGTATAGTTGGTATAGTGCGTAAAACTCAAGGTAACCTAAATTTAAGGACTAGCATCCTTTCGAATATTCTAAAGTAAATGTAAATTCCACTTCGGACTATACGAGAGCATAAGCGACATAAATTGACAAATGTATTAATTGCCATATTATTTCTTCTGGTATATAAATACCTAAGTTTGTCATCTGCAGTAGAAATGGTGTCTTAGGCACCACATGGTATATGTACAATGTTATACACCAAAATACCACAGACAAAAGACTCCCACGTCAAGAATCAAATAAGAAAATACGCAAAGAAATCAGGTTACTTTGATTTCTAACGTGTAAACTGGGCTACGTCGATATTGTTATGTTATGCCTAGTATTAGAACTCTTCCACATCAACCAAGTCGGTAATCTTCAGCGACAATCACGTAACAGTTTTTACAATGTACTATAATGGTGCTAATAACCCCCCATAGACTAACGTCCATTCCTTCCGGCTTGTCCCGTCTGTCAAACTGTACAGAAAAGCGACTGGATAAAATAAAACCGTTGTAGCCACTAATTAACATCAATCCCTACGGTCTTTCCTCTGAAATTTTCACCACACGCCACCGCATGCGGAAAAACAATCCTTAAGTGACCATACACACGTTTAGGTACATTCCTGTCAGTTTGCATCTTGTCAGTCAAACCGAGAGATTGCGTGTCTGTGGATGGTTAGAATCCTAACATTTTATGACGATTGTTGATCGCCAAAAATAAAAGAAGAAGAAGAAGATTTTGACATTCAAAAGGAATGCGCGTCATTTTGTATAATCTTTATGGATTTAATCATTTTGCGCGACAACATGTGTACCCGTAAGCAAAAGATTGGTATTGTTTTGAGTTTTATTGCGAGTGAACATCTATTTAAATCTAAAAGAACACGTAGAATGTGGAATGTGAATAGGAAAATGCCCGGAGGGGCATTTTAAATTTATTGTAGAATCTGCAACAACATTGTATTTTGTAAAGGAATCATAAATTTTAAAAAGTGGTTTACAACTATTATTAATTTGATTTATTATTAATAAAATAAAAAAATAAATATTACTGGACAATTTTACACAGCGACATCTAGCCCCGTGGTAAGCTCGAAGCTTGTGTTACGGGTGCTAGATTTCTGATATCTTCACTTCTTCTTCTTATATATAAAAGAAAGTCGTGTTAGTTACTTCACTTATAACTCAAAAACGGCCGAACCGATTTGGCTGAAACTTGGTGGGGAGGCAGCTTAGAACCGAGAGAAGGACATAGGGTACTTTTTACCGCGGGAAAATCCAACATAATGCGGGCGAAGCCGCGGGCGGAAAGCTAGTACTTAATATAATATACATACATAGATAGATATTTTTTTTAATAATAAGATTGTTTATAAGAGGTTATGGTACGAAATCACAAAATAAGATTAGAATAATACTGCTATATGAGATCATGGTAGGCCTGAAGTAAGTATCAAAGTACAATCATAGACAAATAAGTATACAATTGAAGTAAGTAGGTATCTATTCTTTATTCTAAGCTGTCTCTTATCTGTGGAGACGAAGGACACAAACAAAATTATTACAAGCGCGCGCTCCATCACGCCGGACAAATGAACAGCCACTAACTTGATCACAGAGCGCGTCGCGTCCTTCACGACGGGAAGGATCGCGGGGTTATAATACCGTCATACCTTCTCGCTATTGCACATACACTAGCGTTCATTCCGTAAGGATTGTACATTCCGGCAGGAATGAACGCTAGTCTATGGGGGGCTAATCTATACCGTATCGCGTATCGTTGCAACGAAAAGTCGGTCGGAAATTAATGCAAATGTGAGTTGGTCCACATTTAAGTCCTACAAATGGTTGATTTTAGATCCTCTTTCTGTAAAGGTACAAAATTCATGAAAAAATAAATCACTTATCTTTATATTATTAACCCACTTTACGATCATCAAAAACAAGTTGATACGTAGGTAATTCAATGTTTTAAAATATGTTTTTGCGGTTTTCAGGAAATGTACCTACGTATAACATTTAACGTATTCCGTGGATTAACACGGAACCATCCATAATATCTTCCGCAAATCCGCTTGCATATTTAGACAATAAAAGGGCCATACATACACCCACGGCCCGCAGATATTGCATAACATTCGTGTAACACAGTTGCGTGCACATCATTACAGGTAACCTAGGCTACCTACTGGGACCTAGATTTCAGATGCGCTCTCCAATTGCCTAGATACGCAACTCAGATTGCTGTAATCTTTCCCTAATCGCTCTCAACGTAAACTGTTGTAATTTGAGCGTTTATTTATGACGATAATTTGGGCTGAATGTCGTTTTTACTTAATTATAACTTAAATGGGTACTTGGCTTACAATATGTTTTGATTTAAAAAAAACACCCAATAAAAATAAATGAAATAATTTAAAATAATATGAGGAAGGTTTTTGCCCTATGCACCACAGGTCTCCCAAATAGAATAAAGTAAGTCTTGGAGGAATTCGTATAACGACCACACTTACCGTGTTAGTGATAGCCGTAAATTATATTACATGACATGACCTTAGGCTACCTACTCTCCAATTGTCTATAATATAACCTAATATAATTTCTTTATTTTAAAAGACATTTATATTCCCATAGAACGTGTTATTTACAAAGAAGATATAAAATTATTTCGAAACTACTTTAAACCTTTCAAATTATAACAATTCAATTCAATTCAATTTATTTTATTTCAGACAACATTAATACATACATTTATTTAATACAATAATGCAAATTAAAACGTCCATATACGAGTACATCACAAAAAATTAAATACTTATACAAACAATTACCTATTTAGACTTGGGCAGAATATAAGCTTCTGTCCAGTGCTTCATAAACCAACAGTCAGTGTCTAACCTACTCGCTATGAGCTGTAGGTAGCTGTTAGAGCTGTCGCGCACGCGGCGCATCAGGGACGCAGATCTTTTGCGCATTATCAATAAGAAGAATCTACGTGTACTATCATATCAAAAAGCTTCTCCAAACAAAACAACATTCAATTCGCACCTGCTAATCCGCAATGGAAAGTAGTCAAACAATTGTAACGTTTATTGTTAGAAAGAACGCTATATTGGGCTGTCATACTTAAGAAATCTCTCTAATGTTTGACGGTTACCGAAAATTGCTCTAAAACCTGTGAATAGCTACTTTCTTTGGACTTAATCGCTGATTTATGACCAATTGTGTTTAAGTCTGTGGAATTTGCATAAAAATCTTTTATTCTGTTATCGTCTCTACCAGGTAAATGTAAATGCACTAATGAAATGTTTTCAAAACTTTGGTACTGACATTTTAAAAAAAATATAAGTAAGTACTATATAAAGGTATTTTTTAATCTCATCTACTAGTGTAATTTGTACTTTTCTGAAGTTCATATTCCCAAATACAACTCAAAGTAAAGGCAGTTTTTTTTTATATTTGATCAATGCTTACAGTAACCCACTTTAAACCATTCAAGAGTTCATTGCATTCGATTGCCAAAAACACAATTCACTTCAAGTTTTTGTTATTACCATGTTGAAGCCACAACAGATGCCGGTTTAAGGAAACTGTTGCTATAAAAAGGTAATACCGTAATAAAGTACCGTTCTCGTAATGATTATGATGATGACACTTGATTATCAGGTATGCTGAATAGACCTGGACTTATGCAGGTTATAATCACTTAATTTACCTGGCCCTGAGAATTTTAAGGATGTGAATTAATTTCAATCATCATCATGAGAACTCATATTCATATATTACGTCCCTAGAATTTAAAGAAATGAAATTTTAGAAATGTGGCGGCACGGTCATTACAATCTGTTCACTTATTCAACGCAAAAATGATAGGCAATTAATACTTTTACAACAGATATAACTATTAATTTTACAAAGGGGTAGTGAGACGTAATTTGATTGAATTTGTAATATTTCAATGTGCCATTTTATATTTCTGGTAGGTACGAGTGTAGTGTTTTTTTTTTGTCAAACCCCAAAAAACCTTGTTCCGATTTAAACCACAATTCCACAGCATAATTTAATCTTCTCAAATATCAACCTCAAACGAAATTCAATGAAACATGTTACGAAACATTGGTAATTTGTTTAATTGTGGTTTGAAACAATACGTAATGATTTCTATTTAAGTTATTAATCAATGAGTGTTCTCACGGTAGATTGATGGATTCAATGATTAAATAAATAATATTTTCAAGTACTTAGTTGTATTGTTATGTTTGTTTCTTGTTTATGATTGTTTCTTATTATGTTTGAGCGACTTCAAAAAAATAAGGTTCTCAATTCGGCTCTATTTTTATTTGTTACCTACCTCAGTTTACGAATAGATGAACCGATTTGGATGGTTTTTGAAACAAGAATATTGCATGCAAAGTGTTTGGTTAATATGTGACACTAATTTATTTTTAGGAACAAATTACATTTAACATATTTCTTTCAACAATGATTTATGAATTTCACTTTCAAAATTTTCGTGAGTTACACTATTCATTTTATAAAAACGGCGCGAGCAGAGCGGATACGGCGGGACGCTAACTCCTCTTGAAAAAGACCGATTCTTGTCCCGGTCGAAAAGTCGGGTGTTTTATTTACACTCCTCAGTTTATACGTGAGTAATTCCCGTTTTTATAAAATGAATGATTTATGTATATTACAGATGCATTGTCGGTGATCGTCATGAGCGCGCGCGCAGTGGCGCTGTGGTGCGCCGTGCTGGTGGCGCTGGGCGCGGCCGGCGGCTACACCATCGACTGCAACCACGAGTATACCGACTGTGATACTGAGCTGAGTGAGTACATTATATCATCATCATGTGATCGTCATGAGCGCGCGCGCAGTGGCGCTGTGGTGCGCCGTGCTGGTGGCGCTGGGCGCGGCCGGCGGCTACACCATCGACTGCAACCACGAGTATACCGACTGTGATACTGAGCTGAGTGAGTACATTATATCATCATCATGTGATCGTCATGAGCGCGCGCGCAGTGGCGCTGTGGTGCGCCGTGCTGGTGGCGCTGGGCGCGGCCGGCGGCTACACCATCGACTGCAACCACGAGTATACCGACTGTGATACTGAGCTGAGTGAGTACATTATATCATCATCATGTGATCGTCATGAGCGCGCGCGCAGTGGCGCTGTGGTGCGCCGTGCTGGTGGCGCTGGGCGCGGCCGGCGCCTACACCATCGACTGCAACCACGAGTATACCGACTGTGATACTGAGCTGAGTGAGTACATTATATCATCATCATGTGATCGTCATGAGCGCGCGCGCAGTGGCGCTGTGGTGCGCCGTGCTGGTGGCGCTGGGCGCGGCCGGCGCCTACACCATCGACTGCAACCACGAGTATACCGACTGTGATACTGAGCTGAGTGAGTACATTATATCATCATCATGTGATCGTCATGAGCGCGCGCGCAGTGGCGCTGTGGTGCGCCGTGCTGGTGGCGCTGGGCGCGGCCGGCGCCTACACCATCGACTGCAACCACGAGTACACCGACTGTGATACTGAGCTGAGTGAGTACATTATATCATGTACGCTTGAGTGTACCGTATCTCCCGTTTTTTAATTACATCAATGATGATTATGACATACATACAATTTGATACAATTGTATATTTCATACAAAAGATCTCAACGCATCATTTATCTCAAATTTTGTTGACGAAGATGGCAGTCATTAATTCGTTAAGTTTCGTTTGTGTAATTAACTGTGTATATGGCTTTCTTATTGGCTGAAATAAATGCTTTTTATTATTTTTTATTAATTTAAACGGTAAATTTATCGTTACATATATCTTGAGGCAGGGCAAACCCAAGTTTAAGATCGGTTTTAAATTAAAAAATATGTAATCTGCATACAATTTGTCGAGTTTTTATTTGTATATGCTGCTGATTTCCTCAATATTTCAAAAATGTTGTCACTTCCAATCGAATCCTGCGCATTAGTAACACCCCGTTTTTAAAAATGGCGGAACGGAATCGTGACTTCATTTCGCCTTTTTCGGAATGTTTCGGATTCTTGCTTTCGACTTTTTGTAGCCTAAGGCTAGTGGAACGATTTTGAATCATAGTCTACCTCACCTTTACAAACTTAGTTAATTTTGTAACGTTTTTTTAAATACACGAAATCTGATTATAAACGCGACAGTTTGTTACTCTTTCACGTAAAAACTACTGAATGGATGGACCATCACTATGGCTTATAACAAAAGCCATAGTGATGGTCTTAAACATTTACAATTTATTCTATCGGAAGCGTATGGTTAGTTGAATTTAAATTTCGCGCGATGAGTCACTATTTCGGCAAAGTGGTTTAAGAGGTCCTAGAATTAAAACATTAAAAAAGCCTCTACCTGCAAAGGTGAGAAGGTTTCCAAACGTGTTTGTTTTTTATTATTGTTTGAGAACAAATTTAGAATTGAGATCACAAAAACCTAAGTCGTTAGGTGTTTAGAATAAGACTGTTTGAGTAAAACAGTGTTTTGCCTTTAAAGATGACATCATTGTATCGAAGCCAGAAACAGCTCTATTTTATATGAAGCTTTTTGTATTTTTTTAAATAGAAACAGGATTATCAACTCAAAAATATTTAAATCATGGCATGTTACCTGTTTCATGTTCAAATAATAATAACAACTTTTTTAATATTATCTAAATATAAGCCTTAGTGATTTAATATAAAATATCAAGGTATCCGATGATATTAATTGCAAATAGCGTCTGTAGCTTTGATAATGTTTTTATAAAAGACCTTTATAACGAGGCTCATCAGTCGTGACGACAAGTGTCGACACTTTACTCACGATTCACGACTTTATACTATTAATTGTGTATTATTTTTATTATTTTATATTTTTTCCCTTTCATGTTCAATTATTGTAATCAATAACATCCGTTAATATTAAAGACATAATAATGAAACAAATCGTATATAAATTTATAGTTTGCAATTTATAGTTTTTTAGTATCTAACAAATTAGTTATGAAAGGAACTTCCTTATAAAGTTCTTTTAATATATAAATTGTGTTCTGTTCTTTATAAGCACGTCACGTAACAGACCGACGCGTCTGTTTTACGTGAATGGCATGCGCTTGCACATAACAAACAGCAAAATATTATAAAACTAGGTTTCCACCCGCGGTTTTGTCCGCGTTGTTATTTACTTTCCCACGTTGTAGTGGATTTGCCCCCGGTAATAAGTAGCTTATGTGTTATTTCGATATTTTTAAAAATGTTTCATCATAATGTTTATAAAGTTATCAATATTTGCAATTCTATTTGCCCGTTTTTAAAGCACCGTGTTACATTACTAGTGTATTCTTAGGCTCCACACGGTGTCTTGATATACTAGGCAATTCCGTACTTTTTAGATTTTCTCCTATATCTGTTATTTTCTAGATTTTCTCCACTATCTGCACCATATCTCCATGTTGCCAGCTCTCCATTACCCGCAATTAGATATGCACTTATACATGGACGTGATATACTTGTTTGGACAGCTGGCTACTGTTAACCGATTTCTAGAGTTCCGTGTCTAAAAGTTGTGGGTTTCTCCGCCGTTTTGTTTGTAGCTTCGTGTTCCAGTTCATAATACGCACGAATACATTTTATACAGAGTTTAATTAAAATTGTGTTTTTCTGTAACTATGACCCAAATTTTTAAGATTGTCTATCTATTCTAAAGTCATAATCATAAAAACATGTATAAATGATATGCATCGAAATGTTTATCATGTCATTTTTTTAAATTTGATTTATCCTTTAAGTTTAAAGGATCAGGATAAGATGTCATGATATTTTCTAAACCATGATTATTTTGAAAGTTAATCCTTTCTATTAAATACAATAAGAAATAGTCCTAGTAAACTGTTGTCGTTAATAAATGTTTGTTTTAAAGAAATAGAACCTTTAATAGAACTTAGGACACGGATTTACATACTCGCACTTCACAGTTGTTTAGATCAAAGCCGGTTTTGTCTGGGCCTTTTAGAATGTGAGGCATGCCATATTTCACACATGAGCCTACAAGGGCAATCAAGTTTCCCGTTTTATCTAACAACCCAGTTTTTTAGGGTCCCTTTTTAGAAAAAATCTACTCTAATATCTCGTGTATCTTGTTTACTTTTCTGTAACACTCATAATATTAATTTGAAACTAGTGAACCAACCGAACTGAAATTGAATAAAACAATTCCCGTAATTTATTCTTTAAAATTCTCAATTAGTAAAATGTTAATTAAAATGTATTTAACTGCCTAATTATCTCTCAAGTGTTAAAATCATTTATTTTAGTGGTATTTTGCTTTTCGGAGAGATTGGCTTTGTATGTATAGGTACCAGAGAATATATTCAATGCGCTTCATTTGCATTAAATTCTGTTGTCTGGGTGAAAACCATTTCAATAACTATGACATGATGACACCCATATTAGCAATAGGACGACCACGCTCTCAACACTTATTGATATGTCCAGTGGGTGGTTCAATAAATAATTAACTTTACTATCTTGTTAAACGAATAAATTAAATGGTGGGCGAAGTAATTATCCAGAACGCTATCAAACTAGTGTGTAGCTGGCTTTATGGTTATATACTCGTATACTGACTAGATGCATAGACTAGATGTTAGTTAGTAGAGATATTGTGTTTATAGGCTCAATATGACACTCAAACCAATTTGATAATGAATGTATGTATATAGGTTCTTACATAACTCTTAAATCAATGATCCCAAATGAATATTAAATGAATTTTATGAAATTTGGTAGATAAAAATTTGCCTGGTACAGGATAGGTTATTTAAATAGTGATTATTACTCCAGTTATGATAAGTCGTAGGCCCCATACACAATACGCGGACGGAGTCGCGGGAACAGCCTGTTGTTTTCCATAATGATGATGAATCGACGCGTAGGGCACAATGCTCTCCGGATTAACCAATGAAATGGAAAGTGTATCAAAACTTACAACTATTGTATGCAAATTTTAGTTACCTACATAATTATTATAAAGCAAAAACCTGACCATTATGATCGCATCTTTGATTGAACTGAAGTTACGGATATTACTTTTAAAGGGCGTATTTATAGAGTGTGAGTGAGAGTATAATTACAATTATTTTTCATTTTACGCACCGATTTTAAGAGCACTAAAGTTTGAGCACCAATTCTATTCCAATTTAGAGCAAGTAATTAATTTATCTAAGCGATTTATTAATTTGTTGCCTGAAATAAATATTTTTTTATTAATTTATTTATTATTTACGAAAAGACATACCTACTTCGAGCTAATGAACATAGAATCTAGTGTGTGTAGTCCTATTTATTGTCCCTAGTGCTAATAAAGTACGATGTTACCTTGAGCGTAGGGCCACAGCTGGGCTCATCAAGTGAAAGTGGGCGACCCTGGCCCAGACTCACGCGTGGGCATAGATATACACGTACGGTAATGCTTGATTGATCACTTGTGCTAAAAGGTCAGGTTTGTTGATATAACCTTATAAAGTTTATGTCTTAGATATAAATAAGTAGTTAGGTTGTTTACTAAGTTCTAGTGTGTTTAATAATTTAGTCTATGGTTCAAGTTAACTATGTAGTATGGATATTTTTTGCTGTGATAGAAAATAAAAATAAAAAACTTCTCTCGAAAATAGGTAGTTAATATTCATATTAATAAAAAAAATGTTCTCAGCATATATTGACCATACCTATACGTAAAAGATAGCTCATTAGTCGTCTGAAGCCAAATAATCGCAAATTTCCTAAGAATGAAATAAATTAAAATTGAGCGACCAAGCCTACTCGCTGAATGTAAATGTTACTAAGAAATTCCGTAATAAAATTCCAATGAGTAACAGACAAACGTTCATTGTGCAAGCCGCTCATACGGATGAGTGAATTCGTAGCCGTGATATGGACAGCCGGAGAAAGTAACTTTATTACGTCCTATAATAATATCAAAACTATATACGTAATTGAACCGTGTTCGTTAAGTGGTAACACTCGATTTTCATTCGTGGGTTTAAACCCCGCCGCGCACTTCTGGACTTTGCTATAAGAAAAAAAAAATTGCTATAAAACACATGCTCTAACAGTGAACGCAAATACCGTGAGGAAACCCATGCCGGTTTCCTTGAGAACTTGGAAAAGTTTGAATGACATGCGTTATATGTATATGTATAATAAAAAAATATCTATCTATGTATGTATATTATATTAAGTATATCAGAAATCTAGCACCCGTAACACAAGCTTCGAGCTTACCACGGGGCTAGATGTCGCTGTGTAAAATTGTCCAGTAATATTTATTATTTTATTATTTATTTATTTATTCACCAACCCCCTTGGCCAGCGTGGTGAATTAAGGCCTTATAGTCCCTGTGTCCCAGCTGTAACGTTACTAGGGTTGATGATGATGATGGTTATATTTAAAATATTAAGGTGATGCAAAATGGCGATTACACAAACAACATTTTTGTAAAATGAAAAACTTGACACTTAATTTAGCGTAGGGTCTAATACAAATAGTAGAAACCTTTAGATTAACTTCGAGTTCCAAGAAACTCCAAAATATTTACGAGCAAATTCGTCGGCTGAAGCTATTATTATATAAAAGTACTTACTTCGAGCTCCATTAAAAGGTTAACGGGTGTTTGGCAGATTCGTTTAGCAATTTGATCGATCGCTGAATCGACAATTAAGTGGGTTTTCAATTAAAACGCAGATAAAAAGTCAACTATTATCAATTTGGTTATTGAGTACTTAAAGAGTATTGGATACGGTTTATAAAGAATCGTAATAGGTCGTTATAGGCATAGATCTAGATGTGTAGTAGGTATTTTAGTTTATTTATGTAACATTTTATTCTTACACATAGAAGTTAAACAAAAAGGTGGAACTAATAATACTATTTTCGTTTCGTCAAATATACTTTTGTGTAGCTTTTATAAGTTTGTCGAACTAGGAGCTTCCTTATTCACGATGCGAAGATATTTATATGACAATTTACACAGCAATATTAGCCCCGTGGTAAGCTCGAAGCTTGTGTTACGAGTACTAGATAGATAATCTGATACACTTAATGGATTATATACGTGCATGTATAGATAAACACAGGTCTCTTAAAATCCAGAATAAAGAACCTTAAAACGTCTTAATTCATTATTTCACGGATTACACTAATATTAAACGGAGTTACAGTTCAAACGGATAAAACTTGTGTATCTGTTCAGGTGTGAGTTGAATCTGTAATCTATTGAGTAAAGATCCTATTAGAAGACGTCAAACCCGGATCAACGTAATAGTACCTTGTTTCAAGGTTTCCTTGTTGCATTAATGAAACTAGTTGCATAACAATAATGTTATGCGACATGCTGCGGTTTCGATTCCCGCCTCGGGACCAAAAATTTGTACGATCTGCATATATTTGTCTCGTATATTTTATGTTTACTGGTTATGAACACAAAAAAAATATGAATTAAATACAAAAATACTTTTTCTCAAGTCAAAATGCTTGGAGACCGACAAAATATCCTAAGATATTTATGGCATTATTATCAGTTATGTAAGTGGAATGTTTTGAAACAAGTTTGTTTTGAGAATGCAGTTTTCATAACAATTCATCTCAACTTATTTTGACTTAATACCATAACATTCATTGCATATCAGTATCATATATTTTCAAAATACCTAGCTATCGGGTTCGATGGGAGTCGAATCCGAAACCTCTTGCGTCGTAGGCGGACCTTCGCTAGCTGAGCAATAGAGGTCGACTTTACTCTATCAGTCCGTAATTCACGAGCAATAAGGATATCCGTACCGTGTCCGTAAACAAATCGTTGTAACCGGTTACTGTACGGTTTCTACGCGAGCTCTACATTAGGTACACTTCCGCAGAAATTAGCTTGGATCTTAAACTCTAGGTCACGATCACCTTAACGTTACAAGAATTACAGGATTTGATCGTAACCATAATGTTTATTTGTCACCATGTTGTACCTAAAGAATCTAAATAAGTTATGTAACCAACAGAACCTGTAAAACAGGTCCTAATGTAATTCCTTTTAGTATCGGATCGTTAACCTGAAAACCATTTTATATACCTACTTACAGCATACCACTTTATATTAAAAACAATTAGCCTGTTCTTCCATTTGTATATATTTTTTGTTTTATCTCTATAAATAATAATGAATTAGTTCGTTACTCTCGCTGAAACATGAGAAAGGTTGGTTTGATTGCGCTGATTTTGATCTTGAAATGTTTGTGGTAAGACTACGCCTTGGACGGGGCAGGTTTTAAAACTTATGTGAAAATATGGAAAAATTGAGAGGAATATAATATGCAGCTTAGCTAGTAAATATGTTATATGATAAGAAAAACAATTTAAGAGCCAGATTATTATAATGACCTACAATGTATGCTTAATCAACGCAAAAATGGTGCTTGCTTGTATTCTAAGAAGATATTTTATATTACGAGTTCTAAGACCCAACGCAAATTATGCTCGCAGTCTATCCATATGGAGGAATTTAGCTATTAATAACGGTATGTAATCTATACCCGCTATAATAGCTTAATGGCTATGAAAGAGAACCGAGAGAAGCTTCATAGCAATATTGTAATTGTTTGTATTCTTTTCATACGAGGAAAACAGGTGGTTGATTGGCATATAAATTTGAATATACTCGTAGAAACGTGTCGACTTTAGAATAAACAATGTATGTATATTAAGTAAATCAGTTCTCTAGTTACCCGTAACACATGCTTCGTGCTTACTACGTACCAAAATTTGTGTACAGCAATATTTTTATTTGATTTGGATGAGCTCGGTTGCTTGGCGGTATCACCTTGTTTGGAGTGCCACAGTCACCGGTTCAAATCCCGTCTGAGTAAAAATTTTGCATTGCATTTCTCTCTCAATTTTTAAATTACAAAAACGTTCATCCTCACGGATAAAAAATGCTTTTATACCGATAACACAACTCAACACAAACAAACACATATATTTATGTTACGAATACTTGAAAACGTAACACCTATTGTGTTCTTCTGTCACTATGCTTCTTGCAAAACGCGAAAAATGCGTCTTTCATAACATACTCGTAACATAACATTGAACAACACAGGTGTACACATATGAAGATCAAAAACGTTTTTTTAGATGTTTTGATAATAAACTTAATTACTACTGCAAGATTGTTTTGTTATTAAAACTGATTTATCTGGAAACGGTAATATAGGCCCTTCTCTATAGATCTTTAGCTCTGACTCCGAAATTACCTATATCAATTAGTTTAGATAATTAGTAGAGCATATTTCTCCTGAACGGTTCAAGATAAAGGTCACAAACAAATTATTTTTTAATGAATTGACTTTTGGATTGATAGTAATCAAAGTTTTTTTAATTACAGGTAAAATAGCCGTTGAAGATGACGAAGACCTATCCATCAAGCGATCAACAACACCCGGTGATGTTAACACTATTACAACCACATCGCTAGCCCCAAAACGGACAACTGAAACTCAACAAGATACCACGTTTCGTGTTACCACAGAAATGTCTACGAGTTTACCATCAACAGAGGCAATAGAACCAACAGAACCAGAAATAATAGACTCTGACTCGCCGGATAGAGTTAAACCAAACGCTCATATGAGAACGCTAAACGTAGATGAGCTACAAAAGTTTGCAAACGCACTACATAATCAGACTGATAGATTCAATGCTGAGAAAAAGAAATCGCTGGATCTTAGTGATGTGACGCTTGATGATGATGAAGAAGATCATAGAGCTGAACACCAGAAGGTTCCAGAAAAGTTCTTTCCAAGTTTGAACGAGCCGTTTCCACAGATGGAGAGGAATTCGGAAGAAGAGACTACCTGTAAGGAGAATGATGTTATTTTTAAGGTTGGTATATATTTGAAATCATATAAAAGTACATTTGATCGTATTAATGTTACATGTAGACAGTTTTATTCTTCAAGTTAGTAAGTAGTCTATAAAACAATTATGCTCTTAAAGTTATCATGGTAGGCGTGAAGTATACCTTACATTGCAAACATACCACGCCAGTCTTTTCTTGTAAAGTCAGCTAATATGTTACGTCCGTCCTGTTTTCGATTTCAATATTATACATAACTAGCTGACCCCACCGCGGCTTCGCCCGCTTTATTCACATGTTTCAGTCAAACCTTCCCTGGGCTACTATGACTATTAAACCAAAAGCACCTTATTCGGCCCAGACATTCATGAGTATATATTTGCAACGAAAAATGGCAATAATTTTTGTATATAGATCAGATTGATTAAGATGGTACGAATTTTTTTTATTTTACTATATCATCGACGTTTTTCTGTAACACTTTGACTATTTAATGATATTATATCATTTTCTCTGTATTTTTTAAACTTGATTTCCGTTATAAATAATCGTTTTAATAATTCCAGGTAGGCGAGAAGATGGACCGCGGTTGTGAAGAGTCCTGTGAATGTTCTCCAGGGGGTACCTTCGAGTGCGTTCCTCGCTGCAAGCATCCCTACATCCGCAGGGGCCGGCGGTTGAACGACCCGCTCTGCTTCGAGTCTCCTGTCGACGTGTGCTGTTCTATCATCGCCTGTACTACTGGACAAGGAGGTACCATCATCACACCTATTTGCGTTCCCACTGCTGGGACACAGGGAATTCTCTCTTGACGAGAGAGATTAGGCCTTAATTTACCTCGCTAGCTAAGTGTGGATTAGCGAATGTTCTTTATACTTTTTAAGGTTCTCAGAATATGTCTGATTCCTCATGATGTTTGCCGTTAGATCTCTTGTTTTTAAAGCCCACATATTTATTTCAAGAAAAAGAAATCCAGGTGTGAACAGTGTTTAAATTCACGCCTTTGGAATAAAAGTCAAGTCCACACTTACTTAGCCAGCACGATACCTAAGAGGTGCGAATAAACCCTTAGATATCAATGTCTTCTGACGACCTCTGTGGATACAATATTGATTTATTACTTTTTTGAAAGCTTAATTATGTGAGACTTAGTTCACTTTACAAATAATTTTCTTTGTGAAGTGAACTACGACTCACAAAAGGAATTTGAATGGTGAATTTTTTTCCAAGTTGACTACCAGATAACGACTAATGAATGATTTTTTGAATGAGAACGATTGTAACCTTGACCGAATAACTATACAATACAATTAATGGCATTTTCTTAGTCAGCTCAACGTATATCCGAAACAATGGAGAACAATATGGCAGGTTCTTACGAAATATGGTGAGAAGTACATTTACCTTGTGGCATTGCTATCAGCAAAAACATCAGTCCAATCTTTGTTTTCGTCATTAAGATTTATCCATGGGAATGTACAGAATGGCTAGTTGCCTGTTGTACCTACTGGGATTTCAACATAAATGATTAAAAACTGTAGTTAAGGAAACTGTAGGTGCTAAGGCGTTTTTAAGCTTAGGGTATTCGAGTGCTTATTTATAATTATCACTGAGTGAGCTACTCAATATTTTTTACCTCTTATCTTAGACAAGACCCTTTTCAAACGTTTTGTAAAATAAATGTAAAATAAATTAATGATGTAAAATAAATTAATCTCACACGATTCCTCTCATTTCAGATCCCAAGTTGGTTCAAACCTGTCGCTATGGCAACGAGACTCACCCAGTCGGAAGCAAATGGTACATCGGTTGTGACCAGAAATGTTCTTGTGAAGCAAACTCGGTCGTCACTTGTCAACCCAGGTAAGATTATTCTTCACCACTTGCAGCTGTGTCCATGATAGTCTGTCCTTACCTAAAATTTTTTTTTGTCACATTTTTTTTGTTAAGCTAACTTAATATGGAACTTAAACATGGGTCTTTATCGGTAGTTTTTATATCTACCACCCCGACGTTTCAAGCGCTTTGCAGTCGCTCTTGTCTTGAACGCGATAAAGACCTCATTTAAAATTCTTAATTAAGTAAATAAAGTTATTTTGTATATATATTTTTAAAAAGCTCTGTAGACCTAACGTCATCATTTCAAACATCAAACGTCCACTGCTGGAAATAGGCCTCCTTAAATGATTTCCAGGTATTACAGTCGGATGCAGCCTGCCATCCACCCCGAACTGGCAGCCTTGACAAAATCATCTTTCCATCTTGCTGTTGGACGTCTGACGCTGCGTTTGATGAAAACTAATCTGAAATGTTTAATTCCAGATGCCAACCGCTACAGTCCTCAGACAAGTGCATCAACGTGCAAGACCCTGCGGACGCGTGCTGCGAGATCCAAGTGTGTGACGTGTCGCAGGATGTTCATGAGATTCCCGAGAACGTTACGTCAACTACACAAGCCCCAGTTATGGTTGGTTCACATTGTTAGCTTATTTTTTGTTACCTCAATACAGGTTTAGCTGCTAGAATGAAATAAACTTATTTAATGTGCTTTTCATCATATTTATGATAGGTATCTTATACGACCAATTGTTGATTCTAACACATTGTTAGCTTATTTTTTGTTACGTCAATAAAGGTTTAGCTGGTATAATAAAATAAACTTATTTAATATGCTTTTCATCATATTTATGATAGGTATCTTATGGCGACCAATTGTTGATTCTAACCTGTCAACTTCATTTGAACCTTGTTCATAATATCAAAATAGAAAGTTCACAAACATGGTACCTTAGTTAATAGTTCTATCACGAACTGATGGCTTAAAAAAAGTATCAAAACGTTTTACTCCAATTTCCCTAGTAATGTTCACGTCAAGTTGTTTTTTCCCCTTTGCCTGTATACCTACCTATTTTACTTACTAACTCTGCGGTATTTTTGTTATAGATAAATCCAAAGGAATTGGCAGCAGAAATCATCGAAGGAAGATCAAACTCAGGACCATCAGTGTTAGCAGAACCAATCGATTCCATAAAAGTACTACAAAACAACTCTGTCCAAGTAAATATTCTAAACGCTACAAACGAACCAATCCATCTACTCCTCAGCAAAGATGGAGGGAAGTCATTCAAAGACGTGGAGCTAAAGTATTCGAATCTAATCCTTAACCTAGAAGAAGGAATAGAATATATTCTGAAGACAAAAGAAACAGGGACAATGTTTAATTTTACTCTGGACCTAAACAAAATAGTTAACCCTGATGTTCCGGAAGCTGGATTAGAGAAGCAAGGATGTTGGGAGGATGGAAAATTCTATAATATTGGTAAGTTGAGTGTCACATAATTGAGCGCGAAATTAGACTAATCCGTACCATGTAATTGGACAAATTAGGCTCACTTTATACCTATAGTAACGCTGTCAAGGAAGCTGCGAGATTACTAGCCTTTCCCAATCGCTTGCATGTTTTTGTACCTACCACTAAGGTAGACAACGACTGCCTATGGATGCCTCAGACATTCATTCATTACCTGCGCAATGCCGATCACTTAAATGCTTTAGAGTTAAAAATTAAATTAAATTAAAAATCTTTATTTCTTTAGCTTAACCTAGTTAACATAATTGTGGTTTGAAACCCACTTTTAAGTAACAGTTTACTTGTGATAGTGGATTCCGCTCTTCCGTTCCGTTAGGATACCTATTTATACTCGTAATACCATGCAATAATATTTTGTCGGATTAATTCGACAAACGCGATTTATATTTAAATAATTAAACTATTGTTATATTAGTGCACCGATTGTTACTTACGCCTTATTTGTTCTGTTTATCTGTGTCTATCCCAATATCCCAAGGTTGCCTGGCAGAGATCTGTCAGCGATAAGGCTTTGATTAAGTTAATAAAGAGTATTTGATTTGATAATTGAATTCCAGGCGAGGAATTCAACATAGGCTGTTCAGAGCTCTGCGAGTGCACAGGTCATAACGAGCGGGAGTGCGCCGCTCTGGCCTGCCCCAACCACGTGGGGCTGGAGCTGATGTCCAAGGGCTGCGTGCGGTGGGCGCCCAGCCCGCCCGCGCACCCGCCCAACTGCTGTCCGCGCGAGGCCAGGTGTCTCAGCGATGGTACCTGCTACTACAATGGAGTGCCGTGAGTATATCTTAGGCCCTTAGGCTATAGAGACTCACACACAGTATAAATCTCGATTCGTTTCAGGATCAGGTGTCAGAGTATATCTTATGCTATAAATAATAGACACACACAGTATTAATCACGATTCGTTTTAGGATCACGTGGCGGAATCGTGGTTTTTTTAACAGATCCCTCAAAAATCTTTAGCAAATGATCGATTCATTATCATATAAAGTACTGCCATCTTAGATGTTGGAAGTTATAGAAGACAGTCAATGTTGACTAATTATAACCATATTACGATCCACTAATGCATATGTATCTATGTTTGTTTGGGATCCTAAAAAGTATCACGAAAAACACGAATTTTCTCAAAACATTACGAACGATGAGACAACATGTAATAAAAAAAACCATCTGCTTTTTAGAGTGCCTAACTGGACCGAAGTGCCGCTATCTCTAACAGGCTGCGAGCAGCGGTGCTTCTGCGAGAATGGAGACCTGGACTGCCAGGAGGTTTGCACCCCCCTCCCCTCACTGCCTCCGCAGACCATGAGATGCCCCCCGATGTTCCGACCCGCGCCCGTCAACATCTCCGATGAGGATTGTTGTAAGCAGTGGGGATGTCTGCCTGTTGGTAAGGATCTTAATATTTCCCCGCATTGTTATAAGCAGGGCTAATGTCTCCCTGTAGGTTTTAAGTTATGTTTGTTTGCCCGTTCCATGGTGATAGAAGCATGTTGCATATGAGAGCTGTGTTATTATATATCTTTACTGGTGCGTAAGTGTACCATTTGCATTTGCCGCGCCGCTTACCGCTGGTAACAGATCATTAGTTTATGTTATTCACGCAGGTGATGGGACCACATCATGTACCTTAATAAAGATTTCAGAAATCATCATCAAAAAGTTTTTAGGTTAAGATAATTAATTATCATTGCCACAGCCATTAGCCATATTCATTTGCATGCACTTCATTCACAGGAGACCACGACTTTACGTACAAACATATGCAAGAACAAGTTCTGGGTGATAACTATGTCTACATCTCACCACCCTCCATCTCCAAAACCCCTTTTCCACCATTGACAACACAAATCCCATCACCAACCCCTACAGACCCATTTTCGACACCCATTGACTTCTTCAAACATTTCAACCTAGCATACAACGTACCTAGTACAATTGGATATCATTCATCTACGGTTAACCCTATAGGCCCACAAAATTCCGCTGAAAATTACAAACCAAATAATAACATCACAGTATTTACACTAGATGACATTGAAAGCCCATTCAAAGTCATTCAGGCAGAACCCCCATTACTCACTCAACAGGATCAATGGCCATTGCAAGCCCCAGACCCTAAGGTTTCTAACGTAAAAAGTCAGAATCCTCCAATATCTCATCATAAAATTAGCCAAATCTCTCACACTCATCCAGAAAAGCATATCATACTACCATTTTCAAATAAAGAGTATATGCACGACTTTTACTATCAACCAAAATCGACTCCAAGAAATGTAATTGATCTGAAAATACCTTACCATGATACCTCAGCACACTACGAAACCAGCACAAAATCATTCGCATCATTCGTTGAGGATGGAAAAACACAGAAAAGTTTAATGCCTCCTCCACTTCAAAAAGTTCCCTTATCATCCCTTGAAAATTTCCAAATGTTTCTGCCAGATAACGAAAAGAACTACGGCCGAGTCAGTCCGTACAAACACCGCGTGGACACATCTCCATCAGCACCAATAAAAATATCCTTCTTCAAACACGGGGCTTTGAATGAAACTGATTTCCCTACTACCACTCAAAATCCTTTGCATAATCAAAACAATCTGAGGAATTACTATCCCGCAAAGCAAATTACTGTCCTAAATGCTAAAGATTTAAATAGGAAGCACACAACGCCTGCTTACGCTCTCGATAAATGGGGTCAAAGTTCTACTCACGTCCTTACTAAGCAGCTTAATCCTTACGAAACTGTCCTCCTGAGAGCAATCCAGAGTACCAAAGGCAGAGTGACTTCACTTACTCCAAAAGATCCCTTGAACCAAAAACCATCCGCATTAAGTCTGGAACATCTGCTTAGTCAGATGGAACTGGAAACAGAAGTTAATAGAAACCTGGGAAGGGACACCAACAAAGCTGTTGCTATAGGTCAGTTGGTGATCTTTGACTGTAGATAGATGGTAGAACCATACACAATAGATATCCGACTATATTACAAAAAAAAATCTTTTTGCTGGTGCAACACGTTGAATTTAGTATGGTTCTACCATAACTCTAATTATTCAAGACCAACTAACTATTTCTCATTTTATCATTTGATTCTCCTCTTTCCTGATCACACGCACACTTCGACAATACAAACTTTACTTCGTAGTTGGTGCCTATTCACGCTTTCATTGCATTTTGCACCTTTTTAACCTGCATCTTAATATTGATTTGTTTAGAGACTTTTGAATTAATATATGGTAAGTGGATTGTGCTAAGGTAAGCGATGCCAAATGTCTGCATTTTATGTTTCTCGTTTGTTCTTTTATTTTCTATAAATTTCCAAAACTTTTCTTATTTTCCTGCGGTATAATATTTAGAGCTAATGGTAAATCAGAATTACTCTGTACTAAATAATTAGTAAGTAAGTTATTCTGTACTATATAAATACCTAATTGTTCTGAACCCAAGTATTGAATAAACGTCACGCTAATATTTCGCTGGTTACAAATTAACCTTTTCTGGTGCACTTCAGAAAAGTAAAGTCAGATTCAAATCAAGAACGCTTTCACAAATGTTGTATCGATGTTCTAGGTTCAAGGTCACCAGATTTCCCTCATAAAACGCAAGCTCCCTTCATACCAACCATTCAGCCAGGAGTGGCTTATCCTGAAGAAGAACTTCCGGGATACGACCAGAACAACATACATAGACCAGATGACCTACCAGAGGTACCACCAGGTAAATATTTCACATAATTCCTACGCCTTAAGAATGTAGTTATGTTAGGTGTCAAAGAATATGAAGGATCGAACCTAATAACAAATTAACGATTTCACAGGGCTTGTTATTTGCCGCGGCTACATTATAAACCTATCTTATTTAAAATAATATGATGTCGTACAAAATTTTATTCAATCCCTCTTAAAATTCTAACTAAGTTATTGTAACTAGGATTATTCAGTTGATACAGTGACAATAATTCTCAGGGCCGATGATTTTTTGTGCCTTGCAAGGTTCCTATGAACAAAATATTCCATCTTTAATAACAGGTTCGCAAGATTACCAATCGTAATTATATGATCATAAATTATTTCGACGCTAGCGGGTAGTTACAGTTTCTAGACGCATCCACTGTTTATTTATAATTTGTGCATTATTAAATTTTCATTCGTAGGTGCCACATCATTCGGTGACATGAATAAGAAGCTGGCAGTGATATCCGTAGAGTCGGATAGTCCTAACAGTGTGACGATGCTGTTAGGTCTGCCTTCAGTGCTGGTAGGACTTCGGGGCAGTGTGGACCTCAGATATACAGATACTGCGTAAGTCATTCTCAACATATATCTACTAAATGATGTCATCTGGCTTTATAACTGACTCGTACTTGTAAAGCCACGGCTTTTAATACAAAAGAGTATTTTCACGCGGATACGGATTGCCGTATTTATAGTTATTGACCTGCAGAAAATTCGAATCGTTAAGCTATTCGAATTGTAAATATGCGGTACAAGTGTATTGTAAGAATATAAAAAAACCTCTAGCTAGTAGGTACATGTTACAAAGCTTCCAGCTCATCACGGGATAAAATCAAGATAAAGCTGCATAAATTTCGATTAGATATAAAGATTAGTATTTATCGGTGAAAACATGGTAGATTACATGGTTAGTGGTGTCTTAAATCCTATGATAGGTTTATCTAGACACTACGAGTTCTCTAATAAATTATTTGAAAATTGAATATAAAAAATAACAATTAACGCACCACTAACCAGCAATATTTATATATTCCAGTGAAGAAGACATATCCCACTGGTACTCGCAAGTATTCGCGCCCGCTGACGAGATCCTAACCACTCCTCGCTTGGAGTTCCGTCTCACCGGCTTGAAGCCCTCCACATTCTACAAGATCCGGGGGAAGCTGGTGCTCCACAACCTACCCGTGGCGCCCGCTAGCGACATCTACACTGTCAAGACTCAGGATGTCGTGAGTTAATCTTTACAATTACAAAAAGATACACCAAAAATAGATATTAAAACAGCAAAAGAACTTATCGCTAAGAGCGATTTCTTCCAGACAATCGTTGTACGGAACAAATAGTAGAAGAGATTATGTATAGCAGTGGCGATATCTTAAACATTAGAATAATAACTAGAACTTAATTGCTTTAATTCTATATACTATCTAATTATTAATATGTAAAGGATCGGTTATGGAGTAAGTCAGTTTGTTTTCAGAGATTTAAAGATTTTAATTTAAAGATTTATGTCATTTTTTCTGTCTCTCCAATCGCTAGTTGTGAGTTAAAGATTGCAGATTCACGTGTTTAACCTTATCTCAGCAGATGACACAAGCAGTGCCAGAAGAGAAACGCAAGGAGATCAGCAGCCGACTGACCCTCGTAGAGGTTAACGACACCAACGCGCAAGTCTCCTGGAGAAGATTCTCCGAAGAGGAGCTGCAGTATATTGATGCTATACAAGTTAGGTTAGTGTTTTATGTGTGGTGAAGGCCTAAGAATTACAACCTAGGCACTACACACTATCGTTCCGTTGGTATCGCTGAACTGACAGATATACTATTTATACCATCGTCGAATTAACAGATATACTATTTATACCAGAAAGCGGGCTACAGAGTCGCTCTGTACTGTACCAACTTACTGCGATCGCCAACCAGCCGGGTTAGCGTGGTGATTAAACAAATTCACCCGTATCATCATCTTCCTACCCTATTTCCACATTATGTGGGTTCGGCACAACGTGTCCTTTCTTTCCATTTTCCTCTGTCAGCCGTCATATCTATACCCACTCTTTTCTCACACATATCATCTTTCAGACAGTCCATCTATCTTTTCTTTGGCCTACCACTCCTGACATACCCATCTACTCTCATACTTAAGGCTCGTAAACTGTAATGGGTTCTATTTGAAGGTCCCGTGTCGTTATACAAGTTGAATCATGGAGACCGGGAGAGATGGATTTTATGAGTCGTTTTGATGATTATGCATAAAAACACTGCCAAAAGTTTACCAACCCCTATTAACTTACAATGGAAAATCTTTCAGATTCCGCCCGATTGGCACCCCGATCTACATCATGACGGAACTGCTCCACCACAGCCGCTCCATTGCGGAGCTGAACGACCTTCGACCGGGGACGCGCTACGAGGCCTCTCTGGTGTTGGTGCCGCCTCCCAGGGCCACCGTGGAGCTCAATGACCCGGAGAGGATCGAGTTCAACACTGCGCCTTATAACGGTAAGGGTTTATTGTTTATTAGAGTTTGAACCTGGAACACCCATATTCTCAGTCGTTTCCTCATAGATAATATTCCTCCACTCAAATTCAGTCCTTAACTCTTTGGAGTTTACCTCAAGAATTACCTTGAAATCGGTTTTCTTAGACACAAAGCTAAAGTTTGGAGTGGTTCTTCAACTCATCCTCCTAAATATCGACGGGCAGTAAAAAAGTATGGATTGTCATGTAAATAATTTATAAACTCTTTAAAGTCCAAACATCACTCATATTTATCGAAAAATCAAACAAATAAACAAGCGTTGATCGTCTTGGGTGGTCTTCCTCGAGTTGCAAGGTTGGTAATGAGGTACCTTAAGTTTGATGAGTTGAGTCGAGGAAGTTTCGCTGATACTCGTACCACCTCAACGACCTGGAGAGAAAAGTTTTCTCTCTATTTTGTCAATACTGAAACTTGTGCCGTCTAAAGACAATAAAATATATAGAGTAGTCGAAGTGCCTTTATTTATCCATATATGTATAAAACCATCACCTTTAAACTTATAAATAAGTACCTTCTGAAAATACAAAAACAGATATAAATACAGTAATTTAAAGTACTCCAGAGATAGTGTCTGGGTGTTATATTATGTATAATAAAAAACTTCTATCTATGTATGTATATTATATTAAGTATATCAGAAATCAAGCACCCGCAACACAAGCTTCGAGCTTATCACGAGGCTAGATGTTGCTGTATGAATTGTCCAGCATTATTTATTTATTTTAGATCTCACGCGTGCTCATGGCATCTATTTACCTGTTTCAGATCCATACAACTGGACGGTGACCATTGACGTACGTACCGTGGGGTCAACGGCCGCGGAGCTGTCGTGGTCCGGCGTGCCGTCGCCGGCGGAGCGGTGGGTGCGCGTGTTCCGCGCCGCGCACGCGTGCGGTGACCAGCCTGGCAAGGAGCAGGACGAGTTCAAGCTGGCGTCGCGGGACCAACCGCCCTCTGTCATGCTCGTTGGATTGGAGCCGGACTCCAGGTATTCATCGTTTATTGCGGAACTGCCCTGTTCCGGAGTGTTTTCGTAGATTTTCCACCGAAAGATATAGTTTCCCACTGTAAAAGTATGTTATGTAGGTACATCTCCTGGTTCCAAGCTATGTACTTCAGCTTAGAACCAGATGTACAACTTAACCTTATCCAACAATTTTCTGCAATTTTCAGCCTAATTTAAGCCGATTCAACTGGTCTTCAGTTATAAATGGTGTAACAAACTTTATTTTATTGACATGTGTTTGTGTTACAGATGTAGAGTGTGGCTGGAGTTGTTCCTGTCGAACGGAAAAGTGAAGACCAGTAATGTATTGGAGATTAACACCAAAACAGCGGATTCCGAAATTCCGATTGATAGTAAGTTCCTAAAAAATAATCGGCCCATCCGAAATCTGATAAATCAGAAAATCATGTTAAGTTAAGCACAGTATTACATAAGTTCAGGTTTGCGAATGAGTGCTAACAAAAGGTAGCCACCTTAAAAATATTCTTGCACAAAATAGTCAAAATCACATCTCTATAAAACACTTGTACACTTTCAGATGAGATAGCAGCATCATCGATATCCAGTGGTCACGCTCGTGGTGACTATTACTCTGCTCTGGTCGGAGTCGGCGTGGTCGCCGCTCTGGGCGCTCTGACGTCACTCCTGCTGCTGCTAGTCGTAGTCAGAAGACATCGACCACGCTCCGCTAACATTACTCGTAAGTATATAATATATAGATGTTGAGTAGTGGTCATTTACGTGGTAACTATTATTCTGCGCTTGTCGGAGTCGGCCCAGCTTACATTACACAAAAGCTTTATTACAAACTGCTATTATTCTAATTTTCAATGGAAAATGTTTGCATTTGATATATTTCAGCACATATTTTTAATTACCTATTAACATATTTTAAATAAAGATATTCGCCTAGTTGATGTATAATTGAAATCTATTATTGTTTCAGCTGTGCCATCGGCTCCTAGAGAATCGTCCCTACCGCCCTATGACAACCCTGCATTCAAGCTTGAGCTTCAACAAGAGACTATGGGTATTTATTTGTTTATTTAATTTTATTTGTTTATTCAAATAGTAGATTATGAAATTGAACTGTCGGTCGCAACGCCGTTGGTCAGTCCATAACCATACTTTACTTTGACCAACGAATAGGAGAAGTAAAAGCAAGAATATGAAGCAAAATCATTTTGGTTAAAATGGTTCTTTGTATAATATTATAATAACTATCTATATTTGTACTGTATTAAGTACAATCAGAAATCTTTTACCCGTAACAGAAGCTTCAAGTTTACCACTAGATCTTAGATAATGATAAATTTATATTATATTTTTATTTATTTATTGTGTCATTGTTTCAGACATCTGACAATTAAGGTCCCGTAGACTCGCAAATAATGTCAACGGGATATCGGAGAGAGCCATCGATGTGGTCACCAACGGGAAAAACGAAATGGCCATTTAGAACCCGCGAGTTCTACGGGTTAAGTTCTCACTTTTGCATATACTCATCCGGTTCTGTGAGTTCTGGACTAGAACTGTTTCACTTGCGAATTTATTGAGCAAAGTGCTTTATGTGAGTTCTGTGTCAAATGAAAAGGCTAAGCCCGGGTTGAATTCAGCTGTTTCCGATTTGGTTTAGCCAGTGCGCACTAATCTGTGGCCATAGAATATACTTGTATATTTGGGTTTGTGCCAGTGTAAATATGGAAAAACATTGTAAAGTGTGACATTGAGTGATATATAATAAGTTAAATTTTCGAGATTTGTTATAGTTAAGTTTGTTTTTATACTGATTTGTATGGTAATTAGGATCCATCAGAATACTAATAGAAAAACTCTTTTGAAAATACTGCCACTCCTCACAATTGTAAATATAAACTTGTATAATGTTCAGATTGTATAAGCCTATATAATTATCACAGCTCTGTTTGTAAATGTGTAAAGTAACTCTTGCATCCTATTATTATGTAATATACAATGACTTTGTATTTAAACCTGAAGTTTTATTATATCATTTGAATATATTAATTAATTTTAGGTGCATTATTATAAAGGGAAAGGAGCGTCAATTACAAAAAACGTCATTTAATTCAAATACAACACCAAATCACATTATATTTTCTATAATATAGGTAGGTACATAATTATATCTTCTTTATATGAAATTTTCTTAACATCTATTCTATTCGCGTTGTAAGAAATCTATGATTTTACATCGACCAATTTTTATATTAATGCTGTAATTAGATAAATTATTGGCTGCCTTGTACATATTTCACTATATTTGGATATAAATATATTTCATGTTTATAAAAATGTATATATATTATAAGGTCTTATAACTCGTACTTTAACTTATTTCGTACGAGCTATTTTTAGTGCAGTATAGTCAATTAAAGTTTCCAAAATTTTCTGTTGTCCTCTTCTGGTTTTTCTCTCTTCAATTATTGAGAATAATAGTTTACTTAGTTATTATATATTATATTCTGTGGTATGATTACTGTCATTTAAGGTGCAAATGCAACGACTAAATGAGCTTCATTCAGCTGGGAAAAATGAAGATCATTTAGTAAATAAAACGAATTTGACTAAATAAGAACAATAATTATTTCAATTGTAATAATTTGTATAAGATTGTTTGTTACATTCATATATAAAAACTTTAACTGATATGTTATCTATCTATGATAATTATCAAGAACTTTTGGTGTCAATTAGTTAATAGGCAAATACTTTTACTGTGTCGCCATCGCGATAGATAATTTTATATATTTTTATAAGTAATGAGAACAATATTATCTTAAATACACCCCACAAGTACCTAGGTAGAGCACCTATTTACTTGTTTCTACAAAGCTTTTCAAAATTCACATTAACAAAAAATATTATAAAATAGCTTTAAATATAATCAGTCAAAGTGAAAAAACGTTAACAATTCTAAATAAATGAAATAAACGAAAAAGGAATGAAAAGTTACATCGTTATCATTTTATTTCCTTTGACTGATTTAATTAATATAATGAAATCGATTTTACTAAAAATAAATTAATATAAATATTCAGGAATTAGTCCAACCAAGTAATTCCTTGAAAAAATAATAATTTGACTTATACTCCTATCACATCGTGTCATCGATATTCAAGGCGTAATTAGCCACAGATTTTGAGAATATTTATGGTTTAGGATATTTATTCTCAAAAGATTTAATTATTAAATCAAATATAAACAGAAGCTAAAATTAAATGAACATTATAAGTACAAAAATAAAATCTTTAGTCCAGAAATACTTAGCGAAGTTTATAACCCGTATATGAATACTTAGAAAGGTAGACAATTTAAAATCTAAACGAATTGATGACTTGAAATAGATATTAGATACTAAGGGCCATTTTCACTAGTTACAGATAAATGTTTCAGATAGTTATCTAACAGATAAACCGTATTGATTAACAGATAAAGTATTTGTACCAAAATTTGTAGTTTATCTGACGGATAAGTTACGGAGCCGTGTTGGCTAAGTGGGAGCACACTCGACTTTCATTCCAAAGGTCGTGGGTCCAACCAGCACCTTAGAATTTTCTTCTTTAAAATGTATGTGTGCTTTAAAAACACGTGCTCTAACGGCGAAGTCAAACATCGTGAGGAAACATGCATGTTCTGAGAACTTTGTAAATATTTAAGGACACTATGTATTCACCAACCCGTACTTCGCCAGCGTGGTGAATTAAGGCCTCATCTCTCTCGTTAAGAGAAAAGTCCCTTTGTCCCAGCAGTGGGAACGTAATAAGGGGTGATAATGAAGTTACGGATAGGATTTATCTGTAACCAATGAATACTTAACCTTTAGATACTTAGACAGAGATCTCTAGACTTTAAAGCTTTTTTATGATGATTTATGAGATAATGTTTTTGGGAAAAGTTTCAGGTAATTATGAAAATGTTATTTTTAAACTTTCAGTAGGTGTTAGCGACGAATCAATCAATTAAATTAAATATGGACTTTATATTTTACCTGTTTTGGCACTTACTACCACTTTTCGTAATTTTGTAATATAATCGCACTACAAGGTAACATAATGGTTTTTATGACTCACATGAATACAAAATTAACCTATTCAAATAATAATAATCATTGACACGCTAATAAAAAAATTATATCATAAGAATTTGACTTTTCTGGATAATACCATCATCGGTGTTTATATTACGATACCGGAATTTCTAACAATTTATCCTAATAAAATAAGATAAAGTCTAACTATCTCAAGCTAAGCTCACTCAACACGTTTCAAATAATAAATTCATCGACCTTTCTAAACAAAGAATTCATTGAATTCCCGCTGCTCTGATACAGTCCGTATATAATTATCTATTATATTCCTAATTATTTGTTATTACTCGAGCTAAATCGACCCGCCCGTTCCCAAGTTTTATCAAGACGAACAGCAATTGATTTTTATATATAAGTAGACTAGTTGACCCCGCGCAGCTTCGCCTTATAAACCTTCCCTGGACTACTACGAACATTTCAAGACCAAACCAGCGAAATAGACCAGGCCGTTCCCGAGTTTTAGCGAGATTAACGAACAGCAATTGATTTTTATGGTATAAGTAATATAAAAATAATAAGCAAGTAAGTATGGAAATAAATATACGACTAGTATATAACTCGTATATTGATTTTAGTAAAAGTAAAATTTTATCGCTTCGGCTTCACCCGCATCAATTCTATTTTCGCATCGTTTTAACCTTCCCTGAACGAATGTACTACGTACATTTCAAGACCAAACCAGCTAAATCCACCCAGCAAGTGTTTGCGAGACTAATGAACAGCCCTTGATTCTTATATATAAGAAGAAGATTCTGCAAAGTATAAAAATCAATATAGGTATATAACTCAAGTAAAAAAGGTATATATCAGAGCAGCGTTAACCCTCCACCCGTGTTTAAGCCATAGCCTTGTCTTCGTGCGCTTTCTTGACGACGGCGAGCTTGGAGTGCGGGTCCTGCGGCGTCAGCAGCGCGTAGGGCGGCGCGCGCGTGCCGTGCAGCACTAGCGACCAGCCACGCACGAAGCCAGACCACGAGTCGGGGGACTCACCGTTGTAGCGGGCCTGGGAATACAAGTATTTATTTAGTGACCTGTGTTAATTGTTCCTATTTTCTCATCGTTCAAACCTTCCCTGGACTACTATAATGTTATTCACATATTCGTCCTAATGTTTTACTTAGTGCTGTGTTTGAAAATATAAGAATAATAAGAATAAGTGTTGGAGCCTTGTTGGCTAAGTGGGAGCACATTCGACTTTCATTCCAATGGATTTGATCTTACCTCTAGATTTTTCTGAGGTTTAACCTAAGCCTAATGGTTTTTTTCTCATAAGAACTATCTACACGTATTCACTTAAAATAAGATTTAAAATTAACTTACATACGAAATATACAAAATAGGTTCTCGTACTTTACAAACATAAAAGTAATGAAACAGCTTTTAAAATGTACATAAAAACAAACAAAAAACAAAACAAATTTTATACTATGCATAAATCGTTATAATAGACTAGTATGGAAAAGGAATGTGTAAACATGGTAGGCACATGTTTTTGGCTTCCAAAAAAAGATAAATGGTTCCGTTGTCAAAACTGGTATCGAACCATTGGTTTCCAACGAGGCCGAAGGGAATAAATACTTTTACTATACAGATACAGTAGTATTTACCTCTAAGGTCCAGACCCCCTGCGGGTACTCGCCCCAGGTGTGCGTGGTCATGAAGGGCCACTTCGTGAAGCCGTCGCGGGCGTCGTCATCGTTCGCGCGGCGGCTCAGGATCATTGACCTGGACAACAATTACTGTAAATAAACTCTAAAAGGGCAGACAATTAGATTGTTTTACATAGAACTGCTTTTAACATTGGGATTGCACTTGCCAATGAGCTTGCCAATGAGCGGTACGCTACGGAAAAGCGAGTCGGGTTTCGCGTTCTAGCAACCCTGATGAAACAGCAATCAGCGATGAATGTATTATTTATGGCTATCAATGCCACTTTTCGTTGTAATTTAATACTCGTAGTGGCCCAGGGGAGCTTTATAGGTGAGAAAATATGGGAAATAGCTGGCTAAGCCGCGGGTGTGTCAGCTCGTCTTACTTTTAAAGGTTATTTTCTTCCATTTTATACGAAAATGTATTTTCTAAATCAAGCAAACTTGCGGGTGTGTCAACTAGTCTACTCATAAAGGTTAATGTTTTTTTTATGAGAATTAATTTGCAAAATCTAGACAACTTTTACAGTAAATGGAATTCTCTATATCACAGTTATACTTTTACAGTGAATGGAATGGTTGATGGATATCTTACTTGGTGCCCATGGGACTGGTGAGGAACAACTCGAGGTCTCCGCGGCGGGTCGCGTTGGCGCTGACGACGGCCTGCACGTGCTCCAGGTAGCGGACCTCGCTGCTGGAGCCGGAGCACGCCGTCGTGTCTATGGTCAGGCTGATTATGTTGTCTGCTGGGATATCTTACTTGGTGCCCATGGGACTGGTGAGGAACAACTCGAGGTCTCCGCGGCGGGTCGCGTTGGCGCTGACGACGGCCTGCACGTGCTCCAGGTAGCGGACCTCGCTGCTGGAGCCGGAGCACGCCGTCGTGTCTATGGTCAGGCTGATTATGTTGTCTGCTGGGATATCTTACTTGGTGCCCATGGGACTGGTGAGGAACAACTCGAGGTCTCCGCGGCGGGTCGCGTTGGCGCTGACGACGGCCTGCACGTGCTCCAGGTAGCGGACCTCGCTGCTGGAGCCGGAGCACGCCGTCGTGTCTATGGTCAGGCTGATTATGTTGTCTGCTGGGATATCTTACTTGGTGCCCATGGGACTGGTGAGGAACAACTCGAGGTCTCCGCGGCGGGTCGCGTTGGCGCTGACGACGGCCTGCACGTGCTCCAGGTAGCGGACCTCGCTGCTGGAGCCGGAGCACGCCGTCGTGTCTATGGTCAGGCTGATTATGTTGTCTGCTGGGATATCTTACTTGGTGCCCATGGGACTGGTGAGGAACAACTCGAGGTCTCCGCGGCGGGTCGCGTTGGCGCTGACGACGGCCTGCACGTGCTCCAGGTAGCGGACCTCGCTGCTGGAGCCGGAGCACGCCGTCGTGTCTATGGTCAGGCTGATTATGTTGTCTGCTGGGATATCTTACTTGGTGCCCATGGGACTGGTGAGGAACAACTCGAGGTCTCCGCGGCGGGTCGCGTTGGCGCTGACGACGGCCTGCACGTGCTCCAGGTAGCGGACCTCGCTGCTGGAGCCGGAGCACGCCGTCGTGTCTATGGTCAGGCTGATTATGTTGTCTGCTGGGATATCTTACTTGGTGCCCATGGGACTGGTGAGGAACAACTCGAGGTCTCCGCGGCGGGTCGCGTTGGCGCTGACGACGGCCTGCACGTGCTCCAGGTAGCGGATCTCGCTGCTGGAGCCGGAGCACGCCGTCGTGTCTATGGTCAGGCTGATTATGTTGTCTGCTGGGATATCTTACTTGGTGCCCATGGGACTGGTGAGGAACAACTCGAGGTCTCCGCGGCGGGTCGCGTTGGCGCTGACGACGGCCTGCACGTGCTCCAGGTAGCGGACCTCGCTGCTGGAGCCGGAGCACGCCGTCGTGTCTATGGTCAGGCTGATTATGTTGTCTGCTGGGATATCTTACTTGGTGCCCATGGGACTGGTGAGGAACAACTCGAGGTCTCCGCGGCGGGTCGCGTTGGCGCTGACGACGGCCTGCACGTGCTCCAGGTAGCGGACCTCGCTGCTGGAGCCGGAGCACGCCGTCGTGTCTATGGTCAGGCTGATTATGTTGTCTGCTGGGATATCTTACTTGGTGCCCATGGGACTGGTGAGGAACAACTCGAGGTCTCCGCGGCGGGTCGCGTTGGCGCTGACGACGGCCTGCACGTGCTCCAGGTAGCGGACCTCGCTGCTGGAGCCGGAGCACGCCGTCGTGTCTATGGTCAGGCTGATTATGTTGTCTGCTGGGATATCTTACTTGGTGCCCATGGGACTGGTGAGGAACAACTCGAGGTCTCCGCGGCGGGTCGCGTTGGCGCTGACGACGGCCTGCACGTGCTCCAGGTAGCGGACCTCGCTGCTGGAGCCGGAGCACGCCGTCGTGTCTATGGTCAGGCTGATTATGTTGTCTGCTGGGATATCTTACTTGGTGCCCATGGGACTGGTGAGGAACAACTCGAGGTCTCCGCGGCGGGTCGCGTTGGCGCTGACGACGGCCTGCACGTGCTCCAGGTAGCGGACCTCGCTGCTGGAGCCGGAGCACGCCGTCGTGTCTATGGTCAGGCTGATTATGTTGTCTGCTGGGATATCTTACTTGGTGCCCATGGGACTGGTGAGGAACAACTCGAGGTCTCCGCGGCGGGTCGCGTTGGCGCTGACGACGGCCTGCACGTGCTCCAGGTAGCGGACCTCGCTGCTGGAGCCGGAGCACGCCGTCGTGTCTATGGTCAGGCTGATTATGTTGTCTGCGGGGATTTCCCTGGAATAAGCAAGTTCAAAATGAAGAATTTTAATTATTTTAAACAAATATTTTAATAAGCAGCTTGTTCTCTTTGATCAGATGGGAATAACTTATTGAATATATTAAAGACATCCCTACGACTTCTAACAAATTATTGTGCATCTAAATAATAAATTATTAGAAAATGGTATTGAAAAATAAACTTAAGTGAGAGTCAATCACTATAAAATAACAAATAGTAATCTTAATAATATTATAAATCCGAAAGTTTGTAAGAACAGTTATACCACAACCCCACAACACAGGTTATAAACCAAGCATGGGCACTTTAGAGCCATTTAGCTTATAAGTTTACTAATTCAAAAGTTATAAGTACACTTTCATAGTGACTAATAAACATAATGTGATACTTACGTATGAGTATTAACAGCCCCAGCCTCGCAGTGGTACCGAGGCGGTACGGTGTGCCACTTAGCGGCCAGCGCCGTAATAGCACCGGCGTCCAGCACACCGAACCCGAAGAGATGGTTGAACTCCAGACCCACGCCGTTCATGGTCCAGTGGAAACGACCCTAAGGAAAACAGATTATCAGAATAGAAAATATATTTATTTATTTTATTTATTCATAACAACTACACTATCCTTACAGGAATATCTACATATACAATAGTGTAATACAAATAGACCGATTTTAAAATATTCGTAGTTGCACAGGGTTTAAAGGTGTGAAAACGTAGGAATAAAGACGGTCGAAGCTGCGTGAGGGTCTTCTATAAATATTTTTTCGATATATATTTTTTTTATGTATATCTCAAAGAGGAATGTGTTATGTTAATTTAAAATGCGAAACGGTAGTGTTGTTTTAATTTATCTTTTATTTATCATAATAACAATTACACTCTAAAAAAACTCTGAATTACCAATGTTTTTTTACATATTGGAATAATAAAAAACGTTAAAGCTACTGCAATTGCAATGCTTATAATTAAAATAGAAATTATTTAACATTTTTTTTATTGAACAAATATATATAGAACAAACAAAAAGTTAAAACTTAAATTAAGTTAACCATGTTTGTTAAATGGTAAAACACAATCCCTAACGATTAGAAATTGCAAACCAAAGCAAAGAGGTCAATCGAGTTGTAAACTCCTTGCAAAGTTCCCCCGGGAGTAGAGTAGAGGAGCAACTTGTTTAAGTCAAATTGAACTGTACTTGGAAAAGCAATAAAGTGACTGCAAAATGTCCACTTCGGTAGAGACAATTTATGCTAAATTATATACCAACCTTATAGGGAGTTTTAGTATTAAACAGTTTTAAGGTTATAATAAATTATTCTGAATAAAAAAACTTACCTTTGCATCGTAGAGAGAGTTTCTCTTTGAAGTAAGGACAGTAAGATGCTGGATATCCCGCCATGTCAAGCTCGGACTGAAAAACATAATTTTTATAAGGCTAGTTTTGATTTTTAAATCAGTAAGTAAATTAGCGCGCACACAAAAGATACTGGATAGATTTTGAATTATTGCAGAATAAAATGCCGCTGGTGGAAACCTTGTTTTACATAAATGCACGTCATAAATAAATAATTAAATATTGCTGGACAATTCACACAGCATCATCTAGCCCATGGTTTCTGATATGCTTAATATAATACACATACATAGATAGATATAATAATTTTAGTTTACTGTTTGTACTTATATTACTTTTTGGTGTAGTACAGTCGGCCAAGTAAGTGGTCTACCAGTTTAGACAAAAGTTTCTGTGCGATGTAATGATCGAATGGCTGACTGTACAATAAAGTGTTTTTGGTTGATTGATTGATATAAATCTGTTGTTACTTAGCATGTAGAGCGAGTGCGAAGACCCCAGCGGCCTCGGGCGCGGCGGCGGACGTCCCCGAGTGCGTGGCGGTGCACTTCCCGTACAGGTCCGTGGTGGCCACGCCCGTGCTGGGCTCGTGCGCGCCGTTGCTGAAGGTTGAAGCCAGGGTCGAGGAGCACGACTCGTCGTAGTGCGCGTTCTGACCGTCGTTTATAGCGCTGGGGAATAAATGTTTTCTAAACATTCTGGTCAATTTGAAAATGCAAAAAGTATACAATAGATAAACAATATCTTGTGATTATTGGCCCGCATATAAAAATCGTTGCTGGACAATTCACACAGCAACTAGCCTCGCGGTAAGCTCGAAGCTTGTGTTACGGGTGCTAGATTTCTGATATACTCATACTAAAAAATTATATACATATGTTTATTCATACATACATATTATTTTAATCATATTGAACATCCAGACAGCCGAAACATGATCAGCAGATCGTACAATTTTTTGTTACAAGACGGGAATCTAAATCACAACCTCTTGCATCGCCAGACCAGGCAGATCCTCGTGCAGGTTGCATCATAGGCAGACCTTCACCCGCTGCGCTACAGAGGTTGTCAGTCAGGTATATCCGTTGGACCCACCTGTTAATGGACACGGTCCACATGGAAGCCGCGTACCCGTCGCAGTTGCAGTCGTCGTCCTCTCCGCCATCGCCGCTGGCCCACACGTAGATGTTACCCAGACCGTTGCGACCCTGTTACAAATTATAAAATTAGTTATTTTGTGGATCTTAAAGTACAATCTCGCAATTTAATAATCAAATCTGGTCACGGATTACAACTTTAATGCTCAAATACTCAGTATATTATATTATATTAGTTAGTATATTCTTCTTATAATATTATCTTTCTATGTACTTTTATGTAATCCATTATTTTCCACCACTGTCTATATATTTATAACTGTCCAGTCCATATATAGGTTGCCTGGAAGAAATCGCTCACAGCGATAAGGCCGCCCATTGTACTCCAAATATTTTAGTTTTAAGTGTGTATTGTGTGGTTCTGTTTTTGTGGAGTGCAATAAAGTATTTTCTATTTTTCTCTCTACTCAAACGTCTCTCAAATCGTCTGCTTAGTTGAAGGCCTCGTAAATATATGTAGGTAAATACAAGAGTTATTCCCGTTGTTATAAAATGAAAATTATAACATTATCATAAAAACATTCGATAAATAATTAATAACTAGAGTCAAAGTGTTTCCTTAATCATTCACAACACCTGCAAAGGGCGAACCCGCTTAAAGATAAATCACCAAGTTAAGTAATCAGTCGGTAATTCAATCGTCACTTCAGCTGAAGTTGTTTATTTTGTCCCGTTAACAATCAAGGAAATGAATTGCTCTGGCCAAAGGTCAAGGAATACTGAAGTGGTTTCTAGGAGACAACTTCGGGAGCTATAAATAGCACTAGAAATACAGAAGATTTAAACAAATGATAAAACGTAGATCTTGATGAAAGTGTTTGAGGAATACTTAAAAGGGCGCTAGAGTATTCACAAATGAACAGTAGTTCTATTGAAGATACACTCAGCGAGTGCAAGAAATTAACGATGCAAAATTGTTTAGAAATGGAAATACTCTTTTGATAAGACTGTTTTAACTTTAGTTTAATAAGAAAAGTGTGTTATACGTTCATGATCATCATAATCACCCCTATTTACTTATTGTCTCTTAACGAGAGAGATTGGGCCTTAATTCACCACGCTGGCTAAGTGAGGGTTGGTGTCATCAAACCTACAAAGTTCTCAGAACGTGCTGGTTTCCTCACGATGTTCGCCTTCACCGTTAGAGCATGTGTTTACAAAGCGCACATACATTTTAAAAATCCAGAGGTTAAGCTCACGATCTTCAGAATAAAAGTCGAGTGTCCCACTTAGCCAACACAGCCCTTAGAAATAATTATCTTAAAATGCACCACGCGGCTAAAGTTATGTACAATAATAAAATAACCGCAACCGCATTTCATTTCAAATTCAGAAGAGTTTCTATCCGTACATTCCTTGCAAAATAAAAGTACGCAACGTAAAATAAAAAGGTTGGAGTGTATTCAGGTCAACGTTGTCAACTCCAGGACGGCAGGCAGGAAACGTTTAACGATCTCCTCACGTGAAATGGAACGTATGAAGTTCTTTTCAGCTTAGAAAATAGGCCGTGGTGGTATGAACTGGAAGAAAGAATTCGTCACAAATGGCTTAATATTATAGTCGTTAAATATGTCCTCCCTGTATTTTTTCAAAGATAATTTTGAATAAAAAAATATTTTTATAATAATTAATTAGATAGGTTTTCACAAATAGTTTAGTCACTTGCATATAGCTGCGTATAAAATAGCTTTTACCTGCTTCTACTTGCATTTAATTAAAAGTGCAGGTGGAAATTTGAAACCTATTAATGAAATTGGCTTGTTTAGTTCCTAGGTGGACACTGAACAAATTAATTTAGCAAAGAGCCTTAGAAACCCGGTGGACATAATCAGCTTATATTTAACAGTAAGGTTTAATCCAAACTAATGGTTGTGACTTTGCATATTATGAAAAAATAGAAAGAAAATCATTCGGTTCGTGAGAAAGTAACAATATTTGTTTATATAATATGGTATGTTTACATACCAATATTGTTGCACTCTATGCCAAACGAATAAATACATAAATAGGTAGTCCATTAAATTATTCATTATCTTCATTTTTAGATTTAAAGAATATGTATAATCTCCATACATGGAGACTGCTCAGACACTCGGAACAAATATTCGCAGGTTGCATTTTTGTCCTACGGCGGGAATCGAACCCGCAACCTCTTGCGTCGCAGGCTGACCTTCGCCCGCTGCGCCACAAAGGTGATCAAAAACATGATGACGATGATGATTCTTCGCAACTCATCACTCCGAGCTTTATCGTGTACCTGTCATAAAGTTATAACAACACTTTGACATTTACAAGAAAGTTTCAGCATTGTTAAAGTTGTTGGAACTAAACTATTAAACTTAGATATATCAAGCAGCGTTTGTTGGCAGTCACTAGATTTTAATAACCTAAATGTGACGACAAAACTATTGGGTCTCAAGGGCCCTACCCCTAATAAAATAATATAAAATAATAATATATTGCTAGACAATTCACACAGCAACATCTAGCCCCGTGGCAACCTCGGAGCTTGTGTTACAGTATAGATTTTTATATAAGTAACACAAAATACTATTTAATAACACAAAGACTATCGTACAAATTTTTCTCTAGAGGCGGGAACTTGGCAAGTGTGGTGATTTAAGGCTTAATATCTCTCGTCAATAGAGAAGTCCCTGTCCCCCAAGCCTTGGGAAATAAATAAGGGTGATGATTTATTTAAGACAAAAGTAAACATAAATTTTACATTTTCAAATTATACTTATGTTGATGTTGATGATAACCTAACTTTGAATTTATGAACGAATTATAACGAACGTGGATTTACAACGTATATAAAAATACGCTTACAACTCCATCATACTTTATTTGAAGAGCGCCCATTAGAAGTGTGTCAGAAATATCGAAGTGAGATATGGCGAGGCCTGAACCAACCCCCACCCCCTCACCCCGTCACCCTTTCGTTAATATCTGTCCAATCTCAACTGGAGATATTTCTGCGGATTTTATTTTTGGTATGCCTGAGCTGTGATTCGTATTGGTACCTACATTTTTTATGTTGTGAATATAATCTTGGTTTTCTTGTTGGTTGTTCGAATAATACCGTTGGTAATCTACATTTCTACTTTGCTTTCTAATGATGTTACAAATATTTACATATTTTGGTACTAAAGGAAGCACACTGATAAACGATTTGGGAATTTACATCCAAGGCGATCAAATGAATTAGTTTACGTTCATTGAAACGAGGTTTAACAAATAATGTATTTCGATATTTTAAATATTTTACCCAATGCGTTCATACATGGTAATTTAAAATAAACACAGACAAATACTTTATTCTTTTAATATTTCGGATTTTATGGCAATAAATGCCATAAATCTTTAATCTTTAAATACTATATCTATAGATTACAACTATCTCAAACTCATTTCTAAAGGTACCGTTCACAAGTCCCTAAAACATTCTGAAAAGGGTTTAATCCATTCATGCGATAATCTTAATCCCAAGCTTTATCCACTCTTCTGGAATCCTCAAACAGCTTCCATCTGCCCCGGATTTAAGACAAAGGGAAGTCAGCTGAGCGCACACAATAGGACGTCCCATATTCTAATGCGAATATAAACTAGGAGCGTTTGTTTACACAACTAGTAGACAAAACGTTTTTCCCTACATGCTTTAAATCCATTACGACAGTAATATACATAGTATAATAATTAAATAATATTATGTTTATTGAGTTTATCATAAACAAAATTTATAATAAAAAGTTGAGTTGCTTTAAACTCGGTAAATTCTATGAGAGACTTAGCGCGTTCTACATCAGTGAATTTCGTCCTTTATTTGACAATGTTTAGGCCTTAACTCAAATAAACGGAGGAATTTTCGTTTTATTCTCTTATTCATGAGGAAGGCTGGTTTAAATGTAGATATTATTTATTCAGGTTTTACGTAAATTGAAATAATGACAGGTATTCGAGCTTCCTAAAATCCTAAAAGAATAATGGATCGTAGATAAAATTAAATATTTTATGTAGTTTAAAAATAAGAGTTCATTATTATGTCTTTGTACAAGATGGATGGATTGTATAATATTTTGGGAATATCAAAGAAGACATTATTAATTGTGCAGTTAATATAGTTTGTACGTATTAGGTATAGAATTTGTTGAGTTTTGTAATGTTATTAGATACCTAATAATATAACCATTTTAGTAACCAAGTATGCGATATATATTGCACGTTGCAATTTACATAATAATGCATATTTTCATGCAAATGAGTATTGCATACACACAGGTACATAGGTACTTATAAGCAAGTTGAATGTTCTAGATTCCTATAACGATGCTTATATCGTAAAAACCAAATGCCCAACAGGGAGCTTGCTTGGTAAGACTGACCTAGTTTTTAAGACCTAATAAAATATCTAGATAGTATGAAGTATGCACTCGTAATAATAAAGGTTAGTATTTTTATTTATGTAAGCTGTTCAGAGACACTCATCTTTTGCAGTTGCCGTTACTGAGTTAGTAGTAAATATATTATGTTACTGCGGGAATTTGAAAATCATAGATTTAAACATTTTAATGCCTAGTGCGATATGTAGGTATGTTTATAATATAACACTATGTTTGCATATTACTGAGTTGGGAACAAGTAAAAACTAAAAATAACTAAAAACTAAAAACATACACAGATTTCATGGATAAATAAAATATTATATAATATAATAAAGATAAGTAAAACCTTAAGTATCATATAAAAAATTCATAAAAAAATCTTCCTCTGACAAAATGATAGCATAATAATTGTTTTAAATTTCACTTCAAAGACGAATATTTGGGTGCGCGAGCTCAAGTCCAACATAACCTTTACCAGAAGGGTCAGACTGTGGTAAATAAAGAATGAGCTACCTCCAGCAAACCCGGATTAGCTACGGACCATACACGTGAAGTTTGATGGAAAATATTGTTATAAAATTGACGAGATCCTGTATGACATTGGTCATTACTTAAACATATTTTATTCTTTGTCTTTAAAAAGAATAAAATAAGTTTATTAGTGTCTCAAAAATTAAATACCTTACTTAAGAGCTAAATAACGGATTTAATAATGTAAAATTCTTAACTTATTACCATCTAATTTTAATTACCGTTTATTATTGACATTTATTTTTAAACGATGCATTACTGTTATTGTGTTCGTTGGACAGTGACAGATATGTTTAAACTAAGAAACGTGACTTTTCCAAGCTTCAAGCAACCCGTGTATGGTCCTAAGCGGATTTCTCTCTAAAGCCCAACACTCTACTTTTATGCAGCTTAACGTCAAAGGACTTGCGGTTAGCATCAGCTTTAAGTACTTATTTTTATCGCCGAGTATGTACAATGTTATGCTTTTAAAGTTTAAACAAGTACATATACTTACTTTGATTGTGTTTGTTCTGCATTTTGTTGAGAGTTGAAGATTTTTTTTGTTAATGTTTCTATATAATTAAATATGTAGTTATTTTAACGATTGAAAAATGTTACACAGTCACCCAGCAGAATATTACATAGGTTATTATGATGATGATCTTAGACTAATATTATAAAGCTTTTGTTTGTTTATATAAACGCGCTAATCTCAGGAACCTGGAAAAACTTTCAGTGTTAGACATTTATCGAGGAAGGCTATAGATAGTATACAAACTATATTTAGGTAACATAAAAAACGCAAGTGAAGCTGTCTGAGGTCGTCTAGTGTGTCTATATCTTGACTAAGCAAAATATATATTTGCATGACGTAAAAATGATTTTTATGTTAGGAATAGTTTCTAAGCAAGCTTGTAGCCTGTTACACAGGTTAATTCTAGTTCAGGCTCCGTCTATGTAATATTTTGAACTTTTTAGATGAGATTTTATTTTAGGAAGTGACTATTTGTACGGGTACCGGATGAATAATTTTTTATTTATTCGTACGGGTACTGGATGATTAGCTTTTCTTTTAAGAACGTCACTATTTGCACGGATACTGTATGAATAAATTATTATTTATTCGTACATCAATGGGGATGATTAGCTTTTCTTTTAATAAGTTTCGATAACCTCCTTGTGTTCACCAATGTGAACACAAGGAGGTTATAATAATTTTGCTTATATTTCTAGTGATTATATTCTCTTTGATTTTCTGTCATTCTGTCACTAAGTATTTTTATAATAAAATAATTCAATTTGAATTTATTTAGCTTGTTTAAAATATCTTACAAAATGGGTAAGTAATTATTAAATTAATAAAAAATATATATTAACTAGCTTTATACTAGATTTCCCGCGGTAAAAAACTACCCTAAGGGCTCTATCAATTTATGCGTTTCGTATCGGACCGCTGCAGTGCCGAAGCGGTGCGTTTGTTGTACGGCGCACGGCCGGTCGTTTGTTTTCATACAAAATGCACGGTGCGGCAACAGCGCGGCGTCCGTACCTGCTGTCGGGCGTTCGCGGAACGGACGCCACACCGCTGCGGCACTGCAGCGGTCCGATACGAAACGCATAAATTGAAAGAGCCCTATGTCCTTCTCCCGGTTCTAAGCTACCTCCCTACTAATTTTCAGCTAAATTGGTTCAGCCGTTCTTGAGTTATAAGTGGAGTGATGGGTTGTTGATGATAAATTCGAATTGATATATTAGAAAAACAGATTTATTTTTCTTCACATACATTCCATGCAAGAACACACTTGACACAATCAAACGACATCGGTGTTGCCACACCGTGTGGAATATTCTACTTAGTTTAATTTTGATACCATATCTAACATGGAGTAACTAACATGACTTTCTTTTATATAAGTATATATAGATTTCTTAACATAGAATTGTTTTTTTTATTTTAATATTGATGATATATTCTTCAGATTCAGAAGAAGAATATGAAAACGAAGAGGGCAAAGAGGAAGACCAAAACAGAGAAGAGGAGAATGATAATTTATTGAAGGAAGGTGACAAATTTGATTCTTTTGAATCGTTAGAAAAGAAAGTTAAAGATGTGGAAGATAAAGAGTACGCATTTTTTTATCATCGAGATGCTATGACAATCGAACGATGTCGCACAAAAGGAATCAAGAGGCATGTTGAAGCGTCCCTGATATATTACAGCATCCGATACTATTGTATTCATGGAGGGAAAAATTTTGCATCTACGTCGAAAGGAGCAAGAAAAGCATTCTCGTTTCAGAAAAATTGTCCAACAACTTTCAGCGTCGGAGTGGATGATACTGGCCACTATATTATCATCAAATCAATTAACATGAATCACAATCACGATAGAAGTGAAAATCTTTTTCAACACTATCCACGGAGCTTTTTAAGTTACACCATTAAAAGTTTTTGATTTTTTATATTTGTTTAAGTTATGCCTAAAAAACAAAATGGTATTCCATATTTAGTTACTTTCCTCTATGTTTTAGTATAATTTAATTAATTTTGATGTTATGAAAATGTAAGAAAATTAAAAGTTTTATAGAATTTAACTTGACTAAAAATAAGTAAATTAAATTTGTTCAATTAATTTAATCATTTTATTTCATCTTCTTCTTCTTCTTCTTATTATTATAAAAGAAAGTCGTGTTAGCTACTTCACTTATAACTCGAGAACGGCTGAATAGATTTGGCTGAAAATTGGTGGGGAGCCAGCTTAGAACCGGAGAAGGGAAAACCGCGGGAAAATCTAATAAAACGCGGGCAAAGCCGCGGGCAAAAAGCTAGTTTAATATAATCAAGAGCAATAACTATTGAATGAATGAACCGATTTCCACGCGGTTGGCAGCATTCGACGTAGTTTTTCAACCTCATTAAAAATCTATAAGTTTAAAATGATCGATCGAGGAAATTCGTCCGACTTATGTACGAACAATAAGAAATTGTTTGTCCAGTACCCGTATACCCATACCATACCATAGAGTACCCGTACGAATAAAAAATAATTTATTCATACAGTACCCGTACGAATAAAAAAAAAATTACTCGTACAGTACCCGTACGAATAAAAAAAAATTTATTCGTACAGTACCCGTACGAATAGATTCAGTCTTTATTTTATTATTAGTAATATATCTTTGAAGCCAACTGACCTCATTGACTCCGCGGACGATAGCCCGCATGGTGGCGTTCCGCGGCCCATCGACAGTTCTCCCGTCGTCCGTAGGGCCCCAGGAGGCGCTGTAGATGTGGATCTTGTGCGGCTCGTGGCCCATGGAGTTGGCCTCGATGAGGTCGGTCATGTACGGCTGGTCGAGCATCCGAATACCTGTGGAATAACTGAGTTTATTTCTAATTCTAATAAGATATATTTCTGATACTAATAATATATATTTCGAATTCTACAAATTATTATGTTATATGTTTGTCTCTAGATAGTTAGAAATAGTTTAAACTCGATCATGGCTCAGTTTGCGGTATGGACAAGTTAAGTTTTCCCCAACTTAATAGGTAGCAGCTTAATATTATAAGCAGTGTTTGGAACGTAACCAAAATTGGATTATTGATTTAAGATCGACAACCTCAAGGCTGACATTAACCTTTAACAGCTACGTTGTTATATTATCTTACAAAGCAGAAGGTTTATTGATAAACTTCATCAATAAACTTTCTGTAGGTAGGTACTATATTTCTTAGAAATAAGTTCAATCAAAGTTCTTAGACTCGTCGTGGGGTGGTTTGGTAGAAGGTCGTGACGAAATAGTACGAGATCCGGATGCAGGTTCACTGCATTCATCAATTTTTTTGTTATAAACTAAATTTAGTTATTTACCCGTCTAAGTGACGTGTGACTGAACAAAAATGGATGGAGAGTACCTATGAGATGAACGTACTCAATTTGGATTTATGGGAGAACTTCATAGTTCTTCATAATGCAGTAGCAAGCTGAAATTTCAATATACTTCAGCTTTGTATTATGAATAAGGTCTTTAAAGAATTGAATCGATAGCCAACCACCGGATGATTCCATCGATAAATGGAATTGGTTCTTTGAGCAGTAAACGACTACTCAGTGTTCTATAAATGACTAGCGGGGTGTAAACTCGAAGATAAAAGCGTTCACGGCAGTAAAGCTATTGTTCTTTTAGGTGTTTTTTACTTTGAAAAATAAATGGAAAACAATTTTAGCGCAAGCAAGAAAAGAAAGCGTTGTTATTATTTTCTCCAATATTATAACAATGAATAGATTTTTGAACGTTTGGTTGAACGCGTTAATTTGAGAAATTACTGGACCTTACTTCAGAAATGTTTTCAAGTGTGTACATGTATTCAATTAATTTAAATGCTATCTCTTGCCACGGAAAACTCCGAGTCTGACGAAATAATAGGTTGAATGCGTGACGATTTTGTTTAGTAATTAGTTTAAGTACCTTTTCAAAAACTAGCCCTGTAGGACCTAAGATGTATTCATTTATACAAAATTAATTTATCTTCCTTGGTAAAATTTTACAAACAAAATACGAGCAAAGTCGGTTAAAACCGTGGTGATCCGTTCGCTCGATAGTTCCTAATACATAAGATAATGAAATGAAACCCCACCCAAAGATGCTTTACAAGGGAAGGTCAAAAGAATTTGTCGTGAGGTCATAGCATGAGGTTATTTCGCATCAGGTGATTTTAACACCCACCGAGCTAAAATCCCGGTTAATACCCTGCAAAACGTTATATGAATGTCGTAAAGCAAAATATTTGATGGAAGTGCTAATAGCATATTTGATTCGTCAAGATATTAATAATATCGTGTGTGAAATAGCTCGTGAAAGAGATTTTACGCTCACGAAGAGTTTTAATGGGTAATTGCTTTACCTTCTATATTTACTGTTGTAATATCATCATCAATATTATTAAATGAAAGTAACTCTGTCTGTTACTATTCAAGCCAAACCTATTGAACAAATTTTAATTTCATGTGGCATGTGGCATGTAGAGTGGTGAGAAATAATTTTGATTGAGTCAACAATATGTTGATTTCAGTTTAATCAAGGAAGAGGAAGGCTTAAAGTAATGTAAGAAATTTCTTATTGCCAGTGCTGCCCGTGTTTTAAAATAGGTCTAACTGAAGTTGTTTTAATAATATTACGTAACACGATAAAAAGACTTGAGAGTCCTTTAAGTAATAAAGTTTCTTTTTATTCCCTTCAGCGATGAATTAGTTATATTTCGTACTAAATTTACTTACTTTACTTAATTCTTCAGAAGGAAAATCATGTTAATCCAGAAATCTTTTAGGAAGGGGACTTTTGGGCATTTTACTCAGACTTTTGATTCTTTAAGGTGACCTTTGGCTTTTTCGGTAAAACCTCCATTATTCCCAAGCAAAGATACCGACCATACCAACAAAAATGAGTAATTCAGGAAAAACATGCAATACAATTTTAAATATATATATACCTACATATATATAAAAGATAGTCGTGTTAGTTACACTATTTATAACTCAATAACGGCTGAACCGTTTCGGCTGAACCAATTTGGCTGAAAATTGGTGGAGAGGTAGCTTAGATTAGAACCAGGAGAATGGCATAGGGTACTTTTTACAGCGGGAAAATATTACAACGCGGGCAAACCACGGGGCGGAAAGCTATTTTATTATAATTTTACAAAGAAATCAGTCTCGTTCTAACACCGAATCGGCAAGACGTGCGCACGTAGTCACTCGTTAAAATATTAACCGATCTGAAGTACAACTCTTACACACTTGCATAACGGTAAAATTACTAAGTGAATCATACAAAGTGATTGAGTCTATCCAACACTGAGACCATAGAAGACGCTCCCTGCGACTACTGAACAAGGCAAGCGAATTTCTTCTTTTTTCTATCTACCCTCAACAAACTGTCATACTCTTTGGTTGTTGCTGTGGAATTTGTAGTATAAGCAAAATACAGACAAAACATGCACCGTACACCAACATCTGATCATTCGACGATGTTTTCCTCTCAGCCAAACCTATGCTCCGGAAGTAATGCAAATGACGTAGTAAGGCACGTGAACCTCAGAAAACGCAGAAACCCAGATAATGACCTTCTCATTGATATGAAGGAATCGCTAATGCAGTCATTCAAAGAACTTCTGAATGCCGAAATTTCTGAGATGAAGCAGCAAAACCAACAAATTCTTACGGCAAATGCCCAAATTATCAATTTACTGCAATCAAACGCAGAAAACCTGAAGCAAGTTAATGATAGAGTGAAAGCCATTGAACTAGATCAATCAACTCTAACAAAGCGTGTCAATGAACTCGAGCTTCAACTACATGAAGCCCAAAAACACAGAATTAGAAACACTGTTGAAATTAGAAATGTTCCTGTTCAGGAAAAAGAGAATGTCAAAGAAATTTGTACTACGCTCTACAATACTCTAGGAATACAAACTGTGGACATAAACCCTGAGATCTACAGAAAGGGAAAGAACAACGGTGCGCCAATTGTCATTGTATTCCAGGACCCAAAACACAAGGAAGAGCTCTTAACAGCTGTCAAGAAATTCAATACAGGAGAGAATCACAATAAATTGAACTCTGTTCATTTAGGAATTAAAGGAGATGTTTTTAGAGTTTATGTTTCGGAGGCCTTGACAAGCATGACGAAAAAGCTATATGGCGCTGCCAGAGACCTAGTAAAATCTGGACACTTTAAATATTACTGGGTCTCTAGAGGTAATGTTCTGATTCGAAAAGACGACGGTCTACCAGCTATAGTAGTCAGATCATTGGAACAAGTTGCAGCTTTACGTCAACTGTGACTAGGCGTTGAAAATGGAAGCCTTGTAGGAAGCGCTAGAAGATCACTCGCTACCTTCCTAATACTTCTAGTAGGTTCTGAAAGTATTGCAGAATATAGCAGTAAGTTAATTGTAAGTTTTTTTCTATTAGTGTTGAAAGTAACTGTTAAGTTACATATCATGTGTTACTCATTTTTCCTTGTTCATATTATGTACCACACAAACGTTGTGTCTTGTAGACCAAATTATTTTAAGAGTCTTTTATGTGACTCTCTCTCACAAAATTGTGAAAACAAACTTAGTTTTACATGTATAAAATGATTAACGATATTGATGTTGTCTCCACCGGCGTGGATCAAGATATCAACGTCGGTGATTCGTACCTCGTTCATGATCCACATGAATTTTGTGAACTAGGTACTAATTTTAAGATTTCTTTAAACATTATCATTCAAAACATACGTAGTGTTAATAAAAACTTTGAGGATTTTGGTGTATTTCTAGAACGTAGTAAGTTAAACTATGTCCTCATCATACTCACAGAATGTTGGCTGTTGAACACTAGTGCTGTACCGAACATAGATAATTATAGTACATACCACACAAATAAACATATAAATCAAAATAGTGGCGTAATTGTATATGTTCGAAATAGTTTGTGTGACGTTACGGCTTATGAACCCGATATTTCTGACGCGGATTGCATGGTCATTCAAGTTGGCTCTGCTCATGTATTTCTATGTATCTACAGATCACCATCCTTTCACTCAACTGCTAACTTCCTAACCAGTCTAGACAAAATGCTCTATAATTTTAAAAACATACCTAATGTTTACATGGTTGGCGATCTTAATATAGATATCAGCAAAGACAGTACTGACTCCAAATCTGATGAATACTTAGACTTAATTGCTACACATGGTCTTCTTCCTAGTCATTTGTTACCAACTCGTGAGTCTAAATGTATCGACCATGTTTTTGTTAAATCTAAAGTAAAAATTGTTACTGCTGTCTGTGATTCTTCTGTTACTGATCACAGCTGTGTGTATTTTGCAATTTCTTTGGTTCAAAATTTGCACACAGACATTCCAAAAACCTACACTAAAATTAATTATAAGGAAGCAAATAAAATGTTATTTAAAGTTAATTGGAAAAACATAATGATGATTACTGATCCTAACCATGCAACAGAAACTTTTCTAAACACGATATCTAGTATTGTTAAAAAATGTTCTATCACCCGCACAGTATCTAATAGAAAACATATTATAAAACAATGGATTACTCCCGGCTTGCTGCGTTGCATGCGTTTTAGGGATACATTGCATCGCCGTCATAAACAATCACCCAAAGATAAAGAACTTGAAACCACATATAAGCGCTATAGAACCCATTGCAATAACATTCTACACAATCTAAGAAATGAATATGATAAAGATGATCTTAAAAAAAGTAAAAATGATATAAAGAAAACTTGGCAGGTTATTAAACGTGTTTGTAATATAAATAATACACATAAAGAAAAATACGAAAAAGAACTACTACTAATTAAGAACAACCCACATGATTCACTAAATCACATTAACGATTATTTTGTAAATATTGGCAATAGACTTGCAAATAACATTTTAGATAAATTAAATTCAACACATGAAGCCCTAGCTCAGTCTTATAACTCTACCAAAACACAATTGAACTCTTTTGTTCTTTTTGAAACTGACGTTATTGAAATCAATAAGATTATTCTCTCTTTGAAAAACACTTCATCATCTGGCTGGGATAACATACCCTCAATACTTTTTAAGAAAAACATTGAAGTTTTAGTTGAGCCTATTGTTCATATTTTTAATACTTGCCTGCTTAATGGGGTTTTCCCAAAGGTTCTAAAGGAATCCATTGTAATACCAATCTATAAGTCGGGGAGCAGAGACTGTCTAACCAATTACCGGCCGATATCACTTCTACCGACTCTATCAAAAATTTTTGAAAAAGTTATTAATTTACGTCTTCTAAATTTTTTGGAAACTAAAAACATTATCTCTAATAACCAATTCGGCTTTCGGAAAAACATTTCAACTGTAGATGCTATTGAACAGCTTGTAACTCAAATCGTTAATAAGATTGATCAAAAACAAAAATGCATCGGAATCTTCTTAGATTTGGCAAAAGCCTTTGACACAGTCTCTGTTCCCCTTCTTACTCGCAAACTTGAAGAAATCGGCATTCGAGGAGTACCCTTGGAACTCTTCAAAGATTATTTAAAAGATAGGACACAAACTCTTAGAATAAGTGACTACTATAGTGACAAGAGATCTATTACTGTTGGAGTTCCGCAAGGATCTGTCCTCGGGCCTACACTGTTCCTTATATACATAAATAATCTCTGTAATGCTGAAATTCCAAATGCAACAATTACCACTTTTGCGGATGATACGGCCATAGTTTTTACGGGACCAACATGGAATGAAGTACAAACAGCCGCCGAAAGTGGTATGCGTATAATTAGAAATTGGCTTGATAATAATCTTCTAACTCTAAATTTGAATAAAACAAATTATATTCCATTTTCAATTTACAATAATAGCTTACCTGATTCAAATTTTAGGGTTAGGGTTCACAATCCAGACTGTGTAGTCAATGACGATTCAAATTGTAACTGTTACTCCATAAATGATGCTGACAATATTAAGTACTTAGGAATAACATTAGATAAGAATCTTAATTGGAAAAAACAGATAGACAATTTAAAATCTAGAGTACGTAAACTCATTCCTATATATAAGAAACTCAGACATCTTAAAGATGAAAAAACCAATAGAATAGTTTATCTTACTCTATGTCAGTCTATTATCTCCTATGGTGTTACAGCATGGGGTGGAGCAAAAAAGACAGTTTTAATAAAATTAGAGCGGACACAGCGAGCAATTTTGAAAGTTCTAAATTTTAAACCATTTCGATATCCAACTCAAGATCTTTACTCAGAAACAAAAGTTCTGACTGTTCGCCAGCTGTTTGTAAAACTCTGCGTGCTCAGACAGCATTCTCACCAAGGTCGAACTGATAACATCGAAGACAGGAGAAGTCATCAAGTTTACAAGATTCCTGGATGTAAAACCGGTTTTGCACAAACATTTTCATATTTCTTAGCTCCTTTTCTCTATAACAGACTGAACAAAGAAATTACAATAAAAAATTTAAGTAGATATAATTGCGGTAAATCTGTAGAAAGCTATTTACTTAATATGAACTACGACAAAACTGAAATATTACTACAACTCATAAAATAACGCAGTACATAATTAATAACTTTAACTTAAATTTCCACAGATAAGTAAATATATATACATAATTATACTATATTATTAGTATTCATTATTTTAATTTCTACAGTAACAGTAAAATGATACTGTTCACATAAATGAAGCTGCTTCACATTTTATAGAATAGATACGCATTAAATAAAATTTAAGTGGTACTACTCTTAGGCCAATAAGGATAAAATTTCGTGTTACCTATATCATTCTTTGTAATTGATAGAGCTGCTTGCGAGAGTAAATAAGGTATAAATAAATATATAATTATAAATATATAATATAGATATATATAATTATGTTAACACATTCTATATATATATATATATATAACACTTAGACTTAACTTAGATATAGTAAAATATTATTTAATTGTTACTAATTTTAAGTTTAGTTAATAGCAAATAAGTCTTGAAACTAATTTGTCTGTTTCGTCAGCTTATACATTATACTACTACTTGTTTACGATTACGATTTAGCATTGAGTTAAGCTTGTAAAATAAAATAAGTCTTATTGCAAGGGACGAGAACTCAGTATCACGCCGTAACACAGTGTTACACTAGCACGGGTGATAATGAATTTTTAAACTGCATACTGACTAAACTACCTCAATTATTTTTCTTTTTTTTTTTGTGTAGAATCAATACGGAGTATTAATTGTGTTTAATTTAGTGTTTTGCTTCAAAATTGGAATAATTTAATATGTTCATTTACTTAATACATTAATTACTTCTGTATTTAATTTAAGTAGGTAGTGTATACCTACGAGAGATTAGTAAGTAAGTACTCGTAGTTAAGTATGTTATGTTTTGTAAGATGACTAAATAAACATTTTATTATTTTTATTATTATTTATTTTAAATCTGTTTTAAGATATTGTGTAAATAAATGTCTTGAATCTGTAATATTTTATTGTAATACCTAAAAAACTCCGTAAACATTACACCAAAAAACTTTTGATCTGCTGTGGCGCAAATTGCGTCTACATGACGTCACAACATCACAACAGATAACCTTGCGAAGGCGAATAAAGCTGGCAAAAGTAATTTCGGGATTCATTCTAATCAAACTTTCATTTAACTACCAGATGACGTCACTTTGACGAGATACGTCAATCATACGGCTCACTGACGCGAGAGGAGTTCGGGGATGAAGGACTGAGGTATGTTTATGTACCTCATGGGTATAATGTTCAATTTTAAACAAATTACGAAAATAATTATTAATTAATAAATTATAAGACTATAACTTATATAATTATTAGAGTATAATATATAACTTTTTAAACTTACATGTATTTAACAATACGAAGGCAGGGCAATCTCTCCGTGAAGATGGCGCTTTTAACAGTGCCGAAATATCGGGAAACTCAAAAACATATAAATCATGTAACCCGTTTCGTGTTCTAAAAATGTAGAAATTACGGTGATTTTGTCATTTACCTTCCGTTGAATTTATCGTTTTCTCTTCTTTTATATATAAAAATAAATAAATAATCCGCGGGTAGGCAGAAAAAAACGTGCGCGGCGGGGTTCAACCACACAACCTTCGGAATTAAAGTGGACCATCCTACCATACTAACACCATCAGTGCCTTGCTTGGGAAGTAAACGTGTAAAAAAGCAGTTGTTGTATTACTGTATGTATAATGCGGTGTGAACCTCGTGTGCACTTTTAACATGCGACATAGTCTTGACCTAATCCGGTTTTCATAGTAGGTAAATCGATATAACAAGCATTTTCACAGATTTCCAAGTATTACATAAGAAGAAAAATAAATACATTTTCATTACATTATCTGCCTATTTCTACTGTTTATCCATTCCATTTAACTAATTAGCAACAGTTTTATTATTCCAATTCCAAATCCAAACAATTCGGAATAAACGGACCCTCATTTGAATGTCAGATTTATTTAAATTTAGAATCGAGCTCGTTCCATCAGCCATTAACAGTCTATGATCTTTTATTTAATTTACTGAAAATTTACTTGTGATCAAACGATTTTAAGTGTGTGATAGAGAGATTTTAATAAAGAATTAATAATAAATAGCCATCAGTAATTACTCTAGAATTTTGCATACCTGAAATATTCATTTCTTTATGATTAATTTACAAAAGTCTGTCTATCAAAATAATTATAATCTTAGCTACAAAGACAAAAAACTTTTGCTTCAAAAATTACGGAGTCAAGCGTCTTGACAATCATCTTGCCTTCATAATCCTATTTTATTTAAGTCACTTTGGAAGTAAGCAAATTAAGTCGTCAAGGAAACACTTTAAGGTGTAGGTACGTGACGACGTGCTACACTTTAACACCGAGACTATATGCTATTCTTTTACACCAAGATCCCGATAGCGGCAAGATTGACTATTTAAACAATGAAATAAATGTGTGTACTTAAAATAAGGGTTCCGGCGACTGGAACCACAATGTACTGGAACCGCGGTTCCAGTTGACGGATACAATAATTTTAATATTTTTCTTCCGGCAACTGAAACCGGCCCAAAATTATTAAGAAATATCTATTGTGCAAGGTAAACCTCTTTAATTAAAAAAAAATCATTTATGTAGTCATATACCTACGTTCCTGTTACATAAAAATGACATAACAAAACATTGCACATGAATAATGCTGACAATCAAGAATTTAAAAAAATATTTAACTGTAGGTAACTGGGTTCACTAATATTGCACTGTCCTGTCAATGCCTGTCTGTGTGTGGGTGTCTGGGTGTTATATAATGTAGGTATAATAAAAAATATCTATCTATGTATGTATAATATTATATTAAGTATATCAGAAATCTAGCACCCGTAACACAAGCTTCGAGCTTACCACGGGGCTAGATGTCGCTGTGTATAAATTGTCCAGTAATATTTATTTATTTAATGCAAAACATTACTAATATAAATAAAAATAAAATAAAATAAAATTTGTTTATTTCAGATATAAGTTATCCATATGATGTTAGTAGCACACAAAAATACAAGTAGAGTTGTTAGTAGGCACACAAAATAATAAAATAAAATATCCGTCCTCTCTATATTGCATTCTGGATCAATTTGACCCAGAATGAAGAGGAACATCTATTGGATAATGTTTTCAGGATGCTGTTACGACTGTCCCGTATTCTGCGGATCAGGGAAGCAAATTCCAGACCATGATGGACCTTTCTTTAAAAACAAGATATGTTATTATCACAAATGTTGTTGTGACCCGAATACTTGTTCGACGCTATTTATTAGCTAAAATTAAGAGCTAAAAAAGCTAAAAAAGTCTACTGAAACAAATGTTTACTTGGCCTGCAACCTTTCATAAATCATACGGATAAAAATATTAATATTATTTACTTCTATCAAAACAATAAATAAAATAAAAATACCCTAGACAATACGCCCTCATTCAAAAAGAAAAAATATATAAATTATAAAGTATATTCTAGTTGAAAACTTGTTAATTTCGCCCTTCTCGGGATCTCTAACCATACATTTACGTGACCTGTACCGTAAAGAACTGGGATAACCAGGGACAGTTTAACGTAGTTCTACGTCAAGTGGTCTATTGTGTAGCTTTGTTCTAGAGTACACGTCGCTTTGTACTCTAGCTCTATAACTACTTGGGTGTTCTTGAAACCTAACTTGGGAATTGTGCTTCTGTTGGACAATAAAAAATAAATAAATTTTAAACCGTAAACCGTTATTATTCAAGAACCTAGAATGTTTACTAAGACGGACCTTTTTAACCTTTATGTTTTTACGGTTTACGGTTTAAAATTTATTTATTCTCATTAAGAATACATGTATTCGCTTACATGAGAACCATGCTATAACTATATTAACATACAAACGTAAACGTATAACGTTTTTTGAAAATTAATAATCTTTTAACCTTTCAAAAAACATAGTTTACAAAGAAAATACGATTGAATCTCCTGTAAACAAAATGGCCGAGCACGTTTTCAAATTACGAACTCTATAAAGTATCTAGATGTGTTTTAAAGGTACACTTACCAGCTACTTTAGAGTGGTAAGCCACACCGACCCCGCAAACGCCGTTGTCCCGCGCCGCCGCCACCTCGCCGGCACATCTCGTTCCGTGGCTGAAAAACAATGTCTATCACATTGCTGGACATTTTAAACAACAAAACAACATCTCAAATTATCCATCACATTAAAAACATGTATTAAAAACATTCCTCATTATGTTATTTTATTAATGGTGTACAATAAAGTAATTCATTCTTTCTTTTCTTTCTCATTTACGGTCCCGATAACACACAGGGACAAGATTAGGTCTTATTCACCACTATTCAAATGCGGGTTGCTAAATAGCCATGTTCTTAAAACTCTTCAAAGTTCTCATAACATGCCAGTTTACTCATTATGTTTGCCTAGCATAAATACAATCTTAATTAAAACTTTTATCTGTAAATATTTTTTTAACTATTGCTGTTGTTGTTTGAATAGAGAAATATTGTTTTTGCTTAAATTTTCACTGTCATTTATCATGTTAGGAGTATTTTAATTTAGGTACTGCCAATTTTAATTGTGCAAGTTACCGCACAGTTCGTAACGATTCATTGACTTCAGTTACGAACTTCCGAAAGCTTATTAATATTAATTTTAAGCTCGGAACAGTTAAATAGACTGAACTTCAAGATCGTTATGAAGTTTAGTTTACTTAACCGAAACCAGTTAACGAGCTTCCATAAACACTTTATTAGTATTCATTATCAAGATTATAATAAAGAGTTGATATTTGCTGAAAAATTTACTTTATTTATTTTTTGTGATAGGTCATTACTTTCCACAAACTTCACCTAGATAAGTTTCGCAGAAAGTACACCATTTTATTTTATTTCTATGTTATATTTTCTGTGATAAACCAAAAAACTTGCTTATAATTAAATCAACTATGTTTGTCATTAAAAGATAATAAGTTTTCATTGGAATATTTTCTTTTTTATAAACGAATTAACTTTTATTAATTAAGACATTCCAAGATTCCAACGTAACTTTTAAGCCCTCCGATGGAAATCGAACCCATCCTTCCAGTTCTACGCCTGTCTGCTCTAAACCACTACGCCATCGTGGAATCACGCCAAAAGCTTGAACTTTGAAGAAAATAATTTTATAAAGATAAAACAATTGAGTTTCACAATAAAAAATAATACCCTTCATATATTTTCTGTTGGAAAGGTTAAGTGCTGATTTAGGGCGTACCTGTTAAACCAATCGTCTGTGTATCTTGGATAAGGGAAGGGATCGTTACTGCTGAAGTCGTAAGACGCTTCGGCATTCTGAAACAAAGGGTTCGTTTTAATTTCTTAGCTGTCAGTCATTAAAATAAAAGCCTTTACATCATAGACCATGTTTGCGTCATCAATAAGATAAAGATTTTTATTTAGTCAACAGGTAATAGAAACGCTGGCTCCTATTTTCGTGCACAAATCAGCATTGACATTCTACGTGACAATGCCCTATGCATTTTAGACACTTTGCCTTCCGATATATTTTTTATATAAATATAACTAGTCGATCTCCCGACAGTTTCGCTTGCATTTTTTGTACATACCTATAGTTTTTATTCTATAAAGCCTTCCTTGATAAATGTCCTATCCAATACTAAATAATTATTGAATAGAACCATCGGAAGAGGTTAAATTTTAACTTTAAAATAACATTGTCATTGTAAAAATAGTTAGAAGTCTATACGACTTATTTTTAAAACTGACAAACTTCCCACATAAAACATCACAATTAACCTTTCACCTTCAAAGCGGTACATAAAAATTTCATTTAAAATTCTCAACAAACTTGAACGAACTGAAATAAAGTATTTTATAGCGGTCACAGAACCTTTTTAATTTTAAGCTGAATCCTAATTCTACCAAGCTTTCAGGATTACAATGTTTATCTTGATGTTAAAATGGGATTTTCATGCAGGTATTACATTTTTGCCGAATATTACTAAAATTTTAACTTAAAAAAAATAAAGGCTACAATTTTTTTACTTACATAATTATACTTGAGATCCGGATGCATATAGTCCACTCCTGCAAAAAGAGAAATGATTAAATTTTTCTTTAAAATATTCGTAATTTTTTATATTTAACTTTAGAACTCTTTCTTTGTTTAGCATAAAAACGTTATTGTACTTTCATTATTCATATTGTATTGGATTGGACCATTACCGTATTGGACATAGCGCAATTATAAATGATATTGTGCCAACATGGGACACACGTGTTATTATAGAATTTGTATTTTCCGTAGTATGTGTTCTTTTGATATAATTAGGCTTCATTATTATATAGTTTCATCAAAATCCATTTTGTAGTTTTTTGCGTAAAAGAGTAACAAACATCCATACATTCTTACCAACGTCCGGGTTAATAAAATCAGTTTAGGATGTCCGAGACAAAAAACTGGATGAAGCCATATTTAGTCTATGATGAAGCTTATGAAGAAACAGACTAATAAAAATAATACTCATATAAACTATATATAACAAACACTCACGATTTTCTTATTAAAGTACGTGCAATGAACTCACAAAGAGACCCGAACCGAAGTATTAGAAAAACAAAAGATAGCATAATTATCTTGAACAATGAGTACAGAGCCTTTCCAATTTTCTCTAGTGATCGAATAACCTTTCTCTGTAATTATCTATCCTCTGTCAATGGCCGAGTTATCTAATTACTGTTACTTTACACTTTTACAGCTGGCGGTTATTGGAATCCTATCTCCTTTGGGATGGTCTTATTACAAATTACATGTGTCGAAGATCTTGGTCGAGAACAATTTTTACTTTTGAATTTATCTACAAATCACAATTAAGTATATCAGAAATCTAGTACACGTAACACAAGCTTCGAGCTTACCACTGGGGCTAGATGTTGCTGTGTAAATTGTCCATCAATAATTATTTATTTATTTAAAAAGAAGTCTGATCAATAAAATATACTTTTCCTATATAGTAATGTAACCTGAGATTGAACTTAATTACAATCGAAAGTCAAAGATCACGGGATTTGCCAAGAAAATTAATATAAAGTTGTAAAACTAATATTTCCGGTTTGTAAGAATTTTTAATTATTACGAGTTTTTTCAAGATATTTAATAAAAGTATTCAGATTTAAGATTAAATTCGTTTTTGATTTATTTTTCCAACTTTTGTGTATATGTCAAGATGCACAAAGACTTACCGTCATCCATTATAGCGGTTGTGACGTTGATCCCAGTGTATCCCTGCGCCCACGCAGCCTCTACGTTCAAATCAAGCTTTGGTTTGCCGCCATTTTGGCCGGTGTTTTTCAAATACCTGAAAATAAATATTCTATTAAATAAAACAACATATTAACAGTACATATTTGTGTTTCATCATTATCACCGTTGTACGTTAAGGCCGTAATTCACCACAAGTCAGTGGTCAAGTGCAGGTTGGTGAATGACACATGTCATTAAAACTTTTCAAAGTTCTCAGAACATATCAGTTTCCTTACGATGTTTGCCTCCGCCGTTTAGAGAACGTGTTTTTTAGCACACATAATTTCTCATGCAATTTTTTTTAACCCCTAGTGTGCTCTAGTAACACAGTTATTTGCATAAGCTTGTTTTATATTTGAGTTTGATTTGATTTTAGAAAGAGATATTTTGTTTTTTTGATCATACATACACCTACAGGATGTGAGTGTGTATAGTATCATAGATAGTATCTTCTGGTGGGTACTTACCATTGTAGAGGAAAGTAAGGATCCCTCGGGTCGTTGGCATCGCGCGGCTCCGGGGCGCGAGGGCGCAGGCCTCGCTTCACCGCCGCCGGGATCCCGTCCGTGAGACTCAGCCGGTATCCCCGCTTCACGCGCTTGAAGCCTGTCTGCTGCACTGCTGTGTGGATCTGTCGACAATTACATTATGATCATCTTTTGAACACTTTTTTTACTTCAGTGGCGAAGAAAGCCATTTGGTAAATTAAGAATAGATATTGTTTAAGTTCTTTCTTATATAATAGTTAATCATCATATCAGCCATTGGACGTCCACTGCTGGACATAGGCCTCCCTATGACTTCCAATCATTACGGTCGCTCGCAGCCTGCATCCACCGCGAGCCGACCGTCTTTACCAAATCATCAGTCCACCTTGTTGGTGGACGCCCAACGCTGCGTTTCTCAATCCGTGGTCTCCATTCGAGGACTTTTCGGCCCCATCGGCCATCTGTTCTCCTCGCTATATGTATGGCCTGCCCGTTGCCACTTCAAAGAGCTAATCCGTTGGGCTATGTCGGTGACCCGCGTTCTCCTACGGATCTCCTCATTTCTGATTCGATCCCGTAGGGAAACCCCGAGCATAGCCCTCTCCATAGCCCTTTGAGCGACTCTGAGTCTGTTGATGAGGCCGATAGTGAAGCACCACGTTTCGGATCCGTATGTCATCACTGGCAACACACACTGATTGAAGACTTTAATAATTAATACCGTCAGTTATTTTTGAATGTGGACACACAACCACGGGTTAACACCCGTATTAATAAAAGGTACCTACTGAGTTATGTTTAGATATATTTCACTCTATAACAAACAAATTACACTACACAACATTGGAATAGCCGAGCACTATAGAGCCGCAAACTCAATTTGTGTTCCGGATTGCCTTTGTGGGGTAAATTAGCGGCTAATGGAAGGAGTTTCCAACTAATAACTAGTGTAATTCGACTGAACCATCATTCTCAATCTACCAAAAAATAAAGTCACGAAAATTATAAAAACATTACAGGGGTAAAATAAAAATATTCCATTGAATACTTATAGTCAAAATTTTGTAGACTATAAATAATAAATACCGCTTTAAACAATTCTCTGTATACCTCTGTTAATTTTATAGGCCATTTTTTTATTTTTGGCATTATTACGCGAATTAACAGAACAAATGTTTCTTCAAAGTTATTAAATGTTTTTTTAAGTTAATTTATACAAAATAAAATATTCAAAAATAATAATAACTCAGAGGTCAATTTGAACCAAAGACCTTCAAATACAAGATTAATAAAAGATAATAATGTATTATTTCCATTGTATTTTCTACCATTTCAATTATGCTTCTCTCCAGTCTGTTATCTTATGAGAAGGGTTATGTGGAAAATTCTCGAATATCATATTATATTTGAGAAACAATTACCAACAAAAGTACGTTTGGAGTTCTTAAGTGGGTGCCCGTTGTTTACTTTTCGCCAAAGGAGAGGTTTCGTGGAAATAAAAGACTCAACCCATTCTTACACATGCGTAATAATTATATGCATTAGTAGGTACCACAGACATTTTGACCACGGGACACGTCATGTCATCCTATAAAAACTAAAGAAATCACAATCACTTTTTTGAGGGGTGCGGGGGGATTGATAATGGATAACAGTTCATTATAATAACATAGCTTCACATAAAATGATTTCTAATTCATTCAAAGAAAATCAAGGTCCTAAAATATTAATCCATCAAAAACAGATATTATTTTATTGATTGTTGTTGTCTTATTGTTTCACTTTCACACAATATATATATAATAATAACGCTGACTGACACACAATTTTTAAAATGATTAAATAATCGATGCGTTATTCACTGAAACTCTCTATGGGCGGTAATTTATATGGAATATTTTATGATTTTGTCCATCAATAAAATATCGCTTAAAATTGAATTTGGATCTATTATTGTTAAAATTAGTATTATTTTTTCTTAAAATACCACAGGTCGTAGAACGATGAATACACCACAGGTAGGTACCTACTTAGTTTACAAAATTACTGTATCGGAAAATACATATATTATAGCCAAAGTCACAGGGCGGTATGCTAGTCAATCACAGTTAATATCTAATATAATATTACATAACATACCAGTATTTATAAACCTTAATTATCAAAACAAAGTTATGTTTTGTTGTAATTACAATACTCGTAAGTCAACTAGAAATGGAAATGTGAAACTAATATTTGTTCTAACTTTACCCAACTCCAAAATTACACATAATTGTTATACCCAAATAACTTCAGAACAACATAAACAATGTTAACGAGAGTTTTTAGTATATCATTAATAACTACTGTTTTGATAGAATAAGTCTTTACCTATATATGAAATCGTTGATTGCGCTAGGTAGGTACTGTATGAATTCTGAATTCAAATTTATTTTACTTATTTTTTTCCCGTTCTTATAAAATGAATTGTGTACCTACCTAACTCGCGAAAATTTTGAAAGTGAAAAGTGAAAGTAATTTTTGGACAATCAAAATTATTTTTACGTAGTCAGTCTTATTATTGTTTATATATAAACGTTGTATTTACAGTTTTCATCACTTTTCGTAATAAGTGGATACTTTGAAAAAAATATATAGCACATTTTGATTTACATTTTGAACCATCTTGAAGGCACAAAAATATGAATCTTCCCTAGATTACTAAACTCATAAATATGAATAAATCATGTCGCTACTATGTATCTGCTCTGGTAGGAATCTACATTTAAAACTGTTTTGATAAAGACATTAGACTTGCAAAACATTAACAGCTACAATATTAAAGAAAGTAAGAAAATAAAATAAATGTATTTGTCACAAATTAAACAAAAAAAAACGTTAGCTATGTCTATAATAGTAGCTTGTTTTCGAGTGATAAGCCAAGATGAACAAAATCATAAGGAACATAGGCGGATAATATGAACTTTTTTAATATTTAATAATTTAATGCATAAAAAAATACCCAGTCTTTGTTATGAAACTATTAAAAATGTAATTTTAATGGTTCAATTCACAAAAACCACGTAAAGGCGAACACAACTTGTTTATCTATAAGTTGAAATGTAATTTAGTTCCGAAGTAGTATATTTCTATAAAATAAAAAACAAACCTTTATAACGATGTGTTTGCTAAGCGACTAGCCTTTTTATGCGTAAAATATTAAACAGAATAAAATACAAAATGCGCTTGTGAATACAGATAGTAACTGCCAGCTGGCGTAATCTCAGCAATATCGTCTGCAGATTACGTCTGATGGATCACCCGACCGACCTTCCACTGACAAGCTCTGACAACCTCCTGGGTATTACAGCAACTGTCAGCTTAACGGGAACCGACGTGAATATCATGATTTGGAAGCTTTTAAATCTATTTCAGGCTAGCTTTGCTCGTGATTTAAAGGTTTTTGCAAGGGGATTTTCGCAGTAGTTTAAGTATTATTCAAGGTTAGTTGAGGTGCTATATAATATTACGCATATCTGTTAGCTTTTCAGTAATAAACGTATTATATATACCTACATCTTATCATGGGGCTAGATGTTTCTGTGTTAATTGTCCAGCAATATTTATTATTTATTATTACTCATGATATCAAACATGTGCATGCATCTACTACATCTGTAGGACTACACGCTTTGGTTACGCTAGATATTCTCATTACCTACTACATTTACTAGACATAAAATCACCTAGATTAAAGAAAATATTGCAAAATATACGAAACTTTTAACGCAAACGGTTCTTTGGTATGCAAATCACAGTTTGCAGTTGCAAAGCAAAGTCTAAAGTTCTCGCAGTATTCCTTGTACAAGTCAGCTCAAAGAATACTTAACTACCAGAAAAGCACTTGTTTAATGCATAAAATACGTTTGCAAGTTTTGATTCAGAAAGCATTTAAATATTTTACTTGAACACTCAGAGATCTCATTTACATTGGAGCGCACAAAGAGCGCTCTCACCGGGTGTTGGATATCGGAGCTCCATTATTGTGAATTTTGTGAGACTTGTTCCCATTGCATTTTCTGTTTTCTCGGAAGCAGTTAAACAATTCAATGATTTTATTCGATATTTCTACAGAAAATGTAAACTGCTCGTAATTTTGGAAGAACGATCTCACGTTTTTTACGATTGCCAAAATGGCGATCACAAAATGTGTAACAATTATAACTATGTAATTCTATTAAACAATTGATTGACACTGGAAAATTTTGCTTAACTAAGCGCAGGGTCCAGTATAAAAAAAACTAACTAGAGCCCGCGCCGCGCCACCTTTCAAGTCTAACGGTTAATGCGGGGCGGGAACTACAGCATTAGAAACGTTAATATCACGTTTAGCGGACTTGAGTGGCGAAGTCGTTTTAAAATAACATACAAAAAAGTCTCTTAACAATTATAGAAGTAACTTACAAGTGGGTGTTGTTTCAATAGTCGTGTATGCGCGATGGACCTACGCGTGCGTGCGTGCGGCAGCCCTCGATGCGCGAAGTGCCACTCCGTGTCGGAGCCCAACACCTGTAACAATAAAAAAAATTATAAGCATTATATTTAACTAGCGACTCACCCTCGCTTTGCCTCGGCACCAAATTTTATTTATTTTATTTTATACATTTTAGAAAAAACTTACAGCTGACACAAAATAATACAATGATTAAGCAATAAAGGCAAATTACAAGTTTCCCACAAATTACTTATAGATTAAAATTTTAAACTAACAAACTAATAGCCAACCGTTGAAAAAACATAATTAAGAAAATTAAATTTTCCAAAAATAAACAGTAGGTAATTAATCGTACACAAAACATTAGCAACAATCACACTTATAAACCTTGCTTTTGAATCACTCTGAAATCCGTTCCGTAGTTTTAAAAATAGGTTTAACACAATGTAAGGCAATGTTAGAACACGAAACGGCAACATTAAACTAACTCCGGAAGAGCGTTTACGAATAGTAGGGGAGCCCAAGAGGGGATCTCATGACATACACGAGCGCGTCAGATTAAGATACAGGGGATAACCTGTACCCAGACAAGTACCTCCACCAAATATGAGCCACATATATAAAGCCGAACGTGAAGGATAAAGGATCAGATTAGTAAAAAAAAATTGATAATTGGACATTCTCGAGCGTATCAGATTAAGATAGGGTGAGTTAATTACATGCTAAAAAGTGTATATTCCACTAATCTGACAATTTGAAAGTGACGCAAAGAAAGGGGAGGGCAGCAAAGTTGTAAAAAAAAAAACGTCATCTCGACATTCTCGAGCGTAGCCAATTTTTTTTTATTTTGAAGGAAATAATGCAAGGATAACGAAAAGTATATAATCTGACGATTTTCGTAAGCCGCAATAATAAAAAATCGTCGATAAAGTTTCATGCGTGCAGATGGGTTGGGTTTTTTTTTCTTCTTATAATCTAAGCTTTGCAACCTAATAGGTCTCTTTGACGCTCGAGGAAATTCCGATTTAGCATCGTCGCCTCCCTACTACAAATAAAAACAAAAATTGCCAGATTTTATTTCGTCTATTTAATTTTGATGTGTCCCATACAAGATGAAAATTAGCCCGCCACGATCAGATAAAAAAAAACCCAACCCAGCTGCACGCATGAAACTTTATCGACGATTTTTTATTATTTCGGCTTGCGGAAATCGTCAGATTATATTATTTTTGTTATCCTTGCATTATTTTCTTCAAAATAAAAAAAATTGGCTACGCTACGAATCATAATGATTCATTGGACAAATTTTTTTGTCAGATTAAGCGAATCCCTCTAGAAAATTGTCAGATTATGAGACAGCACGTCTAGAACATACAGATGAACAACATATATCTTAATCTGACGCGCTTGAGTATTTCAAAATGGCGATTTTTTTTTGCACTTTACAATAATGCTCGTGAGTTTGCGTCACATCGAAATTGTCAGATTATTGAATGAGAGCTTTTTTTTGGTGCACTTAACACCCCCTAAGAAAACCAGACGCGCTCGATAATTTTTTTTTTTTTCATTTTTAACCCTTACGTACAGCCACCCCCCATCATGCAAATTGTCAGATTAACATACGTAGGTACATTATTAAAAATATGTAGGTCATTGATGCTATCAATATCTGACGCGCTCGAGTATGCCCATGCGACAGTTTTTTTTTACATATTCAAACCTCTATAGCCGCTCCCCCCACCGATGAAACACATCGGTCTCATACAATTTTTTTCTTGTTATCATCTAAGCTTTGCAACCATATAGGTCTCTTTGCCGCTCGAGGAGATCCCGATATAGCATCGTCGCCTCCCGTACTAGAATAAGGGCACAGTCATACAATAACAAACAGATCTACCTTCTTACACTTTACGAGCAAATGTCATTTGTGTTTTCATGAAGATGGCGCTACAAACAGTGTCGAAATAACGGAAAACTCAGCATATTTCAATCATAGTAGGTATGTATTTTATCCGATTCATGTTTATTTTTTATCTATACTAATATTATAAAGAAGAAAGATTTGTTTGTATGTTTGTTTGTTTGTTTGTTTGTAACGAATAGGCTCCGAAACTACTGGACCGATTTCAAAAATTCTTTCACCTTTGGAAAGCTACATTATCCCCGAGTAACATAGGCTATATTATATATTAAAAAAAAATAGGGATCCTTACTAAAACTCCAATAATGTAACATAAGGTGTAAAAAAATGACCTGAAAAGTTCCTTACGTCGCGTGCGCTGCGAAAACTATTGAAGATAGAACAAAATCATGTACCACGACTTTGCAGAACTCATCATTATCTACAAAAAATGTCGCGACAGCATATGTCTAAATATTATAGTTATGTCACAGTAAGCAGTTTTTTATTCTAAAATATTAATTTATATATGCCGCCTCTTGAAAGGGTCTTTATTTGTACCTTGGTATTAATCCTTATCAAAATAAATTACTTTATATTCAAAACGGCTTTAATACCTTTTTATAACTTTTTGAATTATTCAATTCGGACATTTCATTCGGAAGATATCACGAGTTTAAAAATGCAAGTATTAGAAAAAAGTTGCGAGGTTGTCGCTCACCGCGCTCAGCTAGCCAGCATGCGATGTAGACTCCATGTAAGCGTCACTGGGGTACGGGGAGGGGGAGTTAATGTAATGTAATATAATATGTAATATCCTAATCCTAACATAGGCTACTTTTTACCGCGGAAAAATACATACTTCGGCGGAAAAATATATGCTTACGCGGAAAAAATCGATTTAGATAAAATTTAGTATGCAGAAGATAGTTGCAAATAAAAGTATCTATATGGCGAGAGACATTTCACCGCGGAAAATACATGCTTCCACGGGAAAATATATGCTTACGTGGAAAAGTTCGATTTCGATGAAATTTAGTATGTAGATAGTTGCAAATAAAAGTATATGGCGAGATACTTTTTACCGCGTAAAAATTAAATGCTTCCGCGGGAAAATATATGCTTACGCAGGATAATTCGATTTGGATGAAATTTAGAATGGATATAGTTGCAACAAATAAAAGTATATGGCGAGACGAAGTTCGCGGGGGCTGCTAGTTATAATATAAAAAGTTAATGTACAATTTTGAAGAGACTGAGAATAAGACATTCTTCTCTGAACTTTAAATGAAACGGCCATATTGGAGACAAATCAATTGTCAACACACCGATTTCCATCCCACTACTGGGAACAATACCGACAATTGACGACTATGTAGGAACTACTTTAAGAACGGTGCCGTAAGGCTGAAGGTAAACACCTTACGTTATTGAATTTAGTAAGTTTGTCGTGGAGTTTACTAACGTGTTTGAATATAAACTATGTGCCTTATTGTCTACAAAGGGGCGAGTTTGCAAACTTTAATGAAGTAAAACGTTTCGTGAAAGTGGCTTTACACATTATGTTCATTGGAGGAATTCTGAATTTAACATTACATATTTCGTTTTGTTTATGTTATTCAGCAGAAATTTGCAACTCTTAAAATATTTGGAAGACAAGATAGTATAATAAAAGTTTTACATAAAGGTCCAAGAAACTTAGGAAAGGGTTCTTATAAACTAAGTTATCTAACTTAAACAATACCCGGCTTACTAGAAAACTTTTCACAAAGACGTCATCTTTGTTCCAAACACTGAATAATGATAATGATAAGCTCCTTTATGAATTCTCGACGATCTCTGTTACGTGGCGGGCGAAGGTCCGTCTGAGATGCAGAAGGTTGCGAGTTCGATTCTCGCCCCGGAACATACGTTTATACGATCGGATGATATTTGTTTCCGTGTATTATGTGCTTTCAAGCTTAGAGTTTACCACGGGGCTAGATGTCGCTGTGTGAATTGTCCAGCAATATTTATTTATATATTTATTTCTATGTAAAATAAATAATATGCCTATGTAGTGTTAGGTACCTATATCAGATGTTTAGTAGGTACCAACCTGTAACTCACTCAGTGTGCAAGCTGAATATTGCTGTATAAATTATCTAGCTATATTTGAAAAATGAAGGCGTTTATTCAAACAGATAGAAAAATACTGGCATATTCCAGTCTCGCTCTATAAATAGAAAATCAGATGTATTTCGTCGTGTAATCCGAGTCACCCTTGGGGTATAGAAAATTGGGAGATAAACAGCTTTGCGGCGACGGCCAGTATGGCGAAATATCATATTAGAGTTCCTCATGACATTATGAGATACCCATGGAACTCTATTACATTAAACCAAGCATATAGTATCGGAAAATATGGGAAATTACAACTTATAATACTTAGAAGTTCATCGGAGGATCTGTCTAGATCGAGATTTTGGTCTAGATCGTAATTTTCGCGATAATAGTTATATTAGTCTTTTATTAGTTTCGGCGTAATTATATTTTATTTGTCTTGTTCAAAAACCACCCAATTCTATTGTAAAATATTGACAGTTCAAGAGGTCAACTGGATAAACACTAGGTACTTCTATTGTAATCAGTTTTCTTATAAACTGTTCCCGAATAAGACACATTTATTCAACAAAAAAACACTGATCCATGAGATCTCAAGGCCAGATCTCTGGCACGACTCAGCAAACAGTTATGAAAGTACCCACTCATTTTGTTCGCTCTGTACACAGCGGGGCTCTGTGGGATTATGTAAATAGAGCCTACACCCCTATTTTTCAATCCTGCCTGTTCTGGGAATATGGTAATGTGACCTTTACATGTTTCATTTGTTTTCGTATATTGAACGCAAATAGAAAAATATCATAGTTTGGGGTTCACGGAGTAATTAAACTTTGTAATCGAAATAGTTTTAGCTCAAATGTTTGTTCGTGCTCGAATATTAATCATAACGGCTATTTACGATTAAAGACATATATTTTGATGTACTACTACATGATTATTAGGGTCTGTTTCGCCGGTTACAGATACATTTTCAGATAGTTAAAATAAATACGAGAGTCGAGAGATAATAAATAACTCTAAAATAATAAATGACTCTAAAATAATTATTGTTAATATTAAGTCATTATAAGCAATATTTATTTTAGAGTCATATATATTACTGGAAATAGTAACTGAATGTTTGCGCACGGATGTCTAACCCTTAAAATAAGTCCTTATAAGAAGCTGAGCTTAACCTTTCAGACGGTCATAAGATAAAAGTTAATCACGTAATTTGACTACCAAATAGGTTGAACTCTTGAATCGAGAGACCTATTAGCATAACGTTTTCTAATACCTTCTATGCCTTTAGAACTGAATAAGTGCCTTTGTTCAACACCATTAAAATTTTAGCACTCAGCTTAAAATTCTCATTTAGCTGAGTACGTCGAGAGTTCGGTGCAAACAATGGGAAATAAGTTCGATAAAATACGTCAAAATTAGGTTTTGTATAAGGCTTCCGTGACTATGATGATTTTACTGTAAAAGGTGTCGTGGTTTGATAAATTCATATTATAATGTACAGGAAAACCACGAACGTTATTTATCCAATTATACATTCAATCATTTCAGTGCGCTGCGGACCGGTCGTGTTCCGTGTCCTTGCAGTGCAGTCCTGAAGATGTCCCACGTACTGGGATGAAACGGTTCGCATAGTCAACGTATAAATAAGGTTCGTTGATTGTTTATTCTAATATGGATTAAGATGATTTATGATTTCTGTGACAAAAGAATCATTCTAATACCTTATTAACTTACCATCATTATTATGCCTTATTAAAAAGACAAAATAACAGCTTTAATTTCAATTTAATATTTATAATCTTCCACGTCAAATGCCAGCTATATAAGTTGACCTTTTCAAATGGATTTATCCAAGAGATTCATAAGATATTCATAATAAAAGAAATGAGAGCGGCCATTGTAATAAGACTTGAACAATGGAACGAGCTAATAAAGGCACAGTCTTTCCTGTGAAGCCCTTATTCTTTGCTCATCTTGTTATAGATATGCGAGAGTGAGATAAAAGATAATAGTATCACGATCGTATTCTTATATCTTTATCGTAGCATTTATATTTGAAGACCTTTGTGGCGCAGCAGGCGAAGGACTGCCTGCGACGCAGGAGGGGTTCTATTCCGGCCTCGGGGCAAATGTTGGTACTATCTGCTGATATTGTTTAGGGCGTTCTGGGTGTTTTCTATGTTTAATAAATATCTATTTGTTATTGTGTGAATTGTCCAGCAAAAAATATTTATTTCTTCTTTAACCTATCCGCTCGCTCGTTCGTTGCTTTGCCCGCGTTAGAATGTTTTCTGCTAAAAAGAAGACTGTTGCTATTCTGTTGTCTGAATTTGAAGTTATTATTATATTGAGGCAGAATTATATCCCGCCGTGTAAAGAATACCCAGGTAAATTATTATTTGCTAGCTAATTACGTCCACCGTGTTCTCTCACAAAGTTCTCCTGCTAATTAGTTATGCGGGCTAAAGTTGCAGACACTGTATAAATTAACGAAATAATATACATATTCCCAAACAACAACAGTTGAAGTAGCATACATTCAGAAATCCCCACACCCATTCCTCAAGTTTAGAACTTGTTTATCTTGAAAATAACATAACTTTAATAACAACTTCATTACTTTGATGTTTTATGCATAAAACGAGAATGTAGTATGTACAAGATTGTATCTTTTTGACGATATTTAGTTACTACATAGTTGACCGACGAAAATTATTAACAAACAACTAGGTATGTGTTACAACAACAATTATTATAATATTAATAGTCATTTTATGGGTCAATCAACTTTTATTTGTCCTGTAAGCGCTATGTTGAGTGTCAGCCCAATAATCGCAGTTCTCAAGGAAATTAAGTGGTTTCTTGGTATAAGTAGCATATATTATTATTGAAGTATATTATTTAAGCAAACATACGAGTAAATTATTTTAACAAAATCACTTTAAAACGAAGAATATTTCGTCAGTCATTCGAATAATTGTTGTAAAACATAATAATTGAATCCTTTACAAGAGTAGACCCTGCCTGACCTTTTGCGAAATTGAGTTTGCGATACGCGTTCCACGCTTCAAACTTTTTAACCAGTATGTAATATTTGCAGAGTCGGTTAATATGTTGAGGGTGTTAAATTACAATCTACCTCTATGTAAGTTATATAATCTTTTCATTTGCTCTTCAGCTCTCGTACGATAAGCCACAATTAAGCCCGCATATTGAATTTTCTGGACATAATCCTTCAACATATCTAGTAGTACTTTCACAAGCACTCTGTAGGGTCTGCGTGTAGAGAGAGTGTGGGTGATAATATAGGCAATATTAGGTTTTAATGAGTAATTACTCATAATCATCCATTTACCACCCATCCTAACAAACTATCAGTTTAAAGAAGATAACTTTCTTTTTATGGTTGTTATACTATAAATAGGTTAGGTTATACTATTGATGATAGAAAGAGACAGATAACATATAGGCCGGGATCCGTAGTACATGGAAATCAAGTGATTACTAACAAGCTAATTTTTGGTGAGTAGCTTCGTTTCGATGAGACGTCCAAAGATATCCTATACCCAACTCTCGATTGTGGTAGCTAACAGAGATATCAAGGATTAAAAAATTCAAGGTTGTAAAACCGGGATAACGGACCACGAAATTTGTCGGACAATATGTCCGTTAGATTTTATAAATATTAATTAATTATACAACAAAAAATCAGCTGGTTAGTAATCATAGTAATCATTTAAATTGATCTCGTCTTCGACACATTTTGGAAATGGCGGACTCTTTGATCAAACCGTAGGTTTTGTAGGACAAACATGTTTTTATATAATTTAGATAATTATCTTGAGATATAACATATTGTCCGACAATTTTCGTGGTCCGTTATCCCGGTTTTACATCCTTGAATTTTTTAATCCTTGATATCTCTGTTAGCTACCACAATCGAGAGTTGGGTATAGGATATCTTTGGACGTCTCATCGAAACGAAGCTACTCACCAAAAATTAGCTTGTTAGTAATCACTTGATTTCCATGTACTACGGATCCCTGACTAATATCATTATATATATATAAAAAAAAATTACTCCAGGGGGGCTTTCAGTCAGTATTCAGTTTTCAATTTCAATTTCAAATCAATTTATTTCAGACAACTTTTGAGAACTTTCTTTCTGATATTAAAATAATAGTATTTTTTATATATATTTTAAATGTATTTCCGCAAAGTAACGCCTGAATCTATTCATTATGTACACAGAGCTCTTTAAGGTAATATACATTTGCTATAATTTTTTATAAGTACAGCCTTAAATTGTGTTTTAGCTCACAACCCATTCGAGCCACTTGGCTGAAGAGCCAATGACGTGGAAAGTATCCATCGTTATAAAACAGGCTAGATTTATCCCCGAGGCGGCGCAAAGAATACTAATAAATGAGGCCTTCGAGTTTTCTTGAGCCTATCATGAGAGTTTTTCTTAATCAATATATAAAAAAGACGTGTTAGTTACACTATTTATAAGTCAAGAACGGATGACTTTAGCTGGCTGTAAATTGGAGGGATTTGAACCAGGAGAAGGAATTAGGATACTTTTACAACGGTAAAGCAGAAATTACATTATTCAGGATCTTAATAAGTTTAAGTGTCCCAAATAAATTTCTAAATCTCTAAAATAAAATACATATATAAATCAATGCCACTTTTCGTTGTTATTTTATAACTCAAGAACAGGCATATTTAAAAAAGTCGTGATCATGAAGAAAACGTGGAAATAAAGCGACCAAAGCCGCGAGCGGGTCAGCTCGTTATTTATAAAGGCTAATTGAGGTTTGGGCTAGGAAAGTGAAGTACAAGATTTCCATTTCCGAATTATTAACGAGTTAATTTAAACCGAAGAGATAGATAGGTTCAGACATAAAACTTAATTACTAACGAGACAGAAACGCGCGTTAACAAATTGAGGGTTATACAACAGTAACAAATGGGCCAAGTTGAAGCTTTACGTAATTTATGCCCGAAACGTTTCGGGCCTGTTTTGTTGAGAAACGTATTTTTCGTTAGCGGTTAGACCGTGTCATTACGTTTTAGGAAGTTTATAGCTGAATTTGAAATGAGCAGATTTATAAATCTAAGGGTGATTTTACATTAGAGTTATGCTGTGGAAGCACCAAATGGTAGGGGATCATGAATGTTATATATGTTACGGCTAATACCCGAAGTGCGGCTACACCTAGTTCTAGCCGGTTAGAACTAGGTGTAGCCACTTGCTCTTGGTTAAACCTAGTATTAGCCGATTGTTTTCGGGTAAAACTAGGTCTAGCCTTCATCATGCCGGCTACAACTAGGTCCAGCCATTCCCTGTTGGTTAAAACTAGGTCTAACCGATATCACTCCGGCTAGAACTAGGTCCAGACAATCCCTGTTGGATAAAACTTGTTATTCTAATAAATAGTTTATGTTACTTTATAAAAGTGTGATTTATAATTAAAATAACATTCTATAAATTATAATATGCAACTACTTATTGTCTGTTGTTAAAAAAATGTTCCTGATTGTTTCTATTATATTAAAAGTCTTGGAGTGGGAGTCGAACCCACGCCTTCCAGTTAAAAGATTTAAAGATTTATGTCATTTATTTCCATCAAATCCTAAAGATCACTTGGACAAGTCAATAAATACAATACATTATTAAATAAAAAATGAAAATGGAAACAAGGTTGACATAAAAATATGTTTCATTTTTTAAGCACTAATAACAAGTTTATACTAACTAGGTACTACGATATCGAGGTGTAATTACAACTATGCAAGAATATATTATTTTGAGAACAAATAAACGAGATTAGTAAGTCTGTGGTCTGGATCGGTGGGTAAACATAATTACGACTGTTTCAACCAATTTGCTATCTACGCTATATATTTGACGATCTCTGTGGCATAGCGAACGAAAGACCGCCTGCGACGCAAGATATTGCAGGTTCGATTTCCGTCTCGGAACAAAAATATCAGCAAATATTTCTTCCGGGTGCTTTTAATGTTATATATGCTAGTCCTACGCTATATATTGTTAGGGAAGGTTAAGTTTTCTCAGAAGTAATAACATTTTTAAGTGAAAGGTGGTGTGCTTATAGAAAACTAGCTTTCCGCCCTGCGGCTTCGCCCGCGTTTTACACCTTTCCGTTTTACCAATTTTCTTTGCTATAAACCTCACCAAGCCCGAGACCATTCTAACAAATGAAAAATTGTGGAAATCGGTTCGTGCGTTCTGAAGTTATAGCGTCAGGAAGGAAAACCCGACTTATTTTTATATAGTAGAGAAGATGAACATGCGCAGTTATTAGTTACACTTATGAACGCGTAGGTAGGTTTGTTCTGAACCGCATTAACAATATCATTTATTCGGCGCTAGCTCTAAACGCACTCTAAACGTGACTAGTCTGTGCGTATTGTTTGCTGAATCATGGCGATCCAAGCACGTAGACCAACTTGTCTATGCACAAACTTTACATAACTTAATAATTCTATTGGTTTTGAGCTAAACGAGGGCTATGCTTGGGGTTTTATCAACATTTCAGGCACAGCGACATACGTCCACCAACAACGTGGTCGGATGATAAAGTTAGAGCATATTGCGGTGTTGGCTTATGCGAGTAGGTATTAAAATTTGCGGTCAGTACGATGTGTCACCTAAAATTGTTTTCCGTGGCGTCTTAGGAGCATGGAGATCCATAAGCATAGAGAAATTTCCTATAAAAATAATCATATGTAGTATGAGTTTGAATTATGACAATCAACAACCCCATCAACTTCTTCATGCCCTTTTCCCACAACACGTTCTGTCTCTCCACTTTTCTCTATCAGCCGTCATATCAACACCCACTCCTTTCTTACACATATCATCTTTCACACAGTCCATCCATCTTTTCTTTGGCCTACCTCTCCTGACATACCCATCTACTCTCATACTTAAACCCGCATTTATACAGCGGTTTATTAAAGCCTAAAAGAGAAGTCTTTGTGCCCAGCAGTGGAAACGTAAATAGGCCAATGTAATATATTTTAAAATGATAATTTTAATAGGTACTTCTAAGGAAACTTACGATTTCAGTTAGTTCTCCTTTGAGAATAACAATTAATATGAAGTACCATTTGACCTTTTTAAGACTACCCGAAACTAATTCAATTTTCCGATTATAAAACAGCAACGTGATTAGAATATTGTTTTATTAATTTACGGACGTTTTCTCAATTTCTTATATTAACACTTTATCTAATTGGGTTAGAACAGTGAGAGTAACTTAATGAGAAAGCTCCTATATACGTTCCCACTGCTGGGACACAGGGACTTCTCTCTTGATGAGAGAGATTAGGCCTTAATTCACTGCCATATATTTATGTTTATAATAAATAAATAACATAGTTTTCGATGCGCGAATGTCGTTTAATTGGTTTGTGAGTAATATTCATAATGTAATCAGAATTCTGCGGATCTCCTGTCAGAAGCGTGGGTTTACCGTGGGTACACAACACGCAAAACAACGGAATGTTATAACATTTATTTATTATATATAATATCCACACATAATCGTCGTAAAAATATTCTCAGAAGGCATATTCATATTCTCTCATTTCTTTTGTTAAACACAAATAATATTTGTGGTATTTTCAGCTGATATTTTTCTTTGTTTAGAAGTTTTCGTTCTGTACAAATAATTTGATGAATAATGTTTATTTACTTTTATGGTAATATACTCGAGTTCTCAGTAGATAATGAAACACACTCGAAACACATGAATTTGTTTCAATTTCAAACATAATATTTGAAATATCTTGTATAAAAATCTTAAAATTCTTATCATTAAATCTAATTCTAATCTTAAAATTCATACTTTAAACATAATAATGTTACATACTTTTATAATCCACTAAGGTAAATAATATTATAAAAACACTATTATAAAATAAAAAATAAAATAAATATAGCTGGACATTTCACACAGCAAAATCTAGCCCCGCGGTAAGCTCGAAGCTTGTTTTACTTGTGTTGTTATTAGAACATAATTCTTTATACCTCTTGTAGAGCGGTGGAGCACAGTATATTAATGAACCCTAATATAACCTTCTCATGATATCAATTAATTTAAATAACCTTCACGTTAGGCTTATACCTACTGGTATCATACTACGAGGCAACCCTTTCGAACCTCCCCAGGGTGAAGTATCACAATTACAGTTGACGAAGGCACAGCTAACAAGCTAAGATGTTATTCGGAAATATTGGGATCAAATAAAATGTTTGTATCAAACTATTTCATTTTTCCTTTTCGGTGCCTTCGAGGAAAATCTATTGTGACACACTGAACCTGTCTTGGTTTAATTTTATTTTATTTTTATTATTATTTTAATTTTATAAGTTTTATTGTGTTTAGTAGCACATTACTTAACTTTACAGAACCTGTATGTGTATTGTCTTTAAGTAATTGCAATAAACATTTATTTTATTATTTTTATTTATTATTATTACTTAGGTTAACGTATTAAATATGTTATGAATATTTTTGTATATGCTGAGTTATATAAAATCAAATCAAATCATAATTCCTTTTTTTTGTCACAGTTGAAAGTTTCTCTCTACTCTCCAAATATAACTTACCTACCAACTTGCAATAAACTAAATGGATTTAAACACAATTTTCGAAATTAAACAACATAATATTTTTTTCTTCATCTTTTAGCATCATCTTAGCCCCGTCGTATAGCTTTTTTTTATTATACATACATATAATATAACACCCAGACATCCGGAACAAATATTTGCAGATCGTACAAATTTTTGTTCCGAGGCGGTAATCGAACCCGCAACCTCCTCGTATCTTATGATTCTCTAATATAAGTATAATAAATATTTAGTTACTACCCGAAACACTAAAGTCGAATTTACTACTCGTAATTACCACCCAGCAAGGTTAATTCTGTTTTTGTATTAATTGTGTCAGGCATTCTACATAACTGTGTGAGACCCAGACTGTAGGCTACTAAGTCAAGATCGGGAACCTAGATATTAATATGTTTCTAGGTTCCTCGATCTCATATTGACCTCATTCAGTAGACGTGACGTGGGAGGTCGACTAAGTAAACAACTTGTCATCTCGAATTAACCATAGGTGTACACATGACGCCATAGACACGGAGTTGGTTAATCGAGTGTATAGGTTTATTTATGGCAAGGTTATGGAACGGGTAAGATTTGAAAGGTCGCGATGTAACCTTGAAATTATTAATGTATTTTAATAGATGTAATTAATTCCGACGATGCGCAAATTTAGAATTCACCATAATGTAGTACGAAAATTATTTTAGATTTTAGCACATTTCTTCGATATTGTACTACCTATTACAATAATTTAGCTATTTAATTGTATTTTTTCTTCCACATAGATGGAGAATCCAAATTGTATGTACTGATAATTATTAAGTGGATTACAAATAAATGTCTTGTAACTTTTTTTTTCTTCAATTGTGTTTTCTTAACATTATTACTTCCTAAATTACTATGTATAAGATGATTAACACATAACACTGACTTGATAGAGCGTAATCAGAACCAGAAAGGTCGTTAAATAGACCCTGAAAGATTCATTTTCAGATATTTCACGCCCAAACGTTATCAAAGGCTTTTTAGGTATTTCAATGAACGAAATCCTCAGACCCTCTTCGAGAAAGGTGAATTCTTTTCAGAGTCAATTAAAATTTCTTTGTGATTCTTTCGTGATTTGAATCTCGTTTTTTATCTCAATTCTCAAGTATAAATAATATGAATCTAAATGGAAAATCGGAGAGATTATAACTTCACATGGGAATGAATTGAAAATTGGGCAGAATATGATTGTCTAATTTTCCAATTTATATATTATTTATATGTGAATAAGTACAAATACAAAGTACTAAAATATTTATTCGCTAACACTATCTGTGCCCATTACTCTCGCTCGTATCTACGGAATGGTGAGGCCTGCAGCACCTGCAGGCCGACAGATCGACCGCCCAAGCTTGGGCATTGAATGTGTTAACTTATAGTAAAGCTTAATGTATAAGATCCTTTTAAGCCTCTAAAGTAAAATTAATCTGTGTTCGAGGAATATCGCTGTGACAAAAACAATATCATGGATAATTAGCAAATTATCCATGATAATGACTTGTAACTGTTATGAATAAATAAACTTGAACTTAATTAAGTTTAGAACTTTTTTAATTACCCACATATACTCGTATACCCAAGCACTTATTCTGATTTTAAATACGTACCAATCGCCTACAAATGTCAAACGTTTATTTTTGTACGACATTGACATTCGTACGCGTTCCTACCGGAAACACACACACTATTTAATATAGCTATTTATTTATCGCCCACGCTCGTCGGTGCAGCTCGCAGCGATGCGCCGCCACACGTACGTGTATACGAGCGTGCGTCATGGACACTGATACTGTTAAAATAGTACTAATTGCGCTCCGGAAAAATACATAATAAAGCAGGCAAAGTCGTTCAAAACATTTTCCATAAGACTTTTGTCACAGCTTCCATCTAGCGAATCAACATCATCATAATTTTAGCCATCGAGCGTCCACTGCTGGACATATGCCTGCCTTAATCATTTTCAGGTATTACGACTCGATTATGAGAAAAAAACTGACTGATAATGTAAATTATTTTGAATGAGTAAGATGTTGCTGTGTGAATTGTCCAGCAATATTTATTTATTTAGTCACTTTTTTTGTTGGAATAAGCAGTAAAAGCACACAAAATTTGCACTTGCCTAAATTTATGATTAAGATACAACTAACCATGAAATCTTATCCATCAATAAATATACTATATGGAAGTAGCAAAACAAAAAGATACAATTTAGCTAAAACTATAAAAGAGAAAGTTGTATTTCAAAGAGCAAATTAGGTACCTAAGAGCATAAGTAACAGATACTATCATAAGAGCTCTCTGTGATGAAACCGCAAAATGAGGATTTAATTGGTCAATAACTATTAATTACAAGTTTAGATAGGAAAAGTTGGATAAGCAATCCACACTGGCTTTGTACGGAAGTTTTATTTAGCCTTTGTAAAAGAGTTGATTTAAGCATCCAAACTTTCTTGTTTGTAATATTAGTAGGAAAACTTCAGATTGTAAACCTCAATTATGTATTTTAATAATAACATGGATACATTTCTAACACAATATTCCGCTAACGAACCTTTGAACTTGGCAGAAATATTATCATAATTCGTAGCACCTACGTAGCTCTCGTAGCACCTTCGTAGCACTCGTGGCAAATGTCTACAAAATTGGTGTTCTTATGAAAATTTCATTATAATTCGATCATACATCTGGGTCGCGTTTTAGCTTCTGCATATTATTATATTACATCTTCATTTCACAAATTTAAGAGCTTTCAAAATATTAAGTCGTGTGTTGCCGTGCGGACTAAGAATAGTAGAATTTATAAAATCACTTCTTTAAATCAATCACAAATTAATGCGCTATTAAAGCAATTTCCAAAAATAATGTAGTTATTATTAATTATTTTAATATTTTAAATAGGAATGTCACAAATGTTATATCATAAATGTCACATGTCCTTAAAACTTTACAAAGTTTTAATAATAATAATAATAATATTCTTTTATTTGAGACACAAGCATTTTTAAGAACATGCCGATTTTCTCACGAGGTTTGCTTTCACTATTAGAGCACGTGCTTTCAAAGTGCACATACATTTTATCAGCGGCATGATTTAAACCCACTACCTAAAGCCAAGAAGCTAAGATATTATCAACATAAACGAAAATATATAGGTACTTATTTAAACTCTCACAAAGATGGTGGTGTTGAATTGAACACAATATTAACTAAGAATATATCTAACTCATTCCTTCTCCACTGTGATTATAACTCTCATTCATAATCAGCGGCCGCAATTTGAACGAGATCTCATCTTTCCGGGTGAATATCTCATTATGGCTTCATTATATCTGTAGGGAAACTTATTTTGGGTGGCCAAAGTTCTTTACCTAAATATTTTCGACGTATTTATTCCTTTGATGTTTTGGCAAAGTTTTACTATATAATTAGTAATACTAGTAATCTTTATACACATATACATACATATATACCCAAATTAAAGACTTCAGTATCTACCAATCAGGGTATATTATTCTCTCGTGTATTGTGAATTAGTGTATTCATTTAAGCACAAACATACTTGCAAAATGTCGTGTTTATAACACGTATAATTAGGTTTCAAACAGATCATTGACATTTCGACTTCGCAGTCCAATGAACTATCCCGCATGATCCTTATCTCTCAGTTAAATTACATTTTGCCTCTATAAGTCTCGGAACGATTGTAGCAAGAACTGTAGAAAATTTGTTTCTGTTTAATATAGTATCATCATAATTCAGTCCACACTGGGTATTAGAGATTTCTAGTTGGCTTGGATTTATAGATATGTCCTTATCTAGATATGTCCATTTTTAAAAAATACAGGGAATTTTGTGGCGTCAAATATTTAATTTTTATTATAGAAACTTATTATAGGTATTTTGATATCATCGTCATAATTTCTGTGTGAATTGTCGAGCAATGTTTATTTATTTACATACCCTTGATTAGCAATAAAAAATAATTGGCCTTATTGGCTGCCCAGATCTGATTAAGAGTGTCCCTAAATGAATAAACTTCTAGAATAGCGTTAGTTATGCCCTGGTTCTAAGCTAGGCGATTAATATTTTGGCACACTTGGAAACGTGTGCCACAGAAAAGAGTTTCCGCAATTTAACCGTTTTCACCCCATGACAGCGGCGCCATTTTAACCCATTTCGATATCGTGTTAGGTCGTATAAATAGGTCGTAATTACAGATGTGAGCAAATAACGCCCACACGTCACTTTTACAGTCTCCTTGGTCTTAAGTACTCATTCCGCGTAAGGTTTCTAAGCTATGGCGTTGTAAAGTTTATTGCTTTCACAGTTCAAACCATACTTGTGTAATTGTGATCTGGTTCTTCAAACGAAGTCAAAGATCACTTTTATATCGGTAGGATGCATTTTACGATCAGAGTCATTAATTGATTGGCTTTTAAGATATATCACCCCAATTTACGTTCCCACTGCTGGGACACAGAGACTTCTCTCTTGACGAGAGAGATTAGGCCTTAATTCACCACGCTGGCAAAGTGCGGGTTGGTGAATGTATGTTTGTTATCTCGATCTATTAATAATTCAAATAAAGCTTGACGTTGTAATTTACCAACCGGATATAAGATTTACAGGTGGGTGAACAGGAAATATAATAATCTCAACACTCTCACCGAACAGTCAAGTTTTATTATTTGTTCTCTAAGTCAACTTTCCGACTGAACAACTTTGTAGGACCTCTTGAAAAGGATCATAAGTCTCTTAAGTAAGGACTTGGCCAACGCTACAAGTCCATTCTATTAGGAATCTAATATAATGAAACCTTTTTATGACACAACAACACAACAACTTGCTTGTATAGCATAGGTATTTTATGACCTAAGCGGACGCAGCAGACGAACGCAAAGCAACGCAAGAATTAGTGGGTTCCATTCCTCGGGACAAAGTTTTTATAATCTGCAAATATTTGTTGCGGGTGTTATTATTATGTTATAAAGCTCCCGTAGCACAAGCTCCGTATTACCACGATGCTAGACGTTGCTGAGTAAATTGTCCAGCAATAGTTATTTATTGATAGGTACTACATGTATTTCACTCATTACTTTTCCTGCAGTCTATGAGTTCTTATAACGATTATGATGATTGATAATTGAATTCTGTCTATGATATTTTTTTCTAGTGAATCAATCACTTAGGCTTACTAAATAATAGAATAGAAAATAAGTTATTGCACAACATATTAGAAAATGCTATAGCGACAACTCAAAGATTGTTGTGTTGTAAGGCCACCCTTTGAACTTCTAAGTTTAAGTTAGTATTAAGTTTTTTCTATAACTCTGTTTTTATTTAGTTAAGTTCAAATAAAGTGTCAATTCATTCATTCATTCATTGTTACGTTGTTACTTAATTTTACACCTTGTGTCTGGAAATTGAAACCACGTCTTCTATTCAGGCGTATACTAAAAGGCGTGGGTTAATCTTCCTTCTATTTAACGTCTTTATTCAAAGAAAATACGTACATCTTACGTAGGCTATATCAAATACACTGTTTTAGAAAAGGCTTGGTAACAGCTAATACAGCTAGCTAGTGGTGCTTCACTATCGGCCTCATCAACAGACTCAGTTGCTCAAAATGCTCTCCTTTTGAGCAAATGTGCTACGCTCGTGGCTTTATCATTTCCGTGGGTGTTGAATATCCCAATCACAATCAAATGTATCCATCGACAGATAACAAAACAGGCGTCACGGCGTATAACAGAATGTTTGCAATCCATTAGAACAGGAACGTCAATAAAACACGCTAGTGGGTGTTGATAACGTAGCAATCCAACAATACGTATCTATTGTTTGTTCATCTGGTACTACCACTTGGTACTTTAATCAATGGTTGTGTATATAATTTAATCAATTCAGAAGTAATTTGTTGTTTACCTACTCTTTTTTATCTTTTTATAAAACTTTAAAATCCATCCAAAGTTCACTTAAGAATAAACAACATTTTTAGGTTTCAAATTATTAATTTCCATAAGATCTTTAAAGATATATATGTATTTATCAAAATCATTGTTTCTTTGATGTCTTTAGAGGAAAGGAAAGGATAAAAATTCGTTAGAGAAAGGGATTGAACCAAACCATACATCAGTGTCAGATATATTCAAGTAATTATTCGTCTACTATAATATCATTATACACAAAATTATAAATATAGATATATTTAGCCCATTCCTTAGAAATAACATATCTTTAACCAAGTCCCTCAGGGGCGACGCGCGAATCCATGCATACGATTTAAACATAATTTGTGTCACAAAAAAATACAATCGAATATGGACTGGATTTTCCTGACTCTCGATTTTCGTATTTCACGTGCTTGAGGACGATATGAGGTGAAAAAATGTGTCACTCAATAAAACCATAAAAATTCGATAATATCGTTAAAGTAACTAACTAGTTCGTGTAGAAGTAAGACATAACCATCAAAGATTGATTTGGTATATTACGATTTTAAATTAAAATTAGCTTAGGTATAGCTTAGGTAGGTACCACATAGCCATTTTATGTCTAAATCCTCCGGACCAAGGTCTAATCCAAGATTAAACAAAAGCTATCTACCCAAATCCCACAAGCAATTAGGAATTCTCCAAAATTGTTTCAATAGTTTTCTCTAGATACTCCCTTGGTGGGTCTTCAGTGAAAATGCGGAGACAGCTCTAGAATAACGAAAATGTCAAAGGTCAATAAGAATGGCACTTTTCCTCCCATTAGGCGCCCGTCTCGTGTCGTGTTTGAGACAAACAAACGAACAATTCAAGGAAAAGATAACAAGAGACGGGGTTTGGGGTTCTTTGTGCTCAGCTGAGAATATCCGTCCATTTTATGAAGGGCGCGAGAAATCGGTTTCAGGTGTCGTAAAAATATGTGTTACGTAGCACTTAGGAATATCTATCGAATATCAATCGCGTCATAACACTCCATTTATATTTTTATTGGATCTTGAGAACTACAAATGTGGAAGTTGTGAAAAATAATAATAGTTAATTACGAAAACCTATAAAAATCATTAATAAATAAATAAATATTGCCGGACAATGCAATTCCGTCCGATGCAGCATGCAGCTTATTATGTTGATGATGATGAAGTATAATAAAATGTTGATGTATAACTTTTCATAGACATCTGAGTACTTAAGTCTATCAAAGGCTAAATAGTTAATTATGTTATGTCGAAGAAATAATATTTAGATACACAATTTATAGTTCAATTTATTAGCTAGGGTCGTTCGGGTATAACGAGAACTAAACGTGTTTTGCGATATTAGATTGGCGCGTAAAGAACTAGCCAATGTCGTCTCCTAATAAAAACCATTTATTTCTCAAAGTATTTTTTATATTCCATTAGTGACAGGCTTCTCTGTACATTCGTATGTATGTTACGATTATTCACACCTTACAAAGTTATAACATTAAGTAACAATTTACCGTGCACCAAAATGCGAAAAATCAGCCATTATCCGCCATAAAACGATCAAAATCGCTCGACCTACAAACAAAACCATTCAAAATCAATTAACCCTTAAGCAAAACGTTAACTAAAATGTAAATGAATGCCTCTGTTTACTTGCATCACGTGGCAGACTTACCGGGCCGAGGTTGTCAAAGCCATGGGTCTTTGCGACGTCGTGGGCCTCCGCGTGCGGGACAGCGCGCTTGAAGCGGACCAGGAAGGAGTTGGTGAAGACCTCACGCGACGCGACCACGGCCACCAGAGCAGACAGGGCCCAGCATTTCAACCACATGTTCGCGCTGTGGCCGCCGGCCGCTGACTGAGGCCTGAAAGCCTCTGACGTCATTCATATCGACCTGCTACCCGCGCATGCGCGCTACACAGGATACATAACATATGATTGTTGCAAAGCATAGGCTTACTGACTGTTTTATTCAATAAAGGCTAGACCGTCTTACATGAGACAGTTATATCCAAATATACATCTGTCTTAAATCCAGTGCTCTGGCAGAAACCAATCCATGGAGGCTAAATTGCAAATGGCGCGCAAAGCTTCTACATATTTACATTTAGTCGATTCAGAGCGGTTGGCTCGAAAGCAATGAAAATCGAAGTCCATAGCTAGATCTGAAGATAGAAAGCTTTCCTGATGATAAATCATTACATAATTAGTTATTAACCACTTATGTCTCACAGAAGTGCAAAGGCCTCCCTTTTTCCCGTCCTCAGTCACGATGTTAGACGGTTATTTTTAGTTACTTAGTTATCGTTAAAACTATTTTTGTAATTATGTATTTATAGTTCTGGTAAATTTAGACATATAAATTTAATTCAAATATTATAAATTTATTTTAACATTTGGTAAGTTTTGCACTTACACCTATCTCTTAATTATACGACTTACTTACAGCCTGCAAAAATTTTAATACCCAACATTCAAACACATAACGGTAGATAAAGAAAAAAATTGTTCTCAATTGTTCCAGCTTTTGTCGCCAAACTTGAATGGCTCGTAGCTATATTGACCCCAGCGTGGAATGACCGCGCTAAAAGCTCGCAGTAATGAACCGAACACTTGCGAAGTGTCAGCAATATCCACACTCAAGTGCCTTGCTACAACACTATTTCTACTTGATATTAACTTTTATGACGTGCTTAGTATACGTGGAATATGGTGATCAAGAGGCACCTATACAAATATATTTTGGACTGCCTCAGTGGCGCAGTGTGCTAGGGTCTTCTTACGGCCGAGGTTTACCGCGGTATTGAAAGCGAATGTGGTTTTTTGGTGTATGTGTCGTAACTTCTTTAGTTTTTTAGAAGTGCTGAATGACTTCAAGGAGTTCCAGGCCGCTGAGTGGTTCAAATCCTTTTAGTTTATTTATACCACAGAGGTGGCAGACAAGCATGCGGCCTTCATGCTTGAAACCGGTTACCACAGCCTATACGCCTGTAGCATCAGAGATGTTACCTGCGCGCTATAGTCTATATGCTATAGTCTTTTTGGAAAACCTCGGTACCTAGGGAGATAATTCCACAACCATTGTATAGTTTCATGACTAATAGCGTAAAAGAGTAAGGAACATCCACCCATACATTCTCACAAACTTTCATATTAATATTATTAGAGGGGAAAGGCGTAAGAACAATATATATTATGTAGGTGTACTAGATAACTTATTGAAATTAAATACAGTGTGGGAGGTTGTTGGTGTTAAGAATGGACGGTTGATGTCAAGTTCTATTGTCGCAGCTTGAGTAGATAAAAGATATTGATGAAATTTATCTTAGAATATCTAAACTTAGGTACAGGAGTTATTTTTGGAAAAATGTTTACGTCACGTAAAAATATTATTTATATTAGGTATATTAATATAGAATATTTTTTCAAATCGGGCCAGTGGTGATATGAGTACGAGAGAGAGAGAGAGAGAGAGAGTCCAAACAAACAAACTCTTTAGCTAACAAAAAATATTTTATACAGTAAACTACTTGTTTAGTTTATCACTTAGCACAACATATCCCATAAAATCATGTGACGTACATAATGACACAATAAAAGAATCAATATTTTTACGATCCCTGCTGAGACGGCAATTAATCAATCCATGACATGACGTAGCACTCAACGGAAAAGCCATAAAGTAAATTAAAAGCATAACATGACCTACCGTCATGATTAGCATCTACACGCTAATTCTAATCCTGTGTAAAAATATCGAGTGCTCCAATGACAGTGAAGAGATATCTAGGAGAATGGAAGGATTTATCATTGGCGGTGAATTTACTAAGATAAATGATTATCCTCATGCGATATATTTGCATGCGTTTTGCGCTAGTTCGACTTGGAGTTGTGGTGCTTCTATTCTAAACCAATGGGTTTTGATCACGGCCGCGCATTGTCTTGAGAGTTGTGTATTAAAAAGGTCTTCAAATGATAGAGTTAAGATAGTAGCTGGCACTGCAGACTTGCATAAGGTATGTTTTGGGGAAGCTTTTGATCCGGAATTAGATCACACCACTTGACACCAAGTATATTAATTTCATTTTCCTAAGTAGAACTTATAGCATAGAACGTATTGGTTGTAAGAACTGAAGTGGTTTATGTGAATAAAAAACTTTTTATTTTAACTTGGGGACTGAAATTACTAAAAATTATTTTAAAAATGTTTAATACCTATCTAGCCTACCAAAGGGCTAAGATGTTGGGATTGTCGCTAAAGTTTGCCTTGAGCATTTCTTCGTGTTTTATCTTACAAGGCCGTAGTTTATAAAAATAATGTTCTTCTATTTCACAGATCAACATAAAAAGAAGTGCAGTTAAATTTGTCCTACATGAGCAATTTGAAGAAAAAAAATTGTTAAACGATATTGGGTTAGTTAGTGTGGACGACCGTATCCCATTAAGGAAGGGAACAAAACGAATAATCATACGCAACAGCTTCCCGGACGATATGTTTGGTTATGTGGCGGGATGGGGTATTATTAACGTAAGTGTGGAATAATGGCAAGAGAATGCAATTTCGATTACCAGACCCAGGACAAATTTTGTAAGATCTACAAATATTTGCTCCGAGTGTCTGAGTGTTATACTCTATGTATGAAATACAAGCCGTAGATAGCCGTGCCGTAGTGTGCTATAGATACGAGCGTCTTACACTATCAGTGGTCACAGATAATCGATCAAATGTCAGCTTTAAAACATAAATAGCTACTAATACTTTTCATTTATAGGATCAAACACAAGCCTCATCCCCGTTGTTAAAACATGTTTATCAACCGTTAAGATCTAAAGCCACTTGCAGGAAAGCTGGGATGATGCACTTGGGCATGTTTTGTGCCGGGAGCACTAACTTCAATGACGAACATCCAGCAAAGTGAGAAAACTAAAGATAACACTATTTTACATTAAACATATTAGCTCCAGACGCAAGTTATCTCCACCCCTATTTACGTTCCCACTGCTGGGATACGGGGATTTCTCTCTCGACTAAAGAACATCATCATCATGTCAGCCGTTGGACGCCCACTTCTGGACATAGGCCTCCCTTAATTATTTCCAGTTATTGCGGTCGGATGCGGCCTGCATCCATAGACTAGAGATATTAGGCCTTAATTCACCATGCCAATAGAATATGTAAACGCAAACTGACCGCGTGACAGCTCTCTATCTTACTCTCTGATAACCTATATCTCTCTGACCCTCACCCACACTATATAACCGGACTGATCACAAAACTAGTTGACAAAGGCGAACTTCGCTACTCCAAGGAAAGTTGGAATTAGTCCACTTTCGTCCCGTTGCCCTGCGTTTGCAGGTTTTGGTGTGACATCATACATTTAGCTTATACTTAAGTGTTTTTTCTTGTTTCAGTGGTGATTCAGGCAGTTGCCTTGTGACAGAGTCGTATACTTGTATTGGATTAGTGTCCTACCGAGTAGCTGTCTACCCTGCCCTGTTAATATACACGAATATATCATATTACTATAAGTGGATAAAAGCTAAATCTAAGCAACTGGTTTGTAATGGCTTAAGTTGATTAAATGGAAAGTGATCGCCGGAATTATTTTCTCATTAATTAAATATTTTATATTAGCTTGACTTTTTTTGTATCATATGCCTCTAGGTATAGGTGAAATTATTTCTTAAAGTTGTCACATGCATAGTAAACCCGTGAATTTACTGATTTTATTATTAATTTTTTTTAAACTGAAAAAATGTGTGTTATTAATTGGAAGTTGTAATTTAAGATTATCGTTTGAGTGATTACGTAGTTTGGATATGTTAAATAAACTGTGGCAAAAAACCCTAAACCTAAAACCTGGAACAGGATTTCAAAGAGTGTGTTACTTTATAACAGTATTTGTGACGGAAAATCAATCAATTATTAATTTATTGAAAATCCGCAAAAAGTTAAACTTTTTCTAACAACATCATATTCACATCTTGTGTCTCACGATATCGAATTACCGATCTGAAGGATTTCAAGCTTGAATTAAATCCAAAATCAGTAAAATTTAAATTTATTTTTACTAATTAGTAATTTATTTAACGTATAAAACGACGGAAGCGGTGCGGACTGGGACATCGAATTATTGAAATTATAGCTTAGGTGAAATGATAATTTCTTAAAACGTTGTATAGAAAATATTTTATAACATAATATAAAACATAGCTTTATAAAAAGAACAAAATAAGGTTCCCAATGTCCGATCCCAATCACAGAACGACTAATCTAATTATCTTTACGACCACGCTACGAACCAAACGCTCTATTAATAATCTCGGGACGCATATGAAAACGATTATAATTTCCGTAAACCAATCATGATTAACCTAAACGCCACAGTTTTACTAATCCTTTGTGTTGTAGATTATTCCCATGAATCAAACAGAGGACCTCCAATGAGGTTAATGGAGGAATTTATCCTTGGTGGTAATTATACTAGGATATCTGAATATCCTCACGCAACGTATTTGTATGTTTGGTGTGAGAATCAGTGGTCTTGCGGGGGGTCACTACTGAACCAATGGATTGTTATCACAACAGCACACTGTCTATATGGCTGCAAAATACAGACGAAAAGGCACCACTCGATTGGTGTTAAAGCTGGGGCTGAGGATATTCGTGGTGTAAGTTTTTATATCTATATAAATAAAAGTAGAGTAAGTTACACCACTTATAACTCAAGAACGGTTGCACTAATTAGACTGAAAATTTGTGGAGAGATTAGAACCAGGAAACGGACATAGGACACTTTAATCCTTGAAAAGTATTATAACGTGATAGCTATTATTAAACTTAACATTTTGCCACGGAGCATCGAAAATATATTCTATTACTAAAAATAACTACCTAGGCTATTGACATTTATATCATCCGTGATACTGTGGTTTACAAGAGTTGGTGTTCAAAACGTTTAGGTTCAATAGATACTTATGTTATATTTCTAGTAGGTATCTATTTATAATAGACCCTGTGCTAAAATAAGCGCAATTTCCCAGTTTCAAGTGTTTTGTAAATTTACAAAATTATAAAGATAATTATTAAATAAATATTGCTGGTCAATCACTTTGTGTTTTGCATTTCACAGACAAAGGGCATAACAACACGTGCAGAAACGATTGCCATACATATAGGATACAACGAACAAAAGGTGACCAATGACATCGCGTTAATAAAGTTGTATTCACACATACCTTTAGGAAATACAAGAAAAAGAATCATTGTAAGGAGACGGTTTCCGAATGATAAGTACGGGAATATAGCAGGATGGGGCGTAACTGAGGTGAGGAACAGATAGATTTCCTTTTCAATTACATACGTAGTTCCTAATTAAGTGTTCTGATTATTGGTATAGAATTAAAATAATTATTCATAGAAAATAAGAAAATAATTACATCAAGAAAAACTGTTTATAGAGTCACCTAATAAGTAGATATGGTCCCTACCCAAATAATTTTGAAATAGCACCGTCTTGTATGGATGCATTCATAGTTTTAGTTTAGGGAATATATTAGATATGTTTATCTAATGATATATTTTCATTTACAGGAAGGAAGTGTCATAACTTCTCCGTTATTAAAGAATGTTGCACAAAGGTTATTACCAAGAGAGACTTGTAAAAAAGTTGGCAATATAGAAAATGGCATTTTTTGTGCTGGAAGCACTAGTCCTGACGCCGACCATCCATCGGCGTAAGTTTACACGAGCTTTTAAGCTTTTTTCTAGCTTTCTTCTTCTTTTAAGGCCTTAAATATTCATAGTCTTATTTAGGTTATGTACTACTGCTGCTGGAACACAGAGATAACAGCATTGTTTGGAGGAAATAAGTATATTGGAATCCATAATAATATTGATATTTGAAAAAAATCATATTAATAAGGCATAATATGTCACGAGCCGTGTTTGATTAGCACCTGCGCGCGTTTCTTCTTGAAAACTTTGTGCTTTAAAAATACTACTCTAACGGTGAAGGCAAACATCGTGAGTAAACCGGCATGTTCTCAAAACTTTTAAGGACATATGTCTCATTCACCAACCCTAATTAAAGGCTAATCTCTCGTTAAGAGAGAAGTCCTTGTGTCCCAACTGTGGGAACGTAAATAGAGCTGCAGGATGCATTATGATTTATAATGAAATAGGTAACAAATTGAATGAAATAAACATTATTAAGTTTTTATCACTATTCGATTGCACTGTTCAAATTTTTGTGATTTACTTTTTAGGACTAACATAGGTAAAGATATTGCTACTAACCCGATATGGACCGAAATTGAATTGTCTTGATATGTTAAATTCTTACGTTGTCCGAAACAAATGAATTTTATTTTATTTATTTTTATTTATATTTGTTTTTGTTCTTTTTTAGAGGTGATTCCGGGAGCTGTCTCATAACGAACACATACACCTGTATTGGAGTGGCGTCCTTTCAAACAGGTCAATACCCCGCTATGACGTTTTACGTGAACATATCGTATTACTATGATTGGATACGATTGCAATCTCAGGGGCTGTTTTGTACATGCCAATGCTAACTTGCTCCTAAAGTGGGTGATAGACATGCGAGTAAGTTCGCGAAATTGTGGCTCGGAGAGCTTTTTAGCTGGTGTGTCACCGTACAAGCGAAAAAGATCGTCGAGCCAAGAGTTCGCAAGCTTACTCGCACGTCAATCACCCACATATGAGATATAGAATTAAACGTAAATATATGAACATTTTTGGTATTGTTAGATGAAATTGAAAAATCTTGAATAAAGTTTGTAGAAATACCCAGTGAGAAGTTTTCTTAGTTAAGTACCTTGTATAGATTCTACACCAAAGAGCAGTGGATGTTTTAAGTGTTATATCATATGTGCCTATATACCTATGTGCATAGTGTTCTTAAAATAAGGATATAAATAAAAACACTCGGCACAAGAGTCTGAAGGGTAAGAGCTTAGCCCGGCTTAGGTTAAATCGTGATTTAGGTAAGTAAATTAAAATTAAGAAAGAAATAAATAAGGAAAAATATGTTTCTTCTGATATAGTAGGTACACGGAACAATTATAGCTATACTCGTTCAACAACCTATATCAACATTTATTTTTCAGTCCTACATTTTTTTACGGAGAAAATATGCTGGTATCCTTTTGCTTTAACAAATGGATGAACCAAACAAAAATAAGGTTCTACAAATGAACAGAACGAGGTTTTCAATGTCCCGATGCCAATCACAAAACGAGTAATTTAATTACGAGTATCTTTACGATTATAGCGTTAGAAACCAAGTTCTAATAATTAACCAGTAATCATTCAGAAAACATAGGCATACCATGATAATTCAACAGTGCACGGTTTTACTATTCCTGTGTGTTTTTGATTACTCCTATGAATCGCACAGGGAACCTTCAAGGAAGCGATTTGAGAAATTTGTCGTTGGAGGTGATTTCGCTACGATATCTAACTATCCTCATGCTACATATTTGTATGCTTATTGTCACACCCAATGGACTTGTGGAGGGTCGCTTCTGAACCAATGGATTGTGATCACAGCAGCACATTGTGTTTTTGGCTGCAAAATACAGGAGAAAGGACACAAAATTGGTGTTACTGCTGGATCTGCGGATATCCGCGGTGTAAGTTTAATCTATCTTCTTCTTATCTTCTTGTATTTAAAAATCAATTGCTGTTCGTAAGTCTCGCTACGGGAATGACCGATTTAGCTGATTTGAAATTTTGAAATGAATTGCAATATTATTTTTTATTTAATTCTGTATTTCACAGTCAAAGGGGACGAAAAGACGTGCAGAAAAAATTGTAGTACATTCAGGTTATGCGGAAGAAGGTGTGATCAATGACATCGGATTAATAAAAGTGGCTCAATTTATACCTTTAGGAGCGACAAGAAAAAGAGTGATTATAAGGAGCCGGTTTCCAGATGATACGTATGGGGAAACAGCCGGCTGGGGTATAGTCGAGGTAAGTAACAGTATTGTGGTGACTTTTGTGGCACAGCGGGCGAAGGTCCGCCTGCGTCGCATGAGGTTGCAGATTCGATTCCCGCCTCTAAGTCCTTAATAGCGTAGTCTATATTAATAACTAGCTTTCCGCCCTGCGGCTTCGCCCGCGTTTTACACTTTCCCGCAATTTTCTTTGCTATATTATAGCCTATGTTACTCGGGGATAATGTAGCTTTCCAAAGGTGAAACAATTTTTTAAATCGGTCCAGTAGTTTCGGAGCCTATTCAATAGGTACAAACAAACAAACAAATCTTTCCTCTTTATAATATTAGTATAGATTTCAAGCGGTACGGTAAACTAGATTGAAACCTTATATGAATAACAAAACAAAAAAATATTGATTTTGAGTCGACAACAAAGCCAAGCCGGATTTTCATCTTGTATAGGTATAATAATATTCTGAATGTAATACCGAAAAATTGCACTTTATTATTTGATGTATTTAGATCGGTATTTTACACACCTTTTGTCTGCCTAAGCCACTACTACTTATAACCCAAACTCCAAAATGGTCCATAGTTTTCACCTATGTTGGGACTTTGGGAGCAACGGCAGACAAACTTTTATAAAATAACGTAAGGTCTGCGATTTAAGGGCTCTTTAGGACGCACTCCATGTGTTTATAGTTTAGATATCTGAGGATAGGATATTGACATTTGTTCACAGGAAGGAAAACCATTTACTTCTCCGGTATTAAAGCATGTTAATCAAAAGTTAATGACAAATAAGATGTGTCATGGAGTACATAGCGGAGGTTTTTGTGCCGGGAGTGCGAAGAAGGATGCAGACCATCCCTCATTGTAAGTTTCTCTACCGCACCTTGAATAATCAGACATAATTCTATAAAATACTTAATAAAGTTTAAAATACATAGTTACTGTTTCGTAATAATTTGCCATTTAGGTAGGTAGGTACTAAGTGTTTTCTTTTCTTACAGACAGGTTTACATTATGTAAACCAGAAATACAGAATATATTATAATATATGTTAGAATATACATACTACTTATATTATATTGGGTGTCTGAGTGTTATATATGTATAATAAAAAATCTATCTATGTATGTACCTATATTCTATTACGTAGGTAAATCAGAAATCTGGCACCCGTAACACAAGCTTTAAGCTTATCACGGGGCTATATGTTGCTGTGTAAATTATATTGTCCAGCAATATTTATTTATATTTATTTTATTCTGTATTCTGAGTTACAGGGTTATTTAGAATACAGGGTGTAACATAGATTTACCTACTAGCTAGAAATAGAATAATATATTTTATATGAAAGCCTATTGTGAAAAGGAAAATAAACTAGTAGGTATCTAATTTATTTCTTGTTTCAGGGGTGATTCTGGAAGTTGCCTTGTGACGGCGTCGCATACTTGTATTGGATTAGTGTCGTACCGTGAATCTTCCTCCCCGGCCGTTTTAATATACACCAATGTATCATATTACTTCAAGTGGATAAAAACGAAATCCGAGCAAATAGTTTGTAATGGCTGAAATCGACTCAATAAATGTTCGACGAGAAGGGTGTTTTTTTCATCGATTAAATGTATTATTTTAACTTACCTGTACCTACCTACTTGTTTTTTTGGTACTTAACTAAATTAGCAAAATGAGGAATGAGTTTCAGTCCAATAAGGATTACCATAGGTACCTAACCTATTCACAAACACGAAACGAGTAGGTACCTACTTAATTATTTGTTTTTTTATACCTTCTGTATACGAGCCACATTAATTGCTTTATATATTTCGAAGACTTCTTCAGGTTGAAACATAGGTAGATAACAACATTATATTATAAGAAGGACATTTTCTGGAATCCTAAATCATTTTGGTATCACGTTATACCTACCTACCTAACCTACATATTGGAAAGCGTTACCAATATAAAGCAAAGGTTATAAAATGAACAGACTGAGATTTTTAAAGCCCCAAATCCAATCATAAAACCAGGTAGGTAGGTACTAAACAACTTAATTATCTTTACGATCATTGTGTTACAGACCTAACACTCTAATATTAATTAACTAGTCGTAGGTAGTCTAAGCCTAGGACACGTAAGAAAACCTATACAACCAAAATTATAATCTCTATAATACAAATCATGATGAACATAATAAAAAACACAGTTTTATCACTCCTTTGTGTGATAGATTATTCCCATGAATCAAACTGGGAACCTTCAAGGAGGAAAATGGAGAAATTTGTCGTTGGAGGAGAATACGATAAGATAACTAATTATCCTCACGCTACATTTTTGTTAGCTATATGCGATGACGGTGGTTGGAGTTGTGGTGGGTCGCTCCTCAACCAATGGATTGTTCTCACAGCGGCACACTGTGTTCATGGCTGCAAATTACAAAATCATAAAGATAAAATTGGTGTTACTGCTGGTGCTACGAATGTCAGTGATGTAAGTTTGGATAAAATAAGATTTAAATCTCCGCCAAGTTTTCGGAAAACTAGAAAACCATTATCAGGAATTCAGGACATTCTATAATAACGTCCTGCAACCGGGCAGGAGCAAGCCAGCCTTCCTGATAGAGCCCATTATAAGTCTTGGGGGACTCGATATAATTACCAAGCAACGCTAAAATGAGAGTTATCCACCGGGTCTGAATACACTAGATTTATCAATCAATCAAAACACTTTATTGCATAAGTACCACATAGAAATAGTACAAACAATAAACTTAAATAAAATACAGCACAATGAGCGGCCTTATCTCTTCCAGTCAACCTTTGGATGGATAGAAAAGATAAATGATGTATTTAAAGAGTAAAAATTAAGTGTTCTCAGATAAATAAAATTCCTTAACTCGTGTTTTAGAGGACCTTGTATTTTTTTTTCTATATTTCACAGACAAAGGGCGAAAATAGACTTGTGCAACAATTTGTAGTACATGCTGATTATGAAGAAGTAGAGGTGATAAATGACGTCGCCTTAATAAAGGTGGATAAGCCTATTTATTTCGGAAGGACAATAAAAAGAATTATGATAATGGCCCGGTTCCCTAGCGTTAAGTATGGGACTACTGCAGGCTGGGGTATAACAGATGTGAGTAAAATAATAAAATAATACATATATCATATAGTAAAATAATATATCAATCAATATTGCAGGACATTTCACACAGCAACATCCAGACCCGTGGTAAGCGAAGCTTGTGTACCTAACTGGTGCTAGATTTCTGATATACTTACTTAATATAGTATAGATACATACATAGATAAGATAGATATTCAATATTAGACATAAAAATACAAAAAACACTCGGAACAAATATTTGCAAATCGTACAAATTTTGGTCCCGAGACGGGAATCGATCCCGCAACCTCGTGCATCGCAGGCGGACCTTCGCACGCTGCGCCACAGAGGTTGTTATTTAAATGTGTAGGTATTCATTTTTAAATCTCAGATGTTATTTATTTTTGCAGGAAAAAAAACCCTTCGCTACAAATCCGTTATTAAAGAGTGTGAAACAAAAGTTGATATCGACAAAGACTTGTAAAAAAATGGTGGATTTACATGTCAGCAATTTTTGTGCTGGAAGCACAAGTATGAATGCTGACCATCCGTCATCGTAAGTGCACACCAGTTGGCTTATGCCACTTAACCCCAAAAAAGCTTCCACTTCAACCCCCAAACGTCAGTTCTAGGGTCGGTGACGTACCTATGTCTATTTCTATAAAATTAACTAGACGACTCGCCGACAGCTTCCCTTGTGTTTTTTAACCTACTTAGCTATGTATCTCTTTCTTGAAACTTGGTGGAAACTGGAAACTTAGAACCAGGGAGGGACATAGGATACTTTTTACAACAGGAAAATCTAACGTAATGCGGGCGAAGCCGCGGGCGGAAAGCTAGTAAGTATATAATATAATAGAAGGTCGTGTTAGTTACACTATTTAAGTATAACTCAAGAACGGCCGATTTGGCTGAAACTTGGTGGAAACTTAGAACCAGGAGGGATATAGGATACTTTTTACAACAGGAAAATCTAACGTAATGCGGGCGAAGCCGCGGGCGGGAAGCTAGTATATAATATAATAGAAGGTCGTGTTAGTTAATACTATTTATAACTCAAGAACGGCCGATTTGGCTGAAACTTGGTGGAAACTTAGAAGCAGGAGAAGGACATAGGATACTTTTTACAACGGGAAAATATTATAACGCGGGCGAAGCCGCGGGGCGGAGAACTAGTAGTATAATGTAACATTCAATATTTTTTTCTAGAAGAAAAATTCAGAAGTGCGCTGCGGGGTTTGAATCTACGACCTTCAGAAAGAAGTTGATTGTGAAACCACAACTCTATATATGGTTAAATAGTGATTTTTTTCTTGTTTCAGTGGTGACTCTGGTAGTTGTTTGGTAACAGACACATTTACTTGTATGGGAGTGGCATCCTATCTAATGAATAATCACCCCGCATTAACAGTGTTCGTGAATGTATCATATTACTATGACTGGATACGAATTCAATCTAAGGGGCTTTATGAAAAATTCCAATGTAGACTTTCTTTCTAAGCGCCAGTCCCAAAAAAAAAAATGAAAATAAACTTTTAAGGAATAAATTTCAAACAAGCCAGGTTTGTTTTAAGAATTTTGTATAAATGAAATAGATATGCTGAATTATATGTGATTCCTTAAGATAAGGTTGGTTTACTATTTCTCGTATATGTGTTCCTCACACTCAACTCTAAACCTGCCTGTATGCCTTGTTCGGGCTAGACAAGTATTTTAATTTGTATCGAGGTAAGTCATGAGTGCACCATTGGTTTATAAAGAAACAATAGATAAATTTCACTATAAATGGAACCTTTGTCCAGTGGGATCAAATTGAATTACTTAATAGATTTAAAAGTATGATGTCTACATATAATTTCTTCATAGAGAAAGTAGGTAGATAATACAGTATCAAAAAAAAGAAAATTAAAATATACTGTAAAAATATAATTGATTAATTAACTATGAGAACAGTCACTAAATAAAATATAGACAGCAACTTTACTTTTTAGCTTGAGTATATTCTTTCTCCAGAACATGTGATGGTGGATGTTCCAAAACATTATCAATTAATCCAAAGGTCTTTGCTTCTAACGGAGACATGAAGTTGTCTCTTTCCATTGATGATTGTACCTTCTCGAGCGGCAGTCCTGTATGTTTAACATACAATTTGTTAATCTGTGCTTTGAGCTTGAGTATTTCTTCAGCCTGGATTTGGATATCTGTGGCTTGGCCTCTAACCCCTCCAGACGGCTGGTGGATCATGATTCGAGAGTTAGGAAGTGCATGTCTCATGCCTGGCGCCCCGGCTGCAAGAAGAAGAGAGCCCATACTACAGGCTTGTCCCACACACCAGGTAGCCACAGGAGGAGTTATATACTGCATTGTGTCGTAGATACCCAGTCCAGCAGTTACGTTACCTCCTGGAGAGTTGATGTACAAATGCACCGGCTTTTTACTAGATTCCGATTGGAGGAACAGTAGTTGAGCGACTACCAACGAGCTGATATCGTCGTTAATCGGACCCATGAGACAGATGATTCTTTCGCGAAGGAGTCTTGAGTAGATATCGTAGGCCCGCTCCCCTCGGCCTGTCTGCTCCACGACAATCGGAACCATAGCCAGGTTTAGAGGGTCGCTAGTGCTCAGAGCCCGCTGAGTTGGAACAATTGAAGCTTTTGTCCGAAGTATGCTGGCTGTCTGTGCCACTTTTCGAATGAAACTTAACGCCATCTTCCTAGAAAGATATTGTCATAAAACTGAAATAATCTAGCGAAACTTCTTTAGTATTTTATCTAAAATTCTTTAAATTTCTTAATGCTATTGTTTTTGAAACATTTTTCATAACAATTGACATTGACAAGTTAGAGACATACGTGTTGTCAGCCTAGAATATAGGTTGTCAGCCATTTTTGACATTGATGTTTTAACATTCAAAAGGCAAAAACCGCGCAGAACGCGTTAAGAAAAAAGAAGAGGGAACCATAGACATGATGTACCTACAAACAGTAAAGTTCTTCCTGAAACGAACCATCACCAGAATAACTAGAGATGACATGACACCCTCACGGTGTTGGGTAACTACACTACCTACAATCTAGCACTAGATTTATACCTATTAAAAATATCTAATCTAAATATGTTAAATATTTATTTATCTATATGTAATTGCAGAAGCTTTTACAGGTATGCATAGTGTATGGTTTCCTCTTCATTACTCCCTGTTGTATGAACCTACAATAATATGAAAATAAAAATGCCAATGGATTGTTGGTTATCAATTTCCCTTTATTTTAAAGATCAATTTACAAACAAACTAAATTTACATGTACATACACTTTGTACAATAAACTAAATATAAGGCAAATTGTTAATAATACTCAATACATCTAACTTAATATAACGTGACAGCATTATATGCGATCTCAAATTAGACTAGTAGTCAACAATTAAATACAATTTTTGATTTTAGGTATACAATGGTCTACTTCGCCACACTGTTTTACAATAACTTACAATACATGCATCAAAATGTTATATACAATGAATAAAATAAAATATTAATCTCTATGTTAAGGCCACTCAATATTTCTATCATTTCATTATTATATATCATTTAAAAGAGCACCATATGCATAATGGCACTTGTCAGAGGATCTTCTTAATTATAACATGACACTATTAGACCCAACCTTCTCATATTCAACAAGCATGTTCATAGATTATAGCCACAATCTGCATCAATAAGGCCATATGGCATACAAATTAAAATATTAACAAAGAAGCTCATTATTTTCGCATTTTATCGTAAATAAGAATATAAGAAATTATGGTAAATAAATATATACCGTTCTTGTTTATACTGTTCGGTATATTATTATTTACAGTAGAATATAATTTTATTCAAAGTCACCACATCGCCACCATGTAAAATTTTGCGTTTGTTTATAGATTAACACAATAAAAAGAGTTGTACATGCAAGTAATATACAATGTCAATATACCTATCAAAAAAATAAATTAATTACATGAAACAATGTTTTGTTTAAGTTGATTGTAAAATCTTGGGCTTTCAAATTGACTTCACTTGCAAAATAGTTGTTTCAATGAAATAAGAGTCAAGTTATATAAAATGCGATAAGTACTTAATTTAAACATCGATCAGATTGACACATACATATAAATTATATAATTCTATAAAAGGTCGATAGAAAAATACAATTTCATAGCACAATGAAAAACATTTGTATATTATGGAGGCACATTACAAAGGCATAATTTTCCTGAGACTTTTAGAGGTGGGTATCTGTTTTCTTAATTTAAATAATTAGTTAATTACCTACGCCAATAGCAATCATTTTCATCCAGGGCCTAGGATTAAATTAATTTAGTACAATCTAGAAATTAAATAAAAAGGTAATGTATGCATTAATATTTGCTTTACGTTTTGTGCGCTACAGTATTTTCATATCATGTTCAGAAAGAGTCAAATAATAAAGTAAATAAAATATCTAATAGTGAACATGCGACCTAAACTCAGCAAGGTTTTTTAATTTCTTGTTGTAGATAAAAGATGAGAAAGTATAGAAAGCGAGCAAAGCTGAGACGGGTCAGCTAGTTATTAATAAAAAAAGTTCGTCCAACGCACACATAACCTAAAACTTAATACAAACTAATTTACGTCCATCCACCAGTTAGTTTATGGAACATCTCTTCGTCCAATGTCTGGTTGGCGTCTTTAGATCTCATAGAGAGGAAGATATACCCTCCAATGAACTCGTGGACCACTTTGCAATCAGCTGATTGTACGGAGAATATGATGTTGCCTTCCTCGAATTGAACCATCATGTGTTTGATCTCCCAGTTCACGTTCCATGCCTGGAATATTATAAAGCGTGCATTAGTGTTCATCAAAGTAATTATATTAATAATGAAACTCGTTGTTAGGAATAATTTACTTATATTATTTTAGGGACAAAAAAATATACAATCTGAAAATATATTTCCCGAGCTTATCACGAATTGTCCAGCAATATTTATTTTTTTACTATAATCATTCTAATCATCATAAGAACCAAAATTTCACCACACTATTGAACACTGATGTCTTCCCATTATAGGTATTTGAAATTTTGGTATAATCACCACTCTTTGCTCATCATCTTCATCTTTCTGCCCTGTTCCCACCATCCATCTTTTCTTTGGCCTACCTCTCCTGACCCATCTACTCTCATACTTAACGCTCTTCTTATATGACTTTCATTCCTTCTCATAACATGACCATACCAAGATAACCTATTGCTCCTCACCTTATCCGTCACTACTTTCACACAACCTTCCGCAGAGGTTCTTAACCATCAGATACTAACCTTCATGGTGCTGAACCTCCAGGTCTTCAGATGGTCTCCAGTGCTGGGGTCCAGCCGCATGATCCTGTTGTTGGCGATGCTGATGAGCTCGTCCTTGCGATGTCCCATGAAGCGCACCACGAACAGCATCTGTCCGTAGTCGGGCAGGTTCTGCCAGGTCCGGATGTACTGCAGCTTGGCTTCCAGGAGAGGTAGGTCCTTCACGTTCGCGTGGCTCTCTAGCAGTCGCTGGGTGAACTGGAAATAGATGTAGCTCGTTATAACAAGTTTTTATCTTAATTTTTTTTTACCTATCTTATCTTTCTTACATTATCATCACAGCGTTTAATCACGAAGAGTCGAAGGAGAGAAGGGAGGCCTTTGCCCTGCAGTTGGACAGTGTAGGCTAATAATCTTATCAGTTGCAGGTAATTCATTTTCATAAGTAGATACTTACCAAAAATAAAGTGTACTTATTACTGGAATTGCTCTTAAAATAAGGTGATTTTCCGGGGTACAATCTTCTCAACGTATTCAATTGACAAATTGTAATTCCTTATGACTACTCGGCTCAGAGTTTAGAGACAAGTTAAATCGCACTTGGACACTGGCTAAATTGCCAAAAACAACAAGCCATAAACTAAGAAGAAGAAGAACAGAGTTTAGAGGTCAATGTGGCGACCTCTATCACCACAAAGAAAAAAAAAGTGCAACAAGCCGAGTTGCAAATGTCTGCGAATGTCACTGTCAATCATATCAATGTCAGATGTCAATGTCACCTTGCTCTTCAGCTTCTTGAGGAACCTCGGCGCGAGGTAGTTGTCCGGGGACAGATGGTCCAGATGCGGCACGGTGTGGTGCGCGGCGGAGGGCTGCGGCTTCTGCAGCTGGAGGAGGTTCTTGACGGCGGCCGCTTCGGACTGGAAGGCGGCGTCGGCGAGCGAGCGGCCGCGGGACCCGAGCCGGCAGGCTGATACCCATTCCGCGTATTGGTCCTCCTGTTAAATAATTTGAAAAATGTATTCAATAATATGTTGTTATTTTTAGGTGTTTATTAATATCATGTAACTGTCTTACGGCTGTTTTCCTTTATTTCAATTATTATGTTATGTAAGATATTATGTTAAGTTAATTTAATAAGTGGTTAATCTAATGAGTATGTGAGAATGTTGTCGCAATATAACAGCGACAGGGCTTAATTTTATTTAAAAAAAACTGGTTTTACGGCTTTCTTATTGGCTGAAATAAATGTTTTTTTATATGGAATATTTCGAAGTGAAACTTGAACATGCGATTTGTTGTTCGACGCGCTAGCACCTCGTACGTCGAACGACACGTGAGTTTTTACTCAATATTAGGTAATCAATTTTGAAGAAAACGTCGCCGATATGACAAGTTTTAATGTTTGCTGATGTAAATTGTGTAGAAAAACAAAATAAATGCCACAACCGATTCTCAAACATTACAATTAGCATTAGCGTAAAGGGTTATCATGTCATGTACTTTAAAAATACAGCATAAAACTTACATTTTCACACTTCAGCCACATTTCGTGCATGGCGTCTTCCGAAGGTATTTCCAGCTTGATGCTGTATCTGCCTGAGGCGGGGTGTGCGTCGGGAGTCACCTGGAACATCAAAAAGTCTGTTAAAACTAATCAGAGTGAGTACTAAAACAGCATTATACTGTATCGTCATAATCATAATCATCCCTATACGTTCCCACGGCTGCAACAAATGGACTTATCTCTTTGACGAGAGATATGAGGCTTTAATTCACCAAGTTGGCCAAGTGCGGGTTGCCACGTGACGGCGAATGTCACATGTTCAAACATATTTCAAAGTTCTCAGAAAATGCTGGTTTCCTCACGATGTTTGTCTGCACCGGTTGTGCTATGTCGTAGTAAATTAATTCTAAATCCAGCAAGCGAAGCTATCGGCTACTGAAATATATACTTTCTTATGAATGAATGAACTCTTTATTGTACTTGTATCTATAAGCTACAAGGGGTGGCCTAATCGCTGTAAGCGATTTTTTCCAGGCAACCGTAGTGGGCCATATATTTAAATTATTTGACGTGTAAAAAATCATACCAATAAATTGATTATTCGAAAAGGAAATTTGTAATAACTAAACAACCTTACTTATATTCATATTGAGATAAACGGCAATACACGAACCTTATTTACGTAGACTACAAAGTTCGTAGGTTGATCAATAGTCTACGTAAATTAGGTTCGTGTATTGCCCGTTTATCTCAATATGAATTTATCAAACCACGATAGTTTTTATAGTAAAACCTTACTTATTATGTTCAAAAGATTACAATGTGAGCGTATAACTTACCTCAGCCCCTCTAAGTTCGACGGAGTAGGACGGCGCGTCGCCCCGGCTGGCGGCGTCCTGCGACGAGTGTATGCGCAGCACTCCGTCGCGACACGAGATCCACGCCTTCTTGTACGACTTCAGGGTCAAACGTTTCGGCCTGTGGGATGAAACATTCATTATTTATTTATTAGTTGTATTTCTTATCTTCTCTTATTACTTATATAAAAGAAAGTCGTGTTAGTTACTTCACTTATAACTCGAGAACGGCCGAATCGATTTGGCTGAAACTTGGCGGGGAGGCAGCTTAGAACCGGGAGAAGGACATAGGGTACTTTTTATCTTTCCGCGGGAAAATCTAATATAACGCAGGCGAAGCCGCGGGCGGAAAGCTAGTTGATCTATAAAAAAGTGCTAAAAGAAGTATTTGGTCCGAAAAAAGTTCCGCGTTTTGGGACGAAACTGTTGACCAAAAAATTCAACGTAAAAAGGTTCGTGGATTGCCCGTATTAATTGTTTGAACTTTTAAAATAATTACTGCTTATTTTGTTCACCATTGCCTGGCTGTTTTGATACAGAGTCGCGTGGCGGGGTTTGAACCCACGACCGCCGGAATGAAATTGGAGTGTGCACTTAGCCAACACGGATAATAAATAAATATTCCTGGACAATTCACACAGCTACTTCTATCTAGCGCCGTGGTAAGCTAGAAGCTTCTAAATAGGTGTTAAGATTTATGTAGGTATGTATAAACCACTTTTTTACTATTTAAGGATGTCGTCTTCGGGAAAACAAATAAAAACTTGGACTAGTTTTTGATTGTCGTCTACGGAATAACATAAACAAAACAACATACTTAACTACATAGTATAAAAAGTTGCAATAATTTCAATTATGTACAAGAATAAATGTAAAAACAAAACATTACTCATGAAGGGTGATAAATTGTACATAAATACATACAATGAATAAATTATCGTACAGTTGGTAACACAGAACTGTCCGAGGTAAAATAAAACACAAAGGCAAATGTGGGAGTTTAATTTATTACTTTTGAATGGAGTTATTTTAGTTATTTATTATTTTTACTGCCATTCACTCGCTCTGTTTAGTCGGATATTATAAAGTAAATGAAGGATAAGGAAAACTAACTATTAATCTATATCAGAGGGAAACTCGTATTATCAGTGGATAAGGAAAATAACTATCTATATTTTTGGCTTATAACAACCAACGGGACAACCCATCTACAGATCGTTAGAAGTATATATGTAATTAGATTGATGTATATTGGGGTAATAAGACAGTCTTACGCAAAATAGCAGTTGTCGCTGTTACATTTGCTGATCAGCCAGCCGGATGATGAAAGAAAATGTAAAGATATAAATAATAATGTATAAGAATAAAGATATACAAAGCATAGACAAGAATTAACCAATCTTGGGATCCAGGAATTGAGTATCGTCCGGACTAAATCCTTTTTTTTATTTTTATTAAACAATAAAATAAAATTTAATAAAATAAAAGTACTATAGATATAGGTAGCTAGATGAGACATAATTGTAGCGCATATGCGCTTCGTGTATAATTGTTATTATTCATCAGAGCAGGAGAGATAACTTGATCTTATGTATCTCTGTGTATTCGATGTTATTAGAACAAAATATTTCTATTTTTCCATAGATTATACAACTATATATATTTCGATCGCAGTACCAAGTAACTCTCGAAGATATGCAGTGAAATTTAGAAGAAACAGTTTGGAGCCCAAGACTCTATAATAAGATAGGATGAGATGTTTTCCTCTCTTTAGGAGTCCTTGTTGTTTGCAGAGAGTTTCATCTATCATCCATCCCGTCTTCGCCTAGCCACCGAGAGCATAAAGAGAAGAGCCACGAGACACTACTAGTCTTTAGAGATAAGGCCGCCCATTGTAGGTACTTGTTTCTTTTTGTTGTTTTTTGTATTTTTTTTTATTTATTTGGTGTACAATAAAGTGTTTTTGTATTGTATTGTACTAGTGTCGCGCAGAGGTACTTGACTGACCTGAGGTACTTGAGATAGCCCGCTAGCTGAGGGACGTGCGTGATATCGGCTCTAGCGGGCGGGCCGCCTTCCAGCTGTGCTTGTAGTTCGCAGAGAGCTGCGTCGATCTCGTCTTCGGGCGCCATTGACGATGTGTTTCCTGAACCGTCCGATCCGTCGATACTTCCACCGGCTAGTGTTTGCAGTTCTATTTGAAGCTGTGGAAAGAAATTTAGTAACTACTACATTCTGAATGAAATAAAATTTGGATGACCATTTCAATGTTATGCTATCTAAGTAATAGTTTTTTTTATTGATGATAGACCCTTGCTTGACCACAATCTCACCTGATGGTAAGTGTTGATATGGCCGAAGATGGATCGCAAGAGTCTAGCTAGAAGGTACCTATTCACCCTTGACTTGAAAAGACCCAGATTATAAGTTTCCGGAAAAACAGCAGCAGGCAACGCACTCCAAACTTTAGCAGTGCGAGAAAGTACAACATAGTCATAAATTCAGCTGTTATCGGTCGATAAAATCCAGCTATCACATTTGAAAGAGGCGTGAATAATGAATAGATCTTGGAGTAGGATGACTCTCGGTAGATCCAGTGATCAAGATCCAATTGGAATTGAGAACTTTTTCTCCCAATAGATCCATTCTAAAAAACTACGTCACTATTTGGATCTATTGCAACTACTTATTACAATTTTGTGCTGTTATACTGATGTCCACATTACAGAAACGGTTCTTACGGAAGACCAGCGTGAGCTGTCCTGTCCCAGCAGCTTGCATAATGCTGGTAAGGACCGTTTTGCAGCGACAAACATACATAAAGTAATTAAGTAGGATCTTTGATAACTTAGTTTGTGTTTAATTATGTTTGTGTTTATTATATATGTTTTTGTTGCAAATCAATTTATTTTCTTTCCTTCTTTCTTAGAAGAGAGTGGGGGAGAGTACCTGTAGGGCCGCGAACAGAAGCATCTCCTCCTCAGTGCAGTGCACCTCCTGGTTGAGGATCTGCCAGCGCGCCTGCTGGTACAGCTGGTTGAGGCGCGGCGCGTCCTGCTGCCGCGGCGTCAGGTCGAAGAATGAATAGAACTTGAAGCGGAGCTGGAGGGTGTCCAACTCTCGCACGTATTGCTCCATTATGGAGAGGGATGAGTCTAGCCAACTGTGGAAGGGGAGATAAGTTTTAGTTCTCGATCCGCAAGTTCCTTATATTCTTAATTTCATTTATAATAAGAATACAAACGAAACGATTATAGAAAATGGCCACGCTTAACAGGCGGGCTGGTTTTATTGATACCAAGTTTATCAGATCAGATATCTAGTACCCGTAACTGAAGCCTCAAGCTTACCACGGGGCTAGATGTTGCTGTGTGATTTGTCCGGCAATATTTATTTATTTATCCTGGACTCTACGATTAGAAATCACATTAAAACATAAGAGCGCCTCTTTTTTGATTTGGTCATAGAAAAGACAGCGTTAAAAAATTTTAAATAGTCAAACTTAGAATGAAATGATTCGTAACATATCTTGTTTATTGGTCAAAAATAAATCGCAAACGATTTTCGCATTCGCTGTAATGTCAAGGTCACTTTATGCGCAGCTGTATAAACATTGCGAAATGACACATAAATGCCAGTAAATTAGCGTGGAGAATAATATAAAAACTAAAGTAATAAGGTAGTTATATGGTAGTTACAGAACGTAGGTATAATTCATTCTCTCATTCATTCATTATCAGTCTCTTTAGTAGAATTTATAATAAGAATACAAATGAATACGATTATAGAAAATGGCCAGGCTTAATAAGCGGGCTGGTAGGTATTTAGGATTCCAAGTATATCAGATCAGTAGTAACTGAAGCTTCAAGTTTACCACGGGCCTATTGCTGTGTGAATTGTCTGTCATCAAACCTATGCATCGCTTGAAGCATAACTGTGTGTGTGTATCTGTTGAGGGATAGAATACTCACCCAACATTCATCCTAGCCCGCTCCATCAGTGATTTAGGAGTGAGGAGTGACTCTCTCGACTGGCTATCCAGCTGCATGGGAGAGTCAGCCAGAGAGAGTTCCGCGAGAGAGTCCAGTGCGTCCATGGAGACCGCTCGAGGTGGGGTTCCGCAGTAGCCGCCGTCGCTGGAACCGTCGCTCTGTGTGCTGTAGATCTGGTTTCCGTAGCGGCGAAGGGTTCCGTTCTGAAATTAATAAAAAAAAATACAATATAAAAATATTAAATGTTTATTTGATAACTACAAGTAATTAAATGTAACATTTATTGAGATTTTTTAAGTTAAATAAAACCTGCGTTAGAATCACCCATCTGTCTTGTACCTTTGTAAACATTTAAATGACTGTATTTAATTCCTATATTGTATTTACTTAAGTTTGTACTGTACCTGTCGAAATATATGAAAATGTAAAAAAAATGTAGGAAAACCTCCGAAAATTAATAAATAAAATCTTTTTCAGTCATGCAACTGCAACTGAGCGATTTAAAACCATGCAATCCGTCGAACAGGAAGAAATGCTTGCAAAACTATAAAAATCCTAAATAACAACCGTTATACAGTAACCGCTATATCATTAATATAAATAATATTATCTTTCAAAATGTGAAGACCTCGTTATTTCTGATCAGTTGCCTAAATTCAAAAGATCTTTATATCAAATATTACTACCAAGATCTAACCAATTACCCCAAGCCTGAATAACCTTTTTATTTAATTTCTTTTTTTTTATTTTTATAATGATTAAAGTTTCTAGGTGTTGCCACAAATTCTTAAGAACTTGTAGGTTTACTCTTTCATGAATCTTGATTATATAAAATAATTATTTTCATTTTATTTTTATATTAAGTTATTTTTAAGTTTTTATCTAGTTAGTTTTTTTTTAACCATAAGTTTAGTTATAAGTCTCAGCCATAAAATTGTCTAACAATAATGTGCACGCTGTGGCCCCCTGTAATTGAAAGAACATAAGTTTCGAAGACCTTGTGAATAATGTTTAGAATATAAATCAATGTATCTTTTGTTGGGAGTCCTTAAAATAAATAAATAAATAAATAAGTATAACATTACTGATTCCATCCCATCAAGATATTTACAAGCTCAGGCTAGTTGCAAGAAGCGTGCCTTTAATCATAATAGTAACTGAAAACATGGCACAAACACAGGATGCTAGTGTTTCCACTCCGTCAATAAGCAACTGTTATACAAAATTCTGTTCAACTATCAACACTTCTTTTGAAAACTAGAGTTTAAACAAGCATTTTGTATGACACTCGTACAAATTTACGGGTACGTACGGGTTTGGATGATTGCAGCCAGCAACCATACGAAATAGTTTAATACAATTTTAGAATAGTGAATAAAATAGGTTTTAGGATAGTAAATTTTGCTTTTATTATTTCCTCGCTAAGATTGAACGTATATTTTGTATGATTCTGCACAAAATCTAACTATCTAAAGAAAATCTGATTAATATTACTTTTTTACGTTATCTACATAATTAATATAGCCTTCCTCGATAAATGTACTATCGAACACTGAAATAATATTTCAAATCGGACCAGTGGTTCTTGAGATTAGCGCGTTCAAACAAACCAACAACTTCAGCTTTGTAATATTATATAGTATAGATGTATAATAAACTATAGAGCTGAGATTAATTCAAATACTGTAATTAAATTACTTATTATATTATACTAAACTCGAGTTATTAACTCAGTAGGTATTTTATAGGTTTATGTAGGCTAAGAAAATCTAACTATTAATCTTTGTCATAGGGAAAATAGTTAAGTTTTAAATATATTTTAATAGGGAAACTGGTACTATATGCGGATAAGGAAAACAACTAACTTTATTTTAGATTTTTTGGTTATAACAACGGGATTTTCCGGAATAAACGGTTTACCTGTTGTGAGGCCACAGGAGTAGCGGACAATGACCGAGGCGGCGGCGGCGTGGCCGGATGTCCGTTCGACCTATCCAGGCTATTGGAGGACCCCCTTGTGGCTCCGATAAATGTGTTAGTGTCCGGCCCCTGGTTCGGCTTTATCCGCTTCGCTTCCTTCAGGTTTTGGTAGTTCTGCTTCAGGTGAGATTGCTCGAGAGGGTAACAAAGTGAGAGTTCTTCGGGATGTCTTATACCTGGTGGAAGAATTAAAGCGTCACTACAAAAAAAATCAATCTAAAATATATTCGTTTTTCAGTGTCGTTCTGTGTACCTCTATCTATTCATGTACATTATATTAAGTATATCAGAAATATAGCACCCGTTACACAGGCTTAGAGCTTATCACGGGGCTAGATGTTGCTCGGTGAATTGTCCAGCAATATTTATTAATGTTCCGTTCTTTTAACGTTGATCATATAATATTATTAAAACCAGTGAAATAGCTACTGGCACGTATAAAATAGTTTCTTACAATCGAAACACGTCGCCGTTAAGTTGAAGAGGCCCTCAATCTTAACTTTTACGAGAAGCCCAACATTTGTTGTAACTGCCAATAAAATTGATACGAGTAGGAGGTGAGCATACAGATTCCTTCATAACCATGTTCAATGAAGTCGTAAAGATAGCAAAATGCCGTGAATCGATAATCCAGTGAGGGAGCAATGAGCTATTTTATAACCATAATCCGTATGTATAGTAAATTTTCTATCTATGTAAGTAGGGCTATATGTTGCTGTGTGAATTGTCCAGCAATATTTATTTTATATTTATATTATATTAAGTATATCAGAAATCAAGCTTCGAGCTTACCACGGGTCTGTTGCTGTGTGTGAAGTGTCCAACAATTTAAAATAAAATGTAAAAACTTACCAAGACTTTTACAAAGATGAATAACAGCTTTGAAGGTGTCAATTGAGAAGTCGATCTTGCAGTCGATATACCGTAGGTCTGGCAGCTGGATCCTGATGGGTTTGTGCATGGGCGTGAAGTGGAGCGCGGCGTCTGCGTGGACGCTGTACTGGTCCAGGGTGTGCTTGGGCCGTGACAGCCATTTGTTGCGAGTGGGCCACCAGAGGGCGTGGTCTGACCAGTCTTTTTTGAATTCTGGAAGAGGAAAGACTGAGTTAGCTATGTTTTTTATCAAAGCAGACTGAGGCAAGCCGGGTAAAGCTTCGCCAGCTAGACAGATTTGATTCGATTCCCGCCCCTGAACTAATATTTGTACGTTCTGCAGTTATTTGCTCTGGAGGTTTTCTACGTATATTAAAAGATTTATTTCTATGTAGTGAATATTCTGTTTTTAATTCGATGCATGGATATTTTATTATTCTTGAAAGTTAAAAGTTTCTTATATCAAAAAGATGTAACATAGAACCACCGACATAAAGTTATACCAAAAACTCATTAAATCATGTAAACTTTAACATTGAAAGGAATATAATCAACGACATTTTATGGATCAACAAATCCCATCCATCAAAATATACCTGATTAATAGCTCTATCAAACTTTTGTAAACATCCAAATAGCACGTTTTAGGCGCCCCAACGTCACGGTTTCACGTCACGCACTCACAATTTACAATAGGTGCTTTAAGTGAAACAAAAAGTCACCGTTATGCCGTGATGACTTGACACGGTAAAAATTAAGCAAGCTACATTATGAGTTTATGACGTCACCGGGGTATAATTATGGTCTCTCTCTTGTGATGTAAATCCGCGAGTACCGAGTTACAATTTTTTATTGTTGAAAAGAAAGAAATTGTTTATTTGTGTATCATATGTTTTACAACTATACATATAAGAATACAATAGTTATTTATTATACCTAATTAAATAATAATACAAAAAGATTACTTTACAATTATTTTACCTCAAATGCAATAGGCCGGGATCCGTAGTACATGGAAATCAAGTGATTACTAACAAGCTAATTTTTGGTGAGTAGCTTCGTTTCGATGAGACGACTAAAAATATCCTATACCCAAATCTCGATTGTGGTAGCTAACAGAGATATCAAGGATTAAAAAAATCAAGGATGTAAAACCGGGATGACGGACCACGAAATTTGTCGGACAATATGTCCGTTAGATTTTATATATATTAATTAAGTATACAACAAAAAATCAGCTGGTTAGTAATCATAGTAATCATTTAAATTGACCTCGTTTTCGATACATTTTCGAAATGGCGGACTCTTTGATCAAACCATAGGTTTTGTAGGACAAACATGTTTTTATATAATTTAGATGATTATCTTGAGATATAACATATTGTCCTACAAATTTCGTGGTCCGTTATCCCAGTTTTACATCCTTGATTTTTTTAATCCTTGATATCTCTGTTAGCTACCACAATCGAGAGTTGGGTATAGGATATCTTTGGACGTCTCATCGAAACGATGCTACTCACCAAAAATTAGCTTGTTAGTAATCACTTGATTTCCATGTACTACGGATCCCTGACTACAACACATTACAAACAACAAATAATATTTTATTATTACAATTACTTCCATTGACGCATTAATCATCATGAATGCCACAATATTCAAGGTAAAATAAAATCTGGTTGCATGTTTTTGCATTGCGAATAAAATATTTCCTTGAAATACAGTCGTTCTTTCAGGAACTTGATAATTATTTAGAAGTTCCGTGTGCCAAGTTATGTTGGTTATTCGAAATCGTGATCATTTGCTTTGCTCCTTAGAATGAGTCACGCTAAGCTGGTTAAAGCAGTGCTACTCAGAATCAACTGTAACATCTAATTATGTACCACACACACAGGCAACTCACAACATAATAGGAGTATAAGTTAGCTTTATAGTATGGCTGAATGCAAGGGTTGAGATGAATATAACAAAATATCACGATTTAAGTCACGATACAGGGTCCTTATTGTTTTACTGCCAATGTGAATAGTGTTGTAAATAAATTGTGAAGCTGAATCTCTCTCAAATGAATGCAACCAATATAAATATTAAATAATAAATAAAAATTAAACTAAAATAATAATAGAGAAGCTAGGAGGAATTGCCATGCTAGGCTGTGGCAGTCACAGAGTCTTAGTTTAAGCAGTCTTTCTATAGACAGACAAAACTTAAAATCTTCGCGGCCTTTTCCATACCTAGTATTCTTAGTCTTTGCTTTTAGTATATTGTAACACACATACGCATAAACCGTTATGATTTTAGTGGTGAACCAGGCTATTGATATCATCATAAACCTTTTTGGGAAACCATAAGATTCATAAGGTCATCAATTTTTCATCTCTTTTGCACAACAGCCAAAGATATACCCCCTTCTCTCTTATACGGTCGAGTAATACGGTTGTGAATGGTCTTTAGTTATGAGTCATCGACGTTTCTAGTAGAAAAAACACGTTCACTAGTCAGATGTGATGAAACATCAAGATGATTAATTGTAACGGTCAATAATTGATCCAATAACTGACCGGTTTTCCTGTTTACCATACATTGTTTTTGTGGTTAGAAACCGGACCAGTCAGATTTAGCTGAATGGTTAACGTAAGGTAAATGCATGATGCACAAATAACGAATAAACAACTGATATGCAGTAAATGAGTAACAAAAAATAAATTGTGGTATAGCATGCTATTTGCTTATAGCTTAAAGATTTAGTCCCTGAAATAGCTAACTTTCTTTAGCGAGAAAACAATAAGAGCAAAGGTGAGAGAGAATGTAAAAGTGCAGATACTATCTTACAGATAGTAAGTAGATACCTTATAGAAAACAAAGATAACAACACGTGCAGTTCAGTGATGATGACATACGATACACAAAACAAACAAAACGTAAGACAAGCACTACAGTAATAAAAGCAGATCCGACCACCAACGTACTTTTGTGAAACTATATAAGATCACCCACGGGATTTTTTGAGGTCATAAATGTTATGATGACTATTCGTGTCTTGAATCGGTGAATCGAAGAAACAAAAATCTTTCGCTATGATCGATGCAAGTATTGATGTATGCTGTAACTGCTGTACAAATGTAGAGCTATACTGGATTTATGAAATTTAACTTTTACGAGTAAATTTGTGTTCTCAACGAAACAAATAGTAGTAAAATTAGTATACTCCTTAGGGTTTCCTGCACATGCGACACTGATTCTTCAAAATGTATTGCAACAGGAAATTATACATTTAATGCAAAATTTCGTAACCGCATCTCTCGCATACCGGACTGTATGAAATTATGTTGTCGATACTCCATATTTATAATTTACCACTGAATACAGGCATTTCAATAACCCTTTATCTTTTAATGACACACTCCGCTGTTTCGTAAACCGTAAACATTGTACAAAAATACAGCATCCCAGAATTGGCAGACAGCCTCATAAATGATTTAAACAAATTCTCAGTACTATAATTGCAGATTACGTCATGGCATCGATGCGGCGGTTTCGCTGATTACTTTGAGACCGAGAGCGCGATAATGATGACCTTATAACCTAAGAGCCCGTGATGGCCAGACCTTCCTTTAATTCACAAGCGTGAAAATTCTTTCATGTGTATGTCTAACATAGGTAAGAATAACCCCCAAACATGAAACCTGGATCGTGGTTCCTTTGGGAGATAACAGGTAAAAGGTTGTTATCTCCCAAAGGAACCGCGATCCAGGTTTCATGTTTGGGGGTTATTCTTACCTATGTTAGACATACACATGAAAGAATTTTCACGCTTGTGAATTAAAGGAAGGTCTGGCCATCACAGGCTCTTGGTCCATTACAACATACGTTAAATTATAAAAATTATATACCTACTTTATATAACCTTCTCAAAAATGATATTCCAAAAATACCTGTATATTACATTGTAAATGCCACAAGATAATCAGTTCACAGGTAGAGTAAAAAAAACATTAGTAATAGTGTTGGCCCTAGTATGACTCATGTAGGTAGTGAATATGGTAGGTTATCGAACCACCCATCCCAGACCGCTGACTCATACGAACAAATGATAGCAATATTATAATATTATTATAATACACGTACAATATAAGTTGCATCTGCAAAAATACAGTAAGGTCAGAAGGATTTATGAGCAGCTCGTAATAAAAACTTCAAGGTTGATGTTTTGAGCACGTGGGCTTCTGTTTATAAATTCCACACTGGCAACCAATCTATTATCTTAAATTAAATTACCTAATGGCATAGAGGATTAGATATAGATAAGCGTAAGAGATAGCTGCAAATAAACAGAGATTGTAACTTTTATCGAAGTACCTGATAAATATGACGGTTAGAAAATGTATGAATTTCTATTCATGTGAAATATGTTACCTTATAACTCTAGAAGAAAAATAATCGTGTATTACAGAAACAAGAATACGAACGAATAACTACTTACAATAGGAAGGTAAGTAAGAACAACAAGGTGTAAATCAATCGGACTTAACATCTATTTGAAATGCAACTGCGCATGTTCATATTACATCTATACTCTAACAACCAAGATGAATTTTATGATCTTAGTCTGATCACAACAAACAATTAACGCGAATACACGAAATCAAGGAATAATAAAAACAACCACTCGATGCGAAGTCGCAAAATATGTACCTATGTCTATGTACCCTGTACTAAACCTGCACCTGTACTGAAGTGATCATCATTTTAAAATCACGAATGATGACAGTTAACCATCAACCTAATTGTCATACCGTGGCTGCACCTGCTCAAATGAATTAACCCCTACACCAATCAAAGTCCGAGCGATGCATTTTGTCGAGGTTCCGTCACTAATCTTATATTTATCGTGTTTATGTCAGCATAATGTTATTGTGATGATAATTTTATTTTGGTTACACCACCAGAGAAAGACATTTATTAAATAAACATAAATATAAATAGCTTTATCCGTTTCGCGCGTAGGTTTATCTGAATCGTGTTTTTCGATAAATGTGCACTGAAATAAAGTATAGAGTAGAGACTAAAACCACTTCCAACACAAAATATAAATACTGTAAGATATTCCAATAAGAACGACTTGAGACTGATGGCGAATGTTTTAAACTAATAACTTTTACTTAAATAATTTATTGGCAATGTTATTATCGATTAAACTTTCAAATTGATAGATACTTAATCGAAGTCGTGTTCGAATATTCATTTAAAATCTATCCATAAAATACAGCCTTAACCTATAGAAGTCATGTTTTGTGCTTAGCAGACTTTCATCTGAAGAGACAGGTAGCGAAAGACGACGCGCAGTTGTCAACACATTATAATCTCGTCTCGACAGCGTCGGAGGCGCCGTCTGGCGACAGAAATAAACAAAGCTGGCCCACATAACTGTCGATAACGACTAAATTTATGAGAATAGTTCTTACAATTGGAAACTCTTGCAACAATGCTTCAAAAATAAGTTATGGATATGGGAGCGGAGTAAATCAGAGTTTCGAGAAAGGTGGATCAAAGTTCATTGGACTAAATCGTTTTTTTTTTGTTTAAATTAATCTCATCATGCTTGAGGACACAATATCGAATTATGAAGAAAAAAAATAAGCTACGTTGTTGACTCATTATCATGATTGAATGATTAAACAACTTTAATTTTGAATTTTAATCAAGCTTCTATAAGTATTTTTTATTAATAATTCAGCAAACGCCGTTAATTATAGAAATATAATTTCTGATAATTGCTATTTTACAGAATATTCTATTGTTTCTATTTAAAACAATACCGACCTTATAAGCCAGCGAATAAGTCTCGCTATAAAACCGTAGTGCCTCAACATTGACCACAATCGCCCGTATATGGACCACAGCATTCAAACGGAATAAATTTATGCGAACCTTGACGGTTGAGTTGAATACGCTTAAAACTCAATCATTAAAATTTTTGTTACCAGACAAACAAGCGTTTTTCTATAACATTGAACACAGAAAATGTGTTTTGAAAAATAAACAGTTTAAAATGGTAAACGATCGTAAAGCATTTGTAATGTACTTACAACGATCTTATCAGTGTAGATGTTTATCAAGAAATGCAAACGTGGAATTACAATCAATTACAGGCTGTCGCAGTCAATTTAAATATACGTCTTTTTGTTGCAGTTGGGTCTAGTCTAGCTAGCTACTAGCGCTTCTCTTTACAACACTATACTTGTCTCTAACAATGGTATTTTAGAAGCTAGCTATTTCTCTTTTCTAGAAATCGCAATACGTGATGTGGCTAACAAAATCTTGAAAGCTGCGGATGCCAAACATGTCCAGCCAAGTTCTTTAACATCGAATATGGTCATAGACTCTGTAGGAATGGCTACTTGCTGAGCTGCCTCTGGTTCGGTGGCTTTAATAACGAGAACTTATACGCGCCAAAGAGATATCTTTATAATGGCTAGATTATGCCGGTCTTTAGATATATAGAATTTGTTATAGAATGATTTGATATGGTCAAGTTATGACAAGGTTTGAGATGTATTTAATAAATCCTTTATATAACAATATCATATCGTCGCTGTCGAGCGAGAAGTCACTAATTGCAAAAACCGTGTTCCGAGATAAACGCGTTTTAAGATTTTTTTTGTCTTTAAGCCGTAATATCTCTGTAACGCAAATAGATAGCAAATATGTTTCTTTGAGGAAATTATGGCAAATTTATCCCATTAATAAGATTTTCAATAATATTTTAAATAACCATATTAAGTGAGTAATTATAACAAAATCTTTGAAAAAAGAGCAGTTAATGACTTTTGCCAAACACTGCAAACAGATATTATGTAAACATTCTGTTGAGTTAGTGATTTATTCATGCAACTAATTTAATAATGTTAACTGTGATTTGAGCGTGATTATGACCAAATATAAGTGTTTTTCACTAATTATGAAAAATTAATTAAACTCTTTTATAGGAGATGATAACGCAGCGTCGGACGTCCACCAACAAGGTGGACAGATGATCTTATAAAGGCTACCGGTTCACGGTGGATGCAAGTTGCATGCGACCGTAATACCTGGAAGTCATATAGGGAGGCCTATGTCCAGCAGTGGACGTCCAATGGCTGAAATGATGATGATGATAGTAGATGACGATAAAAGGATAAGCGTGTTTTAACACTATTATGAAAACTAGTTAGCAGTGAAGATTATTATTTAATTATATTATTTTGATTAAAAAGAATAAGATTTCATCAAATAACAATTATCATCATTTAAATAAAATTAACTTTAAATACAAGTATGGTTTAAACACTATTATAAAACTAACAACGAACATTACAAATAATAAATTTGTTAAAAACAATCATCATTATTTAAACCATCAACACACACATACGTTAAAATACAATAAATATAACTTAATCTTGCAAAGACAGCATAAAAAAATTATATAGTTAGCTATAGACTCGTATGTCAATGTTTATTTTACATAAGATCTAATATTCCTGTTCTGCATTTCTTCTCAAGTGTCTAGTTCGGAAAGCGGTTCTGCATTGTCTTTTATTACTTCGAACCATGAGTAAAATTCAATAGGAATTATGTCAGTTCAGTATAGGTTGATAAAATATTCCATAACAACCATAATAGTGAATAATGTCGATAATACAGAAAAAGAAACAAGGAATAAGTGATAAGAACTGACCAAAAACGAATGATTCTTTCTTAAAAATACGATGGGCAAAGGACAAGAAACATTTTATAAACCTATACTGATCTAATATTATTATTCCTGTTGAATTTCACTCATTGATCAATTAATTCTAATTTACTATAAAAATATCGTTAAGAGTGTCTACTAGCTAAATTAATAATGCTGCCTTTCTAAGGTATTTTTATAATATTGATTGTGTTTTAACGTATGTAGGGTAAAGATGATTTAATGTTATTTTTTATGAAAGCTTATTATTTGTAATAATGTTCGTTGTTAGTTATACAAGGTATACCAAAAAGGGTATATGAAGCCGAGGCGTGCGTGTTGACCGCAGCAAACAAAATACAACCCCGAAAAAAGATTTCAAAAAAACGCATTTTCAGATTTTCATAAAAAATTACACCTTCGGTATGTTTACAACGCGTTGACAACCCTAGAATGGATACTCACAAGCAAAGGTCATCTAAGTTCATTCATCTAAGTGGTTCACTATGATTCTAATAGATGGCGGTATGATGAGAAATAAGTTTTATGAAATCGATAACACAATAAAGCCTAAGTCTAGTGTTATTATTGCAATTTGCAATAGAACTCATAAATTATTAAATACGTAACTTTATAATACAAATTGTATTTATTTACCCGACATCTTGTGGAAAATTATGCAACTTATTTCAATTTAATATTAAATTCTGTAGCACTGCGCTTAAAATAGTTACCTATACCTACTAGGTATGCAGAATTCTACGTAGGTAATTTATTTGATCACAATTTTAATTAACTAAAATACCTCATCATGTCAGCCGTAGGACGCCCACTGCTGGACAAGGGAGGCCCTTAATGATGAGCTACTTTGAGCCTGTTCATGAGGCCGATGGTGAAGCACCACGTTTCGGATCCATATCTCATCACTGGCAACACACACTGGTCACTCGCCTGAACTAAAATACCTATTTTACAAACTTACTAAACACATTCAATGTAAGCTTTGAGCTAACCGCTCCTGTCCTTATGTTAATTGGACGTACCTACTCTTTCGCACTTGTGTACATTAAAAATGAGCTGGATGCTTGTCCTCGAGCTTTGCTGTAGCACATCAATCACATTGTTCGTACGTACCTACTCTCTCACACTAAACATAATTATGTACAACACAAAACACTAAAGTAGGTACATGTCCAGGTAGGTAGGTACGTTAGTAAAGTTAACAGGTTAGGAAATCTACACACGAAACACAAACTCACGACACGTACCTATTCAGTCTAGTAATCGACTCCAACTAAATAAAAAATTGATCAAAACATTTCTAGCAGAAAAATGAAAACATTGAAATCCCTTTGCATTGTCCGACAATCCTACTACTGAGACGCGACTATCGCACATATGACTACTGACATAAGGTTCAAATTCCTATTACAGTGTAGTAAGATACGTCCGTTTCTACAAACCCCGCCTCAAACTACCGACAAAGTAAGCCGAAGCTTCTATGTGTGGCCGACGCTTCTATGTGTGGCTAGCGGTGCTTCTATGTTTGGCAGGCGGCGCCCTTTGTAATTTTGGTGCAAAAATAATCATGGTTCAGTACAATTATTTTTTATTGATTAGTAGTTAATAATCAATTTTATTTATTAATAAAATAGTTGAAGGCGTGGAAGTATTTATTATTAGCTATTAATCAGATATTTCCTTCATTTAATATTCGTTATTATGTAGGTATGTATTTAATATTCTAAACTTTTGGATTATTCAATGTGTTTACGGAACCCGAATATGTATTTGCCTATTTAGGTATTAGTGAAGAATGTTTATTCAGTCTCGTGATTTGAGCCGCGCGATAATGATGTACGACAATAACATCTATTACGACATGGTGATGTGTGTTGGTGCAGCCGACCGTAACCTTATGGAGGCGAGGAGACGGTATGCGGAGGAGTATCCTCATAGGAATCTCCCTTCCTATGGGTGCTTCGCTCGCCTCGTCAACCGACTCCACACAACAGGGTCGTTTCACCAAACGGCCAGTGAAGGACGACCCAGGGTATCCTCGGCCCAAGAAGAGGAAGCTGTGCTTGACTACTTCCAGGAGGATCCGAGAAGAAGCACGCGGAGAGCCGCTCGGGCTTTAAACTTACCGACTATGCGTGTATGGCGGGTTTTAAACCGCGATGGTCAGCACCCGTACCACTATAGGAAGACGCAGGAGTTAACGCCCGCGGATTACGGCCCGCGTATGGAGTTCTCCAGGTGGCTGGTGGAGCGGGAACAGGCAAACCAAAACTGGGGCGCCACTGTGCTGTGGAGTGACGAGGCTACCTTTACGAGGAGTGGCATGCCGAACTGCCATAATGACCACGTCTGGGCTCACGAAAATCCTCACGCCTCGTCACAATCCAATTTCCAGCACAGGTGGTCAGTGAATGTTTGGGCAGGGCTCATTGATGACCAAATCATTGGGCCCTTCTTCATTTGTGATCGCCTCAACGGGGAGAGGTACCTGGAACTCCTCAGAGGTGAAGTAGAAGAGCGCCTTGAAGACTTACCACTGGCGTCCTATTACAACGTAGTCTTCCAGCAAGATGGAGCCCCGGCACACTTCGCGCGGTGTGTGAGGGATTACTTGGATGCACGCTTCTCCTCATGGATTGGACGCGGCGGTACCATTGCCTGGCCACCTCGCTCTCCAGATTTAACCCCACTCGATTTCTTCCTGTGGGGCTATCTCAAGGGCGTGGTGTATGCTACTGAGTGCGACACTGCCGAAGAGATGAAGAGGAGAGTGATTGAAGCTTGTATCAGCCTTACTCCTGGCATGATCCGCCGAGTGACGCGCTCTGTGGTGAAGCGAGCTAGAACGTGCATCCAAATGGGCGGGCACCACATTGAACCACACTACGTTGGTTAGGTACCATTTTGGTGGTCAGTTATCAACAAAATTAGATATGTGTACCTACTTACCTACCTACTTCATCAGTGATAAACAAATAGTTGTAAAAATGTGTTAGTGGCTTTGTGATTGTGATGTGAACTGTGATGTGACTGATGTGTTCTAGAAATGTGCGTGAATTGGATTCCAAGTTCCAACATACCGCTAGAGGTAAGTAACTTTAAATGTAGATTTTAGCATTGATACATAGCAGGCCCTACAAGGTATGTACTTACATACTTACCTGTTACTGACGAAGTCTTAAATTGATAGATAAAAGGTATTTAGTAATTAAAATTGTGATTAATGAAATAATCTACGTAGAATTTTGCGTAAAAACTATTTTTAACCCAGTGTGATTTAACACAGAATAAAATTGGTAACTAGTTGATATTGATTATGCTCTTCTAAAATATTTTAAGAACTTATTAAGCCTAAATCCATATTATCTAGACCTAGAAAGTATGAATTATTTATGTATAAAATAGTTCACCAACAGTAATTTTACTATGAGTTAGAAAGTAATTTGATAAAGCTTATATCGGACCATATTGCCATCTGTTATGAATTTTAGTGAACTAAGTAGCTAAGCGTATTCGTTGGGTGTGAGTGTGAGTGAGACGGAGCTAGTCCAGTGATTAATGAATGAGACAGCTTTCATTCATTCGTATTCGCATTGTATCTAGGGTTGTCACGTTTTTAAAAAACATTCGAATATAATTTTTCTAAAAATAATTAAAAGTGCGTCTTTTTGAAATCTTTTTTCGGAGTTGTATTTTGTTCGCTGCGGTCAATCCACACCCCTCGGCTTCATATACCCTTTATGATACACGGTGTATATTTATAAACCTTTGTAGTTTCTGGGTGTTATTAGATATTATAATTATCTTGAATAATTTGTTATTGATGCTAAATAAATAATAATAGTGTTAAAACATTGTTGTTAGGTACCTATTCCGTATTGGAAGATAAATTTAATGTATTTTTACCTTGACACACATAATGGTGGTATTAAGTAGTGAAAAACATTAACATAAGGTTATACTTTTGCTCAAATCACAGTAGGTACACATTACATGGATAAATGTGCCAGGTGTTTTACAAAGTCTATCAAAAATATATAATATTGCTTAAATATTTGCGTGAGTTATTGGTATTTTATTGATATAAAAAACGTTACCTTAATGAATTTATAATGTACAGTGATGGAAATAATAAATAATCAAATAACAATACATAATTACTGTAAATTTTGTAATTCTTGATTTCACATAAAGTGCGTTAGTTATTTTTGATCATCCAAAAATCGCAGGATGCACGTGTTATTTCAGTATGAAGTCATTAAGATCAATTAGTCATATAAAATAGTAACAAAATTCGAGAATTTAGTTATGCACATAATAACTAAGTGCAGTTAGTGACTTGTACGCAAATGCTTATTCCTCTTCGTGGCATCGTGATGTATTAAAAAGTAACTAAGTGACCTTAGTGAGAAACGTTTGTTCTACATTTCACCAAAATATTTAAGTCTAATAATACTTAAGTGAAGTTAGTTACTTTTAATCATACAGTTTTTTGCTATTACAGGCACTTAATGATTTCTGACATTTTTATATTTTCTTAAATATATAGAAATATCATTTTTTTATTTTCTCATAAGGTAGATTATAGGTTTAAAAACACTTTGGCATCATTAAGTCATTTTGGCCAAAATGGCAATTAGTGACTTCTCGCTCGACACCGACGATATATGGTCCAACTCTCCAGATTACAAACCTGTCGAGGTTCTCTAGTTTTAATTTAATGAATGTATAAAATTATATTTATAAACCTTTGTAGTTTCTGGGTGTTATTAGATATTATAATTATCTTGAATAATTTGTTATTGATGCTAAATAAATAATAATAGTGTTAAAACATTGTTGTTAGGTACCTATTCCGTATTGGAAGATAAATTTAATGTATTTTTACCTTGACACACATAATGGTGGTATTAAGTAGTGAAAAACATTAACATAAGGTTATACTTTTGCTCAAATCACAGTAGGTACACATTACATGGATAAATGTGCCAGGTGTTTTACAAAGTCTATCAAAAATATATAATATTGCTTAAATATTTGCGTGAGTTATTGGTATTTTATTGATATAAAAAACGTTACCTTAATGAATTTATAATGTACAGTGATGGAAATAATAAATAATCAAATAACAATACATAATTACTGTAAATTTTGTAATTCTTGATTTCACATAAAGTGCGTTAGTTATTTTTGATCATCCAAAAATCGCAGGATGCACGTGTTATTTCAGTATGAAGTCATTAAGATCAATTAGTCATATAAAATAGTAACAAAATTCGAGAATTTAGTTATGCACATAATAACTAAGTGCAGTTAGTGACTTGTACGCAAATGCTTATTCCTCTTCGTGGCATCGTGATGTATTAAAAAGTAACTAAGTGACCTTAGTGAGAAACGTTTGTTCTACATTTCACCAAAATATTTAAGTCTAATAATACTTAAGTGAAGTTAGTTACTTTTAATCATACAGTTTTTTGCTATTACAGGCACTTAATGATTTCTGACATTTTTATATTTTCTTAAATATATAGAAATATCATTTTTTTATTTTCTCATAAGGTAGATTATAGGTTTAAAAACACTTTGGCATCATTAAGTCATTTTGGCCAAAATGGCAATTAGTGACTTCTCGCTCGACACCGACGATATATGGTCCAACTCTCCAGATTACAAACCTGTCGAGGTTCTCTAGTTTTAATTTAATGAATGTATAAAATTTGCAAAATAGAAAGAGATAGATAGAGATTTACTAGAGATTGCTGCCAGTCGCATTAGAATCAGTACCGCGGAAATTACGCAAATTAAAGGTTTTAAGTCGCTTTTAGAATCTGGAACACAGTACTTAAATTATGAATGCGGGCCGTCTCGCCAATTTTATTACCTTCTTGCTCTGATTTAATGCTTTTCAAAATAACCTCCAGGCCTTACAGTGATCGAGTCGATCAATTTGTATCAGCGTAAATTATTATTAATAACCGGGCCATTCGCAGAAATTATCATAACTATAGTGTCATTATGATGTAATTCCGATACTGGTATGAAAGATGGGAATACTATTGCACTTTAAGACAAGGAATCTGTTAATACATCAAATTACGTACTTAAGGCGATTGAACAAAGGCAGTTAATTGGACATACCGCGCAAATTCTGTGTCGACATTGTTAATCGACAAATGCATGTGGGTTGACCTATTTAGAAGAGGTTGGTATTGTGAATTAATAGCATATCTGACCGATGGACTGCACCTAGTTTGCAGTTTAATTTAGTAAAGTAATGAGCGTACAATCTAACAAGACCATCTTTATTGGTAGTGTTATTGCGCAAAGTTATTCAGTTAAGTGTCCAAGTATGCTAGAAACTTGTGATTCGAATGTAATTTGTAGATAATTAAAGTGTTAAAGCACGGTAATCCTGAAACTGCAGTTACAAAAGTGTAACAAACTTTAGCCATCCAAATAGTAGTTAACGCACGAATAAAGAATAAACATAAAACAGGCAAAGCAATTAAAACCACCGTTATACAAACTAATAGAATAAATCTTAAAGAAGGCCCTCGTAAAACAAACGGGGGCGCTGTCGCGATGCGCATATCTCTTTGTTTATACTCGTATTGTGGAATTTACTCAACCAATAATAACTAGGCGTAGGAACGTGTGAATGAGCTAACATTTGATTTTGGTCGCAGAAAATGTATGTATGCTACTGTGACAGTTCGCTAGGTTAAAGTCTTGTCGAACTGTGTCTAATGTGTTATTTAAGATCTTTGCGTTGTGCTATTTGAACATCCGGGAGTTAATAGAAAACCGGCTGGTATTAAAATATTTAATTTCCTGTGTTTAATTGACAATTATAGTGTGTTTTGTGGTTTCGGTCAAGGTGGATTTAAACTCAACAATAAATATAATCTTCTAAACTTCATCAATAGAACTAAGACATATTATGCACGGGTGCACCATTCGAATATCATTATTTATGAAACAACCATTCCAACGAAGAAATCTTACTACAGATTCCTAGATGTCGGTAACTTGTAGTAAGATTTCTGTTGGTTAATGGATGAAGCGCAGACGCAATACGGTTCGGCTCATGCATATAAATAGCTTCCGAGCTCCCCCATAGAAACACGTGTCTTCGTGTCAGCAGGTGAAGCGATTCAAGATTATTAACGATTATAATGTTCCCTTACACGCAATAAGTCATCATCATCGTAACTAACAATATAACCCCTCTACATCGTATGAATCTTCTCAATAGAAAGTTTATAGTTAGGTAATGGGGATTTGGTATAAACACCACGCATACCATGCTGATTGTTGATGACAGTAAGTTGGTACCTACAGTATACTGAACGACATAGCTGCCGGTCTTCTGGTATATAAATCGGAATCCCTTATTCTTCGAGATTTGACATAAAAGCGAAAGGGATTCGGTGGTAAGTACTATTCTACTATTTTCTTCCAAAGAGTTTCACTACACGGCAAGAAAATAAAATAAATCATACACACAGGATCAGATAAATCAGTCGAAACGAATCAGAATAAAACGAACTCATATGTTTCTTGGGAACATTTCGGAATGTTGGTACGTCAAGAATTCTACTGAGAAAACCGAATTAGCATAAGGAAGCATGGCGTCGGCTTCCTATATTGGATGGATAGACTATACGGCGATCCTTATTTGATGAAGAGGTATAGGTGACATAATCGTATGCGTAGGCGCACGCCCCAGGTCACCGCCCACCGCTTCCGACGCGGAGGCGGAATTACAGCACCTGATCATTGTGAAGCAATCAGCTAAAGAACTTATTTGAAGTCTAAGACTTGCCACATGGTCTAAGAAAATCACCCCTTCTCATCCTTTGGTAATACCGACTAATACATTTATATAGCAAAAGCCGAGCAGTAGCGTCATTGTTATGTTACCTACATTATAAAGCTACTACGCAACAACTACAGTCATCAATCGTGTTGATGATTCCAGTAAGTTGGAACGTAAGCAAAGTGATGATACCAAATCCCTCAAGACATTTTAATTTGTATTTGAAAGACACATGCCTTGATTCGTACCACAATCAAGTTAAATACATTTTTATTTATTAACAAGAAACTCAAACGCGGAAATTGTTTACCTCTAGCGCAACGCAAGGTCTAATCAAACCTAGTCGTACTTCTAAACCCCACAATTGATATTGACGATGATTGAAGCGCTGATTGATGAAAATAAACATAACTGTGGGTGTTCACTCACTAGAGTCAACACAAATGCGTTCCACATTCATTATTTGTAATTGACTCTTGCATCACTGACGAAAAGCGAGGAAGGCAAACGGCTGAAACAATACAAGACGATGCATATATTATGTTACATAAGCGTCTAACTTTAAAGATAAATAATGTAAGACGACCTTTATTCGATTGCTTAAATTCAAATAGGTAAAATGAATTAACGAATAAATTGAATTTGTTTGTTAGTGCATATAAAGAAGATATAAAGATGACAATCATGACCTATAGCAGATAACATGTTTGATAAATGAAGGATATCAGCAGAACACTCAAGGATAGACTAAAAAATTGTCATAAATGCAATTTGCTTTAAAATTAAAAGTGTTTTTACGCAAAGTTCTCTCAAGAAAAATATAAGCATAAAACTATTTCAGATACAAGAATGTTTATGCGCGTTAGTCTAACTATATTAACTAGAACAGTCAATCTTCATACGGCTGTTCGGTTACTCATTGTTGCTGTTAGATAAGGCGAACCTTCGTCATCTAACACGCATGCCATGCATTATTCCTTATAAGGAGATTTCATTTAACCTTACGATAATAATATAACCAATTAAATCCGTATTTCCTTATAATGTCTAGTTGCTAGTTGATTGCATATAAAAGTAAATTTTATGTGGCTGAAGATTATTCTTAAGAATTAACTTTATATTTTTTGTTGTATATATTTTCTTCTTCTTTAATGCCTAATGCCTAAAAAGGCATAAAAATGTATTTTATGAAATTTTCATGGACCATCCTTATAAAATAAACAAACATTGTTTGAATAAAGAAGCTCGTAACAATAGTCCTTGCAGTGTTGCAACTGAATGCATTCAATTGTAATCTCACTCCCTCTATCATTTGACCCAATGATATATGGCAATTTAAATTCCACAAATGATAAGTTATAGCACTCATAAGTATCTCTACATTCTGAGATCAAAGGTAGAGATATGTGGGGCGTAGCGACACACACACATTAAGGTGCATTTGAAGTTTCTACGGCTATGTAGAAATAACTATTAACATATAGGTTTTGACATGGAAATTAGATAAACTCAGTCATAGAAGATTATTTTATAACATTTCCTGTATAGTCATTGATAGTTTTGCATGTTAGTTGGCGATTAAACGAATCGCCATATATTTCCGGAAGCTCTGGCTAGATAACTACGCCAAAACAACAATTGATTCTGACAAACACGTTGCGCAAACTGTATAAATAAAATAAGTGAAGACAATAATCCTACGTTAACCAATAAGGTTTTCAGAAGGTTAAGTTCCAAAAGATCCATATAAGTAGTGAGGTAAACGCACCAACCGCTTGAAGGTGACGCGCGTACCACGTTTGAAGTAATTGAGTTAATAAACTACAGTTCATTGCTACTCTTATAGCAAGGCAATTGTCTCATTAAGAAGGTTAAGCAAAAGAATAAAACCTTTTTGAGAAGCCGATTTGTCCAATCATTGAAATTGACCTAGATCCGGGGTAGTAGTGCAGCCCACGACTAATTGCAACAGGTTATTCTAATTACATACCTACGCGCATACCAATCCAATCGAAGAACACAAAATAACAAAGAAATTACTAATCACACTACCAGTTAAAATATTTATTTAAGTATATTTATTTTTGTAACAATAAACACATCTTAATATATAAAAAACAATTGCAGTTCGTTAGACTCGCTAAAACTCGAGACCTGGTGGGCCGATATAGTAGTAGTCCAGGGAAGGTTTAAAAGGTGAGAAATTTATAGAAAGCCGCGGGAAGGTAGAAGAAATAATTATAGTGCCAGGATGGCAGTCTAATATAACAGAAGCCGTTATTGCAGCTTTGCGTGATCAAGTTACATCTGTCTGGGGAATGCATAACGTGCGACCATAATATAAACTACAAAGCTCACACGAAATGTCATTAACTAAACATTATGTCTTTAAAAACAAAATAGACGAAAAATTTATTATAAAACAATCTAAATAATGACTCTACAGAGTCTACTAAACTAAGCCTATCTGCTATCTGTGAAATAGTCCGTATATAACAATGCGTGGTCGGTTTGGTGATCTAACAAAAAATCACCCACACGGAGCATAAGGGCCAAAAAGGAATGTCCATTCATTGATCGTTTTTCATTGACAAACCACAGCTGTTCTTATAGTAGCGTTTCGGATCGGATAGCACTATTCGAGATTAGATAAGTCGTATTGCTTTATTCACCTTGGATTGTAAACTTTCCTTTTGGTTGTAAAGGGTGACATCCAAATTTATAATACCACTTTATCGTCGAACAAGTTTAGCTTTGGACTAATACATTATGCTGTACCAGAAGATATACATTACATACTCGTTCAATAAGGATGGTCTTATGACAGAAAGCTCTCATTGCGAGTACACTGAGCAAAAACAAGATCAGTACATCGCCATGGTCAGATATATCGAGTTAACGTAACAAGATATGGAACAAGACATCTGTGCCGAGTTATCATGCCTTGATACAATATTTCACGCATGGTCGTACACCATTTCAAACTAAATAGGTGGTCTTATACCATTATCTCCATTACCTCGCTATTTGTTTTCATTATGTTCAACAGCGAGTCGAGTTTTATCAGGTTATCGCTTATTCAATTAGAACAAATTTGTTTCTCGATTGTAAAACGACTTATGTTATTATTACCTTACTCCTTATCTAGCGCGTTATCAGCCAATAGTGAAGCATCATCACTCACCTTTACCTGGAAAATAAAAAAAAACATATAACGATAAAGAAATCAATTCAAAAAGACAATCAATTTACATTAACTTTCCCTAACACCTTATAAGAATTTGTGGAAGATCGGATGCTAGTGAAAGTGGTACTTAAAGCTAAAGAAATCATTGACAACCGACGACCATTTCAAATCAGTACCTTAGCTACCTTTAATGAATCAAATTACAACTTTCTTTGTGTCAAACCTGCTTGGATAGTCGTAAAACTAAACGATTAAGCAGTAATGAAAGATAAAGATATGTTCAGGATTAATACAGCTATTCAGTATAATCAAACGAGTCTTACTAGTACGACAGGCGGTGAGTTGGTAGTTAAATTGAAGACGGGGTAATTTACAAGCTTCGTGATATTAAGGATAATCTGTCAATACATTATAGTCTATCATTATACGCCCTACATTCTCGTTAGGGAAATATAAATTGAACGAGGTGTAATTTTAGTAACTAAGTCTTATAGGTAAATAAATAGCAAAGTGGTGGGAGGCTATACATCGTAATTAACAAGTCTGTAGCTAAGGCATTGAACAGAAATGTACAATTAGCATTTCAAAAACAATTAAACCAGCAAATTAGTAAATACTAGCTAAATAATCGAAGTTTAGGTATTGTACTTGTAACATAGCTTGGGTTCTCACAAAATATGTTCTTATTAGACTGTTCTTACGAACTTGTTTTGATATTTGGGAGAATTATAATGCCAGAGAGACATATTTAAGTAAGTGTAATATTGTGGCATACAAGATCTTGTAAATAAGATAAAAAGCTAATATTGTTCAATATACAATGGTCTCCAAGATCAAATCTCGGTTAAGCAAATGTTTGACAAACGATAAAACGCTTAGCAAGGGGCGTGGGTAGAAAGTAGTACAGATACTAGTCAGTATCTGTGGAACACTACATTCAATCTCTATCATCATAATCATTTTAGCAGTCGGAGGTCCACAGCTGGACAAAGGCTTCCCCTAGACTAGAAGCTGTTTCCAGTAGATGATTTGTCCATCGTGCATCGTATAATAAGACAAGCTTGTAACTGCATAAACAATTTCTGTGTCAATCAATTCTAGCCTGGATCTAAACATAAATTAATTTATAAATACAACCAATTTTGATGCAACCAATTCTAACTTGTACGTTTCAGATTAAAATTAAGCAGAAATTGAACGACAAAATGACTATGATTTTAAACATAATCAAGTAACTAGGAGACATAAATTGTCAGTGAGCTCTTAAAATAGACGGGGGCCAACCCGTCATCATCCACTTAGCACGTTCACGAATCGCCATCTTAGCCAATCAAGTCGTTAACCTCGAGACACAGTACCTACACTTTGTGAGAAACCCGATGACTGAAAACAAACCGGGCAAAAACAAAAGATCCTTTGACGCGTCATTAACATCCGATTTCATTGAGCACATCTGACCGAGTGCATTGCCTTTTATATCCTTAACATATGTCACAGTAAGTACTGTGCACTTACTAGTAACGAAAGCTCTGACGTCAATCCACTACAAAATCCAACATGGCCGACAGCTGTTAGTTCCATCTGCTATTGTGATTCCTTGCGCTTACGCAGATTAATTGTTATGTGCAAGCGCCACCGGAATCAACTGAACGTGATAGAAGTTTGTGAATGCACCAAGTGTTCATTAAACGATATAGGACATGACTCGATCCCTTGATACATCCCGTTGGTTAGACCTATTTTTTATGGAATTCTGCTAAACTAAACTACTTGTTAAGGTATAAAGAAATGGTAATTCTTCGACAATAATTATAGTTATAAAATTTTGTCAAGTAGTATCCTTGAGTTAACAACAATAAAATTTGCAGTAAGAAAATGTTAAACAGAAGCTCTTACAAGAAATTAGCAGTAAACGCAGAATCAACAGAAACAGCAAGCCATGACTTTCTTCTGCTAAATGGTGAAAATGATTTCACGTGCGACCTCGCCATTCGTCACACAGCTAATGAAGAAGAAAACTTACAACGGAGAAACTTTGTATGACATGAATTTCAAAACGATTTAGCAGTAAGAAGTTTGTTCTTACGTAAGTGCTTTTACTTCTTAGTTTTTGTTTATGTATTTGAGCGAAGTTGCATTATAAACGAATCATTGAATGATAATTAAATAGTAATTTTAATTCTTCAAGGGCTCTCTGTAATTTGAAAGGGACCGCAAACTAATGCCATACTTAATTCAAAGAAAATTATTTAATAGCAGTTAGATTCGGAGCAGTTCAACAATTGGAGCATATCGGCCGCATTGTCATTTAGACGATTCCAATTGCACAATGGGCAACTATAAATTCATCGGCATACCGAAAAGAGCTCATTATAGTTAAATTCTGTCCAATAAACGTGCCTTTGACGATATTTCGTAAGGAATTTCTGTAAAGAAGTAACATGTCAGTAGATACGGTTGGAGTTACAAATCAAATACAAAGTCATTATAGAGAATTCCTTCCGTATTTTGGTATTTAAAAGAATATAATTTTCGCAGCGTACATCATGGTGTCTAAACTGGTTTCTTTACGACCACTGTCCCACTTAACTTTATCTTAGCTTTGTTTATGGGCGTCTTTAGTAAAACGTGTTGTGGATTACTTATCTTTTGACATAGGTGATGAAAATGTTATGCAGAACATAACATCCATAGAATATATTTGGATAAAACACAGGAAAATAAAGGTCTACTCAAATTATTTGTCAAAGGATGATGGAAGTCATGTTTTTCTGAACATTGGCATAAATATCTGAACAATAAGGAAAATGTACCAAACTGAAGGTTATTTAGGTTAAAGTTTGAAATAAACCAACCTTCGCACGCTGCCGTGACCGACATAACGTATTTGTGGAGATGATCAAGCATTTGTACTCTGAGGATATCAGCATCCGGCACATCTTCTAGACAAAACTCAAGAACGATGAATCGAATTGGTGGTTATTTTTACACAAAATCATTTTGCTGAATATGATAGAAAATGATATAACTTAACTGTTTAATTAATCTTCAAATGCGATAAAGTAGTATGATCTTTTAATGTGATTTAACATTAGGGTATAATTATTCTGCTTCAAATATTATAAGCCTTGTTTTCACATCTGATAAACCTGTAAATCCTGTAATCCCATGCATTATTATAATTTATCTGCGATATGAACTGTCTATCATTATCGTTACTTTACCAAAGTGCTTACAGACATAATCTATCACGAATTTTAATCGATACCCAAAGCGACTCTAAAAATAATTTAGTCATAGTAATAACATTACATCATTTAAGTCTAGGTGTGACTTGTATGTTGCCAATTGAGTCTTGCTTTTTATTAAACTTAAAATCAACAACATTGGTATTTTGGAGAAGACCAGTTTGATAGTTGGTGACATCATGTTCCACCAAACGTGGACCTAGCAAAGCAACTTCATAAGGCGATCGTACAGTATCGAGAATAAATATGCCGTCATTTACCAAGATACCAAACTATAATTCTGTTTGTTAGGTAGCAGAACTCAAGTTCAATTTGTTTCCAATATAAGAGATGAAAATCATGCTCAAATAACATAAGATGACAAGAAATTGCTTTCGCTTCGATTACATTTGCCAACTAAGTGGACATCATAAACAACACCAGAATAATGGGCATAAAATTTAGCATATCAAGGCGCACCCCTTTACAAGCAGGTTTTACCACAATAATGATTGATGAGCCATAACCGGTGTACTTTGAAGCTGCTATTCATTAAGGCAGTGATGATACAGAAGCTTTTGACCTCAATGCAAATACCTAGATAGGACATATTATTGTGCATAAAGAAAATAATAATTGTCGATTCTAAGAAGTCCATGTTAAATACCAGCATGCACAAAATACCTAGTAAAGTAACATTTTGTCTAGTATTATGCAAATTATTAATTTGTCATGAAATACGATAAATCTGCAACTGCGGCAAAATTGTCATCACTGGTCGACAATTTAAGTACTTAATACATTCAATGCTTTCTCTCCTCGACTAACACACGAACGGAAGTGCGAAGAGTTCATTAATATTAAAGACTGCTGGCGCCATCAGCTATCATTACTGGTACTGACTCAGAAGGTATAACAGTTTTAATCTGTGCCTTTCGCTATATCGTAATCTGTGGTTTGACGCGCGTGCGCAGCGGATACGCGTACTATATAAATAGCGATAGTCTATTTTCGTCGGGGCAGAGCACCCGACGCCGCCATATGCCCTGATGGTCTGGGGTTCGACTTGTACTGCCATTTTATTAAATTCCGAACATTTTCAAGCAACATAAATCGTAGTTGTGATTCATCACAAAAAGAAGAACCTCAGAATTGAATCATCAATGAAAGAGTCTTGATGCGTTTGAGTATGACCCTAATGCAATTGCACTTTTGAGACTTTTGAGTCTGCATTGAAAACATTTTGGTAAAAATGTAAATATCACCAAAACGACATTGAATTTTAAATAGTCCCGAATAATATTTGCAATGCTAATGAGTACAAGTTGTGAGTATTATTCAATGTAAACAGTAAGGTCAGGGGCTCATGTTAATATTCAGTTTACAAATATTTATCTCGTCACTTGCCACCGCTGAGTACGCAGACGTGGGAACATTTCAAACCCAGAGATAAAACGAGTAAGCAAATAAGAAAAATTAACAACCCTTATTACAAAGTACTCAAAGCTTAAAATAGCTATCACATCATACCGTTGGATGGTGGCTGTTCCCAGAGACAAATTTTAGCATGTCTGGCTTCCACATTATCACTGGTCTAACAACTTTCATTTTCTCAGAACATCGTGTCTGCTTAATAAAAATAGACGGTATAAATTTGACGATCATGGGGTAAGGCTATAATTTCGTGGTTTAGCGCCGGACCACCCAGCAACACGAAAACAAAATATAGCACTAAGTTCTGAGCCCGTCATATTTGATTAGTACGCAGGATTCTGTCCATACGGGTAATTACCATTGAAGCTGGTAAACAGAGTGTTGCGTGCTCTATTATCAATGATATTTTAAAGTCACGGTCGGTCATTTGATTGTTACATTTGTAACAATGCGATGTTGTAGCTGGTATGCGGGTGGTCTGTAATAGGGTTAATCTTGAAACTCGATTCAATTTCAATAAACTCTTTGTAGTTTGATCATAAAACAGACATGACTAGCGTAACTGTCTCCGAAGTAAACTCAATGCTGATAAAGTACCTATCAGGAGTGCTTAAGTTCAGCTATAAATTCTCTCAAAAGTCAAAGTATATCGATACGACTTCTATTCTAAGCTCAGCGGACTGATATTATTCAACGACAATAGATATTATTCAAATTTGTAGCAATTGAAAGATATTTATCTGACTAAACTCAATGCAAGAATTCTATAATTCTGCTAAATGATTACAAATATTAAAGATATTTTAACCACAACTACTACGATTAAAATATCTTTCATAAAATATTCTCTTTATCTTCATAATTTATTTTTAATGCTTGGGTACTTAATATTTGTATTTAAATGCTTTTAATGACAGCTTCAGTGCTTTAATTTACCCAAAAAATAAAAGTTTGATTATAATTTGATAGACCTGAGACACTGATATTATAATAAGTCAAAGATCCCTGTATTTACTACTCCAGCTCTCACCAGTCAAATCATTTAATAGCCGGTCGAGTTCGCCTGGCCAGGGCGGGCGGCACCTTTGATCCGGCCCTTTGGTGCCAATGCCCTTTCGTGCAGCATTATGCACTCACCGTAAATTGTTGGAAAAGTCAATTTCGGTAAGAGCGTTCTAATCGAGCATCGTTGGAATTGTGTGAAAATGAATTGCTTATTGTCTGTTTCATTCGTGTTTAGAACAGAAAAGCATGTTATTTTCCAAAATCGGGAATTATTCACGTAACCTTTGGTATTAGGGCCGTTTCTAAAAACTCTACTCAGGGAAACAAAAAAACTTGATATTCATTATGGTGTTTACTTTACAAACCTACTGAGATATTTCACTCGCGATTAAAAGATCACAAAAGAAATAACTGAGGCAAGCATTAGAGAATATTTTCCCAAGATTACCAGCTCAATTTGTTATAGTTAACTGGACCACTTGAACTCCGAGTTATTTCGATTGCAACCAGATGATATACCTATAACTCTACTGTTATCACTTTCATTACCCAACACCAATTTAAACCAGCAACTGAATCTATTAAAGAAACTTAACTCTCAGAAATGTACACCCTAATAGTTTCAGGGAATAGCAAATTGCACGTAACTTGAGTCCCATGGTATCGCTCATGTCAGTAACAAAGCCTGTATTGTTTTTACGTCTTTGGAAACTGTGTCGCTGCTGAAACCCGTAAATATTTAATTACCCACAAATTTAGCATCTGGAAGCTTGCACAACTGTGCCCGCATAATTCGATCGGCTGTGGATCCATTTGAGCACCTTGCTTCGAAATAGCAAGGAATTTATGAGGTTGTCGACGTATAGAATGGTTAGCAGCAATCGGCTGTGTTGGTTGCCAGTATAGCTTCTTTTGAACACACCTTGCAAACATCGACGTGTTGAGGTTTACGAGGCAGATTACTACACATGGAAATTACTTCTGCCTAATTGGAAACAGTTGGAGGAACGTTGGTGAACTTTTACGATCCGGTATAACTATTTTAGATGGTGTAGTACTTGCTAAACTATTCTTTGGGAGTGTTGGGCTTCATTTGTTTTCAAAGCTTCCTTATTTATACTATCTTACTAATGATATAGGTAAAACTATGTAAGTAAAAATATTTTTGCTCTCTTATGGCAAATTGTTCCTGAATGGCTGGTTTGGATGAAATTTGATACCTATGACTATTTGCTAGGGCCAGAATAATCTTATTTTACCACCGGAAAACATACTGCCTACTTTATGTCTATATGATTATAAAGGTCTGTTTTTCGCTATTGTATATTTTATATTGTTCATACATTTTATTACAGAAGTTACAACACAAATAGACACGAACCAACCATGTAACACGTTCATCGTACCCTTGGCCCAGAACAACCATAAACGTGAAATGATGTCATTTAAACTAACACTAACTACAAAATAATTACAAAAAAGGTCAAACTTAAATTACACATTGTCGTCATAGTTAATAACGTAAATGATAGATAAAGTCATTAGAGGAAAAGGATGGGGAATTACAATACAAACATGTACCTTTTTGAATTAAACAATGAGGATATTATACATAATTACTAAAAACTATTTCACATTATTATGTGGAATAATGTGGAAAGTTTTCAATAATGGTAAAAACCAACGCAAACATAAAATAAAAAATAACAATAAAAATATCAAAGCTAACTCTTTTGTTTTCTGAAAGCAATTTGCAACGGAACAAAAACATGAAACTAATGGGACTGTACATTTAGGAGCGGCGTCACACCCATCAGTAGACCTTGGCCTGATATAAATTAAAATCAGAGGACAGGCTGCCTTTCGTCGCTAAAAATTAGTAAGTCAAATAAGGTGTACCTACCTACATAAACTAAACTAGGCTTAGGACGGGAAGATGGAGATTTCCCTAACACAAGTATCAACATAACTTAAAGGGGAGTATTAATGTAATGCTTGTTATCTTAGTAAGTTACCGAAAATAAAATATTTTCATTTTGTAATTTTCAAACAAGTATCTAGTTAGTCGTAGTAGATAAGTTAAGAAAGATTGTGATCTCTATTCAAACTATTCTCTAATTAAACGATTAATCAAAACAATTACAATTAAACACTTGAACTAATTTGATCAGAAATTTCGCGTTTATTTTAACAATAAAGGTTACGGAAGTCATCAAAACACATATAGATAAAATAAAGGGCAAAGTTCAAAATAAAAACACTGATCGCAGTAAACAAAACCTTGATGTTTATAGTGATGAGCACAATAATCTTCATTACCTCATTATGACACTAAGCGACATATGAACTTGGTCAACGAAACAAATTAAGATATAATGAAAACAGGTATTTTTGATAAGACGTCTTCAATGTCTTTCCAAATCATTTTTAACCTGAGCGGATAAGATGGCTACAGAAGCGATACTTGCGAATGTAGGTCATTTTATCTATATTAATATTATAAAGCTGAAGAGTTTGATTGTTTGTTTGTTTGAACGCGCTAATCTCAGGAACCGCTGGTCCGATTTAAAAAATTATTTCAGTGTTGGATAGTCCATTTATCGAGGAAGGTTATAGGCTATATTTTATGAAAAAAAAAGCAAGCGAAGCTGTTGGCGGTCGGCTAGTTTAAGATATAACTATTTAAACTAGTCATAGTCATAGTCATAAGTATTTATTTCTATAGTTTGCATCACACAAATCTTAGACACGTCAATTGTTATATAATAATAAAAAAATGTCACACTTACATACTAAAAATAAAATATAAACTTAAATAATTAAATGTCCTAAGTTAATCACCATAAGGGACATATCTTAAAAATGTTATTCATAATTAATAATTCATAGTAGCTGCTGTAAAGGGGCATTGTCAGTTTTAAATCTAGCATAGTTTTTACATATGTACATAGGGTTATTCCCATCTGATCATATGATCAGATTGTAGTTGCATCTGATCACACAAAAAGTTCCCATCTGATCACGGATCCGATGCAACTACTTTTTTGAAATAAATTTTGTGCCAACGGATCACAAAAATCCTAATATATAATTTTGCGTAATATTACTAAGCAATAATAATAATAACCTTCACCTATAACATAATTAAATAAAAATAAAATAAAAAGAGCTTTATTTATTCCTTAACACTAATAACATAATATGAAACTTAACTAATTTTCAACTTGAAAATGAACTTATAAAATAAAACTAAAAACTAAATTATTATTTAGGTGTTAGGACCGCATTGCGCGGTAAAAGCCTCCTCCAAAGAACTCCATTGATCTCTTTCCATTGCTGTCCTTGACCAGAGATTACCAACCAGCTTTACGAGGTCGTCTTCGCATCTCTTGGTCGGTCTTTCTTTTCTTCTTGTCCATTGTCTTGGTACCCAGTTAGTTACTATCTGAGCCCATCTGTCTGAATTCGTTCTTTGTAAGTGTCCAGCCCATCTCTATTTTTGGCATAGGATATAATCCATACATACGACACTAACTATTATTAATATCCACGTACTTTACAGACGTAAAGATAAAATAAAACATTTATGAACAAGGAAAATAATAACATATAAGAATTACACATAGATAGAAACACACCTTAGCCTACCTTAGCCTAGAACAATTATTTACTCTTCAGTCATCGATGGGAAGTTTTCTATCTGATAAGCTTCGTGATATGTTGTATCAAAACATTAAACATTTGTATCTGTCTTAATATTTTTATCAGGTACTTAAAAGCTTCATAACTCCAAACGGACAGCAGTAACAACAAAGCTGTTATAACAAATGTTGTTCCAAATGAAAAGACCTATCTAATGATATATATCATGTTGCTATTGGAGGGTGGTCCCAAAATGCCCATTCTCCTTTATTATGTTAAGTTGAATTATAATTTTCTAAATTTTTCCAGACAGTGACCTACAGTTATGGTTTTGTTTTGAAATTTCTCGAGTACTTTAGCAATATATTTGTTACGCGTTACATGTTTAATCATCTTTTTGCTTCTTTCATTGCGTGCTAAGCGCAATGTATAATGTTCACTGTCTTTTTTTAGTTTCTTTTCTTTTTTTTTTTGGGTTTCTAAAATGAGTTTTAATTACTCCATCATTATTGTTTCGAACTCTATACAAAGTTGATTTCTGAGAATTAAATTTAGGTGCTGTTTCGAGAAGTGATAATCCTGTATCTTGGTATTCTTCAATAGTTTTATTGAAAATTGTTGGTATCGGATCATTTGTTGATACAACTTTTTCGCGAACTTTTTGCATCTTCAATGCTAATTCTGTTGCTGCGGTGTTAGGAGTGCAACTATGAAATTTTTCACTGCACACTGTTCCATCCTGAAATTAAAATAATTGATTATCAAATTTTAATACCAGAAGAATAGTCAAGTAAAATAATAAATCAATTATAGAGATTTTTACGACTTACAGAAATTGTTAATTGGCCTTTGCATTGTTGCCTCCAGTTAATACATCTCCATTTGCATAGGCCATTTTTATTTTCTCGCAGTTTCGTGTATTGATAACTATGTCTTATCAATACTTTCCCGCCATTTCGTTCTATGAAAGTCAAATTACGAGAATCGCTTTCTGAAGTTGGTATTTCGTTATTTAGTTTAAACATATTGTGAAAAACGAATAACCTGTAAAATGGACAAAATAATGTTTTCAATTATTGTATTTGTAGTGTTGTTAGAATAATGTGATAAAAATAGTAAATAGGTAAATTTATTAGTGTGACTTGGTAATTAAAGTTTAGCTAGTATCTTATATTGTACAGAATTTTATAAGACACAATATTTGAAACAAATATTAAATTTTGTCTAGTGTTACCCATCGCTAGCCTATATTACTTACTTTTTCAGGACACTAAAAAATGCACACACAACACAGCACGTAAAATCCAGAAACTTTGAATATGCACGGATAACCTAATTTGCGTGACTTGACCTTTACTGTCGAAAAATAATGATGGTTAACAAAAGAAATATGCAATTGTGGAAGTCTTGTTACACCTTTTTTCAAATACAAAGAGTTTAAATGTATAATGTTTTAAGTAGGTACATAAATATTAAGAAGAAGACAAGACAAGAAATACTTATTAAATTTTGTATTTATCTTTTCTCAACCCTGTTGGCAGGAACTATTATTATATATTCTTATAATATATTTTTCCATGTTCTATTATGTAATCCATTATTTAACACCACTGTCTGTATATTTATAATAACTGTCCAGTCCATACATAGGCTCACAAAACGCTCACAGCGATAAGGCCGCCCATCGCACTCCAAATGTTATGTTTGTATTGTTTTTTTCTGTTTTTGTGGTGTAAAATAAAGAATATTCTATTCTATAGAATTAGTTCGTAGGTATAAATAAGTCGTATAGATGAAGGTTATTATTATTATTGCTTAGTAATATTACGCAAAATTATATATTAGGATTTTTGTGATCCGTTGGCACAAAATTTATTTCAAAAAAGTAGTTGCATCAGATCCGTGATCAGATGGGAACTTTTTGTGTGATCAGATGCAACTACAATCTGATCATATGATCAGATGGGAAATACCCTGTACATATATTACAAATAGAAACATATCATGATTTAAATGTTTTTGAGTTACCCGATATTTCGGCACTGTTTCACACTTGAACCACCATTTTCATATCGGAAACTCAATTATTATCTAAGTATGTGATATTTGAGAGGTTGAAAATTGTATTCAGTAAAGCTACTGAAGCACAACAGTCTATTTCATAAGCCTATGAAGTAATAGTAGTAGAATACTGAGACTGTTAAAAGTAATGCCCCAAACATTGGCAAAATATCAACAGAACCGGTGCGTGAAGGCGAAAACACTGGGGTACTTCCAACACAAGATGAAGTCAGAATATTAAAATAGCAATTCAATTTGAAACGGGAATCGTGGTTTAATTTTATGGAATGGATTTATATTTATAGCCTCAATACACGTTAAACAAAAACAAATTGCGACATACAATACTTACAGCTTACAGCACAATGGGAAATTATATGGTGGACAAAGTACCTACATCTACCTGCACACGTGCTACGTAACTCACTAAGTACAGCTGATTCACCAATTGTATTGCTCAAAAATTGTGTAAGAGAAAGTGAAAATATTGTTCCTGACAATTAAGTTCCAAAATTTGATACTTATTACAATTTTCTCTGCATATATTAAGCATTGTTTTATTAATATCTGTTAGGTCATGCATGAGTTGCAGTGTCTTTAACATTGAGAATAGCCCTGGAAGTTTTTATTGCCTTTTATGTGCTCTCTCAATATTCCTCAAGATGACGTCACGCAAGTCCGCAAACCGGTCACAAACACGACCACAATACGCGTCATACATACAGCAACCTGAATCATACATCATCAGCGCACCGTAAAATAATATCATATTTTCTTTTAACTACATCAAATTCTCATAATACGTGTAGAATCGCTGCTGTAACTTAACACATGTTTTAATAATTAAGTGCCGCTTGTGTAGTTATTCAAATTAAGCTTTCGTTACGTTAAGGATGCATTGACTACTTGAAAATTCTTTCTTTGTCTAGGCTACTTGGCATTCCTGAAGCCTCTCAGTAGTTATATATTATGTGTCACATTGGATTGACGAGTAAACTACAAGGCGCGTGTCAGTTTTGCATAACAATGGAGAACAATGAGCGCCTAGTTCCGTTTCACTGATTCGTATCGAGTGGAAGTCGCAAAACTCGGGTAAATATTAAAATTGTTAGTTTATGTCGAGGTCGACATAACTACATATCACACAGAAGACAGAGTTCGTGATTTGTCTTTGTAGTGACGATCCAATGCTTGCTTTCCAGCAACAGGAATGTGTTATCCATTTACAAGTATCCATATCGTGTAGTGGTGAGTCTTGTTTTTGCGTTGCCATGTCGATCAGTCGTTGCCTCGGTGGTTACACGGTTCATGCTTGGCCACATGACACTTAAGCTTTCAATAAAAGGGTAAGGCATATTCATTGATTCAGTTAATAATAATAATTTGAAAAACTACGCAAAACTGATTTCGTTCATTTCAGTCTTCGCCTCTTCTGGAGTCTCTATTCTCATGAAAGCTAGAAGCTATTAGACTTATGAATAAAACAGGTCACAGTCACCGTTCATTAAATATTGTAGGTTCTAATTCAAACGTCGCATATGTTCGATGTACCAACTGTCATTCACTATTTGCGAGGCTGGTACAATGATATCATTCAACTTGGGTAGGACAATACACTGACCTATTGCTTAGTTTCCATTTATGTGATACCCATAACATTCCACGTGTCTGTTGCAAATGCATCTTGCTTCACAGCACTAATAGTATCTCTTGACTTCCCAATATGGTATTTTCCCATTTTCTTGTTTAATAATTCTAGGATACGGCAATTGTCGGCTGCCGTATAAAGCAATCTTTGGTAATTGTCCACTTTGCATAGTTTAGCATGAGGATTTTCTGATAAATAGGCAATGATGCAAGTAGTAAGTGTCGCCAATACCTCAATTAGCCAATGGGCAGTGGTTGATGGCGGAATGCGCGCGACCGTTAGCGTCCGGCTGCGCTGGAGACCATAGTTGGAGGCACTCCTTCATGTCACCATCTTGATCTTCTGCCCTGACGGCATTTAGAGTATGACTTGTTAAGTTCATTGACGCCTGAACATTCTAATTAAGTTTACCGGCTACTTGTTTTATTAAATAATGGGAGGTATTTTTTTATAAAACGCTTTATATTATATCGTCACGTTTAAAGAATTAATAAAGTCGACCTTATTCTTGCGACGCCCTGAAAGGTCATTAATGAACAGAAACTGGAATGCAAACCACAAATTAATGCAAATAAAAACGTAATCAATGCAAACTCTGAATACTGATTCAAAATCAATACATTGATTTATGTTATTATACTGTGCATAAAACAAATTGAGGATTGAATAAAATAGCACGTTAAAGTTGTCAGTGGCCTTTTTATTATAGTGGTGGTAAGGATACAACAAGAGCTTTATTGTGTAAGCTAGGATGTCATACTTTATCAGCTAGATAGCTGCCCCTCCAGCGGTCCTGATAACATTAAAATGTGTTTGCAAAGTTATCTAATGGAAATAACCTTCATAGGTAGAATAACAAGTTAAAATACTGTGATTCTAATACAATTTAACGATTTTCCTTTTTAGATAAATGAACCTAATTAGGAACAAAGGCATAGTAAGGAACGCGTATCGTTAACAAATGTTGGCAGACAATATATGAAAGTTTCTTAAATTAATATACGTAGATAAACTGCTATACATATAAAAAGAAAACGGCAAAAAACCGCAAAATACTTGCGGCATCGTCTTATATTTCATCAGAGATGCGGGTTGACTTAAATCTTTTTACATCTCAAAGGACAAACAGGAATGCCAATAAGCACTTCGCAATCTTTGATCAACCTGACTCTTGATCGAATGTCTTATATAAAGTCAATGTCCTCAGCGACTTTATTGGTCAAGCATGCGCATACGCATAGGAACAATGAGCGGATGATAACGTTATCTATGCCGGCAGCACAGTGCACGTAATAGTTATGACAGTCACATCACATTACTTGAACGACTCTGTATGATGATAATAATATGATGACTCGTCTTTACTTACGTATACAAGTAGCCGATTTTGTCACGATAGAAAATGAATGAAAATTTTACAGTAAGAGATATTTGTTTGATTTTTTTGTTTAGTTTGAATAAGTTATAATAGACATAGTCTTAAATTATCCTATATTTTTATTAAAATAAAAAAGTTAATCATTAGAGATCTGATTGAGCATTGTTCTTCTTTTTTTCAACAAGAAAATCAAATGCAAAACACTTGACGATCGGTAGTAGTGATAGAGCTACACACAGCAAGGCAGTTAAGGATAGTATAACCGGAAGTCACTCGGCCGGCTTCTCAGAAAGCGTACGGGTATCCGCTTCAGAGACTAAGAAAACAAACAAGATCAGCTTTTTGCCAATTGCCCTATCTGTACGCAAGAATATTAAGACTTAAAATTCAGATACGTAATTCTGTTTGCTCTATTTTATTTTATAATTTATTCATCACCACCATCGTTATTTATTCTGGAAAATTTATAACTTATTCTAATACCTTAAAATCTAGCTTAATATCACTGGTCAACATGACAGTATCGTCTGTCATGTTGACCAAATTGGGCCAAGAATTATGCAAATCAGCAAACCAGTAAGAATTAAAAGTTTATCTCCTTTATCAATACTCTAAGCAATCTTCGACATATTTATCTCATCTATAACCATAACCAAGAGGACCTAAAAATCAAAACATGACTTCACGTTATAATGATAAAACCGCATACCCCTTTAGGAGGTAGTTTCAGCAAATGTAAATGGACCTCGCAAGTCAGCCTTGTGATAAGATTCAGTTCCCAGAATGGGGCACGTCGAGAATGCCGTGGGACTAGTATTCGCGAGAGTGGTCAATCTTGGTGTGGGATCACGTTCACGGATTTGTTATGAACTGTCCTGACCGACTCAGTTTGTCAAAGTCTCCTTTCTAGTGTTTATGCTTACGTAGGAGTTTTTTATAGTAATACTAGCTGACCCGCACTGACTTCGCACGCTTTCTACTAACCTTGAAACTAGGGGTATGAAAAATAGATAGTAGCCGATTCTCAGACCTACTGAATCCATACACTGACCCATCTAAAATGCTGATCAACCAAGCAATACTAATAGAATAGAATGAATAGAATTTAAGGGTTTATATCGGGTTTCTAACGATAATCAATCATCTTGTAGTCTTTAATAAGTTAGTCAGTTTTAATTAGTCCGGGATCCGTAGTACATTGGAATCAAGTGATTACTAACAAGCTAATTTTTGGTGAGTAGCTTAATTTTAATGAGACGCCCAAAAATATCCTATACTCAACTTTTGATTGTGGTAGCTAACAGAGATATCGAGGATTAAATATGTCGATTTGATGATCCAAAAAAATTGATAAGTAACCGGTTGTTTTTTAGTTATATCGTAAGATAATGATCTAAATTATATGAAAAAATATTTGTCCTACAAAACCTATGGTTTGATCAAAGAGTCCCCCATTTCCAAAATGTATCGAAAACGAGGTCAAAATAAATGATTACTAACCAGCTGATTTTTTGTTGTATACTTAATTAATATTTATAAAATCTAACGGACATATTGTCCGACAAATTTCGTGGTACGTTATCCCGGTCCTACGCCTAGACATTGTTAATACCACAAGACCAATTATCTCATTAGTAACTGTAGGACAAAAATATTACTGAATAGTTTAGTGTGTTCCTTGCCCAAATGTAACAATGTCCTACAAAAAAACAGGTAGGTATCGCTAGTCCGACAAGAATTGTAATTTTTAAGTTTGCCTATTTGTAACATAGAAAGTTAAGTCGGCGTCAGTGTAACAACACACCCGCAATAAAATATAATTTGTAATTATATCGAAGACATATTTCGTCTGTTATCGCATCTACTCAGTTGGCGTAATGGCAAGGATCGAACTCCTGTCACTGACTGGTGACTGTGCGTCACCGAGTTCGATCCTCCGAAAGAGAGTTCTTTTTGTGATTATGGATAAGATAGTGATTTTTTTAAATTTAAATAACTTTATTTTATAGTTATCTAGGTAAAAAAAATATTGTAGGTATTAAGTATTTATATATTTATTTATAGTATTTATATATATATATATATATATATATAAGGAATTGCACGCTTATTGGGCGGTAATTTAGACATAATCCAGGTATTGTTTGCTAATAGAGATTTATATTCTTCATCCATAGCCTCTTGCCATTGCTCTTTATCGGTACTAGACATCGTACCGCCGTATAACTTATTGTTGAGTTTAATCAAACTAAAAGTCAACATTTATTTAAACTAAAGAAATAGAACAAATAATATTTGCCAAGTGCGAGTCGGACTCTCCCATGTAGGCTTCCGCAGCAATTATTTACATATTATTAATAAACTACTTGGTAGATCTCGTTCAAACCAATTTTCGTTGGTAGATTTAGTGGTACTGTACATTAAATATTCATTTTAGTTTTATCATTTTCGTATTTTTGAAGTTGGAAGTTAGTGTACCTACCCCCCACACTCATTTTTCCTTCACAGAGTCTCTCGTGCGAATCATTTAGTTTAGAAATAAATGCTGTTGGAAACTTCAATATGATTTTTAAAGACCTTTTCATAGATATATAGTTTTCTTTATATCGATTTTTTAAATATTTTATTTAAAATCTTAGTGCGGTTCACACACTACATCTACGTAACAATTTGAACAGTTTAGCTTTTATAGTTTCGAAGTAAAATGGCTGTGACATACGGACGGATGGACAGACGGACGGATGGACAGACATGACGAATCTATAAAGGTTCCGTTTTTGCCATTTGGCTATGGGACCCTAAAAATAAGTTATTATGACTGGTTGGTAATAATCTATTGTGAACTCGTTTTCGATACATTTTGGAAATGGGGGACTCTTTGATCAAACCATAGGTTTTGTAGGACAAATATTTTTTCATATAATTTAGATCATTATCTTACGATATAACTAAAAAACAACCGGTTAGTAATCATTTTTTTTGGATCATCAAATCGACATATTTAATCCTTGATATCTCTGTTAGCTACCACAATCAAAAGTGGGGTATAGGATATTATTGGGCGTCTCATCGAAACGAAGCTATTCACGAAAATTCAGCTTGATAGTAATTATTTTTACATCGAGGATGTGTACTACAACTTTGGACCGTAGGACCGGGATAACGTACCACGAAATTTGTCGGACAATATGTCCGTTAGATTTTATAAATATTAATTAAGTATACAACAAAAAATCAGCTGGTTAGTAATCATTTATTTTGACCTCGTTTTCGATACATTTTGGAAATGGGGGACTCTTTGATCAAACCATAGGTTTTGTAGGACAAATATTTTTTCATATAATTTAGATCATTATCTTACGATATAACTAAAAAACAACCGGTTACTTATCAATTTTTTTGGATCATCAAATCGACATATTTAATCCTCGATATCTCTGTTAGCTACCACAATCAAAAGTTGAGTATAGGATATCTTTGGGCGTCTCATTAAAATTAAGCTACTCACGAAAAATTAGCTTGTTAGTAATCACTTGATTCCAATGTACTACGGATCCCGGACTAAATCTTATAATAAGGTGAACAGTGAACACCTATACCTATATAAACTCAAGTAGACAAAACTGGTGTTATCTAAAGAATCCGTACACTTTACGTAATTGCAAGACTAGTAATCTTATCGCTCGAGCGATATGTAAAACTGTAGAATAACGTGTAAAATTTTACAATAATAGTTTATAAATTCCATAAGGCTCCTTCTGTTTATTTTATATTAAATAAATAAATAAACGGATATTGTGATATTTATTGGTGGTGTAACAGTCCACTTTATCTTTGTTTGTAAAATACAATAATGAAGACGTGCTTATACATTAATGTAATATTTATTTATTTCTTTTATATTCGAAAGTTTAGAAATGTAGGAGATAGTGACAGCGTAGGTACGACCAATTGTTTTGAGAAACCATGTCGATCATTTTTTACATTGATCACATTTCGCATAGCCCGTACCTCATGGTCATGAGTTTAATTATACGGTTAACTCATTCTACTTATGTTTTGACGTAAGGAGCATTTAATTTGCAAAAGATCGCATGACCACTTTCACTAAAGCGTAGTTTATTCCAATCAGAAAAGTTGAGTCGGCTTTCAACAGGTTTCGTCAAACTCGCTAGAACTTTAAAATGAGTTTGTGCGTCATCAAACCTCATAATTTCTGACTCCAGCCGAGTTTCCTCCGCATTATTACTTCCTTCTGCCTTACTAACAAGGATTCGTCTTCATTTGTGTCTTATTGTTACAATCTGTCAGTGTGTTGACAAAATTAGTAACGGGACTTCCGTTTCTAGTTGATTTTTGTATTGTTAGTGGCGCAAATTGTTCTATTCATTCACAACCTTTGCTTACGATGATTTTCTTGTAGGTTATCTCTGGCTTACAAATCTTGGTGATTGGTAGCTGTTGAGGGTCTTATGACTACCTACTAGAGATAATTTTATCTTAGGCCTCTCCTTGCAAAACTTTAGCTACGCTCTATAAATCTTTCAAACGGCTATTTGCATATTCATATGATACGTACAATGCATACAGGAGCTGGCTGGTTTGAATAATGCTGACATACTTAAATTAAGACTAGTTTTGGATGTAAGTGGGCGCAATAATGTCGGCCATTTTGAAAGTTATCGACTGATTCGCGTAGGTGACTTCAAAATGTTATCGAGACAATTATTGTTTTATTCATAAATCAGACTAAGATTCCGATCAAAGGCTCGATAGAATAACTTTAAAGACTACCTACCTATCCCTTAATTCTTTAACCTTTAATTTAATAGTATGTCTATTTGGTTTTGCATGGAATTCAGACTTGTTTTTTAACACGTCTTTTTAAGTCTTGTCTGCTGCATTTCTTTTGAAAAGGTACTTCACCTGTAGATTTGTAGACAAAAAGTCCGTCCGTAGAGCATAATCGACCGCGAAGGACGAATGCCTGCGTACGCGCATGCAGTCGTCTCTTTCACACAAATAGCGTTACTTCTTTCGCACGCCTTTTTAATCACGCAGTTATTGCTTATTCCAGAACCAGTTAGGAGGAAACTGGTTTTTAGGAATTATTGTCATGTAAAGGATTTGCCGCAAAAATGTGTTTTAGGTTTAATTCGATTTTAAAATATTTGTTGGTTTGTGTCATTATTTAAAAATCTTAGATTAATGTATTTTCTAAAACTAATCAAGATATCTTATTGAAATTGCAGTAGAGAGATGCTATGGTTTTCAATCAATTTATAAGAATAGATACTCGTAATAGATATCTACATTCTCTATCTTCTTGCTCTATCAAAACTAAACAACACATCCTAAGATTCCTGAAGCAAACCCAAACAACCTAGTTAAAAACTCTATAATTATTAAATAGTGTTATTTTCCATAAATATAATAATATGAATTATATCCTATCAAATAATAAGTAAACATGTTTTTTCCTTAAAATTAAGGTACCTAAAAACCCGTGTTTTTGGAAGTTATTATTTAGTATTCAGCTATACATAAATAAATTATATATGATTAAGTACATACATAGACTTGGAGAGAGACATTTGCATACAAGTGGGATTCATTAGAAAATATTTTTAGAGTAATTTAGAGTATGTGTGAAGAGTTAAATAATATGATGGTTGATCAATTGTACCAATTTTTGGGTTCACTAAAACTTTAGCCTTGTACAACCATCATGTGATGACTAAGATCACTAATTACATTCTAGGTCAAAGTTTTTGTATGAATCAACTAGAAGGTTCGAATCTGAGTTTGAATTGAATTGAATTATGAGTGGAACGACAACTTTTGCCAGGAGGCAATCATTTGGATTACATTACTTATTCTGTGTGTCTGTTCTGAATTAAGTCTACCATATAGGTATAAGTAGATGCATCTATTACAATAAATAGGTATGTAAGAGCAATTTTTGTTGCTGGACTTAGCAGCCATCAGCTGGGCTTTACGTGCAAATAAAAAAGTGCAAGAAAGAGCAATTGAAATAAATATTACCTATATCAATTAAATTAATATATAACCCACAAAACACTTTTAACCCTTTTTAAGGCAGAGGGAATATTTTTCCCACCATATATTTTTGAAATTTTTGAGAAACGAAACGTGAAATCGTTTACTTTATCTATGGAAATATAATTGATGATAGTTTTTGACATTATTTATCTATGACAATTGAAAACCTGTCATTTTTTTTTCTGTCAGTGGAGGGTAGAAGTTTATAAATGAGTGAATTTCGGCACCTGTTGTTAAATCTTTATACATCTTCAAAATTAGCAACTTTCACAAGGTAAGTTTTTCTAACTTTTATTGTCTAATATGTAATATACTAGAATTCAGACAAATTTTGGATTTTGGACCTGTGATTTTTTTTTTATACGCTTCTTTTGTGGTGGTAAATATATTCCCGCTGCCCGTGTGGGTTATTTTTGTTTTCGATACTAATATTTCCTTTGTCTGTGGTGTGAGCAATGTTATGCGTGTTTTCTTTTTTGCTTATTACAGAATATTACGAAAATGAGATAGATAAAAAATTGGAAGCGATATTTGATTTCCCCGATGATCCCAATGTGTCGAATGACGATTTAGAATCGGATGAAAACGAGGTTTCGTACAGTACTGCAAAACTTCAAAAAATTTTAGAAAATTATGACGATCCTTATGCCACCGTCACCTAATCCATCTAATAGCCCAACACCCTCCGTATCAGAGCTCGAAGTTCAGCCCCGCAGTTCACCTGAGGATATTCCACTAAGCCTACTAAGTAGTATACTAAGTACTGAGATTTAGTATAGCCACGCGGGCAGAGGGAAGATTTTTACCACCATGTTTTTTTTAACTTTTTGAATTTTTTTTTGTTATTTTGTGAAAAGCAATAAAAAACCATTCTAACACTATAAAAAGTTTTTTTGTAATCCCCCTAGATGCTTATGCCTTATAAAGGGTTATACCTCTATAACTCTGTTAATATTTACAAATCTGTCGGTCCACTTCCTTCTATAAATAATCATTATCAACACAAATATACGTAGATAATTAGCTATTTATGGTGCATTACTGTTATTGCAGCAGTGACTTCTTATCAAAACTAAAGCAAGTACTCACCGAAGCTCTCTGTCAACTTGAGCATAACCCCGCCGATGTGCATATCCCCTTTTACGACCATCGTTCGCCTCTCATTTAGATCCGTGACGTAGATCGTGAGGTTCCACGACCCATCGCCTACAACTTCACCGTCAGCCAACATTTTTACGAGTTTTTAATCACTTTACACAATATTGTCACTTCCGAAGGCACATCGTCGAAAGAGCGGTAGAAAAACGTGCGTTCACCGCACCAGACTCTAGTAAACTGACTGTGACGTGACTGGCTGGAGTGGAGGGAGCTATTCGTTCGGCTCGAATTCGAGTGAAGTTGACGTGTTCGCTCGACTCGAGTCCTCGTTTTGAGCTACGGTATGCGATGCGGGCGGGTCGGTAGGTCAGCAGCAATGACGCAAAATACCCGCGCGCTGCGCTGTAAGGAAAACCACAGGGTTTTGACTAGTGGATTAACGAAGGTACAGGTATCTTGGTATGTTGGAATAGGTATAATAATATTTTAAAAATATGCATCTAGATCTAGAATCTATGCTAGGTACCTATTAAATTTGCTCTAATTTCAGTCTACCTACTTCATCCCAAGCTTCGATCTAAGACTTAAAAAAGTAAAAAAGTCCATCCAAAAAGAAGATATATAATAGTAAATAAATATTGCCGGATAATTCACACATCAACATCTAGTCCCATGGTAGACTCGTATAGGTATAGCTTGTGTTACGGGTGCTAGATTTCTGAGAAATATACTTAATATAATATAACATACATAGATATATGTATATTTTTTATTATACATATATAACACCCAGACACCCGGAACAAATATTTGCAGATCATACAAATAGATAATTTCGTCCAATATAGAATAGCGTGTCATAAATCACATGTATTTTTTAACAATTACATTTAGCTATATTGTGAATTTTTCTTGGTATTATATTGTGAAAAATAATAACAAGAACACCACCTGAAACAATTTGTATTTTGTAGAACATACACACATTTTGTTCCGGGGCAGGAATCGAATTTGGAACATTGCATCGCAGACAGATATTCGACCGTTGCGCCACTATGTACTGCAGAGTTTGTCATATAATTTAACATTGTGTGTTTGTGTTTTTATCCTTTAATATTAGTTTGCCCATTTTATTTTAGGATTTATGCATTTTCATTGTAAATATTGGTTATTTTTCACAAAAATAACGTTACTAATAAGTACTTTTTTTACAAGAATGTACGATGTACAAAAATTTTTTTTTAAGTTGGCAACCATAAATACTTCTTCTTAGTTTATGGCTTGCTATTTTTGCATAAAACAATTAGCCAGCTAACCCCAATATCCTTAAATACAGATAACTTCACTTCAGGTAATGTCACATCTGTCATCTGTCATCTGTCAATTCAAGTGTCAACTAACTAACCCACGAAACGAATGTTTTTCTGCTGCCTGCTAAAAAGTTTTTAAAATTATAATTATTGCTTATTATTTTCTAAATTCATAAATCATTCATGGACCAACAACATTAGAAAGTTGTCTATATAAAACATTTACTCATGTACAAGAATAACAACCCCAAAGACATGGTGGCCACGAAAAATAAACACAAAGGTACGTATTTATTCCTAAACTCTCGATATTACTAAGCACTGTCCTACTTGCATTAAGTGCCTGGTAAGCAGTTCTAGTAAATTGTATATGTGTTTCAGTGATTTCTTGTTCTACACCTGAACATCACGCAGAATCTCCGTCTAGAGACAGTGATTCTGAAGCCGCCAGTCCTGTGCCTTTTCTATGTACACAAGATGGAAACGAAGGTGAAACCGATGTCGTATGGAATTTCTACACCCCTAAGTCTGGACACAGCGCCACGTCTCGTGTCAAAAACTCGACACCACTCACCCACAAAATTAAATCGAAAAAAGTAAGACCGAAAATTATAGAGGAACCATTGCCAAAGCGGCGTACGTTTAAAATATCACAGCAAAAGACTGAACTATTTCAAGAGTTATTGGAATTAAATAAAAATTTGCATGAATTAATAGCAAAAAAACCAACCATTATACCTGAAAAACCTCAATCCGGAAGTGAAGATGATATATTCAATGACACACAAGAATGTACTTCAAACCTCTCACCTAAATGTATTCCACGCAGTAGCTCTAGATGTCTAAGGAAAAATGTTCTTAGCTCTAACTTTGGCCGCCCTGAACCAGATGCAGCTTTAGAATCAGATGACTCAATGAATGAATGTTTACTGAAAGCAAGTCAAATTGTTGAAGAAGAAATACTCAACTGTGAACCTCCACCAAAACGGACCAGACAAAGTGCTAGATTAAATTATAAAACAGATGTTAATATGAAAATGGACCAAGATTCTATGGATGCCATACTAAACAGCATAAAATTGGATTCACCAGCAATCAGCAAGATAAAAAAAGATTCCTCTTGTATTAATAATGATTCATTTGACAGTTTTGTAGGTAATTTAAATGACAGTGCTCTAGATCAGCTAACCCAGATGCCCATTAAAACAGAAATAAAGAACAACAACGATTGGACAGTGAAAGAATTAGTTATTCATGGTGCAAGTCCATCATCAAAATCTTTTTTTGGGAGACATAACTCAATGCCCGAATCTCCTTCTATGCCTGACAATAATAAGCCTTCTACAAGTGGAATCGCATTTGGTCGATATAATTCAATGCCATTCGATCAAGCTGAAATTAATGGTAAATATATACTAATTATATGAAGTTAAATCTAACAGAACATGTTTGAAGTATTTATTTATTTGAACAATTTAATGCATGTATAAAATTTCATTTTTTATTTGCAGTGTCTGGTGATTCTCCTACAAGGTGCACCCAAGATGAAATAAAGAAGAAGCATCAGCAAGCCAGAGAAAAGCTGTTAGCAAAGCGACTCTTGCCATTTACATCCTCGCCTCACAGTCTGATACCATCCCAACTATCCCAGATTACATTACCGAAGAAAGGCCACTTCCAGCCAAAAGTTGCTACAAGTTCAAATACGAATAATAATAATATGCGAAGTAATGACGCGGCGACTCAGAGCGACAGTACAGATCTCAAACAATTAATAGAAAAAAAAAGACAAGAAGCTCTCATGAGGTTAAGAAAACGTCAGCCGCCAAAATAAAGTAATCGTGATTTTATATTTATGTTCTTTTCTTTTATGGAGTAAAGTTGATTTTATCACACATTTTTTTATTTTAAAAGTATATTTTTCTATTAAGTATTATTTTATGTGGTATAAGGATTGCCATTCTAACACCATATTAAAACTGCAGCAAGCAAAAGTACCTACTTTACAATCCTATGGTGTTAAAAAAATACTCCAGTTTATTTATTAAATTATTATATAATTATATTTAGATATAAACATACAATGCATTGGGTTATAAGTCTTATAATATTTTGAATATTATTTGCTTAAGACACAGATATTATGAAATCAGATTTTGATAAGCACAGTAACCTAACTAACCACTTTAAAAGTTTCAACATAACCTGAAGGTCTACAATAATTTAAAAAAGACATTTATGTGTCTAATAACAACAATTTTATAATATGTCTTAAGATAATTCATAACTTAGTACATAAACCACATAATAACATCAGTACTAATTGAATGAAATGCATTACATATATTAAATGCTACAAATTACCAAAATGTATCTATGCATACTGAGACAAATACTTTCTATGGTATTGTGAAACTGCATTTTCTATAGGAGGTAAATTTAAAACTACTGTACAGCTTCCAGCTACATCGTTGATAGTGAAATTAGCATTGTGATCCATCAAGATCACTCTACAATTCTCAGCAGTTTCTTCTTTATATTCCTCTACATTCACACAGTCTTCATTCATGCAAATAGGCCGAGAGAATATGATAAGGCGGTCTTCTGAAAAAAAAAAGTTAAAATTTATGTAAGTAAGGGATTGCTACAAAATATATTTTATTAAAAATAATAATATTTAGTGATTTAAATGAAAAAAAAAAATATTTTTTTAAATAAGTTCTTTCATAAATTGGGGTTTGAAGGATAACTTACTTAAATTGCATATAGCTGAAGCTGGATGTCCAAAATTTGTAACAAGTTCTAGCTTTTCATTGACACCTGGTCTGAACCGAAACATGTTACTAAAATAGTTCTGTGATAGATAAATGTAGTCCTTGTAAGAAGTCATCTTATTAAGTCTAACATCAGTTTTGACTACTAATGTCCACTGTCCATTATGATTATTCATCTTATCATCATATCTGTATACATTTTTGTGATCCACAGCTGCAAAGATTTCACCTTTATGGGCACAAATTGCGGGACTCTGTATTGCTGTAGGTAGGTGTGCTATTCCCCTAAATGACCTTGAGTTCATATCATATGTTATCCCTGTGTCTAGTGTTACCCTGTAATAAAAAATTGTTTACATTATGCAGTAATCATTTGTGTAAGTTTATATGGCTGATTAAAGAGAATGTTACTCATAATATGAGATAAAGAGTTGTTTTAATAACATGTACAATTAGCGATTTTAGTTAATTTATAAGTTTAATGCAAATAATACAAACCTAAACCCACCAACACCACCAATAAAATACAAGATGTCCCCTAAAATAGCAGCTCCCCCATGTCTCCGTTGTGGCAACTGTACTCCATGACATATCCATTCCTTCCTCCATACATCATACACCTTCACATCTCTCATGAAGGAACCGGCTCCTCTGCCATGTTCACCTCCAACTACAATAATCCTGCTGGGTCCCCAGGATAACACACTCCAGCCCCACAGGTTCTTATCGGCAACCTCAAGCCACCTCTCAAATCCCTTTTCTTCAGTATATGTATACATAAAGTGAGGGGTAAGATCAAGCTTAGAATCTTTTAACATCCACACAGGTACTGCTGATGTGTATGTCAATTTTCTCTCTTTGCTTTCTCGGACCAACTGTAACACTTCAATGTAGACTCTCTCTGAAAAAATCTGACACAGATCTTCTTTCTGGTTATTTAGTTCTTCTTCAGTTAAAGCTTTTGTCAAAATTACTTTTATGAGACAGTCTACAACTTTTTCAGCTAAGCTGTTGGTGTATTCTAGTTTTTTCATCTCATCTCTAATCTCTTCCAATTCTTTGGCACTAATTTTTTTTAAATCTAGACAGCCTAGAATAATCAGTAATGCATCAGCACCAGTTTCATTATGAATAACCCATTGAAGTCCAAATTTGAATACATCTAACTCATTGTCTGTGTCCAAATAAGGATGAGAAAGGAAACAAAAGAGTATTTCCATTGAAGGTATATTTTCTACCACCATGGTTCTAAAGTTAAACAAACCATAAGCAGCAGAAACATGTTCTAGATCTTTGTAGGCAGCATTCTGTGCAATAGTCATTGTTGCCACCCAGTTAGAGTTAGAAAGGTGGAGATTTAAGCAGTATTCTATTTGTTTTGTAAGTTCAGTTATTTGTAAGAAATTTGCAGCAGTAGCTAGTTTACCAATCTCTGCTAACTCATACTCTGATAAGTCTATAAGACCTATATCAATGTACCGTAATATTATATTCATTGAGTTGGCATCAACGGCTTCAATCTGAAATTAGAATATAAATTAAAATTAATGAAGGATTAGTAGTTGGATTTTATCTTGAGTGTAAGGAAAGGAAACTAACATCAATGGTTATTTCATCTTGGTCTATTTCAACATAATTTCCACTGAACATAGCTCGAAAATAGTCACTATGTTCACACAGAGCATCTTTCTTCACAGTAAACGTTTGATTTTCAACGTGTAGATTAATTTCGGCTAAATCTTCCATGTTTACTACTGCACCAAATCAGTCAGATCGAGAAGCAACAAGTTCAACGGTTATTATGATGATGAAAATTTAATATTTTTAATTTGTCATCAAAATTACAGAGAACCATCTTCAACGATCGAGCGCTCTCCAAACAGTACCAAATAATACCAATACTACCAAACCAATACAAAACAAAACGAATTTTTGTTTTGTTTTGTTTGTTCGCTTCGGATTTGACTATTTCACAGTGAAGTGAACTGAGACCGATTTCGGTATTTCCTGGTTAGTTCCTCGACTCTATTTTTTGGAGGGAACTTAGACAAGACAATGACATATTATGCGTACAAAAAATATAATTTTGTTTTTTCCGTTCCTGTTGTTTTCAATGTTTTTGTTTTTGATCTAAGCAAAATCATCATAAAAATAATTGTACATTATTACTTATTTCAATCGTGCATTTGGTTAGAGCTTCGTGAAAGAAAGTAGGCGAATTACTATCAAAACAAAGATCAGATGTTTCTGTGATCGTGGCGTGGATGTTACAAAGTTTTGAGTCTGAGACAACATGACGGCTACAGCATCTGCGGTTACGGCTACCATCGATGAGGACTTGGACGAATGTGGGCCACAGCTGATTGGCAAGCTAGAGGTCTTTTTATAGTTCTGTTAGCTTAGGGCTGGTTATAAACTAAATTGTGACTAACACAGCTTGTTCCTTCTGTCACCATACCTTGTACATCATATCTTGGTCTAAAATTTAGAGCCCACAGACATATTGATTTATGGCCCAGCTTGTTACAACCTGCTCAAAGTTTGGATGTATGATATTAGCAATCAAATTGATGCTAGATTTCCATTATCATAGTCATAGCAGATAGCAAATACCGATTTTTACAGCCTTTGATATTTAACCCAAACCTTAATCTTTTACCAACTTTGGACCTAATTTAACCTTACTGTATGTGTAAAATAGAAAAAAAATATCACAGAATGGCTGAAATTTACTTATTTATTTCAGGGCAATGGAATTACTTCTGGGGACATAAAGAAGTTAGAAGAGGCTGGGTACCACACTGTGGAGTCAGTGGCCTATGCTCCTAAAAAATGGCTTATAACAATAAAAGGCATATCAGAGGCGAAGGCAGACAAAATATTGGCTGAGGCTTCTAAACTTGTGCCAATGGGATTCACTACTGCCACAGAATTTCATCAGAAAAGGTACATGTTATGTACTATCTTTATTACTAAGTCTTTGTTGATATCTATATTTTTGTTGATACATAATTAGTTTTAATTCTGGCTTCACTGAAGGTGCTTGGAATATTTTGTAAGTATGGTTTAAATTATTCTACCAAGTATAGTACTATAATAGTAGTTTTGTGCTTGTGATACTTAACAATTAATTTATTAAGTGTCCTTGCATGCCATTATGTTTTCTACAATCATTTGAAATAGGACCGCATAATTTATCTTTAGTTGGATTATTAATTGCAATCGATTTCTCATTTCTGACACTGTGAATAATATAATATTGAGAACCTTAAAAGAATGAGTAAGGTTATACCTATAACTCCTAACCTATGCCTACTCATTCCATGTATAATAGCTTGTTATGATGATTTTATATAAATGGAAATCTCTGTTCATGCAGGGCGGACATCATTCAGCTGACCACAGGATCAAAAGAGCTGGACAGATTGTTGGGAGGTGGGATCGAGACGGGATCCATCACAGAGATATTTGGGGAGTTCAGGACTGGAAAGACACAGCTGTGCCATACTCTGGCTGTCACATGTCAGGTAATTTTATTAGTGAACTTCTATTTTTAACCTGCATTATTATGTATTGATTATGTCCATAACACATTCAATGCCCAAAGTCGGTGCTGCCTCCACACTGTGCCGAAACGAGCATGTGTCATGGGCACAGATAGTGTAAGAAAAACTTTATTTATATCCTCAGCAGGTTTATAGAATATTTTTTAATTTCCATCTAAAAAAATATGCATATCTTAACCTTGGGGCTGTCGGTAATTGTACCATTAATACTCATCATATTGCTCTTAATGGATTGAATCAAATTCAAATACTTGGGGCATATAATTACCGACAACCTCAAAGACGATGCGGACATTGAGAGGGAGCGTAGAGCTCTTGCAGTAAGAGGTATGGTGGCTCGCAGATTTTCCCGTTGTACCGAGGACGTAAAACTCACGCTGTTTAAAGCGTAGGTACTTAATGCGAGCCAAGCAGGTTGTAAGCTAAGTTACCTATCTCTCTCATAAAAATCTATATAGACCTGAAAAAACTAATTTAAATTTTGTAAATCATTCCAGCTGCCCATTGAACAATCAGGCGGTGAAGGCAAGTGCATGTACATAGACACGGAGGGCACATTCCGTCCGGAGCGACTGCTGGCCGTGGCGCAGCGGTACGGCATGGAGGGCTCGGCCGTGCTCGACAACGTGGCGTACGCGCGCGCCTACAACACCGACCATCAGACGCAGCTGCTGGTGCACGCTTGTGCTATGATGGCTGAGTCTAGGTGAGGATTATCTATACTTAATATTATAAAGCTGAAGAGTTTGTTTGTTTGAACGCGCTAATCTCAGGAACCGCTAGTCCGATTTTAAAAATTCTTTCAGTGTTGGATAGTCCATTTATCGACGAAGGTTATAGGCTATATTTTATGAAAAAAAGCAAGCGAAGCTGTTGGCGGTCAGCTAGTATAAGATAAGATTTTAATTTGATATTTATTTAGAGTGTTGGAACCACAGCCTGCCTTCCGTCCGCCACAGAACGTAAAATTACTACGATAAAATAATTCTTTATTACACACACCAATAATCAATTACATAAAAACTTAAAAACTACAAAAACGTATGCGTATTGGGCGGTCTTATTGCTTAAAGCAATTTCTTCCAGACAACCTGAGGATGGAAAGAAAAACTGCAGAATGTAACTGGACGGTGGTGTTAAAATTAGGACAGCACCGTCCATAAATATTATCATCATCAGCCAATTATATTGATCACCCAATATATCGATCACCCAATACATCCATCAACCAATATATCCATCAACCAATATATCCATCACCCAATATATCGATCACCTATTATATCGATCACCCAATATATTGATTATCCAATATATCGATCACCCAATATATTGATCACCCAATATATTGATTATCCAATATATTGATCACCCAATATATTGATCAACCAATATATCGATCATCTAACTAATATATCGATCACCCAAAAGAAACGGGCGTCCTGTAAAGTGGTCATTTTCAGATTTGATAGTGTACCTAGGGAAAATCTTTTTTTCGCTATTTCGGGATTCCGTTTGATACATCCAGCAAATTTTCACTGGAAAAAGAAGTGTTTAATAAATGTTGTTATTTCACAGATATTCGTTAATAATAGTGGACAGTGCGACGGCGTTGTACAGAACAGACTACTCGGGGCGCGGCGAGCTGAACTCGCGGCAGCTGCACCTCGGCAGGTTTATGAGGATGCTGCTCCGGTTAGCTGATGAGGTATGTATCTCATTAAATATCTGTCTATTTTTTGTTGCGACATTTTATTTCATGCCGTTTTTCTGATTTCATCGATTCCATGTTGAATTTAAGTAATAAATTATATATACAGGGCGTCCCACGGCCATGCCACATGGAGGGAAAGTACCTTAAATATTGTAGATTGAACATTTTACTGAAAGAAGACATTATTTGAATTTAAAAAACAATCTAAACTGCATTCATAGAAATTTAAATAATTACATGGTTGAACCGGGAATCGAACCCGTTACACGAAAAAAATTATTATCCTGTAGTTTTATCATACCGATCGAAAGGCTTCATCATAAGGATTTTTTTTTACTAAATAACATAGTGTCAGAAATAAAGGGAAGACCATGAATTTTAACATTTTTAACACAAAACGCACTTAAATTATAATAGGGAAATGATGCGTACTTCTCAAGTGGTGAATTTCAGTTGTTTGTTTTTACGGCAATGCCAGCTTTTCTGAACTAAATTTCACATTAAATGTTAAAATTCATGGTCTTCCTTTTATATCTGACACTATGTTATTTAGCAAAAAAAAATCCTTATGATGATGCCTTTCGATCGGTATGATAAAGCTATAGGATAATATTTTTTTTCGTGGAACGGGTTCGATTCCCGGTTCAACCATGTAATTATTTAAATATCTATGAATGCAGTTTAAATTGTTTTTCAAATTCAAATAATGTCTTCTTCCAGTAAAATGTTCAATCTACAATATTTAAGGTACTTTCCCTCCATGTGGCATAGCCGTGGGACGCCCTGTATACGTATAGGTACGCTGCATAATATATACCTATATGGTCATGATTTTGTGGAAAATTGTGTATATATTTATTGATTTTATGGATATACTATATTTTTTTATTTATTTACAAAAACAAGATACCTGAGCAACCAAACCCCCTTATTGGAAAACAATGTTTTTTTGTAAATGTATTTTTAATTATGTAGTTTTAAAGAAAATTTAATTGTACTTTTAATACTACTTTACCGTTTTACTTTCAGTTCGGAGTTGCAGTTATAATAACAAACCAGGTGGTCGCTCAAGTGGACTCGGTCGGCGTGTTCAACGCTGACACTAAGAAGCCCATCGGTGGGCATATTATTGCCCACGCGTCCACCACCCGATTATATCTAAGAAAAGGGAGAGGCGATAACAGGTATTTTTTACAATTAAATTAAATCAGTTAATTCTTTTACTGTACCATAAAGTTACACAATAACATGGCATTTGTTGAGTGAAGTCACCGGTTTGAGTCCCAATTTTATCATTACATTATGATCCATATAACGTGCCATTACTGGACTCTTCAATAGAACCAATTATAGATCTTACGGGTTTTGGTAATCACCACGCTTACCAGACCGGTTGGTGATTGCTGTAAATTGGCACAGTACATAGAACGAGAGCCGTGTTGGCTAAGTGGGAGCACACCCGACTTTCATTCCGACGGTCGTGTGTTCAAATACAGCCTCTGGATTTTTCTTATTGAAAAATGTATGTGCGCTTTGTAAAGTTCCTGTGTCCCTGTGTCGTAGGAACGTGATAGGGGTGATAATGTAATAAATAACAATATAGCTTATACATGGGAGTAACATTAGGCTTTTTACCGCGTTAATAATGGGTATCTTCCGTTGTTTCAGAGTGTGCAAGATCTACGACAGTCCATGCTTACCGGAGACTGAAGCTATGTTTGCTATTAGCACGGAAGGAATTACTGACGCTAAGGAATAATTCATTAATACTACATAGTTTAACCCGCCAGCATTATTTTTTAATTAAATTAGATTTAATTATGAGATTAACAGCAATTCATTTTTATAGAAATAGTTAGACGTAACACATTATAGAATACTCATAACGGCCATGATGTTCTCGAGTTTTATGTAGACTAACTAACGTAAATTCATTATTATTTATATAGTATATTAATCCTTGAAGTTAAGAATGGGTCTGACATTTTGTTTCATATTCTAATACATTTCTCAGTAAACTTTATGTTAGCTTTTTGTTTGATTTGATTAAATATAAATGATAGTAAGTATGTATGTATTGTAATCAATTTAATTTTAATGCTAGAGTAAAAAGTATGTTAATTTGATTTAAGAGTTTTGGTACTTTGCTTTTGACAGACGAAATAACATTAAAATAAATAACAGTAGAATTTGTATAACCACCGCATTTGTAAATAATATTTCGACTTTATTGGCGAATAAAAATAAAAACACACGAATACAATACGCTTTTATTTATTGATAAAATATAGGCATTTGTGTACAATTTTAAACATAAACATCAAATCATCGGTAACATTGTTAAATGAGATCTATTGTCAATTTCATTTATGTATTGCTTTCATTTCATTTTCGGTCAAAAGTTAATAATCTCTCTCACAAAATCTGCTTGATGTCGCGAGAAAAATTACAACTTTAGTTATTATAATAGTACATACCTAATTGATCTTTGACACAGTATTAACAAGTTCAGCGCCACCTGTTAACAACCTAAGTTCATTGAATGTGTTAGTCATACATTGTTGGGTAAAACAAAATGTTTTCTTATTTTATAAAATAGTACCTATAGTCACATTCAGGAATGAAGATATTTTTTGTAAACAAATAAATGTCATGAGATGTCACTGTCATAATGACAAGTCAGGGGTGGACACCACCTTTTTTCCATGGATCATTATTAGTAGTAATGGCGCGCGGTTTTGCTTGTGCGTTCGATACTTAGGTTACCTAAATATTTCCGAACAAACTTACTACTTACTGCAGAACAGTGGAAAATAGGTTCATTCTAAGATGATTTAGCTATGAGATATAAGATCTACCGTGGATGTGGCATCGTCGGGACCTTGTTTCCCTGTTTCCATAAGGAAAACAACGTACAATTGCATGAGTAGCGAAAAAGTAACACATTTGACTTCGACTTATGAGAGATAAATGAAAAAGACGAAATAAAATAGCGTAATGTTAAAATGTATAAACTGTTTCCATCTCCTGTGATTTATGCCAATTCTACTACGATGATACCAGTGTCGTAAAATATTTTCTGCTACTATTTCTTCACCAATTTATAACTTTGTTCACAAAATTAAATTAAATTATTATAAATAGTGAAAAACCATATCAATTTTCTATTCTATGGATATTGATTAGAAAATAAACCCTACCATAAGTATTTATAGATATGATGTAACCTTTTATAAACTTACATTTCGAAACTATTTTTTTGATATGGTAACACCATTGTTTACATAAAATATCTGGAATCCTGAATTCGAGTATAGAGATACAATATTGTGTCAAATACCAACATCAATATAAAAACATTATATGAATAACTAGCTGGAACCCCCGTGGCTTCTTCTGCTTTATTCCCATGTTTTCTCACCTTTTAAACCTTCCTGGGCTACTACGACTAATTTAAAACCAAAAGCACCTAAATCGGCCAGAGTTATAAAATTACAACAAACAGTAGCATTGCGTTTTATAAATATTAACTCTAAAATCTTAATTGATATTCAATGAACAAAAGCTTAACGTTTTAAATTTTTAAGCTATGATAGACAATTATTTTTTCTCTAGTTTTCACAACAGGATATTGTAGGGAATACCTAAATAAATAACGTATTATACACCTACTACCTAACACAAGTTATTGCTCTTCTTTCAAATTATACAGCCATATAAAAGGTAAAAACTATAGGAAGGCGTATATAAATATATAAATAATACTCAGTTATCGATAATGAGCGAGACAACATAAATTAACCCAAAACTAATACATGAAATTAACATTGTTAACATTCTGATAATTAAGAAACTATCTCACATTTTTAGATTTTAGTTCATTATTTTTTTAATCAAACCCTTTACAGTAACATCAACAGATTATTTTTCTCTACATCCTACATAGTTTTTATTGTGTTCCACACTACAATGTGCATATACATATGCAAAATTAAAACCACAACAAGGTTTTGATGGTATAAAAAGCATTATAATATTGTTTATACACAAGCAACAAGAAAAGCGCTAAAATAAGCTAGTGTACATATTTTAACATTAAACGTTATATTAATTTTCGAACACTAAAACAATCACAAGAACCTGTAATTCTTAAATGTGTCGTCGATTTTAAAAAGTATGAGAATAAAATGTTTGGATGTCTAAATAACATCTACAAAAATATAAAATAAATTAAACATGCAACATCTCTTCCCCAATATAAAAAAGGCTTATAATTAGGTTTAAAATATTAGAACAAATCCCAAATTAAAATAAATAATTACATAGATAAAAACTATTCTACAATTATATCTAATACATAACCTGACAAAACGTGACAATGAGGTTTTTTTCTATGCTAATGCTGTGCAAAAACGTTCACAACTATAGTATAGAAAAATATCCAATTAAAATATTTTCGGCCCTTATTATTATATAGAGTAGTTATGTAGGCACTTATTATAACTTCAAAATGCATGATACAAACTATATTTTCAGAAAGGTGCTAACATACTTTTTCTGAACAGATAACTATAATATTTTATTATGTCATTCATATTGTATGAATTAGTAACTTACTATTATATTATATATTTGACCGCAGTACAATATGATACATTTTCCGGGGTAAATGTACCCTATAACACTTTTCAGAATTGTAAAATATCTCCATATCCTTTTTTTCGGTTTTTCCCGTGAAGAAGCAACATCCAAACTTTCTCTTTCATAATATAAGTAGAATAAAATAAACTGAAGCTTTAGACTAGTAAGGTTAAATAAATACCTATTATTAGTATTGTACTCAACAATATTACTATTCTGAAGATAAAAGCAGGCTTTTTCCAACATTCCTAAATTGAGTTTCAATCAAACAACCAAGATAGCAAAGATAATGATGATTTACCTCTCCTAAAATTAATCTTAGTATTTAAGACCTTACAAGTAATATGGTAAGTAATATGGTACTAGGTCATTGACTATCCAAGTTTGGGGTCTATCGCGTCGGTGACGCCGCTGGCGCCGGGCACGTCGGGCGCGGCGGGCGGGCCCTCGCGGTCGAGGCGCTCGTGCTCACTCGCTATTAGCACGTTTAATTCGTCCTGTAATTATACAAACATTTTGGTATAGCACAGAAAACAATTCAAGACGATCATAGTCAAAAATTTGTTAGTAAAAATTCTGATAAGGTAAACGACAGGATTTTAATCAGTTATCATCATCATCATTTCAGCCATCGAACGTCCACTGTTAGACATAGGCTTCCCTTAATGACTTCCAGGTATTATTCTCGGATGCAGCCTGCATCTACCGTGAACCAGCAGCCTTGACAAGATCATTTTATTCAGTATCCCAGTTTAATCACTGTTCCCCTGTCCATCTGTGATACACTGGGTACATACCGCCCAGCCCAGGCGGCGCGCCAGCTCGCGGCAGCCGTCGTCGCAGTCCCCGAGGAGCGCCACGTCGCGCACGCCCTCGTCCAGCTGCAGGCCGCCGCCCATGCCCAGCATGCGCATGATGGGCGACCGCACGCCGGCCTTCTCGCGGTTGATCAGCAGCCGCGGACACCAGTCCGGAACCCTGCAGATTAATAAATAGGCTTAAGTGGCATACACATGTGGAACTACTTTTCACTGTGTGAAGATGCGTTTTGTAATGAACTACTTTTCACTGTAGGCCATCTGACAGATGCGTTTTGTAATGAACTACTTTTCACTGTAGACTGTGTGTCAGAAGCGTTTTGTAATAAACTACTTTTCACTGTAGAGTGTAGACCGTCTGACAGATGCGTTTTGTAATGAACTACTTTTCACTGTAGACTGTGTGACAGATGCGTCTTGTAATGAACTACTTTTCACTGTAGACTGTGTGACAGATGCGTCTTGTAATGAACTACTTTTCACTGTAGACTGTGTGAGAGATGCGTTTCGTAATGAACTACTTTTCACTGTAGACTGTGTGACAGATGCGTCTTGTAATGAACTGCTTTTCACTGTAGATTGTGTGACAGATGCGTTTTGTAATGAACTAATTTTCACTGTAGACTGTGTGACAGGTGTGTTTTGTAATGAACTACTTTTCACTGTAGACCGTGTGACAGATGCGTTTTGTAATGAACTACTTCACAAAAAGCCATTCAACCAAAGTACTCAGTACTTTGTCGGTTTGACTACGCCCGAAGTGATTGTGCTATTCTTAGGCCCGAACAAACGAAGCAAACGCCAGTCTACCCAATTTAAAGTAAAATCGACTCACATGTCTATAAGAGAAGCGAAAGGCTGAACCTCCAGGGAGGAGCCCATGATGATGAGCATATCGCAGTGCTGGAAGTCCTCCTGCAGGCACTCCTGGAACCGCTCCGGGAGGCTCTCTCCGAAGAACACGATATCCGGCTTCACCACGCCCGGACACTCGGTGCAGATGGGTATCTGGTCTGCGAATATCCGCTCTGTGGAAGGAAATAAAATTGTAGCTGATTTTCGTGAGTTAAACTATTTATTTTATAGCAACGGGAATTACTCACGTATTTACAAAGGAGTCAAAACACTCTCGACGTTTCGACCACAACAAGAGCAATCTATTTCAGTGTTTTGACTTTGATTGTTAGGGAGTTAAATGCTGATTTATTATACTGCTAATGCTTACTTTTAACAAACTCCAGGTCATAAGCCTTCCGGCACTCAAGGCAGTGTGATGTGAAGAATGTTCCATGTGCTTCTACGATTTTATCTTCGGGTATGTTCGCTACTCGCTCGAGTGTGTCGATGTTCTGTGTGTAATGGCGAAGAAGTAATCCTGGAAATAACCCAATATTATTTTATCATCATAATAACAGTCAATTGACTAATTCGGGTCTTCCCAATAGAACATGAGTAATTTAAATATAGATAAGTTACCTTTTTCGTGAAGTAATCTGATAAAATAATGTGATATGGTTGGTTTAAAACTACCAGGATATAATTCTTTGGCTAGCATAAAAAATGGTTTTGGATTTTGTCTGAAGAAGTTGATTTCAAATATCGCCTGAGGTTCAGGTAAATTGTACTTTTGCAAGTTGTGATACAATCCTGTTTCTGGACTTCTAAAGTCTGGGATACCGGCAGCTGAAATAAAAAAAAAACAAAATAACATAAAATGCTTTTTATTTACAAATTAAAATAAAATAGTTACTTCAACATCACCCCTATTTATGAGAGAGATTAGGCCTTGGTACAACACGTGACACTACACAATGACACAGATCCTTCAAACTTTTCAAAGTTCTCAGAAAATGCCGGTTTTCTCGTAATGTTTGCCTTTAGAGCATATGTTTTCAAACACATACATGTTTCAAGAAAAAAAAGGCCAGAGGTGCTCTGGGGAGTTTGAAGTTTTGAACCTACAACCTTCGGAATGAAAGTCAAGTGTGCTCCCACTTTGTTGGCCCCAAGTTATTCAGCTCTGTTATTTACATTACATAAGAACATATCTTATCAATCTTATCATAATCATAAATAATAAGTTTCACCTTAAAGGTCTTCCCTTGCAGTATGTTAGAATTGCTAATGTTATGAATACAAAATATTCCATACAACATTTAAATGACCTTGTGGCTAAGTGTTAAATCACTATTCACTATGAGTAAAAACATTTCCTGTCAAGTTATTGTGTTTGTGCATTGCAGTAAACTATTTATATAAATTAACATTAAGTTTCCATAACATAATGTCAATGTAGTATGGCATTACTTCCTAGATTTTCTACTTAAATTACAATAATAATTTAATATTGCATTTAATAGTTAAGTTCCTAGTTTTTCTACTAATATTATACAAGCAATTTTGTTATTTAACTATTAACAAATACAATAAAATAGCTCATCGATAAACTATACATGTATTTGAATTCTTAAAGCCACTGATTAAGAAATGCATTGTGTATTTTTATTAGCCTTACCAAACTACTTAATAAACAATTATCTTCTATGTACATTGAATGATGCGTTATGGTTTTAATTAGTTAACACCATCAATATTTTTTTTTCATTCATTTATGAGACTATGCATAATGATAAAGCTATATTATATTTATATTATAACACTAGTACTAACATGTAGAAATTCCGGCACCACACAATGTAACAATATTATGACATTTTCCTCTATTTATACATTTCACAATTCCATCATCAAGATTGACAAAATGGTTAGACAATAGCTTCCACATTAGTAAATAATTAACCAATTAATAAGTAAAAATTGCTTGACAATTCATAAAAAAACATGTTTTGACAATTAATCATCGATAATTTTAGAAACTGTCATTTATTGACAAAGCTATCTAAAGGAGTATAGAAAAGAAGGCAGAAAATGGTGTCCAAACAAGTAACATTTTTATAATTTTATTAAACACTTAACACCTGAAAAATGTGTTATGTTAAGCTCAGTCCACAATAAACTTTGCACCTACTATAGAGCATTACCAAAATAACTGAAACTGTTCATAATTATGTATGTATGTATAAATAAATACATAAAAAACATCTGCACTGCAGACTGGTGAGTGGTCATGATCCATGTACTTGCAGTGTCCTGTCCCACATTTTAGGAAGAAACAGTTGACCAAATCCAATGTAAAAAACAGTCATGGATTTTCAGTGTCTCCCAACTTGAATAACATATCAAACAGTTATAAATTTATATAGTAAAATAATTGAGTAAGTCAAAAATAAAAAAATAATATACACAACATACAACAGTGCTTACAGAAATAGTCTTTAGTCAATTTTGTCACTGACAGTATGGCAATAGTCCTAAAAAGCCTTATTTTAATCTGAAAAATACTTACACGTCGAAATTCCAGCTCCAGATAGAGTAATAACTTTTTTACATCTTTCACCTTGTATCCACTTCACAATACCATCTATGTTTACATCTTCTAAAACTTTTTCTGAAGGCGCAGCAGGCTCTGGGGGCTCATAAAACCCAAGTTTCTGAGCCAAATACCTTCGCACTGAGTCAACATTCCAATCTCTTGTCCTGGGACTGCTGCTTTCTGTGTCGGAATCATTTGGCGGGATGATTTCGTGCCTCTCCACAGGTTCATCACCTAAAATTGGAACGCAATAAAATTCACAAATTCCGGCCAAAACCGGCTTCGATAAAGATCTGGTCATTTATTCTCACCGTTACTCTTTCCGGGCGGCGAGTTTGCGGACATTTTGCACAAAATAAATAAATTGCGACTTGAAATACCCTGTGCCCGAATTCGACACAGGTTATTTGACAGATGGCGAAATGCCATTTTCGAAAACAGTTTTGTTCGATTCGAACTCCTATTGTTTCACAGGTAATAAATGCGAAACTGAGATATAATCTACAAAAGTCGAGTTCATTTTACGTAAAGTAAGCATCTTAATATTTCTAATATTCTTATGTAAAATCATTGCAAATTATTATTGGAAAACTCCGTGCCAATTTTTTTATTTGTACTAAACTTAGCCAACAAGCAGAGGCCAAAATTGTAACAAAATCTAGCTTCGTAAATATATGACATTGACAGTATAAAGACATTGAAGTTGCATTTTGTAAAAGTTGACGGCGAAAATAATCAGAAATTCTATAAAGCTCCATTTCTCAAGAAAATTTCGCCACAAACCAAAAGAAGAAGAAATATTAATACGAGGTTCGATCTAATGTAAAAAGTACCGAATACTGAAGATTTTATGTATGTAGGTATGTTAAGACTTAAAGGTATATTTCCACCTAATGAAAATCCTTATAATTTTTATAAGCGATTTGAGGATAACGCAAAATACAAAAATATATGATTTCCACAATACTAATTACAGAAAGACCAAAGAGAACACTAGTGTATCCACCGATATTACCTGAAAAAAAAAGCAAGTAGAGATTAGAATAAAAAACATATAATTAGGTAGGTACTATTCTTAGGCCAACAGCACACTGCACATAAAGATACTTACTAATTATTTGGTACCAATACGACATGACATCCAAACGCTCCAACTCTCCCTTAGATTTAGCGAAGTAGATACTTAGCACACATTTTTCCGTCAAGTTTATATCGTTTCTGTAAACAACCGTAAATTAAAAACAAAAACTTTTCTATTTTACCTATTATATTGCGCCAAAAATCTAAAATAACATTATCTAGGTAGGTACCTACTTAGATATTATGTTGGTCAACTACAAATCGATTGCTGATCCATTAAATTCGAGAACGGCTGGGTAGATTTAGCTGCAACGGAGTTTACGGTGAGATAGAAAGTAGACAAAACGGGCGGGTAAGCTAGTCCATAAGTAGTTATGATAATATATCAAGATGGTGATTAATTATACTTACTTATAATTAATCTAAGCTTACCTACATCCTCGAAAACTTTCGCGAGTAGGTACTACCTATATTAAAATATCTTTACCTCCATGATTCAAATAGACAAGTAGAAAGCTTAGAAGATATAACAATGAAGGATGCTTACCCAAACCCATAGACAAAATATTTATCAATTGATTTTGAGTGGGTATCAAAAGAGGTTTTGTATGACTTGGAAATATATCGTGTGTGCTCGCAATCAGGGTAGCAATCAGGACAGTGCAAAGCTTTTGATTCCGGATCGTCCGACTGAGTGTTCGGTGGATGTATGAAGGACGTATTTCCTGTTAACAAGTTTATAATAAAAATTAGCCATGGATGCTGATGAGATAAAACTGAGACAAATGTATTTTATCTACCTATGATATACTTTGAAACGAAGGTATCTAAAGATTTTTTTTCATAAAATTATATTTTATTACTTGGACACATTCATTCCAACTTTACCTTACTTTACGCTTAACCCGATTTATATATGTAAGTATAGTAGGTACATATTTAATTTTCAGATATAAGTATCTAAGATAAGATAAGATAAGATAAGATAACTCTTTATTACACACCACTAAAAAATATTTACATAAAAAACTTAAAACTACAAAAACGTATGTGTAATGGGCGGTCTTATTGCTCTATCTAATTAATAATTTCAGATCGTCCAAGCATTTGTCCCGGGCTGGAATCGAACCAGCAACCGGAACACCTCTAAGAACACCTTTATCCAGCATGGGAAATCAGACAGCCTAGAAATCAGAAGGAGAAATTGCAAATAATCGACAGGATAATCATTTAAGTCACCTTTATGCTTATTAAGGCAGCGTAGATCGCTGACCAAACAGGGCCGGCCTTCCAGTCTACCCATTGGCATGTAGTAGGGTGCGCAGGCGCAGAGAGAAACCAAGTTTTTCAGCTTGCAGCGGACGATGCAAGCGCTGAATGAGTACAGGTCGTTGAAATATACGGGGTTCTCTTCTTTGAATGAACACTTTCTCTGAAACATGATAAAATGTTTACGGGCTTAAGTATCTTGCACGACTTTAATTATTTAGAGGTATTTCTACCCCCAAATATACCATACCATATTAATCCACTAATAATTAGGTATATTACACTATGTATTATAAAGGCGAATGTTTGTGACGTTGTATGATTGTTGCTTTTCACGCAAAAACTACTGAATAGTTTTAAGATGAAAATTCACAATAATTTACAGCGGAAAAATCCAGGTGATCTAAAGAATTATCAGTCTGCAGTTTCGTGTTGGGATATATTAGTAGAAACATGTTCTAGATCTTTGTAGGCATGAGCTGGTATTACCAGCTCCCTGTTTTATTATTAAAACAAAATAACAAAATTTATTGGTATCTGGCACTAATCTGTAAGGGTCGGGTCGGTATGTATGTTCCGCCATGATCCAAATTTGATGAACTTTTTCAGATAAACATATAGGTATGGGAGTAGGTATGGGACACAGGATTAAAGTTATGATAAAACGTGGCCCCCATACAAACATAATTTAACGCGGACGGAGTTGCGGCGACCGCTAGTAGATAATTAATATAAGTAACGATTATGGTGTGGATGATTCTTACCACAGACAAGGGATATTTCCTGACTTCATGAGAGCAGGTCTGTCGGATTGGACTCAGTTCCAGGAACTCCAGCTTGTTGGGCTCAGCCAGTCGATGCAGGACTCTGCCGGCGCTGAAGTCCGCGAAATGGGTCGGCTCGTATACTAGGACCTGGAATTTTTATAGTTGAGCGCTGCGGATAAAATTCCGACACTATAATGCAAGTAAATCTAGTAAATCTAGTCTAAGTTAAGATTATATTTGATTGTGGAGATTAGCCCTTAATCCACAGCGCGGGCTAAGTGCGGGATGAGACATGTCCTTAAAACTTTTGAAAGCTCTCAGAACATGCCGGTTTCCTCACGATGTTTCACGACCTTCGAAATGAAAGATGAGTGTCCTCCCACTTACTCAACACGGCTATACCTTGATTCGGTCGCTTAAATAAAATAGTCTAAGGGTTTGTATTACAAAATGCACTTTGCTGTTTTCCGACATTGTGAATGACGAAATACCTCATAAGTCTCGTCGCAATACTTGCCACTAAAAGCTCAGCTTGATGTTACTCAAACACGCCAATATCACGGTAAAGAATAAATTAAACAAGGAAAGGAATTCATAATAGTAGTGTTGGTTGACACGAATTGGATAGAATGTTAAAATTTTCCAAGTAGGCGCTTATGTAATTTGCATAAATTTATTTAATTCGTTTAAGGGAACACTCATGCATCTGTTTCATAAAATTTTCTTTTAAATACAGAATTGAGTACAATATCTTAATTGTTAACATAGAATGGATGTCATCAATTGTTATTAAATTTTACGTCCCACTATTCCCACAGTGTCATTCACTAACCCGCACTTGGCCAGCGTGGTGAAGTGAGGCCGAATCTATCTCGTCAAGAGAGAAGTCTCTGTGTCCCAGCAGAGGGAACGTAAATAGTGTGCTCATGCTAAGTACTTACATCGAACCCTTTAATAAAGTTGAGTGGGTATGCGTAATCGTTGATCAACGGGTCGATAATTACATTTAGTCCGTGGAGGTAACCCGGCATCTCCTGGCGCAAAGCCGTGATTTTCTTGTTCGGGCTGGAAAATAATTATTTTAACGATTAACTCAAAGTCTAAGACAATTAATTTATTTCCTGCGACAAGCTACGGTGTGAGAATGGCAATCTAAACTATAAAAAATCTGTAAGGGTCGGTCATGGAGTAAGTTAGTTTGTTTTCAGAGATATTGTGTTTATAGGCTCAATATATAATACTGAAACTATATTGACAATTTTTAGAATTTATTTCTGTATGTATCTATGTTTCGCCATAACTCACTAATGATCTGAAATCTGAAATTTGTTAGATAAACATTTAGAGGTCTGCGACACAGGAATGGCTATTTAAATTCTTTCTCCAATTATGATAAGACGTGACCCCCATACAAACATAATTCGCGGACGGAGTCACGGGCGTTCTAGTAATTGATATACTTGCAGTCCATTCTCATCAAAGTCCAGGATATAATTGAAGGTGCAGCAGTGTCCTCTCGCGGTCCGGCGCGTACTGAAGAGTTCGGAGCAATTCCGTCGTTTGCCTGCCCATGTACAGCTAAGCAGCATCTCATCGCAACTTGGAGCTAACTGTACCAATAAAATATCTATAGTTGTTTTACGTTACCTTTATATAATTTTTTTTTCTTTATATTATGTCCGGGTTTGCTGTCAGAAAACTCTTTATGGATCTCTTCTATTGTGCATGTAATTTAATTTGTCCTCTTTTTGTAATGTCTGTTTTGCGTACAATAATGTATTTATGTTAAGATAGTTTGTATACCTAATATCGAAAAAAAGTACTATCCAACACTGAAATAGTTTTTCAAATCGGACCAGCCAGCGTGTTCAAACAAACAAACAATCAAACAAGCTTTTTAGCTTTATAAAATGGTTACTTGAGCCGACTTCCACGCCTGTCATTTTAGAAAAAAATCATTTACTATAAAAAAAAACACTATAAAAAATGTGCGACAGTGTCAACGTTATAAGTGAAGGTGAAGACAAGTGTGAATGAACCTTCTAGTCCTTGTGATCCATCTTAGGCCATATCAACCCTTTCCATCAGGTGAGATTGTGGTCAAACAAGGGTCTATCTGCTATAAAAAATTTGTATGCTTGTGCTTGTGATGCGGTTCACATTCGGATTCCTGAGATTATTCTTTAAATGGTCGAATCATTACATGTGCTTAAAATACCGATTGACAGCAGTTATACTTTTTGCCGTTAGGAAATCTGGATAACGAACGATTAGAAATCGTGATCGAATCTTTTGATAAACTCTGTATGAATTGTTTTTGTTTTACCTGTATTTAATGTGACGTTTTTCGGTTCATTATGCTCACGGCAGATAAACATAATATCGCCATAGTTTACGTGAGCAGGTAATTCCCGATTTTCAAAATGAATAGTTTTTAACGGTGCCTGTAATCCTTACTACATACACGATAGTTTTTGAGATTTAATAAATAAATAAATATTGCTGGAATATTCACATTTATTAGCAATATCTAGCCCCGAGGTAAGCTCGAAGCTTGTGTTACGGGTGCTAGATAATCTGATATACTTAATAGAATATAAATACCTACATATAGTTTTAAAGGCTTAAATGTTGATATATTTGTACTAGTCCAGGGAAGTTTAAAGGTTAGAAAACTACAGAAAGGGGGCAAATCCACGGGCGGGTTGCTTGTTCTTATACAATAAAAAAAAACATCTGATACTCGTACTTTCAGCTTTGAGATTACCACAAGGTTAGATGTTGCTATGTGAATTGTCCAGCAATATTTATTTTATTTTTACGTCTATATAATGTTTATATACAATAGACCTACACTCACCATTTTCATAAATTCCTTAACTTTAAGTATATCGTAATCAGTCCTTTCCTTCACCAAGCGTTCGATTTCTTTAAAAGCAGGTCTATAATCTTCAACGAGACTAAAATCCAGTAGCCTTCCCGCATCATGCAGGTACAATTTCAGTTCGTCCTCAGATATGTTCCCCATGTAATTGGACTTTAATCTGTGTAAAAGAAAGTTTGAAAATACTGTGAAAATTCAAATACATATTCAAATAAGTACATACAATACATTCAATACACAAAATTCATAGGTAGCACATTTTTCATTACACAAAGCACGTTTATCTTCGCATTTTTTATGTAAAAATAAAATATTTTCACTTAGCATCAATAAATACCAAGCAACCCGCACTTGGCCAGCGTGGTGAATTAAGACTCTCTCTCGTTAAGAGAGAAGTCCCAGCATCGGGAACGTAACTAGGGGTGATGATGATGATAATAAGTAAATAAGTTGATACTCAAGATGGGTGGCACTATTCTTATGTATAACGCAGAAAAACAAACTTACAGCGATGCAGCCTTTATCTCCAACGCCTTCTTACTGATCCTATTGGCATTACAAAGTGCAATTGCAGGAAAATCAATTGTTGATATCGAAAATGTGGAATATTGAGGCATCAGAATCAATGGATTGGTCATTATATGCACCCAAGTTTCAACCAGAATGTAAATCATCAAGGCGAATAACATAGCTAGTATTATAGTCCAGAGTATCCTGTGGATTATGCCAAGGATGTATGTTAGGTCCTTAATCTATACTAATATTATAAGGCAAAAGAGTGTTTGTAACACAGATTAATGTGGTTTGTAATAAAGAACTGACTATAAGCTACCTATGTGTAGACAAAGTATAAAAAAACACAAGCAAAGCTGTCGGCGGGTCAGCTAGTCTTTTTATTTACCGTAAAACACTCCAACATTGCCCACATTTTTCGAATAATTACAATTTTTGTTATTTTTTTGTATGGGGACACAAGTATTTTCTATTAGCATCTGCAACTATAGGATATTTTGCATGTATTATTTTATTAGATTTTGTTATTCGTCAATATTAAATCAAGTATTTTAATATTTTTAAAGGCGGGCTTGTTGGAAATGTTATCTCGACTTATTGCCAACATTGCCCACGTTGATTTTTGACGCAAATATCTCCTCTCCGGCCTCTAATCAGCTGACAGCAAAACCTGTAGAAGAATTCTGAACAAAACTGGCCTTTACTTTAAAACTAAAGCGAATCCATGACAGGTTTCCTACCAAAATCCATGTTAGGCTAGTTGGGCAAAATTACCCTGACCTTGTTAGCATTTTCCATACAATTCGCTTTTCGCCTTTAGTAAAGTGATAGGGTTGGTACATCTCAGTAAACTGTTCTTGACTTTTTATTTCTTTTTATGTTAATAAAAAAACAAGATTATCTTCTATTGAATTATTTAAAAAAACTTTCGAGTAACATTATTTGATTCAACAGATTCACATGCAAGTATTAACATTTATTCCGTGTTATTTTTAATACATTCTGGTTCCAATCTTTCGTCTTGACTTTCTTTGACGAATTCGAGATTTATTCTTGCTTTTAAGAAATAATAAAAATAAATTATCTAAATAATCAAGATAATAATAATTAGCAAAAAAAAAAAAAACTCGGATGTGTCAACCCTAAGCTTATTTTGACTGCGGGCAATGTTGTCAATAGTAGATCGCAAAAATACTAGATAACTTTGCCCACCATTATAACTTTAGTTATACAAGAGCTGCATCAATGACAATAACGTTATAATAATACCTTAAGTTTTTTGTACAACATAATATAAATTAAACTCATCTGTGTTTTCTCCATCACGCACAATCCACTTTTGAATTTTTACCAAAATTTGCCCGCAAAAATACACTCTGTCTTTGACGAGTTCCAACAAGTTACTGAGTGACGTTAGCGTTACATCCAATAGGCAGTGGTGCTAAACACAAAACCTATTTTCTACCAAAGTCAATAAATGTTACGATAGTATTCAGATATTTTTGCTATTAAAAGTTTTGCTTAAAAATTGGTCTTCGGGCAAAATTACCCTCGGTGGCAATGTTGGAGTGTTTTACGGTACGGAATACTATCTTTCTGTCCGAGGCTTTACCCATATTAGTATTTTTTTGTGTGTAAAGTAACAATGTATGGATCTAACATAAATATTAACAAACTTTCGCGATTATACTTAATATTAATAGTTTATCTACCCATTGTGTGTTAGGTTAATAATCGTAGACCTCTGCATACAATCATTATTAAACGTGACTCTACACTTAATTAAGTACTTGATCATTACATACAATATTATTTATCTGTATTATAATTTATAGTGAAATCGTAGGTACCTCAATTTCCAATTAGTTTTCGACTTTACTATCTGCTGGACCGAAGACATTGAGCTGTTCTTTGCAAAATCTTTGAGCACTTGGAAGAAACTCTTCTGTAACACCTGTCTCAAGGTCCACCGCTTCTTCTTGAACCCAAATTTCTGTTCAATCCACCAGGAGTGATCCATTTTTGTTGAGGAATTTGAGGAAGGAAGAAATTTACGGTGGATGCAAGCTGCTTCCGTCTGTAATACCTGGAAATCATTAAGGGAGGCCTATGTCCTATGTCCAGCAGTGGACGTCCGATGGCTGAAATGATGATGATAAATCAATAGGTAGGTACCAGTCACGTTGTTCGCAGTGAGTTAATTATACAGATCGATGCTACTTCCCGTCTTCTGGTATACCGTCAACCACAATGTAATATAATAAATAAATAAAATATTTATTTATTTAATAACACTATCAAAAACAGAAACCACGTCAGCACCAGAATGGAAACACTTTTCACAATAATTAACTTTGTTAGTGAACATGATTGCATTAATTGAACTTAATTACATTCTGAAGGGCATGGTTGTCACCATGGGGCTACACGTGGCGCTTATTACAGGTTTCAAAGGTTCTGCACATAATTGTGTAATGCTCACAATAGGCTGTAATTTATATACATTGTAAATAGTGGAAGACTTATACCGTAAAGGGCTGTACCTATCTTTAAAATAAAAGTGTTACTTCTGTTTCAAACATTCTTCTAAGTATTCGTTTTTAAAAGGTGCTTTCACGGTGAGAAAATACATCGTGAGGAAACCGGCATGTTCTAAAAACTTTGCAGAGTTTTAAAGACAACTCGGAGGGTCTAATCTCTCTCGTCAAGGGACAATTCGTTGTTCCCAGCAGTAGAAACGTAAATATAATTGCCTAATTATTGCCATTTTTAAATACTTATTAGACACATTGACGACCTCTGTGGCGCAGCGGTCGAAGATCCGCCTCTGAGGTTGAGAGTTCGATTCCCGCCTCGGAACAAAAATTTGCACGATCTGCAGAATTTTGGTAGGTACGGATGTCTGGGTGATCTAAATGTTTTTTATATTTATTATTATTTTTGTATTTTGTAATTGTCCAGCAATATTTGTCCAGTTTGTATTATTGGGACGAATAAATCTATTAAATCCACACCACTGCTGGGAAACTCTCGAAAAGGCTCACGACTGAACAGAACTCTAATTAGCATCGCATGACATAGACCTATTTAATGAAATATTTGTACTATTGCTTTAATTGGACACAGACGTGAATGCACACCACTGCTTTGCAATGTACAATTCACCATAATTATTAGTTTATGGACAATGTTACTAGGTAAGATAAACTTGCTTTGCCCTGTATTCGACAACGTAAGGTTAAAGTTTCTGGGTTTTGTGTTCGTTTTTATAATAAAGTTCCTAATAGACCAAGAGCCTGTGATGGCCAGACCTTCCTTTAATTCACAAGCGTGAAAATTCTTTCATGTGTATGTCTAACATAGGTAAGAATAACCCCCAAACATGAAACCTGGATCGCGGTTCCTTTGGGAGATAACAACCTTTTACCTGTTATCTCCCAAAGGAACCACGATCCAGGTTTCATGTTTGGGGGTTATTCTTACCTATGTTAGACAATTAGACATACACATGAAAGAATTTTCACGCTTGTGTATTAAAGGAAGGTCTGGCCAGACCGGGCTCTTAGTATAGACTAATAACCTGTGATGGCCAGACCTTCCTTTAATTCTGAAGCGTGAAAATTATTTTATGTGTATGTCTAACATAGGTAAGAATAACCCCCAAACATGAAACCTGGATCGTGGTTCCTTTGGGAGATAACAGGTAAAAGGTTGTTATCTCCCAAAGGAACCGCGATCCAGGTTTCATGTTTTGGGGTTATTCTTACCTATGTTAGACATGCACATGAAAGAATTTTCACGCTTGTGAATTAAAGGAAGGTCTGGCCATCACGGGCTCTTAGGTTATAAAGAATTTTACCAACTGTCAATTAATAAATTTAAGAAAATTGTAAAGGTCATCTTTTTATTGTAAGAAGGGTTCATTATAAATTTTAGATTATTTAAATGACAATAATGCATGGGAACTTTCATTGTTAAATTCAGGAGAAGAGATAAAATAGGGGAGTGATTGATAGTGATGACAAGTCCAAGTTAATCTTTGTGATTTTACGACAAAATCTGAATCAATCAATCAACGAAATTGATTGTAAGTTTGTCACAGTAAAGCCTATGCGAATATAAATACATTGCGCGCTCCATTTGCATTATTTCGTAGTAAACCGTACTGGATCGACTGCGCGAGTGTTTGATCTATGACGTCACTCAACGCGCGGCCATTTAAATTAACGGGATGTTTAAATTTCTATAAACTCTAAACTAATTGATAATTTGGTATAAAAAAAAATTGTGTAATTTATATTCACAAAGGCTTTACTGTGACGAAGTTAAGTTATATTATAAATCAATTTCGGTACCTAGTAACATTTTCTATTGTACCTACATTACACTATAATGATTTGTTAATTGGATATCAGATAGGGTAGACCGGGGCAATAGAAGACGAGGTCCTCAAACGATGAACTCAGTAAACTCATTTATTACACCACTAGCAGTGCCCGCGACTTCGTACGCATGGAATAGTGTCTTTATAAAAATAAATAAATCTTAAACACACAAACAAACAAACTCTTCACCTTTATGATATTAGTACAGATTTAAATTCGTGGCGCCGGCTGCGTGCTACTAAATGCTACTGTGGTTAAAGCTATTACCTTTTATCAAAAAAACTAATAAATATTCTCAATCACTTCGATATTTATCGATGTGGTCCAAGTTCATCAGCAATTGGCTTGAGTGATGGTAATCCATATATCTATACTAATATTATAAAGAGGAAAGATTTGTTTGTATGTTTGTTTGTTTGTTTGTTTGTTTGTAACGAATAGGCTCCGAAACTACTGGACCGATTTCAAAAATTCTTTCACCTTTGGAAAGCTACATTATCCCCGAGTAACATAGGCTATATTATATTTTTAAAAAAATTAGGGATCCTTACTAAAACTCCAATAATGTAACATAAGGTGTAAAAAAATGACCTGAAAAATGTCTTACGTCGCGTGCGCTGCGAAAACTATTGATGATAGAACAAAATCATGTACTACGACTTTGCAGAACTCATCATTATCTACAAAAAATGTCGCGACAGCATATGTCTAAATATTATAGTTATGTCACAGTAAGCAGTTTTTTATTCTAAAATATTAATTTATATATGCCGCGTCTTGAAAGGGTCTTCATTTGTACCTTGGTATTAATCCTTATCCAAATAAATTACTTTATATTCAAGACGGCTTTAATACCTTTTTATAACTTTTTGAATTATTCAATTCGGACATTTACTTCGGAAGATATCACGAGTTTAAAAATGCAAGTATTAGAAAAAAGTCTAGAGGTTGTCGCTCACCGCGCTCAGCTAGCCAGCATGCGATGTAGACTCCATGTAAGCGTCACTGGGGTACGGGGGACGGGGGACGGGGTGGAGTCAATGTAGTGTAATATCCTAATCCTAACATAGGCTACTTTTTACCGCGGAAAAATATATGCTTACGTGGGAAAATTCGATTTCGATGAAATTTTGTATGTAGATAGTTGCAAATAAAAGTATATGGCGAGACAAAGTTCGCGGGGGCTGCTAGTAACTATATAAAAGGACAAGTTCTCACTGACTGACTGACTGACATATATTATAGACGCACGTACAGCCGTAACCGCTAACGGTAGAAACGTCAAATTTGGACCGTGGCTTTCTTTTGTGACGTATAGGTCCACTGAGAAGGGGTTGTGAAATTCACCACCTAAGGGGAGAAATAGCGGTTGCAAGTTTGTATGGAAAAATCTTTCAATTAGCAACGATTTTGACAAGCGAAGCTGTCGGCGGGTCGGCTAGTTAGATTAATATGCGTAAAACTAAACTACAAAAAAATATAACTTATTTGCCAGCTTCATTGCGTAGGTACTAATTATATAAAAATAAACTCCGCATTAGGTCAAGCATATATTTATAGTGATTATTACATTCGAGAGAAAAAATGTGTCAGATATTTCCATAAAATCATACAGATACAAGTTAATTATCAAGAATACCAAAACGTGCAAGATTGATAAGTATCGTACCACATTTTATACGATACATTCAATTTGTTTATTAACCCTTTTGGACACAAGAAACACTTTTTAATTTAATATTTACCTAAACTTTATCTTATAATGCAAAATAAAGAAATTATATCTATCTACCTATCTTAAAATTCTAATCCGTCACCAAATGGTAAGTTGCCCAGAATGCTTCATAAATACGATTTGTTGCCACTTTTAATTTTTCTTACAATCTTTACATATAATTTTTATGAAATAAAGTAACACCCATATTCTTAGTCGTTTTCTCCACTCAACTCAACCTCACTTGAGCAAATTCGTAACTGAGAATACGACAAAAACGTCCTCCACTTGAGATTTTTTTTCAGCTCACCTCAAGTTCGAGATAAGGTGGGAACTGTCAAACGTAAGGTACCTTAACCAACCTTTAAACTCCCATAAGACCACGATGATCAACGCTTGTTTATTTTTGAGTGGAGGAATATTATGAGGAAACGACTATAAGAATATGGGAGTAAGATACAAAAATTGTATTGTATTATCAAGCATATATTTATAGTGGTTATTACATTCGAGAGAAAAAATGTGTCAGATATTTCCATAAAATCATACAGATACAAGTTAATTATCAAGAATACCAAAACGTGCAAGATTGATAAGTATCGTACCACATTTTATACGATACATTCAATTTGTTTATTAACCCTTTTGGACACAAGAAACACTTTTTAATTTAATATTTACCTAAACTTTATCTTATAATGCAAAATAAAGAAATTATATCTATCTACCTATCTTAAAATTCTAATCCGTCACCAAATGGTAAGTTGCCCAGAATGCTTCATAAATACGATTTGTTGCCACTTTTAATTTTTCTTACAATCTTTACATATAATTTTTATGAAATAAAGTAACACCCATATTCTTAGTCGTTTTCTCCACTCAACTCAACCTCACTTGAGCAAATTCGTAACTGAGAATACGACAAAAACGTCCTCCACTTGAGATTTTTTTTCAGCTCACCTCAAGTTCGAGATAAGGTGGGAACTGTCAAACGTAAGGTACCTTAACCAACCTTTAAACTCCCATAAGACCACGATGATCAACGCTTGTTTATTTTTGAGTGGAGGAATATTATGAGGAAACGACTATAAGAATATGGGAGTAAGATACAAAAATTGTATTGTATTATTTTGTATTTGTTCTTCAAGTCGTAAAAAGAAGGAAAGCTTAATTTCGTTTTTACGTTTCTTTGTTCATAACTCGTCAATTTGTCACCGCGGTATTAAGTTTTTGGATCTCATCTCTTATTGAAAGGAATATGTACCTAGTAGGAACACCATGATTTTTGAAAAATTTTGTGTGCTTTAAAAACACCTGCTCTAACGGCGAAGGGAAACATCGTGAGGAAACCGGCATGTTCTGAGAACTTTGAATAGTTTGACATATGACACACCCAATCCGCACTAGGTCAGCATGGTAAATTGAGTCCTATTCTCTCTCGTCAAGAATTTTTGTGCCCCAGCTGTGTAAATAGCCGTATTGTGTCAAGATCCATAATCCTGGTTTCCCTACTCAAGGTATCTCCCCGATATAGCCATTGCAACACTTTTTGCCACTCACCATGTTTTCTGACACCAGTTTTTGCTACGCCTGACAGAAATCACCTTATAATAAAATCAGAACTTGCCTTTGAAGAAATGGCCGCCACGATTTGTGGATTGCTCTTAATATTTTTTTATCGGAACATCTATTGTTTCTGAGATAGGTGTTGGATGACAAGTTATTGATTTATTCTTGTGTTTTCTGCAGATATGAGCTGGCACCAATTTTGACGACCTCTGTGGCGCAACGGGTGAAGGTGCGCTTGCGACGGAGGTTGCGGGTTCGATTCCAGCCTCGGGACAAAAAAATTACGAGTCTGGGTGTTACATTAGGCATATTCCTATAATAAAAAATATATATCCATGTATGTTTATGTAAGTAGGTAGGTACTTCTAGCACCCATAACACAAGCTTCGAGCTTACCTATTGATAGGCAACCTGGTAGATTATTGTATATTCTCCTAATTATAAATTAAAGTAGTTTAGTTAAAGGAAAAAAAATCATAAAATGTCACAGCGTGAGATAATTTGTTTGCTGTTATTAGACTAATAATAATTGTCGTAAGTAGTAAAAGTAGTTCAACCTTTTTTCGTTCATTGCAAATGTCCAATTATATCTATACTAATTCCGTCTTGGAAACATTACGGTATAAAATATTGGATTCGAGTTTCTCATGTAATAAACTAGAGATTAATCACACCGATTCAAATTCCTATTCCACAAAAAGGAACACAGGATCTAATCAAGATCTAAGAACTGGACCAATCGATAAGAAATCAGTAGGTAAGTCATCATCTTGGACACTTCGAAATGCCGTCACTAATGGCGTAGACATAAAATAAATAAGTAAGACACTTAATTGGACACCAAAGGACATAATGTACCTACATACTTACACGTACGTTAGTGATTTGTAGTAAGAAGTGCGTTTTTATTTATTTAATCTTACTTTACAGCGCTCTCACGCGCCGCTCTATCAAAGCTTGTTATAATTGCGACGATTAGTCGTTGCTGCGACGCATGTCACTAAAGTGTAAAAAATTTTGTTTCCAGGCGAGAATCGAACCCACAACATCCTGCGTCGTTCTCTGTACTGTACCAATTTACTGCTATTACAAACTAACAAACAAAATATTAATTTTCCAAAATACAAAACATGAAATGAAACAGAAATACAGAGATTTTATGAAAAATAACTTCTTTTAATTAAATAAATGCGAGACATTTAATAAAAATAAATAAAACTTTATTTTGGTAAAATTATTATTTTATCTTGAAATAAGTACATTATTTAACTTAAGGTTACTATTTGAATTAGGTTTTAATATTGTAAAGCTCATGCATCTATACCTACCTATCTAAACAACTCTATTTTTTGCCCTATTAAAAAAATCAATTGTCTTGTCATCCACCTCCTTCTTTTGAAGTCGGTTAAAAACGCGCACGGTTCAACTCACTGAAAATGCATCCACGCGCGTAAAATACTGAGGACATTATATGTATTTCCGACCAAAACGGTGCGCTTACGCAATTTTTAGGACAGATAGTATTTTGATCCAAATACTGACGTTTGTGGTAAGTTATGCTAACCAGTGTTGCCTGATTTTCAGTTAGCCAAGTCAGAACTTCGAAACTTTTTAATGAAACAAGTGGCTCCATTACGTTTTAAGCCGGATATTACAAAAGCTTTTTATATATAAACAAACTAATTGTCGCCCAATATATCCCGTGTCCCCCAACAATAGTCCCGTGGTGAGCTCGAAGCTTTTGATAAAAACCTTCTGATATCTGATCAACTTAATAAATAGAAAGCAATATCTACACAAAATACACATCAATACGTTCCATTTAAATAAATACATTTAAAACAGCTGAACCTTTTTAACCGACTTCAAAAAAGGAGGAGGTTTTCAATTCATCGAAATATTTTTTTTATGTACATATGTTTACCGATTACTTAAAGACGCCTGGACCGATTTGCAAAATTCTTATTTGTTTAATAGAGTAGGTATACTTCCCAGGTCGTCCCATAGTCATCCATGATGGTATCCTTGAGAATACTTGAGAATTTGGTGAAAATCTTGAAATTTTATACAGGCAGTTTAAAATAGGTTAGAAGAAAAAAAATGAATGAAATACAGCCAAGAAAACTTTACACAATTTCACCTTTTAACAAAAACTAAATCAAATCGGTTTAAATATTTATTTCAGAAGAATCCATAAGGTGCGCGGCGTGGTCTGAATCCACGACCTTCGGAATGAAAGTCGAGTGTGCTCCCACTTAGCCAACAACTCTTAAAAAATCTTTTACAAAATTTTATTTTGTCTGCCCACTTTCTCACTCATCATTAGGGATGCCGTGCTAATTTTGCAAAAATCTCTTACATCACATAAACGCGAAGATAAACACGCACACATAGGCCGTGATCGTAATCAGCGTGTGTGTGTGTAGAGTCACGTAAAGATTGCGCGTGTGTGCTGTAGGAACGAGACAGTGCACGCAAAGTGCAACTACTACAGGGGGCATTTGTTGCTGTTCTGACTGCGCTGAATTTATATTTATTAATTTTGCTAATTAATATGAACAGAAGTGTTTTGAGGATGTGGGTTGTTGTAATAATTCTCGGTGATTAAGTGGTACGTAAGATACTCCGAAGAACATTAATCATTTATTTTATTTATTTATATCATAAATAACGAACTCTATTAAAACCTAACTGCATGCTTTGCTTACTAGTTCCTTATATAGTAGGTACTAATATTGTAGAATAACAATCGTATTTATAAGATAGTATGTAGATCCCCTTTAGGGTGCTTATTGAACAATAATAATGTTCATAATATATTTTGTATTATTTTTAATAAATGTATTTTTTTGTATAAACAATTAGCTCGACCTTAGTAACCCAATTGAAGTTTAAGGTAAAATAGATTGGTTTGTAAATAAGATACGGTATCACTATGTGGTTTGTGGATTCTTATCAAACTGCAAATTATTATTTGAATGAAAACAAAAGCACGATAGGTAGAAGTAGGCTTCCTACTCACTTTTAATGATTGAATAAATTTTAATTGCACTTATGTATTTTAAATATTCTGTTATTGTACATAATTCTCTGCATACTAATCTCATAATAAACCATCACCGTTGTTGCTAGGCGTAATTTTCTACTAATAAAAACCTGCAACAATGTTGCAAAATGCACAGCAATAAATGCAGTAGCGGGAAGGAAGCGGGGCGGGGGGCGGAGAGAGCGTGTCGGCGTCAGTTGCTCCGTGACTGCGCGCCGCGCCGTGCGTTCCCGCCGCGACGCGACACACGACGAGATGGTGTCGGTGGCCGCGTGGAACCGCCCCGTGCCCGACGACGACGACCGCTCCGAGCCGGGCGCGTCCAGCTCGGCCGTGCCGCGCGCGCCGCCCAACTGCGCGCGCTGCCGGAACCACCGCCTCAAGGTGGAGCTGAAGGGGCACAAGCGGTACTGCAAGTATCGGTATTGCACGTGCGAGAAGTGCAGGTTGACGGCGGAGCGGCAGCGGGTGATGGCGCTGCAGACGGCGCTGAGGCGGGCGCAGGCGCAGGACGAGGCGCGCGCGCGGTCTTCCGACCTGCCGGCGCCGGGCGTGGAGCTGGACCGTCCGGAGCCGCCCGTGGTGAAGGCGCCGCGGAGTCCTCTGGTGCCGCCGCCGCGCTCGCTAGGCTCCCCCAGCCTGGACTCCGCGCCGGACTCGCCCGTCGTCTCGCCGTACGCCTCGCTGCCGCCGTCGGCGCCGCCGCCCTCCTCCATGCCGCCGCTACCGCCGCCGCAGCAACCCGGTGAGTCTTACTCTTACCTCTACAATATACACCACCAATTGTCACTATCCCTCACACAGAATTAGGGAACCAGTTTCTTACTGTGTACCTTTGCCGTGAACAATATAGTGCAAACATGGTTCCCCATACAGAATTTATCAGTGTCGTGCTTCTCTGACCTCTGATTTACATAATATGTCGTAGTTTCCTAAGATGACCTTGCGATACCCCTTTCTTGTTAAGAGTTGTGATTAATCAGATTAAAATAAACTATTATGGTATTTTCATTTTTCATTCAAAGAAATTAGCATTTTGTGTTTACTTCCGTAATTCTTATTTCCAAAAAGAAACTGACTACCATACGATTTGTACCTACAGTGTTAGTTAAATGAAGAACGTAAGCGACTAATTGTTCTGTAGAAAGTTTAGTCACAAGCCGCCTTTAACGCTCGTTGTCAAATATTAATTTCAGGTAGAGCTAATTAGTAACGATCATCTTTCTAGGTAACCTTTTCACGGCCACGTAAGTTTAACCTAACTCATACTCGACCAATATAATTGATCAACATTATGATTCTGTGGTAGATTAGAGAGAGAGAACTAGAGATTCAGATATTATTGACAAGATAAATCTTTTTGATAGAGCGTGAACCGACCAATATACCTACCTACTTGACCAACATTATAATTCTATGGTAGATTAGTGAGAGAACTAGAGATTCAGAGATTATAGACAGGATAAATCTTTTTGATACCGAACCGACCGCCAAGGAACAGAAAAAGAAAAAAAAACTGTCTCATCTTTATTTGCGTGCGCGCAGGTTCTGGTCGAATCCGGTAGCCTGGGGCTATGGACGCGTAAAATCATTGTTATGGCAGGCGAAATGGTAATTAATTTAATATCTCATGCTTTTACTATATGTATAGTTATAAATGAAAGAAAGAAATAAATAATGATCAAATAAATAATTTATTGGTAAGATTTTTACACGTCAAATAATACAAAATTCAAATTCGAAGAAAAAAAAATCAAACATTTATTTGAGATAATTAGAACAGATAATGTGAGAAAATAATAAGTAGTTGTATCTCAAAAAGGTTAGCATTTAGCATTTGTTTTCCTTGCATTTAACAAAACAACGCTGACCTTCCTAGTCCGATGCAGCCAATATAAATGGTGGCTATGACATACCGACAGACAGATAGATATCTCGAATCTATAATGTTCTAAAAGTTTTTCGGCATTTGGGTGATCCAAATTAATTATTTATCTCAAATACGACTTATTTTAGCACTCAAAATGAGGTAAAATTCAAGGAGTAGGTAAGCACTTATTATAGTTATTTTATAAATTTATACAGGGAATTATGAAGAATTACAGTTTAATCATCTAGCAATCATTTAACCATCTTGACGGCACATTTTTAAACAATTTGCCGCTAGGTCATGTTTATGTGTTAACGGCTATTTGCCTATTACTGTAATCAAAATACCTTTATAATACCAGCGGAAATAAGTTATACAAGAACAACATAAAATGTACTTACTTGGATTTTCTTATCACCGCCGTTTGTCTATCATCATCATCGCAAAAAAAGAAATATATATTTTATGTTATTTTTATGTATTTTCATTGATTACTCAATGACACCTGGTTCGATTTGCAAAATTGGTGAATTCTTAAAACTTTGTAGAGGCAGTTTTTTAAGTCGGTTATGTTTTGTAAAAAGATTAATTTAATAATTACCTACTGGTAAGGTGTAGGATTTTTTTATGAATGTCAAATATGAAATAAGTTGCTAGGTACCTACTGAATACTTGCTTTTCAAAACAAACAAACTTACAAACATTCGCGTTTATAAATACTATTAGTAGGAATAACACTTAACGGGTCTTTCAAATACAACAGAATAACGGTTTCCATCTTTGTTTGCCACCACAGGGCCACTTAAAACTTGAAGTTACTCACTAAAAAATCCTGCGATATCAAATATTTCTCCTCATTTAACATACCAAGCTCAATTCATAAACATTAAGACCCAGACAGGTTGTGATCAAAGATATAGGACAAAGGGCGCGCTCTACAATTTCTACATTGTCTTTGGCCGGTCCGAATCGCGATACTTTTGAACAAACTGGTTTCGTTGAGATGTTATTAGGTCTTTAGACTTTTATCTACAGACTAGCGACCCGCTGACGGCTTCGCTTGCGTTTTTTTACGTTGTCTGCTAATAGGTAGTTCATATAATATAGCCTATAACCTCGATAAATATGGATAATATCCAACACTGAAAGAATTATTTCATTTAAACCAGCTGTTCTTGAGATTAGCGCGTACAACAAACAAACAAACTCTTACAATTACAAATTATATTTATTTCTAGTAATGTATACTGTACCCTGCGCTTAATTTAGCGCATTTTTGGCAATCACAAACTTTATTAAAATTGTTCAGTAGTTATAGAGCCTATTCGCGTCATAATATTGTTTAAAATAACGTAATAAGTAAATAAATACTTTAATTAATCCCTTGTTTCTTTATCAAATTAAATTAAGTAGGTAAATCTTTACTAATTTAAAAACAAAGCCAATAAAAATAATTAAAATATTATTAAATCATAAATATTTTCTTATCTTTAAATGTTACTGTGAGAATTATGGGTATTATCTATGTTTACTTAAGGACCTATACCTATCAGAAAATTTTCACCCATTACACAAGCCTCAAGCTTACCACGAAGCTATATTATGTTGCTGTGTGAATTGTCCAGGAATATTTATAGTATTTTATTATTATAATATTAATTGTCTATCTAATCTAACCCTACTTACATTTAGTTTTAAATACATAGGTATAGTAAAACCATTCTAAAAATGAACTTCCCTCCACAAAACCGTGATGATTTCAACGTGTGAGAGGAAATACAGAAAAACAGAATACACAGAAAAAAAAATACAGAATTCGGTAGAGGGGCGTTCATTTTAGAAATGGTTTAACTATACATAATGTATGTGTCTGTACATAAGTTTAGTTAGAGATATTAGATAGCAATAAACCTTATAAGCAAAGTAATTAAACAAACATTATCATTTATAGGTTAATAAATGTTATTTAAACCATAATTCTAGGTTATCCTACATCCATTCTAATTTGTACATATCTGATTAACTTAATTACTTACCTACTTACTTACAAGATAAACTTTATTTAACCATATACCTACGTAACTTTATAACCAACACGGAAATAGAGAGATATGTTATCGTTATGCATTACATTTGTCTTTGAATATAAATTAGATTTCATGATTACAGTTAGAATTCATTTGAAAGTCACCTTTCTTTTAACCGACTTCAAAAAATGAAGAGGTGTTCAAGTTTACCACAAGTTTTTTTTAAATTTGTTACATCAGAATTTTGATTTAGTTAACAGATTTGGGTACCTAATTCTTTTTTTATTTAATTTATTTAAAAGTTTAATTTGGTCCAGTCCTGACAATAACATCTATGTGGAACATAAATAAGTCCTTAAGAAACATAGTAATATCTCTAAAGTTTCAATATCTTTGGACAGGCCAGATTAGGCCTGGTCTAGATAACATGTCTCGCGATGAGAGAAATCCCTCTGTCCCAGCAGTAGGAACGTAAATATAACATTATCCCTTATTATCGTTCCCACTGTACATAGACTTCTCTCTTGACGAGAGAGATTAGGCCTGAATTCACCACGCTAGCTAAGTGCGGTTTGGTGAATATCACATATTCTTCAAACTTTTCAAAACATGTCGGTTTCCTCACAATGTTAGCCTTCCCCGTTAGAACACGTATTTTCAATGCGCAAGTAAAGTACGTAAATATACTTATGCTAAAGTTTATTGACCTCTTTTGATCTTTAGAATCCCTCAATCTTCACACCTTATTTTATTATTTTCGGCCTACTTAATTGGTCTACCTTGAAACTGAATGTCGTAAAACAATGGACAGATTCTGTCAAATCGTTTTGCTTGTCGAGAATCCTGGCGAAATTTATATTTCCTTTGTCGGATACCCAAACCGGTCTAGTTGGATAACTTCCCCGTCGGAAGAACAATTTTGAAATATCTTTATGGGGCGGAAAAGTTAAGATAAGATAAGATAATTCTTTATTACACACACCAATAATAAATATTTACATAAGAACTTAAAAACTACAAAAACGTATGCGTAATGGGCGGTCTTATTGCTTAAAGCAATTTCATCCAGACAACCTGAGGATGGAAAGAAAAACTTCCAATAGACCACGGATCGGAAAACGCAGCCTCGGACGCCCACCTACCAGGTGGACGGATGAGTTGGTAAAGTTAGCTGGTTCACGGTGGATGCAAGTCGCATCCGACCTAAATGACTGGATTTCATTAAGGGAGGCCTATATCCACCAGTGGACGTACGACGGCTGCTATGATGATGATGATGAATATAATATTATCATTATCTAGTTAGCCTCCGCCTTTTGCGTGCAATCAAGTTGCACTGATAACAGCCATGTCAACAGAGGTGATGATAAGATTCGTATGGTATTATGTTTATTGCGGTTAATCGTTACAAGACTTAAGTTCGCGACAAAAATATACTTATTATGTATACTAATAGATCTGTAAGGGTCGGTCATGGAGTAAGTTAGTTTGTTTTCAGAGATATCAACTGAACTTAGTAAAGAAATGCTCTCTTAAATAAATAACATTTCTGTATGTAAAATAGTAGGTAATCGTAGTAGGTATAGTATAGTAGTGTTAAAATTGTTTGAGACACCATGAAAATTTGCTTGTTACTTTGAATAGCAATGCTAATTCGTTGGCCAATATAAGAGTCAATTAGTTTTATCATACAGATAACTAAATCATAACTGACATTATGACTTACGATAATTAGTTATATAATACGTTTGACATTAGTAATTATGAGGCACGGCTCATTTGTCAGTAGGTTTTATCTGACAAGCTGATTTAGATTTATAGAAATCTAAATTGAATCTAAATAGAATTTTTTGAAATCGTTCTACAAAATCAATCCTTATGTGTTTGACATAAACACTGCAACTTTTCTAGAGTAGGTAGACATAGACAACCAGATTGTCGTATGCTAAATTAACTTTAACTAGTCTATAGTTGCTTTGATCACAATGTCATAGACAATCACGACATATTTTTTTAAACGTACTTTTAAAACATTTCTGGCCTTAAAACAAAAATAAATCTTAATTAATTAAATTATTATTAGAATTGGTACAATCATCGCAATATCTGCCAGATAAGATAAATTTGCGAATGTAAAATGACGATAATTTCGCTGTACTAAGGTCCATAACCCATAGGCCAATTATAGGATTCCAGCATACTGTTTTATTACGCCTATAAAGGAATAGCTCAAGAACAAGACGAGATATAAACTTTAACGGCTTTATATACCTATCTCGTTCTATCAGGGTGGAACTTGGCGATGGTTGAAAGAGAGGGGTGAGATAATAATATCAGCCTATGGGGCGGAGCTATGTAAATGTTATGTACAGGGGTGCTTTGGACCTCTACCTGCTAAAAGTGGGTGAAGTCAGGGGTGGTTTCACTGTCAGTTTTATTTGCTGTCGTAAAAACTCAGGTGATCTTTCTTGATCAGTAAAAAATATTGTCTCGCATACATTTGAGTGGTTAGAATTTAAATGACATTTAAGATTTGTAGCTTTTATTCAGTGTTGTAAGAAAAATGTTCTGTAGGTACGAATTATTTGTCGTTATTTTATATCTCTTTTATCATTAAACTTCACTAGCTTGATTAAAAATTATAATTATATCTAATATTAGAACACGAAACGGGTAACATACCATGATTTAAATGTTTTTGAGTTTTCCGATATTTAAACACTGTTACAAGCGCCATCTTCACGGGGAGACTGATGACACAAAAAAAATGTAAAAATCTAAATGTAAATTAAATAGTTCTTCGAAATTTGATTAAACATTTGTAAAGTTCTAAAAAAAAAAATACCTATCTATTTTGAAGGCCCGACTACCTACCGTAATGAATGAATCTCTATTAATTCCTATTTTGTTATTTTTGTACCCAAGACTCCATCCAATGATAATAAAAAGAATCAAATACTAAAGCACTTAGCTTTTATAGACTTCCTTGATCCAAATTTACCCGGAAAATACGAATCTATCCATCAAAATAGTTCCGATTCAGCAGATCTAGAGCTTTCTAGAACGAGTAAAGTTTAAATTTGGAAGATTTGAAGGTAACCTAGTAGAAAACAAGGTTGCATTTGCCTTGTGCCTTACATCTCCGTGATAAAGACTGTTTTGAAGATTGAAGCTACTTAGCCAAGATGTGATGTTTTGTTCAGGAATTCTGATACTAGGGCTGACGCTTTACATGTTTTCTAAGATTATCCGCGAAACAAAGACTTTCCGTATATAATTCAAAGGTGCCTATATGATATTTTGATCAATTATTAAATTAAATTAACCATCTCTATATTTTTCAACTGAGTCATTTTAATGTTAACATATTACAAATTTAACTGATATAAAGAGAATGATGTAGGTAGGTAACCTAAAATATCTATAAAATAAATTATCGATGTAAGTACCTTAAAGGTTTGTTTTAAAATAAATTAACTATTTATGTCAGTAGGTACTTAATTACCTAAAAATGTCTAAAAACAATCACCATAGGTATGAGTTAATTATAACATTCATTCGACCTACCTACTAGTCCGTTCTGTGCGTAATGTTTACAAACATAAAAAGTTTTATAACATTTTTTATATTTAATTATAAAGTAATTCGACACCTTTATCTAATCTGTTTTAAGACCAAACCGACTACTAATAAACGGCTAATAATAACTATTTTCAAGATCGTAAATTACAAACTTTACCTTGTTCAGAATCAGAACTTGCCGCAAAATAATCATCATAAAATGTCGCACGTAAAATGTGAAGGAGTTAAATATTTAATTTATTTAAAGTTGACATCCCTGAAGCGTTTGATGTTTTACGAGTTCCCGCTCGTCATTAAACTTCCCTATTCGGGAGGAAGCGTAGGGTTGCCACATTGAGCTGGTTTTTTCTGTATTTATTTATCTACTAATTATTTTCACTTGGTGGTTATGTATTTACGAATTTTGCTCGTTTTGTACCTGCTAAAGTTGGGTAGGAACATAAGCCACATGAAAAACACTTTTTTACAAACTAAGAAATAACAAATTTAAATAACAATTGGCTTAATGAAAGCAACGCATATTTAAATCACCTTAAATTTTTTTTAAACTCGTTCTAAAGGTTGTAAGAGTAGATTACTACTTAAATATAAAATAGTCCTATTATTTTCTGGAATGCAATAAAACCTGGCAAAATCTTGTTTCGTTTACGCCCTGGCGTGATCCTATTAATATTACCTACCACTTAACAGCTTTAATATCCCAGTTATCTGTGTATTATTTTTATAACTTCTATGTATTCATTTAATGTCTTAGTATCCAAGATAATCTATCTGTAATGATTTTATCACCACTTCGATATCTTTTTAAATGCATAAAATTTTCAATATCAACAAAGTAGATGTTTGTTGAAATTGAAATTTTTATTACTTATGAACTAAAATAACTTAACTGGATGGTAATTAAATTTATCACAGCTGACTTGTGTGAACAACATGTCGAAAATAAATATTGTAATTAATAGTTCCTATTCATACAAAGGTTGCCTCTAAATAGCTTTTAACGATAAGGCCTCCAATTGTCTCATTATTATAGTTTCTTTATAATATGTTATTTATTTATTTCTTACAAAATCCTCAGCTTTTAATTTAAATATATAACTGACCTTATTACTATACCTTAAAGCCAAGTTATTTTAAGTAAAGTAGTTAACCTACAATAAACTTATCTATTGTATTTTTTATTTCTCTTTGCCAGAACCAGTCTTTGAAAACATAGAGCATCTAAATACTACTTAAATATTAGATATAAACTAAAAACATGTTCATATTGAGATAAACGGGCAATACACGAACCTTATTTACGTCCTTGCAGTGTCCTTGATCCTGATGAAGTCCCACGTTCTGGGACGAAACGGTTGATCAATAGTCTACGTAAATAAGGTTCGTGTATTGCCCGTTTATCTCAATATGAATTTATCAAACCACGACAGTTTTTATAGTAAAATGAAAACATGTTTTCATATTCCCGTATTAGATAAATTTAAGTAAATTTAGTGTTTTTAATTGTGATTTTTTGTCAGTTGCATACCTACCTCGTTGGCAACCCTAAACGTGGGTAAGCATTTTACGCTCCACATTTCGGGCAGTAGATCGGGCGGGCAAGGTCGCAAAATGCAACTTAGAGCTACGCTGGTAAATATAGGTCTGCGCTCTGCCAAAAACTTCCGACATTTTCTTCTGACATAAATATTGTCTTTGGTTGATTTGTATGTGTGCGGATATAGTTTGAGAGTATATTTTTACAATAACCGACTTCAAACTGCCTATATAAAAAACCTACAAACGCACTAGTCGCCAGTACTATTTTTGAAAGTTCCTCTCGATTTCTGTAGTCTACAATTTTAAAACCCTGGTTTCCTTATTATGGGTATACTATAACTGTAGTATATATTATGAGTTCACCTTTGTATAACCTGCGCAATTAAAAGTGAATTCTGTAAATGGCGGCGGGTAGGTATGGTACGGTTGGCAAAACAATTTCTCAAACAGGCCGGCGTCACGACGAATTTCCCATACAAACATAATACCAAAATTATTTGTAATTCGAGCATATTTCCACGGTATTATTGTATTATTATTATCTAAATAGTATTTTTATCTAGGTCCCTACAGAGTTTTTTTTACAAAATACTTATTTTAAATGAAATTATTTTTTTAGTAAAGTAAAGTAAAGAGTTTAAACAACTTTGCGTTATAAACCCGGCGCTTTTATAAAGGTCCTCAATGTGATCATTCATACGAACGCTTTTAAATCACTTTCGTCTCGTCCCTCGCTTTAGAAAGCCGTGGGAATTTTTTTTTGCTAAATAACTAGCTATAGCGATTTGTGTTGCTAGAAGAAGAAAGAAAAAAAGGACATTCTGGGTACATCCTCTGAATGAACAGAGATACTTAAAATAACAGTTTGTGACACTGTACGAAGATTCGACAAGTATACAAGATTTGACGAATTATTGGAATATTTCTACTAATACTCATCGTACTAATCGCAGCGCCGGCGTTTTTTTAATAGTGTGAATAATAATAAAAAGTTTCATACGGCCTATTACCAGCACTTTTCGTTGAAAATGCAACACTGCTCGATAAAAAAGCGTCGCGTTCTAAAATCGCCGACGTGTGAACACGTACTTGGGTATGCCTAAAACGTTCAAATAGAACATAATTATTATGTTCTATTTGAACGCTTTTTTAACGGACGTTAAAAAAGCTCTCGTGCGAATTAGGCCTGACTGACTATTTTTTTGTAGCGCGTACTTCACTGTGTGAGTATAGACAGCGATAGAGAGTGAGCGAGAACGCATGCGAGCGGACGCCATTTATAATTCGCTTCTATATGTGCGCAGGTTATAATGTCTTTTTAAAACAAGAAAAGAATAACTAATATCGGTTCATAAACGACGAAGTTTTCCGCGAATAGAAACCTCATCCTTATTCATTATTATTTCATAAAAGGAATTGTATGCAATTTTGAAATTAGAACGTGTGTGCGTTTCAGTTCTCTTCGAACCTTTTATAAGATTTTCTGAAAATCCTAACATAAAAAGGTAAGGTACACCTCTGAAGAAGTAGGAATATCAGTAGATAATATTTCTTTTTAATACGCGACACAGCTTTTTCATGAAAATTAACTTTATCAGTAGGTATTTCTTTGCTTTCGTACCATAAATTTTATATCTCAATATATTGTAGATATAAGTCTCTTCAAGAGAAAGAAAGTTCTTATAGATATTTTAACAGAAATTTTCCAATCTTCGGTATTGGGCGGTGGCTTTTCATGGATTTAATTTCAAAAATGTAAATTATTTGTGTTTTGCTGAATCTATATCTATATATATAAAAGAAAGTCGTGTTAGTGCCTGAACTTATAACTCGAGAACGGCTGAACGGATTTGCCTGAAAGTTGGGAGGGGGGTAGTTTAGAGCCAGGAGAAGGACATAGGGTACTTTTTACTTTTTTTTTTTTTCAAATCTAATATAATGCGGGCGAAGCCGCGGGCGGAAAGCTAGTTATTTAATAAAAAGGTTCACCCATCCAAAACCCTTCTATTACCTACAAACAAAGGCGGAAAGTTCAAATTGCTGCGCAGATTCTTAATGTAATTGAATTTGGCTATTTTCTTAGCGCTCCACAAAATGGGTGAGTTGTCACAGGCGACAACTCAACCAATTTGTGAAGCTCAATGAAAATAGAGGTTTTCTGTTCATTCACTACTTGCTGACTAACATTTTCTATCGCACGATATGTTAGATGGTTTAAAATATTAACTATAACTCCATAAATAATTGTAGAAGTAAAAATAAAAACATTTATTGCTTCAAATCAACATTAACTTTAAGTATTTTCCAAACAAAAAACTAAATCAAAATTGGTTTACTCGTTCGAGTTACGATGCCACAAACAGACAAACACACGTTAACCTCCTTAGCTTAATTAGCACATTCAAAGCCCAAGCTTGGTCATGGGCTACGTCGTGACGAGATTGGGCCACACCGTGCCGTAGATACGAGTGTGTGTCATGGGCGCAGATAGTGTTAACATCCTGTGGGGTTAAATAATAGCACCGCTAATGTGATAAATACTCAAATTAAAAGTGTACAATTAATTACAAAATTTTTAAGCCTATAAAATGTATGCTTCCTGTTAAACTGGAAAGTGCAACTTTTTCTGATACTTTAAGTAATTTAATACATAGGTATAGTAAAACCATTTCTAAAATGAACGCCCCTCTACCGAATTCTGTATTTTTTTTTCTGTGTATTCTGTTTTTCTGTATTTCCTCTCACACGTTGAAATCATCACGGTTTTGTGGAGGGTAGTTCATTTTTAGAATGGATCATCTATACTTATATAACGACCTCTGTAGCGCAGCGGGCGAAGGTCCGCCTTCGACGCAGAAGGTTGCGGGTTTTATTTATTTATTTAATCTCTTTATTTCAGATAACTAGTTACCGTTGCAAATATTTTCGATTTTGATAAACTGTGTTATCTGAGTAGATCTATTGAACTCGACTTTGTAACGCAAAAAAACTGTTTTCGCTACAATCGATCTATATCTTTCGTAGAGTTTGAGTAAGTGCGGGTTGTCATTTGTATGTAAATGCCAATACATTTCCATAGAAATTACAAACTGCACTCGCTAATATTCGAAAGACTCGTCGTTGTGTTTGTGCTTCAGTGACTATGAGAATAGAGCTAACCCTGAAACATCGACGGAACTGATAAGAATAGGCAACATGTAAATGACGACCTCTGTGGCGTAGCGGATAAAGGTCTGCCTACGACGCAGTAGTTTCGGGTTCGATTTCCGGAAACAAAATTTGTACGTTTTGCATAGATATTTGTTTCGGGTGTCTGGGTGTTTTATACGAGTAGGTATATGCATAATAAAAAATATCTATCTATTTATCATTTGGTTCTAATATAATTACGTTTCTTGCTTAGCCTTTTTGGCACAGATATAATAACCCCCAGATACCTCATAACAGGCGAAGACCGCGCGCCAAACATATGGTTAAATCAACCATATTTAAAGCCCCGCCTCGAAACACGGCTTTAGACACCAGCGGCAACGCCCGCGTCATCGCAAGACCCGGGGGTTGGAGCCCCCGGAGCTGAAGCCGGGGCAATGAAGATATCTTCGAGGCCTCACCCTGCGCCCCCCACAGGGGGACAGAAGACAAGGATGGCACGGCTTTAGTTGCGACCAAGTGTCAGACCCGTGAACTTCATATACGTTTCTATAGTCTAACGCAAGTGAAGAGGTCAGCTTATAATGGCTACTCGTACGAAGGACGTTCACTTGTCTCTTTTCCGCATTGCGCTTATTGCATTCGTTGTCCTTCTCGGCGAAAGCACGTGTAACGTTAGTGTTGTAAATTCTAATCGATATCGTTAAAAATAATAGACGACGTATCTATATTAGCGGGTCTCTCGGTATTATTGTATGTAAAATTAAATAAGTAATCCATAAACCGTTTAAATTATGTTTATAGAGTACTTACTCAGTAAAATGAATTATTAGTGATAAATTTTTCTAATATCATTTTTTAATTTTTAAGTTCTACAGATTTGTGTATTCCAAAAATAAATACATATCTACCTACCTACATGATGCTATTTTCATTTTAATATGAAATTTTAAAACGAATCATCGAAATTAATTATCGACAAATTCGTTCAATGTTCCCAACCCGCGACCTAAGTGCGACCTTGAAATAGCCAATCACAACGCCTTTGTTCCAGTCCCCGCAACCCGCGCCTTCCTCCAATTTCGGTGCGTTTGAATCGGAACAAAAGTATTATAATGGACCATCTAGTGGGGGTTATCTGTGCTTTTTGGTTAAACAACTTGTAATTTATAGAGAAATGTTAATCGTACTGAAACTCAGACTAAGTTTCGTCTGAGTTGTCGGAGCCAAAGATAGACTGTGATAGGAATAGCCCCACTGACCGCTCGTTCGTAGAGACTTGAAACATTTAGGGATTTTAGGTCGGATTGACAAAGTGATACTTGACCGACATTTGTAACTAATCAATCAATCAATACATTTCGCATTATGATGAGTCAATTACATAATATGATTTACTTATTTATAATTAACTAGATGACCGCCCGCGGCTTCGCCCGCTATATTCAATACAATACAATTTCAGTCCTACAACAGTTAAGTCCTACCTATGAATGTACTTTTAAATAAGTGCCTACCTCAACGTATTCTTTAAAATATAAGTTTATGCATCAATCGAGCTCCTAAGTAGCCAACACCGATTGATGTTTCGGCAGGGTTTGAACCCACGACTTTCGGAATCAAAGTCAGGTGTGCTCTCACTAAGCCAACACGGCTCTTATCTATAGCATATACATAAATATAGGTGAACTAATATTAGGTGAACGGATGAGTTGGTAAAATTCACTGGTTCATGGTAGATGCAAGTTTTATTGAACCGAAAAAACTGGTGGACGTCCGACGGCTGATGTGATTATGATAAATCTCTAGCAGTTATGTCGAGTTAAATGGATTTCATCACATAAATATTTTCGTAACAAGATTAACAAATTTCACTTTCAAAATTTTCGTGAGTTATACTATTCATTTTGTACAACGGGAATTACTCACGTATTTACATAGGAGTTTAACAACTCTTGACGTTTCGACCACAACAAGAGCAGTCTTTATCAGGAGGAGTGAGCGTCCCACCGTGCCCCGTCTCCTCTCAGGTGCGCGACGTTGACGAGAGTTGTTTAACGAGAGTTGTTTGACGAGAGTTGTTTAACTCCTATGTAAATACGTGAGTAATTCCCGTTGTACAAAATGAATAAGATTAACAAAATCTCATAATTGTCTGTGGTATAAGGAAGTACGCTTAATAATCGTTTATGAGAGCGGAAGGCTTAGACAACGCATTAAAATAAGGATTAGCGGAAGCTAAATCTACCTTATCTTTCTTCTTCTTCCATATGAATTGGTTACATAAGATGATGAAAAATTCATCAGACTCAATCTTAAATAAACTTTTAATTTTTTAATCCAAAAATCGACTTCAAATTGCCTCTAAATTCACTTCCAACATCAGCCCTGCAACTAGATGACTACCGGACGCAAAGACCTAAATAGGTTTACGAAATAGGTATAAGAAAAAAACTTACAAGCGCACAATGGCCCTTACGATTTTTTCAGTTATCCTCCATTTCTCTGGTCTGCCATCATCAAACCATGATTTACCATGGGACCAACTTTGAAATGTCTTCTTTTCAACAAAAAGGGGATCATCATAAACGATGAAGTTAATATACCTACGATTGAATTGAGAAACCTCCTTTTTCCAGTCAGTTAAAAAAACTTTACCCACATAGCAAGCCGTAAGAGTCTATAAAGATAAGAGTCGCAAATCTTATTGACATACAAACATAGCTATAATACGAGTTTAAAATTAAACTGAACACAAAATCACGCGCACACCCTAAATCATATTGACAAGACGTTGTTAACCGATTTTACACCTTAAAACACTCAGTTTAAAAGCAATATTCGAGAAGCAATAAAATATTGAACATAAACGTACCTTTTCAGTTGTGGAATGTAAATCAAAAGTTAAATAAACTTCATAAAAGATGGAGAAAAAAATACTTTGCCCAGAAGTTGCAAATCATTATGCGTATTATTAGGTACTTAAGTTTAGTTGGTTCTGCCTGAGTGACTAACCGATAAAGTCATGATTTCGATTTATAATTGTTCTAATTCCCATTACTTATTTGCTTGTTATCTTATTATTTTTAAAATTCAATGCCAGTTTCAATATTTCAAGTTGAAGCAATAACCCAATGCCAAATTCAAATGAGTTTTAACATTTAAATTTCCTAAAGAATGGTTTATTGGGAGAGTTCTTACAGTTATGGTTATTTTCAGCGTTTTATTAAAACATACAGTTTTGAATTCGATAGTTCTACATATCGCTTTTAGTTGCAAATTTCAAGGACCAAGTATTTACTATGACTTTTTTAAATTGTCGATGTAAGTCAAGCGTTGCCCTTACTGATATAACTTTTATATTTATTAAAATAGTCATTTTAGTTTTTTATTTTCTGCAATTGGCAAATCAGTCTTTTGAGCGTGTTATCTCCGCTACGGTAACTAGCCTAGTTCAGACCGGAAGCTCAGAATCGTTCTGAAGTCTTCGCAGGCTATTTCACTTTCAAAATTTTCGTGAGTTACACTATTTATTTTATAACAACGGGAATTACTCACGTATTAATTAAGGAGTATAATCACTCTCGACGTTTCGACCACACGCTTCACGAAATGACCTCAGTATTTATTTCTCAGTATTAATTTATCCAACGAAATTATAAAATATAATATTATATAAACTATAAATTCAAATTAAAAATACTATTAAGATCTACTTACAGAACTCTTATGTAATTTCATTCCTACTACTAATTATCCATATAATAAAAATATTTCGTAAAACAAATATGTATGTAACACAAAATACAATCTAATAAGCTTACGTTTATAAATAACTTGCATTTGTGGTATCACTTAGGAATGACTGAACAAAAGAAAGTATTTGTGTCCTGCTCGCACTCACTTCAATGTATATTGTTACCTCGCTTACACATGCTTTTTAACGAGCAGTGATTAAATACAATACTACTCGACTACATTACTAGCACCTGTTTTTATCTATTAATTTGAAATAAGTATTTGTTCTTTAACATAATATTTATACTATAAATGTACGAATCAACATTAGATTTAAGAGATTCAAGCTTAACGGACAAACCAATAATTGGTTTTTAGTTTAAGCCTTAGTTTTAAATACATGTCATTTGTGTAATAATAAATAAATAAATAAAAAAAAAAAAAAAATTTAGACTTCTAGCGTTCGAGCTGTTACTTCCTCGTATTCCAGGACTGCGTGACCTACAAATTTCGCTGAGAAATCATTTGCATCGCATTCTGTCTCTTAGTGATGGTGTGTTTGTTTCAGAGTGTCCGGAAGCTTCTACAATTGATGTTATAACATTATTTAATGTATGTTATAACAAGCCAAAGAGCGCAGTTCTAAGTGCAACAAGTAATACCACATCTTCCGAGTATAGTGTATATCCCCACTTGGTTTTATTACCTATAAAAGTTGTTTTACGGCCCGGGATAATACCCATCCGACTAAAAGGGTTCCAAACACACTTATAGATACCCTCGTAATTAAAAATGTCTGCAAAATGTATAAATAGATGTTGCGATAAATGTTTGGTAGAAGATACTTGAGGCATTGTGCTAAGTGAGATTTATCGTCGTACTAGTTACATTATGTTCTGAAAAGTTATTATGCTTAGCGTTTGGTTAACGCGCTCGCTATAATATATTTGATTATTTTTTATTGTCATCAATACAAATCATAAATGAATATGTGCTTTAAAATGGAACATAGGGAGTGAAAAAAAGAGGAATATTGTTCAAAAACATTACAAAGACACGTCAAAAAACTTACAACTGAAAAGTTATTAAAAACTTGTCCATGTAAACAAATATTCCATTATAATAATAGAGATATATTATTTTAACCAGGTGTTTAATTCCTTAAACTCTTCTATAATATGTGTATATTATGGTTATAATTAAAAACAATGGTATTTCAATAATTCAAAAAAATCAAACCGCAATAATTAATAAATCGCACATAAACTTGCGTTTAAAACAAACCTTACACCAAAAGCGATAAATTTTAATATTCTTTGATAAAGATCAAAAAGTATATACATAAGGTATTTAAAGAAAAATTGTAAAATAAATTGACCGGAGGGTTAAAGCTTTGTATGAGCGACACTTTAATGCAGCTTCAATAAGTTTAAGTGTTAAAATGATGAGTTATATTGAAGAGGATTCTTGTTCGAAAGCGTTCAGTCGTAAAAATGGAAAGTCGGATAATTGCCTCGACTTATAGACCATTGTTGTGGCTGGGAACTAACTAAACACATAAATGCTGTTGAAAACGATGCCTATGTTTCTTTAATCGTTTGCATATTTTTTTTTCATAGTTCTCTGACCACTTGACTGTGGTTATTATACTAAATAATAAAATAATGGACAATTTCACACGGCAATAATCTAGCAAGCTTGTGTTATGGGTACTAGATAATCTGATTTACTTATAATTTAATTATTTTTAGACCTATAATGGGTTCTACTGGGATAGGATACTGAGATAGGACATATCCCGTCTCACCATAATAATCTATAGATTCTGAAATCAATAAGTGAATGACTGTAATACATGAAACTACAAAAAATATATACAAAATTTCTAAACAAATAGATCTCGTATAATGGTCACACTAAGGTCATATAATGGTCGCGTACAAGTCATATAATTACACAAGTTATAAACCATTTTATTACCCGGATTATTCGTTTTATGACCCCCTAGGATCGCAGATAGCACTACTAGCTTAGACGTCGTAAATAAGTATGAAATATGATAATTGCGAAATTCTTCAATATATTACGATTTAAACATTGATGATTCGTCTGACGTTTTGTTGGGCTATAACTTTGCTTCGTGGAATGGCGTCTGACCGTCCGAGCGACAAAGCCTTCGGGTAATGGTATCTTAGTAACTAAGATCCTATACATTTATATGTATATAATGCCTTAATATTTGTTTTTTGTTTACATAAACAACAAAAACCTGTGTATATTCGTTTTATTTCGATTATGAGTAGTGGACTAAATAAATCATCATCAGCATGTTAGCCGTTGGACGCCTACTGCTGGACATAGGCCTCCCTTAATGATTTCCAGTTATTGCGGTCTGACGCGGCAAGCGCAGCGTCGGTCGTCCACCAACAAGGTGGACAAATTAACTTTGGTAAACTGAGGGAACCCCTCAACACGGTGTAAACTCGTACTTGGCTGCTATAGGAGTAAAACTAGCCTCAGATATTGAACATACTTATAAAAAAAACATGCCACTTTATGTATTTTGGTAAAGTAAAGGCTTAAAACATCTGATATGCTCGTTTCACTTTTCAGAAGTTAATTACAAATTCTCGTCTTGATTAATCGCATTTGTAACAATATGTCACAGACGATAAGGCTAATTAGTTTTTCATTACTGTTTGCAATTAGTCTAGAGCTGGTTGATTGCAATTGTGTGGATTGTTTGATTAGTCAAGACCATAGATTAAATAGGTTCTATTCTTTCTTAACTACACCTATAAATAAATAAATATTGGTGGAAAATTCACACAGCAATATCTTTATTTATTTATTTATTTCTTTAACTTAGGTAACTTTTGACCCGAGGCGGGAATAAAACTCGCAACCTCTTGCGTCGCAGGTGGACCTTCAGTCAATCAGTCGGTTTTACGAGTGACTCCCATCGGGCCCGGTGGCCTGGCCCGGTACCGGGGCAGATGAGAAGAAAAAGTTGCATCGGGCCCGGTGATGTGTTCACCGGGCCAGATGACACAAATTAAGTGCCATCGTCCCCGGTACGGTGCGCCTTGTAATTTATGATATACTAAATACATACATCTACCTATGAAAGGGACTGAACTTAAAATTCAAACTGCTTGGTAAACAATTCAATAATCAGTTTTTATTGTGAAATAGGTACTATACTTTACCATGGTATGTTTAATCCTAAAGATCACATGTCAATGAGTACAATACATTAATAAGTAACATTAAATAAAAATTTAAAATGAAAACAATGTTGACATAAAAATATGTTTCATTTTTTAGGGTTCCGTTGCCAAATGGCAAAAACAGAACGTCCGTCCGTATGTCACATCCGTTTTTCTCCGAAACTATAAGATCTATAAAGCTGAAATTTGGTAAGTAGATGTATTCCGAACCCCACTAGGATTTTATAAAAAAATAAAAAATAATCAATTACATTTGGGGGTCCCCATACTTAGAACCTAAACTTTAAAAATAAAATTTCATCGAACCCATACGTGTGGGGTATCTATGAATAGGTCTTCAAAAATCATATTAAGGTTTAAAACAACATTATTATTTATTTCTAAACTAAATAGTTTGGACGAGAGACTCTCCCAAAGACTCGCCCTTGGCCACTTTTTTTAAGCACTTAATTAAGTAACATAAAGAACAACCAGCTCATATCTGAATTTAGTACAATAATATGTTAGTTTGTTTTTTTTCTAACAACAGGTACTTCAACGATAATTATATTTTTCCTACTTTGTGAAATGTTACTGTTGGACCTTGTTTTCAACTGAACTACCTATATTTAAAGTATACAACTACGTACAATGCTATATGTGGAAGCTGTCTAAAGTTTAAGTGAACCTATAAGTTGTGATCTAATTTTGTATATAATATAAGCATTTTGTTCCCCAAAATCTATTATCTTATATATTAAAGAAAGTCGTGTTAGTTACTTCACTCTTAACTCAAGAACGGCTGAATCGATTGCGCTGAAAATTGGTGTGGAGGCAACTTAGAAAAAAAAAGCTGGTAACTGAAATAAAATAAAATCTAACGCATTTTTTCTAAAAAATGACCGATGGAGATTTTACCCGTCACTAGCTCCATTGTTGCCTCCTGAATAAGATCTTCTCGAAGAATAGCCTCCTTCGAACGTCGTGGAGTACTTATTATATTGTTTTCTATTTGAACTGATCTTAGTTTATAGTAAGAGGCATCAGTATACAGCACTTTTAAGACCTCGACTATATTGGGCTGCTTTTTTTTAATACTCTTATTAAGTTTGCTGTGCCACGCTTCCAGTGCATTTGTCGTACGGTGGCGTTGTCCGTAAACGCACCACACGTTAATAAACTCCTCAATGTATGTATTTAGTATATCATAAATTACAAGGCGCACCGTACCGGGGACGATGGCACTTAATTTGTGTCATCTGGCCCGGTGAACACATCACCGGGCCCGATGCAACTTTTTCTTCTCATCTGCCCCGGTACCGGGCCAGGCCACCGGGCCCGATGGGAGTCACTCGGTTTTACAAATAAAATTTGTACTTACGAGTTGTAAAAAAAACACTCTTCTCGACGTAATACAGGTGATAGAGATAACAACAAAATTGTCGTCTAGGTCAAGAAAAAAGATAACATGTAAAATAGTAGGTACTTGATAAATGAAACAAACCAAGGTCATTTCTTATCATTTATCTAAGCGGCTAAAGATAGCGGACTATACTACGGATAATATCTAACCGACTTCTTATTACGAGTTTTACTATATTTCTTATCATAAATTAACATAAATTAATTTATAAATATATAGTTAATATGTAAATTAATTTATGTCTGCGAGTTTGAGAGTGTTGCCTATGTGGCAGCCAGCACTGACTTTCATTCCGAAGGTCGTTGTTTTTTCTTGAGAAATGTAGGTATGTGCGCTTTGACACACTTGCTCTAACGGTGAAAGACACCAAACTGCACATTTTATTTTAGTTTATACCCGCCGACAGCTTCGCTTGCGTTTTTTTATGTTGATGCATAAATAAATAAAATAAATAAATAAATATTACTGGACAATTTTACGCAGCGACATCTAGCCCCGTGGTAAGCTCGAAGCTTGTGTTACGGGTGCTAGATTTCTGATATATACTTAATATAATATACATACATAGATAGATATTTTTTATTATACATATATAACACCCAGACACCCAAAAATATAATAATAAAGGAATAATAAAGCATAAAGGAAGTTTATATAAATAGTCTATAGCCTTCCTCGATAAATAAAGTATCCCACTGGATAATTTTTAAATCGGACCGGAGCGGTTCCTGAGATTAGCGTTCAAACAAAAATACAAACTCTTCAGCCATATTAGTAGGTATAGTTCAAATATATTTTATTATAATTTTATTTTATGTTTATAATATTCTATTACACATTAGAGGGCAGAAAACTTTGTACGGTCTTTACTCATATATTAAGATTAGCCTTCGTTGCTATGAAATACGAAATAAATTATGATCATACGTCATTCTGAATATTCAATAAACGGATAAATTTACTAATCACCTGACATGGGTTATCTTGTAGAGAAAGGGTCGTCAATTAATAATTATAATTACTTGAATGATAGGGCCAATGACCAAAGCAACAATGTTGCTTCCACTTTCTAGCAAAGGAAATTTTAAATTAATTTCTTGCAGGATTCAACTACTTAATGCCCGGTTCACATTATTCTAGTGGGCTAATCCAGTCAAGTCCTGGAATGGAACTTATCGTTTGCTTATTACGACATAAACTTCTACGTACAATCGGCATCGACTATCAATTTCATTTTATAACAACGGAAATTACTTACGTATTTACAAAGGAGTTAAAACACTCTCGACGTTTCGACTACGATAAGAGCAGTCTTTTTCAGGAGGAGTGAGCGTCCCACCGTGCTCCGTCTCCTCTTTGCTCGCGCGCGCGGTTCTCACTATCTATCTTTCAATTTGTTGAGTTTTATAAGGCAGACCGGTTAGTATACAGTACACCATCTTTGAACTTACGGTGTATTGTACACGATACAAAACCATAATTACATTATTGAAGAAAATGAGTCACGACTTTAACAAAGCTTTTATATTTCTATAGTTGACCGAGCGAGCGAAGCGAGCGATTCCCTGTTTCAGCCGAGTATTACAAAAGCAAAGGTAATAAAATTTAAAGATTCTCGTGTTTCAATATTTTTGCTACTTGTAGGTACTACTGTAGAGAGTAGTCCTTGCGAGCTAAAAAGACCAAGATTTTGTAGTTAAAAAAGTAACGAATCACTCGTTCGATAGGTACCTTAATTTCACACAGGCTGTTGAAAAAATTGCCTATATCGAACGAGTGATACGTTACTTTTTTAACACAGTGAAAACGACTGTTTTGCACCACATAAGAAAAAGCTTTCGACATTAGTTTCCGCATGCTGTCGGCCAAATATGAATTGAAATTAAATTCAAACAACACTACGGGCCTAGTTTCTATATCTGATGAATGATATTGCTACTTTAGCTCCTGCATAGCAACGTAATCATTGACTTGGATGCAAGGCCGAATCGTATCTGAAATAGAGCAAAACAATACCTAATGCTTTCAAAACAAGACTTAAATTCAATTGTTACAGAGGATTAGGTATTCTCGTATCACAGGGCAATTATTGATACCGATAACCCAATTTACATTTTGCAGATAAGTGCAAGATTTGCACAACAGTGGAACAATAAAACAGAGTAATTTCACTAATAATTGTATTTAATCAAAACCAATCAATAGTAATTATAAGTCCTTCTGCGTACTGTCCTTACTAACTGCGATTTTAAAGCTATATCTAACAATTTTACTATAGTAATCATATATGACAGATTTTGGTAAAAACAGCAAAGGCGGTATCTTGGTTTTGTAATTCGATTGAAAATTCTCACTGGTTTATTATTGTACCGAGCCTAGTTCTTATCAGTGGTATGATGTAGGTAATTATCTCCACTTTTACAATGCAACATGACCTTTTCGTATCAAAAATAAGGTCAGACTAAGGAGGATCTAGAATCGATTACATTTAACGTGACTCGAAGCCCGCACGCGTAGATATGTCTACCTCTATATTTTAAATTTTCTTCTCATTCATCTCATACCGTGTTGCTAGCAGCCAATACCATTCCATCTCTTCTCGAGCAGTGCCGTGAGCGTGAGAGTCGTGTTGGCTAAAGTAGAAGCACACTCGACTTTCATGACGAAGGTCGTGGGTTCAAATCTCGTCGCACCTCTGGATTTTTCTTCTTATAATTGTAAGTGCGCTTTGAACACGTACTCTAATGAAGAAGGCAATTATCGTGAGCAAACAATACAATACAATACAAAAACGCTTTATTGTACACCAAAAACAAAACACATGATTAAAACACAAAAAGAGACACGTACAGTGGGCGGCCTTATCGCAAGCGATCTCTTCCAGGCAACCTTTGCATGGAAAAGTGAGATGATATAGCCGGCATGTCCTGAGAATTATAAAATATTTGAAGGACATGGTGACATTTATCAACCCGCACGTGGCCAGCGTGGTGATTCACGGCCTAATCTCTCTCGTCAAGAGAGAAGACCCAGTATCCCAGCAGTGTGGTGCTAATGATCTATTCTCGCGGTCGTCAAAGCGCATAAAGACTTATATACCAAAAGACGGTAGCAGCGTAGTTCTGTTTACTGTGCTAATAACTTACTGCGATCAGCAATCCGATGATGATTATACCCCCGCAGACCTTTAACTGGACCCGTGCCCTGTGGAACGTAATATGTGTTATGATGACGACCCATTCATCGGTTATTCTGAGCGTCTATTTTCGGCGTTTTCGAGGACAATAGCAGTATATTGGGCAGTTTGTTCGCATAAACATGCAATCTTCGGAAATGTGAGTTAAAGCTCATTGGCAAAGGGTACAATTATCTGTCAAATTATAGTCCCGAACCCTCGGGCTTAGTGCCCGACACTTTGCCCCAACCTGGTTGTTCTCTTACACTTATTGTACTTACTTTTGTCATTATGTTCATCCGTAATATCCCTTTTATGAGCGCGGTGTTTCATTGATATTCCTTAATTTCTGTAAATGGACTCAAATTGAAAACCAAAACATTGAGACCCCATTGTGACATTGGAAGTATTGGAACGTCGAAGTTAACCGTCACAATGGTTTTCAATGTTTCGTCATAGGTAATGTCTTCAGAACAAAAGTTACATAAGGGGTTCTGATCAATATGAGAAATGCACGTTACATATAGGTACCATGGATATATAATTACTATAATATAAATTGATTATTATGTATTTACAGCTTGTTGGTAGCGTGCAGGTTACCGAACAGTATTACATCTTATGAAATTGTACATATAATGAAAAGGGCTTATTTTGTTTCTTATTGGTCATTGATTTTGAAATGCCGTGTTAGCTAAGTGGCATCTCACTCGACTTTCATTTAAATGATCGTGGACTCACACCCAGCCTGCACCTCCGGATTCTCTTGAAAAATGTATGTGCGCTTTAAACATGTGCTTTAACGGTAAAACCTCATATCGAGAGAAAACGATCATGTTCTGATTAACATGGATCTCTTGGAGCTTGATAATAACCCCCCATAGACTAACGTTCATTCCTTCCGGCTTATCCCGTGTACAGATAAGCGACGGGATGAAATAAAACACGACTTAAAGGGTCGCGGTGTTATAATACCGTCATTCTTTCCGCTATTGCACATACACTGGCGTTCATTCCGTAAGGATTGTACCTACATTCCGGCAGGAATGAACGTTAGTCTATGGGTAGCTAATTTATTGAAATTTCGACTTTATACTTTATTCGACGTAATACCTATTATTACTATTTAATTTTGGTTAAACAACGAAACCCGATAGTTTCTCCTCGCCTTTTTGTACAACTTTTAAGTTATTATAAAATTAATATTTAAGTTATTATAATTTGTCGGTTAAATTTTTTATATAAAATAGAAACCTTTAATAAATAATATAATAAAAGAAACTTAATAGACTTATACAATAAACTTGTTACACCTAATAAAGAAAACTTATGTTAAAATTTTGTAGATTCACTCAACTCTCTTACTTCTTATGCCTTAATTAAATTAGGATTTTGGTAAAACAGGGATATACCTATATGTATTTAACGAGGGCAAGTGTACTAGCTTATCTATACAAATTTATAAAGATGAAGAGTTTCTTTGTTGGTATGAGAAAATCTCAGGAACCGCTGATTCGATTTGAAAAAATATTTTAATTGGATAGTACATTTATCCAGGACGCTATAGGCTGCTAGCTGATCTGCCCGCGGATTTGCCTGCTTTTGTTCCAATTGTGGTCTTACCTTTTAAGCTTTGACTATTACTTTATACCCAAAATAACCTAATTCAGATGAGCCATTCTTGACTTATAAAATCACAACGAAAAGTGTAATTGATTTATAAATATATAGATATGTAGGTAACGTATAGAAAACGCAAGCGAAGCTGTCGGTCTCAGCTAGTGCCCTATAAAATACGTGCTGGCTAGTTTCATTCATTCAAATATGCATCGGTCAACTAAGCCGACAAACCTGCTTTACAATGCAAGAGTGTACGTTCAATTTTGATGGAATTGGACAAACTCAATTTCCTTCGAAATAGGTTAGTGGCGACATTGGGTCAGGCAATAATTGGGTAGGGACTTGCTAGCCCCTTCGTATGACTGCGTATGAGAATGTACCTTATAATTGGCAGCTCAAGATTTGATTTCCTTTGCATATTGTTCAAAACTACAATGGATTATTCACTCATCACTCGTAACAGGAGCCGCGTTGGGTAAGTGGGAGTACACTTAGTATATCGACTTTCACTCCGAGGGTCGTGGGTTTAAATCCCGACGCGAGCTACTGGATTTTCTTCTTGAAAAATTGCGCTGTATAAAGACGTGCTCTAACAATGAAAGCAAAGATCGTGAGGAAACCGGCATGTTCTGAGAACTTTGAGTACCTACATAATATAATTTGTGAATACGATTAAAATTTCCATGATTAGCAAGAATCATTTAAAATTTGCATAATTCTCTTACAACTCCCCTGTTAAACTAACACTATCAGCGCCCAAGACGCACGGGCATTAAATGTGTTAAAAGGCATATGTTGCCTAGGGACACCATCTCCCTCGCGATGGGTACGAAATAAAATCAACTACGCGATTTTCTTTCAAGCCATAATTTAAAACATCATAAAAATCTTTATTATCTTATTTTACGACATTATAAGACCCACCGCAGATAACTGGTGCATAAATTAAAATGTTGGGTAATTAAATTTAAATAAAACTATACAAAATCAAGTATTTTTATATTGTAGCGACAGACGACTACATTTAATGATTACTTATTAAATTAAAAGATTATACCAAAGTACTTCAGTGTGATTTCTGAGTGTTCTGTTGCAAATAAGCAACGTACAGTCGCCTGTACAAATTAGTAGGTATACGAGTACATAATCCCTTAATTTTTCAATTTATTTATGTAGCGAATAATATGATCTTGTGCGTATAGTGTATTAGACTAAATTATAATATACGTTCATGACCACACTGATTCAAACCAAGAATTCCAGCAGAGGACATTTTATTTTATTGATTAAAAAAAAATTCAATAATAAAAAAACACCGAGAACTAAGAAAGACGAATATTGACAATTGTTTATTATTAAAAGATTTGATGCCTAACTAAGGTTAAGTAAATTCTTTAAGAGCTTCTTATTGAAACAAGATAATTAAAAGGAGTGTATTTTTTTGTACTTTTAACACTTTTTCTTGAAATGGCTCGTCTTATTACAATATCTTTCATCTTAGAGGAACGTCGCGTCGTCTTGTAGAAAATAGAGATGGCAGAATTTTATGATAATACGGAAGTTTAAATATTTATGAAAAGTGTAAATGAGAAACCATTTTCTTCAAGAGTACGGAATGAAATGTTTGCTAAGTTAACCAAAACTAGATTGTTTTGGAAAATATTGTGGAGTTTTATCCATTCATTTTACCTTATGATCCGTTTTTCACGTTGTCTACATAATATATAATTATAGCCTACCTATATAAATGTATTTTCCAACACAGATATATTTTTCAAATCGGATGGTTCCTGAGATTAGCGCGTTCAAACAAACAATAAAACTCTTAAGCTATTTAATATAGCTGTAGCTTGAATTTATCGCTCTAACTGTGGTATATTTAAACGACACTTTGCCGTATTAGGAGCCACAAGTTGTCATATTAGGAGGCAGGTTAGTCAGTTTTTTTGAATCCGTGATGCAATTTAAAGACGAGCTGTGAGAATCGTTGGCATTCCCTTACAAACGGTGTAGAGTCAATAAGTCCGCGTGGTTTTTGTCTTTAAGCGTGTGATGTACCGCCAGCTCAATGAGCCTACATGTGACTACTTGATTTAATGACTTCAGCTTCCTCAATTGCATCGATTAGTACGGAAAAAATATTCTACATACTTTGAAAGTAGTCGGAATTTCAGTTTCTAGAAGCATTTCCTATCATTCAACACAAATGTACATCTTCATTCACTCATCATCAAACGGCCGTGTTGGCTAAGTGGGAGCATACTCGACTTTCTTTTCGAAGGTACCTATTGGGTTCAAATCCCGCCGCGCATCTTGGGTTCACTTGGGGAGACCTTTCATTAGAATCCCATTGTTTCCGAACCGTTACCATCTTATTTCCACTTAAATGCATTTTAGTGTTGTCTCATGAGTGATTTTTATACACCATTTGCATACTTTTATAGTTCTGGCGGTGAAATTAAAGTACTTATTAGAAATGATTCAACGATACAGTCGTAAGTCGTAAAATATTGTTGGCGATCGTAAAACTCGCGTGGAATAAAAACTGTTGGGGTACAAGTTGCCGGATCATTTGGCGCGACTATAAAATTTGGAGTGTGCCTGTCTTCTGCACCCGCCGTGATCCACACTTGTGTTATGCGACATATGCATATAATTTAAATTGCATACGTCTTTTTGTCTAGATTAATGTTGACAAAACATGGATAGGATATAACGGAGATCAGATTTTTGTGTGATTCTATCATTGAAAAAATCTTGCCTTTTTCCCACAATCATATGTTGTAAATTTCGCCATATCTAAACACACTGACTTTTACACTATTTTTTTAACGATGCAATATTTTTTTTTTCTTCATAGTTTAGATCTCTCTGAGCTCAGCGATATTAGCCATATGGATATTATGTACCCCAAGATTCTCACAATGACACTATGAAACATGTTATACAATATAATGAACCAATTTCCAAGTTATATTGTATAACATGTTTCATAGTGTCATTGTGAGAATCTTGGGGTACATAATATCCATATGGCTAATATTGCTGAGCTCAGAGAGATCTAAACTATGAAGATAATTAATTTATCAAGTCCGCTAACTATACGTTGGGTCCGCTTTTTCTCGGTGGAAAATAACAGATCAGAAATAATTTTATAACAAACAACGTTGCATGGTCAGTTAGATGAATTCTCATAAAATTACAATTAATTTCAATGGCGTCCTTAGTAATGGAAGATTCAATTGATCCACTGTATTATCAGCTGTGGATCAGTTAATTTCCACTATTTGCATGATCATAATTTCCACTATTTGCATGATCAAATATAATTAGTGAAAGTGCACGATTCACGTAATTGTATTGTCAGCCTCCTTAGTGGTCGATTACGGCCCTAAAGGTAACGGGTTCAATTCCCGCCAGGAAACAATTAAATATTTGTATATGTTCTGCAATCACCTGACCCTGGCTGGGGTGATTTCTATGCATAAAATCTGTAGTTATAAAATAAAGTCGTGTTACACTATTTATAATTCAAGAATAATTAGGTAAAAAAACGCCAAGGAAGCTGTCAGCGGGTCTGCTAATTCCTCTTAGCAGGTAAATTACTATGACCTTTAATAATTGACAAATTTTAATTTTTTGTATATTGTTCAGCTTGTATATATATTATATTGGCACGTTCACTAATTGGAACCAGTTTGCCGAAGCCACGCCTTTATAAGCAATTTGCAAATGTTGTGACGGAGAATGTCGCGGATCTCACAATATTCTCAAGCAGGACTTTCAAATTAAAAAAAAATTTAGTTATAATTAATTAGTAATCAGTATGGAGACCGTTTTCATTATTAAATAATTACATTAGACGCCCTTTAAAGGGTTCATATTGAGATAAACCAATACACGAACCTTATTTACGTTGACTTTTGATCAACTGTTTCGTCCCAGAACGTGTATACTAAGAGCCCGTGATGGCCAGACCTTCCTTTAATTCACAAGCGTGAAAATTCTTTCATGTGTATGTCTAACATAGGTAAGAATAACCCCCAAACATGAAACCTGGATCGTGGTTCCTTTGGGAGATAACAGGTAAAAGGTTGTTATCTCCCAAAGGAACCGCGATCCAGGTTTCATGTTTGGGGGTTATTCTTACCTATGTTAGACATACACATGAAAGAATTTTCACGCTTGTGAATTAAAGGAAGGTCTGGCCATCACAGGCTCTTAGTCTAGTGGGACTTCTTCAGGATCAAGGACACTGCAAGGACACGACTTTAACGGGTTGTAGTTTCTATATAACCGACCGCTGAAGCGCTAGATATCATTTGTACACTAACCAAGAACAGACTGTAGTAGTACCTAGCAATGTGTAGTATTGAATATGCGATATTCTCTAAGTTATTCGTTAACACATTAAATGCCCGTACACAGAGCAGCTCTATGAGCGGGCGGGCCGATAACACGTCATGGGCGCTGATAGTGTTAAGGTGGGCACGTCTTATTAAAGAACGTATCGCAATGACAATCCGGTTAATCGTTGCACCGCCGTATTTCAAAGCCCTTAATTTTTGATAACAGCTAGCATAATGTAATACGGCGGATCATTCAATCCGACTGCGACATAATTACACACTAACAACTTATGATGTAGGTACCTATTATTAGTTTACTACTACTTAGTTATTCATTTTCTTTGTGTTTTTAGAAAAAAATCTCGAATAATTTTCATTTTATCCCAAAAACCGCCGGTTACTTTAATTAAATCGTTATAATTGACTCCCCGCAATTTCAACAAATAAGATTCTGTCAGAGACAATTCAAGATGGCCGCCATAAAACTGTCAGCGCACGTCAGGTATCACTCAGTGAGACATCTAAATTTGTGTCGTAAACTTTGTAATTAGAGTTCACAGTCCGCGGGCTGACAGGCGAGCCTTTGTTTATAAACATTTATAAGTCTAAGATTGCAGGTAGATATCATTTCATTGTCGTTGCGAGCTTTGCTCGATTGTATATCGTGGAATGCTTTTGGTAGACGCGCTTCTTGTTATTTTGATATCATCATATGATACGCAAAATTAAGGCACTTATGATTTTTTTTTAAAGAAACATATTTTATGATAACGCATTTGTTGTAGGTATTTACACGCTCACATGCGACATACCTAGTAACTGTCGTAACGGCAGCCTGAAAGATACTTTTTTATTCATCTATTTACGTTCCCACTGCTGGGACACAGGGACTGAGGTACGCGGTGGAGTTTGAACCCAAGAGCTTCGGACTGCAAGTCGACTGTACTTCTAATTAACCAACACTTATCTCTAACTACATGTGGATGTAGATAGACGTGTGGTGTGGACCACACGTCACAAACCCAAACATCTAATCCATTCTGGGAACTAAATAATGTATTGAAATAGTATCATTCCTATTCAAAACAGTTCGGATTCAGTTTAAACAGACGTTGGGTTCTTAGGAACTACTTAAGCGAATTCGACACCGGACAAACGGATGGACTAAATACTATTTGTAGTAATGAATTCGAGATATTCACGGCTGCTACATAAATTGAACCTTGTTTGCATAGGAATGTGTTTACATTATCTTATGACTATTGAGTTAGTTGTACTTATCCTACCAATGGTCAGCTGTTTTCTAAGTACTTAGTGTTAAGTTTCAAGATAGTGTCAATTAAGTGTCCCATTTATCCGGGAACTCATAAATGGTTCCTAGTGTGTTTTTTCTTTATTATTGTTTTTAAGGACTCTCTGTTCTACGAACATACTAAAATAATTAAAAAAATAAACATCACAATTCTCCTATATATCTATACACGTTCTTGTAAAAATATTTGATACATTTTCCTAAGTGTTTATTGAATAATTAATAGTTAAGTCATAAGAATACCTATCTAAAATCATGATTTTGCACGTATTCCATCTCTTTTTTTCTGGTGTTTAAAGGACCCACAAAGGACCTCACTTGTATACCTAGTAAGGATTTGGACGCATACCAAAATGTTTACTGGAATAAAAAATGTCGTTGATTTCTTGTAGCCTAAGCTTAAGTGCTGCCCTCGCCTGGAATGTGTTAAATGCACAAATTCCCTAAAAAGTATGTAGGTATATGTGTGTTATTTTTATATTTGAAGTTGTCAGTGCCTAAATAAATTCTTCTTCTATATAAAAATCAATTGCTGTTCGTTAGTGTCGCTAAAACTCGGATAGCTGCTTCAGTTATTGGCGTAGCTAAAGCGAAATCAACCAGCCGTGACCTCACAGACTGGTGGTGATACTCCGTTTGATATATTTCTGATAGAGTAGTTTTGCATATTTTAATCTATTAAAACAAATTTTAAATGTGTAATGAATAAAATTGAATAAGATAAGATAAGATTTATTTGTGTACTACAACATAAAATTACAAATTGAGACTTAAAACTAGACACAACATAATACACAAAATATGTTTGAATTGAAGAAGTAACTTCATCGTCACCATTTGACAGCGCCAGTGACGGAGCGGGCGATAGTCCACTCGGTTTAAGAGGTATTAGGTTCGATTTCTGAGAGGGAGCTTGCTACTGAGCTATAAATAATAGAAGTTGCTTTGAATGAAGTTTTTTTTATTGGTGATATACCCTTGCTTGACCACAATCTCACGTGTCGATGTGGCCGAAGATGGATCGCAAGGGTAGAACTAGAAGGTACCTATTTACTCTTGTCTTGAAGAGATCCAGATTGTAACTTTCAGTAAAAACAGCAACAGGCAACGCAATACACACCGGATAAATAAAAAATACAGGCAATTTATAGTACCTACCTACCTTTATTAAAGCGGTGGCTTCCCGTCAACACCATGGTTCTCAATTAGGCACGAACAATGCACTAACACTGCACCTAAATTGGCTCGAAAGCCATTTTCATATCCTTTCTGGATTGGCATCCATGAATCGTGCTATTTGGATGCCATTTTATAAAGGTGTTGGAATATTTACCGGCACAATCTTAGTCATTTTCACACCTCTCAAATATTCGAATGCGTGCTCAATTTAGCTTTTTGTGTTAGCTTATAACTCAATAGCTAAGCTAGTATTTAATATTAAACCGTAATACAGTAAGCTTAGGTACCACGATGAGTGATTTGTGCCACAATATTTATTACCTAGGATAGGTTCTTTAGCAAGAAACCTGAAATATTCAGATGCTTATGAATAATTTGATAGGTATCGAAAATAGAAGCCAGCGTTTTATTTTTTAGTCGGTAATGCAAACAAATAATATCATACAAGTGTGTATACTACTTCGTGGAAATAATAGAATTAAGACGTCATTTAATTTCCATAAATGAGTCACATATATTCACAAGATGCAATGTGCAGTTCTTAGAGTCCAAAATCCAGGACATTATCACCTACAGCGTAGAAATTGTACCAATAATATGATGGTAGAGTTTGTTTGTTGTTGACGTAAATCTTTTAACTATTTTCAATGATTAATTAAGCAAATTTCCAACAAATCTAAATACAATTTCAACTTACAACTGTAGGTAGCTGCTTTGTGTTTCTAGTTAGGGGCCATTCCAAGAGATGCAGGTTCGAACCCTGCTGGTACCTAAGATAAGTGCACATTGCGGTAGATTTTTTTTAATATATAATTTTATATTATACCTCAACAAAAGCTTCGGTACATAGCCATGTGTTGGCACACAATTTTCAACAATGCCAACAATGTTGTTGTGTGAAAAGCAACAATATTTTGTTAAAAACGGTCAAAACCGCGGGCCGGAAACCTGGTCTATAAAACTCCATACACAAAACGTTTACATTCGGGTCTCGTTCATAGTATATGTATGCAGAAGCGCAAACGGCGTATTAGCAAGCTAAACGTTTCTGCGAAAATTTTCGTCACAGTTGACGTACTGTGGTATTGTATGTACCTACTGTTTAATATACTACGTGTTGAGATTTATAGACACTTTTTCACGGCACTTTACAAAACGGCTGTAAAATAGTGTAGAATACTTATTGGGATATAAATTAGTCTCTTCGTTAAATAAAGCATGACAACAGTTTAATAATATCAAATTATCAAACTTCTACTTTAATTAGTTTTATGTTCTATAAGAACGTATATACGCAAAAGTAGGCAATAAAAACGGCTGTAGATATTATTGACGATGCGTATTTTTCTACTTACATTTAATGTATAATTTATTTAAGTAATTTTAATCTAATCAACAATGAACGGGGCTTTGTGTTAATTCTAAGTACTTAAATAAATATTATGATGATAATACTCAAGTAAGTACTTGAGTAACTTAATAAAAGTAGCACTGTTTGCTTTCATAGCACATTCAATAAAAAGTACAAATAAATAAGCGTTTTTTCGTAACTAAGGAGGATAGTGGATAGAAACGAACGGATTATTCCCGTTGGCCACCACATAGTTAGCCACCACTGGTGGCCAACGGGAAATTTTATCACTTTTATTCCCGTTGGCCACCACTGGTGGTCAGTGGGAATAAAGTTTTATACATTTGGTTTATTCCCGTTGGCCACCACATAGTTGGCCACCAGTGGTGGTCAGCGGGAATAAAAGTGATAAAATTTCCCGTTGGCCACCACATAGTTCCGAGTGAAACACTCGGATGCTCGGTTATGACTGTTTATTAAGAGGCCTTTTACCGGAAATCGCGAAATTGCTCGGTTTCCTCGTCCTAATTCTATGGTTTGCGTTCGTTGTTTGATATGACAATTACATCTTTATAATAGTTCGTTTTCTCCTCTACAATAATAGTAGAACACATTTTAGAGAACTTGTTTATATATTAAAAAAAAACAAACTACAATAATCTTTTTACAAAAAAACTTACAAATGCACTAGTTGTCCGTATGGTTTTTTAAAGTTCCCCTCGATTTCCTCCTCGACCTCGGTGGCGCAGCGGGCGAAGGTCCGCCTGCGAAGCTAGAGGTTGCGGGTTCGATTCCCGCCTCGGAACAACTATTTGTATGATCTGCAAATATTTGTTCCGGGTGTCTGGGTGTTATATATGTATAATAAAAAATATCTATCTATGTATGTATATTATATTAAGTATATCAGAAATCTAGCACCCGTAACACAAGCTTCGAGCTTACCACGGGGCTAGATGTCGTTGTGTAAAATTGTCCAGCAATATTTATTTATTTATTTATTTATTATTTCTCTGGTCAACATCATCAAACCCTGATTTGTCAAACCTTTGAAATGGCTTCTTTCCAACAAAAAAGAATCATCAAAATCGGAAAAAAAATAAAAAGGCAAAGAAATAAAATTGACGGGTGTACGAATACTTAAAAAAATATTCTAATATAATAGGTACATAATATATATGAGATAGAATACATTACACTAATGAATACTTATTTATGAGTGTTAAATACGTACTTATTATAGCTTTGACAAGTAAAATTCTTTTAACATTTAGGTAGGTACTTATAATACCTATATAATTGGTAAGTTTGTCAGTACCCCACTACGATACACACGGGTACTAAACGTAGGCCACCACACGGTATTATAATCTATTTACGTATTATTTTTACCCGTGTTTTCTCACAATAATCATTCCTTAATTAACTTAGTCAATTGTTTTACAATATTGCGTGATACTCAATGTTCATCAGCGCATTTTTATAATGGTGGCACGGCAGCCATATTGTTTTTGTCTGAACCACGCAATTCGCTACAAGAAGTGATGTTTTTAATTTGTAAGTTCCGACTAATTACCTTTTATGAGTTAAACTTAGTTTACTCCGTTGGTCGAACTATAACTAATTTATACTGTGGTTTAGAACATGGGTACAAAGTGGTTAAATAGAATGCCACGCCTCCTACGGAGTATTTTTATTAAACGATTGGTTTGTTTTGTGGATAACCAACCTTGTTTAACTTTTATTATGAAAACTGACTGGCTTAAACCTCTTTACTGAAGAATGTGTAAATAAATATATGTTTAATTTTGTATACAATAGATATTTATAAGTAGGGTAGACCGGGGTCACTAGTAACACGGGGCAATAGTACCATTGGGAATATCTCAACTTCTAGGAGACCTATCTGTGTGTCCGTTAGCCGGGGTACGCGCCTTAAGTGTCCCGACTTGCTCACTAGTCGGCAGCGCGCTCGCTGCGAAACGGACGTCTGTAGGAGCATTTTTTTGTATTCAAGCACCCAAAGTAATTTTTTTTTGCTATTTTGATTGCCCTGTCACTCAGTGGTTACTGTGTTTCATGTAATTATATATTAACCACGCGTTTACCTAGGTATCCAGTTCTAGAATTCCCAATATTGTGTGTCTAAAGCACAACAATGTTCCGAGATATTTAGTTATTTCTCCAAAATCTATACTTGGGGTCAATTGTACCGTCTTCTCTGGGAGCAATTGTAACGTTACAATTAACCCCGTGGTACAAATGACCCCTGATATAATTTACAAAAATGAATACAAATTAGGTGAAATAGTAATTAAGAAATAGTTTCATACTGTTATTTTTAACACTCCGTCGTCTTAACAAATAATTTAGTGGATTTCGCCATCTTTGCATTCAACGTCACTGGATAGATAATGATTTTACTTAAAGATAACTTAAAGTTTAACAGGGGCAATTGTACCAGGGTCAATTGTAACTCCATAGAAAATAATATCTGTCAATTATTTCCAACAATTTTAGATATATAAGCTATTTATTAACTCTCAATCAAAGCTTAGACCAAAGCGATTATGCCAAACTATAAGAATTTGAGTTATTTGTGTTTAAAGTGGAGAAAACTCAATTTAAATTTGTTTAGTTTTATCTTGTGAATTTTGAAGGACTGTTCCTGAAACCTACGTTCTTATTTATAGTGACTGATTAATAAATGCCAAAATAACAAATATACAATACTATAGTTATGATTCGATAATTTGTTTGTTTTTATTTCCTTTTTAATTTTTGGTACAAGTGACCCAGGGAAGGGGTCAATTGTAGCACTCGCCCTGTCATCATTCTTACCTAATTTTTTCTATGTTCTGTAAGCCCTACGTAAAATTCAACAAAATGGTTTGTAGCTATTGAATTTAGGTTTCTAGAAACATAATCATTATAGTAAAATACCCAAGTTTATATAGTAAAATTGTCCGAAAACCAAAAATTGTTACTATTGCCCCCGGTCTACCCTATGTACTTATCCATATTTTGAGACACCTTGTAGTAAGTATATACATAGGTAATTATGTTCTAACTTTACCGTTCGTCGAATTCAATCTAGAATAAAATGAATCCGGCAAAGTACGTGTCGGGCTCCGCGCTGTATTACCTTCCGTAGCAGTACCTATTTTTGTTCATTATAAATATTACCACCAGGCTATAACTAAGAAATAGTTTACTTATAATGGCAAATCAACAAATACACATATATACTTAGTAAACAGTTATTCAACGAAGTCTTAGTTAAAGAGCATAAAAAAAACAATCTGTGACGTGCGTAATCTAAGTTAATTAAGAATATATAATTTATTCTTTCAATTCTCGGAACAAGAAGATCGTGTTCTATTATATTATACATTTGTAATGTATTTTTATACGAATTCCTATCAATTAAATTCGCGTTACTTCGCAAGAATGTCGATGAAGCCACACATACAACAACCATTTCTTGTTTTAACAACTAGCTTTCAGCCCCGCGGCTTCGCCCGCGTTATAATAAATTTTCCCGCGGAAAGATATTTTTTCCGACTGTAAAAAGTAGTCTGTGTATGCCTGGTTCTAAGCCATTTTCCCAAGATTCTCAGCTTTCTCGTAAAGTAATAAAACAAACAAATTTTAATTTAATAATTTATACAAATAATAAAACTGTAAGGGTCGGTCATGGAGTAGGTAAGTTAGTTTGTTTTCAAAGATTTTGTGTTAACAGGCCCAATAGGTATATGATACTGAAACCACGAGGCTAGATGTTGCTGTGTAAATTGTCCGGCAATATTTATTTAGTTCTTTCCAGCTTGTATTGTCAAATTAACCTTTCGAAAAATTAGTGCTAGCTCAGATTATTATTTGTTTTCGTAGACTGTAGTAAATTATAGTACACTCAATGATGCATTCTATTACTATCATAGCTTATGTAATCGTTCACATCACTGATTATCTAAATACAATTGTTTTACAACACGCATTGGTACGTCTCGGTGTTTGTCAACATCGAACTAGGATAGCTCTGGGTAAAACTTGTAATTGAATTTCAACATTTTCAATACAATATGGATTTCATTTGGCTTAGATCACCATGTTGACTTTTGTGATGAAAACATCGTAGGGTTGCTTTAATGTATTGTTGTGATTGTTAAGAGATGATATATTTACCATGTACTTAAATTACAATTAATAATCAAAGATTCATTACGGTTTAAGTTATGGTTATTATAAGTAACATAAAGAACTTTTCTAGTTGAAGACCTCTTTGTTGAAAAATAGGCTTCAAAGTTTGAACTATATAAAATCTTATTTCGTGCCAGATGTCATTTTATCTAGTTTGCCTAGCAATAAAAATGTGCAATTTAGGATAGGTATGATGTGTTTTATTGATTGATAAAACGTTCCTACAACGTAGGTCATGATTATTCCCAATGGAAACTATAACAAGTCTTGGGAAATTTATAGAAATCACCACGCTTACTAGACGGGTATAAATCCCTAAGTAGGATTGACTACTACACCCACGGGGAGAGAAAGATCGGAACATTGTCTTGTCGTATAAAAGCAACGCATAATTCCATGACCTCTGTGGCGCAGCGGGCAAAGTTTTGCTTGCGACGCAAGAGGTTGCGGGTTCGATTCTCGCCTCGGGACAAAAAAATAAGATCTGGAAATATTTTTTAGAGTGTCTGTGTGTTATATGTAGGTATAATAATAAATATCTTTGTATATTGTATTAAGTAGGTATTTCAAAAATCTAGCACCCGTAACACTTGCTTCGAGCTCACCACGGGGCTCAACGCTGATGTGTGACTTGTCCAGCTAATTTTTTTTATAAATACATCCATTGAAATATAATTCATTACACATAGACCCAGGTGTATTATATATTGCTGGAACAGTTGAGGTATAACTACGGGAAACAGACACATGCATAATAACTAGTGCTCTATGTTTTGAACACTAACTCTTGCAACTCGAATTAACCACGAAAGCATATAAATAAAACAAATATTTTGGTGCACAATGCAGCGCAGCATCTAGTCCAAATCCGTTGCGTAGTTTTAAATATTTAAGCATAGGTACATAGGTAGATATAGGGACAAAGAAAGCGACTTTGTTTTATACCTACTAATTAGTGATTAGGTGTTACAAAGTCCCTTGAAATCAAGATACCACAAGTTTCGTTCATAACAGTGTGAATTTTTAAGTAATACGTAAGAACTGTACCTACTTACTGCGCCATACCTTATCTTATTGTTGATTATGTCTGTTTTTTTTGCCAAATGTTTAAATAGAAAAGAGATCATGATATTAAAAGTAGTGAAAAAGAATTCTAGTAGGTACATTCGAGTTAGAATCGTCAACCAATAGTAGTCACATCGACTCCTTTCATAGCGTCATAAAAAGTTTTCATTGGCTCCCGTCAACTTTAGCGAGGGTTTAAGTTAAACTAGAGTTTATCTCGGTTTTACAGCCGGCAACTTTTAGTGCCCAGCTTACACAGGAGTTAAACTGAAATCGATAATCAATATTAACACCGTTTCTGATTGAACAGCTGGTCCTGTAGTTAGGATGTAATATTTTGAAGGTTTCCTACCTTTGAAGACTCTAGAATGCTTTATGGTGAAATTGCCCTCGTTTTATAAATTAAGCCTAATAATTAAGATATTTTCCAAACAGGTCTTTATTCTAAATTCCGTCTTTTTTAACTAAGACTGCAAACCCAGATGAAATATTATAAGATAAGTTTAACTAGATTATGGAATCAACACTAGTTATAAAAATTCTGTGGAATAGAATAGGTACATTACCTACCTACGTAATGTTGTATGATTTATTCTAATGTACGATTTATAAGTTATTTGTAAAAGCTTCATTAGAATTCATTTAGCAGTAATAAAATATAATTACATCCACTCATACAAACTTTTGTCTATATGAAATAAATCGGAAATATTTCTTTTCTGTCCATATTTTTACTACCTACTTTTTCTCTAATTTTATTAAAACTATACTAGACCATGCGACATTTATCGTGATTTAGCACGAACTCATATCACGTAAGTAGTGACCATAGCTAACAGTGGACGTCCGATGGCTGAAAAAGTTGATGATGATGATGATGAATTGATGGTTTAGTGGACAGTCATCGTAGCTCTATCATAATAATAAAGCATACCTATGTAATAAATGTTTATCTTATTTATTTTCATGTTTCAATATAGAAAACTAGAACTAGAACCACTTGGTGATCAAATACCTTTTGGGGAGAACGGTGCCAAACATTAGGACGTCATATACTTAGTTAATAATGATGAAAATGATGGTGGTAAACAGACAGACCGGTAATACTCTCTTTGAGTTAAAACAATTTCTAATTCTTAGATAAAAGATAATTTCCACAAGATTGATTATAAAAATTCTCTCACAATAAAACTCCACCTTAGTCTTAGAAGATCTTAGTCTAATAAAGAAAATGTATTCACACTATTTCACACTGTCATGCTAATACCCACTTCAAACACTATTATGTAGAATCAAAGCTTTGTATTAAAAGTAATTTATATCGTCAATAAAAATCTGATAAAAATTTATGCGCCAAGTTTATTTGCTGAAGAAAAACCTATCATTAATCATCACGAGGGAGTGGCGATGTCATGGATGAATATTATCCAAAAGCAAACCGTCCTATCTCAGCGGAATAAGGTCTAAAATCACTGGTTATTTGTAAGCAGCGTAATGTAACTGCGCAAATGGGAGGGGTTTAGTCTAAGATTAATGATTCGATCGCTGTACGATGCCGCACACAAGTTGGCTTTAGCTTATGGGAGTTGGAAGCGAGTTTGCTGTAGTTATTGGGAGGTGTGTACTTGTACGAAGGTCTTGTCTACTTATAATGAGGTCTACGTTTGTGACTATCTAAAAGGTTCGTTATCAAAAGAGAGCCGTGTTGGCTAAGTGTGAGCACACTAGTTTTTCATCTGGGTTCAAATCACAACGCAGCGTTGAATTTTACTTCTTGAAAAATGTTTGTGCGCTTTAAATACGCTCTAACGATGAAGGCAAACATCGTGAGGAAACCGGCAAGTTGTGTAAACTTTTAAAAGTTTGAAGGACATAATATGGGACCATCCAGTTCTTGGCCTGCGTGATGAATGAAGGCCTAATCTCTCTCGTCAAGAGAGAAGTGCAGAAGAAACGTTAATAAGAGTAGGTACGTAGTTATAGCAACATCAGCAACTGGCTGTAATCTGATTATAGGTATTTTCTAGGGTCCGTGGCTTATTGTAAAGTTCAGAGGAAGCTCTAGGTAATTTGGTTAAGTAGATTGGTGTCAGATTAATATCTCTTAAAACTCTATTTGTAAGTGAAACTTTCCGCCCTTGTAGCCTTTTCATTCTTTAAAGCTTTAAACATTAAAAGTCGTAAATAAATAATTAGCAGAAACATTCCGACCCCTTGGTTTCATATTATTTAATTTATTCATATTATGAGACACATTGAAAATTAAACTTTAAATCCATGCAACGTGCGAGGTACTAGAAAAATACAACGTGTAACAGTATGTCGTAAACAGAATAGGCGTGACCAGAGGTGCATTCAAAATGGCGCCGCAGCAATTAAAAAAACTTTAACGTTAATTTTCCGTGGCGGCAGACTTTTATACGGCAATAAAATGTATAATGAGCCTAGCATGGTATGCCTGTCTTTGATGTTTAACTCTGTAGGTATTATAAGTTAGATGTGTTTAATTATCTAATATTTACTATTTAATGATAGTTAATCGCCTTTGAAAATGTAGCTTTAAAGTAATCTTGACTATTTGTAAAATTATAAACGAATAGAGAAAATTTATAATCAGCATTAACTTCATAAATAAACGTGTAGGTATTTCCAATAGACGGTTTAAGCCTCGAGCAGACCGGATGCGTATACGTACACGTGCATGTCTACGCTTACGTGTACGTATACGCATTCGGTCTGCTCGTCGTAATTGTCGTAGTAATTGCACTACAACATGGTAGATGAATCTACGTGACCCAAAGCATCCACACCAATCAAGGGCCTCATTAGAAACAACAAAGCTAATGTTCACGCGTCCGGTCCGATACGACGAACAGTCGCCCATTCAGAACAATCGTTAGCATACATTGTTCCCAGACGTGACTCCGCACACTGCAGGAAGCCGATAACGATATCGGACGGTGTAAACAAAGCCTAATAGTCCGGCTGCTAGTTCTAGACGGCTTGTGTACGCTATGATTGAGCGTTTGAAAATGGAAACTTATACAAGCTCGTTGTTCTGTTTTTGAAAAATTTATTTGGGCTTTTTCGCAACTCCGTTCCTGTCAGTTCTAGACGTTTCTATGTCCAGTGTACGCCATGACTTATGGTTTGAGCGTTTGAAAATAGAAACTTTATACAAGCTCGTAGTTCTGTTTTTGAAAATTTAATTTGGGCATTTTTGCAAGTCGAAGTCCTGTCAGTTCTAGACCTTTCTATGGCTAGTGTACGCTATGACCTATGGTTTGAGCATTTGAAACTGGAAAAGGTTTATGATACATAGTTCCATATTTAAATAGAAAATTTGATTTGCGTTAGGTTTCAGGTGTTTTTAATAAGAAGCTTTTCAAGTTGTGTTTGTGTAAAATTTTTGCATATCTTTGGGAATCTGTTGAAGGGTAGGAACTAATGTTAAGTACACTAACCAGGTAAGTCTAGTTTGTTCTTATTTCAGGTATTAAAATAACTGTGTAACTTTTTGTAACTCTTCCTTGGGATATCGATACATTACTAAACATAGGTACCTTTACATTGACTTAATAATAATAACAAGGACTTTGGACTACTAGTCTTCAGAGAGTAAACGCGAGGTAGTTAAATTGTCCATAAAGTTGTGCGAAGAAATAGGTTCAAGCCACGCCTTAGAACAGTCAGTCGTAGGGTTACCAGTTTTCGCCTGGTTTGTGTGTGTACCTAGTAGTAGTCTATACTAATATTATAAAGAGGAAAGATTTGTTTGTATGTTTGTTTGTTTGTTTGTTTGTAACGAATAGGCTCCGAAACTACTGGACCGATTTCAAAAATTCTTTCACCTTTGGAAAGCTACATTATCCCCGAGTAACATAGGCTATATTATATTTAAAAAAAAATTAGGGATCCTTACTAAAACTCCAATAATGTAGCATAAGGTGTAAAAAAATGACCTGAAAAATTCCTTACGTCGCGTGCGCTGCGAAAACTATTGATGATAGAACAAAATCATGTACTACGACTTTGCAGAACTCATCATTATCTACAAAAAATGTCGCGACAGCATATGTCTAAATATTATAGTTATGTCACAGTACGCAGTTTTTTATTCTAAAAGATTAATTTATATATGCCGCCTCTTGAAAGGGTCTTCATTTGTACCTTGGTATTAATCCTTATCAAAATAAATTACTTTATATTCAAGACGACTTTAATACCTTTTTATAACTTTTTGAATTATTCAATTCGGACATTTCATTCGGAAGATATCACGAGTTTAAAAATGCAAGTATTAGAAAAAAGTCGCGAGGTTGTCGCTCACCGCGCTCAGCATGCGATGTAGGCTCCATGTAAGCGTCACTGGGGGTACGGGGAGGGAGTCAATGTAATAAAATAAGGTGTAAATAAAATAAAAAAATACAAAAAAACATGAATAAAAAATATGAATAAAAAAATTCAAACTTCCTATATAATTTAACTTTTTTTTTTTAAACTTGCAAAAAAAAGGGTGTATGTGTGTATGTATGTACCCGTGCGGAGCCGGGGCGGGCCGCTAGTATTTTATACAAAGGAATTTTCTATATTCAAAAAGAATCGTCTCTCAATTAATTGATGTTTAGAACTACCACGGAGTAGGTATTCTATAGTCAAATAAAGACTCGAGCCTTTCAATTATTGTCCTATCAAGGTTACCACGGAGTTTTATATTTATAGGTATGTATTCAAATAAAAACTCGTAAATATAAAATTTCAATTCAGTTGTTAGGGCTGTACTGGTCCTAGAATGAACTCGCCTGAATTCTGTTTTCAATTATTTGAAAATGGAGTTTTCAATTATGATTTTTTGATTTTTTTTCTATAGGATGTAGATTAATCTATTTATTCCATATTTATTTCTATTTGTTTTGAAATTGAAGAAAACTTCGTGGCTTAGACTCTCCTACAATGTCTGAGTTATTAACTTAAGAATTATGGGTGCCATGAAAAACCCATAAAACTACATAAATGGACACAAGGACATATTACTAACGACGAACACTTAAACCGAGTTTCACGGTAAATAAATAAAAGTTTATTTTACACCTGACCGGACTTGGTATAGTCTTTTGTATAGAAGGTAGTTAAATTGTTATGTGACCATTATATTTTCATGGTACTTATTAGCGTCAAGGTCTCTGATCTTTCTAGTAAGTTTAGATAAGAAAAAGAGCCGTGTTGGCTAAGTGGGAGCACACTCGACTATCATTCCGAAGGTAGAAACAATTGGTTCTTTAAGGGAGGTCTATTTTCTGCAGTGGACGTCCGGTGGTTGGGATGATGATGATGATAAATGTTTATGTGAATAGATAGGTAACGGAGTATATTATTGTTCACAATAGAATACTATAACAGATGTAAACACGTTATTATTCTATGAGAATGTAGGTATTTATATAGGTAGGTAGGTACCTACTTATGGATTTTATAATGACTGTATTTACTGAGCTACTGTGTGTGTATGCAAAACATCATCACGGTTTTGTGGAGGGGAGTTCATTTTTAGAATGGTTTTACTATACTTACCTAATTGCTTATTGAAGTTTCCTCACTATTTCACTTTCAAAATTTTCGTGAGTTAGGTATACTATTCATTTTAAAAACGGGAATTACTCACGTATTTACACAGGAGTTAAACAACTCTCGACGTTTCGACCACAACAAGAGCAGTCTTTATCAGAAGGAGTGAGCGTTCCGCCGTGCCCCGTCTCCTCTCAGGTCGCGCGCGCGCGCGAGTTTCCCCACTATGTTTGACTTCACCGTTAGAGCACGCGTATTTTCAAAGCGCACATACATCTATATATAAAAGAAAGTCGTGTTAGTGCCTGAACTTATAACTCGAGAACGGCTGAACGGATTTGGCTGAAAATTGGCAGGGAGGCAGCTTAGAACCGGGGGAAGGACATAGGATACTTTTTTTTTTTTTTTTTTCAAATCTAATATAATGCGGGCGAAGCCGCGGGCGGAAAGCTAGTTTTTCATGAAGAAAAGTCTAAAGGTGCGCGGCGGGATTTGGAACCACGACCTTCGGAATGACAGTCGAGTGTGCTCAATTTTCGTGAAGAAAAATATAGGTACCTAAAGGTGCGCGGCGGGATTTGAACCCACGACCTTCGAAATTAAAGTTTAGTCTGCTTCCACTTAGCCAACACGGTTCTCAATAATTAGATAGGTACAATATTTTATAACTTGGGAAGAGTATATAATTCAATTTAGAGAGTGGTTGAGAGGAGAACAGCTGAGACTCATAAAATTTCTATTGTCTATGCTTCAACGCTGTTCTATTACACTGAATTTTTCACACCTCATGTTGCTATCCAGTTTACATAGACACAAAAAATGGAGTCTCAGAAATTTATATTGTTCAAAAGTAATTTCATATACCTACCTAGGTAGTTCGATTAGCACCAATTGTCATTTAGGTAAATCATCTTCGTTATTAATGAATACCTAGCTTCCTAATTTAAACACCTAAATTATTCAACTTCATGACTAGGTATAGGTACCTACCTCATGTGCAATGTTGACTGTACCTACGTAGGTAGACTGATTTAACCGTAGTTAAGCAACAAGTTATCAAGATTGGTCGTATTAATCTAGAAAAAAGAGGTTCTCAAAAAGACTACATTCAATAATTTATTAAGAGGACATTTTCTAAGTCCGTGGTGAACCTAGCCCCAATGATTTGCGACGCAGATACTAGGTACGAGTAATTCCAATATATTCCACATTCAAACAACAACCTTTCCTCAAGCTGGCTATCTTGTAGGCGTTAGAGAAAAAACCGGTTCTCAATTCAAAATTACTCAAGAATCTATGCACGGAAAACGAACCACATCATTTCACAGGCGTAGGTACACAATTCAAAATATTCCACATTCAAACTTAAATCTATCCTCAAGCTTGCAAGCTCTTGTAGGCGTTAGAGAAAAAAGCGGTTCTATATTCAAAGTTCATTCAAGAATTATGCACCAATCGCGCGCGCGGTAGGCGTGGCGGAGCGTTGCGATTGGTTACGAACGCCTCGACTCGGCAGTTGATGAATCGCATGATTATACTGCTATTGCATCGAGGTAACGCTTTAGCGCTTTTCTCGAAACATTTTATGAATTAACTATTTGGCAAGTTTTGGTGTCGTCGCATCTTTTATTATAAATTACCTATTTATATAAATTGCTTAGGATTTCGTTTTTGTTATTCAGTTAAGTTATTGATGCCTACTAACAGTAATTTTAAACTGAGTTTCATTTCAGGACTAAAAATGGTAAAATTGATAGATACTGTTGTCAGACCTGGACCAAATGGACAACAAAGGAAGCACCCACCTTTAAAAAAAAAATCTTCCAAAGCGATACGCACCTAGGTACACCTGTTCGAAGGTTCTGAGGTAGGTACCTACATAGGAACCAAACATTACAAAGAAGTTAACTTAAAAACTTTCTCCTTTTAACTCGGTTAAAATAAAAGATAAATTATTGTTCCTTCAACATTTGTTGGACTAAAGATGTAATACCTACCTACACCTGAAAGAAAGAAAATCAATTTACTACCATAAAAGGATCATATCATCTTTAGAAGTCCCTGTGTCCCAGCAGTGGAAACTTAAATAGGTAGGTGTTCTTATGCCAAGAACTTAACGACCCATATGTTAAATTAAACATATCAGTAGGTAGGTACCTATGTAGGACATATCTACCTACGTCTTATCAGTTAGGTAGTACTACCTACCTACTCCTATGTATTTAAATATAAATAATGTTACAAACTTTCTTATATTCCTTTCAAAGTAGTCCATAGGGGTAGGTTTATAAGTATATAATATTAAATAAAGATGCAGGACGCTATTATATACCTCAACCAACATTATTTTATGTGAGCGATAAAAATTCATTGTTTTTGTGCAATGACTAGAACACATTAAAAAGTTACAATGTGAAAGCTAACATAGTTTGAAAACTCTTGTGTTAGGTACAGGTACTCTAAGCCAAGAATTAAATAAAACTTTTTAAATTATATTTCTTTTAATAATATGAGAACACAAAACGGGTAACATTACCATGATATTAAGTGGGGCTTAGTAAATGTCACATGTCCTTCAAACTCTAGACATGCCATTTCCTCACAATGTTTGCCATTAATAAAAGAATACCTATGTTTTTATCTGGAAAAACGCGGGCGATGCCGCAGGGTGGACAATTCGTCTTAAAATCAATTGATTGGTTGTTTGAACGCGCTAATTTCAGGAACCTCGATAAATAAATATTGCCGGACAATTCACACAGCAACATTTATCGAGGAAGGCTATATAAAAGGCTAATAAAATAAATAAATAAATATTACTGGACAATTTTACACAGCGACATCTAGCCCCGTGGTAAGCTCGAAGCTTGTGTTACGGGTGCTAGATTTCTGATATACTTAATATAATATACATACATAGATAGATATTTTTTTTATTATACATATATAACACCCAGACACCAAATATAAATAAACGAATATATGTAGATAACGTCAAAAAACGCAACTGAAGCTGTCGGCGGTCGGCTAGTAGGTAGTTGTAGGTATAAAGCTTTGATAAGTCCGTAAAACTTAAAGCCCGGGTTATGGCTCTCGAGATTCGATTCTGGTTCCCACCCGGCTATTCGGCTACTTGTCGCAATGCAGTCGACTTTTTATCGTCTTTTTACTGCCATGACCTTCCAATGCTTCAACGAAGATGCAGATGTTATGACAAATGCATGTTCCAAAATGCATACTTCATTCTATTGTTATAAAACGATAAAAATCTCATATACCTATATTCGTTCCCGATCTATGACGACCTCTGTGGCGTGCGAAGGTCCGCCTGCGATGCAAGAGGTTGCGGGTTCGATTCCAGCCTCGGGACAAAAAAATGTGCGATATGCAACAATATTTTTCGAGTGTCTTGTTTTATATTCATGATCTTCGAGCTTGAGATAGGTATGGTAAGCTAGCCCCGTGCTAGCTAGGCACAGTCTATGGACACAAATGACTGTTAATACTCGATGTATATTTGTAGGCCTTACGTTTAGTTTAACACTATCTGTGCCCATGACACACGCTCGTATCTACTGCAGGGTGTGGCGGGGCTGCAGCTCAAAAGGCTTGGGTAAAGAATAAATAAATATTGCTGGACAATTCACACAGCAACATCTAACCCCGTGGTAAGCTCGAAGCTTGTGTTACGGGTGCTAGATTTCTGATATACCTACTTAATATAATATACATACACAGATAGATATTTTGTATTACAGGTACCTAAATAAATTACACCCAGACACTCAGACACAATGTGTAAACTCTGACCTTGCGTTTACAAGTGTAGGTAACAACTGTTGGTTGATACTGTTCACCAGTTGATGGTTAATATCAATGAAAAAAAAATCAAATTTCGAACCTAATAAGTAGGTAATGACATGTAAATTGGTTTTTTCAAAAGAATGTATTTCTGTATTTCTATTTCTGAACAATGTATTGTAAACGAGCAATTGGCTATACCATAAGTGAGTACTTGTTCATATTTCTGACGCGCGCGAAGTTTTCCACGAGAGACTGAGAAAGACTGCTCTTGTTGTGGTCGAAACGTCGAGAGTGTTTTAACTCCTTTTTAAATACGTGAGTAATTCCCGTTGTTATAAAATGAATGTAACTCACGAACTACGTACTAAGTACCTTCTTAATACTTCTAGTGGTTTTGATGTAAATGTGAGCACTTAGAAACAAAACTTTAGTTCATCGATTTGCGTGTTATTGAGTTATTTGTTAAAATTTCACGCACACAATTTACTATATTTTCTCAAGGATCCCACTGTCAGAACTGGAACTTATCAATCAGTTCAAATCGGCAATTAGTTATTCCGTGACCACGATTGCAAAGCGCTTGAAATATCGGATTTGTATTTAGAAGTTTTTTAACATTTTAAACCTCCGTGAATTTGAGCAATATTCGAACATGAAGTGGGTGTAGTTAATGTTGAAACAGTGTCGAAATATCAGCAAACTCAAATATTTTTAAATCATGACATGTTACGTTTATTGTCATGGAAATTCAGCATAAATACGAGCGTGTATCATGGGCACAGATAGTGTTAACGCGGGCAACGTTGTAAACAAAAGTACAAAATACAGAAGTAGGAAAATAACACGCACAATGGACCGCCTTTGAGTCGAAATGCGGAAAACTGAGCCATCTTAAATAACGAACTCCGTAGAAAAATAAAAAAAGTTCGCTACTACATTGTAAAATAGGTACCTCTATGATCTATGATTCGCGCATCGTCGTAAAATGCATGTTCAAAATGATGTGTAAATGGTCGGACTGCCGCTGTACGTGTCGTACAATTCTGCGCGTAACGCAAGCGCTAGGAGGCGTGACGAACGACCTCCTAGTGTTGGGGAAATAGCTGGAAACATTGCATATTCGTTTTTTAAATCGCATAGCAAATAGATACTGTCGTTCTTTAATCGACAAAGAGGTTTCACTATTCGACCGTGTAAATTAATTGTAGGTACGTATTCGAGTGTGGTCTTGACCCTTCGCTTGTTTGTAACGGTTTTCTAGTTTTCTCTTTCCTGTTTCTGATTTGTTTAACAATAGCTATATGGAATTTTAAAACAAATTAATTTTTGCAAAGACAATATCACTTTTGAAATATACTTACTCGAACTAAAATGATTCTTTTTTTGAATTAAAATTTAAATAATTATACCAGCGTTCTGCTATTATTTTGTTCTACATATTATATACCTATTAATTATGTTTTAATGTTGAATATTCATATCTAATCCGTATTTTTTTAATACTTTAGATTATTTATTGCATTCTTGTTAAGAGCACCTAGCATGATAGATTGCAGTTTTCCTTACCCGCTAATTATCGACCAGTTGATTTTATATAGTTTTCTCTTTCCTGTTTCTGATTTGTTTAACAATAGCTATATGGAATTTTAAAACAAATTAATTTTTGCAAAGACAATATCACTTTTGAAATATACTTACTCGAACTAAAATGATTCTTTTTTTGAATTAAAATTTAAATAAGTATTTATGTACCAGCGTTCTGCTATTATTTTGTTCTACATATTATATACCTATTAATTATGTTTTAATGTTGAATATTCATATCTAATCCGTATTTTTTTAATACTTTAGATTATTTATTGCATTCTTGTTAAGAGCACCTAGCATGATAGATTGCAGTTTTCCTTACCCGCTAATTATCGACCAGTTGATTTTATTTCCAATATTATCGATTTTCCTGCCCAATCTCCACCCTACTACATAATTTCAAAAGTAGGTACCTCTCTGTTTTATTGCGAACGCTCTGCATTCACAAAGGGACAGGTCTCGTAAAACCTAAGTGTCCTGCACCAAGTTTACGGCTAGTGCCTTTATAGCAGCTAGTGTTGGCCTTTATAGCTAGTGTTGCGCCTTTATAGCATAGTGTTGTGACTTGTGCGATTGTGACGCACTGCACTAATCCTTTTTATGGATAGTGATGTCTCATTGTTCGTTTCTCCCAAGTGGCTGTTAAAATATAGTTCTGGGACTATTGTGCTTTTATTTAAGTTTATTTGCGAGATGAATTATTTTATGTTTTATCGTTAACTGTTTGATATTTTGGAAAGTCACCATCACATCTCTAACAACTAGATCATGGACCTATTTTATCTACTATCTATGGGTTGTTGTACATTTGCCACAAAGTTAATTCGTCACGTATCTACTAAAACCCGTGTCTAGTTATCTGACGTGAATGACACATCGCTCATTGAATACAAAACAGCCACAAATCAGAAACCTCATTTTTTACAGGAGAGCCAAAACAAAATTTAAAAAATGATTTTTTGAAAAAAATACTGTTTTTATTTTTAAATGTTATGATGTTTATATATCATTGTTTTCCTTGTATTTTGCTCTATTTTTATAAATAATAACCACTGTGATACCATTCTTCCAACCTGAGAAAACCAACAAAAGCCCTTTTTGCATTCAAAATTTTAACCAATGTCAGGGTAATTTTCTCAAAAAATTAAACAAATAATAAAATGTAACATGCTTTTTTGGTGTTTTACTAAGGAAATAACTATAAAAAATAAATAACTCTCAGTATATCTAAAAAGATACAAACTTTTCAAACGAGTAACACAAAACTAGATATTGTTTTATCGTTTTATGTAAAAAAACGCGATATCAATTTTACCTAATCTAAAATATTCATAGGAACAACATTATACTTCAAAAACTATAAACACAATCTAAAATTTAATTGCTGAAAGCTTAACATGAAAAGGTATGAAATAAGGCTTAATTAGTAAAATATTAATACATTTTACTATGTATTATTAAATCACAAACTGTATGGCTAAAATCACAAAAGTAATATCTATTTATTTTTTGTTGGCCGCTGCTTTTGCTGAAATAGCACATTCTTGAATTTGTTCAGAGTTGATAACGGGCCGGTTTTGTATGCTTTCTTATTATTCATTAAAATGGCCAACTGCCATGCTCATAATTAATTTTCCTCTGCTATTAGGTAATTCTTAAAATAAACTATTTAATGATTATGATTATGTACTTGCAAAACATTCATAAATTGTTACTTTGGGTGCAGATTTATGTGGTGCGATGTTTCCGTGAAAACTATTATAACCGTGAATACTACGCAATTTATTTATAAGTAATGAAGTTAAATTACTTTGAAAATATAAAAGCTATGAACCAACCTAACAATTATGAGTTGCTAAACGGTTACCGATAACTGTATGAACGTAAACTCTATCAAGTAAATGTTATTTTAAAGTAAATAAACATTACAAATTTGAAAACATGCCGTTTAGCTGTACATAAATTAATATTACCTCTATAATAATTCAATACAAAAAGTACACATTTGTAAATATGGTATCACTTTATTTCATTATTGGAACGCAAAATGTACGTTTTCCAAAATATGGCTCTGTTAAATAAAAAATCAGATTGTACTTACTTGAAATTGGAATGCAAAACGGACGCATTTCAAAAAGTGTCCCTTTTGCACAGAACACTGAATTAAATTTTGGGTCTTTTTTCGAGTTGTGGCAGTTTTGTTCTGAAGTTTGTGCGTAAGTCAGCCCAATACAAAAAGGGCGGTTGATCAGATTTACGTCAAAATGAGCGAAAATGACGGGTGTCTTCAGAAAAACGTAAAGTATTGCAGCTTTAGACCCCAATTTTGAAATAAAACGATTTTCGAAAAATTTTGATTTGTGGCTGTTTTGTATTCAATGAGCGACATGTCTTTCAAACTTTTCAAATTTCTCTAAACATGCCGTGTTCCTCACAATGTTTGCCTTCACCGTTAGATCATGTGTTAACAAAACTCTCATAAATTGTTCAAGAAGAAAAATCTAGAGGAGCGTGGCTGGGTGTGACCCTACGACCTTCGGAATGACAGTCAAATTTAATTTTTAATTATTTAAAAGTAGTAAAAAAAAAGTATAGTTATAAGTTTTTTCTGACGTGTTCATGTAAATCTTTATGTTTCTATGGCAATAAAGTTTTTGACTTTGAGTCGAGTGTGCTCCGAATAAGCCAACACGGCTTCTGAAGTAACCTGTAATCGGACGTAATATGAGCTGTTATGATGATAACTATAGCTTAAAAAGAAATAGGTACTCACGCAAGTACGTCTTCGTGTAAACAATTCAAATTCGGGTTCTCAAACACCTAACAAAATATTCTACGAACAGCTTCTAATACAAAGAACAGTTTACTTCAAGTGTCAGTTGACAGACGGACCGACAAGTTAGGTTTATTGATAGAGAGGGTCTCTTAGTGGCGATAAACACACCGTTTCTAAACAATGCTGAGACTCGAAGTGAGGTGTTTATTTCAAGTGTGTAATAACGTCATATTATATGTTGCTAGTCTCAATGGATTGAGCATCGTGTTGTCGTCATAGCAATCCATATTTTGTCCAGTTACTACTCAATCATCATGATGATTTATGTTAGTAATAAAACACGCATTTAGGGTCTCGAGGACTTGCTAATATCACCACGCTGGTGGCCTTGTAATTTAAACTTGATTTATTTGGCTTAAAGGTAAAAAAATATATCGCTGTAGGTACAGAGCATAGAACGACGTAACTACTAATCTTCTGGTATTATAACATACTAGCTGACCTGCCCGCGGCTTCCTCCACTTTAGTCCCATGTTTTCTCACTTTTTAAACCTTCCCTAGGCTACTACGACTATTTAAAAACCAAAAGCACCTAAACCTGCCCAGTTGTTCTTGAGTTAAAATTACAACAAAAATTGGCATTTATTTTATAATGCATAGATAAACCCATTAGGGTGGTTGGTGCCGTCGAAAGAATAGTACCACCCTAATTAAAGATTTATCTCATTTATTTCCATAAAATCCTAAAGATTAACAACCTAAACTAAACAAGGGCACAGTTATATTTTTTATTTAACTTTTTTTAAATGCCTAACAATCAATGTTATCCTTGTTACAGCAGTATCCCTTGAAACCCTGGTGGAGAACTGTCACAAACTCCTGGAGAAGTTCCATTACTCGTGGGAGATGATGCCTCTGGTGCTGGTGATCCTCAACTACGCAGGCAGCGACCTGGACGAGGCCTCCAGGAAGATTGATGAAGGTACGGCAAAGCGACCTGGACGTCTACTCCGAAAAACGAATTCATAATAATAAAATCATCTTCTCTAGCCATCCAAAGGTTGCCTGGAAGAGATCGCTCTTCAGCGATAAGGCCGCCCATTGTAATGTTTTTTTTAATTTCATGTTTGTACTGTTATTGCTAACACAAAGTGTTTTTGATTGATTGATTGAAATAAATGTTTAAGGAGAAATACTGTCAGTTACGATATTATCGAATTCGTTTTTCTGAGTAGACATTGATATAGGGCTTCTCAGCTTCAGACATTTTATTACTCGGTTTAATCAGCCTCTGTAACATGCAGTGGAAAAAAATTGAGTAAAGGAAGGTCTGAATTAGATTGTAAATATAGGTAGGTACTATGATGGGACTGTGACCTATAAAAGTGAGCAAATAGTCTTAATCGTTCAGTTAGTTCTTTGTAATGGCGTCTCGTTTGATTGCTACTTGCCTTGACTCTTAGTTATTTAGAAAATTTGTAAGGTATAAGAGTATGCAAGAGTTTGACCACTAATTAGAATACAGGAACGTAAACCAATCAAATTAAGAGAAAATATATCGATTCTACAGAAGTTGCCTCTGGTAATCTGTAATACAGCTAGGTATGTCAAAAGTGTAGATCAATTAAAAAAGTTGGTAGTTGGTCGTTTAGTATTTTTATTATTTAAAACGCGAACTTTCTTAATATTTCCTATATACATATAAGAACTTTCTCGTGATTAAATAATAAGCAAATACATTGATTTATATATATCTAACACGCATGTTGCCGTGATCACAGTAAATGGTTATAAATATACAGATTTAGAATTTCATAAAAATATGTTTGTAAAATAAAATAAATCCACATCTAAAAACTATAATAGATACTAAGCTCTTTGTTGTAAAATGTACGATCATGTTACGAACGAAACGTCTACATTGTAAATGGTACAGTCCTGAATTAATTAATCAATAGATATCTATTAATATCATTTATTTTCTAAATGCCACATTCCCATCATAGTACTTAATTATTGAATCAATGAAAATGGAACAAGATTTTTGTAAAACGAATGAATTTTTAACTCAAAATAGGTACTGTAGACTGTATATAGTTTTGATCCTTTCTCATCGCACTCTTTGGATGTTAAGACACTTTTTTGGTAACTTACAACATACAAATAATATAAAAAACTCTTTGTATACTTTGTACACGTAAACACGCGCTCTAACGGTGAAGGCAAACATCATGGAAAACCGCATGTTCATGTTCTGAGAACTTTGAAAAGTTTGAAGGACATTGTGTCATTCACTAATCCGCACTTGGCTAGCGTGGTGGATTAAGGGCTTATCTCTCTCGTCAAGAGAGAAGTCCCTGTGTCTCAACAGTGAGAAAGTAAATAGGGGTGATTATGTTTACTTTGTACGGTGGGTAATTGTTAGCGTAGGTACACCGTATTTACTAAAAACGTAAATGTCGATAATTTAACATTGAATCTTGTTCCATTTCTATCTTTTATGTGCCGTCAAATAGTATTTCATTTATTTATTTTCTATTTTAAGTTGCCATAGCTATTTTTTCGTGATAAGTTTTGATAACCAGACTCATTTTATATTCATGAATGACGAATATCTACAATTTATATAATTCGATCCTGAAGTATTAAAGTAATGATAAAGGAAACAAATACAACGAATATGTTAATAATATACAATACATTATGTATAAGTACATAATACCTATAAGTGAAACTTTGCATAGATAATTTATTGTCCGACTTCTTTAGTATCATCGGGAAATATAAATAAAATTTTAACCTTTGCATAGGTTATAAATTGTGGATGATTGTTTTATACATTGTTAATTACTCAATAATAATACATAAGATACAAATATTTCCTCATGTTTACTTTAATAATTCACTTTGCTATTTAATATTCTAGTTATGACTTAGTAATGAATCTGGTTTTCAGATATAATTATATTATAATTTTCTGCTTTTAATATCAGTTTAAAATTAACAAGCTGTCTTTTAGACAATTGGATGTGTTTAGCAAAATTGACTGTCCGCTTGAGTTTTTCCGAGTTATGTATTTGAAACTAAGATATGATATTAATTATATACCTACCGTTAAAAATTCTTACGAATCTAAATAAATAAATGTTGCTAGACAATTTACACAGCAACTAGCTCCGTTGACTTTTTAAATAGACTTTTTCTGGTTTGATCTTTCCTGCTTAAATACGTCCAATTGTTAATAATAATTCATTTTAATATTTTGCCCGTAAGCTATACCATTAAATTAAACGGAATGCAAAAGGTCGTCGTTAGTAATGCAAATAGATTTACTTCGCAAATCAATAATATGTTCAATAATCCACCATTACAAAGTGGATCTTTTGTTTTCCCGCGAGATGACGAATAACCCACCACTCCACTCTTGAATTAAACTTGATTTGAACCAAAAAGGCAAAGGCCTTGCTTCTTATATTTAGTTTAATACAGATAAGTATAAAATATTATAATGGTTCTTAATTAAAATTAATTGCCTATTTATAATAATTAATTAGTTTTTATTAATATAATTAAGTAGGTATACTTATTTAAATATTTACAGAAACTACTGATTAACTATTATTATCTATTAGATTTATTATCTACAAATTATCGATAGGTAAGCAATGTTTTACTAAGAACATTATAGTATTATTAGGTATAGTAAAACCATATAACTTTTTAAACTATCATGGTTTTTAACTATATTTGAACATGAAACGGGTAACATACCATGATTTGATTGTTTCATGGTATGTTACCCGTTTCATGTTCAAATATAGTAAAACCATTCTAAAAATGAACTCCCCTCCACAAAACCGTGATGATTTCAACGTGTGAGAGGAAATACAGAAAAACAGAATACACAGAAAAAAAAATACAGAATTCGGTGGAGGGGCGTTCATTTTAAAAATGGTTTCACTATACCTACCTATTAAGTACCTACTCAACACTTTTAACGATTCTAAGAAAGCCTTAGATAGAACCATTTACTTAGAACCGATAAAGTATTTTACATAGTTTTTTTATAGTTTTGCTTGTAAATTGGATATCATTATTGAAAAGAATAATTCGTTACCTATTACACTTAAAAACGACAAAGTTGTGAAAAAAAAACCCTTTAAAATAAGTAAAATATTTGAATAATGATATTAATTTGCTAGTTATTAGTAGGTTATCTATAATTAGGGGAGAGCGGGGTTCAAAGTTACCGGGGCACGTTGTTCCGATGCAAATAACTTTCGAAAGAAAAGAGATAGCAATACGTGTGAAGTACGGTGCAAGACGTCATACCATGGCGCTATCGCGTCAGCTATTTTAGTGACGCCTCGGCAACCGGCAACTATGGTAATCGAATGGAGGCTCATAATTCTAACGTGAGTAAATATTTTTGCGTTGAAACTTTTTGGTCTATTTTGAACAGTTTTATAGCAATTAATATCTGACTTGCATTTAATTGTTGGAAAATCTATTGTGGATGTTTTATTATTATCATTATTGACGTAATAATACTTATTTTTAAAATAAATTTGGTTTGCTTTTTTATGAAATTTGGGGCTCTAAGTTCCGCTTGACCGGGGCTAGTTGTTCCGCGGAACTATGAACCCTGTGCTAAAGTAGTACATAAAAAAAAAAAAAAAATTGTTTTAGGATGCGAAACTACAAAAGAAATACGGAACGGGGCAAGACTTCGGAGTAACTATTGCGGCGGGGAGTTGATACTGTAATGGAAGACGGTCGGAAAATCAAAACCGTAGCACGGGAACTAAAAATATGCCATATGACATTATTCTGATAGAAGAATAGATATTAGACTGATTAAAGACTTATAATTACCTGTTACTATAAATGTTAGTGCTAGTTTATTGATCTTAATGTCCTAAAACAAAGTTCCTGAGTTAAAAATACATAAATTATTAGTAGGTACTTAGTTTTGATGATTATTTGCCAAATATAGTAATTTTAATCCTTATTTTGAATAAATGACTTTTTAATTTTTGGCACAGTACTTTTGTGTTTCATTTAAAAATATTATATACACTACATTTGCAACTTTAGCAATTGAAGTTGCTGTCGGAACAACTTGCCTCAACGATGGAACAACCAGCCCCATGATGGGGTCAGTTGTTCCTTGTCAATTTTACACAGAAAAAATGTCCTGACGCTAACACGTTTAATCATTTAGTAAATACGACAAAATCAAGTAAAACTAGAATAAATTCTGCGTCTATGAGCTCCTTTAAATTTAATTTCAGTCTATTTACTGACGGTCTTTTTGCGTGTTATTTGAAAATCGGAACTTCGAACCCCGCTCTCCCCTACATAATTTACATTGAGTCTGTACCATGAAACATTCATAAAATTATATGCTATATTAAAATTTTTAGTTAACTTGTTTGGTTCTTAGGAGATTACAATTTTTAATACTAAAGAGCATATAGCCGAATTCTTCATCATTCAAAAACGGTGTTCAGTTTGAAATGCGTACCACCTCGATGTGTTCTATGAACTTTTTGATATAGGTACTGTTTTTAAACGAAGAACTAGGTACTTTCTTCGTTCAAATCCTAGAACTACATAGCGGTTTTAAAAAGTGAATCTGAATAATATGAAAGATTATTGTGGCTGTCTGTGAGCCAATCAAGAGTCGTTGATTGTGCAATTACTATTTACACAATCTTCGTGATTAAAAGTCATTTGTTTCACTTCAATGACTTCGGCTTCAATCTCTAATGAAGAATAAATGCCTAATTTACATGACGTGCAACAATCGGTATTCAATCAATCAATCATTTATTTTGACTTACTATAAAATATCACTACTTTATTATTGTCACGCCGGATTTTCATAAAAGATTTTCCGAAAGTTAACATGTTCAACAGATTATTCAAACAACTATTCAGCTTTATGATGAAAGCACATATAGAATACAATCTGAAGTAAAAATTACGAAAACTTAAATTTATTAGGCATAGGTTTCTAATACATAACAGATAATATCAAAATGTAAAGAATTAACTTTAGCCAAAATGTTACAGACTCAATGAATAATTTTTTAATGCATTGCAGCGAACATGAAATTGAAAGTCTTTTGCCAATATTGATTATTCAATTAAAAAAAGAATATCGTTGTGTTAATGGGAAAACCGACTAAATGCCACAGAGTTACCTCATGGTATTTCCCATTAACACGACGAAAGTAAAGTTATAACTTTTCTAGTATCATTATAGAAGTTATATGTTAAAAAACAATAAATAAAAAAGTAAGCAAAGACTTGAAATTTTATCAAAGCGAACGTGTAGAAACAATATATACTAAGAGCCCGTGATGGCCAGACCTTCCTTTAATTCACAAGCGTGAAAATTCTTTCATGTGTATGTCTAACATAGGTAAGAATAACCCCCAAACATGAAACCTGGATCGTGGTTCCTTTGGGAGATAACAGGTAAAAGGTTGTTATCTCCCAAAGGAACCGCGATCCAGGTTTCATGTTTGGGGGTTATTCTTACCTTTGTTAGACATACCTACACATGAAAGAATTTTCACGCTTGTGAATTAAAGGAAGGTCTGGCCATCACAGGCTCTTAGTCTAATACTGTAATCTATTAACTATCAAACAGATTAAAGTGTCGTTAATTCGATTTTCGTCTGTAATTTTGTCATTCCAAATTGCTGACCCATCTGCCAAATGGCGTCTCGTAAAACACTTGACACCAGCAAAATGCTTTGATAAGCGCCGAGTCCATTATGAAACCTGAAACAATAAATATAAAAAATATCTCTTTTTTTCCGTATTTCGCCCATTGGGCAGGCAAAAGCCTTTGATCTTACAGCTTACTATTTTTTCCACTCAGCCTATACTCTCCTACTGTTGGGCAAAGGCCTCCCCTTACTCAGTCCAGTTTAGTCTTTGACCTTACAGCCATACGATTATTTTTACTTAGCTTTTACTTCTCCCACTGTTGGGCAATGGCCTCCCCGCACTATAGTCCAGTCTCTGTCTAGAGCAGTTTGCCGCCAATCTTCCCAGAAGTCGAGTAGGTGTCAGCGCTTTCGTGGCCGACCTCTCCTTCGGAAGAATAAAGAAAATGTCTTAAATTAACATTTTTTTTTTCATTTTAATTAATTATTGTCTTAATTAATTAAAATGTCTTTAATTAATTGTCAGACTACTAACTAGGGAATGACGATTTCGACTTTATTTTATTTTTAAAATTGTGATTGTTTCTGCACCGCCAAGCGAATGTAATCTAGCGCATTGTCCACAGGCAAAATGATAATCAACGAGTACGCGAGGAAACACAATCTGAACGTGTTCGACGGGCTCGAACTGCGGAACTCTACACGCCAGTACGGACTTTAATAGTAAATAGTTTTTCAAACACACAAGGATCCCTCCGCTACAGACTACTAACTAGGGAATGACGATTTCGACTTTATTTTATTTTTATTATGATATCGATTTTATTTTTCGATTTGTTTATTCGGTAAGAGCAAAAATTAAGTAAGTGGTAATGGTAAGGGTAATTTGCAAATCAATATTTTTACTCATAAACATAAAAAAATACTTTACGGAGGTATATTTAATCGAATTTCTACAAATATGCGCCTAAGTCAAATTTATTAACTCAATCATTTTTTTATTTTAAGCGTCCTTAATCTACATTAAAAAAGGGGTATTCTCTTAGGTAAATGAATAATTGTGATGCTCTGTTAATGAAAATTCTGCATTATTTTATTACTTACTTGTGATTTAAACAGTTATCTCTTGTTTGTTATAATTTTGTGATCAGAGGCGAAATTGTCATTTCCAATACTACCACCACCATACATAAGTACACCACATATAAGATATAGATTCATATTATTAATTTGCTGGTCACACAACACAACACAATGCAGGCGGCACAAACGAAAAAAACATTTCTTATACTTACCAATAAAAGTAATTAATTTAATAATTTAACTGAAAAAAAAATTATGAAGTTATTTTCAATATCAAACAATTACGAAATAAAATAAAAATACTGATATCATAAAAAAAAACTATACAGGGTGTCCCAAAGTTATGGGCCATGGAGGGGAAGTACCTTAAATATCGTAGATAGTGAATTTTGCTCAAAGAAGACTTCATTTTATTTTTAAAAGTAAGTAATTCTGCATTCATAGATTTTCTAAAAATTACTTGCTTTGTCTGGGAATCGAACCGACTCACATGTGGAAAAAAAATTACTCTACTTTTATGATACCAATCGAAAGAATAACTAAAAAATAATAACTTTGCTTAAGTAACATAGTATTTTAAAAGAAAGGAACAACGTGAAATAAATTATTTTAATCAAATAAAAAACATGAAATATATTTTTTTGTAAATTAATTAATTAAATGCTCAAAATGTGATCCCTCTTGTCTTAAGCATCTTCGCCAATCTTCTTGTGACCCGGCTGCCTGTTGATTTTCTAATCATTTTATGGTGAACACTCAATGTGATATGGCACAATTCTCTTTGCAACTCGATCATTTGACCTTGACTCAATTATTTTATGTTGTTCCTTTCTTTTAAAATACTATGTTACTTAAGCAAAGTTATTATTTTTTAGCTATTCTTTCGATTGGTATCATAAAAGTAGAGTAATTTTTTTCCACATGTTAGTCGGTTCGATTCCCAGACAAAGCAAGTAATTTTTAGAAAATCTATGAATGCAGAATTACTTACTTTTAAAAATAAAATGAAGTCTTCTTTGAGCAAAATTCACTATCTACGATATTTAAGGTACTTCCCCTCCATGGCCCATAACTTTGGGACACCCTGTATTACAAGGTTTCATGCTACTCAAAAAATACTTGAATAAATAATTTTAACCATTCCCAGAAGAAAATTAACTAGGAATTCTTGATTAAATGCATAACTTATTAGCTAAGAATATAATAATAATCCATTTTTATAGAAATAGCAACAATGGCTAGTTTTTGCTTGCAACTGTTTACCAACTTCACATCAAGTCATAAAGAAACTTCTTAGTATTAAAACGAAAGATAGCTATCGAATAATATTATGAGTTAGTAGTTAATTTTATCGATTCAACTAGTTCCCAACCCTATACATAATAGGACATGAACTATAAAAATATAATTGGAAAGTAATCTAATAATAACATATAATCATCATACTTTGAATGAACGGGTTTTTGTTTTACTTTTAATTAAAAATGTTCTCCGAGTATCTGAATTTGGTTGATTTTTGGTTCGTTGATAAAAGTAATATTTTCAGAATTGTAGGCCTACTCGAATGTCGAAATCATAATTATTAGAAATCAATCCATACAAACTTGTTAAACTTTTGTCGCAATTTGTGAACAAAACTAATTGAGAAGTTTAAAACAGGACTTTATCGAAAACGTTTTCTAGACAGACTGATTTTATCCGAACTTCCAGTTTTTTACAAAAAAATTATTGCAATAAAGTCATTAGTTACAAACTTACAATGTGTTACTTTGCCATCTTGGGTAATCAAATCATTCTCACTTTGTTGCTAATTCCGCTTCAACACACACACATACACAACACAACATAATTGTCGAATCGATAGAAGTGGTCAAATCAACGGAATCATACAGAACAACACTAACCAGTCGTGATTTCCACTTTGCAGTGACTGGACGAAGCCGAAATTCGAAATTTAAAAGTGACAACCGAATTTCAAGTCAGAAAGCCATAATAGTGATGTGCTAGTGCTCTATCGATATTTATTTTATATAGTGTTTTTCTTTTTTGTAGGAAAATGCTGGAAATTAATAACATTAATAATATAAGTGGTGTACTATCGTCGTCGATGAAGTTATTTTGCGAATGATACTATGTTTAACCAGTGCTGTGTTGTGTGGACGCTTGCTGCGCGGTGCTGTGTGCGAATGACTTTCCACAAACAGCTTCACTTCCCCGGAGGCAGCGGTAAGTCATAGCTCATAAGTCAACTTTATACTCTATGCCCTTTGACCTTACGTACCAGAATATAAAATTAGATACATTAAAACGTGAAACAACATTAAAATATATTTGTTTAATGTAGCTGGTCTTAATTAATATTTATAACATTAATTTATCGTGTGATCAAGGGGCATGGGTTTTACATAACTATAAATAAGATTTTATGTTCGTGTACACGGGAACGTGTTATGCCTTACATAAAACACTATTTATTAACTTGCACAATTGTACGAAAGTACTTATTTTATTACAACTTATCTTGGATCAATCTAGTGTTTCGTAAATGCAGCAATTTAATTACACCTTAGAGTTATCTTCAAATTTATTGTACTTAGGTATACATAATAATTACTACCTAGCTGTTACCTAGAATCATGTTATTATTTTTTCCTCGTGTTAAAAAAGTTTTTATACATACCTAATACTCGTTTATCAATTTTAATCCTATCGATATCGATGAAATGCTTCATGAATTCCGGAACACCTGAAGAAAAATCGATTATAGTTCTCGCGTGTAACATAACATCACTAGCGATTAGTTACCCAATTCACAGAAACGAATATTTATATGAATTGGTATACAATATCAATCTTGCTTATCTGTAAATACTTAATAACCATTTTGACTAAAACTACATCATACAAACATAAAATAAAATATATTTTACGTAAATATGAGCAAATGGAGTATAATGTTCAATGTTCGGTGAATCCAGTAGGCTTTCGGCATTCGGCGCGTGTGCAATGACGTCAGCAGTCACCGCGGGGCGTCTGACAAATACACTCAAAGCTCTGAGAGTTTATTTAAATCCAACATTATTTTGGTATGGAAATTTCGCGCACCGTCGGACCCTAATATTATCTACTAGATGAAAACCCGGCTTCGCTCGGGTAAAATTTGACGAAATGCTCCATAATCCGAATTTTGCGGATATTATGTTGTCGACTCAAAATCAATATTTTTTTAAGTTTTGTTATTCATATAAGGTTTCGATCAAGTCTACCGAACCCCTTGACGAAATTATTAATATAGATAAGTTGGTCTGTCCCTGTGTTTATATCACATTTATTATTATAAACATAAAATTATAACATATTTTATACCAACTTTACGCAACTGAAAACAAAACAAATCAGCCGCACCTGCTATTAAACTGTTACTATTTTTCATTTTAAATATTTCATTCGTTGCACCAAAGCCCCGCCATAACCGAGGGCCGTTTACACTTTTATAATCTGCAATTAGGGACTGTAAAAACGCTAAATGAAATCCTGTAATGGCTGCGCTGTAAAACTCGTAATGAGCTGTGCAGGGCTGTGCCTAGAACCGATTTATCGCAGGCGTATTTCAGCCTGGAAATATTATTGTAGAACGTGCAGAATTATTGTAAAAATAACATATTTCGGAGTACTTTGAGAAGTACTCGTATGAACACAAACGCCGGCCGTGACAAAATATCTTTTAATATCGCCCATTCCCTGCCCTGGCACGGCGGTGTGCGTAGATACGGATGTGTGTCATGGGCATGTAGTTAAAGATAAGAAAGTTAAACAATTTTGAAAGTGAAATATTTATACCTAGAATTTCTTTATTGTGCACCATTCATTACTTAACCTTAAAGAATACTTATTATAAAATTATTTCATACTTTACCATTCTAAAAGTAGTCGTGAAAGTATTGCTCTTTAGCGATACGATAACCTATTGTTGGTACTTTTGAGTGTTTTGGTAATCATAATTATTGTTTCGGTATCCAACAGAGCGTTTTGTATTGTATTAAATTAAAGTTAGTATTTGTTTTCTATTAATTTTGTATGTACCTATTGTTAATAATTCACACACAACATTTTGTATCAATATCATCGTAAATTACTTAGAATGAGCTAATTACGTATTATCAAATGATCCCAGACAATCAGTCCGTGACATGTCCAAGTCTTATCGACTAACTAGGGTCTAAGTCACAGTGACCTACGCCCTTGTATACAGATAGTTAGCCTACTAAGTTTATAATAATAATATATTTGTCGTTATAAATAAAATAAAACAAAAATAGTATTTATTCCCTTAATAATTTACAAAATAAATTTAATTGAAATTAATTAAGTGATAGATATTAATTGAATTTTAATTAGGTAGTAGTTATTTTTGTCGGGTTTATCCATTGTTGGATAAATGCCTCCTCCGTCGCTTTTCAGTTTGATCTATTTTGTGCTAATCTTATCCATTGTTTTCCGGCTATTGTATGCATATTTTTCGTTATAGTTACACAAATACACAAATCAAACTACATTTCATTCATTACATTCTCATAACTATCATCATCATATCAGTTAATAGACCATTGGTACATTGGGTTATTGTACATTTGCCACAAAGTTAGTTCGTCATGAAAAAAAGGATGTGTAAATTCGTCACATAGGTCTTTCCGTAGAGACAGCAGGAAAATCATTTAATAAGTAGAATATAACAAAACTGATATTTTCAAACTTGTAGATAGGTTTAAATAAAATTCCATATAATATGATATAAATTTTAAATGATCAGGATTATGAAAATTTTACCTTTTTGACAAACATCTTCAAAAAGAAAAATTCTATAAATAATAAATGCCACGGAATTAACGCAATTAATAAATAATAATTAATAATCAATCTATTGCGCTACATTGCATTGGTTTAAAATTAAATTTAAAATTTCTAAAGTTTAAAACCTAAAAGCGATGCCACACGAAAAATGCTTATATATGTACTTCGTAAACCCATCAACAAGTACGAATAAAATAGCGATTAAATAAATAAATAATCATTGCGAGCGCTAAACACCATTCATCTTCTTACCTGCGAACCCTACTTTATGATGTACTTTACCTACCTATGACGAATTTACTTTCAATGTATGGAGTTTTCAAAAACGTGACGAACTAACTTTGTGGCAAATGTACAATAACCCGGTACATTAGAGGACTCGTCACGTCTCGTCTTAAATTAAATGATATAAAATAATGTCAAAATATATATTATCAGTTATCACAGATAATTGGGTTGCACAAATGAACAGACAAGGTGGAGAGTCCTTATTATTAACCCTATGCTTCAAGTAAAATAGTATTTATTTATTGCTTTTCTGAGCTATAAAACAGCAATTAGTCTTACGACTAAGTTCTTTTAGATTACGTACATAGTACTCAATATAAAGTAAACTAAGCTAGAAAATATATATCTACAATATAATGTTGTAAGTGGGTCAAAATACACTTTCAAATAAATATTTGGGTGTGATTCAAGTGTGTAAGCAACGACTGAAATCTTTATGATGGTACAAAAAAGGTCTTAATGTTTTTTACCTTTTACCAAACATTACGACTTATTAAGTAACCGCTGTAACGATCTTGATAATAGACATAAATAAAATAAATAAAGCATTTATTTTCACAACACTTGCAAAATTATAACTTAATGAAGAAAAAATATTCTAAATACGTCAAATGTATATTGTATTATATATTCAGGCTCAATAGCCTTTTCATATTTATGTAAAGACAAAATCTTTGAAATTGATTACTCCATGACCGACTCTTACAGATTTATTAATATTATAGATTATAATCTTTAACTACATATTTGATACCTTCAAAGACAACTGTCTACCAATCTTATCGGTCGCCCACAAACCATTTATTGTAAATACTTAGTATCCTTTTAAGAAATATGTCTGTAATAAAATTCGCTTCTAGGTATAAAATAACCGATGATGGTTTTTTTGCCGCAAATAAAATTACCCGTATGTTATTAATATTACCTACACGTTAGAATGCAGTTAAAATGTTAACAATGTTGTTTTTATTGGTTCTAGAGTATGGGAGGTCTAACTGGGTGGACTTAGCACTGAAGCTAATATCTAATCCTTACTAATAATTATAAATGCCAAAGTAACTCTGTCTGTCTGTCTGTTACGCTTTCCCGCCCAAACCTCTCAACCGATTTTGATGAAATTTGGTACAGATAATCTTTAGACCCTGAGACAGAACATAGGCTACTTTTTATTTCCACGCGGGCGAAGCCGCGGGCGGAAGCTAGTAGGTATATAAAATTCTCGTGTCACAGTTTTCGTTGCCATACTCCTCCGAAACGGCTTGACCGATTTTGATGAATTTTTTTGTGCTTATCCGGTATCTATGAGAATCGGCAAACATCTATTTTTCATCCCCCTAAATGTTAGGGGTAGTCCACCCCTAAATTTTTTAGGAAATTATTTATATGGCAAGACAATGTATAAAATTCTCGTGTCACAGTTTTCGTTGCCATTCTCCTCCGAAACGGCTTTACCGATTTTGATGAAATTTTTTGTGCTTATCCGGTATCTATGAGAATCGGCCAACATCTATTTTTCATCCCCCTAAATGTTAGGGGTAGTCAACCCCTAAATTTTTTTAGGAAATTATTTATATGGCAAAACAACGTTTGCCGGGTCAGCTAGTTATTTATAAAAAGATGACGGTTTAAGCCAAAATTCGATAAAATAAAGTCCTGTTAGTTCCACTATTTATAACTCAAGAACGACTGATTCGATTTGGCTGAAAAATGGTGGAGAGGACAGATAGCATAGAACTAGAATATAGGAGACTTTTTACAGCGGAAAAATATTATTACTTGGCCGAAGCCGCTGGGCGGAAATATGCATAGCAAACATCTAGAACAAAATTTGCAGATTATAGAAATTTTTGTTTCGAGGCGGGACTCGAACCTGCATCTTCTTGTGTCGCAAGCGGACCTTCTCTGCGCAAAGGTTGTCACATTCGTAATAAATTATTACGAAGCGAAAGAAAAAACTAAATTGCGCACTCATAGAATGAAAATGAAAAGTTATGTTGTATTTGTTAAAACCCCTAGGGCTTAAAAAAATTACTAAATACCTAGTGCTTTGTAATGAATCCATGTTAGCAATTAAACAGTGCGTTACTGTTAACAATAATCTTGTAACCAACTTGCTATCTCGTTTTTTGCTTCAAATATGTAAGAACAAGAACACGGTATTAATTACCATACAAATATTTTGTTAAGTAGGTGTATTACACTTTATATATTCGTAGCACGCACATCAACGCATTTTATGTTCGAAATAATTTTTGAATTACAAAACAAATTATTGCTTCATTAATTTTTACAGAAATCTTTTTTTCTTGCAAAGTCAGAGAAATCAATATATATTTCAAAACCGAAATTTTTTAATTTGTTAAATCTATTTTATTATAAGCTCGTCGGTTAGTCGGTTTATAGTACATTTTAGTAAAACATAGGTATCTACCTACCTATAACATTTATTTTTTATAAATAGATCCGTATTTGATGAAATTTTGTAGATAAACATAGACATAGTCAGTCAGGGACACAGGATAGGCTAATTAAATTCTTGCTCCAGTTATGATAAGACGTTACCCCATTCAAACATAATTTAACGCGGACGGAGTCGCGGGGACAGCTAGTAAATAAATAAAACGGACCGGCGGCGGTTCCTAAGATTAGCGCGTTCAAACAAGCAAACAAACTTTTCAGACGACCTCTGTGGTTACGGGTTCGATTCCCGCCTCGGAACAAAAATTTGTACGATCTGCAGACATTTGTTCCGGGTGTCTGGGTGTTATATATATGTATAATACAAATCTATGTATGTATATCATATTAAGTATATCAGAAATCTAGCACCCGTAACACAAGCTTCGAGCTTACCACGGGGCTAGATGTTGCTGTGTGAATTGTCCGGCAATATTTATTTATTTAACTCTTCGGCTGTGAAAATAAATTCTGTCATCGGCTCTGATAGTGTTAAAAAAAGTGGCCAAGTGCGAGTCGGACTCGCCCATGTAGGCTTCCGCAGCAATTGTTTATATGAAATAGTTTATGACGTATTATAAAAAAAACTACTTGATAGATTTCGCTCAAACCAATTTTCGTTGGTAGTTTTTGTGCTATAATGTACATTATATATTTTTTCTAGATTTATCATTCTCTTATTTTAGAAGTTAGAGGGGGGGGGGGGGGGCACACACTCTGTTTTCCACTTTGGAAGAGTCTCTCGTGCAAACTATTTAGTTTAGAAATAAATGATGTTAGAAACCTTTATATGATTTTTGAAGACCTATTCATAGATACCCCACACGTATGCGTTCAATGAAATTTTATTTTTAAATTTTCGGTTCTAAGTATGGGGGACCCCCAAATGTAATTGATTTTTTTTCTATTTTTTTATGAAATCTTAGTGCGGTTCACGGAATACATCTACCTACCAAATTTTAGCTTTACAGCTCTTAAACTTATAGCGCTTTATAGGATAGTTTCGGAGAAAAACGGCTGTGACATACGGACGGATGGACGGACGGACGGACGGACATGACGAATCTATAAGGGTTCCGTTTTTGCCATTTGGCTACGGAACCCTAAAAAGAATCATATCAAGTCCGGAAACATTGTATAAAGCCTAGAAGTATCTACGTCACTGTCTGCACCGCTAACCTTGTAAACACGTGTAACATTTAACTCCATTATCTACTCCACGACATTTCCGAACTCAGATAAACTGACATTAATTGACGATTAGAACAATAGTAAGGATTACTGGATTACGAAGGTAGACCAATATTGCAGTTAACATTTGCATAATTAAACTGCTGTTGTTTACTGTTTCTTGATAGTATTGTAACGTTTTTCAACACTAGCTTGTAGCGAGTTTTATTGCATCGCTTTATATTGCATCACCTATTTACGGTCCAACTGTTGGGACACAGGGACATTTCTCTTGACGAAAGAGATTACGCCTAAATTCACTAGGCCGCGGCAAGTACGGGTTGGTGAATGACACATGTTACTCAAACTTTTATAAGTTCTCCGAACGTACTGGTTTCCTCACGATCTTTGCGTTCACCGCTAGATCACGTTTAATACCCACATACATTTTCAACAAGAATAACAACAACTAGAGTTCGCAGTGGGGTTTGAACCCACAACCTTCGGAATGAAAGTCGTGTGTGCTCCCAATTAGCCAACACGGCTCTTCATCATTATCGTTTTATAGAATGCGAACATGTAACATTAATTAAGTACCTACTTGGAATTAACTATCGTTCAATTTTTTACTTACAACTATTTTATATACAAATGTATCGTAATGTGTCTGTTATGGAAATCTATGTAAATGATGATTATTTATGTGATTGTAAACGCTTCTCTAACAAGATTCCCAAAGAATTGCAAGAACTATGTATCACTTAATTTAATTTTCAATATTTTAAAGAAAAAAAAGAAACTAACAATTTATCGTACCTACTCAATTGTGACATGAGCTGGTTGTTCTTTTCGCATTTCAAAATGTGCTTAAACAATTTAAACGTATTTTTATGTCAACCTTGTTTCCATTGCACTTACATTTTCCACGTCCAAGTGATCTTTAGGATTTCATGGAAATAAATGACAAATCTTTTTTGACGAAAATTTTAAGAAAATTCCTTGAAAGAACATTTCTTGTATTTTATTTTAATAGTCTAAGATCCGGCTGCAGGATCAGTACCTACATTCATCCGTTTTTTGCTTAAAACTTAATTACTATGTTAATTTATCGGAGAGTATATATCTACCGGGAACCTGGTAAATCAAAAATAAAAATCTTAAAGTTCATATTCGTCACCAGATGGTAAAGTGCCATGAATGCTGGCGGAATTGCCACGTTGAATGGTTGATTACTAAAACGTTGGCCAAAATAGAAGCCAGCATTCTTATCACCCGTGGTGAGTCCACGGGTTAAGACTCAATATAATTATATCTAGCACCCGTAACACAAGCTTCGAGCTCACAGGAAAATTCACAGTTTTCCAGCAATATTTATTTATTTATTTTGAACCTAATGGTTATTATTTTTACTTCCCACAATGTTCACATTTCAACAGACTATTTAGATTTTATTATCATGACTTTATATTAACTTTTCTACGCATCGTGGGCGAAATCGATATGAAATCGTAATCGATTCCTTTCTTTACGATCTTATTTATAAACGTTATAGGTATATTTGTTGCCGACAGCTTCGCTTGCGTTTTTTTTAACGTTATCAATACCTAGTTTATAAAATATAGCTTTCCTCGATAAAAGTACCTTCTAATTCTGAAATATTTTTTCAAATCGTACCAGCGGTTCCTGGGTTAGCCGTGTTCAATCAAACAAACAAAATCTTAAGGCTTTATAATAAAAGTATAGATTTTTATTTATTTATTATTTAAATATAATTTATATTGGACGATTTCGTATAATCGCCGCATTTATCAGGCGGGTTGGTGATCGCCCACTCTCGCGGGAAGATATGGGGTGGTACTATTCTTAGGCCGGAACCAGCGATGTTATCAATGACAATCCTTTATAATTAAAATTGACAGCTCCATCTTTGATCTTGAATTTTAGTCAATAATAAGCTTGTTTTTAGGCCAAGGCGCAGGATAATCGATCATATCCATGTAAATGTGATTGTATATTCGCGTAATGGTCACAATTAAAACGCAAATGCACTTGCACTGGGCAATTCTTATTCCGGTATGGACGAGCTTACAATGTTGCGTCGTGCCTCTCTTTCGCTCCAAGCCAGATTGCGTAGGTCGGAAAGAGAGATGCCGAGAATTTTACGACTAGTGCGCGAATAGCTCTAGGGCCAAGTTTATTGCTTATTTTGCCGCGACTAATTTTATGCCAACAGTATTTGAGTACTGGGAATTCTATATTGATACGTGTTGTATTACTTTTCTCATAAATATTATTTTATTATGCGACATTATTGACCTTTGATTCAAGTTTTGAATCTTCCTTTTTAGGTTTTATCGAATCGGTGTCCAATTATTTGTGCTACTTTTATGCTGTGCAACATTTAAGGGTATATACTTCAAGACCCCATGAGATATATTCCTAACCTGATAAAGCAAAAATGATTTATGTTTAGATTGATAATTTTTCAACATAAGTAGAAGTTATACATCACTACATACCTAGTATAAAACAAAGTCGCTCTTGCTGTCTGTCTGTCCCTATGTATGCTTCATTTTGATGCGGTTGTTTTAAATAGGTCGAATGATGCAAGAGGAACGTTTATAAGAAGCGAAAGCGAGGGCTGGTCGCTTAGTATAACATACAAATCTTTGTTAAATAAAAATACATAAACATACTAAGCATAGACTTTATTGACATTTTTCTAAAACAACGGTAATTACTCACGTATTATAAAGGAGTTAAGACACTCTCAATTAGTCTCAATATTGTTAAGAGTAAAAACCGCGCGCGCGTGCAGAGAGGAGACGTAGCACGGCGGGACACTCACTCCTCCTGAGAAAGACAGCTCTCGTTGTGGTCGAAACGTCGAGAGTGTCTTAACTGCTTTGTAAATACGTGAGTAATTCCCGTTGTTATAAAAATAATAGTGTAACTCAAGATAATTTTGAAAGTGAAATAGTTTATTGACAATATTAACGATATCATCTGCCTTGAAAAAACAATTAATGGTCAGTTTAAGATATCAATTCACAACCTAGACGCGATCGCAACTCATGCGCAGACATACCTGACAGACTCGACACATACAAACAAAAGAGCGACGGTAAAAATAGAACTGATAAATCTACTCTATCGTATGCCACATTTGCCGGTAGAACTAAGTAGACGTTTAATTACTCTTTCGTACGATTTACTCAGTTTGTTTGCCAAAAAGTGTATAGCCAGGTGGCAAGTCAATCTGTCTGGGTATATCATCAACATTTCAACCGTCGGACGTCCACTTCTGAACATAGGATTAGTTGCAACTTACTAACCAGCAGATTTCTACATCTGTGTTGAAAATACAAATATTTTCTATAATTATAAGTAGCAAAAATATTTCGATTCTTTCTGTTCTGACCGACGAATAAGCATGTCCCGTATCTCTCTCGTCAAGAGAGAAGTCCCTATGTCCCAGCAGTGGGAACGTAAATAGGGGAAATGATGATGTCCCGTAAATTAATCAATCATTGCTAACAACTTAGTCACTACCCTTTAAAAACAAACACGCTCACACAATAGCCCTGTCACTTAGTAATTAAAAACAAATTGTCTCATCAGAACCGAGTAATTACTTAATCGAGAGCTGGTCATCTCATTACTCGCCGAGTGAGTTCGTTTAAATGTGTCAAACAAACGCACGGACTACATCGATGTAGGTAAATGCTGGATGTACCACGCTAGGGGCATTCACAGAAGAAATAAAAGACAAAGATATAAAGCGAACGCAGAATCAATCTAACAAATCTTATATTACAGACTTATGCCACTTCAACCCCAAAACGCTTTTCAAAATCAATATTAAAATTAATATAAATATTTCCACTTAAACCCCAAAACTTTTAAATATAGTCAACAGAAAAATTCAAGGGGTGGTTTGGGAGTTTTATATTTAAAAAAAAAGTATATATTTATGTATGCATATTCCATATATACATATTATAAATCTAGCATCTGTAACACAAGCTTTGAGCTTATCCACAGGATGTTGCTGAGTGAATTGTCCAGTTTTTTTTATTTTTTTATTTTTTTTTGTGAACTGTAGGTACTTTAGGTAATGTAGTCCTAGGAATCGAATAGTATATCTACTATTCGATATTTGGCTTTGAAATTAACATTTGCATATTATGCAAAAGTTGTGTATTTACTTGTTGTTCATGTGTTTCGGAAACACGATACCTTTACATTATTGATAAGAAATAATCGTGGGTTTATATCTGACCTTACATTTTGCATTTGACGATTATCATTCTGATTACGCTATAATGTATACAATTTACGCGCGTACCGTAAAATAATAAAAAACATTAGGTTGCGGGTTCGATTTCCTAACTAAGCGACAAGTCTGTGGAGGGGTAGCAAGTTAAATAAAGCCACATCTAGATTCATAGATCCTCTCGTTAAAGGGTAGCGGTAACTTATGGGGTTAGTTAGTGAAAAGATTGGAATATGGAATGGGTGTTTTTTTCTGTATTTGTGTGAGAGTATACTGGAAATAAAAATTGTTAAATTTTATAAATTATTAACGCGAAATTTTGTATGTGGGAATGGATGAAAAATGTTTGTTTATTTTTGCCGCAAAAAATATTAAATGGATTATAATGTAAATAAATAAATATTGATGGACAATTCACACAGCAAGAATCATCCCCGCGGTAAGCTGGGAGCTTGTGTAATAGATTCTAGATTTCTGATATACTTAATGGAAATTACAAACATAGTTTTATATTTTGTAATTTTAAGATTTATTTATATTTTTATCAGATGAAGATGGTACCTAATATGGTTATATTAGCCTCCATGGTAATGGTAATGGTAATACTATGCGGACGTATTACGGTAATTAATAGAGTCTACCTACATATTTTGTCAATACGGGCGTGCAAGTCTGAAAGAGAGAGATAATGTCTGACAGAGCAAGATAAACGATTGAACTACATTAAACGATTCCTTCTTAATTATTTAACTCACTTTGCAAGTTTTTATTAATTAACAAACCAGATAATTGACCCCCACACACCTCGAAAGGTATTCAACGCGACCAACTGTAAAATCGCACAATAACTTCTTGCAACTGTTGTTTGAAAGTTCGCATGCGGTTTACTCGGAAATGTTCGTTAGTTTTCGTGTTTTCGAGGTCATTTCCACCCTCTCCCACAGGAAAGTTACTCCTATTCCCAGGATGTTTGGGTAGACATTTCCGCGTGTTATTAGTTAGACTGTGTTCGTGAAATTTCGGAAAGTGTTTGACCGCAGACCGCGTTCGGAAAACAATCAGCGCAGTGACCGGAGTTGACCAGTTTGTGTGTCTGTTTGTTGTTGCTTAATATAAGTTTGACAACAAACTTAATTATCAGGAGCGCTAAAGTCAACTTAACTAATATTATAATAATAGTCTAGGCTTTTAAAATAAAACGAATAAAAAATAATAATATTTTGTAATGAATTGGTGATAGATGAATACATAGCTTTTCACGTTGTGACTAAAACTACTAATCAGTTTTTAATGGTTTCCAAGCTATAATACTTATAACACAAGTTTAAACCGTACGAAAATCCCTTATAACGCCGTCAAAACATACAAATATGCACCCCCAAACCACAAAAGCCCAAACTAACTCTTAGTTGTATTTGTAAATACTAACGTTAAACGATCGCCACTCAGGTGTGTGGTTGCAATTATTGATGAAACCATATTTTATACCTCATGGAAGGTGTTTATTTCTAGTCAGCCCTCGTTGCAATTTCTAGGTTTCCTCTCAGTCGGCAATGCATTTTTATGTGTTTACATTACACCCGGTAGCGAAGCGCATCCCATAAAAGGAGCGCAATAAAAATCTCAAAATTTTAAAATGTCTCATAAAATTGAGACGATACATGGACGATAGTAAAAGGCGAGTAAAACCAGCTATCTGGCATAGCGCGGATTCCGGCGGCACCTATCAAAAGTTTTATTACCAGTTCGCCCCGGGTTAGTTTTTACCCCAGTATACTCTACCTGTATTTCGAAGTGATGGGTGAAGAGTTTAATATTGTTTTACGTATTGTAAATCAAATATTTAACTATAAATGGACCATTCGAAGTTAACCTAAAACACGGACTAATAAAGTACGCAATGTTAACACTAATGCATATTCCGATACAGTCACTTACAAGTCTCAATTAATTATTAAACACTTGCTCACACGCGAGCGGCGCTCTTGTACTTTGTCATTTGTCAAAAGAAACCTGTCGGTGGTTAATCCTTTGGTTTGATTCTCTAAGTTTTTAGCTCCCCTTTTGTTCAACTCGTTATGGCTAGTTATTTCGGTCAATGGAACATCAGCCGAGTCCGGAATCAACTGATACTTATGGAAAATTGACCTCTTACCTTGATGACCACAATGCATATTCGATTAGGTACTTAAGTATCTAGCTACTAATTACTTAGTAGCGTGGTTTACTTAGTAAAACCTGCTGGTTCACGATGTATGCAAATCGTATGTACCTATATGACTTAAATAATGCCATACCTAATTATTTTTTATTATTTTTGTACGATCTGCAAATATTTGCAGATTTTTATTATATGTTTAATAAAAAATATCTATCTTTGTTTGTATATTAAGTATATCAGAAATCTAGCACCCGTAAAACAAGCTTCGAGCTTACCACTACATGTTGCCGTATGAATTGTCCAGCAATTTTTCATATTTTATTAATTGACGGAAATGAGGGATGATCTGGTTAATGATGATGTTTACTGGATCCGTTTAAGAAAATAATTAAATAATTTGTAGAATCATGTTCATACACTTTTTGATCCATAAGAAAACATTCGGTTTTTAAAGAACTTTAGCCCTATAAGAATTTTAAAAGACTTATTACTGTTAATATAACTTTTAAGCCGTATAGACCAGGGTTTTTAATTTTTTACATGGAAAAAAATAGTAGTAGAATGAAACCCATTAGAAAAGGAAGGGAATATGATAAAAATGAAAGGAAAAATAAATTACGGTCGATCTGAGTTCGGGAAGTGGGAGGGGGTGGGCTTTTAAGGGGAGAAAATGGTTTATCTCGATTTGCGGTGAAACTACAAGTCCTATGAAAAAAAGTTATATGGCAAAGTTGTAGGTAATAAAACGATCTACAACTTTTAATTCACAACTTTTTTACATAACGTCAAAATGTATGTGAAAAATTCAAATAACTAAGTTTTTGGTTTTTTATTTCTATCTTTTTCAAAAACATTTTATTTTCTACGAAATTTGGTGAAAACTTTATAAAATTTTTATAAAAAAGCTAATATTTTGACACGTGAATTTTCGATTGAAAATTAGTCTATATTTTTGAAAATTAAGTCAAAATAAGGTGAAAACAATAATATTTTCAATCAAATAAATCACAGTGTATTTGGGACATAAATAGGTAAGTTTTCACCAAATTTCGTAGAAAAATAACAATTTTTGAAAAAGATAAATAAAAAAAACCAAAAACTTGGTTATTTGAATTTTTCAGATAAGTTTTGAGGTTATGTAAAAAACTTGTGAATTAAAAGTTGTAGATCTTTATATTACCTACAACTTTGCTATATAACTTTTTTTCATAGGACTTGTAGTTTCACCGCAAATCGAGATAAACCATTTTCTCCCCTTAAAAGCCCACCCCCTCCCACTTCCCGAACTCAGATCGACCGTAATTTATTTTTCCTTTCATTTTTATCATATTCCCCTCCTTTTCTAATGGGTTTCATTCTACTACTATTTTTTTCCTTATTTGACCATTTTTGAAGCTAACTGCACTGGTCTAGTACTAAATAAAGTAATTTTTAGATTTAAGGGTCGCGTCGCTTTATTCCGTATTTATCAACTTTCTTCCCCCTCTATCAAATACAGTCAGAAAGAGATGGAGGTTTTCATGAATTCATTGTGTGGTTTACGAGCGTCGCATATTTTTATTGCGTCTGCGGATTGAATTCTGCCGATTCTAGCTCTCTAGGTCCTGGATTTATAGTTTACATTTACATTTTGCTAGTTTAATGAAGATTTCATTACAGAAACCGTAATTTGCGTTTTTACAACCAATAATTCGTAGCACATGATGTGTCTCACGGCTTTGGACGATAAATTGTTAAGTGTTATGTGCTACATGCTTACTTGCTGAAATATAGCTATTAGTTTTCCCCCGTTAGTTTGTCCCCGCGGGAATATAGTAAGTCCGTTGGTACTATAAAAAAATGCATAATAAATGGGAAAGGTAATCTATTTAAAAAATTTGAACACTAGCAGATTCTTTTCTTATAAAAGTCTTGGCCGTTATATTAGCGTACACTCTTTGAATGCCAATTCCAAAATTAAAAGGACGTTCTACCCTGAGGGTCTTAAGCATACCTATACGAGCAGTGATTTGGACTATGCATTATCTCTTTTCTTTTCAGAAACGGAAAAGTAACTTCGTAAAAGTATAGGTAATAAATTTAAATATTCCGGACAATTCACACAACAACATCTAGCCCCGTGATAAGCTCGAAGCTTGTGTTACGGGTGCCTATAATAAATAATAATCGGTGTTAATATCTTTTCTTTTCTTTAATTACTTAGTTTTAAACTTAAACAAAATTAAAACTATAATTCAAAACGTCAATAACTAAGTGAACATTAAAAACGCAAAGTAATGAAACTTTCCTTTATGCGCCATTCCTGAAACTTCTCGTAAATTTATTCCGAGCGGTAAAACCCGTTTCGTTCTACGCTTTACACCGACGTAGATAAACGTACACAGGCCAGATATTAACATTGAGTATGCTTAAGTATTGCATATAAGTTATTTTGATTGTATCAGTATCAGTGACAGGGAATTGTTCAGTTAGCTTTGTATCAATCAAACACGGAGTTTATTGTTTCCGCTGTCAAGTGTAACATGAAGATTGGAACTATATCTTGCGCTGTAGGTACTATCAACTTTTTTGTCTAATTAATGGTGGCTACGAAGGAAAACTAGCGCTGAATTATGACTTTTAGTAACCTTAGTTCTATGTGATAACAAAATAAACTCATTTGGTTCCGTAGCCAAGTCTCGTTCGTATTGACTCGAAGTCAATAAGGACTTAATTCATTTAATAGATTCCTAACTTGTTATTGACATAGATAGGACGAGATTCTACAAAAATAACTTATTACTTTGTTGCACGTTGTCCACACCAACCGGTTTGTGTTATGAAGGAAACAGATTGTATGACTGATAAATATTGCATTATGGAAGTTTTTATCTTAATATTCATCTAATAAGAAATCAACTGAAACCAGTCAACACTTTTGTAATGGTAAAATTAGGTCGCTTAAATTATAACATTTTTAACCGACTTCAAAAAAGAGGTTACTCAATTCGACTGTATAATTAAGTTTTTATTTATCAATCGTTGGCTCTCAATTCTCATCAAGGCTTTGAAATCAGTTTGAGTTTCTTTCCAATTTTAATTGTTGTAAATGTTATTTTATGAATAAATTGAAATGAAAAATGACATACATATCTTCTTCGACTACCGACTTCTTTTATCAAAGGCATACCTATAGCTTGATAAAGAAAATGTGCCGGAGAACAAAGACAGTTTTAAACTGCCCTGAGGTAGAGAAGTAAAAGACTGCTTTATGAGATACACTTGCTGAGTATTTCTGTCACAATGCTGTGCTAGCTCCGAAACTCGCTGCCGTATCTACGAAATAGCACTTGCTTTTATGTCAGCCATAGAGCTAAACAACATAGAGACAACTCCAAAACTTATTTTAACATCTACCGTAACAAACTTACTATCTTGTTTTTAACCTAATATTTTGGTAAGATGAATCTATATTATAAATGTGTATCTAGGTATATGTGGAAATCCTCGAACCTGTTTTACGTTGTATTCGGTGAACAGTTTCATCCCAAAACGTTGGACCTCTTCAGGACCAACACTGCAAGGACACGACTGTTGACCAAATTCAACGTAAAAAAGGTTCGTGGTTTTCCCATTTATCTCAAAATCAATTTATCAAAACACGGCAGTTTTTTATAAGTATTGATATAATCGGAAAGCTGGTTCTCAGGCATCACATCACGCTAGCTGCTAGAATAATCTAGATCTAGTAATCCTTGCTCCACGGCCCGAGGCTTCAGTCTACGTTAATTAAACTAAGGTATACGTCAAGAACGTTAAATGTAGACTGAAGGCATTGTAAATTCCTCCAGCGTTTGGGTTTCATGGCTTTAGTTAGAAAACGCCGTTGGACTTTTATGGGCAATTTCGGTTCAGACGCTTTGTTATATTACCAATGCTTTTAAGGTGCTGCGCCTCGGGAAAACATATGGCGGGTTTATGGCTTCATTCGTATAGCGTTGGCTTCATATTAGCACCCATTTTTCATTGAGAAGATGATGGCGTTCTGATGCCTTCATCATTTACGTCTCTCATATCGGCGCTGGTCACTCCAAAAGCAATAAAGGCCATAAAATAAATATAATAAATATCGCTGTACATGTGAAGTGTGAACACACAAACCAAAAAAATATTAAAATATAATAAAAACATAAACATTATTACCGTGCAAAAACTCGAAGGTTTACATTACAATTACAACAGTATGTTTGTATGCAACTATTCCTCAAAAGGACTTCATGACACCTGTCGGTACAGACCACCACGAATGGACCATATGGGCCGACTCTGTAAGGAGAGATCTCTTCCTTAACTTTTTTTCTAGAAGTGTTTTTTCGACATAAAGCAAGCAAAATAATATATACTAGCGCTGCCCGCGACTCCGTCCGCGTTAAATTGTGTTTGTATGGGGGCTACGTCTTATCATAAAGTTATTTCAGTGTCGGTTAGAACATTTATCGAGGAAGGCTATAGGCTATATTTATCATCATCATCATCCAACCTTCGGACGTTCACTGTCGGAAATAAAGCCTCCCTTAAAGATTTCCAGAACTTTCGTTCAGAACCATGCATCCACCATGAACAAGCTAATTTTACCAATTCATCCGTCCATCTAGTAGGCGGATGACCGACGCTGCGTTTCCCGATCAACGGTTTCCACTCTAGAACTTTTCAGCCCCATCGGCCATCTATATTATAAAAATATATTCTATGAACTATAATTATGTAGATAACGTAAACTCAAACAAAGCGGGTTGGCTAGTGTAGGATAAGACAGGTATAGAAAAAGATACTAAATAATATTCTTAACCCAAATAATCTGGTATAATACCTACATCTGCAAGCATCTTTCACGTATAGCATAACATCGACAGACATTTGTAGCTATAAAGTTAACGTTCATTTTTGCGCCTGAGCCATTGTATCGTTACCAATTAGTACTGTAAGTGTCTGCACATTGGAACTACCATAAATGGATTTTACGAGATTCTCGGCTGGTGTCTAATAAACTGCGGGTTTAGTGGCACACGCGTAAAACCTGACTGCGGTGTTACCAACTGCACTTTTAGAGGTAATTTCAACTTTTTCTGCCGGAAACAGTGTTGGTAACCATATGGTAGTTATCTCTTTATTGGCACTTGGTCTTTATTCCTAACATTATCTTGGGAGATGACTAGAGAACGGGCATTTGTATCCGGTGAAACGTAGCTACGGATGTACATTGAAATATTAAGTTGCGTCAGGTATAAATACAATAGGTACTCAATACAATTCAGACAATATTATTGTATTGTTATTGGGTTATTCTGTCATCGGACCGTAATTCAGTCACGAATTGTTTCGGGGAAGCAAGAGAGCAAAGAGCAACTTGGACTGTCCAAATTCAAATTTCAGACAAACAAACATAACATAATCACTAAGCACCTAGTGTGTGACGCTTTGGAATCAATCTGTATATCATTCAACAAATAAATAAATAAGTTCTCAGAACATGCCGGTTTCCACACGATTTTTCTTCATGCAAAATTTATGTTTGCTTTGTAAACACGTGCCATGACGGTGAAGGCAAACACCGTTAGAGCACGTGTTTACAAAGCAAACATAAGTTTTTCAAGTTTAAAATCCAGAGGTGCGCTGCGGGGCTTAAACCCACGACCTTAAGAATTAAAGTCGAGTGTGCTCCCACTCATCCAACACGGGAAATATAATCCATCTATACATAAATTAGCAGCAACACAGACAGACTGGACAATAAAAGTGAAATGTGACTCGAGAGGCAAATTGTAAATTGCAATTAGAGGTGCGCAGCTGAGGTTTACTTAATTAGCGTCTGCATTAAGCTGCCTACTGACATTTAGCTGTTCTACAATCTGCTGTTTATACATCACTAGCGATCCGCCCGCGCTTCGCCTTGGTAGAAGCTCGAGTTTTATCAAAATCGTTGCTATTTTAAAGATTTTTCCATACAAACTTGCAACCCCCTAATTCTCCCCTTAGGGGGTGAATTTTGCAACACCGAAGGGGTGTTACAAGTGGACCTTTCGTCACGTCACAAAAGAAAGCCACGGTCCAAATTTCAGTTTCTACCGTTAGCACTAGCAGTTACGGCTGTACGTGCGTCTATATGTCAGTCAGTCAGTGGGAACTTGTCCTTTTATATACATATATAGATATATGTATATATATATATACATACTCATCGAGACGAAAATTTGTACGATATGCATATTTTTGTTCCGAGTGTCTAGAAAAAAGGCAAATGGCGCTATCGGCGGGTCGGCTTAAAAGAAAATAATATTAAAAATTCATAAAATTTGTCAGACTTTAGTCTCAATACGTAATTACCGTACCTTTGAAGGTTCAGTGCATAAGGGAAAGGGTAGCTTTTAAGAGCCATAAGTGATTTAAAGAGAAACTTTACGACAAGGGCTGGCCTCGGCTTCCACATCCTTAATCATTCTGCATTACCCGCAGTGGACACTTTAAGTGATATTAAAAAGGCTAGGTTTTACTGTAATGAATAGCTTAGGCCACCTACCTTATAAAAAACTACCGCCGTTTGATGTGCCGGTCGGTGTTTATAAAGTATGCTACATAGTAGATAATGTTACAGTCAATAAAATTACTTTTTTTCTGGCAAAAGGATTCCTTGGTTTAAGTACTTTATTTACTATCATAATATTTTATGCATAAATAAACTTGAATGTTGAAACTTAGTTCTGTCTTTCTTTCATTGTAAAATTATGGTTTCTGCTAAAATGTTTATAAATTATTATGTTTTTTCAATGACCAGACACAGTTACGCCAATTATCATCATTATAACATTGAATCGGTACGAATTACAATTTCCTTGCTCCCAATTTCCATGCGTTGTCCTGAAACAAAAAAAAACACTTGCTAAAATAACAATATTAATGATAAACATAATAAACTATCCGACCTTCCGACAGGTTTGCTTTCGTTTTTTACGTTATCTTAATATTTGATATAATATATTATAGTCTATATCCTTCCTCGCTATGTGTAGGTACTATTCAACATCGAAAGAATTTATCAAATCGGACCAACAGCGGTTCTTGTGATTTGCGGGCTCCAACAAACAAACTCTTCAGCTTTATAATATGAGTAAAAAATTTAAATCGATTGTAAAACATATTAATATGAGTTTATATTTAAATAAATTAGATATAGGAAATTTAATATTTCTGTGGCCACATAAATTGCATAGAAAACTCAATAATTGTAAATTTTAGTTTAGAGCCCTAAAATGTGTTAGTAACGACCCTGGACGAGGATAACTAATTAAAACTTATTCATTGCGCTGCTCCGTCGTAAAGCCCACACCTAAAGAAGTTTCGGTTTAAAATGCTTTCAGCTACTTTTCGAACTGTTCATGTCCGTTCATTACTTTATATTTAAAACTTGAGGGTAAATGTAGATCCGTTATTTAAAATTATTAGAAACAGTACTACTCTGTACTCTTGTCTCTGCTACAGAAATGAGATCTTTGGTAAGAATAGGTTTGATTGCATCATTTTATTTCGGCCGTCGAATGTCAAGTTGGATATGAACTTCGCTCCAGTTATTTATTTTATTAATTAATTTATTTAACAATATTTGGAAAACCAACGGCTAAAACATCAATGATATAAACTAAAATAAAAAACACAAAGCCAATAATAGGTTCTCACTATTAGAAATTATATAAAAACATAAAAGTGTGAATACATTTACCAAGAAAAGAACCGGACAGAACCCAACTAAACCAAATCTAACTCAACCTAGGAATTTAATAGGTTCTCACTATTAGAAATTATATAAAAACATAAAAGTGTGAATACATTTACCAAGAAAAGAACCGGACAGAACCCAACTAAACCAAATCTAACTCAACCTAGGAATTTTTACCGGAAGTGGCATCACCGTGCAGCACCTTTCACTATAACATCCGGCCAACTTTTTGGTAGATGAACGATTTGGTTGCCGATCGGTGGTCGTCATTAGAGATCTATTCGGTCCTATCGGTGACCATTTTTAATCTACTTACTTTTTGTTGTTTATCTTCTGTACGATATCAGTGACCCTTCTCATAAACCAGAGCTTATTCATAATGCCAACACTTACGACTTAAGGCACTATGGTATTTGACCTAATACGTTTTTTCACGACCGATTAGAAATGTGGTTTGATTAATAATAAAGAAAAACTGGACGCTGCAACTTACAAAGTAATGTCTCAAAAGGTATTTTAATTAGATAAAAAATATTGACTAATGCAGGCGGATAAGACTGAAGCGAAATTTTTCACATGATATCAGGATCATTGGATGCCAATTTGTACAAAAAGTGGCATTTCGTGCGACAACTTTCGTCCAATGGCATCCATTAGTTATTAAATTGATTTCTCTTATTATCTAATTAAGTATTATAAAAATACCATTCTCGACTTCATCTGGGGAAGAGTTTTGAAACGTATAATTGACTCAATGGTGGGTTAAGTAATATTGGGAGACTTATACTTAGTCGTAGAAAGTACATAGTGATAATTAGGTCGGTATGATGATAATAATGCCCATAAAACACTTTTATGAAACATAATAATATGATTTAATTTAGTATTGACAAACTATATGCCTCAAACATTAAGGTTCTTAGATAGACGGAACCCGCGATGTCTGACTTGCTCCTGTCCTTTCTAGTTATCAAAATTATGATAAGTGATCGTTCATCATCATCATCATTTCAGGCATCGGACGTTCACTGCGGGACATAGCCCTCCCGCAGAATGGTCATATACTCTAAATACAAATCCGGTTAACTAAATTGGGCGAAGTCTTTAATATAGCTTAGCCTTCAAAACAATTACATGATATCCTTGCTAGGTCACCTCATGCAATATCTGAATTTTTCAACCATATTTGTCATACATTGTCTCCATATTTATTGATTTATTTAGCATAAACATGAAAATGCAAATTAATGAAATAATCAATGTTTTGCTAGTTAAGTGGCGCCGGTTATTCGATAGAATTATTATACAGCATACATATCACATAATTATTTTAACAGATGCTCAGCTAATAATACAACATAAATTAATTTTAAGGACATTATAGGCCATTAATTAGACATTATAGTGTCCATTTTATTTATTATCAGTAATATAAGGTATTACAATCTAGCGTAAAAAGTTTATTTATTGCACAAGGAACATTCACAGTCCACACACAGCCTGACGAGAATACAAAAACTTTAAGTTATTGGAAAAAAGATAGAGCTACTGGAATTCCAAAGAGCCTATAAACTTGGGCCCTTTGGTAGATCCTGGGGAGAGATCAAACATGCTGGCGCGCTCGGCTCAACTTATAATAGCCGATCTTGGAGCGACTAAAGTTGGACCATATCTTTTGACAAACTGACAATAAACTTAATAAATAAAATTAGCTGGACAATACACAAAGCAACATCTAGCCCCGTGGTAAGCTCAAAGCTTGTGTTCCAGGTAGATATCTGTTATTGTAATAGCTTTCCGCCCGCTGTATTGCCAGCGTTGTAATGGGTAACAGTTAAATGTAGCATGTGCAAAGAAATAAGAACAATAATTTATCCATCCACTCATACTAACTATCAGGTGAGCGCCAAAATACTGAATTATAAACTACTCACATCTGAATCACATCCAAAAGCGAAAGTTCGTCCTAGCTCGAACATAAAACTGCTATAAATGTTAAAAACCATGATAGTTTCAAAGTTATTTCGTCCTAGTTGTTCAAATAACGTTAACATTTTTTCTTGAATCAATCTCGCTTCGCTTTCTTAACCACTCACGCCATAGAGAATTCGATAAATTTTTCTTACTCACGATATTACGATTTAGCATCAGCATATTAACGCAGAACTTGACCCAAACGACTATATAGGACACCATCACAAAATCGTTTGCAATATTTCTGTTATTTTGTGGGATTTGGCCGCTAATTGGAAAATACCATGGAATTCCCGTTCCCTACATAGACCATAAAATGTAATATATCGCTTGATCCTGCGGAAAGATCAAAACGTGCTCCTGACGTATACAGTTGCTTAGTATTACACTGGACGATCTTTCAGAAGAATTCCTGCAAAATCCATCAATTGAATGCGGTTTTATTTTGGGCTACTTTTCGGAGTATGTTGCATCACTTTGTCACAATAATATACTGAACTTTTATTATTTTTAAATTTATATAAAAACTATATAAGACACACCAACGCCAATCAAACCCTGCAGCAGTCGGCTGGTAGATAATGCCTTGGCATTAAGACCACCCTTTATACCAGTTTTTATCATCATTCATTATCATGTCGGTAACCCGCGTTCTACGTATCTCCTCATTAGGAACATCATAATATTAATATTATTAGGCTCGTTACATATAAACTTTCACAACGACAGATGTTCTCCAATTTCGATTCAAGTGTCCGTATTCGTTTAGTGGCGCGGTATAAATCCAGCCTTATCGGCAACAAAGTTAACAGTTTATTGCCTATTGATGCAAACTGCCCCGGCATGCGCCGACTTCTTTAGCTTCTTGTAGTAAAACAGGTCACGATTTTTGTATCTGTTTATATTAAATAATAGGCGCCGAGATTTAGTTATGCTACTGGAAAATTTAGGAGTAAAAGGAAAGTTCACAGACCGAAACTTCTAGAACTTCCACTATTATAATTATCACAGTAACTTATTGATAAAAATATAATACGTCAATTTATTATAGGTACATACAACAGAGTTGTGAATATTATGATATGTCGGATAAAAAATTTCTTACGCAATAATTAATTCCATTTAAAAATAATTACAATTCAATCAAAAAATAATTATGAACAAGTTTAGTAATTCATGTTAAGAAATAATAATAAATCAAACTTATTTACAAAATTAAAAAGGTACATACATAATGTCAATCAATAAATAATACCTACGTGAAGTCTAGTGGGTGGGATAAACTTGCGTTAAACGAGTAGCGGGTTCTAGTATCGTTTTTAGGGTTCCGTAGCCAAATGGCAAAAACGGAACCCTTATAGATTCGTCATGTCCGTCCGTCCGTCCGTATGTCACAGCCGTTTTTCTCCCAAACCATAAGAGCTATAAAGCTGAAATTTGGTAGGTAGATGTATTCCGTAAACCGCACTAAGATTTCATAAAAAAATTGAAAAAAAATCAATTACATTTGGGGGTTCCCATACTTACAACCGAAAATTTAAAAATAAAATTTCATTGAACCCATACGTGTTGGGTATCTATGAATAGGTCTTCAAAAATCATAACAATGTTTCTAACACCATTTAATTCTAAACTTAATAGTTTGGACGTGAGACTCTTCCAAAGTGGAAAACAGAGTGTCCCCCCCCCTCTAATTTCTAAAATAAGAGGATGATAAATCTAGAAAAAATATACATATAATGTACATTAGCACAAAAACTACCAACGAAAATTGGTTTGAGCGAAATCTATCAAGTAGTTTTTTTATAATACGTCATAAACTATTTCATATAAACAATTGCTGCGGAAGCCTACATGGGCAAGTCTGACTCGTCTGACTCGTCTGATGTCAAATTATAAGATTTTTCCTAACCAGGAGGAGGTAAGTAATTTTTTGGACATTCATCTTCCTAAAAGGCAACAAAAAAAACTTTCAGAAAACTTTCCGAACGTAAACACTGCTTAATAAAAAAATCCTAATCATAATCTTTACTACTTGATATTGTAATATAATGTATTGTACAATTTGTACATGCATATATAATAAGGTATGATTATGTAGTATTAATATATCCTTTAATATTTAAAGTACCTGTAAGTATTTGTAAAGACAATTATGCAAGCCATAAACATTTCTAACATTGTTAAGGTTGGCATGTAGAAAATGCCTTGGCATTAAGCCCTAACCTGTAGCACATTGTTTTTGTGTCATTAATTAAAATTAAATATAAAATAACACCCCATTTAATTATCTTTTTTATCCACTTAACTCATGTTCATTAAACTTCCACTAATTATTATGATACTTAAATTATTATTTATTCATCCAGTACCCGTACAAATAGTCTTTTCGAATAACATAACTCTCCTAACACACGTGGAAACGAAATAGAATAGATAACAAGCTGACCTATGGCCTAATGCTCTATTGCTCTTCACCTTGAATGCCATGTAGGTATTGTAATTCATATAGTAACGTATAAATGAATCTTTATGATTAACTAGCGCCGCCCGCGACTCCGTTAAATTATGTTTGATGGGGGTCGCGTCCTATCATAACTGGAGCAAGAATTTAAATAGCCTATCCTGTTTCCCAGACGTCTAAATGTTGCAAATTAGAAAAAAAACGGAAAATACATACAGAAAAAAATCTAACAATCGTCTTAAATTCGTTTCAGAATCATATGTACCTATATTGAGCCTACAAAACACAAAAAACGTGTTAAACACGTGTCTAAGTCGTGTCTATGTTTTTTGTGGTAAGACGGAATATCTCTGAAAACAAACTAACTTATTCCATGACCGACCCTTACAGATTAGTATTAGTATAGTTATATATTGAACATGTGCTCACTGATCTAAACGACTAGATTGTAGGATAACTCAACCCATTATCTATTCATTATCAAGTCTGTAAAGTATGATTTTCATCGACGATATCATTATGTGCTTGACGGGTGCATTATTAATTTATAAAGCTGAACAGTTTGTTTGATTGCTTGTTTAAACGCGCTAATCTCAGGAACCGCTGGTCCAATTTGAAAAATTATTTCAGTGTTGGATAGTACATTTATCGCGGACGGCTATAGGCTATATTATATGAAATAAATGCAGGAAGATAATGTAAAAAAACGCAAGGAAAGCTGTCGGCAGGTCGGCTAGTTGGCCATATGGCTCAATCACTATGTTGGGTGGCTAGCTCATTAAAATTGCATAGGTTTTAATTAAAAGTTTGCCTGTACTTGCTTCTTCACTTTACGTTTATGGTTTTAACCTTTGCGAGAAGGCTACGAAAAGGTGTTGAATTACGCGAATCTAGAATAAAAGTTATTTCGTGTGACATCGAAGTCGTGTGCAGTGGATCAAGTGTCTGAGAAAAATAAATATTGCTGGACAATTTACACACAGCTTGTGTTACGGGTACTTACTAGATAATCTGATAAACGTACATAGATAAATATTTTTAATATACATATAGAACACTCAGAACAAATATCAAAATATCGTACAAATTTTTGTCCCGAGTGCGAGAATGGACCCGTCAACCTCCTATCATGTGCGTAGACTTTCGCCCACCGCGCCATAGAGGTCGTCATTGATAATTGATTCGATCGTGAGAAAGTTAACTTCAATTTGTACTGTAAAATTATATTTCCCCTTGTATTAACATTAGTTTTAGTTTTATCTTGTATTAACATTAGTACCTACATGGTATTGGTGGTACCAAGCAGGTACTTAATGTAACTAACATGACCATTAATAACCGAGTATGAGAAACCAGTTTTTCATCACGTATTCGATGTCACCTTGGGATTTATTATTAGTATAGGTTAATATTTAGATAATCTATTAGTATGTCCTCAGAGTCCTGTGGAATGCTTTATTAGGGGTATTGAATAAACATATAAAAATATAGTATTAAATGTTGCCCACAGTTCATTGACAGATTTATTTAAAAAAAAAATGGTCCTAAGCCAAAATGCATATTAAAATTCATTTAATAGCTATTAAAAATATTTTCGCTATAAAACGAAAGAAGGACACATCAAATGTCATCAGCTCACTAAATGCTTAGCGCGCCTAAACTTGAAATGAAAGAAGGCAAAAAGGCAACACTACCCGTTTACCTAGTCTCAGTTCAAGGTGTCCATACAATGTTGCCGGTCGTTAACCCTGAATTGGCGATACACTCATCCTCTCGGTTTTATAGACGTTGTGGATGAGATCTGTGTCTTTTATTCATCAGTGTATTAAACGTTACAATTATTTATCTCGGATAAACAGTTACTTAAATATTTTTTCATGTATTTTTTTGTGTACCTATATTCGTAAATAAATATCTCATTTTTAGACAAAACTTAAATGGTCTAAAATCGAAAAAATAGAGTCTCTTGAAGTAGAGACGCTTCGTTCGCTAGGTCTTTTACAAATATTCAATTACTTGACGACCTCTGTGGCGCAGCGGGCGAAGGTCCGCCTGCGATGCAAGAGGTTGCTGGTCCGATTCCCGCCTCGGGACAACAATTTGTATGATCTGCAAATATTTGTTCCGGGTGTCTGGGTGTTATATATGTATAATAAAAAATATCTATCTATGTATGTATATTCTATTAAGTATATCAGAAATCTAGCACCCGTAACACAAGCTTAGAGCTTATCACGGGGCTAATTGTCGCTGTGTGCATTGTCTAGCAATATTTATTTATTTATATATAATGTAAAGTTTAAACACTTAAACAATACATTTAAACAATATAAATGCCCCATTAAAATTACACTATATACTACAATCTTAAATACCATGAATTAAGTATTTATTGTCGCATTAAGTGTAAGTATCTGTTAACTTGATACAAATATCTTGGTAAATTATAGAAGTATCTAATAAATAAATATAATTAGATCTTGCTATGTTTTATCGAAATCCATTGTTCTCTCATCTTTTGTCAATGTAGTGTTAGTTATGACCTCATTAAATTATTATGTATTACGACCTTGTTTTGACCAGATAAATCTCTATCCAGCGACGCACGGTATAATACGATTAAAAATGTAATGGAGAAAGACAGAATGTAATACATTGGAACTGAAAATCATGTAGGGCCTATGTCCAGCAATGTACGTCCAATGGCTGATAATAATGATGAATGAATACATTAATTAAGAGTGTGGCGTAAGAAATTAACATAGCCTAGTAGACGCATGATGCGTGAGGTAGGGTTAAATGTCACACTTGGGTCGTTTTCTTATCATAATCAGGGCCGGACCGTGAATTTGTGGGGCCCTGGGCTGAAACTATATACTTGGGGGCATAAATCTTCGTAGGTACTCAATTTAAGTTTAATATCTGTGGTCGAAGCAGAAAAGAAAACGTATAGGTATTTGTATGCAATTTTTAATCAATATTTTCTTATGACGTTGTCACGTAAAAATATCCTCCGTAAACCGACTTTACAGACAAGTATTTTATTTTTTTCAATTTATGGCCTATTTTTTATCGGGATATGGGGGCCCCTTGTAACCCCGGGGCCCTGGGCTGCAGCCCAATCAGCCCATAGGTAGATCCGGCCCTGATCATAATCAATGTAAATGCGCAGATATAGGATCAATTTTAATGTTTTTGAAGATTAAATATGTCACGTATAAAACGCGGTATTTTGTTTTAATAACAAACATCATAATCATTATCCCAGCCTGTTACCCACTTCTGGGTATAACGCTTCTCGTAAAGCTTTGCCAAATTAACTTTTAGTCACAAAATAAGTTTTATCGAAGAGTGAATGGATAAAACGATGTTAAAAGCTATTGAAACATCGTAAGTTTGTTCAATTTGAGGTTGAGTTAGACGTTATCGATGCTATAAAGATTGCAAAGCGCGCGTGGGCAGATATATATTTCGTTTGCAACATCGTGACTTTGCTCGATATTTTATTATTATTGATTTTATCGATAAATCACATCTGATATATTTAAGATTGCGTAATAAGTTAAACTTGCACATACTTCTTATGGAAGGCCTATGCCATGCCAAATTACTTCAGTATTTAAGTCAGAGCTAAGTAGTATACATTATTTCTATGCATTAAAGGGCGCCAAGTACCTACACAAAAAAGGCAAACAGCGTCGTTTACATTATATTAATTTGAGTACCTACTTTTTTACCGGTAGGTACCTTAATGGTCCATAGCATAAGGCAGTATTAAAAAAAATATGCAATGTGCGGATATAAGCGTTAAAACGTTTTATAGCCCATGTTCATCAATACATTACCTACTATAAACCTAAGTCGTTTCGCTGTTTGTCTGTATGTCTGTCATGTGTGCTTAAATCTATTGAACTGCGCAGCGGATTTTAATGCGGTTCTTTTTCATAAGTAGAGTACCTCAAGAGGAAGGTTCATAATTCATAATTAAGTAGGTACTAGGTAGGTACCCGAGGCGAAGCGAGGGCGGGCACAGGTCATTGATAACGTAGAATACTAATGGTACTCGTATAAATAGCCTATTCGCTTCAAACAAACAAACAATATATAGCAAGCACCCTTTATAATAGTAAAAAAGATAAAGCGTTGGCGTAAAAGTGCAGGTATTTAAAAATTAAGGAAACCTTTAAGACCTTTTTCACTGCACTTTTTGTACAATTAATGCTAAAGAGGAAAAGAGACAGAATCAAGAGGGAGACACAAATGACTTCAACAACAGTCACTAGAAGCTGTAAAAATTCATTACATGTTTTATATAGTAATATACAGTTGTTTTTGTAATAAGACGGAACGACGAATGAGACGGTCTGTCGACAGGACTTTGTGAGAGCCCAACAATACATAGTGCTGGCACGTATACGATCATAACAACGATCGTATTAAGTATATAAAAAAAATCAAATCTTCCTTCTTTTTCTGGCTACGGGATGAGTTATATGAGTGAGTTTAAAACGGGTCTTAATCGGGTGATATTTACCATTCCGACGTTACAAGCACTTTACAGTCGCTTGTGGTCACCGAAGAAATCGGAGAGTAGATGAAATGAAATTTTAAATACGTGAGTAGAAACTAATTTTAAGCTGATACTAATACACGGTCATTTTACTATAAAAACTGTCGTGGTTTGATAAATTAATATTGAGATAAACTTTTTACGTTTGCCGGTCCGCAGTGCAGCGGTCGTGATCCGTGTCCTTGCAGTGTTTGATCCTGAAGAAGTCCCACGTTTTGGGACGAAACGGTTGATCAAAATTCAACGTAAAAAAGGTTCTTGTATTGCCCGTTTATCTCAATATGAACTACACGGTCAATTCAGTGAACCACGGGGACGACTCACAGGCAATCAAATAAAGATAAGTACCTACCTGACCTACCCCAAAATAAATCAGTTGCGAACAAATAAGTAGATACCTAATGAATGAGGTGAATCAGATTACGTTATCGCTACGTTAGTGAGTCAATCAGTCAACGACCGTTCAACTCGTTTGTTTTGGTGCAACATTGTCCTCACGAGAGTTTCCAACTCGAATACGATTCGTCTAAATTAAAAATTAATTTTAATTGTCTTATTTACAGTTATTAACTAACGATGATTTATAATATTGATAATATCTAGGTAAATTCTGAATTTAAATAATAAAAAATATATACATACCAATTATTCTTTTATAAACAATACTTGAACATGAAACGGGTAACATACCATTATTTAAATGTTTTTGAGTTTCCCGATATTTCGACTCTGTTACAAGCGCCATCTTCACTGAGAACATGAAGAACATGCGTTCATGAAGATGACCGTTTGTATGTTACCCGTTTCATGTTCAAAAATTTCCTTTATAAAAATCGATGCCACTTTTCGTTGTTATTTTATAACTCAAGAACGTCTGGGCCAATTTAGGTGCTTTTAAAATAGCCGTAGTAGCTCAGGGAAGCTTAAAAGGTGAGAAAACATGAGAATAAAAAGGGCGATAAATGTTCTATCCGAACCGTCAATAAATATTCTATCCAAAACTGAAATAATTTTTCAAATGCGGCTAGCGGTTGCTGAGATAGATTAACGCGTTTAAACAAACCAACAAACCAACAAACTCTCCAGCTGCATAATATTCGTATAGATAACCTGCCGAATACATTGTAAGATCTAGAACTGACCTTACCAAGGCGGCAACTCAGTACGATGCGTGGACTCGCGTGTTGAATGTCTCAACAATGTTGCTATCAGCAATGTCAAGGTCCCGCGACATTGTGGCCTACTGAATGTGATGTAATTTATTGTGTAACAGATACAGTTGTAGTGGCGCCAGTGTAGCTGAGCGTGAAGTTTGCTTGAATTCTTTTGTACAAAGTTGCAAATCGTTTATGGAAATGCGCTTTCGATTGGAGACTGTTGCTTATGTTATGACTACTTATGACAGATTATGATATCTGTATTAAGAGCCGTGTTGGCTAAGTGGGAGCATACTCTACTTTCGGAGGTACTTTCTTCTTGAAAAAAATATGTGGGCTTCGTAAACACTTTCTCTAACGATGAAGGCAAATATCGTGAGGAAATTGGCATGTTCTGAGAACTTTGGAAAGTTTGAAGGACATTGTGTTAATCGCCAACCCGCACTTGGCCTGCGTGGTGAATTAAGGCCTAATCTCTCTCGTCAAGAAAGACGTCCCTGTGTTCCAGAAATGAGGATGTTATCTGTATTAAGAGCCTTTGTACCTGGGGATAAAAAATGCCTATTTTATTGTGGCTATTCTAAATAGACGGTGAATCTTTACGTCAAATAATTATTTTACAAGTGGTTTTCCACCAAATCTAATCAATAAACAAGTAAATATTTCTAAACAATTCACGCTTCAACATCATAAATCTATATTTGAAACTGGAACGGGTAACATACCATGATTTAAATGTTTTTGAGTTTCCCCCGGAGTGCGCAGGTGTATGGTAGAACGTAGACCAGCCTTTCTACCATATATTAAAGGTGTAACGGACAGAATAGCTAATAAATAAATAAAATAAATAAATAAATAAATATTACTGGACAATTTTTACACAGCGACATCTAGCCCCGTGGTAAGCTCGAAGCTTGGGTTGCGGGTGCTAGATTTCTGATATACCTACTTAATATAATATACATACATAGATAGATATTTTTTATTATACATATATAACACCCTAATATTTGCTAATATTTTGCAGAAATCATCCGTAAAGACAGTTTTCACACCACTAATCTCAAATTACCTGCGAACACCTAAAGATAGATTCCCACTGGATAAACCGGGTGTATATAAGGTTGACTGCAGTTGCAGGTCAAACTATTGCCTGTCGGATAGGGGAACTATAAGAGCGGTAAAAAATGCAGACGTCTACAAGTCAGCTATTGCTCAACACCTATTGGAGTCGGGCTCAAATCACTGGATCGAATTGCATAACCCCCAAGTAATCTCAACAGAGAGATACTATATACCAAGATTGGTTCAGGAGGCCATTGAGATTACCAAACACAAAAATTTTAATCGAGAAGATAGCTTCCAGTTTTCTGGAACGAGGAAACCTGTGGTGGAGTTATGCAAAAATCATAAAAGTGTATTGCCGGCCGCCCGGCCAGATACGGTCAGTGTAGTATGTCGCGATCGACTTGCATTCGAGAGTGAAACAGGTGGTAACATACTATTACCTACATCAGAACACAATTAAAATTTCGTTCATTAACGTAGCAATGTCTACCACCCAAAGCCTTGTCTTATGGCATATAGTGAAACACCTCGCGTCAATTAATTTCGCTCCAAAATTCCTGCCGCCCCATTTTTTACTCTCCGCCAAGACAACTCCCACACCTATATACGAATGAGATAATGCCAAAAATTCGTTCTATACTTGTTGAAAAACATTATACTATACTTACCTTACTTTACCTACTTACTATACTTTTACCGACCCAATCACAGCTTCGCTTGCGTTTTTCACTTTATCTACATACTTATAGTTTATATAGATTCAAAGATATAAGTATGTCATTTATTTCCATAAAATTCTTAAGATTACTTGGACAATAATACCTATAGCCTATAGTCTTCCCCGATAAATGTATTATCCAATACTGACAAAAAAAATTCAGCGGTTCCTGAGATAAGCGAGTTCACACAAACAAACAATCAATTAAACAAACTCTCCAAATTTATAATAGGTATTAGGATGAAAAAAAATTCATTCAGTGTTGGATAGTACCTACATCTATCGAGGAAGGCTATAGACATGAATGAATGAATGAACTCTTCATTGTACTTATAAATAACATAGAATAAAAAATTACAAACATAATACTATAGGCTATATTATAAAACTATATAAACGCAAGCGAACTGTCGGCGAATCGACTAGTAGAAATAAAAATTGAACATGTAGAAATCGCATGACGGCGCGGTAGGCTAGGCTACCTGTGTTGACAATATCAATACAATCCATCCATGTCGCATCGTTAGTAGATCCAAGACTGTCAGCACCATACATATAATATAAACTGACAGACAGACGGTCTATTACCTCGTCAGTCGCGCGCTACACTAGTTCATCAATCTGTCAACACAATCCGAGCTCACTTCACATGGTTGTCTCTTTTGATTGGATGTCTTACTAATACAGGCGAAAGCTTGTAAATTAGTTGTTTTTCACGGAAAAACGAGTGGATTGCGAGTAATGGATTTAGTCGTGTGTAGTATGAAGTTAGCTTGAGTCCCGGAACAGTCTAGGTACTTTTTACCGCGAACACATTATATTGTACCTACTTAGTAAAATCGTTTATTTCTATCTTACATTTCAAACTTCGCCCCAGTACGAAATATTGGTATGGACGATCATTAAAAAATACTTTTAATTTAAATAATGAAATCGGAAAAACGGAAATATTTGTAAGTATGGATGAAAAGTAACAGCTGTTACTTTTTCACGCAGAAAGTTACAGAATGGATTTTGATGAAACTTCACAATAATATTTTTAACCGCGAAAATCCACTTAAAACGCGGGGAAAACCGGAGGAAAGCTTAACATATATGTATGTATATAATTTATAAAATTTCCATGTCACAACACAATGTTAGTTAACCGTACTCCTCCGAAACGTCTCTACCGATTTTTACCAAATTTTATATGTGTATTCAGTAGGTCTGAGAATTGGCTACAATTTTGCATACCCCTAAGTGATAAGGGTAGTAGAAAGCCTGAGAAGCCGGAGGCGGGTCAGCTAGTATATTTATAAAGTTAATTTCTTGTTTAGTGAAACACTTGGCGGTCGGCTTCATAATATTAATAAAACACACTCGACCACATAAGTATGTCGTCAAATCACTTTTTATTGGAAGAGATACAAGAAATCCGTCGCCTTCATTTATTCTATGAATGTCTCAATTAAATTACTTAATGACACTCGGCAACATCTATGACATGCTTTTATATCTTTGAAGCGTCTTCTAACTATGTAAAAACTGTCATAGCGATTTCTTTTATAGTATAAACAGCTAGGAATCCAATATCTGAGAATGATAGATTCAGGTGATGATGATGATGCTATTTTTATACTTTTCTGCCATTTTAATGGTTTAGCCTCGAGCAGACCGGATGCGTATACGTACACGTAAGCGTAGACGTGCACGTACCACTGAGTTGTAATGTATGGGAATGTATGATATATACGTATACGCACGTCTACGTTACGCAAGCGGTGTGTCCTGTCGCGTGTAGTGTGTCCTGTCTCATACATTCCCATACATTACAACTCAGTGGTACGTGCACGTCTACGCTTACGTGTACGTATACGCATCCGGTCTGCTCGAGGCTTTATAAAAATAGAAAGAGGTGTTTTCGTGTAAACGCCAGCAAAGTCGTTGGTCGCAGATTTTTACAGAAATATAAATCTCACATTCCGGGTTCCACCTACCCTTCGCCCAACAGTATTCCAAATGACTTCTTAAAAAGACCATAGTCGTGACTTTGTGACGACTGAAGAGGTTTAATGGTCATGACTGGAACCATGCAACCAGCTAATCTGCTTCTACGATCTGCATAGCCGCAAGTGCTTATGCTAGCCGTGGTGTGTTGGCTAAGTGGGAGCAGACTCGACTTTCATTTCGAAGTTAGTTGGTTTAAAGCCCACCTCGCACCTCTGGATGTTTCTTCTAGAAAAATATATGAGGGCTCTGAAAACATGTGCTCTAACGGTGTAGGAAAACATCGTGAGGAAACCGGCATGTTCTGAGCAGCGTAGTGAATCTTTCTTGTCAAGAGAGAAGTCCCTGTGTCCCAGCAGTGGGAAAGTAACACAACGTAATAGTAAGTGTGTAAGCTCAGTAAAATATAATTTTAAAAATAAGTACATTTTTAAATTTAATTTAAAACGAAAAGTGGCATCAGAACATGTGGCGTAAACTATTTATTTATTGTTTGATGTGAATAATAATATGATTTTTTATTATTTGTTATAATTAAATCAATAACCTCAATACAATAAATAATGCAAACTGCGCGCTCGACACCATTGAAGTATACTTCAAGTAGGTATTATTAATAAATTGATTAATTTACATGTAATTACATTGTATGATAAGTAGACTCAAATACATACTGATTCATTTGTAACTAACAGTTGACTATTATAAAGGACTGAATGTATATATACTATATTTTTATAATTATTTAGGATCGTAGCCTGATTATATAATCACGCCTTGATTAATGATAATGATTCATTCAATGAATCATGTGATATTCATCAACCCGCACTTGGCCAGTGTGTTGACTTATGGCCTAATCTATCTCTCTTCAAGAGAAGTTCTTGTGTCCCAGCTGTGGGAACTTAAACAGGGTTGCCCTTCTATCTATAAACAAATAAATTTGTAAGGGTCTGTCATGGAGTAAGTAATTTTTTTAGAGATATCAAAATATGATGCTGAAACTAATTTGACGATTTTTAGATTTTTTTTCTGTATGTTTTAATTGCATCATTAGTTTAATAGTTCATACATGTTTCTCCATATTCGTGAATAAATTGTTACTCGAACAAGGAGGTTCTCAGTGACAGTAGCCGCCGAAAGGAAACCTTGTTTCCATTTTTAAAACTTTCCAAGAAGTCAGTTAAGAGTCAGAAGTATCACTCGGACACTGGCAAAATTGTTTTAACCAAAAACAGCGAGCCATAAACTAAGAAGAAACAAAATTGTTTTAACCTAAAACAGCAGGCCATAAACTAAAAAGAAGAGGAAGAAGAGTCAGAAGTAGCAACTAACGCCATCTCTGTACAAAAAGCCGAACCGAGTCCAGCTGTGCGGATCCACAGTTATGCAATTAAGTGCAGTACAGTGCAAGTTTACCGTGTCAAGGTGCTGCTTACAATGTTGCAGTTTGTTCCCCTCGTGATTAATTCACTCCGTCGGTACCTGTTACATAGATCTTCACTTTCAAACGAATAAAATTGATGATAATTATCGTTCAATGCCTGCGTAGTTTCGCATATAATTCTACAATTCGACTTATATATCCGATGATTACGTTTTTGTGATAATAGCTGGAATGTATGCCAATTCTACTGATTGTAGTATGTAAATAGTTGCTACATACAGGAGTTTGATCGGAGTTTTTGTGATTTACTAGCCTATAATTAGTTATACGCGACGTAAAAAGTGATTTATGGATGTTCCCATCCCATGCATTATTAGTCTGTTAATCAAACCAGTTAGTTTCTTAGGTTAGCGCGGTGAAATAACCAATCAAACGAACCAATTTCAGCTCAAATTTAACCACCTACTTACTATATAATATAACCTATTTTATGTTCCCACTGTTGGCGCACAAGAGCTTCTCAATCAAGAGTGAGATTAAGACCTTAATTCATCACGCTGTATCATGTATAACATATTATGTCCTTCAAACTCTTCAAAGTTCTCAGAACATGCCGGTTTCCTCACCATGTTTGCCTTTACTCACGATGTTTGCCTTAACTTAAGAAGAAACATCCAGAGGTGCGCGTGCGCACGATTTTCGTAGTCATTTCTAACTACTAAAACTAAAAAATATTAGTTTCATTTCAGAAAGAAAATTTGCCAGTCGACTCACGTTCAATAACAATAATGCTATTGTTATTACATTTATTGTATTTATTCTTATGGTAGTCAAGGACACTGATATGCCTATCAGAGTAAGCACTATAAGCATTTTCAGTAATAACACGACAAATAATTTATTCTGAATTTATCTCTGCACGGCCATCTTAACATGGTTTTGAAGTCATAAAAATCCATATGTACTAATAATAAATCTGTAAGAGTCGGTCATGGAGTAAGTTAGTTTGTCTTCAGAGATATTGTGTTTAAGGGATCTGATACTTAAACTAATTTGACGATTTTTAGATTCTATTTCTGTATGTATATTCATTTATCCATAACATACACCAATGATCCGAATTAGATGAAATTTGGAAGATAAACTTTTAGACGTCTGGGACACAAGATAGGCCATTTAAATTCTTGCTCCATTTATAAGACGTGGCTCCCATACAAATTTAATTTAACGCGGACGGAGTCGCGGGCATATCTAGTACTTAATTATATAAACCTTTCCACATCTCTCCCGTTATCAGTCATTTTTTTTTGTATATTTATGTTCGTCCTTTGCATCAACATTCAACAATTGAATCTTTGTAAAAAGTATGACTACATTGTTCATTATTCCCTCACAACGAATGGACTGTTCAACTATGTAAATTAATTGCTGGTTGAGTATAAATGTATAATATTTCATTTTAAAATGCTGATAGATTACAAAATGTGCTGTTTGTTATCTCTTTGTTAAGTTGTCAGTGAGTAATTTATCGTAACAAGAACTTGAGTTTTAATATTTATTATAGAGCACATTTGTGAGTGATATGATAATTTAGACATCATGTCAGTGTGTTGTTTTCTCCCCGACTTTCTTAAAACCTTTCCTGTAATAATTTAAAGTAAAAACATAGGTACCTACATGTTTTGGAGAAGGCTCTTATGTGGCGAAAATCCAAGGTATTTTTCTTGGAAACTGACAAAATGTAATGAAATAATTTATCCTGCCTTAGATCAGTATCACCTAAAACTATTTTTATATGTTTAGTTTTCATAAGTAGGTATCGATTATATATTTTAAACCTAACAAGAAAGTCGTGTTAGTTACACTATTTATAACTCAAGAACGGCTGAACTGATTTAGCTGAAAATTGGTGATGAGGTAACCATTTTACAGCAAGAAAATGAATGTGTATTCTAACCAGAACTCGTAACAGAAGTTTCGAGCTTACTACTGGGCTAGATATTGCTGTGTGAATTGTCCAGCAATATTTATTATTACGTTGGTCATGCAGGATCCATTAAAACTTATTACACACAAAAACCGTTATCAGTAAAATAGTTGAGCTCGTAACTGGCGAAATTAATTGGCAATATGTCAGTTTCCATTATAGGTATTACACGGTACTAATTAATTGTTATTGTTCCCTAATGACAAGTTCGAACGTCATAAAGTTAAATTAAGAACTCTCCAATAAATATTTGAGAAAAGATAATGTCGGCAGAAGTTTAATACAAAACTGTTTAATATGTAAGTTGGTAAATTTAATAAAAACATTTATAGCAATATAATGTAAATTACTAGAATTGAAATGTTTAACGCAACAATTCTACTGAGATGGTGAAGAATTTATATATTTACACATTTATTTGCTGCTCAGACAGAACGAAGGCAAACCTTGAAATATCAAAAACTGAAGCACTATCACTCAGGATTCAATGTTGCTAAACCCTTGAATCGATTGAGTAAAGTGCACACGCTTTATAGATAAGATAAGTTTATTTTCCATACAGACGCGTACACCTATTTCCCAAGTGTTTACAATAAACTATATAATTGAGATAGCGGGTAACCGCGGGCGACGTGCCAAACCTACGACACGGCCAGATGTCTTCATCAAAGGACACAATCGATTTATTGCAAAACGTCTTTTAGTTGTAAAAATAACAACACTTATGTAAATGAGTGACGACGAAGACGACCGTTATTACAACCCGTCCTACTTTTATATTATATTGATTTTTGATAGGAGCCGTGTTGGCTAAGTAGGACCACACTCGATATTCATTACGAAGGTCGTGGGTTCAATCAAACCCCGCTGCGCACCTCTACACACGATTTTTATTCTTGGCAAGTTGTGTGCTTTAAAAACCACTCACGAAAAACTGGCATTCGGAGAACAACTTTGAAGAACATTGTGACAATCACCAACCCGCACTTGGTCAGCGTGGTGAGTTACGGCCTAATCTCTCTCGTCAGGAGAGAAGTCCCTGTATCCCAGCCCCAGCAGTGGGAACGTAAATTGGGTGATTATGATTGATTTTTGAATCGTTTTCGGCTAAGTTTTCGACTGCTAACCGGGTACCGCCTATGGGTTTAATTAGAACGCGTAAAGAAATCTCTTAGTTAAGTATTTCTCGGTAAGTTCGTGCAAGAAGGCAGCTAGCGCAACAGTTATTTCTGTCACGTTCACACTAATCGATTTAATAGTTGCGCGGTTTATTGGTGCGTAAAAAGCGCGACGCCATTTTGTCGAATTAATTTCAATCATAATAAACCTACTGGTGGGAAAATAAATAAAAAAACGCATTTTATAGGTAAAATCACTGTAACACAACTTAAAATACATACAATATTCGGAATTTTATTAATATTAAACTCCACATAAAATAAATGTTGTATTAGTTCAACTCGTAAATAATATATTACCGTAAAACACTCCAACATTGCCCACATTTTTCGAATAATTACAATTTTTGTAATTTTTTTGTATGGGGACACAAGTATTTTCTATTAGCATCTGCAACTATAGGATATTTTGCATGTATTATTTTATAAGATTTTGTTATTCGTCAATATTAAATCAAGTATTTTATTATTTTTAAAGGCGGGCAATGTTATCTCGACTTATTGCCAACATTGCCCGCGTTGATTTTTGACGCAAATATCTCCTCTCCGGCCTCTAATCAGCTGACAGCAAAACCTGTACAAGAATTCTGACCAAAACTGGCCTTTACTTTAAAACTAAAGCGAATCCATGACAGGTTTCCTACCAAAATCCATGTTAGGCTAGTTGGGCAAAATTACCCTGACCTTGTTAGCATTTTCCATACAATTCGCTTTTCGCCTTTAGTAAAGTGATAGGGTTGGTACATCTCAGTAAACTGTTCTTGACTTTTTATTTCTTTTTATGTTAATAAAAAAACAAGATTATCTTCTATTGAATTATTTAAAAAACTTTTGAGTAACATGTTTGATTCAACAGATTCACATGCAAGTATTAACATTTATTCCGTGTTATTTTTAATACATTCTGGTTCCAATCTTTCGTCTTGACTTTCTTTGACGAATTCGAGATTTTTTCTTGCTTTTAAGAAATAATAAAAATAAATTTTCTAAATAATCAAGATAATAATAATTAGCAAAAAAAAAAAAAACTCGGATGTGTCAACCCTAAGCTTATTTTGACTGCGGGCAATGTTGTCAATAGTAGATCGCAAAAATACCAGATAACTTTGCCCACCATTATAACTTTAGTTATACAAGAGCTGCATCAATGACAATAAAGTTATAATAATACCTTAAGTTTTTTGTACAACATAATATAAATTAAACTCATCTGTGTTTTCTCCATCACGCACAATCCACTTTAGAATTTTCACCAAAATTTGCCCGCAAAAATACACTCTGTCTTTGACGAGTTCCAACAAGTTACTGAGTAACTTTAGCGTTACATCCAATAGACAGTGGTGCTAAACACAAAACCTATTTTCTACCAAAGTCAATAAATGTCACCATAGTATTCAGATATTTTTGCTATTAAAAGTTTTGCTTAAAAATTGGTCTTCGGGCAAAATTACCCTCGGTGGCAATGTTGGAGTGTTTTACGGTACTCAAACATGTAATTAATTCACTAAATATTAGTTCTGATCGATAAACCGCCGTTTAAGCCTGAATTTAAAACAAATGAGACTGACATTAGATGTTACAGAGTTTGGTGGTAGTTTCGAACTATCAAAAACTATCGATAAAGAAAACTTTATTAAAATTCTATATTATGTCCTCCCCGGCTACAAAAATATTATCTTTATCATACTGAACCAAACCACGAAACGGAAATGAACGGTAATAACCACACAAATAATTTAATTATTGTTTAATGCCTCTCAATTAAAAAAAACCTACCTAGGTACCTTTATCGAACATAGGTCTTCACAATAGAACCTGTTATAACTTCTGAGGTATAACAAATCTTCAAGCAAATTGGTACCGTTTTCAGAACGTAACTGCTTCCCGTTTTCTGGTATATAAATTCCTTAGTTAATTTGACGGCATCCACGAGATGGGGTGGAACTGTTTCTAGGCCCGCACCACAAGACCACCTGTTTACGTAATTCGGTAATGTATCATTCAAAATTTTTAGGGGCTTTTGATACGAATACCTACTTGCTAGTTGCAATGTAGGCACAGTAAAAATACCTTGCTTCAATAAATAGTAAAGAAAAAGAAATGTTAAATTGTAGGCGCAGTATAAATAATTGCTTAAATATAGAAGTAAAAATTGTTGTTATATGTCCAACAACCCTATTGGTATGCACAGAATATAGAAGTAAATGTAATTGTACTTTTAACGATCGTATAAAACATCTCCATCATTAATAAGTATTTTTATAGTCGTTTTTGTGGTCCAAAGCTATGCTATTCGGCATATCCGTACAAAATTATAAATGAGAAAATGAATGTGTGCCTGTGTCTGTTTGTTTGACCGCCTTTTAGGGAAAAACGAAGTGTCATTGGCGTGATTTTTAAGTGCATTCTCTTTCTAATCGAAATCGAAACGAATACGGGCAAAGTCGCGGAGCGGAAGCTAGTTTCTCTAAAAAATAAACGCACATGACTTTTGCATCGGATGTTAATTAATAACTTAGAAAATTTTAATTTGTTCAGAATGTAGGAATACGTAAAACGCTTACTTGCTGCGTCTATCTTGACCACAGATCACCAACTATGATCTTGACGAAGGGTAGTAATTATAATATTGTGTGACGAAGGCAAGCTTTTTTTATCTGTATCTCAACAATTAAACTGACAGATGATAGCTGTCATTATTTAGGTGGCGCTGCCGCATGACAGGTGCAGTTTAATACTTCGTTGAAAAGCTCAATGCTTGCTCGTATATTCAATTAATGAGTGAGTAATAGATACTAATGGGCTATGACTTAATATATTGTAAGCAAGCTTTCAGTCCTTAGCTTTACCGCTTTATATTGGAATTTCCAGTGGTAAAAATTCGCTTATGTGTTTTCCTGACGTATGAGGTACTTATATTTTAGACAAAACCTTCGCGAGTATAGATACTTTTGTGAAGTTACGACAAAAATTATCGATCGAACCTTACCTTGAAACCAACAATATTAAAAATAGAAAGAGTCTACTACTAAAATAATTTACTTGTTTTAACCTATTAAACTAATATGTTTATAGAATATAATTGACTTCTATTTCGTTACTATAAAAGTATATTTGAATTTCACCTCTCATTCAAAGATTTTCCCGCGAGAAAACTCCTGTTTGTTTCCTTTGAGAAGATTCAAAAATTCCTTAACTCATATTGACTCTTTAAAATAATGATATAATGTTTTTAGCCTAATACACTCTTGCCTATGCAAATTCTTACCTACACTAGCGACCGCTCATGCTTTGCCTACCTAATAATTCATAATAAACCTTCTTCTTAAATAACTTTATAAAAAACCGCGTAAAAATCCGTTGTTAAGTTAATGATTTAAGACACAAGGACAGACAGACGGGAAGAATTCGTTCTCTACTTAACCTACCTATATTCTTTGTTCTGGCAACGCTCTACCCCAAATCACTGGTTTTGCAAAGACGCAACGAAAATTAGTCGCACTAAGAAATAAATTTCGGTCCCAATAGTATAATTTACGTCAAGTTGAATATTACTTCTGTATAATTGGACCCGTGACAACTATTAGTCACGTCAGAGACAAGCATACCATAGCCTCATTACCTCCCCTACGATTAGAATAGTCGCCTATTATCATATTCTGGCGTCTAGACGACATTATTGACACCTTCGATAAATTAGCTCTAAATAGGCGTGAGTTTCTGTATCATAAACGACACTTGGCATTGCGTTTGCGCATGTAGTGGACATCACACTATACAACATTTTATTAATAGCAATAAGTTTTGTGCTAATGGCTTCTTGCCGACTTTGTCGTCTAAACTGATTCATTCACCTATTATTATTAATTTTAGTAGAATGATAAAGATATAGATTCTAGTAGAAAATTGAAGATTTTTTAATAAATCCAGAACTTAACTAACAATACAGATACGTTATGTCTAGAACTTAATTCTAACTTATTTACTAATTATATACAAAATAAATAAAGTGGCCAAGTGCGAGTCGGACTCGCCCATGTAGGCTTCCGCAGCAATTGTTTATATGAAATAGTTTGACGTATTATAAAAAAACTACTGAATAGATTTCGTTCAAACCAATTTTCGTTGTTAGTTTTTATAGTTATGTACAATATATATTTTTTCTAGATTTATCATCCTCTTATTTTATAAATTAGAGGGGGGGGACGGGACACTCTGTTTTCCACTTTGGAAGAGTCTCACGTCCAAACTATTAAGTTTAGAATTAAATGGTGTTAGAAACATTGTTATGATTTTTGAAGACCTATTCATAGATACCCCACACGTATGGGTTCGATTAAAAAAAAGTTTTTAAGTTTCAGTCCTATGTACGGGAACCCCCAAAAGTAATTTATGTTTTTTCAATTTTTTTATGAAATCTTACCAAATTTTAGCTTTATACCTCTTATAGTTTCGGAGAAAAACGGCTGTGACGTACGGACGGACGGACGGACATGACGAATCTATAAGGGTTCCGTTTTTGCCATTTGGCTACGGAACCCTAAAAATTACATTACATACTATCCTTAAGGTTATTGTACAAAAACTAATATAGAAAAAACAAAATTACAATGAAACAAACAAAAAAATACAACTTTATTGAAGGAGAAACATGAAAGGAAGGATAATAAATAATGTTTGTACCATAACATAAATACACACACTTAAATCGTTAAAAACAATTTTGCTCATTTAGTTTTACATCGATTCTGTGAAATAATGCCACCCTATGTCAAATTGATAAGATATCGACCGATATGATTTTATTATTCAAATACTTCACCAGCATAAATAAAGTGATCGTTTGAGGTCAATAGGCGATGCAATATTCATGTATCATCTAATCTGAAGGATTGATGATTGCGCTACTGTAGATACGGTTACATAAATTAATATAAATATTTATGTAGATACATAATGTAAAAATAGCAAGCGAAGCTGTCGGCGGGTCGCCTAGTAAAAATTTAATATATCGCCTCTACACCTGACATTTTATTCCGTTTTTGTTTAATTGTTGTACTTGTAAGGCATACTTTTAATTTATTTGCTAAAAAGAAACGTCAGAAAGCCGATACTCTTTGAATCAAGCTTAAAGGTAGTCATAAACTTACGGTTTAACAGTTAATACGACAAAAACATGCAAGTTTTTTTATCACTTTTAATTGTTATCATGCGTAGTATTGGAATGATGATCTTATTACTTATAAATATTTTAGGTTAAAAAGGGGTTAATTAAAGGTTTATGCTGTGTAAGAATTTACGTTAATTAATTAATGGCAAAACCATTAATTAAATATCATGTCAGGTTAGACCTTACTACAGGGCTAGTTGTATTTTTTTTTGAGGTATTTATTTATTTATAGTTAATATATTTAACGACGACGTAATTATCGCATGCGAAAATGTTGGCGGATCGGCTAGTTAAAAAATTAAAATATATTAATCTGTAAAATAAATTAATAGTCTTTTACAAAAATCCACTTCAGTAAACTCAGCCATTACTCAAATTAATCCAACAAAAGTCCAAAAATAGTGCGAAATATTATATTAGACACATTCCTTATTAATTTTCACGTATTTTCCTTTAACTATTTATTTAATAGCATCTGTATAACTGTGTGTGTCACGCATACATGTACCTACATTATTATTACTTACACAAGCAAACAAATACATAAATATACATAAAGCGACACGTGGTTCGTATAACTGTGACTTGGCAGTTGCATTGGTATCATCCATGAATGAAATGTCACTTACGCCATTTTCAACTTACAGAAATCAAGAATCTAAACTGAAGTAAATAAGATATAATTTTGTATATCAGTTTTATGAAATGGTAGGAAGCTAATGCAAGACATTGAAGATAGATATACTTAGGTTGGTAGTGACATTAATTTGCTATTTAAATATCGAATGCAACAATGTAGCGTATGATCTTGTTGCTATTCAGCATTACTTCCTCAATTTGAATTAATGAAATATGTGACTGTTTACATAATAATATCTTACCTTTGTTTATTTTGTTAATTTGTTTTATTTGATTATTTTGTTGACTTGACTGTATTAGACTGCGTAGTAGATTAATTTCCTTTAGGTATTATTGGCATCTCGTATTTAAATTCTGTCATTATGTAGGTTAATTTAAAATAGTAACTAAAATAGTAACTAAGTACTAAATGTTTTTTAAGTATACTGAAATAAATATTCTTATTCTTATTATTCATTGAAATTAGTATGGCACGCGATAAATCAAGGTTAATTTTATTACTTTTGACGAAAACAAATTAAAAATACGAATGTGGCTTAACATGTAAAACAGTCTAGTTAACATTATTTCCATGGTTAATTAAACTAGTCTCAATAACAGCTGGTCCGATTTGAAAAATATTTTAGTGTTGGATAGTTGGATATACATTTATCGAGGCAGGCTATAGGCTATGTTATTTACCTAAAGTAAATGTAAAAAACGTAATAAAACGCAAGCGAAGCTGTCAGCGGGTTGGCTAGTTTTTTATATTATATACCTACATTTATACGGATTAATTTACATACAAGTAGGTAAATTATTATAAGTACCTACATATAAACCTTGAAATTACTAAGTGTATATAAATTGTAAAGGAAATTACTTGATCCTCACCTTTCATAACCTCTTTGAACCAATTGAGTTTGTAGCATTATATAATAAGGAAGTTTTTACATAAATTATGTAAACCATATTCATTAACCGACTTCATATTCATCATCATAGTAGCACATATAACATCCAACTATATAGGCACAAGTCTCCCCTTTATAACCTATTATAGGCTAGCTAGAGGGATTGGTAATCGCAGGACCGACTTCCAAACAAGAAGTGACACCAAAGTCGTGGTAAAAAAAAATAATAATCTAGGAGAAAACAGGGAAATACTTCTTCTCCTACTAATAAGCAGTATTCAACCTTTCACTTTTTTTCAATAGAAAAGTATATCAGAATTTTAGCACCCGTAACACAAGCTTCGAGCTTACCACGTGGCTAGATGTCGCTATGTGAATTTTCCAACAATATTTATTTATTATGTAGGTACAGATTTTCGCGTCTATGATAAGGTGTGATATTAGTAAGGAAGGTGTTATGTAGTCATATCCGCAAGCTATCACCATTCTATTATTTCATTCCAATTCTTTCACTATTTATACCTCGATTTTTAAGTGATTTTATGTTTGTATGCACTTTTAGCCTATAACACAGGTTTTAACCTAGTTTAGGCACTTGTTTTATTTAAGAATTAAATTATCATGTTATTATACCATAATCTATAGCACTAAGAATTTGAACAAATTATTTTATTTATTTATTTATTATTCTATTATATATCAGAACATTATGCAACAATTTTATCCTTCTTACGTGATAAATACTGCCGCATTACGTTAAAGAAATCAAAGAACTATAATTATTTAATAATCTGTAATAAGTGGCGACGTATTTTTCTCGTGTTTTTATTTTAATTGATTTAACAATTTATTACTACAAAGTAATGGTACAAAATGCTATAAGGCATTATCTACCAACCAACCTTGTACTTTAGTTATGTCATGTTATAAGGAGTGTAGAGTTATATAGCAGGGTCAAAGATACCACCTACTTTACCTTTTCATGTCTATAGTCATCAGAACTGACCTCAAATTCCTCGGATTCGTTTTCTCCAGAGCTACAAATTAAATTTAAATCAAAAAAATACATTGTAATTTAAAATTATAGAATAGAAGATGCTTCACATCGCAATTATTGATTAATTGATGTTTTATCATCACGCAATGTTACCACTTGCATTGTTAAGGTTTAATGAGCCAATAGACTTTATTCCTTTGCTTACTGATGAAACGATAAAATTTGGATACTGTAGGTACTATTTTAATTTATTTAATAGCCACACAAAACACATGACATATAAATAAAATATAACAGTATGAGCTACGTTGAAATATACAACTAAATGTGAGCAAACGAAAATAGTTTTACATAATATAAACTACGTGACCAATATTATTATTTCACTTTCAAAATTTTCGTGAGTTATACTATTCATTATGTACAACGGGAATTACTCACGTATTTACATAGGAGTTAAACAACTCTCGACGTTTCGACCACATCAAGAGTAGTCTTTATCAGGAGGAGTGAGCGTCCCGCCGAGCTCCGTCTCCTCTCAGGTCGCGCGCGCGGTTCTCACCCGCGGTCGAGAGTTGTTTAACTCCTATGTAAATACGTGAGTAATTCCCGTTGTACATAATGAATAATATTATTATTATTTCAATATCTAGCATTAAACATTTTTTATCCCACTACAAGATACAGGTCTTTTCTGGAAGCTGGCAACACAGAACAGTAATGCCTATTGTCTTCAGGTTCTACGGAATATTTTGTGTACAGCACATCTCAAAGCGTGCGATAGCGGTCAGCAAATTTCACAGACTATTTTTATTATCTAATATTAAATTAAATTAAATTATACTGTATATAATATTATATTAGTAACTTTACATTTGCGCAACAACTAATTATATTTACATGCGAATTCAGCGATTTGTTTTAAAATTTCATACAAACCACTGCCCACGCCATAATGTAACAAATCTATAATGAACGAATGAATGAACAATTCAAAAACCGATCTCAATTTCAAAATCGGAACGGTGTTTCCAGCGCGGTGGGTGGTGCACCAATGGCGGACGTACGAGCGATCGTTGTTTTCGCTGCTGGAGCTTGAGGCGCGGAAGAGTTATTCGTACTCAATGTGCTGCTCGCCGCGCTACGTGCTGGCGCCTGAGTACCAGCACATGCTGCCGATGCCGCTGCCGCTGACGACGCAGCGGCCCTCGCCGCCGCCAGCGCACCTCTAGCGAAGCGACGCGCCGCGACAGGTACGCACTACATACTAGTCATAGTCATCATCATTTATTTATATAGTTTGCATAATACACATTTTAGACAAAATAATGAATAAAAATGTCATATACGTGCTAAAAATTTTAAAAATAAAATTCAAGACTCATAATGTCCTAAGTAATACTTACTTAAATGATACATTATATTCCCTGAAGGCCATGTCTAGAAAGAGAGAGAATTCTTTATAAAATTACAAGATCTAGCTACCACAATCGAGAGTTGGGTATAGGATATTTTTGGGCGTCTCATCAAAACGAAGCTACTCACGAAAAATTAGCTTGATAGTAATCAAGTGCTAACCATGTTCCACGGATCCCAGACTAAACGTAATCTTGGTCTACGAGTAGGAGAGAATTCGTCGCGAATTAGGCGTACCTTGCACCCCTCTTTGGGTCACCTTTGGGTTAGGAATTTGGGTTAGGGGTGCGAGGTACTGGGCGTCAATACATCGCGTCCACAAGCATCGCGCGTAAATCACGTTCACTACGCCGGAATATTCGCGCGTTTTTCGCACGTGTTGCGCACGAATCGAAATAGGCCACCTTGTTAGCGTCCAGTTTAACGCGCGAATTCAATGAAAGAAAAATAATATTATTGAGTCAACAAAATTAATAAACAAATAAATTATTGTAATAAGTGTATACTAACATTACAACTAAAGATATGTGTTTAATAAGTGTGACCTTTCGAGCCTATTATATTCCTGTAATTGATCATGTTATGTTTGTGGAATTAAAAAACTTTTCTTAGGGTCCATAAATTGCTCATCGTCGGAAGGTGTAGGGATACTCATTGCCAGTGCATTGTACGTAAGCAAATGAACACCTCATTACACGTAAGAGCCGTGTTGGCTAAGTGGGAGCACACTCGACTTTCAATCCGAAGGTCTTGAGTAGGTAGGTAGGCAAACATTGTAAGGAAACCGACATGTTCTGAGAACTTTGAAAGCACTTTGAAAGTCATGTATTTTGAAAGCTCGCGGTCAAGTTATTACATAAAAAAGAATAATAACAATATAACGTTTGTTTACGTAATATTTTGCCAGGTAGCAAACCCATTCTAAAGATAGCGATCAAATTTAAATTAAAACCATGAAACGCCTAGCAAGCTTCCTACCATACGCTCACATAAAACCACCGGTGCAATATACACCTATCTCGTATTTTCACGCTCGTAAACCCGCGCGAAAAGGAGACGGAGAAATTTTATTACACCCCGTCGCTTTTCGCAACAAAAAGTTTTATTGCTGGCCACTCGTAAAGTAAGTCTTACGGCGGCGGGAAATTAAATAAATTTTCCAATTCCTTATTCAAACAAACTCAATGTTATTTGGGACCAAAACGTTCATTCTCAAAAGTTAGTTATAAAACCATCATCATTGAGCATTTATAATAAGTCTTAAATTATACCGAATTTTTAATGTTAACTGTTTCACAATAGTTGGTCAAATATTTTGATAATTTTCTCTATTTGGATGTATTAGTATTAGGGCTGTTTCACAAATTGCAAGTAAATATACCTGATGTACTTTTGTAGATCCAATATCAATTAATTTATAATTTTCATGCGATTTTGTGGTGTAAAAAAGCCATGAACATTACTCACTCATCCAATGACCTACCACAACTGGAAACCTATTTGAAAATGGAACACGGGCACGACCGACCGACGAGACGAGACGCTCGTAAAAACGGAACCTTTAGTGATGTACCTTACACCAACCCAGTTTTATCGACAATATTATTGAAATAAACACAAGTGTCACGACAATTTTAGTGTTACCCTATCATAATGAGATCACTTTCAATAAAATTTTAGATTTATACGCAGGGTTACTTTGCGAAATGGACGAATGGTATCAGAGCACTAATACTAATCAGTTTCATACTTTATCGAAGTTCGTTTGCATAAACATGTTGTGCTCAACTGCTCGTTTGCAAGCTTGAATCAACAGTTGAGATATGGAGTATCAAAAGCATCTTTGTTGCATTCACAATTTTAGAATAATACCTACTTACAATCTTATATTCGATTGAGTAAGAGTCCAGAATATATTGAAGCCAATGCTATTTTATGACGCTCGTATTAATGCTGATAAAATAATTTAAAGAAAAAATATACAAAATTTTACTTTCAAAGGTTACTTAGTATAAATGCAACTAAAGTCTGAATTGTTAAGAAACAAACCGCGTTTGTTTCTAATTAAGTGTTGGTTACTTCATAAAAATCGATATGATTCTGGGCCGTGTGACGTCACTGGTCGACGCGTCGTCTGTGGATCATAAAACTTTTCGCGCGTAAACGTCGCCGTTGACATTGGCGGGCAGATGCAGCGATCCTTTGTGCACAGTCTAGTAACGTATTGATTTACATCGCATTTACGGCTTATGGTGGATGCGGAAAATTTTGTTATGGGTTTTTGTGGAGGTGAACGAACTTTGTCATTATAAAATGCTTTAAGCTCTGCATAAGCACCCCACTATTTACGAGTACGTTCCCACTGCTAAAAACACGGACTTCTCTATTGACGAGAGAGATAGGCCTTATTTCACCAAAATTTCTGGCAAAGTGCGTGTCGGTGAGTGTCACATTCCTTCGTTGGAGGACCAACCAAACTCCTCAAAGTTCTCTAAGATCATGTCGATTTCCTCGCGATGTTTTGCCTTCACAAGAAGCGCATGTCTTACACCTTTATTTCGGCATTACAATCTTTGAGTCCTATGTAAGTTTCCCAGAAACAATTAAATATAAAAAGTTACTGCGTAACACTGTAAAAATAAATTTCTTCCAAAGCCTTAGCAAACTCTCGCAGCACTATTTATCGATATCAAAATTTGTCATCGCCATTATTAATAAGCGATAGTATTTGAACAGAACGTGTTAGCTTAAACTGCGTCTTGAAATTGCTACTATAAAATTATTAGTCTTAAGACAGTTCAAGAGTTGGCATGTACAATATAGGGCGTAATAAAAGCGTCAACGAATATACCACTCAATACATTATCTCAATTCTAGAACATCGTAGTGCTAGCTCCATAAAACCTAGCCAGACATTCATCCACTGCGCCCGTCTTCGCTCGTAAAACGTACCTAAATAAGCTATAAAATATTGTCTGCGTATTTAAATTTATCTATAGTGCTTTAGACAGGTTAAATAGAAAACTTCGATGAAACACATCACAGCTTATTTTGTTATTTTCATTTTGTACTTTTGTGGAAACTATAAATTACAACCTACCCGATATCAAATAAATGTGGCCAACATTCGTACACTGGTACAATCCTTCAAGCTTTAATGTATTTATGTTATTCCACACTGGCCTTCAGTCCAATCTCCTTAATAATTGGCCGTAAACATATTTTACGGTCGTTTGTAATTTATCATAAAGAAATAACTCTTATAGTCGGAAGCAGCTTTACAACGCTTAATAGTAGGTTATACTGTAGCATTATTTTTCGTATTTCAAATTTCCAGACTTATCCACTGAACTTTTGAACTTTTCGAAACAAATTTAATGTTTTAATAAACATGCAAAAAAAAGGAAATGCTCCCAATTTTCCTTGCACGTTCTACATTGCCATCAAAGTGAAGTTTATTATTCTATTTATGTTGTTTATGTGTATATTCTAAGCTGCAGTCTCTCATAAACAACCAGGAGGACAAACTATGTATATCCTAAGCTGCATAAACAATGACAAATATATTTCACAGAAAAGCATCGAAACCATACTGATTGCATTCTTCATCACAAAATAGATTTAGCGAATGTAATTGCCCACTAAAATGCACAGAATTAGCATCACGACATCCTTTGACACATCGCTATCTCTCGCTTTGTTCATTATGAATGACAGGGTGTAAAAATATGCTTTGTGATGAAGTTTTACTGGCATTGCAAGATGACATAAAGGAGTTATGTTTTATTACGGTTTGCGGGTGGTAAATCTTGTTCGCTGTCAGGTTATTTCTTCAACTGTCAAGTTGTGTAAAAGTCACCGTGCAATTTCATTCAAAGCCTCGGTCAAATATCTTGAACTAACGACACTTCAGTTGACATTAAGAAACATTTCCAAGGTTTATTTTCTCAAGCAAAAGTTGCCCTAAATCATAAACATGGTTTTATTGGTCAGTTTATTTAGAAACTGGATTTTTTTAAAGAAAATTAGACGCGGATAGTTAAAATGGTGAAGTCTATCAATAACCATTCTTCCTTCACGAATTCTACTTCAAATCCGTTCTTTTTTCAAAAACAAATGCCAGACAGAAAAGAGGTTTCTACTTAATTCAGATCGTAAACCTTCATTTCCTATGCAAGTTTTGAGAAACTATTATTATTTTAGCGGTAAAGTCTGGCCATAAAACCTGCAGGTATATAGTAAGGAACCCGACGATTCTCGAAAATCCTGGCAATAAGCACTTTATGACCCCTAAACGTGAAACTACTTCTCTACATAGATAGATTTTGATTAAATTGTTTCATGGAAGAAGTCCATAGGATGAAGTGAATGGCTAGGTCATATGTGTTTTCCTTATTATTATTTAGTAAAGTGCGACGCATGGCGTGGAAGTTAGAGAGATTGTTAATCAGTGAAAGTAGAGCGGTATAATATACACTGTTATTAATTGTTTACTAGATCCGGTCCTGCGGCTTTACCTGTTTATTAAATTATTTTAGTAAATTACTGAAATCGGTGTTCTTATCTACGAATTATAATTAAAATACATGTAGAGAATTGGTACAACAATTTGTTTCAAAAATGAAATAAAAATCTACATAAGAGAATTCTTGATTTTATGATACCTACCGGTGTTTTTATCTACGAGTAGTAAAATGTAACAACAATTATTTCCCAAATAAAATAAAAATAAATAATTGCATTTACTCAGCTGTTATCCTTGGGCTGTGGCAATGTTTACCAATAAGTCTTAGAATGGAGGCAGCAAAATGTCTCCATTGGTAATAGTTTCCATTTATCTAGTTGAGGATACAATAACTAGGAAATGATACTTGATAAATTCCGTTTTAGTAAACATGAAGTGAGCTCGTAAAGGTTAGCCGAAGTCCGGGAAGTTCTACTCTAGAAAACTAATTCGATAATATCGTAAAAGTGACAGTATCTACTATAAACCAGTACTAATACTTACATATTCGACGACCTATGTGCCGTAGCAGTCGAAGGTGTGCCTGCGATGCATGAGTATGCGGGTTCGTTGCCCGTGACGAAAATTTGTACAATCTGCAAATATTTGTTTCGAGTGTTCTGGGTAACATAATGTAACCCTTTATATATTAAATTCAATGACACTTTTCGTTGTTATTTATAACTTAAGAACAACTGGGCCGATTTACATGCTTTTGGTTTTTAAATAGTCGTAGTAGCCCAGGAAGGTATAAAATGTGAGAAACCTTGGTAATAAAGCGGACGAAGCCGCGGGCAGAGAGAACATAGTAAAACATCATTATTCTTATTCCTCGGCTGTTTAAGAAGTTCTAAACAGTTTATTTGATAACGTTTAAGTGCTTTTTGTTGTTTTAGTGGGCAACACTAAACCCGTATAGAATAGCAAGCTCTACCAGTGTTCTAAAGTCAACACGACCTTATCTATGGTTTATTAGTACAGTCAGCATGAATATAACTTAAAGGAAATATCCGTTGCCTTTGATATTTCAAATCGTTATTATTTTGATGTTACTTTATTGATCTGCGTTCTAAATCTATTGAGGCTTAATGTTATGAATGTGTGTGCTTTCATCAAAATAAAGCCGATTAATAATGTAAACATGTGTCAAGCAGAAGTGGTTACGGAAACCTTGATAATAACGTAATTTAATTCTTCAATTAAAATATTGTAGAATTTATGGAATTTAATATACTTTATTGCACACCACAAAACAGAAACACGCAATACAAACTTTAAGCATTTGGAGTAGGTACAGAGGACGGCCTTATCGCTGTGAGCGATATCTTCCAGGCAACCTATGTATGGACTGGACAATTATAAAGATATAGAAAGTGGTGTTAAAGAAAGAATTCTTTTTTTTTTTAATTAAGTATTTTATTCCTTAAAACCCCCAATGGATATGGTTTTCAATAATAACGCATGCAGTTAAAATTAAATCATAATAAACCATAAAAACTATAAAACAAAATATGGTTAGCAGTGTCGTTATTAAAATTAAAATTATTGCAATCGCCAAGCCGTCTGGTAACCATATAATAGTGATTATACCAGTCCTCCCAAAAACTTTCATTGAAGTTTATTGAGAAGACCTATTCTCAGAGTGGGACGAAATATCGGTCGTTATGATGGATTTGTACAAAAACACAAGCAATGAGCACATCGGTAAGAACTAACCCGTTTCGACAATTTTCAACCGGATTCTTTGTATCGAGTCGATGAGGTGGATCGCTTTAAAAAATCGCGCCGAAATGGCATTCCGCTACCGTATTGGGAGGCCGCTGTCTCAGTGCAACAATGTTGCAAAGTGCTTAGGCCATAAGCGAAGAGCGGTTTAATTTTTTCTTAATTGCTAAGGTCCACAATATTCTGTATTTTTTATCGCTCTTACTGCTGAAGATTTAAAGATTTATTTCCATAGAATTCTAATCACTTGCACAAGTCAATAAATAATAATTAATTAATACAATACATTAAAATGAGGTTTTTATTCATACAATTTAGTAGTCTCGGTATGAGCTCAGTCAGTGATTTAATTCCTGTTTTTTTAATAGTGTATAATGTGGTAATATCATACTTACTATTCCCCCGCATTCACCCGATGATGATGACTGCTTTCGAACTGTGTTTACATAAACCGCTATCTCTTATGCCTTGCGTCTCCATCGACGCTCAGTAGCACTTCGTAATGAGTTTCAACAGGTGCCCATTTCTACTTGCGTGCAGTTAGCAAGAGTTCTATAGACTTAATAGTCCGAGAGCTGGCATTAATTTTAACTAGGTATTGGATGCAAGCTGAAAAGTTGTCCCGCACCTCTGTGGCGCGGCGGGCGAAGGTCCGCCTGCGACGCAAGAAGTTTCGGGTTCAATTCCCGCCTCGGGAAAAAAAATTACCTACGATCTGGAAATATTATTTCCGAGTGTCTGGGGTTTATAAATGTATAATAAAAAATATCTATCCATGTATGTAATATTATATTAAGTAGGTACTAGCGGTGCCCGGTTACTCATCAGCACAGGTCACAGTTTAGTGTATAATATAATTGGAGTATAATAGGAGAGGTGCGAGTCAGTTTTGCAACTTGCCCCAAATAATAAATAAAAATTAATGCCAGCTCTCGGGCTACTAAATACTTGCGTGCAGTTAGCAAAAGATCTATAGCCATAATGTCTCGTTCTTAAAGTTCTTTCATAAAAACATGCTTTTTGCTTCTGCTATGCGTCTTTACGTGTAATATTGTCATTATCGGCGAATTAACGCGTATAAATAATTTTTTTCCTTTGAATTTCAGATACAATTTAAGTCATGTTTAAACGTAATTATTGCTCGCACTTGGTTTCACAAAAAACAATGCAATGCTAGTTGAATCCCGACCATAAGCCCGTATTGTAGGTCTACGCATTTTGTTACCATACAACGGTTTCATTCATTCGTTCCCACTTGTGGGACACAGGGACTTTTCTCTTGACGAGAGAGATTAGGCCTTAATTCACCTTACTGGCCTAGTGCGGGTTGGTGAATATCACATACACGTCCTTAAAGCTCTTTAAAGTTTTTTCAAAACATGCCGCTTTCTTCACGATGTTTTCATCACCGTTAAAGCACGTATTTTTAAAGCGCGCATACTTTTTCTGTATTCCTTGCGCCTTAAGCCCACTAACAAAATTAATAGACAGGTGGATTGAGGATAGCCTCGTTAATTACGAACAACCTCCTAATTATACCTTTAGAAGTTTAGATAATTAGTATCTTGTTCCTGCCTGGAGTATAAACCAGTTTCTCCAAGAACCCTGGTTTTGAACTCGGGCAACAACGAAGTGTTTGGCTTGTGCCTTGTCTATGTTAGATCGAATAGGTAACCCTGTGCCGAAAGCACAGGGTTAGGGGAAAATTATCTAGAATTATTTATAAATGATGATGTATAAGTAGTAGGTAATTTACATAGACGAGTTATAAATTATTTATATATTATAGATATAGATACGTTATAGAGCGATAGATGCCCGAGATACGAACGGCCGACCCCTACCACATGACCAACTAAAATAGAACTGAAAATTGTAAATAACATTATAATATTCATTGACTTGTCCAAGTGATCATTAGGATTTTATTAAAAAGCAGTATATTGTACAGCACACAAAACGACGCCTCTGCCTATCTTATGGTAAAATAATAATAATCAATATACAGATAATAATTTTACTGTTTACAAAGGAAAACGTTTTTTTTTGCAGGAAAGTAACCATTATAAATGTAAACTAGTTCTAATGAAGTCACATTTCCGTCTCTAAGGGCCAAAACACACGCAAGGTGCGCCCCAACGTAACGCAATGCAATTTTTTGCGTAAAAACGAGCATTCCTACTATCCAACTTGTGTAACCATTTGATTATTTATTTGATTTATTACTTTATGAAGACGATATTGATATTGTTCGAAAATTAAATTGAGTTTTGAATGTTGGTGAACTCTTTTGTTGTTGAAAAGTCCTTAAACCAATTTAAATACACATCAGAGAATACAGGACCGAACAGCAATTGATCAATATAAAAGATATGTTATCATATCAATAATCATACATATCATATTATCGTAAATATCATCAAAATTGGTTAGTTTAACTATCCCCAAATAACGTATAGGTACTTCCTCTGCTAAAATGCGTACTTGTGGTCGTGTGTGGTATATATATGTGTTTTGTGTGAAATAAATAAAAAATAAATAAATCATACGATGTGCGACGCGGTGCGTTGCCGCAAAACGCTTGTGCGTATCGACCAAACACACTCATTCGTGCGATTATCGTCGAGTTGTCAATGCAATGAAGCGTTAACTAATTAATACTAACTACGCACATTCTTATTGAAAAATGCGTGCGGTCTAGCAGTTGAGGCTTAGAGCTTCCCTGAAGAAGGTTTCCTCTTGAAGGAAAACAGAAATGTCTGATATACGTTATCGTTATAGTTTACGTGAGTAATTCCCGATTTATTCAGAATGAATAAATAACTCGCGTTAGTTTCGTAACTACGCATAACTAACATTTCACCGTAAGACCACTTGTTTCCAAAGCGCACATATTTTTTCAGAGGTGCGTGTTGAATCCATGACCTTCCGATTTAAAGTCGAGTCTTTCTTCCATTTAGCCAACACGCGAATAAAAGCTGGTGCACGGTAAAGGCCTGTAGATTTCGACGTGAACAATTGGATGTGTACAGATCCCTACAAGGAGGCTCAAGTCCAGCAGCTCATTAAGCCAAAAATAAATGGCTTATTATGGCTTATTTGCTCTTGGAATCGATTAAAAAGTGTAAATGGCCCTGTTAACTGTCGTACAGTAAATTATAGTTGTCTCGTGACTTATACATCGGCGTTGTTTATACTACAGTACAAGATCATTGAATAAAGAAAAGTTTTATGATAAGTTAAAGATAAGTTTTTACCTTAATCGTTATTGATGACGGAATAAATCTGTATTTTTATATTGGTTTCACAACTTTTGTTTGATGTGCCGTGTTGACCAAATGAGCACACTCGACTTTCATTCCAACCAAAGGCCGTGGGTTCAAATCCCACATGCACACCTCTGGATTTTACTCCTTGAAAAAATTATTTGCGCTTTAAAAACACGTGCTCTTACGGTGAAGGCTGATAACTTTAAAAAGTTTGAATTACATATGTCATTCACCAACCCGCACTTGGCCAGCGTGGTGAATCCAGGGCTAATCTCTCTCGTCAAGAGACTAGTCCTCGTATCCCAGCAGTGGGAAGATGATGATGAAGGTTCTAACTAAGCGGTACGGTTATACGACTCCTCCAATATATTATTGGAATCCATAGGAAAACTCTTTAGCCCAATAGTGTGACGTTATGTATCCGTTTAGATCCACTTTATGTAGAAATACTAGTTGAAAAGATTCTTTTCAGAATGATTGATGGTTTTGACACAGCTGTCCGACACGCTATTAATAACTCAATGAATAAGTGCTATTTTATGAGTAACGCGATGTTCGTGCTTAAACCAGGTCCGCGCGAGTTTTATACCTTTTTTATTACTAACCGTGATCAATCGGCCGTAGATCGTCTGTCACTTAACATTATAAGGTGCAATGATGTTCATCATGAATGTCCATTCGTGTGTTCAGAGGTAGGTGATAAGTTAAATGATAAAAGTTAGTTAATAATAAATAGTTGTATTTTGCTAGACAATTCACACATCAACAAAAACGTCCCGGACGAATGTGGACTAAATCCATCCAGCTCCGCGGTAAACTTGTTCGTAGGTACCTACCTATTATGACTAGACTATTACCATGTTTAAATTTGAAAGACCTATTTTAATAGAATTTACTAATTATTTTATAAGTTGTTACCTATTTACGTAGACGAGTTATAAATGATTTAAGTTTTTTTGACGTGTCCATGTAAATCATTGTGTTTCTATGGAAACAATATAAATAATGGAATAAAGTTTTTGACTTTGGATCATAAAGTGAAACATCTTGATCGATATACTATACCATTCTACATCCTCAAGGAGCTACACATATTAAAAAGTATTAAAAATAAGCGATAAAACAGGAACAATGACGTACTTTGTACAATGTCCTCCATTCATCACCAGCCATGTTTACGGCCGTTTATAATCTCTGTACCTCAGTTTATGATTAGTGATGTATCTTTTTCTACGGTAGGCAATATAATGTATGTTACTCTTTGTGTAGATTTTAGAGTTCCCTCGTCCTAAATGGATACGGCTTTAGCAGTTTATTTCTCAAAAAATATCTATATCTATCTGATATCTTAATACAATACTATCAATAAATATACATTTATATCGATCTATATACATTATGTAGTTCTTATTGTATTAAGGTTATCAGATATCTAGTAGGTAAGTGTTCTGTACAATCGAAAAGTTAATTAAAATAAAAAACCCGTATAACTGCCGTATAAGCTTCGAGCTCACCAAGTGGCTACATGTCGCTGTGTGAATTCTCCAGCAATATTTATTTTATTTATTATTCATAGCAATTATCTCACCCTTCACAAATTAACTGAACACCTTTTCTCAAAGGTCAAAACAGGACTGCAAAACCCAATATTTTTTATATTAAATTGACCAAAAGACTTCTCACAAACATAATAACACAAAAACTAATAAAAGTCGCATGTATCAAAAACGTCGCGCGGGCCCTATTCTCAAAGCACTCGTAATTAAGTCGCTAACTCGTTGTCGTGATATGATTTACGACGAGGGACAAATCTCGAGTACAATATTTTATACGTGTCCGGTCGTTAAAACCACTTTTCGAGTTGTGACAAAGAAAAACTTAGTTGACAGACTCCGCGGGTGGTACAGAGTTGGTGACAGAATAAGTGTTTTGATCTTTACAGATAAGTTTCTAGTTATTGAAGTTGTACGGTGCGCAATTAAAGACTTAAATTATAACAATTTGACGACCTCTGTGGCGCAGCGGGCGAAGGTCTGGCTGCGACGCAAGAGGTTGCAAATTCGATTATCGCCTCGGGGCAAAAATTTATAGGATTTGCAAATATTTGTTTCGAGTGTCTGTGTGTTATATATGTTTAATAAATGTATATATCTATGTATGTTTATAAACATAGGTATTGTAACTTGACCTAATTAGTGTTATTTCAAAATTCAATCAAACCATCTTTGCTTACATTTGACAGGCATTTGAATAGTACGGAACATTATGTCAGCCAAATGTATGTTTTCATTCGAACGAGCCGAGTTTTGAAATGAAGCAAAATTGTATCACAACTAAAATACTTAGGTTTGTACCAAGTATCTATTAAAAACATTATTTCAACATCTTAACTATCCATGATCTGTAACATGAATACAGATTGAATACAGATTTTTATTGTTATAATATTACGTCTGCTGTGTTCCAAAGGTACAAATTTCACATCAAGATTTTCGTCTTGAAAAAATATATTATGTTAGATTTAAACACGTACTTTAACGGTGAAGACAAACATCTGAAAACATAGAGTTATTCACCAACCCCAACTTCAGGTTTAAGAGACTTTATTCTCATTATAAAGAACTAGCTTTCGCCCGCGCGTTCGCCCGCGTGGAAATAAAAAGTAGCCTATGTTCTGTCTCAGGGTTGTCTGTACCAAATTTCATCAAAATCGGTTGAGAGGTTTAGGCGGGAAAGCGTAACAGACAGAGTTACTTTCGCATTTATAATATTAGTAAGGATTTACTATTCGCTTACAAATGAAAACTTACAAACTAACATGCAAGTAAATTCGCAAACACTAACATAAATTTACCTAGTTATTCATAAAATTGATATGTTATGTTTTGTTAACATGGATTGGTTCATTTTGTTTAATTTCGCAATTTCTTTACAATTCGGCCAGTGTAGGCTTAATCGCTCTCGTCAAGAACAAGGAAAAATCCCAAAAACCTTTGATCCGTTCAGCGTTTAGCAACACTGGTACACTTTAACGGCTGTAGTTATATTATTAAACTCAAATAGCACTCGCAGGCCGGATACAGCCGAACAACAAGATCCTAAATCAAATGGAAACGCACAAAACCTGCACATGTTCTGTATTATAATTAGCTTGGCTTTTGAACGGAGAACATTGGTCGGTTATAATATAATTGTGGTTGAACATTCAAGGGTTAAAATTCATTTAATTTTGCAAAAGGGAAGTTCTTTTTATTTATCATACTTGTTACTAACTAGGTATCTTTTAAAGTAACTATGTAGTTATCTTTATTAATAAAATATATTGTTGGACAATTAACACAACATCTAGCCCCGCGGTAAGGTCGCTTCTCAAGTCACACTTTGTCCCGTGGCAGGAATCGAACCCTCGCATCAACTTACTATTTTCGTATGTCAAAACGTATTCACATATTGAATTCAAATGTATTTGAATACGTTTTGACATCGTTTTTCATCTTGTGATTTTATTATAGTGTTTTAATTTTTAATTCTTAAATAATTCACTTGGACAAGTCAATTTATAGTATGCTTAAATTAAACAAAAAATAACACACGTCGACAGATAGATGCACATTAAAGACCTTGTTTTATATTACAGAGACGATTAATTCGATCTCACAGTTATTAACACATAAAATGTTGAGAATTTGTTATAAGTTACTGTAATTGGTATTTTTACATACCCACTGCTGGCTCACAGGGACTTCTCTCTTGACAAGAGAGATTTGGCCTTTATTGACCACGCTGGCCAAGTGCGGGTTGGTGAATGACACTTGTCCTTAAAGTTTTTTTAAGTTTTTAGACCATGCCGTTTTTCTTACGATGTTTGACTTTACCGTTAGAGCGCGTGTTTTCAAAGCGGACATATTTTTTATGAAGAAGAAAAATCCAGAGGTTTGAACCCACGACCCTCGGAATGAAAGTCCAGTGTGCTCCCACTTAGGCAACACGGCTCTTAATTAACCTTCGGGAAGATATAAAGAGGTACTATTCTCCGCTGTCACCACACGGTTCATATATTTCATACGGCTGTTAGTAAATTCTAACGAGTACATTAACCATGAATGAACAATGTTGGTTGCCACAAGTACCTTAGTTTGTTTTGGTTAGGGTCACAGATTAAATAATATCGCCAGAAAATATTGTTTGAGCTTTGCAGGTATAGGGTGCATTGAAAGGGCTATTGATATTAAGCTTGCAACAAAAATATAATTATTACTCAGGTTTTCAAACTACATAAGTACATTATTAAAAATTACTTACAACTGTGAAAAGCTGTTTCGCAGCGTCGGTCGGATGTTGGTTCGGCTAATAATTGGTTAAATAGTCCCAAATTGTAATTGGTTTAATTTTAGTGTCCGCCGCTCTGGTTTAAATCGCGTAAGTATTTTATGTTAATACTCGTATTTGTAGTGCTGAACTATTTTAATACTAGATGAAAACCCGGCTTCGCTCGGGTGAAATTTGACGAAATTCTCCATAATCCGAATTTTGCGGATAAATGTTGTCGACTCAAAATATTTTTTTTTAATGTTCTGTTATTCATATAAGGTTTCGATCGAGTCTACCGTACCCCTTGACGAAATTATTAATTTTAATATATATATATATCGTCTAATCTAGCATACCTAGACTTAATCGAGTCTCCCAACGGGTTGGTCTCAAGATGAACATGGATAAGACGAAAGTCATGTCCAATGTTCATGTAGAGCCTTCCCCTGTTATGGTTGAGAACTCGGCTCTCGAAGTTGTTGACGCGTATGTATACCTAGGACAGACAGTCCAATTAGGTAGGTCCAACTTTGAGAAAGAGGTCACTCGTCGAATCCAACTCGGATGGGCAGCTTTCGGGAAGCTACGCAACGTCTTTTCGTCCAAAATACCTCAGTGCCTCAAGACGAAAGTGTACAATCAGTGTGTGTTGCCAGTGATGACTTACGGATCCGAAACGTGGTGCTTCACTATCGGCCTCAAAAACAGGCTCAGAGTCGCTCAAAGAGCTATTTAGAGGGCTATGCTCGGGGTTTCTCTACGTGATCGAATCAGAAACGAGGAGATACGTAGACGAACGTCACCGACATAGCCCAGCGGATTAGCTCTTTGAAGTGGCAATGGGCTGGCCATATAGCGAGGAGAACGGATGGCCGATGGGGCCGAAAAGTTCTCGAGTGGAGACCACGGATCGGCAAGCGTCGGACGTCCACCAACAAGGTGGACAGATGATCTTATCAAAGCTGCCGGTTCACGGTGGATGCAAGTTGCATCCGACCGGAATAACTGGAAGTCATATAGGGAGGCCTATGTCCAGCAGTGGACGTCCAACGGCTGAAATGATGATGATGATGAATCTAGCATATAAAATACTACCTATGCAATTTACGTCAATTTGAACAATTATCATTCTACGCAAAGTGATTCTCTCATTAACTCTAAGGTGACTTTTAATTCTAGTACAGTTATGTGGTGCTATGTGAAATGGTCAGTTTAATTAACATAATATTATACATATATTCATACATTTTGCTGGATAATTCGCACAACAACATTATAGCACCGTGGTAAGCTCGAAGCTTGTGTGACAGGTGCTAGATTTCTGATATGCATAGGTATGTATAGTAAAACTATTCTAAAAATGAACTCCCCTCCACAAAACCGTGATGATTTCAACGTGTGAGAGGAAAAACAGAAAAACAGAATACACAGAAAAAAAAAATACAGAATTCGGTGGAGGGGCGTTCATTTTAGAAATGGTTTTACTATACCTATATTATGTAGGTACAAAACATAATAAACATAAGTACATAGATATTTTTTATCATCATATAACACCTAGACTCTCGGAACAAATATTTGCAGATCGTACACATTACACATTTTAGTCCTTATGCGGGAATTGAATCTGCAACCTCTTGCGTCGCAGGCGATGATTTAATTTAAACGATGTTCATGAGAGTGCGCTGACTCCGCTACTCAGACGCTACTCAGATGTTTACTTTTGCAATCATGTCTCAAATATACACTAATCATATATTTTTCTGCTCCTGTAAAGTTATATTTTTTAAACGTTGTAGGTGAACCGCGGTTTTCCCTAGTAATAACCTATTATCTAAAGATCTCTGTAATCTAGTACACCCTGTACATATGATGTAAGAGCGCGGGCAGACTGCGCGTGAGCATAGCGTAAACAACGCGCCGCCTTGCGGACTTGTATCAGCTATTGTTTTATTGTTCCTGCGTGCTGGACGGGAGAGCCATCGTTTATTTATTTATTTAGACCACCAAGATTTTGTAGAAAAGCTTTGTTGTAGATTAGTTTCCATTTATATATTATATTTTAGCATATGTACCCTCTCCTTAATAGCCGTGGCTAGTAAGGAGGTGGGTACAATACACGCCGCGCTGAATTGATTTTATCTCTCACGTCCTTCGGCATGAAAGTCGAGTGTGCTCCCACTTAGCCAACACGGCTCTTACCTGTTTTAAGACTTTTAATGGGTCGTAAAAAATTATATCATAACGACCGTAATATGGGTCGTTATGATATAAATTTTTAAACTACCTATCATGGTTTTTAACTATATTTAAACATGAAATGGGTAACAGCTATGTACCATGATTTAATTTTTTTTGAGTATTTCGATATTTCGACACTGTTGCAAGCGCCATGTATGTCCGTGAAGACTCCAAAAACATTTAAATCATGGTACATAGCTGTTACCCATTTCATGTTTAAATATGGTCGTTCTGATGATGATGATATCATTCAGTACCTATCTACTTATCATTGTCCAACCCAGTCCCAATTCAAGTTAATCAGATAAATGATTAGGTGAAAGCTGATGTGTCACTGAAGATTCTAGCAGCTTCTGAACAAAATAACTGAAAAGTTTCATCTGCTCACCATTTTCTTCACAACCAATGCTCAGCGCGTTATGTCGGCAACAGTACTCAATGTTATCGTTTCCTTGGTCACCCTGTACTAATAATAACCAACAAATGCAGTTTTACGAGCAATAAACCACTTTGCAGAGACGACAACTAAATCACTACTAGACTTCATGAACTTATATTAGGTTTACTGTGTACCTGTAGGGTGACAATCCATAAAAAAATCAATTAACAAAAATGTATGTTAAAGTTCAAGTTTGTTTAATAATAACATTCGATTACAAGTCATTTAAGTCATTGAGTTTCCCGATATTTCGGCACAAGCGCCAACTTCACGGAAAAAAAACTTTTGAATCATGTTAATTATGTTAGGTATCCGTTTCGTGTTCTAATATTGTTAAAAACCATGATAGTTTAAAAAGTTATATCTTAAAATTCTATTACGATTTCACGAAATAGCTCATAAATCAAAATAACACCTTTATTCAGCTACTACAGTACCTTATTCAGCTTTTTTAACGCGTGAAAACTACAATAACGCCGGCAAAGCCGTAGGTAGTAGCTAGTATTTTATAAATCATTGTCGTCCTACATGCAGTGATTATCACAAAGTCTGCGTGCTATATAAAACAATGACAATTTATGCCCGTCGTAAAACCTGTGAGATCACCGTGAATAGGTTATAATGTTCGTCCTCAATTGAGGCCCTTTGGATCTTGTCCATTGCAAGTCTTATGCGTTATGCACTCGATAGTACCTTGGATCAATTACAGTTTTCCTACCTAAAGAAAATTCGGCTTGAGTGTTGAGCTATTTAATCGAATAATCAAATGCTAATCATACATTATAAATTTTAATTTTATAATTGGAATAGAAACTTTTTATGGTTACGGTATTACTTTTTTCTTTCTTTTATAAAAAGTAACGTAAAGAGAAATTATTCTCTATTCAAATTCTGACTAATGTGCCCACCCGCACTATATTTCAGTTCTATTTTTGAATACTATACTAATTCTAGTAAATGGAACGTCTCCCTACAGATATTATCAGAATTTCACACCAGTTTTCAGGGTAGGCCATTTATTTGTCTATCAATGAAATTCCATGTACGGTAAATCATAAATATCCTAATGTCTTGTTTACTCATCCCGGCGGTATTTTTTAGACTAAAAGCATATTTACGACCGAGACCGTAAATACTAACTGCTTATTAATCTACTTTAAAAGTGCCAATCAGGGCTCGCGCTCGTAAAACGGAATAAACCATTTAAAATTAAAGTCCAGGCTAAATTGCGAGAACTAAGTTTGAATTACGATTTTGCATCGCTGTTCTAAGTTTTATTTTATTTTGCCTGAGGTTTTATAGGCCATTCTTATACTTAATAATATGCAAAGAGCTGTTTGTTCGTTGGTACACGTATAGGGAAAGTTGAACAAATGTTTTACTTAGAATAATGTGCCATTTAAGTATTCTGTTCGGAGTAGTATAGTTATTCTACGTGTTTTTTAAGGTTCTGTAGTTTATAAATATACTTTCACTGTTTCACTTGCGAAAGTTACCCCTATTTACGTTCCCACTGCTGGGACACAGGGACTTCTCCCTAGACTAGAGAGATTAGGCCTTAAGTCACCAGTCACCACGCTGCCCAAGTGCGGGTTGGTGAATGACACATTTCCTTCAAACTTTTCATAGAGCACGTGCTTTTAAAGCACGCATATTTTTTTAAAAAGAAATATCACAGGGGCTTGTTGGGGTTTGAATCCACGACCTTCGGAAAGAAAGTCGAGTCCAATACTCCATGATGTTGCTCCCACTTAACCCTTTTTGAATTACCTCAGGAAACGGGAAAATTATGCTTATTATCCTAATTCCCACTTTAAAAATCCACAGTACGAGATGACAACATCGTGTGAGCATTATTTTAATACCTACCTACTTATTAAACCTTATTTTGACTTTGTTCAAGTGCTGGATTACGATATATTTCGGATAATTATTTAAATGTGTTTTTGTAGATTACGTGTGCATGTTAATTTGACAGTCGTAAGACAATATGAACAACAATTTTTTTTAAATTTAAACTAGAAATCTAAAGAGTCTTATTTGTTACCAAAATAAGCGTGGTCAATTTGTTATATTCTCAATGTATTACCGAATGTTTAACCAATATTAAGGTATCCTAATCTTCCATTCAGTGACCGACCCGCTCTTGGCTAGCGTGGTGAATAAATGTCCAATCTGTTTCGTTAAGAGAACGTGTCCATCTGTGGTAACGTAAATAGGGTTGTTCATATTGTATCTGATTTATCCAAAACTCCTTACATCAAAATACTTTCCAACCATAACCTAATATTGATATAGAATTTAATCATGGAGTATTGGAAGTCCCGTAAACTAGGTTTAACATTTACGATGGGATCATTATAACCGTGCGTTCTGGGAATATTGTTAGTGCCCAATACGGTGGAAGCGAGATGCTAATTTCAGATCGTAGTTCTAACAAGGCGAGTTCAGTTCATTCATAAAAAACACAATATGAACAGAGTTTTAGAGAGAACCTAATGAAAATTTGGCAGAGATTGTGTCAAGAAAATTTACTACATCTTGAAACGGGTTAAACCTTTAGTAATCTTTTTAAAACTAAAACAATATAAAAGAATCTACATTAGATGTATGACTACTCCCTCTGTTGGATTGAATAGTTAATTTATCTAAATAAAAATGAATTTCTGTTCGTTTGTCTTGTGCTAAAACTCGAGAAGCAATTTAGAAACCGACACTCAAAATGGCATTCATTATTTCGATAATTAAACTCACACCATTCGTGAATAATGAATTTCAGTCACCTCTCAATCACCTTATTGTATCGTAATGAGGTGTTTGTCTTACAACAGAATACAAAGCTTTCCTTTTAAAATACAATGCTGCTTATACCAAGCAATTTCAGCGGTCTTAAGATTAAAAAATACAAAACTCCAGCAGATACTCCAGCCAGTCGTTAAAACGCCATAAAAATTATAATTTAACTCATTTTAACTCGTAAATTTTATGCCCAGTAATGACATTTATTTCGACTCAACGTTGCGTTTCTCCGAATGTTGCGTTTTAGTTCGGACAATGAATTATTTTACTGATTTTTACTACATTTCGGCTTATCTTTGAGGGTAAATATAGTTTTATTGCTTTATAATTTAGTGAAGCGATTTAAGACATCTCCTTCTGTTGCATTTAATTGTTAATTAATGTTCAACCGACTTAATTTCGGCGGATGCCGTGGTCATTATTTCGTAATAAAAGGTTGACCAAATGCGACTTAATGTATGGGAATTATAGTTTGCGAAGCAATTGTACGGGGTTAATCAAATGAAGATACTCTTGTTTGACTGGTCTGAGTTCACGGATTGCTTTGTTGTTTATTCTTAGGTGGCAGCGGTTTCGATTTCCGCTTCAGGACAAAATTTTCTACGCTCTGCAAGTATTTCTTCCGAGTATCGGGGTGTTTAAGGATTCGTGTTCTAATAAAGAAGTATAATATAATGTATACAAAAAAAATCTTCACGGGAAACTACAATCAGGTTATTAAAGATTTTCTCACATGCCTTATGTAACTCCTATAGAAAAATCATTTATGTAAACACAATACGTTTTTAAATACAGACCGACGACGTGTTTTTCTACGACAGTTTCCATACTAAGTAATGTATACAGAAGATTTAGTTTGTTAGTTTGAACGTGCTAGTTTGGTATTTATCATTCATTTAGCAACCTTCATACCTTCTATATATATATATATAAATATGTAAGTATTATCGTAGTATAAGGTGATATACCTATATATAAATATATATATATCACCTTATACTACGAGAAAATATATGTCTACCTTCTTCTTTGCTACCTATTCGGAAAAAACCCATAACATAAGGCAAAGCCGCAGGCAGGCTAAATTCATAAATTTCCCACAATTAACATATTCTCATAAAATTGTGTCATTTTGCGATTCAAGAGATTCTATGTTAGCGTAACATTCTCACTGTGTTTACAGAATTACTCAAACACTAGATGGTTTAATGTAAATCGAACTCTAATATTATGAAACAATATTGTATGTTATCTGAAACATACGTCTAATATTAAGAGAGTTGTGGAAACATCGATGACGGGGTTAGGACGAGGGAAAAACATCAAAATGTCTTGATAATAATGTGAACCGCAGTATAACTATTTACTAGAAATCGGTATAAAAAAATATAAGATCACAAATCACAACGTTACCTTGTTCCTCTGACTTTCTTTTATATATAGATTCAAAAACCGTAAAGAATTTCCCAAAACCTTGCCACGTAAGTACATAATCGGCTTCAAAGAAAGCAATTTCAAATAGAATACGAGTATAGTAAAACGATTTCTAAAATGAACGCCCCTCTACCGAATTCTGTATTTTTTTTTCTGTGTATTCTGTTTTTCTGTATTTCCTCTCACACGTTGAAATCATCACGGTTTTGTGGAGGGGAGTTCATTTTTAGAATGGATCATCTATACCTATATTTTATTTTAATGTGTGGTATTGAATAACCAATAATCATTTGGCGCGATCGTAAAGTCTAGTGCAAAACTTTCGCACTCAATGTCGGATTGGGAAGAGGAATCGTAAATAAATCTATTATATGCACTTCTTTACGAGTCAGTACTTTTTATAGGTCTTGGCAAGTAAAGATGGCGCACAGTTATCTTTTAATTCAAGAACTTATAAATTTTCTGGGCTAAAACTGTTTTTACCTTTTTAATACATTCGTCTGACTGACAACAATTATCATCATCAACTTTAAGCCCTATAACGTCGACTACTGTGTTGTTAGACATACAAAGGCATAGTCGATTATAGATACATAATTTAAAACTATATCATAAAACTGAAAATAAAACGGTTAAATAATTCTTTAGTAGGTATTCGTTTACGGAGATGATTAATCTTGCACGACATACAATTTCTTCTGAGGAAATTTTGGTGCTCGCATAACTTATAGCTGTTTCATTAGCATTACAACTCGCTTAACAGTTTTTTAAATTTCTTATTTGTCTATATAAAGAAAAAAAATCTGTAATTGGTCGTATGACACATTTAAAAGGCTGTTTATAAAATATTTGCTTATCATAGAGTCACATCTAGAAGATCAACCTCCTCATTAGTACTTTTACAGCTATTAGTAAACAACTATTTACATATTATGTCTAAGTTCAAAAGGCTCTCTTAATAAACTATGAATTTGATGACATTCGGCTACGGCATGCTCCTTAAGTTTAATATTCGTAATAAATAGAAAATGGCTGCTTTGTTGGTCTTGTAATTGCTAAGCTTATTGTAGAATGTATAAACGACGTAATAAACTTCAAAGGATCATAAAACTTTGCAATCCTATAACCTAAGTTCCTAACTGGTATCGGTAGGAATGTTTGGACTTAACACATTCAATGCCCAAGCTCGGTGCTGCAGCCGGACAGGCTGTAGTCTGTAGTGGTGTGGTGACACCACAGTGCCGTAGATACGAGCTTGTTATTGCATATTGGATTAACCCTATCAGAATCGCGAAATACCTGGATTTTTACTCTAGAAAAAGATTTCAATAAAAGCACAAAAGGGACAGTCGTGTCTCAGACATAAGGATTGATAAAAAAAAAACATTTTGTTTAATTAAGATTTCGATAGTCAAATAAGCTTTTGAAATAAATGTAGGTAAAGTTACTAATTGATTTATCGTAGTAATATAGTAACACCCCATCTTTACCACGACAGACTTCGAGCCTAATTGCGATAATGGGAGTCAACTAAACCTCTTCGATTACACTGTGACCGTGGTTTTATTATTAAACTTGGCACGTTTTAGCTTCATATGTCTTATGTAATTTACTAAATCAAATATATAGGTAGGGTGAACTTATCTAATTAAGTGACTCGCCTAATTCAGTGGTATTTGGTTTGAGCTCTTCCATAGGCCTGTACGAGCGAAATCAATCACTGGAAATACAACCTTATGCCTCTGTAATAATGTTCAAATTCGTCTGTAAAGTTTGGGGACGCTCGAGTGAGCGAGATAGTAACAACGAACGGTTTTGTCAGTCCGCGCGCAAATCTCGCCGGTTTCGGCAGTGTTTGTGAATTGGTGGCGAACTTTGCTCTATTTATGTAAGTATTTAACCGATTTCTTAGCTTCTTTCTATTATAATGAATTGTAAATGATATTTCCTTGATGTGGCAGTAAAAAAATCGTCATAGTTCTGCGTCGTTTTAGTGTTAGAGCTTATTTTGTTCGTCAAAAATATTAGCGTTTTAGCGGTTGAGTGGTTTTTGTGCTATCACAGAATTAGAGTAGTTATATACAATTATTTGTGGTTTTCACTGAAAGTATTGACTTATTTTGAGTTAAGTAGACAAGTTTGATGTTATTTGATTAGTTTTATCTTGTCTCAATTAAAATGATGACTTTGAGCCAATATTATATATTTTGCTATCACGGAATTGAGTGAGACTTTTTTGCACTTGTCACGTAATTTATTGCCAAATTTCGCAGCATTTGTTTTATTCATACGAACTGCAAATTTAAATAGACGCTAAAATCTAAACAGGTATGTTATTATTATTATAATTTTCTTGTTTACTTTCAGATTTCATGGAGGACAAAAAGAACCGAAAGTATTCGGAGTCTGATCTCAAAACCGCCGTCGAAAATGTTTTGAGTTCAACAATGACAGTATACAGAGCTTCTAAGGAGTTTAAGATTCCATGATTTTAATTTTGTACAACAAAAATAAGTTAACTTGCCTAATTCCGTTATATCGGAGTTAAAGTAGTAGGTATCACGGACTTAAAGAGGTCACCACGGAATTAGGCAAGTTGACTTGCTTTAGTAAATTTGATATAACTTTAAAGTTTTTAGAAAAAACTGTGCTTCAATGTGCCTATATTCCTGATAAAAGACTGATTGAAACTCATGCGAAACCTGAATAAAAATAATTAATAATTTATTGGTATTTTATTACTCAAATGCCTTTATCACGAAAATAGATGAGTTCACCCTACTCATAAATATTAATCTTTTCTTTTCTCAATTCCAGCCGGCGCAAAATCCCACCGAGCCTTCGGCCCCAGGGCGAAGCACCGGCGACTCCTAAACGGGACCCAGCGACCGTGGGACGTGAACAGACTACACCCGTAGTGAATAGATCTGTGAAGTGAAGTGTACACTGGACATTGCTTCTACGCGAATTGTACGGGACATTTGCTGCTTCTGCATCCGTATTCGCGAAGTGTACGCGATATTGCTGCTGTCTTCGAGAGACTCTGAAGCTCTGAGATCGGCTGTCTTCGATTAGAAGCTAGAAGTGTACGTTGGATATTTTGTGCAGTTATTTATAGATGAGGCTTGTTAGGCTAGTGCATATGACACGGGCATACCATATTCTGTTTATTTGTTGGACCGGCGTCTACGGGATTATTATCCATGGAATAATTAACTGTTAATAAGTTGTATAATTGCATCAAGAATAAGCGATAAATGAGAGTATAACGATGTAATATTGTCAACAATTAAACTGCAAATACTAATAAATAATAATAAACATGGTAGACAAACAGAAAATTGTATAGAAAAAATTACAAGATCACAACGTAACCGTAACGGATCTCGAGTGGGAGTCGAACCCACGCCTTCCAGTTTAGCCCTCGCCCTCTATAATGTGGGAGCAAGGAACAAGTCTACTATGTAAATTGCACATTTTGCACGTATATCGTAATGGCCGGATATAAACTACATAGTACCTAATATGGTTATTTTTCGTGGTATTGACCGTAGACGCCGATCGTTAACAAAAAAGCAGAAATCAACGAACCATACTTAGAACGACAATATTTATTACAAAATGTTAATTGTATTGTACATCCAACCCAGTAATAGTTGTAACAGTAACTTTAAGCATAGAAAATATCTGTTTTCGAATACTAATCTTGGCTCATTCCACATACTTGAGAGCAAAAAAAATAAAGTACCTAAAGATAATTTTATTTGACATAATAAAAACTGCCATATAATTATTATCCCATAGGCTCCCGAACTAGTAAAATTGTATTTCAGGAGTCAGTGGCTTCTCCATATTATGCATCATCTATATTTTATGCCGGTTCATAATAATAAATTATTTAGTTCTTAATCAGGAATATAATGATAAAATTTAAGCGAGCGCTCGTCTACAATTTGCGAAACTTATTAGTCAGTCTTATATCTGTTGGTCTTAACTAACTAAAGCCTGGTTTTTTTTTAAATCCTACTATGGACTGGCCATCTATATTGATTATTCTAGAAAAGAAGAATAATTTATAAAATATACATTATGAGAAAAACGATTTATAAAATAGAATTCATCCCATCCACTATTTCCATCCATTTTTCGGAAATATGATCAGGTATTAACGGTCATAAGTTCACGATTATTGAAACAGGCATCACATTGCTGTGTAAATTATGAAACAATATTTTTGGTATAGGTACTATTATCAGCAACCATGAGAGTTCCGTAAGTTATTATTTTCCGAGAGAAATTGCAAATGGCGTGTTTGCGTGAATCTTGCGCAATGGTGTAATAATCATTGTGTTTTTAATTATCAATAGATGTTGCATGCGGGCGATTAGGGCGTGGCTTAAAACGCCTTGACTTTATGTAAGAAACTCACCGTTATTTATCTCCACATACATATTTTGTATAGTAATACTTAACAAGAATATGGCATTAGGTACCCCACTACACTACAGATCGTAGGTATAAATAATGTAATGTTCCTAGTAACATCATACATTTCTTATGTAGCCTCAAATAAATAATTGTTTATATATGTATAGTAAATGCAATTGTAAATGAAAATTAAATACGTATTTGTACTAGACAAAAGTCTTGTTACTTGACGTAAAAAACACAACTAAGTGTTCAGAGAATTTTGAAACATAAAACACCTAAGCAAGAGGTTATTGATTTAGCTATCAATATAACTTTATTTACAATATTTGTATTCCTTGTAGGTCGGATCTTATTAAGCAATTTATGAAATGACAACATTTGTGCTCTAAAGAATTGGATCACAAAAACCAAAGAAATGAGTAGTTGAATTGGCGGCTTATTATATTTGATAAATACAAAAAATCATTCCTCTATCTATGATACTCTAAAAATTGTATAGAAGTAGGTACTTTGTAAATTATAAATTGTGATATTTAAATGAATATCAAGAATTGGTTTCGATCTCAAAATTGTTTGTACTCGTAGGAATTACTTTTAAAATGATCGATAATTTTTTTACGAATTAATCTAAGACTATCTTTATTCGGTTTCTAAATTATGTATATGTATAAGTAGAGTATATTTATTTATGAAATAACCTGCAAATTCATATTGGATTAAAAGGGCAATACACGAACCTTTTTTACGTTGAATTTTGTTCAAACGTTTCGTCCCAAAACCTGGGACTTCTTCAGTATCAAACACTACAAGGATACGGATCATGACCGCTCCGCAGTGCACTTGCTTTTATCCCAACATAAAATTATATAACCACGACAGTTTCTATAGTAACCTGCAAATATTTACTATACGTTTACAAAAATCTTTAAAATTTTATCCGTGACCACATGGTAGATAAATTGCCCAGAATCTTATATCTTCTTTAGTATGTAGGTATAAGTTAATCAAAAAATTAGTTAGATATAACTCCAAAGACTTTTCATCTGTAATTTGAAAATTGTTAGGTTTTTATGTAATGTAGGAAACCTATGAGTATCTATTTGATTGGCCTAAAGAACTTCTTAGTTCTTACGTACCAATTGGAAATTTCGTCCAGAAATGATGTAATATAAATTTATTAAAAAACGTCCCTAAGAATAGATAGGTAGGTACTGTTACTTTTTATGCACAATATGTCAGACCTTTTACCTACACCGCAGATAAGAATGTAAGCTCGCTGTTTACATACCATAAATCAAACATTACCTATACCGATTTGCTCTCTTTACTTTATTGTAAACACATACCTAATAATATTAGTGACATTACAATTTCATCAAAATTGTCCATTATTATTCATTATTTTCTGTCTGCTCGCCATTCAAATGTATATTCATTTACTATTGAGCCAATCAATTTGTAAGCAATATACAAATGGGTTTATGGCAAAATGTGTGGTTTATAATTAGTGGACCCCTTACGTACGCCCGTGCATTTTGTCAATGTTAGTAACAAGTATAATTTGAACCGATATAATTTACGTAAATATAATTCAAATATTTGTAAATAGATTTAGTAGAACAATGAATATTAAGTAGTCAAGCCTTATGGTACGAGAAACTTCGGATATCGAAGTAGTTACCTACAAATTCACTTTTGAATAAATGTCTTAGCTTAAGAACTGAAGTAATTTTTAATCTATAGCATATGAGGTATTTATAGTTGTACATTGTGAACGGATCCTAGTAATTCATAAGGTCATGTAGTTATATCGTTATGGTAGTTATTTTGTCATTATTTATGTTAATATCACGTTCAACCGCCCCACGATTTGAGGCATCACTTATTCTTGTGATAATCAAACCTACTTGTAATTTTTCTGTCCAACTCGTAAGTCCATGTAGTATTAGATGATAATAAGATGAAATCTAGATTTTCTAAAATTAAAGCAATAATGTAAAAAGCCAAAGTTTTTAAAGTCTAATCTTTTGAGAAATGAAATTTATAATTATGTCTCCGTTTGGAAAAACCAACTTTCGATCGCCATGAAAATAGAGTTGGTAAGTAATTTATGAGGTGTAAATTATGTCCAGGTACTTTTGCAAGAGGGTTGTATATCCACTATTGATACATTTTACACAATCTAAAAAAAAAGATGATTGATATTTATTAAATTTACCATCCTATTAATACGTCCATGTGCCGACCATTGTCCATTATAATTAGATACCTATATTCAGGTAAGTAATTATTGCAGTTTCTAAAAAATAAATATGACAGATTTTTATATCGATCATAAAATAAACCTAAATTTATTTTATAACAATATGGCAGTTAGCAGGTCTTAGTTTTAGGACTGAAGAAGACTTGATCTTTCACATATCTCATCATTTAGGTACCTACCTAATTGAAATACTACCAATTTTTAAGTCAAGATGATTACAATATTTTATATTTTAGGTATAAGCCATATTGTTATAGAATAGTTTTCAGCGTTTGTATCGTTAAGGCGTAAAGCTTAGTTTGGGAGCTTAATTTCGTAAATCCTAAAACGAGAATTCCTTACTTCCTACTTGTCTTGTAATATACCTAAGCATGCTTTAAAGCAGCGCTGTGACGGGGTCTTACCTAGTTTCTTTTCAACAAGTGTTTTAACTATTAACTCAGTACCTACTAAACTAGAAAACTAGAGTACTTATTTACACTAAAAATTCTAAAAATCCGCAGAGTTCGGATTTGCAAGAAAATGAGTTCCCAAACGAAACTACAATCCTGATGATTATCTTCCATAAAATTAGATTTTTCTCATACCTAGATTAGGAACTAGAAAGCACGTTATTCTGTAATACACGTCCATCACATTAGTTTTAAAAATAACTATTCAAATTAGATTTAAGGTAATGTGTCATTTTTATCTCATTTCGCTTAGTAACCTCATTATAGTTATTTATGGTGTTACTATATTGTTTAATACCCGATTCCATTAAAACTACAAAACTGTTCATCGTAAATAAAGAAATATAATTGATATGTACCAACTGTCTTTAGCTATATTCTGAGTTATTTTTATGAAATTTCGGTAGATCGTTAATTCTTAAGATTTATCATTACGAGTATGTCACTCAATTGTACCTCGTACTCGTATATTATTCAAAACAAGCGCTCGATCGGAATTTAAAATCTTAGATTGTGCCGTGGTACCTACCTACTGTTAAAATTGATTCATTATAATTTCATCACAATTTTTCACCCTCTTAATAACTGGGAAGTAAATTTTTGAAAGGTCCTTGAATTGAATCTACTTAGCTTCATTTAAAAAATTATATACAGTCGTCTGTATTAAACGAGACTAAATATATACCTACCTAATAATGCATTGAACTGGAATGTGTAATTTTTTTCATTCACATATTTCCTACAAGATCTAGCTCGGGGTACATTACCTACCCACCTACTAAGAGGTTTAGCACTACTTTTACTAGTAGATAACATTACAAGATTGTATGAGTTTTTAAGCAATGTTTGAAGGTTTTATTCAAATGTAAAAGTGATATTTAAAACTATTTCTTGTCAAATAAACGATTCCCTTTATCGTTCATGGTGTATTTTTTCTCCTGCTTATAACTGATTTAAATGGTTTTCAATAATATTTCACATAATAACAACAATGTTTCTTGGGCTGAATTTTTAATACAGCGACATCTATGAATGCCTTCAAAAACTATAACATAAGGTTTAACATCTAGTAACAGCGTAGTGTCGAATATTTTAAATAGATGTCACCACTTGCGTGTTGGTATTTAAACTAGTACTACTACTTTTGATTGGTAATCAAGATGGCACTTGAATCAATCTTTGCATTGAAATATAAGTACTGAATCATCTTTATTACCTATTTATTTTATTTTAGAATTAAAATTTCTCTCAATTTATGAATACGGAAATCGCATAAATGGGTACTTGCTGGCTACATTTACCTTGGGTTAAACAACTTTTTTATCTTCTTTCCAAGCTGGTGCATAAGGGCTGATCATCCAAGTGGTTGTTATTGATGCATGCAGCTCCCTTCAAGACTTAGCTTTCACTTCCGTTACCCAAATGCTCAGGTCTGGATAAGAAGCAGATCATTTCATAACGTATTTTAAAAATAACCTATATGTACCTACTACAGCCGAGTTGAATAAGATCGTTTGTTACTGACCTACCCAAAGGTATACCTACATCAATAAGGTATAAATAAAAGTGGCCAAGTGCGAGTCGGACTCGCCCATGTAGGCTTCCGCAGCAATTGTTTATATGAAATAGTTTATGACGTACCGTAAAACACTCCAACATTGCCCACATTTTTCGAATAATTACAATTTTTGTTATTTTTTTGTATGGGGACACAAGTATTTTCTATTCGCATCTGCAACTATAGGATATTTTGCATGTATTATTTTATTAGATTTTGTTATTCGTCAATATTAAATCAAGTATTTTATTATTTTTAAAGGCGGGCAATGTTATCTCGACTTATTGCCAACATTGCCCACGTTGATTTTTGACGCAAATATCTCCTCTCCGGCCTCTAATCAGCTGACAGCAAAACCTGTACAAGAATTATGACCAAAACTGGCCATTACTTTAAAACTAAAGCGAATCCATGACAGGTTTCCTACCAAAATCCATGTTAGGCTAGTTGGGCAAAATTACCCTGACCTTGTTAGCATTTTCCATACAATTCGCTTTTCGCCTTTAGTAAAGTGATAGGGTTGGTACATCTCAGTAAACTGTTCTTGACTTTTTATTTCTTTTTATGTTAATAAAAAAACAAGATTATCTTCTATTGAATTATTTAAAAAACTTTAAAGTAACATGTTTGATTCAACAGATTCACATGCAATTATTAACATTTATTCCTTGTTATTTTTAATACATTCTGGTTCCAATCTTTCGTCTTGACTTTCTTTGACGAATTCGAGATTTGTTCTTGCTTTTAAGAAATAATAAACATAAATTATCTAAATAATCAAGATAATAATAATTAGCAAAAAAAAAAAAAACTCGGATGTGTCAACCCTAAGCTTATTTTGACTGCGGGCAATGTTGTCAATAGTAGATCGCAAAAATACTAGATAACTTTGCCCACCTTTATAACTTTAGTTATACAAGAGCTGCATCAGTGACAATAACGGTATAATAATACCTTAAGTTTTTTGTACAACATAATATAAATTAAACTCATCTGTGTTTTCTTCATCACGCACAATCCACTTTTGAATTTTGACCAAAATTTGCCCGCAAAAATACACTCTGTCTTTGACGAGTTCCAACAAGTTACTGAGTGACGTTAGCGTTACATCCAATAGACAGTGGTGCTAAACACAAAACCTATTTTCTACCAAAGTCAATAAATGTTACCATAGTATTCAGATATTTTTGCTATTAAAAGTTTTGCTTAAAAATTGGTCTTCGGGCAAAATTACCCTCGGTGGCAATGTTGGAGTGTTTTACGGTATTATAATAAAACTACTTGATAGATTTCGTTAAAACCAATTTTCGTTGGTAGGTACTTTATGCGCTATGTACATTAAGTATTTATTTTTATTAGCCTTATCATCCTCTTATTTTAGAAATTAGAGTGGGGGGGGGGGACACTCTGTTTTCCACTTTGGAAGAGTCTCTCGTGCAAACTTAGTTTAGAACAAAATGATGTTAGAAACCTTTATATGATTTTAGAAGACCTATTCATAGATACCCCACATCAATGATTTTATATAGTAAAAATCATTGCCCCACATGTATGGGTTCGATGAAATTTTATTTTTAAAGTTTCGGTTCTAAGTATGGGGACCTCAAAATTTAATTAATTTTTTTATGGAATTTTAGTGCCGTTAACGGAATACATCTACTTACCAAATTTCGGCTATATAGCTCTTAAAGTTTCGTAGAAAAACTGCTGTGACATACGGACGGACGGACGGACATGACGTCTATATGGGTTTCGTTTTTGCCATTTGGCTACGAAACCCTAAAAAAGAGTTGTTTACCAGTTAATTAACAGTTGTTTAACAGTCTCATCTTCATTCTCTTCGCTCATCAGAAAATCTCGCACTCGACGTCCCTGTACACAGTTCAACGTTTTATACGAAATCGTTCACAGTGCAGGCAATTAGGTTATGGAACCAATTGCCAGCCGAAATTAGACGTGCTCCTTCGCTTAACACTTTCAAAAGTCAGGTGAGAACTTTCTCTCTAAATTCTATAGCTTAATTTGTTTATGATAATAATTATTTGTTTATTTTATTTATGTATAACTTTATTTACCTCCTATATATTATACACAATTGTTATACATGTATAGTTTGTTATTATTTTTAATTAATATTTTATAGTATATATTTTGCGTGTTTAAGTTTCTTTATTTTATTCTATTTTGTATTAGTTGTAGGTTTATGTATTTTATTTATTAATTCTAATTCTAACACCACCGTCCAGTTATATTCTGCAGTTTTTCTTTCCATCCTAGGTTGTCTGGAAGAAATTGCTTTAAGCAATAAGACCGCCCATTACACATACGTTTTTGTAGTTTTAAGTTTTTTATGTAAATATTTTTTATTGGTGTGTAATAAAGAGTTATCTTATCTTATCTTATCTTATCTTAATTCTTCAATTCAATTCATTTATTCATACTTTTGGATCTCAAAGAACACTTACTCACGTCACTTTACATAATAGCTAAGCGATGCATCTTCGTTTCTGCTTGGAAGCCTTTGTTTGGTTGGATGTACATAATGTTAGTTTTATTTATTTATTATTTATTTCTGGAAGATGCATCGGATTCAATTGAATCACTTACACTAATAATAATAATTTTGTCTATAACTTTTTGATGTTTGTCCTCGCGAGGTCTACAGCTCACAGAGCCACTAGTATTTAAAATAATAAAAACAAATTAAGCAGCAAATAGCATTGTCAAATAAGTAAAATGTAAATTATCAAATAAAATAAAAATTAATTAAAATTAATAGAGATTTAAACACAGTCATATTCATGTCAATCATCAATCTGAAAAAATATTTTTATCTGCAAATGCTTCGTCTAGTCGATAATAAGTCGATTGTTATTGTAAATTAAGTCAAGTTTGAGTAAAACCACGTCTAAATCACATACATAAGGCTACCTCGAAGAGATAGTATTCAGGATTTATTTAGTGCATTCCAGTAAGTCTGGGTAAAGTTTCAAACAGGCACACTGATAAGGCTATTTTCTCATCAAATTCGTAATCCTCACCCCCATGGTAGACGAACCGAAACCAATGTCGAAACTTGGTGCGCTTCGCTTAATTAATTCATTAATCAATTACACTAAACAATTTTAGAACAATATAGCATTGTATATACTTAGAGTTGAATACATAGCTTAATGCTTGGTTTAGGTACTAATACTAATTCCTCGTGTGTAAACACGCTGATTAGTGCTTAGTATTAGTGTTTGTGAATAGTGCAAGCGAATAAAAATCGATCCTATTTACTTGTCGCTTAGTAAGCGACGCGCTTCGTAGCTAAGCGCTTAGTACTTGACTAAGCGCTTAGCTACGAAGCCCGTGTAAACCAAGCATAAGTCAGATGAAGAATCGAAGTAGATTGATGTAAGTAATTTGATTGTAGATTCTAGGGTGTGTGAGTCCTCATGTGTACAACCAGATGCGAGTTTTGATTAAATTTCTCATCACACACAGTACATGCATAAGGTTTCTCTCTAGTGTGAGTCCTCATGTGCCTAACCAGATTCGAGTTTCGATTGAATTTCTCATCACACACAGAACATGCGTAAGGTTTTTCTCCAGTGTGAGTCTTCATGTGTATAATCAGAATCGAGTTTTGATTGAATTTCTTATCACACACAGAACATGCATAGGGTTTTTCGCCAGTGTGAGTCCTCACGTGTTTAATTAGAACCGAGTTTTGAATGAATTTCTTGTCACACACAGAACATGAGTAAGGTCTCTCTCCAGTGTGAGTCCTCGTGTGCATAATTAGATGTACATTTTGATTGAATTTCTTGTCACACACACAACATGCGTAAGGTTTCTCACCAGTGTGAGTCCTCATGTGCTTAACCAGATCCGAGTTTTGATTGAATTTCTTATTACACACAGTACAGGCGCAAGGTTTCTCTCCAGTGTGAGTCCTCATGTGCTTAAACAGATGCGCATTTTGAGTGAATTTCTTATCACACACAGAACATTCGTAAGGTTTCTCACCAGTGTGAGTCCTCATGTGCTGAAACAGGTGCGCGTTTTGAGTGAATTTCTTGTCACACACAGAACATGCGTAAGGTCTCTCTCCAGTGTGAATTTTTCTGTGCTTATTCAAATTCCATTTATTGCTAAATTGAAGGTGACATATAGAACAAGCAAGGGGTTTCCCTACTGAACTAGTTCCTACTTGTATATTCAAGTGAGAGTTTGGATGTAACTGTTTGTGACAAATAGAATTCTGTTTTACTTTATTTGTGTGCATTTTTTGAATGTGTAAAACAAGGGTCATTTTCTTAGTAAAACAGTGACTGCAAGTATCACAAATAAATGTCCGATTGAATGGTGACTTTTCAATATTACTACTTTGTTCTTGAAGATAGTTCTGCTGATTGTTTAATTCATTTATTTGTGATTTATCTTCTTCACATGTCATGGTGCCCAACTCCATCTGCAGATCCTGCTCAGATGGAGAATCCTCCTCTGTTTTCACAGAAATAGGTTCTTCTTTAATAACAGCTGCTGAAGTGGCTGTAGTCGCTGTATTGTTTACAGCTAATATGTTTAACTTAGTATAAGTCAATGAACATCCTTTTGTATTCATATTAATTAACAATTCAGGTGTAATCTGAAAAAGATTTTAATTGTTATTAATAAGATAGTTATTATTATGTACCTACAATCAAACATATTGTAAGTGTCAATAATTATGTTAGAATTTATATTTCTTAGTTTTACATTCTTATCATAGTGCGCAAATGTTGACACCTCAAAATAATAAATAAATAAATAACATAGGTACATATGTATATAACTGTAAACATTGATTTCCATTCTAGAATTAGAACAAGTGCAATGTGCAATCAATAGTCATGTTCATTTAATCTTTATTTGAATTACTTACCTCTAGTTCACTATTATCTAGCATTTGCCTAAAGATATGTTCAGACTTCTGCACCATCTTGGAGAAAGTGTAGCAGTTCAATAGTTTCTGGTAGCAGAAACAGCACATAGCTAAGGGTCTCAGATCTTCAGGGTGAGTCTGAAACATAATGCATACACATGACATGTTGCATAAAGTGAACTCTATACTTGTTTCAAATCAAATCAAGCTTATTATGTTCAAAAATATATAAAATCGTACAAAGGGTGAATATGATACGGCCTTCAACTTAATGTACAAAGAAATGTGTAGGATGTAAGTTAAGATTTATGATTTGTAAATCTTCACTTTCAAAGGTACTGAATAAAAAAAACCACACCAAATAATCTTTGTAGGTATTGAATGTATAATTACATCTTTTAATCTGAAATAAACACTTTTTACTTTACTTTAATAGAGTGAACCTATAAGATATTAGGAAATGTAATAAATATTGGAAGACAATTCAAACTGCAACTTCTAAAAAAGACATATTTTTTAGACATACAAAACACCTATGGTGCGATTTATAATCCTAAGATATTTTTAGTATATAGAACATAGAACAAAAACCTTTTAGGTTTTTGTTACTATTGTTTGTTTCAAGGTTATTATTGGCTATGTTAATTAGTTACTATTGGAGGAAAACCTAAATCTGTTGAGGTTAACAAATTGTACATAATGACGACACACTCCGATATTAACATAAATACTTTTTATTTATTTACAAAAGTTACTTGTAGAATAAAGAATACTTCTCTACAGTGTTATTTTTGTTATATACTTACACACATTTCTTAGTAAAAATGTATTTCAATACGATCTAAAGTAAGATCGAGATTATTATAGCAAAACAGTATTCCCTGAGACACAACTCACCTCACTGCTCGATAGTTTCTTGTAAACCCAAATAAGAGAACTATTCTCCACGTGACGCAAACTCCAATTGCCCGCAAGGCATATTCTGCATACAGACACCATTGTTTAGTGAAAATTATTTCCAATAGTAACCACACTGTTCTCCTCAAACAAGTAGTTTCCTTTCTCACTCAGAGCTGTTCCCAAAGACAAAGACCCATGGATGGATAGAAAACAAAGACTGGAATCACTGACTGATTATCACTGGATTGGAATTGGAAGCTTAAGCTTGGTTTGGTTGGTAGAAGCTTGGTAGAAGTACATACATACATCAATTCTGCTATTATTCCGTGAACACCATATTTACAGTAACATCTGTAACGTAGTTATAAATGTCTATGTCAATCTACGGAAGAAAACTTCAAAGAGAATATAATCACTACGTTTTAGAAAACTAGTTATGACGTCTGTCGCCGGCCTCTTGATAGATTTCGTTCAAACCAATTTTCGTTGGTAGTTTTTGTGCTATAGTTTGAATTGTCTAACGAAAGATGGACCTGAAAAACCCCGGCAAATTCAAAAAAATTTAGTATGGCAATACATTAAATAATGTGATAACTTGGAATAACATAATTTGATACTTTTCTATTATTCTAAATAAATATCCTTACATATTTTTTTTACTCCGATATAAACAAGTAATATTCTTCAGATTACCTACACGCCTAGGGTGCATCTTAGAAATATCTTAGTGTAAGTAATAAATAAAAGTCTCAATTATTTAAGTTTTTTTTTTATTCATCGTAATCAAAATCAGAATTTTGAATCATAATTCATAAATTTACTTCAATAAAATGTTTCTTTTTCCAAATTTGTAGTAATGCTATTTAGCTATCATAAAAGAAGGCAACAGTATTATAAAAAGAAAATAAAAGTCGAGAACCACAAAAATGGGATCAAAGTATCAAAATGTTTGTGCACTACAAACTTAGGAAATCAACCACATTATGTAAACAATCCTGTTTCTGCAGAAATTCAGCTTCTTTTTCCTGCTGCTTCTCCTGATACTTAGATATCATACAGAATAACAGCCTTCGCTCGCTACCGTTGATTGATTGAGGCATTTTAACACGCAAAATTCTCAAAATGTATTTTTAACATCCACCAAAACATCAAGGAATAGTATTGCCACACACCGAGACCAATTTTCCCTAATCTTTTAAGGTCAAATTTTTATGGATGTAGTACCACACGTGATTGTAAATACTACTCATCTATATTAGATATTCACTGTGTATACTTGTTTATACTTATCTACTAAAGGTTTTGATACTAAGAAGGATAAGCTAATTATCACCACTATGTTAAATAATGTTAAATTAAGTTTTTGTTTTTAATCAGCGAAGCGAGAGCACTGGTGACCTGTAACACAGGTTTTCAAACCTTTTTCAGGCACCAGTCTCTCACAAAGCAGGTTTTTTTTTTTTTATTAATAAAAATTTAATCCTGTCGCTATTAATGCGACAACATTTTCGCATACTTATAATTTAAATGGAATATAATAATAATAATAAAATTACCTAAATCATAAATCAATTCTAAAAATAACAATTAACATTAATTAAATAAATAAAATAGATTTTAAAGCTTTGCACAACAAAGCTATTAAATTATTAAATTATATAAAATTAAATTTATTCTAATTAAAATTAACACCTCTGGGCAATTTACAAGGCATTCGACAGACTGACAGACAATTCAAAAATCATTATGCATTTATAAAAATATTTTTATACACTTTTACCTTAACTTTCCTAAACTAATTACAACAAAAAAAAAAAAATAATAAATAAACAATACCAGTAATTTTTAGTACAAACTTCTTTTTTTTTTTGTGTATTGACATTTACTTACACTTGACATTTTAATTTATGAATCACGTTCGCCATAATAAAAGAAGAAGAAGTAATTTATGAATGAATATTAGACAAAGAATCTTGGAAAAAATATGAAACTAAAAATTAAACTAATATTCCCTAAACTTACACCTCAACCTCAACAATCGACCCGTTTTCCTTGCCGACAATGCGAAGGATACTCTTTGCATATGATATGAATATGGGCCGATAAAATTTATTAGCCAATAACACATCTAGATTGTTGACATTCTCATCAATCAAACACTCGAAGTCATATCTACGCTTTCCAAATCGGCAACATTCTACAAGTATATGATACACCGTCTGAGGCACATCCTGCCCACAAGAACAAAGTGGACTGTCAGCCAACCGAAACCTGTGTAAATATTGTTTGAAGCTGCCATGACCCGTGAGTACCTGTGCCATAAAATTATCCATTGTGATGTTTTTCATAATAGAATAAGCCTGTGCTACATTCTTAAAAAATAATTTTGTTGTACTACCTGTCTGAGAAGTATCATACACCTGTTGCCATTCCCTTATGCTCTCTGAACGTATTATATGCCTTGCAAAGGATAAAGGAAATTTGTCATAGCAGGGTCGTTCATTGTTATATAAAGCAGCATGTTTTGCTAAATGGTCAGCCCTCTCATTTCCAATAATGCCACAATGAGCTTTGACCCAAAACAGTGAAACCCTTTTACCCTGAAACACTAAATCATTAATCTTTTCCCTGATTTCAGACACCAATGGATCAAGATTGTTGGGATTGCAAATGGATTCCAAACTAGACCTTGAATCACTGGCTAAAACAAATTCTTCATCCATCAGTGTCTCCACAAAGATTAGTGACTTCAAGATAGCAACAAGCTCAGCCTGAAACACTGTACAATAAGTTTCAAGACGGTACCCTGCCTGCCCGACTTCTCTGCCACCCGTCCAACAGGTAAAAGCAGCTCCCACTTTATCCTCAATTTTACTACCATCCGTAAAAATAATAAAGGCACCATTTCCAAATTTCAACACATCCTCTTGCAATTCTATAAGACCAAACTTAAAATAACTCCTTTCCGAGGGATGAGGCAGGAAAAAAGGGCTTCTTCTTTTTTCAAGAAGTCGTTCAGGCCAACCAGGCAGTGTCTCACCTCTCTTAATCCGGAATAATTGTGCATTCTCACGAACTCGGATTGACAAAGGCAGTATACGTGCCAGCACAACACTGGCTATCAGAGAGACAGTCCTATGAGCCCTGCTAATCTTTATAGCAAATAACCTGGAAAGACTATGCAATGCCTTCTCTGCATAAACCTTCAATGTAACACTATCCCAGCAGCTTGCAGCATACAAAACTGTGGGCTCAACCACAGCAGCATAAATTAACCTCAACACATCAGAACTAAGGCCCCATTGCGCTCTTGCTGCTCTAGAAACTACTTTATAAAAATTAATTGCTTTAGTTGTAATATTTTCTATATGTTTTCTAAAATTAAGTCCCTGGTCAATTGTCAAACCCAATATTTTGAGACTAGTTCCATAAGCAATAGTTGTGCCTGCCATTGATAAAACGGGTACCTGGAACCTTAACTTTTTAGTAATAAGAAGGGCCTGAGTCTTCTCTGGTGAAAACTTAAGTTTTAATTTTTGCCCCCATTCCACAATCAATTTCAGAGCCCAATTAATTTTAAATTCAAGTTCTCGCCCATCACATGCACTAGCAACCAGAACAATGTCATCTGCAAAAGCCTGAACCCTTACTCCATGATACTGCATCTGCTCTAAAAGAGGATCCAACTGAAGGTTCCATAACAAAGGACCGCAAGTAGAACCCTGTATACAACCCTTATTAGTAAAACGTACAACCGTTTCCCCAGCATATCTTATCACTACCTTCCTTTTAGACAAATAGCTCACCACTAACCTTGCAATGTCATCATCAACCATCTTATACCTCAGCTGCTCAATAATAGCCGGCCACCACGCGCTATCAAATGCACCCTCTATATCTAAAGAAACCATGACCACAATTTTCTTCTGTTTTAGACTACTCTTAATAACTGTCATGACATCAAAGAGAGCATCTTCAGAGCTTCGCTGTGGAGTGAAACCATACTGCATCAAGCTGAGCGCTTCCTCTCTGCCCAGCTGCCACTGTAGCCTATTCACAAACAGCTTTTCAAGGATTTTTCCGAAGATAGGTAAAAGTCCAATGGGCCGATAAGATTTGGGCGAGTCATACCTAGCTCTAGCTGGCTTAGGTATAACCTTTACAACAGCCTCCTTCCACATCTTAGGAAAATATCCTCTTTTAAGACACAAAGAGTAAAGCCCGACTAACAGCGCTTTGTCACATCTGTAGGCCCTGTAACAAATATCCAAGGTAAGCCACAAAGCAGGTTAACAATTTCTTGAACTCTGTAATAGATTATACTTAATTAAGTGACAAACGTTTATGGAAATAAATGACATAAATCTTAAAATCTTAAAATCTTAAAAAATCTTAAAAAATCTTAAAATCTTATTTATCCGATTTATGATTTATAAAAAATTAAAGAATTACTTCTTGTGTTCATTAAAGTGAACTATAATTCGTTAGCAAGTATTATTATTTTTTATCACCCTGACTTTACCCCGTTATAGAGCATAATGTCCGTAGGTGGAAACACATGATGTATTGCCATGTGAAAAGTTTCGCAAAAATGCCCAGTGCCAGCTTTGGTTAGACAGACTCTAATGTACATTATATATTTTTTCTAGATTTATCATTTCCACTTTGGAAGAGTCTCTCGTGCAAACTATTTAGTTTTTATATGAATGATGTTAGAAACCTTTATATGATTTTAGAAGACCTAATACATAGATACCCCACACGTATGGGTTCAATGAAATTTTATTTTTAAATTTTCGGTTCTAAGTATGGGGACCCCCAAATTTAATTTAATTTTTTTATGAAATCTTAGTGCGGTTAACGGAATACATCTACCTACTCAATTTCAGCTATAAAGCTCTTATAGTTTCGGAGAAAAACGGCTGTGACATACGGACGGAAGGACATGACGAATCTATAAGGGTTCCGTTTTTGCCATTTGGCTACGGAACCCTAAAAATAAAATAAAGGTACTTCAAGTAATGTAAAGTAAGGCGATAACACGACATTGGCAGTTGCCGGGAAAATAAAAATATCGTTCGCCACAAACTATAAGAAGAAGAAGCAGATAAAGTTTTAAGCTAAGCGCTAAGCGCACACACAAAACAAAAACATGTCAAATTCCAACAAAACCGTGTCGTAAATTTATCAACTAAAATATTACCACGATTCTCTAAGTCTAAGTTATAGCAATTCCATCAACCAATTAGATAGAGTAATAATACCTGAAACGCGGCTTATAGTATATGGTAATAAGTACCTGTACATTATTCGATGTTTTGGGGTTAGATTTATTTAAAGATAAAGAATTATTTATTGTGAAACTGTGTACAAAGTAGGTCTTAAATTATACATAAAGAGTATAAACAGCCTGCCCACTTGGAGCGTACAACAATATTTTTAAAGAGCAACCTACAGAAGCGGTTAAAAAGTAATTACAAATTTGTTATAATGACAAATGCTCTTCTAATTACAGGTGGCCACAGAATATTTATGTTCGTATTTTGAAGTGTTCTCGCAATCGCAATATAATTCTTTAAGTGGCATCAGATAATTGTTGACCCGCTTCAAATATCCAAAAATGAAAGAAAATGTTGAGGAAAAGATAGCAAAGTATGAACATTTTATAAACAATGTACTTAAAGAAGATCTACGGAAGCATGAACAGAACCTTTTTCGAATAAACGCAGAAATAACAGACTTAACACAGCAAAGACACACACTAAAAGTAATATCTGACGATAAAGTGCACCCTAATGGGTTCAAAACCCAAGTGAATCTTGGCTGCAATTTCTTTATGGAAGCTGCAGTGCCTGATACTTCAACACTCCTTATCAACATAGGTCTGAATCATTTTCTGGAATTTTCTTGTGAAGAGGCTTGCAAATATTTGGATTTAAGGATAAAAGCTTTTGAGGACAAGGCGGAAGAGCTTAAAAATGCAGCGTCACAGACAAAGGCTCATATTAAATTGATGTTGTTTAGCCTCGGTGAACTTCATGGAATTACAGTGGGACCACGCAAACAGGGCAGATAAGGTAAAGAAGTATTTACTATTTATTTATTGAGCTGTCCACACATAAATACAGTATCAATAGGTAAATATATCTTATTCTACTAGATGTCCCGTGCCTTTGTGTTTGTCTGTCAAACACTCTGGGAAGTAAGCTCCCAACACTCCATCTCTATATTGCATCCTGTACAGCAATACTATAAGGGCTCATCTGATAATAATAAAGATTGCTTCTGTAGAAAAAGACAACGAGAACTATTGGTAATTATGTTAATAATACATCAGCATGGGTTTTTGTTTTGCTTGGGTGGTCTATAATCTATATAATATATCCTATTAGCCTTCCTAATGTACTGTCCAACACTGAAATAATTGTACAAATTGGATCAGCGGTCCCTGAGATTATAAGTACATTCAATCAAACTGTTCAGCTTTGTAATATTAGTATAGATATTGCCATAATAGCCAAAATGTACAGACTAAAATTGTAATGTATTGATCAACTAGGTTATTGATATTTTTAGATAAGCCTGGATTATTAATATAAAGCCTGCATTTTTAAGTAAGTTAACATATTTTTTCTAATTTCAGGTTGAAAGGAGAAAGAGTGCTTAATAATCTACAACAATCAACAAGGTATTTTAGTATATTTTTACAGAAGATGATCTGTACTATGTATAAATATTTTCATTTTTAAGTGCTGTATTGGCTAAGTGGGAGCACACTCAACTTTCATTCTGAAGAACGTGGGTTCAAACTCAAACCCCGTCTATGGTGCGCTATGAATTTTTCTTCTCGAATTTTTATGTGCGCTTTGTTAACACGCTCACGAACGGTGAAGGCAAACATCGTGAGAAAACCGACTTGCTTAGAGAACTTTGTTAAGGCTTAAGGAAATGTGTCTTTTACCAATCTGCACTTCACCAGAGTGGTAAATTAAGGCCTAATATCTCTTGTCAAGGGAGTCAAGTGTCTCAGCAGTGAGAACATAAATAGGAGTGATGATGATGATGATTTTTAAGTAATTAAGTAGTTGTAATAATTAGTTTAGTGTTTGATAATATTTAATTTGTAATTTCCATTTTTGTAATTCTGTCTGGTGGCATGTTCAGTTCTTGAACAAATCAAATAAATGATGTTAAAAAAGTAATTAAGTAAGTACCTATTACTTACAGTTTTTTTTTCTAATTTCAGGTTAAACTATATAGATAAGAAACAGTGCTTGTATATCTACAATCAGGAGGCTGTAAATAAATGTGTCTTATTGTTACTTGAAGAATGATAAAGTGTTGTAATTAGTAAGTACAACGTTATTTAACTTAGTTCAGAAAACACACTAATTAAATCATTTGAAAACCTTATACATAATATGTTGTTCCTAAATATACCAACATAGCAGAGTTGGTAATATTTGTACCTATTTTTATTTATATATGAATAATTTCACTTTCAAAATTTTCGTGACTTATACTGTTCATTTTATAACAATAGGAATTACTCACGTATTTACACAGGAGTTAAAACACTCTGGACTTTTCGACCACAACAAAATACAATCAAATCCAGTAGATATACCAGCGGACTCCACACTAGGCAAAGCCTGTACCGCAGAGCCTATTTATAGATGTAACATAATATTATATTTCGGACTAATAAAAGCTTAACACAGCAAATATTACCTGAACAAAATTAAACAGTATACAGTAGACATTATACAGGGCGTCCCAAAGTTATGGGCCATGAAGGGGAAGTAATTTATTAATAATTAATTTCACGTTGTTCCTTTCTTTTAAAATACTATGTTACTTAAGCAGAGTTATTATTTTTTAGCTATTCTTTCGATTGGTATCATAAAAGTAGAGTAAATTTTTTTTCCACATGTAAGTCGGTTCGATTCCCAGACAAAGCAAGTAATTTTTAGAAAATCTATGAATGCAGAATTACTTACTTTTAAAAATAAAATGAAGTCTTCTTTGAGCAAAATTCACTATCTACGATATTTAAGGTACTTCCCCTTCATGGCCCATAACTTTGGGACACCCTGTATAGACTAAGATTTAGATCAGGAATTGTTTTTACCACAGGGCTAGATGTTGCTTTGTGAATTTTCCACCAATATTTATGAATGTGTCTCCCTAACCAAACCCTTGGGAAATTGTTATAATGAGTTCTCCTTACTGAGCATGTGTCTCCCTATCCAAATAATCTGTTTAGGATAGAATAGATAGATTATTAAAATGCGAGAAAAGCCGAAGGCGAAAGCTAGTAAACTGTAACAGGCAGGTAAATATCTCTGGTTAAAGACATCTCATATAGCTACATATAAAAAATCTTATTCTAACTCCATAATATTATGCGTTAGTTAAGAGTTGCAAATCAATTACTGTATTAATTCAAGTAGCGTTATTATTAAGTCAAAAGCCCATTAAAAATGCGAACCTAGGTCTTAGTACTTAGCTTGTCCTTGGGGGAATTAGGGGTAATTTGAATATCGTCTCAAGAAGGGACTAGGGTACAGTTGGGACTCATTTAGTCGGAAAACTTGAATTGATAAGTATTTTAATTAGGGTTGTAGATGGGAGCATCTATTATCTTGAAAATTTACATTTTGACTTGGGTTAGGTAAAAATACAAAATAATAATTAGAAATAAGATAGCTCATTGAGGTGGCAATGGTCATGTCATAAAGCGTGGAGAACAAATGTCCGATGGGGCCGAAAAGTTCTCGATTGGAGACCACGGATCGGCAAACGCCGCATCGGAAGTCCACCAACAAGATGAAAGATGATCTGGTCAAAGCTGCCAGTTCACGAAACAACAGGTGATGTTTAAGAGAGGCCTATGTCCAGCAGTGGACGAACGATGGCTGAAATTATGATGATGATCTATTACAGAATGAGGTCGCGAAAGTTATAAAATGAGGATAATATTTCCGTTCCCACTGCTGGGATAAAGAGACTTCTCTTTTGACCAGAGAGGTTAGTCCTTTATTCTCCTCGCTGGCCAAATGCGGGTCGGTGAATATCACATATCCTTAAAACTTTCTTAAGTTCTCAGAATACGCGGGTTTCCTCACGATGTAAGAGCACGTGTTATTTATGTGAAATAAATACGAATTTAAATGAGCCTGATAATTGTATGCAAACTTTCCTTGTGCCTTGCTATATAAATCTATCAGGCACCTGGCGTTATCCAACAAAAAAAGTACTATATTGTTTCCTACAAATTTTTGTAATGTTTGTAGGTTTTTGGGGTTTGTTATAAAAATAAAAAGCCACAATCAAATAAAAGCTTAGCTTTATTACTCGTTATATTCACGAAGAAACATCCCTCACAGCTCTCCACAAATTCAGCTGACATTGCTAGTAGAGATACAATTTCATGTTTCACCGTATTTCCAATCGGATAATTTTGAATAATTTTGATCAACAAATTTTAGAACCGCCAATTTTTTTCCATATACCAACGCAATTTGCAACAATCCCACGACCGAAGGCCGGGGGACTTAATTTAGAGGTACAATTTCATGATTTCACAAACTTTACATTCCTAATACACTGAACAGTGGTTTAGATCCTAAACATTCACGGACAAAGACACACGCTCGTAAATTATAAGCATAATGACAATGTGATATTATAATAATGTATAAGTATTGTTATAACCGTAATAATTAATGCGTAAGGTTAGTGAAGGGTACGCTGTCTGAGGCTCACAGATTACAATAGTGATCCGCGGCGCGCCATTCTTAGACAAATACCGAGGATACGCTTACATTTTCACTTTTCACCTTAAATTGATTTTTAAATTTATCTTTTTACATCCAGAACCATATAAACATCTTTTGAGTTATAATATTTACCTATATAACGAGGGCCGCCGCGCCGTCCGCTGCTCACTTTTATTTACAAATGGTAATGCTCCTAAACGCTCCGTAACATCCGACGCTATTCTTAAAATTAAATACAAAAAACGTATGGCTTCTAAATTCACCTAAATCCCATTTTGTAATTGCTACAATTTATGAATTTTGACCATTACACCAACTTTAGAAATATTCAATACAAAAATACTTTTTTTTTGAATAAAATTTTATACACGAGTTTATAATCAGGCGCGGTGCGGAGCGGCGGGGCGGCCGACACAAAAGAAAAGCTTTGAGCCTCGTAACCTTAACATCTTGAAATTTGTACTAAATATATCAAAACCAGCGGACGCGGCGCCATTATCACTTAGCCGAAATGCGAGGATACCGAAACGAGCCTAAACACTAGTCAAATCTCTGCGCGCGCGACTGTCTGCCCGGGCTGCGCGTGCGCCGCCTCGACACAAACTCGCGCCGCACTTACTAAAATAATTTCGATTTTTTAAATTTTGTCACTAATTTTTATCACCGGCATCCGCGTCCGCTCGCTAGTTCACAAATATATCATACCGAAAGTACGCCACACATGGACTGCGGCTCACTACAAAACGAAATAAACAATTTCTCATACCAACACACTAGAATTCAAAAGAACGTGTATCGCTGTTACGAATGAAGACCACAAGGATATTGAAAGAGACTACATATTTCCCGTAGCCTCTAGGGATACAAAATACTTAGAACGCTACACACGGACGAGTAACACTGTCCGTGCCCATACTTCGGTCGCGCTCCGACCAAACAACTTATACAATATCGATAAGCATCGGCAGTATTTTGGTTCAAGACATCCTAATAGTGTTTCCGTGCTCATTGTTGACAATTTATATCAGATATATAATGTATAAGAATGACACTTACTTCATAATTTACCTAATTTTCAAACCCTTAATTTGAATTGTTCATAATAGAAAAGTTGATACAGCTATTTGGTACACCTAAATGTCATCTAACTTCCAAAAATGAAATGCTACATACAATAGAGTCTATTACAATTTCGAAAATTTAGGAACCATAATACCCAAACGTTGAACCAAACACATATACATACATATTGTTTTTTTTTATTATAATAATTTTGAAAAATAATTACATATTTCTTTTAATTTAAATTGTTAATCCAAAGATTTCGTAGACGGATTCGAAAATACTAAAAATGTTAAAGCAAAATCTTTAGAGAACATTTTTGGAACAGAAGTTTCCTATCCTAGAAACAACTCAATGGAGAAGTTAGCCGAAAAAGGGCAATCCTAAACTACATACATATTAATAGATACAAACATGAGCTTTCTAAACACCGAACTTTGTACTCTTTTCTGTGGGATAGTCCCATGATCACTGTGGACTAATTTATTTCGATGTTTCAAAATTGAGTCTTATTTATTTAGAAAATTGTCAACCGATAACATTATAACCCAAACATCGAATAAAATATCGGCTTGATCGCAACATTATATCCTTTGTGGTCTTGTAGCGGTGGCACAGTGAGTCACTCAAGTAAAACATCCGGACAAAACTATCGTCAACTTTACATTCGCCAGAAAATATCAAAAACGGTCTAAAACATTAAACGGCTCCAAGTATCTGCAAATAACGGCATGTCGGTTGAACTCTGATCGGAAACCAATACATTTCTATTGTAATGTGTGTTTGTAGCCTGCACTAATATTAGATAATGAAGAAATCTATCAAGAGATCGGAATAACGAATTCATTACTTACTAAATACATGTAATAATAGATGGGTTGCCAGTTTAGAGCTAAAACGACTAAATTAGTGTACAGATGAGTAAACAATATGCGCTACTTCCTAACAAACTAGTGTCGCGTCTCTAGCGGGCTAATGTCTGTAATCAATTCCATGCTCAATTCTTGGTGTTGTGCGCCAGAGACCCTACCTATGTACAGAACATTCTTAGCTCTAAAATGCCATGGCCTATGTACTGAAAACAAACAACAGTAACAGAATCGAGTAACGTAACATGGAAAGATGCTCGATGTCATAACCCAGCGGCGACTGCTCGTGCCTTCAAAAACTCGAGAAACTGAAACCGGGCTATTGCTGTGAAATATTGGCTGGAGGGAGTAGACGTCTCAGGAAAACATACCAATTTCAATCTGGCAATATCGCCAATTGAAATTAGAATGTTGGGTTTTCCACAAACGTTCGGGATAATTTGGAAACTCAAAACCGGATATCCAAAGGGAAGGGAGGCTGCGTGTATGTTCTGTGTCGATGTCTTAAAAGTTGCGTATCTCTCTAACTCCTAACTGCTGAAGCACCGAGTCGACGCACGGTCCATCCTAAACTGAGATACCCCTTAATTATCGTAATAGTTAAAATGGTTACAAATTAAACGATAACAAACGTGTAGTATTAAATGAAAAATGCTTACACTGCTTAGCTAAACCTGCCGCCGGCCCAGCGCGGTTACGAATCGAAACTTAGGATGGAATAACTTTTTACAATTCCGCAAATCAATTCTCAATTCTTCCAGTTTTATTGTGTCCTTAATTAAATATATTTATCGCTAAGATAGGTTTTAGTCATATCTTTGTATTAAAACTATAGTAGTCATTTATGTACAAGTTATGAATCTCTGTACAAACTATCTATCTTATCGTAGTATTATCTATATGAAGCACTTTAACTTAATTATTGTGTTGTCCTGTGGAACTGAGGATGTGAACTGAAAGTGTCTCCGCGTGGCCGGGTTGGCGGAAGGCGTCTACTTGTATAACAAATACATCGAGATGCGATTTGTCCGAGCTTGCTCCGCGAGGGGTCATATGACGTCACTCTGTTCTCGATCCTTCTAGAATGTTCCTCCCATCGCGGGGCAAGCGTCGAGCGCCGCGCTACGAACTACCAATGAAACTAATTATTCTTCTATAGTATAATAGTAAAGTGTATGTATACTGTATTAGTTCTGGTGAACTGCGATGCGTGCATGGGCGGCGAGCGCGAGCTGCGCGGGACCTCAGGCTGCCGAGTCTAAGTAGGGCCCTTGAATAATCTCATCTAAAAACTCACTGTGAAGGCACTTCTGATCGGACGAGGTGGCCCCGTGATTTTGTAACTACCGAAAGGAGACTATCACTTTTTGTAATGGGCATGGGTCTAGACTATTATGTGTTGCCTGCTGATTGGACGAGACAGGTATATTTTGAGAGTCCCGAGCAGACGCGTGCGAAGCCCCACTCCGCCGGAACTCCAAACTGTGGCCAGAGACTAAGAAACTAACCGAAACGTAATTCCAGAAAATTAAACCGAACTGTTGTATTGTTGTCTGCGATTAGTGTGCAAATGAAATTCGATTGATAACTGAACTTTGAATACTGATTGCTTGGAGTGGCGCTCCGCTCTCGCGTTTTCTAAAAGGCCCACGCAAAATTTTTGAAGTATTTTCTAACAAATAAACTTAATCCTAGTCCGGCGGACCGGAGTCGAAACACAACGCGATCTGGACTGCCGAAACATCGTAATACAACTGAAGATGTTCACATTAACTAACAACTGAGGATGTGTAATAATCATTTTGAATTTCAACTGTCTTATCTTATTCTATTGGAAAATCTCTTCTGCAAGAACACAAAACCGGTTGTCGTATAAAAATAATCTGTTAACTATATTTGTTTGTGGATCGAAAAATAACCCTGCTCTATTGTACTAACGACTATGGTTAACTTTAATGAATTACTCCTAAAATAAGTGGTGTGACGAGGTAAAGGTTGACAATCCTGGCCCTCGGGCCAACTCAAACTAAGGAAACAACTCAACAACATGCTCCAAACGATAAAGAAATAAGGAAAAACAAAAATAAAAAACAACAAAACGTTCAAAACTTAAGCAGTTAAATATATTAATCGTTTTTTTTCCTTAAATGATAAATCCATAAATGATTTTAAGATATACACAACTATAAAAACCATTTAAAGATAATACTTAATAATAATATAATAATAATTATATATAGCGAAATATATTATGTGCAGAAATAAAATTCTAGGTGACTTAAATTTTCTCTTACTCATTATAACCTAATGAATTTCCTAGTAGAGTGGGCGTGGCGAGCCACTTGACGTTCAACGTACCATTTCAATAATTTAATTTATTAATAATTTTGAATCTGAAGGCCTAAATGCGAGTGTCGTAAAATTTTGTGTGCGAATCGAATTGCCGAAACGTAGTGTGCGTTGCGTCGTCATTCACTCCAATTGTTCCAGAAAGTTCGGCGACTTGAAGTATTCTGGCACGGGGTCGTCGAGCCGGGAGATAACCTTGTAGATAGACTTCTTCCAGCTCTGCTCCGCGTCCTTGCCGCCCTGGATGGCGCGGAAGAACTCCCTCAGGGTCTGTTCCACCACGTATCTGAAGTTTGAAGGCACCTGGAAGGGGAGAAACTACTTTTACTACTGATGGAAGACAGGGTATCTTAAGGACAATCATCAGACATAAGACATCTTCAGCGGAAACTTCACATTCACGTTTATCTTAATGTTAAATTATGTTTAATCTCAAAGTAAACTATAACTGAAATTACCCTTCAATTGCGGGAAAATCAATTATGAAGTTTAGCTAGTCTATTGTACCCATCTTGTTTTCTTAAAACTGCATGAAAACGTGTGTATTGTGTGTTTCTGTTTTTGGGGTGTGCAATAAAGTATTTTCTATTATATGCTACTTTTAAGTTTTATACATCTAACTAAATATTTAGTCCTCACAAAATTGTATCCACAGTTTTGCAAGAAAATCTCACCTCAATGTGGTTATTCCTGTTGTAATGCAGATTGAGGACCCGGTACAGCTCTGAGTCTCCGGCCACGTGGATGTCCTCGGCCGCCTTTAGGCCTTCACTGATGGCCTGGCGAGCGTACTTCTCCATTTGAATGTAGTAGAACTCTCTGTAACAAAGAAAAGGATATTTAGTCCAGATGACTCCAAACTGCTGAATGTTTCATATTTCATACTTTTGGGGTGATTTATATTCCTAAAAGTTTTTCGTTTTGTAAGATTTTGGTAAATTCATCATCATCGTTTCAGCTGTCAGCCTTAGATTTCCAATTATTTTGGTCAGAAGCGGCGGATGGTTAAAGAATTTTGTTAAAGATTTATACAGAATCCTACATTCGTCCAGCAAAATGATCATCATGGTTGCATAATCAACCAAAGCACGGCTATAATGTAGGTACCATCTACCATCAGATAGTCAAAAAGCCATCAGCTATTTTAAGAACCGTCAGGGCATACTGAAATTGCCTAGAACGAAAACTCGTCACTTCCGTAACGATCCGGTATGCCTATCCGGCGACACTTCACAGCACAATGAAAAAAAAAGGTACTCGAATGCCGTGGAGGGTGGGAAAGGATTTGATTAGCCATTTTCGCTCTCTGCGTCACATCGCATCTAGGGAATCTTCTCTCCGGGTGGATTACGAGAGCCTCCGACTCGGATCGAGGGTCTCGCTAGGCTAATTACTTACGAGTTCGCATTCAGACGAGCTAATTCGGTTTTTCACGTTGCTAGTGTCACTGCACTGCTATCAAGTGCCTCTTAATAAGAGAATAAAAAACTTAATTGCGAGATTGTTGTCTATTTTTTTGCTTTCGATATTTGCTGTCGTTCTGTGCATGTGTCGTATGTTGTTTTGTGATTCTGAATTGAGTCTTGCTTGATGCTCTTTTCTATGGGTTTTGATTAGTAATTGGCTACTGGTTGCTGGATTAGATTCAAGAACTTTTCTCTTACCTATTGCTGGATCGGAACTTTAATATAATTATGTTTATGATTAAAGCAGAAGAACCGTTTAGACCGACAACTTATTTTACTTTACAACATTATGGGTAGGTATACTAAATGCTCGAGTAGTTGTATAAGATAGCATCAACCTCAATATAGGTATTTTGCAAGTAGATCATGCAAATAAAATGCGGGCGGTTAAGTAAAGCGAAAGAACTAGGTATGTGACGTAGGTAACTGTAAATATCTGAATTTCTAATCTATAATACTAGATAATAATAAATCTGAAAGGTCGGTCATGGAGTACCTAGGTAAGTTTGTTTTCAGAGATATTGTGTTACTGAAACTAATTTCACGGTTTAACGATTTTTTTACTGTAGGTATGTATGTTTCACCATAACTCTTTAATAATTTTTTTTTCTGTTTATTAATATTTTGTTAAACACCTATCGTTGTTGTTTGTTGGTCGTGTCTTTTCTCACACTCTTAGCTATATTGGGAACCAAAAACCGTTACATTTAGAATCAGCTGTTTTCAACAATATCATTGTTAGCTCCCTAACAGAATTTAGCACAGAATCGCACAAGCCACTCTCATCTGTATATCCTTACTATTACGCGTTAAATTTGAATGCTTGTGGTCACAAATTGATGACAATGGATGATTTTTGTTATGGAAAGGCTTGCAGAATTTTCAAATGTAATTCAAGTTAATAGGGTTCTTTTTTCAGTGGCGATTTATTCTCATTCTTAAGCAACATCTTGCGTTTACCTGGCAACGTCTTGGCGTACCTATTGTCAGATTTTTTGCAAGAATTTAAAGTTGAAACGAAAGAAAAAGTTGGCCTCAAACCGTATTCTTGAATTTATAATACTAAGAAGATACATTTTGTACTAAAGTTTGGATAAATTTTAAGATAAGTTTGATTATGATTATCACAATAATCGTTAAGTGAGATCAACAATGAACTAGCTAGCTTAAGTAATATATTTAAGAGATTTTAAGTTTTCTTTTATTTTTTAATGTTAATCATAATATATCAGCATTATACTGCATATTACTTTCCTTAGCTCCTACCCTAAGTGTTTAAAACACGCACAAGCTGAAACATTGCTCAGTCGTTTTCCACGATTAAGAAAAGAGTTCGTAAGGTGTCGTATCGTAACTCCTTGGTTAAGAAATCTCAACGCTGTGGTTGAGTCCCCTAGTCCTAAGGAGTGTACGTTCCCGTGTGAACTACTCTGGTTGATGTAGACTTGAGTGGTTATAGACACGGCATTTTCGTTTATAGGCATCATAATGGGTGGTTGGTAATGTTTTATCTGGGAATTTAATAACATATAGTAAATAAATCGTTGATTTGCTTTATTATTTTTTAATATTATGTGTTTCTTATATTTCTATTCTGTACAAGAAAAAAATGCCAACTTCACTTTTATAAAATTTAAATCTAGGTACACCCGAATATTGTCGCGCAAGTTTAATATTATTAGCAACCTTTAATATTTTAACAAGCTTCGATTGGATATTTAAAGACGCATTACTGTATTTGTGTCGCTTCTACAATTTGTATGTCTACATCTAGCCAAGACGTTACCGAGGGGTCACGTTGTTTTTTTCTTAACTTTCTTCCCTTCCTTTTGTTCACTTACTTGGCGCGAAATACACAAACAAAACCAAACTTGAATGTTTAAATAAGAACGACTTTTCTACACTGTTTCAAACAGGTTATATATTTTTCTTACATTTTAAATAGTAAATAAATAAATAAATAAAAATAAATATTACTGGACAGTTTTTACACAGCGACATCTAGGCCCGTGGTAAGCTCGAAGCTTGTGTTACGGGTGCTAGATTTCTGATATACTTAATATAATATACATACATAGATAGATATTTTTTATTATACATATATAAATCAATACTGCATGATAAAATTTGGATGCATACGTAATATCAAACAAAAATCCCTAATTTTAAGAAAATAAAAAGAGGCGTTTTGTCACTTGAAATAAATTTCGATCGATCGAAATAATTTTTATTTATTGGACTTTACATTTCCTTGTATGTTTTGGTTTTTATCATTTAGGTATTTGCCGTTAGCTTATTCTTTATTTAAAACCAGTAGAAAAAGCGAGGTTCTTACCCTCTTATCAAGTACAGAGTAACGGAGTACCCGCATCGAAAACTGAGATAAAGATTTGCGCACGACTGCCCCACTTACTACTGTTTTGCATAGAGAAATCGAAGGGTTTACTTTCAAATTTTCAGAAATCTTTTGGAGCTGGTAATACAGAAAGAAAATTATTTGAAAATAGAACTTATGATTTGTAGAATGCTAAATGATCGTTGATATTTTTGTTTGAGTGTTGTACCATATTGTTTATAGACGTGTTTTTGTTTTATGCAAATTTTTTATGAATACAAGTATGAAACAAAAGGGATCAAAAACCACGTTTTTAGGTATCGAGTCAATAAAAACTGTTTCAATAGTTTTAGACTTATTTACCTTAAACTAAACTAAAGACGTTGCTGCTAATTAAAATTCTGATAACAAATGGCACATAATCATGGTGTTTACCATGTTAAATTTGAATTTTAAGTGTTTTTCCTTGTGCGCAAGATATTTATTATCCGTTAATTACTTACCTACCTCGGTGTTGGGAAAAATATTAAATAAGAACCTATCTACACCTTGTTTTCATCTCATGAGCTGAAACGGATAAAAATATCATAGAAGGTAACATATTATTATTTATCTTATTTATTTATATTTTATCCGTATGTATATTTCCTTTCTACACATTTATTAATTTTCCGTCGAATAATTATCGCTAAAGTTTATTATTGTTGTTGAGTAAAAGTAATGTTTATTGTCGTATTATAAAAATTCTCATATTTATATAAATATATATACCTTCAAATACCTTGAGTCACCCCAAAATCATATCACAAAGCACTACCAACATCACCAAACCACTCGAGAAATTCCAAATTCAAAAAAAAAAGAAACTGACGAAAAAATTTAGTTTCAGACGTAAACACTCATTTCGATCGTTGCCAAATACAATGGTTATTAAAAGTGATGCGGAGGTTGGTAAATGATACAGGGAGGTATTAAGGGTGGCTGTCTGTGTGTGTGAGTGGACGGCGTCCAGCTTTCGAGATGCACGCTAGAATGAACAGGCAGACTGCATACCCGGAGTGATGATGTTACAGAAGCGACAATAAGAAACACTTTTGAAGATTGCCTTGTTAATTTTTCGCTTTCACGTATAGAGATTTTACAGATCTTATTTATGGATCTGTGTCTGTTTTGTTTCCAATATTAGACCAAAACCACTAATATTGCTTTACATTTTAAAATATGTTTTATTACCATACAATTCAAATGCATAGGTATATATTCATTAGTATACGTGTAACGTGTGTAATTTATTTTTTAAATGACAGACAAGCAAAATGTTTCGTAAACTTTTAAAAATAAAAATAGCCTAATAAGCCAACTTATTCGCAATAGACACCTATGCAATTTTTCACTCAAAACCTCAAATGAACGACAAAGTAGTTAACAAAATGTCTGCAAAACTCAATAGAGTTTGAGGCAAATGTCACAAAAGTTATTTCCAAAAGCGTCAGTTAAACATGAACTCTCTGTATTTTTGGTAGCTCTATGTAAAAAGTTGCACGGCGTGATGCACACATGCAAACTGCACACACACAGGCGGGTAAAGCGAGTAAACTAATACCGGCTGGATTAATGCTTCAGTTAGTGAAAAAACTTTTTTTCAGGCTGCGCCGTCCGGTTCAGAGACGGATTCAGGCTGTTGATTTGATTTGACATGGACATTGGGTTGAATTAGCTTTGCTTTTGCGCGATTCAAATTATATGACAAAAGTTTGTTTTGTATTTCAATTTATATTTTACGTTAAGGTGTCTTGATTTTGGCTGATCCATGTTCTTTCTAGTTTTGGTAGGTAACAGATATTTCTTTACGTATAGGGTGCCGAGTATCGATTAGCCATCGTACCTTATTATTATTCGATACTAGCTTTCCGCCCGCGGCTTCGCCCGCGTAATTATATATTTTTCCGCGGTAAAAAGTATCCTATGTCCTTCTCCCGGTTCTCGGTTAAAGTTAAGGTTCGGTGTTAAAGTTTAATAGTCATCTATATATTTCGTTTTATTTATGATGGTGAATAAAGTTCGTCATACGAAATCATATTTCTGAAAATCGCAAAGAAAATTAAATGCGTATAACACATAATGCATTGACTACTAATGACTACCTACTAAACTTTAATTTTTTTATAAGATATGATAATCAATATCGAAAAATAATAAAGGTACGATAGCTAATCGATACTCGGCACCCAATGCGGCCCTGACTAATGACTCCCCCCGGCTGACCCGCCTGTCTTGTACTCCAGGCTTCAAAAGTTCAGCTCATTTGAGTGCTTGCCGAGATTTTATTACCCCCATCTCCCCAACTACTCACTTCGGTATTAAAATTTTCAAAAAAGGGTTAAACGTACGCAAAAGCCTTCGTTGACCATTACGCTACTTGAGCTCAGAATTAGTTCGTTAAATTACTAAAACTGTCTCGTAACTCAAGTGTACTTCTTCACTCGCCTGTACGTTGAGATGACATGCAGTCGGGAGCTTTGTCAGGAAAGCGGGAAGCACTGGCACATAATTATTTTGTAAAAAGAAGCTTTTTTAAAAAATTTTGGTATCTATACAGCTTGTCGAATACGTAAGCCATTGTTTAAGTTAGTTTTAGATAGGCGTAGTTATTTTATGTTATTAATTTACCGACCTTAAAATTAAAGTCGAGTGTGCTCCCACTTAGCAAACCTGGCTCTACAACATTGATAAATAATTTTTTTTTTTTTTTTTTTTACATTTATATAGATAATAACATGCTTTAATAAGTAATACGACTTTATCTAACTTGACATCAACGCAACACATTACAAATTTACTTGAACTTATTTCCCCTGGGTTTTTACAGCTAAAGACTTTACCTACATGCGATTTTATTAATTGATGATATTTTCCATTTGTATATTAATTTTATTTCCTATCTTATTACCAGCTTACCAGACACTTTTATTAGAAAGGTAAAAAACATTTTCACATACTTACATCTCTTTCGTTTTTTTACGTTATCTACTTATGGTCTTCATCGCTAAATGTACTAACTCTTCAGCTTTATATATATATTATTAGTATAGATGATTTTTAGATAAAATTTAAACAGGTTCTTTACCATTTCCATTCAAGACCACATGTAGGTATAGTTTAAGATAATCCTTTAAGACAACTATTTATATGACCTATAATGTGGTTAGCCACAAGACGTATTTTATAAAGTTTATCCTTAAATTACCAAGACTAGTAGTAAGTTTAGATTAAGTAGTTGTGAGAAATAAACATATTTGTATTGTATTTGTAAGTTGGTAACTAGGCATAATGCTAGTGTAGTTTGTATGTGTATATAATTAAAATTATTTCAACCGTTTTCGCGTATAAAACTAGCAAACATAATTCATTCGCAAATCACAAACTTTCGCGTTTGGTTGCTTATTTTTATTGAAATATTATTTTTCTATTCATTACTTATTATCATTTAAAATAATCGGTATAATCACGAAAAAAGTACTCAGACATTAACAAATTAACTATTTCAACAATTATGAAGGAGAAAAATGCTCAAAAGGGAACCAGCGACCTTCAATTGAAATCCCCACTAGGCCAAACGCGTTAATTAATTACGTCTTAGGGCGTAGAAACACATTCGTCTGATTTCCCATGTGAGGCCTATGAATGGCGCACCTTTTGCCTTCGCATGTATGTCACTCCTTACCTTAATATCTATTTACTTTTTTACGTGGGCAGGTACGGTTGGCAGAGAAAAGGCTATTTTGGACCGTTGGCAAAAAAATTAAAAATAATTTTGACTTTTTTTTCCTAAGTTTATAGAAGTCTAAATGAATCTGCAATGTTTATTAAAATGAGGACTAACTTTTAGATTGGGTATACTGTATTCAAACGTAATAATTTTAGTATTAAAAAATTTTAACTAAATTCAAAAATTTTAAAACTGAATCCATAAAATTTAAGTGAAAAATATACGTAGGCTACTTACTAGTTACAATTATATGTCACAACATTACCTATTCGCTGAACACATCAAGTACTATTATGCACTTATAACGAAACAAAGTCAAACGGACTTAGTTCTTATAATTTGATGACCATCATAACTGGACCTTCCTATACTTCAGTAAACAAACGATAATGGCAAGACCGGTCACCAGCCACGGTTCTTCAAGATCTGGCCGGTCGGAGATAAGGGTTGCTACTGGACTTCCGCCCTTAATGATAATTATGAAACAAACATTCAATTGTGATGCATCTTTTACTAAGAAATATTGAGAGGATTTATACAATGTTATTGTTTCATGGAATTTGTATTTTAACAAGTATTAATTGTATATTCACCGATCTGGGGGCACGGCAGTGCAAAATCCATGTGAAGTCGAGCAAAAACATTATACATAGAATACTTATACAGGTATGTAAAAAACACTTTATTATCTACTTTATTTTTTGTCTTATAACGTTTTTTAAATGAGGATGAATGAATAAAAATACTTTACCTTAAGTTACGAAAAAAACTTGCGTGACATTCCCGCCCAAATTCCTGTCATTAGAATCGTCATAAGGTTTTTAAGGCGTATGTTACACTAATGAAAGAACGCCCCCTCCTTCGAGACTTGTAATACGACCTCGCGTTAGTAATAGAGCGATAAAAAAAAATTAAATGCTGGACAATTCACACAACAATAACTAGCCCCGGATAATAAAACAAATTGTTGCCAGATTATAAATATTTTTTAACCACAAAGTTTTTGTTTTATGAAAATGTTTAACTATGACTAAGAATTCAATAATTATTACGTCTTCGGAAATTACTACAGATAATGTAACCACTGCGTTACACTTTGACCGCTTCTACTTGTAGGTGTTTGGTAAATACTGTTACATACGCCGTAACCGCAGAATGATTCATCAACAACTAAAATTAGCTTAGTAAGTGCCTTAAAATGATTAAAGGGATGAGTAATTAAAACCTGCCCCATCGAAGACAAGATAAGGTCGGTTTTAGGAAGAAAGGGCACTTTTCTAATTGCGCGTTCATTAGCTTGATGGATGGCAGACATATTGCCACATTTGCCACTCATTGCCGCCCATACAAGGTTGCCTGCGCCTTTTTACCGCCATCGCATTTCAGCCAATAATATGACATAATTGTTTTATCCATTGTATTTTCCTTCTACTAAACAGGATTGTATAGCAACTCAGTGCAAATTCTTAGGTGATCGTTTCAAAATCTTATCGTAATAAAATCGTTAGCATATTCGTTTTAAGAAAATTGTATTAGCTTCTAAATTCAAACAATGTTTACTAAGTAAAGTAGGTTACACACGATCAGTTATGAGCGTGACATGACACGGGGTATTACTCCTTGATCATAGATAAGTAGAACCGCGCCTTCGCGTGTTTTAATTATATTATTAACGACGATGCGAGGCGAAAGGCTATTTTATAATGGCCACGTATCGCAATGATATGTAAATATTCGGCCGCGCCCAGCGCCTATTACGTATACTTGGTCGCGTGAGTGCCAACTCTAATTCGGAAGTAAAGACACGTTACCCGGAATTTACAAGCGAGGCGTGACAATCTTTCCAAAAGCTTCAGGCAAATTCTTGTAAATAAACAGCCACTAATAGGATTGGGTGTGGAGTGGCCTCCGCGACGACTGAAGAACCTCAGTGACGAGTAATTAGCAGGTTTTTTTGAAGGAAAACTACTCATAAGCTTCCTCGAAAGGGTCGTATTAATTACTGGAGGTGCTCGTATGAGCGCGGCGGTATAAATGGCCGGCCACTTGGCGCCCTAGCCTCGCCGGCCTTATTAAAAATGTTAACACGTAAATTAGACTCTGCACGGTGCTGTGTATTAGCCAACCAATTAAATTTTACAGTCTCCGGTACAATGCGCGCGACGTGACTTTACAAGTCGAGGGATGAATGGGACACTCCTAGGTAAGGCGGGTCCACACTTGCCTTTTAGTGCAAAACATATCCTGTAGTTATACGAATCTATTTCAAAATTTAATTTTGAATTACGGGAAATATTGAACTAAATACGCACCCTTAACACGATAAGTTAAAAAGGCATGTGGAAATTGCGACGTAAGGCTGGCAACATTTCCGTAACCAACTGTAAGAGTCCTTACAGATGAGATATTTCAATCTCCGACGAAAAAGCGTGTGTCGATGATTTTTACAAGTTGAACATTTTCGCTACGATTCAGTTGATGTGACGTAAAACCTACGTTTAAACCTTCCACTTAGTAATTTTAAATAAGTTGTAATGCGTTGAAATTTCGCCTGGATTAGGGAAATAGTTGTGTATTTAAGTTTGATATTTGCATTTTTTGTGGGCACAGTTGCGGTGCGTTGCATCCGTCAGCTGCGGCCGTGGGTACACACGGCTTTACCTCGGCTGGCCTAAGTACCCCCTTGTGCGACTAGTTGGATGTGTAAAAAGATTAATTGGAGTGTTGCCCGTGTTTCTAACAATTTACGACGCCTTCTGTGACGGGCCGGCCGCAGACCACTTCTGCGCAACTTAATTAAGCGAAATAACTTAAGTTACCGTCACTAATTAGCGCCATAGTAGCTAATTCTACGAGTGACGCTTTGTTTGCGAGCCCGCGCATTTCTTTGAGTTTGCGCGCCAAAAGAATTTGTCTTTGGAACGACTTTGAGTAAGGATGTTTGTTTTGCCCCGGGTAGAGTTCTGTGAAGACTTTTGTTTATTGAACTTTTGCTGTGGTCTGTTTATGAAGATGCGAAAACTCGGGGTGAACTTTTTGCGGTTTAGATACTCTGGGAAATCTACTTTCTTTTAAAGCTTTCAATGATGGCTAATTAATGCACTGCAACTTCGTTTGTCTTATTATCTTGGAAAATAGTCGGCAAAATTCTTTGCATCCTTTGCTCCTTCTTTGGTTTTATAGTAGACAAATTTAAAATAGTAACGTAGTTTGTATTTTCAAGGTGTTGTGGCGTCCCGTAAAAGACACAAGGAGGCACTTGTCTACAGGCCCCTTGAGGTCCTACACGACTCACGCCAACAAGTGGATGTTCGTGTGTAGAGAGCCTTAATCTTCAGTAGTGTTGGAAACCTAATCGAACATTGTTGTCGTAATTCAAACATTTTCAAACTATAGACAAATACAAGTTTAATAATATTATATCATATATCAATTTATTGCCAACTCGTTATCATGCAGTTATTGACATAAAACTTTAAATTGGCTGTTATTATTTTTTTATCTGAAGTTATCGATTGTTAAAGAGCTATCGTAAACTTTGACTTTATTAGTCCACGTTGATTAGACTGATTGTAGTTTGTATATTAATAATAAACTCTCTAATGAGTTCAACTGTGATTGCGAATGAGGTAAAATAATTTTTGAATAAAAACAGCGCACAAATAATATCTTAATGCTCATTAATTGCATTAAACTTGTATGTATTAAATACTATTTGAAACCTCTCGCAAAATTATGAAATTAGAACGGGTTTCCAGCTCAAAAAGAGTTGCCAACTGCGAGCGTGTCTAATAGGCTATTTCCTTTTAAAATTTACAAGGCCATTATTCAAGTTTGTGGAAAGTGGACACCTTTCTTGCAACTGCCCTCTAATTACCCTGCAATGCCCTCACCCTTTCAGTCGCCTTTCAGAGATGCTTATCGCGAAGGAAATGGCCGTTTTCCGTTCACAATATCACCATTAGCGGTGACAATAATGGCTTGACCTGTCCGGAAGAAAATTTGTTTTGATTTTTAGACATGAAAGACTGTTTTCTATTGTGTGAGGTGTTTTTGTCTTTTATCTTTTTTCCGAATGTCACTTTGTAGGTAGCTATTGTAGTAACTGCGTATTTGTATTTTTTACAAGATTTCTAGTTCCAGTACCACTTGAAATCTTTTCATAGTTTGCGGCTTGTTTGACTTTTTGTTTATTTTATTTGCTATGGTTTTCATTAGCAAGTAAATATAAGTTGTTGTCGTGCCATATCATTGTATAAATACGGCGATCGATTTCTGTTACTTTGCGATGTATCAGTTTATCTTTTTATTTGTTCGCGTTTATCAAAGCTTTTACTAGATTTTATCGTAGTTAGATAAGCTAAGATAATACAAGCTTGAGATATAATATAAAGCTTTAATATGTGAGTCTCTATCTGAAGTGTTTGCATATGGCTTGCTTTTCTGATATGTTGATTGATAGCGATTCGAAGTTGTTTCGTTATATCGAAAATATTTTGTCTGTATGAAGTTTTTAAAGAAAATATGTTTAGTGAAAATGATTGAAGTAAGTATTCCTAAATAATATAACATTATCTTCCTTTATATTGGAGTAACGCGGAATAAATTTGGGGTTAAAATATGAATAGGTACCTATATGAATTAATTAATGATATTCCTTGAACATAGAGACTTTAGCTTTACCTGCTAATTTAATAGATAGATTTAAATGTACAGGTGAAGTTGGGGAAAGCTAGAATTATTTGTATCAGGATAGTATCTAGCCTTTATCTAGCCCTGCAGGATAAGGCCCGAGGGAAGGCATTTATCGCAGACACCACACTTATGTCAGGTGCCTGTGATAAGATTCGAGGACAAATCGATACTAGCTAGAATATTCCATTGAACATTTTTTGGAATCGAGTTGGTAACATTCTACCGTCAAATTGATTATTTTTATTAGGGTCATTCAATAGACTATCAATTGCTTCTTGATAGGCAAAATTACTAAGCTACCTTTCAATTTAATTGTGAATTTATAGCCATTAAATGGATCTAAAATATGGTAGGTATTTTACTTTTACTTTATAATAAAATAATGTTTGTTGTTTTCTAATGCTCAAAGCTGATTATATGGTGAACAGCTAAAACCACTAATTTTCTTACAATTTATGGTAATATCTTCATTGTAAATTCTTTCTGTAGTAGGTACCTACATAAGTAGAGTATATAATTTTAATTTGGAATTTATTATGCAAAATGTTTTCCCTTGATTTTTTTAAGTTTGAATCATGGAAATAAAATAGTGGTGATTATATCGATAAAATTTAATTTATAATAGATATTTGTTTTTTTTTTGAGTTTTAGGGCGGGCGCCATCCAGCAATGTAGATCAAACCGCTCTTAGCAGAGAATAGGGAATTTTATTTTTATACTAAAAAAATAATATTTTAAATATTATAATTCCAGCATAAATTTACTCTTTCTACAAAAATGCAGAATTGTATTGTATTGTACAGAATTTCGGATGAATTTTCTTATCAATTTATTAAAATATTTTTGTCTGCTATAATAATAGGATCATCAAAATAAATAGAACACCACAAGCACCCATTTGTTTAGTCACACCATTTCAGATTTGATTTTAGTTTTGGGGTGGCACCCTTCATGTTTGATAATTAGGAAATAGTGAATCAAACCCTTTAACGGTTTTGAAGATGACTGCATTGCTATAATGAATTTACCCCAATATACTGAAATATACGGAAATCGAGAAATTAATGGAATTTTCTTGAATATATATATATCAAAACAGATGCTATTAAAATAATCTATATACCAAATAACCTATTGGGATTATACAAAGTTTCCGTTTTATTTGTGTTTGTAGATAATTCTTAATTAGCTAAATGCAGGATAATTATTTAAGGTTTCCAGTGTTACCTAAAACTTAATAATTATGTTTTCCTTTATATTAATTAAGATATATTGCGTCGGATTAACCGATGCCATAGCAACTCAAATACCTATCTTGCGTCATTATCACAAGAGGTAAAACATGATTCTATTAAATCGCAATTTTGTATAAATCCTTCAAAAACTAGCCAAATTATAATGCCATAATAAAATAAAGTTATCCAATGATTCGCTACGATTTCTCATACATATGTATTTATATCGAATGCATCTTTGTCGATTCACGTTCATTGCATGCTCAATCATAGCTAAATATCTAACTGCGATAGAAAATTTTATATGCAACTTTGTTTGAATTGTTTCGAACAATGGCATGCTAATTTTGATATATATTAGATATCGATGTCTCTCATGATGACGCATAAAATGATGATGATGATACTCTGCGCTTAAAATTTATAAAGAGGAAATAAGAATGAAATAGTCGGTAACACTTACCGGAAGTTTGAGAACCACTTGACAAGCTGCGCGGTATTATTCTTGTTGAACTTGATGTCCGGAAAGTACATCTTCAGGACTGCTGAACTGGGATACCGCACCCAGAAGAACATCAGCTTGGCTTTCCGCAGGTGCATTGGGGTCAACGTCGAACTGTGCTGAGGAGTTAAGGAAATATTAACGAAATCTTGGGTTCATGATATACATACAAACCTAACTAATTATCAAAATATGTATACCTAAGTCATAGATTTTGTTAAATTATTGAGTTAACCTATTAGTCAACTTAAAGTTCGATCAGGACAATGAACTATTTAATATTTATATTTTCTAAGGATTAGTTATCCTCAAATGACATTTACGTAATTCAATGATACGAGTCACAAAGCAGGCATAAACAGAATGTAAAGAAAAGGTTTTAAATCTGATTATATCCTCGTAGGCTCGATGAAGCACCACAAATACTTAATCCGTTTGCATTTTCTAATCTTATAACGTCCCTTAGCCGATATCTGCATTACCTACTCGGCGCATAGGTATTACAAAATAGCTTTATACTTTTCGAATTCATTTGTGTAACTTAGAATTAAAAATAGGTAAATATAAAAAAAATGAGATACGTTCCTAATGTAACTGGGTTGATAACGAAATAGTGGATGAATTCATAAACAATAGAATTGTTTTTTGTGCAAGGAGATCGAGAAGGACCTCTTTTGTTTCATTGTTGGGTTCAAGCGCGGATCATGGGATCGTAGAAACCGCAGACTGTACGGCTTCCGCAATAATACGTATCAAGTAGGAAGTGAGGTTAAACTAGAGAAATAAGATATGCTTGGATTTGTGCCCTGCCTTCGACTCGGGTTACGTGACTCGTGACCTTTGAGGTTTCAACTGTGACTGAGGGCGGGAGGACAAGTGTCTTAGGACTTACTTCGTGTTGAACAGGTTGTCTATTGTAAAAGGATATAGTTGGCTGCATTCCGTCGTAAGGCAGGTCGGTGGAGTTGCAGTCGGAGTGGTCCTGAGAGTCGAGGTGGTGCGGGTGGTGCGGCGGCGCCGGGTGTGGCAGCTGCGCGTGGTGCACGTGGCGCAGGTAGTCGGGCGAGGCGTGGTGCTGCGCCGCCGCCAGCAGCGCCGGGTGCAGCAGCGCCGGCGGCTGCGGCAGCGGCGGCGACTCGCGCTCCGGCACCGACGGCGGCGACCGCCCCATGCCCCCCGCGCCGAAGAACGGCGAGTACGGCGAGAACACCTGGCTCTCGTGCAGCGACGGATTAGGAATAGCCACCGAGGTGGGCAGCGCCATGCCGCCCGGGAAGGGCCGCGGCGACGGCGACTCCGGGAACTTGCTCTCCGGCGACTGGCCCACGCCGTCGGCCAGCAGGCGGCTGACGGTGCGAGGCGTGATGCGCGTGTCCGTCACCTTGTGCCGCTTCTTCTTAGGTGTCACGACCAAGCTCAGAGCCTCGGCTTGCTCGGCGTTGTCGCGCTCGTAGCCGTTCATGTTGTAAAGTGGAGCCAGCGGTTTGGGCGGGGTCTGGAACAAGGCTGTCGGAGGCCGGTGAGCACCGAGCGCGGCGCCCGCCTCGCCCTGCAGCGGAAAGGCCGCTCCGGGCGCGCGGGGGCCGTTCATCTGACTCATCATCGGATTGTGCGTCATGAACGGGTTACCGTTCGGCATATTATGGTGGACGGGATGATTACCTGCCATCTGTAAGGCGAGAAGGTCGCGCTCGGGCCTATTTTGAAGCGGTGACTTGGGCTGGTCGAGCAGTTTCGTTGCGCGGAGGAAGTCCTTGTTGAGCCTCTCCGCAGCGACCGCTGCCGCCTCCGACTGCTTGCCAATTTTCCGCCGCTGGTGCACGAATCGCGTCACGACTGAGTCAATTAGGCTGGCGAGCGATGAAGTGATTTCGCTCTTGAGAACCTCCGCGAGCCCCTCCAAGTCGGCTCCCGTCGCTGGCCCCACCGAGTTGGTATTAGATTTCAACGAATCGAGTCGTTCAACGAGCTCCGAGTTCATGGGCGGCTTAGGATTCGGGCAGATGATAGGGTTCGCGAGTGGCATCCTGTGCTGAGGCGAGTGCTGGTTGGACTGTGGCCTTTGCTGCTGGTTCATTTGTTGAAGATGCTGCTGCTGTTGTTGGTGTTGCTGCTTTTGATGCTGCTCGGCTGCTTCCTTCATACGAGCCTCTTGTTCTTGGAATAGTTTCTGACTAACATTGAGGTACATAGCGGCGGCGTTGTTGAGGTGCTGGTGTGGGTGCGATGGATGCATGTGGTCCTGAGGTAGATGGGGCAGCAGCGGCAGGCCACCGTTGAAGCCTGGGGGCAGGTGGCCCTGCGCCACGTGCGCGTGCATTTTGGCCGTCATAATTTTCTTCATCTCATTTAGCATGCTTGGCGTAGTTGGTGGGGGTTGTGGCGTCGGCGCGTCCTTTGCGGGTGATGCCGGTTCCGACTTAGGCATCGTGTCTTCGTTCTGATCGATGTCACTCGATGCATCAATCTCTACATTGTCTGGATCTTGGCCCACGCGATGGCATAGATCAAAATACTTTTCTCTCATCTCAGCTAGGTGCTCATGAAGAGCCTTTAGTTGTGATTTTAAAGCAATTTTTTCTTCTATTTTTTGTTGTATGGGTGGTCTATCAGGGTCGTCGTCGGAGTCTTCCGATACGGTCTGCACGGAGCCAGCGTGGGAGGCGCCGTAGCGATCCGCCTCGTGCTGTTGCGGGTGGTACAACTTACGTTTTTTGCAACCGTTCACTTGCGGCATCTGCGGCGCCGGACTGGAGCGCATCGTCGACACTATATTCTCAACACGAGCACGTTTCACATCGAGGGAAGGTCGCGGTGAGGAGCGGTTCGCGTCACTGTCGCGGTCCTCAGGCTCTGACTTGAGGTTCAGGAGTGAGTCCTCATGCACTTGCGTAGGTGCGGGTGAGGTCCGCGTGTCGGCTGCGTTGTCCAGCGCTAGAATAGTATCGTCCAGGTCCGGTCGCGAGTCACGAGATGCGGGCCGTTCGCGCTCCGGGGAATGTTTCACTTTCACAGATAAATTAGGGTCGTCGTTGTTGTTATTGGCTAGCACATTGTTATTGTCCGGGGAGAGGCGCAACAGTTCCTTCTTGCGGCTCTGAAGAATATCTCGGAGCACCCTGTGCGCTATGTCACCATCGGCAGCGTCATCAGGTCCTTCCTGCTTGGGCGCGCGACTGAGAAGCTCGTTGAGCATCTCAGCGTTCGCGTAGCCGGGGCCGAAGAGGCCGAAGTGCTGGCGGCCCTCGAAGATGGCACCGTAAAGTCCTCCGCTCATTGCGCGTGCGCTCGCGGGCGCGTGTCCGTCCGTCGCGAGAGTCGGGTAAGGAGTGCGCGGCTCGCCGGCGTCCACGCGCTGTCTGGCGCGTTTCTGTTTCTTCAGAAGTCTAGAGAAGGGCGCGTGTGAGTCGGGGTCCTCCTCCGATGACGTCATGGACGCGACGTGCCGGGATTGGCCGGGCGGCGCGCGGGCTCGGCCCCGGGCCGCGGCGCCCGCTCTGCAAGGGAGGGGAGCGTCAGAATACACACCTGCCTGCGCGCGCCCGCGACGCTACACAAGCGTCTGCGCATTTAAAGAACAAGCGCGCGCAGTACTATTAACTAATATTGTAACCAAAAGCAACTTCCGCAAACACCATGCCTTTTATCAGCAGACAAAATTACACACGAATTAAACATGATGATATATAACTATAAATATTTTCCAAAAATAATAAGATGACGCTCTGACTTTCATAATTTATTAGCGAACAGACATTAAATAAATAGGCCTTTATATCAATAATACAATTTAGTCGTGTAGTAAAATAACCCACATTAAGTAATTTAGATTTCTATCTTTAGAACGTAAGCTTATGTTCATCGAAAATTTTACTAATTACGAAATATTCCTATAATGACCGACCATTGAAATATTTCTTGTTAGAACGCTATAGAAATAAATTTTATTGATAAATGAAGCAAGATATGGAAAAATAATAAGACAATAGTAAAAACAGTAGGACACCTAAACAAAGAAACGAATTAATTTATATAGAGACGGTTTCAAAATAAGATGTAGGTATCTAGGTATAAAAATGATAAGAAAGAAAAATTTATGACTCAAGATATAATACTTATGTTAATTATATTTATTCGATCGACACAGTAGATTTATAGATCAAGTAATTATAAGCAGGTTGTAACAATGTGTAACGCTAGTGGCGACGTACAAAAGGTAGAGTACCGACAACGCATTAATTCCTTTTGGAGCGTGACTCCGTATTCAGAGGGACAATGAAGCTAAAAATGTCAGAAATAATTCTGTGAGACACGCGTGGTTTGATGTTATTCCACTGTTAATAGTTATACGAATTTTTTTCAGGATTGTCTCTTCTTTATCTCAAATCTTAGAAAACAATAATATGAGGATTCTAAATTCAAAAGTATAGCATCTTGTAAACAAGAGATCCGATTGTTGGCTTAGAATTTATATTTAAAACAAGAATGGTTTTTTTTTGGCGTTCAGCACGGGGCATAAAATTTGCCATTTTCTGTTTTTTTTTAAACAAAATTAGGGAAGTGATTACAATGAAAAATAATATATCCTTTCGCGAAATGAAAAGAAAAGATTGTTTTTCTTTATGACGTAATACACAATGTGTGGCAGTAAAAGTAGGAAGATCCCCCTTACTAAAAGCTACAGGGTCTATTGTACGATAAGTGCCTAATCGATACCATGCAGTGCCGATGCCGACAAAGTTCTTATAAGAACCTTTTAAATATAGCATACTTTTAAAGAAGGGTAAAATAGGTAGGTATACCCAACAAAGTTATAGAACCTATTTTATATTTTATTCTAGATTTAAAGTTTAAAAATATAAAAAATAAATAGGTACCTAGGTATATCTATAAAAATAGCTATCTCTAATCTCGAGATCAACCTATCTATGAACAAATTGTTTTGAATATGAAAAGGTAGAAAGTTTTCAAAGCAAGTCCAATTTAAAAACCAATCCAATTTCAAAATTAGAGCATGGAATGTTTTGTCTGACTATGGTGCTACCAACGGATAATGAAAACGCACAGATCTCGCGTCTCTGGCAACATCCGGTGATTTAGCATACGCGCACAATGAGATAGTATCAATGGCAATGGCGATGGCTTCCGATGGTATCCGCCGTCCACTTGCGACAACCGTCACGCGCGTGGATGCAACGGTTCATGTTTGAATTTAGAACAAATTTTACAACGCCTTTATCATCATCATCATCATCATATCAGCCGTCGGACGTCCACTGCTGGACATAGGCCTCCCTTAATGAATTCCAGTCGTTTCGGTCGGATGCGACTTGCATCCACCGTGAACCAGCTAACTTCACCAACTCATCCGTCCACCTGGTAGGTGGGCGTCCGACGCTGCGTTTTCCGATCCGTGGTCTCCACTCGAGAACTTTTCGGCCCCATCGGCCATCCGTTCTCCGAGCTATATGGCCTGCCCATTGCCACTTCAAAGAGCTAATCCGCTGGGCTATGTCGGTGACCCGCGTTCTTCTACGTATCTCCTCATTTCTGATTCGATCCCGTAGAGAAACCCCGAGCATAGCCCTTTCCATAGCTCTTTGAGCGACTCTGAGCCTATTCATGAGGCCGATGGTGAAGCACCACGTTTCGGATCCATATGTCATCACTGGCAACACACACTGATTGAAGACTTTCGTCTTAAGGCACTGAGGTATTTTTGACGAAAAGATGTTACGTAGCTTCCCGAACGCTGCCCATCCGAGTTGGATTCGGCGAGTGACCTCCTTCTCAAAGTTGGACCTACCTAATTGGACTGTCTGTCCTAGGTATACATATGCGTCAACAACTTCGAGAGCCGAGTTCTCAACCATAACAGGGGAAGGCTCTACATGACCATTGGACATGACTTTCGTCTTGTCCATGTTCATTTTGAGACCAACCCGTTGGGAGACTCGATTGAGGCCTTCGAGCATTGTGCCGAGTTCATCCATTGAGTTTGCCATGACTACGATATCGTCAGCGAATCGAAGGTGAGTTATGTATTCGCCGTTAATTTTGATGCCCAATCCTTTCCAATCCAGAAGTTTGAAGGCGTCTTCCAAAGAGGCAGTAAACAGTTTCGGAGACAGAACGTCTCCCTGTCTTACGCCCCTTTTTAAGGGAATAGCCTCCGAATTCTGTTCTTGTACTCGGACGGACATGGTGGCGTTTCTATACAAACACTTCAACACTTCGATATACCGATAGTCAATACTGGAAGTCATCAAACCTGCGTTCGAGTCGGTTAGAAATGACCCGAGAAAACAGCTTATAAACATGGCTCAAAAGCGAGATGGGTCTGTAGTTCTTCAATAAGGCTTTATCACCTTTCTTGAAGAACAAGACCACCACGCTTTTGTTCCATGCTTCAGGCGTAGTACCCCCGAGCAAGGTAGAATTAAAGAGCTTCTGAAGGACTTTAAGTACCGGTGATCCACCCGCTTTCAGAAGCTCTGACGTAATTCCATCCTCACCCGGCGCCTTGTTGTTCTTAAGCTGCTTCAGGGCCATCCTAATCTCGTACAGGCTGATGTCCGGGATATCTTCGGTGTAGTGTCGGGTCAGTTTAGCTCGTGGGTCTGTAGCCGCACTGGTAACAGGCTGAGTGACCGAATCGTAGAGCTGTCCGTAGAACTTTTCGACTTCCCTCAACACTTCCGCTTTCGTCGACACCTTTATAATTCTTAGATAATAAAAAATATGAATATTATATATTGCCAATAATTATTAATTTTATATTGACGTGGAAAATTAACAACTTTCAGAAAAGTTGCGTAACTATAAATATTTTTACAACAATTTCACACAATTTTAAGTTTGTTTTTATGTATGTAGCCAATTGAATATCTAATAATATTACCTACTGAACCGTTCTTCAGAGATTTTTGATAGGGTTTATTTTTCAATTTTATGTTTGGTTTATTAACTTTACCTGCAACATGATTTCATCTCAGCATTAACTCACACATAGACACTTGTTATTTTGTCGTCTCATTCTCATTGGTTCGTACGAGTTCCAATTGGATATACATCTCTACATACAGGGAGGTTTAACTCGTTTCGATTTGAAATAAGAACGAACAAGATTCAAGATCTCGAGATACACAACCTTTTTTATGACTCTTTTCTACTTGAAATTTGTTCTTTCTCTACAAAAAATGAGTTTTCCTATAGAATTTATAAAATCGAAAAGTATTCGTAAATTTTACTGCACAAACATCTTAAACCTTGAACCATTTTCATAATAAACGGGAAATCCCCGAACCTCGTGAATATTTTATCTGTCTTTGGTACTAAATCGTTGAGTTAGTTGAATATAGTTTATTTAATTAGGTTTTGTTTGAATTACCTACCTACTGTTATTTACAAATAAGTTGGTAATGACAAAATTTACTGACAGAATAATAAAAAAACAAAAAAAAAATTACTTAGGTACCTACCTACGTTATCTAAGAAAGAAAGAAAAATCATTTATTCAGACATACATAGTTTTAAAGTTATTGACGTAGGTAATAATTTACTTACGTAAAAGTATTGTAATATTTTGTTACAAGGATAACAAATAGGTTTCTAACGAGCACACTGTATCCTATCTAAGTAGATATTACTCTTAGGTACCTCATTGTATTTTGGTGATTTGTCGGACAATGGATGCTTTGCGATGTGTACAGCAAGCGCAAAAGTAGGTACCACCAGATAAATCCCAAACCGGTATGCGATATCAACCTTTATTACTAGTTGATAAAGTTCAATTATCCGTGAACTGATGTGGTATTACTGGTATTCGTATAAGTTTAGAACTGTACAGAATGTGAGCTGGACCATCTCGAAATCGTTCTGGTATTTCCGCTTCTTTATTATTGTTTAATTTTCTGTAAATGTGGTTTTTTGCGTCTAGGTAATTTAAATGACTTCAGTGTCATTATCATGGGATGTATGTAACTTTACTGGCTATTTTTGCAAAGCAACAGTTTAAGAGGAGGCTGGGTTATTATAAGATTATAAATAACTAGTCGATCCGACAGCTTCGCTTGATTTTTTTTTACGTAATTTACATATAGGTAGTTTTTATATTTAGGTATATTAGCCTTCGATAAATGGTTCTATCCAACACTGAAATAATTTTGTGGTTCATGATATACAAAAGCTTTTATTCTTAATGTGTCAATATGTAAGAAAAGTATGTAGGTATGTTGTAGCAGAATGTCTCAGACTTATGAGTACCTACCTAGGTATGTCTGTCAATGTGTGGTACCTACCTGTTGAATTCCTTATTGTGCTGTAGGGAGGAGCTATGTTTAACTTTTCATCGATAGTGTTCTATATTATGTACATTTCTGTAATATTTAAATATAATGGCTATTTCTTAATTTTTAAATTATTTAATTTGCTGTATATAGAAATATTATTAATTTACAGGCCCTTATGTACAAATACTCTAGTCGATAATAAAGACAACACTAGGTGCAATGCAACTCTGTGTTCAATTTGCCGTGACTCACTACAGACATCCCTTTCCTTTCTCATGACAGAAAACCACAAATCTGTCAAATTATAAAGAACTAGCTAACCCGCCCGCCGCTTTGCTCGCTGTATTCTCATGATTTCTCAATAATAATATAATATAACATATAAATAATACATTTCCCTATAAACCTTCCCTGGGGTACTACTATTTTAAAACTAATACACATTTTTGATTTTTTGGTATAATTACAACGCTTACAGTCAGTCGTCTTCGATCTAACCATATATATCTATATATATATATATCTAATAATATATATCTATATATTATTTTTTTATAAATTCGTAATTTTAAATTTTTTTTTATTCTAAAATTAAAAGTAAAATTTGTACAATAATTAAAAATATAATTAAATAATTAGGGAGAATTGATCCAGTTCCTCTAAATAAAGTTATTTTCGGTCATTTCTATAACTTGAAACAACCATTGACCTCTTAACGTTTATCAGTAGTAATAATAAGAGCTGATAGCTCCGACCATATGGCTCGGTCCTTTACGTTTTAGGGTTAGGTACGTACCTAGCGGTAGAGTACGTACTCTACCGCTTATTGACCAGTATGTCAATAGAAAACGAAATAACTAATTGTTGTAGTGCTCCAGCGGGCTCATATTGTCTTACATTCAAGATATACCTAAGAACTTATGGATCTACCAATATGAAGGCAATAAATATGTAAATGATTATGAAGGATTCATGAAACTCTCCTGTACTTTTATAATATATTTTTTATTATATTATGTTCTTAATATAAGGATACGTTTAGATTATTATATTGATAAGATCATCATTCTGGTAGCCGGATAATTCACGCATAAAATAAATGCGTTTTTTATTTTAGGTTAAATTTTACAAAAAAATTTAATCTTTTGCAGTCATGTTTAACTATTTTTTTATATTGTAACTTAAGTTAGTAAATATAATATGTATATTGTGTTGCACTTACACTTGACCAGTACCAACCCCATTGGTATTTTGGTATGTATGGGAATGCGTGGGAAGAACTCACCCTCATAATTCCATTGTTCTTATTATTATTCTTATTACGGTGACTTATGGTCAGGAACACCATATGCCACGGAATAATAATGTTAATGACTTTCTGTTCTGTTGGGGTTGGTCAGGTGTAATTGATGCATTTCATTTTCAAGGTGTTTAAAGGAATTATCGTTGGGAAAGAGTAAACTAAAATATAAATAATATTTTTTGTAGATTTTTGTGACGACTTATTCGTTTTCGTTTCGTTCGTTATGGATATCTAATATTGAAAGTTATTTTAGATAGTATAGGTTTAAAATGTTACTTTCATACTAAACATACTAAGACTAACAGCAATAGTATTTGCGCGAAATAATACGTAACTAACAAACATTCAAAAAATATTCGCGTTTTTAAGACAGGATGAATCTTGAAAAATAAAAGAGAGTTTTTCTCGAAAGAACCATAGATTAGTTCTTTTCTAAAAAGTCTACAATAGTGTCTGTGGTATCGAGTTCAGTCTTATTCGCTCCAGAACAAAGTTCGAGCGAAGCACAATAGCCATCTTCCAACAAAAGTCATTACAATCCCATATGAAACAAACTCAAACTCCAAGCTGTGTAATTTCTTCCAGCTACTTCAATAAAAACTCATTACCCTGTAATATGAATATGAATCTTCAGCGACAAAGAAAAATAGAGCTTTATTCCCTTTTATGTTGTAACAAAGAGTTATTATAGTACACGAAGGCTAGCGTGGTCGGATCTCGCATGTCTATGCAGATATGAGTCTAATATTGGCCATATGTCACTGCGATACTGCTGTAGATAATGACAGCTAATAAGCGGCTGTCTTCCACACTCGTGCTAGTGTTGGACTTTGCTCGATTGCTGCGCATCATTCGATTCTAGTACCTATCTTATAAATTCGAGTGGGGCGTACCTACTCGATTCGTGATTCATCCGAATCTTAACATATCTAGGCTGCCGGTAAACTAGAATCCAGAACCTATTAATATACACTTTAACATCATGATTTTGTTCTTTACCATACAGACTTTGCATGGTGTGTAGACTAAGTATTTAGATAGGGTGACATTTTGGTTTAAAAAAAAACAATTATGAGATAAGCCAAAGACAACTTAATGACTAACTTTAATTTATCTGTAAATGTCAGGAATATGTAGGTACTTTATCTGAATTAATGTAAAAAAAGTAACGTTAAGTTAGTAGATATCTATATTAAAATAAAAGCAATATTTATATTAAAATAAATATATAGATGTAGTTAGTTGAAAATAAAATATATATTATTTTTCAGATGACGCTTACCTTTTGTCTTCCTTAAAACCTGGAAAACAATTACAAGGAAAGTAGCCGTATAAGGACCATCAGACGTTTGTTAGTCATTTCAGTTACGGAGGAAACGCAAAATATATATTATATTTCAGAATTATATAGGTACAGGTAATTCTTGTCGTTAATTCATTGCGTCAAGTCGCCAAAGACGTCATAAGATAAGCTTATGTGTTTTCCGTGTGAAATTAGTAATGCGTTTAGAAGAAAATATAAATAATTTTTTTGCTGGAAAATTAGCATAGTAATATTTAGTATTGTGGGAAGCTTAAAGCTTGTGTTAGGTACTAAGAATCTGATACAATATAGAATAAACTACACAATCCAAAATGCCTATTAATCTAACAACATGGAAGAAATTTCTGCCGATTGAAAAACATTAACCTCCTGCGTACTTTTGCCCACAGAGCGAGATAATAATAACTACCTATGTTATTATGTAATCTGTATACGATTTGAATTTAAAAAGAATTGCTGTCATAGTAAATGAATTCCGAAATTAAATTTTTAAATCACCGACATGCCCCTAAGTCTAGAACGCGCAGCCCTAGCGATCTTATCAGCGGTTTTTATTCTCGTGATATCCACCGATAAGGCTAAAATGTCCTTTTTCATAGAAGCCCAGTAATGGGCCTAGAAGCACGCTAGCTTCATTACTTATGCATGGTGATTGGCCAGACTTTACCCTTTAGTGGACATGCCACTGTCTGTAATATTAAGTTAATGATTGTTTCGTATCCATTTCGTATCACTTCATCTCTAGATTGAGAACTTTCGGGTCGATTGGTAATTGGTAAACGCTATTGAATTTACCTTGAATTTACAAAATATAAAGTATTTGAACATTTTTATTTATTTAGTAACTTAATGTTATTAATTACTATTACACTATTGAAATCCTCTTTTAGGTTAAATTAGAGGAATCTCGCTCTGCTAAAAATAACAACTTGGAAAGAAAATAAGTTTTGCTATAAATTCTTACATAATATTACGAGTATTATTAGGTCTTATAGATAGATGATGGATGCATGTGGCTTCCGATCTCTATAACTGGAAGTCAATAAGGGACGCCTATGTCCAGCAGTGGACGCCCGACGTCGCCTAAAATGAAGATAATGTTGGTTAAATGTTTTTATTTAAATAAATTTATATTTTAAACTTTTTGTATTTATCCGCATTATGGTTTGCAGATAGCCATTTTGTGTAATGACATATAACATGTTTCCTTTACCTAATCTTGCATGGAGACCGAAGTGGCTAAGTAATATAATTTTGTTTATTCAAAATATTGTAGGTTTCTTATTGTTGGTTAATTAAAATAATTATCCTTAAATTCGCTATTCGTGATATAACGCACGTAATTCCAGTATGTAGGTTTTGGACAATTCTTATCCATTTAAGATTTCTAATATAGGTAATTATTATCTATTATTTATACGTAGTTTGATTTCTTTAGATATATTGATAAGACTTGACTTTTGACTTCTTTCTCTAAATTCTCAAAGATGCCGTTTAGCTATTCTTTAAGCAACAATCCTCATTGTCATGGCTTGTTACTTTGCGCTCCTAAGGAATTGCTCTTGTGGCCTTTGAAGTACCAAGAGGCAGTTCGCTTTTCTTACGCTTACGAATGAACGGGTTAACTTGAATTTTTTGTTTTGTTGTACAGGGTTAATGTTTAAGAAAAGAATTTAGCGTGTAAATTTATTCAATTGTGTATTTATAGTTTGTATTTTATATTTTGAGTCTGCTCGCGTCTTTGCCCTCGTGATTAAAGTTTAACGCAGTAGCCTTCTGCTGATTATAAGCTACCTCTCCACCGATTTTCAGTCATATCAGCCGTCCTGTTATAAATTGTGTACCTAAGTAACACGATTTTCTTTTACTTAAACAGATAGCTTTCCACCCGCAGGTTTGCCTGCGTTTTAATGGACTTTCCCGCGATTTAATACATTTTCCTGTAGTAAAAAGTAGCCTATGTGATATTCTGAAATGTAGACTTTTTGTATTGTATCTTTTCAGACATAAATGTAAAAATACGTTAGATATTTATTGATATCACATGGTCCTCGTATCGCTGCGCACACGCATACGTCAATGGTCTGTGATGAACAGATCATGTTGAAACACTTAACAAATATCTGAGTAGTTTTATCTCTCGTTGAAATATCCCCAACGCCCTACAATTAATTTCAAATGAATGTATAATGACTTCGAAATACAGGGTGATGCAATTTATTCGCTATAATCTACCTTTATTATATACAATACCTAATATAAATATACAAGGTACAGTCATATAATATTTATTTAATAATTTATTATCTATTATTAAATGTGCTTGTAAATATATTTAATATAATCTAATAATAAATAAAATTGTTTTAATTGTATCTGGTATACATTACAAACATAGTTTTTTTTAATCGTCGTTCATAGCAGTTAGGCTCACGGCGCAATCTCCTTACCTCCTCCTAACTGCTGTGGAAATTTTCCAGCAATATTTCAGTTTATAATTTTTAGAATTAATACATCTATAGTAAAATTCGTTATATACAAGTATACCTACTAGAATTTTCATTTTATCTTAGAACCTTATTGGTTATTATTATTATACTAGATGAGAACCTGGCTCCGCTCGGGTGAAATTTGACGAAATTCTACATAATCCGAATTTTGCGTATATCTATTCTATACCTATGCTGTCGACTCAAAATCAATATTTTTTTATGTTCTGTTATTCATATAAGGTTTCGATCGAGTCTACCGTACCCCTTGACAAAATTATTTATATAGAAGTTTCCACAAAAAAGCGTAGGTACTTAGGTGGTATTGTAAGCACTCTGTTTAAAAATTGTGATTTCATTGCGAAACGTCCCATACTAGTTCTTATCTATCTGTGCAGGACAGAAAACTGATAAATATATCTGGTTACAATAACGAAACGCGGCGTATGTTATAGTATATCGCGAGTCAAATTTAGAACAAAAAATATATTGAGTACTTGACTGTGAATCACTCAATATTAGGCCTAATTAATTAAATTGACCGGAAGTTATTCAGTAGTTATACCTTACTAGTGTATAACTAGTATTTAATGCACTCACCTTAGTTGTGTACGATCACCATAGTACCTTGGTGTCTGAATCGGATTATAGGTATGCCTTAAAGAGTAGTGACCATTTTTGTGATTAATTAAGTTTAAGATTACATTTGTTTCCTCCTTTTTTATGACGCAAAATATACTTTTTTTTATTTACTTTTAAAGGGTTCTATCTATAGTCAAAACAGCATCCCTATTTACGTTTCGACACAGCGGCTTCTCTCTTGACGTGAGATATTTATCTCTCATAATATTTACCTACATTATTTACGTAGTATAGGTACCTATACCTATAGTAAGTGTGTGGACAGCGGTAGTTCAGTAAGTGTAAATAATTAACATTTTATACCTAACTGACTATTTAAACATTTTAAACAATATTATGCTGATTATATCCGTTTTTGCTAAGTGACATCAGAAATTGGAAAATTCCAAGTATTTCTCAACACGGTAAATTTTCCTTCCTGTAATATTTAGGTATAAGTAAAATTATTGATTATGATGTTTTTACCGTTTAATTATTAACTAAAACATTATGAAAATATTTGTTTATATTTTATGGTTTAATTTTATGTTAACTTTTGTTAAAGCATTAAAATTTTCCGCTAATGCTTATAATATAAGACCTGCAGTGATAAGAGCATCTGGTCTTCTTTTTATCACAAACATTGTTGAAGGAAAACATACAAAACTAACCTAACACGTGCCATACATTCATAGAATATAATATTAGCCCTTCTAAACTTAAAGTTTATGTTATATGACCTTCAGTGATAACAACATCTGGTATATTTTTTTATCATTAACATGGTAAAGGAAAACAAACCTACCACGCGCCAGAATCATCAGGGAATAAAAAAAAACGGGTATAATGGTTGTTAAAACTTAAAGTTTCCGGCCAGATAAGGACAAGTTAAGAGATTAAATGAATTGACCATGTTTTTGTAGTTAAATATGTCAGTAGTTTCCGCTGGGATATTGAGTTATTGACTATGATGTCTATTAGATATTACTTGATGAGATGCAGTCTTGTGCTGGCTTACAAATAGTACCTCTCCAAAAAAAAGACACTATAGTGAAGATGACATGTCATTTTATTTTTGACCAACTCATTTGAAGAGTTAGTGTGATTTTATAGACCCTAGGGAGTTTTGGTGTGTTAATGGGTGTCTGTGTTTATTTTGCATCCCTTCGAAAAACTGTAGATTATAAATAATGAGATACTTTGTGCACTTGTCAAGATTGTTTTATTTATTTTGGATGTTGGAAGGATAAACATTTGTAGGCTCGTTAAGATAAGTTCTTATGTATGTTTTTTTGTCAGTAAACCGTAGATACTTTGTTTCCATTATTAAGTTGATTTTGTTGTTAATTAACAGAAATTATTTAGAAGGCAACGTCATCTAAAAAACTTATCAATTTATTATTTACAACATTTATCAATTTTTATTGTTTAAAAAATAATCATATATTTATTCAGAACTATCTTCTTGGTAACCAATTGAGATAGAGGTAGATCTTTTAATATTATGTAGATAAGATATTGGTACTAAAATATATAACCAAAAATTTAAAAGATGTTTAAAGAACCTTCCAAACATAATCACCACTATAAGTAAATATTATTATTATTTTATTTGATTAAAATACCTGTGTATCTGTCTGTAGGTAGCGCTATTTAATTTAATAATAAGGAAGTTAAGTTAAATTGTTATTGTCCAGAATCAGAAATGTATTCGTTTTGTTTTTATACTTATTTACGTAATGAAGAACAAGGAAGGAAAGTATCCGAGAAACTTAGTTATATCGCTCGAAAATATGTATTATTAAAGATTTATGTCAATTATTTCTATAAAATCCTAATAGTCAATGAATACAATACAATAACATTATACATTGTATGACGATCCTTGTGCGCAGCGGCTAAGGTCCGCCTACGACGCAAGAAGTTGTGGGTTCAATTCACGTCTTGGGGCAATTTTTTTACGATCTGTAAATATTTGTTGCGTCTGTTATATATTTGTATAAACAAAATCTATCTATGTAGGTATATATAGTTACGATCAGAAATCTAGTACCCGTTACACACTTCGAGCTTACCATGGGGTTAGCTAGATGTTACTATTTCTACATACATTTAGTCAAAGCTCGTATTTGTTTACGTTGGTTAGAATGCACCGGAACATGCATGCTCAAACAATTGTCCTAATGGAGCCATCCTCGGAGTCACAACAGCCATTACCTTGGCCCCACTTGTGCATCTTCCACGGATAAAATAGGCTCTTCCTCTAGTCTATGTTAGGGCTGGTTCATATTGGCTCTATGGTTGATTCTACTTGGATTATAATCTGCACCTAACCTAACCAAACCTAAAAGTTTGTGGATAGATTCGTGGGAAATACTTAATTGGATTCACATCTAATTACATTTTATTACGTATCATATTTTGATTGAATAAATATGTAAATATTATTATTCCTAATATTTATTCTCAGAGGACGATATCTTAAGGACGAGCACTTAACAATTGTGTTTGTGGATAAATTTGATCTATGGGCAATAAAAACATCTATACTAGATATACTAATTTGTATTCTTAAACTGAAGAGTTTGTTTGTTTGTTTAAACGCGCTAAACTCGGGAACCGCTTGTCCTATTTAAAAAAAATCAGTTTTCTATAGTACATAATTATTTTATCAATGAAGGCTAAAATGTTATTTTATACTTATGGTAGATGACGTAAAAAATCGCAAGCGAAGCCGTCGGCGGCTAGGCTAGTGTGTCAATATGGCCGCCGCCCAACCGGAGCTGAGATTGACTTGTGTTCCGTACATCGGTGCGCGTACAAGATCGTTTCCTCGTTAGCGGCCAATTTAGGGTTCCGCTCCTTACCCCTCCGACAAATTGAACAAGTGTTCTACCGCGGGTTTTGTATGCCCCGATTTAGTTGCACTAACTGCCATGTCAAAGGAACAAATTGTATTATAATCCTTGCGTAATGTAACCAAATTAAAACAGGATATTTATTTTTGTTTGATTAACAGGAAGTTAGGATGGGGATTACACAGATCTGAAAAAAATAGGCTTACCTACTAAAAGAAGGTTTTTACGCAGAAATACTGATCAAAATACCAACCTAAGGTGTTAAATCTGTTTTACAATCGGTACTTAACAGAACCACTACAATCTTACCCACTTCGTAATAATTCAGTAACACAAACTTAGAGCTATAAACCAATAGAGTGTTCTAAACTCTATTTCCTAAAGCGATATACCAAATTTACTGCAGCATTACACCTAAAGCCTTCCCTAAACTTGAAAGTAATGTACCAAAACTGCAAAACAGCAATATCGCCGAACACACGACCATCAAAACTGCAGAACATTATCAAACTGCGCTAGCCGAAGTTGGTTCAAACGATATCTTGAAGCCAAAAGTCTACTGGACCCCGTCCAAAGTGTGTTAAAGTAATATGCGAGTATTGTTACCTTTTGTGACACACTGTGATGGAATAATGCTTTTATTAAAATCTCTTTGTCTCTTGGCTTTTTAATATTTTACGAGAATATTTTACAAAAAGACTTCCAACATTAATCTCAAAATACGAAATAGATACATCGTTTACCTTACTTATCTTGACTGACTGCTCTTGTTGTGGTCGATACGTCGAGAATGTTTTAACTCCTTTGTAAATACGTGAGTAATTCCCGTTATTATAAAATGAACATTGTTAACCGTTTATATTTTTTAATTTATACATTTATAAAAAAAATCTATAAATATCTGATTAAAAAACAAAAATCATCTTCCACCTTCTTAAACCCTACAAACTTTACACACACAAATAACATCATAATTGCTTTCGCATCGCAAAACTGCAATCCTCTTGACCGCAATTTACAACGCAACTTCGGCAGTAACTCACTGCAATTTTAATCCAACTTCAGCTTGCGAAACTGTTTCTCCGTGTGTTGCGGGACTGGAGACTGTTTTTCTGTGTGCTACAAAACTGCTTCTCAGTTATATGAGAATCGCATGCATATGAAACGGCCCAAGTTGTTGTAACGATACTTTCTAAGTAATATCGAAGCTTTAAAGTTACAAAATGTAAATATCTACTTTATTTTGTTGCAAGCTTGCATTTAAAGTTTTAGTATGGTATAAATAATCAGACACACATTCTTGCAACTGCTACTAATCGTTTCCATTTGAGATGTATATTAATTTTAATTCTAATGTTAAAAATTGTTAAAATATAAAAAAAACTCAACGAGTTATTTAAAATAAAAAATAAAATCTCTCTCTAGTAGATTTTTTTGCCGATTCTGGGCGTATTTTTTTATATCTATGCCTGGCTAAGCTTAGTTAGTTCAAACAGTCGATCTAACGCACTTCAGAAATTAGAGCCAACTTTCATTCTAGTCCCTATCTGCAATCTAACCATTCACTTGAAATTTTTGCAGGATAAGTATCCTTAGCACGCGAAAACGAGAATGAATACGTTTTAACTGGTTTAGTGCTTATTTTAGGATGTTTTTAAGGGTTGTTCCAAAAGGCCAATAAGTGTGCCAAAACTTATTGGACTAAAATATTTTTTAGATAATGTCCTGGACATTCATATCTAAAATAATCATTCTCTATACCCTAGATAAGACGCACTGAGAATATAATAATGATGATGATGTTGTTGTAATAATTATTATCTAAATCAATCCGTGAAAGAACTGGTAGGTATACTTTAATGAAGTTTTCAATTAATTGTTTGTCAATACAGGCTTTACCTAAAATGTCTAAAATAAAATCAAATACTCGTAAGTACCCCGAGGCGTGTGTTCGTTAAGTAGCATTTAATAGTAGCTAAATTTGTTGTTCTAAATTGCTTTAAATAGTCCTAAATGAGCGCCTTCCTCAGAAACATAAAAAAGTTAATTCGTGTCAAAAATAGAAATAGTCTATCTGACGATTTGACGTCGAAATTACGTAAACAAAATAAGTTCGCACTAATTCTTTGCCCTAATTGATAGAACGGATGTTTTAGTTAACCCGCATTTTGTTTGACGCTTGATTTAAGGTTAATTAATATTCGCAAGGATATTATCTTTTATTTAATATTTGGACTCGTTAAAGAACCTGTTTCTAAACAATCTGTTTGTAAAAAAATTGATGCAGCAGTTCTGATCTCGTTTGCAAATTCCGATCTGGGAGAAGAAATGAGGTAATTAGATCTGGGTAAAAATGGACTTTTAATTTAATAAATGTCGGTTTTTTTATTTTAATCTTACATATAAAGTAAATTGAACGACCGGGCCAATTTAGCTGGTTTTGGTCTGGAAGTCTCAGCTAGTACTAAATAAATATAATATTTTTCCTAAAACCTTATAAGGTTTGCCAAGAATTATTACAGATTATTTGAACTTAATTAGCCCGCGATGTTTATTTCAAATCAACGACTTAGATATTTTATGACCAAGACTCGACTTCCATAAGACATGATTCACAAACTTAGATAAATTTGCCGCAACAAAACAGCGTATTAAGATCAGTTAAAGGATTAACCCTCGACACCGCGCCAGTGAGTCAACCGTAATATTGCGACAAACCAAGACATAGGATGTGGCAAAGGTTAAATCTATATCGTCACATCCTCTTCCTCTTTAGCGAAGTGTTAATTATTCGTGCGCGTACGCATTTGGTTAATTAATTCGCGAGATGTTTCATTGAGCTACTTTATGTTTGGCATCGGCCTAAGAATAGCACAACCTGTCTCTTCCTGTTTCAAACTGACTAAGGGCAATAAAGCAGAAGTCAGGCTTGTAAAATAAATAAATTGTTACAGCGAACTTACTGTGATCACACGTCTGGTAAGATTGGTGAATTACCTAAAGTTTAAAATTAAAATCTATCACGACACGACACAAAAAACAAGTCACTGTGTCCCAACAGTGGGAACGTTAGTATGTAGGGGTGCATTTGTAGGTAAGTATAATGTGTTTTATTTAATTTTGTCTATTATAATTTTGATTACAAATAATCTGTAAATAATTCAATAATAAAATAAACTGTTGACCAAATCTGATGTAAAAAAATTCGAGAATTTCCCGTTTATCACAATATAATTAAGTAAATAATTATTAAAAAGAAAAATTCTGGACAATACAACAATATCCTTAGCCCCGAGAATGGCTGTTCATTGTCATTCCTACATAAAAATATATCTGCTTATTTGTTTGTGCTTTTATATTATAAAGTATCCATAGTGTGTAAAGCACGCAAAACTGAGTCGAGAATTGAGCACGCGCAACAATTAGTGCGAAGGATATATCCTTAATGAGTAATTAAGAGCGCCTTTGGTGTAACTTTAGTAATCTACCATTCTGACCTACAGACGACCTATTATGTCGATGACCGATAATAAAATTATTATTTAACCTTTGATATAAAACTCCATGATTAAGTGGTGATTAGTATGTCGTATGGTGCTGGTCAAAGATTTGTACTACTCCATCTTAACTTAACGTGTTCCGCCGCGACCAGTTTGAGAAGAAGCTTTCACCTTTATAGCACGTGTGTAAATTTTGTCCCGGGGCAGACCGTCGCCTACTGCGCCACAGAGCTCGTTCAAAACACATGCTGATGGTCTATTGTTGTAACTTTGGTGATGAGAAATAGAAATACTGAACCAATTCATATTGACTTCTTACAATAACCATTATAAAACAACAATAATAATAGACCCAAACTAACAAAACTTAACCCTAAACACCAATAAAGATCACATTAAACTAAACTTGCAGTCGACAAAGATCTCGACTAATCTCGATGTAAACTTAACTTGTAACTTAACCTGACTTCGGGCAGTTAACTGCATTAACTTGCTGCTGGACTTGTTAAGATAAGCTCTGACTTAACTCGATTTGGAAACTTGGATTTGTACGCAGTTAGAATCGACAGCTATTAACCCTCTTGTACATAAGAAAATATCATGTACGTGCTTATCAAAAATGTTGTTACTTATATTATAATGCATATTACATCAGAACAAATCAAGTCATTTATTCGCTGAATTAGGTACTTATTACATTTAGGGTATAACAAAAATAAAGTGTATTTTAAATTCTACCATCTGAAAAGCCCTGTATAGATACAGTTCTCGTGAAACTCTGTAAGCGAAATCATTCGAGTTTCCGAGCTATTAAAACCAGCGATGGGAAAAAAATATGGGCCTAGTACCTTCCGTAAGATTGACAGATGAAGGGTTGAGCTGGTGGAGGCAGGGGGTGAATTAAAAGAGAGTGGAAAAATTACGTAGCTACCGACGCATCTTAACTTTTGAGGAGCGTTTGCTTGTTACTAGTTACTGGTATCGCGAAATTTCTGGGTGCCAGTCTACTATAGACACATAATTGATTTAGTTAATTAGGTACGATTAGTTAATGTAATTTTCTTGTAGAGTAAATCAAAGTAGAGTAGATCAAAGAATACTGTCTAGTATTTGCTGGCATTCATATTCTAAAGTCAATTTTGCAATTTGTAGTGAATTAAGAAACTAATTTAAGAAACATTGACTTAAGTCTACAACCAATAATATCCACTAAACCGTACTTAAAATTTAAAAGAAGACAATGTCATCTATGTTTAAAATAAACCTCTATCCCTAACTAAAACATAAATGCCTTGCCATTTCTAAGTAATAAAATGTAAATTATGAGACACAATGACTGAACGAGGCACCGTAGTTCCGCTAGTTCCGTCTAGTGTAATTAATTGTTGTCTGCAAGTCAGTTCCATTCAACAATTATTACATCAAACTCTTTAACTTCTGTGGAGTCGATTTAATTGAAACATGAGATGACGAAATGTGAATTAATCTACGGCGATTTGTGTTAACATTGCTGCTTAAAAATAGTGATCAATTCGTTATATAGATGAATTTAAAAATTATGTTTATTCATAGCCTTTTCCTAGTGGTTAGTAAAGTTGAGTTAATACTTAAACTTTCATACAGCTTGTAGGTACAGTTTCAAATAATTTCTCCCATAATCTCCTCATATACCTACCCAAATGCACATTTACAAAGCCTAAAACCTTGAAGCACCTACCGTCATTGGCGATGCAATAATTAAAAAAATAAAAGTCCATGTCAACTCCTTGCAGTTTCCTAAGTATGAATTATGCCGCTCGGTGTATTCGTTAAGGGGCGGATCTATTCATTCTTTTTGTCCGTTGCCAGCAGTTAAGGAGGTCCGTGGCCTTCCCCCCCTCCGGGTGGGTTTCCCCCACCCACTGAACTTGCTCGAGAATATTTTTTCTAGACTCTCGAGAACGAATCGACACACTTGCCGTAGTTTGCTCCGCTCGTTCCAACGATGATAGTTCGAGTGACTTGCAGCTTGACGTTGGGTTTTCGAGTTTTCGAGGTTATTATTTTTGAGTTGATCTTTCATCTGCACTTATAAGATTTTAATGAGGCTCAAACAAACTTACAATTAATGTAACATTACTAACGCTATTTTGATTTTTCTTCATGTCTGATATTGATTCAATGTCGATATCGATCATATTCTTTTTTGAGTGATTTTCGCATATTTATAAATTATTATTTAGTAATTAGAGCTTGTACCTACCGTCAGCGGCTTGTATTCCGCTTTGGTTGTATTCATTGACGCTGAATTAATGAAATGAATCTTAAAAACTGTATACAATAGAAAGCACTTCAAGAATTGAATACACAATTCCATATTTCTCGAAAAAAAATTGGAGGTAATAATAACTTTTATCGACAGTTAACATCGATAGTTTTAAACCTTCCCATCCCTATTAGTCGAGGAGCCCGCAAGACGTTAATGAACTGCATCCCGGCCTTTGAGCCCGCAGTAAGATGCATCGTGATGAGGTGCTAAGACGATGAGCTCCGGGGCTATTTCTCATGGAAATGCGGCTACAACTGCAGAGGACTTATCGCATTAAGCCAAATGAATGCAGTGCTTAGTTCTAGTTAAGTCCATTCACACACTACCACGCAACCTGTATGTACATTCTGTAGGTTTGTGTTTTTGGACATTAGGTGTTTACCTAGTGTTTATTAATATTTACGAATATTATGTTATCCGCTAGCTTACCACTTTTTTACTTGTAGGCTACCCATAGGGGTACAAGTGAAATTATGTTGACAATTGTTTGTTTTTTGTGTAGGTAGAACAATTTAAAATATTTAGAATGTAAATATATCTTCAAAAAAAATTGAAAACGCCTGTGCAGTGGTACTCGTTAAAAGAGAACATTTTCAAAAACGTCTAGGCATTAATCAACGCATTGTCGAGTCGTTTGAAGTCTCAGCTAAAATGGAAGACCAGACGGCCATGGGGGAGAAGAAAATAAAAAACCTATCTACATACCCTCAAGTTGCATACGCGCTTATAGATGTTACTGAGAAAGTTTGAAGTTTACTTTGGATAGTTTCGTTGATTTTCATGGTACGCAATGGTGAATTTTGCATTCAAAGTTTATGTATGTTATACATACCTAGGTTAATAATACTAGGTATTTCAGGGTTGATATAATCAATATAAATATATTCATATTAGGATAAACATGAATATTTACATAGGTATACAAAAATATTCCTTATATTAATTTGGAAATTACCTAGGTACTCAAACTTCCTACTATAGGCTAGTTTAAATCAATAAAGTTATGTATTCACTATAGAACTTATATTTAGTTTCGCTACAATGCATACCTATAGTTATCTATTACTGTTATTTATGTTACTTTCGATACTATTCCAAGGTCTTGTCAAGTCAAGTATAACAATATTACAACACTTTGTCCAATACATAATTGAGTGAATAAAGTATAAAGCAGTGACTACTTGTAAATAACTTAGACATTCTATGATTTTCCTGCTTTCTTATACACAGCGACATTCAAGTCAAGAATCAGTCTCCCCTACGATGCTCTACGTTGTACAAACTTAACAGATAAGGGCCCAAGTACCCCCCAAAAGGGGTAAGACAACCCTTAAGTCTAGACTTTAGTGGAAGAAAAAATAATAGGTACGTGAGAGAGATGGGTATAGAATTCGATCTTGTGTCTTGTTTCAATGGCCAATGGAATCGCCCAGATAATGTACTATTTTTATAAATTGTGTATACCTATTACGATTTGGATTACAATTTTACAAATGAAACTTTGGAACGTTTGCTGTACTAAGAATAAGTAGATATAGAAAATGGTATAGAAATATTGTAAAATCACAGCTAAGATTACGATTTGAGTCAATCACTATTATTATAAACGTTGAATTTGATTCGGTAAGTTTACTTAGCTAAGTAGGTAATAAATACGTGAAGTAATTTAAAACAGTCAGTCTTTGTCCTCGGGCCACGCCATTGTCTCGGGATGAACCAAGCCACCACCGTCTCAATAGTCTGAGAAATCGCAATGCTCTAATTATTTCCCACACTGGGTGTAGTGTCGCTTACATTGTTTTTTTATAAATCTTAGCTCAAGCTAAGTACAGTTCTGTGGAAACTACTTTAATATTTTTTTCTCTTACGTATTTACCAGTGTCAAGTGTTAAAATTAAAAACATTATCGTATATTTTTCTTTTGATTGAGAATTAATTGCGAGGTAAACTAAATTTATATATATTATATATATTTGCTGCAAATTAAAATTTGATTGTCTTTAGCAAGATTTAAAAGTTTTAACAAAGTTTGATGTAGATAATAAATCCTGACACAAAGCTACGAGTATACTACTCAACCTCCAATTTAGTATATCCGAATAATTTATTTTGTTAGCTGTCAATAAATCAATTGATAAGAAAACATAGTTTGGTCGCGAAATTTCGGCGCCAACGTAAAAAACGTATGTGATACAAAAAGTTATAAGATTACTTGCATTTTTATTCGCGAGTGTACAGCGCGCTCGGCTAACCCTGCAAGGAGTGAACTTGATACATGACATTGTGACTTTCACGCACCTTGGCGGCCTTTGTGGAGCTTTCTTGTCGCTTATGTGCACGCATGCGTACTTTACCAGGTTTTGGAGACAGGTTGTAAAAAGATCTAATAACTTAGCTTCTTTTAATTGTTAATTTTTTTTTAGAAAAAAACGAAATCACTACCTAACCTTGGTCGTCGCGTGGGAGTCGAACCCACGCCTTTCAGTTTAGCCCTGGCTGCGCTAGATTACTACGCTATCGAGGTCATCGTTATGAGCTCGAATTTATTCTATAGGTACCTGATATTGTATAATATGAATTAGGGAGAATTTCGAAGATTAAAAGAATATTCGCCAAACTGCCCGATCTCAAAGACAAAGAACAACCCTACAAGCCTTTTTAAGTCCTCGAAATACTTATAAAGTATCGGAACTTTTACGCTCTTTTAAACCACATCATTAGCCTTTTCAAACGTTTTCCATTTTCGAAAGTTTCTTTTCAATGCTGTTTCGTGTTCCTATTTCAAAAAAGAAAACGTAAAGAGTTTTTATACGTTTACTGAAAGATGCAAATCTATGATCGATTGTCTGAGACAGCTTTTATATGTTAACGACTATTTATATATTTTATTGCAGTATTTTTATATTTGACTAGCTGACGCGCCTGGAGCTTAAATCAGTCCAGCCGTTCTTGAGATATAAAAATTACAACGAAAACTAATGAGTTAAGTTTTCGTCAGAACAGTATTGTCTCAATTTATTATTTTAGAAATTCTTCTAGTGCCTCTTCTTGTTTATAATAATAAAATTAAAGTCACTACTATCTTAAAATCTAGCTTGCTCGTTGTCGTCAGTGTAAATATTCCATAACCTCAAAGCAGTCTTCTTTTATTTTCCCCGTAATTTAACATTTTCTCCGCTACGCATCGGGGGTGGGTGGTACTTGGCCGCCCGCAACCCTTCATCGCCTCAAGAACAACATCAGAATTATAAATACCGTCTCCTCGCGAAAGTTGGAGCGAGAAAAATAATATGTAAATGAGATAGTTTGCAAAATCGTTGGTAGGCTGTAAAATTTTGTAGTTACACCTTAGTATATCAAAGATTGAATACGTTTAAATTTCTTATTTATTATGTTCGTAAGAGATTGAAGCTGGTTTTAAAATATAATAGTTAACATCTTATCGTAATAATTTGACCCGATAACAACATTATTCTGATTTTAATTGCATTATAAAATCGAAACGATTAATTACTAAAACAAACATCGATAAAGCTTATCGATAAAAATAATAATGCAATTAAAATAAGTCGTGATAGAAAAATAGTGGCGCACTCAGTCGCCTAACTAGCGTTTCTCAAGTCGAGCCAAATGAGGGGAGTTTAATGAATAATTAATGTGCATGTTCCCGCCAATTATAAGCGTAAGAAGCAATTATCGATGCTTGTCGTGCACATCACTACCTTTTGAAGCATCTTTCAAGTTACTAATTAAAATTTCGCTATAAATATTTTTATCATGTAAATTAAACATAATATAGAAGTACTGTAACTGTAGGATTTTTAATTATTCTGATTTTTCTGTGTGGTTTTTAAATTTGTAAATTTGTAGGTGTTGCAGAGAGACTGGACTAAGAAGACGAAGATAACAATACCATTTTGAAGAATATTTTTATAATAAGATCCATATTTTTTATAAATAATTTAACTATTTACCTATTATAATTTCCATCTTTGGTTTACATAACGTCGCCGGCTAATATAAAGAGGACTCCGCGGTCATCTATTTATAGAAACCACCTTTTTCTTATTTTTACATGCACTTTAGAATCCTTTGTTTACGATCACACGCGGACAGCTAATACTAGACACCGCGGGAGAATATTTACCTAAATCGGATATGGATTCATTTAAAAAGGGAGGCTGGAAAGCAATCCGGTTACTTTGCGTTTGAGAGTTAATCAATAAAGACATCATTTAAGATGAGTCCGTTCGCAGTGCATTGTAAGTGTGATCAAGAATTAATAGATAAATATCGTGAAATCCCGGGATTAGGTAAGTTTAAGTATTAAAACTAATACTAAAATCATTTATTTAATAAATTAATAAGCAGGTAAATAATTCTCAAATTTAATATCTTTAAAAATCAACTTAATCTTGAATTAAATAAAAATTTAGTATTCATTATACCTAAATTATAATATTTATTTATTATTTACTCTCACGATTTCACAAAATCGGAAATTTCTAACTCAATCGTGGTTCATAGCTACCATTTTCTGAACATTTAGGTACTACACAAACAAATTTCAGTATCCAATCAAAACAAAAGAAAAACAACAAAAAAAGTATCCAAATACCACATTCCTAATTCAAAAGAATGTAGACGCTCTAACCAGTAATTGTTCCACTGCTTGAGCAAATCACATCCGTAGCCATAGAGCACCAGCGGAAGTATGATCAGTGCACGTAGTAATTAACTGAATGGGAGCGCGTGCGCAGGCCCGTGCGCCGGAAGCGGGCCGGACGCCGGGATTGTCGCGCCCCTGATTCCTTCCGGAACCTGACCGGGCTGAGGTGCAAGATTATGGAGGTAAGGTTGTATAGATTTTTTATTGATAGACCCTTGCTTGACCACAATCTCACCTGATGGAAAGTGTCGATGTGGCCGAAGATGGATCGCAAGGGTCTAGAAGGTACCTATTTAAGTATTTACTCTAGTCTTGAAGAGACCCAGATTGTAAGTTTCAGGAAAAACAGAAGATTAAGGTCAGTTTATGGTAAAGCGGGAAACGCGGCCTGTAGAAAGAGGTAAAGGGTTCGTTTCTCGAGAAAGGCAAGAGGTTACCAGCTATTGTAAGTTATGCAAGCGTTTGTTTCTGGAGTTCTTTTCCATAGATAAAAAAGACAGTTAGGTATAATACCGGTAACAAAAATGTTTCGCAAGACGCAATGGTTTTGCTGACATTACTTGATCATAGACTGAAGTAAAGTCAGCGAAATCGGTATTAGTTTCTTAATATCCCTCTAAAATATCTCGACCTGTCTATAAATAACACCACAGCAAGTTTCTCCCATTCACCCATTATAAATAAAAGCTCTCGAGCTTTTATTTATAATGGGTGAATGGGAGAAACTTGTTTGTCGAGACAAACAATTGTACTATATACCATATACCTAATACATGTTCGCTCAAATTCGTGATAAAAATAAGATCTCAGGTCCAAAAATGACGCTGAATTATACCTATTACACGCAAATCGCTACCTCTTATGACCAACCCCACACAGCAAGGTCGTCGCTCCCTGATCTTCAGTACGGAACGATCAGTGCCGTTTTTTATTAGGCGTATCATCGAATAATTTAAAATCCTTATTACAATAGAATAAGGGTCATTTTTGCATCATGTATGAGTCAGATATCAAGTGAGTGTGATTTATCGTCGATAAATGAGATGATTTCTTTGGGAATGTTCAAATTAACCTCTTTAGCTTGTGAGTTGTGCCGGGGATATCCGCTTCTCGTATTATTTAAGTGGCTTGAGGGTTATAAGGTTACCTAGTTCTTTCTTGGTCTTATACCATTATGTAATGTATGGTGGTGTCTTTTGTGAATCGTTGCGTAAGATGGTTTGTTAATTTTTTTTGTTTTAAAGGTTTAGGTATGGGTTTTTTGAAAATTAGATCCTCCAGACCAGATAGATCTTAGTAAGACCTACAATAGTGTTCCTTAAAATTATATCCAATTATAGATCTTTTGGGTTTTGGATCATACTATAATCATATAATGATGAAGTTTTTATTTCTATAACTTTAATTTAACTTTAACTTTGTAACAAGACATAACCGCAAGGGTCAGAGTCATGTAGGCGACTATAATAGTTAGCTGCATGGGAACTCCAACATCCGGCCTAACCCTTAAGTGACAAATCTTTTTTTGATTGTGAGAACTAACCGGGCGAAGTATCCGGTATAGGATATTAAGGATACTATAGGAAGTCGGGAAGTACTCGTAGGTATTGTGTCCTGATGGGTGCTTGGCTTAAAGATCGGAATTTCCTCTGGTTTTAAATTGAGTAGCGTTGCTATTTTACAGGTGGATTATTAAGGAGGGTAAAGGGTCATAATCATCATCCCCTATTTATGTTCCCACTGCTGGGACACAAGGACTTCTATTTTAATTAAAGAGAGTTCAGTTCACCACCCTGGCGAAATGCGGTTTGAAAGAAGAAATTTGCAAAAATCCAGAGTTTGTACCTGACTTCCTATAGTATACATAGATATAAGAAAAGAGGATATATTTTCTTTTTTGAAACACCGTTTTATTGGTTTCATGTCTAACTGTTGTGTGCGGCTTTGCCCATACCTACATGTCCGGCGATAAATGATTTTTTCGTGGATTAGGTTTTATCGCATTACGTTAAAATTTATATGACTACAACGTTGGGACTTTTCTTATAGTTTCAGCTCTTTTAACCTATTAATATATTATTTAAGAAAAACTCTCATATTTTGAAATTAAATAAATAAATATAAAAAGATAGATAAACTACAACATTAACACATTGTATAATATTTGATCAGTGGTCAGCAAGGCGCTGTTCCCACGGGGCGGCGCGCCTTCTCACGCGATCGCCTTACACTTCCTTCCGGGATCGAGCTGAGGGATTATAATTGAATTGTCGTATTACTTGGACAATCCGATTTTGTGACTTATATGGGTTTATTTTGTTGTTTAAGGGAACATAAGGAACTATCGCTAAAAAGAAAAGTTAGGAGAAAAGTAAGATAAAAATATCCTATTAATTATTACTATGTAGGTACCTCTAGACGAGGTTTGTTTAAATATGTTTCTTAATGCCTTTAATGAAATCTTTAACAAAGTAGGTATTTTTTGGCAAAATATAGTATTTCCAGTAATTGTTGAATTAAATAAATAATAAAATGCGAAAAGTTTTATATTGAAGAATTATTAGAGAATATCTTAAAACTTGGGAACTTAAAAGAATAAAACCGCATTTACCGCAACTTAACCACTATTTGAGCCTCTTTGTTTTATAAGGAGGGTATTGTTACGACCCTTGTCTTGGCAAACATTCATTGTCTTACTGTTTGAACGTTTCAAGGGTTAAGACTGGTCCCACGACCCAGTCTTACCTTATTAAAAAATCTTTATCGTATGAAAATATTTAAAGAATTATAGAGAGCCAAAATTGTAAAATATTTTTCATTTTCTCCATTCCTTTCGTAAAATTCGATGTTTTATGATTGAATGCAATTTTTATTATTTATTAAATTTTGTTTGAAACTCGAATAACAGCGAACAAATATGACATTCAGATTAGTTGGTAATTTTAATTATCCTCAGCTGTGAAATCCTTTCTTCATTAGAATGAAAGCTTTTACAAGTAAACTGTAATTACAAGAAAATAGATCATCTTACAAGATAGGCATCATCGCGTGTCTAGACGTCATTAGGGGCCGTCCATTAATCACGTGAGGTTGTTTTTCTGATTTTTTGACCCCCCCCTCCCCCATGGTGATATTTGGTGAGGTTTGGGAACAACCCCCCCTCCCCCCCCTGGATCACGTGTATTTTTTGGAAGTCTATGTAAAGGCAATTTTTGACTGGAAAAAAAGATTTATAAAATGGCGTTTTGTGTATTTGCAATAAGTCGGGCGGGCGAGTCAATCGCGCCAATTTTCGCGCCGTTCAAAATTTCGATTCAGAAATAGCGCTTTTTGAAGAAAAGTAAATAAAATTAATACACGTGATGTCTAACGAGACCCCCCCTCCCCCCTCGTGATGTTTCGTGATGTTTTCCGTACCCCCTCCCCCCCCTTTTGAGCCTCACGTGATTAATGGACGGCCCCTTAGGGCGAGTCCACACCGTCCATATTGCGCGGTCGTTGCGATCACTCACCGTGTAAACTTAGGACGTAGCATATTGAATGTGAAAGAGTTTAGAATTGGCATCACAAAAGTCGGTATGTAGAGTATGTAGCGCATTCGTTTTGTACTGTAATGTTACAAAAAGATAAATAGATAAAAGTAAATTACGGTAATAACATCTTTTTTTTAAGTACTTATCTATCTTATTAAAGTCTAAGTTAAGAAATTTTATTAAAGCCGGATCCGTAGTTTCAGCGTAAAAAATAATATAATGTTAATAAGTAATATAGTTTACAATTATGTAGTTACAGTAAAAAGTTAAATATTTTTTTGTATAAATCATTTTAATCTTCATTAAATTTAAAACTACACAGTCACTATGTACCGTATGGCAGATCAGAGAATTCAATTCCACTCCAATCAAAGAACACGTATTTTATTCCATTTCCGAGTATCCCTGGCAGTTCTAATTCGATTCACGTCTATTAGTACGCCTTCAGTTCCAACTTTAGCGGAGTAATTACGCAACGCAACGGTCCGCACGTCTGGTGGCTTACCGGCCGCGGCGCATCTGGCGCGGGCCTTAGACGAAACAAAAGAACGTTCTATTTCGAATTTCAAAATAAAGTGGCCATGACATTTTTGTAGGATCAATTAAATTTTTAAAGAAGAATGTACAGTTATCTGCACAAGCTATGTTTATGTACAATCTAAGTACATGCATCGCTAAAATTTACAATTAACAGACTTTTTGGAAAGTTCATATGCAGAATAGTCCCTAACATATTAACGGTGCTAATAGATAAATAATAGATTTTCCAGCGGTAAAACGTAGCCTCTATTTATGTTATTTTCCGGTAGCTTCATCTGATTAAATAATATCTAAATTTTTCGTAAAATAAATAATTTCACTCTTATATTAGGTATTAGTAAAAATTTTGCTTGAATCGTTTATGTCGGCTTAATAAATTAACTAAAATTGCATATTTTTTCCAAAACAACCCTTGACAAGTCTTCCAAAATTTGAAAAATGACTTGTAGAAGGACTCATTTATGGAATAACTCATTTTGTCATTGTCTGCTGAAGCGAAACGAAATAGCATTGATGACGCATTATCGCTGCAAATGAAGCAATTAGAGCACACGCCCTAACCATAGACACAGAATAACCCATAGACAAACCGGAAGACAGACGGTCTAATAACCGTCTAAGATTCCAAATATCAATTTCCATTGACCATCCGGGCGAAACGTCGTTTTAAGTAAATTTTGAAATAGGAACGAGGAACCGGAAGTGCGCTACAAAAAGCAAACCAATCAACCCAAGACTTCCAAATTCAAAACTGTCCAATCATTGTTCTTTAATTGAAACTCAAGGAAACGATCGCACATCGGCAATAATTTGTCTTATTTGGGGAAACTAGTCAGCTGATAACCTTTATTCTTAGTTTTAATTACAAAGGGTCAAAACATTGACAGCTTTAAAAGCTTAAAAAACTTTAATTAAATTATATAAAATAAAAGCTACCTACTTATTTAAATGAGGTGTACGGATAATAAAGCCAGTTTCACACATAGGTATTAAAGTCAGTTTCACAGTTAATATAAATCTACTGAAAATCAAAAACTGGGTCATCTCAGATTTTTAATTTGGCTACATTTATCAAATAGTAGAAGCCTTACAGTTTGAACTGATAATGATGATGATGACTTCATCTAACCAATCAGTGAATTGTAGACAGAAATTACATAATGTAACAAATAATTGACTAGCCTTAATTATCTATGTGTAGGTAATATACACCATACACTCACGAATCAGCTAAAATAAACGATCTAGAATGAATCGAACAACTGTATAAAATTGAACAAAACTCATAGTCAGGGATCCGTAGTACATGGAAATCAAGTGATTACTAACAAGCTAATTTTTGGTGAGTAGCTTCGTTTCGATGAGACGTCCAAAGATATCCTATACCCAACTCTCGATTGTGGTAGCTAACAGAGATATCAAGGATTAAAAAAATCAAGGATGTAAAACTGGGATAACGGACCACGAAATTTGTAGGACAATATGTTATATCTCAAGATAATAATCTAAATTATATAAAAACATGTTTGTCCTACAAAACCTATGGTTTGATCAAAGAGTCCGCCATTTCGAAAATGTATCGAAAACGAGGTCAATTTAAATGATTACTATGATTACTAACCAGCTGATTTTTTGTTGTATACTTAATTAATATATATAAAATCTAATGGACATATTGTCCGACAAATTTCGTGGTCCGTTATCCCGGTTTTACATCCTTGATTTTTTTAATCCTTGATATCTCTGTTAGCTACCACAATCGAGATTTGGGTATAGGATATTTTTAGTCGTCTCATCGAAACGAAGCTACTCACCAAAAATTAGCTTGTTAGTAATCACTTGATTTCCAAGTACTACGGATCCCGGCCTATCATAGATTACAACTAAATGAATTACACTCTACGTACGCATAGCGTACATCAAACCTAACAAAGAATTTAATATGTGCAGAATTACCAGTTCGTACATAATTTATTTACAAAATCGTGAAAAATGATTTTTTGCCTGCATTCTAAATTTGAGTGTTGTATTTTTGAAAGATTAATTCCGCGTACTATTAAAACGGCTCGGGTAAAGACTTTTATTCCATTTAGGCAGTGATTCGAATAAAAATATGTTTCTGAAATAAATTTGAGCGAAACAAGCCTCGTCGTTACACAAACAAAATACCGACCAATCATGATTTTGTGAATTTGAAATTTGATTAGGCTCAGTTGAGCTGCACAGATTTGTTTGACTGCAAAGCAATTCAAGCTGGAATATATCTACAGGGTGTGATCCATAGCTAATTATTATACCTACTCGTACCAATACGGTAAAATCTTTGAAACAATAGTATTTTGTTATAGGTAGGTACCTATCTAATGTTTTCAATATAATGAGTCGTTCAAAAATTAAAATTGGATGAAAGTTCAAAAAAATCAAATCATCAAATCCGAACAACAGCCAATTACCCCGATTCATTTTCCAATTTTCATGCGAATTCGTTGGCGATACGCAGACAGTTCGATACAAAACATCCTGTAGGTATACCCAAGCGAAAACTACGCACAGGCTACGGCTAAGCAAACTGCACAGAGTACGCACACATACACACGTACATTCACACACACAATGCGATATTGCAAATGGGCTAGTCGAATGTATTCGTTCGCCCGTAGGCCTTTGGGGGTGGGAGGGGGTGAAAAGATGCGTTTTTGTGCAGTACGTTTATGAGTAAACATAAGTGCGTAGCCGATATGCTTAATATAGACTAGTCTGTTGTACTCGCCCCCGGTTCGGACTCAATTATGGCTGTCTGACTGTCTGTGTCGGATGCCTTCTTCACAATGAATGTCACTATTCCGCCCTCTCAAAGTTAGTTCGGAATAGGCAATGAAAAACTGGACAACAGTGAGATTGGATGATGGACAACGAATACTGTTTTTATGGGGAATAGGTTTACGGTTTAAGTTCTTTATTTTCTCATTTAGAATTAATAGGCAGGATGTTAGGGTAAACTTTTACTTTTTGACCTATCAGTATATTGTATTTAAAAACTAAGTACTTTTACTGGATATATAAACTACTTTGTAGGTCTTTATATTCAGAACTTATGCCCTATGAAATAGAGACAAGGATATTTTATCATAGACCATCAGATCCATAGGTCAGAGTATTTAAGCATTTGTGTAAGCGACAGTACCGTACTGATACTGCCCAACGCCCCGTAGGCTTTATAATAAAAAAGGAATATATTTTTAGTGTCAGACCAGGGGAAGTCCGTTCCACCCGGGTGGACATTCTGCGCCGGTTCACACTTCTTTCATCCGGATGAAGTACATATTGGCCACGTTAAAGAAAAACGTTCAATGGCTTTTTGGTGTCCCGTCTATCAACTTCACTATCAACACAATTTTACAGAATGATCATATACAATATTATTATAAAGAAGTAAAACTGAACCAATAAAGAGTCGGGTATTTTAGATCCATAAGATCTTTTCATAAGAATGTTTTTTCATTTTTTTTTCATAAGTCATTCATAAACCTAAACATTTGAATACTTACCTAAGTTTTAATCTTGGCAAGCAAAGAATTCTTTCTTTGCGTGAAATTATTTCTTAGTTGGTTGCTACGAAACAACAAATAATTTCAGGAGTATCGAAATTAAACCAACAGATAGAACAGTTCAGTGGTTTCACTTAACTTATCGCCAATTAATAAGCGTGTAAAACCAACATCACCTGCATAGGGCACTGTAAAATTCAGCTAGATTAATCCGGTATGCGTCTGCTAGGCCTTTACCATTTTAGTATACGACACATACACAAATGGACAGTGTACCTACTACGGACGAATTTTCGCACACACACAAACGTCTAGTTCAGTTTTACCGCACACTCGTATCTACTTGTATAAAATTTATGGTGCACACTTTTGCAGAAGGCTATACTGCATAGATCTGTGGGGGGAGGGGGGTGGCTGGTCAGCCATTTCGTGTCGACGAGATTTATAACCTCTCTGTGCGTTCCCGCGCTTTACTAAGATACGTTTGTTTGTGACGTCGACTGTTATGGGTGTTAAGGCTTTATTAATTTCAGCGCTGGCGAGTTTAAAAATAAACGCGTTCGAAAATCGAATCGGTCGGATGATGGAAACCTATTTGTTTACTGTTTAAAATGATGTTTACTAACGTAGTTATCATTATTTTAAAGGATTTGTTACTATTTACATTTGAATATTATTATTTAATGGAACGTTAATTATGTACGTGACTGATATGATCTAATATTTTAATATTATAATAAAAGACCAGTCAGAATTTATAGACAATATCGAATTCCAAACTGCAATTTGAATTTTGCGCGCCGATGAAATTGGAATGTCCGTTGGTAAAACAGTTGGGGGGCATTATTTCAAAATGTGTGGGTGGTGGGGTCAGCCTGTTTGTCTATCGCGCTTTACCTTTCGCTGGGTGAATTCCCCCATTCACCGGGTGAATTTCCCCAAGCTACCCAGCATAGCTGTGTTTTTTATTAACGGAATTATAGCTGAATGAGTAGCCTACTTATATTGATTAAAACTGCTTAATGCATGTAAAGTTGGATTTCTGAAGTTGGTATTAGTTTGTTGTTGAACGATGCTTTCTGAAGTCTAATCAGTTGGCAAACTCAATAGAACCGAGCTTTCTAAGCCTGCCGAAATTCGGTCTCTAAAAAGTTTTTTTGAGAACAGAAATTTGGGGCTGTTGAGTGGTGATTTCGACAACCTATAGGTACGACCTACTTTAGGTATGCTTAAAACCTTCTTTTTCAGTTCTTATTTTAAAATCAGAAATCCGCCGTTTTAAGAATTAACCAGACATTTGATATGATTGGGAATATGTTCAAAGTTCAAACTTCGAAGCATGTTTGTGGGCGTTTTCGAACAGAAGGTTATGATCAAAAACTCATAACGGGCACGTCATGTCTTATCGAAGGCAACCGGCGTGTCTACAAAACATACTATCTACTGAAAATTTACTAAAAGGCTTATGTAATTTTTGTATGTAACTTAACTAATCGCAAGAATACCTAACTACAATAGGTAAGTATTTTTTTATTATACATGATATACCTAACACCCAGATACTCGGAACAAATACTTATTGGCGGAGGCGGGAATTGAACCCGCAACATTTTGCGTCGCAGGCGGACCTCCACCCGCTGCGCCACAGAGGTCGTTAAAGAAAAGGTTATTTTAGGAGACCAGTATGTCGTAATATGGGTTTGTATGATAATGATTAATCTTTCTATATGTTCGAACAATAGGAATCAATTCAGGTATCTGTTGAAAGAAAATTTAAATTTTTGATGGCAGGTATGTAGTTTACAGAAGAGACAGAGAAAGCAGTGGATTTCATAGCGATAAAGACGGTGGTGGGACTCTTATAGCTGTATCGTCTAAGCTTAACTCAACGAGAATGATGGATTTGGAGACGGATTGTGAAGATGTTTGGGTAGCTGTTGATATACCACAGTCAAACGGTAAAGATAGAGTTATGATTTGCAGTATTTATTTTCCTCCTCCTATACAGAAGAGGATTATCGATGAATTTTTAGGCAACTGCAATGAAGTTCTAGAAAATATTGAATGTAATACAATAATTATAGGGGATTTTAACCTGGCTGGAATAAATTGGGATGAAATTAAAACTAACTCTACTCAAAGACTGTCAACTAACGAACAAAGCCTAGTGGATTTCATGTTTATGAACGGATTATCACAGCATAACCACATTACTAACAACCGTAATCGTATTCTAGACTTAGTTCTGACTAACTATTCTAGTATCTCTGTAGACCCAGTTAACTATGCTCTTTCTAAAGTTGACCCTCATCACCCCCCCTTTACTCTCACCATACCAATCAAGTCTACTGATTACCTTAAAAGCAAACAAGATGTATGTATTCCAAATTTCAGAAAGGGTGACTATGATTCTATTAATAAATATCTCGATAAACAAGAATGGTCTAAAATTTTCCTAAAACATAACGATGTCAACATGCAACTGGAAGAACTCAACAGCATTATTAAATATTCCATCGAAAAATTTGTTCCAATGCATAAACCTGTTAATCCTAACTACCCCATTTGGTTCAATAACGATCTCATAAAAACAATTAAACGTAAAAATAAAATTCGGCATCGCTATAAAAAATATGAGAATCCACTTGATAAGCTGCGTCTTCAGACTTTGAGTAAACTAACAGACACGTTAATGAAAGAATGCTATAACATATATATAACAAGTATAGAAGAAATAATTGGAACTAATATTAAAGCTTTCTGGTCATTTATCAAGTCAAAAAGAAAAGGAAAGAGCTCTTACCCAAAGTCTTTAGTATATGGCCAATCTACAACATCTGATGGGGATGAAATGTGTAAGCATTTTGGAGATTTTTTCTCTTCAGTATATAACGACAGTGATGTCACTGATAGCGTAGATTCCTGTTTCACAATAGGAGGTGAACCCTTTGCTATGCTTAGTATTGATCGCGACACCATCGCCAAAAGTCTGACAAGCTTGGATTACAATAAGGGAGCAGGTCCAGACGGTATACCAGCCCTATATATCAAAAATTGTGCTATAAACTTAGTTGAACCTCTCTATATTATATTTAACAGTTCAATAAAGTCTGGAGTGTTTCCAAAAGCCTGGAAAAATGCAAAAGTTGTCCCTATTTACAAAGATGGAGATAATAAGCAGGTCACTAACTATCGCCCAATTTCAATCCTTTCTACTTTCGCAAAATTATTTGAATCAATCATTAGTCCAGTATTCCAGTCTCATTTTAAGCAGTACATCACCCCACATCAGCATGGATTTGTCTCAAAACGTTCAACATGCACAAACCTGGTATCTTTTACCGAAATGTTAACACAAGCTTTAGATGATCATAAGCAGGTAGACGTATTATACACCGACTTTAGCAAGGCGTTCGATAGAGTTTCACATCATGTCTTACTAAGTAAGTTATCAGGTTTGGGTTTTGCGGGCTCGATACTTAAATGGATAGAATCTTATCTCAGAGAAAGACAATTTTACGTAGTATTAAGTGGTTTTGCTTCAGAACCATACATGATAAAGTCTGGTGTCCCGCAAGGCTCCCACCTTGGCCCAACGCTATTTAACATTTTTGTTAACGACATTACCAGTTGTTTCACAAACTCAATACCATACATGTATGCAGATGATCTTAAATTTGCTAGGGTCATTGATTCGGAATCAGATGTTAAGCTTCTTCAGGACGATCTTAGCAGAGTAGAAAAATGGTGTGAAAATAATGGGATGTTACTAAACAGTCGTAAATGTTTTCATTTGAAATTTAGCCGCAAATTGAACATTCATCAATCCATATACCATGTTTCCGAACAAACAGTGTCGGAGGTAGAAGTAATGAAAGATCTTGGGGTACTGTTTGATAGGAAACTTACGTTTATTCCACATATTGATCAGGTGGTTAAAAAAGCTTCCAGAATGCTAGGTTTTGTTATAAGAAACGGTAAAGTTTTTCGCAATAACGCTACTAAAATTTTGTTATACAATGCTCTAGTCAGAAGTAACTTAGAATACTGCAGCGTTGCCTGGAGACCGCACTACGCGACACATAACCTACGGATCGAAAGAATCCAAAAAAGATTCATGTGGCATTTGTCGCGTGGAACGGTACTGGCTAGAAGATCGGTATCCTATCAAACCAGGCTTGATTCCTTTAAAATGACTTCTATATCAACACGAAAAGACCTCATTGATATGAATTTCATTTATAAATTGCTACATAATGATATTGATTGCCCAATGTTGCTAAATAAAGTTAAATTTAGAGCTCCCCAACGATATCCCCGTAACAGAATTACACCGCTTGTGCCTCCCTCTAGGAGAACCGTTCTGGGTGCTCACTCAGCTATTCCTCGTCTCTGTAAACTTGTCAACAATTGTGATTTGCTGGACATTCACCATGATAGCCTAGCCAGTTTTCGCAAACACATAATAAACAAAAGACAATAATTAGTATAATTAATTTTGATAAAGCTTTTATTATTATTATTATTGCCTTAATATTAAGTATATATTTAAATTTAGTCTTTACTCATGTATGTATACCTACCTACTTAACTTAATTTATAATGTATGTATTTGCTGCTGTCACATTACAAGCTTTTTAGTTTTTAAGAGTGTGTTCTTAAATAATTAACTTGCATGCTGTGTTTACCTATAAAAGGTATATACACCTAGATAAAAACCCTAGATCTTAAGTTTTTTGTATATAATATAGTGTATTTACTGTTGGTGAACCTTTCATAATAAAATAAAAATAAAATAAATAAAGAAAACTCATTAATTTCAGGATAAAGAACGCTTATCAAATCGCCTGTCGCGAATTTAATGGCCCCACGTTGCACCTCGAATTTGCGATGACTATGCATTGGATGCGATAGCAGACATCGCTTTTGGCTTCGTTCGATATTCAAAACTGCATTCTTGATTAATGTTCAGTTTATCGGTTTTGTTACAACACTGTTTGTTTCATCATCTTCATTTCAGCCATCAGAAGTCCACTGCTGGACATACATAGGCCTCCCTTAATAATGTCCAGGTGTTACTAGTATATTATGTGAACTGGCAGCTTTGACAAGATTTGTCCATCTTGTTATTTTTTAAATATTAAGTATTTTATTCATAATAGGACTTGCGAAAAAGTATTTTGAGCATGAATAACTGGCAGAATATTGCTATCGAAATTATAATGGAAGATAAATAATGTAGGTTCCTATTGAGATCTAAGTATATTACGTAAGTATTCCAAGACGTGTTTAAAAATTTGATATTATCAAACGTGATATTTCGTTCATCAAAAAGGGGATTTCCTCGTCGATTTCCTTATTAATATGTAAAAATGTATAAATATAACGGTAATACCCGTAATTTGTTTACAGTAAATGGGTTGATACAAGCACTAGGTACTTTCATGACGTAGTAGAACAAGCTATGTTTATAAATAGTGTAGGTAATAAAATAACCGCTGTGTATAAAAACGTTTCATTGTAATATAATAACTCACAAACAACTGGGCCGATTTAAGAGCTTCTGGTGATGAGAAAACATGGGATAAAGCGGGCAAAGCCGCGTACGGGTCAGATAGTCTTGTATAAATATTACATATTATTTAGTAATGATGTGATTATATCACTGATGTTTCGTTGAGCAAAACATCGAACTGCAATGATTAATCAAAATAGAAAATCTTCGTATACCCTTCAAGCTTTCAGTTTGTTGTTTTCATAAACGCATAGATATTCAGTCTATGCTAAATCATTGTAAATGGTTGCACAGTGTAGTTCTGAATTCTGCCTTTCCGTCAAAAAAGGCCGCACAAAACGACAATAGCTTTTTGTTCACCAAAAAGTTATAATCATGGCCACTACCCACTCGCGTCTCTCGCGGAGGCTATTCTCGGCGTGGGGGTTCGATATTTGTATCGGAGTTGACTTTAGTAACGACAATTAAACAAAAAAATCAACGAAATGCTGAATGCACCCTGTTAATTATTGTCTTAATCATCACTCCTAACTGCTGGGATACAGGAACTTCTCTCATGACGAGAGAGATTAGGCTTATCCTGTTAATAAATAAATGTTGCTGGACAATTCACACAGCAACATCTAGCCCCGTGGTAAGCTCGAAGATTGTGTTACGGGAGGAGGTATTTTTTGATATATTCATATCATACACGGTCAAATCTGGATAATCTACAGAATTCTCATCCTAAACGACAATGTAGAGCAGACGATAGTTCTCACTACTCAAAACGACATTTTCCATTGAATGTCCGCTGATTATTTGAAAATTCACGCCCTGCCCCTGCCAGGAAACGACGGACTACGCATATGCTACGTAGCTACGTACTACGTGACGTAGGCACGAAACTTGACGCTTTTATGCGAACCTGCATCCCGGTGGTATCCAGACTTTTCCTATCTATTTATTAAATAATAGTTATCAAATCTTCCATTAATAAAGAATGGTTTCATTGCTCAGATGCAGTAGTTAAAGTTTAAATGTCTAGACTTTTATTATGTAAATACTATGGGCAATTATTAATTATTATTACTAGATACTGTAACAAAAATCAAGCGTCTTTTATTCTATTACTTCATTTAGGAAACTACTTATTTATAGTATTATGTCTTATACATTATAAATATTATTATTTCTTCTAATGATTTATAAATTGCTTTTGTTTACAATTGTTAACTAAAATTAGAATGTAGTAATAATTTATTATGTAGTAGTGATAAATTAGTTTAGTTCCTGTTCAATGTTAATTAAGTTATGAAATAAGTTATATTCTTATCTAATAGTAACGTTATATAATAGTAACGTTAAAATGTAGAGAAGTTGCTTTTGGTTTTGAATTATCACTTACCATTAATAAGTTTTTGTACACTTATGAGGTGAAAACAAGCCCGTGGCCTCCGATGGATCTGGAACAAGGATAAATATTCATATTGATTAGGTATATAAAATAATAGTTATATTTATTTCCGTAACAAGTTTACAATAATGTGAATCAGTTGTAGATACCCTCCTTTAAATAACTCCGTATGTTTAACTTTTTAAACTTTTTTTTCCCGTATGTTTATTGCGATTTACGCCAAAAATACAAAGAGAATTAGAATGAAATTTGATATAAACATTGTTTAAAGATTTTTAGGCTATTTTTTCCCAATAAAGGAAGGAAAAGCATCCAATATTTTTTACCCAATTTTAATCTGTTCTGAGTCAGTTTTAATTCATGTCTGGACAGTGTTGGTAAAATCATTCTTCTTTTATCTTATCTGACCCTTGCGATCGATAGATTAGCAGAGGATCACCGTAAACGCTTCAGCCATTTCGGAGCACCTTCCGTCGATACCAATCAATACGGGCTAGCACGTGCTACGATTCAACGATAATCGAAGAAAACTTTAGCGAAAACGAAACTCGCTCATCAAGTTTGTGTGGAAACAAGATAAGCTAAGTTTATAAAAATGTCAAGTTAAATGATCACATCTAATACTTTTGTATTCAGACTTAGAAAGTAAGGATAAGAGTTATTAAACATAATATACTATATTATACTATAGCTCAACAATTCACTATTTAATATCTAGCCCCGTTGTAAGGTCGAAGCTTGGGTTACGGGAACTAGAATATCTTATACACAGACATATATTTTTGTTTGCGGGCAGACCTTTACTTTAGTTTGTTGTATTCTAACGTGAATATAACAAAAAACTAAACAAACCCCATACGCAGAACTGATGATAATATCGTTGGTTTTAAGACTTGTCTATTCTATGGTCTACCAGACCACCGGCTGCGTACGCGCAAACCCTCAAATCAAGCGTTTTTTGTTTCTTCCGATACAGTAGTAGGGTTGAAGACCCGTATGGTAAACACAGACTTTGATAATGGACACGCTTTATAAAGATAAGCAATGGAAAGGGCTATTTATCAATAATAATGATAACAATATTTTTATGCGCATGAAAACAGCATTGATCGTTCGAATCGATATTATTATTGTTAGGAGAAATTATAACTCCAAATAATAATAATTTTTGTAAAGATAGTGTAATTGTTATGAATAAATAAATAAATAAAATAAAAATAAACTGTACAAAGTCATATCGATAAGATAAAATTATCACATGTCCCTAATAATCAGTACACTTGGGTTAAAACACAATTAAAAATTTCAAAATTTAAATGATGATGATGATTAATAATTTAAGAAGATAGTTTTTCTTTTCATTATACATAATTATGTATGTAACACCCAGCTTCTCGAAACAAATATTTGTAGATCGTAAAATTTCTGTCCCGAGTCGGGAATCGAACCTATTACCGATTGTTAGTATGCTAATGAATCTCACAAGATATCAAAATAAAAGCGTAACCAGGTGTGGAAGGCGTGTGTTACATTATGGTTTATTTACGGTTTTTATAGCAACTTCAAGGGCCTAATTGTCAGGTAAGGTATAAAGGAAGTCCTCGGGCGCCGGAAGTAGGCAATTTGTGCAGTACGTTGGTACTCTTTTCATTCGAGAATTGATTTATTATATTCTATAGTTTGTTAAATTGTATCGTTTAGGTACACATTTGTTAGCTTTCTTGCTATACTAACATATTTTTCTGCCTGATCTTGTAGATGTTTAATAGTAATAATTTTATTTAAATACTAACATGAATTGAGGCCTAATCTCTCATTTCATGAGAGAAGTCTCCGTGTTCCAGCAGTGGAAACGTTAATAAGGTTGGTTTTGGATAACCGAACAATAAACAAAAAAAAACTTTTTTTACGCAAAAAAAATTGGTTCAAACTAGTTTTTTTTTTAAATTACCTTTTGATTTCCTCAGCTAATGTCCCCTAATTCGTACTATTTGGTTATGGAACACTAAAAATGATCCATCTTACTCCATCTGTTCATTCCATATATTTGGCCAATTAACCGACACTTTGCCGACAATACGGTCCGTGCCCACAGAGTATACAAACGGATCAGTTGCGCAAATAAAAAAACAATTGAAATACAGATGTTTTCGAATCTTATCGATTTGACTTCTGTTCGCTTTGTAGTTGATCCGATTTTGAATTTTGAAGATCGCAAGGTGTGATAGATCTATTTTTTTTAATTAAGAATATGGAAACATAAAATTTTTGTTCAGATTTTTATTTAATCCTATGTTAACAAATTACTATTTAATAACTTTGTTAAAATTCGGTATTTCATTATGTTGGTGTTTTAAATAAATATTGCGTAAAATGCTACGTATAATAAATACAAATAACCTGCATCTAATCAAACAATACCAACTCATTCACAACTCAAGGAAGCTCTTAAACTGACATTAATATTATTCGCGGCATGCGGGCATCAATGAAGGAACAATTCTTAGGCTCAATGGCCCACAATGGCCCACAACTGGCCTACTTGGCCCAAATTACCAGTATTCGTCCCGCATACTCGGCCCCCTGCTGTTGAAGTCAAATTAACTACTTTTTGCAAAGACTGGACCCGGAAATCTTTCAATTGACTAAAGTGTAAGTTGTCATAGACTAGAAGAGCAGAGACGCATTATAGCTCTGATAGTTTATGTTGCATTTATAAATAGCTGATTTTCAGATTTTCTTAATAAATTTAATTTAATAACAATAATTGATACTTCAAACCCAGTTAAAATATCTTTTGCAATAACAATAACTGTATTATGTGTCTTTTTTAAGAAATTATTTATTTTCTACATACAAGCACGTGGCATTTACCACATCAAAAATAGATAGAACATTTTCAAAGTCAGTTCAAATTAATAACCACCGAGTCTCGACCAAAGTTACCTCCTTAGAACGTTCTTCAAACTAACAAGTTGGAGGTAACGTAACCCTTCATTACCGTCTTCGGTAGACCACGAAACGTCAACAAGACGCTAAGGCGCGTTCACACGCCCACTTGTAATACCGCACCGGATCTCGTCTTGAATGAACGCATGCTCGCGTGTGTGCGTTTGAATGAACGTAGTAGTACAGTCTGAGATTTGCAATTTCGAAGTAAGACAACTGTCTTGAAGTAGGTATGTAGTTCCGCAAAAATAATACTTCTAAGATTTAGCAGAGATAATTTAAAACTTTAGATTGGCATCTAGATTCTGTTTTGTTAAGCCTTTTCAAAATTTCAGAACTAGTATGATTAAATTAAAATAAAATATCTCTAATAAACCTAATAATATCGATAGGATAAACTGAATTTATTTTGATTAAATCGTGAATTGAAATTGTATCATACGGTAATTTTTTAAAAATTTTCAACTGACACGTAGTTTTTGTTGTGCTCAAAACAATATTGTCCATCCATCCATCCCAATCCAAACCAATCTCCAAAGGTCCTTTACAGAACAATAACCAAAACCTCTCTCGCAGAGTGTACCGAGATTGTTGCGATAGCGTATTGAGATTGACGTTCAAACAACGCTTGATCCGTCATTCCACTAATTGAAAGACGTCTGTTATTTCAGACGGAAACTGCGTCTAATGAGTGACGACACACATCACTGGGCCTAGAACAATAACCGCCATTTCAAATTCCAAATAACAGTAATGATCAAATTCCGAATTTGAATGAGTAGCGAAAAGAAAATAATGACCAAGTGCATTTGAATTCCGAATAGTAGCAAATCAACTTAGCAATTGTCATAGAAAATTGACGGTCAAAATGAACCTTACACCTTTGTAATAATTTTTAGTGGTTCTATGCTACTAAGTATCAGTGAGGGTATGTTAGGCAGGTGTGACACTGAGGCCAGATGTCTTGAACAAATTGGTGTGCCATAAGGTCCGTGTGGACACCCCTTACTGTGGCGTGTGCCAAGTTTTAATTTTATGCTTGATTACGGCCGCGTTGGGATCTCTAATTAACGGTTAGGAGATGCAGTATCGATTGCTGCAGTTTGTTTTTAATTGTGTTTTTTATGTCAGAATTGGATTGGTGCATGACAAATACGAATATCAAAGGTTAATTAACGTAAAACGTCTTAAGTAATTATATAAGATATGTTTTTGCAGATTGAATGAATAAATTTACAAATAGAATTATTGTCATAACAAATCGTGTAAAGTAAATTCACTTAATTTTCATGATTAGGCGAAATAATTTTTAATAATATTTAATTTTAATAATAATTACTGATTCTATTTTTATAGTACCTACTGGCGTCGCAAAACAATTACATTAACATTACATGTCACAGAGAAATAGAAAACCGGAAATGGCGATGAACTCACTCTATCATTACTTTTGAAACACGTCAAGTCAATGACTTTCGTTCCAATTTTAAATATTCGTCTATTATTTTTTATGCACACTTACATTTTTAATCCGAATAGCCATGCTTAGACAAAGAGTCTATTGTGTTCACATCTTTACAACGTTCTAAAATTGAAATTTGAAATTAAGAATCACAGCTTACTAGGAATGGGCGTCAATTGTTCGATTCGATTGTTAAGATCCCCTATACTTTTCTAGGGCTATCGATAATAATAGGAGAAAGGGTTCTGCACCTTTAGGGTACCGTAGGATGTCGCGTGCCCGGTGGTGTAAATATGGTAAGCGGATCGTGCACCTTGTAATCACAGTTATGTGTATTATATTTAATTGTGTTAGTACCTAGTTGATTACAAAAGAGTTTATTTCATTTTTATTTCAAGTTTTTGTACATAAGCGAGGAATACGTACCTACGTGCTGTCTTCCCACTTTTTATAATGTTAACTTGGGATGTAGTTTATTAGCCAGGAATAAATAGCCTATAAAAAAATACTGCGTTAAAAAAATTTTTTTTTTCAATTATAAATAAATTATATACCTACAAATTACTTAAAAAAGTAGATACTAAATACTCGTACTAACAAATATAGAACAAAAACAACAGATGTGAAATCGATTTCAATAATTCATATTGCTAAGATCTTTTATAATGGCAAAAGCTGCTCAACTTTTGAACAACAAAATGTAGGTACCTTATTGTTGAGACTATAAAGTTTTTATTCCAAATTCAAATGTTTCGCATCTGCGGCGCGTGCGCTTTGGAAATGCGAAAGATGCGCGTCAATATGCGCGGTTGATGAATCATCCATTTGACGTATTTCGATGATTGAATGAAAATTAATAGTGGTTGTTGCTCAGTTTTTTTTAAGTTTCTGCGGTAGGTAGAATAACTTGACATACTAATAGCATTAGATATTTTGTTGTCTTAATTTCCAAAATAACTGTTTTTGTTTGAACATTAGCTAATTTAGTGCAGTTTTAATAACCTAATGAAACCTTATTCTATTGTCGTCGCATGCATAATCAATTATTTGTTAAATGTATGATGACAAACTTTTAAAATTCCAAATTCATTCTTCATTCCATCGATCCAACATGGCGGTAATCTATAAGTACCGCACCACAAACTGCTACGTAATCTGCGCACCTCTGACCCACTCCTGCGCAGCTGCAAGATCCAGAGGGGTGCATCGCGATCGATAAAGTGTACTTGATGTGTTTCCGATCACGGTAGTTACTTTCTCCAATAGCAGTGAACTTTATAGATGCTTAGATATTATTTGGTTTTGTAAGTAATTTTTTTTGTATAAATAAATAATAAAAATCTTTATTTATAACATTTTTACATGAATGATCAAATGGTACCTTTAGAAACGATGACACTACCGAAGCTTTACAAACTGTGTGGTAGTGTCAATGCCCAACTCCTTAGTTACTGGATAATAAAGAATTACACCATAAATTATCACATTAACTACTAATATCAATTAAGAATGTTAAGATAAATTATTTGGTTGATAATTCGATCTAAAATTACCAATAGTTACCTTATCTATTTGCAAATACCGATAAAAAATCACATAATTTATCTTCAAAGAAACTGATCAGCTTTCTTAAAAAAAACCGCAAACCAAACAAGCAGTTTCATTTCTACAAAGCATTCATACGGATTTTGAGCCTTAGATCGCTAAGCCATCTGTTAAGGCGCCATGTCATAGACAATATAACAGTTCATACTACCATAGAGATAGTATCACAGTTCCTTTGACATTCGATACGCCCACAAACAAACCACATATCAACAATTTTGAAATAAGAATGCGGAGCAATCTTTTTATAAAAATCGTCTTTTTGTTCCAAGAAATAGAATTCAAATTGACTTTTGCCAGCATGTCTTACAATCACACCTTAGAAACTCAATGGCTTTACGATACAAGCTATAAGAACCTTTATGTCGAAGAAGCAAGAATGTTTATTTCCTTGTGGATTTTTTACTACAAGTCGTAGTAAGGTGCCGGACGTAAAATCAGCTGTTCAGGTGTTTCTTTAGAATCTTGGGCTGTGACGCGAATAATACAAGTTTAGATCTTATTAATTCGGATTTAGGATTATATTTGTATGAAAGGGTGTAAGGGTCGTAGATATGACAAAGAATTGAATAGCGTCTTAGAAATGTTTGGAAGAGGGTTAAGAATTGGCAGATTTGATTTCAATACCGACTTATTTTGATTGTGGTTATGGATTTTAGTAGTTATGGTATTTTAGTTATCTAATAATAATAAAACGAGTAAGAGTTAAACCACTAATGTAACTTCCAATAATCCAACAATAAATACAAGTACGAGGGGAGCAAAGGACATGTGTGCACGCGACTCGATCAGAGTAATAATAACGTAAAAAATAATAATAAATCCGGCTGAAGAATAAAGAAAATCACCCCCTGCTCCCCTTGCCTTTATCTTGCAAACAGACTTGAATGTTAAAGATAATAGGGGCGCTACCCCTGCGTGTGCGCACCTTTCGCGAGGGGCGATGTGACGCGACACGCGTCGTTTTCGGTTACGTTCAAATTTTTGAATTTGGCATCTTTTGATTCTGTTGCTACCATAGACTAAATATTGCAGAGAACTTAAAACGAAGAGAATGTTTATGTATAATGCAATGCGTACGAGTTTCAGAATTTGGCATTTTTCATTATGTTGATAGCTCAGATTAAAGCCTCGAGCAGACCGGATGCGTATACGTACACGTAAGCGTAGACGTGCACGTACCACTGAGTTGTAATGTATGGGAATGTATTAGACAGGACACACCGCTTGCGTAACGTGACGTGCGCGTGCAGTGTGTCCTGTCACATACATTCCCAAACATTACAACTCAGTGGTACGTGCACGTCTACGCTTACGTGTACGAATACGCATCCGGTGTGCTGGAGGCTTTAATATTGTGAAGAACTAACTATTGACAATTTAACCCTTAACCGATAACACGCGAAATCACAGGTAACATTCAAAAGAAAGGGGGCAAAAAATGGAGATGACCTACTTCAAAATTTGCACCTTTCGTGTACCATTGTGAATTCACCTTGCCGACATATGCCGCCCGTATGTCTTGAGATCAAATGGAACTTTTTCTACCGATTTATTTTTTCTACAGATTTTAGGTTATTTCCTTTCGTAGATTTTTTGTGTTGAAGCTGCGGTGTCATACTTGATTGAACTTTGAAAGCACAATTTAAGAATTGGTACTTGTTGCCGGTAAGATTTTTGTAAAACGGAAACTATCTAATTCATAGCATAAATAAACATGTCTAAATAGGACACATCCAATAAGTAGGTATATCTATGATCTAAAAAATACAATCTTAAAGGTTAAGGTATGTACTTCATTTATTATTTATTATTTTGTAGTTTAAAAAAAATATAACGCATCGATTAAATATAAATAATTAAAGTAATAAGAGTAGTAGAAAATATTACTATTTTGAAATACATCTTCGAAACTAGTAAAATATAGCCACCTGTAATTGAAGGAGCACATATTATCATTGTTTACTTTACTTTAAGTTCATTTTAAATGTAACCTCTGTTGGTGGTTCAAGTTGATACAATAAATTTAAATAATCTAAGTTGGCCACCGTATTTTGCTACGCTTATATCCATAAAATGTAAGCCAATCTCACACATTATAGTTAAAATATTTATTATTCTCACTCAAGGTTGCCTATAATTTATGTCACTGTGTCGATCTGCATCCTAATCGATGACCATTACCATCACGCAACCCCATTGCGAACTGATCAATAAAAAAACAACTCTACACCGTCCTGATAAAGTGCAATATTCAATTTATTAACGACGACAATGCACCAATCCCGGAATATATCGTCTTTATATCTGATACAATAAAGTTTATAATACCTGAATTATCACTAGATGTGATGTCTCTTGGCATCTGTTCTGAAATTGGGGGCCATAAAACCCATGACATTTGGTACATTAACCCTTAAATACCCACTAAAGGTTTTTTAATCGCACTTTTGGTTTATACAAATACTGTTAATCGATGCGTTAATTTATTTGCTTTGCGGGTTGTTTCACTAACCAGAATTAAAGTAAACATTGTGAAGTTACTGTTATTTCACAGTAATAATGCCAACAAAATAGCAAAAGACTAATGAGGTAGGTACATTTCATGATGCCAATCTGGAAATGTACTGATTAAAGTTCCAATAACTTGTTTTACATATTCAAGTACATAAACAGACATAAGGTAACCAACCGTTAGCTTTACATTATCAATAGCTCGAATCATTACAGTAGGTTTCACCCATATCAAAAGGTCAATACGACATTGGTAAAATATAGGAAAAATTAAAATTAGCCTTATTTTTATACCTGTATGTTTATTATTTGTCGCTTTTATCGATTGTTTATTTAACAATAATTAAATGTTATGGTAATTTTACGTAACGTCACCCAAATTATCAGCATTCTTATGATCGACACTGAAGTCCAAAAATCCTACAAAAAAACATCAAAGCTCAATAAAAATTATAATTACATAATACTGTAATCATAACATCAATTTAAATTATTCTTAAAGCATTGAATTGATATAACAAAGACACACTTGTATAGTAAAACCATTTCTAAAATGAACGCCCCTCTACCAAATTGTGAATTTTTTTTTTCTGTGTTTTCTGTTTTTCTGTATTTCCTCTCACACGTTGAAATCATCACGGTCTTGTGGAGGGAAGTTCATTTTTAGAATGGTTTTACTATACCTACATTATATCCTTACATTTATTACACTTGTTATCCAACACCGCTTACAAAGAAACGCGGATAATTATAATATCAGTTTACAATAACATGTCACTTGTTATATCCTCGTACTTGTTATTTATATCCTACACTTGTTATATCCGTATCTCTTTAACAAGTCTAGATGGGCGGTTTATTTTCCATCGTGCTTCCGTTCTGAGGTTCCTGAAGGGTGAATAAAAATGTAAAACGTTTTAATACTTAGTAGATCAAATTGCTTCTAATGACGAACGATATTTACTCGTAGTTTTTTCGATTCTTTGTGGGTTTAATAGATACTTATCTATGTATGTACCTATATCAAAATCAATGCCATTTTTCGTTTTAATTTTATTACTCAAGAATGGCGGGTAGATTTACGTGCTATTGGTTTTTAAATAGTCGTAGTATTCCTGGAAAGGTTTAAAAGGAAGTCGAAAAAACATGGAAATAACGCGGGCGAAGCCGCGGGCAGTGATAGCAATTTTAATGAGACTTTCTTATTTCTAAGGATTTCTAGGGACCCAGTATGTACCTAATCGTCTCTGATAAGGACAAAATTTACAGTAGGTACAGAATAACTGGAATAGGATAATTAGGTACCTATACCTACCAAAATCATGTTATTCAAGTAAAGATTATGATTATATATTATATGAAATATATATTTGAATAATTATTACTTTAGTCTGAAAATTTAAAACTACCATAGAAACTCACTTAGTATGCAAGTTTTGCAGGTTAACTTAAAAACTATAAACCATGTCCCTCTTTAAAAAATACCCATACTTTATATCCATAGCTAGTTAGGAATATGCATAACCATACATGACTATGAGTAATCACGTAGAAGGGTGAACTAACATCATTACCCGGATTTACTTCCGTTTCCCACCAGCCCTGCACCTGTAGCGACAGTAAAACAATTGATTTATGCTAATTCACCTGTTTATCTACTTGTTGAATAGCTTCATAATGACATAGGGGTGTGATTTTGTCGTTTCCTTAGTCTTTGTATTTCTGTTTTTGTAAAAAAAGGTTTGGTAAATTGAAATGAACTGGACAAGAGTTAGGCTTGGAATGCGCAATAACCTGGTCACAGTGCTTTTCGTAGATAGTTGTTTTAAAGAAAACACTAAAAGGTCAAGGAAATCTTTGTATATTTTATAGCAAAGTTACAATAAACTAAATTAGGTATCTAATCTAAGTATTATTTCAGCATGGTATTGTTATCTGAGTCATGTTAACTGAGTGGGACCACACTCTAATTAATTCCGAAGAGAGAAGAGAATGTAAATGATGAATAATGTAGAATGTAAGCAAAAGTATTTCATGTGATATGAAAAAAATTACCCGGAAATATGTCAATTACTTATCAAATATAAAAAGATTCCGTTGATGTAGAAGTAGAATTCTAGAATACCTCCCTGAAGAACACCAGAATACTTAATGCTAATTTATTTTTAACTTGTTGTGTTCAGTAATGCAAAAAATATATGAATATAAATTTGAAACTTTATAAAATTAAGGTGTGGTCAGTACCTGTGTGTACCCTACACAGTGCCTTCCAGAAGTACCGCCGTGCGATATTGTCGCTTCCGGTGCATATCGCGATCTTAACACGTGTTTGCTTTCATTGTCTCTGATGGAGAATTGTTTATTTAATTTGTTTTATGCGTAAATTCAATGTATGCGTAAAGTTCAACTTACAATCTATCTGAAACAAAGTAGAAATAATGTTTCTTAAATTGATAAAAAAATAATTGTCTAGTTTTTATAAGTTTACAAATTAAATTACATTTCACTTTACTATTTATACAACTGACATTAGTAGATCTATCTGGAAAGTGTAATGTTATTTAATTTGTAATCTTGGGGTAGAAATGCTGCTCTCTTATAAAAACTGGAAATGATATTTTTTCTGTAAGACTGCTTTTATCATTAATCTTATTCAAAGAACAAAATATAAGACTAGAGAGCCAATAAAATAAAATAGAGAAAATACAAACGAAAACAGAATAAAAGTCACGTGAACGCTAATTAACGAGCGCTTCAGACGAAACAAAACGGATAACCTATACAAGCAATGGACCTAATAGAAAAAACATACAAATGAAAAACATGATGGTGAGAGGGCATGAATCTTTTGTTTTTTATTATTTAAAATATGACATTTGGCCGTATAAACAATTAAAGACAGGGAATTTTATGTACACTTCTACTAGTGTTGACATCTATCTACATAGATCATCATTTCATGTCAACATCAATTCACAGCTGAAATGATGATGCATATGACATGAAATGATAATAGTCAAAAAAATATAAGATAAGTGAAATTTATAAGTATCCAATAAGACTGTTGGATTCTACCAATAATGTGGGTAGGAGATTACCGCTGATCCGATGGAAAAGCAAAATGGCGGAACACAGCGTTCGCGGCCTCGGAACAGACAACATCTTGTCTGTCGGATTTTATTGTGAACACCTTACTTTGAACCTAGTGTGTGCGTGTGTGAGTGAGCTTCCAGAAATACTGAACCAGAGCAGGATTATGGACATTGGAGCTGATCAGCGAGACGCAGTCTAAAGCCTACCAAGGTACGTGGTTTTCTTTTCCCGCGGCATTGGTAGAAATCTAAGGACATCTGTTCATATTATTCCTCCTCCGAAGTTCAATGCGAATTCATTCTAGTCCAGTGGATAGGGCCGCCAGTATAAAATTATATAAAAAAGATTGGCAAAATCGTACAATCTGTTTGGTCACTTCGTTACCGGATAGGTTTTATTCCTTGGACTTAGCTGTCCTATCTAGCCGTGCTAGGTAGTATATTTATAATTAACCTAACTCGTAGTTAGATTAATTTTATACAGACGTTCTGTATTTCATACCTTATAACTGACCGTGTCAGTAGGTATAAACCGTTACGTTAACGGTTAAAATCTCACCTTTCCTTATATTTAAACTTAAAAAACTGTTAACATTTCTATAGCTAGAATTAATTGTCGTTCACTGTTTATCAATTTGCATAAAAATATTCGTAATATTTGCAGATATTAGTCGATTTACTTTACCACGCCATCACTCCTTTGTTCTCATTGTAAAGTTACAAAATGGCGCCGCCGGTCAAAGGCAAACAGACAAAGGACAATAGTGACGATGAAAGCGCAAGCTTCAATAGCGAGTTAACTATTTTAATAAACAGGAAACAGCGATTATTTAGTAAATTGCAAAGTGCGTACGAATTATCTAAGGATACATCGGATCCCGAGTCGATAGAAATATTCTTGTTACACGTACAAGACATCGACCTACTGCGTAGTACATTTGAGAACATTGTTTTTGAAATTCTTGAAAAGGAATTAGTAATTGATGCTAGTTCGAAGCTCCGTGAGCACGAATTAAAATGTTTTGATGATTTATATTTTAGAGTCAAATTTTGTGCATCAAAATACGAACAAAAAACACAAAATAAAAATGAATCTGGATCCGTTGATTTCCGACCGCGCCTTCCAAAGTTGGAATTATTAACCTTTGATGGTGATATTGAACAATTCAATACTTTTTTCGAGACGTTTTGCTCACTTGTTCATAATCAAACGAGTATTCCGAAAATAGATAAATTTCATTATCTCCTCTCTTGCACAAAGGGCCCTGCATTAAACTTAATTAAAAGTTTACCTATTTCTGCTAATAACTATGATCTCATTTGGAAAAGTCTGTTAGATAAGTATCGAGATAATAGAATGTTGATTGGTAGGTATTTAGATAAAATGCTTAACTTTGCACCCTTGCAAAATGAATCATCTGAGAACTTATGTTCGTTCATAGAAAACTATGATCATTCATACAAGGCTATTCAAACACTTAATGTTGAAAACCTAAGTAGCTACGTCTTATGTCACATTGCGTTGAGATCATTAGATCCGTCTACTCGAAAGTGCTTTGAACAAAAATTAGATCAAAACAGCATTCCTACCTTTGATGAGTTAATGACCTTTGTTCAAAACCATATCAAAGTTCTGAACCATTCAACTTCTTATTCCAGTACTTTTGCACAACCAAATCAGAAACAAAGACAGCCTGTAAATAAAAATACCTATTCACATTCATCTGCTTTATCTTCAAAAAATAAAATGATTTGTAAACATTGTGGCGAAAGTCATATGATTTTCCGTTGTGATAAGTTTCGTAAACTAACCAACGAAAACCGCATTAGCCGTGCTAATGTGTTGCACTTGTGTCACAACTGCCTAAAATCTGATCATAAAACACAGGATTGTAGAAGTGAATTTAAATGTTATATTTGTAATGATTCCCATCATGTTTTATTGCACCCGAGCGATAACGCGCTAAAACCGGTTTTGTGTTCTGCGCCCGCGGCGATCCAAACTGTGAACGTTTCTCAGCCAGGTGTCGCCACCGATAGTAGTAATCATAGTGCATCTACACATAACTACGCTGTCATTTTAGGTACAGCTGTTGTTTACATATTGGATTCATTTAACAATTATCAGCCCTGTCGTGTTTTGATTGATTCTGGTGCGCAATCAAACTTTATATCTAATGAATGTTTTCAACGACTAGGATTAGTAGCTAAAAATTGCCCGTATAATATCTTTGGTCTCGGAGATGATAATGTAAAAACCAACGGAATGGTTTCATGCACGATAAAGTCACGCCACTGCGAAAATTCACAATTTGATTTTGATGCGGTAATTTTATCCCGCTTAACTTCTGACTTACCTACAGTAAGCATTCCTAACAAGGTGATTAGTGAATATGATAATTTGCAATTAGCTGACCCATGTTTTTATATGAAATCACCAATTGATATAATTTTAGGGGGTGATGTTTTTCCATACATTTATGATGGAAAGAAAATTATAATTAGTCCCGACCTGCCGGTCGCACTGTGGAGTGTGTTCGGTTATGTTGTGACGGGAAGACTAGAGATTCAATCCTCTAGCAATCATCATGTTGTAGCGTCTACAGCATCATTTGTATCGTATACAAATAAATTTAATTCATTTAATGAAACACTCAAACGTTTTGAGGAAGTGAAGTCTTTGCCGTGCAAAACTCTTGTTAATCCATTAGATGAATCAATTAAAATAAATGAATCTCAAATTCCCGAAATAAAATGTAGTTCCAATACTTTTGCATTAAATTCTATTGTCAATAATGAATGTTATAAAAATGACTTGGAATTTACATTTAATAAATTTTCCTCGTTTAGCAAATTGCAACGAGTCATGGCTTATTGCCATAGATTTATTCAAAATCTAAAGACCAAGAAATCATTTAGAAAACTTGGCAATTTAAAATCTTCCGAGCTGACTAAAGCTCATCATACAATAATTCGTGTGATACAAATAAATCATTTTTCCAATGAAATTTCCTTATTGGAAAATAACAAACACGTAGCATATCTGCGTAAATTATCTGCATTTATAGATAACCACAAATTCGTCAGGGTGGGGGGTCGTCTGGTTCATTCCGACCTACCTGTTAGAAAAAAACACCCTGTACTCTTACCTAAAAAATGTCATACAGTCCGCTTACTAATCGATTATTTTCACAAATTACATTTACATGTTAGCCCTCGTACGTTACAAGGCATTTTATGTAAAAAATATTGTATAATTCACGCTCGTAGCGTCATCAAATCTGTCTTATCTAAGTGCAAAGTTTGCTTTCGTTGCCGAAAAACATATAAACAACCATCGCTAGGTATGATACCTAAACTTAAAATTGAACCTGGTAAACTATTCAACCGTGTTGAACTAGATCTAGGCAGTTCGTTCTTAGTTAAAAAATGTACTCAACGAAACGCAATAACCTTTAAGACATATTTATTTCTTTTTATTTGTTTATTTTGCGGCATAAAGTCCGCTAAGCACTATCTATACCGTGTTATAGGTAATAGTTTTCATAAGTTTAAAGAACTAAACACTATTTTTTGTAAGATTAAGGCCGTATTGAATTCACGACCATTGTATTCCTTATCAGAAAATCCAAATGAGTTCGAAGTTTTAACTGCAGGTCATATTTTAATTGGTCAATGTTTGTTATCTATTTTGGAATATGACTTTGAGAACGTTTTTCAAAGCAGACTGTCACGTTGGCAATCTATTAAAATAATTTCGCAATCGATTTGGAAGCGTTGGTCAAATAATTACTTACATACTTTCCAACAAAAAGAAACATGGTTCGTTTCACCGCTTAATCTTACTATTGGAACCCTTGTTTTATTAGAGTCAAATGTAACAAATCCTCTTCAATGGAATTTAGCTCGCATTGATCGGGTACATAGTGGCGTTGTTAAGGCGAATCTTGTGTTAACTTTACAAATTAATAATGGTTTCATACAACGGCCTACTAATAAAGTTTGCCCGTTACCTTATGCAAATTGATAAACAAGTGTTCGTAGTTAATTTTAGTTGTAAGTTTCTTTAAATATCTACTTAATGTTTTTAAACTTCTTGTATCATTTTTGTTAGATACAATATTATTATTATTTTATTTTTTTTGCTTCGTAAGCTTAATTATTATTAGTTCATGCCATTTATGTTTTTCTTTCCTTTTGGAAATCAATCGTATTGATTTCGGTGAGGGGTATGTTGGATTCTACCAATAATGTGGGTAGGAGATTACCGCTGATCCGATGGAAAAGCAAAATGGCGGAACACAGCGTTCGCGGCCTCGGAACAGACAACATCTTGTCTGTCGGATTTTATTGTGAACACCTTACTTTGAACCTAGTGTGTGCGTGTGTGAGTGAGCTTCCAGAAATACTGAACCAGAGCAGGATTATGGACATTGGAGCTGATCAGCGAGACGCAGTCTAAAGCCTACCAAGGTACGTGGTTTTCTTTTCCCGCGGCATTGGTAGAAATCTAAGGACATCTGTTCATATTATTCCTCCTCCGAAGTTCAATGCGAATTCATTCTAGTCCAGTGGATAGGGCCGCCAGTATAAAATTATATAAAAAAGATTGGCAAAATCGTACAAAGACAAAGATCTAAAATACGTCTTTATAATATTAGTGGGATTATAAGTAATCCATTTTATATTGTTTTGTATTTATTTAAAAGTACCTATATAAAGGTTTTTTAGATGTGTTTAACACTACCAGTGCCCTAGGCACGCTCTCGTATACAAATAGGTATGGCGTCGGTGCATCTCTCGAGTTACACCGCCAAACGTGGGCATTGAATGCGTTATACTAAAAATAATGAAAAACTCAAGTAAACTTTTGAGCTTTATTTGGAATCGAACAATGTATGCCGTAATCGGATCTTCCGAGTTGTCTTGTTTTAGTCCCTTTTAGTCATTTTGAAAGGACTATCGAATGTGAGTAGCTCGAAGTTCTTTTGTCTACGGCTGTATTTGGTTTGATCGAATGAAAATCGATTTCTGGTGGTGGTCTTAGTTGATTTTTGAAACTTGTTTACTTTTGCCCTCGTATCTAAATACTTAGAGCTAGTAGTACCTAAGTAATACTTAGTGTATTTACTAAGAGCGAGGTGTCAATAATTTCTACAAATGCGTTTAAGATATAACTCAAAGAAATCTGTTTATCTACTATTTGCATTATGATGTCAAAACTTACACAGTAACGAATTTCTAAAGACTAACAACACAAAGCTAATCTTCCTAATGAGCAAATGCACGTAATCGCAACATTCCCGCAGAATGCTATATAAATCCCGGCTAAAAAATACTAATAAAGACAAGCACTAATCGCCTCAAGCCTCTAATTTAATTACACGCAACTCAAAGACAAAGCCCATTTTATTGCCTCGTGAAAAAAATCATTACGTCGGAAGAAAGAGCGGAGCAAAAAACACAATAAAGTCACAATGTAAACAAGTTACCGAGTACTTGAGTGGCAAGTCCTCATTACTGCAGATGCAAAATTACTCGCTTCGCCTGCTGCAAGCGGCTCGCTTAGCTCCCGCCCGGCTGGAGCGGACTGACAAGTCTTTGTTTAACCTATTTCGGTTTAGATTTCGCTATTATTATGACTTACTTAATTAATTAGATGAGCTTAATTTTATGCTTCTTGGGCTGTTTTTGTTGGGCCTGAGTACGACTTAGGTGGGTACTTAACCTTTTTATTTTATGTGCAGGAGTTTTTGCGTCGTTGCCTTAGCTGGTTTAAAATTAACTTTTTCGTGATAGTTTTATAATGATTTGAATTGGATGTGCGGATCAGAAAACGTAAGAGAAAATAGGCGTAAGTATATTAATGACGGTCTGTATGCTTACACCTTCCAAGAGACCACTTCCAAGTGATACATCTGAAGATCATTATTAGAAATAACTTGTTGACTTAACTTTTGTGTCTATTCTGCTCAGAATCAATTCATCCAAAATCGAGTCTCAATACATTTTTCGTAACAAGCGTTAATAAAAACCCGCAAAATAGTTCATAACAGAACAATGTCCAAAGTTGCTCCGTACAGTTGTGAACAAAAGTGCGCTGGTCGTGTTCACACAAAGAGACTAATCATTCTGCATGTGCGTGCGTGGCCTCGTTCGGAACAATGTCTGTGCGCTGATTAAGAGGATTGTCTCCATCGCTTCTCGGTTATTAAAACGTGTCTTATACGTTGTGCTTTTATCGGCACTAAGCTTGTTGCAGCTTTGTTTAGCTTTGATATAGACGGTAGTGGCTAGATGTATCCTCTATTAATATTAACCCTAGGAACTGCCAAGCCTCTAATTTAATTACACTAAACCCTTTATCGTTAATTTGTATTATGGATACCTAACATAATAGTCCAAGGATTTAAAATAAAATAATAAAACTAAAAACGAGACTGTTAATTTCTTACTACAAATTCTTCGTACCTATTGAGTTATTGACTCTAATCAAGTAACGCAAACAAAAAGACTAGTAGATCCTAATCTCTTATTATTTTATGTACATACCTAATATTGAATACAAAGAAAGGCCGTACTAGTAGATCTATTAATTAAATAATTGATCGATAAGAAGCATGAGAAAGTTGGGAGTGATCTCTCTCAAGACTCGCCCTCCGAAAGATCTAGAAAGTAAGGAGGAAATTATTTATTATACTTTCACCGGAAGAATGAGATCGATCAATTTTTATCTCAACATTGATGAAATATTCAATTCTAATTGTAATTCAAGATGTACACAGGACTCATGTACTTTTGTATGCGACCGTACAAACAATATACCGGAAGAAAATACATATATATGTATACTGTTTTTTGCTCGACTGAAATCATCATTGATTACGTTATTGTGGTACCTTATTATTGTATTGTTTTTTTTAGTTTATATTTTGTCGCTTACTTGTATTTTGGTATATTATTTTTTTACTATTAAAATAACTATTTTACAACTGAATTTGTTCATTAGCTGTCCTCCAAAAAGTACTCTGTTTTATTTAAAAAAAGCGAGGTTCATCGTCCTTTGAAGTGCCTTCTGGTAGACGCAATGTGTTGACTGTTTGACATGTCAACAATGTTACTTTCCAATGGCTGACATATTCGGTTTCCACTTTTTATTGACTCCGTGCGTAGGTACTTCCTATTTATATTAAGGTACCTACTTACTATGATCAACCTGGGTGGTACCTAAGCGTTGTAATTACACCTCCGCATTTATATTTCGTGCATTTGTTCTAAGTTTGAGTTTGTACACAAAAACATCTTCAAGACTTAGATCAACGTGACATAACTTAGGTACTTCATTTTTTTATTTTGTTGAATGAAAAATTGTTTTATTATGTTTAGAAACAATTGTATAAAATATGGGTGCATAATTTTACAAAGCATAAAATACACATTTTCTTATTTTTATGTATGCACCTAGATATATTAATTGTTTTTTTTAATACATACCATGACAGGAAAGCTGTTTAATTTGTATAAACCTATAAGATGCGCACACTCATTCATCCTCGCAAATGTCGAAAGGTGTTCTGCGCACGCGTTCAGCAATATGGCCGATGCGGGATGATCCATTTGCAAAAAACAATGATCAGTCAAGGTGTTTTTATTTTGCTTGTTTTTGCTGAACCTTTAGCGGCTAAATTGCTTTTTTCTGGTTGTTTGATTCCATATTTTTTCCAACCCTTCACAGTAGATATTTTTTTATATATGTTACGGCTAATACCCGAAGTGCGGCTACACCTAGTTCTAACCGGCTAAAACTAGGTGTAGCCACTGGCTGTTGGTTAAACCTAGTATTAGCCGATTGTTTTCGGGTAAAACTAGGTGTAGCCTTCATCATGCCGGCTACAACTAGGTCCAGCCATTCCCTGTTGGATAAAACTAGGTCTATCCGATATCACTTCGGCTAGAACTAGGTCCAGACAATCCCTGTTGGAAAAAACTTGTTATTATTCTAATAAATAGTTTATGTGACTTTATAAAAGTGTGATTTATAATTAAAATAACTTTCTTTGAATTATAATATGCAACTACTTATTGTCTGTTGTGAAAAAAATATTCTTGATTGTGCCTATTATATTAAAAATTGCACTCCTAATAATTTGTGTTAATTATTACAATGTGATTTATAAGAATTAAAAAACTCTCTTCGTTTTTTTTTATTGGATGTTTTTTAATATCTAAAAAAGCTCTGCCGATAGCATGCAATTTTTAATATAATAGGCACAATCAAGAACATTTTTTAACAACAGACAATAAGTAGTTACATATTATAATTTAAAGAATTTTATTTTAATTATAAATCACACTTTTATAAAGTCACATAAACTATTTATTAGAATAATAACAAGTTTTTTCCAACAGGGATTGTCTGGACCTAGTTCTAGCCGGAGTGATATCGGATAGACCTAGTTTTATCCAACAGGGAATGGCTGGACCTAGTTCTAGCCGGAGTGATATCGGATAGACCTAGTTCTATCCAACAGGGAATGGCTGGACCTAGTTGTAGCCGGCATGATGAAGGCTACACCTAGTTTTACCCGAAAACAATCGGCTAATACTAGGTTTAACCAACAGCCAGTGGCTACACCTAGTTTTAGCCGGTTAGAACTAGGTGTAGCCGCACTTCGGGTATTAGCCGTAACATATACACTAAAACAAGGCTTTGTCGCTAAGCCACAAATATAGGTACATAACCTAATTCATTTTTTATCAATGTTATTAAGAATGGTTTGTAGAGAAATATGTAATAGGTACCCAATCTAAGGTATTTGAAAAGCAAGAAATTTCCTTTGGTACTATTTCATGTAACGTATGCTTATAAAACATCGATAGTTTCAATACCCAATGTGATTTTGTTACAAGTTGCAACAATAACAGCATAAATTATGTAATGTAACCACAATTTATTTCTGATACAAGATAAGATCCCCCACGTTGTCGTCTCAAGACTTGTCGCGCTTCCCCAAGCAAGAAACAGCCACTTAAGGGTTAAGGTTTGGTGCGATACATAGCGGGCTTCACGATTTCTGCATCTAATGTAGAGGTTAAATTATGTTTTTTTCATTAAGTAGTATATTCTATTTTAGCTGTGTCTTGTATTAAGTTTATTACAAGACATGTCTAGTCCTACCCCTAATAAAAATGTTTTATTTTGATGGAGATTTGTAAATAAGTTACAGACAGCCTAGGCTTCATTATGAATAAATTGTCATAAAAATTAGAAGCAAAATGTTGTTAATAAGTTATATATTAGCTGACTTCACATCGATGAATGTAACAAAAGTGGACGATTTACTAGTTAACATTAATGACTGAATTCGTTCGAAAATTCGGGAAATAAAATAAAAGGACGCAATAAATACACGTTAAATCTGTTTATTACGGTAGAGAAAACATTGGTGAAAAGAAAAATACATTATTATCACGAAGTTCCAGTGTCAACAGTCAGAAAATTGTACACAATTTTATCTTTAAAATATTTTTCGAACAGATGTTATTACGAGTACTATAGCTGAAATAAATCTCTCAGTAAAATCTCTCATCTCTCAGGTCAAAATAAAGTATCTTAAACTATTAAAGTTATTAAGATTCATAGTCCAGTCTTACTAAAGACAAAACAACAGCGGTTTTTCCCTACTGACAGATCTTACTGTGTAAAACAGAAAAGTTAAAGTACACAATCTTAGCGTTTACGTGGATGACTGAACTCACTATGAAAAATTTCTTACTGGCCTTCAACGCTAAAGCTATGTATTTATTGTTTGTTATTCATGTCCATGTATGTATAGTTAGCTGTAATTTTTTTCTCAATCGTCTAAAATAGTTTCGAAAGTGAATGATTCCGCTATAACTAGCACCGCGTTCTAACCCGTGTTTACACGGTGTCTTGAGAACAAGGGTCACAAGACGCTAGGGCTGACAAAGCGGTGCAAGCGTTTTGTTCACACTTTCCGCACGCAATACCACTTCCGTTTGTGTTTAGTATACACGATTACTGCTAAATAAAACAAACAAGCAAATAAGCTTGTTAAAGGAGATTGGATAGCAGTATATTTTTATATAGATGTTTTAGACAGGAATCAAATGTTTTGGACAGGTAAGCGCATAACATCCAAAAACTAGTTGGACAGATATGATTAAGTCACATAAACACCTTATTGTCAAGAAAAAAAATGATCTCGTTAAAGGCTAGAACAGAACTTAAAAAAACTACAGGTATTAATGAACAAGATTTAAAGATAATTTGGAGGAAGTCAATATCGAAGTGAAGTAAGTAGTTATACTTTATATAATGGCATTATTTAGTGGCAACCCTAATCAGCGTTTATCTTAATATCCCGCCGAAAGTACCAAAGAGTCTGGACGTCTTTTGAAGTGTCTATTGAGAGTTTTCTCACCCTAATTTGTTTATCGACACTTTATAGTTATTTTAGGCTCTCATTAAGTTTTAATATTAGATAAGAAGATATAACTTAAAATTATAATTGATTTCAAACATGTGGCATTGACGTGGCTTTGCCTGTGTTTTAATTAACCTTAACGTGTTATAGAGAATTTTCCCGCGTTATAGTAGATTTTCCCACGGAAATATAAGGTATGGTTTTCCACCCGCTGCTTTTTCCATGTTTTAATTAAGTATATTTTCCATACATTCGTATAAACTTTGGCATTTAAACATATTGTAGGATTATTTTTGATGATTAAATATATTTCATTTCCATAAATGTAATTCACGGACTTATTTATTTACTTGTACTTAATTAGTTAAGAGTCCCAGCTGTGGTCAAAGCATAGCTAAGCAAAGAGTACCTACCCTCTATTTGAAGTTAACTAAAACCATTCGGAATCAGAAACGACAAACACATTAGGTACATGTCTGTGGAGACATCTGGATCCTAATGCAATAGTATACAGCGTTTTGTTTAACTAAGTAAGATAATTAAATAAGTAACTCGCATAGCATCAAATAATAAGTTGACAAAATAGTTGATGATAGAGGCGGCTTTGTGGGCTGAAAAAAAAACTAAATTATTGTAAGTATAAATTAAATCTACAAATAAAGATTTTCTTTTTTCTTCTTATTTCTTAACTTAGCAGGTATTCGATAAATAAACCAATATAAAATAATGACATTTGAAAGAATTGATTACACAATTTGTATCAAATAGTTGCCTTGTAAACTAATTTAGAACAAAACCACACATTGCTTGAGACAGTGATAGGCAATCGCCGGGCGGCTTTCAGGAATGCCTCCAATTAAACTTGGATAGATCTTGGCTGCCACATGTATTCAGAAGACTTGAGATTTTCGGTCTTTGACTAAGTCAATTTTGTTAATAATTACCAACTTTTTTACGGTTTGCAAAGCATAGATGATAGGTTTTTTTCTTGCCCCTTAATTATTTATGTTTTATGTGTGGTATACGTTTTACAAAAATTATAATCGGGTAGGTACGAAATATTGATAATAATTGCGGACTCCTTACTCATAAGTAACTATAACAAAACTTATTAAAACTTTTTTAATAAAATAACTAAGCACTTTTTACTACTCAACTAAACGGAACATTTAGCACACCTGAATTATTGGCCATAATTCTCAATTGCAACAGCGAATAGAAACTTCCAATACATAAATAAACAAAAATCTTATAAACGCAGCCGGCACGCGTCGCATTAAAAGTATTCAAAACAATAAAAGCCATTAAACGCAAACAAAAGGAGTAAAAGGCAAGTCAGGGGCACAATTAAAACAAGAAATAATAAGGAGTAATAATAAGTATTATTATGAGATGACAGGGTGGGGGGACCATGATGTTTGCACCTGGCGAGACAACCCCTCGTTTTTTTTAAGATTCGGTGCGCGGTCTTAATTGGATATGTGATTGGGTATTCTTGTTGGGTTTTATATCGTCTTATTGGGTATGAAATGGAATGAACATTTTTACAAGAAAAGTTATGATTCACAGTGAACGGAAATATTGTAATTTGAATTTAGGTATATTTGTGAAGATTATAAGTATACCGATAATATCCGTTTACGGAAACTTGATTCCTTAGTGATTAAAGATTATAATTGCTTATTTAGCGCAATAAATTGTAACAGTGACTTCTAAATAAAAAACCATTACCTGTATTTAATGACATGATAATTTTAATTAACTTGACCGCATCTACCTAAATAAAATGTTTTAAAGATATGTTTGTATTTCCAGAACTATTTGAACACATAATTTTGTCCAACATCATAAAATCATTTAAGTTTAAAGATTGGCATGCATAATTAGATGTTATAAATGTTTGCATCATATCCTTGAATGCGGAATAAATTAGACATTTCATTCTTATTTCACCCCATTCCAATACAATGGGCGCTACACGCGCGCAAGTAAGCCACACCATCTGTCTTCGCTTGCACCTGGAGTGTAGTCACCCTAGCTTACTACGCTCTTAGGTTATTGACATTCTTTTTTTAAATATAGTTGCAATGTATTTTTTAGTGTACTCTCGAAACTAACGCGCTAAGCTAAACTATTCAGGTTTTTAAAAGTGTTGCGAACATAATCTTTGACATAATGATGATTGCTTCACTTGATGAGACAGAGACGTCGTATATTCATAGTTTCATCATAGTGATAGGTGACTTCTGATTTTTCAAAGATTTTCATATATATTTTTCTTATTTTTTTATTTTTTTGCAGTAATATATTGTTTTATTATGTAAAACAAAATTATAGTATTATAGTATAAACCTTTGAGCTTGATTATGATAACATTAGTACATCATGAAGGTACCTACCTACTAAAGAAGTCACTGTCAAAACTGGTATAAAAAAGATATATAATTAATGTCATATTAAATTAAACGCTATAAAATATACCTATTATTCATAATTTAGTTTAAAAACCCAGAAAACTTGTAAGAGGACACACGATAAGGCTGGGAATAGACGCGTATCGCTTCGTCCGGAAGGCGATAGGCGTATCCGTTGATAAGACGACCTCTGAAACTTAAGAGACATACCTACCAAATAAACCATTACTGCCCGCGATTTTGCCCGCATTATTGTGGTTTTTCAGTAGTAAAAAATAGGGTTTCTTCTAGCATTAACTATTTTTTTTAAAGTTTTAATACAATTCATTAAATGGTTTTACCTGAAGAAATAAAAAACAACCAATCAGCGATTCACATACTCGCAAACTTTCTTTACAACGAGGGCGAATTGTAAAGTTACTCATTAATTATCACAAATCCAATAAGAATTATTTAACCTAGTTGTTTCAGAATTAAGGAAAATATTGTTAATACTAAAATCACACAAGACGTAAAAAACATGTAAAAACGTAAAAATAAATTACTGGAAACATGAAAAAGCCGCCATGACACCTCTACCGTTCCGTTTCGCGTAATGATCGCTAAGATTCCCGCTCCATCGAGCCCGGTTCTTAATTCGAACGCTCTTAATGAGATCCACCTTCACCGTGTCTGCGTACAATGGAACGCGATGCGTGAGTTTTCTTTTTTATTTCTTTTTTCTAAACCGATTCAAGAGTCGCGTCTATTCAGCCAGTGGTTTCGTTTAAAAAGATTCAACATAAGTAATGACAGTAGGTACATGTATGAGTTTTTAATTTTGATAGTGGGTTTCCTGCTTAGTTTGCATGTTTTGTGTCTTTCATTAACCTTGTTGTAATACTTTGTGATAAGTTATGATGCTTAGATTTCTTTGTTTTCGGATGTTGTGTCCTATTAATTTAGTACCTATTAATTAATTCCTATTAATAACCTTTTTCTATGAAGGAATAAACACACAGAAACAGAAAGGAAAATGGGCAAATATGTAGGAAACTTGGGACTATCCTACATTTGCAAAAATAGGTATATTATGTAATGTTGTACGTCATTGGATATGTAGGTATTTTAAAATATAACAAAAATAATTACAACAGATTTGTTGTGACTGCTGTCTGTTTTGAGCTATGAAGCTTTTTACTACCACTAAGAAAGTATAATAGCTTATAGTACCGTGTCGTGTTGTGCCTAAGATTATCTTGGTAAATAAAGATTAAGTTAACCCTTCCATGGTTCAGAACGATGTCAACATCGCCTACATTTGCGCTTGAAAGACTGAAAGCTCTCTCAAAGACACCGCTCCATTAGTGAGCGGTACCGACGCTTAAGGACAAAGCATTACGGTAAAGATGATGGCAAAACTTTAATGCCTCTGGACACTTTACGTTTACTACGTTTACGTTAAAACGTACCTACCTATTTGAGATAATTAACGTTGACCATATTTAACGGCTTATAATCGATTCTATTACTGTTTGTGAATAAGGCTTTAGATATTTATTATTATATCGTATTAAAGTTGACGCAGTTTATTAATTTTGATATGGCAGGTGATATAGCGATGTAAGTAAGGACATGAACACAGCCATCGAATATATTTTTACTTTTTCCACAGATTATCCAAGACACGAGTCTCGAAGACATTCAACCCTACAAGCGCTTAACACGTACGATGACTAAGCTCACAATGGCGGGTTCACGCGCACAAATTGTTCGCGGCGACGCGCAAATTGAATGCCTGAGGTGGAGGAAACACACGCACGGGTATTCGTTGTCAAAGATTTGTAGAAATCTACCATTTATCTGGGTATGCATTTGTATTTTAATATCTGAAGATTTAACAATTGATTTAATTGATATTTACCAAACTGTGTGATAATTAACGACAGTACATGTCCATTTTCAGACTTCTAATAGGTATGGCTGAAATTTTTTACCACAAGATAAACATATATTTCGGGAAAATCTATGATAACGCGGGCGAAGTCACGGGGCAGAGAGCTTGTAAATAGCTGTTACTAGACAGTTTAGTTTATTTTATACTATTTTATTTATATTTTTTTTAATTTGCCCAATCCGCCAATCTAATCCTTCTTACTATTTTTTAGGTAATTAAATGGCAATTTGATGGCTAAGATTAGCGTCTGCAACTATATTTCGGGCCCGTGTGTCGCCCCACATTACGCAGCAACTTGGGCTCGAAGAATCCGTAAGTTTTCACATTAGCCCCCACACGACAACGAATTAAGTAATTACCGCACACTTTTGACTTCTTAAGCATTTCGCAAAGTTAAAATAGTTTATGTTTTGACATGAAATGACTAAAAAGACAGTTCGTAATTATAAGAATTTGTATCAACAAAAAACACCTAATATTAAAGCTACTATTTCCATTCGATATTTTCCATCAGCAAAATTTTGAAATTCGAGCGTAATCTACCATTTTATTCAACAGCCAATCAAAACAGTCCATCAGCCATAGACTATTCTCATTCGGACAATCATCAAAACCGCCTTTTCCCCTACATCCGGCCACCGGATCTTATTGGAACAGCATTAAGTGGATGGTTAGAGTCCAATTTAAAATTTTAACGCAGCTGTTGTTTGGGTATGAACGTAGTTCATCTATATGAAAATTTGTTCATACCTATTAAATATATTTAGTTATTTCATTCTTAATTTTTTGTGAGTTACATATATTCATTTAGGTTTAATTTTTATTTCAATGAAGTTTTCTAATATTTAGTTGATTTGTTGAAAGCTGATTAAACTAATAGAGATACGTATGATATTACGATCTATAATGTAATAAAATATTACATCATTTGAATAAGTACCAAAGAATAGAAGAAATCAACGCTCTATATTTTTTTGTTCAGTTTTAAATATCTTCCAAAGCCTAAATTGATGATAATATGAAAAAGAATATTAGAATAATGAAAATCTGTTTAAATGGCGATTTTAGTTTTAAAATATTTCTAAAATAACTTGCATAAAGGCCCACAACTTAGGCAAAGACCATAGACAACCAAAGATACGCACTATGTTAATTATCTTTACTCCATGCCTGATCGCATCCCGTGACGATTTCCCGTTGTTGGGCAGTAGGTACTTCCGTTTCCTGAAGTCACGGTATTGTTTTGTAAAGGTTGGTACACCTGTAGGTAGGTACCTTACAGGTTCAATGCACTAGTAGTAGATTATAGCTTTGATTGTGGAATATTAGATGACGTCATAGAGAAAACATTATAACATTTGAGGAAGTTCTAAATTCAAATATTTGAATAAATATGTCGTTATTTCGATCTTATGTGTCATAATATGTCTCACAATTAACATAATGTATACCTACGTAAAAATTGTATATTTGACGAAATATTTCTAACAAGAATCACTTACCTTAATTTTTTTGATGAGATGGTAACACCAGATGGAGTTACCAATGCAGCATCGGTTGGAGGTTTCTGTAAAAACATTTTTTGTTTGAGAATACAAAAAAAGTCAATTAATTTAACACAAAGTTCAATAATTCACTTTCAAAATTTTCGTGAGTTACACTACCTATTCATTTTATAACAACGGGAATTACTCACGTATAAAGTTCATTTAATGAAAATAAGCTCGAAACTTGTGTTACATAAATAATAATTATAATTATCGCAACCATAAAACTTTGTAGGAATATACTTCGAAAGGTAAATTTGAAGTATTCCCATTTGATCCCAGTGGTAAATGTTCAGTAAATATTCAACAATGTCTATAGTTCTTTAAGAACGTAAACTAAGCCACGCCCGTCTTAAGTCCAGTCTTGACACAAACTTGGTTGTACTTAGGCCCCACCCTCAGTCTTGCGCCGAACCGCGCCGCCTACGCCGCGTCTTGTGCGCACGTCTCCACCCGCCCACCGTCTTAGCACACACCCACACCTGAACTTAGAGTTTAAGGCGATTATACTATTGCCTATTTAGGAGTTCAAGGCGACAACACTGTTGCCTATTTAGAAGTTTAAGGAGATCACACTGTTGCCTACGAACTATAACTGCATAGCATAAGCACCCTATTTGAGTTACTAGTGCTGTGTCACGTGACTTCTCTCTTGACGAGAGTGATATGTCTTTAATTCACCATGCTTGCTGACCAAGTGCGGGTGAATCTCACATGTCCTTAAATCTTAAAGTTATCAGAACCTGTCGGCTTACTCAAGTCTGCCATCATGGTAAAACATGAGTTATTGAATTGCTATTATTTTTTCAGAAAGAAAAACCAGAGGTGCGCTGCGGGGTTTGAACCTACGACCCATTCTTAGCAAACACGCACCACGCACCACTAGCTGCATATTTCGTAAGTACCTAGGTAGTCCGATACACAGTAGAGACCTTATTGGTTTATTCATACTTCTTCAACTTTAAAATGTCTTCAAATACATGCCTATTGATGTAGGTACATAAATCAAAAAGAACCTACTTTGTTACGGGCAATTCTACGTTACTAGTACAATAGCCAATAGACAAGCAATGTCTTGACTTGATTATAGTTTAGAAGTTTGGTCACGCAGCCCACCCACGTCTTGACCACACCCAGTGTCTTAGAAACCGCCCACTAAACTCGAACAAACCCAATTAGTTAGGTATTATTTATATTGTAAACATGATTATTAAATTTGTGTTGTACTATTTGTATTCATTTTGGAGATCTAAATCTATTTTTATTACATTTTATTATACTTTGTTACCCTATTCTGTAGTCGCGACATCTATCATATAACTTTGGGACTAGACGTAAAATAATAAAATAACATCAAGTTGTAATATAGGTAATTATGTATGTAGAAAACTAAAAACAATTTTCATAATCCTAATCAAATTAAGTCAATGACAGAAATTATTTGTCTTAATTATTATTAGAAGGCAATTTTATTATCCTTTTTACTTTGTAATAAAACAGTTTATATGAAACATTACAATTACAATAAAAGCTAAAGATAAAATTAACTGCATCAGAAAATAATTAAAATTTAATTCTATGCGGGCAAAGCCGCGAGCGGAAATCTAGTCACGATATATTTTTAGATCTGGTACCTATTATAAATAATTATCTTAAAATATTTAGTTTTAATAAAAATATCTCGTTATATTATTAAGGTTTTTTTTATAAAAAATACCCGATACCTTTTGTACCTTCTCTGTGTTATCATCAAAAACAATATTTGGTTTGCAACGCCATCTGTCCTACATTCCATATAACTAGTTACATCATGGGGTATTGAACCCTGCGCTTGAGTTGCTTGTGTTACCGCCACCTATGTTATTTAACTGGAACTTATTAAAGTTAGGATCTTGTGTAGGGGTTACTTATTTTGAGTAAAGGTGGCGCTGTAACAACTTTTAGACGTCATAATATTATAAATACTGAAGAGCTTGTTTGTTTGTTTGAACGCGCTAAGTTCAGGAACCGTCGGCGCAGGTCCGTGTTTTGTATTTGTATTTATTAATTTATCTGCACATATTATTTTGATTCTAGAAAACGGTATAGAAAAAATACAAGCTCACAACGTAAACTTTGTCGTCGAGTAGGAGTCGAACCTCGAGTTACGTTGTGATGTTGTTTTTTTTTCTATAACGTTTTCTGGTATTAAGAAAGCCAAAAGGGAGTCAATCATTTAAAAAATAAAAAAGTTTATGTTTAAATAACTCATAATTAGGAAAACAAGACAAAAGTAATTGGTCCGCGGGATAACCCACAGAGTAAATATAGCTGTGTTAGCTAAGTAAGAGCACAGCCCACTTTCATTCCGAAGGACGTGCGTTCAAATCAAACACAACCGCGCACATCCGGTTTCTCTTCTAAAAAAAATATGTGCGCTTATTTCTCTTATTGCATAATCTCCAACAGTAAAGGAAAATTTGTTTAGTAAACTGGCATGTTCTGAGAATTTTAAAAAACAACGTAAACATGTGATATCTCCAAACCCGCACTTGGCCGCAGCAGCGAGGTGAATTAGGGCCTATCTCTCTCATCAAATAAGGACCCTTTGTGTCTCAGCAGTGGGAACGTAAATACTTATACTCGTATATGGCATAGGTAGCCGTAGCTGTAATTCAATTAATGCTACGACGTAGGCGTCTCGTCTCGTAGGCCGCGAGCGTGTAGTGGCTACGGCCGCGTAGATGATCTACGCCGTAGCAATTGCCACATCTTTAATTCTACTTTGTTCTTGAAAGCGGTATATCAGAAACTACAGGTTATAATTATCAATTATCTTTTCGTGTTAGAGATATCTAATTTAATCTGGAAAGGTAGGTTATAGGCTACTTTAAGTACGGAAAATAATGTATGTTTTATCCGGAAAATTCAAGAAGCGGATTAGCTTACTAGATATAATGTGTTATTTGAAAGTATTGTAAACAAAAGTCACGACAGAAGAATTATTATTAACCAACTGTACGTGTTTTTTATGCTAATTTATATTGAAATCTATTTCTATAGATTAATTACGTTGTTGTAATATCATCTTCAGTGTTAAAAATGTTATATAGCGTACACAATCAAATTTTTTTTCCTTTTCTATATTTTTAACGTAAATTAAAACCAACTAAAATTAGTACCTACATGTTCTACGATATGTATAAATCACCAATTGTTTGGAGTTTCTAACAAGATGGGGTTTAAGTTCTAATTTCAATAAATTCACTCAAAAAATAAACTCAAATTTGTTAGATGCTGAATTTTAAATTTAATTAATTATGTCACTAAGAAGAATTATAAACTACTTATTAGTGTTTTACTCTTATATAGAACAATTAAGTATTAATTCAATGAAATTGATTATTCAACCAATCTAAGATTTCATTTTCCGACCTAGATTAATTATTTTTTGTTTAACTACAAATAACTAACAACTATTCAAATACAAAGTAAGTAATATTTTTATCACGCGGTTACGTTAAATATCTATTTGGTATAAAAGTAACGTATTTAATTTAGTAACTCAACTATTATTTAAAAAAAGTACCTACTTAAGCAGGTTCTACGAAAAATGTTTTGTAAGCGTAAAGGCAACTTTTAGCAAACGAATAAAGAAATAAATGAAAATATACTAACTACTTGCCCCTATAGTCAAAAAGGGGTAAAAAAACTAACGAAATACATCCTTAGGTAGCAAAAATAATAACACACAACAAACAAACATATTTTTATTACACAAAAAATAAAAGAAAAACACAACTTAAAAGTAAATAACGAAATGTATACAAACTAAATACTTGTTAAGAATGCACATAATGAACATAAAATTAGAATATTCGATCACGCGCTTAGCGGACTCCGACGGCAAATATCAGAATTCAACATTGAAAATTACAAAATAAAACAAAAGTAGCGTTCTAGTTTATTACAAAAAAAGCATATAAAATAATAAGAAAATTAAACAAATTTAATACATTAAAACATCTACGGCTACGAAATTTAGGTATTTAATATAACCTTGGTTCGGAGTCGAAGGCGCTATGATTGTCACTTATAATGTTCAACCACTAGAGTTCGGTCACTACAAGTCACCATACAAGTCCAAACATCATACATAAATGTCAAATCCTAACAACTACAACTGCATCGTCCATTATCAATTACGAAAAATAACTAAATAAAAATATTCTCAGTAACGGCCGAATTTAATCTCTTTACAAATTTAACTTTAAATATTAAAAATTTTGCAAAAAACTCTTCATCACCTCCAACAGTATAGATCAAAAAAGTGAGGATCGAAGGGGGTTATTAAAATACTTTAGATAGACGCGGTCGAATTTGTTTATCAATAATTTTGTATTTAAATTTATAATCACAAGTGAACGAGGAACGACTATTACGTCGCGGGGCCGTGCGGCCGCCGCGACTCCAGACGGGCGACTGAGGACGCGGGCCCGCGGCGTCCCCGCCAGGCTCCCCCCTCCCCCCTCCCCCTCCTAACCCCCACCACCGACTTCGTTACGTGCCACTTGTAATAGCCGCGCGATTTTTCCGCCAAGACAAATTAGGCCCGCCCGCGTCTTACGTTTGGGCGGCTTCTTATACCCAAGACGCCTCGACTATTTTTTTCAGCGAATCACAAGCGAACATTTCTCTCTATCATTAATTGTATCAAACCACAGTTTAGTCCTTTTATCCAATTTATTGTCTATTGGATAATGCTTAACGATATCTCAATCGTTTTCACGGTAGCCACGCTGGGTAATTTACTTTCATTACACGATAAAGATCGTAAATTTAACACTTTTTCCTATAAACATAAAAATTTAACCCAATTTTTCAGCAATACAATGAATATAAATTATCACCCGTCAATGTTATGGCGGAGAGCTGTTTTATTTTAAAATGGTATTTAATCGTCACTTTCACTTTCAGCGAACCGGGTTGGGGTTAATTGTAAATAAAATTCAATCATTCGCAAAAAATCCGGTAATCGGCTCGACAACATCAATGAAATACGCATTCAGCCAACAGAGACCATTTATTGTTCCGAGTTCGGTTTTGTACAAAGATAGTGGATACCTTGAGTCTTATGATCACGTAACCCTCCTTTAAAAGAATTACAATGTCTTTAAAGTATAGGTATTTTAAATTTAATATTCACAAAAAATTTAACTGGCTCTCCAATAATATTTATAATACCTACGTTTTTTAATAGTTTTTTATTATAAATTATTTTGTTGGACAATTCATTCAGCAACATCAAGTTTAGTCTAAATAGCTATATTATGTTCAGGATACAAGAAATTCTATTTCTGAATTTAGAAACATATTGAGATGGAGTTTATTCTATAGCTACTTAAAACGTATTCAAAATAAGTTTTTGACTCTAAGTATTAAATTATGAGCAAATATGAAATACAATAAACAGATACATTATAAGTTCGGATTTGTATTTTCAACAATTTTAATCAACCAATAAAAAAACATTAATTTGTATTTTATTTTACATCTTGATTAATTCAATTTTTAAGTAAGTACTTAATTATTGTTCTATCATATTTCATAGATTATTTTTTGAAGTATTTTGAAAATTACAGATCCGAATTGAAAATGACTTTTATTTATTTAGTTTTAGTCGTTGTTTTCCTCAAGAATTCGAATTGAAAATTGAATAAGAAAATGGAAAATTGAGTGTACATATACCTAATGTAATTTCCACCAATATTTTCTTTCATATGTTATGAAATTAAATCTACGTGCTTGTATAATGTAAAAATTCTACATAGGTAATAAATACTACTCACTTACTACATTTAAATTAAATTAAAAATTTACTGATTTTTTTACCTCAGTCACATAACACATTCTCATGGCTCAATATCGCCGACGTTTACCCACAACGGCTGAAGCGTAAAAATTATGTTTTTATGGAATACCGTAAAGCAATGCTCATCGGATGCGCGATTCAATTTAAATATTCTTTTATCTGGCGGTCCGGCAGCTGTGGGGTCAACGATCCCTGATTTTTAACGAGCTTGATTTTTATCGACAATGAGCCGCATTTTACAAAATCACTTTATTTTTGCAAGAGCGAAAGTGAATTTAATGAAAAGTACGTTTTCAATTTATTTTTCGCGTCGGCATTTTTGCGGTTCGTAAAATATTATTATATGGAAGATCATCGATATGAATGAACGAATTACGTTTTTAGTCAGTTTTCTGATTTTTTTAAATATTATTTGTTTGTTTATATTTTTGAATGTGTTATTGGTGAAGAATTATTGTAATGTATTGCGGTGTTCATCATTAAATATTCTATATTGCTCTATGCCGCGCATTTTATAGGCAATACAAATTCCTAGTAAGGAAATGGTAATTCAATTTTTTTTTTATATTTATTTCGTTTACATTTAGACTTTGTAATGTTTTTAACATTGGAATTAAATAAACGCTTGCCAAGGTTTTAAAAATATTATGGCCTCATTTATCACTGAGAATAGTTTTATTTTACAAACAAAATAAAAATCACGCAAATCATAAATTCGAAGCTTGATATGACTTCAATCACGATTACCTGAAATTTGAGGAACACTTTTTCACAGACTCAAAGTTCTTGAACACCACAACCAAGAAGTCCGCAGAGTTCTCAAAAAATCCGAATAAAAAATAAAAAACACTAAAAATAGGCAATAAAAAAATTGTAAAAGTAAATAAAAAATAAGGAAACGCGCTAGAGGAACTTATACCACTTATTGACTATGCGGCAGTTAGCCGAATATTTACATTGGAGAAAAAAAAATGAGGTCACTCGGAGGTTACGGGCGAAGCAGCCGGTCGGCGCGGGCCGTCGCGGGTTGTGTGGGCCTGAGCCACGTGCGCGCGCGAGCGAGACCGACCCTCCGCACACCCCACGCGCGGGAAAGAGACACCACCATTCTTTTTTCAATTTACTATATTCTCATTTTTATTATTTTTTCGCATTTCGATATTTTATTTTTTAGTTGATGCGCTGCTCACCTGTTGTGCTTGACCCGATTCGATTGGATCATGTGATCGACGTCTCGATACTTTTTTAACTCGTTGCCGATTATTTTTGAGTCTGTCTGTTTGGGTGTCGATAGCATTTTCTATTCCATTTTTGTTTACAGCGTTGAGCTGCGCTACAAATTTACTTTCAATAGACAGAACAGCTTCGTGGTTGCGAACATGTATAAAATAAGTTGTTCTATCCTTTCCTAAGCTTGACAACACACGTTTTACTAAATTGAATTGAAATTGCAATTACTGAATATCAATTTAACAATATTTTGTATTGTAAAATGTAATAAAATACAAAAAAAGGTTCTACTACAAAATTCTAATAAGAACCATGTGCTGCCAAATAATTTTGGCGTCGGGTAGCGGAACTAATCATCTAATCGCCGTGTCGTTGCTTGCAGCGCCACGACCCTCCGTCGTCAGCTTCGCGAACTATCCGAATGGTTCATATCAAAAGCGTATTTTTTGGTATTTTTGTATTTTTTATCTTCAAAGTGCAACGTTTACCTACTTCACTGGGCATTCCACGGCCGTTTTGCCGGTTTCTCATTTTTTTATGAGTTTTTGTAGACATTTTGATTCCATTTAGTGATCCTTATAGTTTGAGTAGATGTAGATTGGTACTGTGGTAGGCACCTACGCGACTAATTATTTTAAAGAATTTATATTTCGATTTTGAAGATATTATCATTTCTTTTTGTATTTTTAAAATAAGTACCAGTTATTTCATAAGGTAAACAAAACAACCTTATATTCTTTACTTTGTACTTCTCATTCTTAATAAATATAATAGATGGCGTTACCTGTCTTAAGATGGCCGTGTCTTATAAGAAACTTGTACAATATAATATTTTTATTACGGTGTTTTCGCTTTTTACCGTAAAATTTAATATTATTATATTAGTTTTAAAGATTTTAGTTTAGAAAACATGCCTTATTGCTTAAACTATAAAATATTGAGTATTTTAGTTGTTCGTTGATAATCTCTCGATAGTGGCGCCCTCTTCACAGTCGCTTGGTTTTGCTTATGACTTAATATAATATTATTACACGACGTGTTTAAAGCCCGCATAACTAGATTCTCATTTTTTCAGGAAGAAAAAAAGGTGATGGGCGGTATTTGAACCCACTTTCAGAGTTAAAGTCAAGTGTGCCCTATTAAGCCAACAGAGCTTTTGTTTTTTTTATGAAATCTGTCAATCTAAAGTTTTTCATTTGTTATAACTAAATTCAATTGACTCTGTGGCGGAGCCAAGAAGTCCGTCTGCGACGCAAGAGGTTGCTCCCACTCCGGATTCGATTCCCGCCCCGGGCAAAAATGTACGATCTACCAATATTTGTTCCGGGTGTTCTTGGTATTTTCTATGTATAATAAAAATAAAGTATTTCCTTTTACGTAGGTATACCTATCAGATATCAAGTAGTGGCAAGCTTCGAGCTTATCACAGGGCTGTTGCTGTGTGAAATATTCAGCAATATTTCAAAAAAATTCGAATGCAATGTATATTTAACTGTATAAAAGAAAGGTAAAACTTTTTTTTTGTTTCAAGAAGAAAACTGTTCAAACCCACAACCTTACGAACCCCACGAGCAATTCCACCGCTCAACTGTGTAGACGCAATAAAGCGCCCCTCTATATTAAGTCCCGAGAGCTCGTAAAACTGACGATTCTTTGCTTTACGTCAGATTGACTTCGGGATGACGCATCAACTTACCTTAACGATGCATCTTCACGGGTTATGTCGTCATACTCGTAAAATGACAATCGCTACTTCAAATGTAAGTTTAATTAACACAGTAGTCTATTCTCAAAGACGACCTTTGTAGCGCAGCGGGCGAAAGACCTGCAGGAGGTTGCGGGTTCGACTCCCGCCTCGGAATAAATATTTGTACAATCTGCAGATCAGTCGTGATCAGTGTCGTGTGTGTGTTTTTAAGTATAAAAAAATATGCATGTTTGTATATTCTATTATCTGAGTATCTAGTACCCGTAACAAAAGCTTTAAGCTTACCACGGGGCTAGATATTGCTATATAAATCTAGCAGTAGCTTAAGCGATAAACCGTGGTCAATCATCGCGTCGTTTCAGTTCATACCGTAAATACGTATTAAAATCACTCAATTAACTTTAATGAAACGAAATGGAGCAAAACTTTATCAAAACTTACCTGGATAAATATCCGAACTAGATATTTGTCATATTGAAGCGAGCGGTTGGCAAGAAGATTGCTACATTTAATTACTTATTTGACTACGTTCGATTCTAGTTTAGACAATTTTCTGTTGAACGACATAAAATATGTAAGTACATAAACATAGACTTTTGTTTCTAACTTTACTGTCCAACATTTTTATTATTACAATCTAGAATTCGATCAAGAAAAAAACATAAACCCCTTCTAAAAACAGAATTGTCACCTACGGAGCCATCCGTATAATGGCGCGTAAACGTAAGATGCTAACTTCTTTTTTATTGGCACACCTTTCGCAATTCGAATAACTTTGGAATTCGAACGTTTTTATTATTTTGATAATGCAGTTATTTGAATTTCAACCTTATCGTGAGACAACAAAGTCTAATATCAGTTTCAGCTTAAATGAAATGAACCGTCGGTAATAAATAAAAACTTTCCATACGATCTAACTTTTCAACGTATCGTACTGGTGTTTGCATGCGAAATGATTTGCTATTACAATGTGGTAAGGTTGAAAATAGATTAGTTAATTTTCATGTCTTGTGATAAAGTTAGTAAGAGCCACGTAAGAGCGGACTAACAAGTCTCACATTTTGTTTTCAGAATATTGTCATCCTTTTTTAATGGTGACGAGTTGTGTGACAAAACATTTTGCTCTTATAATGTTTAGGGATGAACCTAAATTTCCTTTTATGACTTTTCTATGAAACCTTTGTTTGCATTAACGTGGATCGAAGTTTTTATATCTGGGCTTTTATTTAAAAAAAGGTTGTCGTAAAAAGGTGCGATACAAGATGTCGTTAACGGGGGTAAAGAGATCACGCAATATTTTTTATGGTCTCTAAACTTTTAAGATTCTAATTTGGGAAAAGAATGACTTTGTTCCTATTATGATTATGTATGTGGCTGGAAAGCGTTAAAAAGTTTTGAAAGTCTCGGATGAGGTTTTTTTTAATTATTATACACTCGATTGATCGACGTGAGATTGAGACCTTGGAGCATTATAGCAGTTTTCTTAATTCATAAGGTAGAATGCGCGCCACCACTGAAGTCTTACGGTTATTGTGGGAACTACAGTATTAGAAACGTAAATATCTAGGCAAACAGCGCCACGTCTAACGGACATGAGTGGTGGCGCGCACTCTATATTAAAGAATTACAGACAATGCCATTTCTTTTTAATTTCGTCAACTAAAATAAATTTTCATTTTGAAGTTATTTTTTTTAGATATTTTAATTTCGTGATACTTTGGTAGCATGGTGAACTACATAGATGTTTATTTATAAGATAATGTAGAAAAGATAAAGTATGGCTCTCCATGGCCATGTGGAATTCTGATTTTTAAACACTTAAGATTTGTTTTAGGAGACTGACTGGAAAAATCCTAATTTAGTTTTGTTTTGTAGTGTTATTGGCACCACTCATTGTTAGAAATAAAGTCGATCCATTCATTCTAAGTCCAGTAACATAGTAGTTTAACTTTCTATCCTCAACTGTCTTTCAACATACCCAGTCTCATTAAAAGTTTCCTACATATCAATATTGAAATGTTGGCCCATTAAACTCATGAATGACCGCCCAACACCACCCAACACTGAATTAAAAGTTTGATTCATAAAAATTAACAAGAATAATACGGAATCACGCTTGTGACGTCATAATTGTCCGCAACACCCGCGCCCACCCACTACGTAATTGGGACGCGGACGCAAAAAATACGTTATTTTTAAACGTTTAAAACGAAATAAAAAAGTAATGAGTTATTGATTCCGACGGGTCATTGAACTGACCTTGATGAGTGTCAAGGACGGTGTTGTTTACATTCGAACAGTTGACTGTGCTGTTTTTGAAAAAGGAACCAAGTTTATGAATTTTTCATTTGAGTTTAGAACGTAACGGAAACCGAGCTTCAATTAAATTATTCGATATAGATAGAATTCAACCATAGATCAGCAAACATAGCAGACTGGGTAAGCCAAGAAAATATTGTTAACTATATACATCGAAATTATAAAATGAGATAACTGAAATGATGTGTTTGTTACATTTTGTTGTTGCACAGTATTTATTAATAGAAAATATTGCAATGATATTTAGCGAAGTAAGTATGTGAAAATCATTATGACTTTATTTCAACAGAAAATTTGCTAAAATCACTTCAGAACGAATTGAATTTCGAAATCCAGACACACCAGGGGTGACCAACCACAGGTCCGCAAGAAGCCATTTAATTGCCACTGAGATTTACGGCCCTTGGACGTGTTAGCCAAATTGAAAGTTGACTATAAATTCAGCAGCTGACTGGAAACTGCTTATGTTAATTGCTTTGTGATTTACCTAATTTAGTAGGCTAGTCAGTAACTAAATTAATTGGAGATACTTAATTTAATCCTGCATCATTTACAAACTTTATAATAATTATTATAAATCTTCATAAATATTTTCTGTAAGTAAATATTAACTACAATTATAAACTTATTAGTGTTTAGTATGTGTATATTATATTATATTAATATTGTATTCTTCGTAATTTATGTATTTAGTATATTTAATTACGTATTCTTATACATCTTTCTATGTTATATTATGTAATCTATTATTTAACACCACTGTCTGTATATTTATAACTGTCCTGTCCATACATAGGTTGCCTGGAAGAAATCGCTTACAGCGATAAGGCCGCCCATTGTACTCCAAATGTTTTAGTCTTAAGTTTGTATTGTATGTTTATGTTTAAGTGGTGTACAATAAAGTATATTCTATTCTATTCTATTCTATCATTATTCCAGCTATCGGACGTCACTTCTGTACGTACATACCTAGGTTTCCCTTAATAATATATTTGTTTCAGTTGTTTGAAACTTATTTGGGATTAAAATGGCCTTAACTCATAAATACGGAATAAACACTTTCTAAAATAAGCAGATAATAGTAATTATATACTGGCCAGTAATCTAAAATTAGATCTTTAGACATTATTAACTAAGTAAAAAATGCCCAATTTATTTTATTTACATCGTTGTAGTAGGTTTGACATATTTGAAAGTACTTAATATTATTAAATTACTCACCAATTTAAATAACAATCCTTTTTACAGCTTAGCTTAAACAGGAACCACAGATTAACTAAAAGCACCTTTTCAGACTATGATTTCATTATTGCACAATCACCACGAAATGGAACGCAATAAAAAAATAAAAATATTCAAATCTCGAATTTGGAATTGCGGAAGGACGGCAGATTTTAGCATTCGAACTTTTGTAGAACTTTTAAATTTCGAGTTCCCGCGCGTAAAATTTTGATCAATACTTGAAAAACTTTTGTTTTATATTTTATTTATGTTGTTTCCTTGTTTAAATTAATGCGGGTTAGTTGGCTGTCGCGCGTGCCGGCTGGCTAGGAACTCATACCGTCTTGGAAGGGACGAAAAGACGTTGGTTCGACCCTTGAATTCCCGATGTTGATTTTGAGATAGCAATGGTGTGGAGTAGCCATTATAGCAGCTTTTTTTGGATCTGCTGATAAACTTAACATAAGTGTAAAAATCAGTTACTTATTCATATTTTTTATGTGTGTAGCTTTGCCCATGTTCAATATATTTCCTGTTTTGTTATTTACTACTTTTTGTACCCAGATCTCATAATCCACTGGTCCGTTTTAAAAAAGTATTTCTATGTTGGATAGAACATTTATCGCGGAAAGCTATGGGCTATAATTATATAATTTTTTATGCACATAACAAGCGAAGCTTTCGGCGGGTCGGCAAGTTTCGCATAAAAGGTTTAAAATACAGTTTTTTACTTTAAAATAGTCAAGGTACTATTTTTTTACATATTCGACAAAATTACAGTTTCCTAGCAGTTTTCTGATATATTCACGGACAGGAAGACGCCTTTATGTCTATTGGTATAAATATGTATGTCTATTTAACATAACTAAAAGTACCTAAATGTATCTGTATTCTAATGTTAAACCCGTAAATGTACAGACAATTACATTGCCTAAAATATCGACAAAATCAAAAATGTACTTATTGAAAAGTGTCTCTACAGTTTTTCTATTAGTCGACTCGTAACCAATATTGCCCCGTCAAAATAGGCTTTATTACCTCGGAATAAGCATTACTTGTTAAGCGGCCAGGTAAGAAAAGGTTTATTTTGAGGGGAGCTTTCTTCACGATTATTCTTGTTGTTCAAATCATAAAAGACTACGAAATAAAGAGGCCGGATTCAGGGACAAGAGTATTAAGTTATTTGGATTTTAAGTATTTGGAAGTTTAGAAGAACCTCTCGGAATGTTGTAGCCCTTAATGGTCTTAAACTATATGACGTCATCATTACAACCTATTACGAATGTGTCGTGTTTTTCTTATTTTAACTTAATAGAGTTTAAGATTTTTTATATACCTATATAAGTATAAGCTTTTCTAAGTAAGCTTGAATTGAGTTTCATATGCAGGACCATATAAATGGTCCCTAGTTTTTATCATATAGGTAGGTAGGTACTATTGCAAACTAAAAACTGTTTAATATCCGAATATTATAAAATTAAATATAATAAATTACGACCCACTACTGGACTACTAATACGGGTCTCACCAAGAGAACCCATGGTCTTGGGAGATTCGCTATAATCACCACGTTTACTAGATTTTGGTATCTTATATTATAAAATTCTCGTGTCAGAATGTTAGTTACAATTCTACTTTAAAACTTTATGAAATTTTGTGATATTTTAAATACAAAAAATATATATTGGGCCAAGTTACCATGTTCGAACTCGCTTTTTCGGAAAGAGAGAAAAGAAAAGATTTAAATCTAGAACTTTAAGCGATATGTAAACACCTTATGTGTCCCTTTCCTTAATACGTCCCTGCCATAGGAAGTATTGCACGGTGGCTTATTTTAACGGTCATATCGTCGCGCGCTTACAGGCATTCATAACCGAGGACCGCAAGTAAAGGTCCCCAAATTCCAGTGTCTGAGGGCCGCCTTAAAACGAGAGCAATTTTTAAATAAATAATGATATGTCAAATTTTTTTTCCATATTTTCATAGTATGTAAAAAACATAAAATATAATTGTTTTGAAAGATTTAGGTAAGTATGTCATTTATTTTCATAAATCCTACATAACACTTGGTTGAAAATAAAATAGTTATTAAAATTTAATTGCCATTATAAATACCTACAATTGAAACAAAGTTGGTGTAAAAGTGCGTTTCTGTTGTATAAGCGCTTGAGAAACGCAAAGAACAACTAGCTCATATCTGATCCTATCGAGTTCAAAAGTAACAATTAAAATAATTTGTTTATTATGTGTTTAGGTATAGCGAATCTTTCTAAGATATTATAGTAAAGATATTTACAGAAGTATAGTAAAAGTATAGTTGTTGACACAAGTGCACGCTCTGCAGAAAAACATCTAATGAAGCTGTATTGTTAAATTTGAATACGTTTTATTTTAAATTTAAGGTATTGTTCATAGGTTATAAAACAAAAATCTTTACTTTCAATGACTTTCATTGCCGCCTATTGTTCTTCACACACTATTTATTTTTGTTATCATAAAGGTATAATTTAGCCGCGTCAGACTTCATAGATTTCCTACGATTTAGAAATCTGGAGATGAATACATTTTTTAAATAAATATTGCTGGACAATTTAAACAGCAACATCATGCCCTGTCATAAGCTCGAAGCTTGTGTTATGGGTGGTAGATTTTTAATAAACTTAATATAATTATATGTATATTAATAATTTCGAAACCTTATATGAATAACAAAACATAAAAAAATATTTATTTTTAGTCGACAACATTATATTTGAAATATTCGGATTATGGAGAATTTCGTCAAATTTCAACTGAGCGATGCTGGGTTTTCATCTAGTTATCCATAAAGATACGAAGAACACCCAGAACTAGTAGGTACTGTAATTTTTGTCCAATCCGGGACCTCTTGCGGCGCCACAGAGGTCGTCAAAATGCAGATTGTATTGTAGGTTTATTTTTGGCGATTATAGGTTTAATGGTTTCCACTTATTTTCAGCGGGCCGAAAGTTGAGGTCTGGTTCTCTATTATGACCGACGGTTATTTCTTCCGAATTTAAAATTGAGCGCTCAAGCAAGACGTGTTTTCTTTTAACGTCTTGGTAGAATTAAATGAGCGCAATATATTTGTTCACTTTATAGTACCGGCCTTGAATAGTACCACCCGATCCTTACCCGTGGGCGGCAAAAATGACTTTGGGATTTATACAGATGGGCAGCAGCGTCGTTTTTTTTTCAGAAGCGTGAGCGTGGTGATTATTCCAAATACCCCAAGATCTATAATAGTATTCTATAGGGTTATGCCACTACTAGTGGGATATAATACAAATTATTATGATGATGAATATAGTTTTATATTTAGGAAGGATTTATTACAAAATTAGTAGGTAACGAAATAATCAGCTAAATGTGACACTCGACTTTCATGCAGAAGGTCGTGGGTTCAATCCCCGCAGCGCACCTCTCGATTTTTATTTTTTTTTTAATATGAGCGTTTTAAAACACGTGTTTTAAAAGCTTTGTTCATTAAAATTATACGAGTTTATAAATTATTTTTTGGACACAAAAACTCGCACAAGACACAGTTGGCGAGATAAAGAGGAGCCTTTCACATCAGTATCAATGTGATGATGATGATGACATTCCCAAGCACCTGGCCGGTCGCATAAAACACGCGTACGCCACACGAGCGGATATTCCCCATTTCCATAAACGCAGTAACCCTAAGAATCTCATTTTAATTATTTTAATATAACCTTACGCAGTGGTGATAAGGTATGTTTCGCACGCGCCGTCACAGCATTGATCACGAGGATGTGCGGTGACTGAAGGGTGACGCGGCAACCCTATTCTTAAGACGTTTGGTTATCGCCAGCTGTTGGAAGTTGTAACGTACGGTCAAGGAACGGTTAACACATTCAATGCCAGTCCTAGGTGACACCGCGCTCTAGAACGTATCTACAGCGCGGTGTAGCATTTATTTGTTTTAAACATATAAATTTTAATTAAATCAACTAGGTTAATGACAAATAATTTACTTAATTAGAATCAGACGTAAAAACTAAAATCATTTTACATAGGCCGCAGATGAAAAAATGATAAAATTAAAATAGATTAAAATCCAGTAGACATATCGCGGAGCCCATAAGTCAATATTATGGCAGACATAGGCTTCTTTATACCGCGGGATAACATATCTTACCACTTTGGAAGAGTCTCTAGTGCAAACTATTCAGTAGAAAAAAATAATGTGAGAAACCTTAATATGATTTTAATGATAAAATTAAAATAGATTAAAATCCAGTAGACATATCGCGGAGCCCATAGGTCAATATTATGGCAGACATAGGCTTCTTTATACCGCGGGATAACATATTTTACCACTTTGGAAGAGTCTCTAGTGCAAACTATTCAGTTTAGAAAAAAAATATGTGAGAAACCTTTATATGATTTTTAAAGACCTATCCATAAATACCCCACACGTTAAGTCCTATGATATATTTCACTTTAAAAATTTTCGTGAGTTATACTATTCATTTTATAAAACGGGAATTACTCACGTATTTACACAGGAGTTAAACAACTCTCCACGTTTCGACCACAACAAGAGCAGTCTTTATGATCTTTATCTATTAGGAGTGAGTGTCCCGCCGTGCCCCGTCTCCTCTCAGGTCGCGCGCGCGGTTCTCCTATGATATATTTAATTGTTTTTTTACGTAGAAACCATTCCATCAAATCAACAGTTTAGCTTTTATAGTTTCAGAGAAAAGTGGCTGTGACATACAGAAGGACGGACGGACAGACATGACGAATCTATAAGCGTTCCGTTTTTTTACCATTTGGCTACGGAAACCTAAAAGTTAGTCAGATATCCGTATTAATTAGTAAAATTTAAAATAACGCAAGAGAAGTTGTGTGGGTTCGTAGTCACAAATTTAACTGCCACTACTATCAGCCAATAGTTCCTTATTGTTTCTTTATTGAATTGTTTGTAAATCTTTGGGTGATGTTAATTGAGCGTCTCCCTAGACATGATAACAAAGGGTGCGTTTTACGGGCAAGTTTACGACGTGTACACACCTTTACAAATAACATACCATAGCCTAAAAAAATATGTGCTGTTCAGAACGCTAGCTTAATTAAATCACGTTACTAGTTTCTTGCCAAATGCCGTGTAAGCACACCCGACTTTTATTCCGAGGGTCGTCGGTTCTAAACCATCCTGGGAATCACTGGGCTTTTCTTGAAGATATTTTCTTTGAGATATAACATATTGTCCTACAAATTTCGTGGTCCGTTATCCCGGTCCTACATCCTTAATTTTTTTAATCCTTGATATCTCTGTTAGCTACCACAATCGAGAGTTGGGTATAGGATATTCTTGGGCGTCTCATCGAAACGAAGCTACTCACCAAAAATTAGCTTGTTAGTAATCAAGTGATTTCCATGTTCTACGGATCCCGGACTGTGTTTTTCAAAGACTTTGAAAATTTGACTTGATCAACAAAATAATTTTATCGTATATGAATTTAGCTAAACAAATAGTTATTTCAATGTATTGTGTCTGTTACTATATTTTAATCATCGCCTATTGTTCTTTGTAAAATAATCAAGTTATTGTTAAAATTGTATGGATGTAAATTTTTATTTGAACTGGTAAATTAAACTTTTGTTTAATGTTGAATTTGACGCAAATGCTTGGAGAGATTTTTAGTATAAAAAAGCCGCTGTATTTTGAATCGGCATCAGTTCGGTAGACTCTCCCAAGATGAGAGCGACCGCCTTCGTGATCCTGTTCTGCGCTCTGCAGGTAAGCATCCAATTGTACTGTTATAAAATAAATAAATTAAATAAATAAATATTGCTGGACAGTTCACACAGCAACATCTAGCCCCGTGATAACCTCTACGCTTGCATATTTTTATTTTGTAGTAATTTACCAGTTTTATTATCATTATTATCATTAACCTGCGACGCAGGTGGTTGTGAGTTCGATTCCCACCTCGGAACAAAAATTTGTATGATCTGCAGATTGTTCTGAGTGTCTGGGTAACCATTTTTCGCAAAATCTGTTCTAAACGTGATGTCATTTTAATTAAAACAATGAAATTCATTTTATAAAACGGGAATTACTCACGTATTTACAAATTTTTTTTGTAAATACGTGAGTAATTCCCGTTTTATAAAATGAATATTATAACTCACGAAAATTTTGAAAGTGAAAACAATGAAACTTTAAATAACAAAAGAAGTCTAAGTAGAAGTAGATTTTAAATACCATATTTTTTAAATATGGACTTTTTTTGTGTTCTGCTAAATTTGTCGGTGTGTAGGTATATAATGTATAATAAAAAAATATCTATCTATGGGTATCTATGTTTATTATATCAAGTAAGTATATCAGAAATCTAGCACCCGTTATTGTGTAGCATGTTGCTGTGTGAACGGTTAAACGTCCAGCAATATTTATTTTATTTTTTATTTTACATTATAGCTTTCCACCCGAGGCTTTGCTCGCGTTTTATATATATTTATTGTGCATTGCACAGAGAAGACACAGAATAATATCTTCAGTCTAAATCTTATAAATTTGCTACTTACATCTGAATCTAAATTTAAAGGGCTTCCACGTGTTATAGTTTATCACGTGTCGTTTTGTATGCTGTATACATACCGAGCTGCTGCCCGTACGGTACTGTGCTTATTATCATATCAAAATAAATCTTCTTATATATAAAAATCAATTGCTGTTCGTTAGTCTCGATAAAACTGGGGAACGGCCGGGCCGATTTAGTTGGTTTTGGTCTGGAAATGATCATAGTAGTCAAGGGAAGGTTTAAAAGGGTTGAGATTAGACCGGGCGAAGCCGCGGGCGGGTCAGCTAGTTATAAATAAACATTACTGGACAAATCACAATATCGTAATTGTGTTATAGATTTTTGATTTTTGATATTTATACATAAATTAATATTTTTTAAATACATAATAGATTAGTCAACCAGGAACAATCATCTGCGGAAAGTACATTTTTTTACCGAAGTGGGAATCGAATTCGCAATCTCCTGCATCGCTGCCAGACCTTCGCCTACTGCGCAACATAGGTCATCAATAAATAAATAATTTCATTGTTAAGCGTTTGCCTACATTTACAAAAGAACATGCTCATTAACTGAAATCCTTTCTTTTCAGTATGCATCTGCAAACATAGCATCAGCTAGGTCTGCAGCATTCGCATCGACAAACAACTTTGGTGGAAACTACGGAATTTATCCACATGGTGGGAAAGTTATTAACCAAACTCATACACATTCGACGGGACATAATAAAGAACATAGCCAGCACGGTCAAAAGATTGTGAAGAAATACACAGTTACGATAGATGAACATGGTTTTGAAGAAATTGAAGAAGAAGATGAAATTATTCAATTATACGATGATACTCCGTCATCTGCAAGTTCAGCCGCTGCTTCTGCTACCTCTAGTGGTTCAGGACAAGGGGTATATGGACCAGGATATGGATCACGACCACATAGAGGTGGATCAAGTTCATCCGCTGCTGCTGCTGCCGCTAGTGGTTCGGGACATAAAGGATTCGAAGTTATAATTGATAACACAAGTGGCAGCTCAGCCGCTGCGTCCTCTGCTGCTGCCGGAAGTAGTTCAGGACCAGGATTATATGGACCAAAAGGATATGGATCAGGGCCAAATAGAAGTGGATCAAGTTCAGCCGCTGCTGCTGGTGCCGCTAGTGGTTCAGGACCAGGGGTATATGGACCAGGATATACATCAGCGCCAAATGGAGGTGGATCAAGTTCATCCGCTGTTGCTGCTGCCGCTAGTGGTTCAGGACATAAAGGTCTCGAAGTCATAATTGAAAACTCTAGTGGCAGCTCAGCTGCTGCGTCCTCTTCTGCTGCCGGAAGTGGTTCACAATCAGGAGGATATGGAGGAGAAGAATATGAATTTGGAGGACCAAATGAGTTTGAAGATTATGCACCATATGGATACGAAACAAGTTCAGCCGCTGCTGCTGCTGCCGCTAGTGGTTCAGGACCAGGAGGATATGGACCAGGAGGATATGGATCAGGACCAAATGGAAGTGGATCAAGTTCAGCCGCTGCTGCTGGTGCCGCTAGTGGTTCAGGACAAGGATTATATGGACCAGGTGGATACGGATTTGGGCCAAATGAAGATGGATCAACATCAGCCGCTGCTGCTGCTGCCGCTAGTGGTTCAGGATCTGGATTATATGGACCAGGTGGATATGGATATGGGCCAAATGAAGGTGGATCAACATCAGCCGCTGCTGCTGCTGCCGCTAGTGGTTCAGGATCTGGATTATATGGACCAGGAGGATATAGATCAGGGCCAAATAGAAGTGGATCAAGTTCAGCCGCTGCTGCTGGTGCCGCTAGTGGTTCAGGACAAGGATTATATGGACCAGGTGGATACGGATTTGGGCCAAATGAAGGTGGATCAACATCAGCCGCTGCTGCTGCTGCTGCTAGTGGTTCAGGATCTGGATTATATGGACCAGGTGGATATGGATATGGGCCAAATGAAGGTGGATCAACATCAGCCGCTGCTGCTGCTGCCGCTAGTGGTTCAGGATCTGGATTATATGGACCAGGAGGATATAGATCAGGGCAAAATAGAAGTGGATCAAGTTCAGCCGCTGCTGCTGGTGCCGCTAGTGGTTCAGAACAAGGGGTATATGGACCAGGATATACATCAGCGCCAAATGGAGGTGGATCAAGTTCATCCGCTGTTGCTGCTGCCGCTAGTGGTTCAGGACATAAAGGACTCGAAGTAATAATTGAAAACTCTAGTGGCAGCTCAGCTGCTGCGTCCTCTGCTGCTGCCGGAAGTGATTCAGGACCAGAAGGATATGGACCAGGACGGCATGGACCAGGAGGATATGGATTAGGGCCAAATGAAGGTGGATCATCATCAGCCGCTGCTGCTGCTGCCGCTAGTGGTTCAGGAGAAGGAGGATATGGACCAGGAGGATATGGATTAGGGCCAATTGAAGGTGGATCATCATCAGCCGCTGCTGCTGCTGCCGCTGCTGCTGCTGCCGCTAGTAGTTCAGGACCAGGAGGATATGGACCAGGACGACATGGACCAGGAGGATATGGATTAGGGCCAAATAAAGGTGGATCATCATCAGCCGCTGCTGCTGCTGCCGCTGCTGCTGCTGCCGCTAGTGGTTCACGACCAGGATATGGAGGAGATGACTATGAACTTGGAGCTTATGAGTTTGGAGACTATGCACCATATGGATCAGAAACAGGTACAGCCGCTGCTGCTGCTGCCGCTAGTAGTTCAGGACCAGGAGGATATGGAGCCGGACGACATGGACCAGGAGGATATAGATTAGGGTCAAATGGAAGTGGATCAAGTTCAGCCGCTGCTGCTGCTGCCGCTAGTGGTTCAGGAGAAGGAGGATATGGACCAGGAGGATATGGATTAGGGCCAATTGAAGGTGGATCATCATCAGCCGCTGCTGCTGCTGCCGCTGCTGCTGCTGCCGCTAGTAGTTCAGGACCAGGAGGATATGGACCAGGACGACATGGACCAGGAGGATATGGATTAGGGCCAAATAAAGGTGGATCATCATCAGCCGCTGCTGCTGCTGCCGCTGCTGCTGCTGCCGCTAGTGGTTCACGACCAGGATATGGAGGAGATGACTATGAACTTGGAGCTTATGAATTTGGAGGACTAAATGGGTTTGGAGACTATGCACCATATGGATCAGAAACAGGTACAGCCGCTGCTGCTGCTGCCGCTAGTAGTTCAGGACCAGGAGGATATGGAGCAGGACGACATGGACCAGGAGGATATGGACCAGGGCCAAATGGAAGCGGATCAAGTTCAGCCGCTGCTGCTGCTGCCGCTAGTGGTTCAGGAGAAGGAGGATATGGACCAGGAGGATATGTATTAAGGCCAATTGAAGGTGGATCATCATCAGCCGCTGCTGCTGCTGCCGCTAGTGGTTCAGGAGAAGGAGGATATGGACCAGGAGGATATGGATTAGGGCCACTTGAAGGTGGATCATCATCAGCCGCTGCTGCTGCTGCCGCTGCTGCTGCTGCCGCTAGTAGTTCAGGACCAGGAGGATATGGACCAGGACGACATGGACCAGGAGGATATGGATTAGGGCCAAATAAAGGTGGATCATCATCAGCCGCTGCTGCTGCTGCCGCTGCTGCTGCTGCCGCTAGTGGTTCACAACCAGGATATGGAGGAGATGACTATGAACTTGGAGCTTATGAATTTGGAGGACTAAATGAGTTTGGAGACTATGCACCATATGGATCAGAAACAGGTACAGCCGCTGCTGCTGCTGCCGCTAGTAGTTCAGGACCAGGAGGATATGGAGCAGGACGACATGGACCAGGAGGATATGGATCAGGGCCAAATGGAAGCGGATCAAGTTCAGCCGCTGCTGCTGCTGCCGCTAGTGGTTCAGGAGAAGGAGGATATGGACCAGGAGGATATGTATTAAGGCCAATTGAAGGTGGATCATCATCAGCCGCTGCTGCTGCTGCCGCTAGTGGTTCAGGAGAAGGAGGATATGGACCAGGAGGATATGGACCAGGACGACATGGACCAGGAGGATATGGATTAGGGCCAAATAAAGGTGGATCATCATCAGCCGCTGCTGCTGCTGCCGCTGCTGCTGCTGCCGCTAGTGGTTCACGACCAGGATATGGAGGAGATGACTATGAACTTGGAGCTTATGAATTTGGAGGACTAAATGAGTTTGGAGACTATGCACCATATGGATCAGAAACAGGTACAGCCGCTGCTGCTGCTGCCGCTAGTAGTTCAGGACCAGGAGGATATGGAGCAGGACGACATGGACCAGGAGGATATGGACCAGGGCCAAATGGAAGCGGATCAAGTTCAGCCGCTGCTGCTGCTGCCGCTAGTGGTTCAGGAGAAGGAGGATATGGACCAGGAGGATATGTATTAAGGCCAATTGAAGGTGGATCATCATCAGCCGCTGCTGCTGCTGCCGCTAGTGGTTCAGGAGAAGGAGGATATGGACCAGGAGGATATGGATTAGGGCCACTTGAAGGTGGATCATCATCAGCCGCTGCTGCTGCTGCCGCTGCTGCTGCTGCCGCTAGTAGTTCAGGACCAGGAGGATATGGACCAGGACGACATGGACCAGGAGGATATGGATTAGGGCCAAATAAAGGTGGATCATCATCAGCCGCTGCTGCTGCTGCCGCTGCTGCTGCTGCCGCTGCTGCTGCTGCCGCTAGTGGTTCACGACCAGGATATGGAGGAGATGACTATGAACTTGGAGCTTATGAATTTGGAGGACTAAATGAGTTTGGAGACTATGCACCATATGGATCAGAAACAGGTACAGCCGCTGCTGCTGCTGCCGCTAGTAGTTCAGGACCAGGAGGATATGGATCAGGACGACATGGACCAGGAGGATATGGATTAGGGCTAAATGGAAGTGGATCAAGTTCAGCCGCTGCTGCTGCTGCCGCTAGTGGTTCAGGAGAAGGAGGATATGGACCAGGAGGATATGGATTAGGGCCAATTGAAGGTGGATCATCATCAGCCGCTGCTGCTGCTTCCGCTGCTACTGCTGCCGCTAGTAGTTCAGGACCAGGAGGATATGGACCAGGACGACATGGACCAGGAGGATATGGATTAGGGCCAAATAAAGGTGGATCATCATCAGCCGCTGCTGCTGCTGCCGCTGCTGCTGCTGCCGCTGGTAGTTCAGGACCAGGAGGATATGGATCAGGGCCAAATGGAAGCGGATCAAGTTCAGCCGCTGCTGCTGCTGCCGCTAGTGGTTCAGGAGAAGGAGGATATGGACCAGGAGGATATGTATTAGGGCCAATTGAAGGTGGATCATCATCAGCCGCTGCTGCTGCTGCCGCTGCTGCTGCTGCCGCTAGTAGTTCAGGACCAGGAGGATATGGACCAGGACGACATGGACCAGGAGGATATGGATTAGGGTCAAATAAAGGTGGATCATCATCAGCCGCTGCTGCTGCTGCCGCTAGTGGTTCACGACCAGGATATGGAGGAGATGACTATGAACTTGGAGCTTACGAATTTGGAGGATTAAATGAGTTTGGAGACTATGCACCATATGGATCAGAAACAGGTACAGCCGCTGCTGCTGCTGCCGCTAGTAGTTCAGGACCAGGAGGATATGGAGCAGGACGACATGGACCAGGAGGATATGGATTAGGGCCAAATGGAAGTGGATCAAGTTCATCCGCTGCTGCTGCTGCCGCTAGTGGTTCAGGACCAGGAGGATATGGAGCAGGACGACATGGACCAGGAGGATATGGATTAGGGCCAAATGGAAGTGGATCAAGTTCATCCGCTGCTGCTGCTGCCGCTAGTGGTTCAGGAGAAGGAGGATATGGACCAGGAGGATATGGATTAGGGCCAATTGAAGGTGGATCATCATCAGCCGCTGCTGCTGCTGCCGCTGCTGCTGCTGCCGCTAGTAGTTCAGGACCAGTAGGATATGGATCAGGGCCAAATGGAAGTGGATCAAGTTCAGCCGCTGCTGCTGCTGCCGCTAGTGGTTCAGGAGAAGGAGGATATGGACCAGTAGGATATGGATTAGGGCCAATTGAAGGTGGATCATCATCAGCCGCTGCTGCTGCTGCCGCTAGTAGTTCAGGACCAGGAGGATATGGACCAGGACGACATGGACCAGGAGGATATGGATTAGGGCCAAATAAAGGTGGATCATCATCAGCCGCTGCTGCTGCTGCCGCTGCTGCTCCTGCCGCTAGTGGTTCAAGACCAGGATATGGAGGAGATGACTATGAACTTGGAGCTTATGAATTTGGAGGACTAAATGAGTTTGGAGATTATGCACCATATGGATCAGAAACAGGTACAGCCGCTGCTGCTGCTGCCGCTAGTAGTTCAGGACCAGGAGGATATGGACCAGGAGGATATGGATTAGGGCTTAATGGAGGTGGATCATCATCAGCCGCTGCTGCTGCTGCCGCTAGTGATTCAGGACGAGGAGGATATGGAAAAGGAGGATTTGGACAAGGACAAAATGGAGTTGGATCAGGTGCTGCTACATCTGTTAGTTCTTCTGTATCTAAAAATGGACCCGATCTTATTATTATAGAAAATAATGGTGGCAGCTCAGCTGCTGCGGCCTCAGTTGCTGCCGCAGGTGGTTCAGGACCAAATACGTATGAACTAGGAGGATATGGACAAGAAGGATATGTGCCAAATGCATATGGACAAGAAGGATATGGACCTGTAGGCAATGGACCATATGCAGCTGGATCAAGTTCAGCCGCTGCTTCTTCTGCAGGATCAGGAGGATATGGACCAGGAGGTTACGGACCAGGACAAAATGGAGTTGGATCAGGTGCAGCTACAGCTGTTAGTTCTGTATCTGGTAATGGACTCGATGTTATTATTTTCGAAAACGATGGTGGCAGCTCAGCTGCTGCGGCCTCTGCCGCCTCCGCAATTGGTTCAGGAACAGAAGGATATGGACCAAATGCATATGAACCAGGTGAATATGGACCAGGAGGATATGGACAAGGAGGATATGGACCAGGAGCTAGATCAAGTTCAGCCGCTGCTGCTGCTGCCGCTCGTGGTTCAGGACCAGGAGGATATGGAGGTTTTGCACCATATGGATTAGGAACAAATTCTGCCGCTGCTGGTGATGCCACGAGTGGTTTAAGACAAGCAGGATATGGACCAAACGCATATGGACTAGGAGTATATGGACCTGAGGATTGGACAAGGACAAATGGAGTTGGATCAAGTACTGCTGCATCTGTTAGTTCTTCTGTATCTAAAAATGGACCCGATCTTATTATTATAGAAAATAATGGTGGCAGCTCAGCTGCTGCGGCCTCAGCTGCTGCCGCAGGTGGTTCAGGAACAGAAGGATATGGACCAAATGCATATGGACTAGGTGGATATGGACCAGAAGGATATGCCGCTAGTGGTTCAGGACCAGGATTATATGGACCAGGAGGATATGGATCAGGGCTAAATGCAGATGGATCAAGTTCAGCCGCTGCTGCTACTGCCACTAGTGGTTCAGTGTCCCAAACCAGATCCCCATCGATTATTGTGATTGAAGAGGAGCCTTCATCATCATCCGCTGCTGCTGCTGCCGCTAGTGGTTCAGGACCAGGAGGATATGGATCAAACGCATATGGACTAGGAGGCTATGGACCTGCAGGTAATGGACCATATGCACCTGGATTAAACTCAGCTGCTGCTGCTGCTGCCGCAAGTGGTTCACGATCAGGAGGATACGGAGGTTTAGCACCATATGGATTCGGAACAAATTCAGCCGCTGATGCTTCTGCTACGAGTGGTTTAGGATCAGGAGGATATGGACCAAACGCATATGGACTAGGTGGATATGGATCAGAACGATATGGACCAAATGAATATGGACTAGGTGGATACGGACCAGAAGGATATGGACCAAATGAATATGGACTAGGTGGATATGGACCAGGAGGTTACGGACCAGGACAAAATGGAGTTGGATCAAGTGCTTCTTCATCTTCGAGTTCTTCATCTGGTGGATCCCCATCGATTGTTGTGATTGAAGAGGGGCCTTCATCATCATCCGCTGCTGCTGCTGCCGCTAGTGTTTCAGGACCAGGAGGATATGGATCAGAGCAATATGGAAGTAGATCAAGTTCAGCCGCTGCTGCTGCTGCCACTAGTGGTTCAGGACAAGGAGGATATGGACCAAATGCATATGGGCTAGGTGGATATGGACCAGAAGGATATGGACCAAATGCATATGGACTAGGTGAATATGGACCAGAAGGATATGCCGCTAGTGGTTCAGGACCAGGATTATATGGACCAGGAGGATATGGATCAGGGCTAAATGCAGATGGATCAAGTTCAGCCGCTGCTGCTACTGCCACTAGTGGTTCAGTGTCCCAAACCAGATCCCCATCGATTATTGTGATTGAAGAGGAGCCTTCATCATCATCCGCTGCTGCTGCTGCCGCTAGTGGTTCAGGACCAGCAGGATATGGATCAAACGCATATGGACTAGGAGGCTATGGACCTGCAGGTAATGGACCATATACACCTGGATTAAACTCAGCTGCTGCTGCTGCTGCCGCAAGTGGTTCACGATCAGGAGGATACGGAGGTTTAGCACCATATGGATTCGGAACAAATTCAGCCGCTGATGCTTCTGCTACGAGTGGTTTAGGATCAGGAGGATATGGACCAAACGCATATGGACTAGGTGGATATGGACCAGAAGGATATGGACCAAATGAATATGGACTAGGTGGATATGGACCAGAAGGATATGGACCAAATGAATATGGACTAGGTGGATATGGACCAGGAGGTTACGGACCAGGACAAAATGGAGTTGGATCAAGTGCTTCTTCATCTTCGAGTTCTTCATCTGGTGGATCTCCATCGATTGTTGTGATTGAAGAGGGGCCTTCATCATCATCCGCTGCTGCTGCTGCCGCTAGTGTTTCAGGACCAGGAGGATATGGATCAGAGCAATATGGAAGTAGATCAAGTTCAGCCGCTGCTGCTGCTGCCACTAGTGGTTCAGGACAAGGAGGATATGGACCAAATGCATATGGGCTAGGTGGATATGGACCAGAAGGATATGGACCAAATGCATATGGACTAGGTGAATATGGACCAGAAGGATATGCCGCTAGTGGTTCAGGACCAGGATTATATGGACCAGGAGGATATGGATCAGGGCTAAATGCAGATGGATCAAGTTCAGCCGCTGCTGCTACTGCCACTAGTGGTTCAGTGTCCCAAACCAGATCCCCATCGATTATTGTGATTGAAGAGGAGCCTTCATCATCATCCGCTGCTGCTGCTGCCGCTAGTGGTTCAGGACCAGGAGGATATGGATCAAACGCATATGGACTAGGAGGCTATGGACCTGCAGGTAATGGACCATATGCACCTGGATTAAACTCAGCTGCTGCTGCTGCTGCCGCAAGTGGTTCACGATCAGGAGGATACGGAGGTTTAGCACCATATGGATTCGGAACAAATTCAGCCGCTGATGCTTCTGCTACGAGTGGTTTAGGATCAGGAGGATATGGACCAAACGCATATGGACTAGGTGGATATGGACCAGAAGGATATGGACCAAATGAATATGGACTAGGTGGATATGGACCAGAAGGATATGGACCAAATGAATATGGACTAGGTGGATATGGACCAGGAGGTTACGGACCAGGACAAAATGGAGTTGGATCAAGTGCTTCTTCATCTTCGAGTTCTTCATCTGGTGGATCCCCATCGATTGTTGTGATTGAAGAGGGGCCTTCATCATCATCCGCTGCTGCTGCTGCCGCTAGTGTTTCAGGACCAGGAGGATATGGATCAGAGCAATATGGAAGTAGATCAAGTTCAGCCGCTGCTGCTGCTGCCACTAGTGGTTTAGGACAAGGAGGATATGGACCAAATGCATATGGGCTAGGTGGATATGGACCAGAAGGATATGGACAAAATGCATATGGACTAGGTGAATATGGACCAGAAGGATATGCCGCTAGTGGTTCAGGACCAGGATTATATGGACCAGGAGGATATGGATCAGGGCTAAATGCAGATGGATCAAGTTCAGCCGCTGCTGCTACTGCCACTAGTGGTTCAGTGTCCCAAACCAGATCCCCATCGATTATTGTGATTGAAGAGGAGCCTTCATCATCATCCGCTGCTGCTGCTGCCGCTAGTGGTTCAGGACCAGGAGGATATGGATCAAACGCATATGGACTAGGAGGCTATGGACCTGCAGGTAATGGACCATATGCACCTGGATTAAACTCAGCTGCTGCTGCTGCTGCCGCAAGTGGTTCACGATCAGGAGGATACGGAGGTTTAGCACCATATGGATTCGGAACAAATTCAGCCGCTGATGCTTCTGCTACGAGTGGTTTAGGATCAGGAGGATATGGACCAAACGCATATGGACTAGGTGGATATGGACCAGAACGATATGGACCAAATGAATATGGACTAGGTGGATATGGACCAGAAGGATATGGACCAAATGAATATGGACTAGGTGGATATGGACCAGGAGGTTACGGACCAGGACAAAATGGAGTTGGATCAAGTGCTTCTTCATCTTCGAGTTCTTCATCTGGTGGATCCCCATCGATTGTTGTGATTGAAGAGGGGCCTTCATCATCATCCGCTGCTGCTGCTGCCGCTAGTGTTTCAGGACCAGGAGGATATGGATCAGAGCAATATGGAAGTAGATCAAGTTCAGCCGCTGCTGCTGCTGCCACTAGTGGTTCAGGACAAGGAGGATATGGACCAAATGCATATGGGCTAGGTGGATATGGACCAGAAGGATATGGACCAAATGCATATGGACTAGGTGAATATGGACCAGAAGGATATGCCGCTAGTGGTTCAGGACCAGGATTATATGGACCAGGAGGATATGGATCAGGGCTAAATGCAGATGGATCAAGTTCAGCCGCTGCTGCTACTGCCACTAGTGGTTCAGTGTCCCAAACCAGATCCCCATCGATTATTGTGATTGAAGAGGAGCCTTCATCATCATCCGCTGCTGCTGCTGCCGCTAGTGGTTCAGGACCAGGAGGATATGGATCAAACGCATATGGACTAGGAGGCTATGGACCTGCAGGTAATGGACCATATACACCTGGATTAAACTCAGCTGCTGCTGCTGCTGCCGCAAGTGGTTCACGATCAGGAGGATACGGAGGTTTAGCACCATATGGATTCGGAACAAATTCAGCCGCTGATGCTTCTGCTACGAGTGGTTTAGGATCAGGAGGATATGGACCAAACGCATATGGACTAGGTGGATATGGACCAGAAGGATATGGACCAAATGAATATGGACTAGGTGGATATGGACCAGAAGGATATGGACCAAATGAATATGGACTAGGTGGATATGGACCAGGAGGTTACGGACCAGGACAAAATGGAGTTGGATCAAGTGCTTCTTCATCTTCGAGTTCTTCATCTGGTGGATCTCCATCGATTGTTGTGATTGAAGAGGGGCCTTCATCATCATCCGCTGCTGCTGCTGCCGCTAGTGTTTCAGGACCAGGAGGATATGGATCAGAGCAATATGGAAGTAGATCAAGTTCAGCCGCTGCTGCTGCTGCCACTAGTGGTTCAGGACAAGGAGGATATGGACCAAATGCATATGGGCTAGGTGGATATGGACCAGAAGGATATGGACCAAATGCATATGGACTAGGTGAATATGGACCAGAAGGATATGCCGCTAGTGGTTCAGGACCAGGATTATATGGACCAGGAGGATATGGATCAGGGCTAAATGCAGATGGATCAAGTTCAGCCGCTGCTGCTACTGCCACTAGTGGTTCAGTGTCCCAAACCAGATCCCCATCGATTATTGTGATTGAAGAGGAGCCTTCATCATCATCCGCTGCTGCTGCTGCCGCTAGTGGTTCAGGACCAGGAGGATATGGATCAAACGCATATGGACTAGGAGGCTATGGACCTGCAGGTAATGGACCATATGCACCTGGATTAAACTCAGCTGCTGCTGCTGCTGCCGCAAGTGGTTCACGATCAGGAGGATACGGAGGTTTAGCACCATATGGATTCGGAACAAATTCAGCCGCTGATGCTTCTGCTACGAGTGGTTTAGGATCAGGAGGATATGGACCAAACGCATATGGACTAGGTGGATATGGACCAGAAGGATATGGACCAAATGAATATGGACTAGGTGGATATGGACCAGAAGGATATGGACCAAATGAATATGGACTAGGTGGATATGGACCAGGAGGTTACGGACCAGGACAAAATGGAGTTGGATCAAGTGCTTCTTCATCTTCGAGTTCTTCATCTGGTGGACTTATTGGCCCTGATCAGGGATCTGTGTCTAACAGTGTGGCTGTGTCCCAAACCAGATCCCCATCGATTATTGTGATTGAAGAGGGGCCTTCGTCAACATCATCTTCAACTGCAACAGTATCATCTCCTCAACCTAGAGTACCTCAAACAGCCGGTCCATTTTATGAACCGGATATTTATGGACCTCAATACGCCAAACCATCTGGTGGAGTTTTTGGCCCTGATCAGGGATCTGTGTCTAACAGTGTGGCTGTGTCCCAAACCAGATCCCCATCGATTATTGTGATTGAAGAGATACCTTCATCATCATCAGCATCAGCTACAGCAGTATCTTCTGCATCCAGAGCACCTAGACCACGCGGTCCGAGAGTTTGCCAACTCACACGTAAAAATTTGATTGTGAGAGTCAGGAAAGAATGCCCTACGTGCTAAATTTTAATTTTATTTTCTTCTATATTCATTGGATACATCTTTTTAATAATAAGTGTTTGATAGCATTGCAATATGTATTTTTATTTAAACAACTTCCCATCACAGTTTTATTAGTTCCAAATTCAGTGTAGACGATATTTAGGGTTGTGTTTTGTAGGGTACGTAGCTTTGTTCTTACCGCGGAAAAAAACTATTATATCCTTCTATTATAACGTGGGTGAAGCCGCGGAACAGAAAATGTCATTATTATTTATTTAGTATATACTATGAAATACATTAGGGATGTGTTGCCTGAGAATTTATTTGGTATTTTAAAATTCAGGAAGCTTTAAAGCTAATACAGAAAGTAAATTATGTATACTTACTATATAAACGAAAATCGTGTTAGTAGTGACTTAACTTTATTACTTAAGAACGGCTGAATCGAATTGTCTGAAAATCGGTGGAGCGGTAGTTTAGAACCAGGAAAAGTACATACGCAATACACAAATATAAAATTACGCTTTAGCTTTTCTGACTGCGCCGTATTAGTTTGTGTGTGGCTAACTAATGTGTGTGAAACACACAAACATTAGTTAGCCACACACAAACTACATGAAGCATAGTTTGTGTGTGGCTAGGACAAACGATTGCAAGCTGCATGTTTTCTAAAATTACCTAGGTTTAGAAAAAAATACATTTATAGGTACTAATCATCATAAACTAGGGTCGGTCATGGAGTACCTAAGTTAGTTTGTTTTTAGAGATTACTGTTTAAATAATACTGAAATGACAACTTTTTGATTTTAAATAAATAAATAATTTAACACGGACGGAGTATGAATTTATGATCTGAGATCGGCTCTCCGCAATAAAACGCATTCTAGGGCCTGGTGATTTGATATAACCACCGCGTCAACCAGGCGGGTTGGTCATTACAGTTTGGTTCAGTACAGAATTACGCAGCAGCCCGACATTTTAGTATTTGAAACCCGTTGCTACCTACGGGACGAAAGAGGATGGTAGGTACTATTTAGGCCGACGACGTATCAAAGAAGAATCGACAATAATCATGATGATGATTCACCCCTATTTACGTTACCACAGGGACTTCTCTCTCGACTAGAGAGCCTTAATTCACCACGCTGGCCGAGTGCAGGTTAGTGAACGACATTATGTCCCTCAAACCTTTCAAAGTTCACAGAACGTGCCTGTTTTCTCACAATGTTTGCCTTCACCGTTAAGAGCACGAGTTTACAAAGAGCAGATAATTATATCAAGCAGAAAAGACCAGATAAACAAGACAAAGAAGAGCAGATGTGCGCGTCGGGGTTGCAACCCACGATCTTCAGAATGAAATTCGATTGTGCTCCCACTTATCCAACACGGCTAATATGAGAATAATAAGAATCGAGAATATCACCATAAAAAATATTATGTGAATTCAGCAAGTTAAGAAATTTATTAGCTTAAAAAATCACGTACCCAAAAAAAAAGATGATGCTTGTTCGTCAATTGGTGGGCTTTTAACAGTTCCTAACACAAACGCAATAGTAAGCAAAGATGGGGCCTGCACTATCAACCACCCACACATGCGCAAGTCCAGCCTCACCAGAGCCCTCGATAGACAGCGACTAGTACTGCACACGAGACTACGCGGTATCCTACTAAACTGGACGCAAACACGTGCTCAAAACTATACCTATGCGTAAAGTGACGCGGTGGGTATACAATTCGTTGGCTGGGCTTTTAGAACCGCATGTACTTTTATTAGCTGATTCTTATACAGAAATTATATTAATATATTATTAGAAAATTATGAGTAAAATGTAATATATTATATTTACCTACGTTTCTCGCATGTAGGCCGGTTCCTAACACCTTACCTAAGTCAAATTTCATTTTATATACACAAGCTTCGGGTTAAGCACGGCGTTGCTGAGTGTATTGTCCAGCAATAATTATTATTTATTTATTTTGTCCAACTGCTGGAACTATAATGATAATAACTTTAAAAATCTATACTAATAATAAATCTGTGGGGATCGGTCATGGAGTAATTCCATTTTAACCTAAGAGCCCGTGATGGCCAGACCTTCCTTTAATTCACAAGCGTGAAAATTCTTTCATGTGTATGTCTAACATAGGTAAGAATAACCCCCAAACATGAAACCTGGATCGCGGTTCCTTTGGGAGATAACAACCTTTTACCTGTTATCTCCCAAAGGAACCACGATCCAGGTTTCATGTTTGGGGGTTATTCTTACCTATGTTAGACATACACATAAAATAATTTTCACGCTTCAGAATTAAAGGAAGGTCTGGCCATCACAGGTTATTAGTCTATACTAAGAGCCCGGTCTGGCCAGACCTTCCTTTAATTCTGAAGCGTGAAAATTCTTTCAACCCCCAAACATGAAACCTGGATCGCGGTTCCTTTGGGAGATAACAACCTTTTACCTGTTATCTCCCAAAGGAACCACGATCCAGGTTTCATGTTTGGGGGTTATTCTTACCTATGTTAGACATACACATAAAATAATTTTCACGCTTCAGAATTAAAGGAAGGTCTGGCCATCACAGGTTATTAGTCTATACTAAGAGCCCGGTCTGGCCAGACCTTCCTTTAATTCTGAAGCGTGAAAATTCTTTCATGTGTATGTCTAACATAGGTAAGAATAACCCCCAAACATGAAACCTGGATCGTGGTTCCTTTGGGAGATAACAGGTAAAAGGTTGTTATCTTCCAAAGGAACCGCGATCCAGGTTTCATGTTTTGGGGTTATTCTTACCTATGTTAGACATACACATGAAAGAATTTTCACGCTTGTGAATTAAAGGAAGGTCTGGCCATCACAGGCTCTTGGTCTATTTGTTTTCAAATATAATAGTGTTTAAAGGCTCAAAATATGATACTGAAACCAATTTGTCAATTTTTTTTTTTTGTGTTTTTGTATGTGACGCCGTAAATCCTAAACCGAATTTCGAATTTGAAGAAATTTGGTAGATAAACATTTAGAGATCTGGGACACAGGATAGGCTTTTTAAATTCTTGCTCCAGCTATTGCGCGGGGACCGCTAGTATACCTACTATGAATAATATAAACGTAACAGGAGCTTCGAGCTCACCACGAGGCTAGATGTCTTTGTGTAAATTGCCCAGCAATATTTATTAATTTTATAATTCTGCAGGTGAAATGTACACAGAGATATAGTAAAGTATTAGTGGGCGTATCCTCTTCGTATTTTTGGAGTTCTCAATAAATCACGTCGAATGCAGAATGTCACACGCACACTTGTGCGCGAATCAACACGCACACTGGCAAACACGTCATCAAGCGATGGTACCGTTAGAAGAAAAAAGAGAAAAAAAAAACTTTTATATCTGTCAAAGGCTCTTTTATCTCTTCTTCTTCTTTATATATTAAAGAAAGTCGTGTTAGTTACACTATTTATACCTCAAGAACGGCTGAATCTATTGGGCTGTAAATTGGTGGAAATGTAGCTTAGAATCAGAAGGACATGGAATACATTTTACCGCTGAAAAAGGCAAAATCTAAAATGACTCGGGCGAGACCGTGGGGCGGAAAGCTAGTATGATATAAAAACATATTTTGTGAGCAGCGCTCACGTCACCGTTGTGATGGCCGTATTTACAACAACAAGTTTACACAAAGCGGTCCACTCTTTTCTTAGAGAAGAAAAGGGGGGCGCAGGGATGGCCAAAAAGATTCTTCTTTGCCCCGGCTTCTGCTCTGGGGGCTACAACCCCCGGATCTTGCGATGGTTTAAAAAAATAACAGCTGGTGGTTTAAAAAAATAATTGAAAAAATTTTGCTTTATAAAAGTGGTCGGCCACTTTTACAGGTAAGAAGGCGACGGCGTGCTCCAACCCCGTACCTACTGATATCTGTACAACAGGTACTGAGTAGGTAATACTGAAAAGGATGTTGTTCTTTGACGACTCTGAAGTATTTGCCCCGACATACCCATTAATAAATTTCTTATAAGAATTATTCTTTTTTTAACAGACTATTTCTAAGCAGAAAATTTTTATGTGGTTTAATGGATACGAAGTTTTTAACTCAAGTGCAAGTGCTTTTAAGGGACAGCTTATAAAAACCTTCTTGCTTTCAAATGAATGAATGCTTCCGTTATTTACAACATAATCCAGCAAAGTCTTCATCTGGAGGAGTCCTACCGCGAACACTCAGGTTGTGGAATGATCTTCCTTCCAAGGTTTTCCAAATGGACTAGCATGGGTTTATTCAAAAAGGGTATTCTGAAGCATTGAAGAGGTTCGGCAGCACGCAGGTAACATCTCTGATGGCGTCCATCTGCCGACTTGGTAGTATAAAAAAAAGGAATGAGCTCTTCGCTGTGGTCCGTCTCCTCACTGTTCGCGCGCGCGGTTCTCTCTGTCATTATGTAGTAGAAACGTAGAGAGTTTATTTACCGGAGTTATTTCCGTTGTTATACAAATTACTTCAATATCGAGCAGTTGTATTTTTGTTGCTTTTTGTACCGAGAGCGTTTCCCAAAGTGTGAGAGTGCGTTATTAGTCCGCAGTCCGGCAGCGCGGGATAGGTTTTCACAATTTTCTGTCCAGCTAGCACAATGGCGGACGTCATTTCTATGATTAATAGCGCAGGCTCCTCCACTATGTAGCTATCAATAGATAGTTATACATTCGATGGCGCGGCGGGCGGAGGTCTAAAGCAGAAAATTGCAGATTTGATTCTCGCCCAATAAATTTGTACGATGATCATGTAATTTTTTCGCTTGGAATCATTTTCATGAAGAACCAGTTAAATTCTCATCATTTTGTACAACGTAGTTTAACTTTAAATTGTTTAACTCCTATGTAAATACGTAAGTAATTCCCGTTGTACAAAATGAATAATACAATGTATCTTATAAGATTATGTAATTGACGAATATTTACTACACATTTTGAATACACATTTATTACTCATTTTAGATATGAATTTTAACTTGGTATATAAACGTGGAGCCTTAAAAACCTTTAAAACCTTTGATTTGCAACAAAGCATCGGCAACTGCAGGTTATGTTAAAAATTACGTAAAATAGCCATTGTGATCGCCACAAAAGCTTATGTGAATACTAAAAAGGTTGGTTAGGCCTAAAAACGTGGATTTCGACTCCCCCCACCAGGGGATGGGGAGGGGGGGGGGGGGAGTTGCACTATCCCCCGGCGGCACTTGACGACCGCGACGCTAGAATATTAATGCTCGCGTTTAATTTAATATTTTTGGTTATTGATTTTTATGGCAGAACTACGGTACAAGGTGTTGTACCTACTCGTAATAACTCTATTTCTCCACTTACATGAGCGCCAAATTGGCAATCGGTGATCAACCGCCAAACCTTTCTTAAGTACCCCCATTATTTATTTATCTTATATTTGAAATAATTAATTTATTTTTGTTCATTCAGAAGAATTATACAAAGCCGCACATTTTATAGTATTGGTACATAGAAATACAAATATTGGTACCTTATAAGTAACATTACACTGACTGTTAAGGCTAAGTAAAAATATACAGTATTAATTTCTAATACTTCACATAACTATTACTTATTTATTTAAACCATTGAGAGGTAGGGCATAAGGACGTTGCAAACAATGTTTTTTTCCTGTAAGTAGGAACAATTTCAAAATAAATAAAACACGATAAAAAAGTGTCAGTTTATCATTTTAAAATATATTTTATATCTATCAAATAAATAAATAAATAATGCTGGACAATTCACACAGCAACATCTACCCCCGTGGTAAGCTCGAGGTTTGTGTTGTCTGATAAACTTAATATAATATACATACCTACATAGATATAGGTATATTTTTTATTAAACATAATATATATAACATCCAGACACTCAGAACAAATATCAGCAGATCGTACAAATTTTTGTTCCGAGACGGGAATCGAACCCGCAACCTCCTGCGGCGCAAGCAGACCTTCGCCCGCCTTGCAACAGAGGTCATCCAAACATCAAATCTATCAAAATAATAAGTATACAAATAGTAATAAATATTTTATGTAAGTAGATATTAACTTCAATTATAAAATTATTAGTGTTTAATATATATCTGTATTGTAATATATTCATATTCTATTCTTCGTAATTTATGTATTTATAATATATTATATATTCTTATAATATATTTTTCTATGTTCTTCTATGTAATCTCTTTTTAACACCACTGTCTATATATTTATAACTGTCCAGTCCATACATAGGTTGCCTGGAAGAAATCGCTCACAGCGATAAGGCCGCCCATTGTACTCCAAATGTTTTAGTTTTAAGTGTGTATTGTGTGTTTTTGTTTCGTGGTGTGCAATAAAGTATTTTCTATCTATCTATCTATCTAAGCTTTTATTGAATCCGAATATATATTACCGAATAGAATTAACCTCCAATAACTTCTAACAAATTGACACCTCTAGCTAGAGCGAGACAAAAGGGGTAACTCCAAATTTTACAAATTTTGCGCGCCAATGTTTAGCTGTGTTTATGAGGGGGTGGCAGGCCTTCATAGTGCCGAAAGGGGGCAGCAGGGCCGAAAGGATAAGGAGAAACTGACCGAAACCCCCAACACTTAGATATATTTGTGCGATGCGGGCGAAGATAAGTATCCGTACGTGTGTGTGGGTAAAATGAAAGGCGAAATCTCTAGTGACGATGTTTAGAACGCTTTGTAAAATAATGAGGGTAGACGCTTAGTTTGTAGGTGGAGCGAGAGGGTGAATTCTGGAGGGATATTTGGAAAACTAATTAATACGTAGTTTTGAATTTCGCTCGGATGTAGCCAAAAGCTTATTTTAAACAACTGAGTTTAACAGTAAAGTCTTTATAGATAAAGCGGCTTCGTGTTATTATATTTTCCCGCTGTAAAAAGTATGCCCTTTTCCGGGTTCTAAACGACCTTACCACCAATTTTCAGTTAAACCGAATCAGCCATTATTGAGTTAAAAAAATAGTGTAACTAACACGACTTTATTGTATATATGTATATATATTAAATAGATGACAATAGAACAATCAGTTCTTATTGTTCGATTACGATACACATTTTCAAACTGTTTAAATAAAAACCATTTTTATTTACTCAATTGAATAAATAGATTTTTATAAAATTCGTTAACCAGGCATCGCTGTCTCTTTATAATAGCGCCTACGTAGATTTTTTATTAAATACTAACTGACCCGCCCGCGGCTTCGCCCACTTCGCAATTTTATAACTCAAGAACGTTTAGCTTTTGCTTTTAAAATAGTCGATGTACCTTTTAAATCTTTCCCAGGTAAAAAAATGGAAATAAAACATGCAAAGATATATAGATATGTAGGACAAAACAAACCGTATCTACGGTTCGAGAAGATTCTCGAATATTCTGGAATTATAGTCATATAGTTAACTTTGACTTACAGCAACCTGTTAATCTCGTGCCTAGCGCCTTGGGTAAACTTAGGTCTAGAATAAAACGTAGATAATACGTTCTTTGAGCATTGTACGTACCTACGTCCAACAGTGAACATATAAGGCGATGTGGTCGCTAAGCGACAAAGTCCTTTCCTTGTTGGTGTATAAAAAAAATGAACATTTTGATGATGATCATTATATTTTCTTACAAAATATTAATTTCTAGGCCGAGCCGTTAGAATGTTTACGCCCGCCCGTTCTTTAGTACGGTCGGCCATTCGTCGGTGACACGCCAATTTAATATTCTATTTTATTCCGACGATAAGATTAAAGTATGTAATTTCTTGTGTCCCGAATTCGAGGGAGCTTTATGGCGTAGAAACAATAGGGGTGCTACCAGTTGTTACCATTTTAGATGCCAAAGATGATGGAATAATTTTATATAACGAAAATCGTATCTCAATACGAAAAACTAACGCCTTATAGTATATTATAGTATATATCAATAGTGTGTTTGTGAAAATAAATAAATAAATATTTTTATTGTTTGTCTGGCCGTTTGTCTGTACTTGTAGGTTTCGAGTTTATTAATAGATACACAAATCTATATCATCATTGAGAGTTAGAAGTCAATATACTTAGTCAAGCTGAAAAATGATTCATTTATTTTATAAGGCGGAAATCGGACCCGCAACCTCCAGGCTGACTTGCAGGCTGACTTTCGCCCGCTGCGCTTCGCTGACATGCTGTTCTAGATATGATTATAATGAAGCTGTTGTAGAAATAGCGTATTGGGACAGCCCTGTCATCAATTGCTGTAAGAAGGAACGCCCCGCCGGCCGCAAACGGCAGCCCTATAAAACCCTCCTTTTGGAACCCGCACCCACACTAAGAAAACGACTTACATGGACTTATCGGAACAAATTTTCATGCGTACGAAACTCGTGACTCGCTTGAAAATTTACCAGTGACCGTAATTGAATGCTCAAACTTATCTCAATATACGTGTGTAGACTGAATGGTAAAACTGTTCTTTTAAATATGAATTAAAACATAAAAGTATACGAACAAGGAAGCGTTTATTTCTCATTATAATAAATACTTAAACGCGTAAATATGAATTTTCTGTGGGAACCTTTGACATTAAAAAATAACGTTGATATCATTTTTTCCAAACGGATTCAGAATCTATTAGACCAGGGTTTTTAATTTTTTACAAGGAAAAAAATAGTAGTAGAATGAAACCCATTAGAAAAGGAGGGGAATATGATAAAAATGAAAGGAAAAATAAATTACGGTCGATCTGAGTTCGGGAAGTGGGAGGGGGTGGGCTTTTAAGGGGAGAAAATGGTTTATCTCGATTTGCGGTGAAACTACAAGTCCTATGAAAAAAAGTTATATGGCAAAGTTGTAGGTAATAAAACGATCTACAACTTTTAATTCACAACTTTTTTACATAACGTCAAAATGTATGTGAAAAATTCAAATAACTAAGTTTTTGGTTTTTTATTTCTATCTTTTTCAAAAACATTTTATTTTCTACGAAATTTGGTGAAAACTTACCTATTTATGTTCTAAATCCACTATAATTTATTTGATTAAAAATATTAATTTTTACACCTTATTTTGACTTAATTACTAAAAAAATAGACCAATTTTCAATCGAAAATTCACGTGTCAAAATATTAGCTTTTTTATAAAAATCGGTATGCTGTTTGTTCATTAAAATCTCTATTTTCTGATGGTTAAGAAAAATATATACATTACTATAGTAAATTATCTCAGAAAATGCAAAACACCGAAACAAAATTTGTATCATTATGTACAATTGCATCATAAAAATGTGATTTTTGCAATTTTTATTTCATATAATTGTTTATAATCCGACTTATTGCACATTATACAAACAGATTATTATATAATAATTATTATTATATAGTCTGAAAAGACAAAATCATATTTTTATGATGCAATTGTACCTAATGATACAAATTTTTGTTTCGGTTTTGTGCATTTTCTGAGAATATTTACTATCGTAATGTATATATTTTTTTTAATTATCAGAAAATAGAGATTTCAATGAACATAAAGCATAACGATTTTTATAAAAAAGCTAATATTTTGACACGTGAATTTTCGATTGAAAATTAGTCTATATTTTTGAAAATTAAGTCAAAATAAGGTGAAAACAATAATATTTTCAATCAAATAAATCACAGTGTATTTGGGACATAAATAGGTAAGTTTTCACCAAATTTCGTAGAAAAATAACAATTTTTGAAAAAGATAAATAAAAAAAACCAAAAACTTGGTTATTTGAATTTTTCACATAAGTTTTGAGGTTATGTAAAAAAGTTGTGAATTAAAAGTTGTAGATCGTTAAATTACCTACAACTTTGCCATATAACTTTTTTTCATAGGACTTGTAATTTCACCGCAAATCGAGATAAACCATTTTCTCCCCATAAAAGCCCACCCCCTCCCACTTCCCGAACTCAGATCGACCGTAATTTATTTTTCCTTTCATTTTTATCATATTCCCCTCCTTTTCTAATGGGTTTCATTCTACTACTATTTTTTTCCTTATTTGACCATTTTTGAAGCTAACTGCACTGGTCTATATAGTTTACGCCCCCTTCAGAACATTACAAACTTAACTTCGGTATTGTAAAATTTATGAATAAAAACAAAATTATAATTTAGAAGTACAGAAAATAATATCTAATCAAGAATTTATTTATTGTACCTATATTTGATGGTTTGTATTGTAATTTATTAGATGGCTAAAATGTCGTGCTTACTCTATCTGGGCCAAAATAAAGTCTTAATCCTCGTAACTATTCTAACTACAAAATAACATGTGAATAGGTAAATAGCAAATCAAAAAAATATATCTTGGTAGGTGCCGTTAAAGATAGAAAACAGATTTAGCAAACAAATCTTTACCTTGCGAAGTTTTTAGATAGTTAGGTAAATATAAATGTTCCGCTATTAATAGTTATAACAATTCTAAGTTTCCGTCAGTAGTGCATAATTATATTTGATTATCATGTAAATTGAATACCTTTGGTCAAACCGGGATAATATTATCTGAATAATTTATTCCAACGTCTTGAATTCGTGTAAACTCTGACCCTTTTTCTCACGAGATTTTGGGCATTCATTCAAAACATGCGAGTATAACTAACTTTTGAATAAAATTAAGGAATTGGTCAATAGATATTACAATATCAATCGTTATAGAGTTCGGGACTTCTTAAAGAAACTTATCGTTTTGTTTTTTTCTACTTCTAATACTGAAATTATAAAGAAATTGATTGAATTAAGATACTTAACTTTACTTAAGCTTAACTTTATGTTTCTCTGTTTCCTATGTTTCGCTCGTTACAGTTGATGAAAATCCATAAGTTCTAGAATTGTTCATATTGAGATAAACGGGCAATCCACGAACCTTTTTACGTTGAATTTTCTGGTCAACAGTCTAGAACTGTGTCCACGGATTAGATTTATTAGCGTCAGAAGCTCACCCTTAGGTGGCATGATGTTTCAACCAAAATATTACATTATATATAATTTGGATATCATCCAGTGGATATACGACGGCTAAAATGATGATGATGTATAATTAACATCCCAAAAACGTGACGCGCCAAAACTAACCCTCGCCCCCACATTTCTTCCACCCTGGCCGGGTCAAGTCACCCTACTTAAGATCGATGAAGGGGTGTAGATTAGACTGCGATAAGGGTAGAAGGGTACCCTTTGTATTTCTCAGATGACTCGCCCAAACTTTGTGCGTTGTTTTGACGTGATTTATAATTAATTTGCTAGTTTCGGGCCCTAGTAACGAGGGTAGGGGAGAATTAATTTTGGCGAAACATGGCGCTTATATGTGAAATGGACAGATGGAAGTTTTAGTTTTAGCAGGCATATGGTGGGTATATATAGTTTCATTAAAATTGGAAGAAATATAGGTATATAAATTAATTCAGCGGGATTTCACACAGCAACAAATAGCCCCGTGACTAACCACTACTAGCTATATATACTTAATATACATACATAGATAGATATTTTTACTAAACATACTTATATAACAAACACCCAAACACTCGGAACAAATATTTCAAGATCATACAAATTTCTGTTCCAAGGCGGGAATCGAACCCGTAACGTCACAGGTTCAGGACCTTCTTTGATTTCAAAGAAGTATTTATTCTCTAATTTTCTATGTAGAAGAAATTGTTACAATTTATTATTTAGTTAAAATATCTTTTTCTTATATACCTACACATAATAATTGCAACAAACAATTTTAGTTTCACGTAAGAATAAAATTATAATTTGCTTGTACTGCGTTCAAGTCTCCGGGGGAAATGTTACAAAATAACTGTTTACTGTGAACGGGTTAAAATTAAACGTGTAAATATGTTGGTAATGAGCTGTCGGTATTTCGTGTTTGTTTTAAACATTTCTATTTACTCTCTAATATAGTTTCTCTTTGACGTCATATATAGGGAAGAATTCTGAAACCTATATTTTTATTTTATGAAGCATAAACATCCACTGCTATGACTTAAGGTTTTATTAACCACACCGCGCTGGCTAAGTGCGAGTCGGGGAATGACACAATGTTCAAACTCTTCTAAGCTAGCAGAAGTTGCCGGGTTCCTCACTATATTTGTCTTTATCGTTAGAACACAATGTTTTTACAGCACACTTATATTTTTCAAGAAAATTCTAGAAGCGAAATTAAAGAAATTCGGCGGGTTTGAAGCTTCGACCATAGGAAAGAAGTGTGCTCCCACTAAGCCAACATGGCTTTTATTACAAGGCTTTTTTATTATAATATAATATTATAGATGTATTATTTCTGTAATAAACATCATTTTATCTTGCAATTGAAAACAAGCTCTCATTCTATTAAAGCTTGTATCTTTGTTCATTTCAAAATCCTTTGTCTCATTCTACAATTCACTAAAGAGCGAGATAGCGTTCCTACGTTAATTATGAGAACCATTCATCTCAGGTGCATTGTCTTATGATTTCTATGAGACCGGCCATTTCCATATTCTGTAAGATTTTTGAGTATTACGAACAAAATTTTTATTATAATATTACATTACTCTTTATGTAACTACTATGTTAGTTATTAACCCTTTAGTTTTTTTTTCTAATAAAACGAGGTTTATTTTGAAGAAAAAAAAACTTAGATAAAACTTAAGTAATTCTATTTGTATAAAGAGCTTTTATTATATATTTATAATGTTAATTATCTTAGTAAAATAGTTACAAAAATATAAATTGAAATGTAAAACATAAAAAACTTTTAACGGTAACAAAAATGTAAATTGAAATGTAAAACATAAAATATTTTTCTCAAATACCTTAAAAATGTGTTTTATTTAACAACTTAGGATAGGATCTCTACTCAAAGAACAAAATTCATCCTCAAGAATTTCATTATCAGGCATCATTAAACGCTTCTTAAGCAATGATTAATGTATAGTATATGAATGTAAGCTGAAACTGAAACTAAAATTTCAAGAATAACATTCACTAGAGTAACTTATGTCATAACTAAGTAAAACAACGATAGCATTCTGATAATAAGGCTTTTGTCTTAGAGTAACTAACTGGCCACACCCACATTTTGTAGACAATAACATTGTGTAGGACTAGCCAGTAGCAACTCAAGATGTATATGTTGCCAGGTAAATAGCGGATACCTTTGTTCTATTTAGGAAGACTGTTGCGCTAGGTTTTGATTGTTTTATATGGATTTTCCTGCAGGAATGAGAAACTTTGCCTTCCAATAAGCACGGAATAAGCTTTTATGAATTCGGTTAGGTTAGTTAATTTGAGAATACCTAGTCCCTGAGATTAATTATTTCAATACAATCATACAAAATAATCTGATTTGTATCTATTGAATTATTAGATCACATATCTGTAAATGTACAATGTTACTGTGTGGTTTATTCTTATTACAGATGAAAATAACACAATATGCTCTTCATTGTTTACTATATTTTTATTTAGTAGATACATAAAGTTATTTATTCCCTTTTAGGGTTAAAAATTGTTATTATCAAGTTTAATAGTCTGACAAGACACCTTCTGTCTAGTGGAGAAAAGGGTTGCAATTCACTGCCGATGCTCGTTTGTTTTAACTGAAATTAGTCGTTCCCTCCGCAGTACAATTAGATTTCCCGAGGTAACCATTTCTAATTTAATGCTATAGCTGTATTTATGAGTGTTCTGTTCGTACTTCGGCTTATGATGGTAGGTTCTATGCGTCGGAGAACTTTTGTCCCAAAGAATCTTATGGTTACTTAAGTAGTCATCATCATCATAATCAGCCAGTTAACAACCACTGCTGGATAAAAAAACCTTACCCGGTACGCAAATTTGTTCGGTCTTTTGCGAATCACAACCACTACCTAGAAAATACTAGTACTTACTGGCTGTTAAATGGTTTAAAATTAAACTTTATGTTATTTTTGTTATAAAATAACATAGATGTGTCACAAACTACTCAGTTAAAAACAATTTTCATTTGCAAATATCCAAAAACTATTTCGCAATGCTGTTTACTAAAATAACGCTACACAATACCCATAACATACCTAAAAATCCTATCCCCAATTAATTCCGCCCCCAAACTACCCCCAAAAACTCATCGAACCTTTGACAGCGGCGAATAACTCTAAATAGTGCAGTTGATTACTAACTCGAAGTCAAGCAATTAAAACTTCTTTGTGTGGTCCCCCGGGGTCTAGGGGTAGGTAGGGGTGGAGGGGGGGTCCACTTGACTCAGCATAATTGGAAAACTTTCCCCACGAAGCGCCAGCTAGATGATAAAGGTTACTGGTTACTTGTTTGGACGACATTTTAGCGTTTATCCCTTCCATAGCTCCATAATATGGAAAGGATACGTTATTTGTGTAACAATCCACGGTTTTATAGCTGCAATATGTAAGGGAACGTTTAGTATCTGATATAAACCAATCTTTACTTGTATGTATTTGCATGTGCAATTAGAGTCTATTAAACAATCACGCATTTTCCAATTTTATCCTTTATCCGAAACTCAAAATACTGTTTTTTTAATAAGTGATACCTACCTATAAAAACGTGAGTTTTACATTTCATAAATATATCACGGTTTTATGTACAACTTATACTTAAGCTTGTAATCAGCAAATAATATGGTAATTTGAATAAGCATAAGCGACAGAGACATAGAGATAAATAAAAAAAATAATCTATTCACATTTGTTTACCTCTCAACCCGGACAACATTTAGCCAACATTCGGCACTTAAGGGAAGCAATAAATAAGGCCTTGGCAAATCTTTTGTACTATCACATAGCTACTCGAACAATTGTTCAAAACTTCCGCAACCATTTGCAAATAGCAAGGGGTCAGGGGGGTCACAGATGGCCGAAGGGGTTCGAGGCCTTCTTAATTTCTCTGAATCTTGCCCCCTTGGTCATTAATCGTGAGGGTAGGGGTCAGTGACACCGAATTAAGATGAGAAGGGTTCTTCCTTCCTGAGGTTCTCACATATTAGATTTGATCTTTTGTATGGTCGCATTAATTCAGTTTGTAATCTTGGTAATTCTGTTGATCTCAGTTTGGCCTGCACCTTTAACCTGTGATGTACGTTAGTGGGGCTTATTGCGATAGTGACAAGATAGTTATGATAACCTCAAGAGGAAAATGAAATGTTGTGTTAGTGAATTGCATATAATATTTGTAATATTTTGTATGAAATTGCGCTTATGTTAGCGTTGCAAAAATATCTTGCGGTAAGTTATAGCACAGCACATTTCCACCGCACCCGTCTACGGTTTCGCCTGCTTTATTCCCATGTTTTCTTACCTTTTAAACCTTCCCGAGGCTACTGCAACTATTTTAAAACCGCATACGCATAAGCACTTAAACCGGTCCAATATTTTAGTTATAAAATTACAATTACAGCTTAGACAAGATCATCTGACTATCTTATTAGTGGACGTCCGATACTGCATTTTCCATCCGTGGTCCACTCAAAAACTTTTTGGCCCCATCGGCCAAAAAGAACGGATACGTTCTCCTCGCTAAATCGCTATATGGCCACCTCATTGCCACTTCAACGAGCTAGAACTAATCCGTATAGTCTAAACCTATTCAAAATGAGTTCAATCCACTCTAAAATCCACATTTCCCAGCTGTATAAAACCTAGTCGTATTATCAAAGTTCTAGCCACATAAACTTCAGATTATGTAACAAAGTTGGCACATAATGTACGAGATAAATAATGTACGCTGCTATCGTCGAGCCATCCAACTTTATGAATTACTTTCTCAGATAGCCGAGGGTGGTTTACAGTGGTCGCAATCTCAGCCCGGACGGTTACGCAATCGTATAAATAATATGACGTTGATAAAATTAAAATAAAATGATTTTGAAATAAAATTTTGACTAAATAGATTCATTGAGTAATAAATATAATTAGGTTATCATCACTCCTATTGACACTCAGTGACCTGAAGTGTGTCTTGGCCTCCGATACAAGTTTCCCTTCAGCTCTATCCTGAGCTCTTTCCCTCCAATTGATGACTGGAGCTTACGCAGAACCGCTTAACTACATCATAATGGTTAAGGAACCTAAATCATTCAGTTTCGCAAAACGGCCTACAAGACTAACTTAAAACTATTTCCATCAAGTTAATTTGATGCAATTTTGAAGAAGAAATTAAATATAAAAATATCAAAACAATTTTCAAATAAAAAATCTTAGGGAATATTGCATTCACGAAAATACTGAATGTAAAATAGCCTTGTATATATATTAAAAAAATATTTATAAAAAATTAAATACCTCATTAAAACGCGGACACTGTAGATCGCATGTGCCCACAAAGGCACACAACTATCGCAACTTCACTTGCGCGTCCCTTGCGCCAGTCCTTCGGGCACAGCTCCGCTTCTTGCAGCGAAATTATCACTGAACTAGCTGCCATCTTATTTTAGCTGTTTCTCTTGAAACATATTTTTTATTAACCATGATTCCAATTTATATTTTAATTTCATGTACCTATCCTATTTCATTGACTTGCCCAAGTGATTGCGCATTTCTTTATATGTTCTTTTCTACATATTTGCCTAACCGTTTTATCCCAGTGCGTGAGACATCATCAGGTCTGATTACGAACCGCCGGTCCGCAGAACTTAATTTTGGGAGGAATTAATAACTAAAGACTATTTTATTTCCAATTAAGTGTTTGGTAGATAATAAATAATACCTTAGCAAATCAACTGAAAATTTTATCAACAGTCTTTTTTGAATACCAACGATAATACCAAATTTTTTCACAACACGTTTTTCCTATAGGTAAAATAGTACCTATATAAAATCGTCTTTCTTTTAGATGAAAAAATTAAGCTAGCTGTGCCCTAACATAGTAGTTACAATCTTGTTTCGATCGTAACAAAGTTGTGACGGCTCTCCACGCCGCGAACACTGCTTGTTTTCTTACACCATCAGAGTTTTCCAACTCATTTGCATTCAAAGCAGATAGTGTTGATTCCCTGATATCGTAGCGTACCTTTGTGGGTTCTATGTAGTCTAGAAAGTTCTAGTTCCGCCGTGCCAGCAGTGTTGCCAACTGCAGAAAAGTTGGCGTAATGTTGCGGCAAAAAGCGTGCACGGTAGGTTTAACAATTACCTAAGCAGGTTTCAAACTGCAAAGTTTCGAGTTGCGCTTTGAGCGTTTAGTTATATTGTTTAAATTATGTTTTAAATACGCTCTGGATTGGATGCGCTGTGTTAGTTTGTAGTGAATTCTAAACCGCGGAGTTTTATCTTTCAGAGTACCTGGAATCATTCTTCCGTAGATGGGTATTAACAGAGTTACCGAAGTTGTTACATTCTAGTAAATAATAAATAAATAAATATTGCTGGACAATTTACACAACGACATCTAGCACCGTGGTAAGCTCGAAGCTTGTGTTATGGATGCTAGATTTCGGATATACTTAATATAATATACATACATAGATAGATATTTTTTTATTATACATATAAATCATGCTCTACCACCATTTCTATTGTGATCCATGTTGCCTAAGTACAAAACATAAATATATCATAACTTTAAATTAATATAATCATTACGATCTCTGTGACGCAGGAGGTTGCGGGTTCGTTTCCAGCCTCGGAACAAAAATTTGTAACTACATATATTTTATGTAAATTATATTAGGTATATCAGAAGTCTAGCACCCGTAACACAAGCTTTGAGCTAACCACGGGACTAGATGTTGCTGTATGAATTGTCCAGCAATATTTATTCATATATGTAGTTAAATCCTGTGACTAGTAAACGCTGAGCGATTGTAAAACATGCTTCAATCCTTGGGAGGTATTTCGACAGTGAGTTATGGCAATGGACACATCGTGGCGCGCTCCAACATTAGCTAAGGACCATTAAAACTGTCCAGAACATGTTTTCAATTACAGGAGGCTCGCGAGATATTTGCCCCGGGTAGGGCTGGCATTGCAGACTAATAAAATTGGGAAAAATAACGGTATAATTTGTCGATTTAAAAAATTGTGAAATGGAATATCGGAATAAAAGATTTACAGAATTTCTAGAAAATGTAATACGATTAGATAATCAACATTTTTCCAAAAATCTACATTTATACGCTATTCAGTTTTGAATCAAGTGGGAGAACTTCAAGATCTCATTTATTTTATGGTTTAAATATTATAGAAATGCCACTCGCGTGTAATCAATAAAAATAAAATATATAATCTCAATAAATTCAGCCAGCAAAATTAATACAACACAATTACTAATTCCGAGATAAAATACACTTTTCTGTAGCGCCCAGCAAAGCACGTCTACTAGTTTGGCCTCCTTTCGAAGCATTATCAGGATCATGCTACGTCACACACACTGTAGATAGTTAAAGAAAAACTTTATTGTACCTACACTTTTATATCGTTGTATTTTTATACTTATAAATCTCTGAAATATCATAGACCCCGCACGAATTGATTTAAATCAATGCAAACAATTCTGTGGAAGAGCGACCAGTGTTATATACCTACTCGAAGTGACTAGTAACGCGCGTCAGCCCTAACAGCAGCGGGGCGTTCGCGTGCCTCTGCCATTCCACCTCGCGCCATTCAGCCATTCACCTACAATCCACTCCCACCTTAGCAAGATCACGAATTGAACGATATCCATACTCTCTTCCCTTGGGTTACTGTTATAGTGTCAGTTGTCAAGAGGCTATCAAGAAAAGAAAATAACTGACAATGTGACAATGGAAACTGTTAAATGTTGTATAGAATAAGCACTCGTATTTACATACCCACTGCACGACTTATCATATACCTACATCTCTTGACAAGAGAGATATGGATTTACTAATTCGATACACTGGCACATTGCGAATTCCGCACTCCTCCTTCAAACTCTTTAAAACACCTTTAATGTAATTTATTTTGTATATTTATTTATTTATTTGTAGGTTTCCTATAATTATATTAAACTGTATTAATATATAAATAAGATAAGCTGTGTCGTTGATTAGTTCATTTTGCAAGCTACTAGTGTCAGTATCATGTAAGCTAATATTATAGATAGAGATATTTAGAGATAATATTATACTATTTGTTCATGAAAATAAATAAACATTCGTAACTAGACTAAAATATCACCAAAATATCCACCCAGTTTTGTAAAGCGAATTCCAAATTCAAACACGCTCTTTTGTTTCGCTGAGTTAGTATCTACGAGTAGATTATCTTTCAACATTGCTACACGTTTCTATTCTAGTCGAACGTATTCTGACTTGCGGTATTCATTAGCTGCCTAATACGTGTTACTTTATCCTAATCTTCCAACGAAACGACCGGGATGCTTTCCTAAACCAAGCTTTATATTTCAAGCGGTATGGCTCAAAATTGCTTGGAACTGTATAATAATTTAAAGTCGATTTGACAACTCGGGACCAAGTATTCGCCACATTGTTTCGCATTCAGCATAATAAAAGGGTAATTTTGAAAATAGCCGTGTAGTGGTTGCGGCCAGTCTAGAAACATGCTTGTTTACTATGGATAATCCAGTATTTACAGAACTTAAGTTCTTATTAGACAGAAACTATACCTATTTCTAGAAGAAATCACATAGTTTGTGTAATTGGAAGAAATGTTCAGATCGATTTCTATAACTATTATATAATACTCTCGGTTGTCTAGCTAATATTTGCTAGATCAAGTGTAGACAAAGTAAATAGTTTTAATACAATCGATAGATACCTTAGATGATTTATATATATTACGAGGAAGACTATATTAAATGTTTGTTTAACGTATGACTAGCTGAGCAAAACGACAGAATAGCATCTTTAATTTGGCCCTTAGTTAAGTCAGCCGTATTCACACAATTCATCTCTTATCTAAATACATATAATTGTATATGTATATAAATTTCAATAGAGCTACATAGATAAAACAGCAAGTCGAAAGATAAGCATGAAGCGGGTCGAAAGGAGTCCGTAATGATTCCGGTCTGCAATTACGAGGGATGCGTGCGGCCGATCTTAGGGTGGGGTGGGTATTGTACAGACATAAAACTCAATGCGAATCTATATATCTCTATATTTTTCGCAACCGATCTCAACTCTTTCAAACGAAAGTCAAAAATACCAAAAAACATCCCATCATCCAACCATCCATATTCGGGAGCTGAAAATATTGTGATATAAAATAAGCAAGGCTTTGTATACCAGAAGATTTAAGCAGTGTCAATTTAAGTACTGAACCAACTAACTGCAGTTACCCACCCGCTTGGTTATCTGTGTACTGTGCAAATTTATTGTGATCACCAATCCGCTTGCAAAGCGAGGTGAATACCCAACACCACAATTTTATATTAGGAAGACCTGTTCCTTTGTAAAGATGATGATGATGATTATTTCATACCGTAAAACACTCCAACATTGCCCACATTTTTCGAATAATTACAATTTTTGTTATTTTTTTGTATGGGGACACAAGTATTTTCTATTCGCATCTGCAACTATAGGATATTTTGCATGTATTATTTTATTAGATTTTGTTATTCGTCAATATTAAATCAAGTATTTTATTATTTTTAAAGGCGGGCAATGTTATCTCGACTTATTGCCAACATTGCCCACGTTGATTTTTGACGCAAATATCTCCTCTCCGGCCTCTAATCAGCTGACAGCAAAACCTGTAGAAGAATTATGACTAAAACTGGCCATTACTTTAAAACTAAAGCGAATCCATGACAGGTTTCCTACCAAAATCCATGTTAGGCTAGTTGGGCAAAATTACCCTGACCTTGTTAGCATTTTCCATACAATTCGCTTTTCGCCTTTAGTAAAGTGATAGGGTTGGTACATCTCAGTAAACTGTTCTTGACTTTTTATTTCTTTTTATGTTAATAAAAAAACAAGATTATCTTCTATTGAATTATTTAAAAAACTTTCAAGTAACATGTTTGATTCAACAGATTCACATGCAAGTATTAACATTTATTCCGTGTTATTTTTAATACATTCTGGTTCCAATCTTTCGTCTTGACTTTCTTTGACGAATTCGAGATTTGTTCTTGCTTTTAAGAAATAATAAAAATAAATTATCTAAATAATCAAGATAATAATAATTAGCAAAAAAAAAAAAAACTCGGATGTGTCAACCCTAAGCTTATTTTGACTGCGGGCAATGTTGTCAATAGTAGATCGCAAAAATACTAGATAACTTTGCCCACCTTTATAACTTTAGTTATACAAGAGCTGCATCAGTGACAATAACGGTATAATAATACCTTAAGTTTTTTGTACAACATAATATAAATTAAACTCATCTGTGTTTTCTTCATCACGCACAATCCACTTTTGAATTTTCACCAAAATTTGCCCGCAAAAATACACTCTGTCTTTGACGAGTTCCAACAAGTTACTGAGTGACGTTAGCGTTACATCCAATAGACAGTGGTGCTAAACACAAAACCTATTTTCTACCAAAGTCAATAAATGTTACCATAGTATTCAGATATTTTTGCTATTAAAAGTTTTGCTTAAAAATTGGTCTTCGGGCAAAATTACCCTCGGTGGCAATGTTGGAGTGTTTTACGGTATCATTATCGCTTAAATTATCCAACTCTGTACAGTCCGCAAGGGCCGCCCTTAGGGGGCGCTAGATAAAGCGACGTTATTACGCCAAAGGCTCGCAATTTCTTCAATGCTTGGGATTTTGAAGTTAAAGGGTGGTCTTGTCTTGTTTTCGCGAATTAATTTCACTGAACATAGGGGTAGATAGGGGTTGTACGGCCTTCTCTTTCTATTAGTGTTTTGTCTCGTTTTTGCAAACAAAATGGAGGAGTGAATTATAAATTGCTTGGATTGCAAAGGTTTGTGGTGATCTTAACTTGTCTTAGATGATTTTCCTGGAATGGTTTATAATTTTATTCCTATGTTTCTGCAGATTTCACCTTTGTATTATGTAGATATGTTTTGGGTTCAAATAATAAAATATATTTTTGTTCATCACGGCAAAGAAATATCCTCGTATACAAAAATTTAAAGGCAAAGATATTTGACGACCTGTGCGCTGTGCCGCAGAGGGCGAAGATCTGCCTGCGACGCAAGGAAGTTATGGGCTCGATTCCACAAAAATTTGCAAAAATCTCCAGATTTTTGTTTCGGTTGTCTGGGTGTTCTATATGTAGGTATAGTAAAAAATATATATAATATATTAAGTATATCAGAAATCAAGACACAAACTTCGAGCTTACCACGGGGTAAGATATTGCTGTGTCAACTGTCCAACATTTTATTCTTAAACAAAATATCAATCTGATGCTGTTACTGATGATGGCTGACGCTGCAGGCGACAGAGTAGTGCATCTTTTGATCTCAGATCGTCTCGGTTCACTGGTTGCGCCGCAATGAAGCGGAGAGGCGCGTCATCTGTACCCACTGTATTCTTTACGTTATACTCATTGCTATACATTAACTGATTCATATTTTTACGGTTTTAAACAATATTTGAACATGAATCGTTCAGCATCACCTATTTGCGCTCCCACTGCTGGGACACAGGGACTTTTCTCTGAGTCTCAAGGTGAATGATGACACATGTAATTCAAAATTTTCAAAGTTCTAAAAACAAGCCGATTTCCTCATGTTTTTTGCCTTCACCATTAGAGCACGTGTTTTTAAAATGCACATATTTATTAATGATAAACAAAACATTAATGAATTTATAGTAGGTAGGTATTACAAATTTACTTATTATAATAGATACCTTGACCTGTAATTTCTTTACCAAAAAAAATAGTCTTTGAGTCTTTGACCCTTTAGTTGGTGATTGCAGTATATTGGCAGTCTTGCTTGTGACTAGAGATAAAAATAATGTAGTTAGAGTTAGACACATATTTGAGATACTCGCACGCTGTCTCGAACACTGATTGATTTCATATTGCTTCAGTCGTTTACGTTATTTCCTCTCCGCTGATAACCAATCAGTTGTATCTATTTCTCTAGTAACTGTTGCAAGTTTATCAACCGGAGTTTATAGGCCTGTTTCATCGATTACAAATAAAGCCTTAGATAGTTATCTAAAAGATATCGCAACCAAAATTTGTAGTTAATCTGGCAGATAAATTACAGAAAGGCTATCTGGCACTTAACCTGTAACCGATTTATTATTTTTGTGGTTGAAGATTATTTTAAAAAGTACCTAATGTATGAATGCTTTGTTTTGTTACTTTTTTAACTTTTGTTTAAATCCATTCAGTAGTTTTTAGTGATATTAGAATCATCTATCGATACCAACACCGGTATATTTTAACATTATTTGAAACAAATTAAAAGCTACTCTAGTTTTATTTAGCAAATAAACATATGTACTTACACTAGTTAATATTTAACGTAGGTACATAAGCTCTAACAAATACATTTAAATATTTGAAATGAAAAATCATACAATAAAATAAAAGGTTCAGATTCAATTGAAATATGAGATTTTTATTAAATTGGATAAAATGTTACTGTTTATTTGGTTTTGTTAAAAGTGGAAAAGCCGATTGTACATATTATGTATAAGTAGTTAAATTTACGCTTGTAAATATCTATATCGACAAAATAAATAAATACAATAGAAATTTTCCCAATTGTCTCAAAATGTATTGGTTTTTAGATTGTATTTTTTACAGACCACACATAATTTTTAAGGTAAGAATCTTGCCATTTTCTAATACATATAATCATGTATTTAAAAAAAATACAGCATAACATAAAAAAAAACATTAAAAGCCTAGAATCCGTTAGAAAGCACACTCGACTCAAAACAAGCACATCTAAATTCTAAACTAACGAAAGCGTCGGATCAATACGAGGGTGAAACTTAAATTTTGTCCCCCCAAGAAGCTGAGCGTCCAAATTCGTATGTTAATACGGCCCCCACCCCCACCCTTCTTGCACCCTCGTGGGGCCGAACTATTATAAAGGGTAGCACGAAAGTTAGATTAATGATGTTAGGAGCTGACCAACGTACAGAGCAAGGTGATTGTGGATTTATCCCGAATTCATCACCTTTATTTAGGCTGTAGGTTGGTAGCTGTACCTGGTTTCTGGTCAAAGAAGGTATTACTTCATCTTTGTTTAAGTTGGTGAACGTGGTAAGAATTTTCTAAGGATGCAGTTTAAACTGCATCCTTAGAATCTTAGAAAAAGAGACCTTAAGGTCTCTCTTCAATATTTTAGACACATATTGTGATGGCTCTCTTGCCGTCATCATTATAATATGTACATTCAAATTCATAATTTCAGTAGTAAAGGTTCCTTTACAATACAATAAATGTAATACACAAACAGTATCAAGAAAGGAGGAGACGGAGCGCGGTAAAATGCTCAACGCTCCTGAGCAAGACTGCTCATGTTGTGGTAGAAACGTCGAGAATGTTTTAACTCTTTTGTAAATACGTGAGTAATATCCATTATTACAAAATAAATATGTAGTACTCCTCACGAAAATTTTTAAAGTATATTCATAGCATCAATAAATTGAAAAATCTGTCCAAAATCCTCAACCACCAGCGTCCGTACGCTCCTATCGAGGTCCGCGGTAAAGTGTGGACGATCTAACTTCGCCTTACACACACACTCCCGCACACCCACACACACACACACGCAGCACATAATGTAACGCGACGCCGCGGGCTCTTTGGGATTAGATTCGTTAGATGCTTGGCTTTTAGATCTACTGTTTAGGTTATGAAATATTGTTTAGAGATAGTTTTATAACCTATGTTATAATTAGAGATGGTTTATAGATCGTTTTATAACCGATGTTGTAAATCAGTTGAATTAGCTTTTTCTACACGGAGAACGGGACTCTTTGTTGTAGAAAAGTACTGTCGAGTATCCGAAAATTATTGTAGGTTTAATTATTATTTAATTTTTATAATCCTTTCAGCAAAGACAATTATTTTTTTTACCGTGGAAACCATAATAATACGGGAAGTTAACGATGGAAAGCTACTAACTACGTCCTAGTTCCCTGGTACCTACGTACCAAAAGCACCTAAATCTGCCCAGTCTTTCTTTAAACGAACTGTGGCATTGATTTTTATATTTATGAAGATGATAATAAAGTAACAAAGAGAAGATACCAATAACTCAAAAATTAAATAGATTCATTTAACCCTATCTTTGAGATCGGCATTGAAGGGACGATCTAAGATCATTGTAAGAACTGGTTCAGAGATCAACGGTCAAGCCCTGCGACCCAAGGTTGCGCTCACGCATGTTAATATGGGAACGACATTGTGCCCGTGATCTCTCACGCTGACCGGTTATAGTTTAAATTTGAGATTAATTTATTCTATTTATATTAAAATCTGTGATTTGGATTTACTTTTTCTCACGCATTTTGCGTTTTTGGGGTTAAAGGTTTCGGTGAGTTCAGATTGCTATGGACTTTTGTGATGTAGTGTCGTGGAATTTTGTTCAAAAGTGCGCGCGCCTAGATTGTGATAAAGCACTCAATGATTTTTTGTCTAAAAAGTGTAGTGAGTGATACCGATTGAGATTAAAAATAATATTTGAAAAAATGCTGCCTATATATTTGCAGGAAGAGATAATTCTAAATAATACAATGAATTACGTAAGCATTTAATTTTGTATATTTCATACATTTTAAATATTTCACACAAACATGTTAATATTCCGAGACAAAGATTCAAATTATTAACTCGTCTCAGTGGTTTGCAGATAATTAGAGAATGTAACTAATTATGAACTAATTCTTGTATGATTTATAATAGTTTTTATTTCAATTAAAAAAAACATGCATTCATAATTTGAAGAATTAATATTGTCACTATAAATAATTTAACTTCAGATTAATTTAATAGGTCTCCGTAAATATTTGACATAAATCTTTAAATTTTTATTATAAAAAACTGGTAATATATGTATTTGACAAATTATCTGAGTAACATATTTATAAGAATACATATACCTACAGCAAAATATGCACACGCCCACATCTCAAGGGCTCACACACACATGGACGTTTCGTCCCAAACTTGCAGAGTCGACCCCTTCTAACACCCTTTCTATGCGATACGTTGAGGGTGTCTTGAATGGGCAAATAGTTCAATATTATCGCAAATGGTTTACTATTCTATAATGATTTCATAGGAACATTGTAAATCGTGTTAATTATTAGAATTCATTGAAATAAAGTCCTTAAAAATATTATTAGGTACAGTATGTTGTAATAGATCTTTCTGTTGGAGTCAGAAATTTAATATTAGGTATAAATGTTGGCAAACTACGAATGTCGGCACTCCGCACCTAAATCAATAATATGAACTATTTACATTGACACTTACAAAAATATTAAAGTTATAATCTGTCACCAGCAGGCCTAGCATGGCGTTTCTTCTCTAGGGTAGAATAGATAAAAATGACATTAGAAAGAAAGTTGTCTTCGTTAATGGGGGGTTTACACGGGTGACTAAAGCCGCACGATTTTTGCCGCGCGGCGTAAATCGACCATCTAAATGGCAATTCGGCTAAGTTGCAAGTGACTAAAGCCGCAAGTCCCAAAGTTGGGTAGCATCCGACTTTGGCCGCGCGGCAACCGGCCGCATGCGACTGGTGACTAAAATCGACCGTGTAAACGATCAGTTACAGGCGATCGCCCGCCGCATGAAGGTGTTTCGCGTATACATTACGTTTTCTTCTTTCCTTTTGTTTTTTCTTCTCTCTTTGTTCTTTAAGCAATTGTTAAATAATTAATTATTTCAATTCCGGCACAAACGGTTAGCTGCTCAACATTTTCGATGGAAATGACAAAGTCGCATGCGATTTTAGTAACCTGGTGAGGCAATTAGTGAAGCGACTCGCCGCACGGCGAAAATCGCCCCGTGTAAACCCCCCTTTTGGAAGCATTGGCGTTCGATTGAATGAACGGATAGAGATGCTTTCTATTCTACCGTAGAGATGAGTCTACTGCTGCGAACACGGCAATCAATTTACTCTATTTTTGACATTTGAGAAAGAAATGTTTTTCCGAAATTGTCTACACCACCCGAGGCCTAGACAAGGTTTCTAGCTATTTCTAGCTTGTCTACGAAGAAACTGTTGTCTAGGGTATGTTTCTCGAAACGGTGTGTTCGGGCAAAGGACAGATTGTGTAGACAAGAAACTGTCTTCTCTAGTCTAGAGTAGAATAGACAAGAAAACGCCATGCTAGGCCTGCAGATAGTAAAGTGCCAAGAATGCTGGCGGCATGGCCACTTTAAAATGACAATAATAATTCGCCAAAATAGATGCAAGCTTTTTTATCACCTGTGTACCTACTCAATAAGTGATAATGATGCCACTTTTTAGCAGACTTCAGCCTTAATCCACTTACTGCTAACATCCTTATGGTTGATATTTACCGGCAAGGAAAAAAGAGGTATTCCTGTCAAAAATTTCATCGGTTCTTAATAAGGATCATTTTATAGGACCCGTGTTATAACGTTAATTAATGTCAGACATATTAAGTGTCTACATGTCTAAGGGTTGTTTTCCACCTCATCTGTAGCGTAGATCTTTTGCGAAGTTGAATGCTATTTTGCACAGAATATTATATTATTATATATTTAGAATAGATTTTTATTTGATAGACCAAACATAATTAAGTCACACTGGTTGTATGACAATACTACAAATCTAGTTTTACGTTCAAATTCCGTATGAATCTCAATGTTACGATGCATAATTAAAACACTTTTGCACTTAATTTGTATGAGAATTACTAGCTATATTTTGCTTTGTTAGTAATTTCAGTATACATTACGAAGTTGTTCAATAAACCGCTCTGGAGACCAATTAATCTGTTTATCTCCCTTCAAAGTTATCGTTAATAGTTGTTCGTAGCTATTTTATTACTAATTGTACTTTATCTGCTAAAATAATAGAAAATTATACGTCTGTGTTTAACTCTATATAGGTATAAACACATGTTTATTTAACGGTCATCACGACCTCTTAGGCGCAGCGGGTGAAGGTACCTTTGTGACGCAAGAGGTTGCGGGTTCGATTCCCGCCTTAGAAAAATTGGTACCATCTGCAAATATTTGTTCGAAGTCTGGGTGTTATGTAAAATAAAATTTATTTAATTCGTGGGATAATTCTAAAGACTTTATTACCAACGAGATAATATAAAAAAAACTTGTTTGTTATTTCAGATTCTGAAATGCATCTTTGGATGTCGGGAAATGCATACAAGACGGTGGAGGCCATGCTACTAAATAAAACACACATGTGAAGTTCTCTACATCCTTTTAAGGTACACAATTCGTTTAAAAATTTAGAGTACACAGTAATTAGAATCGTAAACACCTCTATTTATGTTTCCACAGCTGGGCTGGGACACACAGACTTATTCACTTAAAAAAAAACACTAAAATTTAACTTTTAAGTTAAATTTTAGTGTTTTTTTTTCAACTTCTCTTGTACCTGTGTCTTTATTCTTCCCTATTATTATTACAGTTAAGTAAGTTATATAGTTCCGTCTGAGTTAAGGTTGAACAACTTGTAAAGTATATAATAGATACACTTATCACAAGTTGTTTTACAAATTACAAACTGCTCATATCCTAAGATCCCGCTATACAACGACCTTCACCGAGATGTATAATTAATGAGACATATTTTTTATGTTATTAAATATGCCAATAAATATATCCTATATGGGTTGCCTAACAAATTTCAGTCCAGAGTTTTTTTTATTAATAATTAAAAAAATAGCTGCAGTCTGTGGCTTGTGGGAAGCGTTTACGTTGGACCTGTCACGCGGCTCACGGATGACCCCCATGGCTCGAATGGTCCGGTATAATAAGGCTCACCGATGAGCCTTGTGGCCTGAATGGAAAAACTTGATCTTTCTTAAAGAGTTTAACGTGATAATAGGGCAACCTAACGTTTGCATATTCTATGGGCTTCAAACTTTCGATTGGTATCAAATTTATTTAATAATCACACCGGTGCAATGTTTAAAACAAAAACAAAATTTTTAATTATTAATTAAAAATACTCTGGACTGAAATTTGTTAGGCAACCCATATAGGATATATTTATTGGCATATTTAATAACATAAAAAATATGTCTCATTAATTATACATCTCGGTGAAGGTCGTTGTATAGCGGGATCTTAGACTATCAACTAAACTTCAGACGTAAATTAAAAGTAACAATGACTGGAATAAGGCACTGTTTGCGCTAAACGCTACGCTATCGAGTTTTTACGTCACAATACTTCTTCATCTATCATATCTTATTTAGATTGTATCCCTAATATTTCTTGTTTTCACCTGATTTTTCTTTATTTTCAGACATTATTTTCAAAAATAGACAAGAAAATAAGCCAAGCTAAAAGAAAATGGGATACAATTTTAACAATATTTACAAAATACTAGGTAAGTTTTAAAGATCTTCAACATAGCATAAAGTTGGTAAATTAAAGCGTTTAAATTTGTACTTACATTTGAAAGCAAATCTGTAATTTGTTTTAATATTCTCACAAATTAAATGTATATTAAATTATAACAAATCTAGCACCGTAACACAAGCTTGATGATGGTAAATGTTGCTGTGTGAATTGTCCAGCAATATTTATTTATACACTCACCGGCACGGAATCTTGGCCAAGCTCGAAACTTGCGATAATCAAACAATTCGAGTGTTTCTGATGAATGTTACTATGAAGGTAGGTAAAAAATGTATAAGGTTACGTTCAAGAAGCTAATTCATTAAAATTAAGTTTAAATTTGACACCACTTTTTGAGATTTTGTCAAAACAGGTCATTTCAGTGATAGAGACGATTTTTCATTATGTGTGTTTAAAATCTTTATCTAAAAGTTTTAATTCTTTTTGGATTTTGTGGTTGTTATTGGGTATCTTAACAACCAGTATCACGAAAAAAACTGCCACTAACAGCAAAAAAGATGGCGCAAACCATAGCATTGATCAACCAGGGACTGACCCAGCGTGAAGTGGCTATTGTGTTAAACGTACCTCGTTCCTCCATGCAGTATGCCCTGAAACGATATCAGGCAACAAGGAACTACAGCCGGCGACCAGGTAGTGGTGGTAGAAGATGCACATCAGCTCGGGACGAGAGGTTTATTGTCTTGAAAATTTTGACTTACAACCATTGAGATACGACAGCTGCTCCAAAACGTAAGAGGCATTAATGTAAGCGAGCTTACGGTGAGAAGACAAACTAAGAAAGTAAATTTAAAAGCTTTTAGACCACTGCGTGGCCCAGAACACCTCAGACAGCACCGAGTAGCTCGTCTTCGTTTTGCCCAAAAACATGCAAACTGGACACACGCTCAATGGGCCAGAGTTCCCTTCGCGGATGAGTTCCGTATGGCTTTATGATCTCCAGATGGTCTTAAAAGAGTGTGGAGAAGAAGAGGAGATAGGTACCTACCCATTACCACTACACGAACAGTGGGTTTTCACGGCAGCTCTATAATGGTCTGGGGGGGAGTAAGTTCTGAGGCTTGTACGGAGTTAGTGGTCATCGACAACCGGTTAAACGCTACTCGAAACATCGAAGACATTCTACAGGATCATGTTCAACCCTGTTTGGGTTTCATTGGGTACGACGATTTTTGTCAATACACGATAATGCACGCCCCCACGTCGTTCGGAACGTCGAGGAGTATCTTCAAGAGGTTGGGATCCGAAAGTTACAGTGGCCAGCTCGTAGCCTGGACTTAAACCCAATAGAACACATCTGGTACATGCTAAAAAAAAAGATCAAGTCAGGTTCCAATCCACTACAGTCACTAATTGAGGTCTGCAATGCGGCGCTGGCCGCTTGGGAAGCGATACCGCAAGAAAAGATCAAAAACTTCATTCAGAGCATGCCTTATCGGATGCAGGCAGTCATCAGGGCTAGAGGAGGAAACACCCGCTATTAATTCACACAAAGACAAGTCAAAAAGATTTTTGTTTCGTTCAGAAATCAAATTTTAAAACATGTTAAATATTCTTAATTTTTGTTTGATTTTTCTTGGTATTGATATGGCATGGTTTATTTGTTATCTGTAGACATTAAACACTTCCGAAGGCTATGATAAATACCGTAAGTTAATTTTCAACCTCTAACCATCATCGATACAAAAGAAAAAATAAAATAACCAACATTTTCTCAAAAAATGAGACTGGCCAAGTTTCCGTGCCGGTGAGTGTATATTGTATATCTATACATAAATAATATAAAAGAAAGTCGTGTTAGTTACACTATTTATAACTCAAGAACGGCTGAATTATTTAAGCTAAAAACTGTTGGACAGTTACCTTAGAACCAGAAGAAGGACATAGGATACTTTTTATACCGAGAAAATGTATAACAATGCGGGCAAAGACGCGGGGTGGAAAGCTTTATAAAAAAAGGATATTCTGATTATATCCAGGGATATTAACAAGGGATTTCATTTATTATAATATATTATGAATTAAAATGAAACATTTTTGATGAATTTTATTTACCGTTTCAGAATGAAACAGCTTAAATGACCACCTTCGAACGTCCAGACTCCGGACACGATGCTGCGGAAAATGTGTAAGCATTTTCAATAACGCTTCGCGAAGCTTCGCCATGCTTCGCCCCGCTTCAGCTTGATACAAACAAAAAAACAAACATATCATTTATTTTTTCAACATATACATAAAATTAAAAGACAAAATACACTATAGAAATAGAAGATTATGAGACATTTTGATAGCCTTCTTCTCTCGAATCACAATTAATTCAGTAGGCCTACTCTGACAGGCTAAATTCTATCCGAATAGAAAGCTATTAATTTTATAAAAATCGATCGAAACGTCGAGTGTTTTAACTTCTTTGTAAATACGTGAGTTATTCCCGTTTTATAAAATGCTTGGCTGGTGATGGGAACTTTAAAAAGTGAGAAAAATATGAAAAGCTTCGTAGCCGCAGGCAGGTCAACTAGCATAAAATATTTCTTTTTGACTATAACAACTAATACTAAAACCATAATTTTAATCAGATTGTAGAAATGTAGTCTGACTAATCAATAAATAAAGTTTATAACATATAGCTAGTAGGTACTTGATATGGTTGAACAATCACCAGGAGCTTTAATAAAATATTAATACAATTGTTGTTTTATTTAACCACCTAACCATATTAAAGATAAAGCATGTATATAGGCAAAATTAGAAAAAATATATACCTACCTTGTACTGTAACATTAGGATTGATAGTGATAATAATAACCTAGCACTTGGTTAAAATTGCTGATCTAATATTGATGACTAACAATTTGTTTTATCTATAACTTTAAATAAACGAATAGGTACTTGCTTTTTGCATAAATATAATAATGCTGAATTAAATGCTTTGCCGTGCTTCGACATGCACCCAGTCTTATATTTTTTTGGACTATTATAGTAAAACAGGCGGGTTCAAACCCCGCCACGCACCTCTGGATTTTTCCTCTAGAAAAAAAAATATGCACTTTAAAAACAAACTTAATACTTAACTTAATAACAAAAAAAATATGCAAAAAAAAAAAACTTTAACGGTGAAGGCACACATCGTGAGGAAACCATGTCCAGCATTTCCTGAGAACTTTGAAAGGTTTGAAAGATTGTGTCATTTGCTAACCCGCACTTAGACATGAATAAGGGCCCTTACTCATTATAGGTTATCTCGCCTCATGTCTCTTGTCAAGACAGAGGACATAATTAATGAAAATAATTAAAATATATGCTATAGGTAATTTATAATTGATTGTGAGTGTTCGTTTTCGTCTAACATGTAAGTAAAATTTCGTTCCGATATACCGCAGATTGAGTTGTTGAGCATTTCGAGACTTTCACGTTATGCCTAACGGAAGTGGGTAGCTACAGCGCCACCGCGTAATTTTTTCCAAAACTAAAAAGCTCGCGGAAAAAAATGCGCGCCAGTAACGGCATCTCTTAGCGAACGGCAGAGTTTTTCCAGCTCCGGTCATAACACTCGACCACGTGGATTTGTTTTGGTTGGCTTTTTTCTGAAAAAAGATCGCATACATACCCGTTCACCTCGCGGCGTCGTAGGTGCGCCAAGCAAAATGGTCGTCATTTTTTTCTTCTCTTTTCAGCCATCTGTCCGTCCTTTTCGGTCAAAAATGCGATCGTTATTTCTGTTCCGGTGTGACTGTGTGCGTCTAGCGGCCGGCGTGCAAGATATACGCCACGATTTTGCTGTTCGAATTTGAGTTCTATTTTGGTAAAGTTTAGGTTTAATTTTGCGATAGGGTTGGTCCGTCTTACGTCTAATGGCGGACGAAGAAAAAATAGAAATATAGGAGGCACGGCGTGTACGATAAAGAGAGCGGGAGTCGTTAACGATTCTGCGCCGGAAAGTTGCGCAGACTGCGTTTTTGGTGCTTTTTTTGGGGGCACAGCCTCACACCAGCGGGTGATTTTTATTTCTGTCTTTTTCTAGCACGCAGTCTCTTTCCTTGGTGTTTTTGTGTGTGCAGGGAGTTGTTTGTGTGTGTGCGTACTCGCGGGGGCAAGCACCTAGGGCGCTAGATTTTTGCGTGAAGCTTCCTAGATACTCGTATCTAGGTATGTCTGTGTACGCGTATATAACGTCAACGCTATGTGCTGAAATGGAGCTGGAACAAAGCGTACACATTGTCACTGATTAATCATGGTCTTTCATAACGGGTTACGAGATATAACTTTTTAGTTGATGGATCTGCAATGCCTACAGTTTTATTTAGATGATATAAATGCAAGTCTGGGATTTATATTTGCGGATACGAGAGGATTTAAAGACATTCAAGGCTCAGTACCTATCTACCTATCTATATTATATTGTGTGTGACGTTAGTCTTCAAACAATCAGTCGATTTTTAGATAAGAAGATTTTCAAACTAATGCTTTGAAAAGATTAATGGATAAATTAATGTATTGTCAGCTGTAGTAGTCATCATCACAGCAAACCATATGATCACTGGACACGGGTCTCCAAAGAAACCCATCCAATATAAACCATTATTATGTTTTTTATAGTAGGGGATTGGGTAAAATCACCGCGCTTTTTAAGCGGGTAATCGGTGGTGATCGCAGTAAGTTGACGACATCTGTGGCGCGGTGGGTGAAAGTCCGCCTGCGACGCAAGAGGTTGTGGGTTTGCTTCACGCCTCGGGACAAACATTTTTATGATTTGCAAATATTGGTACCGAGTGTCTGGGTGTTAGAAATATATTATAAAAATATTTATATTTTATTATTTTTAGTTGGCTGGTAGGTACAGAATATAAACGGTCCTTGATTGGTCCTGGTCGGCTTGATGACACCTGCAGTAAGAGATGAGGTGAAAACGACACACACGCAAATAATTATTTTTGACATACCAAACAATATTTTCTAAAATCTTAAAAAAATACAATAAAATACTTGTCAATTTATGTTAAATACTTAAATTAAAACAAAGTATCTATTTATAGTAAAAAATAAGCAAAATTTAAATTAGAAACTAACTAACCTATAGGTAAGGGATGTGTTGATGGATCATAATTAAGTTGTTAAAATTAATAAGGAGCTTATCCTTCTTGCCTTTTGTAAGAGAGGTGGTCCTTCCATCATGATGTTTTTGTTCATGTGTGACAATAAACATTATATTTATCTATCTATCTACATGAATACTTTGCATACTACCTTTGGCGCGCGAACTTTCCAATTCAAATTCACATATATGTATATAATAAACAAATATGACATTACAGTTTTATCAAACCAAGGCATAATTTAATTTAACATAATTTAATTTACTTACATAACAGAAAATAATTTTGCAAACTTTAAAATCTGAGAGTCTGAGCTCTACGAAAATGCCTACGACTTTCTCGTAGCACTGCTACGAACTTTACAGCGCCATCTCTGACAGCATGCTAGAACTTCTGATGTATATTTAAGTTTAAAGGTAATGTACAATTTGTTATGTTCACTTTTACACTGTTTTTACTTGTATTTATAAATATACTGAATTAAAATACATACGTAAAATGTATATTTTTACTTTTAACATTTTAAGGAAAATATTACATATTCCAGACTTATTGCTTTTATTTGGCACATTTTAAAATAAATATTTTAATAACCTAATTTTAAATACAAAAAAATAAAAAATCTCATTACGTTCAAATACGTTAAGTTAATTTCTTGTTCATGAGAGAATAAAAGAAACACATTTTGTGAATAGCGCCATCTAACGTTGAGTAGCGTAAGCTTCGACAAATTCAAACGGTGAACCTGTTTCCAACGAACAAAGAGAAGCCGAATGAGTTGAAGGGGAACTTTACTGTAAGTACAGACGATAACAAAAATCATTCTACTTGAACATTTAAAGCGTTTTTTTATTCTATGCAACACTCCTAAGTCCATGACATCTAGCGGCAGTATAATTTTAGTTACACTTTTTATCGGAAGTGTTTCTATTTAATCTTTAATAAGTGCACATTAATGGCAAATGCCCTGTGCTGAACGCCAAAAAAAAAGTGCACATTATTTTGACTTCAATAATTCCTGTTTCTGTTTTTTTTATAACCGTTACACAGAGAGTACACAGATAACCTTGACGTGTGCTTTTTTAACATTTGTAAATACTTAAATAAATAATTATAATATATTAAGCAAATATATAAATGGATTCATCTCTGTTCTATATGATAATTTACCACACATTTATATTTATTCAAAGTAAACGGTGTCTATGATTATAAAACATGTTCTCTATAGCAAGGCAGCAATAGCTATTTATTTCAGTTTTATTTTGTTAATAAATCATTAGTAAAATAAATTAAAATCGCTGTGTAAAAATTGTCCAGTAATATTTATTTATTATTTATTTTATTTTTATTTATTTATTTATTAGTTAGTTAACTGACAACCAACTTAATTAATCAAAAAAAGATTCAAGGACTGTCTCTTGTGTGGCCCAAATTTTGTCTGAGCGGGAATCGAATCCGTAACAGGCACCTTCGACCGCTGCGCTCAGTAGTCGTCTATAATTAACAAACTAAACAAAAGGCCTCAGCATATTGCTGTAGTATAATGAGGTTTTAAGGCAGAGCCCAGAGCAGACATTAATAAAAATCACATAGGTAGGTATAGTAAAACCATTTCTAAATTGAACGCCCCTCCACCGCGGTTACACGTTGCAAAAAGGTGTATAGATACAACACACATAAATTGATCTTTGTCATTGGATCTTCAATAACGTATATGCAAACGGTATCACTTTGACAGACAGATGAGCCAATGTTACAGTAAAGTTGTAGCACGCACACAAGTATATTCATGCAATAAGTATTTACTCTCACACGTTGAAATTATCACGGTTTTGTGGAGGGGAGTTCATTTTTAACTGGATCATCTATACTTTAAAATAGTTATAATAGTGATGATTTAAATTTATTTTACTGACATTCAACAATACAGATTATGTTACAATATTGAACTTTCTCATGAGATATTGACCAATGGGCAGATGGAACAATACTAGCGCCCATTCGATATCCTATATCGATTACTTGCCGGATGTTAGTTATCGATATTTAATCTATACATCCCTAATCGATGTAATCGATAGACTGGTTTATGGAGGCAGTTGGGATCTCAAAGTTCACACCTGGCCAAATATGCGATGGGTAAGTTATTTGAATAAATTTGTTAAGTTTTACTAAATTATCTCTATATCTAAAACAGTTATCTGTATGCAAGTCACATACCTACCTAGTCTAAAATGTTATATGTAAGATAACATAAAAATACGAGAAACCAGGTGGAACTGGATTAATTAGTAGTATAAAAAGTCTTCGCCACCAGCAACCAGTTTAAAATTTTTCAGGAAAGTATTGGTACGAATATGAATTTCAGAAATACAGGACAGGATTTTTTTGGATTATTTTTTTCAAACAATATATTTAAACGTGAGCAAAGCCACGCGAAACAAAACTGAACAAAACTATGTATTTTAATATAATTAAGCAAGTACTTTAAATACGATACAACTAACACGTTTCAATTTAGGTACTTAAGCTACAAGCCCCGTCGAATCTTAGTTGAATAAATAAAGACGTAAAATTTTTGTATGAAATTATTTCTATTTAATTTTTGCAGTCATTAGGTACAGCAAATTTGAGACGTAAATTTGATTCCTTTTAGTCTCTCTCCATAAAAAGTCTAAAACAAACCAAACAACAATAAAGCTCTAATTCCGCCTGATTTCTCAAAAAGTAATGCCGATTTCAAGCTCTGAAAAGCGAATAATTACATGCAAAAAAGTCTCTACCGCCGCCATCTTGGATTTCGAGGCGTCACATTCACTTGTTTTGCAAAAAGGCCTAAGTACCGAGCTATCTAAGCATATGTACACTGGTGATTAAGTGATGATAAACACACAGATTAGTTTCAACTCTAGCACGGTCGACATAAAGTCGAGTGTTCGTTGGTAGATTGTTTTTTTGTTTTAGCGCGAAGGGTTCGAGGCGCATTTAGCGCGCCACCCCCGCCCTGACAGGGTGAGATTTCTTACAGGGTGATATATTATTAATATCCCTGGGGTAGAGAAAAATGGCGAATTTTGGAAGGGAAACCATGTTCTTTATGGCACACGACGGGATGTGTTTGGGGTGGAAATAATTGGTAATGACTTGCTTGTTTGTATTTGTGAAAGCGGAGAGAGGAAATTGTTGTCGCTATCCTGCATGTAGGTATTTGTATTTAATATTCTTACGCGGGCTACGAGTTCGAAACATTTTGCAATAGGTATACGAAAAGTAAAATTTTATAACATATTTACTATTTGCCTATAATGTCTTTAAAATAAAACGTTAGCAAAATGTATCTATGAATAATAATTATTGTTCTATCTATTTTAAAGTTATTTTAATTTTAAGTTACTTAGGTAGATACCTAACAGGTGTTATAGTTGTATTAACTGTTGAAAAATATATTTTAATTGATCTAAGAATGTTATCCCTCTTTTAGAAACATCTATTAGCGCGGGAGTGTCCTACGGTTATGTTCACAGGAAAAGCCGTGATCCTACAACAAAAAACAACAAAGGTTTAAAAAGAAGACAAACAAGTAACGTTTATTCGATTCCTAGAAGTATAATTATCAATAAAAAGTAACGTATGAACTCGATTGCGTATCGATAGAAGCTTCGGATTCGAAGTGTCGAACGCCGAGTAAATATTGGCTCAAGTTTTCTTTTTTCGAGATCGGTGCCCGTGGCCGAGTTAGGGGCTATTGTTCTATTTTCAAAATTCGCGCCAAATATTCGGGTAATGGCGATTTCACAACGGTTTCAAATTGGGTTAGTTTCGTTTTCACCCAGTCCCGTACACCCCCGGTCCGTTCTCACCCGATTACAATTAAGTTTATATCAATATTTTTTCCGCTTTTACGGCAAGTACCTGCGAAGACAAAAGTGCTTCAGAATTGTGTTCTAATAAAAATTATTTGGTTTTCACTTTTGTTATGAAATTTGAGTATTTATCATGTTCGTATTTTTATGTAACAATTTACATGAGTTATTATTCTTCCTTCTTTCTTTGAAGTGATGGAATGCTTAGTCCCTTGAGTTTTGTTATAAAGAGTACTTGAGTTTAGTTAACACTGTATTTTAAAATTTAATTGTGTAATAAGACAAGATCTGACATTGTTTAAAATTACTTAGTTAGACTCATATTTTACAATCAGTACTTACCTATTTACACTGTTGCAATATAGCACTACTACCTATTATAACAAAAATCTAATAAATAAATATCCTTTTAAATATGATTTAGTTACTTATTTCAAGACCTCTATTAATATAATATTGTCCTTACATAATCATAATTAACTTACATCAATTATTTTAATATAACAAAAGCCAAACACATTTACGTGCCTGCCAGTACTTTTCGTCAAAAAATGCTTTTGATTGAATTTATTATACCTAAACCAAATCGGGTGAGAACGGACCGGGGGTGTACGGGACTGGGTGAAAACGAAACTAACCTTTCAAATTAACTAACGCTTGAATGTTTTAAAATATCCGATGACTGAGTGGAAGTTTGGCGTCAAATAATTTTAATTTAGAGTACAAAATAAACAACAAAGGGTGGGTGTATTTAGTTTCCAAGGAGGATGGGTATTTACCCAAAAGACCCGTAGTTCTAGCTACCTATGGCTATGGGGAAAACCTCTCATAAAATATGCATAAATTTACCGTTGTAAAAACTGATGTTATTATTTTGCTCAAATTATGAATAACACACAATTAATCAACTCATTAAACTCGTAGTAGGTAATTAGGAAAATATAGATAATGGTACAGATAGAATGACGAATAGACACAGCCACCCACCAAACCTCTAAATATTCCAGCAGCATGTCTCGTCAGCGCGCAGCATAACAATAACAACTCAAAAAAAAACAAAAATAAGCTTGATAGCTTGAGTACACAAAAACAATTGTACAATGTCAATTGTCATTTTGCGTAGACGTAAGCCATATGTCGTGCGTCTGTACTGAACAAACAAACAGAATTTTACCTTGTGGTTTAAGATCTCGATTCAAAATACACTAGCTTTTAGCTGTATCTTTTGACCATGATTCGAGAATATATGAAATGGAACGTCACCGTTGTATAGCTTTAGAAAACAGCTGTATTACCTACTTCAAATTATAGTTAATTAAGTTTCACTAAGTTTACAAACTATAAATTAATATAAACATTGCTGCACAATTCACACAGCAACCTCCAGACACGTGGTAAGCTCAAGGCTTCTGTTACAGGTATCTTATCTAATATAATTCTGATTCAACGAACTGACTCTTTAATTCTCTAAGTAATAAAATTAAAAAAAAATAAAGGAAAAAAGATATAAACGAGTGTGTATTACTGAGAATCCGTCTATTATGTCTGCTTGTCCGTATGTCACCAGGCTAAATAGCAGACGATAACGCCAAAAAAATATACACACGAGTCTGACTTTGATTTAGCAGATTTTAATTAAACACAAGTATTCAAAAATTTTTTATTTAGCGATTTTGTTAAATAAATAAATTTAATATTATGGGTAAGAACTTTATTAGGTTCAAAAAATCTTATCAAGAAGCGTGTGTAAGCTTAGCTTACTTTGACAACGTAGATATCTCAATAACAGAATCATAACTACCTTAAAATTATAGATAGAGATAATAACTTTATTGTACACTTAAATAGACAAACCAATATATAAGAAAACAAACTTAACTAATTGTACAATTGGCGGCCTTATCGCTAAAAGCGATCTCTTCCAGGCAACCTTTACATGGATAGGAACTATCGAACCATGGAGTGGCGGAATTAACTTACTTAATAATATAAATCATATTATTTAAAACAGTTATTAATATGTAACCTTGCATATGTTGATTTTTTTTATTTTTAAGTTACCTGCTTTTTTTCTCCATCAAAATGTTTGGTTTTATTGTGGTTTTGTTCCATTCCAATTATTCTATTAAAACTTTGTAAAGGTTTTTTCTGTTAGCAACATCACAAAACAGGTTTCTGCAACACCAAAATTGGCTGCACATAGCTACATTCTGCAGAAATCAGCTCAATGCGAAGGGTGCCACCCTTTTTTATATGTTTCGTAGGTACCCAGTATTCTTTAGGGATTCGTACATAGTTGGCTTGTAACTGTTTGGTTGGTCGCCGTCGACATGTTTTGAATAGAAAATAGATTCGCTTCTAGTAATAGAGTATGTTTATGTGGGGTTTTGTGTTCGGGACGAGGTGGGGATAAATGGTAAGTACATAGCATAGGTATTTAATTTTTTGTTGCATTTTTTATATAGGTACCTATGTAGTTTGCTTCATTTATAAATTAAAAATAATAGTTTTAATTTAATTAAAATTTATTTTATAGGAAAACGTAGAGATAATGAATTTTAAAATTCCTACTGTCTATAGGTACCTATTTCCAAACGTACCTGCATCACCAGATGTATTGGTTTAAAATGAATGCCCACAGTTCATAAACGCTTTAAATACTCTGTTTTATTTTGTAATTACTCGTATATACAATTAAATAAGATTTTAATTAATATGACACTTGCCATGTCAAAGTTGTAAAAATAGAACGTAAGATTAATTAAATACGCGTGAATACCTTTAAAAGTCTCTCTTTGTGTTCTTAGTTATAAATAACTACATTAAAATTACATTAAAATGTAAGTTGTTATTAATAGAACATCATAATAACTTTATTGTACATTTAAACTTAATTGTAACTTTATCGTTATTAATAAATATTGTTGAAAATTTACACAGCACCGTTTACCCTGATATGCCTGAGTTTGTATTTCAGGTAGTTACCTAATATACTTATTACATCGAATTATAGAACGTTATGCATATCATTCTTTCATGTACAGTCTCGGTATGAAAAGGTTCGTCAATTTTCAAATTGATTCGTTCAACGTATCGCGAGCACATATTACCTTTTGAAACTATGTTACAGAATTGACTCGGGTTAGAGAAAATAATGTTTAACATTTCGATAATAAAGTTCAAAATTATTCAGATCAAAGTTGTTTGACAATTTAACTTGTCAATAAGATTAGTATGTTTTATACACTAAAACCTTCTTGTTGGTTCAACCTGCCATTTCTTACGTAGTATTGTAATCTCTTTGCTGCCATTATTATTGCTGTTATTGTAAACTATTGTCAATCGGTCAATGTCATAATTGGAAATTATATAATACTAGCTGCCCCCGCGAACTTCGTTTCGTCATAAAAGTACTTTTATTTCCAACTATCTCCATACTAAATTTCATCAAAATATAATTTTCCCGCGTAAGCTTATATTTTCCCGCGGAAGCATGTATTTTTGCGCGGTAATAAGTCTCTCGCCATATACTTTTATTTGCAACTATCTCCGTACTAAATTTCATCAAAATCGAATTTTCTCGCGTAATCATATATTTTCCCGCGGAAACATTTAATTTTCCGCGGTAAAAAGTCTCTCACCATATACTTTTATTTGCAACTATCTCCATACTAAATTTCATTTAAATCGAATTTTTCCGCGGAAACATGTATTTTTCCGCGGTAAAAAGTAGCCTAAGTTCTGTCTCAGGGTCTAAAGATTGTATGTGCCAAATTTCATCAAAATCGGTTGAGAGGTTTAAGCGGGAAAGCGTACATAACAGACAGACAGAGTTATTTTCGCATCTATAATATTAGTTAGGATTCATATTTATTTAAATGTTTGCAGCACTGTTTCTTGCACTGACGTATGTTGGCATAATTGTTTCTTGCCGTACTAGTGCAAGCGATAACCGCCTCTAAGGTGACGAACCTTTTCATTCCGCGACTGTACCTAATGCTAATTTTAATGGTGTAGTTCTCAATCGTGAAGTCTGCGCAAAGCCGTTTCCTAGATAATTTCCGGTTGTCTTGCTGATTTCCCGATTAACCGAAACGTTTATTTTCTCGCGCCATTTAACGCTCAGCAAATTGAAAATCATAATTTAAACCGATAGATTCAGATTGTTTAAAAAACTATTTGTGGCCAACGAGCATACCTATAAGATGAACACTAGAAAATACTAAAATTACTATGCCCCGGGGATTTGCCCTCTTTATAAGCAATTTTACCGGCAGAAATGTATTTTACTAGCTATTACTACTAGTAAAAGAAACTTTAGCACCAATCAGAACTGTGGCCTATTATTAATACAGTTTAGTTTTGTTTGTATAGAAATAACAAGTCGCTCAATCAAGAGTTACTGACATTTCTATACACTTTACAAGAACCACAACTCTGTTAGGAATAGAGGCTTTCTCTATGAGAGATGCTTGTTTATCTGAGGCTGAATCTATTTGGGTATTTGAGGCATTCATAGAAACGTTTCATAGCTAAGCTTTCGTGGAATAGGCCCTCTACGTGGGTGGGTTTTCAGTTTATAACAAGAAAGGAGGGATAAAGGGGAAATAAAGGGGCACTTATCGGAAAAACCAATGGCACTCACAGTACGTAGCTAATATAAATGCAAATTAACCAAGCACATTACGGGGGCCAATTTTAACAGGATTCTGTTCAAACATCGCTCGGTTTACACAAATATTAGAATAATATTATAAAATACAAGTAAATACATGGGATTTAAGGAATAAACAAAATAATGTTTGCATTTAATAATTAATAAGATAATGCCGGCCATTTCGGCTTTCAATATTGTTTGTGCATTTACGAAATCCTCTTCTATGATGACGGTAAAAAAATTGAATTCATTTTCCATTATTGTACCTATAAAATAAAACAGATTAAGGTACATTCCTTTTTTATTGAGTAATAAATAGTCTGGAGTGATGGCAAAGTGCCCTCGATAGAGACTGATGTTGTTGAACGAGTTGAGGGAAGCCTTTGCCCAGCTGTGGGACAGCTTATGCTAATTAAAAGTAACATATACCTACGTCACAATAGGTATATACCTAACTACTTGATACAGATATGAAATTATTAATATGGTTAACTAAGTGAGACTAGGTCACATTAATTATACATACTCCAAAAAAAAACGTTCTAACGCAGTCGGAAAAAACACAATCGCATTAAACCCATTGTCAATCAGAACGCTATCGGAATGATTCGCATAAACCTGTTCCGAGGTACTCTGCAGCGATGCAAAACCCTTCGAAAACTAGTTAACGTTATTTATAACGACAAAAAACTCTAAACTAAACTGGTTTTGCAAACGTTGCAGCTCTGGAAGTCTGCAAAGAGCTCAATCCGAGGGTGAAGATATGACAATTGAATGAAACTTGCAAAAAATGTCTTTGAGTCTTGATACTGTTATTTTTGATCCATTCAATGTTCGTGACGTGAATGGGTTAAAATTGTGTTGTTATTTTCGTTTTATCATTTATCGTTTCGTATTTCCGCGAATTTAATGTCGAGTTGTTTGTTTTGTTTAGTTTTTATATTATTTTTTGGAAGCGGATTATAACATTGTGTTGTTGATAGAACGCAAACGGAATAAAGTAAGTGAATACAAACAGAAATAATTTGTTATTTTAATATTACCCATAACATAACATAGCTGTAAAAATATATCAATTGATTTTGCAGAGTAATATACCTAATATTTAATTTTATAATAACCTTTACCTTTTATGCGTCAACGTTTCGCGCCATAATCTGAAGCTACATCCATATAACAAACACATTAACACATCCACTTCAAAGCACATTTCTAAAATGAATATTTCAGCGAAAACATATTAAAACCAGCACGACTTCATTTCAAAAGCTCACAAGGAAAGAAAGGTAAATAGCAAAAAGCATAGACAACATTTTAAAACGTAATACCGTACTCATTTCCTGCTAAGATAACGCTTGGCCGGGCGAAATATGAAAGGAGTTATCAAAACAATCTCGCGCGCACTAAATCACGGTACATAAGGGGAAGGTACATACAGAATCGGACAAAATAAATGTTTTTATTACATAATGCGAGCTTTCTCAGTCTCATTTGGGACGCTCAAGTGAACTTCAGCTTTCGCACGCGAGGTATACGATTCAGTTTCGTAAGGGGTTGTGAAGGCGTTATGTTTAGGTTTTTTTGAGAGTAGTCCTTGTATGGGCGGGTTAAAGTTGGTTTTCGAGGATCAGTGAGGGTAGAAAGAGGGTTTTTATGTGGAGATATGGCGCAGAATGTTAAGCAGAGGGATTTTGGCGCGCGTCTGTTTTCGCAGCTTGGATAATAATCACTTTTAGCTCAGGCTACTTAGTGAGATAAAATTACAAATTAACTACTTATAATATCTCTTTGTTAGAACATGATTAGGTAAAGCTTTATTCATTTTCAATTCATCATATTTTCTGGTATGCTCTATCAGAACAAAGACATACAATATAAATCATTATTATAAAGTATCTGATAGATTCCAACGTACGGGCCAAACTGGTGATCGTAGATATTTAAAACTTGCATGATTCCAAATGTATCCACTTCATGTAAGATTTCTCCATTTCATTATAAAATCCAATACTATATACCTATATTATAGTACCACGGAAAGGTTTTCGGATATGCGAGTGAATACCTTAATAATCCACTTAATGCCTGAAAAACCAAAAAATCAATTTACATTCCGAAGATTCACAATATTCCATCTTGCATAAGTACCAAACGTGTCGTATAATATAATATCTATCTATGTATGTATTATTTTATGATATTATTTTTCTATACATAAATTAATTGAATTTATTCATATTGACTGATCATTCCTCTTGCAATTTCAGTTCCTTCGTGATCACAGCGCGTGTAACTGTGCAATATAAACAAAAAACAACAAATCATCATAAATACTAAATATCAACTTAAAAGTGTAGCGAAAGTAGGACTGAAAACGTTTCGGCCGTTAAGAGGCCGGCCAAAGAGCACGATAGGTTTATAGAATGGTTCTTTATGATTTACCAATATGAAGCAGTATAATGTATCTTATGTATGCCTTATCGCCTAGCGGCCTTGTCACAAGAAGTGATTTCTTCCAGTTAAAGTTTTCCATTTTAGTTGTCTTGTGGATTAATAATCCACAAAACTATAACTTGTTTGTATTGGTTTCATCATAATTAATCAAAGTTTCTCAACATTTCATCATTATACAATGATAATAATAATAATTATAAAACTTTAATGCAAAATGTTTGATATCTATCGGATATTAGAAAAAAAAACATTAAAGTATTCACTTTAAATTTCAATTTTCAGTTCCAATCACAACCGCGCCGTAAAAACAAACAAACGTAAAACAATGCGTGTCCGACCGTTATTATAACAAAGAAAACAAAAAATAAACCCTAAAAATTATAGCACGTCGGAATTAGTCAGCGGTCCGGCTGCCGGCCTATTCTAACCTCAACATAACTCTTCGTAAGCTTCAGAACAAAAAGCCACAGACTGCGCTCCAATTTACAAAAGGCAGACCCAAAAACCCTCGGCTTTAAAAAAACAAAAAGTTATTTAAATAAAACCCGCGCCAGCGTTCTGTGTCGCATAAATTGCCTTCATTAATTTCCGGACCCTGCAAAATATTGTCTTGAAAGGATAATCAAATACAAAAACGGGGAAATGGCGGTGCGTCATTTCCATAACATTTCCCCCCTCCCGACCGTTTTTCACCCCCTTCCGGGCCCGCGACCCCTTTATGAGGCCTCCAATTACAAACGGTTGAGCTTAAGGCCGGCATTAGAGAGGGGTAATGGATGCAATTATACTCGCACTTGGCCATTAAAATTTATATAATGGCAATTATTTGGAATGCGGAGCGGAGCGCTTTTTGCTGTGAAAAGGAACGTGCTTTGTTTTTTGCTAAATTGCTGGTATTTTTTTACTTAGGCATTGTTCCAGAATTGACCGGTTCACTTAGCATTTTTTCCCTATTTGCTGAATCGATTTTAGTTGGCTTCTTTGTCACAAAGACTTAAGTGTTGAAACTTTTACTCTGTAAAAAGTACTACTGAAATACTATGCAAAAGCATAATGTATTTGAAGCACAGTTTTTGTTTTTATCTTAATCGTTATAAACTAAAAAAGCAGGACTATTTGACTGAAATTAATTGAAAATCAATTAGTTAAATACGCTTAGGTAACCCAAAAACGTATACATATTGAAAGTAAAGTTACCAATTTACAAAGTAAACATTTTTAAGCAGAATACATAGGGTGAATAAGCAAAACGAGGGGAATCTTATGAAAACATGGAGGTAACCACGAATCGAAGCCTAAATCAACATGGCGTTGTTTGTCCCCACTTAATTAATTTTCTCATTTCCTATTAGCCCGGTGCAGGCGGTATTCGGGTGTGCTTAGAAACAATGACTATTGAATTTATTTAATATATTTCACAGTTTCACACCATAACTGGTAGAGCTACGAATAGTTGTAGAATTCTACGAAATTCTCTACTGTGCTCTATTTAATTATTAATGGATAACCGATAATAGACTAGATAATTATCTTTATGATTATAAATATACAATAACATAATATGCCTTAATGCCTCTGGTAAATGAGTGGCTAAGAAATGTACAATATTAAACATATTGTTGGTTTAATCGTCGTCGAATCGTTTGTTGTTGAAGTTTGGTCAGTCCTGGGACATCGTCTTAGAAATTAATCGACATAATCAATTTATGTTCCAGGTTAAAAAACTACTTAAAACGATGTTAATTAAAATATACTTTCTTTGGTTATTAATAAATGATTGATTGAAAAGCTTTTCGACTGAATCAATTAATGTTAATGGAGTTGTCTGCAGATTAAGATTAAGTTGATAAACTTAAAATGGATCGTCCTAAAGAACCGAGACTTGTCGCTAATAGGAACCCTTTTATATTTTATTTTAAATTTGGAACAAACCATCCTAACATATATCAGGCGTAACATGATCAGAATATTCAAACAAAACCCAACATAAAGCAGCAGGTACCTGCTGTACAAAACACTCCCAATAAAGTCAGCACACTAGCGCACAACTAATATATATCCCGGCATCGCCATATTTCACACACACACAGTAAAGCACCAATTTAGACACACGCACTTTTGGGGCAATTTGTCACAAAAAGTTGGCAACTTTCCCCCCATCGGGTGGGTCCGTAGGTCATTTATAACCCTCCCACCGCCAAGGGCCAGTAATTTTACCTTCAAAGCCTTCGCGGGAATGCGTAATGAGTAGCGACGTGACGTAAATCGCAGGGATTTGCCCCTTGTCTGTTGCTATGTATTTTTTATGTGTTAAGCGGTGTAGAACAAAAAATTGTACGATTTGTAAGTATATGTTTTAGATGTTCTGGCGGTTGTCTATATTAAATAAAAAATATCTATTATATCAGAAATCTAGTACCGTAACTTCGAGCTTACCACGGGAGCTCAAACAACGGAGTTCATACAAAGTTTATAAAAAACGTAGGTACATATTAATTAATATCGGGATAAATGCTTACCACGGGGCTAGATGTCTGTGTAAATTTTCAACAGTTTCGTCCCAAATCGCGGTACCTCTTTAGGACCTACATTGGAAGGACATAAACGCTGGCCGGTCCGCAGTGCATTGCTTACCAAATACAACGAAAAAAAAAAGGTTCGTAGATTTTCCGTTTATCCCAATATGAATTTATCAAACCTGTGCTATAAGCTTCTTATATTATATTATACCCTCTGTGAATTGTCCAGCATTTTTTTTTATTTATCCACAGATCAATTTTATCTGTGATCAACACATTATCCAGTAAAATTCCATGACAAGAACCGTCGTCCAGAAGGCTAATCCCTCTCACCTGCTGAAGGGTGAAATTAGATCAGTGTTTTTCCCTTATCCGTGCCCAGCAAACTGTTTAAACTGCATTTACAAACAAAACTGGTTTGTTTGATCTGATTTATAGTTGCGACCGGGAAAAATGTTTGAATCATCTACAAAAGTCTATGTTTTGGATAGTTTTAACAATATAATTAATAAAACAATATCTATCTATGTAGGTATCTTATCAGCATATCAAATATCTTGTACCCGTAACGCAAGCTTCAAGCTTACCACGGGGCTAGATGTTGATAATGTGAAAGTCCAACAAAATTTATATAATTCTTTAATTAATAAAAAATATATCTTACTATTTAAGAATTTTAAGATATTATATGATTCTTTATTACAAATATCATTGAAATATTTAAAAAGGATATCTTAAAACAGAAAAATAATATTTGTGCTAAGGGCGGTCTTATTTCTTAGAGAAATTTCTTCCAGACAACCTTATGATGGAGAGAAAAACTGCAGAGTATACTTGGGTGGTGGTGTGAAAATCATATAGGTATTCAAAATAGATTAATCTACAACTAATACTAAGAATCTATTTAGTTTATCAGGTAACTTGTACTTAACCGAAACACAAGCTTCAAGCTTACCACGGGTAACAGGCGCAGCTAATTTTGACAGAAAATGAGTTATTTACCCGATTACATTGTAAGTGCGTGTAGGTATATAGAGGCGTGCCGGTACGGGACCCCGGCAGATTAGCATGGCCTTAACTACCTTCCATGTAAATCCAGAGCCGCCCTTCGCTCTGTAGGTATCTACGTCACGGAAAATCGGCGCCTTAAATATTCATTACTAGCCCGGCGTGGAATACTTGTGTGGTTGTGCTAACCTGAGAATACAACTCCATCTCTTTCATCGTATGTCATCAAGGTAGTAGGGTATTTAAATAGAAGAAAGAAAGAAACAAAAGTTATTTATTTGAGACACAAACAGATTCTTAAATAAATAGATAAAGATCTTTCTACACAACTAATCCGTCTAGAAACCTGGGCGGAGTCCACATGTGATTAGATTTTGGCTAACGAATTAGGATTTGAATTTCAAGATTTTTATAAGCGTTATGTATGTAATTTTATGAATAAAGTTAAAACTTATTCGATGACTTAAATTATACACAAATTAAATACTAACAAATTAGCATTTGTTGCCTTGCTGATCATCAACGCTGATCCGTTTCAGAAGAAGTCTTTCAGCGTCGTTCTTAACAGCCACGGAAATGCGTATTGGGCAATTTTATCGAGTTATGTTCTACTTGCACTATTGACATAATTATGAACTCAATATTTGATACTGAGTTTGATCGAATTGTAGGTAGGTATATTAATTCCGAATAAAATCTATGTTCAAATGATACAATCTCATTTATTCAGATTCATCATTACTCCATTCATTCGCGTAATTATGCATTAAAACTCAAAAACAGTGCTCGGTCATTAAAATTCTGACGTCGACCAGAGTGTACTCGTATAATATAAAGTCATTATGTAAATGTCGCCTGTTTGGGGTTGTGTAGGCTAATGGGGAAACCCTATGCCAGGAAAAAAATCTATATCTAATTAAACAGTTACAACGGGTATGCATCGCGTATACGAGTAACGTGTACTGTGTGCATGTATTTGCCATTCCAATATTGCCAAACTTAACATTCCAAACATTCCACAATTCCTCCAGAAAAAGAATAAAAAAAGGATCAAAACGCTTAACCGATTGTATTAAAACAAGGATGGCAATCAATATTTTTAGTTGCTAAATTTATTTATAACAGAAAATAACGAAGATATTAATCTTCGTGATTTTCTGTTATAAATAAATTAATTTAAATAATTAATAATTTTCTATATATTAATGTAGTAAATTATAGAATATGATTTGATGTGGATTTTATGAATAGAATAGAATATTTATTTGAAATAATTCCTTAATTGAATCCACCTGAAAATATCTTTCATGGTTTGAGCATTCTATACTGAACCCAGCAATATTTTTGATACACCAACTTCAGCAGTTTGCTAAAGGTTTAGGCAATTTGCGGAGAAAATGCGGCTTTAATTTAAAAGTTAGATATTTATGCTTGGGTTGTATCATTACGGCCTAATTGCAGTGTGCTTCGGGAATGTAGTCATAAAATGCGGTTTGCCTTTTTTGCGCATTGTGGACAAGCTAAGTAGAAATTTGTAGTACCTAATGAAAAATTAGTTAAGTTTGTTTTCTTATACATAGTTTTTTCTATTTAAGTGTGCAATAAAGTTATTATGTAAGTATCTAATGTTTTGTTAAAATCTTAACAAAACATTAGATACATAATAACTTTATTGCATTTTTTTGAACTTACGAAGCTAAATCGAAAAGCTAATACGAACATATCTATCTAATAAGAAATTCGTGCTAGTGACACTGTATAATACCTACTCAAAAACAGCTTGATGTATTTTACTGAAAAGTGGAGAGATGGCTTAGAACCGGGAGAAGGACAAACGATAATTTTACAGCGGGAAAATAATAAAACGCATGCAAAGCCGCGGGGCGGAAAGTTAGTTAATAATGGAAACGATTTCTAGTGGTTTCCCTTATAAGTACCTAACCGTTTGAAACAAAAGGGCTCGTACATCACATTCTAATTAAGGAGCAGCCTTCGCCATCCCTTTACCCTTCCCTCTTTTACATAATCCTCGAGAAAGGATAAATGGAATATGCATAAACCCACCCTTTACGACCTTGTAAAGGGCCACATAAAAATTTAGAGGCAAAAAGCGTAGGTACGACCCTTTAGGCGTGCTCCTGGGATGGTCCAAAGTTTGTAATTGAATTTTTGCCTCGAGCCGCAAGGGAGGCTGTGCTTAATTTGCCGGACTCTGAAAAGGGTAATGGGCTGGCCTAAGATGTAAGCTTCGGAGGGAAACACAAAAGCCCTTTGTAGTACATAAAAATAAAAATAAAATAATGTTTAACTACATAAAATATGGAATTAACAAACACAATCATAGACTAAATTGATGACGACAAAAATTATCACTACTCAGTTTATCGTATTTCTACTTAACTGTAGGGCATAACATCCGCTACAGTAGTGCCGGTTTTCCGTAGGGCCAAGCTTTTAAAAACAAAATTACCTGTACAACTTGTTCACGAACAAATACGCACACCAACACAACTGAGACAGTTTCCGCGCCGCTCACATAGACATTAAATTATAAATAAATAAATAATGCTGGACATGTTTAGATTCATTTAGCCCCGTGGTAGCTCGAAGCTTGTGTTACGGTTGCTAGATTTCTGTTATAGGTGCAATATACATACACACATACCTACGTGATTACCCTATACCACCGACAGTTTGTGACTTGTGTCATTTGGTGGCACAAATTTATATTGTTGTAATCAAAAAGAGATATCCATTTTTTTACAGTACCAAGGGTAGTATGGGTATCCATTTATTCTGCCTACTACGTGCTAAAATTTTATTCAACCTATTCCGATTACAAAGTATGGTATAGGTGTTACCATTTCTTTTTTTCATTATTTTTTTTCTGCCCCTTCGGCGGTACTTTGATGTGGTTTGGATACAATGTTGCCAGTTTAATAGCATTTTTAAAGGTAGGATATTGTTTGTGATTTGATTTTAATGTGAAATTTTATGTTTATTTTATGATTTCAACTAAAATTATTTAAATTTTCAATATATGTAAATAATTAGAACGGTATATAAATGTTATTTCTTAATGTTATTCTTAATATACATTATTATTACAATAATAGGAGTAAAGTAAAATGCGTTTTTGACGACAGGTTCCGTCAGTAAATCCAATCCCGCAACCTCACAAGCACAAACATTACCTCTATGTAGTAGTATTCATACTAACATTAATCTTGCTAGATCAATCTAGATCAAGCAACAGATAACAATAATTAAGTTCTTATAATTCTATAACCTATCTGTTATTATACCATGTTTCAAGTTATACTACAGATATAGGTCTCCACCTCAATTTAGGTTTAAATAAGGAAGATAATGTATAAAACCGCCCTCTAAGTAAACAGTCGGAAAGGATTTTATTAAAATCAAACGGTAAAACAAACAACTGGCATCAATTTATCTCACCGTCCCGAAAAATGTCATTCACAATCTTATTTTACGCACAAACACGGTGCGACTCAAAATCCGTCCCGCACTTCGCTTTTCCATTTTCATTTACCATTCTAAACTGATCCCCGGTTTCCCCTATCCTCTCAAAAACAACTGTAGGAATATGGAATTTGTATGGGTAGAGGGAGGTCTGGGCAAACTGGACCATTTCCCGTTCAGCGGCGTATGACAGATGATTATCTACGAGCGACGTCAAAGTGAATAATTGGACTTTAGAATGGATTTGGAAGAGTCTGAGTTAGTTATTTGTCTAAATTAGCGTTCGTGTGTTGCCAGATTTGGGCACATAACACATTTTGTCGTATCAATACTAATTATTATTATTTAATAAACGTAGTGGTTAGATATATACATTTTACATTTTTGTATTCTCCTGCCATTTTCTTGTCAACAGTCATCTCATACTTTCATAGAAATAAAAATATCTATGTATATCTATTTATTACACAAATCATCCTTTACACTGCCGCTATTACTGTTAATCTTCTTCGAAAAAAATTGAAATTAATTAACGCTAATATAACAACCAAATTTTAGTTCAATATAATTTTGCTTCATGAAATATTTTAGTTGTATTTTATATTCATTTGGTGGTTATTTTCCTGTCTATGTTTTAACGATGCGGGTTAAATAACAAGAGCATAAAATTAAATGCACGCGGAAAATATCATGTTTAGGTTTTACGTGAAACATTTTCGGCGTCATGCAGTTCATAAAATTTGAACCTAACTGGGCGCGTAATTTAGTTCTTTCATGAACATATTTTTAGTTATCTAGACTGAAGTTAAAACTAGATAGTTGTCAGTAACTTGATTCTAGTGATGGGTTCAATGGCCAATCAACATCATTTTATTTACTCATATTAAGTGCCACTACGTTTCAATTCAATAGAAACCATTATAATGAATAAATAAATATTGCTGGACAATTCACACATCTACATTTAGCCCTGGGTAAGCTCGAAGCTTGTGTTACGAGTGCTAGATTTCTGACATACATACTTACCTACTTATAGAGATATTTATTTTACAAAGATTTTAGGGCAATTGGGTATCTACACAAATCGACGCTGGTTCCCATATGCCTCATAAATAAAACATTATAATTATAATATATTTTAAAGCATTTGATACTAAACACAATTTTGATCGATTTTTTTTTATTTTCTTTAAGTACCTACTACTAGGTACTACATATTTAAATTTTTCATATAAATGCGATTTTTATATAAACATTAAACTTCCTCGACTAATTACATCACGCTCTCATCAAGTTTCCACTCATTAAAATTCCTCCAGCGTCAAAAGAGAAAAACCTGAAAAACAAAGCGCCCTCTAATTAATTCTACAAACCATGGCGCCCACTGGAATAATTCAAAGGGAAATAAACGCTCAAGGAAGATTGTCCAAAAAATTATGCCTAGTGGTCCTCCCCGTTTACCCCCGTCTCCCCACACGCACACGCGTACCACCCCCGCCTACTCTAAGCCGCGGTCTTCCATTTTGTTTTTGCATATTTACTTTTTTGTTTTAGTTTTCGCTAGATAACTGTTTATGTAGGCGAGATTAATGCATGTGCTTTTAGTTTATAGTATGTAGGTATGTTGGCCGTGTGTCCATAAGTACAACCCTCATTATAAATTAAATTATTAAAAGATTTTTATTTGTCAAAGCTATAATAAGTATATAACATGTATTTATTTAATATATTTCACCTCCATAAATTAGTATTCATTAGTGTATTATATTATTTCTCATCTATTAATATGTATTATATTATGTATACTTACATTATGTATTATTTTACATTATGTATTATATTACATTACGTATTATACCTACTGAGTAGTACACCCGTCAATTTTTTATTTCTTTGCTCTCTTTCCATCCAAAGGTTGCCTGGAAGAGATCGCTCTTTAGCGATAAGGCCGCCCATTTTACTTGATTCTTTTTGTTGTTTTTTGTATTTTTTTTTTATTTGGTGTACAATAAAGAGTTTTATTATTATTATATTATTATATTATTATTATTATATTATTATTTATATTCTATAAAGCTAAATTACCACTGACTGACTCACTCACTCATTGACATAATTGTTCTCCCTGTTGGTGGATGGGAAGGTATATTTTTTTTTGCAGAATCGTATACAGGGGGTCCGGGTGAGTAGGGGAAAATTCCGACTTTTTCAAATTTCCCCCTCCCCCTCCCCCTCCCCTATGGTATCTTCATAACGGTAGCACCTTGACTAAAAATTTTTTCGGGGTCATATAGAGGGGGGTAAACGATTGCGAAAAAAATTTTTTCATCCCCCCCTCCCCCCCAAAAAAACTCCCCCTCTAAAGTGTGCTTCCAGAAATCGACGTTTTATAGGGATTTCGATGGCGGGATCGTATAGGGGGTTCCTTATCGAGTTGGAAGAAAAAAAAATTTACCCCCCTTTTTACCCAAAATTTCACCCCCCCTTTTGGTATCTCCCAAACGGTGAGACTTGGATGAATTTTTTTTTCACAGTCATGTAGGTAAAGATAGATAGTTTTGAATGGCAAAAAAAATTTGACCCCCTCGCCCCCCTAGACCCCCTTTTTTATGAAAAAACCGAAAATTGGCCTATTTTTGACGAATATTTTAAGGGTGGAGCATTGCGGCGAGCGAAGCGAGCCGCGATGCGACTAAGGGGAACAGCGCGGCGAGCGAAGCGAGCCGTGCTGTGACCCCCGGAATGTCCCCCTTGTCCCCCCTCCCCCAAAAATTCGACATGGGTGTCGTTTCCGACTAATATGGGGGTGAGGATCACGAATTTGATGACGGCGCGCGTGGGTCGGATTGCGGTGAGCGAAGCGAACCGCAATGCGACACACGCCACGCAGCAAGGCGAGCGAAGCGAGCCTTGCTGTGTGTGCGTGTATGGCAGCACGACCGGGGTCGTATTGCGGTGAGCGAAGCGAACCGCAATGCGACCACGGGCATCAGCTCGGCGAGCGAAGCGAGCCATGCTGATGCCCGTGGTGTACTGATATGGGTATCGTTTCCGACTAATATGGGGGTGAGGATTACGAATTTGATGACGGCGAGCGTGGGTCGGATTGCGGTGAGCGAAGCGAACCGCAATACGACACACGCCACGCAGCAAGGCGAGCGAAGCGAGCCTTGCTGCGTGTGTGGCACCACGACCACGGGGAACAGCACGGCGAGCGAAGCGAGCCGTGCTGTGACCCCCCGCCCCCCTGAATACCCTCCCCCATCACAAATTGACATGAATGTAGATTTCCATCGCAGTTTCCAATATGTCTTGATTATCGATTTCCACCAAAAACAACTTGTAGGTACCAAAACCCCCCCCAATTTTAGAATACATGCGAGCTGCTTGCAGCTCGCACACTCACGACCCACTAGTTTTATATTATATAAAGCTAAATTACCACTGACTGATTGACTCACTGACTGACATAATTGTTCTCCCTGTTGGTGGATGGGAAGGTATATTTTTTTTTGCAGAATCGTGTAGGGGGGGTCCGGGTGAGTGGGGGAAAATTCCGACTTTTTCAAATTTCCCCCTCCCCCTCCCCCTCCCCTATGGTATCTTCCAAACGGTAGCACCTAGACTGAAAAGTTTTTCGGGGTCGTGTAGAGGAGGATAGATAGTTTAGAAAAGCAAAAAAAGTTTGTCCCCCTCGCCCCCCTAGACCCCCTTTTTAATGAAAAAACTGATTTTTTTATCGGGTGGAGCATTGCGGCGAGCGAAGCGAGCCGCGATGCGACCACGGGGAACAGCTCGGCGAGCGAAGCGAGCCGTGCTGTGACCCCCGGAAAGTCCCCCTTGTCCCCCCTCCCCCAAAAATTCGACATGGGTGTCGTTTCCGACTAATAGGGGGGTGAGGATTATGAATTTGATGACGGCGGGCGTGGGTCGGATTGCGGTGAGCGAAGCGAACCGCAATACGACACACGCCACGCAGCAAGGCGAGCGAAGCGAGCCTTGCTGCGTGTGCGTGTACGGCAGCACGACCGGGGTCGTATTGCGGTGAGCGAAGCGAACCGCAATGCGACCACGGGCATCAGCTCGGCGAGCGAAGCGAGCCGTGCTGATGCCCGTGGTGTACTGATATGGGTATCGTTTCCGACTAATATGGGGGTGAGGATTACGAATTTGATGACGGCGCGCGTGGGTCGGATTGCGGTGAGCGAAGCGAACCGCAATCCGACACACGCCACGCAGCAAGGCGAGCGAAGCGAGCCTTGCTGCGTGTGTGGCACCACGACCACGGGGAACAGCACGGCGAGCGAAGCGAGCCGTGCTGTGACCCCACGCCCCCCTGAATACCCTCCCCCATCACAAAATTATACATGAATGACGATTCCTATCGCAGTTTCATATAAGTCTTGATTATCGATTTCCACCAAAAAAAACTTGTAGGTACCAAAACCCCCCCCTAATTTTAGAATACATGCGAGCTGCTTGCAGCTCGCACACTCACGACCCACTAGTTATATTATATAAAGCTAAATTACCACTGACTCACTGACTCACTGACTGACATAATTGTTCTCCCTGTTGGTGGATGGGAAGGTATATTTTTTTTTGCAGAAACGTGTAGGGGGGGTTGGGGTGAGTTGGGGAAAATTCCGACTTTTTCAAATTTCCCCCTCCCCCTCCCCCTCCCCTATGCTATCTTCATAACGGTAGCACCTTGACTAAAAATTTTTTCACAGTCGTGTAGAGGAGGATAGATAGTTTTGAAAAGCAAAAAAAGTTTGTCCCCCTCGCCCCCCTAGACCCCCTTTTTAATGAAAAAAATGATTTTTTTATCGGGTGGAGCATTGCGGCGAGCGAAGCGAGCCGCGATGCGACCACGGGGAACAGCTCGGCGAGCGAAGCGAGCCGTGCTGTGACCCCCGGAATGTCCCCCTTGTCCCCCCTCCCCAAAAAATTCGACATGGGTGTCGTTTCCGACTAATATGGGGGTGAGGATTATGAATTTGATGACGGCGGGCGTGGGTCGGATTGCGGTGAGCGAAGCGAACCGCAATACGACACACGCCACGCAGCAAGGCGAGCGAAGCGAGCCTTGCTGCGTGTGCGTGTACGGCAGCACGACCGGGGTCGTATTGCGGTGAGCGAAGCGAACCGCAATGCGACCACGGGCATCAGCTCGGCGAGCGAAGCGAGCCGTGCTGATGCCCGTGGTGTACTGATATGGGTATCGTTTCCGACTAATATGGGGATGAAGATTACGAATTTGATGACGGCGAGCGCGGGTCGGATTGCGGTGAGCGAAGCGAACCGCAATACGACACACGCCACGCAGCAAGGCGAGCGAAGCGAGCCTTGCTGCGTGTGTGGCACCACGACCACGGGGAACAGCACGGCGAGCGAAGCGAGCCGTGCTGTGACCCCACGCCCCCAGGCCCCCCTGAATACCCTTCCCATCAAAAATTTCTTTCTTGATTATCGATTTCCACCAAAAAAAACTTGTAGGTACCAAAACCCCCCCCAATTTTAGAATACATGCGAGCTGCTTGCAGCTCGCACACTCACGACCCACTAGTCTATACTAATATTATAAAGAGGAAAGATTTGTTTGTATGTTTGTTTGTTTGTTTGTTTGTAACGAATAGGCTCCGAAACTACTGGACCGATTTCAAAAATTCTTTCACCTTTGGAAAGCTACATTATCCCCGAGTATTATAGGCTATATTATATTTAAAAAAAAAGTAGGGATCCTTACTAAAACTCCAATAATGTAACATAAGGTGTAAAAAAATGACCTGAAAAATTCCTTACGTCGCGTGCGCTGCGAAAACTATTGATGATAGAACAAAATCATGTACTACAACTTTGCAGAACTCATCATTATCTACAAAAAATGTCGCGACAGCATATGTCTAAATATTATAGTTATGTCACAGTAAGCAGTTTTTTATTCTAAAATATTAATTTATATATGCCGCCTCTTGAAAGGGTCTTCATTTGTACCTTGGTATTAATCCTTATCAAAATAAATTACTTTATATTCAAGACGGCTTTAATACCTTTTTATAACTTTTTGAATTATTCAATTCGGACATTTAATTCGGACGATATCATGAGTTTAAAAATGCAAGTATTAGAAAAAAATCTAGAGGTTGTCGCTCACCGCGCTCAGCTAGCCAGCATGCGATGTAGACTCCATGTAAGCGTCACTGGGGTGCGGGGGGGCAGGGGGGAGTCAATGTAATGTAATATCCTAATCCTAACATGGGCTAATTTTTACCGCGGGAAATATATATTGATTGATTGATTGATTCAGATTTTGTCCGTAAAATCACAAAGATTAACTTGGACATGTCATCACTATCAATCACCCCCCCTTTTTTTTTTTTTTATTTATTTATTTTAATGATGTGTCAACATATTATGCACTATGACAAGGATAAAATTACTTACATGACTAAACTAAATACAAATGCTAATATAATTATAGACACATACAACATGCACATAAACGATAGACAACAAATATAAAATAACTTCCACGGGAAAATATATGCTCACGTGGGAAAATTCGATTTCGATGAAATTTAGTATGTAGATAGTTGCAAATAAAAGTATATGGCGAGACGAAGTTCGCGGGGGCTGCTAGTTATATTATATAAAGCTAAATTACCACTGACTCACTCATTGACATAATTGTTCTCCCTGTTGGTGGATGGGAAGGTATATTTTTTTTTGCAGAATCGTGTACAGGGGGTCGGGGTGAGTTGGGGAAAATTCCGACTTTTTCAAATTTCCCCCTCCCCCTCCCCCTCCCCTATGGTATCTTCCAAACGGTAGCACCTAGACTGAAAATTTTTTCACAGTCGTGTAGAGGAGGATAGATAGTTTTGAGAAGCAAAAAAAGTTTGTCCCCCTCGCCCCCCTAGACCCCCTTTTTAATGAAAAAACTGATTTTTTTATCGGGTGGAGCATTGCGGCGAGCGAAGCGAGCCGCGATGCGACCACGGGGAACAGCTCGGCGAGCGAAGCGAGCCGTGCTGTGACCCCCGGAATGTCCCCCTTGTCCCCCCTCCCCCAAAAATTCGACATGGGTGTCGTTTCCGACTAATATGGGGGTGAGGATTACGAATTTGATGACGGCGCGCGTGGGTCGGATTGCGGTGAGCGAAGCGAACCGCAATCCGACACACGCCACGTAGCAAGGCGAGCGAAGCGAGCCTTGCTGCGTGTGCGGGTATGGCAGCACGACCGGGGTCGTATTGCGGTGAGCGAAGCGAACCGCAATGCGACCACGGGCATCAGCTCGGCGAGCGAAGCGAGCCGTGCTGATGCCCGTGGTGTACTGATATGGGTATCGTTTCCGACTAATATGGGGGTGAGGATTACGAATTTGATGACGGCGCGCGTGGGTCGGATTGCGGTGAGCGAAGCGAACCGCAATACGACACACGCCACGCAGCAAGGCGAGCGAAGCGAGCCTTGCTGCGTGTGTGGCACCACGACCACGGGGAACAGCACGGCGAGCGAAGCGAGCCGTGCTGTGACCCCACGCCCCCACGCCCCCAGGCCCCCATGAATACCCTCCCCCATCAAAAAAAATAGTTGAATGTCGATTTCTATCGCAGTATCAACTTTTGCTTGGTTATCGATTTCCACCAAAAAAAACTTGTAGGTACCAAAACCCCCCCCCAATTTTAGAATACATGCGAGCTGCTTGCAGCTCGCACACTCACGACCCACTAGTTATATTATATAAAGCTAAATTACCACTCACTCACTCACTCATTGACATAATTGTTCTCCCTGTTGGTGGATGGGAAGGTATATTTTTTTTTGCAGAATCGTTGAGGGGAACACCAGGTGAGTTGGGGAAAATTCCGACTTTTTCAAATTTCCCCCTCCCCCTCCCCCTCCCCTATGGTATCTTCTAAACGGTAAGACCTAGAGGAAAAATTTTTTCACAGTCGTGTAGAGGAGGATAGATAGTTTTGAAAAACAAAAAAAGTTTGTCCCCCTCGCCCCCCTAGACCCCCTTTTTAATGAAAAAACTGATTTTTATATCGGGTGGAGCATTGCGGCGAGCGAAGCGAGCCGCGATGCGACTACGGGGAACAGCTCGGCGAGCGAAGCGAGCCGTGCTGTGACCCCCAGAATGTCCCCCTTGTCCCCCTTGTCCCAAAAATTCGACATGGGTGTCGTTTCCGACTAATATGGGGGTGAGGATTACGAATTTGATGACGGCGCGCGTGGGTCGGATTGCGGTGAGCGAAGCGAACCGCAACCCGACACACGCCACGCAGCAAGGTGAGCGAAGCGAGCCTTGCTGCGTGTGCGGGTATGGCAGCACGACCGGGGTCGTATTGCGGTGAGCGAAGCGAACCGCAATGCGACCACGGGCATCAGCTCGGCGAGCGAAGCGAGCCGTGCTGATGCCCGTGGTGTACTGATATGGGTATCGTTTCCGACTAATATGGGGGTGAGGATTACGAATATGATGATGGCGCGCGTGGGTCGGATTGCGGTGAGCGAAGCGAACCGCAATGCGACACACGCCACGCAGCAAGGCGAGCGAAGCGAGCCTTGCTGCGTGTGTGGCACCACGACCACGGGGAACAGCACGGCGAGCGAAGCGAGCCGCGCTGTGACCCCACGCCCCCAGGCCCTCCTGAATACCCTCTTCTTATCTTAATTTCGTCTTGATTATCGATTTCCACCAAAAAAAACTTGTAGGTACCAAAACCCCCCCTACTTGGGACAACATGCGAGCTGCTTGCAGCTCGCACACTCACGACCCACTAGTTTATATTATATAAAGCTAAATTACCACTGACTCACTCACTGACTCATTGACATAATTGTTCTCCCTGTTGGTGGATGGGAAGGTATATTTTTTTTTGCGGAATCGTTGAGGGGAACACCAGGTGAGTGGGGGAAAATTCCGACTTTTTCAAATTTCCCCCTCCCCCTCCCCCTCCCCTATGGTATCTTCTCAACGGTAAGACCTAGAGGAAAAATTTTTTCACAGTCGTGTAGAGGAGGATAGATAGTTTTGAAAAGCAAAAAAAGTTTGTCCCCCTCGCCCCCCTAGACCCCCTTTTTAATGAAAAAACTGAAATTTTTATCGTGTGGAGCATTGCGGCGAGCGAAGCGAGCCGCGATGCGACTACGGGGAACAGCGCGGCGAGCGAAGCGAGCCGTGCTGTGACCCCTGGAATGTCCCCCTTGTCCCCCCTCCCCCAAAAATTCGACATGGGTGTCGTTTCCGACTAATATGGGGGTGAGGAACACGAATTTGATGACGGCTGGCGTGGGTCGGATTGCGGTGAGCGAAGCGAACCGCAATGCGACCCACGCCACGCAGTAAGGCGAGCGAAGCGAGCTTTGCTGCGTGTGCGTGTATGGCAGCACGACCGGGGTCGTATTGCGGTGAGCGAAGCGAACCGCAATGCGACCACGGGCATCAGCTCGGCGAGCGAAGCGAGCCGTGCTGATGCCCGTGGTATACTGATATGGGTATCGTTTCCGACTAATATGGGGGTGACGATTACGAATTTGATGACGGCGTGCGTGGGTCGGATTGCGGTGAGCGAAGCGAACCGCAATACGACACACGCCACGCAGCAAGGCGAGCGAAGCGAGCCTTGCTGCGTGTGTGGCACAACGGGGAACAGCACGGCGAGCGAAGCGAGCCGTGCTGTGACCCCACGCCCCCAGGCCCCCCTGAAAACCCTCCCCACCAAAAAATTTGACATGAATGACGACTCTTATCGCAGACTCCTTCCTCTCTTGATTATCGATTTCCACCAAAAAAAACTTGTAGGTACCAAAACCCCCCCCCCCCAATTTTAGAATACATGCGAGCTGCTTGCAGCTCGCACACTCACGACCCACTAGTTATATTATATAAAGCTAAATTACCACTGACTCACTCACTCATTGACATAATTGTTCTCCCTGTTGGTGGATGGGAAGGTATATTTTTTTTTGCAGAATCGTATACAGGGGGTCGGGGTGAGTGGGGGAAAATTCCGACTTTTTCAAATTTCCCCCTCCCCCTCCCCCTCCCCTATGGTATCTTCCAAACGGTAGCACCTTGACTGAAAATTTTTTCGGGGTCGTATAGAGGGGGGTAAACGATTGCGGAAAAAAAATTTTTCATCCCCCCCTTTCCCCCAAAAAAACTCCCCCTCTCGAGTGTGCTTCCAGAAATCGTCCTTTTATAGGATTTTCGATGGCGGGGTCGTATAGAGGGTTTCTTCTCGAGTTGGAAGAAAAAAAAATTACCCCCCCTTTTCCCCCAAATTTCACCCCCCCCTTTTGGTATCTCCCAAACGGTAAGACTTGGAGGAATTTTTTTTTCACAGTCATATGGAGGAGGATAGATAGTTTTGAATGGCAAAAAAATATTGACCCCCTCGCCCCCCAAGACCCCCTTTTCTATGAAAAAACCGAAAATTGGCCTATTTTTGACGAATATTTTAAGGGTGGAGCATTGCGGCGAGCGAAGCGAGCCGCGATGCGACCACGGGGAACAGCGCGGCGAGCGAAGCGAGCCGTGCTGTGACCCCCGGAATGCCCCCCCTGCCCCCCTTCCCCAAAAAAATCGACATGGGTATCGTTTCCGACTAATATGGGGGTGAGGATCACGAATTTGATGACGGCGCGCGTGGGTCGGATTGCGGTGAGCGAAGCGAACCGCAATGCGACACACGCCACGCAGCAAGGCGAGCGAAGCGAGCCTTGCTGCGTGTGCGTGTATAGCAGCACGACCGGGGTCGGTGAGCGAAGCGAACCGCAATGCGGCCACGGGCATCAGCTCGGCGAGCGAAGCGAGCCGTGCTGATGCCCGTGGTGTACCGATATGGGTATCGTTTCCGACTAATATGAGGGTGAGGATTTCGAATATGATGACGGCGCGCGTGGGTCGGATTGCGGTGAGCGAAGCGAACCGCAATCCGACACACGCCACGCAGCAAGGCGAGCGAAGCGAGCCTTGCTGCGTGTGTGGCACCACGACCACGGGGAACAGCACGGCGAGCGAAGCGAGCCGTGCTGTGACCCCACGCCCCTAGGCCCCCCTGAATACCCTCCCCATCAAAAAATTTACACGAATGACGATTCCCATTGCAGTTTCATATAAGTCTTGATTATCGATTTCCACCAAAAAAAACTTGTAGGTACCAAAACCCCCCCCAATTTTAGAATACATGCGAGCTGCTTGCAGCTCGCACACTCACGACCCACTAGTTATATTATATAAAGCTAAATTACCACTGACTCACTGACTCACTCATTGACATAATTGTTCTCCCTGTTGGTGGATGGGAAGGTATATTTTTTTTTGCCGAATCGTATACAGGGGGTCCGGGTGAGTGGGGGAAAATTCCGACTTTTTCAAATTTCCCCCTCCCCCTCCCCCTCCCCTATGGTATCTTCCCAACGGTAAGGTATTGAGTAAAAATTTTTTGGGGGTCGTATAGAGGGGGGTAAACGATTGCGAAAAAAAAAATTTCATCCCCCCCTCCCCCCCAAAAAAAACTCCCCCTTTCAAGTGTGCTTAAAGAAATCGTCCTTTTATAGGATTTTCGATGGCGGGGTCGTATAGAGGGTTCCTTCTCGAGTTGGAAGAAAAAAAAATTACCCCCCCTTTTCCCCCAAATTTCACCCCCCCCTTTTGGTATCTCCCAAACGGTGAGACTTGGATAAGTTTTTTTTTCACAGTCATGTAGAGAAAGATAGATGGTTTTGAATAGCAAAAAAAGTTTGACCCCCTCGCCCCCCTAGACCCCCTTTTTTATGAAAAAACCGAAAATTGGCCTATTTTTGACGAATATTTTAAGGGTGGAGCATTGCGGCGAGCGAAGCGAGCCGCGATGCGACCGCGGGGAACAGCGCGGCGAGCGAAGCGAGCCGTGCTGTGACCCCCGGAACGCCCCCTTGGCCCCCTTGGCCCCCCTCAAAAAATTTGACATGGGTATCGTTTCCGACTAATATGGGGGTGAGGATTACGAATTTGATGTCGGCGCGCGTGGGTCGGATTGCGGTGAGCGAAGCGAACCGCAATGCGACACTCGCCACGCAGCAAGGCGAGCGAAGCGAGCCTTGCTGTGTGTGCGTGTATGGCAGCCCGACCGGGGTCGTATTGCGGTGAGCGAAGCGAACCGCAATGCGACCACGGGCATCAGCTCGGCGAGCGAAGCGAGCCGTGCTGATGCCCGTGGTGTACTGATATGGGTATCGTTTCCGACTAATATGGGGGTGAGGATTACGAATTTGATGACGGCGAGCGTGGGTCGGATTGCGGTGAGCGAAGCGAACCGCAATACGACACACGCCACGCAGCAAGGCGAGCGAAGCGAGCCTTGCTGCGTGTGTGGCACCACGACCACGGGGAACAGCACGGCAAGCGAAGCGAGCCGTGCTGTGACCCCCCGCCCCCCTGAATATCCTCCCCCATCACAAATTGACATGAATGTAGATTTCCATCGCAGTTTCCAATATGTCTTGATTATCGATTTCCACCAAAAAAAACTTGTAGGTACCAAAACCCCCCCCAATTTTAGAATACATGCGAGCTGCTTGCAGCTCGCACACTCACGACCCACTAGTTATATTATATAAAGCTAAATTACCACTGACTCACTCACTGACTGACATAATTGTTCTCCCTGTTGGTGGATGGGAAGGTATATTTTTTTTTGCAGAAACGTATACAGGGGGTCCGGGTGAGTTGGGGAAAATTCCGACTTTTTCAAATTTCCCCCTCCCCCTCCCCCTCCCCTATGGTATCTTCTCAACGGTAAGGTATTGAGTAAAAATTTTTTGGGGGTCGTATAGAGGGGGGCAAACAATTGCGAAAAAAAAATTTCATCCCCCCCTCCCCCCCAAAAAAACTACCCCTCTAAAGTGTGCTTCCAGAAATCGTCCTTTTATAGGATTTTCGATGGCGGGGTCGTATAGAGGGTTCCTTCTCGAGTTGGAAGAAAAAAAAATTACCCCCCTTTTTCCCCCAAATTTCACCCCCCCTTTTTGTATCTCCCAAACGGTGAGACTTGGATGAATTTTTTTTCACAGTCATGTAGAGGAGGAAAGATAGTTTTAATTGGCAAAAAAAAATTGACCCCCCCCGCCCCCCTAGACCCCCTTTTTTATGAAAAAACCGAAAATTGGCCTATTTTTGACGAATATTTTAAGGGTGGAGCATTGCGGCGAGCGAAGCGAGCCGCGATGCGACCACGGGGAACAGCGCGGCGAGCGAAGCGAGCCGTGCTGTGACCCCCGGAATGTCCCCCCTGTCCCCCCTCCCCCAAAAATTCGACATGGGTGTCGTTTCCGACTAATATGAGGGTGAGGATCACGAATTTGATGTCGGCGGGCGTGGGTCGGATTGCGGTGAGCGAAGCGAACCGCAATACGACACACGCCACGCAGCAAGGCGAGCGAAGCGAGCCTTGCTGCGTGTGCGTGTAGCACGACCGGGGTCGTATTGCGGTGAGCGAAGCGAACCACGGGCATCAGCTCGGCGAGCGAAGCGAGCCGTGCTGATGCCCGTGGTGTACTGATATGGGTATCGTTTCCGACTAATATGGGGGTGAGGATTACGAATTTGGTGACGGCGCGCGTGGGTCGGATTGCGGTGAGCGAAGCGAACCGCAATGCGACACACGCCACGCAGCAAGGCGAGCGAAGCGAGCCTTGCTGCGTGTGTGGCACCACGACCACGGGGAACAGCACGGCGAGCGAAGCGAGCCGTGCTGTGACCCCACGCCCCCCTGAATACCCTCCCCCATCACAAAATTATACATGAATGACGATTCCTATCGCAGTTTCATATAAGTCTTGATTATCGATTTCCACCAAAAAAAACTTGTAGGTACCAAAACCCCCCCCAATTTTAGAATACATGCGAGCTGCTTGCAGCTCGCACACTCACGACCCACTAGTTATATTATATAAAGCTAAATTACCACTCACTGATTGACTGACTGACATAATTGTTCTCCCTGTTGGTGGATGGGAAGGTATATTTTTTTTTGCAGAATCGTTGAGGGGAACACCAGGTGAGTTGGGGAAAATTCCGACTTTTTCAAATTTCCCCCTCCCCCTCCCCCTCCCCTATGGTATCTTCATAACGGTAGCACCTTGACTAAAAATTTTTTCGGGGTCGTATAGAGGGGGGTAAACGATTGCGAAAAAAAAAATTTTTCACCCCCCCTTTCCCCCAAAAAAACTCCCCCTCTCGAGTGTGCTTCCAGAAATCGTCCTTTTATAGGGTTTTCGATGGCAGGGTCGTATAGAGGGTTTCTTCTCGAGTTGGAAGAAAAAAAAATTACCCCCCCTTTTACCCAAAATTTCACCCCCCCTTTTGGTATCTCCCAAACGGTGAGACTTGGATGAATTTTTTTTTCACAGTCATGTAGAGAAAGATAGATAGTTTTGAATAGCAAAAAAAGTTTGACCCCCTCGCCCCCCTAGACCCCCTTTTTTAAGAAAAAACCGAAAATTGGCCTATTTTTGACGAATATTTTAAGGGTGGAGCATTGCGGCGAGCGAAGCGAGTCGCGATGCGACCGCGGGGAACAGCGCGGCGAGCGAAGCGAGCCGTGCTGTGACCCCCGGAATGCCCCCTTGGCCCCCTTGGCCCCCCTCAATAAATTTGACATGGGTATCGTTTCCGACTAATATGGGGGTGAGGATTACGAATTTGATGACGGCGCGCGTGGGTCGGATTGCGGTGAGCGAAGCGAACCGCAATACGACACACGCCACGCAGCAAGGCGAGCGAAGCGAGCCTTGCTGCGTGTGTGGCACCACGACCACGGGGAACAGCACGGCGAGCGAAGCGAGCCGTGCTGTGACCCCCCGCCCCCCTGAATACCCTCCCCCATCACAAATTGACATGAATGTAGATTTCCATCGCAGTTTCCAATATGTCTTGATTATCGATTTCCACCAAAAAAAACTTGTAGGTACCAAAACCCCCCCCAATTTTAGAATACATGCGAGCTGCTTGCAGCTCGCACACTCACGACCCACTAGTTATATTATATAAAGCTAAATTACCACTGACTCACTGACTGACTGACATAATTGTTCTCCCTGTTGGTGGATGGGAAGGTATATTTTTTTTTATGGAAACGTGTAGGGGGGGTCGGGGTGAGTTGGGGAAAATTCCGACTTTTTCAAATTTCCCCCTCCCCCTCCCCCTCCCCTATGGTATCTTCTAAACGGTAAGACCTAGAGGAAAAATTTTTTCACAGTCGTGTAGAGGAGGATAGATAGTTTTGAAAAGCAAAAAAAGTTTGTCCCCCTCGCCCCCCTAGACCCCCTTTTTAATGAAAAAACTGAATTTTTTATCGGGTGGAGCATTGCGGCGAGCGAAGCGAGCCGCGATGCGACTACGGGGAACAGTGCGGCGAGCGAAGCGAGCCGTGTTGTGACCCCCAGAATGTCCCCCTTGTCCCCCTTGTCCCAAAAATTCGACATGGGTGTCGTTTCCGACTAATATGGGGGTGAGGATCACGAATTTGATGACGGCGCGCGTGGGTCGGATTGCGGTGAGCGAAGCGAACCGCAATGCGACACACGCCACGCAGCAAGGCGAGCGAAGCGAGCCTTGCTGCGTGTGCGTGTACGGCAGCACGACCGGGGTCGTATTGCGGTGAGCGAAGCGAACCGCAATGCGACCACGGGCATCAGCTCGGCGAGCGAAGCGAGCCGTGCTGATGCCCGTGGTGTACTGATATGGGTATCGTTTCCGACTAATATGGGGGTGAGGATTACGAATTTGATGACGGCGGGCGTGGATCGGATTGCGGTGAGCGAAGCGAACCGCAATACGACACACGCCACGCAGCAAGGCGAGCGAAGCGAGCCTTGCTGCGTGTGTGGCACCACGACCACGGGGAACAGCACGGCGAGCGAAGCGAGCCGTGCTGTGACCCCACGCCCCCCTGAATACCCTCCCCCATCACAAATCCAATATGTCTTGATTATCGATTTCCACCAAAAAAAACTTGTAGGTACCAAAACCCCCCCCAATTTTAGAATACATGCGAGCTGCTTGCAGCTCGCACACTCACGACCCACTAGAGACTCACTGACTCATTGACATAATTGTTCTCCCTGTTGGTGGATGGGAAGGTATATTTTTTTTTGCAGAATCGTGTAGAGGGGGTCCGGGTGAGTGGGGGAAAATTCCGACTTTTTCAAATTTCCCCCTCCCCCTCCCCCTCCCCTATGGTATCTTCTAAACGGTAAGACCTAGAGGAAAAATTTTTTCACAGTCGTGTAGAGGAAGATAGATAGTTTTGAATCGCAAAAAAAGTTTGTCCCCCTCGTCCCCCTAGACCCCCTTTTTAATGAAAAAACTGATATTTTTATCGTGTGGAGCATTGCGGCGAGCGAAGCGAGCCGCGATGCGACTACGGGGAACAGCGCGGCGAGGGAAGCGAGCCGTGCTGTGACCCCCGGAATGTCCCCCTTGTCCCCCCTCCCCAAAAATTCGACATGGGTGTCGTTTCCGACTAATATGGGGGTGAGGAACACGAATTTGATGACGGCGGGCGTGTGTCGGATTGCGGTGAGCGAAGCGAACCGCAGTGCGACCCACGCCACGCAGTAAGGCGAGCGAAGCGAGCCTTGCTGCGTGTGCGTGTATGGCAGCACGACCGGGGTCGTATTGCGGTGAGCGAAGCGAACCGCAATGCGACCACGGGCATCAGCTCGGCGAGCGAAGCGAGCCGTGCTGATGCCCGTGGTATACTGATATGGGTATCGTTTCCGACTAATATGGGGGTGACGATTACGAATTTGATGACGGCGTGCGTGAGTCGGATTGCGGTGAGCGAAGCGAACCGCAATACGACACACGCCACGCAGCAAGGCGAGCGAAGCGAGCCTTGCTGCGTGTGTGACCCCACGCCCCCAGGCCCCCCTGAAAACCCTCCCCACCAAAAAATTTGACATGAATGACGACTCTTATCGCAGACTCCTTCCTCTCTTGATTATCGATTTCCACCAAAAAAAACTTGTAGGTACCAAAACCCCCCCCAATTTTAGAATACATGCGAGCTGCTTGCAGCTCGCACACTCACGACCCACTAGTTATTATTATAAAGATAATTTATATCTGTACATAATCTGAGCCTTATCTTTTTTCATCAGTATGTAGTAAAACCATTCTAAAAATGAACTTCCCTCCACAAAACCGTGATGATTTCAACGTGTGAGAGGAAATACAGAAAAACAGAATACACAGAAAAAAAAATACAGAATTCGGTGGAGGGGCGTTCATTTTAGAAATGGTTTTACTATACCTATTTATTACTCACAGGAAGTAAACAGAAGTGACAGCAAGTTGAAACACTAAACTTAATCATCTTAAATTCTTTTTCGATCGGTTTTCAACTTTATTTCTTAGAATATAAGAATGCAGAAGATTTTCAGAGTTTATACATAATGGTTTTGTTCCCACGGAGGCGATCCATCATAGTGACGGTTTTATTATCTTGATGGCCTTACACTTTTGTCGGTTGTTTTATAAGTTCGTTTAAAAAAGTGGTCTTCTATCTACCTATGTACGTCTTCATATTTACTAATCTTCACGGCAAACAAATTACTCAATATCAAGTTACACTAAAAAAGCTTTTAATTACCTCTCTACATACGCCTATCACAAATAAACAACATTTTATAAATTACATTTAATTTAAGCCTACATATCTTAATGTCCTTAATTAAAATTACCTTAACACTAAACTAATAAGAATTTCGTCGTTCCTTTTTAGAGAAAGGCTGTCGATGAACAATTACCTAGTCGTTTGTTGCAATGCTGACAAATCAAGGAAAGCTTAATTTTATAGCAACGGTAATCACTTACGTATTTATAAAGAAAGGTAATAAACTCTCGACTACAACAGGGAAATTGGTGCTTGTGCGCGACATGAACTCACGTAAGTAATTTCCATTATTATAAAATCTGTAACTCATGAAAATTTAGGAAAGGTTATCTTGATATTAGTAGTATTGTTTTATTTTCATTGACTTTTAAACCTACCATGCTTTATTAAAACATAGCGTTTAGGCCGGGATCCGTAGTACATGGAAATCAAGTGATTACTAACAAGCTAATTTTTGGTGAGTAGCTTCGTTTCGATGAGACGACTAAAAATATCCTATACCCAAATCTCGATTGTGGTAGCTAACAGAGATATTAAGGATTAAAAAAATCAAGGATGTAAAACCGGGATAACGGACCACGAAATTTGTCGGACAATATGTCCGTTAGATTTTATACATATTAATTAAGTATACAACAAAAGATCAGCTGGTTAGTAATCATAGTAATCATTTAAATTGACCTCGTTTTCGATACATTTTCGAAATGGCGGACTCTTTGATCAAACCATAGGTTTTGTAGGACAAACATGTTTTTATATAATTTAGATAATTATCTTGAGATATAACATATTGTCCTACAAATTTCGTGGTCCGTTATCCCAGTTTTACATCCTTGAATTTGTTAATCCTTGATATCTCTGTTAGCTACCACAATCGAGAGTTGGGTATAGGATATCTTTGGACGTCTCATCGAAACGAAGCTACTCACCAAAAATTAGCTTGTTAGTAATCACTTGATTTCCATGTACTACGGATCCCTGACTAGTTATTAAGCTTGTTTAGCATTTATTTAGCTAAAAGGAAAATCACTGTTGGGTAACTATACCTACATTTGTACCAATTATTCAAACGAGACGACCTCTGTGGCGCAGCGTGCGTGTGTCTGCCTGCAACGCAGTAGGTTGCTGGTTCTATTCTCGCCTCGGAACAAAACTTTGAAGGATCTGCAGATATTTGTTATTTCGTGTTATATATCTATACAAAATAATACTCTCGACTACTCTATCAAGCACCCGTAATACAAGCTTCGTGCTTACCACGGGCCTGGATGTAGCTTTTTGAATTGTCCAGCAATATTTATCGTTTCTTAAGTTGTAAATATCGACTCAATTTACCATATGTTTACCTATTTTAAACCAAAAAGATTTCTTTTTACAATTATAGCCTTTGTTCTAAAAAAAAGGGTCAATTTATCTTAATTGGTTTAAAACACGTTTAAATATGGTAACCAAAGCAGAAACTCTGTACATGACGCATGTTAGTTACATTACAAAGCTAAAACCTCTTTCGTTCCAATCTATTGAACCTGATTGGACCTATAATGAATTCTCTTTTCAAACGAAATCGATAATAACTGCATTGGACACAATTCGTCCTCAATAATAGAGTTGTATTTAACCCTTTGTTTACAAAACCGCAAGTCCAGCCAAAAGAATATAATAGCCATTGTTGAATAAAAGGAACCATCATCGGAACAATAGATTTTACTACCGCACTATCACAAGACAAACGAGAAATAGACTACAGACGTAGGTAAATAGCCTAGCTTTGTCCCTGTCCTACCCGCAAAAGTGGCGCCTTCTTTATATGCCGAAATACGAACTAAACTGATCCGTATTAAGCTAGAAACAAAGCAAATTTTTGAACAGAAAGCTTCTAGCTTCAAAACGAGACATTTTCTTTTACATAGGTTTGGGTTTAGCCGTTGAATTAACAGCTTTATTGTCAGTTGGTAGGGTTTGATTTCAAATGCTGGATTGGGGGGTAGTGACGCCATTTTAGTGGGATGACGGCGGTCAAAATTTATTGCGCATAAATGTACCTCTGGCTAACCCGGGAGTTAGGGGGGTTGGGAGTAGGCTTAAAAATCAGGGTAAGGGGCAAAAGGGGTGCGTTTTTAGCGTTCGCAGCGTCGCAGTAGGCCTATTGGGGTGATGATGGAGGCAGGGCCGGACTGCGCCAGGACGCTTTGGGAATTGATTTGAAGGGTTGAATCTAGTTATATGATATCTTATTTGGCTAATGGCTTTGTATAGTTTTGAAATATTTATTACTATTTCGTGTCCTAGGCGAATTTGAAATAATAAATATTATGGATTGGTTAACAATAATAACACAGTGGGAACTTAGTTCATGTAAGTTAAACTGAATTCTAGTTTTTATTTACCTATTTTAATAAAAATAAAGTTGCATGATAGGGTACCTATCACTTTAACAAATTAAGCAACGGAAATTATTAGTAAAAAATGCCATGCTCTGAGCTATGAATTTTTGAGTATTTTTATTGAATGCCAGTATTCTTATTGATAAGACCTCGAACCTAGAAATTTAAATTAAATGAAAGAAATTTATTGAACAAAAAAAGTATGACATCATTATCAATAAACATTTAATGAATTTAATACAAAACCCATGTTTTTAACCCTAGAAAGATAATCTTATTTTGACCTACGCTAAAGATAATCATACGTCTTTGAGACTTATTTGAATTTACAAGTAATTATTGGACAAGTTGTCATAAATAAACTTTTAAAAAGTAGTTGGAAATATAGGTAAGGGTTTTATACTACAAATAAAATATAAAATTTAATCAGAAACAAAATATAATTTAGTAAATATAAGCAAATGTTGAAAGCCTCTTACAAATTAACTTAAAATTATTATAAGTCTTTCTTTTTTGAGTAATTATGTTTTTTCATTTTATATTATTAATTTTTTCACTTAATATTATAGAATAAACACTAATTAACAGTTTCATATAGGAAATCAACTAGTTTTATGGGTAAATCACATTTAGATACAGCCTTTACATACATCAGTTTTGTGTTCTCCACAAATGCTCTTTTTGCATTTACAACAAGTCATATTCGACATTCTCCTAATTTTTGATGGACAATATGCACAATATCTCTTTTGTTTTAATATTGGTTCTTCGTTATTTTGTAAATTATCCGTTTTTGGTAGCAACTCTTGGATATTTACACGTACATGCCTTATAAGAGTTGGAGCCTCTAGCCTTTTCTCTAGCCAAGGTGATGTAAGTTCTGTGGTCAGCTTTTTCATATAATTTCTTCGACATACCGGCTTTTCGTTCGTAGCTATCATTATAATGACAGTATATGACATAGGAATTCACAAACGTGACATTCATCATACCATAAAGCATTCCCATAGGTCATCTGTTGGTCTTTCTTGAACATGACATAGACGAGCACATTTAGTCAAATGTGTCGACTCCACCTTTTGTCTGGGTGTAGTACATGATCATTTCAGGTTTACCTGTACTTTGATTGATCGTACCCGATGATAATAAATCATCTTGTGACGTCATCTTGACCCAAGTTATCCTCGTCTTCACTGTCACTCTCTGAAGGAATCTCATCTTCACTGTTCTCTAATATTAACTCAATTTGGTTGATATCTAGAGTACCGCGTCCAGCAATTGTTATTGACTACCAAAATTACCTAAAACATAAAAATAACCGACAAATAAGATGAAATTCGAAAGAACGAACGAAGTTCAAAAGTTACATAAAGGATACCTAATCATACGTCTGTCGAACGCATACCATCATTGTATCTACATAAATATTGCACTTACCGGGGTAAAATGGCCGTCTCGCGGAAGCTCTGCCCGACGACTGGGATAACTGAGAAGGACAGCGCGCTACTTTGCAAAATAAAAAAGAGATAGCAATTTTTGAGTCGCGCTTGCGTCTCAAAGACGTAGATTATCTTTCTAGGGTTAACAGGCAAATAAATAAATTGCGTGAATATCGTAAACAAATCATGCTACCTAAATGCAGCCCTGTGGCGTTTAACCCGCACCCTCTCAGCTACGCACATCTCACTCGCACAAACTCCAAAAAGAACTCTCCGTCGCATTCCACCCTTTGCTTAAATTATTGCACCTCTCCACAACAAAAACAAACCTTACTAGCTCACAATAAAGCTCAAACTACCTTAACAACGCATTAAGAACTTCTAAGGAATGTTATCCTATTAGATACTGATCTAACTTACTTTTTGCTTATCCTGGATTTTCGGTCTTGTTCACTCGTATTAAGGACTAAATTCAGTTCTGTTTGTGTTGGTAAAATTCGTCTTTTGTGTGTAAGTGTAAAGAAACGGGAGTGGGGATAGATGTAGTCTGGATGCGGAGATCACAAGATTCATTGCTCATCCGACCACGGATGAAGAATGTCTTCTGTACTTTCATAAGAGTATACCACTATATACTCGTATTAATGATATAAAATAAGGTGCAGTAGTACATATCTATGTAATATTTTTATTGCCTAATAAAAATTTTTGAAACTAAATTACGTAAAATATTGAAAAACTATGTTCTTTTTTGGCAAAAAATAATAGCTTTGTTACGAATATAAAAAAAATCCCTGACTAGGCATTACAATTTTAAGCCAACCTTTTAGTAGCCCATTTTAAACAAATAAACTAGGTACTTATATAAATAAAAATAAAAATTCAACTCGGGCTTTGATAAAACCTAGATTGTTATCATCATCACAACTACGTATGACGTCATGGATATGGTACCTATAACCACCACGCTCACTATGCAGGTTGGTACACAAAAAAAAGCTGCTGACCATAAGTACCCTTAGTCGATTTGAGGACACCAACATAATTATTTTAGGACCACACAAGAATAATATTTCCAGTTTAATGGCTCTGAACCCTGACATCATCATCCTTATTTACGTTCCCACTGCTGGGACACAGAGACATCTCCCTTGACAAGAGAGATAATCTTTTAATTCACCACGCGCTGGCCAAGTGCACATACCTATGTACTTGTTTCAGATAAAAAAATATTTCAAAATCCGACTGTTATTTTAACAGATTATACGTAATATGATTTCAGAATATCTCACGAATATCTTGTTGCTTCGCTTAATAAAACCTTACCTTCATTGTAAAATACCTCATCAATAATGAATTATGTTTCGGTCCTGACTTCCTTCCACTAGTAAGCGCCATTTGCAATTTTGTATTTTAATATTCATTCATATATCAATAAATATTCGTAATTATTTGTCCTCAAACCGTTCGAATAAGATTTCTAAGGTCCAATTAGAAACTTTTGTAGGTAGATAGATACCTTTCTACTATTCATAAATTTAAGAAAGCAATAAATTTACACAGCAACATCTAGCGCCGTGGTAAGTTCGAAGTTTGTTATCAATAGGTATAGCTAACTAAAAAGCATCGTCACTTGAATAAAAAAAAAAAAATAAAAATAAATAACATGTATTATTATCCAGGAAGCAACCCTATTCTCTACAATTCCACATTCAAAACCAATCTTGGAATGAGATCGTTCGATTTTTGAACGCAATCTTACACAAAGGCTCGGAGACAGAGGTAGGCGCGTGTAATTTTTCATTACATTTCCACGGGCAGCGCCGTGGAGCGTGGAGATAACCGACCGGCCCCGTACCAAGCGAGCGATGTGTTAACGATACTGCCGCATTTTAATTATTTTTTTTTAACATACATTTTTTTTTTAATTTTTAGAAAACTTTAGTGATAGCGATGATTCATCTAATCATCATCATTCATCTAATGAAAACGTAGATATTTTTAAAAAAATTGACATAATAGCTTCCCAAGCTAAAATTTTAAATAAATATACTTAATATATTCGTACCTAATATTATTTATACTACTCGTATCTAAGTAGAACAATGATTATTTTGTACAAAAATAGAGTATATAATACATATATGATACGCTAGATGTCGCTGTGTGAATTGTCCAGCATTATTTATTTATTTATGTTACGAACACAGTCCATCTCCATGTATCATGTCTTCATTACTAAGGGTCGAGCTAATCATAAGTACCACCAGTAAGAGTTACTAATTATGCCTATTAATTCTGTGCAGAATGTAGGACATCGTAGACAGAAGTGTCCAGAGTTATACATAGTATGATGACTCCGGCAAATAGGTAGTGTTTTTGTCTTTATTTAAAAACGCTGACTGCTCGTGGAGTTTATAAAATAATACTAACAATACTTATTGTTATGACAAATCAAAGAAATGTTCTCCAGAGCTTCATCAATTATTGTATAATATCCTTTTGGCATCCTTGTCGCACACTCGCGAGGATAGCTGGGTGCTCGCTTAGCTTTGTGTAGGTACACTTACGAATTTCTTGTCACTTATCTGTTATGGAACTTTTCTGAAAAAAAAAACACAATTATTAAGACAATAATGATTATTTATCTTAGGTAATAAGGAATAAAATAGATATCTTATCCCACAGCTGGGCAATTTTTCAATTACCTATCTTTCAACCACGATAGTTTTAAATTTTTTTGTTTAATTTTTATCATTTTGTAGGCTCACAAAGTTTTAAAGATAAACATAGATATTGGTATAGAAGTTTCGCATATGCTCTGCTTTGAGAAAGCAAGTAAAAGACTTCGACGCGCACGCGCAGTTTCATTCTGGCCACAGAACACTAATTTCTAAAGTCTAGGGGCTAAATGTCGCTGTGTAAAAATTGTCCAGTAATATTTATTTTTTATTATTATTATTAGTCTAAAGGCCTTCCGAAACACTAAGAAAAAAAATTAAAAAACTAACCATATTTTTTTTCGTAACTGTATACGTATAACTTTTGTTATAAAAGATATAAAATACAATATATATATAATACGCTACCTGTACAACTTACTGAATAAAATTCGGTTCTGTGCGACAAATTCATATTTTTGTTTGTCAACTTTATAAAAAAAAATATTTTTTCGTATCGCTAAACACGTATCGCTTTTTTTCGTGGTAAAAGGCACCGGGTGCGAGTTCCCTTAGGAAATTAATCGCGGAGTCGGCGGGACCCTTCGCCGCGGCCACCACATGGTTCCACCTCCCGAGGATAGATGGCGCTGTACCGTAGTAGGTATATACTACGTTTTAAAACACAAGAAAAACATTCAAAATAATTATTAATCATCGCTTTCAATATATCAATATCATATCACTTGATATGTCAATATATCAATATCACTTTTCGTTATAATTTTATAACACAAGAACGTCTGGGCTGATGTAGGTACTTTTGGTTTCATAACTAGTAAAAAAAATTTGTAGCCCTCATTAGGTTTAAAATGTGAGAAAACATGGTAAAACCTACGCGCGGGTGGCTCAGCTAAAATAAATAGAAAAAAGAATACAATATACTATATTCTATTCATTGACGACCTCTGAGGCGCAGCGGGCGGAAGTTCACCTGCGATGAAAGAGGTTGCCGGTTCGATTCTCGAGTGGTTGAATTGTTTGTGTATTTCCGACAAGGCAGGGTTGACTAACAGATGCTAGATAGTAACTGAAAGTTCTATAACTTAGGTAAACTAAGTTGTCCTTATCTTAACCGTGATCAGGTCCCAACAGTTCACAAAGACACAAATTAATCAACTCCAATCGAATCCAATCTCGATTGGAAATGGCGGACAATCAAATTTCCTTCGTCCTGTTGCTGCGAAAGTTGCTAGCAGTGGGGTTGTGACATAGAATTTATCGCAGTAGTTTTCATTCCAAAGGTTTTGAAAGCAGCTAAGCACCGAGTTTTCTACAAAAAAAATGTAAAATGTGTGCTTAAATGACCTAAGTTGTTTGAATGGTTCTGGCTTCTAATCACGGCTGAGATAATTATTTTGGTTTTACTGCTAACACTTAAGGACTTTTCCAACAGCGATTTGATCTGCCAATCAGGGCACTTCCTCATCACGTAGTTGATGAAAGAAAGTTCATGCTGCTGAAAGTTACTACATAAATTATTAAGTAGTTGTACTAAATTTAGATATAGATTTAGATATTTATTTATATATTTGTACTATCGTTTTTGAATGTAGGTAGGTATGTGAAATCATTAAATTGACTAATGGTTTTTTTAAGTTGATCAGGTTTTGAGATAATATAACTGTTTGTTAAAATAAAGTTGATGGGTGAAACAGAAACAGCATTGCATTGTTCTGGTGGAAAGCATCAATCGAAACTTTACCCTACTTACTTTACCTTATCAATTTGCATGAAAATTCCACCTAATCCAACGCTTATCTGAAAATTATACTCAGATTTGCTGAAAACGAAACTTTATATTCAAATAGCTATGTTCCCTGTAAACACAAGGAGATAACTATTCCTAGTAACGCACTCCCAATTAGCGAGTTGCCCGAAAGCCTGGAAAGTTTGCCCACATATATATCCATTAGTTTAAAATACGAGGGAAGTGAGAAGTTAGACCGACCTATCCTTTGGTGGCTATAATTTATGTGCGAGAAACTTCTAGATGTAGCGACAGCAGAAAAGTGACATCATTTTGTCTGTACGCACGAGTAAATTATTTTTGAGAAAAGTATGTTTATTATGTAGGTATAGTTTAATATTTTATAATAAAATAAGAATCAGAGTTTTTTGTATATGTCTAAATATATCCTGGTGCTGACAGTTTATGTATCTAATAACGTAAACAAAGCTTTATAAAGAAAAGCAGAAAGAAAATCTTTCTAAAATTTAACTTTCTAAAACTATGGTATGTAATATCAGAAGCCATCCGATTGTTTTCATACAATGCCAAGATGTGGACTTTTCACATAGAATAGCCATCGACTATTTAACGTTGCTAAGCAAATTATGATGCAAGGAAAGTTTAAAGTTTCTATATAATAACTTCATTCATTCATTTTTAACTGATATTTTTTCATGATTTCACTAATTAATCAGAATCCTTCTAATATAATTTTTTGCTATCGTTACAGCGGCGCTTGCGAGTGGCGGCGGGGGCGCGGCGCTGTAATTGTACAAAAGTTGCCATCCTCAGCTTGGTGAATTTGTTCACGCTTCCTAACTCAGCATTCGGTACACGGACCGGCGGCGATTCAAACGCAGCGTTATTTACGCTATGTTGACGCCAATACTCTTTGGTTTGTCTTCTGCTAGGTAGATTAAAATAAATTAAAAATACAAATTCCTATTAGGGGTTTTAAGTTTCCCACTTAATCTTAGTCATCACCACAAACATCCTTATTTACATTCCACTGCACACAGGGACTTCGCTCTTGAGATGATGGTGCTCAGAGATGTTACAAACTCAACTCCTTTGTAAATACGTGAGTAGGGAATTCCCATCGGTATAAAATGAATAGAGTTATAAAATGTGAATAACTCAGTTAAATTTTAAAAGTGTTTATTACAAACATCGTAAATCACTCTTATCACTGATAAAAAAAAATTAAGTTAATATTGTACTTTAATGTGTAGGTACCTACTTTTTTTAATTACTTACGATAAAGATAAACACAATAGGTAGGCCTACCCTTCGACATTTGAGACTCAATTTATTAGCCAAGGGCGGTTGAAGGGCCCTAATGAAACTGCCCTTAATTTACCAAGCTCGGGTGTTTACCCATTCCACTCATATTTCGTCAACTCCCTATTACCTGAAAGAATTCTGTTAATGAGAGCGCTCTTACAAGGTGCCCCAGATTATATAACTTCTTTATAAACTGAACATTTCCTAAATTAGTGTCAGATGATTTAGTCATTTATTTCCATAAAATCTTAATGATTAAGTACTTTGACATGTCACAACCGAAGAAATATTTATTGCACCATAAAGTTACACAATAACATTGGCATGTCTGTTAGTGTTTCATATTTCTGTTACGATAGACTTCACAGATTTCTCTATTTTAGCAGTGAATCCTGACTTTAATAATATAAATGCGAAAGAAGAACTACTTTCTATCTGTTCGGCTTCACACCAAATTTACTGATACGATTTAAAAGCAATTTAAATTAGTCCTGTCCGAAGATCAGCGTTGGATACTAGCTTGCTAGTGCAATTACTAGAATATCAACTTTTGTGATTACAAACCCGCCGTGTAAACGCGGTGATAACCAAATTCCAATATCAATAATGAGTTCTGTTGGTGAGAAACATGCCCAGTACCAGTTCATGTTCTGGTGTTCTAGTGCACCTTGTATCTAATTTATTTACAAACCCCGGGGACTCTCAGTAAACGAAGTCCACTTATTTGTGTGGCGTTAATTTTAATTATGTGACCCTAGGAAACGTAAAGCGTATAAGCAAAATTTTATTTATGTACATATTTTTTTTTTTTTTTTTTTTATTTAACGTACTTAAATAACATTTACAAAAAATTAAGTTTAAAGAGTAGTACAAAGAAAACCACTAAGGTTTGTGTATGCGCTACATAGTCTTAGTACATAAGTGCTAAAAATTATACCTAACATATAGGTTACAATAAAAGTTCACATACTACTTAAAAAATGAAGGTTACATAATATTGTCTAACTGCTATTGATTTTTTCTAAATTGTCTATAAAATATTTTCTTAATTTGAATTTGAATTATAATGGTATAACCTAAATATATTATTATTCGTAGTTATTTCTTCTTGTACCAGTAATAAATAGTGGTAAGGTTTGAAAAGCTGTCGTTGTCACATAAAAACTAAACCGACACCAAATAATAAGTTCCCTAGCTTTATCGTTAAACATCTACAGTTAAGTTGTTTTTATTAAAATAGAAATGTTGTTTAAAATTCTGCTGTATTCGTTTTTTTAAAAGAGCAAAACAAGCATCGAACTTCACATAAAGTCACCTCAACCCACCAAATTGTGTTTAAAAATTATGGAACAAAAGGGACTCTTATCACTGACACTTGGAACAAAAAAAAACAATTCCTTCACAAAAAAATAAAAGGTTAAAAGTTGTCCTTATTTGAATTTTCATTAAAACTTTCTCCCGTCAGGAACAAAGAACATTTATATTAAAAAACTCTGGCCACGGCCAGATAAATATCTGTAGTCTCGTGAGCGGACGAAATTCAACTTTCGGGCATAGATTGTGAAGAAAAATGTAGATGGGACGGCCTTTTTTGTTCAAAGCTTAAAGATTTTAATTAATATTTGGTGAAGACGACTATAGTAAATACGAAAAATATAATTTACTTATTTCACACATGAAAATCTAATTTGACTTTCTACACCTAGTAAAATCGGCCTATTCGTGATTATGTAATTTCTTAACGCTAGTTTTTGTTTTCTTATCTACTATTCTGATTATAACTATACCTAACGGTTTCTTGCTACCCGCTTCATCACTCAATATTTTGTTAAATACATTACATGAGCCCATTACGATGTCTTTAAACTGTGCTACAAAACTACATTCTTAATCATCGGCATGATTCGCAGACAATTCCAAAGTAATTTTCCATATACCTTACAATAACAAACCTCAGCTATCTACTACGTTCTACTATATACCATTTAGGTACTTTCAGGCACTCTAGACTTTCAAACTACTCGAGGCAGTCCATTAGAAGTTCAGTAGTGGTCCATCTGTGCCTCACTCATTACCGCCCGCCCGCCGCAAGACCCGCCCAGCTCTGCCTAACTTCCAACCAGGGTTGCCGATAAAAAATCGCCAAGACCACACTTTTTTCTACTTATTTAAATTTTGAGAACAAGTTGAAAAGTAATCTTTTTCGGAACTGGCAGTTTTGAACTTTGATTTGTATTTAGTTTTTTCATTGTTTCCTAATTTTTACATGCTACAGAGGGTGAAGTATTTTTTTATACTTGCATTTTTATAATTATCTATGTAAATAAAACTCTCAAACATTCATAAATGCTTGGTTGTGAAATACAGATGGTAGGTACCTAAGGATAAAAACTGCAAGGAATCGAACCAAAACAACTCAACTATTTCAACACTAATTCAGTATCGCCAGATTAAAATATGGCGATATTGTCGCTGACGGGCTAACTTTTTTTTTATTAACTCCCGCTTTATAGTATTTTCCCGCTGTAAAAAGCAGCCTACGGCCATTTCCTGCATAATCTATTCAGTTTTTCTTGAGTAGTAATAGTGTAACAAACACGAATCTCTTTTAATTATATAAATAGATCTATCAAAAGATAAAAAATATTGACGATAAAAATCTATTTTACCTTACAAAATAAGTTTAGCTATATATAAGTTTAGCTTCATAGCTGGCAACCCTGGCTATAGGAGCAGGACCAGCGGCGATCGTGTCAACTTTAACCGGCCCCACTTGCCCCATAAGAGAAACTCTGTTGAAACACAATCTCTAGATGGAAAATGCTAATGCACAATTTTTCTAGATTAAAATTTTGATTATATTGCTTTTGGTGAATCTCCCTCGTGGCAAACTTGCTGCTCTTGCGGTATTCATAATCTGAATTTTCTATTATTTATTTACTATCTGATGCCGGGGACTCCAACTAAATAAATAAATAATAAATATTACTGGACAATTTTACACCGCGACATCTAGCCCCGTGGTAAGCTCGAAGCTTGTGTTACGGGTGCTAGACTTCTGATATACTTAATATAATATACATACATAGATAGATATTTTTTTATAATACATATATAACACCCAGACACCCGGAACAAATATTTGCAGATCATACAAATTGTTGTTCCGAGGCGAACTATCTCCATATTAACGTTAAATCAGGATAGACAGACAAATTTCGCATTATTATAATTAACATTTTATGGGTTAGGTATAAGTTCTGTTATCTATAAGAGTAGGGACTCATTCTTGAGAAACAAAATATATTGAGTGGTACAACACATTGAACAGATTAATGTTTGATGGCACAGCCCTAGCCATCGCGATTTGTAGACCGGTAATGAGATTCCAAGCTTCGATGAGCGTTGGCCGATTAGTAAGAAAGTGGGCAATCCGGAAATAGAAGTCTTTTATGATAGATCTGGGTACATCAAGATTCAGTTATGTTATTACGGAGATATTAATGGGGAGTATTGGGGCGCCAACTTAAATAATCTCGGTACCTACCAAAGCCAACCTTACCTCCTACATCAGAAAATTAAACTACCCAAGTTTAAATAAGTTCTAAAATTAAAAAACTTTTTTAATTTCCGGACTTACTATAAAAATACAATAAACATAGAATGTACATGTACACCTAATGTCAAATTTAAAAAGGAAATTAATCACATACATTACATAATATTTACAGTTTCTAATAACCGACTAGTTTCCAAATAATACTAAATCACTAAACAAGCTTTCTCCGATAATTATCCCATAATTCTTCCAAATCGATTCCAAACACATTAAGTTAAAAAACGACCCAGCGAGTGAAACCGCGACCCGCGCTATATTCGACCTTTTCGCAAAATTAAAATTCTCAAACAATCCGCACTTTGAAAAAGATATATGAGGGTGTTCTTTCATCTTGTACCTACGGGTTGGGTCCTATTACGTGTGCATTAAATTGCGATTAATTTTCCTTTTAAAGTTTCTAGAGTTTAAAAAACCTCATAAGGTTCTTTTAAAAAAAATTGATCAAAACCTTTAAACTTTTATAAATTCACAAAACATGTCGGTTTCCTCACGATGTTTGCTTTCACCGTAGAGCAAGTGTTTTTTAAAGGGCGTGATTTACAATTTTCGACATAGCTCATAGGATTAGTAAGTTGAAGTTGCAGTGGGCTGGCCATTTCTGCTGAAGAACCGACAACCTTTGGTTTAAACGCGTTCTTGAGTGGAGACCGCGATTAGGTAAGCGTAGTCCACAAGGCTGCTGGCAGATGCTGGATGCGTCAAACCAAAAACAGACAATTCGTAGCTCACTAGGGGAGGCCTATGTTCAGCAGTGGATAAAATATTGGCTGATGATAATGATATCAATAGCAACAACTTGCCATTGGAACATACACAGGTCCCAGCAACCTTAGTCGTTTGGATCGTGGGGGGGCACCTCGCCCCAAAGTTGGGGCTCAGACCTGGTTATTTATGGGCCTCTCGGGCCCGGTGAAGTGCCCACTGAATATAAATCCTCGGAAAGACGTAAAAGTAAGGGTTAAAACCCCCTCATGTGAAATAGGTCGGCCGCTAGTGGCCAACCCAACCTTTTTGTTTTAGATACGGACGATAACTTATTTAGGTAGGATAACTTTTGTGCGAATTAAATCTGTTTTATAAAGGCGTGGTTTTGGCTACGAGAAATACTTACTGGATTTATACTGTACTATGCTAAGATTTTTAAAGCAATTGCGCAATGTGAACTTGCGTTTTGAAATATTTAGACTTTGCATCATCTTCTAGTTATAGCGCAGTTATGACTCAAAGACAAATACAAAATGCGCTTGTTCTAAGTTTAACCAAGTTACAACAGTTTTTATGATAGACATATTGAGCACGATGATGATGATAACAGTACTAGTTAACTAGCTACTAACGGTGCATAATGAATTCAACTAAATTCGGCAAGCCTAGATCGGATAAATCAATTATTGCCTGAAATCATTTAAAAAGCTTTTAAAAGTGATCTGTAATTAATAGCTTAAAAGCAAAATTGAACTCGGAAAATTAACACAGTTTTCAAATATTTTTCTGGTAAGTTCCTTAATGAAATATTTCTGGGTAGATACTAGCTAAATGATATAAAACCGTATTTTTTATGTTTTTTCCGCGGAGATATAATCCATTTACGTGAAAAGTTGACTATACATACGAGTCAAGTTTATTTTGTATTGCTCATATTTTACTTAGTTGTTGGTAGGTACTAAGTTACGGTTTCCACTTTGTTTGGTTAGGTCTCGTGCATCAGCATAAGTACTGAAATATGTGTACATATTTATTTCTGTACAGGCGAGCACATAGAGCGTATTTAATTGCCGTGCTGCAGTAATCTCCCAAAAACAGACGTATTTGAACTGGTCCCAAGCATGTCGAAGTGTGCGCACTTCAATGATGTTTGACGTAAGGCTTTAGCGATAAGCGGTAGCGATTTTTGGATTTAATAACAAAACGGTTAAGAAGACTTCTTAGTAAGGTTTCAAAATAAACGTTAGTTAAGCTATTTTATTACTTTTGCGGGAATATTAAAAGATGAAAATAAATCGTCGAACTTATTAGCTCCACTATAAATATGTACCTACTTGAATTATTCCCGTTGTTATAAAATAACAGTTAATTCCTTTTTACGTGGAAAATTAAGGCTTCATAGTTAAATGAAATAAAACAAGCATTATTAACTTTGAAATACCTACTAGTAATAATTGTAACATTGTTTAAATAAGTACGGAGAATTATGAATAATTATAGAGTTTGTATACGCATTTGAATTTATTTACTTCGTTAATTACTTAGATCAAATCTCTACCAATATTTTAACGCTTAAGGCTTTAGTGATCGTTAAGCATTAAGTAAGAAAATAATGATGGATAGTTTCTTTCTGGTTGTGTCACGTTGCTTACTCAACCACGTCATGTTTTGTATTAAACGCTACATTCTATGACTAACATAACACCACACATCGTGATGTCGCACACAATTCCTCATTAAAACGACACGGGTGCTTACATATTACCCACCTACATTTTAAACTTTACCTACCAACTGTACCTTACGTTGTAACTATTGAAACGCTGACGCAGTTTTCGGTGTTAAATAAACAAAGTTTTGGTCGTAACTGTACTTGTTTCAGGAAATGGGAATGCTTAGGTGAGGTGTTTCATTCTGATTGTTTCAAATGTTTCAGGTGACGATGTTGTTAATTTTGTTCGGCGACTACGAGACGATGAAATTAAAAGCAGTTTGTAAATGAATAAAATAAATTATAGGTTACAGTTTTAATGGGTTTTTTATAATAATTGTCACTTATAAAATACTGTCTTTAAAAAAGACGTGCAGATTAACTTTTTAAAAAGCCAATGCTGCAATGAATTGTTTGATCGCGGAACATATATGGACACGTCAGAAAAAACTTAAAATTATAAGTTTTTTCTGACTTGTCCATGTAAATCTTTGTGCTTCTATAGAAATAAAGTATTTGCCTTTTGTATTTTTTTACTTTAACTCAGCGCTAAGAGATCACACACATTACCTACTTCGATATTAATATTTTAATAAGAATATGTAGGTACTTTTTTGGCAGTATTTTATTATAAAATGAAATACTATGAAGTGAATTATTGCTTCATAAATCCTTGTATTACGAATCCAACCTCGACTATCTTGCTGTGGCTACAATTTCAATCCTCATTTTCGCAACGTCAGCTTAATTTCATCCGCTGACAGAAACCCAGCGCGAATATATCTTATGAAAGAATGTATAATGAGGAACGCTGAAAAGGGATAAATTGATATGAATTTTACGAAAGGTTTGGGACAAAAGGAATTATACAGAAGTACCCTGGGATAATAAGGGTTTTGGGTACTCGGTAATGGGTTTGGGTAAGTTTTATGTTTGTGGAATATTTGGTAATATTATGAAGATTATTTTTTTATATTTTAGGCTTATCACTTGTTTTAAATTCGAGGTATATCTTTTTACTCCTCATCTACAATTAACTTCTAGAATCAGTAACAAGTTTGTAATTAATCACGGGGTTAGAATTACACTTGAATTTAACCAGGTAAGTACTTAATTGAAATTTTCTTTTATAGATTTTTTTACTCATTTTGGTTTTTATTTCATACAACTAAGGTGTCCGACAAGCATGCGGCCCACTAGATGGAAAAAAAATGTATTTATTACACTCTGCGAATATTTCAATACAACCCAATTCCTTAGCGTTCGCTTTCAGAACACCTAAGATTTATTTTAAGTAGTTACAATGTAATCTAGACGTCTTATTCTGGAATAATTTATTCTTTCGAAGCTACTCACCAAAAATTAGCTTGATAGTAATCACTTGATTTCCATGTTCTACGGATCCCGGACTATTAGTACATTTAAAACAATTGAGATAAAAGGGGCCTCACAAGCAGAAAGCTGACGTAACAGAAAGACCGCGAACACCGTAAAATCCGAACGTTTTCTTTGCGGAACAAAAGAGAATTAGGCTATTGTCCGACCGGCCATTGTTTTACGTAATCTACCATTTCAATTACACCAAGTTTTCACGTGGATTGAATCGTTTTATTTAAATATATGTATGTAAAGTAAATATAGTAGACCTTATCTATGTTAACTGGTACTTTTTTCATAATTGGCTAAACTAGGGTCTCAAATATAACCTTAGTTTTTCACAATTCTTTTCATTTATTATACATTTGGATCTTACAGAACACTTTCCGTCAATTATATCACAATAATCAAATAATAAATAATACAACTCAAAGACTTGTAAATATATCTAAGTATAAAATAATACCTATTTAAAATAAACACACTGTAACCTTGGAAACATCATAATATTTATAACTAACCATTCCTCTTGAATCAGCCAAGTGCGGTCGGCGCAAACAGCTAATCAACCATTCCCAGACCATGCATCTGATTGTTTTATTCTAATTATTTCAAACTAAGTCGTATGTTCTTTTCAGATTAAATCCGGGCACATGCGGTCGAGGACGCCTAATGAGTGAGATTTCAATTTGCCTGCGGGAGCTTTTTGTCCAGACGTCCAGATTGTGCCTGCCTCAGTAATTTATTTCTAGACAAGTGACGCCGCACGGTTAATAAAATACAGCAAATTGTTGGAAATGCAACGTTTTGGTTTAATTAAAGAAATAATTATGTAAATAAGTATATATTTACAGGTTTATTGTGTATTGTTTGTTTTATTTTGTGAAAATTTTACATGCCTAACTGCTTTATATATAAGTTTGAAGATGAATAAAGGAGTAATATATTATGAGTATTGAAAATACAGTATCAAAACCGTGTTGGCTAAGTTAGGTTAAGGAGAAACACACGACTTTCATTCCAAAGGTTCAAATCCCGCAGCTCACCTTTAAACTATCTTCTTGAAAAATTGTGTGTCCCCTAAAAAATACGTGCTCTAACGGTGAAGGCAAACATCGTGAGGAAACCAGCATGTACTGAGAACTTTGAAGTGTAAAGGACATTAGGAATTAGTACCGACCATCTTAATAAAATACCTTAAATTGACATAATAAATTAAATACTTACCTTAAACTGTTTACTTTTAACTGCACTCTTTGTAAACTACAGCGGTAGAGAAAGACGTAAATAAATACCTCGTATTTGTCGGACGGCGGCGGGTGGTTCAATTAAAGCCAGCTCATTTAGCTGCGCATCTGAGCCTTGACAAGACGGACGGCCAAACGCTTTTAACATATAGATATTTACTATACCTAATATGTTTATAGTAAGATAGGATATATATAGAACAACATTCTAAATCAATCAAACTAGCTACAAAACTGAGATACTCGGAGTTCTTTATAATATAAAGAACTCAGAGTATCTCAGTTTATCTCATCCCTAAGGAATAATATTCCTAAGGGTAGAATTGGCTGTTGGTATTGTTTCATTTATCCTTCATGCCGAACTGTGACTTTTTATAATATCACGGAATTTATTGCTCAACATTCTAGATTCATAAAATTAAAAATTGAATATGCAATGGAAATATAGTGATTGACTAAAACCATTGCATCAAAGTCTGGACCTTTCATAAGATATTCAGATCCTAGGCCAGAGATATCGCTATTTTCAGAACGATCTATGATTGACGGATATATTCCTATACCCATTTCTGCTAATATCTAATGAATATTTTAGGTAATTTAGGTCCAGTCAGGTTCTTTCTTATATCGAGTATAGCTGGCTAAGTGGGAGCACACTCGACTTTCATTCCGAAGGTCATGGGTTCAAACCTTTCGCGCACCTCTGATTTTTCGTCTTGAAAAATATGCGTTTTAATAACACGTACTCTAACGGCGAAGACAAACATCGTGAGGAATCCGGCATGTTCTGAGAACTTGAAAAATTTTGAGGGTACCTATGTGACATTCACCAACCCACTTAGGACAGAAGTTTCTGCGTCCCAGCAGTGGGAACGTAAATAGTGGTGAATATGTTACATAGAGTTCAGTCGTTTACAATTTTCAGAAGGTACTTGAAAGTTGGCAACAAATGACTGTTTCCAAATATTCCTGCTTTCCTTTTACTTATTTTTTGTGTTATTCTTTACGTCAATTCGTTTGGTCCTGTGCGAATTACATCCAAACACTAATATAGGTATTAATTTATTACAATTAATAAAGGTACAGAAAGTATTTATAATATTTTTACTATGTTTTAAAATATTCATTGTACATTTAATCTGCCACCTCAGCAATAAACTTCAGAATAATAATAACTTTCATGCTCATAAATTCATACAATCCTCTTAAAATTCCCCATCGCGTTCAGCTTATGTCGACTCTTACAGCATCCAGCTAACAAAACCTCAAGATAAAACAAACAGCCTCTCCCTTCATCCCATTCTCATCCTTAAAACGTAGGTCATAAGACCAGTAATTGCAAAACACTGGTAATCTAGGCCCCAGACAACGCAGGCTTAGTACAAGTCTTTGCTGCTTAAAGGATTTGCTTTCGGAATCGTAATAAATTCTTACAAGTCCATTTTTCCTTTATTTTCCTTTCTTTGTTTGCTCGTTATGAAATGCAGTTTTGAAAGGAATTTCTTTATGAAGTTTTTGAAGCTTTTTATTTTCATGCAACATTTATGATTAAGTACCTAGTATAGTATGGCTCAGAGTCACATAAAGAGAGGGAAAGAGAGGGCCATGCTCGGGGTTTCTCTACGTGATCGAATCAGAAATACATCAACACAGAAATGCATCTTTTTGGCACTTTATAATATCGATTTAATAAACCTCTTTCAATTATTTACCATGATAATACCGCAATTGGCACGGCTTCGGATAATAAACTAAGTTTTGACGTGTTATTTCTGAACGCGCTCAAACCGTGATTCACATTAGGCACTGACAGCCGCCGCAGGCTGACCCTAGCGCCATCTGCTTAGAATTTGAAGAAGCGACAACTTCCAATTAGTTAGATAAATCATAATGTATCAAAAATTAAAAATTAATAATATTAAATTTCTTCTATAATAAGAGTGTATGTCACAAGATAAAACCAGCTGGTGTATTTTATTTTCATAGATTTCATAATTCTTGTTTTTAATATGTGATAATAATATAAAGAAATCTTAAATCTTATTAGAAAAGGTAAAAAAGAATCCTAATAACTTTAAGATAACTTAATCCTATTAGACTTATATACTTATCTTGTAAGTAATGATATTAATTCCAATTATAAGAAGTCTAATAAGAATGCGACGTATAAATAGAAAAACATTCATTTATAACTTGCAAAGATATTTGTTCCGAGTGTCTGGATGTTTATATGTACTTACAATAAATAATATCTATCTATGTTTGTTTGAGGTATATCAGAAATCTAGCATCCATTGTACAAGCATCAAGCTTACCACGTGGCTAGATATTGCTTTGAATTGCCCAGTATTATTTATTTATTTATATGTGCCGCCTCTATCAGTACCTAAGCCAGAGCGACCTAAGCTTTTAGACTTGCACCGGCGCTTCTAAACTTTAAGCTCTTCTCATATATAATTCTAACATAGCTTTTGTACCGCCGGGAAATAGCCGAGAGTTCTGAACTTAATTATTTACCAGCTCTCCAGTTAACTGCAGACTAAGTTAAATACAGCCAGCCATACTGTTAAATAAATTCAACAAGAATTTTGGGATAATGTTATGGCTTAATTTTAAATCCAATTCAAGATTTTAAGTAAAGTAATTCATTTATTAACTAAAAAAATAATAAGTATTAATTAAGAAAATTTTACTAAACTGAACACTCGAGATTATAAAATGATTTAGATTTTAAAGATTGTAATTTATGTTCATAAAATCCTAAAGATCACTTGGACAAGATAGAAAAAGGTGCTGTAAATTAAACAAAGGAACAAACCTAATCTTAAAAAAACTAAAAAATGGTCAGCTAGTGAATTATATAAACTCTCGTACATTAATTAAAAAAAAGATATTTGATATATTTGGTAGATTAGCGCTAAACCGCATGCAATTTGAACCTTTTTAGTCCTGTACAAAACCAACTCCTGTGGTTTAGACTACAATTTAATTCGACCACTACACTCAAATTCTCTCAAACAGGTTTTGAACAAATTTTTGTCTGATAATTTACAGGTAAAACAATTAAAATAACGCTTTCAGCCGAAATTAGATAGCAATACTAGATTAATAGCTTACTTAGTATTTATTAGCCATTTAATTAGTGTTCCCACTCGTGGGTAAAACCCTCCCCCATTTACTTAAAGTGGTCCTCTCCTGAGCTACTTCCTATCAGTCGTTAATGATCAATCATATAGCTTTTAAAAATGGAAAATATTTAATGTATGCAATGTTATAAATATAAACAAACAACAGGAATATAAAGCTACATGAAAAGTAAACGCTTATTTACTAATTTATTTTAGTTAGCAATAGTGAAATCTTAACTTCAAGTTTAATTACTACATCCGATACTTGCGAGCATCAAAAGCACCCTAGTTATAAATAACGAGGTAGCTGTAAACCTAAAACCAAGCTTAATCTGAGAATGATGCTACAAAAACGATAAATCACGCACACATGTTACGTACGCTCGTAAATTATCAAGATTGAATTAATATTACCGAACGAAATCTTACGGCAGCCATTTTGAAACCCTTATCCACCCTCTGCCTGAAACAGACGATTACAAGAACAAAATTGTATTTTACCACTTACTAATTATATTTCTTGCAACTGTAGAACTTAGGGATGAGGGAATAGGGGCTGGAATCGTTGGCGGGTCGAGTTTTGGATATAAGGGTGATTTTGCCTCTTTTGTGCGATCCTTTCGTAGGCATAATTAGGGACGTACCCTCAATTCGCAGAGGCAGCGTATCCTTGCTATAGTGATTTATGACATGGCGAAATCAGATGCGCCAACAATTTAAGTTTGGTAGTTGAAAGGTGTATTGTAAAGAGTTTTCTCTCGAAGTAATAAAATTTTATAAAAAGTATGAACCACGAACGTGAATAACGGCCCAACCTCTTTCGTCTGGGTTGAATAAAGACATCCCATCTATCTATTTATTACTGGTTACTATGACGATGTTAAAACAAATCTATCATGACTGTTCGTACCGCAACCATAGGTGAAGTATCACATGCCTCTGACCACATTCTAGATGGGATTCTGTACGGTTTAAATTGATTGAATCGAGTATGTTTCGCGCCACGGGTGCCCACTTCTTTTACGGTTAACGTTTATTGGACATGCAATTAATCAAGGTGATTGCAGGTGACGTTTGACTAGGGGACAAAGCAAGAAGTATTTATACACTGAGAAACAAAGGAATTTATTTACCCCTATACACATATCCTACAATACATAGTATTAACATTACTTATTGGAGCGAATTAGAAGTTTAATAGAAGTCACTTTTTGTGATCTCTTATTCAAATGCTTATTTATCAGTATTTGTCACACAATTGCATGTGGTATATTTAACAAAAACTTTACAGATAAACAATATTATAGTCAAATTCACTACGTTTAAATAAAAATTGAACTTTGCAAGTAAGTACCTACTAAAAACAATAAAATCTAAGCTGTGCTCTTGCTGTGCCGAATAAGTGTTTTATTCTCTTCCAGATGTGACCAGCGTCATTCGAATTCGTCTATTTCCCGCTCTTTTTTTGACTACTCCTTGATTTACTTGGCAGATTAAGCTGCCAGCTCATAGTATGAAATAACATCTAACATCTAGATATTCTATAGGTAGAGATACGATATATTATCTTTGGGTTTCCCCAAATGCTCTAAAACAAAATAATAATTGGAACTTTTTCAGTATAATTTGATGCGAACAAAAATATTTAAATCTTTTTATTTAAAATTTAAACAAATTAGGTCATCATCCTACCCATAAACACGATCCCTATTCGGAACAAAAACCCCAAATGAAAGCTCTTTATTGTCCAAGATCGGCCATAGATAACGTCAGGCCAGCCTCTTGTAACCTCAGAGGGACAAGGGGTCTACGTGAAAAATTAGGGCATCTCCCTAATCCCCCCGAACCCTTGGGGTGGCGATAACTCACCCACACGAGCGGCCCTTGAGAAAAATAGCTCGAAAAACACACAAGACTCGACTCGTGCCGAATTGGCGGGCTTATTCTGGATCATTTCTGGTATATGCCATGAATAGTACCACTTTATCTCCCGGGGAAATTTGTTACTCCTGCTGAAAAGTACCAACCTCATTTCTACCTACCACGGAAGTTTGTTACTCGTGCTAAAAGAACTAAATGGATTTAGAAATAGATGAATTAAAAAAACAGTAAAACAAAAATCAGAAAACTGTGAGGTTTTTAATAGTAATATTGTTTTGTTTTTAATTTTGTATGAGATTCTCCTCCGCAATTTTTAGCAAAAAATTAAATGAAAGATTTATTGGTTTATTTATAAGTTAGAACAATTAGTTCTCGTCGAAATTTATTTTTTTCACATTATAACATTGAATTGAATATAACATTACAATAATTATTATGTAAGCAGGCAAATTCACAGAATAGGACCGAAAAGGTTGGGCCCTTAGTGGGCCTTTAATCAAGGCAAATGTAGCGATCCAACCCACCTAAGCTGTTTGATGTTTTCGCTCTCCGGATTTTCGGAAAAACTTTGTTTATTTAATCCCGGGCCCTTTAGATTATACATTTAAAATGTTTCATTGCTTAAAGTTTATAAAAGGCCTTTTACATTTGTTGATAAAGTAGATTTTTTTCTTTTTTTAGTTTATACTTGGCTACTTTTTGAACTTGATTTGCATTTTATCCACGACTTCAAACACTATAATTTTATAGGATTATATTTAATTATCCAAAAAAACATCAAACGAAATTATGTACCAGGCAATCATATAATGTAGGAGGTCAGTAGAATAACATAACCTCGGCGGAAGGCTCTGGCAAATTGATCCTTCCAAAATACGTTCAGCTATTTCCATAAGCAATTCCCAAATAACCCAACTACCTAAATTGTATAAACCCGGGGTCACACTCACCTGCTAAACAAGATTAATTACGGGTCGATTGGACTCTGGGACTTGGTACTTCGAAGGGACCTGTGTTAGACACCTGACATCTTCGACGACCCTTACCTTGGCAGGCGATGAACGGATATCGTGTCAGGTACTATTGTACCTGACACGATATCCGAATCAAAGATATCGATATCAAAGGTCTTTAAGTGTGTGTGTATAGACCTTAGGTATTCCTAAGGTCTATACACACTTAAAGACCTTTGTAGCGCAGCAGGCGAAGAGCAGCAGGCCTACGACGCAAGAGCAAATATATGTTTTGAATTTGAATTTGAAGAGGGTTCGATTCCCAAAACAAAAATTTGTACAGTGTGAGTATATGAGATCACATAATAATAATTATTATTATTATTATTTAGTGTTGAAGAGATACCTATGCCTTTCACGAAACAACAATAACTCGACAAAAGCAATGCGACGTGTCATTCCTCGCTTACATTTCACATTGCTGATCCACGCTAAACAATCACAGCACTTATTTCCTGTTTCGGTCCATCAACTCGGTCAACAGAGCGGGTTCTAAAAAGACTCCAAAAAGACCCCAAAACGAGGAGCTCCAAAAAGTTGAAGTTCAGCCGGGGTCAGCCTGCTCTTGAACTCGGGCAACGCAATCGATTGTTTACTATCGGTTCTCGATACCGAACTGTGGTTCTGTTCCAATCAGTAGAGGTAGCTACTCTGACGAGCTAATTTCGATTTGTTGATAAAACGAAATCAAATGTTGTTTAGAGTAGACATAATAGGCTGTAGGCTATCTAAATTGTGTCTACGCCGTAAGTTGACGTTTTTCTATTACTTTATTTCTTACTTTAAAATGTTAAAGGGTTGTGCCAATAATGACATATTGTTTTTCAATAAATACTCAAGCTTGTCTAAACCTGCCTACAGACTTGATCGTGTCCGGGTGTGATTTAGTGATTTCCAGCTAGATCCTGGACTTTAGGACCTGATCACATCGGAATGCGTAGCCACCCACCTACATGGGTTATATGTTCTAAAATGGAACTATTTAACAAAAAGAAACAGAAAAACAGTCCCGTCAAAGCACTAACGGAATAGATACGCAAACGAAAAGCGGTAAAAATAGTAAAAATGGTAAAACTCTGAGCGCACGAACCACTTGTAACCCATAACACTTGGCGCTCAGTGGCACTCGCCATCGCAAACGCAGCACTGAAAAGCAGATTTTAGCGCATGCCAAATTGGAGGAGAATAATACCCGTAGAACAGTAAGGGCACCTTAGAATAGCTACATAAATGCGCCACAGAACGGACAAATGTCTAAGGACACTTTTTATTTTATTTTTTACTAGTTTTCAAACTTTTCTTAATTACTACAGACATTTCAAGATCAGCTAAATTGGTCCGGCTGTCCCCGAGTTTTAGTGAGAATAACGAACAACTATTGATATAAGATTTATTTGGGAAACCAACGGCTTAACTACGTATACATAAATAGAATCCAATGAAAGGTTCTAATGACTTAGGATAACAAAACGAAAGAAATCGATCGCCATATTGATTCAAGTCATTAGCTAGTTAGTAATAAAATGTCTAAAATATAACTGAATATGTTCGCGAGTTCATAAAATGCCAAGCTCGTGATTAAACCCTTACAGCATCGTAAATACAGAAAATAAATATTGTTATTTTACTGAATTATGCGTGAATATTTTATGGACGCTAACACAAAAAAGTTGGTAAATCAATTCGATAATCTATATAAATAAAAATCAATATTTTATAACTAAAGAACAGCTGGGCCGATTTAGGTGCTTTTGGTTTTGAAATTGTTTTAGTACCTCATGGGAGGTTTAAAATGAGTAAATATGGGAATAAAGCTTGCGAAGCGAGTGCGGGTCGCTAGTATTAAATAAAAAAAACGCTTCCCTATGACGGCTGAGGTATTCATGTTAATTTTTGTCATTTGCAATAATTATCAGGGAGGTCCCACCCTACATCCGATTCAAACAAAGAACCTAATCTACATCAGCCTCCGCACCAATCAGACCTTTATTACGTGGAATCCGACTCGTCCTAAACAAAATAGGGATGTGAACACATTATAGGAACATCTTGTGGAACTGAAATATATATCAGGTGTAGAAGAAATGCTCATGACAAAGCATGTCTCGCGTCACGCAGAATGTTGCGGGTCACGAGCAACCACTGAAGTCTTACGGTTATTATGGGAACTAAGGTATTAGAAACGTTAATATCTAGACAAGCAGCGCCACGTCTAACGGACTTGAGTGGTGGAGTGCACTCTATGCACGTTGCAGCGTCACGTTCATCATTGAGAATGGAAGGCGTGGGTTCTGTTTCCGCTCGAGAGTAAATATTGTGATATTGTAATTTTTTACAAGATCACATCGTAACCTTTGTCAAGCCCAAGGATATGACTGGCTGCACTGATCACGCTTAGAAGAAACATAAATACTTTTTCTAATATAAAAAGTGAATTTCCAATACAATAAGTATTCTTAGATAAGAATCTCTTCATAAATTTCAAAATGCACCAAATATCTTATAAAAGACAAGAAAATAAAGACAATTTTACCGCATCCCTGCTAACAAAAAAATTTGATTACAACCACAGTCCCTACTCCCTTTGTTAACCCCTTTGTTGTTGTCAAATTAGGCAATCCTCAAGATAACAAAAACATCCCTTTGAAAGAACAAAGGTATTATTGACTCGTGGTATTGCTTAGGTAATTTTATGGTAGACTACAGAAGAGATTCTAAGGCAACTTGTTTATGCCATGATCGAATAATAAACAAATAAATATCGCTTTTGAATCCATTTTTGCGTGAACAACTTAGCGCGCACACGAATGCGAAGCGATGCGAATCTATTATGAGGTAGAATTTAACTTGCGTACGGTCACGTAAGCCACTTCAATAGTTCGGCTTTTTATTGTTTAAACGCCACTTCGCGTTCGCACCCGAGATATCTACTCTAGAAAACGAATTCGGTATATCGTGACAGTGTGTACGTCGAAGTCAGAAGGATTTATTATCTTTAGTATAAGTTGTATTTGTATGAGTAGAACTACAAATTGGTCACAATGTGATGAGGAGATGATCCCATGAACAAGTGACGAAAAATAGAATTTGGGAACTAAAATTTTTACAGAGATGATTATTATACCTACATTATATACCTATTACACGCACATATATTTTTCCTACAATTATGCTTATTTGGCTTTCATTAAACAACTAGATAAATATGATAATGTTTACACACCTTCTGTGGCTGGCAAATAGAATGCATGATTTTATACCCCTAAGTTCAATTCACACTCCGTTTGCGGTTATAGTTCCCGGTGTAAAAGATCTCGACGAAAATGTCGATCGATTTTATTTTCATTGCAATATCATTAAGGATATTCTAAAGTATAATAAACTGAAAATTATTATACACATTAAATTGCAAATTAAAAATGTATGAAGGTACCACATTTTTTATTTGCCTTCTGAATAAATTTCACACAAGAACATTTAAATAATTCACTTCAAACATTAAAAACCGATTCCTTCGCATCGATAGCCATGAAATAATTCCGCAACATAAAACAGCATACCGTTCTCAAATGCGAGCCCCGTTTTATGAAAGACATAAACCCGCGGGGAGAGTGGGGTATAACTATCCTTTATGTAATGAGGGTGGATTATGAGGGTGCGTCTCAAACGGCTTTGCGTGCCTGATGGCGCCCGCTGGCGATTTGTCCCAAACAACCCCGGATGAAGTTCTGGATTTCTCAATCTTTGGTGTTTATTGTAAACTCTTACTTATATAATATGCATTCAAGTTGTATGTTAATTAGTTAACGCAACGTAACTTAACAGTAATATAGCATAAAAAATCAAATAGCACATTGGTTACTCCCTCGATTTGTTTACATTTGTGACATAGCTATCGTATTGTTAGAAGAGCTTTGGGCAAATGTTGTCCTATAGCAAGAAGTCAGCGCGTTAGACCAAAGCGGATGAATAATGCAACAAAATTATAAGTGCAAAGAGAAAAACTTGAGTGTTCCAGTCTTAAAAAACATTGAGATCTTAATTTTTAAGTAAAAATGTTGAGAGCCATAGCCAGTGAATGTTTACGTCGTAAAAGGCGGTCGATAGACCCTTGCGAGGGCGCGGGCCGCCTCCACTTTACCCTCGCCTCCGCTTTACCCTCACCTCCTCTTCCGAAATCACCAGGGACACGTGGCGTCTATTAATTATAATAATGTGAAGAAAATTTTAATATTGAATAAATAATCAGGGTGTATTTCATAAGATTTAACGGTTATATACATACTTAGGTGTCAATTACAAAGTCTGATGTGTGACTATAAAAAAATCTTACCTCGATTATTAATGTAGACAGGTTTCAAGTTTCAAAACTTACCTAAACATTTCCAGGATATATCCTCACCAAGATCAAAATAAAAATTTATTTCACCGCTCACAAAAATATTAACAAAAAATCATTTTGAACACGTGAATTTTTAGCGTAGAGTATTTCGCTTGAAATAGATTTACCTGCAAACGTCAAAGCGTGGCACAATTGACTGGACCGGTTCAAACGACCCATCTAAGTTCACGCCAAAGGCCAACCTTTGACCTCTCACCCTGCCCCATCCATTCTACAAGACAGGTTTTAATTCATGCAAATAACGCAACTTGCCACGAGAAAAGAACCCCGCAGTCTCACACCAATAACTCAACAGCACACAACAAAATAAAATGTGTACATAAATGTTAAAACGCTGTGAAAAACTGAAACATGCAATCATGAGTCAGCTCATTGTGAAAGTGATAATGACATTGAAAATTAAAATCCGATGCATCGTCCCATTGACCGGCAACCGCTCCAAAAAAACTGCGTCCAATAAAAACGTAAAATATCCACTGACATTATCCTATTACGTCATCAGTTCATTCATGAAACGATGAGTGAAAAAACAATCGCATCGAAACACGTGTTAAGCGAGCCCATTAAACGGCGGTCGTCGAAAAATATTAATTATTAATTACTCTCGTTGTGTCGAATTAAAATATTTTTATTGGCGCGAAAAGGGAAAAAGTGGGAAGTTAATTATGTGGGCGCGATGGCATTGTTTGCGGGCCGCGCGCATGAAAAACCAAAACGAGAGCACGGACAAAATACGGATGCGGGAAATAAAAAGCGTGGTCTGGTGTGCACGGCCGTGATTTAAAAATAAAAAACTACGGACGTCCGTAATGAAATCGAAAGGCGGTTCGTCGATACCCATTGGAAAAAGGTAAAAGAAGTTCAGCACTTTCACGCGTGAGAATTTGGCTTTTTTGGGTGCAGCCGCGGTTTTCATGACCGCATAACCGATTTTGAGGGTTGCTTAGATATGAGGCTTAGTTTCATGCTTTGATTTTTATATAATGCGTATTTCTATATCTAATGATTAATCGTTTGAATCTATACAGGGTATTAAAATATGAAAAAAAGGTTAAATTTTCGATTCGCAGACGAAAACGATAAACATTCTTTAGTTATCAAATTCAGCACACCCTCGCCAAATCCCACATTACTTTGTACTGGAACTCATCCAGCTATAAAAGCCGAACCCTGCAAAATTTTATCTTCTTGAAAATTGGAATAATCGCCTATTAATTTTAATTAAAATACTAATTAACGCGGGTGCGACAGGCTAAATTGGCCAGTTTCGCCTCGAACGGACCCGGCTTAGGGAAGTGTTGCCAACTTAGATCGTACACGATGTACATCATTATTTTCTTTAAATGTATATAATGTGTAAGAACTGCATTTAATTTGCCAAAACTTGTCGCTTGAAGAAAGAAGGAAAAAGGATAGTCCAACGCAGTTATCATAAATATTTTAGATTGAAAGATTACTATCAGGTATAGTCTTTTCTTAAACAAAACATCTTATTCTGTTATTCAACCTGTAACAAGTAATTACCTACACAAAATATAATGCCTAAATTACAAAGAAATGAATCCAGCTCTTTTTAATATATAATATTATTTCAAATAAGCTGGCAACATTAGCTTAGGACAGACTTCGCCAAAAATATTCTTTAGGCACTCCATCAATTATAATTTTCGCTGTGCCTTCTACCGTTTAATTTTTTAATGTGAATTTAGGCTTATTACTTGAATGAGTACGCTTTCATTTTAAGTTACAAGAGAAAAGTATCTACCTGCCTACGTATATGTGCGATGAAATATTTTTTTAACAACAATTAAACAATCATGGGTATAATTAAAAGCAAGTAATTTTATACTTAAATAAAATTTGTATAAAACATTTTTTTCACAATTACCACTTAACCGAAAACAAAAGGAACTCATTATACTCAGCAGCGTCAGGCATCCTTTCTCCCTTAACCCTCCCACTGCCCGGGGCCATAAAGACCCTTCGTATATTCTTTCATTTTCCGTCCCTTTGGAAAGGAAAACGCTGCATCACGGTCATTTTTAATTTTGGCTGTAACGACGCCATTGAAGGCATTTAGCGGAGCCATTACCGTCTATCGCCCCGACACATCTTGCTGCTAAATGTACGGGAATGGAAGATAACGACGATAACGAAGGAAAAATTCGTGTTAGAGTATTTGTAGGTACAATGTTATTATACACATTACAATTTAAGCAATATTTAATCTTAAATACGAGTATACAACCTTTAACAATGATAGAATAATTTAAAATACTCAACAGAAGTTCACATAAAATATAGAAATAAAATCATAGCAACCAAGCATAGGTAATTAAAGGATGTATAACGATAAATAAATATTAATTGTAAGACTGTGTAGGGACAAAGTAGGTGTTAAATTTAGGTGTAGTATCAACAGCACGCTTTGAGCGTACAACATTAGATATATGGTACTAACAAAAAAACAAGTTACATGTAAAATTGTTAAAAAATATCTACTTACTACCAATGTTACATTATTAAAAATAGAGTTGATGATGACTGCAGGATTACACTCTCAGATACAACAATAAAATCAATAATCTTAGTCGGATTGATTCCTATAACAAACATAGTCACACATAATTATAGATATAAATTACATTTACCCAATTTACACTCTACATGTTAATAGCAAACGTGATTTGCATTTTCCTTTTCGGAACAAAAAATCTCAAAAGTGACGGACGTCGAGTAAATGGCGCGAAAAAATTACTCTTGGCGCGAAAAAATTGCGCCTGTCGCGACCACACTCCGGGATTAACGGAGGGTGTTTAAGGGTTAACATAAGTAAAACTCTAGATAATAAACATATAAGTAGATAATTTTATAAAAGTACCTATTTACTTTCGATGAGAACTTAGGAAAGTAAGTAGGTACTTTCATTAAACTCAATTCGCTTGAAACATCGGAATACACTTGTAAATAAACTCTAATAAATACCCGTTTTAATTTCTTAAGAAATATGTATGCACTAATAATAAAATAATCATTTTACGAATAAAAACCGACTACTAACTGGCTCGAAGTTTAGGAATTAAATTGGTTTTTTAAATTGATGGTATTGTCAGAACTGGACCAAATTTTAATGGGAATAAACTAGAACCATAACTTTAAAAAATATATATTATAATAATTTAAAACGGTTTAACCAAGCGTAATTTCTGAGGTAATATGAAAAAAAAACAGCTGTACGTAACCTCTCCTTTTTTTAAGTCAGTTATAAATATCATGGTATTATACTCTGAACAAACCCACCCTTAAGTGCATTCTCCTCTTAATGTGTCCTTGGTGTTCTAGAAAGTTCTGAATTAGAACGTCACGGAAACATTTCCATTACTTTTTTTTTCGTAAAAAACACAATTGTGCCCACATACCATGAAAGTGCATGCCAACGCAACATAATCTATTTCTGCGCTGTAGGTACATTATTTTCTTATTTTATCCTGCCTTAATTCAACAAATTACATGATGCTGTATGAAAAATACGAAAATTTTACGTAAAATAAATATTCATTTTGTACAACGGGAATTACTCACGTATTTACATAGGAGTTAAACAACTCTCGACGTTTCGACCACATCAAGAGTAGTCTTCAACAGGAGGAGTGAGCGTCCCGCCGTGCCCCGTCTCCTCCTATGTAAATACGTGAGTAATTCCCGTTGTACAAAATGAATAGTATAACTCACGAAAATTTTGAAAGTGAAATAAAATAAATATCTTTAAAAAATTATTTTTATGAAACAAGTCCTTATTTTTCCATTGGTATTAACAGACACCGGTTTTTTTATTACAAATTATAACTACCGATTACCTACATACTCGTACCAACTAATCTACCATCTTTGGACAACCGATTACGAAACGATTTTTATCTTATTATTTTTATGTTTAACCCTAGAGTGGGCGCGCTATGTCAATTTTGCCTCCTTTGGTGAACAAACGATATTATTTTTGCAAATATTTACGTGTCAAGTTCAAGCTGTCTAGTAGCTGCCCCCCTTCTATTCATCTACATGTGTCGTAAGTTTGAACTCAATCAGTGCACGGGCAGCCGCAGGAAGAGAGGATTCTTGCCACCGGGTATCGCGCGGCGGCAAATTTGTCACGGCGCGCCTACTTGCGTAAGTAAAAATATTACTACAACTAGAAATTATTTTGTTTTTATTTTCATATTGTTACTAATCATATTGTTCCTAATCATATATTGATACTAATTTCATATGTTAGTTCCGATAAAACCACTGGCGCCGCTGGGAAACCCGAAGTTTTACCTTTTTACAATGCAACTAATGGTGTTCGACCAAATGAAAGATGAATATTTTAACAGAAGATCTAGCCTCAATACATTGAATTTACCATTGAGGAACCAAATAGCTTCAGAAGACCAACCCTCATCTTCAGAAAGGCAAGGAATATGAGCTATTATGTCCATCTAAGAAAAATAGCAGGACCAAAAAAGGGTGTCATATATGCCAAGAGTTGCTGTGCAATAACCACTGTGTGTACCTGTGCCAAGTCTGTTTTGATGAAAAATATCCTAGCAAAGACTACGGCACATAATTAAATTATATTTTATGTTTAATTTTAATTTTATCTAGATAAAGACAAACTTGTTCCTAAAAACTAAGATTATCTTCCAAAGATGATTTAAATACAAAGTGCCTCTTAATTATTTATTTATAATAAATAAATCTTTATTTTTCTAAAAGCTAATGATTTATTTTAAACCCCTAAAAGAAAAAAAATGTATATTTTTAACTGCATATTCGGAAAATAGTTAGTTAAACTAGGGCGGCAAAATGCTCCCCACGCGCCCACTGACGTTCCACGCAAAAGCGCGCCTACTCTAGGGTTAAGTTGCTTTTTGTTTGGCATATAGGTACTACTACTACATACATACTCGTAGTTACCTACTTATCTATTGCATTCAGTACCTATTTGTACTTTTATATCTAATCGTAAGTTATTGTATCTTAGAATAAAATTACAAATTGTATAGGGGGTCATGGCAAGGTGTTCATTATATTACGTACGCTAAATTGTACCTACTTTTATAAACCTTACCATTTTGCTAAAATATAATCTATATTTTTATATTATTTTCCCAAGTTTATGGCTAAAACTTACACTCTTCATGGTACCGAAAGCTTGTAACGATGAGAAATATCTCCGGCTCTATTTACCCTCATTTGTGGGGCATCTATTTGAGCAAACCTAACGATCTTCCTGCCTAATGACTAGTAAACAGAGGCGGGTAAATGAGGCCCGATTATTTGTTGGGTCTGTTTGTATCCCAACCTCCCCTGCTAATTGATGATACTCCGTTCTTTTATCCAAGAACTAATACGAGCCATGGTGCGCAAATTGTTATTGACAGGATATGTTTTAGTAAGACAGTGCAAATTGTTGTTTTGTTATATTATTTATTTATTTCAGGCACAGCCAACAGCACACAGAGTATTACAGAGTATTTATAAATGATATTAAAATTAAGGCTGTTTTAGTACCTATAGTAAGAATTCCTGGTATTTTGGCTATAATATTCGAACAGGAAAACTTACTATGAATAACAAAAAAACGGTTTTATCAATCTATCTATTGACGTGTTTTTCTTACAGATTTGTAACAAATCTAATAAAAAAGCGAAGGCGGGTCGCTAGTGTTAAAATAATTGCCAAAAATGCTGGTATTACCACAATAAAAAATATAAATAAAATATAATATAATAATATTTCCATGCAGAAACGTATCAGCTACAAGCGCTCATTCTAAAAGGCCCAAGACCGTTATATACTTACTACCGTGAAATATCTTTTTGGGGTACAAAGAGACCCCTTTCGGAATTTAGGCTGATGTGTAAAGAAGGCGTAGTCGAGCGTGCAAATGTTTTCACAGGATACTGAAAAAATAACGTGGGTTTTTCAAAAGATTTTAATGATAATTTCTGAGGTTTTTCTAACGGTAATAAGTGGAAAGGATCTGCCTTTACCTACGTGAAATTTTAATATGCTTTACTTTTAATTACTTTTCGTTAGCTAGATTATGGCTTAACACTTTTAAATTGTAAAATGAAAAAATAAAGCATTGATGACAAGTTTTTTTCCTGTGGCTTAAAGATTAATATAATTTATTTCCATAAAATCCTAACCTACCAAAAAGTTTATAAATTGACCGATAACTTTGCCTTTATTCTTTTTTTAGTTAGTAATCTTTGCCTTTAGTTTTTTTTAACTGGTAATTTAACTTAACTGTTTAATGTTTTCAGAGAAAATGTTGCATAAGCCAACATTAACTGTTACACGAGCCTCAAAGGCTCGGAGTTTGAGTTTTATCCATATTTAAATAACTAAGCAGGTACTTAGAGTTTCCTCTTTCATCCCCACAACGCAGCCCAATTTCATTCTAAGTTATAATGACTTTTACTCTGTTCACCCCTTTTCAGGGGACGGATTTGGATAGAAAACTGGCTGGGATTTTTTATACAAAGTTATGGATTTTTGTTCCTATTTCTTTATTTTATTTGTTTATTTATAGGAGAACCAACTGCTTTAAAATTAATACTAAATAATTTATGGAATACAAAACAGTAAGCCAAATATAGGTTTCCGCTAATAAAAGTAGTGCTGTAACATAACAAACTATAACAGCTCAATAAAAGTTCAAAATTACACTAACAATCCACACTAAAGTTTCTTTCTTGAGCTTTACACCTTCTTCGTAACCTTAGTTATAACATCAAAGCATTTAAAATAAAATATAATAAAGTATGTTGAATTCCGAAAACATTCTTCCCTTATTTTTATAGTCCAGAAAATAGTGAACCAGATCCATAGGTACATATAACCACAAATCAAATAAATATATCTTATATAACTATTAGATGACGACCTCTGTAGCGCAGCAGGCGAAGGTCTGCCAGCGACGCAGGAGGTTGCGGGTTTGATTCCCGATCATTAGATATAAGCATATATAAGCACGTTCCTACGTACATATTCGCAGACAAACATAATCTGTAACTTGTTACCAAGTACCAATCTTTCTATACAAATCCGTCCTACCTTTTCCGGGCAGTTTTAAAACAAATTTGTTTAGAACGGCCCTCTACCTTCCGTATAATTTGCGCTGGTAATTTACATGTGTCGACTTACCCCTGATTGATGATCCATCGTCAAATTGTATTAGTGAGTAGAACCTGCGCCCGTAAGGGCCATTATAGCGTATCTTCCGCGTAATGGATGACTAGGGTATGAAACTTTATCTAGAGATATAATTATAAAACAGATATACTAGAGATATAAGTTAAACTAGACATATAATTACAAAGGTACCTCTAATCTAGATGATAATTAATTTTAAATTTGAAGAATTGATATTACTGTCTTATTCATACTCAGTCGCGTCTCGTTCTAAGGTTTTTAACGATTATAAAACTACGGAAAATATTTTTTCTATGAAAATCAGAAAATGTGTTTTTTTGTAGGTACCTAAACGTTCTTCAGGGTTCTTCTATCAACACGCACGCCTCGGCTTCATATACCAATTGTGGTACAACTTGAATAATCTATACCTATTATTTTTTTTATAAAGAAAGTCTTGCTATTTACAGTTAAAATATACGAATAAGTTGTAATTTTTGTATTCATAATTCTGACAGCCTATTAAAAAAAGTACGTAAGTTGCCATTTTCAATATTTAAAAAAACTTTAATATTTATCTTTTAAGTTTGCCTTGATATGAAAAGGGTAAGGTTTAATTAGACGGCTGATTGGCCCGTACTAAACATATTAGCTGCAATGTGGCCATAATGGTTAGTCGATTGGAGAGCATTGTGAGCCGACGATACCTTGGGTATGGTTAGCAAAAAAAGTGCCTCTACGGTTTACTAATTAGTTGCATGAATTAAATTAATGTTAGATCATAGGTTTGTTAAATCTACGTAGATGATAAATTAGTGTATTTAAAAAAATATTAGAAACTAGATGATATAGAAAAACTATAAACGATCTTTTTCGTAGATTTTTACGGTCATAATGATGGTCATAATGATATTTTAGCGACTTGAAACTCATGAAAAACCTATTTTTATACAAGGCTAATATTTAGAATTTTATTATTTCTGTGTAAAATATACCTACTTACAATCATAATGGCTTTTTCCTTCCAAAGTTCCAATTACATTCAAAATATTTTCTGTCAAGTCTACAAAACCAGTCTACGCGTTCCAAATTCGACTCAAACATTGAAGATGAATCTGGCGTTCGAAATTTGAACACTTGAGCCCATGAATCTGCTAACTGTACCCTGTTCTAATCACCGACGTATGACGTCATGTCCTTTCACTACTACACAGCACAACAGGTCCTATTTAGATGTATTAGTGTTTCGATACATTGCGGTGGCGTAAATTAGATCTATTTGGTTTAGGGCTGTATTGGCTAGCTAATAAACTATTCATGAAACATCGGACACCTGACAATTATGATAACTATATTTATCGCTAAAATAAACTAGCTGCATGATAAATTCGTGCTAGCTAGGTACTTATTTTCAATAACACCTGATGAGTGGTGAAGTCCCTTTAATACAATGTGTAATAAAATTAATTTAATTTTATGTGCTGTTGGCTGTGCCTGAAATAAATAAATAAATACAAAAACCCTACAAAAAATGGAAGTACACTTTCATAAATATTATACATTCAAGTCATGCACCAACCTAGCATCTTTTACATACCTATACAAAAATAATTACACCTAAGATTTACTTCATCATCATCCCTATTTACTTTCCCATTGCTGGGACACAGGGAAGTCTCTGAGACAAGGTAGTTGACGAGAGAGATTAGGCCTTAATTAACCACGCCAAGTGAGGGCTGATGAATGACATGTCGTTCAAACTTTTCCAAAGTTCTCAGAACAAGCCAGTTTCCTTACGATGTATGCCGTCACCGTTCGAACACGTTTTTGTTATCAAATCGCACATACATTTTTTTTAAGAATAATCCAAAGGTGCGTGGCGGGGTTTGATTCCACGACCTTCGGAATGAAAATCGAGTGTGCTCCCACTAAGCCAACACGGTAGGTACTCATGATGAACTTAATTGAGGAATATGAAATTAAGGAATTCCAACAATTTAATTGAAGATTTGGAAAATGGTAGAAAGAACCAGGAACTACTTGATTTTAGATTATTGAGCACCAAATGCGTAAGAGTCGGTTATTATTTGAATTTGAACTACGAACGTCCACCATTGTTAGCAAACCTTACCCGGTATCTATCGTTGGAATCGAAGCTACGCCGGAACTCTATGTCCGTATAGATTTAATATTGTCTATATGGACTGTAATATTGTATATAACATGCACTTTCACTATCGATGACCCAGACAGACTATATCTTAGGCACAACTTGCGATCAAGCTTGCACTAGTGTTGTAACGTTATCGATAGATTTTCTTATCGATATTATTTTTTCACGTTCCTGAACAACTTTGATTGATATACTTTTATTATAATTTTGTTAAAGTTTAGACTAGTGTTATTGGATAAATTTGTACTTGTTTTCAATTAAACTATCGTAAGTTATCGATTGGATTTCTAGATCATTTTTGATTTAAACCAATTGTACCTATACAAGCCCGTGGTTGTATAGTTTTCATCAATGGAAATGCCATAACATCGCAAGCGTTAAGTAAGTATAAAAGAGCCACTGCCAAATTAAAACCTTCAATATTAAATAACCAATAATTTATATTTAGTTTTCACAACACCAGTGATTTTCATATTCCATTACATTCAATCACATATTAGGTGTAACTAAGTACTGTTAGATTAATAGTTCTAACTCAAAACACAAACGCCAATTTGACTAAACCGACCACCAAATTTAATTCAATATTAACTAACCAATTCTGATTCATTATAACTAAACACAGCGACCACACGGTATTAGCCCTAACGTTCTAATAGCACTTTCACTCTCCGTATAAACAGACTGAAGCATAGACTATGTACTCTACATAGTCTATGCCAGAGGCTCTCAATCTTTGGATACCCTTAAGAACCTTTAAATTGATAAGTGTATTGTCACGTAAATTTGCGTGGTGTCGAGCAAAAGATGTTTTAACTTCATTCGATATGAAGATTTTATTTTTGCGTCTCTTGCTTTGAACTTCAATATTGGGAGGTTTTCTGTGTTGCTTCAAAATAGTATGAAGGACAAATAACTTCCTAACAGATAATATGCTGAGTTCATTCTGAGTAGTGGGGTATCTATAAGGTTTAGAAAAAGCGACTTTTAGAACCGCCCGCTGTGCTCTTTCCAATGGAAGGATGTGTGATGTGTTTTGCGGAACCACCCCATACTCTATTACAGTAGAGCACAAGAGATTGGCAAAGAGCATAGTACGTGGTAGTCGTAAAAATTCTGCTTGATTGGGCGATAGTAAACATTTTTTTACTTAATGCAAATAAAATTTTTTTCATTACTTCAGTGAAAAAAGATAACCATTGGCTTAATTATTACCACTGGCTTTCTTAATCTTATAGATACAGTGCATATTGTTTATGTGTGATAAAATGTAAATATTTATGTTTGCAATAAATAAATATCTACTGATACTGGGATAGACAGTTTACTAATATTATTGATAGCTGCTATCATTAAACATCTGTTATCACTCTACATAGATGCAAGACATTCTTAACCTAAACAATTTCATACCTACCCATCACATCAACCCTATGTTGTAGAGATCCAAAGTCCAAGGAACAGAGCCTCTTTTTTCAAGTATAATTATTTCAAAGTCGATCAGAAAGCCCCTGAAAACGAAGGTGGGGTTATAAAGTTTGGGAATCCCTGGACTATGTATCTAGATGTATCCTATGGATATAGGAACATTAATGTGTGGGTCAAGGCACCGCTTTCGCTGGCTTTGATGTGTCTGACACTTGGTTTGTCCTTGGCTGCGTTGGTATCTCTGACAACTGTTTCCGGAATAGTCTGGAACTTTTTCTTAACGTTCACTAATGGAAGTTGAATAAGCATCGATTTGTTAAATGATATCGTCTGAATTATAATTATACTATCATGTGTGATGTAGACGTTATTTGTTCTTATACATCATACTGATACTATTTTTTTTACTTCAGCAGTGTTAAAATGTTGTTTCACTTTAAATTATCGCGCCTTATTGTACAACGTAGTTCCACTACTGTCCGCAGTCTTACTCTAGCGCTACTGACGCACTTTATATACTCTATGGTGCTGACAAAGGCTAAGGGTTCTCAAGGCTAGATGTCTTTTTCGTTGTAGTAATTATTCTAAAGTCTAATAAATCTTCTATCAGTATTTCTCTGTGTTTTTGTCCACAAACCTCAACATGGTAGCAGAGCGTGGTTGCTAATGTGGACAGAACAAGTGTTACGTGAAAATAGTAAAGAAAAAAAAACACGTGGCGCAAATTTTGCAAGTGCGCAAGTGCAATTTGGAATGTTAAAAATAAGACTCAGTTTATCAGATTACAGATTATCTAATCTACTAAAAATGTCTTCAGATAACGCACTAATTGAAAAGCTTACAGGCAGAGAAAACTACAATACAGCACACAAGATCCGTAATATTGGCTTTAGATTAGACGATGAGTGGCAAGGCACACTGCTTCTCTCTGGTCTACCGGAAATCTACAAACCTCTGATCATTGCCGCAGAAAGTTCCGGCATGAAAATAAGTGCAAACTCTGTAAAAACCAATATCATACAAAATGTCAAAATAAATCATAAAAGCAAAGGTCACTGTAAAAGACCTCGGTGCTTCAACTGCATTAAATATGGCCATCAGTGCAAGTCAAAACCAAAAGAGAAGAATCCAAGCTCAAGCTATGCCGCTGCTTTCATGGCTTCAGAAAGCTCAGCAGATTCATGGTACATAGACTCCGGCGCTTCAATGCACATGACCAAATGCAATAATATGATGAAAAATGAAAAAACACCAGTCATAAAGACAATAAAGGTTGCAAATGACAAGTTATTATCAGTTCACAGTTCAGGACAGTTGGTTTTAGAAGTATGCAATGATAAAGGTCAGTACAATGATATTTTGTTCCAAGATGTATTATATGTGCCAGACCTGGCCACAAACCTACTATCAGTCAATCAGATCATCAAGAATGGAGGTCATGTAAAATTCAACAGTAAAGGCTGTATTATAACGAATAAATACAATGTGATTGTTGCCACCGCCAGCTTAATCAACAATATGTACCGATTGGATGTAAAATGTGAACATGCATACATATCAGATGTTGATGAACAGGATGTATATATTTGGCATCAACGCATGGGCCACTTGAATTTCCAAGATTTGGCTAAAATAGTAGAAAACACAGACGGTGTGAAATTATCCAAGAATGTTAATAAATTAACCTGTATAACATGCTTAGAAGGGAAACAGAAACGCTTACCATTTAAGCATAGTGAATCTAAAACCACAGAATTATTAGAATTGGTTCACTCAGATATATGTGGTCCGATGGAGACAAGATCCTTAGGAGGTGCTAATTACTTCATGACATTAATTGATGACTATTCTAAAAAGACCTATGTTTACTTTTTACAGAAGAAGTCAGATGCCCTAGAAAAATTCAAGGAATTTAGAAATGAAGTACAAAATCAACTAAATAAACAAATAAAAATTCTGAGAACAGATAACGGGCTTGAGTATGTCAATAAGGATTTCTCCAACTACCTAAAGAGTGCTGGTATCATACACCAGACCACCACACCATACAGTCCTGAACAAAATGGGACAGCAGAACGAATGAACAGAACCCTCATTGAAAGAGCTAAATGTATGCTGAACAATGCAAAACTCACAAAACAATATTGGGCTGATGCAGTATACACAGCTGCCTATATTGTGAATCGTTCTCCGACCAAATCACTCTCATTCAAGACACCAGAAGAACTGTGGTCTGGACAGAAACCAATTATAAAACACATGCGGATATTTGGCTGTGAAGCTATGATTCATCTTCCCAAAGAAAAGAGGAGAAAATGGGACCCTAAAGCACAGAAAGCTATTTTTATTGGATACTGTGATCACACAAAAGGTTACAGATTTATATTACCAGGCTCTAAAACGGTAATAAAAACCAAAGATGCTGTGTTTCTGGAATCTACAGTGATGAGAAATTATGTTCCGGTGGATTTGTCAATAGAAAGTTCTATGTGTGATTCATCATCTGAAACAAATGACAGGCACACTTCTGAAACTTATGATGCAAATGAAACATTAAAATCCACAAACACAGATTATTTCTCTGAATCAAATACTTCTTGTAGTAGTGAATACTCACCAAACCAACAATTCAAGACACCACCTACATCAAATATTACATTGAGACCCAGAAACAAACAATTATCTCCAAAACTGAATTATGAACAAAGCTACTTGTGTCACAATGAAGATATTACTGTTCCATTTAATTACAGTGAAGCAATTGCATCACCTAATTCAGAAAAATGGAAGGCATCAATAGAAAGAGAACTTGAATCTCATAATCAAAATGGAACGTGGATATTGGTAGAAAAACCTCAGAATGCCAAACTAATTGGAAGTAAATGGGTTTTCTGAACAAAAGATGAGCCAACAGGTCTTCGATACAAAGCTCGACTATGTGCTAAAGGATATGCACAAAAAGAAGGGATTGATTATGATGAGACTTTCTCACCAACTGTTAGGTATGATTCTATTCGATTACTAATATCTATTGCAGCTCAAGAAAAATTAGAAATTGTCCAATTTGATGTCACAACTGCATTCCTGTATGGTCAACTGAATGAAAACATACTGATGACACCACCAGAGGGGCTGAACTGCAAACCAAACATGGTATGTAAACTTGTTAAATCTCTATATGGATTAAAGCAAGCACCTAGGTGTTGGAATCACAAATTTGACTCAGCTTTAAAGAAATTTGGTTTTGAGAAAAGTAATGCAGATCAATGTGTATACATTGGAGAAATAAAAGGGCTCAAATGTTACTTGTGTCTATATGTTGATGATGGACTCTTACTCTGTAGAGACAAATCAGTGATAATGGAAGTAATCAATGATCTTCAATCTAATTTTGATCTAAAAGTATGTCCTCATTTAACAAACTTTATTGGTATGCAAATTGAAAAACATGAAAATGGTATTTTCATTCATCAAACTAAATATATTGAACTCTTACTAAAGAAATTTAATATGCAAAATGCTAACTCCAACAGTATCCCTGCTGATCCTCATGTAAGGCTCCAAAAGGCAGACGACAAGCCAAAGAAGGATCGTCCGTACCGAGAGGCAGTTGGTTCACTGATACATGCAGCCACTGTAAGCAGACCCGACATAATGTTTGCTGTGAGTCAGGTAAGCCGATACTTACACTCATATGATGACTCACACTGGAATGCTGTATTGAAGATATTCAAATATCTAAAAGAAACTAAGGATCATGGATTAAACTATATGTTTGAGTCTGAGAGCAAAGATTTAACTGGATATAGCGATGCTGATTTTGCAAATGACATAGAGACCAGGCGATCCATTACTGGATATGTCTTCATCAAAAATGGAGCTGCTGTCACTTGGTCTACACAACGACAACAAACTGTGGCACTGTCGACCACTGAATCAGAATTCATGGCTGTGTGTGCAGCCACCAAAGAAGCTATATGGCTAAGACAGCTATTAACTGATATTTGTGAATATAAACAGGACTCTGTGTGTATAAACATTGATAATCAGAGTGCTATTAGTGTGATTAAGAATAGTGAATTTCATAAGAGATGTAAACACATAGATATTAGGTACAATTTTGTAAAAGAAAAATACCAAGATAAAATTATAAGCTTAAACTATGTTCACAGTGCTTATCAATTTGCTGATATTTTTACTAAAGCTTTACCTAAAGAGAAATTTAAATTTTTGAAATTCAATATTGGTCTGTTTAAATTGTAATCCATGTTCACAATAAATTAATGCTGTTTGTAATAGATAATCCTGTAATGTACTTTATAGAAGGCACGAATTTAGGAGGAGTGTTAAAATGTTGTTTCACTTTAAATTATCGCGCCTTATTGTACAACGTAGTTCCACTACTGTCCGCAGTCTTACTCTAGCGCTACTGACGCACTTTATATACTCTATGGTGCTGACAAAGGCTAAGGGTTCTCAAGGCTAGATGTCTTTTTCGTTGTAGTAATTATTCTAAAGTCTAATAAATCTTCTATCAGTATTTCTCTGTGTTTTTGTCCACAAACCTCAACAAGCAGCAATGTTATTCACGTTTCAACTGCTGGGACTTAGGGACTTCTCTCTTGATGAGATTAGACCTAAATTCACCACGCTGGCCAAGTTTAGGTTAATGAATGACGGTTCTCAGAACATGCTAGTTTTCTTAGTTGTATTCACCGTACTGTCTTTTTTACCTAGGTACATGAATCATGGAACTATTAATATTTTCTTAACACATTAATTCGTTCCGCTATTCGTAAATTTGAACACTAAGACCCCCCGCTAACTACAGACTTTCTATCGGCCGATAGTTTGGTCGGGTTGGGCTGTTAGTACGTTTTTCGACCGATACCAAATCGTGTAGTATGCGGACTTGCATACATCTTCATACTGATTATAAGCCTGACCAAACTATCGGCCGATAGAAAGTCTGTAGTTTGCGAGGGATCTTATATGTAGATGATAGAAATCTTAGTTGAACGGTATTATTTTTTGTTGTTCTTTCTTATTATTATTATTATTATTATATTTATAATTCTCTTATAAGTCAATTGTATTCTTTGAGAAATAAACTTCTAAAACCGTATTATTAACGATGCTTACCTTTCTAATCCTAAAACATATTTAAAGATTTTGCTTTCCAAGCTAAGAAATATTAACTGACGAACAGACCAATGAAGCTAATTCAAATACCTACTAGCATTAAACTTGACGAGAAAATGTTAAAATAACGTTCTTTTTAGTAAACAAAAGCTATAAATAATCCATGAGTTACAAATATAATCCCACAAAGCGATCAAATAACCAAAACGAACAATCCAAATCAACAAAGCCAAAAATATCGATTCCACTAGAAAATAAACACAGCGAAACAGAAACGTCGCCAACGATTAAAGAAAATTATAAAGCGGGTATTATCGACCCGTTGCCTAGCAACCAGGGTGTAAAGGGTTAGAAAGACCAGCTTACAAGCTTACTTTCGACGGGCAGTGTCCCCTGTTTTTCGGCATTGATCCAGACATCGCGCCTGCGTGCTAAACGAAAAATGCGAAACGCAAGGTCACATCACTAGAAGTTCTTTTTTCAAATGGTATTGAATGGAGGATTATTGAATGTAGGGTTTATTGGCACAGTGAAGTTCGACTTGAGTACCTACTTACCTACTGCTAGAGCTAGAGTTGTCTGATTTAATATGACCTATGCACAATCTATTTACTAACCCCCCACGCTTTTTTATTGGTATTAGGTAGGTAGCTTTATGTTAATAGTTTTCCGACAGCGGCTTTGAACGGTTCATAATAGATTTCTAGCGATATAAAGTAATTAAGTGTAGTTTTATATAGGAACCTACTTTTTATTATACACCTACACCTATAACACCCAGACAGATATCTGCAGATCTTGAAAATTTTTGTCCCGAGGCGGAAACAGAACACGCAACCTCTTGCGTAGGAGCCAGACTATTGGAGTGAAGTGGTTGTTGTTGTAATAGACACAAGTTAAAGTCAAAAGCAAAACTATCAAAAAACAAACTAGCAAATTGATTCAGACAGAAAGCTACATTATGGCGCAAATTCTTCAAGTCCGGTCGATTCAATGCGACTCAGCTTTATAATAATCTGTCTAAGGCTATTTTCACTGTTCACTGCACGTACGCGCGTGAATGCATTTTCATTGTGTTCAGTGTATGTTTTCCATACAAACGAGTACATACAAGGATGATAAAAAATGCACGCACGCAACATTCAACGGGGTAAGTCGCAGAATAAAATGGATGAAATATTTCCATTGCAAGTAGGTACTATAATCATCTAAATAACCCATTACTGGGCACCGGCCTCCCCGATAGAATCAATTATAGGGTTTAGGGAATCAGCACGATAAGGTAGTGTCAGTGATCGTTAGATAACTTAGCAGGTAGTTAGTTGGTACCTTGTATTCCAGAAAACGACACTGACGACACATATAGCAAAAATATATTTTTAACTACTCATGCAGCATTTTAAAATATAATACCTGATAGATTATAATAGAAATGACACGTTTTTATAATCACGTGTGAAAAAAGCCTACAAAAATATTGTATATTCTTTGCATCCGTAATAGGCTGAATAAAACGAGATTTCCTGCAGATAATATCCATGCAAAAGATTAAATTAATGCTCGCTGCTATTTCCAGCTGCATTTCCTTATAACCTGATTTATTAGGTGTCTGGATTAAGACTTTTATTTTCAGGATTAAGTAAGAAGAGAAAATAATGGTGTTTTTATCTCATATCGATGAGCGAATATAGGTAAATTGAGTTACTACCTGTGATATATTATATCGTCTCACAAACCATTTAACATTTTAACTAACGAAGCAAACTAAATATCAAATCACTTTGCACATACAAACAGGTTTTTACCCTGTAAAATTTAACGACATCTTATTCACAGAGAAAATTAAAAGTACAAACTCTTTCTCGTCGTCAAAATCGTTAAAAATAACGAACGTAGATACCTGCATCGCAGCGAAAATTAAAACACATTATCATGCTAATTTCATGAGAAAAAGTCGCTCTGAGCAACTCGTGCAGGTGATCAGGGGTCAAATATGGTCAAGCTACGTCGAACAGTGGACAAATATGGAACTTACGCGACACTCACAGATTGTTGTTGAAGAAAGTTGCACAGTGGCGCCACTTTAAATTTATTCAATATCACAGCATCTTTTACAATGGGTCAAAGATTTGCTAGTTGGATGTAATTAGAATTGCTAATCTCTGGACATTTCTCACAAATCTTTGCATTGAATATTGTGAGAATTGCAGTTGCAGTAAATTTATCTTGTTTATGCAAATATGGGTGAGATTTTTTAGTAATTATTTAAAGTTATGTGTGAACTTTTGCAGTGGTCAAGTTAAAACTGAATTAAGTAAACATAATGCATTTACTTTATTTTAAGACGTGGGTATGCTGTAGAAAGTTTATAATTAAACATTGTTGACATAAGTTGATGGTAAAAATGCATATTGGTACCTACCAATGAAAATAAGAAAGTCATTATTACAAAAGTTATAGATTACAATCAATTCTACGTTATGATTTGGTCTTGCAAAACATATTTCAGTTTTTTATTGAATATTATATTGATTAGGTATTTAAGCTATAATATACAAACCTTAACTTAAATCCTTAGAAAATGTAGGTAAATAACACAGCAAAAGCTGCAGTAAATTTATCTTGTTTATGCAATATGTGTAAAAATATCTTAAGCTCTAAAATTACAAAACTAATTACAAAACCAATGTCTGGGAACAATCTGACCTCGAATCTGCATAAAATTAAAAGCACCGTTTAACCGTTCCTTACGCATATTAATCGTTCTGCAGAATCTCAAATCTTAGCTTCATGCAAATCAGACGCATACATTAATATATAAAAATTACAAAGCATCTTCAAAGGGTCATCTTTATGTTAATCGGCACACGTAGGGTCAGAGGTCTTGACCTCTCCACACAATCGAATATTCTTATGAATATTCCTTGAACAGGTTTAACCCTAGTGACCTTTGCTTGTTCCCACGGTGACCCCTGACGTTTGAAAGGTTAATTGGAGCAAGGTGAACTATTTAGATTATAATTGTGAGCTTTGCATAATTAATCGTTAAAATCGTGTCGTATACAAAAATATTCCCATCTACTTTTATTGCGATTTATAATAAATAAGATGAGTAGGTACCTACCTACCTACGATAGGTAAAAATATAAACTTAATTGACTACCTACTAGATTTAAGTACCTAATGTTCAAAATTACGAGTTAGGGATGCATTGTGAGTGAGCTATAATTCGTCTTAATAGATGTTATGGTGATGATGATTAATTTATCTATGGTAGGTAGATCTAACCTATTCTAAGGACCTACCTAGGTAGGTCATACCTTCTAATAATTTCACACGTCTATAGACCGTTAGGTTTAGTAATACCTAGATGTAATAAAATGTAGGTAGATAGTAGGTAGGTAGGTACCTACAAACCGGCAATTCATTGATTAATATTTTTATAGATTGTCAATAGTGCCAGTGCAGTCTATGTTACAGAATTAGATATTTTTTATTTCATTTATTTAAAAAATTGCATAACCATCACTTTGTTCCAGTTACATACAGTTGATTAAAACCTGGAAACTCATTTACCTACAATTGCAAATTAGTGTGCCGAAACCATCCACAACACTCGCCACGGGCACATAATAAACTAAAAATGGAAATTTGACACCCATTACTAATTAATTAGGCGGTGCAGGTTCAAACCCCGATTTCGTCATTATCAGCAAAATTCCAAATCATTTTTGCCTGTAATCATCCCATATTTCTATAGTGCAGGCTAAGTACTCCGAAACCGTGATTAAATATCCTACACCACTATTCATTATCCCTCTACACTATAGATATAGTCTATGCCCACCCTAACATTGCACGCAACTCCCCCCACCCCAACGCACCGTTTTTCTCCCGCAAGATAAAGACCAAAAATAAAAAAAGAAAACGCGAAAAATCTCTCTATCACTCTCTGCCGCGCACGAATTGCATAGGTGCGAGCGGCGCGACATCTAAGCTATGAACGACTCACGAAAACTTGTGCCCCGCCCGAGACGCCCGCCTCTATCCGTCTCTCTCACTTTTTCACACTTTTCATATAACTACTACAGGGTTGATATGTCGTATGTCGCACGTTCTGGTATTTAGAATACCAACCTTATTATTTGTGTTGCAAAGTTGAGTTCTGTTTGTAGAAAAATGAGCTTTGAAAATATTTTAGAATGCAAAACGCTAGGGAGCATAGTCTCTCTCGCTCGCAAAAAAGCAAGCCCTCGAGGGTGAGGGGGTTTAGACGCGGGGGGGTGGGTCGCGGCTGCCATCATGCCATACAAAGTCTGAGTATTAATTTTGGCATAATTCGCGCTGATTTTCACTATTTTATTGGCGTTTTGGAATAGAAAACTGCAAATATAACAAATTCGTTGTAAACATGATACTTTTATTTGTTTTCGCTGTTGATGAATCGGCGATTTTAATTATGGTTCAATTGTTTAGTTGGTTGATTGTAATAACCGGTGTGACCGCACAATTACAGGTTAAACGCACTAAAACATGCCGGGATTGTGTAATTTAACTTGGCACTATATTCTCTAAATGTCGTTTTAGTTTAGCTGTATTTCGGGAACAATTCAGTGGATTTACTTTACAAAATTGAATCAAGATTTCTAGAAATAACTCTTAGATAGGCTCATGTATCACTACAGAATTCCATGTCGTCATCAACTATGTTTAAGTGCCCACTGTTGAGACAAAAGGACATCCGATTATTATTTATTTATCTATTGCAAACATAGATATTTCCATTTAATCGAACATAAACCATATGCAAAATGTCTAAAATAAAGATTTATCTCTGAATGTAGCTAATATTGAAAAACAAAAACTAAATTCTGAATTTATTTTAAGACTGGAGTCAATCTCTTTAAGGGAGAGTAACTATTTTCAATAACTGCACCTTCTCCTGAAATTAAAGTCTCATCTTCAAAGTTGTTTTCTAATATAATAATCTAAAATAAGTATCAATTATTGAACGTTAAATGAAAAAAAATTTAAATAAACCTTTTTGTATAAATCTAATAATTCATACCAATAATTCAAATATCTACAACACAATTTAGTTATAAAGTAGGTAAGTACCTTTTTGACGCTGCACATGATTCACGGTCTCTATTCGAGAAACAACACAAAAAAAATTGAATATCATTTAATACAAAAAAAATATTGAAAATATAAAATAAATATTGACGTAAAAAAGGTTGAAGATTAGGATCTTCAACCTTTTTTACGTCAATACAATACTTACTATATTTTTAACTAATAAAACCGACTTCAAATTATAGAGGCGTATTAAGGATTTAAAAAAAAATAGAAAGCTAAAAATTTCACATTAATGTTATTGTCAGAACAAAACAAAAATAAAATGGGACCACAGAGATGCTTCCCTGTTTTAAAATAAAAAAAAAGATGTTCAAACAGAAGAAAGAAAAAAAAGTTTATTAAAATGTCAGAGCTTGTAAACCGAATATCGTGAAAAAGACACTGACTCAGCATTGTGTTGGTAACCAGTAGGTAAACTAGCAACCAACGCTGATCTTCAGTCAGCAACAATTTCTCTGACAGACACCCTGACAAAATGTAAAATTCTACATTGACACAAAAAGATTCACAAAAAAATTTGAATCTAGCACCCGTACCTACCTAACATAAGCATCGAGCTTACCGATGTTGCTATGCGAATTGTCCAGTGATATTTTTTCAGACAGGTAAAAAATGTCTTCGAATGTTTCATAATAAAAATATTTTTGCCAAGCCGCGGGTCGCTTACGGTTTTTTTAGTGTTAAAATTCATGTGGGTTTGGAGCATGCAGCGCTCATAAATAGACTAAATGATGAAGGTGATAATAATGTTGAACAACGAATTAACATCGCCGCCAGCATTCATGGCACTCTAACATCTGGTGACGGATTAGAATTTTAAGATTTTTACAAATATTTGTCACACCAAGAATAAGATAATTTTTACATTGAATTTTATGATTATTATTTGTGACAAATATATTTCTTTCTTTCTTTTAAATTAAATTAGTATTTAATACTCTTGCCTGCGACGCAAAAGGTTGCGGGTTCGATACCCGCCTCGGAATAACTATTTGTATGACCTGCAAATATTTGTTCCGGGTTTCTGGGTGTTAAAATTATATGTATGTTAAAAAAATATATAGGTATCTATGTATGTATATTCTATTATGTATATCAGAAATCTAGCACCCGTAACACAAGCTTAGAGCTTATCACGGGGCTAGATGTTGCTGTGTGAATTGTCCAGCAATATTTATTTCATCATCATCATCTCAGCCGTTGGACGTCCACTGCTGGACATAGGCCTCCCTATATGATTTCCAGTCATTGCGGTCGCTCGCAGCCTGCATCCACCGCGAGCCGACCGCCTTCACCAAATCATCAGTCCACCTTGTTGGTGGACGCCCAACGCTGCGCTTTCCGATCCGTGATCTCCACTCGAGAACCTTTCGACCCCATCGGCCATCTGTTCTTCTCGCTATATGGCCTGCCCATTGCCACTTCAAAGAGCTAATCCGTTGGGCTATGTCGGTGACAAATATCACTTACAACTGATGGAAGATATTTAGAAATTTAATAAGTTTAATCGAAAAATCGCTTAAAAGTCAGCATATAAATATTACATACAATAAGCTAACGATAATTATGAAACAGATGGACGTTCTCTTGAATTGTATCAGCGCCATCTATTATCGAGTAGCTAAGACATGCATTTTTTAAATACTTCCATTTTAAACATTTGTGATAATTCTCATGAAAGTGAACTGTAAAAAATAATATGATTTGATAGATTATTCACTCATATTTATTTGGGTGAATCAATGAAAGTAAAAACGCCAAAAAATATGAACCAGAAAAAATACTTTTATTTTAATCCGATAGAGAGCAGTACTGATCACTGTTTAAGTTCACGTTTTATAATAATTAATGATTATAATAAAATACGTTACAATTATCTAAAAATTTATCTTAATTTTTATGAGATGGATGATATTGAATTACGATAAATTCCTGAAAATAAAAAATTAAATAGTTCTGCTACTCATCCATAGGTGGCAGCACATGTTTACAAGAAGACTGCAATCTTATCAGAGCCTAATTGGATCAAACAATAAAAATGTCAACAAGCCGATTCTAAATTGTTTCTAATTGTAATAAAAAATCCGTTTTAATAAAAAACTGATTAATCCCAATTCCATATTAGAAATAATTATTACCCTACGTAAAATCTAATAAGAATTAGTCCTACAAGATTTTCCATATATACAATTTGAAGTTCTTCAGATATTCCTGATGTAGATTAGAGACAGATGTAATTACTACCATTCTCTGGTAAATTAAGACGAAACCAATCGAATTACGCAAAATGCCAGCGCCCAACGTCGCGAGTGAATGGACATTCTTCTGTTAGTCCGTTAAGGTGACACCACACCATGTTGAATACTACTAATAAGGTCTTTATTTCTGTTGAGTTATATTAATACAGATTTATATTTTATCCGCATATTTTATATTATAGATTTATAGCTGATCCGCCCGTGACTTCGCCGGTTTAACTTTTCCATATATTAATGTATATTCGCTATTTTAACCCAGGAATCACTGTACAATTAGTTGTCGTGCAAATATATTTTAACTGTATATTATAAATGTAAGTATATAAAAATAATTGTTATAGTTCACAACTCGACTCGAATTTGACACACTTCAGAGAAAGGTCAAATTCCTAGAAATACTTTTGTACAGTAAATATAGCGTTATCAAAACTAATCCAGCAGAATGTAATGGAGCCTTATCCCGGAGGGGGAGGGGGGGGTGCGCGGGGGGAGGGAGGGTCGCCCGCACCATTTGCCGAATCATCTTCACCCTCGTTCTGATGAAGATATGCTAATGCTTGATACAAGGTTATACGGAGAACTTATAACTAAGAGACATTATTCGTAAAGTGGACGATTAATTTATTTATTAATAACATACCTATAACGAAGAGACACTATGATTTGAAAAGTAGACGATTAATTTATTAATAACTAGCTTACCGCCCGCGGCTTCGCCCGCGTTATCATATTTTCCCGTTGTAAAAAGTATATGTCCTTTTCCTGGTTGTAAACTACATCTACACCGCCAATTTTCAGCCCAAATCAATTCAGCCGTCCGTTGTCGTCGAGTTATAAATGGTGTAACTAACACGACTCTCTTTTAGACCCCTCGCTAACTACAGACTTTCTATCGGCCGATAGTTTGGTCGGGCTTATAATCAGTATGAAGATGTATGCAAGTCCGCATACTACAACGATTTGGTATCGGCCGATAAATAAGTTTGATAGGCTACTCAACTGCGTTCAAACTGAACGATGATCAAACTATCGGCCGACTGCTATATTAGTATGGAGCTCCTTGCAAGCGCGCACACTGACCGATTGTTTAGTCGGCCGATGGTTCACTTCGCTCCGAGTTTTGGAGCCGGAAGGTCGTGCATTCTTTCATTTTGTCCAATTCTACTCAATCTCTGGTTGTAGAAACGTAATCTAATTTTAATTTTCGGGTAATCTAGTAATTTTGAATGCATCGTGTAAAATTTTCCATTTAATAATCTAGTACTGTAGATGGGATGCACCTAATACTCTCGGACTCTCTTCTTGATTTTTCTCCTCCGTTGTATGAGAGCAATTATAATATTTCTGGACAATATTTTACTACGAGAAACTTCCATTATGCGACAGCTCTCTTCAACGGTAGCTTAAAAACTGAATATCGTCGGCCGACTGTTGCCTAGTTTGCGCACTCACCACCAACCCAACTGTTAAGTTGGCGTAGTGTGCGCGCTAACAGCCCAACCCGACCAAAATATCGGCCGATAGAAAGTCTGTAGTTAGCGAGGGGTCTTATATATAAATATGAGGTCATCAAGAAAAATCTCACTTAGACCCCTCGCAAACTGCAGACTTTCTATCGGCCGATAGTTTGGTCGGGCTTATAATCAGTATGAAGATGTATGCAAGTCCGCATACTACAACGATTTGGTATCGGCCGATAAATAAGTTTGATAGGCTTCTCAACTGCGTTCAAACTGAAAGATGATCAAACTATCGGCCGACTGCTATATTAGTATGGAGCTCCTTGCAAGCGCGCACACTGACCGATTGTTTAGTCGGCCGATGGTTCACTTCGCTCCGAGTTTTGGAGCCGGAAGGTCGTGCATTCTTTCATTATGTCCAATTCTACTCAATCGCTCGTTGTAGAAACGTAATCTTATTTTAATTTTCGGGTAATCTAGGTAGTAATTTTGAATGCATCGTGTAAAATTTTCCATTAAATAATCTAGTACTGTAGATGGGATGCACACAATACTCTCAGACTCTCTTCTTGATTTTTCTCCTCCGTTGTATGAGAGCAATTATAATATTTCTGGACAATATTTTACTACGAGAAACTTCCATTATGAGACAGCTCTCTTCAACAGGTAGCTTAAAAACGGAATATCGTCGGCCGACTGTTGCCTAGTTTGCGCACTCACCACCAACCCAACTGTTTAGTTGGCATAGTGTGCGCGCTAACAGCCCAACCCGACCAAAATATCGGCCGATAGAAAGTCTGTAGTTAGCGAGGGGTCTTAATCTAAACATAACATTAAGAGCCCTCGCTAACTACAGACTTTCTATCGGCCGATAGTTTGGTCGGGCTTATAATAAGTATGAAGATGTATGCAAGTCCGCATACTACAACGATTTGGTATCGGCCGATAAATAAGTTTGATAGGCTAATCAACTGCGTTCAAACTGAACGATGATCAAACTATCGGCCGACTGCTATATTAGTATGGAGCTCCTTGCAAGCGCGCACACTGACCGATTGTTTAGTCGGCCGATGGTTCACTTCGCTCCCAGTTTTGGAGCCGGAAGGTCGTGCATTCATTCATTTTGTCCAATTCTACTCAATCGCTGGTTGTAGAAACGTAATCTAATTTTAATTTTCCATTTAATAATCTAGTACTGTAGATGGGATGCACCCAATACTCTCGGACTCTCTCCTTGATTTTTCTCCTCCGTTGTATGAGAGCAATTATAATATTTCTGGACAATATTTTACTACGAGAAACTTCCATTATGCGACAGCTCTCTTCAACGGTAGCTTAAAAACTGAATATCGTCGGCCGACTGTTGCCTAGTTTGCGCACTCAACTGTTAAGTTGGCGTAGTGACCAAAATATCGGCCGATAGAAAGTCTGTAGTTAGCTGGGGGTCTTAAACAAATTATCTTATACACATTTGAGTAAGAGGTCTCTTATCACCACACCAAGAGTGGTAGATATATTGAGTTAATTTAAACTACGAGTACCTACCTACCTACATAGTTATTAAAAATAAACAAAAATAATCACATTTAGGTATAATGCAAAACAATTCACACAGCAACATCTAGCTAGTCCCGTGGTAAGCTCGAAGCGTGTGTAAAATGTGCTAGATTTGTGAAATACTTATCTAATAAAATATACATAACATACATACATGTAGATGGACAACAAAATTTCTTTCTATGAATTCCGAATTTTCCCTTTGCCGTTCGTACCATAAAAACAGAGTAGGTAGGTAATAATAGTTACATAGAACCTTTTTAAGTTTAGAAGTAACCTTCATAGGGCAGATTCGTTGTCCATGCGTAGACCTACATGGGCAGAACGCGTAAACTCTTAGCTATTTAAAGCTAAAGACACCCTCGTTTACGCTCTATGGTCGAAGCGCTGGGCCGCACGCACTGCGTGGCTTTGAACATTCAACCTCAAGAATATGAAAATGGAACAGATGTCTAGATAGCTAGCGATTAAACCAAGATTTTAGAATAAACGGGAAACCCACGAACCTTTGTTTTATGTTGGATGAGGCCAACTATTTTGTCCCATTAGTATCTACCTACATAGGACATCATAATAATAGTGTCATAATTTACTATCGCTTCGTGCAATTACTAAATCTCTCTTGACGAGAGAGATTAGGCCTTAATTCACCACTCTGGCAAAGTGCGGGTTGGTGAATGACACATGTCCTTCAAACTTTTCAAAGCTCTGCCCTTGTTTTGGTTGAAACGTCGAGTGCTTTAACTCCTTTGTAAATACGTGAGTTATTTCTGTTGTTATAAAATAACTAGAGTAAGTGTGCTCCTAAAGCTAATAGGTACATAACCCAGGTACATACAAGATAAACCAGCGGCAAAGTTAGGCTTGTATCGCAGGTGCCCAACTAAACCGAACTGGCTTAAACTGGTTATAACAAGTTAAGGGGAGGGGGTCTAACTAGATTCTCCTAACTTTCCCGTAGCAGATAATGATCTTGTACGTGCTTATTTGGATTTTGTTTGCTTGACCCTTGGAAGGATCGAAATACTAGTTCCGTTTTGTCACTGACTGTACCTCCTGTTAGCGTGATATGAAGAATCAGTCATGAGAATGGATGAAGAAGAGTATTTAAGTGTTAAAGACAATAGGTATATATTTATATAATATACAAAAACTTGCGTAACACACCATGATTCTCTCCGTGAAGGCTCTTTTTCAAGCGACATTGTTAATAACAGTATTTCCAAAATATTGTAAACTCAAAACATTTATATTATGGTAGGTATATTACCCGTTTTATGTTTATGTTTTAAAACTTTTCCCGCATTTAAATAAAAAGGTACTTACTTTTTTCCACTATTTTAAACGTTTGGGCTGTATGTTGTCTATCGGTCAAAAATTCGCCCTGATGAACAGAGTTATAAAAATAATACTTACCTATATTTTTTACTTATAGACCCTACTTATATGTATTTGAAGTTAGTTCTATAAGTAAATTCAGTCCTTATCAAGCCCTCTCACTAATCCTAGGATTAGGTCGGCTAGACAGACTAAAAGATTTTATGACCTAGACAAAACCCTATTATGTAAATTCTAAATATATTTATTTAGACAGATATATTCTAGTCCACGAGAATCATCGACATCATTTTTGGTTAAGATCTCGATGAGTTAAGTTAATGCACAGGCTGTTATTTAATCACACCTAACACAGAGTAGAGTTTAGTGTTTTTCAAGCCATTCTTGGTTTTTATTTCAATCAAACTGTCGTCTGCAGATTTTAGTATTGGAACCGATATCACCCATAAGTCGTTTCTGTCATAGATTAAGCGCCTGATAGACCCGACAAATTCCATTCTCCCTCAATGAGAAGATCCCCATAAGGACAATGTCTTGTACACAATGCAGTGTGACTTGCTCCACGAATTAGAGCTACAATGTAATCACACTAACGATACTTTACTATCGCTTCGTGCAAATTACTTCTTGTTAGATACGAGTAACAAGCGCCTAGCGAATTATAAAAAAAACTTTTAGTAAGCTCTAAAAATATGAATTATGGATAAACTCTTATTACCGGTAATAAGAGTTTATCCATAATTTGCAAACTGAAGCACCCGGTTGCTTCAAAAAAATAATGGAGGTAACTCAATTTACATTCCGAAGATCGTGAGTGCGAATCGTGACGGACACCTTTACGAATTTTTCATTTGATATCCAATTATTTCGGGAAGATGGAGGAATATCAGATAAGAAACGAAATAAGTAAAAACGACAAAAGTAAACGTTATTATTCTTATTCTAAGACTATACTCCGCGATAAGGCCGCCCATTGTACTCCAATTGTTTTAGTTTTAAGTGTGTATTTCTGTTTTTGTGGTGTGCAATAAAGTATTTTCTATTTTATTCTATTGTACTCTGTAAAAAAAGAATTAAATTGACTACAATCTCACCAAAACGCTTGCGCTTGTGCCTTACGCCGTCACCCGCCCTTAGCCCAAGGCGCGCAGATAACCAGTTTATGCGCGCGGTCCTTTATGTGCGTAGTTCTATCGCGATAACCTGATAGCACATAGAGGCAGATTTTACTGCCTTTTGCCGCACTTTGTGTTCAACTCCTAGTTTTATTCCTTCTATTGTGGGTTGCGACTGTTCGGTTTATGTTACATGGGAGTTTAATTGTGGAAAATATATTTCAAGCTTTTCGAACACCGCTTATTATGCTACACGATCCGTAAACAATATAAATGTTGATTGTATTTACTTTTCACACTCTCATACAAACACGCTGTCTTTGCCCATACATCAAAATATAATATAAATATACGTTATAAAAATTAGATAAAACGCAACACATCATAGCATAAGGTACAGCAGTCACAGCAGATGTAGAAATGATGTACAACTGATATAATTAGTTATGAAACGCAAAAATATAACACGTAAGTATTCAAATTGATACAAAAGCAAATAAGCCCATTTATAAACTCTTTAACTTTCAAAATAGAATTTAACAATACCTCCCATTTTTTTTATAAACTATCTGAATTTTACGATAGTTTATTACAGGGATACAAAGCTGTACAGAATGGGTACAGATGTGCTACGTCTTATCGGAGTCAATTCCACATAGCGTAGGGCGAGGCGATTTGCGACAGGAAATGGACCGAACAGAGGGAGGAGGTCCGCCGTCCTGTAATAGCTCTACATTTATTGAAGATTTCAATCGTCATCTATGAAGACTTGTATGCAAACTTTATTTGAGTGGGTGCTCTAGGAATTACTCATCTATGCATTCCATTTTTAAATTTTTAAAATTGATACGAATCTAAATTTGAACATTGGTCCACCATTTTGACGTTCGATTCAACTTTAATTTAAATATATTTTTCGTTCAACTTCAATATTTTTTAACTACAATAGAATTCCTACGCCTCAGTTTCAGATGCTCATTACTAGCACGAAATACTTTTATTTAGCAAATGATTATTAGTAAGAAACTGATTCGCTTGATTTAATAATCAAGAGAATAAGTTTCCCACCGAATCCCATCTCAGCAAGAATCCCACGACACGATTACAAAACCCAGGGTCAACCGACCACGGGTCAGAATACCCAACAGAGATGCTGCACTATCACTTAATATGCACACACCTTTACAACTCCTAAACTAATCACCCTAAAATAATCACAAAATGAACCCTATTCTCTGCGCTATACAGTTCATGAATTAGGGTAAAAGCTCCACATCAGCACCCTTAATTTGACCGGAACCGGTAATGTAAAGGCTATTAACATAACTCCTTGACCGGATATCTATTAATATTTATGAAAAAACGGATTTTGTGTGAAGCGGAGTGATTCAGTTGATGCTGTGGTGGTGATCATGTAACATTGTGTGATTTAGAAAAAAAAAATTGATACTAGATATAGAATTAAGTATATTTTCGGAGAAAAGTTTAATTAATTTAGTTAGCCTTGTACCAGTGATGTTTTCCGGTAAGTTTTTCATATTGAATTATGCATACTAATAATAAATATGTAAGGGTCGGTCATGGAGTTTGTTTGTCTGTTTTCAAAGATATTGTCTTTATAGGCTCAATATACGATACATGGTCAATATGGGCATGCAAATGGGCTTGAAACTTTTAAAATGATGACGACGTGTCACTATGATAAATATTCTGAAAAAACGATTTTTTCGTAGAAATAATCCATTAATTACTGACGGTACGGGATAAACTAAAATCTATTCGAGTCAATCGCAAACAAATTAATTGGTATTTCCTGGTATTATTTCACGGTGTGCGAGGACATTTTTTTGTATTTGTTATTGGAAATGTACTTACTATATAAAAACGTGATTTTGGACAATATAATGACGATTTCGGTAAAACGGAGAAATATTAGGTACATCTCGCCAAAAATTAAGAAAGGTATTCTATAAAACAAATAACCTTAATTTAAAATTCCATCATCATCACACAAAACTTGTCGCAAACTATCAATAAATCGATAGGGTCGGGCGGCCGGCTCATCACTAATTTACAATTTTATGGGCAGGGGGGCGTCACACCCGCGTTTACCCTGCGGGACGGACAGCAACCGCGTCACGTAGACAGTATCGCATCGGCGTTTCGGCGTAGCTACTGAATACTTCAGCCGATGGACAGTCGAAAGTCTGTCTTTTATGCAGGCGTTGATGGCTTTGAATGGGTATTTTATGAACTTTGTCTATGATTGTAAGCCAAACAGTGAGTTATAGGATTTTCTAGATCAATGTGCTGCTTTTTAATTAATATAATCGCGTAAGTTTAAGAATCATATTCACCCTTTACGTTCCTATTGCTGGGACACAGGTAGTTCTCTCTTGACGAGAGAGGCTAAGCCTTAATCCACCACCGGTAGGTAGTTTTTTTGGCTATTTATTTCTATTTTACTTCAATCCAATAAAAAACTTCCGTTATAGTCCCACTGAAAGGCCAAGTCCTCTTTTACCTCATTTCACTCTTTCAGATTTAACGCTGTTAGTTTATTGATTACCTAATTTATAGCAACAAATATAAGTATCGTCTAAATCATCATCCTCTTAACCACGAACAATAATAACATTAAGTTTAAATAATTAATTTATTTAAATACTTTTCTGCAGTCGGTACATGTGCCTCCCGACAAGAAACGCGGGGAAAGAGAAAGGAGAAAACTGAGACGGCGAGAGGGAGATCTTTAAGATACATCGCCATGGCAACCGAGCCCACGCACACATGCGCAACTAGTTTAATGATAGTTCTCTAGAGATGGGAATGGAAGGGTCAATTAATAAATTAATTTAAAGAATATTTTTGAAAAGGTATTTGATTTTGGGAAAAATTAATAATATTTATTTATTAAATAAATAAAATAAATATAAATATTTATTTATTTTATTTATTTAATAAATAAATATTCAAATTTATTAAATGGTTTTGAAGTGTACCAAAAGGAATTTTAATATTTGCTCTTGTAAATAATTTTACATAAGCCCTGTGCACGATTGCCTTTCATCTTGCCCAGTTAGCCTTAAGAGTTTACTTTAGTGGTGCCAATTTTAAGTTAAAAACATTACAAACCACAATCAATCAAACAATCATTTATATATTTATACAATTAATATCATCATCATCATCATATCAGTCATTGGACGTCCACTGCTGGACATAGGCCTCCCTATATGACTTCCAGTCATTACGGTCGCTCGCAGCCTGCATCCACCGCGAGCCAACCGTCTTCACCAAATCATCAGTCCACCTTGTTGGTGGACGCCCAACGCTGCGTTTCCCGATCCGTGGTCTCCACTCGAATTCATATAATGAATCACTCACGAATTCACTCAATTAATATAATGTTAATTAAATCTACGAAAAAAATGCGGTTTGTGGCACTTTATGTTCTATCAAATTATCTAGTGCCGTAACTCGTAACACAAGCTTCGAGCTTACCGCGGGGCTAGATATAACTGTATTATTATAATATATTTTTTTAATAATATTAATTACCTATTTATATTAAATTATTATTCCTTTTCCCATCTCTAGCACCCCACACTAGCGTCAACAACACTAGGTATTAGGAGAATTCGACCCCTGGCCGAAGTTTCAGTTATTAAGCAAATGCTTTGCAAACATTTTGGGTGGGCACCTTTAGTTCGCTATAAATAGGTAGGGTCGCTAGGCTTCAATTAGGTAAATTGTAAATACATAGCTACGATACAGCGGTGGAAGATTTTGTAAGGCTACAGATTGTATGAATACAATTGGTAAAATGGTGTGACTTTACAGGGCTTCAGGGTGTTCTAAAGGGATAGGGAATTAAATTTGTTTATTTGATCTATTCTGCATGAATTTATTGAACTGAAGCACTATCATACTGAGTTTATATTATTATTATCAGAATATAGGTCCAAATAGCCAGTGACCTTAACTGATTTAAAAATGGTATCAACACAAGTAACATCTTTATAATATTGGGCTCCTGTGGTCTTTCTTTACAGTACATAAACAATATTATTTTGTGTTTGAACAATAATATACATTGATATTTAAACCACGAACGAAAAGATGTATAGTAATGAAGCAGAGCGGAAGTTTCCATGTTCCATTTTCGACATAGCTAGATAGTTCCAAGGGCCGGAGGGTCACCGCAAGATTGCTGCCATTCTTTAGGGCGACCCTTGACCCTTGCTGTAACTGTGCGTGAGAAAATTCCATTATCACCACCTACCGTATATGATTCTAAAGTCCTTGTGTACATTTTCTAGCTGTAGGGCGTGTGTACAACAAGCTAGTCTAACACCCATATTCTTAGTCTTATCCTCATAATATTCCTCCACTCAAAAATAAACAAGCGTTGATCTTCGAGGTCTTGTAGGATTTTCAAGGTTGGTTTTGAGGTACCTTGCGTTTGTCAGTTCCCACCTTATGACACTTGAGGTGAGCTGAAAAAAAAATCTCAAGTAGAGGACGTTATTGTCGTATTCTAAGATACGAATTTGCTCAAGTGAGGTTGAGTTGAGTGGAGAGGAGAAAACGACTAAGAATATGGGTGTTTCTTTGCAAAACACAATAAAACGAACATACATATTTCAATAAGAAAAATCCAGTAGCGGACAGATTTTAACCTTTGGAATGAAAGTCTTGTGAGCTCCCACTTAGCCAACACGGCTCGCTAATTACCAAAAAAGATAACATCAGACACAAATCAGCAACTTCAGTAATATTCAAGTACAAACGAAAGTAATTAAGCAAGCCCCGAGCCAAAAACTTGTAACTAAAGTATCCGTAGCGGAGGCCGGTTCACGTACTCTATATTATTTACAGGGTGAAATATTGCTTAAAGTTGCCCGCCCGGGCGGTAGTTAAGAAGTTCTCGATGAAATATGTCTTAGGGGGATGGGGTGAGGGCGAAAGGGGGTTCTTAAGCCCGTAATGTGTGGGTCGATAAGGAACTTAAGGACAGCGCTTCGGCTTATTTATGTGGTCGTTTTAAGCTTTCAGAATAATCTTGTTAGACGCTTCTGGAGTGCTTTTGAGGTGCAGCTTATTGTGGCGTTTTTGATACTGTTTAAATTATTGTCCGTATTATCTATCGTACTATCTATAAATACGTTCTCGTACTACATTTACTAGTTTGAATCGTTACAAACCAACTGGATGTACTTATAGACTGGGTTTTGTCTGTCGAATGGGTTTTGGCGTGGGAATACAGTATTTTTCTGCGTTTCCAAAATATATAGAAGTATTAAGAAATGAAAAGAGTATTCTTAAGTTTAAGTTTTACATAATGATTGAACCTTTGAAACCTACTTTAAGGTATGAGTAGAAATCGCTCTTCCGAAGTACAGTCGCGGAATGAAAAGGTTCGTCAATTTTCAAATTGATTCGTTCAACGTATCGCGAGCACATATTACCTTTTGAAACTATGTTACAGAATAGACTCGGGTTAGAGAAAATAATGTTTAACATTTCGTTAATAAAGTTCAAAATTATTCAGATCAAAGTTGTTTGACAATTTAACTTGTCAATAAGATTAGTATGTTTTATAAACTAAAACCTTCTTGTTGGTTCAACCTGCCATTTCTTACGACTATACGGTATAGAAAAAACAAGCAAAACCTTATTCGGTAACAAACGTCATATTTATTTTAATGTTAGCAGCACTGTTTCTTGCACTGGCGTATGTTGGCATAATTGATTCTTGCCGTACTAGTGCAAGCGATAACCGCCTCTAAGGTGACGAACCTTTTCATTCCGCGACTGTACATTATTATATTATAATAAAAATACTTTATTTGTTAAAGAGTAGTATTATTCTCTTGCAGTTCTCAGCTAACCGTAATATAATCCTTCAAGTCAAATATTTCCACAGTTATCCGACCCCACATTCTCTCAAACCTCAATTTTCCTTTTCTCAAAACATCTGAATGACCCTCCATTCCGGAGCAATTAGGCCAGTGTGTCGCTGGTCGCTGTAAATAAGCAAAAGTAGTTTAAAAATTGGAAAGATTGAGCCAAAATGATACTTACTACGTGTACATAAGAGCTGGGAGTTAAGAAACTATTTGCGTAATCGGGTGTGTGTTTTTTTGACATGCTTATTCCGGATTTTTAACAAGTAGGCCAGTGCGGTGCGTTCATTAGAACTTAGTTGGCTTATTCGGAGGTTGGAGGGATGTGGAGCGGACTAGGGACCATGACTATGACAATTTAAGACTTTGATATCCATTTTCTAGAAAGAAGAAATATATTGCTGCTTTTTTACTTTAAAAATTACACGGTAGCATCTTCAACTCTTGCTGTAGGTAGAAGTCGACTCGCAAACGTTCGAGTTTATTGTTCGGGAGATGCTTACGCATGTTTCAAAACTGTCCACGAGAAACAAAATTCGTATAATTATAGTACTATGATTTTATGAATTTTGTTTCTTGTATACTTTAAATACCTATATATTAGGTAATTGATTCATGAAGCAGTGGTATCGATATAAAATCCAAAGGCCAGGGGTATTTTCATTAGAACATTACTAATACTTCGAAGGATTTCTATAAATCTCTTTAAACCGAACACCAAACCGATTTAGTTTTGGTGATCCAAATAAGTTGAACTTGAAACTGACGGATGTGCCTTGATAAAGAAATCCCTCAGTCAGTTTGACGGCAACCACGGATGAGATAGGTTGGTACTATTCTTTGGTCAGCACCACACGTACAAACTCCATTACAACAAACCAAAGAAATCTCCACATATAGATCATACAGATCTCTAATTGTCCCTTCACGGGCGGCTGAAGGTTGCTGAAGGGTCTCAGAACACTCAAGGAAATTGGGTCATTAGACCCTCCAGTTTATGGGAGATTGGTTTTTTGTTTCACTACACTCATATGATACCCTAGTGGCCAACTGGCCGCGATAGCTGTTAGTTCGACTACCTGAAAGGTATCTGTTTGAAAAGCTACTTAATGGGACAGTGGAAATCAAATGAGATGAAATAATCGAAAGACTAAGTAAATATTGTTTTAGCCAAAAATAAAACTAAAAAATACAACCATCTCATTTGCGATCATTAGGTGTAATCATTTACTATTTTTACCTAATGGGATTCACAAATATAACTCGATTTGGTTACAAAAAATATAATGTAGAACAATTATTTTTTGTAACCAAATAGAGTTTAAAAACATAATCTAATAAAAGTAATTCAAAATTACATCCAAACTCCAACAAAACTAACCCAAACTCAGCTTTAGCAATTTCATCAAAACTTCAATTTCATACGAGCAGGGTAATTCTTAACTTAGGGGGAGTCTTACCCCATCTTACCCCCTCTTACCCCTTCTTACCCCCATCTGGGGTCGACGCCCACGTAAAACTGCGCCTCTTGCTTTGCCCGCCTTAATATAAGGGTGGTAACCACCCTCCGATTAGAACACCCTGTCAATCTTTGCGTACACGATTTGCGATATTGATGTGCAATGACTGGCTTATTTTTGCGGCTATTTAATATTTGTTTCTCTGGATATGGCTAGGTTGAGAGTATTTGCAACTTAACACTATCAACGCTTAAGACGCACGGGCGTGTATTTGCTTGCGTTTGAAATGAAATGATTGAATGCGTTATAAAACAAATAATATTCTCTGACATTACAAATTACGGAGATGGCGCATGAATTATGCCTGGTTTACACGGGCTTCGTAGCTAAGCGCTTAGTACTTGTCGCTTACTAAGTGACAAGTAAATAGGATCGATCTCTATTCCCTTGCACTATTCACAAACACTAATACTAAGCACTAATCAGCGTGTTTACACACGAGGAATTAGTATTAGTGACAAGTACTAAGCGCTTAGCTACGAAGCCCGTGTAAACCAGGCATTAAGCAAGTAGGTATGTACTTAAAAGAAGGTCTCCAAATATTGTTGTGTAAAATGTAATCTTCGTAGAAGAAAATAAACTTTTTGCATTTTTTAAATAGTGCCGAAATATTGGGAAACTCGTTTAAATCTAGTGTGTTAACTGTTTCTTAGACTATGTTAGCTGTAGGCTCTCCTGAAAAAATGATAAATATCATTCTCGATTGAAAAACATTAAACTTGGGCAAAACCGAACTAAACAAATTGTATTTTTAATTCACGAGTCACGTCTTATCATAACTGGAGCAAGAATTTAAATGGCCTATCCTGTGTTCCAGTCCTCTAAATGAATATCGTAAAACGTTTACGAGTTAAATTAATATTGTTTTTTAGTCCAAGATTATTTTAAATTAAATATATAGGTAGATACCCCGATTCTAGGTATGATGAATATTGAAAACCGTTTACAGACAGTCGATTGTTAAAACAACAGAAATCAAAAGTAGGCCGCAGAAAACACACAAGGTAAATTAAAAGGCTGGACAAGAACAACTAATTTTCTATTCCAAAAAGTTCAGTCTCTAAATTAGGCGCGCTTCCAACGAACTTCCGAGAACAAAAGGCCTCAATTTAAACTTTTGAAAGAGGCCTCATCTGAACTAAGAACACAAAGAGGCCGAATTTTAATCCTACCCGCAACTGCGGGTCCTATAAGAACAAACAAATAGACCCTTAGGCCCTTACCTTGAGGGGGCTGTGGGGGTGAGAGGGGGGGCGTCCTTCTAAACATAATCGCCGAACTTCCTTACGACTCTACCCTTCCGGCTAACTGCTAGCAAATAACCACAAGTGAAAGCAAACTTTAGCACTAAACAAACAAAGTTGACTATACGTTGGAGCCCAGAAATCTACTATCGATGCCCATCGAAGGAATAACGACTTAACTGCATTACGTGAAAGTTGCTTTTCAAGCGGAGTAGTTGAAATTTCCAATTTTCCACGAACGACCGCTGAAGCTCCCGAGTTAAGAACACGGCGGAACAAGTTGCGCTGTTAGCAGGAACGTTTGAATAGTTTTCGCTGTCGAAACTTGTTCGGTGGGCTGTTGCGGGTGTGTTTTCTTATACAAAAGATGGGAGGTGGGGTGGGTCATGATAAATAGCACAATATTAATACTGGGTCGGCGGTTTATATAGTTTTATGATCTTAGTTGGGTAGTAATATAAATCTAGTGTTCCGGGCCTGTTCTGAGTCGCAGTTTAGTGGCTGCTGGAATATCTAAGTAGTAAAATGGTAATGGTGGATGGAGATAAACGACTTTAGCGACGGTTTGGGTGATGGGCTCGTAAGCACCTCGTCGCTGCGACACTTTACTGCTTGGAAGTGCTCTGGGACCCCGGAGTTTGTTGCTTCTATAAATACCGGCCTAAAATGGAAGTTTGATGGCCAATAATAACTGAATCGCAATCCAATGTTTGTTGGAGCGATAAACCTAAGTAATATGTTATAGTTTGTTGGCCCTACGCCCGCATACCTACTCAAGCATTGTATTTTGCACGATGTAATCATATTAAATAGATGCTATATTTTTATTCTAAATATACGAAAAGACACAGTTTAACTCGAGTACTAGCTGTTAGCTGATTTTGGTCTTGAAATATTGGCAGAAGTCTTAGAAAGGTTTAAGAAAGGTGAGAAAACTATAGAAAGCGGGCGAAGCTGCGGACAGGTCTACTAGCATAGAATAAAAAAATCAGAGAAGCTAGTAATATAAGTACTAGTAATATATAACAAAGCGACATTTGGTCGAACGCGAACGCAGAACGCTTGACCGCGTTATCGCTTCTGTCTTCTGTCTCTTATAGACTAAGAGCCCGTGATGGCCAGACCTTCCTTTAATTCACAAGCGTGAAAATTCTTTCATGTGTATGTCTAACATAGGTAAGAATAACCCCCAAACATGAAACCTGGATCGCGGTTCCTTTGGGAGATAACAGGTAAAAGGTTGTTATCTCCCAAAGGAACCGCGATAAACCTGGATCGCGGTTCCTTTGGGAGATAACAGGTAAAAGGTTGTTATCTCCCAAAGGAACCGCGATCCAGGTTTCATGTTTGGGGGTTATTCTTACCTATGTTAGACATACACATGAAAGAATTTTCACGCTTGTGAATTAAAGGAAGGTCTGGCCATCACGGGCTCTTAGGTTATTACCTTTTAGTTCTTATTTCCGTATACGCCTTATCTATAAAGTGACGGTCGCTGCTAGATTTTATTGCACCCCGAGAACCTGGGTACCGCCATAAAGCAAGTAATATAGTGTCGCTATAGTCTGAGACAGGGGTCGCCAGCACGCGGACTTTAGGTATTATGCCACAATGCTTAAGCTTTAAAAATGTTGATGAATGATAAGTGAGCGTACAGCGAAAGCCTTGTTGGCTAAGTGAGAGCACACTGGACTTCCATTCGAAAGGTCGTTGTTTCAAAACCTGTACCGCTGGATAATTCTTCAAAATAAATGTGCGCTTTAAAAATACGTACTTAAACGGTAAAAATTGTTATTTTCAAAAATCGTTACCCACACTTGGTGAATTAATCATCACGTCACGTAAGAAGTACCTGTGGAGACATTATAGTAACGAGAAAAAAATGTAAAAAATATATCTTAATCAGCGTCAAATTGTTGATGATCCCTGCATCGATCGCACTCTGGAAGATCGTAGCTTTCTACTCAACGATTAATTCTAATTGCTCTTGAATTTATCGTTTCGTAGACTACTATTAAATTTAAAGCCTATATTTATAGCAAGGGGCTAGCTGGTGTTTGCTTACTGATTGATTGTTTAGGAAAATGGCATATTTCGTATTTTTTTCCCGCTTTTGGGTTAATAGATTTAGGCTATCTCTATATCGATGACAGGCAGAAATTAACGGATAAAGAATTTTAGTGATATGGAATCCTACAGCCAATTTGTGAATATATCGTTAAGCAAAATACAAAATACCTATAAAATAATACCAAATATATACTCGTAAGTCTGTCTAGGTTTCAAAGAATTATTATTAGTACTCTTCCTAGGGCGCATTTCACGACTGATCCCTTTAGAATATCTTACTTAATTTACTTTTTTTTAAAGATTTAAAATTTATTTTCATTATACCTTGTAAAACTAGAGCAGGTTATCGTGAGAATAGTGAAACCCTTTTTTAACCTTTTCTAACCCGTTGCCGGTCAAATATGACCCATCGGCGGTCGCGCGACCTTGGTGACCTCACGGTCAGCTTTGACCGTTGACGATCTGCTTCGACTGTGATAGTTGATTATAGGTCAATTTATAAATAGATTTTTACCACATTCAATACACTACTACGATACTACCTATATGAATTTTGTATAGTAGTAGACACTAGACAGTATTATAAGCATTGACTTTTTCATTTCAAATCATTTATTTACATGGGTCTTTGTACAGTATTAAATCAATTGCTAAAAAACCATAGATAATTACAATCAAAATAAAATAAATTGTATTAATATTACATAAAATTTTAAAGATTAGGTAAGATTTAATAAATTTAATTAGTTAGGTACAATTTCATCAATAGTCCCAAAATTTACCATCTATTTTTAAGATTATATTAAAGATTGAACGCAATACAAATTTCGTGCGTCTTGTAAATAACGACTTCACGATGATAAAACGAAACTTGATTGTTCAGCAGTGACCTCTGGGTCGTGAAGACCCTTCATCTCCGCGGCTCTCACGATCAACACAGCTTCTTAAAGGGTTAAATCTCGTTTGGACAGAATATTGACAGACTTTTTGTATTCATTTTGATTGAGTCTATTAACTATTACATTTTACGTAAAAAAAAATTTACTAAGAATAAAATAATCCGTTTTTATCAATGATTTTGGTTTTTATCTAAACAATGTTCGTTTACTAAAATATAGGTCAAGTAATTAAATACCTAAAGACCGTCCATACCTACTAGTTATTTCTTACTAAAATTATAAACTTTAAGAAGTTTATTTTGAACCGCGGGTTTTCTTTCACCGTTACAGCTCAAATTTAGAGCGCACATTCATTTTTCGCGAGGATAAATTTAGAGGTGTTTGGCAGGTTTTGAACCCACGGCATTCGGAACCAAATCGAGTGTCTTAAGTGAACACGGCTTACTACAAGATAAGTTACACAAATAAACACCCCAACAAAACTCGTGACGCAAATTCGGATCCATTTACTCCAAAATGTTCTGTACCAAATGAAGTAACCCAACACACATATAATTAGATCGTGTAGTGGCCGATAAGACCCGGGGGGAGGGGGGTACGTGAAGACACCGCTACAAGACGTCTATACAGAGATGATAATACCGCACAATTATTAACAACTAGCAGCCCCCGCGAACTTTGTCTCGCCATATACTTTTATTTGCAACTATCTACATACAAAATTTCATCGAAATCGAATTTTCCCACGTAAGCATATATTTTTCCGCGGTAAAAAGTAGCCTATGTTAGGATTAGGATATTACACTACATTGACTCCACCCCGTCCCCCGTCCCCCGTACCCCAGTGCCGCTTACATGGAGTCTACATCGCATGCTGGCTAGCTGAGCGCGGTGAGCGACAACCTCTAGACTTTTTTCTAATACTTGCATTTTTAAACTCGTGATATCTTCCGAAGTAAATGTCCGAATTGAATAATTCAAAAAGTTATAAAAAGGTACTAAAGCCGTCTTGAATATAAAGTAATTTATTTGGATAAGGATTAATACCAAGGTACAAATGAAGACCCTTTCAAGACGCGGCATATATAAATTAATATTTTAGAATAAAAAACTGCTTACTGTGACATAACTATAATATTTAGACATATGCTGTCGCGACATTTTTTGTAGATAATGATGAGTTCTGCAAAGTCGTAGTACATGATTTTGTTCTATCATCAATAGTTTTCGCAGCGCACGCGACGTAAGACATTTTTCAGGTCATTTTTTTACACCTTATGTTACATTATTGGAGTTTTAGTAAGGATCCCTAATTTTTTTTAAAATATAATATAGCCTATGTTACTCGGGGATAATGTAGCTTTCCAAAGATGAAAGAATTTTTGAAATCGGTCCAGTAGTTTCGGAGCCTATTCGTTACAAACAAACAAACAAACATACAAACAAATCTTTCCTCTTTATAATATTAGTATAGATATGACGATATCCAGCACACGTATAATGAGATCGTTTATGGGCCGATAAGACCCGGGGGAAGAAAAGCTAAAAGACATACAGAGATGTTAGTTACAATTATCAAATAAAAATAAAATTACGTACCTATAAACAAAGTTAAACAAACAGCGTTACCGGTATCCGGCAAGTTTTAGGAATTTTGAAGAGTTAGAAGGACATATGACATACTCAACCTGTACTTGGCCAGCATAGTTTATACTTATCTCTAGCCTGTGTAGCCATATCTCTCTCGTCAAGATACACACAAAGTCCCAATGTCAAAGCAGTGTGAACGTAAGTAAATAGGTCTTTTTTATTCAACTTTTTTTAGGACTTTTAGCTTTAAAAGTAAGAAAGTCCCATCGTAACCCAATCTTTATTACCAAAAAGTAAATAGGGGTGATGATGATGATAAACAGCTCTATACACACTCTCGGGTCCGCCAGAGATCCGAGGTCCGGGCGACTTTGCGAGGGTGAAAACAGTTTGAAAGTCGGGGCGTATTGATCGAGTGTCTTACCACCCTGCGCCACCCGCCCAATCCTGTCTTATGAGGCGCAAGTAGGTATTACATGGGCGGGCTTTTCACTGCGAATATAACTGAATTAAGAAATTGGAAGGTATTATTTTTTCTTGCATAGAAAGAAAAATTATGTACTAAATCAAGACATTACATCTGGTATAATGTAGTTTGCTACTACTTAGGTACTCGTATAAATGTCAGATGTAGTATTCAAATGGCTTGTTCCTTATTTCGTTGAGACTAGCCTTAGGAGATGCCTTAAATTTTAAGCCTGCTGTGTTCATCTATAATTAGAATAACATGAATTTATAAAACTCTTAAATAGTGAATGTTTACATTGTGTCCATGTTGATTCTGTTGATGTTCCTAAATAAATAAATAAAATAAATAGGTTTCTTACTTTTATTCAGACACTAATACTGAAGATATTTGTATATCAGAAATCCAGCATCATCATTATTATCAGATATAATTGATAGATGTGGCTTTGTATATTATGTCAATTTTGGTAATGCTTCGATGTAAATACTTATTTTCAATTATTATCTAAATATGTAAAAGTTTATCTTTGTTCACAATAAGGTTCATCAAGTAGATACTTAAAGGGCACTTATGAGAAGGGCTGGATCAAATAGATAGACTTTCAAAGTTACGGCGGTTGTTGAAAGATAAGCATTTATTCAGCGACCCTAGCCTAAATAATAAAATAGTGATTTGCGTTCAAATTTAGTTCAACCCTTGAGAGAGATGGACCGAAAGGGAATATTGAAGGAAACTATAATAAAGTTAACGTATTTTTGTGGTAGGTAGGTAAAAATTATACAAAATTACAAATGTTTTTAACCATAGATTATAATAGCAAAAATACTTTTGAAGTACCATTCAAATGGAAGGACTCGAACGTGTCAATAGTCAAGATTAGTTCCATAGAAACTCAAACGATTGGCATGTCATAAAACTTTGAATAATATAAAAGTAATATTAAACTTAGAACTAAATAAATCATTAAGTCGTCTTTGTTTTTTTTGTAAGTCGCGGGAACAGTTAGTAAGTATATTAGATTTTCTAAGTATGAGTACACCCGTCCATTTTTAATTTAGTTGCTCTCTTTCTATCCAAAGGTTGTCGGAAGAGATCACTCTTTAGCGATAAGGCCGCCCATTTTACTAGTTTATTTTGTTGTATCTTGTAATTCTTTTTAGTTATACCTACTACATAGTAGTCGGCTACACCTTGAGTCCCAAACAAAGCTAGGCAGGTCGCGGCCTTAGATAATTTCCCCAGAAACCCCATATAAATTAACGTGTAACCCTATTACCGCTACGTGATACTTGAGAGGCAACCCTTGAGATATTAACGGACGACATTAGGACGGCAGCCCTATTCTGGAACTATTTTACACGGCCATGAAATCATCACAAAGGCGGGATAAAAATCTATCTAATATATAAAATCAATACCTACTACTTTTCTTATAAGTCAAGAATGTTATAGCTTGCCCGATTTAGTTGCTTCATTTAGATTTATTTATCACACAAACATACATCTTTTTGTATGTTATTAACCGACTATTTAAAAATATGAGTTTTAGTTTCTTCTGGAATAATAGTGATTGAAACTACAATCTCAGCTCATAAATTAGAATAACACATAGAAAACACCTTTACCAATTTATCTTTTTTTTTTATATCGATTGTTTCTATAAAAATTAGACAAACAAAAGTGATCCTCCTTCCCTCAAAACGATCACACATTACGCCCGCGGCAACGCAATACTTTAGCCCGTTCTCGTCTTACGCACTCCACTTGATTAATGTGTTTACTCTGTGCTCATCACTCGAGATGGCTGCGTTTGATCGCCTGGCCTACTTACCAGTTACCACTACTCAGGGAAAGATCATTAAACAAACCAAGTAGGTATAGAAAAGGGCAAAAAATGCTCCATTTCTCTCTGGCTTTGATGAATATAGTTATTCTATTCAGGGCTTATCGATGAGGCAGTGAAATGGAGCTATGTTTTGTCTGTCAAATTACCTTTTAATTCAATCTCAACTCAAATATAGTATTTCACTTTCAGAAGCTTTGCTATTATTCCACTAGTGTTGGTTGTAAGTTACATAAGTTATTGTTCTTAAATCGTATCGTATTGTATTTATTTTCTGGAACAATGGATCTGTGATAAGTACGTTTACTGTAACAGTATTAGAAGATCATGGTTATGCATATATAATGTTTCTTTTGCTTTTCTAAGCTGCCGTAGCAACATATTCCAAAATTACTTAGACATTTTACAAAGTCGTTCTACCTACTACAGTAAAAAGTAACACCTCCAGAACATTCGTCACCAAATAAAAACGTGAACAAAAACGTAACAAAACCAGTTACAAATCAGATTGTTAACCTCTACACTGTCACTCGGCAAAAACCTATTTACGAAACAATGCGGGAGTATCCAACCCTTTTCGCAATCGGCCGATCGTCTCAACCCCGCATAATTAATGGACATCCTACGAACTGGGCATTAAGAATCCCTCCCCACGATCAATACGGGTCCACTTTAAGGTTCCTTAGATAGAGATGAGGTCCAAACTCATCTCTCGTGGCCGGACGGCTTCAAGGTCTGTTACGTAAGGATCAAGTTACATACATCTGATGTTTTTCATCAAGAGCTGTGCTTAGTTGCGTTTGAACAAAATGGACAATAAGAACACATTCACATGAGTAATACGGGTCCACTTTAATGTTCTTTAAATAGAGATGAGTGAGGATGATGGTCGGACGGTTTAAAGAAAAACGTTAACTTACGTTTGTGCCATTAAGTTATCAATACACCAGGTATTTAAGGACAAAGTTTTAAGGACAGTTGCAAAACATCAAGTTCTTTCTATTTTGCTAATCAATGTATTTGAATATGATGTATGAATAAAAGCCCCTTTATTCTAGTTCAACGCAAGAGCATCATAGTCGCTAGAACCAAGAAGTCATTTGTTCGTCTTTCGCCAAGACCGGTCTTTCCCCTCCCTACAGCGGGTGGACGGACCATTCTCTGCGGCATCCCGTGGGTATTTCTTCTTATGCTCCTTAGGTAGTCAACCCCTTCGCAGCCAGCTTACCCAGACCTGTCAAAATACGAACTCCTCCCAACCGCAGCGCATTTTGACGATGTTGGAAAGTTCTACTTATACTGGCCGAGTTTATATCTTCTTCTACTTAGTGGGTGGGGAGGTCTGTGTGTGTGTGAGTGGCTAACTTTAAGACTGAGCGGGTCGCAATCAGAACTAAAGCTTTTCATTATAGGATGGTTATCGTTGCTCTGTAGTTTGTTTGTTTAGTACAATGTTTGATCATTGTTACGACTAATTATTGATTTGGGTTTGCTTGGTGTTGGTTTTGAAGTCGGGAGGTGGAGATGATATAGGTTGTGCTGTCCTACAATTTTAGCTGTTACGTACATACTGAGATGGCTAGAATATCAGGGGTCAAGCTAAGTGTTTAACTAAGCTATCTTAAACACTAAATCATCTGGATTTCCCACTTCAGTCATATCCACCATTAATAATGATATATTTTATACATTTTTTTGTTTACAAAATTGATTTGAAGAACAAATCTCCCCAAAATGTTTAATGACTATGACAAAATGATACTGACCTATATCATTTGTTATATCTACAATTTATCGATCTATCTATATGATGTAGAAAATATAAGTTAACATATTTTACTCTTATCGTTTTTGCGAGGAGACCCGACCCTTTAGGTTTTTTTAATTAAGTCGCCGGCCATCGCCCTATAATTACGCAGCAGCCATAATTTTACACATTAAAATTCTGCCCTTGCAGTCTGCACTCTTGAATTCGACTCAACTCATAAACGCTTCAAAAACATCTACATACTCATAGTATGTTTCAGAAAAATTCAATTATCAATTATAAACAAGATAAATAAATAAAGTTAGATAAACCGATTTCGGATAATAAGTAGTTAGATTACAATTGTTACACTACACTCTTATAATACTCTTATAATATTTTCTACATACCTACTATAAATTTAGAAGCCGTGTTGGCTTAGTGGGAGACTTTGATTCCTAAGGTTGTGATTTTTAAACCCCGCGCGCACCTCTGGATCTTTCATCTTGAAAAACTTATGTGCTCTATAAAAAGACGTGATTTAACGGTGCACACAAACATCGTGAGGAAAGTAGGTACCTAGTTCTGAATATGTACCAATATATACAGATGTATTTCAAAATTATTGTTCCTACCAGTTACCTACATATTTACTAAATATAACATAAAATACTGCTAATGTTTTAATTTTAGTCATAAAGTTTTCTTCTTTATCGTGACATAAAATAAAATAATTTTAATTTCTCTCTTATTTCTGCAAGTGCGAAACTATTAAACTCTTACCACAAACAATAAAACTGCACTACATATTTCATTGGTCGGAAAAAGACATTTTTCTCTTAGCTCAGAACAAAGAAATTACTTGCTTTCCTAAAGCAGAGAATGCGAAAATATATTCTGAGACGGAAAACTTGAGTCCATTTGCATACAAGCTCCAGTCTGGCAAAAATATATTTGAGCTTGCATCTAGGGTTGTCAACTTGTTTGTCATAAAAAGGACTAGAAGCGTATGTTTAAATTCGGATAAATTTGCGAGCTTTGGCTGTGGGAGCACACTTGACTTTCATTCCGAAGGTCGTGGGCTCAAACCCCGCCACGCACTTTTTTATTTGTCTTCTTGAAAAATTTAACACGTCCTCTAACATAGGCTTATTATTTCCAGGTATTACGGTCAGATGCATCTAGCATCCACCGTGAACCGGCAGCTTTGACCGGACCATCTTGTTGGCGGATGATAAATATACCTATAGGCAGATAATAAGACAAAATAAATATAAGTAAAATAAAAATGGTTATTATTTTCTATCAGCCCTAACAAACCACGTCTGTTGCTCGAATGCTAAAGCAGCGGAAAAAGATTTGCATAAAATTGTCTTCTTATAAGGTCTAGTCGCTAATGCTGTGAATATTTTTATCGTTTAACTTTTATACTTTTCCTCGCCTTTCAAATTAGCGGCGTGGCGGAGTGGATTCATGGGTAAATGCTAATTCCGTCTTTAGCTGGAAACATTTTTATTTTATTATCACGAGACTAAAATTAGTAAGTTGGATTTTCTCCAGAACTAATAAGAACAAGTTTTAATATTATGTGCATTTAATAATTCTATTTTTTAATTTTTTTAAGGCTTTTGTTTGATGATAATAACTTTAAATATTTGTAATTGTAATCGTTACATTTTTCCGTGTGTGTGCAATATATCCCGTATTCTTATTTTACACAGAAAATCGCTACTTACATATCCTAATGAGAAAATGCCACTCTTCGTTGTAATTTATAACTCAAGAAGGGCTGGGCCGATTTAGGTGATTTGGTGTTAAAATAGTCGTAGTAGACCGGGGAAGATTATAAAGGTGAGAAAACACGGGCGGAGCCGCGGATGGGAAAGCTAGTTTCTTATAATCATTAAGGAAACATTTCTATTGTGTTAATCTTTCAGTCGTCATAATATGAGGAAATAATTAAAAAACTCAATATTTAAAAAAACATATCCTAATTAATAATCTTATTACTCAGTAGAATTAGACCTTATTGTCACTGAAATACGTAACATACTGTCAAACAATTCCTTTGTTACTTAGCTGCTGTTTCCTAACTTTCCTATTTATTTGAGACAGCAGTGAACATAAGACGGTAAACAATCCTAGGAATTCTAATTCGTAAATGTCCCGGCGGAGTCTCGGTGTGAATTGACAATCGGCCGCAGCCGTGGCCGCCTACATTCCTATCCCTATACAGTACAGTCGACCGCACACTTAATAAAGAAATTCCAAATTGTAGCAAACAACGGTACGCTCAGCAATAGAAATCTCTAAGTGTCCCGCGCGAAATCGTAAACGGACAAGCGGGTTGAATACAAAACAGGCCGGACCCACCCCTGTCTCCCCTCCTTCGCACCCTTCTTCCTTAATGTGTAACAAAGACACCCCTCTCACGCTTCAATGTATTCGTGTAGTTTTATTGCGCCTGTGTGAGTTTAGTTCGTACAAGTTGCGGTAGTGTGTTAGTTTGAAATATTTCATATTAAATTTCAGGCCTCCATCAATAATGCTCGGGTTATCTTTTGTTGGGAGTTTCAAACAGTTTATATAGGAGCGGTCGGGTAATGTCGACAGAAGATCCAAATTGAGCCTGAGACTATTATGGGTAGAATCTCCAAACGTTAGATTGGGCGAGGCTGACCTAAACAAAACTATCTAATTTCATATGTAATTTTAGAAAGTAATTTGAATTTTTTACAGTTTTAGAAAACCAATAATTCCATTTAGAAGCTATAAAACATGGGCTGACATGAAAAAAACCATCTTATTTAAGATTGTGGATTTTTGTACATTTATACAAACTAAATCCATTTAAAAGCCATAAAAGCTTTTTAAGTTATATGACGTAAAAGTATCCTACTTAAGCGCTCCATATCAGAATGAAATTACTTTATCTAAAGTTACGTAATGCATACGAAAGTTGTAATTAGCTAAAGAGTTCCAATAAGAGGAGCTCTCGTGCAAATTACCGGAGCGCGGGTTCTTACACCGCACGTGACGGGAACGAGACGAGATGCATCCATTACATAATAACATTAACAATCAGCGTTGCATATCTTTTTACAGAAGCAGAGTAAAGGTAAGCTGAGACTGCTCCTATATATAAAAATTAAAATCATTTATTTCAGGCAAAATAAGAAAGTAGACGTTAAAAACTAATCCTAAGGCCCACATATAAACATAAATCCCTTAGTCTGTATATACCTCTGACGACCTGAATGTTGGTGCTATAATATATGTAGGTATATTATTAAAAAATACATACCCATGTATCTATGTATGTATATTATATTAAAGTATATCAGAAATCTAGCACCCGTAACACAAGCTTCGAGCTTACCACGGGGCTACATGTTCCTGTGTGAATTGTCCAGCAATATTTATTTATTTATACATACATATTATTAGAATTCAAGAATAGGTATTCTTGAATACTAAAATTACTAGATGTCAGAGATCCCTTTCAGGCTTAGGTAAACTATTTTTCCGTAGAGATTTCTCGTCTTCAATATGTTTAAATACCACATAATGACAGGGAGGAGAAACCGTTGCGGTGTCCGTAACACTTTGCGGCGCAAAAAGTGGAAAAAGTTGTGAAAGTGCGAAAACTTCCCGCGGGCGGTTTTTACCCCGGCCTCCCCCGCTGGAGTTTTGCAAGTATTTACTTTTTATTGCTTTCGATTAAGGCACGATTGTTTTTGCGATTTCGGTTAATTTAGTTGAGTGGTTTTGTTGTCGTTTCACTATTATGTTTTAATTTATTAAAAACCTACTTTGAAATCAGACTGATACCTATTGAATTTTTTTTATTATGTAAGGTAAGTACTATCTATAGAAACTTAGTTATTACCCAGTTTTCTTTATTTATTGCATAAGTACATATACATTTTACAATGTAATGCTTGTAAAATTAATTGAATCACCTCTTTGTTAGGCAATTATGGAGGCCGTTGTCTAACAATACAACAATGGACGTCTTAAAGCTGAAATAATAATAAATTCGTCAACTTTCGACTTTAGAAAAGTAACACGTAAATCTTTCAATGGCTAACCAAGTAAAAAATATCAGAGAAAAAACTTTCGAACCAATAATAATATTAAACAAAACTTTTTATCTACAAAGTACCTATGTACCTATCTTAACCTAGATAGGTACAATGTGTATGTAGGCTAAAAGATAGTCTCAAATTACCGTACTAACCAAATATTGACCACAAATAAAGACTATCGAAAACCTACCCATTATTAGGTACTTACATTACCCTTTCGAAAATTACCCCTAATAAGGGCTTTTTAAACACACTAGTGTAACAAATCATGCTTGATAGATATCGCCTAAAATACCGTAGTTCTTTACACTATTTCAGGGCAAAATAAACCCTCAGTCTAGACAGCTAGGTTTAATGTAGAACAAAAGGTTGCGAACACATTTGCTAAAGGTATTTTCGACATGTTGGTCCGGTAATTTTCTTTGGAACGCTCCGATGGCGCGAAAAATTGTGTTTTTCAAGTTGGCAGCATCGCTGAAAGGTAGAGAGAATGTAGAGAATTCACTCGAATCTCACATTAAATCTTACATCATATCGCAATGATTGTATCGAATATAATTTATGTACTACTTATTTAAAAAATCCATATTAATTCTGTGCTAGAATTAAATTGGCCCTTAAATTATTTGTAATATTGAAATAAACAATACCTTATACAACCTTGAAAATAAGCTTGAAAATAAGCGCCATCTCTATTTGAGTAGTGGTATCAACAAGTACAGCCACTCGTCACCAGAGCGCGACAAAATCGTAATTTAGTACACCAAAATACCGCTAGGAGCTCTGCTTAATTCAATTCGTTTCAACGCCATCTTCCGTTGAGTAGCATACTTAAAAAATATTACTAATTTTAAACGTAACGTTAAATTATAATATTTAGTAGGTAATTTCTAACTGGCCGGTAAATAGTTTTTTTTTATTCCGAACTACTAATAATAATCCAGAACCAAGTAATTATTTAGAGATCGTATAAATATATAATATAATCGTATAATTATCGTATCGTATATTTATATATATAATATAATAGAGTTGGCAGGTGTAAAAACACCATAATTTCCAGTCTGTCAGAACGTCTTATTCTGACAGACACATATAAACGCTGGATGGATATAGCTTCCTAAGATTTATTTTTAGGTATTTAGATTAAGTAGATATAATTTTATTTAAATTTAGATATATGAATATTTAATGTAATATGGATGAAATTGTGTCTGAAATAAAAGAATATTATTATTATAATTCAGGAATCGAATCTAACCTAGCTGCTTTTTTGTACTTTACCCGCTGCGAGGTTCATCGTATTTTAGTAGCCATGGCAAAAAGCAAAACAACCTATATGTATTTGACTAGCCACGTAGTTATACGAGATGATAAGCACCATAATACGACGAACGCTAAAACCACACTTCTAAAGAATTTATTTTAGCCCCGTGGTAAGCTCGAAGCTTGTGTTGGTTTTAGGTTTCTGATATACTTAATATATATATACTTGGATATATATTTTTTATAACACCGGTAGTTCAATAAACTGCGATCATCGTTTTTTTCCCCTAATCGAACCCGCAACCTCATGTGTCACAGGCGGATCGTCGCCCGCTGCGCCACAGAGGCCGTCAAACGTAATAAGTAATAGAGTAAATTCATCAAACTATCGGAAACAGCCACCCCACATCCTAGTAGCTACTAAGAGTATAACTAACAAAGGACAGTATTATAATGACAAACAGACGGACAGCTGCCCAACCGGTCCAGCACCTGTGGACGTTACCATCTCGATTTCAATCAGTTTTTACTGGAACTCGTTTTTTTTAAAGAAAATAAGCATATAAACATAGGTATAAGATTATAATAATATTTCTACGTAAACTAATTCAAAATTTAGTTTGTAGTTGATTTTTATCCAAATCATTTTCCCCAATCTCAAAGTTTTGAGGAACCTAACCTAGCTTGAGAACCTCCTCATTTTTTGTCGTTGGTTAAAAATAAGGCTTCGTGACTTTTTCCTTTCTTAGATTCATAGACCCGATTCTTAATAATCTATTTAATTATTGTTAAGTACTTATGTTTTTTTTCTTTTTTTTTTTAATTATAAACTCCTATTTTTTAATAAACTCCTAGTGATTTACATAGCATTAAGATTAGCTAAATACCTTTATTTATTTTTTATATTTAAACAAAACTATTGGCTGAACAAGCACCCTGCTAAAAAATCATACCAAATGAATTTGTTTGTAACTAAAAAGCGAATAAACCCGGGCTCGACTAATCCGAGAAGTGACAGTTGTAAAATATTGTCGTTTAATAAAAGCTGTAGAACGCAAACAAGGTTCCGCGTTTAAGAAATAACAAAAATCAGCGCTATGTACTGTCGGAGAGAAAAGTGTAACCGGTAGTTCAATAAACAAATAACAAAGCGAAGTAACTTGGATTATATTTTTAAGTTGAAGGCACAGGCTGTAAACTCTAGTTACTTCAATGCTACTGAGATAACTGTTTGTAAATAGATTTAGGTAATTAAAGTAGTTTTTTGCTGAACAATAATTAAAAGAAATCATATGTCGTGTGAATAGATAGGTAGAGTCACAGCATTAGTTATGTATTATCAGTGTTGTAACTAACCTAATTATACGATCCTTTCTTAAATTGAAATAATTTATTCTATTAATCGAAAGGAATTAAGTACTCACGTATTTATAAGGAATTATATAAACGTATTTATCAGGATAAAATCTCGACGTTTCGATTTAGTAATAATATATGTAGTTTATTTTATTGCTCTATCGTACTAGTTCCAAATAATTTTCACCCTGACAGTACCTGTTGAGCGCGTGTCATCTTTTTATTTTTCCCATACTCCGCTCGCGTTTAAAAATCGAATAAATCAAAATACCCGATCACAGGACAAAAGCTCATTCACTCATTCACGATTTAAACCAGTTTTTTTATTCCATTTTTAAACGCAGCATCCGTGGACATCCAGATCTTTTGTGTCAAAGACAAAGTGGTTTGATCAACCGGTTTTTTTTATTATATTTTTCTAAGGGTTTTTAGGTCAGCAACGGCCAGTTCGCGGGTTCGATATTCGATTCAGTTTGAACTAAGCTTAGATGAGGGAAGATGTTTTTTGTGTTGACTAAATTTAAATTTTTAATTTAGATAAAAAAGTTTTTAAGTAAATACTTTTTATAAAGTTTAGTGGTTTGAAAATCGGTGAATATAATGAAGCTGTTATTATAACGGTAGAAGTTATTTAATGAAAACTGGATGTAAGTTACAATTATTTTAATTTATTCCAATAAACCAACTTATATATGTAAACTTTATAAATTGTAAAATCCAGAGGTGCACGCTGGGATTAGAACCCACGATCTTCGGGATGAAAGTCGAGTGTGCTCCAAGTTAGTTCCTGTGATATATAAGAAAAACATATCTTAAAGTAAGTCGTCAAGTTACAATATTTATAACTCAAGAATCCCTGAATCACTTTGGCTGAAAATTAGTAGAGAGGTGAAAGGTAGCTTAGAACCAGGAGAAGGACATAACAAAACGGGAAAATATTATAATGCGGCCGAACCGCGGACGGATAGATAGTCAGATAGTCATTTAGTAGTAAAAAAATATTATTATAGACAAATAGTGTTACACACGAAATTAAAAATAACATTTGATAAATCTAGCAAAACTAGTATCTACTTGATATGATATAATATGTATACCTAATATTCGTTTACCGATAACAAGTTTTAGTAATACTAAGGTAGGTACTCAGTTACAATAGTTTGGTCTTAGTGTAGGTGAGATTAAATAAATTCGTTAGGTTTGAAATAAACTTAAAATAAAGTCCAATAGTAATTACAACCCGTGCTTTTATTGATTAAAACACAACACATTATTTTATATAAAGATTCGTGGCTTAATTTTTTTTATAAAATCTATAAATACATAATCCGCGGTTATCGTTGGGTATCGATTTCGGCGCCCCTTTCTGCATTTTTTCTACATAACAAAGAAGAAAGTAAGGAGGAGTTTTGCAAGGGCCCGCTCCCCTGCTTGCCTGTGTGCCTGTGTGTGACTGTGCGTGCGTTTGTGTGCTGAGACGATCGGCCGACTCGAGTGAAATAAGGGGAGTGATTTGTTTGTGGTTTGAGGTGTCTTGATCGTTTTTAATAACTGCAACTTAAGACAAGGCTGTAAAGCCGAAGAATGTTGACAGTTTAATGACGACCCTTGTGTCTGTGGCGCAGCAGGCGATGGTCCGCCTGCGACGCAAAAGGTTGCGGTTTAGATTCCAGCCTCGGGACAATATTATAAGCAAAAATTTGGTAAGAGTGTCTGGCTGTTACATATACAAGTACACTAAAAAAATCTATCTATGCACAATGAGAAATAAAAAACAAATAATTATTTACCATTGGTTTTTAGAAAACGTAGTTAAGTACTTTTATGCAACAAATATTCTAGAACCTTGCTATATAGGTCTCATTTCATAGAAATAAATATCGGTGCTAAAAAAAGTATTACGTCGACTGCCAGCCCAAAGGATCAAGAACACCCACACCAGCTATAAGAAACGAGGGGTCGAAGAAAGCATCTCTTAGCATCACCCTCTTACGCACACAACCACAACTAAAAAAATACTCTAGACACACACATCTCCATCAATAGATTCATTAGAAGCATTTCTTTGAGCCGTTGCTTTTAGCTTAGCTCTCAAACCACTAGGTAACCTACATGCTATTTTGAACTTTATCTCCGGTAGATAAAGTATAAGTAGAGGGGTTATTTTTGAGTAATAATCGCGTCTTTAGTTGAGTTTTTTTCGGAAGGGCTAGAACCCTTCGCTTGAGGATTCTGTTTGATGTGAGTGCGTCTTGTAAGACGGAATTGGAATTTTGAATTCGCTTGTTATTTTTTTATTTTTTTTATGCTTAGAAGGGCCGGTATATTTCCGTGAATTTTTTCAAGTTCTTATGCGTAGTGTTAATATTTTAGTTACTTATTTGTTATTCATTTAAGGAATTATTTTAATCATCGGTCGTCTACTAGGACATAAACCTGCCAAAAGATTTGTCTAATTAACTTTCATGGCGCTTAAAGCAGAAAAAGCTTAAAAATATGAACGACAAATACAAAAGTCTACTAGGTTATAGGACATACCCAGATATGATATTCGATAATCAAAATTGAAATTTCTTACGCAATTTTTTTTGACAGTCAGACACCCGAAAGGTTATATTAAGATTGTCGCATAAAACAACAATATAAATTATGTTTAACGAGACGCGTGTCTGTTATTGTTATTTATGTCTTGCCTCCCCTAAGCTAACCTCAACTTGCGGTTACGAATTATTCTATTATTGAAATCGATCATCGATGGGAAGGGAGTATCTGTCTGTATATTAGATACGAATAGATAGTTTAGTTTCTATGAAAATTAATTATATTATATATTAGGTACGTATCTAATGTTTAGTCATAATTTTATTCTTATCGTATTTTACTCAAGATGTTGACTGAATACGTTCTTGTTCTATCTCGTCAATTCACATGGTATTCAGTATGCACGATAAATGAAACATAGATTAAATATTTTTTTTTTATGATTTACAAAGTTTACTAAATTAAACTAAATATATTGTTATATTTTTTTATTTAGGCATTTTTATTATTACAAGTCAACGACAAAATTATTCCATTCTTATAGAACAAAATTATTCTACTTATGATTTTAATGCTACTTTTACTTTTTAAATTCATAATAACACGAGAAATACCACACAAGGAAAGACAGTTATTCATTTTCGTAATACCTTTATAGACCATAACTATTAAAATAGACCTTTTTCTGATACGGATACTGTGAACGTAACAAAATAAGTCCTCTTCTATTTGTATTAGTGAATAAGAAGTAGTTCCTCGATAGCTTCACGTTAGAATCTGTCTCATTCAGGCCGTATTTGTAATGTCCGCCCACTGCTGCCCACTTATCAGTTGCCAAGTAGGTGGGCTAGATATAACTTCATGCAGGGCACAAGTTATAGACTTATATATAATAATAGAGACTTATAAAATTGAAATCAACAATGTAACATAACTTTTGAGCTTACCACGGGGTTATGTTGATTAAATTAAATTAAATTTAGTATTATTCATTCTGCTTGTGCACTTGTATAATTCATAAATATTTATTTACATGAAACATAGGTAACATTATCATAAAAAATAGTTTTGAACAGGCATGTCGCGCCGTGCATAATTAGTTTAATTATCGTTATGTTTCTCCTAATAAGTTAAACGTCATGGATTTTAAATCATTTTTTAATATTTTATAGATTTTTATTGTAAAGTGGCCGAGGATAGATGATGAATATGACAGAATTAATTACTACTATAATAGTTCAATATAATGTATCTACGAGTACCCTGGGGCAAATGGTTGGATATGACAGTCAGTGATAATATGTCCATAAGATTGTTCTCGTACCTTTATCGCTAAAGCCTGTAACTTGTAGCATTGGCTCACGAGCGTCTCGACTCAGCAGGTCGTCTTCAATAGCAGACTGTGGATTACATGGCTCGCTTCACCGTAATGTGGCCGAGGACATAGAATGCCTCTGATATTAATCTGTTAGTTCAACATACCGCGGCCATTCGGGAGTTTCGGACAAAATCTGAGCAGTTTGCAAATCTTGAACAAAGTTACAAACTTATTTTTGTAGGTAGCTGTGATTTTGTGGTCTTTGCTATTTTTAAATTAAAAACTTAAAACTTGTGTTTGGGCTGGTTGCGTATGTTTGGATTTCTCTAATCACTAGGATAACTACCTAAATATATATTTAATTACTTACGTATATTTCAAATTACAGCAGTGGGTACATACCTACGTTACAAAAAAGAAGTAAAGTGAAACACAGTAAAGTGACACTTAATTTTATTTTAGTTGAAATTACTCGTAAATTTTTTACTTAATTTGTACCCAATAACATTGAAGAAATTATTTTGTAGTACTGAGACTTCTGCATACGTACCTTAAGGGCAATATCAGAAATCATATTAAGACGGTTGATTCGCAATTAGTGAGTGGGCACCGTGCCTACATTTCCGGCGGAAGTGCCGCCCCTCGGCCGCGGCCCGCCCGCCCTGAGACGAGGCAAGTTCACGAAAGACCACAGATAAAAAAATGTGTAGATATTCGAAACTCGAATGATAAATCACAAACAGTAATACATAATACCGTCATAGTTTACGTAAGTAATTCCCTATTTCAAAATGAATATTTTCGAAAATTTTATGTTTTCCTTTTTTATTCTATCACACTCACTCTTTCACCATGACATGAATTGTTTATGTTATGGATCAAAATTTTATGGATATTCTATTCTCCTAAAGAAACGCGGTAAGTATATTGTTCGCAGACCTCAATCAGCTTTGGTGCATTTAAGGTGAAGCCTAATATACCTATCTTGAGGAAACCGGCAGTGTTTGAAATAAATGTGATTTAACAACCCGCATTTGATCAGCGTGGTTAATTAGGCAAGGTCTTAGTGTCCCAGCAGTTGAAACCTATCGCAAATTAAATCGTCCTAAAGACAGTATCAATCCCTTTTCTTATGTAAATGAAATTAAATGAAACTGTCCACTTGTCCGGTAGCTGTAAGATAAATTAATTCGGAGATCCCGTGTTTTACAACGGAGGGGTAATTTGAGAATTGGATCCTTGTCTTATAGGACATGGGTATAAAGAGGTCATTGAAGAATAGTACCACAGAGGTTCATTACTAGCCTCAACTTTTTCGTCTCCGTCAATTTATGTATATTAGGTTTTTGGACTTAAGATATTTGACTGCTATTACCTATATGCCATAATATGTATAAAAAAGTGGATTGAACCTTACTTGTATGTATGTAAGCTATACTTGTAAGTTTTTGCTTTCAAATTCATCCTATAAATAATACTAAAAACCACATTACGTCGTCACGTAACAGTAATTTGGGGAAATAAAACGAATTCAAATAATTTTGAATATCGAAGGGGTGGAAAAAAACTTCCCTAACATTCAAAATTACGCAATGAATCGTTCGCTGAGTGAGCGCAATAAATTCGCGAATCTCGGTTCGAATTCCGAAGACGGGGGGTTCTCCCCTTCGATATTCAAAAATGTAAAATGGCGGACGAGGGAGAAAGAAGAATGCGTCTTGTCCCAGAGACAATTTTTTATTCTATGTTCTTGTCTTTATCTTTTCCTTATGTAAATGCGGTGAGTTATTGGGTATTTAATGAGGTTAAGAACTTTTGAGACAATGCCGGCGCCAACCCCGGGGCGCTCGTTAAGCCACTTCCTTGTTTTTCATAAAAAAAGAAAAACATTTTCAATACTGAGATTCAAGTTTTGCTTTTGCCGTTCGATTATTGAATTTTTTGAGTAAAAGTTTAGAGAATACTTTTTGTTGGCCATCGAAGAAGGTAAATTTTTGCCTTGCCAGCTACTTCAATAGGTTAAATAAGAAATAGTAGCTAGTTTTGTTGCCAATAGAAAGGTTTATCTTTAATAGAAAGTTATTGGAAACACACACAATTTCTTAAGTCCCTTTATTTATAAAATAAAAACTCATCTAAAAGAAAACTTTACACCTCAAATTAAAAAAATTATCTAGGTACTTGTACCTACTTACCTATGTTCGATATCATCAAACTTATAGTGAATTACATGATAATCTGCAACTATTTGCGACATAATCAAATCTATGCAAATCCCATTAATCTGTTAGATGTTGCGAACTCCCTTGCAATTTATACGCAAAGGGAAGTCTTACTTCCCGCGTCACAATGGCGACGTATCCGCATCCGTTGAACCAAGTATTCATATTAATGCTTCCTTGGTCTTGGTTATTTGCTCTTAATACGTATTCATGACAAATTCAAAGAGAATATACATATAGATAATAGATGTAGATACCAATAAGAACTTGAGGTATAAAGTTACGTGTTACGAAAATTTATAAGTTACATACGAGTACATCGTATGTAACTTATAAATATTCGTCATAGCATTGTGTAACATTTGTTGTAGAAGAGCGAGACTCACTTACGAGTTTAAAACTTAATTGAGGCTCTACAACTGAATTACATTATTGAAAACTTGTTACAGAAATTTCTGCCCGATTTCTGGATTATAAATTCCTTAGTGACTAAGGCTAAGTCGGTTTGACGATACATATGTACTATGCTTATCCCATTATAAAATAAAATGCACACAATTACACTTAGATATGTATAAAAACATTAACCGTATATAACCAGACGTTGTTGTGTAGCAATACAATATTTTCCACCCAAACTTATTAAGAAGTTAAAGTATATTATTATTCTACTATCTTTGATTTTGTCTGTGGTCAATTCCAAACCTGCAAATTAATCAATTACAAACAGTTGCAAAGCACTTAGCAAGACTGAAGTCCAAGTCAAATAGTTGAAGTTTGAGATTTATATCTGAGCTACAATAAAGTTCTATTGCGAGAAGACAAACTGTAAATTCCGGTGTACTGTGAACTGTTCAATAAATCGACAAGTTTCCGAGTTTGCCGGACTTACGGACGAAGAAAGTATAGAACTCGCTTACTGACCGATAGGGTGGGGTGTAGACCTCGTTAGATTTATCGATATCTTTAACATTATAGGCTGAACATAATATCAAATCCCTCTCGTCAATAGAGAGGTCCTTGTGTCACAGTGTGTGTTCCAGCTGTGGGAATGGAAATAGGGGTGTATTTCACCACATGTCCTTCAAACTCTTCATAGTTCTCAGAAATTACCGGTTTCTTGATAATGATTGACTTCACTGTTTGTATAAAGATAACTTAACTTTTAAGATTCAGAATTCGTAAAAACTGTAAATTTAAACTAAACTTCATAAAAAGTAATCGGTGATTGTTTTTCAGGACACTTTACAGAATAATATGTTATTCTGTAAAGTGTCCTGTATTATTAAAGCTTGAATGACGTATTAGTCCAATAAGCGAGAGAATATTTATACAACTTAAATCAACGAATTACAGAATAAATTATTCGGTAATCTAACAGAGCACAAAAATCATATAAAATAAATAAAAAAATATAAACTGATAATTACATTTAATGTCTCTAATCGATATCGATAAAGTGATGTTCATCGACCAACTCTAGGGCGTTGTTTGCTAGGCAAGTCTGAGCATTTAAGCTGAAACAGTAGCTTACTTATTACCTGAGATGGCATAACTTGCTCTACACTACTCTATTTTAATAAGGCAGTAAATGCACATTCCAATTTATGTTTTTTTTTTCGTGGTATTGATAGGATACGAGCATTGTGCAGCTAGGCCGCGGATTTTTTTTGATCACGTTAGGTTACAATTTATAAGGGCTAAAGATTATCGTAGACTATGATGATGATGGGTGATGGTTTAATTGTAAAAAGATTTAAAAACCAAAAATAATTGGGATATTAGAATATTTAGTTGTGGATTAAATCTACACATAATATTTGGTTTCTGGTAACTTCTTGAGCACTATGGAAAAAATTTAGAGAAATAACTTGTTACTGTGGAAAAATCAATACAATGCGCGCAAAACCAAGAGCCACAATCATTTCTTAAATATAAATTTTCTCTCAACAATATTACTATAATTTTAGAATCGCCAAACGCATACCACCTTATACTTTTGAGCTGATAAACACTTACTAAGCCTCCCGCCTCGTCCGGATCCAAAACATCGAAGTATTAATAACTTTAAGACTTCCAAACTCTGCTCGTAGGCGCTCTTGCTTGTGTATATTAATAAGTATAGTACCTACTACTGCTAATAGCTTCAGCTATTTAGAACGATGAATTTTCCCCGGGAAAGAAGTGCTTTCCCGCGAAAAACAGTAGCCCCTACTATTATAGTATTATATAATCTGTTTCCATGCCATTCTTTCTCATGTATGAGCATATTGTAAAATTACATCAATCCATCCATTGAATTATTTTTTTTTACTTTTAGTAAATCTTACTAGTTAGTAAATCTTACTGATATGTTTAGAATGTTTGCTCACTCAAAGTTGATCTAATTAAAGGCCTATTTATGAGTTTTTAGTAATATTAAAGCAAGTTATATTTGGAAATGTGAAAACAATTTGCGGAGTATAAATGGCGAATCGGCTCGCCTTCAGATTTCTAATCAAAGATGCGGGTTGCAGGCTTCTTAGCAAATTGGGGGAGAACCCCTGACCTAGGGTTGTCACAATATTATACAATAATATCTTATAGATGTTAGGTTTCTTTTATAAACATAATATCGAAGAAGAATAACACAAATAAGATAACCTTCTTAACATTTAAGACCTGTATGTCTCAGCTCAGTATAGGAAATTATACCAGAAGCTAGAATTATGTCCTATACCAACATACGTGATAAGCACTGATAAAATTTGTGATATTTCTGAATAGGTACCTTGTTTTATTCTATTTTATAGGAGTTACAAGTTTACAGTTACGTTTATATTTTATCGAAATTGGCAGAGCCGTTTACCTACTAGATTTTGTAAAATAGTTTCCTAATAAAAGCCATTAGTTTAATAGTGAGCAATAAAGTAATATTCTGTTTTTTTTTATTTCACACCTTACTATCCATGTATATAATGGAATAGAAATTGAACCGCTCCATTTTCCTAAATATATATTTTTTTCATTTTTGTCAACCCTGATACACAAGATGCCATAACCGTCTTGGCTGGACACCGCTAATGTCCCGAAGAGCCCGTAGCCAATATACATAAGTACCTCCGACCCCCGACTAAGGGCGCGTAATGAATTAATTGGACCTTAGGACTCGCGACGTCAATGCTTGTCTTATTATGAACTTCCAGATAGTTCTACAGCTATAAATAAGGACAATAATTTACACAGCAACATCTATCTAGCTATCTTGTAAGGTTTATTTTTTTTATATCGATTTGAATAAGATTTCCACCAGAAACTCCACGGCAAAAAACTGCCTATATCTATAGGCCTAAGCACACTCTACTTTTATTGCAAATACAAATTTAAAAACGGACTTTAATGCTGAAGGCAACCTATAAATCATATTTTTACATTTAAATTTAAAATTATTCATATTTGTGTAAGAACATATTTCTCATGTTGTCTATGTCTGGACATGACGAATTATTGGGTAAGGCATTATCTGACACTGACCTTAAGTAATTAGTAGGTGTCTGAATGAGTTATGACTCTAATGACATTATAAACGGTCACTTCGTTCTGTTTTTTTTACTCCAACGGAAGTTGTTGGTGCTTTTTAAACTGTTAGTATCGATTCTGAGATGTTCTAACTAAGCATAAGAAACTTATAAATATATAAATTTTTGGAAATATTTGTTGCTCAAAAGTAATGAAACGGGTAACAACCTACCTACTATGATTTAAATGTTTTTAAGATTCCCGATATTTCTAATCTCGTATAAATTAATTTCATAAAGAATAAATTAGAGTGACCATGTGTTGCCACAAAGGTAGATCACCTACTTACTCACATTACTAAAATTACTTCATGTTATATAAATATACAAACACATTAAGAAATATGTTATACCAATTAGCGTCTTTAAATAGCAGTCTCGCCCAAATGAGGTAGCAGTCACCAAAATGTTCTCAGTGAAAGCGAGTTTCTGTGTGTTTTTAATTACATATATTTCATTAGTTACGGGGTTGTTCCTAAACTCTTATGACGACACTGGATTGGGTGCTGTAAGAAAATCACCTCGTTGTAAGTTAAAATGTTTAATTGTCTACGAATAAGTAGGGTATAATGATTCATGAATTCATGATATAAATGAGTATGGTTACATCGAGACATACATAGGCTATATATCTGTTAAGTCGTAACATACATAGGTATATCTTGAAATAAAATATCCTAGTTCCAATGTAACCGTACATACCTGCATTATATACATAGTTTATCGAAGATATCTAATATGTAAAACAAGCTTCGTGCTTTACCACGTGGATGTTGATGAATATTTATTAATTAAATTCATTTGTTTTTCTAGTGATGGACTCACTAATATAGCTTTCAAAATATTAGAAAATGGTACTTAAAAAAAAAAATACAAGATAATATACAACCTTTATCTTCGAGTAGGAATCGAAAGCGAGCTTCCCAGTATACGCCAGGCTGCGCTCACCACTACGCCATCAAGGAGTTACGCCATGAGCTATTATATACCTACCTGAGTTAGTCACAGTGACATTTATCACTTACAAAGACCTGACAAAGGACTTTGTCCTTTACGTTACGTTGTGATCTTGTAATTTTTTGTATAACATTTTCTAATTATATATTGTTATTAACAGGGAACATGCCGTGGCTTTGGATGGGTATGTACTGCAATGGCTGCCCGCCGAGGAGCTGTGAGGATGACGAGGCAATCATACATGGGTTCTGCTGCGGATGCGCTTATAGCTTAGGTAATTCTAATTTGTTGTGGGGGAACTAGGATCTGCACTGACGTCTCGCTATGGAGCGTATTGTGCATTGTCCCCTTGCCTAAGTTGGCCCTAACCAGCCTAACTCATTGATGTATAGCTTAGGTAACTCATAAGAAAAAAAATAGTAAGTATGCACGGATGAAAGTAGGATAATAGAAGCAGTGTAGGCTAAGTGGGAGCACACTCGACTTTCATTCAGAAATTCACGTGTCCCCATCGCGCGCCTCTGGATTTTTCTTCATGAAAAATGTATGTGCGCTTTAAGACACGTGCTTTAACGGTGAAGGAAAACATCGCGAGGAAACGGGCACGTTCGGAGAACTTTGAAAAGTTTGTAGGACATGTTCAAAAACCTACAGTTGGCCAGCGAGGCCTAATCTCTCTCGTAAAAGATAGAAGTCCCTGTGCACCAGCATCTACCTGTGTGGCTAGATGTTGCTGTGTGAATTGTCCAGCAATATTTATTTATTTCGTGTTCAAAAGTGTCTTATTTATGTCTTTTTATTTCAGATCGTCTTCCCGTGACCTGTCCGGAGTTTCTGCAGTGTCCACTGAATCTCAACGGTCTTTGTCACGACTATGAATACATGATGCGCTGCTGTTGCTGAAAACAATAAAATAAATAAAAGTGAATAAAAACATCCCAGATTTATGATAAGTATAAGCCAAAATAATTTATTTAAGGAACAATTCTTATTAAATAAAACTTATTTGATTTCGTATTTTGTATTTCTTTTAACTACTTATGCGACCAAGTTTTTGCTTGACATTTTTAGTTAAGTACCTACCACCTACCTACCTATCTAAGTAAGTACTTACATCTCATCATCATCATCACCCTTATTTACGTTCCCACTGATGAGACATAGGGATTTGTCTCTTGACGAGAGAAATTAGGCCTTAATTTATCAGGCTGGCCAAGTGCGGGTTGGTGAATCACACATGTCCCTCAAACTTCTCAGAACATGCCGGTTTCTCGCTGTTTGCCTTCACCGTTAGAGCAAGTGTTTACAAAGTGGATATATTTTTTCCAGCAAAACCCAGAGGTCCGCGGAAGGTTTAATCCCACGACCTTCGGAATGAATGTCGAGTGTGCTTTAGTCAACACGATCATCTTAATTATCTTAACTCTGAATAATGATTAGGCCATTTCTTGTAATCAGAATAAAAAAAAATTGGCATGAGAATTTAACTGACTGATAAACCAACAATATCTACCTTCTTTATAATTATAACTGTACTAAAGCGCCCTCCAGTATGAAGTAAATGAACTAACAGCTAGATAACTGACATCTAGCGGCGAATAGAAAACCTTATTTTATTAGTGTCATCTTAAGAGCCTTGTGACTTTACGAAGTTTTGCGAAATTGGATATTTTATGCACCACGTGACCGGCGCGTCACGCGAATTCTATGAAAAATACTAAATGATCTTGATACTTCGTCGATCTAAAACATACAAATATACTAATAATTATTTTAGATCTGTAGAAAATGGCATCGAATAAATTCCATTTTATTGAGTGGAGTTTTTTTCAGTTTCATTCCGAAATAATTATTATATTAATGTTTTTATTTAATTGATAGGTGTTTAATATATTTTCCTAAATTCAAAATGGTGGATATTTTTATTTCAATATTTGAATCAATTATGTTTTATCTTAATAATATCAATATTTATTTTAAATCTGATTGATTATTTGAAATCAATTAAGTAGGTACATAATTTTAAATTAAAACATTCATGATTAATAATTATATATATAAGAATAAAACTGAAAATAGTCTTATTGAAGTTAAATGTCCTCATTCATCTCATCTTATGGGCTCATTTTTAAACCGATTCTTCTGAAATTTGGTGTGTAGGTTTGTAATTAAATGTTTTTTTTTTGTCGAATGTTGGGACTTTATGTAAGTTCGAAAGTCTAAATTGAACGTACTAAATACAAATTCTAATTATAACAAAACAAATAAATTATATTACCTATATTTAAGTTGCTTGTTTTGTTAGATGGTATATTTGTGTTTGAATAAATAAAAGTTTCGTTAATGAAGGTTTTAATTATGTTTAGGTATTATTTTTGTAGTTTCGAACTTTATATTTATTTTTATATTTATTGGTATCCATTTATCTACATATGTCATACACAGATGTAGAATATCCATTTATCTACATATGTCATCTTGAATAATTCCCATTATATTTTTATTTTGATAAACTATTTATTTTTATTTTATTACGAACTTATTTAAAATATTTAATTTTTATATTTAAAAAAACCAACCCGCACTTGGCCAGCGTGGTGAATTAAGGCCTAATCTATCTCGTCAAGAGAGAAGTCCCTATCCCAGCAGTGCGAACGTGAATAGGGGTGTTATTTTATATACAGGGCGTTCCAAAATTATGGGCCATGAAGGGGAAGTACCATATATATCGTTGATAGTGAATTTTGCTCAAAGAAGACTTCATTTTATTTTAAAAAGTAAGTAATTTAATTAATTAATTTACAAAAAAAATGTTTCATGTTTTTTATTTGATTAAAATAATTAATTTCACGTTGTTCCTTTCTTTTAAAATACTATGTTACTTAAGCAGAGTTATTATTTTTTAGCTATTCTTTCGATTCGTATCATAAAAATAGAGTTTTTTTTTCTACATGTAAGTCGGTTCGATTCCCAGACAAAGCAAGTAATTTTTAGAAAATCTATGAATCCAGAATTACTTACTTTTAAAAATAAAATGAAGTCTTCTTTGAGCAAAATTCACTATCTACGATATTTAAGGTACTTCCCCTCCATGGCCCATAACTTTGGGACGCCCTGTATTTATTAGAAAGGTACAATTCGCCGTCCCCGGAGAATAGAATGGTAATTGCAAAAACACAACTTTTCAGGAAAAATAAAAAACATGTTTTTATTGATTACTTGATAGATACTGGACGTAGACTGTTGATTGTCAGCTTTACGAAAAGCTTATTTTTTATGTGTTTGGAATATAACAATGGAACACGCCTAAGATATGCCAAAAACGAGATATTTAAAGATTAAGAAGTTACTGAATATCAATCGCCATCTAAGATGTATAATGTCGATTACCATTTTATTCATAGTATTCCTAGCCAAAATCGATTATTGCACCAGTGACTTACCATTTTATTCCACGTTTTTTTACAGTAAAAGTGATAATGATAATGCTTGAATATCATCCTTTTCTCGTCAATATAGTCTAACTTTTTTCTGTTAATGTCTTTAATTGGTTTTCCAATAAAACTATACCAATGGTAATCAACTTTGTTTTTAGATTAATAATTGCTTTAAATTGACGAAATTACTTCAAAATCTTCTTAAATCATAAAACCTAGGCCCTCATACTTAACATATCACAGCCATGATCATTATCATCATCAGGGTACACTAGTCCACTGCTGGACATAGCCTAATGAGCACCATAACGCCCTATATTCTGCTTGCCGCATCTAGAATCTGCCTGCAGTCTGTGCAGATCATCATCCCAGCTGGTCGGAGGGCGTCCTACACTATGTTTGTCGAGTAACACAGTTAACATCAGTATCTTGATTATTATAATGCTTCTTTCAAATAAAACAACGAAAAAAAGAAATCAAAAGTGAAAACAACAGTATTTTTTTGTTATGTACCCTAATAGGTTTACTAACATTTCGGTATTCATTTAAATCTATACATAATTCTGCATTGTGCACAAACAACTTATAGCAGAGGGTATGAGCACAGGCGAGCTTAACCCTATAGATAGTTTTCTGCTAGCAAACCTTCTAAATGAGAGAAAAGCGATAGCAAGGGACAAGGGGGCCTACTTACTTAGGTACACACGGACAAAACGGGCTTATATGTAATGTAATTTTAATCAGACAAATTAGGAACATGATCACTTAATAATTAGTAAGGTACTTAAAATACAGCGACATCTCAATCATCATCAGTGTCGACATCATTTCTTTCAGAGTCAATACTAGCATACGTCAGGGACTCATAAAAAGCATGATAGTAGCTTGGAATATCTCCTGCTTTACAGAGGCTCATGAGATCTTCATAGAGAGCCTTGCTTATTGGAAGCGGCTCAGTGTATAACACTTGCAATTCGGGCACATAGCGAGGACTTGGGCTTGTTACCTGTCTGGTACCCCGCTTGCTTCGTGTCTTTTTAACAGGTTCTGTATTTAATTGGGAATATTCAGCATCGAAGTCATATTTGTATTTTAAAAATGATGGCTGTGAATGGGACTTCCATTATTTGTGTCCATAATACTTTTTGACTTTCCTCATCTTTAACCAAGTTTTTGTTGCTAATCAACTCTTTGATGTTATAAAATTCCGGTTGCATCATTTCCTTAAGCTAACACCCGCTAAAATGTTAAGGACTCGTCCACGTCACAAAAAGATAGCATTTCCAAATAAGGTGACAATAAAATATAATGGCCATGCAAAAGATCTAGAAACTCATAATCTAGGAAGAGAATTCTTCGTAAAATCTAAAGAACGTCCGCATCCAGCTAGAACTATAAACAAACATATAAAGGATTCACATCCGGAGCTAACACCAAAGTCTCCATTGAAAAAGATCATTATAGATAAATTGTTACAGCGTGGTTCCAAAATATTCAAAAAACACCCTCTTCGAACTGGAAACCAAATAAATGAAACATCGACTTTAATGGACCTGTCACCAAATAATACCCTGACGAAACGGTGATTCTCAATGAAATATTTCAAGAGATCTTAGCTTCTAACAGCAGTGTTATAGATTACATTCTCTATGGAGAGGTCCATGAAGATTATGTGGAACAAAAGCATTTGCTTTCAAATACCAAAGCTGTGGATATTTTAGACCATCCACTAGTAAATCATAGCATATTCATTATTGATACACCAGAAGATATTCGACCTCCAGGACGTATAAGCAATAAACAATCCATGACAAAAGAAGAATCATTATTTGCTAACACACAGGGAGAAAATAGTTATGATGAAGAAGATGTTGATTTAAGAAAGTCTCTTTTTGCTTCGTCGAATAACCAAAGTGACTTCGCTGTTAAAATTAGTAATTACATAAACGTGATGACAACAGCTGCGTTAATAAACTCTGATGAAGTTGTTAATAATAATAATATCTTGAGATTATTCCTGTTCAGCAAAGTTCTATAAAACCAGATAAAATGTATAATGATAAGACAGCCGGTGATAATGATGAATATTATGACTATGAAACAAATTCTCAAGAAATTTCTACTGTATCCAAGCTAGAAAAAATAAAAGACACATCTAGATCAAACACGCAACCAAAACCATTATACACCAAAATGTATGAAAATGTTATGTTTTACTGTTCCGTACCTTAACAGTCGTTTCACTAACACACTTTACAAGAACCGCAGGCACGGGTTTGAACGAGAATATAATGATAACTGCGTTTATCATTATTTAGTTGAATAATTTTCACCAGAATATAATTGTATTATTGTTTAACATACTTAAATGTGTGAATACAATATGATAATATTACAGTACAACTTTATTCTTGTAATTTCAGGCATGGGTAGAATCGTCGAATAGTATTGTAATTTTTTGTAACTCCGCGAATAATGGTAATAGAGTTACGAAAAAAATTGAGCAGATGTATTAGCACCCACAGATCTCAAAAATGACAAAACACTAAAACTAAGGTAGTGGCGATTACCATTCTATTCTCCGGGGACGGCGAATTATTTAATGTTTACAATAAATAATATATTTATTAGAAAGGTACATTATTTATTGTTTACATATTGGATACTCGGTAAAAATAAGAACAAAAAATTACGGAATATTTTCTTTGTAATAAATATTATGGAAATCTATACTACAATTATCAAGCTGAGGAGATTGCTTGTTTATTTGTTTGAACGTGCTACTCAGGAACCGCGGGTCCGATTTAAAATATGATTTCAGTATTGGATAGTAAAATGATCGAAAAAGGCTATAAAACATAAACTAGTAAATAACGTAAAAACGCAAGCGCAGCTGTCGGCGGGTCGGCAAGTTAGTCATAATCTAAAAAAATCATAGGCATAATTACATTTAGTCGTTGGACGGTTTCACCAAAAAAAGTTGCCTTGTTGTTTTTTAATTAGGATAGATAACTTTAGATATGCAATCCACATCCTACAGCATAACCTCCAAATAAATAAGGTAAAACAAGATGACAATGATGTGGTACAATTCTTAGGCCAGCAACATTTGGTACAATTCTTAGGCCAGCAACAACAATAATTGACCGTTATCAATAAAAATAACAATTGATCGTTATCAACGGATCAACTTATGTCGGTCGTAGTATCGCAATAACACATACACGCACACTAACAGCGTTTTTACAGCAATTGACAGTCCCACACACTGACATTTTACGAAATATTTCTATATTTTATTCAAGAACAACCGACATAGGTCCGACCTCGACAAGCGCTCGCGCGGTACTAAATGGAAAAAGCCGGCTGAATGAAAAAACTACTAAATTATGGTAGTTTTATTTTATTCATAAAAAATTACCAAAACCGTTCTACAAATTAAAATTAATATCATAGTTTAAGCAAATGTTGATAAATATTTTGATATAAATATGACGTCCCATTGATTTAGAACTTCGGAGTTATTGAGGTTTGTTTCGAAGCATTTTCGGTCGATATTAAATTCGGTATATCTTTAGAATAAAAGCATTTAACGAAAATGTACTCTACTCTAAATGAAGAATAGGATATACGTAACATAATAAAAAATAGTTTTATCGCCCATATTCATTAGAATCTACAAATTAGAGCTGAGAAAACAGGTCTTCGATCGTTTTTTACGAAACATGTATCCGGAGAATGATTATTACTCAATATATAAACAAGTTATCTAAAATGTTTCTTACTACTTTTGTAGAGGAGAAAACGAACTATTATAAAGATGTAATTGTAATATCAAACAACTAACGCAAACCATAGAATTAGGACGAGAAAACCGAACAATTTCGCGATTTCACGTAATAGGCCTCTTTTCTTTACTGTACTACATTATAATGATTACAGATTGTTTATTAATTTATTATTTATTATATAAAAAATCTTATAGGTGTCCACTGATAAATATACATTTTACTGATTTGTTTAGTAGTAGTTACTATAATTCATATATTCTTAGGCTAACTAGTTCCATGCATTTGATTATAAAAACATGTCTGATTAATATAAGTAAATGGTATACACGTACCTAGTACCTAGGTTCATAGATACATTTTATGTAGGAAATAAATGGTTTCTGCTGAACCCAAATTTACCAAATTCACTCATGGCGTCCCCTTAAATGAAAATTGCAAAATTGCATCAACTACAGATAAAGCGTCAATTAATAAATACTTTTTTCTGGTAAGGTAAAACTCTGAGGTAATTCTGGCAGAAAAAAAGTAATACCTTTCACAGAATAATAAAAGTCATAATAGTATTCACAATAGAATTTGACAATAAGTACATTTTTCTGTTGTGAATTTTATAAAAAATTACATGAGTTCTATAAATCGATTTATCCATTAAGTTTTAGTAGTATGTTAAAAATTAATAGAATCGTAAGTTATTTAATCTATATAAAGGTGTTTGATTATTTGTGATAAGCCAGAAGATGGGTGTATGTGTCCTTTTGTTTATTTACTGTACCAACTAACGACCACTAACCCGCCGTTACCGTAGTAATTACACCAAATCTCCGAAAGCATATAATTGGTTCTATTGAGGAGACTCGTGTCCATTAGTGGGATCTAGGTAAAATGGTAAAGTAGACATAAATATACGGCAAAGCTAAGCGATCACTGACACAAATACTTATCGATGGAGCGTACTAAGTCAAATGCAGCGTGAAGCAATAGGTACGTGTACCTAAGTAGGTAAATATTACGAAAAAAACTAATGTATTTGTAATATTTTAACTAGAGACTTTTTCTTCAAACAGTTAACAATAAACCGGGCTTGGTCGAGATATAAGTTCGTGAATTTAGTTTTTACAAAAAATGAAACGAAACACCTGACCTGGAACTCAAACATGTAAGTTTTTCAATAGGTGGCAATGCATTTTAGTTATCATAAAATCAAACTTTTTAACCGACTTAAAAAAGAGAGTTTCTCTAGTCAACTATACTCGTAGGTTTTTTCAACTGTTACTGTTTTATGTTTATTACTTCAGAACTTTGAATTGGGTTAACCTATTTTATATTTGAAAGTCTTTTTTTTATTTTTGGCTTGAATACCATAATGTCTTTTTACAACGAATAAAGTTATTACATACTGAAATGAGCAATTATTAATTTATATCATTGCAGCTTCAAAAGCTTATTCACATCAGCGCGATCATGGCGCTCCAACATGGCGTACACGAGGAGTCGAACTATCCACACCACAGCAGTCCTGTGGAAAATCGAGGATGTGAAGGCTCCTAACTTTCCTGACTCAGTCACCACCGGAGACGCCAAGTTAGTCATTTTTGAAATATCCGTGTTGGCTGGGAGCACAGTCGACTTACATTCTGAAGTTAGAGACCGTGGATATTTTTCTTGAAAAAAAATATGAGTGCTTTGTAACCACGTGCTCTAACGGAGAGGCAAACATCGTGAGGAAACCGGCATGTTCTGAGAACTTTGAAAAGTTTGTAGGATTTAAGTCTCTATGCCCCAGCAGTGGGAACGTATTTAGGAGTGATGAATAAAAGTATCTTGGTACTTACCTAGTAAAAAACATTGTAAAACATCATGAATTACTCCCATAATATATATACCTACAAGCTTTCCGCCCGCGGCTTCGCCCGCATTATGTTGGATTTTCCCGCGGTAAAAAGTACCCTATGTCCATCTCCCGGTTCAAAGCTGCCTCCCCACCAAGTTTCAGCCAAATCGGTTCGGCCGTTCTCGAGTTATAAGTGAAGTAACTAACACGACTTTCTTTTAAATATATAGATATGTGCACACTTAGGTATATTGGTTATGCAGAGAGGGAACTTAACTTGTAAAAAAATAAACACAAAATTAATTTTAAAATCATAATGCTGCACGCTGTTTTTCAATAAACTCAGCATCAGTTTAGTAAAGTTATTGTTAATTACAGATTGATAAGGAAAGAAGGTGATAAAGTAGCGATGGACGAGGTGCTGATGGAGATCGAGACGGACAAGACGGCGCTGCCGGTGATGTCTCCCGGACACGGCACCGTCGTCAAGTTCCTGGTCAAGGACGGCGACCCTGTGAAGGCCACGCAAGTCGTCTGCCAGGTCAGTGGACTCTTAGCTCGAACCATAGACTAATATAATTAATAGACTAATATAATTAGTCTATGGTAGAACGAGGTGCTGTGGAGATCGAGGGAAACAAGACGGCGCGGCGCTGCCGGTGATGTGAAGGTTTTCCGTTTTTTTTTTTACGTTTTTCCAACTAAGCACAGACCTCCCCAATTAACTCAATAATGAACTTCTGGTAGGTACCTATACCTACCTTCTAGTAATCGGATAGGTATATGTAATAACCTAACCTAACCTACCCCACATGGCTACATACCTAGATAGATATTTTTATTATATCTGCAGATCGTACAAAGATTTCGTGCCCCATAGTTCGTTAGTTGTCAGTTGGTTATTATTTTTATCTACTTACCTTATTTGTATGCTTCATACTCTTACTATTGCTTAGGTTTTAATTAATTCCAGGAGTTCACTCAGATGCGGTGACAGTTTTCGTGTAACGGTGTTTGTCAATTCGTCTTTTTATCAATTTAATTAAATTATTATTAATAACAGATCTTACAACCCTGCTTACTTATTTTCCAGGTGGATGTAACAGGAGTGGCCGCAGCGGCTGCCCCCGCGGCTGCCCCTGCCCCTGCCGCCGCACCCGCCCGTGCTGCCGCAGCCCCTGCCGCCTCCCCTGCTCCTGCTCCTGTAGCGGCCAAAGCGAAACCAGCGCCGAAGGCGGCTGCCCCGGCCGCAGCTCGGGCGCCTGGTGGAGCGGTTAGTAGATAAAGAAAACTTTATTGTAAAATTGTTACGTAAATAATGTAGAATACATATATTACATACTAGCAGCCCCCGCGAACTTCGTCTCGCCATATACTTTTATTTACAACTATCTACATACTAAATTTCATCGAAATCGAATTTTCCCACGTAAGCATATATTTTCCCGTGGAAGCATCTATTTTCCGCGGTGAAAAGTCTCTCGCCATATACTTTTATTTGCAGTTATCTTCTGCATACTAAATTTTATCTAAATCGAATTTTTCCGCGTAAGCAAGCATGTTTTTCCGCCGAAGTATGTATTTTTCCGCGGTAAAAAGTAGCCTATGTTAGGATTAGGATATTACATATTATATTACATTACATTGACTCCCCAACCACATGCTTACATGGAGTCTACATCGCATGCTGGCTAGCTGAGCGCGGTGAGCGACAACCTCGCGACTTTTTTCTAATACTTGCATTTTTAAACTCGTGATATCTTCCGAATGAAATGTCCGAATTGAATAATTCAAAAAGTTATAAAAAGGTATTAAAGCCGTCTTGAATATAAAGTAATTTATTTTGATAAGGATTAATACCAAGGTACAAATGAAGACCCTTTCAAGAGGCGGCATATATAAATTAATATTTTAGAATAAAAAACTGCTTACTGTGACATAACTATAATACTTAGACATATGCTGTCGCGACATTTTTTGTAGATAATGATGAGTTCTGCAAAGTCGTAGTACATGATTTTGTTCTATCATCAATAGTTTTCGCAGCGCACGCGACGTAAGGAATTTTTCAGGTCATTTTTTTACACCTTATGTTACATTATTGGAGTTTTAGTAAGGATCCCTAATTTTTTTCGAAATATAATATAGCCTATGTTACTCGGGGATAATGTAGCTTTCCAAAGGTGAAAGAATTTTTGAAATCGGTCCAGTAGTTTCGGAGCCTATTCGTTACAAACAAACAAACAAACAAACAAACAAACAAATCTTTCCTCTTTATAATATTAGTATAGATTACTCGTAGCCTATGTTACTCGGGGATAATGTAGCTTTCCAAAGGTGAAAGAATTTTTGAAATCGGTCCAGTAGTTTCGGAGCCTATTCGTTACAAACAAACAAACAAACAAACAAATCTTTCCTCTTTATAATATTAGTATAGATATACAATGTACCTACATCAGATGTTTATTGGGGGTATTTCACCAGTAAAATCCCTGTTGGGTTAGTAGGGAAAATGCTGGAAGTTCGTTCCGAATGTCGCACTCCAATGTGAAGCTTCTCTTTGCACAGTTTGCACCTTCAAAGATTATTTCCAGTTAATATTCGACATTGTAATTAGTAGTAGGTACCTACGCAAGTACTGTCTCGCGACCTGACTAAGACCTATTTCAGCCTTAGCGCTTTTGTGCACGTCAAGTTTTATAAACGCTGCTGTGTGACCTACTTGGAAATGAATTTGTTGTACTTATTGTATTTATATTCCAGGCGTTAGCGCGAGTAAGTGATCCAACGAAGACGATATCAGGGACGCGCACGGACTACCCCGTGCCGATGAACAAGATGCGCAAACGCATCGCCGAGCGGCTGAAGGAGGCGCAGAACACCACGGCCATGCTCACCACCTACAACGAGTGTGATATGAGGTTAGCTATTGTATAGCTTCTATCGTAGGAGAACGCGGGTCACCGACATAGCCCAACGGATTAGCTCTTTGAAGTGGCAATGGGCAGGCCATATAGCGAGGAGAACAGATGGCCGATGGGGCCGAAAGGTTCTCGAGTCGAGACCACGGATCGGAAAACGCAGCGTTGGACGTCCACCAACAAGGTGGACAGATGATTTGGTGAAGGCGGTTGGCTCGCGGCGAATGCAGGCCGCGAGCGACCGTAATGACTGGAAGTCATATAGGGAGGCCTATGTCCAGCAGTGGACGTCCAATGGCTGAGATGCTTCTATCGCGGGTGACCAAATGACCAAATCAATTCCGTAACGAAAATAACGTAACTCCCCTAATCAAGTTGATTAAAAATGATATGCAGCTTTACCGCGGCAGTCTCCGAGTGCCATACGTAATTTGTTTGTTAACTTATTATTGGCATACCTACATAATTTTGGGCGAGTTGGGAGGTGCTTGCATAGCATAGGCTTGCACTGCAGAACCTATCAAATATTTGATTATTCGATATAAAGCATCGATAAACAGGGACATTGTGTCCTCAACACTTCCAACGTTATCTTGCACATTACATAACCTAACAATGACCAATATTTTGCAGCAACCTAATGGAGTTCCGGAAAGCGAACCTGGCCGCGTTCACGAAGAAGTACGGCGTGAAGCTGTCCTTCATGTCTCCGTTCCTGAAGGCGTCCGCCAGCGCGCTGCTCGACCAGCCCGTCGTTAACGCGGTTATAGAGAACGACCAAATCGTTTATAGGTAACACTGACTTATAAGTAGTAGGCCTACCCAGTCTTTCTGTCAGATTTTTACGATTGTGTTTTTACTTGAGTAAACCCAAGCATGCTATCATTTTACGCTGAATAGCCATCCGAGCTTCGAATAGATAGAGAATAGATCGTTCATCGACTAGGTAAGTAAGCGTAGTGTAGGACGAGCTCCGGCTAGGCGTGATGACGACTTGGGCCAGATTGCTAAAGATGCTGGATGCGTCAAACCGCGCTCACTACGGGAGGCCTATGTCCAGCAGTGGACAAAATTATTGGCTGTTTATGAGATTCATGTTCGATCCCGAAGGCGCCCGCCTAAACCCTGCTCGTAGACGTTATCTTGCGGTAGGTTATATGGGTTGTTGTTGTTATGATGATGCATTTCTTTTCAGAGACTTCGTGGACATATCAGTGGCGGTGGCGACGCCCCGCGGGCTCGTGGTGCCGATACTCAGGAATGTGGAGTCCATGGACTATCCTGGTATCGAGCTGGCGATGGGCGCCATTGCGGAGAAAGCCAGGAACGGTCAGAACAATGCCCTCTTGTCTTTATATTTACCTAGGTAATTGTTTGTAGGTACCATAGTTATTAGCCCGCGTACGTAGGTGCAATTTTTTTTCTGCAATAGGTAACTAGGTACAGTCGGCCAAAAAAGTGGTCTACCAATTTCGACAAAAATTTCTTGATTCAAAAAGGTTGACTTCTCTATCATAATCATAGTCATAGGCCCTATCGCCACTACTAGACTAGGTAAGTACCTAGTTAAAATAATAAAATATCTCTGATTTGTTGACTACCTACTTTATAGCCTCAATCTACCTATTGTATATTTAAGTACTTATTTTGAATAACAAAACTTAACAAGAGTTTGTATAAATTGAGTCTTATAACCTTATCTCATCCACAGGTAGACTAACTCCAGCAGACATGCAAGGAGGAACCTTCACAATCAGTAATGGTGGCGTCTTCGGATCCCTACTGTCGATGCCTATCATCAACCTTCCGCAGTCAGCCATCCTCGGCATGCACGGAATCTTTCAACGCCCTGTGGCGGTCAAGGGAAAGGTAAGCTTCTATCTGACATTCTAGAATTCTCTATGGCAGTCAACAATGGCGGCGTTTCATCTAACACACACAACGATCCTTGACGGTAAAGAATATATTCCTTCTTCTGAGTAAAGCAAGGAAAAGTTGAGCTTCTTCTTCTTTTAGTTTGTGGCGAACGAGACTGGCAAAGGTTGGCTTCTATATGTCAGTCTAGAACAATTCTCTGGGTCTATAAAGATAACAAATATTTGCAGATCGAACATTTTTGTCCTGAGGCGAGAATCGAAACCTCTTACGAAGCACCTTAGCCCGCTACACCATAGAGGTGGTCTATTACGCGTTGTCTTTTCCAGGTTGAAATCAGGCCAATGATGTACCTAGCGTTATCGTACGACCACCGGTTGGTCGACGGGCGCGAGGCGGTGTTCTTCCTGAAGAAGATCAAGTCGGGGGTAGAAGACCCTACCTCCATCTTAGCAGGGATATAGGAAATAATGTGTGCTTATTCTGTCAAAATACATGTATATGATATCGTGATATGTATGATAAATAATTTATTTTGGATAAGTTTGTTCTTTTACATGAGGACGAAGCCATGTTGCGCGTAAGCTCACTTGACTTTCAGCCCGAACGTTGTGAACTGCAACTCGCCGCGCACATCAGAATTTTTCAACGTTTAATTAATAAAGATTAAATCTATTCTAACTTAAAAACATTTTTTGGACGAGAAATTAGACCTTAATTCACCACGCTGGATTTGGCCACTTGGCTTTGCTGGTTGGCGAATGACACAATGTCCTTCAAACCTTCAAAGACCTCCGGAAAGTCGAGTGGTCTTCACCTGACCAAAACGGCTGGTCTGTCTGGTACTATGAGGTGATAATTAAAAGACTATTTAATGAATTCATAAAACATCTTTTCTATGTACACACTGATAAAACTAGCCAAAAATAGTGTTAACATATTCAACAGGGTTGTGTGAGATTATATCTACAATCACTTAAAACTATTTACAAAATCATCTCTTGGAGTACAGCTAATGGTATTTTCCATATGTACAAACTTCTATCTTTGTAGCCCGCTATGATCTGAAACAAGTAATCACATTTTTAGATGATTGTATGACAGTATATTTAATTCGCCGTGTTGGCTTAGTTGTAGAACACTCGACTTTTATTCTGAAGTTCGTGGGTTCTAACCCGCCGCACACCTCTGGATTTTTTATCTACAAAAAATTATGTGCGCTTGAAAACACGTGCTATAACCACGGAGGTAATACAAAGAGGAGACGGCCTAAGCAACTGTGCACAGTGATTTTCAACTAGGTCCTGACGTCTTCATAGTAGGCGTGGCCTAGCTCAGTCTACTACAACATCTCCTCTTTGTATTACCTCTGTGGCTATAAGGCCTCGGTCTCGAATTTTGCGGGCAGCGGGGCGGCGGCGGCGGCGGCGCGGGAGCGGCAGGATCTTATGCGTATCGTCAAATGGACCGGGTCTCGAAAACAGCGGCGCGGGAGCGGCGCGGGGGCGGGCAACGAGCGGTGCACTCCAGTCGAGCGGTGACCGTCCCGCGTTGCGCGTCTGCATTGTAGTATAGTGTTGTACTTTTTTTTGTGACGTATCAAAATGTCCTCGGACGTGCAAGAGCAAATTATTTCGGCAATCTTTGAGAGGAGACCCATATGGAACAGCAAAGATGTGAACCATAAAAATAGAAGAATAATTAATCTTTTTTAAAATTTTCCTTGCCCTATAGTAGGGATCCACTTCTTCTTTTGCCCACAATAAATCAAGCGTTAGGAATACATTTGAATCAAAAAGATGTTGTCGCTGATTTTCAGACATTTCGTTTGCGAATGTCGACAAGACAACCACGAACACAACACTACGGAACCGTGGTCCCACTGTGATGTCCCACCGGTGGGTCAAAACTTTTTCGTGGTCCCACCAAGCACACACTTGACCGTCATGTTGCAATGTGGTATGTAATAGGCGATACCTACTTTCTTGAAAAAAAATTAAACAATAAGTAAACGAGACAATAAATGTAGTTAGTTATAATTAAAAGGCGATAAAAATAATTCCACTAAAATTAATTCATTTTAGGGTTCCATAGCCAAATGGCAAAAATGGAACCCTTATAGATTCAAGTTAAGTTAAGGTTCTTAAGTCAACATAAGGTATTATATGATTATCCTTGAAACAGTTTAAACTTATAAACTGATAGGTGTCTAGATGACATTTGTCAAAATGACAGCTGTCAAACTTTAAACTGCCACAACTCTGAAACGGCTTGGCCTAGAGATGCCGTACTATTTCAACATTTACGTTGACAGCTGTCAAACTTTAAACTGCCATAACTCTGAAACGGCTGGAACTAGAGATGCCCTACTAAGCTCAATCAACAGGTGTTAGAGAGAGCAACATTTTCAATGACAGCTGTCAAACTTTAAACTGCCATAACTCTGAAACGGCTTGGCCTAGAGATACCCTACTAAGCTCAATCGACAGGTGTTAGAGAGGTCAACATTTTTGATGACAGCTGTCAAACTTTAAACTGCCATAACTCTGAAACGGCTTGGCCTAGAGATACCCTACTAAGCTCAATCGACAGGTGTTAGAGAGGTCAACATTTTTGATGACAGCTGTCAAACTTTAAACTGCCATAACTCTTCATTTTGTACAACGGGAATTACTCACGTATTTACATAGGAGTTAACGAAGCGTAACATCTCCACCAGACTGACTGAGCATATACGTGCTATGAAGAATGCGGATGTAGATAAGTCAGCCATAGCAGAGCATGCGCTGACAGCGGGTACATCACATTACATTCGCTTCGACAAGGCTCGTGTGTTGGCCAGGGAGAGGTTTTTCGTGCCCCGAAAAATCCGCGAAGCTATTGAAATCAACCGGACTCCGAATTTTAATAGGGACAAGGGCTGGGCTGTACCACCTGCCTGGCTTCCGTGTCTTCATGGTCTTCGCGTCAACAAAGGGCCGTTGCCTTCGTCTGGTGACACGATCAGTGCAGTGTGTTACGCTACACAAGATGTAGAAGATGACAGTAGTGACGATGAGGCGAACGTGCATTCAGTGCCAGCAACTACATCTGTTGGTATGGCGTACCAACAAGCACCGCCCTTACCCCCACCACCGCCCCTGAGCAGCCGCGCGCTCCGGTACCTCGCCCGCAGTGAGAACCGCGCGCGCGACCTGAGAGGAGACGGGGCACGGCAGGAAGCTCACTCCTCCTGTTGAAGACTACTCTTGATGTGGTCGAAACGTCGAGAGTTGTTTAACTCCTATGTAAATACGTGAGTAATTCCCGTTGTACAAAATGAATAGTATAACTCACGAAAATTTTGAAAGTGCCATAACTCTGTAAACCTACTTGACGTCCGTTTAAAGTTTGACAGCTGTCATCAAAAATGTTGACCTCTCTAACACCTGTCGATTGAGCTTAGTAGGGTATCTCTAGGCCAAGCCGTTTCAGAGTTATGGCAGTTTAAAGTTTGACAGCTGTCAACGTAAATGTTGAAATAGTACGGCATCTCTAGGCCAAGCCGTTTCAGAGTTGTGGCAGTTTAAAGTTTGACAGCTGTCATTTTGACAAATGTCATCTAGACACCTATCAGTTTATAAGTTTAAACTGTTTCAAGGATAATCATATAATACCTTATGTTGACTTAAGAACCTTAACTTAACTTGAATCTATAAGGGTTCCATTTTTGCCATTTGGCTATGGAACCCTAAAATGAATTAATTTTAGTGGAATTATTTTTATCGCCTTTTAATTATAACTAACTACATTTATTGTCTCGTTTACTTATTGTTTCATTTTTTTCAAGAAAGTAGGTATCGCCTATTACATACCACATTGCAACATGACGGTCAAGTGTGTGCTTGGTGGGACCACGAAAAAGTTTTGACCCACCGGTGGGACATCACAGTGGGACCACGGTTCCGTAGTCGAACACAACACTACACCGCTACAGTGCCGCGCGATCTGCCCGCTGGTTTCGAGAACAGGTATGCGTTGCCCGCCCCGCTCCCGCGCCGCTGCCGCCGCCGCCCCGCTGCCCGCAAAATTCGAGACCGAGGCCTAACAGTGAAGGCAAACATCTTGAGGAAACCGGCATGTTCTGATAACTTAAAAAAGTATAAAGGCATCACATCATATCATATGCCCGCACTTGGCCAGCGTGTTGGGTTAAGACCTAATCTCTCTCATCAAGAGAGAAGTCCCTGTGTTCTAGCAGTGGAAACATAAAGGGTGATGACGATTATGAAGAAATCTCCTGACTAACATATAATAACATACCTTGGTGCCGTGTATGGCGAGCGACAGCAGCATGAGCGCGGGGCCGCGCAGCTGCGCCAGCGGACGCGCCTCGCCCTCGCGGAACACGTACACGCAGCCGTCGTAGCAGCCCGCGAACACGAGCCCGCCCGTCGCGCGCAGACACACCGCGCCCTTGCCGCCCGCGTGCGCGTGCACGTGCGCGCCGCTCTGAAACACACAAATATATATTAATATTGCTGGACAATTCACACAGCAAATCTAGCCCCGTGGTCAGCTCGAGGCTTGTCTTACGGGTGCTGGATTTCTGATATACTCATACTCCTACTATATACATAGATGGATATTTTTTATGATACATAGTAAATACCCGGTTACCCGGAACAAATATTTGCAGATTGTACTAATTTTAGTCCCGAGGCGGAAATCGAACCCGCAACCTCTTGCGTCGTAGGCGGACCTTCACCTGCTGCACCACGTAGATAACGTAAAAAAAAAGCAAGCGAAGACAAAAGTAAGGAAACTTTCGCGCCAATGGTTTGTAGACGTGCGCGAATAACCATTTGCGCGAAAATATTTGATATCTTATAAATTTGAACTAAACCTCGTAGATAGATGTTAGAGTCGGCAACAAGAGGCCCGTTTGTCTGTTGTTTCTGATATTAATAACTGCGTCGTATTTACGGGGCTGGCATATTTGCAAAGCAAAAAAGGCCCCATCAAAAATAAAGAATAAAAAAAATAATAATAACTCCGTTACTCACTGTATAATCAAACACATGTATCTGATGCCCACTCGTACCGCAGTAGACCTTCCCATCCTCAAAGAGGAGCGAGTAGACTGTCATCTTGGGCCCCTCTAGAGTCCTCAACAACAGTCCCGTCTGCGCGTCCTTGATCGTGACGTTGTCTGAGCGCGCCGCGACCAGCAGTACCTTGCGAGGGCCCTCCTTCATCGCTCGCAGCGCCAGGATGGACTGCTCGGAGAACTTCACTGTACTGACCGGTATCAACATGTTGTTCTGAAAGTAAGATAAATAAATATTAGTTAGTTAGGATGGCTCAGTTTTCCGCATTTAGACTCATAGGCGGCGTATAAGTTTCGAAAAATCGGGGATTACTACTTATACTATAACGATATTGTGTATATCCGATGTTTATGTTTTCTATCAAGAGAAAACCTTCTCCAGGGAAGCTACAAAGCCTCTCCTTCTAGACCTCTGACGATGAGAGCAAACATCGTGACAGAGACCTTTAAACTTTTGAAAGCCCTTCCAGAACTTCCTCTCAGAACATGCCGATGTTTTGAGTTCTGGAAGGGCTTCGTCACATGACTGTGTCATTCAACAACCCGCATTTGGCGTGGTGTATGAACTTATGAAGCACTAATCTCTTTCGTCAAAAGAGAAGTCCCTGTGTCCCATCAGTGGGAACGTTAATAGGGGTGATTATGGTACCTTGCATTCAAACTGCAGCACAAAGCCGGTGCGCGTGCCGACGAATATCGTGTCCCAGGCGCGGTCCATCGTCTGTATCGGACTTAGCACGTTGCACTCCGGCCCTTTCTCTAATCCAGTCTGAAAGTTTATTAATTTATATTTTAAATACTTAAATTTTAGTTAACATTATTTTTTTATAAATAAATATTGCTGGACAATTCAAACAGCAACAACAAGCAACGGTTGATAAATATCGGATATTCTTTATAGAATAAACATAGATAGATATTTTTTGGACAATAGAAATACTTTATTGCACACCACAAAAACAGAAAAATACAATACAAACGAGACTAGAACATTTGGAGTACAATGGGCGGCCTTATCGCTGTGAGCGATTTCTTCCAGGCAACCTATGTATGGAATGGACAGTTATAGATATATGTATAGACAGTGGTGTTAAATAATTTTTAAAGTTTTAGCCGGTTAGAACTAGGTGTAGCCGCACTTCGGGTATTAGCCGTAACACATATATAACATCCATACACTCAGAACAAATATTTACAGATCGTACAAATGTCCTAGCGGGAATCGAACCCGCAACCTTGCGTCGCAGGCGCACCTACGCTAGAGTGGTCGACAATATCTCTAATTTGCTCTTAAAAAATATATACTCATAAAGCAAAGAACTTACCTCTAAATCATAGTACCGAATCCTGGAATCCAAAGAGCCGGTGTACACAGTGGTTCCGTACTTCTCCTTGACGATGGTGAGACAGGTGACAGCGAGATTGGAGCCCCGCAGAGTGTTCACTAACTGCCCGTCACTTGAGTAGTTGTATACGTTGCCGTCGAGGCAGGCGGCGATGAACGAATTATCTATACACTGGAAAAGATTAACATAATATTAAAAATAATGATTAATATTTTTACAAAATAAAACAACTTTAAACTAAACTGTCTACATAAAATTTTAAGAATTCTAACATTTTCGCAAGCATACCAAGATCATGACTTTATGATGTCCATGGGACCACATTAGTTTTATTTAGACATTAGACCAAGCTTAGTTTGGCGACTACTTTTTCCGCAATTGACTCGAAGTTGGTCCTTTGTGCGTGTGAGAAAAGAAGCTTTTGAGTCTAATCTTCGTCGCGTCGTTCATACGCGAACGCAAAAGGTATGAGACAAACTACTCAAATAATGTAAAGTTTTATCTAGGAAAAATATGTTATTTCCGTCACTGTCAACTAAAAGCAGGTAATGTAATTAATTATTTTCAACAAGCTATTATATGTATTATGCCATCAAGGTAGCTTCTGAAGGACAAGTAAGATACTATCTACAATTGTAATTTTACATTATTGTTATGAATGAAAAGCATAGGTTTGTGAAAATATAAAAACTCACCTCAATAGCTAATACAGCATCAGCATTGCCCGTTACTGTGACAGCGTCTCTTTTCAGCATATCATCCGTAGAATAATCATACATCTTGCACTCTCCTTCTATTGTCTCTGGGGCAATGTTTTCTGCAGAAGATTGGCTATTATCCAGTATTATTTCCTCCATTATCGGCACTCTTTCTATTACATCTGCAACTGTCTTAACCTCATCCCCAATTACAATATCTTCGCAAACTTCCATCATATCTATCTGTATGTCATTTGCTTCTTCTACTGCTTCTATAGTTGGTCTAACTGATCTTGATTCTTGTAAATTTTGTAGACTTAATTCTTCAGATTTTAGTTCTCGCTGACTTTCTGGATCATCATGATTATTTTCAGGCACTGGGGAAAGTGATCTCTCAGAGGTTTTAGATTTTGAAGATGCTTGATCAGTCTCTTGGAAGTGCATGGCTTTAAGGTTTATTCTTACTTTTAAACTAGATCTGTTCTGTAAATATTCAGACACATCAATTCGTTCTAATACTACATAGCATTCTTTTAAGTTGTATGATTCTAGATCTATTGTGGAAGGCTGAAGCTTGACTCTCTTTTCTGATTTCTTTTTTTGATGTTTAGAGGTAGTTTTCTTTTTACTACGTTTGGGAGTCCTTTCGAGATCGTCAAGAGATATGATTTCTTCTAATGGCTTATCATTGGAAATAATTTGTTCCAAAAGTGATATATTAGGAGTATCATTTTTACATCTCTTTCTTCTTGTAGTGGGACTCTCAGAGTTCTTACGGGTCAGATGTAGGTGTTTACGTCTATTGACCTTCTCACTCTTTTTCTCTATAATGGTTTCCATGGCAATCTCTTCGAGTTCTTCAACTGGTAAATTTGCAAAGTCCTCTGCAATAGAATCTGCTAAGGAATCATCATTATCGTCTATATTTTCGTCAGTTTCTAAAGGCACATTTAACACTGCCATACCCAAAGTACCCATACTATCTGCACTACTCATGTTAGTTTTGTTCTTAGATTCTAGAGAATTGTATAATTTAAACTTTTCTTGCAATAGCATTTGAATTTCCATGTCGATTTCTTTCATCCTCTCAAGTGGGTTGTTTGATATCGGTTTATCTTTTTCGAATATTACAGGATCTGTTTGAGTACCACTAGTAGCTTTCTTATGACATACTGTTTGGCACTCTCTATTTCGTAATTTTTTAACAATTGTCTGAATTCCTATATGTCTTTTTGATAATTTACGTGCAAATGTCGTCACTACAGGAATTATTGGCTTTATTTTATTTTCATCTGGACTTTTAGCAACCAGTGGTGTTGAGGTATTTCTATGAGCTTGGTGTAAAGTGGCTTTCTTTGGTTTAGCACCTGTAAATATATCTATTGCAGTTAGTTTTGACTTGTCTGCTTTAGGAGTTTGATCTCCTGCACTTGAACTAGTATTTGGACTTGTAATGGAATGACTGGAATTTGAGTTTTGTTTTTTCTGTTCAGATTTTGAATCTGGAATTTTTTTGTGTTTATCCTTTGAGGGTGGTTCTTTTCGTTTCACATATTTATCTGAATACTTTTTGTCTGTTGCGTCTTTTGAATTAACTTTTTCAGGTGTTTTTTTATCAAAAAATATATTGAAAATTGATGTAGCTTCATCCTGACTTTCTGAGTGCGAACTTTTTTTTCGTTTTTCTTTACGGTGAGAAGGTCTCGAGTCCGTTGATCTTTTGCGAGAACTATATTTCTCTGATTCAATTTTGACGTGATCACTGTGAGGTTTGCGATCCACATCATCATTTAAATCGTCAATCTCAGTTTTAGGCAAAAGGGTTTCTTTTATGGCTGCTACATTTTTTTCTATTTCTTGTTTGATTTTCAGTTTACTGGCTTTATCTACTTGACTTTGTAAGAGTGTTATGGGTGATTTAACTATATTCTGCAATTGATTATCAACATCTCTGATAATATCATTTGATGTAGGCATATAAATATTTTCTGTTTTGACAGTAGCTGGTGGAGTATTTAGATGAGTGGGAAACTCAGTTCTGTCAGGTACTGGAGAGACAATTACACCATCCTCTTGTTCAATGAAGTTGGGATCAACTGCTACATGATACTGATTATCTAACTCAGCAAATGGATCTTCATCTTCTGAAAGCTGGTCACAGTTACTATCAAAGAGTGGTCGTGCAGGTTCATTAATATTTTCTGTTATCTCATCATTCGATTTATTTGGTATGGAATTGCTATCAAGACTTTGCCTTTGATGCCAACTGTCATTACTCCGAGATGGAGATCCATCTTGAGGTTCAGAAAAACGTTTGACAGGACGTCTTTCAAATAGAGGTGGTGATGAGTGTTCTTCAAATGACAGATTTTGGGAGAAGTTGTGTTTCCTATCTTCTTGGCCAGGGTCATCATAATGTCTGTTGTCATACAAATCACCAGTAATGAAGTCATCATGGTCAGCATTACCATATTCACCATAATTCTGTAGATATTCATGGGGCTGATTGTAATAGGCATTGTTATGTCCTTGATACCTGCCATCAAAGTCCTCCAGGCACAAAACTTTGCTTAGTTCAGCTAGAACTAAAGGCTTTATATCCTCTAACAAGATAGTATCTTGTGGATCTAAAACTCCTTGCATTTGTCTCATGAAAGTATCTTCATAGATGGTATTATTATCATTGTGAATAAAATCTGAACTTGTATTATTGGTTGGCAAAGATTTTTCAGCAACACTCCTCAAATGTCTATTAAAGCTATTTTGAGACTCAGTTATCAAACTACTTATTGCATACTCGAACTTTGATGAGGAGTTAGGGTTATCCATCAATTTATGAATTTTCTTTTTGTCCATTTTAAACAACTGATGAACTATTTTATTCTTCATACTGTCACAGTTAATCTTTTCTTGTCTTTGTCTTTGAATTCTTTTTTTAACTGGTTGCTCTTGAGGTACATTATGATAAGATTCATTAGTACTTTGTTGGAAATCTGAATCCACCTTACTTTGATCGGAGGATTCATCATTATTATGTTGTGAGTCTTTATTCAGCAGTCGCCTTCTGACTATATCAACTGTGTCATCAACCGATCGGGAGTATGGGTTATTATTGTTATTGAGCCCTGAAGTACCAGTGTAATGGTCAGATGATGGTGGTCGATGTCCAGTCAGGTCTGGTAATGAGGAATCTCCAATATATTGTTTGGAATTTTTGTGTTGGCCTGTATATTGTCTCCGTTCAAATGGAGGTTTCACCCATGGAGATCGAGGACCATACTTATTTGGTGCCCTGTGATCAACATCATGTGGCCTGTGATCAACATCATATGGGCTGTGATCAAAATCATGTGGTCTATGATCTACATCCTGAGATCTATGATCCACATCACCCAAATTATTAGTATTAAAAGAGTTGCCTTCGAAATACCTCTTAGAACCATTAAAAGGTCTACCTGATTGGTGATCTTGCACTCTCTTTTGGATCAGTGGGAATATATTTCTATCATGGTTTCCTCCCCCTTGTGATCTTGACTGTATATTTGGGCCGCCAGGGCCTCTGTAGGGTCTTTCAATATCTGGTGGTACATCATCAGAATGTAAAGGATGTGAGTATGGACGCTGTCCTCTAAATCTAGGCCCAGGTGGTTGAAACCTGAAATCATTAGGCAATATTTAAAAAAAAGGAGGCATAACTATAATTACAATCATTTATTTTTTATACAACTAAACAGGGTAAAATAGTATAATAACAAGCAACAAAAAAATAATTTACATTTTGTTGTACGGTAATGGATTGTTTACAGATAATCGGAAAATAAACATTTTTTTGTATCGTCGATATTGACGTGATTATTTGTCTATTGAATATTGGAAGGTTTTTATGGAAACAGATACTGACCTTGGCATTTCTTGTGATCCAAATTGCATAGGAGGTCTAAAATGGGGCGGCTGGCCACCTCTAGGCCTGAAATGCCTAGGATTCTCGCCTCTCCATACACCAGGATGACCTCGTCTCATTTTATTATTTTATTTGCTTTCTACTATAAATGTTTTGTATATCACTTCTCTTCATTAATCTTTTATACGAACACTTGATAAAAACTTGATCAAAGTGCAGGAGTTTCGATAAAAAACATGATTGATCAATGTCGCGCCGATTTTAATAAAAATATAGCCGAGCCGACTCCATATTTATGAACGCATGAACGAATGATAAAAAACAGATAATAAAATAATATTGCCATATGTAAATAACATCAAATTTTCAAAGCATCATATACAGTAAAGTTTAAAAGACTAACATATAAATAAATAGTGCTTGAACATTTGACATTATTCGTATTTCGTATCGATTCTTAAATCGAATCGAAAAAAAAAATATTCCAGTTATATATGAACGCATTTTGGTTTAGTTCTGACTTCTGCCAAGTGGCACTCCTGTTTGAAATTTGTTCTGACTTACGTCAGTGGCTCAGTGGGTGTTTCAGGCGGCCATTGTTCTACGTATTTAGAAAAAAATAATTTTTGTGCTGTTTTGTACTCGAAACAAAGAAAGAAGTTAGTTTAGATAAAAACAAGAAACTAATTTACAGAAAGATACAAACACAGTACAAATATGAATCCAGAATAGTAAGTAAAACGTATTTATTTGCAACCATATAGGAACACTGATGGACGGAATATCTTTAGTTTTTGCACGTTCATTGTCTTCATACACTTTAGATCTAGATTCCTACATCAAATCTAATAAGCCATTGCAAGAATTAAATGTTAGTTCATAAAGCAGAAAAATGCTTGTCTTCTGGTGACTCATTCCACTCAGTAGTTGTAGATACTATCAGGGGCTTTCGTAAAATGATAATCGTAAAGATGAATGGCGCATTAGGATACCTAGTTCGCAACCGTGTCGTAACTTCTCCATTTGAAAGCTACCTTATTACGTGTTTACATACATTTCGCTCTGAGTGTCGTTTCTTTGTGCTGCAAGCGAAGTTACGCCTCCAAACTCTGTTCTACTTATCTTTGTGCTAGAGTAATGACGCGTACAGTTCTTTGTTGCCCTTCATTTATCTTGTGTATTTACATTCGTATTGATAATCAACACAAAATCCATTTAACAGACCGAAAAAAATTATAATCATGTGATCATGTACTACTATTTTAATTATTGTAAAACGGAAATATGTAATCTAGATCTTAGTGTCATTATAATATATAAATTCGAATTGACATAGATAATGTTTGTAATACATAGCTGTTTTTAAAAATGAATCCTATAACTATTTATCCTGTAGCAGTGAACCCAGCTAAATCTTAAATTTTGTCTTTAACAAAAATAGATAAAAAAGTCTTATACTTTTTATGAGTACACAACTTAAACAAATTACTGTTATTTTCAGCGACTACTTGTTCAAACTACTGTTGATCGGAGACTCAGGTGTAGGAAAGTCATGTCTGCTGCTCCGATTCGCCGATGACACCTACACAGAGAGCTACATCAGTACTATTGGTGTAGACTTTAAGATTAGGACAGTAGAGTTAGATGGAAAGACAATAAAGTTACAAATATGGGATACAGCTGGACAGGAGAGGTTCAGAACGATCACATCTTCATACTACAGAGGAGCACATGGAATCATCATTGTGTATGACTGCACGGACCAGGTGAGACTATTTATTAATACAACAATAGAATTAACATTATCATTTGATAATGCTTAGTAGTTTAGAGTTATACAACTACATGTTATTCAACTTAAATATGAACACAGCGTGCATAGAACTATTCGGTATATATATAATCAAGATCCTAACGAAATAGTGATTGATTTTAAACAAAAATAATCTTATTCTTTATCCATATTCTAAACTAATTAATACAGCTACCATTACTTACTATAACTAACTAACATTTGACTCATCAATGTTTTTATCTATAAACTTGACACCTGTTTAGTGTACAAAAGAATATGTAACATTTGTCATCTGTTGCATGTCTTTCTTTATTGATAAAAAATAATAATTGCAGGACATTTATCACAGAAACATGTAGCCCCTTGGGAAGCTTGAAGCTTCTGTTATGGGTACTAGATTTCTAGACATTTTTAGTATACATATTTAACACCCAGACACCGGGAGCAAATATTTGATTATCTGAATTAAGAGTCTTCTTAATTGACGCAAAAGTAACTACACAGTTCATTATCTTTTAACTTTATTTCTATTTTCTAAAGTTTTGAATAGTCTAGTTAAAATATAAATACATTGAACACTAAGTTATACTTTAGCAGATTTTGATATGTCCTCTATATTTCATTTTGTTTGGTTTATTAACCTCATTATTGATGTACATTTGACCTGTTAAATTGATTAAATGTTGACCCAAATAGACCTTTGATCTAAGGGTCTCTTAATCAATTATTTCAATCAGAGCTGCAGCATGTCTGTCTGTTCATCATAATGATCCTTATTTACGTTCCCACTGCTGGGAACTTCCTACAAACTTTTCAAAGTTCTCAGAATATTTAACCATAAGTAACCAATCAGCTCAATAAAAAAGTCTGGCTATTCTCGCTTCATAATTCGACTGTCCCTAAGTACAGTATCGAAAATGAAAATTGGCAATTTTTTTTTATTTGCTTAAATGACTTATTTTTATGTGTTCTTTAATTGGATGAAAAGAAAAATTAATATTTTTCATTAGTTTCTCCTCTAGCTAAACGTATACAATCGAATGTAACATTTTGTTCAGACGTAGGATATCGAAAATTAAGTTTCGAGCGTATACGCTGTGCTGATCACTATGCGAACGAGACGAAACTACCGCTTTCGCGAGTATACGTCGCGTCACTCGCTATAAAAATATATTACTGAAATAATTAACGGTAATTTTTAGTAATTATAATCCTAGTTTAACAATATTTTTTATAAGATTCATAAAAACCTACTGTGTGATGTCTGCGTAAAGTATTGATAGTGACCGTTTCAATATTTTACGTCGAGACAGTAAGAGACTTTTGCATCGAATGTAGCAGTTTCATCAGTTTACGTTGCAATTTCAAAATGTTTTCTTATCGAAATTGCCACATTCAATAGTATACCACGTATTAACATAAAATAAATGCTATCGAATGTCAATTTATTTATCTTATATAAATTCAAATACAACCGAAAGTACTACCTAAAAGATAAATAACTTAAAGGCGAGCGATCTAGTTCGGCTGGCGAAAATTGCGGGTAAAATTCCCGCCTTTAGGACAAATGTTTATACGATCTATAGATTATAATCTATGTACCTTCCTTTAAAAGAAAATCTATAAATATAATAATGTAAATAAGTCATCATAACACAAACTCTGTTTACATTGGGTTAGATGATGCTATGTGGTTTTTACAACATTATTTATTTAATTTCGTCTACTTTTGATAGCTAAATTCAAGACAATATCAACGTTAAAATATTTAGTGACATTAGCTACCCATACACTAACGTTCATTCCTGCCGGAATGTACAATCCTTACGGAATGCACGCCAGTGTATTTGCATAGCGAGAAAGAATGACGGTATTATAACACCGCGACCCTTCACGTCGTGTTTTATTTTATCCCGTCGCTGATCTGTACACGGGATAAGCCGGAAGGAATGAACGTTAGTCTATGGGCCGCTATTACCTGTTGCGTTTATCAGTGTGGCTAGTGATTAATAAGAACGTATACACGTTACCAATTTTACTTAGGACTACTTACGACTTATTTTATTTGAATCTTCATTTCCTACCACTAAACTGTTACTTTAGAGATGCTTTAGATGATTTCACTTTATTGGAAAGAATGATCGACGATAACCCATCACGAAATACGACAGTCTCGCCAAGCATTATTGTGTCTAAACCAAACAAAAGTCTAAACAGTGACAGTAAAACGAAGATCAATCTTTACCTAGAGAATCTAAGCCAACCTTAGGAGAGTTATAAGCAGCTGGCTCAATAAAAGTACCCGGAAGTGGTTTGATCAACATTTGATATTCAGATAATCCTTAATTCTCCTCATGGAGTTATAGGTTTATTTTACTACAAGAGAAAGTTAATTCTTTATTTTATTTTTTGGCACAAAAGAGGCATTTTGTTTTGAGGACAAAATGCACGGCTAAAATAGAGGCAATAAAGAGTCAAGCTGCCTGATGCACTTTATAAAATGTATAGTCAAAAAGGGTGGTAAGAAATTTTGATGTTGCTTAGATAACTGCTTAGGCTATAACATATACAGAGTTTATTTATTTATTGCATACATAAACATTCTACAATGTTAAGCTTAAGTGGTAGATTGCTTTATGTTAGTACATGTACCGTGTTAGGGTGCAACAATTGTGGAAGTTATGGATGGACATAACTCACAGATTTCTTGAACAAGGCCATGCCCAAAATGAAGGTGATACGGTTCGCCCGTATTGAACGAGAAAATAAAAATAATAAAGGCTAAAGGAATCCTCATTTACACCCTGGATCTGTGGTATGCATTGGTCAGGTAGGCCAAAATTGAGGGTAAGTCCTACAACGTTATTGAAATAACACAAGGCGATATTTAAGGTTAAGAAAAGAAGACCCAAACTGTTTTTATTTAAAATATAATTTTAATAATTACAGTCATTTGTTAAATACGTTACAAGATACAAAAAGGGTCAGAGAGGAGCAAGATGTATTAAAATAAATAATTTGTACAGAGATGTTTGTACCTTTGCCCGAAGCTAAATACAAGCACCTGATGTCTATGTGTAATTTTGGGGTATTACCTAAAGGTAATAAAAAACATCACCAATTATCATAGAACCTTAAGCATGAAGAAAATTTACCCGATAAATATGATGACTCAAACTAAAGTCTGAATTCGTTCTAATTTTGCTTATATTGATTAGAAGTGTACTTTTGTTAAAATATATTATTTTATTTTGATTGTTTGTCGATTTTAGTAATAATCAGACCTTATAATCTATTATTTAGTCATTCCTGTCTTTGTACTACATATTACATATGAAAATAATGAACTTTTATTAACTTTCTAGAATATTATCTTTGACCAAAATGATAGGAGTACAATCGAATATACAGATTTCTACCACGTAAACTAATGAAATTACCACTTTCGATAAAAATATAGGGTAAAATTTCTAAGTATACTGTCGAATTGGGTAGTTTCGATGTTTTGAGGGCTAGTTTGTACGATGTAAGCTATTGAAACTGAAAAATCCTAGAATCTGTTGAGAATTTCTTATTACCGTTAATATCCAAAGTTTAAGTATAAATTGAAGCCGCTATCCTGAAAAAATTGTCGATCTGCCTCTTTCAAATAAAAAGATATTCCAAAAAGCAACCAATTCCAACTTCAAATGGCCGTCCTGAAAAGTAGCCATTTTCAGATTCGATACTGTACTTAGGGACAGTCGAATTTACTATTCCAAAATCATATATTTTATAATCTATATCTGTTAATTGAATTTGATGAACATTTCGCATTTCATTTTTGATGAGTATAGATAGATGTTAATCTTAAAGCTTTTATATACCTTATGTATAGATTCTATACATATAGTATATAAAAGAAAGTTACATTATTTATGGCAGAATATCGGTGAAGAAATTGTTTAGAACCAGGAATAAGAGCAGAATACCGTTTATGTAACAATCAACTTGCAATTATACTACGATTGTAGAGCAGAATACCAAATTTTTCAATGACAGTTCAATTGGATCGTAATGGTATAATCATTGTTCTTTCATAAATAGCAGAATACCAAAAATGACAAAAACTGCTATTTACATTGAATTCCGATTCAATTTAGTTGTTTGTAAAATAGCGGAATCGGGCCCCAGGACATAGGATACTTTTTTCAGTGAGAAAAAATAAAAACGCGGGCAAAGCCGCGGGGCGGAAAACTAGTAAGATATAAATAATGCAATTTTAATGTGAGATTAAGTTTTTATGATGCTTACAGTGATGTAGAAAATTAATGTATTAAGTAATCATTACTTAATCCATAACTGTTACATATTTATTTAATGCGGACGGTCAATATGTTAATAGATGATATCTATATTAGACAACTTTTAGATTATAAATGTGAATGTCTGATATGCAGCAGATAGGTGAGGAATCGTTAATGGTTACAAAATTTTAAATCCTGTACTCAACTACTTTTACTATAAATATTAAATAGGTAGTAATATAATAATATAGTAAAGCAGATAAATTTTTACGACCTCTGTTGCGCGGCTAGTGATGGATAGTAGGTACGGGTTTGATTCTCGGAATGTTTGTATGTCTGATATGTCGTACCTACCTATAACACACAAGTTTCAAGCTTACCGCGGGGCAAGATGTTGCTTTGAATTGTGCAGCAATATTTATAGTAACAAAATCTATACTAACCATAAGTACTAATTTTATTAATCTGAAGAGTTTAATATTTTAATATATCTATGTTGGATTTATGGAGGAGGTCTATAGGCTTTATTATAATAATATAAACTTTGCGCAGATAACGTAAAAAAACGCTAGTTTATGCGCGCTTAAGAGTAACCTCAGAATTGTAACAACCTCATTTTAATGATAAGATGTAAAACAGGAAATAGTGTATACCTACTTAGTAAAACTAAAAGGTAATCAGTAACTAATCGTTTAAATTCACGACTATGTAATGAGTTTAGGAAGTTGGCATTGAGCCGAAGCTAAAGGAACGTAAACAAAGCAATGCTAATGAATCATTCATTCGTCATCTTTATTTTGGAATTGTAACAAATCATTATCTTATTTATGTTCTGAGTGTTGTGGTCTAATGCTGTTATGTTATACAGCCATCCGTTTGCGTGATAATCTTTAAACATACACAGGGACTTTTTTCCAAGACACAGGGGCTTTTTTCTTGACGAGAGAGATAAGGTCTGAATTCACCACGCTAGCGAAGTGCGGTTTAGTGAATGTCACTTGTCCTTCTAACTGTTCAAAATTCTCAGACAATAGCAGATTTCTTACGATGTTTGCTTTCACCGTTAAATCGCACATAAAATTTCCATTCATAACAAATTCACGCGTAATCGATATCTAATACAGGAGTCTAAATTATTTACACAAATCGCATACCTACCAAGCAAGCGATGACCAACCACTTCTTAGATGTTCACATTAATAGTTGCTCCTTATTTACATAATTATTTATACGATCGATTGTTGAGTTACAAGTGTAAATAATGCCAAGGACGTTTTGCATTCGCAACGCGTTTTTAGCTACAATTTTGGTAACTCATCAAGTTCAGATAAACAGAAGTTCATAATGTAAATATTCAGGGAAAAACTAATTTAGTGTAAGCTGATTTAGTGGCGTGCGAACAAGCAGGTACATTAAACCGGTATAATATTGATCATTAAGACTCCTTGAGTTTACCTACTTGTTTCCTTAAGTGTTTGGAACATAACAAATTTCTACTTATTTCTGGCTTATTGGGGAGAGCCAAAGCTTGTGAAAATAAAATATGGCGTTGCCGGGTGTTATTTTTTTATGACTCACTGGACACGGGTCTTCCCCATAGAACACAGAGTTCTTGTGGATTATTTTGCTACATAAAAACCTTACTTATAAACCCAATAAGATGTCTGTAAATTAATACAGCTTTCCGTTAAGTTTCTAAAAATTCGCCAAAAATAGGTAGTAATATAAATAATAATATAATATAAAGGTAGGTTCTGTGAGTGTTACCTAGCTGCAATTTTAGGTGTGTTACTTAGTCTTATACATTGTATGCAAATAAGATACAATATTTCCTTTTTCCGGATAACGAAACGTTATAAAAAAGAGACGGTCACTTGAAACGCGATTCGAATGTTTTCGCTGGATAAGCACATCACTATGCAGTAAATATGTTCTGAGAAATGTGTTCTCAGCAATACTTAAACAAACAAATACATTACTGTAGCGTCCTGTGAAGACGAGCATTATGCCGTGGTCCTGATGATGATTGACAACCATGACCCATTTTGCGATCTACCCTTTCCGGAAATTAACACATAAAAATAACGATTAACTAAATAAATCATGTACTCGTTGTCTATGTAAACACTATATCACTATTTATTCTAAACTAATTTGACATCTCTATTAAATAAGGTCTGAAATTTAAGCATAGCAATAATTAAATTAAGCCTTAGTTCTTTTTAAGAAGCTATAAACTTCCCAATATTTTTTTTTAGAAAGTATTGCCCTAAAGAAGGTAATGTAATGAATATCACAAATGTACAAACATTCATGCAAATACATAATTATGAAAATAATTGTTGTCCAGGATTCGTTCAGCAACGTGAAGCAGTGGCTGGAGGAGATCGACCGCTACGCGTGCGACAACGTGAACAAGCTGCTGGTCGGCAACAAGAGCGACCTCACCACCAAGAAGGTCGTCGACTACACCACGGCTAATGTGAGTTTTACATTCATTATCAGCCCGGCGTAACCCCAAGTGTCTCCGTCCTTTGAAGTGTTTTACATTCTTTATCAGCCCGGTGGTAACCCCAAGTGTCTCCATCCTTTGAGGTGTTTTACATTCATTATCAGCCCGGCGTAACCCCAAGTGTCTCCGTCCTTTGAGGTGTTTTACATTCTTTATCAGCCCGGTGGTAACCCCAAGTGTCTCCATCCTTTGAGGTGTTTTACATTCTTTATCAGCCCGGTGGTATCCCCAAGTGTCTCTGTCCTTTGAGGTGTTTTACATTCTTTATCAGCCCGGTGGTAACCCCAAGTGTCTCCGTCCTTTGAGGTGTTTTACATTCTTTATCAGCCCGGTGGTAACCCCAAGTGTCTCCATCCTTTGAGGTGTTTTACATTCTTTATCAGCCCGGTGGTATCCCCAAGTGTCTCTGTCCTTTGAGGTGTTTTACATTCTTTATCAGCCCGGTGGTAACCCCAAGTGTCTCCATCCTTTGAGGTGTTTTACATTCATTATCAGCCCGGTGGTATCCCCAAGTGTCTCTGTCCTTTGAGGTGTTTTACATTCATTATCAGCCCGGTGGTAACCCCAAGTGTCTCCGTCCTTTGAGGTGTTTTACATTCTTTATCAGCCCGGTGGTAACCCCAAGTGTCTCCATCCTTTGAGGTGTTTTACATTCTTTATCAGCCCGGTGGTATCCCCAAGTGTCTCTGTCCTTTGAGGTGTTTTACATTCTTTATCAGCCCGGTGGTAACCCCAAGTGTCTCCATCCTTTGAGGTGTTTTACATTCATTATCAGCCCGGTGGTAACCCCAAGTGTCTCCGTCCTTTGAGGTGTTTTACATTCTTTATCAGCCCGGTGGTATCCCCAAGTGTCTCCGTCCTTTGAGGTGTTTTACATTCTTTATCAGCCGGTTGTAGGGTAAAGGGAGCCATGTTAAGCCCCAAGTGTCTTGGTATTTAGACGTGTCCCACCATTCCGGGTCGTCGTGCAAACATATTTGCAAAGTACCCAGAACGTGTCGGTTTCCTCACGATGTTTGCCTTCATCGTTTGAGCACGTGTTTTCAAAGCCCATATAATTTTTTTAAGAAGAAAAATTCAGAGGCGCACTGGGTCCCTAAGTGGGAGCACACGGCTACCAACACAGCTCATTGTGTATGTCGACGACTGAGCTATTACCCCATACAATAGCCTAAAGTAGTTATAATTGGAGTAGATGACTATAGCATGGGTTTATTCAAAAAGGGTATTCTGAAGCATGGTTAAAGGGTAAAAAGTACCTATGAAGGTTAGCTAGAAACACAGATAGTGGGGTATATCTGTGGCTAGAAAGTAAGATTGAAGTTTAAGTTTTATATTTTCGTTACAGCAATACGCCGAGCAACTGAGCATCCCGTTCCTTGAGACGTCCGCGAAGAACTCAACGAACGTGGAGCAGGCGTTCATGACGATGGCGGCGGAGATCAAGGCGCGCGTGGGCCCGCCCTCCACCGGCGCCGCGCCGCCCGGCGGACAGGTCAAGATCGACCAGGGACACCCCATCGACACCGGCAAGTCCTCCTGCTGCTGAATGTCACCGGCCACACTCTAACAGTAAGCTCTGTTTATTATTAACTCAACGAACGTGGAGCAGGCGTTCATGACGATGGCGGCGGAGATCAAGGCGCGCGTGGGCCCGCCCTCCACCGGCGCCGCGCCGCCCGGCGGACAGGTCAAGATCGACCAGGGACACCCCATCGACACCGGCAAGTCCTCCTGCTGCTGAATGTCACCGGCCACACTCTAACAGTAAGCTCTGTTTATTATTAACTCAACGAACGTGGAGCAGGCGTTCATGACGATGGCGGCGGAGATCAAGGCGCGCGTGGGCCCGCCCTCCACCGGCGCCGCGCCGCCCGGCGGACAGGTCAAGATCGACCAGGGACACCCCATCGACACCGGCAAGTCCTCCTGCTGCTGAATGTCACCGGCCACACTCTAACAGTAAGCTCTGTTTATTATTAACTCAACGAACGTGGAGCAGGCGTTCATGACGATGGCGGCGGAGATCAAGGCGCGCGTGGGCCCGCCCTCCACCGGCGCCGCGCCGCCCGGCGGACAGGTCAAGATCGACCAGGGACACCCCATCGACACCGGCAAGTCCTCCTGCTGCTGAATGTCACCGGCCACACTCTAACAGTAAGCTCTGTTTATTATTAACTCAACGAACGTGGAGCAGGCGTTCATGACGATGGCGGCGGAGATCAAGGCGCGCGTGGGCCCGCCCTCCACCGGCGCCGCGCCGCCCGGCGGACAGGTCAAGATCGACCAGGGACACCCCATCGACACCGGCAAGTCCTCCTGCTGCTGAATGTCACCGGCCACACTCTAACAGTAAGCTCTGTTTATTATTAACTCAACGAACGTGGAGCAGGCGTTCATGACGATGGCGGCGGAGATCAAGGCGCGCGTGGGCCCGCCCTCCACCGGCGCCGCGCCGCCCGGCGGACAGGTCAAGATCGACCAGGGACACCCCATCGACACCGGCAAGTCCTCCTGCTGCTGAATGTCACCGGCCACACTCTAACAGTAAGCTCTGTTTATTATTTACGAAACAAAAATGTGTTTGAACGTGTACCGTACATGTGTAAGAGGTAAGAGGGATAAACTTGCGCGAAGTCTTCTACAGTTCTTAGACGGGAAAGGAAATTCTCTGTGTAAACATAAATATAACATAATTATTTTAAAAATATCTTGTCTATTTTTCAGGCTGGCGGCAAAACGAGGAGAATCACGCGGGCGCCTCCTTCGCCACCGACGCACCACACGACCGTCGCCTCCACCACCGACCGACCATCCCCCACACACGACTAAGGGCCCGTCGCCTGCACCTCGCAACCTTCGAATAACAAAAATATCCAGTGACTTAGGTCATAGATGAAACCTTGAAGTGATTCAGATAAAGCCCAATCTTGCACAAGGTTGAATGCATGGTCGGTTCCAGTACTGATCGCTCAGTGCTCAGCTGTGTTACGATGTACTGCAATTTAAAATCTATTACAAGTATTAAATTCGAGTGCATAGTAACACAGTGATATGTAATGTATGGTGTATGTTTATACAATGTTTATATATAATGATTATTGTAGGTTAATTTCGTGATGTTTCCAAACAAGGTTAGCAAGCGACACGTGCGAAGAAGGATATTCACTAAGGAACTTTAAATGATACCAATCGGCATTTAGGAGAAATTGTGGCTTATCTCGACGTGAAGGGTTAAAATTCTATCAACTTTTCTAAGCGTTGTGATAGGCATTCGGTTGCTCTTTTTAGAATGCGTTGAGGTGGCATATAAAATGTAAATGCTGGGTTGAGGGTTTAGCTAATTGTGAGTATTCGCACAGTGTAAATGCTTTTCTCATTTTGTGCAATCTAGTGACTGCTTGTATGTTCTGCGCGAATGAAACACTGGCGCGTGATTGGGTAGCGAGAGTGGATAAAAATGCACTCACTTGTTTAATAAGCGATATTTCCACGTTGTATCTGATTCTATCGGCTACATCTATATGTCAACTGTGCGAATCCTCACCGATGTAAGTTTAAATACATCTTTATCATTCTCTAAATGCTGTCCATTACATGCGTAGGCTAATTTTTACTTTTTAATTCCAGCTTGAGTTTTCCGTTCACTTTGGTACTAAAATCGTGCACTGAGTGTTACACAACGCGTATGCTATGTTGAAGGTTTTGTGTTTTTGTTTCTTACACAAAATTGTAGATATAGCAAATTGGCCTTAGATTTAGATGATAATTGTTTAGCCATTGAATATCAAGCGGGAACATTGTGTTTAAAAGACATGTTAACACATGCAATATGGTTATGGCTACGGGACCCAGAAAGCATTCAATCTATCTATCACACTCTAACACACGCACTTATCGATTCACTGAGATCTAAAGAAAGAGACGGTTGAGGCCACAGTTGTGGTGGAATTCTGAGTGGCGTAAGTCATAGCTATTTTGTTACAATAATGTGGAAAATTTTAACTTTTGCTCCAATATTTCAAACACCTATTTTGTTCTCAAGTCCTTTCGTGTTTGAAACATTGGATCTGTGTAAATTATTTAAAGATTCGATGTTATAACCTTATTACCGTTATTTTTATACTATTCAAGTTAAGTTTACTTAAATCAAACCCGCTAACCCCTATTCTGTATCGAGGGTATTTAGAAATTAAAACAGTATGCTATAGGAAAGATGTTTTATTTTGATACCATACCACCCTAAGATCCTTTAATTGTAAAATAATAAAAATCAGGAGCAGGAGTAAATAATTTTTAATACTGAAAATATTTTATAGGTAAGATATACTACTTCCTACTTCATAACAGACTGACCGTTACTCATCTCGAAGACTCTTTTTACAATTCTTCTAGGCTTCACAATCATAAACACAAAAGACAGGAAGAAGAGAAAAGATATTATAAATTAAAAGTAAATTAAGTACTTATATGTATAAAAAGACATTTACTCTGTACAATAGTAATGAATCGCTAGTTACAAATAAAACCAACAGATCGCTTAGCAAATAAATTGTCTAGTTTGATTTAAATTATATCACAGTACAGGTGCACTTATACTAAATAACGACTAGATAACAAAAAAAAATTTCAACATACAATTCCAATAATTTGGCACATTCACAATACAATATTGTTATGGGTTTACAAATATCTACAACCGTTTTAACATAGAACCTTGCTATAGCAGAACTAATCGCAACACTATCAAAAACCTTATTTTTCTGTTAAATTGTATGGAAACTAGTACAGATACAGAATTATACATTAGTTTTAACTTGAATAAAATTATACAATAAAGAATGTCACTTATTGATAACAAAGTCAACCTTCATTTTTTTTTAATCGCTTATTTTAAAGCGTTTGTTCATGGACTGAACAAACCTTTTAAACCCTTGTACATGTTCAGCTTGTAGTTACACCTTCATCTAAATATTACGGTGTAGTAGTATCCTAAGCTTTAGCAATGTATGTGTAATTCAATTTCGATGTATGATCATTTTCAACTGTAATGACGATAGGCTTGGCAATGGATAATTAAAAATAAATGATTTTCACTTCTATACCTACATCTATCACAAGCACAATACTGAAAGGTACGAATATTCTAATTAACACAATTACATACAATAGAAAATAACACAGTACAACATAATTACTATTTCTCCTTGAGTTATAGGTACTGCTTATGGCTTTTGCTTGTGCGAAATCTAATCACATCTATTGCTACGCGTCTTCAACGCTTACTATGTATTTGTCTATGGTTTTTTAACTCTAGTTTTGAAACAAAAACGTTAAAGATACGTAGGTATGTTATTAAACAGATGCGCGTTCAATAATATCGTCTTCCAAGTCCAAATCCATAGATATGCTGCGTCTGGTCTTCAGAAGTCGTGACTGGCCAGAGAGTAGGGCGCCGGCTTCATTCTGCTTGTTGCCGAGACAGTTGCATGAACACACCTGAAATTATAAAAAAAAAGATTTAAAGATTTGTCATTAACTTGGTTAAAGAATCAAATGTTTAATACATTACTGTTTTTTTATTTAATTCATTTAATTAATCGGAGGATTTAGGAAAGGTTCAAAGGCTAGAATGTGTAAGGGTCAAAATGTACATATGGACTGCCAGTCCAAAGATAATATAATAACTACGTTATACTTTACGTTGTATCCCTAAATCATAGGGCATAAATCGCCAGGTATCAGAATTCTAGTAGGTTAAACCGTCTAGCAGTTTTACTTTCGATGAATAATCCCATCAACAAAAATAGGATGAACTGTAAAGCATAATGAGTAACCAGTTGACATAAATATGAATTATTGGATGAAGCTGTAACATAACTTGCACTGGTTTCAGTGGTTACAGCTCCACAGACAATATAATTTAATTAAGTGGGCCGATCCCGGCGGCACTGCAATGCCGGGCCGACCCGTGACGGGAGTGGAGCGAGCTCCGAACATCCCGTCGCTTTACAAAAATCAGATTAATATACTGGTCCCTCAGTGAGGGAACTTTCAGATATTAAGCTGAAAAGAACAGATACTACACTTTGATCTTAGCCAAAAGGCCGAGAAGCGATACAGTACAATAAATTCAGGGCGGTTGTGATTGAAACCCGCGCGTTTTCATCAGCGCGATCTAGAGCTCGCACGTTTTTAGTAGCGCCATCTAGTTAAAAAATGGAACTACTAAGCGCCTGCTTAAATCAGCATATTTATTCGTTCGTAGGTTTAAAATGTTGTTTTTCCTTACCGAGGCTTGGTCGAGCAGTATTACTCGATCGTTGAATCCATTTTCGTTGGGTATTAGAGATGAGTCGTCACCTTCTTTATCTCTGGCAGCTTCTTCCGCTTGCCTATTAACACAAATAAATTAAATACATAACAAATAATAATTAATACTACCAAAATCATACCATGCAGGGCATTTTCAAAACTGTCAATTATACAACTATTTATTTATATTATTTACACCATACACATTTTGCGAAACTGACACCATTAATTTTATCTAAGGACAAGTCACTTAATTGTGTATTTCACTCAAAGTGATTTTAAAAACACAATTAGTTAAATTGTATTAGATTAATATTTTGATTATGATTAGCCATGACTAAGCATATGTTTATGTTAAGACTCAACACAACACATCATGTATTCTTACTACTCCTGTACCTATTGCACAAAAATGTTTTAACAACATGTAACAAATTATTTTGATTTTATTTATTTTTTTACTTACATAGTCATGAATCGCAGTACGAGCAAGTTAATGCTGGCGGCAACTACGGCCAATCCAAATAATATGAACACCAGACTCAAGGCGACGTAACCGGGTTTGCTCGTAAGTGCTTGGTCATTCTGAAAAATAAAATAGTTGCAGGATTCAGGAAAGAATGAGTAAAAAATCATAATAATTAAAATTAAAGAACATGAAATGACTGTCAGTCGATTGAACAGTGTCGAGATATGGGAAACTCAACGTTTCATGTCTTAAAATTAATGTCGATGTCTTTTTAAAGGCCGACCTAGTGGAGAGCGGTTACCGCAGCCTGGTCGTCTGTAACATGAGAGATAACCTACGCGCTGCCGAACCCTTAAAATGCTTCAGAATACCCTTTTTGAATAAACACATGTCACGCTATCCTTGTCCTTGGGAAAACCTCGGAAGGAACATCTCCACCGCCTGTTTTTTGTCTGAGATTTCTTGTGAACCAGTGTGACAGTCCAAGAACTAAATGGCTCTAAATTATTTGAACGAACAACTACTTCATTTTTGGTGCGCAAAATGGGAATAGACTTGGTGCGCAAATTTTAGTGCAGAAAATGGGAATACTACGATTTTTTTCCCGGCGAGTGGTGCGATGTAGAAAGTGACTGGCACCAAGTGAAACAGTAAATAAGAATTCAAAATTGGAACCTGTAAAGCCACATAATCTCCAAAGCCAATCGTAGTGAGGGTCACGAAGCAGTAGTAGAGCGCGTCGAAGTACCCCCAGCCCTCGTACTGCGAGAACACCCAGGCGCCTGCCAACAAACTCATAGCAACGTTATAAACAAACAAAATATCTTTATTCAAAATGTGTAAAAAGATAAATTGTACGTAACATCCTGCGTCGCAGGCAGACCATCGCCCGCCGCCACAGAGGTCGTCATTGCCAAAATTGGGTATATTTCCTAATAAAAGCTAGTAAGTAAAGTAATAATAAAAATAAATATGAATGGTAACTTAAGCGATTATGATATTAGTAAGAAAAAATTACCTGAGAATATAATAATAGTAGACAAGAATACAGTCGCCAGCATCAAATTTAACTCTGTAGCGTCAGTTGTTTCACATTTCAAGTAGCACTTCATCCGTCTGATGACTACAGAGGCAAACTTATTGAGACGCTCGCCTATACTCTGAAACATCACTAGGCCTAGAGGAATTCCTACCTGTAAAAGAAAGTACAAGATGTTATAGCAAAAATTTCAAGATTCCTACATATTTTTTAGTTCTCATGTTGGCTAGATAAAGTCTAGTTAAAGCATAATATGGTAATTTATGGGTGATTTTTCAGTCATCTATAATCTTTATCTGCCATATACTTAAAACTTATTTATACTACTTCAGGACATCACCTCCTGCTTCTAACATAAATGGTGTCTGATGATCATCATCATCATCATCACTGCTGGAACTCGAACACAGGGACTTCTCTTCAAACTTTCCAAAGCTCTCAGAACATGCCAGTTTCCTCACGATTTTTGCCTTCACTGTTATAGCACATGTCAGAGGTGGTGTTGGAGATCAAATGGTGTCTGATATTTTGACACAGTTATCATTTTGTGTCAGTGACTTGCCTTTCCTAGTATAGAAACCCTTGTTATGACGCTAAATAAATGAATCTTTGAATCTTATCTTACTCTTACCATAGCATAAGCCATACAAAATGCTTTCCCAGCAACTGTAACAGGTGTAGAATGTCCGTATCCGATCATTGCAAGTACTACAGTGGCAAAGTAGAAGGCACCTGCAAACTTCCACTGTGGCCCGGCTTTGTGGGGCTTGTTCTCCACTATAACTATCTCAATCATGTGGTAGTCTTCAGCTGATATATTGTATTTGCGGATTAGGCCTGCTCGGATATCTGCAATGGTTTATTTGTTTGCAGAGTAAAAAAGAATTAGGAAAAGGCACAGACTACATAGTCTTCTTCAAAGAATCTTTTTCTTTATGTTTTGCATTGTAACAGATAGAAAATAATAAATAATTTTTGTTTAATATTTACCTGATAGTATTTCCCATCTTTTACTCTCAGTTTCAGACTCTAAAGCATCAAATACAGCAGCTCCTATGAGTAGATACGTGAATGTACAGACAACCAAAGTTATCGTACGGACATTCTGCTTTTTCATTTTCATTTTTAATGTTTATTTAATTCCTTAGTCCATGGCCCCTGAAATGGTAAGTACCTAATTGTGAATGAATATTCGTGTATAATGTAAGTGCGATTAAAGTATCCTTTTATGTACATTATTAATTAGCATTTTAAAATTCGAGTCAAGCCAGAGAATCATGATAGAGAAAGAAATCAGAAAAATTGTGCCTATTTATTTATTCAATTGTGTTCACTAACCTTTAGAAATGTTAGATGAGATGCAAAGTATTTCTACTTGGTATCAGGTTGCAGCGTAGAGTTTTTTTCAATGGTATACTCGGGTTTATTACTATTATTGTCAAAAAAACGTAATTCTAAACAATAAATATTTATGTTTCAGCAAAGGAAGAGCGGGGAGAGATGAGAGACCATCTATTCAACGCTCCGTTATCCGTATTCCGTTTCAAGCCAAAGAGAATATATGCATGCGACGTAAAATCTGTGCGAGCATCTGTGTAAATCTGAGTTTCGTCTTACGTTATTACGTTCCGATTTACAATAAACCGCACAAGCGGTAACTGAATGTGTGTTGTAAGTGTAAGGTATGATATACTAGCGGACCTTCCCGCGGCTTTGCCGACGTTATTCCCATGTTTTTTCACCTTGGTTAAAACCAAAACATCCAAATAGATAATGCCCCTGTAGAAGTGTGGCAGAAAATATATGAACTCGTTGATTAAACCAACCGAACACGATATCTCCCATTTAAAATCTGTTTAGTAATTAAAATGTTTTGCTTCTCCAGGAAAAAAATAGGTTCAATGCAGTTGTGAGTTGTAATAAGTCGTTATAAATTAAAACAAAAGTAACGAGCTTTTGAATCTCTGTAACTATGTAAGATCAGAATTAAATTTAAATCTTAAACAAATTATAATATTGGTTTTATTAAGTATTTGTTTTTTGTTAAATAACGAAAGATAATAAATCATTCTAAATTCTCCCCAAAATGTTTGATGACAAACATGTAAATAACATCAGTTGTATTAGCTCAGTACCAATTTGTACAGGACGCACCGGACTGCGTTTATTATATTATAGAACAATATTAATATTCCTCAAATCATAAAAAAATATATAATGATAATCGAGCCGATTTTCACATCGATTAATTATAATAATCGAAAAAAATATTAATACGCTCCCCTCCCTTTTTGTGGTTCATTCATTCATGCGCATGCGTCTGGTCAGTCAGTGTCAGTCAAAGATACTAAAATAAAATCACTACGTGTGTCAGTGTCACTGTGTCACCCACCTGTGTGGTGCTGTGTGAAGTCGTGAAATTCGTGAATTAAAATTTATAATCGGCGAGTATATAATATTATTTGGATTATAGACTCCGTTTGAAGCAGTGAGATTAAAATGAAGATTACTTGTAATAAAACCAATCCACCACTGGGTAAGAGAAGGATATTTCATTCATTTAATCATAATTTCATCATATTGGTTAGGTGCGGCTTAAAATAGCTACTTTTATTCGTATTTCAGGTGGTGTCCTAGCTGTGGAACACTATAAGCTGTCCAAAAAGGATGTAGAACAAACATGGGGAAACGAATCAGCGGCCACTCTCCCAGATTCTAAGAAAACAGTGTCATTTAAAACCAGCAATGATTTGATAAGAATTTTGGAAAATGCTTTCAATAAATCAGCTGAGCCGCTGTATAAAGTGACTTTGAACCATTGGCTGTCATTTGCCTTGGTTTTGGATGATGAATCGCCAAAATCTCTGGAGTACTTGGACAAAACTCTAGGACCTTTGACTTATTTGATTGGTGAATCCTTGTCAGTTGCAGATCTTGCAATTTTCGCAGTTCTTCATGGTATGTTTTTAAATCATTTGTTGCATAAAAATACAAATTATACAGAAATTGTAATTTTTTAAAGAATGAAGTTGTTTATTTATAAAGTATATGGCTATTACTTTAAAAGGCAATATTATGTTTATTTGTATTTTATTATAATTCCAGTATCCGCCAAATACAAGGAGGCTGCTAAATCAGACTCTTTCAAAAACATTGTCCGCTGGATGAAGCTTATACAATCTCAGCCGTGTGTTGTTAAAACCCTGAAGGAATTACCAGCTGGAGTCTTAGAGGCTCTTGTTAAAGCTTCTCCCAGGTATTTAATAATGATGAAGTTGTCTTATAAATAAGACTTAAGAATCTCTATAAGTAATATTTAGGATTGGAGAGTTATTTTAGTTAGTATGATTTCACAATCATAGTAAAATTTACACTAACTGCCAGTGTCCTGCAAATTGTAGTACATTTTCATTTATTTAATTATGTCATCATTGTTACATATTTAATGATATCATATTGTAACGTATTGTGACATATTTTATGATATCATTTGAATCTCACCACTTCAGCCTATTAACTCTCATTAACATATGTCAGTTCTTGGGTAACATGTGTTTAGGTTGAACACACATGTTATCCACAAACAATAGGTATATAATAATAATTGCCATGTGGTTCTGGCCTAAGAATAGTACCACCATATCTCTTACCAGAGTGTTTGCACTTGCACCAGTGTTGTTCTGCATACAGTATCACCAACCTGCTTGGTATGTGTGATAATTATAGCAAAAGAACCAAGACTTCTGAACGGGTTCTATTATTTGTGGGATGTAATATAGGCTCCGCCTGTTTACCTGCTGTTGGTCTCATGACAAGGAGCAGGAGCGGAGCAAGCTTTTATTGAAAATGAAAACTGGGTTGATGGATGCAACCCAGTTTTCATTTTGTCTTAAATTTACCCAATACCTGATATCTTCAGTTAAACATTGAAGATCATGATAACTAATAAATGAAATATAATTATTTACAGGTCAACTCCTCAGAGAATGGAGACCAGCTCTGGACGGCAGCAGGAGGGCAAGTTTGTGGAACTGCCTAATGCTGAAATGGGAAAGGTTATTGTCAGATTCCCTCCAGAAGCTTCCGGGTAATAAATCTTTGTATATACTTTCTGCCTTCTTCACTTAGCTGAACTATTTATTATCTACAGTTACTTAGTTAAGTTGGCTCTATTAACTACAATATCCATTATTGTAATGTTTCACTATAATCCATTAAGAATTTTTTTTGTGTAAGAGTAACAAAAATACATTTGTACAGTCTTTATTGATGGACCATTCATATAGATGAAAGATGACTGAAGATAGTTTTTGTAGTAAACTAGCCGACCTGCCCGCGGCTTTGCCTGCTTTATTTCCATGTTTTCTCACCTTATAAACCTTCCCTTGGCTACTACGACTATTTAAAACCTTAAGCATCTGAATCGGCCCAGCTGAGTTATAAAATGACAATGAAAAGAGAGATTTATTTTATATATTTTTTTATATAGGTATATATTTATTTCTTTGATTTAAGTGTAATATATATTTGCAGATACCTTCACATTGGGCATGCCAAAGCAGCTCTTTTAAACCAGTACTATCAGCAGGCATTTGACGGTAAACTCATCATGAGGTTTGATGATACAAACCCTGCTAAGGAAAATGCAGAATTTGAGAAGGTAACCTTTTATTTTGTGTATTATTTGTTTGGTTTTAAAAGATCTTTATTTATCATTATGGTTAGATATTAAAAAAAATATTGCTGGACAATTCACACAGCAACATCTTGCCCCGTGGTAAGCTCGAAGCTTGTGTTACGGGTGCTAGATTTCTGATATACTTAATACATACATTGATTGATATTTTTTATTACACATATACAACATCTGATCTGAACAAATATCTGCAGATCATAAAAAAAAATCCGAGGAGGAAATCGAACCCGCAACCTCCTACGTCGCATGCAGACCAGAGCGCCACAGAAGTTGTCAAGTAAACAACCATGATAGTTCAAACAGTTATATAAACAAAGTTCTATAAACATTCCAGGTGATCCTAGAAGACGTGGACATGCTGGAGATAAAGCCGGACCAGTTCACGCACACGTCGCAGTACTTCGACCTGATGCTGCAGTACTGCGAGCAGCTGATGCGGCAGGGCAAGGCCTTCGTGGACGACACGCCCGCTGAACTCATGAAGACGGAGAGGGAACAGAAGGTGGAGAGCAGGAATAGAAACAACTGTGAGATTACTTATTCATCATGATCATGACTACAAAATAATGGTATAGCATAAATACAACATAACCTTGGTACTCGAGTGGGAGTCGAAACTGCGCCTTCTAGGTCTGTCTTCTGGGTTTCCCGATATTTCAACACTGTTTCAAGCGCCATGTTCACGGACAGAATGATTACACCGGCGAGTAGGCTGAAACAGATTTGAACATGAAACGGCATCTGTTTCATGTTCAAATAATGTTAAAAACCATGAAATTTTAAAAAGTAATATTAATACTCGTTGAAGTACTGACCAACAGTATTCTTTTTTATTTACAGCTGTAGAAAAGAACCTGCAACTGTGGTCAGAGATGCAGAAAGCGAGCGACATCGGCGTTCAATGTTGCGTACGCGCTAAGATCGACATGCAGTCTGCCAACGGGTGTCTGAGAGACCCCACCATCTACCGCTGCAAGCCAGAGGTGCATCCCCGGACAGGCACTAAGTATAAGTAAGTATGATCGACATGCGACTGTTATGTACCCGTTAGTAGACTTGCTAACGGGTGTCTGAGAGACCCCACCATCTACCGCTGCAAGATTGCCGCTCATTGGTCGCTTGACTGAGGCCCGTGATTGGCGTAGCGCGCCTGTCAATTGCAACTGCATACCGCGCGTTCCGTTTCACGTAACTAGCTGTGATGAATGATGACGCTCTGTCTGAGTGCGTAATTATTTGTTAGTTTTTAATATACAATTAAAATAAATTTATTAAAGAACTCGTAGTGTCTAGACTCTAGACTAGATGAACCTAACATAGGATTTAAGACGCTACTAACCATGTTTTTCACCAATAATTTCTATCTATCTATATAGCTCTTTGCGATAAGGCCGCCCATTGTACCTGTCTCTTTTTGTGTTATATTCATGTGTTTTGTTTTTGGTGTACAATAAAGTGTTTTTGTATTGTTTAAAGATATGAAATTATAGGTTCCTAGCTAGCCACTAGCCCCTAAAATACAGTCTTAATTCGTTCGGTAGCCTATGGAATAACATTCACCAATGTTTGTCAATTTGATTACGTGAAATATGTAAATAAATTCTTTATTGTTTCCAGAGTATATCCCACGTACGACTTCGCGTGTCCAATCGTGGACTCTATCGAGGGCGTGACGCACGTGCTGCGGACCATGGAGTACCACGACCGCGACCCGCAGTTCTACTGGTTCATCGACGCCATCGGACTGAGGAAGCCTTACATTTGGGAGTATAGCAGGTAAAGTAGACGACGGATTTTTGAAGACCTCTGTGGCAGCAGGTGCAGGTCTGCCAGCGACGCAGGAGGTTGCGGGTTCGATTCCCGCCTCGGAATAAAAATTTGCATTCTGCAAGATTTTGTTCTGAGTGTCTGTATGTATGTACAATAAAAATATCTATCTATGCATGTATATTATATTAAGTATATCAGAAATCTAGCACCGGTAAACCCGTACTAAACTAGGTATATAATATACCCAAGGATTTATTATGTGAAATGTGATCCAATTTTTTAAATTGTTACAGATTGAGTATGACTTATACAGTTTTGTCAAAGCGAAAACTCACGTGGTTCGTTGATCAAGGGCTAGTTGATGGCTGGTAAGCACTTCAATCAAATTTATACTCATAGAAAAATTAAGGATTACATGGACAAGTCAATACTCGTATTAAATCTGTCGTATGTAATCTGTCAATAAAATATATCACATAATAACTTATGAGACGGAGCACGGCGGGACGCTCACTCCTGAAAAAGACTGCTCTTGTCGTGATCGAAACGTCGGGAGTGTTTAGACTCCTTTGTAAATACGTGAGTAATTCCCGTTGTTATAAAATGAATAGTGTAAGTGTAACTCACAAAAATTTTGAAAATGAAATAGAATTAATGGTAGTAATAATGGTTTGTTTGTGGTATAAAGGGATGACCCCCGAATGCCGACCGTGCGCGGCGTGCTGCGGCGCGGCATGACGGTGGAGGGCCTGCGCCAGTTCATCACCGCGCAGGGCTCCAGTCGCTCCGTCGTCTTCATGGAGTGGGACAAGATCTGGGCCATTAACAAGAAGGTAACAATACCTATACCAAACAATGCAATACAATACAAATACTTTATTGTTACACCACATTACAAAAAAAAATACACATACCTAATAATACAGTGAAACAATGGGCGGCCTTATCGCTTAGAGCGATTTCTTCCAGGCAGCCGTGGGATGGAACAAATACTAGAAGAGAAGTAAAGTAGTGGCGTAGTTTATATAAACATTAGGATAATAATAATACTTGGAACTAAAATGTATATGTATATTTATTTATAAATTAATATCATTAGAAACATATTTTTTTTAACAATTTCGGTCCATAAGAACTTAATCCCAAAATGTCTAGCTGCTAGCTAATCAATAAGACTAAATCTCATAATGCCGAAATTAAATATTTATACATTTTGTAACAACTGAAGGTCATGTCTTTTTCTCAAAACGTTCTAGTTCCAAACAATATATGCTGAAACATATCTGTAAGAAACCAAAGGTACTCCGCTACATCCACTTTCGTTTGTTGACCAGGCTTAAAAAGTTTGACATATTTTGTTGTATGTGTTGGGCAGACTTTTAAAGTCGATGTCACACATGTCGTACTTTAACCATTGTTTTCAAAACATTCCGTCTATCTTTTCTGCTCTAACTTATACAAATTGTAGGGGACAGAACTAGGTTGGCATAGCGCCACTTGTTCGCCTAATGAAATGAACCAATGATAAACAATTGAATTTTTAAAATGCGCCTCTCAGTCTCGAAACCGTGCCGGCATTGACGGTTTTTGTTTTTCGTGTTTTGGTGAATTTGGTGCAAATAAATTGTAATAAAAACATACAAAACATGAGTGGGTAAGTAATAACCTGTGTTTAATTCATAGATTGTGTATTTGATAAAGATTTTGGACAGAAATTGTATTTGAACAAAGATTGTTCGACATTTGGCGGAATCATGCACGTACATTTTTGCTTGTTACATTTAGAAAATCAACAATGGATAGCAAACTATCGCTATCACGTATGTCGTTATGTATCTTGTTCTTGTTACAAAGCAATATTATTTACAATAACCCCGAGAAATTTGCGTAACAATCAAATACAATAAACGCAAACCAAAACAAGCTTTAAAAGTTCAACCCACACACAGGGGTATTGCACGCAACTGCCATTTTTTGTGAGGTTTTTTCGGATGATACATTAACATGGAAGACTAATTTGTTTTCAGAAGACGTGCTTTGCGAATTTTATTTAATATTAGATGTACTTATTGACTTGTCACTATTGGTATTAGCCATACTATGTAAGCATGCTACTATTACCCCTATGTGTTGACCAAGCTTTAGAAGTTCGAGTTTTTTATGTAATCGTTCTTTTTGTTTATTGATTTTAGAAATATTTTTCTAAGGCAGCATGTATTTTTTATATACTAATCGAATTTTAAATATCATCTAATTGTAGAATATCAATTTGTATTTAAAATAAATGCAATAGAATCTATCCTGTGATCCAAACTTTGCGAGGCCCTTTTTTGCGCTCATTTTCAAGTGCTTTGTTCATTGTTCGATTTCTCGTAAACTAAACACGTCCTACTGGTGAAACTCTGTCTGTGACAAGTATTTGAACCAACCTACGATATAAATTAATCAGTTAAGCCACTTGACACCACGTGTTCTCAAATTCGAATTTGTAAACGGAGCTTTGTTTGGGCCAGGCGCTCGGAGCGCTTAGAATGACTCATGTTTTGTAAACATTGTTTTATGAAATAAATGTATGGCAAGGCTTGGTTTTTTTATAGAATAATTATGTTTATATATTATTGTAAATAAAATAAAACAGTTTGTACGATAAACTGGTTTTTTCAATAATTCAGAACGACTATTGTACATTAAACTGGAAAAAAATAACTCATCTAATTTCAAGTTCGAATTTTTAATACATTGCAAAGTAAAACAAGACTTAAACATTTGTTAAACGGAAGCTTATTTCATAGCGATTCTAACGATATAAGTAACACCTATAGCCCCTTACAAAACTTATGAGATATTGTCATTTTAATCTCACGCGCCGTTATCGCGCGCGGCTACCCAGAACTGCGCTACACTTTCAATGCGTGCAAAATTCGCGGCATATATCAAGGGGTTAGGGGGACAATGCACAATACATACACCCCATAGCGAGACGTCAGTGCAGATCCTAGTTACCCCACAACAAATTAAAATAGTTAGGTTAAAGATAAAACATTAATTTGGTATTTTAATGTAATAAACTGTCGTGGTGTGATAAATTCATATTGAGACACAAACCTTTTTTACGGTTATTAACTAACAATCATCAATAGTTTATCGTAATATGAATTAATTTGGTACTCCAGCAAACACATACAATTTTGTTACCTTAATATTATTTATTTTTAATCAGTTTTATGGCTTATGTACATAGTTTTCTTTGATTTTTGGCATAGAGAATTTACTACGCCCAAAAATTTTAGTTAAAGTCTAGATTATGGCTTCAAGTAGCTAGCTTGATGCCATGTAAAAATACTTATCACAAGACACAGAACATGCCTTTACGGTTTCTCAAAATTTTTATCATCCTAGAAACCCTATAAACAAAATATGAAACACCTTGATAGCGCGTTCTAGAGCTCGCTCACTTTTACTAGCGCCATCTAGTTCAGTTTTTGTAAATTAAATAAGTTTCATAGATTTCATATACAGCGATCGATTTTATTGATTTATTTTATAACTGGTATTTTATGGTATCGGTGCGTTTTGGTTTATAACGAGCGCCAAACGCAAGTATAGCCCCTGCGCTAAAATCAAGTAATAGCTACTGAAAGGTTATTGTGCTCATTTATTCATCTTAGAAATCCGTATTTGGAAAATGTATTGCTGTGTGTCTCTTGTCCAGCGAAAGATTTATTTATATATTTTTAATTGAAATATATTTAAATAGAATAGGTACGCTACATAACTTTTAGCAGAACTAATAGACTTATAGATTTAACTTTTTATTCTAGACTAAAACCACATGAGTGAATTTCAAAAACCTTGAAAAATATTAAAACCAAGTATGTCAATGTTTTCAGGTCATCGACCCCATCGCCCCGCGCTACACAGCTTTGGAGAAGTCCACGGTGCCAGTGAACCTCAAAGGTGGCTCGGACAGCACCTTGACCGTTGCACTTCACCCGAAGAACCCGGACGTGGGCTCCAAGACTGTGCATGTGTCGAAGAGACTGCTCATCGACCAGCTGGATGCTAGGGCACTGAAGGAAGGGGAAAATGCTACGTTTATCAATTATGGGAATATTATGATTGATAAGATTCATAAGTGAGTATATATTTCATATATATTATGTACAACTAGTTGGCCCGCCCGCTCTAATCTCACCTTTTAACCTTCCCTGGACTACTACGAACATTTCAAGACCAAAACCAGCTAAATCGGCCCGGCCGTTCTCGAGTTTTAATCAGACTAACGAACAACAATTCATTTTATGTACCTATAAGAAAATATTATATAGATTATTTTATTCAAAAAGTATTTCGATAAATATATTATCCAAATCTGTAAGAAAAGAAAGGCAAATATAACACCAAAGAAACTTATTACAAAAAGAAAATATAAAGGCTATAAAAGTGACAAAAAAGGTTGCCATTTAGCATGGTGCTGTGGTACAATGAGTCTTACCACAGCGCTGATCTCCCATGGCCACCAAGATTGAGTTCATTGGTGCCAAAATTATAAGAAGATCATAAAGAAATAGATTTATAATCCGAATTTTAATTCTTTCAGATCAGCAGACGGCACAGTCACCAGCATAGACGCAACTCCAAATCTAGAAAACAAGGACTATAAGAAAACACTGAAGCTCACGTGGCTCGCCGACTCGCCCAAGTCCCCCGCGCTGGAGGTGCACTGTGTCTACTTCGAACACATCATCTCCAAGGCATTGCTTGGCAAGGATGAGGATTTCAAGCAGTTTATTGGACACAAGACTAGAGTGAGTTGTAGAGGTTATGATTGTCTTTGCTTTTAGGGTTTTTGAACCGAGATTATGTTGTTGCGTGAGTTATCCAGCAATATTTTATATTTATGCTACTTTACAGATCCACCAATATGAGTTCAGGAGGTTGCGGGTTCGATTATTTCGGAACAAAAATTTACTAATTTTTAATATTAGATATTAATTTTAATATTTATTTTATTTTTTATTCCTATTTCTGAGAAAAGGTATTTAATGAAAAGTAAAGCTAGATTTCTCCCTAACAAATCCATACAACTGGGTTACCTACTAGCCCGGTGCCGCGGTTGTCATTCGACCGACAGTTGTTATCGGAAGTCTTATGAGTTATGTTCCGTGCGCTCGATGATTAAAATCGATTCGGTCTAGACCCGTTTCGATTTTTCCGATTGACGTTCGACTTTCAATGTTCCAGTGGGAGATCCCGATGATCGGCGAGCCCGAGCTAGCGTCCGTGAAGAAGGGAGACATAATCCAGCTGCAACGGCGCGGGTTCTTCCGCGTGGACGTGGCGCCGGCGCCGCCCTCGCAGTACACCGGCAAGGCCACGCCGCTGGTGCTGTTCCACGTGCCTGATGGACACACTAAGGAGATGCCCGGGCAGGTCAGTGACAGACATAATCCAGCTGCAACGGCGCGGGTTCTTCCGCGTGGACGTGGCGCCGGCGCCGCCCTCGCAGTACACCGGCAAGGCCACGCCGCTGGTGCTGTTCCACGTGCCTGATGGACACACTAAGGAGATGCCTGGTCAGGTCAGTGACATTTAGGTTTAGAACCCGCGCCACCTTACAAGTCTTACGGTTAATGCGGGAACTACTACTGGAAACGTTCAGTTCGACCACGCCGGCCCGCTGAGGCGCCGCGGGACTTGATAGCCCTAGCCCCGGGAACAGAACAAGTATATCACCTGAAACCTGCCCATCACAATGGGATTATCCACATGACCTAGGGCCTAGGGGTTGACACCCCTAGAGTTGAAGCTGAGGCAAAGAGGCCTAGCCTCGACGCCTCTCTCGGTGCCCTCGCAAGGGGACCTGAAAGTAGACTCCTCGTAATATCTAGGCAAGCAGCGCCACGTCTAACGGATATGAGTGGCGGCGCGTAGTCTATATTTCTTCATTGAGGTCCTATTCATAGATTACTTTATTTACGTTGCAATCTTGTAATTTTTCCTATAACATTTTCAATGTTACTCCACAAAGTTTACCAAGTAAATTTCACCCCCTGTTTTGTATAGGAGAAAGTAAAAAAAGTTTTATTAAGTACTAAAAATAAAATAAGATAATTTTTCCCTAAAATCGGTGTAGACAAGTTTGTTTACATGTAAGTTAGTAGGTTTAATAAATAAATATAGAAGACGATTGTTTAAACCAAACGTAATATTTTATTAAGCTAAAAAAACAACTTAAATTTTTAGAACTAAAAACATTATTAGTTCTTCGAAAAAACAACAACATTACGCTTCGACATAATTAAGGTAGCTTACATCTTTTGATGTTTTATAGATAAACAAATCAAAACTTAATTAAAACAAAATTACATCTTGTTATGCCTACTTACATCTAAAAAATGTAACAAAACAAGTGTTTGCAGTCATTAAATCAAGAAAATCAGCAGATTCGCTTTTATTTCAGCAGTTTAATAGCCTTACATTTAATAGACTTACGCTCAAATATATCTATTATCATCTATGACAAAATAATACAAGTTTATAAGACAGCTCTGGGCACAAAAAGCATTTTATAATTATTCTGAGAAATAACGGATACACGTATATACTTTTGCACAAACTAAATTACTGCACTTTATAGTTTACACACTTTGCACTTGCAGTTTCTAAGTCAACTAAAGACTTAAAAACTTATAGAACTTCAAAAATAAACGGATTTAAAAGTACGAACTCTATGGCAATCCGTTTCCTCGGGTCCAGAACAAGCATCTGTTCTAGCAGCTTGTACAGCGCGCTGAGTTTGTACGCGTCCGACTTGCGCTGGAAGTTTATATTCGTAGACCAATGCATCTTGTTGCTTGACAATAAAGCGTTTAGCATTTGGTTGGACTTGAAGAAATAAGGAATTGGAGTAAATGCCTGTGAAATATGAAATATTTTATAAATCTTATTCGCTCGACAATTGCTTATATTTGACGACTTACAACAAATAAATAAATTATTTCATCATAATCATATTATCAAATTAAAAAATCAAATTATTATTAAATTTAAGTGTTCCGATATAATACAAACTGACATTTCAGATGTAAGACTACTGCTGGTCATATGCCTCCTTTATATTATGTTCCAGTAGACTTTTTTGGAGCGCGACCTTCAGTCTAACCGAATTCACCATAAAATGACCTACGGTTTGTTTGAGACAGTGCACAAAGGGCAAATTTAATACAAAATCCTTACCATTCCATCTATGCCAAAGCGCTTCATAAACACTCCGTCTCTAAAATATTTATATCTATATATAGATGTTTGCGCCATGTCTCTGGGTACGTTCCCGAATGTGGACATTTGCTGGTAAAGTATATCATTATTATAGTGTCCCTTGATCAATAAGTTGTTCGTAGACATTTCGAACATCACCAGTGCTGAGGCCCAGACGTCAATGCTATAATTGGCAGTGAATCCAAGAATGATCTCTGGTGCTCGGTAATTTGGTGTCCCGACACTGGGTATTGGTCTAAAGAGATTCATGTAGCAAGCTCGATCGAAACCACATAGTTTCAATCTATCGTAGCTTGCGTTTAAAAGGATGTGTGTCGGATTTATATCTGAAAGAACACGAAATGTTACATCCATGTTAGATTATGTTTTTAACTACGATATAGATATGTACCTGTATGAACAATTTGATTGTTCCTTAGGAGCATCAATGCTGATGTCAACTGCCGTGCCAAATTCTGTACGCGATCAATATGAAATGGTTTCTTATTTGGTTGCTTGTCCAAAGCTTTTTTAAGTGTTGTAGGATAATATTCGAACATAAAACACCACTGATTCCTGACTGCAAATCCGTATAATAGGTAGACAATGTTCACATTATTCTTCGGCATGTCTTGCTGAAGCTTATATAGCATTTGTTCCTGGTTTTTATAACGGTTCTTTCTAAAAAAATAAAGCAAGTTAGTCCTTTGTACATAATATTACATATATATTTTTATTACCTTTTTTGTTGTTACACTTACTGTAGCAATTTGGCAGCATATGTTTTCCCTGTAGAATCTTGACATCTGTATATTTTCGAGAACCTTCCATTATGAAGTATTTTTATGACTTTCAGTTTAGGATGCTTCGTTTCTTCTATGTTTTTCTCCAACTGTTCACATTCCGCCTTGTTTCGCATAACAATGGAACAATCATTGTTTACCACTTTGGTTTTGACTGTTGGCGGTGCTGTAGCTTTAGGTAAGGTTTCAGCGGTCACAGTCACAGGGAGTTTATTTATTGAAGGATCGTTGCCTGATGCTGTGGCTTTCGTTAATATTTCAGCTTTTTCTTCAGCTGTTTTAGTCACTGGGTGTTTATCTGTTGTATTTTTGATTAAAGAATCGTTACTTGATGCAGTGGCTTTAGTTAATGTTTCAGCTTTTGCATCAGCAGTTTTATTCACTGGGTGTTTAGCGTTTGTATTTTTCATTAAAGGTTCGTTGCTTGATGCATTGGCTTTAGTTAATGTTTCAGCTGTCTTAGTCACTGGGTGTTTAGCTGTTGTATTTTTTATTAAAGGTTCGTTGCTTGATGCTGCGGATTTAGTAAATGATTCAGCTTTTGCTTCAGCAGTTTTAGGCACTAGGTTTTTAGCTGTTGTTGTTTTTATTATAGGATTATTAATTGATGTCGTCGCTTTAGTTTCTGTATTTTTGTTTGTCGGCGAGGTCTCTATAGTTGACACTTTGTTACTTGACGAAGTGTTAATTGTTGGTGTTTTCTGTGCTGGGATATTTGTTATTAGGGGATCTTTGTTAATTATGAATTTTGTCAATGGTTTATTGTCTTCCGATGTGATTTTAGTGGTTTCTTTGTTTGTAGTAGCAGTTATTATAGTTTCCATTTTTAATTCTTTATTTGTTGTAAGAGTTTTAATTGAACCTGATTTATTTTCTGGTTGTTTGTACAAATCAGTGGTTTTTAGTGTAGGTGTCACGTTTGCTACTGTTGGTTTAAGTAATGTTGATTTGTTAACTGATTGCTCGTGTAAATCAGTGATTTTGAGAGTTGGTTTCTCGTTTGCTACCAGTGCTTTATGTAATGTTGGTTTGTTAACTGATTGCTTGTCATCATTGAATTTCAGTGTAGGTTTTTCGTTTGCTACAGGTGCTTTCAGTAATGTTGATTTGTTAACTGATTGCTTGTCATCAATGATTTTTAGTGAAGGTTTCTCGTTAAGTACTGGTGCTTTAAGTAATGTTGATTTGTTAACTGATTGCTTGTCATCAGTGATTTTGGGTGTAGGTTTCTCATTTGCTACTGGTGGTTTTAGTAATGTTGATTTGTTAACTGATTGCTTGTCATCAGTGATTTTGGGTGTAGGTTTCTCGTTTGCTACTGGTGCTCTAAGTAATGTTGATTTGTTAACTGATTGCTTGTCATCAGTGATTTTGAGAGTTGGTTTCTCGTTTGCTACCAGTGCTTTATGTAATGTTGGTTTGTTAACTGATTGCTTGTCATCATTGAATTTCAGTGTAGGTTTTTCGTTTGCTACAGGTGCTTTCAGTAATGTTGATTTGTTAACTGATTGCTTGTCATCAATGATTTTTAGTGAAGGTTTCTCGTTAAGTACTGGTGCTTTAAGTAATGTTGATTTGTTAACTGATTGCTTGTCATCAGTGATTTTGGGTGTAGGTTTCTCATTTGCTACTGGTGGTTTTAGTAATGTTGATTTGTTAACTGATTGCTTGTCATCAGTGATTTTGGGTGTAGGTTTCTCGTTTGCTACTGGTGCTCTAAGTAATGTTGATTTGTTAACTGATTGCTTGTCATCAGTGATTTTGGGTGTAGGTTTTTCGTTTGCTACAGGTGCTTTCAGTAATGTTGATTTGTTAACTGATTGCTTGTCATCAATGATTTTTAGTGAAGGTTTCTCGTTAAGTACTGGTGCTTTAAGTAATGTTGATTTGTTAACTGATTGCTTGTCATCAGTGATTTTGGGTGTAGGTTTCTCATTTGCTACTGGTGGTTTTAGTAATGTTGATTTGTTAACTGATTGCTTGTCATCAGTGATTTTGGGTGTAGGTTTCTCGTTTGCTACTGGTGCTCTAAGTAATGTTGATTTGTTAACTGATTGCTTGTCATCAGTGATTTTGGGTGTAGGTTTCTCGTTTGCTACTGGTGGTTTTAGTAATGTTGATTTGTTAACTGATTGCTTGTCATCAGTGATTTTGGGTGTAGGTTTCTCGTTTGCTACTGGTGGTTTTAGTAATGTTGATTTGTTAACTGATTGCTTGTCATCAGTGATTTTGGGTGTAGGTTTCTCGTTTGCTACTGGTGGTTTTAGTAATGTTGATTTGTTAACTGATTTCCTGTCATCAATGGTTTTGATTGTAGGTTTCTCGTTCGCTACTGGTGCCTTAAGTAAATCTGATTTGTTTCCAGATTGTTTGTCATCAGTGGTTTTGAGTGTAGGTTTCTCGTTTGCTACTGGCGCTTTAAGTGATGCCGTTTTGTTCACTGATTGCCTGTTATCAGTGATTTTGAGTAAAGGTTTCTCGTTTGCTACCGGTACTTTAAGTGATGCTGATTTGCTAACTGATTGCTTGTGTAAATCAGTGGTTTTGAGTGTAGGTTTCGCGTTCGCTACTGGTGCCTTAAGTAAATTTGATTTGTTCCCAAATTGTTTGTCATCAGTGGTTTTGAGTGTAGGTTTCTCGATGCCTACTGGCGCTTTAAGTGATGCCAATTTGTTAACTGATTGCTTGTCTTGTACGGTTGTTACTATAATCAAGGGCTTTTTATTTGTTGCTGCTGGTTTATTCAATAGTATATTGTTATTTAGCGTGGTTTTAATTATTGATTCTTTTTTGTTTTCAATAAGTTGTGATTTTTTTATTGATGTTGGTTTTTTATTTGTAGTTGTAGATTTAATTATCGGTTTAGTGGGAGGTTCCTCAGTTTCAAGTACTGGTTTTTTATTCTTTAATAAAATAGCAGATTCTTTGTTAGTAGATTTCAAAGCAAATGTTTCTTTACATTGTTCTTTACTTGTTGTATTCTTGCTTAAGGATTCTTTGTTAATAGTTTTAGGTTGTAGAAATGTATTCTCGTTAACTTTAGTCGTTTTAATTTCGGTTAATGGTATTATTTCTTCCCTTTCAGAATCATTAGTCAAATCGATAAAATTTCTTATTTGATTTAGTTCAGACATAATATTAGGACTATCCGAGTTTTTCTTCGTATTTTCTATTTTTTCAGAAATACGTTGATTCGGTATTATATCTTTCCTTTCAGAATCATTAGTCAAATCGATAAATTCTCTTATTTGATTTAGTTCAGACATATTAGGATTATTTGCGTTTTTCTTCTCATTTTCTATGTTTTCAGAAGTATCAGTAATCAAATCTTTTACGTTTTCAAAATTTTTACCTTCATTTGTCGAACCACCACATGGTAAGCTGAAAATTAAATATATAATTTATCTTGAGACTACTGTAACGTAATGAGTTTAAGTTAAATTTAAAAAATACATAATAAAACTTTAAGTACCTTACTGTTTTTGTTGTAGCATTGTTTGTAGCATTTTCTTCAATTTTATGATTCCTTACAAAATCTTTGTTTCTTATAATTTCAGATTTAGCGCTTATGATACCTAAGATAGTGGAAAGTTTCAGTTCTGGATGAACGTCTCTTTTCGCAGTATTTTCTTGAATTATTTTCTTAGTAGGACTATTTTTTAGAGAATCTACGATTTCATCAACGTTAAAGTCATCCAAAAAACTCAAATCCTTATGTTGAGCTGCTCTATTATCATTATCACTTAAACATGAATCGTTACTACTAGATTCATCATCCGATTCAGCACAAACAACGTTGATGAACAATTTAAGTTTTTTAAGCCTTGAGTTGTATTTTGTAACTCCCAAGTTTTTTAGTGATTTCGGCTTTTCCGACTTTTCATTTTCAACAGTTGTTTTCAGATTGTCCTTAGAAATATGGTCCCTGGTCAAGGTTTCTGTGTCTTTTAATTTAACATGTTCATTTCTTTTTTTAATTCGTTCGTTAACTCGACTTAGTTTTGATCGCAGATCATATGTTTCGTCCAAACGCTGCCTTTTAGGTGAGTTTGTATCACTAATTTCTGTGCTGGTTTTCATAGGTGTCCTGTGGTCCTTTGAATTCGAGGGTCCTAATTTTACAGGCACATTTTCAAGTTTATTTTCGGGATTGTTCTTGTCTCTGTTTGGTTGTGCATCGTATTGTTGTTTTTTGATGTAATCAAAATCTTTAAGATTTACAACAGTTTTAACGACTTTTTTATTTTTTTCTTTGCATTTGTCTCCGACTGGAGATCTTGACTTTTTTGCATTTTTTATTTCTTTTCCAGCTTCCAAATATTCAAATTTTGAAACCCTTTTATTATTGCTTGTACTAACAATTATATTCTTTGTTGTTTTCTTGGGTGACTGTGGTGGTGATTCACAATATTTTCTCTTATTTGATTTCTTAGATGATGGAGGTTCGGAATATTTTCTCATTTTGGTTTTGTCAGGTGACGGCGCAGATGTTTCTGAATATTTTCTCTTCGTTTTTCTCAATGGTCGAGATTCTGAATATCTTCCTTCTTTATTAGTAGATGACGAAGAACTTGAACAACTTTTTCTTTGCTCGGAATTTCTGTCAAGGCTTATTTCTTTAATAAATTTTTCACACATTTCCTTGTGTGTTGGTGAATTAATCGGGCGCGGCCTACTTTGAATAGCAAATTCATTATTAATCTTCGATTTTATTGCATCAAAAATATGATTGCCTGTATTTTCGGCTTGATAATAATATGTAGCTGCACCATCGCTTCTTGCCAGAAGCGTCGCATAAGCTGGTGTTTTACTATTATTGTCACTGGAGTATATTGTGTTTACCATACAAGAGTTGAGAATATTTTTATCAATTTTTGGTGCGAAAGGCGTTTTAGATATCGAAGGATTTTTATCGGAATCAATTTTATTTTTACCGCCAAAAGTTTCATTGGTTTTGCTAGTTTTGGTATCTTGTTCTTCTTGGATCTTTTCATTAGGCACTATTGAATTTTTGCTTGCCATATTCTTAGATAGTAAAAGATTTATCTGTAAATCAATAAAGTTATTACAAATCACTCCACCCTAGACACCTTACAGACTTTTTGTCAAAACTATATTAATGATACTTAGAAATCTTTACTTATACAGGTGTTGTCTCCTAATCAAAAATAAAAGAAATCTTTACTTATATAGGCATGAACTATAGAAGACAACTTGTTAGGTTTTGTATGTTAGGTTTTATAACACGTTTGGTTTAAAGATTTTTCTAGTTGCAGCTTGGCTGAAAATAAAAATGAACCATTGAAGTTTGTTTTGAAATATTTTTTTAGAAATAATTCTTACTTTAATAGGCTTCAGTTTGTTGTGACCGATGCTTTGCAAATAGCTCGATGCCCAGCTAAACACATGCTTTGTTTTATTCAAGTCTTCAACGTACGCTGAGTTTTTGTTCACGTCCTCATTGGCTGTTGTTTTTAGATTATGTTTTGAAACAGATTCTGCTAATCTTCCCGGCGGATCTGGGACCTCGCTAGAACTCGTTGGTTCATTTTTTGTGCCAATTATGGGACTTTGCTTAGTGGCCCTTGACGTTTGATCACTTTCGTCTGTTGGCAAGTTTTTTTGGCTGACCTGAGGCTGGGTATCTATTTTTTGCTCCGCTTTTAATGCACTATTTGAAAACGATACGGTTGGTATTATTTCTATGTTGTTCGATCTGTTGTAAATAGAACGGGTTGTTTCAGACCTGAAATAATATGATTAATATATGTACCTTTATAAATATATATGGCCTTAGAATAGCACTCCCCGATCTCTACCCATGATACAAATCACCTACGACTTATAATACATTCTACAGGGGAGACCCATGCCCAGAGGTTGGACGTAATATGAGTTGTTATCATGATGATGAAGAAACTTTGTAAATTATTAAAGCGGAAAAAAGTATTTTACCTATTGTATTCTAAATACTATAATAGTTTTTTAATAATCTTAAGTATAATTTGTAAATCAAATTATGTTCACTGTAACGTTTATGTCACTGCTTGTCTTTAATAAATAAATAAAAAGAATTCGCGCGACCCATCAATCAAACAACTTCTTCAGTTGTGTAAAAATCGTATTGTCCCGCTCCCGAGATTTAAAGAATCCATTTGCATCGCAGGCGGACCTTCGCCCGCTTGGTGCAGCGAGAGAAGTCAACGCGCGTCAAATAAAAAATAAATGTCTCACACACAATCTTTATTGCGTCATAATGAACATTAGCCGACCCGCCGACAGCTTTGTAAGCGTTTTTTTTACTTTATCTGAATATATAATTAAAAGTTTATATCATCATCATCATCATGTCAGCCGTTGGACGCCCACTGCTGGACATAGGCCTCCCTTAATGACTTCCATTTATAATTTTATATATAAGTTTGATAAAAACCTGTGATAGAGAAATCGAGGAATATAATACATAATAATACTGATAATTTTACTATAACACCAAAATATTTTTAAATCGGTGCGTGTTTTTACAAACTTTTCAGCTTTATAGGTTGAGCACTCCAAGTACCTAGCAACGCAAAATTAAACAGTTTGCTGACAAGACAATGTCGGTACTCGGTGACAAGTTTATTGTATGACCTGCGAATATTTGTTCCGGGTGTCATTTATGTATAATAAAAAAATATCTATCTACGTAGTATATTCCATTAATTATATCAGAAATCTAGCACCCGTAACACAAGCTTAGAGCTTATCACGGGGCTATGTTGCTGTGTGAATTGTCCAGCAATATTTATTTATTTAAGTCGTGTGAAACTTAAGTACCTATGGTTTTACGAGTCGCCAGTCTGTCATGCCACACCATGGGGGGCTGCTATGTTAAGTATGGTTTAAGTATACGAAGAGTGATTTATATAGTAAGACTTGAAAAGTTTAAATATATTTTTTAGTGTTAAGTTTGCGGGTTAGGTAGGTAAGGTACCTACTGTTGGAGTCGACGATATTAGAATTGCTAAATCTCAACTTACGCTTACTCAACAAATTTATTATACGAAGTGGGTTAAAATGTTATGAGGTTAATACTTTTTTTTTGTATTTAATAACAACAATTTTCTGATTCTATGAAACAAACTTAAACAGCTTTATCTAAATGTGGTTGTAAGAGATGAAACTTCCACAGATCTTATTTAGTTCACTATTATTACTTTATTTATGTAGTCTACATACATACATTGTTGTTTTACTTTATATCTAATTAAAATAAATATCAGCTAAGTTTGATTATGGTGCTGAAATAAAATTATACTCAAAATGTAAAATAAAAGTGCTTTAATTAATACTTTAAAAGAACTTAACAAAATCTATGAATAAACTATTAAAATACCTATTAAAAGTAGGTATAGATAATTATGACAATAATAAATAAATATGAATAATCTAATAAACTCCATTATAAAATCAACAAAATATAATGAATCTTAAGTTTTTATGATCACTTAGAAGGATTCATCCTTTGGTTCATTCTTAAAGATTCTAAACCATTCTTGTTTATTCTCTATCTTCAGCACAGGACTTCCAATAGGTGAATAGGCTCCAACATACATAGGTGGTTCAGTTTTAATGTTAATCTTAAAATCTTGATTGTGACAGTCTTTGTTTGGTGAGTATGAAAATTTTTCAGCCTTTGGGTAGAGATATTCTAAAGACGGAGAGTATCTTGGGTTGGAAGGTTGAACTGGTTCCGACTCTAGTATCAGGGTTGATCTTGAGTGCAGAGAATCAGCATACTCGTTGATTGTTGCCAGTTCACCAGAACTAAGTTCTGAGAATGTAGGACTGTTCTGTGTTCTCTTCCTGGATTTCTCAACTAATCTTCTTTCACGCTGTAAAGGATAACAGACATTTAATTTTTTTCTTTTTAATTGTTATACTCTTGACAGTGTGGTTGTGGTTGTCGTATCAGAGGTAGTGGTGACAGGCTTTGAGCCATTAATTTGTTTTAATACATGCATCAAGTTTTATGTTATCCATTTTCAATGGTTTTATAGGGTACCTATTGGTAAGTAGTTTGTAATAGAATTATCATCACATTCCCAACCCCATTACCATAACCCACATTATGTTGTAATATAATATAAGGAAATTTAAAGTTTCATAAGAAGAGCTTTTAAATTTGTTGCGGAACTAACTATATTGACTTGTGAAAGTAGGTGTACACGTAATTTAGTTTAAATAATTTGTGTTTACCTCTTTTGTCCTTTTGATAAGTGTATCCAGTTTGCTCACATATTTCTTTTGATTTTTTTGAGAATATTTGTAAGACCTTGGAACATCCAAATAATTTTCCAATGATTTATTGCTAATTTCATCAAATTCAGAAGATATTAAATCATTAGCCATCCATTGCTTGTTACTTTCTTTACTCGACTTCTGTAATTGTGGAAATTAAAAAACAATAAGTAGGTAGTTTCTAAGAAAGTACCTTACTATAAATGGAAATAAATGTAAATGAGTAAGAATTTAAAGAACATAAATAACTTTGTAAGACAGGTAGTAAAAATATTACTCTTTTAAGCCTCAAATGTTGGCATTTGTTATGTGAATGCTTTGATTCAGCAAAATTACTAAACCGGGCCAGCAGCATAAATTTTATGATGAATCTGATTACACCTAAATAATAATTTTCTTCGGTTTTAAAACTCTGATATGGATATTATTCTTGTGTTCAATACTTACAGAGCAAAAACCTTGTCTATGTCTGTGATAGTTTCTTCCACGGTTCCCTCGTATGTGACACCACTGCCTCCGGCATATAGGAACTATACGGTCCTCACAAATATATTTTTTCACCCTGATATTCTTGGGGTTTTGCACTGTAGTGTTTAAATTCCACACACACTTGAAATTATCCTTTTCAACACTAATTTCCTGAGTTATTGTTGGCTTTGTGGATCCTAATGTACAGTCCACTGTTTTGTTATCATGATGAAAAAAATTTGAATAACTTTTTTCTGATTTCATATTTATGTCCCTTGTATACCTTCTCCTGTGGTTATATTTACTCTTATGATGCTTGTGCTTTCGTCTATCATCCAATAACGGAATTACGGAGTCTAAACTCGTATTACTTTGCTGATTACTGGATAATATTTTCACACAATCTGGACTTCTATCATCTGCCTTTGAAGCACGACCCTCCATTTCTGGCTTGTTTAAAATTATTGTAAAGGATTATTCTGAGCAGAATCAATTTCCATGGACTCGAATATATTACGCTAAACTATGTCGTGATCACAGAAATAATTATTTTCTCGAAACATAAATGAAGGTAGGTTCGCGTTACCTACACGTAACACAAGTATTTATTTGTCTCCACAGAAGAAACCATACCATACGGGTAGAAAATATTATAATTATAACAGAAATATACCTACCTACATAATTGTATTCGCGGCATCAAAAAACAGCTACGATCAAAATAATTAGGTTTGCGAAGTATAAACTTCGTTCTATGTTACGTATATCACATACTTTTTACAATTCATGAAATGTTATAAGACAATTAACCATAACTTACTAAAAGTACTTACATTGCTCAAATAACAAAATACTTAGCTAAGTATGTAACTTTTATGAACCAATCCATTTCCATTTTTTCCCGACACAGCAGAATCAAATTCAGCGCCCGGCTGCTTGCTATTTTTTGATTGGATTGATCGAATGAATGAATCACTTACCATCTTAGATTAGATTCGTTCTTCTGAGCTTACCATACGAACGAATGTGCTTTTTGAATGAGATGGATACATTTTTTGAATTACTACGATAAAGGTTAAAAAGTGACTTTGACAAATTGATAATAGTGTCGAACAAATTAATACATTCTGCTAAGTGACAACTTGAAACAATTTTGACATTGGCATGACGAAAGTGTAGAAACAAGTTTCGGTGCTAACCGGGAGATTTAAAAATATAGGTAAACGTTTAATTGATGCTCTATAATGATCATTTTAATCTACATTGTAACTTTTTAAATAGAATGGGTTTATAATTGCGGTCGTTGTATAAATCATACATAACTAGCTGACCCGCCCGCGGCTTCGCACTCTAATATTCCCATGTTTTCTTAGATAAATAAATAAATAAATAAATATTGCTGGACAATTTTACACAACGATATCTAGCCCCGTGGTAAGCTCGAAGCTTGTGTTACGGGTGCTAGATTTCTGATATACTTAATATAATATACATACATAGATAGATATTTTTTTGTTATACATATACATATAACACCCAGACACCCGGAACAAATATTTGCAGATCATACAAATAGTTGTTCCGAGGCGGGAATCGAACCCGCAACCTCTTGCGTCGCAGGCGGACCTTCGCCCGCTGCGCCACAGAGGTCGTCATTAATTTATTCATTATTTTAATTTAAGCATTATTTTATCGTCATTATTTTAATCTAAGCATGTTCTCTGAACTCTTCATAATTCTTCCCTGAGCTACTACGACTATTTTATTTATTTATTTATTTAATATTAGGAAAACTAACAGCACAATCAATTTAATATATAAAATAACTAGTTACATAAGGCCAATAAAAAGTTTAAAAAGAATTGGAAATAAAGTGGGTGAACCCACGGGCAGGTCAGCTAGTAATATATATGTATATATATATGTATTATAGGTCCTTCTATGCAGGTAAATTGCGCTGTCATTAACATTGCTGTTATACCAACCTACCTGTAAGTACATAGATAGGTAAGTACTTAAGTAGTTATATCAGCTGTAACTCCATTCACTTTCTCTACACGACGAAATCACGAAACAACCAACAAACAGTTCATCATTCAACCATTGCCAGTTTCCATCGCAACTCTCAGTTTCAAATCGTATCAAAACCGGCTGTGTAAATCTGTCCAAAATATCAAGCGGTTTTATTGTGAGGTAATAGTAGTTACTGCGTCCTAATCTGTGATTGCCTTTGCCATGCGTTCAGTCTATCGCGAGTTTCGTGGGTACGTGTCGCTATTTTTATTTCTCATTTTGTTATCGTAATACCTATTCCATTTTCTTATTTATCAATGAATAGTGTAAATATTGATGCGTTAGGAGCGTGGTGATGTTGGTTTTCATTCAAGAATTAGATTATAATTTGTGATTGATTTGTGTTAAAAACGTGTTTTAATGTACCATATGGATTATTATATTGCGCTTATTGGTATCGTATTTAAGTACTTGTACCTACCTACCTAATGTTATACATAGGTACCTACCCAACCTACCTAGAAATAGTTCTATAAATCCTTTTGTAAAGTTGTGTTTTTGGAATGTTTGTTATGTTGCCCATATAACCTGTGTAAGGTCACTTACACAGGTTAACCGTTAGTTTTGCGGCATAATATACCAAGATCCGGTGATAATTTGAGCCGCATTGTTGATTAAAACTTAAAACTTTGATATAATAGATACATATTACCTAAACTTCTTTTACATTACATCTCATCCTATATTATTTATTCCTACGTCACATTTATTGAAGTTCTATTAGGTAAGCCATTTAAGACTTCAAGATTTTTTTAACGTACTTAATGCACTGTTAAAAGTAATAGGTATGTAATTTATGTTGGCAGATAATCTTATCAGTGTTATTAGTTTTATGGTTTGTCGATAATTTTATTGTAAAATATCTACCGTATAATTATGTAGATACATATTTGGGACTAATTATTTCTACTTAAGGTACTTTGGGTTATATGTATTTACCGTGCCCAGGAGTGGGACGTATTGATGATTTTGTTTATTTTAAATATTTTTTATTAAATTACTTATTGTATTTATTGTAGGCGAGATAGGTAACTTTAACTAGCTATAGCTAGGCAATTAACTAATTTATTATCGATTTGTCTGTACTAGTTTTCAATAAATAAATATAAGTAAATAAAATAGATTAAATGAAAAAAAAAATCGAGAAAGTCCTTTGGTTTTATTATGATTTACTTTAAACATTACTTGGCCTAGGTTACAATAAATAATAAATAAGTTGGTAGGTACATTACGCATAACGACGCTGCTGTCCATCTGGTAGATATATGTAATAATAAATCCCATAGTATAAATAAACGACACCCGCGTTAGCGATGGTACAATAAGGCCCGCTCCACACTATACTGTGTAATTAAATGGATATATCTTTTGCAGCCGAAATCGGAAGCAGCAGTGAAGCAGCCTGCTAGCAAGCCAGCTAAAACCGCGTCGGCCTCTGATCTGAACGCTCAGGTAGCCAAGCAAGGAGAGCTGGTTCGCTCGCTGAAGGGCGCTAAGGCGGCGAAGGCTGAGATCGACGCAGCTGTCAAGCTCTTGTTGGAGCTGAAGGCTCAGTTCAAGGCTGCTACTGGACAGGTTTGTTGCACCTCGAGAAGAATGGCAATGTCGCGCTATAAGCACTCAGTTACAGGGTACAACTCCATTGATTTATTGAATCAGACAGAGATAAATCATAAATAAATATTGCTGGGCAATTGATTATTGAATTGAGAGATTCATTGTATAATTCAATCAATCATTTATGTTGATATAAAATAGTGTACAATAAATGTGAATACATGGGCTCCTGATTAGCCGTAGCTGTGTTACAGGAACCTAGGCTCCTCCAAACATGGTTTAGTAATTGGTATGGTAATTATTTCTTCGTCTCGAGTTGTAGAGTTATCCATATCCACACATGCAGGTCGCTTAAACGAACGTAACACGTCTGCTAATAAGCTTCGATCGAATGATTTTAGGCGATACATTGTTTTCCTTAGGTACTCATAATATCTAATTCTAAACACTATTAGTCAATAACGCTGTTCACTTGTGATTACATTTGAAAGCATTTAAAATAAATATAACTGTTTATCATGTTAATCGTACATTTTTTGTTCTGTTTATTCCAGGACTGGTCACCAAACGTGAAAGTAGAAGCGGCACCAGCTTCCAATCAACCGGCTGCAGCTGACAATCAGCTGTACGAGCAAGTAGCTTCGCAAGGCGAGGCAGTACGCGCCTTGAAGGCCGCGAAGGCAGCCAAGCCACAAGTGGACGCGGCTGTCAAACTGTTACTGGAGCTGAAGGGGAAGTACAAGGCGGCAACCGGACAGGTTAGATAGATTCATTGATAAATAATGGCGTTGAAAAAAGTACCTAGCTTTGCAAGGCGAAGCGGTGCGCGAGTAGGATAGATTAGACAATGGATAATTGATAGTTGTGTGGTATAATTGATAGAATAGATCTGTGAGTGGTGGTGATCATACCGAATCAACTTAAACCTTTTTCGTGCTAATGTTTTATCATAATTTTATCTCTATGCGTTTTGTGTAAGATATGTGAGATTTTAAAAACGTTACTCTAATCCTTATCCTAAAGATAAGGTTTTATGAGAGGTTTTCTACTATCTATTAAGAACAAATATTGCTCTAACTTAACTACTCTTACGTCTAAAACTATAACATTTGGTGTTCTTAGTCACGAATTCCTTTTTTGTAGATGAATGTTGATCTAATCACAAATCTGCATAAATTTTCTCTAAACCAGTTTACACCAGGAACTTAGATTGTAAAATGTAATGTTATTTTTATATCATCTTAAAAACATGTTAGCATTTATTATTATGCCCAAGTTGCCACTCTGAAGTATTTTTTAATTTGTCGTGATATACATATGTATTTTCTATTTTCCTTTTATAACCTATTTATATTGGGCTAATCTATGTCACTAGATAGTATGTTGGTATAGAATACTATAGAATTTGCCGAGTCCACTCTGGCTCAAAAATAGTACCTACTTAACATGTGATCTTTTCGCGTGATTTTCGTCAAACTGTCTAAAGGATTTATATATCAGAATACTGCAGCAAGACAGGGCTTAAGACGGTAATATATCCGATTATCCAGACGGCTGTGTCGTTTTCTGAACTGTGCCAACTTAATGCAATTTCAAAGACCAATAGCGCGTTTTATTAGGGAAACTCGTGCGCAGTATTGATTATGTCTTAACCATTGTCATAAAATATAGCCTATATCTCGCTAAAAACCCAACTAACCAAGAACATTTCTTAGGACTGGTCTCCCCAAGCAAAACCAGTTGCCAAAACCGAAGCGAAAGCAGCGGCTCCTAGCGGTCAAACCGCGGAACTGAGCGCTCAGATCGCGAAGCAAGGCGACGAGGTCCGAGCGCTGAAATCAGCTAAGGCAGACAAGGGGACTGTCAACGAAGCTGTGAAACTGTTGCTTGACCTTAAAGCGAAGTATAAGGAGGCTAGTGGACAGGTTAGTTCTTAAACAGCGCCATCTAGCGGTCAAACAGCGAAACTGAGCGCTAACATCGAAGCTAAGGCAGACAATTTGTACTATGAAATTATTGTATCGAAAATATTTCGAATCAAATTGATAAAGGAAATTATTGTTCTTTAGGATTGGAAGCCGGAAGCTGCAGCAACCCCAGCAGCAGCCGCAGAAATTAAACCTGAAGAACGGGTGAGTTACATTTAACAAGTTACAAGCTTTTTTCGCAATTTAAAGGTATGAATGCAATAAGTTATTTGCAACACGTGACAGATTATGTTATCGTTGGCGCTTTATAATGTTCGACGTATTTTCCAACTATTCTGTTCTGTCATTGTTTTATGATAAAAAAATTCGCCAATAAGTTGTCAGAGTTAATCTGCATTGTGAAAACGGCCTTTAACCTAACAAGAATCTAATCCTTGGAGTTTGATCTTACTATTATGCTGCTCTTCTTGAGTTTGTTCTTACTACTGTTTTGCTTTTTGTCTTCCTCCTAACACGTAAGATTTGACTAACAGCAGGTTAGCAGGGGCATAAAGCATGCTCTAGACATGCTACGTAAGCTCGATGCGACCCATCGGCGAAGACCGGGGCAGCCACTGAAGGTATCTTGATGAATGAACTTTGCATGTTCGTATATGCTTAGGACTTTTATATCTCTGAGTAGGCGGATATAGGCAAAACATTAAGTTTGAACGAAACATCGTAAATTGTAATAAAGATATACTCAGGTACAACACGCTTTTGGACTATTTAGTATAGATAGACGGTGAAAAATGGACATAATACTCCAATGCGAGATGTGCAGATCATAGTCTATTAAGAATTTGATTATGCATGTTCTCCTTCTATATTAGTAATGTGATATTTCTACATTAATTAGTGTTTATTGATAGTTTATTCACACACAAAACAATTTCAGATTTCATCTGCATGTTATGAGACGAAATCTTAAATAGACAACTTTCAGAAGCTGTTGTCTTAATTGGTCCCTTTTGTAGTTGTTACTGAATAGTCCAGTCAACATCTCTATTATATACAATACAACACTCCTCTAGTTCCTATAGCTCTTCTATAACTTTATCACTGACGTATAAGTAAACTTCTATAGGAAAATTTCCTGCATGCAAAAAATCAAATGCTTTTGTAGATACGTGTACGACATCTTGAATTAAAATGCTTATTGAACTGTATTTGATTAGATTTTCTGTATAGGTCTCCTCTCCTTTCATTGACGAGAACGATGTCGAAGAGTTTAATCAGGTGTTATCCCTGGACCGAAAGGACGCTCGGCGGAGGGCGAAGAAAGCTAAGGTTCTACTGTAGTCTGTATAATCGTTGTTGCTTGTTTCTACCGCCAAGGTTCTATAGACGTGTCTGTGTTAGTACTAGTGCATGTGTAGGCTTTATTGTTTTAGTTTAGGAAATATGGTTGGATGATTCGGTAAGTCGGATGCGACTTTTTTGCGCCATTCAGAATAATTTCAAGTAGGTAACTGAGTGTCGTATTATTTTGATTAGTTTTTAATACATAAACAATAAACTTTTACGACAAAACGAAAGATATAATATACTTTTAACTACAAGTATCTTCGACCCTGAAATAAGTTAATAATGTATATCAGCCATCATTATTAATTGACACAATATGCAGGGTAACTTACCACCTTGGTTTTTTATCAAGGTTTTATGTCATTGTCAGGTGAGGTGTGCATTTGTTCCTGACCTAATGAAATATTTAGCTTGCAATAGATTTTGTGATCGATATTCCTTGTGTTAGTGTAATTATCTACTTTATAATTCTAAGGTATAGCATACGTGGTGTCTACAAATTGTGTTTTCAGTCTAGTCTCCTAAGGCAATCGTTGACACTGTCTTGTGTCCTACGGCTCAATATTTGCTTTATGGTGGTCGTCGAAGATACGTTTGTGCAACGCCTAAATTATCTTCTTATATTCTTATATCTATTTTTTTTAGAAATAATAGTATCGTCTTTGAGTTGTTTATCACAATCACTATGATCAACTTATTTGAGTTACAAAGAATTATCTTGGTGAATATGATTATTTTTCTTTTGAATTTATTTTTTCCTCGTATGCTATTATGAGGTGTATTTTGTTGATTAGATTGTTCTGTAATGAATGTTACGTAGATTTCTTAAGTTTTGGTTGCGTTTATTATTTTGTTTATAATTCACTCGCTATTATTATATATTTTTAAGGAATTTTTGATGAGCTTTATGATTATTGTATATTTATTTAATTTTTTTTTAGTACCTATATCGTGTAAGTACCTACTTGCCCGGTATCTTTCTAATGCAATACTACATTTACGATTTGACGACCTCTGTGGCGCGAGAAAGGCAGCTCACAGAGAGGAGTGGCGGCGTGTTGATAAGCTTGTCACCAAAAAATAAAACAACTAAATGATGACCACGACCACTCTGCCAAGAGTGATACCGACTAAGAAAAAGATGTTTCTGTCTACCAGCAATATGTATTTATTTATTTGATCGTTTTAATTCCAGTCGGAGGCCCAACGCCTCGCGGACAAGAAGCAAGTCTCGCAGCTGCTGGTGCAGATAGCCGCGCAGGGAGAGAAGGTCCGGAAGATCAAGGCGGAGAAAGCTGAAAAGTCTGTCGTTGATGTCGAGGTGAGTGACTGACAATCCTACTGACGCAGAGTTTATCAATCAATCATAGAACACTTTATTGTTCTTATAAAATAAAAACAACAACTTAATACTATCTAAAAGTTAAAAGTACAATAGGCGGCCTTTCGCTGAGAGCGATCTCTTTTTCTTCTTTATAACATGTGTAACTAACAAACATTACGTCCTTCTTACAATATGTCTGCGACACAGTAAATATATAACTAATACAGTCACCATCACAGCCGGAGGCACTGGTTGACCTGAAGTGCTGTAACCGCGCGCTCCCTAAGCTACCATTATGTAGGTTTTGAGAAAACTTTTATGGTGTCAATAAGCAAGTAGTTACAGAATTACAGCTGGTAATTCTATCTATTAATAATAAAAAAAAAATCTACTAAAATTGCTGGACTAAACGTCCTCTAGCCTTGAACACCCGGTGGACGAGACTGGGTGGTACCACCCTTCATTTCCCATAATATAATTGGATATATTGTAATTTTCAGGTGAAGAACCTATTGAACCTTAAAGCGCAGTACAAAGCCATCACGGGCACCGATTGGACGCCCAGTGCAGCTGCACCCTCCGCGTCTACCAGCAAACCTGCAGCCAACCAGCAACCAGCGGTAACTAATCATCATAATTATTAGCCGTCGGACGTCCACTGCTGGACATAGCCCTCCCTTAATGATATCTGTAGGGACGGATGCAACTTGCATCCACCGTGAACCTAATTTTACCAACTTATTTTACCACGTGGCGGACGTCCGACGCTACGTTTTTCAATCCGTGGTCTCCACTTGAGAAATTTTCGGCCCCATCGGCCATCTGTTCTCCGAGGTATATGGCCTGCCCATTGCCACTTCAAAGAGCTGGATTATGTCCGTGACCCATGTTCCTATACGTATCTCCTCATTTCTGATACGAAACCCCGAGCATAAGAGCATTTGAATTATATTAATTTATGAAGGTTTATTGTAATGGTTATGAGTGAAATGTCGAGCAATAAATTAATCAAATAAATTAATTAAAGGCTTCATCTTCAAACATGAACGGGTCCGGTGACAAGGCCGCGGCGCTGGGCGAGCTGGTCTCCAAGCAAGGGGACCTCGTTCGGGAGCTCAAGACGAAGAAGGCAGACAAGGTAATACAATACACCCGTCATAGGTAACACAATATAACCGTCATAGGTAACACAATATACCCGTCATAGGTTACACAATATACCCGTCATAGGTTACACAATATACACGTCATAGGTAACACAATATACCGTCATAGGTAACACAATGTACTAGACAAGGTATATGTAACACTATGACAAGTCTTAAAACACGAACATGTTTGTGATAAAATATAAAGATTTATTTATTTTTTACCATCATCATTTCGGCCATCAAACATCCACTGCTGGACGAAGGCCTTTAATGATTTCGACGTCCGACGCTACATTTGCCGATCCGTGGTCTTCGATAACTTTTCGGCCCCGTCGGCCATCCGTTCTCCTCACTTTATAGCCAGCCACTTCAGGAGTTAATCCGCGATTTATTTATTTACCTAATAAATATTTTTCTTAACTTTAACTTTCAGGCGGCCATAGACGAAGCGGTTAAGAAACTTCTAGAGCTAAAAGCCGATTATCTATCTGAAACCGGGACTCCATACGCGCCGCCCGCGCCGCCGCGGGACAGCAAGACCAAGGAGGCCAAACCTAAGGAGGCTAAGGAGGCCAAACCCAAAGAGGCCAAGAAGGATAAGCCTAAGGAGAAGAAGGAGCCGAAATCTAAGGAGTCCGTGAGTATTTATAGCAAACCAGTTTACAAAAAATATTTTCAAACAACATCTTCCATGTTCAGAAGTAGTATTGTTATGTAGGTATACATATATAGACCATACAGTCCCACTGTAAAAGAGAGGCCTTTATCCTTATGTTAGTCAATATTTCGTGATATTTTTTGTTTGTTATCTAATCATAAACAGAAAAAGTATATAACATCAGGCAAATAGTTCCATGTTTGTGACAAATCTTGATCAGACTTTCTGTTTTACCACAGAACGCTAACTTTTTCTCATAAATTTTAATCTTTATTTTTTCCAATACCCAGACTCCAAAGCCAGAGAAGGAGGAGGCCACCGGAGGCCTCAAGAAGGTGACTCGTCTAGGCCTGGAGGCCAGCAAGGACACCGACCTTTCTGAGTGGTACTCGCAAGTTATCACCAAATGTAAGTACATTTAATTGTATAAAATTGTTAGATATGGTATCAAAATTAAACTAAGTAGAATATTCCACACGGTGTGGCAACACCGATATCCGGTAATTGTGTCATAGTGTTCTTGTAGGAATGTATGTAAAGTTAAATAAATCTGTTTTTCTATTAATATCAAGCTGTTGTTTGCAATTTATCATCAACAACCCATCAGGTTATCGGCCCAGGATACTCCAAAAACAGAAATTCAGAAGAAACCTGCAAAGAAAAGACATCAATCCGTTTGAGAAATTGCAAGTATTGCAACAAAGTAACCCCAAAGATGGACGCCGCCATGCGTTCAATGAATCACGAAAAGTTTGACGGAAATAACTTTCGGCAGTGGAAATTTCAAGTAAAATGTGCTTTAAAAGCAAAGGGAATAGACATTTACAGAAGAAAACCACAAGGGGATTGCACAGAATGGATGAAAGAAGATGGTATGGCAATGTTTATTATAACCTCTACAATGGACTTGAAACAAATTACATTGATAGAAAACTGTGAAACTGCCATGGAGATTATGTCCAAATTAGAATCCATATATGAACAGAAAAGTGAAATATGTAAAATGATAATTCATGAAAAGTTTTATCAGTACAAGATGTCTTCGGCAGACAGTATTGCTCAACACATCTCAAAAGTTGAAACCCTGGCTATGCAACTTAAAGAAAGTGGTGAATTGATCAGTGACATGGCAATTATTACAAAGATATTGGGAACCTTGCCTTCGAAGTACAGATCTCTGAGACAAGCATGGATGTCATTGGACCCGAGACAACAAACTATTGCTAACCTTACTGCACGTTTGTTGGACGAGGAAGCAAGCTTATTAAGTGAAGAAGAGCAAGAGACAGCTCTCTATGTAGCTAAAAAGGGATGGAAAACAAAGACAAATGAAAATAAACAAGTAGCGAGTGAGAGCAGTACATATCAGAATAAAACATCATCAAGTAAACACAGGTTTGAATGCTATAATTGTGGCAAGAGGGGGCATTTTGCTAGAGAATGTCATGCTCCAAGAAAATCCAAAGATAGAAAACCTCAGAATGAAGGTGCAGATACGGCATTTAATGTGGAAAAGAGTTCATGTGGTGCCGAAGAGAATACTTGGATCCTGGATAGTGGTGCCTCCGCCCATATGACATTTAGAAAGGACTTCTTTTCAGAATTGAAAGAATGTAACCAGAAATCATTGACATTGGGAAATAAACAGTCTGTGGAAGTGACAGGCATTGGAAAAGTTTTGATTAAGAGATATGTCAATGAGCAGTGGGAGACTGGTGTATTGCATGATGTGCTATATGTTCCAAGTTTAGGAAGAAACCTATTTTCTGAAGGTGTAATAATCAGAAAATCATACTCCATAGTGAAGAAGGGTACAAGTGCTTTGATTTATAAAAATAATAAAGTAGTAATGAGTGCTAAAATCAAAGAAAATAATTTATATGAGTTAAATATCAAAACAGTGATATCAGACACTTGTAACTTAGTTCAAAATAATCAAAGTGATATAAAAATGTGGCATGAAAGGTTAGGACATATTAATTTGAAACAAATTAAAAACATGAGTGAAAATAGCGTTGTGAAGGGGCTAAGTATGATTGACAAAGAGGAGAAACCTTTTATTTGTGAAGCATGTGCTTATGGGAAGCAATGCAAGTTCCCATTTCACAAGTCTGAGCGAGGAGAACTACAGCCAGGTGACCTAGTTTATAGCGATGTATGTGGACCTATGAGCATCTCATCTATTCAAGGTATGAGATATTTCCTATTATTCAAAGATGCTGCAACTAGTTACAGGCATGTATATTTTATTAAAAATAAAAGTGATGTCATGGAAGCCTTCAAGAAGTACAATGCTATGATTAAGAATAAATACATGCACAGTGTTAGAATATTACATACTGACAATGGAACAGAGTATGTAAACAAAAGTTTTAAGGAATATTTAGAAAGTGAGGGGATAGTTCATGAACGTACTGCACCATACACACCACAACAGAATGGTCGTGCAGAAAGAGAAAACCGAACCATAATGGAGAGTGCACGTTCCATGTTGTATGCGAGAGATGTATCATTAGAACTATGGGCAGAAGCTGTATTATGTGCTACATACATATTGAATAGAACTTCCTCTACACAAACTCCAAATACAACAGCATATGAGCTGTGGAATGGAATCAAACCTCAATTAGGTCATGTTAAAGTGTTTGGTTGTATTGGTTTTGTTCATGTTCCAGATCAACTGAGAACAAAACTGCAGAAGAAAAGTAAGAAAATGATACTTGTTGGCTATGACAACATCAACTACAGAATGTATGATGCAGAAACAAAGAAGATACACATCTCAAGAAATGTACTTTTTGATGAACATCATATTCCAAGTATAAGGAGAAATATTGCACAGATAAGTATTGTTGATAATGAAGTCATAAATATAGATGAGAATGAAAGACAACAAGATAATACTCTAACTGACAGTCCAACAGCAGAGAGTGAGGAAAGCATGCTGAGTTGTACAGATGTTCACAGCGATGACCCAGACTATGAACCATCTCAGGAATTAGAAGACTCACCAGTGCATACAATCAATTTGAGACCACGAACCAATAGAAACTATGAGGCAAACCTTGTAGAGTTATCGTTACCTCAAACATATGGAGAAGCACGGAATAGTCCACAGAAAGAAGAATGGTCTGAAGGTAATAAAGAAGAGGATATTTTCATAGATATATCAGGTTTATATCAGTTGTGTATATTATCAGCTAAGGATGATTTTGTATTAGAATTAAATAAGTCATTGTATAGTTTACAGCAGGCATTGAGATGCTGGAACAAAACATTCAAAGAATTTTTGTAAAAGTATGGTTTTGTTCAACCGAAGGCTGATAATTGTATTGTATTTAAATAGGGTGTTTTTATGAGACTAAAGTGTTCTTAATAATATATGTTGATAATGCTCTTGTAATATTTTCCAATAGAGAACTTAAGTATAAAGTAGAAATTACAATATTGAAAGTAAGAATTTAATATAAAGGAATTAAAGTTTAATTATGTTGTGGGAATTAAAATAGAATGTATAAGTAACAGTATCTGTATTCATCAGAAAAATTGTGTTAACCAGGTTATAGAAAAGTTTAATATAAGTGAAGAAAATCCTGTTAACACTCAGAGATGTAAATGTTAGTATTTCAAAGAATGAAATTGTTAATTTTCCCTTTAGAGAAGCCATAGGATGTTTACTATTTTTGTGTACTGTATCAAGGTTAGATATTTCATTTGGTGTTAATGTAATAAGTAGATACTAATGTAAACAATCCTAGTTTTCAACATGTAAATGCTGCTTGTGAATGTACTAAAGAAATATTGTGGTTGCAACAATTATTGTCTGATTTAGGAGAAACTTATAAATGTGTAGATTTAAATGTGGATAATCAGAGTGCAATCAAATTAATCCACAACCCTGTTTATCATAAGCGAACCAAGCATATTGATGTAAAGTATTACTTTATTAGAGAAAAGGTTGAATTGGGTTTGGTTAAGATTAATTATGTTCCAAGCAATTGTCAATTAGCTGACATTTTAACCAAAGCCTTGCCAACTCAAAGTTTTGCACATATTAGGGATCAGATTTTGTATGAAGTGGAATAATTTTTGTTTGTTAGAACTTCAAAGTTGTGTTATACCTATGTAGGTACTTAGGTATATGTAGTTTAATTTTAGTGGGAGTGTTAGATATGGTATCAAAATTAAACTAAGTAGAATATTCCACACGGTGTGGCAACACCGATATCCGGTAATTGTGTCATAGTGTTCTTGTAGGAATGTATGTAAAGTTAAATAAATCTGTTTTTCTATTAATATCAAGCTGTTGTTTGCAATTTATCATCAACAACCCATCAAAAATGTCTTTATTTTAGCGTATTGTCGTAGGTGTGTGAATTTTCCAGCAATATTTATTATTTACTAGCTTTCCGCCCGCGGCTTCGCCCGCATTATATTAGATTTTAAAAAAGCAGTAAAAAGTATCCTATGTCCTTCCCCCGGTTCTAAGCTGCCTCCCTGCCAATTTTCAGCCAAATCTATTCAGCCGTTCTCGAGTTATAAGTGATATATGATGTGTTATTTGTTCGTGTAGCGGAAATGATCGACTACTACGACATCTCCGGCTGCTACATCCTGCGGCCCTGGTCCTACAGCATCTGGGACAAGATCCGCGCCTTCCTCACCAAGGAGTTCACCAAGCTGGGCGTCAAGGAGGGGTACTTCCCCATATTCGTCTCTAAGGTACATACTCATAATCGAGGTGCAAGTGCAAATATTCGTCTGTATTGTGTAAATATTTATATCCAAGGTGCAAATATTCGTCTCTATTGTGAAAATATTCATATTCAAGGTGCTAATATTTATATCCAAGCTGCAAATATTCGTCTCTATTGTGCATAAATTCATATCCAAGGTGCTAATATTCATATCCAAGGTGCAAATATTTGTGTCTATTGTGCAAATATTTATATCCAAGGTGCAAATATTCATATCCAAGATGCAAATATTCATATCCAAGATGCAAATATTCGTCTGTATTGTGTAAATATTCATATCCAAGGTGCAAATATTCGTCTCTATTGTGCAAATATTCATATTCAAGGTGCTAATATTTATATCCAAGCTGCAAATATTCGTCTCTTTTGTGCAAATATTCATATTCAAGGTGCAAATAATCATATCCAAGATGCAAATATTTGTCTTCATTGTGCAAATATTCATATCCAAGGAGCAAATATTCATATTCAAGGTGCTAATATGCATCTCTATTGTACAAATATTAATACCCAAGGTGCAAATATTCGTCTCTATTGTGCAATTGTGTGTCTCTATTTATATCCAAAGTGCAAATATTCATATCCAAGAAGCAAATATTCGTCCATTGTGCAAATAGTCATATTCAAGGTGCAAATATTTAAGCTTCGTTGAGTCTTGTGGATCTCAATGTTACTGTATACAAGTTGCCCCGCCCCGCTCCGGGGCTTTCAATATGCGATATGTCAGCGTCCCAGCTCGAAGAGTTCGCATCCTATCTGCACCAATTTTTGGATGCCGGATTTTATTATCAGTATCACGTATTTAATACAATTTCCATCCGCTAGGCGGCGCTAGAGCGCGAGAAGACCCACATCGCCGACTTCGCGCCGGAAGTGGCGTGGGTGACGCACTCGGGCACGTCGGAGCTGGCGGAGCACATCGCCATCCGGCCGACCAGCGAGACCGTCATGTACCCGGCCTACGCGCGCTGGATACAGAGCCACCGCGACCTGCCCTACAAACTGAACCAGTGGAACAACGTCGTGGTGAGTATACTCGTATACAGGGTGTCCCAAAGTTATGGGCCATGGAGGGGAAGTACCTTAAATATCGTAGATAGTGAATTTTGCTCAAAGAAGACTTCATTTTATTTTTAAAAGTAAGTAATTCTGCATTCATAGATTTTCTAAAAATTACTTGCTTTGTCTGGGAATCGAACCGACGTACATGTGGAAAAAAAATTACTCTACTTTTATGATACCAATCGAAAGAATAGCTAAAAAATAATAACTCTGCTTAAGTAACATAGTATTTTAAACGAAAAACATGTTAAAAAACATGAAATATTTTTTTTTGTAAATTAAGGGGTTCCCTTCTTCCTTGTTCCTTTCTTTTAAAAGATCTAATTAATCGATCTTTCTTTTAATCGATTAATAACAGCGGGCAAGGAGCGTCGCAGTTCTGTCAAACGGTGACATTACGCGCCGCCGCAGAATTCTAGGCAGATCTCAGGCATTGTTTGACCGCGCCCTTACAGGCGACACCAACTCTGATCTGCAAAAGATATAAGAAAATTGCCGTGATTGAAAAATAAAAAAAAATGGGTATAATTGTGACGCTATTATTCAACAGTCACAGTATTTTAGATTTTGACACGTGTTGATATAATATCTACAATGATACTACTAGTGCTGCCATCTGCTGTATCTTGTGTGTTCAACTTGTCTCTGAATAAAGTTTAGTTTGTGCCTACGTCTCAGTAAACCCGTGTTTCCTATAACACTTTGTTATTGTATGTTTCCCAGAGGTGGGAGTTCAAGCAGCCGCAGCCGTTCCTGCGCACGCGCGAGTTCCTCTGGCAGGAGGGACACACGGCCTTCCGCTTCAAGGAGGAGGCCGCGGAGGAGGTGCTACAGATACTGGGTAAGCTCTCCGAATGGAACTATTGTTTCACTGTGACAAACCAAAGTGAATGGTGCAGTGGTGCCGGCCTAACACCACTCCATGAATGAATGCATGAATGAATCAATGCATGAATGAATGATCGTTTTCTGTGGGTTAAACCCACTTAGGATTTTTTTTAGGAATGAAAACTTGTTAAACTTTCGCGATTTGTTAACATAATTCTTCCGTTCAGAAGTTATTTTGTGACTACGAGCGACTGCAAAATTTTTGAAACATTGGAGTGGTAAATATAAAATTACGCTATAAACACTTGCGTTTTTTAACGTTACCTACCTAACTAACACTGAAATAACTTTCCAAATCGGCTCAGCGGTTCAAACAAACTCTCTGGAATTATATACCTTAATAAATAAATAACCATCTCTTCAATACAGATTTATACACTGCGGTATACGAAGACTTGCTCGCCATCCCTGTCATCAAGGGACGTAAGACAGAGAAGGAGAAGTTTGCTGGCGGCGACTACACCACCACTGTGGAGGCCTTTGTACCGGCTAGCGGGAGAGGCATTCAGGTACATACTCTAATTATAATAGATAAGAGAAGATGGTCTTTTATTTCCAATAACTTAAATAACTGCCGACCTGCCTCTTATATGTAGATACCAATCATTGAACTAAGAAAAAACCATAATTACTTACTTACTAATATTATAAATGGGAAAGTGTCTATTTGTCAGTCTTTCACGGCAAAACGGAGCAACTAATTGACGTGATTTTTTTGGTAACAGGCTATTTTTTACCGCGGGAAAAAAATATTTTCGCGGGAAAGGGTATAACGCGAGCAAAGCCGCGGGGCGGAAAGCTAGTAGTAAACGTTATTTTTTTGAACAGGGAGCGACAAGCCATCACTTGGGTCAGAACTTCTCTAAGATGTTCGAGGTGGTGTACGACGACCCCGACTCGCACGAGAAGGCCTACGTCTATCAGAACTCTTGGGGACTCACCACCAGAACTATCGGTAAGTTATTACTGAATTATTTATGATTTTTTTTTTTGAATTTTAAAATCCTCTTGGCTGTATCGATGACTCTTATTCGTTCTTATACATGTCATATCTCCTCATTGTAATCCCGTAGGGAAACTACTAGCTTAGTTCTGTCCATGAATCTTTAAGCGATTTAATCCTTCCAGTTACATTCTGCAGTTTTTCCTTCCATCTTCGGGTTGTCTGGAAGAAATTGCTTTAAGCAATAAGACCGCCCATTACTACGTTTTTGTAGTTTTTAAGTTCCTATGTAAATATTCATTATTGGTGTGTGTAATAAAGAATTATCTTATCTATGAACCAGGTGTAATGGTCTTGGTCCACGGCGACGACCGCGGCCTAGTCCTCCCGCCGCGCATCGCCGAGATACAAGCCATAGTGGTGCCCTGCGGCATCACCGCCAACAGCTCCGCCGAGGACCGCGCCAAACTCATAGACTCGTGCAAGGCGCTGGTCGACGAGCTGGTAGCGGCCGGCATCCGCGCTGAGGGGGATTATAGGGATAACTACTCGCCTGGATGGAAGTTCAATCATTGGGAGCTCAAGGTAATGTCATAGTTCAAATATTGGGAGCTCAAGATAACATAATAGTTCCACCATTGACAGCTCAAGGTGTAAAGTTCAATCATTTAAGAACTCAAGGAAGGGATGAATTGCCTATTAAGATAATTGTTATTTGTTCCGGATGGTCTATACATATTTAAAGTTTTATTTATTAAAAAACATAAAATCTTATTATTTAAAAAGTTCAAATATTACATAGACATAGCTTGAACTAGGATTGACCTGGGTCTCAGGCTACAAGCTGTTTTAAAAACTACTCCTTCTAACATAATCATTTTTACATCTAGTAAATATAACTAGTACAAATACATTTATATAAAAAATTAGTACTTCTAACATAATTATAATCAAATAAAAATATCTATATATGTATGTACATTCTATTAAGTGTATGAAAATATCTAGTACCCGTAGCACAAGCTTCGAGTTTACATCGAGGCTAGATATTGCTTTGTGAATTGAGATAACATTACAAGATCACCCTTTTATGTAAAAAAAGTTTCCGTTTCGTCTGTGTGTGTAAAGAGTATTTCTTCCAGGGTGTGCCCATCCGCGTGGAGCTAGGCCCCAAGGACATGTCTCAGGGCGCGGTGGTGGCGGTGCGGCGGCTGACGGGCGACAAGCGCACGTTGCCGCGCGCCGCCGCGCCCTCCGCGCTAAGGGCCTTGCTCGACGACACGCACAACGAAATGTTGGCCAAGTTAGTATACTTTCACTTTATATATTACATATGGTCTAACGGAGGCAAATATCGTGAGGAAACCGACTTATTCAAAAAGGGTATTCTGAAGCATTTAAAGGGTTCGGCAGCACGCAGGTAACATCTCTGATGCTACAGGCTGCGGTAACCGCTCTCCACCAAGTGGGCCGCATGCTTGTCTGCCAACTTGGTAGTATAAAAAAAATGTTCTGAGAATTTGGAAATGTTTGATGGACATGTGTCGTTCACCAACCCGCGTGGCCAGCGTGGTGAATAAAGGCCTAATATCTCTCGTTAAGATGTCCCTGTGTCCCAGCTGTGGGAACGTAAATAGGGATAATCTGACTTATATGTATAAAAAAATTCAAAGATTATATTGGAACGTTTTATAAAGACACATGAATACTGGGAATGTTGAACATCCAGTTGCATTACTTAGCGACCTACTACAAACTAGTATAAATACATATTCCAACTAAGTAAATTAAGATATGAACATAATATATATATTAATCTTTGTTCCTGTCTTAACAGGGCAACGAAAGAGCGCGACGAGCATCTCTCGCAAGTGACCAAATGGGAGGACTTCACGGCCGCGCTCGAGAAGAAACACATCCTGTTGGCGCCCTTCTGCGGAGACATCCCGTGCGAGGACCAGATCAAGAACGACAGTGCACGGTATATATTACTACAAGGACCTATTGTACTACTATAAGGACCTATTGTAACATAACTTGCCAATATTATGCAATATAATGAAATGGTTAAATAAAAATCTGAAATCTAGCGGTGCCCGCGACTCTGTCCGCGTTCAATTATGTTTGTATGGGGGCTACGTGGCGTCTTATCATAACTGGAGCATGAATTTAAATAGTCTATCCTGTGTCACAGACCTCTAAATGTTTACCCACCAAATTTCATCAAATTCGGATCATTGGTTCAAGAGTTGTGGCGGAAAATACAGAAATTACAGAATTATGATTAGTATAGATATCAGAAATTTAGCACCTGAAACACAGGCTTTGAGCTTACTATGGGGCTAGATGTTGCTGTGTGAACTGTCCAGCAATATTTATATAAAATGACATAATGAAACTAAATCCCTTTACAGGACTGAGGATGATGCCTCTGGACCAGCCATGGGAGCCAAGTCTCTCTGTATTCCATTCCAGCCGCCTCGTGAGCTGACAGCGCAAGACCGCTGTATCCACCCAGCATGCAAAAACAAACCTAAACACATAACATTATTTGGTCGTAGCTACTAAGACCCATAACTGTATAATCAGTAGCTGTTTTTAAAAACGGTTGATAAGTTATTATTTAATTTTCTAATTTCCAGTAATGTCAAAGACATTAGTTCCTTTAATTTAAAAATGTTTTTATGCTCTGTGCAATCAGTGGTCAATAGATTTCATGATATCTAGAATCTTGTATACTTACCATAACATAATCATAAGTTTTTTATAGACTTGTGAATCTAAACTTTAATGGACCTATGTTTAAGAGTGTATGTTGTATTTGTATTTAAGCATTTATAAGTACCTAAGTACATGGAATAAAGTTGTCAAATGTTGATTTGGGAACTATGTTTTATTTTTTACTTAAATAAAGAATGTATTGATGTACTGCATTTATTTATTTGTACAACATAACAATTGATGGAATCTTTAATTGTTATTGCTAAATTTTTCTATTTCATTTGTTAACTCTTGTATCCTTCGTTTCTTTGAATTAAGCAAAAGAACAAACTTGTTGTACAGTTCACCTTCAAAAGTTGTTTTCTTATTAACAAACCCTGTTAGCTTTTGTTTACATAACTCAAAATCGATGTTCATTACTTCTAGATCTCGTTCCAGTTTTTCAATGGTTGTTTGTAGTGAACTGTTTCTGTCTAGTAGGAAATCAATAATAATCCTGGGTTCACATGTATGTGGAATCATTTCAACGGCCCCTTGTACTTCTGAGTATCCTTCAAATTTTTTCTTCCACTTCAATACAGCAGATTGGCTTGATTTATCTAAGGTGATCAGATTATTATCACTACCACCTTTTCCCATTAAACAATTCTTTGTGTACATGAAATAGTCTGACTCAGTTTGGTACAATGATTGTAATGTTTTCTGCGCCGTTTCGTTTGAGAAAGTTCCAGACCAACCATTGGCATCATTGTCTCTCATTAGTACTAGTTTGAATAGATCAGTGTTATTTTGTATCCAATCAAGTTTTAGATAATAACCTTCACCGTTTATTTGGATTTTTGATATAGATATATTGGGAGACATTACTGTTTAGCTACTATTTTGATTTGGTCGTAAAGAAGTTATCAGTTGTCCTGTTGGTGTTTACAGTTTCTGGTACACAGAAAATTCTATGTAAGTACTTAATATGTGAAGGTACTTGATATCTGAAGCCATTCAAGCCATTAAATACACATTATAACTATACCCATATTATTATGACTTAGCGCCTTGGATTTGTATTTGTAGAAATTAACATTTGTCAAGAAAACAAAACGATCTGATTTGGATAAAATCACGGATAAAATACAATTTTGTTGGTATTTTTTGAACTATTATAGTTGTTTGTTTTTTTGAGGGTGTTATATTGTATCCAATCAAGTTTTAGATAATAACCTTCACCGTTTATTTGGATTTTTGATATAGATATATTGGGAGATACTTATTACTGTTTAGCTACTATTTTGATTTGGTCGTAAAGAAGTTATCAGTTGTCCTGTCGGTGTTTACAGTTTCTGGTACACAGAAAATTCTATGTACTTAATATGTGAAGGTACTTGATATCTGAAGCCATTCAAGCCATTAAATACACATTATAATTATACCCATATTATTATGACTTAGCGCCTTGGATTTGTTGTTGAAAACAAAACGATCTGATTTGGATAAAATCACGGATAAAATACAATTTTGTTGGTATTTTTTGAACTAATAAAGTTGTTTGTTTTTTTTGAGGTTTTTTTCTTCTTCTTGTATTTTTGGTTTGATTGACGTAATGATGGTTGATAACACTGATAATGTTCAGCTTTTTTTGTTCTGGCCTTTGGGCGCATAGGTAGTTTTTTTTAACAACTCTAATAGGACTAAATGATGAAATTGATGATTAACATTATGTAAGTATTATAAAATTAAATATTAAACATTTTATACAGGATATGCAATTGTAATAGTTATGATATCTATTATAGGACGTTTTAGTATCTGGGAAACTATTCCATGGATAAAGAATGCCTAAGACCATTATCTGTAATTAAAATAATGTGCACGCTGTGGCCCCCTGTAATTAAAAGAACATAAGTTTCGAAGACCTTGTGAATAATGTTTAGAATATAAATCAATGTATCTTTTGTTGGGAGTCCTTAAAATAAATAAATAAATAAATCTTTATAATTGTAGGTTTACTACCTTGGATCTGTTATTTACTGAGAATCTAGATAAGTAGATTGTAGTGCCTAGTATTTACAAAAATCAAAAAGTATAAGTACAAATAACATAAGTAGGTACCTACCTAGGTTTAATTTATCCTTTTACAGAACTATTTATAGCCAAGTTAGCATAATATAAAATAGCGGCAAAAAAACTAATACTTAATGTTAAAAAAAAAAAAAAAACAAGATTGCTGTTGTTGGTAATAAATTAATTTTAGAGTTCTTTAATAAACTGTTAAATAATGGTTTCAAGACCAAAAACGATAATAACTAATTGAACATTTTAAAAGTTAATCAATAAAACGAAGATACGTATTTTTTTCTGACAAAATGTCTTTCTAAGATTGATTAACTCATTTGTTTTAAATTAAATTAGTCATAATTGTTTGTAGGTAAGTACATCATATCTGTGACAGTAGAAATAGGTATACGACAGAAATAATTTTTTTAGAAGTAGAAAGATATACCTACTTATGCTCACCATCATGTTTGAATTAATAGTTTTTCATAACGGTTAATATTTTAACATTAAGTAGGTAGGTAGACATGAAGCTGAATTTTATTTTTAACGTGTGTGTGTGTGTATCCAACATAACGAATCTTTAATACCTACTCCTACTGATATTTTACTTAACACTATGTGCCAAGTCCTGTGTGCATTTAAGATTTTTCGTAGATATCTACGGCTGACTCATGAAGCTTTCCTGCAAGCTGAAGAACGAACATAAGAATCAATTTTGTTTCTTTGAATATTGATTAGGTTCAAAAATTTGCTACATAGTGCTTTCTCCATTTCAATTTTTAGGTTTAAAAATTCTTCCGTATCTTTTAAGCACTTTTGATAGTCGTCTTTTACAGATTTGAACTTTTGCTTTAGTACATTGGCTTTTTTGTTTAATCTATTGTTAATGATCATGAGTATTTCAACGAGATCTGGCCGTGTTTTCTTGGGTGCAGTAACTAATTCAACTGGCAGGAAGCCTTCAATGATAACAATGTCTTTTGACTTACGTTTCCAATAAAAAAAGTCATTTTTCATCTCATATTCATAGTTATCTTTGTATTCAGATAGACAACTCCTGATACTATCGAAATATGCTTCTTCGGTCATAAGTAGATTTTTGCTGAAGCTCGTCAGACGGCTTGGTGTAAACGTTCCTTTCCAAAGCTTTTCTTTTCCAAAAATATATAGCTCAAAGGAATGTTTTTGCCACCCTATCAGCAAATGACATTTTTCGCCAAGAAGTTGTATTTTAGTAACTGTGATTGCTTCTTCTGAATCCATCATTGAATACTTAGGTACGTATCAATCCCCACTTATATTTAATTTCCATTAAAGTACGTTATTAAACATGTTTGTGTTTACATATCGTTCGTAACCTTATTCAGCAAATATAATAATACCTACATAGTTAGAAGAAGCCATTTTCCGCTATCTAATATAGTAGGATATGCTAATTGGCTTTCTTATTTCATGGCACAAAAATATCACATTTTTCCTATCTTCTAAATATTTGGATAAATGTTGCAAATAATATTCTGTCCAGTTTAATGACATATTTACCGTCACACACATCCTTAGATCATTTTTATGGATAGGTACGATTCTATTAACTCCTCCTTGATATTTTTTTATGATTAGGTATATACCTATGTTATGTAATATATTTTATATGTTATATTTTCTCACCTTATCGCTTTCTTTATAACGTTTTAAAAATACTTAACCGTAATGCGAACAATTTTTGAAATTATAGTAGTGAGTCGCTAAACTACTCACTAATGTACAGAAATCGTTACTAACTTTTATATTAACCTAATTTTGCTGCAATTCAAGGTAATGTCTTGTACCTTTAACAGTATTTGTTATAAGCCACTGGTTAGTGCTTGGTGCTTGCTAACTTAGGTACTAAGTAAAGTGGCAGTTTGTATCGGATTGTGTGCTTTAAATTGCGACAAGTCAAATCGCACTTGGACACTGGCAAAATTGATCTAATCAAAAACAACAAGCCATTAACAAAGAAGAAGAAGAAGTGTCTATGTCATAGTCTACTATTGTGGTAAAGTTGAAAAGTTGTAAACATAACCTTAAATCTTTATTTTGTATTTTAGTATCTCTCGCCTAATTTAAAAAATATATATTTTTTCCTAAACTGTAAAGAAAATGAGCAGCAGTGAAGATGAAGACAACTTGCCAACCGTACAAGACGAGCACGACGAGGAAAGGGTATGTTAGTAAATAAGGTCACACAGAGTTACTTGATAACTTGGTATCCAATATTTTTTCTTTCATTTTAAACACACTTTATTATTTATTTTTTGATCGTATTTAACAGATCACAGTGCTTACCGCACCTTGAAGATTTACCTACTATTCTATAAATTTATGTGCTCTTTTACGAAGCTCATTTAATAAATGTAATAAAACGTTTTTATGGTTGTTATAATGATAATGATTAATAAAATCATTTAGGTGTTGAAGTTTTATTATTAATTTATTAATGATTCTCACTGTCTTAATTTATTTTGCAGCAAACAATTCGTTCCCAGCTGTCTACACTCTCATTTGAAGAATTACAAAAGTTGAAAGAAAAGGTTGGAGCTAAGGTATACAAAGAGGCATTGTTTGGCACAAACACAAAGAAAAATGAAGCGCCAAAAACATTCAAAAGAGAAAATAAGAATAGGCCAAGAGAAATGAGCTCTAAAAGACCAGTCCCGATGATCCCAAAACAATCAATTACCAAGAAGAAAGAAATTAGAGATCCTAGGTAAGTAGCTTAGTTTAATTAAATAGATATACTTACAAACATTATGGTAAAACTACTTTTCTTGCCATTTTTTTATTGCTGGACTATTCACTTTCCTTGTGATAAGCTAAAAGCTTGTGTTACTGGTGCTAAATTTCTGATATTCTTAATATAATAAACATAATACATATATGAAGATCGATTTTTATTATACATAAACAACACCCAGAGACTTGAAACAAATATCTAAGTTAAATGATGTAAATAATGTAAACTTTTTAGTAATATTATGATTTATGACTAATATTATTATAAGAGTTTAAGTTTGATTATATTAGCTTAAAAGTTTAAAGGTACTTAATTTAAGTACTTTTAAAATTAAGATGTCTTTTCTTAAAAAAATCTATAAGTATTGGCAAAGTTGTGATATCCTCTTATCATCTTTTTGTTTCAAGATTTGACCCACTCTGTGGAGAATTTGACAAAAAACAATTCTCAGAAAACTACAATTTCCTGTCTGATGTGCGAATGAAAGATATTAAAGCAATAAGATCAGAGCTCAAAGAAACCACAGATCCTGAAAAGCAAGTGAAGCTCCGGAGACTTTTGCAACGGCTGAACGACCAGCACAAGGAGGCCAGAAAGAGCAAGGTTGAGAAAGAACAGAGACAGATAGAGAAGCAACAGATTGAACAGAATTATAGGGAAGGAAAGCAGCCACACTTTAGGAATAAATGTAAGTTTAATATAAGTGTAACCACATCATAGCAATCCATATTACATCCCATCAACCATTATCCACCAGAAGAACAAGCACATTAATCTTTTGTACTGAACCAACTTACATTATGATTAAACATCCCAGAACAATCGGAACAAATATCTGCATATAATACTAATTATATGTCCCAAAGGCAGGAACCCAACCTCTTGTCTTGTGTGACATTCGCCCCCTGCGCCACAGGGGTTTGTAATCGTCAATATATAATTATGACGCTGAACTGCCCACGGCTTTGCCCACTTTCTACAGTTTCCTCACCTTTTATTATAAACCTTTGGGACTACAAGTATTAAATTAAATCGGCACAGCTGTTTTCGAGCTTTAACGAGACTAATAAACAGCAATTCACTTTTATTTATATAGCCTTAAATAGTAACCAAGTTTTATATTATTTATGTGTCAATTTATTTTCCAGCTGAAATGAAAGTAGAGGCGTTGGTGAAACAGTACGAGGACTTGAAGAAAGAGGGCGCCGGCCGAGTGCAGAGACATCTCAAACGGCGCCAGCAGAAGATCAAGAAGAAATCATTCAAGGCGCCCACAGGACCTGAATAGTGTATGTGAATATGTATTTAACTTTTGTAATATAAATGGGAAAAGTATGATGTCTTTTTATGATGGGAGTGGGTGTGGTAATTAATCAATCAATCAAAAACACTTCATGGTACACCACATAAACAAGTCAAACATTAAACTTAAATAAATATAGTTCAATGTTTTATCGTAACCCAGACATTTTGAATATATTTGTTTGTTTATCGTTGAAGAGCGTTCTTTTCCAGGCCTTTGGAAGGATAGAGAAGATGATTTTGAATTAGGATAACAAAACAAAAATTCCATAAACAATTATTCAAAAGTAAAATTTATGTGTTATTAGATAAAGGAAATTCCTTAACTCGTGTATTAAAGTCACCTTACGATTAAGCCTTATACTCTCCGGTATGGCATTCCACAGCCTTCCAAATTAAAACAAAATAAATAATTTAAATAACTTTACTCATAAATAACATAATCGTTTAGCAAGCGATCAACCACGGTGTTCTAGTGTAGTAGATGTGCATCGTCAGGGCGCCCGGGCTACCGGCCAACTCGTACACGCACTCGGGGCCATTCGGAACGATCATCTGGAAATAACATTATTTTATTTACTGATTTAGATATCCAATTTTATATAAGTCTTTAACGGATGGCCGATGAGGCCGAAAAGTTAAACTAAATATGATCTTTTCGCAAATCCACTGAAGAGATTTTCATGAAACCTCACAATAATATGACCTACATTTTTACAATAATGTAATGGATTTTGATAAAATAATTCATTATAACGCTGGTAAATCTTTTGAACTCTAGGGTGCCCTAGGGTATATAGAAAAGTAAAAATATCTCATGGGCATAGTAGCCAGGGATGTATTGTTCTCTTTGTCACACACATAAGACACCTCGGGAACCAGGTATATATTCTTTTCTTTGTCGCACGTATATGCTACTCACAGGGCACGCTAGTAGATAAGAAAGAAAGAAGAAAGAGTCCAGGGTGCCCACAGGCAGGAAGATAAAGTTGGAGTAACCAGCGATAGGTATTGCTCTCCTTGTCGCACGTATAGACTTGGACGGAACCCACGCCACTTGTTCTAATATACCTCAACGTTTTCGCGTTCAGGCCTCTCAAACCAGTCCGGGCTGCCCACAGGCAGGGAGATGAAGTTGGAGTACCCGGTGGCGACCAGCTCGCCGTCCATCGTCATCGGGAACCAGGTGTACAGGTTCTCGTCGGTGCACTCCGTCGACGTCGACATGTTGTAGTAGTAGTGTTGACCTGGGGACGAAATATAATTAGATACAAGGTTTCGAGTATCAACAATTTAGAATCTAAATTGTAATTGAAAAAAAATGTAGAATCTAGGTAAATTTTAGATTCTACATTTTTTTCACGAGTGTCTCGTGGTCCCCCCAAGATGTTCCCCTGGGACGACGACAAGGAATTTGCCATTTACTCGTTGTCCCCCCTACTCACACTTGACCAGAAATTAAGCAATGAGGTATGTAACTGGCTCAATAGATACTCTTAGTTATCGGCTTAGATACTTTTTACGGCCTCCTAGTTACTGGTCATATTGTTGAGGGCAATGATTAAATGATATTTGATGAACTGGTTGTGTTGCTACTGTTGATTTTTTTGTGTAATTTGTTATTTAAAGCGCTGGCGACTGGCAAACTGCTCTAGACAAAGAGTGCTAAACGATGAAAAATAAATTAATATAGCTGGACAATTCACATAGCTAGCCCCGTTAGCTCGATGTTGGTGTTAGGGGTGCTAGATATCTGATATTCATAATATACAACATAGATATTTTATTATACAAATATACCACCCCAGACTTGGAACAAATATTTGCAGATCATAAAAAATTTCCGAGACGGGATTCGTACCCGCAACTTCTTGTGTCGCAGGCGGACCTTATCCCGCTGCGTCACAGAGTTCGTCAAATTGTCATCAATGAAGATGCATTTTTGAAACTGACCCATCCAAGGTATGCAGGCTTGCTCAGTGAAGAGTCCTTCCTCCAGAATCTGCGCCTCATTGGTGATCTTCTGCAGCTCTCGGTCGGTGCCGGTCAACCAGACTGCCTTCTCTTGTAGAACTTGAGTGGGGTCGCGCAGCTCTAGACGCTCTTCTTTACTCTTCTGCAGATATTCTGGAATGTTCGAGACGTTACCATGGTGAAAGGGTAATTTACCACGGATATTGACAGTACATTAGAAATGTTAGTCTGCTAAAACGACCAGAAACAACTGTATTTATAATCTAAACTAAAAGAAAGCTGAAGAGTTTGTTTGAACGCGCAAATCTCAGGAACCCGATTTGAAAAATTGTCAGGTTTGGATTGTTCATTTCTCGAGAAAGGCAAGCAAGCGAAGCTTACGGCAGGTCGGCTAGAACTTACATATAGGTACTTAATTACCTAATGATGATTAATTATAATTTTGAATTTAAAGTAACTCCAACTGCAGATATATCATATTCTTTCCATTTCAAAAATAAATTTAATACCTTACCTTCTGAGACAAAGTATTGCTGGGTACACCAGAAATTGACGCACTTATCGTCGAGAACGGTATTCCATGTCTGGTACCCGCGCTTCCTCCAATCACTGTCGCTCACGTTGGAAGCTGATTCTGGGATCTGGAAATATAACATGATGGACAACACGTATGGGCTCAGGTCTCCCCAGTAGAACTCGTTGTACGGCTTGGAAAAAACGAAATTAGTGAGCTTATGTATCAAAAAGAAGAAGTACCTATACCTACTTGTACAGATCTGGAGTCCAGGAAACTGTGACATAACAAGAGGCACCTCGAAATGTAGTTAAGAAAAAACACATCTAACTACGCGGAGAGGATTGGGTCTATTCTTGACACAGATTCGTTTCCAAGTAGATATATTATAGGTACTTATTTAGTATAAGTTTGTATAGAGATTAAATAGTTGGTTTCTATACAAATTGCCAGTCTCTTAACCAAATGTTTCTTTGGGTTAAACGATTTGTGACAACAGAACTGTAAACTGTAAAAGGGATACATAGAGGTACTTTAAAAATAGCTAGTGTTTCAATGACACAAATATACTTACACAGATCTGTAGCCCAGCTACGTCCTTAAGGTCATCATACAACGCACAGAGGATCTTCTCCGTGGAGCAGTACAAGGTGAGCTGGGGCAGATGCGGCTTCGGCGAGCGGGGGCGGTGCGCGCGCTTCCAGCCCTCCTCTGCGGCCTGCGCCACCGTGCGAGGGATGTTGAAGAAGTAGTCGGTGCCGTCGTCCGGAGACGTTCCCACATCGAACCTAACTGGTTAAATATATAACTTTTTAAACTATCTTGGTCTTTAACAATAAAACACGATATGGATAACAATCACAAATCAATCACTCCGTTAAGATTAACCCTCAAGTTAATCTTAACGGAGTGATATTATATACCAAGATTGGTATAGGAAACGATTGAGATGAATAAATACATAAAGTTTTGTTTTTATGTTAATTTAATAATGGGACTTTGAGTCATTAATTGACTATGCCAGTCCCGAAATACAGGAAGTTCGATTGAGAAGATTTCCAATTGTCGGAACGTGGACACGTGTGGTGGAGTTATATAAAAATCGTAAAAGTGTAGTGTCGGTCGCCCGGTAACCTACCTAGCCTAGTACATTGGTTTGTTAGGTTAGGTACCCAGTTTCATGAATATCAAGGACTGAATAGCCAACACGTTTAATATTACTCACCTCGTAATCCGGGTTCCAGCGATCCTAGAAATTAAACAACAGATTAATTATGATAAGATTAAAACGTGTAAACTTGAGCATATCCTCTATTGGACGTCTATTGCTGAACACAGGCCTAACTTAACACATTCAGTGCCCATGTTAGGCGGTGCAGCCCAGCGGGCTCCGCCGTGCGCCACATTGTGATGTAGATACGATTGTGTGTCATGGGCGCAGATAGTTTTAGCATTAGTGTATAGAGATTACCAGTTCTATCGGAAGCAGGTTGCATCAACCGTGAACCAGCAGCAATCACTATTTTATTGGTGTAAGTCAGCTGCATTTGCCTTCATCAAGCATGTAGAATATTATTAATACCTTTACTAATATACAGATTTTTTTATTAGCCTAAGCTGTCCCACTGCTGGGCAACGGTATCCCTCAATTTTAACTATATAGGGCTATCAGAAGTCGAGTAGGTCGTCTCGCCAGCGCTTTCGTGGCCGACCTCTTCTGTCGGACTGTTGTGGCAAATACCCACCTTTCTTTATGCATACGACGGACGTATCCAGCCCATCGTCATTTACACACATCGGCTGTCGATACACAGCAAAATCTATCTTCTTCTCTTATATATCTTTATTATATAAAAGAAAGTCGTGTTAGTTACACCATTTATAACTCGGGAACAGCTGAATCGATTTGGCTGAAACTTGGTGGGGAGGCAGCTTAGAACCGGGAGAAGGACATAGGATACTTTTTACCGCGGGAAAATCTAATAGAATGCGGGCGAAGCCGCGGGCGGAAAGCTAGTTTCATATAAAAGAAAGTCGTGTTAGTTACACTATTTTATAACTCAAGAACGGCTGAATCGATTGAGCTGAAAATTAGTGGATATGAAGCTTAGAAACAGTCCTACTCGGGCATAGGATACAGCGATTATTAGGTACATCGGGAAAATATTATAACGCGGGCGAAGCCGCGAGGTGTAAGGCTAGTTATAAAGATATTCAAAAGCTCCCTACCTTCGACCACTGCGGCAAACACGGCGAGAGCCGCTACAACGATCATCTTCGAAGTCATCCTCTCACTTAACTGGAAGTAAACGTACAAAACAATTCTATTTATTAAAAGATAATCCTTAATTACGCATCTTATCGTGATTAAAAGTGGCCTGATAGTTTAGGAAACACCTGCCTTAGCTCAGAGTTTGATAAAACTAACTGAACTTTGCCCTTATGCTTAGAATGGTCGAAAACTAGTGGGAATAATAAAATGTTTTTAATTTAGGTACTTGACCACAACTCGAAACTGTATCGGTGACTGGTATTCGGTGTTTGTTTTTAGGCAAAAATAGAAATGGAAACCTGTTTGAGCTGTGAGAAAATCGCGAGTTTAGCTTTATTTTTTTATAAAATCCTTGGTCCTTGAGTCCTTTCTATGAATTCTATTCGATCTTAGGTACCATGGGGCTAGATATTGCTGTATCAATTGTCCAGCAATATTTATTTATTTAATGTGGGAAAAGGGCAGAGAGATGATTATGTACCTATGATAAGAATAACCAACTTTCAATTAAACTTGACAATAGCACGCAGAAAGTTGTCGCAAATATGTTTTATGTCGACACATCTTATCCCGTCAATACCAGAAGATTTGTTAGATTTAAGATTTTTGATTATTTTTGATATGTTCTCGGTTGAGGCCTTTTTAAAATATATTGATTTATTTAATGGGAAAGTATATTCAGATTCACAAAGTAAATTTTTAGAACATTTAGGTATTATTTTCTTAACACTATTACTGAATTCAATAGCAAAGTTATTTGCAATTGTTTTTATTGATATTTTGGTTTTATTAAATGCACGTAGAATAGCCTCATCAACGGAGTTTGCTGTGCGCCCTGTTAAAGTGTTCAGAATTTTCCACAATGACCTTAAGTTCATTTTATTAGAATTTATTAAGTTTATAAAATAATTATTTCGAGTTGTTTCAATTAATTTTCTTGTTTTATTCCTGATTTTATTATATTCTAGTCTTAATATTTTATTCGAGATATCATTTTTCCAATTACTATATAAAGTATCTTTCAAAACGCACATTTTATTTATTTTAAAGTTAATCCACGGTGAAATGTTTCTTACGCTTCGATTTTTAATAGTTTTTGTACACTGAGACTTATCGTAGCATTCAATAAATTTGTTTTTTATTACGCTGTAGATAGTATCAGGGCAAGTTAAGTTGTCTATCTCGCTCCAACTTGTAGACCTTAGCAGGCATTTCACCTTGGCGTTATCGGTGTAATAAGTGCATTTAATATTATTAGGTGAGTGTGTAGGTATAAACCCCATTAGAGACATGATAATCAAGCGATGATCGGCCAGTACCGTGCCTACCGCACCCGTGTAAACTTCTAATATTCGTGATCGGATAAAGATGTGATCTATACAGCTACGCGTAATTTTATCACCCAGGCTTTCTATTCGTGTGTAGTCTGAAATTGCGCTAGTTAGACCAAAATTAGACAATGTACTCGTGTAATAATCAGTGATGTTATTTTTGATTTTTAAGTTAATGTTTATATCTCCTATCAGATAGGCATCATGCTTGGAATCTATGTGCGTTGTGAGAAGGGATTCTAGTTCAGTGATAAATAGGTATTTACTATCTCCCGGCGGCCTATATAGTGCAATAAGATAAGCTGTATAGTTTTGGTAGGTGAGTTTTCCTACTATAGATTCACAATGTTGAAGTGAAGTGGTTATTGTTGTAAACGTATGGGTGTTTTTGATGTAAACTAGCACTCCACCACCTTTCCTGTTCTTACGCAGATTTTGGTAAGTTGTATAACCGTTAATATTGTACATAGAGACTACACATTGACTAATATTTACTTCTGTTAGTATTAAAACGTCAATATTATATTTAGCTGAGCTGAGTAATTGAGTTATATAACAAAAATTCTTTTTAATTGACCTAATGTTTGTATGTACTATGTTAAATCTACTTTTATGTTGTATGGGTAGTTGGTTACAAAAATCATTATAATTAACGCAGTCTAATATCTCTTGGTGATCTTGAGTTTGAGTTAGTGAGACTGATTTTGAAGACTTCTACCGCTGCTGCGAAGGTCCGCTGATCCTGGGGGATTCTTTGCACATTCTTTCGATATCAGCCAGGCACCGAATCACTTCTATTTTTGTGTTATCATCTCTACGAATCAGCACCTTGCAGTCTTGAGACCAAACATACTTATAAGTAGGTCTCAGCTTTTGCTGCGCCTGCCATAGCAGGGTCTTGTTACTTTTAGTCAGTGCTCGGCGCACAGAAACTTTATATGGGACGTTTGGTACGACTAGGTTTCGTGAGGCGCGAACCCACCTACCTGCAGATTCAGGAGAATTCATCTCTAAAAGTATAATTCCGTCGTTTCCGTTGCGTCCTGGGATCCTTTTTACACTTGTCACATCCTTTTTGTTGACTTGTATTTGTTCTGCCAGCTTCGATGAGATCTCGTTAAGGTTTTCATTTAGTTCTTTAGGAATTCCGACCACCTCTAAAACGTTCTCAAGACGTTGTTGCTCAACGTAATTAACTTGCTGTTTCAAGCCGCTTATCTCCAATTCAAGGTGCGAGTTTTCGTTTTTTAGATATGTATACTTCTTTTCAAGATCCAAAATACGCTTGTTCTGTGATTCTACAGTGTTTGTTAGGTCATCGATTTTATCACAACAAAAACTTAATTGTGTTTGAACGGGCAAGAGCTCCTTTTTCAGAACTTTTTTCATCTCCGATACGATTTCCTTGAGGAATTTTTGACAGTCCAGGTTCTCCGGGATATTACTGGGTACAATAACGTCATCGTCTTCCTCGTCATCTGGGATAATGAATGACGACTTCCGTGTTGTTGAGTTTTCTCGGCACTCATTACATATCCATTCGAAGGTATCTGATTCACGGATGACCGCTAATTGCTTAGCGGTCAAACCAGAGCAGACTGGGCTGGCATGAACCGTCTTACCACAGTTTCTGCATTCAACACCAGGCAACTTCTTGGTCAAGGCTTTGGTGCAGACGTCGCATTTTGTCATTTTGACGCACTTTTACACAACTACAACTACAAAAACTACGAGTACACAACACAGCAACCGACGCGTAGGGTAGCGCGTGAGCGAGTCTACACAGCAACCGACGCGTAGGGTAGCGCGTGAGCGTAATAAAGTATGGTTTACAAAGTTTTCAATAGGAAGTTACCTATTACCCTCTAAAATTTTGAATGGTTTTTCCATAATGCGGATGTGTAACGCATGTACGTAATAATAAGTAACCTTAGCCTTGAAATATTTTTTAACGTTACGGTATCTTAATTTAATTTTTTAATTCCGACATCTTTATCTTATTCCCCGTGGATTAAAATACAATCGTTTATTATTCTTACTCATTAAATGTAGTTGTCATACAAAACACTTGTTTTTACCTTGTATTTTGCATTTATCAATTACCATGGTAGATAATTGGATAAATTCTTATTAATAAGGAACCTACATATAAGTAATTATGTTAAAAAATCAATTGTCTTATCAGATATGGTACCAATGAATGAAGCTAGTACCTATACTGTGTTGCATAATGTGTTACAATGAATTGAATTTCCCGTGAAAACAGTTGTAATAAGTACTGGTTTGACTGTGTTAATCCGATATAATACCCTTATTTTGTAAAGTTTGTGTGTACCTACATGTACAAAGCTTCGTTAGATTTCTTTGCAATGGCAGTAAGTTTGAACGTTTGTTTTGTTTTGTGTAACATACACCTTATGTGTTCCTTACCTTATGTTGTGATGTTAAAAAGCTAACTAAGTAGTGTAGTTTAGAAAACTGAGAGGAAAGCCTGTGTCCAGTTCTAGACGCTTTACGTCTGAACTAATAATGGTAGTAAATTAGCATGCATTGAAATAATGTCTGTAAATATTATATTTTTGTATATGCAAATGTAAAACGAAGTATGCGTTGATATTATTTATTTGTCAAGCAATCGCGTAGCGTCGTAGCTACCGTGCTACGGCGCTACGCTAACCACTATGACGTAGAGGGCTACAGAGGCTACGACACTGAGTTTGATATTCTTAGGTTTTAGACTAATTAGGTAGATAAGTAACTAAAATCGGATATAGTCAATAATCTATCGGATATAGTCTTTTTAACACGCTCACTGCGTTATGGGATCAAATTAGCCCATGCGTAACTTTCCGCTGGTGCGGCAGTCAAAATCGCGTTCTTTCACCCTGTGCGGGGGGTGACAATATTGACATTTCTATGAGTACAACAGAGACAAATATATCGAAATTCTTATCTTTTGAAGCCTTGCTTAATGGCGTAGGAAATATCATATGGGATTGCTTCGATCCCATACGCACTAGATAGAAATGATTCACGTTCAGTGCGAAGTGGGTTCAGAACGGCCCCAAAAATTGTAGGCCCCATAGCCGCACTGAGTGAGGGTCGGGCGGCGCGGGCGCCGCGTAGTGACGTGATGAAGTTTCGATACGGACGGACGCTGCTAGCCAGTGCGCCCGCATTTTTACAAAATATAGGTGAACCCCATCTATTGTTACTGTCAATCTTATTTTTTGACATTGCAATAGATGGAGGGCAAATTTGAACATTTTCCAAAATTTTTATGCTGTTATCAGAGGCAGTTCTGGTTGAAAATATGCTCTGAAAAAAAATCTATGTTTTCATTGTTTCACCTCATCCGATCCACTTGACGAATCTTTATCGCATAATATAAGTCTCTTTTTACAACGCTTATGATAAGACCATAATTAAAAACAAATCAAATAAATTTATCGTGACTGCAATTTTGTTTTAATCCCATCCCTAGTTGAGACACAAATTGAACTTTTTTTCAGTGCGATATGAGGCATAATTGATGGCATATATATTTTTTTAATTTATTAAGTACCGAAATGTCATAACTCCGGGCGAAGCTAGTTTAAAGTTAAACATATATTTAAGTCTATAATGGTAAAGTTTCAAGCCAATATTGCCGTTTCTGAGCTAAATACAAGGTATTTTTAGAGACTATATTTTATGAGGCCGAAAAGGCCTCAAACGCACTGCAAAAAAGTTCAATCTTGGGTCGAAAAGACCACATACGCACTGGCTGAAAGTCTACGAAAAATGGTGCCGCAGTGAGCGTGATGGTATGAAGAAAGATACGAATAGCCCCCTGTATATTATGAGCTCCTTGAAGTGGCAATGACTTTACTAAAATGTGAGGTGCCTATCTAAGCTGTATCTTTAATATCATGTAACCTAACTTTTTTTTTGTTGTTAAACATATTTTTATAATTTATGCAATAAGGCGTTTGCAAAATTATCACGGTTTTGTGGAGGGGAGTTCATTTTTAGAATGGATTATCTCTACATATAATTCGTAAAAGTTTGTAAATCGGCAAATTAAATTAAAATAAATTAAATTATGTTTAATCGGTAACTCGCTAAGGTAAGGTACAATTACCAACGAGTTTGGTAATACATATATTAGATTAATACTTTACCATTCGTAAACATAAATATACATACATATACGCAAAAGAGCATAACCTCCATTTTCGCTTGAATAAAAAGGTGAAAAGAAAATACAGCTTAATTAAAAACCGTTATATTAAAAACTTTATTATCGAGGGTTGGATAACCCGCACTTTGCCAGCGCGGTGTATTAAAGCCTAATCTCTCGGCAAGAGAGAATCCGGTGTCCCAGCATTGTAACATAAATAGAGGTGTTTCAGCAGTTTAGAGTTAGTCGCAGTCGATCTCCCACGGAGTCCTGGTGTAATAGATGTGCATCGTGAGCGCGCCCGGAGACCAGGCCAGGTCCCAGAAGCAGTCGGAGCCGTCTGGCACAATTAGGTACTGAAAAATAAATAATCGTAAGTATATAAATATTGCTGGCAATTCAAACAGTAACAGTAATTTGAAGAATCTTGTTTTACAAATTGTGGTATAAGTATATTTTATTTTATTTTAAATTTTTTGGGAAACTTACAGCTAGTACATACATAAATAAAACCGTGAACAATAAAACATATTCCGTGTTATAATAAAATATTGCAAGATGAAGAAATATCTGCAGATCGTATAAAATACTACTGGTTACGGAACAATAGCAAGAAACTCACAAAAGTTACACAAAACTTGACTAATAACTGTTTGACGTAGACATTATATGGCTGCATGTCTATAAACAAAAAATAAAAATAAAAAACATCTTGAAAAGAGACAGGGCTTAGGCACCTTAGTGATGCGGTAGCACGGTTTACATCCTCAGATATACTGAAACAGATTTGTAAAAAAAAAGGGTCTTCCTCCGCTACATCAAGGAGTTGGGCTGGTTAGAGCCGAGTTAGGCAAGGGGACAATGCACAATACACTCCACAGCGAGTCCTCAGTGCAGATCTTAGTTTCCCCACAGCTACTTAGAATTAATTTGAATAATAAATGGTAACCTTAAATATATGGAATTAAGTGGTCCAAAATAAAGCGTAGGTTGTTGTACCTTGACAGCCAGCCAGGGCGGCCTCTCGAACCAGTCAGGGGAGCCCGTGGGCAGGCTCCCGAAGGTCATGAAGCCCGTGGCCACCAGCTCGCCGTCGTCCACCATCGGGAACCAGGACAATATCTTCTCCGGTTCGCAAGTCAGCGACTCGGACATGTTGTAGTAGTAGTGGGTACCTGTAAACAATTAATAGTTCAATATATAGTTGTACAGTAGGTATTCAAAAAGATACAATTATCTTTATAAAAGAAAGTAGTGTTAGTTAAACCATTTATAACTCAAGAACAGCGGCTGAATCGATTAGGCAGAAACTTGGTGGGTATGCAGCTAAGAACCAGGAGAAGGGCATAGGATACGCTTTTACACCGGGAACATATTGTGAAGCGGGTGAAGCCACGGGTCGGAAAGCTTGTTTTTATTATAAATAAAAATATATAAATACGTAGGTTGTCCAGCTGTAATGATTTAGTGCTTTTCTACAAGGTGCTATTCCATGTTTCGAAATGCATAGTCGCACCAAATCTTGACCTAGTTGATATTCACGGATAAAGTAATACGCGGACAAAGTACCTATGTGCAGCATATCCCGATTAATGCCGGTAGACTCTTCCTAGGTTAGACCTCCTTCTACAGCACAGCATTTTAGTGTAATATACCGACCCATCCAGTTGACGCAGCCCTGCTTGGTGAAAAGCGTCTCGTTGACCAGGTACTCCTCGTTGGCCACCTTCAGCATCTCCCGGTTAATACCAGTAGACCACACCACCTTCTACATCACAGCATGTAATATACAGACCCATCCAGTTGACGCATCCCTGCTTGGTGAAGAGCGTCTCATTAACCAGGTACTCCTCGTTGGCCACCTTCAGCATCTCCCGGTTAATACCAGTAGACCACACCACCTTCTACATCACAGCATGTAATATACAGACCCATCCAGTTGACGCATCCCTGCTTGGTGAAGAGCGTCTCGTTGACCAGGTACTCCTCGTTGGCCACCTTCAGCATCTCCCGGTTAATACCAGTAGACCACACCACCTTCTACATCACAGCATGTAATATACAGACCCATCCAGTTGACGCATCCCTGCTTGGTGAAGAGCGTCTCGTTGACCAGGTACTCCTCGTTGGCCACCTTCAGCATCTGCCGGTTAATACCAGTAGACCACACCACCTTCTACATCACAGCATGTAATATACAGACCCATCCAGTTGACGCATCCCTGCTTGGTGAAGAGCGTCTCGTTGACCAGGTACTCCTCGTTGGCCACCTTCAGCATCTGCCGGTTAATACCAGTAGACCACACCACCTTCTACATCACAGCATGTAATATACAGACCCATCCAGTTGACGCATCCCTGCTTGGTGAAGAGCGTCTCGTTGACCAGGTACTCCTCGTTGGCCACCTTCAGCATCTGCCGGTTAATACCAGTAGACCACACCACCTTCTACATCACAGCATGTAATATACAGACCCATCCAGTTGACGCATCCCTGCTTGGTGAAGAGCGTCTCGTTGACCAGGTACTCCTCGTTGGCCACCTTCAGCATCTCCCGGTTAATACCAGTAGACCACACCACCTTCTACATCACAGCATGTAATATACAGACCCATCCAGTTGACGCATCCCTGCTTGGTGAAGAGCGTCTCATTAACCAGGTACTCCTCGTTGGCCACCTTCAGCATCTCCCGGTTAATACCAGTAGACCACACCACCTTCTACATCACAGCATGTAATATACAGACCCATCCAGTTGACGCATCCCTGCTTGGTGAAGAGCGTCTCATTAACCAGGTAGTCCTCGTTGGCCACCTTCAGCATCTCCCGGTTGATGCCGGTGAGCCAGACCGCCTTCTCCTGCAGCACGGCGTCAGGGTCGCGCAGAGCCAGCCGCTCCGCCTTGCTCTTCTGCATGTATTCTGGAATCATTTAATGTGTTCTGGAATCATTTAATGTGTTCTGGAGTCGTTTCAACGGGAATTACGATATTTATAGTGGAGCTGATAAACTCTGGCAATAGAATAATAATAATCAAATAAGCAGCATCGTTCTGTGTACTGTAAAATAACTTGTTACTGTTGGGTCAGAGGCTGCACACTCGAACTTTATTCGTAGGTTCAAACGTCCTACCGCACTTCTCAGGATTTTTCTTCTTGAAAAATATGTGCTTTTATAAAAACGTGCTTTAAAATAATTATGAATTTTATGAAAACTCATTCTCAAATTGTATTCTCAAAACTACTTGTCCAAGTAATTTATTGTATTTCATGGAAATTACAGAAATGAAAATGACGTTAATATTCAAATGGATTGCAATTTTCTGATGGAAAATTGAAAGTATGAAGATCAAATGACGTTACCGTCATTTGATCTTCATACTTTCAATTAAATATCAATTAAATATTATAGTGATCGTAAGATCACTATAATAAATATCTTTTATATAACACGTACCCTCAGAGTGGAAGAACTGTTGAATAGCCCTGAAGACCTGGCACGTGGAAGTTCCCGTGTCCTCGTCAGTGACCGTCGTGTTCCACAGCTGGAAGCCGCGCGCCTCCCACTCCAGCGCGTTGTCGCTGAACGATGCGACAGGCAGCTGGAACGGTTTATTATCAATTATAGTTCAAAATCTATCCACATCTATCTTCTACATCTACCTATAAAAGAAAGCGGTGTTAGTTGCACTATTTCTATCTCAAAACGGCTGAATCGATTTGGCTGAAAATTGGATTTAAGAAAGTCATGTTAGTTACACTACTTATGTACAATAAAGAATTTATGATTTATGATTTTACTTATATGTATATCAATACGGCTGAATCGATTTGGCTGAAAATTGGTGGAGAGGTACATTAGAACAAAAATATAAAATATCAATAAACTATTAATTTAATATACTACTACGATCTTCTTGCAGAACTTTTGATTATATTCCTACTCCTAATTATCCTTATGTAATAAAAAAAAACTTAAATATTTCGTAAAACAAATATGTAACACAAAATACAATCTAATAAGTTTACGTTTATAAATAACCCTGCACTTGTGGTATCACTTAGAAATGACTGAACAAAAGAAAGTATACATGTCCTGCTCGCACTCAGTTTAATGTAATATTGCTACCTCGCTTGTAACGAGCAGTGATTAGCTCGACTACATTATTAGCACCTGTTCTTATCTATTAGATTGAAATATTTGTTCTATAACATAATATTTATTCTATAAATGTACGAATCAACCTTAGATTTAAGAGACTCAAAGCTTAACGGACAAACCAATAATTGGTTTTTAGTTTAAGCCTTAGTTTTAAATACATGTCATTTTTGTAATAATAAATAAATAAAAAAAAAAAAACTAGGCAAAGGTCATACTTTTTACGGCTTTCCGGGAGAAAATGTGTAACGCGGGCGAAGAGGAAACTAGTAATAAGATAAGGTTACTTACAGCAATTTGAAGTCCAGCGACGTCATTTAAATCGTTATAAAAGGCGCAGACTATCTTGTCTGATGCGCAGTACATCTTGAGCTGCGGGAGGTAGGGCGTGGGGCTGCGCGGGCGCCAGCTACGAGTCCACCCCGCCTCCTGCGCCTCGGACACCGTGCGAGAGATGTTGAAGAAGTAGCTACTGCCTTCGTTTGGCCAGAAACCCAGGTCAAACTTTACTGAGGACCAGAATAAGTTCATTTTACGGGTGTCTGGGTGTTATTTATCGGGGCTAGATGTTGCTGTGTTGTCCGGCAATATTTATTTTATTTATTTATTTTATATGTATGTACCTACATTAAAAATATCTATCTGTGTATGTATATCATATTAAGTATATCAGAAATAAAGCACCCGTAACACTAGGCTTCCTTCGAGCTTACCTTACTTCGGGCTAGATGTTGCTGTGTGAATTGTCCGGCAATATTATTATTATTATATTATTTTACTAAATTTTTATGGATACACGCAGTTTGGATGTTATTTTTATTTATTTAATATTAGGAAAACTAACAGCACAATTCTTATACACAAAATAAATAGTTACTTATGGCCAATAAAAAGTTTTCACGATGAAACAATAATATGAATATTGCTGGACAATTCACACAGTAACATCTAGCTCCGTGATAAGCTCTAAGCTTGTGTTACAAACAATGAGTTGCCTATGCAAGCAACTGGATATAAATATCCTACCATGTAATATTATTAATGCTAAAGTTTGTAAGGATCTTTGTAACTCTGTCACGCAAAAACTTTTGTATAACGGGGTCTTGAAAGCCAGACAGACATACAGACAACAAGACAGTGATCTTATAAGTTATCATTTGGGTCCTTAAAATATCAAAATATCTTAATCAATTTCATACACCTTCAAATTATTTACTGTATCCTATGTGGAATTACCGCGGCCCTAATGAAGTAATTAGATATTAGAAGTATGGGATAAAACTTTAAGTCATCCAACGTATTATTGATGTAATTTTTAAATCAAATAATCCTAGATTAATTTCCTAATGCTATCAGGACTATCAAGCGATCCTGGGTTTTACTTTACCTATCAAATATGTTATCTTGTTTTAATCTCTTTATCTTTTGCTAATTATATTTATGTACTCACTCCTTAAGCCGGGCTCCAAGGCACCTAGAAATAAAATAAAATATTATGACATTATAGACGTAATAAATAAATCTCTTTCTTATAGGTACTTACATAGTTTTTGTTATATTTTAGCGCATTTTCTGTTTGAACGTGTATAATAAAAATGTTGTGTGCTTTGCCAGTGATGACGGATCCGAAACGTGGTGCTTTACCATTAGCATCATGAAAAGGCTCTGTCGTTCAATGAGCTATGGAGCTATGTTCGGTTTTCTCTAATCTAAGGGATCGAATGAGAGAGAAATCGAACAGAAATGAGGAGATACGTAGAAGAACGCGGGCCGACCGACATACGTAGCCCCGCGGATTAGCTCTTTAAATTCTCTGTAAAGTTTACGCGCTAATCTCGACGGGTCGGCTAGTCTATTATAAATCAGGCAAATCAGTGGGCACAATGTTGAAATAAAATATTACACAAGTGGCTCTTCATTTTATGAAAATGTTGTTTAGGACTGCACTGCATATAACGCTCCGTTTTATATAGCATCTTATAAAGCACTAGCTTTCCGCCCTGCGGCTTCGCCCACGTTTTAAAATTTCCCTCAATTTTCTTTGCTATAAACCTCACGGAGCCCGAGACCTTTCCAACGAATGCAAAACCGTGGAAATCGTTTCGTGCGTTCTGGAGTTATAGCGTCAGGAAGGAAAACCCGACTTATTTTTATCTCATAAAGCATAAAAGTGGTACATTTAGAACGAACAAATTCTAACTGACCTTTGATAATTTGAATTTTCTAACAAACTTTGTATCTAGGTATTAATCTTTAATACGATAGAACGATAAATATTATTATAGTAGATAATTAATATACATTTATAATTAGTTTGATAGTGGATATGTATGTTGGCCGTTTGGTACCTACCGACCCAAGACAAGTACCTACCTATCTAACTAATTCTATACTACATGCTTATGTTTATTTACGTTCCCACAGCTGGGACACAGGGACGTCTCTCTTCGCGAGATATACTAGACCTTATTTTACCACGCTGGCCAAGTGCGGGTTGGTGAATATCACATGTGTGTGTTCAGACTCGTAAAAGTTCTAGGAGCATGTCGGTTTCCTCACGATATTTGCCTTCACCATCAAAGCACGTTTCAAAGAGCTGTTTAAATCCTCGACCTTCAGAATGAAAGTCGATTACGCTCCCACTTAGCCAATATGGCTTTTATAATAGTAACATACCATCGGCAAAAGCAGCAATAGCCGCGAGAATCACTAGTGTCACCAACTCCTTCATGACGATGCACAGTCCCAATTGGAAAGTATTTCCCAGAACATGTTAATCCTATTTATAATGTACATTTTAGTTCGTGCAGAACTATGATCTCGCCAAGGTACTCATGCAATTTCTTTACGTAAATACGGTGTGGTGCCGGCCTAATTATAGTACCACCCAGTCACTTCCCCCAAGTTTCAAGTTTATTTATTGCTTTCATGTGTACAGTACGTTTTACTTAATTTTTGCAAGTGTTGGTATTTATGTTATCCAAAATTAATTATTATTATTGTTACTTTATACTTATATCACTTATAAAGCCTCGAGCAGACCGGATGCGTATACGTACACGTAAGCGTAGACGTGCACGTACCACTGAGTTGTAATGTATGGGAATGTATGTGACAGGACACACTGCACGCGCACGTCACGTTACGCAAGCGGTGTGTCCTGTCTAATACATTCCCATACATTACAACTCAGTGGTACGTGCACGTCTACGCTTACGTGTACGTATACGCATCCGGTCTGCTCAAGGCTTAAATCTCTTCATTTCAGTTTCATTTCATGTTTTGCTGTATTTGTATGTTGGAAAAATATATATTTTGTTAGTAATGTGGGTTGATTAATTTATGATAATTACACAAAGAATAGGTGGCAAAAAGGCAAATTTTGACTTTCATTAAAAAAAATCAATACTATCAGTATTTGGAAAGGTTAGTAACAACTCTTTTGGATATCAATTCTCAGTGCTTTCGCTCTATAATAAAATTTGAAAATCATGAATCGGGCGTGTGTATACCTAATCCTTATCTCTTGTAACGCGCAAGATAGTTCTGCTAATCATGTCCAATTAAAACAAGTCACATTAAAGTACAGCAAACCAGAATTCTACAATTTATAATTCACATGAATTATTTTATAATTCACTTGAGTTATTCTACTGCAATGATGCTTACAACAATATTAGATACCAAATTTTTATGTTTTGGTTTCGTGTTTTTCTCTTTTATAGAGAGAGATAAGGCCTTGATTTACAACCACGTGCTGGTTGGTGAATGTAATTTGCCCTTCAAACTGTTCGAAGTTCCCAGAACATGTCGGTCTCCTTACGATGTTTGCCTTCACAGTACAATTTTAAGGGTAGCTAGTAACCTGAATTGTTAGACCTGAAAATTGTACGTTCATTTTGAGTTTATCCATAAAACAAATCTTTGGTTTTTCTATTAATAGTAACATTGGAAAGTGTAACAGTTTACTGGCTTCACCATTCGCTGACAAGACACAAATGTTGTATAGTCTCATTATACCTCCGTAGGAATTAGTCAATTATTATGTACTTATTGAATTAAGAATTTGTTTGTTTTGTTATAAGAATTGTTATGTTTTGTTAGTTTAAGTTAATTCCTATTATTATTGTTTCCCGATAAGGCGATGTGGTCGCTCAGCGACAAAGCCTTGTTCTTGTAATCAAATAAAAAAAAAAAATCCATTGGAAGACCCAGAATTACCTATCCATTGACAAGTAAACTCATGGCATCATCTGAAATTAAAAAATAAAGGAAAATAAGGAACCCTAAATATTGACACCGAAAATATTAATAAAATTATCAACGATTAACTAATTTTGTACTTGCGTAATAAGTATAAGTAGGTACTTATATGAGATTAGGACTACAATCTGATACGTTTATTTAGTCAAAGATACTGAGTTTGCACCAGCAGCCCTTGGAATATCCGATTCACATCCAAGAGAAGAATTAACGAATGAAGGTACCTTATAGACCCTTGTGTTCCATCTTCAGCCAATTAACACTTTACAGCTTTGTGAGGTAAAACAAGGGTAGGTAGGTAGGTATATCTGCTATAAAAGAAATGATAGAGATCGATACAGATCGAGTTTTTTGAGTCAGTTGGATTTTTCACGCAATTTTTGTTTATCTGTCGCAAGTTGGATAATATCAAAAATTTAGTAGACTAATTATTTCTCTAAAAAGAGTTCTATCCCATCTTTTCCGATGTCTCGATTTGTACAGGCATTTATCTATAGGTATCTACGAGCATCAACGAACTTCTATAAAACGGCCATTGATTCTAATCTAAGGCATAACTGAAATAAATTATAAAGTTTCCATGTATGGGAAACTTTATGGCCTTCTATAATACTATACTATTGTTGTGTCTGTGAAAGTTTTCTAAAAATTATAAAAAAAATGGAATATTCCGGAAGTGTAAAATTTTTTATTTGGCCATCAAAAACTCTGCATCTGGTAAAATAGGCAGCATGAAAAATAAAGAAATTGGACTCTGTCTCTGTCCCTTTATCTAGCAAGTGACCAACAGCGGGGTGCTGGTGTAATAGATATGCATCACGATGACTCCAGGATTGTCAGTCAGATCAAATACGCATTTTGGACCGTCGGATATAACGTTCAGCTGAAAATAAAAATGGGTGTTAAAGATTATGATTATTAGTTATGTCATTTCATATTCAGTTATGTCCAATAAATCCTAAAGATCACATGAAAAAGTCAATAAATACAGTAAGTTTGAGAAAATATCCTAAGCCGTTAAAATCCATTTAATTTGGGATAGTCAAAGCATAAAAATAAAACACGTGATCTAAAGGTGAAGGCAAACATCGTGAGGAAACCGGCACATTCTGAGGACTGAAAAGATTCGAATAATAAGGATCTCTGCCGTCAAGAGAGAAGTCCCTGTGCCTCAGTGTCTTTAGTGGGAACGTAAAGGAGTTATGATAGAAATAAAATTACCCGAACAAATTCAGTGGTAGGTCTCTCGATGAAGTTGGTAGCGTTCTGAGCCAGGTTCCCGAAGGCGTAGAACGCGGTGGCTATGATCTTACTGTTCATGGTCAGGAAGAACCACGGCGGCACGTTCTCTACCACGCACTCGAGACTCTGCGACATGTTGTAGAAGTAGTGTTGACCTGAGAATAGTCAATCAAAGCGGTTATTGTTTATGTTTTCTTGAGTCACATAGTCTTTCTTTCTTGAGTCATATAGATCTTAAAGGTATCAAATTTTACGTCCCAGAAAGGGTACACCTATGATAATAATTATAATAGTTAGTAGTCCTACTTATATTTTACCTATAGGTACGTATGAATAGATAAACAATTAAAATAAAAAAATATAAAAACGTAAGTAGAAAAATAGTACCTATTAGGCTGGCACCACACCACAGTAACTATGTGTATATTTTGTTAAAAATAAATATTGCTGTACAATTTACACAGCAACATCTAGCCCCGTGGTTAGCTCGAAGCTTGTGTTACGGGTTCTAGATTTCTGAATATACCCAATTTTTCGGAATTCGGAACAAATTTTTGCAGATCGTAATTAATTTTGTTACGATATGGGGCAATATTTATTTTACTGATAACTATCGATAACTGTTCCAGCAGACACTGACCCATGGTGGGGAAGCAGGTCTGCTTGGTGAATTTAAGGTTGAGAATGTCTTCATCAGTGCCGACCCTCACGATGCTGCGGTCCATGCTGGTGGCGAAGACGGCATCCTCTTGCAGAAGACGTGAGGGGTCGCGCAGAGTATTCCTTTCCATTAGGCTCTTGTTCATATACTCTGCAATCAAGACTTGCATTAAGCATAGGCATATTAAGGTTTTTACTGCAAAAAATTGCAAAAAATATTTATTTGGCATAAAATTAATATAGGCTCCTGAGTTAGTATAAACTATTATAAGTTCTATTGTTATTATTATGCGTACTGCGTAGGTATATTATGACAATAGAACAATATGGTGAATGTCACAGGTCCTTCAAATTCTTCAAAGTTCTCAGAACATGTTACTCCCACTGTTTGAATTCACAGTGCAAATTAATATATGGTACTTACCTCCTATGTAAGTTTTCGTTTACCTTCGGAAACAAAATACAGCTGATTAGACCACATCTCGACGCGTTGTCCATCGATTTTAGTAATCCACTTCTGGAAACCTCGCTTTATAAAGTCAAACACGTTGTTTGTAAACTGCGCACATGGGATCTGAGAAAGCAAAATAATAAATAAAAAAAACATATTGTTATCAAGGGATTTATGTACAGTCAGTCAAAAATGAGGTCTACCACCCTATGGTTGAGATTCGTAGTTAAATTATGTTTGAAAAGTAAACCATATCGATCATTAGTTACATCGCACAGAAACTTTTGTCAAAACTGGTAGACCACTTTTTTGGCCTGTACATGGCTTCGAAAATGGTGCGAGGTACGTTAATACTCTTAATACGTATTACGAAGAAGTTCTCACAGATATCTGCAGACCGGCCACATTCCCCGTGTCGTCGTACATCGCGCAGAGCACCTTGTCCTGCGCGCAGTACATGGACAGCTGCGGGAGGTAGGGGGCGGGGGGGCGGCAGGCGCGCCTCCAGCCCATAGCTCGGGCTTCGAAGATGGTGCGAGGTACGTTGATACTTATTACAAAGAAGTTCTCACAGATATCTGCAGACCGGCCACATTCCCCGTGTCGTCGTACATCGCGCAGAGCACCTTGTCCTGCGCGCAGTACATGGACAGCTGCGGGAGGTAGGGGGCGGGGGGGCGGCAGGCGCGCCTCCAGCCCATAGCTCGGGCTTCGAAGATGGTGCGAGGTACGTTGATACTTATTACAAAGAAGTTCTCACAGATATCTGCAGACCGGCCACATTCCCCGTGTCGTCGTACATCGCGCAGAGCACCTTGTCCTGCGCGCAGTACATGGACAGCTGCGGGAGGTAGGGGGCGGGGGGGCGGCAGGCGCGCCTCCAGCCCATAGCTCGGGCTTCGAAGATGGTGCGAGGTACGTTGATACTTATTACAAAGAAGTTCTCACAGATATCTGCAGACCGGCCACATTCCCCGTGTCGTCGTACATCGCGCAGAGCACCTTGTCCTGCGCGCAGTACATGGACAGCTGCGGGAGGTAGGGGGCGGGGGGGCGGCAGGCGCGCCTCCAGCCCATAGCTCGGGCTTCGAAGATGGTGCGAGGTACGTTGATACTTATTACAAAGAAGTTCTCACAGATATCTGCAGACCGGCCACATTCCCCGTGTCGTCGTACATCGCGCAGAGCACCTTGTCCTGCGCGCAGTACATGGACAGCTGCGGGAGGTAGGGGGCGGGGGGGCGGCAGGCGCGCCTCCAGCCCATAGCTCGGGCTTCGAAGATGGTGCGAGGTACGTTGATACTTATTACAAAGAAGTTCTCACAGATATCTGCAGACCGGCCACATTCCCCGTGTCGTCGTACATCGCGCAGAGCACCTTGTCCTGCGCGCAGTACATGGACAGCTGCGGGAGGTAGGGGGCGGGGGGGCGGCAGGCGCGCCTCCAGCCCATAGCTCGGGCTTCGAAGATAGTGCGAGGTACATTGAAGAAGGAGTCTGTGAGGTCCACGCCGTATTTCACTGTGGAGATACAAAGGTTGCTCTAATCGGAATTGTCAAATAAGTGAAGTAGGTAATAGTTTAAATAGTATTGTGCTTTATTTAATTATTATGTTTTTGTTACGTGTCCATGTCTAATATAATTTTAAGTTTGATATTAGTCATAGTACATACATATATTAGTTAGTAAGCGAGTGTGAGTACCAATACAAACCTGTCGTGGGTTTAATGGTACAATATAGTTGTAAACTAGTTTAAGCTTATGAATAAATAAATAAATCAATCAATCAATCAATCAATCAATCAATGTCAATCGTAGTTTCTATAGAAATAAATACCTACTCTTCTAGAAACAACAGAAACTTCTAGATTAAATAATAACGTATACCTTTCGGATCTTATACGATCGGCTGAATATATTTTTAAGGAAATATGTGGCAACACTGATGGTGTAGTGTCCTCTACACTTGTTTTATTATTTAGATATTCTCTTTAATAGTCGTTAATCCCATACCTCTTAAGCCGGCCTGTAGAGAACCTAGAAAATATACAAAAATTAACTTATATTATAAATAAAATGTAAATACTAATAATTTCCTAAGTAAATATTGAAAAGAAGCTGATTAATAGTAATAAAAAAACTTACTAAACCTTTTACGTTTTCGAAACATTTTCCAAGTATGTACCTACTTACTTTTCCTTTACTTTCCATGCGTTTATTAAAAAAAAAAAACTAACATAGGTATATGTATATAGGAACCTATAAACTTTTTAAACTTTTTTTATAATATCTAGTAAAGATAAATTAATAATTATTAATTAATTAAGAATATTAAATTATTGATTAATTATGTAATTTACCTTCGGCTAATGAGCCAATCGCCGCGATCACCAGGAAATGCAACATGGCGAAATTTTGGATGAGCACTAAACTACTAATTTGATAAGAGGTTCTTATAACATTTTCGCAGTGTATATATTAGGGTTCCGTTTGGTTTGCAATAAACTTTAAATTGCCTAACTAAACCATTCGTAATAACCAATATTAATTGCTTAAATATATTAGACAAACTCTGTGGCGCAGCGTGCGACTGTATAGATAGAGGTTCGATTCTCGCCTCGGGACAAAAATTTGTACTATCTGCATATAATATATATAATATATGTATACATATATATAAATGTATATGCAGATAGTTTAAATGTATTGTGGATTACTTGCCATAAAAACAAAGTACCTAATTTGGATGCCAATCTTGCACCGAGCCGGTTCTATTAATTTAAACCTATTTCTATGCTAATTCACTATAATTATAAATTCAAAACATGGTACACCTATCGGAGTTTATTCATGTTTCAAGTTTCAGGAATTCAGGGTTTAATTAATGTGTTTTTTTTATTGGATAGTTTTAAATAAAACAAAGATAACATTTTGACATTTTATTAACTATCCTGAGATAATCTTCTCTACGTGGTCTCCAATTTGGTTGGCGTAACGGTAACCGCTAAGTGCGAGTCGGTCCAGGACAGGAGCGGGCTCCAAAGAATCTCCATCCCTGAGTAGGTAGACATTATAAATTGTTATTTTTGTAAAATATTTCATTCGATTTCAGCAAAGCAAGTGATTAATAGACATAAATCGTGAAAAAATATGATTTCGTGATTAATTTTGATTATAATTCGATTGTAATTCAATAAAAATATAATGGGTTTTAAAGGAATAATTTTACAATTGTTGTCTAATTTTTTATTAATACCGGCAAGCTAAGCAATCGTTATTTTTGAATAACATCGGATAATTTAAAAAGATTTAGCGTAAGGACTAGAATAATTACTTTAAGTAAAGTAGGCACCTAGTACTAATATTATGTTTTTTTATGGGTCATCTGAGTTTCATTGAAACCAAGTTATCATCATTTTTTGGAACAATCTTGAACCTATTAGTGTGTGTTTCGGGATAAGGAATAACTATGTTTTAAACTTTGTGTTTGTGATATTGTATTTTATACATGTCATGTACCTACCTACCTAAGCAAACAAATGATATATCTTATTGTAAATAATGTATCATAGTCAAATGATGTGTTTATTGTGTAGAGGAGACATTTACCTGCATACAATGTTCCACGGGTCGTTGATGTAGTAGATGTGAATAGAAAGGAGGTCGTACTTCTCAAACATTTTCAAATAACACTCAGGAGCGTTGGGTGCAGTTAACTGAAACAAGAAAATATTCGATTATACTTTCATTACATAATTTATTGTTTTAAGTCACAAAGATTACAATGGACATGTCATCACTTTTAATAATTTTCCCCTATTTTTTTTCCACTTAATTTAACAATAAAAGATCCCATGTATTATTAACATTTGAATAAGTAATCATTGACATTTAATTGTTACTTTCTAAGGAGATTTGATAACCTATTGAACAGAGGTCGGTAGTCGGACTATGAAAACTTGCGATTCCTTATATTTCGATAAATCGAACCAGGTGAACTGGTCCTCGTGGTTCGACTATGGAGTCGAACCACGTGGTCCTGGCGTTTAGTAGTTCGACTAGTAATACTCTAAAGTCGAACCAACTGGAAAAAAAGTTCACGTAGTCCGATTGATCGAACCATGGGGTCGAACCACGTGGCCTGGACCAAATTTTACACTACCCCTTACAATTTTCTTAAATTTATTAAAAGAATTGTAATTACTTATATTACATTCATATTTTAGGAACCAAGTATTCCAAAAAAGACAAAAATCTAGACAAAGATTTGTATGATCAGCATATATTTGTTCCCTGTGTCTGGGTGTTATTTATAAAATAAATATAAATATTGCTGGACAATTCACACAGTAACATCTAGCCCCGTGATAAGCTCTAAGCTTGTGTTAAAGGTGCTAGATTTGTATACAGTTTGTATGATCTGCAAATATTTGTTCCGGGTGTCTGGGTGTTATACATATATGTATAATAAAAAATATCTATCTTTATATGTATATTATATTAAGTATATCAGAAATCTAGCACCCGTAACACAAGCTTCGAGCTTACCACGGGGCTAGATGTCGCTGTGTAATATTGTCCAGTAATATTTATTTATATTTTATTTAGATTGTTGTGTGAATTGTGTAAAGATGTTGTCGTGTGAATTGTCCAGCAATATATTTCTTGAATCCATTCATATTTTACCAAGGGTGTATGTCTTCCTTTGGGCACGTTTTCGAGCCACTGCCTCTCGTTGGGATAGGGCTGCGGCGCGCGCCCGAACGTCTGGAAGCCCACGCCGAGCACCGCGCCGCGCGTCGACAGCACGAACCACGGGGACAGGTTCTGACAGTCGTTCAACTTCGTGAAGTTGAAGTAGTGATGGGTTCCTGGAATTGGATAATCAATCCTCATTATATATGTTATTTATATAATAGCATATGACATCCATATTTATGTTTCCACTGCTGGGGCACAGGGACTTCTCTCTTGACGAGGCGTTAATTCACCACGCTGAAAAATTGCGAGTCGGCGAATGCCATGGTCAAGTCCTTCTAACTCTATAAAGTTCTCAGAACATGCCAGTATGATTACGATGATTATTGATTGATATTTACCGTTGTATCACTTGCTGAAAGATTTTTTTATTTTCATAGAAAAATCCAAAGGTGCGCGTTGGGTTTGAAGTCACCTTTGGTGTAAAGAAACTAGAGAAAGTAGAGTGCGGTCCCGCTTAGCCAACTTTAGCTTAGCCCAGCTTCGAGAGGATAAATTCATAGTCACGTTTTTTAATCGAGTTCTTTTTGAGGCACGTCATGTCACTATTGATCTAGAACTAGTAGCTATATTTAAAGAGGTAGGTTAGGTACTATAATGGTGTTCTTAGATGCCCTCTTCGTAAGACGCGCCTTGTTGCTAGCCATGTGTGCGTCTAGGTAGTTACTATTGTGAGTTTAGTTCACATACCCATGTTAGGAATGCAGTTCTGCTTGGCGAAGAGAGTGCTATTCAGCTCGGCCTCCTTCAGCGGTATCTTGGTGAGGCGCGCCTTGTTGCCCGGCGTGCTGATCCAGACGCCGTCGTCTTGCAGAGTGGCACCGTTCTCCTTGGTCGGACCCGCTCCGACTTTTAAGGATTCTGAAGAAGATAACATAAAATTCATAGTAAAGGCGACGGCAAAGGCAAGAGGCAATTGACTGCCTTTCACCGCCTGCCTTCTTCAGATTCAATCTATTACTACCGCTGCGCTGTTGCGATTAGAAACATTAATCAAGGAATGCTATCAATTTTTGCACTTGATTACTATAAAGCTAATTTTCCGTGAGTAGCTTTATTATGAAAATTAGCTTGATAGCAAAAATTTTGCATGGATCCTGGAATAAAACGATGTTTATGTAGATAACGTAAAAAATGCAACCTTATGTGTCGGAAGGTCGGATAATAAAAGTAGTATACATTGCATACTACACTACAGCTACGGCTAGTCAGGAATCCATATATGTATATTCACTTATTACACATTACATTTAAACACTATTTTATGTCAAAATAAATGATTGATTTAAAAAAATGATTGATCTCTTCTGAATAATTGGCACCTAAGAAAGATAAACCTGTGATTACCTGGGGCTACGTAGAACTGCGTCGCGGTCCAGAACACCCTCGCGGGCTCCCCGTCCATCTCCGGCGCTGACCACTTCACGAGCTGCTTCTCTGGCTTCAGCTCCTGATCTATGGACTCTTCTGGTACCTGGAGAATTTGAGCGTTAGATTCATGTAATCTTGCAACCTTCAGCAACTAACTACATTTAACAACTTAATGCACGCAAAAGGTAAAGCTGTACATAAACGGGTTTTAAACTTTTAACTATCTCGGCATCGGTAATATCGATATCGGCAGTCTAAACTCTAAAGACATTTGATTACATTAATTCTCCTCTCCGTAATTCCGATCAGCGATCTTAAATGAGACTTAATGAGATCGCTAGCAAACTAAATATTGGACATCGTACAATTATTCTTTTCATTTTCGAAATTCGAAACTTGTATTCGTTAATGCTAGTTGAATGCATCGAACTTTCTAGAAAATGGCAGGAGCATTCGCCTCGACCCTGCGTCCATTCAGTTAAATTAGATAAACGCGCCACTGACAGCCACAATGGGACATGAGGAAGTGTTGTTATTTGCACAACTTGTTGATTGTCGCCGACGTCGAGTTGCGAGAAAGGTCTAGTGATTGAGTAGAATTTTCTTTGGGTAGCGGAAAGTTTGCATCGTTTTCCCACGTTACGCGGATTGTTTTGAGTAAACATTATGCTCTGGTTTATACTAGAAAATATTAAAACTACCTTTACTTTCTCATTCTGATTCAGTTCAGAATAATATGTTAAATTAACAGTTTATGTCCTACCTAATTACCATTTGTATGAATGTAGATGTATCAAGGATCTCTATATTGTATAAGGGTATTTATTTATTTCAGATCCGTTAATAATAAGGGTAATTTGCCTAACAAGGACCCACAAATATAAAATGCAAATACAATTATAAAATGAATAAATATAGATGGACAATTCACACAGCAACATCTAAGCTCGAAGCTAGTGCTAGATTTCTGATATAAGTATTTAGATAGATATTAGGCGGGAATCGAACCTGCACTCACTTGCATCGCAGGCTGACTATTGCCCGCTGCTCCACAAAGGTCGTCTTATATATAAACATTTACCGCGATCTGCAGTCCCGCGATGAATCCCGCCGTGTCGTAGAGGGGACACACCATCCGTCCCGGGGGACAGTACATCCTCAGCTCCTTCATGGGGCCCTTGGGCCGCTCCGTGCGCTGCCAACCCTCCATCTCCGCCGCGTGAGTTGTGAGCGGGATGATGAAGAAGTACTTCTGGTCAGCTAGCGCGCTTGACCAGCCAAATGTCACTAGAGAATTGGAAATTGAGCTTTATAGAAACGTGAAGACGACTTAGCAACACTATTTACAAAATTATTAGAAAATGGTACTTATGGGAAAAAATTGCAAGATCACAACGTAACCTTGGTCCTCGAGTCCTCGAGCGCAACCAGGGCTAAACTGGGTGGCGTGGGTTCGATTCTCACTTGAGGACCAAGGTTACGTTGTGAAGTTGTGATCTTGTAATTTTTCCCCATACCATTTTCTAATAGGTACATAATTTAGAAAAATTTTAGTGAGAGTCGATCACATATAAAATATAAGTAACTATTTACAAACCGTATTCAATTTGTTTATTTACAACCGACAGTTTTCGTAGGAGTGCAGTGTAATTTGTATAAATTACAATAGGTAATTATTCTAATTTTTATTATCTAATGTTCTATGTTTATCTCAAATTATGTAAATCCATGTGTGTATTTTTAAATTATGTAATATCCTCTTTATTAGGTAATGTACTCATCTGCTTTACCTCTGAGTCCGTCATATTGAATACCTGAAACAAGGAAAAAATACGTCACCAACATAATTAAGAAGATTTATATCATCCATTGTTATCCATTGTTTTGATTTTGTAATGTAGGTACCTACGGCCTTTGGGAAAATTACTGAAACATGAAAGAAATATTTACAAAACTCCTTATAATTAATATCGGTTTGTCCGTAATTAATTAAGGAGCTAATCTTAACAGCCGTATGGTACCTACCTATGTATGGCCTAAGAATAGTGTATTTAGTCTACTTACGATCATCAAGCCACCTTGTAAACCCCTGAATTTAATATATTCCCGCTTCTTTGTCGTGCTGAGCCTAATTTGATGATTATGTTTGCTTTACGTGATTTGACGATGAAGGCAAATATCGTAAGGAAAAGGGTTTTTCAAAAAGAGTTAACAGAGCATGAATGGGACATTCACCAACCCGCTTTTGACCAGCGTGACCGCTTTTGACCAGCTTTCCGCGAAAAAATGTATTAAGTATAACATTTATAACGCAGGCGAAGCCGAAAGTTATGCAAAAAGAGCGTCCTTAAAATCACTCCCCGATGTATGAAAGATATAATTCATCTCGCCAACACAAACTAGTATAAACTCATGTTGCGTGCACTTGAGCAAGGCAGGACATTGTTAATAAACATCCTCTTTTTGTATAAAGTGATTCACAAGCACAATGCTATTTGTTCTGTTTAGCTGCCTGCCCATTGGAGCGTAGTGGTCAACATTCAGGATCTCTACTTTAGGAAACGAATTCGATGATATCTTAAAAGTTGCAGTGTTTATATCTTATTTAACATAAACACTGCAACGATAAGATAATAAAGATTGATAAGGATTGATTTTGAATTTACGATTTCGATAAATGGAAATGATCCTATATTTATGTTGATCCTGTTTGCAGTAAATTTTACGATTTGATTAAGTAAATAATAAAACCTTAAATAATCATAATTGTCAGGACACTGGGTTGCAACACATCACATGTATCCTGCTTGCGCCTTTAAAATTTGTCACAAACTGCGCTTGCTTGTAGCTGTTAGTTACCCCTAAGGCCTCGGTCTCGAAACCAGCGGGCAGCGGGGCGGCGGCGGCGGCGGCGCGGGCGAGGGGCGGGCAACGCATACCTGTTCTCGAAACCAGCGGGCAGATCGCGCGGCGCTGTAGCGGCGTAGTGTTGTGTTCGTGGTTGTGTTGTCGACATTCGCAAACGAAATGTCTGAAAATCGGCGACAACATCTTTTTGATTCAAATGTATTCCTAACGCTCGATTTATTGTGGGGAAAAGAAGAAGTGGATCCCTACTATAGGGCAAGGAAACTAAATGGCGAGTTTTATCGAAATTATGAAGAACAGAGACAAAATCCCGATAAATTCTACGACTACACCAGAATGAGTGTAGAAACTTTTGACTATATTCTAGAAACTATCAAGAGTGATTTAGAGTCTGGAATTAATCCAAAAATTGTAATTGTATTTATTGATAGTTTCAAAAAGGAAGTGTTGTACCTACTAATTTAGTAAATAGTTTGGCATCGGTATTAAGTTCCCAGATACAATAATTTTAATTAAATACCTACTACACACTAATCAGCCTTAATTATTTATCTTTGACGAAAAATATAATATAAAAACGTTTCGTATGAAATAAGTAAAATAACAGTTTGTCATTTATTTAAAAAAAAAGTACAACACTATACTACAATGCAGACGCGCAACGCGGTACGGTCACCGCTCGAATGGAGTGCACCGCTCGTAGCCCGCCCCCGCGCCGCTCCCGCGCCGCTGTTTTCGAGATTCGGTCCATTTGACAATACGCATAAGATCCTGCCGCTCCCGCGCCGCCGCCGCCGCCGCCCCGCTGCCCGCTGGTTTCGGGACCGAGGCCTTAATGTTTGAAGTTATTTTTTTACAAAAAAAGATTGTTACATATTTGTTGATTTTGAACTGCTTCTATTTCCACTTACGATTTTGCTCGTTTAATAAATCCATTTTGTATTTTCCGTGAAAGAATAATAAACTTGCATCCTCACAAACAATCGCGTTTATAATATTAGGATTGAATTCTTTCTTCTCTTTGCTTCTTCTTACAAACAACTGACACATGAACCTCTACGGTGACATGGACTTGACAAATTAAAGCATTTTAAGAATCACCTATTAGGTGCTTACTTCTATTTGCCCTTGAATCCTTTCATTACAGGCTTTATAACTATAAACATTTTCCAATATCATAAGTGCTCAAGAAAAGTACTTAAATTGATTAGTAAAATGATTTTGCAATTATAAAATAATGCAGGCAATAAGATTTCATTCTTTATACGCCTTGAAAGATAACATCAACGATAAAAACACCATTCTAGTTCTAACCATATAAAAGAAGCAATAACTAATAATGTACACAAGTAGGTATGCATCTAGTATAATCGCATCGGTAAAAAAGATTAAAAATACATACCGCTCACAGCCATCGCCGATAGTAAACAAAATAACGTCCTCAACATCTTCGAAATTTGAATAGTTCGAGATTTGAATTATTTTCTTTTTTCGTATCTGTCTGTGGAGTTTATTGCGTAGAGTTGTGTTGTGTCCTTGTCGCTGGACATTCATCCACTGACAGCGCGGAGTGGCTGGCAATGTTTATGTGACGTCGATTGTGTAGGACTGTCCTTGTTAACGCTCACATTATAAGGATCAAGATTTTGGGTTGTTATTGTTAACAACACACAATAATGTTATGCTTATTAGCTTGCCGATGTAAAAGGAATGATAAATATCTGCATAATTAAACGTGTTAGAGCACAGTCTGAACTTTTCACAGTAGTGTTATTTCTAAAAATCTTCCTTATTACTTAACCTCAAAAAATTATAAGAAAGTATAAACTACCTACTAGCCATGCTGACGCGCCCGCGGCTTCGTCCGCTTTATTACCATAACATATTTATTTTCTCAACTTTAATTTACTCAGCATAAATTTTTATATATTAGATAGATAATAATGGGACAATTGGCGGCCTTATCGCTAAAAGCGGGAAATTGGTATTATCACCATGCATACCAGGCGTAGAACGACGCTGCTGTCCGTATTCTGGTATATCACCACACCCTCGGAAAATATGTACCTAGTAGGTACCCCATATATTTCCGTAGTGCCTCTTTGTCAATAAAAAAGGAATGAATTTTACGAAGCTATTAAATTACTTGAATATTATTTTACGTGTCTACCTTTTTACAATCAGTGTCATGCACCTTTATTTATGACTATACCTTTCCAGTAAGTTGATAAGTGTATTTAATTTACAAAGAAAAATTGCATATTCTTGAATTTACACCTACATAATTAGTGGGGATTAAAAATGTTTTTTTTTTAAATAAGGAATCTTGTCAATTAATCTGTTAGTGAAAAAAAATAGAAATAAAAAGAAACGAATATGTTAGTATAATGCGTCTAAGTTTTAGCTCAGTAGCTCCATAGATACAAAAACTAAAGTAAAGCATGTAAACTATTTCGGTTGGAAACGCTGCAACACACCATTTCCCTTCAGTTCTACAATCTATTCCACTATTCTTTGTAGAGACACACTTAACTTATCAAAATTGTCCATGCCAAGTCCGCTGACCTAAAACAGGAAAGTTCCTGATTTAAATCTCAGAGCAACGCTACTTGTGAGAGAAGGAATAATACGGTTAGGCGTCTCACACTTCAAAATTTCTATACCAGGTGGCTCATAATGTAAGTAATAAGGAAAATGGTCTTAGCTCTAGGCCTCCCGCTAGTGTTGTTATGAGACTTATCGGTTATTGATGTCTCTTTTCGAAACCTTTCCTTCAAAGTTTGCAACTGCTAATATAACACGTTGTTTACATATGTATTAAGTTGGTATAATACCAACAAATAATATCAGTGACCACTAGTTTCTTGGCAGATCGCCCCACTCGGCACTGCCATATACTTAGATATTTTATTGTAATGTAGGTAAATGTATAAATATCGGTGCCAAATGGCCAAGTTCTGCGTTTTCAAACTACCTATCTTACCACTCCGTTATACATATAGAACACCCAGACACCGGAACAAATATCTGCAGATCGTACAAAGTGTTGTTCTTCGCCCGCTGCGCCACAGAGGTTGTCGTACGGTGTGTTGCATTGTGTTCTACCTATGGGCACGTAAATAAGGTTGCTTATGTAAACACAATTATAAATAAATAAAAAAATAAAACAGTATTTATTCACAAAAATAAGGTTTACAAGCACAGTGTAACTATATATTACATTATAAGGTTTTTGTCTAAGTTTTAGTGGACATGTGTGTGTTATAAGTGTTATAACATATAATTCATCATCATGTTGCCAGTGATAACCCCGCATAACATTGCATCTTCTTATTCTAACTAAGTTTATATAAACTTGTGTTTAGACATAAGAGTAGAGCTCTGCCTCGACATCACCCCAGTCATGGTTTGTTGTTGTTGTATAATAGATGTTTAAGTATAATACATATCAATATTTTAGTTTATTAAGTTAGGTTTACCAACAGTAACACTATAGGTATATATAAACAAAAACGGCTAAGGTTTTAATCTACATATGTGTTGACCTTTTATATGCTTTATTATTAGAACAGTTGTGTATGAAGGTTCTGTCACACAGTAGCCATAAATGCGGATTTTCCCGCCAATGTCACATGTATTGAATCAGCTGGAAAGCCCCGTCAACGGTTCAACCGGCACAAGGTTTGTATTACAAGGCTCTATTAAACAAATGATAGCATGACAAAATGCAATAATAACTTTTCTGTTACCTACTAAATAAGTTATATTTTATTACGAATTTACAGGTACCTACATTTTTGATTTAAAGAGTTTTCTAACCTAGTTTTATCTTAATTTTTTTAATGTAATAAAATCCATGATTAATATTTCAAACTGCCGATCAAAAACAAATCTCCAAGTTGCACCGCTTTCTGCCTCACCCCGGCTTTTTAGTTGGTAGGACTAGACTAAGACAAAGACTAATTTTATTAGTAAAGATTGGTAGAGTCGTGTTGGCTAAAGTGGAGCATACTCGTCTTATATTTCGAAAGTCTTGGTTTCAAACGTGCAGCTCTAGATTTTTCTTCTTGAAAAAATTTGAAATGCGCTTTGAAAGTTTTGAGACCACGTGCTCTATCGGTGGGCAAACATCGTGAGAAAACTGCCACGTGTCATTCACCAACCCGCATTTGGCCAGCATGGTGAATTACAGCCTAATCTTCCTCGAAGGGGATAGTTAATAGGGGTGAAGACGATTGGTACCTTACGGTTGGTTTGGTCTGAATGTTAGGTGAAGTGACTAAGAAAACATCATATTTTCCTGACCGAAATACAAAACAATAACGTATACGTTACTTATACGTTATACGGTGACGCCGTGGGCAGGCAGTAAATACATCATCAGCTTATAAGGTTTGCTAATGGGGATAGGTATATGTAATATAAACATCGTAGGCTATATACCTACCTTTGTCCTCCAAGCCCTTTAGATCTCGTAAGATAGGTTAATCCCAACCCTTCGGAACAAAATTCAAATTAGATGGGATGAATACGCATAGAGGTTATCAGTGAAGAGTTTTCTTGTCCCTATTTGTTTATTGAAGGACATTGGAAATAGGCCAACAACCAGCGAGAATCATATTATGTCACACCATCTGATAAAAATTGCAAAAAGAACTCTGAAACAACCTATTAGCTCATCATGTCACTGGCTACTTTTAAGACGGGTAAAATACCTATAACTGTAGAAAAATCTATTAAATCGAACTAGGCGAAGCTGTGGCGCGGAAAATAGTTAAAAAAATAATATTATTTTGATGGTTGTTAGAAGCAAAATCTCTGAATATTTTTATTCACCATAACCGTCCAACTTGGAATCTTTACCACCTTTATTCGTAACCTGTCGTAAATTTCCCTAAAAGTGGGGTGATTGACGTGCTAGCGATGAGTTGGCACCTCCGGGAGCGAACCCGCGACCTCGCTCGCCGGAACCGCATTACCGTTGCGACACGATGCGTTACCAATACTCCATACGTTTAGTTGTTCGATTTTGGACACGGATTTTCTTGTTTGAGGTTATAAGCGTGCGAAATTTATTACCATAACTTGATTGTAAATGGTTTACAGTTTGAACACGAAACGGTTAAATTACATTTGCATGGCGAATTGTTTTATTTGGATGGATGGAAATTAGAAATGTGTTAACAACTATTTATGCCATTTATTTCATGATTAATTTTTCGAGAATGCGAACTAAGCTATTTCAGACTGCAAGAGAACATTAGTCTTGGTATTAGGGTTAATTTTAAGTCTTAGTCTACTTCAACCCATCTCGTGTAATCTACATAAATTTTATAATATTTATTTCATTATTGATTAATGTGTATTTAAAAATATATGAAACGGCTTACTACATTTATTTCTAACGCGTCATAAGCATATTCCTAAAAGGTATATGGGAGCAGTGCGTCAATTATTTGGCGATGAGTCGACACCTCCGGCATCAAACCTGCGACATACAAGACACAGTTTCGTAATGTCGCAGTTATTCAAGGCACTAACTGAATTGTATTGCGAAACTGGCACTAGTGACGTCTGGGTTTTAAAATATTTTCTAGGAGTTCGCTATGCCTTGTAACAGTTAAATAAATTATCATTGCTAAACAATACATATAGCAATACCTAGCTCCGTGATTGTGCTATGGATACATGCTGTCTGATATCATTATAAATATAAACTGCTGTTGATTCTCGCTTAAACACGAAACAGCAAAAACTCGGGCCAATTTTGATGATTTTGTAGGTACTTGAAATATTTGTTGGGAAGAAGTCATTGAAGAAATTAGTAGTCCAGGGTATGTTTAGAAGGTATCGTAACAGTCCATATTATTCGCCCTTCTACTGGGCACGGATCTCCCCAGTAAAACCCATTATAGGATAGGTCTTGGTGGATTTGGTAACATTAATCACTACGGTTACCAGGAAGGTTGTTGTTCTCAATATGTCTTTACAGGACACATAACCACGCAGCTGCGCGTATTCTATTTAATCTGTGGTAAATAGTGTATCTTCCACTAGACAACTATCGTGAACTCCACGTACGAGACGCAGAGTAATTTACGTTAAATTACTACGTGTACGTGCTCCGCCAGCTACAACGTAGATTTATTCGATCTACGTTAAATTCGGACCCACTCCGGCTAATCTAGCCGTAAAGGATTGGCAAGCCTCAGTAGCTTCATTATCAGCGACTTATCAGTTGTCTAGCTTTGGATACTTAGAGAATCTAACCAGAAAGAATAGGTATAATGTGTCTAAATGTAACATAATCGCTCCGTTTGAATGTGGCTACTGACTGTTTGATACTTTTCGTTATTTTCGTCGATGTATTTGGAGTAAGGTGGGAGAAACCATAAATAAAATCGTCTACTTTTTGTAATATTAATAATTATCCAACTAGGTACTATCCAAAAAATAAATATCAATGAATATGATAATAATAAAAAAAAAAAAAAAAATATTACTGGACAATTTTTACACAGCGACATCTAGCCCCGTGGTAAGCTCGAAGCTTGTGTGTGTGTGTTTTGTTTGCGTTAGCTCGTTTTCCAATCAGATAACGGTAGAGATAGTTTTTAATTAGAAAATAGTCCACTATGCGGCTCCTTTCAGTTTAATATTCAAAGTCTAGCTATTCTGTGATTGGGGGTGAGCCGCGGTTAAGGGTTATTGGCAAGTCAATAACAATAGTCTGTTCTGCTATAAGTCTGGGGTTTCAATACTCTCCCTTATTGGATTATTATTGTTCGTCAATTACACTAATGTGTAAACGGTATGGTTGTATACTATTTACTTAGTGGTAGTTGATAATTTTGTTTAGTGAATCTATAGATAGTACAAACGTAAATAATAAATAAGTATCTTGTCTTTGGTGTTGTTTTAAAAGTTTCAAAATTCCCAAATCTCTACGTCCTGACTGAATCATCTTTACCCTAGGTCCAGGAATTACGCAAGACTGTTAGTAGGTAATATGTATGTGGCCGTTTTCAAATAGTAGTAGGTACTTATACAAAAAATATCAAATGTGAAATATCCAACATTCAAGTGCAAACGTGAAATAAAACAACAGGCAAACAAAGGTACATGATAAATGATTGTTACTGTATGTCCCAAAAACAGCTTTGTGATAAATTACCCAATAATTAATTTCCTTTTATTAAGAACTATAACAATACATTTGGTAGAGTTCCCGACTGGTATTTCCTCTTGAGTGTTTTCTATTAATCAGAACTGCAAGATATTGTGGTATTTTAATTACGACCTCTGTGGCGCATGGGCCAAGGTCCGCCTGCAACGCTTAAGAGACGCGGTTCGATTCCCGCCTCGGAAAAAAAAAACATTTGTATGATCTGCAAATATTTGTTCAGAAAATTAAAAAAAAATGGATGCTCCCTAAGAAGCTTCTTTAAACAAAGGTGCTCAAAATAATACGATCCAAATTTGAGGTACAACACAATCAATCGGCCTAGGCTCCGCATTGGTTCAAGTGCTCCATCCAATTTACATGTTAATTCAAAGCGCTTTAGGGTTCAGTAGTAGGTACGAGGAAATTGCAGCACCGTTTATCAGAACGTGAACGTAATTTGATGAATGCCTGTATTAGCGATTCGATATCCGCGAAGGAACCCGGTCAGCGGTTTGCTGGGTTCACGCTTGACGGAATATAACTGTGCGTTTGAATTCAATAGTTTAATACTGGCAATTTTGGTAATTAGAACCTATATGCTGAAAAATGATATGAAATCTAGTTAAAACCAATTTTCGTCAATCATCGGACTTTGTTTTTATGAAGTTTGCTTCAATTACTGCACGGCTTTACCGCGTAATATGGACGTAAAACTAAAGTCTTTTTTGATAAATTTATAAAAACATTTTCAATAAATTCAGGTTGGTGTGGAAAAGATAAAAACTTATTTGAAAGCTGGAAAACCAATACAAATCAGTCAAATTCGGAATTCGAATACAGATTGTACATTATGCTTTTACAATAATTATCAACATTCCAGAAAGTGGTCAATTCAAATTTCGAACCCAGCATGAGCAATAATGTTGTAAAGTCAATATTAACAGAAATACGCAGTATGTAATTCGAAATTCAAACCTGACAACGAATCAAACGGATCCCAATTGTCCATCAAACCAACGCGGCCCACAAATCCTGTCCTCTCAACATGACAATGACAGATCGCGAACTCGCCTCTCGATTACAACTCCCACTCGAATACTCGCATCAATCAGTTCTATCGGGTTACAATCGATCACTATCACCCGCAGCAGTTGCTAGATAGGTGGATCAACAAAAAGTTGTAATCGACCTCTTATAAATACAATATAAAATAGTAGTAGTAGGCCTATGTACTGCTTAGTATGAATTTATATAAAGCACTAAATAATGCGCTACCTTTATCGAGATTAGATTAGTCAGCCATCGTCAAATCGTAGGTTTTGGTTGTCCAGAAAATTGCTTAGTATTTCTATTCATGTCCTAACACTCGAAATCTTTCCTCAAGCTGGAACTGCTCTAACTAACTAAGCAAACAAATAAATACCTACTATTGCGCAATTTTTGGGCTGGGTGGTGCTGGCCTAAGAAAAGAACCACCTAATGGGTGTTGTCAAGGTGGATTAACCAGAAGACAGTCATCCGCGTCGTCTGTAACTTACTGCCACCACCAAGCCGCGTGATATACCATAACCGTGATATCATAGTCTTCAAGACCTATGGGTTCTATTGAAGAGAAACACCAGAGGGACGTAATATAGGTTGTTATGGAGGATAGTTGTGGTATTTTATATTGGCTGTGGTTCAAGTGCGATATTACGATATTACTCAGGTCCGTTATAGAGCCAGCTAATGAAAATTAATAGAGCGCCCTATCCGTTTCATTCAGCAGCGGATAATAGCCCGAGGCAATTAATTAGAGGAAATATTATCATCAATTTCCGATGTTCGTAGACAAACTCCGACTAGAACAAAGGAAAATTAATTTAGTACGTGATTTAGACTGAACTTTAACTTTCAGATGTAATTTATATTTATCTTCCTATCTGTACTTAAAATATAAATCAATCCTTCTACCCTAATATAAAAAGGATAAACTTTGAGTTTTTTTCGTTCTGAGAGTTTGAAAAGTTTACAGGACCATAGTACATAATAAGTAATAATAACCCACTAACTCAGCGTGATGAATTAAGGCCTTATCTCTCTCGTCTAGAGAGAAGTCCCTGTGTCCCAGCAGTGGGAACGTAAATATTGGTCATTATGTTATCTATCATCATTATATTCACTTCCAAAGATTTTCCTTGAAATTTTCTATATTCCTTATTTATCGTATAAATACGCTAGGTACTTTCCAAAGAGCGCGGATAACGCTGAACGTCACAATAGTTCATCTGTGACGTCACGAGGTGGTCGTTGACCTCACTTTCATGCTGCAGTCTTAAACATGAATGGAACTGTGTTCAGTCGTCGGCTTTAGAAAACGTTAAACATTCTCTTATCTATTTTATTGTCAATACCTATTTTTTTATTTGTGATGGACAAGTTTGAATCTACTCGATTTGGGAAAAATCACGCCTTCTTCAGCTTTGTTCAAATGAAATCAAATCGGTGAAGAAAGTTTATTTAGTAGATAGTACTCAGCCTTATATATAAATTAGTTATACACACACATAACCATTTTAATGATGTCGAATAAAAATACAACCAAAATGATAAGATTTCGGAAAATGACACCTTGTTACTTGTCTTCATAAATTTTCCTTCTTAGTGCAAACTTTACCTAACTATAGGTTTGGCCTGCGAGTTTCTCATCCAAGCTGGACTCACATAAAATGTTAAGAATAATAAAATAGAGAACAAGATTAATTTCCTTAGAAATTTCAATTATTTTATCGCATATAAAATCATAAAGCTTAATGGTGTCATACGAATTAGCACCTTTCCGTTTAAACGTGGGTATAAAAGGCTTTTTACGTCATAAAATTACTCTTTACGATGAGAAAGGAAGCGTGTAATAAAAGAAAGGAATCAATGGGATTTCGCTCTGAGGAATTTGGAGGGCTATGCCGCGTTTACATTGGGTTAGTATTTTATTTATTAGTGGACTTTACTTGCATGTCACCGTTTCAGTTAACTTTTGCACCCACTTGAATAGAGTTATTCCCAAAAACCGTCTGAATATTTTTATTAACATGTTGTATGTTGTTATTAATATAAAAACATGTGATGGTGTTATCAACATGTGATGGTATTTAATAATAATTAATTAAATAGGTATGTAGATTTTAATAGGATATTTAGGTACTTTTTTTGTATTTCATCTGACGAAATACATAGGTACCTACGAATTAGTTTTAATAATTTATTACTGTTACTGCAGTAAAATGTAGATATATATATGTAATCGTAATAAATGAACAAACTTCCTTATATAATTATAATCTAAAATAACAACTAACTCACATTTAAACATTTCACGAGTTCTCTTGAAATATAATTCCGCTGAGAAATATCAAAGTTTTCAGAGTTTACAAAGTATTTAGGAGGAATTTGGACTTTATATCTGTACAATAATTAAAATAATTTAGATCCTAAAATTTCATTGAACGAAATAAGTACAGATCTTGAGTAGGTATAATCTATTTTTTAAGTGTTTTATATGTTTTACGGAAATTTTATGCATTTCAAGGAGCGCAGGTATTTGGTATAATTATGTAATTCACCTCTTTACGCTCCAGCGAGATTCTCTGTTTTTAATTCAGATGTTCCGCCACTTGCCCGCTTTAGACTCAGGCGCAGCTTGGAGCGCAACCACGAGATGACGTGATTGTTGATGCAATCTCATAGTTAATTGATAGTTATATATAGTTAACTTACCTAAAACTAATATATCATGCTTTTTTTTTTTGGTTATGACATCGTTGGCTGGCACACGGAAATGTTATAAGCATAGAATCAATTTTACATTTCTCGCCTCGTCGGTAAGAATATGCATAAACCCTCATTAAAGCATTAGGGTTAATGTATATTCTTAACTATCTCGCTTCACTTTGAACCTGAACCCGAGAAAACTTAAACAAGCTTTAAGTTGAGTGGAGTTGCTACTTGTACGAGTATGTTGTTGTGTTGTAGTTCTAATTGATAAGTAAGAGGGATCCCTACTTGTTGTTCAGCACTAAAACGTATTGTCTTCAAACTAAAGTTGCGTGGAACAAAATCAATAAGCAGAACAAAATATATGATACCTATATTTTGACAAAATATATGATATAGGTACCTATTTTGTTTTCTGATAGAAAATAAAACGCGTGACCTATTAGACTCCGCATAAGAACTGGACCGCTATTTTAAGGCATCGAAATTACTGGAAAAATAGGGGGAGGCCTTTGGCCAACAATGGGATGGTGGTACGGGGATGCCTCTAAATAATTGTACCTACACTCCAAGATCTGAAAAAATACCAACATTACCAGCAAAAAATATAATACAACGTCTGAAAAGAAAAACTCTTCCAAATTACAGCATGTTCTGGTTTATTCCCGTAATAATTTACACAAAATAAAGCTACAATGCAGTGTTTCGTTTCTCCCCAATAAATCACAGCGGTACACCCGACGGAAATTTATTAAGCTTTTTGTTTGGTTTCCATTAGCATCCGCGTTCAAGGAAACTGGACTGAACTTTTCGTTAGCGCCACGACCGGTTTATTTCACTTTCGTCCGATCAACTTATTGTGACTCAGACTGAATTTTGGTGCTTTCTCTGCACCTGGCCGTAAGGGGCACGTATCACGGATACAAACACTTTCTATGGAGGGAAATGGGAGCAGTGAGCAGTGTTTTGCATGGCCTTGATTCTGGCGAGTCGCGGAGTGAGCGAGCGTGTTGGCGCGCCAGTGTGCCCCACACGTCCGCGCGAGAACCACGTCGCGTGCCTTCACCGCCATCGCGAGTGCAGTGTTGTGACTTACCACTGGATTTATAAACGCAAATCTGGAGCGGCAAAGGAATTATCTAAGGTCCGTATCCATAACTTTCACACTTTATGTTTTGCGATTGTTCCGTCAATTGCTGGTGAATATTAGTGGAATGCTGTTGCATTCGCTTGTTGAAGCGCACGCAAAAATGTGAAAGTATTTGACGTGTGTTCGAGTGAAGATGGAGTGGTTATCGCGATGAACAGGAATTTGCTGATTTAATTGCTCATTTACTTCGCATTGAAACTTTAATACATAAGTATTATATCTATTAGATCAATTGGAACAAGCATGCAGGTATAATATCCATGCAGGATGTGAATGCGGTTGAAAGTCGGAACAGTTAAGATGGTAGGCTATAGGTTCGTAGGTATATGAAGCTTAAACCGCAGTTGAAATTAGAGGACTGAGATTGCTACGAATGCTGTTGAATTATTAATTATTAATCTACATTGATAAGTCGTGTTGGCTAAGTGGGAGCTCACTAGACTTTCATTCCGAAGGTCGTGGGTTCAAAACCCCACTGAGCTCCTCTAATTGTTTTTGTTCTTACGGCGAAGGAAAACATCGTGAGGAAACCGGCATGTTCTAAGAACTTTATGAATCATTCACCAACCCGCACTTTGCCAGCGTGGTGAATTAAGGCCTAATATCTCCCGTCAAGAAAGAGAAATGCCTGTGTCCCAGCAGTGGGAACGTAAAGTGGTGATTATGATGATTTCACATAGAACATAACTCGCATAAACCTAAATAGGTAAAAGTTATGTCGCTTTATGGTTCCTATAGTTTAAAACTATAGATTAACTACCTACATGTTTTATTTATGAGAACAACATCAATAAACTCATACGAAACAATGCGAGCACCCTTGTATTGTATACAACCAAAGAATTCAAATTCCCATAACATTAAGAATTTAATAACAGAAGATCTAATTCCTGTCAGCAAGGCAGGTATCATGAAAGAATTATGAAATACTAGCTTACGTCCCGTGGTTTTGTCTGTACCTATTAGATTATTTTATCCGCGGAAACTGAGAAGTTATTACAAGAAATATGGGTATTTACACCATAAGATAAAGCTATGATGTTTTACGCTGTTTCCGATCTATAATGGTAAAGAATAATTTATTCCATTCAGTTGTTTTTGTGTAAACCTGAAAGAAATATCAACTGTGTGTACTTATTAAATAGTAGAATGATGAGCTACTAATATTACTTTTATAGCTAGAAAACCAACAAAACCTTTAAGCCAACACAACTAAAATTAATCAAGATTTCTGTCAGTTATAAACACTTCTTTAAAGTTAAATAATCACGGTAAGTAAACTACTGGTAAACTAATAAGAACTAACTAATGATGAAAAACTGTTATTTAATTTGGAAACATTGTTTGCGAGTTTTCGGATAATTATTTGGTAGGTTTTGGAAAATTTGAAATTACAAAAAAATCCATACAAAAAAATTAGTTATAAGTTAAGAAATAATAGGTAGGTACATAATTGATGAACATGACAAAATTTTCGAACAAGTATATCGCATAAATTTATTATATTCATATAATATTAATAAAAGATTTAAAAAACTTATAATTGGAATGGTTCACTTCAAAAATGGAACGTAAGTTACATGAAACGTATTTACCTATGTTATCCAGACCAAGAGCTTTAACGTCAAAGACAAAATGCGGAGTTCCTCTATACATAGAGATGTAGTCTCCGTGCCCCTACCTCTTTGACCTGACATGAACATTCCTTTGCCTACCTTTGTCTACTAAAACCTTTGGTATGCGCCGACAGTCTTTTATACAATAATAAAAGGGGTTAAAATACTTAAGGGCGTGTATTTATTATTTTGTGCCATAGTTCAAAAATCATAACTGATATTCACGGATCTTTATAAGTTTGTAGGAACCTAGATTTTTATTGTCATTAATAATAATATTAGAAATTATCGGGTTTAATCATCATCCGTAAACTGACTTCATCTACTGGTAATTACACATTTTAGGCATCAATTTTCTACTAATTAAGAACTAAACTTTACTTCAACTATTTCAAGCTTCGAATATACATAAATATTATACAACAATTATTATTTCCAATGATGAATTAGTATTAGAGTTATGGGATGTTACTTAAAGAGATAAATCAACGTGCGTACAGTCTTCCGAATATAACTTTGTAATGAATTTTCAACCCATCCCTTAATGGTCTTTCGATCCGGATATGAATACTATACGGTACTAATAATTTGGTCCTTTGAGCCGGATATTAAATGTATTTGAGGGATCATAATTAGTTTTGTGGTCGTTATTGGAGCCGTGGAGTTTAATATCCAGTCATAAATTGTAAATAATTTTGGTGGAGAATTAATTAAGGGCTGTTTAATAGTCTGATAAACAGAACCTACGGTTTTTCGGGTTTTTTTTCCGAACTTTATAAATTAATATAATTATGTAGTTCCATAACAACAAATTTGTAAGTAAATTATATTTAAGTACAAATACAACAGTAAAGTACAAATACAACAAAATAGATAAAATTATATAGAATTTTTATTTAGTGTGCCCATCATGTACTAAATGCAGAAATACGAAAGTAATCCTGAATTATAAAGTAAGAAACTCTTTCTGCTTCCTAAGCTAAGTCCTAATATGCATTTATGGCTGATTTGACATCTTATATTTTTGGCATAGGTACACAAAACACGCATGCGAGTGACACCGTGGGCAAAATCTAGTTTGAAATAAATATTAGGAGGGATAAGTCCAAATCGCTAGGATAGATAACGACGTTTTCCTTGTAACGAAACTCAAGGGATTTCTCAAAGAGACTTCGGAATATCCTGAAACATTGATCTTTTTATCGCCGTCTACCTTCTTGCTGAAGTTTTTTGTAATCGAGTATTTGAGATAATGGTTGGTGCAAAGAAAGAAAAAAATTAAGTACCTAATTTATTTTGCACACCCATAAATATACATTAACAGACACACACATGTACGAGCACAAAAGCACATAAAAAAGTTATTTAATTTATTAAAAATTATTATTTAATGAATGTTTTCAAAATTTTGGGTAAGTTTAAGGTCTTTTGAAAAACTACTTTATCTTGATTGAAACAGATGTCTGGAGGTCATGCTAATTATCGAAATTGTAATAACTGTGATAATTGTAAAACATTTCTGCGTCTTTAGAAATAGATATTGTCATTTATTTTCCGAAAATAACTCTTATGGTTATGTAATTATACTAAGTGAGTATTAAAATCATTACGACTTTTTTCAATTAAATCTATGAGTTTCGCTGCCTAAGCCTTTGAAAGGAAAGCTGATCAGAGAAAAACAATTTAGGGCTCCAAATCACAAAGTGTCTCATTTACGGGTATTTTCCGCATTAAATAATATATACGTACAATATATGTATAAACTAGTGTTATAAAGCTGAAGAGTTTGTTTGTTAGAAAGAATCTGAAAACTGAAAACAGGAAATATAACTACAGTGTCGTCCTATCACTACAAACAGTGCAGAAATTTCAGCTGTAGGTATCACTCAAATGATTTGAGTTTTTGATATACATATATGTATATAAGTTCAAAGTCTAGTTTCATTCGCTAAATTTAGTAGTTTCATCAAAAATACTTTTTGCGTGAAAGAATAACAAACTTCCATGTATTTTTACAAACATTTTTAATATTAGTACGATAGGATAATATAATTTGAGTCGGATTTGAAAGCTTAAATTACTGCTATTAGCGGACCGATGTTTACGCGGTGGCCATTAGCGGCCATCAACTCGTTAGTCATTTGCCTCATGGGCTCAGATGTTTGGCGAGCCTCTTCTAAGCAAAGTATCGGTTTTTCCGCTAATTTAATGGAGCTCTCTGAGTAATTGACTTAATTAGGTTTGGTAAAATGACAAAGTTTCTTAATTGGATGGTGAAGAGAAAATGAGTTGCTTTGCTTTATATCATAAAACCAGATAACCTGTACGCGACTTCACCCGAATTATTCTCATGCTACGACTATTTTAGAACCAAAAGCACCAACATCGACCCAGCCGTTCTTGAGTTATAAAGTTACAACGAAAAGCACCAATCTTATGTACATTATATAGAACAACTTGAGACCTTATCAGTGAGAACAAGTCAGGCTTCGAATGAAGATGAGTTAAGTAATTAATATAGGTGCAGTTTGTACCAAAGTGAGATCCGCCCAAAGGCCGCCCGCCCGCCGCACGCACTGCAGCGTCTTATGTCGCGTCTAGTCTAATGGGGGTAATGCCCCTTATAGCCAAAGCTCACTTACCCTTATACAGCGCACGCATTGCAGCGCGTCTCGCGTCTAAAGCCTCGGCCTCAAATTCTGTGGGAGCGTCGGCGAAGCGGACCTATGTCTCCGTTTTGACGTGCGAGTGTTTTTTTCTAAAATATTGACGAAAATTTGACTGCCAAATCAAATAACAATAACCAATTATATTATTCATTTTGTACAACGGGAACTCAGAACTCACGTATTTACATAGGAGTTAAACAACTCTCGACGTTTCGACCACAACAAGAGCAGTCTTCAGTTCAGTGAGAACTGCGCGCGCGACCTGAGAGGAGACGGGGCACGGCGGGACGCTCACTAGTATAGTATAACTCACCAATTATATTTTTGGATAAATTGGTGAAATGAACACTCGCACCGCGTGCACTCCCGTTGTCGACCACTCGTCGCCCGCTGTCGCTCCCACTGTTTTGAATAGAATTAGTGCTTATATTTTGATGCTCTTAAAATCGGTGCGTAAATTCGTTTACTCCCACTTGTCCTGTTGAGTAGTCCTGTTGACAGGACAACTGAGAAAAAAATTCCCAGTAGTTCGGTCCACAGGACAAATGACAATATAATTCTCACTTGTCCTGTTGAGTAATAATTAATATAGAAAAAGTGAGAAAAATTGTATGTTTGTCACAACAAAAATTTTTTATGATTCAAACTATTTCAATCAGTTGTCAAGTGATAATTGCATGCATTATTTGAATCACAAAAGAGTTTTAGTGACAAACACAACAAAACTCTTTTAATTTTTTTAATATTAGGTATTGTTTAATTTTTAAGTTCTACAGATTTGTGTAAGTATTCCAAAAATAAATACATAACTACATGATCCTATTTGCATTTTAATACTTACGAAATTCTCTCCTAATTTTTATTTTAAATCTATTGTAATGGTGTTATTTTTAAGTAACTTTAAGTTTGATTAAATTTAAGTTAGATTGTAGATATAAATAATTTTTTTTTTCATTCTTTCTTCAAAATTTACAAACCAATAAATGAAATTAATTATCGACAAATTCATTTTTTGGTTTTCAACTTTCCTAACCCTATTATTAGTGAAATAGCTTGAAATAGCCAGTCACAACGCCTTTGTTCCAGTCCCCGCAACCCGCGCATTCCGCCAATTTCGGTGCGCTTGCATCCGAACAAAAGTATTTTATAACAGTAATTATGATTGTTTTATGTTAATACGTTTTTTGTTCCTTTTATAATTATTGTAACATGATGTTATATTAAATTCAAGTACCTATATGTAACATAAACTACAAACTTGGAAACTTATAATTAGCCCTAAGCATCATAAATGTTCTTAGACATGTTATGTTAAACTTAATTTGATTATATATAAGCATAGCTGTTAGTTTTCCTAACATTGTAAAATAAAATAAAATAATCTTTGTACCTACCATTGAAAAAGTAGATTGTTTAGAACATAAGCTTATTTATGATCCTCTGTACACGACTTTCCACAAGGAATAAATGGATCAAATCAAAATCAAAACATACTTTACATAGTAAAGTTTTTTAAATTAGACAAAACTAATTCGAAAAAATTACCAACAGAATTACTCAACAAAACACGTGGAAATAAAAGTCAGGTGTAAAGCATAGTCCTAAACGTCACAGAACTACTGGGAATTTTTTTCTCAGTTGTCCTGTCAACAGGACTACTCAACAGGACAAGTGGGAGTAAACGCGTAAATTGGGGATACTTCGCTGTTTTCAATGGCAGTCCCCTTTGATTATAATGTATCAGGTAATACCGCTTCAGCACCGCTGCCGCCGCCCCGCTGGATATAATTCGAGGCAGAGGCCTAACCGTCTAGTCTAATCGTGTTATCGTACAAATCAATGTAAAATTGCGTAAGGTAAATGACATTTGTACAATTCAAGAGGCGGAGGTCGCGTGTGAATGACGTGGGCTAGACAAAGGCGCGGGTTTTCCGTTGTTCTTTCAGTGGATGGGAAACAATGAGGCTTTGTGCTCTATTTTAGGGATCCGGATCTTGAGATCATGGTTAGCTATGAGATAAAGAACATTGTAATAGAAAGTGCTTCGATCATTACATACGAGTACCATATGGGAACGATAATCTTGTGTAGTCTATCTATTTTTTAAATGAGCGATTTTCAATCTATTACATTATACTAATATTATAATGAAGAGTTAGTTTACCTACTATAAAAACTGACGCGGTTTGATAAATTCATATTGAGATAAACGGGCAATACAAGAACCTTATTTACGTAGAAGTCCCACGTTCTGGGACGAAACGGTTGATCAATAGTCTACGTAGATAAGGTTCGTGTATTGCCCGTTTATCTCAATAAGAAGAGTTAGTTTGTTTGTTTGTACGAGCTAATTTCAGGCCGCTGGCCGATTTGATAAATGCTTTCAGTATTGGATAGTTCATTTTTTGAGGAAGGCTAGGCTGTATTATATAAACTCTATGGTAGAAAACGTGTCGGATGGTCAGCTAGACCTACGTAAGGCGAGCACCTACAGCCAAGGGAGAAATAAAATGGGATGGTAAAGGCTTACATCAAGTTACATCACGCATCAGAGCTCAATAAAATAATCTAATTTAGGATTCAAGACACTATTAACCGTACAATGTCATCTTTTTAATAATAATTGTTATTCTATTCTAATTACATAAAAATTACGGTCATGCAAAAATGGACTTATATCATGTGAACAATATTAGGGGCAATTAATAAAATTGTATGTCAAGTTAAAGGTGAACAAACAATAAAAATTAAGTAGAAACTCACTTCGTGTACCAAAGTAGGTAGTTCATGTAAGTTCGGGTCGTTTGGCACTGATTGTGATTTTACTTGACCTCATTATAATTTGGGGCTGCCAACTAATGTAACAAAGTATCTAAAATTCGGTATTTAAGTACTTTCTTAATGGTACCTGAATTTTATTTTACTGTTGTAGGACTTGGTTTACTGAGTGGACCCAAAATACATGATAAAGAATATGTTTGAACAGAAATATAAACTGGTAGTAATCAAGTAATAAATTATCAAACAATTTTCCATCGAATGACCAGCGTAATATCCTTAACTATTTTACTCCATTTCTAACGCACAATCTGGTCCAATCAGATAAGAGCTATGTACCCTGAAGCTTACATGCCAAGTAATTAAAGGAACAACAGCTACATGACATGCCAAGTAGCTCTCAGGAAGGGTCATGAAAAGTTGAGTGGATTCCGCGCCAAATCACCGACCACCTGGGACCTATTACCCGTTGCTGGCCTAAATAAAAGGTTTTAAGGGACATATCACATCGTAGAACACAATATGTTGTTGCTGCCAAGACTACATTTTTGTAGCTTTAATAGCTCTGAAGTGTTTTAAACACATATTGCTTTTGGAACGTGGACAATATTTTTACGCTTTCATTTTTATGGACTAGGAGTCCGCTCTCGCTTTGCCTCGGTTACCAAATTATACTTATAAACCATCCTACACTCTACCTCTACTTATGAAAATAACCCCATCAAAATCCGTAACGTAGTTTTAAAGATACAGAAACATACAAAAGTTACCCATAAAAGTTTTCTTTATTAAATTATTTTTCCTGGAAAGTCCTTGTCCTTTGAAATTATTTAGGTATAATGCCTAAATAGCCAAGGGAACGGCTCAGCCTTCTCTAGAAATGTCACGCTAAATACGAAACTTTCTGTCTCATGAGACACAAGTATCCGCCAAGCTATCTGGTAGAATTGGCATAATTAGGGTTGTCTGAAGGTTGTTTTGTTTTTTTTTTCATTTGGACTAGAAGGGTTTGATAGCATCTGTCTTACAGGGTTATTCGTCATCTCGCGGGAAAACAAAAAATAAATAGGTCGATTTTTTTCTTAGTTCGATTTTTTATTAGTTCAATAATACCAATAACTAGAATGATAGGAATGTACCTATGTACAAGTAACTTTCTATTAACCGTGGCCATGAACGCTGCCTTGGTGCTAATTACTCGGAACTGCAAATTATTGCAGGTTAGTTCAAAGTTCATTAGCTGTGGCTAAGCTGCTTGCACGTAAAGCAATATATTTTAATAATACATACCTATAAACTGAAAAAGTGTGAATTTATCGTTCGATAGCGTGATTGAACAACAGCTCGCTGCATTCTCGTAAATGTATAACGTAGGCATCTATAATGGCCATTGAAATTGATTTACGAGCTGAAATGTATCTGCATTGGAAAAATAACAGTACGGATCCAATACAGCTATTTTCCTGTGAAACTTTTCCAAGTTAAATAAAATAACCTACGTAAAGAGAATTTATTGCTTTGACTGTAATGATGAGGTACATTGTTTTGTATTTTTTGCATGCATATATTTAGGTTATGGTTAGTTTTGGTATTATGACTACTTGACCATAAAGTAATATTATAACCTAAGAGCCCGTGATGGCCAGACCTTCCTTTAATTCACAAGCGTGAAAATTCTTTCATGTGTATGTCTAACATAGGTAAGAATAACCCCCAAACATGAAACCTGGATCGCGGTTGCTTTGGGAGATAACAACCTTTTACCTGTTATCTCCCAAAGGAACCACGATCCAGGTTTCATGTTTGGGGGTTATTCTTACCTATGTTAGACATACACATAAAATAATTTTCACGCTTCAGAATTAAAGGAAGGTCTGGCCATCACAGGTTATTAGTCTATACTAAGAGCCCGGTCTGGCCAAACCTTCCTTTAATTCACAAGCGTGAAAATTCTTTCATGTGTATGTCTAACATAGGTAAGAATAACCCCCAAACATGAAACCTGGATCGTGGTTCCTTTGGGAGATAACAGGTAAAAGGTTGTTATCTCCCAAAGCAACCGCGATCCAGGTTTCATGTTTGGGGGTTATTCTTACCTATGTTAGACATACCTACACATGAAAGAATTTTCACGCTTGTGAATTAAAGGAAGGTCTGGCCATCACGGGCTCTTGGTCCATTATGTATTTCTTATTTATCAGTTCACAGGCGAAATCAAACAGCCGTTGCGCAAATAGTCAATATTTAAGATATATTTCTTTAAAAATTTCAGCGGTTACTCAAACTCAAATATTTTATGGTAACTATAAGATGTTTGTCGAACAAAATGGTGTTACGTTGGCTCACAATAACAACGAAAAATTGAGAAAGTAAATCAAATAGGTACTTTAGGGCTTAAAATGTAATTGTTGGATAAAGCCCTAACACCTTAAGTTATAGCATGCTATAAGTTTAGTTTACTGGTTAACCTATAAATCGTTAGATTAGAAGATGGAAACCTTGATAAAGCCCACTTCCGCAAACCTTTCCAAGGTTAAAAGTTTAAAACTGCTGGACAATTCACACAGAAACATTTAGCCCCGTAGTAAGCTCAAAGCCACTACGGGCGCTAGTTTTCTGATATACTTTAGGTATACTTATAATAAACATACAGAGATAGATAGGTATTATAATAAATAACATCCAGATACACGGAAAAATATTAGCAGATCGTCCCCGGGGCGGGAAACCGAAAACTCTTGCCTAATAAGTTTAATGCTTATAAATCGTTAGATAAGATCGTTAGATACCTTGATAAAACCCACTTCCGCAATCCGTGGAAAGGTTAGAACTGATCACAATTAAAACAACAGAGGTCGCTTCAATTCGCGTGACTTTCCATCGTGTGCCACGTTCTGTGGCCACGTTCTAGCGGAATAGAGAGAAGAAATATTTCAAGCGAATATAGAGACGAATTAAATAAATGTTTTAAGTGATTAATTTACGAGCTTTTACATAGGTACTTTAGCGACCACCCAGAGTGGTCTAACTCGATCGCACGGCTAAAATATATTGTTAATAATATATAAGAGGTCAAGCTTCATAATACCTGCGGTGATCCCAGAACGATTCTTAGCTTTCGGTCGGAGTTAGGCTGGTTACACTAGCGTAACCTACCACGCACAAAGAACCGACTTCGAAATTCCAATTGCGGAAAATTAAGTCCCTACACTAACTTACTACGGACTGAAGATGGACAGATTATCTTGTCAAAGCTGCCTTTTCACGGTGGAAGCAAGCTGCATCCGACCTCGAAATCATTAAGGGAGGCCTATGTCCAAAGGATGTCCGAACGATGAAATGATGATAAAGCTTGCTACATCTCAAATTCGCCTCTACGTTTCTGCGTAGTCACACCTTTCTTACTCTGTGACTGCGATAGCGTTCCACAACTTTCTCGTTTCCACTTTGTCGTGAACTTAGATCCATTTGTATCATGATAGTTGCAGTTCGCTGAGTTACAAGCCTTTGAATAGATGAATAATATTATATATTATAAGTAAACTAACACTTATAGTAGTATTTAGTTGTTTGTCAGACAAACTAAGTAGGTATAAGGTAATTTGAAATGATGTGGATAAAGCCGAAAGTGTAAGCAGACAGCTTGTAAATGAAAAAAATCCTACCTCAAGAAAATTTATATTTACCATCCCTGATACGAATAGGTACGCGATTCATCTTTTATCCCTTTCAGACCATTCAATCATTGTAATGTTCCAAAGATGCCGAACAATGGACTACCTATTGGTAGGCTTCACAAGGTTCCTTTTCAGTGTGTTATTAATCGGACACAGCCGTCCTTGAATTGAGTACAATTAATTGAATTATATAATAGGTAATATATGGTCTATTTGTCCTTGGTCTCCTTACATCACATCACCATTCTTTGATATGTGAAGGATGTATAAAGTGATTAAAAAATGAATAAAGTTTCAATAAATACCTACCTACCTATATTAAAGAAAGTCGTTATCGTTATTATTATCTCTTCCAGTCCATGGTACGAGCAGTGAATCGGAAGCTGACCCGTTTTCATTCGCTTCGATACACCCATGATAGGTTTGGTACATCACAACCTTTGTAAAAGGTTATGTGCCTAAAGAAAGTTTTTTTATGTAATAAGTAATAAATCAAATTAGTTAAGTAATACAATTTTTATTACCTAATTTTCCAGGATCCCAATTAGTTTGTAAAGTATTCGTCAGATGACAAAGGATTATATTTTTTTGGGCTTCTGTTAGCTTCTGAAAACTCGCTCATTTTACTTACCGTTTAATCCTTATTAGAGACTGAATAAACACGGATGAAGTTTGCATAGGACCAGCTCAGGAGCATCCTCGGGGATCTTTGTTAGCTTTGCGCATTAGGACCTCAATTTGTAAAAATACCTAATGGCCGCGGACTGAACATTTTTATGTCTATTCAGCTCCAATGAAAAATATGAGGGAATCCGAGATCTGTTTACTAAAAAGAGCGGTGAATTGAATGTAAATCATCATAATTTGTGAGCGCCCTTATTTACATTACCACTGCTGGGTGGGACGCAAGGACTCTTTTCGAGAGAAATTAGGCCTTAATTCACCACGTTGACCAAATGCGGTTTAGTGAATGAAACATTTTCCTAGAATATGTTTAAAGTTAACAGACAATGCCGGTTTCCTCACGATGTTTGCCTTCACCGTTAAATCACGTGTTTTAGTACTCATTTAAATTTCACGACTAAATATTGTTTGAACACACGACCTTCGGAATCAAGTCGAGTACGCTCCTACTAAGCCAACACGGCTTAATCCATAACAATGGCCACCGCCAATATACCTATATATAAAAGTCGGTCCTTTCGTCACATTCGCAAACCAGTTCTGTTTCCTGCGACCGCCTGGCCTACTGACCGGCCATTCAACGCCCAAACTGGATTCGAACATGTAAACTTATATAGAGGAGAAATTCTAGATTACTTTACTTGGTTACAAATGAGAGAGAAACCATAGATGGTCCTCTAGAGGTTACGAATTGCCTCCGAAAGAAACCACTAGAAAATACTAATAAAGGTCTCGTGAAGATAAGCCAATAAAAAAACTCATTTAAACCTAATTTTATTTTCAACTTTTGCTTTTTAAATGCATTTTAGTACAGGAGTGTCAAAAAACTTATTATAACGTATGGCGGAATACTGCCTTTTCAATAGCTAAATCCCCTAAAACATATGTGTAGTATGCTATTAGGTAAAACAATACAAAAACTCTCTGCATTATTTAAAATTATGCAAATTATTTGTCCTTGTAGCATTTTCCGCTTTTCTGGCAAAAAGCCCTCGTGAAGTGAGGACATCAAAAAATATTTCGCCTTTGTGGTTAAGCTTTATTTTTGGAATGATATTGAGATAAAAAAGTAAATTGGCTTCCATATGAGAGGCACTTTTGTGGGAAAAATATTGTTACATGGGCACAGCAAACTCAATTTTCTGGGAAAAATGTTTCGAGATTATGTAAACATGGGAATATGCAGATTTCTTGCCTGCCTGTCTAATGTTGTTATTATATTCCACCCTTTGTCTATATCAGAGGGAAGAAATATAGAGATAATATATTTGCTTCACAAATAAAAAAAACTCTATGTTACTCAACGGATTTAAATGAAATCTATACTTAATATTATAAAGGTCCGATTTGAAAAATTCTTTCATTGTTGGATAGTACTGTATTGATTCGAGGAAGGCATTATTAAACTATTAAACCTTCCCTGGCCTACTACCTGGGCGTTATTGAGTTATAAAATTACAACGGAAAGTAGGAAAGTGGGTGCTTCTATCCTTAAGCCCACAGGACGTTGATGATAATAAAGGTAGTCTATTATAAATCTAATCCCAAAGTCAATAAGTATATGACTACTAGCTTCACTAGAAGTATTTGTCTTTTCACAATGGTTTTCTGCTATCCAATCTTCAGAACATGTCTCGCCTTCATTGCATCAAAATATTGGTCCTGTTAATGTATTCGCTGGCGGGCGTCCAAGGCCACTGTCCAGACGTTCTGCTGAACATACTGACATGCTTATTGGGATTTTATTGTTATATTCAATGTAGCAAGCAATTGTTGCAATGTATAGTATTGATAATTGATTGTAATTTTAATGCGTGAAGACATTATCGTAGGTTATTATGAACCTATTGCGTAAATAGATGAATTGAATGTAGTCTGTTGTTTAATATTATTGTAGAGTAGGTATCTACGCTACGTATGTTGCACATCATTTTCATCATTATTGTGTTGCACTTATGATATTAAAATAGTATTTTATTCATATTATTTTATTAACCCTAAGGAATTCTTAGATTGTTAAGATTTTGAAAATGAAAAAAGCAAACGAAAACACTTTTTATTTTAATAAAAATAAAAAAAAATCAAAAACACTTGGTCCACAAATGAATGTACGAACTGCTAGATCTCAAAAGTTGAAACCAAAGCTCTGCTCTTGTTTCAAGTTGATTAAAACATTTAAATAATGTTTCAAAAAAAAATAGACGCTTCAATAACCATAGCATGTTGATTAAACTTTGCAGTTTCGAGAGAACATTTATAATAAAGTACCTACTAGCGCAGTGCAGTGTTCAGTATTTCAGTGCAATATAATTTTTTATGTTCGTGGAAGTTAACGTTTATTTGGTTTAAAATTAAGTTAGATCTTGAAAATTATCTTAGAAAAAAAAGTTTTTTCAACTCTTTCTTTTTATTTATTCTCATCAAAAGTTCAAAACATTAACTCACAATGCATTTATAGTGATATTGTTGCTATAGAAGCTTGGCAAAAAAGGACACGAACTTTTTACGAGCCAACAGCCAACACCGTTCTGGCGTCGAATTTTAAAAATGCATTGTACCAGAGGGAAGACCTTATAAAAATGTATTACTTTGACCTAGATGTTTAAGCTTAGCTCACAAGGCAGTATGTGATAGTCACTCCAACGAAATCTTCAAAATATACTGAACCAACTTACTGCGATCACCAACCCGCCCGGTATATATTTATTTTATGATTATCACTTAAGTTTTCTAAATAATTAGAAAATGGAATAGGAAAAATTGGATCGATAGCGTAGTGGTTAGGGCAACCAGTAACTAGGTGGCGTGGGTTCGACTCCCGTTGTGATTTTGTAATTTTTCCTATACCATTTTCTAACTACAAATAAAATTAGTTGCTATGATGATAATGATGAACCCAATTAAACCCGTCTAGAAGTTTCCGCGTGAGCGACTGCCAAACAGATAAACACACAAACTTTCACTTTGATACAATTACAACACATATTACATCACTATTTAACTTGTTTGTAGTATCTAAAGCGTCATTGAAGTGAAAATAGACATATTTGGTAGAAAAACATTTATTCATTTATGAACGGTGTCTTGTATTTTTTCTGAGTCTAATAAAATATAATTATTTATTTACATATAAAATCGTAATGTCATGCAGTCATGGGAACCTATTTATGTGATGGGTATTTATGTTATTAATGTCATGTAGGTAATAACATAAATTAGTCTTCGATTAGAACTAGACTATTGTTATACTTAAAAGTTAATACATATTTTTAAATTCAAAGAACCCAATTTTTGCATATTTTTAATCTTTTGTTGGTGAAGAGGATGGTACACAAACCCTTCGGATTGAAAGTCCCGCCCCTCACCCCTCAAAGTAACCCAAGGGCTGAGTAAACTCCAATATCTGGCTTTATAGCCCGCGGCGACTTTTATTAATTTCAACATTTTTATTAGAATCCCTTCAGGCCTGGGATTTTATGGAATCTATTTCCGTGGAAATTTCCTAAATCAAATTATTCGAAGATGAGGTTAGATGTTTATTTTCCTTTTTAGTGTTATTGCTTACGTTTTTTTTTGAGTTTTAAGCTCAAATTCTGAATACAATTATATTAAATTTTTTATTTAGATAAATTGGAAAATAATGAGTAAGAACTACGATTGATATACCTATAATAAGTACATTTTTAGTATAGAATATAATAGAAAATCTTTAATTCTTGCAAAATTCAAAAGCGATCGATTTTAACCCTGACTCTCTCTTCTCATCTGCTCTCCCGCGGTAAGAAGTAAACTCATAATTTATGTGCTTTATTATTTGAAGTATCATAACTAATTTTCACGTGCACGAGTAACAAACATCCATCACAACAGAATTGTATTTGATTGCAAATGCGTGGTATAGTATTTTGTGCAAAGCTTTTAGTGGCTCGTTTGCAACCTTTGAACTTCCCTAGACTAAACGAGCTGAACGTAAATGATTAATTACACGTCTGCTTCACCGCCTTTTAGGTCTATGTCTCTGTTGCTCGGGAAATTGAAACGTTTAAGAAACTCATTATGAGGATGTTTTAAGACACTAGTAAATTGTTAAGGCCTCTTATATAAGACATTAATGAGTTGTTATTTATTTTTCAGGTACGTAACAACCTAATAATCTACACTTGCAGTATGTCAAGGGTGAATAACTGGTATAGGTAAGCAAGTTAAATACATTTTAAGTCGTTATAATAGCAGTATGTTTAGCTATTTTATAGAATGTTTAGTTATTTTTATAGAGCTGACCATTTACCACGACTATAGAATCGTGGTAAATGGTCAGCTTTCATCAAAAAATAATAAAAGTCGTGTCTTAATTTTTTAATAAAATAAAATGACAATGTAAGATGGCTGTCAGCGCTTAGAAAACAAAGTTTCTAGATGTTAGCTGTACCTACCTAAGTTTTCCCGCGCTAGTAACGAGACAATTTCCCAGCGCTGGCTGACTAGCCGCCACATCCGTGTGTAGGTCAGTGACGCACTAACGGTCTAGGAAACTAGTCTAAGAGCGTGCTAGTGCATACACAACATCACTATCAGCAACTTGCAGCCGACTTTGAGATGCAGGAATAGTCTTCCACGGGGTGAAACGACTTTTTTTGAAATTTGTGGTTTCACGGGGTGAAATCACAAAAACTTGTTTACCTATTATATGTTGAAATACATATGTACCTATTGCACAAATGTCTTAAAAATACCTACCTTAATGGTTAGTTGTAACTAACCATTTTTGTGTTTTTTATTAAGTTCTGAAATATGTACTTACATATAATATGAGTACAAATATTGCATGACGAGTTTTGGTATTACCACACCAACATAATATTATTTTTAATTAACAAAATAAATATAACAACTGCTACAATATCCATTAAGTTTGATTATACCATAGACCCGGGAGCACACTATAAAGAAGGTTTTTTGTAATCTTTCGAGAGCTAGCCATAAAATGAAGAGCCAGAAACCAAAATATTAACCTTCTTGATTCGAGTGTTCAAGTTTACTGACGTGCTCTATCTTAAAAAGGTTGAAGACGGTCTTCTTATAAATAAATGATAATGATCAAAATTATTATCATTATTATCAAGTTCAAGTTTAGGTCGTAGGTTCAAAGTCCGCCAAAAGGCAAACATCGCAAGAAACCCGCATTTTTTGAGAACTTAAAAAATTCAAAAGGACATGTGACATTTACAGACCTGCACTTGGCCAGCGTGGTGAATTCATGGCTAATATTTTTCGTCAAGAAATAAGTCCTTTTGTCCTAGCAGTGAGAACATCTAAAGAGGTTAAACATTAGCTAGGCTGAGCTATAATAAATATCTATCTAAAATCTACTTTAATAAAGGACTAAAGTCGACAAATAATTCACAGGGGAACGGTTTATAAACGCTATATACAGACAAACCTATACAAGTGTTTCTCAAACATAACTATAATAATACATATAAATTGTTTATATAATCCGGAGTTGTTTGTGAAAATGTGATAGTTTGGCTTCAAGACGTGCCTTGCGTTGAAATTACAGAGAAGGATCTAGGCTTATAAATGGTGGACAAAAACACGTAGGTATATACTTTTATTTAGGTGTTATATATGTATAATAAAAAAAATATCTATCTATGTAAGTATGTATATTATATTAAGTTTATCAGAAATCTAGCACCCGTAACACAAGCTTTGAGCTTACCACAGGGCTAGATGTCGCTGTGTAAAATTGTCCAGCAATATTTATTTATTTATTTATTAAAGATTTATGTCGTTATTACTTTCACATTAAGTTATTATCGTTCACCTATAGTAATTAGTTTGTTTCTAAAGCGCTCATAAAAACATACAAAACGAAAATAAGTTTAATTACTGTTATCGTTTCACATGAAGTCAAACAATAACAATAATAGATGTCGCTGTGTAAATTGTCCAGCAATATTTATTTATTTAATAAGTTTAATAATCAGTTTCAACATGTCAATTAAAATCATGACTCAAAAATTATTTGTTATTTTTATGTAAGGTTTAAATTATAAATTTAAATTACGATCATTAACGATAAGCCCCCGATAGTAACCCTTAAACATCCCTGGCAAACTCGAGCCCCTTGAGATTGCTCAGCAGAACTTCCTCAATCCTTATACTCCGTGGTTACGTACTTAGAAATTGCCTACCTATATCTATCTTTATCTTTACATGAATATGTAAGCCCTAACGGCTGTGAGGGATTTGAATGCCAAGTGGTACAGCTACGGAATATATAACTACCCTCGTTTACAGCTATTAAAGACATTGCATTCCTATGTTAAATCGTCTTTCCCCGTCACCCGTAACAAACATGCATATGCGTACAAATTTTTGGCCCGAGGCGGGAGTCGAACCCGCATCCTCTTGCCCGCTGCGCCACAGGCGTCATCAATTATACCAAGTAAAGTCTGATATTCCAGGATAAATAAGCATACAGCATGATCCCAAGTCTGATATAGTTATTTATAAACCAACCAACACCCTTTATAGAACCTATTGCGTATCGCTGACCTACAAAAGCACTAGATAAGTTATTTCTTAGAAACCTATTGTAATTGTACGCAACATTTCCGTCCCGGACGGGCCGTACGTCAGTCTTACACAATTGTATTGGTTTGTGCTGGGTGTTTGTACATTCCGTGACGTCATCAGTTAAGGCCGTGTCTCGTGAAACAATGTGACGTCATTGTAGTTTTTATTTCGTCACTTGAATATGACGCTGTGTTTTGGTTTTGGTGTGAAATTAATGTCCTTTAGGACGCAATCGATATTTAACTTGACATTTTTCTAAGACGTAAGCTATTTAACACGGTGCTCTTACTTTTGTAATAATACCCAAGACCCTAATTGGGTTATATTGGTGAGACTCATATCGCGTTTACGTCCGATCCGAGCGTAATATAATATGGGCCTTAATGGTGGTGGTCGTGTTGGGCAGAGCACTTCGTGAGTCTACTAATTAGTAAAAAAATGAATTCCTTGTGCATTTTTGATGATAAACATTTTGGAAACTGTTTACTACAAAATGCCGTTATTGCGTTTTAGATTAAAAGAAATACCTATATAATTTCAACACAACAAATGATTATTCATTTAATGCATCTCTTGGGAAAGAGACTGGTCTTCCGCACCTCTGATTGACAAAGTCCACTTATTGTCATAATCATAAGTTGCAATAAGTAGTTATTTTTCCACATGTTTCACGTAATTAGTATTCCGTCAGGCGATCCATTTACAAGCCGTCAAGTGCTTGATATCTAATTAACTATAAGATCCGTGCGATCGGTCACTTTCCCTCTGAGTCATAGTGAAAACGTCTGCTTCTACTGCACGACCAAAGGATCCGCCTCCGTATTGTTGATTATTTTCATCACCGTCACCCTTATTTACGTTCCAACTGCTGGGACATAGGGACTGTGCTCTTGACGAGAGACGCTAGCTGAGTGTGGTGAATTAAGGCCTTATACAATGTGCATCAAAATTTTCAAAGTTTTCAGAATAGGTAGGTACTTACTCAGATTGTCGTATCTGGGAATTGATTAAGACTTAATTTTCTTCAAGGGCTAAAAACTTTTAATAAGTAGGTTTCTGCCGGGAACTCATTTTCCTGAAAAATAATCTACTTAAAAACTTTAGTAGGCTATTTGTTATAAACTTTAGCAATGAAGCTAAATATTGTCACGGTTTTTGTAAAACTTCCTCGCAGTTTTCAAACAATCAAAAAGTATTATGAAATTGTTTGAGTTTCAGTAGTTTCGTAACATTTTCATATTTATGTAGATACTTTTTGATTTATAGGATTTTTTGAAAAGTTTCATACTAGGACAAAATTCTACAAAAAAAAAAATTTCTTATAGATAAAAATATACTTCACCAAACACTTCATAACACACTACATAAAAACATGTTCTCAGATTAATAAATATGTATGTAAGTATTTTTTTTTTCATTTTGTGTATGCGCCGACCGATATTTATTTAGAAAATAATGATTACCTAATGTGGGCAAAGGTATATAAGGTTCTACAAAAGTTTCGTGAAATATATGGAGTAAAATTAAATATCTATTCAAATAAAACATGAAAGTCATGAATTCGTAACAAAAGTGAAAAGCATCACGACAGATTTGTCATCGTTATTCTGACAACGGCCGCTTTCTATCTACCTAGAGCACGTTTTGATTGTAAAATAAACTTTACTTAAAAGGGGCGATGGATCAGAAATCAGAACGTCGAGAAATGGATTTAATTCCTCATCATCATCATTTCAGCCCTCGGAAATCCACTGCCAGGTATAACAGTCGGGTGCAGCTTGAATCCACCGTGAACTAGGAGCTTTGACAAGATCATCTGTCCATCTTGTTGGTGGACGTCCGACGCTGCGTTTACTGATCCGTGCTCTCCACTCGAGAACTTTTCGGGCCCATTCGGCCACCCGTTGTCCTCACTACCAAGCCAGCCCATTGCCACTTCAAAGAGCTAATCCGCTGGGCTATGTCGGTGTGTAACCGAAACTCGCGCAGGATTTAATTGTTAGTTAGAAACAAACAAACAATGCGTATAATAGTGGCGTAAAGCATTATAAATTCTTTGACCGGTCAGCATAACATTACAGCTAAGAAATAGTTAGCAAATCACAAATCAATTCGATTCAGTTACAGTGGTAACAGACAAACAAACATTATTGTTTCACTGCTTGTTTATTGTGCTTAACGTGAAACAATGGAAAACAATAGTAGGTACTAGATAAACATGGAGCATATTATGGGTTTCCATATTCTTACTTTTATATTTAATATGCGTATTTTAATAAAATACCATAAGCCATGATCTTGTAGATTCTACGTATGATTCTATAGAATTCCTTAGGCTTAGAGCATCTATGCAAAAGTTTGTGAAGACGCGACATACGGGGGTTAGCTTCGTTTTCACCCAGTCCCGTACACCCCCGGTTCGTTTTCACCCGATTTGGTTTAGGTATAATAAATTCAATCAAAAGCTTTTTTTGACGAAAAGTACTGGCAGGCACGTAAATGTGTTCGGCTTTTATATTAAAATAATGGATGTAATAAATTAATTATGACTATGTAAGGACAATATTATATTCATAGAGGACTTGAAAGAAGTAACTAAATCATATTTAAATGGATATTTATTTATTCGATTTTTGTTATAATAGGTATATAATAGTTAGGTAGTAGTGCTATATTGCAACAGTGTAAATAGGTTATGTATCTTTTGAACTTGTACATTATCACTTCGGTTTTCTAATTTGATTGAACCACTACACTTTATGCTTCTTTTGTTCACACACGTCCACACACTTGAAAAGTTATTATTTCGGTGCAAAGTGTACGAATGCCCTATATGTAATAACGTTTTCCCCCCTCTCTTATTAGAAATCATTTCATAATTTTTTGGCTCCAGCCCTCGCGACGGACCTTCACTCGTCATTGTGAGATGGCACACTGAACTTTCTTATCGGTTGCATTTTAATAACAATAGTTAACTAGTATTTTTCTCTAGAGTGTAAAAGAGACAGACATATTAGTCCGAAATAGTCCAGACTAGATTATTTTTATTACTGTTACCTACCTTCTGGTTCAGGTAGGCACGCGGCCAGTGCTTAACAAAAGAAAGGGTAAAAACCGCTAAACACAATAAAAAAGTATTTATAAGTTGCCTTATTGCTTTAGCAAGAAGGAAGAATAATAACTCATGTAAATTGTAACATAAAAATACGAACATGATAAATACTCAAATTTCATAACAAAAGTGAAAACCAAATAATTTTTATTAGAACACAATTCTGAAGCACTTTTGTCTTCGCCGGTACTTGCCGTAAAAGCGGAAAAAATATTGATATAAACTTAATTGTAATCGGGTGAAAACGGACCGGGGGTGTACGGGACTGGGTGAAAACGAAGCTAACCCACATACGGCTGGATGGATCACGCAAATACCACACCACGGTTATGGATGTTTAATTCAGAATAAATCATACGCTATCATTATGCTAGCTTATAATAGTTATGTAGTAGATGTACAGACACATGAATTTATACTCAGTTCAAGTTAAATTAAACCATTACACCCTGCAAAATAGGTCTAAGCATAGACAATCCCCGTGCAGTGATACCGCCTTTCACTCGTCACACCGGCTAATAGTTGCGTCACCGAGAGTTCAGTCACTCCTTGAGTACTGCACACGTATTTGACAAATCGAAATTCAAAATATTTGACGGATTCATAGAGGCAATGTTTTTTTCAATCAATAAATCTCGTCATAATCAATAGTTATAGTTTAATTTCACTTTTAACTTTATTTTGATCTTATCTAAAATCTAGGGTCACCGACCGCGGCACGCTACAGCCTAACGAATCGGTGAAAGTAATAGAATTAACATGTGGAAGACGAATTTTGTGTACACAATACACTTATGTTACTTACATCATTCATTACTCATTAGCATTCTAAACAAACCATTAGATGTGTTTTATTTATCTTATATCATAACATACTAACTTTTTATTTATATGCTTTGTATTTACCTTTATGTACCTACTCGTATATGCCTACTCGTATTTGTACCTATAAAGCAGGGGTGGCCAACCGGTCGATCGCGATCGACCGGTCGATCGCGACTGTTAGTCCGGTCGATCTTGGCAAGGCAAAAATAAATAAATAGACTAAACTGCCCAACGTAATCACCTACTGCTGGACGCATGATTTTGTATAATTTTTCAATCGCTGTTCTGTCAAGGTATTTAATCCTCTTTTAAACGCAGTTTAGTCTTTTGTTTTGGGCGCGCGATGACCAATAAGAGGGAAGCGAAATATGCTGTTTCATTTTTTAGGGTTCCGTAGCCAAATGGCAGAAACGGAACCCTTATAGATTCGTCATGTCCGTCCGTCCGTCCGTCCGTCCGTATGTCACAGCCGTTTTTCCTCGAAACTATAAGAGCTATAAAGCAAAAATTTTGTAAGTAGATGTATTCCGTGAACCGCACTAAGATTTCATAAAAAAATTGAAAAAAATAAATTAGGTACATTTGGGGATCCCCATACATAGGACTGAAACTTAAAAACTTTTTTTAATCCAACCCATACGTGTGGGGTATCTATGAATAGGTCTTCGAAAATCATAACAATGTTTTCTAACACCATTTAATTCTAAACTTAATAGTTTGGACGTGAGACTCTTCCAAAATGGAGAAGTGTCCCCCCCCCCCTCTTATTTCTAAAATAAAGAGGATGATAAATCAAGAAAAAAATATATTTTGTACGTAACCATAAAAACTAACAACGAAAATTATCAAGTTTTTTTTATAATACGTCATAAACTATTTCATATAAACAATTGCTGCAGAAGCCTACATGGGCGAGTCCGACTCGCACTTGGCCACTTTTTGATTTCTAGAAGTATGTATGTAATTGGTAGATCGCACAGGGTCTCTATAATGAAAAAGAGATCTTGGGTCCTATCAAGTTGGCCACCCCTGCTATAAAGCATTACCTAAGTTCAGTATTATTTACAGAGTGGAACCTCCTTACTAAGTAATTACAAAACAAAATAAAAAGAAAAAAAATTGGTAGCGCGGAGTAGGTACATCTAAATTGTGGAGTACAATTATTTGAAAAAGTTCTGCATTCTGCATTCTGAATTCAAATATTTTATAAAATAACTTAATAAGTGATATTTAAAATTCCGAATGCAGAATATGAATGCGCGGGAAAGCCCGCATCGAGCGTATCCAATCCACAACTGGCGCAAGGACGTTGTGTGCACTTTACATTCAGAATTTCTAGTATAGGCCGGGATCCGTAGTACATGAAAATCAAGTGATTACTAACAAGCTAATTTTTGGTGAGTAGCTTCGTTTCGATGAGACGTCCAAAGATATCCTATACCCAACTCTCGATTGTGGTAGCTAACAGAGATATCAAGGATTAAAAAATTCAAGGATGTAAAACCGGGATAACGGACCACGAAATTTGTCGGACAATAATGTCCCTTAGATTTTATAAATATGAATTAAGTATACAACAAAAAATCAGCTGGTTAGTAATCATAGTAATCATTTAAATTGACCTCGTTTTCGACACATTTTGGAAATGGCGGACTCTTTGATCAAACCATAGGTTTTGTAGGACAAACATGTTTTTATATAATTTAGATAATTATCTTGAGATATAACATATTGTCCTACAAATTTCGTGGTCCGTTATCCCGGTTTTACATCCTTGAATTTTTTAATCCTTGATATCTCTGTTAGCTACCACAATCGAGAGTTGGGTATAGGATATCTTTGGACGTCTCATCGAAACGAAGCTACTCACCAAAAATTAGCTTGTTAGTAATCACTTGATTTCCATGTACTACGGATCCCTGACTAGTACCTATATCTAAGAATTAGTCAAAAAAACCTGTCAATATAATTTATGTTTTGCTTGTAGGTCAAACCTACCGTTGTAATTGTAACGTAGCCCTTAGGGTTAGGTTTTCCAGTTGAGTAGTGCTATAAAAATATCCACAGATATAATTATTTAAATTTAATCATGTACTTACCATAAAGGTTTTAATTCAATTTGAAAAAAACTGGCATAAAAATACATTTGAATTTAGAATCAGTAATTCCAATAAGTGTGTTGTTTTGTTTGAGAGAAAATAAAAGAATCGATCAGTTAGTTTATTATTTAATAATTGTTTCTTTACCTTTATTTGTGTGTCTGTAGTTGTTTTCTGTTGCGGATTCTGAACACAATGGCACAGGTCAGTTCTCGAACTCCAAACTAATTAATATTTCTTTAGCGTTTACCGATTTGTTTTGCCACAAGGCTGTCGGGGCCTAGTAAGGCGAGGAACCCATTTGTATGAGTCAATTGTGTTCTTACCAATAGGTATCTGGTAGGTATTTTGTTGAGTAACTTCAGGTCACTAGATATTAATTTTATTAAAGTTAGATTATGATGTCCTATATATTTTTAAATGATGCAAGATATAGGGTAGACTGGGTACGGTTGAAACATTTTGGCATTTATCATGCATAGCATCGGGATTTGTCATGTGAGCGATATCGGAAACATACTAAATAAAAGACCTTATATTTGTCTACAATAGGGCAATGTTATTTAAGGTCAATGTATAGTCATTTCTGAGAAAAATCAAATTAAAAAAAATAGTTTTTTGTTTCAACCGTCCCCATGTCGGGGTCGGTTGAAACACATACAAATAATACAAAATATAATCAATTATTATCTTTTATTAACCTTCTAATAACATTTTTCGAATGGTAGTGGCACAGTTGACTAATCACAATAGTCTTTGACTATATTTATAATCGAACAATGTTTTTAATCAGCCTTATATTAAGTACAACTTAAACTAAATTATAATAAGATGTTGGTAGCGACAATTCTTTGGCTATACTTATAATCTATCATTCTTTTAATCAGCCTTCAGATTAATATTAAGTATAACAACATCTAATTATTATTTAGTTTAAGTCCCTATGACTTGAACAATTTTTTTTTTTGCCTTTTTTTTCTGCGGCTGTTCTCAACGAAGATCCCGCTTTATATGTCGGCTTGACCTTTTATACCTTTTGTCTTCCTTTGGCGTACCTTCGGTATCTAAAAAACAAGAAAGTTTAATAAATAAACTGTTTCAACCGTACCCAAAAAAAATGTTTCAACTGTCCCCACCCCCCATCTTTGTATAAAACGGTTCATAGTAAGAATGTCAGTAAATGTTAATAAAAACTAATCGTACTACGATATTGGACAACCTTTAATTGAACTGTAACAAAAATATCAATACTCTAACCATAAATGAAATCTAAATAATTGCAAAAATGTAGACATCGAAAAACTTACTTTGCCGTTAAAAAACACAATGGGGCCTCCTACAGACAAACACACCGCCCGAAGAGTGAAGCAATACTAAAATTCATGTTTCGCCCTGTCGCCCGCTTCGTTCTCCCCTTGGACCCCTCCCCCCATCGCGCACTATTCACAAGTTATTCACTTTGTTTCAACCGTCCCCCGTTTCAAACGTACCCAGTCTACCCTATTATTATGTACTAAAACTTAGAACGTAAGTATTTGTGTTGTGTAGGCCAATGTAGGCACACACTCTACAATGTTTTTTCTGGGAAGCTCCGCCTGTGACGCAGGAGATTGCGGGTTCTATTCCCGCCTCGGGACAAATATATGTTTTGTAGATCAGAAAACATCGATCGTATTCGTATTATTTATTTAGTAGAACAATACCCAGTGTAATAGCTTACTGATACACAAGTTGTTGATGTTTGGCCTAGTGGCTGTGGTGTATAAGCGTTCAAGCCTCACTCAACATTTTATGTTTTCATTTTTCTTGTGGACATCTTCTGATTAAAGTTGTTTTTGTTTCAGAAGTGGTCGAGAGTGTAATGCAGTCATGGGAAGCGTTCGGACGGCGCTATTCTGCGCGGTATTGCTTCTGCCTTATGGTAAGCACATCAACATTATCATAACAGTCGCCTATAACTCCTCGCGAGAGTCCTAGAATTCCTTCTACTTCATACCCATTAACTCCTCATTACGAGATACCATGTAATACCTATAGTAGATACATGGGAATGTGAGTAGTTCTCCTACGTCAAGTAGAGCGTGGGTTCTAGAACAAAATACTTGATTGATGAGCCATAATCTAACTACTCATCAGTTACGAAATAGTACGAGCTATAAGGTTTGTTAAGAGAACAGTGCCGTTACGTTTGTCTTTTGTTATAATAATGCATATATAGGTAAGGTACTACGTGTTATTAGACGTGATGTAATTTTGGAGATAAAAACACGAGTTGAGTTATGCTTAAGGCTCCTTCGAGGTAATTTTGTAATAAAAAGAAAGTTCAATCTTAGACTTATATGCAAGGCAAAACCAACAGTTGACTAATAAAAAAACATTGGCCTCAATAAAACACTAATTATTATATTATGTTTAATTTTATTATATCTATCTATGTATGTATATTATATTAAGTATATCAGAAGTCTAGCACCCGTAACACAAGCTTCGAGCTTACCACGGGGCTAGATGTCGCTGTGTAAAATTGTCCAGTAATATATTTATTTATTTTATATATATTTATATTATTGTTTTCAGACTACCTACTGAAAAATAATATTTTCTTTTTTAAATTAAGTTTTAAAATTAATCTCATAATTAGATACTATTTTAATATGAGAAGTATTTGTTTTTTAAGATATTTAACACAAATAACTTTTCATTACAATAGAAAATAAGTACCTAAAACCTCTTATGAGGATAATTATTTGTTTCAAATCTGTATTCCTAATGATTTAATTTAACTCACTCCACTGATCCAATTTTTAATAAATCATCTAGGAGATATAACCTCTAGATCCAACTCTTTGAAACTCCAGAGATTCCAATAATAAGGTAGGCTCTAATGGTTATAACTAGAGCCTACCTCATTATTGGAAACTCTTACCCTTATGTTTGTCCCCAGCAATAGCAGAGCTCCAAGGAAGATGTCCAGCTGAAGATACGAACTGCCCGGCGCGCGCGGCGCCTTGCACGTCTGATGATGAATGCGGGGAACAGATATGCTGCAGAGCATCCTGCGGGCGCGTCTGTTTAGACCCTATGTACACTGGTAAGAGAACATGACTGAGCTGACAGGTTACCAATAGCAGAGTTCCGAGAAATATGTCTAGATTAAAAGACAAATGAGTGAGATGACAGTTCACAGTGCGGGGATGGAAGCTGCATGTATTCAGAGTGAGCAGATGATACCAGTAAATTAAGGTGGTGTTTAGCTAAGATGATGACAATGTCATTCTATGAGATGATCTCGTGTTATTGGATCTCTTTTAAAGGACACGCTCCAGCAGAGTGTCTTCCAGATTTTATAAAATTTTTAGAAACATCCACATTTTAAGAAAGCTTACTCCCATAGCACAGAACCAAAGTCTAGTCATAGATGATAGATGCCTCAAACATAAAGATAAGTTAATAAAAAGTAATATACTCATTTGCTATAACACAATACCTTCCACCAGGTTGTGAGAACATAAAGCTATCCACGGAGCGTATCTCGCGCGCCCTGGCGGTGGAAAACAGCCGCGGAGGGCGTGGCAAGCTGCCGACCCTGAGGAGTCCGCGCTGCAGGGCGGCCGACGGAGAGTTCGAGCAGGTGCAGTGCGACAACGAGATCGTCAGCTCTTGTTGGTGTGTGGACCAAGCTGGATATGAGGTGAGACTACTTAGTAAGGTTGTAGGTCAAACTTTATACTCGTATAAATGTATCCTGACCTCGTAGATAAAAGTAATTTACATCTCTGCAAATCATAAATAGGTATCACCAGTAAACAAAAGCATTTTTGCACATAACTTTTTATATTTCAAACATCAAGTCATAAACTAATAAACCAATCTATTTTCTACTCAAGAGTTCTAGAGTTATGCAAAGTTACTCACAAGTAAATCGAAGTTGGCACTACCCATTGTGTTCCACTTTCAATTTAACTTATTTACGTTTGCCAAATTGTGCCTCCCAATCTCGCATTGAGATCTATGCCAAGCTTCCTACAGTTCCTTGAAACTGTTAGTTATGAAGTTGCCAATACTGTGAAATATTTACAATGCCAATACTGTATTTGTCAGTATTCTAAGATCACACATAACCTAACAGAGCCAAAGTTCAAAGTAGGTTAAGCGTTTTTGTTAACATAAGGATATGGTTGCAAAACCAAACAGCTAATAACGATTTATAAAAGACGTTAGGTATACAAGAATACTTTTTCTAGATACCTGGCACACGAGCACCCGCTGCAGGTCTAGTGAACTGCACGCAGTCAGCGCCTTGCGCCGCGCACACCTGCCGCATGCTCTGTCCTCTCGGCTTCGAGCTGGATGCGCGAGGCTGCCCTCTGTGCAAGTGCCGGGACCCGTGCAAGGACGTCACGTGTCCCGGACACCTCTCCTGTCAGCTGGAGGAGACGCCGTGTCTGCGCGCGCCTTGTCCTCCCGTCCCCACCTGTAAGTGACACTGTCAGCTGCCGCATGCTCTGTCCCCTCGGCTTCGAGCTGGACGCGCGAGGCTGCCCGCTGTGCAAGTGCCGGGACCCGTGCAAGGACGTCACGTGTCCCGGACACCTCTCCTGTCAGCTGGAGGAGACGCCGTGTCTGCGCGCGCCTTGCCCTCCCGTCCCCACCTGTAAGTGACACAGTCGGCTGCCGCATGCTCTGTCCCCTCGGCTTCGAGCTGGACGCGCGAGGCTGCCCGCTGTGCAAGTGCCGGGACCCGTGCAAGGACGTCACGTGTCCCGGACACCTCTCCTGTCAGCTGGAGGAGACGCCGTGTCTGCGCGCGCCTTGCCCTCCCGTCCCCACCTGTAAGTGACACAGTCGGCTGCCGCATGCTCTGTCCCCTCGGCTTCGAGCTGGACGCGCGAGGCTGCCCGCTGTGCAAGTGCCGGGACCCGTGCAAGGACGTCACGTGTCCCGGACACCTCTCCTGTCAGCTGGAGGAGACGCCGTGTCTACGCGCGCCTTGCCCTCCCGTCCCCACCTGTAAGTGACACAGTCGGCTGCCGCATGCTCTGTCCCCTCGGCTTCGAGCTGGACGCGCGAGGCTGCCCGCTGTGCAAGTGCCGGGACCCGTGCAAGGACGTCACGTGTCCCGGACACCTCTCCTGTCAGCTGGAGGAGACGCCGTGTCTGCGCGCGCCTTGCCCTCCCGTCCCCACCTGTAAGTTTTCTGGTCACTGTCATTCTGCATGCTCCCGCATTCTCTGTAAGTCTGTCCTCTTGGCTTCTAGCTGACTCAAATGCCATCGCATTTGCCTATGTACCTATGGTATGGCCAACAAAAGGAACCTATCCATCTAAATTATCAATGTGACTGAGCCAAGTTGCTTCTTATGGACAATCTGTATTAGAATTTCAAATCTATGTGGCTGACCATTTCACGAAGTCAATCTCAGGAAAATTGCGTGACTGATACAGAATTGCTGTAATTTAGGAGAATCACAGACATTATCAGGGTCACCTACAGATTGCGGTTATTAAAATTGCTCAACATAACTACAGTCATTTGGAGGAACAGTGACGGAACTAGTTTAATGTTTAATCAGATCATGTTGATTTCACGCAAAATAAGATATCATCAAAGGCTCTTTAACTACTATAACTGCTTTCACCTACTAGCTACTACGAAATAAAGAAAACCTTCTGTTATTACTGATAACAATAGGTATATTACATACTGACAGATACACTATAATCATAAATAGAGACAGAATACACACAGAGAAGTAGGTAGACCCTAGACATGCTAATATGTAAGGTTAGACAGACATGCTCTTCGAAAAGTTAATATGCTATGATTGTGGTATTTACCAATTGCTATCGAAGCAAATGCATCTGATACTTGATCTAGGGAAAACAAAATCTCGTGCCAAGTCTCCTAAATTCGTATCTGTCTGTTTACCTTATAGTATAATTTCATCCCAAAATTCGTTATTTCCGTTTTAACTGCATCGTACCAAGCCGAGATATTCCCATAATCACACTGGCAAATCTTACACCATTCTACGGCATAGGTAATACTCATAAAAGTCGACCCAATTTGCTCAATTACCATCGAAATCTCTTGTTATGCCTACAGAAGACATACTGATTTCACGCAAGGTAGCAGTTTTGTTACACATAAAGTCTTTAGTAAACCGGCTTCTTTATCATAAGATATAGCTACTTTGGAACTGCGTAGATGTGTTTTTGTATTTTGTAACTCTCAGCGATCTATTATAGTTCCATAATTGTGTGCTTAAACCACAGATTACCACTAAACGAACTGTCCGATGCTTCATCTCTATTTCGCGACTGACTACATTAATGTGCAGAGAATAGTGTTGCTCTTAGAATTGTCGAGCTTCAAAAAGCGTCAATCGCTGTATTCTTACTATGTGATATGGTGTGGCAAATTTACAGTACAGTTTGTAATTACAGGCCAAATCGCTGATTATCCAGCTTAAATGATTTATTTCAGGTAAAAGGGGAAGGAGCCTTTCAAATATCTGCCCGGTAGGAGATCCACTGTTGATATCCGAAACGACGAGACCTTTCCTTTGTGGAACTGATCCAGGGAAACCAAACTGTCCACCACTTTATAGATGTCTTGTTGAGTCAGGTAAGCAAAACTTTAACGTCACAAAACAAAACAAATATTAACAATTAAATTATTTAATGACATCATTGAGAACAAAATATTTTAATTCATTATTTAATTATTAAGTCAGGTTAATCAAAAATACTATCTAGCTAATTAAAAAAAATAAATGTTAACCAACGTATACTGTGCTCCAACAGGCAACGATTACGGAGTCTGCTGCCCAGCGTCGCTAGAACTCCAAAAAGCAGGCACATGTCCCACGACAAGCCCGGACGATTGCGGAACTCCCTGTGCACATGACTTGGAGTGCCCCTCCATGCAGAAGTGCTGTGACGGCGGTGAATGTGGGCGACACTGTGTCTTGCCCAATAATGTGACCATGTGTTCGCAGCAGAAGATGCTGGCTGAGTTGCTGGTGGTCAGCGAGAGAGAAGGCAGAGGGTATGTGCCGCAATGTGGCGCTGATGGTACCTTCGTGTCGCGGCAGTGCTCGAGGAATGGACTCGTATGCTGGTAAGTGTAGAGTACGAATATATTTGAGAAAGGTCTGTAGTTTAGCGAGTGGGCGAAGTTCTTAGAGATTTTTGTTTACTACCATAACATTGTCAACTTTTGCGTGTTTACCAATAGAATAAGGAAAGCCTCATGTTCACAATCTGTCAAGTTTTAATTAAGGACACGCAAAATCTGTGATCGACTGCAATAAGTCAGCATGTTGCGATGTCTTCTTATAAAATGATTTTCCTTGAAATGGTCCATCATAAATAGTTTACATTACACGTCAGAGAAAACTTCAGATAGGTATTTCCGCCACGGTATTTTATAGCTACAGTCTAACATAATTCTACAGGTGCGTAGATTCAGACGGCAACAAACTCCGCGGCTCCATGGGTCCTTCATCCTCCGTCAAATGCTCTTCAACCCCTCTCCCCGCCCGCGTCGGAGGTCGTTCTCTCACCACGTGTTCCCGAGCTCTCTGCGCGGGTATCTGCGAGTATGGATACAAGACCGGGGGTGATGGGTGCCCGACTTGCGAGTGCGATGACCCCTGTGCCGGGTACCCCTGTAAGGATGGCGAGGAGTGCGTCAGGGTTAAGGACTCTGAGTGTGTGGGAGAGCTTTGCACTGGATATCCTATCTGTAAGTTCGTGTTAAAGTTATAGAGTTATTATGAAAAAAATTAAACGGGTTTTAAGCTTTAATTTTTCCAATTTATAAAAGCAAAAATATATATATTAAGTCAAAATTTTTGCGATTAATTTTCACGGGCAGGATTCGAAGCCACATTCAAGATACCTTTGTAATCTTCTTGATATCACAATTAGGGACATTCAGAACGATGTGGCTAAGAATCCTGCCGGTGACCCTTTTATCCTTTTTCCTTTATCTTCTTCTAATGAATATGTTTCTGGCAGGTCGTCCCAAAGTATCATACGAGAATCCCTGTGAGGCTGGAACCCCAGCTACAGACGACGACGGTTCCGTGGTCGCTTGCGGAGCGGATAGCGATTGTCCTTCCGATCACATGTGCACTCTGACGCGGCGCAATGGAGCGGCGCTTTGCTGCCCTGATACTAGATACGATAACTCTACTGATGATCTGGTCGAGGTAAGTTCTTATCATAATTTTCAGTGTGCGATAAGATATTTAAGTAGCCCGTATGCACTATCCATAGTGAGGCTAAGGCCTTTATTGCTTTCATAGTCTATTCTTTGTTGACTCACTAATCGAGGTCTTCAATAATAGTTTGTGGTGATAATCTTTAGGAGCTTAACTTTTTAATTTGTAGACTTCGGCCAATCATCAATGATGATATTATTTTCCTAATAGTATTAAGCTGCGCAAAAAATATATAAACTAAACCAATTATCTCAACATTGAAATCACTTCTTACAGATGACCCTTGAATCATGCGGCTCTGAGGCCGAAGCGCTGTGCGGGTTGAACTCGACACTATCCTGTCCTGAAGGCGATTGTGAGAACGACCTAGTCTGCTGCTCCACCAATGAATGCGGTCCAGTGTGCATCGACCCCGCCAAGATGAAGCTGCAAGCGGATCGAGTTGATGAAACACCAACCAGTCAGTATATGATTAATTCTTAAGCAGATTAGACTCAGGTATATGAGACAGGATCGCTTTACACTATCCTGTGTCCAGAAGATGACCTATAGAATGTGGTTTGCTGCTCCAACACTGCGCGCTCATACTTTGTTATATTCTAGATTCGAAATTTAATCTATCTAAACCGCTGAACTTTTGGAATAGAGATAATAAATGAAATATTTTTGATCTAACGCAATCATTCCAAAACAATATTTATTCTTTAACAGTGTGCGAATACCTCCGCGACTTCGACGAGAAGATGGAAGGCACCGTAGACGGCATGAAGCTCGCCCTCCCGGCGCCCATCTGCAGCCACGACGGCTCGTTCAGTTCCCAGCAGTGCGCGGGCGGGCAGTGCTGGTGTGTAGACTCCTTCGGCACGGAGATCGCGCAGACTAGAGTCATGAATGCTTCGGAAGTGGACTGTGACAAGTAAGTAGGCCTACTAATTGTATAGATAAAATACTCCTTCAAGAAGCTTTTACTGTTACTCCACCACAGGACAAGCAGACGCATGGCACATTTCCATCCATACTTAGTAGATATACCGTCCACCCGTACAAAGCGATACTTTTCCACCTTCATTATTCGCACTGCTAAAGTTTGGAATGCGTTGCCTGCTGCTGTTTTCCTGAAACTTACAATCTGGGTCTCTTCAAGACAAGAGTAAATAGGTACCTTCCAGACCCTTGCAATCTATTTTCGGCCACATCGACACTTTCCATTGGGTGAGATTGAGGGCAAATAAAAACATCACTATTCTTACATATCTCGATGTATTTTACCGTATTTTTACCGTTTTCTTTTTATTTTTCATCAGGGTCCGCAAAGACCTGCCCTGCCTGGAGCTGACATGCCGCATGGGCTGCGACTACGGGTTCGAGCTGGGCGCGGACCGCTGCCCCACGTGCCGCTGCCGCGACCCCTGCGCCGGCGTCACCTGCGCTGCGGGCCGCGCCTGCGCCACCGTGGACGTCGCCTGCGACGCGGACTACTGCCCGCCCGTGCCTGCCTGTGAGACTCTTATTCATCTTATACTAAAACCTCTCATCATCCTCTTATAAATGAAATATATGAATGCACAGCGGAACTTGCTTCCCGAAACGTGAGCCATGCGGCGAACTATATTGCCATAGATCAGAATCCCTAAAAAAATCAGAAGACTTTTGGAATTCTAGTACTTTGTAGATTGTTCGCCAAGTCATCACTCGTGACTACTGCTCAACGGTTATTTGTTTATCTAGGAACAGATAGAATCTGTCTGTCTGAGGCGAAATGGAAACTTTCGTATTTTTGTCGAATTAACTCGTTTCGTTACGAAGTATGTTTTTATCCCCCTGGAAATTAGAATAGCACACTGCAAGCGACTCTTAAAATGGTAATCGCGGACTCTCGTCTCGATAAATTTTAAACAAAGTCCTTGCATTTACACTCGAGAATCCAAAATGAAAGAGTTCTTCTTTACAATCCAGGTCTGCCAAAGAAGCCTGGTCAATGTCCGTTCCTGGTGCCTTCGTCCGGATCGTGCGAGTTCGCGTGTCGGTCGGACGGCGAGTGCGGCGCCGGGGAACGCTGCTGCGCCACGGGCTGCGGCACGGCCTGCACGCACACGCAGCATTTAACTGCGTGTCAGCAGACCAGGTACGAAACTACATATATAATAAAGCACGTCCAACGCCTTAGTTCCATATGAAAACTAACACTAAAGATTAGGCTAAATAATGTAAGCAATTAAGCATGCAGCGCGTTTAAATATCCATCTCAAGTATCGGTGAACATGCTTAGTGCTTTTTTTTATTTGACCAAAAAATTGTAGGACAACATACAAATAGACTCCGGCAGCATAAACATAATTCACAAATGTGTTTTTCCTTCTTGTTTCGCGCTTTGAAACAAACTTCTGAATTCGCATGCCTTTTCAGAGCTGCAGCGCTTCACACAGCAGCGGAGAGTGGGAATCCACCGAACTGGGCGTGGGTCCCGAAGTGTAAAGACGATGGAACATTCGAGAGTGTCCAGTGCCGCGGCTCGGATAAGACCTGCTGGTGCGTCGACGCTGTTGGTAATGAGGTACGTATCGAAATCTGCAGATAAAACCTCATGAACAAACCACATTCTAACACCATTTATCACTACAAAATCAACATCCATCCAACATTTCTGGAGGATTCTGTGGCTCTGTCTATCTTTGACCAGCTCTTTAAGAGACGCACGCCCGAAAACGGTCTAATTGTGATGCCAATTAGAGCGTTTTCGGGTGTGTGTCTCTTAATCTGAAAAACTCTTTTCATCCACTTTTATGATAAGAACTATTACCAATCTTATCATATAAACGCCTATAATCATCGCGATCCACTTCAGCTACCAGGAACCCGAGCCACAAACTCCACGCCTAACTGCGAGGTGCCCGTGTCATGCCCCGACCCCGGCTGCAATGAGGAGGTCATGTGTCCACATGGCAGAGATCTGGACGACCAGGGGTGTCCCACGTGCGACTGCAAGGACCCCTGCGCTGAAGCCAAGTGCAAGGATGACGAGACCTGCGAGTTGGTGCCTTTGGACTGCGAAGTAAGAAAGATTACCTTATTTAGATTACCCTGTCTTATTTAAATATCATCTCTCTTTTCCATCCATATGTTGCCTGTAAGAGATCGCTCTTTAGCGATAAGGCCGCTCGTTGTACGTGTCTCGTTTTGTGTTATATTAATGTGTTTTGTTTTTGGTGTACAATGTGCTAATAAAATAAATGGTGCTAGACATAATGTAAGAATATCGGATATCAATGCCCCTCACACAAGCTTCGAGTCGAGCCTAGGTACCTACCACAGAACTAGATGTTGCCGTCTTCCATGCGAATTGTCCAGCATTATTAATTTATTGCTTTTGTAACTAAGTTTAGACGAACGTCAAGTGTGAAAGTAAACTTTCCGGCTCTTTAGGGTCTAAACTTTCACCTAAATTTCCAGGATGCAAACTGTCCATCTATAGCGCGTTGCTCGCCAGCGCCCCAATGTCCCGATGGAGTGGATCCGCTGCAATCTCCAGATGCGTCAGGACCTTTAGTCTGCGGGCCCAGCGCTGCCGCGTGTCCGTCTACCCACGCCTGTCGCTTCGCCCCTCACGATTCTAGACCTGCTGTCTGCTGTCCTAAGCCACGTGAGTAATTCTTATATTCTTATTCTTATATTTTCACATACAGCACTAAGTAAAACATGAGGACGAATATGTTAAGAACACGGAGCCCGCAAACACCATGGCTTGTTTGCGTCTCCGCATCACAGTTTAATGTGCAGCTAGAATAAAATATGATTAAGGTATCCATGTGTGATGTTTTGAACCATCAAACATCTATTGCTTGCTGTTGACCCGATGTCTGGAGAGTGGAACTGCTACAATCTCTGAGTTGTGAATTGAGTAATCGGTCTTTCTATTTGCTATTTCTATTGCTCATTTAAGAGTCAGTGTCTACATATAATATAATCCAACATTGCCTAGCAATGATTTTTACAACACGGAAAATATATTTGGATTCAATTCTATTATAGGTACTTACCTCAAAATAAATCAACAAATTAATATCTTATGTGTTCCAGGTACGGTCTGCTTTGAGAGCAAAGACGAGGGCATCTGTACAGCTGGTGTGGTCCTGAACACCACTCGCTGGCACTTCAACCACGAGAAGAACCGCTGCGAACGATTCCGCTATCACGGCTGTTCTGGAAACCACAATAACTTTAGGAGTAAGGAGGAGTGTAACAGCGTGTGTCCTGGTGAGTTAAATAATAGTTAAAATCATTTGCTTTGATCAAGGACATTAAAAATTACAAAAACGCTTCGTGATACTTAGGCAACAATTACGACTAAGATAGCAACTTACATAGGTAAACGAGAAAGAGCATTATATGTGGATCCATTTCATGTCACCATGATTGACATGACAACCATAGGACTGGTGGAGAGAATAGCAATTAGCATATTTTTTTATTCACTATTGTTTCACGTTTTCTTGCTCGTGACAAAAACTAATAGAACTGGAGTACTCTTATTTCCTAAATATTCATTAAAAATTAATTTAAACAGATGAAACTGCCCCAATATCGGAGAAGATTATTGAGAAGACCGATCATGAAGGCATGTTGCACATTTACAAATTATCTATGTGTGTCAATAACATCACAAAACACTGCAATGTTGTAACGAGTATTATCTTTTAATCGCATGAAATCAAACACATGGTGTGTTTCATTTCACTCAATTAAATGTATTGTGCTGTGTACCTATGTAATTACGTAGCTAAGAATACATTGCTTACAAAAATGCTATAGACATTTGTCTGTATTAATTTTTACAGACATCAGGTCTTAAATATTGCTAGCACCATTGAATGCATTTCATTGCGCACTGCATAAATGTCGATGCACGTTTTCCAGAAACCAGTAATATAACACACAATTTTCTATCGTATACTTTTAAAATAAATAAAACTCTTTCAGTAAATTGTCGAAAATGATGATTTCAGTGTTGAGTCCTTGCGAAAGACTACGCGAGAAGAACGAGCTAGCAGCCCAGAAGTACGGGAAGGGCACTTTCATCCCGGTCTGTGACGCGGCCGGCGCCTGGGAGTCGGTGCAGTGCATGTCTCATATTGGTAAGGAGTTTGATTGCAAATTGAAAGAAAGAAAAAAAGAAGAAAGAAAATTAGTTTATTCAAAAATGTTTGGCTTACAGATATACATACAAAATAATTTAAAGCATTCAGCATCAGCATCAGCATCAGCATTGAGTTGGTTACCAGTACTTTAGTAACCAACGCTGATTTTCCATCAGTACCAATTTCTCTGATGGTGTTACAATTATGTGTTTTGGTTTTGGTGTACAATACCTAAAGCGTTTTTGTATTGTAACTACTATCATCTTCAGAAATATCATTAACGAAGTTTAAGAATGACTAAAGACTTTGTAAACCTCTTTTCCAGACGTTTGCTGGTGCGTAAGCTCTCGCGGCGAGCCTCTGAAGGGCTCTCTCGTGCGCGGCGCCAAGCCCACGTGCAACTTCAGGCAGGCCAGGAAGTGGCTGCGAAAGGATCCGGTTGATGAACATGCTAAGGCTGATGAAGGTGATTATACAACACGTAACTAGGGCCTAGTTTTACCTTTCTAAGTATCCGAAGATGTCTTAAAATACCTTGATACAAGATAGATGTATTGTCATTTAGGTTCTGGAAGCCGTTTTTACAGGATTAAGTATCGTTGATGGCCGAAACTGATGGAGGCCAAGACTTATAATTAGCAAAAATTTGGCTGTGTAGGATGGTGGTGCCTGCTTTGAGCTTCTGGCTTGCTCACAGCCTGAATCTATTTATCCTGGTATCCACCAGGAAGTAGATACTTAGTTGATAGGGAATTATGCGTGCCTAATTTCAGCGACTGGTTCAGCCAAGCGAATCATCGGGCGATCTTGATCTTGATTAAATGAAGGTCAAAACATAACGTTTTCGGTTCCAAACTTCCAATCACACTTTTGCGAAGCTATTATTTGTTCTTCCATTTAGAAGTAGCGTTATTTCTCTAACCTATCCTTATCATGTTTCAGTGTTAGAAGAGTTGATAAGACAGATGACCACGTATAGAATGGACGAGTTTGAAAGCGCTGACGAAGACTACGAAGACACTCGCGAAGGTCGCGAGACGCCCGTCCTGGTGACGGAGCAGATGGAGGCCAGGAGCGACACCACGAGGAGGGAGGAGGCGCTGGAAGTCAACGTGGACAAGGAGCTGTTCCGGACCAAGTGTCAGCTCATACAGCTGGAAGTGGACAGCGGTGAGTATGAGAGACGATATTATGGTTAAAAAAGAAAGTGTCTATAGTTAGAACGTCTATTCTATATCTACGGGCTCTTTCAATTTATGCGTTTCGTATCGGACCGCTGCAGTGCCGAAGCGGTGCGTTTGTCGTTCTGCGCACGGCCGGTCGTTTGTTTTCATACAAAATGCACGGTGCGACAACAGCGCGGCGTCCGTACCTGCTGTCGAGCGTTCGCGGTACGGACGATAAAATGGAAAATAGAGCACAAGAATCCCCGCCAAATAAAAAGTTTTTCTCGGACATTAAATATAGCACTCTATTCACATAGCATTTTTCAACTGCTGCTGCAAATTAAAATTACTTTTATTTTTCAAATATCTATTTACATAGGTATTAAAATTAATAAGTTGGGCCCGATTTAGCAGTTTTTTTATATAACTTTAATTTTTGATAGGTGCAGAAAGTCACCGTCCGCGGTGCCTTCCAGACGGGTCGTTCGCGCCGCGTCAGTGCAGCGGCAGTCGCTGCTGGTGCGTGGACGCGGCCGGACAGCGCCGCGCGCTCGCCGCGCCGCCCGACGCGCGTGGACCCGACTCTTGTGGTAAGATACAAGTTACTTTAACATACCTAGTAATAGTGTACGTGTTTCAAATTAGTGCGGAGCTTGCAAAATCTTATGTTGAATATGGATGTATTGACAAACGTGCGCTTCGTCACTGATTTTCGTAGAATAATTACGTTAGGTACCTAATACCATAAATGCTCATCTAATTACTATAAGTAGTAGTAAGTAGTACAGACAAGTCGCGATAGTTTCCGAAAATCTAAAACTAGCTAAGTAGGTATTTGGTAGGTAGTTATTATAATTGCTTTCTACCTTTATGCTGTGCTAATCTACTTGTATTACCTACTTGTAATGTGATGCATATAAATTACAAAATTCAGTCGCAGTAACTCAATACAAAGGTCTTGTTATTTTCAGAAAAAACCATAATCGAATCAGCGATACTCGAACTGGAACTAATGGGAGCGGATCCTGAAGCGGCGGAGAGAGCTCGCTCGGCGCTGCAGTCGCGGCTCGCTGCGCTCGGCGCAAAGCTGCCCGTCGCGGCCGCCGTGGACGCCGGCGTCGTCAGACTGCGCGTCGCACTGCCGGGCCCCGCCGCGGTTGACGTCGTCTACCATATTGAGAACTTAGTGAGTTCGATATTCAAAAGTTTTTTTTTTTACTTTTAGAAGTTCTTATTACTGTCAACTCATTCAATGCTAGAGTTGGGCGTTAAAGTTCACTGCAGCGCGAGAGCCGACACACCTAGAAGGTCTGCGTCCAAGGCACAGCTCTTCCCCAACTATTTGTGAGAGAAAATAAATAAATATTTTATTTTATTTATTATTGTAGCTACACTATATCACAGTCACAGTAATAGGAGCTACGGACAGCCCACTGTGTAGAGGATGTCTTATTTAAGAAGAAAGAGCTGCCCACATTATCTTGGGATACGAGGGAGTATCGACGCAATAACATCTAATCCACTCGAGGACATTTTGTGAAGCCTGTGAAGACTGGTTATACTAGTTTTAAGTGTTAAAACTGTATCAACTCGTAACTTCAATATAATTAAAATTAAAATAAAACGATTGATTTCAGGTGAAACAAGAAAAGCTTAGTGAAAGTAAAAAGGAGCTACCGGGGTACATCGGCGCCGACGTGATCCGCAGCGAATACAGGCTGGCCCCGCCTCCCTCGCCAGCTCTGCACCAGAGAGAGATTCTTAGCGAATCTACGGTAAGGCTTTTCTCCGCACCTAAAAGTTCGATTTGTTACTAGATAGAGAAAAACCGCAGTTTCAGAATGGTTTGCCTCTATTTCGAGAAACAGGTTAAATTCGTATTTCATCATTCCAAAAAAGAGGGGTTGATAATGATGATCCACATGCTTAGTTAATCTTTGTGATTTTACGGAAAAAATATAAATCAATCAATCTATTTCATCGTACGTAGATATTATAATCAAATTAATGTGCCCATTTGTATTCAATTGTCCTTGTGTTTATGCTTTTTTTTCAATTGTATAGTTTATTAAATATTTCCTAGAAACAATAAATAGGTATTTTTTTTGTATTTATAGTTATTCTTCTTTAATCCTAACGTTACAGGTATCATCAGCAACATCATACCACACAGCTCTAATAGTCCTCGCCGCGACATCAGCCTTCATAATCAGCGTGCTGTGCGTGCTGGTGATGCTGTACCGCGCGCGGCTGCAGCGCGAGCCGCTCAAGGCGGAGAGGTTCCTGCCGCCCGCGCCGCCCGTCTACGTCCTCTCTGCGGACGAGAAGGAGGAACTAGCCAGGGTCTTACACGCTCCACCACCCCCGGTACTGCCGAGACCGAAGGGAAACGAATGAAATAATGAAATTGCAACCATGGTTCCAATATAACTTTTCAAACTATCATGGTTTTTAACAGTTTTAGAACACGAAACGGGTAATACCATGATTCAAATGTTTTTGAGTTTCGATCTACCCTCTTTCTGAGTCTTTTATTGGCGCTTGCAACAGTGTCGAAATATCTGGAAACTCAAAAACATTTGAATCATGGTATGTTACCCATGGTTCCGATGTCAAATGAAAGTATTGTTAGATAATACGTATTTTTAATCTCTAATTTTAATGACGATAACTGGCTTAAGTTTTTCTCTTTTTTTAGAAAAAGTGACCAAATGCATATTTGTAGGAACTCATTTCATTTTGAAATTACAGATGGGATGGAACAAAAGGGTCCAAATGTATTTTGGGTAGAGTTAAGCTTTATATAGAGTAGGAACCAATTCTTTACAGGAATTTCATTCTACATTCCATTAAACTATTACCAACATGAGCAAAATGTTTTCAGCTACTAACTACCTAAAAATGAAGTTTATTAGTAGGAAGATTGTTGAATATCTACTATTTCCAATACTTAAAACATAATTGTCTCTCACTTGTATCTAATTATAGGCACCAATAGGTAAAGGAGCATAAAATAGAAAAGACATGTTCTTCCAAATTTATGATAAAAAATGTAAATAGGAATTAGGTTACATAATTTTTGCTATAGAGGCAAATGTAGTTCTTAACATATATTAAGTATAAATTATGTACTTATCTATATACTTTATAAAATAACTTGTACTTATCTAAATAACAGTAAGTAATTCTTATTGAATTAATTAGATTTTTAACTTAAAATGGAAGATGTAATTGATGGATAGAACATTACATTACTTAGGTGTATCATTGTTTCATTATTCTAAGTTTCTTAATTTAAGTATTGAGTAATCAGCATAAAAGTGCGTGTTAAGAAACGCGCGCTTTTACGCTCCATTTTTTAGTTCTTTCCGCTGTGTTGCACTCTTGAAAACGTGAAAAGAGAAGACAATTCATAGGTACAGTGACCGGAGTGAAACCCAGCGCAGAACTAATCTAGTCTTTTTCTTAGTTGTGCATAGATTCACATGTTTTACTGTCAGTTTTATTAGGTACTTATCTACCTACCTAATATCTCATAATTATGTAAATATCATAGTTACAAATGTAATGTACTTACCTACAGAAATGTATTATGAAGATAGGATAATGGAGATGGTTTTTAATCTATTTAAATATTCCAATAACTTTCCCTATTTTAACTTTTGAATGTGTAAATGATGAATTTATTCGCATCTACTATATTTTATTTTTCGTAATAAAAATAATTAAAAAAATTCGAAGTATTATTTTATATTTTCTTTCCCCAAAAAATTTATGGCTAAGTTGATTTGGCATCAGTACTTATATAGAGTTTTAACAACGCTTTTTAAAAATGCCGCCAAAATAAGCTTGTGTTTTGCTGTGGCTTGAACTCAGGTGCTCCCCGGTCTAAAGCCAGTAGGACGCGATATGAATAGATAGCTGTATCCTGTGCATAATTTCTGTATTTTTCTGTGGCATTCAAGGGATACCTAAGTCACAGTAGTATCAGTAGTAGATCCAAAGTAGATCGAATGCTAAGGTTTTGGTCAGCAATTAAACGTCACTGTCATAATACAAAACTGCCATTATCATGTCGTTTGCGTTTTCGCTGTCAGTCAACAGCTCAGCTGTCAAGTATACAGTCAGTGGCCGGCCCTTAGCCCAAGAGAAATTATTTCAGAATGAATCAGGAAGGCGAGCTCACTTGCTGCGCGGTTTGTAATCTGAAAAGTCCTTTACGGTGCGCGCGATGTCTCAATGTGTATTATTGTAACATAGATCATCAGCGACAAGACTGGAGAAGACATAAAAGTGAATGCGTACCCAAGTCCCAAAAGATCAACAGTTCCAACGAATCTCGAAAAGTGAACCAACGAACTGGTAAATGTGAACACAATAAACCCGATAACTTAGACGAACTGAAACAGGAAATTACGATTGAAGGTAGTGAAAGTGCAATAAGACGTTCCAAAAAACCTACGTCAAAATCAAGGGAAAAATCGAAAGAGGGTAGTGGTGACAGTGATAGTAAACATAACACATCAGAAAACGTTAAGAGTGCCAACAAAGTGCCCGGGCAAAACGATAGCAGTGTTATATCAAGGGTAGTGTATACCAACAAGGACTTGACTGGTGATAGTGCCATAACATACGAAGGTTCCTCAGAACAAGAAATACTAAATGAAACTGCACAGCAGTTGAGTACTGTTGAGTTTGGGTCGGCTGGCTCGTCCAATGTGTTAAAGGTTGTGAACAGAACTGACAAAATGCCGGTGTTACCAACATATGGGAATGAGCCTGTGTCTCGGGTGAAGGAGTACCCTGAGGCCTCGCTGAAGGGCAGTGTTGCCCCTTTCAACCTGAGCCCTAACTCCTACTACATGGACCCAAGTGACCCGTGCTATAAACTATGCCAACAAGTGATCAGAGACATGACTCAGTATGGTGTGTGTGTATTAAACAATTTTTTGGGTAGAGAACGGGGACAGTTAGTGTTAAATGAAGTTTTAGAAATGTACAGATCGGGTATATTCAAAGTAAGTATGCATGCAATACTGTAAGTAATAGCTATTTCCAAAAGACATGTATCTGAAAAATTTATTATCTAAAATTGTACAAAGCTTGTTGAAAGTGTCTCATAGCAACACCATTCAAAGAGATTCTCCAACAATTATTTATTGTTGTTGTTTACACCAACCTACCTACAAATAAATTTTACTAGGGTATCAGTTAAAATATGTGGAGCAGCAACTTGCTATTATTTTGCAATCTTGAATTTTATCAATTGTGCATGCTGATGTGTAAGTAGGTTGTTAATAAAATTTGCGCTTTAAACATTGCAATAAAATAGCAACTCCACATAAATTAATTAAGGTAAGTAAACTTAAACTAAGGGAAAGGTAATTCGTAAATAAATAATAATAAATTAATTTGAGTTTATATCACTCTACCATCAAGTTATAGCAAAATACAAAATCTGTATTGCATACAAGTTGATTATAAGGTCGTACAATTTAAAAAAAAGTGTCAAACAGGCACTCTGTTACAACAAGGTCTGTTGTGCTAGAGTTGAGGAGGATATAAACTTAATACTTATACTGAGTAGGTGACAATGTCACTTTAAAATTGTCACACAAGTTACCCCAGTCAACTCGGCTATTTTAAACTTTTAAAGCTCATATAAACTTTTGCCACAACATGAATGAAATCATATAAAGTATATGTTTTCAGAAAGGGCAGCTAGTATCAAACCCAGGAAGCACAGAGGCGCAGACGATACGGAGTGACATCATCACATGGATAGATGGGAAAGAGTCACACTGCTACTACATCAAACAGTTGATCAGTCAAGTGAGTATTATGCCTGTTATGTAATATAACTTTATGGTTAATAAATAAATTGAAATATTAATATTGATAAACTACATTTCATAAGAAAGAAGAAAGAAAACTTATTTCCTTTACATTACAATCATTTTAATAATCACCCTTAAAATAACTTAAAAATAAGTACAGATTGAAGCTAAGACTATGATATAGCTCATTATGTAGCATACTGTTTTGTATACCATCATTATCATTGTTCAAATATGATTAACATAAAGTGGAGTTTATCTGCAATAAATAAAGGTAATAGGTTTATAATTGTAAATCATAAACCTATTTACCTACCCATTTTATATAATTATAATAAAAATATAATTTTTAGACTGACTGAAATTGAAATTTTTATAAGTAGGTAAATAACCATTTGTAGGGATTTTTAATCTATAAATGTTGTTTATTGTAACTTTCATAATCAATGTTATTATTTTATTTAAAGACTTAATGATTAATAATATGTAATGTAACATAGTTGCATTGCAAAAGTCATAAATTATATATTTATTACATACTAAGGTAAACAAATATTCTCTTTAATCAAAATTATAATATATGTATGTGTATAGTGTTGTGGTATTGAGTCATCTTGCCATTTTTAGATGATTATTATATCAGTGATATTAAAAGTAAGGTCTTTGACATCTTATGTATATTAAGATGATTTTGTACAATGTATGCAATTTTAAAACACCTGCGATTGGAAAGTGCCTTTGACATAATTAATAAATTTTATTTTCGTAAATTACATACTTGAAACAACCACATTTCATAACTGCCCACCCACCATATATTTTAGACATAGATTTTAATTATCCACTGTGTCGTTTTGTTTAGTAAACAAATTAACATTATAGTCCTAAGTTACTAAACTACCCAAGTATAATAGGGAATAAGTAAAACATCTCGAACTTACTGGTTGAACCAACTCCATAATGATCAATAACATCGCGTTGTGCGTACATGCCTAAGCTCACGCGTTCGGCCTCGCCCTTCAAACGGGCCCTTAGTGACACGCGACGCCAACTATCCCGCAATCTGTGGCCGCCTGACCTTTCATTCAAAAATCGTAGAGACGGGCCAGCTGTCTAATCTTATCTAAACTGTACTATGACTTGTTGTTGCAATAATGTTGCACATTTGAATGTTACTATAATGGATATTTGTGGTCAGTGACTTTTTGACTATAGATAGATAGCATTTATTGATGAAAATTTGGTACATGTCATGGTTAGTAGCTTCTTAAATCATATGTTAGGTTTATAGTCAAGATATTACATGTAGGGTTGTTTTGTAGCTAGTATAAATGCAAAGTTCTTCACCTTTCGATTCGGCCGTGCGGTGTTGGCCTTAAAATAGTACAGCCCTCTCTTCCCGTGGGTGTTGTCAAACCATCGTTCTGTTGTGGAGACCCGTGCCCAGTAGTGGGACGTAATATGGTCATTATGATAATGATTAACCATTTCGGATTTACTATTAAATTGTCTGTGTCAATTGTAACGCTTATTATGACGCATAATACAATACAAATAATATTTTTACAATCAAACCGTGGTGTGTGCCCATTATAACCATAACCACTGCTTAGTAATGAAATATCTGACGGAGTTCTTTTGAGTAAACGTCATAAGACGTCGAATTATAAAGCATAGTTCTGATGTGACGTAAGCATTTTGTGTCAATAATACTTACTACATACAAGTACGTAGGTATTCGATAAGGCCCTTTCACAACTCTTGTGCAACTGATTTTAGTAGTACATACTTAGCTACTAAAGAAACGTATAAGTGAGTTAGACAAGGGCCTATCTATAATAATAAAAAGTAGGTATGTTTGGTACTTTCCTAAAAGTGCCACCCATTCTCTTTCAGTGACTGTAGTCAAACCGACTAAGGGTTTCACACCATAAGCTGGCAGCATCTGTATTGTGTGTACTGTAACAAGTTTCTGTGATAACCAAACAGCATGGAAAACGTGGTGATTATACCAAATACCCTGAGACCTATAATGGATTTATTGGGCACTAGTGGGGCGTGATATCGGTTGTTATAATCATGATTTTACACAAATACTGACGGTACAATATTATGATTTATCACGGGATATAATTAACACGATTTAATTATTTTTTTAGTTTGGATGTTTCACGCGCCGCGAACGCGATCACGAAGGATATAAATAAAAAAATCTTGGTAAATATCCCGTGATAAATCATAATATTGTTAACAACCATGATAGTTTTAAGTTACTGACGGAAACGTTCAGGAGACCTAAACCAGGAAGTTAATTGGTACACATCCTGAAACCTCTATAGGTCCTGATAGGTGTTGTAAAATATTTAAACATCTTATCGACACAAAGTCTTGTATTAAAGAACTTAGCCTTTATATAACGCCAAACTATTTCTTTTCTAAATAACATATGAAAGTAATCCAATAGATATGAGATGATATAAATATAATATTCTATACCGCCAAACAAGTCCTTTTCTTGTAAATAACTAAGTAGATTCAAGGAGTAGGTTACTCCGCAGCAGCCTAATATTTACGTTATAAAATAAAGTAAAAGAAAGCTTTATTCAGCTAAATTATGTTTATGTATACAACATGTGATGCATAAATTATATACCTAATGGAATGTAAAGAGTTTTGGCGCCGACTATCTTATCATTATCAGAACTGGACCATACGATTGGCGTACGTATTCTCGTATCTCTGTTATTTTAGTTTCCTATCAGAAATAGAATATGCGCAAATAATTTGCGTCTATCCAAACCGGACGGTTATCTGGTTTGTTTATCATCGTATCCAGATCTCCATAATCTCTGCTAGCGGAACTAACTATAAAACTAGAAAATGAATATAAATATACGATAAGTGGTAAAATCTAGCTCATGAGGGATTGGCCAGATCTACTTAAATAAATTATCACAAATTTTAAACAATTATTTACAATAATCGTATTTTATTATTATTATTTACATAATTTCATCTAAGTATAACATATGCTTTATTTTGACACCGTTTGAGTCAATAAAATCTTCGATATAATATCGTTCGATAGAATCATGAAGAAGGAAATAGAAAATATATTCTCTACAGCTATTCTCTACCTTAATATAAACCATCAATAAACGTTATAATATTTATGTACTTATTATGATTTTCCTGGATAATTTATGCTACGATGCATCAGATAAATGCAGTTTATAGATAAAGCAATCGTGAGTCATGATTGTAGAAAAATCCCCGTACTCACAAACCACTTTAGTTAGAGCTAGTATTTAGCCCTTCGCCGTTTTCCTCAATCTACGTGCTATTTTGGGTACGAATAGCGATGCATTTTAATGGTCCATGTTCCAAACAGTATCATCATCATCATGTTAGCCCGTGCTGACACCCATTGCTGGGTAAAACTAAAAGCCTCCTCTTTATTGCGTTAATTCGCTCGGTCGATTCGATATCGTCATGGCAGGTGATCTGCCCGGAGATGCTGCGCTCCTATTGGCCACCACTCAGACACCACCTTGGTCCATCGGCTCTTTCCTTTAAACTTCAATCTGAATATAAAGGTACCTATACAGATTGCAAGTTGGACAAGTTTTGCAATGAACAACGGTTGTAAACGTATAGGCGCCTACAACCTTTGTTCACTGTACAGACTGTAAGGACAAACGAAAAATGCTTCATATATTATTCGATCGATAAGTACACACTTTATTTCATGATCAAGTTACTAAAATTTGATATTGGAAACACGGTTTTAGGAGCAAATGTTAAAATGTGTTGACGTGCCTCAAAAATTATATCGAAATGAAATCCAATTTTAACTATTGTCAATTTCAGGTGGACAACATCATCCTGAGAGCAAACAAGATGGCGAACAACGGGAAGATGGGAGACTACATTATCAATGGAAGAACAAAGGTAATTTTAATAATTTCCTCGACTATTTAATAAACTTCAAATTTCAAATTCTATTCAAATTCTTCAAATTCAAATTCTTTATTTTATCACACAATGTAACATAACAGTTTACACTAAAGCAATACATGGGACTTACAATTGTGTTGGTACTCCAAGGAAAGTTATAGTATCGTCTTAAACTGTCTAAGAAAAATAATAGAAATCAGTCGGATCTAGTAGAAACAATAGGAATATGTTTGTTTGTATCGATTACTACCTCTTGACAAGGTCTGTCTCCTTTTTGTCAATCTGTAAAAAAAAACTATACATTAATATACAACAAAGACCGTGACAAAACGACTATACTCATTTTCGGCCCACGAAGTTCCCTTCGCAATAAGTTACCTAACTGTGGTTACAAAACTCATTCATAACTTTGGGAGATTTTTTTACCTCCTAACCGGTCGTCTCCTTTCAATGATGCCGTGAAAATAACGTCTTTATGCTCAGGACATAGAGAATGATTTTGCATAGTTAGGAGTTCTTCGGTATTCCTATGTCAGTTTCAACCTAAAGCGTTCAGCTGTTGAACGAATAGTATCTATGAATAAATAACCTAGTTTACCGTTGAAATCTTCTGTTATGTTCTTCAATCTGTTAAACTGTAGTTAGATACTTTTCTACCACAGTTAAGCTTCGTTGCTGCGTTTGAAATTAAAGTGCTTTGATTTCACGACTTTGCTACAATAAATACCTGCATGGCCCATGCATTCATTTGGATCTTTCACAGTCTTCATCATCACGCAAGCGAAGCTGTCGGCGGGTCAGCTAGTCACCATGCTGCATGGGTCATACTCATACAGCTTATATTGGTGACTAGCTGACCCGCCGACAGCTTCGCTTGCGTGATGATGAAGACTGTGAAAGATCCAAACTATCTCAACAGACATGACTATTTGGTTGTATTTGTATTTTTATTTAATTTTTGACCTATCAGTACATAACTCACGCTCATTAACAGAAGATATAATGATAGATTAACTTTTGTTACGTGTGTGGTCTTATCGTCTTGTTAGGTAGGTAGGTATAGTAAAACCATTTCTAAAATGAACGCCCCTCCACCGAATTCTGTATTTTTTTCTCTGTGTATTCTGTTTTTCTGTATTTCCTCTCACACGTTGAAATCATCACGGTTTTGTGGAGGGGAGTTCATTTTTAGAATGGTTTTACTATACTTAAATTTACATACGGAAAGATATGAGCCCCAATTTTTTTTTAATTTGAGGGTAGGTTCATAAAAGTAATAAATTAAAGAATCCTGTTGGATTGGCAGAATCCCAATATGGATATAAAATAATCTAATACTTAACAAAATTTAAATAACTTATATCACTGGACCATTGAATACTTCCTCACGCTATTTGGATACCATTCCGTATTATTATGATAATAAACATTCATATCATACACACGAGTAAACCGCGCAAAAATCTTATCATAATCCACTTTATCTGCCGCTATCGTTCACATTCGAGAACGAAATCAGCAAGAATACTATAAAATGATAAAGTATTCGCAAATTATCAGTAGAAATTGTATTCTGCGATATAAACCAAAATAAACGCCCTCGCGCCTGCGCTCTGCGCACCATGCCTACGTGACTAGCGGCATGGAATAACCAGAGGTGGGGGGAGCCTCTGTAAACATTTGTAAGAATACGTACACAAACAGCCGTCTCTGTCCAACACTGTAGATAGAGAGAGACAGCGCGTAAATCCCAAAACATCATTGCGTATATACGGAATCAGAAATCACACGCTGCAGTCGAATGTTTACAAAATAGAACTGAAGCCAATTTTCAGTGATCTCTTTCTCGTTTCCGGTGTTTTAGTTTTTGAGGTCAATGTTATCGATTGGTTTGGAATATATTATTAGAAAACGTTCAACGGTAATATATACATTTTTGAACTCTATTGTTATGATGAAAGCGGTCCCTGATTGGATGTAGAAAATCGTTACGACAAACTAATATTTGCACTTATCAAAGACAGGTGACTTGTCTACAGACGTGGTTTAATTTGAATATATTATATTTAAGCTATATTTTACTGTATGTCTTCTACCAATTTGCATTTATATCACCTCATATCCACGCACGTTTAGATAAAAAATAACATAAATATGTAGGCTGTTAAGTTTTCTTGGTCTGTAGAGCAGTTTGCTACGACACTCTTGTTTATTAAGTGAGAAATCATGACAATAAATTATATATAGTCATCATAGGAGTTAATGTTAGTAAAACATGTTGGTCATACGAAGAAAAAATATAATTATTTTTACCTCTTTCCGATTTTAAGCCAATAATATTTGCTGTATCCGTCGCTAGTCGCTACTCAGTGTTACTACTTTCAACTTCTTTTAAATGTATGTACATAATGTGCAAGAATAATTATAAATAACTTAATATAATTATTAAATAATAACTTAATATTGTAGCTGTTACATATATTTTAGTAGGTACCTACCTTAATAACTTTCTTAAATATTGATCGATCCATAAAAAATTACAAATCTGAATAAAAATTCAGTTCATGAATTGATAAAGGAAATTGCGTCCAGGATTGTCACGGTCATTATCACAACAGTAATTTAATAGAGGATTCAGGCAAGTGGTCCCACGACAAAGCTGGGTCTGCTGTCCCAGTCGCCTGATTAGTTTTTTCTTGTTTATTTCTTTGGGCGAGTGGGACTACTCGTAATTTTAACCTCAAATCTTTTGTTTAAAGTACAGTTGGCATCATGTCTTATTGTCCTATTGCAAAAAATAAAATACCAACATAATAATAGGAATTTAAAAATCAGTCTTTGCATCGATAAAATACATAGAACAAAATATACAAAATTGATATTAAACAGTTTAACTTATAAACTGATAGGTGTCTAGATGACATTTGTCAAAATGACAGCTATCAAACTTTAAACTGCCACAACTCTGAAACGGCTTGGCCTAGAGATGCCGTACTATTTCAACATTTACGATGACAGCTGTCAAACTTTAAACTGCCATAACTCTGAAACGGCTGGACCTAGAGATGCCCTACTAAGCTCAATCGACAGGTGTTAGAGAGGGCAACATTTTTGATGACAGCTGTCAAACTTTAAACTGCCATAACTCTGAAACGGCTTGGCCTAGAGATACCCTACTAAGCTCAATCGACAGGTGTTAGAGAGAGCAACATTTTCGATGACAGCTGTCAAACTTTAAACTGCCATAACTCTGAAACGGCTTGGCCTAGAGATCCCGTACAAACTCAATCGACAAGTGTTAGAGAGAGCAACATTTTCAATGACAGCTGTCAAACTTTAAACTGCCATAACTCTGAAACGGCTTGGCCTAGAGATGTACGTATATTATGAAATCTAGCACCCGTAACACAAGCTTCGAGCTTACCACGGGGCTAGATGTCGCTGTGTAAAATTGTCCAGTTATATTTATTTATTTTATTTATTTAATTATGATATTGCTCTCTCTAACACCTGTCGATTGAGCTTTGTAGGGTATCTCTAGGCCAAGCCGTTTCAGAGTAATGGCAGTTTAAAGTTTGACAGCTGTCATCGTAAATGTTGAAATAGTACGGCATCTCTAGGCCAAGCCAGGCAGTTGTGGCAGTTTAAAGTTTGACAGCTGTCATTTTGACAAATGTCATCTAGACACCTATCAGTTTATAAGTTAAACTGTTTCAAGGATAATCATCTTAATACCTTAGGACAAAATACATACTTCGTCATCATCATGTCAGCCGTTGGACGTCCACTGATGGACATAGGCCCCCCTTAACGACCTCCAGGTATAACGGTCGGATGCAGCCTGCATCCACCGTGAACCAGCAGCCTTAACAATATCATCGAGCCATAAAAAGGAAACTAATATTATTTTTCTGTGGTTGAATCGGCCAATATCAGACGTTTCGTTTTACATATTCTAAGTTCTTTGTGATTGATTCTTATGGGGCGACGAACGTAATGTGTCAATTGGCGAGGCGTATCTAAGAAACGGAACGTGCTTGGCGACAGCGATTTGTTTATGATTGTTTAATTTGCAGTCGGAATTTAACGAAATTCTCCATAATACGAATTTTCCGGACATAATGTTGTCGACTCATGAATCTATATTTTTTTATGTTTTGTTATTTAAATAAAGTTTCGATCGAGTCTACCGTACCCCTGCACGAAATTATTAATATAGATATTATAGCCCTCAGGTGTTAAGAGTAGAATACCTGTTTTGAAACAAAAGGGCAGTCCTTTATGGATATCCTTGTTTTTAGGAATCATTCGCATAATTATAGTTCTTATGACATTCTTACTAAAAAAATACAATAAAAATAAATCCTGAGTTATGTGATTTGATTTTGCTGTTAACTGTACATTAAAGCAAATTGGGTATATGGTCCAAGTCGACCAATTCAAAAATGTGTTCAGGCGTCTGGGACCGCAGTCCAAGTTTTGTATGGGCCCACTCGCCTGTATCCTCATTTAATAACGACCTGCTTCTTACCACGTAGGCTTATAAGAAACAGGGATATTGAGGATATGTTAACCACAATTGGTCTTTTTTTGTTATTTTAAGTGGGTGATAGACGTGCGAGTAAGTCTCGCGTGTCTATCACCCCCTTTAGTAAAACATGACAGACCACATGGATATATTCACGTAGCGAGTAGGTTTGTTTTACAAGAATAATATAAAAAAACCTTTATTCTGATGCAGTAATAATTACGACTCAGATACGTGTTAGAGATTTCACATTTCATTTTTAATTTTCCTAATCAATGTTCTAAGTTTATGTCGTTGAGATCCTGTCTCACGGTATACGGATAGTGAATTATCCTGTTATGACTCAAAAGTTAAACTATTTCACACTCATTTACGATAACAGTCCTATTGTAATAGGATTGATTGTTTGTCAAACAAACGTGATGTCGCTCGTGTTCTTGCGAACAGTGTTTGCCGAAGACTAGAGTAATTTCATATTGTTTATTATTAAAAGCAAATAGAGATATTGCTGGACAATTCACTCAGCAAAGTGCCAGAACTGAAATAATTTAACGAATTTTAGATTCAATGTACTCTGTCATGCTACACGGTTAAAAGCTATTTTTGTCTGGTCCTTAACCTTAGCTTCATTTAGATAAGGTACTTAGTAACTATTTGTAAATATGTACTTTCAATAGATAAAGTACCCATTTTTATGTATTTATTACATCGAGATTATTTTGATGAATCATTTTAATAACCTGCTTGCTCACCATTGCAAATATCTGCTTCTAAATACGTAAATCATGTAGCCATGTAGAATTTGAGCGTAAAGTTTTATTCTAGAAAGTAAATGTAAAAGTCGATAAAGATTCTCTTGTTGACTTCAAGATCGAGTCGTGAAAATGACATCACAGTTACATGGAGCAGAAAACAATAGGCAATGTTTTATAAATACTATATCTAACGATAACATTATAGCTTGACCAGCTGTGCATTACGGGTGCACCTTAGGTTATCTGTTTGACAATAAATACTGAATTTTAATAGGAACTTGGCTTTCCTAAGATGTTCTATTTCATCTATAGTTCCCTTTCTAATCTCGGTTAAACCTAACCGCGTTGTTTGGTATTAGCGTCCAGAATCTAAATTACTTTTATGTAGAAATCAGAATTTGATTTTGTTTGTCTCGTATAAATAGATTCGTATTTTATCAATTTCAAATTTACCCGTAATAAAAACCATAGAGTTAAAAAAATATTTATTGATGTGAGAAAAAAATAACATAACAGGCAGTAGGTACTTAATCTAAAAATACAAAAAACATATTTGACATTTGGACAAATTCAGCTAGTGCTGCTTTTGGAACATCAGCACAAGCTAACGACGACGACTAAGCAGAACTGACGACGTCGTAAGTGCCAGCAATTACTTAGTGTCTTCTCGTGATCTTAGGAAAATTAACAATAAGATTAGTTACAAAATATAGTAAAATGTAGTTATCTCGCCCATTGCAATTCGCAATAAATGAATCACAGTTAGACCACACACATATAACGCGCGTGTTGATTATACAACCGCAATTGTGTACATTGCCATTTTGCAACCAACATTTGAACGGAATGCAGATTATATCGCGGTATCTTGTTGCGAAATTTGGGGACAAAGAAAAGAAAGTTGCTTGTGTTTATTCAAGTTATATATATAATATACATAGTTCTCGCTAAGCGGAGCTGTATATGTAATCTTTCATACTCTAGTGGCGACATCTAGTGTCACTTTGAAAAAAAACTATGTATTTAAAGAGTGCGGAAATTCTATCGTTTCAATAAGTCCTCTATAATCTTGTAAGCGAAAAAGCGCACGCTACATAATATATTGTGTGCGCTTTTTCGCTTACGTTGAACATATACTCTTGACATCTTTAAATTTGTTAAAGATGTCAATGAACAAATGTCAATGGACCTAATGTAGTGTGATTGATCTCGATCCACAGGCGATGGTGGCATGCTACCCCGGCTCAGGGAGCCACTACGTGAAGCACGTGGACAACCCCAACAAAGATGGCCGCTGCATCACCGCGATATACTACCTGAATCTCGACTGGGACGTGAAACGCTGCGGCGGCCTGCTCAGGTACTATAGTTGATTCACAAAGATGGCCGCTAATATCAATCAAAATCAAAAAAATATTAAGCAGAGAAATTTCGTCTTTACCTTAGCCCATAATACTTTCCACTAATAGGCACAGGTCTCCAGCTGCCAATCGAATCCATAACAGGTCTTTGAAGATTCGGTGTAATCACAACGCGTACCGGGCTAGTGATTGCAGTTAGTTGGTACAGTATACAGAACAACGATGCTGCAGGAGACGGGATGACACTACAATAGAGCTTTATAATGAGATCATATAGGAATAATTTACTAAACATAGTCGTATGTTTCAGGGTATTCCCAGAAGGCACAAACCAGGTGGCAGATATTGAGCCAATTTTCGATAGGATGCTGTTCTTCTGGTCTGATCGACGGAACCCTCACGAAGTCCAACCCGCTTACAGCACACGGTAAGGATTTCTCAACATAAATATAAAAAAAACCTTTTATAAATATATTCATTAATTAAGTGATTAAAGGTCTAGACTTGTAAGATACCTATAAGAAAAACTTAAATAATGATAGTGATATTAGAACATAAAATATTAGAACGTGTAAGACGCCATGATGGTAAAAGCTCGAAGCTTTTGATACGGGCACCAGATATCTGGAAAACACCTGGAACACACATGTCTGCAGATCATACAAAACTTTGTCTCGGGGCTAATTTCGCTGTGTCTTATTTTAAATATTATTTTTATTGTTTATTTATACGTTGACTTATAATAGGCGTAATTTAATTTCAGGTACGCAATCACGTTGTGGTATTTTGATGCGCAAGAGAGGATTGAAGCGCTTAGGAATTTTAGTAAGTATTACCTTGTTCGTTCATTCACCACATTCACCGACCCGCACTTGGCCAGCGTGGTGTATTAGGGCCTTTTCTCTGTTACAATATTTTAAACTATCATGGTTTTTAACAATATTTAACATACCTTGATTAAAATGTTTTTGAGTTTCCCGATATTTCGACACTATGTATTACGTATTACAAGCGCCATTTTCACAGAGAGACTCTCCGCCAAGTGCGGGTTGGTGAATGTAGCATTTCTTCAAAATCTTCAAAGTATTATTTCAACTTACTTTTCTGATATATTTTCTCACCCATAAAGCAAGTATTTTTAAAGCTCGAATATTAAGATATATTCAATGATGCGCGGCGGGGTTGAAAGCCGAGTTATTAGCCAAAACAGCTATTTTACGGTGTTTGTCTATGTGTGTTTTATTTATTAATTGAAAAATTAATAACACTTTCCTTAAATTTCCAGAAGAGCAACGCGTCAAACCGTCTTCAAGCAAGTGATACAAGCCTTTAGCCCACGGCTCTGCCTGGGCTTAGACTAACTGTGCCGGACCACTATGGACCTTATTCCAAGCGTGATAAGGTCTGAACTAACCTGTACATAGTGTTTATTATCAGTATTCCTATAGCTAGGACATTTAACTGGAGATTGACTTGAGTTTTTCTCAAATTGGCTGAGATATTGATAGTGTAATTTAGTCTTTTGAGTAAGGCTGTTTGAAACCCAATTATGCACGTAATCTTTTTATCACTTCTATAATGGCGTTTGTTTAATCAAATATTCGTTAAACTAGTACTGTATTTTGCGTCTTTTGGTCGCCGTCTTTTGAAAATGGTTCAATGGGCCTCATAATATTTTAGACGCTACAATTACAATTTCAATCACAGATTTTGCCCCATAACTGGCCAAGAGTCTTCACAATAGGATTTGGTATTAGTCACCACATTGTCATGGCGGCATTGTCGATTGCAATATAGTGGTGCAGACTAACATTACTGCCCGTTTTCTGGTACCTACTTATTTAAAATTAAAAATATATATGTATATATTTATTCCGGTTTGACGACACCCACGGTAAGTGGGTTGGTACTATTTTTAGTCTTACACTATAAATATAACTTTTATTAGCCTAACTTAACTTTGAGTCTCCTCAACGGAGTATAATATACTATATAAAATACTTATATCTCTACTTAATCAGAATACGACAACCTTTTCATCTACTTTTATATAATTTACGTGCGAAATATTGGGTCTTTGAAAACTTTGATAAACCAGGCCGGTTAGTATAGAACAACTAGAAATAAAAAAATAATGCTGATACTGCTTACTCTATGTTAGATATTTTATTTATAGTTGTATTAAAGCTGAATTGTTTGTTTGTTTGAACGCGCTAATCCGATTTGAAAAAGTATTTCAGTGTTTGATAGTACATTTATCGAGGAAGGCTATATTATATAAACTAGGTATATGTAGATAACATAAAAAAACGTATATAAGAATATGTAGTCGGGTCGGCTAGTAAATAAATAAATAAATAAATAAATAAATAAATAAATATTAAATAAATATTACTGGACAAATTTACACAGCGACATCTAGCCCCGTGGTAAGCTCGTAGCTTGTGTTACGGGTGCTAGATTTCTGATATACTTAATATAATAAACATACATAGATAGATATTTTTTATTAATTAATTAATACATATATAACACCCAGACACCCGGAACAAGTATTTGCAGATCATACAAATAGTTGTTCCGAGGCGGGAATCGAACCCGCAACCTCTTGCGTAAATAAAATATAAGTTTAAATCGTCAATTAAAATGTTTATTAATATTAAGAATACTTATTTTCGTATTGTCTATGCTTTCCTGCCTGGTCGCCAGTGAATGAGCTACGTTATGATATAATAAGTGGTTATAGACAACACCTCTATATTCTAGGTCAGGTTTAGTATGGTTCAAGACTGACGTTGTAGGTACTGATATAGATTATCAAATTGTATATGAGATTCAGGTAAACATAATTTTATTTATTGATTAGTTACAATTTTTTTAGTTTATTTGTTTCAATGTAAAGCGAACTTTTTATCATGCAGTAGAATAATTCAGATTCAGCCATACAGAGACTTTGTATCTTGTTATATTTTCTTGGCCTATTATTGTTTTAAGCTACGGGCCTTATTCGATTTTGTTAAGTAATGATAAATATGTGAAAACCCGTAGTAGTTCTTTAAAATATTTTTTTCGCTTTCATTTCGAAGCATTTCAATTAAAACAGTTTCTTCCGCGTCCCATTGATGTAAATATTATTATGTTAATATCATACTTATTAATGTAAAAAGTATTGTATTTTATACAGACTAGATAGTTAATTAAACATATTTGCTCTAAAACAATTGAGCTACTTCTAGGCATATTGTTTTACTTTTATTTAGTGAAATTCTTCTTTAAAACAGTATTTTACGAAACAACCAATATAATTTGTAATGTCAAATATATACCTACCTAACTTAATTAACTTAACATACAGTCATAGATTAATTTAACAAGTGTGATGTTATTTGTTATATTATGTTATTCTGTGTAATTTTTTACTGTAAACACGATAGTCAAACAAACATGTTATTTTATTTTAATAAAATTCTAAGGGATTAATTATATTAGACCGGGCCGGGGCCGGGCCGGGCCGTGACCGTAGCCAGTTTTTATTACACCGGCCCGGACGGGCCACGGATCATACACGGTGTAATATAAACTGGTTCATATAAAATGTATGTAACGTGCCCCGTCCGGGCCCCGTCCGGGCCACGGTCACGGCCCGGCCCGGCCCCGGCCCGGTCTAATATAATTCATCCCTAAAAATCATTCTCAGTAATCATAGGATTTATCAAGAATTTTGAATAAAATTATGTAATAGTTGATTATGTTAGTCCTGTGTAAGTGGTAAATTGTAGACCTGCTTCTATATTTTTAAAAACCTATGCTCGAAGGCCTCGCCCTTCCCTAAAACTATTTAGTATCAGTATCACATAGTAAAATAATTGAGTAAGTTATTAAATCAAGCAAATCTTTACGAACTCTATGAACAGCTAATTAAAATAATTGAAACACAAATATATGCGCGATCTCAATCGCCTAAAAATTTCTAGCCCTAGCCATATCTTATGTTCGCCCTTGCTTTCATAATTATAAACTTATAAATAATATTTTCTTTGCATCTATCGTGTTAACAGTTAAATTGTCCGACTTATATCCTTACACCAAAACGACTTGTATTATTAAGTCATAAATTATTTTGCGGACATAGTCTGGTATTAAATTTTTACAAAAGTATATCTGTCTTTTAATTTCTCTATTTTCTATACTTATAATGTAATTTATGGAGTAATTTAGTTTGTTTTTCAGAGATATTCTGTAATAGGCTCAATATAGGATACTGCAACTGAACTGAATTTAATGAAATTTCATTTTATAAAAGCGGGAATTACTCACGTATTCACGTAGGTACTCCGCTCCGTTTATGAGCGGAGACGGAGCACGGCGGGACGCTCACTCCTCTTGAAAAAGACCGATTCTTGTCTCGGTCGATACGTCGGGTGTTTTGTTACACTCCTTAGACGTGAGTAATTCCCGCTTTTATAAAATTTTGATGAAATTTGGAAGATAAACATGTAGAGGTCTGAGGCACAGGCATTCATATTCATACTTTTTTCATACTCATTCTTAAATTCTTGCTTCTGTTACCTGCTATAAGACGTGGCCCCCATGCAAACATAATTTTACGCAGACGGAGTCGCGGGCACCGCTAGTAATCAGTATTTGTGTTCCGTCTCAAAGAGAATATAATCACTACGTTTCCGTCTATCCAAGTTAGGTCTTTTACTTTATTTGATAAACGTAAGACAACTAATCTCTAAACTAGATCTAAAAGCTTCTTTGTTTTTGACCATAAAATGTAGAAGACTAGAAGTGGAGTAAATTTTATATCTGTGTCACAAACCACAATTTCTTTATGTCTATTTTTGTGACAGATGAAGCAAATTTTATATTTCTTTTAATTTTGGGTGCATTATATTTTGTATTTATTTATTATGTGTATATGATGTTATCACGATAATGTCTTTTCGGCTAGACACGCAGGAGGGACTGCTGATTCCTATTACAAAGTCATCTCAACTCACTGATAAAGTTGACTCCAGACCCCAAATTCATGTTCAGGTAAGTACGTCGTATGTTCTCAATTACCTACTACGTAAAAACGTTGTGTCTGCTATATTAATAATAAATCTGTAAGGGTCGGTCTTGGATTTTTAGATCTTTTCTGTATGTATGTATGTTCCGCCATAACTCCTAAACCAATAATCCAATAGATGTCTGGGACACAGGAAAGGCTATTTAAATTCTGGCTCCTGTTATTATAAGACATGGCCCCCATACAAATATAATAACGCGGACGGAGTCTTTTAAATTAAATAAATTTAAATATTGCTGGAGAATATACACAGCAACATCTAGCCCCGTGGTAAGCTCGAAGCTTGTGTAACGGGTGCTAGAATTCTGATGATTTCATAGAATATACATAAATATAGATAGATATTTTTTATTATACATATAAACACCCGGAACAATATTTGCATATAGTACAAATTATTTTCCTGAGGCGGGAATCCTACCCGCAACTTTTTGCGTCGCGTACGGAGCTTCGCCCGCTGCGCCACAGAGTTCATCCATATCCAACATAGTTTTCAAACCCTTGTATTGTTTTGTCATTTTATTTCAGGAGTCAGTTACTCGACATGCACACAAATCCACTGGGCCCACTACGTTAGTATTATTATTTGCTGGTGTTTTGAGATACATGTTGACAATAGGATCTACATACATTTACTCACAAAATCTATAAGAAAAATATATAGAATAACTGTATCTGCCTGACCAATTGACCATATATATACTACGGTTAAATTTACATAATGTAAATATGTATTTGAGGGACCTTAATATACTTTTGCTGAAGTACCTACCTTGCAATACAAATCTACATTTAAAGGACTTACCTAATCATTTTTGTTAAAATTTCAGCTTGCCCGTCTTTTCGTCTCTACTATTTGCTACAGTTTTGGAAGATACACTCAAACAGTTATCATATATAGGTAATCGTCTCCAAATTTTATTAAAATTACGTAATAATTCTGTTTATGGTGATTCTAAGAAGGCTTTCTATCTATAAAGTTTCCAACAATGTAACTTATACAATTAACAATTTGATAGAGCTTCATCGTTAAGGGTTGAGGGTTGACTAACTAACTACCTTCATGAACATAAACAGCAAGGATTGGTTAATACGATTCTCTTTATTTAATGCTCTTATTAACATTCATTCAATTTAAGGTGTTAGTCAAGGCTTATCTATTTGCCCGCTTCTTTTTATCTACCTAGTAAAATAAATTCATCAACATTTCATCGTACCTAATCAATAATCATCTAAACTTTTGTATACAATGCATCGGTCTCCGTTTAAGATATCCAAATATATCCTACAACAGCTCGCATCTACTTGCATGTGTAGGTATCTAGATTCTATAGATATTAGTTCACCTTACCGCGTTTTATGACAAGCCTTAACTGTAAATATTTTTTGGAATATATCTATAGTTTTCTAAGTGCCTATTAAATATTTCTAGATCAGATAAACAACGAGATTTGCATCACCAAGACGTTGGTCGACTACGATCGCCTGCTGCGCAAAAAGTATGGCATCAAGGAGTCTACGACTGAAAAGGATCTGCAGTTAATCAACCCCAAGAACGTCCACAAAGAAGAGTACAAGTTCGTCAAACTATCCGATGACAGGTGTGTTTGGCTTTAGAAAATCATCATCAAGAAGTTAAGAACCGTAAATACCGTTTTCGTTAATGATACAAGACAAAATGTCAACGTTGAAATAAATAATAAATATTGTTGGACAATTCACACAGCGACATTTAGCCCCGTGGTAAGCTCGAAGCTTGTGTTACGATTACGGGTGCTAGATTTCTGATAAGTATACTGAATATAATATTTTGTAAAGAGTAAAGTGAATATAGTTTTTTGTATCTTTCTAGAGCGCTGGTGTACAACACCCTACTTCTCTTGTTCAAGGAGTTGAGTCTGACGTGGACATTTCGCACCTTACTCACATGTCTTCATGATATCCAAAAGAGACACAAAGTCTACGAAGATCTTCAGCTGGACGAAATTAAAAACAAGGCGTAAGTGTTTACAGTTTTGGATAAAATTAGTTTACAGGAGGTTAGTTAGCTCCTTAAGAACAATGACCTATTTTATCTACAGTATTTTAAACTATGTTTCAAAGAATCATTTAGTCATTATTCTAGACGTAGATACTTATTTTTTTAGTATTAACTACACACCCGCGGGTTTGCTTCATTCTGGGTTCTATATCACTAATCCGCCTTAGAAACATGCTCTCCCAGGTCTATAATAAGTTCAATGGGGGAGACTCGTGACCTGTGGTTAGTACCTAATGATATACCTAGTTTAAAGTTTATGGTTTTCAGACTTCGCAAGGATCTAATGAAGCAAATTCGCCAGCAGCGAAACTATATCAAGACTATCTTCTACGACACCGAGAACACTATAGAACAACTGAAAACACAAGTTCAGGTCAGTGCAGCCACCAGCCATGAGACACGTGGGAAGGGTTGTAGAAGATTTTAAACAATCCTGAATTTTTTTATCATGTTTGTAGTAAGAGGGAATTTTTAGATAGGTATGGCTGTGTTAGTTGTACAGCAATATAAAAAAATAGTGTAGCCATTTGCTACACTGCTCAAACAGCAATAAAAAAATAATAGTGTAGCCATTTGCTACACTATTTTTTTTTATATTGCTTTGACTCTCCCAGAATTTAAACTGGGAACCATCGCTCATTTATTCGGAATACCTATGTGGTAACCTTGTAGATTAAATATGTATTCTCTTTCCATCCAGAGATTGCCTGGAAGAGTTAGCTTTTAAGCGATAAGGCCGCCCATTGTATTTCTATATTTTATTGTATTTTGTAATTTCTGTTTAGTTTGGTATACGATTAAGTGTTTTTGTATTGTACCTTCTCTAGATGACCACTACACGACTGCAACATTATAATATACCTACCTACCTTATTAAACCATTTTTTTTTTCAATTCCTACACAATGTCACGATCCCAGGACGCGGTCCTGCATTCTGAGACCGAAGCGCGCTACGCCATGAACTGGCAGCGCGCGCGCACGGAGCAACACCTCGAATCCATCCGCATCAAGGAGGAAGTGCCGTGCGACGGCGCGTTCCGTTACAGAGCCAAGTTGGAAGATGAGCAGCGCGTGCACAGCGAGATTGAGATGCTGGCGAACATTAAAATGAGCGTTGGTACCGCTTGGTTTATAATCTAGACATCTAGAAAGAAAGAAAGAAAAAATCTTTATTCATAGTTAATAGGTAGGTACACAGCTTTACAAACATTACTTAAACTTATAACTATGAATTGGCGTCTAACTCAGCTTTGTGTTCTAATAGCTGTGGGCTATTAGAACGCTGATCTTCCGTTGGAACCATTATAAAACGTCACATACAGAACACATTAAATACATAAATGGAATAGTTACAAAATTGAAAACATTAAACAGGTATCTAGTAAATGAACTGCCGCTTTGTCCGTGTAGCAATGGATTTTTCTGAGAGGTGTTTTTCAGTGGTCATATTACGTGTACTACTAGGCACGAATCGACCCAATATGATTTATTGTAGGTCTAGGGAGCTTTGGTATAAATCACCACGCTTAGGTACCAGGCGCGTTGGTAATCGCAGTAAGTTGTTACAATATACAGAACGACGATGCTGTCGCCTTCTATAATAATATAGGTACTAATATACCCTCCTCCAATTTTTAATGTAGGAATATTAAAAGAAGCTATTATCGTTGATTTTATACATAATCATTTTATAGGAAAAACTGGAAGAAGTGGAACTGTGGATGAACAAATACGAGGAGGGTATAGAGAAGATGGACCTGAAGATCCAGGTCAGGCAAAACCAGCGCGCGAAAGCAACCACGAAGCGGGAAGACCTGGAAGAGACCGTAAGACATCTTATTAGTTTTAGCAATTTTTTTTCTTTCATGGTGGGACACTGAAGGAACGGAACTCTTTGAAGGATATAGGGGAGGCCTTTCCTCTACTATGGGAAACAGGCTATCATACAATTAAATGTTCTAGTAGGTACCTACCCCTCGCAGATTCTAGCAATGGGTTTTCCGCGTTTCCAGTGATTAAATTTTTCTGCTATAAGAGGGGTCGAATCCAACATAATTTCTGTGCAATAATAAATGGTTCCACTTATTTCTTTCGAGGACCCTTGACCGTCGTAGAAAATGTACAAAAATATTCGGTTACTTATTCAACTTATTTACCGCTCGGTTTCTTATTATGCACATTGAAAGTTGCCCAGACGAAAGAAATATTTTAAAGCGCGCTGATTCGTCAAAAATAAGTGTTTAGGTAGGTATGCCTAAAAAGTAACAACATCATCAGACTTGAACGATGCCCCGTAGTTTTTTAATTATTTTTCGCACAGGTACAAAATCACGCTAGCTCAATAGAAGCATGGGTGAAATTCAAGAATGAACGCGAGCGGATACGGCTCTTCAATTTAAAGATGAACCGGGCGGCCGTGGCGGTGCAAGCCTGGTGGCGTGGCCTTCTGGTTCGGAAAGAGCTGGGTCCTTTCAAACCGAAGAAAAAACAGAAGAAACGGAAGAAGTGATTTAATTTTGTACAATACAATTTTATTTTGTGTAACATTGTTTTATTTATGTTATGTTTTGGTAGCATAGTGATTTATATAGTCCCTAGTGAAGGTTTAACTTGGCATTTTCAAAAATAGTAGGTATAAAAAAAATTCAGCCACGTCTTATAAGGTAGGCACCAGAAATTAAAACATCCGTAAATGTTTTATTGTTCCTACTGAATTTTTTCTTATGTAATTCTGTTAGAACTCCATGGAGTTCCTATAACAAACATAACTCAATTTATTTTTACTCTGGAAACCAAGTACGATGACATCACTGTCAAAAATAAAAATAAAATCTCTACCTACTTTAAAACGTCGTAACAAAATCGTTACCCTCCACAGTGTTTTTGACGAGGTGATTTTTTAGTGATTTTTATCCTTTGCAATAACTTTGTTAGGTACTATTCCTTTTCTTTATCTGGAATAAACTGTTGGTACCTACCTACTGTTGGTCCGAGTTACCTAGGTATCTTTATAATATTTACCAACATCCATGTCTAAAATGATATATTAAATTACTTACCTAGGCTATTCGCATAGGTGTACATTATGGTACGGCCTAAGGTTGCGGAAGGTTCTTGGGGTCGATTTGAAGGCTACGACGAGAAATCGAAGGAAAATATAGTAACTGAGGATAGTGTTGAAAAACAGGTAAGAAACAAATTATTTAATTAGTAGGTGTAGTAACCTAGATTTCGTCAGACTAAATGATGTGCTTACCATACCATGTTAAGAATTGAAGACATAACTACAAAATAAAATTGTTATAATACAAAGAACTCATAGAATATTAAATTTGTTTATTAAAATATTTTGAAATGTAGTGACCTAACCGCCAACCGCTCACTCAGTAATTCAGAACACACTCACTTGGTGTTTTACTCATAGTGCGGTGCTAACAGAAATGATCTCGAAATTCGATTAATGTATCGTTATTTACAGGAAGAATCGATTACAGTCGAAGAATCAATACATCGGATAGAAGAAGCTTCAGAGGAAGAAATAGATACGAGCAACTTTAATACGTATTTAGTTTCATTAATTGCTATCAAATTTATACAATTATTTATTTATTTAGTTTATTTATCAACTTATTTTATGTTTGATTTGTTTATACATCTCCAAGTGCTAATATACCTACTTAGTAGTTATGTAGGTAAGTTTAATCTGTTTTCAGCTTGTCATATTTGCAAGCATCCCTGTTCTCTACAATCTTAGAAGATACGATTACAGAACTTCGTATACTTGGTAAGTAGTACATAATTATAACATTTATGTATACCTATGTTTTTAATTTGACTCTTATCAAGACAACAACGACGTGGTTTTACACAACTCACCATGATTTGATTTCATATTATTATGGATATAATTATTTCAGTTGAATGCAATAACGAGCTGAGAATTATCAAATGCAAATCTGATTGGGGATATTTACAACGTAAAAAATATGGTATAGAGCATACGGACACGGATGCGGACGACTTAAAAAACATTGACCCAGATAATCTTGGCTGTGATGAGTATAAAATACTTAAGCTGGACAATGACAGGTACCTACGTAAAACATACGAACACTACGTATAAAAGACCCTCTCATTTTTTTCCAGTTGCTCAGAAATTGCTAAATTAAAAAAAAAACTTATTTGCGCCTTTTTTTCAGAAAATATGCTACAGATGCTGTTATAGGAACTTATACTGATCTTTCCTTGCATAAATGTTTTACAGCACTTCTTGATATTGTAAAAGCCGATGTTGAGAAATTTGCATACCGTATTACTTTAGCTGAAGAAGAAGCAAACAACAAATTGTGAGAAAAGTATTTATTTTGCTTAGAAACTTTGTAACTTAGGATCATTTTTGAAAAATAAAAGTATCTAATAATAATAATATGTAGCTTGATAGCTTGACACTAATGTACAATAAGATCACAAAGCTATCGCATCCTGGACTAACCACGTTGCTTTTAGGCAGGAAGACTTAAGTATTCACTTCTTATGCTACAAATCATAATCAACATAAACAATTTATTTATTTCAGGCTTCGTAAAGAAGGGCTAAAACAATTAAGGGTCCAAAGAAATCATATCAAATCTGTTCTTTATGACGCTAATGTAAAAATCGAAGAGTGGAAAACGATTCTTGAGGTATTGTAAAACTTTTTTATAAAAAAAAACAGTTTATCATCATCACTTAAGCTGCCGAACGTCGACATAATGAAAATCCATCTACAGTTAGGTAAGAGTTGATTCAAAAATACAATGACCGCGTTAAAAAAATATATTTGGGTTCATTATAGATAGGAAAGTTTTAGGATTATTTAATAACGTAGGTACGTATAAAATTCAATGCATATAATATAGGTACTTACCTACCTAAGGACCTAAGTAATTTCTTTATAGCAGATCAAATAATATTTTAACATTATAATTATTTTAGGACTCCGTCCTTGACGCCGAATGCAAAAGTAGATATATCACAAACTGGCAACGAGCTCGTACAGAACAACATCAACAAACCATAAATGATAAAGAGGGTGTTTATTCCAGTAAAATTGAAAAATATAAACAAAGAAGTGATCATGAGCAGCGAGTTCATTCTGAAGTGGAAATGCTTATGAACATTAAAATTAATGTAAGTTATAAAATCTGACCATCTCCTTTGAAACGTGGGTAGGTACTATATTGCTACCGAATTCAAAGCTTCCAATCAATTGATATTAAAATATTCCAGGAAACACTGGAAGAGGTAGAGAAATGGATGAACAAATACGATACAGACATGGAAAATATTGATTTAAGAATTCAAATAAAGAAAAATGATTATCAAAACATGCTTGACAAACGAGTTGGTCTTGAAGAAACGGTAATATTTTTTGTGATAATATTTAGGAACAAGAAGCCTCGATTAATAACTATGAATAGATAAATAATTTACCAATTTATCTAATACCGCGCTGTAGTATATTTTACCGCTGTAAAAAATCCTTTAACCTTCTCCTCGTTCTAAACAAACTCCACTTTTTTTTTGAAACTTTGGCTGAAAATTGCCAAATCGATTCAGCCGATCTCGAGTTATAAATAATTGTCATTACTTATAATATTCCTTTACCTGTACATTTTTAGATCGAGAATCACGATAAAATGATGAAGGATTGGAATGCTTTCAAGGAGGAAAGAGAAAAGATTCGTATTTACAGAGAGAGGATGCACAATTGCGCTGCTATAGTGCAATCTTGGTGGCGTGGGTTACTTGTGCGTAAGCAACTCGGACCGTACAAGCCTAAGAAGGGGAAAGGAGCTCCCGGCGGCGGTGGTGGCGCCGGTGCTGGCGGGAAAAAGAAGAAGTAGAATAGTTCAAAACTATGATGCAGACAAACCATTTTATTATAGAAGTGTTTTATTAGTTGAGCTTATTCTTATTTAAGTTTTTTTTATTATTAACTTGTAGATTTTTTAATGTGTACCTACCACAGAGCAGATATGTTTTCTTAATATGGGCTAAATAACAAATAGCTAGTTTTTTTTTTTTTTATCTAAAGATCTGAATTATTTTTGCCCAGAATTTTAAATACCTAGCAATATTATGGTGTATCTTATTCATTAACATTTCTTCGTATTTATTAACTACTGTTCTACCTTTTACAAGTGTGATTAAGTTCATGGTTACTATGTTATTATTTTATCGGTAAATACATTTTAAATAAAAATGTACCTACGTTATTTAATAGACTTTTATGGTATAAAATGTATTTCCAAGCAGGTAAGTAATTATACTTTATTTTAATTATTGCTTTTAATTAAAATTGACTTTATTTCGTAACAAAATAATTTGTTTCAATTAAATCTGCCATTCGATTTCTTTTATTATTTTATTTTATGTACTACAATTCTTAAATATCATTACTATGTGTTACCTACGTTTCTAAAGAGTTCCATTCTATTTCGGTTTGGAATCAAATAACTTGAATAAAATGTATATTTTAGGGCCTACTATTTTTAATTAATATTATTAGGTACTTTTTTTTTTTGGAGGTACCTTTTTTCTCGAATCAAACTTCATGATTCGAGTCATTGCTTATAATAACTAAATCGTAAGAAACTCTCCCAACACTACGACTGCAACGTCAATGGGGTATCACGTGACTTTGTTGCCCAATCACAAAACAACGCTTTTTGACATGACAAGTTTACCTACATGAGTACCTCCTGTGACAACTCGAAAATGTAAACTGTCCAGTCCATACCTTAGATTAAGGTCCATACGAATGAGAAAATTCAGTAAAGTTTTGATTTTGATGCCAAATATTGAAAAAGCGAGTTCAATAGCCATTGTAAATAATCTGTGTTCTATTAATACTAAAAAAGTTAGATGAAAACGTAAAATAACAAAACAGTTGTCGGCATTTTACCCACACTTGGTCGGTCGCAGAAAGCCATGTCAGATAACTAAATGCTTCGCGATCGTGAATAATTTACGTTACGTGTGTAAATCGTGGTTTATAGTGTTTAGACAATATTACCCGTGGTGTGAGAGTATTAGTGCCAATCTTTCGGAGGTGATGAAGACCAAAGTTGATAATAACAAGAATGGAGAAGGAGAGACTGAGGTATGGTTATTTCATAATTATTGTACATTAGAAGCTTGAGCGATCATTCACAATGTAATGCCGATGAAATGAAGTTAGGTATAGTTTTGCTTGCTAAACAGATAAAAAGATAAGGTTACCTCCGTGTTAAAACATTAGGTTATTCATAATCTTGTTTACTAACTAGCACACTAGCTCTACAGTTACTCTAGATTTCTAAGCAAGTCCTATATAGTTATTCTACTCGTAACTGCAGATCAAGTTAATGATATCAACCCTTAATCGAATAATGGTTAAGTAAAGAAAAGTAGATAAGGATTTCAGCGTTCTCCATTTAATAAATTTAAATTGGTCTACCAATCAAGAAAAGTTATAACCACCTGACTAAAATCAAATCAATTTGTTATTTTTTTGAATAATGCTATAATAATCTTCCTGTAAGGACCTTGAGCTCCTATTATGTAATTCTGCAGATACACAACCTGATATCAGAAACTAAAATAAGTATTGATTTCCTGCTAAATGTCTATAAAAGGTTATGAGCTATAACTTTGGTTAGCTTATTGAGGTTGATGTGTGTGTAGGGCAGAATATTGTTCATGACCCAAAAATTTGCTTGTAGAAGGTTAGTTTAATATCTGCTCATAATGTTTGGTAACTGTATTGGAAATCAAAGGATAATAATAGCTTGTTCAAGTTGGAACATAACTTTGACCACCTTTTTTAATCCCGTTGGCAGTCTGCGCAGATCTATTATTAATAATCTAATTTAAAAAAAATTACCCAAGAAGGCTTAAAGACAACATATCATTGAACTGGACCAGAGATATAACAAAAGAGGAAGAGCTGATTACTGGATCAGGTCCCCAACACGCCAATCAAGCTCGACAAATCCGCTCATAGTTAAACAACAAGCTGAAAAAAAATATCTAATAATAAAGTATTATGGTTAGTCAAATCACAAGGTAGTTTAACTAACCATTTTTACAGTAAACCACACAGAGACAGTGAAAGTAGCATAAGCTTAGTCTTAGTGGAAGATATGAATAACCAATCCATTAGATTACCATAACCCGAGCGGATCGCATTATTGGGTGATGGCTGCCGGCATACCTACTCGCGTGCTTTCTTTGCGAATCTTTCTAGACTACGTAAGTAGGTCAGACAACGCGGGAGACGAATTTCAATTGAAAATGATTAAAATGCTGGAAATTAAGTAAAAACTGTTGTGGTTTAATGAATTAATGTTTGATCAAATCCAACTTAAAAAGGATTGATTTCCCGTTTGTTCCAACATGAAAATATTGATTTTATTAACGCGAAGATTAATGCGATACGATTTAGAATCACTATCAAACAAATTTCCTGACACCCACAGGTGGGTTAAATCCATTTTTTACAGTCCTATTAAAAATGTTAATAGAATAAAACTTGCAATAGGTACGTCATCATGCTAAATAACTACCTATTTGAGAAAATTTATGTAAAAGTTTGACGTCATTTATAAAAACAAATCTAAATCAAATTCTAGGTCGTGGCTAGTAGGCTAGGCTAGCGAGTACATTAGCTCACTCATTTTCACGGATTCCATAATATCCATGTAAAAATCAATAGTAAATTAAGTTAAGTTTTCTATTTCAGCGCTCATATAATTTGAGACAGTTTTATTAATGCTCTGATATTAAATCTATACTATAATATTATAAAGCTGAAGAGTTTGATTGTTTGTTTGAACGCGCTAATCTCAGGAACCGCTGGTCCGATTTAAAAAATTCTTTCAGTAGTGGATAGTCCATTTATCGAGGAAGGTTATAGGCTATATTTTATAAAAAAAAGCAAGCGAAGCTGTTGGCGGTCGGCTAGTTTGTTATAAATTGCGGCCTTGTAAACTTGTCTTTCAATATTTATTAATTAACCATAAAATCTATTATCGTCGTATAACTCGTTAATGTAGAATTAGTAAAATTATAAAAACTATTTAATTACTTAATACTTGTATAAGAATCACAATAATCTACTTCCAAAAAACATCTACTGCATTATCTACGATTATAAAAATCCCATAATAACATAGTAGACATTTTATGAATGACTAGCCGACCCGCCCCCTGCTTCGCTTGCGTTTTTGTTCGTTATACAAATATATACATTATATTATTATGTATGTTACTCAGGGTGAATGTAGCTTTCCAATGGTGAATTTTTGAAATCGGCACAGTATTTTTTGAGTTTATTCATTACAAACACAAAAATACATACATATATTTCCTTATAATATTAGTGTAGAAGTGTTAGATGTATACAATTGGGAATCCTGAGCAAATGGATATTGAACCAATCATTCGAGAAAAGATCAACAGGAATTAACTAAAGCCACAAATCGAATAGATAGCGCTGAACATTTGTGGCTTAGAACAATTTGATCTCTAGCTCTAAACGCCATTCAATCAACAATTTTCTTTCTTATTTGCAGCGATAATTGTTCTTAATTACCTTAATAACCTTAATAACCTCCCGCTGTCCTCGGGACATCTTTAGTGACCTACGACGCCTGACCTAACACCGCTGGTTACAATAAATAAGATCGCAAATACTTTAAACGCACTTCACCTAAGCCCCAAATTTGTGCAAATGTTGTCCTCATTTATCCTACATATAACCTAAGAGCCCGTGATGGCCAGACCTTCCTTTAATTCACAAGCGTGAAAATTCTTTCATGTGTATGTCTAACATAGGTAAGAATAACCCCCAAACATGAAACCTGGATCGCGGTTCCTTTGGGAGATAACAACCTTTTACCTGTTATCTCCCAAAGGAACCACGATCCAGGTTTCATGTTTGGGGGTTATTCTTACCTATGTTAGACATACACATGAAAGAATTTTCACGCTTCAGAATTAAAGGAAGGTCTGGCCATCACAGGCTATTAGTCTATACTAAGAGCCCTGTCTGGCTAGACCTTCCTTTAATTCACAAGCGTGAAAATTCTTTCATGTGTATGTCTAACATAGGTAAGAATAACCCCCAAACATGAAACCTGGATCGCGGTTCCTTTGGGAGATAACAGGTAAAAGGTTGTTATCTCCCAAAGGAACCGCGATCCAGGTTTCATGTTTGGGGGTTATTCTTACCTATGTTAGACATACACATGAAAGAATTTTCACGCTTGTGAATTAAAGGAAGGTCTGGCCATCACAGGCTCTTGGTCCAATAGAGGTAATAATACCATACATGTCATTAATAGTTCAAACAAAAAGTTTAAGTTCCCGGAAATTAGCTTCATCTAGTAGTATTGTACTGTCCACCACTAATCTGTAGATTACATAAGTATACCAACATTTGAATAATCTAATCTAAAAAGCCGATTCAATATTATTACTCGGTCAGAGCCTAGCTTATTGTAATTAGAATTATCTTTATTCAATAAAGAGTGTTATCTTTTATGATCCATTCATTCAGAGGTTACATTTACCGTTTGTATAGTCTTTGTGTTACCACAAATTTATTTATTTATGTGGTAACCACGCCTATTCTGTTCCTGAACAAGTTCAAGTTAGGCAAACCTAACCTTGTTCCGATACAAAAGCATTTCATTCATATGTACATTGTTGTGTCGATGACACACCAATCAATCTATACTAATATTATAAAGCTGAAGGGTTTGTTTGATTGTTTTAGCGTGCTTAGCTCAGGAACCGCTGGTCCGATTTTAATAATTCTTTGAGTGTTGGATAGTACCTACATTTATCGAGGAAGGCTATAGGCTATAATTATAATATTAAAATAGTTTAATATTATAGGTATAGCCTTTTATAAATAACGTAAAAGACGCGAGCGTAGCTGTCGGTAGGTCGTAGTCTAAAATAGATTCAAATATTCTGTGATCTAACATATCACTATAGAAATCCTTCGTCTAAAAAAACCTTGTGTTTTCCCTGGCGAAGTATTAAGTTTACAATCCCATCGTGTATTGATTCTCAAGTGGATGCTAATTGGTTATTTATCGTAAATAAGCGATGAATAAAACACGTCGCGTTGGTTTCTTTTGTGGGTATTCTGCCAGTATCTCTTCTTGGAATAATACCTAACGTTATCATTGATGTTTTCCGGCGCGGACAATCGGTGTACTGACTCCGGCGCATCATTGCAACCTGTTAAATTGTTTTGAACTGCAGTGCAAGTATATTTTGCATTTTAGATTGTGCTTATGTATCTTTGTAAATTCTATTAGGCTTGCGTTGCTCTATTTATATTTTGTTAGTGTTTATATTTATCAAGAAGAGTACTGAACCGGTATGCAAGAGACGCGAGTTCCGTATAAAAAACTGAGTTGCATATTTATCTTTATACTAAGGAATATACATACCAGAAGACAGACAGCATCGTCCTTCTGTGTGTCAACTTTCTGCGATATCGAATCCACCTGGTTAACGTTGTGGCTTTACCAAATCCCTCAAGATAAGTTCTATTGGGGTGACTCGACCTAGTATTCTGGTAATATGGTAAGCCAGCGTACAGTAATTTATTGTGATAATGGTTGTTGTTGTTTTGTAATCCATTAGACCACTTGTACAGGTAATATCAATATTATCAAGTTCTGAGATAGGACATCTAGAAGGACAATTCTTATTTTGCCCAACCCAAAACAACTTTCTCCGTCCGCGTCACTGGTGACTAGTTTGAAGCTGAATCCTTTGGAAAGTTTTTGTTTCCTTGATTTTCTCTGTTTTTATTTCATTTTATTTCGTAATGCAGAAAACTATCAGCGGCGCTATATTAATTTTAACTGGAAGTTGTATGTTTTTGTTACATAACGTACATTAACATTATCCACAGCTTGATTCCATCTATTGCCACTAGCCGGTGCCATACAAACTGAAACTTGACATATATAGGTATGCATATAACAGGTTTTGCAATAGGGAAGAAGTTTGCTAAAGTTTATCTTACTTTACTAAGATTTCCAACATGTTGAAGACATTGAGAACTAGCATTTTCTTTAAGAGTAAAGTTTGATGTTTGTTGTATTTTATCACAAACATAAAACAAGATAGTATTCTATTCTATCTTGAATGTATGTTACTATCCCTAATTCCAAAATCATGTGTGACCGAGGTAACACGATCTCAGTGTCATCGACCCACTATCACACATTAAAATTAATGAACGAGCACAACCAAAATGGTGCTAAAAGCATAAATAAATCCTGATTCTCATACAATAAAAGATTGATGCATATTCAATGATGAATGTAGAATCTAATCACTTATGCAAGAAGGCCGATCGAAAAGGTAACATTCCGCAATTTTCCGTATAATTGTAGGAAACTTGTAATTCGACACTGTTTAATAGAAATCTGATTCCTGTGTTGTCGGAGCCAGTAGCATACCGAGCTTTGTACTGAAACCCCGTAATCAGTGTTTATAAGACAATGATCCTACCCTTGAGGCACGGGAATACGAGAACGAACCACTGAAATAATTTACAAGTTTTACGTACCGCTCTGTTTTCTGTCTTCAATGTGCAATATTTCATCCGCGTAATCCCAAGTAAACAGTGGGTGGGCCTTGATACGCCTGCACCATATTTTAATTTTAGATTGTTTTACGCAAGTGATGTCATTGTACATTTTGTTTTGCCGACGCACAGTGCGTGTTCATGTTTTAATGTAAACAAGCCGGTGAATTTTAAATACAAAGTCAGTGGGTTAATGCATTTAGTCTCGTCTCTTGCGTTTATTTCTAACGATTTTGGATGTTAAATTTTGTTGCATTCTCTATTTGCATATGTTTTTTATCTGTTTTGCATTAGTCGAGATACGCTCTGTTATCAGTTATCGCGCGGAATCGCTTTGTCTCAGTGAGTGTTTTCCCTTTATTGGTATCAGTGTCATTTGCAGATTGAGAAAGTTGCGGGCGTGTTTTGACCAGTGTGCCGTTTCCCGCGTTACTGTTGTACGTGCAACTTTTGATGTGGCGTTGTTATAGAAGTTTATTGTTACTTTCATTGCGCTCCGGTCAAATTGGCTCCGGTCTAATCTGCGAGCGCTCGGCTTTTGTGCTAATGTTTGGGTGTAATTAAAACTTGGCAGACTTTAGTGTCTAGTAGAACAGTGTAAGGTTTTCCGTTTTTGTGATGTGAAGTGTAGTTTATTGGGATCATGTTGATATCCGCGGCGAGCTCGGCTAGCATGGCCACACAGTCTTTGTCTTCAATGTTCCGAAGACGAAGGAATCGCTCTCCTGTCACGGTAAGCGTGCGATAACCGCTTTATTGGAATAATGATTGTTACGATAAGTGTGTTTGATACGAGTCAGTAGCTATAATATGATTTTCAGTCAGTAGTTATAAATAATCAGTATCTTAACTTATGCTTCCTAAATTTTTAATAATAAGTTTTACTTTTATAGTATACTAGCTTTCCGCCCCGCGGCTTCGCTCGCGTTATAATATATTCCCGCTGTAAAAGTTGTGTAGTTATAGAATGATCCAAGGCACTTACTTTTATTTAAAAAAAACAAAGTCGCTGTCTGAACTACACAACGGATTTTGATACGGTTTTTAATAGGTATAGAGTGATTTTAATACAGCCCAGTAACAAAGAACCGAATCAAAAACCTCAGACGTTTTTGTCTAGCTAGCTCTGATATAAAATAATTCTCTTCAGAACCGCATAAGTGCGAACCTCATCGCAGGTGCTACATGATCGAGCTACAGATACACGCCCGTAACGGTGCGCCGGCGCAGCTACGATTTGCTTTACATATCCAACGGCACATTCGCTCCTATTAATTATTTTTTAATAGTCTTTATTGTGAATGAAAGGTCTTCTACTAAGCTACTGCATACTTTTCCTTAATATGAGGCACAAGAAAGAAATGAATATACTGTTTTTCATACACATAAATACACAAATTAACAGACACACACATACAATAAATACGAGCACAAAAAACAAGATAAAAAACAAAGGAGAATAAAAGTAGGTATTACTATAGGTAGGTACCTATGGAAACCATGACTAGTAGTATGTATGCTCTGTCCTGATGTGTGCCCAAAAAGGATTATTCTCAGCTTAGTGTTGCCCTGTACAAGAGTACTTAGAGGGCAACGCTGGTTGCACAAGCAAGCTAGTATTGAATGAACTTCCTTTTATACGAGTAAATTAACAACTTCTTACATATAATTAATGTCTAATGTTAATTACGTTGTCGAAAGGATATAAGCTTGCTATTTGATAATATTGTTCTGGATATTTATAACGCAAGAGTACAAAACAATTCACAACAGTAGTATCTAGTTAAGTCATTTAAGAACCCACGACCTTCGGAATAAAAGTCTGGTGTCCTCCCACATGGTCAACACGTCTTATATGTACTTATTCATCATTATATCAATTGGTTAACCGGAGCTTAGTAAGATTACTGTGTCAGTTAAGATTAATTGATATTTAATGTATCTGCATCAACTGATTTCCTGTTAATGCATTATAAGTTATTAATGAGCCTCTAGCTGTCTTGGAATAAAGGAGAGAAACAGAATACATAAGCTATTCAATGTTTATAATCAGGAAATAGAATAAAGCTTCACAAGTCTCTTCATAATGAAACAGTTACTTTTAGTAGAATATATAATATCATGCTTCAGCTGATTTATGACCCTTAATTCCTAATTTTTATTCTTTAACCGTAAACAAATTCCCTTAGTTGTAAGTTTTTTGTTTGATAACTCATTGTACCACCTACCACACAAGATTTTGTCATTTAGCTTGTTCTCACTTATCAGTTATTTAAATAAGGAGCTTAGGAAGATAAAACATTACTAACAGATTTAGTACCTACATAACATTTGACAAACTATCAACGTACCAACAACTTAATACAACAACAACGGTACATTACATTAGCTCTGCCGTTCTTACGTTAAACAGCGTAGATGATATTTTTTGTGATACTGAGTAATTAGCATATTTGTAATTGTAATCAGATAAGCAAGATCTATCTGGATAAATTAATTTCCTCGAATATGCCGCGATGCACTTACGCTGTTTATCTTATGGGCAGAGCCTGTCTCTTTACATAAACACTTTATTATTTATCACTTAATGCCATTTTACTTACAATGGTATTCAATCACTCGCTTCACAAGGACATTCTTGTTAACAAAGAGTTTATTGACATTTCGTACGTAACCAAGTAATTGTTCGTCCTTCACGCGTGCCTTAAGAATTTCAATTTATTTGCATACAGAGTCGGAATTCGTTTTACCGTTTTATTGGAATTTGATTTGGTTTTAGTATTTTCCTGCTGTAACTATTGTGGCATCCGCATTGTTATTGTGCTGAAGTAATCGTATGAAAATAATTATACCAAAGAGACAGAACCTATAGTAGTAGGTACCTTTAAGTTTTTGTATGTATTTATTACAATTAAGCTTCCTTTACTTTTCTGTTGAGGAAATTACGTCTTAGAATAATGTTTGTTGAAATAACGTCGCATAGGCTTAGTTTTATCGCTTATTCTGCGCATACTTCGTGACGAAACGCATGTTTTGCTATATTATACCTATATAGTAAGCTAGCTGTGCCCGCGACTCCGTCCACGTTAAATTATGTATGTAGGGGCCACGTCTTATCACAACTGGAGCAAGAATTTAAATTTCATCAATAGGAACATACAATACATACCGTACAAAAGAAATCTAAAATACCTCAAATTAGTTTCAGTATCATAATTATATTAGATTAGAGCCTATAAACAGAATATCTCTGAAAACCAACTAACCTTTACAGATTTTTATTATCTTAGATAATAAGTAGGTACCCATATTTCTTATCAAAATGCTAATATTTATTCACTCAACCCTGAGAAATGTCAAGTGGCAGTATCAGAGCAGAGCCCTCACAAACGGAAACCTTATAATGAGTGTCTAAAATCTAAATAATGTTGGCACCTACAAAGTCAAAGTCATGATCTTTATCTCATAGAAACAACGATTTACATGGACACGTCAGAACAATTTACGTAGAATTTAACGCCCTATTTAATGAGTACTTCTACATTTGCGACCAAATCTACCATTTAGATAGACTAACGTGCTTTATAACAGAATTCCCTCACAACCCTTTCGAGAAACTTTATCAAGAGACACGAGTAACTGAAGGTGAAGGCCTTAATTTGTCAACTGGAAACCGAAATCGAATGGGTGTTCGATATCCTCGTATCGATTCCGCTATGGACAATGCTCGGAAACCTTAAACCTTGACATTCCTCATTGGATTCATTATTCAGAACATTTGCCGATGGCGATCGATGTTCTACGTCGTAAGATGCCATTTGTTTGTGTACTTGAATATGTTTGTTTGAATATGATTTATTACTAGCGGACCCGCCGACAGCTTTGCTTGCATTTTTTACGTTATTTACATAACTATAGTTTAATTAATATATAGCCCAGTCAATTTAAACATTCGGTGTTACATAAAGTCCCAACAAGCTGAATTTCTGTGAAATTGTTCAAAACATAATTATAATCAATGTCTAGAAGTTCCCCATCATTTTCCATTAAGGAAAAAAAGTTATTCAAGATAAACCATTTTCTCCCCTTAAAAGCCCACCCCCTCCCACTTCCCGAACTCAGATCGCCCGTAATTTATTTTTCCTTTCATTTTTATCATATTCCCCTCCTTTTCTTATGGGTTTCATCCTACTACTATTTTTTTCCTTTTTTGACCATTTTTGAAGGCATCTGCACTGGTCTATGAGATTAGCGCGTTTAAACGCAACCAAACAAACTCTTCAGTTATATAATAGTAGTATAGATTATTTTTATAGCTTTCCTCGCGGTTTAACCCACGCTATAGTAAATTTAGATACCTAGTAATTTTCCAGATCGTAATAATTACCCAGTCTATGTTTTTCAATACCTAATTTATAAAAACCAATGCGTCTTTTTTCTACTAATTTTATAACTAAAGAACGCTGGGCCGATTTAGGTGTTTTTTTGGTTTTAAAATAGTCGTAGTGCCCAGGGATGGTTTTAAAAGAAAACATGGATAAAAAGCGAAGCCGCAGGTGGATCAGCTAGTTATGTTGTACTTTCTTTGGTTCGAAATAAAATGATTAAAAGAAGAATAATATTTCACTCAAATATTACATTATTAATTACACACAGTATTAAATAGGTATTTAATTTTATTAAATTACACTTATGTTTTGGAGTCTTATGTAAAATTTTGCAAATCTATGGACCCTTGATGGGATTACATTACCTACCTATATGTTCGGGTTTTACTCAGAACGTTACTCGTATATAATGTTGTTCGCAATTTGGTTACAGGCACATTTTCCTTAGTAAACCATACCCCGGCAATAGAGCTATAAATAGCGGCCTTTTGGCCCTCGCTAAATGATTTCCATTTCAAAGGACATTAACATACTTAAGCAGGGAACACATTTGTAACACCCGACGCGACGCGACGTGTCGACACCCGACGTGCACCGTGCATATTACCAACACGCGACGCCACGACATACTAGCATTTCATCATCATTTCACTAAATAAATGCAAAAATTTTATATGAAATTGTCATAAAGTGACAGTTCTCGAACGAATGACACGTGGCGTCGAGTGTTGTCTAGAAACATACTGCGCTCCCGCGTCGGATGGCGTGTTTACCCCCACCATGGGAACGCATGGTGGGGGTAAACACGCACACGCAGATCTGGCACGTCTGGATCAGGTGGCGTGTGCGCGCGTGGCGTCGGGTCGCGTGTTCAAAGTGTGTTTCTGGTCTATAGAAAACCATACATTTGATTCGACTCAACACGCATCACGTTTCATCGGGTGGCGTCGGGTGTTACAAATGTGTTTCTGCCTTTATACTATTTCTCATAAAGTATATCTTTTAGGTAGGTACCTATTTTGTTTGTCACAGAAATTGAACGCAAAATTTACATTTTATAACCTTTAAGGTACTAAGTACATGTATAATTTGTCGTAAATTGTTGTTTGTGGTAATACAATTCGACAATAAATAAGACTGATTTGTTTTGATTTAATAATAGTGATCAATCAAACTGCACTTTTGTACCGGGTGTTTTTTTCTATGATAATAAAAACATATATGTAATGTATTGCTTTAAGTTTATCAGATATCTGCATCACAAAGCTTCGACCTTACCATTGGGCTAGATGTTGCTGTGCTAATTGTCTAGTAACATGTATTTTTTATTTACCCTACCTAATTTCTTCTAAAATCTAAACAATTTCAGAATCGCTCAGAGAAACAGTCGCTAGCGACGGGCCCGCCGCCGCCCACGGCCATAATCCCGCGCGCCTCGGAGTCTCCTTGTCCGCCGGGCTGGAACGGGCAGAGCAAGCGGCACGGCTCCAGCCGGTTCAACGTGCACACGCATAACCAGGAGCTGGTGAAGCTGCCGCCTATCAAAGGTGAGCTTAGGTTATAGGCTGAATCACCCTACTCAAATCACCCAAGGAACGACGCCAATGCTCGCGCCAAATACATGCCATGTGGTTTTCGAACGCCAGTGAGCCTCGAATTAGAAGAGTTAACGTACCTATAGAAAAGGCTGACGCCGTATTATGCCTCCTACATACATTTGATAGTGAACCGATATACAGTGACGATGATGATACATTTGCCATTAGAACAAGAAGGTAGACGCCGTCACCTGAGTAGTGCCCTCACGACATCGTTGCCTTTTCAGTAGGTCTACTCTGACACTTGATTAAGAAATCAATCCTTATGTCTCTGACATAAATACTTACCTACTTTAAAGTATGTAGACATCCTGTGTCCTTGGAGACTTAATTGATGGATATTATTTTATCATTATTCAAAGCACTCAACCCAATTTAAAGCCAGTCAGAAAATATAGAAATTATCAGAAATTATAAAACAAAATTACTTAGGTCACATTCCTATTCTTACTCTATGATTCCAAAGTTATGCCGTTGTTGTCTCACCATCCATCTTCCACAAAGAATCTCAAGTTACATTCACGTAAAACTTTTAACTTTTGTTTTCCTCAGTCCATCGATTTTGCTATCGAGGACAAATCAATCTATTCGCAGCGAACATGAATGCCGCTCCATTTCGCTCGAATTATAAATAGCTTTGTTAACATGAGTCTGGCCTTGCCCTTCACCAGATAGGTCCATCTATCCCGAGAACTGATGGATCGTAGACATCTTACACCTCTCTTTATCAGCAATCTATCTTCGTTATAACCTGACATCTTCCTACGTAAGATACTTTATAACAAACTAAGTTCTAACTAAGCTGCGAAGAACTAGCGAAGCTTGATAGTGGGCGCTTTTATTTTTTGTCGCGTTATGATCGTACAATCTTTATGTACCTTCCTCGTGGAATTACCTCAACTGGAATTACATCAGAATATAAATATTGCTGGACAATTTACACAGCAACATCTAGCTCCGTGGTAAGATCGAAGCTCGTATTACGGGTGCAAGATTTCTTTTATACTTAATAGAATAAATACACATATTTGGAAAAGTTCATTATACGTAGGTATAGTATAAACAACCGGAAAAAAATATTTACAGACCGTACAAATATTTGTGGCGAATAACCCCGAGAATAACACAGAATAAGAACAGAAGAATCGCACGCGATAATGTATGTAGATGTAGGTATTAAGAAAATGTATGAGGCCGTTGACATTATATAAAATAACTAGATCCTACAAAAACGCAATCTAATGTACAAACGCAATAGGTACCTATGCTAAATAAGGTAATATCACTCCGAAAAAGCAATCTCAAGTCCGCGGTCTCAGGAATACGAAGGAAAAGCCTTTGCCGCGAATTGTAATCTAATCCAGGTCCTATCCATTTGTGTATGAGATCCTCGAATATTACATTACTACAGTTTATAAGTATACGTATTGAACTCGATATATATATATTTCACGTAATACAAACATATTTTTTTTAAGTGTACCTACCATAGGTATGTTTGATTTGGAATAAATAATATTGAATAACAAACTTAAATCTGAGATAAATAATGGTGAAGCTACGATACTATGTAATTAAAATTAAAATAAATAAATTTTACATAATAGCTGATAAAGATATTTGTTTAATTTTCACTCGCAATGTGAAGCATCTGGATTCAGATTCCAGACAATTATTTAACGGAATTCATATTTAATTACCTGAATGATTCCGATTATAATTAACTGCCTCAGTAGTGCAGCAGACAGTAAGTCGGCATGCGGCTGATATTCATAAATCAGGCTAGATGTTGCTGATTGAATGGTCCAGCAAATTTTATTTAATATCCTACGCTTGGCTTAAGTTACCTTCAATTCATTATCATGGAAAATGTGGATAACCATTGTAGGTACTTACTCTTTTATCTATTGTACTTTTCTCTTTTAATTTAATTTAGATTTTTATACATATTCAACTATATTATTCATTGCGCCATAAAGTTTAGTATGTATGTTTTTATTATAAGTAATAGCTTGTGGGTTATTGTAACGGTAAACGAATAGAGCCAAGAAGTTTTCTATGAACTTATATAGCAAATGCGATTACTGTTGGGTCAACCCATTACTTGTTTATGTAAAGAACATTATTCAACAGCCAAGCTATTAATGTTATATTTACTAACATAACCTATCATCGTTATCCTACTATATCTTATAGATGCGAAAGTTTGTAAGAATGTATGGATATTTGTCCACGTTGTACTCATCCATGCAAAAACAACTTGAACAATGGATTTTGATGAAACTTCAAAATGATGTAGCTTAATCAGAATAACACAAAGATTACTATTTACGACGGGAAAAAACCATTGTAAATAACGCGGTAAAATTAATAAAAACACGGGAAAAGCCGCGAGTGGAAAACTGTTAAACTATAAACTGGAGATCTCTGCATATGTGATCTTGATGAACTCAAAATTAGACCTTCTATGCATCACATTCACATAAAGACTCGTTTTAACGACAGTGACGCTATGGATTTCTAGTATGGCTGCCCTGATTTCGGAACAGTCTTTTACGAGGCGTTTGCCCCTGATGGTTACTAATTAGATGAGATGCTAATTGAATGAGCGGAGAAATGCCAAGAAACAAGCAATAAATGGAAAGTAGGTAGGTACCTACCTACTATGCTTTATCTTATTTTATCAAAGATATAAACTTTTTAAACTATCATGGTTTTTAACAATATAAGAATACGAAACGTGCGTTGGTACTTCGTGAAGAGACGTTTGAAAAATTATTGAAATATCGGGAAACTCAAATCATTAAATTAAATCATGGTATGTTTACCATAGATTTACGACATTGTTAGTCTAATATCTGATTTTTCTATTTATATTTCTAAATGTTTAAACAAACATCATGAACAAAATTTCGCAAAAAGATTCCCAATCTATATTTACTGTATCTGTATTTACATTCTGTACAATAGATGAATCCTATTTATTTCTTTCAAGGTTTTGTGAGCCATATAAATGAGATGCTGCTAATTAATCTAATACGTTCGTTAAACCGACACCAGGTGCTAAACGAAGGATAAACTAAGTGATGTAACAATTTGTACCAAGGCTACTACAAAAGTCGTGAAAGCTAAATATAATCATAAACGAAAATATCTTGAACTAGCTTTTGCCCTAGAATCTCAAATTAATTGCGCTGTGGTGAAAATTCCTATACATAAATTAGCAGACGGGACAAATGTAATTAAGAGTTTTATTTCTCTAACTAGTTTCCACTCGCGGTTTTGCCCTTGTTTTAATAAATTCAGCCATTGGACGTCCACTGCTGGTCATTGCCTATATGATTTACGGTCGGAAGCGGCCTATACCTTTATATAGATATCGTGAAAAACGCAAGCGAAGCTGTCAGCGGGTCAGCTAGTGTAGTAATAAAAATGCTTGCAAAGGTACCCATGCTTCCTACGATCGAAGGCCGGCCTGCATCGTTAGGCTAAATATAGCAGATACGTCGTACTGTCATTATACGACTAGTTTTTTTCTAGCTTGAGACAATAGCGCAATCTTAGCAAATGGAGGGATAATGAGCCTTTCAAACCGGTTCTTAATTCGGGATAGATTTTAACGTATATTGCGTTTTCGATACTTCAGCATTGGGTTTTACTGGTTAAACGTAGCGAGAAGTTTTTGTTAAATTAATATGGAGTTGTGTTTACTTAGCTAAAAATTAATTTCAACTGTCGACCACAGAATGTAGTTTTTCATATTAGCACACAATATCTAAATGTCCAGTGAATTACACTTCAAGATACGATAAGTGGACAGGCTACTCGGTAGATGATATCTACTTCTGTGCTAACAAGTTCTTTAAATAATATTTATACTGTTGTTTTTACATTAATAGCGAAGATTTTACAGTTTATTAGCACTATCGTGGATGTCTATAAACAAGAATCTCATAGTGCGAATTTAACTTTACTGTTTAATAACAGAGCAACTAGTTGCATTTGTAGCTATAACGATTATTTCACGTAGTCGCATAGCTAAGAAACAACTACCCCTATCGGTTATACGGTGAACTGATTTGTAACTGAACTGTCACCCTGATTCCGAAAGGTGGCTCCACTTAAAACTTGCACGCACCTCTTCGCTGAATTATATTATTTAAATTATTGGAATTTAAAGGCGAAATTATTTAAAGCATATTCTGTTATTTTAAAGTTATCAGAGAACATCAGAAATTTTGTCCAACATACATTCTACCTCCTTAGTATATTTTTCTGAGTACAATTCTTAAACATAAAGTTTTAGTTAAATTGTGACAAAACCTACATCATCAAAATGAATAGTGTAACTCGCGTCAGTTTCGAAAGTTAGGCAACCAGTTATCGTATTGGTCAAATAAGATTCAAAAGTAAAGCTCCCTATATCTATTATAGATGATTTAAACCTTAGCAACCACAAGTAAGCTTTAAATTAATAACCCTTTCTACTGTGAACAAGTTAATACTTTCGCACTGCAGAGGTCATGGTTCAAGTTCAAATCCGGTTCTATAATGGCCAGTGGTTTACGCAATCCACTAAAATATGCGCCCACTATTAAATATGAATTACGCTTTGAATCCATTCATAGATTTGCTTATTTGGCACAGATAATATATAGATTTCAACAACAAACTTATAAGATTAAAATAAATAAAATAAAACAAAGTTTATTATGCATTAACAAACGATACAGTTCAAGTTAACAGTAGAGTTAGTAACTTATAACTGTTAAATAGAAAACATAGGTACCTAAGCTAGATAAAATACCTGTGTGATTGCGTATAGCTTTTCAGAATCATTGTTTTTCCTTCTTCTGTGATAATTATTGACAAATGTCTCGCAGACTACCTAACTACTCGTAAATCTTACCCACTTTATATTATAGGACCATTCTCAAAGAGCCTCCAGGCTGTGTGCGGCTTCTAAACGCCGTATAAAGTGGCATGTGTCCGCCCCCACGTTCGCCCCTTTTGTGCAGTCGCGCCGTTTCCTTCCCCCTTTCAGACCTGGCTGACTGACACAGGGGAGACAACACAGTCAATGAAATGAAAATATCTCCTTTATTCTTAGAACACGAACGTGAAGTTTCAAGATATACACAGGATCATAATAATGTCGAAGGAAATGAAATCAAAACGACATCCAAGCATCCCCTGAAAATGGAAAAGTTTCAGGGCGAAAGGGGTGGAAAAGTTTTTGCTTGTGGAAATGCTCGTGAACGATTTATCAGCAATGTAGTGAATCGGAAATTGTTGCTACAGTTTTTCCTTGAATCTTATACAGGATTTTCTGAAATGAGAGAATTGTTTAAATCGCGTGCAAGAAACACGCCTCTTATTTCTTTAGCAAGATGTACATAGTTTTAGTAATCGCTAGACATTTCAATGAGCACGTGTAGTTAATAGCTCCAGCCAGGTTTCAAATGCAGAGCAATTATGACGTGCATCTCACTTTTAATACCGGAATTCCTTCTGTGAGAACTCAGCTGTGACGTCACGCTAGGCATACTCACATAAAATGGCCTAATTCTTGACTGCGAGCTTGTGTATTATTTATTGGTGTCGTAGTTGCCCTATTTTGTAGCGTACCTAGCGAAGCATCAACTCTAAAAGAAATCGGTCATAGGAAATACCTTGCCTCACACCAAACTTTCCTTACAATAATGTAGGCATTTTATTTTTGGAGTGCTCTTTAAGATTGTCATAAATTTCCCACGAAACGAGTTATACTACATGTTTGACATTGAAAAGGAATTAACTTGTAAGTAGTCAATGTTGTGCACTCCTTAATGAAATATAATATACAAAACCAGTAGCATTTAAGTTTAATAAAATAATATTATCAAGGTATCCGACGAAAATGTTCAACACAATCAGGATAATTTGAATATCACGTGCACACCCTGAAGTTTACCGCGGAATAAAAAGAAAATAAATGGATTTGCATTACAAAAGCGACGCAAGCCACGGGGGTGAGAAACTAGGGTTGCCTCTTTCAGGCTGTCGCAGAGACGACACAGGAACCCACTTCAAAGAGTAATATACCCACATTAATACCAATGTAGTTCTTAATGCAATGATCATATAGTCCATTCTCTTTGATAAAAGCTTCGATGAGTCTCAAAAATGGTATGGGCTCAGACTTCGCATAGGGTGGTGAATTATGAATGACTGGAACCCACACATTTAAGGAAGCCTTCATAATTTAGAAGTATTAAATTATGGGGTATTTGATTTACGTACACTGTCTGCATTTTGTGATGAAGCAGAATGTTGCATGCGATCAACTACACATAAACCTACGACTCGACTATTTATTCCTGCCTGATCCAAATGGCACTTTTGTGTTCACATTTTAATATTTAAAATAATTAAATAATTGATTCACATCAGTAATATAACGCGCTTTAATTTGAGTTATGCTGAAGCTGTAAACATGTTATTGTTTTACAATGTGTGAAATATTTGTTGTAAATCACCCGTGTACCGTATTATAGCCTGAACGATTTGGGTCAATGTGACCATTAATCATCATTGTCATACCCGTGACCCACGGTTGTACCTATCCTTTCATTAAATATATCCAGTCATCTCAATATTAATGTTCCTTTTGTTTCAGCCATATTTTGTTTTCAGTTCTTATTGTCAGAAAAAGAGATATTTCTGTTCATATGTCAGATCTTATTAAGTGTACCAGATATCTAGTGCGACTAAAATAATGTAAATTATTCAGTAATATTTATTAAAAATCCTTCGTTCAGTGTATGTATATCGTCAAGTTTCTTCGGCTTCCTCTTGCTTTCTAAAACTAGCTCAAATCACGTTCATAGATGTTTCACTGTTTATCAGAAAGTCTTACTATTCATTTAGTGTTTTTTCTTATACTGGCGTAGTTCCAAGATGCGCACTGTGTATACATAAAGTGGCCTTTACAGTGCTAAGCAATAAGCAATGTGTCTAAGCCGCTCTAACTTGAGCTGATTGTGTTCCAAAACACTAACTTTCATTGAAGTTCGTCTTTGAACACAGCTGGGAGAAATTGTCCTTGGCTGAGCTCGGTCCTTTAGCTGTTAAAATTTTAAGTAATTTTGATAGAATATTAAATTAGTCTTTAAATCGATAAAAAAAATCATTAGTGCGCCTAAGCTTTTTAGCTTTATTTGAACCGATAAAGCAAAACTTACTAACAAACTGTTTTAAAACTAATTTCCTCCAGATAAAAATACCCCTCTTGCAAGTAAGTAATCTCTTATCTTAACCTCGGATTACGCTTATCGGCTTAGCTCGTACCTGACAACGGCTTAGGCACGAAAACGTTCTTGACATTTTAACTTACCAGATTTGCTCTGAGCATTCAAATTTGAAGGCACCTGTTGGCTGGCGATTATGCTTTTGAAAGGTCCCTTCACTTTTAGCCACCCTCAAAGCTATCTTTCTACTACTATTTGATTCGAGATTACAAATGTTATAATTTTCATAGCGGAAAGTGACATCCCTAATACTGATGTGCGCTTGTAATCCTACTTTTATGCTCGTATTAGCTGTATTCACAATGTAGCGTACATGACCAAGACTAGAAGTAGACTAGAAGCTTGGAATTTTTTTTTTGACATTACGTTCAACATGATGCACTGTATACATATTCAATTCCTCTTATGTCCGTAGCAACAGGCTCATCATGGTTTTACCATATTTCAGACCTTAGTTTCCTTATCCTAGGTTCTGTTCCGTTTAAATTTTTACGATGTAAACACGAGAATGTTGTATTGGATCCATGCTGTCATCGTCACCTGATTTGTTTAATAACTCTATTACCTTATCTGCTTACACAGTGATAGTAAAGATATCCCAGAATAGGATACTGATACTGACGATATATAGACAACGCAATCAAATCGCACTAACGACTTCTATTTATTTTACATATGATACATCATCTTTGGTCCTTGTGTATAATAGAAGTAATTAATTTGGAGTTTAGTAGTTAAATAGTTATAGTTGCAATTAACTTTATGAGTACTTAATGGGAAGTTTAAGCACTCCACTTATTGATTTTCACATAAATATTCAGCTGACAATAAACTTCTATTCCCTCTGACGTCATTTTTCATCAGTTCGTCCGTCAATTCCAGAAAGTGAAACGGACATTTTGATTGTGTATTATACGCGATCGATGAGCAAGGGGAACGTGGAATGCGTCGGCCCCATCGCGAGGGCTGACATGCCCCTCAAAAGCACCCAAACAAACTACTTCCACGAGCCCGACCCGACAAACCCTTGTTTTCTTACGATTTCTCAGAGGCACTCGCTGAATGATTAACGATTTTTATGTGTCTGGCTTAACCGACAATTGGTTTAACACATTTTCACCTGTTACCACAAATAGTTGACATTCTAACTTTTAATAAAACGTCAGCTTTGCTAGGTTTAATTCAATAAAGATTATAATCACGGATTATCAGCTGATCTACCTTTCGTGTACTATGAAAATGTTACGTGTTTGCTTATCTCGCAACAAGGGGGCCATTTAACTCCTATTACGCAGCGAGCACCGATTGTCGGACGCTACCGACCTCTGACCCGCCAAATTGCGACATTACCTAGTTGCACTACACGAGCACAGGGCCACATATACGTACATTCCGTGGAACCGTTGCCAAATTTATACCATGGTAGACGTACGCTACTACAAAGCTTTCAGGTTCAGCGAATCGTGCAGAAAGCTGATAGTGAGTATTATTATGTAAATGTCGTAATTGTGAACGGCGTGGTAACCCTAGCGGAGGTTGTATGGCGCGGCGCGGCGGGGAGAGGTGAGCGGGTGCGGGGCGGGGGGCGGGGAGGGTGCGCGCGCACGTGGAGCGGCGCAAGTCCTCCAGTTGGCGCGTGGCAGTGAGGCCGCCCCCGCAGCCGCAGCTCGCACCGGTCCCGGAGCCGCCGCCGGGCTCAGGTCGGATGCCGCTGCCGGCTCCCGCCTGCGATGGTCCACGCCGGGCCGGCCGCGCGCGCGCCCTCTCGCGCGATGTTCACCGCCGCTGAGACGAAGCCGCGCCGCGTCGTCTCACCGCTGGGTATCCCCAAGTCCCCGTCGTTCCACTCGGGCCTGGACCTCGTCGCGTCGCAGGCCGGCACCAAGCGCTCCGAGAGCGTGTCGGACGTCGCGCGCGCCTTCCGCTTCGCGCTGTTCGCCGGTGACGCCGGCATGGAGGGCCCGCAGAAGGCGCCCGAGCCGCCGGACGCGCGCAGCCCGCCGCCCCCGCCCGCCGCGCCCCTACAGCCCGACCGCCGAGAGATCCCCTATAATGATAGAGAGAGTTTGATGGAACAGCTCCCCCTTCTCAAAGGTGCGTCGCTAATACACCTCATGGATTCCTAAACACGGCACCGTGCACCTAATAACCATAACTATTCTGTAGCCGACCGCAGTGTTTACAAACCACCTCTGATGTTTGTCTGACTTTCCGACATCCGTATGCGAAATAGCCGCTTCTATTTTCGGCTCATCGAGCCTGTTCAATAATTCGTAAAGTTCGCTGAACGTTTTAAGACGTGTTTTATAGTTGTTATCTCGTGACGTTGTCCACCAGCAGCCTTCGCGTCGCCCACACGGTAGCGTCTGGCAACCTTGAAGAGGCACGGTTTGTACACAACCTGTAAAACAATACCTAAGGTGTACATTACCGTGGAAGGACCTAGTTCCCTGGCCGGCCGCTTCCGTATGGGTAATGGCGAATACGCCGCAGAACTAATATCGACCCATCGGCATCGGCCAGTGCTCGGGCTCTACATGCCATGGGAACTGGAATGCGATGTCCTTGTCCTGCAGACCCTGCAGTATAATTTCCATTGACATTATTTCATGCGATATTTCCAGGAATTCGTAATATTTAAGCCTCGGTATTTTGTTGAAGCTCGTGTGTACGTGTGGATTCTGAAGCAAGGCTGTTTGCCTGATTATGTTAATTCTTTAGGTTTGCGTTGATATTATACCGTTGCCGGTGCCTAAGGTTTAATCTGAACCTACTTGTACAGAACACCCACATACGATCAGTGCTTTATTATCGGATAGATGACCTTTGTTTGTTTACTCAGCTGAGATGTGGTTTTACGACTATCCATGAGTTTTCCGCATTGTAACATGTAATACGTAAAAAAATCTCTTTCTACGTCAGAACGATCAAAATCTTCTATTCGTCTGAAATGTTTTGTGCATAATTTGTTTCACGATTATTTCAATCAATCAATTGTGGAAATTATCAAAGTAGGACAAATTGATTGCGTGCTGTCAATATTGGCTCTATCTTTACAGTACAGTGACGTGTGCGACGTAGGTATAGTAAAACCATTTCTAAAATGAACGCCCCTCTACCGAATTCTGTATTTTTTTTTTCTGTGTATTCTGTTTTTCTGTATTTCCTCTCACACGTTGAAATCATCACGGTTTTGTGGAGGGAAGTTCATTTTTAGAATGGTTTTACTATACCTGATAAAGAAAATTTAAAATTTGAAGTAGGTACGTATTTATTATTTACTAGCAGTGCCCGCGACTCCGTCCGTTAAATTATATTTCTATGGTGGCCACGACTTATCATGACTGGAGCACGAATTAAAATCCTGTGTCCCAAACGTTGTACATGTCATCTACCAAATTTATCAAATTTGGATCATTGGTTAAATAGTTAGTAATGGAGGAACATATTGTTATTCACTTCAGATATTTCACTTCATTCTTCTTAGCGAAAATTATCAAAGTATTTTAATAAAACTATACTAATACTCATGGACACAGAATAACACGTAGTTTTCTTATAACCGTGAAAGTAAATTCTATTTTATAAATCAGACGTCATATCAGTTTAGCTGTATTTAGTTTTATATTTACTAGATTGCGGAAAATTCGAATCCTTATAAATACAATTTATATGTTATTAAACTTTAATGTTCTGTAGGAAAATCCTTTGTCTGCTGCATATTGAGAATTGCAATAAGGCATTTCGCACGCTGTAGCATTTTTTAACGTTGTTTGAGTGAAAATGGTTATTTATATTTATGTTACGCCAGACGACTATCAGTAACGTTCTGTGTAAGTACCTACTACTGTGATCACCAACCCGCCTGGTAAGTGTGGTGTCACCCTATTTACGTTCGCGCTGCTGGGACACAGGGACAGAGACGACACAGATTACGAAGAGAATTACGGTTTGGTGAATGTCACATGTCCTTAGTACTCAAAACATGCCGGTTTCCTCGCGATTTTCCTTCTTTGTTAAAGCACGTGTTTTAAGTGTGTAAATCCAAATCCCCTATAAAGACCAATATTGGGGATACCTGTGCCCATAAACAGGCTCTTTATATTTCATGAAATAGAACCGAATATTTATTAATTTAAATAGTTACATAACAGTAAAAACCAATTCTAACTATCTCAACTACCTTATGACTACTTATAAGTTATAACCAACACACATAAGTACATGACAAGAAATACAGAAAGACTACATGAGAAACAATCTTACAATATGGTAATTTTCAATGTATGATATTAAAAACTACTGAAAACTGAAAAAAATTTGAATGTGAAAATATCATGTTTATACACGAGTCTTAGGGAAATCAAACTAACGAATCCACCCCAAAATGGATTGGTTCTTGTATCCCAAAGCACGTATTTGAGGCAAATCGTCGCCCCTCGAGGGTGGGGCAGATTTATAGCAAACGGAATTGAGCGCGGGTATTTTCTTAAACAGTAAATTGGTGAACTGCTTTGTCTTTAGCTTTATAAGACACCCCGCGGCTTCGGATGGGCTAAAATTGGTCATAACGCTTGAAATATTGGTTTAGAATCATTAGATAGAGTTAAACACAAACATTATTCAAGAGTTAAATAAAATCCACATTCTTTTTGAGTAAGTATGTACGCGAGCATAGCAATTAATAGTTAAGGTTTGTTAAGATTTTCCTATAATAAATTGATTGACTACCTGTAGGTATTGATTCAAGGAAGACAAAAATCTGTCGTTTTCTTATTGAGGAATTAAGTTACAAGCACGCCAACCTATCATTTCTGTATGCAATAATATTCTTGATTGCTAGCTTGGCCTTAAGCCTTATGATTGGTCAGGTAATGCAGCATTAGCTAAGCTAAACCAACCATTATTATCCAAAGTATGAGTACTATTATTACTTGCAAATCGATACTATGGCAAATCGAACTAGGCGCAGTATTAAATATTAAAGATACTTACCTTTGTTTGAAACTACGGTAAGGCTGGTGTTCTTTCCCACAAAGCTTAATAAATGTATTGAATACTTAATGCGCTCTACACACCAAAGCCGGCGGCCCGCCGGCACAGCCCGGCGGCCCAACCCGCCGGCCTTATTTTGTACAATCATGGTACAAAATAAGGCCGGCGGGTTAGGCCGCCGGGCTGTGCCGGCGGGCCGCCGGCTTTGGTGTGTAGAGCGCTTTAGTTTACTCCACACATTGATTTTTTATTCTATAACCTACCTGTTATAATAAGCAAAGTTTTTTTTATTTGTACACATACCAACTTGTACCAAAACCAGACAAAGTAAAGCAATAAGCTACTTTTATTAGTTTATTGTTACAAAAGTTAATTAATTGTTCTCATGTAAGTGACTATGTCTTTATGAGAATTAACTATGATAAAGCGTAAACCTCATATTCTGAGAAAAGCATTAACTTAAAAACATAAACTTTAAATGGAGTGCGCTTTGAAAGGAAGGTTTATCCTTCCTTTTTTTAAAGTTTTCTTTCAATACACTTGAATCCATCTTCACACCGACCAAACGTTGTAATTAACTCTTCGTGCTTTAAATACAAGCCCTACCCTTTTCTCACGTTGTCGGTTAATGAAATTGTCGAGTCAAACCCTCATTGAACACAGCTTTGAGTATTTATATAGAATTCAAAAAGAGGTGTACCACACAAAGGATCGATTCTAGATAGTTATTTCTTAACCGAGCGCGTTACTCCGCCAAAGGTGTACGATACTTTATGATTCAAGTAGCTTCCTTGTGAGGTTTGTCATGCAGTATGTGGTTTTAAATTTTATCGCTAGGTGTCACTACAAAAATATCACATAGCTAACTCTTCTTTACCGACACAGTAGTGTTCTTTGTGTATCTTTGTGTGGTTATTCAAATTGTCAACGGTTCAACTATCTTTTATTCTGTTTTATTCTTATTTAAATGATTTGTGGTTTAATTAAAAAAAATGATAAATCTCTTTGGTACATTGGGCGTATGTTGCGTGTATTCAGTAACAAGATTTCTTCGGTGTAAGTCGTAATTGATATAAAACACTACGTATTCAATTCTTGTTGTACTTGTGCGTAATTTTTGATCACTGTTTTTTGCTTTCATACTACTTTTTGTGATGAAAGCTCTTATTGAATTTGTAAAATTTAAATAACAGAGCCAATGTTGCATAGACGACTAGCGGTCTTTTATATTAATATTATACCTACTCACTGTGTTCCTTCATGTGATTTGATTATACCCAATTCCCCCATAAAAGACATAATATACGTAATGTGGTATATTAAGATGACCTGTGTGGCCAAATGGCCAGACGATATAGATTGATATGACAACGGTGATGGAACGCATAGAACACAACAGTTTTCTAGCAACATTACTATTGCAGCGTTAATAATGATCTACCTGTTAATCGTAACGTAAAAACACTTGTTTTACCACCTTAGCACTAAGAACTATAAACATTTAGTGATTGCAATCATGATATCGTCGGTGTCGAGCGAGAAGTCACTAATTGCAAAAACCGTGTTCCGAGATAAACGCGTTTTAAGATTTTTTTTGTCTTTAAGCCGTAATATCTCTGTAACGCAAATAGATAGCAAATATGTTTCTTTGAGGAAATTATGGCAAATTTATCCCAATAATAAGATTTTCAATAATATTTGAAATAACCATATTTAGTGAGTAATTATAATAAAATCTTTGAAAAAAGAGCAGTTAATGACTTTTGCCAAACACTGCAAACAGATATAATGTAAACATTCTGTTGAGTTAGTGATTTATTCATGCAACTAATTTATTTATTTATTTATTTATTTATATAGGAACATCAACAGAATTAACATGGACACAATGCAAACATTCGCTATTTAGGAGTTTTATAAATTCATGTTATTCTAATTATAGATGAACACAGCATGCATGCATTTAATAATGTTAACTGTGATTTGAGCGTGATTATGACCAAATATAAGTGTTTTTCACTAATTATGAAAAATTAATTAAACTCTTTTATAGAAGATGATAACGCAGCGTCGGACGTCCACCAACAAGGTGGACAGATGATCTTATAAAGGCTGCCGGTTCACGGTGGATGCAAGTTGCATCCGACCGTAGTACCTGGAAGTCATATAGGGAGGCCTATGTCCAGCAGTGGACGTCCAATGGCTGAAATGATGATGATGATAGTAGATGACGATAAAAGCATAAGCGTGTTTTAACACTATTATGAAAACTAGCAGTGAAGATTATTATTTAATTACATTAATTTGATTAAAAAGAATAAGACTTCATCAAATAACAATTATCATCATTTAAATAAAATTAACTTTCAATACAAGTATGTTTAAACACTATTATAAAACTAACAACGAACATTACAAATAATAAATTTGTTAAAAACAATCATCATTATTTAAACCATCAACACACACATACGTTAAAATACAATAAATATAACTTAATCTTGCAAAGACAGCATAAAAAAATTATATAGTTAGCTATAGACTCGTATGTCAATGTTTATTTTAGATAAGATCTAATATTCCTCTTCTGCATTTCTTCTCAAGTGTCTAGTTCGGAAAGCGGTTCTGCATTGTCTTTTATTACTTCGAACCATGAGTAAAATTCAATAGAAATTATGTCAGTTCAGTATAGGTTGATAAAATATTCCATAACAACCATAATAGTGAATAATGTCCATAATACAGCAAAAGAAACAAGGAATAAGTGATAAGAACTGACCAAAAACGAATGATTCTTTCTTAAAAATACGATGGGCAAAGGACAAGAAACATTTTATAAACCTATACTGATCTAATATTATTATTCCTGTTGAATTTCACTCATTGATCAATTAATTCTAATTTACTAAAAAAATATCGTTAAGAGTGTCTACTAGCTAAATTAATAATGCTGCCTTTCCAAGGTATTTTTATAATATTGATTGTGTTTTAACGTATGTAGGGTAAAGATGATTTAATGTTATTTTTTATGAAAGCTTATTATTTGTAATAATGTTCGTTGTTAGTTATATTATATTTATAAACCTTTGTGGTTTCTGGGTGTTATTAGATATTATAATTATCTTGAATAATTTGTTATTGATGCTAAATAAATAATAATAGTGTTAAAACATTGTTGTTAGGTACCTATTCCGTATTGGAAGATAAATTTAATGTATTTTTACCTTGACACACATAATGGTGGTATTAAGTAGTGAAAAACATTAACATAAGGTTATACTTTTGCTCAAATCACAGTAGGTACACATTACATGGATAAATGTGCCAGGTGTTTTACAAAGTCCTACTATCAAAAATATATAATATTGCTTAAATATTTGCGTGAGTTATTGGTATTTTATTGATATAAAAAAACTTTATCTTAATGAATTTATAATGTACAGTGATGGAAATAATAAATAATCAAATAACAATACATAATTACTGTAAATTTTGTAATTCTTGATTTCACATAGAGTGCGTTAGTTATTTTTGATCATCCAAAAATCGCAGGATGCACGTGTTATTTCAGTATGAAGTCATTAAGATCAATTAGTCATATAAAATAGTAACAAAATTCGAGAATTTAGTTATGCACATAATAACTAAGTGCAGTTAGTGACTTGTACGCAAATGCTTATTCCTCTTCGTGGCATCGTGATGTATTAAAAAGTAACTAAGTGACCTTAGTGAGAAACGTTTGTTCTACATTTCACCAAAATATTCAAGTCTAATAATACTTAAGTGAAGTAAGTTACTTTTAATCATACAGTTTTTTGCTATTACAGGCACTTAATGATTTCTGACATTTTTATATTTTCTAAAATATATAGAAATATCATTTTTTTATTTTCTCACATGGTAGATTATAGGTTTAAAAACACTTTGGCATCATTAAGTCATTTTGGCCAAAATGGCAATTAGTGACTTCTCGCTCGACACCGACGATATGCAGTGCAACTTGATGTACAAGTTTATTTGATTTGATCCTCACTAGATTGCGGCGATACTGTTAAGTCGAGATGAGGTCTTACGGCGAGACGAGTTGAGTGTAATTGAACTTGTAAATGAAACAGGGATAGTATGGGGGTAAGGCATTTATGTTTTACTGTAAGGTGCCGGTTTAAGAATGCCGCGTGGTACTTGATCTTTTATAGGTAGCGAAATACCAGCATTACTGGAATTCAAAAGTTATTTTATCGGAGGTCTTTGATGTGTGTCCTGTATACCTGAAATATTGGTGAATATGTAATTCACACTGGGTTTGATACGCTATGGTTTGAATTTATTTATGGAGATTCGCTGTCGGAGTTTTTATTCTGCAGTCCATGTAAATGTATAATTAATTCGTCGAGCCAACCTATAGTAAAATGTCGCTTTTTAGCATTTTTTTGTCGCCTTCTAAAACAAAATTAGGACAACCACTACAGGCATTTATTTTAAATTAAGAAGAGTAAGGCAATAGTTACTTACAAGCTATGCAGAAAGTGTCCAAGGTAGCTGAACTGATCTCTATTGCTTACACTAAGCAATAGAGATCAGTTCAGCTGCATAAATATGTAGTTTACCTGTGTTACCGTGTAAAGCTTACACGGTAATCTCTATTGCTTACACTAAGCACTTACACGGTAAACTACATATTTATTCAATATTTTTCCCGCACATTCAATATGAATTCTTACAGTATCATTCTTACACAGATGCACCAGCCACAGAGCGGGAGCAGCTGTTCGTGCAGAAGCTGCGGCAATGCTGCCTTCTGTTCGACTTCGCAGACGAGCCGCTCTCGGACCTCAAGTGGAAGGAGGTCAAGCGCGCCGCCCTGCTGGAGATGGTGGACTACGTGACGTCACAGCGAGGGGTCATCACGGAGGCCATATATCCGGAGGCTGTTAGCATGGTAGGATCTTTGAGCATCTAGCCACATTAGGCAGGCGAGATGCGGACTGTTTTACGCGGGGACGAGGGATGCTCAAACAAAACACTGTCGCACAATCTTAATTGTGGAGGGCGTCTGTTGACGGCTAATTGTCACTCCTTTCGTTTCAATTTTCTAAGACAAAGATATAATTCGACGCTATGACCAAAGCATCGGGTATTGATAAGCATGAGGGTACCTATCACATAGGCTCAATTACCCTTTTTGCAATGTTTTTTTTACTTTGCTTACCAGTCCCTCGGTACAGGACAGGTCATTATGACCTATTAGTTCGTGCTGTCTGTTACTATGACAAATAAGCGGCTTAGGTCGAGCTCTAAGTAGTCCGACGTAATCTTTAAATCCGTCATATTGTACATGTATTTAAAATCGTATTATCTGCCCACAACATACCTATCATACAGACGTACATGAAAAACCGTAGTAATAACAGTAATAGAGTGGGCGCATCATAAAGTCTTACACTGGACGTCAATTCAATACGCGGTAATGCAATGAACCTGTTACAAGAGCCACATAGCTCCTTCCATTATCATTAAGCTGCCGATATCTTGATAGAAGAATTTCAATGTTATTATAAAATAAAATATAACGCGATTGGTATAGGATGCGATAAATAGAAGAGATTGAATTACGCGATTCAGCATTCCAAAATGTTTTGCAACGCATTGCATTTCACTATGTGTGTTTAAAGTTCAGTTGACAGTTCCAAAAGATGGTATCCCAGTCTGATTGCGCGCACAACTCATGATAATAATCCGTGTACGTTCGAATTTTAAAACAACACGTAGAAATAAAACGAAACAAAACACTGCAATCTTTGCGAGGATGCAGCAGTACTTTCTCTTGTTTTATCGCGCCGCCAAAGCAAAGATTGTGATAAAGTTGGCAGGCATCCAATTAACGGAGGATACTTTTCAGAAGGCATTCTACGAGTATTTCGACCTATGCGTAGAATAGAGTTCTATGTGACCATAGAGCAAAAGTACTTTTATCAGCTAAACGTGTTATGGAGTTCAAACTCTACAGAGGTGCGTTTTTAGAATTTTTATATCTAATGTAGTTACGGAGATATAGAGTCGAATAACGTTGCATCTGATATCAGTTCCGCAGAACAACGCACTGAGTGCCCATGCGACAGTAATTGGAAGCGGGGACGGCAAGATAGCGCGGTCCGTTTTTCAGTCCAGCCACTATACGATGGAAAGCGGTAGATCATTACGGGCGTTCGATATTTATTTGGGACTTTTTTTGACGGAAAGCTAGTGAAACTCATTATTAATACGAAAGAACGATTAACTTAATACATGTCTTCAGTATAATCATTTTATGTATAAAAATAAACACGATAAAGTACAAGTCATATGAAAATATAGGACCATTTTTGACGGATACTGATGAGCTTTTATGGATTTTATGTGAATATAGGACTTTTTATGGTGGAATCTGTTTTACAATTTACGGAGTCGATGTTAAGATAGTACGTTTTTACTGGAATAACGAGTTTAAATAGGACATTGTTCGATTTAAAACTTCGTTAATTTCAAGTTTTATTTTATAATAATTTGTTCTCTAAATTTGTAGGTGTTCATATAATTCTGCCATACTCATAGTTATAAACAAAAACAGTTATTTTTTGTCAGATGTTAATGACGATCGTCACAAATCAGCACAATCGTCACCTTAACATATTGTCCCTATCTCCTGGGTCAGTAGGAAAAAAAAATAACCTAAAGCTCTATCTACAAATAGACTTAAGTTTTTCCAAAATTTTCAAACAGTATTTTGAATTGTTTGATCTCCAGAACTAAACCTCTTACACTGAAGCTACAAAGTAACGCCATTATCGCGACATAGTCAACTCTAGCTTTAATCTAGATTTCCATATCCCAAACAAACTGTGCTACGAATGTCATGTTTTCCGGCTAAAGAAAAACCTGACGGACCCTGATTTAAAAATAAGGGATTTAAAAAGAAAAACACTGAACATTCAAATGAAAACGCTGTTTTGCTGTGTTTGATTTTAAGAATGATTGCAGTGGCCTCATGACAATATAAACGTATTTTCTATAAGAGAAAACTATAATATTTCAATTTTATAAGTTTTGAAATGGGTAATAGAATAAGGTCATTTGCTATAATGTGGGATGAATCAGTAGGAAAGCGTAGGGCAAATGATGTTACTACATACTCGTAGTTGCCTTTTAAAATGTATTCTTGCTAATGTTGACCAAGAAGTTTGGTTTTTAGTTGGACAATTATTGTGGGCCAAACTAGAAATCGCTTTGTGGTTTCAGAAAGAGGTAAAGCGCAAAATAAAAACAATAATATTTACGAACTGAGATTATCACTTTATTTAATCGCTTTGTGTTTCCATTGCATGTTTACGCCACAAATAAGTTAATCATCCGCCTTAAACATCTACAGAAGAAACATGTCCGAAAAGAAGATGATAGTGTTAATTCTGTTATTGAAAGAGCTTCTTAAACCAAAACTATCTATACTCCTTTTGAATGGCGTTTATTAGTAATATGAGCCAAGAATAAAGGGGAAACCTATGTTTTTCGCAACGTTACCTCTTTGATTTTATATGTCAATGACAAGTTAATGACAAGGTATGGATGAAAGATATTGAGGAGAAGAACTGGAATAGCATTAAAGAACTTCATGCAGAGAGCAGTAACACAAACAAATTATGTTTTTAAATATTACTTTACTTCATAATTTTACAGCAAATTATGAAATGAATTAAACCTATGTTTTAAGGTTTCTGATGATAAATACAGAGATTTATTAGATAAGTGCCACTCAAAAGTTATATTCGTGGAGTATCATCCTTACCTCATCACACTGCGTAATTCTTTAGAAGAGTCGGATGATGAGTTACTGGACTAAATTATATGGTATTTTTTCTGCTGCTTAATTTTAAAGCTGTATTCGTCATTTAGCGAAATAATAATAATGACATTCCACGTTGTAAAACTATTATTTAGTAACTACTTATAAAGGTTGATTTTTATTTGTTTAAGTAGGATTATTGTAACTAATGCAAACCTGATGATCAACCCCCTGTCTGATGTTAAGTATTCTGATAATAAAAATACAACTTTTGGGTACTAAATTAAACTTTTCATGTTGTTCTAACGGAAGGACATGGTACTAAGTTACTAATAAGTAACGCGTGATTGATATTCAAAGTGAGTCTTGAGAACAAACTTTTGAATGAATAAAAGTTTGTTTTACTTATTTTGAGATTTAATCAGTTTTAAACACAAAATATCCTAAATATTTTAAAATTACATAATATATTTATATATAAGTATAAATAATGGAAGCTAGACATAGTTTCACTAACATTATTATAAGGATATTATTCACATAGAACTCTTACGGAAAAGGTGATTCCGACGTAAAACGATCAATATTAATATAGAACATCATTTCATTATGATTTTTCCGTAGAATAAAGTTTAGTGTTGACAACGGACCCTCACTGTTTTGCCGTACAACGTCCAATGTTTACATGAGACTTGCTATCTCCGGAAAAAAAAGAATAATAAATATACAACACAAAGCAATTAACTATGCTGCGGTGTTGTAACAACATACCAAAAAATCTCAATGATAAGTCTCACCGTTTAAAAGTTATAACTCTTAAACGAAGTCAAAAACTTCTCTGGCCTCTACTGAAAACCATCAACTTTGCAGATCAAACTTTGTTCTACGGATGAGTCGATTTGTTAGCCTAGGATCGTTCCCAGGCTGATAAATTACGGGCATTAGAGACAAAACAATGGCCTGATACTATTTCTACAGTAGATACTAGGTAGACGTATTGATAACAGTTAAATTGTCTTGGAAAAGAAAAAATATAAAAATTGTTTTAACAGTGCTGACTGATAATGGAAATATACTTTTCCAATTTGAAAATCCAATCAAACGTATGAAACTTAAATAACCTTAGGTATAGGAAATCTAGCTCATAAAATAAATAACGCTGAGGCGGTTTTCTTATAGCATTTTTTATATAATTTCGCGTGTAATTTTATTCATCATCTGCGCGATAAAATACCGATTTAGTTCTGAATTTAGTTTAATAATAAACTTGTATTTACAAATATATGCTCTTCCATATTCCATATAATGTTCTAACTATGAGTCACCGAGTAATTTATCCTATTGTATCTGAATATCAATCTAGTAGATATCAATAATATTTACACAGCAATACATTTTCGTTAATTGAGCGCTATAGTAACTCTTTGCCCTTGACTTTTGACATTTAAATATGACTTATCGTGTTCCAGTGTTATTTACTTTTAAAATCTGTAATAATAATTTTAAATAATGAACACTTAACGTTTCTTTATGAGACCGATGAGATATGAAAAACGGGTCATCGACATAGTCAAATGGATTATCGTGTTCAAATGGTACTCCGCTTTGTTGTTCTAATCGCTTCTCAACATCGGCACGCAGTGAAGCCAAGTGTTAAGACAAAATTATTTCTATGTAAAAAAATTGAATGTAAGACCTTTATAGTGTAATTTTAAATTATTTATAAGTAAATATAAGTATTTACATAGACGAGTTTTAAGTAATTTATTTAGTTATACGTTTTCTCTGAAGTGTTCATGTAAATCTTTGTTTCTATGGAAATAAAGTTCTCGACTTTGACAGATAATTGATGGTTTTCCGAAAGCGAGTTATTTCCCTAACATCGAGAAACCTAGGCCTACTGAGTGTTGGTGCACAGATGATCTCTCTACACACAAGTGGAAATACCTCGCTAAATCATCCATGAAGCGCAATTTTCACCTTCCACGTTGCGATTAATAACAAACTAGTTGAATCTGGTTAAAACTGGTTTGGTTTTTCCATTTCTCGCTGTAGGTTCTTTGGCGCCGCTTTTGTTTACGTTGCAATTGAATAGTTTAGCAGACGTTTTTATACGTTTGTTATATATTATTTATGTTATAAGTAAGGTTAGTCCCAGTCACGTTGTATTCCTGGTCTTAGTAGCCCAGGAGAGGTTTAAAGATGAGAAAACATGGGAATGAAGCGGGTGATTCCGCGGGCAGGTCAGCTAACTCAGCTAGTTACCTATAAAAAACCAATCCTTACATCCTTCAAATCAGAATAATGATTTAATTATGAGCTGTGGATTTTGATCAATAATTAATAAAACGGTTTATAACTATCTGGGTCAATTAACTCAATTAAAATAATGAGTTTTTAACTGAGACTGCCCTGGAAATGTCTGCTGGTCAGTGTTGTAAGTAGACTGTTTCTAGTCGAATTGCTTTCGTTTGTAAGCTAATTAAGCCCCAGGCAATTAGGTTTAAGGTTCATTAGGCTGATATTTATAATTGAGATGATATTATTGAGATGATAACAACATCGTATGCTAATCATAAGATTAGGTGGTGAGAACATCTTCCTCGTAAATCCTTTAACAAATTAATTATTAACTTTCGTTCTATAAGAGAATATTTTTGTTTAAAACCCGATTGTAGTGCAAATTTATCCTTCTAGTGTCCCCCACTCCTAATTTAGCCTTGCTAACAACAAATTACGCCAGTATTGATTTCTTCCCGCTTCACTTCACCCGCTTTGTTCACATGTTTTCTCACCTGTGCTACTACAGTAGCAAATTAACTTAATGTATAGTAGATAATTTAAAGATATCCTGATATCAGTACTGAATCGTTGCGAGAGTCTGGGGCCTGATGTAGGTTCTAAAAGAACGTGAATTACAGATCACATATATATAGACTAAGAGCCTGTGATGGCCAGACCTTCCTTTAATTCACAAGTGTGAAAATTCTTTCATGTGTATGTCTAACCCCCAAACATGAAACCTGGATCGTGGTTCCTTTGGGAGATAACAGGTAAAAGGTTGTTATCTCCCAAAGGAACCGCGATCCAGGTTTCATGTTTGGGGGTTATTCTTACCTATGTTAGACATACACATGAAAGAATTTTCACACTTGTGAATTAAAGGAAGGTCTGGCCATCACGGGCTCTTAGGTTAATATGTATAAGATGATATTAGATACTTCGCAAACTTTTTCTTTTCAATTAATCAAGCATAATATTGTCCACAGTTCTCAATAAACCTATTTCGGACCCTTCCGCCGTCGTCCAACCCTAACGGGGCCGAGTTCGACCCCGAGGAGGACGAGCCGACCCTGGAGGCGGCCTGGCCGCACCTGCAGCTGGTCTACGAGCTGTTCCTGCGGCTGCTGGAGTCGCCCGACTTCCAGCCCAACATTGCCAAGAAGTATATCGACCAGAAGTTCGTTCTGTCGGTGAGTTACATAGTTACTTTAAAAGAAGAAAGAAAGAATTCAAATTCAATAATATTTATTCAAGAGGCAAACAAGATGCACTTAGAAAATAAATTTATATCTAGATCTTTGAATATTTAAACACAATCTAATTAATCAAACATGGACATTTCTGTAACATGGACATCAGTATAACAACATAAAAACTATCAAGTCTCATTATTATTCTTCTAAAACTAGTGATCACTTTGCTGTATGCTCCCGGCCCATCTCTTCTCGAGAGTGTCTTTGAACTTACTAAGGCGTTATTTTATTATTATCACTGAGTTCATGTAACACAAGATTTTTTTTAAGGTCCAAGGTTCCAAGGTCGTTGAAGCTGAAAGTTCCAAGGTAACCATTTCTGGTTATCAACGATTGATTATATCGACAAATCTTAACCCAAAATAAAAGCATTTTTCTAATCTAGTCTCTTAAGACTAGATTAGAAAAATGCTTTTATTTTGGCTTCACATTCAAAGTCGTTTCGGTCGAAGTAAAAAACTTTACTTACATCCAAGCGGTACTTTTTATACACTAGCCTGCGTAGGCAGTATGTCGCATGTTTACCAACACACGTGTCGATTTTGGCAGAAAGACTGCGAAAAAACTAGAATGCAGTGAGGAATTCTATAGCTGGGCGCTCGTCCAAGTGCCAATATACGCGGGGTTACGTTATTTTCAAAACATTGCTTTCAATAGATAGGTTGTGCGTTGTGGTCGTCATACTAATAACGTCTGGTGTCGTAATGTTTATGCTTTTAGTCCGAAATAATTAGTGAGAATAACAATAGCATACTTGTTTTTAAGTTCATAGCGTTAGGGAAATAATAAAAAGCAGTAATAAGAAAATCTATCTGAAAACTAGCGTTGCTCGTATGGTGCATATTAGTTGCGGCAGGCCTTTTGGTCCATATGATTATGATTTAATTATTCGTTTGTTACTTTTTCGCGTGTGTAGAATCATAATTTTAACACAAACTTTGAGTGCGTATTTAAACGAATACACAGAGAAGAAGGCATCGACAACTTAATACACTGACGGTACACTTTTCTTGCATTCTAATATTAAAGGCAGGCATCTGCCAGATATAAAAGGATCTCAACAGCCTCGGCCTCGAGTAAAGCTCGGATTACCAACAGGAATTTCCATCGTGCGATGCGATGCAAGATTCGGTCTTACAGCTGAAGTGAATTCTACAAGCCTTTTGTAGACGGAGTAAGGAATTTTAGTATTTGGCTAAAATTTCGCTTTCAAGATACAAGTACAGCTTTCAAGAACGGGGGATTTTCCGGTTTTGGTAACTTTTCAACATCTTGTGTATAATTTTAATGCGCGATATAATTTAATATTATGTACAGTGCGGGAAAATTCAGGGTTTATATTTGTATTATATGTGCTCTTATGACTTACTTTTAGCCATATGATACAATAAAAAACTTTTTATGTGTAAAATCTTATCGGTATTGTAAATCTTCCGACTTTTAGAAAACTGGACGGATAATGTAATCTGGAGAGAGTAATGATTTTTTTGAAATTAATTAGGATTCGAGTCCGTCTGAGTTTTATTGCATTGCTATTTCTGGATTTACAGTCAGGTAATTTTTTGTTTACCTTTTACATAAATACCTCGCCGATTATTTCACGTCCCACATGATTCCACGATTGGGCATGTGTACGAGTACGACATTAGAAAACACATATAGCTAAGGTTTTTCAAACCAATAGCGTCATGTTTCCGTCTTGTCATTCTGTTAATTGTCCAATTAGGTGAGGTGTTGTTAATGACGTAATTTCCACGCCTTTCACTCCAGTTTACCATGTTAACGTTTTTGCTTGTTAGGTTTAGGTACTAATAGATACTCTTTAAGATAGTTTTTTTTACATATAAAACCATAATTTCGAATATTACCATACAAGATGTATTGATCTGGCAAAGGCATCAGGTGGATGCAAATCTAGATTTTAGTGCATTCGTGCTTCCTCAGACCCTTACGAGAACTAGAACTAAATAAAACCTAAATAAATTGATCTTACAACAAGCACGCTTAAGTCTATAAACAAGTATTTTAAATACAACTGTTATTTAAGCGCCGCCTTAAATGTCAGATTACTATTTATTATTCTAATAAAAAACATGACTGGCTCCGTAGCTATCTTTACAATAGAAACCAGTACACACAAATTGAATTTTTTAACAAAGACAATGGTGAACTCCAGAACATAAAATCAGACATAATAACAATAAATACATCTATTCCCCAGGGAAGTGTGCTCGGATGTCTTCTATTTTTGGTATACATTAATAATTTGCCTAAAGTAGTTAATACCAAATGCGTTCTTTTTGCTGACGACGTATCTTTGCTGTTCAAAAGCAGTCAAAACATTGACATAAATTTAATAACAAACACATTTAATAGTACAAAAGATTGGCTTTGTAATAACAACTTAGAAATTAACATAAAAAAGACAAAAATTATGCAATTTAGGACCAGACAAAGATCCCCCTTAGATTTAAATAGTTTGACTAGTATTTTAGACATAGAAGAATGCAATGAATTTAAATTATTAGGCCTGACATTAGATACCCACCTCAATTGGAATATATATATTGACATACTTAAGAATAAACTTTCTAGGTTTACCTACGCCCTTAGTATATTGAAAAGTAACACCGATTACAAAACCGCTCTGTCAGCGTATTACGCAAACGCCTTCTCTTGGTTCAACTATTCTATTGTACTGTGGGGAAATTGTGTAGACTTTAACGATATCTTTATTAAACAAAAAAAACTAATTAGAATACTAGCTAATATAAAACAAAGACAAAGCTGTAGACCTCACTTTAAAACTCTAAAAATATTGACCTTACCCTGTATATACATTATGCAAATGACCATATTCGTAAAAAAAAAATAGACATTTATTCGTATCAAACTCAGAGCATTTTTCTAAATATAATAGACGACATAAAGATAAACTTATTTTACCCCCTGACATGACAAAATTAAAATTAAAACATAACAAAGGTCCCTATTCAAAAATGATCGACATCTTCAATAAAATACCTGGCACCATTAAAGAACTTCAAAAAGATACGGTTTTCCGAAGTAAACTTAAAGAATACCTAATATCCAAAAGTTACTACTCTGTTGACGAATTCTTGAAGGATAAAATATAATAAATTAGTAACCAAATTTAACTTATGTACCAGTTATTATCACAAATATCCTATTCTAAGAATCAATTGCTGCGCCCTTACAGGGTACATGTACCTACTAACAATTAGTTAGCAACAAACTAACCTAGCATTATTATTGTGTGTACATGTATGCAATTAAATAAATAAAATAAAAAAAAAATAAAAAAAAAAATATTAAATACTAGCTGTTAATATCCTGAATGGTGTTTGATTAATTGTTTTCCGCATTCACACCGAAACTAATTGCGTACTTGGCACACTTGTTTTAATTATGTAACGGTGTAATTTATGGGATTTGATAGTACGGTTATATAATAGACCTATTCTAGATAAACCCTGTCTTCTCTCCCACGATTACGGGTACATTTACCAAGTCAATAGATAGAAACTATATGTAACATATAGGTCATATAATAATTATTGTGTTAGCTAAGTGGGAGCACACTCGACTTTAATTACAACGGTCGTGGGTTCATAGCAGACCCGTAGGTCCCTATACCATAAATGTGGCACCCGTTACAAAAACTTCCAGCTTACCACTAGATGCATTAATTATGCAAATGACCATATTCGTAAAAAAAAAATAGACATTTATTCGTATCAAACTCAGAGCATTTTTCTAAATATAATAGACGACATAAAGATAAACTTATTTTACCCCCTGACATGACAAAATTAAAATTAAAACATAACAAAGGTCCCTATTCAAAAATGATCGACATCTTCAATAAAATACCTGGCACCATTAAAGAACTTCAAAAAGATACGGTTTTCCGAAGTAAACTTAAAGAATACCTAATATCCAAAAGTTACTACTCTGTTGACGAATTCTTGAAGGATAAAATATAATAAATTAGTAACCAAATTTAACTTATGTACCAGTTATTATCACAAATATCCTATTCTAAGAATCAATTGCTGCGCCCTTACAGGGTACATGTACCTACTAACAATTAGTTAGCAACAAACTAACCTAGCATTATTATTGTGTGTACATGTATGCAATTAAATAAATAAAATAAAAATAAAATAAAAAAAAAAATATTAAATACTAGCTGTTAATATCCTGAATGGTGTTTGATTAATTGTTTTCCGCATTCACACCGAAACTAATTGCGTACTTGGCACACTTGTTTTAATTATGTAACGGTGTAATTTATGGGATTTGATAGTACGGTTATATAATAGACCTATTCTAGATAAACCCTGTCTTCTCTCCCACGATTACGGGTACATTTACCAAGTCAATAGATAGAAACTATATGTAACATATAGGTCATATAATAATTATTGTGTTAGCTAAGTGGGAGCACACTCGACTTTAATTACAACGGTCGTGGGTTCATAGCAGACCCGTAGGTCCCTATACCATAAATGTGGCACCCGTTACAAAAACTTCCAGCTTACCACTAGATGTTGCTGTGTGAATTCTCCAGCAATATACATATATAAAAATCTTATTACATCTACTAGCAACTGAAGGGTTAATGAGTTATTAATGATGATAACTTGTATCAAAATATTTATTTAATTATGAATGTTTATTTGTTCCAGTTACTAGACCTGTTCGACTCTGAAGATCCCCGGGAAAGAGATTTCTTAAAGACGACTCTTCACCGGATATACGGGAAATTCTTAGTTTTGCGCGCTTATATTAGAAAACAAATCAACAATGTCTTTTATAAGTAAGTACATTTCGATACTCCCTACGTATTTTCGTGTAACTGTCAGATACACACTTATACGTTTAATGCATTTTTAGCATCTACCTACACATGCCGGTCTATCAATTATAACTAACAAAAAAAAGTCTACTCTAAATACGTTTGCCTTGGTCGTATACCTAACTCTCCAACTTCATAATGTTCCTAACATTCATTTTCATAACTTTAAAACGCTCTCCTGTCAAATTAATGTTTTGCAAATACACAATTATACGTACTGAGTGTCGATTTTACCACCTTTATTATTATAACATTGATATAACACGAAACTGATGAGTAGAGGAACATCATTTTTAAGATCCTAAGAGCTTCAATGAAATCATAATTATACTTTTTACACTCTACACTTACAATAATCAGATAATTAATAACTACTTCGGATTAATATACTTACAATCTTGATAGATATCTTGAATGGAAAATTAAAAATCTGTGTTACACTTCCCAGGCTATTTGTAGTAGGAAAATGCCCAGTTCTAACAATGACTCATTGTGATTATGATTAACACAGGCATTTAATGTTTCTCTCATCCGGACAATGCGAAATATTTGTGTCATGCTAGATACATATATACACTAGTTATGCCTTGTGTTTTATGTACTTTTTAGAGTGAAAATATAATGGTTAAAGTTTAAAAAGGAATTCTTTAAAGGGGAAAAGCCGCGGGGCGGAAAGCTAGTGTAATCTTATATTTCGTGGCTAAAAAATATTGTGCAACAGATAACACATAGGAAACAAGTTCAGTGATTAGATATTAATATTTGCTTAGAACAAAGTTGTGGGTTTGCATTCCATTTTTCTCATAATACATTATACGAAATCACTTTATTGTACACCAAAAACAAAACACATGTTTATAACACAAAAAGAGATACGTACAATGGGCGGCCTTATCGCTAAAGAGCGATCTCTTCTAGACAATATTCTAGGTAATTGTAATAATTGTTACTTCACAGATTTATATACGAGACGGAGCACCACAATGGCATAGCGGAGCTGCTGGAGATCCTCGGTTCCATCATCAACGGGTTCGCTCTGCCGCTCAAGGAGGAACACAAAATGTTCCTGCTTAAGGTAACAATGTAATTTTTGATAGTAATTTTTGTTTCATGTGCATTGTTATGTTTTGTGTTTCGGATAAATAAATAAAATGTTTCTTCTACATGAATGTACACATAGATTTCTCTCTTGATGAGAGAGATTACATCTTAATGCACCACTCTGGCCAAGTGCGGGTTGGTGTATGACACATTCTCTCCAAACTTTTCAAAGTTCTCAGAACATGCCGGTTTTCCTTCACCGTTAGAGCACGTGTTTTTAAAGTGCTAATATTTCAAGAAGCAAATCCAGAGGTGCGTGCCGGGGCTTCGAACCCACGACCTTCTAAATGAAAGTTTAGTGTGCTGCCAATTAGTCAAAATAGCTCACTATCATAATCACCCCATTTACGTTCCCATTGTTGTGATACAGGATTTTCTGTTTGACGATACAGTTTCACCATAACCAAAATTTATTTAACATTTAATTTATATTTATACAGGTCCTTCTTCCACTACATAAGGCGAAGTCCTTGTCGGTGTACCATCCGCAACTGGCCTACTGCGTCGTACAGTTCTTGGAGAAAGACCCCTCCTTGACACACCCTGTAGTTAGGTAAGACTTCTAATTAGTAAAAAAAAGTAAAAGTAGAAAAATATTTAATTGTCTAATTAATTTAATTTGACTTATGCAGAAAAAATATAGTGCTCCTGTGCTGTGTATAAACTGTGTTTCAGGAGCCAAAATATAAATTAAAAAATACAAAAACAAAATACAAATTATAAATGGAATTTCCTTTTATTTATTTATTTCATTTTATATGTACAGAGTTATGCAGATGGCCTTAATGCCATGTAATGCTTGCTTTGAATGTTACTAGATATTGTAAGAGGCATAAACATGTTGCTAGGTAATACAAAGCTTTATAGATTAGCGGCCCATAGACTAACGTTCATTCCTTCCGGCTTATCCCGTGTACAGATCAGCGACGGGATAAAATAAAACACGACGTGAAGGGTCGCGGTGTTATAATACCGTCATTCTTTCTCGCTATAGGTACACTGGCGTGCATTCCGTAAGCATTGTACATTCCGGCAGGAATGAACGTTAGTGTATGGGTAGCTAATCATAAAGGATTGAGTATATAATGCGCCCATTGGCTAAGTGATACTAGTTTATTGAAAATATTAAATAAGAAATCAAAGTATTCATCAATGAAGTTTTGTGTAATTTGAATAAATGTAATTCCAGAGCATTATTAAAATACTGGCCGAAAACGCATTCCCCCAAGGAGGTGATGTTCCTGAACGAGATGGAGGAGATCCTGGACGTGATCGAGCCCGCGGAGTTCCAGAAGATCATGGACCCGCTCTTCAAGCAGCTGGCCAAGTGCGTGTCCAGTCCGCACTTTCAGGTAACACATACAACTAAAGATATTATTTAACACCACTGTCTATATATTTATAACTTTCCAGTCCGTACATAGGTTGCCTGGAAGAAATCGCTCGCAGCGATAAGGCCGCCCATTGACCCAATGTTTTATAAAACGGTTTTAGTTGTAATTATTTTTATCTTGGTGTTAATAAAATGTAGCAATATAAGTAAACTCTACAAAATTTATATATGTAAGTAAAGAAATAAATAAGTAAGCATATTGTATTATGTATATATTTCATAATTATCTAAAACATTTGGCTTATTAACTAAGGCATTCGTTATAAAATATTCATATTCGTTTTTAAAATAAAATCAGAGTTACACAACACTTCTTCCAGGTGGCAGAGCGAGCGTTATACTACTGGAACAACGAGTACATAATGTCCCTGATATCGGACAACGCGTCCCACATCCTGCCCATCATGTTCCCGTCGCTGTACCGCAACACCAAGAGCCACTGGAACAAGACCATCCACGGGCTCGTCTACAACGCGCTCAAACTCTTCATGGAGATGAACCAGAAACTCTTCGATGAATGCACGCAGCAGTATAAGCAGGAGAAGCAGAAGTAAGTTTGAATACTGATTTTGTAAGTTTTATGTGAGGTTTCTCTGAAAGAAGTAGCTTAGTCTTTTTCTGATCAATATTGTCGAGTAGGTATCATGTGGTCTATTCAACTTTCGAGATCCTAATTATTATTATCAAGAGTTAGGAGGAGGTAGAGTGTTCCAACATTTTGTGGCGAATGTTGAAAATCGCTTAAGCTAGTGGAGTCTATCTAGCATGTAAGGATAGTAAAACGCCTTCTTGTCCTAGTCGGTACTGTACCGTATCAATCATGGCCTGCGGAACAAGACAGTCTACGGTCTCGTGTATCTTGGCTTACATGTAGTGTAGGTATCAAAATATATCCTATAATTTGCTTATTTATTATTGTTTTATTTTCAGAGAGCGTGAAAGACTTCAGCAGAGGGAAGAGATCTGGCAGCGGTTGGAGGAGCGCGCGGCCGCCAACCCCGCGCCCCCCGCCCCCGCCCCCGCCGCCCGCTCCCCGCCCGACGACCCCGACCTCACCTTCCACAAGATAGAGCTGGACACACAGGAGGTAACAACACATAGACAGACAGACGAGATCTGCCAGCGGTTGGAACGTAAATAAGGGTAATAATAATAAGGGTGATGACTATGACACCATACTACATCATCAGGCTTCTTCTACAACTCCCCTTCACAGATCTATGAGATAACCCCTTGACTAGTGTGATACAAATTAATACAACTCACCGTAAAACATTATCAGTGTTTGTCTAAGGATCGTCCTAATTGGCAGCGATCGTACGATGGTGCGATGCGTTCTCGTCGTGCGACGAGTTCAAACATACAGATTTCATCAGTGTCCTAATTGAACTTTGCAAGTTATCGTGCGAGCACATAAAGTAACCATAACCACCCAACATCGTACGATGAAAAACGCATCGCATCATCGTACGATCGCAGCCAATTAGGACGACCCCTAACACACTCTTCCCTTCCCCAGATGCGGAAACAAGGCTACAACGCGAGCAAGCCGCTGCTGCGGAAGAAGTCCGACCTACCGACCGACTCGTCCACCGTGAAGGCGCTCATCGAACACAAGCGTGCCGACCCCTACCTGCCCACCCCGCCCGACGTCAACCAGTGCTAGCGGCGCAAGAGTCTCCGCGGACCGCTACGTCACGGCGAGGTCGCTACGTCACAGCCAGGTAGCTACGTCACAGCTAGGAGCTACGTCATAGTTAGGAAGTTACGTCACAGCTAGGAGCTACGTCACAGTCAGATGCTACGTCACAGCTAGGTAGTTACGTCACAGCGAGGAGCTACGTCACAGCGAGGTCGCTACGTCACAGCCAGGAGCTACGTCACAACCAGGTCGTCATTAGGTCACATCAGCTAGCAGTATTGCTGGATAGTATACCACGAGCGCGGCGACTGTGCCCGTCAGTAGATAACTACGACACAGCCAGTAGTTGCCTTAAGGCGAGGTAGATACGACACGTCGAAGTAAGCACAGCGTAGTAGCGAGCTACGTCACGGCAAGCTACCCACGTCACAGAGTAGTAGCTATGTCAGAGCGAGGTAGCTTCATCACCTCAAAGTAGCTACCAGCTAGATTCAGAAAACTACGACAGCCTGCTGTCTTTGCACGCAGCTACTATGTAGCTTCATCAGCAAACCTGGCCATTAACAGTCTGCGTAGCAGTAGCCGTCCGCGGACTTGCCCAGTCGATCTACAGGGCCCAGCAAAATTACCAGCTACTGGCAAAATTAACAATGTGAACGACCAATGTTGCCTAACATTTGAATTGTGGCGTCAGCAAATGAAAAATAACAAAGCTACTGACGATAAGCGTCCACGCACTGGTACAAGGCAGACATTATACCAATACAAGCTACTTAGTACGACATGCTTTGCCAACATAACTTAATTCGATGGCTTCTAACAGACAGAACTTACCAACAAAAATGCTAGTGACCTGACGTCCGCGGATGAGAAAAATCATTATTTGGCGTACTAAAATACTTCATGCCTTTTTAACTACGTCTTCAAGAATAGTCGGCAACGGTAGCCTAACCAACTCGCTATCCACGGTCAATTAATCGGTATTTCACGCAGACTTTCCAGAAAATCGTGATAAGTGGCATTATCTATAGTGCAAAATTGAGTGACTTTACTTGGCTGTAACTACTGTAGGTTTTATAATTCTTGCTTTGATTTTAGTATGGAACTCTCCGATTTTAAATTATTTACGTGTTTAAGCGAAGGGACGGTACGATGCTAAAATTATTCTCAATGTAACTAGTTAGTACACATAATTAAATTCTGTAGTGTAATATCCAGGCCTGGGTTACGTTAGTTGTAAGCTGGACTTGACTAAGATAAATTATGCCTTTGTAATATTAACTGTTGAATTTAATGGATAAAGTGTAAAATTTGTTCAGTGTATTCATAGAGTTGTTACTACATTGTGTGAACGTATCGAGTACTTGGCCGAATCAAAGCCTGATTTGTAGGGTAAAATTAACTATTTAACTCTTTAGTGTGGTTTCTGGGAAAATATCATAGATTCATGCAATTACAGAATATATAATAGACCAACAATGAATTTATGTTTTTATCAGAGACAAATCGTATTAATCTTTGATTTTGTTGTATTGACAAATCATTACGTACTATGTGTAAAGCCAATTCCAAATTGTATTTTGGCTCTAATATAAATTATTATTATCCTAAAACAATATGAAATAGAAACACTGCCTCTGTTGGCCATGTATTCGATCCGTAAGAATGTTAGATATTGACCAGGTTGGTGGTACAACAAAAGTTGTCATTTTTAGAACCATTACTAATAAATACGTACCGAGTATAAGATAGTAGGTTTATCGTGGGTTTATCCGACTATCTAATTCAAAAACATCCCCATTTTAATTGCAAATTTTATTCAAATTTTAATAAAGGTTTGTTGGAGATCTCAAATAATAATAAACCTATTTCTGTTTGTCAAAAGCATGTAATGAGGTGGCTCAAAAGTCATTGTTTGCATGCTGGCAACTTTTGCGTCACTTTGTATAAATTATCTTGATTATAATGGTTCTAAATCTTGTCACTATTTTGGATTAAATATTTCTAATGGCTTTATTGATCTTCTTTTGAAGATTACGAAATAGAGTTGGGAAAGTATTATCGGCTATATTTGAATGGTTTGTCAGTGTTCCTACAAGGTCTAAACTCGTAAGACTGCCTTATTTAATCCCTTAACTTCTATCTAAATTTTAAACTGTCTTGGTATAATTTTAGTAACTTAAATAGTGTTTCTTTAAATCATTCAAATATATCCAATAAATTGTTAACTTTTTTACATACAATATAATACGCTTAGGCTTACTCATAAAATATTATAAAGGGTTGAAGCAAATCACAGTGATAGAAAAGGACTTGCCTGAATAATAGCACCATTCCACGTGAAATCCACCAGCGATAGTACTTTAGATTCACTTTATTTTAACTAAATTACTTAGATTATATTATAAATCATGTTAAACGAGCCATAACATCAAAAATAAGATATTGTTAATTTATTTTGTTTAACCAAATGAAGGGTGATGGGGAATTAATATGGCGAAAATATGATCTCATTTTTGCATTGTGTTCGCTAGTATTCATACAACACACTATATATATTCGTGCAATACCTAATATGTGTACAGAAATAATGATCACAATTAAAAGCTCTTATTTTCGCCATACAGTAATTTCCATTTATTTTTATCAAATTATATTAAGATAGGCGCTTTTAGTGCCTTTAGTCCACTAGATTCAAAGAAATATGATTATTTTTATGGTAAGGCACATCGCATTTTTAATTTAGCGTTTATTTCGTTAGCGGTAGGGTGGTAAATGGTCTTGCAACTATTTATTAGTATGACACTAGGGTAAATTGTCCAATTAATCATATCCATCTATGTGTTACTTATGTTATTAAAATCTCGTTGTTTTAACGTATCTAAATCCTGGTAATTTTTGTAAAATATATTATGGTAATATCATGTCTTAAGAACTTGGAGCAACAGTTAGATAACCACATTAGCATTCGGAGCTTTGTTATGCCAGAATTCGATCGAAACATTTAAGATCTATTCCGATGCAAAACGGACCATGCAGAAGTAGCTTATTAATACGCGAGCGAAGCCGCGGGGCGGTAAACTAGCGTATCATAAAAAAAGGATAAAACGCTTGATCATGAATGAAAACAATACATGTATTTTTACTTTGATCTTACCGTTTTTTACCTATTTTAAAACTGGAGAATATTATCAAAGATACATTTGTATATTTTCGATATTTCGTTTTATTTAAACTTGGAAGGTTATGCATTGGAATAGATCCATCAAACGGCTGGAGTTCAGTCTACCCTCATTTGATGCTTGTTTCGTAGTTCTTGAGCGTGGAACGTGTTGCAAAGAGCCGGTGTAATAGATAAAGATTTTGTATAAATATTTATAACGATAAAATGTAACTGTTGATAAACAAATAATTGTAAAAGATGACATATTATAAGGTGCTTATGATTATCGTTATAATACAATGTTTGTGCATAAATTGTGTTTTATTATTTAATTACTACAATTATGATATGCTTTGGACTAATCAATAGAATATATCGCGGGACAATTCACACAGCGACATCTAGCCCTTTGGTGAGCTCGAAGCTTGTGTTGCAGGTGCGAGATTTCCGATACAAAAAACATACCTACATAGATATATTTTGTTATTAAACATCAAAAACAACAAGAACACCGAAACAGACATTTGCAGATCGTATAAATTTTTGTCCTGAGGCAGGAATCGAACCCGCAACCTCGGACCCCTTGGGGAATCCGGTACAGGGGATTACGTCTTTAAATAGACCTATTCATGTTCGGAAATAATCAAAGGTTAATTGTTCAACTAACAGGATGTTTTTCAATTTGTAAATGAAAGCCCAAAATAAAAACTAAACATAATTTATTCTCTTAAGATTACAGGTAATATTGTATACCAAACGTTTTACATATAAACTTTATGAAAATCAGCGATTATACAGATTATTCTAATAAATTGATTTTATTGCTTACAATTGCATTATTTGTAAAATTCTTACTTTGTAGCTGCTTGAAAAATATAAGTCGGAGTTCTTTACCAAACGAACAAAATATTTCTTACATCGAGTAACTAAATATTTTATTGAACTTGATTATTGCCCGCGAAAATATCCATCTTGCTCACACAAATGCGTCTAATACAAGGATTGAGCGAGATGGTAATATATTGACACGGGAGAAATAAAAAATGAACGGAATTATTTCTGCTCTGCGTGGTTGGACTATAGCCACAATATCATACTAGCCGACAGCTTCGCTTAAGTTTTTTTACGTTATCTACATACATATAAATAGTTAAATAATCCTTTCTCGATTAATAAGATCAGACCAGCGGTTCCTGAGGTTAGCTTAGAATAAACAAACTCTTCAGCTTTATAATAGTAGGTATAGATTATCAGAGATCGAAAAATGCATTTCATTACTGATTTCCATAAGTATTCTGGTCCTAAACATTTCCAATCAGATTCATTTTCAATAAACAATGCCAACTAAGCTGTAGGTAACTTATACAGGGAAACCAGTTATGAAATACAATAGTTGCAAAATACAAAATTTCTTTGTTTAAAATTACAATTCACTAGCCAATTATTTATAAAAATCCATCAAGGTTAGGCCGCCCGCGCTGTCCCTGGAATGCAACGACTAGAAGTAAAACAATACTTGTAAGGTAAGATGTTACCTTCTGTTTCGATATCTATTTTATAATTTGAAATATAGAAAAAAAATATTGTGAAAATTTGTCTGAAAATTTTGTACCTACACAGTTTTACAATAAATAATTCGTTATCTTTATCTTTGATGAATGCTACTACTAAATTTGATACCTATGTTTATGTATATTGTCAATTTTTATCGACCCGATAAAAAAATAATACAATGAACATCGACAAAGAAATACTGTACCATTTACAAAATAACGGTAAATAATTCAACTTAACAACATTTTTACACTTACATCTTCATAATATATTTAATTACACATATAAGTTTGAATAATTTATTAGCGTTTCGTTTATTAATATTTAGACATGATAAGGCGTTGTTCGGACGTAATTCTGTCCACTTTGTATTTACATTTGGTATCACCAAAGTTCTGTAAAATAATTCATTATTATACTTATTAATTTCATTCTGTAAATTTTCCCCTAACCTAAAACTATACTAACAACAGTTGGAAATATTGGGCTAATTCTCAATATAGTCGGGTGGCTAAATCAATAATTCTGTCTCTGTTTTTCCCGCGTAATTCCCTTGCCAGCACCGACATCTGCTGCTCGTAGTGACGGTGTGTGGTGTGGTGCTACTTCCTCCTGGTGCTGAGCTGGTGCTGCAGCAGCTGCGTGGCGTCGTGCTGGCGCGCGAGCTGCTCGTGCAGGCCGGCCACGTGCTCCGTCAGCACCGACATCTGCTGCTCGTAGTGACGGTGTGTGGTGTGGTGCTACTTCCTCCTGGTGCTGAGCTGGTGCTGCAGCAGCTGCGTGGCGTCGTGCTGGCGCGCGAGCTGCTCGTGCAGGCCGGCCACGTGCTCCGTCAGCACCGACATCTGCTGCTCGTAGTGACGGTGTGTGGTGTGGTGCTACTTCCTCCTGGTGCTGAGCTGGTGCTGCAGCAGCTGCGTGGCGTCGTGCTGGCGCGCGAGCTGCTCGTGCAGGCCGGCCACGTGCTCCGTCAGCACCGACATCTGCTGCTCGTAGTGACGGTGTGTGGTGTGGTGCTACTTCCTCCTGGTGCTGAGCTGGTGCTGCAGCAGCTGCGTGGCGTCGTGCTGGCGCGCGAGCTGCTCGTGCAGGCCGGCCACGTGCTCCGTCAGCACCGACATCTGCTGCTCGTAGTGACGGTGTGTGGTGTGGTGCTACTTCCTCCTGGTGCTGAGCTGGTGCTGCAGCAGCTGCGTGGCGTCGTGCTGGCGCGCGAGCTGCTCGTGCAGGCCGGCCACGTGCTCCGTCAGCACCGACATCTGCTGCTCGTAGTGACGGTGTGTGGTGTGGTGCTACTTCCTCCTGGTGCTGAGCTGGTGCTGCAGCAGCTGCGTGGCGTCGTGCTGGCGCGCGAGCTGCTCGTGCAGGCCGGCCACGTGCTCCGTCAGCACCGACATCTGCTGCTCGTAGTGACGGTGTGTGGTGTGGTGCTACTTCCTCCTGGTGCTGAGCTGGTGCTGCAGCAGCTGCGTGGCGTCGTGCTGGCGCGCGAGCTGCTCGTGCAGGCCGGCCACGTGCTCCGTCAGCACCGACATCTGCTGCTCGTAGTGACGGTGTGTGGTGTGGTGCTACTTCCTCCTGGTGCTGAGCTGGTGCTGCAGCAGCTGCGTGGCGTCGTGCTGGCGCGCGAGCTGCTCGTGCAGGCCGGCCACGTGCTCCGTCAGCACCGACATCTGCTGCTCGTAGTGACGGTGTGTGGTGTGGTGCTACTTCCTCCTGGTGCTGAGCTGGTGCTGCAGCAGCTGCGTGGCGTCGTGCTGGCGCGCGAGCTGCTCGTGCAGGCCGGCCACGTGCTCCGTCAGCACCGACATCTGCTGCTCGTAGTGACGGTGTGTGGTGTGGTGCTACTTCCTCCTGGTGCTGAGCTGGTGCTGCAGCAGCTGCGTGGCGTCGTGCTGGCGCGCGAGCTGCTCGTGCAGGCCGGCCACGTGCTCCGTCAGCACCGACATCTGCTGCTCGTAGTGACGGTGTGTGGTGTGGTGCTACTTCCTCCTGGTGCTGAGCTGGTGCTGCAGCAGCTGCGTGGCGTCGTGCTGGCGCGCGAGCTGCTCGTGCAGGCCGGCCACGTGCTCCGTCAGCACCGACATCTGCTGCTCGTAGTGACGGTGTGTGGTGTGGTGCTACTTCCTCCTGGTGCTGAGCTGGTGCTGCAGCAGCTGCGTGGCGTCGTGCTGGCGCGCGAGCTGCTCGTGCAGGCCGGCCACGTGCTCCGTCAGCACCGACATCTGCTGCTCGTAGTGACGGTGTGTGGTGTGGTGCTACTTCCTCCTGGTGCTGAGCTGGTGCTGCAGCAGCTGCGTGGCGTCGTGCTGGCGCGCGAGCTGCTCGTGCAGGCCGGCCACGTGCTCCGTCAGCACCGACATCTGCTGCTCGTAGTGACGGTGTGTGGTGTGGTGCTACTTCCTCCTGGTGCTGAGCTGGTGCTGCAGCAGCTGCGTGGCGTCGTGCTGGCGCGCGAGCTGCTCGTGCAGGCCGGCCACGTGCTCCGTCAGCACCGACATCTGCTGCTCGTAGTGACGGTGTGTGGTGTGGTGCTACTTCCTCCTGGTGCTGAGCTGGTGCTGCAGCAGCTGCGTGGCGTCGTGCTGGCGCGCGAGCTGCTCGTGCAGGCCGGCCACGTGCTCCGTCAGCACCGACATCTGCTGCTCGTAGTGACGGTGTGTGGTGTGGTGCTACTTCCTCCTGGTGCTGAGCTGGTGCTGCAGCAGCTGCGTGGCGTCGTGCTGGCGCGCGAGCTGCTCGTGCAGGCCGGCCACGTGCTCCGTCAGCACCGACATCTGCTGCTCGTAGTGACGGTGTGTGGTGTGGTGCTACTTCCTCCTGGTGCTGAGCTGGTGCTGCAGCAGCTGCGTGGCGTCGTGCTGGCGCGCGAGCTGCTCGTGCAGGCCGGCCACGTGCTCCGTCAGCACCGACATCTGCTGCTCGTAGTGACGGTGTGTGGTGTGGTGCTACTTCCTCCTGGTGCTGAGCTGGTGCTGCAGCAGCTGCGTGGCGTCGTGCTGGCGCGCGAGCTGCTCGTGCAGGCCGGCCACGTGCTCCGTCAGCACCGACATCTGCTGCTCGTAGTGACGGTGTGTGGTGTGGTGCTACTTCCTCCTGGTGCTGAGCTGGTGCTGCAGCAGCTGCGTGGCGTCGTGCTGGCGCGCGAGCTGCTCGTGCAGGCCGGCCACGTGCTCCGTCAGCACCGACATCTGCTGCTCGTAGTGACGGTGTGTGGTGTGGTGCTACTTCCTCCTGGTGCTGAGCTGGTGCTGCAGCAGCTGCGTGGCGTCGTGCTGGCGCGCGAGCTGCTCGTGCAGGCCGGCCACGTGCTCCGTCAGCACCGACATCTGCTGCTCGTAGTGACGGTGTGTGGTGTGGTGCTACTTCCTCCTGGTGCTGAGCTGGTGCTGCAGCAGCTGCGTGGCGTCGTGCTGGCGCGCGAGCTGCTCGTGCAGGCCGGCCACGTGCTCCGTCAGCACCGACATCTGCTGCTCGTAGTGACGGTGTGTGGTGTGGTGCTACTTCCTCCTGGTGCTGAGCTGGTGCTGCAGCAGCTGCGTGGCGTCGTGCTGGCGCGCGAGCTGCTCGTGCAGGCCGGCCACGTGCTCCGTCAGCACCGACATCTGCTGCTCGTAGTGACGGTGTGTGGTGTGGTGCTACTTCCTCCTGGTGCTGAGCTGGTGCTGCAGCAGCTGCGTGGCGTCGTGCTGGCGCGCGAGCTGCTCGTGCAGGCCGGCCACGTGCTCCGTCAGCACCGACATCTGCTGCTCGTAGTTGTGGGACGTCGAATGCAGCTCTTCTTCCTGTGATGGAGAGGTAATGAGGCCTTATAGGTACATATTTAATTATTGTCTTTGACATACATAGATTTTTTTTTATTAAAAATATATTATTCATTGGAACATAAATAAATATAAACTTCTCTCTTGACCAAAAATATTACGATACCCGTATGTTATAACTTACCAATCTACTAATAGTATTATGTTTATCCTGTAACGTCGCTTCGTTTGTCTGTTTGTCCCGCTCCATCTCCTCTAATCTGAGCCTCAGCATATTACACTGAAAAGTTTATAATAAATTTTATTACTATAAGGAAAGTCCTCCCAACATAAGAATCGTAATACATTTTATAGAAGCTTATTTTAGGTATAATATTACTATAAAATGTAAGTTGCCATAAATATTTTTGGTGTGTCAGACAATCTTAAAAGTCACCTAACCTAATCGTAAAAGCTCCATTTACGCGCACCATTCATATCCTAAATCAGGTAGCTGTATCCTAATAGGTCAATAGCTCTACTGACTCATTAGGATACAGCTACAATATTAACAAACTAGATGAAAACCCGGCTTCGATCAGGTGAAATTTAACTAAATTAAATAAATAAATAAATATAAATATTGCTGGACAATTTACACAGCAACATCTAGCCCCGTGATAATTCTCCATAATCCGAATTTTTGCGGATATATAATATGTTGTCAACTCAAAATCAATATTTTTTATGTTTTGTTATTCATATAAGGTTTTGATTGAGTCTACCGTACCCCTTGACGAAATTATTAATATAGATATTCTCACCTCAACTACATAATGTTCGCTAGTACTGCTCAAGTCTTCGTTCTCAATCTTCTGTTCGTTCATCTTTCTCCTAAAGTACGTCTTCATTCGTTCCTCCCGCGCCTGCGCCTCGCGGCCCAGTACGAAGGGCACCTCAAGGCTCCCGAGTAGGCCCGTTACTCTACCTTCGCCATCTGTAAAAAAAAAGTGTATATTACACTAATTTGTATATCCACAAAATTCGGATTATGGAGAATTTCGTCAAATTTCACCCAAGTGAAGCCGGGTTTTCATCTAGTATGTATATATAACATAGTCCAATCAGAGAATGTCTACAGACAACGGAATCTTAGATTTTTGCTTGAAGGTATTTGTTTAAATAACAAAATATCTTACCCATAGAAGTTTCACTAAAAACGTTAAAATCGCCAGAGTCGTGTCCGTCCCCGCGGCGTCTCTGCGAGGCCGACACGTGCTTCGCCACCTCCAGCGTGAGGCTCTCGTTCTCCAACTGCAGCATGCCGTACTCCATACGTAACTTCTGATTATCCTGTAATAATTAAATAAGTTATAAATTATAAAATTAAATTTTTCTAACAATTTTATTTGTCTCAGGTGTTGTGTGTTTTCTATTTACAGTACAAAAATGGTTTAAAAATCATATATCCAAGGAAGCGAGATCTGTGGGGTTAGGGGCCGTCCATTAATCACGTGAGGTCGTTTTTCTAATTTTTTGACCCCCCCTCCCCCCTGGTGATATTTGGTGAGGTTTGGGACCACACCCCCCCTCCCCCCCATGGATCACGTGTATTTTTTGGAAGTCTATGTAAATACTATTTTGGACTGGAAAAAAACATTAAAAAAATAGAGTTTTGATTCGAAAAACATTTAGGTAAGTAAGTACATAATAATGTATGTACAATAAAATTAACGAATTATTAATTAATGTTGTCTTCGTCCCACGGAGTTGCAAGACTTTCATTTAAGGTTACAACTAGTAAAGCTTCTTCTTCACTGGCAGTTGTTTTTGGCAAAGAGGTTTGTGACATACGTACTAACTTCGGTTTCGTCAAGCCACTCGGCACCATCATCCTCGCGCACTACGCAGAGAACCTTCCTCCCTCGTCGCGTGAGGATACGCGTGGGCCGAACAGTTTTAGTTTCGTGGGTAGTTTGGTGCCCATGGCACTCATTAGCTCATTTTTTAGTGCAGAAGTACTGCCCACACTACTGACATATTCTTTCCATAAGAAGCTTACGATCCTTCTGCAGGCTAGGGCAATACAGGTCATACATAAGGCATTCTCAGAAATAGCGCATTTTGACAAAAAAAATTAATACACGTGATGTCTAATGAGACCCCCCCTCCCCCCTCGTGATGTTTCGTGATGTTTTCCGTACCCCTCCCCCCCCTTTTGAGCCTCACGTGATTAATGGACGGCCCCTTAGCCGTATGGTGCCGTGCCGACCTTAGAATAGTACTAACCCAACCTGGCCGCCAATTTGTTTTGAAATACGTGATTATACTTAGAGAAAACATCTTAAGTATTTTACATACCTGTTCTAAGTTATGGACCTTTACACTAAGTTGTTCATTAACGTCGTCAACTGAACTTAGGGCATCTTCACTGCCAAGCTGAAAACAACAAGAAATAAGTATTATATAATCATTAATATTATTTCATTTAAAATAAACAAACAATAATTGTACCATGAAATAAATAAAATGAATATTTCTTTGCGAAAACACAACACACAACGAATTCTCCGTTATACGAATTTTGCGGATATAATGTTCTCGACTCAAAATCAATATTTTTTTGTTTTGTTATTCATCGTTAAATTGTGTAAAATGTTTCACAATGTAGACAATGGCTGTCGCCATCTTTGGTGCGAATCACGTTCCGTTTCATCGTCAGTCATTGACGTTATTAAAAATTGTTTTTATAATGAATCAAATTTCACCTGAGCGAAGCCGGGTTTTCATCTAGTAAATGAAAGTTTATTTGAGTCAGTACTCACCAAACTTCCACCTTCAGACAAGAAGTCTCCATTACAGCTGGGCACTTGGCTGGCCAGCAGCGTCCGGCTCGGCGTCCCGCCGACTCGGTCCCGCTGCGCGTCCTCCAGCGCACACTGCAGCTCCTGACTGCGGTTCCTCAGCTTGGCTATCTCGCACTTATACTTACTATCACTCTCGCTTATGTGCTTCTGGTAGTCTTCTAGCGAGGCTTTTAGTTGGGATACCTCGAATGCTCTGTCTGCTAGCTGGAAATGTATATACATTTCATATAATAATATATACATATTAGAAATGTTAAGTGTGGCCTGTGTGATTCCAGCCTTTGGAAAGTATCATAAAGCAACTAAGAGACTGATTTATGGTGATGAAATGTGTGTAAATATTGCATATCATTAAAATATTCTTCAAAGTACAGTATTGGTCCAGAAAACATTTTTGTTTTATCAGTTAGGAAGGGGTTTGTGTGTAGGTGCATGGATATTTGTTACATCCTCACACAAAAATTACTGAACCCATTTAAATGAAACATTAAAAAAACATAGCACATGTGTCATCTTGTATTTAATTACTTGTCCGAGTAACCTTTAGGATTTTAAATAACATAAATATTTAAATAAAACTTGTGTTACAAAAATTATAAACAGAAAAGTCTGTGTATGTTATGGATGAATTTGTTGCTACACGAAAACCACTGAATGTAGCAAACACAATCAATTTGTATGATAAAATAATATGCACATGGCTGTACAGTAAGCTTAATGGTTGAGTGCTGTTAATGTACATGCCACTCCTAAAACCTGAGTCATTACTGAAATAATAATAATCACTTAGTTCTTTGTCCCTTTATATTTATTTATATTCCACACAGCAGTGATATTTGGTGTTCAGTACCAAATAATGGTAATCAACCCACCTAGTAAGTGTGGTGATAATACCAAATAAATAAATACTGCTGGTCAATTCACAGAGGAACATCTAGCCCGAAGATTGTGCTTTGGTTGCTAGGTTTCTGATATACTTAATATATTAATAAGTTTCATAAGACATTGATAGTAATAAGAAAATGGTGGTTGGAGTCCGGAGAAGACTTTGCCCAGCAGTGAGAACATTTTTACAGCATAATTATTAGCATGTAATGCAATATTAGATTGAACTTAGTTCTTGGTATTTATTTTATGATTGCCAGCAAAAATTTTAACCCAGCACTGATATGCCTGAAATAATACTTAATATTATTTATCCAGGATATGTTTTCTCTTACCTGAGATGCAAACTGTGCATTTTCAAGTATTTTCTTCTGCAGTTCCTCTTGTAATAGGCCAGTGTCCAGAGGTGGTGCATTGCTTGTGGATGGTGGTTTATCATCAGTCCTACTTTTGCTCTTTTTAGATAATTTTAACTGTAACAGCATTTTTTTATGTTAATATAAGTGAAGTATTTAATTCTACTAATATTATGTAAAGAGATCCATTAAATAAAGTTTAAGACTATTCAAAACTGAAACAAATTTGAAGTTTAATAAACAGATCTAATAAGTTTTCTTTGTTGTGTTAGTATATTTTATGCCATATTTAATGTATAATGTTTATAGACAAAAGAATGAGTAAACAGACTTGACAATGACCTGCAAAGACTCAAGTTCATCCTGAAGGACGGATACCCGCCGTGTCAGCTGCTGATTCCTGAAAGTTAGTGACTCTATCTCCAATTCTCCTTTCCTCTGAGACTTTTCTCTCTCCTTGAGTGTCTCACGCAACTCGTTTGACTTTGCTTGCTCATCCAACACACCCTTCTTCAGCACTTTTACATGCACACGCAGCTAAAACAACGGAAACACCAAATTACCGATACACGAACAAGGTAATAAATTGTTGTTGTACTTTTATACAGACCTTGGAGTACTCCGACGCCAATTTCTGATATTTGGCTGTAATATCACCGGAAGGTACTCCCTCCATAGTTGTAGATCAAGAGGTCATAACTGTTTTTATTGAATTGAAACAAATTTTTACAGGAGAACTTTTGTATTGCAAAAGAAAAACACCCACTTGCCTGAACTGAATGACAAACAACAGAAGTGACAAAGTGACATACAGAAAATGTGCCTGTCAACGTCAAGTCTATAATTTGTGCTGGCAAGTTTTGAAACAGCTGAAGGTAAGCGTAAAAATTTCATAATGTTAGAAATATGTAGCGTCTTTAATTAAATTAGTAATAACACAAAAAACGTGTAAACTACAAAATGAAGAAACTTTATATACAACAGATGAACAGAACACTATATAGATACCTTCATTTCATAAAAAAATCTATGTAATTTCTTTTTCCATTTGCACAAGTACTGTGAAGTTCAATGGAAGGGAAGAAAAAGATGGAATAAATATTTTTCATGGCAACACTAATTGTGTTGATGTGTCGTGATTGTCTAATGAAAAATATCAATATTTTGGGTTTTTCTAAAAGAAAAGCGGTAAAACCTATGAAATTACCTTTATTAATGAACACCATAAGTATCTTCACTCACATATCACAAAGCCATGGACGACAGGTTAATAGGTTTTGTAAAATTCGAAATTATACTTCGAACTTACTTCTATTCATTCAAAATATAACTTTCTTCTTATTTTTTTACAGGAATATGGACACTAGTAGCTCTGCATTCAATGAGAACGATTGTGAACATCCCCGGAGTATAATTCACATGGACATAGACTGTTTTTATGCTCAAGTGGAGATGCTTCGGAAACCCGAACTTCGCGATGTTCCACTCGGTATACAACAGAAAAACATCGTCGTAACCAGCAATTATGAAGCCAGAAAGTATGGCGTTCGGAAATGTATGCTGGTATCAGAAGCATTAAAGGCTTGTCCCAATCTAACATTAGTAAATGGTGAAGATCTACACGACTACAGATTAGCATCTAATAAGATATTCGCGGCTTTACAAAGTTGGAAATGTCCCGTGGAAAAGTTAGGTATGGACGAAAATTTTATTGATGTCACAAATTTAATTCATGAAAAGTTAAAAACTATGAATGAAACGAGTGCAACACTCACAGGCCATATTTACAATGAACCAAGCATAGAATGCCCCTGTGGCTGCCACAATAGACTGAGGATAGCATCACAAATAGCCAGTGAAATGAGAAAAAAGATAAATGATGAGCTAGGCTTCACAACTTGTACTGGTATTGCACATAATAAGTTATTATCGAAACTTGTCTGTCCATTACATAAACCAAATGACCAAACAATTATATTCCCAGAACATGCTGCAAGCTTTATGTCTACATTACCAAGTGTCCGTTCCATTCCAAGTATTGGTTCTAAAACTGCTGAAGCCCTTATCTCTCAGAGAATAATAACTGTGAAAGATCTGCAAGAGGCAACCTTGGAAGACTTAAAGAAACATTTCAGCAGTGATATGGCAGTTAGATTAAAAACTTTAAGTTTGGGTCAAGATAGTACACCAGTGAAGCAGTCGGGAAGGCCTCAGAGCATCGGCTTGGAAGACAGCTTCAAGACAGTCAGTGTGAAAAGTGAAGTTGAGGACAAATTCTCTGCTTTATTACAAAGACTGTTAGTTCTGGTCAGGGAAGATGGACGCATACCGATATCTCTGAGGGTAACACTGCGAAAAAAAGACGCCAAGCGACTGAGCAGTCACAGAGAATCCAGACAAAGTCAAATATCTTCATCAATCTTCACCCTGACCAATGGTGTACTAACAGTAACTGATGCCGGCCAACAAAAACTTCTAGCATTAGTAATGAAATTATTCAACAAACTGATTGATCTTACTAAACCATTCCATTTAACATTAGTAGGTCTTGCATTCACAAAATTCCAGGAGCGTATGACTGGGAGGAGTTCTATAGTGAACTACCTAATGAATGATATTTCCGTCCAATCAGTACTTAATTTATCAAACGAAGGTGATACATCTGCTTCATCAATGGATTACTCAGCTGTGTCTCCCAGCAGTAGCACAACTACCGACCACTCGGACATTGAGGTGGAGCCGTCACCGAAAAAGCCTAAAAAAGTAAACTGGATAGCCAAAAGACGATGTCTCGCTAAGGAAGAGGTCGCGTCACCGAGCAAACTGAAAGTTGGTGAGCTCAGACTGAACTCCAAAGAGTTGGAGAAAGTTTCTGAGCTAAGACTGAACTCTCGCGATCGGTCGTTGACCCCGCGCGCCAGTCCCGCGCGCGACATGTCCGACGCCACTGATTCTATAAAGCTGGCTGACGAAGGAGCCTGTAACACCTGCCCTAGTTATGTGGATAAAGAGGTTTTTAGTGCACTGCCTGATGACATGCAGCAGGAACTCAAGGCCATGTGGAAAGACCCGTCCAGCTCGGCCGGCGTGAGAAGTAGCCCGCGAAACGCGAACAAACCTAAAGCGAACACTATCTTGAAGTACTTCGTTCCACACAAATAGTAGTAAGATTTATAACTCGTTATTTTTAAGTGATAAATGAATGGTTTCTATTTTTTCAAATCAATACAATTTTTATTCAGCTGATCAAAATACATGTTTATGTTGACGACTGTTGTTTTTTACTCAAAGAAAACCCATTTTTCGTTATAAATATTGTTATATCATTTAATATCTATATTTTTAACAGCTTCAGTAACCATACTGGATAACTCTTTATATTTCTGAATATTATTTACATTGATTTTTTGGATTTCTATAAGTTTGCCGTAGAAAATGACGTCCACGTTAAGTTGTAGCCTAATCTTATCTCCATCAGTTGTGCCGGAATTCTCGTTGCTCTGTTGTGATGGTTCCCTAATCTGCTTCAGTCTTCTCAATGACTCTTCAGTTTTATGTACTGAAGTCAATACATCTTCTACATACTTGTAATACCTATAAAAATAAACAATAAGATTAAAAGGACTATAGAAGTATGCCACAACACAAGTTTACAATTACTAGGTTAAAAAAAAATATCCTGACTTGCCTAACTAGGCTATGTATTTTAGAAAATTAGTGTTGATGCTGATGAATAATAGATCTGTTATTTATTTAAAATGATTCTAATAAAATAGCATGAATACTGACACACTCTATTTACACAAATTATTTTACAGCAATTTTAATATGTAGGTAAAAAGTAGAAACATAATTTACTTACGATTCCGTCATAGTATTAAATAAGGCCTGCAAAAGTTCCATCACAAAAGCATGATCCAATCTATTGGAAGCATCTTTACTGAATTCCTTCAGAGAATTAGTGATCATATCAATGTATGTGCAAGGTTTTGTTGGCACGCTACGATTCGTTTTTCTGTACAATCTCGGTATTTCGCTAACTTGTTTCAAATGTACATTGAAGTTATCATACAGTTCATTTACAATACACTCCTTTACATTATCTCTGGTTCCTTGTAATACCTCTTTTGTGGAATTCAAGCTCTTCTCAAGTAGATCTGTCTTTGTTGATAGTTTACTTTGTACATGTTCTAAGAATGTCGGTAATCTTTGAATGAGCGCTTGCACGTCGACGTAAATACTAATGCTGTTCTCCACCAGAGTTTTATTTACATTCGTTGGTTCATATTTTGGTGGACTAGTTCTCTGAAAATAAGGTGACGTAATAGTTATTATATAGTTAGAAGTTAAGGGGAATCCCCATCCAAGGATAAAATACCTAATTGGATCATAAAGAGTATGTAAGAGTATAATTTTAATTAAAGACCTTTGTACAATTGTTTATTCAATTTTGTTTGACTTTTATGTGATGTGGAATGTGCAATATAGTATAAAATTCACAATGTATACAACATTACATTGTGAATTTTATACTATATTGCACATTCCACATCACGCCGCTTCAGTGTGTTGTGTAATTGTTATAACGTTAAAACTGTTCTCAATGTACCAAAAGTAAATAATATGATTGACTTGGATAACGACGTAGTAAAGTACCTACCTGTGAACAGTACGCGGTAGCCCACGTAGCGTATCGTGCAAGTATTTGCAGCGAAAGCTTCCAAAACTTGTGTCCTAAAGCTTCTATAAAGATCCCATCCGACCAGCAATCTTGAAGAGCTTTCCAACACTTCTGGCTTTCTTTGAGGAGGAACCCATCACCTGGCTCTATTGTTGGACTCTTCTGTAGAGCTGTTTCGTAGCTTCCTGGAATAGAGAGAAGATTTAGATAAAGTTTTAGTGGACTTTCTCGCGTTAGAATTTTTTACGATCAGTATTTGTTCCGGGTGATCTATGTGTATAATAAATAAAAATTAATCTATCTATGTATGTACTCGTATCCCAAGCATCCTGTATAACTATTTAAATAAGTAGCTATTGATCCAACCCTTATTTAGTGCCATTACTGGGCACGGGTCTACCCAATAGAACCCTTAAGACGAGTGATGACCAGCGTTCTTAAAACCTTAGTCGGTTTCACGACAACAAATACAAATACAAAAACACGGACCGTGGGTCGTATTAATCTTAGGTCCACATAGTACAGAAATCATTACTAAAACAAGTGCCTTCCTGTGTATCAAAACATTACTAAAAATAAACTAACAATCTTTGAATGGTGTAGGTATAATTAAAATAGTACTTATTTAATATTCTGTGTGCGATAGTTTGAGTGACGTCATCACCCTTGACTCAGATTCATAGATGGAATGAGTTCTAAACAAACTCAATTACGAGATTGTGGAATTTTGTACTAAACTGATAGGGCAGGACATCAAGTACTTTATGTTATCTGTAGTCATGGTAATTGCCTTTTGAGTTATGAGTAATATTGGTTGATATGATATTTATTATACATGACCATTATGACGTATTTACGCAAGTAAGTGCAAATCGATGCCTCTTTAATTTTATAACTCTGACGGGGTCAATTTAGGTGCTTTAGGTTTAATATAGTCATGGTAGACCAGGGAAGGCTTAAAAGGTGATAAAACAAGGCAATAAAGCGGGCGAAGCCGCGGGCGGGTCAGCTAGTATTATTAAATTATTTATTAGGATAGTTTCAATGTTCAGTTGCGAAAAAGAACACACTGTAACTTGTAGGCAAGCTATATAAAGTGCGGGAATAAAAGTAGAACGCAGTAAAGTCGCAGAGCCCAGCTAGCGCAGTTGTTTATTTTCTATGGAATGTAAAGCATGGAGTTGAAATGTACACAGATTGTAAAGTTTTGATTTTAGATGTACACAGGCAAAATTGTAAACAATGTGAATTCATTACATCTTGTTTAGAAGTTATGATATAATGTTGAGTTAATTTGATCTTCTAAAAAATGACATTATACCAGAAGAAATAAGGAGAAAGAACATTTAACATACCAGCAATTTCTTGAAACCTTATCTGGAAATAAACTGGCAAATTCCACCTTTTTTGGAAGCTCTTATACTCAATTGTTTCTCTCAACAATCTCACAGATTCCTCTGTACTACAATACCCTTCTAGTTTTCTCAAAAATCTCAAGCTCTCATTGTATCTTTCATAAAATATCTGTGGATTCCCCGGAGCAAAAATTGATGATAAATTCACTTCTAACCTACTTTCCACTTCACACCAAAAGCAGTTCACTAAAAATCTATATTTTGTTACTAGAAATGTCAGCTTGGAATGTTGTGTTACTACTAAGAGTAGTTTTAGTTTTGTATCAAGCAAGGATAGGATGGTATTATAGATTCCTTCTAATCCTTCTTTATTCCTTTGAAGTGATGTTTCATTAATTATATCCTGCACTAATGGACCAACAGCTTGCTTCCGTAAGAGTTTCTCTGTTTTTTCTACATGGTCTAATGATGCAAGAATTATTAAGGTTTTAATAAGGTTCTCTTCAGCACCATCATTCCAGAATTGGAATAGCAAATCATTCATAGTTTGAATAAGTTTTTGACCAATGTCTTTAAATTGTGATTTCTGGTCAGGCTTTATTAAGTTTTCACATTTTGCTACAGAGAATTTTAGTTGATTGTATTGCATCGCTGCTCTGTCTGCTATCATTATTTTCTCATCTGATTTCTTATCAGAAATATTGTGCAGAATGTTGTCTAAGGTTTTTAGGCTGTTAAAAGTTTGGCTGTAGTATTTTAATTGCTGTTTCTTCTTCTGCAGTGTGTGCCTTTGATTCATCCACATTGTTAGTTCTTTCATAGCATTTTCTAAACATTGTTTTACACTCTGAAACAAAAAAGAAATTAAATGTAATCATTCATTTGGTAATGATACACATAAAGTTTCGTAGACTACTATATTTTTAAAATATCTGCAAATCTTCAGGCGTTTAGCATTAATGCAATAATGTTATGAGGATGAATTTTGCAGTTAAAAAGCATACAAAAAGTAAGAAACTCACAACAACTTCTTCATTCAACTGTCCTAGTGGCACTTGTATTTTGGATATAGTTTTATCGAACCCGATGAGCGTAGCGCACAGGTTCACGAAATTAGCGTAGTCCTTGTTGATTAGCTCGATCATGGCCAGTCGCAACACTTTCAAATACACTCCCAAGTCATCCCGCATAGACTCCAAGGACCCGACATTCTGATGGTCTGACAGGAAGTTATCTACAGAGAAATTTGTCTGAAAACATATTATATACGTTTAAACTATGACAACACGGAAATTCTTCATGAAAATTCAGAATTTATAGCAAATAGCCGACGAGCACCTTAACGAAATCATTGCGGTCAAAGCACAGCCCACGAGGGGCTGGTGGTAAGGGGAAATCCCCTGACTCTTGCTCCATTTTCTTGAGCCACCTTATATCCACTAAAAAGGCACCATTATTGAGAAGAATTGTTTAAAAATAATAAAAAGAGGCCGCCGATCTGCCTACGTACGGCAACCATTGTTTGACACAACACAAGTGACGTTTGACGACTTTGACGTATCAGACAGCGACACATCATACGTCAAAAACAGTGTTCGGATATTTTAGAATCATCATTATTTGAACAATAGAATTAATATTTTATTAGAAAAAAATTTAAAACAATAAATTTATTATTGAAGGGCGGACGGACGGTTGGAAGGACACATTTTCACGTTTTGGGTATCATAATTAAATATTATATATGGGAAATTTTCAGTTTGTCCGTCTTTCACGGCAAAACGGAGCAATGACGAATTGACGATGGGAGAAGGGATATTAGGCATTATTATCTTCCCATTTCCAAACATCCTAAAATAATAGTCCAGTCAATTTATACAAAAAAATGAGGGTGAAGTTACATAAAGTCCCAACAAGCTGGATTTCTGTGAAATTGTTCAAATCATAATTATAAACAATGTCTAAAAGATCCCCATCATTCCACGTTAAGGAAAAAGTTTTATTCAAGGTTAAATGTCAAAAAATGTAGTTTTTCGTTTTTTTTTTTAAAAAGTTATAAAAGTTGGCATGCACAAATTGTCAAGTTCCCGATAAGACGATGTGGTCGCTCAGCGACAAAGCCTTTTTCTTGTAATTAAATAAAAAAAATAAAAAAAAATTGTCAAGGCCGGTCGTGCTCTAATATTGAATCACAAACAACGGAGGATTCGTTTCGTTCCGACAAAGTATCATGCGATACATCGCTATTGACGCAATTTAATAACTTTTTGAACATTTCATTTCATTTTGTAAACAATTTTTATAACTTTTTGAACCGTTATATCTCAGAAACGGTGGCTTGTAAGAAAAAAGTGTTGATACATTTTGATAGATAATTTCATGATCTACAATTTTGTCCTAGGTACTTTTATGATAAAACTTACCGTTTTGCTGAAAATCGCGAAAAACTACATTTTTTGACATTTAACCTTGAATAAAACTTTTTCCTTAACGTGGAATGATGGGGATCTTTTAGACATTGTTTATAATTATGATTTGAACAATTTCACAGAAATCCAGATTGTTGGGACTTTACGTAACTTGAAATGTTTAAATTGACTGGGCTATAAAAGGTAGAAGGATCACATAGAGATAGAGCATCCAATTTTTAAAGTAGAAAGCTAAAATTGATATGCGGACGATTTGTAAGAAACCAAACATCATAATTTGTTTGGAAATCTGCCTTATAATAGAAAGAGGGTACATTTTTCAGGAGGAAATTTTTGCGTAAAGGTTACCTACTTACTTAGGGCTCTTTCAATTTATGCGTTTCGTAACGGACCGCTGCAGTGCCGAAGCGGTGCGTTTGTCATACGGCGTATGGTATGGCCGGTCTTTTGTTTTCATACAAAATGCACGGTGCGGTGTCCGTACCGCGAACGCTCGACAGCAGGTAAGGACGCCGTGCTGTTGCCGCACCGTGCATTTGTATGAAAACAAACGTGCGCCGTACGACAAACGCACCGCTTCGGCACTGCAGCGGTCCGTTACGAAACGCATAAATTGAAAGAGCCCTTAGGAAGCACACATCGATTTGAAAGGGATCGTCACCATTATTGTTAGAGCGGTAAGAAATATTATAGGTACATACCTACTAAGTAATTTATCTACTCTCGCAAAATGGAAGATCTATCACTAACTACCTACTTAATTTAGAATACCTCCGTGGATAGAGCCATCCCATCTAACGGACGGACAGCGGAGGCTTAAAAATAAGAATATTTTAAACCAGTTTTATAAAACATGGTACACACGTTCGTACTTGCTCGAGATCGAGCAAGATTATCGAGCAAGTACGTACGTGTGTACCCACTATTAGGTAGGTATATTTTGTAGTTTCTTCCTAAAATTAAGAATTCTCACAATAATACCTATAAGTACCTACAATTACCATGATAATTTTCCAATCACGACGGAATTATTACGTTTGATTATTAGGTAAAACCACTTAGCTAATGAACCACTAAGTGGATAAACAAACATAACAAGCTAACAATTTAGGAAAATTAGATAAAGTAAAGTAGCCTACAAATTTACTTATTAGATTCATTAGAAGCCAATCAGGAATTTCTTATCAAATACAGTACTACTCCAATCTTCAAGCTGTAAAATGGCTTTTGACTCGGAAAACTTATTTTTGGGCAGAGCCAAGTTTGTAATGAAGATATTGGGTATCTGGGTACCTCGGGAAGACGAGGGATATCTGAGAAAATCTTACACAATCTTCACAGTTTCTTCGCAATTCCTATTTCTGATATTTCAGATTATTTACATATTTCAGGTTGGTACATACCTACCTACCTACCTAACATTAATTCGAGTTCTTTCGGCCATCTGCTCTACGCGCTATATGGTCTACCCACTGTCTTCGCCTGCTGCTTGGCTAGTCGGTTCTTATCATCTTCTTATCTTAATCATCCCTAGTTACGTTCCCACTACTGGGACACAGGGACTTCTTACTTGACGAGAGAGATATTCACCACGCTGGCCAAGAGCGGGTTGGTGAATGTCACATGTCCTTCAAACTTTTCAGAACATGACGGTTTCCTCACGATATTTGCCATCATCGTTAGAGTACATGTTTTTTAAACTCACATACAAATTATATAGGTAGATAAGAAGAACAATCCCAAGGTGCGCGGCGCCGCGGCGGGGTGATCCCACGACTTTCTGATTGAAAGTCAAGTGTGCTCCCACTTTGCCAACACTTAGGCTTTTAGTATCATCATCCTCTTATCTTATCTTATCTTATCTTATCTTATCTTATCCTCGTCCTTTCATGTAAATATGTCCTAAATTCTGATTAAAATAATGATGATTTAAATTTAGGCGGAGTGTCGATTGTACCATTGATTAGTACCATCAATGGTACAAATGACACTACTTTGTGTCATTTTTACGATATGTGTTCCAGGAATGGGGTGATTTAGAGGCAGTTTCCCAGGCGTCCTATGTCCTGTTCACGCAGGCCTGCCTGTGCTTCAAGGTCACCGTGCTCCTGGTGAACATGGACAAGCTCGAGGACTTGCTGGAGAGGATGGCTTCGGAAACCTTCCAACCACAGTCTGAGGCACATGAGAAGTAGGTTTGATTGGTGAGAAGGGAAGGCGGTGAGGTTTAGGAAAAAAATCAGATCACAAGTTGTAGTTTAGGAAGTTTGCTATCCTCAACAAGGTTCATGATGATGTAAATAGCTTAAATAATCAAAATGTACTAGGTATTAAACGAAAAATTAAGCCTTGGAATTAAATCCGTTATCTAAGACCACTTTGAATCTAATAACTGAACTAGGTACTAGAAAGGTAGTAGCTTTCAACAATTGGTTGGTAGGTACCTAGATAGTTATTACCAAACGACATAGATAATAACCACCTGGAGATGTTTTTGCTATAAAATCTCTGTGTTTATTAATTTATTGCACACAAAAATACTTAGGTATATAACAGATATATGCACCCTGTTACATAGAGGCAAAAATGTACTAAGGCTTATAATACGTAACAGCACGATGTACTATAACACCTCATCACCTCTTCCCAAACAATCAGCAAACTAAAATGTACCTATTCATTGACTCTGTTACAGGATTTTGAACTTTCAAACGATGAAAATAAAACGGTTCTTGCTTTCGTTTATGATAGCCTCTCAGACAACTTGCGGCATGTGGGCGTTAAAGCCTTTGTTTGATGACGCAGGGACCCGAAAGTTTCCTTTTGATATGTGGTAAGACTGCAACATTCATGTAGGTATCTATATCTCGATCAGTATCAACTAGGCCACTCATAGTTACAAACTGCTACGACGTAAGACTAAGATCCGAAGTCGCCAGTAACTATCACTAGCACTGTATCACTCGGTTTAAACCTATATATTATCATCATAATAACCTAATGTAAATTATACCTATATATATAATTGTCTCGTTAGACCACACTTAGAATACCTCATCGAAATATGGGGATCGGCTAGTAAAACTACTCTTAAAACTCTACAAAGATCCCAAAATAAAGTCATAAAACGATTATATAATTATGATTTTTTAACTCCTACTGAAGACTTGTATACAAAAACCAAATTTTTTGATATTTCACAAATTTTTAAATATAACACATGCATTTTAATAAAAAGAATACTTAATAAAACAATTTTAACAAATATAGAGTTAACAGTAAAAAAATATAAATATAATCTAAGATGTAAAAATAAACTATATGTACGTCCACCCAGAACTACAAAATATGGAAAAATGAACATTCTCTTTCAAGGTGTCTTAATGTATAATAAACTCCCTAATGCTATTAAGGAGTCTGTTAGTTTTAATATATCGACGGTGGAAAGCGGAAATGTCGTAACTTCATTTTGACCTTTTTGAATTTTGCCATTATCTGACGTAGAAAAAAAAGCCGCGTCGAATGGTCTATGTCACGTTTTCCTACGATGATTTTTCAATCAGATACGACCATAGATTTTTCCTTGTTTTGGTACAGATCGTAAGAAATATTGTCGTAACTTGAGCAAAATCGGCTGTTTTTTTAAATAAAACAGATACGCCCTCACGTCAAGAACACAAAATAGTTACTACTTTGTTTATGAATCACTAAAACTGCTTCGAATAAGATACGACATTTCTGCCGCTCAACAATTTGACGGTGACCGAGATACGACAATTCTGCCCCTACTAATGCAGACATATGAAACAGTTAACACATTTTAAACAATCAATATTATGTCAATATCATACTTATACACCAAAAAAATAGAGCTATGTTTTGTCTGAAGAGATAAGTAACGAGCCTTATACAACGTTTTGACCGCGATTCAGTACATGCGTGAGTGCGAATGTAAGAAAGCAAATTTGTCGCTGCTTGTGAAAAAGTTTTCAAATGCAAGAAAAAATATAAGAGGATAATTAATATATCTCCAAGAGTTCTGGTAAGTATTGGAATAATAAATTAAATTATTATTTGCATGTTTCGAGTCAATATGATTTTATTATAAAATTGTCAGGACAGTAAGCCGTTGTTAGTTAGTTATTTGAATATTGTAGAAAAGTACCTTTTGTATGCGCTGTGGTTGGAAAATAGTAACATTTAAAAACGTTTAATTTAATAAAATTATTTGTTCAGGGAGATATTGGTAAACAAATAACACCTGCAAAACACAATTTGTTTGCCTCTTCGTGCGTAATCGCGCGGTTTTGTAACTTTTTTACTTAAAATGAACAATAAGAAGAATAAGATTGTAAAGATAGGTACTTATATTATTAACAAAAAGCTTACGTCCTTACGTATTGTCCTTTATAAGTTTTTAATAGGTAGTTTTTTTGTATAGTCAATTAAAAAGTACATATTGGTACTTCTTAGCTAGTTAGTAACATACTTTTAATTTTCAGGTGGTGTTAGGGAGCAGCCCCAGCATCTAGAAGACCATAAGCGAACGCTCCCAGAGCTAGACATCTAGCTTTGAACGGTGAGTACTTACCAACATCTAGGTTTATGTAAATCATACATAACGTAAGATAAATACATAGGTTTATTAACCTCCTTGGTAGACAACGTTGCCATCGTGCTGATGGTCCCGGTTTCGATTCCCGGCTGGAGCCCATATTATAAGAATGATGAGTTAGGATTTTGTTTCGTCTGGATTTTGCATAAAGTAATTGTTGGTCTCTGGCACATTGTGTGGTGCCTGCCATCTTAATATAGTATCACCCCATCTCCTGCCATGGCCGTGGGTGTCGTAAAAGGTGCCTAAAGGAACATCAAAAGATGGGCAGCAGCGACCTTGTGGGACAGAGTATGAGTAGGATATCATCACACTGCAGTCGCCTATATCGTGGTTCACTTAGTGGAACTATTTTCATTCAATGAGTTATTTATTATTCAACGTTTCTTTACTGTATTTTGTTTTGTCTGCATATCGATTTTAATTCTAATATAAATACAACTTGAAATTTTACCAAGATATCTGTTCAGTAATAATAATTACGCTAGAAATATTTTCAGTAATAATAATAACGTTAGTAACCTGTTCAGTAATAATAATAGCGCTAGTGTTGAGAATTTTGAACATCTACGCCACATTATCTACCAATAAGTTTTATTTTCTATTTTCGCTGTATTCGCTACTGAACAAATAATGTGGTCACACTTTACACCCACTTGTGTTGTAAAAGGCAACTAAAGGAAAGCCAGATTGATGGGTGGGGGCGTCCTTCTGTGTAGTACCTATATACCTAATTATCTGTACAAGTAGGTGTTGTAAATGTAAATACACCTAAATAACAGTTTGACACATATCTATATATATAAAAGAAAGTCGTGTTAGTGCCTTCACTTATAACTCGAGAACGGCTGAACGGATTTGCCTGAAAGTTGGCAGGGAACCCCCCTGCCAACTTTCAGGCAGTTTAGAGCCAGGAGAAGGACATAGGATACTTTTTACTCTAATATAATGCGGGCGAAGCCGCGGGCGGAAAGCTAGTTGCTAATAGTTATGTATTTATTCACAAACTATAAATGGAGATCTGTTTTGTATTTAACCACTCGTGTTACTTGATTTCAGATGGCAAAACGTCAACGATGGAAGGAAGAGTTGAAGACAACATTTTTTTAATTTTGCTGTCAAAACATTCTTTAAAACACAATAAACTTTTTAGATTCAACATAAAGCTTTTTATTTTGATACATTCATCGCCTTTTCATAAGATAAAACAAAATATAGATATAGTTTAATATAATGAACAAAGATACAACAAATTTGACGCTCAAGAATATAATGTAATTTCAGTTGGCCGTACATTCATCTCAGAGATACGACATTTCTGCTGCTTGAAATTGAAACATGAATTGTCGTAACTTGTCACAAATCAATGTTGCACTAACTTTACGGTAATTTGAGCAAAATTATTAAGTAGCTTTTAAAAAAGTTTAGATACATTCCAAGTTTCACCTTTCTATCTCTTATAATAAAAAAGTTATGAATTTTCAAAAAGGTTTTTTGGCTCTACTGAAAACCTGGGTTTATAAGATACGACATTTCCGCTTTCTTCCGTCGATATATAAAAAGAAATTAAAATCATATTTCCTAAATAGATCGCATAGTGTAAATTAAGTATGTTTAACAAGTATGTAGTGTAAATAATATCTATTTACTTATATCTAAACTTATATTTATAATCACTTTATATCTTTTAATTTTCATTCTATAAACATGAATCCTAAATTAAAGCATTACTGTTACATTGTATAATATATAATTAAGTTTAACATTTTTGTTAAAATTAATTAGTATAGAAAATCAACTTTTTACTTTTGAATATATAATAATAAATATCTATTTAAAAACAAAAAACAAAATTAATTCCAAAATTATTTTTATAATATCAACTCAAAACCAAACAAAAAAACATATAACCAAACAACAAATTTAATATATCTATAATATATAATTTTAACCACGAACTCCTGTTCTAGTTTAACAAACACAAGCATACTAAAACAAAGCCCAAATACATCCAACGCACACACTCAAAGAATCACCTGATGTCGGAACGTTGCTCACTATTTTTTAAAGTACCGGCAATCTTTCATTTTTATTTGTTGTGTCCTTGTTTAACTACCTACTATCTATAGTTTTAATTTTAATAGTTTGTTAATAATGTTATAACTACATTGTTAGAGTATATTATTATCCTAAACTAAATTAGCACTAGCGTACTAATATAAGAAAGTTTGTTAATTCTCATTTTAAGTGAACTTGTTTCTTATGAATAAAAAGATCTTTAAACCGAAACCTACATCTACTGCGCAAAGTACTTATACCAAATCCCTCAAAACTTGTAATGGGAGGCCATTACAAAATTCATCACTACGCGTACCAGGCGGTTTGGTGATAGTAAAAAGTTGATAAGGTACACATAATCATAATCATAATCTTTATTCATTTCACAATGGTCAAATTGTATTTGAATATAAACTTAAATACTAACACAAAATTATCTAGGTCAGTGGTTCCCAAAGTTGACTGGGCTACGACTCATCTGATATAAGTTTACAAACTCGGGACCCACCTCTAGGAAATTAAAGCGTTATCAATATGAATAAAAGACTTTTGAAATAACAAACTATTTTAACTATTAATTATTCGCTGGATTAATTCATCTTCTGTCCATTCAGCCTATTCGTCAATTCTTCGCGCAACAGTATTATTCGATAGCGGTATGCGCTCGATTTCTTTTACTTCTTTTTCTCCAAACATAGCATCTTTAATCGATGGTTATACTAAGTCTTCGCCAATAGTATGAGGCTTAACTGCTCTAGCGATTCTCAAGCTAATGAGGTATGATGCATGCATATACAGCATTTTCATTGATATTAATGAAATGAGAAACAATATTTTTAGAAGACATCATTTCTAACATTAAAAAAAAAAAGTCTTCTGGCTTGTTTATAGAATGGGAATGCTTTGTTTCTATAATATGACGAGTTAGCTTACTTGGACGCATACTTTCGTTCGCTAATATTTCGTTGCAAATCACACATTGAGGCCGCGGATCTGTCGTATTAACATTCCAAGTAAATCCTAGTTTCAGATATTCCGGGTCATATTTTCTCACCACTTTCCGACGTTTCGTTGACTCGACGCGGCTTGTTGAAGGTATTTGGAAGTCAGACACAGTGCCGCTTTTGTCACTCAAAAGATCATCTATTGTATCAACGTATTTTCTCTACTATTTTCGCAATCAACTGGCGGCGGCGATAGTGTCGTAGTGATAGTTTTTGCTACCCGTTTTAACCACTTTTCTATTATTATCTTCAAACGTAAATGAGATTACAAATAACACACGCTAACGAACACGACACTACGCGAAATGAACTTAATAATTAATAAATGAACGCAATGAAATGAATGAATTTCGCGTTTTCGCGAGTACGAGAAATGCATGCGTTCGCCTCCCGCCCGTCGCGCTCCCCAGGGCCCCTCAGTCGTCAGGGCCTACTCAATATTCGCTCGCGACCCAGCAGTGGGTCGCGACCCATAGTTTGGGAAACCCTGATCTAGGTACATGTACAATTGCTATGGTAATGAAAAAAAAAATGTTACAAAGAAAAATAAAGTTAATCAAACAAAATGTCATCGTTAAGAAATTCTTCAACTGAGTAGTAGCACCCCTTTAACAAAACTTTCTTCAGTTTGATCTTGAATAAAATAAGATTGTCCATGGATTTCATTTTAACGGGTAATGCATTGAACAACTGAACAGCTTGGTACCTACAAAAGTGTTTCGAAACGTTGAGACATGGTTTGTAGGGGCGACATAAATATTTTCTTCTAGTGGACACAGAACAAAGTTAATGCCCATCTTGTACATCATTCTGTATACTGTATTGTATACCTATGACAACTAATTCAGTATGACACCCGAGATGAGGATGAGCTGGAATGTTGTTCCACCACCACGTTCACGTTGTGATAATATAGGTACACCGAAAAGACGTATTTTAGGTGAAATGGCTGCACGGTGCCCTAATATTCTAGTATTGCCAGGATGCCAGTAACCCCAGACGAAACGGTCCATTACTGGGTAGGCTTCCTGTTCCAACTGATCACGATATGCGTCAGTGCATACATGTACTTCGGGGTGGACAGTGTGGCGCTCTCTACAGTCATCTTCGGTTGCGCGCAGGTGGATATCATCAAGGATAAGGTCTTGAGTGTTGGTATCATTGATATACTTCTTACTTTACGTCTATATTGGCTTATTGGTTTTTATAACAAACCAGGGCAGAGTACTAGATCATAGTGAAGTTACCTTTGTTGGTAGATCAAAATAAATAAATAATGATAGGTAATTTTTATGTTTTATTTTTACTAAAAAATAAACACTACTGAAATTAAAACAATAAATGAACTTTGAGAGGTTAAAAAAAAGACGTAACTTATATTCTAGATTCAATCAGTTGGAAGAAAGTCGGGAAGTGAGTTAGCGGCTATATTAGAAGAAAACTACAAAAAGCTGGTGGAATGCATCAAACAATATCAGGCTGTTGTGGCGTAAGTAAATTACTGAGTTGCCTAGTCTTGGGTACATAAAATATTATGATACTGAAACGAATTTGACAATTTTTTATATGTTTGTATGTTCCGCCATATCTCTTCATAAAACAATGGTCCGAATCCGAACCAGGCATCTTCAACTTAACATTTTCGTGGCGCTGATTAATCATTTGTCGCAGGTTCACAGAGCTGGTGGAGAACTCGTACCATACCTATTTACTGTTCCAGCTCATGGGAATGGTCGGATTGTTCTGCATGTCTGCGCTTAGAATTTTAGTTGTAAGTACTTACCTATTCTATTTCATGAATATGGTTTTGGATAATTCTGTTCCATATAATATTCTATTGCGTTAATATGTTATCATGGATAAAGTTGATGAAACAAAGGGTCACTTTTGCCATATTTTACCAAAACGACTTAAATGTGCAGAAATAACTTATAAATTCGACTCTATATAGTCCGCTCTATACAGGGTGGCCCATTCAAATCGGTCAGTATGGGAAAGTCTGAAACTGTAAGACATACGAAGATTTGTTCTTAGGAACCATGTCACCGATTTTGATAAAAAGAAAAACTGCATTCATACAATTAAAAAAAAGTGTACCCAACTGGGGAATCGAACCCGGTTGTTTTGAAAAAATAAACTTACACTATTTCTATTCAGATATCGTTTGTGTAGGTCTTAAGCAGTAAATATCTCTAAGAAATATAATGTCTAAAATGAATAAAATGCATTTTTTTCACATACTTTAATTTATAATAGTAAGATCGTTACCTAGACGTGTTGAATATTGTATTGAAAAAGACGGTGGTCACTTTGAACACCTACTATGATAAATTAAAGTATGTGAAAAAAATGCATTTTATTCATTTTAGACATTATGTTTCTTAGAGATATTTACTGCTTAAGACTTACACAAACGATATCTGAATAGAAATAGTGTAAGTTTATTTTTTCAAAACAACCGGGTTCGATTCCCCAGTTGGGTACACTTTTTTTTAATTGTATGAATGCAGTTTTTCTTTTTATCAAAATCGGTGACATGGTTCCTTAGAACAAATCTTCGTATGTCTTACAGTTTCAGACTTTCCCATACTGACCGATTTGAATGGGCCACCCTGTATATTCCTGTAAAGTTGGAAAACATGCAGAAGTGATCCTTTGTTTCCGAACGTTCGATAATAAATTTCAAACAAGAGAAGAACAAGAATTTTTTATTGTTTCGTAAAGCATTCTGTTTATTCTTTCGTGTTCAGGGCACGGGTATACCCAATAGAACCAACCGCCTCGAGTGATCCCCAGCATAGGTAGCGCTTGTCGTTTCGTACTACCCACTCCCGGCAGATGGTACTATTCTTAGGCCGGCACACGGTATACGTTTGCAGGTGGAGTGGAAGAGTGTGCAGTTCGTGTCCATCGTGTGCTACGTGAACGTGATGCTGGTTCAGCTGTTTGCGTGTTGCTGGTGCGGTGGGGAACTCACTGCCAAGGTATGTTTGCGACTACTATTAATTTTGTTCAGAAAAGTGTTTACTAGATATTTAAGTTCGAGAACTGATCGGCTCCATCGACTATCTGTTTACTCTAAAAGTAAAGGAAGGAAAATAACTTTCACGGGCCAAGAGTACCTACATATACCTACCTACCCAAGTTATATTTTTGTCAAGAAGTACCTAATGACGGGTTTTTATCGCATATTTTCTTACCATTCCGACGTTTCGTGCATATTTTATGTCAGTAAATTGCGAAAAGTTAACAAGTTCTTATCTCTGTCCTTTTTCAGCACATGCGTACTACATGCTCTAGATTAGTACCTATTAGATATTGTAGTGCCCTTTCTGGGTTCATGTTGTACTTAACATAGAGACCTTGTGTAACATATGAAATAATAAACGATTTTATTTGTAACTAGCTCTTCCCCCGTAGCTTCGCCCGCGTTATAATATATTTTCCCGCGGTAAAAACCCCTATGTCCTTCTCCGGATTCTAAATTACATCCCCACAAATTTTTAGCCAAATCTGTTCAGGCGTTCTTGAGTTAAGTGGTAAACACGACTTTCTTTTGTAAATATAAATAGTGAAGTCCACAAATCTTTCTAGACAGAAGAGCTGCACACAGTGATGTACCGCTGCATCTGGTACGAGCAGAGTCTGAAGTTCAAGCGGGCGCTGCTGTTCTCGCTGACGCGTATGGGCCGACCTCTCATCTTCAAGGCGGGACATTACATCCCACTGCAGATGCCGACCTTTGTTGCAGTTAGTATATATACATCTACGTACTGATACTGTATGTTACTGATTCTACGACGCATGACAGTTAGTATCTGCATCTACGTACTGATACCTACTGTATGTTACTGATTCTACGACGCATGACAGTTAGTATCTACATCTACGTACTGATAGGTACTGTAAGTTACTGATTCTACGACGCATGACAGTTAGTATCTGCATCTACGTACTGATACCTACTGTATGTTACTGATTCTACGACGCATGACAGTTAGTATCTACATCTACGTACTGATACTGTATGTTACTGATTCTACGACGCATGACAGTTAGTATCTGCATCTACGTACTGATACCTACTGTATGTTACTGATTCTACGACGCATGACAGTTAGTATCTACATCTACGTACTGATACTGTATGTTACTGATTCTACGACGCATGCCAGTTAGTATCTACATACCTATACGTACTGATACTGTATGTTACTGATTCTACAACGCATGACAGTTAGTATCTACATCTACGTACTGATACTGTATGTCACTGATTCTACGACGCATGACAGTTAGTGTCTATGTACATCTACCGATTTGGTGTGTTAACTTTATATTAAAACGAGTATTTTTAAATAGCAACATGAGTACGAGTGCATGCTGCCCACTGTATGTTGCGTGTGAGCGTGTTCTTACGTTGCTTCCATTCCAAGTACCTACATATTTTGTTTGTATAGAAAACACGCACGAGGACTTACATCAGCGCTACGCGCGTAAATTAGCGGGCTTGTTTAGTTTGGAAACGTTAATGATTGATATTGTTGTATTGTTTCAGATTCTAAGAATGTCCTACTCTTATTTTGCTGTGTTGAAACAGACGACATAATAATAATACATCTAGGTACCTAGGAAATTTAGTGCACTGTCTAGTCAGCAGTCTAAATCTATACATCACCTATGTAGTATGTAGAGCTAATGTGGGTCGGTAATTTAATTATAGTGTTTCTGTATCTTACTACAGATTATTATTCAATAAAACAGCAATTAGTAAATACTTACTATCTTTTATTGCATATGCTCCTCTATTCTAGAGTATAGTAATATTATTAGTTGTTACGGTTGTAATGTGTCTTCGGTTGGTGTAAAGACGAATTTATTAAATTGTGTATTAACAAGTGCGTACCCAAAGTAAATAAAAATATTTTAAAATAATTATATAATTTTAAGAGACTACGCATTATTGGATATGAGGTTATACTTAACAATAAATTACATGAATAGTAATTCAACAACAAACTACAGAAACAGTAATTTTAACGTATAATCTACCTGTAATTATGGAATACTATGCCTAAACCCAGACAATACAATTTGTATAATAACATAGGTGTAGTAATTACTACGTATTGAAGGTGTAAACTGATAGGTATTGTCTACGGTAGTAGGAAATAATAGGTTAAGGCGACTTTCCACCAGAACATTCCAAAATGCTATTAATATTTATTACACCATGTACTACTGCGACGAAAGAGGTAGCGGGTTCGATTCCCGCTTCAGGACAATGTTGTAGGGTCTGCAAATATCAAGATTGTGGATGTAGGTATGTATAATAAAAAAATCTATGTATATTTTGTTTTGGCGTAGGCGATACATTTTACATTTTTAAATAAATAAATAAAAAATATCTGTGGACAATTTACACAGCCATATCTAGCCCCGTAGTAAGCTCAAATAAACTCAAAAGCTTGTGTTAGGGGCACTAGATAATCTGATATACCTACTTAATATAATATTATATATATATATACTTACTTACATAGACAGATATTTTTACTATATACCAGACGCCGGAACAAATATCTGCAAATCGTATTTTTTTTTGTTCCGAAGCGGGAATCAATCCCGCAACCTTCTGCTTTGCAGGCAGACAGACCTTCACCCGCTGCGCCACAGAGTTTTATCACAACAGGATAAATTCCAAGAGTTTACAAAGGAAAACAGCAATTCTGTCTCCTAATAATTGTTTTGTAATTACACGGTAGTATCTACGTACAATGAAATTATTCACACGGCATAATGTGATAAATAGATACTAATAATTACTCAACGAAATGTGCCATTATATCTATTGTCTATGGTCGATGTAGGAAGTAGTTCTACCTTAGAAAAGAAGTTGTACCTATCACCTAAAGCCAACCGACATGTTACAGTCAAATGAATCCCTGTTCCTTGACCATCTTATAAAATACTTTAAGGTTCTAAAAGCTTGGAAATGTCGGGAAAACAACTTATTCAGCAACATTCTCATGTGCCTCCTCATAATCATTCATTATATATATGTACTTTTCGCAATTATTTATATCTCCTCTGTCTGGGGAGATTTATCTGAAGTTTCAGAAGCTTCATTTCTGTTTTTCACTGAAATTCAAGTCTGTTTAAAGTCTACGTCTTTTATTGTAAATCAAAAATCAATGTCGAAAATACTGGGATATTTAGACTGTGAAGTGTTTAAGCCCTGGAATAATAAGTAAGACTCTACGGATGTGATTAACATATTGCACAAAAATAAAAAAGTGGCCAAGTGCGAGTCGGACTCGCCCATGTAGGCTTCCGCAGCAATTGTTTATATGAAATAGTTTATGACGTATTATAAAAAAACTACTTGATAGATTTCGTTCAAACCAATTTTCGTTGGTAGTTTTTGTGCTAATGTACATTATATATTTTTTCTAGATTTATCATTATCTTATTTTAGAAGTTAGAGGGGGGGGGGGGACACTCTGTTTTCCACTTTGGAAGAGTCTCTCGTGCAAACTATTTAGTTTAGAAATAAATGATATTACAAACCTTAATATGATTTTTAAAGACCTATTCATAGATACCCCACACGTTTGGGTTCAATGAAATTTTATTTTTAAATTTTCGGTTCTAAGTATGGACCCCCAAATGTAAGTAATTTATTTTTTTCAATTTTTTTATGAAATCTTAGTGCGGTTAACGGAATACATCTACTCCTACTAAATTTCAGCTTTATAGCTCTAATAGTTTCGGAGAAAAACGGCTGTGACATACGGACGGACGGACGGACGGACATGAGGAATCTATAAGGGTTCCGTTTTTGCCATTTGACTACGGAACCCTAATAAAATATAACGAGCCCAGGCTATCTAGCAGATGCTCCGCGCTATTGTATGGAAGGATAGACGTACGATGTGACCTGTGGTTTCCAGGACAACTCTTTGTCTTAGTCATCCTTAAAAAAATCTTTTTGATAGATTAAACTCTGCTGGCTTTATCAAACCGAACGCAACGTTTCGTAACAACATTTTAGTCTAAAGTTATTTCCCAATTTCTAAAGCTTGGTTAACCAGTTCATAAGGAAACTAATTTATATCTGTAAAATCTTAAAAAATACTCGCACAAGTATCTACAGGTACCTACCTCATATAACTTTAAAAGAGCTGATAGCACCTACATTAGATAAACACACAGATAGGGTAATCTGTGGATAAACACTATTTTATTAGAATTTGTAATGATTGTAAAACTACCTGAAAAAATTGAGCTTATAGGTATGTTTCTACTCTCAGATTTATTCTTTTTATTAATTTTAGCATGATTTTGACTGAAACATCTCAAGGCATAAGGAAACTGTCCAATTTTCTCATATATTTAACGTTTTTCACTTGCTTGTTAATGCTTTTAAAGCCTTTGGTCGACCAAACTGGAGTTCACACATTTCCTTTTAAAATATGGTAAGCACAATTATATATCTTTTAATTTGTAAGCAGATATTCATTTGTTTTTATTTGCCAACATATCAAACTGATGACCAGTTTCATAAAATAGGTAACTCGACTCGACAGTTTTTAAACCCTGTTATGTCTACTTCAATTCTTTGCAAACGAAAAGAGAAATAACAAGGAATTTTCATTCTTCCCCTAATATGTACATAGGTGGTATCTACATGTAGCTACTGCCACATATCTACTGATGCGGTTACAGGATGCCAGTGAGCCCCGACTCCTCCCCTGGCTACCAGCTGGGGTATCTCGCGCAGGCGATCACCATCTACATCGGCGCTACATATTATGTCGTCATCGATTGTCTCACTATGGGCATGATTATGTTTGGCAGTGCTCAACTTGAGGTCATCGCGGATATGCTGAAACAGGTATTTTCGTAGGCTTTTTATTTATTTATCCAAAATAGGTAGTTAAGCACACCCACAGATATATAAATCTGTGAGCACACCCAACACAACAACAACAACAATTACGAAACACAAGTTTCGATTGTGCAGCAAAGTTTATTCATTACTTTGTAGTTGATCCGCGGCTTCGTCCGTGTTATTTGGTTTTCTCACTTTTAGGTAAAACCTTCCCTGGATTAGATCTAAAAACAATCCTACAGGCACTATTAATATTTTTATTAATATTAAGACCAATACAGCTAAATCGTACAAGCCGTTCTAAAGTTGTAGCGAACGAATAGCATTATTTTTTATTCATTCGTTTTAATTCTTATTTGTTCGTAGGTTCAGTCAGTCCCGGCAAAGGTGCGTAGGAAAGAACGTGAAGAAATCTGCAACAACAACGTTCGGTTGATGTTGGATTGTATTCGCCGCCATCAAACTATAGCCCGGTAACTTATTCCTGAATCGTACGAATAATATTACTAATAAATAAAATTAATAACATAAATCAAGAAGGTTATGTTACCTGTGGTAGTATCACACGTTCGAAAAAGCCTTGGTACATCCTGTACCTACCTCTATCGATTATTATGGTGATGTAACAAGATTTTCCAATTAAATATATTTATGTATTCTAGTCTAAGATAAAACTTCACATTCTGAGAGTTATCACGTGTATCTGATAAATATTGATTTATAAAAAATATAGACCTATATATATTTTTCTATATTCCAGTTTTATATCAGAAGTTGAAGATATGTTTCACGGCAATATTCTCATCCAATTACTCATTGCGGTGGGTCTTATTTGCATTGTCGGTTTCCGGATTACAGATGTAAGTTTATCGTATTGTATTTTTTTCATCTAGGTGTGTTATATAATCCATATAATGATGAAAATATAAAATAACTAGCCGACCCCCCGATCTGCGTTGCTTTTTTTTAAGTTATCTACATTTTACTAAGTTTATTTTATTTTTATTTTATTTTATTCTTCGGACCGCTCTGTTCCTGTGATTAGTGCGATCAAACAAACAAACAAATTCTTCAGCTATAAAATATGTATAATTAGTTTAAGTACCTATCTAAAATGTCTGTTGGCAAGAGTGGGGCAAACGCAGCGTCACTCCACCTACAAGATGGGCAATTCAGTTTAAGTTGCTATTGCATATTTTATTAAATCAATAATTAGTAGTTTTCTTAAGTTAATTTGTTTCTTCTAAAGTAAGAGCGCGTGATGAATACAATGCCCTTGACCCGTTATTTAATTTTTTTACAGGTGGAGACTGGAAGCGTCTTATTTTTTTCTAAGATAAATTTCTTGGTAGAAACGTTAGCACAAATATATTTTTTTTGTTGGGTTGGACATAAACTAACTGAAAAGGTAAATTTTACAGCAGTACTGCTCCGTCACTAATATTAACTTTAACTAAAAAAAAATTCTACTTAGTCACTATTTGTCATTTTAAATAAATACATTACGTTTTTTTTAAAAGAAAACCATAAATTTAGTTAATTTGTTCTTAGCATTTTTTACGTTTGGGTCACTAAGATTATCCGGCAGCAAAAGCACATGACCGAACAAGTTGGCGTGATAAAGAGACTTTACCTAGTTCGAGAAAAATCGTAGTTCTTTATTTTAAAAGCATTTTGGTAAACTAACGCTTAATTTTTTAGTGCGAGCTTCTCCGAGACCAAGTGTACATGTGTCCTTGGTACGACCAGAGCCCCCAGTACCGCCGCATCACGCTCATAGCCATGGAATGTATGAAGAAACCCATCGTATTCAGTGCTGGACATTACGTACCTCTGTGCAGGCGCACCTATGTTTCTGTACGTAATTCTTACATATTTATTCAAAAGACGATACGTAGTTCATTTGTTACGTAAGATTCAAACCAACGGCTACGCTGTAGATTAGTTTGGCTATGACACACTATCGTAATGTGCTACGCCGTAGCGGCAATGCTCAACCAAGCTACGCTTAGTACGGGAGAGTTACATTATTACAATAATTAGATACGAAGTCGACGTCTCCAAATGATTTTTGGTTTGATAAAATACTGATAACTTTATTTTTTTACAGATTCTTCGCGCATCATACTCCTATTTTGCAGTTCTTAAAGAGAGACAAAACCGGATATCGTCTTAGAATAAATCACGACCTTTTGTTATTCTTTAAGTTAATTACTAGTCGTTGCGCACTTATTATATATAATATATGCATTGCCTATGCATTGCATAGGTATCTATTAAATTTATTGAGCAAACTGTACCTTACTGGTTTTTCTTATCTTTGAAACTTATCCAACATGATAAAGTAAATAAATAATATGCAGTGTCTGCCTTCTTGAAGATAAATAAATAAATAAATAAATATTACTGGACAATTATTTACACAGCGACATCTAGCCCCGTGGTAAGCTCGAAGCTTGTGTTACGGGTGCTAGATTTCTGATATACTTAATATAATATACATACATAGATAGATATTTTTTTATTATACATATATAACACCCAGACACCCGGAACAAATATTTGCAGATCATACAAATTGTTGTTCCGAGGCGGGAATCGAACCCGCAACCTCTTGCGTCGCAGGCGGACCTACGCCCGCTGCGCCACAGAGGTCGTCATATCAGAGATATTTTGCTTAGCAACAGTATTTATAATAGACCAAGAGCCTGTGATGGCCAGACCTTCCTTTAATTCACAAGCGTGAAAATTCTTTCATGTGTACCTATGTCTAACATAGGTAAGAATAACCCCCAAACATGAAACCTGGATCGCGGTTCCTTTGGGAGATACAAACCTTTTACCTGTTATCTCCCAAAGGAACCACGATCCAGGTTTCATGTTTGGGGGTTATTCTTAACTATGGTAGACATACACATGAAAGAATTTTCACGCTTGTGAATTAAAGGAAGGTCTGGCCAGACCGGGCTCTTAGTATAGACTAATAACCTGTGATGGCCAGACCTTCCTTTAATTCTGAAGCGTGAAAATTATTTTATGTGTATGTCTAACATAGGTAAGAATAACCCCCAAACATGAAACCTGGATCGTGGTTCCTTTGGGAGATAACAGGTAAAAGGTTGTTATCTCCCAAAGGAACCGCGATCCAGGTTTCATGTTTGGGGGTTATTCTTACCTATGTTAGACATACACATGAAAGAATTTTCACGCTTGTGAATTAAAGGAAGGTCTGGCCATCACGGGCTCTTAGGTTATAAAGCGTTAAGCTTAATTTAATTAGATTGATTAATACACGTCATATATTACATAATGTATCAATGCTTGTTCAGCCATATCTCTTAAACCAATGATCCGATTTTGATGATCATTGGTAGATATACATTTAGAGGTATACAGTATACATTTTGTACAACGGGAATTACTCACGTATTTACATAGGAGTTCTAGCAGTATATTTTATTACTGTTATAAAATAACACAGGCACAATAATTACTTACACCACAGGACATATAATTACTACGCTCACACGTAAATATACCTAAGAACGTTTTCACATTATCCGATTCGATATCGGACATATACGGATATGGACGCCTATACGATATCGGTGTAAGTAAAATATATGAAAATGTACCTGTATTTCATATCGGAGCCGACACCGATAAATGCTGGCGGTACCGTCGGACGCCCGAGATGCGTTTTTTAGCTTGCTATAATAAGTATAAAATGCTCCCTCTAAATATTTCTGTATCTTATACGATACTGGCTGTGGACAGATATATTTACGTCTTGCTTGCACTAAGCTATCAAGCCAACAGCCGTATCGAAAAGATAAATGTGAAAATAGCACATGGTATCGGATGTCGGCTGTCGTCGTCCGACATCGATATCGGATCGGATAGTGTGAAAACGTTTTAAGGCGTAAGGCGTAAGGTTTGCTATAAGTGATATTTAGCATCAAATAACTAGTTGATACACATAGTAATTCCTACTATACCTACTAAACCTGCATTTATATTTATCAATAGACAATAGATTTTTGGTAGATATAGGAAGCAGTTGTCCCATCCAAAGCCAACCGATATGTTACAGTCAAACGAGTCCCTTTTCATTGACCATCTTAAGAAATACTTCAAGGCTCTCAAAGTTTGGAAATGGCAGGAAAACGATATTTTCAGCAATATTTTCATGTGCCTTCTCCTTGTTTTTCATTACACATTTGTTATTTTTTCTATTACTTACATTTGGAGTGTATGGGGCGATTTAGAAGAAGTTTGCGAAGCGTCTTTTCTACTTTTCACTGCATTGCAAACTTGTTTGAAGTCTAGGTCTTTTATTGTAAATCAAAAACAAATGTTAAACTTACTGAAATATTTAGATTGTGCAGTGTTTACGCCTTGGAATGATAAGTAAGATTATCAGTAAGCTGAAGCTCAAATTTTTATAGACGTGAATTTACTAGTTTATTTATTATGCACTAAATCAATAAATCTTCATATGTTGGGAAACGCCAGCGGCATTATCCTAGTTCGTGGCACATCCTTGAATGCAAGGACATGGATCCAGTCCGTCCGTACTGCGTCCTTATCTAGCAAGCGTAACACAAGTTTTGAGCTAACCACGAGGCTAGATGTTGCTGTGTGAAATGTCCAAAAATATTCATTTATTATTAATTTCAGTATGATCGTGATTGAAACATCTCAAGGAATTAGGAAACTGTCCAATATTCTCATATATTCAACGTTTTCCACTTGTTTGTTAATGCTTTTAATGCCTTTGGTCGACCAAACTGGAGTTCACACATTTCCTTTTAAAATATGGTAAGCACAATAATAAATCTAATAATTTGTAAGGTGATACAAGTTTGTTTTTTATTGCCAACATATCAAAATGATAACCTGATTAATTAAATAATTATACTATACTTGTATAACTCGACAATTTTTAAACCATGAATGTCTACCGGCATTTTATGCAAACGAAAAGATAAATTACAAAGAAGTTTCATTCTTCTCAAATTGTGAAAAGGTGGTAGGTACATAATATAAAATGAAATATACACAATTTCCGATGTTTTACGTATGTTTGATTGTACGCGCTAATCTCAGGAATCACTGCTCCGATTTGATTTTTTAAATAAGTAAAACATTAAAAAACACAAGCGAAGCAGTCGGCGGGTCAGCTAGTTTATTGATGAAGGAGAAAGCAAGTACCCCGCTGTTTACAGGATGCCAGTGAGCCCCGACTCCTCCCCTGGCTACCAGCTGGGGTATCTCGCTCAGGCGATCACCATCTACATCGGCGCTACATATTATGTCGTCATCGATTGCCTTACTATGGGCATGATTATGTTTGGCTGTGCTCAACTGGATGTCATCGCGGATATACTAAAACTGGTATTTTTGTTGGCTTTTATTTATGTCCGTGTTTTTTAGTTTTCTCACCTTCAGAATCTTCCCTGGACTAGAATTTTCTGAATAAATATTTAAAGACCAGAACAGGTAGATCTGACTAGCCGTTCTAGAAATTTAGAGACTCAAACGAACAGCATTATTTTAATAAATTCGTTTCAATTCTTTATTTGTTCGTAGGTTCAGTCAGTCCCGGCAAAGATGCGTAGAAAAGAACGTGAAGATATCTCCAATAACAACGTTCGGTTGATTGTGGATTGTATTCGCCGCCATCAAACTGTAGCCCGGTATAAATTACAAAAATCAAGAAGGTTTTGGTTTGTACTTTGTAGTATCACACGTTTGAGAAATCCTTGGTACAACCTGTATATACCTACATACCTCTATCGATTATTAAATGTGGTGACGTAACAAGATTTTCCTTTTTCCAAGATATTGTTTTTTTCTAGTCTAAAATTATATAAATAGAACTTCAAATTCCGAGAGTTACCTATCTGATAAAATATCGATTTATAAAAAAACAATAATATATTTTTCTATATTCTAGATATATATCAGAAGTTGAAGATATGTTTCACAGCAATATTCTCGTCCAATTACTGATTGCGGTGGGTCTCATTTGCATTGTCGGTTTCCGGATTACAGATGTAAGTTTATCGTGTTGTATTTTTTTCATCTAGGTCTACATTTTACCAAGTTTATGTTAATATAGCCGGCTACCACGATAAATCCATAAACCTACTATCCAACACTGAAAGATTTTTTTTTTAAATTTGATCAGATAAGTTCCTGTGGTTGGTGCGTTCAATCAAACAAACAAATTCTTCAGCTATACCTACATGTTTAATTAGTACCTACAACTAAAATAAATGTCTATATAAGATGGGCAGATAATTCGGTTTCATATTATCGTATAATAATTAGTTGTTATCGTATAATACTTAGTTGCTTTTTGAGTTCATTTATATCTGCTAAAGTATGATGAATACAGTGCCCTTGACCCGCCTTGTTTATTTTTTCTACAGGTGGACACTGGAAGCATCCAATTTTATTCTAAGATAAATTTCTTGGTAGAAACGTTAGCACAAATATATGTTTTTTGTTGGGTCGGACATAAACTCACTGAGAAGGTAAATTTTCCTACTCAGTCATTATTTGATATTTTAACTTACATAACGTTATTTTCAAAAGAAAATAATACATTAAATTAAGTTAGTTTGGGCAGTACTAATATGTTCTGAGGTTTGGTCCAGTTAGATTATAATGGCAACAAAAGCACAGGACCGAACCGTGATAAAAAGGCTTTACCCAGTTCGAGAAAAATTGTTGTTCTATATTTAAAAAAGCAATTTGGTAAACTAACGCTTAACTTTTTAGTGCGAGCTTCTCCGAGACCAAGTGTACATGTGTCCTTGGTACGACCAGAGCCCCCAGTACCGCCGCATCACGCTCATAGCCATGGAATGTATGAAGAAACCCATCGTATTCAGTGCTGGACATTACGTACCTCTGTGCAGGCCCACCTTTGTTTCTGTACGTAATTCTTACATATTTATTCAAAAATGATACGGCGTAGTTTATTTGTTACGTAAGATTAAAACCAACGGCTACGCTGTAGATTAGTTTGGCTATGACATACTAATGCGCTACACCGTAGCGGCAATGCTCTACGACGAGTACGGGAGAGTTAATTTTTTTTTCAGATTCTTCGCGCATCATACTCCTATTTTGCAGTTCTTAAAGAGAGACAAAATCGAATCTAATCGTATATTTGAGCAAGTTTATTTACCTAATTTACAATATGGCTTACTTTTTTTTCGACGCTAAGTTAGATAGGTACTTAATTCACAGCACATTCATCAATACATATTAAATGGAATTAATTTATGTCAACTAAACGAATTACACTAACTACATTTGTTGTTATTCTCCACCTTTAAAACTAAACTAATCAATGAATACCATTAAAAACAAAGTACTTGAACTAAACTTGGCAGGTTTAGTATAAAAGCGATAAGCACGAATCAAATGATCTAAGTTATACTTGTATAAAGAAAATATTCACCAAATAGTCAAGAAAAACTTTAAGAAAATGATAGTATCGAATACGAATCTATTTCTAGGCCGGGCTAAGGATATCTTAAGCTTCTTGGGTATATGGGGAAGGTCAAAAAAGAGTGTTATTCACCAGATTTTTATGATTATCACAATGACCTTGCAGTACGCTTTTCTAATATTCCAAGTAATGATGGTGATAGACACTTGGGGTGAGGTGAAGGCCACTGATATTGCACTGATGGTGACTCAAACGTCCACTTGTTTGAAAGTTACGGGATTTCTAACTAATGAGGGAAATTTGGAGAGCCTGATGGAGTTTATGGAGAGTGAAGTTTTTAATTCTCAGAACGAGAAACATGAGAGGTAAAGTTTTAGTCTGTTTTTAGACATCTGGTGGCAGAGCATAAAGTTATAAGTTAAGTTAAGTTTATAAGTTGTGAAATATTAGTTTTTACCAAGTCGATTAATTATTAATTCCCTTTTAAAATAACAGTAGTAAAATTCTATTTACGATGACTACAAGTAGGTACCTAGTACCTAGGTTTTTAATTTTGGTGTAGGTACTAGATACCTACTTAATCTGTAATATCCTCACAATATTAAACACGAAGGTTTGTATGTATGGTGTAGGGAAATATAACGCGGGTGAAGTCCCGGGCAGATATCTTGTATATTATATAGGACCATAAAAGCATAAAATTCAACGAATATTATACCTGGAATAAATAAGGCACGTTTATTAAAGATTTGGCAGTGTGACGATTATGGGCTGAAAGAATATTGTTTATATCCATGTAGGATATTGACGGAATCTTCCCAGAAGGTAAAGAAGCGATGCACTTACTTCTTCGTGAGTTCCGTGATCACCTGCACCCTGTGGGCCATGATCCAGGTGCTGAACCTCGACGGAGGACCCAGGGACTTTCCATTTCATATATGGTGAGTCATAAAAATAAACAAATACGATTCTGAATTGAGAACTTTATTTTTTTGTCGATTAGGTAATAATTTTGAAACATAGGTATCTTCTCTATCCATCAAAAGGTTGCCTGGAAGAGATCGCTCTTCGGCGATAAGGCCGCGAATTGTACTGAAATTTATTTTAGTTTAATGTTTGTACTAATATTCCTATGTGGTGTACAATAAAGATAAATTACACAGCAACATCTAAACCCGTGATAAGTTCTTGATTAATTCTGATTGATTGATACTAAACGTGCAACCACCAGGATGCCAGTAAGTCCAGACACGTCGCCTGGCAGAGAGCTGGGCTGGATATTCCAACTGGCCACCATCTACTGCAGCGTCCTGCTCTTCATATCCGTGGACTACGTGATCCTGGCCATGATGATGTACGGCGTCGCGCAGCTGAGGATCATTGTGGAGAAACTGAAAAAGGTACAGCTGATGAACTGCAAGAGTTACTTCGCCAGACGGCTTTTTCAATTCATTTTCATTTCAGAACTCGTATACTCGTTTTTCAATTCTTTTTCATTTCAGAACTCGTATAAAGCTATGAACTCCCAGTAGGTATTTGGAAACAAAATTAAGGTTATCATAGCCTGATATTAGGTACCTAGGTACACAAACAAAAAAAAACATTAACTACAATAGTTAAATATATAAATAAGTAGGTACAATAAGAAACTAATCTGCGTTTTATTCTAGGTTCAAGGTATTCCGAATACGTTAGTGAATAAAAATCAGTTATTGGACAAAGTAGTAACAGAGAACATTAAACTACTTACCGAATGCGTTCGCCACCATCAATCAGTTATAAGGTAGGTAATAATAAATATATAAATAAATAAGTAATTATCTTCCGATAATTCCTAGGATTTTTCAAACACTCATCGCAGCAACAACGTCTTCACTTATTCAATCCAAAAAAGATACTTACCTAATTGTAAAAGTTTTGTAAGAACTCTTATTAGGCTATGAACTGCCAGTATTTGGAAACAAAATTCAAGGTTTGCAAAGACAAGACACGAATGATTTACATGTGGATCTCTATCTCAAAGGAATCGGCGCTCCATTCGTTTTCTCTAGGCACTAGGCAAGGTCTAAAAAGAACACGCGACTACTTTTAGATTGAAACAGAAAATTGCGTAGGGCGGGCACTAATTCAGATTCCTATTATTTTTCAGTTTTGTGAAAACGGTAGAAGATTCCTGCCACTTATACATCTTCTTTCAAATTATCGGTATGGTGGGAATCATCTGTCACGTCGGTCTCCAGATAGTGTTGGTAATGCTTCTTGTGATTTACAAATTAAATAGAAGTTTGTTTAAACTAATCGATATTTTCTATTGATTATTCTGTTTCAGAATGGTGTCGATATTGACGCGGTCCAATTCTTGTCTCTCCTCAACTACCTGGTCACTATGATGTACCAGCTGCTGCTTAACTGCTGGACTGGTCATGACCTTACAATTTGGGTAGGTGCATATTGCTTGGTTGCAGAAAACCGGCCAATAGTGTCTTCCTTTTTCATTAATGGAATGAACCCTAGCTTTAAGAATCGAAACTTCGCTACAATTTGTATAAACCTAACTGGATTTGAAATCAAAAATAGTTAATTAAACTGATTTTTAGAACTTGCTATGCTTTAATTTCTTGCTGAGTGATTTTTAACATAATTCAAATCAGAAGTATAAAACATCTTCATCCCGTGTTTTTATATTTACCATTTCGGGCTTTCGAGGCTTTGCAGTCGCTCGTGGTCAAGGAAGCACTCTTGTTGATTATTCTCATATTTTCATCCTACTCGCACCCACTAACTGGGTATAGTATAGGATAGGCGATCCTTTACCTACATCACAAGATTATGTTTGGCCTCTTAGATGCTCCACGTAATATTACCCCATCACTACGTACCTATACATATATAACTTTATAAGTAATAATGTTCCCAGAGCGAGAATCTCCGAGACAGCCTGTACCTGTGCCCCTGGTATGAACAGAGCCTGCAGTACCGGCGCGTCATGCTCGTAGCCATGGAGCGCATGAAGAACCCTATCCTGATCAAAGTGGGCCGATACGTGCCTCTATACAGACCTACTTTCATTTCTGTAAGTACATTGTGCCTCTATTCTATACAGAATATGAGACTCTCTGAGGCAGCCTGTGAGCGATAAGCTCAACTCGCTCAATTTCCGTACACATGCAAGCTTACATAAGGCTTATCACGGGGCAGATGTTGCTGTGTGAATTGTCCAGCAATATTTACCTATTTATTTTATTTTATTCAATACTTTCCAATATTCCGGTTCGAGCCCCACGATTCTCTGATTCGAGGATCTTTTAAATATTTTTATATAATTTCAGACCTATCATTATACCTACTTAATTAACATTAAATAAAAAAGTAAATTTGATTTTCTGACAAATAATCTTTCTTTCCAGATTCTACGAAGCTCCTACTCGTACTTTACTGTACTTAAAACTACAAATATCAAATAAAAATAGCATTACAATTTGACAATTTATTTATTAATCGTGTATCACATTACGCGAAGTGTTCTTACACGACGACATTAGGCAAAAGTGTGCTTAAATACGAAAAACCATGAAAAAATACTTTCCAACACTCAACATTCTTAAACTAAATTTAGATTAGAGAATAAATTCGTGCGATTAAATTATAAACAGCGAAGGCAAAGTGTAAACAAATATACAACCATTATTTTAGAATTTTCACGAGTAAATAGCATAGGGACAGGCTTATTTACATTTAGAGTTTGACAGTAACATTTGTTCTGCATTTTTTCATATAGATAATTTTATTTAAGCGGGCCTATTATGAACGACTTCGGTAACGATAATTCTGCAGACTCAAAAATTACTGAAAGTTAGACAAAAAACAATATAAAATAACACAATGAATCTTACACAGATCAAAGCTTTCACAAAGATGGTGTTGGTACTTGGTGGTTTATTTCAATATCTCACGTATTTCTTTACGCTCTATCTGTCTTCTTTCGTCATATGAAAATAACCTCCAAAGTCGTTCATTTTAGGCCATCGAGAATCATTACCGAATATTAGTTCAACTGAAAAGTACAGTTTGCACTAAAATTCAGCGAATGATTTTACAAACATACATTCAATCACTCAGGTGTCTTAATTAGTGTTATATTAATTTTATTTTATGTAACATTTAATACGATGTTACAAAGCCGTCCAAGTACAAAACTAATTAAGTGAATATATAAGCACCTTTCAATTAATGTATTCAGTTTTGTACACGATTGTCCCAAGCTTAAAATACGCATTTTATAATAATTAAAGCGATTTAGAACATCCTTGACTTTTATTTGCTCCAACAAACTTCATTGTTTTTATTTGAAAAATATGAGTAGGTAAGTAATTAATGTAAGATTGCCTGGAAGAGATCGCTCTTTAGCGATAAGGCCGACCATTGTACGTGCATCTTTTTGTGTTTTGTTTTCGAAAATCGAAAGCTCTTTGCCTCGATTAAGCACTTGATATGACCTAAAGTCACATTGTTTCATGTAAATCATTATTTAAAGTATAGGATATTGCGTTGTATCTTCTATAACGTTGTGGCATACATTTGGCGTGCAATGGAAGATAATGTCTTCTAAGACACGTTTATACTTGGTATCTTTTACTGACACAATATTTTGGCTATTACTGTTTAAACTGTATCAGATACGGGTAACAGAGTTTTATCATATTTATGGCTTATTATTGCCATCTTAAACATACATTTGACGTAAAAGCTTGAAAGTTGCAAGACAATTGCAAGGGTATACTATACGGCTTATAATGTACTGTGCCAAGTATAATACTATTTGGCATTTGAAGCGATATATTGTCCGTTTTAATGTCAGTCTTGTGGACATACAAGCTAAGGAGTAACAAAATAGTGCAAAATGCAAATCCCTTCCCCAATTGCTATCCAAATGAAAATCTAGCCGATATAGAGATCAACAAACTAAGTTCAACAATCAAAAACACAACCGAATTCCAAACAATAATAAATCACATTAATTTTGATTGCACACTTAGATATCATCAACAAGAACGGAACATTAAGCATATTATACACTACCAGACATTACTTAATACAACATTCAAACATCAAATTGATATAACCTACCATAACATTCCTTCTCCATTATCAAAACATTCAATATAAAATACCTTTAACACGCTTAAAACACATACAATTTGACTTTCAAAATTTTCGTGAGTTACACTATTCATTTTATAACAACGGGAATAACTCACATATTTACAAAGGAGTTAAAACACTCTCGGTGTTTCGACCACAACAAGAGTAGTCTTTCTCAGGAGTGAGCGTTCCGCCGTGCTCCGTCTCACTGCGCGCTCGCGCTGTTTTCACTGTACTGGAAGACTGCTCTTATTGTGGTCGAAACGTCGAGTTTTTTTCAACCCCTTTGTAAATACGTGAGTAATTCCCGTTGTTATAAAATAAACACTTACAATTTGGTCAAGCCCTACATTATTCTAATCACACAGGGTATAAACTTGATATCAATTTTATACTAATCCTAGCCACATCGACCATCGGATACACTAAAATCTGGTAGTGTATGGTGAGCTATAGGATATAATGATCAAAGAACTTGCATAAAATAACAGGCACGGTAATTTAAACTCTATTAGTACGCAGTTAGATGTGATGACAAAGATTTTGGTGTGCAATATTTCTCAACTATACTGCACTAGTTAGCTATACAGCTCAACGGAAGTATCTACTGAATTATTAAGTTAGTAAACATTGCCTATTATAGATAAGAAATCGTAGTGCAGTTTTGAGAACTTTTATTAATAAGGATTTATCTAGTGATAATAATTAGTTTCTAAACAAGAAGGAAAGCAAAACGGCAATGGCCGCCACGAAAGCAACTCTCCTAGCATTCGAAATTTAAAGTCTGGGACGCAAGAGGCGCCATCTGTGCTGTCCGTGGTGATTGGTCGGATTTTGTTCTCAAATAATAAGGTTTTATAAATGTTACAGTACCAATAATATCAAATAAACAAAGACCGCGATAAAATAACGTTGCAGTTATCTGACACATTCATAATTAGGTATATTTTTTCCAAAAGAAAGATAGTAAAATATTTTTTTCCCAATATAACATATACCTACTTAACCATTTCATGAGACTACTACAGATTTCAAAACAGCACTACAAGTTTGGCATACTATATACATCTACAAGGTATAATTTATATAACTACTAGATTAAAAATAACTACTACTAAATCGCCTTTATGGCTACAGATTACATAATATGAAAATCAAATAATGCAAGATAGTATTCACAGTTCCGTATAATTTAAGCCAAACGGTTAATATGAAGTAATTACTGGTTAAGTAAGGCAAATTGCTTTTCAAAATAGATTCCTGATGAGTAGCCAAAATGGCGTCCACGGAAGTAATATTTTTATAACTTCATAATTGTATAAAAGACATGAGACAATTTGCGCATTGTAAGCGCAGAGTTCATTATAAAAACTAGATCTAGAGTAGATTATTATGAATGTATAATCGAATATTTATCATTCTTGCAATGTATGATCTGGGATTATTTACTATAGATATCTAAATGGCTATTCATTATAACTAGCGATTATAAATGTATGATAATAATATATAATATACTAATCATCTTACTACAAACTGACTGAACTGGAAGTGTACCCGTGATTAATATATGTAATTTGCATTATATATCATTATTTTTCATAAGATCCGTAGCATGTAAACTAACAAAGCAATATTAAAACAATTACCTTAATTAATTAAAAATATGAAATAATGAAATCTAAAATAATCAACAAAATTAAAATAAGTACATTTGCCAACAATTCTAAAACTAACTAAATTACGTGATGGATTGGGCAGTATTCTTACTATTCTTATTACAGTATTATTATTATTTATTTGTTTTTAATAAAAACCGTCGACAACCATTAAAATGACGAATGGTTTGTAGCTTATACTTTTTATACATATCTATATAAGTTACTAGCAGCCCCCGCGAACTTCGTCTCGCCATATACTTTTATTTGCAACTATCTACATACTAAATTTCATCGAAATCGAATTTTCCCTCGTAAGCATATATTTTCCTGTGGAAGCATGTATTTTCCGCGGTGAAAAGTCTCTCGCCATATACTTTTATTTGCAACTATCTTCTGCATACTCAATTTTATCTAAATCGATTTTTTCCGCGTAAGCATATATTTTTCCGCCGAAGTATGTATTTTTCCGCGGCAAAAAGTACCCTATGTTAGGATTAGGATATTACATATTATATTACATTATATTGACTCCTACCCCAGTGACGCTTACATGGAGTCTACATCGCATGCTGGCTAGCTGAGCGCGGTGAGCGACAACCTCTAGACTTTTTTCTAATACTTGCATTTTTAAACTCGTGATATCTTCCGAATGAAATGTCCGAATTGAATAATTCAAAAAGTTATAAAAAGGTATTAAAGCCGTCTTGAATATAAAGTAATTTATTTTGATAAGGATTAATACCAAGGTACAAATGAAGACCCTTTCAAGAGGCGGCATATATAAATTAATATTTTAGAATAAAAAACTGCTTACTGTGACATAACTATAATATTTAGACATATGCTGTCGCGACATTTTTTGTAGATAATGATGAGTTCTGCAAAGTCGTAGTACATGATTTTGTTCTATCATCAATAGTTTTCGCAGCGCACGCGACGTAAGGAATTTTTCAGGTCATTTTTTTACACCTTATGTTACATTATTGGAGTTTTAGTAAGGATCCCTAATTTTTTTTAAATATAATATAGCCTATGTTACTCGGGGATAATGTAGCTTTCCAAAGGTGAAAGAATTTTTGAAATCGGTCCAGTAGTTTCGGAGCCTATTCGTTACAAACAAACAAACAAACAAACAAACAAACAAACAAATCTTTCCTCTTTATAATATTAGTATAGATTATTGCTGAACTAACAAGTGCTTGTAACTTGATAAAGGTAAAGGTCATTCTAACACGAACCGGTGATATTATCAAAAACTCTGTAATTGTATAAATCACTTTTTTTAATGTACATTAATATCTAACGGGCAACGCTAATATGGTACAGTTACATAGGGGTTGTCGATTGTACCTGAGCTGAATTATTCCATAAAACTGGGTTTCTTGTGGTTAAACATAAAACTAAACGCAAAATTTGTACAATTTATTCCATTGTTATGATTGAGGTATATTCTTGAACTTTTTATTCGTAAAATAAAATATTTACCACGGAAGATATATCTAATAATACATTTCAATTTAGAATTAAATCATTAATGTCAATCATAATTCATTTTTCACATAAGATCATAAAAATTGATAATAATAAAATATAGATTTCATTTTGTATTGATTTGCGATAATTATTTGAAAGTACATAAAATTATTAGTTTCAGTATGATACGTGTTTTCAACTGGTTAAAAAATTATGTTTATTATAATGAAACATTCCTTAACAGATAAGCTTATGAGTTCATTTTAAAATATTACATTTAAATTTTATTTGTCTTAGGACGGGCATATTGTAAGTTAATAAGAAGCCTAGTTCAAATTTGGGTCGCTTAGCAAAAGCAAATATGATGATTAATGCGTTCCCATTTCTTAATTGCTCAATATATTGCCCAAGTCAATATTATAGAGTTATTTTAAATTATTTCGCGAATTAATTTGATTCTTAAACAGAAAGGTATTATTGTCGGATTTTCTGGGTTTACTTTGGGTCGTTGTAAAGCGGAAGCGATAAAATAACTTTTTTAACTTTGCAATATGTTATTGAATTGACCCCGATATTTAAATTAATAACCTCTTAAACTGAGAGAGAATTACTTCTTAACATTGCAGACATTTTTGGGATTTATTCCAGTTAAAAATATCACGAGACAATAATAATTTCGTTGCTTTTATATCAACCGAATGTATTCAATTATATGTGTTCCTCCAAACAATTGGCAAGATAAACATTAACAAGATCCGACATTGTTCATACAACTACTATTGTTTTAAATTATTAACCTAAATCTAATTGGAAGTCAAAAGTGACTAGATGGGCATCCATAGAGTAAAATTTGCGGTCATAGAGCAATAATTGCGCATAAGGACTCAACAAAGACCGCATTATATAAAAGATGTAGCCACCATCTTAAAAAAAACAAATATGGATGCCACAAAACAAAATGGCGTCTGACGTAATAATGTAAATGACAAATCAGCCGCATATTCTAAAAAAGTATTTTTAACTCTAAATGCGATATACTGAATACATGAGATTCGTAAAATTTGAGCGATAATAAGAATTTCTGTACCGATCGTCTCCTTCAGTTGTCTTCTGTACGCCATAGGACGAGATTGAACACCAACATCTGTAACAAAGAATAAGGTAATTACAGCACAGTAATATTTGGAGTATATAAAAACACTTAAATATGTTCAGAATGCGTCAGAAAAATTAGAGAAAATGTAGTGGCAATTTAGCTTTTTTTTTGTTTTTAAGTTAAGCTTTTCTTTCATTAGCGCCATCTATCAGCAACTGCAATAGACTAATATCCGAAGTCCCAAGCCCCGAATGGAAGAGGAGGAATAAAATAAAAGCCTGCCCAATCTATGGGGCATGACATAATGCATATGGTTGTCACCACTAGAGTTCAACCCGAAGCTCGAGGTCTCTCTTGATGCCCTTGTAAGGGGCCTGAAAGAAGACTCGTCGTCAGTCACTAGCAACTAGATGTCGCTGTAACTAATCGTACCTTCGCTAGTTTCCTTCAGAGGCCGAGGTCCCCGTACCGCACGGACCACTGCTCGTAGGCCACGAGGCTGCTGGAGGAGACAGAAGGTCGGATCCTCTTCAGAGCTTCCATGAAGTCCTGGAACGTGATGGGCCGCACCAGGGATAGGTCTAGGCATTTCACTTCTTCTGGGTCTAGTTCTGGAAGTAAAGAATATAAATGTTTAGTCGTTAATTAAATAGGTGACCATGATTATAGTATTTACATTAATATAAAAAACATAAAAAAATTATGCATATGGTCAAGGCGAAGTTTTGAAAACTCTTTACTTGGCAAAATCTCGGTCTTAGTTACAACTTTCTAAAGAGTTATGTTTCAGCGCCCTTGTGAGGCCATTGAATGGAGTCGAGGATAGGTCTCTTTATTCTGCTTCAACTATAGGAGTGACGTCACAAGGTCATATGGATCAGCCCGTGCTCCTCCGAAGCAACAAGATCTAGTGTCCTATTGGTGGAAGCCAGAGCGTACCAGGCTGACATAAGTCAGCTGGGGCACGTAAGTGGTGTTGACTCGCAGCTTGGTCCTCAGGGACAGGAGTCCATGACAGGTCGGAGCGCCCGGGGGCGCGTGTTTGATGGAGCGATCTACATGGGGCTGCATCCTCAACGATCTCTCGTTCTCGACGCCGAGGTAAACCTGCGAGCTCCACGCCACCTGGCCTCGGAGTTGCGGTGGTAGGAGAAGGCTTCGGGGCACGGCGCCCGCACAGTTACCTCTGATGGGCTGCAGCGCCGCGTCCCGACAGAGCGCGGTGAGGTCGCTGCCGCTGTACCCGTCGGCCAGCGCGGCCAGCCTGCCCAGCTCGGCCTCGCTGAGCGCCGCCAGCGCCGCGCCCCGCGCCAGCACGTGCTGCACCAGGGACATGCGCGTCCGCACGTCGGGGAGGGACACGTATACTCGCTTGGGGAACCGTCTGGAAAAAGGTGGTTGGTGATATTAAAACTTGCAACGATAAAATTTCATGGTAAGGATGTTTTTATAGTTTAAAGGTTTAGTGAAAAAGGTCCCTAATAAAGTTAAATTCAAACACCATCGTCGATAAATCTGACAGAAAAGTTACTACAAATAAGTATGTACAGAAAAATTTTTACACGGTCACTAAAAAGCAAAAAAATAAAGTATGTATAGTAGTAATGGAACCCTAGCCACCAAACACAACAACGAATCGTCCATTGCTCGAAGAGTTTCAACGCGTACTAAACATGTTCTTCGAGCAAGCTTGTACGTGAAGACGCAGGGTCGAGCATGTTTGTAGATAGTCATGCTCGAATGAAACATGCTTATCGAGCAAGAACGTACGTGTGTACCCACTATTAGAGATAACTCTAACTTTAATAGCGTGGGAACCCAACTAGATGTACCTAAAACAAAACATTTTACGAGGTGGAGAACACGATTCCAGTACCTCAGAGCTGCCTCATCCAGTTCTTGCGGGCGGTTGGTAGCCGCCATGACTATGAGTCTGTCAGCCCCCGCGGCGGGCAGGCCATCGAATTCCACCAGGAACTCTGTCTTCAACCGGCGCGACGCCTCGTGTTCGCCGGACGATCGCTCGCAGAGGAGCGAGTCCACTTCGTCCACGAATATTATTGAAGGCTGAAAAACAATACAGTTAATACATTTTATTGGTAAAACCTTTGAAATATTTTCTTAGAAAACAATAATATATTTGTATTGTAAAAACATAAATACTAAGCGGACGCTATAATACTGACAGTGTGGATAAGCAAATAACTATATTTACGACTTTAATAAGTACTAATAAACTACAACTAACCTGACGTTTGAGGTGATTTTCCCTTAGTTCATACTCGTACATTCGGAGTATTCATACGTTAACGTACATTTAGAGGACGCGAAAACTTGAAATTCTGGTTCATTATCGCTTTATACCAAAGTAGGTTTCCATTTATGCATTCGGTAATATTATGTAAACATATGCATATTATGCCTGCCTAATAATGTAAGCACTAGCTGTTTTCATTCATAGTTTTTTTTTAAATGAGGCTTGTCTATAAAACTTTGTAGATTTGGTATAATCATCAAATAAGGTACAGAAAAATATAAAACAAGATTTAGTTGCCTCTCTGGGCAGAAAAGGAGTAAGTACTCATTAGCTGTCCCTTCCAAATAATGGATATAGGAATCATAGGAACATTATAGGATATAAGGTATAATTTATGTCAAGGATATAATTTAAATGTCATTCATAGAAATCCTATCACAATAGCTACCCATAGACTAACGTTCATTCCTGCCGGAATGTACAATCCTTACGGAATGAACGCCAGTGTATGTGCAATAGCGGAAAGAATGACGGTATTATAACACCGCGACCCTTCAAGTCGTGTTTTATTTCATCCCGTCGCTTATCTGTACACGGGATAAGCCGGAAGGACTGAACGTTAGTCTATGGGGGGTTAATATCGAGCGAAAATCTAAATTTAAACGATTATGTTTGTCATTTCTCCCTATTTATAGATGCTAACTAGGGCATGCCAAATTTATTTCTGCCGCAGAATTTAGAGCAAGCAAGGTGACAATCTGGGGCACTGTCATAGTTATCTTTCACACGTCAGATGGAATTATACTTGTATTTATTTTAAGCTGTCCGTATTTATTTAAAGTTTTTGCAGCGTAATGCGGAGGTATTAGTGCGAAATACCTTGTAAATAATAAGGCTTTTCTTTTAGAAGAAAGTAGGCAGTGAAGTAGTAACTTAAAGTATTATCTACTTACATACTTTTGAGATAAAAAAATAATTTGTATCTTTTAATACTCTTATCAGAAATTTTCTATTTTTATTTTGTAGTTGTTTTAAAGTGATTCTATATTATTCAATGGAAACGAAATTACTCGTAAATACGTCGACATGATACTTAAAGATGGACCTATGAAAGTAGACTATCTGTCTCAGGTATAAAATCACGTCAACAATTTCAAAGAGGTTCTTATTTTAAACAACCTGCTTGAATCGCACTTGAACACAAGCCTCGAACTTACTACGATGATAGCTGTGTAAATTGTCCACCAATATTAATCTGGGGGTACGTCGCAGTGCACTCTCCACGTCGAGCAAATAAGCGCAATGCCGTACCATGGTACCATCTTTTTCTCAAAGCAGTTAAGGCCATTTTCCACCCCTTTGTAACTTCCTTGTTTATTTGTTCCTTACCTGTAATTCTCTCGCGACTTGAAAGAGAGCGCGCACCATCTTCTCTCCCTCTCCCACGTATTTGCTGGTCAGCGACGCGGCAGATATCGAGAAGAACGTCGCCGAGCACTCGGCGGCCACGCACCGCGCTAGCAGAGTTTTACCTGGATTCAAACGTATTATTTTAATGATAAGGTATAAAAACTCTGTGATCAATTAGAAATCATAAATACTAGTATCAGTGCCCATGATTGGCGTGAGAACTCTAGGTCGTAAAGCTAGAAGATGGAAGACCTAAAACTACGCTACTCTTCTCGCGTATTTTTTGGTAAGATTGACAATAGTCCACAATAGCACAAGATCGAGATACATGGAAGGGGGATGAGGCATTTGCTGGTCTGTGCTATAACGCATAACTTGCAATCATTGTAACTTTGTATCAACTTTGGTCCTTTGCGTGTCATACAACATACAGACAAAAATGTATATCAATAAATTATTCATACCATTTCCAGGTGGTCCGAATAACAGTAGACCTTTGGCAGGCGACCGAAGCCCTGTGAAGAGTTCTGGTCTTAGTGAGGGTAGCACCACCATTTCTTGCAATGCTTGTTTCGCGGCCTACAATATAAAACAAAGTAAAGATTAGTTTAGAATTTAAAGTCTTGTCTACACTGCTACCATGAATCGACAAATTTGGGTCAAAGATATGGAACTTCTTGCGAGTTATTTTAACGATAGCGCGAGACAGTTTTCGATAGTTTGTTGTTGAAAACACTTTATTTTACACACTAATGATAATGTTTCCATGCTCTATCGCTTGCTGACAAGTTGGCCATTGTGCTACAAAGTTTCTAAACGCTTCGAAACACTCGTTTCTTATAAGTAGCAACAATTTAGGATAACTTATTGTTCTACTTTCATTGTTCTGAGATATACATTTTAAGGAGCTAATGAATCAAAATACTCCTTTCTTGTCCAGCGACATCATTCCAGTGCCCCTTCGTTCCTCCCTCCTATAAGCTGGACCAGCTTTGATTCCACAGCTCATAATGAGCGTGGACTTTTGGGTTCAACTATTATTGACCTGACACGAATTTTTCCCTCCCTTCACGATCTCGTCCAGTATAAGCTGGACCAGCTTGGAGTAAGTTCCACAAACAGTGAGCGTAGACTGCGGGGTTCAACTTACACAGGCCTGACAATTGATATAGATCTTTCTAGAAGCTACTCACATCTTGTCCAGCGATATCATCCCAATGCACCTTAGGCCCTCCTTCCACGATCTCGTCCAGTATAAGCTGGACCAGCTTGGGGTCCACTCCTCGAACAGTGAGCGTGGACTGCGGGGTTCTGCTGCGAGTGGGCGTGCCTCGCTGCGAGCCGCCGCCGCTGACGGCCCGTCTGACTGGAGACCCGTTGACTGGGACCTGATAAGCGCCCTGATTTGAGCGATTTAATGATGGTTAATGAGTGACATGGTTAGTTATGGTTTTGTAGCTGGTATTGAAATGGTTACTAAAGTTTATAGCAGCATTGGACAATACCATTATTTCTGTGAATTCCAACTAATTCTGAATTTAAATAGTTGGAAGTCAAAGAAATCATGTTAGTTATCGAATAAAGCTGGTATCCAAATGGTTGTGCCAGTTGAAGGTAGGTAATAGGTATTTGAAGGCCAAGAAAGTGCACTATTCAAACTTATGAATGTTTCTTTTATTATATCATATCTGAAGGGATCGTTTTGCTTGCCTTACCGATTCTATCGTTTTTATAAACATACATAGTTTGCAAATGATAAATGTAAGTTAGGTGCCTTTTTCTACTGGAATGTTATATTGAAGGAGAGTGTTACCATGAAGGTTTTATGGTTGAAATGTAATAGTAGTAGCTACTAAATGTAGAATAGCAAATAGTTACTGTGAGTCTAAGAAGGTAGCGAAGTGCTCTTTGTTATTGATGATTCCTCAATATGTCTTGTATCTTGTCAAGTGTTTGATTGCTACACTCCACCTACGCAGTTTGTGTCCGTACTCCAGAGTGCAATGACCCAGACACAGTATAATGCTATAATTATTTTATGAATTGCTTTGTGGCTTACGTTTTAAGTGGTTGTTTGTGTGTTCTAACTTACAGATATCTAGTAACAAGTAAAAAGATAGTATTTTAATACAGAAAGATGAACGAATATAGATATTAAACAAGCATTCTATATGCTCTCTAAGTAGTCCCAAAGTGATAATGTTTATTAATTATTAAAAAATAAGGTTAAAATTCTTTTAGTGTTGGATTGAACAATTATAGAGGAAGGCAATTTCAGTATAAATATATAATTAATTACTAAAAAGCCATAAATAATCCAGATTCATAGACGGAAGTTTACAACCATCTTAAGGAAACGGAACTAAGTCTAGACGAGACCTTTACAACTCAGTCACGTTTCTTTTCTCTGTTGACATTTTAATTAGTAACCATCTTAACATTTATGGAAATTTATAACAGTTTAGTATTTACAAATCAGGAAAAGGCATAATATATGTAATTAAAATGCGTAGAATATCTTAAAACAAAAGCATTATCGTTGGGTCTTTAAACCACATAATCTGCTCGCCTTATTATGGACGTTTGACGCTGCGTTTGCCAATCCGCAGTCTCCAAAATTAAGTAATTTATTATTTTTACACGGTGAGAAAGTTTGATATTAAAGTGGCTTTTTTTAATGAAGGCTTTTGAGTAAGTGTGAATATTGGCATGATAGAAAGCTAAATTAGGTATATACAATAATGTACCTTATTATCACTTACAGAAAGCTGCCTTTTGACCGCCGGGGGCGTGGACGCGGGTTTGATTGGATATCTACTGTAATTTCCATTAGAGCTGTAACAAAGATTTATAATTATATTCCTCACGACGTTTGGATTATTATTCTCGTAAATGTATGTGCGCATTGGAAACACTTGCTCGAACGGTGATGGAAAACATTGTGAGAAAACAAGCAAGTACTGACGACTTAAAGTTTAATGGATATGTGTCATTCACCAACCCGCAATTGGCCAGCGCGGTGAATTATGGCCTATTCTCTAAGAGATAAGTCCCTGTGTCACACCCACACAAACCTGGGATCGTAAATAGGTGTGATGATGATGAAAATATATACCTGCTGTTTGGTTGCGAGGCAGACCTTCCCATAGACCGCGGCAGAGTCTGCGACTTCATAAGCGGCCCGCCGCCGCTACCGGCCACTCTTCTCCCAGGATTCGTGAGCTTACGACCTGCCACTGGGGATAGTAACGTTTATTGAGTTACAATACATTAGTGTGATTGTATGAGAGTTTCTTTGTAGGTATATAGACATCGCATGACAGTTTACGCAGCACCATCTTGCCCTGTGGTAATCCACCACACACGATCTAACCCTCAAAGCTTGTGTTACGGGTACCAGACATCTAATCTATATTAATATTATAAAGCTGAAGAGTTTGATTGTTTGTTTGTTTGTTTGAACGCGCTAATCTCAGGAACCGCTGGTCCGATTTAAAAAAAATATTTCAGTTTTGGATAGACCATTTCTTGAGGAAGGTTATAGGCTATATTTTATGAAAAAAAGCAAGCGAAGCAGTTTACGGTCGGCTAGTATTAGTTATATTAGTAAACTTAATGGAATATGCAACATTAATACATAGATATTTTTTATTATACCTATGTACATGGAAAACACCCAGAAATAAGCAATAACTGAAGTTTAATTTTTCTAATGGATTTTAAACTTTCTTTATAACTATTGTAAAAGTTGTAGACGGAGCGATGTTTCACTGTGAAATCTATAAGCTAAGTATTAAAGTTAGCTTTGCAAATAAAAAACTGCTAAAATCGATTTGAACAGACGGCTGTCGATGGTAGATATATCTAGGTCGTCCATTCAAACGATAATAACGGTTATTTGCGTTGAAGCATCTAAAAGCATGATACTGCATCGCATACAAGTAACTTATACAATTCAATTTAGATGATAATGCTGCGGACTTTGGCTGCGGTATATTCATTAAAAGAGAATTGAACAATTAATATTTCACTTCACAAGGCTACACTTTTCGTATCTAGAAAAGTACTTATAGGGGTTTTCTACGTAGCCAAAAAAAAACACTTTAAAATTTAATTTACACCGTGAAATTTTAAGAGATCAAAATTTAAGAGTTTAATCTCCTAAATTTTGATCTCTTAAAATAAGAAATCTTAAGAGACTGGTAGGTAGACTTGATTGCATTAAAGAATTTCGAGAAAAATAATCGAACGCGGCCTGTACCTACATTTATTGGGTTATGAACTTCAGTCTTCAAGGTTATTCCAAAATCAATTGCATAAGAGTTACACGATTCAAGGAGGCCTATACGACCTAAAGACACGCAGGACTTGAGAAAAATACGTAACTTATAAAGGTCACGCTATTCGATTTGACCCTGTGTCTAGTAACCAGACTGTATTGAGCGTTACGAATGTGTTAAGAGGAGAGTATCTCTTCACAGGATTTGCATTGTATCTGTTAGACTCTTCCAGAAAGTTACATTTTAAATTTAATAAAACTAAACTTTCTGGCAAGGCAGTCGCACTGTAAAGTTTGTTATTAGAGTTTTAATTATCTGTAAAGTTATTACAGGTATTTAAAAAATACATTTATAAGTATTTTTCACTAAAATCCTTCAAACACGTACTGTATTTTGATGCCGTATTATACTCGTACCCGCCTATTAATTCATTAGTATAGTTTACAGCTAACTATGAATGGTTGTAACGTGTTACGAGCGCGTTTAATGTCACAAGGCTACAGGCCAGATGGCACTAGACCAGGCACGGTTTAAGTTAAAGCGATCCGCAAACTTTCCATACAAGTTGTAGCGAAATCTAAATGAACCTTGATGATACTAAATTATAATATGAGATTTTAACATAATCGTATTTCCTCTATATTATGTTAATAGCTGCGTTCCGAGGCTTTGTCTTGTCATAAGTAGTTATCCCGCAGAAAAAAAACATTTTCCGCAGGTCATCCAATATTCTTATCCGGCACTCAAATATCTTCCACCCAATTTCATACAAATGGTATCAGCCGTTTTCTCTTACTTACCTACGTGTTCTTTTGTCTGTGCTCAAGGTAAAGTTTAAAGTACCTAGTTCCACTTACAATTTTTACCTACCCAATGAACAGCACAATTTGGATGATTAATAACTAATTATACGATGGTTTAAAGAGCACAGAATTTAATTAATCGTGCTCACTCACGGCCCAGTTCGGTTTTGGTTAAAGTTCTGTAATCCAGAATAAATAATAAATAAATAATAAATATTGCTGGACAATTTTTACACAATGACATCTAGCCCCGTGGTAAGCTCGAAGCTTGTGTTACGGGTGCTAGATTTCTGATATACTTAATATAATATACATACATAGATAGATATTTTTTATTATACATATATAACACCCAGACACCCGGAACAAATATTTGCAGATCATACAAATCGTTGTTCCGAGGCGGGAATCGAACCCGCAACCTCTTGCGGGTCAACGTCAAACTTTGCACATTGAAACACAAAGTTGTTTCAGAGTTTCTCGTGTGTTGCTGTTTCAGTGGAATTAGGTATCGTACAGAGATTAACAACTTACACACATTAAAGATATACATATACTTTATAACATACCTAATTACCTACGTAGTTAAACTAGTCAAATACAATGAGACAATCACGTGACCGAGTTAACTTAAACCACAGATTAATAACCAACCAGATACCTCATAACAGGCGAGGACCGCGCGCCAAACATATGGTTAAACCAACCATATGTAAAGCCCCGCCTCGAAACACGGCTTTAGTTGCGACCAAGTGTCAGACCCGTGAACTTCATATACGTTTCTATAGTCTAACGCAAGTGAAGAGGTCAGCTTATAATGGCTACTCGTACGAAGGACGTTCACTTGTCTCTTTTCCGCATTGCGCTTATTGCATTCGTTGTCCTTCTCGGCGAAAGCACGTGTAACGTTAGTGTTGTAAATTCTAATCGATATCGTTAAAAATAATAGACGACGTATATTAGCGGGTCTCTCGGTATTATTGTATGTAAAAATAAATAAGTAATCCATAAACCGTTTAAATATGTTTATAGAGTACTTACTCAGTAAAATGAATTATTAGTGATAAATTTTTCTAAGATCATTTTTTAATTTTTAAGTTCTACAGATTTGTGTATTCCAAAAATAAATACATATCTACCTACCTACATGATGCTATTTTCATTTTAATATGAAATTTTAAAACGAATCATCGAAATTAATTATCGACAAATTCGTTCAATGTTCCCAACCCGCGACCTAAGTGCGACCTTGAAATAACCAATCACAACGCCTTTGTTCCAGTCCCCGCAACCCGCGCCTTCCTCCAATTTCGGTGCGTTTGAATCGGAACAAAAGTATTATAATGGACCATCTAGTGGGGGTTATCTGTGACTTAAACTTAGTTTAACATGAGCTTTATGACAAGTTGGACTAACCACAAATGTTCATGTTAATGGAGCCTAAACGTAGCGTCTAGGTGGATTAAAATCATGTGCTAAAATGCGTGCTCATACGGATAGCAACAGTTTTTCACACAAAATTAACAAACACGAAATTTTCCGGTTCATTGGCACGATAATGGTAGAATTTGTATGAAAATAGCCGTTCACGGCCAATGCCCATTGCACAACTGATTACGATAACAATGGATGATATGTAGTTCTAGTGAAGTGAGACGATAGGAGTGTGGTACGCATCGACGGTGGGCATGCGTGGGTGGTCATTGAGCAACGGTGTGGACTGTGGGCTCGACAACTGCGGATTATTGGCTAATTTCTACGATACAATTACGGTAGCCTGTATACTATTACCGAGCAAATGATCCCTCTATAATTTCTTATCCTACGCCTTGTATGTCTGAAGAATTCTCAGATTCGAAACATGCGAAGTATAGATATCATTGGACTTTTAGGTAGGGCGCAATTTTTAGCGTGTTTCATCGATAAATAAATAAACGTTAATGGTCTCAAAGATAAAAGTTACAACACAAAGGCACGATTATAACTTAATCGAAACAAACCGATCCTTATTGCCACCTTATGATGAGCCTTAGATTTTGTTTTGTTTCTGTATTCGCGACTTTAGTGGTATCCAACTCATACTAGCTTAAGTAGCTTGAAGACAAACCCGATACATTAGCCATAGTTCAAAAAGTTTGGAATATTTCATTTCAATATATACTTTTTATCGGGCGAGAGTTTAAGCGAGAAAGTAGTATAAAACATTAGGGTCAATACTAAATCCATATTCATCCATATCTACAGCTCGACTATACTATCGGTCGATAAAAGTTTGCTCAGAGTTTTCAAGACTCATCGTTCATGATTGAATAACCAATTATTACTTTCGCTTGATTATACAGTGGGCGAACTATGTCAACTGTTACAAAACAAGACTGAATAATTCACAATAAACGCCAACGTCGTTTAGGAATATTGTATTAGTCTTATAGTACGGGAGGCGACGATGCTAAATGGGGATTTACTCGAGCGTCAAAGAGACCTATTGGGTTGCATTTGGTAGATGATAAGAAGAAAAAAATTGTATGAGACCGATGTGTTTCATCAGTGGGGGAAGCGACCATAGATAATTAAAAACTTATTTAAGAAAATACTGTTGTATGGACGTACTTAAGCGCGTCAGTTAGTGATAGATTCTATTAATCAAATTCAATAAATTGAAAATCAGCTTAACATACTTTCATACTCAAAGATAATTTAGGAAATATGATTGATAATATACGTTTGTAAATCTCATTGTTTACACGATTGGGGTGGAAGTACGTAAAAGTTAAAAAATAAAAATCGCGACTCATTTTTTATCAAAAAAAAATAACAAAAAAACTGGCATTTCTAAAGGTATTAGAGCGTCAGATTTAGATGTATATGGTTCATCTCTATGTTCTAATTCTACCATATCTTAATCTGACGATTATCTAAACTAAAGTGATTCGCCTAATCTGACAAAAACAAATTTTGTTCCCTTATAATTCACGTTCGAACATAGATAGATTTTTTATATTCGGTGGAAGTACTTGTCTGGGTACTAGCTATCTCCAGTATCTTAATCTGACGCGCTCGAGTAAATCCCAAAATCCCCTCTTCGGCTCCCCTACTAATAAAGTCACTGTATGAAATTGGTTAACTTTCAGGGATCGCAGTGAAGTTTTATTGTTCTATTTATCTAATCGGTTGGAGTGGCTTTTGCTATTAGGTTATTGTTATAAGTTTTAGATGTAGCTATTCTACCATATAAGACTAACTACTAATGATATTTAGATGTGCCAGCAGATTCAGACAAAAACATGCAGCTAGGTTGGCTAGACATGTTCTGCACTTATTTTAATGAAGCTGCATAGTTTTACAATCCATTGTTGTCTACTTTGAAAAGCAAAGAGGCGGCGGAGCGTTTCAATGGGACGTTTTTGTATATTAGATCTACCTTTACCTACTCGCATATAGGTAGTTGTAAGATTATAAACAATTTATTATTCACTAATGCCTTTGAATGCTGAGATTTCTGATTAAAATCTGTAATTAACACAGTTTGGATTCGTACATTGTGCCATTAACGATTTAAAGATCTTTTCTCGGAACTGTAAAAACTAAGTGTTGCCTGTAAGGGTTAAATACACTGGTTGGCTATTTAATTTATTACCTACATGAAATAAATAAATAAATAAATAAATATTACTGGACAATTTTTACACAGCGACATCTAGCCCCGTGGTAAGCTCGAAGCTTGTGTTACGGGTGCTAGATTTCTGATATACTTAATATAATATACATACATAGATAGATATTTTTTATTATACATATATAACACCTGAAATGGATCTCTTATCGACCTACAGTTTACAATTACCTATGAGTTAAATTGAGACATTGTTTTAGCTAACCTAAGCTTTAAGCGCATTTAGGAATAACGTACCTACGTCGCTTAAAAGTAAGTAAAGTAATTGTTCCAAAATAAAAATTATTATAATAATAATGATCTTTATTTTAGAACAATTGTGCGTAATAAGAACAAGAGATGAGTGGGTGCAGCTTGTGTTTCGGCGCGAGGTCTCTTCTGGCGTTAACATCACGTAAATTCTTCATCGACATTCAAAGCATCAAAGATACATGACAACATTGACCTTATACTAGTAAACATTTGACTTGATTAATGCTATGGTCGTCGCTACACACAAAGGCTTTTGTTACACCTACCACTAGTAATGAAATACTGCGTACAAGCTTCGGAAAAAAAAACGTCAAAGGACGTTAATGTCTTTGGCTTCAGCTTATAAGTTGAAAGCTTTGCCTACGGAGGTATTGAATACTGGGTATCAAAAATGTTCACGTAGTATCTCGTCAGCCACAACCGGATTTAACCCACTGTTAGGTATAGATAGATAGACCTCCCCTAGTATGTGCAATCCACCTTCTAAGTATAAAATTTACGTAAAATTGTTGGGTTTCATAATATAACAGGAAAACGGCTCAGTTAGTTCAGGTTTATACATTCATCCTCGTCTTTACTAAATTTTAATTAATTGAGTTGTTTATTGCGGCTATTCTAATTCAGAAATAAACAAAATCAAACTGTTTTTACTTAAGCTTCGTATTTGGGCGAAAATTTGCCGCCTCTATAAAGTAAGAAAAAAATATTCAGATAACTCATAGATTGTCTAATAACTGTCTAGTCAACACGTTTTTATAGCAGATGGACCCTTGTTTGACCAGAATCTCATATAATGGAAACTGACGATGTGGCGGCGAGTTAATCAAAAGTGTCTAGAAGAAAACTATTTACTCTTGTCTTAAAGATCTTCAATTATATTTACTACTGACAACGCATCGCCAGACACGAACTCCGTGTTCTTGAAATCTTAAACTTCCAACGACATAAAGGCATTGTTAATCCCACATGGAATATATATATGCATACGCAAAATCGTGATCACTTCAATTAAACCGCGCAATGCCGTTTGCTGCCCTAGTTAGCAATGCACTATTTTCGTGCTGAATTTCCGCGTATAAAAGGTTAAAGCTTATACGAGTAGATATAACGAGTATATAGTGCACGCGACGATTTCGATCTGCTATTTTAGTGATAGCTTTTGAAGATCGATTCGAGAGTTGGTAGTTACTTTTGTAATTTATGAATGTGTTCTCACTCAAAAATCAGGAGCTTCTATTTATCAATTATAAATCTATTTCGTGCTTAATAGTTTATACAAGAACATACTTATGCAGATTATAAAGATGTTTTATATATTTCAGTTTTAAAAGCACCTGCACCAACAAATTTAAACATGCACCTCTCTCTCGGAAAATATGACAAAAAACCTTCCACCAAAAAAAAATCATGTTCTGTATTTAAATAAACTAAGAATAAATTAGTATACTAGGTATAACTCATATATGTTTCTATGCATTGCAATTCATTTTATGATCATGATAGTGTGAAAATGGTATTTAGATTACAAAATAAGACACATAACTAAAGGATGCTTTAAGCAAAAATTTGCATGCAACACTCACACTGCCAATTATAAAAACCAATTGTGTGTAGTTTTAGTCATGTTAATTGTTAATATTTTAGAGAGGTTAAGTCACAGGCTAAGCATATATGTGATCTACCTTCAGTTGTTGGCTTCATGTGATCATTACCATCTACTAACAATGTGGTCTTGGATTTCTCGAGTCGTCTGACTTTGAGCGGAGAGTCTGTTGTCTTTTTGTTCTGCTCAGGCTCACTCTCAACACCCAACTTACTGAGCGCGACTAGGTTGGCTATTGGGACAACACTTAAATTAAACCTTATGGTCCTTATACACATTGGCGGCAAGATATGGCTTATTGTTGGCCAAGCATGTAGATTGGTACTTCATGTTATGTTGCTACATAATTGTCAGCAACAATGGCCGGTCCAGTATTCCACATTTTTTGTTTGTTAGGATTTTGGTGCTACATTATGTATAATCTATTTGAAAAAAAGGGTTCTATTATCTATTTTGATGTATAAACAGTGCCTCAACATACTTGGCCAAGCCTTGCAGCCAACCTTGCGCCAATGTGTACAAGGGCTAATATAATCAAGATTTGAAATGTATTGTGTGGTATAAAATAAGCTGTCATGCAACACACAGCCATGAAAAGATAATAAAAGGCTATTTACAACTGAATAGCTAGAATAAAACATGGGAATTAATTTAGGGCTAATTTATGCATACCTAGGAAGTGCAAACGGTCCTTTGCCATGCCTAGGTTGGTTTTCATCTTATCATGTAGTCTCTGGGCTCTCTGCCAGGCGTCTCCCCGCCCGCCCCAGCAGTCCACAGCTATGCCTCTTTCCAATTCATATATCCCTTTCTTGTACAGCTCTATTGCTAATTCTTTTTGACCTGTTTTAAGCATTAGTTCTTTATAGTATAAACAATGACAGTCTAGTGAATGACTAGCAAGCTTAAGCAAATCTATTTTGATCCGCTACTGATACTAAAACAAAAGCTATGTTTTAAGATAATCAATAGATGACTCATAGCAGGGGTTAAAACCTGTTGAGTGAGTCTTACCTTCATTTTCTTCATCGATTTTCAGTGCCTTGGAGATGTATTCAAAGGCTTTCCTATGGTGGTGTTTTTGTTTGGCCAACAATGGGTCTCCAGGCCCCACTGTGTGAACGTGAGCCATCTCCTCGTGTGTGGCTAGCTCTGTGGAAACTATCCCGTCCTTCACTACTACCTCTAAACTGCACTCGCCACTTTTACGCGGCTTCTGCATCAACCGATGAGACGCCGAGTACAAATATTTGAATATTACGAATAACTGATACAAAACTGATCTGAGCAGGTTGAACAAAATAATGATTGGGAAGGACACGACGTAAAGGTTCCTTTTGTGTACTGAAGGCTGCGAACCATTTCGCAACACAGATCCCTTCGCTACATCTGCATCAGATTTTTTGGATTTACGGTTCGGAGACCTCGTAGTTTTCCGCGACAAACGACCACCATTTGAATCGTCACCGGACACCATCAAGAACGATGTCCCACCGACTTTACTAACACCAACGTTTCATACAATAATTAGGACAAAGAAGCCTTTTTCTGTTCGATTTTTAGTAAACAGTAGGTACGCGACGACCACAAGTCCCGCACGACTCTTCGGATTGAATTATTGACAAAATCTGACGTACGCGCCGCATAAGCTACTTAGATTATTACCAATAGATTTGTTGCAAAATTGTCTATGGAATTAGTTTATAAGATGACTAAAATAAAAATGATGACATCTCTGTCTAATGTATGCAATTAAAAAGAGCCTAACTATATACACCACAGTTTCGCTTGGTTGCCAATATTTACCGTGACGTCATGCACGTGCCTTGCTTCGATGCCTTCGATATCATTTACTGTCACTTTGGATATCATTTACTGTCACTTTTTGGTTTTGTTTACATCGATAGTGGTGTTCTTGTATATTGCACGAGTTATCGATATTTTGATTTTAGACTTAGGTAAAAAATTATAGACCATGATAATTTGAATAAATGTTGATTATATATTGTGTTTTTGCAGAATAGCATGAATCGTAGAATGAAATGACGGATTAGATTTTAGGTTTTTTATAGAATATTATATTATTTTGAAATATAAATTATTTTGATATATAATAATATACTAAATATAAGTAAGTATATTGTATTAAGTATATTGTGTTTTATAATTATCTAAAACATTTGGCTTATTCAGGTCTTTCATTCGTTTAGTTATATTCTGTGGGTATATTAATTTAGTTAAAATGAACTTTAAGTAGAACTCAAACTAGTTAAAATAAGGTTAAAAGTTCATTTTCACTAAATTAATATGCCCACAGAATATAACTAAACGAATGTTTGAGTTTGAGTTCTACTTAAGTATCTATTTTTTTTTGTTCTAGTTAAAATGTTTTTTGTTTTGCTTGGTTTTATAACTGTATTAATTCATTAATTCTATAATTTAATATTTACGGACTTCAATTTACAATAAATACATTATCATAAAAAAAAGTTCAGTTGAAAACAAACTCTATCGATAAATTATTATAATATACCTACCTCGTACAACACTAATTTATGTTAGCGTAGGTATACACGATGTATTCGTGGTTAGGGCCATTCCATAGATTCGTTCTTCTGAGATAAGCTATAAACAATGACATTGAAATGAAATTGACATGACAATACACATTGACGTATACGACACGTGTAAATTTTTAGATTTTTTAGTTGTGTTCCCGGTTTTATAGCACTCATTTTTGACATAAACTATGCACGCCATCCCATTTTATTGTTGAAATTATCCATTAGCATGAAAGAGATAGTATTACAATTTGTATTCTCATCATGACATCAAGTCACTGTGTTTACAATTTTGAGAACTTGTAAGGTTTTCAGGATTAATCTTGGTTCATGTAAATATAAATTATTCTAGAGAAATTACATCAGATTTGGTGGTTTTTCTGTGATTCTAGTATAATTTAGAAGGTCCACTTTATTTATTGGTAAGAAATCTGTTTATTTATATGTAATAACATATCACTATAACCAAAATCTACGATTCACCGGGACTTGCACACCGCACACCCCATAAGCTTTAAAATAAAAAGTAAGTACATAATATATTTAGCAAAAAGATAAAACTATCAAATAAATCATATCTTCATAATCACCTCTCACTAACTCTTTCAGACGAACTTAGGAACAGTGTACCTAACACACTCACTAATATTTTTCAGGAACAATGGCAGAGGCTCTATTAAAAAGTCTTGAAGTAAAGGATAAAGATGAAGAGGACTTTGTCGATCCATGGACTGTTTCAGGGAGTTCAGAAACAGGAATCGATTATGATAAATTAATCAGTGAGTTGAATTCAGTTTTCTTTTCATTAATATTAAGTCTTTTAATGTGTACTCATGTGTAACTCATATATTCATATTATTTAGCAAACACAAGGTGTGTCTATGTGTCCAATACTTCATCCTACATAATGCACCTATGTCAGAAATGGATGAAGTTGTTGAACACTTACTATTGAAGTTCTTACATAAATATAAACTTTACGAATCTTGACAATTAATAATTCATATAATAAGAAAAACATGCACTATGTCAAGCACTGTTCCCAATCTGTGTTATGTGTTTTTAATAAATAAATATTCATTATTTTCAGAAAGGTTTGGAAGTCAGAAAATTGATAAGGAGCTAATTGAGAGGTTTGAGAAAGTAACAGGAAAGAAAGGTGAGTTTTAATTGATTTATTTATATTTAAATGTATAGCCACAGAAGTAGAGAATAGTTTATTTCTAATATTGCTATAATTGTTAATTAACACAATTTTTTCATACATCCCTCTGATGATATAACATCATAGAACATTTTACACCATGGGATAAACATCATGTAAATAAAATACTTCTAAAGTTATAGATTTCACACCCACTGAAGAGGCTCGAAAAGAGCTGTCTGTCTCTTTTCTAGCCTCTTCTGTGTTAAAAACTCTCTACCACAAGTAATAAGTCACTAATTTGCCTGTAAGCATTCTTTCAGCCTAGACATGAACTTAAAATTCAATTAAATGTGGTATTTTCAGCACATCACTTCCTGAGGCGAGGCATATTCTTCTCACACAGAGATTTCCACACAATCTTAAACCTTCACGAAGCCGGAAAGAAGTTCTACTTGTACACAGGAAGAGGGCCTTCATCTGAGAGCATGCACATTGGACATCTCATCCCATTTGTATTTACTAAGTAAGTCATCAGAAAGCAGTGTTGGCTTAGTAGCACACTCGACTTTCATTTTACTTACTTTTCTTTTCTTTTTTTTTTTAATAATTTATTTTAAGGGTTTGTTCAAGGTTGAACTTTCTTTTCTTTCTTTCTTTAAAAACACGTGCTCTAACGGTGAAGGCAAACATCGTGAGGCAATCTAGCACCCGTAACACAAGCTTCGAGCTTACCACAGGGCTAGATGTTACTGTATGAATTGTTTACCAATATTTATTTATTTAGTATGGTAAACAACAATGTTTTTATTTCACTTTCAAAATTTTCGTGAGTTATACTATTCATTTTGTACAACTCCTATATTCAACGCCCCGTCTCCTCTCAGGTCGTGCGCGCGACCTGAGAGGAGAAGGGGCACGGCGGGACGCTCACTCCTCCTGATAAAGACTGCTCTTGTTGTGGTCGAAACGTCGAGAGTTGTTTAACTCCTATGTAAATACGTGAGTAATTCCCGTTGTACAAAATGAACAATGTTTTTCTCAGATGGCTACAGGAAGTATTTGATGTCCCACTAATCATCCAGTTGACGGACGACGAAAAGGTTTTGTGGAGAGACATCAAGATTGAGGACGCGCGGCAAATGGCGTTCAATAACGCTAAGGACATCATCGCTGTCGGCTTCAATGTGGACAAGACCTTTATATTCAATGACTTGGACTTCGTTGGGTGAGTATTTTTGAAGGGATTTGGGATTATATATCCATCAATTTCATTATTTTATATTGCTCTGGGTGAGTACTTTTGAAGGGAATTGGAAATATTTTGAGGACATTATTAATATAATTCTTTTGTAATGCACTTAAATTGCTATTGATTCTGCAAAGATTCGACATATATTTCGTTTTGCAACAAATGTACTTTTATATTGTCTTATAATAAATTTAATGTGTGATGTACCTACATCATTAGATAAAATTTTGCTAGCTTGTACACCACCAGAGATTTCACATCACCGTCCAGTTACATTCTGCAGTTTTACTTTCCATCCTCAGATTGTCTGGTAGAAATTGCTTTAAGCAATAAGACCGCCCATTACGCATACATTGTTTTAAGTTCTTATGTAAATATTGATTATTGGTGCGTGTAATAAAGAATTGTCTTATCTTAATTTGAATTGTCCATAAATATGTATTTATCTTTGCAGGCAATGTCCCGCGTTCTACCAGAACATGGTGCGCATACAGAAGTGCGTGACCTTCAACCAGGTGAAGGGGATATTCGGCTTCGGAGACTCTGACGTCATCGGCAAGATCACCTTCCCGAGCATCGAAGCCGCCCCCGCGTTCTCCACCTCCTTCCCCTTTATATTCGGGAAGCAAGTTGTAAGTACGGTTACAATAAATAGATAAATATTGCTGGACAATTCACACAGCAATATCTAGACCTGTGGTAAGCTCGAAGCTTGTGTTACGGGTGCTAGATTTCTGATATACTTATATGTACATATATGTACATACATTATAACACCCAAACACCCGGAATAAATATTTGCAGATCATACAGATTGTATAAAATTAAATCATACAGTGCTCGGGTGGTATGCGATAAGCGGGTTCGGATTCCGCTGGAGTCGAAAATTTTATTGCATTTTTAATTTGTGTTTACAATTGAAGTAATCTATCTATACAGGGAAAGTCGTTCTAGTTACATCATTTATAACTCGAGAACGGCTCAATTGGTTTGGCTGAAAATTGGCAGAGAGGTAGATCCCATGTAATGCTTTAGGTGTAAACTGTTATCACACAATGTATATTACATTGTGTGATAACAGTTAAGAATATGGATCATGTTGCAGAATCTTTATTGCAGACAATAAAGATTTATTATTATTATTATAACAGTAAAGAGTTTGAAAATAATTTGAATTAAGAACCAGGAGAAGAATCTATGGTATTTTTAATTCAAACAAAGAATTAAAATACCATAGTTACAAAAACCATTTGTTATAAAAATTTAACGAAGGTTTTTAGATTTAGATTTAAAGATTTAGATTTAGATTTATGTCATTTATTTCCATAAAATCCTAAAGATCTTAAAGTATACACACCATAGGTGTGCTATGGTGTGTATACTACCTTCGTTATATTTTTGTAACAACGTGCATTAGGGGCCGTCCATTAATCACGTGAGGCTCAAAAGGGGGGGGAGGGGGTACGGAAAACATCACGAAACATCACGAGGGGGGAGGGGGGGTCTCGTTAGACATCACGTGTATTAATTTTATTTATTTTTTGTCAAAAAGCGCTATTTCTGAATCGAAATTTTGAACGACGCGAAAATTGGCGCGATTGACTCGCCCGCCGTTGCTAGGCAACGACTTATTGCAAATACACAAAAACACAAAACGCCATTTTTTAAATCTTTTTTCCAGTCAAAAATTGCCTTTACATAGACTTCCAAAAAATACACGTGATCCAGGGGGGGGGGGGGGGGGTTGGTCCCAAACCTCACCAAATATCACCATGGGGGAGGGGGGGGGGTCAAAACATGAGAAAAACTACCTCACGTGATTAATGGATGGCCCCTTACCTCATTATACCTCATATAAAAACATTACCTCCACAGCTACCCTGCCTGGTACCGTGCGCCATCGACCAGGACCCGTACTTCCGCATGTCGCGCGACGTGGCCGCGCGCCTCAAGTTCCCCAAGACGGCGCTGCTGCACTCCACGTTCCTGCCGGCGCTGCAGGGCGCGCAACACAAGATGTCCGCCAGCGATCCCAACGCCTCCATCTTCCTCAATGACACGCCCAAGCAGATCAAGAGCAAGGTGAGTAATTACCTCCACAGCTGCCACGTCGCCTCAAGTTCCCCAAGACGGCGCTGCTGCACTCCACGTTCCTGCCGGCGCTGCAGGGCGCGCAACACAAGATGTCCGCCAGCGATCCCAACGCCTCCATCTTCCTCAATGACACGCCCAAGCAGATCAAGAGCAAGGTTAGTAATTACCTCCACAGCTGCCACGTCGCCTCAAGTTCCCCAAGACGGCGCTGCTGCACTCCACGTTCCTGCCGGCGCTGCAGGGCGCGCAACACAAGATGTCCGCCAGCGATCCCAACGCCTCCATCTTCCTCAATGACACGCCCAAGCAGATCAAGAGCAAGGTTAGTAATTACCTCCACAGCTGCCACGTCGCCTCAAGTTCCCCAAGACGGCGCTGCTGCACTCCACGTTCCTGCCGGCGCTGCAGGGCGCGCAACACAAGATGTCCGCCAGCGATCCCAACGCCTCCATCTTCCTCAATGACACGCCCAAGCAGATCAAGAGCAAGGTTAGTAATTACCTCCACAGCTGCCACGTCGCCTCAACTTCCCCAAGACGGCGCTGCTGCACTCCACGTTCCTGCCGGCGCTGCAGGGCGCGCAACACAAGATGTCCCCCAGCGATCCCAACGCCTCCATCTTCCTCAATGACACGCCCAAGCAGATCAAGAGCAAGGTTAGTAATTACCTCCACAGCTGCCACGTCGCCTCAAGTTCCCCAAGACGGCGCTGCTGCACTCCACGTTCCTGCCGGCGCTGCAGGGCGCGCAACACAAGATGTCCGCCAGCGATCCCAACGCCTCCATCTTCCTCAATGACACGCCCAAGCAGATCAAGAGCAAGGTTAGTAATACTGTCACAAGATATCACCCTGAACAAACACTTACATAGATACATCGACACTCCCTACGTATAATTGTGTATCTGCAAAATACAAATTTGACAGGACCGTTTTATAGATTTGAAAATGTTGGGAACGTTATAGGCCGGGATCCGTAGTACATGGAAATCAAGTGATTACTAACAAGCTAATTTTTGGTGAGTAGCTTCGTTTCGATGAGACGACCAAAAATATCCTATACCCAAATCTCGATTGTGGTAGCTAACAGAGATATCAAGGATTAAAAAAATCAAGGATGTAAAACCGGGATAACGGACCACGAAATTTGTCGGACAATATGTCCGTTAGATTTTATATATATTAATTAAGTATACAACAAAAAATCAGCTGGTTAGTAATCATAGTAATCATTTGAATTGACCTCGTTTTCGATACATTTTCGAAATGGCGGACTCTTTGATCAAACCATAGGTTTTGTAGGACAAACATGTTTTTATATAATTTAGATAATTATCTTGAGATATAACATATTGTCCTACAAATTTCGTGGTCCGTTATCCCGGTTTTACATCCTTGATTTTTTTAATCCTTGATATCTTTGTTAGCTACCACAATCGAGAGTTGGGTATAGGATATCTTTAGACGTCTCATCGAAACGAAGCTACTCACCAAAAATTTGCTTGTTAGTAATCACTTGATTTCCATGTACTACGGATCCCGGACTATTATGAAGTTGGACAGTGATACGACCAAAAAAATCGTATTTAGAGTGACTTTTTTTATTTTTGCAATTATAATGATGTCACAAATGCTTCAAACGTATAAGTGTGTATCGGGCAGTTACACGAATATAAACGTAGGGAGTATCGACATAATATAGGAGCTACGGACAGTAGTAACACACGTAATCCTGGAATACGAGGGTATATCAGCGCAACGACAACAAATCCTCAAGTACTCGAGTTCACTCCATAAAGCCTGTAATGACCAAAAACGAGGCAATTTGTCAACACCCACGGAAAGATGCAGCATGTAACTATACTTAGATCGGCATCAGATGATGTTAGTATACAGTCAGGCATCTATTATTTCATACAATTATTTAAAAAACAAAGCATTCGATAGTGCATACTATAATTATCTAAAACCATAAGGCTAGACTGTAAATTCAATTTAATTATTTTTTTTCCAGATAAACAAGTTTGCTTTCTCCGGAGGCCAGCCCACAGTCGAAGAGCATAGAGAGAAGGGAGGCAACACTAGTGTTGACATATCATTCAAGTATTTGGAGTTCTTCCTTGAAGACGATGACGCGTTAGCAGATGTAAGTGATTTGTATCATCATTATGTTTTTATTTAAATCTCATTTCGTCCCCTCAATTTGACCATGAAAGTCCTCATGCATATTTTCATTTAAATAAAAAGATATTTTTAATAACCCTTTCAACACATACATTACAAATTTCTTAAATTTATTAATTGACATAGGGAATTATTATTAAAACTTTTTAGTGATTGACTCACTTAAGCTTCTAAATATTAGAAAATGTTATAGACATACAAGATCACAACGTAATCAGTGCTAAACTGAGAAATGAATGAAAAAAAAAATACAGGTAGGTATAGAATAAATACGAGCTCATATCGTATTCCTCGATAGCGTAGTGGTTTAGCGCAGCCAGGGCTAAACTAGAAGGCGTGGAGTCGACTCCCAACTCGAAGACAAAGTTAACGTTGTGATCTTGTAATTTTTTCTATAAGTACCGTTTTCTAATATTATCTTTACATCATTTGAACAGGTAAAGAAGCAGTATGAAAGCGGTGCAATGCTGACGGGTGAACTGAAGAAGCTCGCCATAGACACGATCACGCCTTTCATACAGGAATACCAGAAACGAAGGGCCGACGTCACGGAGGAAGTCCTACAGTCATTCTTCAAGCTCAGGCAGATTCAACTTTAGACGGATTTAACGTTCCTTTAGTAGATAATTTTTTACCTAAATTATTTTACACAGACAAAATAAAATATGACAATCATAATATAAATATGAGGCGTATTGAACGTGCTAGCCTAAAATATTGTTGTCACTTTCTAACCAACTTAAATGTGAAGGACAAACGAATGTATGTTATTGTGACACTTAAACAAATGAAATATGTCAATTCCCTTCGTATGCATAATATAAATAGCGTATCATACTAAAACACTGAATACACATTTAAATACATAACTTGAACACACAAATAACAGTAAATTATACTTACACAAAAAAGTGGACAAGATTATGTATTGTTATTATTTTTATAAATAGGCGATTAAAAAGTATTTACTGCATTTACTTTGACTTACTTGCTTGTTCTCGCATCTTAATAAGTTCATAATTGTCCAAAAACAAGAACTAGTGATAAAAAAAATATAAGATGTACACTATTTTATTACGTGAAACTGGAAAGTGGGAAAAATAAGATCTCTAAAAACTAAAAGTTGTATCATGTCACATTAAGTATGTATTCTTAATCGTATTAAAGATGTGCTTTAAGCATTTGTTTAATTTATTGTTAGTTTTAAGTGTAATGTGATTAAAACATTGTTACACTTTCATAACGTATTTTTAATTAAAATCACATAGTTTTTAGCAGAAACATAGCTTACTATATATGGTAAACTAGCTGACCCGCCTTCGCCGGCTTTATTCCCATGCTTTCTTACCTTTACAGCCTTATTCATAAAAAGCTCTTAATCCACGTCTTAAGCACGACTTAACTAATCAACGAATTAAGCCCTAAGAAGTGTTTAAAAGTTTTGTATTCATAAACCTAACTTAAAAATCACTTAGCTAAACAATACTTAATTTTTTCAGAACTGGTAACTTTTTGGTAGAAATAGTAGAATCTGGCCGTATCATAGATAATGAGGGTAATCTGTGGGCCATTTGCTCAAAAAAAAAACGAAATTTGACAGAACAGTGTCAGCTGTGTTTTGTGATTGTGAATCAAAATATTTATGGAGTTGCAACAAAGTTTGGTTAGCTCGTGTTTTTTGTTCAGTTTTAGACTCGTATCAAACTACTTATTATTTCACAAAATCAAGAAAAAGAACATAAGTTACGTACCTATGCAAATTGTGGAAGAGAAACATAAAAAAGACTTCAAATATTGGAAGAAGAGTTGGAATATTGGGAGAAAAACTAGAAAAAATAATAATAATTGTAATTTATTGAAAATGGTTAGGTACTAATAAATATGTTGCGAGTTAATTCATTGGTGAATTGTGTTTGTTTTCCCTTCATCATCATCTTCACTGTCAGACTCTATAGTTACTGCACTGCAGTACGCAAATATGGTGTGGAAGGATATCCACTGTCTCCTAAAATTTTCTTCCTCTAAATTCACTTTCTTCAAACCTTCTTTTAAGCTGACTCTCACGAAAGATGTGAACATCATGAGTGCTTCACCTCCAACGACATACCACATCACAAATAGATATATTAGGGCCACACACAACCTGCAAAAGGAAATTAAACAAATAACTATGGATAGGTAATAAATATGGATAGGTAAATTGGTAATTTCATAGATTTTCAGATTGAAGACATAATATCAATGCTAGGCAAGTAGTTTCCTAATATCTAGCTCCTGACGTAGGTAGCTACCTAATGGAGAGAAACCATCAAGGAGACCAAGACCCACAAAGGGCTATATTGCAAGACTTACTTCCTGCAATATAGTAAAGTAGAAAACCTTTGTATACAATGAACACTAACCTCATGTCGACCCCAGTGCCTGATCACAGCCATTACTTGAATGTGAACAGGTATGCCGCCACCTTTTGTATCAACCGAGTCGTCTTCTTTAACAATATTTATTATTTTGTTCATGTTCTCCTTAGAAAACCTGCACTTTTTTCTAAATTCCACTTCATCATTTTCCACCATCGGATCTAACCTGGTTTGATAAACTTTAGTACTAGATTGCCAAAATTCGTTTATATCTGCTATATCTTGCTCAAAATTATTTGAATAGTCACCGTAGGTAATCAAAATAATCCAGTTCCATTATAAAATATTGTAAACAAACAAGCAAATCAGCTGTTTATTAGCATCCATTTTCTTGTATAAGGAGTTAGGAGAGGTGTAACACCTCCTTACCTTCAATAGCTGTCAAGTTAAACTACCTATATAGGTTGTTTAATTTGACAACTATTTAAGTACCAGTTTAAACAGTTGATTTGGTTTAAACAACGTTTATGAATACAAAATTACGTTAAGCATTACTTAAAGGCTTACTTAAAATTAAACCGTGTTTATGAATAACGCTGTTAGAACCTTATCTTGGCTACTACGACTATTTTAAAACCATAAGTACCTAAATCGGCCCAGCCGTTCTTATATATGTTATGTTTGCCTTAGAGCACGTGTTTTAAAGCACACATGTTTTTCAAGAAGCAAAATCAGATGTGCGTCGAGATTTGAACCCGGAACGTCGGAATGAAAGTCGAGTGTGCTCCCACTTTACCAACTCTGCTCATTGGACTGAGTGGCGTGTAGTATTATTCAGTTCACCTAAGACATGTTACAAAATGCCACCCACTTCGTACAAACGCACAAAAGGCCACAAAACAAAGGCATACCCTCAGGTGAAAACTAAAATACGTGCCACTTGTGTACACAAAACACTTTGATCCAATATACATGACAATAGGAGAGACTTGGATGACACAGTCCTCACCCGAAGCAGGTTGATGCTACACGAATATGTATTAATAAAATAATTAGATAAATACATCAAGGAATTCAAAACACAACATAGAAAGAAAGTTTGGTTATAAAATACAAAGTTCTTGAAGGAAGTTTATGTGATCACGTGATTGTGGATGAAAATTGTATGAGTCATCAAGTGCGTGGAATTAATATAGAAGACTTGGATTTTTACATAATTCTTCTGGCTATCGGTAAGTTTTCGAATACAAATTTTAAATAATTATATTCTAACGCATTCTTCTAAGAACTTTGGGGATAGAGGATTAGAGGCCTTTCTATCTTTATAAAATAAAAAAATGTAAATGCTTTCACGTGGTCTGTATCTTTTGGAAATGCTTTGTAAAACATGGTTATGCGGAATCTGTCAAATAAACCCCAAAATGCGCATTTATACTCGTAATATTGTAAATAAATATTTGTCCGTTCCAGACCACTCGGTAGAATTAAGGAAAGTGGCGGATTAGGAACGAAACTTGTTGTTGGAAACTTTTTCTCACACAAATTTTTAAGTTGAAGCACCTCTATAAATAAAATAAGACGTACTAACACCTACCTCTTGATTAAAAATATAACCAAGTCCGTAATCTGATTCTAGTGTAGATTTCTATTCCGTCCGAGGTATGTATTTTATAAAGATATTAACGATTTAGCCCATACTCCATAACCCTGACACAAATACACTAAATAATTCCAGATAATGTACCAAAGTTACGAAGAAGAGGCTCCAATACCACTACTAGCAAACTCACAATACACCATTATCAAAGACAGCGATGAGAAAAGGGATTCCGAAGACCGTGTTATCCTGGAAATAGGTAGACCTGATGAAAAGCCGAGAGAGGAGCATACCTTCTCTCATAAGAAGTACGACAAGACGATATCGCATCACAGATCTTATGTGCTCGAGGATTATGAACCTAAGCGGGCTAGTTATAGAGATGACATTGAGCACCAAGAAGGTAAGTAAATTTATGACACGAGTATGGAAAAGTTACGTAAATCCTTGAAGAAACTGTTTAATATGTATTTTATATTTTGTTACCTATCTCTTATTTTCACGCAAATCCACCTGAAAATAAAAGATACCAACATATAAAATACAAGTTACTACTGAAGTTGATAACTAGGTATAGATGATCTAATCTTAAAATGAACTCCCCTCCACAAAACCGTGATAATTTCAACGTGTGAGAGGAAATACGTATTGCATCAGTATACTTGTGTGCGTGCTACAACTTTACTGTAAACATGGACTCATCCGCGCACTGCGTTGTCAATAAGTTGTGCGACCAATCCCGTGTAGGCATTTGTATGGCGGGGAGCGCGCTCTTTGTTTGAGTGACACGTCCGTTCAGTCGCGCGTTCGGCTCATTAATGCCGAAGTTGGCCGACAGATCCAGCCTTTCTCTCATAGTGACACCGTGAAGGCTAGACATCTGGCGTTCGTCGACATCGTTAGTAAAAAAGTACAAAATGTATGGATTTGACATAAACCTATTATCATTATGGTTGGCCACATGTCTATGGGGCCCGTTTGTTTATACGTCATTGAACATCCAATGACAAAGATCAATTTATGTGTGTTGTATCTATACACCTTTTTGCATGTACGTGTAACCGCGGTGGAGGGGAGTTCATTTTAAGATTAGATCATCTATACTTATCTTCCTTTAATGGCTTATAGATTTATGTCATTTATTACCATAAAATCTTAAAGATCACCTGGAAAGTCAATAAATACAAATTAAAGTATACAATAGAAACAAGATTGACTGATTAATATGTTCATGATATGTTGATGTTAATGCCCGTTTGCCCCCAGGTCCACGCTACTACCCCCAGGACTTCCACGACGCGGCGCCCGAGCCGGCAGTGTCCGAGTGCTCGCTGGACTTCTCCGAGAGCCAGGACAAGTTCCAAGACAAATACCTCGAGGACAGCTCGCAGGACGTGCTGCACTGGAAGGAGCGCGCGCTGCAGCTGGAGAAAGGTCGGTTCTCTACTGCACGCACATTATAAGCACCTCTATCTACGTTTCCACTGCTGGGGACACAGGGACATGGACAAGAGAGATCATCATAGCTTGGACGCAGGGACACAGCTGGAGAAAGGTTGGTTCTCTCCTACACGCACATTAGTATAAGCACCTCTATCTACCTACGTTTTTACTGCTGGGACACAGGAACATCGACGAGAGAGATCATCAACACCCCTACTTATATTCCCACTGCACATATTTTTCACGTATAAATAATTCATCATCATCATGTCAGCCGTTGGACGCCCACTGATGGACATAGGCCTCCCTTAATGATTTCCATTTATTGCGGTCGGACGCGACCTGCACCCACCGACCGCTTTCACCAGATCATCTGTTCACCTTGTTGGTGGACGTCCGACGCTGCGGTTGCCGATCCGTGGCCTCCACTCGAGAACCTTTCGGCCCCATCGGCCATCTGTTCTCCGTGGCCTGCCCATTGCCACTTCAAAGAGCTATCCGCATATAAATAATTCATCATAATAAATAAGAAATTACTGTGTACGATTTCTATCGTTATAACGTTATAATATTAGTAGGTATGATTAATTTGAGGCTATTCCTGAGAGCTCAAGCTCAAGCAAAACTATTCTTTTTCAGAATACAAGAAGACTGCGTGTGATCGCGAGAGAACTCGCATGAGAGATATGAACCGCGCCTTCGACCTGCTACGCTCTAAGCTGCCTGTCACCAAACCTTCCAAGAAGAAGCATTCCAAGATAGAGTGCTTGAGGTAGAGTATAAACAAAATTAGTCCTACTAGTCCCATGATTATCGGCCCGCATAAAAAAATCTACATTCGTCCCGAATTGTTGTCTGCATTCGGCCCAAACTATTATTATCTCAGCTTTTCTAAAAGTCAACGGTCTCAATCTCAAACTGCAAAGCGGCGACTCAATCAATCTTCCATTATCTCTCGCCTGAAATACTTTTCATTCCAGGATAGCCATTTGCTACATCCGTCATTTGGAGTACCTTCTAGCTGGAGGGACTACGGACGAGAACCAGTTCGATCTGCATTCTGGCGAGATGAGAAGAAGACATTCCAGATTCTAAATCTCCTTCTTCAGTCTCCATTTCCATAAGACACTAGAAATCAACCAATCAGAGCTTTTCAACGATATATTTGTCAAACTTGATTGGACAAACAAACATAGGTGTTATTTGTCTAATTTTTGTTTTTTATTAAGTTTTTTATGACAGTAAAATTAAATAGGTATCTACTTACCTACTTACCTGAGTAATATATTATTTTGTCCTGTAAGTACTTAAATTTTATAATAAAATGAAAAAAAGTAAAACAAAATACAGTCCAACCACAGTACATTATAATTACTAAGGTCTAACTCATATAAAAAATATAAAATTGCAACATTATATAATATATTATTTTTATAACATTGTACCTACAGGTTTTCATTGAACGCAAACAACACACCTAACATTTTACTTGCGAGTAGAAAAAATATACCTATTTCAAATAATTAACTTATTAGTTTTAGTAGATTTTTACTTTTCCCTATTTAATTGTTCAAAAGATGATTTAATTATAATTTATTAGAAGATAATCAAAGGTAATGCTCTGTTCCTAAGAAACTTCTATATTTCCCATTTTTAACCGAACTAATCGTATTTTTGTTCACTGATTACTCAAAAACGCCTGGGCAGATTTGCATCATTTTCTTTTTGGTTGATACATCCCAGGTGGTCCTATAGTTATCAGGGCATGATCTGATTATGGTATCCTTGAGAAATTGGAATTCTTATAATTTTATAGGCACTTTGAAGTCATTTTTTTTTGTAAAAATATTACTAGTCATAACTATGAATGTTTATTAAACTTTACCAACTAATAATACGGTTATAATATTTAAATAACAAAAATGTGTTACGATTTTCTTTTGATTTTTCTCTCAATATCATCTTGGAGCCGTTTTTTCTCCAATGCGTTTAGATAATCCATGTAGGCGCATTTTATAATTATTGGGACTTTTACTACACCTAAAACAAACGTAATACAGATTCACCAATATCATATTATTAGTAGTATGACGTGCACTGCTGCACATAGGCCTTATTAACTTAGTTATTTTGGTTACAATTTGTCTGGACCCGTGTACCACATTTAACAAAATTATTAGTCCATCTTGTTGGTTGGTGGACGTTCAACGTTGCGAGATTTTCTTAATACTATTTTGTACACTTCGCTTTAAAAATGCAGTCTCTTTTATTTAGTAAGACCTTATAATAATACCTTATCGTTATCATAAAAACACGAATGATCTCTCGGACATGATGGGCCTACCCAACTGAGTCCAATAATAAGACTAAGAACTCACAGAAAAAAAAAATCTTAGATTTATAGGGTTTGGTGCACTCACAACGTTTCAACTGCAAATAAAGGAGTCATCATCGGGAAGATGAACACTGAGATGAGTATAAAAGCAGTACTTACCAGCCATACAAGTGGTGACAAAGTGTTTGTATATTCGATATAGCGGAGTAATAATGCTTTCGGGGTTTTCTTTTTTCTGAAATATAAATTTTTAGTATTAAATCAATTAATCAAAATCACTTTATTGTACACAATAAAGTAATATTAGTTCAAACATTAAACTAAAATAAAATTACAGTACAATGGGCGACCTTATCGCTGAAGAGCGATCTCTTCCAGGCAACCTTTGAATTAATAGAGAAGATATGACATATTAAAATTGAGGCATCGGTAGGGAGAGTCAGAAGATTTAAATTTATTTTAATAGATTTATTACTGGATATAAGCCCGAGCATCAGATCTCAGGTTAAAGCTAACGTTATTTTTATGTAAACCATCATACTTTAAATTTTAATTAATAAAAATAGACCGTCAACTCCTTAAACCTGTAAAGAGCAAGTCGCAAAAGTTGCTGTGATAAAAAGCTAAGCGCTATTTTTTAAACTAAAACTAGGTAACTTAAACTTTTGAGTAATTGTACACAATTACACGAAACTTTCAGATCTCTGTGATTTAGCTAAAGTACCTTGTGTTTAAAATTTAACTTTGAAGACATAAAACAACACGAGTTTGATACCTAAAATGTAGGTTGTTACTTTGAATATTTTTTTTGTCCGTTGTATAAATGTACTTTTCTTTTCATTTAAGTGTTGTGTGTGCTAGCTAGCCTAATAGGGGCACATAATTTCATAATATTTAGTCCTCATTTATAAATCAATTGTATTTTTTAGTCATATGTGGTGGCTGTTCCTAAATAAATAATATATATAAGTTTTTGGGAGTTAGAGAGAAGATGTCTTCGCTCGTTCTTTCGCATAAATAAAAATAGATGGACTAAGCAAAAGAAAACCGTAGTCGGAACAATTGCAAAATAATTAATCCTTGTAACGTAACATTGTCACCAGCGTGACCCTATTATACCAGGCTGTTATCAACGCGTAGGAGGCTTCCGGTCAATATTACGTTTCACAATGATAGTATCGTTTCATGTTTGTGCTGTCAATGTTGCCATATCCAATTCGATAGGTTCCTATTTAAATGTAACAAAATGTTACAAAGTTTCTTACATAATTATATTGATAGTTAGATAGAACCTGTTTAAAGATCAAAAGGAACTGAAGGACCCAATTTTATAGTTACAAAATGTGTAGGTATTATTTTCAAGAAACGAATTTATCATTAAAAAATTATGCGTTAAAACAATCAAAACTTGTACCTAATTTTCATAATATAATTGGATGAGTAATAATAATTCGAGTGACGAAGAAGAAGAATAGAATCGAAGCTAATTCACAGATTTATCTTCACCCCTATTTATGTTCCCACTGCTGGGACGAAGGACTTCTCTCTTGACGAGAAAGATAAGACCTTAATTCATCACGCCAGACAAGTGCGAGTTGGTGAATGACACAAACATGTCCTTCAAACTTTTCAAAGCTCTCAGAACATGCTGGTTTCCTCGCGATGTTTGCTTTCACCGTTAGAGAATTAGAAGAATTACCGAATTTACAGATTAGGTACTAGTAATATCAAGCTTGATTTCCCATAAATCTTGTAAATACTATTTAAGAGGCCTATTACGTGAAATCGCGAAATTGTTCGGTTTTCTCGTCCTAATTCTATGGTTTGCGTTAGTTGTTTGATATTACAATTACATCTTTATAATAGTTCGTTTTCTCCTCTACAAAAGTAGTAAGAAACATTTTAGATAACTTGTTTATATATTGAGTAATAATCATTCTCCGGATACATGTTTCGTAAAAAACGCTCGAAGACCTGTTTTCTCAGCTCTAATTTGTAGATTCTAATGAATATGGGCGATCAAACTATTTTTTATTATGTTACGTATATCCTATTCTTCATTTAGAGTAGAGTACATTTTCGTTAAATGCTTTTATTCTAAAGATATACCGAATTTAATATCGACCGAAAATGCTTCGAAACAAACCTCAATAACTCCGAAGTTCTAAATCAATGGGACGTCATATTTATATCAAAATATTTATCAACATTTGCTTAAACTATGATATTAATTTTAATTTGTAGAACGGTTTTGGTAATTTTTTATGAATAAAATAAAACTACCATAATTTAGTAGTTTTTTCATTCAGCCGGCTTTTTCCATTTAGTACCGCGCGAGCGCTTGTCGAGGTCGGACCTATGTCGGTTGTTCTTGAATAAAATATAGAAATATTTCGTAAAATGTCAGTGTGTGGGACTGTCAATTGCTGTAAAAACGCTGTTAGTGTGCGTGTATGTGTTATTGCGATACTACGACCGACATAAGTTGATCCGTTGATAACGATCAATTGTTATTTTTATTGATAACGGTCAATTGTTGTTGTTGCTGGCCTAAGAATTGTACCAAATGTTGCTGGCCTAAGAATTGTACCACATCATTGTCATCTTGTTTTACCTTATTTATTTGGAGGTTATGCTGTAGGATGTGGATTGCATATCTAAAGTTATCTATCCTAATTAAAAAACAACAAGGCAACTTTTTTTGGTGAAACCGTCCAACGACTAAATGTAATTATGCCTATGATTTTTTTAGATTATGACTAACTTGCCGACCCGCCGACAGCTGCGCTTGCGTTTTTACGTTATTTACTAGTTTATGTTTTATAGCCTTTTTCGATCATTTTACTATCCAATACTGAAATCATATTTTAAATCGGACCCGCGGTTCCTGAGTAGCACGTTCAAACAAATAAACAAGCAATCTCCTCAGCTTGATAATTGTAGTATAGATTTCCATAATATTTATTACAAAGAAAATATTCCGTAATTTTTTGTTCTTATTTTTACCGAGTATCCAATATGTAAACAATAAATAATGTACCTTTCTAATAAATATATTATTTATTGTAAACATTAAATAATTGTACCTTTCTAATAAATACAGGCCGTCCCAAAGTTATGGGCCATGGAGGGGAAGTACCTTAAATATCGTAGATAGTGAATTTTGCTCAAAGAAGACTTCATTTTATTTTTAAAAGTTAGTAATTCTGGATTCATAGATTTTCTAAAAATTACTTGCTTTGTCTGGGAATCGAACCGACTTACATGTAGAAAAAAAAACTCTATTTTTATGATACCAATCGAAAGAATAGCTAAAAAATAATAACTCTGCTTAAGTAACATAGTATTTTAAAAGAAAGGAACAACGTGAAATTAATTATTTTAATCAAATAAAAAACATGAAACATTTTTTTTGTAAATTAATTAATTAAATTACTTACTTTTTTTTAAATAAAATGAAGTCTTCTTTGAGCAAAATTCACTATCAACGATATATATGGTACTTCCCCTTCATGGCCCATAATTTTGGAACGCCCTGTATATAAAATAACACCCCTATTCACGTTCCCACTGCTGGGATAGGGACTTCTCTCTTGACGAGATAGATTAGGCCTTAATTCACCACGCTGGCCAAGTGCGGGTTGGTTTTTTTTTTAATATATAAATGAAATATTTTCAAATAAGTTCGTAATAAAATAAAAATAAATAGTTTATCAAAATAAAAATATAATGGGAATTATTCAAGATGACATATGTAGATAAATGGATATTCTACATCTGTGTATGACATATGTAGATAAATGGATACCAATAAATATAAAAATAAATATAAAGTTCGAAACTACAAAAATAATACCTAAACATAATTAAAACCTTCATTAACGAAACTTTTATTTATTCAAACACAAATATACCATCTAACAAAACAAGCAACTTAAATATAGGTAATATAATTTATTTGTTTTGTTATAATTAGAATTTGTATTTAGTCCGTTCAATTTAGACTTTCGAACTTACATAAAGTCCCAACATTCGACAAAAAAAAAACATTTAATTACAAACCTACACACCAAATTTCAGAAGAATCGGTTTAAAAATGAGCCCATAAGATGAGATGAATGAGGACATTTAACTTCAATAAGACTATTTTCAGTTTTATTCTTATATATATAATTATTAATCATGAATGTTTTAATTTAAAATTATGTACCTACTTAATTGATTTCAAATAATCAATCAGATTTAAAATAAATATTGATATTATTAAGATAAAACATAATTGATTCAAATATTGAAATAAAAATATCCACCATTTTGAATTTAGGAAAATATATAAACTCCTATCAATTAAATAAAAACATTAATATAATAATTATTTCGGAATGAAACTGAAAAAAAATCCACTCAATAAAATGGAATTTATTCGATGCCATTTTCTACAGATCTAAAATAATTATTAGTATATTTGTATGTTTTAGATCGACGAAGTATCAAGATCATTTAGTATTTTTCATAGAATTCGCGTGACGCGCCGGTCACGTGGTGCATAAAATATCCAATTTCGCAAAACTTCGTAACGTCACAAGGCTCTTATTAACCCTAATCTAGGGTAATTAGCAATACTGAGCATAAAAATCGGCACAAATAGTAAAGACATTATTATCCTTATTTCCGTCAAAAGCATGCAAATGAGGCCATCAGAGCGAGACAGCGAATAAATAGCTATTCTGATTGGTGCTCCCATTCAGGCGACTTTGGCCTTTATTTGGTACCTATAGGAAATAATTCTGATAACATGGTACCTACCTATTTAATATAGCATTAATTGCGATTCGACTTTATTTGTGTATCAAGAATTGTTTAATACTAAAAAAAAAGCCTTTACCTTCCAGTAATTTTAGCTTAATATTAGGAATAGGCATACACCTACATACACTTAGCAGATTAATCTAAAACGATCTTTAAAAAAAAAATAACTTTTTATGTTATGTTAAAAGTTATTAGGTAGGTAGGTAGTAATAACTAATTAACCGCAAGTTTAGAGCAAAACGTTCTAAAACAATGTAGCTGTATTATTTTTGTTTAGGGGTTGTGTTTGTGTTGCTATTACATATAGCGATTGAACTTAGTTTTAGTGAAACCCATTAAAGAAAATGCCCCTCATATACCTTGGATTTCGAGTCCCCATAAATTGAAGCTTATTAAATTGAATTCTAAATAATGACAAGTTTATCGGATATGAGCTCAATAGTAAATATGAGATAACACAACATAATGAAGCATAGAAAGACAGAGAGGATCGATTCACTTATTGAATTAGTTTGTCTCTCTGTCTATAGAAGAAAGGAATGGACGAACGCGCTAGGAACGCGTCCCTCGTATGCGAGAAACGTTCACCTACCAGGCACACATAACAACCTGAGAGACCTTCAAGAATTCACCGTAACAGACACAACATAGACAGTTCACAGCGCATGTCCACAGGCCGACGCTCCTCGCGCACTTAACGCCATTGTCCCGTAGCCGTGGCACAAAAACACTAGGCTAGCATAACTACTGCGCAGGTCTAAACAGATTCAGCACACTTCCTTATACACTTACGTGGCTGACAATTCCAATAGGCGGATAGCCTTCTATGCGAGTGGACGCTTCGCTAACTGAGACATTGCCCGATTTTAAATGCCTCGCGAATCTTGGATTTCAGACTCTACAACACCAGGGTAGCATAAACGATTAGAAATAATATTGTACGTTAGAGCTTCTTGGCCTAGCTAGGTGATCTAGAACTAGAGTGCCTAAAAAGTCCCAGTTGTCACTGACCCCGTATATCTAACTTAATTTTTTGACTAAATCATGCGACTCTACCTGCTCCAAAAATGACGAAAGGTCCATTCGAAAGAATTGCATGTTTATAATGTTTTTAATTATTCCTTGAATCAGGCATTTACCTAATTAACCTAGATAAAAAAACTACTAGCGAACAGAGATAAAGGACAATTATTTATATTTTCATTGTATCTCCATTGATTACGATCAGGTACTAGGTAAATAATGGTCCCACTTCGTCACTCACACGAGTGGTTAATTTAAAAAAATCCTAAAATGTATTATTATGTACGCTAGTTTTATTTCTCAAATAATTGAACATACTTTATTAAACTTACAGTACTTGCTTGGCTAAAAAGCAGAGTTTTTTTAATTCATGCAGCTTCCATTGAATTAATACAGTTTCCAAGACGGGGCTTGATATGGACCCACAACATATAATTTTAAGAACTAATGTACCACAAGACTTATTAATAAATGAAATACATACTTCGGAAAGTAACTCATTTCAAAGAGAGGTTAGCAAGCGATGAAAAAAGTTATCGATATTCATTGGACAACATACACGACTACCGATACCGACAAAATGCCGCCCGGAATACGAACCCCGTTAGTCGACTAGTGACGTACGCTACTATTTCTACCAGGAATACATGACTTCAATACAGGTAGTCTACACTCACATGTAAAGGACTTGCGTCCGTATTATCAACAGTCAACACAAAGCGAAGCCAGATTCTAAACCTACCGTTCGATTTTCGAACGTGTTATTCTCCATAATAATGATTAATTTAGTTAGAGGTTGTATTGAAAGATACTCACAATAACGTTACCACATTTATCGAAAACCGGCGGACGTCTCGTGTTGATGCTTCTTATGTACTCTGACCATCGGCGAAGGCATTCCGTGACTTGTTGCTGGTTGCCCCAAACGCCCTGAGTGTACGTGAAGTAGACAGCACCTACCAGGATGCCAGCCTGCGGAAGGGTTATGCAAAACAGTTGAAGATACTAATGGTTGTGAAATGTTGAGGAGGTTGATTTTGAGATTATTTCAAACAATTTGCGTAGTTTTAGATTACGCAAATCTAAGAATAAAAGTATCGAATATTCATTTCACTTTGGCCAATACTTTGTAGGTACACATTATTGTATTAAAATAATATGATGTGATCTTTTTAAATTGAATTTAATAACAAAGCGTATCTTACTTTGACAGCATACATGAGTCTTCCATGTGCATAATGTGGAAGCCTCGTTATGACCGGCCTGCTTTTACTAAGCTTAAACTGCTCTTTGGTGCAGACTCTGATACACGTTGGTTTAACGAGATATTCTGAAACAATAAAATGGATAGGTATTTATTTATTTTAATTTAATTAAAATGATTGACTCCGTTACTCAGTTTTCTAAACTTTTGCGGAGTCATCTCACAAAATTATGTACTCGAACCATTGTTTTATGTTGTCAATTTTTTGAATTAAACTTTACTTATTTGGAAAACCAACGTCTAAAACATCATAAAAATAAACCTAAAACCAAATATAATAGATATGGGTAAATTATAATCATGATTATAATCATTATATAGCAATGATAATCTGCAAGGTTTTGTTTGCCCTTAAATAAATGGGGTGTGCTCGCGACCATCAAAGTTGAATAATCTCACTCGAACCAAACTACTAGGCGTCTAGGAATCCAAAGAGGTGAACGTAATTTCTCAATTAATCAGAGACCTAACATAGCTAGAGCCGTCTCCGGCGGGATGGCGTACGAACGTGTGTGCCTTGCCACCATTCGCGGCGTATCGGCCATCAATGTTGAATAATCTGATCGGAAAACACTAGGCATGCATAACGTACAGACGGTGTTCAAAACGCTTAGATTTTAATCGTTTAACAATAATTTACAATTTAGAATCGGCATGACTTACAAACGTAATAATTACAATTATGTCTCTTAGAAAAATATTTATGTAACTCGATAATCACAAAAATCCTTGCATGTTTTTTGCCCCATTCGTATTATTAATGTTAGAATTTAGGTCAGATTGACGTTTACAGCATTATCGATCTATAGAGCTTGGATAGAGCTACTACAATTTCTTCTATGTTCTATTCTCCAAGTTCAACAGTTATATGACTGATTTTATAATCAATTAATGTTGATATATCATAACGTCGTAATTGACAGATGTACCTATTGTAATAAATTGATGTCAAACAATATCAGTCGACAGGATATGACCATCACACAATATCGCGTAGGCATTGACTGACCTTTAACAAGTTTTAATCAGACTACTAGACCAGCTATTATATCTGCGAATAAGTTTTATTATAGTTATTCTTTGAATGTGCTAAAATGATAATAATGATGATTTTAATATTATAATAAAAGAAAGGAGTTTGTTTGATACCGTAAATCAAGAGGTTCGTTTAGTGATCCGTACCTAGGAATTTTAAAATTATTTTAGGCTCTATAGCCCAAATAGTAAAGAAATCTACTTAAAAAATTAAGAGGCTTTAAGAATAAAGCTTTTTTTTAATAATTATTGTATTTTAAGTATTATATCTAAGGAGTTAATTGTTAATCGAAATCAATTATAATTTCTTACTATTTTACGTTAATTTAATGGAATCGTTTACACCTTCTGGTATCCTAGTAAGTTTTCTAGGAGGCATTACATAATTGTGTAATATCTACCAGGACGTTAGAAAATTCAAGGAGGTTGTAATGTAGGACAATGTTACATTACTCATTCATGGATGCGGTTGAATTACTTTATTTAAACAATTCATTCAAGTCCGTTCAAAGTATTGCGTTTCAAATGGGATTTTTCCGATAGTAGCTTTGTGTCCTTGTTAAATGGTACCTTCGTGGCTTAGATAAGAACATCCTTTCGCTTACCCAACCATTATGAAATTGATTAGCCAAATTCAGATTACATGGTTGATTATTTAAATACCAAAATTATAAAAAATTTGTTGGTTGACATCGAACAACTTAGTTCCTATATTAAATTAACAAATTTAATTTAATATACTTACATAAACAGTAATTACATTATTTTAGTACTTTACACAAACATATAATTCCATGTAATGACAGTTTATTTGACGTCGCCACGAAAATCGTTGTTTCTTTGCAAAATTTATGTTTTGATTACTATTTGTTACTATTTGTTTGTTTTTTTTCCCATACCAATTTCTAATAATGTATGTTTTGACTTTAAAATTACGGGTATAAAGAAATTAGTTTATTTATTATACTAGTTGACCCGCCCGCGGCATCGCCCGCTCTATTCCCATATGTTTCACCTTTTATTAAACTTTCCCTAGACTAATTACGCAGTTTTCAAAACCAATATCAGCAAAATCGGCCCAGTCGTTCTCGAGTTTTAGCGAGCCTAACAAACAGCGATTCATTGTTAAGGGATACAGATTAGCAGACCAATAAAAATAAATAAATACTTACAACATTTTTGGTATTTAAAAAACATAAGAAAAGTCCACGTGGAAAATGTTTACAATAAAACGTTATCTACCAGGCCAGCATAAAACCGAAGACGTTTACCGCGTTATGTAAATTCCACACTCACATGCTAGTTTGCATTGTATAAAAGAATAAGTCACTGACTCGTTTATTGGCCACGTTTACACCGTTACCCTATATGACTCCAAATCCAAATCCTACTAATTTCATAAATGCAAAAGTTTGTAATAATGTACTGAAAACTCCTATAGCTCATTCTCAAATCTTGTGCTATTTTTAATCTTTAATTACACATAAATTTGGAGGCGGTTTTTGAAACCACAACCTTCGGAATGAAAGTCAAGGATTCTACCACTTGGCCAACACGTCTTTTCTTATTAGGATTAGGATTTATAATACCTACTTAGTACTGTAAAGGTAAAGGATTACCTTTTTAATGTCCGCGCTGCTTACCTTAGGAAATCTAGGTTCAATATTCAAAATAATTTTAAAATCTATACCTAAACACGGCGGGCTAGCGATTATTCATAAGCAGGCAGGTGACCTGCTTTCGGTGTAACTCGACCAGGTCTGAAATAGCACTCACTATGCAAGATTTCATTGCGCTGTAGGCTGTTTGTATATTGTAGTGATTCATCATTGGTCATCAACATCAAAGACCGTAATGTCGGCTTATAAGAAAAACATGTTTAGGCTTTCATGTTTTTAGGAAGACCTTGAAAATTAAAATTATGTTTATGAAATAACATAGACTTAGGTGCGCTATTTTCATCTGCAAGACATAATAATTAATCTTTAACAAAATAAAACTGACTTCAAACTGCCTCTATAAAATTTTAAGAATTCCACCATTTTGGACCACCTGGTACGTATACTTTATCAAACAAAAAAGAGTTTTGCAAATCAGTTCAGGCGTCTTTGAGTAATCGGTGATCATACATAAAATATAAAAAATATATTCACACGAATTGAACACCTCTTTCTTTTTTAAGTCGGTTAAAACGGCAAAATCATTCAAGTGGGCTCGTATATTTTGGACTTATTTTGCAAAATAACAGTATCCTTCCCAAAATCGTCAAAATCGATTTGGCTAATTATAATCTGGATATAATTCGTAGAAGTCTAGGGATGGTTTAATTAAAAGGTTAAAAAAAAACGAAAAATTATAGCGGGTGAATTCGCGGGCGATAGTTTGTAACAAATAAAAAAAACTGAGCATAATTCTTAATATTAGGAATAGGTTCAAAGATCCGTTATATCACCTGTGAGAAATGTTTAGAATTCCTAACATTCTAGCGCTGCAAATCATTAGGTAGTCTGTTTAGTTGAACTATTCTAGGTTTACGTAGGCAGGTAGCGAAACTACAGGCGATAGAACCCAGGCCACTTCAGAATATGCAGCAGCTAATACAATGAAATCATACAGTTTCACTCACTCATAAACAAATAATAAAAAATATATAAAAATCAATCCCACTTTCGCTGTAAATTTGTAATTAAGAACGGCCGGGCTGATTTAGGTGTTTTTGCTTTCAAAATAGTCGTAATAGCCCAGAGTAGGTTTAAAAAGTGAGAAAACATGGGAATAAAGCAGGCAAAGCTGTGAGCGAGCCATCTAGTATTAATATAAAATAAATATAACGTTTGGATCTTTTTTACTCTTTCACGCAAAAACGGAAACTTCACAATTATGTAGCTTAATTATAAGAATCAGAATATATAATAACGTACCTAACACACAAGATTATTATGCATCTTTGGTTCCAATACATGTTAGTAATGCCAATCAATAACGACATACATTTACGTATTTTTGCAAGGCTGTTCATTGTAACTTATTTATGGCGGTTGACTGTACTCTACATACTTAAAGCGGGTGATAGACGAGCAAGTTCGCGAACTTGTGACTCGACGAGCTTTTTCGATGGTATGTCACCGTAATACGCGTACTTTACCATAAGCACACCATTCGTTCCCAAACTTACTCGCGCGTCTATCAGCCACCTACTTGTACTGTCGTTTGCTATTTACCCGACAGACACGCTTTACAAACATTCATACTTTCCCTTAGCGTTGCAGTGAGAGCAGTTAGTACATCCCGTTGGATGTGGGCCGGGTAAATACTAGCTCTGTGAGCTTTAGCGCCGGGTAAACACGTGAAAACAGAAGCTGTCCGACTGACGAAGCTTTTTAGCAAAAAACACGGTTATAGCTTTTATTTATGGGCTTTTATCCGATGCGCTCCAGATAGGTTGTTATTTTTATATGGATTTGTTATAAATTCGACGATCCGATCTGATGGTATGATTTATGCTATAAAGTATATTTTCTTCTCAGTTTCTATGTGTACAAAAATATCAATCATCTGCACTTGAATGAAAATGTAAAATATAAAAATCAATGCCACTTTTCGTTGTAATTCATGAAACTGCAGGGCCTATTTAGGTGCTTTTGATTTTATAATTGTCGAAATACAAAAAAAATGTGTAGAAAACATGGGAATAGAGCGGGCGAAGCCATGGGCGGGTCAGCTAGTTACTTACATATAGGTATGAGGCAAAAGTTCCTAGGGAGCTAATCAAGCTTTTAAACCAAGCTGTTCTTGAATTATTTTTGCTCAGATAAAATTGACAGGCGAACCACTCAACTCCCGCAGAAAATGTACAACAGCTGCTAGTAAATAACAAAAATGACGAAGGTGCAAGGTGGTGCCTGTGATCATAATGCGTTTTACCATAAATGTAAATGGCTAGGTAGATAATCTTAGTTTTAATATGCAAGTATTAACTGTTATAATATAACAATAGGAGCTGTGAATTTGGTTAAATCAATCAATAAAAATTACTTAATGCTAGAGCAAGCTTTAAGTTGCGTCAGCATGAATACTGAAGACTGAAGACCTATCTATAGACACATGTAGTTTTCTGTATACAGTTCTTTTGGATACCTTCAGCTCTAGGACACACGATTTTTTCCACTGGACTACATTTGTTATACATCTGCATATCAGGATTGGGTCGCTTGACATGCTTGGCGAGGTTGATGGTGCGGCAAACGTCACACGGGCGTTCAGTATTCACTTTCTCACACATTTTGGAGGATACAAGGGATTTCGGGATAAAACTGCTAATTTGGAGGACACTTATGAAGTTTTTACTGAACTGACAAAATTTTATTGACAGATTGGATTCAGAAGCAGAAACATTTGGCGAAACATTTGTGCTCTTTGTGAAAAGTCTAACGAAAGAGGTTGAAAGGATAATAAAATACGTATTGTGATTATTGTATATGGCCCAATCTCTGTTTGTGTTGTGTTTGTGTTTTCGTGATCTAAAAATGAATCCTCGTAAGTCCTCATCGTTTCACTTTAAGTCTTTGCCTACAGTTTTTGTCGGATTGGTCGAGTACAGATTAATTAGGAAATAATTGTACCAACTCGACTAAATTTTTGGTGTGTTCAGATAATACCTCCATGGTTCAGACAACTAAATTACTCGGTACTCGATTAAAATCGACCAATCCGAACTAGGTAAAAGGGACAAGCACAGCCCAATAAGTGCCCTACTCTTTTTTTTGCTTTGGGTTTTTAGTGAATAGAATTACTCATTAGGATAGTCGGTTAAATAGTTTCAAAGTATGTAATTGTTGTCTCACCAACAGCGTTCGTGTGCGGATGCGCTAGTGATACGCCCACGCGCGTACGTCCGCTCGATTGCCGCGCTTCCGCGATTTATACATCATAGATAATGTGTTGCGAAATTCCCAAAATTCGCCGGCTCTATGGTTTTGGCTCAGCACGGATATGGAAGTTGTGGGAGGTCAATCCGTTGATAAGCTTTGAATTGTGCTCTGATAAATTAGGTTCTATTGAGGAAACCCGTGACCACGTGTCTATTTCTCACGTGGTTACGGGTTTCCTCAAATGTTCAAATTCTATACCGTATAGAATATATTTGAATTAGAAACGGGTAACATCATCGTCATATCAACCATCGGACGTCCACTGCTGGACATTATACCTCCCTTAAACATCTCCGGTTGTTTCGGTCGGATGCAGCTAGCATCCACCGTGTACATCTGACGCTGCGTTTGCCGATCCGTGCGCTTCACTCGAGAACTTTTTGGGCCCCATCGGCCATTTTTCTTCTGGCTAAATGACCTGCTCATTGCCACTTCAAAGAGTTAATCCGCTGGGCTATGTCGGTGACCCGCGTTCTCATACGGGTAACACATAACGTGAATTAAATGTTTTTGAGTTTTTCCATATTTCATCAACATTAGAATCATGGTAAGTATACACCTATGTTACCCGTATCATGTAATATATTGTTAAAAACTATGATAGTTTAAAAAGTTATAGTACTTACTAGCTTCCGCCCGCGGCTTCGTGCGCGCGTGGAAATAAAAAGTAGCCTATGTTCTGTCTCAGGGTCTAAAGATTGTCTGTACAAAATTTCATCTAAATCGGTTGAGAAGTTCAAGCGGGAAAGCGTAACAGACAGACAGACAGAGTTACTTTCGGTTCTTATAATTATAATTTATTATGTGACTAAGGTGTAGGTACTAGGTACATGTGTTTCCAAAAGTTGAAATACATGAATATGAACATCGTTATAAGAACCAATAGATACCATAGGTAATCTTCATCTTGGGTATCCAATTGATGGATCGAGTCCGAAACACAGAATCTCGTTATACATAATATACATGTATGTAAGAATCTGTGTGAGAAAATAAATGAGATTTTTATATAACATCAGTGAATCTTGCAAAAGATATTGGATACCTACAGCTTTCTTGGATCTACTATTAATTGGTTCTAATAATAGAATAACACGGTTTAACTATTATCCCACCACTATAAACCATATAAAAAACGTAAAAAGTTAGTTTGAAAATCTAGCAAATTCTGGAAAATATTTCGTCATCCTGAAATATTGAAATTCAAAAAATTTGACGAGTCATACTTGTACACTGAAATAGTATATAATATAGAATGTATTTATTGTCATACAAGTATTTTCTTGTATGACAATAAATGATCTATCTATCTAATAAAATGAGATGATCTATTCATGTGAATCAAGTTTACAGAGTTGACTTAATAGTAAACTGTTAAACTGTTGCCAACCTCGCCAATCCGCCACAGAAGCCTTAAAGTTAAAAATGAAACAGGATTAGTCAGAATCTCCCAGATCCATTGAACATCCATGAATGAGAGTGGTGGGGGTTGTCGGGTAGATCATTCGATTCCCGGCTGCGTCCACGCATCCAGTCGTCTGTGGCTCACTCTGGCGCGCACGCGCAAACCGCGGTACCGGAAGTTTCAAACTTCGAACTTTTTCAAATATCGAACTTTTGAGTGACCGGACCTTTTGGACTTTGGCTGTGGTTGTTCAGTGTTCCTGGAACTTAAAGTTTTGGGCATGCTGCAATAATTATGACGTCGTTTACACTAAGGTAAGATTATAAAATATTGGATATTTTATTCAAGTTAATAATTTAGAGTTTATGAGCAGCCGCAATTATTCCAGGGAATTTAAATAAGTTTATAAGGTAGGTACAGTAAGTAACCTCACTTCTTTCCACATTTATTTTATAATATAGATTTCAGGAGAAGCTTATTATCTTAGATTTATTAATTTGACCTTATAAGCTGCCTCCCTCTTGGCTAATCTCTACACTATATTATATTAATTGTTATTTCAGTGGTAACTATTTGTTTTCCTACAATTTTACGGAAAGCTATAAATTCTTATTAGTACCTTGCTTGTTAGCGTTAGAAGCTTAGAAGCATTAAATCCTAGCTATAATTTGTACCTGTCTAGCGCGATAGATTGCAGACTCCAATCTTCCAGGCGTTTCGTTTCCCAGAGTTGAACCTTTGAGCTGGATAATAAATAGGTGTCGGAAACTCCTGCTATAGATAAAATGTTGTCTTTGGTAGAGGTTCGAAATTTTAAAAATATAAAGAAGATATCATAAGATAGATCAGTAAAAACAACATATAAATTTAATTTTGTCGTTTTTCGGCCCATTTAGTTTATTTTTACTTTCATCAGTAGAGAGTATTTTAATCATACATGTTATTTAAATAACAATGCTAAATTAGAGGCATATTTTTTAAAGATCGCACAAATTCCGTGAAAAACTAAAAAAAATTAAACGTGCTCAGAAACATTCTGGTTTTGTCAAAGTACCCACGCGTTAGTATATCTCAGATTCTCAAGTCAAGTCGTATAAATTTATATGGACATGAAAAATAGTCCCTTTCCTTTGTAGAAAGCTTTTTGAATAGAAGTTTAACTTTGTGCTGGGTGCCCGACTAGATAGTAGGTATGAGGCTGTTTTGTCTTGCTGTTATGAGGTCTAGAAGAATTGCGATTTTGGCTATTGAATAAAACGATATCTTTAAATTTATACTAACCTACTTTAGATAATATTTTCTTTCTGTAAACTACTTTTGTGTCAAATATTTGCTTAAATCTTTAAAGGTTGCTAGTGATAAAATATTATTTATTATTTATTATCTTTTTTTAAGACTTTTTTTAAATCTTTAAAAGTAATCCAAAAATTTAATAAATTTTAACAGCTTAAAACCCTTGTAAATTTCTTTTAAGTTGTTTATGCAATTAAAATTAGAATATTTTTTTTCAACAAAAATATACGAACACAATATAGTTACTAAAGAACATAATAGGTAATTATTTTTGTGAGGCTCTATAAAGCAAAAACCTGAACTTATAATAACACCGTCTTGTAATCTCTTAAATTATCAACGGCATTAAAAAGCAAGGAGGTGTCATTGCACTCATACTCGACAAAAAAACCATCGCCTTCAGTTTCGGTAAACTGCAATTCGGCGCCAAAAGGCGGGCTGTGGTTGCGTCTGCGCCGATCAAAACGCACCAGATTGGTGCATGTCAGATTCGCAAGTCCTGGGGAGATTTAGGGTTGCCACCTTAACAACCCTTAATACGCATTTAGTATCGGTAATCTAATAGTTACTTATTTTAAATTTATTGTTGACATGTCAATTAGAGAAGACCTAGGTATCTATAATCTGTGTATATCTATTTTAATTGTAGTTTTACCTTCAAACAGCACAAACACACATAAATAAATAGCTTTCATTTAAGTTACTCTTAACTTTTATAGAATAACGAAAAACAGTCAGTGGATGGCTCAATAACAATGTTTAAAAATATTTCCTTAAAAATACCATTCTCTGTCCTATCCTCCCAGTTACTTTAAACAAACTCAGTAGCTTGACATAATAAGAAAACGTAAACAAGACATTAAGTTCATCTTAAAGTAAAAATAAACAGTCCCTCTATAAACATAATAAGCACGTAGAGACAGCCCTGATTCACTGTAGATCCTTAAAGCAACTCGATCTGTAAAACTCTGGACGACGAAAAAAAACCTACTATTGTTCCTTTTATCCGAAGAAATTCTCTGTCGCTTCATGCATAAATTCATTGGCAGTATAATTAAAAGCGTTTTAGATAATACTTTAAGCGAGGTTAAGTCTTAGCCCATTGTTATAGAGCTTTTATTTGTGTTATTTGTTATATTCGCAAACAGTAGTCGCTTTCGTTTGTTTTGCTTCGGGTTTGCTATACTTTGATCTTTTCTTTTGACACTTGAAAACGGTCAGATCAGATGTTTTGGAGTCTCTTGTATCGATTTGCTGAATTAATTTGAGGAAATAATTTTACATAAACATTGGTCTTGCATGGCAATCGACTTGGTTTGTATTTGGTTATTAAGTATTTGTATGTATGTTATCATTAAAATATAGGGAGTTAAATTAAAATTTAATTATAATTTATAAACGGATTTTAACAGATGAAATACACTGTTATAAAAAGCCTATAGAACACTAACATCCTAAAATTTCATAATATTATTCTCATACTAATTTTACAGTCTGCGAACATAAAAATAAGACATCAAAAAGTGCAATATCACATTCCACAGTTTATGTACGTACTTACCAGTCTCTACGCTCTATTGTTCGGCTCTACGATCCTCTATTTGCAAATACAGTTTTCAAAATTGCATTCGAAATTACGCTGGTTCTGCAAACTATTCGATACAATAGAAACTACAAACAGTAAAATTCTCATTCCAATCAGATCGATTCAATTTAGCATTTTTACGAAAATAAAATAGATAATACACAATCTAATGACCCTGGATTTGGCGGGTGACGTCACAGACAGTCTTGTTCCTAATTTCTAGTCCCGTTAATGCGGTTTTAAAAAAGGAACGCTTACTCAACCTAACCTTTTTTGGTGTTTTCCAATTTTAGTAAAAAGATCTTGTCTTTCCATTTTTTAGATGTAGAAAAAAGCAGCATTGTATAAGGCTAATGTGTTAACGTATTACACACAGCCATAATCAAGCCAGTCCAGACAGTCGTGTGTGTAGACGACCTAGTGCTTACAGAGCTCCTTGAAGCTCTGCGCTCCTAGTACATCTAGGTACAAACAAGACTGGAATGGCGGGTTAGGTCTAGATTCTGTCTAGCTCCGAGCTACAGACGTTACGTCATCACGCGACGCGACGATGCATAAAAAGTGTCTGCTAGAATTTTTATCACGATTTGACTATTGTTATTTTATATGGATGGGTTGATGTGTATTTTACAATGATTTTATATAGTATAGATTTGTTACAAGCACGCGCATTGTAAAGACTCAAGAAAAACCCAATTGTAACTTTTAGTTGTCAGTCTGCGTCGAGCACAATCACGAGCTTGACATGCCGCAGGTTATTGTGTCCTTGCTAAAACAAATTTAAAATGCCATCGTGTGTTTCGGAAGTGTACCAATTACGATGCTAAAGTAAACAAAACACAAGGAATCTCGTATCACATGCGAGTATGCAAAGATACTTATATTATTTATTTTTCCAAATAATTATAATAATTGAGGCGCTGACATAGATTAGTTAGTGTAGATGCGAATATTGATGCCGATGTAAATTCGATGTAAATGTAAATTCTGATCGAACATTCAACACATCAGGTACCTATTTTTAATCATCGTGTATATTTGATTAAAACCATAATTCATAAATACACAAATATTCGTCTCCATTCCGCACATAAAAATAACCCCGAATTAAAAACAAACTTTTAAAGAGACAGAAAAGAAATAAGTACCGTAAAACACTCCAACATTGCCCACATTTTTCGAATAATTACAATTTTTGTTATTTTTTTGTATGGGGACACAAGTATTTTCTATTAGCATCTGCAACTATAGGATATTTTGCATGTATTATTTTATAAGATTTTGTTATTCGTCAATATTAAATCAAGTATTTTATTATTTTTAAAGGCGGGCAATGTTATCTCGACTTATTGCCAACATTGCCCGCGTTGATTTTTGACGCAAATATCTCCTCTCCGGCCTCTAATCAGCTGACAGCAAAACCTGTACAAGAATTCTGACCAAAACTGGCCTTTACTTTAAAACTAAAGCGAATCCATGACAGGTTTCCTACCAAAATCCATGTTAGGCTAGTTGGGCAAAATTACCCTGACCTTGTTAGCATTTTCCATACAATTCGCTTTTCGCCTTTAGTAAAGTGATAGGGTTGGTACATCTCAGTAAACTGTTCTTGACTTTTTATTTCTTTTTATGTTAATAAAAAAACAAGATTATCTTCTATTGAATTATTTAAAAAACTTTTGAGTAACATGTTTGATTCAACAGATTCACATGCAAGTATTAACATTTATTCCGTGTTATTTTTAATACATTCTGGTTCCAATCTTTCGTCTGGACTTTCTTTGACAAATTCGAGATTTTGTTCTTGCTTTTAAGAAATAATAAAAATAAATTATCTAAATAATCAAGATAATAATAATTAGCAAAAAAAAAAAAACTCGGATGTGTCAACCCTAAGCTTATTTTGACTGCGGGCAATGTTGTCAATAGTAGATCGCAAAAATACCAGATAACTTTGCCCACCATTATAACTTTAGTTATACAAGAGCTGCATCAATGACAATAAAGTTATAATAATACCTTAAGTTTTTTGTACAACATAATATAAATTAAACTCATCTGTGTTTTCTCCATCACGCACAATCCACTTTTGAATTTTCACCAAAATTTGCCCGCAAAAATACACTCTGTCTTTGACGAGTTCCAACAAGTTACTGAGTGACTTTAGCGTTACATCCAATAGACAGTGGTGCTAAACACAAAACCTATTTTCTACCAAAGTCAATAAATGTCACCATAGTATTCAGATATTTTTGCTATTAAAAGTTTTGCTTAAAAATTGGTCTTCGGGCAAAATTACCCTCGGTGGCAATGTTGGAGTGTTTTACGGTAAATTAAATCTTTTTGAAGGTATTTAGAAAGTGTATTTTACTAATTTATCATTAATTATTTCAATTTCAATAAATATGATTTACTTTTGTAAGGTGTTTTATTTCTTACCTATTACTGTACATTTCACTCAAGTGTCCACTCTACGAATATAAATGTTAATCTATGAACTAGTAAACATTTGACATCTTATGTCAGTTTTGGATTCGCGGAACAGATTTCAAACTGCAATTACATGAAGGTAACATATCTATACTATATAAAATCATTGGTATTTTATAAATGCATTTTTTTGTTTTGATTGTTTTTTCGATATAATATAAAGGTTAAATATATTGAGATTTTAGGGCTTGTAAGTCATACCTATATCTCCTCGAAAAACATACATTTAACACAGATAAAACCACACACAACCTATAGTTTTTTTAGGTTCCTGTATAACATGAAGTCAACTCGACCGCGTTTAATATCAGAACCGGGATCAAAGTGTGCGTTCCCAGTAACCGTACGGTATTCTCAGAACAACCTACGCTTGTATTTTGTATAAAGGATGGTTTTATAAAACGAGTCTGTCCAAGCTACAAGCACTCAACAAATAAAATATTCAGTCTCTGCACCCGCCACGGCCCACCACGGCAGCACAGGGTTGGATTATAGGCATTTTCGCGCTGTTAGATTATATTTATTACTAGCCGAACCGTTGACAGCTTCGCTTGCGTTATATAATATAACAAAACAATATAAAACCTGGATAGTACATTTATCGAGGAAGGCTATAAGATATAATATAAAAACTAACTTTAACGTTTTCTAAAAAATAATTTTTGAAATCGGACCAGCGCTTTTCCTGAGATGTTCCCATAGCTGGGACATAGGGACTTCTCTTCACGAGAGAGATTTGGGGTCACCGAGTGCTTGTTGGTTATAAATCATGTAACACCCGATAATCTTGTGTTTAAATCGGTCAAGGTTACAAAGATAATGTTTAGATAATGAAGTATCGAACTATCAGGGAAAGTACAGTCTGTTAGAAGAATTTCGTAATAGGGTTGTCCGCTAAACTCGCTCGGTACGTTTTACGATGTAAGTAAAATTTTCGCATCACTATTTCCACAATACCTAATTAAAATTTATATGCAGCTAGCGTCTACTCGCTAATAATGTTGCCTTATCATTAAGCAATGTCTTCTAGATTGTCTAATAATAGATTGTGTTGTGCCCCTTAGGTAGTGTTTTACATATGTAGGTAGGTATAGATTTCTTGCGATTTGTTAACATAGGTAATTATGGAGTTTATCGTCATGGATAATTAATGTCGGAATCACAGTTTTGAGAAAATAATTATAAAAATAATAATTACTAATTAGTATCCCACAACTTCCAACACAAAAGAGCCGTGTTGGCTAAGTGGGAGCACACCCGACTTTCATTCCGAAGGTCGTGGGTTCAAACCCCGCCGCGCACCTCTGATTTTTCTTCTTGGAAAATTATGTGTGCTATAAAAACACGTGCTCTAACGGTGAAGGCAAACATCGTGAGGAAACCGGCATGTTCTAAGAACTTCTCAAAGTTTGAAGAACATGTGTCATTCACCAACCCGCAATTGGCCAGCGTGGTGAATTAAGGCCTAATCTCTCTCGCCAAGAGAGAAGTCCCTGTGTCCCAGCAGTGGGAACGTGAATAGGGGTGTCATGGTATCCCACAACTTAACCTTGAAAGATATAAATTTGTATATCAATCTTTAAAATTACGCAACGGATTTTAATGCGGTTTTTTTCAATATGTATGTTATTCAAAAATAATTATTAGGAGGAGAATGGCAAAAGGCGAGAAAACATGGGAATAAAGCTTGCAATCCACGGGCGGGTCAGCTTGTGTACATTGCGCCTTACCAAATATCGATAGTACCTACCTAATTTCTTTCACCTACATTCGCGATCGCGACAGCCCTGATTGAATGGTGCGATGCGCGTGGGCAGATGAATCGAACGTTTACACGCACGTTACATTCGTTTACATTATTATACAATTACTCAGGTGGAAATTTATTTTAAATCCGTTAAGAATAGTTAGGTACTTTACAAATAGTTTGAATATATTTGAAGGTCGATAGGCCAGGGGTTTCTGGCATTCCTTAACATAACTGTTTATAAACCTATATCTTACATCGACTTATTCGACATCTCGCTGTTCTATGTCCACCAAATGAGAAGGCTCTCTCATATTTTTTAGCAAGAAGTAACCGTAGAAGATTATATATACCTATTTATATCCAAGTGGTGGTTATACTTAACCCACTATAGACATATAATGGGTGTGCTGGGGAATCTAGTAGCGCTACGTTATATGGACGCATAATGATGTTGATTCCATATGTTTAAAGAAATATAAGCATTGGCAACTTATTCTCCCTACTGTAGAATTACTATGACTGAAATTTAGTTTAATTACCTACAGTTTATACATAGTTATATAGTGTATACATAGTTATATAGTGTATAACAATTGTGAATTTCTTAGGAGATTTCTACATACAAAACCATACCTAACATGCCTTTAACAAGCGTGCTCGTGTAAAGTCGTAAGATGGAAATAGCAGCTTCAAGTAAAATGGTTTCCGCGTACCGAGGCATTGTCTGACGTTAACAGTTACTGTTCTGAGTTTCACCACAGAAGTCACCCAGACCTTTCGTAACGGATCGGCTATAGATAAACTATCTTGGACAAAAAATATTTATTCATAGGTAGGTATTTTGGTAGATTACAAGAGTTACGTAATAGGTGTGTGAACCTACATAATATGATTACCTAATTATAGAAAATCTTAAGTTAGAAAAAATTTAATCGATTTAACAACATAATTGCATATTTACTTGCGTCTTAAAAATATAAACATACTAGATGAAAACCCGGCTACGCTCGGGTGAAATTTGACGAAATTCTCCATAATCCGAATTTTGCGGATATATATGTTGTCGACTCAAAATCAATATTTTTTTATGTTAGATGAAAACCCGGCTTCGCTCGGGTGAAATTTGACTCATAAATACACATCTAGGTGCAAAATGTAGATAGATGTTTCTGTAGTCATCGGTTCTCAAAGAAAATACCTACAGCCGGGACACAGGGACTTCTCCAAGGACAAAAGAATTAAGCTATGTTTATGTTAACATAAGTCATGTTTTAATTATGATTTTGCTCTCTCTAACACCTGTCGATTGATATTTGTACGGCATCTCTAGGCCAAGCCGTTTCAGAGTTATGGCAGTTTAAAGTTTGACAGCTGTCATTGAAAACGTTGCTCTCTCTAACACCTGTCGATTGAGCTTTGTACGGCATCTCTAGGCCAAGCCGTTTCAGAGTTATGGTAGTTTAAAGTTTGACAGCTGTCATTGAAAATGTTGCTCTCTCTTACACCCGTCGATTAAGCTTTGTACGGCATCTCTAGGCCAAGCCGTGTCAGAGTTATGGCAGTTAAAAGTTTGACAGCTGTCATTGAAAACGTTGCTCTCTCTAACACCTGTCGATTGAGCTTTGAACGGCATCTCTAGGCCAAGCCGTGTCAGAGTTATGGCAGTTAAAAGTTTGACAGCTGTCATTGAAAACGTTGCTCTCTCTAACACCTGTCGATTGAGCTTTGAACGGCATCTCTAGGAAAAGCCGTTTCAGAGTTATGGTAGTTTAAAGTTTGACAGCTGTCATTAAAAATGTTGCTCTCTCTAACACCCGTCGATTGAGCTTTGTACGGGATCTCTATGCCAAGCCGTTTCAGAGTTATGGCAGTTTAAAGTTTGACAGCTGTCATTGAAAACGTTGCTCTCTCCAACACCTGTCGATTGAGCTTTGTACGGGATCTCTAGGCCAAGCCATTTCTGAGTTATGGCAGTTTAAAGTTCGACAGCTGTCATCGAAAATGTTGCTCTCTCTAACAACTGTCGATTGAGCTTAATAGGGTATCTCCAGGCCAAGCCGTTTCAGAGTTATGGCAGTTTAAAGTTTGACAGCTGTCATCGAAAATGTCGCTCTCTCTAACATTGAGCTTTGTACGGGATCTCTAGGCCAAGCCGTTTCAGAGTTATGGCAGTTTAAAGTTTGCCATCTGTCATCGAAAGCGTTGCTCTCTCTAACACCTGTCGATTGAGCTTAGTACGGCATCTCTAGGCCAAGTCGTTTCAGAGTTATGGCAGTTTAAAGATTGACAGCTGTCATTTTGACAAATGTCATCTATCACACCTATAGATACCTATCAGTTTATAAGTTAAACTGTTTCAAGGATAACCATTTAATACCTTATGTTGACTTATGGAGAAAATACATACTTCGTCATCATCATGTCAGCCGTTGGACGTCCACTGCTGGACATAGGCCTCCCTTCCCTTAACGACCTCCAGGTATTACGGTCGGATGCAGCCTGCATCCACCGTGAACCAGCAGCCTTAACAATATCATCGAGCCATAAAAAGGAAACTAATATTATTTTTCTGTGGTTGAATCGGCCACAGAAAAATAATATCAAGACGTTTCGTTTCAGTTCTTTGTGATGGATTCAATGTGTTGATTGGCGAGGCGTATCTAAGGAACGGAACGTGCTTGTTGACACCAAAAATGGCGACAGCGGTTTTGTTTATTATTGTTTAATTTACAGTCGGAATTTAACGAAATTCTCCATAATACGAATTTTCCGGACATATGTTGTCGACTCAAAATCAATATTTTTTTATGTTTCGTTATTTAAATAGGGTTTCGATCGAGTCTACCGTACCCCTGCACGAAATTATTAATATAGATTACCTATCTAATAAAGTTAAGTTTTAACCAAACCTATACCTACGTCTTTAAATATAGTCGTTAAATTTAGACGTACATATCTAATAGTCTATAAGACAATATTTAATGACTCAGGCAATTATAAATGAATATCAGTTTAGAATTGATTAGGTGTTTAGAATTAGAATGAAAATTTAGACCAAGAATAGACAAGACGTAACGCTCCCATGCGTCCTTTTTGTCTATGAGCATACGGACTGCACATGTGTCATTAGTGGGGGTGACATAATGCACTTGTCACGGTGATTAGGGACGACATATTGCTGTTTTTTTAATTAAAAATATTGAAATAAAGGTAATACAAAAATAATTAATAATTATTGATATAATAATTAAGTAATATATATAATATTAATATAAAAAAATAATATTGCTGGACAATTTTACACAACGACATCTAGCCCCGTGGTAAGCTCAAAGCTTGTGTTACGGGTGCTAGACTTCTGATATACTTAATATAATATACATACATAGATAGATATTTTTTATTATACATACATAACACCCAGACACCCGAAACAAATATTTGCAGATCATACAAATAGTTGTTCCGAGGCGGGAATCGAACCCGCAACCTCTTGCGTCGCAGGCGAACCTTCGCCCGCTGCGCCACAGAGGTCGTCCATATATATTTGTATGGGTTATTAATTTTTAAGGTTAAAATATTATTTTTAAAAGTTCTTTTCTAACTGAATTGTTTTGGAATATGTTATATACAAAGAGCTCTGCTAATAAGTTCCAAATAATAATCAGTAAATTGGTAGAGCCTGGAATCGTACATACACATTGCACATACAGAAAATCAAACACTCTATCGTATCAAACACTTTTACTCTATGGTCCATCTGAAAGAGTCTGATGATCCGAGTGCTATAAGTACACAGATTATCCCCTATCTGTGTATAAGTACAATTAAACTTTCTCATTAAATCAGACAGCCCTATCATATTTACCAACAAAGCCCGCAAATCACCCGCAGAGAAGATGTTTGACACGGTACGATACATTTTATGACAACACATTGACGTCTTCCTGCAATTTACAACTATAGCTCTATATTAGGCATACAGGGCTTCGGCTAACTTGGTCTAGCTGGATTGTCACTGCCTGTGCGTGTCTGCTATCCTGGTAGATTCGCCAGCGTTTGTCTCATATCTGTGAATACGGAATCCGAAAACTTTATTCACAACCAAGCTTTATCGAGCATAGCTCTTTATTATAATGGTGGTAAAGCAAAAATAGAGTCAAATCTATTCCTCAATAGCATGGTCATTATTTTTGATCATAAAAATACACAAACATAAAGTAGGTAAATATTTTGTAATGACGATGATCTTACGACACAGTCTGTGTCTACGATCATTATCTTCTGAGAATTTACACGTTACAATTTAGTTTACTAACCTGCATCTGATTATGTATTTTGATATTCCATGTTTAAAATATCGCGCCATCGCTTACTAAATGCGCTGTAGTCGACCAGAGACAATAGATTATCAACCAACCTCCGCACGTATTCCACCATAATAACCCACCTGCTTATTTACTTTTATTTCAGCATTAAACATGGACCACGTATTTCCGCGTTGTACTTTCGCTATCGCTACACAGTTGATCGTAAATCTTCCGAGCGGCCATAACTTACAGAGCAGCTTGTTCTCCCGCCATTACAGGGGGACTTCTACCGATGTAATGTACTCGTAATAGTGGGTTCTCTTTTCAAACATGAAGTTTGTTTTCCTAACAACAAACTGTTTCGCAGTTTTCCTAACTTCGTTCGCTTGAAAGTGTAATTACCTCCAATGAGTTTGAATAGATAATTTACTTTTGAACTTACAATCATTTTTAGGGTTCCGTAGCCAAATGGCAAAAACGGAACCCTTATAGATTCGTCATGTCCGTCCGTCCGTCCGTCCGTCCGTCCGTCCGTCCGTCCGTCCGTCTGTCCGTCCGTATGTCACAGCCGTTTTTCTCGGAAACTATAAGAGCTATAACGTCGAAATTTGGTAAGTAGATGTATTCTGTTAACCGCACTAAGATTTCAGAAAAAAATTGAAAAAAAAATCATAAAATTTGGGGGTCCCCATACATAGGACTGAAATTTAAAAACTTTTTTTTAATCCAATCCATACGTGTGGGGTATCTATGAATAGGTCTTCCAAAATCATAACAATGTTTCTAACACCATTTAATTCTAAACTTAATAGTTTGGACGTGAGACTCTTCCAAAGTGGAAAACAGAGTGTCCCCCCCCCTCTAATTTCTAAACTAAGAGGATGATAAATCTAGAAAAAATATATATTGTACATAACCATAAAAACTAACAACGAAAATTGGTTTGAACGAAATCTATCAAGTAGTTTTTTTATAATACGTCATAAACTATTTCATGCTGCGGAAGCCTACATGGGCGTGTTCGACACGCACTTGGCCACTTTTTCCATTTATGGTAAAACTACAAATTTCTGCTTTGTGCAACAACTGTTTACTAAAAACTTACAATAATATCTATACAAATAATAATGAAATAAAAAGCCATGGAATAGAAAGCCATGGTGCAACTGCAACACATAAAAATAGAATTCACTCGCGTGCACCGAGCAAAGTAATCTAGTCTGACAATTTAAAAGGTTTATTTTTAATGTTCATTACTTTATAATCTGTGGCTTCATTTAATCTCATAAAACGTGTTAAAAATAAAAGGTTTGACCGCAAAGGGCAGGCCAAATGAGCAATGTTCTGCTCAATTATCTTTAGTTGGTAGAGGAATCTCTGGCGTTTAATTTATATTGAAAAGCAGGACTTGCATGCGATAAATAATTGGATTAGTTATCATTGTCATCTATTGAACTTTACCACCCCTAATAAAATCTAGTGATAAAGCTATAGATAAGAAGAACATTAATAAGTACATACCCAAACAAACATTATAACTTCTAAAGACTTTGAAAAATAAGGGAAGGAAAGGACAAAACAAAATTTTAGAGCACACAAAAGCTCGTTAAAAGCTTCGTGCGCGAAGGTTACTTGTAAAGCTTCCGTACTTCCTAGCAAGTTATGCTGCCCTAGTACATTTTACACGGTATTTACAAGGTCCTGGGGGAATTTCGGGATCATTACCATGGTAACGAATAATCTTTGTAAACCTAACCTCGTTGTAACCATAACATTTTCTGAGATAGGATGTGACTTGATCGTGAATGTTCTAGGAATTCTTTAGTTAGAACATTCACGGTTAGAGTTCAATTATGGATATAGGTATGTATTTGTTTAATGGTGAACATTAAAAACGAGGATTTCAACATTACCAATATAGCAAGAGGATAGTTTTATTATTTATACTATTCTTCTTGCCTTTTATTTGTGTAAGCCCAGTGTAAGGCATCGTCACTGTTACTTACATATTATGTTAAAACAAAACTTGACATAATATGTCAAAAACAACAAACAAATCTTTCCTCTTTATAATATTAGTATATATTATATACTAATATTATAAAGAGGAAAGATTTGTTTGTTTGTTTGTAATGAATAGGCTCCGAAACTACTGGACCAATTTCAAAAATTCTTTCACCTTTGGAAAGCTACATTATCCCCGAGTAACATAGGCTGTAATATAGCAAAGAAAATTGCGGAAAGTGTAAACGCGGGCGAAGCCGCAGGGCGGAAAGCTAGTTATTCATAAAGTAGGTAACCTTGATCTTTTAATCACATAATTTATGCTAAAACAGATGTCACATGCATGTCATTTAACAGCGCATCTTTTTAATTCGCCGCGCGGTTTTAACAGAGAGTTCATAGATTCTCTAATCTAATTTAACATAGTGGTATTTTTTCTAAACAAAGGACCCCATTCAACCCCTGTTATGTTAACCGGAATTCTTGTGAAGATACATTAATTTCACATTAAACTGGAATCTTAAACAAAAGCTCTTTCATTCCAGATATAAAATGGACATTCTCAGATTTCCTATTTAGTTCAGTTAGTTTCGTTCTACATGGTTACCTACTATTGAATTTTAGAGATGTGTAGGTACTACAATTTTACTACGCGTTGAAACAATGAATGAAACTCTATGATCGGATCAATACCAGTAGCGTGACGTTTCATTCATAACTGATGTTACAAAGCTACTTCCTTCCCACTTCCCTGCGGGGTAGAAGCACCCTTCCGATACATTTTCTGTCACTTTCGCACTAGTTGATAGCGACTATGAGTAATGTGTGACCTCTTGTCTGTTTCTGTTCGCCTGGTAGTTGCCGGGCGATAGAGCGCCGCACGCCCGCACCGCGCACACATGCGCAGTCAGTCAGTCTTGTCGGTTTCACTGTCGGGTCACTGCTAATCTAATATTCATCTTTATATTAGTGTGTGTGTAGTAGCGTAGAATTTTTACATTCTGATAACGATAAATTACACCCATATTACCTGTAAAACATTTTATTCTTATGTTATATGGGTGTTATATAATTATTATGTATCATAAAAATATCTATCTATTATATATTATGTTTATGATATTATTATTAAGTACATATATCATAAATCTAGCACCCGTAAGCTTAGAGCTTACCACGGGGCCTAGATGTTGTTGTGTGAATTGCCCAGAAATATTTATTTATTTTTTTAATGTATGAGATACCATTATGTAGAGTTAATTTTTAAATGTATGTTTCTAACGAGAGGTTTATTTAGGAGATATGTACCCATCCATACATTTGTTTTCCAGTACCTACCTAACTATGGTTAGTTTTCTGTGATTTTAGATCACCAAGCCATAGATTAGATACCTACCTACCGTTTACCTACTCCTGAAAACTTGTACCTAATATTTATGATTAATGAAGCGTGAATGTCACCGTTGGAAATAACTAAACGCCATCCGAAACCACAGTAGTCCGTTAGAGTTAGGTTAGGACCACAAACATCGGTTAGGACTCACAAAAACGTACTTGCGGTCGCTAAGTTTTTGCTGTGAAGTCAATATCTCTTGCTAACAGGAGATGACAAAAACTCTTGCATGCTTATGTTGCCCGGGTGCTCTTTGGTGACATATTTCCTATTTGTAAGTGAAATAACTTTTAAATAAATAAATAGGTCACAGGGGCATAAAAATTAATAAAATTAATGATTATAATGCCCTGCTCAAATCTACATTTTACTTACTTCCCACTATAATTAATTAGACACTATTTACATCATTATGGTCATAATATTATTTCAGTTACATTCAAAATTCTAGGCCAAAGTGAACCAACAAAAACAAATTTGATAGTTCATAGAACTCGCAGTTCTAAAAAGCAACCATTTGACATGCAGTATAGAATGAACAAAACAAATGCCCTAATTGAATCAGTTTACTGCATTCTCACCACTAACGGTGCGAATGCATTGTTTTCGGAATCAATTAAGATATTTTGTGGATCCTCTCACGTTGAGACTAGAGACAGAATGTTAGTATCATATTTCCTTACCTACGTGAAGATACTAATAGATACTGTACCATTTAATTTCGAGATAAGTACCACTCTTTAAAAGGAGCCTCGATATTATCCCTAACTACACTGGACAGCAAATAAACCGGGCCACCTGCTACTTCGAATTCGGAATCGATTTTCTCAAAAAGTATAAATCTCACAACTATGATAATTATACCTACAGAAAGTGTGTTTCATGCTGATCAAAATGATTATTCAATAATTTTAAAGTATCATCAACTCGCATTGTAATCATGCAACAAAGACAATGCTAACGATTTGCTCTGTTTTGACTAGACTTCGCGATTAGCGTAACTTTTTTCTACAATGAGGGTTTCGGTATTTTTTTGTAATTAATTTAATATTTATCAATTGCTTTGTCAGATGCGTATATTTTTTTGAAAGTTTTCGGCCAATAATGGATACGACACCTGAAAAAGTAAGTTCAAGCTAAAGCTCTACTTGAAGCAGGCATTGCGCAACGTGAAGTCGCTCATAGACTCGGAATTAGCAGATTTTCGATGCAACGAGTTTACAGACGATACCTAAAGACTGCAGCATTAATCGCCGACCAAGAATGGGCTGGCCTAGAGCTACACATCAACAGCATTTGATCATTATACCCATTTTACTGTTATGCAAAATCTACGCCTCAACACAGTTCAAGTCCAACAAAGTCTACATGACGAGCGCCAAGTGGTCATACCTTTGAATACCGTCAGAAGAATACTTTCTGATCGGAACCTGCTTCCAGAAAGAACTGCTACAGGCCCAGCATTAACGGTAGCCCACCGTCGAACACGACTTGAATTTGCTCGAAAGCATGGCGATTGGACGGTCGAGCTGAGTGGTAATGTACTCTTCACTGGTGAGACCAGAGTGAGTCTACATGGAAGTGATAGACGTTAGAGAGTATAACATTGCTCTGGCGAATGTTATTTTCAGTGTTGCATAGAGGAAATTGATGCTTATGGGGGAGGATCTGTAATGACTTGGGTCGCATGTCGTTAACCGCATATTCAGCGTTAGTTTTCATCGAACCATGGGGCCATACACGTGGATTAAATTCTCATCGCTACGTTACTGAAAGCCAAGAAGACCATGTGGTCCATGTGGTACCTTACGCAGTATATATCGGACAGAATATGCAGTTGATGCATGATAATGCACGATTTCACGTTGCTCATGTGGTGACCACGTATGCACATGACGCCGCTATTCATACAATGGACTGGCCAGCTCGAAGTCCGGACTTGAATCCGATAGCCCTGCTTTGACATGAGCTAAAACGTTGGGTTCGAGCCCGGGTACCTACTCCATCAAAGCTCCAGAGCTGCGAAACGCTATAGAAAAGGTATGGAATGCAGTACCTCAAGATTTCATCGTCAGGCTCGTGAAGTCCATGAATCCGAGGATGCTGGCAGTTATCCGAGCAAGGGGACAGAATACTTAATACTAATCAAAAACTTTTTGTTCATATTTTCTTTTGTTTTTGGTTTTATTAATTTTTTATTTTATGGTTACTAACGATTGACACGACTGAAAATCGACTCTACTTTGTAAAATCCGTAAAAAACATTAATATAACAATAATCTCGGTAAATTTTCTATCATTGTAAGCATCATGAAACGCACTTTTAAATGGTATAGTTTTGATAGTTGTAGGTTTTCAACTTTTTGAAAAAATCGACTCAAAGTTTGAGGTAGCAGGTGGCCCGGTTTATTTGCTGTCCAGTGTATATAGGTAGGTACCTAAAATATATAGAAAAGTGGGACGCCACCTTGCTCTTGCTTAGAATCAATAGTTCGAGTCTGAGCGAGCTAGCAAGGGACTTGCACACCTTTTTTTAAAGGTGAATAAAGGTGAAATAGCAAAGGAACAGAGTATCTATCTGATATCAGTGTAAACTTCGCTGCAACCATATCCGCTAATATAAGGCGATATATTTTCGGACTTTGCGTAACCGTCAAATATGGCGTGTTGTTTTGACAGATGCACTATAAAAAGTTCGTGTGTGAGTTATGGGACTATAAAGGGTTGCCTGTGAAACGTCGGAATTTGCATGACACAATCTAAACGTTTTTAGGTTATGTTTATAATGGCGGGCGCCAAATTAGGTAACCCGTTCGACCGTAAAACAATACTAAAAGTCCGATGGAGTTTAATATTTCACTGATATTGGCCTCACTAGTAGATAGGTACCTATAGACTTAATTTATTTATTTAAGTATTTATTTTTACAGTATTTAATTTTTGTAATAAGTAAAACTTAAGAAATCAATATTTTTTTTTCAATATATTCATGTTATATTTTGAGCATGAGTTCATCAACTGCGAAAAGTGTAGAAAAGTATTTACATAATCCACTATATATAAATAAGTCGGGTTTTCCTTCCTGACGCTATAGCTCCAGAACGCACAAACCCACGGCGTTGGATTCGTTGGAAAGGTCATAGCAAAGAAATTTGCTATGACCACAGATATAAATCTGTGGCTATGACGAATGAAAAGTGTAAAACGCGGGCGAAGCCGCAGGGCGGAAAGCTAGTTTTACATAAAATATGAATTGTCTGCACACTTGAGTCACATCCTGTGATATCAAACAATTTGTTGAATTCGAATAGTTATGTATGTCCAATGGCAGAATAATATAGCATTGTGCCATGTTAGTATTTCCGCCAAAAATGAATGATTTGATTTGTAATTAGGTCGCCGCGCGGCGTCTAGATTTTTTTTTTCAACCAACACGTAATAACCGTTTTAGAATCTTGCCAGTTTTCAGTTCTTGAGAATTTAGCTGAACACAACCAACGGCAACGTTTTGTACCTATAAATACTTAATGAGATATAATAGGAAATCTGTCCTATTATAATATTTATCGAATAACTAAGTTATTGTAACATCATCATAATTTGTATTACGTCCATTGGGCACCGATATAATAGATGCTTCAGAGGTCTTGAGATAATTGGTAAGTAGGTATATAATTATTTTCACCCCTATTTACGTTCCCACTGCTGGGGCACAGGGTCTTCTCTCTTGACGAGAGACATTAGTCATTAATCCACCACACTGAAAATGTGCGGGTTGGTTTCCTCACAATATTTGCCTTCCCCGTTGAGATCAAATTTTTCAACAAGAAAAATCCAGTGGTGCGCGGCGGGGTTGGAGCCCGCGACCTTCGAAATGAAAGTCAAGCGTGCTCCTCCTTTTATACTACATCTCTTCTTGACTTTTAGGTGCCAGCTTATCTCTGAGAATGATGACTTAGGTGCCAGCATATCTCTTCTCATATTATCATTAATATTGTAGTAGGTACCTTACTCTGAAATTCACACCAGCAACTTAAACCTGACTCCCAGAAAATGAATTATGTTAAACTGTTATTTGGTATTAACTCGAGTTATTAATAAAAATCATAAAACGATTTCGTTACGTAAAAGTAAGCTCCATTTATTCTTGCTTCACCTAGTTAGGTAGATGGTTGGTTCATCCGGATTTTCATCAAATGCACATCAACTTTGTAGTTTGATTGCGCCAGAAATAAGCCTTCCGTGTATACAGTGAAATACGGAGAATATTATTTTTACAACGCATTTATGGAACTTATAAAATAAAGATTACAGAGCTCGTTAATATGATCTTGTTGGAAATATGCTATTGATGGCTCATTAAAACATCCATATTATTTTAATTTATATATCAAGAAAGTACCTATATTAGATTTGACACGTATGATTTGACTTGCACACGAAGGGTTCTCTATCGAAAAAATATCCGAATAATTGGGGCATCCTTAGTTATTAGTTTCAGTCATCTAAACATAAATTCCCTTATTAAAAGTTGGTCTTAGTAGAGGACTTCCAATTTTACCTTTTTATTCGAACCCTAAAAAACATCGATGTAAAAATTATAAGGACAAGATTGGCCCAATAAATTGTACCAAATGTAGCTTTGCCTAGTCTCTGTCTGTTCGCATTTAAGCTAAAAATAGGCTGCATTTACTAGGTATACATAAAATTTTATTTTACTAGATACTTAAGGTTAAATCAGCTGTTTCAATGCAAAATACGTTAGTTACCTACATTAAAATCTTGTCATCGTTTTCATTGAAATGTAAATACACAAATACTGATGTCGGTAGGTAACAGTTACTATTAGAGATAATAGAGCCTATTCTTATCAAAATTGTAGCAATTTTCATCTGCACTGTGCTTATTCTCTTCAAATACCGATTACCGACGCCCCAGTTTCATAATGAATTGGCTTAACAAGATCTGAATGCTAAAATATTGCTGGAAATCTCTTTGTAACAAGACTTGGAACTTATCATAACAGTTTAGTTTCATGTAGCTAACCTGCTCGTCTCACTTTGTCATATTAAAGAATTCTTATTTAGTGTATAAAGCATGGCTAATGCAGAATCCAAGTGAATAAAGGTAGGTATTACTCACGCAGCTACATAATAAACATTAAAACACCAACTACACCACATGTAGACAAGTAGGCCAAATGTTAGATCTTGTCTAGACTTATTAATTGTTTACTTAATCTTCATAAATTATGGTAAGAACTGGTTCTCATCAATGAAAAACGAGTAGGTATAAGTATACCTATAGATTTTTTATATACCTATGACCTAAATATAGATTTAATAAAGATTAAGTTTAACCGAATTTAAATGTAATTACTTACACAGAAAAGACAATTGGCCTTGTCAGTAAAGCAAAGTTAAATCTCGAAAAAAGTGGAAAAAACTAGTAGGCCGGGATCCGTAGTACATGGAAATCAAGTGATTACTAACAAGCTAATTTTTGGTGAGTAGCTTCGTTTCGATGAGACGTCCAAAGATATCCTATACCCAACTCTCGATTGTGGTAGCTAACAGAGATATCAAGGATTAAAAAATTCAAGGATGTAAAACCGGGATAACGGACCACGAAATTTGTCGGACAATATGTCCGTTAGATTTTATAAATATTAATTAAGTATACAACAAAAAATCAGCTGGTTAGTAATCATAGTAATCATTTAAATTGACCTCGTTTTCGACACATTTTGGAAATGGCGGACTCTTTGATCAAACCATAGGTTTTGTAGGACAAACATGTTTTTATATAATTTAGATAATTATCTTGAGATATAACATATTGTCCTACAAATTTCGTGGTCCGTTATCCCGGTTTTACATCCTTGAATTTTTTAATCCTTGATATCTCTGTTAGCTACCACAATCGAGAGTTGGGTATAGGATATCTTTGGACGTCTCATCGAAACGAAGCTACTCACCAAAAATTAGCTTGTTAGTAATCACTTGATTTCCATGTACTACGGATCCCTGACTATAGTAGTTAATAGTCCTTGCTTCGTCGTTATTATTTGTGCAAAATGTGGCATAGCAACAAAATGGATTTTTTGTCTGTTTATCCATATGGATGCATCTGTGTTTGTAATAACTTTATATTATCTAGGCAGCTGAAACGAATCTAGCAGATTGTGAGAATAATTTACTAACCTAATGATCATCCAATTAGAGTAGATTTTGTACGATATTTACGACCAAATTATGAGCAAAATGAACTTGTCGCGGAAAAGATCGTGAGGCTTCACGGCTAATAGGCTATTTAGGAGCTATGTTCCTCAACGTGTTTTCATACACTATGTCTTACAATCATATAAATATTTATAGAGATGAAAATCTTGGGGTTCGGACCTAAGAGCCATAAAAGCCAACATGACTTATGATGTTGATTATTGTATCAAATGACGGTACCGTTATACGGTCAGTGGTCAGGCGACGTTATGGTTTCTCATCTCATTGCATAAATGTGCTTCCTGACTAAACTGAAACTGATTTGATCATAATTAACCTACACTCTTCATAACCGCTCCAATATAACCTATGCATCTTTTTTGTGGATCTTGTGGTTTCCAACTGGAGTCTTAAAGAAATCAAGATATTCTTAATTAACACGTCAACGCCACAAAAAAATCCAAAGTTTTTTTTTATCTTTCTTAATGACATAATGTAAACTAGCCTTTATTTCGTAGAGAAAAGGTAATATTTTGATGTACTGATTAACTTCTAAAATGTGCCAGCGCATCTCACGCTGTAGTTATAAAACTGATATAGGATCAAAGAGAGCTTTATGCATGGCACTATTATTGGCTGTTTCATTATCATAGTCAATAGAAAACCATCCATTCATTCAGAGATAGCTACCTACTCTATGAACCTTAGTGAGGTACGGTACCTACCTACCCTAAAAATTAATTGCTGTTCGTAAGTCTAGCTTAAACTCGAGAACGGCTGGGCCGATTTTGGTCTTATTATCTTATACCATATATAGATAAATTAAATAAAAATGACTTTCAACTCGTTAATAGATTAAGCATTCAAAAGAAAAGAAAATATTTCGTTACCAGTTATAAATAAGAAAGGGAACCAAAACGCATTAAAAGATCCAAAGAAAAAACTATAATCTACCAGACCTAGTTCTAAGAATATCCTAATTTGATTAGTAAGTTAAATATCTGACGTCGTTTTAGATTTAAAACTGAGGTTTTGGATTAGATATCATAACTAGAGTCGGGAAAAGGAGGTTCACTTTATATAAAATATCGATAAACATTTTAACCAATGCTTTTAACTAATCGATCTTATACCGACGGCTCTTGGTCAATACAATCTTCATTACCTACCTAAGATACATTTAATAGGTAAACTATAGATAACTTAATTTTCTATTATAATTATGCTCTACATTCTAAAGGGTGCTTTATTTACATTTTATAAAATAAGAACGTATCGCGAGAGTTAGAAATCCTAGATTGCTAATAACTAGTTAACTAGGTTTACTATGAATTATATTTCTAGGTACTATTTCTCATTGAACATTTTTTTTAGATAAATTAATTGATAATTAGGTCCATCATAAAAATAACTATTTTTAACATAACACAGATAAGATTTTCTTTTGAAAGTACTTACACAAAACCACATTACAATGATCGATAAGATTTTTTCTTTTCTAAATTAGGCACATACATCCCTACCGACTTTATTATTAGCCCTGAGCATTTTTTTGCGGGATCACAGAAACAAACCGCCCAGACTAATAAAAGACTTATCACTATTGATTTATGGGAGATCATCGTGTAACAGAAAAAATATTTCTGACAGACAGTGTGTGGTCTCTCAACACCGCTAAGAATATCATATTTACTTTGAGTTTGAACCCATTTAATTTTCTCGAAAATATTATTCATGCATAATGCATGATGTTTAAATATATAGTATAATTTGATAGACTCATTAAATTAATAAACTAGATACTCTATACTATATTATACTTTTATTTATATTTTACTTAATCATATCTTATTGTATACTAGCCTTCTTCTTCTTTGAAACCAACGGCATCATTTATTGCATGCAAGACGTTAATAAAAAAAACGTTTATCTCCTAGTAGAAACAATTCGGAAATTGAATAATGTAGAGTCTTACAAGATAACTCCCGCTTAAATAAGTTTAATATCTGACTCAAATATCTTACCATTGGTTACCATAAACAAATTATAACCAAATTTTTATTCCCATTCAGTAAGGTAAGGTCAAAAGAACCATATTATATTATGAGCATTAATTTTATTCAAGTGCCTTCGTAAAGTCGATAAAATGTCATACTAAATGACATCGACTATTAGTAGTAGGTATGTGATTGAACATAATCATTACTCAGCACTCGTCGATAAATACGGTCTTGCACAACGTACAACTCTAATTTATGCTTCCAAATTCTAAAGTGTTTTGCTTTTTATGCGACGAAGGATGCGTAGAAAATTTCTTTACTCCTAAATTTTACACAATCTTTTTCTTTAACAAATTGTTGCTAGGTACCTACTACTGCATCTTAGACTAAACTAACTAGTTTGTTAAATCCGGGTATGTTTTAATAAAAATAAACACTAGTTTAAAGTAAACACGTGTCTCGTTGAGCTGACTCTGTTTTGTATATCGCTCAAGGATTTCTCAAACCATGTGTCAAGTTTATTATCGTTGCGAATTTAAATTGTGTTACAATTTGGTTATGTGAATTGCTAAGTAGAAAATTTCTAATAATAACTTATGTCAGCAACAGGGAACTCTACATCTTTTCACTTTCTAAGCTATGTCGATATTGTATACCCAAAGTTTCTGTTTTTAGTGAAGAGAAAACCAACATCAGGGATTTAAAGACAGTTTCATGACAGCTTTAGCCAAGCTTTGCAATACCGGAAAATTTCATGCCTACATTTTGTGTGTGTGTGTGCGTACATGTGAGGGTGAAAACACCCCCAACCCCTTATAACGACGAGCACTGTGACGCAACTGTGACGTAACGGTTTGCGCTCCATCTTACCAGGCTCCCATAACATCAAAGGAGATCACAATAACGAACAAAATTTGACACAGAATACCCAATAGTTACATACAAGGCTTTAATTGCTAAGTCACACTTGATTGAGAAGACTTTTTCGTTTTATAAGGTGTAAAAAGTTTACCTATTTCTTAATTACATTAATATTCTCTAGGGATTTAAAATAGTCATTAATCAACGCTAACCAGTTTCGACAGGCGTGGGTAGAAAGGGATAGTGGATTCCGACAGGATCAGCCCGACATTCCTTAGAATGAGAATTCGTTTTATTTTACAAACCGCTTATTAAAAAGTTTTTTCTATAATGGTTTCGAACGTTGTGATTATTGAATCCCTGTGGTTTATATTAGTTTTAGGATTGAGTTGGATTACTATAATTTAAATTTATTTTGGAGATAATTTATGTGTTATTTGTTTTGTAATACTTTTCTAGTTATTAGATACCTACAAGTCATCACTAAACAGACAATCTATCATTTACTCACTCTACACGAGTTATACATCATTTATGTACTTACTTCTAAATTGGGACTATTAAATCTCAGCGTCAATATAATAGACCGGTCACTATTAAAACACGATATTATGTCGAGTTGACATTGACAGCCCGTTTGACAGTTATGTCAACAGAAGCGCGCGTTTTCCGGCTGAATAAATAAACATACATTTGCCGCGTACAATCAATAATGCACACAAAAAAAAACTGAAATACCTGTTGTTTGTTTGGTCACAGTGAAACTCTAATTTATGCTTTTTGTCTGATTTGAGTGCTGCTGACTTTATATTGACCACGTTCAAATTCCTGAAATTTTCTTTCATAAATTAGTTCTTTCATTAATAAAGATATTTTAGAACGAACACCTACACATTAGATAATAAATGCCTCTAAAAACGCGATAAGTTAATGCAATATAGGTACCTAATAATTCAATACTTGGTCATAAACGATTTACACCCTTTACGTAATCCTCATACCTTAACCATCATCTTTGCAGCCATCGGACTAGGTACACTGCTGGACATTACTCCCCGTCCAAACAAAATTCCTCAGCTTTATAATACCTACCTATTAGTATAGATTATAATAATAGAGCTATCTCTATCGTTCTATATCATGCACTTAATAATATAGATGTTACCCTAATTCAAAAGTTACTACTTACGAGTATATTGAGCTATTGATTTGTTTGCATCAAAAGACGATCTAATCGCTCGAATTTCACGGATGGCCGACGCATTGCTCCATTAGCTCAATGTGTGCGCCGAGGCATATAAGCTCATACGTTGACCTGGCTCATGAATTTAACTTTGAATTCTTGTTACCTGATTGTAGATAGAATTATACAGATACTACTAGAATAACTAGAATAGTACCTAGGTTTAAAAATCTTTATTTTCTTACAAACGTATGGTTCACTTACGAAAAAATTATAATAAGTACATTATATCCATGTTTTACAACATTATTCTTTAGCTACCCAAAAATACACAAACTTGGTAATTAATATTCCTGAAAGTTTTCAAGTCAGTGTGGATGGATTCACTCATGATGTTGTAACAATCATCAGAATATCGTAGTTTTAAAAAAGTATGCATAAAAAAATATAAATACTTTAAGGCTTTGGTTATATTTTTCTTCATACCATCGTAGGCCTACAATACGCACACAAACAAAATTGAAGATGTGTGCGTGAATAAAAGTTTCTCAGGCTACTTTCCCTTTTAGGCCTACCCTCACGCACCCTTCGTACGTGAATGAAACCAACCATTAGCCTAATCTTCAAATATTCACCACATTCCCACACCCCAGTGCCCTTTTTTTTATCAAGTTTTGTCCTAAAATGGAAAACAACTACCAGGGTAACATACAATAGGAACAGTAAACGAACTTTCACCCTTGGAGTCACCTCAAGAATGTGACTCGTCTTGATTGTCTCCGCAATCCGCTCCCCATAACTAACTCTTTCTAACGCTTTAGTTGCTTCTAGAGTTCGATCTCTTTCGCTCCTGTTTAGAGGGTGGCGTTCTATACGCAAACCTGCGCCTGTGTGGAATTAGGTGAGGGGGCCGTTGGACGCCCGACCGCCGACAACCCCTTCGCGATGCGTGTGTGGCTATGGCGTGTGTTATATCTCGTACGGAGACATACGTGTGGCTGTGAACACTTCCTCGTGGCTTATACTACCCTGGTAGCAGAGTATGTGGAGAGATTAGAATTTGCTAAGCAAACGCTGTATTTTTTTTTCTAACGCATGATCACATGTGTGGCTGGAGGGTTCTAATGCTCGTGTAATGGGGCATGCAAGTGGGCCCGTTATTCAGATAAGTTTCTAAGCTCGTATCGTACGTGGCGGCGTTTTCACACGAGTGATTTGAGTTAGAACGAGAAAGCTAAGATACCGCTGTTCCTGTCTGACATGCAGGTTTGTAGGGACACACACGTGGAGCATAAGTGACAATGTGAAAATAATTGCGTTCTTTCGATACGGAGAGTTGTAACACAAATTTTAATAAGCAATCGTCTTCACTGGACCGCGCCGTTAGATAAGTTGAATTAGGGATGGCCCTGTTCCCATGTGGTTTCTTAATGAAGCTTCTAGTAATTTTCAAGGTGTTGATAATATTGCTTCAGTACAGTTCTATGAATAAGCGGATTTACTATTTTTCCTTTTACACTTATTATGATTGAAATATATGGAGGAGGCCTGCTATCAAATAGCTAGTTGAAAATGAGTGATTTAAGAATTAATTTTAAATACTAGGCGGGGGTGTTTATATAGGCTGTCGAGAGTAGAGACACACTTCTACGATTCAAATATCTAGTTTATTCCTTCTCAATATTAAATTTCAAAATCTTTAAAATGTTTCCTATTATCTTGTGTATGTGATATCTAACAATATCTTCTATCATTCCAGGTAATACCATTAAGGATCAAGCAGGATTAGATCCCGGATAAAATTCGTAAATCAGCCGTAAGCCGCTCCGTGTGCGGTAGGTTAAGTGTAATATTTGGACGACGTTTATTGTACTTTAATAGATTACGGCAGTGGTTCTCAAACTTTTTTAATGACGGAACCCTTTGGGGAAGCAAAATACTTGATGGAACCCTACAACAAAACAATTGTTTTTGTAACAATAAAAAGTGGTCAAGTGCGAGTCGGACTCGCCTATGTAGGCTTCCGCAGCAATTATTTATATGAAATAGTTTATGACGTCCTATTATAAAAAAACTATTAGATAGATTTCGTTCAAACCAATTTTCGTTGGTAGTTTTTGTGCTTATGTACATTATATATTTTTTCTATATTTATCATTATCTTATTTTAGAAGTTAGAGGGGCACTCTGTTTTCCACTTTGGAGGAGTCTCTCGTGCAAACTATTTAGTTTAGAAATAAATGATGTTAGAAACCTTTATATGATTTTAGAAGACCTATTAATAGATACCTACACGTACCTATGGGTTCAATGAAATTATATTTTTAAATTTTAACCCCCAAATAACTTTTTTTCAATTTTTTTATGAAATCTTAGTGCGGTTAACGGAATACATCTACTAACCAAATTTCAGCTTTATAGCTTTTATAGTTTCGGAGAAAAACGGCTGTGACATACGGACGGACGGACGGACATGATGAATCTATAAGGGTTCCGTTTTTGCCATTTGGCATTGGCATTTGTTGTCACGTGGGGGAGAGGTTACGCGCATTCCACAGACCGATAAACTTAGAGCGAACGGGTTGTACAAGTATAAAATTGTTGATACCAATCTTATTAGATATTGTACCAGCTATTGTAACACATGTTACAAATACAAATAAACAAATAACGTTCATAGCGTTTTATCTCGGAGCGACCAGAGAGAGGTGTTTTGATTTTTTTTCTAAAATCTTGCGGAACCCCTACAGAGGTATCACGGAACCCTAGGGTTCCGCGGAACACACTTTGAGTATAGCTGGATTATGGTTACTTTTATGATGGTAATTTGATTTAAATTAAATTAGTAAAATGAAGTAGGAAAGGTATTGTTGACAACGTCGCGTCATAAGGCAGTGATGATAAAAACTTCTGAACCTGTTATTTCATCAACATTCTTCTTTCGTATAATGTCAAATTGATATTAATGCACCTGGTACATACTACAACCTTTTTTCTCACCTTTGCCGCGTTCTAATGGATTTTTTTACATTCGGTATTAAGTTTATTTCTGTAGTTTTTGCGTAAAAAGGTAACACACATTCACCCATTGTAACACCCCGCGGCTTCGCCCGCGCTTTTTATTCTAGAGCTTATTTTGCGATCATTCTCAATAAGCTTTAAAGTCTGACGAACTTTGTAAGTTTTATAAGTATGTAAAAAGATTCTATAAATAAATCAGAATCCATGTCATAAACTCCTTACACTTACAACGAAAAGCACTAGTCATATTCTCGTGACAGCTAATTTTAATGACAAAAGACGATCAAACGTCATCTTCACTTCCTTCTTAGAAGCCCTTATAGGACATAAAAAGGTCCTTCCACATCGCCACTTGTCGCAGTGATATATCGGGACAACTAACAACGTTTCCGTTTAAAAAAAACTGGATGTCTACTCCAGAAAAAATCTTTTTGAAAAGCTTTCAGTGTAGGGTAGTACATTTATAGAGACAGGCCTTAGAATATATTACCTATATGTAAACTATAATGTTAGTAGATAAACGTAAAAAAAACCCAAGTGAAGTGGTCGGCTGGTCGGTAGTCAATGATAATATCATAAGGATTGGTTTTGTATTATCACTATTGTGATAAAACACAATTAGCGGTGAAATGAAGACATTTGCATAAGCGTAGCAAACTGTATTTATGAGAATGGAGATTCTGGTATTAACGTTTGCATAATTATGCAAAGTAACAGCAACGCTACTAAGCCTGTTAAACATAAAAATAAAACAAGTGGATTTGTAAAATAGTCCGAAGGCACTGCTGAATAACTTGAAACATAGACCAGGGAAAGATGCTTCTTCAAAATCTATTATTATTATTATTATTATTTAGCCTTACTGTCCCACTGCTGGGCAAAGGCCTCCCTTTTTTCCTTCCACTCTTCCCGTTCTAGCGCTCCCTCAGACCAGGATGTTAGGTAGGCGTCAAGTTCGTCCCTCCACCGTACCCTGGGCCTTCCACGTCCCCTCGCCGCGTTGGGTAGGCTCCATTCTGTGGTGATCTTTGCCCAGAGGTCGTTAGACATGCGGCTGACATGTCCTGCCCAGTTCCATTTTAGGGATCCGGCTTTGTACCCAACGTCAACTACGTTTGTTTTGGAGCGTAGGATGCTGTTCCGCACGCGGTCTGACAGTTTTACTCCTAGAATATTACGCTCCATGTTTCGTTGTTTTTTTTCAAAATCTATATTTTTTAAATTTATTTGAAAACTTCTACTGGCATTTCAGATTTCGCATGTTTCTTGGAAGAGCAGTGTTGGCTAAGCGGTAGCACACTCGACTTTCATTCGGAAGGTCGTGGGGTCAAACCGCACCTCTGAATTTTTCTTATAGAAAAATTATATGCCCTTTAAATACACGTGAACGGAAAGAGTGACAAATTAAGGCCTAATGTTTCTTGGTACTGTTTTTTATATGTAATTGACATATTCCATAGAAGAAAGCCATTTAAAAGAAATACCTTATGAAAAACAATACAAGAACAACTTCAAAGCTTGTTCCAAGCAAATATCTTCCGAGAAACGTACAAGAGAATTCTGCAATTATTAGTCGACTAAATAAACATCGCTCGGATCAAAGAAACACAATTTGTCTTTAACAAACTAAAACCAATCGCTTAACCCTGTTTAGAATATTTAAAGTTTATATGTATAGAACTAATGATGTCTTAATTGGTTATAGCATAGTCATCATCATAATTTCAGCCGTTGGAAGACCAAAAAGGATAAAGACCACACATGAAAATTTAAACGTCTATTGGCGTAATTTTGTATAAATTTTCATATAAATGGTAGAGGCGGAATATTTATTACCAAGCCCGAAAATATCTACTATCAATGTTTATGAATAAAGTGCTCTATGTTATTTTTAATTAGTTAAATTAGAGTCTAAATTCAGACTTCTCTACCAACACATAGAAATGATAATTGTAATTAGTTGCCAGGAAAATATAGCCCATTTGCATCTCCAACACCTCACGTAGAATTTCTTTAAATTATACGAGTAGACCGGCCGCCATTTTAGTCCTTTTGAAAATAGAACAAGTGCAACGGTCTACGTGTTCTATTTTCAAAAGGACGAGGATCGAGGATCGCTCTTGGTTTCATGTTTTTTTTTTGACATTTGACACTAAATAGCCCGCTGGTTTTAAGATTGAAAGATTTTATCATAGGGCGAGACGAGTCACACGAGTTTATTATTAAAGTTACATCTATACTCTATAGGTATCTATACTAATAATAAATTTGTAAGGGTCGGCCATGGAGTAAGTTAGTTTGTTTTTAGAGCTCAATATATAATGATAGGTACTGAAACTAAATTGACGATTTTTAGATTTTTTTTCTGTATATTTGTAGGTACGTTCCACCATAAACCAATACTCCGAATTGAAATGAAATTTGGTAGATAAAACATTTAGAGGTCTGGGGCACAGGATAGGCTATTTAAATACTTGCTAAAGTTATGATAAGACAATCATGGCCCCCGTACAAATGACATAAGTACATAATTTAACGCGGACGGAGTCGCGGGCACCGCTAGTACTTAATATAATATACACTTATAGAGACATATTTTTACTACACATATAAACAAGTATTTGCAGAACATATAATTTTTTGTCCCGAGGCGGGAATTGAACCCGCAACCTTTTGCGTCGCAGGCAGACCTTCGCCCACTGCGTAACTGGAGATTCCTGGACAAACATTGCCATAATAATTTTCAAAAATCCAACTGATCTGCTCATTATATCTTTAAGCCTCAAGGTCTATTCATGCAGAGGGCAACGAACTCATTTTCAGCCCCAAGTAATCTTCTGGACACGCCCTCATCGTTACGACAATGTGAAAATGCCGGGGTATTTTTATGAAGCCGAGGTAATGATGTGCCTTGACCTTTAAGCTTTTGAACCTAATACGTGATGTTCTAGGATAATAATGAAGGCATATAAATAAGCTCATCATTATAATTTTCTATCTTAAGCTTTTTACCATAAATTTGTAGGGCTTTTTAGCAAATAAATTTGTAGGGATTATTCAACTAGGAAATTATTTTTAGGAAGATGTTAACTTTTCGCACAATTTGCTTAAGTTCTGATTTTAAAGGGGCAGAAATGACAAATACTCATAAAATATTTTTTTTTATGTGAATTAAAAATATGCACTGCACTATTTATAAATGAGTTATAACACTTCAAAACCTCACTGGGGTTAAATATTCCCCACGCGAGAAATTAAGGGTTAATAATGTCACCTTTCTTCTTCATACTGTCCCAACCAACACCATTATTCACAACTTTTTACAATATTTGAAAATACAGAATTTGATAATATTAAATTGCAATAATTTAATATTAATTTTATTTTATTTTTATTTTACTTATTTCATCTCTTGGGTCTGGTTTTGGGATTTTACAAGAACACAATGAAAACAAACGTTGCATGCTTAATGAAGAGCTAAGAGATAAGTAAATAAAATGGTGGAGCCATACAACAGTTTCATTTAGCTACCTAGCATGACCTATTCAGAAATGCGATTATGCGATTTGTTAAGAAAGTAATAAACAGCAAATTGCACAACCTGTCATCGTAACACGTGCCGTTCAACTAAACTACCTCACCTTACCACATAGACAGGTGTACCCTTCGCGCACGCGTACCCCCTGCCAGCCTAAACAGACCTCACAGCGTAAACACTTGCTACCACCACACTGCTCATTAAACTGGTCGCAAACCCCAACATAACTAGAGCTCTGCAACAGATTTTAATGTGCAAGTTTATAGGGTGTTCACGGGTCAGGTTTAATTGGGGGGTAGAACAGGTAAGGCAGGTGGACGCATGCGTCAGGTAGACGAACTGTCGAACTCCTGGTGGGTTCTGCTCGCCTGGTAGCAGGCTGGCAATCTGCCACAGGTACGGTTCCCAAAATACAGGTGAGGACTCTCGAGGGAACACAGGTGATGGATGACCCTACAACCTTTCTCACGTCGAATTTTAAGCCTTATCTGAATGGGTAAGCAACTTTGAACTCTACTGCTTAGACTTAAGTACGTTAATAAGTAAACGGAATCTACGACACCACGTTTATTTTCCTCGGAGTTTTATTTGAAGGAAAACGTTGTGAACTTTAAACGTTAGTTAAATAAAAGGAAACTTTATAAGCGTTTGAAAACGTAATAACAAAAGTATTTTATCAAAAAGGTTTTAAATTAAAAATATGTGATAGGTTATTATAATGTTTTTTAAAATTCCAAAAATCAAAACAAGGTACAAGAGACGGTTCGCTTTGCTTTTGTTCGCCTTGAGAGGTATTTAATAAAATAATATTTTCGCTAACCGTTTCGCTATTGTTGGTTGTACACATTTCCGCTAAAACGCGATATAAACAGAACAAACGTCTATTTTGCCTTGCATCATTAATTCGCTACTTCCTTCTCTATGGATACGTTTATTTTATCATAGACAGGTCAACGACCTCTGAAACAATAAGAACTATCCCAGACCATCCTGAAGGAGTCATTGACCGTAAAATGTCGCTAATTGCTTGGAATCATGATCTAGCGAGATCTAGACTTATCCACTGATTCGAGACCGTGTGATTTACGTGACTTCTATTTTAAGATCTATGATTTGTAACGTCTTTTTTGGGTCCAAATCGGTGATTTGGAAACTACCGTAAAAAACTGAGTTTTGTACCTACATGAGAGCAGATAGACAGTATTAACTTGTAACAAAAGTAAAATAGAATTCGAAATAGGAAAATTAATACTATTTTATTAACATTTGATACTACAATAAAAACAGAAGATACGACTTTTCCTTATTTGAGCTTGAGCATTGAATGTACTATACAAAAAGTATCTCTGCCCATGACACACGCTCCACGCTCCACACCGTGCCGTAGATACGAATCTACGGCACGGTGTGGAGCTTGGGCATTGAATGTGTTAAAGAGCTAAAAAACATAATCTGAGACTGCTTCTGGAGAAAAAAGAGATGAACTAGGTATTTGATGATTCAACTGAATTCTCCGCCCCAATTTATCAATTCGTCTAAAATTATTTTAATTGTCATTTGGGCTTTATTAATCCTGAGAACTAGGTCCCGAGACGGGTCTATAGGCACTAAATTGATTTACGACTAATAATTCCAAGTACAGTTAGCAACGAAAATAGTTTAATGGAGCTATATTTGGAGATGAAATGAACATTATCTATTAAATGATATGAAAGGGAGCTTGGTTCGATATTAGTTAGGTACTAGAAAATGGATGTTATCGTAGTATCTCTATTCCTACCGGAGTGTCTTGGAACTTAGTGTAAAAATATTTCATTCAACACTCATAAAACATTAAGATGTCGTAAATTAAATTTCGAATCTGGTCAATAAGTTGTAGGATATATGTACTCGTACTTATACATACTTATAGGTACATTTACTTTACACAGATTTTTTATTTTAATTATAAAGCCAAACTCATTGCTAGAATCTAAATTTCATTTATGAATTGTAAACGTATAAAGATACAACGTACTTTTATCGGTATTTTTATCTAATCTGATATGCTATCGGTACCTAGCTCCCAGTCGAAAAGCTCTGCTAATAAGGCGCTCCTGTGATGTTACCGCTCATTACAGGCTTTCTTATGTTTGTGCCGACAAGAGATGTCCCATTGGGACCCTGAGCCTGAGCGAACATCCTCAGTCTTATGTTGTCTTAGTACTCAGCATGCAGATAAGTTGTATGTTTATTGTAGTTTTTGAGATATGAGGGGGTCAAAAGTAGCTTTAACACAAGATCACCAGTTCTGCGATTAGCTTGACACGTTAGCATGTCTAGATACCGATTACCTTTTACGCTGGCAATGGTGCCGGCCTAAGTAAAGTACCATCTCATCTCATCAGTTAATCTGTGTATAGATGTGCAAATAAATGTATTTTCTTTCTTTTTATATCTTCACGTGGGTGTCGTTTAAAAGAAGGACGTAAAATGGGCCCTTATGATGATGAGTTGCTCATGTAAAATATTAATAAAATCCAACCTTGCCAACTGTTGTTGTTTTGTACGTGTTTTTGATTTTTGAACCAAATTGTAGAATTTATTTGAATACGTGAATAGTGTTATCATTGTATAAACTATTTGTTGTAGGTTATAATTCAATATGCAAAACTGAATAAATCTATCGTTGTTTTGATTTTTTAATGTGCGACCTTCAATTTTCAAATCTAGAATAATTTTGCGGACCAGTTGGTCAATTCTAGTACACACTTTACTAACTTTACCTGCGGCGCAGGAGGTTACGGGTTCGGTTTTTGCCTGGGCCCAATGTTTGTGTGATTTAAACAATACCTAACAATAAAGAATAAGTATCTAGTTATTTAAGTACCTATTCTTACTTAGTAAGTCAAGCCACTTTACTTAGGTACCTACAGTCGATTTGCAGTGTTCACTGATCGTTGCTCTCTCCTCCTTTAACAAAATAAAATCTATTCAGTTAGATACTTATTTTACGGTAGAATCTATTTTATTTCCTAATGCCTAGATAATTTACACATCAGCACAGACACAGGCATGCTAGAGACACACGTTGAGTTGCAACATAAGGCTTTCGCAAAATTAAATGCCAAATCTATAGAATCACGCCCTAACATTAATATGTTGCATAGAAATCTTGTATTAACCCAAGTGTACTAACTAAGTTTTGCCTTATTGGTACCTTACCTACTGAATTTAGCCAGCACGACGATTCTTGTGGTGCATTACCACCTCCAACGTAGGTTGCGAATTCAATTCCTGCTTGCAAAATTAGTGTATTGTAGAGTGAACTCAATATTTTTATTATTATTTATTATTAGAAATATCAACAAATCAGACCGCAACCGTTTCTATTGTCTTTCCTATCATAAATTAGCCGATTGATATTTAAATCAGGCCCAAATCTGTCAGGGGCAACAATCTCATCAAACCTATGTTATTTCGCGAGGGCAATGACCTCGTGTCGTGGGTGTGCGTAGGAGCACTAAAAACGCACAGAAGTCTGGATAGTCGATCATTCACACTTTTTAAATGGCCCTGACGATGTGAAAGCTCGATGTAATTTATTGGTGTGGAAAGAGAAGGAACCTATTGATCCGTTCATCATCATCGTAGCAACCCATATTGCATCCCTCTCTTAGGCACGGGTCCCCCTATTAGGTATGGGTCCCACTACTAGGCATGGGTCCCTCTACTAGGCATGGGTCCCTCTTCTAGGCACGGATCGGTATAATCACCATGCTTACCTGGCGGGTTGTTGATAGCAGTAAGTTGGTATTGTGCCTACACAGAACGACGTTATTGCACGTTTTCTGGTATGTATGTATCAATCGGTTTTACAACACCAAAAAAGATCGGCTGGTACTATTTTTAGGCTTGAGATCTTAGTTAAATGGATGGTCTCAACGTCTTGAGCGAATCGCTAATTATAACAGTTAATTTATTAGATAGTAAAAACGCTTTTTCATTTCTACAATAAAACTATCTATACTAACAAGATCTGTTTATGTAACACTGTAAAATCTTTATGCCCGAAGCACGAATGTAATTCTGCTTTGCTAAATTATGCTGAGAACTTCTCTCCGTTGATTTTATTGTAAAAACGAAGATAGTATTCGAATTTACAGCACATAATATTGAAATATAATATGTTCTAGCGTTTTTAATAGTAGCGATAGAAAGCTACCTACCTACTTATGTAATGAGAAAATTTTTATTCTTTATTTCCCATCTTTGCAAATAGTACCTACCTATTCATGTGAAATAAAGAATATTATCCTTAACTATTACTTATTATAGTAAAAAAGTGCATCAATTATAATAGAGCATAGTATCTAAGGCTTATTATGTAATATATTTACGCGCCTCGCGAATAATTATTATTGTCGCGATAAGCACAGACGCCAACGCGTCTACAACGGGACGGCCCAGGGTTGCCCGTGACTATAAATTAATTACACTTTGATTCCTTCATTAAGCGGTGAACACGGTGAAGATAATATAAAATATAATATATTATTTACCGTGTGTGACGTGCTTTACAAGAACAAATATTTTAGAACTGAAGAGTTTTTTTGTTCGAACGCAGTAATCTAGGAAACCGCTGAAAATTCAGATAAAAAAACTGTGTTAGTTATCGAAGAAACGCTACATAATTATAAACTAAATATAGATTATATACTTAACGTTAAAAAACACAAGCGAAGCGAGTTTATTATTAGGGCAAAACTTGGAGACGTTTTGTATTAAGATTATCAAATATTTAGTACCCGAAATAACACAGCTTGTGTTACGGGTTACTAAATATCTTATCACGGGGCTATGCTGTTTAGTTTTAGATGGTGCTGTGTCCGGCAATATTTATTTAAGTTTTTATTATTCAACCGTTTCAGAAAAGTTTAAAGTCTCTGTGACAAGTTTTTTTGGCTGTTAGTTGTCTAAAATACTTTTATACAAACATAGATGGATTATTCTGTACCATAATTGTTCCAATGTTGGCAACCCTATGATGTCTGTTCGCATGACCGACATCGGAAGCCGCGCGCGCAGCATTTGTTATCAACAGTTCATTTGTCATTCGAACATTCATCTATTACATCATCACATCATGCATAATTAATTTAAAACAAAAGGTATTACCTTAGGTATCACTTTTTATATCTAGTCTTTGCTCTACAAACTTAAAACTTTGATGATTCAGGTACTTTTTGTTCAACAAAGAGTTGTGAATTTCCGACGAGTAATATTTTGAATTGCATTTCTTCATTTTTGCTGGTGTCACGTAATCAACTACTTCTACTATAATACCTACACTTTTAGAGTCTGTCACTAGAAGTCTAAAACGTTTCTACTGAGTGTTATTTATGAAAGGTAGGTAAAGTTTCTGGCAAACTTATTGTCGGCATTTATTGGTATTTTTATATTTAAACTACAGGATATCACAATTCTTGTTTAACATGACAATAGCTGCTGCTGTGATAAAGACAATTAACCTACAACTAAAAAAACACTTGGCTAAAACCAGCCAATGTGTAAAGCCAACTGAACTTATGCAAACCATCACATTAGCACACGCCTTTGATATTCAAATATTGAACAGTCTTGGCAAACAAAGTCCGTAATTAGTGCTTAGTATTCAGCCGCGGAGCCCAGGATATTAATAGATGTGTCATAGTGATATCATGATTATTATGAGTTATGTACATTTGCTGCATGTTTAAAGAGAAATAGTGAGTCTATTTACCATTAAATACATCACGCAATTATTAGACACAATGCAGGGCGAATTTTTTGAATGCCTTTATACCTAAACGTGGGAGATTAAGCTAACGCTTCTTAAAAAAATATATAGATCTATGGGAGGATTTGTTGATAGGCCTTTAAGTTGTTGAGAGAATTGTCCAGCAATAGGTATTTATTTTTAATTTATTATTATTATTCATTTAAACTTGCGCTCCATTGACTTAAGATGGGTAATAAGAATGCAGATAATTTATTAAAAGACACTCCATATACACAATATGCTACTATATCCAGGAGCTAATGACGCGTTTACCAGAATTCAATCGCATCCTGGAAGTCAGAATCTAAAATAAAAGTGTGTTCGTCTGTCAGTTCGGCAGGATACCAGGCTCATTTCTGTGGACTCGGGTTACCGTCCCTTTTTGTCAAGTTTAAGAATTAAATATAATTCTGTTTTGCTCTGTAAATTCAAAGTTAGAATACACATTTATTTCGACACGCAAATTAACAAAACATATACTTTAGCTAAGAGCATTAAAAATCCTTCAACTGAACTTTCAATCTTTATTCTTTCAACAGCTCCTTCAATATTTATTTCAATATTTATTCCATCTTGCAACTTTCGCCTAAATGACTTTGCGTCGAAAAAGTTATTGAATTTCTTTACTTATTCAGTTAAATTACATTTTAACTAACTAAACCTTTACACTTTATTACCATAGCGATATTACAAAATATTTAAGGACAATCTTACTTAACATTTTTAACATTAGGTATTTCGAATTATTATTTATTTTATTAATTCGGAAATCATACAGATTTATATGTCTACGAGAATATCAATATAAAACACTTAGATCCAATTATCAGCCTTCGCATATAAAGTTAGTATGTAGTTAGAAGTCGAATTGTTATTTTTTAATTGTTATTTTTTTATTTTCTAATAAAAGTTATTTTATAAAATAAAATAGTGCAATGAGATAACAGACTCCTTTTTCAAGATGACTAATGTTAATGGTAATGATGGTATCATCCAAAAAGTCATATACCGTTATAGGTACCATCCTCTATCAGACTCTGACATCCCAATACCCGAGATCAGATAACCCTTATTTACATTATTATTAGACTCGGCGAGATTACTCAGTCTTGTAATTGTGTTTGAAATGTGTCGGCGATACAGCTTGGGAATATTGTAGGGAACTGCTTATCTTAGTAATTAATCGTTTATTCTATTTTATTGCTTTCTGTCACTTAAAGTATTCTGTGATATACAATTATCTAATGATTAATCTATATGATTAATAATGACCAACTCATCTCCACCTCTCTGGATATCGTCAATCCGATGGAATACGGAGCCGTGTTAGCCAAATGAGAGCACACTCGACTTTTATTCCGAAGGTCGTGGGTTCGAATCTCGGAGCGCATCTTGGGTTTTTTCTCCGTTAAAAATTTAATGCGCTTTTAAAACACGTGATCTAACGGTGAAGGCAAACATCGTGAGGAAACCGGTATGTCCTACCTAAGAACTATTAAAAGCTTGAAGGACATGTGTCATTCACCAACCCGCACTTGGGCAGAGTGGTGAAATAAGGCCTAATCTCTCTCGTCAAGAGAGAAGTCCCTGTATCCCAGTAGTGGGAACGTATAGGGGTGATGATGATGATGACATCAGATATCTAGCCCCTATAAACAAGGTTCGAGCTTACCACGGGGATGTTGCAGTGTGAATTGTCAATGTATATTTTTTTTATTTTTTACTATTAAACCCTATTAGGTATGTGGATGTAGATATTAAATACTAGGTACTTAGTATGTGGATTGTTATTTTTCATTTCAGAATGAATTTTCTAATATATTATTTGTTATTTTCAGATCGCTGCTACTAGCAGCCATCTTAAGTAGTTTCATCACATGGATAGAATCAAGACATCGCCACTATGTACATAATGTAAGTTACAAAATATCTTACTAATCTACATAAAGCTGAAGAGTTTTATTGATTGATTGTTTGACCCCGCTAGTCTTGTCTTGTTATTAACCTTGATTACTAAGATCACTGACCTATAAGTACCTATAAGTAATTGCCAAGGCATGCCCCAATTGATTTGCGATCGATGGCTGACGGTCATAACTTGCAATTGACATTATCGAACCAATTCGATCAGGTGATAAATATCGTGATTGTTTTTTAATAAATCAATCTTAACATGAAACGGCAAATATTTAAATTAAGTCTATTTGAAAATATTTGTAGTTGAATTTATACAAACATTACAACTTGGTTATGAAAATATGATTCGGTAAGTTGTGATATTTTAAAAATATGCTCACTCTGCTCAGCATTTTTCTCTTTACTTTCCAAATCCATCCTTATCAACTAAATCCATAAAGTCGGTAATTTACGATCAAAACAGTACAAACGATCAAAACAGCACATAATATTAGTCATTGTAAATAGCTGTGTATTATTTTCCAACTTTCATTTTCATCCCCGTTCGCAGCGTGCAGTTTCGAAGCTTCGATAATCCATTTGAATTTATAGATAGGGCTGTCCTAACTAACAATAAAACAATTGATTTATTCATTGTTATGTAAAAGTTTATTGCCAGATTACCTAAATAGTATAAAATCACACAATTTACAAATATGCCGATTTCCTCACGATGTTCGCCTTCCCGTGGTTTGAAAGCGCACATGCATCTATCAAGATGAAAAGTTCAGAGGTACGACCTTCGGAATGAAAGTCGAGTGTGCTCCCACTTAGCCAACAAGACTCTGAAACAAACTTATTAAACCAAACTTTTTCAAATTTAAATTTTTAAAACTCTAAATTAACATCCATAGGCGGGTGATCCTCGCGAGTAATAAAAACAATCAAAAACTGGCGCCGCCGCTGAGATAGAGCGTTTTTCCCAGCTCGTCGACCATTCATGACTTGTCTATGGATTGTTAGCTCTGTGGTGATTTACGACACTTTTATGATTTTTATTTGCGTTGATTACACATTGGTATTTAAATAAGACGAGCTCATTTTACGAGCAATTGCGTTCGGTTACTGAACCTTGGAATAAAGCAATTGATTAGCCGGTAGTTCGTAATTCAGAGTTTGTCTCTAGTAAAAATTACAGTTTATTTAAAGCCTTTGTGATGGATCAAATCCTTTGTAAACATAAGCTTGATGTACTCGTAATAGATATGTGATCATGGTTTAAGTCAGAATCAGAATATACCACTAATGTGAGTAAATAAGTGCAAAGACAACATAAGATAGACTAGCTGACACGCCCACGGGTTTATTCCACTTTACTTCCATGTTTTCTCACATTTTAATCGACCAAATTAATTCCATTACTTTCTTACTAATCTTTAGGGGTTTCTTTTAACAAATTATCTACAAGTAAATATAAATAAACTTTAAAATAAAAAACTTGGAACTCAGTTTTAAACCGAAAACGGAAATAGTGCTCAACTAGGCAATTATATTGATACTAGCAATCCGCTCGCTGCTTCGCCTGCCTTATATTAGATTTTCCCGCAGTAAAAATCCCATGTCCTTTTCCTGGCTAAGCTACCTCTCCTATCTCTAATTTTGAGCCAAATCAGTGCAGCCGTTCTTTAGTTATACGTGGTGAACTCACACGACTTTCTTTTATATTATATTGATTTACCTCTGATAAAGATATTCTCATTATCATCAATATTTTACGATAAAAACTGTCGTGGTTTGATACATTCATATTGAGATAAACGGGCAATACACGAACCTTATTTACGTGAGTGCATTGCGGACCGGCGAGCGGGCGTGATCCGTGTCCTTGGCAGTGTATTTGATCCTGAAGATGTCCCACGTTCTGGGACGAAATCGGTTGATCAATAGTCTACGTAAATAAGGTTCGTGTATTGCCCGTTTATCTCAATATGAATATTTTACGAGTTTCTAATGAAAGTAATTATAAGTTGAGATGTGTCTGGCCACCCGTGGCTGCGAGTGCCGTGTGAAGCGCCCAGTCCCACGATTATTGGGTAATGTCCACACTCAAATAATGTCTATGGTCAATTGCTTATTGGTCTACGAATATACAAATAGATTTAACAAATTCAGTTCTTTCGCTTTTTGCGATTATTGAAAAATTGGTCCCTTTTCGTAGAAATAACGCGTTGTTGTGGAAACTCACGACAAAAACTTTATCGATACCTAACCGATCAGTTTTAGGTTATCTCGGTTGTATGCAAGCCGCATCCACCATAAACCAGCAGTTTTCACTTAACTCTTTTATCAATTTGAGTCGAAGTCGTTGAGAATTTATTGACAAATTAATCGAAAAAATTCTCGCAAAGCAAAAGAAGAAAAAGACGAAATCTTTATGTACCTATTGGGTGTTGCGTCGTGCTCGGTGAAAATAGTAGTAAAAAAGTAAAAAATATTTGAGTAATATATATACCTAGTAGATAGTAAGATATACATAGTAATAATAGTTTAAGTGAGTTCTCATATAAATTCAATTTCAATTTCCATTGGAATCCAGTAACTACTTCCTCGACAGGTGTAGAGGCTAGGAAATGAAAATACTCTCCCGTCTTCACTTAATCAATACCGACTTGTATTGCCGATAAAATTACATTACGGCGTTTGAGAGGTAACACCGGCCAGAGGTGCATTCAGTTACTATTGACAAGTTTGTGAAGAGAAAATAAATATCTTTATTATTTATTTATTTTATTGACAGGGGAGCGATTAAATTTGGATAATATAGTTGATCAGCATATTCAATTTATTGGTGATTTTATACATCCACACGTCAATTTGTACATTAAATGATTCAAATAAAATAATAAATTCAAAAATATTCAAAATTTATAATGTTTAAGAATCATTCACAAGAATCATTCAAATAATATACATGTCTATAATGTCATAAATATGTCACTTTAAAAATACAAGCATTAAAAATGACCCAAGAATTTGAATAACGATTGATTTAGAAAAGTTATCAACACTATATGAAAAGTTCTCGACCAGCCATAACTAGTTTCGTGCCCTGAGTCCGTCCCTGTGCTCCGGCCCGCAAGTTCAAGTCCATTGCAACACTCCTAACGATTTGTTTATGGTCATAACATCTCCTGATAATTCACACTGTGAGGTAATGGAAATGAATATTCAATATGCGTTCGTATAATGGTTTTTATAATCGATTTAAGATATTGACCCGGGTTTATTTATATGTAGGTTAACTTTCAGTTTTAATTATCTAATGTGGTGATAAAAGTCTCCGTAATACTTTGTCTATATGCTTTTCGAAAAAATACCGCGTTATTGTTAGTTAATTGTAAAAACTAATTTAATAAAATAAAAGTAAATCTGAATATTTGCTTTTTTAACCCATAAGGGTTTCCGTTGAAGCTTTTTCCTAATCACTTATATTTTATGTTTCAGATAAATGGCCATCGAATCAGACACAGACGACAAGGCGCCGATCTCTTCCTCTCCGGGTCATACGTGCTGCCAGGCGGCGAGGGCAATGGATGGGGCGAGTGGGGCAAAGTGTCCCCCTGCTCCCGCACCTGCGGCGGGGGCGTCGCTATGTACAAGAGGATATGTTTGCAAATTGGGTAGGTACTAAGCTAAGCTTTTTTGTACCTAGAGGTCTATTTTAAGCCGGTCTAGAAAAGTAACGCTGCGGTTTCGTCTGTTTCTCTCCAAGTCTTTAGTGAATGAAAGAAAATAGGTTTATTTTGCACACAAATAAAAACACAGATTAACAGACACACAAACATAGCTACGAACACACAAAAAAAAATTGTGCTGGGGCGAATGGGTTGGTAAGTCCCCCCAGTCCCCTAGCGGGACCTGTCCCGCTTATGTGATGAGGGCGTTGTTACACGAAAACTCATGCTGATTTGAACTGAGGTTAGATTTAATTCTACTTTAATTCTACGCAATATTCTAGCGCTCACAAGGCTAATTTTTACCTTCAGCAAAGCAAGCAGGATCAGAAAGAGATTCATTGATAACATCAATTTTCCTACGAAAAGTTATTTCCGTACCTTGTTCGAGTAAAACGTAACATAATCATTGTTATATGCATAATTATTATTTATGCGAAAGAAAGAAAGAAAGGAAGAATTACTTTATTGTACACAACATAAGTAGGTAGATACAAAATATGCGAAACCTACAAGTCTCCTACATTATCGTTTCAGGTCGGACGGCCAGGCTCAGTGTACCGGCGGAGACACAAAGTACATCTCGTGCCAAACGTTTGACTGTCCAGATAGCACCAAGGACTTCAGGGAGGAGCAGTGCTCGGCGTTTGACGATCAACCGTTCAGAGGGGTTAAATACAGGTATTTAAAGTTAAAATAATAAATAAATAAATATTGCTGGACAGTTCACACAGCATCATCTAGCCCCGTGGTAAGCTTGTGTTACGGGTGCTAGATTTAGAAATGTAGGAACTAGGTGCCCGTTATTTTGGGCTATGATTGATTGATTCAGATTTTTCCGTAAAATCACAAAGATTAATTTGGACATTTCATCACTATCAATCACTCTTCGTTTTCCTCTTCTCTTGAATTTAAAATGTATCGGATAAGGAATTAATGTTAATGTCAAAGCTATGCTATGTTCCAACGATAGGATATCCTTCGATAGCACATGCATTCTTGAAAAGCGCTTTCAACAATGCATGTGCTATACGGTGATTGGTGAAAGCAAACACCACAGCCTCACTTACACATAGCAGGTAAACTTATGATACCTACCACTCTAGGAGTAAAAAGGAAGTGAATAATCGAGTTTTTTCCAGCTGGATGCCTTACATCCTGGAGTCCAGACCGTGCCAGCTGAATTGCATGCCTAAAACGGACCATTTCTTCGCCACACGTAAAGAAAAGGTCATAGACGGCACGCGCTGCAAAAGTGACGACACGTCCTATGACGTTTGCGTGGACGGGACCTGTCAGGTAAATTCTGTTCAGCTGGATGCCTTAGTTCTATCATCCTCCTGCCTTTTTTTCCTTCCATTTTCCTCTGTCAGCCGTCTTATGTAGTACCTTTTTCACATATGTCATCGAACAGTCCATCCATCTTTACTTTGGCCTTCTTCCATACTCACATACCCATCTAGTCTCATACTTAACGCTGTTCTCGTAACATGACTTTCATTCCTTCTCATTACATGACCATAGCAAGATAAACTATTGTTCCTCACATTATCTCTTACAGCTTAATTTATCCTAAGAGATATTTTCAGAGTGTACCTAATCTCTATAATATTAAATAATTCGAACCCTTGTTGTTCCTCCAGCCTGTAGGATGTGACAGGATGCTGGGATCCAGTGCCAAAGAGGACAAGTGCCGGGTGTGTCGCGGGAACAACGTTAACTGTCACACCGCCTCCGGACTGCTCGACCGAACTGATCTGAAAAAAGGTGATAAATATTTTGATTTCTTAAATTAGGTATTAAGTTTAATAAATAATATTCCTCCATTTGATACTACTAAATCTATACTAATATTATAAAGAGGAAAGATTTGTTTGTTTGTTTGTTTGTTTGTTTGTTTGTTTGTTTGTTTGTTTGTTTGTTTGTAACGAATAGGCTCCGAAACTACTGGACCGATTTCAAAAATTCTTTCACCTTTGGAAAGCTACATTATCCCCGAGTAACATAGGCTATATTATATTTTTAAAAAAATTAGGGATCCTTACTAAAACTCCAATAATGTAACATAAGGTGTAAAAAAATGACCTGAAAAATTCCTTACGTCGCGTGCGCTGCGAAAACTATTGATGATAGAACAAAATCATGTACTACGACTTTGCAGGACTCATCATTATCTACAAAAAATGTCGCGATAGCATATGTCTAAATATTATAGTTATGTCACAGTAAGCAGTTTTTTATTCTAAAATATTATTTATTTATGCCGCCTCTTGAAAGGGTCTTCATTTGTACCTTGGTATTAATCCTTATCAAAATAAACTACTTTATATTCAAGACGGCTTTAATACCTTTTTATAACTTTTTGAATTATTCAATTCGGACATTTCATTCGGAAGATATCACGAGTTTAAAAATGCAAGTATTAGAAAAAAGTCGCGAGGTTGTCGCTCACCGCGCCCAGCTAGCCAGCATGCGATCTATGCTCCATGTAAGCGTCACTGGGGGTACGGGGGGGTGGGGGTTGGTCAATGTAATGTAATATAATATGTAATATCCTAATCCTAACATAGGCTACTTTTTACCGCGGAAAAATACATAATGTACCTACTTCGGCGGGAAAATATATGCTTACGCGGAAAAAATCGATTTAGATAAAATTTAGTATGCAGAAGATAGTTGCAAATAAAAGTATATGGCGAGAGACTTTTCACCGCGGAAAATACATGCTTCTACGGGAAAATATATGCTTACGTGGGAAAATTCGATTTCGATGAAATTTAGTATGGATATAGTTGCAAATAAAAGTATATGGCGAGACGAAGTTCGCGGGGGCTGCTAGTACTTAATAAATAGTTACTGTACTTACTGTATACGACGTACTTACTGTTAATAAGACGGCTGACAGATATCTGAATATTCAGATACGATGTACATTAGCTACCCATAGACTAACGTTCGTTCCTGCCGGAATGTACAATCCTTACGGAATGAACGCCAGTGTATGTGCAATAGCGGAAAGAATGACGGTATTATAATACCGCGACCCTTCAAGTCGTGTTTTATTTCATCCCGTCGCTTATCTGTACACGGGATAAGCCGGAAGGAATGAACGTTAGTCTATGGGGGGTTATTGTTATTGAATAAAGTTTATGAATTATGAATGAATTATGAATTATGATAGAGGAAAATGGAAGGAAAGAAAACGCAGGATGATGACTAGATGTTGCTGTGTGAATTGTCCAGAAATATTTATTTATTTATTATTTCTTCTTATTATTATTTTTTAATTTATCAACATAATCATGGACTCATATTAGGATAAGTTAATTCTTTATTACACACACCAATAATTAACATATTTACCAAAGAAAACTTAAAATAGCTTGTGCGTAGTGTCGTCTTATTGCTTAGGGCTATTTCATATTATAGACAATCATATTAGCATTTGACCTAACCTATTATTTTCTTTTTAGGTTACAACAACTTGCTTCTTATTCCGGAGGGTTCAACAAATATTATTATTTATGAAATTGCACCTTCTACCAATTATTTGGGTAAGTTAATGTGAGATTTTTATTTTTTATTTTATTTTTAACTATATTTTTAACACTGTATTTTTCACGCTCGTGAATTTACTTTTATATCATCGCTTTTAGGGCCGTAAACCAAACTATTAATAAACAAATTATTATTCAATATTGGCAACGAATTCGATATCGTTAAAGTAATAGTATTTATACAAAGACTACATTGCTGGATTTTTGTGTATGTTTTTGATAAATTAAATTATTCTTATTATTTTTTACGCATTTTTCCAGCTATCTACGGAGATAACGGCACCTACTACTTGAACGGAAACTATCGTATCGACTTTCCGCGCATTCTGTCCTTTGCCGGAGCCAAGTGGGTCTACGAGCGGAGCGAGCCGTCCTACGCCGCGGCCGACAAACTACGCACTCTCGGACCTACAGATCAAGCTCTCACACTTTCTGTAAGTGGTCAAGACTTGGTTTAGCTTACACGGATGAGCCCTGATTATACAAGAGCCTCTTGCAAGTTGCACCGAAAACCGGCGCTATAGTTGCTCATGTAGCATTATGCTGAATGGTGACCGATTTGTGTTTTTCAATTTTATTCTTTAAAATCTTATGGTTAGTAATCATAGTAATCATTTATATTGACCTCCATATTTCCTTCATAATATGTCCTACTTTAATCCTTGATATCTCTGTTACAATCGAGAGTTGGGTTTAGGATATTTTTGGGCGTCTCATCGAAACGAAGCTACTCACGAAAAATTAGAATAGAAAATGCTTTATTGCACAGCACAAAACAAATATACACAATACACACTTAAAACTAAAAACATTTGGAGTACAATGGGCGGCCTTATCGCTGTGAGCGATAAGGCCGCCCATTGATTTCTTCCAGGCAACCTATGTATGGACTGGACAGTTATAAATATATAGACAGCGGTGTAAAATAATGGATTACATAATAGTACATAGAAAAATAATATCATAAAAATATATTATTAAATACATAATTAGCTTGATAGTAATCAATTGCTAACCATGTTTCATAGATCCTGGACTATTAAGTTTATTGATTTTACATATTTATGTAACTGTTTATAAAATTTTTTTTTATTCCTTACAAGTCAATTGTTGTGCCAAATTCATATTATATCTACTGTAAGATGCACTTTTTATTTGTGAACAGATTTACATCGGAGACGTAAATGTGGGCGTCCAATACGAGTACAGTCTGCCGAGGGGCCGGGCTCCTGATATAGCCCAACAGTACCACTGGACACAAAGCGATTGGTCACCCTGCAACGCCACTTGCGCTGGAGGTGAGCGTACTTTTTTTTTATTAAAGGGTTTTTCGCACACGCGTGACACCCTGAATATACTACTCCTTCCTTATCCATAGATATGCTATAATAGCCATTATGTTTCTATAATTACTTTTACCATTAAATTACGACAGAACGCCTTATACTGAGTTTTAAAACTGCATGCTATTTTTCATTTTATTCTGATATATTTTAGATTTTTTTAAACTATATAAAATTGTTTTAATATAAATCTTGTTTGATAAATATTGTAATTTATCACGGGATATATACCACGAATTGTTAGTTTTTGAGTTTCTCGATATTTCAGCAGAATTTCATGCGACATGATCACGATTAAGTGCTTGTCCAGGAAGAGCGAAAACACCGCGTATGCGCGTCCACAAGGCGCGTACAATCGCGCGTCAAAATGTTGGCGCTCCATTTCCCTCGATACGTGCACTCGCTCTAGAGTTCGCGCGTTAGCTACACGCAACAAGGCGTCCCTAGTATCACGCGACTAGACTCACGACACGCGCGCAATACGCGCGAGTCGAGAGTCTAGCGTAGGGCACGCGTTTTACGCGCGTATTTTGAATACGCGCGATGCTTGTGGACGCGATGTATTGATGTCTAGTACCTCGACGACGCGCGTATGAATACGCGGCGTTTTCGCCCTTCCTGGACAAGCACTTAACTGAAGTTGCATGATAGATGACAGAAATTGGCTGACAAAGAGTATTATCCCGTGTTATATCATAATATTGTTACCAACCATGATAGTTTTAAAAGTAATATCGTAAAATGTTTACAGTACCTATTACAGGCACAGCCAATGCTGAGCTGACGACCCTTTTGTGAATTCTGCTCTGTCAAGTTTTAAGTCTCAATTTCTAATTTTATTTTATAGTACACAAATAAATCTTATCTTATTAAATACCCTAGGTTACCAATTCCTCAATGTAACCTGCCGAACTAGCCAAGAACTTGAAATAGTTGACGACATCCTCTGCGACGAGACGAAGAAGATGGCCAATAACCAGAGCTGTAACACGCAGCCGTGTGACCCCGAGTGGGTGCCCGGCGCGTGGGGCAAGTGCTCCAAGGCCTGCGGAGACGGAGGCGTGAGGTCCAGGGAGATCGTCTGCCAGAAAGTCATCTTGAACGGGTAAGACAGAAATGCTAGGCTATATCAGTTATTTTACTGTAAAAACTGTCGTGGTTTATACGTTTATATAATACTAGCTTTCCGCCCCGCGGCTTCACCCGCGGTACAATGTGTTCCCGGTGTAAAAAGTACCATATCCCATGTCCTTCTCCTGGTTCTAAGCTACATCTCCACCAATTTTCAACCTAATAGATTCAGCCGTTCTTGAGTTATGAATGGTGTAACTAACATGACTTTCTTTTATACACTTAATGATAATACGTTAATTTAATATGAGTAAAATCGGGAAATCCGTGAACCTTTTTAATACATTGGATTTGACCAACTGTTTCATCCCAGTACCTACGTGGAACATCTTCAGGACCACACTGCTAGGTCACAGATCACAACCGCTTGCCGGTCCGCATATTCTTGCATTTCCCATTTAGTCTATGAATTTTTGATGGTATAATATGAAGGTTAGGTTGAGGCCATACTTTGTGCCATGGAGTACCGGCACAATAGTAGGTACCATTTGATAACGGTACTGGAAATTTGTTGTGGAGACATAATGATTATCTATGAATGCTATCAAAGTAAATTGCGTACCTAAGTGCCTTTAGTATAGGTAGTCCTTTCTCGTACTAAAACTTTAAATAACATTTTCCTCCTCTACAGATACTCCACCATAGTGGACGACACCGAATGTTTCGATCTCCACGGACCAAAACCTAAGGACAAACTTCACGAAACTTGCAACGAGAACACCACTTGCCCCACCTGGTTTACTGGGCCGTGGAAACCGGTATGTTCATTTCAAATTTAGAATATTCGAACCTCATCAAAATTTCCTGAACTTTCTTCTAACCATTCTCCTGACCTTTCCATAATTGCGTGGGGTCAGTTTAGCAATTATTTGCCAGTTTCCACTATGTCAGCCGTCATCTCAACACACTTTATTACACAATTTCTTTCTTAAACATTTTATTATTTTGATTTTAAATAGAATATAAATAAATCTCAACCAAAATTTAGTGGGGATACATGTGGCCAAATGTGAGAGAATATTCGTACCAGATGACGTTACCAAAGCCGACGAAATATCTCCTTTCGAATACCGGCTACGTAGTTAACAGGCGATAACTTTACATTATCTACCGCAGTGCAACAAGCTTTGCGACCAAGGTCAGCAGACGAGGCAAGTAGTCTGTCACAAGAAGATCGGCCGCAGAGTGGAGGTGCTTCCAGACGACCAGTGCGAAGATGAACGCCCTCAGGACGCTCAGTCCTGCATGATCCAGCCGTGTATCGGAGTGGACTGGGTTGTGTCGCCGTGGAGAGGGGTAAGTTCTTTATGAATGAGAATAAAAACGTTTATGTGTGTTCTTTTTACAATAATATCGTCAATACAACTTTTAAACTAACCACAAAGGCAGCTAAGCATTATGGAATGACAAGTAGCCACCTGCTATTGCTTGTTGGTAAAAAAAAACAAATGAAAACATGAGTTAAGAAATAACTTAAATGAAATTTAATTGATGATTGAATGATGTTAAGAAATGACTTAATGCAATAATAGATGTCGCTGTGTAAAATTGTCCATTATTATTGTCCGTTACTGGACAATAATAATGGACAAAACAACACTTAAATTTTTCTAAGGTTATTATTAGCGAGTATATGCAATATTTATTTAGTTATATTTTTCTGTATTTTAGGTACAATAAAGTGATAAAACTTTTTAAACTATCATGGTTTTTAACAATATTATAAGTTAGAACACGAAACGGGTAACATACCATGAATGTTTTTGAGTTTCCCGACATTTCGTCACTGTAACAAGCGCCATCTTAACAGAGAGACTCCGTGAAGATACCCGTTTCGTGTTCTAATATTACAATAGTATTTTTGATTGATTGATTGATTGAACGTCCATATTGGCAGTGTGACAGCTGCATGTCGGTATCCCGGAGCCGCACGATCCTGTGCGTGACGAAGGGCCACGGGGTGGTAGACGACAAGTTCTGCGGTCACCACGCCACGCCGCCCTCAGAGGAGCCCTGTGACCCGGCCGCGCTGCCGCCCTGCGACGCGCAGTGGTACGCCACGCAGTGGAGTAACGTGAGTTACCTTACAGTTTTACATCAGTATTAATTTAATTTAATATTAATTTAATAAATGAAGCAAATAAATTACTTACCTATTTTGAATTTGAAAAAAATAAAAAATAATTGGAAAACTAACAGCAACTATTTCATTGTTAGTGTACAAAATGGGAATATAATTGGTGCTCTTTAAATCGGTGCGTAAAAAGGAATACTTCAGATCAAATAGTAAAATTCAAAAAAGAAATAGATATAACCTGCGCACATATAGAAGCGAATTATAAATGGCGTCCGCTCGCATGCGTTCTCGCTCACTCTCTATCGCTGTCTATACTCACACAGTGAAGTACGCGCTACAAAAAAATAGTCAGTCAGGCCTAATTCGCACGAGAGCTTTTTTAACGTCCGTTAAAAAAGCGTTCAAATAGAACATAATAATTATGTTCTATTTGAACGTTTTAGGCATACCCAAGTACGTGTTCACACGTCGGCGATTTTAGAACGCGACGCTTTTTTATCGAGCAGTGTTGCATTTTCAACGAAAAGTGCTGGTAATAGGCCGTATGAAACTTTTTATTATTATTCACACTATTAAAAAAACGCCGGCGCTGCGATTAGTACTATGAGTATTAGTAGAAATATTCCAATAATTCGTCAAATCTTGTATACTTGTCGAATCTTCGTACAGTGTCACAAACTGTTATTTTAAGTATCTCTGTTCATTCAGAGGAAAAACCCAGAATGTCCTTTTTTTCTTTCTTCTTCTAGCAACACAAATCGCTATAGCTAGTTATTTAGCAAAAAAAAATTCCCACGGCTTTCTAAAGCGAGGGACGAGACGAAAGTGATTTAAAAGCGTTCGTATGAATGATCACATTGAGGACCTTTATAAAAGCGCCGGGTTTATAACGCAAAGTTGTTTAAACTCTTTACTTTACTTTACTAAAAAAATAATTTCATTTAAAATAAGTATTTTGTAAAAAAAACTCTGTAGGGACCTAGATAAAAATACTATTTAGATAATAATAATACAATAATACCGTGGAAATATGCTCGAATTACAAATAATTTTGGTATTATGTTTGTATGGGAAATTCGTCGTGACGCCGGCCTGTTTGAGAAATTGTTTTGCCAACCGTACCATACCTACCCGCCGCCATTTACAGAATTCACTTTTAATTGCGCAGGTTATACATTATATTGCTATCCGAAGGACGCAAAGAATAACCAATAGATAAGACTTTTAATTGACATTGTCTGTTTTCCAAATTGTTTATTGATTGACAATTTTATAATTAACACTATATTTACTATAAAAAGACTTTCTTGCGCTCTAGAATACGTAAATGTATGAACATCATCCACAGTGCTCAACCCTCTGCGGCAAAGGCAACAAGACCCGCAAGGTGTTCTGCGGCGTGTTCGACGGCGACTCTGTCCGCACCGTGGACGACGCGCAGTGCGCCGGCCTGCCCAAGTACAACGAGAGCGCGCCGTGCGAGGTGCCCCAGGACAAGTGCCCCTCCACCTTCTTCGTGAGCAACTGGACCGCGGTAAGAATTACTAAAGAGCTCGGAACAGTTCTCAGTCAGTATCTTTTCTCTACCATGAGTTCTAGCAATCTACACTCGCTAGCGACTGCAGTTAAAATTTATGAAAACTTGAACAGCGCTTCTAGCGGATAGTTGGGTACTAAAAATGATCATTCAAAAAACTAATTGAGAGACTGCGTATTTAGACTCGAATCATTAAACGCGCCGCCACTCAAGTCCGTTAGACGTGTCGCTGCTTGCCTATTGTTAACGGTTCTAATACTGTAGTGTAAGACTTGAAAGGTGGCGCGGGCTCTACATAACCACTGTAGTAACGTCAGGTTATTTAACTATGACAATTCATGGTAAAGGTATGTACTGAATGACGACCGCAGACGACAGCAAACTAAATAATTTATTTGACGACCCCTGTGTCGCAGCGGGCGAAGGTTCTTGCGACGCAAGAGGTTGCGGTTTCGATTCCCGCCTCGGGACAACAGTTTATGATCTGCAAATGATTGTTCCAGGTGTCTGGGTTTTATATATGTATAATAAAATATATCTATCTATGTATGTTTATTATATTAAGTACATCAGAAATCTAGCAACCGTAACACAAGCTTCGAGCTTATCACGGGGCTAGATGTTCCTGTGTGAATTGTCCAGCAATTTTTTTTTAAATTAAACCAAACTAATACGCATTTTGTTATGTACAGTGCGACAAGAAATGCATTCAGTACAGGAAGGTGATGTGCCTACGCGGCGGCGAGCGCGTCGTCGACTGCCCAGGCCAAGATGCTCCCTCGGCCTCCCGAGACTGCGACAACTGCCACGAAGGTATGGACATTTTTTTTATTGCTGACCACATCTCATTCTTATCTGATGGAAAGTGTCGATGTGGCTGAAGGTGGACCGCAAATCGCAAGGGTCAAGAAGGTACCTAGTCACTCTTGTCTACGAGACCCAGATCGTAAGTTTCAGGAAAAACAGCAGCAGGCAACGCATTCCAAACTTTAGCAGTGCGATAGTGCGAATAATAAAGGTGGAGAAGTATCGCTTCGTACGGGTGGATGGTATATCTAGTAAGTGAGTAGGGATGGTAATGTCCCGTGCGTCTGCTTGTTTTGTGGTGGAATGGGGAATGTGGTATGGTTATGAAACAAATTATTTAGTATTCCCTCTCCACGTCTGTCAATCATGCAGGACTGAGCATCCTAAGGATGATTAAGAATTTTTTTCTTACATGTCTTATTTTGATGTGTACTTTAATAGGATCACAAAAAATAAAAATATTTATTAGAATAAGTAATTATAGTTGTTTAATTGGCGCTTCATAATAAAATTATACAAAATGAAACCTCAAACGGCCGTCCTGTCAAGCGGCCATTTTCAGATTCAATAATATAATATATGTTAGGTGATCATTATTATATATGTATAATATTTTGTACAGATCAACTTATACCAGTAGACGGCGAGTTTGACATCGAGGAATGCGAAGACGAAGAAGCCTATCCCGAGGCCGGGCTCGATGAAGACCTTGATGATTTGGTAAGCTATTAGGAAACAAAAGTTAAACTTTATTTCCATAGATACAAAAAGATTTACATGGACACACACGAATTTCTAATCTAGTTCCTAGTAGTAGTGCTAATATCATCCAGTAAAACTGATATAACTGGGCAAACTGGTGTAATAAAAAGGCTTACCAAGCGGTTTAATGCTCCATTGTATATGAATACGAGTAATTTTTATCGAAAATACCAAATATCCACTATGTTTTCTTTCTTCCAGCTCTTCACCACGATGTTTAGCGATGGCACAGGTAATTAGATTATACCTTTATTACACCTTATTTTTGGATCTTTTAGTTTCTTTTTTTTATTCTTGTTTTATCCTATTCGGATGAAGTATGGTCATCTTAAAACTTATCTATACTACGAATTGTCCATTGAAATGAGAAAATAAATTTGCAAGATTATTTTCACCGAAAGAACTGATTTTATGATGTCCATGTTCATCAGTGGTACCTACGGCTGAAGATGATATGAAATTTTTGATTATAAACGCTTAGCAATGTTACAAAATTATGTTTTATTTATTTATTTATAGTACAAACTCAATTTTTTATTCTTGTCCAGGATCAACTCTGACCAGTGATGAGTTGTTTACTCACACGGCATCTGGCGACGGCCCCTGGACACTCATGGACCTGACCTCCGACACCGAGGGTTCTGGAGACACCACCATGCCAACTGACAGCACTACCACTGACATTACATTATCTACTGACAAAACCGCCACTGATAGTACATTATCTACTGACAAAACTGCCACTGATAGTACATTATCTACTGACAAAACCGCCACTGATAGTACATTATCTACTGACAAAACTGCCACTGATAGTACATTATCTACTGACAAAACCGCCACTGACAGTACGTTATCCAGTGGCACCACTGCCTCCATCGACACAGGTATGTTTTATTAGTAGTTTTTTCCGTATGAACTAATCAACTAAATAAGCTAAAGTAACGAGGTCTTGTATGTAGAAGACTGACGTATTTAGAAGATAAATAATATGGTATTCAATTTCAAAATATATTAGCTGATTCCGCCTTAATATCTATACTTTAATAATAATATTATAAAGCTGAAGAGTTTGATTGTTTGTTTGATTATTTGTTTGTTTGTTTGAACGCGCTAATCTCAGAAACCGCTGGTCCGATTTAAAAAGTTCTTTCAGTGTTGGATAGTCTATTTATCGAGGAAGGTTATAGGCTATATTTTATGAAAAAAAAAGCAAGCGAAGCTGTTGGCGGTCGGCTAGTTTTAAATAAAGATAATATATGTCGGGGCAGACATGAACATCGGTTGAAATACGACTCAGAACCTGTTTGTACCGCGCGCATCGCACTACGGGTTGCGGCGCGCCGACGCCATTACTTGTGAAACTGGTTCAGACCGCTTTCGTTCGTATAAATACGACCGTCGGCCGAGCTAAAATTACATTCTTGTTTAAGCCGTTGGACGGAACAGTGCTTTGTTAGTAAAAAATGTATTCTTGTTTGTGTAGTCGGTTGGAACGGTCTTCTGTTTGCAGTAAATTCATTTGTTGTTTGAAGTGTCGGTTGGAACAGCCCTCTGTTCGTAATAAATTAATAATAATAATCAGTTTATAATAATTCAGTGATAAATTTAGAGTCAATGGACCGAAACATTGTAAATTGGAATAAATAATGGACGTTTCGTTGTGGTTTTATTATCAACATGAAGACGCCTGCGACGTTAGACCTGGTGACGTCATAAGTAACCAGATGCCCTCCTGATAAACACACACTCCTCGACATCCTCTACATCTCTCTCCACGACATCAGAAGTGGGATAAGAGACCTGAACAAGTGGGATCACAGACCTGAACAAGTGGGATAACAGACCTGAACAAGTGGGGTCACAGACTTGAACAAATGGGATCACAGATCTGAACTTTGGAACTACCTGCATCTTTATAAAATGATGCAAAAACTGACCCAAGAACAAGAAGAAGACTTAGTTAAACCATACTAACGTCAGAGATTTGGAACTACCTACGTCTTTATAAAATGATGCAAAAACTGACCCAAGACCAAGAAGATGGCTTAGTTAAACTATACTGACGACATATTTTTGGAACTACCTGCGTCTTTATAAAATGATGCAAAAACTGACCCAAGACCAATATGCCGAGCAAACAAACAATTGACGATCATACTGACGTCAGAGTTTTGAAACTACCTGCATCTTTAAAAAGTGATGAAAACAAAATTGATGAAACGCAAATCGGTCAGGACTTAGCCGAGCAAATAAACAATAGACGATCATAGTTTTGAAACTACCTGCATCTTTATAAAGTGATCAAATAAATGATGGAACGCAAATTGATCAGGAAAAAGCCGAGCAAATAAATAATTGGATCAAAATTCCAATGAGAATTCCTACGAACCCCTTCTATGAAATATTCTTCAAGAACTAATGAAGTTTCTTTTACAGATTCACTTCCGCACTACGAGTACTTGATGATATACTCCGAGAGGCAGATGCATAGCACGCACTGCCTGTCAGTAGGGCTGTGTCGGTGGAAGAAGACGATGCACTAGGCCCTCAAAACACTACTGCAAGCGAGCCCGTGCCATCCACCTCCCATGCTAGACTGCCTGAGCAAGACTCCGACTGTAACAAAAGTTAAGTTGATCATCTTTATAAATTTTCTCCAGAACTCTTACCCTCCGAGACCTTACCTATTCTTCATTAAAACTTTGTTGCAACTCGATGGAGTTGTAAACAGATACCAAACTCAAAAGCAACTCTCTTTGTTACAGACACTTGCAGACCAGGCAGGTGCAGAGCGCGCACCGCCTGTCAGTCATTCCCGCACTACGATGACCTCTTCTAGGCAGATGCAGAGCGCGCACTGCCTGTCAGTATGGCCGAGTAGGCGGATGAATACGATCCTGTAGTTCTACCATGCAACACTTTACCTAGGCAAGTACCGTAAACTTTAAGCAATATGCAACCAAAACAAACAAACAAAAGAAAGAAAAAGAAAGAAAAGAAAAAAAAAAAATTTTGGCGAACTGTAGATTTTACATAAACACACAACTACCTTTTACTAACCTCTACGAAAAATTCCACAAATATCACGATGAGAAAATCCACGAGTATCTCGTTGAGAGGATCCCTTAGTATATCGTTGAAGATCCCCCGAGTATAACGATGAAAAAATTCACGAGTACTGAGTGGTAAGAAATTCCGCGAGTGTATCGTTAGGAAGATCCCCCGAGTATAACGTTGAAAAAAATTCACGAGTACTGAGTGGTAAGAAATTCCGCGAGTACTAAGGCGAGACTTTCCACGAGTAACTTTATGAGAAATTCCTAGAGTACCTTAATAACCATGCAAGTACGTGGAGTGCAAGTATTGGCCATAAAATTATAAAACAGTGTAAATACGTGGAGCATAAACATTGATAACAATAATAATAATTCACTCACTGTCAGCTTTCCTAATTCATTTTCTAATAAACATTCTAAGTACCATGTTTTAAACTTTCGCTGATAATTTGGTGGTTGAGATCCAATTATCAGAACAAATAACCTTGCACCAAATTATCAGCTAGTGTACCTTTGAATGGATACCTAGCTCAGAGAAACTTTTTCATCTTTTCTAGAAAAACGACTGGTGCAGAGCGCGCACCATCTATCAGCATGGCCGTGTCGGGGCAGACATGAACATCGGTTGAAATACGACTCAGAACCTGTTTGTACCGCGCGCATCGCACTACGGGTTGCGGCGCGCCGACGCCATTACTTGTGAAACTGGTTCAGACCGCTTTCGTTCGTATAAATACGACCGTCGGCCGAGCTAAAATTACATTCTTGTTTGAGCCGTTGGACGGAACAGTGCTTTGTTAGTAAAAAATGTATTCTTGTTTGTGTAGTCGGTTGGAACGGTCTTCTGTTTGCAGTAAATTCATTTGTTGTTTGAAGTGTCGGTTGGAACAGCCCTCTGTTCGTAATAAATTAATAATAATAATCAGTTTATAATAATTCAGTGATAAATTTAGAGTCAATGGACCGAAACATTGTAAATTGGAATAAATAATGGACGTTTCGTTGTGGTTTTATTATCAACATGAAGACGCCTGCGACGTTAGACCTGGTGACGTCATAAGTAACCAGATGCCCTCCTGATAAACACACACTCCTCGACATCCTACGCATTCTCTCCACGACATATATAAATTCTATAATAATTTGAATAAGTTTATTCTTACTTTTAATAATGATTACAGGCGTAACCAAAAGCGTAAGACTACCCAAATCAAGCATACCCTCAGATGGAACCACCGAGGCAGGTGGTACTGGATCCACTGATGTAAGTGGAAGTACAGAATCAACCTTATCCACTGAAACCAACTCTACAGACACAGGTTTCACTGAGTCGACGATCGACCTATCGACAAGCTCTGATCTTAGTTCAGAAAGCAGCAGTTCAACAGAAACAACACATACAGGGTTAACGGAGACGGGATCTACTGTAAGTGAATCAACTGATACTGGATCAACAGAAACTTCAATTACTAGTTCCACGGAAGCCTCCAAAACGGGAACAACGATAACGGATTCTAGTGAAACAGGATCTACTGAATCTACGGAAAGTAGTGGAACTACAGAAACGGATAAAACAGGATCCACAGAAACCAGTATTACCACTAAATCTGGTTCCACAGAAACTACTGATACTGGATCAACAAAAACTACTGAATCAGGTTCTACTGATATCACAGAAACTGGTTCTACCGAAACGGGATCAGCTAAAACTACTGAAACTAGTGATACCAGTGCAACTGGCCCCACTGACAGCACATTATCTACTGACAAAACTGACACTGACAGCACGTTATCCAGTGGCAGCACTGCCTCCACCGACACAGGTATGTTTTATTAGTAGTTTTTCCCTCGGAACTAATCAACTAAATAAGATCAAGTAACGAGTTGTTTGTATGTTATAGCTATTAATACCAACATAATCTGACGTATCTAGAAGATAAATAATATAGTATTCAATTTCAAAATCTATCAGCTGATTCCACCTTAATATTTAATTTAAATAAAGATAATACTTATATAATTTTTATAATTAATTAAATAAGTTTTTTCTTACTTTTAATAATTATTACAGGCGTAACCAAAAGCGAAAGACTACCCAAATCAAGCCTACTCACCTCAGTCAGTGGAATATCCATATCTACATCCACTGGCACAGATGGAACCACCGAGGCAGGTGGTACTGGATCCACTGATGTAAGTGGAAGTACAGAACCAACCTTATCCACTGAAACCAACTCAACAGACACAGGATCCACTGAGTCGACGATCGACTTATCGACAAGCTCTGATCTTAGTTCAGAAAGCAGCAGTTCAACAGAAACGACACATACAGGGTCAACGGAGACGGGATCTACTGAAAGTGAATCAACTGATACTGGATCAACAGAAACTTCAATTACTAGTTCCACGGAAACCTCCGAAACGGGAACAACGATAACTGATTCTACCGAAACAGGATCCACTGAATCTACGGAAAGTAGTGGAACAACAGAACCTGATAAAACAGGATCCACAGAAACCAGTATTACCACTGAATCTGGCTCCACAGAAACTACTGATGCTGGATCAATTAAAACTACTGAATCAGGATCTACTGAGCCCGCGGAGACTGAAACCACCGGAACCGGAGGAACAGGTTCCACAGAAACACCTAAAACTACTGAAACCGGATCGACTGAAACTACAGATTCAGGATCTACTGAGTCCAAAGAAACTGGTTCTACCGACACGGGATCTATTGAAACTACTGAAACTGGTAAAACCACGGAAACTGGGTCCACAGAAACACCTCAAACTACTGATAGCGGATCGACTGAAACAACAGATTCAGGATCTACTGAGTCCAAAGAAACTGGTTCTACCGACACGGGATCTACTGAAAGTACTGAAACTGGTAAAACCACGGAAACTGGGTCCACAGAAACACCTCAAACTACTGATAGCGGATCGACTGAAACTACAGATTCAGGATCTACTGAGTCCAAAGAAACTGGTTCTACTGACAAGGGATCGACTAAAACTGGTGAAACAACGGAAACTATTGAAACTGGCTCGACTACAGAATCAGGATCAACTGAGCTTACAACAACTGGATCTACCGACACAGGATCAACTGAAACAGGATCAACCGAAACAGGATCAACTGAAACAGGATCGACCGAAACAGGATCAACTGAAACAGGGTCAACTGAAACAGGATCAACTGAAACAGGTTCAATTGAAACAGGATCAACCGAAACAGGTTCAACTGAAACAGGATCAACTGAAACAGGATCAACCGAAACAGGATCAACCGAAACAGGATCAACTGAAACAGGATCAACTGAAACAGGATCAACCGAAACAGGAACAACCGAAACAGGATCAACCGAAACAGGATCAACTGAAACAGGATCAACCGAAACAGGATCAACCGAAACAGGATCAACTGAAACAGGATCAACCGAAACAGGATCAACCGAAACAGGATCAACTGAAACAGGATCAACTGAAACAGGATCAACTGAAACAGGATCAACCGAAACAGGTTCAACTGAAACTACAGAAAGCGGATCAACTACCGAATCTTCCTCGACGGTGCCTACAGGAACTGGTAAGATTTTTTAATCATTTTATTTAGTTTTGCGCGTCAAACAAAAAAGTGATTCTATATTATTTGAAAATTTATCTGTAACTATCAGGGTTGTTGCTGATATCAGCATCAGCATCAGCATCCGCTGATGATCAGCATTAAATTAGACATCAGCATCAGCATCCGCATCCGCATCGATCGATGCTGATTTACGATGCTGATGTCCGAGTCGCAACTTGTTCGAAACGGTCGGGCTTAACGCGCATTTTTGTACAAATTAGGTAAACAAGCACAAACCTGTTTATTCGTTGCACTACACATTGCGTGGAGATAAAGTACAGGTTTTTGTCCTCGTCCGTGTATTTAAAATAAGTCGCGTCAGTAGTATTGTAGTACAAACAATATTTTATTTCATTAAATACCAACCCACTAGTGAAACCACATTTTTCATGTAGGTTCAATAGATTAGATTGATTCAATGCTAACTTTTTAGGGTTCCGTAGCCAAATGGCAAAAAACGGAACCCTTAAAGATTCGTCATGTCCGTCCACCCGTCCGTCCGTCCGCCTGTCCGTCCGTCCGTGCGTCCATATAAATAAATAAATAAATATTACTGGACAATTTTACACAGCGACATCTAGCCCCATATATATATATATATACATATGTCACATCACAGCCGTTTTCTCCGAAACTATAAGAGCAATAAATCTGAAATTTAATAATCAGACGTATTCCGTGAACCGCGCTAATATTTCAAAAAACAATTGAAAAAAATCATTATACTTAGAACCGAAACTTTAAAAATAAAATTTCATCGAACCCATACGTGTGGGATATCTATGAATCTTCTAGGTCTTTAAAATAATATTAAGGTTTCAAACAGCATTTATTTCTAAACTAAATAATTTGGCCGAGAGACTCTTCCAAAGTGGAATGAGTGTCCCCCCCCCCCCCTCCCCCCCCTCTAACTTTTAAGATATGAGGATGATGAAGCTAAAAATAAAGTCGATTTTTTTTTATAAAACGTCATAAACTACTTCATGAATACAAACTTTCAATTGAAAAAGAAAATTACAATCAACTAAAGAAAGACAGACAGCGGATGCTTAATAATAGGGCCCCGTTGGCACTCTTTGGGGACGAAACTCTACACGGCATAATTTATCAAGACTCCGTTTCGATGATGAAAGGAGGAAAACTTGATCAGACACGCACTTGGCTAAAATCAGCATCAGCATCAGCATCCGCTGATGTCAAGATCAAAAATCAGCATCAGCATCTGCATCCGCTGATGTGTCAAAAACCTGCATCAGCAACAACCCTGGTAACTATACTTAAAGTAAAATTTTGAAAGTGATATACTTAAAGTCTTAGGACCTGTTTCTTTGGTTACAGATAGCTTTTCAGATAGTTATTTGATACATATCGCTACCGAAATTGGTATTGGATAATCTTATAATCTAATATATAAAATTCTCGTGTCACAGTTTTCGTTGCCATACTCCTCCGAAACGGCTTGACCGATTTTGATGAAATTTTTTGTGCTTATCCGGTATCTATGAGAATCGGCCAACATCCCCCTAAATGTTAGGGGTAGTCCACCCCTAAATTTTTTTTTATAAATTATAGCAAAACAACGTTTGCCGGGTCAGCTAGTGATATATAAATTTTGTTACAGAAAGCACAGGTACATCATCCACAGACGATGATGAAGATGAAAGAAGTAAGTACCTAACCAAATACCTAAAATAAAAATATAAAATAAAATAAATAAAATTTGTAAGACTTTATGTGTAGGTACTTGTGTCTATGTCTACTCCTAGGGGTTCTTCATAGTTACAGAAAAAAAAGGTAATTTTCTGTTAGATAATTGTACCATAATTTGTAGTTTATCAAGCAGATATGATACGGATAGGCTATCTGGTACTTTATCAGCTAGGTGAAACAGACCCAAAGAGTCTTAAAAATAGGCATGACGTTACGTTACGATTACAAAGCTTACTTACATCAATAGTCTACGTAAAAAATAGGTTCGTGTATTGCCCGTTTATCTCAATATGAATTTATTAAACCACGACAGTTTTTATAGTAAAATTACAAAGCTTATGCACGTTACTGCACGTTTCTATTAAAATGTTTTTATTATTATCAATCTAATTTCAGTGCATACCATGATGATAAGCGAAGATACCTTTCCTATTGCATTGAAATAGGTCTTTGAAGATAATATATTGATCCTATTTTGTGAAGAGTGAAAAAAAACTGATTTTACATTGTTGTTGCAGCAAGTTCAGCTCTGGGCTGGACCACGACGAAGAAGGCTCGCGTTTGCAGGCCGCGGGGCTGCGCTTACACCACCTTCGGATGTTGTCCTGACAGGAAAACCGCGGCTGCTGGACCTTTCGATGAAGGTAAACTAACTAAGAATTACATTTTAACAGACCCACAACGAAGCTCGACTGTCATTCCTAAGACCGTGGGTTCCAAAATCTTTTGAGAATACATAATATAATAAAACATAAATGAAGCGTCTAAATAACAAGGCATCCTTTGAAAACGATGTTCAATAATAGTAACCTTATTAAAACCGACTGCCAGACTGCATACGGAATGCAGTTTACACAACTAGATGTTGCTGTGTAAATTGTCCAGCATTTTTTATCATTATTACAATGTGTTAGTTTAGTGGGCGTTTTTGGAGGAGGCCTTCACCCGCAGAGGGGTTCTTACGGACTAACAGTGAAGTAGGATTAAGTTTAAACATTTTTTTTCATGTACTTAAATAGTTTGTAAGAAATAAAAGGCTTTTTTATTATTATCATAATCTGTATTGTCTCCCAGGATGCCTTGAGCTGGCGACGACTTGCGCACAGACTGAGCACGGCTGCTGTCCCGACGGCGTGTCCCGCGCGTCAGGCCCCGATGGCCAGGGCTGCCCCGCGCCGCTCTGTGAGGAGACACTCTTCGGCTGCTGCGAGTCTGACGGACAGACGGCCGCGGGAGGCAACGACCAGGAGGGCTGCCCGCCACCCTGCCAGTCTTCCAAGTGAGCCCGAAACATAAAACATATGCCAAATGGAAGCGGGCTATCAGTAGTCCGATGATTTAGTCCGTTAAAGCTACTTTTTTGTATAAAATAGCTTTATATTTAGCACGTTGCAAAAAATAAACTGAAGTCATGAAGTTAGGAACATTTCTTTTCTTTTTGGGAAAGTCGTCATTTTTTATTATCGGACAAAAAGGCTCAGTAGTCCAATGATTCTGATTATTGGACTACTTATACTAAAAAGTATCAACCAAGGCCAATAACATATACAGGGCGTCCCACGGCCATGCCACATGGAGGGAAAGTACCTTAAATATTGTAGATTGAACATTTTACTGAAAGAAGACATTATTTTAATTTAAAAAACAAATTAAACTGCATTCATAGATATTTAAATAATTACATGGTTGAACCGGGAATCGAACCCGTTACACGAGAAAAATAATTATCCTGTGGCTTTATCATACCGATCGAAAGGCTTCATCATAAGGATTTTTTATTGCTAAATAACATAGTGTCAAAAATAAAAGGAGGGCCATGAATTTTAACATTTAATGTGAAATTTAGTTCAGGAAAGCTGGCATTGCCGTAAAACAAACAACTGACATTCACCACTTGAGAACTTTATTTCACATTAAATGTTAAAATTAATGGTCTTCCTTTTATTTCTGACACTATGTTATTTAGCAATAAAAAATCCTTATGATGAAGCCTTTCGATCGGTATGATAAAGCTACAGGATAATTCTTTTTCGCGTGTAGCGGGTTCGATTCCCGGTTCAACCATGTAATTATTTTAATATCTATGAATGCAGTTTAATTTGTTTTTTAAATTAAAATAATGTCTTCTTTCAGTAAAATGTTCAATCTACAATATTTAAGGTACTTTCCCTCCATGTGGCATGGCCGTGGGACGCCCTGTATATAATATAACAATAAATGGTCAAAGGTATTTAACAAATAACATAAATAAAATTTTACAGATATAAATGTTGCAATGACGGGGAAACCGCAGCAACTGGACCCGACCATGAAGGATGCCCTGAATCATGTAAGTTATCCTAAACTTCAATTACCGTTCTAATTAAAATAGGCATTCTTTAATCTTTTAGTTAAAATAAAGCATGAATATCTCCTCATTAACAAATAATTTCCATTTTTGGAACATATCTACTCAAAAACTTGTTCATATTCTATTAATCCATTATCTTAATAATTTTGTACCATAGAAAAAAATATCTACACTAAAGGTTTGTAATACGCACCAAAAGATATCTCAAGATACAAGGAGTTTTGCTTAGTTTGAGTTTCGCTGAAAATTGTATATTGTTTTTCTTTCGGTCATAACATAAATGAACAAATTATATTTTTCAGCTACCACAGTGGAAATCACTACGACAGAAGAAATTACAACGACAGAAGAAATTACAACTACAGAAAGTGTTCTATCATGTAAGTAGAATACCCGAACTTTTTGTTTACTTTAGTGCAAATTAAGAAAACAAAAATACATTGCAAAAAAAACTACATTAAAAATCCCTTTGAAAGAAACAAAGTACTAAAATACTTGTTTTTTACTTTCGACTTTTTTTTTCAGCTACCACAGTGGAAATATCTACAACAGATGAATCTACTACAACATATGAATCGACTACAACACATGAATCGACTACAACAGAAAGTATATCATGTAAGCATAATACATTTTTGTTTTAAGAGACTATCAAGAAATAACAAAGTGTTTGTTTATAATTTTGTTTTTTTTCTATATGTTTACTTTGTTCTGTGTCTCTAGCGACATCGGAATCCAGCACAACGGCTGAAGATCTTTGCCAGAGCAGCTCCTATGGCTGTTGCCATGACAACGCCACGGCCGCGACCGGCCCTGAACTGGAGGGATGTCCCTGCGACACTTATGACTTCGGCTGTTGCCCTGATGATGTCACTCCAGGTAATCTATCATTATGTCACAGATGTCACTCAAGGTAATAAATGATGATGTCACTCTAGGTAATAAATGATGATGTGACTCTAGGTTATAAATGATGATGTCACTCTAGGTAATCTATGATGATGATATTTTCCAGGCTGATTTCGGCCGTGATGACTGCACTGCACAAATTTTTGTAATAATTATCAATATTTATTCGTATGAATGATTATAATGGGTGTACCAAGTGAAGCTAGACACTCATGAAAATGATTTGTGTTTTTAATTTTCGTTGAGAGGCAATAATATTTTTAATATTATGGAAAAATATTTTTAAAATAGAAGAACATCAATAATATATAAATATATAATTTTTATTTAATTATTCTATTCAATGATATTCTATCTAATAATTACTTTTTCTTTTAGATAAAAAAAATGTTGTAATACTGTTTGTCTAACCATATAAATCCATCACCTCAGCTAAAGGCCCAGGGCTGGAAGGCTGCCCGAAGAGCTGCAACACATCTGTGTATGGGTGCTGCCCCGACGGCGTGACTCCGGCGCACGGGCCCTCACACCAGGGCTGCTGTGTGCGCTCCGCCTACGGCTGCTGCCCCGACAACTACAACCGGGCGACTGGACCGCATCTAGAAGGTATTTACCTCTCTCTAGCGCCCCAGTTGAAGGCCCAGGGCCAGGAGAGTAAGACGTATATTCTACCTTAAACTCATTTTAAGTTAAACTCATACAAAGAGATAAAAAGGTATATATTATTTAAACTTAAATACCTAAATGTAAACTTTTGTGTGTAACTAATATAGGTTTGTTAACCTTTTCACACCTTCGTATGCTCAGGTTGTCATTGCCAGTACTCTCCATACGGCTGCTGTCCCGACAACGCCACCAGCGCCACCGGTTACGACAACCAGGGCTGCGGCTGCTCATACACCGCTTACGGATGCTGTCCTGACGGGTAACTAGCTTCTTTATCATTTTTACTGACTGTGATTAAGTTATTTTGTCATAATATTGTGATATGGGTCTTTATATTTGCCTGAAATAAATTGATTTTATTTATTTATTATTATTATAAGTGTTTAGGATAATAATTGGGTTGCGACTCTAAATTGAATCCGTTCCAAAATAATAAATATATCACAAATCTAACACCCGTACGTAACACAAGCTTCGACCTTACCACGGGGGTTGATAAGAAGTGTGTAAAAAAAAGAACTTACGTGTTAATAATAATTGTTTTCTTTTGTATAGGCACACCGCAGCTGCAGGGCCTGAGTTCGAGGGCTGCCTGTGCCACACGTACCAGTTCGGGTGCTGCGACGACGGCGTCAGCGTGGCGCTCGGCCCCGGCGGCGGTGGCTGCTACTGCTCGCAGTCCAAGTTCGGCTGCTGTGGAGACAAGGTCACGCACGCCAAGGGCCTTAACAAGACCGGCTGCGACTGCTCGGCTAGCGAGTTCGGGTGCTGTCCCGATGGTACTACTGAGGCTCAAGGTCCTAAGTTCCAGGGATGCAGTAATGTGCCGGAGGATAAATATGGTAAGTATATTTATTTGTTTTATCCAGTGTAGGGCGGATAAGGAGAGCTGTAACAGAGTTTTGAATGGATAAAAATAAATCGAGGGTTTTTTTTTTCTAACTTTTATAACTAATTTATCTACTAGATTAGTCTCAGGTATATATTATAAAAGAACAAAAAAAAAATTATAAAAACATCTCACTTTAGCTTATAATTTTTAAATTTTAATTAAGGGTAAAAAGTTATATAAACTTATAAGTAGGCAGAATAATTTGCAACAAATCATGATTTACAAATTCTGTTTTTAAATTGTTACATTTTAATGGACTAATGTGGTTGTATGTAGCCGCTTGCTCGCTGGCCTTCGACCGCGGGTCGTGCCGCAACTATTCTGTCGTATACTACTTCGATACCACCTACGGCGGCTGCAGCCGCTTCTCGTACGGCGGCTGTGAAGGCAACGGCAACCGGTTCGCAACCAAGGACGACTGCGAAGCCACTTGCGTCAGCCCACCACCTAAAGGTAAACTTAAAAGATCTTGGACACAATTTTCTTAGGACCTCAAACAGAAAATTGTGAGAGTGAGGCGCAGATATTAGTTTTTTTCTGGATAATATGCTATGGTTTAAATTTATATGAGAAATTTCATGGAAACATTATATTTTCTATCGTTATTTAATTAGATGCATGTTATGTTTCTTTGTTTGATAAGTAGTCTTTTATGTATTGTCAAATCTATAGATTGTCGCTATTGTTTTCTAGTTTCCCATCGCCATAGCCATAACAACAACAACAGTGACTTCGAATCATTACTAACTCTTTAATTTTTCCAATCAGACGCCTGCAAGTTGCAGGCGTCGAAGGGACCCTGCGACCGCGACGAAATCCGCTGGTTCTTCGACAACGAGCGCGGCAGTTGCAGCCAGTTCGTCTACGGCGACTGCCTCGGCAACAAGAACAACTTCAAGAGCAGAGAGGAATGCCAGGAGCAGTGCGAGCCGGACACAGTCACAGGTTTGTTCATCTACAGCGACTGTATCGGCAACAAGAACAACTTAGAAAAAGAGAGGCCTGCCAGAAGCGTCAGGACGTCCCATAGTCTTCAGGTCAAGATCTGATTTATGTATCCTTGAGAAATTTATGTAGGTCAGATTGCAGTCCGTTTATTTTTGTAAATAGATTTATTCGAAAATTGACGTTAATTCCACCTCACGTCGTAAGTGCACCTCTGCCATTGCGGCAGGCAGGTCATTTCAAACTTCCACGTTCCCTGTTCAGAATACAGTAGCTATACTTATTACCCTATCCCCAGACACGTGCGAGCTGCCGATCGAGCAGGGCTCTTGTGCCGGGAACTTCCCGCGCTGGGGCTTCAACAAGGCCTCTGGCAAGTGCGACCAGTTCGTCTGGGGCGGCTGCGAGGGCAACTCCAACAGGTAGGAGCTACCTGCTATTGGCTGACTACAAATATAACCATTACCATTATATTGACAACCTCTGTTATGCAGCGAACCAAAGTCCGCCTGCGACGCAAGGGGTTTTTACCCAAATTTAACCTCCAGCCGATAATAGATTAATAAATAAATACTCTCTTTATCTTTGGTATTACCTTACTGCGGTTCCAAAATTATTATTCTCGTATGCTTTCAGAATAAATAAAAAATCTGATCGAGAAATTAATCCATATCATTTCAACTACAGGTTCAGCACTGAAGCCGCCTGTAATAACAAGTGCAACCCGCCTGGTAAACCGAAACGTGAGTATTCTTGAAGTCACATGGGTGTATTGTATACAGTGGTCCGCTGGCGATCTGTTCGCGAACGTTTCACGAATGTTCTCGAACGTTGGAAGCATCACAAGACTGAGATACTTACTTATTACAATAACTATGTAGCTAAGTCAAAGCTATGGGACTTTTGGTGTTCTTTAAACTAATACTAAAATTATTTGTGTTTGTAGGTTGGAGCATGTTTTGAATGCTTGTTGATTGAAGGTTTCTGTAGTTATAGTTAACTTATGCTTAGAAACAAAAAAACCTTTTATGGCTCCTTTATTGTTTGATAACTCTATCTAGATCTATCTATTTATCCGTCTATCTTTCAATGTTTGTGTAATAACGCAGTAGAACTAAATAACCAACTAACTTGGGTTGCGCAGCACAATGCTTGTTGCCATCGAAAGAGGCCGGCACTTGCAATGACACACAAGCGCTCTGGTCGTTCAGCCAAAGCGAGGACCGCTGTGTGCCGTTCTACTTCAGCGGCTGCGGAGGCAACCACAATCTGTACACCTCCAAGGAAGCTTGCGAGGAGTTCTGCCCGAGTGTTTACGGTTAGTTTCAATCCCCAATTAATCACCACCTAAGTCATTTTAACAACGGAACACTTCATGCTAGAAAAACTAAGGAAATAACTATCAACCACTATTTGTGGGGTGTGGGGATTCGCCCAAAACCGCAAAAGCTGGTGCAAGCTGAGTGAGACAGAGCACAAAGTCTACATAATGGTAAGATTCACTTTGATATATTTCTTACCGGAACATTTCCATGGTAAATGATTATGGAAATAATCGGGGACAATAGAAATGTGAACTATATAATGGGAAAGGTTGGTTTGCTTACCCACAGCGAGATATTTGTGACGTAGACTGATGCTTTGAATGCGATGATTGTAGCATGACTCTCTCACCCACTCTCTCTCTCTCTCATTCTCTCTATCCTTTCTTTTGTAATTTTTCAATTTCTAATTTGCTATATTGTTTTTATTTTGCATAATTTTATTATGTTATTTTTCAGTGCCTGATAAATGTACTTTGCCTTATGAATCTGGCAATTGTGGGAATTACACTGACAAATGGTACTTCGATACACGTTACCAAAGGTGAGTTAAGTACAAAACGTGTCTAAAACACACGTAATTACAACACTCAATAAACTCGAATAGTTTGGTCCTACAGCTAGACATTATATTAATAGTTTTCTTGTCAAGCTGTTGAAAATGTTGTGCTTGAAATACCCTATAAATAAACAACACAATTAAACTTTCCGAACTGACAAAGTAAAAGTATCTTTATTGTTTTCTCACCAGATGTCGCCAGTTCTACTTCGGCGGTTGCGGCGGCAACGAGAACAGGTTCGATACGGAGGAGCAGTGCCAGAACGACTGCCAGTCCGCGCCGACCACCACCACCCACCGCCCTACCACTGCTTCCCACCCACAAACCACACCAGATAACGGTAAGGCATTAAAATAATAATAAAATCTATTTATTCGACCTCTGTGGTCAACCTGCGACGCAAGTTAGAGTTGATTCCTGCCTCCTGTATAATTAAAAACAACTATCTACGTACATCTACTAGATTACATCAAAATCTAACATTAATTCGCCATACAAAAAGTTTGCTGAATGTCATTAAAACTTTATGAACTTCTCATAACAGGCCGGTTTCCTCGTGACGTTTTCCTTTACCGTTAGATTTTTTGTTCAAAAAGACAAATCCTTGGTACCTAAGTGCTCGGCGGGGAATGAAAGTCGAGTGTTCTCCCACATAGCCAACACGGCTTTTGACTCGTATATCGAATTTTAATTTTATCATTCCGGAGTATTCCTTACGTTATAAGACTTATATAAGTAATCAAGTATATACGTCACGGCTTTTTACTCGAGTGGCATAAGCCCGTATTATTTATCGAATTTTAATTTTGACATTCCGGAGCATTCCTTATATTATAAACGCGAATAAACCCAAAAGTAACAGCGTACCTTGTCTTAGACTTCTGCACGCTGGCGATCGACGCGGGTCCGTGCACACAGTTCAAGGAGGCGTGGGGCTTCGACGCGCGCACGGGCCGCTGCACGCCCTTCCAGTTCGGCGGCTGCGGCGGCAACAGGAACAACTTCGACGACGAACGACAGTGCCAGTACTACTGCAAGGCTCCTCTACGTACGTGCACGGCTCATTTAACAACTAATCTATGATCCTACACAATAAAGTAGTTAGTTAGTTTGGGGTCTCCTTTTTTCCGCAATTAGACTCAAATTTGGTCCTTTGTGCGTGGTTGGTCCGCTAGTGTAACCAGCCTTACTCCGACCAGAAGCTCAGAATCGTCCTGGGGTCATCCTACACAATTCTGAAGTTTTGTTTTCGCCGATACTTGCCACAAAAAATATTGATTTCTATACCGTTTTCTAGTTTTTAGAAAGCGTCGGTAGTCCACGAACAAGATGGACAGATGATCTTATAAAAGCTGTCAGTTCACGGTGGATGCAAGCTGAAACAACTGAAGATGTTTTTTTAAACTATAACAAAATCCACAAGTTTCAGGGAGGCCTACGTCTAGCAGTGGACGTCCGATGTCTAAAATGATAATGATGACCTTCACATAGACTAGCTAGAGAACCTTAAAATTGACATACATGTGTGTTTCTCTCAGACGTGTGTCAGCAGCCGATGCGGACGGGCCCGTGCGAGGCTTCGGAGATGAAGTGGTTCTACGACCAGGACACCGACTCCTGCCATCAGTTCACTTATGGCGGCTGTGATGGTAATGATAACAGGTATGTGATCCTATAAATATAATTCAATAATATTTATTCCAGCAGCCTTGACAAGATAATTAACGGTGGATGCAGGCTGCATCCGACTGTAATACCTGGAGGTCATTAGGAGAGGCCTATGTCCAGCAGAAGACGTCCGATGGCTGAAATGATGATATTTATTCAAGGGCAAGCATAATATGATGCACCTAGAATAAAAAAACAATTAATAAAAAATATTAAAATGTTAAGAAGATCTTCATTAAAATAAATGTACCTATGCAATGTGTCTTTTTAGATTCGACAGCCGAAGCGAGTGTGAAAACAGATGTAAGAGTAACCCATCGCCTGATGTCCTGACGACCACCGTAGAACCACCATCGGTGAGAACTCATTACGTTATCATTCATTGCAACGAATATCAAAATAACATAACCATAGAACATTACTTGATGTACGGTTATGGGCCTGTTGATAGAGTTAAAATAACAATTTCTCATTGACACTTAAAAAATTCTGAAAAACTAAATCTGCTAAACCTACCCAATAACCACTAAACATGAAGCATGATTATGTCTAGCTGTAGCCTTCAAAAGCTAACAATGATTCTGCTGATAATTGACCAAATGTTCTGGTAAAATCTAGATATAATTACTTTTGGAATAAACGGGAAATCGAACCTAATTTACGGGTTGGATAAGGCTATCTTTTTTCAGTTTTACTTTTACGTATAGATTACATTAAGCTTGTCTTTTAGGTGGATAGTAGACTTGGCGAAACATGTTCCATAACTGGAGCACTGGAGGCCTGCAGCCAGGAGGTCGCCGGAGAGGTGTGGTACCTGAGCCCGATCTCCAACGAGTGCGAGTCTCACTTCAACAGCGAGCAGGGACGAGCGTGCCGAGTCAGCGGCGCTCACCGCACGCAGGAGGAGTGTGAACGAGTGTGCGGAGCGTTTAGAGACATCGGTAAGTGAAACATGTTCCATAACTGGAGCACTCGAGGCCTGCAGCGAGGAGGTCGCCGGTGAGGTGTGGTACCTGAGCCCGATCTCCAACGAGTGCGAGTCTCACTTCAACCGCGAGGATGGACGAGCGTGCAGAGTCAGCGGCGCTCACCGCACGCAGGAGGAGTGTGAACGAGTGTGCGGAGCGTTTAGAGATATCGGTGAGTGGGAGTAGGTACAATGTTAACTAACATTGTAATAGCGTTCAAACTGCACTGGAACGTCAATCAGCTAAGTGCTAGATATAACTTTTTAAACTATCATGGTTTTTAACTATATTTGAACCGTGTTTTTTATATAACCGTGAACATGGCGCTTGCAACAGTGTCGAAATATCGGAAAACTCAAAAACAATTAAATCATGGTATGTTCAAATATAGCTAAGTGCTAGGTTCAAAACAATCTCGCTGGAGGACAGACAAAGAATAGTAACTACCAGGTGGCTATCAAATGTTCAGACAAACGTGTTCATGTGCAGACAACCAGGCGCCTTACTGCTTATCTCAAGAACAAGGCTTTGTCGCTGAAGGGATAGATGTTGCTGTGTGAATTGTCAATCAATATTTATTTATTGAATATTCTAAGTTTATGTAAATAATAAATGTTATGTTTACAGACGTGTGCCGCTACCCCGTGGAAACCGGGCCGTGCCGCGCCGCCATACCGAAGCACTTCTACAACGCGACCTCGAACCGCTGCGAGGAGTTCGTGTACGGAGGCTGCCGCGGTGGACCCAACCGCTTCTCCAGCGCGGAGGAGTGCCAGCGGGTCTGCAGACCTATCGTCGGTAAGATAGAACAAACTTATATCCAAATTATTATCGAAGGTTTTCATTTAATTATCTATATTAATAGTTTCGTCCGGGGGTACGGTAGACTCGATTGAAACCTTATTATGAATAACAATGCATACATAAATATTTATTTTGAGTCGACAGCATAATTATCAGTAAAATTCGGATAACGAAGAATTTTGTTAAATTGTGTTAAATGTTTTATAATGTAAACGATGGCTGTCGCCATCTTTGGTGTGAAGTACGTTCCGTTTTATCGTCAGTCGTTGATAATAAAAACAATATTTCTCGAAAATATTGTTTTTATTATGAATCAAATTTCAACCGAGGTGAAGCCGAGTTTTCATCTAGTTTACTAAAAAACATGACAGAATATTTTGATTGAGAGCTTTGATTGTTTTCCCAGACCCGTGCAAACAGCAGCCAGAAGCAGGAAACTGTCTGGCCAGGTACGAGCTGTGGTACTACGACGAGACGAGCGACCAGTGCGAACGGTTCATCTATGGAGGCTGCGGAGGAAACGATAATAGGTGAGAATAGCACTTATTTATATATTGAACTTCTAGCAGAAAATACACACAAACCCAATATTAAACCAATTCACTTTGACATCGCCCGCCTGGTTTAAAGGAGATAGACAAAATGGATACTTGATTTACATTATTTTATACTATGTAACTACCCTAATAGGTGCTACCCTACCCAGCACATAGTTCCATAATAGTTAGCTTGTATATTATGTATACTTGTAAAAAATCGGTTGAAGAAAAAAAATTAGGAGCATTGTTGAACCCAAAGTTCCTGTAATATAGCTTTGTCTAGTCAGGAACCCATGTATTCAATTGAACTGTATTATGTCAAATAAATAAATGAATACAGAAGAATAGCGACATATACAGCTACATACATATGCAAATGACATTTTCAGCGGCGTTTATCTACTACTTAATTAAGTATAATATTTTCATGTCTTCTTTAATTTATTGCAGATTCGAATCACGCGAGGACTGCGAAGGTCGCTGCAAGAAACCTGTCACAACGACTCTAGCACCTCCGGTAAGACAAGTCAATTAAAGAAAAAAGTTGATTTACAAGTTGCATTTTCATGAGTTATTCATTTTCTAGTTCATAGTCTGATAGCACTAGCACCTAACACTTAATTATTAATACCTATTGATAATGCTTAATAAAATGTATTTTGTTTGACATGCCTGTTATGTAATATAACTTTATGGTTAATAAATAAATTGAAATTGAAATTGCATTATGCTTTGTCCATGATATTATTCATTCAAATACTGTATAATCGATATTGAATTAAATGTTTAACTAATTTTTTACTAATGGCATCTTCCACAGGTATCTCAACCAGAATGTGCTCTTCCACCCTCACTGGAGCCCTGTGGTTCCAATGAAACTGTCTTCTATTACGACGCAAGCACCAGGTCTTGTCGCACTGCTGGTATCAGAGACTGCGGATACGCCAACAGCTACGCGACTGAAGAGGAGTGCGAGAGGCAGTGCGGTGCATTCAAGGGCCTTGGTGAGTGTCTGCTGAATCTACACTGAACTCCTGGTAGTTCGTAAGATTGACAATACCCGAATAACCCCGCTAACTCGAGATGAGGCTGCAAAGCAGTTCTGTCCTTAAACGATCTCAACAATATAAAAACGTTAATATTCAAACTATGTCTAACAACGAAATAATTATACAAACGTATTGTTAACATTCTACAGACGTATGCCGAGCTCAAGTGGATCCAGGTCCATGTCGAGACCCCATCACTAAATACTTCTTTGATATTTCCACGGGTACTTGCCAACGGTTCATGTATGGCGGCTGCCAGGGAGGCCCTAACCGCTTCTCTAACCAGGAGGAGTGCGAAGACGTCTGCAGGGAACTAGGACCAGGTAAATTTGACAAACACACTAAATCACATCATGAAATTTCGTCAAAATTATTAGTTACTAGCTTTCCGCACTGCGGCTTCGCCCGCGTTTTACATTTTCCCGCAATTTTCTTTGCTATATTATAGCCTATGTTACTCGGGGATAATGTAGCTTCCAAAGGTGAACGAATTTTTGAAATCGGTCCAGTAGTTTCGGAACCTATTCATTACAAACAAACAAATCTTTCCTCTTTATAATATTATTATTATTATTATTATAATAGTATAGACTTGCTGATTATCACTATGTGATAAATTGTCCAGTGTATAATCCAAACGTCATAGGCATAGGTACTCACGAGTAGGTATTTAATCTTGGTTAGATGTCTAAATTTCTATTTTATTTCTTGTCCTATTTTTACAAAAGGCTGTGCACGTGCCTAACACATTCTTCATCATATCTACTTTAAAGCTTAACTGTATCTGCACTGCAACCTTCTTTCTATTGGGGCTTGTATTCTAACCTGGGTTGGGTGGCAGCGCCGGCGTGCTTGGCCCCAGTACACGTGGGTGAGTCCTGCGCGGCTGAGACATCGCGTCGCTGGTACTACAGCCCTGCCCACGTCGCCTGCCTTCCCTTCGTGTTCCAAGGCTGCGGCGGCAACGAGAACAACTTTGAGACACCTGATGAGTGCGCTGAACTCTGCAAGGTCCCGCGACCCGGTACTAACCTGATCACTACTGGTCGCTTTTGTCAGTCTGTTGTGGTCGATTCTCAGCTTTCCGATCTGTACTCCGTACCTGTGTGCGGCTGAACGTGGATTGGATAAGACGATCTGGCATGAGCTATATCCCGATTCTGTTTCTTATTTATAACAGTCTGCCTAGCACAGCCTTTTATGCTCGCATGTCTTCTAATTTTCTTTCTTAAACGATCAAACTCCCAATAAAGATAATATATTCGAGGATTTATATTTTATTAATAAACCTAATCACGATGAATGTTTCACTAGATAATGAGGACGAAGAGGAACTTTGCCAGCAGTACAGAGCCGAGTGTGAAACTATGGAGAACACCTGCAAGTTCGTCAAGGTCTCATTGACCAGTGACAGAGTGCGCTGCGAACGATGCTCGTGCGCTGATGACGAATGCGAAACAGAGAGGCAACAGTGTGACCAACTTAGATGCAGTTACGGCGTCCGGAAACTTGTTGGACCAAATGGATGTGAAAGGTAAATATTGGTTAAATATATTGCGTTTATATTCTTGCAATGGTTAATAATAATAGTACCTACCTAAACGAAGCGAAATCACTATTTTGACATTTGACTTTCTTACGGACAATCTCGAAACAGATCGATCATGATCGTTTGCTTTCACTTAATTCCTTGTTCCAGCTGCGATTGCGTCAGAGACCCGTGCGAGGCGGCCAACTGCGCGGACAACGAGCGGTGCACCGCTGTGCCCTACCGCGACCCCGACACACAGAATGTCCTCTACACAGCTCGTTGCTTACAAGGTAACTAAACTCTGATTGAACATGCCAATTTTGCTGCTCGCAATTCATAGTTTTTACGAGTGTTATTGGATTTATCTGTACTCTTTAGTCTACAATAAATAAATTGAGAGAAGCCTGCGTTCTTCGTTTAAAATCAAAATGTTAATTTAGACACAGACACGAACGAGGTTCTCCCGGAGTGCGAGGAGCAAGAACAGATCTGCGCGTCCCTCTCGTGCCCGTACGGGGTGCAGAGGTCGACGTCCCGCGGCTGCGTGCGCTGCTCCTGCGTGCAAGAGGAGGTGGACTGCGAGCCGTTTAGGCAGGATTGCGATAATCTCAAATGCGCCTATGGAACGGAACGTACGAAGGGAGAGGATGGATGCGAAAGGTCAGTTAGATGCTTACCCTTTCCTCGCGTTGTTGTAATAGATTTTCTCATCAAACTGCCGTTTTAATAAAACTGCTACAAAGACCAAGTCTTTTAGATGAGAAGACCACCAATTTCTTTAATAATTGACATCGTTATCGTTACAGTTTGTAATTGTTATTGCAGATGTAAATGCCTGTCGCACCCGTGTGATAACAAGGAGTGTATGGAGGGCGAGCGCTGCGTGACGAGCGCCTACCGCGAGGGCGTCTCCCACGAGACGCGCTACCTGGCCGAGTGCAGGATCGGTATGTTCACAGTGACAGGAACTTACAATTCTGCCGTAGCGCAAAAAAGGGTGTTAACTTGAGAACATGTATAAAGAAGTATCTCGTTGATACAAAACCAAATTCTAAGATCTACTTTGTACCTGCACAGTTTTACAATAATACATTCTTTACCTTTCATACAGTTGAGAAGCCAGGCGTATGCCCGGCGAACAATACCCACGAGTCGAACGGCGCGTGCCGTCTGGAGTGCGACGACGACGCCGACTGCCGCGGGTTCGGCAAGTGCTGCGCGCGCGCCTGCAGCCGCCTGTGCCTCGCGCCCGAGCCCGCCACCCCCGCCCCCACCACCCCGCGCCCCACGCCCACACCCGGTGAGTGGTCACAATACATCGAAATAAGAGCCTCCTCAAAAAACATAATCCATACAAGCAATTCAAAATTAGGTATATGCTCTAAGGTTTTTTCAGCCAAATCTATTGCAATATACGCGAAAGAGGAAAGTTGCGTACCTACGGATAGCGCGTTCCCGTGTTACGCGTAGTTGGAAAACACTGCGACTCGTACACTAGGGTATGGGTGTTCCGGAAACGTGTTATCGGACTACGCGTACCAGTGAACGCGCTATCCCTACGCATCATAACATTATCAGTCACTGTCAGTGTTAGAAACTAACAGAGGTTGTTGCAGAGGGTCCGCGCGCGCCCGAGCCCAGCCACTCGCAGACGCAGCCCGAGGTGAGCGGCGCGGAGGGCGCGCTGGCCACGCTGCGCTGCATCTTCCACGGCAACCCGCCGCCGCGCATCACCTGGCGCTTCGGGGAGATCACGGTCAGTTGCATACCATAACATTTTAAACAAAGACATTTTAACCATGAAACATGTCATGCTACGCTACGAGTAGCAAAACTAAAAAATCACAATCAGCCACTTTATGCGGAGTCCGGGGGTGTCGTCTTGTTGTTTTTTCACTTTCACATAGTAAAAAATGATTACTAAAGTTGTGTGTGTTGTGTACTGTCAGCCAAAAATGTGGTCTACCACAAGTCCATTACCACCCTACGGTTGAGATTCGTTTGTAGGTACGTCAGTTAAATTATGTTAGAAAAATCAACCTTAGCAATCATTACATCTCACAGAAACTTTTGTCAAAACTGGTAGAGTACACCACTTTCTTGGCTCACTGTACCTACTATGTAAATAACTAAGATTTATGTCTTATGGACTTATAAATATCTGAAATAAATTATTTATAGTTATTATTTACAAAGTGAGTATAGACAAAATAATCGATGAACGCCTGTTTTAGATCGACAACGACTACGCTCGCTACCGCCTGTTGTCGGACGGCGCGCTTCAGATCGCGTCACTGTACCGGAACGACTCCGGCGTGTACATCTGCGTGGCCGAGAACGAGTACGGCTCCGCCACACAGGAGGTCACGCTGCAAGTCTCCGGTGAGCGATGCATGAGGCTTCGGTACTCGGGGGGACTCAAACACAACGTGGATTAAGTTAGTTATTTAGTTAGTTAGTAGGCTTAGGGTGGCTCAGTTTTCCGCATTTACACTCAAAGGCGGTGCATTATGCGTGGATGTCGGTTGCTCGATTGGTTGACCAATTTAGTCGTTGAAACCGGTTTCTATTATCTATATTAATAATTTCGTCAAGGGGTACGGTAGACTCGATCGAAACCTTAAACAATCATAAAAAAATATTGATTTTGAGTCGACAACATAATAATATCGACGGTGGAAAGCGGAAATGTCGTAACTTCATTTTGACCTTTTTGAATTTTGCCATTATCTGACGTAGAAAAAAAAGCCGCGTCGAATGGTCTATGTCACGTTTTCCTACGATGATTTTTCAATCAGATACGACCATAGATTTTTCCTTGTTTTGGTACAGATCGTAAGAAATATTGTCGTAACTTGAGCAAAATCGGCTGTTTTTTTAAATAAAACAGATACGCCCTCACGTCAAGAACTCAAAATAGTTACTACTTTGTTTATGAATCACTAAAACTGCTTCGAATAAGATACGACATTTCTGCCGCTCAACAATTTGACGTTGACCGAGATACGACAATTCTGCCCCTACTAATGCAGGCATATGAAACAGTTAACACATTTTAAACAATCAATATTATGTCAATATCATACATATACACCAAAAAAATAGAGCTATGTTTTGTCTGAAGAGATAAGTAACGAGCCTTATACAACGTTTTGACCGCGATTCAGTACATGCGTGAGTGCGAATGTAAGAAAGCAGATTTGTCGCTGCTTGTGAAAAAGTTTTCAAATGCAAGAAAAAATATAAGAGGATAATTAATATATCTCCAAGAGTTCTGGTAAGTATTGGAATAATAAATTAAATTATTTTTTGCATGTTTCGAGTCAATATGATTTTATTATAAAATTGTCAGGACAGTAAGCCGTTGTTAGTTAGTTATTTGAATATTGTAGAAAAGTACCTTTTGTATGCGCTGTGGTTGGAAAATAGTAACATTTAGAAACGTTTAATTTAATAAAATTATTTGTTCAGGGAGATATTGGTAAACAAATAACACCTGCAAAACACAATTTGTTTGCCTCTTCGTGCGTAATCGCGCGGTTTTGTAACTTTTTTACTTAAAATGAACAATAAGAAGAATAAGATTGTAAAGATAGGTACTTACATTATTAACAAAAAGCTTACGATTGTCCTTTATAAGTTTTTAATAGGTAGTTTTTTTGTATAGTCAATTAAAAAGTACATAATTATTGGTACTTCTTAGCTAGTTAGTAACATACTTTTAATTTTCAGGTGGTGTTAGGGAGCAGCCCCAGCATCTAGAAGACCATAAGCGAACGCTCCCAGAGCTAGACATCTAGCTTTGAACGGTGAGTACTTACCAACATCTAGGTTTATGTAAATCATACATAACGTAAGGTAAATACATAGGTTTATTAACCTCCTTGGTAGACAACGTTGCCATCGTGCTGATGGTCCCGGTTTCGATTCCCGACTGGAGCCCATATTATAAGAATGATGAGTTAGGATTTTGTTTCGTCTGGATTTTGCATAAAGTAATTGTTGGTCTCTGGCACATTGTGTGGTGCCTGCAATCTTAATATAGTATCACCCCATCTCCTGCCATGGCCGTGGGTGTCGTAAAAGGTGCCTAAAGGAACATCAAAAGATGGGCAGCAGCGACCTTGTGGGAGGCAGTATGAGTAGGATATCATCACACTGCAGTCGCCTATATCGTGGTACACTTAGTGGAACTATTTTCATTCAATGAGTTATTTATTATTCAACGTTTCTTTACTGTATTTTGTTTTGTCTGCATATCGATTTTAATTCTAATATAAATAAAACTTGAAATTTTACCAAGATATCTGTTCAGTAATAATAATTACGCTAGAAATCTTTTCAGTAATGATAATAACGTTAGTAACCTGTTCAGTAATAATAATAGCGCTAGTGTTGAGAATTTTGAACATCTACGCCACATTATCTACCAATAAGTTTTATTTTCTATTTTCGCTGTATTCGCTACTGAACAAATAATGTGGTCACACTTTACACCCACTTGTGTTGTAAAAGGCAACTAAAGGAAAGCCAGATTGATGGGCGGGGGCGTCCTTCTGTGTAGTACCTATATACCTATTTATCTGTACAAGTAGGTGTTGTAAATGTAAATACACCTAAATAACAGTTTGACACATATTGCTAATAGTTATGTATTTATTCACAAACTATAAATGGAGATCTGTTTTGTATTTAACCACTCGTGTTACTTGATTTCAGATGGCAAAACGTCAACGATGGAAGGAAGAGTTGAAGACAACATTTTTTTGATTTTGCTGACAAAACATTCTTTAAAACACAATAATTTTTTTAGATTCAACATAAAGCGTTTTATTTTGATACATTCATCGCCTTTTCATAAGTTAAAACAAAATATAGATATAGTTTAATATAATGAACAAAGATACAACAAATTTGACACTCAAGAATATATGTAATTTCAGTTGGCCATACATTCATCTCAGAGATACGACATTTCTGCTGCTTGAAATTGAAACATCAATTGTCGTAACTTGTCACAAATCAATGTTGCACTAACTTTACGGTAATTTGAGCAAAATGATTAAGTAGCTTTTAAAAAAGTTTAGATACATTCTAAGTTTCACCTTTCTATCTCTTATAATAAAAAAGTTATGAATTTTCAAAAAGGTTTTTTGGCTCTACTGAAAACCTGGGTTTTGAAGATACGACATTTCCGCTTTCTTCCGTCGATATATATCCGCAAATTTCGGATTATGGAGAGTTTCGTCAAATTTCACCTAGTTGATATTATATTCGGTTGATGGTCAGTAAGCCAGACTGCACAGTTCAATTTAGATAAAGAATTCAATCAGGATGCTTAGTACTTGAATCTTAAGATTATCTTTGTGTTTAATAGTTAATTGAGTATCATATAATTAATGTACATAATCTTCCAAGAACGTGTAGGTATGTAAAACTTTGGCAATTTTATAGACTATGACCATTTTTATTTACTTAGTACAATTAATATTTTTATGACTTAACCCTCACAAGACCATGTTTTACAAGATAGGTGTTATAGTTTATGATTAAAACTGACTCCACGTTGTGTTAAAGTTCAATAAATAGGAAAACTGAAATGATCTTGCAACTCGAGAATGGCCCCTAACTTTCAGTAGGTAGTTAGTTTTGGCATTTATAATTTTTGAGCTCTTGAAATCAAATTTGCAACATGCATTACATCTCTCTTCTTCTTCTTTTTTAAAACTTTACTGACCAGTTTTTTATTGTATTGTTATAATCACTGCTCGAGATAATACAATGGGAAACTTTCTTAATATTTTCTGGAAGGACTAGGAAATTACAATGCTGTGTTTAACCCTCTGTTTCGACGGTTGTGAATCAAGTAGGTCATTGTTTATTATTTTCTAGTCGATACTTACACAAAAGATGACCTTCCGACTCAATTAGATAACATATGTTTGATAACAATTTATGTTACGAGACTGTCACAATAAGCCTTATTTTTAACTGATTACACAAAAACTCAGAAGATTAAAAGTAGTTCTGGGAAGTTTATTACTAAACATATAATTAATAATTGTGAACCCAGTTTACTTTCAACTGATAATATCATCTGGTTAATTAGTATCCAATTAAGACTCAGTCAGTCGTTGTCTAACAGCCATGCAGTGCGCTAGTGTGTGTGTGCTCCTATCCGCACTGCTGTGCGCCCGCGCACAACTCGAAGAAGCAGAAGGTTAAACACTTAACTATACTCATTGGGCTTTCCTGGAACCGAGACGATACCCCGTTCATTACTATCAATCGCGAGTTCAACAACATCGTTATCGTAACAGGAATACCCAACTCATTCATTGTGTCCTGTCCTTCCATCTTGCTTAGTAGATAATTAACAACGGGTTTGCGAATGTGTGAGGGACATTCGTAGACTCGCTTAGTGACTAACAATTGGGGGTGGTTAGATCCCGAGGATGGAATCGCGAGGATTGCGGGCGAGCCCGGCGCCGTGGTGGTGGGTGTGCTGAACCACCCGCTGCAGGTCTACTGCCGCGCCTACGGATACCCGCAGCCGGACATCTACTGGCTCAGGGGCATCAACGGACCAATGGTGCCGTTGTCCGACGCGGTCTACGAAGCCAGAGACAAGCTTTTAACCATCAGAAGGCTATCGGTGGATACGCTCGGAGAATACGCGTGTTATGCTTATAATGGAATCGGAAAGCCTACTACTTGGGTGGTCACAGTGAAAGCGTATCTGCCAGATGATAATTCTATCGGAGGGAAATACTTCGTGCCCAATCAGCTGGTTCAGCCGACGAGGAGGCCGGTGACGAGGAGGCCGGTGACGAGGAGGCCGACGACGACCACGACGCGCAGGCCGGAGACTCCCAGGCCTGAGGTCCACACGCTTCCGCCCTACATCGGTAAGACGGAGCCTGCTAGCTTTCGCTGGATTGTGAATCCGAGGGAAGGAGCCCCTGTTACGAGTCGATTCGCAATTTAGCAGTGTATCGATACTGATATTTTGAAAGAGGATTTTGATAAACGTAAAAAAATATAGACAAATATAATGTCGTAACGATTTTCAATCGATTAAGGATGATATAGGTACATATACTTTTTGGATCTCATTGAAGTCTGGTACAATAGCCTCTTTCAAAAAGTTACTTTTGATAAACGAACTCTTTTGGAGTATTAACTATTCTCAAAGCAAAATTTTCAATATCGTCGTGTGATATCTTCTTGTGAGCGCATGTTGCATGTGGAACTATTTGCTGCATGACCCTTTTAGATAACGCTATTGATTAGTTGCATCGGTACATTAACTAGAATGTGTTGGATTTATCTTTTCTAGTAGATAAGTATCATTCATTATTCTATTATTTTCATTTACTTAAAAGATTCATTTACTTTACAACATTTTATATTTTTTATATTTATACAATGTATGTAGACGTATGGATGTAATTTTATAATATTTTACCAAGCTGTTTTATTTTATTAGTTCAATGACCATTGACCACTATCTCATTATTCGATTACGCTGAGATGTTTTTATTTCGTTCGACTACTAGGTACCTAACCTCATTTAAATTAAATATCTACAATATAATTCTTACTGTATAGTACCTATATCAGAAATCTAGCACTCGTAACACAAGCTTAGAGCTTAGAGGCTAGATGTTGCTGTGCGAATTGTCCACCAATATTAATTCATTGATTGTAAGTAAATGTAAAAATTTGTATAGTTGAAGTTAAATTGTAAACTTCAAGTTCCTTGACCCTAACAGGACACTTATCAGTATTCCATTTACCTAAGTCCATTTATTAAATTTTGCCGATCCGTGGTCTTCAATCTTGATTTTTTGGAAAATATACTTGTGTTTTATAGCAACACTTAAAAGATTTAGGTAGATATAAGACCCTAACGTTACAACTTTAACGTGTTCGTGTTCGTGATGCAGTGGAAGTGTACACGGCGCTGCAGCCGGCGTCCACCACCATCGCGTTGGGCAGCGAGCTGAGTCTGCCGTGCGAGGTGGACGGCTTCCCCGAACCAGTCGTCACCTGGACCAAGGACGGACAGCCGCTGGCTAACTCAGATAGGATATGGATCACAGGTTCGTCACACCTTCACACATCACCACCGTTCGAAATATTCATAAAAATGGTGTGCCAGCGGTCGGTTTGATTGCAGGGAAAAAGGAACTTGGTTATAAACTCTGTACTTATATTTTTACCAATTAATTGATTATTTTTTACTGTTCAACAAGCAGTAGGCTATTCAGGCTTCATATTCTTTTTGTATGTTAGGAACTAGGTTTATTTACAGTCATTAAAGTTCCATGGTGGAATTGGGTCACACTGCCAAGCATCCTCGATAGCTGACACTTATTTTTGTACCTATACATACATTGTATGTAAGTCTGTAAGGTAAGTATTATGTTTATTTCGGCCATATCATTCGTTTTTAACATCATTTACTATCATATATGTTGTAAAATAAATGACTTCATATCTGTTCCAGGGTCTCGCCTGACCATCCCGCGCGCGGAGGCGGCGGACGGCGGCGTGTACGGCTGCCACGCGCGCAACCGCTACAGCGAGCACTCCTCCACCGTGCAGATCAACGTGCAAGGTAACCGCTATTCATATATCATAATCATCATCAGCCAATTTGTCCATAGGCTGTTGGACATAGGCCTCCCCTAGTGAGCGCCAATGAGCCCTGTTTGACGCATCCAACATATGCCAGCAGTCTTGCGCAAGTCGTCATCCCATCTAGCCGGAGGGTGTCCTACACTACGCTTACATATTCATATATAAAACCGGTTAATATAGGGATACTAGCTGACCCGGCCGCGGCTTACGGATACGGACGGATACCCAAAGCCGGACATCTATTTTGTGAAAATAATTGTTTTTAACTATGTTTATTTTATTTGTTTAATTTGTGCTATGTTTAATACTTATTATTATTTTTAATTTTATACATATTGTAAAATCATAACAATTTGGTTCCTGTTAACTGTTAAGTTATGTCTTAAGTAAGTAAATAAATAAATGCTGTTAGAAACTGGTACAGGGGCCTCAACGGACCTATGGTGCCGTTGTCTATGAAGCCAGAGACTTGCTGACTAGGTGACCCGCTTGCGGCTTCGTCTGCTTTATTCCCATGTTTTCTCACTCTATAAACCTTCATCTTTATAACCTTATCTTATTTCTCTTTCAGATATAGTGATACCAGCTAAGTGCACCGACAGTCCATACTTCGCAAACTGTTCTCTCATCGTGGCCGGCAAATTCTGCCGACACCAGTATTACTCCAAGTAAGTTCGTTGTAACTCGCGTCAGAACTGAGCCTGGGAATCTGAGACTAAACTTATCTTCAAATCTTCCAATTGTTTCAAAAATAAGCCCTAAAATAGAAACAACTGTATGTATACGCTCTAGATTTATATAGGATAAAACACTTCATAAGTTTTCTTTATCATAAAGTGTCATAAAGTGATGTTCATTTAAATCTTATGTTAGATTATTATAGACTTTTAAATACGGAAGTAGATATATAATCTAGGCACACACTTTTATATACGGAAGTATATAATTATAATTAATAAAACAAACAACATTTATTATATAAAAAATATTTACTAAATAATATTATACTAAATATCTGTAATAAATTATATTAAGTAAATCAGAAATCAAACACCCGTAACACAAGCTTCGAGCTTACCACCATGTTACTGTGTGTAGTGTGTATTGTCCATCAATATTTATTTACTAGATGAAAACCCGGCTTCTCTCGGGTGAAATTTGACGAAATTCTCCATAATCTGAATTTTGTGGATGTATTTCGTCGACTCAAAATCAATATTTTTTATGTTTTGTTATTTATATAAGGTTTCGATCGGGTCTACCGTACCCCTTAACGAAATTATTAATATAGATAAGTAGATTTTATATATTTATAATCTCGTAGACGTAGAAATCTGAAAACTTTTCAAATAATTTCTTTACTAGCCTATGGCGGCCCTTTGTAAAGCAAAGGCCTCCCCATAACCGACTTCTTCCATTTGTCAAATAAATAAAATGAATAAATTTCAGATTCTGCTGCGCGTCCTGCGTGAAGGCCGGTCAGCTGGACCGCGAGGAGGCGGAGAGGCTGGTCGCCGCGGCCTACAGGAAGTAGGCCTCCAGGCCTCCAGGCCTCCAGGCCTCCAGGCCTCCAGCGCTCAGCAGGACGGCACGAGCGCCATTCGCGCGCTAGCGGGCCAGATGCTCGCTCACGATGTCTTGCTTCTATCCTATCTTTCACAGTTCTTCACTGAATTCATTTATTTTTAAGTCGAAAATCTCTAAAGATACCAGTTATTAGACATAGATTTGTTATATGTTTTAAAGTGTTCATCGAAGAGCATTTATAAAGGTATATTCCCTAAATATTCTAATAGGTACCTACCTAACCTTGTTAGTTCGTTTTTATGGTTTAATGACAATAGTTTGAACTTTAATTTAAAATGGTCTTTAGAAAATTGTTGAGATGTTAAAAGTAGGTAATAAAATCAACAAAATTCGATTCTTATTAGAAATTCAAGGATAAGTTAAAGTCCCTAGTATTAAGATGTGCCATAGACGAAATATAAAAATAATAAAGAATAGACATTAAGTAACTTCTAAATTACTAAATCCGTTAAGCACATGTGAGCATAATACCAACAGATTTAATGTAGCTAGAAAAATATTCATTGTAAATAAATAAATAGATAATGTTACAAATGTTTACAATATGTCACAAGCCCATCTGTGATGAATTATTAAGTTACTTATGCAATAAATTATTTATACAATGTTAAGTTGTAGATGAATTAGCAGTAGACTCGTTTATAGATCAGTTAGGAAGCTAGAAACTATTCTATAGTACCTAATTCGTTCGTGTAAGTTAGCTTTTCATATTGTGACAATGTAAATAGATCGAGAATAAAATTTATATTGTAAAATTGATTTTTTTTAAAGCCTTATCTAAGTTTTCAGTTCATACGTGAACAGAACGTATAGGTTTTTTGGCATCGGTTTATTTCTGTCCCTCTAAGGCGCAAATTGTACAGAGTGGGCAGCGGCACAGAAAAGACGCAAAAAACTAACATGGATGCGATCAAACTAAATGTAATTTATAAGAGGCCCATACTTATACGGACTGACAAGTGACAGAGTTATAGTAAGTTTATTTCACAAGATGTCACTCCGGCCTACATTTTGTATTGAAAATATTTGAAGCGGCAAGAGTCCCTCTCTCTCAGTCTCATACCTCCACCGTACCAATTCTGTATAAATTGCGTCTAGCACATGTTTGCCAGTTGCCACGATTCTATTGAACCAGTGATAAGTAAATGACAGTTAATTTTAGCTGATAAAAGCAATGGTGTAGGCAACTTTTATGAGTCGTTTAGTTTTTGTTAAACAGCCATGCAGTGCGTGCGCGCGTGTGTATTCTTCGCTGCGCTAGTATGCGCCCGCGCAAGTGTGCCTGAAGAAGGTTTAGGTAAGTTTTACTTATTTATTAATTTCATTGGAAAATTGCGGTCAGCCATGTTGGCTTAGTGTGAGCACACTCCACTTTCATTCCGAAGGTCAAAATTCAAACCCCACGGGCACCTCTGGCTGGATTTTTTCAAAACACATTTGAAAACTTTGTAACAACATTGATAAGTTAGAAGGACAGGTGACATTCACAACCCGCACTTGGCCAGCGTGGTAAATTAAGGCCTTATCTCTCTCTCTCTCGTTAAGAAGTACTTGTGCCGTGCCGCACTGCCGCAGTACTTTCACAACACGACCTCGAAAGGGTGCGGAAAACCGCTTCTCTATCGAGGCGGAATGTCAAGAGGTCTGCAGACCTGTTGGTAAGCTAGATATTATGTATATTATTCACAAACCTAATCAAAGAAAAGAATGACAGAAAAATGACATAAACTTTATTCGTAGTCTAAGATCAAAATAAATTAATAGCTATATGAAAGTAAGTTACTGTAAGGGATGAATTAAGTATATTAGACTGGGACGGGGCCGGGCCGGGTCACGGTCGGGCCACGTTACATACATTTTATATGAAGCAGTTTATATTACACCGTGTATATATGATCCGGTGTAATAGAAACTGGCCACGGTCCCGCCCCGGCCCGGCCCCGCCCCGGTCTAATATAATTCATCCCTAACTAAGTATAAAAACTAAGCTAAGGCATTAATGTTTTAAAATAACTAGGCACATAACGTACGAGAAAGAGTTCAATAGAATCGACTTAATTATGCCCACGAGTGCCACGACTTAATTATACGAGGCCTCGTAGTACCTACCTACTACGTAGGTACATGATAAATTGCTTAGAAGATTAAAGGTCAAATTACAAGATTTACAAGATGACGATAAATGAAAAAAAAACAAGTTTTTATGATTATTCAGTACAACTAAGAAGCATATTTGCCATGATTTTTGAATACTAATAAATATATTCTTATGAAACACAAATAACATTTATTGAAAAATGAATACAAAATATTGGTGAAATGACTGACGTCTATGACATGGTGATTTTAAAGCTTCGTGTGACTTTTTGGTTAATAAATATTACTTATATCTTTTAGTAATTCAATTATATTACTTATGTCAGTAACATTCACCAACTTCATATAATCGGTATTTAATAAGGATTTTCTGGGCATTTTCATTTAATAAACTAGGTACTGTAACAATCAATTCCAATTAAGGTAGGGGGAGGGGGGGCACATTGATACACAAAAATTCAATCTCTTTTCTGAGGACCATAAAGCATTAAATTTGAATATTTTTTTTGATGTGTGCATTGGCTGATATTTTAGCTTATACTTTGGCTACGCAAAAACCTCAAAAACTGGCAACGTATAGAGCTAAACTGATTTTTATAAAAAATCATTTTTGTATCATTCTGCCCCACCAGTGGGGCACTTTGATACATGGGGTGGGGCAGTTTGATACGTATTTTAAATCTATATGAAATGCAAATTTAAAGTGACTAAAAACCCAATATAAACTATAATTATTACTTAAAATTAAGAAACAAAACAATTTTATTGATTGAGTTCGCAAAATACTTTTAATCAAGAGTGCACATTAGCCATAATCAATCTCTTAACTTACTTAAGGAATATAATCACAAAAAACAATATTATCATCATAGAACAAGACTAATTCTCTGTTATTTTCTTAATTATATAATTAGTTATATACTTACTAAGTAATCAGACACAATTCATTGAATATTGTCAATAAAAATATAATATTGGAACCTCCTATTATATTATCTCTCCTATTATATGTATCAATGTACCCCGCACATTACCGTATCAATGTGCCCCAAAGGACTTTTTCCACAAACAATTAATTTTATCCAATATAATAATAATCTTGCACTCTAAAACATTTTAAAATACAATAATAACTATATTTCCTTCACTATAGTAACAAATAATAACAAAAACAACAAAGAGTATCCTCCTGAGACACAATTACATTTCACGTATATTTTTTGTAGGCAGCGGCGCACGCCACTTTTAACACATTAGTGACCGTTGAAGCCCAACGGCAAACTGGCGGCGAGTGGTGTCACAACTGTATTTCTTGTGAATGTCATTGAACATTCTAGTGATGTGCCGGACTCTGTAGAGTTTATAGGTTTTGCGATATAGATACTGTACCAATGTGCCCCGTGAATCAATGTGCCCCCCCTCCCCCTACGGGTAATATTTTCGTTTCTGCGTATTTGTATTTGTATTTATTTTCTCACTTTGAGTAGGAACACTTGGTTATGTCAGATTCTTATAGTTACTTAGTACCTATAGGTAATTACAAAATTTGTATAATATATTGAATTAAATAAATTAAGATTTAGCCTAGATTAGTCTTAAGAGACTACGTCAGATCTTAGTTCTAATTAATGAAACATGATGCTGTCACCAAGACTTGCAATGAGTACTTAATAGCTTTTGGTAGGTAATTAAGATATTTTTAAGTTTTATTTTAAGACCACTATAGCTTAATTCTTTAAATTCTGCTGAGAGTTTATTATAGAATATAACTCCGTATCCTATAAATAGCTTTTAGATAGCGTAAGCAGACCTTCGCCCGCTGCGCCATAGAGGTCATCAGAGGATGTTTTTTTTTATTGATCTGGTGGACTTCCAGTGAGAGTGGCGACCCACAAACTTGAGGTTGAGCTTATAATCCCCCCACATGTCCCAAAAATAACATTGCCGCCTCTAAGAAATGCAATAACTGTTCTTAAATTGAAACATTTAAATGGACTAATGTGGTTGTATGTAGCCGCGTGCTCGCTGGCCTTCGACCGCGGGTCGTGCAGCAACTTTTCTGCCGCATGGTACTTCGATACCACCTACGGCGGCTGCAGCCGCTTCACGTACGGCGGCTGTGAAGGCAACGGCAACCGGTTCGCAACCAAGGACGACTGCGAAGCCACTTGCGTCAGCCCACCACCTAAAGGTAAACTTAAAAGATCTTAGACACAATTTTCTTAGGACCTCAAACAGAAAATTGTGAGAGTCAAGCGCAGGTATTACTTTTTACTGGATATTATGCTATGGTTAAAATTTCCAGAAGAAATTTCATGTCAACATTATAATTTCTATCGTTATTCAATTAGGTACATTTTATGTTTCTTTGTTTGATAGTATTTTATGTATTGTCAAATCTATAGAATTGTTGCTATTGTTTTCCAGTCTACCATCGCCAGAGCCATAACAACAATAAAGTGACTTCGAATCATTACTAACTCTTTAATTTTTCCAATCAGACGCCTGCAAGTTGCCGGCGTCGAAGGGACCCTGCGACCGCGACGAAATGCGCTGGTTCTTCGACAACGAGCGCGGCAGCTGCAGCCAGTTCATCTACGGCGACTGCCTCGGCAACAAGAACAACTTCAAGAGCAGAGAGGAATGTCAGGAGCAGTGCGAGCCGGACACATTCACAGGTTTGTTCATCTACAGCTGTATCGGCAACAAGAACAACTTACAAAAAGAAAGGCCTGTCCGAAGCGTCAGATGGTCCAATCAGAAGATCTGATGATGTATCCTTGAGAAATTTATGGAGGTCAGATTGCAGTCCGTTTATTCTTAAAATTGACGTTAATTCCACCCCTCACGTCGTAAGTACCTCAGCTGCCATTGCGGCAGGCAGGTCATTTCAAACTCCCACGTTCCCTGTTCAGAATACAGTAGCTATACTTATTACCCTATCCCCAGACACGTGCGAGCTGCCGATCGAGCAGGGCTCTTGTGCCGGGAACTTCCCGCGCTGGGGCTTCAACAAGGCCTCTGGCAAGTGCGACCAGTTCGTCTGGGGCGGCTGCGAGGGCAACTCCAACAGGTAGGAGCTACCTGCTATTGGCTGACTACAAATATTACCATTACCATTATATATTGACAATCTCTGTGGCGCAGCGGGCCAAGGTCTGCCAAGGGGTTCTTACCTAAATTTAAATAAATAATAGATTAATAAATAAATACACTCTTTATCTTTGGTAGGTATTATCTTACTGCAGTTCAGGATTTATATTATCTCGTAAAATATGTATAGTAAAACCATTCTGAAAATGAACTCCCCTCCACAAAACCGTGATGATTTCAACGTGTGAGAGGAAATACAGAAAAACAGAATACACCGAAAAAAAAAATACAGAATTCGGTGGAGGGGCGTTCATTTTAGAAATGGTTTTACTATACCTATGCTTCAGAAAACGATAAAAAATCTGATCGAGAAATTAATCCATATCATTTCAACTACAGGTTCAGCACTGAAGCCGCCTGTAATAACAAGTGCAACCAGCCTGGTAAACCGAAACGTGAGTATTCTTGAAGTCACATGGGAGTAAAATCCAAAATAAAGAAAAATGTCCTTTAGTAATGGTAATTATTTGGGTTTGGACCAAAATAGAGGATGTTTTAAATTGATAGTCTACAATTTTGAGATGAGTTATGTTTTTGTTTCAGGAAAAGTTAAACCAGAGGGGTGCACCGATAATCCGTTATTCCCGGACTGCTCTGTCGTTGTGGAGGAGCGGGACTGCATTGCCTCATTATACGCCATGTAAGTACCTACCTTAGTCCATTATCGTTACGGGGCAGTGGTCCAACTGCATGGACATTTTTATATCTAACGAAGGTTTTCTTCTTGTTTTACTTTTCTACATCAGCAATGGAATGTAGAATAATAATTTGGGATCCTTACTTAATCTTAACATATTATTTATAGGCAAATATACCTATAAATAAATACATAATAAATAATTTTGTATTGTATTGTATATATTATTATATCTTCTAATATATAAAATTCTCGTGTCACAGTTTCCGTTGCCATACTCCTCCGAAACGGCTTGACCATTTCTGATGAAATTTTTTGTGCTTATCCGGTATCTATGAGAATCGGCCAACATCTATTTGTCATCCCCCTAAATGTTAGGGGTAGTCCACACCTAAATTTTTTTTATTTATATGGCAAAACAACGTTTGCCGGGTCAGCTAGTTGTATATAGGTATATATGAGTTATTTTTATCCATAGGAAAATCTATTAAACACAAGCGAAGCCGCGAGCGGAAAGCTAGTCAATATTATCCTTGATAGATAAACGTAAATTGAATTTACTATCTAAGATACAGGTAACTTACGTTTCAGATTCTGCTGCGAGTCATGCTTCAGGGCCGGTCATCTACCTGTGTATGAGGATAATGGTGGATACCACACAAGCTACAACATGACACTTCCCGAGAACTGGAGTTCAAAGTTCAATCATTCAACGTTCAATAATTTAACGTTCCATAATTCAACGTTCAATAATTTAACGTTCAATAATACAACGTTCAATAATTCAACGTTCAATAATTCAACGTTCAATAATTCAACATTCAATAATTCAACGTTCAATCGTTCAACATTCAATCGATCAACGTTCAACCATTCAACGTTCAACCATTCAACGTTCAACCATTCAACATTCAATCATTAAACGTTCAAACATTAAACGTAAGCTGACTGAATACCTTCATAGAGCGGGAGTGCAGTTGTGGTTTCCATTCGAATTTTTCTTCGGTTCAGTAGCATTGTAGTATTCAATTTTCCTCATTTTATGCAGCATCTAACAATGTACGACCTCTACATTTTGAGATACAACTTATTATGCTACAAAATAGCCACAGTAAACAATAAAATCATATACCTACTATATTTCTGATATTTTTATTTTACCAAAGTGTGATACTTTCTTATACTAATGAAGCTGGACATATAATTAAGAACGATTAATTTAACTGCTCGGAAATTGTTTTATATGACACTTACATTATATCTAAATCACAATAATATGCAGCGCAGAAAATTTTAAAAGTAATTTAATAAATTTTGAGTTTTCAGCATATCCACGACCTTTTAATACTAATTTACAACTGCAAGGCATAACCTATTAATTTTTGATATTTCGCAAGATAAATACAGTTCCATTCTTTAAAAAGGCGTCGTACAGCTCTCCTGTGTTACCACACTATGTATTTGAATACTTTTTCTTTATTTTAAATTACAGGTTCTTCATTGGCTCTAGGTTTAGGTTGTTAGCTGTTCATTCTAAGATATAAATTTATTGCACTGTAAGAAATTTCTTATCAGTGTGCTCAATGTGCTTTGAACATAGTCATGCTGGAATGTCCGAATAACCAGTAGCACGTCTTCAGCATAAGGTAACATTGTGTCTTTCAGTATAAGTATTTTCGTATTGGGACTGAATCATGTTTTATCTACTAAGTAACTCTAATAAACTAACAGGTGCTTCACCATGTCCAGAAAAGCAGCCCCAAATTTTCGCATTTCCAACACCGTGCTTTAATGTAACTTTCGAGTAGGGTTGATTTCTATATTCGGAAGATCGGAAGACGTAGAACATTATCGTTTTCCATCAGAACACGCTCTAGTTATTTTCGTCTCGTCAGAAAAATAGTAAATTTTTTCACTGTCGCAAAGTCCAGTTTTCATATTTTCTCAAGTGCAAGCTGGGCTTGACTAAGGCAAAGTTTCAACATGAGTACCTTCCTTGATATCCTTCCGTGCGATTTTTCTTATACCAAACGTCTTCGAATAGTGCGTGCTGATATAACTGAAGGCTAGTTTTCACCAAAATATTCTTGTTTCAGCACATTGGACCCATCAATGAGTTTTGTAGCCCATACGAATGATGTTTTGTCATCTCGAGTTGTTTTTCTCTATTTAGGTACATGAGGAACACTAATACAAATACAAAATACAAAATAATTTATTTAGAAATAAGGTACTTAGACTAATACATGGTACAAATGAACGATGAGGTCACAAAAGTTATAAACTGTGGCGTGACCTCAACGCCCACCTCTCAGCACAATATAAATTATAAGTTGGTACATACAGACATATTTTGGTAGTTATAGTTATAGATATAGAGGGGTTAGTAATTAACACTCGTAGTAGTATGTGATACGAAGTAAAATAAAATGCTCAAAAGCGTCGAAAACCATCGTTTTTTAACATTACAGATGGTTGTCAATCTATTTATAATACCAATTCTTCAGGCGAAGTTTTACTTTTGTGCCGGTGTTCTACCCTGTATTTAGAGATCAAAATCTTTTTTTTTTTAACGAAACAATGACTTTTAATCTTTTACAGCACTAAATGTTGCCAATATTATACAAACAGTTAATATTTCAACAATGTTATTCTCTTTAAATTATAGAAAAGTGCAGCCGCAGCAATTATTTATATGAAATAGTTTATGACGTATTATAAAAAAACTACTTGATAGATTTCGTTCAAACCAATTTTCGTTGGTAGTTTTTATGGTAATGTACAATATATTTATTTTTTAGATTTATCATCTTCTTATTTTAGAAGTTAGAGGGGGGACACTCTGTTTTCCACTTTGGAAGAGTCTCTCGTGCAAACTATTTAGTTTAGAAATAAATGATGTTAGAAACCTTTATATGATTTTTGAAGACCTATTCATAGATACCCTGCACGTATGGGTCCGATTAAAAAAAGTTTTTATGTTTCAGTCCTAAGTATGGGGACCCCCAAATTTTATTAACTTTTTTCAATTTTTTTCTGAAATCTTAGTGTGGTTTACAGAATACATCTACTTACCAATTTTCAACGTTATATCTCTTATAGTTTCGGAGAAAAACGGCTGTGACATACGGACGGACGGACGGACGGACATGACGAATCTATAAGGGTTCCGTTTTTGCCATTTGGCTACGGAAACCTAAAAAGGAGTAAACGATTGAGCGTTCTTAATTATATGACCAACCAGTAAATAGGAATACTATATTTTGAAGTAGTGTAAAAAATTGTCTATTTATTTTTAGCTAATCATTGTATATCAATAAGCACGGTGATATTATAGAAACATTTTACAATACCGAGATAAATAAAATAAAATACATGCAAATAGTTTTGCGTCTTAGTTTGTAAAAATCTTCCCGTAATATCAGCGTTCTTAATTATATGACCACCAGTGTAGTGTATATGTTAAGATTAGACTTGGAGTAACGAATTAAGATTCACTTTTAGCGACATACAGTCCTTATTTAGGAGACAAATTAAAAATAATAAAACAATAGATTATGTATGCGATAACATAAATTTTTATTTAAAATCCGAAAGTCACAGTCAATATTCCATAACAATAAACATGAAAATGCGTATGTATACCTAGAACAGACAGTCCAATTAGGTAGGTCCAACTTTGAGAAGGAGGTCACTCGTCGAATCCAACTCGGATGGGCAGCGTTCGGGAAGTTACGCAACGTCTTTTCCAAAATACTAGGGGAGGTCCAAAAGTCCGCGGAACGGGGGGGAAGGGACGCAGGTACCTACCTTTTTTTGGTATGTCGCTAATTGGATACTCATTACGGGCGTACATGTAAATTTTTAGCCCTTTGACATCAATCGTTTACGAGATATCGCCCTGCAAACAAGTCAATCCGGAAAAAAACTACGACAATGGAGCAAATTGAGTTTCGAGCCGTTATAAAGTTCCTTACCAAGCAAGGAAAACCTCCGATTACCATAATGAATCAGATGTCAGCCGTTTATGGAGATCAGTGCCCTGGTAAAACCATGATTTACAAGTGGCATGGTCTTTTCAAACAAGGCAGAGAGTCGATTGAAGACGACTCCCGCCCAGGACGGCCGGCTGAGGTCATCACACCGGATATCATTGAAAAAGTTGAAAAATTAATATTGGAAGATGCTCGTCTGAAGAAGAAACAGCTTTCTACAATAGTAGGAGTATCAGACACAACCATCTTGAGGATCCTAGACGATCATCTTGGCATGTCAAAAGTCAGTGCAAGATGGGTGCCAAGAATGCTCACGCCGCTGCACGAGCAACAAAGAATCGAAGCGTCAAAGCACTTTTTGGAGCTGTGTAGCGAAAAATCTATTTCTATTTTGGAGCGGATTGTTACCGGGGATGAAACTTGGGTTCATCACTTTGAACCTGAGTCCAAACAGAAGTCGATGCAGTGGCATAAAAAGGGCACACCACCCCCTAAGAAGTTTAAGGTGTCAGAGTCGGCCGGAAAGATTATGGCTACGATTTTTTGGGATTGTGAAGGAATCCTGTTGATCGACTACAAAGGAAAGGGTGTCAATATTACCGGAGAATATAACGCAAGAATACTAGAGCAATTAAAGGAAGCCATCAAAAACAAAAGGCGGGGAAAACTGTCAAGCGGTGTGTTGCTTTTGCAAGACAACGCACCAGTTCACAAGAGCAAAGTTGCGATGGCTGCTCTAGGCCGGTGCGGCTTTGAATCACTCGTCCACCCACCTTACAGCCCGGTCCTGGCCCCCAGCAATTATTATTTATTTCCAAATTTGAAAAAGATCTAAGGGGAAAAAAGTTTCAAGACGATAAAGAAATTAAGGCAGCGATTTTGGCTCATTTTAAGGGCAAAGAGAAAAAATTTTTTTTTGATGGTATACATAAGCTAATTTCTAGATCTGAAAAATGTATTAAGCTCAAAGGTAATTATATTAGAAAGGAAAAATAGTTTCGTTGTTTTAATTTTATTGCAACCCCTCCATTCCGCGGACTTTTGGACCTCCCCTCGTACCTCAGTGTCTCAAGACGAAAGTCTATAATCAATGTGTGTTGCCAGTGATGACTTACGGATCCGAAACATGGTGCTTCACTATCGGCCTCAAGAACAGGCTCAGAGTCGCTCAAAGAGCTATGGAGAGGGCTATGCTCGGGGTTTCTCTACGCGATCGAATCAGAAATGAGTCACCGACATAGCCCAGCGGATTAGCTCTTTGAAGTGGCAATGGGCTGGCCATATAGCGAGAAGAACGGATGGCCGATGGGGCTGAAAAGTTCTCGAGTGGAGACCACGGAAAACGCAGCGTCGGACGTCCACCAACAAGATGGACAGATGATCTGATCAAAGCTGCCGGTTCACGGTGGATGCAAGCTGCATCCGACCGAAACAACTGGAGATGTTTAAGGGAGGCCTATGTCCAGCAGTGGACGTCCGATGGCTGAAATTATGATGATGATGAAACATGAAACTCGCCTTGTATGCAAGTACTGAGAGGTGCCGCAAAGCCTACTCTCTAAGTACCTATTCATAATATGCACATAGTACTTCTACCTACTGATGATGATCATTTATGTACATACACAACTCGCATCTATGAAATTTCGTTTTCACACTGTTCCCCAGACTCGATAAGTGCGCGGAGCACCCAAAATAAACCTTATTGCCTGTAATTTACTTATCTTTGACCTTGAAATTTTAATGGTTGCGAACACCCTACCATAATGTAGGTTTTGAGACAACTTTTAGGGTGTCAATATACAAGTATTTACAGACTTACAGCTGGGTATCTCGAATTCCGAGATTCTTACCTAATTTAAGCTTTAAGCGACTATTTTGGCAATTCGTGCAATGATATTCCACGGATTAATTGAACTAGTGATAAGTAAATAACAGTTAATTTTAGCTGATAAAAGCAATTGCATAGGCCACTTTTATGAGTCGTTTAGTTTTTGTTAAACAGCCATGCAGTGCGTGCGCGCGTGTGTGTTCTTCGCTGCGCTAGTATGCGCCCGCGCAAGTGTGCCCGAAGAAGGTTTCATTTTTACTTATTTATTAATTTAATTGGAAGATTGCAGTCAGCCATGTTGTTGGATAAGTCATAAGTCTGAGCACACTCGACTTTCATACCGAAGATCAAAGTTCACGGCGCACCTTAAGATTATTTTTAGAAAAAAATTATCCGCCATTAAAATTACGTTTGTTTAGGAATTAATACTAAACTTTAACTACATACTAACCTACGAGAAAGAAAACAGTCAATAGAATTATATTTATCACATGAATATAATTCCATATAATCCAATAGATCGAGTGGAAATAATTAGGAATGCTTTCATCAAATAGAATAAAATATAATAGAGCAGGTGTGCCTCAAGGTTCACATCTCAGTCCAATATTAAACAACGCATAGGCACTGTAATTATGTAAATATTTCTACCTTTTTAGGGTTCCGTAGCCAAATGGCAAAAACGGAACCCTTATAGATTCGTCATGTCCGTCCGTCCGTCCGTATGTCACAGCCATTTTTCTCCGAAACCTACTATAAGAGCTATAAAGCTGAAATTTGGTAAATAGATTCATTTCGTGAACCGCACTAAGATTTCAAAAAAATATTGAAAAAATATCAATAACATTTGGGGGTCCCCATAGAACTGAAACTTAAAAAATATTTTTTCATCAAACCAATACGTGTGGGGCATCTATGAATAGGTCTTCAAAAATCATATTAAGGTTTCTAACATCATTTATTTCTAAACTAAATAGTTTGCACGAGAGTCTCTTCCAAAGTGGAAAAATGAGTGTCCCCCCTCTAACTTCTAAAATAAGAGGATGATTAAGCTAAAAAAAATTGGTTTGAATGAAATCTAGCAAGTAGTTTTTTTTATAATACGTCAAACTATTTCATATAAACAATTTCTACGGAAGCCTACATGGGCGAGTCCGACTCGCACTTGGCCACTTTTTTCGTTTTAGGGCATTTCGTTTATTTAAATAGACATCGAACAATAAAAAAAGTAGATATATTAAATAAATATAATAACATAGACCAAGAGCCTGTGATGGCCAGACCTTCCTTTTACCTGTTATCTCCCAAAGGAACCACGATCCAGGTTTCATGTTTGGGGGTTATTCTTACCTATGTTAGACATACACATGAAAGAATTTTCACGCTTGTGAATTAAAGGAAGGTCTGGCCATCACGGGCTCTTAGGTTAACAGACACATACCTACGCACTTACGACGACCACAAAAAACCGAACAAATAAAAAACAAAGGAACAAAAAATTAGGTAATTACTGTAGGTATGGATAAATAAGATATTCTATGTTGTTCCACATTAATGTGTTTTTAATTGTAAATTTATATTAGAGAACTCTAGTGTCTAGATAAACCTAACTTAGGATTTAAGACACTACTAACCAAACAATGTCATCTGTGTAACAATAAATGATATTCTATTCTATTCTATTCTATGTGAAGGAAGCACATGGATCTCTTCTTCATGCCTGCTGGATGAATGTCTGCCTTGTGTGCCAAAAAAGGTAAAACTTGGTAGTTTTTGAGTTATGCGTTTTAATTATAAGATATCAAGCATGCACAAGATATGTATACTGCTATGGCTGCATAATTTTATAATGATACCTACTTACCATGCAGGTTTATAAGGAAAACCTGCTACTGAAAGTAACACATTATTTTATTTTACGAATAGAATGGACTTCATTGTGCCCTCGGAGGGTTAAGTACACTTACGTAGATGATAAGTGCTTATAAGATAAAAGGTCAAATAACAAGATGACCCTAAATGAAAAAAACAACTTTAATTATGATTATTCAGTAAGTAATTTGTTTGTACATACACAAACATTTACATTATAAAATATAGTATTCATGCACCTTGTTTACAAAGGTACCTTAGTTATTTCAATAGATAACTACAAATTAGATTAGGTTACCAACCTAAAATATTTTTTCGTTTATGTAGTGGTACGTAACCATTCACCTCCGTGTACGTAACGCTGCGCCTCGTTTGCTGCGAACTTAAAAGTTGGATGTTGAAAAAACATAAATTTCAATGAATGTTGATATTTTTTTTGAGTTTAATGACTAAGTAGGTAGTCGGTTCTGATAATAGTCACTTTAACTGATAATTGCATATCTTTAGATCCCAAGGATGGACTGCCCTCCGAGCTGTTCGGTACCCTGAACCGATCTTTGAAGCTCTCCTGTCTAGCCAAGGAAGCAAACCCAACGATTATTTACTGGTTCAGAGGCATAAAAGGGCCCATGGTGCTGTCTAACGAACAGTACGAAGTGCAGAACAAAACGCTAACCATTAAGAAGCTCACTACCGATGCTCTTGGAGAATACGCCTGTTACGCTTATAATAAAGACTTTATACCAGAGACTTGGGAAGTGACGGTGAAAGCTCACCAAAATAACGATACTATGGATGGGGAAAACTTTATGGTGAATCTTACATCGACAACTACTGGTAAGTTTAACAAATGCCTAACCGACTTGTTCTACCAGAAAACAGCACTTTTTCATTTTGGCCGGCAATTCTGATGGGCAAATTGGACATTGTCCATATTCCATGGATTTCCACTCTTCAAGACAACAAATTATAAATCGAAAATAAATAGGTAGGTACTTAACGTACCTATTTATTTCTGCCCCTAGGCAGTCTAACATAGTAACCTACCTACTTTATTCACATGGGATCCTCGGCTACTTAGTTTAATATAATAATAAATTAATTAATAATTAATTTAATAATTAATTAATAATAAAATAAATTGGTCCAAAAAGAAATAGTAAGTACCTACTGTTTCATGTTTATGTAGAACAAGTCGGCTTTAGCAATTGTTAATTTTGCACCAAAGCTGTAGTAGCTCTACTGTAATGTTCTGCTTCATAGAAGGTATTTGAGTTCTAAAATCCGTATTGGAGTAATATCCAAAATAAAGAAGAATGTACTAACTTTATTTATGATCAAATTTTTTTGATTTGTTATCATTCTGTTTCAGAAAAAAATAAACCAGAGGAGTGCACCGACAATTCGTTTTTTGCGAACTGCTCTCTCATTGTGAAGGGGCGGTACTGCAATGCCACTTATTACGCAAGGTAAGTTTACTGAAGTTATTTTCAATGCAGTCGCGTTAAAAATAAGGTCTTTCTTTGGTTTGCGGAGCATTAGGTACCTTGCAGTTACACAGTTTCTTTTCTTACAAGCACGGGAGGTAATGCTCTAACTAATAACTTATATTACGTTAGTTAAGTTTCATTGGTTCTTTATATAATCATTGGTTGATTGACCTACGTTTGAAGCGTGGTCTGAAGTGATTTGAATTAGGTTTTTACGAGATAGAGGTACATCAGAAAATATCAATGTCTTCAAAGCTCCGTAAACTATTATCTGATTTAAGTAATTAACATCAAGGAATCAAATTATCAATTATGTATTCGAAGTAGGTAGAAACATAGGCGCCTACCACAGCGGATAACCTATTTAAAGTGGCAATGGGCAGGCCATATAGCGCGGAGAACAGATGGCCGACACCACGGCTCGACAAACGCAGCTTCGTACGTAGACAACAAGTTCGACAGATGTTCAATCAAATCACATTTTGTGGATATAAACTATATGCGACCGAAATAACTGAGTCATTACCTAATGGAGGCCAATGCCCAGGACAACAAGATAATTAGGTAGATGTAAAATAAAGATGGTGAAAGTTTCTGGTCACGGTGGATGCAAACTGTATCCGACCAAAATAAGTGGAAGTCCTTAGGTACTTATCTCCAGCAGCGACCGTGTGACGGCTGAGATGAAGATAAAACTTACACACTTATTTTCAGATTATGCTGCGAGTCGTGCTCCAAGGCCGGTCAGCTATCTCCTAGATATGAGGCAAATGGTGGGTTACACAGAGAGCACAAGTTCACATGTCAATAAAATTAGACAATTAGACAATAAAATTAGATTACTTAATAAAGTCTAGCTATTAAGAATTTAAGTAATATGTAGTAGGTACCTACCTCTAAGAATGTAATTAATGTAAATAGAACATAAGAATGTAACTAAAATGGCGTGTAATTTTCTCTTAACCAATAAAATCTTGTATCCTGTGATATCACTCAACAAAAAATAGGTATTATGGACTTTCTGAACTCAAATACAACGAAGCACCAGAAATGCTACCTACAGCTTTAGTGACATTTTAACAAATACGGACGTTTTCTACTTTTGGTTTTGGACCAAAATGGAGTGAGTAGGTAGGTATGTTTTTAATTGATGGTCTAAAATTTTGAGATGAGTTATCATTCTGTTTCAGAAAAAAATAAACCAAAGGAGTGCATCGACAATCCGTTATTCGCGAATTGCTCTCTGATCGTGAAGGCGCAGTTCTGCTATGCCACTTATTACGCCAGGTAAGTTTACTTAAGTTATTTTCAATGAAGTCACGTTATAATATAGGTATATAATTGGGTATCTTAACTAAAACTTGGCAAAGCCGCAAGCAGAAAGCTAGTCAATAATATCCTTGATAGGTAAACATACAATTGAATTTAATATCTAGCAATTATATATTCTGTGATATAGGTAACTTACATTTCAGATTCTGCTGCGAAACATGCTTCAGGGCCGGTCAGCTACCTTCAGGGTATGCGGAGAATGGTGGATATCACACGAGCTACGCCGTGAGACGCACAGAGAGTTGGAGTTCAAATTCAACGTTCAACCATTAAACTTAAGCTGAACACCTTCATAGAGCGGGAGTGCTGTGGTTTCCATTAGAACTATCCTTCGGTTCAGTAGCATGTAGTATCCAATTTTCCTCATTTTATGCAGCATCCAACAATGTATATAGCAGGGACTGAACTATGCTGTTTAATTTTTCGATTTCTAGAGTATGTAATTGGTAGATCGCACATCGGGTCTCTTTAGTGAACAAGAGATCTTGGGTCCATTCAAGTTGGCCAACCCTGGTATATAGCCAACTTAATATGTTACTGTGATTTATAATGTGTCCTGTGCATTTATTTATGTCCATTTCCTGGTTCTACGCTATAAGCCCTACCAACTTTCAGCCAAATCGGTTCTTGAGTTATAAATAGTGTAACTAACACGACTTCTTTATTATGTAGGTAAAGCATACAGTCCTTATATTAGGAGACAAATTAAAAATAATAAAACAATAGATTATGTATGCGATAACATAAATTTTTATTTACAATCCGAAAGTCACAGTCAATATTCCATAACAATAAACATGAAACTCGCCTTGTATGCGAGTACTGAGAGGTGCCGCAAAGCCTACTCTCTAAGTAATCATATGCACAGTACTTCTACCTACTGATGATTTCATTTATGTACACAACTCGCATCAATGAAATTTCGTTTTCACACTGTTCCCCAGACTCGATAAAGTGCGCGGAGCACCCAAAATAAACCTTATTGTCATCGAAATAAAAATTAAAACTGAAGGCTAGGCCTGTAATTTACTAGGTGCGTATTTAATATAATTTTATAATTGGCTAAATACGTTTCTGCCTACTCTTTTAGAGCAATATGTATGCTTTAAATATACTTAAATACAAAAGGTTAAAGTTATTATATACAAATAATAATTTAAAAAGTTCTAAAACGCTGCTTAGAGGATTACTAAGCTATCAAAATAATATTGAGTTTGAAGTTCCATCGGTGATGTGTCTGCGAGGGAAGCCAGGCGGCTCGCGCGGTACATACTCTGCCGCTTCTTAAATAGCTTACCGGGCGCGCGGGCCCATTTTAGTATCACAATACTTGTTAAACTAAAAGCTCCCACTAAATACTAAATGCCTAGTAAACAAACAAAATAGACTATAAAAACACAATTTCTAAAATAAAAAAACATTATGAATTCCGCGTGTTGAGCGGTGTTAGTGCGAATAGTAATTATACGGTAGCGAGCACTACGGTAACTGTTCTAGAACGTCGGGTTACAGCTATGACGTTCGACTCCACGGGACATCTCACGCGCTCGTCCTAATATCATCCAAAGGTTACATACACAACTTAGTCTAGAGTAGGTACCTAGTGGCGCGAGGCCGCGCGTCAGTCGATATCGAACAATAAAAATATGAATATACACACGGACGTACAAGCTACGAGTAGGTTAGTTAAATGCTGTACTTCCAGTGGTTTGTACAATCTGCGGCTGCGGGACACGGCCGCGCCTAGCTCAGTCGAGGACCTGGAACGATGAACAAACATATTATAGAGACATTTAAACTAAGCAAAGTAATCAAGTTCTTTTATAATGTACAAATGGCGCAGTCGTCAGATAATGGGACGCTACGACGGAGACAATACGCTGTTGACTGCGCACGAATCTTTCATGCCTTTGCATAGCGAAAAGAAAGTCTGTCCTTTACAGAACCTTACATTTATTTTATTATTTAATAGCTTTAGATTTTGTCACGGCAGCTTGTGTCGGAGAGGGCACAGTACGTACCTTGGTGAGCACCTGGGACACGATCTTGTCCATGTCGTGGTCCAGGTCGCGCGCGGGCGGCGGCGGCTCGTCCAGCGCCTCCAGCCCGCCCGGGCACGGCAGCTTACCCAGCTCCTCCTGTAGCTTGTAGTAGTGCCGCTGGAATATTAAAATTGTAATTGACATCACTGAAGTTACAGAGTATTATATATAAAATAAAAAATGATAATGCTATTAGAGTACAATATGAAATAATATATAATAATAATAATAATAATATATACAATATGTACGACTTTGAAAAGTCATTTTACCTTGAGCGCCATGAGGTTGAGCTGTATGCTGCGCTGCGTGCGCTCGTCGCCGCTCTGCCCCTCCAGCTCCGAGATCCAGCCGCCCACCGTCTGGATTATCTCGTTGCGCTTCAGCCAGAAGTGCGTTTGGATCACCTGGAAACAACACATAATGATCAAGATTATTATCTTCCAACATCTCTAGTTAAACTTATGTCATATGTCACGTTCCGCGGCTGGGCTGGAGCACGGTGCTGTAAGCGTTATGATGGCACTGCCACTGATGCGAACGGGTCGCGGTCGTCACGTCGCTCTCTAGCCACGCCCACCGGTCGCGCGATGCGGTCGCGGGTCGGAGTCGCAGGTCGCGGTTGCTAAGATCGGAACGCTAGTTTTAGGTACCTCCTTGAAGCAGGGCGGCGGGTTGCGCAGATGGTCCAGCATGGCCCAGCGCACGCAGGCCTGGTAGATGTTGGAGTTGTACTCGGTGGAGGCGGCGGCTCCGACGCGCGTGCCGCGGCTGCGCTCGTAGCCCGGCTCGTTGAAGTACGGCTCCGGCACCAGGATCAGTGACTGGATGGACACTAGCACCTGCGGGAAGATGTTATGATTGAGGGTGTATTTAGCCAAAAACTTGTCACTACAATGCACGGAAGATAATGGTCTCCCGGTCATACCTGTTTTCTTTTATGTATAGTATTAGTACACCCCTGTCTTATTTAAATATCATCTCTCTTTTCCATTCAAAGGTTGCCTGGAAGAGATCGCTCTTTAGCGATAAGGCCGCCTATTGTACGTGTCTCTTTTATGTTTTAATAATGTAAGTGTTTAGTATTGTATAGTACCTGCAGGAAGCTGGAGGTGTGCGCGTTCCACTTCTCCTCTGGGCGGCCGTGCCAGGTGTTGAGGACGGAGAGGCAGACCTTGCCGTCGTTGTAGAGGTTGGGGTTGAAGCGCACGGAGTGGCGGCCCGTCGTCTCCAGGTTGATGAGCATGGGCACGGAGGGGTACTCCGCGGGGAAGTACACGTCCAGGATGAAGCACCCGTTCGCGTACGGCGTGTCGGACGGACCCGTTATTAGGACCTGCAGATGGACACAAATTAAGGAGACTGTACAATCTATTTACTGGCTCTCTATTATAATAATGATAATTATTTCCATAAGAGTAATTTACAAACTTATTGATTATGTTAGTAACAAAAAGTGTTTATTGTATTTAAGTGTTAAGTATATACATTTATTTAAGATTGCTTATGTAGATGTAGATGCTATGTTAGGATTAGTGTGGTTGTGATCTATCTGCTGGCCTGGAACCCCTCTACAGGTAAAGGCCTCCTCCAAAATGAGGTATAACTAAACTTGCATTTCGTTGAATGCTTATCTAAATCTAAATGGTGCGAACCTTTATTTTAATCTGAAATAATATGAACGATATTCCAAGTGTGTAGCGGGGTGTTTGTTATATGACATTGATTGCGGTTACCTTCATGACGTCGAGGCGGTCGGTGTCGGTCCGCACGAACACGGAGGAGGAGTAGGAGAGCGGCAGCGAGGTGGCCAGCGTGGAGGCCTCCTGCGCGAGCCGCTTCATGCGCGCCGGGTGCGCGCGCTCGCCCGCCGCGCGCACCGTGCCCTCGAAGTGGTACGGCACCGTGAAACGGAACCCGCTCTCCGGGCATTCCGCTATCATTTCAAACGTTTCTGGAATATAAACAGATCATGGAATTGAGTAAGTGAGGAAAAATTGTTATCGTACGTATGCAGTTATGTTACAATTATTACGATGACTTTAAACATGTATTGCTATTGCTGGTATTGCTAAATGTGATAGTGTAGGTACTGGAGATTTGCCACAAATTATAAATATTTATGGACGATGATATATTTTATTATAATTTTACACAGCGACATCTAGCCCCGTGGTAAGCTCGAAGCTTGTGTTACGGGTGCTAGATTTCTGATATACTTAATATAATATACATACATAGATATATTTTTTTTATTATACATATATAACACCCAGACACCCGGAACAAATATTTGCAGATCATACAAATTGTTGTTCCGAGGCGGGAATCGAACCCGCAACCTCTTGCATCGCAGGCGGACATTCGCCCGCTGCGCTACAGAGGTCGTCAATATGTCTGATTCAAGTCCAATGCTTATTTCCTGATTAAATAACCTAGCGTCAGTGAATAAAGAAAAATGTAGTAGGAGGAAGTGTCTCAGCACATCGATAATATATATAAATTTGTGTAATCGTAAACTATTTAAAAATGAGTAAGTCAATTGAAATAGCGAATTAATCAAATTGCTCAAAACCCTGCCAGCATTTTTGTTATGAATTGATTTCACACATTTGAAGGAATTACTTTTAAACTACATTTAAATTAAGATGGTATTGGTAAATTTCTAACAGATTCAACACAACATTATGATTCATCAAAACCATTTCTACAACAATTGAATCCTATATGAATATAGTGAAATATAGTACTCACCAAACTGCATAGTGCGCATCAGCTCGATGTATCTCTGCTCCCTGGTGGCGGCGGCGGGCAGGCAGCGCAGGCCGCTGTCGGCGTCCAGCTCGTCGCGGCACATGAGCGCCGACGTCGCCTGGATGTCGCCGATCAGCGTCGCCAAACCCTCGTCCTCCTCGGACAGCTCAGAGTTACTCGACGTACTAAATCTTTGGCTATATGTCATCTTTCCGAATATGTTCTTTTTGCTCATCCTGAAACAATAACATATTTTTAAGACATTTGTAGATATTACATATAATCTTAATAATCATGTTTTTACTTACTTCTGTGTGGCGTCAAGACTACCAAGAAAGTTAAATAGTAATAGTATATCAAAATCTTATATAACACATTACGAGGCTCTAATGAAACATAAGTAATTCGTAAATTTTCTATAACTGATTGCATTCTAATGATAGAAAAGCGTTTTATAAAGAATATACGGAGCAAACTTTGTGACAAAGAAAATTTCTATTACAGATGAATCATAAAATAATAATCTGAAATCATGTCATTACAGACTAATCAACACAAACAGACGAATACCGGATCGCGGTTTTGATAGTCAAAACAGAACAAAGTTTGGAATTAATTTAAGTTAATGTAAGAAAAACGTGTATAAGCCGCGCACATGAAAAAGATATCTATAAATGGCGTCCACTCGCATGCGTTCTCGCTCACTCTCTATCGCTGTCTATACTCACACAGTGAAGTACGCGCTACAAAAAAATAGTCAGTCAGGCCTAATTCGCACGAGAGCTTTTTTAACGTCCGTTAAAAAAGCGTTCAAATAGAACATTTGCATACCCAAGTACGTGTTCACACGTCGGCGCTTTTAGAACGCGACGCTTTTTAGGGTTCCGTAGTCAAATGGCAAAAACGGAACCCTTATAGATTCGTCATGTCCGTCCGTCCGTCCGTATCTTAGTTAATAGAAACTAATTCTATATTCCTTGTTCTGAGGTCCGTATGTCCATCCGTCCGTCCGTCCGTCCGTATGTCATAGCCGTTTTACTCCGAAACTATAATAGCTATAAAGCTGAAATTTGGTAAGTAGATGTATTCCGTGAACCGCACTAGTATTTCATAAAAAGTTTGAAAAAAAATCAATTACATTTGGGGGTCCCCATACTTAGAACCAAAACTTTAAAAATTCAATTAAAATTAATTTTTGATTTAAAAGCGTTCGTATGAATGATCACATTGAAGACGTTATAAAAGCGCCGACGCCGGGTTTATAACGCAAAGCTGTTTAAACTCTTTACTTTACATTATTAAAAAAATAATTTTATTTAAAATAAGTATTTTGTAAAAAGAACTCTGTAGGGACCTAGATAAAAATACTATTTAAATAATAATAATAATACAATAATACCGTGGAAATATGATCGAATTACAAATCATTTTGCTATTACGTTTTTATGGAAAATTCGTCATAACGCCGGCCTGTTTGAGAATTTGTTTTGCCAACCGTACCATACGTACCCGCCGCCATTGCCAAATATCATTTCTAATTGCGCAGGTTATACATTTATATCATGAGAGAAGAGAGAGAATAGAATGAAATAAAATACGTCGATTTTATGCAGATCTTTATTATTCAGTTCAGACCATAATGGATTCATAACACACATACATAAATGCAAATATTTTAGGTGGGATTAAATTTTGGTTAGAATGATATTGATGTGCTTATGACTTTACTTTATTTAATAAAGTATACTCGTTTATTAGATTAGAAGTAAATGCAGCAACAATAAAAAGTTAGGTAACTAGAAATATTATTTTATTTTAAACTGATTTAGTTAAATTTTAGTTTCCAAAATATAATGTTTTTCGTGTTAAGAAAACACTGACTAAAATACAAATTATCACAATGAATAAACTTGACTCGTGGATTACGTTTATTATTTTTGTACGCATATTAGATATGCAACACAAACCACTGGAGAATTGAGATCGAAAATGTTAACAATTTTACCTTAAATAATGCATAAGGAGCCAAACGAATTATATAAACTAGGTTACAAATGCCTGTCATTTGGCATTAAACTTGTATAATTTTTTGATAATGAATTGATGTCATTATACAAAGTCATTCCAATAACATATTACCGACACAAATTAAGTTAATTCCAAACTTAATTTTACCACGGCCAACTCGATAGTAACTATTTTTAAAATTAAATGATTATTAGATTAAATAATGATTAGAAATATGACGGTTCCTTCGCTAAGTGCTACTACAGCTATTGGCCGGGCACCGCTTACGACTAGCATCAGTGTTAAGCCATGAACAAATGGTGTCTTTGATTATATCCTGTTTCAGTTTTATCGATGTATCACAGTTATATCTAGCAGATACAATGTTGATCATCTTTTTGAGAGTGATCTGTCGTAGATCAGCTGTGGCGTTGAGGACATCTAGCACACATTGTTTTATTTCGTCATCGGTCGGAGGTTTCACGTCTATATCTTGAGTAGTATTGGTTTCTTTAGATGACGAGGTTGGAGCTTGATCTTGTAGTTCAGCCTGGTTTGTACGAGCCCGTACAGATTCAATGTCAATACCAGTAACAATTGTTAGAATTTGCAATAAAATTGATAGCAAAAAATCTTGAGAGGGTTTCTTTTGTGCAGTTTCAGTCTTTTCTACAAAAGCTCTGGTTTTCGTTTCAGTCAACTCAGCCTTCGCCGTCTTGGGAGCCGTGGTCGGTTTTTGTAATTGCACAATATGCAGGTCATCGTTGTCGAGCAAGCAGCCCCTACAGCCGACCAATTCGGCGAAATATTTGCCCATACTCGGATAGTAATGGCGGACAATCTCATCCACAATCATCGCCGGACACACCTGCGCGGTATCAGTGACAGCCAGCACTTGTTCCACGTAGAGCTTTACTTCATTTAAACTGGGATCTGTCTCACTGTTGTCTGGTTTCTGAATGTCATCGACAGTAACCGTAATTACTTCGGTTGGATCTACCATCGATTGTAAGTTTTCGCAATATGGTGATACGTCCTCTTTAGGATTGCTGTTACTATTATTACTAATAGGCTGAGTAAATGAGATAGCAGGTGCTGTGGTACTTTCGCTATAACTTTGATTTTGGGTTTCTTTTCTTTCGCTCTTACTACTAGCTACACGGAGCTTTCCCATATTCTCAGTAACTTGTTTTAATTTTTTGAACAGAGGATCTGATATTTTTTGCTCATTTAAACTATCATTTAAGGTGCTGGTGACGACATCTCTTATGAGCTCTTTTTTGAGTGCGAGATCGCTTTCCGAGTAATAACTGAACACTCTTCCCAAAACCAATTTCATAGCGATTTTTATGTAAACTTTTATTTCATCGTCTGTAGGTTTTATATTCCCTTGAGATAACACTTGGTGTTTATCAACAGTTCTTGCGGCCTTCTTCTGAGTTCGGTGCTTTTTGACCGTTTTCTCGGTTTGTATGCCGCATTCGGCAGTTGGATGTTTGTTGCCGTCATCATCAGACAATAATTTATACAACAGTTTCTTAATTTGACTTTTAGCTTCTGCCTCTTTTTCATCTAAGGGTTTTTCAGATGCCATTGTAGTTGTAATATTATCCTGTTTATTGCCATCGAGTTCAGTGAACTGTTTCTTAGAATTAGCGTCGTTAATTATAGCGCTATTGCCAGGCTTAACATTTTTGTACACACTATCATTTGATTTAGTAGAATGGTCTATTACATTTGTACCAGGAGATAGTTTATTATTTTGTTTTACACTTTTCTCATCACTCGAGGTATCCTTGATTTCAGATGATGTTACTTCCTTAAAATCGGACTGTGTTTTTCCAGAGTCACTGCAGCTGCTACTAGTTTCTTCGTCTGATGAGTCACTTTCATCAGATGAGTCAGTTTCTGCTGCAGCTTCAGCAGCCTCTTTCTCTTTGAGTTTCAAAACTGCAATATCTAGCAATGAATTGACTACGGCTCTGATGAAAGGCTTTTTTGGTGTAAGGTCGAATCCGGGGTAGTGACTAGCTACTTGATTTATTACAATTCTGATAGTAGTTTGTTCAAAGTCAGCAACTTCTAATAGTTCAGTAACATAATCTTTGATCTCGTCGTCTGTAGGAATCTTGATACCAGGGCACTTCTCAGTGTCGTCTTTAGCTGGTGATATTGCAATTGTGTTTGATTTTAATGTAATGTCTGTAATTGGTTGGTCTCCAGTAGCTTGGTCGACTTCATTCGCTAATTGCCCACCATCATTAGAAGTCGCGTCGACCTCATCGTTAGTAGGCACGTGCTCCTGTGAATCAATTGATAAATAATTATCAACCACAGAAGTAGGATTACTTTCTACAAGAGATGGCGAGTTTTCCAAATTTTTGGCTGGTTTATCTAGAACATAAGTAGGTGAACAGATCTCACCTTGACTTTCGGAGACGTGCTGTGCATCTGATGTGAAAGTTGACGCATCGCAAGTTGCAGGCGAATTTTTTAAATTGATCACAGTTTTCTGTGGCATCTTGTTCAAATGTGTCCTAACAACGTCTTTGATAAAGAGCCTTTTCACTGATAGATCATATCTGAAGAAGTTATCAAACACGTCCTCATATACCATTCTCATAGACATCTTTTTCAAGTCAGCGCCTTCTAACAGTTTTATGATATAATTTCTAATGTTATCATCTGTGGGGATTTTAATATTGGTTTGAGCACGAGCGATAGGTTCTTCAAGCTGGTTTGCGATAACTTTATCGGCTTCATTAGACGTTGATTTCTTTTGTCCTTCACACGCCGCTTTGTGCGCTGACCCTCCTTTTCGTGGGGTAGTTGGTCCATCTACTGTCGTATTGCAGTGAACGCTGGTACATTCATTATCAACATCAATCGGTGGGATCACAGATCTCTTTGGCTTTTTACTTTCATCGTTCAACCACGTCTGGATTACGCCACCGATGAAGCGTATTTTAGGTGATAAGTCGAATCCAGAGTAGTGATTGTATATTTGATTTCTGATCATCCTCTCGGTAGTTTTCTGTAAGTCAGCGGTTTGTAGTAAGTTTATGATGTAGTTTTTAATCTCTTCGTCCACAGGCATCTCATTATGTACTCTAACCTCATCATGGTTATCTTCAGATGGTAGCCCAGCAGTGTCTGGTTCCAACACCAGTTCCGCTAAGGGTTTATCTTCATCTGACGCGGCATCGTTTGGTTCCTCAGACAGTTCGTTAAGTTTGACTTGTTTGGGTCGGATCAATACTTTAGCGCAATTTTTCCTTTTAGGTTTCGGTTTTATATAAGCTTGCACGACGTCTCTGATGAAACGCTTCTTGCGCGTGAGGTTCAGTCCCGAGTAGTTGTTACATACTTGATCGACGACCATGTTCGTGGTGATGGTGTTAAGGTCGGAGCGCGAGAGCAGCCGTTCGGTGTAGTGTCTGATCTCATCGTCGGTGGGGCCCTTCGCGCGGCACAGCTTCAAGGTGCGCGCCAACGTCAGCAGCAGCTCGTGGATCTGCAGGCGCAGCGCGGGGTAGGGGGCCGGGGCGGGGGCGGGGTCGGAGGGGCGCGCTCCGCTCGAAGCCGAACTCAGCTCCAGTTTCTTCGCTCCTCCGCCCTCCTCCCTGCGGAGGAAAACGGAAGGAAACGTTGAAACTTGAAGACTGAATTATCACACGATCACAGTGTACTTCCGATTGTATCGATTCAGTTTTCGATATAAAATACGCCAATATAATAAGTATCAATATAATAAGTATATCAAATGTTACAAACTGAAAACCGTACCTACTCCACGTAGCTTTTTTATAGATAGGTATATCTGGATATTTAAAATATAGTTATCATAACGAAAATTCGGACGATTTCAACTAAAGGAAACAAAAATGCAATTCCTGACATACTGATGAATATGATTGTTTGATGATTTATAATTACATTTACAAAACTCGCAACCTATTAATGTTAATTGTTAATCATTCTGTATGATGCAGCGCAACGTACAATCCACCAAATCATCAATAATGTTGTGTCACGCAGCTACTACCATTTATGATTTATTTAGTTCACGTTTTTACCTCGTACATGGTAGGCGCGTACTCAACTATAATATCATCAATTTTTAGTTTACCATAAACCTTAATTATATCAATCAATATTATCTATCATTTACAAAAGGTGTCCCCAATCTTTTTGGTCCTTCGAGCCACCGTCGCCGAAGTCGTGTTACACTATTTATAACTCAAGAAGAATTGGGCTGAATATTGGTGGTCAGGAGAAAAGACATCAGTCACTTTTCAAAGCGGAAAAGATATTATAGCTTGGGCGAAGCCGCGGGGCGGTAAGATAGATCTTCTTGCCCTTTTCCCACATTATGTGGGGTCGGCACAACATGTACTTTCTCTCCACTTTCCTCTATCAGCCGTCATATCTACACCCACTCCTTACTTACACATATCATCTTTCACACAGTCCATCCATCTTTTCTTTGGCCTACCTCTCCTGACATAGGGGGCGGTAAGATAGTGTTAGTATAAATGTGATACCTGAGCTTGTTGGCGTATGAGTTGGTGGTGGCGGTCATGGAGGCGAGCAGGCGCGGCAGCGGGCGCAGCGCGGCGGCGAGCCGGCCCGAGCGCAGCGCGTGCAGCGCGCGCGCCACGCGCAGCACGCACACGTACAGCGGGATGTGCCGCGACATGTCCAGCACTGGGGGCGACACAGCGGGGTAACGACATATCTCTTAGGATAAACACGGCACTGCGAGCCAACTAATTAAATATACAAAATACGGGAACTACCGTACTGGGTAAATTTTTGAGACGGGATATAAAGGGCAAATAAATACCTTAAGCGCTATAGTAACAGAAGATTATTCCATTTATTAATTTAAAAAACTTTTGAACTGCATTCGCAGATTTTTGAAAAATGTTCAGTTAGCAAGGAAATGACATTTTTAATTCACAAATTCTGTTCTGATGGTTATCGATACTCTAATGATGTCAATTGATCCTATTTATAATAAGAATCTTGTTGCCCAGAATGATGATGACACTCACCAGAGTCGTTCCTCAGGTAGGAGCAGATGGCGGGCACCAGCGAGCTGCCGGCGACCAGGTCCAGGAACTCCTGCGGCAAGTCGGCGCTGGGATCCTCCTCCTCCGCCTGCGCCACTGGTTCCGTGGCCTCGACCCCCTCCTCGGGAGTGCTCTCCTCTGGAGGCCACACTTCGCCGGGGTGCATGTAGGATGCTAGCACCTGTAGATATTAACATTATATGATTTGAGATCCAATAAGTAGTCAATAGCTCACACATAGCCTCCCGTTCCACATAATACGAAACATCGGTTTGTATCATGTTAAACTCAAAGGCTACATGTAAATGATATATCATTCTCATGATTATAAATCAGAAAACAAGTAAGTAGACTTCAAACTTTGTCAACTGTTGTCGCGCACGCTTATCTATGTAGATGATATCAGCTGATGGTTCACGGTACAAAGGTTTACGGTAAAACTAAACTGGTTTGTAAAAAAAGTGTTGCGTATAACTATACTGGCCGCTCTAAGAGGATTTAGAACCTGACTACCATGCCGCAAAACCTATTTACAGTACAACTCTCTACCTACAACGTTAACGCATAGTTTGCTGCCTCGAGGAGGTGGTGTCTCTCACCTGCATCAGCACAGTGACGTGTTCCTCCTCGGTCCGCTGGCGATGCAGCGCCTGCTCCACGTTCCAGGACTGCTGCGTGGAGCCGGTCCCGAAGCCCGTGCCCTTGGCCCAGTACAGCTGGCTCTTCTCTTCGGATTTTCCAGTGGAACCGTTCGAGGCTTGGCTATTCTGTAAGAAGAAAGTTATGGTTTTATTTAATAGTTAGGTTAGGTCTACCGAAAGAAACGCAGAAATTTACAAGACACTTGTTGTCTTGATGTTGCCTTCGGTCTCGGTCTCGGTCTCCGAATGCTCCTCAATTACAACTGGTAGAAGCGAGTTGACGTTCGCCAATAATAATCAAGACAGTTATAACAGTTTTATTTTGCTGTCCTTCAACAGTTTTTTTAGTCTGGTTCAAATCTGATATCTAAAGACGATATATCGTTGCCCATGGGTCCGTCAGCCATGAAAACAGACGTGTAGAAACCTCACAGCTCTACAATGCCGCGGTGAATGACTGTCGTATAGACTTACATCGTTGGAGTTAGGTCTGTGGTGCGTGAAGACGGCGAGGCAGGCCAGCAGCAGGCGCGCGGCGCCGCAGTGCAGCAGCGAGGCGCGGAGCGCGACGCCGGCGGGCGTCTTGCGCGGGTTGCGCTCCAGTAGCACGCAGACCACTCGGAACGGGAGCGTTCCTAGCGACCAGGCGGGCGCGCCGCCAGAGCCGCCGCCGCTGACGGCGATGCTACCTGGAAGCGAAAATACGATCATAATCATCAGAGGTGCTGTTTAGGTATATACGGTGCTGGCCAAGTGCATATGAATCTTTTAGGTGTATGAACACATGCCATTAAAACTTTTCAAAGTTCTGCAAATATATCGGTTTCCTCGCGATATTTTCCTTCACCGTTAGAGCACGTGTTTTTAGAGGGCACATACATTTTTTAAGAAGAAAAATGTTAAGGTTCACGGTGGGGATTGATGAAAGTCAACCTAGTCAACATGGCTCTCAATAAAGAATACGGTTTACGAAAGTGTGAAGGTGTCGGTGCACTCACGTCCGTCCTCGGTGTGCGCCACGCCCAGCAGCAGCCGCAGCAGGTGCACGGCGCGCGCGCCCTCGTCCAGCAGCGCGGCGGCGTAGCCCGGCAGCTTCAGCAGCAGCCCCAGCGCCACCAGCGCGTGCGCCGGGATGCCGGCCTGCGCGCCTTCCTCGGAGTTGCTCGTGGCCGTTGATGCTCCCAGTTCTACCACCTCCTACAAAAAATACAACATCAACTTTTGGCACGCTCCTAGATGCAACACACGTAAAGGCTATATTACACTGTGCGGCATTGCGGCATGTATACCGCATATGATTTCTATTTGTAGCATGTGAAACCTTGTGGCATGCTTCAAATAATAAAGTGTAGCATGTGACACTGTTAACGAGCCTTAAGATAGAAGCATAAGAATGGAACGATGACATTTTAGTCAGCCCGTAATCGCGCAGGACAGCCGCAGAGACACTCACCTCGTAGGGGTCGTCCAGCTTCACCCAATCGAGGTCGTGGTGGTGGTGCGGGTGGTGCGGCGGGTCGGGCGGCGGCGCGTGCGGCCGCGGCAGACGCGCCGCCACCAGCGCCAGGCCGCCGCACAGACCGAACTCGCGCAGGACGCCGCAACCACCCTCGAACAGGGTCGACTCGCCGGACGGGCCGTCAGTGCTGTCGGTGGATCCCACCCACCATTCCGCTGTCATCATACAAATATTCACGTTAATTCGTCGGTACGATCCGTGTATGGACATAATGGGTCGACTCTTGGTTAAGCACTTACTGGCATTGTCAGTGCTGTTGAGGTGCAGGTTCAGGGTGAGGTGCGGCCCGAAGACATGCGGCACGGCGGCGCAGAGCTGCGCCAGCGTCGTCGCGCCCTTGATGTTGCCTTCCAGGCCGTCCACTTGCACTCGGATCGGCGATTCTAATAAATCTGTCAAGTGTTATGATTAAATACTGTTCTGTTTATTTTTTTCGAAAAACAGAAACGTTGTATTTGTTAATAAAAAATCTTAACTAATACTTTCAGCCATTCAAATAAGGTATTCAAGGCAAAACATTATACCAATATATGTATCAAGATTACCGTTCGTCGTGTGGTACCGGAATAAAAAAAGTACCATCCAATATTTACCCGCCCTCAAACCGACTTAGAATTAGAAATATCCACAGACAAATACACATAAGTAGTAGCGTCCGTTCCGTGAAAATGATTACAAGACATACCGTCAAGCTTCGCCTCGGAGGCGGTCATGGGCTCGTTCTTGGCTTGTCGTTTCTTGGTGTGCTGGTTCTTGAGCGAGGTGTTCTTGACGTCCTTGATGCGCTTGTCCTTGGAGGCGCTGCCGGCCGCCAGGCTCAGCTCCCAGGCGCCCACCGCGGTGGCGATGGCGGTGTCGGACGCGCTGCGCAGGACCGACGACGTGCCGGACTGGGATGGGGAGGTCTCCATGGATAGCTTTTGCAGGTCGTCCATCATCGGCACTGGAGATTGATAAAATAAAATATTAATTTGGTACTCCAGTAGGTAATTAAGCATATTAAATGAAGAAAGGCTTTTATGTGGTTGTTATTTGACTCAACTCCTTTTTTTCTTTAATCTGATCTTGATAACTGTGACTCGTTCAGTAGTACTTAGTGTAATATGTTAAAAACATCAGCATGAGAATCAATTGTTTATAAAGAAACGCAGTGTTTCGCACACAGCACGTCATGTAGTTCATGAGTACTCACTGGGCGGCAGGCGGTCGATGAGCAGCAGGCGCACAATAGCGTCCAGCGGCAGATCAGTGCCACTGCCACTTTCCTTGTTAGTAAAGACCAAATAATATTGAGTGGTGAAACCAATAAGCCGCATAAGCTTTGTAACAGTACTCACTGGTCGGCATAATAGCGTCCAGCGGTAGATGCCACTGCCTCTTTCCTTATTAGTAAAGACCAAATAATATTGAGTGGTGAAACCAATAAGCCGCATAAGCTTTGTAACAGTACTCACTGGTCGGCATAATAGCGTCCAGCGGTAGATGCCACTGCCTCTTTCCTTATTAGTAAAGACCAAATAATATTGAGTGGTGAAACCAATAAGCCGCATAAGCTTTGTAACAGTACTCACTGGTCGGCATAATAGCGTCCAGCGGTAGATGCCACTGCCTCTTTCCTTATTAGTAAAGACCAAATAATATTGAGTGGTGAAACCAATAAGCCGCATAAGCTTTGTAACAGTACTCACTGGTCGGCATAATAGCGTCCAGCGGTAGATGCCACTGCCTCTTTCCTTATTAGTAAAGACCAAATAATATTGAGTGGTGAAGCCAATAAGCCGCATCAGGTTTGTAACAGTACTCACTGGGCGGCAGGCGGTCGATGAGCAGCGTGCGCACGGTGGCGTGCAGCGGCAAGGTGAGCAGCGCGTGCGCGGCGAGCGCGGGGTGCGGGGGGGCGGCCTGCGCGCCCGCCTCGCCGCCCGCGCCGCCGGCCCAGCGCAGCGCGACACTCACGCGCTCCGACGACAGCACCAGGCGGAGGATCAGCGCGCGCGTGAACCCGGATATGCCCTCCACGTCTGAAAACAACCTTATTCGGTTACAATACAAAAAAAGATTAAGTCACGCGGTCGAACCGGAGGACGCATGACTGAATAATATAAAGTAAGGCATTTTGCTTTTTCATAAGTCTTAGGCCCTACTTTTTTTTAGCAAACAGCAGCAACACAAACAGATCGAGAGTGCTGACATTATCGCGATTGCATCGCGACTATATCTGAACTATTCTGAACGCGTGGCCATAAAGGATTTTATGGGCATAAATGATTTAATCCCTGAATATTTTTTATATCTTTTTACGGCTGGATAATTACAGAAGATTTTCAAACTATAGGTCTACTGTCTCTGTTATTAATTATCAAAGAGTTATAACATCGGTTTTTTGATCAGTGTACCAAAAATTAAAAGTAAATAAATTAAAGTTTACTCCTACCCGATGGCTGTGACTCCAATATCCCATGGAGGGTGGTAGCGAAGAGCTTCTGATTAGCCGGGTGGCACACAGTCAGCTCCGTAAACAGTCTTATTGTCCTCTCCTCTAGCTTCGCGAAGAGCGCGCTCTCTTGCCATGATGTTGCGCTGTAAAATAGGTATATTATTGTAAAGAAAAATATAATTTTCTTTAAAATTGATCTGGCTCATCAAGCTTCATCTTATGTCAATGTCACAGTGACATTAGTACGTTACTAATGTCACTTTACACGTGGGACTCACACTTGATAGAAAATGGTCAATGCATTTCATTACATACAACAAATTATTTTATAAAAACTAAATATCTAAGTAGATGGTGAATTTGGAATCGACATTGGAATTATTAACATTAAATGTCGTTTCTTTTATTTCAGGTAAACTCCTTTATTTGTAAACCACAACTTAATTAGATAGGATAGATTTGTAACATGTACTAACAATAAAAATGCTTTTATTTCAGAGAAACAATTGTGTTTAATTGTCATCCAAATTACATCTTATAAAACGACATTTATTGTCATAAATAATGGAAAAATTGAAGTTCTCATTCGAATCAAAGGCAACTGCAGATGGAAAGTCAAATGTTATCGCCATAACCTCAATAACCACACACGATGACAAAGTTTACTTGGTTCCCGAAGATTATCAACCTATACCCTTTCATACGCATATCCAGGCCTCAAAGGCCTACGCCACAGTAAAAAACACGTTAAAAAAGAGGCATCAAGCTAGAAATGTGTGGATTATATTAAATGAAGACATGATGAACACCTACTATGATGAGGGTGGTAACTTGACATTTCAAGGTCAGTACCTTGAAGAAGCTTCTCCTGAACTGCTGAACGAATTAACAACAGGAAATAAACAGCCACAAAGCTCAATGGTTAAAATATTAGAAAAACTTGTCGATTTGCAGACAAAAGACAATCTTTGCCTACAAAAATTAACGGACCGCTTTGTGATTGAGAAATTTGACGGAAACGATTCTAGTGCACATTGGATGGAGAATTTTGAAAAAGAGTGTGTAAGATTTAACCTAAATAAGGATGAAGAGAAAATTGAAATCTTCCGACTTTTCTTACAAAAATCTAGCTCAGATTGGTATACATCAATGATGATAAAACATGGTTTACAATCTAAATGGTCGGAATGGAAATCATGTTTTCTCCAGACCTATGCACATAAAGGTTGGACAACAAGCAAGTATGCTTTATCTTACAGGTACCAGTCTGGATCATTACTGGAATATGCTATTAAAAAAGAAAAACTTTTACTGGAAATGAGGAAAACCATGGATATAGGGACCCTCATTGACATTATTGCTAACGGATTACCAGATTATATAACAGATAAAATCAACAAAGAGGAAATAGTCCACACAAAAGACCTATTCAATGAACTAGGTAAGTTGGAACATTTAGCTACGAAAAAAAAGTTTATTCATAGTAAAAAAAAAGATGATACCAAGCCATTGAAAGAAAAATGTACCATTTGTGAAAAGTTAAAGAAAGGCACACGCTACCATCCTGAAGATTCCTGTTGGTTCAAGCCAAAAATAAATGATGACAAGAAACAAATAAAGCTTGTCAACAATTCAGAATTAGAATGTGAATTACAATGTGAGGATCAAAAAAACTAATAGTGCCGCCATTAATTAAAGTAAAATTACTTTTAAATAAAAAAACTGAAGTTTTAGGAATATATGACTCCGGCTCGAATGTATCATTAATCAATTCAAAATTATTGAAGATAAAAAACAAAGAGGTGAGCAATTCCAACAATACCAATTTAAAAACGATTAATGGCGTTAAAAAAGCAACTGGCATGGTAACACTTGATGTCAAAATTTTTGACATAGAAAAGAAAATGAATATATTTGTAATAGATAAGGAAAATTTTGACTATGACTTCCTTATTGGACTAGATATAATAAAAATATTTCACTTAAATCAGTCAGAAAACCTGGAAATCAATCAGAAAATACATAATCAAAGAAAGTTATCAGTATCTAATGAAACAAATAAAACAGATATAAATATTTCTAAGGAAAATAAATCTGTTAATGAAATAAATTTTAATGAAAACTTCAGTGAAGGGAATTTCCAGATTTCAATAAATCATTTGGACTGGAAAAAACAGTCAGTGATAGATGAGTTAATTTTAGACAATAAATCTGTATTCGCAACTGACAAATATGATGTGGGAACAGTAACAGATTATGAGGCCCATATTGACCTGTTAGTTGAAAAATACTGCAGTAAGAGGCCTTATCGCTGCACTATTGAAGATAAACAGGAGATAGAGAAGCAGATTGGCCAATTGTTAGATAAAAACTTAATAGAGACATCCTACAGTCCTTTTGCAGCCCCTGTCACATTGGCTTTTAAAAGAGATGAAAATAAAAAATCTAGATTGTGCATAGATTTCAGAGACCTGAATAAAATTGTTATTCCACAATCTCAACCATTCCCACTGATTGAAGACTTGATTGAAAGAACAAGAGATTGCAAGTTTTTTTCAACACTTGATTTGAATTCAGCGTTCTGGTCAATACCTTTAAGGATTTCTGATAGACATAAAACTGCATTTGTTACTCAAGAGGCTCATTATCAATGGACATGTCTCCCATTCGGATTGAAGACCTCGCCAGCCATATTTCAGCGAATAATGTGTAACATAATACGAAAACACAAACTTGGCGAGTTCACAGTAAGTTACATTGATGACATACTATTATTCTCAAAATCATTTGAAGACCATGTTCGACATCTGAAACAACTATTTCAAGCAATTAAAAGTGAAGGTTTAAGACTTAAATTTTCTAAATGCAAGTTTGCAGCCGACTCAGTTAAATACCTTGGTCACATAATACAGAATAATACTGTCACACCACTTAAAGACAACTTAATATCAATCAAAGACTTCCCTACTCCAAAGACACAAAAAAATGTGAGACAATTTTTGGGAAAAATTAATTTTTATCACAAATATGTACCAAAAATTGCAATAACATTAGAACCTCTACATAATCTTTTGAGAAAAGGTCAAACCTTTAATTGGACAAAAGAATGCCAAGAATCATTCGAGGATATGAAACAACTTTTATGCTCTCAACCAGTCTTGTCTATTTTTGATCCTAAGCTGCCAATATACATATACACAGATGCCAGTATTCTGGGAGTGGGAGCTGTCCTAAAACAACCACAAGAAAATAAGGAAGAAAAACCAGTAGCATACTTCTCAAAGAAACTGAATGAAGTTCAGAAACGAAAGAAAGCTATATACTTGGAATGCCTAGCAATCAAAGAATGTGTAAAGTATTGGCAGCACCTGCTCATAGGTAGAAAGTTCACTGTTTTTTCAGACCACAAACCATTGGAGAATATGAACATAAAGTCACGAACAGATGAAGAGTTAGGAGAACTAACATATTACTTGTCGCAGTATGATTTTCAGATTAAATATTCTCCAGGGAAATTCAACATTGAAGCTGACTGCTTAAGCAGAAACCCGGTATTAGAAGCAAATGAAAACTTAGATGAGCAATTAAAAATAGTTAATTTTATAAAATTTGAAGACATATTGAGAGACCAACTTCAGAATGAAGAAATACAGAGTAAAAAAAACAAGTTAATAACAAACAACAATGTTTTCTATAAAAAAATTAAGAAAAAAAATAAAATAATATTATCAGAGAAATTCAGTATAGAATTCATTAAAAAGGTACATACAGAACTTTGTCATATAGGAATCAGACAAATGCAAAGAATGATAAGTCCATTGTATACCGCAAAAAACATGACAAAAAACATAAAAATGTCTTGTGAAAGGTGTGTGATATGTATCAAGAACAAATCAAGAGGTAAAAGAAAGTATGGATTATTGTCACATTTGGGCCCGGCCACAAAACCATTTGAAATTTGTTCCATTGATACCATTGGAGGTTTTGGGCATTCAAGGTCAACAAAAAGGTACTTGCACCTACTTTCAGATCATTTCACAAGGTATGCAGTTATATTAACTTCAAGTACTCAAAATGCAAATGATTTTATCAAGCTAGTAAAATGTTGTGCTGAAACTTATGATATTGGAATGATTATGTCCGACCAATACCCAGGTATTAATTCCAAAGAATTTAAAACATATTTAAATGAAATGAAGATTCCATTAGTTTTTACAGCAGTGGATTCACCTTTCTCGAATGGATTAAATGAAAGATTAAATCAAACATTAGTAAATAAGATCCGTTGCAAAATAAATGAGAATAATAAAAAACTAGCATGGACCACTATGGCACACAACTGTGTAAAAACCTACAATGAAACTGAGCACACTATCACTGGATTTGCTCCAAAGTATCTACTTGATGGCACCGATGTTACCTTATTGCCAAAAGAACTGAAACAAAAAAAAACTAATCATGATTTGATCCAAGACAGGAAGAAAGCACTAGAAAATACTATTATATCACATAATTACAACAAATCAATCTATGATAAAAATAGATCACATATAGACTTCAAAATTGGGGAATTTGTTTTTGTGGACAATGGAAATAAACTGAATAGGAAGAAGTTAGAAGAATTGAGAATTGGACCCTACAAGATCATAGAGAAAGTATCAGACTCAATCTATAAGATAAATACTGATCATAAGAAGACTGAATCTAACTATTTTCATATATCAAAAATTACTCCGGCCCCTGACTTCGGAGAACTATGAAGTTGTCCGAGCTGTTATTTATATCTTCTTTGGGAGGGGAGATGTAAAGAAAAATATAATTTTCTTTAAAATTGATCTGGCTCATCAAGCTTCATCTTATGTCAATGTCACAGTGACATTAGTACGTTACTAATGTCACTTTACACGTGGGACTCACACTTGATAGAAAATGGTCAATGCATTTCATTACATACAACAAATTATTTTATAAAAACTAAATATCTAAGTAGATGGTGAATTTGGAATCGACATTGGAATTATTAACATTAAATGTCGTTTCTTTTATTTCAGGTAAACTCCTTTATTTGTAAACCACAACTTAATTAGATAGGATAGATTTGTAACATGTACTAACAATAAAAATGCTTTTATTTCAGAGAAACAATTGTGTTTAATTGTCATCCAAATTACATCTTATATTATAATTATTTTTCTACTTTTATGTTCAAAGCAATTAATAACAGGCCCTGGATATAGGCAGATAACAACTGATGTATTGGCAAAAATTAAATTTGGCCATGCTTAACCATCAAATAAACACAGTTGACAGCCTCACAACCTCAGGATCGCGTCGATAACCAGGGCGTACAACATTTGAATGTTAGTGCAGTACTCACTCGTCTCTCCTTAGCGGGTGACACAGCAGGCGCAGCAGCGGGCGCCAGAAGACGGCGCCGGCGCTGCCCGCCCACTGCTTGAGGCGGCGCTCGCAGCACGCCATGCGCACCCACTCCACCAGCGTGCAGCAGTGCTCCATGCTGCCGCATTCTAAACGATACATCGTGTTTAGATAAGTTCAAACAAAAATACAACACTATTAGGAACTATAAAAGTACGGTCGGATTACTTACCTTTACCAGTCATCTGCACATCCTCCTGAGACTCTTGAGATTGTTTCAATGACGCTAATTTGTCTTCGCAGAATTCTGAAATAGAAATTTGAATAATAATTAATAATAATAATCAAACGATTGACTATTATAGTAGTGTAGTTTGAAGATTTCGGACTGTATTTCAAATTACGAATTGTGGTAACGATACTAAAATAAATGAAGATGAGAGATTTATCGCACGTCACGCGCCAGTAGCGACAGTGCAGTTGGACGCGTTCGGTGTACAGTCAGCCAAAAATGTGGTCTACGACCCTACGGTTGAGATTGTGACTCGTTTGTACGTCAGTTAAATTATGTTAGAAAAGTCACAATATCGATCATCATCGCACAGAAACTTTTGTCAAATCCGGTAGAGCACTTTGTTGGGCGACTGTACAGTAGAATGTAGTAGTACCGGCTATGGCGGCGGCGACGGCGGCCGGCAGCCGCGAGTGCAGCAGCGCCAGCGTGGCGGCGGGCGACATGGCGGCGCGCGCGCACGTGTAGAGGCGCTGCGCCGGGACGCGCCACGCCACCAGCGCGTCCGACGCGGCGGCGGCGCGCCCCGGCGACTGCACCTTGGTGTCGTCGGTCAGGCCCTCCATGCTGGATCAAATCAGGTGTGCATTCAAATATAATGTACAGCAGTTTAAAACATTTCTGTTTATGATAAGCGGCGGAAACCGTCCGAAAAGTACGTCATCCCGCACGCACAGAACAGGACCGCGTCTACTCCCGATACGAGGCTCGTGCGATGACGTCATTGAGATTCAAAATTCAAAATTTCAGAAGTCCTACATACAGTAACTAATAATGTTATGATTTCAGTGATTTGTCATAAAAAACCTAAGTCGTAATGGTTAAAATAAAAAAATTACCTTTCATCTTGATCCATTGGAATTTCCAAATATTCTAATAAAGTTCTAAACAGCTCCGGACGTATGTAGCACATTGAGCATAATACTGCAAAAGAAAATAAATTTTACAACACGAAGTCGACACATAAATTTATTTAATTCTAAATGTATACAATTTAGGTGTAAAACACACTGGCATGATTCTTCAATGGTAACTTTAAATTGACTGATTCATATAAATCTAAATGTTATAATAAAGAAATAAAGAGTAAAACTCACTGGCATCTAGAGATTTCTTGAGCAGACTTGACTCGGGCACCACATTGACCCAGAGGTAAACAAGCTCGAACAGATCATCTGTTATAAGCTCGTGGAGATTCTCCATACTTTGTTTGGCTTGAAGCGTCCATAAGACCTGCAACAAAAACATTTATTGAAGATGGATTCTAAATTTAACATGTCATAAAATCAACAATGTCGTAACATGTAGAACTTTCTACAAAAACAGCGATTTCTTCCAGACAACCTATGTATGTACTCACTACTCTACTACTACACTTAGCTAGATAAAGTGTTGAGTGTGTGTTCGCGGTCACAGTTGGCGCGGGTGCGTTAGTTTGTCTGGTCGTGTGTGTGTGTATGTGTGTCCACTCACCGCCGACAAGGTGTGCATGAGCGCGGGGTGCGGCTCGGGCGCGGGCGGCGCGCCGCTCTCCAGCCACTGCAGGTAGGTGCGCACCGACACCTCGGGGCAGCGCCGGCAGAGGGCGCGCACGCAGCAGCAGATGGCGACGACGCCGCCGTTGCTGCTTTGCAAGGGGCGACGGCTCGGACTGCTTTGGAAGGCTGCAAAAATTAATTCCACATGAAAACAACGAAAATGTTATACTGAGAGACACGCATGAATCAGAAGGATTAATAGGATTATAGATCATGTGCCAAAAGAGCGCCAGTGTAAGATAGAGATACTTATCTTGATCACAACTGCGCTGAGTGACAATATTGTATCCTAGAGTCTGGTACTGACCGCTCGCGTAGGCGCTGTTGTCCATGTGCAGCAGCGCGCGCAGCAGCATGTTGCGGTGCTGCGGCATGGCCTCGGCGGCGTGCAGCAGCGCGCGGTGCGCGTGCGGCGCGGAGGGCCCGCCGCCCGCCACGCAGGCGCACAGCGCGGACACGCAGCCCGCAGCGCACACGTGCGCCCAGCGCGCCGCGTGCCGCGTCACGCCGCCGCGCGTGCAGCACGCGACCACGCTTGCCCAGTTGTTACTGCAAAAACGCGCTTACTTATTTACTTTCCTTTATTTTTGGACCGTCGATACGATTATCCAACGAGTCTAACGGTTAAGGAGTGAGAGTAATACTTTACACATGCTATGCGTAATTTTTTTTATTATATATAATAAATATTATTTAATAATAATGTACACCTTTCATTCTTGTAATCATTCTCCTAATGGTTACAAGAATGAAATGAAAGTATTGAACATCACAATATAAGGTTGGTAATAAGGGTGTTGACTCACGTGGGCGGCGCCGGCAGCGTCTGCGGGCTGGAGAAGGCGGGCGCCACGAGCAGGCGCAGCTGCAGCAGGCCCATGTTGGAGCTGTCGCGCGGCTTGTAGAGGCGCAGCTGCACCAGCGTGGCCACCACGGGCTGCGCGATCACCAGCCGGATGAACGTCATGCCGGACGTGTCCTGCGGCGCGCCCAGCGGCGCCAGCGTGCCGCCGCAGCCCGCCTCCACGCCCACCGCGCCGGGGCAAGCTGAGGACGAAGCAAATGTTACCGACAACGACTACTTACAATAATGTGTGTTTCGAACGACTTCTGGTTGCATATTGATATTCGAGTGTGGTCATTTCATTAACTCACTGGAAAGACTGGTGAGATGCGGCTGCAGCTGCACCTCGTGCAGACGCACGGCGTAGGGCAGGGTGAGTGTGAGCGCGAGGCTGGCGTCGTCCGCGTTGAAGAAGTGGTAGGACCAGGCGGCGGCGCGCACGCGTCGGGCGGCGCAGGCCCCGCGCGCGCCGCCCGCCGCGCCGCCGCCCTCCAGCAGCACGTCCGCGGCCTGCGCGGTGGGGTTGCCGCACGATATTGTACCTGGACAAAATACCCATTAATAATCTTCTCTAGTGATAAGCTTTCCGCCACGCGACTTTCAAAGGTTTATTTATTTTCCGCTACCGCTTGACCGGAGTGCACTGCGGCCACTCTACTGCGTCGCTGTTTCCGAGTTAAGCCCAATTGTGTTAACGCATAAAATCCTGCCGCCCAGCTACGGGATTCTAGGCAGAATTCTATGGACATTCGCAAAACAAACCGTGCCCGCTGCATACCGCGCGGGGTATATGATCTACATCAGTACGACGCCGTAGTCATACAGAGTTATATGGGTCCATCTGTCTCGAAAATAATGTAACAAATAAGGTAGGAATAGACTTACAGAGCGGCGCAATGTTGAACAGTCCGTTGACAGTCTCGACAACGGCCGGCTGCGCCTTCTTGCCTTGGGGCGTCGACATGTTGATGAGCTGCGGAGGCAGCTTCAGGTAGTCCATCAGTGAGGAAACCAGCCCTTGCTTGTGGCTTGGACCAGACTGGAAATATTGAAAAAAAAACGTATAGTCCGATCAATTTATAAGAGTAAAGTTACATTAAATCCTATACAATCAGTAAAATTGTTCAAAACATACTTAATGCTGTACTTACATGATGCTTCGCAGTAAGTTTATCTACCGCCAATTCGAGCCCGCCCTCTTCCATGAAATAAGCCAGAGCATCCGGGTTATCCAACAACTGCATTATTAACTTCTGCATCGCCTGGGATAGGTTCAAAACGTCGTCTTTTCCTGTTGGAAACATTATTGGTTTACATTAATACCCCAAAATATTAAAAAAAAAATTACCGCAAGGTCCGACAGAGATGGAATTACCTATGAGGTCGCATTTCACTTTATCTCTTGCTCAAACAAATGTCGGTTTTAAATGACAATACAGAATTGACGCATAGAAAATTACGTTTGACGAGAGTGACATATGATAGTTAACTACTTACTCAGGTACTCCATGAGACTGGTGACCATAAGTGAAGGGTTGGCAGCCACTGTGCTCATAGAAGCCACCAACCAATACAGCTCTTCCTTCAGAGGACACGGTTCTTGGCTCGAAGCAGCTAGAATAAAAACATAACATGATAATCTCCATCTAAAATATAAAGAAAATCTTTAATATATGAACAAATTTTACCTGGTATTGTGCTGGAGACTCCATCGATCAAAGACAGTGTCTTGTAAAACAGTCGCATTATGTGATGCTGTTGTAAAACTGTAGACAAATAATAAAAAAAATTAAAAGGAGTACCAACTAAGCAAAGCAAGAGTCATTTACATATATAGAAAGAAAACATGTAGAGAATCCTTGTGTTAATGAAAACCGGATGAAAAATAAAAATATGATAATGTAAATGTACACCAGTGATGATAAATCAATTGCAAATGACGTGAAGTATACATACTGGTGTCTGCTAGACAAGGATTCCGAGCGGCTTGTTGCTTCTTCTCGTCCTCCAGGTTGGTGGAGTTGGTGGAGTCGGTGGCGCCGCTGTGGCGCGCCTTGCTCTCGTCCGTGAGCGACTGCTCCGCCGACGACGAACTCGAGCTCGAGGCGGGCTACAAGTAACAAAGTATTGTAGAATACGGCATCAATGGAATGAGATGGTGGATAGATAAGTAGTGTTGCAAAAGTTTTTTTGGCTCATTAAGGTCGGTCAGCAAACATCTCCTGCGTGTAACTTGCTTTGCAACATTTTACATATTTGACGAAAGTCTCGGTCACGTCGAGAGCCTATCCACTTTCTCAACAATGGATTTCTAAATTGCTGATCCGTTGACTTGGGCGTAAAAAAACCGATACGTTTACGACGCGAGCGAGGTGATGACGAGAGAGCGACGGAATACGGAAGCACCCTTTACGCACTCGCGACCAGTCTCGGGATTTGTTGGAGAAAGTGTACAGCCGCCGTAATGTGGGATAGATGCACTGACCTGGTGGCGCGGCGCCTGCAGCAGCTTGCGCGCGTATAAGGCCAGCATGGCCAGCACGGAGCGGCGCGAGGGCGCGCGGCGGTGTGCGCCGGCGCCGCGCACCACGTCGGCCAGCAGCCCCGCGACGCGCACCTCCCGCACCTCGCCCTCGGCGGCGGCGCCGGTGCCGGCGCTGGCGGCGGCCATGTTGCCGGCGGGGCTGCTGCACGTGCTGTACGTGCGCACCCACATCGCGCTGTTTTGAGCTGTGGACAAACACACACATTAAGCGATCGGACTATCATTGTCTTATAACGTATTGCTGCACACTCATTTAACTGAACTCTTATTTCGAGGTGGGCTAGCGCGCAAAAAGTAGAAGAAACAAACTCACCGATGGACTCATATAGAGGCAAGGCGTGGTGAGAATGTCGCGCGCAAACCACTTGCAACATAGGTTGAGCGAGTCGCAGCAACGTTGCCTGTAAACAAAACAATAACATAACTTCACTTACATATATTCAAACAAAATATAATTTAGTACAATTTATTAGTTCAATTAGTTTAATTTATTTATTTATTTATTCCTAAATAAATAAATAAATAAATTACATTTCTCCCAGCTATTTGGGTTCACTCTATCATAACAAACACACTTTGATCGAGGTTGGCCCATCCTGCTACGCTCGGTGGCGCCTCTCTGCAACTCATGGATAACTATGGTGAGAAGAATTTATTTCGCAATAGTCCATTCGGTTCTTCAATACGGGGTGTAGTTTTGGGGACGTGCAGTCGATTAGACTCGATTTCAGACACCAGAAAGAGATGTAAGACGAATCAATCAGCTCGGTTGTTCTTTAAAAGATCGTTAATAATCATATTTAATAGTTTTCAGTTGTTATACTACCTCTTTGTAATTTTTTTTGGATCATGATGAAAGCGTGATCCTGAGTTATGTTGATATACTTTCCCTGTATATTAAGTTACCTGCAGGTCGTACGCGGCGCCGGGGTCGGCGTCGCGCGCCCACACGCTGCAGACGATCTTCAGCATGGCGAGTGCGCCGGGCGCGCCGCGCGGACACACCACGCGGGACAGCACGGAGTGCAGCGCGGCGGAGGCGCCCGCGCCGGCACCTATGCTGATACCGCTCTGGAAGGAATCACTCATGTATCCATGTAGAGTCATCAAACTCAAACATAACTTGACATTTATGTATCAATATGGAATAAATTATTTTGAGTTTGAGCTATTGAATTAAAAAATAAACTAGATTAAAAATGAATATAATTTTGACATGAATGGTTGAAAATAAATAAATAAATAAATATTTCTGGACAATTTTTACACAACGACATCTAGCCCCGTGGTAAGCTCAAAGCTTGTGTTACGGGTGCTAGATTTCTGATATACTTAATATAATATACGTACATAGATAGACATTTTTTTATTATACATATATAACACCCAGACACCCGGAACAAATATTTGCAGATCATACAAATAGTTGTTCCGAGGCGGGAATCGAACCCGCAACCTCTTGCGTCGCAGGCGGACCTTCGCCCGCTGCGCCACAGAGGTCGCCAAAGCTAGTTTATAATAGACTAGCTGACCTGCCGACAGCTTCGCTTGCGTTTCTTTAAGTTATCTCGTATAGTTTTTATAAAAAATAGCCTATAACCTTCCTCGATAAATGGACTATCCAACACTGAAAGAATATTTTTAATCGGACCAGCGGTTCCTGAAATTAGCGCGTTAAAACAATCAAACCCTTCAGCTTAATATTAGTATAGATTACTACCAACGAAAATTGGTTTGAACGAAGTCATAAACTATTTCATATAAATAATTGATGCGGAAGCCTACATGGGCGAGTCCGACTCGCACTTGGCCACTTTTTTTACTATCATAAAAGTGAATTAATCTTAGACGATAGCCATATACCTACTTTCGTTTACAGACTTTATTTTAGTAGGTACTGACGGAGTCCCCGTACAAAGCATGATACCTTACCGAACGGGCTGGTTTATTTCGGTACTTACATTTTTAAACTCTGATATCTTTCGAATGGAATGTCCGAATTGAATCATTTAAAAAGTTTTATAGAGATATTGAAATATTCGTAATTACAGTGTAATTTATTTTGATAATGTTTTATTTGAAAATACAAATATAGAGCTTTTCCTAGCGGCGGCATTTAAATTAATTATATTGAAAATTAAAACACTTATTGTGACATAACTATAATAGTTAGATATATGCTGTCGCGACATTTTTTGTAGGTATTAATGTTTTCTACAAAATTGTAGTACATTGTATATTTCTAAAATGAATACTTTTCGCAGCGCATGCGATATAAGGATTTTTTTTTACATCTTGGGTTACATATTTGGGTTTTCCGTACGGATCCCTAATTTTTTTGAAAATGTAATATAGCCTATAACCTTCCTCGATAAATGGACTATCCAACACTGAAAGAATTGTTTTAATCGGACCAGCGGTTCCTGAGATTAGCGCGTTCAAACAAACAAACAATCAAACAAACAATCAAACTCTTCCGCTTTATAATATTAGTATAGATAACAACTTCAATTAATCTTATAATAAGTTAAAATCATTGTTAATTAAAAAATTAACTATTGAATACTTACAAGATAATGCTCAGAGCTAGAAACAGCCCCGTCGTTGTGCACATTCATGGTCACAAACTTGACAATCGCCGGTACAAAGTGCTCGCACTCCAATATCACGCGGCCCATTGTCTGTGTACTTCCTTCAGTCTGTAAAAAAAGAACAAATATAATTTAACTTCCACTTTAGTTTAACTGAACAATCTATATGGCCATATTATTAAGCTGAAGAGTTAGTTTGATTGTTTGTTTGAAAGCGCTTATCTCAGGAATAGTCTCAGGAATAAAACAAAATTTAAAATAAAACCAAGGTAAGCTGTCGGTCGGTCAGCTAGTTGATATAAAGACGTTACCTGTAATGGTAAAGAGGCTATCCAAGCTAAAGCCTGCATTGTAAGGACCCAGCATCGTAATGAGATGTTCTCCAATCTGTAAAGGAAACCATGCTTAAAAATTTACTTAATTATAAGTAAAATAACTATAACTAGCATTATTGACACCATACCATGACTGATAATATCGTTAAAATTATAGATTTAACTTGTTGGAGTGGACCTACATAAGTATGAACTCCTAACCTGATCCTCAGACAGTGGTCAGTATTGTGGTTGCATAGAGGAAGAAGAGAATAGTAGCCAGAGAAGAGGTAGACTCGTCAGCATTCTCAGAAATGTTAAAACGAATTTGCAAATCCCAAAGATCCTTTGCTACATCTCAGAAATGGGTTGGTTATGGCTGATAAGAGTTGATAGATGGTACGGTAGAGTTGTACGTAAATTGAGGAAATTTACGGCGTGTTCTTTGTGTCTAATGTCTCTTGGTGTGGCCCAATGTATTTTTCAGTATCACGGGTTCTAATAACCAGCTGGGCCAGCATGGTCCGCGAGCACGAGTAGGCAGGATACCCTAGCAGACTCACTGCGTCAGACTGTGCAGCAGCTGCGTGACGGTGTCGGAGGCGAGGCGGATGCGCGGCGAGTCGGCCGGCACCGCCAGCTGCGCCATCGTGCTCAGCGTCCACACGCCGCACCCGCCCCAGCCGGACCCGTTCAGCGTCAGCCATAGGGACACTACGTTCTCCAACAAGGCGCAATCCACCTAACAATAAACATTTCAACACATTAAAACAATCAATATACCAAAACCTTGTCACATGGGTCAACATAAGGCTTTGGTCTGGTGATCATGTCGCACAACGCTGCGGTATGCATTGCCGGACACTCAATCATAAGAAAAACGTCGAGAGTGTTCTCTTGTATTTCTTGCTCTTGGTCAATAAATATCGAATTTTTCGCGTCTACCTTGGTAGCTGCGGCAAAATCAACTGACCACTTCTCCGCAGGGACGCTAAATGCTGCGTCGTGACTCTGCGTTGCGGCGCATACCGCAGCGTTGTCATGATCACCAGACCAAAGCTTTACACGTCGTACAGGATGTGCATCAATGGTAGTAGATAACGGCCCGGCCGGCCAGCGGTCGCGTGTGAGGCGGCACGTCGCTACAACAAGTCACCTGAGTACTAAACTCCAGCGCCAGATGCCTGAAGACGTCGTAGAGGGTGTGAGAGAGCGGCGGGTGGTGGCGCGGCGGCGCGGGCGGCGGCGCGGAGGGCGGCGGCGGCGCGGAGGGCTCGGCGCGCACGGCGGCGGCCAGCGCCGTGCCGGTGGCCAGCAGCGCGCGCCGCGCCGACCACTCGCCGGCGCCGCCCGCGCCGCCGCCCGCAGACTCCAGCCGCGCGTCGCAGCACCGGGATATGTTGCTGCAACATACATACAACATGTATTATACCAACGTGACTTCCTTATCTCTTAACGCGGTGGCGTCTAACCGACTTAAGATTTACTTTATTTTATATCAGAAGAACTCAGTAGGCAGCTGAGCCAAACTACTGTGATCACCCAGCCACTCGGTAAATAATGGTGGCTTTCCCAAATCCACCGAATAGATCCTGGCGAAACAATGTGAAATTTTACTAAACGCCTATTTAAAGTTGTTAAAGAATTGTTAAAGAATCTATGTTTCATCAAGTGGATCTATCCAGGGAAGGTTTATCGCGTGTGCGTTTATATGTTTATCGCAAATCCCTCAAGACCTTTAATGGGAATAATGGTAAGTAACAAGTTGTTATGATGATAACCCGGCCTACCTGGTGCTATGATCAACGACGACCTTCGTCTTGGGCTCCTTCTCGCTGATAGGGTTCAGGAAGTTCTCCAGTTTATCCTCCGAGGACTCGGAGTCATCGGACTCGGCCTGCGTCAACTGCTCCTCGGCTTCCATCTCCTTCGAGGTATCTGTGGTCCAACATTAGATCATTTAGGAGTTAGATATTGTAAAATATCTGTGGTCTTACAACACTAAGGACCTGTTTCACCGGTTACAGATTAAGTGCCAGAAAGCCAATCCATAACTTATCTGCCAGAAAATTAAAAAAAAAAATTGCGATAGCTATCAGGCAATTATCTGGAGCTTTATCTGTGACTGGTGAAACAGGCTCTTCTGTAACATGTGAAACAGGTCCTAAATATATAAAAACAGCGTTTGTTACCAAATCTTACGAAAGCGTATAGGTATGTAAACATAGATAACACTTCCATTATATTATTATTGAACCTTTTCTGTTCCGAAATGTCTTTATATAACAGTATTCTGGGCTTAACAACAGTATAAAGTAGGAGAAATCACGTGAGAAATAACACAATAAAATATGTAGGAGTATACTACTCAAACAGGAACTCAAAGACGTAATTAACTCAAGCATTGCACAACAAGTAAATAATAGGTTTTTAACTATTGGCTAAACTGAATATACCCATCACAATAAGGTTATTCTCGTTCGAAATAAAAATCATTTACTATTCGTTTGTTGCAGTTTGTAGCTACTGCTAGTGCATAAAACATTAATAATAACACACCACACGGCAACAGAAATTCACAGGCACTTCACCAATTCACATCCACACAAGCAAAAGCTTTTTAATTCACATCTATGGCACTATTCACAGCATTCTCAATCTACCCGTTCCATTTCACCAAACAGCACAGAAATAAAAATATCTCTTATTCTGTGCTATACATGGTCTATAGTGCTTTGCAAAGTTGTAGCGGCTAGTGTGGTCCGAGCGGGTGCAAGCTGGGCTCTTTAATCTAATCCTTACTTGGCGTTGCATCGACCGGGTTAACTTTTGGTTTGCTAGCTTGGCCGGTCTTCGGCAGACCAAAACTATCCGCTAACAAATCTGCAATAACAACACATCCGGTCAAAACCCGGCAACACTTGAACATACCCAACACCTGTTTACACGATGGTTAGCCGCTAATGAACACGAATGTACGTAGCCACGTTCCAAGTTTGAATGTTAGCTTAGCATAATATAACATTGTGATGAGAATTATGTCTAGGTTACAGGAAGCATTAATCAATGCCTATGCAGAAAACCATAACCACAAATAAATAGAGCTGCAATGTTATATTACAAACGGTCACAAATTTTCAATAAGTAATTATGTGGAGTGAGTAGCCTAAAATAAGTTTTGATATTGTTTTTAAACTGTATATTTTGTTACATATTTTGATGTTGTTGTTAATAAAGACATGTGAAAACACATGAAAAATGACAGCAAGTTAGTTTCCAGTCCATTTCCACTTGAACGCCACACTTTGGCCACAGTATCTACATATGAACTTGTTGGTTGTCGAACCAAGTTCACAACATTGTTGACCAATTTTATGCTACTCACAAATCCTCCAACAACACACATACAGGTGATTTTTTGAGACGGGACAGTAAGGACAGATATTTCCTTTTCTGCAAATATACTTTTTCCTGAATCTGTCAACGCAGTTCAGAATATCTTATGCCCATACTAATCCATCTCGAAAAAGTATTCTGTATGTAAAATATGTACTAACCAGCAACAGTGGGTCCCTTGTTCTTGCGCGGCGGCTTCTGGAAGGGTCTGGCGCGGTCGGGCGCGGCGCGGCGCGAGTGGCTCGCCCAGTTGGCGTCCGAGGGGGACACGTCGCCAGAGGACGGACCCTCGGCGTTCTCGAACTCCACTAGATCCTGGAGATAGGGGGATATTAAACGATCTTTCAAACAGCTCATTTTAGTATTCAGTTACGAATACTTTTTGATTTTCGAACGTTATGTATTTGGAGCAATTGGACACATAAAATGTTTATGTATGGCGCAAGGAGTGGGAGATTTCTTACTCATTCTAGAATAGAATAGAAATCAATTTGTTATCCGTAGCTAGTGTTAAAAGCATCCACATTTGAGCCCTGCCAGACAGATAGGACCTGACTTACCTTCCGGATTGTGAAAATGGCGTCCATAGAAGTAACATATTTTTTGGATTTGTTATTTTATCAAGACACTTGCGAATTGCACTTCTTGGCGCAGTGTCCTGTACAGCTAACTGAACGAAACTGACATAGTGCGCGCCACCACTCAAAGTCCGTTAGACGTGGCGCTGCTTGTCTAGATATTAACGTTTTTATTACTGTAGTTCCCACAATAACCGTAAGACTTCAGTGGTAGCGCCTCACTCTACCTACAAAATGAAGGTACCTGTAAGAGCGTGGTGAGTGCGTGTCGGGGCCACGGCGGCAACGAGACGGCCAGTCTCGCGAGCCCCAGGATGCAGGACGGGTCGAGGAGGTGCGCGCCGCCCGACAGCGCGCACAGCCGGCCCACCACCTGAGGCACACCAGGTGTTAAGTTAAATACACGAAAAAGACATAAACAACTTATAAATCATATATTACTTATAACTTATATCTATCTATCTATGTATATATTATATTATATTAAGTATATCAGAGATCTAGCACCCGTAACACAAGCTTCGAGCTTACCGTGGGGCTAGATGTTGCTATGTGATTTGTCCAGCAATATTTATTTATTTTAAATGACAAAGCATTCGTTTTCAAGGTTCCATTCCCGAAGGTGCTAGTAATCCTTCAGGTTTTATGGAAATAAACAAAAACTTTAAAACTTAAGGGCGAAAATAAATATTAGAAAATGGTACAGAATAATTACAAGATCACAAACATTTATTCTCGGGTGGGAATATAATCCACGCCTTTCAGTATACGCCTGACTGTCCCGACAACTACGCTTTCGATGATTATATTAAATCTCGATTCAATTCTATACCTGATCTTTCAGTGAAGCACTGGTAGCGACATCTATCAGTCGTAGATACCTAAGTAGTACATACCTTAGCGCACAGCATAAGTGCGTCGGAATCGGAGGCACTATCGCAGGCCAGCATGTGGTGGACCAGCGCGGCGGCCAGCGAGGAGGCCAGCGCCGGGCCCACGCAGCGCGGGCTCTGGACTAGCAGCTCGTACGTCTCGCGGCTCTCGGACTTGCTCAGGCCGCGCTTGCCGGTCATGGCCATCCGGGTTTTTATGCTGAGCCGGATGCGCTGTAAAACGTTGACATGTTAGAAATAACTAAATATGGTTTCTTGAATATACTATAAAACGCAAAATAACTAGAATTTATTATAATTTAACAATGAAATTCGTTCATCTGTTTCACTGTGGATGAGCAAAGGATATAGAAACAATTCAAAGTCTTTGAAACGACAAGACAAAATACGAATTGGGATTATGAACTTATTTAAAAACTATGAACGTATCACTTCGTAAGTGCCGTTTCATCGATGTTAGGAATTAAAACGCAATAATCACATGAAGCTCACAGACGAAACTCTAACTAAACGAACCATTGTGTGCCACAGTGGCTGGAACCATAGAGCGAAGTACCCTTACCTGTTGCTCGTCGAGGTGCTCGTGTATGCCGCGGCGCGCCGCCTCCAGCTCCTGCATCTGCAGCAGCAGCTTCTTGTGCAGCTTGCGGCGATGCAGCTTGCTGTCGCCGGTGCGGCCCGCCGTGCCCACCGACCCGATCCAGCCGCCGCTCACCCAGTCCCATCTGGGACAAGTTATAAAACTCAATCAGACATGGTATCGCTATTGACAAGTCGCCAATTAAATCCAACGATTAATAAATGTAGTACCTTTTTACAGACTGACTAATTTCTTAGTTGTCATAAAATGCTCAAGTCTGCCTTATAGAACTGGATACCGTCGACTTCAGAGTCATTATTTATGTCAATGTAATCGCGAAATAAACCTGTAGCGTACAGACTACGTCAGTTCAGAAACATCGCGTCCAGCTTGACTGCGGTTAACATGTATACCTGGAGGATTTAGTAGCGAGATGCCTACTATCGCACTTAGCCGACTTTTAAAAATTTTCACACAATAGGTTGCATAACGACAACTTAATGAAACCTAAGTATAAGTAATCGCACCACGCCTACTTTTTTATTTTTTTACTGAAAAATAGCAACTTGCCATATTTTTCTCTCATCGTTTCGAAAATATCATGATGCCTATTTTTGTACAGTCTATTTCGTAAGTGCAAGGAGGTAAACAAAATATTTAAAATAAAATAATAATGTCATCATGTCATGTCATATTATGACTTATGTCATTTAATTCCAGCGTTCGAGTAAATGGAACGAACAAAATGAATAATAATTTTATAAAATATATTCATAACTGTGACGTTGTTCTAATTAAAATACTAAGGTAAATACGTACATACAAATTATGTATAGCTTTCGTACTTGGTGTAAATTTAAATAAGCCACACACCTAGTTAGTTATTTTTCTAATATTAATCGGTGGGCGTTACGATCTGCGACAAGTTTTATACTTCTGCAGGTCGCATCACTGCCTATTTTGTTATTTGCCTCAATTATATTCCTTAATAAAGACTTTTTATGTTTATGTAATTTTTTTCGGTACAATTACAGTTTTGTGTTTGATTGTACATTCAGTAGGCAACACAAGTAAACAATATACCGATAGAAATGAAAGTAGGCATTATGCGACCATATGGTCTATTTTGAATAATGTTTGACGAAACGCAATTTTCGGCATAGTGCGATCACTTGTATGGAAATTTCAGAATGTTGTCTTTACGCTACATACTGCAAGTAAAAATTAAAAAATGAACTAAGTGCGATAGTAGGCATCTCGCTACTAAATCACCTGGAGTGCCTGTTGGTTGCGGTGGCGGGCGGCGCCGCGGCCACCGCGTCCAGCACGGCCGCCAGCGCCGTCAGCACGGCGGCCGTCAGCGCCGGCTGCGGCCGCGGGGCCTGCACCAGCTCCAGTGCGCGAGCCGCCAGCGCGTGCGCCACGCCGTTGCACTCTTCGTCGGTGTCCGAGTCGCGTTCCCAGTGGGAGAACATGCTCTTGCGACACATGTAGATTACTAGCACCAGGCATCTGTAATAGAGTATTTAGTTTACGTTTAGCAAATAGTTATAATTTTATCATCAGTTACTTTTAAAATTATGGTTTTAAGCTGTCGCTCTAACAGCGGAACGTACGGATTTCATCATTTCATTTTAAATTAATCTACTTTATAAAAATAAGTCGGATTTTCCTTCCCGACGCTATAACTCCAGAACGCACGAACCGATTTCTACAATTCGAAATAAAAAAAATTAGAAAATTGCATAAAAGTGTAAAACACGGGCGAAGCCGCAGGGCGTAAAAACTAGTGCTGGATATAAACAACGCGTTCAAGAGATCCGCAGCTCTCACGACATAGATTATTAATCCCGTTAACGGCTGTTTCAAATTCAGCTCCTTGTAATTTCCCCGTCCGTTACCTGTCAAGCGGCGTTGGCGGCGCGTAGGAGGAGGCGAAGGCGTCTGTGAGCGAGGCGGCCAGCGCGTCGCCCCACCAGCGCTGCGCGCCGCACACGCGCGCCACCAGCGCGGCCAGCGCGCCGGCCGTGGCGCCGCCGCACTGCCACACCAGCGGCGTCACGGTGGAGCACCACTCGCGGGGCACTTCGGGGTATTGCTGTAACAAACGACAATCAACTATAACTTTGACTATTTAACTTTTTGTGAGTTTGAGGAGGAAACACGGACGGAGTTGCCACTGAGTAATTATCATCCTGCCCTCGGATATGAGTCGTGACGTGAGCTCGAAATATAAAGAAACGCGACAGTTTACTGACACACACACAGTTGGCACAGACTGTTGCCAAAATTTTAAGGCACAATTCACTCCACAGCGAGTGGTCAGTGCCAGTTCCTCCTAAATTAGAATTAGCATTTAAAGACCGTAACCTCAATACTACAATTTGTGGTAATAATATTAAAGTCCTATTGTCTTTGATTAAATTTATAATATTGTGCTAAATGTATTTTTTTTTATAAAATAACCACTAACCACATCATTCATCTGGAAGTAGAAGAACAGCAGCATATCCACCACATTCTCCATGATAACCCTCAGCTTGTCTGTGGAGGCCTGGTGGAGCAGTCCGTTAGCAGTCACCATCCCCTTCTCTATGAGCTCGGCCACCTTTCTGCCTTCGTCCGTATTGTTGGTGTTCTGCAGCTTCTTCATGATGTTGGAACAGGTGTGCAGCTGCTGTTGGAGTTCGATACACTCGTGGTAGGCGATCACGACCTATGGAAAAAGTATGTTATATAAAATTTGGCTTTTATTTAGCAAAAACAGTGATGAGAAATACTTGCAATTTTAATTGATTGCGCCTGAATTTACCATGCAATAATTAAATATTAGTAGGTTTACTTTGTTGTCTCCTTCTGTGTTCATGTTGAGGTACGCCATCATATGAGCAGCGTTGCCGTTGTATAGCTCCATGTATGGGTTTAGGAGATCCATCAGTTTACCAGTGGCTAGCCTGCAAAGAATCGTTAAAATAAATGAATTAGGTACCAAGTAAAAACCAGTGTTTTTAGAACATGTATAATCGAAAGCATTAATAAATATTGCACATGTAGAAGTAAAAGATGTTTAAAAACTAATTCTTGAGCCCATATAAACATATACCTTACACTCCTTACAGAATAACATACATAATATACGATATCAAACTTTTATACTAAAATTACAAGGAGTCGGCTGTGTCCCCTTGCAGGCGGCCGATGAACCGGCGAAAATTGATTCCTTTCGGCCAAAACGTTTAATGATTCCTACTACAAAAGTTGATATAGCATATGCTCATATCCGCTAAAGACAATGAATGATTCGGTGAATAGTTCTATAGCACGGAACTCAATAAGAGTCAAGTTGTTACCTGAAGCGACACGACAGATCCTGGTGCAAGGCGTTGAGCGCGTTGAGCGAGGCCTGCACGTTGGCCACGTTGGCGATCTCGCCGTAGAACCAGCCGAGCGGGATCTTGCACTTCATCGCCGACATGCCGTAGCGGCCGATTGTGGTTATCTGTAGGAACAAATGTATTTTTAAGTCATCATTATTTGCATAATATTATGACTACATACACACATACTCTCCTAAATCAGCGCCAATCGCATTCACGTTCGCATTCAATTTTGTGCCAAATGTTTTCAGTTTTTGGTGTCCACCGCTGAATAAGCCTAATAATCTTCCAACGAACTCGCAAGTTATGGTTAGCAATCTTTAAACTGCCTTATCGATGAATTCACTACTCTTTTGGAGAAATATGGTATATTGCAAGTGAATTATTAGAACGCGTTGTTTCACCTTCATGTACCGACAAAGCGGCGGCGGCTGCAGGTCCGTGAGCACCAGGTTCTTGGTGGCGATGTCGGAGGCGTGCGCCAGCTTCACGCAGTCCGTCTCCTCGCTCGTCACCCAGATGTCGATGCACAGCGTCACCAGGTCTTGGCATGATGGGATGATCTGGAAACACGTAGAATATAATTGTGACTTTCCATTATGTAAATCTAATGTATAAAATTTTCATGTCACAATCTTAGTTATAACGTGCGCAATTAGAAATGAGTTCTGTAAATGGCGTCCGCTCGCATGCGTTCTCGCTCACTCTCTATCGCTGTCTATACTTTTATCCTTGTTTTGCCAATCGTACCATACCTACCCGCCGCCATTTACAGAATTCATTTTCAATTGCGCACGTTATACCATACTCTTCCGAAACGGCTTTACCGATTTTTACCAATTCTGTAGGTCTGAAAGTCGGCTACTATCTATTTTTCATACCCCTGAGTGAAAAGGGAGACATGGTAATACAGCGGGCGAAGCCGCGGGCGGGTCAGCTAATAATTAATACTTAATTAAGTACTAATATTTTGCAAGGGCGACGATTTCCTTTCTTACAAGTTGGTACGAAATAGGACCATGAAAGAAATCGTCTGAAAGAACAGAAGTAGATTCATACCACGTCAGTCAGCCGGATAGCATGTCCGAAATCCAGTACAATGTATCTTCTAGCTCCGGAATGCATTCTCTCGACGAGCAGCGTGAGCTGCGGCGGCCGCGTCACCAGCGCCGCCCACGGGATGCCGCACTGCTCTTGATCCTTGAAGGAATACACACATAAGTAACGCTTAGTTTCAAGTTTCAATAAATTCGTATAAGACATCACTGGCATCATGGTGTAATTTGATAACAACTTTAAAAGAAGCTAGTTTGAACCCTATTGGATAGTGTCTTTTTCTAATACTAGATCATTAAATCAGCACTTACCTATAATTTAATGAGAATTCAAAACGGTACGAATAATTTATTTACTTAAATGAAGATACCGATTTTCTGCTTTGGCAACAAACACGGGACTTTTTTCCCATCTCAATGGGGTGGTGTAATATAATTGAAAACTACATAGTAATAACTAGTACATACCCTAAAGAGACGGTCATCGCAGAAGTCCATCTTCTCGTGAGGGTCGCACTCCATCATGGTGCTCTCCACGTCCTCCAGCGAGTCCGGGTCGGGGTCACCGGGCGGGATTTTCGTGTCGTATTCTTTCAGCTCTTTGGCGTACACAGCGCTCCAGATCTGATTAACACAAACTGCTTTAAAAACAGACTCGACCACTGGTTACGCACAAATAAACTACAGAAGACAAGAAATAAACACTGACTGTACCTCCCAACACTGTGACATAGACACATCAGCATCTAAGCTGCTCGTCTATAATAATAATGAGTATACAATTACCTGATGTGGTTCATTAGTGTGCGCATTGGCGGAGGGTCCGGGCAGCGTGCTGACGACGGCGGCGTGGGGGCGGGGCCCAGAGGACTCCAGCTTGGTGCCGTCCGACGCCAGGTGGCAGCTCACGTGCAGCGGCGTGGCCTCGCTCACTCCCAGCCCGAACACGCCGGCGCCGCCGTTCTGAACCCACCACGGCGCTGCAGGTGCTTTTGAATCTGAACGACAGATTATGTTAGTAGTTAATTTTTTTTTTAGATTTTAGTTACGATTTCTTGCAACGTTCATATCAACCAATCCAGGCTACTTTTTACGGTACAGTCGGCCAAGAAAGTGTTTTACCAGTTTTGACACAAAAGTTTTTGTGTGATGTAATGATTGATAAGGTTGACTTCTCAAATATAATTTAACTGACATACAAACGAATCTCAACCATAGGGTGGTATACCACATTTTTTTATTTTTTTATTATTTTTTAAATTAAAATTTGAATGACAGATGACTGTGAATTAAACATATCATATCCCACTATTTCTAGTCACGGATCTCCCCAGAGTACATTATAAGTAATGGGAGGATTTATAATCCCTGTGCACTTACCCGGCGGTGTGTCCTTGGGCCAGTTGAGCAGATCGCGCAGCTGCTGGTCGTGGCGCGGCGCGGGCGGCGCGGCCTCCGTCCCCAGCAGGATGTGCGACACGGGCGCGCCGCTGCCGCGCACCTCCGGCGTCTCCAGCGCGAAGATGGAACGCTCGAACGGTAGGCCGTATAGACCGAATCTAGAACGGATTAGGTAGTTTATATATAACATATCAACGTTAAGAAATAATGTACCTACATGAACACAAAATCGTGTTGAGAGATTACAAACTCGTAAATTATGTTCGTGGTTTAATTTTAGTTGTACGTTTTCATATTGGCCTCACTCAATCAAACCATGGATCAATCAATCTGAATAAAAGATTTTTAATTATAGTTACATACCTAGATCTCAACAAATGCTGATAAGCATCAGCCCGCTGCAGCAGCGGCGCGGCGGCGTGGCGCAGCAGGTCCAGCAGGCGCTGCACGAGGTCGGGCGTGGCGGCGGCGGCGACGGGGCTCGACGGGGCGGCGACGGGGCGCGGCGCAGCGGCGGCAGCGTGCTGCACCAGCGCGCACAGCCAGCGCAGCGCGCCCGGCGACACGCACGCGCCCACCCACGGGACCGCGTCCGACACGCTCCGGCAGAGGGAGAGCGAGAAGTTTGACTTCCAAGGCTTTACAAGTTGCTTTTCACCTCTGTAATATCAGATAGGCATAGGGTTACGATGAGCATTTAAAATTTAAATCACAGCTTACTTTGTTTTATTTGGACATTTAAAGACCTAGTTTGTGATGAATTAATTAATAATATTTCAGTTTGGTGAATAAATTAAAAAGTAATATTTATAGTTAGCCAGTCTATAAAAAATAAACATAAAAAGATACTCACTCGCTAGTAATCAACAATATCCTGATACATTTCTTAGCTATGCTCCGATCACCACAAAGAATGCAGTTTCTGATCAAAGCATCAATATGCTTCTCTATGACCTTGATGCACTCCAGTTGTTGATTCTCTGTGGGTTTGTCTTTGCCCTTTTCCGTCTTCGCGAGACGCATTCTCTGCAGCCTGACAGAGATCACCCAGATGACGTTATCAAGCGCCAATCTTCTCATTTCAGGAGTATCTTTACCAACGGCAATCTCGCAAAGAGTGTTCAAATAGCTGTTGCTTTCGAGCATAGCAATCCTCTGCTGCCTTTCCAAAGGCACTTCTGTATGAGGACTCGACCGCACAGTTAGAGAAATCTGATGTAGCCAGTCGCAGCCAATGAACTTCTTTCCTTTCGCATCCTCGGACTTGCCAGCAGCTTTGCTCATGTCTTGAGCGGGATCAAACAGGGTTTTGAGGTGGATAAGGAATGTTCGGCCTCGCGCGCGGTACAACCGCGGACTCGTCAATGTTAGAACGCCTGATTGCTGCGTAGAATCTAATCCAGAAGATAATACCAGCGGTCCAGCGAGTATCTCCGCGTTGTGAGCTTGTAAGTACTCCTCGCTATGAATAGGATTATCTAAGTTAGTCATATCTGAATCAATTACTGGAATCGGAGACTCAGATCTGTTACTAAAGGCTGCGTCTTTCTTATACCCAATCCCGTGTAAGTTCTGCTTCAGCAGCGTAACCATGATCACGGGCAGGTTGGGCTGCGTGCAGATTGAATGCAGAGAGAAAGCAAACTCAACGTGAGCTAGAGAAACGCTGTATGGCAATGTTAATTCTAGGAAATGTTCATCCCATGTGGACGAAGTATTCTGAAGCCTCCAAGTTCTGTTGTTCTGGTGGTCTGAGCGCGGCCGTTGCGCGGGCGATAACTCGCACCAGAACCCGGGCACTACGGCACTGTATGGCACTGCGGTGTTGGTTCCGTAGGATCCAGTCAAGGTTATCAGTGTTTCCAAGTCATTCAGATCCAGCTCGGGCTTGTTAGCTATTATTACAGGCGCGGTTGTAGGCCCACAGACTTCATCTCGAGGCGCCTTCTGTAGCATGTCAAAGTCAATATTTGCAAATTCGTCTTCATCTTGGTCGCCGCAGGAATCTTTATCTCCGTTATTGAAGGCATAGAAATAAATCATGCCGTGTTTGGTTGCAACGCTCAGCCGGTCTACCGAGGCGCAGTAGGTCACAGCAGCGAACTGCCCCTTAGGAACACGCTTTTCGGAAATCGTTTTAAAGTCTGGAAGTGAGTACAATCGCAGGCAGCCATCTACGGCGACTGAAGCGAAGGAATACTGGTCATTATCGCCCGGTAGGAGGCAGATGTCTACTGGACTCTCATTAAAAGGTATCTCCTGATATGATACTGGGTTATCTTCTAGCGTATACATTGAGGTTTTGTCAACAGTTTTATATAACATTAGATAGGCTTTCGCATCTGATTTAACTCTATCAGGAAGCTCGTTGTCATCGACATCCATTTTGGTGTCCCCGTCATTATCAGTGTCGTCTTCCAGTCTGATTCTTTCAGGATCTATACTGGATACTACAACTAATAAGTGCTCTTTGTCCTCAGTAGGTATTAGATGCGTGATTCTGGAATCTTCTCGGAGGTTCAACATAGGAGGGAGAATGAGACCCTGTACGGCGATTGCTTGAGTGATTTCTTCCGCAGACGCAGGTTCTGATTCGAAGCCTTCCGTATTCGTTGCGGTAGCCGCAGTTTGAGTTCCGACTTTACTGCCCCCAAACATTGTTACCTTCACTTTTTCTGTGCCATCACCACCCTCATACCACTTTGGATGGTGAGAGTACAGATCGGATATGTCAACCGGGCCCGTCATTAGATAATGAGATAAATGCGGTTCGGGCGTCTGCTGTAAAACTACCGCGTCGGTTTGATCGACCATTTTGGCGGCTAAAGTGCCCGTATTCTTCCAACCCTTCATTTGAGACAATTTGCCTACAAAGTCAAGCACGCTGGCCGGCGTCGCGTTGGCGTTATCTTGAAGCTCTTGCAACAAACCTGCCGGCGGAGGCACTACTTTGAATTGCTTCGATATTATAATCTTCTTCGGTTCCCAAATCTTACAGTCATCTTTACTCGAAGACGCGTTCAGATTTATCACATTACTGATATGTTCATCGATGAGGGCATTTGTGCACTGGGCCAACTCCGGCTCTTCGTCAGAATAAGGAAAGTAAATATCGTCGAAAATGTTAGCGTCGTCCGTCCGAGCGACCGTACACACTTTCTTGCTCCCGCCCGGCTTAGAAGTGAAGTTGGTGTTTGATGAAGGGATTACATTTGGTATTTCCCCGGTCTGCGATCCGTGTATGTCATACGTGAGGAGGAAAAGCATTTTGTTTGGTGATAAATTGCTTTTAGCTTCGTTTTGATCGTTCATAGCTTGTACGCTTTCTGAGGATGCATCCGCGCCTTGGTCGAATAACGCTTTACTAGTGTCTTCTTCAATCGGTGAATCTGGTGGCGGGGTGCTCTTTCGAGTGACGATAACCCCGCAGATGAGGGATGATTTAGTTTTGTTTGATTTTGTATTTGTATCTTGGTCGGTGGTGTCTTTGTTCTGAAATGGTGTTTTGAGAAGTGACTGCCAGCCTGTTTCTTGTTGTGAGGCATTTCCGACGAACGCCATCGCTGTTAGCTCGATGTTGTATGTGGCTAGAAGGAAACAAAGGAGCGGTTAATGTCGCATTATTTGTTAAACTGATATTTAGTGGAAAGGAACACTTACAAGTGTCCTTCTCGATACTGTTGCCCCAAACTTGCGTAGTATCGGCGGTAAGTACGCCGCTGAAGATGGAATCGTACGGCGACAGATTTATGAACTTGACGAGCTTGAGTCCGCAATCGAAGGTCCATATGTTGATCTTGCCGTCGTTGGTCCCGGAGGCGATGAAGTCGCCCGTGTTGCCCTTGGACACGATGGCGACGCAGGGCGACGGCACGGCGCAGGCGGTAGCGTTCGTTACCTGCGAAAGTGACAATTTTAATGAGAGTTCTTCATGATATGAAATGCAAAGGTAAACAAAAGATTTTAAAATGATTATAGTGAGATTTGATCAAACTTAAAAAATAAACTATTTCTCGTAAACACCTTAAGCAACGATTTAATCACTGTCGATTTAACCTCATCCTACAATTAATATACTCACCGATATAGGCACATTGTGGGTATACTCCCCCCTGACGAAGGGGCAGTTGGGCGAGTGCCGCTCGTGCTCCACCCAGGGCTCGTCGCTCTTCTCCCAGCAGACGAGGCACACGAGGCACGTGAAGCACATGGCGCGGTCGTCGCCGCTCGGAGTCGGCTGGTGGTAGAACCCGGCCTGCGCCATGCGCGCCGGCAGCGCCCATCTGGAAATTACACAAACAAATACTATTATTTACTTCTCACACACAATAGAATACATTCGGTACAACATTTTCATAAACAAATATTAATGAAAAATATAAGTATTACAAATAAAATTAAAATTTTAAAAACAAATACAATAAAATAAAGTTCACGTTAAAGAAAAAAAGCATTTATAACATTTAAAAAATGTGTCAGCAGCAAAATGGTCTTACTCAGCATAAATGCCTAACCACTCACGGTGCTGGTATTCTGTCGAAACTTATTCAAGCAGTCATAAGACTCTATAAGGCTATAATGTCGTTGCGTGTTGTATTTCAATAGCATAAATAAACAATATGAAAATATTCTTAGTAAACACAGAGAAATGTAATGAATTAAAATGATAATAAAAATTAACATAAAAGCATCCAACTCACACTTGGTCGGTTTTATTTAATTTTGGCTAGAATCTAGCTCAACTCCTACTATTTTGTGAATTATCTCGCGGCTAGTTGAAGGACTTGTAGGTAAAATGTCCTATTCAAACACATTATAAGGGCAAAAAGGTTTATTGCGTCATCATTTCAATGAAACCTGAGTTTCCGCAGAACCACTAAAGATGACGCTTGCAATTGTGTTGTGGTGCTGAATTATTGGAAATATAAAAAAAAGGAAAAGGAGGGAAATAATTAACAAATTAATAGTGTCTGCTATGTATAATGTAAATGGTAGAAACATGGTATTGCACACAGAGTGCTGGAGCACACTAGCAAAACTTCTCAAATATGCTGATAAGAATCTGTATGACATAAAAAGTCTTACTCCACATCAAGAAGTTGGAACTGGTTAAGGTCGAATTAGTCAGACGATATTGCACAAATACTAACACAATCTATATTACTCTAAATCAAATTCGAATTAGTGAACAAAAAGTATGATACTCACTTGTAATCCATATGTGGCCACCGTTTAAATGTCTCCTTCCGCTCGGCCTCAGAGTACATAAGCGGCCTGGACTCTTCGTCCTTGGAGCACCGGACCAGTTCATTGGCTCGCTGGCCGACTGCCGAGGCGATAGCGAGCGCGGGAATACGTCTGTTCTGGATCTTTAGCTCCTGGACCACAGTGGATGTAACCACGCGGAGAATCGACCCGGGTAAGCTTATGGTTACTGTACTCCACTGTGGAAAAAGAATATAATTATTGAGGGCGCTCCACATTCTCAAGAGAATCTCGCGAGAACGAGAGAAACATGCGAGAAACGTAAATGTGGAAGCGATTCTTCTCAAGTTCTTGCGTTGTTATTCAACTTTTTTCCACTTTTTGTCGGTTTCTTTCCTGCACTTAATATAGTAACATTTAGGAACACCTAAAAATTTACTGCAATAAGCACTTACTTTTTGTGCTTTTACTCCTTTACGGACTGGTTCTGCATCCAAGGCATTCTTCAATTCTGCCACAAAGTCTGCAAGACCTTCTATTGAGTTTCCATCAAGCCCTTGTAAACATTGGTAGAGTAAGACCGCCTAAAAAAATGCAGAAACAATAAATATACAGACATCAGTAGAATAGAATACAAAATAATTTATACATAACAATTTGATGGCACATGAGAACATAAATATAAAATTATACAACCAAATTAGATAAAAGTTTAACACTAAACTATATATAAATGCAAAATAATAAAATCTTATAGAAAACATTTGAGGCTACTCCTGTTTCACAGTATTTTTTGTAGCAGTTATTAATATACAAAAAGTTAAAGATCTTATTGCCTACTTAGCCCCTAAATAAAGCTGAAATGTGTTATTAGGTTCATTAAGCCTCATTAAGGTATATATTGAATTACCATTATAGGCCTTACAGACTAAATTATAGATATTTATTCTAAACAAATATATGATGATCTAATCAACAGTCTTATTGTTTTGATATGAAGCTAAATTATTCTACAACAAAATAGGGAATCACCACTATTATTTAAGTTCTCATGGCTGGGCCTTAATTCACAACACTGGCCAAGTGAGGGTTGCATTCACACTCTTATAACTTATTTTATTACATTTGCAATAAAGTTTGTAATGCAATGACTAAAACTACTATTGTGTACTTGTGATAGGCAATAGAATTAAACCAGGATCCAGAGCATAGCAACAAGGATTGCTGATGTTTGTTGAACTTTCTTACTAAAAATGATAATCATTTTGTTACATTGTAATAAATATTGTGCAATTGTTAAATTAAATCTGTCCAATTGACAATATACTTTTAATTTTGTTTAATACATAACTACATTCAGCATCTTAAAGATCTTTGATGTGTATATTAGGAGCCATAAACCCTGCAGTACTTACCTCAGATAGTACAAGCTCTAGTCTAATGCTCCTCTCAAAATGTGCAGAGGGTAAGGGCCTCTGGAGGGCTGTGTGCAAGAGGAGCACTCCATTGTAATCAGTTCGAGCGCCGACGCCGCTACTATCCCACACGAACACCCGATCCGAGCCCGGCACGTACTCCACGCCAAGCGTACCCCCCACATCTAAAAACCCAACAAAACCCAATAATCACAATTTGTTTATCGAGAGCTGTCAAACGGAGCATAAATGTAGGGCAAGCAATCTACCGCAAATCAGTCGCTTACTGACAAATCGATACAGAACAAAGCAGCTCTTAGCTCTTGCATTTAGACACTAAATACCGAAATGTTTTGATGGATCACAAAGGAATAGCGTTCAGCTTACCTGCTGACAGACATGAAGACTGGAGTATCACACCCGAGTTCACATCCAAAACGTGCACACCACCCACATCGGTTTTCACAAGGATTATATTCAAGTTACTGTGATACGTGAGAGACGTAACAGGAAAGTTCATGCGAATATAGCCATCTTCTCGCAATATCAAAGAATCATCGCCCATCGTGGCCGTGAATACATCTGTCTATACTAAGTAAACGCCATTTGTAAATTCAATTGTATTTTTTACGTCAAAAAACCCATAGCATTAGCTGAGTGGCCAGCTACAAAAAAAAATTGTTGTCTATGGCAGTTCTGATATTTAAAAAAAATCTAGAAACGGATCTAAATATTAAAATATTTATGTATAGTAAAACCATTCTAAAAATGAACTCCCCTCCACAAAACCGTAATGATTTCAACGTGTGAGAGGAAATACAGAAAAACAGAATACACAGAAAAAAAAAATACAGAATTCGGTAGAGGGGCGTTCATTTTAGAAATGGTTTTACTATACTAAGTTACGTAGTAGGTATAACTTAGTTTGTCGAAGTTGACGAGCAAGTATAAATAAAATATAACAAATGAGCTTTAATCGTTAAAACTTATAATATCTAACTAAAAATAATGTTATATAGGTAGGTACCGTAGCAAAAAAAATCAATATTACAAATTGTAGTGCCCTTACGGGCGCAGTCCATGTTGATCTCATCTAGTTTTTTAAGATCTTGTGACATGTTAACAATAAAGTTATTTGATTTATTGAATGTTTTCGTGTTATTAAACGAGTATTTATCGTATACAAAACATTCAATATTCAATTGACAAAGACAACATTTCTAACTTTGAATAGCGTAACATATAGAACAGATTATAAAATTTGCGGATGGTTTTACTCTCTCGTGCGCTTAAATTTTACTGATTTGAATTATGATTTAACGTGCGAATAATTGTTTGCTATGATTTCTCGATGAATACGTTGATTACTTTCAGACACTAGGAATTCCAGATCAGTACATCCATTGTAAAAATATTTGTTCCGATGTTACCTCTATTTTAATGTATTTATTGGATGGAACTACGTTTGTACCAAAATGGGACAAACCCTGGTAGTCACTTTTCGGAATTCATAGGTATGGAGAGGTCCATCTCATCATGGACAACCTGTTCATATTAGATTAATTAAATGACATACTAGCGGTGTCGGAACATACTTAGAGAAAAAAAATCGAATAATCGTCTAACTCGTTTCAGTAATTATATTGAGCCTGTTATACACAATTATCTCTGTAAACAAGGCACTCCACTCCATGACCAACCCTTACAGATTTATTAATAAGTACCTACTTGTTAGTATAGATAATTAATCTCAGCTGTATATATTAAAATATAAATATATCTCCCGATTTGTTACCTATAATATATTCTACTAAAATAATATATTATATTGTAAAATAAAACATCACAAAAATATTTGTTTAAAAAGTTTAATAAAAAAATCATTTAAATGTTAAACTTAAATATCGTTATTTATTAAAATTAAAATACGGACGGAAATGTCAGTCTATTAAATGCTTATTGAGGTACTTATCTAAAAGTTTAAAATTTGTTTTGTTTACTTCATGGAAGAAACCAACACTGCAGAGGTCTTCCTTTGGTCCCCGAAATTCTTAATTACTAATCGATATAAACTTAAAACTAGTTAAAACTCCCAAGACTCAAGCCACTTCAGGCCTGCCATAGTAGAGTTCGGTTCGTGGGCCAGTGGACCGTTCATGCCGTAAGCCAAGGGCGAGAACAGGTAGAAACTGTAGACGGTGGTGGAGAGCACCAGCCCGAGGATGCAGTGGTACAGCGTGCGGCCCAAGTCGGCGGGCAGCAGGCTCCTGATGCTGAGCAGCAGGTATTCCGTGAGGATACCTGTGGGTTAACAGTCAGTTATTTTAGGAATCGACAATATACATCAGTAAAAGGTTTTTATCTATGTCTAAAAGGTGTGTTTATGTGACATGTACAGCACGATGCATAAGCAAGCACCTCTATTTACGTTCCCACTGCTGGTACCACTGCTGGTGTTACACATGGACTCCTGTCTTGATTAGAGATATTAGGCTTTAATTCACCACGCTGGCCAAATAAATAAATATTGCTGGACAATTCACACAGCGACATCTAGCCCCGTGATAAGCTTTAAGCTTGTGTTTGGTTGTAAACATCTATCATCTCTATCAATAACATTGGATTCAAAATGGGGTACTTACTCTTAGACACCAAAGCGAGCATTTTGTTTAGGTTATAATTAGGCACCTGTGAGCATGGAGCTGAAGAGAAGCGCGGGGAAGTAGTGGTGGAAGTAGAGCACGCGGCCCATCGCCCAGAACGGCACGTAGTGCAGCGCCCAGCCCAGGCACGACCAGCCCGCCGCGTTCAGTAGGGAGCGGGCCTCGCTCGCTGTCGACAAAAAAGTCACATTCATGGTCAAGTGAAAGTAGAGCACGCGGCCCATCGCCCAGAATGGTATGTAGAGCAGCGCCCAGCCCGTATTGTCTATGACAGCTCTGTTCTTTTTTTAAGCATATGGGAAAGAATTCTCTCATGTCCATGTGTATCCTACCATCCCGTGCCGTACCTGCGCATCGAGGTCGTCTTGCCAACGCTTTCGTGCCAACTATCTCGACCGACGCCGAGTACCACTAAGGTACGCGGCGGTGTGTTTAGCCTATTTTCTGGTCAAGTTATGTAAAAACTCTGTGTTCTTATCTTTGTTTATTACGATTACTGAACATAACGATTACTATTCTATAAAATTAATTACGCGTCATAATTGTAAAAACACATTGACCATCATCAAACACTGACTTAATTAATAAAATTTAGAAAAAAACCGAATTCATACGCCTAAATCAATAACTAACTTGTGTAACCTCACCTTCAATAGGAACCCCGAAGGCCGCGGCGCGTTTCTCCTTGATGGAGTTGACGGCGTAGACGAAGAAGAAGAGGGCCAGGAAGGCGAGGTTGGCCCACCACACCACCGGGTTGCCCAGCAGGTAGATCCGGTGCGTGCTGCCTGAGAAAAACTGACCCTGGAAATATATTACAATGATTATAATACATTTAATATACGAACTTTTGTTTCTCTAGGTGTCCTCTAAATATAATAAATTATATAATAATAATAAATATTACTGGACAATTTTACACAGCGACATCTAGCCCCGTGGTAAGCTCGAAGCTTGTGTTACGGGTGCTAGATTTTGAGCCTATGTGTGTTGGCTATGTGGACTACTACACACTTTTTTCATTCCGATGGTTCAAACCTTGCCGCGCAGATAGAGTAGATCTCTAGATTTTTTTCTTGAAAAATGTATGTGTGCTTTAAAAACACCTGATCTAACGGTGAAGGCAACCATCGTGAGGAAATCACATGTTTGAGAACTTTGAAACTTTAAAGGAAACGTGATATTCACCAACCGCCACTCAGCCTAGCGTGGTGAATTAAGATCTGTCTTGTATAGAGATGTCGGGCGCGTGGGCCGTATTGTGCGTTTTCCCTCTAACCCTAACTAGGCCCTAACCAGCCCAACCCCAAGGGGTTGGGTTACATCAAGATGTAACGGAGTAGGTATTTTGGTTGTTTAAATTTACCTAATAAAATGTTAGTATATATAGATATATTACCCGATAGTTGATGGGCCACTGCCAGGGCTGCGAGGTGACCTCCCCCTCCTTGGGCTTGAGGCCCGCGTTGCCCTGGAACATGACCGCGTGCGACTCCACGAACCGCTCCACGAAGCCCGACGCGTACGCTTCGAAACTCATCTTCGGCACTGGAAAGATACATTCATTTTGAATTAGGAACATCAACTGAATTAACATAACACGTCTTGATTACCTAATCCACCTCAGGTCTGATATTTGTACGATCTGCAAATATTTGTTCCGGGTATAATGGGCGTTTTATTATCTTTTATAAAAATCAATTGCTGTTCGTGAGTCTCTAGCTTAAACTCAAGAACGGCTGAACCGGTTCAAACTATGCAACGCACCACTGGATTTTGCTTTTTGAAAAATGTATGAGCGCTTTGAAAGCACTTGCTCTAACGATGGCGAAAAACGTATAGCCCGGTCAAAGTAGACATTCAGGGTTACATTAATTCGCACCTAGCTGAAAAATGGCATAAATGTTGGGAACCCTATTACAGACAATTTGTCAAAAATCCACATGAATCCTAGGTGTAGAAAAAAGCTATTCAAGGTCAAATGTTGCAAAAATCAGTTTTTTGTAAATATCTAATTGCACGAGAAGGGGTGATGAAGATGTCTGTCACATAGTGCAGCGCCCAGCCCGTGTGTTCAGTGTGCGTTTCCCCTTACGTTCATCGAACACGTTGTCCTCTACGTTCCAGAGCGCGTTCTTGTCGCGCAGGTTGGGGTTGCAGGCGACCTCTTGCTGCTCGAAGCCCCACTTCGGCAGTTGTTTGCCTGTCGTCGTCAACGTGCAAGCCTGTTCATAAAACACTGTTTATTTATTTATTTTATTCCGTACCTATAGTATAACTTTGCAGATAATAAAATTTATGACGTTACATAATTTGCAAATTATATAAGTACTTTATATATTAAGTTAAATCTGGATTAAGGGCAAAAGAAAAATGCGTAAGTAATTATTTATTGGTTAAAGTCTAAATATTTTTATCCAGAATCTCTTTTAAAAAAAATTGTGTTACCTCCATTTATTATTCAATTGTCATAAACAAATATTTAAATATCATTTTAATTATCTTAGCAGTAACTAAAATGTTAATTGTTTACCTGCAAATAATGCACAAACACAAGTTTGCTGCGCACAGTTTGAATCTCGTCGCCATCTTTGCCACCGGAAATGACGATTTTCCATACGTCATTCGCGTCGCCGATACCGTCCTGTGCAAAACAGTTAATTAATCTTGATGAAATACTAAAATAAAAAAAAACAAATAGTTTGATGGATTTTTTGCATCTACACATGCCAGTCTATAAATACAAATTAAAAAAAAGTCTAATCTAAGTACAATTTTCTTGGTCGTATAGCTGTCCAACTATAATGTTACATTTTAAAATCTTTGAATTAAAACGCTCTCCTGTCAAATTTGAGTTTTGCAGATACTCAACTATACGTAGGTGTCGATATATCCTTACCTCCCCGTATCCGGTGACCTGCATGTACTTGGCGGTGAGTGGCGCCCTCTCCCGGTGAGAGTGCACGTTCCTGGCCGTGGGCGCGTGCGTCAGACGGACAAGATCCCCGCTGCGGACTATAACGATTCCGTCGACGTTCTCCTTGTCGTACGGCTTTATTATGAAGCGGTTGTTGTCGTCTTTGTGGGTGTATGTTGTTATCTGTAAAATTACGGTTTTAATAAAAGAAGTTTTGATGGAATCTGCGAGAATCGCAAAGGTTTACAATATTCTTATCATTGTCTAGTATGATAGATACCTGCTGTCGATATCGTTGTCTAATATGATGGGTACCTGCTGTCGTTATCGTTGTCTAATATGACGGATACCTGCTGTCGATATCATTGTCTAATATGATGGATACCTGCTGTCGTTATCGTTGTCTAATATGACGGATACCTGCTGTCGATATCATTGTCTAATATGATGGATACCTGCTGTCGATATCGTTGTCTAATATGACGGGTACCTGCTGCTGCTTAGCGCCGACGCCGTGCGGGTAGAGGTGGTGGTGCGAGTGCAGGTAGCCGCCGCCCGTGCGGTGGTTCTTGAGCGTGACGCGCGCGCCGTACGCCACGACGCGCGGCGCACTCGCGTTGTGGAGGCTGTTGCCGATTAGCCGGGACTGGAAGCCGGACGAATAGAAACCGTCGCCGTTTCCGCTGATAAATAAAAAAATAAGTATTACGGGCATAAGCCGCGCACTTAAAGAATTGATCTATAAATGGCGTCCGCTCGCATGCGTTCTCGCTCACTCTCTATCGCTGTCTATACTTTTATCCTTGTTTTGCCATATGTACCCGCCGCCATTTTCAAATCAATTTTCTATCTGCGCGGGTTATACAAAATAGAATACATACAGAGAACAAATAATATATTAACTTACCTCCTATTCAATACAGTTAGATGAATCCAGAAGAAGAATATGTACAGCATTGCCGGCCACACTATCAGCGTTATAGTTCTTCCAATCAGGTGCTTCACTGTGAGACTCTGAAATAAATAAATAAAAAGAATAAAAAAGATTTCAGTAACAAATTTACAATAATGTGATTCAGTTGTTGAGACCCTCATTTAAGTTTTAAACTTGTGTTAGAGAGTCTAAAAGATTCATTATAAAATATTGCATATGCAGTCTACCCTAATGATAATGTAGTTTACCACGGGTTGCGTGAGATCGCCCAGCACATTCCACAGGTCGGCGACGGTCCGCAGTCCCACGAACAGCACCACGAAGAGCCCCACGAACTTGACGGAGATGGTGCAGGCCAGCGCGGCGCCGAGGAAGGCCTGCCACGCGACCATGCGCCAGCACTGCGGCGCGGCGCCCGCACCCGTCAGCGAGCTAACCTGACCATACACAGTTATATTATTTACTAGCCGACCGCCAACAGCTTCGCTTGCTTTTTTTTTCATAAAATATAGCCTATAACCTTCCTCGATAAATGGACTATCCAACACTGAAAGAATTTTTTAAATCGGACCAGCGGTTCCTGAGATTAGCGCGTTCAAACAAACAAACAAACAATCAAACTCTTCAGCTTTATAATATTAGTATAGATTTATGAGCCTATTGTGTCCAACTGCTGGGCAAAAGCCTCCCCCAATTTCCTCCAAACATCCAAGAAAGAACATTTTTTTGCAACAAAAACATACATACAGTTTGTCCGTGAACATGGCGCTTGCAACAGTGTCGAAATATCGGAAATCTCAAAATCATTTAAATCATGGTATGTTACCCGTTTCATGTTCAAATAAAAACATACATATTTAACAATTTAACACAAACTTATTAATCCAAGATTCTACATAATAATATATGTTCATCGTTGCAAAACGGTCCTTACTCAGCATTATGCAAGCTGCTGGGAAAGCTCACGCTGGTCTTCCGTAATATATACTATTATTAAAATATCGACGTTTCGACCACAACAAGAGCTATTAGATATTTAAATTCTTGCTCCAGTTATGATATGATGTAACAATACAAATATGTATAATTCAACGCGGACGGAGTCGCGAGAACAGCTAGTGTTAAAATAACTCTATGTCCAAGGCAGGTTAAGGCATGTTATTAATTAATTTAAACATACCTTAAAAGCTCCGTAGATAGAACAGCTCATGAAGAACAGTAAAATAGGATCCAATAGAATGTATCTATTTAATGTTAAGAATCCCACATCTGAAAAATAAAAAAATATATTAGGAATTTATTTCATTTCATTTCACAAAACTTAAAGTACTTAAAGGCAAATTTACTGCCTACTTAATTTACTTAACAGTAATAAAGCAACTCGCAACTCAACTCTGGGTGCCCTATTATGTTTAATAAAAAATCAATATAAGTATGTATATTCAGTTATGTATATCAAATTATCTAGAGCCCGTAACACAAACTGCGAGCTTACCACGGGGGTGTCACGGGGCTAGATATTGCTGTGTAAATCGTCCAGCAACATTATTTATTTAACTCACCACATAGTAGAAGCAGTGTTCCAATCAAGGTTGATTTCAGTGATTTCGACATCTCCCATAAGCTCAGGAATGTTATTGGAATTACTGCAGCACCCAAGGTAGTACAGAACTGTGAAAATTTAAATAAGTATAGATGATCCAGACTTAAAATGGACTCCCCTCCACAAAACCGTGATAATTTCAACGTGTGAGAGGAAATACGTATTGCATCTATATATTTGTGTGCGTGCTACAACTTTACTGTAACATTGGCTCATCTGTCTGTCAAAGTGATACCGTTTGCTTATACGTTAATGAACATCCAATGACAAAGATCAATTTATGTGTGTTGTATATATACACCTTTTTGCATGTACGTGTAACCGCGGTGGAGGGGCGTTCAGTTTAAAAATGGTTTTACTTTACTTAACTAATATAACTTTCTAAACTACCATGGTTTTTAACAACAACAATAAATATTTAAGCAGCCACATGGCCGTAACGGGAAACAATTTATTTTATTTATTTATTAAAAATCAACAGTCCTTTAATATTTTATACACAGTCTTATATTTATGTATCCTACGACCAATTACAGATTTACTATATATAGACAGTTTCTTATTCACTAACAACAGTCTAACATAAATAGACATCAATACAAAAGCAGTACCTATTCATGTTACAATGAAATAGCAATTTACTTACACTAACAAAAGTTAACAAAACAAAAAAATATTAATTCAGTAATTTAACAATAGTAATAAGGACACGAAACGGGTAAACAGACCATGATGTAACTGTTTTTGAGTTTCCCGATATTTTGGTACTGTTTCAAGCGACATCTTCATGGAGAGACTCAAGTTAGTAACCAATAAAATCTTTATTTTTTACGCCGCATTAAAAAATACTATGTTAAATTAATGTTACTGAGTGAATTGTCCAACAATGTTGAAAGATTAAGAACTTACAATCCTCATGCCTTCATATCTCGCTCCCTCGTATTTATCCCCTGGTTTCTCAAATGGGAATGTTCCATCATACCCCGTCAGTTTGCCGGACAGTCCAATGAGCATCTGCAAACAAAATAATAAAATCACTAATATTGCATAAATAAATTAAAATGATAATAATAATGAAATAGACACAGAAGAGAAAAAAATATTTAAATCTGTGTTGCTCTCTCCAACAGTACGGCTGAACCGATTCGGATGAAATTTCGTATGAAGATAGGTTTGAAAAGGACATAGGATATCTTTCCCCGCGGTAAAATATAAAAATTAGTGCAAAGTGAGAAAAGCTACATATAATTATTATAAGGCTGACAGGTGTTGTTTGTTTAAATACGATAATTTCAGGAGCCGGAGGTTCGATTTGAAAAAATATTTTAGTGTAGGTATAGCTTTCTTGTGTCATTTATCGAGGAAAGTTAGGTCATATTATATAAACTACTAGCTGAACCACCCGTGGCTTTGCCCGCTTGAATTCCATGTTTTATGCATTAATTTTATATATTACTAGCTTTCCGCCCGCGGCTTCGCCCGTGTTTTAATTTTTTTTTCAGCTATACAAAGTGTCATATGTCCTTCCCCTGATTCTATGCTACCTTTCCACCAATTTTGAGCTAAATCGATTCGGCCGTTCATGAGTTATAAATGGTGTAACTAACACGACTTTCTTTTATATATAAAAAGACTAGCTTTCCGCCCGCGGCTTCGCCCGCATTATGTTGGATTTTCCCGCGGTAAAAAGTACCCTATGTCCTTCTCCCGGTTCTAAGCTGCCTCCCCACCAAGTTTCAGCCAAATCGGTTGGGCCGTTCTCGAGTTATAAGTGAAGTAACTAACACGACTTTCTTTTATATATACAATTCGGTAATCTGCTTTTTTTCATTAAAGTTGGCTTAAATTTTCTCCCTCAATTTGGTTTTTGTATCATAATTTCAATTTTTTTTTGAGATATCTTCTTAATTAATACCACAAAAGAAAGAGTAATAACCACACATGTTTTTAAAAAGGTTTGAACAAAAATAATACCTTTAGTTTTTTTATTAAACAACGTCAAAAATGGTTTTCGTAAATCGCAGAACATTTTCGTAAGTTTGAAAAATTCATAAAAAAAAAATAGTCCGACTTCGGTTAAGACAATTATGGCTTAAATGGTTCCAAATAGTCCACACTACCATCCTCTAGAAGCTTTGCACCCATCTACCAATCACCCTGTATATAGACTAGCTTTCCGCCCGCGGCTTCGCCCGCATTATATTAGATTTTAAAAAAGCAGTAAAAAGTATCCTATGTCCTTCCCCCGGTTCTAAGCTGCCTCCCTGCCAATTTTCAGCCAAATCTATTCAGCCGTTCTCGAGTTATAAGTTCAGGCACTAACACGACTTTCTTTTATATATATAGATAGACTAGCTTTCCGCCCGCGGCTTCGCCCGCATTATATTAGATTTTAAAAAAGCAGTAAAAAGTATCCTATGTCCTTCCCCCGGTTCTAAGCTGCCTCCCTGCCAATTTTCAGCCAAATCTATTCAGCCGTTCTCGAGTTATAAGTTCAGGCACTAACACGACTTTCTTTTATATATATAGATAGACTAGCTTTCCGCCCGCGGCTTCGCCCGCATTATGTTAAGTAAAAACTACCCTATGTCCTTCTCCTGGCTCTAAGCTACCTCTCCACCAATTTTCAGCCAAATCTATTCAGCCGTTCTCGAGTTATAAGTTCAGGCACTAACACGACTTTCTTTTATATATATAGATAGAAGATGTGTATGTAGAAAACGTAAAAAAAAACCCAAGAGAAGCTGTCGGCGGGTCGGCTAGTGTAAAAGTATCTAAAACTAGACAAAGTTATGGTAGCTTTAGCTTACCTTGCCTAGAGGAGGGTGTACATCAAAGAAAAATGTCCTATTTATGTACCAGCTGGCCATCTTACCAAAATGTGTCTCATCCCAACTGAAATAATTTAGTCAGATATAGTCTATGCTATGGTATTAATAATAAATACATTTTTAACACTTAACCATATAAACACATAAGGAAGAGAAGCAGACAGCGTTGAAGACGACATAAACAGAATGGCAAAAGCAGTCATGGAAGAGGAAAACTCTCTACCAAGATATTTGGTAAATTAAAACGTCACAGGATTGTTGCTCCACTTATCATGGATTACTTACTTAGATGTGGCCTCCATACAAACATAATTAAACGCGGACGGAGTCGCGGGCCGCTAGTGTATAAATAAAAATGAAATGCTGTTTGTAAGTCTCGTTAAAACTCCAGAACGGATAAACCAATTTGGATAATATTAGTCCAGGGAATATTTAAAACATATAATATAAAAATTATAGCGGTGAAGCCACGCGGGGGGTCATCTAGAACTAAATAATGACTTTAAAGATTAATAATGACATAATTACCAGACATGGTCAGGTTCCAACACTTTGTAAAACCGGGTTACAAATGTTGCTACACAAACAAGACCAAATGCAATCCACCATCTGTAATTGAAACACATTTGTAAGTTGTTTATGAACGTTACGAATAATATTCCCTAATCAAGATTGTAAGGTCTAGATCGAGAGAATCTTGTAGCCTTGCTACAAGCACAAAAAACTTTGTTGGTATCCATACAGTCTAAGCCCTAAGCTATTAGCTGTCAAAAAGTGTTGTGTTAAATACTATTTTGCAAACTATAATAAACTTTAAACAAAAAATTTAAGGATTCTGATTTAATAGAAGTTTATTAGGGAGATGAAATTATCAGTTGTTCAATAGGTGCATAGATAAGATAAAGTAGGGTTCTTAATATTTTAATTGATAATTTATTACAATTATTTATTATTAGCCTGCACTGTCCCACTGCAGGGCAAAAGCCTCCCTTCCCTCTTCCACTCTTCACACCTTAACAACCTGATTGTAATTCATATAATAAATTTTAATTTTTCAACAACACACAAATTCACACTATATTATATTTTGGTTTTAAGATTGGTCTTAAATTAATTATAAATACTGTTTGGCGAGAAGACAATGTTAGCTATGTGAAACACCCTACTTTATTCCGCTACTTTATTATAGGTTGTTGGTCCAAACCCCTCCGCACACCACTGGATTTATTATTGAAAAAATATAAATATGTTCTATAACTGTGAAGGCATAGAATGTGTCTTAAAGTGTGTCCTTAAAAATTTAACGGGTTAATATATTGCAAAATTAAAGCCACTCACCCGATGTTTGATTCAAGACTCTTGTCATACTGTTTCTTGGCCTCAGCAGCCTTTTTTTCCCATTCACTTTTGTCTGGTAACGACTTCCATAATTTACCACCTAACTTGGCAATCTCAGTCACCTTAAGACCAGGATGCTGTGCTTTGATTGATTCTCTATTGCTGGTCAGCCACAACATGTACGCTGACATAGGACGCTGCGGCTTATCAGTCATCTTTGTAATCTTATTCATTTTGAGACGAAAATAATCAGAAAGAAATCCTCATTATATTTCTTATTTTACTGAGATCAGGTACTAAATAAGTAGGTTTTTTTTGTTCTAAAACTTATTATTTATTGTTAAAAAACTAAGCACACATGTATTAATTTTTCTTTGAATGATTTGAAAATTTATGAAGCAAAACAGATTCAATACATTACAAATAACGGTATTTTAATAATACCTAAACAGTTACTAAATGTATGTACATGCCCTAAATTTAATTATGTACCTACTTAAATACCGGATTTTACACTAAAGTTTTCTTTAAACTTTACATCGCGTCGTCAAAATTATAAAGCTCAAATTTTATTCTACAAAAGTTTTAGAAAGTTTCTTCAACTTTTTAAGTACCAAAATAAAGATTCTTCTTCTTCTTCTTTTATTATGGCGAACGTGACTGGCAAAAAATAAAGATTGGTGATAGGCTAAAATACACATCTGACAGTGACAACACAACACTCATCTTTGATTTGTCAAAGTCAAGATGACGCGGATAATATTTTTCAATGCCTTACAGAACAAAACCAGTTAAATCGACCCGGCCGTTCCCGAGTTTTAGCGAATAGCAATTCATTTCATTTATAAGACGATAAATAAAAAATATTGCTGGACTATTCGCACAGCAAAATCTAGCCCCGTGATAAGCTCTATGCTTGTGTTACGGGTTTGTAAAAAAACTATATAACCATTTCTACTTTTCTAAAGTGCATTATATAAATCGGAACGTGTTCCTTCAAAGTTTGTTTGTGTGTTGATCTTTGTTAGAAGTTGTAAATCGAATGATAAAAAAAAGTCACTCGCATCGCACTCGCGCTCCAGCTGATCGTGAACATACAAGTAAATAATTAAAACAGCAACACGCCATTTTCGCTATTTAATTCAATGGAAGCGTCAAACCATCAGTAAACATTCATTTTGCGATGGCTGCATAATTCAATAGAATCATGGATCGTTTTAGATTATGTGTATTAGTTTTAAGTGTAACTTCTTTTTGCTTCTGTGAAATAAGTTATGACTTGAAATATAGGCTGGCTAGTAGTTTTGTAGAAAACTATAATAATTTTCCTGATCGAATCTACACCTGCGTCGAGGGTTATTTGCTAAATGCGCACCAAGCTGTAAGTATAATCCAATTATTATCTGAATTGTGTTAATAAGATGAGCTGCTAGGTAGGTACATACATAAGTGTGCTAAAAAGTTATCTACACACTCACCCGCCGAGATTATTGATGATCTTTGACTTTATTTATTTATTTGACATCCAACAAGGAAATAACAGAAATATTAATCAAATATATGCTAAATAGGTGTTAAATCATATATTTATAGTACTTTAAGTAAGTACTAGTAACAGGGGACTTAGATTAAAAACTTTTGCCAAATTAATTATAATATCTGTCTCATTATGTTTATGCTAATCTAATTACTTAACTTAACTTCTGTTAGTCTTCTGTTAATTCTTTAGTTAACTTCTGTTAGTAGCCCTTTAATAAATAAATTAATAAATAAATTATAAATGATATAGACAGTATAATAATTCAGAACACTCCAGTAACAAGTTTATAAAATTATTTTCTGTCCTTGTTATATACTTTTCACAGGTAACAAGGTACTTTATAAGAAACTAGCTTTCCCGCCCGCGGCTTCGCCCGCATTATGTTGGATTTTCCCGCGGTAAAAAGTACCCTATGTCCGTCTCCTGGCTCTAAACTACCCCCCTGCCAACTTTCAGGCAAATCCGTTCAGCCGTTCTCGAGTTATAAGTTCAGGCACTAACACGACTTTCTTTTATATATATAGATGTAAGCACATAATTTGGTTGTTATTCCCAACTTTCAACTTGCATAACTTTCAACTAGTTGATAAATTTATTTATAAATGTCTAATCTCACAATATAATTTAAACAGGTTTAAAAAACCACTGTGTCAAAGTTTGATTTACTAATGAGAAAATGTATTAACTATTTCCAACTGTATTTAAAATTTAGATATCTATTTATGCAATTTCTAAGAAAACAAAAAACATTTAAAAATAATATTATTTTACTGAACAAAATATTAATAATGTTATCTCATATATATTATTAAATAAGTTTACTTTATTCATAAAATTACAAGTATTTACAAAATGTTTAAAAAAATCTTAAAATTCTTATTCTTCACCAGATAGTATTATTACTTATTATATATATTTAGTAAAATGTATAAGCCATTACTATTAATAATTTGTTTTGTTTTAGTCTGAGGCGAGCTATGATGTTGAAGTAATTCTAAAGGTTACTAACCTGCATAATTTGGACTCAAGTAAATACCTCAGGTGTAGAGGCCTTGTTGTGGACTTAGGAACGGAGTTATCTATTAATAACCACAACTGTACAGAAACTACTTATGGTAATATTATAATTAATTTAAATAAACCATTAACAACACTTATATCTTCCATTGCTTGTCACAGGCCACCCTACTAAAACCCATTAAAGGAAATATATGTATTTTTAATATGGATAACATTGAAATAAATCTTTAAATCGAATTAACAGGTATGTTTGTGATCACAGTAAGTTACAGTATACAGTTACACAGTATAGTAGTAACAGTGAAGAGTTAACATTAAGAAAGTACTATTGTATTGATTACTTAATAAATGGCATGTGGTCATGGCCTAAAATTGTACTAAGATTACTGATGGATTTATATAAAGATTATTTTTATTTAGATTAATAAAGTCCAAAATATACATATTATATCAAAAGACAGGTTACAGCATTTCCTTGTGCTATTTCAATCACCATACCATGCATGGTAGGTACACCAAATACCCCAAGTCCTACAAATGGGTTCTAATAACCTGTGGACATAACATAATATGGATTGTTATAATGATGATGAATAATTGTATATATATCTTGTAGGTGGTGGTACTGAGCTTGAAGAGTCAACAACAGCCGCAGCACTGAGCGAGTCTAGTGTCTTAGAGAGAAGACCTCTGGAGCTTGAGAACGATGTACAAACAGACCCAACAGTAGGTATCTTATAGTTAAAAGCCATGTGCTATAATGGCGGCATATGAATAGTTCTACACCCTACCCATGGGTGTTGTCAACCAACTTAGGGATAAGCGACTAAGGGTTTTATATACCAAAAGACAGACAGCGTCATTCTGTGTACCACTGGTAAGTACCAACTCTCTTGGTAAGCATAGTTATTATACTCATATCTAATGGGTTCTATAGTAGAGCCAGAGGCAGCTCAGTAGAGGGGTGTAATAAGGCTGATATTAGGTACTTGTTGTGATTTGTTGGCTAAGTAGGAAACTCGACGTTAATTCCGAAGGTCATGAGTTCAAGCCCGTGGGTTGAAAAAATTATGTGTGCTGAAAAAAACATTCTCTAACGGTGAAGGCAAACATCGCGAGAAAACCAGCATGTTCTGAAAAATAGGAACGTAAATAAGTAATTAAGTTTATGATTTTAAGTAGAAATCGTTATTTTGTCACTAAAATCAATCTAAATTATTAGAAAATGGTATGAGAAAAATTACAAGTTACGTTACGTTGTGATCTTGTAATTTTTCTCATACCATTTTCTAATAATTTAGATAAATTTAAGTGAGAGTCAATCACTATATAATATAACAAATAAAATCAATCTACATTTCAAGCTGTATTGGTGTGTGTCACCTACAATACCTATTGCTTGTTTATCGTGTAATGCATGTTTAATAATTACAGTCGTGAAATATTTGCTGTTGTTTGGTAATAAGTCGAATTCCACTAGTTTCCTGCGTGTCATTCAAAAACCTCATGTAAATGCAATATAAAACTGGTTATTAATTCTATATTGACTTCAAAAAAATAGGTTCTCAATTTGTGGAAAAGTTCTAGATAAATGTAATTTCGCATGTTATTATAAACATTAGTGACCTACGTCGAGATATGGGCACAATGATCTTTAATCATTTTACTATATAATTTCAACTATCAAACTAACAATAATACGGCTGAATAAATTCCTTTTAATATTATTAACTTTAAGAAAAATTACAAGAACTGGATGCAAATAACTACTGCACACTTTATTTAAAAAATGATATTGTTGGTACCTACATTATGTATAAAAATAACTACAACTCTACAGGTTAACCCACGAACTTAAAATTTAATTTGAGTAGGTTTGTTTGCTTTTGTTTCTTAACTGAGCATGACCTGATACGCAAATCAAGTTTTATTTTTATTACTTTTAAATACCAAGCCACAATAACATGACAAGTACCTAAGTAACCTTATCTATACCACAGAACATTTAATTACTACGTTTTATACTAATATAATAAAGCTGTTGAGTTTGTTTTGCGCAAATATCAGGAAGCGCTAGTCCGATTTGAAAAAATATTTTAGTGTTGAATAGTACAGTTATCAAGGAAGGCTATATTATAACTACCGATACAGACGTAGACATTGATAAAAAAAGAAAGAGAAGCTGTCGGCGGGTCGCCTAGTAAAAACTAAGAACTATCTCACCGATGGGTGAAAAGGAAATCGATTAAACTGATGGTAGTCCGGTACGGAACGGAATGCTGCATATTCAGATTAAAATTAACGTTCACACAAATTAAACTAATAGATAGATACATATTAATGAGCTTCACTACACATGCAAATTTCCCATAGTGATTGATATATTGTTTAAGGTAACGTCTGGTGAGCAGTTCGTAGCTATACCACGGGATGATTCGAGAGCTGGCTGCATCGGGTGCTCCAGCCGCGTGGATGTCGGCGCCGCGGGGGTCAGTGACCTCGCCGACCTGGCCGTGCGCCAGCTCAACACCTTGCAACCAGCGGTAGAACACTCTCTCAACGCTGTCCTGGATGTTGAGAGACAAGTGCAGGTATGTTATTGTATACCATTTTCCATTAAAAATGTTTTTATTTCTGATGTACCTATACATCATGTTTCCGTTACAGGTTATCAATGGCGTTCGTTACATATTGACGATTACAGTCAACTATAAAAATTGTACAGATGCCATTGAAACATGCGATGGCACGAAAGTTTGTAAGATAACATTCTTGGAAAAACCATGGATAAAATATGCTGATGGTACCAAGTTTAGATCTATTCTTGCTAATAATTGCACTGAACAATGGCAGTTTGGTGATGAAGGAATGGTTCTATCTCTGCCCGGATCGAAAGATAAGGACAATGATGCAGATTTAGTAAAAATTCACTATCAAGATGTTCAAGCTCATCCAATCACTGAAAAAGTGTTAACGGATACAGACATTAAGTTGTTAGAGCAACAAATTATATCTCTCACTGAACAAAAACCAACAGGGGCAACTCCTGAAAGAATAGAACTGAATTACTATGAAACCCAGGCTACGCCTGACACCGAAGGGCAGTTATCAGATGATAAAAAAAAAGCTATTGACGATATGATGGACTTTTTTAACCTTGCGGGAATATCAGCTAAAGAAGCGCCCCTTTCTCAGAAAAAAAACACAAGGCAGAAAAGAAGTTACGCAAATGATCTGAACGTTATGAACTTAGTGGAAAAGTTTAAAAAGATAAAGAAAAATGTCGAAAATGCAAAGTATATTTACAAACTTGCTCAAGTGGTGGTAGACTATTTAAATGAAATAGACATTGAAGTGAAAACTAGACTCTTAAAAGACGTTGTTAAAGCTGAAGAAGAATTTGAAAATCAACAGCATTTTATTTATATACAAGCTCGTGTTGTTGTTCCATGCGGCAAATACGAATGCGAACAGAAAGATTTACTACCTAAAATCTGTAATGCAGTAATAGACGCCTCAAAAAAGAATGTTGAAATACTCAGTGCATTTTGTCACAATGACTTATCAGATAAACCTTCTGGCAAAGTTAATAATGTGTCCATTAAAGACCCAATACTCCTTAACTTAGTAAAAGAGGCAACAAACAAAATCGAATCAGAATCAACTTATTCAAATGCGATGCATGTTATGCATATATTTGATGCCACGACCCAAAAAGTTTCCGGAACCTTAACAAAGTTTTCTATTGTACTAAATCATTTAAATTGCAGTAAAAATACGTCTAATAAAAAAAGAAAAGACTGTCCATTTGTAGAAGAATTAGGTTGTCTTGTGTGTGATGTAACTATACATGAAAAAGTAAGGCTTAAAGACAAGTCAATATCGTATGTTTGTACTGAAAGGTCTGTTGATACAAGTTTTTCTAATATTGGACGATACAATGTCAAAAAAAGTATTGACGATCCTGCCATCCTTGAAATGGCTAATGAGGCTTTACAATATTTAGATGTGCAGTCCAGCCGTAATAATAAACAAATAGTCGTTAAGGTCAATTCCGTCAAAACGCAGTTGATTGCTGGATTTTTAACCGAAATAGAGTTTGTTGTTGGGTACACTACTTGCACTAATGACCGGCAAATCGATATAAGAAAATGCAAATTATTAAAAGATGAGCCTTTAAAATTGTGTAAAGCAAAAGTATGGGATAGATCGTGGATAGAAGACGGAAGACAAGTTGATGTATCTTGTGACGATTCCAATACACTGCTAAAAGAAATATTGGACAAAAATAATCGGCGATCCCTTTTAGAAACGGATATAAACAATGTCATGTTTAATGAGCTAGCTCAAGAAGCCCTCAGACAGTATTTGAAAGACTCGATTTACCATCGTCACTTCACCGTTATTGAAATACTACGGGCTTCTTATAGGGCGGAAAATGATAGTTTTACTAAACTAGAATTTAAGATATCACCGACTAATTGCCTTATCGATAGCGAAGGAAACCCTTCTTCTCCCGACTGTAACGTACTTGACCCTAGTGACAGTACCATATGTTCATCAGAAATACAAAAAAAAGATGGGTTTGGGTTAAAAAATATTAAAACTACTTGTGATTTTCCGGTCACATCATATACACAAAAACAAGAAGATAATATACTAACTGTAGATGGAATAAAAGACAAAGACCCCAATGATCCACAATATAAAGCACTCGCTGAAGAGTCTATGCAGAAGTACCTTAAAGAAAATGGGAACAACAAACAACATAAATTGATCGAGATTATAAAAGTAACGACACAAGTTGTGGCGGGAAGTATAACAAGAATTGATTTTAAAATTTCACCAATCGACCAGCCTGGTGATGTGGTAAGTTGTCATTCTAAAGTGTGGGAGCAGGGTTGGCTGAATAAGAAGGATATTGAAGTGGACTGTAGAATAGTCAACAAATCTAGAAAGAAAAGAGATTTAATTGCTGGTGGTGAAACTGAGCAAGACCCAAAAGACCCAAAATATAAAGCTCTCGCTGAAGAGTCTATGCAAAAGTACCTAACACAAAATGGAAACAACAAACAACATAAAATGATCGAGATCACAAAAGTAACGACACAAGTTGTGTCGGGAAGTATGACAAGAATTGATTTTAAAATTTCACCAATCGACCAGCCTGGTGATGTGATAAGTTGTCATTCTAAAGTGTGGGAGCAGGGTTGGCTGAATAAGAAGGATATTGACGTGGACTGTAGAATAGTCAACAAATCTAGAAAGAAAAGAGATTTAATTGCTGGTGGTGAAACTGAGCAAGACCCAAAAGACCCAAAATATAAAGCACTCGCTGAAGAGTCTATGCAAAAGTACCTAACACAAAATGGAAACAACAAACAACATAAAATGATCGAGATCACAAAAGTAACGACACAAGTTGTGTCGGGAAGTATGACAAGAATTGATTTTAAAATTTCACCAATCGACCAGCCTGGTGATGTGATAAGTTGTCATTCTAAAGTGTGGGAGCAGAGTTGGATGAATAAGAAGGATATTGAGGTGGACTGTAGAATAGTCAACAAATCTAGAAAGAAAAGAGATGTAATGGTTGGTGGCCAAACGGAGCAAAACCCTAAAGACCCAAAATATAAAGCACTCGCTGAAGAGTCTATGCAAAAGTACCTAACACAAAATGGAAACAACAAACAACATAAAATGATCGAGATCACAAAAGTAACGACACAAGTTGTGGCGGGAAGTATGACCAGAATTGATTTTATAATTTCGCCAATCGACCAGCCTGGTGATGTGATAAGTTGTCATGCTAAAGTGTGGGAGAGGAGTTGGCTGAATAAGAAGGATATTGACGTGGACTGTAAAATTGTCGAAATGTCTAGAAAAAAAAGAAGTTCTTTTGTTGGTGGCCAAACTGAGCAAAATCCTAAAGACCCAAAATATAAAGCACTCGCTGAAGAGTCTATGCAAAGGTACCTTACAGAAAAAGGGAACAATAAACAACATAAAATTATCGAGATTATAAAAGTTACTAAACAAGTTGTGTCGGGAAGTATTACAAGAATTGATTTTATAATTTCGCCAATCGACCAGCCTGGTGATGTTATAAGTTGTCATTCTAAAGTGTGGGAGCAGGGTTGGCTGAATAAGAAGGATATTGACGTGGACTGTAGAATAGTCAACAAATCTAGAAAGAAAAGAGATTTAATTGCTGGTGGTGAAACTGAGCAAAACCCAAAAGACCCAAAGTATAAAGCTCTCGCTGAAGAGTCTATGCAAAAGTACCTAACACAAAATGGAAACAACAAACAACATAAAATGATCGAGATCACAAAAGTAACGACACAAGTTGTGTCGGGAAGTATGACAAGAATTGATTTTAAAATTTCACCAATCGACCAGCCTGGTGATGTGATAAGTTGTCATTCTAAAGTGTGGGAGCAGGGTTGGCTGAATAAGAAGGATATTGACGTGGAATGTAGAATAGTCAACAAATCTAGAAAGAAAAGAGATTTAATTGCTGGTGGTGAAACTGAGCAAGACCCAAAAGACCCAAAATATAAAGCTCTCGCTGAAGAGTCTATGCAAAAGTACCTAACACAAAATGGAAACAACAAACAACATAAAATGATCGAGATCACAAAAGTAACGACACAAGTTGTGTCGGGAAGTATGACAAGAATTGATTTTAAAATTTCACCAATCGACCAGCCTGGTGATGTGATAAGTTGTCATTCTAAAGTGTGGGAGCAGGGTTGGCTGAATAAGAAGGATATTGACGTGGACTGTAGAATAGTCAACAAATCTAGAAAGAAAAGAGATTTAATTGCTGGTGGTGAAACTGAGCAAGACCCAAAAGACCCAAAATATAAAGCTCTCGCTGAAGAGTCTATGCAAAACTACCTAACACAAAATGGAAACAACAAACAACATAAAATGATCGAGATCACAAAAGTAACGACACAAGTTGTGTCGGGAAGTATGACAAGAATTGATTTTAAAATTTCACCAATCGACCAGCCTGGTGATGTGATAAGTTGTCATTCTAAAGTGTGGGAGCAGGGTTGGCTGAATAAGAAGGATATTGACGTGGACTGTAGAATAGTCAACAAATCTAGAAAGAAAAGAGATTTAATTGCTGGTGGTGAAACTGAGCAAGTACCAAAGGACCCAAAATATAAAGCACTCGCTGAAGAGTCTATGCAAAAGTACCTAACACAAAATGGAAACAACAAACAACATAAAATGATCGAGATCACAAAAGTAACGACACAAGTTGTGTCGGGAAGTATGACAAGAATTGATTTTAAAATTTCACCAATCGACCAGCCTGGTGATGTGATAAGTTGTCATTCTAAAGTGTGGGAGCAGGGTTGGCTGAATAAGAAGGATATTGACGTGGAATGTAGAATAGTCAACAAATCTAGAAAGAAAAGAGATTTAATTGCTGGTGGTGAAACTGAGCAAGACCCAAAAGACCCAAAATATAAAGCTCTCGCTGAAGAGTCTATGCAAAAGTACCTAACACAAAATGGAAACAACAAACAACATAAAATGATCGAGATCACAAAAGTAACGACACAAGTTGTGTCGGGAAGTATGACAAGAATTGATTTTAAAATTTCACCAATCGACCAGCCTGGTGATGTGATAAGTTGTCATTCTAAAGTGTGGGAGCAGGGTTGGCTGAATAAGAAGGATATTGACGTGGACTGTAGAATAGTCAACAAATCTAGAAAGAAAAGATATGTTCTTGTTGGTGAACAATCTGAGCCAAACCATAATGATCCGGTATTTAAAGCAAATTACAATGTAAATAAATTTGGAGGCTCTCAAGAACTAGATCCGAGCAAAATGGAATTTAAAGAACTTGCTCAGTTAACGCTGAAAAGATTTTTAAAACAAAAAAACCTATTAAAATTACACGATGTTGTAGAAGTAAAAAAAGTTAAAGCTAGAGTTGTTTCGGGTATTATCTACGAAATAGAATACTTAGCGTATCCTAAAGAATGCGCAAACTGTACTTCTGGCAAAAATAACTTTTATTCTTTGATTTGCAATGCGGAGATCTGGGACCGCCCGTGGCTTAGTAAAAAAGAAATTTTGAGTGTGATCTGTAAACATAACAAAGTATCTAATGAAATAGAACTTTATGACATTGAAGAAACAATATTAAAAGATGATCGGCGTGGAAAAAGACAGACCGATCCTGAAGATGATTACATTGAGGATGAAGTTCGATTTTACTATGGGGATGTCGCCATTAAGAAAATAAACAGTGAAACTAGTTCTAACAATTTGTACAAATTGATCACTATCCATGGTTTAAAGCATAGCAATACTTTCGGCCGCCACGTTGTTCTTATGTACCTGGACACCGCAGAAACGTACTGTCTGCGAGGCCGCGACGAGGCTATGCTCGACGATTGTGAAGAACTGGACGGCGTAAGACATAATCTGTGTTTTGCTAAAATTTTCCCCTCAGACGACGACGAGCTAGTAATTGATGATGTCGTTGTTATCTGTGACGACAACGAAAAATTTACATCTGTTACTGGTTTACCTATAACTGAATATTTATTGGCTGCGCTTAAAGTTATCGAAGAAAAACAAGATTCGAAATATAAAATTGTTCATCAAGGTGAACCGCAAGTGATCCCGTCTCTGGAACCGTCAGTTCCTGTCTTGTTAAATTTCTACATCTCGCAAACAAACTGTTCTAAAAAAATGCATATGCAAGATATATTGCGATTTAACTGCTTTATTGATATCAGCCAACATTCTAGGCTGTGCCGTGCAAGCATCTGGTTAACGCCAAAAACGAAAGACGTTCGAAACATTAATGTCAATTGCGATAAATTGAAACTCAGAAAAAAACGAGCGTTAGCTATGAATCATGCTAACGCAACTTCCGATGAATTAATCATACACAGCATGCTTCGAGAAACATTAAACAAATTAGAGATGCATTCAGCAAACAGATACAAACAAAGAGTGTTTCATATAAACAGTTATTCAACTAACGTGACAACTGCGAAAGTGACAACAATTGACTTTGATGTGGGATACACGTCTTGCTTAAAGTTCGAGTGGATTGACGACATCAGTACCTGCGAGTTTCTCGAACATGTCCCCAGAAGACACTGTGTTTCTCATATTTACGAACAGCTCTGGCACAGAAATGGCATGAATATAGACGTTAACTGTGTCGATGATGAAAATCCATTAGAAGCTAATGCATATGACAATACAGATACAGCTAGAGCATTGGCTAACGAAGCTATAAAACATATCGAAGCGAAGTATCCCAGACCACAGCAACAAAAGGTCGTCCGAATATTTGGGCTAGAAAAGCAAGTCGTAGCCGGAATCCACTATAGATTGAAAATTGAAATTGGTTCCACGGTCTGTCCGGCGCTGACCGCTCAAACCGATTGCAAATTGGACGAGACATTAACAAACCAGAACAGATTCTGTCGCGTGAACATTTGGATCAGGCCGTGGACGGTTCACGCGCCCAACTTCCGCGTGTCCTGCGACTACCAGGAGTCGGCGTCTGGTGAAATGCACCACCTTATCCAAGCCGAGCAGCTGTTCCATACATTCCTAGCTACATACAAGCCGGAATACATCAACAACCCAATAGAGATGCAGAAGAGATTCAAGATCTTTAGAGCGAATGTGAGGAAGATTCACGAATTGAATTCCCATGAGAAAGGCACTGCTAGGTATGGGGTGACGCGATTCGCCGATCTGTCATACGCGGAGTTTGGTTCGAAGTACCTCGGTCTGAAGCCGTCGCTGCGAGACAGGAACGCGCTGCCCATGCGGCAAGCCACAATACCTTACAGACTGCACATCCCTGATTCATACGACTGGAGGGAGTTTGGTGCCGTCACGGAGGTCAAGAACCAAGGATCCTGCGGAAGCTGTTGGGCCTTCAGCGTAACAGGTGAGCAGAGTGATCAATAGACTTACGTCTTAATTTATGAATATCACCACGAAATTAATCTCAAAAGTAATTATAAGTTCTTTGTAAAAATGATAACTATTTGTCGCAATCAGTGCTGAAATATCAGGTATAGAATAATCTCGAGCTCATAGCGTAACCCTCGATAGCATAGTGGCCTAGCGCAGCCAGGGCTAAACTGGAAGGTGTGGGTTTAACTCCCACTCGAGGATGTAGGTTACGTTGTAATCTTGTTCAACTATTTTTCTATACCATATTTAAACTACTACTTTATTTTACTGTAATCACTTCGTCGTAGAATAGATAAGATATTGAAGACTTATTTATTTACACGCGGTTGGCCTTGATGCGGTTCGAACACACAGCATGTAAATAAACGGGTTTCGATTTAAAAAATACAGATACCTAACTGTTATATAAAAATATCATCTCAACTTTTATTGCGCAATGCAACATTGTGATTTTCTGTGTGATAATTGAAAAAGCGAATATTAATTCGTTAGTCAGGCTACATAGCGTAAGCGTTACCAACTCGCAAGTCGGAATTGATTAGATATGGCTGATTATAATTATTTGAGATCTGATTGATTTTTACTTTTGTATAAAAATTTAAGCTAATTATTTTTTTTTAGAAAAATTACTAATGAATAGACTTGGCATCATAGTATAATTCAAAGGCGATCCCTTTTTTTATTCAATGTACAAAATATATAACTATTACATAATATATTACGACGACCTCTGTGAAGCAGCCAAACAAAGCGCGTTTGAACAAACAAATAAACAATCATACAAACAGTTCTTCAATCGTTCTGGGTTCTTTTCCCATTAGAAGACAAAGGTTACGACGTGGTCTTTTTTTCAATATCATTTAAAGATTTATGTCATTTATTTCCATAAAATCCTAAAGATCACTTGGAGAAGTCAATAAGTACAATACATTTTCTATTCTACCCGCTCAGCCGTTTAACAGTTAAGACACTTATAAATAATTTCAGGCAACGTCGAGGGTCAATATAAGATGAAAACGGGACAGCTCCTATCACTGTCTGAACAGGAGCTGGTGGACTGCGACAAGCAGGACCAGGGCTGCAACGGGGGCCTCATGGACAATGCTTACAGGTAATAACTGACGACTCGACATTCGCGGGCGAATGTCTGCCTGCGACGCAGAATTAAGGTTCGATTCCCGCTTCGGGAAAAAAAAACGATCTGCAGATATTTTTTTAGTGTCTGGGTGTTCTTTTACGATCTGTACATATTTTTTTAGAGTGTCTGAATGTGGTATGTCTAAAAATATCTATCTATGTAAGTATGTATATTATATTAAGAATATTAGAACTCTGGCACCCATAACACAAGCTTCGAGCTTACCACGGACCTAGATGTTGCCGTGTGAATTGTCCGACAATATTTAATTTTGTTTAATGACCAGTTAAGTAAACCTAATAGTAACTCCTTTACGTCAATGGGTTGGGCTGGTTAGGTTAAAATATTAACCTACTTAAAATGACTTAAAACTGTGAAATCACAACATATTTTAAAGAATTGGCTAAAATAAATAAACGAAATGTTCAAGGTTTATAAAAAAATCAATGTTTACATTATCCGTGTATAAGCATAAAGAATACATTGTTAATAATTATTAATTAACGTATCGAATTGATGCAGCAATGTTTGCGGTTTTCTCATTAACCTATCGCAAAGACTGCGTCTTATCTTAAACGTGCGCTGCATATTATGACTTAGTTAATAAAAAAAAAATAGTGATTGTTTTACCATGATGATTAAATTGCATAATCATTATAATTTATTCGTCATGGTTATTATTTATTTATTAAAAGTTGATTAACCTGCGGTCTTGCCGCGTTTACATATTTAGGGTTCCTTTCTCGTATTGTTTCACTTTTTAAATCATCCTGAACTGTTTATTAATCAAGTCTAAAATTGACCAAAACGTTTCGACGTTCTCGAGGTGTACATTTACTAACGAACAGGAATAAGTTTTTTTTATAGATTTTATTTAGACTCATACACTGTCAATGTCATACTTATTGAGTTTTTTCTGCTGAAATGCAATAACTGTGTCAAGAGCTATAACAAAAGATGGACAGCATCGTTGCGCGTCGTTCTATATTATTATTATTAGCCTGCAGGGCAAAGGCCTTCCTTCCCACTTCCCTTACCACTCACAGCCATGAGCCACAGACTATAGATGAGAATCTAGTTCGTCCCGCCAACCTATCCTGGGCCTGCCACTTGTCTTGTCTGTGGCGTCCACTCTATGGTACGTTTTGCCCACAAATCATTGGCTAAACGACACATCCATTATACAGGGTTTCCCAGAAATGGTGGATAATCCTGCACGTGCGTGTGCGGGGGAGGGGGTGGGGCCCCAAACCCCAAAAAAAAAAAATTTTTTCCCAAGGGTCCGCGGTCTACGACATTTTTTGAAACATTTTGAAATATCCCGGTTTTCTTCACATTTGTGGCCATCACGTCCGGTATATGAGGCCTAGTCCGGATTTTTTTCTTTTAACGTGTTCCCTAAATGTTGGTATTCCTAAATTACCTTTAAAAAACTCAACTACTTAGGGTAGTAATTAACTAGGAGTCCCTAAACATAAATTTTATTTCTGAAATTTATTTTACTGCTAAGTTTGAGCACCTGTGGTGTAAAAAAAATGTACTGGAGTTGTTTTAGCCAACCACATAAAAAAGTTGCCTACATCATAAGGATTCCAAAACAGTAGCATACTATCTACTTTAATAATAAAATTACTGAGCTATAGCTACTAATGTGTAAAAGTAGGCGTTTCATTACAAAATCGCAAAAGAAAAAAATAAAACAAATAATGATTAAAAAAGGATTTATTATAAAAATAATCATAAAAAATGCTCAAATTGGGCTCCTCCTGCTCTTATACATGCTCTACACCTTTTTACAAATGATCTTTGTAATTTGTAATTGTAATTTTTTGCAGATATGACTCTAGCTGCTTCGGCGACGCGAAGTCTAAGTTCTTCTACGGAGTTAATGGGTTTCTTGTATACCTGCTCCTTTAAACAGCCCCAATAAAAAAAATCCAGAGGATTTAGGTCTGGAGACCGTGGTGGCCACAATATCGGCCCCAATCGGCCGATCCATCTGTTCGGATAGGCATCGTTTAGGTAATTCCTTACTTGCACGGCGTAATGTGCCGGACAACCGTCGTTCTGGAGCCACATTCTTTGCCGGATGGCTAGTGGCTCATCTTGTAATAATATCGGCAACTGGTTTCGAAGAAATTGTAAATAATTGTTGCCATTAAGGTTGCCCGGCAATTCAAAAGGGCCTATAATTTTTCCATTTAATATGCCCGTCCAGTAATTTATTTTAAATTGATACTGGGAGTTATCTTCTCTCATCAAATGTGGATTTGTCAATTGCCAACTGTGCAAGTTATGTAGGTTTAGATACCCATCCCTTTTACATGTAGATTCATCGCTCCATAAAATTTTTTTGAAAAAATCTTGATCTTCTTGAATTCGTGTTAACATTTCATTGCAGAAAATAATCCGTGCTTGATAGTCTCGTTGTTGTAGTGTTTGTACACGTGTCACGTGATAAGGATGCATTTTAAATTTTTTCACAATACGATGTGCTGCAGATTTTGATATTCCCGTACGGCGTTCGATATCTGGCATCGAAATACTGGGATCTTCTTCCACCATGTCAAGGACAATTTCTTCAGTAACAGGATTGTGGGGTCGCCCTCTGCTTCTGTGGCCACCGACGCCAGCACCAGGTATTGGTGGTACAAACATGCCAACATGCATGTTGGCATACTCTTGGTGTGTATACATTCTGTGTCTGTGTGCACACAATGCACAAATCGGGAGTCCAGTAGAATGCCGAGTCGTCGCAGTTATCACCAAACAAACAAAATCCAATCAAAATGCACAAATCGGGAGTCCAGTAAAATGCCAAATAGAATTTTGTCACCGAGATCAGAAATACAAGAGCACATGCGATGTCGAGAACGTCGAAATACGCACTAAAATTAAATTAGTTTTAACTACGGAGGCAAAACAATAACCAAATACGAATCCTGAAGGAGATTTGTTGATCCTTTCACTCGCATTATTCCCAAGAACAGTTTGTCTCGCTCACACAGCTTAGAATTCAATTGAATGAGCCCAGCAGGTAGTAAAGTCTAATTATGGGATCGACAGCTCTACTTAACTGATAAAAACTAAAAAAAATATCAGCAAATATTTTTTGCAATTTTGTAATGAAACGCCTACTTTTACACATTAGTAGCTATAGCTCAGTAATTTTATTATTAAAGTAGATAGTATGCTACTGTTTTGGAATCCTTATGATGTAGGCAACTTTTTTATGTGGTTGGCTAAAACAACTCCAGTACATTTTTTTTACACCACAGGTGCTCAAACTTAGCAGTAAAATAAATTTCAGAAATAAAATTTATGTTTAGGGACTCCTAGTTAATTACTACCCTAAGTAGTTGAGTTTTTTAAAGGTAATTTAGGAATACCAACATTTAGGGAACACGTTAAAAGAAAAAAATCCGGACTAGGCCTCATATACCGGACGTGATGGCCACAAATGTGAAGAAAACCGGGATATTTCAAAATTTTTCAAAAAATGTCGTAGACCGCGGACCCTTGGGAAAAATTTTTTTTTTTTTGGGGTTTGGGGCCCCACCCCCTCCCCCGCACACGCACGTGCAGGATTATCCACCATTTCTGGGAAACCCTGTATATAGAGGTACCTACTCGAATATTTTATTTACATTAGACATATAGTCAGGGATCCGTAGTACATGGAAATCAAGTGATTACTAACAAGCTAATTTTTGGTGAGTAGCTTCGTTTCGATGAGACGTCCAAAGATATCCTATACCCAACTCTCGATTGTGGTAGCTAACAGAGATATCAAGGATTAAAAAAATCTAGGATGTAAATTTGGGATAACGGACCACGAAATTTGTAGGACAATATGTTATATCTCAAGATAATTATCTAAATTATATAAAAACATGTTTGTCCTACAAAACCTATGGTTTGATCAAAGAGTCCGCCATTTCGAAAATGTATCGAAAACGAGGTCAATTTAAATGATTACTATGATTACTAACCAGCTGATTTTTTGTTGTATACTTAATTCATATATATAAAATCTAACGGACATATTGTCCGACAAATTTCGTGGTCCGTTATCCCGGTTTTACATCCTTGATTTTTTTAATCCTTGATATCTCTGTTAGCTACCACAATCGAGATTTGGGTATAGGATATTTTTAGTCGTCTCATCGAAACGAAGCTACTCACCAAAAATTAGCTTGTTAGTAATCACTTGATTTCCATGTACTACGGATCCCGGCCTAATAGTCGTTCCTGATATAATGCCGACTTCATACACTTGTCAATGTGAATATAAATATTAGTACAATTCATAAAATAAGATCGTAATACGTTCTGACTACATCTTGATTAGCGTTCATATGCAAACATTACCAAAAATCAAGTACCTATCCAGCACAGACCGATGCAAAGATCTACAGATTTTCCTTAAAAACGGCGCGTTTGAGGAAAATTTGTAGAGTTCATAAATAAACAACGTATTGCTTCTGGGTATGTTCCTATACAATATAATATTGGTTAAGGGACTTTGAAAGATTCGCTTGCGTTTTTACACCACCAACATAATCTTCTAATTATTAGAAGACCTCAATTGCTCTGGAAGCATCTAAATCGCCCAGCTGTTCTTGAGTTATAGCAATACAACTTTTCATTGTAACTATAACTCAAGAACGTCTGGGCCGATTTAGGTGCTTTTGGTTTTAAAATAGGTGTACTAAAAACCATGTATCGAAAACATTTTATTTATTTACTACATAATCGAGGTAGGCGAACATATCTATACAGATGAGACCGCAGGTTGTTCCCCTAACCGTTAGGGGAACAACCTGCGGTCTAATAAAAGCGAAAACTAGGGAATATCGATAATTACAAGTATGTTTATTCAAAAAATAACGCTGCGGAATAATTTTACTCATACGTTAGGCCCTAACGTTAAATTATTTTAACGTATGAGTTAAATTATTTCGCAGCGTTATTTTAAATATTCTTGTAATTATCGGTATTCCCTAGTTTTCCGCATGATGTCAGCAAACGTATCAACACAATGTAACATTATCTGTTGGTAGGTACTCATAATAATGGCAGCTCAAGGCCATGGTCGCAATAAATATTCATAGGTAATTCTGCAATATGTATGGAACGATTTAAAAGAAGTAAAAATTTGATTTGACTTTGAAGAAAATGTAAAGGAAATAACTACTGGTCAAATTAGCCACAAAAATAGGGGCAAGGTTACATTAATTCGCACCTCGCTGAATGCTGCCCTCTATCTCGAAAACGGTTCTCCGTATGACAAATTTTTTAAAAGAAAATTAGTAGAAATTTGTGTTCTGCAATATTGATAAAAACACAAGTAGCAAAACCCCCTAGGAAATTAGATATTTACAAAAAACTGATTTTTATAACATTTGACCTTGAATAACTTTTTTTGGTCACCTGGGATTCATGTGGATTTTCGAAAAATAGGGTTCCCAACATTTATGCCGATTTTCAGCGAGGTCCAAATTAATGTTACCTTGAATGTCTATTAAGATTTTTAGGATTTGTCATTTATTTCCATAAAATCCTAGAGATCACTTGGACAAGTCAATAAATACAATACCTACATTATTTTGGCTGTAGCTAAGCTAAGGGTGAAGTACACGCGTGCTGAAACCATGTTATATCCGCTTCCAGAGCAATCGAGGAGCTTGGCGGGCTGGAGCTGGAGAGCGACTACCCTTACGAAGGTGAAGACGACAAGTGCTCCTTCAACAAGACCATGTCCAGGGTCAGGATCTCCGGCGCCGTCAACATCACCAGCAACGAGACAGGCATGGCGCAGTGGCTGCTCAAGAACGGACCCATCTCTATCGGTGAGTCATATGGCACTACCCTTACGAAGGTGAAGACGACAAGTGCTCCTTCAACAAGACCATGTCCAGGGTCAGGATCTCCGGCGCCGTCAACATCACCAGCAACGAGACAGGCATGGCGCAGTGGCTGCTCAAGAACGGACCCATCTCTATCGGTGAGTCATATGGCACTACCCTTACGAAGGTGAAGACGACAAGTGCTCCTTCAACAAGACCATGTCCAGGGTCAGGATCTCCGGCGCCGTCAACATCACCAGCAACGAGACAGGCATGGCGCAGTGGCTGCTCAAGAACGGACCCATCTCTATCGGTGAGTCATATGGCACTACCCTTACGAAGGTGAAGACGACAAGTGCTCCTTCAACAAGACCATGTCCAGGGTCAGGATCTCCGGCGCCGTCAACATCACCAGCAACGAGACAGGCATGGCGCAGTGGCTGCTCAAGAACGGACCCATCTCTATCGGTGAGTCATATGGCACTACCCTTACGAAGGTGAAGACGACAAGTGCTCCTTCAACAAGACCATGTCCAGGGTCAGGATCTCCGGCGCCGTCAACATCACCAGCAACGAGACAGGCATGGCGCAGTGGCTGCTCAAGAACGGACCCATCTCTATCGGTGAGTCATATGGCACTACCCTTACGAAGGTGAAGACGACAAGTGCTCCTTCAACAAGACCATGTCCAGGGTCAGGATCTCCGGCGCCGTCAACATCACCAGCAACGAGACAGGCATGGCGCAGTGGCTGCTCAAGAACGGACCCATCTCTATCGGTGAGTCATATGGCACTACCCTTACGAAGGTGAAGACGACAAGTGCTCCTTCAACAAGACCATGTCCAGGGTCAGGATCTCCGGCGCCGTCAACATCACCAGCAACGAGACAGGCATGGCGCAGTGGCTGCTCAAGAACGGACCCATCTCTATCGGTGAGTCATATGGCACTACCCTTACGAAGGTGAAGACGACAAGTGCTCCTTCAACAAGACCATGTCCAGGGTCAATAAGATAACCATGAAGGCGTCTTTACTAAGGAATATACCTATTAGAAGACGCAATTGCATAATAAGCATTGGTACATAACATTGTGTGATCTGAACTAATTTGCTTACATTTCAAGACAAAAACCAGATAAATTGTCCCGGCCGTTTCAGTATTTTAGCGAGACTAACGAAGAATAAGAATAAGTTAAACTTGTCTGTTGTTAGGTATAAACGCGAACGCCATGCAGTTCTACATGGGCGGCGTGTCGCACCCGTGGAAGATGCTCTGCAGCCCCAAGAACTTGGACCACGGCGTGCTCGTCGTGGGATTCGGCATCAAAGGTAATCATTATCATCATCCATATTTATTAAAAAAATATACATATAAGTATGTATATTACATGAAAATACCACGTTTTTCAAAGTGCGTCTGTGCACGTGCGGTAAAGAAAATTGTAAGAAAACCGGCATGTACTAAGAACTTTGAAAGGTTTGAAGATTATGTGACATTTACTAAATACCACTTGGCCAGCGTGGTGAATGGGCCTAATCTCTCTCGTCAATAGAGCAGTCCCAGTTATTTATTTATTTATTTGTATGATTGTGTGTATTTATTTTAACTTTTTACTGAAATTAGTATAAAACTTGATATAAAAACTGTCGTGTAAATTCATATTGAGATAAACGGGCAATATACGAACCTTACATAAACAATAACAAAATTCAACGTAAACAAGGTTCGTGTACTGCCCGCTTATCTCAATTTGAATTTATCTCAATAAAAATAAATTGATAAATAAATCATTTATTTTCACAACACTTACAAATTTTTAACTTAATGATTAGTACATATTTGTTTGACTTATCTGCAGTAAGTGTGAGACTGGTGCCTGCGATGGTATAAAACCGCGAATATTTATTGATTTAACAAAATCCACAGTTAACTTACTTATTTATTTATATGAATAAAACTTGATGTTGTAAATTTGCAGAGTACCCGCTGTTCAACAAGCGCCTCCCGTACTGGATCGTGAAGAACTCCTGGGGACCCGAGTGGGGCGAGAGCGGCTACTACCGCGTGTTCCGCGGAGACGGCACCTGCGGACTCAACATGATGGCCAGTAGTGCCGTCATATAGAACCACCACCAGTCACCTACAGCATATATAACCAGCGCAGATAGAAAATTGATTTGAAAATGGCGGCGGGTACGTATGGTACGATTGGCAAAATTGGATAAAAGTATAGACAGCGATAGAGAGTGAGCGAGCACGCATGCGAGCGGAGGCCATTTATAAATCAATTCTTTAAGTGCGCGGATTATACATAGACATACATTTATTTACTACCAAACACACACATAAAGGAACAGTACACAGTAATATACTATACATATACACAACAAAACATTTTATAACAACGGGAATTACTCATGTATTAACTAAGTGTAAACTCGACGTTTCGACCACGACAAGAGCAGTCTTTTTCACGAGGAGTGAGCGTCCCGCTGTGCTCCGTCTCCGCTCTCTCTGCTTGCGCGCGCGGTTGTCACTCACTAATTGAAAGTGAACAATAAAACATGTAGAAATAATAATTAAAATAATGTATAGGGAGAATGTGTGCTACAGCAATAGGCTTCCAGCATTGTGTTCACTAGGTTGCCAGTGAACGCTGATATTCTGCCGCGTACTCTTATAAAATATGTGAGTATATACAACTAGTATGTTCCGCTAGAAGGTTTACCAACATAACATAATATAGGTACGTTATTATGTTATGGTGAAATATTATAATTAGATACTTAATTAATGATCGTATAATTATCCACCAATCAGCGCTTCTTCATTTCGTGTCATTAGGCGGTGATTGATCAAGCGCATCCAACAAAACTAATAGAAATTAGTACTTAGAACTACTTACAACATAACACAATCTTTGTCACAATTCCAGCAATATTTACGTTTAAATACCAAAAGCTTAGCATAATAAAATACTCAAGTTCCAGTTTAAATATATTTACCCTATCTAAGTAACTCTATTGTCAATATAAATGATAAAGTCAAACGAATGATAAATGTAAAGCAATTAAATAAATTTTGTAGACCATATGCATAATTATACACTATGAAGGCAATTTTAATAGTAATTATTCTATATTTGCACAACGAATTTCTGTAAATGAAACAAATTGTATTATTTTATGACATTGTATTCGTAAGTAAATATTACCCGGTATGATTATCTGTGACTATCTTACTAATTATAAAACCATGACAAATCTAGAGTGAAATCAATTTAAAAGCTATGTTTTATTTTATACAACTTATTATTGAAAAATATTTTTTTTCTAATTACTTTAAACTGTATAAAATCCTTCAGTCTAGTCGATTCTGAACTACAGTCATAATAAATATTTACATTAAATAATAAATATTATGTACACCTTTAGAATTTTGTTCGTTATTGATTTTATTATGTTTATACCCGGTATTTTAGATATTTCTATTAAGGACACTTATATCTCTTCTGAAATGAATGTGCCTTGAGATCTGAAATGAATCTCTCTTCTCCATCTTTCTACTCTAACATTTATTTTATATTATAAGATACATTTTATTGAATTACTAGCTGCCCCCGCGAACTTCGTCTCGCCATATACTTTTATTTGCAACTATCTCCATACTAAATTTCATCCAAATCGAATTTTCCCGCGTAAGCATATAGTTTCCGCGTAAGCATTTAATTTTCCGCCGTAAAAAGTCTCTCGCCATATACTTTTATTTGCAACTACCTCCATACTAAATTTCTCAAAATCGAATTTTCCGCCGTAAAAAGTCTCTCGCCATATACTTTTATTTGCAACTACCTCCATACTAAATTTCTCAAAATCGAATTTTCCCGCGGCGGAAGCTTTTAATTTTCCGCGGTAAAAAGTCTCTCGTTATATACTTTTACTATCATAAAAGTGAATCAATCTTTCAATCAAACGAACCTACTTTCGTTTAAAGACTTTATTTTAGTAGGTACTGACTGAGTGCCCGTACCAAAGCATGATGCCTTACCGAAAGGGCTGGTTTATTTCGGTACTTACATTTTTAAACTCTGATATCTTTCGAATGGAATGTCCGAATTGAATAATTTAAAAAGTTTTATAGAGATATTGAAATATTCGTAATTAACATGTAATTTATTTTGATTATGTTTTATTTGAAAATACAAATATAGAGCTTTTCCTAGCGGCGGCATTAAAATTAATTATATTGAAAATTAAAACACTTATTGTGACATAACTATAATAGTTAGATATATGCTGTCGCGACATTTTTTGTAGATATAAATGTGTTCTACAAAATTGTAGTACATTGTAAATTTCTAAAATGAATACTTTTCGCAGCGCATGCGATATAAGGATTTTTTTTTACATCTTGGGTTACATATTTGGGTTTTCCGTACGGATCCCTAACTTTTTTTTAAATGTAATATAGCCTATAACCTTCCTCGATAAATGGACTATCCAACACTGAAATAATTTTTTAAATCGGACCAGCGGTTCCTGAGATTAGCGCGTTCAAACAAACAAACAAACAAACAATCAAACTCTTCCGCTTTATAATATTAGTATAGATTTTTGTACTTATGCTAGCTTTATTGGATAATTTTATTCACTAGTGTTTTTTATAAACAACTTCTTTCTATTATATACAATTATAAATTATCAAAATCAATCAATAATTTGTTAGGAACTGTGTGTTATATGAAAAATTCGGTAATAACTTAGGTACGTAAACTATAACTTCCTGTTTTCTATCAAGAGAAAACCTTCAGGGTAAGCTACTTTGGTTCTTAATAAGTTTTTGATTGATTTTGATAATATACATTTTACGAGTAATACATTATTCAGTCATACATTTTTGACTAACTACTCATTCTTATTAACATGCCCTATATCAAACTAATTTAATTTAAGATTATATCGATAAACATTTAAACTTAAATATACACATATTATATAGACTAAAGCTAACCTACCTTTTGTACCTACCTTATTACATTGAAATTATAGATATTGTAACTGTGGGACGGAACTTAGAGATTAATACTGTTTATATTGTACCAAAATTTGTACCTTTTATATCTGTATTTTTTGGGTAATAAAACTTATTAAATTAAGTACAGTTTTGGTTATTGGTCTCTCCCTGAGTATGCATACTCACTCTCTCTTTCCCTCTCCCTCCGTCATACTCACTCTCTTTCCCTCCCTCACTAGTATAAAATCTGTTTAGGGAGAAAAGTAAAATGTGTTCCTTACACGAATCATTGTGGACTTATGGATGATGACATGATGCTTCGCTAAACACATTTTCCCTTTACCAGTGTTGCTGAAAGCTCTAGAGACCCATATGGTGCCGGGCTAAGATTCGCCTTATCATAACTGATAAGACTTGGTTGTTCCGATAAGTTGACTTTCTGAAGAAGTAGGTACGTATGAGAAATTTTCTGTAATTGCGTTAGGCTTCCAACAAGACGTACCTACAACAGATTGTTTAGTTAAAGTTGCAGTTGCATAATGGATACAGCTTCTTCCAACACAATACTGGCAAATATTAATAAGTATGAGAAGTGCCGTGGTGACAGATGATAGCAAAACCTAAGCTACCTATTAAACAATAACAAAGAATAGACCTTGAGCGAGTCAGTGCTCCCTGAGGTTAGATATTTTCTGGAAGAATCTAAATAAACGGAGATACAATAGGTATACTTTGTCAACAAAATATCAACTTATATGATCCCCGCTCATATACAAGATACGCATCGGTTTTTATTATGGAATCCACACGGATAACATTTATAGATCTTTACAAATTTTACACGCCTGTGCGTCATCTATACTAATATTATAAAGAGGAAAGATTTGTTTGTTTGGAAACTACTGGACCGATTTCAAAAATTCTTTCACCTTTGGAAAGCTACATTATCTCCGAGTAACATAGGCTATATTATAGCAAAGAAAATTGCGGGAAAGTGTAAAACGCGGGCGAAGCCGCAGGGCGGAAAGCTAGTATGCGATAATAGTGTTAAAATCCTGAAGTAGGTACCTACTGTGACGAAATTTCAAAGTAACTAGTGTAGCACATCATTCGAGAGCTAGAAATATAAATTAAATAAATTATAAATTCATTATGTAGGTACACAAGAAGAAAAAACATTATTCGATTTGGTAAAACCGTTGATGCGTCGAGATTTCAATGCGCTTCGTCTCCCTTTGGGTTGATGCTCACAGGTTTCTGTAAACCAGGGCGCTCAACTAGGACACCGAATGCACTGAACTAGGTTACTAGAGTACGTCGCAACTACCTATGTGACACAATTCCAGGTTTTGCACACGGGATTGTATTTACCGCGGCTCCTTGGGTTTATTTGGACCTAGACTGACATACGATTTAGCTTGCTAGGTAGCATCAGGTAACGGGTTCAATTAGGTTGAGACCGATGATTTATTTTTGCTCCTTACATAACATGGTTGCGTGTGGTGCCGTTCTAAAATCACAAGTACCTAACACATCTCATGTTCATATGTGTGTGGAAGTCTAAGGCAGTCTAAGCTATCTACATATCTAAGCTGACCAACACCTTAATCTTTAACTATCCTAGATTTTTTTAATATGGTGGAAACAATATGACGCATAATGGATACATGACGCATGATGGATGGATGATGTGACGACCTCTGTGGCGCAGCGGGCGAAGGTCCGCCTGCGACGCAAGAGGTTGCGGGTTCGATTCCCGCCTCGGAACAACTATTTGTATGATCTGCAAATATTTGTTTCGGGTGTCTGGGTGTTATTGTATGTATAATAAAAAATATCTATCTATGTATGTATATTATATTAAGTATATCAGAAATCTAGCACCCGTAACACAAGCTTTGAGCTTACCACGGGGCTAGATGTCGTTGTGTATAATTGTCCAGCAATATTTATATTTATTTATTATTAATATAAGATCATGAAAATGAATAATGCTTTGTAATCTATACAGAAAGTCTTTAAAGTTTCATGTTTATAGGTATCTAGCTAGGTAGGTCTTAAGTAGGTATAGCATCAGTGCAGTGTCCGATCTGTATTCATAACGAAGCTCTCGTATTCCGATAGTTTGCTGGGAATTGATCGCTGAATTTGTAATGAACTTGGTTTTCGATTCAGCACTCAGTCAGCTTCCAATCTTGACAAATAACGATGACCGTAATGTTTGTCGTCGCATGTTAGGTACCTACCTAATTACAAAATGAAATGTAGAATCCTTTCTACAATAAAATACTTTATAGTAAATTATAGTAGGTACTTATAAGTTTTTTCATAAGGAAAAAACAAAAATAGGTAGGTACTTACATTACAAATAAGCAACATACATAAAACTATTTCACTTTCAAAATTTTCGTGAGTTATACTATTCACTATTTATTCGAAACGTCGAGAGTTGTTTAACTCCTGTGTAAAAATACGTGAGTAATTCCCGTTTTTAAAATGAAAAGTAGGTAGGTAAGTACTTATATTACAAATAAACAACATAGGTACATAAAACTGTTACAATGGGCGGCTTTATTGCCAAGAGCGATTTCTGCCAGGCAACTTGCGCTAGCTTATCCGCGGTCTCCGGTAGAGAACATCCCAGCTTTGGAAATTCTAAGCTACCTAATTCATTGAAAGCTCTTTACATCATGACCAAATCATGACTGATTTCACCAAGAAATACTTTAGCTTTTAAACTTTTTTGAAGAGAGCCGACTTATTGTCTTCTCGCCCATTGTTGTCAAGTTCAACGCCTTTGCATTTTAACCTGAGATTATAACTTGGTAAAATGCTGACCTCTAGTGATAACCCTGTACACTGACCAATTTCAAAACAAGTACCTACTCTGAAAAATCCCCACAGAGATGCGCCTATAACGTTATGCAAGCTACCAAACAAAGGGCCCAATCAGCCAGCGTTCTGGGAAATTGGTTAAAGTAATGAGGTCAGCTTGATAGCCAGGCCCGGCTATCGGCCGCCGCCACTGGACCGTGTAATTGAAAAGTGCAGGCCGCAATCATATGCCCCAGATACTAGGCTTGGTTCGAGGCTGGAAAGCTTAGGGCTTAGGGGCTGGATATTTATCTTAATCATTTTCAGAACACCATAGCAGGTACCTACATATTCTAATGCTAAACCTTGATTGAAACCGGTATTTAGTAAATTGACGGTAGGTATGTTACCTGTTAAGTTATGTCTTATGTAAATAAGTAAATAATGTTGTTGATGATTTGTGAAAATTACTGAATAAATTAAAATAAGATTATAGCCCTGTTCGGGTTCATAATTCATGCGTAATGCGTATCTATGACTTTAAATAATAGATTTATTTTACTGTCTATGTACGAGTACATAATGTCAAATAGGTATGCATGTCATTACAAATCACAACAAAAACTTCGACTTTCTTCAAATAAAATACAAGTGTTCTTACAAATATTACTCTTACATCCACGCTTTCATAAGGTTCGGCTACTTTGTAGAGCTTCGTAGCCTTGGAATACAACGTTTATACAGCTTCGTTTGTTTACAGTTGTACACAGGAAAATATAAATTTACGTATTCTTGCTTAGCACCTTAAGAACCTTCATAACGATAATTAAATATATTTTACTTGAAGTTATAAAATGTCGTTATCGCCAAGTACAAATACAAATTCTACTCACAACAAAAATATTCAAAGTGATAACTCCGAAAACCGTGAAACTGATTCCTCAACCTCATATGAAGTGTTTAGAAATAACACAACGGCTGTGGAGGTTGTCGTAAAAGATGTCTTCAAAGGCAGGAAAATCGACCAAAACGATTCAAAATACTACAAACTACAGTCAGAAATAGCAAGAATGACGACTGAATTGCAAAACGCCAACAGATCTTTGATGAAAACAAAAAAAAGCTTTCGTGAAATTGTTCATGTTATGAAACAGCAACTCGAAACCATTTCAGAGAAAGAATTGGAAACACAAGCGCAGAATATTTCTTTGAAACTAGAAAACGAAAAGCTCAAAATATGTCTAAGCTCGAAAACTAAATTGCTGTGTAGAATGAAGAAAGAGTTATCGACGATGAAACGAGTTCTTAAATTCGCGATTAAAAATGTATGTAATCCTCCTGATGCGATTGAAAACACAGTTGATTCTGACCCAGATTATGAAGACTTTCAGACGGATTTGAAGAAAAACGTTCGATCTAACTTTTGGGCCAAAGAGCACGACTTCAGTGACACGTTTGATACTGTATAGATTGAAGTGAGTATATTTTAACATGTAACTTAATTTATAAGACTGGTTTTCGATAGACTTTTCTAAAAATATAGCATTGATAATAAAATATTCTAGTTTTTAATTCATCTTGCACTATAATAGGATAGGTATTATCGTGGGTAATAAATAGGTTTGAAAAGTAAAATCATATAATTTGAGGAATGCAGCTACAATATTTCGTTAATATATTCTATATATACATTATATAATTGGGTACCGTTTTAAGAGCGAGTGTTAGACGTAACGAAACGAAACCATACCACAATATTCTAAAATCGAAATCCTACATTGATACAATAATCTGCTTTAAAAGTTCTACATTATTTCTTCCATATTTAAACTATCGATCCCAGCCAAAGAGGTCCTCAATAAATAGGTTATAACCCAGTTGAGTCAGGAGAGGTGAGAGACCAGACGGGCTGTCTAAGGCGGCAATCAATCGGTGCAGGGCGGGCGGTTGCAGCGCGCCGTCGCCAGCCGCCCAGCGACAGTCGCGAAGACCATAGACCACAGGACTGAAATTTTACTATAATATAAATATACATATTGCTGTTTTTTAATTCACAATGCAACATCTAGCAACTTGGTAAGCTCAATATTTACTTGTATTACGGGTACTAGATATCGGATATACTTAATAGAATATACATAATGTAGGTACCTATGATAGATTTTTTTATTTAAGTATACCTAAAACACTTTTTTTGAGAAATAATGCAGTAGGTATAGATGATCTTATCTTAAAATGAACTCCCCTCCACAAAACCGTGATAATTTCAACGTGTGAGAGGAAATACGTATTGCATCAGTATACTTGTGTGCGTGCTACAACTTTACTGTAAACATGGACTCATCCGCGCACTGCGTTGTCAATAAGTTGTGCGACCAATCCCGTGTAGGCATTTGTATGGCGGGGAGCGCGCTCTTTGTTTGAGTGACACGTCCGTTCAGTCGCGCGTTCGGCTCATTAATGCCGAAGTTGGCCGACAGATCCAGCCTTTCTCTCATAGTGACACCGTGAAGGCTAGACATTTGGCGTTCGTCGACATCGTTAGTAAAAAAGTACAAAATGTATGGATTTGACATAAACCTATTATCATTATGGTCTAAGCTATTGCCACATGTCTATGGGGCCCGTTTGTTTATACGTCATTGAACATCCAATGACAAAGATCAATTTATGTGTGTTGTATCTATACACCTTTTTGCATGTACGTGTAACCGCGGTGGAGGGGCGTTCAGTTTAAAAATGGTTTTACTATACTTATGTATATAGTAACAGACTTTCTAAGTCACGAATTGACAGAAAATCAAAAGATTAATGCCATTAATCGTTGTTATTTTTTTTATAAGTTTGTGAGACTAAATAAATGTTTATACCATAATCTAACACGATGACAAAAATTACGATGTTAAATTTCACGCAAACGCTTAGCGGCGAGATGTAGTCACTATAACTTTAGTGTCCAGTCATCACACCTCCGACCCTCAGAACCAGGTCGTGCCGTGACCCGGTCATGCGGCGCCCGGGTCACCCGGATCCCACGCCCGCTATCACATCTTATCACCGCTTTCAGCCCGAGTGCATAACATGCATGCTCTAGTTGCTTAATGTCTTAGCCACACATTTCAGCCTAGATTTTATTTATGAAGGTGAGTTTGTGAGTGACTGATAGACTAGGTGTCTTACGTTATTTTTTTTAGGCTACGAGTATGTTAAGGTTAATTGAGGAAAGGTCAACGGTAAAATGTAGTCTTAGGTGCTGTTACATATACAAATATGATTAGCAGTTCGTAAAACTGAAGAAGATTTTGGTCTTCAAATATTTGCAGTAGGTAGTTTAAAAGACTAGAAAACAAAAAAAAAGTATAAAAATATTATAGAAAGCGGGCGAAACCGAAGGCGGGTAATCTAGTATCTACAGGATAATAATTATATTATGTTATACCACTAAATATACCTATGTCTAATTATATAAGGTGTTTATTGTTATTTGCGAACGAAATTTTTAACATATTTTTATGGAAACTCCAGGAAAACAAGTTACCTAGAAACTCCTATCCTACTTATTGGAAGATGGAATCGCATGTCCTCATTCGTAAAGAGGTCAAACTATGGAGGACCTACTCGGGTCCACTTTCGATAAACTACCTTTCAATGATATTTTATGTTCGATTCGTACGAAAGTTAGTTACAGTCTGTGGTCCAGCAATAATATATCTTTTGTTGTAAAAATGTTTCGAAAAACGATATATACGTACCGGATTTTCCTTTTGCTTTAAGATCTCTTAGAGAAACTAAGTATGAAGTAGTCGCTCAGAAGATGACCAGTTACGTGACCGACGCTCATATGTTTTAGCTGGACTATTGTAAAGGTGAAGTATTTGATTGTTTAGTTCAATGCCCTAATTCTCATCAAGACAGAAGAGGACTGATTTCAAAATGCGTTAAAAACGTTTATGCGTTAGGTAGTCCTTTTTTAAAGAAGGTTATAAGCTAATTTATATTGCAGAAATACCTATACGTAAAACGCACCCAAGCCAATGTGTTCCACGAGGCTAGAGTTGGATAACATACCCAAGTAAGTGTCAATTTGAAAAAAAGCATTAGTTTAACAACACTAAAGTGTAGTGTAGTAGGTAATACAACTCCGCATATCGCATCCTTTTGGTTTAACACTCAATGAAAGAGGTATCTTGACCCACGATTTAGGTCATTTGTTCGTGATCTTACTGAATGTAATAAAAGTCGCAAACCGAAACGTCCTGTTTTCTTTGCTTGATTTCTGAAGGAAGCGTAAACAGGCTATAACTTACTTTGGCCTACTAGTAGTGCCGCTTTTCCTATAAACATGTTTTATGTCCGTCTCTCTATATCCATTCAGCAGTAATAGATAGTGAAAAACACTTAATTAATATTTTTCATAGTGCATAACAACACTAGACGAGACGAGATTTCATATGAAAATATAACTATATATATTATAAAATGGAAAAAGTGGAAAACGACAAGTCAAATACCTACTTTAACTCTCGTCAATAGGAAAACAAATCTAGGTCTCAAATCTTATACGAGTATGTAGGTTAGGTATAGTCTAATAAATATAATAAAAGTTAACAGTAAATATTGAGCTATTTTACAAATTGCTTCTATAGATTTTCTTAATTGGCAACGGAAAGTTTTCCAAAATTCTACCAAAACCACAAACTTCTGAAGTCCTCACAGAAACAGGCGAGAGAATTTAGTAATCACATTGTTTCGACTCAATAACTAATTCGACAGCAAATGGCAACAAAACTTGAATACCTAAAATACTTACCGGTCATTCATATAAACGTGAATAAAAAACAATAAATAAATATTGCTGGACAACTTACACAGCAATAACTAGTCCCGTAGTAAGCTGGAAGCTTGTGTTACGGGTACTATATAATCCGATACAATTTATAGAATATACATATGTTTTATTATACATAGAACACTCAGACACCCGGAACAAATATCAGGAGATCATACAACTTTTTGTTTCGAGAAGGGAATTGAATCCGCAACCTTCTACCTTGTAGGCAGACTTTCGGCCGCTGCGCCACAAAGGTCGTCAAAGTTCTCAAAGATATCCGAAAAGTAAACCGAACACGCTCTACATTCGTAAGCAACATTCAAAGTTACCAACGTCTAAAGGAAAATTCTATCTCAGACGTACTCGTACATCGAAATGCAATAAGGTGCTTCGCTGCATTTTTCATCAGCTCATTCGGAGCATCAACATTCAGAAGGAACCACTGATGAAGTCTCAACTCGCTTCGTCCCGATTACGGCCGAGTCGAGCCGAGATGTCCCGACCGAAGCCAGGCCGACTTCAGTCTTTATACGCCTTTCATCGCTACCGCGCGCTTTCCACTCTCACGCAAAATATTGTGAACTTTTTTTTACCAGATTCCAACAAATAGTGCTGTTATTTTATAAAGTACAGTTATATTTTGCAGTGTTTTGCGAATATGTGCTTTGGATACTGTGGACTGTAGGCCGGTGCAGGTTGGTATTGTAGGATCAAGCGCAGCACTTTTCATGAATGACCGAAATCCGATGCAATGGTTTGGCTACGAGATGTGATGCCGACGACCTCTGCAGCGGACAGCTGAATAATACATTTGGCACACAGTGTTGGGTTTGATTCACGCCGTGGGACAAATGTTGTCGTAAAAATAGATATTCCAGTTTCTTTAAACATACAATACAATTTTTTTATTGTTACACTACATTAAAAAAGATACACATAACAATACAGTGAAACAATGGGCGGCCTTATCGCTAAGAGCGATTTCTTCCAGGCAACCATGGCATAAGATAAGTAAAAGCAGTGGCGTAAACATGATCCGTTTAATTTTAAAACATGATTTATAAATAAATAAATGTATGATATGTTTCAGATTTATTTTTCTACCTTGGGCATAGGGTACCTACCAGATACGCTTTGTATCGTTTTTTTGTGAATCATGTAGAGACTGTTATTTACCTGTTATGTTACTATAAATTAAAAATAAAATTTAAATATAATTTGTCGCGGACGGAGTCGCGGGGACAGCTATTATATCATAAGATAAATTAATACAAGCTCATTTGGAATTAATTTTAATGTGGCTAATGCAACGAAACGTATGAAACGAAAAAAGGAGGTTCTGAAGTCGACAGTATATTTTATGTCTATGACCAATGATTTTATATAGTATAGATATGTTACCTTCATGTAATTGCAGTTTGAAATCTGTTCCGCGAATCCAAAACTGACATAAGATGTCAAATGTTTACTAGTTCATAGAGTAACATTTATATTCGTAGAGTGGACACTTGAGTAAATGTAGGTATAGTAATAGGTAAGAAATAAAACACCTTACAAAAGTAAATCATATTTATTGAAATTGAAATAATTAATGATAAATTAGTAAAATACACTTTCTAAATACCTTCAAAAAGATTTAATTTATTTATTTTCTGTCTCTTTAAAAGTTTTTTTAATTCGGGGTTATTTTTATGTGCGGAATGGAGACGAATATTTGTGTATTTATGAATTATGGTTTTAATCAAATATACGCGATGATTAAAAATAGGTACCTGATGTGTTGAATGTTCGATCAGAATTTACATTTACATCGAATTTACATCGCCATCAATATTCGCATCTACACTAACTAATCTATGTCCGCGCCTCAATTATTATAATTATTTGGAAAATAACTAATCTAAGTATCTTTGCATACTCGCATGTGATACGAGATTCCTTGTGTTTTGTTTACTTTAGCATCGTAATTGGTACACTTCCGAAACACACACGATGGCATTTTTAATTTGTTTTAGCAAGGACACAATAACCTACGGCATGTCAAGCTCGTGATTGCGCTGGACGCAGACTGACAACTAAACGTTACAATTGGGTTTTATTTGAGTCTTTACAATGCGCGTGTTTGTAACAAATCTATACTATATAAAATCATTGTCTATGACTAACAAATGATTCGATTTTTATAAATTTTTTTATTTCAAAGCTCGTGCTTCCTATCGTCCCATTTAAATATGGTCTAATTCAGAAGCATCACCTAATTATGTGAAACCATCTAACTGTCTCTACAGTTTGAATTTAGAAATACTTTTTACTTAGGTACTTCAATGCTGCAAATATAGTCCGCCGTACCACAGTCCACTCTCAGCTACGGCGTAGAGTACTACGCCGTAGACGCCTACGCCGTAGCATTATACGAGAAATATTAAAATGCTCAAGGTATTTTCATAATACTAATAATAAATCTGTAAGGGTCGGTCATGGAGTCAGTTAGTTTGGTTTCAGAGATATTAAGTATTAGGCGTATTAGGATATTATTAATATACGACACTGATACTAATTTAACGATTTTTAGATTTTTTTCTGTTTGTATGTATGTTCCGCCATAACTCTCCGATTTTGATGAAATTTGGTATATAAACATTTAAACGTCTGGGACACATGATAGGCTATTTTAATTCTTGGTAAACTTATGTAAAGCCTTGATTAGATTTCTAATATAATAGTAACCAGATGGTATAATAATTATAATGGCTAGAATGCTGGCGGCATTGCCATGTTCAATGGCATGCTAATTCGTTGAACAAAGTAGAACCCAGCATTCTTATCACCTGCGGACTCAATTAGACACTTAGCGAGATCTTTATAAATTACGTAAGAATTATTGTTTACCATAAAATAGATTATTTTGTTTTTTTTTTGTTTCAGGTCTATCACAAGCTGAAATATGTTTTCTTTATGCAGAAGATACAAAGACGAGCACGGTAAGTAATTTGTCAAACACATTTTTTATAGTTTTATCAATCAAAATGTATTTAAATACTTATATTCATTTTATAGTGATTTTATCACTCCGCAAACTAGCACAATATTTATCGATTCTGTGCTAACTACGAGAAGTCATGTTGCTAATATACCTAAGAATAAACACGTATGTCGAGAACTAATCAACGGAACTAATCACTCGCACTTATAACAAATAGTTCACGTGCATTTTGTTAATTAAAATAATAATTAATAATTAATAAGACTCTTGTAACTTGCTTGAGTGGGCGGTTCGCAGAGTGATTTTGCTAGCACTTGTTCCTAGTAGGTATGTGTAAAATATATAAATTTTTAAAGTATGATTTTTAACAATATTTGAACATGAAACGGGAAACATTTTGAATATGCCTTAATGAAAGAAAGGGGTCAAGTGGATAATAATACAAGTACCTAGCTAGTGCTATCAAAAAGTTCGTTTTCTTACAAAACAGAATAAAAAAAATAAGTATTATATTATTTTACGGACATTATAGCTACAACTAATTAAGTAATTGAATAACTGTAAAAGTGGTAAGCGAACCTTCGCGGCACTCTGGCGGCTTAAAAAACACTTTGGAGATTGTCTATTGTTGTCGTATTTCGCATTTTGTGAAATGAGTTTTCTATCGCTTGGTAACGTTGTTTTAGCCCGTCTTCTATACTAAATCTTATTATTTATAATTTAAGGTTCCTTCAAAAGCCTATTTTGCGTAGTTTTACACATAATATTATATTTTATTGGAATATAATATTTTTTTAATTGTATTTTCAGTTTCCATGCTATTAGTTAAATAGGAATTATTTTAATTTGTGAACGAAGAGCCTTGCTATTATGACCATCAAATAACCTAATTGACCAGATTCTTTTAAATGTATATAAAGATATTCTATTAGCAGGATTACATTTGTAGTTCTAGTTAATATTCAGTTGCTCCCTTAAAATTTTACGTACCGTATTTTGTAACTGATTTCAAGCGACTAAGATCAATAGCGATATATTTCCACGCAGCCAAATACTCTATTACCCCAGAGATTAGTGCAGTAGCTAACCTTAGACTGAACCGCCGCCAAGGTTATAGGTGGTTGCCCTATCCTCGCATTAAGGATTTGGGCTCAAAGCTAACTGCCAAGCTGTACGACTCGAATTTTGAATCTACACTTTGTTGAATAAATTATTTACAACTAGCGACTTGCCCTCGCTTCGCCTCGGGTACCTAATAATACTTTCCTCTTAAATCACTCTATAAAAAATTCACACCAATATTCGTTGCGTTGTTATATAGATTGAAACATATGTTGGGACAGACTGACGACAGCGACTTTATTTCATACTATACTAGCTGACGCGCCCGTAGCTTCGCTTCCATTATTCCCATGGTTTCTCATCTCTTAAACCTTCCCTGGGCTACTACAACTATTTTAAAACCAAAAGCACCTGAATCGGCAAAGACGTTCTTGAGTTATTATAACGTAAAGTGACATAATTTTTATATAAGAGATGTAGTGAAGGAATTTTGCACCTTAAGGACTTGTCAGAGAAAACTCGAGTTTAAACTGATACTACATGAAGTATTTATTGCGTCGAGAGAGGGAGAGCTGTAAATTGTGAAATAAGACGAGATCTACCGAGTTTGAAGTACTTAGCAACATTATTTTCTTGCAAGTTTAAAAAAACGGATTTGTTATGGTTTAACAAAAGTCATTTAATAGATATTATAGTTATACTCTGCCATTCTTTACATACATGCTCGTTAAAAAAACACCCCATTGTAATCATGTGGCGTATTATATATGTATAATGTACCTGTTGACTAAAAAAAAATGTGAAACAGCGAAAAGGTTTAATCAATGTTGAAAAAAATTAAATACAAAACAAAAACATTACAAATAGAGACACGTACAATAGGCAGCCTTATCGCTAAAGAGCAATCTTTTCCAGGCACCATCACTTTTGGATGAAAAAAAATGGTATTCAAATAAGACAGCGGGGTCCAAATAAACCATAACTTACATTTTATTCAACTACCTACGCAACAAATTTGATCTCGCCTTATTACCTACTTTCTTTACCATGACAGAAGATATACATATTTCAAAACTAGGGTCTAAGAGCCCCTTTTAGTTTCCATTGACCTTATAATATCACTGAAAGTAGACAAATTACGGTTAAAACTTAGTATACAAAGCAACAGCCCGACATATTTCACTTCTGCTAACGAGAAAATTCACTCCGTTACTAATGACATCAGAAACTTTTTATTTTCGCTGCAAAATGATAAACTAGTTGAGATGAATAATCGTCGAAACGCATTTGAAATAAACTTTGAGTTTTTTTTCGCGTTTATCTTATAAACCATAACGAGTTTGAAGTTGTTTTCCATTATAATATTAGGTATAACTATAATTATGAATACTTAATTGCCGCTAAATTATAGACTAATTTGGATAAAAGATACAAAAGTATGTTATAAGAAAGTACAAAGAAAATTATTATCAAGCTTGAAAAAAAATGCTGATATTTAGTAATCTTGATAAACGCCCCTTTGATTTATGAACGAAGGGCCCTGAGATCATTATAATCAAATTACCTAATCGACCAAATTCTATTTAAGATAATATCAAGGTATTCTATTAGCAGGATTACTCTTGTAGTTACCCACCATTCAGTTACTCCCTAAAACACCTATGTCTTCGAAATGGCCAGTAACAACTCACTTCACCAATCAGCTGTGAGATCGGTGCCTTAGAGCGGCCACAGACCGCCGTTAGATGACTGGTTCATTCAATACGAGCATTATAAGAAGTGAAAATATTTTTATCTTTCAAACATTACACATTATTAATATTTTAAGTGCCCTGTAGCATATTTTTAACGAAGTTAGTTCACTAAAACTGCTTCCGTAATATTTCCCTACATATTATTAGAGAATGTTTAAAAAATATTTCTTATTTTCACTTCGAAAGTTTGTGTTGTTTTTTAACTATTGGTCTTATAAGGCTCTTAGTAAAAAGTAAAAGAAAGGAAGAATCCAGCGGATTAACTCATTAAAGTGGCAATGAGCATGCCCTATAGCACGGAGAACAGATGGTCGACGGGCAATTTTTTTTTTTGAATGCAATTTCCTTAATCAAAGTCTTCCATAGTTTCACAGCTGTCTTCTCCCGACTGTGGCCCAGGTGCTAGAGGGAGGGGGTAGAACTGAGGCAGCCATTCATAAACTAAGCGATCGATATAAAACGACGCTCCCTCCGCGGCACGGGACCCTTGCAGGTTCACAGAATAAAAGTTTATTTCGCCCTTTATTCCCTGGCGTCACTGTATTTGGATAGACGGGTCTTTTGTCATAAACACTTTGCGCGTGTTATTTGTTTCTTGAATGGTCTTTTTATCATCCTTACATAACGTTATCCAAGTTATTTACGTAACAATTGCCAAAAGGAGGGATGTTGAGTGAATTGAAACTTCGTCTCAAATTGTCATTTGCTGAGAACCTCTCTTATGGTAGCTTAGGCTAAGGATGGACAGGACGTACTAAAACTATAAAGGTTTTAGAGTTCCACATTTACCCGGAACCCTAAAAAGCTCAAAGTGAGATTGATAGTAATCTTGGCCTAGGTACCTCTGTAATCCCCAGCAGAGGCTGAACATTAGATGAGATTAGCTAGCCCGGCCCCGACTCTCCTCATTTCGGTCGTCCGTAACAAGCTTATCGAATTTACTAGGTTTTCCTTTCATAATCATTTTGTATGTTTGCAATTGTTTTTGAATTTTTTACCTAAAAAAAGGTGCGTGGTCCCCCCCCCCCCCAACGATCATCTGCTATTTCCGAGCTATATGGCCAGCCCATTTCCACTTCAAAGAGCTAATCCGCTGGGCTATGTCGGTGACCTGCGTTTTTCTACGTATCTCCTCATTTCTGATTCGACTCATTTCGTATCTCCACAATTCTGATTTGACTCAGTTCGGAGTGAATAGTCAAAAATAATCCTTGCATATCCTTAAATCTATATAAAAAATATTCCAACAAGGAAATAACTCCTTTAGCGATACTTCAAGGTGTCAATTCAGCCTGCATTCTGAATACTCAGCAGACACAAGTGGACTTTGTTGGCATAACTCGAAATCTCCAAGTGTTCCCTAAGGGCGCCCACTTCACGAAGGAGGCACAAGTGCTAAACCGGCCCTCAACTCGTTATACCGAAAGTTACGGGAAATACATTTTTTCCAGTTACTTCCTGGTTAATCATCATCATAGAATCCGTATTTACGTCTCACTACTGGGTCTCCCAACAAAATATTGTCAAATCTATCTAATACATAACATAACATTGCCTATTTTAAGAACTTTAATTTATTATCTGTTATACTAGTTTAATCATAATAAATGTGCGTCCGTTGAATTGGTGTAGGTTGCGAAAATACATTAAATACACAGTCATTGTACAAAAACTCTATCCCAGTAAAGATTTATAAATATTATTGTCAGATATCCCATATTAACAATAGTTCATAACTTTTTTGACCAATCGGCCCAGCCTTTCTTGAATTATAATATTACAACGAAAAGTGGCATTGATTTTATATATTACATAAGTGAAATGCAGTTATTGTCTAACCGCCATTTTGGATTACTTACAGCGTGCAGAGTAGGTACACTTAAAATCCACTTACAAAAGTCAGATCCTGTTAAACAACGTCTGGTTAAAAGCATGTATATACTCGTAGTAAGTAAACTTGTGTGTAAACTGAACCTTTGTAAGCTGTCTAGACGGTTTGACGTTAGCTTTTAGTTTCGTTCAGACGAAGATTGGAAACGATAGGAACGTTACCGCAAGCGGAATGCTTTTAGACGTCGGTGTCGTTTGGATTGTAGTCGACGCGATTACTTGGATGGATACAATACATTGAAAGTGCACAGTTTTATACCGGTTATCTTAGACTAACTTATGGGAAACTAAAATTAATATAATCTGTCAGAAACTACACAGACACTTAATAGCAATACATGTACACATCTAAATTATGAACTATTCATATTTATATTATTTAATGAGTATAAGATTATAAAAGATATACAAAGAAAAAAAATACAAACCCGTTTCACGTTCAAAATGTTCTTCTAATCGCTTCGCAACATCAGCGGGAAAACAGTGGAGCGAACTGTAAAGACATAAACCTAATTTAATATAATTTAAAATTATTTATAGATTATAATTTACATAGACGAGTTATAAATGATTTATTTAGTTATACGTTTTCAGACGTGTCCATGTAAATCTTTGTGTTTCTATGGAAATAAAGTAGGTACCTACTTGACTTTGACTTTGAGTAAATCATGACTGTGAGCGTACTCCGCCCAGATCGTGCGATAGCTAGAAGTCTACTTAAGCTATCGGATACCTATTATGAATTTTATCGGTTATCTGAAGGACCAATGGATGCCTTCTAAGCGAGATTTTATGCTCTTTGATAATATTCCTTTTTCAATAAGTCGATTTGCTTGAGAGCATAAAATATTGAAAGAGAAAAAGGTAAGGGTTAAAATGATTGATAATTTATGTTACATGGTTCTTAAATAGAGAGGTTTATTATGAGGGTCATGACATGAATACCTATAGAATTTGAAGTGCAAAGAGTTATTTAACAGCAACTGAGCTGTGTTGGCTAAGTGGAAGCTAACTCAACTTTCATACCAAAGGTCCTGTGTTCAAAACCCGAAGCGCACCTCTGGATTTCCATCTTGAAAAAATTATGTGCGCTTTTTAACACGTGATTTAAACGTGAAGGCAAACATCGTGAGGAAACCGGCTTGTTCTGAGAACCTTGAAAAGTTTGAAGTAGAAAGATGTGTATGTTTGTGTGTAAGATTGTTATGATTAAACTCAAAAACTACTGTGCCAATTCTAATATGAGAATAACATATAGGCTACTTTAGACTGCGGGAAAATTGCGAGAAAGTTTATTAATCGTGGGTAAAGCTGCGAGCGCAAAGCTAGTTTTCAATAAGACTGTATTTTAGTTATGTAAAAAGCGGTTCCATGCAGCCTGCCCATCCAGGCAGATCTGGGCAAACACGAATTAGCATAAAACCAATATCGGCCCCACTGGCCCGGCGACACCTGCCCATTCTATATAAATTACTGCAGGTATAGAATAGAATGGAGTATTGATTTTAGCTGATAGAAGACCTATCAGGTTTGACCCATCCATATTTATTCAGCAAAAGAGCGCGAAATAATGACGTTGACTGGGGAGTATCTTTTTCAAATCTAATGTAAGTATATGTACAACTAAATATAAATAAAATTTACTAATTTATTTCGTGTAGGTTCCACCGCCACAGAAAGACCATATTTTATTTATTTACCAGGCTCTACAAAGAACTTTTTAATAAAATGAAGGTAAAAATGAAGCTTATTAAAAAAGTAAGGTTTTGAATTAAAAAAATTTTTTCTTCCTAAATTACCTACGTAATAGGATACTTACTCAATACCTAGTAACCTATGGCTGCATAGACTAATAACGAATATCTGAACAGCCTCTCACTCAGCTCATTCCGTCGGACGGCTCCTAATACGTCAACAGAGTCCAAAGCCCTTTGTACAAACAAACACAATAGCTCTACTTTATCGAGCATGCCTACAATAAATAAAGTATTTTTGGTTATTTAGTGTCTGCGTGTCCATTTGGATTCGCTCCCAGAAACTGTTTACGATAGCCCATAATCGGTTCTTAGGGAAGTTTGCCCTCATTTAATCTGATCAGCCTTCGTTTGTGCGGAGAAAATACGTATTAGGAGATTTACTACAAAATATAAATAACGACAATGATTCCGAATTGTGTGAGATTTACCATGAGTTGGCCAAAGTTTATATGTTACTCATAAATTAATCATAATCCTTTTTAAATAAATAAAAAAAATAAAATAAAAATAAAATAATATTTATTTCAGTAACAAATTTACAATAATGTGATTCAGTTGTTGAGACCCTCATTTAAGTTTTAAACTTGTGTTAGAGAGTCTCGCTCTTCTATAACAAATGTTACTATACTATGACAAAAATTTATTAATAGTTTATTTTGGTATGTTTAGGTTAGTTAAATTAGATTTAAGTTAGTTTTAGGTTGATTAAAATTTAGAAAAAGTATATAAATCTAATACAAGTACTATCAAACAAAGTTATGCAAGTATATAAAACTAAAATGTATTTTTACTTAAGCTAATGTTAGTTAACGAATGAATTAAACTAAAATATAGTGTACAAAAATGCGGGATTATAATCTTAGGTTCGTCAAGGACACTAGGCTCATGAGAGTCTAGGCAGCGACAGAACCTAGTCAAAATGTATATTAATCTAATTAAAATGTATATAAATCTAATAGAAGTAGGTACTATTAAACAATGGTGTGCAAACATATAAACTAATATGTATTCTAACTTATACTTATGTTCGAATGAATTAAAATCAGAAAATGGTGTACAAAAATACGGGATTATAATCTTAGGTTCATCGAGGACACTAGGCTCATAAGAGTCTAGGCAGCGACAGAACCTAATCAATTATGATTTACTTTTTACTTTTTAACACATTTTTACACATTTTATGACCACGAAAAAGATTTTCTAAATTAGAATTGAATAACAGGCCCCTTTTTACATTTCTACGCAAACCTCATCCAGAATCCGAGATAAAAAACTAAATTTTAAATGTAGTAAACCTTGGATCTAGCCCCACACGTCCTTTAAAACACGACACACGTAATCCACCGACCGGTACTTTATGGCCACGACACCTGACCGCCGACGCTAGCGTGATTTCCTCTGAGGATTCCCAGAATATGATGAGCCGTGAATTTAGTAGCCACAATTACGTGAGCCCGAAAAATACTACAGTAAATACAATATTTTTAGAAACAAGCAGTTTTGTGCGGCTTTGTCTGAATTTTTTTCATTCATTTTAATAAACATAATCTCAGATAATATAATCTCAATTCTCTAACCTATACATGTATTGAAGATGCCCTACGTTCTGGGATCGATACAACATAAGTATTTTACTCTGCGATCATTAAATAATTTAATCAAAGCTGTTGACTAAGTGAGAGTACACTCAACTTTTATTACGAAAGTCCTCAGTGGTGTCTTTAAAACATAAGGGGGCGTTAAAAACATGTACGTTAAGGCCGTGGTGAACGGCGCGGGCATTCTGAACTAAGGCCTGATCTCTCTTCAAGAGCGAAACTCCCTGTGTACCCGCAGTAGTAACGTAAGTAGGGGTTTATGCATGAAGTCATCAAGTAATATTCCCTCGTATTCACCAATTCACGTCAGATCCGTGCTGTAATCAAAGCTCTCATCCATCAGAACCAGTGATTGTGGACGCCCTTTGTTTACGGCCTAAGACAGCACGTCATTGTCTTGGACCCTATTGTTGGGCCCAATTATCATCCCATTATGTAGGGCTGTAGGGCCTGCAAATTAATTTAGTTTAATGGGTGTTATAATATTAAAATGAAGAATTAAAGTACTGACTTACAGGCACAAATACTTCCTTCTACTTAAGTGAGCTGCCAGATTACATACGTCATTGAATATTTACGTGAAGTATATTTTGTATTTTGTAAGCGCCTCACGCCTGCTGATTATACAAATAAGAAGAGATTCGGTTCTATTGGTGAGACCCGTGCAGTATTTAGGACGTTGAATTAAGGTATTGAATTTCCCGCAATAGTAGATATTACCTACCTACTTACTTAGTCACATTCATTAATCAATTAATTCACACCCGAACTGCCGTAACTAAACTAACTTGCTCTAAGTTAGCTGAAGTGAAATTACTGATTTGGCGCGCGATATTAAATTTTAGTTAGTAGGCAGCCACATGTTCAAACTGGCCCCAATGTATGAAAACTTCCGTAGCCCTTTGTAACCACCCAAAGGGTAACCCTTGGCGCGCCACAAATCTTTCAAGTTCACAAAACTTGGGACTTGATTAAACCGATAATCAGGTTTTAACGAAAATGCTTTTAAGTTTCAACTTTATGGTAGTACACCCTAAAAACATGTCAACCAACAAACATGACCCGCCGACAGCTTCCCTTGCGTTGTTTTACGTTATCTACATAAACATAGCTTATAAAATATAGCCTCGTTAAATGTACTATTTTACACTGTAAGAATTTTTCAAATCGGACCAGTGGTTCCTGAGATTAACGCAACTAACAATTTTTTCGTCATTTATTTCCATAAAATCTTAAAGATTACTCGCACAAGTAAGCTTAAGAATCAGGTAATTATAAAGATTATTTTGTTGTTCCAGAACATGGCGGCACACAAATCAAAGGAGGATACATGTTGCGATATAAAAGTAAGTTAAAAGATATTACATAATAATAATAACTTACAATATTTACCACTTACAGTATAATATAATATCCATTAAAAGGTGCAAAAATAAATAAAAGTGAGGAGTTCCTCATAGATATTTCAAGTTTTTTCAGTTAATAAATACCGATCTAATTTATCCGTCCGTATTGTTAGTGGGCGTGTTACGCTGTTTTTGATTATACGCTACTCACGGCCATTTACAGGCCCGCGTATACTTAGCAGGCATTTAGAGTGATAATAAATAAACAAGTGTTTTGTTTTTACTTTCACATAATAACGTTGACCGTACTTGGCCAGCGTGGTGAACTAATGCCGATTATCTCTCGTCATGACAGTCCTTGTGTCGACGTAAATAGTGGGTGATTATTTTATTTTATTTTTACATTTTAGGAAAACTAAACAGCATTTTTTAAATAACTTAGCATAACAATAGTCTAAATAAGCCTTGTAAGATTATGAGGTATTCTGAATATTAAATGGTTTTTTTAATTAACAGGGAAATACCTTTGGAGCTCATGGTCTGAAGAATGGGTCGTTCTGTACGATGACTCCACAATGGCTTGGTTTAAGGTAAGAGATAAAAACTCTAAAGCTTCAAAATGTAGTTCTTTATAGAGTTCTGCTTTTAACCACTCTGAGCTTATTCATAGGTACTTTCATCACCATAACAAGAACAACTCATACTATATGTTCTACTATTAAGCACAGGTCAATAAAACCCTGTATAGAAAAAGGGATTGGAATTTAACCACGATTACTAGGCAGCATGGTCTAAGTGACTACCTATCAATTTAAATCTAATTACATAAGTCGGTTCACATCGTATTCTAGAATATTTGCCTAGTAAAGATTTTTGGTCCATACCAGCATCATACACATAATAAACTTATTTATTCAAAGCCTGGGCCCCAGTAACAAATACCTCCGTACCAATAACGTCACATCGATTCTCTCCGCCGCCATTTGCCGCCGTTCTTCCCGAATTTATTTCTTTCCTTTTGTTTTCATAACGCGAACTAGTCGAGTCGGGTTGACAACAATTTTGTATGAATACGACGAACGGGCAACTTCAGCTACATAGTTGCTGGGCCGTCCGCAGCTTTGCATGCGTACAGAATACGTTTGTAGATATTATTATGCATAATACTCTTATGCCTTCCTCTTAAATCACTAGATATAATTTTATTTATTTATATAACATATCTAGTTGAAAAAGATATTTATTTCGCCACTAGCTGGCTGGCTTTGCGTGCGTTTTATTGATATTCCCGAGAAAACATTCATTTTCGTATTAATAATAACTTTCAGAAACAAATATGAACAACATACAAAAACTCTTTTGAGTATATGGGATTCTTTAGGTTTCTGGTGTTATGGAACTTGCCGGGTCATCTAATTACATGACAACGTTAGTAAGCGAAGCCGAAACCATGTTGGTCACTCCACTTTCGTCAAGACTTTATTGGGAATTCTGGTCCCGCTACTGTTAACGTAATTTATCATAATAAGTCTTTAAATTTGACAATATCGCGATAAATGACACGTTTGCTACAAACGGAGACACATCGACATCAAGTTCCCTAAGCTGTTTTGTATAACTCCAGCAAACTTTGGCGACAGTCTCCAACGCTAAAAATAGATGGTTGTTCTTTCTTTCAGTGTCGAAGCTTATGAAATTGTTACTTTGTTTTTAGATGCGACTATTGTTACTCGATGGTTCTTCTTGAATTATCGCTTTTAAAATTTGCTTTAGGTAGTATTACCTACACGTACACTACCTACGGAATGAATGAGTGTGCACCCACGGCACAGTAAAATACATAAATGTGAAATTTGTGTATACTTTGTGCAATTGGCCTTAGCCCCTTTGACGATCCGTTGTCATCCAACGTCCGTCTCATATAATATTGATAGTACATCGCGATCCGCGCGGCCATTAGCGGGATTACATGCCTTTGTTTATGACCATACGTGGACGGAATGTACCGCAGGCCTAGCATGGCGTTTCTTCTCTAGGGTAGAATAGATAAAAATGACATTAGAAAGAAAGTTGTCTTCGTTAATGGGGGGTTTACACGGGTGACTAAAGCCGCACGATTTTTGCCGCGCGGCGTAAATCGACCATCTAAATGGCAATTCGGCTAAGTTGCAAGTGACTAAAGCCCCAAAGTTGGGTAGCATCCGACTTTGGCCGCGCGGCAACCGGCCGCATGCGACTAGTGACTAAAATCGACCGTGTAAACGATCAGTTACAGGCGATCGCCCGCCGCATGAAGGTGTTTCGCGTATACATTACGTTTTCTTCTTTCCTTTTGTTTTTTATTCTCTCTTTGTTCTTTAAGCAATTGTTGAATAATTAATTATTTCAATTCCGGCACAAACGGTTAGCTGCTCAACATTTTCGATGGAAATGACAGAGTCGCATGCGATTTTAGTAACCTGTGTAAATGGGCTAGCGTTGCGGCTTGGTGAGGCAATTAGTGAAGCGACTCACCGCACGGCGAAAATCGCCCCGTGTAAACCCCCCTTTTGGAAGCATTGGCGTTCGATTGAATGAACGGATAGAGATGCTTTCTATTCTACCGTAGAGATGAGTCTACTGCTGCGAACACGGCAATCAATTTACTCTATTTTTGACATTTGAGAAAGAAATGTTTCTTCCGAAATTGTCTACACCACCCGAGGCCTAGACAAGGTTTCTAGCTATTTCTAGCTTGTCTACGAAGAAACTGTTGTCTAGGGTATGTTTCTCGAAACGGTGTGTTCGGGCAAAAGACAGATTGTGTAGACAAGAAACTGTCTTCTCTAGTCTAGAGTAGAATAGACAAGAAAACGCCATGCTAGGCCTGCTGGACCGCTCACGCTACATTCTGAAAATTAACTGTGCCCAGATTATTATACTTTGCCCGCGAGGATTTCGCCCACGGAAAGAGTTTCCGCGTGATAAACTGTGTAATTCTAATAAATACGCTCTGTGGTTTACGTTCCGTACATTTAAAAAAAAGTAGCTTAGGTACCCATATTTTTTTGTAGAACTATCCACAAATTTAAATTACCTACTCAAATTCAATAAAAACTAATTGCCTACGCATAACCCATAAAACGAACGATTCCATTTCGCTTGTCAACAATAAGACTTATTACGAACCTATTTCCAAAATGAAGTTTAATATTCAGTTAATTAATACCATATCTATTAATTAATTTTCTGCCAATCAATTATAAGAGACAATAGCAGAGAGGCTGCCCCTTTGCCTCGGGATCATATTACTGGCTGATTTACACTTCGGGACAAATTGTACACTCGTCTATTATTAAATCAACTAACTTCCCGCCCCACGGTTTCGACCGCGTTTTAATATTTTTCCAATGTAAAAAGAAGTGTCCTTTAAGTAAGTGGTTTTAAGCTTTCCACCAATTTTCTGCCAAAATTATTCTGCCGTTATTATTCGAATAAAGTATCTACTGTTACTACTAACACGCAAATTAATATCGCAATCTATTTATAATATTAATGATTTTATGAATTATTATTTTCTAACTGTTTATTTTTAAATATTTATTAGAATTATTTATAATTATTGTACCTACTATTAATACACTGTTCAACTTGTAACTGAATGTTACAAGTTGCACACGAATAAATAAACTTGAACTTAATTTCACGTTGCTAGGCTAAATAGACTATAGATTTAAAAATCTTAATACTAATATAAATTTAAAGATTTATGTAATTTCCATAAATACTTTAATAAGTACTATAGATATACAAGATACATTGTCCTCACGGAGTCGGCCACGTGTCCCTAAGGCCTATGGGACCCCTCCGTGCGTTGTACCTGCGGACAGTACTACCTACCCGCCGACATCATCACTGTATCTGACACGGCACTGTGTAGGTATACGAGTATACACCTCGTGTTCGACTGTCATTGGTTTATAATTTATATTTTATAATGAGTTAAAATATTTAAAATGTGTAAGAAGTATGGTAAATTACTATTTTTGTTATTTTGTTCTGTTAATATAATATAGTTTCGTATTATTGTATTCGATCGAATCGTCATGATTATTTTACTGAAACACGTACTTTAAAAGTCAAAAGTGTTTGTGTTTACGGACATTTGGCTCCAATGTATGTATACTTAAAACAAACTCAACAAAATCAATCATATTTCAAAAGTGCTACATATGTATTGTGTTTAATCAGTAGGTGGTTTTAAAAAAATTACCTACTCCACATAATATATAAATTCCATTAATTTGTCGACACGGGCGGGTAGTTACAACAAAGTTAGAACTTAAAAGCTCAAACAGCTTTTCGCCCCACACGTAGTAAGTTGAAAGGCATGTAAAGCACTTTAAAACTATGCTTTAAGCTTTTAGCTTGAATTAGAGGAAGCTGAGAGCAAAGATGTTCCTGCGAGTCAGCAAAGAATGTAAAAGCAAGACCTACATTTTTCCTTTTGTTTCCAAAAGTTCTGTGTAGTTTTGCAAGCGTAAATTTTCAGCATTGTCTGTAAAAGATTATTAGCGGTTCTAATAGACCAAGAGCCTGTGATGGCCAGACCTTCCTTTAATTCACAAGCGTGAAAATTCTTTCATGTGTATGTCTAACATAGGTAAGAATAACCCCCAAACATGAAACCTGGATCGCGGTTCCTTTGGGAGATAACAACCTTTTACCTGTTATCTCCCAAAGGAACCACGATCCAGGTTTCATGTTTGGGGGTTATTCTAACCTATGTTAGATATACACATGAAAGAATTTTCACGCTTCAGAATTAAAGGAAGGTCTGGCCAGACCGGGCTCTTAGTATAGACTAATAACCTGTGATGGCCAGACCTTCCTTTAATTCTGAAGCGTGAAAATTATTTTATGTGTATGTCTAACATAGGTAAGAATAACCCCCAAACATGAAACCTGGATCGTGGTTCCTTTGGGAGATAACAGGTAAAAGGTTGTTATCTCCCAAAGGAACCGCGATCCAGGTTTCATGTTTGGGGGTTATTCTTACCTATGTTAGACATACACATGAAAGAATTTTCACGCTTGTGAATTAAAGGAAGGTCTGGCCATCACGGGCTCTTAGGTTATAAGTTAAATCTAATCATTCTATACTAATATTCTAAAGCAAAAGAGTTTATTTGATTGAAAGCGTTAAGTTGGAATCGCTGTGTAATTTTAAGTCATTTATTTACTTACCTACACAAAATAACTTATTTTGATATCTATCTACATACTCGATAAATTCTAGAGAATAGAGTATCATCATATTGTCTATGTCGCTCTGACTGCAGACATCGGTTCTTGAAAGTCGTTATTTTTACCGCGCGACCTAATGACTATGATCCAGACAGTAAAAATGAATGGAATATTCTACCCTCATAATACATTAAGACCGCTCCCCCCTCCACCCCGCACGGGAGGGGGTTGACTCGCACATACGTAGCGGAACATGAACACGCTGACAGCTGTATGCAAAATACTTTTATGATTTACGTAACATTGTTATCATCATAACAAACCATATTACACCCCACTACTATATTCTTTTCTATCTACCCAATAGAGTCTATACCCTAGGGGTTTGGGATTTAGTATAATCACCCCGATTACCAATCGGATTGATGTTCGCAGTAAGTTGGACACACAAAACGATGCTTCTGCTAATATTCTGGTCGGTAAGTCGTTTTGAGAACACGGCAAATGGTCTAGTACTATTTTTAGGTCTGCACCACACCGTGAACGCACCGTAGTCCGGCAGTACATGGCATTGCAACAGAAAAGCTTTATTTAAAAAATTTCAGAGAGTATTTTGAAAGTGTTTATTTTATCAGACAGCCGATTGATGGCTGGAAAATTGGGAATTGAATACGTGAGCGCGGATTCGTGAAAAAGGTTTTGTAGGAGACGTGACAGCCGAAAACTATGTTAGCGTTTTATTAAAAAAGTCATGAGAATACAGGTCGAAAGTCCTAAATTGATTGGATTATAATTCTAACAAAATAAATAAAACTCTGATTTCTAGAGCTCATTTGCTCAGGTCAGAGCAAGTTTTACAAATGACATCACTGAGAACCGGTAGTTCTTCTCTCGGGTGAGAACCGCCAGCGAAGAGACGGACCACGGCGGAACGGAAAGACGGCTCTTGTTGTAGTCGAAGCGTCAAGTGTGTTTAACTCCGTTAGAATATAATGATGAAATTAATTTTAAAAATTATTTATATTCTAGCTGTGTACGTATTGGTTAACAAGACTCAAATTTTTGCAAAAAGGAGTCGCAATGAAAAAAAGCCTTTGTACAAATATTTTGTCGCCGTAGTCGCACCAAATTAACTTCGAGAACGTCTCGCCCAACGTCCAAATTGTCTGGATATCCCAAAAACTCCGAAAAGCTTCTAAAAAGGTTCGTCGGGCAACATAAACACCAACTGGAAAGTTAATTCTCCGGGGACTTTAAAAATTTAAAACCCCAAAATAAAAAGGAATCAAACACGAATGCCAGAATCCCCAGCAGGCGCATTAATCCGAGTGAATGCTCGAAATGTTTACGAATTACCCGTCACGACGAAACAAGCGCGAAGTACAAGCCCAATCATTTTTAGACGCAGAAAAAAAAAATATGATTAACTAGCAACCCACCTTCACTTTGCCTCGGATAGGTACCTAATTATACTTATACCTAAACCATCTTCTTGAATATAATATAGTGATCACAATTATAATTGTATACGCATATCAAAAAGGTACAGATGTTTTTCAATTACTTGGACTTTATGAGGTATGTAAAATACTAGAAAATGTCGATAATATCGTTACAATGTCAGTATATTGCTGTGTTAAAACCTAATAAGTTTTTTTTAACTATGTTCGCCAAACTGTCTGTTAAGCGTGATTATTATACCAAAATCCTCTTCCCAAATAATCTAATGGTTTTTTTATCCCATGCTTACTTATGAGACGCAATTTAATATTATGATGATGATAAACAGAGGCATTTACCCGATGTCTGTCGTATGTCAAAGCCCGTACTTATGCGCATATTTGCAGATAATTATTAGATAAAAAGCAGATACCATTCATCACGTTGTCAAGACCCTCGTCCGAAATCCACAATGAGGAAATATTTGGGACATTTCCTTCAGCACTGAGGCTGCATTAGTTACGGGGACCCGTTTGGAAAACAAAATCTAGTTTATCGTGAAAGGACAATCGGATTCTTTGATTTCGTTGCTTTCAAATTTATTCATTTAATTCTGAAAACAAGAAAACAAAGTTTTAATGAAACTTTTTGATATTATTATTTCATATACCTCATTCATCATATTACATAATACTCGCTAACCGCCCAAAACTGGGATAAATATTTCAACATAACAAAATATAAATATTTAGTTAGACTTCCTATGTTTACAATAGATTACTTACTTAAATGTTTTATTTCGCAAAACTACCAACTGCAAAATAATATCAAAACGGGTAATCACCGGCCACTATTCAGCTTTTATTATATACTTTTATATTCAAACACAAAAACTACAAATCAATCCAATTTCCAGGACGCATCAGGAAAATGCATGGCGACACAGAAACACCTGGTGAAGGAGAGTCCTGAGATGCTGGCCATCTCGTCCTGGACGGGGCAGGTGCCGCGGCGACCAGCCCTGCCGCTCGGCGCCAAGATGTCCCAGCTGATGGCCCTGGGCTCCAGGAGGGACCCTAGCAACGTCGTCTGGATGCTGGCCAAGAACGATGCGGAGATGAAGTTAGTATATAAGTACAGTGACGGAACGCTGTTTCAAACGATAAGGATAAGATCAGATCTAGCGAGCAACTAACAAGGTGGATGTTGCTCGCTGATGACAGGTGAAAGCAGTTGGCTCGCGGTGGACGCAGGGTTAGTATATAAGTACATCTAGTGACGGAAACTTGAAACATCATTCAAACGGTAAGGACAACCTGAGATCAGATCCAGCGAGCAACTAACAAGGTGGACAGATGATCTGGTGAAAGCGGTTGGCTCGCGGTGGATGCAGGCCGCGTCCGACTGCAATAAAAGGAAATCAGGGAGGCCTATGTCCAGCAGTGGGCGTCCAACGGCTGACATGATGATGATGATGATGACATGAGATCCAGCTAACTCTCTCGAGCAGAGAAGAAATCAAGTCTTTGTTGCTGCTGCAGAATTTTCCCAGCTATATTTTATTAAAGACACGATTTCTCTCCCTAATTGCCTTTTTGCAGTTGAATCAGTTAGTGAGCTGGATAGAAGCTGCAGCTAATGCTCAACGTAGCATAGCCCTGCGAACTTATCCCATTTCCAATAAGTAATTTGATACAAGACGCGATGGCATTCAATTGCTGTTTTCAAAGTCAACCCTTTAGCACAATAAGGTGCCGTTGACTAATCAGAAGGAAAGCTCGCAGTGAACAATTAAATGCCTTTTAATCATCTTTAAGTGCCGAACGAATACCAGCAAGATGTGTGTCAAGCCATGCACAGTAATAAACAAAAATAAAACTACTCTGTGACAAAATACATGAAATATTGAAGCTTCTGCTTCTGTATATTACTGAAGCTCCGAAATTACTAAAACTGTCTAAACCACGCATATTTACCACGATTTGATCGTTTTTAAGTGATAAATCTTAATATTGTTAAGACATACTACCCAGTAAAGACATATTACTCGAGCCGTAACTAAAGTGTTCTTTGTGATCTAAAAGTATGAATAAATAAATTAAATTGAATTGCTGTTTACGGGTTTATTAGTGTTAAACTAAGGCAGAGTTTATATGAATGGACTGAGCCTTCTGAAACTCTGAATACTACGCTATTGTGTACCTTGTCTAGCTCATTGACCCTTGCTTGAAAAATAGTATCGAGATGTCAATGAAAGATTAATATTTCTTTTCATTGCGCCGAGATAATAGGCAAATGCATCGAAGCTAAATAAAACATAATTATGTTGACTCTTCGTTAAGGATGGCTATTGATACTCCTACATCAACAATGCCAGTAAGAGAATGTTACTCTCCAATCCAATCAATAATGCCTCATTTCGTGTAAATTGTAAAACGTCCCTTTTATTCAAGGTCTTGAAACGAACTGTAATCTGGAGTTTATAAGTGAATTGGTAGATTTTATTATATTACCAATAGCACTTAACATTAATATGGTTAGTTAGTATGGATCATTCATTAAAACGATATTAAGATCACCTAATCTTGTTAATTTAAAACGCATTTTAAGTAAAATAGTGAAAATGTACTGCTGTTCATTTTTAGAAAGTATTTTATATAGGTATATTGACTTGGCTATTTTGTAGTTTTCCAAATTAAATGAATTATAGATTGTTAAATAAAATAATATAAATAACCTTAATTATACTCTTAAAATTAAAATTAATTAAAATAGCTTCTATCTTTAGCCTTGCTCTTGAAACATTCTACCTATTAAAAAAAAAATTTGCCCGCATTAGAATCCGTTGCGTAATTTATTTGGATTCTCCACATACCATACATATGTCCAAAACATACAAAGCCAATTTAAATAAAATAAAATATAATAAATGTTGAACAGCCGTGATCACAGCTCGTTGGAGTTCGCACGTCACCATTAGACTCACGATAAATAATTCGGCCGAACGGGCCGTTTTAATTCATGTCGTTCCGCTCCTTGCACGATTACGGCGAGCGTACAGGATGTCGTGGCGATTTTCTTACGACATCTTGTTTTTAGATTTATAAAGTTAAATATTTTTTAACCGACTTTAAAAAGGAGGTTCTTAAGTCGACTGCATATTTTTTTCTTTCTATTGGTTTCCTCAAAACTTTGGCCCAATTCAAAAGTAAGAACCGATTTGGAAAATTCTTTTTTCATTGAAAACTGATGCTTCCATTTCAATTTGGTGCATTATTGACTATTGCAACTATTGGGTTGTTACCCCTACGTTCCAATATTGAAAATTTCGCTCTTAGAAATAAGTAATTTTGAGAAATAACTACGTAAATCTGAAATTTGTAAAAAAATACTGTTCTTAGCGCAATATAATCATAATCAGGTAATAGTCATGTATTGTACATACTGTTGTACGTACTACACGTCGTAAGAAAACAGCCTTTCACTCCGGGTGTTTAGGGACGATAACGGAGCCCTTGCAAGGGCAATAACAATATATTTGTGCGTAACAAGTCCGTGCGAAGCCCGTAATCGCGAGTTAGGGCGCCGGCGGATGCGAACCCTTTCAGGATTACTGAGATACAGCTGCTTTTTAGGGATCCGCGACGCAAAACTACCGGGGCTCTGCTGTCACAGTGTTTTTCAGAATTATATTGCCATCATGGCGCCTTACGGGTAAGAAGGAATTAAATTTCGAAGACAATATAAAACTATGTGCGCCTATCTAATTGCCACTATTTTTTTCATAAAATTTAGTTTAGCAGAAATCGAGATACTGTATGTAATTTTGTAAATTAAACATAAACTTTGTTGGAACTTTACGTATAATGTTAAACTTTCTCTTGACAGCTTGTTTAACGCATTTTATCTGGTGTGGCTAATGTTTTCGGCGTAATTGTTTATGTAGACTGTATACGGGAACATTATTTTTTTTTAAGCGACACTTTTTATTTTATTCAATCACTTGCAATGCTTACTGGCTTCGATAATTATTAATAAGTATTATTATTATTATTGATAAGTCTCTAAAAGAATCCTATTAAGAATATTGCAGTTTTAGGAAAATTATAAGGCCATTTTTTTATTTTACCTAACAACATTATATACTTAGTCATAAGGTACCTAGTCTAGCTAGTCAGTTATATTATTGATACACCTAATATTAATGATCAAAGTATTTTATTCAACAATTACCAAAAGTTACACAATATCTAATGTGCTTTAGATAAAATAAGAACTATATATATTTTCTCTCTAGTTTTACTGAACTTTACTGATATAAAACTTATTAGCTATTCGTCGCACGCTACGATATTCAATATTCTGCGTGTAAAATGGCGCAGTAAAAGAATAAGGGTCGGGTCTCGCAGATTTTACTCCCTTTCGGAGTCTGTAAACAAGGTTGGATTCACAGACAATGCCAATTTACGAACACACAAAAATAACCTTAAACTTATTATATGCTATTTTATTTTAGCATTATCCTGCTAGGTAATGGTATTATTGACTCCTAGATGAAAACCCACAGAGAAAAGATAGGTACTTCAAAACTCATTGGTGCTTACTTGCACCTAGGCCCAAAGGTTTCTAGGCCTACGAAGCTGTAATAGTACCTATAATCCTCCAAGATGAGAACTTTTTTAAATAATATAATAGGCTTTTTAACATGATTAAATATTTTTATAACTAAACAACGACTTTATAACTGCTAAAATACGAAATTACACTATGGTCAAAAGCCTCACTGTTTCCACCAAATATTTTTAAATATAGCGAAACAAGGACAAAATAAATGTAAAAGCAAGAAGATTTCTTTCTAAGACATATAAAAACGAAAATATATCCATAAAAACATTGTAAACAGTGATTTACCAAAGCCCAAAAGTCGGTATTGCCTTCGCGCCATCTTGGAAACCCGATAAGTCATTATTTATAATAATTGGGTGAAAGGGGATAAAGGGATAAATTGGTATACCTACCCGAGCTGTGCTGGAAAAAAGGCGATTCATCACGAGCCAAGTCGGGCAAATGTGTTACTGAGTAATTACTCGTACACATACACTACAGGCCGTGTTGACTAAGTAGGAGCATACTCGACTTTCATTCCGGGGGTTGCGGTAAAACCCAGCAGAATATTTTTTCTTATAGTGAAGGCAAACATCGTGGGGTAACTGGCATGTTCTGAGAACTTTGAAAGTTAAAGACGTGTCAGCGTGGTGTATGAAAGCCTTATCTCTCTCGTCAAGAGAGAAGACCCTGTGTCCCTTCAGTGGGAACCTAAATAGGGGTGATGATGATACAGTACACAGTTGGGCGACCGAGGGCCATCGACATCATGTAATTTTATCATAAGACCTTTCTTGATCCGTGGTTTCACTGCGTGTGAAATAACTGTTGCCTAAGACCATACTCGGAATCCAAAGAAAGAAAGAAACAACATTTTATTTGTGTACAAATATCTTACAACCTAGTATTACATAACGGACACAAATCGGTTGCCAGCATCGCATATTTAGTTCCATACGTCAATGATCCACAGAAAGTCGCAGGCTAAACCTAGTCATAAATCCATGAACACAGAAAACTCTCATTTTATGGCTGTCTAAAAACACATCTTTTATACCCTTTATCTTTAGCGCTGTCAGCAGAGGGGAGTGCTCCAACGACCACGAGCTGAGGGGCCAAATAAAATTAATCCTTTGGGAGGTCCAAGGATGAATTTATACCTAAGGTGTTCAACCAATGTCGGTGCCTGTTTAAGGTTAATAAAAACTGTTTCTAATAGAGCACGTGTTTTTAAAGCGCACATCAATTTATCTAGAAAAAAATCCAGAGGTTCGCGACGGGGTGTGCACCCACGACCATCACAATAAAAATCGATTTAGTCCACATTGGTCCCGTGAATATCGACCCGAATAAAATAATCTACATTCGTCCAGAATTATTATCTACATTCGGCCCTAACTATTATTAATTTTAAGAAATCTGCTTCCGTCCCACTTTTCATCTCGGCAATCGCCCCAATTTTTTTATATAATAATAGAGTGAGTTACCACTTAGCCAATACGGTCTAATATATGGTTGACTGGTATTGGTTTTTATATCAATTAAATCAATTAGTTTTTCTTATATAATTTATTACGAAATATCTAAGGCCTGGGATAATGCTTCCAGTGTGAAAGCCGCCATTGTGGTCACGTGACATATTGAACCTTCGGCTTTCACAGCCCGGACCATTTTTACCCTCGCTTAATTACATAATAACCTCTTTGCCTCACAATGTAATTAGACTCAATTAATATTCGATTGGGTTAATTACATCGTGAATAATTTATTAACAAAGTTAGCTGATGTGTGAGAGAAAGGGTAAGTCGGGATAGGGGCACAAAGGTATATTATATAATATGTATCTAACAATTAAAAAAAAAACCTAGGACATTATAGCTAATCTAATTAGGTAGGTCCAGATTTTAATACGAAATGAAACTTTTAATCGCTCGTGTAACTCTGCTTTTTATAGAAAACCTCAGTAACGTACAACTGAAGTCTCTAACCAGAATGCCTTTTTTTAGCGTACCTAGATAGAGCTTATTTAAAGTCGCGGCGGTAACAGTAAATATTCAAATAATTAGTGTTACTTCAAATTCCTTCGAATACATATATAGCCGTCCAACGGCATAAAATGGTGATGGTGGTGATAAAAATGAATCTGACATGCCAATTTATATTTTACGACAAAAGACAATATTCTAAGCTATTAAAAAGAAAGTGAATTGTTTGTGGTCTAATTTTCTTTGTTTGTTTTTATTGCTAACCAGAGATTGGATGGCGGCTATTTCAAGAACGGTAAGTAACGGTGTGTAAATTGAATTCAGATGAAATCTGCTTGAAATAAATTCTCCATATGAAAGAGTTAAGAAAATGAGTAGAGCGGTAGTGGAAGACCAAAGAAAAGGGACATAGAGTAAAAGAGTTAATTGTAGAAGCTTTTAAACTATCTATCAAATTATAATTTATATATTTATATATTATAATTTAATTCTAAATAAGATGATATAATAACGCTTTCTTTATCACAACAATGTGTTCATAAACATATAAATTACACGATTACACAACATTTACACTCTGCCACCGTATTTCACACTTCAATGGGTCCATAACCACACCGTTGTTATTTATATTTATTGTGAATTAATGTATAGTAATAAGTTAGATATTATTTTGATTTAAAATTATTAATATTGTATAAAATGATGTCTTAATATACAATGACAGAATTTATATTGTTCAAATTATATTGGCGTAGATCTGCCTTACACGCAGGAGTTCGATTCCCGCCTCGAAACAAAAATTAGTATGATCTGCAGATATTTATATAATAAAAAATAAATATCTATGTATGTACCTATATTATTTTAAGTATATCAGAAATCTAACACCCGCATCACAAGCTTCGAGATGTTGCTGTGTGAATTATCTGGCAATTTATACAAAAAAAATTGCATACATTTTTTAAAACCATTACCTACTCCATACTCCACCACCTTAACCATGTTGCAGTCCGTACTCTGGGCAGGGACACTTTCCACTTTCAAGATAACGTGGTTTCAATGGTCACGTGGTTTCAGCTGCCGCCGCCGCCGCACATCGAGCTGGTCATGTCTATGCCGTACCTCCGCACCGCCTTCAAGAGGCCGACCGTCAGAGTCAGGCGTAAGTACTTTAACACTATCTAAGAAATGTAGCTTTATCCCTATGAGAGTTCCGACTCTGTTTTGATCTAGAAACATCACATTTCAAAACTATAATAAGTATAGTTTTTTAATTGTTTATGCTGTTGTAGATAATGTACTAGTTCCAGATCAATGGGTTCAAAACAATCGAAAACAAACTCATTGGCTCTATTATTGTTTAATTAAGTATAGATCATCATCATTAACTTGAAGATTGCTCTCTAGTTAGTTCAAGATGCCCTTTAGCCCCTTAATCACATTCCGTCCGACTTTACCGAGATCTTGGCTGACGTGAGGTAGGTCGCTTACATCGTGACAGAACGAGCAAGGTTCCCTTCATCAGTGTAAATGACCCTTCATCTCCGGACCCGTATCTTGTCTCGTCTTAGATGCTTAATTTCCTGCACGCTACACTATTAAACTGAGCCTTATCTGTTTCACAGGTTTCTAGAATAGTTAACATGTGGAGAATGTATGCCACGTATGTATACACCGTGATCGCTAATAACCCGAAAGATTTAAACCACGTATTTTTGACGACATTACGAGTAAATAATGTTATATCAACATGGGTCTAATTATGTGTCTTAATTAAATTACAATTCGGTACAAATTAAATCTTATTAATTGCCCGCTTCTTTGTGAACAAGCCGTTAGGTAAGAAACTCAAGTTGAAGAACAGAGAGCTAGCATGACACTTCACGAATCGCTCCGAAATCACACGACGAACAAGAAGTGTCAAGTTATGTCTAGCACGATGTTTGTATTGAAATTATTTTTATTTATTGGCACCACAAAATATGACATGCTCACGCCCTTAGGGTGTGTTAGACTGAAGATTTTTTAACTTTAGATTTGTTGTAAATAATTAATATCTCCTTATATGAGTTTTTGGACTATATGTTACATAACTTTTTATACTCTAATTAGGCTCTTTTATCGTTAGCTTAAATCTTTCGGGTTATTAGCGATCACGGTGTATATGTATGTTTATACTAGTACATTCTCTACATATTACGTGTTATACATTCTACAGAAAATTGCTCTCTTAAACATACTATAATATGAGATACTATAAAATGAGTTTGTTTTCAATTGTTTTGAACCCACTGATCTCAGGAACTGCTTGTGCGATTTTAAAATTATTTTTCGAAAATAATACATATAAAACACCGACACTGACGCTTGTAGAGCCAGACTAGTCATTAGGTACTTACTTGTCTTATTTTCTGTTCACTGACGCTTTGATGAGCCGGGAAGGAAATATCGTTAGAAATTTTCTTTATAAAAAATGGGTATTAAAATTCGTTAATGTCATTATGGCGGTGCGAGCGGCAATGAAAATTGAGGTAAATTGAAAATTCAAGAATCTAAAGCACATCAAAATCTTTAGAACTACCCATGCTCCTGAAAACCTTTCACTTTAATCCATCAAAATACTATTTATTTTATAACAAAAGTAAAATACATTTCATAAGATTGTATTCGGGAGTGAAGCATCGAGCCCGAATAATTTGATTCCTCGCTTGAGCCCCTTCCGAACATCCTTCTACCCTCTCCGATTACCTAAAAAGCGAATAATTTACTTGACTCATTCATCCTATATTAGAAAATGGTACATGAGCCACTGTAAACCCATGTTTTTGGCCAGTGACATTATCAGATGGATAAGAACTAAATCCGTCCTCTTAGCATAATCAGCCGTAGATAGATAATAGAACTGGTTTCCTTACTGGCTTCCTTAGAATTGGTTTGTTTTCCTTCACCTATAACGTGTTTAAAGTTCTTCATGAAGAAAAATCTAGAGATGCACGGAGAATTCAAACTCACGACCTTAAGGCATTATATGATGGCATTATATGATTTTCTCAAACGTGTTACTACGTGTAGACAACAAAATTCCAGTATGCTCTATCTTTTGTGACATGACCCAGGCGTTTGATTATGTTAATCACGAATTTCTACTACTTAAACTCTATGCTTATGGAATAAGGGGCAACTGTCTAGAACTAATTAAATCTTACCTTCAAAACAGAAAACAATTTACTGAAATAAACAGAATTAATTTTGAATCAAAAATAGAAGAAAAGCATTTATCTACAGAACGCATTGTAAGCTATGGTGTCCCCCAGGGCAGTGTATTGGGCCCATTGCTTTTCTTACTCTACATTAACGACCTACCTAGAGCAACTACTCAACCCCTCTCTTTGTTTGCCGATGACAGTACAGTAACTATTACATGTAACAACATTGAACATGACATCAATTCAGCACTGACATCAATTATAAAATGGCTCGATAATAATAATCTTAAAATAAACCTAAACAAAACCAATATAATTCATTTTAGACAACGCGATAATGCAGCCACTAACAAAATTGACATTCAATATAATAATAATATAATTCAACATGTTGACGTTACAAAATTTTTAGGCATAAATATAGATAAAAAACTTAATTGGAAATCGCATTTAGAATATTTAGGCAAAAAAATAAATAGTTTAACTTATGTACTCTACAAACTCTCCTCCCGAGTTAACATAACAGCGCTACTAAGTGCATATCACGGCCTTATTTCGTCTAATTTAAGATATGGAATAATCTTCTGGGGCAACTCTACAGAAACTGGTTCCATCTTAAAATACCAGAAACGATCAATACGAGCAATGTTCAGCCTGAAAGTAACTGATTCCTGTAAACCGTATTTCATCAAGCACAAAATTTTAACTGTCCCGTCATTGTATATTTATGAAACAGTACTATTTGTAAAAAACAATCCTAACTTATTTTTCCGACTCCCAGAAGATGATCGAAGTCGACGTGATCGATATAGAGTTCGTACAGTCAAGTGTAAAACTACTATGATGAGAAAAAGTATATTCTGCAATGCTCCTTTTGTTTACAATAAGTTACCACAAGATATAAGAGCTCTACCACTTTCTCATTTTAAAAAAAGGTTAAGAACGCTATTAGCTGACAAATGTTATTACAATTTGAAGGATTACATGAATGACAAGAAGCTGTAAGTTTGATTATTTTAAGTACCTATTATCTAAGTTATTCATGTTCAAATTGTTATTTATATTTTTTTTCAAAATTTTAAATTTATATATTATATTTTGTATTTTCTATTAAATTTATCTATTGTAATATGACATTGCACGCCATATATTGGCAAAATACATAGATACAAACATAGAATTAAGATCTACACTACATGTATTTAGCAATAAAGATACTTTTACTTTTACTTTACTTTACTAAGGATGAAAGTTGAGTGACTTGAGTGTCGACTAAGCCATCTAGGATTTTGTGACACGGTCAATATAAGCGATAAGCTTTAACACACTATTTTACGAAAACACGAAGCTTAATCAAGTTAATCGTGTGGTGAAAACAAATTCCTTCAGGCAGAAGAGTGACTTAACTTGATAAATTAGGCTGATTGACAAAGTCAGGTGAGTGAGCTTGAGTAGGGAGATAAATAAAAATTTACACTTTGTTTATGTATCTTTTGAAGATGTTAAATCATTAGAATGGCTCTATTTTGCTGTAGATTATCCTCTAATACCTATGAGTTTTATTAACATTTTCATAATACGATTATTGAAGGACGAAATAACTCTGATTGTAATAAATTTTAAGCTTGTCCTGTGTTTCACGGAATAATTCCTGATATTGACTGCTGTTTTGTGTTTTATTTTGCTTTAATTTATAAAATTGTTTGGTAGACAACGACAGGAAATTAATTTTAAATTTTTGTAACTAAATTACGTCTGATTTCGGCATGACAGCTACCTTGTGTTTTATGTAGGTACACATAGAATCTGCTGTAAGTTTTATGACCCTTGGAATTTATTACTTCGAAGACCTAAGTAAACATTGGCTAAACGTTAATCAAAGTTTCTATTCAGTAGTTACAAGCTATTAACTGTTTTATAGCAGTCTTTTTAAATAACTGGGTGGAATTTATAATTGTATTAATTATAATAAAATGTAAGACAAGGAAGCGTGACATTCGAATACAAGTATAATAACATAAAATAAGATCTTCAACCACGGGTAAAGATAGAGTGGTACTATTCTCAGGCCGGCAACACAGACGTTATAATAATAAATAGAAACACATAATTTTATACCGTACCAACCTAAAGTAACTTTCTGATAGATGAACAGTAATATAGAAAGGGATACACCAAGTACTCATATCTTGAGTAGATTACGGCTCCGAGGAAAACACGTAGAAACTTCACTTACGTCGCGTAACGTATATAATATACGTGGTATCTACGTTACGTAAGGAACCCTGCCTCGCCTTTAGCCGTGAGTTCTCGTGGATTAGTGTCGGGAAATGAGATTTTTATACTAAGGTAAAATCTTCACTGGGAGGTGAAAAACATGTAGTGTAGAGCGAAATTAAGAGGCCTTTTACCGAAAATCGCGAAATTGTTCGGTTTTCTCGTCCTAATTCTATGGTTTACGTTAGTTGTTTGATATTACAATTACATCTTTATAATAGTTCGTTTTCTCCTCTACAAAAGTAGTAAGAAACATTTTAGATAACTTGTTTATATATTGAGTAATAATCATTCTCCGGATACATGTTTCGTAAAAAACGCTCGAAGACCTGTTTTCTTAGCTCTAATTTGTAGATTCTAATGAATATGGGCGATCAAACTATTTTTTATTATGTTACGTATATCCTATTCTTCATTTAGAGTAGAGTACATTTTCGTTAAATGCTTTTATTCTAAAGATATACCGAATTTAATATCGACCGAAAATGCTTCGAAACAAACCTCAATAACTCCGAAGTTCTAAATCAATGGGACGTCATATTTATATCAAAATATTTATCAACATTTGCTTAAACTATGATATTAATTTTAATTTGTAGAACGGTTTTGGTAATTTTTTATGAATAAAATAAAACTACCATAATTTAGTAGTTTTTTCATTCAGCCGGCTTTTTCCATTTAGTACCGCGCGAGCGCTTGTCGAGGTCGGACCTATGTCGGTTGTTCTTGAATAAAATATAGAAATATTTCGTAAAATGTCAGTGTGTGGGACTGTCAATTGCTGTAAAAACGCTGTTAGTGTGCGTGTATGTGTTATTGCGATACTACGACCGACATAAGTTGATCCGTTGATAACGATCAATTGTTATTTTTATTGATAACGGTCAATTGTTGTTGTTGCTGGCCTAAGAATTGTACCAAATGTTGCTGGCCTAAGAATTGTACCACATCATTGTCATCTTGTTTTACCTTATTTATTTGGAGGTTATGCTGTAGGATGTGGATTGCATATCTAAAGTTATCTATCCTAATTAAAAAACAACAGGGCAACTTTTTTTGGTGAAACCGTCCAACGACTAAATGTAATTATGCCTATTATTTTTTTAGATTATGACTAACTTGCCGACCCGCCGACAGCTGCGCTTGCGTTTTTACGTTATTTACTAGTTTATGTTTTATAGCCTTTTTCGATCATTTTACTATCCAATACTGAAATCATATTTTAAAGCGGACCCGCGGTTCCTGAGGAGCACGTTCAAACAAATAAACAAGCAATCTCCTCAGCTTGATAATTGTAGTATAGATTTCCATAATATTTATTACAAAGAAAATATTCCGTAATTTTTTGTTCTTATTTTTACCGAGTATCCAATATGTAAACAAAAAATAATGTACCTTTCTAATAAATATATTATTTATTGTAAACATTAAATATGTACCTTTCTAATAAATACAGGGCGTCCCAAAGTTATGGGCCATGGACGGAAGTACCTTAAATATCGTAGATAGTGAATTTTGCTCAAACAAGACTTCATTTTATTTTTAAAAGTTAGTAATTCTGCATTCATTGATTTTCTAAAAATTACTTGCTTTGTCTGGGAATCGAACCGACTTACATGTAGAAAAAAAATACTCGATTTTTATGATACCAATCGAAAGAAAAGCTAAAAAATAATAACTCTGCTTAAGTAACATAGTATTTTAAAAGAAAGGAACAACGTGAAATTAATTATTTTAATCAAATAAAAAACATGAAACATTATTTTTTGTAACAAAACAAGCAACTTAAATATATATAGGTAATATAATTTATTTGTTTTGTTATAATTAGAATTTGTATTTAGTCCGTTCAATTTAGACTTTCGAACTTACATAAAGTCCCAACATTCGACAAAAAAAAACATTTAATTACAAACCTACACACCAAATTTCAGAAGAATCGGTTTAATAATGAGCCCATAAGATGAGATGAATGAGGACATTTAACTTCAATAAGACTATTTTCAGTTTTATTCTTATATGTATAGATAATTATTAATCATGAATGTTTTAATTTAAAATTATGTACTTAATTGATTACAAATAATCAATCAGATTTAAAATAAATATTGATAGAATAGAATATACTTTATTGTACACCACTTAAACATAAACATACAATACAAACTTAAGACTAAAACATTTGGAGTACAATGGGCAGCCTTATCGCTGTAAGCGATATAGATGATATTATTAAGATAAAACATAATTGATTCAAATATTGAAATAAAAATATCCGCCATTTTGAATTTAGGAAAATATATTAAACACCTATCAATTAAATAAAAACATTAATATAATAATTATTTCAGAATGAAACTGAAAAAAATCCACTCAATAAAATGGAATTTATTCGATGCCATTTTCTACAGATCTAAAATAATTATTAGTATATTTGTATGTTTTCGATCGACGAAGTATCAAGATCATTTAGTATTTTCATAGAATTCGCGTGACGCGCCGGTCACGTGGTGCATAAAATATCCAATTTCGCAAAACTTCAAAAAATTAACAGGGCTCTTAACTTAATACCTTACTTACGTTCTAGTTTTTTTTTAAACAGCGTCAGGCACTAGGCAAATTCACTTTTTTATCTCGAATTTTATTGTTTCATCGTAACAGTACTTTTAAATAAATTATTAAATAAATATTGCTGGAAAACTCACCCAGCAACATCTAGTCCCGTGGTAGGTAGGTACGCTCGAATCTTGTGTTACGGGTGCTAGATTTCTGATAAAAATAAATACAGTATACATAGATAGATATTTTTATTGTAGGTACATAAGAAACTAACAACCTGACTAATAAAATGATAATCTAAGAAATCATTATAGTTAGATATAAAATTGTAGCGTTTCTCAAGAGAGATATTTACATTTTAGTTTAATCGTCCTTAGAAAAAGTAAAATTTAATAAACCAAGTCATTTTAAAATATTAGAAATTTAATAGCCATGCGGATTCCGAGATGAAATGAAATCAGATAGTTGGTACTATGACAAAGTTGCAAAGTAATTTTTCATCAAAGGAAATTAAATTGAAATTCGCATTTTTCCAATATCCACTCTCACGGAGGGAAGCTTTATTAATGTGGACTTGGGAATTGATTTATCTCCGGATAAGTACCTCTTGATGGAAAGCTAATTCACTTCACACTAGACTAAGGGCTACGTCGGGAATTATATTTTGATACATTCCTGGAATTAAAGCGTTTCCTTAGATGAAAATAATGCGATGGTCCCCTACAAATCCAAATTAATATTATGAAGCGAAAGAGTTTGTTGCCTCAGAAACAGCTTTTCCGATTTGAAAAATTCGTAGATTATTGAATGGTAGGTGCTTTTGTCGAGGATTAGATTTTGTATACCTATTCTTGAATATACAAAATGCTTCATTTATTAATAAAAATCTTATTTAGTATTTTAATTGATTTATTAGTCACACAAAAGTTCACAAAACACATAGATAATGCACTTGAAACAAAAACGACTATCTAACACTATGAACTACATTGAAATATTAAAATATCATTAATTTTTTAATTTGTCCCGTCGGGAATCGAACATACTAGGTTTTTATTTTCAACCCCCGGCTACCCCAACTAAGTATATTAAACAGTTCCTACGTGACTGGGGTTCTGTAACTAAGTTTCTGTTTCTGTCGGCAGAAGGGATGTGATGGAAATTTTAATTTTTAGCCGACGAAACTGGAAACAGTTCGTACACAGAAGCCAACCCGTGCATATCGAGACAATGGCTTTTCGAGACTTTGGGATAATGGATTTAACCACGGATAGAGGTTATTTTAATTTAATTTGTCTTTCGTTGCGTGCGGTTTTGCTTGTGCTAAAGGGACATTTTAACATAACGCTTCTGGAACTATGTGTTTTACCGCAGTCAAAGTATCTTACTTATGTGTTATTCAAAGTAGGTACTTGTGTTAAGTAACTTTGAAGACTTATGTGTTAAGTAAGTTTAAATTTTACTTCTAATCAGATAGCACTGAAAGCCATTTAGCAATTTTCTCGTAATATAAAACCAAGGTTTTTTAAATGGCACTCTTTATCACGCCAACAAATTCGATTCAGCCCGTCGCACGTTGTATCCAATTTCTTACGAACCCTTAAGATGTCGTGTCGTTATGCCATGACGGTGGATGCCTCGTTTCTATTTTGCCCTTTCTGAAACTGCCTTGTCTGTCACTGTCCATCACAAGCTTTCCACTGGTGGCTTGATTTAGAGTCCCACAAAAACAAGTTCAGAGTTTAACTTTTGAAAATGCATTAAGGGCTCGTTGTTATTGGTCTGTAAGATGTTACTCATCTACCATTTTAGCATTGATCGACATCCGATTAACATCGTATAATCGATTCTACCGTTCGTCGGTTGATGCTGCCGATCAATTGGTTTGGTAACATCTATATGAGATCTAACATACAAGGTTAAACCATAATTATTATACATTTAAGGGAGACTAGGTGGCGATGGGCAGGACCTGTTGAGAAGAGAAGATGGTCGGTGGACAAAAGCAGCCAGTGGACGCGAGTCTTAAACAAAGTAGACCACCCACCAGATGGCATGACGATTTGGTTTAGGTTGCTGGAGAAACTAGATGCAGCTCGCACAGGACAAAGCCAGTTAGCGTGATAAAGAGGTATTTACCCAAAAGTGGGTGTCAATGGGCTGATATGATGATGATTGCACATTTACAAAAGTAATTCAAAGTGGATGTAATGTTCCCGACAGTCTGAGGCCGTTATAAACACTAGCGGCTACCGCGCTGAAGTATTTCAATTAATCCAAAACAGGATTAAACTTTCTGCAAAGTGTTGCGAAACATTTCAACAGGTTCAAGGAATTTACGGAATTATTGTTTTTGCTGAAAACTTACCTTCAGTCTGGAAATTCATTACAGCTGGAGGTTTTGCAGGGAAATGATTGGATTGTGTCAATCAAAGTTTTTTTAGTTGAGTTTATATTTGTGTTATATAAGCCATTGCTTTTCCGAATAGTAGGTTTTTCATTATGCGTAGCGTTCAATCAATTCATGATATTGATAAAAGATCGAGCAATAATTAAGATTTTAAAACAAATAACCTATTTTTCAGCTTTAATAATATTGGATTAGTTACCTGTGTACCTATAATATAGGTAACTTAACTACATTCCGTTGCGTACCTAAAGTCAATGAAGGTCAAACAAAGGACAAAACGGAACAAGGATAATGCATTACAACATTGGGACGCCGGGCGCGAACCGTGAAACTTTTTAATTTCTGTTTTCCGAATTAGAAGACAAAATACAATGGAAATGAATAAAAGGCTCGCTAAAACCTTCTTTATGCCCTTGACTATTGGAGACAAAACATTAGGGTTCCTTATTTTGTATAGATAAATCTATGCATTCATCTTCATCATCATCCCTATTTACGTTCCCACTGCTGGGACACAAGGACTTCTCTCTTGATGAGAGAGATTTGGCCTTAATTCACCACGCCTGAGCAAGTGCGGGTTGCTGAATGACACACACGTCCTTCAAACTTTTCAAATTTCTCATGATGATAATGATGATGATGAACTGGTTATATTTAAGGGGGGCACAGAAATGCTGATAAATGAAGTTCAAGCGATAAATAAAATAACGATATAAGCCAATAAACAGCTCGAAGCGTCCAAATATAATAATCTCGTTGGACGTTTGTTCACAACTCCCTTACTCTGCCGTCGGATTAGCATATCTAATAGCAGGATTTATGATCCTTGAATATGGATTCATCTTAGATCGTCGATAACAAAATTATGCGCGCTGGTGTAAACTCGGTTACGGCCGCGGATTTACATAATCATGTAATCTACGAGCGACTCAGCTTTACTGTCGGGTTTGTTGACAAAACAAGTTTACTGGTAATTTAATTACAGATAATATCTAGGCGACCTCAGATGTTTAAAGTTTGTAGCCCTATTTGTCGCTCAAATCTGCTCTCTTATAGAATTATCGCATTAGTCTTATGTTATGACGCTTATTTTACTGATATTCTTTATTATTTAGGTACTTGTTAATCGGACTCTGGCAGACATGCAGTGTCCGAATAAAAAGTTGGTTTATTTCATTATTATCCAAAGAATCTTTGTTGTTGATCTATCAACAAGTAAGTACCTATCTACTTAGAAATACAATAATCAAAAAGAAAAATACCAACTTATATTCTTGCAGCAAAGTTAATTTATGTTATTAGTTTCTTAGCTGAGAGATGAGAGTAGTTCTAGCGCTCAATCCATCATGGCCGCCGCATGAGCTGTCAGTTTTCCCGCCAAAACACGCCAGGACTACACCGAGTTAATTGCCTCAGTGGTTATGGGAATTAATGTACCCAGATCTACTTTAGTATAGAAGTTTATTTTATATCGAAGAAGACTTGATAATAAAATCGGGCATAATACGTTTTTACAAGGCAGAAACGTAGATAGGTACTTACTTATATTATATTGTTGGTGTATTCTTTACCCATCCTGTTACTATAGATAGATAGAGTAGACGCCCTTGCGTTACGAGCAATAAGATAATGTATTTTATCTCTTTCTTTTAATATGTATGTATATCGTTTTGCTAGCTTTATTAAACCAGGCGTTCCGAATTACACTGAGGAGATGTTTTGCGCCTGAGCTTGAAGCCTGTCTGTAGGTATCATTCATCATTGGTTTCAGATTCTTTAAATACCTACTCTTACAAAATTACCTCTTTGTAAGGTAGGTACCTATATGACAAAAGAGAAGAGAGTGTAAAAATAACATCATATTGTATCAAGACAAAAAATCGCCAGCCCTAAGCACTGGTCGTTGTATCTTAAATCAATATCAGAATTTTACAAAAATAACCAAAGGAGGCAGGGAATTAAAAAATGGAGAAAATACGCTACCCTAGTAGGATAATCCACCAACTAACATATTTTGTATGTTAAATCGAATTAGCTACGAATTATTTTCCCGAGAGTGTGCAAGTGTGTCCTGATATCTTATTTTCCTTTCCAGCAACATCGACGGAGGTATACTCCCGCAGCAGTAGGAACGCGGCCGGCGCGCTGGACGGGCGCGGGCTGGTGGCTGTCATCAAGAGGCAGGTGCCGCTGGCGGGACAACTAGACCACGAGCTCGCCTGGGGCCAGGGGTGGGGGTGGGTCACGCTGCCCAACGGCGTCTGGAGCGGACGTAAGTGTCCGCTTCTTACAGCTGGAAACTTCTTATCCAAACTTCTAACGGTATCTGATTACATCCAAAGGTTGCCTGGAAGATATCGTTCTTCAGCGATAAGGCCGCCTAATAAGGCCCATTGTACTGTAGTTTAAGTTTAATGTTTGTACTGATATTACTTTTTGGTTTACAATAATTAGTACCTTTGTTATATAGTACCTACCTACGTGATGCCAAAAATATGCCATCGATCCTAGAAACTTCGGTGTAATTTATTGTTCTCTGCTTCGGTCATATAATTTCCGCGTGTTCGGTGTGACAGTTTACCTGAATGCGTAGGTAAAATTAACCTCGAAACTTTGTCAGCAACGTGTTTACCACCAAGTCAAAGAGAATATAATCACTACGTTATATAGGGCAGACACTGACTGATGTCACTAGAGCCAATATTTTCCATTGTCAAAAGATTGGATGACTCTGTAGATCCAGTGATCAAGATCCAATTGGTTCTATTGAGAACTTTTTCCCAAAGATTGACACTGACTGTCCAGCATTATATCAAAAAACCTCTACTGGATTTAATTGTATTTTAGGATAATAAATATTTTTAATTTTTTTCCAGGTCTGACCTGGTCTCAAGACGGCGACGACTTCGCCCTCCACGCGATGCCGATCATGCACCACTCCAACGTCTCCCAGGCGTGCTCCATGCTGGACGGCGTGACGGCGTACGAGGCGTCGGCGTACGAACAAGCCCTGGCCGAGTACGACGACACCGGCTCCGACGATTGGGACATGGGCGTGGATTGTGGGGACTTTATGATGTAAAGAGGCGGACGTGGCGTCATATCTCGAGTTATTTACCTCATTGTATGTTTCTGTTCGTAAGAATTATTTTCATAGAGCAGGTCCTTATTTACATCGTATGGTATACACCCCGTGTATACACCTCATAGGTAAAACCATCACGATGGATAGCATAGCATGCCTTGCATGATATCAAAAAGTGACACTTACACCCATTTAGTTCATTATGTTTGTCATATATGAGCCGATGCGTAGAAATTAGATAAATCCCATATTTGGAAACAATATAATTATCTGCCCGATTTTTTGGATTTTTGTAGAGATTTGACGTCATCGTTGATTATTCGAGAGAGAATTTGCCTATTCCAAGCAATATCGAGTAGGATAGACTTACTTACGAGTATTTACACAAACTTCAATTTTACAACTACAAAATCTACCTACTTGTTATTACTAACGGATGAAAGGTCCTGATCATCAAAAAATGATTTTTATACAAAACTATTAGAATGAGTGCAATTTCTTGATTGTAAAACAGCTCAAGGTGTGGTTGGTGGCCAATGGCGGCATTTATTGAAAATCAGGACGGAGGCACTGATTATTAAGTAAGGAAAATCGATAATACTTTTTGCTTTTGGAGTTTTGATTGGGAGAAGATTATGGCCTTAATCTATTAAACCGTTTGGATCAACCTGATTCGGCCAAAATACGGCTTTGTGATTGGATTTTCTGCACAATTTAAGAAGATGAAGATCGAAAGTGTCTTATTACATACAATCGACACATTAATTCAATTTAATCGTTTTGTGTTCATTTTCTTATAACTTGAATGTTATACCAATACTATAGATAATATGATATGTCAATACATACTTAGATTCTTGTATTTTTGTGTAACTTGTATGAAATTTATACCTGCCTTGGTTTTATTGTTTTCATAAATTAAGAGTTTGATGATTGATTAAATGTGCTGGTCACAAAATCAGAGAATGTGCCAAATTGAAATGTATTTTGTATCAGACTTATATTTGTGTTAGAAGCATTGGATTTGAAACGAAATAATTGTGCCACATACGGTTTTTCAAAATTCTATAAACTAGTTGCATGCTCTAGTTGTATATAGGATTGTAGCAGAAATAGATTATTTCGGCCTATCGGTATTAGGTATCGTTCAAATATTTAGAACTTATGCCCCCCATGCAATTCTGAACCTATCCCCGTGTTGGTGAAAAACAGTAGATATGTAAAATAAAAAGGTTTTGTGTGCTTACAATGTTTCTCAACATTAAATAAATGTGAAGCAGTCACGAGAATCCCATAATCTGATATTCTCAGATTTATTTCACTTGTTCAAATTTGATACGGATATTTGATACGTTTTTTTGTATTATTTTTGTAACCGTTTGTACCTAGGAGTAACATCCACACTGTTAACCCTTTCGGAGGCACCTTCAAACTGAAGTTTTTGAATTTTTTACTTGTTAAATCAGGGTAACTTTGATACCTTGCATCGCACAAATAAATTAACGTTTTGTTTGGCTTCATGTGACACCAAGTCGTGAACAGATAAATGATGGGAGATTTCGTATATTAGTATGTGTAAGTCGATGTTAGCGAGTAGTCATTGTGTTCGGTAGACATTTATTACCTAAGAACGAAATGGGTTGGTTAAGACTTTGAGGAATTATACTAATAGGTACTGATGAATTTCACGAATTTTTATTGATACTGAGCAAATTATTTAATATAACAAAACATCAGCAGCAATATTGATATAATAAATTAGATCTTTTGTTGTTTTTATTAAGACCAAACAATAATAATTACGAAAAAACTGTTTAACTTAAGACACTGTTCAAGACATTTTTGCATTAAACTATTTTGTACCATCAGTATAATTCTCCAAAATCTTGTAGAGCATTGCGCATTGCATTGTAGCGTGTTAGGTGGTAATTTAGTACAATTATTAAAGAGTATTTAGTCGCTAATATCTTCCGACCTACCCAAAGACTGCCTAAACGTTATATACCTACCTATGTGTACCCTAGGCAAGTGACCTTCAACCCTAGGCACGGTTAATGCGAATCCCAGGCCCCGCGAAGGGCTGTAAGGCAGGATTTTGTACCCCTTTTTCAAAAAGTCAAAACATTTATCTACACTAAATTCTTAAAAAAACATTTGCGCGAGTCATTATGCCTTTTATAATCAAAAACGTTGCACTTGTATGAAGTGTAACTTCAAGATTTGAGTTCAAGATAATTTCGGCACCGTTTCTTTACAGACGGACCACACCTATTTTACGGACAGACATTGTACTTCTGTTACTTGTGTAGGTACCTAGTATTTTTAGTATATATAGCTCTTAATTTGTTGAGTATAATAATGAATACATTTTGAAATAGTTCTAGTTTTTTATAATGAACCCTGCGCTTAATTGAGCGCAATTTCCAAATGTTGTTTAAGCAGTAGTTGAAATGACGGACGCCATTTTGGCAATTCCAACAATTTTGAAAAAAAACAAACAAACAAAAATAAACGCATGCTATAATTGATTACAGCTTCTGTTAGAAAGAATTAAAATGAGGTAGAAGGTACCTTTACTACTTATCCTTCATCACTTAATCACTGAGAGAACATACTCGAATTCACGGTTATTCTAGAGTCTAATGTGAATCTGTGGTACAAATTCTGTATTGCAGCTTATATATAGATGTTGTAGCAAATTGTATATTATGAGAATAGACTTATAACTAGTTGTAACATGGTATAATTATTCGTGGTGTTGTGTGTACCCTGTAATTATTGAATGTGACCCTTGTGTGCGGTTTTCCCGATTAATATGTAATTTCCGGAAGTACCTATCACTATTAGAAATAGAACTATACTACTATAGACTATAGAATATTAGAAATATCAAAATCTTACAATGAATGTACCGCACTGTAGTTTTGCTCTCTTTCATGCCTTACTTATTTTCCTAGCTGAATGCTGGAGTAGGTAAATCTTAATATTTTTTGTCTGCTAGTACATAATAAATATTTATAGGACAGTTACGACGCTGGTTTCGTCAAGAGAAATATGAAAGATATATTTTTATATCAATTGCTTGCTTATTATTTATATCGAGAAAAAATGTGTTCTTATTATAATTATAATGATTACAATTATATTTCTTTAGCTATATATACTTACCAGTTTATACAGCTAATTATTATAAATATTCTAGTCAACAATTTCCAGATTTAAAACACTTATACTCGTACTTATCTGAAATAATAAATAACTATTTTATTATAAAATTAGCTGTGTATTCTTGTTTAAATATCCTTATAAAAATAACAAAACATTGTTATTTATTATTTACGCAATAATTCGAAAAAGTGGTGCGTAAATCTGCGACTTACTTATAACGCGTTATTTTATTTAAAACTTAGTTTTATTTAAATCCATTGTTACCTAATAGTAAAGAACATTACCATCAATTATCGGAATCGTTCCAGAATTACCTACAGCCTACAGACCTAAAAGTAAAAAAATAATTAGGTAACGTTTACACAGACACGTCATAAAATATATATTGGTACATATATGTTCTCAAACAACTTAGATCGAAATAATAGGCCGGGATCCGTAGTACATGGAAATCAAGTGATTACTAACAAGCTAATTTTTGGTGAGTAGCTTCGTTTCGATGAGACGTCCAAAGATATCCTATACCCAACTCTCGATTGTGGTAGCTAACAGAGATATCAAGGATTAAAAAATTCAAGGGTGTAAAACCGGGATAACGGACCACGAAATTTGTCGGACAATATGTCCCTTAGATTTTATAAATATTAATTAAGTATACAACAAAAAATCAGCTGGTTAGTAATCATAGTAATCATTTAAATTGACCTCGTTTTCGACACATTTTGGAAATGGCGGACTCTTTGATCAAACCATAGGTTTTGTAGGACAAACATGTTTTTATATAATTTAGATAATTATCTTGAGATATAACATATTGTCCTACAAATTTCGTGGTCCGTTATCCCGGTTTTACATCCTTGAATTTTTTAATCCTTGATATCTCTGTTAGCTACCACAATCGAGAGTTGGGTATAGGATATCTTTGGACGTCTCATCGAAACGAAGCTACTCACCAAAAATTAGCTTGTTAGTAATCACTTGATTTCCATGTACTACGGATCCCTGACTATAACTTATATATTTTCCTGAAAGACTCGTCTACTTTGAAACATTATATGAAATATAACAAAGTGAAACCGCAAGGCTGTATTGAAATACATTACAAATGAAGATTTTCCGATAAGGATGGTAATAATATGCATTATAATATGATGGTATTATTTTATTATTTTTGTCATAAGTCAGTAATGTTGTGTAGAAGTGCGTAGTTAGCCGTGGTGAGTCCGAAATACATAGTTCAATGACAAATGAATGTTTGTATAACGTAACTTTTGTAATAAAGATCCTTTGGGTGAACTTTTCTTTAATTTTCGGTTACGAGTACCTCTATACTTAAGACTTAGGACATTTCATTATTTTAGATGTAGGGCGCCTGAAAGACATTTGTGTGTCTCCCAGATTTCTATTTATTTCTGTCTTAAAAGGCATGAATTAAACAAATTAGGAAGGTACCTTCTCTATAACTTTTAATATTTTCATAAGTTACCCTAATCATTTTATAACAACAGGAATTACTCACGTATTTATACATTAATTAGTATTAAATTAAGTCACTTACCTAGTTATGTCTATGGCTAGTGATATATTTTATTTACTTTCCTACTTCTCACAGTAATCTAAGATGGATACCTACGAGTAGCCTATCTATGAATCCTATTAATAGAATAATATCCAGTAATTCTCAATAAAAGTAATAAGATTCAAGTCTTTATGCCATTGGAATAACATTCAAAAGCACTTAAGCCAGTATCTAGGTAGGTTTCAGGGCGCGTAGGTGCACCATCCAGTCGATTACTCAGCGCTAAGTCATGCAGGCTGCTCGGCTCTCAGTGATTCGCCGGAGCCTCAGTCGACTACGCGACGCTACGAGTCGCCAAGCGACGCGCGTTTGATCACTAATTTTATAAATAAAACCTTTTTAAAACAAGGCTGAATACACGCTGTTCTTTTGCACATGAAAAATATTATCTCTGAACGGTTCCATTTTTAAAATCGCGATTATCAGCCGGCGCGGACTGTCAACAATTATTTTTGTGTCAAACTTTGTGTAGTTGTGTTTACAAAATTATTTATATTCGCGCGAAGTTAATATAACAGAAAATTCGTTATTGGTGTTTACTGTACAGTTTTTAAGACTGAAAATCTTGTCTTCCATTAGTTACAGAGTTATTTGTGATCTTTCTTCAACATGGAAAAAGGAGGTGGATCCAGACTCATGCAGATGCAGGTAAACTTATCACATTATCAAAATATTATGCACCTTTTCATAATTGTGATATCTTAGGTTTATATAATATACATTATAATATAATAAAGTAGATACTTACCTACATAATTATAGTATAGGTGTATCATCATAGCTTTGTTGAAGATCCTTAAAAACCACTTTTATAACTAATTTATTATTTTAATATTTATTTATATTTACATAATAAGTATATAGTATTTATTAAATTGCTTACTTATATGAATCAACATTTATCTCCTTACCTACTAGTTTCCTTTTAAACAATTTTGTATTCGTATTTTAAAATTAGTTCTTCTCATGAAGTACAACTTCTATTAAAACCGCCAAAAAACAACTTGTACTTATAATACGTCCGGTGATTCAAACAAACGGCTTTTTTAACCGTCTCGAGCCGGGAACTGAACCTTGACCCCGGAGATTACGACGCATTATTATGAGACAAGTGTTTAACTAAATGGTAACCGACAGATGTTTGTGTTTGCAAACGATTTTGAATATTTTCAGTTAAGAACGAACATTTGACCATAAGTAGGTAGGTATACTTAAATATATTTCTGCCCTTAGTAAGTTTTAGTAAAATACTGAAGTTTTAAAATACCATTTCATTCTGAAGACCTAATCTCTCTCGTCAAGAGAGAAGACCCTGTGTCCCAGCAGTGGGAACGAAACGAGTGGGTGATGATGGAAAATACCATTTACAATTACAAATAGACAATCCCTATATAAAGGTAGACAAACTTTCCATTTGCGAATCAAAAAAGGGTTAAATAAATTACCTAATTGAAATGAATAAATAATATTACACAATCGACGTTACTTCACGAAAGCCAATGTTCCAATTCTCGATAACATGACAAAGGTAGATGGTATGGTGTGACAATGAATTTAGGTTGGCGTAAAAACACTGCCCTAGATTATTTATTGACAGACTATCGACTGTAGACTAATGGAGTGGTCGGATGTTCAAAATAATTAAGGAATTCAGGTTTGTTGTTGTTGTGTCGACTAAATTAACTTTTTTAATAACTAATTTTTAAATAATATAATATATTTTTGATGTATACACAATTGCATAATTTTTTTGCATTTAACACAGCCAGCCCTTTCATTCAGTATCACCTAAATTATTATCCACTTCAAGGAATACAATCGAAATTCACTAAAATAGACAGAATTAGCTGGAACCGTAACAAAACAACCCGTTACTTTTCCTCGTAAGCTTAGTCATGTTTACTGGAAGTTTACCTACCTTGTTGAGGGTTATGCTATCAGTTATTACGATACCAGATATTAACAGACTGGTACGTGCTATCTTATATTGACTGTTTTCGGTATATAGGTCTCAGGGGATTTGGTACAATCACTACGCTTACCAGCCGGGTTGGTAATCGCAATACCTATCTTCTTTTTCTTTGCATATGTCTTGCTGCATTTGGTTTATTTCAACTGCCACTGTCCACGATAAACCTTATAAACTATTGTACCCACTATCACAAGAGTTGTGTTCAAAAAATTTACAGTTAAGTAACTAAGTTGTCTCTTTGATATCAGAGTTCATTTGGGTACATAATAACACTTTCCCGAATGTCGGTATCATTTTGAACTTTTTCTGTAAAAACACTTTTTATTATTGATGACTACTCTTTCTACTCACAACTTTCTAACGCTCATGAAAAAAACGTCGCTTTACAGCTTGCGCATTTATTCATTTACGAAATTAAAACTTCACCTATTCACCAAAATAACATTGTAATTCCGTGGAATCTACATGACCCAATTAATTAATAGCTATTGTCCCATTCGTGTGAGTATCGATCGCTGTACACAGCTCGAACAAACGGCAAATAGACTACAAAGTTACTGCCTGATAAGACCTAATATCTACTAACAGTACGAGGACCTAAATAGATATCTAATATTGGCATGTACTATGAGACGATAAAAATAAATTACTTGCTTTTACTGGCATTAATGTGGCAAAAAATTCAATGCTTGACTCATCTTATCATCGGAGTCATCTCACAAAATTATGTACTTTATCCATTGTACTATGGTCCCAATAAATATTTTTGAATTAAAAAAAAAATGCTCTCCCAACACTTTTAGACAAGCTTATCTAAATCACTTCACTTACCTTTAACATACCACAATTTCTCAAGGCCAGCATATGCGGTCATCAACATCATTCTAAATGGTATTATTTGCAAATGATTTATTACTGTCACGTTTTATAAATCATTGTATTTAAAGCGAACATTTACGATGCGCCATATTGGTATTAGCACGGCCGTATTTGTAGAACCTTCCTTAAACAAATCGCGAAATTACAGTATGTGGGTGGTGTTCATGAACGCAGGCCTGCGTTTTGGCCACGCGTGGGGTTCAGTGAGGAAATCCTTGGATATGCATTGTTTTGGTCGTCTGTTTCAGATTTTATTATGCTCTTCCTATTATTTTGATTGATATTTGATCATCGTCATCATCACCATTAGGTAGGTACTCATTTTGAACGTCCACTGTCAGGCAATTTTCCATAATAATACCTATATAATATGTATTTAGTTACTTTCTCATTAATTCTAAATTATTTAATTTCTCAATAAATAAACGTTTATTTAATAATTAAATCGTATTACTGATTAAACAAATTCCTCATATTCAATTATCTATTAGACATAAACTAAAAATATCAAGTTTAAACATCAAACAAAACATATAAAATCCTAACTGAATTATTGAAAGAAATGACCATCAATCTGATGATCATTACGACAAACGTAAGATAATCATTACTCAAAGATATGGCACTCATAAAGTAAAGCATTTCTCAACTGAGCCCTAACTCAGTCGTGCGGCACAAAACAAATCGTCTACAACTACAACTTTTTAAACGCTCATTTTGCATGGGACCTCTTATTTTTGGTATAGCAGCAATAATTTATTAAAAACCAAAGAAAGTATAACATAATAACGTAGTTTTTAGGACATAATCTCCCGTGCTAGTTAGAAACTGTGTTACAGCAAGCCCCGAAAACCACTAAATAATATTTATTTTTTATTTTTGTTCTACGGATGTTAGGTTAGTAGTCATTACAGAATTAGGGCCCAGAGTTATTTGCAAAGCGATGGTAACAGGCAATGATACCGAGTGGTGAACAGAGCCGGGGCATTGTGACTAATTGAGGAATGTCTGGTAATGGACACTTGAGTCAACAGCACAGGGAGATGCGTGGAGTTGAATGGTTGCAACATTTACAGATCATTTTTTTTGTCCCAAGGCGGGAATCGATCCCGCAATATCTTGCATCGGCGTAGGCAGATCTTCTCCCGTTGGGCCCGTAGAATGTCATAATCATAATCATTATTAGTTTTTTTTTTATACTACCAAGTTGGCAGACAAGCATGCGGTCCACTTGGTGGAGAGCGGTTACCACAGCCTATGGACGCCTGTAGCATCAGAGATGTTACCAGTAGCAGTTGTAGTTTTATCTACCTTAAGTCTTATAACTACACTCGAGAGCAATGAATCCGGGTCACTCAAAGAATCCAAAAAATCTCGGAAAGTAAGAATGCTAGGTTAATGCAATAAATTGTATTTAATAGACAATTTAATACTCCTTAAATGAAAGTTAAAAAAATATGAGTCACCATACATTTTATTTACACAAAATTACATAAAGAAAAAAACTGCTGATCTCTCCTTAAAACAAAAATAGGAAACATGAAATTTTTGAACTTTATGACGATTTTCTTGAATTTCAATACTTCGTATTACCTCCTCGTGCTTCCATTACTGCGTTTACGCGGTTTGGCATGCTGTACACCAAGCGCGCAGCCCGGATATCAACCCGATCGAGCATGCTTGGGACGAGCTAGGGAGATGCGTAAAACAACGAAACCCTCCCCCAATCACGCTTCCTGAGCTCAAAATTGCTCTCACAGAGGAATGGGAGAATATTCCCCAAAATCGTATAAGGAACTTGGTGTACAGCATGCCAAACCGCGTAAACGCAGTAATGGAAGCACGAGGAGGTAATACGAAGTATTGAAATTCAAGAAAATCGTCATAAAGTTCAAAAATTTCATGTTTCCTATTTTTGTTTTAAGGAGAGATCAGCAGTTTTTTTCTTTATGTAATTTTGTGTAAATAAAATGTATGGTGACTCATATTTTTTTAACTTTCATTTAAGGAGTATTAAATTGTCTATTAAATACAATTTATTGCATTAACCTAGCATTCTTACTTTCCGAGATTTTTTGGATTCTTTGAGTGACCCGGATTCATTGCTCTCGAGTGTATTATAATCACTCATATCCGTCTTTCGCTTAATCACTAATTATTTAGGTACCTATTTCCTATATCGAGTGTTCCTAATACCTACTCCAGAATTATAGATTGTCTTAATCAGTTACAATTACAAACTCATCTGGCTTAAATATCCGTACCATTAAAAGTAAATTACGTATCGAGTAAGTATCCAGCATAGTTCCGTGCAATCAAGAGAGCAATGCTCGAGATCTGCTCTCGCGCATAGATTGAAGCGAGCACTCTTTAAATAGAAGATGGCGCCTATAAGAGATTACGCGGTTAAGTGTACCTATCTGGATAACGTTTTGCAACAATGTCTAATAATCTGTGATGTCTAATTAAGTTTTTAGTTAGTTAGGTTTAATTTGAAGGTTTTTATTATTCGTGCTAAATTTATTTATTCATAATTTGATTTATTCAACATTATTTATTTGATTCATAGATTATAGTAGTTTTATTCATATTTTTAATTAGTGGCGCAAGTAACTTTATTTAATTTACTTACGGCCTAACAATTAATTCAATATAATAAATTTGTATGGCATTGGTTTTGTAAAATAAATAGGAGTGAGGTGATGATTATTACACCGTAAAGAAAGCACATAACATTTATATAAGGATTTCTTGAGTTCAATAGTTATGTTAGCGAAGTCATGTCAGAATGGGGTTATCAATGCAGTTTAAAAGATTTCTCGCAAAGGTTCTTAAAAGGTGAACAAGCTCTATGCAGGTGTACCTTGACCCCGTTGCACTCGCTTTCCATTGATTCGAACCGCGCTGGAGTGACATAATCACAATATAAACCAAATTAAAATAAAAATAAATAAAGGATGTCTCGAAGTAGGTTTATTATAAAACTAGCTGACACGCCGAAAGCTTTTCATGCGTTTTTTTACGTTATCAAACCAACTCTTAGCGTATAATATTAGTATAGCTTTTAATCAAACGAACGGGTACTAAAACAAAATAAGTTTCAGTATACCCAAAACTCATTGATTACTGAAACAAGTAGGTAGATAAGATACAATTAACTCCTAGTCTGATCCTTAATACTTACTTACTTCGATTCCAAAGGTTAGATTTGCTTAAATTGTAATACAGTATTTCCTTCCTTTGTAATAATTTTAGTTGCTGCCATCTCATTACGTCGTAGTTATTACAGAAGTCAAAACATCCGTATGTAGTTATGTTTCATTGTACTTGGTAATTTAAAATCTGCACCGTGACGGTAAAATCGGAACATTATGCCAAAATGTGCTTTACTTTTGTAAAAAACACATGAATACTACAACACATGAAGACACGAATATACTTAATTAAAGTATCTATTTGAGGAAAAAATTTAGTCCTATCGTTTTAATAGCCCAAATAAAAAATGGAGACCAAAATATAGGTGAAGGTTAGTCAAGCATTTGCCAACTAACATGAAATATTAAGGTGTGCCATCCATCAATTAGGTGTAAGTATTCATGCCAAAATTAGGTAGGTAATATGAATACTCTTTCGGGCTTGGCTAAAATATTGTTTTTATATTACATTATTCATTAACTTATAAATGTAAAGCATGTACATAAAAATACTCGTAAATGAGAATAAGTAACAATTGCTTATAGCCTATCTGAACCTTCAGATCTAGAAACCTGGAATCCTACTCAATGTGCGTGATACTCCATCTAATTGGATAGATCCATGTTCGTTCTAATTGCAAAAATTACCAATTATGCTAAACTTGCCATTTTGTCTGCCTACACAACACAATCTCATGTTTATTAACAACTAGCTTTCCGCCCGCGGCTTCGCCCGCATTATATTAGAGTAAAAAGTACCCTATGTCCTTCTCCTGGCTCTAAACTACCCCCCTGCCAACTTTCAGGCAAATCCGTTTAGCCGTTCTCGAGTTATAAGTGAAGGCACTAACACGACTTTCTTTTATATATATAGATTTTGTTTTAGATATAAGTATACAGATATACATATCTAGCGGACTGTACCTGTAGTATGAATTAATTAAGCGGGCAAGAGTTATGATACTTATGATGTATTTAATATTAAGAAAATATTATGTTTATAATTATATTATGTGTTTATTATTTTTATTGTTTTAAATTTTTTTATAGAATTTCTTCGAAATAAGTATACTTTTCTTTTAGAAATAAAAACAAAACAAATCTATTTAAATTTAGTTTTTATATAGGTACAGGATTTTTACTTCTTTGAATAATTTAGATTGCTGTAGTACTGCAGGCATTACCTTATCGAATATAAATGATTTATCTTATCCGTTTACGTTGTGAACAATATTGCATCCCTGTGGGCGAGGCAGAGGCGGATTGTTTTTGTTGATTCATAAGTAAGGTTTAGCTTGTTGTCCTTCATAAATGTGTACTAATATTATAATACTTACTGAATCATTCCTTTGAACGCGCTAATCTGTAACCGCGAATCCTTATTGAAAAAATATTTCAGTGGAGGAACGCCATAGGTTATATTAACTATTATGAACTTAATGTAGATAACGTAAAATAACGGGTCTGCGTGATGACCTTAGAATATGTAGGTAATACAAAAACATGACATTAAAAAGAAAACAGAAATAACAAACTCTCCGAAACAGTAAAGTGAAAGAAACGGCATTAAGTACTGATTGATAGAAAGAGAGCACAAATTATTAATGGAAAAGGATCAACTTGATCTTGATGATGAGATGAAGGATTTAAAACAAATCTTAACATATTTAAAACATCTGTAACACTAAAAAGAGTTAAACTAATTTATCAAAAGATCAAGTTAAATTATAGTTTGCAATTCCACTTTATCATTTAGGATGATCTAGCCGTGACCATGAGCAAATAGCATGACCGAAACGGTTTTCGAGCATAGCTGAATAAATACTCTTGAGCGTTAAGTTAATGACTAAGATACAAGTGTTTATTGCTGCGATGACATAAACTTTACTCTAAAAGCATCGGAGCTTGAAAATAAACTTAGTATTATCTACATGCATGTATGTGTAACCATTTCTACCAAAGTCATTTATAGGTATAGGTATATATCTGGAAATCTAGAACGAATAATTCTCTTTCCCCTTACCCACTCACTCCTTTCTTACGCCTATATCTTTCACACAGTCTACCCATTAGATAATTGAAAGTCATGCAATTTGAAGTCTCGTATGCTATTTAAAAAGGCTTAGAAGAGGCGTTTATCTCTGGATAACAAAAATCACTAGAAAGTCATGCACAGAGATTTCTGATCAAATAGAACCGGAATCATACGTGTCTTATCTTCAATCTAAGCCAAAATGAAGCGAAAGTGATGCCGTCATCGAAATCACAACATCCACGGACATAGAAGGACAACTGACTCATGCGCAGCCTGAGAGGACCATTTATGGATCTGCAGCGTCACGTGGGCGAGCAACAAACAACCGTAATCATAAAGGAATAAAGATTAATATCGCTAAGAGGATATGACTATGCATTTGTTTGCAGTCAGAAAGTTAGAAAGTATAATGTTGAGACTAATGAGCTTTTGTATTTTTATTTAGATGCATGAAAAAAATATGTATGAGATAAATTGTAGCTATTATTTGGACTTTTTTGGATTTACTATTTCCTATAGGTAGGTATAGTAATATTTTTAGAGCTATAGAAGAATAGTCTTTCAAATCTAACTGTTTAGTTATGAAAATTTAACTAGTTTTACTAGGGACCTAAAGTTAAACAAAATTTTTTATAAGATAATAACAATTCTGTCTTAGAAATGATGCTTGACCCCTATAGTTCGGATATATTTAGGAGTTTTGTTAGATAGCAAACTTACTATGTCAGATCACTTCGACTTTATCACAAACAAGGCATATAAAAATCTTGGTTTTATTATACGCACATGCAAGCCATTTACCGATATCAGTTGCATTAAATCTGTCTATTTCGCATACGTTCGAAGCGTATTAGAATACGCATGTTGTATTTGGTCACCCAATTACGTTATTTATAAAAATAAAGTCATAAGTATCCAAAAAAAGTTTATTAAATATCTTAACTACAAAAAGCGTATCTATACTAATTATAAAGATGGTTGTAAAGTTTATAATATATTACCCTTAGAAGATCGACGACTCCTTCTAGACAATATGGTACTCTACAATATTGCTAATAATTACTTTGACTCCCCAACTTTACTAGGCAAACTCAACTTTAATGTACCTCCAAAACGGACTCGACATACTAAACTTTTTTCAAGAACTGCATGTAGCACTAATTATGCTCAAAACGCCACCTTAAATCGTATATGCAACAACTACAATAAACATTTTGCTAGTTTGGACCTGTTCAATCTATCTAAACAACAGTATAGGAAACATACCCTTGATATACTTAGTATATCTAATTGATCAGATTTGTTCACTTAATATAAAATTTTATTGTTATTTCCCCCTTATGCATAATAGTACACACTTAATAACTCAACATATATTTATTACTTTAACCTGCTTAAATAGCTTTATTTGACTATAATGCATAGGTGGGTAAACACTTTATAAGTTCAAATATTTACATTATAATATCATAATACCAATAACTGATTTTTTAGTAATTTTAGTGTTTGATAGGAATAATGTACCAATTCTAGTTTGATAGACATATAAAGAGCTGTAAAATAGTAATAAGTTAACAATGTACTGTTATTATAAAATTGTTGGTCTTTAATAAATAAAATTAAAAATTAAAATATGTCAGCTGTTAGGTGATGCTTTATTCATGAACCATGACATTGACTCTACTTGGTTGTTAGGCAACCGACGGCAAACAAACAACCTACCCTGTTTTCATTCAACCCTCAGACTTTACGGAAGGAGGTGGTAGTAGTGAGCAAAAACTTTTAAGATCGTGAAGTTTTTCATTAATTTTAATTACGGTAATAATCATCAGTGTTACAATTTGGTGTGTATTTCAGTGTTATGTGTAATGAATAATATTATAAAATTTCAAAGACAAATCACTTTGTGAATTAGGTAGGTATCTAATGTTATAGGTATATTGTATGTACAAATATTTGATGCTATACATAATAGACCAAGAGCCTGTGATGGCCAGACCTTCCTTTAATTCTGAAGCGTGAAAATTATTTTATGTGTATGTCTAACATAGGTAAGAATAACCCCCAAACATGAAACCTGGATCGTGGTTCCTTTGGGAGATAACAGGTAAAAGGTTGTTATCTCCCAAAGGAACCGCGATCCAGGTTTCATGTTAGGGGGTTATTCTTACCTATTTTAGACATACACATGAAAGAATTTTCACGCTTGTGAATTAAAGGAAGGTCTGGCCATCACGGGCTCTTAGGTTATAAATTTTATGAAGCTAACATTAATGTTGCTTAATACGAGGAAAACATGAGTTGTGTTAAGGTTATGTTGTGTGCGGCCTTGACCTTCCTAGTATGCTGACTCAATGCATCAAAACACCCATCCTGCGAGTCAACAAAACAAAACTAATTAATAAATCTGAAATATCATTAAAATCGTGAAGCCGGTAAACAAAGTAAGAACAAAAGACGCTGTACCGTTTTTCATAATGCAAACGAGGAACTTGTATCGTTCTGTGGACCACGTGAACTGGTGGGAACCAGACCATTGGAAGATGAAGGCTCGGAGCCTGTCTTCGATGTCTCTGGAAGGTGCTGATCCAGCTGACATACGGAACGGTTGGCTTACACTGCCCGCTGAAAAGGTGAGGAGTTTTAATAACTAAATAATAATTTTGCTGGTCTAGGAATAATAGTATACCTACCACCACCTCTCTTTCCATGGGTAATAAATGGGTGATAAAGCGAAAATACGTGCCAGAAAACGCGAAATGTATAAAGCGTAGAGTCTTTGGTGAAAGGGACATGTAATAAACCTACAATTCATTATAAACGGTGAACATCAAAAACGATTTACACCTGGACATAATGAACTCACTTTTAATGCATGGAAAATAACCTTTTATCCATTCGAATCTACCTACTGTTTTCTATTTCCTATTCATGTAATCAACCCCGGCTATGGATTAAACCGATTTCAACCTTAAAAAGTGCCCAATTCCTCGATACTTTACAAAAGGTTTACCTTCGATTTCGTGAAACTCGTACAGTCTTTGAATTTTTTATCTCTAAAAGTACTTTCCAAAGCGAGTTGAATTCGGAATTGTTGTGAGAAATAACAGTTGTTGATTAATAATTAAACTTCTTTGTTACTTAGTTCTTTAACTTTCACGCGGCTGGGGTGGCGTAGGGTGTGTTATTTAATTATGTGGTTGTGTGTAGTAGAGGTCAACAAACCCAACGTAATTTCAAGGGCGGTTTCGTAGCCTCTATCGTTTTTACTCCAGGATGTATAATTACGTTAAAAAAAACGCTTTCAATTACATTTTTACAATGTTGTCTTTAACATAAGATATGGTAATGTGATTTGTGGACAAATTTTGTCGATTTAAGTATGTATTTCGTGTAAATCATCTTTCTTTTATCTGACATTGTAGTATCTTATCGTACATCAGTAACATAAGATACTACATAAGTAAATTACTTTCTATAGGCATATGTTTTTTACCGGCACTCAAACTAGCCTATAAGAAATTAACAAATCTTATCCAAATGCAAAGTTGAAATTATAACAAAAAGTAGGTACCTACTCGTAGTATACAAAATAGGTAATAAAACGGAGCGACGACGGATTAACGAGATTTTGTATAGTTGAAGGGATAGAGAGTGACATAGGCTACGTTTTACCTCGGGAAAAATATATTTCCGCGGGAAGGTGTAGAACGCGGGCAAAGCCGCGGGGCGGAGAGCTAGTAGATAAATCATTCCCATCCCAAGCTAGATGTTTGATAAAACATCACCGTGAAACCACACCCATGACGAGTTGCGGTTAAATCGACACCACTGGCATTGTGGTCTAGCATCTAGAGAGCTAGCATCCATTTTGGTTAGGTATATGAGGCATGATTAAACTTATCCCGTACTTCTCTCCGTATTTGACAACCCCGACTCCGATTCCTTGACTCCGATTGACATGATTTTTAAGAATATCTAGCAAGAGGAAAGTCTTACCAACATTAGAAGTTAATTTTAGAATCTTATTTTGGGTCAAAAATCAAATTCTCATAACGTTTTAAGTTGCTTTAAATAATAGTTTTGATGTGCCAGGTGATCTAAAAAATAATATCACGTAATTCAGCTGCAAGGTCTAGAGTTTCGTGTTGGAGTATAATAGGAGAGGTAAGGGTCAAGTTTTAGCTTGCATCAAATATTTTGTCTAAAGTTGATGCCAGCTCTCAGACTATAAAACAGACAAGCAAACACGTGCATAATCGAACGGTGACTTCATACTAATCTCACACCAACTTGTTTTATTTCCTGCTTTGAATTTAATCCTGAGAGATTGTATTCTAATTGTTTTGATTTTAGGAGTGCAGGCACTACTATTTAGTTAGATTGTTGACTTAAGATAAAGAATTATTTATTGTAAACTAATAGGTGTGTGTGCATTCATGTCTCGCGCAAGTCACGGCGTGGCATCGTGCTGCAAACAAAAATTACTAACACACGCACATTTAAATTATTTCTTGAATTATTTATGGCACAGTAAAGGCGGGCCCACCGCCCTTTTCTTCGGGAAATTTTGCAATACGACGCATATTTATGCTGTAAATAATGCGATTCATGATAATGGTGGTTCAATTCTATAACGATTTCATTATGATATTTTTCGATCGGTTTTCTAACATCTTCTCCTCTTCTTTTTAAATATTTTATTAAAATAAATTATTTTATTTTATATTCTTCTAAAAAATTTGATTAGACGTGTAACGAAACATGGCTTCCCTGAATTTTACTTGGAGAAGCCTGATTAAGGATTAAGACCCGCTTATCAATGATTTCTGCTATTTCGTCTAGACTAGACTACACTTGTGTCAAATCAATGTAGATCGGCAATAGCCTTATCTCATCTAAGGTCGATGACAGAGGCTGGTGAATCAGCGGCGAGGCAGACTTGCATACAAATATGGACATTACCTTCGAGCGATTTAATGAACTTGTTATAATGGGTACGGTTCCTTCTGATACCGTGACTAGGCATGTGTTGGCTTCAACTAACCTGGATTATGAAGATTTTAGAACTGAAAACGGGTGAAATGTCTAAATTATATGATTTGTTGTTGATCTTTCATTACCTACGTTTTTACTTGGTATGTGCGTATCTTCTTCTGAAACTCAAAAGTCTGAAACTGGTCTGAACTGGAAATCTTACCTTGATTCATCACTTAGGTACCTACCACAGACTAAAGCTTGTGTTAGAACAGGGTCTGGTTAATCAACCTACAGCACCGTCCAGGCATCCCAGAAATGCGGTCGTGCGACTCTATCTAATCAGCACCCGCTAATGCCCTTTACATCCTGTCATGAAACCCGTTATCTGAATCTGTTGGCTAACACCATTGCTGGTTTTTAAGGACAGAGGACTCTTCTTTGACTTACAAAGTTGTGCCTATTATGATAGAAGCAGTAAACTGAGATTTTGACATGGACTCTTTACGTGTTATTTTGTATTGTCAAATAAAATAAAATTTTCTTGATAGTCAAAGAATTGTTAATTTCTGTTTATCATTTTATAAAGATCAGCTGGCGTTCTCTCAGTGCATAAATATAAAGATATACACCGTGCCCGCTAATAACCCGAAAGATTTAAACCACGTATTTTTGACGACATTACGAGTAAATAATGTTATATCAACATGGGTCTTATTATGTGTTTTAATAAAATTACAATTTCGGTACAAATTAAATCTTATTAATTGCCCGCTTCTTTGTGAACAAGCCGTTAGGTAAGAAACTCAAGTTGAAGAACAGAGAGCGAGCATGACACTTCACGAATCGCTCCGAAATCACACGACGAACAAGAAGTGTCAAGTTATGTCTTTTTTTTGTATTTATTTATTTAATCTTTAAAGTAGGTACATTTCTTAAATAATTTTCTGCCAAACTGCGCAGCAGTTTGTCGGCAGCCGTTCTCGCGGACCTTTACTCGTTTTTGCACCTTTCTTATTATCTTATCTTGGTCTATCTTGGTACTTAACTTTATTTATAAATCTAATGTAATCTACTTACTAATTAATTAATTAATGGCGTGGCTTAGCAGGCAATGGTCCGCCCGCGACGCAGTAGGTTGCGGGTTCGATTCCCGCGACAGTAATCCTCAGGGCGACACTTTATCTGCACGATGTTTGCAGGATGTTTGTATTGAAATTATTTTTATTTATAGTAAAAACTTTTTGTAGATAGATACCAAACTTCTTTATGAAACTGGCTAACAACCATGCAGTTAGTAGTCTACGTTTAAAAGAAGTAAGTGGCTACGACATGCTCACGCCCTTAGGGTGCGTTAGACTGGAGATTTTTAAACTTTTGATTTGTTGTAAATAATTAATATCTCCTTAACTATGAGTTTTTGGACTATATGTTACATAACTTTATATACTCTAATTAGGCTCTAGTATCGTTAGCTTAAATCTTTCGGGTTATTAGCGGGCACGGTGTATAAATATCATGACAAAAAGATAAGTAGGTGCTTGCTTATTATTCATTTGCGGAGATCTATCGCATATCAATCTATAAAATCACTTTGGCCTTTATCTCTTCCGTCATGTCTATCAATTGTCTATGAATACGGCCGCATAAGGACTAATACCACAACCACATCCTTCTTACCTGTCTGTCGGCTACCGTGGGGGCGCGAGATTATCATCGATCAATATATCGATCTGTTGATTTCCTTCATTCCTTTTCTTTCCGTGTTTTGGTAGATCAAAATTGAAAGTCTCTAAGGTTAAAAGCTAGAATATATTAGTGACAATAATATTTAACGAGTTTCATTATTGTTTTACTAGCAATATAGTTCCAGTATTATATTATCTCTGAAAACAAACTAACTTGCTCCATGACCGACCCTTACAGATTTATTATTATTTGTATAGATTTAAGTCCTTAGCCATGTCATAGACATAGAACATTATAATTACGACGTAAGCCATGTGTTAATATTCTACTTTCAAGTTAGCAGTGGCTAATGACTGTGCTGCATATGTGTGTCACAAGAACAATTAACACGCAGTTGTAATGCAGCGAACATCGCTAATCGATGTCGTGTCCACGATTCTGATGGTGATGACACATACCTCTGACGACCTCTGTGGCGCAGCGGGCAAATGTTCGCTTGCGACACAAGCTGTTGTGGGTTCGATTCCTGTCTCTAGACAAAAAAAAAATTACGATCTGCTGATATTATTCCGGGTGTCTGAGAGCTATATGTATACAGGGTTTCCCAGAAATGGTGGATAATCCTGCACGTGCGTGTGCGGGGGAGGGGGTGGGGCCCCACACCCCAAAAAAAAAAAATCTTTTCCCAACGGTCCGCGGTCTACGACATTTTTTGAAAAATTTTGAAATATCCCGGTTTTCTTCACATTTGTGGCCATCACGTCCGGTATATGAGGCCTAGTCCGGATTTTTTTCTTTTAACGTGTTCCCTAAATGTTGGTATTCCTAAATTACCTTTAAAAAACTCAACTACTTAGGGTAGTAGTTAACTAGTAGTCCCTAAACATAAATTTTATTTCTGAAATTTATTTTACTGCTAAGTTTGAGCACCTGTGGTGTAAAAAAAATGTATTGGAGTTGTTTAGCCAACCACATAAAAAAATTGCCTACATCGTAAGGATTCCAAAACAGTAGCATACTATCTACTTTAATAGTAAAATTACTGAGCTATAGCTTCTAATGTGTAACAGTAGGCGTTTCATTACAAAATTGCAAAAGAAAAAAATAAAACAAATAATGATCAAAAAAGGATTTATTATAAAAATAATCATAATAAATGTTCGAATTGGGCTCCTCTTGCTCTTATGCAAGATCTACACCTTTTTATAAAAGATCTTTGTAATGTGTAATTATAATTTTTTGAAGATATAATTCTAGCTGCTTCGGCGACGCGAAGTCGAAGTTCTTCTAACGAGTTTATGGGTTTCTTGTAAACCTGCTCCTTCAAACAGCCCCAATAAAAAAAATCCAGAGGATTTAGGTCTGGAGACCGTGGTGGCCACAATATCGGCCCCAATCGGCCCATCCATCTGTTCGGATAGGCATCGTTTAGGTGATTCCTTACTTGCACGGCGTAATGTGCCGGACAACCGTCGTTCTGGAGCCACATTCTTTGCCGGATGGCTAGTGGCTCATCTTGTAATAATATTTGTCCGGCACATTACGCCGTGCAAGTAAGGAATTACCTAAACGATGCCTATCCGAACAGATGGATGGGCCGATTGGGGCCGATATTGTGGCCACCACGGTCTCCAGACCTAAATCCTCTGGATTTTTTTTATTGGGGCTGTTTGAAGGAGCAGGTTTACAAGAAACCCATAAACTCGTTAGAAGAACTTCGACTTCGCGTCGCCGAAGCAGCTAGAATTATATCTTCAAAAAATTATAATTACACATTACAAAGATCTTTTATAAAAAGGTGTAGAGCTTGCATAAGAGCAAGAGGAGCCCAATTCGAACATTTATTATGATTATTTTTATAATAAATCCTTTTTTGATCATTATTTGTTTTATTTTTTTCTTTTGCAATTTTGTAATGAAACGCCTACTGTTACACATTAGAAGCTATAGCTCAGTAATTTTACTATTAAAGTAGATAGTATGCTACTGTTTTGGAATCCTTATGATGTAGGCAATTTTTTTATGTGGTTGGCTAAACAACTCCAATACATTTTTTTTACACCACAGGTGCTCAAACTTAGCAGTAAAATAAATTTCAGAAATAAAATTTATGTTTAGGGACTACTAGTTAACTACTACCCTAAGTAGTTGAGTTTTTTAAAGGTAATTTAGGAATACCAACATTTAGGGAACACGTTAAAAGAAAAAAATCCGGACTAGGCCTCATATACCGGACGTGATGGCCACAAATGTGAAGAAAACCGGGATATTTCAAAATTTTTCAAAAAATGTCGTAGACCGCGGACCGTTTGGAAAAGATTTTTTTTTTTTTGGGGTGTGGGGCCCCACCCCCTCCCCCGCACACGCACGTGCAGGATTATCCACCATTTCTGGGAAACCCTGTATGTACACATACTTAATAAAAAAATATCAGAAATCTATTTATCATCTATCTCAATTTTCTGTAACACTATTGTATTCTTCAAACATGTCTGTAAAACCTTTTCTGTAAATAAAGATTTTTATTATTATTATCTAGAAATCATTTTTAGTTGACAACAAAGTAAGTACTTGTTTAAGGAAATCTTTAGAAATTTACCGATGGTGACTATGTCGGAAGTAGGTACAGAGTGTCAGGTTGAGTGCGTGGGCGCCGGCCTCCAGCCCCCGCTGAGCTTATGATCATTATGTCAGCGGATTTAAAGTGAAACCGAAGTTGTCAATTATATTATATTCAATTATTATACTGTTCACGAGGCCAATCCTCTGTGTCCTGCCTTGACTTTTTGCAAAATGATTTAAAAAAGTTGCATTTCACGTATGCTTGGTCCCGCCATTTCGAATTGCTAAGTCGATAGACGGTCTTATTTAAATCTAAGATATTGATGACTTATTTATGATAGTTGGTAGATAGTCTAGGTACCTACCTTCTAGAGTTCGAAAACCTGAAATATTGTTTTTTAAATAACTATGTACTTATAAAATATCCATAACAGTGAAATGAAATCTGCATTACCATAAAGAAGTGATTTCGCGATTGGAAATTTTTGGCTTTGGTATATGATGGGCATAAAATTAAATTCGGGAAACGGTAGAAAAAATAATAGTTTTTATAATAGGAATAGTTAAATAAAAACAAACTCTGTTTGTCTCCAGGCAAAGTTCCAACAGCGACAGATGCAAGAGCGAGAGATGAAGATCGCCAACCTGTACGAGACGCAACAGGCGCGTGCGCTGGACCGCGTGCGCCAGTCGCCTAGCAACGGCGTGCGCCCGTCGCCTAGCAACGGCGTCAGGCAGGCGGCCAATGGCAATGGCGCAGGCGTCACCACAGTCACCAGCAACGGGGTCCACTCGCCGCAGGGCGTCACCCATCAACCTGGCAAGGTTTCTGTCTTTATTTATCTTCACGGCTAATATTACAGGATTTTTCTTAAATTATAACTTTCAATTCAACATCATAGGATAAAAACAATTAAGGCAATCATAGTAAAAACGGTTTCGTGAAGGCATTGTCTGATTCTTTATTCAAATTAATCTTAATAGTCAAAAATTTAATTAAATTTTAATAGTCAAAGTTACTTCCATTACTTTGTGACGTTAATGTTGCTGCAACAAAAATCGCTTATTCTTAGATGGCTAGAAAAAAACATCTTTGTTTATATTGATAGGTCAATACCCCGAAGCTATACTTAACGTTTCTTTGTTCAAAGGTACGACAAATGTTCGAAGAGCGAAGGACTAAAGCCGGCATCGACAAAAGTTATCCACTACAGCCTATTCACAACACGGAGAGGAATCGGAAAGCACTACCTAACGGATATCCCAAAGTAAGTTTCTTAGTTCAAGCACTCACTGTGATCAAGCTGCATGCATATTAGTTAACTAAATGGCCTTTTTTGTCAGCGTTCCTTCCTAGAATGATATTGTTTAACACTATCAGTGCCCAGGACACTTGGCTGTTAGGGCTCAGTGTGTCAGGGCTATAGCTGGTTTCACATTTGGGTAATGCGTCGTAACTCTGCAACTGCCGTTGTAACTCTGAGGTCAGGCACTGACTATGCTAAAACTTTTTATACTTACTAAACTTGATTGTTTGTTTCAAGGTTGCCGCCACATCACACACCACTTCGAGGGTCACAGAGAGAAGAACCACGAAGACCCACACAGTCAGTCAAAAGAACGGCATCGTCAGGCAGGTTACTAATCATGTAAGTATATTAGAGGCTACCGAAGGTATCTCAACTCGGAAATTCTGTTACAATCAGCAGTGTTCATACACTAGTTACAAAACGTCACTGCCGACTATAACCAGATCTTTTATTATTATGTACCTGATTATGAAAAGAATATATTCAATTTCTCCCTTCTTATTTATCTACCCCTTGCCTAAAGTTGATTTATTTTACAGAAAACAGAAGTCATAGTGAACGGGTCCGGAGATCTCAACCACAATCATGAACCGGACCTAAACTCTCTTAAACATGCGGTAAGCTAGTTTTAATTACACATTTAAATTGATTTGAGAAGAATTCCCCCTAAAGCCCTTGTCATTGTAAAATATGCTTTATTTTCCCTTACAGTTGCCACAAAGCAACGGAGAGCCTACAACCTTCGACACGGTGGACAGAAACGAGAACGGCTACCTGATTGAAAACGAGACATTCCCAGAGGCCCTGGCGCCACAACCCACCCCGCGCAGCCCCGAGCCCGCACAGATCAAACCTCCTCCTAGAAGGTAACTTTCATTCAATTCATTCATTCATTCTACCTCAGAACCAATGAAGTAGGTAGGTTTATTCTGCGCTCAGAACACAGTACAACTGCTATCTGACCGAGAACGAGACTTTCTCAGAGTCGCTGCTTCACTCTGGTGGAAAAGCTCCCTAAACCAGATTTATCATGACAACAGTTTGTTCAAGCTACAACATGCTGGGCCAATTATAATAGCCGTTTGTACCTGCAAGAGTTTGCTCTAGCGTATGACTAGGCCTCAACTATAGACATGACGCATGGCGGCCCGTGTGGGTTACCAGAATAAGGAAACTGGAGTTATGCTTTATTGTTAAAGGGTTCCTGCCGCAAGAAATACTCCCTCGAAACCAAAGCCACCGCCTGCATCTCCACGGAAAGTTCCAACAGTAAGTGCTTTATGGTTTTAAGACTCATAAAAAAAAGTACCTACTAGACACATTTTTCACTGCGTCATCTAATATTGAAAGTGAAACTTCTTTGTTCGTTAAATCTTTGATTCGAATTTCTACCTCTTTATATTTTCAACTTTCGAATTTCAAACTCCTTTCAAATCTGTGATATCCTTTCAAATATTCGACATATTTTATTGCTTACTGTCCAACTGGTATGTCTAAGTCATGTCGTAAATAGCTGAAAAAATAAATTTAAAATTCCTGTGAAAACAAAAAATATGGTTTGATTACCAGGCTCCTGAAACCGGCAGGCAGAAGGGTGCCATGCAGAAAGGGATTTCACCTGTAAGTGTAACTGATTATTTCTTAACTTGACGCTTTTCAGAGTTTAAAAACATGACTCGCAAATCAAAACAATTTTGGAGTAGTGGCGTCACCTAATTTTAATTATAATAATTGTGTCAATGAATGTGGACCAGAGCTAAGCTTCAGATGTTAAACCAGACTAAATTCCTCAGCGTTTAAAAGATCTTTGATTTTATGTTATGATTATGCACGATTTCAAAAGTGTAACCATTCTAACCATCTTATTTTATTTCACTTATTTTTACTTTTGTTTATTCAGCAAATTTTTGTTTTCAGGCACCATCAACGTTTAAAAAGCAACCAATCCTGGTAGGTTTTAACTTTAACTAAATTACTTAATTTCTTATACATAATAATATCATAAATTTAAAAGCTAAGGAAGATAATAAATTTCAATAACCCAAGGATAATAATAACAGTAATATTTATTTAGTGCTGGGTTTTGAAGTGTCGCATTGCATTTTTTTTTATGTTTGCTAAAGTATCTATCTAACAGTTAACCTTAATCAGCAAACCCCCGGCGCGAGCGGGTCAGCGAAGAGCCGGAGCTCTGTGAGCAGCACCGGTCCCAGCTCCGGAGCGGCCATCGGTCCCGCGTGTCCCGTCTGCGGCCGACACTTTGCTAAGGACCGCATTGAGAAGCACGAGGCGATCTGCCGTAAAGCAGCCGCCAAGAAACGCAAGCCATTCGACGCACTCAAACATCGCCTGGCGGTAAGTTACATGGTACCTAGTATGGAAAATTGGAGATCTTAAAAACTACAAACCACGAAAGCAAAGTCAAAGGACATCACTCAGCCAATGCTATGAAAGACTAGTGTCATTATGTTTATTGCCCATTGATCTAAACCTGCTACGCGCTCAAAAATTGCCTGCAAGTAAAGTGGAACTAACACGTCACTGTATGGGGTTTCCACTCGCAAGATATCAAATTGAACCCATTGGACCTACTACCTAGTAATTACTTATTACCTACTACTACCTAGTAATTACTTTTCATTAAAACCCCATTTTTGACCCAAAACCAATTTTGACACACTCAGCATTCCACAGTTACTTACTAAGTGCGATTATCAGTATGATTCCTTACCTTACTTAGACAACTGACATTGATGCATTGAACACATCACCAGGGCACCGAAGCAGAGCCGTTCATAAACAAGCTCCGCAAGGGCGCGGCGACCGCCCCCTCCTCCACGAAGGTGAAGCCTCTCAACAGCAGCTGGCGACAGAAGCACACCGAGTTTATCCAGGCGATCCGCGACGCCAAGCAGGTGCAGGCGCATCTAGCCAGCGGAGGTGAGGACTTACCATAAGTAATTTAATTTCCAAATCAAATCACTTTAGTGTTCACATGCTTACATAAAGGTCTTAAAACTAGGTGAAATCAACATGGGCCCTGTTAGGGCACTACATTGTCAGGTTAAGGGCATTTTCTTCGTGTGTAACCGAAATAACGTTCAACGTGGATGTGCTAACCGTGGATCGGATTTCGCCCCATAGAATCCATTACAAATTGCGAGGAAACCCTTAATCACCACGGTAAGCGTGGAGATTGCGGGTTGCTAATCGCGGTAATTATTGGTAACCTACACAGAACTATCCTTTCGTCTCTTTGACGACACCTAAGGTTACGTAGGTAGGAGTAAGGAATAGGTTTCTTCCCTTAGGAAGCAATGAGTTGGTTCTTTTCTAAGGCAGACACAAAGTCAACTGGTAAGATGCTGTGTCGCACTTTTCACACACAATTCCCTTCCACATAAACAGAAAATAATTGTAGTTATCTGGTTGTTCCAGGTAAGCTAAGCGACCTCCCCCCTCCGCCGCCGTCGGAGAACCCCGACTACGTGTCGTGTCCGCACTGCAGCCGGCGCTTCAACCAGGGCGCCGCCGACCGACACATCCCCAAGTGCAAGGACTACCAGTTCAACAAGCCCAAACCGGCCGCCAAGAAACGGTAACCACGTTCCTCTCGTCTCATCTCTCCGCCAACTGAAGATGCCCGACTCTCTGTGCAAGCACGCGACGCAGAATTGGCTGGTTGATACCTTGATCCAGGTCCTGTTTACGTATACTCTATTTTATTTGGTAAAGTTCTTTTACGACACCATTAGCCCTAACCTGCCTAACCTATAATGAATGTATGTGAATGTTGGAGACAACAAAGTACTAGTGATTTGAAAGATTTTTTGCTGCAAATTTGTTTCACGGTCGTTATTTATTACGGAGTTTGGGGTTTGCTAGGAGTTATCCCTTGTTGCAACAAGCATTCGAAGCCAGCGCTGCCTGTAGAAGTTAGCCAAAGGAACAAGAGACACGTGAATCTCGTCACGCGAAAGAAACGTAGGAAGAATTCTGAGTGGGATTTACGTAGATATTGATGATACTATGAGTTCGCTGTTTCTTTTGTCGATTCCTTGCATCTTTCACATGGGATTAAAATGGATAGCGTGACGCGAAAAAACGGTGGAGTTTATCTTATGCGTCTTCTGTATACGGTTGGGCTGTACTACGCTGTGAAAGCGCTGGCGCTGTATGTGCACGACCGCGTCTCTCCTCGCCAGCAGGAAGCTGTCACTCGTAACGCTTTCAAAGGCTCTTTTAATAAAAACGTATTCATTTCTTTTTCTATTTTGATCGTGCATTACGCTCTCAAAACCATGTTTTCGGTCGAATGTCAGGTCTAGGATTGGATCAGCGATGGTGGTGCTATCCCCGAATTCAACTTGCGCCTTTACAACTACTGGGTGTTTCGTTTTTAGATTGTGCCTCGCTGCGATAGTTTATTACTCTATTATGTGCATAATTTACAAAGTGCATGATAACACGTGTTCTAGACATTCTCGACCTTTGCCTGTTATAGTTGAGTGCCCGCCTTCTTTAGCTGTTGACGATCCGTGTATAACTTCTGAGGAATCGAAGAAATAGATTCCAAGGAAATTTCTCATAGGAATTTGAAGGGTAACTGTGCGATAAATATGTACGACTCTTTAGCTAATGTGATTCTTAATGTGCGATATCTCGTTTTGAAACTCCCGACAACTGCTTAGTACATAGCAGACGGTAGCAGTAGATATTTGTGACCGGTACACCAGAATGGATTTCATGAACTCGTTCGGTCTGCGGCTGTTTCTTGCGGGCATTGTCGCGGTGTTGTTCTTTATGGTGATGGAAGCGAAGAGCTACATCTTCAATCGTGAGGAGTTTCTAGAGCCCAAGCGCGATCGTAGGAGCAGGAGTAAGAGTAGTAAGTCTCACTTGTCGCGGACTCGTTCTCGCACGCGCTCTCGCACTCGCTCTCGCAGTCGTAGCTCTCGCCGGCACAGTCGGCACCACCGCCACTAGTTGGTACTATTGCTGTGGCTGACTTTTTGGCATTTATTCGACATGGCTTTGTCTATGGAGCAGATTGCAGTGCGGATTTGCCTAATTTCGCTGATGGCGCTGGTGTACTTCACGATTTGCGTGTACGTGAAGGGCGTGACTTGCACTCGCAAGCTTCAATTGTTGCGGGACAATCCGGAAGGCTCGCTTTGTTCTAGTCGTTATGTGTTTGACGGGGAATACCATATTTAGTATAGCTACTATAGAAGCAAAACCCCAATGATTTCCGTATAAATGTAAATCGTGAAGTTTCCGACTCAGTATTTTGTTAAATACCATTTCTGTTCGCTAAGGCCTAATTTCATCACTCTGTTTATTAGTTTAACTTCCCATTAGGTAGGTATACTAACAGTATATTAACTCTGTTTATTAGTTTAACTTCCCATTAGGTATATTAACAGTCCGTCATTAAACATAACGGGATGTTAAACTAACAGAGTGGTGAAATTAGGCCTAAGTTGACAAAGGATTTTGTTTACGGAACTGTCGGTACCCAATATTCATTTTTCCGTCTTACATGTAGTGGTAAAAAGGTAGAAAAATCACTATCGATTTTTGCAATAACTGACCTCTGTATATACCTAATCATATGGTACAAAACAAACTAACTTCTAAAATAATAACTAAGTTTATTTTTATAAATAAAATGCATGTACCTACTTTGTGATTTGTTAACTAGCCTAACCACAAACCAAAATTTTGTAAGTTTTAATCATGTTAAGTACAGAATTTACGCGTATGTTTGTACAAAGAAATGCTTTTAAAATAACATTGATATTTGGAAAATAAATGTTCATATTATATATTTTACAATACTTCATTGTTTTATTGAACATAGGTAAGTACGTACTTACCTACTTTCATGATCATCCATTCCAAATAAAGAAAGGATGTTAGAAACCTTAATATATTTTTTGAGTACCTATTCATGGACACTTATGGGTTTTATGAAAAAAAATCCGCACTACCCCAAATTTTGATTTTTTCAAATTTTTTGAGGATTACAGAATAATCTACTAATCAAATTTCAACTGATTTACATACTCATGTTTGTTTTTTGTTTGTTTCGGAGGAAAGCGGCTGTGACATACGCACGGACGGACAGACATGACGAATCTATGGGTTCCGTTTTTTGCCATTTGGCTACAGAACCCTAAAAATTATAAATAAAAGATGCAGAAATGCTTCAAAAATTTATTGTTCATGTCAACAGATCAATGCGTTAAATGCGAGTATGCATGCAGTATGTGCATTAGGTCTCTACTCTAGTCAGCGGCGGCGGCGGCGGCGTGCGGCACGTAGGAGAGCAGCACGGCGGCGCGCGCCGGCACCAGCACGCGGTCGGCGCGCTCAGACACGTTCTCCGTGTAGCTGGAACAAGGGACATAAATTAATGAAGAATGTTCGTTAATTTACGACTCCTATAGGCCTTAAGAAAAAAAAAAATGTAAAAGTTTTCGATTGTCACCAAACTTAGTTCCCGAGATATGACATTTTAAAATCCCGTTAATTTAAACGCAGTACATTGCGCGCTCCATTTGCGTTATGGCTGGTTTATAAAGGGTCAGTGACTGACTTCGAAATAGAGACAAGTCAGTGCTGACCCGACAAAAACCCTGTGTAAACTGATTTGAAGTCAGTACAATGGCTTGAAGTCAGCGCTGACTTGAATATTCGGACACGAATATTTTGAAGTCAGTTGGCGCCCCCCGCCACCCGCGCACCCCCGCGCCAGTCAAATAAACCCCGTGTAAACAGACAAGTCAGTACGTGGTTAGTCACTGCCGCTGCGTTGTAGAGTGACAACAAATAATTAAATCGTCGTTTCACTTGTTTTCGCGAATTAATTTTTCCCACTGACTTCACACACGTGTGGTCACCGTGAGAAACGCATCACTACTACTTACTTCATGTAAACAGTTAAAGTCAGTCGCGGCGCCGACATTGGCGCTGCGACTGATTTGTCTACTGACCCTGTCTAAATCAGCCATTATTTCAATCAACCATACTAGAGCGCGAGAGATATTAACGGTTCTAATACCCCCCATTAACATTTTCCCGCATTAACCGTAATAGACCAGTGCAGTTAGCTTCAAAAATGGTCAAATAAGGAAAAAAATAGTAGTAGAATGAAACCCATTAGAAAAGGAGGGGAATATGATAAAAATGAAAGGAAAAATAAATTACGGTCGATCTGAGTTCGGGAAGTGGGAGGGGGTGGGCTTTTAAGGGGAGAAAATGGTTTATCTCGATTTGCGGTGAAACTACTAGTCCTATGAAAAAAAGTTATATGGCAAAGTTGTAGGTAATAAAACGATCTACAACTTTTAATTCACAACTTTTATACATAGCCTCAAAACTTATGTGAAAAATTCAAATAACCAAGTTTTTTGTTTTTTTTATTTATCTTTTTCAAAAATTGTTATTTTTCCACGAAATTTGGTGAAAACTTGCCTATTTATGTCCCAAATACACTGTGATTTATTTGATTGAAAATATTATTGTTTTCACCTTATTTTGACTTAATTTTCAAAAATATAGACTAATTTTCAATCGAAAATTCACGTGTCAAAATATTAGCTTTTTTATAAAAATCGGAGTGCTTTATGTTCATTGAAATCTCTATTTTCTGATAGTTAAAAAAAATATATACATTACGATAGTAAATATTCTCAGAAAATGCACAAAACCGAAACAAAAATTTGTATCATTAGGTACAATTGCATCATAAAAATGTGATTTTGTCTTTTCAGACTATATAATAATAATAATAATATAATAATCTGTTTGTATAATGTGCAATAAGTCGGATTATAAGCAATTATATGAAATAAAAATTGCAAAAATCACATTTTTATGATGCAATTGTACATAATGATACAAATTTTGTTTCGGTGTTTTGCATTTTCTGAGATAATTTACTATAGTAATGTATATATTTTTCTTAACCATCAGAAAATAGAGATTTCAATGAACATAAAGCACACCGATTTTTATATATAAGCTAATATTTTGACACGTGAATTTTCGATTGAAAATTGGTCTATATTTTTGAAAATTAAGTCAAAATAAGGTGAAAACAATAATATTTTCAATCAAATAAATCACAGTGGATTTGGGACATAAATAGGTAAGTTTTCACCAAATTTCGTAGAAAATAAAATGTTTTTAAAAAAGATAGAAATAAAAAACCAAAAACTTAGTTATTTGAATTTTTCACATATATTTTGACGTTATGTAAAAAAGTTGTGAATTAAAAGTTGTAGATCGTTTTATTACCTACAACTTTGCCATATAACTTTTTTTCATAGGACTTGTAGTTTCACCGCAAATCGAGATAAACCATTTTCTCCCCTTAAAAGCCCACCCCCTCCCACTTCCCGAACTCAGATCGACCGTAATTTATTTTTCCTTTCATTTTTATCATATTCCCCTCCTTTTCTAATGGGTTTCATTCTACTACTATTTTTTTCCTTGTAAAAAATTAAAAACCCTGGTCTATAAGAGCCCTCGCTAACTACAGACTTTCTATCGGCCGATAGTTTGGTCGGGCTTATAATCAGTATGAAGATGTATGCAAGTCCGCATACTACAACGATTTGGTATCGGCCGATAAATAAGTTTGATAGGCTACTCAACTGCGTTCAAACTGAACGATGATCAAACTATCGGCCGACTGCTATATTAGTATGGAGCTCCTTGCAAGCGCGCACACTGACCGATTGTTTAGTCGGCCGATGGTTCACTTCGCTCCGAGTTTTGGAGCCGGAAGGTCGTGCATTCTTTCATTATGTCCAATTCTACTCATTCGCTGGTTGTAGAAACGTAATCCAATTTTAATTTTCGGGTAATCTAGTAATTTTGAATGCATCGTGTAAAATTTTCCATTTAATAATCTAGTAGGTACTGTAGATGGGATGCACCCAATACTCTCGGACTCTCTTCTTGATTTTTCTCCTCCGTTGTATGAGAGCAATTATAATATTTCTGGACAATATTTTACTACGAGAAACTTCCATTAGGCGACAGCTCTCTTCAACGGTAGCTAAAAACTGAATATCGTCGGCCGACTGTTGCCTAGTTTGCGCACTCACCACCAACCCAACTGTTTAGTTGGCGTAGTGTGCGCGCTAACAGCCCAACCCGACCAAAATATCGGCCGATAGAAAGTCTGTAGTTAGCGGGGGGTCTAAGACGTAAGGTGGCGCGGGCTCTACGTAACCGCTGTAGTAACGTCAGGCGATTTAACAATGACAACTCATGGTAAAGGTATTGTACTCACTTGGTGGCGTCCCTGACGGGCGCGGACACGTGGTAGAGCGTGACGGCGTCGGGCACGCTGGGCACGCCCGACGCGTCGGCGCGCGCCGCCCGGCCTGACGGGTTGAACAGCGCCAGGTAGCCCGTGTGACCGGCCTTCCACCTGTTAACAGATACACCACTTATATTTACAAGAAAATAATAATATGTCACAAACATAACCGAAATTGAATAATCTTTAAGATTTTATGAAAAAAAATATACGAGCTAATCAATTTTCATAACATTAAAACATGCACACCAACTAATATCAAGAAACAGTCTGAGTAAAAAACGAGTAGGTACTTTTTTTGAACAAAAAAAATATCAGAAGTGTTTTGATTTTTTTTGTTCTTTCTGTATTGTACCTACATCATCTGTAAGGTGGAGAGAATAAATGTTATGTACCAGATAAAAATCTGGTATATAAGACTCGCTAGGTCAGAGCGCCGATTCCGTACGTATCTGGTATATGTAGATGTATGTATAAAATATTAAGTATATCAGCACCCGTAACACAAGCTTCAAGCTAGATGTTGCTGTGAATTGTCCAGCTATATTTATTTATTTATATGATATATTTGACGGTACCTGGCGCAGGCGAGTATGGGCACGGTGGTGTTGTCGTCGCGCTGCCCGCGGACGGCGACGATCGCGAACTCGCCGTGCTCCACGCTCGCGTCTGAACGCAGCTTGTGGAGGGACGATAGATCCACCTGAAACATTCATATTATTTATAGAATACATTCAATTAATTCCTATTGGTTATTTCACTACTAAAATGTTCGTGATATCTGCAAATATTTGTTGCGAGTGTCTGGGTGTTATAATATACATAATAAAAAATATCTATCTATATATTATTATATTTATTAAGTTTATATTCAGTATTAGTACATGTACATACACCCGTATATTTTATATTTATTTTTTTATTTCTTCGCTCTTTTTCCATCCAAATGTTGACTGGGAGAGATCGCTCTTTAGCGATAAGAACGCCCATTGTTGTTTTTATTGTTGTATTTTATAATTTTTGTTTGTTTTGGTGTACAGTAAAGTGTTTTTGTATTTGTTTATTTTATTAAGTATATCAGAAATCTAGCACCCGTAAAACCATGTTGCTGTGGGTATTGTCCAGCAATATTTATTTTATTTAAAAAGTTTTAATTAGAATACTTACCGCGCTAGCGTTGTTGATGAGCGCGACATTGAGGACGGGCGCGGCCGGCAGCAGCTGCGCGAACAAGGCCAGCTCGCGGTCCGCCGCGTCCGTGTCGCCCTTCAACTGATGACGAAACATTCATCATTATTTATAATAATTGTATCATCATAATCACCCTATTTACGTTCCCACAGCTGGGACACAGGGAATTATCGCTTCCAAGCACACAGGGAATTATCGCGCTAATAAAATAAGCTGAAATGATGCGGTAAAGCCAGCGGCAAAATAAGTTTTTGCTGGTAGAAAGTTTAGAACTTAAGAAAATTACAACATAATATTTTAATTTTTTAAAGTAAGAAATCACTATCCATAATCTGTTCGTAGCATTTTGTTAAACAGCTTATGCGCCTTATAGACGAAAAGGCGGGGAAATACATATTTTGGTATAAATATTTTAAGTGCAAAATAGTAAAAATTGTGCGAAGCGTACGGAGTTGGTTGGCGTCAAGAGTAACTGCCTCAACACGGGCGCCTCCCGCTACAATCTGCCTGATTTTTCTAGAACCGAAGCCATAGGGCGTGGGGCTCCCAAATGTCACAGGTGGGGAAAGAAAATCACAACACAAAGTTTTGAGTGCAAAACTTTTTGGTGATTTGAAGATTCGAACCCACTTCCATTAGGGTGTGAGGCGCATACAATTACAATTACGCTATGAGGGATCTACCAGACAGGTCGAAATTAGCTGGGTATTACATCAATTTCATACAAATGTTAGACGCTTTTGTAATAAAATCACTTGACACAGGTTAAGGCCTAATTTCACCACTATCTGTTTGTTAGTTTGACATCCCATTAAGTAATAAACAGTGCATAAATATACGTAAACTGACAGTGATTAAACATAACGGGGTGTTAAACTCACAAATAGGCAGTGGTGAAATTAGGCCTAATGTAGACAGTTAGGCGTCGTCCTAATCGATCGTATATACAGCGATCGTACGGTGGTGCGATGCGTTTTTCATCGTGCGATCAAAGTGGTTATGGTTATTTTATGTGCTCGCACGATTACTTGCGAGGTTCAATTAGGAAACTGATACAATCTGTATGTTTGAACTCATCGCACGACGAGAACGCATCGCACCATCGAGCATCGTACGATCGCTCCTAATTAGGACGACGCCTAAGTATTATATGGAGTATTTCGTATACTTTTGTGTTTAGATTGCTCTTTTATTCATGACTCACCTGCACTAGAGGCCACAGCGAGCGCGGCTTGCCCCGCGGCGCGCCTGTATCGTTGATCTTCCTCAGCAGCAGTGCGGCCGCGGCGGTCGCGTTGACGACGGCGACCGGAGCCGCGGACGGCGGCCGCTGCCGAGTCGCGTTGAACAGAGACCCCAGGTACAACTCGGTTGACGCACCTTCTTCCTTCAGGGTGAATACTGTTTCTTCTGTAAATGATATTATTTATTTAATTAATTAGCACGAAATATACATAATCATTTACACTAATTAATAAACAAAAACATAAAATATAACAAACAACATGATACAGAATTTATTAGTTGACTTGGTGGCTGTGCGGTGTCTGTGGGGCTATTGCCGAACCAACAAAGGGATTTATATTGGTAATAGAAGACAACGATTTTGTTATATCTTGTGTGTGTCTTGTTTTTTTTGTCTCAAATAAATGATTTTCTTTATTTATTTTCATTGTGTGTCCTACTGCGATCAACAACCTGTTTGGTAAGTAAATGTAAATAAATATTGCTGGACAATATTTGCAGATCATACAAATTAATGTCTTGCGGGAATCGAACTCGCAACCTCTGTGGCGCAGCGGGGGAAGGTCCGTCTGCGACTCAGAGGTTCGTCAAGTGTAGTGATAATATAAAATCGCCCAAGACCATTTAATGGGCTTGTCTACAGGGACGTTATATGACTCGTCATGATGCTCAGTTATAAGGCTTTAGCGAATGATGGATCCACTCACTGTTATCCGCAGCTTTGGCCACGTTATCAGCGAAGGTGGTCAGCAGGTCGTCGAGTCCTGGCTGGTCCATGGTGTGCTTGTGGCTGTAGTAGGGGTAGCTGGTGTGTCCCGCGCCGTAGTCCGTGCCGCGCCCCACCGCCGCCTCCTCGTCCGGGAACGATGCGTCTACCAACATCTGACGGGCATTGTTTAACCTGAAACATATAAATCATAGCATAAGCACTACTTTTTACGTTCCCACTGCTCGGAGATAGGCATTTCTTTTGACTTGGCTTTCATTCGAGTTATCTCCGGAATGGTGATCCGTTGACAGAAATTGTTGGAAGTAATTTGTAGAAGATGCAACTTGAACCACATTTGTCTGACTAATATTATCATGCCGTTTATGAGAAAAAAGTGATATTTTTTGTGTGATTGATGGGGACTTTTGATATTACTTTTATGACTACCTTCACTAATGTTTTATGAGGTTTAACAATATTTTAGACGACTTTGTTTCCCACACGTCAAAGGTTACATTGTGATCATGAGATTTTTTCTTATTTTTTTAATTACTATTATTTATTGAGTCATATGTTCTAACCTGACTCCGCCCGCGCCGGTGGACATCCACTTGGTCAGCGCCTCAGAGAGCCGCGCGCGCACGTCTGCGTTGCGGAAGTTGAGGTCCGGCTTGTCCGCTCCGAACTGGTTGAGATATAACGACTTGCGCTCTTCGGAGTAGGTCCACGCTGGAGTGTTCAGAGTAGACACCTGTAATTAAGATAAAATACATTTTACACTTCACTTATATATATAACCCGCGCAGATAGAAAATTGATTTGAAAATGGCGGCGGGTACGTATGGTACGATTGGCAAAACAAGGATAAAAGTATAGACAGCGATAGAGTGAGCGAGAACGCATGCGAGCGGACGCCATTTATAAATTAATTCTTTAAGTGCGCGGCTTATATATAGATATTATATAGGTATTCTCCTTCCATCCCAAAGTTTATTTATTTATTAATAAGAACACCAACAGTTTCTATATCAATATTTACAATGTGCTTCTTATAAGGTTGCCTGGAAGAGATTGCTTTTAGTGATAAGGCCGCCCATTGTGTCACTGTATACCTATGTTGTATGTGTTATGTATCTGTTTCTTTCTTGTATGGCATCAGCCGGCAAAGATCGAGAAAAAAACGACAGTAGATAGACAAGTATGGTAAATTTTAGGAGGGTTTTACCCGAAAGGGGTCCGAATTACAATCTACAATCAACCACATTTCAGCAAGCAAAAAGAACTAACACCCCAAAATCAACTAGCACACATTTGAAATGTATAATTCGTTCAAATAAAGCTACATTATTATTTTAAATATTATATATATTTTAAGGGCTGTGGATTTTGTGGAATAAATAAATAAATACCCAGTTATTGAAAGGCAGGGGCTTTTCATCAGCATCGAACTTCTTGGGAGTCTTCCACGTGAAGAAATCGGCGAACGGTGCGGTGTTGTTGAGGCTGGCGACGAACCACGGGTGCGAGGAGGACACGTAGTTGGGCGTCAGGTCCAGGATTATTCTGAATACACACAAAGTTAATTATTTAATAACTAGCCGATAGCTTCGTTTTCGTTTTTTTACGTCTACATATTTATATAGGTAGTTTATTATTATATCAATAATAAATATGTAAAGGTCGGTCATGGAGTTTGTTTTCAAAGATATTGAGAAGGCTAAATTTACTATTTTTAGATTTTTTTTCTGTGTATGTTCCTGCATATGAGCAGTGAGCAGTATATACCAATGAGCAGAATTTGATGAAATTTGGTAGACAAACATTTAGAGGTCTGGGACACTGGATATGCTATTTAAATTCTTGCTCCAGTAATAATATTAATTTATTTATGACATTCAAGACACAAGCTTTAGTTTGGGTCTCACTTATTCTTTATAAAACTAGTAAAATGTGTTAGAATAAGTATGTATGTAAGTATAGTGTCCCAGAACGTGGGACGAAATGGTTGATCAATAGTCTACGTAAATAAGGCTCGTGTATTGCCCGTTTATCTCAATATGAATTTATCAAACCATGACAGTTTTTATTGTTATGTCTTTTTTGGTAATAATTTATTTATCATTTTCTTATTATTTATTTAGTTATCCTTAAGGATAGTATAATTGTTATGAATAAATAAATAATGTATTATAGTGTCAACTCACTTGACGCTGTACTTGCGCGCCGTCTCCACGAGTTGTTTCAGCTTGTCGAGCGCGTCGGGCTTGTCCAGCGCGTCGTAGGCCTCCGCCCTCAGGAAGATGCCCTCCACCTTGGAGGCCTGCAGGAGAGGCAGCTTGGCCTCCACGTCGGCGTAGTCTTGGCTGTCCAGCTCTGCTAGCGGTCCTTTTTCAGCCCTGTTGGGGATTCTCATTAGTATATTCAATATTATTATTAGCTAGTGATGAATTGGAATTCTATTGTAGCTACTAGGAATTACGCTCAAAACTTTACGTCACCTTGTAGGGATTACATCTAACCTCGCACTACCAATTCAGTTTATTTATTCATACTTTTGGATCACAAATAACACTTAGTCACGTCAAATACAAAAAATAACAATATAATAAATTTAAATAATAACAAAATTTAAAACAATAAAGACACTGTATGCAGCTACAGTGTCTTTATTGTCTTTATATAGCATTGTCAAAAATATCTTTAAATAAATAAAAAATAAATATTGCCGGACAATTCACACAGATTCGTGCTTACCACGGGGTTAGATGTTGGTGTGTGAATTGTCCAGTAATATGTATATATTTATTTGTATATTTACCAGGTCCTTGGCGCGGGTGGAGCGCACTTGGGCGCCTTGACGATGATGATGATGGCGCCGGCCAGCATGCCGAGCCACAGCGCCCAGAACAGCGCGAACATGAACCAGCGCAGCCGCACCCAGAACGGGTCGTCCGCGTACTTCATCAGCTCCTCCTTAGTCAGCCCCGAGAACTGCTGCTGGCGAGTGATAAAGATAGTTACATTACATCATCTTACTGCCCCTTTTCCCACATTATGAAGGATCGGCACAACATGTCCTTTCTTGCCACTTTCCTCAGGCAGCCATCATATCTACCCACTCCTCTCTTACACATATCTTTCACACAGTCCATCCATCTTTTCTTTGGCCTATCTCTCCTGACATAGGTACCCATCTACTCTCATACTTAACACTCTTCTCGTCACATGACTTTCATTCCTTCTCATTATACGGGTATCGTTACATTACAAGTTTGTCAACCAATAATCAATCTTCTTATATATGTTTTACTATCTGACGTAGACACATCAGACTGTCTATAAATAAATAATCTTCATAAATATAAAAATCAATTGCTGTTCGTTAGTCTCGCTAAAACTCGGGAACAGCATTGCCGATTTAGGTGATGGTCTTGAAATGTCGGTAGTATTCCAGGGAAGGTTCAAAGGTGAAATTGAAAGCGGGCGAAGCCGCGGCCCAGTCAGCTTATATTAAATACTTTTATCAACTAAAATGATTCGGAAGGTGAAAAAAGAAAATGATAAGTTTTGACTATTCCATAGATGCTCACTCTGAAACAAATTAATTTTCTCGGTTTGTTTTTGTGGACATTATAGATCTCAGCGTAACTACTGAATAACATCTATATTCAGTAGGTACTTACGCAGAAATCTAGAGCAAGCTATTCGAGTTGTTTTTGCGTAGGTACGAGTATATATGTTATTGTTTTCGTACCATGTTTTTGTATACTGTGTGTATGCTTTATATTGATGGACCTACCTTCTTATTGGCATCCAGCTCGATCTTCGGGTCTCCATTCCTCTGGTCGCCGCAGACGTACTTGGCGTCCATGTCCACCCTGACGATCTTGGCTTCGTCGTCCTTGGCCAGCAGTTTCTCGTGTGCGCCGTCCGGAGACTTGTCTTTGGACAGGCTGAGCCGGGAGTTGCGGAATTCTGCAGAATAATAAATAATAAAATAACAATAATCAAAGCCCTTTGTCGTTGTCAAGAATGGCTAGACCGATTTATGTGCTTTTGGTTTTAAAATAGTCGTAATAGCCCAGAAGGTTTAAAAGCGGCTGAAGTCGCGACTCGAGGGCGGGTCAACTAGTATTTGCATTAGTATATGAATTGCTCCTAGTTTTTCCTATCATTACGTTACGATGGGTTATGCGACCTATTACGTAGTGAGGCAGTGTCGATGAACGTCATTATAGTAAACTGTTTAAGTATAAACAGTAACTAGTGTAATGCAGTGTTAAGTTGAAAATATAAGAATAAACATTATATTTATAGTAGGAAGTATAAACTATGACTAAAATTATACAACATCTTAAAATTCCTAAACGTACAGTTACAATCGTAGTTATTTTAAACTCCGTGGTATCTCTCGTTAATGAGTGGTAAGATCATTATTAGTAATGAGTGGTAAGATCATTATTAGGTACTTCGGCTCATACACATTAGAGGTACAAATGCTTGATGACATTTAAAAAGCTTTGTAACTGCGTAGCTAATTATTTTATCAATCTTTCATAAGCAATCACAAATAAACTCAGTGATGGTAACACACCGGTCGCAATACTAAAACGAAAATATCGAAACATCTTTTGACAAAAAATTGTTAATCTAGCTTATTATTTAATGCCACTATTGTATGTAGGTAATGTTAATTATTAAGGATTGCAAATGTTTTTCCTTTTACTTTTAAAACTCAATAAAGAACTCACACGATTCCCAGCCTCGCTATAACTGAACGGTTGAGACCCAAGTTTATCCAATTGAACGCAGCTTGTTATACACAGTGCACAATGGGTAGTACCGATCTCCGAATGACCCATCAACAGTATCAATCAATCAGCCTACATTTAGCGATAACCGTTAACGTGATCTGTTTTATCAAGATCTTAACTAGGCTGATGCACGTTCCAGATGAGCATTCAGATTCATCAACATCTTATGTCGATGCAGTTATTTATGAATCTAATACATTCCTGTATTGATGATTAACGAGTAGATGCCAATTTTGAATCTATAAAACTACTCAGCCCGTCAAGAACTAAATAACAATAATATTAAAGTTAACCCAAGAAAAAATCGATTAAAATAAGGTATGGAAAGTTAGATTATCACGAAACTTATATTTTGAATAGCTTTTCCTAACTTTCTGAATAAATACCATCGACAGCGTTTTCTCTCAACCTAGAAAATTAACCAACATAGGAATTCATCTCTAATGCAGTAGCTAAAACAAGTTTCCACAACCTAACTAATAGCATACTAAAAGCCGGCCATTTCACTAGTAGTACTTGTATATTTATTGAATCGTAAATTTGTAAAAGAAAATATACTATGTATGCGGACTCACCTATGCGCAAAGAAAGCGTGTATACCCGTTAATATTCACAGTAAAACTGAAAGATGGCCACTAACCACACGCACTTGGCTGTTAACATTCCAGTTTAGGGCTGCCGCGTAAACATACTTAACTGATTGCCTACTTTATTATAAGACAAACAAAATATGCTTACCTACGAGGCCTTTGATGGCAGTTGGCAGCGTTTAATGGGGGTGAAACATAGTACAGTAAGGCTAGGCGCGCACTAGGCAGCCTGGCTGCTCAGCCAGGATATTTGCGCAGCCAGTTAAAACAGCCAATTTCAATTTCCCGAATAAATTTCTCTGTATCGAACGTCATCTTGTCAAAGTTCGAACGCGAAATACATCTGGCTGCTACAACTAGTGCGCGGAGACTGACAGCAGCCACATACATTTGCCTACACACGTTCTGGCTGCGCGCAGCCAGCTGGCTGCCGTGCAAACAGGCGCGTTTTGTTGGCTGCCGCAGCCGAGATTTCGTGGCTGCCAAGTGCGCGGTCTCCTATACAACGTCATATGTTTTACTGGCTGCCGCAGCCTGGCTGCCGCAGCCTGGCTGCCTAGTGCGCGCCTAGCCTAAGAGCCGGTGAATACTAGCGATACTCGAAGACAATCATCAACATCGTCAATTGTTTTTATTGACATAATATGACAATTAGATGTTCCATGATACTATTAGAAGATGGTATAAAGAAAATTACAAGATCACAACGTAACCTTGGTCCTCAAGTGGGAAACGAACCCATGCTTTCCAATTTAGCTTTGGCTGCGCTAGACTACTACGCTATCGACGTTATGAGCTCCAATTTATTCTACACTGATATCTCAGTTAAGCACTCATTTTCTAATATTTAGAAAGCTAAGTGAGGCAATCACTATAAAAACAAAAATAAAACTTCCATGATACTATCTAGATTACCGTTAAAAGGGTACTATTTTCGATAGAGATACCTACGTACAGAATCTTAAGAGAGTTCTTAACCAGATAAGCGACACACACAAACTTTAATATAAAACTTGCAAGCTCATTTCTACAATTGACAGCCCTAAAATGCAGAGTCAGTCAAAAAAATAAATCAATGTTGGGTAAGTACTTAAGTTATAGTGACCAAACAGGTTTCACAAAGACGCTTCTTCGATTCCCGAAATTTTGCAGGGTCTTTTTGTACCCCTTTTGCAATTACTTGTGGATTTCAAAAGGATTCTTGGAACTTGTTTTTCTCACAGAATCTTCTTGGAATTACAATGGCTGGTTTATTTATAAATCAGTGCTAATAAGAGTCTAACTAAATGGTAGTTGTTTCTCGTGAAAACATCACGACGAAAAGGTGGGAGTAAATAATGAAAAATATAAGCTAGATGAAAACCCGGGTGAAATTTAACGAAATTTTATAGGGTCTACCGTTCCCCCTGACGAAATTATTAATATACAATTATATATAAAGTTAAAAGGTAAAAAAACATGGGAATAAAGCGGGCGAAGCTGCGGCGGGTAATAAATTAGAAATTCAAGTACCCACAGAAAACCAAGATACAAAAATTTGAATTCTCTTCACTATTTCGGGTGAGGTGTTTGTTTTCAATATTGAGTTTACCTTTTGTAAGAGATTGCGTCCACACAGTGTCGTATGTGAACACTATGAGTAATGGAAACGTCGCCAGTCACGTAAGTAGCGTGCCTTTTAGCTGAATTGGCTTCCCGCTAAGTAGGCGAGGAGCACGAGCTTAGTAATTGAAACCTTGGTTGTAATACAGTAGGTATATCGCTTCCTAGGAGGCAATGCGTTTTGACATTTAAATTAAAATGTTATCTATTGGTTTCATCTTAATTGAATTAGGTACTAGTTTTTTAAATTAAAATGAATATATTTTTGTCTAAAAATATGCGCAAGGTGCACCAATGAGTGTTCATTAGTTTTGTATGCTTTCTCGTTTATTGCCTCATTTCTATTAAAGTGTGAGTTGTGGGGGATACGCAAATTCCTTGTCGTCATCTTAGGGCAACCATGAGGCACTTGTGGTTTAAAAAGTAGCTACAAATACCGACCCTGGTTATAACAAAGTTATGCTTCACAACAAACTAATTATTGAACAATAGGTACGGCACTTGTGGTTTAAAAAGTAGCTACAAATACCGACCCTGGTTATAACAAAGTTATGCTTCACAACAAACTAATTATTGAACAATAGGTACTCAATTAGCATTAGCAAGATAACAAATTGATTAATAGATTTTTTGTTTTTAGATGGCCACTTATTTGCTTTAAAAGATTCATTATACTCCCTATGTAAGGATTTCAAATGGATGTCATAATAATACTTAATAATAGGTGTTAATTAATATTTTTAGGTTTTAACTGAATTTTGTGTAGCATAACATAAATCTACCTTATTGATTATCAAATCATTCTACCTTATTGATTATCAAATCATTTGTTTTTATGTCTAATGAGTTTAATTTATTTAATACAAACACTAGTCTAGTACGCTATAACAATTACTCAGTAATAAGTTCTATGAGACAGTGTGAGTATTTAAATTAAATTATATTTTTTATTTTATAAATGTTTTTCTCTTTTGTGTGTGTGTGTGTTGTGTTTTGTAATTAATTTTGTATGTTAATTAGCTATTAATTTACAATCAGTGAAAGCTTTTATTAAAATATTTGTCCAAAATGTGAGAATAGCCATTAAAGTGATTAAAGTAATAAATATATTTATGGTAAGGAAATAAAATAGTAAAAGTAAAGCTTCTTTCTTCAAAAACTTTTATTTTAAAATTGTATCTTCCAATGACAAAATGTAATTTGCATTATAATTTTGAATAGTAATTATTGTTATGAAATTTAAATTTTTTATGTATTTCGATTGATTCCATCTAAAAACTGCTGAAATAATCTGTTCCTCTCTTTTTGTATATTATTTGACTCTTCTACAATATTTATTAATCTATCTAACTTATCTTCAATAATCCGTTGCCTACTTCTCATTTCTAATGTAACTTTTCTAAAATCTGTATTCCTTTTTCTGGTGATTTTCCTTCTCTCTTCTGTAGTAGGTACAGTTTCTACATTTTCACATTTAGCTTCGTAGTGAATGGATTCAGCCATGGACAGTAACGTCTTTGCAACAGTATCTGTGTGACCTTCTTGAACTTTCTGAGCTATTTCAGGCTGGTACTCTCCATTAATGCTGAAAATCTGCTCAAATAACTCAAAATATGGCCATTTAACAGGTGTAGTGTCATCTCTATGCCTCTTTTTTAATAATCTTATGTATGTTTGCTTTAAATTTCTGAATTTTTTATCACAGCAGTCCGGACCTTTGCCTATGGCACTGCCAATGTCAATCCAAACATTCTTTTTCTTTATTTTTGGTGTTCTGAATCTCTCAATGTTCTGAATGTAGAGTTCTAGCATGAGTCGGATGTTATTGTCTTCCCAATGATCTTCATTATCTTCTATGGGCTCAGTTTCTATGGCTTCAGCTTGGTTCAGTTGCATATAAACCTCTTCTGTCTCAAGGTATTCTACTTCTGCTGAAAATTATCATTTACTGACATTATTTAGAAATCCAGTAGAACTTATCCCAAGAAGCTATTTCTAGATTTTCTAGTTTCAAAAAGTAGCTAAGATAAGCAACAGATTATTTTCTTACTTATAATAAATCTACTTACCAGTCATATCCAGGTGCTTTTGAATGTCAGTTAATAAATAACAAATTAGAACCTTGTTTGTTGGTTTGGAAATATCGTCAATATAATATAATTGGGAGTTTAAAACTTTGTAATTAAACTCGTGTCTTGCATCATTCAGCGGTGTCAGCGAATGTGAACAAAATGGCGCTGAATATGACGAACCCAAAAAGCGCTTTATTACACAAAGAAGTTAAAAAGTCATCTGCCTTGCTTCTGAGGAATCGATTTACAGGTAGAGTTGAGTTTTAATATATATCTTTTAAAGTGAGAAATAAACATATTAACGCCTTCTTTGGAACTGTTCAGTGGTAAATCGCAGAATAAGACCGTATTTGTATTGAAATAGAATTATGAATTAGTATCCAACGACTTCGTAATTTTCCTGGATTATAACACATGCTTTTGACGTTTAACACTCGTAATTTATTGATAAGATCATGACGTAATGATAAGAACTGACCACAGCATATTGAGTTCTAAACCTGAGAAGTCAAGTCGATTTTCGCTTGATATCATAATCATACAAAGTTGATTTAAGTTTATTAGGAAATAAAGCCAGATTACAGAATATTTATTAATTATATTATATTCACTACCAAGTTTTTGATTTTAAGATTTATTCAGAGTCCTTCATAGTTCATCCTAATTAGATTTGCGTGAATCAGCAAAACTGATGAAACTTACCTTTGTCGCCATCGGTAATGGTGTTATCGCCATCTTTCGGCTCGCTATCTGATTTACGAGATTCGGACATGATGAATTAGGGACCTGTAGAACTGGTTTCACAGCCCAAGAAAGTGAACCCTTTCTCTTCTGCGAAGTTCCAATTTAGCTCAATTATCTCACAAAAACTGCACGAACAACGCGGCCACGGCCATGTACGTACTTTACGAATGAATGAATGAAAACTATCAAATCAAATGATAAAAATGAGTGAACATTTTTATGAACGAATGGGAATATGAACCGCACCCAAGTAAGGGCATATACACAATGCAATGGCATCATACTACTGATGCTGCTGCCGGTCATTTAAAATATCCCTTTGTCTCTCACAGGAAAAGAGGTACATAATACTGTATAATGTTTATTACTCTATGGGATCCTTTTATTACTTCTGCTTTTTTATTTCGACGAATTCCTATAATACATTCAATTTCAAATAAACCCTACTAAATTGTCAATCTAATTATTGTGATATGTATTTTAATTTATTCGTATGAGAAATAAACGTTCTTTATCCTGATATATTTGACGTAACTTGTTCTCTATGTTCAGCAGTATTTGTAGTAAGAATTGAAGAAATCCATTGACCTATATTGTAAACTGTGAATGTGAACACTAAAGTGATTTGATTTGTGTTTTATTTTTGGTACTTTTACAGTACTGAAATGAATGATACCAAGAAGAAGTAAGTACAGTAATGTCATGTCAGTAGAATGTAGAATGCAATGTCAAAAACATCAACATCTGTGTTTGTTTACAAAAATGTTAACTATAACTTATCTACAAATAAAGGTGTTATATAATTTATGATTTAGTAAAATGTGTACCAAGTCACCCGCTTCCCTGCCCCTACCGCCTCCGCCACCTCCTTTGCCGGTGTCTAAAAACTCAACAAGTTCCGCCTCCCAACTCAGTAATCTAGATCAGTTTCTCCATATTGACCCAGACCAATGCTCTTGGGCATCCTCAGACCCTGAGTTAAGAAGAGCTTGTGTTTTCTCCCAAATATGTTCACGATCTACACCATATAGAATAAAATACACTAAGTTTGAACCCATATCCCAAGTTGGCCCTACATGCGGATTGGTTGCACTATCAATGGTGATAAATGGTAAAGTAGCACCAGAAGAAATACTGGCCTTATCGAAATTAGAAGGCTACAGTAGTAATGGAGAAATGTTCAGCTGCAAGAATATGGCTAAATTAGCTGAAAAAGTATTTAGAACAGCAAGTATAAACAATATCACTGTGGAGGTCCATAATCGTAGCTTGTATAGTCCAGAAACTGTTGAGAGCTTATTGAGTGGTGCTGTTTTGTTAGTGCCGTGAGTACTTTGTTACAAATATATTTTATATGGTGAAACAAAAAAAATATTTAAGGTAAGTCAATATATAATAATCAATCTACCTGTTATATCTTTTGTTGCAGTTATGATGCAGATGTAAACCACTCCCCAGCACTGAAAAATGGGCATACGGCACACTGGGCCATTGTATGTGGTGTTATTCTAGTAAATAAACCAGAAGCACCATATGTACATTCTGAGAAAGACAACATTCACATTTTGTGTCGACATGGCAAATCTAAATACTTGTGTGCTTGGAAATTTGCCCAGCTTGCAGCTAGTAATAACAATTTATGGGAGTTTTCTCCGAAGAAACAGAATGATGGGCTGATTTATGTGCTTCCTGAGGGAGGGGTGGGCGGCAAGGATGGACTAAGGGGACAGTTTCTAACATTACAATGGAACTAATTACTTAGTATTCATATTACTTTTGACTAATATCCTTGCAATTGAGGAAATGTTGGCAAAAATGAAATCTATTTTATTCCGGTCAATTATTTACTTAGTGAATATAAGCTAAGGAGAGGCTTAAGGAAAATGTGTTCCATGGTATTCTACATTATATACTGTTGTTTTGTTATTGTAATTATAAGTACATGACTGTTAATTATTACATCTATCATAATGAACTTTGTTCAGGCTATTGCCAATCTTAAATTGTAAAAATAGTAATTAATTATACTGTAATTATAAGTGTTAACAATTTAATATATTTACAATTACACTAACCTATTGGTTTGTTGAAATAAAAAACATGGTTTTCAATGCAAAATTTTATTTGTACAATAAATACAAAACATACCTACTTGCAAATTATGATAAATAAATCTCATCACATTACTTACAAATATCGCAATTAAATCATTTGCATGCAACAATTATTATTGCACAGTCTATCATTTGCATGTCATGAACTTAGATAAGGGTATTCATTCAATGAGCTGAAGTTATTACACTCAAGAACTAAAATCTTTTTGTACTAAATTTAACTTAAATCTGTTTTCTAAAGTAAAATTACATATTGCTTCTATGGAAGAATTCAATATTATGTGATTGATGAACTGTAAGAGGATGAGAAACAAATATTTAGGTGTAGTAATAGAGGTTTGCTTGCACAGGGAGTTTTTATATTTTATACATTTGATATGCATTTATGTCAGAATCGTCTCACATTTCCTGTTTTTCTTAAACTTAACAAACAATGCTTCCAACTTGTGACAAATGAAGGATAAGACATCGTCTTTAGAACGCATATGCAAGATCAAACATATTAAGAAATCAGGAATATCAAGAAGATACTATTGAGTAATGTCAATACATGGAAATTTTTATAATTTTATTGCAATTTATCAATTACATTTTTTATCTTAGTCAAAACCTTTATAATATTTATTTTTAAAATTTGGTTTAAGAGGAATATAATTTAAGAACAGATATTGATTAAGAAATCCGGCCGCAAGATTGCTTCTTTCATAATGTTTTTATGTAAACCAATATTATTTATTAAGTAATTTCTAATTATAAATCTATACTAATATTATAAAGAGGAAAGATTTGTTTGTTTGTTTGTAATGAATAGGCTCCGAAACTGCTGGACCGATTTCAAAAATTCTTTCACCTTTGGAAAGCTACATTATCCCCGAGTAACATAGGCTATATGTATAGTATAGCAAAGAAAATTGCGGGAAAGTGTAAAACGCGGGCGAAGCCGCAGGGCGTAAAGCTAGTAAAAAATATTGCCGGAGAATTCACACAGTAACATCAAGTCTCGTGGTAAGCTCGAAGCTTGTGTTACGGGTGCTAGATTTAAATAATAATATAAAAAAAAGTTAAAACCTAGTTAAGGTAACTAGGTATTAACTAAAACTTTTTTAAATATCCTCATAGGTACTTATAAGTAATTGATGGAGAATAATGGATATTATAAAATGTTTATTGTGTTATAAAGAAAAGTTTCAATTATATTTATGAATTAAGCAACCTTGATCTTATGGTAAGTATAAGTTAATTTTGGTTATGATAAGAGATATAAGTGTACACTAGACGCTAACAACTGCTTACTCTACAGCATTAATACATTTTAAATACCAAGTACAATACTCCAACTCTATTGTCAATACATTTACATTACATACAAACTCCAACAGTCTTCCAAATATTTCATTACATAAATCCTAAAAATTTCATAGCCAACTTGACAAAGTGTGTTTGTGCTCAGTCGAAAAGCTCACGCGCCCTCTGTTGACCAAACTCGTGTTGAATTTCTATTGAGATCAATAATTAATAGCAAATTTGGCACATTTTTGTGTCTATTCGCTTCTCTAACTAAAAATATTTGGAAGAGGTGCTAGGATTCCTTTTCCCTATAGGTACTCTTGTACAATTGCCTTTAATCTACCTTACATTTGCTTTTTCACTTCCACATCCAGATTGTTTAAACCAACTTCTAATATGTAACTTCTGTATGTTAACTAGTATGTATATGTTAGCGGGTACGGAGTTTTCAACAAAATTGTGACAAAAACGGCCGCCAAATTGTTAATTACATTTCATAATATCCCAATATATTGGTTTGATTTGAAGCTTAAATCATCGTGTATTTAAGCTTCAAACCAACCGATTTTGAGCGGCTTTTTGTCACCTTACGAGTCCAGTACCTTTTCTTTATAAGTTTTTTATTTAATGGTTATAAAAACAACGAAATGTTAAAAAAACATTAAATAATAGCAATCATGTAAGAACATCTTACAGTCAAAGCGGTTAGATACAGATATATAAAGTTCGAGACTAATGCTTTAGACACGCTACGTTCACCAGTAATAAAATACGAATGGAATACACAACTCTAGTTTAAAGATTATCTCGATGTTCGTATGTACTAGTACATAATCTACAACTACGTATATCCTAGGATATGGGAACAGTCGTGGCATAGCCTAAACTATGATATAGCATTTTAAATGGCTCGGAGTGTAATTATTCCAAGCTTACATCTATGCAGTTTTGTATAAGGAAGATATTGGATTGAACTTGAAACGTACCGATCTACTAATTGTAAATTCAAGGCAGCAATCTAAGATTCAAGGCTATTGCATTAAAACTATGAAATTTGAAGTAGCTTTAAACTTTTTGAAGAATTTTCTACGAGATTAAAGATTATATCCGTTACGGGAACAATATAAAAATTATTAAAGAGGCCAGCTTTCGTACGCCAGTTATAAAGCTATCAAGATTATGTCATAAAACACAAATTACTTTCAAAAGCAGTACAAGCAAGAGTGTGTGGGATCTCTTACCTTATGTATCTTACGAACTCCAGAGTCCCGTCACATATTATTATTTTAATCGAATTGTAACGAATTAGTATTTAGTTACAGAAATAAATATATTTTCATAACTGGCGTAAAAAAGATTAATTCCATCGAAACTTATTTGTGATAGATAATTAGTTTATGTAGGCTTTATACTCAGAACGCCAAACTCTATATTATGTCCTGAATCTAATATTTCTAATTTAAGAGTATACTTTATAATTTTTTTTATATTGTATATGTAGTTCATATATCTTACTCTGATATAATATGGGCGACATAGACAAATCGCTACAAAATCTATTAGTAAGTGCGGATACTTGCGGGTGGTATCTAGAAATTGCAACAGGACCAAATTCTAAGCTTCAATGCTATTCTATAGTTTACAAAATATAAAAGAAAATGGACCTAGGACAATAATAACAAAATACAAGAAAAGCCTTATCATTAAATAATTTTCTTTTTTATACAGTGAAAAAGTAGAATTTGTTACATAAAATTCTAATTTTGTCTATTTTCTTTTTTTTTCTAATATTTTGTAATGTGGTGTAACAATAAATAATAGTAATTTGTATTGCATTGTATCTAGACCAATTCGTAACATTTTTTTTCCGGATTGGTTGCTTAATTCAACCAAGCAAAATCTAATTAAAGCTTAAATTTAGCCTTCTTGCAACGCCTGATTAGCCCCGCATTAACCAACCTAACTCACAGCTGCACTTATAAAAATACAAAATAAAATTAATGACTACAGTTCTAAACTACACCCACAAATCACAGATAACGAAACCAATATAGCAAATCTACCGTTTCACGAACCAACGCTGTTTTAAACTACGAATATATTTCCAACAATGTTTATTATTATTATATACTCAACAAGTACACCTAACACAATACAAAGATATATAAAGTATATCAGAAATCTAGCACCCGTTACACAAGCTTCGAGCTTACCACGGGGCTTGATGTAGCTGTATTTATTATACCTACATATTTCAATGTTTGCTGACTTAGATATAATCCTTTATAAAGATTAAATTATTATTCCCTTCTTAGCTTAAGCAAAACACATTTTGAATAGCGACCTAGTAAATGGAAAATAACATTTAATTTCATTATAAATTTTAAATAAAGTTATACATGTAAGCCAATAACAGCGTTGGCTGAGAAACCAAAATGATATGTACCTTCTTAACGGCTACAATCATTATATTAAAATCATGGAATTGTCACGAACCATTTACTCATAGAATACATCGATTACACAACTACTATAATAATGACTATGACACAGATAGTATAATTTGAGCCTTTATTATGTAACTTGACGGTTCAGCATGCTAACGGTACGCTAAATGTACCTAAATGCGAAGTTACCGATTGTTATAAGCTCTATGAAGCTATAAATCAAATTACACAATATAGCGATAATGGCTGCTCGGTGGAGCAAGGTAATACCAACCGTAATAAAGGGTCCCTTTTTTCATTATATAGGGTCCACTTATAGTCACATATAGGGTTCCTCTATAACCTTGTATAGGGTTCCTTTATAACCTTGTATAGGGTTCCTTTGTGGCCTTTTTATGGTTGATTCATGTTCTTATTAGGATCCTTTACTGGTACGGTTGGAAGCTAAAGCGCAGGGCCTTCCCGGGCCCCTTGGCCTTCCTAAGTCTCCGGCGGCGCGAGGGGGGCCCCGCAAGTGGCCACTGGGAAGGTTTTGACGTGTGTCTGCCATTGCGTGGATAGTTGGAAGAATTTAACGCCGTTCCATTCTGTGCCGTCGATGAATACTGAAAAACAGAAAACGAATATTAATGTAAAGTACATATTGTAATGAAGTCATGATGAGGTTAGTCATAAAATATATATTTTTTAAAGCTTTGGGCTCAGTTTTGCTCATGTTGTGGGTTTTCCCATACAATTAAAATTACCCTTAAGGAGAATAATCCATGTAGGATAATTTTGCTATATTACTTCTTACTTATAATTAACTTCGTGGTTAGAGATGACATGATGAAAAAAAGCTTAGTTTATTCAGCAGCCAGTTTGATATAAACGCACAGTAACAATAATAACAAGACAATAACGGTTTTTATTCACAGTATGTTGCTCGCTATAATACGCAAAACGAAGCTGCCATTGTTCTGTTATATTAAGCTCGGTTTGTGGGTGGGGGGTACTATTCTGTCAAATGGGATGGTACTATTCTAAGGCCGGCACTCGTGTATGATGATGATGATTACCTTTGAGCGGCGGGTTGTGGGAGCCTTTGGCTGAGCAGATAAGTCTCGCGACGCCGTCCACGATCTGTGTACGTCCTACTTCTTGTTCCGTCTTCTCTTTCTTCTTGCCGAGCCTCATGACTGGAATTAACGTGAATCAATTAAAACCAAATTAAATATATAATATTTTTGTTTTACAAAATTGATTAGATCTGTTTATTTGTTCCGTAGCCAATAATTTAATGTTCCGTAGTTGTAATAATTTAAGTCTACGTTGTCCGTTCATCTGACTTTCAGAAAGCTGAATCACTACATAGTCTATATAATAAAAATGAATCGCCGTTCGTTAGTCTCGCTAAAACTCGAGAATGGCTGGGCCGATTGAGCTGGTTTTGGTCTTGAAATGTTCGTAGTAGTCCAGGGAAGGTTTTAAAAGGTGGAAAAAACAAAAATCGGGCGAAGCCGAGCGGGGTCAACTAGTATAATATAAAACAATGTCACTGTCTGTCCTTTATTATGTAACTTGACGTTCCCTATGTATGCTTAAATCTTTAAAACTACGCAACGGATTTTCAATGGTTTTTATAAAAGGTACATTGATTGACGAGGAAGGTTTTCAAAAATATTTAGGTACCCAAAGCGAAGCGAGGGAGGGTCCCTAGTGTTATTATATGACCCTTATACATCCCAGACATAAATAAAATGTCTATTTATTTGGCTATTTTTGCTCTTCAATTGTCAAGGTATATATTCTTGCATCAAAAACGGGCGATTAATGGTAACGAGTGTAAATAATGTTTGTGATTGAACGTTACTTTTCTGTTTCTTCTCCTTGGTGAGGTACGTGATGCAGAGGTGCGAGTTCTGGCGCGTCACGTGCAGCGCGCGGAACGACGCCTTCACCGTCACCTTGTCCGCGCCCTCCGCCTGTCTGCCGGGGACCTGTAAACATATTACATTATCATAATTTAGCAGTCAGCCATTTTGAAAAAAATGATTCAGCTTTTATAGCTATAATCGACAGAGTAGATCATTACAAACAAAAAGTAAGTAGATAGTAACAAACGGAGCGGAGAAACGGAGAAATATTCCAATAGAATTGCATAATATCTCCACTCAGTTGAAATGGACAAGGTGTTGCGAATAGTTTAAAAATAAATACAAAATCATGGAATGATGAAACGGAGCGAGAAAAGAGAGCGGGTAATCAATCGAGAAGCTAGCATGGGCGCGTAAAACTTAACCAATCGCCCGCCGCCGCACCGGAAGCTCGAAATCACACAAAACACAGTAGGAAACTCCGCTCCGCATAAGCCAATTTCTCCGCTCCTCTATAACACTTCGCTCTAGTAGACAGGTAGCCTAAATGTGTATGAACTCACCAGCCAGTAGTCCAGCTGCAGCTCCATGGGCTCGTGGCGCGGCGCGGGGTCGGGCACGGGCGCGGGCGTGGCGGGGGGCGAGGGCCGCGCGGGGGGGGACCCGCCCTCCTCCAGCTCCACGGAGGACACGCCTGCCTCGCTGCAGCCTACGCGGACCTCCTGGACAAGACAATATGAGTTGAAGAACTGCTGTGGAAAAGTTAGATTGGACAGCACTATACGTGGAGTACAGTGTACAGTCAGCCAAGAAAGTGGTCTACCAGTTTTGACAAAAGTTTCTGTGAGATGTAATGATCCTTAACGATAATTCATGCATTCAATTCTCAAAGAAGCCTACCTTTGCATTTCTTAATAAAGATAAAAAATATCTGCGCTGTCGTCAGCTGCCACTTCGGTGTGACTTGAGCTTTACTTATAACGCTTATAAAACAGAAAACTTACGCTAGTATAAAGATATACCTATAACCCAAAAATAAATTATACACATTGCAGAAGTAATGAAATGATATAGTATAATTACCGCAATAAATGGCACAAAAGTTTGGCTGGCGTCGTCATCGCCCGACCTGTCTCTATCTCTGTACGCGATCATCGCTTCGCCGATAGGAATGTTGTTCACCGGACCGTTGCTGTTTAGATACCTAGAGAAAACAAATTGTTAATGATTTATAAGAAGAACTGATTATATTAAACGTGCCTATGAACTATTTGTTATGTGTGTAATGTTTTACTTAAGAAGACTGGCTGTCTGCTAGGTATACATACGCGTCAACAACTTCATGAGTCGTTTAAAAAGGTTTACTAGGTTACAAGTTATTTGTGTTGGAAATATGATTTTGTATCTGTGACAATAAGCATCTTGACTTTACAGCACCGCTAATCCCGGGTCCACGTGGCACAAGTACCGGGACATTGTCTGCGCCTTGTGTAAGTATACCTGGCGATTCTAGCAGATACATCGGCTAGTTCAGGAGCGTTCGGCTCGGAGGCGCGCTCGCACAGCGCCGGCCAGGACTCGCCGAACAGCGCCGCGTATCCCGGGTCCACGTGGCACAAGTACCGGGATATTGTGTTTGTACCTTCAATTAAACAAGTCTTATAAGGACGGATAAAAAAAAATCTTTAAACAAGAATAAGTATATTTGGGAGCGTTAACAAAACAATATTTTCACCGTTATTTTGGTGCGCAGCGAACTCTACAACATACTAGGCGTATTGTTCGCTGGTAGAGCTACCTGTAGAGCTTAGTAGAGAGGTACGAGAGGATCACTCAGTTCAAATGTTTTCAGAGGATCGCTAATTATAGTGTTCAGCAAGACTAGACAACGGACCACTCCTGTATACTCAGTCACAGCACACACACTCATCCTGCAGTATAAAGTAGAAGCGCGAACAATATAGATATGTACATTACCAAAGGCTCGCAAAGCTAAATGTCCTTCTTGTGGTCCAAGTTTCTGTACTTGGAGCACTACAAGTAGGAATAGAAGTGGTCAAAGTAAAGATACTTGGAGTTGGTTCTAACTGTACTTAGTTTACACTAGTACACTCACCCTGTGGTATGATGTAGAAGCGCGTGGGCGGCGCGTCGTGCGGGCGGCGCGCGGCGAGCTCGGCGTGCGCGCGCAGAGCCGCCCCGCCCGCGCCCTCGCCGCCGCATACCGCCACGCGCAGCCAGCCGCGACGGACGCTCCTGCACAAACATTACCTGTATTGTATAGCTTGTACATATTGAGAAGGGGATTGGAAGGGATCGCCGGAAAATTTTATCCAGATCCGTGGTCTCCTTTGAATTTTCAAAAAGATACGGCATTCCCCGAAAGAAGAAGTCTTTGGTAGGGAGTCAATATATCTGCTACATTAGCACTAGTTCCACGGATCGGACAACGCAGCGTCGGATGTCCACCAACAAGATGGACAGATGAGCTTGAACTTTCAAAAAGATACGGCGCATATATACGCATTCCCCGAAAGAAGAAGTCTTTGGTAGGGAGTCAATATATCTGCTACATTGGCACTAGTTCCCCGGATCGGAAAACGCAGCGTCAGACGTCCACCAACAAGATGGACAGATGAGCTTGTCAAGGCTGCTGCTTCACGGTGGATACAGGCTGCATCCGACCGTAATACCTGGAGGTCATTAAGGAAGGCCTATGTCCAGCAGTGAACGTCCGACGGCTGAGATGATGATGATGATAAGCACTAGAAGCAAGCACCACCTACTTATTAGTCCTTGAATACAGCGCTTGCAACAGCGGCCTCGCGTCAGGTACATGAGGGCACGGCGCGCAGAGCGTGGGGATGTGCAGCGCGGATAGAGCCGAAGATAACACTCCGGAGGGCGCCACCGCTATGCATTCAGGAAGAGGGGAGTCCTCGCTCAGAAGTCTTGATAGCTGCTCCATTATCGTACGTCGAGGCTGGAAAGACAATGGATTGGTAAGAGATAAAGACAAAATACTGAAATAACTATAACTCCACCGAGACAGAGACAGAATCAGATCAAATTGATAGTGGGCCTAACACGACATTTTATCAACAAACCGTTAACAAGTACGTCAATTTAAGATAAATAATATTCACATAGGAACATCACAGTCCCCTGACCTCGATTCCAGTAAAAAGATCAAAATGTCAGGATAAATATAAAATAATATAGTGATCATTAATCGTTAAACTAGTTTCATTTCAATAGTGTTCACTCAATCAATAGAAATCATTAAATAATATTCTACTGAATGCAAATTATCAGTACATTAAACTTACCTCAAGTGTAGTAGGGCTTTGTACTGGAAGTTCATGTGCTGACAAAGGCCGTTCAGACCCTAATGAGGATTTCTTCCTAGATGCACTCCCCGGAGTCAGGTTTCCACCACTCGTGGCACTTCGAAATAGTCGAGAACGTTTGTCCTCCTAAAAGAATATTAAATCAGTCTAACAGTTTTACTCAGTTCTATTCCTAGACTTTTATAATATTAGTGTTGGTTAGGTTAGAAATAGACAGTTTCGCAAGAATGTTTAGTTTTTGTATTATATTTAATCTTGATGGACTTTTGTGGAAATAACAAGAATTGTGTTATATTGCCAATAAATTTTGTTAGACTACCTCAAGGGTTACAACGGGGACCTATATTCTTTTTCATACATAGAAATAGTAATGCATACAAATGTTAATCATTAGAGCGTGTTCCAATCAAGTTGTTGCTTACTTTGACTTGCACATCGTTCGGTGGTGAGCTAGAAACAGAAGCGCCCGACACAGCGGCGTCAGCGCACAGATCAGCGTCGCTATTGCCGTCGCTGGCGCGCTCATCGCCCGCTGAACTACGGACTGTCTCCGACTCTGTTGATGATAGCACATTGTTTGGCGGCCCTATGTTATAACAGGGCTGCGTTATTTTCATCGATCACAATAATAATTGACAATCTAGCTTGAAATGGAAACTCTATTACCGTAACTAATGATTATCAGTACACAAATGCACATAGTGCTTAACATGCATCTAAATGGTACAAGTAAGAACAGACAGACATAAGCTCTACAAGAAAATAAAGAAAAGAAGCGATACAATTTTAGTGCGGTGTGGTCGTGCATGTGAATGGGTGTGAATTGTTAAATTTATCTATATAGTATCCTGAGAGACAGCCGAATCGGAGAAAACGAAGAATTGCTCGAAGGCGCATTGGCATCGTCTATAAATCGAAAGTTGAAACATCAATACGATAGCAGAATCACTACAATGATTATCACTATTATCTGAAACATCGAAAATGATGAGAAAAGAGTCTGTAGACGTGGTTCTAAAAAGAAACATCAATCGCAGAAGTGAGGAAACCCGAAGTCTTGGCTACGAAGTGAAGTGGCACTACTTTATAATGCGTGACGAAAGTGAGATTGTAAGACTACAGTCTTGGAAGATTTTTGAGCGATTGTGTACGACCGCACCGCATAAAGCTAGTACCAGCAGTTACCTGTGATGATCGCGTGGCGCTCCTTAATGGCCGCTACCTCGCCGGCGGACACGCGGCTCGCGTGCCGGCCCACTGCGCATGCGATATGCACGTGTGTGTTTAGTGGATTCATGGCTTTATGAGTTAGTTTTGAATGCGCGCTATTCAAATACTCAATCATTTATTGTGCCCATTTTGGGATTCGTGTTATCTGTTTGTGCGCTAGTAACTGAGAATGTTTACGATGAGCAATTACTTTTAGTGAGTTGTTTAGTAACTGTCTATTACTTTGGAGTTATGTTTATGAATGTTTATTTCAATTCAAATTCTGCGAAGTATTTTGCTTAGAATCCAAGAGTAAAGTTGTTAATTTTAATCTGTATATCCTTAAAATATTTTTTAGTTTTTGTTTATAATTGATTTTAATTAAATAAATAAATCCACCAAACACACACACTAAACTATGCACACAGATATAAACGGAACACAAAATAACTATTGTTTACGTGTTAAATATGTTTGTTTACGGTATGTATGCAAAATAAATATGAAGCGTTCACATCACAATGCACTGCTTATATCCAGGCTATTGTTACTGATCTATGCTCTATGCACTTGTTATATTTTGTACTTATTCGGGAATTTTACGTCGATCGAGTCAACAAAAATTAAATTATTGTGGTGCAGTGTATTTTATAACCGATATCATGTTCCAAGTGTTCTAGCCATATTCATATTCATTTATTTATCAAGTCAGCTAAGTTTAGTGTTTTAAAGTTCTTAATTCTAATAAATAAGAAATACCCGTAACATAGCACTAATTTTAAGTGACACACATTTTAACTGATGTTATACGATACGTATTGTATTCAATGAGTATCACAATTTGTCAATCCGAAAAGTAAGATAAATTGTTGTGTATAATCAAGTAAAATATCTATCTGAGAACATATCTTATTATTATTCAAAATGCAATTTTTTTTCGGCACCAAAAAACCTCATCTAAACCAAAGATAAACAAGTATTCGAATATCAAAGTGTCCACTCACCATTGGCATGCCTATGCAGCTCCTGATTGGCCAGACTCCGTGAGCTGCTGAAGAAAGGTCGCAGCGAGGGCTTGGGCGTGGAGCCGATACTGATGGTGTCCATCTGATCGGGCCCGGAGTCCTCGCCCTCACCGCATGAGAGGGATTCCAGTTCCTGAAACCACATGGTTGTGAACTTTAGTTAAATAAATTCAATAACTTTGATATCAATAACTAAAATTATAAACTTTATATGTATGCAATAAATAAATAAATAAAATTATATATTTAGTGTAGTATATTTACACTGAATATTTCATGCCGATAGTAATTACCTTATGTCTTATTTGAACCCAAAAATTTCTTGAATCCCCCACAAAATGATTCCATACACGTAAAAGGAGTTAATTATAGAACATATAATTTAAAGATTTAAGTTGTCTTAGTCGGAAGCGGCTTGCTTTCACCGTTAATCAGGCTGGTTCTGAGAATTTTGTAAAGTTTGAAGGACATGATGTGTTCACCAACCCGTATTTGGCCAGCGTGGTGAACCAAGGCCTACTCTCTCGTCAAGGGAGAAGTGCCTGTGCCTCAGCAGTGGGAACGTATATAGGGTTGATGATGATAGTTTTACCTGGAAGAGTTCGTCGATGTCCCGCTGCGCGTTGTGCGTGTCGCGAGTGACGTCACGCTCCGACATCTCCTCGGGCATGCGGAAGCGGCGCAGCAGTGCCGCGAACCTCTGCTTTAGGTTGCGTTGCTGGAATACAACAACTATTTTTAACAATTTGCGAAATACAATAGATTTACAAAGGATATATTATGGTTAAATCAAGTGTAATTGGAATTGTTTCTATGATTATATTTATGAAATTCTAAAATAAAATAAAGATATTGAAGTAAACCAGCTTGTTTTTTGGACTTTTATAAAATAATAAGAATTGAAAACAAGACATGAAAATAGTACGAGTTTAGGAGTTCATTAGATTTTATCTTGTTCTTCAGTTCAATTTAAAGACTAAAAAGACATAATTGTATTAAATATACAAAAATTACCGTATTTAAAATACTGATTAATTTGATAAGGTTCATGATGTGTTTGAAAAGCTGCTAGGACAACACGCAAAAATAAAAGGACACACACAAACAAAAGGACATTCAACAAAGCGACAAAACAACAAAAAGACATACCTCCATTGTACAACACATAACATGCTACTAAATTAGGATCCAGCTATTGTTTACATGGCTAATCTAATCTACCTTATCTCGTGACTACCTGTTAGGTTACCTAATTTCATTATCTGAACCTGACTTTCACTCTTGACTTTCATAGATATAATATAATACTTTTAATAATGAACAACGAATAATTTTGTTTAATTTTCGTAGGTTACATTTTATTTCATAGTATTTAAATTACAATGGCAATTGCATTTATACACTGAGACAAACTCAATGTCATTGATTTAATAAATAAATATTACTGTTCATGTATTACCCAATTAATAAAACTAAGGAATACTGATTAATTTGTATTTGATGCAGTAATATTGGAGTCGCAACTATAAATAGTTAAATGTCTATATCTATCTAAACACACATGAGAAAATAAAATTATTTTAATTTAATAATACAAATACATACTACGAGACTACATGCAACTTTCTAAAGTCTACAGTGATAGTAATTAAAGAGAATAGAGAATCCACGAATGAAATAAGTTTTAACATTTATCAGTCATTAATTTTATCGTCGATAAACGAAAGTAGGAGTATTTTGATTAAAAGTATGAGTAGGTATTAATTTAATAAGTTGTACCTAATATATGAAAAGTTTTACTGAAGTCGTAATCACGACAAAACTACCTATTGTATGAACATTAAAAGGAAAGTTTTGCTATAAGACTTAGTGAAATCACTGCCGTGGCCCTAGAAAATAAGACTCACTAAGAAGAATCAGCATTTATAGTTTTTTTTATTGGCATGTGTTGTCTTACTGCAATTATCCCCATGTTGTTCCTATTGTCCCGATCCTTTGCGGTATCCCACTAGCCCAGGTCGTACGCATCGAGGTCGTTTCACCAAAGTTTTCGTGGCCGACGTCGTGCCTTTATAGTTCAATAATTTTAAATGAAATCTTTGAAATATTCAAGTGGCAAAGTAAACTAATCATCTAGGATCAAGTGGGCCTCAACTGAACTCAACTTGAGCGCTACAAACATTAGTTTTGAATTGGCACTTGTCTGTGAACTTTCTAACGGTCTTTAGATTATCTAATTTAAGTTTCGGTATTTTAGAGAACATAATTTATTTTTTTATATTAGCATCATCATAACACGGCTGATCCACATAAAACCCATAAAAACTCGGGAACTTGGGGAATTTGTTATGTGATTTTGGTATAGCGTAGTGACGCTTACCAGGCAGGTTGGTGAGAGCAGAATTTGGTACAATCCACAGAAAGACGCTGCTTCTTGTCATCTGGTAAATAATTCCCTTTTCAGTTTGGCAAACCCCGCGGGAAAATACTGAGCGGTAGGTACTATTCTTAAGGGGGCACCACAAACAAACATTTAAAAGAAACTGCCAATTTTCTAGCTTGAGAATGAATAAGTGTCGCCTAAAACATGCAATATGACGAGCAAAAGGAATCTCTATTCTCAATAGCAAAACTACTACAATCGCGTGCGGCTCACCGAGAGCTTTCCGCGACTACCCTTGCGCTTAGACGCCTGGTTCTCAATCTCGCTGTCGCTGTCCCTCTCGTTCTTGCGCATATAGCTTTGTCTCTGTCGCTCTCGCTCGCGTTCCATGAAGCTCAAGTCGCGAGAGCAGCTGGAAAGCTGTGCAATGCAATGTTATGCCTAATGATACGGATCAAGCCACGGATAAGCTAGACGATGGTCGGACTATGGAACGTGCTCATTGAGTCTAGAACTTTCCAGAACATTCCAAAATTCATTGCATGGAGAAAGTCTACTTACTCTTTCTGGAGTTTTAAACTAATTCTTAATATTTACCATTCAAATAAGTACACTACATACGGTAAAAGTTAATATTTAGATTATGTTTTTTATGAAATTAATTTAAAAATATATAGCCATGTTCTTCAGTTAGAGCTAGGACAATGAGCATATTCAAATAACCAATATTTCACACGCTAGGAGTAGTCATTGATACTTTTCAAGCTTTCAGCTATTTTCTAGACATGTTTACATTTTAGTATAATTATAAATTGATTTGCTGCATAAGCTAATGCTAAAGCTAGATCATGCGACAATGCTAACATATAATCATGAAGGCACGCGGTAATGGAGGCCTATAACCAGTGATGATGATGCCTTGATAACAGTAATGACGGCGCTTTATTTACATAGTTATTGGATAAGTCAAATACCCTTCTATGATTTAGAAAGGTCTTATGCAGTTTAAATTAGTTTTAGATATAAATAATACATTTATTTAATATCTTTAATCTTTTAACTGCATGCCTAATTTACCAAGCTTAAAGGTTCATGTCAAATTCGATGATAGATGTTTTAAGGAAATATGACACCTAAAGCAACGAGGTTTGGTTGATATTCTCTACTCACCTTAGTATAAGAAAGGTCGGTTTTGTTGAAAGCTATCTGCCTAGCTCGTCTCCTAGTCGGAGCGCCATACGTCATATCATCAGCTTCTTCCACGGAACTGAATTCACCTTCCTCTTCTTCGTCAGAATAGCCTCTCTCTGAAAGGAAATGCAGAAATATAGTTTTTTTCCCGTAAAGCTTTTTCAATGATGACGAACTTTGTCATCGTCATAATCATCTTAACACTCCTAAATTTAACCCAATATATGTATTTCACTTTGGAAACGAACACGAGTAACACTGTTCATTTTGACGAGTAACACTATTCATTTTGAAAAATCGGAAATGACACACGTTAACTATTACGATACTATGTATGTATATCCGACGTTTCTGTTTTCCATCAAGAGAAAACCTTCTTCAGGGAAGCTCTAAAGCCTCTCCTGCTAAACCGCACGCGCGACGCTGACTGACCATTTTGATTTGGTATAATCAACACGCTTACCGGGCAAGTTATCGGGATAACAGTAATTTGTAATTTTATTATTCTACTAATATTACTTTGTGGTGTAGTGTTTATGATTGATTGATTGATTGTTACAGCTTACAGATTGACACTGCTGGCTGTCTTCTAGTATATTAGTTGACAACAAGACCTAATTGTAAGAGATAGGGCTCTTAGGCCGGGAATACACGGAACTTCTGCCGACAGCAAACAATTACGTACCAGTAATCAGCAATGTATTGTTGTTCTTGGTGTCGTGGTCGACAGGAGTGGACGCGAGGCCCGTGATGGTCAGCTTGGCGACGGGCTGACCCGCAGCGGGGCCAACCTTCCCGCCCACTCCCGTCAGCTCTAACTCCATGTCCATAGAGCGCTGCAGAACCTGAAGAATGCAAAACGATACGTTAATCATTGGTTAATATAGCCTAAGGTAAGCTATCTGCCTAGCTATTACTTTCATGCGTATGTATAGGTATAGTGAAGGTATGAGAAAATATGACTTCGCATTTATTTATGTCAAATGTCAACGCGGTTCACCACACCACTTCAGAGTAATAATAAAGTAATTACATAAATAAGTAATTTATCATCGTAATTGCTATTTCTAATAAGGTATAAATAATATTCAGCTCGCAGCCTCAGCTCTGTAATTAGTGGAATAAATTCAACCTCTGATAGTGTCCCGTCCGGCTTAATTGGACGATTCATTAGCGTTTATTCAAATGTCGGAGTGCAATTCAGCGGATTAAAACAGTGTTCAGCCAGTAAAATCGAACTGAGCGAGAATATTCTCGAGAATATATATGTATGTATTAATCTACCTGAAGCATTGGCGCAGGACTAAAGGAAGCTTATAGTTTATACATAGTTTTTATACCAATTATAGTTTTTAAAACATTCGTAAAACCGTTTCAAATGCTGAAGTCAGTGCCAAAATAATAAACATCTATATCTGATAAAGCATAACGTGAATAAATGCAAGTGAATATGTCGACGGTTCGACTAATCAGACATACTCGTATAATAAATTAAATAATCTCTGCTTGTCAGAACTTCTCCTTTGTCAAGTATAATAATTATATCTGAAAGTCTTTGGAAGTGAATGCAGCATTCCGTCGACCCATAAATTAATCCGCTGCCTAGCTACGAAGTCTACAATATTTATGCATCCTGTCACATACACGGTTCTTTCGTTCTTCCGCTCGCCTCGACTTTACGGACCCTAATGAGCGCTGCGTAATTAAAAGGGGACTTATGAACAGCTCGTTTAGCCATCATGTCACAGAATACTCATATGTGGTGGCGGTTTCACGACTCATTTCCTTTTATGAAAGGAACTTTGTACTTAATTATTTTAGAAGCTTAATTGGTTCTTGTGAAAATTACTCTAGATAAGTGGTTATTACTCGTAACACAAGCTTCGAGCTTACCGCGAGGCTAGATTTAGTGGGTGAATTGTCCAGCTATATTATCTATTTTTTGTATAAGCCTGTGATTTGTCCACAAAACGAGGGATATTAACAAACATTTTAAATATTAAAGCTCCAACATTTAAGGCTACAGGAAACAAGTATCAAAGCTGCACCTGACTTTAATTCGTGGCCCTGATTCATTCACCTGTCAGCATCCAGTGCTTATTACCAAACTTGCAGCCGTTGCTTATTAAGGAGTTACTTGGCGTGGGCGGCAGGTGTTTGCCTCGTTAGTATTCCTGACTTAAGTTGTACTGCAATATATACTTATAATAAATCTGTATGGACACTAGTCCATACAGATTTATTAATCAATATACTAATATTGTATATTAAAAAATGTATTAATATTTTGTAAATATTACCTGATCCATCCTGATGACACCTTCGGCCAGCGTCTTGTATCCCAGGATCGTGCGATTTTTGTATTTCTTCCGCCTTTGCAGCAATATCTGCAATCTGTAGAAAATATATAAAAAATCAATGCCATTTTTCGTTGTAATTTTATTTAGACGCTTTTGGTTTCAAATAGTCGTCGGAAAATATTAAAAGGTGAGACACATGGTAATATGACGGGCAAAGCCGCGGGCGTGTCAGTCGGCTAGCAGTTTATATAATAGTAATAAGATCTAATGTAACTCATGACAACAATATTAAATATTGCCTATAGCCTTCCTCGATAAATTAATGTACGTACGTCGTACTATGCAACACTGAAATAATTTTGAGGCCTTACTAATTGTAATAGCGCAAAAACCATTGCAATAGCTTGCATACCACAATAAATTATATGATAATGAAATAACCATTTAAGATATAACTATTACCGTCCGGAGGTGCTTTTGACACCTTAAGCCAAAACTTCGAATAATTAATTCCCTATAAGGACTCAGGTCGACGACGGTTTGTTAATACCCTTCGAAACTGCAGGGAGTTTGAAGTTTCAAAGGAAACCACGCATAAATCTTGGAACTGGATTGCCACAGGCCGGGCCTCGGCATGTCACAGGCGAATGGAATATAATTAATACATGCGACCTGAATACATACCTACTGCTAGTTTTCTTCAACGGGTTTTGTTGTGACAATTAGGTACCTACTGTACTGTCGTTACATAAAGCTCAGCTTATTCCAAACTTAAATATTCAATGATGAAGAGTAAACGTACAAGCACGTGTTTTTACTATATTATGTATGTATCAACAACATATATTTTGTATGTATCGCGGCTTTAGAGAAAATAAATTACATGGACTGCACGCATAATTACATAGAAAAGCCTGACACGGTAGAGTTTTGTGTAGGTACGCCTATTTAAAATCTAGTTCAGTATCCGATCTTGCATTACAAAGAGCAAAAAGTATAAAGTTTGCAGAATCCATAAGCTTCCCGCATTACCACTATGAATAGCCGTAGTTGGTAAAAGCTCTGAGAATAGTCGCAGATGAGAATCCGAGTTTTGCAGGAAGTAGTTAGCTTATTACTGTTACTGTTATTGCCTTTATGAGTGTGTCTGCGGGATTCTTAGTGAGATCGTCCGCTACTTTGAGCATTTATGGAAGGAGCAGTATAATTACAAAGTATTTTGATTTGTTTTATGGATTATGGATGAATAATTTATTATTGAGCATCACTACATGGTATAAAACAAAGTCGATGTCTCTGTTTTTTATGACTTTGTCGCGGTTTTGTAAATAGGTAGTGATTCAAGAGGAAGGCTTATAAGTATAATTAGGTAACCGAGGCGAAGCAAGGGCGGGCCACTTGTTATTTGTATTAAACCTGCGAATCCCTTACCATTTCCTCTTGTTATTTCGTTGTCTATTGTATGTTAGTGACAATATCCCGTGACAATATCCCGTGACAAAACAATTTGCCTGCTGGTGTTTGAAACCAAAGTAAACTATAAATTAAAATCTGAGTTGGAAAGTTAATTAAGGAAGATACAAAATTATTTCATGTACACGACCAACATTGTTGGTTTTTACTGTCATAGACATCAAGTTTATTCTTAGCTACATTGTAATAGAAAAAACGTAATGTACAAAATTGTATTGTAGTTACGGCCATTCCATGACAAATGTTTACCACCGCCAATAAAACGCGAGTACAAAATTACCTGATGCCATAAAATGGTTACTGAAAATAACATTCACAAAGTTTGTATACTTGCACTGTACTAAAAAATGGTACTAAAAGTCAAGCGTGTAGGACTAATTTTATTTTTGGTCGTTTAACGTCTTTAAACAAAGGGTTTTATTGATAAACTTTGAACTACGCGTGTGATGTAACTAGGGAACGAAACTTACAAACATTGGTTGGTTTCTTTTTTCAAGAATAATGTATTTCCAATATCAATATGAAATTATTTGTTTTCTGTTTTCGATAAAAATTCGAGAGCGATAATAATTTAATTATTCCCGTCACTCCAATAAATGAAACGAATATTCTTGATTTGATTATAAAACCGTCAGAAGAAAACCGAAATAAAACTGAAATTTATGGCACAAAAGCGGAATTTGCAACATTGATTGACTAACATCTAAATAAGGTTTGACTTTTAATATTAGTACCTAAGTATAATCCTGGCATTAAATTTCATAGAATCATAAACGATTTTTTTTGTATTCTGCGATGACGTTCAAAAACTTGTAAAATGCTACTTAGATTTAGTTAAGTTTAAATAAATGTGCTCCAGAATAAACTGCCCCAATAAAAATTCTGAACGTCCAAGCGGAAAGTAATGCGGAAGAATGCACAACACCGATAATGCGCTCTCCGTAAGCTCGGGGAAATTATGCGGTGCAATATTTCAAACGAGACTGTTAATACCATATTTCACTCGACCCGCCCACGCCGGTGACTAATAGCGCGCTAATCTCTAATGTAATCGAAAAACCAGGACAACCTGCATGCTTTATTGACCTACGAGTATTATAATTGGTACTCTTACTACCAATTGTCATGCAAATGAAAATGCATGCCATATTGCATAGGGTCTTAATTAATCATCAGAATCGAATACTTACATGTTTAAAAAATATACCGCTAGCATTTTACAGGAGTAGTTTTATCCCTAACTTAAATGGAAAATTACTTATGTAGGCCGTCGGTATGTTTAGTCGCAATGGTTACTTTTCTCACGATAACAATATTTTTAAGAGTAAGGCGTCGAGGTCGGTCACGAAAGCGTTGGCGAGACGACCTCGATGCGTATGACCAGGAATGGTGGGTTGCCGCAGGGGATCGGGACGGTTGGAAGGACATAGGGGAGGCCTTTGCCCTACAATGGGACACAATAGTCTCATAAAAAACCGAGTAATTTAGTCTTCTAGCAAAGCCATTCAACTACAGAAACAAATCCGCATAAGCGATTACTGTGACGTTTCGTACCTGTTTCCATCGCGCTTGACAAAATGCGGGTACTGCAGCGAGAAGCAGAGGTCCAGCTCCACATCGAGCGGGGTGACGGCGATGTCGTTGGAGCGCAGCGTGCGCTTGCTGCTGTGCATCCTCGCCGCCAGTATGACCGCGCCCGCGCCCGCGCCGCCCGCCGCGCCGCCGCCCGCCTCGCCCAGCGCGCCGCACACTTTCAGCCGCGTCACACGTAGAGTGCATAATCTGGAAACAATACACGAAGGCTTACATATATTTCTTTGACAGTATCATAAAACATTACCTGTTGTGATAAACATTACAGAAAACTTAAAAACCTTTACTTCTCATATACATATAAGTATTAGCTTTTAGAGGTTTTTCAAGAGTGGCTCTTTTCATACATTCGTAACCCACGCAAATGACATGCCCTAGCGTAGTGCCTATTAGTTTACTGAACATAACATACTAAATCTGAACATTCATACACTAAATCTAATGTTATGTTCTGGATTCTATAGTAATAAATAAATAAATGCACGGGAATCGAACCCTTTTGCGTCCCGAGCGGTTCTTCAACCCTTGCGCCACAGAATCTGTAAATATACACATGGAAAAATTACATTATTTGTGCATTGCTAACCGAATTACAAAGCTTTTTTTCATTTGAATAATTATAAGGAATGTGTAATTGTCCCAAAGTATTTTCTCATCCATTATGTGATTTCAACTGTTCTCTGAAGCGTAACACGAGTATTACAAATAATTGAATAATTCTATGAATTAATTTCTTTACTAATCTAAAGGATATTTCATTTAAAGCGAAGGGTGGTCAAGTAGCCGTGAAGTCCTTTTGAGACGTTGATTAAAGATGAAGGTCGGTGGGGAAATTACACTTGATTTTTTATCTTATAAAAGTTAATATTCTAAAAATCAATAAGATGGGTTCTGCAACTACGAGGATTTAAACAAGACCAATAAGCATCATTGCAATCAAACGGGTCATCCCAACAGAAACTTGAACGAACTTGAAACACATTTTAAAATATTGTGTTTTTCTGTGCACTAAATTCATGACTACATTTATTACGTATTTAATTGTAATCATTCACATGTAGGTACTTTTGAATATCAAAAGCATAGCAAAAGCTGTCATAATACCGGAGATCCAAGCTTTTAAGCTTAGTTTGGGTGTCAGTGGATAATTCATTGAAGATCTTGTAAAATGTGTTAAAATTAAGTTTTTATTTAAAGGTATTGTAACTTTCTTTATGGTATAAAAGTATTTCTAATCTAATAAAATATCTTGAAACAAATGAATAATCCCTGTCTGTAACGAATAACTATTGTTCAAGTAATTTCTATATCTGTCTCTGTGAACCATTTCTATGTCTGTCTGTCTCTGTGATTTTTGAGATGTGATTTGATAAAAATGACATGTAATCTTCAGAAGAATCGAACCGTTAGGCATCGAGCAGATTTGCTTAGTCAATTTATTTATTCCCACGCGCCTAAAGATAACGACATATCGAATTATCGGTTTTTTGGAGAAGGCTTGAATTTTCCGGCGACAAAATTTCAAGCAACCATGAAATATTTTTGTGACGGCATTTTCAAGGAGGTCGTTTACCTTTTAATCCCCGATAGCATTCACAGGACACTTAACAATATAGTTTATTCTGGTGCGGGCGTAAATTTGTTTTACCTACTTGTTTGATTAAATTATTTGTTGTATAAGCGTTTGTTGTATAAGGCAATTCGTTTTCTAGAGAAAACATCCAGTCTTGGACAACTTAACCACATTTTATCGATGCGTAAAATATGGTTCGCTAAATAAATGATATGGATTTTTCGTATCCACATTTAACTATTACTCCAATAAAATTTGACTAGCTACAGCGGAACCGGAACTAAAACTTTGCGAGAGATTCCTTTTCCAAATCCCGGGTAAAGAAAGAACTTTATTTAGTTCACAACATCGCGCTGAATACAGAGGTTTGCTCAAGGAAAGGTAGACAGCTTTCCGTCTGAGTTTTGTAGATAAGTTTATCGAAGTTTCCTTGTTTGGAATTTTATGCTGTAAGCGGAGAGTCGAGGGATAAAATACAAAAGTACATAAAGGGTAAAGTTTTTATAAGTTTTCTATATTGGATGATTTCTTCGGATATTCTCAAGTAAAAATATAGATCAAGTTAATGTTAAATTCTGTTATTTGACGGTCACGCGGTTTAAAAAAATTTAATCAAGTGTTATTAAATCCATATGAATGCAAAGTTTACGACTAAATCACCTCAAGTGACTTATAATATCGAGACGAGAACAATAACGAAACGGTATAATTTAAATAGATGGTATATATAAAACCGATCTGAAGAACATTATCCATGTTTTTCATATCCTGGCCGTAAAACAAGACTCTCACGCAGAGAGCTATAAAGCTTTAATAGACCTTAAAAATATTTTACAATTTCCTGTTGATTAAAATATAATTCCCCTCTCATAAAAACTCTCTCTACCCGTTCTGTTCGCCAACATAATAAAAACAAAGCTGTGTTGTTCTTTGAGTTTTACGATTCGGTAAATATTAAGTCAGAATATTCGCAAACTTTAATATTATTTATAGATAAGTTATGCATGGCCCTTTAACTTATCAAATACATTTAAAATTATGCATAGTTTTAGAAAGTTGTAATAAGTTACCTTAGATAGACCAATATAGAACCTTATTCATACACACAGTTATATTACTTAGTTTCAACCTGTGACTAGTAATAGACTCAATATAACTTTTTAAACTATCATGGTTTTTAACTATATTTGAACATGAAACGGGTAACATCGGGTAAATATCGGAAAACTCAAAAACATTTAAATCATGGTATGTTACCCGTTTCATGTACAAATATAGTAATAGACTCGTCTCGTTAAATCAATGATTTCTATTCGCATTTTTATGTGATAAAAGCTGGTTAAATAATGAGGGAGTAGTAGGTAAGTTTTATTTTCCATTGTAAAATTATAGAGAAAACGCAATACACGTAGTCGTAAACGTCCAATTCATGATCATAAAATCCATATTGTTCGTTATTATTATTATGCATACCATAACTGATTTTACTTTATTATTTTGCTAAACAATGAGAGAATAACAATGTTGAGTACTAAACAGAACGGTATCGAAGTAAAATCTCCCCGAACTAATCCCGACGGGCCAGCCACAAGGGATTACGAGCGTCGGTTATAAAACCAACAATGCAAGTCTCTCTAAGCTACTGAACTGAACAGACTTATAAATCGTTTATTCTCTAACATTTTCTACAAGGTATTTGATGGATAAATATAGTTTAGTCTAGAAACAAATGTGTTTCGGGTGCTGATAGAAACAAAACGCACCATACGCACATCTTTCTAGGGCGCTGTGTCCAGCAGGATGAGTAGTCGTGCGAGGGCTGTGAAAGTGTTAATACGTCCTAGTTTCCATAGATCGTAATTTTAACTTGCTACAGGAATTTTCGTTTCTGCAGCCTGTTAATACAGGGTGGCGCAATAGAACGTGCATATTTAAAAAATTGTTTAAAAAATAAATACAAGCGGTCTATTAAAAATAAAACTAGGGAATTGTAAAATAATAACTGAAGTTTTTTATTTTAAAATAACTTTATCTAAATTATGGCCCTCTTTACGACGGCACTCCTCTAACCGCAAACGGAAATTATTGAAAACCGCGCATTTTCAAAGAAAAATGAGCCTATTTTTCCTCTGCCAGAGATTGCTGACCATGCCGTCACTTTAGGACTATGCAGTGGTTTCTGGTGTTTGAGTTTGGGATTATCACTGTTCCATTAACGACAATTTTGACGGTTTACAAACCCATTGATATGGAAATGGGCCTCATCCGAGAAAAGGATTTTGTCAAAATTGGAAAATCGATTAAACATTTCATCAGCAAGTCCAAGCCTTGTTCTGAAGTCAGACTCTTTTAATTCCTGTGTTATTTGCAGATTGGATGGATGGAGCTTAAGATCCAAGTTCAAAATTCGTTGCAAACTTCGTCGTGATAAGTGAAAAAGACTGACGAACTCTTGCGAGTAGACATTTGTGGATCTCCTCGTACCGACTGCATAACTCTCTCAATATTGTCTTCGGTCCTAGACGTTCTTGGACGACCTTTTGGTTGTGCTTTAAACGTTGAACCAGTCTCTTTAAAACGCTTTACCCATTTTTAATTAAATTAGCACTCGGAGCTTCACTATTTCGCCGTAGTTTACATTCAGAACAATATAGTCGCCTCATAACAATGTATGAAGGAGAGTTCTCGTAAAATGCGCGCACGCAAAATGCGCGACGCTTCCTGTCGAAGTTACACATAGTGGCTAAAATCCCATGAGCCCGTCTACCCAACGGTATAGGCTCCCCCTGCCAGCACGCTTTCAACCCCGCAAAAAAAAAAGATGCAACATGCACGTTCTATTGCGCCACCCTGTATAACGTCACCAAACTTTTAAATAAATAAATAATAATAAATAAATATTTTACAGCAATATTTATTTAGTACTTCTGCGTAGCTTCTGCCCGCGGCTTCGCCCGCGTGGAAATAAAAAGTAGCCTATGTTCTGTCTCAGGGTCTAAAGATTGTCTGTACCAAATTTCATCAAAATCGGTTGAGAGATTTAGGCGGGAAAGCGTAACAGACAGACAGACAGAGTTACTTTCGCATTTATAATATAAGTAAGGATTATTTATTTATTTATTTTAGCCAATAAAACAGATTATGTACATCAAAATAGCACTTTTATTCCATTTTTTTTACCTAATAATTTCCGTATTTTTATTATGAACAAAGCCCGTTCTTATGTATATAAACTGAGTTTCAAATATTTTTAAAGTACCTAGACTAGATTATACGTATATATATAAAGGCATCAACGTTTTGCGGTCGGCCACAGCCCACAGCTTCATCTGAATTGAGATTTAATAAGAATATTCCGAGATTGCCTATACTGATTGCTTCGTAATTTATTTGGTTTATCTTGATAAATTACTCATAAATAGACAAATAAAATGAATCGGAATAGTAACTGATATCGCAGCTGTGAATATTTTCCGATATAAGATAAGAACATTGCTTAATACATTTTGATAGTTAATAAGCATGAATTAAACCTCCATTAATGCAAATAATTAACGCACATGAATTCACCAGCAGGCCAGATATACAGTATCAAAAAAGTGGCCAAGTGCGAGTCGGACTCGCCCATGTAGGCTTCCGCAGCAATTGTTTATATGAAATAGTTTATGACGTATTATAAAAAAAACTACTTGATAGATTTCGTTCAAACCAATTTTCGTTGTTAGTTTTTATGGTTATGTACAATATATATTTTTTCTAGATTTATCATCCTCTTAGTTTAGAAATTAGAGGGGGGGGGGACACTCTGTTTTCCACTTTGGAAGAGTCTCACGTCCAAACTGTTAAGTTTAGAATTAAATAGTTTTAGAAACATTGTTATGATTTTAGAAGACCTATTCATAGATACCCCACACGTATGGGTTGGATTAAAAAAAAGTTTTTAAATTTCAGTCCTATGTATGGGGACCCCCAAATTTTATGATTTTTTTTTCAATTATTTTCTGAAATCTTAGTGCGGTTAACAGAATACATCTACTCACCAAATTTCAACGTTATAGCTCTTATAGTTTCCGAGAAAAACGGCTGTGACATACGGACGGACAGACGGACGGACGGACGGACGGACGGACGGACGGACGGACGGACGGACATGACGAATCTATAAGGGTTCCGTTTTTGCCATTTGGCTACGGAACCCTAAAAATAAGCCTAGCTTTATTAAATTCGATACGTATGTAATTTCCTCGTAATATTAAAAACATGTCGCCAAGTTGGTAACTTGAAACTAAAAACACCACAAGGCAGAAACAAAGTACGTGATAAAGTTCCCAAGCGCGCAATAAACAATATCAACTTGGAAAGATTTTTCATCTGACTTTTACGTTGTAAAATACGCGACGAAGGTAAATTAACGAATTCATGAAAAATACAAATTGCCTGTCTCATTATTTTCAAACTCTGGCGTCCTGCCGGGATTACCAAGTCACTAGGTAATAAATAAAGATGAGAAAATGATGGCAAAGGTAATTTTGATCGGACTACATTTGTACACAGGGTGAATGGCCGCTAGAGTAATCAAGAGAGCAAGAGAGAGAAGTATTACATAGGTGTATCTCTGTGTATATTTCTCAAGTAATCTGGGATGTACTGATACATTGTAAATAAGCTTATGACCTGTTTCACACACTGAGGTTTCAGATCGTGAAAATAAGATTTATATACCCCGAAAAACATCAAATTCAAATAAAAAAAATATTTTATGGATAACTTAGAAAAAGTGAATAGTATAAGTTAGTTAAGATTGTGTAGGTACCCTTATTTTTTTAAGTAGTGCCCTACCTGTTATAATTTAGCACTTACGTACTAAGACTCTTTTAGCTCATACACAAACCTTAGTGGTTTTCTTTGTGCTATTCTTAAACCCTAATTTTTTTTAAATGTTGTTTAAGTACGATAAATAAATAAAAAAATATGTTTATATAGGCATAACCATATGGGTTTATTAACCATATGAAGGTTCGTGGATTTTCCGTTTATTTCAACATTAATATATATGTATGAAGCACACTAAAACTTATCAGTACTGAAACCCTTAAATCCTTTTGCAGTCAATATAGCATTTTTATAGAAAACCTGTACCAACGATTATTACTATACAAATTTTTTTCACAACGTCGCCGGACGCCGCCCCCTGAAAAGTTTTAATACAAACAACTTTTTTAACGAAAAAAGAAAAATTCAGTTCCGTCAGATCATAATTTGAGAAAGCGTTTTACCGAGAAATTCCCCGTCAGTCTTTATTAGGAATTTTATTAGCTTTTTTTAGAAGTTTCGGCGACAGAGCTTTGTTTGGGCTTTAAGATTAATGACAAAGTTACTATGAAATTACAAATTTAGAGTCTTGTTAGTAAGGTAAATATTTTGACGTAGTTCTAGAATACTTTGTCATGCATGTATAAAGTTAAAAATCAGTTGAGCCGTTTTATTTTATAATAGACGACAACACAGACAATACATTATGCATACGGCGGCGTGTCGTCTACCTAGACGTCTAGAAGTGGGCAGACATCAAAAGACAAGCGCAGTCAACTGAGCCTTCTCTATGTAATTAAAACTTAATTTAGATCATCCGAATTTCATATATTGTATTGTTAGATCGTCATAATATTAGCATAATAAATCAATTTAGTGTTAAAAATATTGTAGGTATCAAATGAAAAAATAAAAATAAAATATGTGTGTAATAATTCCTTCCAAACACCCTGTGCGTGACCTCAGCGCATCACGAGGAACGATGTTTATTTCATAAATACTCATAGTAAACAATGGGAAACCCAGAAAAACGTTAGTTAATGGAAAAACCCGAAGCACCAAACAACCAAGTCTATAAATAAGCTTTCACCCTATTAAACTCACTTTCTGTGCTTTCATAATTTCTGAAATGCGGTCTAATTAAAATGATAAAAATTCTTGATACTTCTTTAAACTACTTTAGATAGTCAAATTCTCATAAACATCATTCTCGGAGGCCTTACATAATTATACCATATGATTTTAAACAAACTTTTTTTAAATTGAAAAAAAAAATCGGCTTGCATCCATCGTGAAAATGAATTCTCGAAGACCTTTATTTTGGTATTTTATGTTTGTATTCCTGTGTCTAGTAGTCGCAGATGAGTTGAAATGATGATGATGAATTACCATAAAACATAAAGTTCGTATGCCAACAGGAAAATCCTCTTTGAAAACGTAATATTGAACGTCGTTATGTCAGGTTAGTGAAATGTCAAAAAGCCAATTTCTTAACGTCACGTCAGCCTAACGTCCCGTAATTTGACGAATTCGGCTTCCGAGAAAAACAATCTAAGATAGAGTTAATTTGATTTGATCTAAATATGTTGAGGAATTTGTTGCGGCAAGTTGCGTACAGTTCGAGGTAATTTTGGTGAAAATATATTGTTGTAAGGGCGCAAGTTTTTGAGAGTGATTTCCATATTTGTCGTCTACGGAAGCACTGAATCATGAATAAAGTTTAGTTGAAATAATTTTCACGCTTGTGAATTAAAGGAAGGTCTGGCCAGACCGGGCTCTTAGTATAGACTAATAACCTGTGATGGCCAGACCTTCCTTTAATTCTGAAGCGTGAAAATTATTTTATGTGTATGTCTAACATAGGTAAGAATAACCCCCAAACATGAAACCTGGATCGTGGTTCCTTTGGGAGATAACAGGTAAAAGGTTGTTATCTCCCAAAGGAACCGCGATCCAGGTTTCATGTTTGGGGGTTATTCTTACCTATGTTAGACATACACATGAAAGAATTTTCACGCTTGTGAATTAAAGGAAGGTCTGGCCATCACGGGCTCTTAGGTTATAAAGTTTATTTACCTGTTTACAAAAGTAGTAGAAAAGATTAAGGAGTTTAAACTCTATAGCAACTAGAATCGATGGGTTTTCAGATTAAACTTTAAGTTTTATGTAAAAAACTAAAAGTTTCTTAAGCTTGGCCAAATCCCAATCAAACTCCATCAAATAAAAAAAGATCTTCAATCTTCAACTGCGATCAGCTGTTGTATGAATGTTTATCTCCAATATTCATAAAATTAATCTACCGGAACTTGTATCCTTAGTTCCCAACCATTACCGGCAAATTACACCAATAACTTACACCGAGAAAAATTGCACCCATAGAGGATTTTTAAAGTTTTTTTATATAGATCAAGTCAACAGAAGACTGCCTTCAAGACATTCGCTTTCAAGGACGATGCCGTCAGGAGTGACCGCTTACTGCCCAGGATACCGCTCAAGGATGAAGAGAGGAAGTACTCCAAGAAGGTGTACGTGCCACCACATGGGGCCACGGTATCACCCCCACGCTATGATACAAGCGATGTGAAGAGGAAGTATTCCCCGTTCCATTATCCAGGGATGGTAGGTATATAACTAAATTATATTATGTGGGGGCTCAGACTTCCTATTTAGCAATTTCAGCTTTAATTAAAAACACTTAAAACAACGATATACAAATATAAGGCGCGGTTCCCAACACACCAGAGAGGAGGCGTGATTAAATAACTAATCCGATTTCGTTATTCGCAAGAGATGTGGAAATAATGAAATCGAATTGGTTTGGAAACCAAGCCTTAATGTAGAGGCTGTGTATATGAAAACATCACGCTTCGTGCCATGCAAATTAAAACATGAAAGATTTCTTGCCTCTCGGCTGAGTCTGGTTCTAAACGCGCTAATGTAAATACTATTCAACTAATATCATAAATATTAAGGAAAATAGTATTTTCTCTTAGAAATCATCCTTTGCCACGTCGCTATTTTCCATCAGGTAAGTTATCAAGGGTTTATTCGCTATAAGAAAATACATTGAATTAAAGCACTGTATAGGTAAAGCGGTCTACACACCAAAGCCGGCGGCCCGGCGGCACAGCCATAGGTACACATTTATTTTAGAACAAATATTTCCACTAGCTAGCCTAACTCAACCAATTACGAGGTCATTAGTTGTTTATAAGGTTTTTAATTAAACGGTAAATATAATGCCTGTACACAAATCACAACTGATAGCGACCGGGCGCCATTCCTACAGCAATCCGGATTATCCGGCGTGAACGGAGCCGGAATTAAACGACGGAGCTGATAATACAAATAGGGTTATCATTTTAATAACCACTCTACTGAAATTCATTGTGTAGTTACAAAATCAGTGTGATTTTAAAACTTAGTTGAGATATATGGTATAAGATAAGATATATATATATAAGATAAGACAGCTTAATATGAATAAAAGCCAATAAGGAGTAGATAATGTACACTATCTTTATCATCAATTTGTCTTTCTCAACAGAATCTCTTAAATTCACAAAATCTACAAAAACAATTCACCAAAATATAACTTATTTAATGCTGAAATATCAATAAACTCAAAAACAAATTATATCATGAATGTTGTTCGGTATCCGTTTTGTGTTCTTATAAGTCACAGAAAAATGCATCTTGCCAGTATATGAATATAATAGAAAGCAGTTTCGTGGCAAGATCTCGATGTTTAAAGAGAAGTGGATAGATGTATGTATTTTACAGTTAATTACAATTAATAACAAACTGGTATTAACGAATCATATTGAAACAACGAGACACGCAGAGTAGACAAAGGATTCCGATCGATGCAAACTTCATTAGTTGATTCTATTTACGTATAACTTACGTCACTAACTCATTACATTAGGACTCGTATCTACCAAAAGTATTTCGAACTCCGCTTTATATGATTTTGTGTAAATAAGCCTCTTGTTCAAAATATCACACAAATCCATCTTTAAATCATCAAATTTGGTACAAATCTATGCATAAATGCTTAGACCAATGGAATAGACTCAAAATTATTTTCGTCGTAGCTGTTTCAAAGCAACGATAATTATCAAAATAATTAAAATAGCCGCTTTACGATCATCAACAAAATTCTGTTTAAAGTGTTGCTGAAACTGCCCTAGATTTGAATCTGTTACATTTCAACTCCATACACACAAGCCAAGAACATTACGACGGGTTCGAAATAATATATCACCATTACCAGCTCTTCTGCTCAACGTTAAGCTCAACATGAGTATTACACGTAAAATCCTCCCACAAAGCGTTTCTGGAGCACAAAGGTAAACAACGCCGAATAATGTAGCACAAATCACCCGTGGAATCTCCTGCGTCTCTGGGAGATTGAGTTTGATAGTACTGTGCCTGTATGTACTATGAGCCAGCGAATTTGTTATATGCAAGATGTGAGTGTATTTTGCAAATATAAAAAAATGAGAATTCAAAAATGTTTATAAAAGAATCTACAAGTATGAGTATTTATGCACTCTTCGTAACAAAAAATCTGGTTTATTTTGAAAATTCGGGAATTACTTACGTAAACTACGGGAATATTTTCTTGAAAACGATATGATGTAAAAAAACCTTGGAGTTGACGCAAATAAGCTTATTCAGCTTCCAGATTTGAGATTTTTCAAAATGAATAGTGTAACTAGGGTTAGTTTCCAAAGAAAATCTGGTGTTCAGCTTATTTGCTTCAGCTAAACAATAATATGACAAATATTTTTACCTAACCCTTCTATAATCCATTTAACGAGGCGCAGCTAAGTATTTAAAAGCAACGAAGCAATAAGACGCAAGAATTCCTGACCAGTGAACCGTTGATTCATTTGAACAGGCATCACATTCAAACATCACCAGTTATTTATGTTCGCGGTGCTTGATGGAATTTAATCATATCCCAACTGTTCATGCGAAGGTACGAGTAAGGTTTGTGATGACGTGAAAGTTATTTTAACTGTTATTTGATTCTAATAATGTCGGTATTCTTTACGACAATACCCTTTACGAAATAATAAACAGTGATAACAACTTATCTAGTATCACTTACTTCAATTACTGTTTAACACTATTTTGTTTTCATCTATACTATACTGATAATAAATCTGTGCAGGTCGGTCATGGAATGAGTTAGTTTGTTTGTAGATAATACTAATTTGACGAATTTAAGATTATTTTCTGTACGGTAACTTGGTAAAATTTGGTAGATAAACATTTAGACGTCTGAGACACAGGATAATGATTTTTAAATTCTTGCTCCGGTTACAATAAAATCCCGTACAAATATAATTTAACTCGGACGGAGTCGCGGCGAGAGCATGTATTTTATAAACTTGATTGTTAATGAATTTATGAATGGTGGTATCCACAGACAAGAGCTGAATGGGTGTGCGCTAGATTGGACGACATACTGAATTGGGGCCGATCAAATTCGTTGTGGCCTTTGACCTTTGGCCTTGCGTGCTGCGCCCTCGAGATGATGCATTACGCTGGTCCCAGGTAAATCATAGAGAACAACATCTTGATTCATTAAATCATGTATTAATCAATTATTTATATAGTATTTAGCAACTATAGTCTGATCACTGATCTCTGTGTTGTTTTGTTGATAAAGTAAGAATTTCTCGAAATGTAATAAAAAAACAATCAAAGATCAATAATAGAAAACAACAATAATATTAATTTTGCGGTGATAGCGAAAAATCAGTGTTTGCGTATGAGCAAACATTATGCTGAGTTGTGTCCTTGATAAATTAAGAAAACATATTATAATAATACTGCACTTGTGTGATTAACGTTATAAATAAACCATCAAGATAAGTAGAATGGACTGTTGTAGCGAGAAAATGATGCATAACAGCCTTCGCACTGGTGACCGCGTAACCGACACCAGCATGCCGCGGCCGCCACGCGTCAACGCCAGTTATGTGCACTTGGCGCAAGCGACGTGCTCTGATGATCACAGATTGTAATGCTATTATATTATCTTCAGCTTTATATATCCTCTCGATATAACACTGCGGTTGCTGATATTATTAATTAAAAGTGATAGAATAAACGACGTATGTAGGTTGTAGGCTCAACGCTGTAAAAGCAAATACGCAGACTACTTAACGACGCAGACGCAGGTAGTCTGTTGTTATTTGTTGTAGGTACAACAAATGACAAGAAAACTGTTATTAAAACAATCTGCCTGAAAATTCACAGAAATAATTGGTCCAATTGTCGACTCTATAAAAAGATGAGACTTACATTCTAAAATGAGTTTTATTGAGTCAAAATATGCACTGTATCTGGCCTAATGACGCCTCTGCCATTGTCATCGGTTGCGTTAGCCTCGTATTGTTATGCGATACCAGTGAAGGTATTCTTTCGGTCCTTTGTGTCAAAGAAATGTCTCAAATATCGCTTTGTGGAAAGTTGGCGATGCCAACAAAGCCTTTGTTTTGAAGCCAATGGAGCGGAGATTATCGGCACCCTCGCGACACGATCAAAGGTCGAAACTTGGTATTTCAACCCTATTATTTGAAATACGTGTTTCATATTGACGTTTAATTCTTAGAAGGGGTATTGTACGAGTGTGCCGGGATCTAAATTGGAACGGAATCAACAGGGTCAAAATATCATTGATACCTACACGTCATTCAATGCCTCAAAGGTTCGCTCTGTCAATAAACATTTCTACCGATACTTGGAGATGAGTCATAAAGTCGATAACTTTATTGCAGCCACACAGCTATACAACTGTTTTCCAATATCAAAAACATTAAATATCTTGCATGAGTCAAAGGATGTTGGTAATAAAACAAAGGGTTTAATATGAACAACACTGATTTTACTACAACTATTAAATTTGATGTGGGTTTAATCTGTTACTAAACGATTTCCTTTATATGAATTCAATAACACCTGAGCTCAAAGTATATATCAAAGCATCAAAATGAAGAGTCAATAAAAAAGTGGAGAAGATTTGGCCTATAAAATAGGAAATCTCAAGTCACAGCAATGCAAATGACATGTAATAGGCGTCGCACAATCATGTTGCAGTTGGGGTCTCAGTCTCAACATACCTACTATATTTTTAGCTATATTACTTTGTATGTATACATCATTGACAGCTGAAGGTCCATTATACAAAGGGAGCTTGTGTGGAAGCCACGCAAGTTTTCCCACGAATATGACTTGCCTTGTTTATATCTTTTCTGATTCAACTTGTTCCAACAGAATTCCTTTAACAATTTCCTCTTCTTCAGATATGACATGGATCGCTACGGCATGGTCTTCCGCGGCACCCCACGGCAGACGGACGTGATCATCGTCGCCGGCACTGTCACCAACAAAATGGCCCCCATCTTCCGGAAGACGTACGACATGATGCCGGACCCCAAGTTCGTGGTGTCCATGGGCAGCTGCGCGAACGGCGGAGGGTACTACCACTACACGTACTGCACTGTCCGTGGTTGTGATAGGATTGTACCAGTAAGTTATCACAAATAGTTATACTTTCTTGTCCTTCTGAGAATCATTAGAGAAATCTTGAACAATCGTTGTTCAATCGATACCTCGGTTACACGCAGGTTTTATTAATTTATGTTACGTGTCTTAAGAAAAAGTATGTGTTAATTGTTATCGGTCTTATACACTTACAATTATTGTTTATAGAAGAAAAGATAAAATGAAGTCAAACAGAAGTTGTACTGTACTGATCAAGCGCGTTAAGATACTTAATTTTCCGGACATATCGGAAAAGGGCAATAAGTTTAATCTAGTAGGTAACTCTTCTATAGTAAGCAACATTTCTTTTTTCTTTTTTAGGTGGACATTTACGTGCCCGGCTGTCCGCCGACGGCCGAAGCGCTTCTCTACGCCATGCTTCTGCTGCAGAAGAGGGTCAAGCGCATGCGTGTCGTTCAAGACTGGTGGCGCCATTGATGATTTTATAAATAATCAGTTAATATATTGTTTGGGTTCGATGAATTATATATTTGGCAATTTAGTTGATAAATAGTTATCACGGATTTAGTTAGCCAATTAACTCGGCAGCCTGACGCGGTTTCTGGTTCGAATTCTAATTGGATTCCCAAATTTGAATGCACAAATTCACCCAATTTGCACAAATTGTTATTGAGCATTTGCAATTCAAATTCGACCGAGCCGATTCGGTAAAGGCAAAAGAAATTCGGTAAAATTACGTGGATTCCAATAAAATCAGCTTTCAATGTGAATGTCGCCCATCGAAGCCTCTTTACGCCAAGTCACGTACGGATACTTGCTCCGGGGTATTGTAACTCCAGGGATAGACTTTCAGCACGTTCCTAATTTGAATTTAAAATAACAGGGGTTAACAAATAATTTATTAAGATTTTTTTGTACCTATAGTTAGGCAGTTCAGTCAGAATAAACAATGGGGAAACGTACAAAAAATCTCAATCTCTCTTGTAATCCCAATAATGTAACAAAATCATGACCTGAGATAACAACTACAAAACACTAAGCCCCGCAACTATTGCATTAAATTATGCTTAATAATCTAGTCGGGAAAATCTAACTATAACAAACTTTCCGATAGTTCAAAGTTTGGTTTGTCAGGAAGTTTAACGAGACTAGGGAATGTCGGATTAGTCATGCAATCAGGGAATACCCTGCATGTTACGTGACTGTTACATTCGTAACTTATAATGCAATAAAGAACACGAGCGTTGAATTTAGTTTGATAATTTGTTCCTTGTTTACAAGCTAAATTAGTTTTACATGCAAATTAAGAAAAAGATACAAGATATAACTATGAATATATAATATTGTTTTTTTCGTGAAACGAAACGGCGATTCCGTGATGCGTGCCAGTAAACCATACTATACCTTTCCAGGAATTTTCGATAATTTTGCTAATTGATTATGAAAATGACAGAAAAGAGAACGTCACGAGTGTTTTAACCCCTTTGTAAATATGTGAGTAATTCCCGTTATTATAAAACGAACGACAGAAAAGAGATAAGACCGCGACTAAAAAACCTTTCTTGTGATAAAACCGCAAACTCTGATATTAATTTCAACTGAACAATCTCGTGAGTTTCCGCAAAGTTACGAAAACCGGAAGGGTTTTAATTAAGAGCCGCTGTGAAAACGCGAGAATTACATTCTTTCCTAATTGAATTTTTCGAAGCCTGTGGCACAATTCGTGTTTAAACTTGCGTTCATCTGCGTAAAACCGCTAACGCTGAAACTGGGTCAGGATTTAAAAACACCGAATAAACCCACATTCGTAAGGTTGAAAAATAATATTGTTTACATTTTACAACTCAAATGCTCGCATAATGTGCTTCCTTTCAGTCCCTAAATTTTGTGGATAAGATATAAATTACAAAAAGCCGTGGACTCGTTACGAAGTAAAATTCAAATACAATTGTTAACATATTAAGTAAATCTGTAATTGGCCAAGTTAATAATATAAGGTTGTAAAAATAAAATATTGAACTGCTGTTGATTTTGAGCACCTCACCTAAATATCTTAACACCTAATAACGAAAATAAATAAATTTACTGATTGTTCCTCAAAAATCGACTCGGCTGCTCTACTAAAGATTAATACTGAACATAAACACGAATGGCCCATGGAAATCGATGGGAAATAATGGACGACCGGTGTTACATTTTATGTAGGTTTTATTGCCGGGATACGCGTTGAAAATTCTACACGGAATAAAGGTTAGATGAAAATAAAATGGTTTAATGGTTTCACGAATGTTAAGGGCAATGTTTTTGGAATAAATCTCTGTTGTATCTAGTCACCGGGTTAGGCCTGATTGAGATTAGTTAAATTTTAATCGTAGTTACATTATTGTCCTATTAATTTAATAGTACCGTCTAAGTAGTACGGAAACTAAAGTCCAGTGGTAGATATACCATTAACGGTACTAATGAGAAAATCGGTGCTAATTGTACTATTAACGGCACTACCATATGGTACAAATGGTCCGGCGACACTTTCTGCGAAGCATATAAAGAGTTATTTCAGTTCCCTTAGCATAAAGGCTTCATACTCCATACATCACATTTGTGAGTCCACGTGGAAACAGCTCTGAATACAAACGTCCTCGTTTTCACTAACTGGCACACACTGGGGTATAATACAAGCATTTACATGCGAATTGCCTGTTAAAATTTTGGAAATTTACTACCGAAACCATTGATATGAGTATTATTACTTTATCACAGCAGTATCATAATATGAAAGTTACAAAAATACATTCATAATCTACTGAAGACTTCTGATTTTCTAGATATTTGACGTAGTTTCTTGCGTCATAACTGTGAGTGAACGTATCATGATTAGTAGAACTGTTCTTAAAGAAATCACTGGGTTTCTAGTCTGTAGTAAACCGCGCTACCAGCAAGGAAGGATAAGATATATCAGTGTTGCATACATATCTCAACGCATATTGTACAGTTTATGAGCCCTTGAGGAATAATACAAAATAAATACAATAATAAATTGCCATGTATGTCGATCTGTGCGCCCCACAGACGGCACAGACGAACGAGATTCCATGCATCTGCTGCATTGCATTAACAAGTTTTCAGAAGTTTCTAGAAAACCCGAGAACCAAACTTCAATGAGCTACAAACAAATAGGAAAGATATCAGCTTATCGTTGAGTATCCTATTTCCCAGTGACCGTACCGAGGGTCGCAATCGCAACCGGACATAATTCCTGAACTCGGGAAAATTGGACACAATTTGAAATGAAAACACTTATGATACGACCCTTTCATATTGTTCTTTAGATTGGCTTTTTCGAGGCTGATTGTTGTATTTGCTATGGAGAGATTGCTACCATTACCCATGTCATTTAATTTACATGAAAATAACAATTTATTCTGCTGAAAATATCCAATGTCACAAACGTATCTGGTATGTATGTGTTGAACGCGCTCTCAGGAAGAATTTTGAAATGTAAGTAATGGCTATTTTCTAAATTCTGTTTGGTTTATTTCTATTAGCGTCCACGACGCACGTACGTATTTCACTACGCGGTGTTGCGGCAACGCAGCTCTGCGAGAGTTCGGGCTTTGAATGGGTTAGACTTACCAAATAGACCAAGTTATTAATACACTCGAGAGCAATGAATCCGGGTCACTCAAAGAATCCAAAAAATCTCGGAAAGTAAGAATGCTAGGTTAATGCAATAAATTGTATTTAATAGACAATTTAATACTCCTTAAATGAAAGTTAAAAAAATATGAGTCACCATACATTTTATTTACACAAAATTACATAAAGAAAAAAAACTGCTGATCTCTCCTTAAAACAAAAATAGGAAACATGAAATTTTTGAACTTTATGACGATTTTCTTGAATTTCAATACTTCGTATTACCTCCTCGTGCTTCCATTACTGCGTTTACGCGGTTTGGCATGCTGTACACCAAGTTCCTTATACGATTTTGGGGAATATTCTCCCATTCCTCTGTGAGAGCAATTTTGAGCTCAGGAAGCGTGATTGGGGGAGGGTTTCGTTGTTTTACGCATCTCCCTAGCTCGCCAGACCAGGAACGGGCAGAACTAGGTGTACCACAGCACGAGAAGACCGATACTTGGTGAACACCATGCTTCGAATTCGCTTTCTCACAGGAACTGAACTCACAAATCAGTTTCGACGCCTCGGAGGAAGTAACCCAAGTGCATGGACAGTAAGACGTCGGCTTGCTGAATCTAACTTAAAACCCCTTAGACCTGCAAACGGCCCTAAACTGGAGCGTGGCCATCGTATTTCAAGACTAAGATATGCCCAGAACCACGTAAATTGGAGTATTGAAGATTGGTCGAAAGTTATGTTCTCCGACGAATCAAAATTTATGCTCTACAAGCACGATGGAAGACACAGAGTGTATAGAAGACCAGGGGAAAGATTCAAGCAAGCATGCATCGAAGAAAAAGTAGCCTACGGTGGTGGGTCTGTACTTGTGTGGGCCGGAATTTCCTCTGAAAGTCGCACAGAGCTGGTGATCATAGAAAACGGCTCTTTAACTAGCGTAAGATATGTGGAAGAAATCCTCAACGAACACGTTGGTCCATTTATGGTCAATTTGGGTGAGGATGCTATATTTATGCATGACAATGCCCGACCTCATACAGGTAGGATTGTGAATGACTACCTTCAAGAGATGAACATTACTTGTATGGAGTGGCCAGCGCGCAGCCCGGATATCAACCCGATCGAGCATGCTTGGGACGAGCTAGGGAGATGCGTAAAACAACGAAACCCTCCCCCAATCACGCTTCCTGAGCTCAAAATTGCTCTCACAGAGGAATGGGAGAATATTCCCCAAAATCGTATAAGGAACTTGGTGTACAGCATGCCAAACCGCGTAAACGCAGTAATGGAAGCACGAGGAGGTAATACGAAGTATTGAAATTCAAGAAAATCGTCATAAAGTTCAAAAATTTCATGTTTCCTATTTTTGTTTTAAGGAGAGATCAGCAGTTTTTTTTCTTTATGCAATTTTGTGTAAATAAAATGTATGGTGACTCATATTTTTTTAACTTTCATTTAAGGAGTATTAAATTGTCTATTAAATACAATTTATTGCATTAACCTAGCATTCTTACTTTCCGAGATTTTTTGGATTCTTTGAGTGACCCGGATTCATTGCTCTCGAGTGTAATTAGATTACCTTTGTTACAATGGCTCGATTGTCCGATAACATCCGAAAAGTGGTTGTGGTAACTGGTCAAAGATCGCAAGGGAACAAATAGATTGGCGTATTATGTAGGAGGCCTATACCCAGCAATGGGTGCAGACGGGCTAAGATGATGATGATGATGATGAGATTTTCTTTTGGAATTCCATTAACGAAGACAAAGCACCTACTAGTACCTACTCGTTTTAATGTTAAAGAGTAGCACTCATCGATTAATTATTATTATCGCACGTTACGTGTGGCCATGCTGTACACGGCCCGGATGAATCGAGACAATAACCATCCATTGTTGACTCGATTCGCACGATGTCATTGTCTTTTTAATCGATTCTCGTTATATAACATTGGCCGGGGTCAGCGTGGATGGTGTTTATGGATACGTGAGAATTAGATATGGAGTATGCGTGTGTTATTTGTTGCCGTGTGGTTTAGGCCTAAGAATAGTGCCATTTCATAAATAATTTCATCATCATCCTCCATTTCATGCCATCCTTTTTCCCATCATCTATTTACCGTGGTCCCGTCACATTACTATAGGATTAATATACTACCCAAAAGACGGAGAACAGCGTTATTCGCAGCGAATGAGTTCAATTGGGGAGTTTTTAATAATGCAGGTTTTTCAGTAGTTCACTCCACTACTTAGTATAATATTGAACGCCCAGCCACTGAGGTGCAGGGGAGCGCCGTAGCCAAACCACGGTATAAATACGTACGCGCGTTATGGGCGCTAATAGCTTAATTATAATATCACGTATCAATAAAAACCGGTGCACTGCAACAAACCTTCCATGATTATTCCCTCTCGTTGCTAAGCAAAGCCCCTATGTCTCCGGCCCTGACCCATGTAATTGCCCCTTCAATCGCAAAGGAAACGAACTGACGAGCCGGATTCCGGTGAATCACAGTTCATTGGTACTTGATACTTGATTGTAATGACGTTTGAGATTGCCGAGATGTTTGACAACCATTGGTTTTTATTTTATCCAATGACCACGATTACCAGGCAGTTGGAAATTAAATTGGAATAATGCACAGAGCGACGCTGTTTTTCGTCTTCCGGTATTAAATTTTATTTTGTAACTTTTACGACGACCACGGACAGAGACGGGGTTGTACGATTCTTAGGCACCACATAGCACAACTCTTTCCCCGACTCTTTCCGACCAATTCGATCCTGAGCCGCCATCCGCCATCATCCAGTTGGCAATAAAATAATTAATCATTAAGAATTCCGTACTACATACCGTAATAAAGTAAACAGTTGCGTTCGTAAAATGCCACACCCTTTTGCTAAAAGATAGCCACTAAAAATACGGGTCAACCTTAGACCTTGACATAAAGGGTACACATATACATATACATATACACCCACGTTTTGGTAATCGCGTCATTTCATCATCCCTTAGGACATCCCTCTCCTTAGGAACTCCTTATCTATATTTTATTTGTCTTTCTATTAGATAGATAGATAGATCATTTATTGTCATACAAGAAAACACTTAAAACAAATACATTCTTATATACTATTTCAGTGTACAAGTATGACTCGTCAAATTTTTTTACAATTATATCAGGTATTTTCTATTAAGTGAATATCAATATTAATAAAATAATAATATTTAAATAGATCAGCTAGTAACATATAAAACAATATACGCACACATATACCTACGAGTAAAACACTCGTTTAACGCAAACAGGCGAATTGTGTAAGGTCGTAATCGTGAGTCGCCAGCCTGCCCGTTGAGTCATAACTTGCGGCCTTCTTAGAGAAGTAATGATTAATGTATTCTTCTGCTGATCTGATAGATAAATTATGAGACGTAGATTGTTCTTTATAACTTACGGACAGTTATATTTGCCATAGATGTTTGCTATTCAATTCTTTAAGGAAGTCTTTACAAATTATTAAAATAGAATATTTTTATTTGTATGGTTAAGTTTAAAGGACGTGATTTTAACGAACCCGCCCTTAGCCAGAGCGTAACCTAATCTTCACCTTCGAGCGAGAAGTATCTGAGTCCCAGCAGTGGGAACGTAAACAAGGGTGGTTTGGTTACCCTATGTATGGGTGCTTTACATCATTAATGGTCCCAAAATGTTTATTAAAAACTACCCGTGCCTAATGTTAAATCGCATTGTATTGTGACGTAATGGGTGGGTAGGTAACGATTTAACTATTAACCTGTGACTAATATAACTATGTATGTCATTGGTTTTCCTATGAAATTCAAATATACAACGATTTAGCCCATTAAGGACAAAAATAATTAATTATTAATTTAGTTCCAATACTTTAGTTTCCAAAGGTCATGAAACCGGTGATGTTTCTTCTTATTGTGATGATTCAGTTATTACTATAAGATCAATTAATGTTTATTAGAGGAGTTTCCTCAATATATACCATAAAATAAAGAATAGAACCATTCCAGTTTAGATATCATAGCATTAACACATTCAATGTCACGCTCGGAGATGCAGCTAGCAGGCATGTGCCGCCAATGGGCACTGATAGTGTTTTATACCGACACTGTAGAACACATAAGGAATAACAAGTACAAACATAAAAAAAAACAGAACAATGGGCGTCCTTATCAAGAGCGATATGTTGCAGGCAAGATAATACTGTGGAAAGTTAATTTAATAATAAATAACAAGGTATCAATTCTCACAAACAAAACTTACGGCCCAATAAAGAGACGTGTCGTGTTCAATATGAAAAACTTTCGGATACAATATTCTCGCAGTATTTCAGCGGCTTCAGCGGACATCTAATGAATAAATAAGTCGACTGCTCGACTTTCGTGTTATTGAATTTTAGTATACTGTCAGTTGAATATAAATTATTTATTATTGCTTGAAATAAACTCAATTTATTTTATATTTTATTATAGGATTAGGAATATTTTTGGTCTATATTTTACTTGTATCAAGTGTAACTTTACGACATATTATATAATTTACAACGCTGACTTATGAGCTAACAGTTGCTATTCTAGTAATACCTTGTATACCATACTACTAAACTTCCATCCTGAGAGATTGTGGTCAAGCAAAGGTCCATAAACAAAAAAAAATTATACGCAACATAATCAATAAAACATAAAATAAAATCTACTTTCTTATAATTCTACGTCATTTGGATTGGAGTACTTGCAATAAAATACCATTATACATGCTTGTATCGTTAGTAAGCGTTAGTATAATAAGAAACAAATGAATTCTATTTTTAGGCACGCAACACTTACGCACGCTTATCACAGCTCCATCGTGTAGCTAATTATAGCCACGCCAGTGTGCTACATTATTAAAGCCTTTGTGGACTCATTTAAACACCTTATACAATTTGAATACACGCAGATAAAATTTCTCTTGACATTTCAAGTATTTTTTACTACACTTTTCATATTAACATACACAATTTCATATTACTTACAAACAAAATTCCTTAATAAAACTTTGTAATTCATAACTGAATTAAGGTAACTTATGCTACACTGGAATATTACCAGTATAACGTTAGTTTTACAAGAAAACTATATATATTAGGCTTCTTAAACATAACGTGATATGGATGAATTGTGTAAAAGATAACACATATGAGCAAGCAGTGAGTCTAGCTATAGAAGACTTTGTAGAAGTCTTTACTTCTCTTCAGATTTCAAGATTTTCTTCCATATAATCCTAAAGTTAACTTGGTCAAGAGAAACAAATTCTGTTCCAACATACGTGTTGTGGGAAAGGATGTTGATGATAATATTGACTCGGAGACCAGTAGGTACAAGTGCACTTGAAACGGAAGGACAAGGCGATAAAGAAACTGCTTAATGTCCCAGAATAACTGCAAACTATGTAAATCACGTAATGAGTATCGCGGCATATTCTGGTACGCAGCCCGGGCGATGTTCCAAGATCGGGAGTCATAAGTTCGGTCAACGCAGTTCAACACTTCAAACATAATTAACTATCATTAATAATTTCGATATAATATTTTTCTACATGCTTTCGGTGTCTTTGGCCGCGTTTTGAAAGGGTCGTTCTGTGTACCATACATACTGTGTCAGATGTATGGTACACAGAACGACCCAGATCCCGATGTCAGATTATTGAATGAGAGCTTTTCTTTTGGTGCACTTAACACCCCCTAAGAAAACCAGACGCGCTCGATAAAAAATTTTTTTTTTTCATTTTAAACCCTTACGTAGGTACAACCATCATGCAAATTGTCAGATTAACATACGTACATTATTAAAAATATGTAGGTCATTGATGCTATCAATATCTGACGCGCTCGAGTATGCCCATGCGACAGTTTTTTTTTACATATTCAAACCTCTATAGCCGCTCCCCCCACCGATGAAACACATCGGTCTCATACAATTTTTTTCTTCTTATCATTTAAGCTTTGCAACCATATAGGTCTCTTTGACGCTCGAGGAGATCCCGATTTAGCATCGTCGCCTCCCGTACTACTAATAGCTATAGCTATAAATTAGACAGGGCAATACACTTCAAGAACATGTAATTCACCAACAACCACACCCCTCAATCATACTAAAACCCATCAATGAAGCTTCAAGGTATCAAAATTGCAACCCTCGCAAAGAAACTTAGTTAAATTACAGAGATTGTAGAAAGTCTAATAGGAGTGATGTGACCAAAAATACACATACAACAAGTAAACACCTAATAACCATTTATTTAATACCATTTATTTATAATATGGACTCAATGTATGTAGATAATGTAAAATACGCAAGTAAAACTGTCGACAGCTAGTTTCTATATAAAGATATTGAGATAGGATAATGAACCTATAGTTTATCAAGCAAAGAGTTCAAAGACACGACCAAACTTAATCAAAGAAATTAGTTCAATGTACTTCTAATATAATCAAAGCAATACCATAATTAGCTTCAAAATAAGTCTAATCTTCATTCACAATCACAATGCGCCAAATCCAAAATAAATCTATGTAAGTAGCAATTTAGCTGATCCAATCCAACGAACAATGCAATTACTTTACTGGAATCAGAAATACCTTGGGAAGGTCCTGGGCAACGCCCGAAGGTAGACGTTCAGTCGATTTATAGTATGGTGTAGGACAATTATCTAGGGGCACGGTCTAGATTTTTACATTTATCTAGCTTATAGAATTAGTTTTGGATAAACGTTCAGCATGAAGGCTTTATTGACATTGTGCCGCTTATCAGAAGATTCAAGAAATTACCGATACATTTAATGGTTACAATTTGATGCATTTAATCGTGGCTTCATTAATATTTTAGCTGCATCCCCACTTTCTTGTTTTATAAACAAAATCGCGAAAAGATATGCGTTAATGCGGTAAAAGTAGTCCGTATTCTTTTCGAGCACTAAAATTACCCAAATTTATCCAAATCGATTCTGCGTCTTGCTATAAAACTCAAAACACGTTCAAATTTACAAACATTCTATACTATAATATATTGAGAACTTTATTTGTTTAGATCAATTTTAAAATCAATACTCGTCTAATGCATAAATCACAAAGTAGATCGATTGTCAATACAGCTTGCGTGTCAGTAATCACTGGGCTAATCGGCTAATTATTACAAATTGCTGACGCTTAAATGCCTGATCATCAATTTGTCACTATTGATAGGTAATTCTATTCACATTAGGCTTTTACAAGTAATTATCGGTATAACCATATGTGCAGTGTTGTGTAGACTTTAAAAATAAGCACCCATTTTTTACCGCGGGTGTCGACAAATCGACTAAGAACTATGGTGGTGATGATGATAATGACTGCCATATATAAAAAGACTGAACTGGATAGAAAAGCAACTGACCTATCGAAAACAAACGAATCCTACGATTTCTACAATTTTGGTAGATTTTCGTGTTACTGTGTTTTAGAAGTAAAATGAATTGCTTAGTACCGAAATATCGAAGCTAATATACATAAAGTATTTTTTAACTTGACCCAATTCGGACAAAATACGATGAGATTTCGAAGGGTCATTAGGGACAAGATACGAGCTTCGGCACCAATCTAGATTAGTACGGTTCGATGAACGGGTTAATTAATGAAGATCGATATACTACACTTTTAGATCGCTACCTCGGGTCGTGACCATGACCTGATATTACCTAATTCATCGGAATTAGGTTTTTTTTAATAAAATTAAGCTATTACTATTTTAATTTTAGGAACTTTAACCAACACTTTTATTTCATATAGATAATTATTATAATAACTATTCATAATAATGTTATTTTTCATCATGACAATATTCATAACGGAAAAAATATGTCAGCAAATAAATATCAAATACAAAATAAGAGGTAGACGATCCATTACTCGCCATGACAGTGGAATAAGTGTATAACCGAAACCTCATCCACTTCAATCAATCAAAGGACAATAGAAATATGGTGGCGCTCTGCACTTTCGCTTTAAGTGATTTATAACACAATATATGTTTACCAACTTTTGATAAATAAAAATAAATTAAATTGATTACGTTTGTGTTGTTTTTATGACTGAGAAACCCTTCATCGTTTCTTAAAGAGCTTTATTACTTTGCCATGAATTATCATCATTCTTTAAACAGCCCATTAGCTAACTATAAGCATATTATAAGGCACGGGTCTCCCCAAAATAACCCATTCATCATCATCATCTCAGCCCGTTGACATATAGATCACACATAGCACATAGTTTTCTATTTTAACGCAGCTCATACTGTTATATTGTACTTTTTGTTTCATGTGCGTTGAAATATTTCTTTTGGTTAATAAATTAATTAAATGCAGTTCTATGTTGATATCACGCGTTATAAATATGCAGTTGTGCATCGCATTTTCCGATTTCTAAATCGTTTTATATTCAAATGTTACAGTTACAGGTCGATAGAAATGGAAAAAAATAATGACTTGAAATTAAATACTTATCAAGGAAAGTGTGTACACACACTGTTTATTTATAGGAAATATCACCAAGCCTCACATGGCCAGCGTGGTGAATTAAGGCCTTTCTCTCTCGTCAAAAGAGATGACTCTCTATCCCAGCCCCCAGCAGTGGGAACGTAAATAGGGGTGATGATGATAGGAAACTAACCGCTAAGGTAGTTTATTAAATTGTATCCATTAGTTTTTTCCTAATGCATAACATTTTAATAAATGGTAAACATGCTTTGCCTCGGTAATTACTTACGTTTAAAATAAATTTTCCCTCTGTAATTAATGATTTCTTTTTGTATGGAGTTATTTGTAAAACCCAAAAATAGGCCCAAATGTAAACAATAATTGACCGTTTTCAAGAAAGTTTTAAAAGTCGTTAAGAATTTCAACCACTGTTCTTCGCAATAAAGATAACATTTGACAAAAAAAAATTACGTGAATATGCAAATGGAATCCACTCAAATCGTGAACTGTTGGCTCTGCGCCAGGTATTATCGCTAAGCGCGGATAGATAAGGATTTGGCATCGACTATTTTAGTGGCCCAATCACGACTACAGTGCGCACCTGAGGAGACTCATAGCCTTTATTGCTATTACGATTAGATTTCTAACTGGATGGATATTAGGGCCGGTTGAATGGTAAATAATAATAAATATAATATAAAAAAATGCCGTACAATTCACACAGCGACATCTAGCCCTGTGGTAACCTCGAAGCTTATGTTACGGGTGCTGGATTTCTGATATACCTACTTAATATAATAAACATAGATATTTTTTACTATAGGTATATATACCACCCGACTATATTTGCAGCTCGTATAAGTTTTCCCGGGGCGGGAATCGAACCAGCAACCTCTTGCGTCGCAGACAGACCTTCGCCCGCTGCGCTACAGAGGTCGTCGGTATCGATGCCAAGTTCAGAGCACTTGTACCCAGCAGCTGTTGTTTACTTCATTGTGTCGTCACGTCACATAACAATACACCCACAGTCTGAGATAATTATTAATTAATCGCCGGGTTATACTTGCCAACTGGCGGTATTTACTGTCTACTTAGCAACACTCATGTAGAGCAAGATAAGTTTCCCTGTCTGTTTATAAAAAATAATTTATCCACCATTGCGGCTAGAACTAATAGTTTATTAAATCTTATAGTAGTAATATACTAATAGCTTTCGTAAGCACTTGTCTTAACTCAGACGTATTTTTAGTAACGCGAACTTTACGAACATTAAGATTTTACAATACATAAATGTGACATAAATTCGCAATTTATGTCAGAAAACCAAACGGCGAATTCTTCTTGAGACTTTAAAAATTCAATAATTTAATGATATAAATGAAAAATAGATATACTAAGACTAATCGAGGTAAACAGAGCCGCACAAATCAGAAACAAGAGAACGTCAGAGATAAAGTCTAGTACCATCTCCGCTTTGCACGCCTGCAATGCGAACAAACTTCCCTACCACACAGAAACTATTACACAGGTATTACCAATCAGCTCACTCCCAGCGATTTCCAACGGTCTGTTAGATCGATGCCTACCTGAAAAAGAGAAATTCAAATTAGTTGCGCAGTTCAAATCCGCATTGTACGAGAGGCTGAGCGATAGGGCCGCGGGTCTTCCACCTGCTCGGACTTTTTTGGACCACGTCCAGCTCAATTTCCATATAGATTGTGTTTTCAACCTCTATTGTGAACCTTTGGACAGTGTAATACCTTGAAATTTTAATTTTATGTCTTTGTTATGCAAGTTTGTCAGTACCTACGCTTGTTGATTTTTCTGCTTGTTGATCTGGTACATTTCGTTTAGACGCTGGAGAATCGGAATAACGAAAAAATAATGGAAAGCCCATATAGTGATTTATTGAAAACAAAATTGCCTTAGTTAGCAGTCACAATGATACAGAGTTAAGATATGCGATGCGTTAGTTATCTAGCAAGAGATATATAACACATCTTAGGTGGAAATTTACCCTTAAGCTCTATAAGTTCAACAACATGTACATTGGTAATAAATCGAATTCAGTCTATTCGGTATTTCAAGTTTTCAGATGATATTGAATGAAACAACTAAAGTAATCAGCAAAGTATACATTAACAAGTCTAGTGGAAGACAAAGTTTGGCAAAGGCAACAGTCTATCGGAGAAGTTTGCCGGCAATAGTTGGCTAATTTCATAAGCTTCCAAATAGTTTGAGAGTAGATATCAGAGGTGTGGTGGATTCAGTAGATCTAGTCTAACAAGCTAATTTCGATTCATGTAAATCGTTAATATACAAAGCAGAAATATACAAATTAGTTGGTATAGTATGACGACACCTTCTCTATTCTGTGCTTGCGGAAAGAAATGGGGTGGTTCTATTTTTAGGCCAGCAGCACAATTCAGAATTGTTTAGTCTGTACCAAAATGTAGATAAGTTGTAATTTACAAGATGTGACAGAAAACGTGCACGGACTAGATGTTGGCACTTGTTCAGGGCAGATGAAAATGACACTATTTAGGCAGAATTCCAAATATTGCAGTTTAGGCGTGCGTCCAACCGGAGGCCAAGGTCGGATTCCTGCGAAACGCCATCATGGCTAAGGTCATGGGAGATTCAACTTATAAAGAGTCCATAGAGTCAAAGTGGTAGCGGGTTTCTATTGCTGTTTTGCTCAATATTTTTCAACGGGTTTCTAGGTGGTCTCAGGGAGGTAGACGGTGGGTAAGAAGTTAAGAACTCATTAAATCTGTAGCTCTATTACTTGGTATTATTGCCGCAGTGACAATCGACGATCAACTAAAGTTTAAACGTGTTTTGAGCATATGTATTTGGTTAGTTATTGAATGGAAATGATATCTAGATCGAAACTTAGGGCATTACTGAGTCGGAAATCCGAGAAAGATAAAGCTACTGAGCGAGACGGCGATTGAGAACTTAATTTCACACTCAACATATTCTGGTTCATTGTAAGAATTTTCTATACTTACCTAAACATTATTCCTTAAATATCATGCTCATATTAAAATTGACCGATCGAAATAAAAAACAAAAATCAAGCAACTATGTACCAGTTTTATAACTCCGTTGGTCTTGAAAAAAAAAACTTTTAGTTATCACCATACAGCTTCCACTTCCCATACGACGTACAGCGAAACACTTACATTTTATTTTAAATCTCTTTCAGTTTTACGATAATGTTATGAAAATGATAGCAGCTGGCGGCGATCCGAAAGTAATAAATGTTCGAATCCGTTATAACAGCTTGCAGAATATGATTTTACTCGCGTTATCAAGAGCTAGTAAAGATAGTAGAAGTAGAACAGCATCATCATTTGCCCCCTTCAATCCTCACTGATTAATATCAGTTATTGTTAATACAAAGGAACATTAAGTAGATACATATTATGTCGATTATTTCTAAATCTACCTATTTAACGTATGATTTTACAAAAAAAGCTCATTTTCTGAAAATGAAATTTTTTTTTACTTATTAGGGTGAAGACTTATTTTTTTCCTGCAAGTGCTCCCATCATTATGGTAAAACCATAATCAATAACAATTTTTGAACACAATCGGGTGTACAAAAATTGCTGTGCATAATATAATTTCAGCCTTCGGACGTCCACTACTGAACTTCCTTATAAATTTGCGGTTGTTTAGGTCGGATGCATTATTAGGAAGTAGGTATCTACCATGGTGTACATTTGCCGCTAGAAAAATTATATATCACGGGAAAAGCTGCATAATGGATAAACAATTAAATAAGGTTAGGTTAGTATTGGTACCTACTATTACTTTTCACTGAATTACAGTCAACCAAACGAACCCATTGATAGCCATGCATGCGAGTCCAGTATTGTTCGCCGATTGTTCTACAAGCAATCACCAACAAAGGCTTTCCGGAACGCATCCGAACAATGCTTGTAATACAATTTTATGTTCCATTTATGGTACAACACGTGTACACTGCTTTATGAGCATGTGGATTGAAAAAAGTGTTCCCGTTTCGGGTTAGTGTTATTGTGTTTATGGGGGCTTAGGTTGGGTAAAACAAGAGGTATTGTGTGCTTATTATCTCAAGACAACGACAAGACTTTGTTGCTGATAAATAAATAGTGATACTTAAATGACAAATTTTAATAATGGATATTGCCTCGCAAATATCTCATTATAGAAAATTCAACTCGACCTATCTGAAACGCAGCATGACATGAGTTAAAGTTTAAAATGAAATAGTACAACAGTTATGCTAATACTGGAGCACCCAACGAAATCATCCATCACCCAGATTAAATTAAACCGTTTTATATGTAAATAGTTTAAGCTGCAGGTAAGCTCACATCTATTATCTAGTCTAAAAGATTCGAAACTCTACTTTGGCTCTTAGACATAGTTATTAAACGTAATCTGGGTACGCTTAGAGTTTGCTTTTCAAACTAAAATATTTGCATTTCAGTAGTCACAACACAGCTTTTTCGTCCCTAAGCGGATAAGCTCGTTGAATAGGCTATATCAAAGATGGCCGATCGGGCCAAATAGTTCTCGTATGGACACCGCGATTAGTCTACAAGACTTAAGGTTCACTAAAAAGATGATCAGATAATCTAATGTAATCTGCTGGTTTACGGTGGATGAAAGCCGACTGCGAACGAAATAATTGTAAATTGAAAGGGAGGTCTATGTCCAGCAATGGACAACGGTTGAAATAACCTGTCTGGCAAGGCTTTGTAATGCAAATGCAACAACTAAATGTAAAAAATAACAATAAACATGTTAATTAGTCTTCACTCACATGATCAGCTAAAAAAACCGACCATTAACACGAAATTATCATAGCAAGTAGCAAGCTTGTAACAAGAGAACAGCAATCGACCGTAGAACAATAATGTAACATGTTAACGAGGCGTCCATGCATAAAGACAAAGGGAATCAGGCACGTAGGTACCCGATACCCTTGCGAAGGTCACACGCATTCCTGCGCGTGATCAGAATTAACATGTTTATTCATATTTCGATCAAATATTGGCAGATGGCAGTCGTGGCTTATGGAGCTCTGGGGTTCCGGACAAGATCAACACGAGCCCAGAGACGAAATCCTTACTTATGTAACTTCCTATTTTGTTAGATAAAATGCAGGTTATTTTAATTGATTAACCTGCATCTTTTTTTGTTAGATACAAAAGACCGGGACAAATGGAAGGACATGGGGAGGCCTTTGCCCTACAAAGGGACACCATTGGCTGATAAAAAAAAATTCAGGATTGAGAAGTTATTAAGTAGGATGTATATTTTTTCTATTGATATAAAGTCTGACATTGATGATAATACACATTGCAAAAAAACAACTTTAAATAATCGACTCACACTTAGCCAATTCGTTAAACAACGTAGTTTGTTTGATTTGGATTCTGCTCAGCGAAGATTTAATTGCTTATTTTACATTACTTTACGGAGCCTGCTAAGACTTCACTAAGGACTGACGTATAGACTTAAAGAAATTCTAATAAGTACAGAGCCTGTCCACCTGTAAATAATCTAGTTAGAGACAGCGTCCCATAACAAAAGTAAGCTTTTGAAGTAAATTGCTCGTGACTTAACTTCAGCTAATGGTGAAGAAAGTTCGACCATTTAGTAGATTTATTAGAAGCATGAACGGTTTAAATTTTTACAACTACATTTTAAAAACAGAGAATCTTAAGCTTTATTTTGCTGGATAATTCATCGAGGTAGACACCATCAGACAAAAAGAAAAACATATTCATGAAAAAAATCTATAATTATAAGTACCAAATATACAAGTAGGTAGGCTTCTAGTGGGCAGGCTGTTGATTTGACTGTTTGCAGCAAACACTGTTGAGATGATTAAACTGAACTTGAAAAAAGCACTTCCATATAACTCTTAATAAATTTAAGGGATTCGAAAGTTTACAAATTCCACTACTTAAAGAGACACTTTGAGTGCGTACGGGACTGATAACGTGGAAAAGTCCCATCTCATTTATAAAAGGATGTTGTTAAGACCTTTTCGGAATAAGTGATGCGTAAGGGTTTCGCACAGCACTCTATATGATTAACGCATTCAGTTATTTGATACGCGACAATTTCCTCGGGTGAAAACATGTGATATTTTACAAGCATTATGAGTTGTGGGTGATGTAGATGGAATTTATTTCAAGAATTATTCAGAAATGGAATAACAACGTTCATATACCCACATAGGATTCAGTAATAACTTACATACCTACCTCAGTAACAATTTGTAAGTTGGTTTGGCAGACGACACTATTAGATTAGGCCTTTATTCACCACGCTGGCCAAGTGCGGGTTGGAGAATCATAAGTGCGTGGCTGGGTTTGAACCCACGGCCTTCGGAATAGTCGAGTATGCTTCTACTTAGCCAGTACGGCTAAAACCAATGTAATAAAAGCCATTGAAGTGCTTCAAACCTACCACTATAACAACTAATTCCTTACAAACATAACGCTTCAAAGTTTACAGTGTGAGATATCTGCAGGCTTGAGATAAAGTAGCCCATTACAGAGATATGGAGCACGTGCGTGTAACCGAGTGGCCCGTTTGTCATTTACAACGAGCAGGCACCTGCTTCCACGAGACGTGAGCTAACTAGGAACAGCTATCATTATAGACTCCCACAATGGAAGGGAGAGATACGAAGGTATGATAACGATTTGCACCAATTGCAGTATTTTACTGTGAATTACCGACCCAGGAGCGGTTATTGCTATCAAAAAATATTAAATCAACAAATATTAAACCATCTACCGTAAACTAATCAATAGAAGATTTATCCATTGATCCAAGCAAAATTGTTTACTGATGCTCTCGATTCGAGTATTGATGGCGTCAGCTTTAATCGGATTAGATTTGGCGCCGCAAATTTGGAACAAGCCTCTGCATAGTCAGCCTAATCAAATCAAGTCATAAAGTCAGCCGAATTCTAGGGATTACTAAGCCATTTCCCCTAGATGTTTTCTTTCACAAACAATAAAAGAGAAACTTAACTCCCGTCAAACTCCAAGAAAAGTTCTTGAAATCCGATTACAGACCAATTCATGGCAACAAATTACCGTCAATTTGGGAGAAAGTTTGTTCCATTTACGGTCGTAGACACAAATGCCACAACTTAGGTTACATAACTCGAGTTTCTGGGACATCCATAGTAAATTTTGGACCTTGACGACGTAATGTGTACCAAACTCTTGTTTTTATTTTCTAAGCGTTTAGTAGGTAAACAAACAAACGTACTCAAGAGAGCGAAAGTGAAATACTTCCACCAAATATTACATAAAAAAAGTTTATCAAATTAATAGACATTCGTTTAGTACAAGTCGACCCACCGACAGATTCGCTTGTGTTTTTTTCGTACGTTATCTACTTAATTCATATTATATATCCTTCCTCGATAACTGTACTATCCAATGCTGATATTTTTATAAAACATACCAGCGCCAGCGGTTCCTGAGATTAGCGCGTTGAAACAAACAAACACTTCATCTTTATTATTATTAAGTAAGTATAGTATAGATGACAAATTCTAAGATAGATCTATCTTAATGTACATAACCCGTATATCTTTCAATAGCTAGGCCTAATCAGCATGTAAACAGTGGGACAATCTAATTTAGTGGGTCGCTAATGGATTTCCGCTGTGGACCGAGTCTCCATCGCAACCACAACAATACGAGTACAATCCGATTCACAATTAAGTGATTGCGTTTGAAACTAATCCGTATTCAGGGCAGGACCCACATCATGATTATATCGTACAAATGCGAAGCTGCATAGGATTTAACTAGAGTTAGATAAAAGGCTAAGGTAAATACTTAGCGTCCTTTCTGATTAATTACTAAGGGATGTTTTCTTGCTCTCTTCTGTATTTTTCATCTAAGCACCCTGTTTTGCTTAATGTTATCATACCAACGTATATTACTCGTATCGTACCTACAGCTACGTTGCAAAACTGGGCGGGTATAGGTCTCTCCCATTAAAACCCATTCATCTTGAGGACTCAGGACCTATTATTTTCTACAAATCGATTCTTACTTAATGTTCGCACATTAAGCACTAGGATGTTGTATGAGTAAAAGAAAGCAGACAAAACCAATTTCAGGCTGAGTAGAAATCAAACATACTATTCGTTCAGCTTAACGCTAATGAGAAATGCTCCATACAGTTTCTACTAAGTAGTAAAGCTTTAATGGTCTTTGGTCTTAATACCCCTCATTACTTAGAACATACTTGTTAAGTCGGAATTTACTTGTAGAAATATCTCAATAATTATCTCCATTTATATTACAGCAGTTATACATACAATCAATATTCAATTTCCTCTCGTATCCATAAAATGGAGATGACAGGCATGAGATATCGAACAGGAAATTAAGTTTCACGTGCCTTCTATTTGCTTGTCGCTGAATTATTTTATTCTACTCCTAGTTTCGAGTCGAGCTTTCCATCTTAGAGCCTATTCATGGGCTCAGGCTTTTGAACCTTCGCCTTTAATGGATATACTATGTCTCCAGTAAGCCGTAATGATTAATCTTCTTGCGAAATTAATAATTTGTCAAACCTTGACATGTTCTCATTAGTTCAGAGTCTGAGTTGAAGTGCGGGTGTTTAATATTCAATTCGATTGCTGTCAGTTCGTTCACCGCATACTTTACCTGACCTGCATGGGCACTGAGCAAATACGGTGATATAATAGAGATAATAGCTCGTATATTTGTTATTTATTTTACGAGCTTTTAAAAGATGATTCATTTAGCGATTGAATACGTTATTATATACGTTATTATATTTAAAGTTTCGATCGAGACATATGTATAATACATGTCACGTTGAAATATGAAATCATCGTGAACACAATTCTTCAATACATTACCAATATACAATTTCCGAAGACATCAACATCTACTTGGAAAGTCTCAGGCTTAATACAAGTCAGGAACAACTGACTCACTTGAAACTTGAACTAACATTCAGTATTCAGATTCTCAGTACATTTTATGCAAACTACAGCTTCCACTAACTCGGTTCAAATTTCGAATTTCTATCCAGAAATGCTTTCGCAGCGTTAAGCGAAATGTACATACAATTTGGTGGGAAACCCAAAAATCGTCATGAATTTTAAAGTACTGTTTTAATATAAATGTTAAAATTACGTACGTAACTCCATAATTATTTTACCATCATACATAAAATGAACATGATTTCGAAGAAGTATCTGAACTAAAAAGTCAAAACAAATAGAAAACATACAATAAAATGGATTCAATAAACAATGTTTCGCGACTTATTATTATTGAAACGAGACAAACAAATGGAACTAAATACAGAAAACAATTAAATTCACTTCACAGGAAATTTTCAATTTCGCATCCACAGTTCTTTTTCTTTGGCAAGAAACCTTTTATTATTTTCTGTACTCCGGAGCGCTTGAAAGCTTTTCAATTAAAGTTCAGCTATAAAATGGTTTTGGTGCGAAAAATGCAATGTTCAATTGTATTGTTTTTGTTTTCGTTTTTATAGATACGAATAAATCAATTTTACTTTATATTATGCTGAGAGACGAGCTTTGAGGTCACTCCAGTCTATAACTTTAACTTTTTTTTTTATATAAAGTGCTGATACAAATTCTCTAAAAACCTAGATAACATTGATTGATCACTCACAAATCACGTGAAATTGGCAACAAATACTTATGTCTGAACAGCCCAATTTGTTTACCTTCTGATACAATACAATACAAAAACACTTTATTGTACACCAAAAATACAAATAAAACATGAATAAAAACACACAAAAAGACACGTACAATGGGCGGCCTTATCGCTAAAAAGCGATCTCTTCCAGGCAACCTTCTGATATATTCCCCATATCACAATTTCGATAAACATCGGCTTGTTTGGTATAATAAATCTTCTTATATTTGTCTGACCATTGCTAATGGTCAACCGAAATAATCTTATCACAGAATCAATATAAAAGAGAAGCAAAACAATACATAAACCGGCTTAACGACTTTTAAACACAACATTACCCGTCATTACGAGACGACGTGCCATTATCGCAGCCGTTCTAATTACATGTGCTAAATCGGGAATTCAAAAGGAATTAACGAGGTAAAGATGTTCCATTTTTTTTACAGTATGTTTTAATTGTTATAATTTGAGAACATTTGAAATACTCAACTTTTTTATGTTATACTATGGATGCCAAGTACACGTGGACTTCAGTCTTTCTATTTAAATTTATAAGTTATGCAGTTTCGGCCACAAATCGAAAGTCCACAGTCAAGAGGGACGGATGAATCGGTGAAAGCCGCCCTTTCCGACCGAAATAATATGATGACAAAACTTTTCATCGAAAGATAAATAGATCCAAATATATAATCAATGAATCAGATCTCACTGAAACCATCGTCAGTGAAATAAATAAAGCTATAAACAATCCGTTACAGTCTTGAGACGGTAAAACGACACCACTCCATCACACTTGAGAACAACAAACACACTAGGCTGTTGTGTTGATGTTTCTGCTTCAGAGCGAGTAATGGAACTGTGTATGTTAAATATGTACATACCTTGAAACGAAACGTTATTAAATAAACATTGAGAAAACGAAATAAAATATTTCAGTATGAATGGAAGCTAAAACCCATCACTTAAATTAGCACTTGGGTTGTAAAGCAACTACGCATTATCGAAGAGACCGATTTTCAAGTTAGCTTCAAGTATGTATCTACTAAGCCCTTTAATTGAACTTTCGCTAGTGAAAGTGAACTGTGCCTGTAATTACTTGTCTTGGACCATTTGTGGCCATTCGAGCGTCAGTCGTGTCCGGCCGTTGTGGGTAGGTAATCACCAAGTCTGTATTTGAGGCATACTTAATGTAACAAGTGATGAATTGTCTAGCAAGGAATACATTAACATTTAGAACGTACCACGATACCGGAATTGTGATAAGGCAAAAATAAATAGGGTTAATAAACCTTAGATCACCAGCAAGCTCAAAAATAAAAATAATTAAACGACTTTTTGAATCTTCTTTACTTATAAAACAAAGCCACTGTAGTTCCTATATTTAGAGTAGTTTTAAGCAAGGGATTTTTTTAATAAGTCTAGTAATTCAAGAGGAAGGTTTATAAGTATAATTATGTAACTGAAGCGAAGCGAGGGCGGATCGCTAGTATATAAGTGAATCAAATATTTTACTATAAAAACTGTCGTGGTTTGATACATTCATATTGAGATAAACGGGCAATACACGAACCTTATTTACGTAGACTATTGATCAACCGATTTCGTCCCAGAACGTGGGACTTCTTCAGGATCAAGGACACTGCAAGGACACGGATCACGCCCGCTCGCCGGTCCGCAGAGCACTGCGGCGCGCGGCGCGTTGCGCGCGCGCTGACAGCTCCTGGCGGGGCGGGGGGTGAGCGGGGGGTAGGTGGGTAGGTGTAGGTTCTGGGACGAAATCGGTTGATCAATAGTCTACGTAAATAAGGTTCGTGTATTGCCCGTTTATCTCAATATGAGTGAATCAAATACTTGAGTTTGGCAAAATGACTGAGCCACATTGAGAGAAACACACAATTTAACGTGAATGTGGAACGCTAGGTTCCCCATTTACACCCTGTATCGACAGAATAGGGTTCAAAATTGTACATGCCATTTGCACTGGAAAATGGAATTCTGCTGGAATATGTATTGGCCTTTTTGACTCTTGACCTAGATGCAGATCTCTCCGGATTGCTAGAATGGATGGACGTTCAGCTTAGTCCTGCATAAAAATACTGTACTGATAGTCGCCCATGACAAAAAGCGTTGCTTAATAAAGTGTTGTAAGACAGAAAGAGTCTGAAGACGACATAGGACAGATGATGGGCAAAGAGACCTTTTCATCAGAAAAAAATGTAAAATATTACTACATTTTAAAATCAATGCCACTTTTCGTTGTAATTTAAACTCAAGAACGGCTGGGCCAATTTAGGTGCTTTTGTTTATAAATAGTCGTAATAGCCCAGGCAAGGAGGTTAGAAAATATGGGAATAAAGCGGGCGACGCCGCGGGCGGGTCTGCTAGCAATACATAAAAACTTATATATGTTACTTAAAATAAAATAAAGCATAATTCTGCCCTACAGGATGAGTTTATAAACAATTCATTTGGAGATTTAAGAGCTATCCTACAAGCTAATCCTGGTGGAAAAACAAATCTAATTCAGTACAAATTGCATAATACAAACAATAACAAGCCTAATAAAACCGAGTGCTTACCCGTTCGACCCACGATTTTTCTACCCAATATTATTTTTACCCGTTCAACCCAAAAAATATGCCCCGTTCTACCCAAAGCAAAAATCTGAGTCACAGTGTATTTTAAATAGTACAGACACCGTAATATTTATAAAAAATCGAACTTGACGATATTATTACTCACAGTAACTTCAAATTTCGTAACTACAATAGGAGGTAAAAATAGTTAATGATCTCTTCAAACGAGTGCACGTGCAATTCCTACATAAATTTAAGAAGGAGAACTTATTTTATGTACAATAGATAATCCAATTAACAAAGGTCAGGATTATCATTGTTTTTCTTATTATACTATTATCTGAACAAGACTGATCTTAATAATAAATATATTTTTATAATGAATTTCTGCATTTTTTGTCTAATGAACCTGCTTTTCTCGTGTTTCACTATGTCATTTATTTGAATGCAAACAATAGAAATTAGGAATAAGTAGGTGTGGGTAGAGCGGGTAACTTGAATCTAATGTTTTGGGATGAACGGAGCAAAATACCTATTGGGTAGAAAAATCTTGGGTCGAACGGGTAAGCACCCATAAAACCTCTTAAGTAATTCTTCCAACAGAGATAACCGTTCCAATTACCATAATATACGATGTAACCCTCCAAATTATATTAACCCACATACATATACATATAAATGAATATTCATATTAAGTTATCTTTACTTTTGAGTAATATTTACTTTGAACATTTGCACAGAGATTTAAGGGTTCACGCGTAGGCGTATTAGTTACGTAAATAAGTTAACCAAATGAGTCCCGAATATGAGTAACATTTCTATATCATACTAATAATATAAATGCGAAAGTAGAGATTTATGTATGTTTGTTACTCTTTCACGCAAAAACTGCTGAATGGATTATGATGAAACTTCACAATAATGTAGTAATGTAGATATAAGAATAACACATAATTATTTACTTTGGGAAAATCCACTTTAACGCGGGAAAGTTGCAAAGTTGGATAAAATGCGGGAACAGCCGCGGTTGGAAAAGCTATGGTTTTCCACCCGCGGAAAACCATAGGTAGCATAGAAAACCATATAGTATCAGAATAACACATATATTACTATATTCCGCGGAAAAATCACTATAACACGGGAAAGTTAATTAAAACCCGAGCTAAGCGGCGGGTGGAAACTAGGGATTATAATGTGTAGGTACTTAACTTGTTTATTAAATCGTTCTTATTTAAACAGAAAATCAATTTCTACTGAAGGCAGCCCAAATGTAAATAAACCCAAACCCTCGGTAAATATTGACTGAATTTTCATAAAGCGGGCGTCAAAAAGCTCTTGATGGTAGCAAATTGAAATCAATTTTCATGCTCAAAGGCACATTAATTTCCAATCATGGTCTATAATGGCCTGCAGAAGCTACGTTTGATTATGATGAGGTATTTAATGAAAATGTTTTAACAATTTAATATGTGGGATGGGATCATTATATTTGTAGCAACTAAGTATTTAACAAGTAATATTGTTTTGATCCGTGGTCTCCACTCGAGAACCTTTCGGCCCCATCGGCCATCCGTTCTCCTCGCTATATGGCCTGCCCATTGCCACTTCAAAGAGCTAATCCGTTGGGCTTGTCGGTGACCCGCGTTCTCCTACGGATCGGAAAACGCAGCGTTGGGCGCCCACCAACAAGGTGGACTGATGATTTGGTGAAGGCGGTCGGCTCGCGGTGGATGCAGGCTGCGAGCGACCAATAACTGGAAGTCATATAGGGAGGCCTATGTCCAGCAGTGGACGTCCAATGGCTGAGATGATGATGATGATTGTTTTAAATTTCATTTTAACTTGTTCCATTTGTAGCATACAAATTGTTATAAGTAAAATTTTAATACAATCTATGTATATCTAAAAAAATATGTTTGCATAGAATTTAATTACCTCCACTCAGGTAGTGGCCTTAAACCGATCCAATCAGCACTGCAGTTTGTCTAAATTGCTGCTATTATTTTTATTGGAGCTAATGTAAAAAAAAAATCTTTGTTTCGAAGGTTTCCAACATATAAAAGGTTCATGTATTTACCGTTTATACGTTGACGTCATGGTTAATTATTATCATTTCAACCAATATGATATGTCGTCTCATGATTGTGACCAGATCCCATGAAGATAATCGAGCGTATCCAAGTAAATAACTAGTCAATACGTCTGGAGACAATTCCCCGAGCCTTTCTTATGTTTTGAACAAACGCTTTTTAACTCCAGCATCATCATCATTATCCTCTTGCCCTTTTCCAACATTATGTGGAGTCGCACAACATGTTCTTTCCTTTCCATTTTCCTCTGGATTTTCTCAAAAAAGTCACTTAAGAGGGTAAAGCTACCCAAATGCTTCACAGAGGCGCAGAATATAAAATCGTGAGTCCTAAGGTGCCAACCTAGTCATTACGCTCGCTCGTAAATGCATTTTAGTTCTACCTCGAGCGAGGTTGGGGGTAAATAAAATAAAACACTCAGAATTTTATTTTTCTTCGCTTCTGTTCGTTGGTTTTTCTTATTGGGTTTTTATTTTTATTTCGTGATAATAGCCAGTGCGAATTTAAATAAAACTTTCTCAAATGGGTTTGATTCCCCCGCAAAATAAGAATATTTTATTTTGTTCATTACGTTCAGTCAAAATTTTACAACTCCCCATATTCTTCTTCTTAGTTTATTGATTGCTGTTTTTGGTTAAAACAATTTAGCCAGTGTGCAAGTGCGATTTAACTTGTCGCAGTTTGCAAGCGTCCACATCAGAGCTTCATAAGCACATTAATAATAGTATTTAAGCTAGCACGCGATAGAAATATGACGTTCCATTGACGCCATGGGATATTAATGAACGGAAAATATTAAAAGCTAAGCTACCCCCTCCAGTATTAGTTGTGTAGGCGTTGTTTGATGAGGGTAACGACTTACAGAATAAGTTTCCGTCAACAATAATACCGATAATAATAAAGTTTCAACCATAATAATAACAAACCCGATTTATTTAGAATCATGGAAATTGTTCTAAGAATATCGGAGTAGAATAAAGTAGGTAAATCGGAGTTTCATTTAGTTCGATTTATCTAAGTGAGGTGGTAGCTGTATTGGCTATGTAGGAGTACCTACACTCGACCTTCATTCATTCCGAAGGTCGTGGGTTCAAACCCCGCCGCGCATCTCTGATTTATTTTAAATGTATGTGAGACATTTACCGACCTGCACTTAGCCAGCGTGGTGAATTAAGGCCTAATTTCGTATCCTTATTCGACAACAACACACTACTTTTATCCGCCGGAAAAACTTCTTTCCGCATGAAAATATGACTGAACACGGGCAAGGCCACGATCCGAAAGCTATTAGAATAGTTCTACCCTCCGGTCAAGTGCACCCGCCCACCATAACACGCGCGTTACGCATTATAACGAGCTAGATACGATTGAGGTCACACAAACCACCAGTTTATTCATCTCTACACTTCGTACTAAATAGCAATGGGTTTGAATTTGAAGTGGGATGAGGGAATGAATGGATAAAAGCCATGAGAATGAATCGTACCTCCATTACGATTAAAAGAACATTTTAAATAGAGACAAACATATAGAACTTCTCTTAGCCCAAAACAAAGTTGTCCACATTTTCATTATTCCAAAAGTACCTTAGTGTCAAAGCTTAGTGGTTTCAGTATGTTGCACTCAGCGCCGTGGGAAATTGCAATGAGTTCGGGCTCAGAGGCTATTCAGGTCACACATGCACCCAGCTTTGTCCTAATGAATAGACCTATATTTCACGACGAACACGACCTAAAAGGAAATGGCTAAAGTTCTGATACATTGCAGATGTTTGTGTTTTTAGATAACTAAATTGATGAAAAACATGCCGTATTATTTTTTAAATGTAGTTAGCGTAAATAGTGATATTCGTTTACTTTATACAGAGTTATTTTACCCCCCATCATTATATAAATTTGACCAAAATATTTTTTTAAAGTTTTAAATACTTACCTTCTCTTGCTAGAAATGCAAAGGTAATTTTGAAAATCAATCCAGTAGTTCCTGAAGTTTTGGTATTATAATAGTAAACTTTATAATCACTAAATCATAAAAATAACACCATTACAATAATTATAAACATTAATTAACATTAAATATTTCCAGCTACCCATAATTTTCACATTTTCAACGTACCTAAGCCCCGACGCCTCATTAAAAGTTGTATGCACATAAGTTTCGGTCGAATAGGATTTCATGTTTTAATTAAACCATTAGTTCGTACATTGAATAAACTATTTGGAATGTGAGTGAAATAAAATCTAACAATATCGTAAAGGTTGGATTTCATTCTTGAGTGTTAGTGTTAATGGTTGGAAAAGAGTTATGTGTAAATAGGTTCCCATTCGCATTGTGTTCAAATGGGCTGATTTAATGATGATGATGATAATGATGAAATTAACTAGTATGATATTGAACTCTTAAATTTATCTTAATCGGTCATTACTTAGATACCGACTTTATCTTATCAAATAGATAAACAAACACATTCCGAACGAGGAAAAGGTTGAGCAAATACATCGTCAATTATATAAAGATCAATAATATAAACTAATAATATAAAGGAATCTTTTAGGGAAGACCACCAAAGAAGGATTAAGCTTTTCATCATCTAGTCGAATCTACTTAAGGCGATACCCATTCAATAGATATCCTACTCAATAAAATCCGGAACGCCCATTCCAATTTCCAAAGGGCCGCGATCAATAGCATTATCTATTGACACCAATTGACCAGCCATCAGTTCAGTAGCACGGACCCCGTACCTTCATCGGTTATTCCGGCATTCACAACCAATCATACAAATTTAAACTATTCAACAGTACGCCGACGCCGCCGGGCAAACTGAACTGTAGCCGACCAAAATAGGGCATGAAATCGCTTGGTGAACAATAGATTCAATTGCTGGGTATGCAGAACACGTTTCGGCTGAGTCATCGTGGAGATGCAAATAGAATTGCAGAGAAGTAAAGCGGATTAGTTTCCAGATGCAGGGAAATCGCATTGCAGGATTCCGTATGTCTATATAGGAATCCTGCAATGCACCGGTTCTACCGGTTCTTTATGTATGTGGACATGGTTTCTTGATAAGGGATTCCATTTCTAACTAAGTAGTTCAAAGCTGATTGATATATCTGCTTCTTTCTGCAAATATTCTGACGTTTATTGTGTCTGTATATTTTAAAGGTTACTCGTACGGTTCGGGTTTTCCAAAAGAATTTTGTTGACCTTATTAAAAATATTGGAGCCAATACCCTGCATGACAAGTAACAAATGAGTTCTCCAATGTCAATGTGAATAATGTAGCATATGAGATTAATGGTGGAGCCAAGTTGCGTTAAAAATGTACACCGTCGTCGCCCGCTTCAAAAGAGCTTAGAGTGTTTAAGTAGCGAACTCTTTAGCTTAAGAGCTTAGGTGCGGCGAAGCAGGCTTAAGAGATGAATTTTTAGTTATCTGACCACCTGGATCCACAGCTTTTAAAGCTTTAACTTTGGTATAAGAATTATGAACTAGATCCTACGCAATGGCTTTATAAGATTCTGTGTACAATATTTTTCCTGCGCTATCACATACTGGCTTATACCTTGGCCATCAGTTTTTTATAATAAATAAGTCTATGAAATAACAAAACACAAAGAAAGAAATAAAATGTTTAATCGTTTATTTAGTTTTCATAATACTAATAGTTATAACTGATTAAAATAAAAGAACGAAAGAACTTAACAGTTTCTTACATATTATTTACAAGTAATTGACCATCAGGTAAAGTTTAAGAAATTGGTAAGTGATAGAACAAAACACATAAGAATGCTGAAGCGTACCTTTAATCCGAGCTGTAATACGAGAACTTCAACAAATTGCAATCGGCCGGGCGTACCCACTCAATGAACGACACGACATTCCCAGTTCTCACGGTGCACCACGAGCTTGCAAACTGTAGAAACTGGGGCAACATTTCGATCTACTAATAGTACATAGTATCTACTCGTGTCAACTGGAAACTCTAGTGAAGGTAGTGTTCGTTTGAAATGTTCACTGATTCATAAGGTAGAGCTAGTTGGGAAATCTTGAAGGATGTGATTCACGATTATTTTCGAACTGGTTCGTCCAAATTATTACATTTATGGTTCAGGATCAGTACAGTAGGTACTGAAGGCACACGACCGTTGTAACTTATTGTAAAATGTAACAGATTATTATTACTGTATACAAATGAAAATTCACTACTTCGTCTCATTCAAATTGGGACTTGACTACGGCCAAATTTTACCACGAATTTTCGAGAATCGTGCTGATATAGCTGACGAATCTTGCACAGCAACAGACATGCAACAGACATAATGGGAACAATATGTGTGATTGATAGAACACGCTTTTCCCACAGACCAGACGTATCAATTTCACTATCTGGAGCATGCAGTCAACTAACCGTGAACCGTCTGCTTAGCAACTACAGATAGGCGATGCACTAACATCGTAATTACCATAACTAATTATGTTATATACTTTCTTTGGTTCTTATTAATTGATCGATAACAATCTGGGATTAGGTACTTATTTTAATTGATATACTCGTATAAGAAATGTTCAGAGATAACAAAGGTAAAAATATAGTAAGCCTAGGCCAGAATCGCACTACATTTATCGAATTGGTCTACGTAGCGGGGGATATTTACCTCATTCTCCTAATTTTGCAACCACGGACTGCTTAATTAACTAAAGGTTCGACTAAAGACCTTAACTATTAGTTGTTATGGTCCATTCTCCATAATAAGGTAATCACCAATTCACCACTCTTAGATACCTGGTTATCAGAAACTCGAAGCATCAAAAACTAAAGCGCAGTAGAAATAACGAGGTATGTATAGCTGTATAGTCGTGGATTAGGTCTATAATAGTGGTCTAGAAACGATCGATAGAAGGTCGTTGACCCATAACTAGTTTACAGTGAAGATAATTTTATACTATGAAGGTGGAGTAAGGCTACCTAGATAATAAGTAAAACATTACGTTTGATAGTAGAGCGAAAAGTATTTAATATTTTGTTAGAGATAAATTTTATATAAAAATAAATATATAGTAATAATATAAAATAAGTAAAGTATAAAATAAGGTAAACCACCCATTGTTATACAAAGATAAACAAAAGATTGACCTACAATTAGAAAAACCTTCTAACCTGAGATTAGTAAATACCAAACCAGTTACTCACCGCACGTACTGAGTGAGACTACTACTATTTTAGGATCAGTAAATGAAATGACTTATTCAAGTTCTGTTTTTAAAATTGTACTCATTCGAGAATTCCAACGATACATTTTTATTCATTCATTCATAAAATCCATGTTAACATACACCTGTTACTGTTACAATCAACACGATTTAAATATTGTAGTCACTTGTTGTCTTATCCATACTAACATTATAAAGCTGAAGAGTTTGTTTGTTTGAACCCGCTAATCTAAGGATTGCAGACACCGTGCTGGTCCTATTTGAAAAATTCGTTCAGTGTTGGATACTACATTTATTGAGGGTACTTCATTAGACTTAGGTATAAAACTTCCTCTTGAATCACTCTACTTATTTTAAAAAACCGCATCAAAATCCGTTGCGAAGTTTTAAAGATTGAAGCATATATACAGCGATAGTGACTTTGTTTTATACTATGCAATGGATGATAACGTAAAAAACGATGCTGTTCCCGGGTTGTAGTTTAAAATATCTTATAATTAACTACTCGTATTAAATAACATAAACATTCAAGGTTCAACAAGAGTCCGAAAATACAGAACGGGACGGGGAGAGAGCAATCTGTTGCCGATGTCCATTCATCAATCACTATTCACAAGCAATCTCCCTGACTGAACTACGGCGGGGGCATATCAAAACAAACAGACCAAGTTTGTTTGGATTTCCTGTCCAAAAGCAAACAAGAACAATGTTTATAAATTGGTTCTGAAAACGATTAATCTCCACAGACTCTAGCCATCGTAAATCTAGTTTGATTTGAATTGGTTTGACGTTTTAGTAATGGAAAACATTTTGTTGTCTCCACAAAATGTGCACAATTTATCGGTTTCATGTTTCATTTAAAATATAGAGAATATCTTTAGACCAGATCATTCTCATGTTTCGCTCTGTTTAACACTAATGCTCACGAATTTCATGATAGACATACCAAGGGCACAAACACAAAGGAATCGTGCCTACTTCGCATACAAATTACATCCCATACAATGTACCGAAGCCTCTGATGTTTGTTTACAGTCAACAAACGAGATGATTATGAGGAATTTCATAACACAAGCGAGATTAATAATGTTTTAATTACTGGAACTCTAAGGCACGAAACCGTAGTGAATCTTGATCATAGATAGAGGTAGGGTTGAGTTGGAGTATCCTCGAAATATTATTCAATTAGGTATTAGCACTCCTAAGATATTATTATATTTAATATGATGTCATCAAATCAAATCAAATCAAAATATTTATTCATAAATTTCAGGTACATTGTAGGTCTTAATATTAAAAAGTAGCTTAGACCGAAATTTACCATAAAGGTGTATGAATACATGAATAATTATATGTGTATGTACAATAATTATTGTGTCATGTAATATTCACATCCCTAAAAAGGCGAGGTATGTTGGACTATGCATTTATGTTATCATCTGTAATTGTCTATATCTTACGTGAATAAATGTTTTGAGTTTCAAGAAAGACTCATGGTATTAAATTAAAAGTTACGAACAAAACAGGCAGTTCTAAAACCAATAGCGATGAATAATGTAGTATTAAAGGAAATCGTCAAATGTCGTACCTTTTATCGTGCCGTGGGGCCATATTTAGTTATTATTAGGTCGATGACAAACTGGGACATTAACACGGGCGAAGACATTCAAACGAGGCAGCCGTATACTCCTAATGATATGTTAGGTATGTAAATGTCTCAGCGGCAGGCGTCACGAAGGTCAAGGTTTAATTTCTCTTTTAAACCCGTTCATTTAAAACGAGATGTTTGTATCATCAATATAAAATAACGGTTTATGGAGTGATATATGCGTTCATCGTAAATTCTTCTAGAATATTTATAAATTAAAATATAGAAAGCGAAATTGTGTCGAAGTAAATCTTGTTTCGCGGTTTAGGATAATGATGATATCGACAGTTCCACTTTCATAGGTATTATGAAAATATTTTGGTATGCAATTTAATAAAACTCGACAGAGCGTGCAGCATAATCAAGAATACAGAATTATTTTACACTTTTCAATTTATTTTATACTGCTCATTCAATGCAAAGACTATAAAAAGAATTCCAACGTTTATCTCCAACAACCAGTCATTTAATGAATCAGACAGAGCGCATAGAATAATAATATTTTCCGTATCGGAAGTCCCATGATTAGCGGTTCGTCCGGTAATGTCCCTTTTGTAAACAATAATAGAATAATAGGTATGCATAAGAACGTCTAGACAACAATGAAGTAGCAGTAAAACTACTGCAATAGTATACTGACGGTGAGACTGTACTGCTTTACAACGTTCTGAATCGAAGCCATTAATTAACGTATGATTCATTGCGTAAATAATCAGGTGTAGAACTGGCCTCGCACAGAAAGTGTGTTACAAGTTCAAGGAACAGCGCTGACGAATTTCATAAACCGTCGACCTGAGGCAAATGACCGGAATACACGCGTGCGCAGAATATGTATCAATTTATAATTCTTAATTTGAAACGCTTATCATAGAAAAAAGGGAGACCGTTCCTTACAGTTGAACTAAGGGAATTTAAGGTATACTAGAAGACAGTCAGCTGTTTTAAGGATTTGCATTATAAAACGCACCAGAACTACAATATCTAGTAGTCAATACTGAATATCATTTAAATAAATCCGTCTACTAGACCGTCATATCTACATTATATTTATACTAAATTACCTGGACTTTGATTGAATTAACGATAAACGAAGACCTATAGAACTGGTAATATATCTTTGTAAAAAAAACTTTGTACCCTCAGTTGAGTGAAGTATTATATAGGAAACCGAAAACAGATAAAACACTCCTAAGCCTAGAAATGAGAAAACTAGAATGGAGGTCAACAACACAATAGACTAAGATACTACGAGTTTTTTATGCTAATTCTAAGACCTGACCTGGTCAAGGCTCTTGTGATACATTAACTGTACCTTTCTCTTACTAGTTTCAGTTAAATGACAATTTTCTTGTAGAATAAGAACATAAAAATATCAAGTTAAAACTGAATACAAGCTTACTTTCATAAATGACTTTTCATATAGAAGATGGCATTAAGTCTGTTTGAACTTAAACATACCCAAATAGCCTCAACATCTTAACTTAAATGAATATTAAAACACATAAATTGCTATTTCTGCAGGAATCGGCTTTGTTATAAGCAAATTTGCATTTAAACGACTTATTAGTCAACGTTGAAGATAAATCTAGCTTGCTAAGCAAATTGGCAATGTTATAAAGCTTAAACCAAAATTTTGCCAGCAGCTTAACAATAATAATCATATTTCCATAAGTTATACGTCCGCGGATTTGCTTGCGTTATATTGGATTTAAATGGTAAAAAGTGTCTGTAATTCCGATCTAAGTACCTAGGACCTAGACTAGATCATAAGCTAAAAGTATTTTTATCAATTCACACTAGAAAAATTTCGCGTTAATAATATTAATTAATTAGTGCCTATTAACTTGTTAAATTATACTTTACGTAGAAAGCTATTCAAATTTATACATTCTTACAATATTGTTAGTTTTATAGGGAGGTCCAACTTTGACAAAAACATTTCTTACAATATTGTTAGTTTTATAGGGAGGTTCAACTTTGACAAGAACAAAATATATTTTATAAGAATAAATTTTGTAACAGAGCTTCAGAAAATAAATTCAATTTCATAAAACTATATTACGGTCCATTTTCTCAGTTCAAGAGCTATTTCATATTTCAATAAAAATACTGTTTTACGGCTATAGTAATAAAAATACGTGCCGCTTGTCAATTTATTTTCACTGGTATTTTTATAGTACCCATTCAATAAAATGCTCCATAGTAACATAATAAATTCAATTTTAAACATCCTGAGCGAAAATCTAAAGCTGATTGTAAGAAAAATCTCCTCCCGGTCGTCATTTCAATGTGTAAGGAATCACATGAAAGAGTATTCTACATTACGTCACGCGCTGGCATTTGCTTCAAGGCCACTTTCCCCGAAATATCTAACCAATTAGTATCTACCTAATAGACGGGCACATTTCCATACAGGACCCGTGTTGGCGGCCATTAACGCTAAAAGCATTCATTGATTTCCACAGGACAGACGGGAAACGTCATGGAAAGGTAGGGTGTAGCATAGGGTTGACTAATGGGACCATTTTTATTTTACTAGTTTTAAAATCAAATCAAAACACTTTATTGTACACCAACAACAAAACACACAAATAAAACACAAAAAGAGACACGTACAATGGGCGGCCTTATCGCTAAAGAGCGATCTCTTCCAGGCAACCTTTGGATGGAAAAGAGAGATGGTATTTAAGTAAGACAGGGGTGTACTAATACTTACAATAATATACTAATATATATAATACTTATATAATAATATATATATATATATATATATATATATATATATATATATATATATATATAATACATAAAATACATATAATTAAATAGATAATAATACTATAGACTAAATAATATAGTAAATAAATAAATAAGTACATACTAATAACAATAAAGTAAAATACACGTGTTTTAAAGACACATAACGATTGAAAATCGTTGATATAAAGTCTTAAATTGTTTGCACGAAATAAAATTATAAAATAATTTTTATTTTTTATCATTATTATCTGAACAAAGGTTATCTACCTTTTTAATGGCTCAACTAATTTCTCTTTTACTGAAGTAGGCGTATGTTCTAGAATCTAAAATTATAATTTGATACAGCGTCATAAATTAAATTTTAATTTATTGTAAAAATAGAAACTATCATAAGAAACTTTTTTAAATACTGTTATTTTTATAACTTACATTTCTCAATAACAATTTTATGCTGTGAATGAACTAATAATTATAAAGACTGAAAATCTGAGACAAAGAGAATTGGGAACTTTCAAGCACAACCAACCCTATCGTTATCAGAATCAGACTATCCATTACGGCTATCAAATCAGGGCAGCCAGTGATTAAATAAATCAGACTTTCCACCTCGACATCGAAATCCTACCTTACTCCCATGTGTTACGGACTTAGTTTAGAAACTAGTCATTTGCCGATAATTGGTTTAGGTACATTATGTATATTATGCTAAACTTTGTTTTTTTACTGAATTAAAGTTAAACTTCTTTGTTTATTATTTAAGTCGCTCACTATCACGTATCTGAAATATTTTTTTTTCTAGGGTTAAGTGTGCAGGTTATCAACCCCAATAAACGCGAAAGTGAAATCCGTTACTTGTTGCTATGTTACTAATGGAAGGAGACGTGCCTCGACTTAGAATTGGAGAAAAGGAAATAGCGTCGACTTTCGTACTGAGTACAACTAGCTCGGAATCACATTAAATATGCTAATGCGGAATATTAAATGGATTAGCTGGTTCATTACTCGTTTCATTGATGTAAGATTTTTCATTTTTATACGAGCAAGGTTATGGAAATAACTGAAATTTAAATTATTATAATTAAAATTATTGTGGTATACAAAGAGTAGATTGTCAACGAAAAGATATTCATGATCAGTCAGAATCTGTTTATTCAACTTACTTGTATATTTCTCGGGACGCTAATAAAGCTAAGAAGTTATCTAGAGACTTCTCAAGTACCTGTAACAAAAACATTAGTGATAAGCAAAGTAATTAATATAGAATACTTAAACAGTAGTAATAGTTCAACGATAAGAATAATTACTGTACTTAAATCTCAAACAATGCTATCAACTAAAGTGACACTAAACTATGCTCCAAATAGTTTGATCATAAAACTTGTTGGTTTTACATTTATAGTCAGTGGTTGAGCCGTGTTGGCTAAGTGGGAGTACACTCGACTTTCATACCGAAGGTCGTGGGTTCAATTTATTTAATTCGCACACCAAAAAAAATCCCAAATTATAAGATTAAGTTCCAGAAGTGATAGGTTGGATACGTTAGTCACATTTTTCTGCGCATAATCTTATCAATAGATATTTAATACGGTCAGTTTTGACCACGCTGTGGCCAGTGAGATAAGAACAACTGAGGTCGTTGCCTGATACCACAACCAAACGACTGGGGGTTGCTCGCTAATGGACGCGGGGAGATAAGGGACACAAATTGAGGACTCTTATCAAAACAATTTGAAAATATAAGACAAAGGAAACAAAGCCAACAAATCTTTAATGTTCATCAGATCCAGTTAACACCAAGCTTACTTTAATTTGCTTCCCCATACATTAAAGTATAGTACAATGTCTACATTTACACCTCAGATTACGTCAGGATTGAGACCGGTGAATGGATTCCATATAACATGTCCATGTCCACGGGTGTTTTGTGTAAACCCATTCAATTAAACGGATGCTGATTCTGTATTAATATTGAAAAGCCAGCTTTATTCTATATTCAATTAGCGGAGTACACGAGGCACGCGTGCAAATACTGCAGACAACGTGCTGCGCATATTGTACGTAATTACTGAGCCTATTGTACAAACCAACAATGAATGGAGATGGCAAATTGGAACAAGCTTTTATTATAATTCAGTTGCAGTAGTTATTGTCAAATTGAATGAATATTAACCAACTAGATCATACCTTACCTTACCATAAGGACCGCCAATCATTCAATAATGATAAACGTATTGTATGTACCCCTAACTAATCTCCTCAACCTTTACAAACGCATTTTATTGTTTGCCCACACTGCGTAAAAAGCAATAAAACCAAAACCGATAAGAACTTTCTTCAAACCGTGTAATAATATACAAACGACAACTCGCACGACATTTACTGGTACAATATTATTTTCGCCACATATTCTTTTGATTGTCGTGTCTCATTACGCAAATTTGATTGCATATCGATTGCTTAGAGTCATAATACAAGTTCTCGAGCGTTTGATATTCTCCACGCCACAATCATAGATTACCTCAAATCACGTCGATTACAAACCAACGAAGCAAAACTGTCATTTCAGATTTGCACGTCTCAACAGTTTCTTAAGACTTTCGTCATTTTCTCATTACATTCGTCTGCGGCTGAATGTAATTTTATATCTACAGAACACTAGAGTACCTATATGAGTATGGATCCAATGAAATAAGTTATTTGAGTACAAATTTAATACGAATAATCCGATTTCTTGCGGCGCTCTAACAAGTTTATTACATTATTGACTCTGAGAAATTCCAAACATTATTATGTTCGCTCCTCTGTAGCTTTTAAGAGACAATAGGGTCTTAATGGAGTTTCTAGCGATGTTTTAACCAAAACAAGATAAGACGAAAAATGAAGATGATTTTACAGAACAAATTTAAAGCGTAATTTTTTAAAATAAACAAGATGAAGGAGACTTAGCGCAACACAGAAACTTTTAAAAGCCTAGAACTGAATAGAGATAGCAATTCACACTGATTGACTGATTGATTTCCTGCAATTAACCGAATCGAAGAAAGTGACAGTGATTGAGATGAACTAATAAGCGGTCATAACAACCAGCTATAACCCTTACCAAACCGATTTGATTTAAAATCAGGCAATCATAATAAGAATATGAAATTATATGAATAGGTATATGAAAGACTATGAGTGTCATAGTCTTTATGAGAAGACGCATAATATTAATTGATAATATTAATTGCTTCTTCAGTCAGTCTTGTAAGAACAAGGGTAGGTATCCCCAAATAGAAGCCATTATAAGTATATTATAATTTCACTTTGACGGCGTGGTGATTTCACCACGCCTTCGCCAAGTGAATTGATAAGAGCAATAAGTTGACACAAGAACGACGCCGACTAACGAGCTACAAAATTATAATTAGGCGTGTAAAACAGAAAAACTAAGCGTGATATAGAGCATTTTAGTCAACTTGGCTAAAACGATGATCAAAGACAACAGAATCATCACTAAAGATAGAAAAACTAAACGTCATAAAGAGAATTTGCTTCATCGTTGCTGAAACTATGATCAAATCGGTTATCGACGAGTATCAACCATTTCTCAAGTTCATTTTCGAATCCATTCAGCACGAAGTCCCTCGCTCCACTGCCTCCTCCATTGGAGCGCGACGGAGAAAGTGTCGCAGTCATACCACTTCAGTGCTCAATGAAGTGATCATTTGTTTAAACTTTAAACTAGCCTCCCTTCGCCTCGGGTAGGTACTTACCTTCTTATACTTATAAACCTTCTTCATAACCGGAATAACAATTAAAACCGCATCGAAATCCGTTGCGTAGTTTTAAAGATACAAAGGGACGGATTGACAGACAGAGCGACTTTGTTTTGTACGGTTTCTCATTTGAGGCCGTTTTGGCTAAGCTAAGGGGGAGCAAAAGCTCCCCCTTAGCCAAAAGGCGCTCCCAAAAGGGAGCGCACTCGACTATAATTCGTTCGTGGGTTCGTGCCCGGCCGTGCGCCTCTGAATTATTATTTTTAGTAAATAAATGTGCCCAGAAACACGTGCTTTAAAGCCAACGTTCACGGGAGGAAACAGACATGTTTTGAGAACTAACTTACTACTTTAAAAAGCTCGAATGAGTAGGTACGATCAATAGGAACCCTACTGCAACATTAAATTTAAACCAAAATGCACGCAAGGATCGCAAGTGCACATCTATAAATGGGGTTAGCTTCGTTTTCACCCAGTCCCGTACACCCCCGGTCCGTTTTCACCCGATTTGGTTTAGGTATAATAAATTCAATCAAAAGCATTTTTTGACGAAAAGTACTGGCAGGCACGTAAATGTGTTCGGCTTTTGTTATATTAAAATAATGGATGTAAGTTAATTATGATTATGTAAGGACAATATTATATTAATTGAGGATTTGAAATAAGTAACTAAATCATATTTAAAAGGATATTTATTTATTCGATTTTTGTTATAATAGGTAGTAGGTATATTGCAACAGTGTAGATAGGTAAGTACTGATTGTAAAATATGAGTCTAACTAAGTAATTTTAAACAATAAACAGTCTAACTAAGTAATTTTAAACAATGTCAGATCTTGTCTTATTACACAATAAAATTTTAAAATACAGTGTTAACTAAACTCAAGTACTCTTTATAACAAAACTCAAGGGACTAAGCATTAAATCACTTCAAAGAAAGAAGGAAGAATAATAACTCATGTAAATTGTATGTAACATAAAAATACAAACATGATAAATACTCAAATTTCATAACAAAAGTGAAAACCAAATAATTTTTACTAGAACACAATTCTGAAGCACTTTTGTCTTCGCAGGTACTTGCCGTAAAAGCGGAAAAAATATTGATATAAACTTAATTGTAATCGGGTGAAAACGGACCGGGGGTGTACGGGACTGGGTGAAAACGAAACTAACCCTATAAATGTATGACACTGTAGTGCGAGAGATAGCGGACAGCGATAACATTAGTCACAAAACATATTTAACTACAGATTAGATAAAAATAATCAAACTTTAGAACAGGTAACATTTATGCACTTGGAATAATAAATTTAACAAGATAAACTTAAAAAGAGAATAGATATAAGGCTTATTACATAATATGAAATTTAAATTGAACATAGATACAGACATGAAAAGTTGCGGAAATATACCTAATAAATATCCTATATTATGTTTGTATATCAGAAATCTAGCACCCGTAACACAAGCTTCGAGGTTATCACAGGATTAGATTTTGCTGTGTGAATTGTACAGCAATATTTATTTATTGATTTAATGTAAAATGAGATGATGCGTTCACTATGACATAATTAACCTATTGACGAGTGATAACAGGAAACTGTTACAAAATAAAACAGTATTTCATTTACCTGAATGTAAAATGTATAAAATCGTTTCAATATAACATCCCAAGTCATGCTGGAGCCGTGTTGGCAAAGTGGGAGCACACTCGACTTTCATTCCAATGGTCGTGGGTCCAAACCCGGCCGCAACTTCTGGATTTTTCTTCTTGAAAAATTTATGTGGGCTTGACACGTGATTTTACGGTGAAAGCAAACTTCGTTAGGAAACTGGCATATTCTGAGAACTTTGAAAAGTTTAAAAGACATGTATCTATGTATGTATGAAACTTAAAACTGGCTTATCGAGAGAGCGTTTTATAAGGTTGAGGAGTTAATAGACATTAATTGATAAAATAATATTTTTTATGACATTTGTAATTCATTGTCATTTTTCTTTATTTCCTGACATTTGAATTTTTCTGACATATTTTGTATTTTATTGACATTTGTAATTTCTAAAATTTTGTAAATGATTTTTGACATTTCTGATTCAGTAACTAGGTATTTGACATTTATTATGATTATTATACTATTATTTTCTTTACCAATAAATTGATTATTTGATTATTTTATCATTCACCAACCCGCACTTGGCCAGCGTGGTGAATACGTACGTACTTACGTTTCCACAGCCTGGGACACAGGGACTTCTTGACGAAAGTGATAAGGCCTTAATTCACCACGCTGGCCAAGTGATGATGATAACATGACATTTGGATGTAAGATAACAAAAATAGATTACCTACTCACCTACTAACAAAAAATTGATTGTGTTATCATATCAATAATGTCACGTGTTATTGTGTCTGATATTATAAGTAAGTACATTCTTGATGTGGGCGTAGAGACTACAGACTCGAAGAAAATGTCCGCAAAGAAAAGTAATAAGGATACCCTAAAATAGAGCATTGTTGTGTAGATCGTGTGTAGATTGTGTAGTATTATTATGACGATATTTGGTTGCTAGTGTAGCTTCAATAGCGAAATCGTAAATTTTCGTCGAATTAGTTCAATAAAATCAATAAATGATACTAAACAAAAAACGTTTCTTTAATATTATAAAGAGGCAAGAGTTGTATTTTTGTGTGTATGTACTGTAATTTATAAACTAAAAAACTACTGTGCCGACTTCAAAAAATATTTGAGCATTGGAAAGCTATATTCAGGCTGAGTAATATACTATGTAAGGACATTACATTTTAAAACAGTCAGTTTAGCTTACTAAGAAGGTAGATATTTCGAATAATACAATATTGGTGAGCAGACAAACCACACTGTTTATTCTATTCCACATAACAGCAGGAAAGCGCCTGTGGAAAGTGAATGTTTATAATAACAGCCCTGTTTACACAGATGAAGCTCTGAACTAAAATACAACCAGAATTTAAAGTAAGCGTAAGTTATACAAACAAACGTATAAATTATACAGAGATACCGTAATGCAAGTAATCCTTTGAAGTATTTATACACACGGAAAAGTATAAAAATAACATACGTATTAACATTCAGAAGTAAATATAACGCATGAATGATTTCTTCCGAGAGAATAAGTACCTCTTGCGGAATTTATTAGAAGATAATTTATAGAATTATTGACAGCTTATATGAATATGAAAATGTCGCCGTAATAAGGAAACAAATATAGTTTGTTTTTAATATCTACTTACCTGAACGTAGGTAAATGTATGTGACTTAGAATATTTAATGTCGATATTTCAGCACTTCTAAATTATTTGAAAAATTTTACACGAACATACAGGATCGATAAAATAGTAAAAAGAGGTGGTACATTTTCGCTTTCGTATAACTCTGAATAGACTAAAATATAATTATTTATTTGATAAAAATAAATTTTCGTTCTTAACTTTGTCTTTCCTGAGTCCTCCTCAAAAGATTACCATTTAAGATTATATGAGATACATAAAAAAACCAAATAGAATTCTGAACAGTGAATGTGAAGCAATAATCTACTGTGATATTAAAAATAAATAAGCAACGGAGTAGGTATCACAAATCTCCTGAAAGTGGACAGTTAGCTACTCAGCCAGAACCAGAAACCATTTTCCTATTTCGTATATTCAATCTTAGGTACTTCACCCGCCCGATAATAAGATTTATGGTTGTGGGACAGCGATCGATATTACGAGCACGCACACATGCCCAAAACAATAAAACGGGGTTTACGCTCATATTTTCGTTAATGCGTCGCATATTGAAAACTTCATCATAACAACAAAAATTAACCTTGTTCTTGAATTACCTATTTAAAAAGTGCATTAAAATCCGATGCGTAGTTTTAAAGATAGAAGATGCTTAAAACTAAGCATACAAACAGCGACAGCGACTAGGTTTTATACTTAAAATTTGCGAAATCTATAAGTATTGTTTATTCCATTTTAGAAACCAAATTATCGATATAAAAAGTTATTTTACACCCAAATGTTATCTTATCAAAAAGAATGACAATTTTATCGGATTAGTTTCACTCGATGCTTTGGGTTAGCTTTCTTCCGAGATAATGTCTTATTATATAGTTTAAGTTATTGCATGTTTGTACCATGTTATTTTATGTTCTTTCAATAATGGCCTTAACTTCTGAGAACTCTCTACCTATAATTATGAGATGATCTAACACGCTTGAAGCTTGCTGTACCTACACTTAATACAGTACACATTACCATGTGTATTGGTATAAGGAAATATAAATATTAGAGTATTTGAAACACTACTTCGATTGGTTACTTGCGCAATAAGAATTATCTTAGCATTTACGTTGACATGACTCTTAAATTTTGGTAATATTGTTAGACGCCACTTTCACTCCACGCCAGACTTGTTTACCTTGATGTAATCGTCCATGTTTTCATCACTTTCTCTAAATAAGCTGTATTTATACTTATTTACAGGTTTATTCAGACTAGCTAACAAAACCGCGAATACGCCAACATTTTCAAGATTTTCCGAAAAACATAGCATATAAGGTTTTATTTACGTCGAAGCACATTTCAATTTTCTTCAATATTCTCTTCTATTAACCTACGCTTCGTTTAAAATACTCAAAACGTCCGCAACGCACTAACTCACTTTATTTTTACAATTCATAACTTACGTTTTCGCTGAACTCTAATTGAAATGACTCAATAAGTGATACATCATGTGATTTTATATTGACTGTTCACTTACGTTAAATTACTTTTCGTTAAGAAATCGTTATTAAACTATGTCCGTTTCCCGAGTAACACCATCTTCAATAAATAATGACCCTTTGTTATGAATTACCGAGTTATTGTTTAAAACTATAGGATTTATTTTGACGTATGTGTTTTAAATAAATTAAACGCGAGATTTATTCGCTTTTTTATCAGTCAGTATTAACTTTCTTGTAATTCTTTTAAGCTCTGGGTAATTTTGAAACATTGTTAGCGACCCACAGAAACGGAATTCTGCTATGAGTACTTAAACTTCTAAAAACACGGCTCATGATAATCGTGCATCTGCCTTTATATGCTCTGATTATTACGCCGTCATTTAAAAAGTGAACTCATTACGAAACCGACAAAAACAACCAAGGTTTACAGATCTGTCACAAAATGTATTAATAAACACAATGTACATTAACATATGACTGACTGGGCGTTACCAATTAAAGTAAAATGAAAAGTGAGTCATGTTATATTTTAAGTCAAAGTTACATTAAGTTTAATCAAAGTTAATGAGAATAATCGGACGAGAAATATAAGGATATCCTTATATTCCTCGTCGAATTATTAGGTTACCAGGGAACTAATTAAATACATCAACAAAGATTAATTTAAACCACTACGTACTCAAATAATTATTAGTTTATTAAGAGAACTGATAAGGAATTAATTAACTTGGCAATGCTGCTAAAAGATAAAAGTTCTAAATTATATTTAACCTTTTAAGTACGTATAGAAAATACCAATATACAGTTTAAAAGACAAACGTTTTGATGAATTGATGAAGACAGGTAATAATAGTGTATGTAAAAACAACAGTTGCAGTTTCCATAAGCAATAAACAAGCGATGAATTGAAACGTGCGAGCCGAATATACGGAAATTGAATGAAAAACGGATTCATCAACTTCCTTGTAATTTACAAGTCTCGTAACGGCATATACGTAGCACATTGAATACATTATAAACCTACAGACGATCTACTATTCTACTATCATTCAACTGATGTCTCTACTATGCTTTATAAATGAAAAAAATTGTATGGCAGATCTTCTATTGCTTCTACGTTGTTACATGCCTAATTAAGTTGGCTAAAGTAGGACGATGTCTTTTCAAATTACTTATGCCTCTATGAAAACATTAACTGCTGAGTAAGAAATTATAAAATTATATTTAATTGAACAAACTATATTTTAGGTTAAGCGTAAAATAAGGGGACAATATTTTACGTAAAACTAGTCGAACCTAATAGACGTTTGGTCTTAGTAAATTATTTTTATATAGCTACACTATATAAAAATAATTTACTAAGACCAATTTTATGTGAAAAGGACGCCGGAAGTCGAAAAAGTGGCCAAACCACTACTTTAAAAAAACATGATCAAACTCTCAGTAAGGTCATCGACCAAGCGCAAAAAGTAGCTTATTGCAAGTAACGGTCTTGGTATTGAGAACGTAGGTACGAGATTGAGACGAAAATAAATGCTTAAATAACATTATATTTAGTAGGTAAATAGCTTCTGACATCGAACTTATTTTCTATTTAATGTTGTAAAGAATCAGCCAAATCAGATTTTCTTGTCCTCTTAGAATTATGATAAGACCCTATACTTCAACGCGGACGGAGTCGTGGGCAAAGCTAGTACATGATAGTACTATTATACACATATTGGTAACAAGATAACTCCCAGTGGGATCCATAAATCGAACGAGAGATAAAAAGACTAATCTCTTATCATGTTTCCGAGCAAGAAATAAGAATTGTGGATTTTTGTGGCTATAATAAATCGCTCAACGTTGAAAATTCGCATAGAAAGAGTCGACGCGACGTGGGGCGTGTTGAAAACAATGAGTTTCAGAGTTTTTATGGACACAAGCGAAGGAATAATAGCATTTGGTCCACACGAGTACCAGGACTGAGTTTTTTTTTGTTTTTGAATTATATTCGCTTTGGAACGCCTAGTGTGTAAAATCGTTCATTCTGTTTATTGTTTGTTCAATACCATAGAAATAACGTGAACGTGGCTATAAATATAATGATAAGTAGGTATATTAAAAGAAATTAAACGATAACTGATTTTTAGTGTTTGATAAGTATTATGTAGATACCAATTCTAGTTTGATGGACCTATAGTGAGCTGTAAATGAATCTTTAAATCTTTTTGTAAAATAGTAATAAGATAACAATATACTATTATTATAAATTTGTTGGTTTTTAATAAAATTACTTAATTAATTTAGTACCTACTTAATAGATATTAGTAAATCATTCACCTTAATTTGGCATTAACTTTAAGATGAGTCGTTTAAGAATATGGACTTAATGCAACATTTATTTATACACGTAGGTATGTCATTTCCTAAAGTTTACTTGGATAAAAACAATTAACAATAGTTTTGATTTAAATCTTCAAAAGTAGTACGATACCCCTGACATCATTTATCAGAAAACCGTCACGAACTTATAACATTGAAGAGGGGTTGATGCGTGAAAAAAATACTATTCAGTTTATTGGTACAGGACATGTCAGGGTTTTTACTATCTTCAGGCGTTTCTTTGAGATCTTATTATCTTAATTCAAATTCCAACAGAAATAAAAGATTAATAGGATTTTGGAGCTGTATCTACATTAATAAATAAATCAAGTACAAAGCATCTGAGTACATTAGTCATGAAATGCGTCAATCATTACAGCAATAAAACAGATCAAACGACCACATGGAATACACATTACTATTGATATCTACTAACAGCTATGCCGTCAACAGAACACGTCTTCTTGATGATATTAAAAAAAAATATAAACCATGTTTTATTTGTGTGGTCTCAGAAATATCACCTTACACCCACAGACAGTAGTCTACTTCACGATTGCTTCGAAGGAGACGGTATAACATGTACAGCCACAGAAGAGGCCAGAAAAGAGACAACTTCGGCTGGTTAGGCCCGAGTTAGGCAAGGGGACAATGCACATTACGCTCCACAGCTTATTTATTTATTTTATTTATCTAACACCCGTAACACAAGATTCAATCTTACCACGGGACTAGATGTTGCTGTGATTTATATACCGGGAAGGAAGGGATTTGTATACCGAAAGGTATAGATAATATTCAGAAAGGCTACATTACTTATACACCAAAATTCAGAATTGTTGCTCATGATGATCTGGACCTGAGTTAAGAAGCCGGCGGAGGACGAATTTCCCATACAAACGTAATACCAAAATTATTTGTAATTCGGGCATATTTCCAAGATATTATTGCATTATTATTATTTAAATAGTATTTATCTAGGTTCCTATGGAGTTATTTTTACAAAATACCTACTTTAAATGAAATTAAAGCCAATCGCTTTTTGCAAATTTTTTACGTTAAAAATGCATGATTTCTTTTTATTGGTTTGGTATGAAAAAGAACAATATCTTAAAAATTATTTGCATAGAAACATAGCTTATATTGTTAAGTCACCGAATAAAAATACTTTGTGAGGAATACAAAATGTTTTCAGTCATCATTTTTGGTATTACGGAACACATCCAAATTCATACCAAATTTTCAACAGCTAGTATTGCTTATCGCTCGCACTAACTCACACTAGTGCAACGCGTATTTACAAGAACGCTCGGAACTCTTTCGTCGTGAGGGAAGGAGTCTATCAATAACCAATAAATACTCTAACGTAGTGATTATATTCTCTTTGGAGTCTATTATATTTATTTTTTTCTAAATCGGTGTCTAAAAAGTTACTGTGACGTTACTGTGACTTTGGCTTTGTTTACAAATTTTGATATTTTTCTATTTTATAAATTGTAAGTCCCATGTAATGCTTTAGTGTAAACTGTTATGTTACATTGTGTGTTAAAATAAAGAATTATGTTTCGCGGCTTAATTCTTAGCGATTTACATGTTTACTATTTGTAGGAACGCTACCTAGCCTCTGCCTTCACACGGAATTTTAGAGTTTTAAGATTTTTTTTTTTTTTTTTTTGTTTATGTCAGACTTGACAGCTACACAGCTTGACACCTTTACTGTCAACTTACCCCACTACTCCGCGGTTCGGTCGGAGCTTCATTTCGTAATTTTAGTCATTGTTCGTTTCCGTGCTCAAGCCTTCGCACGTCTCCAACACAGCTCTTCAAAAAATTCACAAAGTTTTTTCAACATGGGAAGGAAGAGGAAACAACCAAGAACGCAGGAAGAAATTCGGCGTAAAATACAAAAGTTAAGGGATCAACTTGATGAAACGCCTTACGCGGCGTCGCCCGCAGGAGAAGTCTGCACCAACGGTTTGTTTATTCTACCGTTTACTTGATCAAAATACTGATGAGTGTACCTTGTACCGTCAGCGTTTTATTGATCATTTATTTAATGCGAGCACTATGCAAGCAATATATACCATATGGGTTATCCTTGTGATATTTAGTCTAATGAACTTAATTGTTTCAGACTACCCTCTGGAACCATCCGTGTATGGAGATTCACCGTACGTTGAATCTGTGGTTGACACGTACCAATATGAGTACTCACCACGTCCATGCTCAGCTCGTCCATGCTCGCCACGAGAGCCGTCACCGCAGCCGCAACCAGCTTCACCACGTATTGCGTCCGCTGATCCCGCTCCGGTCCTACCTGAGGATGTTGGGCCTTCCACGTCGACAGCGCCGTTACCGTCCTCTCAGCCAGGCCCGTCCAAAGAAAAGGAAGATGGGGAATTGGAGCTTGATATCTTGGAATTATTGGGCGATGCGCCTAAGCCAGATTCGCCGTTGGGTCCTCCGATCCACAAAGATGTCGCTCAGAGGTGGCAAGAAATCCTATCAAAAGGACTACCCAAGGAAATCAAGGATAGTCTCCTAAAAACTTATACAGTACCTAGTAACTGTGATTATATGCAACCACCTGTTCTCAACCCGGAAGTAAAGGCAGCGCTTCCAGATAACTTAAGGAAAAAAGACACGAGACTGTTTGACAAGCAAACACAGCTAGGTGTCGCACTATCTGCTCTAGGTTCGGTTACAGATATGATTATATCAAACGAAACCTCGAAACAAAAAATTTTGAAACCTCTAAGTGATGCGTGTCGCATTATCTGTGACAGCCATTTTACAGAAACGAAGACGCGTAGAATTTCTGCTATCAGTACTACCAACACAAAATTGAAACAAGCGCTTACCGAATCTAGCAGAGATGTCAAGTTTTTGTTCGGAGAAAATGTTTCCGAAAAACTCAAAGCGGCAAAAACAATTCAGCAAGCAGGCGAAACTCTGAAAAATGTTCAGAGAAGATTTACAAAAGGAAATTCTAACCAAAACACTGCTTCTGGAAACGGAGGTCATAAAGGCCCCCAAAATTTTACTCCTGTCCATCGCAAGACGGACCACAGACCAGCAACCAATCGAAAGATGTCCAGCTATGTTCAGCGGCCGCAGCAGAGCCACGGCAGCGGTTTCCGGCGCCCCAACGACCGCCCGTCGACGAGCAAGTCCTCTCACCATTACCGGAGATAGCTGAGTCTGAGGTAAAATACGCTGGTAGGCTCCAGTACTTCTATCAGCAGTGGTCTGATATTACTAACGATGAGATTATTCTATCTTGGGTACAGGGTTATTCTATTCCCTTTAAATCAACGCCATTTCGCACAGATATGCCCTGTGTTTACCCTAAAACTCCCCAGGAGCGTTACGATTTTGATAATTGTATTGATAAATTACTGAACATTAATGCTATAAGTCAATGTAGTCATGAACCCGGTGAATTTATTTCATCAGTGTTTTTAGTACCTAAACCTAATGGTGACAAGAGATTCATTTTAAATTTGAAATGTCTTAACAAGTTTATAGAAACAAGGCATTTCAAGATGGAAGATTACCGTTCTGCATCTAAACTTATAACCAAAAATTGTTATATGGCCACCTTAGATTTATGTGATGCTTACTTTCTTGTGTCTATACATAGATCTCACCGCAAGTACCTTCGTTTCGAGTATAATAATATTCTTTATCAGTTTGATTGTCTTCCTTTCGGATTGTGTACCTCACCGTACGTTTTCACAAAATTGTTAAAGCCAGTAATAGAATATCTTAGACAAGAATATGGTTTTATCTCAGTAATCTACCTTGATGACATATTTTGCATTGGAAGAACTTATTCAGAATGCAAAACTAATGTAATGACAACCAAACTTGTGCTTGAAAGTCTTGGTTTTTTGATCAACTATGAAAAAAGCTGCATAAAACCTGCCAGAATTTGTAAATTCTTGGGTTTTTTGTTTGATTCAGAACAAATGTTATTAAAACTTCCAGATTCAAAAATATCTAAGATAAAAACAAAGTTGTCAACCTTTTTAAGGATAACCAAATGTACTCTTAGGGAGTTTGCTCAGTTTGTTGGGTTATTGATTAGTGCCTGTCCGGCAATTAAATACTCATGGCTATATACAAAATACTTTGAACAGTTTAAGTATTTATCTTTACTTAGAAACCAAAACTATGACCAAGTTGTAAGTCTTCCAGAATACATAAGGCCGGACATATTGTGGTGGTTAAATAATATTGAATCTTCAAATAACCCTTTAGGATGTCTAGAATTTGATCTAGAAATTTACTCTGACGCTTCCATCAGTGGGTGGGGCGGCTTTAGTCATAATAATAAATGTTTTGGTTACTGGAAAATATGTGAAAGGAGTTTACATATAAATGAACTCGAATTGAAAGCAGCGTTACTCTCCCTTAAGTCTTTTACAAAAGACCTTAGGCATTCAAAAGTTCTCCTTCGTATTGATAACGTTACAGCTATATCATGCATAAATAGAATGGGTAGTGTCCAATATGAACATTTAAATAAAGTAACAAGAGAGATCTGGCAATGGTGTGAAATGCATAATATAACTATATTTGCGTCATATATTAATACAAAAGATAATCGCGAGGCAGACCAATTATCTAGAAAAACTTTTAATGATACAGAATGGGAATTGAATGACCAAGCTTTTCATATCATAACGCGTTATCTTGGCCATCCTGAAATTGATTTGTTTGCAAGTAGATGTAATGCAAAGTGTAATGTTTTTGTAACATGGAAAAATGATCCAGAAGCTTGGGCAGTCGATGCTTTTACTATATCTTGGAAAAATAAGTTCTTTTATGCATTTCCTCCATTTTCCTTAATTACTAAAGTTTTACAAAAGGTTATCAGAGAAAAGTCTGAAGGGATTATAGTAGTCCCAGATTGGAAAGGACAAGTCTGGTACCCTATTTTTAAAAAACGAATTAGTTCTGAAATTTTGTTATTTGGTCCCGATGATAATTTACTGTTATCTCCTTTCAGAATAAAACACAATCTCCACTCAACCCTGAAGTTAGTTGCCGTAAGGCTTTCAGGCAAGCTTTACTAAAAAAGGGCCTATCTATTAATGCAATAGAAATTATACTATCGTCATTAACTGATTCCACATATAGGCAATATGATGGTTGTATCAAATCATGGATAACTTATTGTGGTAAAAATAAATATGATTATACTAATGTTCCTATTCCAATTGTAATTGATTTTCTTACTGATGTTTTTAATATGGGAGCCAAATATGGCACCATTAACTGTTATAAATCAGCTCTTAATTTAATCTTAGGAAATCTAGATGATGAATTAATTAAACGATTTATGAAAGGAGTTTACAAGTTGAGACCTGCAAATCCCAAATATAACTTAACTTGGGATCCTAGTTTAGTTTTAAACTATTTAGCTCACAAGTGGCCTAATTCTGAACTCAACTTGGAAACTCTTTCAAAAAAGACTACATGTCTATTGGCTTTAGTGACTGCACATCGAGTACAAACTATTGCATTAATTAAATTAAGAAATACAAAGATATCTGATCAGGGAATTATAATCACAATACCAGAGCAAATTAAAACATCAAAACTTAATTCAGAACAACCTGTCTTAAGAATACCATATTACCATAACAGGCCAGAAATATGTCCTGCGAGATGTTTAGAAACATATATTAATAAAACACAAACACTTCGTAGAGATGACTCATTATTTATTAGTTTCAAGAAACCACATGCAAAAGTCACTTCACAGACACTTAGTAGATGGATTAAGGATACACTTGGGAAGAGTGGAATAGATACATCTATTTTTACTGCTCATAGTACTCGCCATGCAGCCACTTCTACAGCCAATAGGCTTGGAGTCAATATAGACTTAATCAGGAGAACTGCAGGTTGGACAGATTCATCTTCGGTTTTTGCAAAGTTTTACAATAGACCCATTGTAGTTGATCCTAATGTCTTTGCATCTGCAGTTCTCTCATCTGAAATGTAAAAATTATTAACATTTGATTTATTATAGTTAAGTAAATATATACTTACTTTGATGTACTCTGATGATTATTTATGAATATATGAGTACATTGATTATTATATCCATTGTTTTTATTTCATTTCACATTTTATTAACTCTAAACATCTACAAATAGTAAACATGTAAATCGCTAAGAATTAAGCCGCGAAACATAATTGTAAATCAAACGAACTCTGTGAAGTTCGATGACAATTATGTGAGCGGCTTAATTCGATGCGATTTACTCGAACCCTCCCTAAGGTAATAGGTTTTTACCCAACCCTATAATTGTAATAAAATGAGAAATGCTAGTATTGACTGCATTATAGCAATCAAGGAATATCGTAAATAGTTTGTCTGTATAAGGTTACTAATTACAACTCTAAACAAAATGACTAAAATTACGAAATGAAGCTCCGACCGAACCGCGGAGTAGTGGGGTAAGTTGACAGTAAAGGTGTCAAGCTGTGTAGCTGTCAAGTCTGACATAAACAAAAAAAAAAAAAAAAAAAACTTAAAACTCTAAAATTCCGTGTGAAGGCAGAGGCTAGGTAGCGTTCCTACAAATAGTAAACATGTAAATCGCATCGAATTAAGCCGCTCACATAATTGTCATCGAACTTCACAGAGTTCGTTTGATTTACAATTTGTATTTGAATTACGGTTTGGTAGCTGATAATGGTCTCGGAACGTTGGGTTGTATCTCACAGTAAGTGCCTAACTTATATTATTGTTGCTTGTTTTATTTTAAAGTACAACAAGTAAAATCAACCTACCATCGTACCTTCTTACCTATAAAAAACTTACCCACTCAGTAATTGTCCCTACCTACCTACGTAGGTAAGTAGGTACTTATCTAACATGTTGTTTAGGTAATTACTTATATCTAAGGATAAGTGAGGAAGGGAAGTACTAGGTACCTAGGTAGGTACATGTACGAAACATTGGATGTTTCATTTAGAATCATTTAGTCTTAGATTCCCGCCGCGGGACAACTATTTGTATGATCTGCAAATATTTGTTCCGGGTGTCTGGGTGTTATATAATGTATAATAAAATAATATCCATCTATGTATGTATATTATATTAAGTACTTATATCAGAAATCTAGCATCCGTAACACAAGCTACGAGCTTACCACGGGGCTAGATGTTGCTGCGTGAATTGTCCGGCAATTTTTATTTATTCTGTTGTTTCAATGTATAAGTAGGTCTTATAGCCATAGTAAATTGATTAGATTATAATTTGTATAAATATTTACAGAGCCACGACGATCAAGCAAAAAACGCCTGTGGTTATCAGTTCCCAGGAAAAAGAGGTCCCTTCCGGTAAAGAAATGAAACACACGAAAAGAAATAAAAATATGATTTTTGATATGATCGAACAAAGTGATGACATGTGATGAAACACTAGAGTTATTATTATGTTGTATGTTTTAGTATAACATTTTAGTAGGTACCTATGGTAATTGTGTAAATTTAGGTTATAAAGCACTTTGGTTGCCTGGAAGAAATCGCTTTGAGCGATAAGGCCACCAGTTCTATGAATAAATAAGTTCTATTGCTATTCTTTATAATAATGTTTAAATTAAGTTTTTAAGGTGATGAATAAAAGTATTATCTGTCTAGCGAAATAAATGTTTACCGCTAAATCCTTTCTTTTGTTCTCTAATCATAATTTTATAATGCTCGTAATTTTGTAATCCTAAATTTAGTAGAAGCAGAATATACATAGTAGAAGCAGAACCGTATGACGAACCTACCTACACTCCAGCTAAATTCGGAAATTAAAAAAAAACCTAGTTTTACTTAGATACTAAGTAGGTTTTTCTTGATAGATTTCTTATGTAGACTTTGTTGAGAAACTTGAAAGAAAAAAACGCATTGGCAAACTAAACATTCACTGAGATTTTTTTAACATACCGGCTTGATAACTAACATATCTCAACACGTATTGTTTGTGCAGCAAATGTTTCAAAAGCGAAGCCGGTGCCGTCAAACGATTATTAAAACATTAGATATCTTTTTCTATGGTCATGACATGAAACATCAGGTGAGCTATCCTAAATTCCTAATATAACCTAACTACTCACGCACACAGTCAAACACTGTGGTTGTCGTCATCGGCTAAATAGAGATAGCGATATGCGGGCCGATTTTCGCACGCGCCTCGAATTGAAATTCCCTGCAAGCGTCACCGGCCCCTTAAGAGACCAGTCGAATCTAAATAACCTCAGTAAGCTAATAAATACGCATTAACATTAAACTACTCGTAACTGGCAATTTGTACTGATAATTATAATAATTGGATGGGTTTCCTATCGTTCAGTAATATTAATCTACATAATTTAACCAGTAGTTAGTATTATTTTATTCAGTCACTAGCCGGGTGCCTATGTAGGCGAGTGCCTACAGGATAGCTTGCGTTTTTTACGGTCTCTACATATCTATCTATAGTTTATATCCTTCCTTGATAAATGGTTGGTACTATCCAACAATGTAATAATTATTTAAATCGGACAAACGTTTCCTGAGATTAGCGCGTTCAAACAAACAAACTCTTCAGCTTTATAATATTCGTTCAGATTTATACTGGCTATGAAAATCTGTGCATGCTTGACAAAATGTTTGAATTTCGGTATTATTTACAATGTTCAATTATAACTTCAATTATAAGAAGTGTTCCCATTTGCGCACCAACAATAAAGAAGTTGGAACACTAAGTGATGGGGTATTGATATAAATTAAAAATCAGACATTTGTTTTCTGAAATAATGAGAAGAGATAGTGACAGAATAACCTTCGAGCTCGGCAATATATTAAACCCTAAGTGGATTAGATTAACCTTGGCCACGATGTTTCCGTTAATTGCCACAAATTTTCAGACAAAATTACTTCGCTAATTGTTTTTGTGCTCATTTATTTTACTGCTTTTTGAAGTCGATTATTATCATATTTTTGTACCTATAGGTGCCTAATTACGTACCATTTATACCTATAGGTAAACATGGAGGTAAAACTACTAACTTCTAGGTGTTTCTGTATTATATATTTAAGTACGTAAGGCCTAATGTTGATGTTAAGTATTTTGGAACATTTCGACGCGACTCGAATCCACGTCTCACACATGCTGAGAGAGCGCTGTTTAACACTAATGAAGAAAAATACTGAAGTACTTATATAATATTTTACTAATAACGTACGGAAAGTTGAACTTAGTTATTAAATATCAAGCGCTATGTTCACGGAAAGACTGATGACACTGGCGAGTAGGCAGACGATGTTAAAATATTGTTAAAAACCGTGATAGTTTAAAGTTAAAGAGTTATATTGGAATGAAGTATTTTCTAGATTTTGCTATTCTATTTTTTGTGATTTGATTTAATAAGCCCTGCGCAATACCAGCCACGTGTGCGGTGTGGGTGCGGATTGAGTCATTGTGGTGGACCGTGGACGACAGCTGTGGGAGTCATCTTACCGTAACCTGAGACGTATATGTCCAACGGTGTCGATGCTGACTAAACTGAGTCCAGTGCGGTTTTTATGCGGTGTTTTGAACGCGCTCGCAACATTATATACCTAACAAGATATATTGTGTGACCATTCAGGAAATCAGAGTTGATTTACGAAGATACTAACCATCTACACTCGCGTTTCGCGGCTTTCGCGGCCTTTCGCGCCGCGAGTGTAGAGCGCGCTTAATGTTTAGCAGTTCCTTTTGATTAATGAATTTCCTTCATCATCATCATCATTTCAGCCATCGAATGATTTGAATGATAATTTGCATTGAATTTAATGACTTGTCCAAGAAATCTTTAGGATATTATGTAAATAAATGATAATTTTAAGTATTTAATCTATTGTAAAATTTATACCATTTTCTATCTATATATTTTCAAAGAAATACGAGTATGTCTGGCGTTCTTTGTTAACTTATTACTTTTTAAGATCTCTGCAACACATTTTACATAACCAGTTTACAATAATATGACTCACACTTCTCTGTTTGGGAAACCTCTTTGTTAAAAGTTCAAAAAAAAATAACCTTGAGTAGTACTAAGGTATAGACAAAAGACAAATGGAACATAAAATATCTGGTATTCACATGTTTAGGTGAACTAACTTATTAGCTTTATAATTGTAATATTAATACTTTTTTATGTTAGAATTTACTTATGAAAACAATACAAATTATTCAAGAAAACATAGTTAGCTATTTACTCAACAATAAACTAGCAAGTTAACAATCTGTCTCTTTGACCTTGTTTAACAATAAATAAACATAACAATATGACATGTTTTATCATTAGTATAACAACATTTATTGTTCACATCTCTGTGCCGAGAATACTTGTAGGACAATTGGATAATCCCCCCTACCGCCTTCTGTTAAAAATGCCATGTGAATCAGTTACTTCCTGACTCCCACCCGGTAAGGGCATTTGAGTTTTGTAATATCTATAATTCACATAGATTATACTTATTACAAGACTCAACCTCTTTAGAGTACATACACTGAAGAGGCTAGAAAAGAGACAGGGCTAAGGCACCTTATTGATGACCTCTGTGGCGCAGCGGGTGAAGGTCTTGCGACGCAGGAGTTGATTCCCGCATCGGAACAAAATTTTGTACAATCTGGAGATATTTGTTCCAGTTGTCTGAGTGTTATTGTTCCAGTTGTCTGAGTGTTATGTGTTATAATATGTATCAAAAAATAACTAAATATAAATGTATTAAATACATATATCAAAAATCTAGCACCCGTAACACAAGCTATGGGGCTAGATATTGCAGTGTGAATTGTCCAGAAATATTTATTTATTTATTTGCTGTAGCACAGTCTACATACTCACTCACTTAGCCATCTTATGATCAGAGTGCTGGTAGTGTCTACTTGGTTTTAAGACTTTGAACAGTACAGTAGAGTTTCGTTTTAGTCTTTGGTATTTAAAGTAGTTTGATTATTAGTATTAAGTATGATGACAAACATATTTGAATCACAATTATTACTAGGGCTTAATAGAAGTGATGAAATTACTGTATTAAGTATGTTGTTTACATGTCTGTCTAATTAGACCACATACTAAAATACTTCTTAGAAGCACAACATCAAACACCTACCAAGTACAAGATATAATAACTAATTCAACTCATTTTGTTTATTTTTTTGAGTTTTGTAATATCTATAATTCACATAGATTATACTTTAACTATTATACAACCGTTTACGCACTATAAAACTAAAATGATAAAAACTGTACTGTTTTGTTAATCCTAGCCCCATTCATAACAAGTGATCTGTAAACAAATATATATTCCGCAACAATACTCATACCGAGTGCAATAACGCCCTGATAAGCCGGCAACAATACCACACACAACACCAATACAGATAATTTACATATTAGCTCGCATTCACGATGTATTTAACCGAAATCCTAACATAAACATGTCTTGAAAACTAGATCTACAGAGAACCCTTACCTGGGAATGCAGTTCGAAGGCGTCCTGTCCACTTCCCAGGCCGCGAAGAGTTTCATAGGAACAGGTTTCGAAGCGTTAGTCATCTTGTCCGATTTATTTTTCTCGGTCATCGTAAATGCACAATTTTCACAGCACAGTACAAACGTTAGCCACTATTGGCATTGTTGTTTGATCACTAAACACTGCACTGCATTCATTATATTGATACGACACGATAGCAGCGGAGAACTCAACAAAAACAATGGTCAGCGATCATACCACGCACGATAACTTGATAATTCAGTCAGAAATCTACAAGAAAACGGCCGAAACAACCAACCGACCGGACTACCAAGGAAGGCGTTCGTTCGATACTATGTCCTCCCTCTTGGTTCGTCGACTTCGTCGTGGTTCTTAGATTATTACCAATAGATTTGTTGCAAAATTGTCTATGGAATTAGTTTATAAGATGACTAAAATAAAAATGATGACATCTCTGTCTAATGTATGCAATTAAAAAGAGCCTAACTATATACACCACAGTTTCGCTTGGTTGCCAATATTTATCGTGACGTCATGCACGTGCCTTGCTTCGATGCCTTCGATATCATTTACTGTCACTTTGGATATCATTTACTGTCACTTTTTGGTTTTGTTTACATCGATAGTGGTGTTCTTGTATATTGCACGAGTTATCGATATTTTGATTTTAGACTTAGGTAAAAAATTATAGACCATGTTAATTTGAATAAATGTTGATTATATATTGTGTTTTTGCAGAATAGCATGAATCGTAGAATGAAATGACGGATTAGATTTTAGGTTTTTTATACAATATTATATTATTTTGAAATATAAATTATTTTGATATATAATAATATACTAAATATAAGTAAGTATATTGTATTAAGTATAATATTGTGTTTTATAATTATCTAAAACATTTGGCTTATTCAGGTCTTTCATTCGTTTAGTTATATTCTGTGGGTATATTAATTTAGTTAAAATGAACTTTAAGTAGAACTCAAACTAGTTAAAATAAGGTTAAAAGTTCATTTTCACTAAATTAATATGCCCACAGAATATAACTAAACGAATGTTTGAGTTTGAGTTCTACTTAAGTACCTATTTTTTTTGTTCTAGTTAAAATGTTTTTTGTTTTGCTTGGTTTTATAACTGTATTAATTCTATAATTCTATAATTTAATATTTACGGACTTCAATTTACAATAAATACATTATCATAAAAAAAAATTCAGTTGAAAACAAACTCTATCGATAAATTATTATAATATACCTACCTCGTACAACACTAATTTATGTTAGCGTAGGTATACACGATGTATTCGTGGTTAGGGCCATTCCATTAAATTCGTTCTTCTGAGTCGTGGTTGTACGCCGCCTCGATGACATTGACAGCGAGGATTGTGGCGTTTGTTTTATCGTGTTTCCAACAAAAGTTGTTTGGAACGTTAGTTTTTTTCGTTAAATAATAGTAAAGATTGATTGTATCCGTATACTGTATTTGCTTATATTTGCCATCCCTAAGAATTATAACAAATTATCTGTTTAGGAGTCATCACGAAAATCAAATTAATAAAAATATTGATTCTTTCTAAAGAAAGAAAAATACAATAGTCTAATAAATTAAGAAAAATATAGTTGGCAGCCCTAAAATCATTTGGTACTGCCATGTACGAATTCAAATTGTCCCCATATTTAAGTGGGGTTCATCTATGGCCCCGAAGCAAAACGACACGGTTGTAGGTAGTCAGTTTCACGTTTCTGTAGCATATCTGTGGCTATTAAACAGCTGAAACCATTTCATTTTTTAACTACAGCATACATAAAGTATTAATTGAAAACTGTTCCTACAAATGATCTTACAAATTATTTTTTTATAGGTAGATACATGTTTACACAGTTTGTCCTTTTAGGACATAGACAATAATGAAGAGGTTTCATACTAACATAAAGTAATAAGAAAAACAATTTCAACAAAGTAAAACTTATGTTACTAATTAAGTTCTGTGAGAATATATTAAAATCTTGGTTTAGGTACTTATTTCAATCTTATTTTCTCTGTTGTGATGAAGTTTGTCCCCAGTTTTTGTAACCAAATGGTCTTTTGATTGCTCATCTACCATAACTGCTACCGGTAGACTTTAATTTTGCAGTACTTTCTATTTCACATCGGACATTTAGGCAAGGTGTTGCTCAACAATTTTTTCAAGGAGTGCCTCACCACTCCATTCTCTGTTCTTGGTAGACGGAAGAAGAGTCGTAAGATATTTATATACAGGGTGTCCCAAAGTTATGGGCCATGGAGGGGAAGTACCTTAAATATCGTAGATAGTGAATTTTGCTCAAAGAAGACTTCATTTTATTTTTAAAAGTAAGTAATTCTGCATTCATAGATTTTCTAAAAATTACTTGCTTTGTCTGGGAATCGAACCGACTCAAATGTGGAAAAAAAAATTACTCTACTTTTATGATATCAATCGAAAGAATAACTAAAAAATAATAACTCTGCTTAAGTAACATAGTATGTTAAAAGAAAGGAACAACGTGAAATAAATTATTTTAATCAAATAAAAAACATGAAATATTTTTTTTTTGTAAATTAATTAATTAAATGCTCAAAATGTGATCCCTCTTGTCTTAAGCATCTTCGCCAATCTTTTTGTGACCCGGCTGCCTGTTGATTTTCTAATAATTTTATGGTGAACACTCAATGTGATATGGCACAATTCTGTTTGCAACGCGATCATTTGACCTTGGCTCAATTATTTTATGTTGTTCCTTTCTTTTAAAATACTATGTTACTTAAGCAAAGTTATTATTTTTTAGCTATTCTTTCGATTGGTATCAAAAAAGTAGAGTACTTTTTTTTCCACATGTAAGTAGGTTCGATTCCCAGACAAAGCAAGTAATTTTTAGAAAATCTTTGAATGCAGAATTACTTACTTTTAAAAATAAAATGAAGTCTTCTTTCAGCAAAATTCACTATCTACGATATTTAAGGTACTTCCCCTCCATGGCCCATAACTTTGGGACACCCTGTATACCTAAAATTTATTGAATAAAACAACAATGTGTTCTAACAAAAACATTTAATGAACTTATAAAAATATAACAATATAATAACAAATATTATAAAAAATAAAGCACTAAAATACTAAGTAAATACATTAAACATGGAATGGCAAAACCAATGCACCTATTTGGATAAGATTGACGTATATTATGAAAGTACAAAAATTAACACCTAAGTTGGTATTATTATTTACTTATATCTACATACGACACAGATAACGTTTTAATACTAACTTACAACTATAAATAAAAAGTTGTACAATGTATACAGTATGGCAATTACAGAAACATTTTGTTTATTGCTTGTTTTACTATTTTTGTACTTTGGTGGCGCTCAACACTATTTTTATTATATTACATTTTTGTGCTTTTGACGTTGAAAATTGTAAATTGGAATACTAAAACTAAGATTTAATACATGCAAAAGCAAGCGCCATTGAACTTTACCTAATATATATATTTTCCTACTTTATAAAGAAATTACTAGTTTAACTTGAAAATTAAAAAAACTTTATAAAATGACACCAAAACGTTCAAAATAAAATAATATTTTTAAACTGGATGAAATCCTTCTGTAAACGATTTCAACATTACCTACCATACATAAGAAGATAACATTCAAATCGTTATCAAAAATAATCATCTCATTTTCCCAAAAAGTAGGGAGCTGCAAATTTTATGACAAGACTTGAAGAAGTGACAGTGAAATTCACTTGGCAACTTCAGGGGGGCAGTCGGGCTGCGCGGAGGGGTGCGCGGCGCGGAACGCGGGGTGGTTCTCCAACTCACGGTCGATGCGCAGGATTATGGGGAACGGGCGTAGATCTACGTGAAATCTGGAATGTTAAAGTAGGAATTCATAAATTAATGATGGAAAATAAAACTGAAACTTTTTATAAATGATTTGATTCATGATGGTATCTTATAATGGCTTTTGCTATAAGGTTATTTATTTAAAATATTAAATGATGAAATTCATAGAGAAATCTGGCATTTTTTAATCTGACAATAAATATGGCTGACGCTATTTTAAAGATACTAAATGATAGATACTACTAACATCAATAAAATACTAATAATCATCATTGTCACTCCTATTTACGTTCATTCAGATGGGACATAGGGACTTAGATATAAGGCCTTAATTAATTCATCACGCGGGCCAATTTTTCAAGCGCACATAATTTTTTCGAGAAGAAAAATCCGGAGGTGCTCAGCTTGGCTTCAACCACGTCCTTCATGAGCATGTTAATGTTAACAATAATAGTGATTTACCTTCTCGCATTAAACACTTGCGGCACCAGACAGCAGTCCGCCAGCGTGATGTCGTCGCCCACGCAGTACTTGCCCGCGCAGCCCGACAGCAGCTTCTCCGTGGCTCTGAACCCGCGCGTGATCCAGTGCTGCGCCCACTCCTTCTTCTTCTCCTCGCCCACGTGGATCAGCACTATCAGGTTCTGGAGCGGCTGGATGCCGGAGGCTATCACCTGAAATTGGAAGAATAATTTAAACGAGTAGGTAATATTTAACTTTCAAAGTTTTTGTGAGTTATACTATACATTTTAAAACAACGGAATTACTCACTTATTTACACAGGAGTTAAACAACGTAAATATCGACGTCTCGACCACAAAAAGAGCAGTCTTTTTCAGGAGGAGTGAGAGTACCACCATGCTACGTCTCCTCTCAGCTGGTAACTTCAACTCCTGTGTAAATTCGTGAGTAATTCTTGTTGTTATAAAATGAAGAGTAGATAATGTATGTTGTACCCAGATTTCGATTCGAAGATCCTATTATCTTACTACTACAATGTAAAACGACGAAGTAGACGAATGGCAACATGGAACACCTTGTCGAATTGCGATTTTAAGGCGTAAACGTTCTAAATCCCTGAATAACTTAAAACTAAATAGCTTTAGTTATAACATTGATCATAGGAAATGTAAGTCCAAAGCAACCCACATGCTTTGGATTTCGGCTCCGCGATAAAAATTGGTTCAATCTAGAGATATTTGTTCCAGATGTTCTGTTTATTAAGTTTATCAAATATCCAGCCTGTAGGTATACCTGTGAGATATTTCTGTGTGAAATTGCCTAGCAATACTTGAGATGATTTTATTTTTACAAATTTCGAGTAGGTACCTATTGAGATAAATTTACGTGTCATTATTATTTTTAAACCTTGGATATAATCAAAGTTTAAAACATGTACAGTGAGCTGTATAGATAAGGCTGCTATTAAAAAACTTGTCTTATTATCTCTAAGAAATAATCATGACATGAAACAATATGGCTACAGCTAAAATACTTGTTTTTATCAACATAATAAAAATAATCATGACATGTGCGACAACACAACCAAATTACCTTAAAAAAACTTATGTAGTAGATTATCCTATGTAAGATAATAATAGTATGTATTATAGGTATACCCTTAAATTAATAATTATGTATTAGATAATATGTAATAATTATGTATTAGATACTCTGTAAGATAATAATACATATACTTAGATAATAATATGAATGGACATTTTATTATTGAAAACTGTCTAATCATGCTTCTATGATTGGACTGTTTTCATTATGCTGATATCCACTTATAACTGTCATGCTCATCATTTTTATTATAGGCCAACTAGCTTTCTGCTTCACGGCTTCGCCCGCGTTATAATATTTTCCCGCTATAATAAATCCTATTTCAATGTCATTCACCTGGTTCTAAGTAAATCTCTCTACCGATTTTTCAGCTATTCTCGAGATTTAACGAGACTAACAAACAACAATTCCTAATTATATAAGAAAAAATAATTCTTACCTCACAAACTTCGCGCACTTTTGCCCTCTTAAAGCAGTCATCCGGCATCAATGGCCTTTGTGGTCTCGTTTCTTCCAAGTAATGCATAATGTTAAGAGATTCCACTAAAGTCTGCCCATCTGCAAGATTATTTTAATTTTACTGTAAAAACTGTTGTGGTTTGAAAAATACATATTGGGATAAATGGGAAATCAGGAGTGAAGGATAGGTCCTTAAGATGTTCTGGAATGAAAATTTTGAACAAATTCCACGTAAAAAGGTTGTGGATGTGCAAGTCATTTGATTGTTCTGATTTTTTCGCGAATGCTACCCCTGCCCATCCAAGCTGGATTCGACGAGTGATCTGTGACCTGTCTCTGTCATAATAATAGGCAAAATATCTGCCGTTTTAGTTTCTAATTAAATCAGATAAATAGATATAACCTTGGTCCTAGAGTGGGAGTTGAACCCACGCCACCCAGTTTAGCCCTGGTTGCGCTAACCACTAAGCTATCGAGGAGTTAAATAAATGCAAACCTATAGTTAAAGACGGCACTTGCTCCATGGGATTGACTTCCCGGTACTCATTGCAATGCTGCTCCCCGCCGCCCTTGATGAGACTCACAGCTTTTATGTCGTACGGTATCTCCTTGAGGTTCAGCGCTATCCTCACTCGCCAGGCACAAGAACTGCGCCAGTAGGAGTATAGCACTGGCTGAAATTACATTTTAAAAGAATAGATTTTTAATACATCACACAAATAACATAAAAATCACAAATTCAATTAAAATTAAGTATGTTGCTGCAATAGGGTCATATGGTATGTTCTGCTGTGGCATTGACCACATTCATATGATTTTTCTATGATAATAAGTAGCCAAATTCACAGTACTTAAAAAATGTAAATTGATGAAGTAGTTTTCTTATTAAAATTTAACTTAACCAATTTTTCATATTATTGTCTGATACTCATGCAACTTTTTGTTGGTTTAAGATGAAGTAATTTCAATAAACATTTATATTATAAAAAATTATATGTTGGTTTTATAAAAAAATATAGTTTGGTGGGTAATGGACTATTATTTGAAAACACATGATTAATAATGTGGCAAATGTGGTAACAATTTATTAGGCATTTTGAAATATTTTATGGAACACAAAATACAAACCACAATTACCATATATATAGAATAAAAATCAACTTTATTTTATTTTTTACCTTTGACTCAATATTTTCACCCATTATTATGAACGAACACAATATTCTTAGCAAAAGACTTCTTTAAATGCCAAAGGCTGACTGAGAAGCAAAACTACTTCTTGATCTACAAAATCTACATACTGGGCTTTTAAACTTGAAGAGCCGGTTTATATACAGAATAGATAAACATTATTATCGATAACATAACATAATCAGCACAACAACAATCCTGTTTTAGACTTACCTTAGCCATCGTAGGGGTATGACCGTTATACTTCGGATAGTAAGCAATTTTGGCGGCGTACGTTTTGCTTTTTTAATGAAATAAAACCTAGTTTTATCGAGTTATTCAATAAAAAATTACCCAAAGCTACAAAGTGGAACCGAAAATTCAATACTTATTTTACAGTGCTGCCAACAACATCATTCACCACCCTTCAATAACGGAATAGTCTGACATAGACACACTCAATATAAAAAAAATTTAGCCATAAGATGGCTAAAGTAATTTTATAGTAGCTGCAACTGTTGATATTTTGCGATACTTTGTACCTTAACGACTTCCAACCCAAAAAAAAGAAAAATTTGGTAAATAACACTGGCAAATAATAAGTGATACATAATTTGGCAACTAAAATTTGCAATAAAATGTTGTAAAAGTAATTGGAGGAAACACCAAATTTACTTACTGCTACTGTCAGGTGTCAAGTCAATATACTTCAGTTCAGTATGTATAGTTGTCATGTCACTGCCATTTTCATGCTGTTTTAGGTTATTTTATTGTTTCTTTTTATTTTTGCGAGTATTTTGAGTTGATTATTTGTCGAGTTGTAGGTATTTTAAGAATACCAAAGCAAATATAAAATAAATTAGTCAATACGTGATATCGAAAACCGTCACCTTGTTAAGTTTGTTATTTTTTACCACTATGGGGAAAAACAAAAAAGGGCCTAAGGCCAATGTTTTCAAAGTAGCGGGTGCCAAGAGTCTTAAGAAAACTAAAGCAAAAGCTGTAAACCTTGGCCTTAAAAATGTATGTATTTCTTTCAAGTTTTGTAGGTTTAAAGTAAAAAAAATATAACCACATTTATAATGAGTCATAAACTGAAAACAAGGGCCTGGTTTCACCGGTTACAGATAAAGTATCAGATAGTTATCTGATAGATATCGCATCCATAATTTGTAGTTGATCTGGCAGATAAGTTACCACTAATAATGATAATCTATCTGGTACTTTCTCATTTGTTAGCATAAAACAACCAAATTGCCATTTATTTATTTCGTACTTTGTAAACCACTATTTTGTGAATAAACATTTTATTATTTATTTATAACAAAAATATAATTCTTGAAAAGTTGTTCAAGAACAAATACATAATGTCTTTTTAGTAGGTACCTACTAATGTTGAAAGAGAACAAAGATTTTCAGCAGACTAAAGAACTTATACTTATATACTTGTTACAGATAAAACAAAAGGTATTGGAAATAGACAAAGAGTTTATTGAAATCAGTAAAATGCCTAAGGCAACCCCATCAAAACCACCTGCAGCAAAAGCCAAGCCCAAAAAGAAATCTGTTCCTGTATCAAAAGAAGAAATTGCAAAAACAACAGAACAAATTGTTAAAATGGACTTATAAGGAAACTATTTGTTAGAGTTAAGTCTAATCAATATATATATTTAAAGTTACATTAGGTTTTTTTGTGCTGCATTCCTTGATCAAATAGCTAAAAAATATTATTACATACTTAATTAAATTATCATATTTAAGCAAGGCCTACCACATCATAACCCTGTAAACCACTAATAATCCTGCTGAGTTAGGAATAATTACTGATTAAGAAAACTTGATAAATTGATTGGGGTACCCTAATAATTATTAATAGCTTGGTTTTTTAAATGACTGGAATAAATGGAGGGAGGTCTTTGTCCAACAATAGGATGGTACTGGATTACAGTAACAGTAATAAAAGTTAGGTACTTTTTGTTTAGAAATAATTGATTTAAAAATAATAATTATTGGAATCTGTGTTGTGATTAAATAATTTCATATTTCAAGTAGAAACTAAAAAAAAAAACAAGTTATAACAGAAACATTCATCTTTTATTGTTAAACTTTAACAAAAATAACATTATCAAACACTTACGCTAAAACAGTTTAGTATAGACTAGTTTAAATGAATGACTTGTGGTAATTCAACATTTCATTTATCAGCTTTCACTTGACGTAATTTAATTACGCTAAAGAAAGACATGTGATATGGATAACCACTTGGAAGCTAATACACTGTTCTTGCTTACCTATAGAAATGCACATGAACAATATCTAGCTGATGACAAGAAAATGCATGATTCGAATTGTCCAGCCCGCAACCAGCAAACATGGTTTCGACATTATAAAATTGCTTATCAATATTTTGGTGTTTATGTCCAGCACGCTTTGTACAAAAATATGTCTCTGTTGTTTGTGAGTTTATTCCTCATCAGTTAGATCTGGTTCTGCTTTCTCGTCTTCGCTGACTTCTGCAGGGTCTTCCTCAGCGACTTCAGGGTCTGCAGGAGCTTCATCTGCTTCAGGTGTCAGTGGTTCCTCAACGATGGGCTCATCCTCATCAGCGGGGGTTTCACTGAAAAATAATTTGCCTTTTAGATATATGAGTTCGATTTTACTTTAAGAATTATCGTGGTTTAACGATTAAATTTTTCCAGTGTACCATGAAGGTATAAGGTTCGTGGACTTCCGATTTATTATTATTTATACGTAAATGGATAGATTTCTTACATTTTTATTATTTCATATTTATATATTAAAATCTAGAGCATCGTCTTTCTCGTTATTAGTAATTATTATTCGTATTTTAGTTTAGCTTTGATATTAATTAGATCCTTGTGTAAATAAATGTATTTCTCACCTGGCTTCAACTTCAGGAACCTCGGCGGTGGAACCACTGTGTGAAAGCTCCTCAAGGCGGGCGGCGGCGAGTTCTGATTCTTGTCTTGCAATCTCTGCTAATTCAGCAGCCTAGAATAGCATAGTTTTTTTTATAAGTTGTTGTACTAATAACAGAGTACCTAACGTTTTGAATGGCATATGGAATTTTCCTCAATTGTCGACTACTATTTCTGAAAGAGGTTTTTAGCTAACCATATTAGTTACCTATTTATTTCTCACCTGTCTTGCAAGTTCCTGTTCTTTATCTTCTTCTGCTTCTTTTTCGAGTTCCTCCAATTTTGCGAGTTCCTCTTGCCTTCTTTGCTCCGCCTCCCTCTCTTCTTCTAACGCAGCTTCTTCCGCTGCCAACCTGGCTTCCTCTGCCAATTTAGCTTCTTCGGCTATTCTTGCCTCTTCTGCTAACCTTGCTTCCTCAGCCAATTTAGCTTCTTCAGCTAACCTTGCCTCTTCGGCCAACTTAGCTTCTTCGGCTAATCTTGCTTCCTCAGCTATTTTGGCTTCTTCTGCCAACCTCTCTTCTTCAGCTAAGCGCGCTTCCTCAGCAAGGCGTGCCTCTTCAGCGATACGGGCATCTTCTTCGGCTTGTCTCGCTTCTTCTTCAGCTTGACGCTTAGCGGCTTCAGCGGCGCGAGCCTCTTCATCTGCCTTCTTTCTCTCTGCTGATTCACGTTCAGCCTAAAACAACAATTATATTAGTTAGTTAGTACCATTTATCTACAAAGTCTTGTAACATGACGTGTAAACTAAAAACATAATCAGAAATTACCTGTGCCTTACGTTCAGCCTCCCTCTTAGCCTCTTCTTTCAGAGCTCTGAAATAATTATCATCAATTAGTATCGAAAAACGTGTTTAAGTAAGGTTATCTTTGGAAAATGTTCTCACTTTTCTTCAGCAGCGCGAGCTTCTTCCTGTCTTTTCCTTTTGATCTCGGCCAAGTCGACCGAGGGAGTCATGACCGGCTCCACCGTGGAGGCCCTGAAGCGTGCGGCGCGCTCGGCTTTGGCTGCCTTCAGCTCCTCCGAAGGATCCTCCATCATCTGAGGCGCCTGGAACTTGCGGCTCGGCCTCCAAGGGAGCAGTTTCACTGCACCGAGGCCAATGTTATGTGCGTTCTTACAAAAGCCATCGGTGAAATGATTAGCTCCCTTGGCATACTAGACATTTCACAGATCAAGACATTACAGCAAGCGAGGCAGCACTGAACATGATGTCACTGCTGTTACTCTGCGTCAAGCAAAGCTTGCGTATGGAGTCGCTATGGTGTCGGATACGTAATCATTTGGAGTGCTGCTTGCTTCATGCTGTGATGCGAATGGATATGAAATGTATCTTAAGGGCATCCCATCCTCTCCTAGTTTCGATGGTGTATGAGCAAGACGTAGGTATGAATCTCCAACATTTTTTGTATCATAACATTGTCTTATGTCTATAACGGAGTAAAATAAGGGTATGGTATTTCTTATGGTAATTTATAATAAGTTTATGTCGTCTGGTAATTTATTATCCTTTATTTATGATGAGTAAGTTGTGTTAAGTTAATTGTTGGTTTAGTATAAAGCAAAGCATTACTGAAGCCTAGAAAAGCGTGAAGACAGGAACATGAAACATGCAAACCATTAAAACAAGTACAGATTTAAGTAAAAATGTTTATTGTTAAAATAAATCAGTCGAGCTTAGTGAAAACGAGACGTCTCGGTCACCGATAAAATAAATTCAGTGTAAATACACCGTTATATCACAACGATGACTAGAAAAATAAATTAAATTATTTCGTTCGTTGCAACTCGTAATAATAAAAATATAGCAAAAATAGTTATCTGTATAGTGCTTAGAGTTACTAATGTGATCTCATTGTTAGTGGAGGCCTAACTCGTTATACCGAGATCATGGGAACCCGGGGGTGGGGGCGGGGGACTACGCGCACTGCGCCGCCGACGGCTGTTGCGGCGCGCCTTTCGCTGCAAGAGACACCACACACAGTGTTAGACACCAACTTTATTCTCCAGTTTAATATCATTTTAAACGCCATCGGCGCCATACAAATTTTATTTAACAACTCTTTAGATGAAGCGAAGGAAAGACGGCTTTAGATGCGATGCGAGTGAGGCGCGGTACCTGTGACGTTCTCGACGGCTAGCCCGGCGGCCGCGAGTCTGTTCTTGGCGTAGAACGAGAGGAGGTTCACGTCGTCCCTGATGCTGAGTTCCTTGTAAAGAGGCCTGCGGTTGGAGAAGGCCTTTTTACCGGAGTAGTGCACGCAAGCGAGGTTGCCGCGTCCTGGCGAGAACATCGCACTGTTACCACGGGGGTCACACTGGAACTTAACTGTTAGTACTGGCACAAAAAGGGTTTTCGCGGGCGCTACTATATCATCACAAGGATATCGGATATGTATCAAACGTTTATTAAATGTGTGCCTAGCTGTACCTACTGTGCGGTTGTTGACATACTTACCGGTGAACTTCTTGATCGCTGCTGCGTTGTTGATATTTCCGACAACATTGCGGTTTAATGGGAACAGCAACTTGTCAATGTACGCGTCGTTGGAAAAACGGTACGGAATCGGCTCGCCGTAAGAGTATCTGTCAAAGTAAATAAAGCTGTAAAGATCTGATCTCCAAAATTAATTTTTAATTACTGTCGTATCGTAAATAACCGTGAAAATATGCATGTCGTAAACCATTTTATTGGTGTACAAAAGTACAAAACACTGGCTGGTTGGCATTTAACGGATCTATAATTATATCGGTGATCAGTTCAGCTTGTGCGATACGTCACACGTGAAACGCGCGTGAACAGGATTTGGCTGTGAAATATAAACCCACGCCTACAAACTTTCTTCTGAAATCCGTATTTTTTGCGGATTCTATCATATTACTAATTTGGCTTCGGTAGCGTGGGTATCAACATCAACATTGCCAATTGACGAACGTGGGGCTTCAATGTCAGTGCCAAAGCGTCGTCCGATAGGCACATCAATGAACGGGTTATTTCGGTAACGTTACTTCAGGCCAAGAAAAACCACTAATCAACAGCGACAGGTTAAACGAGGTCTTAAACCGACCCTGAATTCAAGGGTTTTCAGCAGTGTCAACAGTGTGGGATGTTTATTTTTTAAATGGACGTGGAGAATGAACTCAAATAGTGTTAGTACTCCAAGGTTTGCTGTGCGTGCCAACAACGCGCCACGCCGTTGAAATAAATATTATTGTGATTGTAATGGGATATCCTAGATCGGAACTTACGAGTATATGGCGTCGAGCGGGGCGTATGTCTTGGCACGGGGCACGACTGAGCGCGCGCGGGTCAGAAGCGCAGCGGTGTCGGCGCGGATGCGACGGCTTTCATCTTCAAAAGCCTGGAAAATCAAAACGATACCATCATCTTTCAATCCTAACATTTCTTTAACAAAAGAAATCCTTATTCTAATTGTTGGATGTTTTATGATTAAAGACTCTTTGCTGTGATTTCTGATTGATTTAGATAGAAAAGCAAACATTAGGTAGTATGAGAATTTATTACTAGTCATTGCTGCCCAGTTATTAATAATTAGCTACTAAGTTCCAACAGTTCCAAGAATGGTCGCGATGAGAATTTGTTACTAGTCATTGCTGCCCAGTTATTAATAATTAGCTATTAAGTCCAAGAATGGTCGCGGTCCTTCGGCGTTTAACTGGACAGATCGTATCAGAATATACCTACCTACTTATCAAGATGGTAGGCGTAACTCACCTTAGTAGACTCGGATCGGCTAAAGTCGTCGACAGCTGAGATGAACACCTGAGGGCGATGCTTGTACTGGATGCGGTCCAGCTCTCGAAGCACCACCGACGGGCGCACGCGGACCCTCACGATGTGGTGGGGCACCTCAGGGTACGTGGTGAGTCGAGTGATGGTGCGAGGAGTCGGTCGGTAGATCAGTTCAGCCTGGAAATGCCCGCAACTTAGATCCTTGATCAACGATTGGGATATATACAGCAACTACAGAGCTGGATGATATCTGAAGCATACATTTACAGCAGAATTGAAAAATAATTTATAAGTTGCGAATCATGTTCTTCGATAACTGTAAAGGTCGTGGAAGCTTTTCATGTTTACAAAAATCAAAAACTCCCTACAGTCTTAAATGAGCTCTAATTGTTGGATGTTTTATGGTTTATTTTTTAAAGTTTATTTCAAGATTTACGTCAAACAAACATGATTAATGTTATAAACAGTGAAAAAGAGCAGTCATGAAATGTAACTATCATGATGGCAAGGTTAGTGCAACGCAAACAAATACGATTAGTAGAAATAGAAAACACGCAATGCTGCCAGATTTTTAAAATTCTGGTAAACAAAAATGCCATGCTGAAATTCTATGTAACTAGTTTTATGAAACTTACGTTCGTAATGTCGATGTGATTTTTGAATAAAAGTGAATGGAAAAAATGTGTGCAGTAAGGTATCTACTTAAATTCTTTGGTCTTAAGTCGTATAACAAGCTAGCCTACGGAATGTTTCCTATAGAAAATAATTAGGTAGGTACGTATGTTATAACTTTGTAAGTTAGGTAAGTACTAATGATTACTTATCAATATAAAGTCTTCTTAATCTTAACTGTTGGAATATTCCATTCCTTTGCTAATTTTATGGATACTAGGTACTTAAACTTCAGTAGGTATGTTGTTTTGTTTATGAAATGCCAAAATCATAGGTTATTTCGGGCGGGACCTTTCTGCGTCTCAATGGTAGAGTGAATCATCAGTGTGTGGTTCAAAATTAGAATGTTACAGTGCGCAGGCGCAAACGCCTGGAGACGCGATACGATATCTTGGATGTTTTATTTTGCTTTCCGATTTGTATTGGGTTTATTATTATCCACACATCCTATGATGCATCATTTAGTTTGATCTTTAGTGGCATTACGAGGAAGACTAATTTTAGGGCCAGTTCGTTCTACCAAATCGAGCTCAAAACCGCATCAAAATCCATTGCGTAGTTTTAAAGATTATTATTATCCACACATCCTATGATGCATCATTTAGTTTGATCTTTAGTGGCATTACGAGGAAGACTAATTTTAGGGCCAGTTCGTTCTACCAAATCGAGCTCAAAACCGCATCAAAATCCATTGCGTACTGTACGTAGTTTTAAAGATTTAACCTACTTTTTTTACAAAGCGACTTTTGACTTTGTCTCGTAGTTTTGATTTTTTTCCTTTTGTTAATATAGCTAGGCGAAATCATAACAGTTCAAACTCCAGTTTGAATTTCCATTATAATGTTGGGCGAGAAACTGTTTACGTGGCCTTCGTATTCTTGCCAAAAATCCCTTCCCATCCGACTCTCGGCTGTTTCCTTTAGCTCTAACTATATCCGGTGGGTGGGTACCTAAATATTTATGAGATTTTGTAGTTTTAATTTGCAATTTACCTATTTATTATAAACTAGCGGCCCGCCCCGGCTCCGCACGGGTACATACATACACACATACACTCTTTTTTTGCATCGGGTTTAAATAAAAAGTTAAATTACCTATATAGGCCGGGATCCGTAGTACATGGAAATCAAGTGATTACTAACAAGCTAATTTTTGGTGAGTAGCTTCGTTTCGATGAGACGTCCAAAGATATCCTATACCCAACTCTCGATTGTGGTAGCTAACAGAGATATCAAGGATTAAAAAATTCAAGGATGTAAAACCGGGATAACGGACCACGAAATTTGTCGGACAATAATGTCCCTTAGATTTTATAAATATGAATTAAGTATACAACAAAAAATCAGCTGGTTAGTAATCATAGTAATCATTTAAATTGACCTCGTTTTCGACACATTTTGGAAATGGCGGACTCTTTGATCAAACCATAGGTTTTGTAGGACAAACATGTTTTTATATAATTTAGATAATTATCTTGAGATATAACATATTGTCCTACAAATTTCATGGTCCGTTATCCCGGTTTTACATCCTTGAATTTTTTAATCCTTGATATCTCTGTTAGCTACCACAATCGAGAGTTGGGTATAGGATATCTTTGGACGTCTCATCGAAACGAAGCTACTCACCAAAAATTAGCTTGTTAGTAATCACTTGATTCCCATGTACTACGGATCCCTGACTAATAGGTATAGGAAGTTTGAATTTTTTTATTATGAATTTTTTTTATTCATATTTTTTATTAATGTTTTTTTGTATTTTTTTATTTTATTTACACTTTATTTTATTACATTGACTCCCTCCCCGTACCCCCAGTGACGCTTACATGGAGCATAGATCGCATGCTGTCTAGCTGAGCGCGGTGAGCGACAACCTCGCGGCTTTTTTCTAATACTTGCATTTTTAAACTCGTGATATCTTCCGAATGAAATGTCCGAATTGAATAATTCAAAAAGTTATGAAAAGGTATTAAAGCCGTCTTGAATATAAGGTAATTTATTTAACAAACAAACAAACAAATCTTTCCTCTTTATAATATTATATAGTATAGATCAGCTCCCCGCTAGTAGCTTTATCGGCTTTGTACATTTAGCGTAAAAGATTTAGCTTAAAACTTAGTAGGTACTTAAATCTTTGTCCTAACTTAGGTAGGTACCTACTCGTAGCTTTATTTTGAAATAAATCTATACTAATATTATAAAGAGGAAAGATTTGTTTGTTTGTTTGTTTGTTTGTTTGTTTGTTTGTTTGTAACGAATAGGCTCCGAAACTACTGGACCGATTTCAAAAATTCTTTCACCTTTGGAAAGCTACATTATCCCCGAGTAACATAGGCTACATTATATTTTAAAAAAATTAGGGATCCTTACTAAAACTCCAATAATGTAACATAAGGTGTAAAAAAATGACCTGAAAAATGCCTTACGTCGCGTGCGCTGCGAAAACTATTGATGATAGAACAAAATCATGTACTACGACTTTGCAGAACTCATCATTATCTACAAAAAATGTCGCGACAGCATATATCTAAATATTATAGTTATGTCACAGTAAGCAGTTTTTTATTCTAAAATATTAATTTAATTATGCCGCCTCTTGAAAGGGTCTTCATTTGTACCTTGGTATTAATCCTTATCAAAATAAATTACTTTATATTCAAGACGGCTTTAATACCTTTTTATAACTTTTTGAATTATTCAATTCGGACATTTCATTCGGAAGATATCACGAGTTTAAAAATGCAAGTATTAGAAAAAGTCGCGAGGTTGTCGCTCACCGCGCTCAGCTAGCCAGCATGCGATGTAGACTCCATGTAAGCGTCACTGCACTGGGGTAGGGGGGGGAGTCAATGTAATGTAATATAATATGTTAATTCCTAATCCTAACATAAGCTACTTTTTACCGCGGAAAAATACATACTTCGGCGGAAAAATATATGCTTACGCGGAAAAAATCGATTTAGATAAAATTTAGTATGCAGAAGATAGTTGCAAATAAAAGTAGGTATATAGCGAGAGACTTTTCACCGCGGAAAATACATGCTTCCACGGGAAAATATATGCTTACGTGGGAAAATTCGATTTCGATGAAATTTAGTAGGTAGGTATGTAGATAGTTGCAAATAAAAGTATATGGCGAGAGACTTTTTACCGCGTAAAAATTAAATGCTTCCGCGGGAAAATATATGCTTACGCAGGATAATTCGATTTGGGTGAAATTTAGTATGGATATAGTTGCAAATAAAAGTATAGGGCGAGACGAAGTTCGCGGGGGCTGCTAGTTTTGAAATATTTTGTAAGTACTGAAAGATTAGAAAATAAGGAAAGTATTAGAATGGTAGAATTTAAGTATTTGTTATTACATACAGAATATAACATTACAGTAATAATAATACCAGCATAAATCCAAATTTGGAGGTCCAAATTTGGATTTATGCTGAGATTCAGATGCCTCAGTTAGAGTCAAATAAATTATTATTATTCTAAGACACAAATTTATAAAGATACAAATCAATATAAGTATCATTTTGATATCTAGTACTCCTCGTAATTTAAATGATTCTGAAATCCTGTTCGTAATTTAGATGATAGGTAAATGTTCGGCTTCTAAATACCTACCTAACTGATTTAATTTGCGTGGTTGGCGTCTCGTTAACTTACATTTAAAATTACTGAACCTCATGTAAATTCGTTTGCATTCCTGGTTTCGTGCAGTTTTGCAATTTCTATTTCTATAATTTTATTAAAATATATGAAAACTGGCTGATTATAAAAACTAATTCCGAACTTTGTCCAAGAACGAGGTACCTAAGTAGAGTATCTATTCCACCACACTTTGCCGAAATTCATGGACTTATAACAAACAGTTCTTGAAAACTTATAGTTTGTTATGGTTATAGCGCATTGGTATTATTATTACTGTAATATTATATTCTGTATGTAATTACAAATACCGACCAAGTACCTACTTAAATTCTACCATTCTAATACTTTCCTTGTTCTCTAATCTTTCAGTTGCTTCAACTTATTTGTTTTCAATTTATGATTAGGGGTCAAATAATTAATAAAATAGAATCATACAGGCACATTATTTTGTCTGATAGTGTCCGTGTGTGTGTGTAGTGTAAGCCCTTATCTATGATAGGATTGTACAAACAAAACATTTATACCTTACCTACGTATAAAACTTTCAAATGAATGCTTTGCGCAATTCATTTCGTACTACGAGTAGGTACCTACCTATCTATGTAGTTCAATAATCACAATCAAGACAATATTTTCTGAGCTCTACTATTATCGTTACTTCGCATTTCTTCACCAGACGAATTTTTCCTCAAGGCTCGCCGTTTGTTTTATATCTCGTAGGAATTTGTTTTTAGATCTTGTTCATTGTAGTAAACTTGGCTAGTGTCCAGGGGTTTGTTTGCTATTAGCGGTTTATCGTTAGTAGTCGGACATTTAATTTCATAACTTTCATTTTCATCTGCTTATCATTAACAAATTTAATGCCTGTCGGGCTGAAGCATCGGCACACTGTTCCGTAGATACGAGCGTGTATCATGGGCACAGTGTTAACTGTCTACGCATAGATGCCAAACTATTATCAGTAACAAGGTAGGTTACCTATACCTAACTAACTATCAATAGGTACTATCGAAGTACCTAGAATTAGATTACCAATTCGATTAATTTCCCTACATTTTATTATTAAACTTTGAGAGAAAATATGTACAGTCAGCCTGATTGACTTAAATTCTAATGAGAGGAAAATATAAGATAATTCCGAGTTCGGATGTATAAATATTTGTGATGCTGATGATTGTGCATTCATGGTGCGTGTTGCGTATCTCAGCCATAGCTTCTATGTTTAATATACAGTATGTTTATGTGTTTGAAACTCACCTGTGCTAGTTTAGGTATATACGTCACGTAGGGTATGTCGTAGTAATACGGTAGCAATGGTGAAAAGTAGTAGGACGACGTCAGTGGCTGTGGTATTGGGAGAAAATTGTCTTAGTCTAAATTCTTAGTCCTTGCTTTTTCCTATTTTGTTTTATTAATAATAACACCTACCAACGTGTTTTTTATAATTTTTATACCTACCTAGTACTACCTAACTTTGACTTTGTAAGATTTGTCGATGTTATTTTAAAATTTACATGACCACAGCTTTTTGTGGAATAGATCATTAAATTACAGATCATGTACCTATTACTTATTATTAGGGGTAACTCCGGTCTCAGTCTACTTTGGAAACAAAAACACAATAGGAAAGAATTTATAAAGTAAAAACAAAAATAAACAAATAAAGAAAGGTATTGTTAGCGACTCGATGCTCATCATCGTCGTTCAGAGGTTTCGTTTAAACAAACAAGAAGGATATTAAAAAATGCAAGCTTTATTAAAAATTTCAGTCGAAATAAACATTTAAATTATAATTTAACCCTAATCACAGTAAGAATAAATTAAGATCTTCGTCCGCTTACCACATGGAAGCGGCGAGATCGCGCAATTAGCGGAGGGGAGTACTAGGGGATGAAGCGGGGGTTAGGAGCGCGGGGGTGCGGGGAGGGAGGGGCCGGGCCGGGCTACACGCGGTACGAGTAGTGGCGGTAACTGTTGCCGTAGGGCAGGCGGCCGCTGCTGGTGCTGGAGTAGGAGTAGCCCCCGGGGCCGCCCAGGTTGGACGAGCGCTCGCTGGTGTAGGAGTAGCCGCCCGGGCCGCTGCCGGTGCGCCGCTCCACGCTGCTGCTGTAGGAGCTGCGCTGCGGCACGCCCGCGCCCGTGTCGCGCGACGACGTGCTCGTGTACGAGTACGAGTACTGCTCGTCCGCGCGCCGCGTCGGCTCGCGGTCCACCACCACGTAGTGCCGCGGCGTCTGCAACAACCGCGCCGTCAGCGACCGTGCGCCGCCACCCCGCCGCCCTCGCACCCGCCCCGACAACAGACCAGCGAAAGCGACACACGAAAGAACAACGACCGTCTCAGTAGGACGCGTAGTTGGAGTAGAAGACGCGGCGGTGCGGCGCGCGCTGCGACAGGCCGTGCGCCGCCGCCAGCGCCACGTCCATGTGGTCGCGCGGCGTGCCCAGCGGGTCGGCCTCGAAGGCGCGCTCGCGCTGCCCCACGGCGCTGAGCACGCGCGCGCGGGTCTGCTCGCGCGGAGACACGTAAGGCGCGAGCGGTCTCAGCTTATACTCGGGCGCGGGCGCGATGTTCTGGCGCACGACGGGTTCCAGCACGCTGGGCCGCTGGCCGGGCCGCGAGCGCCGTCCGAACGCCGTCACCGGCTCCGGCACGAGGCTCGGCCGCGGCACGAACGGCACCTTCTCCCAGTCGCCGGCCGACACTCGCTGCAAGCGGAGAATCGCCGTTAGTGGCGGGCGCGACTCCAGCCGCGGCTATATTTGGCGCGCCCGGCGGCTCCGCTTTCCGGCTGTCGGCGCCGGCTGACCCACTTGTGGACGGCACGCCCTACCGAACCCTACGAACCCTAACACCTTATGAAAGCAATGAATGTTTATACGCAAGCGAGACGAGTATAGGTACAAGTGGAGGAACTTGTGAAGACAGCGATGGCCGCGCGCATCGGTAGAGGGTACGAGCGAGAGACGCCGCCGAGTGGGCGGTTAAGTCGGATCATTCGGAGGACACGAGACGAAGGTCGAGCTGGTGCGAGGGCCCGGCCCGGGGAGGGTGCGGTGCGCGAGGTTAGGTGTTAGGTCACTGCGACTCACCGTGACGCTGGAGTACGTGGAGCTGGGCCTGTACGGGCGACGCGTCGTATAGAAATCACTTTCGTACACCATGGCTGCTGATTTATGATCGATCGACTGAAACTCGCGGCGGTCTGCTCTCGACTGACGGGAGCGCGCGCGCACAGCCGCGACGCCGAAACTTACCTAAATTTAGAACACTGTCATTGCAATTTTCACGTCATTCCTGTTGCCGCGGCTCACTCGAATTTTACGGAGAATTATAACATGTTGATATCGGAGCAAGTGGGTTAAGGATATCAAAGGTACCAACAGCGGAATGCTGACGAGAGATGTGTTAAGAGTTAATCCCAAAATAAATATTTAAGTAACCATAATGCGCCTTGTTTATAATACCATCAATCCAATGAATCACTGGATAGAAACGTCTGGATGACATGGGCACCCACGCAGACAACCCTCAACCATCATGTCATGTGTACCTAGGTCGCATTAACATAGCTTGAACAATTGTGTGGACTGTGGGAGTATAATGTTATTCATCTTCTTGCACTTCTATTAATACATAGTCATAGCAAGCATTTGTTTGCGTCTGAAAAATAATTTTATTGTTGACTCATGGATTAAATAAAAGGTCTCAGCTACATAGTGTTTGTAAAGAGGATAAGTACCTACAAAGCACAATAAGCACGTAATTTTTTTACAATAATAAGAAATTTAGTTACTTAGAAGATATGGAATTCATCCACGGCCTATTAGACAAATTTTCACTCGTGATCCTGTCTCTCGCCTGATCTACATAAATGACAAGGGTATATACCTATTCCTATAATTATACCCTTGTCATTTATATAGATCAGGCGTATATTTATGTAGACCCCTTATTTATGTTCCAGGGTTACAGGGACTGACTTCTTGACGAGAGAATAGTCCTTTACACCGCGCTGGCCGAGCGCGGGTTAGTAAATTATGTCACATGACCCTACAAATTTTCAAAGTACTTTCCTTACGATGTTGGCTTTCTCAAAGTTTTTTGAGCTGACAGCATAAATCAATTTTTGACACTAATTTGCTTTGAAAGGTAGCTATAGTAGGTACCTAGGCATTTCATTCTCAGCTGCATGGAAACATTCCAAAAACAAAATTAATTTGTTGCCTAGGTACCCAGGAGCTATGGAGGAACTATGATCTGCACTGACGACTCGCTGTGGAGTGTATTGTGCCAATGCACATGCTGCTGGTTGGGGGGCTGGTTAGGGCCGAGTGAGGGAGGGGGACAATTCCCCCTCCCTCACTCGGCCCTAACCAGCCCAACTCCTGGATGTAGCCTACTTCAATATAAAATCTAAGAGAGAAACATCGTTAACGGAGAAAGAGCAAGACCTAGAGATAAGACAGCATACCCATCTTATCTTCTGCCTTCTGGATACCGTTTCGTCCAGTAATCCAACAATAATAATAGTAGTAACTAATCTAAGTAGTCTGTATATCATATTCATAGAAATGATTAGCCTAAAGTGATTATTGGGATTGATAGAAACTTAGATGTATTATAATAATACAACAATAATGAAAAAATAATAGTCTTAACTATTTATTCATTCTTATAAAATGAAGTTTTAATTAAGAATTTACAATATATTTTCGAATGTGTGCGTGGAATAAATCACAGACGTGGACCGATCGGTCGACACAAATAATTTGGACCCACAAAATAAACATAATACAGATTAAATACTTCCCTCATTTTTAACGGCGAAATTAAACACCTGTCGTCCCAGACCCACTGCTTTATTGACTGACCAGTGTATCCATACAATAAATCATAACAATTCAAGTCAAACAAAACAATATGTGCCGAACTTAATATAAATACGTTAAAACGGTCTGGCGCGTCTTCGTCGTGAGAGTCTTGGAACATAGCTCAGTCGGCCAGCGCAGGGCGCCAATAAATATCCACGTATGTACACGAGGCCACTCGCGACACCACCCTATATATAACTTTTTTTTAAATTTATAATTTATTTCGTATGTCCTATCTATGTAGGTCGACTAACAAGGCCGTGTTCGGCCCGTGGCAGCAGTCGGCGACTCCGACCCGTGTACTTATAGCCGCTCCCGGCCCCGAGGACTCCGGCGGCTCGCGAACCGACCGCTGCCACCTTGCACCTGCAGCATGAGGTTGTATCACCCAAGTATTTGTACATCATATCAACTAATCAATGTTACTACCTTGTGAGTTTTAGCACACCGCTAAGTGAAACTGACGATGTTTTGATTTCGACAACCTATTTATCGTTGTTTCGGATCACTTACGATTACGACCAAAGGCAGTTTTATCTTAAAACAAGTGAGGTTTTAGACGTCTTGCTTATAAACGCTGCACGAATTCGAGCTATCTATTTAGTTACATATCACTATAAAACTCAATTCAAACAGGTTTCATACACAAGAATCTTCCATAACAATCTAACTCTAGCAGTTGGAACTTAAAAAGAACAGCACATGACCTCCAGTAAACCGTAAATCTACAGTATTGCTAGGATTATTTCATAACATTACATTATATCGATGGAAAATCAAAACATCGTCGTATTTTCACATCCAGAGAAGGTAAAACAATAACAAGTAAACTCTTCTAAAATCAACTTTGGTTGTATTATTCATAATTCAGGAAAAAACCAGCGAATAAAATCAATTACTACGAAGTCTTAGAATTATCGCTTCAGGATTATAAAAGGTACAAAAGAATTGCATGTTCCGTTCGGAACATTTGTCCCTGTCTTAAAACAAAGTGTATCGACACTTTCAATGAGTAGGCGAGTGTTACCACCAAATATTCACTGCACCCCTTTACAAACCCAAATCAGATATGTCTAAGCTTTACTTACAATCGCACTTCGCTGGACTTATACAAAATGATTGTTATTTATTCCAGAAGTTACCAAGTATTTTCATACATTGTGTTAACTATTTATTATAGTCTGGAATACTAAAACAGTGATGCATTAGTACTTCACATTAGTCAGGCACATAAACATTGCTTCTCAAGCAGTCCTACAAACCTACATCTATTGTTGCCTAAACTTTGGAAATGAATTATAACAATATCAAAGTGCACTTTGCTCAGTATACGAATTAAAACTTCCTGTCAATAATTTAATATGTGCCTGACCAACGTAAACTGAAATTTGAGACATTATCCTGTATGACGAAATAACAGAATTTCCCGCAACAATTCATCATAATCTCAAAAATAGTAGATTTACTAAAAGCCACAGAACTGAATGCAGAAGCAGCGCAGCTAAACACGCAAGTGACGCGAAAATGCAAATACAATTCAAATCCAACCTTACAAAAAATAGGCATGGGGTTTCTTTTAATTGCATTTACTTTTTTTGCTTCACTTCACATGATATGCATGAACTCCATCTGCCTTTATTTCTGCCAGATGAAGAATAACAAAACGAGGCACAGCGCTAGTATAGATATATAAAGGTATACAGAAAAGGCATACGAATTTTTCAAATCGGACCAGTGGTACCTGCGATTAACGCGATATACAATCAAACAAACTCTTCAGCTTTATAATATTAGTATGAAGAATATCCAATGACTCGACCATTTTTCTTTTATAGGTATAGTATAGAATAGAGCATAAGGGAGTTGCTACTTTCAATAGAAAATTTATGTAAGCGACACGCTATTATATCGTATGCCTTATCAATATACCTTGCGCCTAACTATACCATACAAAATTCCATACTACCACTCATCTGCGTTTCCTCAACTGGGGTAACCATTAGTAGATTCACCATTCCATCTCGAGTGGATGGATTATCACTGTTTCTGCAATTTTTGTCACCATTAGTACTACGATGAAGTGATTAGAAATTCGTCACTGTCTCCGATTGGGGTCACCAATACTATGTTTCAAGTGATAAGCACATAGGACGTTCGTCACGCAGTTGTGTGTTGCGTGTGTGGTCCCGTAGTGCGTGTCTCATGCTGCGGGCGGCGGCGGCGGCGCTACTGCGAGGGGTACTGCGCCGAGGGCATCGCGGACGCGTACATGACGGGCGCCGGCGCGCCGCTCCACCCGCCCGCGCCGCCCGGCGCTCCCATGCGGTAACCTACAACAAGTTAAACAAAATATAAATAAATATTGATGCCATAAGCCGTTAACAGAAAAATCTGCTAGAATAGCATTTATTGTTAAAAATATGATATTGTATGGTTAATTTAATAGTGTCTTAAATCCTAAGTTAGGTTTAACTAGACACTAGAGTTCTCTAATATATACTTACAATTAAAAACACACATTAATGTGGTAAAAATTTGCTAAAAACAAATACAGTTACGCACAAAGCTTTGTGTCTAGCAAAGTCTTACAAAACAAATTAAAAATGCTAAATGTTTTATGATCCCATTGATACGACACAGGGCTCTTTGAATAAGCCCATGAGATATTCGTTTAGGACAACCTCAGTAGATAAGCCCACGAACTAAACTGCACCAAATGATGTAGTAATAAGATGAAGCTTTCCGATGGCGAGTGGTGCTATAGGAAGGTACCAAGTCAAATTTCAACAGAATATCTTACCTGCTGGTGCACCTTGAGGATTGTAATTAGCAGTGTACTGTTGGTAGTAACCTGGCGCCATGTATGCGCCCTGTATCGCGGCCGGGTAACCCTGGAAAAAAGAAAAAAGGATATTAATTATATTCTCCATATTGAGCTCACTGACATAAATAGTCCTCACTTCTTTTCTGCAGTTAAATTATGTTCTGCTCTTATTTATGATATTACTAGCTAACTTCGTCACTCATCCCTTCAACTTCCCCCCACTTAAAAAAATAAAGTCAATTCGTAGCTACGTTTTGCCGTGATATAGATGGACAAACCTAGATTATGATGTTGTGAACACCTGGTTTTACTCTGGACAGATTGACGTATAGTAAAAACTAAATCATAGTAAATTACTTACGAATACTAATATTTCAAGGGGTTCTAACTCTAACATGCTGAATATACTTTTATACCTACATACAATATCAGGTACTCAATCGACCAAAGAACGCACCATATGAATGCTACAATAACAGCCACAATAAATTTCAAGGTTAGAGTTAAATTAGGCTATCTAGTCTACGCAGTCGCCTAGATCGAAAGCAAAATCATCATCAGCAATAATTTACATCATTTTAAGAATCAATTTTTACTTGTTTTAACTATTTCATGAAAGTACATTATTTTCCTATACAAAGATAATATTGCGATTACCTCGGGTCAACTGCTGGGACACAGGGACTTCTTTCTTGACGAGAGATATTAGGCCTTAATTCACCACGCTGGCCAAGTGCGTGTGGTGAATGACACAAAGTTCCTTAAAACTTTTCAAAGTTCTCAGAACATGCCAGTTTCCTCACGATGTTTGCCTTTACCGTTAGATCATGTGTTTTCAGAGCGTGCATACTTTTTTCAAGAAGAAAACCCGAAAGCTAGTGTGCTAATATTATTATGGATTTTTTGACCCTTCTCCAACAGTGGGTGAAACCAGGTTGTGATTATTGATAAAAAAAACCTGATCTAGGTGATGTGCAGCTTTTTCATAACGAAAGTCTTACAATATCACATTTTTTGTTTAAGCAAGCAAGTAATTAATGATATCATGGGCCAATTCCAATCAGACACATAACATTGAACTATATGCTGATAAAGAAACAGATTCCTAGAATCAACTTCAGTTAAAAATTATATTAGCTACTTTAGGCATTGGTAAGTAAGAGTCAAAGTTGGCCTTTCTTTACATGATATTTGTTGGGGAATCCCCCACTAATAAGTTAAATCTTCTTACTGTATGTTTTGGCAATGTGGAGATATTGTTTATACTTTCTTTGCTCCATCATTGTTAGTATTATTAATGGGCTAATCTTATTCATATCATGAGTCATGTCTCATCTCAATTATTATTTCATTAATTTGTATTTAACAGACAGTCTAATCAATTTTGCGTGATCTGGTAATAGTAACTGTATACTCTGAAACTTAGTGTGGATTAATAAGAAGTTTTCACTAATGTTGAAAATCCTTATATTTGGCGTAGTTATAATAATAAATATCTCAATTGCAACTTCTATAATAATAAATAAATTAAATTCCTTTAACACTCTTTAAATTTTAGGTCAACATAATTATGTCATATCTCTACAATATTATGTCTATACTCATATAATTTCAAGTCAACATTGAATTGTAGAGTAATTAATTATGCAACTAGACTTAGGTAGGTAATTAGAAAGACTGTCTCACCTGAGCATACCAGTATCCCATGCCTCCTTGTTGGTACGGATATGGGTATTGTGTTTGTGCTCCCATCGCAGGCGGCGCTGTGGGTGTATTGCTTGAACTCTGAAATTTTAGGAATGTCATGAGTTTACATACACACTTGTAACTTATTAAATGGATATGGATTACCCCTAAATACAATTAAAACAAAACACTTATTAAGTCAACTAGGTTTGAAAATTTTAAATAGATGCAAATAATGAAGACTTAAGACAGAGTAACCCAATTTACATTAAAAAAAAATTATTATGGCTGGATAGATTGAATTTTATTAAAACACATGTTTTTTGTCAGAAAAACTACTGAATGGATTGAATGATATAACAATAATGTAGCTCAAACAATGTATGTACAAAAGAATAACACATAGGTTTCTTCTACAGCAGGAAATCCATTACAATAATTAGAGAATTAGTAGATTTTTGATATCTTTACATCAGCTGCGGCACTATTGTGATGCTGGCTATAAGATAATCTCTTGGAGATAAAACATAACATAATCTTGTTTATCTTAGTTGGTCAACAAATTCACTTGACCTCAATAAGGGATCCATAATATTTGGAGTATAATTTCAACATAAGTTTTTCTCACATATGCTTAAATAATTAAAACTAGACAAAATTTTGATATGATTTTTTAAGTTGAATGATACAAAAGGAAGAGAGAAGCGAGGATAAGAGGAATTATGAATCCAGAATAAACTTGAAAAGGTTATTGTACAAATATTCTACGTACATAGATTATAATGTATACAAATTATATTTGGTCTATATAGGTCACAAGTTACAAAACCTTTACAAAATACTGTCAACATTTGAAATTCAACAAAGGTCTTTATAAACAATGAGTTCCTTGATTCCTAGAACAAATATTTGTGTGCTTAAAATAGTTTTATATACAATGTCCACTTGTATAAATTAACATTGTAGAGTAATGTAGAGCAACCAAATAATTTAGTGTAGTAATTTTTTTATGTTTGTTATAATTTGTCCAAGGGATCTTTAGGATTTTATGGAAATAAATGATATAAATCATGAATTATATTGAACACGGAATTGAATTAGAAGTAAAAGAGGAAAAGAGCTTACATGCTTCCATTTTCCTCTTTTACTTCTTTGTCATTACAGCTATTAATATATTAAAGATTTGTAATCAAAATGACTTTTATCTAGAATTTTTACACTTATTTTGTTACACAATTGGGTAAATACAGTTAAAAATCATAACCTCATAATGGATTGTGTGTTTGTTATGTGATTTTAGGTATAATTATTGATTACATTGCTTCAGTACCAATCCAATTGAATAAATTTGTAAGTGTATCTTACACAACTTCTTTCACATAACTTTACCTATAAGAGAAACCTGTAAGGCTGGAAAAGAAATAGCATTAGTATGTTCCTTACCTGGTTTTCAGAGCCTCCATTTTCTTTGCCCCAGAAACATTTTACTGTGTGTCCACTAATTTCAGTGTTATGAGTTGCTTCTATGGCATGTGCTGCAGCTTCCTTAGTGACAAACCTAATAAAGGCATAGCCTTTGTCTCTAAATACTCTAATATCTTGTATTTGACCATATTGTGAGAATGTGCTCTGCATTAACTCCTCGGTAATAACATTGCTTGTGAATCCTCCGCAGTAAACAGTAGAGTTAGTTGGTGAACTCTGGTTGTACACCTCATCAAATGTGGGTTGCTTTACTCGTTTGTTGATAGGCGCTCCTTCGTTGGGCCCTCGCGTGTTGGTAGGCGGCTTACGTGTTGACCAATTGGTACGAATGGAACGAGATCCTAGCCACTGTCCGTTCATAGCCTGTATAGCTGCTTCTGCATCAGCCTTCTTTACGAAAGATACGAACGCATATCCCTTAGATTTGAGCGTTTGGGGATCACGTACTATTCTACAGTTGGAGATCTCACCGAAGGGCGCGAAGGCATCGCGGAGTATATGAGTCTCTATCTCTGGCGACAGGTCCCCGACAAATATGTGGTGATGGTTGCTGGTGTCGGTTTTTGGTTGGTTCCCCGGACTTGTAGCCCAGTTAACCTTCATCTCCTTATCGAGGACTACTCGTTTGTTCATGGCGGCCAGGGCCGTGGCCGCCGCCGAGTGATTCGTGAACTCCAGGAAGGCATAGGGATCGTTGCCAGGTTCTCTTATAATTTTACAACCTTTTACTTCCCCTATTTGACCAAACAGCGTACAAATGAAAACTTCTGTAACACTCGCCTCCAAATTACCGACGTAGAGAGTTTTCGGGTGGCTTTCGTCGCCCATATTAGCTTAGAATGTAATCTACCGATTACCTAATTATAACTATGAACACTAATATCGAAAGTAATCGTTACGCGACGTGCTATTTCATCACATAAAACATTGGATGACGGATAAAACTAGGAAAAATGTCGCAAACAGCGCGTAGAACTTCTCGAAAGACGTTGCTGTTGACTCGTGAAACGTTCACTTTTTCAGAAACAAACGCATCTAATGATGAATTTCCGGTAAGCGAAATTCAAAAATTTAGCGGGAAGCAATTATTATTTCTTAAAAATTACGCTTTTGTGGTTAAAATAATTGTACATTTATATTATGTAGGATAATTGAATAAAATGTACTCAAACAACCCAAATATTACTGGAAAAAATTAATAAATATTGTTGAATGGGTTAACCATAGACATAGTAAACACTAATACATAGATATTCATAAACTTTTCCGGAAACGAGTGTCAATATGAAAGTCTATGACTCATCTAAAAGTGCTATTTCATTTATGGATTTTTAATGTACTACAATGTTGTGTGTTTTCTAAAACGCTATTGGTTAACTTGTGCTATAGATTACTTTATGGCCAATAAACTTACAATGCACAATGAAAACACTTTTATTGAAGACTTTGGGTCACAGACTATAATTTAATGGATCAACTTGAACTGGTGTTCAGTTTTTTAATGCGTTTGCTTGCGAACTTAACTAATAATGATAGTCCGCATATCTACAATGCTCAAGTTAGGAACGTTTATTCACAATATAAACAAATATTATGTTGGTTCCTCTCCCACTATATAATATCAAATAAATATGTATGTCTTAGAGGTTTAGATTGTGGCGAACGTGACTAGAAGATGTAAAAAAAGTTTTTTTCCTGTTCTGGCAGCACTGACAATGACAACTCATCATGTCATCAAAATAGCTGTCAAAATAATGATGGGTGATTGTGATTGGTGAACGAAGTAGGTAAGGCGAATTCCAAAACGACGAACGAGAAGGAAGGAAATTGTTGTAGAGGGTGCGGATGAAAGCTACAAATTGGAAACTTTATCTAAAATAAAACATGCCTCAATACTAAATTGTTACATCAGTAAAACTTCAATTACCTTCCTTCTACCTAACAAATAATATCACTTACAGTTCAATCCTTATCGGCTAGGTTATAGGCCGACAGTAAATTACACGTATGCAGTATTTTATTATGTTTTCGTGATTTATAAGTGAATTAAAAGGAAATGAGGTGATCTGGACAACGGTAGAAGATGATTATCGAAATGCTGCCGCTTACACAGAAGGACACTCGCTCAAAGGGCGGTGTAGCGGGTGGTTTGGGCGAGAAGGTTCAGAGCTGGTGGAGGCTAATCTATTCTGACCAGAATTCCAGAAATTTGTTCCTCTTTTTGATTCTAAATTTATCGTTTGCCTTTGTCGAACTATTTTACGGAGTATGGACGAACAGTTTAGGTGAGTTACACTGTATTTTATATGTATTATAATAAATTAGTAAAAATTCATACAGCTACATTAGCCCCGTGGTAAGCTCTGGTAATATATTTAAAATTTACTATGTTTTTTCTCACTAATATCTCCGCCTAGGTAGCTTTCCATAAACAAGGTTTGAACAGCTCCCAAATATACTATATAAGTATATACACACACATTACAGATATAATTTAACTTTTATACCAAGTAAACAATAATACTTTAATAATTTATATTGTTTTCTTCCAGGTCTAATATCAGATGCCTTCCATATGTTCTTTGATTGCACGGGGCTTGTGGCCGGGCTGGCAGCCTCCGTGATATCTAAATGGCGTGCAAATGAGAGATACACATATGGGTATGCCCGTGCAGAGGTGCTAGCTGGATTTGTAAATGGACTGTTTCTGTTATTTATTGCTTTCTTCATTATGAGTGAAGCTGTGGAGAGAGCTATTGAACCACCTGAGGTTAGTAACTACTAAATTTTATTAGAAAAAATGGTATAGAAAAATTATAAGATCATAATGTAACCTTGGTCCTCCATTGGGAGTTGAACCCAAGCCTTCCAGTTTAGCCCTGGCTGCTCTCAACACTATGCTATCATGGATTACGCTATGAGTTTAAATTTATTCTATACCTGATATCTCAGTTAAGGTCTACTAAAATTTATACCAAAGAGAAAAAAAAATGATGTCCAAATAGTTACAAAAAAGTAAATACTAATGTACCTATTTACTTATTTTTCTTGTTTGTGCTGTTTTATTCAAGATTTCAAGTTGCTAAACTTTTTACCAGTTCAATTTAGATTTAGTCATTGATTACCCCTTGAGTTTGCCTTCAATTATAATATGCCCACTAACCTGCCTATGGAATTAGTGAATAATTAGGAAGAGTCAACTTTCATAATCATAGCATAGACCATCATAATAGAAGCACATCATTATAATTTATTTGTCGAGGTTGTCTGTGCTAGTTGATGCAGTTTTAATAGTCCAGCTATGTATGTTTATTATTATCAATAAAATACTAAACTATTAATACTGAATTAAGAAATGTCTATATTAATAGCGAATAAAGTGAGACTAATAGTATGCAAATTAGTTTATCTATTAAGTTGATAATTAAAAGCCTTACTACAGCTGTTGTCTTTTAAAAGACCTTTGCTGCCAAAGAAATAATATACCTACTTAGTAAGTAAAATAACAAGTTAATAATATCTTTATTTCAATTATTGTCAATAAGTGCAACACAAAGCCTTTATTTGTTTGTATCTATTATTTACTTTTTACTTACTGTTTTTTATCTGCTACTTATTAAATAACTTACAACAGTTAGATGTACTAACTAAATTATCCTATGGTGTTTTATATCCATCTTTAATTTTTCGCTAATACTCATATGAATGTCTTATATTTTTATAATTATTGACATGTATTAAAATCCGTGTAGTACCTAGTTAACGATTATAAGAGCATCAAACAAAATCACACATGCTTTCGAAATTACCGCATTTATAATGGTATGTCACATATAAATATGTAAGTATTTGATAAAACATGAACAAAATTCGGTAATTTGAATGAGAATTCCCGAAACATTATGATATCAGTTGAAAATGTACCAAGCCTTTCACCATTATTGTTGTAATACACAGCCGTCTTGCAGCTATCTTGTGACATTATTGCCTTGCAACATTTCTTTCATAAAAGGTTCTTTCATTCCGTTGAAACACAAAACGTGATTTTAAGCAATGGAGATAATGAGTCACGTGTCTGTTACTGTACATTGGAAATTATTATCTAAATTCTAAACTTAATAATCTTGAAATACTTCAAAGAGAATACATGTTAAGGCAGCTGCTGAACACGTTTTTATCTTTTCTCACAAAAGCTGGAATTTTATGAATAGTTCATGTTATTGATTAGATTTTAAATTAAGAAGGTTACTTCATATTGAGATAAACGGGCAATACACGAACCTTAAAGTAGGTTACTACCTACCTACTTGGTAATTTTATCGCTATTGGCCTCTATTAATACGCTTTTAACACATTTACTGCCGGTGACGCTGATGATGTTAAATAGCATGGTGTGACGCTCCACGTTGTCATCCGTTGCAGTTCTGCTTATCTTCAGTTAGCACTGCACCACCATCACTTGGTAGTGAATGTGTTAACATAAAATATAATACTTGATGCAAATACATGTATGTTTACCGTATGCATTTTTATTCTTATACCATATAAAACTTAAGAAATGGTTAATATTAAATGTTTTTATAGTCTAAAAGAATTTTACGAATATAATTTGATATCTTGATTATTTATTTTTATTTATTTATTAATATATAATTAAATTATGCCCATAACATTGATAATTAGTATTTAAAAGGTTCAGTAGCGAGTACCTAATAATATTGTTGTACACTCCAAGTAGGCTGGCTGTTGATACTAAACCTAAATTTAAGACCTAGGTACACAGTTTGTCAATAAATAATTCATTATCTTTATATACGTATCGTAAATATAAGTACCTATTTACGCGTTACCTAGTTAAGGCCCCATATAACGTCAAATCGTTTGAAATTGCTTTTTGTTAACGAACATATCTTCCACAATAATAAAGCATTTACTTTGAGATTAATATATGTTATAGTTCAGGATATATGCTAGGGGATTACAGTTACGAAAACACGATTACATAAAATTTTCTCGATAGAAAAATAATCCAAAGTTCGCTCTAAATTTTACAATAAATCGTCGCTATTCAATAAATACTTTAAAATAAGCCTTGATACTTTGTACAGTAAACGAACAGGTTATAGAGCAGGGGGAAAGCGTGTTATATTGTTAAAATTTCTATTATTTTAACCGTAAAATAAGAAATCCTAAATTTGCGAAAAAAATCACGCGAAAACTGACCATTCGGGCATCTTCGTGTCACAAATTCAGTCTGGCGGCAGCCTTGACACGGACAACATGTATCGCGTCGTTTCTTGCATTCAGATCGCTATATAACGCACGAATTACGTAAAAAATGAATTGAAAAATTATTGTACTTGTTTGGTTTTTATTTCAAATATGCGAAATCTGTATAATAAGTGCAAGAAGCGACGGAATCGTAAAAAGATAAAGTACCCAGTACCTAACCTACATTCGTTACAAACGTAAACAAAACGTAGGTATAGACAGTAAAGAGTTCATGACACTTTTGACACGAAAACATTTTTCGCCCTTTGGATTTCAAATTTCTGTTTTGTCTGTGGCTTATTGGACAATCCACACAGCATCATAATTATAAAGTATATGGCGAGACGAAGTTCGCGGTGGCACCTAGTATACATATAATAATAAAGTGTAGGTAGGTACTTATATATTATAATAAAATACAGGAGGAGACTTCAAACAATAAATTCATAAGTAATACATGGATTATGACTTAATAAAACTTTTTTATAGTTTTGAGATCTCAAAGAGTTTTGATTAATTTATGATAACTGTCATAAATAATGTCAATTCATGAAAAAGTAAATTTACGATATTTCATAGAACAAACAAATCACTACGTTTTTGTGCTTCTTAACCCTACGTTGCTTTCAGTGCTATATCACACACAACCAATATAACTATGATTTTTTTAATATAACCTGCGCGTATAAAGAATTTATCTATAAATGGCGTCCGCTCGCATGCGTTCTCGCTCACTCTCTATCGCTATCTATACTCACACAGTGAAGTACGCGCTACAAAAAGCTTTTTTTTAACGTCCGTTAAAAAAGCGTTCAAATAGAACATTTGCATACCCAAGTACGTGTTCACACTTTGGCGCTTTAAGAACGCGACGCTTTTTAGGGTTCCGTAGTCAAATGGCAAAAACGGAACCCTTATAGATTCGTCATGTCCGTCCGTCCGTCCGCTAACCACGCACAAAGGACCAAATTTGAGTCCAATTGCGGAAAAAGGAGTCCCCAAACTAAACCGTCCGTCCGTCCGTCCGTATGTCCATCCGTCCGTCCGTCCGTCCGTCCGTATGTCACAGCCGTTTTACTCCGAAACTATAATAGCTATAAAGCTGAAATTTTGTAAGTAGATGTATTCCGTGAACCGCACTAGGATTTCATAAAAAGTTTTAATAAAATCATTTGCATTTGGGGGTCCCCATACATAGAACTGAAACTTTAAAAATTAAATTAAAATTATTTTTTGATTTAAAAGCGTTCGTATGAATTATCACATTGAAGACGTTATAAAAGCGCCGACGCCGGGTTTATAACGCAAAGCTGTTTAAACTCTTTAGGTACTTTACTTTTTATTTAAAATAAGTATTTTGTAAAAAATACTCTGTAGGGACCGAGATAAAAATACTATTTAAATAATAATAATACAATAATACCATGGAAATATGCTCGAATTAAAAATAATTTTGGTATTAATATTTGTATGGGAAATTCGTCGTGACGCCGGCCTGTTTGAGAAATTGTTTTGCCAACCGTACCATACGTACCCGCCGCCATGGTCAAATATCATTTTTTATTGCGCGGGTTATACCTATCTTATAAAGTCTTTTATTATTTTAAAAAAAAATTGACCACTTTCCGCATGCCCTGCGAATGATATTTTAAAATATTGGTAGGTCACTGCATGTTTTGCCATATATTATATGGAACTAAATATAAAAACAGTTTTTCCCTAAAACTCAATTCATATGAAATTTTTAAATCAATTTTAAATATTTATATCTTATTTTACTTTATTTATCTAAAAGACATAATATGACCATCACAAATTTTTCTTTAAGAAAAATAATCATGCAGTTAAGGGTTAAGGTTTAGGAACTTATTCTTTTATAAATTCACTTTTATCTAATATTGAAGTATATCAAACGGTTTGACTTTTCGTTTATAAAATCAATCAGAAATAAAAGGCAGACTATGAATTTTAACAATTCATAGTCTAGAAATCTAGTTCAGAAAACTTTATTTATTTATTAATAAAAACCCCAGCCCTTTCATTTTTCTTATACCTGAGCTTACGGCCAAAAAACCTAATAAATAAAATTAAATCAATAAATATTGCTAGTTCCTAGACAATTCACAATGCAACATCTAGCCCCGTGGTAAGCTAGAATCTTGTGTTATGGGTGATAGATTTCTGATTATGTACCTATACTTAATATAATATACATACACATTTATGAAAGTTATTTAAAACACGGGAAAAGCCGTGTGTGGAATTTATACTTTAAACTTTAAAATACACATATCCGCTTAAGGATATATTTAGCGCAGGCGAAGCCGCGGGGCGGAACGCTAGTATTACCTTATATATCTTAGGGTCTACAAAATGAATTTCAAATTATAGAAGTAATTTGATGTGTCAGATTTTTGCGCGAAATATATACTCAGCTCGGGCTCTTGCGCGCGAAATGTTTACTTAGCGGCCCGTTCGCCCTGTCGTGGCGCTGTTAGCCGAACTTAGCCGATCGTCGAGTTTGCTCTGACCTCCCATACATCCTTAATGGTTTTGGTAAGTTGAACGTCAAAGTTTTACTGGCTGCTTACAAAATTGCACGCATCGCTTGACTTGGCAGAATTATAATTGCAATAGGTGTTTCGATTAGAAAAGGCAAATAGAACACGTATTCTTGGTTATAGATTACGCAAATGAGATTTCTGAAATAAAATAACCCTTGACAACAACAGTGGGAGGAAATAATTAGGAATGACGTATAAATTATTTCTTGACATACACATACGTTGTTTCTTACTTTAACTATAATTAATTTTGTACACAGTTTTAACATTTAACCCATACATTTCATTTCAAAGGCTCATATACAACTTTACATTTCAGGTAAAACACGAGCGCCTCATCTTGGTATCAGCGCTGGGCTTGCTGGTGAACCTGGTGGGCATATACGCGTTCAGCCACGGCCACTCGCATGGAGGCCACGGGCATTCCCATGGAGGCCACGGCCATTCCCACGGTGGCCACGGGCACTCCCACGACGACGACCACATCGACACCGGCTCCGCCATCATGCGCGGTGTGTTCCTGCACGTGCTCGCCGACACGCTCGGCTCAGTCGGCGTCATCATCTCCGCCATTCTCATGAAGACGTTCGGCTGGATGCGAGCCGACCCCATCTGCTCCATGGTGATAGCCCTGCTCATCGCCGGCAGTGTGGTACCGTTAGTGAGAGACTCCGCGGGTGTTCTAATGCAACGGACTCCGACGTCTTTAGAGCGCGCGTTGCCGAATCTGTTCACGCGAGTGGTGGGCCTGGCTGGTGTTCACGCGGTCCAGGAGCCGCACTTCTGGACGCTGTGCAGTGATGTGCAGGTCGGCGCTATCAAGATAGAGGTCGCTAAGGACGTCGACCCGAGGTACATAACGGACCAGACGGCGAGGATCTTCAGGGAAGTTGGCGTGAAGCATCTGACTGTGCAGTTGGATTACTCGCCGCTTTGATACGAGGCCGATAAGTAACTTGATATCTTGGCTATGGTCCTTTGATATTGGCCAAATTGTCTTAGGTGCAATGGATGTGACGAGATTATTTCCCACAGGGTAGCACAACTTTTGATGTGTTGTCTTACTTTGTCATGTTTAGAGATAATGAGATGTATATTTTAAACAACTTAATATTATTGTAATGTAATTATGTGAATGCATTTGGATATAACAAAGGATGCATAGCCAGAGATTAGGCATCATAGCACATAATCGTCAGAAGACGGTGGTCATGTTGTATTAGTATTGTATGTAAATAAGGTTTAAGCTTGTAAGTCCATGCAGTTGAGTTGATTGAATGTTCAATTTGTATGTTTTTATTAATTTGTTGCTTCACCTCTGGTGTTTTTATGTATAGAATTGTATTTTTATACTACTTTTTATTTCTTAGATGTTTTATGAAAACGTCTTACGAGGGTGTTTATTTCAAAGCTGAAAATGCTATTACAGACATTCCAACTCACCTTAGAATTTCAACAACAGATTATTATTATTATGTATTATTGTTTTAAAAATAACTTCATGTTACAAGTTAACTATAAAATTTTAATATTTTATGTGTTTACTTTAAGGATTTTTTCGAACCTGTATATTATGTATTTTAATTTTATTAGGATGCTGAAATTTGTACCTTTGCATTTAAGATTTGAAACAGAAAGTAGGGGCTCAAACTTATAAACAATAGTTATGCGTAATATGACTGTAAATTGTAAAGTTAATATTTATTATGCTAACTACTTAAAAATCTAAAATTATTAGTAATTTTCTATATCCTTACATAAATTATTTAAAAGTGTTGTGAAAAAGTGACCCACAGGAACTATAGGAAATTTTATATAAATAAATTTAGTTACCGAAACACGTTTTTATCTTACGCAAATGAAACCCAAAATAATTCAAATAAATTTTATTTTACACCTGTAAACAGACTCGAACACGATCATTTACAACAAAATTAAATAAAAACTTTTAAGTGTTCAAAATCTTATAATTAGGTATTAATTAGAAGATCTATGAATCACGGGTAAAGTAACAGGTGGTAATGAGTAAAGCAAACCGAATCTATAAATGAATAAAAAAGTTTGATCACAATTTAAAAACAGAATTTTTATTATGACAGAAAAAGTTTGTGCAGTTTCACCTGTGACTTGACCCGTACGTATATTACAATCTATTCGATAAGTTTCTTGGCTTTGAAGTACCTACGTAGGTATAGGACCTGCCACGTGGCGAGACCCAGGAGACAGACCATGGAGAAAACGCTGAAGAAGAGTACTCGGCTGTTGGTGGACTCTGGAAGAGGATCACAAAGGAAACTGTTCAAATCATTTTGCTATTACAGGCAGCATTATGGAACTTCACCTTATCATATAGATAGACGCTTCTCACAATGAACACTAGCGTGTTCATTGTGCTATGATATATAAGAAGCTATTTAGTTCTTCACATCCCGCTAGATGGTTCTGTATGAAATTTAATGTGAGGTCTATTCCCATATCTGTGTACAGTCAGCTTAATATGGAATGTTTATTATTTGGTATCAATTCAATTCGTTATCCAATAAATAAAATTACCTCATCGTTATTTTTTTTAATAGTTATTACTTGACAGAACCATCTAGCGAATACACAAATAGCTAAGTAAATAAAACTATGATCCAGAATAGATCTAGCTGATATGACAAACTCGTAACACCCCGTCGATTTCGCGTCGTGGTTAAAAATATGGTTCATGATGAACAGATAGATAATATGACATTGGTAAATTATTTATTCAGGTGTGAAATGTACTTTTCTATGTACAGTCACCAGCATTAATATCTGACACTGAACAGCGCCGCAAAAATATGTGACACAGATTTACAGCAAAAACATGTGATAAGGTAACGTGCAAAATAATCTGATGCTTTCGCGGCGGTAAAAATATATGACATAGTCAACAGCATTAACATCTGACAACAGATGAGCGCGTAATTATCTGACATGCCCCGACAGCGAAATTATGTGACGATACATTGTCATCAGATCGTCATTTGATCCGTCTCTTAATTTCACACACTTTGTCAGTTACCTCGTGGTTTAATGGCTATAGTAGGCGCTTCGTAATCCGAAGTCCGCGAGTTCGAGTTGCACCGGGTGCCTTCTTTTTTTTTAAGTTTTATTCAAAATGATTTAATGTTAGATTAGAGTATATACTTCTCAGGCAGGTATTATATTATAGATAAAACATTCCTAAAATTTCATTAAGATTCCTTGAGGAATTGTTGGAATTCATATTCAGATTCTTTTTGTAAAAAGATTCTTAACATTACGATATTGAATCTATGAGCGACACAGATCGGAGGGCAGTAGTCAAAGTTAAAGTGTATTTAAAACTTTTTCATGGTTTTGAGATCTTAAAGAGTTTTGATTTATTTATGAAAACTGTCATGTCAATTCATGAAAAATAAATTTAAGATATTTCATAGAACAAACGAATCACTACGTTTTTATGCTTCTTAACCCTACGTTGCTCTCAGTGTATATCACAACCAATATTTTTTTTTTTTAATATATTTTAAGTCTTCTTATTATTTAAAAAAAAATTGACCATATTCCGCATGCCCTGCGAATGATATTTTAAAATATATGTAGTTCATTGCATGTTTTGCCATAGGTACCTACATTATATGGAACTAAATATAAAAGCAGTTTTTCCCTTGAACTTAATTTATATGAATTTTTTGAATCGATTTTAAATATATCTTCTTTATTTTACTTTATTTATCTAGAACACAAATATGACCATCACAAATATTTTTTAAGAAAAATAATCATGCAGTTTAGGGTTAAGGTTTAGGAACTTATTCTTTCATAAATTCACTATTATCTAATATTAAAGTATATCATACGGTTTGACTTTTCATTTATAAAATCAATCAGAAATAAAAGGCAGACTATGAATTTTAACATTTCATGTGAAATTTAGTTCAGAAATCTTGGCATTTATTTATTTATTAATAAAATCCCCAGCCCTTTCATTTTTCTTATACCTGAGCTTACGGCCAAAAAACATAATAAATAAAATAAAATCAATAAATATTGCTAATTGCTAGACAATTCACAAAGCAACATTTAGCCTCGTGGTAAGCTAGAATCTTGTGTTACGGGTGCTAGATTTCTGATAATACCTAATAATATACATACACATTTAAGAAAGTTACTTAAAACACAGGAAAAGCCGTGTTTGGAAATTATATTTTTAATATCAAAATAACACTGAGGCTACTCTTTCCCGCTTAAAAATACAAAAATCCGTATTAAGATATATTTTAGCGCAGGCAAAGCCGCGGGGCGGAACGCTAGTATTACCTATATCTTAGAGTCTACAAAATGAATTTCAATTTATAGAAGTAATTTGATGTGTCAGATGTTTATGCGTTCATTCTATTGTCAAATCATTTTGCAGTAACAGTGTCACATAATTTTGCTTTCGGGACATGTCAGATAATTACGCGCTCATCTGTTGTCAGATGTTAATGCTGTTGACTATGTCATATATTTTTACCGCCGCGAAAGCATCAGATTATTATGCACGTTACCTTATCACATGTTTTTGCTGTAAATCTGTGTCACATATTTTTGCGGCGCTGTTCATTGTCAGATATTAATGCTGGTGACTGTACCTACATATTTATAATCTTGCAGTTAGACCTCTACGAAATATACACACTTATTCTTATATTTTTAATTAAGTTTAAAGTTTGGTTCTCCATTACTCAGGATTTTGAGCAGTGGTAACATAAAAAGGGGTGATTATGATGACTAAGCATGGATGTTACCAACAGAACCCATTATAGGTGCTGGAAGATTTGGTATAATCACCATTTTGAGAATTGAGATATTCAATTGTGATTACACCTTTCATAGATAAAAAAACACCTCAATTGAGAGAAAAATGTTATCTTTCTTACCATTAGTATCCCTCATTTCTTCTTCACGTTTCCGCATGATTGTGAAGTCTTGTACGATAGCCTCTGACAAGTCTTCCAGTCTTTTCAACTCCAGTTCCATAGGCTTCAGCTTAGCCGCCTCACCAATCTGAACATGAGCACTAATTAATATGGGAAAGTAGTAGACGAAAGCGTAAGCCATAGCTTACGCTGGCTGTAGTCAGCTCGCTTTCAATGATGTAGCGAGTGCGTTTTATATGAGTAGAGTTTGTATAGCGTTTTACAAGTCTTTGAATCTATGTCAATGCAAAAATCGGCATCTACGGCGCCGACTGCGTTCTTGCAACACGTTGTCTACGCGTTTTGAATTTGCCGTGTGCCAGTTGGATGTCTAAGATTTATGGCGTTCCACTGCATAATCCGTTGATTGTGCCGTGTTAATTAAGTACATAATATGAATTAATAGAAATTGGTATGAGAAAAATTACAAGATCACAACGTAACCTTGGCCCTCGAGTGGGAGTCGAACCCACGCCTCCCAGTTAGATCCCAGGCGCGTTAACATAATATGAGTATATAAGAAACAACAAAATTATATAATCTACAACATCATGCTATGTACTGTTTTTAATATTTATTATAGGGTATGCAGATTATGACTATAAGTGCCCAATGCTCAGTCACACACGGGTTCTTGCCTCTACGATGAATTAGTGAGGCTGGGTAGTAAAAGTGTTAATGGAACAATGGACAGACATGAATGTTAATTATAGTTTTAAAGGTTTTATCCACCATGACAAACTAGGATTTGGTAGTGCAGTATTTAAATAAGGAAGACATTACCAATTGGATAACTCGAAAACCACACACAGACCTACCCATCTCTGCGGAGAAGTAAGAAGCGATGAGGAGAGTGCAGAAGCCAGAAGGCCCAGGAAATATTACGAAAACATATAAAAGATACAGTAAATAATAATATATCAATAATTTTATAACTGATAACTCATTTTCATAATTTCTTCACATGGTATACCAGTAAACCTCTAGTAGGGTTGTTCTTAATAGGAACTGTACCAACATATTGTGATAACCAATCCTCCTGTTAAGTGTGGCCCTTGAGACCTGTTTGCAGCATATATCTCATTCTATTTATACTTAATTTAACAGTAATCAGTAAATATTATACATTTCTGTATATTTGGTGGTTTATACATTGAATGAAACTTTAGATTGGCTAGGATGGAATATCTTTTTAATGCACTATTCTTGTCCCTTTTTCAGGAACAAGAAAAAATATCCACACAGTCATAAATCTTGTCATATAATGTATGTATGTTTATCATATTTTTGAATAAAGAATTACTTACACCTTCATAGTTTTTGGCTTCAATTCCAATCTTGATGTCCAACCAAACATCATGGCTAACTCCACGGCGTTCTGTAAAGTTTATATAATTATCATCAAAAAAGTATTGAATTAACTTTAACAATGCAATGTGATAAACATTTTGTTTCATAAGCTTTATTTTAATTCTTTATCTATTTCTTATTAGGTAAATATATTTTATATTTGAACTCAAAACAGGAATCAGTCTGGTTGCATGGTTGTTATACCAAATCCCCAAGAACTAAAATGGGTTTTATAAGGGAGACAATGTAAAGGTTGTCATGATACAAAACCTCAGTGCTAATTATTATTGTTGTTTTATCTTACCTGCAGGTACTTTCGATATAAAGCACACTTCAAATGTATCATATGTTTCAGTGACAAAAGTGAATTTTCCCTTTGTTATTGATTCCCTCTGTGACAGTATGTGTCCTTTTGAGTCTTTAATCTGGAATTTGACAAATGAAATTATCAATATTTCAGTTCAGGTAAAAATAACATGTAGTGTAGAGGTGTCATAAATATGCCCTAGTAAACATGTGAAAAGAAAATAAACTAACTGTATCAATAAATGAAACTTATCACCCGAATACAGACCAAAAATTATTATGAGGCAGGCCTCATATTTTTAAACCCTGTGAGAAGCAACACTGGTTTTCTGGCAGAATCTAATAATCGCCACGAACATAAGCAGTAGGTAATAAACATGGACTAAATCTGTTTATGTTATAACTTACAATGTAATCCACCCTCTGGCCCACACCACCTCGCACATCGTACTCGCCCGCCACGAGCACATTAGCATGTAATTCCTCCTTCAAACACTTCTGTGTGTTGGGTGCTTGGGTCCACATTATAGCATCCGCACCAAGCCAGAACATACCAAAAACTACGACTAAATAGTACACCTCCATCGTTTTTTTCACTGATTTTGTCTATCCTAAGTAGAATAATTCACAATTTGTAACATTTAGAACGGAAAATAAACATTTATTGCAACAAATAGATCGATGAGTTGGCCCGAAAAAAGCAAACGTCGTTGTCTCTCTTTCCAGTGTCGGCTTTAGAGTCGCCAACAATTTATAATAAAAAGGTAGATGCCTCGCAAAACTTTGTGAGATATTCTAAAGTGAGGCACGGAAGCAAAATTCGTTATTTACCGTTATACTTTTGTAGTCTTAACTTTAATGGAATTTTAGTACTGTTCTGATTTTGATGACTTTTTGGGCCAAATAATGTAATTAGGTATTTGTTATACCTATGTACCTACCTACTATATGATATTTTCACATGGTACGTTTTAAAGGTGAGAAAACTATAGAAAATGGGCAATGCTGGGAGCTGGCCTGCTCGTTAGGAATTGGAATAAAGGTAACTATATTATTTTATAATTAATTTATTAACTTACATACATAGGTGTATCAACAAAGATCTGTGAATTACAATTCCCTGGACTACATTACTACTTGTAAACAACTGTTATGCAATAAATATTCCATAATTTACAAGTTTTATAACATATAACAGCCATTCTCAAGTATAAATTAACGATGGCCAATTTATTTTTATTTATACGGTTAACAACAAACAGAATCAGGTAAGTTTGAGGGTCGCAAAATTTCTTAAACTTTAATTATCGTCCTAGATTTTTTTATCTAACATAATAAGCATAAGCGGTTTGATACTATCGTGAATTGTGTCATTGACAACCAATTATAACTAAAATAATATTTTCTTTTTCATAATACATAATCAAACCTACTAAAATTTTCCCAAACGTAGATCTACAAAATATTGGTATAGGTGGTAATACTGTTGTCTTATCATTTGTCAAGTTTAGTGTTTCTAGTTGTGAAAATAAGATTGGTAAGATGACGTGTTTGTTTAAAACGCAGAATGGAATGTGACCACCCATAGCAATAACGTATGGTGTAGCGGTGTAGCTTATTTATCAGCATATTTTCTTCTTTTACTATAGGGCGATCGTGACTGGCTATTGCGATTTTGCCGTTAATCATCAATGTCATGATAATGGAACATTTTATATCAATCAAACTGACAGGCAGCATCTTAAGTTCAAATTTCAAAACTTTTTTATTCACATTAAACATTACCTACAGTTTTTATAACCAATGCGTTCTATGCTACTAATAATACATATAATAAAAAGGAAATTACAGTATTCAAAATTTTGGTAAAACATTTAATATTGCATAAATCATCTTTTGTACATTGCTAGTTTTCATATTTTTGACATAACTGTAAGTGATAGGGCAGTGATATACTGTATTTTTTTTTACATATTCTTGGTCTAACGTGTATGTACCTATTTAAATCAAATTTTAAATATTAAATAATTATTCTAAGCAAGCCAAAATCAATTCTTTAATAAAAAAATACGTGTCTTCTCAATAATTATAAAAATATCCAATCTTATAAACTTATGAGGAGACATACCTAGGTAGTAACCTAATACTTGATTGAATTGATTGATTTAATTTTAAAATATTGTGATCTTTAGTGAGATAATGAATCAAACCGAACAAATAAAAAGTACTTGACAATATTTTTCCTTCAGGCCCGGAATGTTGAATTTGGCAAAATGTTGTATTCTTATAATGTTGAATATACCAAAACGTTGAGTCCTAAAATGTTGACATGGCAAAAAAGTTGAGTCCCAAAACGTTGAATTCTCATAATGTTGAAGTTACAATTCCTTTAATGTTGAATTTCCAAAATGTTGAGTCCCAAATTGTTGAATTTTCATAATGTTGTAAAGTTTAGCTCAGTGAGACGATATCTATTAATAAAGCAGAAAGCTACCATCATCATGTCTATATAAAACAGCCTACCAACCACAGTATGTCTTCTGTATGCATGGTCCACGACTCACGGATCGGAAGTCGACGTCACTGTCACACTAATGAGCTACCTATCATCGCATTACATAAGTGAAAACAAAATAATACTAAACCCAACTTAAATTTTTTTTTTTCAGGAAACTGAAACTCTAGCGTGGGTACTTTCCTCTGAGTAGGTACTGAAACATATTGAAACATTTTGCCATGTCAACATTTTAGGATTCAACGTTTGGTTATATTTAACGTTATGAGAATTCAATGTTTTGGGACTCAACTTTTTTGCCATGTCAACATTTTAGGACTCAACGTTTTGGTATATTCAACATTATAAGAACACAACATTTTGCCAAATTCAACATTCCGGGCCTGAAGGATATTTTTATATAATTAAAATGACACCCAACAAGGAAACAACAGTTACATTAAACAAATATAAAACAAGCGATCTAGGTTTTGTGTTAAGTTTCCTTAAATATAGGATATCCAGTATGCACAATGTCCGTCTTGTGTAATAAATAATTACTACCATAATATAAACTGAATTAATTTACTTGTTTGTTCTATAATTGATTTTTTTAAATCGATTGTATGATAAAATCGATTCGTCCAGAATAGTGCGTCACTTGAATGAATGCGAATTTGACACAAATTTCCAAAAAGTTAGAAAGTGCAGTGCTAACCCTAATTTTCTATTTTGGTAGTTAATTTTCTAGTTATTATTATCATTTTGCCTGAATTAGTGAGACTATAAAATTAAATTTCAACTGATTTGAGGACTGAGGTTGATATACTTGCATCGTAGTTACAAATCTATGGAAGTGCAGTGCCTTGCAGTTTTGCAGCCTTGATGCAACTGAATTGATAATATCTTGGTTTATATTACAAGAAATTGGCTGATTTCTATTCAGAAACCAAACTTTTAAGTTAAAGTTTCCACCATAACTGTTTTCTTGTAAGTAATTCATGATAACAATTTGAATGTAGTGTTTACATAATAGAATACATACCCACAACATATAAGTTTAAGTTTACCTACTGCAGACACTACTGCCTTTCAACTCCTGCAACTTTGTAATTAATCTGGTGAATTTATAAATATACCTTTACAGTTTGTTTCTAGACTTCTAAATTTAAGAAGATTCTCATTATAAAAACCTCAAAACCAAATATAAATGGTAGTAGGTAGGGGAGGTAGGGGAGGGATGGGCAGTTGGGAGACATTGGCACCCCCCTTTTATTCTGATTTGATCGTAGATTTTATTTTTTTCTTGATTTGGTAGTTTACTTTACCGACTGGCGCTACTGTTCATCCATAGAGTATCTGTAATTTCTGCGAGTTGTCAAACACAAACACGTTTGAAGGTTTTGCAGTCGTAAAAGTAAGTATTTTGTCGCGGTTTCGGATCGTAATAAAGAGAAATCTAATGAAAGGTATTTGTATTTTCTAGTATTTATCTATTGTATATTTACTAATCTATAAATAAAACTGAAATTCAAGCCTAAATACGTAGATTCAACAAAAATACCGGTACCTATGTCGAAAATGAATACAGAGGGAGTAATGGGCATTTGGGGCGCGGGAGGTTTGGGCATGCCCAATGCCCTATAATGTATAAGAGGATTTTAATTTTTTTTTTCAAGCAGTTGACATAGCTAGTGTCCTTTTAGACGACATTAAAACTAAATTGCCAGTACCAAAGACATGCAATAAAACCAAACGCAGTAGCTCTAAGTACACGTTTGGGTTATACCCAATCTCAGATAAGTAAAGATCCTGTTTCAGTATTGTTTATTCGTTAACTTTTATTTTTGGTTTCTATTATTGATAAAGTTTAAAAATCTGTTTATTTGTTAACTAATTTTTGAATTCCATTACGGATATAAAGTGATTTATGGACCGTGCCCAAGCCTCCCACAGGGTATGTCCAAGCCTCCCTACCATTGGGAGCATTGGGCACTTTTGACTTAGTTTATAAAATATCTCGTAATGTTGAAACTGAATGTAATTTTTAAGAAAGCTCTCTAATTATATCTAGCCAAATATGTGGTGCAATAAGAATTGGCAATAAAAGTTGATTATCTATAAAATCTGATTTTTTATGCAATAAATAGTGAAAAAGTGCCCATCCCTCCCCTACCTCCCCTACCCTCCAATGAACTCTTCTTGAAAAACAAAAACATTTTCTTTAAATTAAATAATAGATTAGAAAAAGAAAGAAAGAAAATTCATTTATTTAGCACACACCTAAATATACAGGTTAACAGACACAAACATACACAAAAACAGATTAGAATTACTGAATATAAAAAAAAACTGTTGTCTTTGAATAATACTTTGTTTATATTTTAACCACTAATAAACATTGTTTCTATATTTAATAGGCCTTTGTGTTTAGAAAAAAAAACAAATATCTTATCTCTGTGGTTTATTTGTCTCGCTATGGGACCAACTTCATAGTTACTTGGGCTGTGTAAGCCATGGAGATGTTTAACATATTGTTAGTATCCAAGGCCTAGTGTCATTTGTGAATGTTATGTTTTTATATTATTATCAATATTTATATTTTTCAGGTTCAGAATGTGTATTCAAAGTCTCAGCAATGGCCTTCCCTCAGCAGAAATATGTGACAGGCAGCCGTAAGGTCATCATCCAACTCAGGTATGTATGTATATAATTCTGTTTATCTGAAATATCTACTTGACAAAGTAGTACAGCCTGATAATAAAATAAATATGAATAATTATTGCTGGACAATTTAATCAGCAACATCTAGTTCTGTTGTATACACTCTATGAAGGCAAACATTGTGAGGAAACTTGCATTCATTTACCTGCACTTGGCCAGCCTGGTAAATGAGGCCTATTCTCTCTGGTCAAGAGAGTCATGAGTCTCTGTGTCCCAGCAGTAGGAATGTTAAGAGGGGTGATGATGATAACTATATTAGGTTGATATTTTATTCCACCTCCGCTTATTGTTATTCCAACTCAAGGCAAAAGCGCTTTGCTTTGGGCAGACAACTTTATCATGGACTTTGCTTGTAAATTGAAAGGGTAATTGGTAAACTGACACTGCTGAGTAAAATAAGTAAACACAAAAGAACCACATTTTCTGATTTTCAATTTAGTATAACAACATGGTACATGTAGTAGTCATAGTCACTAATATGTTAAACATAGCAAATTGTTTTTTACTGTTTATTTCATAGTTGCAGTGCAGTGCACTGTATTTTCATTTTAAAGACTTTTATTATTACTTTGATGGAAATTGCTAAAAAGTTATTAGACATGCCAAAACAGTGTGTGTAATGAATCTATAACCCTAAGATGTATAATAATTTATGAACAAGCATTATTCTTCTTTCAAACAGTATTTAATCTATTTGTTATTGCATAGAGATAATTAAATAAACTATGCAAGTAGTGCCACTTTCGAATTTCGCCCTGCCTTCCTATACAGCCTTTTGGGCTAGAGAACACTTTCAATTTATATTAATTTTCATGAGTTCTGATTTCAAAATGCAGGTGAATTTATATTAGACTGTTAATTTAAAGTTTAAAACTGTGTGTTATGTTAATACATTAATCATAAAATATGTACTTATACTATAACAAATTAGTCAAAAGACTTAAAACATTACTTATTAAATTGTAATTTTTTTTTTTTTTTAATTTTAATTTCTTTTAAAATAATCAACCCAACGAACTTTTAAAATTACCAACAAATTAATAAGCCATGTAATAAATACCTGAATAGCATTTTCAAAAGCAACAGTGAAACGCAAGGTTTAATAGCTGGGTTTAAGCTACACTTTGTTATTCTGGACTGAGTTTGTGTTTCCTTGCTTAACCGTTAGATGGCGCTATTATTGAAAAGTATTGTTTACATCAACTTAAATGATTTTTGATCTAATTAAAATTATCAATAATTATTTCAGTTCAATTGTTGTTGCATTACTTAAACCATTAACCAGTTCAAAAGGTTTTTTAATTAAAACTAATGTTTTATATGTTAAATAGTTATAATTATAATAAAATGTAACAGTAATATCCTTTTAAATTATGGTAACACAGAGTATAAAAGTATTGAGATATTGTTTTAAACATAGATTCGAATAGATTAATAGTACATAATAATATAATAGCATTAGCGTTTAAGTGGTTGTTATCAACCAACTTAAGAGAAAAGGAGGAGGAGGATCTCAATTCGTTGCATTACTCAAAGACGCATGGACCGATTTTCTTATAGAGTATTCTTCCCAGATGTTCCCATAGTCATCATCAGGCTTGAGAAATTGGTGGAATTCTTAAAACTTTATAGGCAATTATATGAAGGCGGTTTTTTCAGCCTAAACATCAAGGTTTTCTAGTAATAAAAACTTTAACCAAGACAAGCTAGGCAGGTACCTAATCTCCTCATAGACTTACATATTTTGCCAAATATTACTTTAAACATAAAATATTAAATATAACATGAATAACAAACCGTAAACATGCATAAATTACGTTCACGGTCGCAAGCGGTGTTGCTATCAAGCACCGAGCATGTGCTGTGCTGATAAATCCACCACTGCAATGTGCAAAATGACGTAATATAGCAAAATGAAATCGAGAGTGCTCGAACAAAGCACACGAAAATGAGCCTTATTCCCACGTAGATCCATTCAGGTGGCTTGCCGGCGCGCGCTCGCTGGGCGGGGGGCGGGACGAAGAAATGTGGGTCGAAAACGACGCCGACAGTCAAGTTCAAGGCCACGCACGAAGGGATGGTAGGCGCCAAACGCTAGATGGCGTTGCGCGATACGATGTTTGAAAAATTCGCGATTTCGGGGGTGAGGCGCGGGGTGCGGGGTGCGGGCCGGCCGGCGGGAACGAATTTTCGGTGCAACATATACGTCGGCACGCTGCACTCGTGTACAGAACGTCGCGACGCGCAGTACTTTCGCGCACTAGACCCAGACTAAGCTAACCTAGACTTACAATAATAAGCAGACATGGACTGGATGGAGATGGACGTGGTGCGTACATTTTGAATTTATTATTTAGATATGATTCGTCGCCTGGTTCCAGGTTTGTGGAATATTTACGCTGAAAATAATTTTCGCCTTGACCTATCCTAATATTTTATCAGTGACACTGGACCTGGCGACTGAATTTATCAAGTAGCGACATTTCCTTACGTTATTGTAGACATTTAATTTGGCGTGTAGATATGTAACCCAAATTAAATTTATTCATAAATTTCTGAAATAAACCTAAATTTCGAAATATATGTTACTAAATATTACGACGCCATAGTTTGGTAGAATTTGTTAGTATCAAGAATAACCAACAAAAAAAATTTGGTAGTTACACAATCGATTTAATCTACTGAAACCACGAAAGTGTTATCTAAAAATGACCAAATGAGATGGTAGAAAAATATTCTTAGGGATTTTTATAATTTTCAATATTTTATCTAAATAAGAATCTTCCCTAAGAATAGAAATATCAGCTCTATCAGAGTCTAGATAAATTATATATGTTTTTTTATGATGTTGTTTGTGTGTGAAATTTTGGCAAGTATAACTCGCGAGGCGACCTGCCTCAACAAGCATCGATCGCGCGCCTCAGCCGCCCGGCCGCTCTAACGGTAGAGCTTCTATTTTTCACGCACTACCTCAATCTCTGTATCATTTTCCCTTGAAATCTCTCCACGTTTTATAAACACTAGCTGAACCGCCGACGGCATCGCTTACGTTTTTTTGCTTTATCTTTATACATAGGTATAGTTTATTATAGCCTATAGCTATAGCATTCCTCAAAAAAATTACTATTCAACACTGAAATAATTCTTCAAATCGAACCACCGCACCGGTTCCTGAAATAAAACAATAAATCAAACAAACTCTTTCTTCATATTATGAAGGCAATATTATTTAAATAAGATATTATGTAGATAACGTAAAAAACCCAAGCGATGCTGTCGGCGGGTCATCTAGTAATTTAATAAATAAACTATTTATGCTAAGTTTACTATATCCCAAATATTTTTAATCTATCTTACGTATATAAAAATTAAGATAGGTGTACTACTCAAGTCGGCTGTATTTTTTTATTTAATTCCGTTAAACAAGGAACCATTCCGGGAACGGTTCCTCCTATAGCCCGATAAACGGTTTTGTGGAAAGACTATTTAAGAAACCTGAAATTTTATAAAGTAATATAGAAGTACCTATGATTTTTTTTGCATATGTTTTGGGATGTCGTTGTATATGTCCATAAAAACAACGCGAGGTTCTTTCTTCTTGGTTCTATGTGAGGTTCTAAGTGTATTTTTATAATTCTTGGTCTCTGTAATATGTTAATAATAGCTGTTTTGTATCTAATCTCTTTATGTATACTCCAATGCACGCAATATCGCGTGGCCTTGAATTTAGTCTTATCGCCGAATCTTTCCGTTTTTTACCTAGTGACACATATATTATTCTATGTATGTGCATTGTGCATATAACAACCACTATTATATTATACATACCTATTCTATTCTGATTTCACGATTTTCTTAAAAAATATATTGTTGTTTTAATGATCAATTTTCTGTAATTAAAGGAAATTATTTATGCTTTAGGAAATAATGTTCTCCTGTAATTAATTGGTTTCCTTTTGATATCAGGCGACCCTAGGTTACAAGACCGTGGTCATGGACATACACATTAGATAACAAACCAATAGCTAGATTTGCTGCTTCCGCAATGACATGATACGTATCGTCCTATTGCACAAATTTATACCAGATTCGGTTGTGGAGAAATCATCTAATTGAGACCGATATTAGATATTTTCACTAAAAAAATGTCCGTCCACTATTAGTCATACAATTTGCATAGGTTTGCGATCAGACAGCGTTAGACCTTGAATTGAGCGAAGCTTGTCTATTATAGCATCTATCATTCAAAGGTATCATGCTTTTGGTACAGTAGTTTTTATACTATTCGCAAGCGCAGCGCACGATGATAAAACCGACGGAATGCGATATGCAACGTTAAAAATATTCGATTATCGCGTCCACAGTAACCGCAGGCATGTATCATGAACCAAAGTCTGCTGAAAACGACGCGGAAATATTATAATTACATACGGTACTGTAACGATTGCGGTACGATTTGGGGCGCCTTGATGTTGCGTCTTTAGAGAGCGAGCAGTATGCTCTAAGCCAGCCAATATTTTCGGCGAATAAGAATAATTGAGCATAGGTAGCGCGGTAGGAGTGAGGGGGCTCTAGCGGGAGATTTGGCTGTTGGCCTTGACAATGAACCGGCGGCGCGCACACAAACACACTTCTATGTTGTATTCTCACGCACACACAATCGTTTTGAGTTATTCCACGAATTGCGTCCCTCCCACGCTATTCGATTTTAGGGCTGTCTTGAACAAATAATTCTATTTTGGAAATTCTGCCATCATCCCTTACTATGACAATCATTTTTCCTTTCCCACTTTAATTGGAAATATTTAGGTTGCTTAACATTCAACTCGAATCTTGGCTTACTTGGTTAACTTTACTATTTCGTTGGTATTAGTAAGGCCGAATCAGTATTATAACAACGTCACCAGCAGTTAAGTACAGTAGGTACCTAATCGACATTGGTAGTGCTTGATATATTATTATGGCTATGTTTGTCTGGCATAATAAAACAGTATTTATCTTTAGTGTGCTAGAATTCTCCTAAATAGTTACCTACTAATATTCCAAAACCAGAAAAAGGCGTTTTGGCAGTACTAACCAACAGTGATTATTTGGAGTAAAACGCTTATTATCGAGCTCAGGCTGCCAGCCATCTTTGAGCCGAAAATGTTAAGCCTCCCAACAAACCGAGCAACGCGGCGACGCTACGGCGTGCCTGCCCTAAGACAACCTATACATAGGCAGCCTAGGGTCTGCCGAAACCGGCGGCAACTTTATCGATATTACAGCCGAAACTCGCACTAACGAGCCCAGAGCTTGTCTGATGTTATACCTCTAATAGCTGTACCCTTTATAGTTATATCCTTTGATACAGCCTTTGTGAGTTCTATGGATTGAGGTCCTTAATTGTCTGCTTTCAGTGCTGTTGTTTTTGCGGTATTTGTTAAAGTAAAATGCTTACCACATTTATTTACTGGCTACTTTTTCTTTTTTATTAGTACCTATGTACCTAGTTGATTTTCATAATATTTTTCTCAAAAATTCCTGATTTGAATTTTGGGGGGATTTTTCTTTAGAACTTAGGTACTTTTTTCTGTGCTTGTAATATTTAATCTTCTCTAATTTTGTACAGATTTTAAAATAAGAACCAAATCAACATTTTTTAAATAAATGTCCTCTTTTGTAAAACTCTTAATTTTTTGTCATATGTGCTGATGGCAGAATATGCCTAAATAAATACATAAAAGAAACATTTCTTCATAAAATATTGGATCTAAATTAAATTTCTTTAAAGTCAGGTTTTTTCAAGGCAAGGTTATTCATTCGTTTGATTACACAAATGCATACCTACTTGAATATAGGATAGCGTTTGGAAATATTCGGTTGGTTTTTGTCTGTCTACCTTTTATCGGTCTGCCTATGACATCATCGTTCTAGGCTTCCTGTCTCCCTTTGTTCAATAGCTTCGCTTTGAATTTGAATCATCATGCTTTATTTTCGTGTTTAGATCCCACAATAATCTATACCTACTAATTTTGTAGAGCTGATGAGTTTGTTTGGATATACGCTCTAATCTTAGAGTGCCTACTAATCTACTCTGCTAAGCGCAGCAATTTGATTTAAATGCGTTTCATAGGCCTCTTTATTAAGAATGGAAATAAAAATCGTTATTATTTAATCAATAAAAGTAATGGAAAGCTGCGCGGTGGGCTAGTTCACTAAACTTAGGTACCTATCTACCTAATTCCTATATTTCGAATTGCCATAAAAGGCAGTGAAATAAGCTTATATTTTAAACCATTTGGCCATGTCAGTAAACATTTATAGGTAGGTATGGCTTTTTAGTAGGTCAGTAGATAACAACTGAATTCATACCTAATTATATAGGGACATAAATATTTAAAACTGTTTATTTATCCATGGTTTTCTTGAAATCTGGTTATTTTCATAAGTTCTTTAATTAGTTATTGGTTGAATTGTTATAACTTTAGTATTGCGCACACAGATGTAGGTACACAAAGTAGTACTCACATTAGCTCCTAATTTTGTTATTTTTCCTCTATAATTAATAATAATAAACATTCTTCCGGGAAACAATTTAAATACGTAAACATATTCCTCGATTAAATTAGCTTATAACATAAAAAACAATAACTAAGTTTGCATGATAAATAAATAATTCAAATACATTATCCTCGTGCAAGCGCTGTTATATTGCGTGATAATAACTGCGTCCGCGCATGCACATAACGAAGGGCGCTGCAATTCGCCGGCGTCGACCAATTGCCGCGCTCGCTGCAGCGTCGCCTTGGCAGAGCTTCAGGAAAATTGATGGTTCGCCTTCATTCGTACAGTTACACATAAAGGGACCAATCTGAAAGGCGGTCACGTGGTTGGTCGTTGGGCGGCGCGTGCGTTCACCTTTAACGTGGTGGGGGGAAGGCGGGTTTGCGTGCACGCAGTGCGTACGGACAGTGCGTGAGAGTCGCTCAGACGACACGCTTTACCTGTGTCGTGTGAATAACAATGGTGTAAACAGACAGTGCGATTTGCGCGGTAACGATGGACGAAAACGTTGACAAATTGTTTTTCTTTCATATCTCTGGTGTTATTTGGATACGATACACTTGGGAAATGTGAGTTATTGTCTTTTTTAAATGAGATACGATTTGCGTAAAAGTGATTGATATTGATTCACTTCCATCACACCATCTAGTAGGTCCCTACATTAGTAGCAAAGTTCATACTAAATAAACAAACCGTTTAAAATTTGCCCTATTAACCTATACACTGGCTCCTGAAATCATATCTCTGAAAAATCCTAGTTTCATAATTACATGTGCGTGGAAAGATAATACATAGCCTATTGACATAATATCTGACACAACTTAACCTACATGAGATAACAAAACTGTTACATTGTATAAATGTCTGATCTACTTATTATTTAAATAACAATGATTTTATAAAAATCATTGTTAAATAATTAAATTGTTTAAAACTCGTGCTTATACAACCAATTATAAAGCTGAAGAGTTGCTTGTTTGTGTGTAGTGATACCTACTATTTTTTAAAGATTTTTTTTTCAACAGAGTTTCGAAGAGTTTTGATATTAGTAAATATTCCCCATTTGTAGATTATACGATGAGGTCATTACTTTTTTTAAGTTTGTACACGCATTGTACCTACCTACTATGTTATTAAAAAATATTACACAATTAATAGCTACATAATGTTTCACTTGATAGGCTAGAATGCCATTACAGTCCGAGAAAAAAAAGAGGTAGAAAAAGTATTTCATCCTTTGTCTTACTGCAATTACTTCTATTAAACAATTAACTTTCGCATTGCCAACATCAACACCTTCTACAGCGATTTCCAAAAGATCGACTGATACCTTATTAACGTGTAAACTTTGTGATTTTAGGGACAAAACCTGAATCAATCGATCAATATTTTTCGTCTAAACTATGTTTATTTTTAATAATAAAATCTATTACATAATTAAAAGCAAATGAGTAAAATAAGGTTAAAGACTTATTATTATTACCTACTGTGAACTGTCTAAAGGCTGATGTAGAGGAGATGCGGTTAGAACAGTACCTAATAGCTTTTTACTTTTGGAAAATCAAACAGAAAAAAATCCAGGCATTATTAAAAATACCAATGTCTTATTTTCAGTGAACAAACTAACGAAAAAATTTACAAAAAAAATAATATGACATTAATTTATAAGAACTTTGCCTTTATCGACATGCTACGAGATTACCTGCTTTTTTCTGGCCAAAGTGTTTGCCCTATAGTCATTTGTTGAGGAAGGTTAACCGATCACACACATTCTTAGTATAAAACATCTAAACGCAAACTAGTACCTAAAGCCCCCTAAACATAAGTGTGCTTGGGCCTGATTTGATAAAATAGAGTACATAGTAAAATAAATAAATAAATATTGCTCGATATTTTACACATCAACATCTAGCCCCGGGGTATGCTCTGTAGAATCCATCAATCCTAAGTACCTACCTACCAAATTGTCCAGAATGTTCGAGTGAGGTGAAGTAAAGAAGATAGGCTGAGAAAGAAAGGAATCCAATAGTAATGATCCCGTAAGAGCCTCCAAGAGATCCGTTTAGGAAAATATTAGTTTACCTACCGTCTGCTCCATAGTTTGTAAATGTTTAATTTGCGTCTATAAACACAAATTCCTTTCGACGAACAACATATTTTTCTTCGGGCGTTCAAAGTCATCAGTGCATTGATCTGCATTACGTGATGCGATCTTTTTGCCTACTTTGTCTGTGAAGGATGTTGCTTTACTAATTTGAATAGTTTTTTGTTCGAACCACTTTGGAGGGACTCGTTTCTTGTTTTTGATTGCCTTATAAATATTTTGGGTTTTAATATCATGGTCATTGGTCAGTATGTAATTTACTTACTTTAAGTTTTCTTTTTATTATTACTTGAGGTATTACTTTCTACTTCTAACACAGCTTAAGTTGTGTTTTAGGATCTGAACCCAATGGTTTATAGATACCAACGTGATATTATGTTTACGAACATAATAAAACATTTCTTCTACTTTTACATGTAGAAATAATAATATAAGAATGTCTACCATCTACTTATACCTACCAATATTAAATCGTCTACCAATTAATTTATATTTAAAAAGTAAACTATTATTTCGTATTATTAGCGAAGAAATTATCTCCATTTTCTCTAAAGAATACTAAAATAGCGACATACATAAGCTGATTCACATGAATTTTTAAACGTTATTCGCGCACCTAAATTCAACTGCTAAAATAAATCTAGTTTAATTAAAAAAAATCATGCACATATAATTCTTAATTTCCCTGAAATCAAAATACTTATTCTTATTAGGTTTCTTGAGTCTAAAAATCTCCTGCTCAGCCGAAGGACGTGTAAATATTGTGTCTTAAACTTGCGAAGGATATTCTCGGTTTCACTAAAAGGCTTCTCTTAGACCATGTTCTTACAATGGTGATTGTGTTGAGTCTAAAATTGTTATTCATAATGCGCTATTATCAAGGTACACAATTGGTTTACTTTATTGGAAGAATTAAGTGTTATAGGTTCAACAATTTGGCAGAGGAATCTTGCTATTACCGTTTTTGCTTTTTCTTCTTTCCAGTTATAATACTTTCTTTTTGATATCTTATCTTCACTATCTTATTTGTTTATCAATCCGTGCACGTGTTGATAATCATCTAATGTTTTAGTCGTACCTAGAAAGCATTACATATTTTTCTTTTAAACAGCAATACTCTAGGACATAATCATATTGGACCTTAATGTGCGTGTTTTTTGAGTAATTTGCCTAAAAGCGTCGAATAATATTACAGTTACATCAAAAACATCTGATGGCACTTTTGTCGGTCAGTTTCGTGACAAAACAAGGTTTTCAAAAAGCATTGCGTCATTTTATGCAATCATTGAACGAGTTACGAATTCATAATGTCTGTTTGTTTACTGTTACGGTAACATTTGCAATTGTGTCTTTTCATACAAATGAAAGCTGTTTTTAAATGTATAGAAAAGAGTATATCTTACAGTACACGTGAAGTTAACACGTGTTTCAGTTCTGAAGGATAGTAGGAATACTAAAATAGTACCCAGCCTGAAATTAGCATTTTGTTTTCTATCGAGGTATTTGCAAGTTTTACGTTTTTAAGATTTAAATGTTCGTTTGGCTCTTTGCATTCCTCTTCTTTAAACTTTCTTAAAGTACGTTCATTATCAGGCACAATTCTGTGACACTATTCATTAGTGACTCTTTCTCTACCTTACCTTACTCAACCTTCGCATTCTCATAAACTTCTCATCACTTTGAATCACGGATAGGTGATTCATTAAACGGATCCGCTTAATTATGTACCATGATACCATCCGACTGATCTTAGCTCAGTCTTCAAGCATATAACCAAGCTATAAGATTGAATTTGCCCAAATTGAGAAACAGACTTGTCGGAATAGAGGGCCTTCCGTGGCTAGGTGAGGCGTGCGGGTGTGGGGGAAGGGGGGGGGGGAGCTGTGGCGTAGGTCGGGCAAAATGTCGATGGCCGCGCAATGTCACCCCGAGCGGAGAGATTCGGCCCACTCCCCCCTTCCCCCTTGTACACCCCCCTACCCGCTCCATCGCCATTTCCGAAACGCTATTTCGCGATTTATCTGATCTGTTGGATATTTCTGGAAATTTTAATGAATGTAATGTTTGCATTTGGTTTTTGAACAGACGAGAGAGGGTTTTAGAATTACTAACTTATTTCAAGACTACTGGTAAACTTATTTTACTTAGTCTCCCATGTTAAATATTTATTAGATCCGTAATATGACTTTATTGAAAGCTTTTTTGAAGTCCCCACGATATTTCAGGTTTAGAGATACAGTAGACCATTTTAGGTACATGGAAATATTTGTCACAAACATTTAAAAACGTTTATAATCAAGCTCTTTTGTCGAAATAAGTCCGGCCATAGTATAATTTTATTACCTTGCAGTTAGTAACAAGTATTTATGTTCTTTAAATCTTCAATGTTGCTCTAACTAGCATCAAGCAGCATGCTGTTGAGGTAGGCCTGAGATTAGAAAACGGAAGTTTTTTTTTCAAATGTAAAAATTATAAAGTAAAAATAAATAGATTAAGGGTAAAAGCTCATTAAAAACTCGCAGGAAGTATTATTTATTTTCACAGCTTATGTTAAATGATTGAAAAGTTTCAGTATTTTCACATGAAAAGTAACAAACCATCAAGTTTTTAAGCAAGAATAAAGATTTTGATCTTGTTAATATTGTGAAATAATTAAGCATATTTTTCCTACACGAATCGAAGACGAGCGCTCGATTCGAAAATCAAAGGAAATGAAAATATTCTGTAACTGTAATGGAGCGTTACGATTTTTGTTGAATGCTGGCACCTTGCGACCACATCCAGCATGCTGTTGTGGTAGGTTGTTACATGCTGTTGAGGTAGGTTACATAAGCCACGAGGCGCGGCAGGTGCTTCAGCGATCGTCCGCGTGATATTGGACCAAGTCGGTCGTCGACCCCGCGCTATCTGCGTTATTTGGCCGCGTCAATGTCGGCGCAATGTCGAAACGCGCGAGTTCGTAGACCCAGACGCGTTCCTACCGAATAACACTTCAATTGTAGGCTATAGGATTACTTTATGTTGAGGTAGGTAGCTAGATAACTAGCCTTGTATATACAAGGCAACCTACTTCTTATTATGGTAATTGCGTCTTTGATTTAATTAGATAGAATATAATAAGGCTAATAAATATTCGCTTCTGAAATTCAGATTTCGACACTTTTAAATCTTGTTCCAAATAATTTAATTCTATTCAAGGAGACCTTCTGTCCTAATCGTATTCAGAATTGTTCCTGTATTATTGAGATACGTTTAGAGGTCCATCCATAGGTAGGTAACCTTAATGTAAATTAAACCTTAATATTAAATCACATAAATCAATCTTATATGAAAAAAATGAAAGGAATTTCAATATCATTTCATCCTTGCATCATAAATATCATAATCCACTTACCAGTACCATAGCCCATAAAAACCATGGTAAGTAAGGAACTGTACCATTTCGCCTTACTGGGTCTCTAGGTTTCGGCTCCGGGTCGCGGCAACCTCGCGCGGAAACCGTGCGACGGTCAAGGCCGGCGTCTAGACGCACCCCTCCCCCCTCCCGCGGCTGCCACCCCCCGCAGCCTTGCCACCCCCCGCAACCTTGCCACCCCCCCGCTAACCTAACCCACCTATTTTTACCTCCACGCTGCCTGGGCTAAGCTTTTATTCCACTTAACAATTTGCTTTTAGACCAGTAATCCTGACCTAACTTTGTAATGTGAGCTAATTGTATCAGTTTCACCTGATGAGCACAGGACTGAATCAGTCCGGCCGTGAAACGAATTGCTCAGCTTCTAAAAGTAGATCATTTTTAAATGTAAAATAAATATTATGTACGTATCGTTCTAATGGTTTCTCAGGCGTAGAATTAGAATATGCACTATCCTTACATCAAAATGAAAGTGCGAGGATTAATTATGTAAATATTGGCCAGAAAAAGCTTCTTATTTTTGGCATCCTGCCATATCTTTATTATGCAACTTGTCGCTGAATAATAAGTAGCTTACGATAACCGTCTTGGTTTGCTAAAATACCTGTTTAAAACGGTGTCGCTTGAAAATGATTAAAAATCGTCAATATGTTCCAATGATTTTGTATATCTCGCGTTGATTTCCGAATCGTGTTTTATTTCGCAAACAAATGTAATTTTCCGTGGTAATGATATCAAAATGGCGGTGACGCAACCGTGAACAGCTCGAATGTGAAAAGTATGTAATAATTTCACAACGTGTCTTCCCAGATAGTACTAGGCACGGAGCTATGTTCTAGTGACCCAATGACTTACATGTGAACCCGCTCTGAACCCGTGCGGGTGCGGGAACTTGGGACGATTGGGAAGACAACAAGCGCCCACTCCAACCCTGGGTGGCAGAGTAGCAATCTGTATCCTTAAATCAATATCGGTATTGTTCGTCTACAATTTCTGATTCAAGACGCTCTCTGAATCCCTAATTGGATCCAGGCTCTGCTTTCGGCAATTAGTTTTATTGTTCTCTTTGAGTTGATTTCTTTGAAGACGAAAGCTTTGAGCGTAGTCTTTTTAATAGGTCTTTGGTTCTGTAATATGAATTGTTCGTACACTTGTGGACAGCACATGTGTCTTTTATGAGTCAAATGTTCTCCCATCTGTGTTAACTTGGGACTTTCATTGTGTCTCTTGTATCTACACTGCCATATCAATTGCATTATCTTTTCATACCTTACCTACATTTTTATCAATTCACTTGCTTACATTTAGATACGAGTAAACGAACAAGCGAATAAATTTATCGCGAAATGAAATTCATGATAGCGTGTATAGCTCGCGGAAAAATACTGCGTGATAGGCTTATTAAGTTGAGGTAGGTCAGTTTTTTGTTTTTGCAAGTTAACCGTTAGGCCTAATGAAAATACCGCATGACGTCTTCTTGTGATTAGATATGCTTCTATGTTTACGTATTATCGGATTTGTTATATTTTACTGTATATTAGTCATAACATAAATTGATTTCAGTTTAATACGGTCTCAAATTTGTTCTCAAATTTGTTTAGGTATATATGAAATATTTATAAATTTATTTGTATAATAAAATCCATTTATTTTAATTAATAAGAATGTATTTATATTTAGCTGAACGGTAATATTTGATACGAGACATAAATTAGCTAAATTTCTGTGTATTTCGCAACACATAAAAGAGCTAAATTATTCTCAATGCAAAGAAGATAATAAAACGTTTTATTATATATTTTATGTCTTAAAATGTTAATCTAAAATCGAAATAGCTGAGGCTCCATTAAAACTTATATTGGCTCTACAAGTTGTACTCGTCCTTTTAACTGATATGGCTTCTGATAACAATCACGGGCGGGACGTCAAATTTACTGATAAAACAATTTCCCAAATATAAAATATCTCTATTTAGGTGGTAGGTACAGCCCACTCATTTCCTAAAAATATCTATCTATGTACCTATGTATATTCTATTAAGTATATCAGAAATCTAGCACCTGTAACACAAGCTTAGAGCTTACCACGGGGCTAGATGTTGTTATTTATTTAGGTATTCCTAAACTATGCCAATAAATTCAACCTAAACGATAATTATTTCTCTACATTCTGTGTGTTAAGTATTTCAAAGTTTTAAAATAAATCTAACAAAATCATATTTCTTAAAATTTTCAACAATTGACAGAACTATCTATGAATTTACATAAAAAATACAGGCTAACAATAAACATGTAGTATATCATCCTAACAGAAGACATTTTACAGTTAAAAAAAACGGGCCTACCATTGGGTTGGGTTATTGGGTAAGGCCTGCCCCAACAGCCGTGTAGTTATAACCGCTTACCGCACGTTGCGCAGCGTGACGTTTATCTACGAAGGTGAGACGGCGGACGCACGGTCGCTGAACTCGACATTTTGCTCAGAATACCTATTGCGTCGGCGAACACTGTCGCACAGTTCTATTTACACACCTAGCTCTGTTTTTCCATTATGTAAATTTGATAAATTACAAATGCGATTATTTTTTCGAAATATTGCAGTTTTTGTGACCGAATGCGGTTGACCATGACCATGCTTAAGTATTCTGAATAATGAATGTTATCTTAATAAGTTTTATTTTTCGACTTGAATATATTTTGACGAGTTTCGTCACGTTCTGCCACGTGACACGAGGTGAAAATGGAAAAGATATAACTTCCAATTTCTACATTCACCATGCTTCTGGTTAACATGATAATTATTTCTATGTAGTATTACATAAAATACTTACCTAAACTGCCTTTATTTTTATGTCACTATAAAAAGTTATGAAAGCAATTCATATTCTTTATCATCATAACTCATAACATGCTGGTGAGATATTTTCTATAATGGGGTCGCCTTCCCGAGGTTTTCCGATACTTCTAACTCTCATGTCTTATGTCTTTCGACTCTACATTCCTCAATGTTGTATTAGGTATTTCTAGAGTTCCACGACTGTCGTCATCGTCACCCTGTTTACAGTGTGATCGCGGTTGTCTATGAAACGCTGCACTAACCTTCAACATTCCTCTCTGGCTGTTATCTTCTTGGTCCATTAATGTAACTGACTTTCAATTGCTATATATATTTGATCCGTCCAGCACGGGATGTCGTCCAGTCCAGCATAGGAGATATACCACTCAGTTTGCCCTCATCTTACCCAGCGACCAGAAATAGTAATGGCAACAGAAGTATAGCCAAGTGGGGAGTTATCTCGGTAGAATGAACATTTGTACCTAAATATTCCATCACCTAAATATGATTATTGTTTATTGGTTGAGTGAGTCAGTGCTTATTTCGTGGAGTTTCATTTAGTAAACTCTACCCACTCATATTGACCTACTCCAACTATTTATTAGTTGAATAGGTTTCGATTATTCTAGAACATTGTTAGGCCTCTTATAAATACATTAACAACACATAACGCCTACACATTCAGATTCAGTATTTTTACATTAATTGTTAATGACGTAATACCCGTTGGTTGTGTTGTGGCTTTGATGGAATCAATATTCTTGCTTTTTATTCAATACCTAACCTATAATTAATGTTCGATGGATTAATATTTAAGAACCTAAACTTATAGTTATAGCCCTTAAATATAAGTCTTTGTCCTGACTGATAGACAAAGCAACACGAACTGCTGAAAGTAGAGTCTTGAAACCTGAAAGATACAAACCCTAAGATGATTTAGTTAATCCAACCACCTTTAGTACATCAGTATATATTTTACTTTAAAAAAATGCGAGTCATTAAAACCTTAGAGATTCCAAACATTATTATCTACTTGCAACTCTACTTGCAACAATATTGTAGCCATAGATAGAAATTTTGAATTTAATTTGACAAATAAATAATAACCTTGTGGTATAAAATAGCCTTGTCTCCAAAAACCGGCCGCTCTGACCTACCGCAATTGTAAATCAATAGTAGTTTCATAACATTATTCTCGTCTAGTCTCATGTTTCTTATGGATGATTTGTATGCATCGTGTTCAGTCTATTTGTCACGGATTTGCAACATAAAAGTTTTCTCACCAAGGATTTAATTCTAGACATTGTTTGTTTTTGTTGTTTCATTGAGAAACTTCTAGAGAATACTAGTGTCATTATTTGTCTAATTTGTTCGATGCGACTTGCGATTTGCTTAGGCAAACCCGATGCTATTATTAGATACCTTATTTTCATCATTCATCATCATTATCAGCCATTGGACGTCCACTGCTGGACATAGGCCTCCCTATATGACTTCCAGTCATTACGGTCGCTCGCAGCCTGCATCCACCGCGAGCCGACCGTCTTCACCAAGTCATCAGTCCATCTTGTCGGTGGACGCCCAACGCTGCGTTTCCCGATCCGTGGTCTCCACTCGAGGACTTACCTACCTACCTTACCTTATTACCTTATCTTATTTATTGATAATCTTACAAATGTTGTATGCCGGTCCTCTTAGGTAAAATATCCCTCTTGTAATAATGTTTCTTCGGAAATAATTTCCCAGAAATTATAAGCACTTAGGTATAAAAGACACCTAGACACAGCTAGAAGCATACATGTTGTTTGCTGTCCGAGAATAGCGCGTTCCACAATAATAATACAGTAATACAGTATGTATGTTCGTATTAACTTTGCTCTGTTGTTTTGGTCCGTTCCTAAATTATTACCTACTGCAAGCCGAACCCCACCCAAAGGTTATCAGATATAATTCGGTTTGAGTGCATAAAAATATCTACAGCTGCGTTTACCTACTGAGCGCTTGCATCACTATTATCAACATACCTACCAACTCATAACTCCGACAAAGTCAAAAGTGCGTTGAACTCATACGAAAATCCTTGAAACTTTTTTAGTTATCGCTGATTGATAAATGTGTTATTGCATTTGCACCAGTGCTGAACTGACTATTTTAATAGTGTCGTGTTTTCGGGAATGAGATCAGTGGGATGACAGCGCTCTGTTCTATTTTCAAACGGATAATTTTTACGTTTGTTACGTGCAAAAGTCCTTGGCAGTTAGATCGTAGGTACTTCTTCTTTTTCTAGATTGTGTCGAACGTGACTGGATATTGGACATTGGTATTTTGCAGTCAACCGCTCATATCATGCTATATAACAGTATTAAACTCGAAGAATAATACTGTAGGACTGACAAGCAAATTCGATTTATCGAAATCTATTCTAGAAAATCAATCCTTTATTATGTATGCCTATATAACTTTGACATAAGAATTAGTAGGAGCTATAGAGTTGACATACCTACTTTGCTAACGGCTCGTTTTCGTGTTCGAAGGATCCTTAAATGCAATGATAGACGTTTTGGTTCACCACGTCCGGTCTTAGTACAATTTTTTGTTTGAAAATGCTATAAAAAGTCTAAACGTCACTTTATGTGCTAATTTATATATAAATCAAAGGTCGTCAAATACACACATCAGCAATCACACATAAAAACTTATATTAGGTACTATAAAAGATGAACTATTTTCAAATCTTTCTCTATTCTATATTAATTGTTATTCTCTATTCTAAAACTAATTTCCCCAAAAATTTCCTACATAAAACTTACTTCTACATTATTTGTTGTTACCTATCTATGTAATTGTAGTGCTTAGTATGATCCGTTCCAGGTGCAGATGATGGGATCAGTGGATGGGGACCTCATGCTGAGACGCGTGAAACAAGAGGCAGACCAACTCCAGTACTCGCCGGAGCCGCAGCCGCCGCACCCTCAACCGCTGCACCCTCGCCAGATGCCGATCATGCAGCCGCCTGAGGTAAAACTGGTAAAGGCTCTCTTCTTAACTAGCAGCTTTCAAATCACTTCAAAGCTAGAACCTTTATTCATCATAACAACCTTATTACCTCCCGACTTCATGCTGAAACAAGAGACAGACCAGCTCTAGTACTCGCCTCTACCGCTGAATCCTCGCCAGATGCCGATCATGCAGCCGCCTGAGGTAAAACTGGTAAAGGCTCTCTTCTTAACTAGCAGCTTGCAAATCACTTCAAAGCTAGAACCTTTTTCATCATAACAACCTTATTACCTCCCGACTTCATGCTGAAACAAGAGACAAACCAGCTATAGTACTCGCCTTTACTGCTGCGCCCTCACCAGATGCTGATCATGCAGCCGCCTGAGGTAAAACTGGTAAAGGCTCTCTTCTTAACTAGCTGCTTGCAAATCTCTTCAAAGCTAGAACCTTTTTCATCATAACAACCTTATTAACTCCCGACTTCATGCTGAAACAAGAAGCAACCAGCTCTAGTACTCGCCTCTACTGCTGCGCCCTCACCAGATGCCGATCATGCAGCCACCTGAGGTAAAACTGGTAAAAGCTCTCATCTTAACTAGCAGCTTACAAATCTCTTCAAAGCTAGAACCTTTTTCATCATAATAACCTTATTACCTCCCGACTTCATGCTGAAACAAGAGACAAACCAGCTATAGTACTCGCCTTTACCGCTGCGCCCTCACCAGATGCCGATCATGCAGCCGCCTTTGGTAAAACTGGTAAAGGCTCTCATCTTAACTAGCAGCTTACAAATCTCTTCAAAGCTAGAACCTTTTTCATCATAATAACCTTATTACCTCCCGACTTCATGCTGAAACAAGAGACAAACCAGCTATAGTACTCGCCTTTACCGCTGCGCCCTCACCAGATGCCGATCATGCAGCCGCCTGAGGTAAAACTGGTAAAGGCTCTCTTCTTAACTAGCAGCTTGCAAATCTCTTCAAAGCTAGAACCTTTATTCATTATAACCTTATTACGTCCCGAATTCATGCTGAAACAAGAGACAAACCAGCTATAGTACTCGCCTTTACCGCTGCGCCCTCACCAGATGCCGATCATGCAGCCGCCTGAGGTAAAACTGGTAAAGGCTCTCTTCTTAACTAGCAGCTTTCAAATCACTTCAAAATTAGAAACTTTATTCATCATAACAACCTTATTACGTTCCGACTTCATGCTGAAACAAGAGACAGACCAGCTCTAGTGCTCGACTCTATCGCTGCGCTCTCGCTCAAGTCAAGTTCTCCGGAACCGCATCCATCTATCCTCACAAACTTACTCGTGTTATAACATTAGTGAGGAGATCTGAGCTAATTGTGAGCCGTGTTGGCTTTGGCTAGGTGGGAAGGTGGGAACACACTCGACTTTCATAAAAAAATATTAAAAATTAGGGTTAAAGTTAACTTTTATGTTACTAGAATAGAAAATGAGAATACCTAAGTGTTAATCCTCTCTACAAACAAGCTTACAACAACAGCGACATAGACAACAAAGGAGGCTCATAAATATCGAAACATGAGTCACCACTATACGTCGCCTACTTGTGTTGTAATGTAGCTAGACAGGTAATTATAGTTTGTAATCAAAATGCTATGAATTGTATCGAAAAACGTCTAGTTCTAGTAGATATTTAAAGTGTATTTTTATGCGACAACGTATTTAAAACATAAATCATAACCACTCATACATCAGACCCCGAATAGATCTTGGTAAATTTGCCACTACGTTTGCCAGGACTAATAATAGGTAATCTATGGGGGGAGGGAGTCTGTGTTCAGTAGAGAGACGAAATAGGAATAATTTTTATGATAATGTTAAAATACAGCATTGATCTCGCAAACATCTAATTACAAAACCATCCCCATTCTAGATGGATCTCGAGCCCAAAGAAGAAATGAAATTCTGCGTATCTCCCGGCGACTCAACCATCGTTGGCAACACCAGCCCGGAGCAGCAACATTGCTCGTCTACCACAGCCGCCGCCGCCACTGGCGCGCGGGACGACGACCAGCCAAGGAGGCTGTGTCTCGTCTGCGGTGACGTAGCCTCGGGGTTCCACTACGGAGTCGCTAGCTGCGAGGCCTGCAAGGCTTTCTTCAAACGGACTATTCAGGTTTGTAGCTTGTTGAAAGAAAAGAAAGAAAATTTGTTTATTCAAAAATGTTTAGCTTACAGATATACATACAAAATAAATTAAATATAATAACACAATCAGTGCTTGTAAACTAAACATTATGAAATGGTCACTGACTCAGCATTGAGTTGGTTACCAGTAATCTAGCAACCAACGCTGATCTTCCGTCAGTGCCGATTTCTTTGACGTTGCTTTGAACCTCGACTCTACCATCGTATTAGGTAATTATTGGCAACACCAGCCCGGAGAAGCAAGATCGTCTACCACCACTGACCAGCCCCTCTTTTACTTCTTTCTTTTATTTTACTTACTCCAATAATTATATTATTAATATCATGAAAAGCCTCACTTTTAGGCATGACTAAAGTGTGCATTCCTTTCAAAAGAGTCATAGAATTTAAGACGTCTGTTTACCTACAGTATTTATTTATCATCGATCAATGTCAATTTACTAAACGCTGTACCACAGATCAATTGCCTCGTATCTTATTCACGATCATACCGTACAGCAGCCTCAGTCTTAGCCGAAAATTATGTGATTCACTCTGGTCCAGTGCAAAACCTGTATAAATTATTCGTTTTGTTCTTGTTCCTTCTTGGATACACAAAGGAAAACCCAAGTGAGATAACAATATGACTTCAGACTTTTAGAGCAAAAGGCAACCAGAAATATTACACAAAATTGTCCTTCTGTGATATAGTACACAGAAAAGGTTTTATGTTGTTTATGATGCACATATGGCTATCTGCTTTACGGTTTAAACAGCAGTCGCAGCTTTCACCACCGGTAAAGCTAGACAGGCTTTACCGGTGGTGAAAGCTGCGACAAAGACCTAATTTCACCAGTCTCTGTTTAATAGTTTAACATCCCATGTATATTAACAGTCCGTCAATATACACAAACAGTCCGTCATTAAACATGACGGGATTGTAAACTAACAAACAGAGAGAGGTGAAACTAAGTGTTAGGGTTGTTGATCAGTGAATTCTCGTGAATCCGAGCCCACCATACACCCTTGACTGTGAAGTGTATTCCACCAGCAGGGCAACATCGAGTACACATGTCCCGCCTCGAACGAGTGCGAGATCAACAAGCGCCGTCGCAAGGCGTGCCAGGCGTGCCGCTTCCGCAAGTGTCTGCGCACCGGCATGCTGCGCGAGGGCGTACGATTGGACAGGGTGCGCGGCGGCCGACAGAAGTACCGCCGCGCGCCCGACGCGCCCGCGCCGATGCAGCCCAGACCGCATCTGGACGACATCAAGGTAATCATTTTCTACCACGAACACTCAGGTTGTGGAATGATCTTCCTTCCAAGGTTTTCTCAAAGGACTGTACTTGACTATAGCATGGGTTTATTCAAAAAGGGTAGGTATTCTGAAGCATTTAAAGGGTTCGGCAGCACGCACGTAATATCTCTGATGCGGTAACCGCTCTCCACCAAGTGGGCCGCATGCTTGGTAGTATTAAAAAAAATGTGACTACGACTTTACAAGCCAACAGATAGACCGAATGTCGCATCCGACGAGACGTTGTTTATCGTTGTAGAAGAAAAAAATATCACTATTTTAGTGATTGGTGTTATAATTATTGAAATGGCTATTATCGGCTAAGATAATCTGTTATCATTTATTAATTAAATATTATCTCTCTTCCAGGTTCTAGAAGCCCTGAACGCGTACGAGCCAGAGTTCTTGACGTGCATGGCGCCCCCTACCGGCGTGACGGAGGCGGCGACCAAGACCCTCGCGGTGCTCGCAGACCTGTACGACCGCGAGCTGGTCGGCGTCATCGGCTGGGCCAAGCAGATACCCGGCTTCACGGAGCTGCAGTTGAATGATCAGGTCAGTTCACTAATAAATAAATATATAAATATTGCCGGACAATTCACACAGCAACATCTAACCCCGTGGTAAGCTCGTAGCTTGTGGCACAGGTAAGGCACACAAGTATAGCGTTGTTGTCTAGCGCAGCCTGGCCTAAACTGGAAAACGTGGGTTCGACTTCCACTCGAGGACCAAGGTTATGTTGAGATTTTGTTATTTTCTGTTCCATTTTCTATTATTTAAAACATTTGTTTGGTGCTTACTTGCCTTTGGAGTCTGAGTGTAAATTATCATAATATTTATTACTTAGGTATGTACTCGATTGTAAAATCTACTGTTGTATGGAAACGAAACAGCATCTCTTGTGTCAAAAATGAGAAACATTATTTGCAAATACTAATTGAAGTTAAAAATTGAGTTATGGTCTGATCGCCGAGACTTTGCGTTCCTGACACATCGCGATTGAACTGATAACGTAACTTTGTAATGGCGTTGCAGTTATGATAAAAATATTTTTACTGTTTGTTTACCGTTTTAACAATTGATGAGGATTAAATCTACATTATTATATCAATAATCAATGAATCTAATAATTTTGTGCCAAACTAAGTGTAAAATAACTTGGTAAACAATATTTTTCTAAATCTGCGTAATAATATTGCGATAATATTGCGCTATTACAAGGTTATGTCAGTGCTTTATATTTGTAGGTAGTGCTGTGCTAAAAATAACAGGCAACAACAGTATCGTTATCTGTTACAGTTATATTTAAAAAATAATACGTTTAAGAATTTGAAAATAATGGACTATAAGATTTTATTAAATATAAGAATAAAACTACGACCAAACCGAACGCGCGAAAGAAAGTGGCATTTTTATATTTATGTTTAAAATAATAACCCCAAATGGCGTTATGGGCCGCCATTTTGTGACGCTAAAACAGTCGGTTTCCACTTAAATAACTAAAATATAAATATTAAATGATTCCGCCAATTTAAAACGAAAATAATCTTAAAAATAACGCGGCGGTTCATTTTGGAGGAACGGTTACGAACTCATTATGTTGTGCCCATCACTAACGTGTCAAACTGACATGTGTCCTAAACGTATTCTTATCGTGGCCAAACTATAGTTAGTATACATCTGACGCAGGTCAGTGACAGAGAGAGACAGGTCAAGAGACAAAGAGAGAGTGAGAGAGGTGGCGAGAATTTCCTCTTGACCGAATTGCGTCGCGTAAATATCTAATAAAATCTGGTTTGAGGCGGTTTGTAAATTAAAAAAATGTGAATTAACTAGTTTTGTTTTTGTGATACCTATTAGGTAATATCTGTCAAAGATGCACAAGATTGATAGTAAATTGATAATTCTGAATAGTGTTAATTTACACGAGTCTTGTTAATAAAAAAATGCAATGAAAAAATCGTGCCATTAGTGTTAAATAAAGATACACGATTTCATAAATATTAAGATTCATCTTCGCTATTATTTTGGTAATAAAAAACCTTATACACTTTGTTAACAAGTATTAACTGATCTTTCTCAACTAATTAAACATTTTATATTTGATTGTGGGCGGATACCGATTATAAATATGATTTGCAGCTACAAAAACAAGATGATTACAATACACCATTTTGGAATAGGAAGTTTGAATTAAAAATAATATTAAATTGAGATTGGGACCTTGAAGTCTAGCGCAACTTGAAACTTAAGTTCACTATAACGGGTGTTAAATTTTAAACATGTACAGACTTATGTACTTTTATTTTATTTTATAGTGATTGACTCTCTTAAGTTTTTAAATATAAGAAAAAGTAAAGAAAATTTTTAGCCGTTGGACGTACACTGCTGAACGTCAAAAATGTTTTTGACAGACGGAGGTTCTCAAATTGATTGTATATTTTAGCTTGCTCCAGTTATGATAAGACGTGGCCCCCATACAATGACATGACTTAACTTGGACGAAGTCGCGGGCACCGCTAATGTCTAATAAATCTAGGCTGTTGGTTGTCCTTAAAATAAATAAATGTTGCCTACGATACTAAACGAGTATTTCTGGTTTTATATCACCCTTTGTAACTGAGACCTTGAAAACTGTCTGTTACCAAGCTTGTGATAATGCAACTGTACCTACATTATTTGTATGTATGGTACGTATGTGATATAAATACAAGGCCTTTTTTTATTTAACATTTAAAAGATGGTCTGTATATTTTGTTAGACTTATTCAAGTGCTGTCAGAGTTTGCTACAAATAAGTATGAATATAAAAACCAGGATTAGAAAAAAAAAGTTTCTTAGGCTGATTTTTGAATAATTTCCCCAGTACATTTACAATTTGAATATTATGTATATTTGATAAAAACAATCATTTGAATATGCATAGAAACACGTGAATATTATAATAAAATATACCTATTTATTAAGAGGAAACCATGTTTCAAGGACATCACCACTCAAAAAACACTAACAGAAACCAACTGCTTTTCTAAAAAATAAAACCATCATAACCATAATTATGATCAACCATAATTATAAAGTAAATAATACTTAACTTATTTACTTTATAATTTACATAAAGTATAGGTAATTTTCAAAAGGTACATATTATTTCTTTAAAAGACGTGCAATTGACTAGCATTGCACGCCATAAAAATTAAGTGCAAAAAGATTCCTTCGAGCCGGATTTGAACCAGCGACCTATGGATTACAATGATTTCCTCTACAGTCCACCGCTCTACCAACTGAGCTATCGAAGGTGGTTAGTGGGCATCCGAAATTAACGATTTAAAACTAAACGGTAAATAATATGCGCAAGGAATTCAACCAAATTACTCTATTGATTATAGTTACTTTTATTTTACGTTTTGTTCCAGATGCGTCTCCTCCAAAGCACATGGGCAGAGATGTTAAGTCTGATGTTAGCGTACAGATCCATGTCTATGAACGGCGGGACCCTGCAGCGGCTGCGGTTCGCCAACGACCTCACGCTGGACGAGGCACAGGCGCGGGAGATCGGCGCACACGACCTGTATCTTCAGGTCAGTATAAAATAAAAAGTAATAAAACATTACTTAGTATAGTTGTACGACGACCTCTGTGGCGGACCGGGCGAAGGTCTGCCTGCGACGCAGGAGGTTGCGGAACAAAATTTGTACGATCTGCAGATCTTTGTTCGAGTGTCTGGGTGTTATATTTATTAAGTATTCGTACACCCGTCAATTTTTTATTTCTTTGCTCTGATTCCTTACAAAGGTTGCCTGGAAGAGATCGCTCTTTAGCGATAAGGCCGCCCATTGTACTCGTTTCTTTTGTAATTTTTTGTTTGATTTTCTCAAATTTTTAAACCTCTACAATTTTATCGATTTCTGCGGATTCTATCCTTATACCCACATCTACGACTTGTGTAACCTAAGTAATAAGGTCTTTACTAATAAATATTTTCGTCAACAGGTGACAGGTGTAGCGAAACGTCTAGAACGCGCGCAAGCGTTCCGCGAGGAGTGCTACATACTGAAGGCGCTGGCGCTCGCCAACTCTGAGGCGCGCATCGACGAGCACGCCGCGCTCCGCCGCTTCCGAGACTCCATACTCGGCGCGCTCAATGACGCCGTCACCGCACTTAGGTAACAACAATTGAATTGTTATTCTCATACTTCCTTGCAACAACAATTCCATTTTTAAATTCCATTGTCCGTCCACAGGCTAAAAACACACCCTATATTTTTTCATACTTTACCATGCAGCAACAATATTCCATTTCACTTTCAAAATTTTCGTGAGTTATACTAGGTATTCATTTTATACAACGGGAATTACTCACGTATTTACACAGGAGTTAAACAACTCTCGACGTTTCGACCACAACAAGAGCAGTCTTTATCAGGAGGAGTGACGTGGTTGTATAAAATGAATAGCTATTCCATTTTTAAATTCCATTGTCCATCCACAGGCTAAAAACGCCCCCTATAATTTTCATACTCTACCATGCAGCAACAATGTTCCATTTTTAAATAGTAGTATCCGTCCTTAGGCCGTACAACGGGCAGGCGGCGCTGCAGCAGCTGCTGCTGGTGCTGCCGGCGCTGCGGCACGCGGACGTGGCCGTGCGCCGCTTCTGGGCCGGCGTGCACCGCGACCGCCGCGTGCCCATGAACAAGCTCTTCATTGAGATGCTGGAGGCCTGTCTGCGGTAAACCGACCGTACTATCCTCGCTGGTTAGTGGTTCGTTTTGTTTGGATGAATTATAACGGACAGGAAGGATATACATAGATCGTCGCGCCCCCTAGAAGGCTTTCTGGTTGATGGAGTAGAGTATGAGGAAGAAAGAATAAAATTTGATCGTCGCGTCCCTTATTCGTCATTGTATGCAGAGAAATGTGTAGAGGCTTGTCTACGGTAATTGTTAATGGACAAGAAGGAAAATAATAAACATAGATCGTCGCGCCCCCTAGAACAAACTCTTCATTGAATGCAGAGAAATGTATAGAGGCGCCTGTCTACGGTAAACGGATTATAGAAACATAGATCGTCACGCCCCCTATAACAAACTATTTAAATGTTACAAGCAGGAAAAATTACTATAGAAGCATTTGATTGTCGCGATTTTTATGGTGAATGGAATTATTGAGAAAGAAACCCGTCTTTTCGCTATGGTTAACAACATGGGAAAATACATAGAATTATTAATCGTCTGTTGTGGATTTTGGTTATGGACATGAAATGTCTGTGGATTATGAAATGAACTATTTTATGCTTTCATTGTGTTTCCCTACGGCTATACTGAACAATTTTTTGTATACAAACAAGAATTAGGACAAAATATTGAAATACATAACGCTTCTATTCGAGATTGACGATTCCGAGAATTGATTTCAGCTTTCGTCCTATTTTTGAAAGGTTTAGATAAGTTAACCATGGCGCGCGACGATTTTTACAAAATGGCGGAAAACAATCTTGTATATAGTTTTCTCATCAAATTCATAGATGGCGCTGTTATAAACTTAGAATGTTATAAACTTTATTAAATCTGACTACATTATACTTAGTCCAGTTTCTTTTTACATTATCCTGGTCCTTAGATTGAATTGGGTTCTTGAATGCAATTTTAAAGTGTTGTAGATACAAGTCAATTTATTAACAGACTCAGAACTGTAAGGCCAATCAGATATCATAATATTTGAATTAAGCTCCCATCGTGCTAATTGGCAAAACTTACATGTATGGAAAAAGATTGAGAACCGCCAACATTATACATCACATTAACATATCACGGGGGATTCTGTTTGCATTTAATTGTGTAAATAATTGAGTTAGATGTAGTTTCATGGCTGTGAATGGCGTGCGTTATGATGGGAATTTGCTTTGTGTTTTCACTTAACATTTTATAATATTCTTGAAAATTTATTCTAATACTGTCTGGTTTTTTTTCAAAAGAATATGCTTTAAGTCTACGGATCGCTACCGTTTCTAGACTAGTCCTTAAAAATAAGTAATGGTTTATTGGGTTACAATTTCCGTCTATTAAGCAAAACATTCGACTGGGCAAAAGGAAAGTCTTCTGATATATATCAGTTATACAAGACCTTTATTGTATTTTGTTCATAGTAAATTATTCAATGTTAAGTAGAACACATAAGTAATTTCAATAATTGTTGAATTCTGTCCCTTAAATCGGCGGGGGCGCGTCGCGGCCCGCGCTCTTAATGTACAAAACACGGATCTAGTACAAAACTTGTTACTATTTTGTATATTAAATAAATATATTCTAATTTTACTCGGGTACAGTCGGGGAAAACCTGTTTAAAATTATAGAATATATTAAAATTATAGTACGCAAGCATACTGTCTGTCTATGATTTCATTACTGACAAATTCAAACTGAAAGTTAAGCGAATTTATAAGCAAAACTGCCGAAAATAGTTTGACATTACGGTTTGTATTCAATTATCTAGTAGTAACTATGTAGTGTGTGTTTATTGACCTTACGATTGCGTACAAATGTAGAGTACAAAGATAATTGATGTTAGGATACTGATTTTATACAAGTTACTTGCGTATTTTATATTTTTATTTTCACTTTTACTTTATGTTTTATGAAATCACAGAAAGAATGAAGTTGTCTCGTTTACGCTTGTTTCCCCCGTCTGTACTTAGCAGTAAAAGTTTGCGAGCGACCGTTTTCGGCGCATTTATCTGTAATGTTATTTTGTTTTAACAAAAATAAGGCACTGTTCGTTTTATTTTGCAATTTGATTGCTTTTAGATCTTAACGGTATAGACATAGAGCTGTGATTCGTTCATCACATCTATCAAGTTTGTATAATAACTATTAAGTTAATCCGTGAGATATTTATAATAAGTCAAAGCGTTGATTTTTAAGTTATGTTATGCGTTGTTTTGTGACAGTGCCCTATTTCCTTGTTGTACATTTAAATAGACGGTTTAATCATAGAGTTTATTGTAATCAATTTAGATAGATATCTGATGGACTTGGCGGAACTAACTGATTTTAAGCGCGTCAAACAGAGTACAAAGTTTAAAACTTGACGCATTTAAGAATTAGTTTCTTAAGCCAAGTTTGGAGATCTGTTCCACTTTAAAATCTGTAAATATTTTCAAAATTTTAAAGACTTACATGTCAAAACCTTGCTTTTTAATTTATAAACATCATAGTAATTTTAGAGTTCAGCAAAAATGAAAGTTAGAAAACAAATAGTCTAATAATTAAGTATTTGCCCAAATCAATTTAAAGTCTTAAAATATATTCACAATAGCTTAATTAATGAGCTTCGTTTTGACATGCAAGCCTAAAAAGATAAAATTAAGCAATTACGTGTACACTAACTGCCGCCACTTAGCACTTTCTGTCCCTTTCTATCATAATTAATCTTAAATATACCAGAAAAGGACAGACATCACTATAATAAGTGTGGTTGTAAATCTATAGTGTAACAAACATAGGTTTAATATTAGTGGAACAGTATTTTAAAACAACAAATACCTCAATATCTTGTTACCAATACTGACTACAAAATATAAATATCGGTATCTTTGACTATAATTAAGCGCAAGCCACATTGCGGAGTTAGCGGAACACTTTGGAAATCCATTGTTCATATGGTTTGCGCTTAAAGCTAGAAAAAAGTAAACCGAATTTAATATACATGCTTGCAATAAATTAGTGTAACGTATTTTTTTATTTAATTGATCTTTTGCCGACTTATCAGTTCCAATTTTTTACTTTTTAATCTTTGGCTATGGTTTATTGAAGTTTTTACGAACAATTCTATGGTTGTATAACGAATCAAAAGCGTTTATTAAAACATGTATCTATTTATAAAAATTAAAGACTTCTTATATCAAGGAAATAAATAAATTATTGAATACATTATATTGTAAATTGCCTGTTTTTGTTATCAATAATGGATGAAAAGGCTCTGAAATTGTGACGAGATACGAATAACGTAATTCAAACGAGCTATAGTAGCGTTTTGTTGTAGTTATTCTTATGTTAAGAATATTAATATAGTTTTTATTAAAATAAGCGAAGTGGGTAGTATCTGGGAGAGGATGTGCCAGATAAATATAAATAAGTTAAATTTATGTGAATATGTTGATCTGCGATTACTAGGTTTTGGTGAAACTTGGGAGTAAAATATTAAATTATTTAAATTAATAATTATGTGACATATCGGGAAGCCATTTTGAAGTCGGCTATGACACAAAATGGCGTCTTGATTTGAAGTTGGAATCTTTTGCCTATGGTTTACCATAAAGTCATAGATGATTAATAGAATAAAATTCGCTTTTTCAGTGGCAAATGATCTCATATCCATTGTTTCGGAGAACTTACGGCAAAATTCTATTTTCCTAAAGGACTGAGTCCAATAAATAACTATTTGTACCTAAATTGTAACGAATGGAATTATATTTGTGAAGTAGAGGTAGGTTTAAGTAGCGTAGCGTAATCTCAGATCAAAGTTATATATCTAGGAATGAAGTAGGCCATGATTGCCCGTGTCTTACTTTTTGTATTTAATGAATTGTACCTTATTTTTCTTTACATAATGTTATTAATGTGAACCGGTCCCGGAATTATGTGAATAAAATATTAAAAAAATAATGTCATTTTGTTTAATATTAGATACACAAACCTCCTTCCTTTCAGCGAACGTATGGGTATTATCCGTACTTCTCCAGTTAACGTATTACATACGAGGTAGAGCAGAGTCAATCAGCAGGCCTTACAGCAGGCTGGGTCGTGCAGTACCGGGTTGCGTATGGGGTATCTAATTCGGGTAGCATCGGCCCGAGACGCCATAATAGTCATTAATTGATAAAAAATATACCGAATTAATATAATAAATAAATAAAACTAACAGATTAAGATATTCACGGCCCTGGTAAAATAATTAAAACTATAGAACACATTTAAAAATTATTTAATTATCATAATTACCTTATTATTTACAGTAACGAAAATGTCAGTCAATACTAAACAATAGCGAACTGGTCATACAACAGTTCTCTCACTTTGAAATATTCCTCGGAAAGAACACCTTCCAGAGCGACTCTGCCATTCTCCAACTGAAAACAAAATTAAGCAATATTAATTTGATAAGAAAATAAATAAAATAAAAATATTGCTAGACAATAACCCCGTGGTAAGCTCAAAGACTGTGTCAGATTTCTGATATATTTTAATAGAATATAGGCTGGTCGGCTAGTCCATATAGACACCCTGTAATCGACTATCATAACATGGACCTACCCAGTACATCTAGTATAGTATGGACCTACCCAGTACATCTAGTATAGTGTGGACCTACCCAGTACATCTAGTATAGTATGGACCTACCCAGTACATCTAGTATAGTATGGACCTACCCAGTACATCTAGTATAGTATAGACCTACCCGGTACTTCTAGCACAGTACTTTCACGAGCACACTCACCACCCCGAAACGCGCAGAAAGTGGGTACTCTACTCACATTAAGTTAGCAGTTCCATATACGCTTGGCCTCTAGCATAGTTTTTTTTTTTTTTAATATAATTATTTATTCCTGTCGCTATGTAATGCGACAACATTGAATCAACTTTTTCGTGAATCCTCTAGCATAGTTTGGATCTACCCGGTACATCTAGCATAATATGGACCTACCCGCCACATCAAGTATAGTATGGACCTACCCTGCGTATCGCCAGCGTGCCGTTGCAGCACTCCAGGGCGCCGCCCACGAACTCTGCGGAGAGGCCGAGCCGCGCGATGGCGGCGCGCAGCTCGGACAGACGGACAGAGTTGATGAACGAAGCCGCGTGGCCGACGCTAGTCGCCGGGGACGGCTCTAAGGATAGCATCACTTCTGGACTCGGTTCTTCTTCTGGAAATGGAAAGTTACAAACTAATTTAAGTAAGAGTGGGTCATGAAGTATGTTAGTTTGTTTTCAGACATAATTGTGTGTACCTATACATGGAAACTTTTTAATTGGCCTTCCATAAATGGCAATGTTTGTCATTGTATTATTACCATACTATTGTTGTGTCTAGTTGTAAGTTTCCTTAAAATTGTGAAAATAAAATAAAATAAAATTATAGGCTCAAAATTTGATACTGAAACTAAATTGACAATTTTTTTCTGAATGTATGTATGTGACGCCATAACGTATAAACCAGTAATCCAAATTTGATGATATTTGGTAGAAAACATTTAGACATCTGAGAGATAGGATAGACTATTTAAATTGTTGCTCCAATTATGATAAGACGTAGGCCCATACAAATATAGAATAGAATATTACATAAGTTGCAAACCACAAAAACACAGGAGTACAATGGGCGGCCTAATCGCTGTGCGCGATTTCTTGACAACCAATGTATGGACTGGAACATAATAGCCACAGCTAGTTTTATAATAACGTCCTTACGTCCCGACGTGGGCGATGCGCCCGTCGCGTCCGTGTGTCGTATCTGCCGCTGCGCCACGACGCAGTGCAGCCAGGCGAGGTCGGCCGAACCCGCCGACTTCCACGATATTCCGGACATCAGGCTGTCTGTCAGTTTTACCTGCGAATAAAAGACGTCATATATAAAAAAAGTTGAAACAATTAGGTTATTGGATGTACGTCTTTTTTCAGCAACTCAATAAATTAAACAAAATGGAAATGGTATTATTTTTAAAAAGGGTTATTACCATGAAAAGTAAATATATCTGATTATTTAAGGGGGAAAGCAGGAGGGGGGGGAATGTATAGTTATGACGTGTCCAAGTTAATCTTTGTGATTTTACGGACAAAATCTTATTCAATATTACCTACTGGACAATTACTGGACAATTTTACACAGCGACATCTAGCCCCGTGGTAAGCTCGAAGCTTGTGTTACGGGTGCTAGACTTTCTTATATACTTAATATAATATACATACATACATTTTTATTATACATACACTTGTGGTCATACAATTAAGAACGATTTGAATCTATAGAACATTTTTATTTTAATCTTCTCATACACCGAGATGTGTACCTTCTGAGAAATAACTTATTATGCTAAAAAATAGCCATACTAATGGAGCAGAGTGTATTATAGAATAAACAATAAAATCATTTACTATATTTCTCAAATTTTTATTTTACAGAGATGAGACACTCTCTAATAGTAATGAAGCTGGACATATAATTAAGAACGATTTATTTAACTGCTGGGAAATTGTTTTATATGGCACTTACATTAAATCTAAATCACAATAATATGCAGTGCAGAAAATTTTAAAAGTAATTTAATACATTTTAAACTAAATTAAGAGTTTACAGCATATCCACGGCCTTTAAACACTGCTTTACACCTGCGAGGCATAACCTATTAATTTTTGATATTTCGCAAGATAAATACAGTTCCATTCTTTTAAAAAAGCGTCGTACAGCTCTCCTGTGTTCCCACACTCTGTATATTTGAGTACTTTTTCTTTATTTTAAATTACAGATTCTCAATTGGCTCTAGATTTAGATTGTTAGCTTGTCAGTCTAAGATAGAAAACCACGAAAGCTCACCCAAATTTTCGCATTTCCACCACCATGGTTTAATGTAACTTTCGAGTACTTAGGGTTGAATGTTATATTCGGAAGACGTAGAACATATCGTTTTCCATCAGAACACACCCTAGTTATTTTCGTTTCGTTAGAAAAAAAGTATTTTTTTCACTGTCGCAAAGTCCAGTTTTCATACTTTCTCTCAAGTGCAAGCTGATTTTGACTATAGCAAAGTATCAACATGAGCACCTTCCTTGATATCTTTCCGTGCGATTTTTCTTTCACCATACGCCTTCAAACAGTGCGTGCTGAGATAGCTGAAGGCTAGTTTTCACCAAAATATTCTTGTCTCAGCACGTTGGACCCGCATTAAAGAGTTTTGTAGCCCATACGAATGATGTTTTGGTCATCTCGAGGAGTTGTTTTTCTCTGTTTAGGTACATGTGGAACACTCCGTAGAAATATGCGATACGAAGTAAAATGCTCAAAAGCGTCGTAAACCATCGTTTTTTAAAATTACAGATGGTTGCCTATCTTTTTATAATACCAATTCTTCAGGCGAAGTTTTACTTTTGTGCCGGTGTTCTACCCTGTGTTTATAGATCAAAATCTTTATTTTTATTAACTAAGCAATGCCTTTTTATCTCTTACAGCACTAAATATTTCCAATATTATACAAATAGTTAAAATTCAAACCGTGTTTTCTGTTTAAATTATAAAAAAAGGAATTAACGATTAAGCGTTCTTAATTATATGACCAACCAGTAAATAGGAATACTAGATATGTTTCGAAGTAGTGTAAAAAGAATTAAAATTTATTTTTAGCTAATCATTGTATACTTACCAATAAGCACGGTGAGATTATAGAAACGTTTTACAATACCGAGATAAATAAAATAAATTACATGTAAATAGTTTTGCGTCTTAGTTTGAAAAAATCTTCCCTAAATATCAGCGTTCTTAATTATGTGACCACCAGTGTATATAACACCCAGAAAATCAATCATTGGTCAATAGTTCCAAAATAAACAACAAACCTGGTATATATGCGACTCTGTGGTAGCATCTACAGTGGCACCTTTTGTAGGAGTAAAGATCTTTTCGATGCCTTCAGCCTCGCAGTGTTTTCTAAAAGAATTATTACATAAGAATAATAATACTTGTAAACGATAGCTATTAATGTAGTAATAGTTTGACCGCCTGCGACGCAGAAGGTTGCGGGTTCGACTCCCGAGTCTGAACAAAAATTTGTACATAAAAAATTCAAGGTTTTACGTTCGGAAGCAGCTAACATACACCGTGAACTGGCCAGCTTAGACTAGATCATCTGTCCATCTTGTTGGTGGACGTCCGACGCCGCGTTTGCATATCCCTGGTCTCCACTCGATAACTTTTCGCCCCCATCGGCCATCTGTTCTTCTAGACATATCTAATCCTTCAGCCCAGCCCATTGCCACAAAAGAGCTAATCCGCTGGATTATGTCGAGTTTTGAATAAATATTTTTAGTTATCTTTCACCTGAGAGTGTTGAGAGCAGTCTGCCCCGCGCGCAGACAGACGATGGCGCGCGGCTTGGCCTGCGCGACCACTCGCAGCAGAGACTCGCCGTCGCATCGCCCCTCCAGCTCTATGTACTGGATGTTGGCCTTTACCGGGATCTGGCGGACCGATGTTATGCATTTTGTCGGTATCTCTTGGATTTCCACTGCGGAATTATAAGTACATATTAATAGAATATAGGTGTATTTTAATAGAAGTGCAGGAAGAGCTTGGTTTTGACGAGATGCGCTGAACGACTGAATAATGTCTATATATAAAAAATAAATATTGCTGGACAATACACACCGTAACATCGAACAGCTGTGAAGCTCGAAGCTTGTGTTACAAAAAAAATCGGTCTTATATTTCTTTTAAGCAGCACATAAATACAAGTGAATAGAGATGTGTAGGTGCTATGAGTAATGCAGTACGCGTAATATAGCACGGCCGCGTACTATAACAGTATCTATAGCCCGACAAAATTTAGCATGACACATGGCACTAAACATGGCATGGTTGGCGCTCAGAGCAAGGAATTTAAAGGTTGGCGTGATTGGCGGAGCGCGCCTGTCAATTGCAACTGCATACCGCGCGTTCCGTGTCACGTAACTTAGCGGTGTTGAATGATAACGCTATGTCTAAGTGCGTAATTGTTTGTAGCTTTTAATATACAATTAGAATAAATTTATAAGAGAACTAGTAGTGTCTAGGTAAACCTTACATAGGATTTAAGACGCTACTAACCATGTAATGTACCAAATTTACATACTATCTATCTATCTCTGCGATCGGCGCGGCTGCGTACGCTCGGGTGTCCGTCATTTCAGTATCGTTAGTTTCGTTCTGATTCGAGTGCAAGCGAGAAGGGGTGTCGGCTGAACTGGATTCTGTCTCTGTCACAAGCAGCGCCGTTTAGTATAATCTTTATAGTATTGCGTTCTAGATAAGGGTTACGTTCCTTTGGCACCGTCTTCCACTCCACTGTCCGTGGATACTTCAGTACCACAAACGTCAAAAAGCCAATATTATTTGGTAACACAACCAGTTGTTGTGGTCTACTAATATTGCCAGTCCTAAGCCTGAAGACCCCTTTTTATACCATAATTATTGGGGTTAAGTATGAAGGAAAATCAACTTTGTTAAATAAAGGTCAGACCGGTGCCGTGCCGCGCAATTGCGGTTTGCTTCATTGCAATTCATAGAAAATAAATAATATTTGGCATAACATACTACATAATATAATAATGAAAGGTCTGTCAATGGCTATAACCTACATTACATCTGAACTGAACAGTAGGTAAGTAGGTACATTCAGTAAGTAAGTACCTGCACTTTTACGTAAAAGCGGGCCCTTTAAATTACTTAGCATAGAATAGCGCGTCACGTCGGGTCATGTTTAGAGTACTGCGTACTGATAAAATGCTATATGACGCGGTACCAAATGTCATGCTATATGGCATGACATTAGAGAGTACTGTTTTGCGCATCTCTACAAGTGAACTATTGTGTACGGTCAGCCAAAAATGTGGTCTACCACCCTACGGTTGAGATTCGTTTGTACGTTATGAAACCACAAGGTCGATTTCCCCTCGCAATAAGATTATGTCAGTGAGTATTGCTTCTTATCAACCTTGGCGATCGTTACATCTCGCAGAAACTTTTGTTAAAACTGGTAGACCACTTTCATGGCTGACCGTACATAGATAATTAGGTATCTCTCACCTTCCGCTTCCTGTTTGGGCGCGACGACCGGCGCCGCCTCTCTCAGTTCGCCGTCCACGTCCATCACCTCGGCCAGGCGGTAGTCTTCAGGCTGCAAGGTACATGCAAATATATATAATAATACTTATATTATATTCAAACTAGCCGACCCGACCCGAGGTAAACATCGTGAGGAAACCGGCAGGTTTTGAGAACTTTAATAACTTTAAAGGACATGTCATTGTATCATTCACCAACTCGCACTTGGCCAGCGTGGAGAATAAATAACACACAGACAGCATTTAACATAAAAAAAACATTAAATTTCGGTCCATATCGTGTTAGATATTACTATCTTAACCTAGTAAAGAAGTAAAGAAGGCCTAATCTCTCTCGCCAAGTGGGAAGTCCCTGTGTCCCAGCAGTGGGAACGTAAATGGGTGTCATTATGTTAACCTTGATGATCTCTCCGTAGTCGTCCGCTCTTGTCCGCTCCTCGTGCGCGGGGTACATGGCGTGGTGCCGCTTGTTGGACTTGAAGCAGCCGCCGGCGCGCACGTCGTGTCGCACGGGGATGTCGTGTCGCCCCGTCACCACCCACATCTCTAGTTCCCCTTCCGAGTCGGAGTCTGATGATATGCCCGCTATGTCCTCCCTGAAAATTAAATACACTTGTGGTCATAATTAAAGAACGATTTGAATTTATAGAACATTTTTGTTTTAATCTTCTCATACACCGAGATATGTACCTTCTGAGAAACAACTTATGAAGCTGGACATATAATTAAGAACTATTTATTTAACTGCTGGGAATTATTTAATGTTTTATTATTATTATTATATTTAATTATTTAATGTTTTATTATGGCAATTACATTAAATCTAAATCACAATAATATGCAGTGCAGAAAATTTTCAAAGTTATTTAATACATTTTTAACTAAATTAAGTCTTTACAGCATATCCACGGCCTTTAAATACTGCTTTACACCTGCGAGAACTTTTTTTATTTAATTTTGAGAGATTTTATTATTTATTTTTTATTTTTATAATGAGAGAGTGGATCCGTTTCCGTCGAAATTCAGTTCTTGACTTGCATAGTATATCCGGTTTGAGGTGACACCTAGCGGCCGCGCGTTTTATTTCAAGTTAAAACTAGTCAGGCATTTGGGTATCATTGGCGTTTCGTTTCCCGTTGAAGGAACACGTGCGCTGAAGTCCGGGCTTAGGCGCAATTGCCCAGTTCACCTAGTGCACCGTCTTACCGCGAACAGTGAATATTTTAAAGTGAAGTGATAAAGTGTGGTGGTAATAATATACAAAGAAAAATGTAAGTATTATCGAACCTATTAATAATATTTATTTATTATTTATTACCTTTGTTCGCAAAAAGTTTTTTCGGAATAATATCGGACGTTACCTACTCCATAAAATTTATAAATTTTTCTAGAAAAGTGATAATTTTTCATCGAGTCGTCTTGATGATTGAAGACGGGGCTTAACGTGGTTGTTGCGTGACCGGGTGCTGACTGGTGGGGGTGGTGATGGAGTTGAGGTGTCCTGGCTTGATGGTGATGTGATGCTCTGTGGTGGCATGTAGGTATCCTGATTCGGTTCGTAGGTCTTTGTGGACGAAGATGGAGCGCTTGTTGCTGTGATGTAAGGCTCCGCCTCTAAGTAGGTATGGTTTGGCGGCGGCATGTAGATGTAGTGATGTAAGTAGGTATGGCTTGGCGGCGTTGATTGATGCGATGCTCGGCGGTGGCATGTAGGCATGCTGATTCGGTGCGTTGAATAAATCACTCTGTAGGCGAAGATTGTTGCCGTAGGTAAGTTCAGCTGCGCTTATGTGTGTGTCGGAACGAGCGGCAGCTCGTACTCCAAGTACCTAGCACTGTAGGTAGCTCGTCGATCCACGTTGTATGTAGTGATAGGCGGGCTTTAGTGCTGTGCTTGCGTGTTGTATGTACTCCAGGGTGGCTGATGTTGTGTTGTCTTGTAGCAGAATGGTGATGGGGTTTTGCTGGGCGATCAGTTGCTATAATTTCCGCGGCTTGGTGAGCGGTTGTTTTGTTGTTGACGGGCGTCTGTAGGTATGTTGTTCATTTTGCTGATAGGTACGCCTTCAGAGCGGCGACGTCAAATGAGAGCTTCCGAATTTCCTCGATGAGAATCTGGGTATTGTGCGACATCATCCTTGAGGATTTTTCATGTACAGGCGACGTTCTTGTTCAGGGTCACCAGTTTACCAGCGGAGCGAATCCCTATTCCACCTACTAGTGGTAAGGTTTGTAGTTGTAGAGGAAGAAAACACTTGTTGTTGTAGGCAGAATAGGAACTGATTTTATTGATCAAATGGTGCTTACATTTATCTAAGATGTGCGGGGCGCGGGGTGCTTCGGCAGGCGGGGTATAAATATATGGCGAATGCTGCTACACATATATAACACCCAGACACCCGGAACAATTTTTTGCAGATCATACAAACTGTTGTTCCGAGGCGGGAATCGAACCCGCAACCTCTTGCGTCGCAGGCGAACCTTCGCCCGCTGCGCCACAGAGGTCGTCAAACTATGTATATTTAAGCCGTTGGTTTTTTAAATAAATAAAAATAATAAAATAAAATAATTTATATACTAGATTCTAACAGAACTTTTTAATTTTTTTTAGAATAATGGAACAAGGCATGGAATCAGCGGGTTCTAGAGGACGTGCCGAGGCCTCAAGCAGCAGCTGGAGCAGTTCGGGGGCGTCGGAGCAGAAACGGCGCTGGCGCCGGCGCAGTCATCATCCCAGAGTAAGCGCATAAAGCGCTCAGAGGTCAGTAACCTTTAGTTCCATTATTTAAAAAAAGCGTTGTTCTCTGTCGTCTCATGTGTTCCTACACTCTGTTTTTGAATACTTTTTCTGTATTTTAAATTACAGATTCTCCATTGGCTCTAAGATTAAGGTTCTTAGCTTGTCAGTCTAAGATAGAAAACCACAAAAGCACCCCCAAATTTTCGCACTTCTACCACCGTGCTTTAATGTAACTTTTGTAACTTTTGGGTTGAATGATATATTCTGAAGACGTAGAACATCGTTTTCCATCAGAACACACTCTAGTTATTTTCGTCTCGTCAGAAAAATAAGAATTTTTTCACTGTCGTATAGTCCAGTTTTCATACTTTCTCAAGTGCAAGCGGATTTTGACTATGGTACAAAGTTTCAACATGAGTACCTTCCTTGATTCCGTGCGATTTTTCTTATACCATACGTCTTCAAAAATAGTGCGTGCTGAGATAGCTGAAGGCTAGTTTTCGCCAAAATATTCTTGTCTCAGAACATTGGACCCATTAAAGAGTTCTGTAGCCCTGTAACATTACAGATTGTTGTTTATCTTTTTATAATACCAATTCTTCAGGCGAAGTTTATTTTCGTGCCGGTGTTCTACCTTTGTTGATGGATCAAAAACATTATTTATTTTTAACGAAGCAATGACTTTTAATTTTTTACAGCACTAAATGTTTCCAATATTATACAAACAGTTAAAACTTCAACAGTTTTTCTGTTTAAATTATAAAAAAGGAATAAACGATTAAGCGTTCTTAATTATATGACCAACCAGTAAATAGGAATACCATGTTTTGTTTTAACTCCTTTTTAAATACGTGTGTAATTCCTGTTATAGTTTTGGTTTATGTTTTAAGTGTGTCGAGAAAATACAACATGAAAATACACTGGACAGATATTCACAAAATAAAATTAAACCATTGGCTCCGTACTAGTCAAAAGACTGTTTCACGGATACCAAAGGCCTCTTCCGTTTATACTTACGTAGACTATTGATCAACCTTTTCGTCCCAGAACGTGGGACTTCATCAGGATCAAGGACACTGCAAGAACACGGATCACGAATGCTCGCCGGTCCGCAGTGCACTGCTCTGGCCTCTTCCGTATTTACGTTACACATAGGTACACAAAGACTACTTTCTTGACGAGAGTTAAGGTGCGGTTGGTGTCTCGGTTCTTACTTGGGCGGGTTGTTCTGGAACTGCCGTTGCTGCTGCAGCATGGCGTCCAGCTCGGCGCCCTCCAGCCGCACTCTGCGCCGCACCGTCAGCTCCAGCGTGCGGTTACCGCCGCGCTCTATCAGGTCACGAGCCAGGGTACCGGGAGACTACTTTCTTAACGAGAGTTAAGGTGCGGTTGGTGTCTCGGTTCTTACTTGGGCGGGTTGTTCTGGAACTGCCGTTGCTGCTGCAGCATGGCGTCCAGCTCGGCGCCCTCCAGCCGCACTCTGCGCCGCACCGTCAGCTCCAGCGTGCGGTTACCGCCGCGCTCTATCAGGTCACGAGCCAGGGTACCGGGAGACTACTTTCTTGACGAGAGTTAAGGTGCGGTTGGTGTCTCGGTTCTTACTTGGGCGGGTTGTTCTGGAACTGCCGTTGCTGCTGCAGCATGGCGTCCAGCTCGGCGCCCTCCAGCCGCACTCTGCGCCGCACCGTCAGCTCCAGCGTGCGGTTACCGCCGCGCTCTATCAGGTCACGAGCCAGGGTACCGGGAGACTACTTTCTTAACGAGAGTTAAGGTGCGGTTGGTGTCTCGGTTCTTACTTGGGCGGGTTGTTCTGGAACTGCCGTTGCTGCTGCAGCATGGCGTCCAGCTCGGCGCCCTCCAGCCGCACTCTGCGCCGCACCGTCAGCTCCAGCGTGCGGTTACCGCCGCGCTCTATCAGGTCACGAGCTAGGGTACCGGGAGATGTTCTGGAATGTACAAAATAGAAGGAAATAATGTGAGTGTGTGGCGGCCATGGAATAGTAGCAACCCCGAACTCTAGCATAAGAACTGCTGCCACTGAATGCATCCTACATAGTCTGATTCGACAAAGTCACGAATCCGTAATCACGCAGCGTTACTGCGAACACCAACAAAGCGCGGTGATAATACCAAAGTATACACTGTAAACATCAATTAACTACTATTTGTTATTTTATAGTGATTGACTCTCACTTAAGTTTTCTAAATTATTAGAAAATGGTATGGGAAAAAATTAGTGCTTAACTAATGATATGGGGTATGGGATAAGTTCAAGCTCTTACGTAACTTTTCGATAACGTAGTGGTTAGCGCAACCAGGGCTAAACTGGGTGGCGTGGGTTCGACTCCCACTCGAGGACCAAGGTTATGTTGTGATCTTGTTTTTTTTTCCAAAATATTTTCTCATAACATCACTTAATTAAACAATTATATAATATGTATTGTATACCTGGCAGTCAATATAATTGCATTCTGTGGCTGCGGCGCCCACTGCAGGAACAGATCACGAGCGTAGCCCGCCTCCAAGTCGGGGCAGGACGCCAGCACCACCTTAGGACCCGGCGTGCGGGTTACCTATAACAAACAGATACATAGATAGATCATTTATTGTCATACAAGAAACACTTAAACAAGTACATACATTCTTAAATAATACTTAAACTATTCGAGTGTACAAGTATGAATACAAGGTATTGAATAAATATGCAGTGTAACTGGGTTAAATTTGGAGAAAAAAAATGTTAAAATATGACTCATTAATGTTAAGCAAGACTCGCATTAAGTTATTCACAAATTAGTTTGATATCAGAATAAGTAAACAATAAATAAATATGTTAATAATAATATATGTATAAATAAATTTTATTCAGAATAAAAAAATATATATTGTATGTACTATTTGTGCACAATTGCACGTTTGCACATGACAATCGATGTAGTGCCGATGTGGTATAAATATATTTAACCACAATTGCACATTTGCACACGATAATCGATGTAGTGCCGATGTGGCCTTGGATAAGTTTTTTTTAAAGTTTTAATTAATTCAAAATTATTACATCTCAAAGAAACTTTTGTCAAAACTTGTAGACCACTTTCTTGGCGTCACTCAACAATTATAATAATAAATAAATAAGAGTCTCTAGAAGTCTAGAAGATACTCACCTCAGCTATTGAGTGACAAAGCTGGAGATGTCTCAGTGCGAAGGGGTTGCTGCGAGCGCCCTCGAACGCACGGGTCAACTTGTCGCTCATCCATTCTATCTGTAATTCCATTTAAATCATATTTAGAATGTTCATATTAATAGATGTTTAAGTGAACGGAGATGTAAGATGTAACATGAAAAAAAATTGCTGGACAATTCACACAGCAACATAGCCCCATGGCGAGCTCGAAGCTTGTGTTGTCGCTGTTGTTGTTTCGCTATATTTCTGATATACTTGATAGAATATACATAGATAGATATTTTTTATTACACATATAAACCCAGACACCCAAAACAAATAAACAAATTGCAGATCATAATCATCATAACATATTATTATTATTACATTCCTTATTTTATGACGCAAATTAAACTTTATTTAAAATATTTATGTATTTGAAAATCTTGTATATTACCTGAGACTTAGCAAACTCCACAACGTTATAGCTGACGTTAGAGAGGAGCAGCAGCGAGTATGCAACCAGTCCGGAGTCCTTGTTCCTCCACAGCTGGTCCAGCATGTGCGCGAGCTCCAGCACGCGGCCGGCCGTGTCCGAGCACACCAGCACGCAGCCGCCGCCGCGGAGCGTCGTCAGGATTGTGGCTGGAACACACGTTATAGTTTTTGACGACCTCTTGTTCAATTCAGGGGGACTTTTACTCTTTCATTGTTTATTTATTTTTATTTACACACAGCCTACAGCACATAATTACAAATCAGCCATTAAATTAAAACTTAATGTTAAAATAAAACTTAATGTACTATACCACTGCCAGGAGCCACTGGCTTCTGAAACACAGTGTATACTAGCTCAGGAGCACAGATAACCCCCACTAGATGGTCCATTATAATACTTTTGTTCCGATTCAAACGCACCGAAATTGGAGGAAGGCGCGGGTTGCGGGGACTGGAACAAAGGCGTTGTGATTGGCTATTTCAAGGTCGCACTTAGGTCGCGGGTTGGGAACATTGAACGAATTTGTCGATAATTAATTTCGATGTATACGCTTCTATAACAAGATTCCCAAAGAATTGCAAGAATTATCTATCACTAAATTTAAAAACTTGGTAAAAAAACATCTTATTTCAAAATCATATTATAAAATATCAGAGTATTTAGAAGATAAAACTGCATGGGATGGAATCCGCTCCAATATCTTAAAGAAAAGAACAAACTAACAAATAATTGTACTAAATTCAGATATGAGCTGATTGTTCTTTATGTTTCTCAATTCAGTGCTTAAAAAAACGAAACATATTTTTGTCAATCTTGTTTCCATTGTTTATTTTATTTAATAATGTGTTGTATTTATTGACTTGTCCAAGTGATCTTTAGGATTTTATGGAAATAAATGACATAAATCTTTAAATCTTTAAAGATGATTCGTTTTAAAATTTCATATTAAAATGAAAATAGCATCATGTAGGTAGGTAGATATGTATTTATTTTTGGAATACACAAATCTGTAGAACTTAAAAATTAAAAAATGATATTAGAAAAATTTATCACTAATAATTCATTTTACTGAGTAAGTACTCTATAAACATATTTAAACGGTTTATGGATTACTTATTTATTTTTACATACAATAATACCGAGAGACCCGCTAATATACGTCGTCTATTATTTTTAACGATATCGATTAGAATTTACAACACTAACGTTACACGTGCTTTCGCCGAGAAGGACAACGAATGCAATAAGCGCAATGCGGAAAAGAGACAAGTGAACGTCCTTCGTACGAGTAGCCATTATAAGCTGACCTCTTCACTTGCGTTAGACTATAGAAACGTATATGAAGTTCACGGGTCTGACACTTGGTCGCAACTAAAGCCGTGTTTCGAGGCGGGGCTTTACATATGGTTGGTTTAACCATATGTTTGGCGCGCGGTCCTCGCCTGTTATGAGGTATCTGGTTGGTTATTAATCTGTGCTCAGGAGCCTATGGATCATATTATACTGCACACTACTTTTATGTCAAATAAACAATTTTTACTTACTTTACTTTACAGTTAATGATTTTACTTTGATTGATGTGTCTAAGTGAAAATAATTTTAGTTTTCTTTTTTACCACTGTTTAGTTAAGGGTATTCAATTTCATATTAGAATGTACTCACTCATAAGTCTCTCATCTCTCAATCTCCTTCTCTGTTGCACATAATCAGCATTCATAGCCCCAAGCAACATGAGTGAAGGCCTCATGAGCCGTTCAATCTCACAACCGTTTAAATGCCGTTCCTTCTTGTGGTTGAAATCGGGTGCATACACTATGTCTTCTTCACCTGGTGCAGCGATACGCCAGACTGTACCACCGAGAGAGTGACCAGCTGGTAGTGGGGTTATCCGTAGACCAATGCCTTTACCTGAAAGAATCGTAATTTTCTATCAAACAAACAAATATATTTATTTTTCCAACTTACAATAGCAAATACAAATTTATAAAGATACGTTTGTCGGAAAAACTAGCTCTATCTCAGCATAATTATTATTATTTTCTATCAATACTTAATTCATGTTTTTTAAAAATATTTCAGAAATAAGTTGTAGTTTGAAACTATGTTTTTAAGTGCATAGTTCAACATAAGAATAGTATACATACATACCATACCATATCACTATACATATGCAATGTATAGTGATATGGTATGCATGTTCACATCACATACATTGGACATAGGACAAGAAATGATATTCTAGAATAGAGTAGGTAAAATAACTTATTAGACTGGTTAGAAACAGACCAATTACTATTTGTATATCTAAATATTTTAAACAGAAACCCAAACATACCTTTCATATCAATACTCTGATTATACTTCAACTGTGTCATCCGATCAAAAGCCATATCCACATCATCCAGAGTGAACAGATCAAACTCGGACACATTCTTGTGAGATTGGAAGAGATCGTACATGAACATCTGCCCCATCTTGTAGACCGGCAGGGTGGCGTAGATGGGACAGTTGAGGCCGAGCTTTCCGACTGCATATGGTAGTGCTCCGAGGTGCAGAGGGTCTGAATGGGAAATCAGTACTGCGTCTATTGAGTATATGTGCCTGGAAGTATGGTTTAAAAATTTCAATTGAAATGTTTTATTATGAAATGAGTAAGTTTCAAGGTTCTGGTTAGTTCTGATCCATTTCAGGGCAAAAGTTTTGTTACTGAAAATTATGATTATCTTTTGGTAGAGTTGTTCAGTAATTTTAAGTATATATACATATTGCCAACATACCGTATAGCAAAAATAATAAAAGCAGAGACGTCAGACCCAAACAAGTAAAGAAGGCTCGCATTAGAAGACAAAACATAACCTCAAACTGACCTTTTTAGCTCCTTTATGAACTCCATATCGAACTTCTCATCCCATCCACAATCCAGAAGGAACTTGAACTCATCTACTTGCAGGACGTAGCAGGGCGGAGACTCGTCTCCAGCCCCTGAGATGCAGTGGACTTTGATAATAGATGTCATCTTTACCGGCAACTTTTACGGCAGTTTATAAACGCCTGTTAGGGCAACCACATTATAAATAGGCAGTTGTGTTTTTAGAATTGGTTTCTATTCATTAAATCTTGGGAAAACTAAGAAACAACGGTTAAAAATCAGCTGCAATAATTTTAGCAAGCCACAACATCAACAAACATAAAATGTCAAGTTATAGGAACGTCACGTCAGGTACCATAGAGCTTTGGCATTGACAACTTTAGAAAATCACCTAATATAAAATAGGGGCGATGGCGGTGCCTGCAATTATTATATTAAAATATACTTATACGTTACCTACCTATTTTAGTTAACTCCAATTAGTTACTATGAGGTCTTTGATATTTAGAATTTATTATTTTTAGTGAACTTGCTAGGTCTGGTATAGATGATCCAGACTTAAAATGAACTCCCCTCCACAAAACCGTGATAATTTCAACGTGTGAGAGGAAATACGTATTGCATCAATATACTTGTGTGCGTGCTACAACTTTACTGTAACATTGGCTCATCTGTCTGTCAAAGTGATACCGTTTGCTTATACGTTATTGAACATCCAATGACAAAGATCAATTTATGTGTGTTGTATCTATACACCTTTTTGCATGTAAGTACGTGTAACCGCGGTGGAGGGGCGTCCAGTTTAAAAATGGTTTTACTATACCTACCTATTTACTCATGGAAAAAAAACCACTATTTTTTAAGTTATTTTACTAATATATTAATATAGGTAAGTATGTAACGATAAAATTATTAATTAGCTACTTTTATTAATAATCAAAAACGCTTCTCTATCTTACAAATCTTATCAAAAACTCAATTGACTCAACTCTCTTCGTCCGCGGTAACTTTTAAACTAGGCGTGGACCTGCTCTCCATAATCTTCTTCCAAACCATTTTGTTAAATATCTCGCTAAGAATACTATCCTTCTGCGTAATGGATAAACTCCTAGACTTCTGCAGCTTCCTGCTTTCAAACAAATCTTTGTAAATGCTGCCTAGAAAAAGACTTTCTGAAAACTCCAAATCTTTAGCAGAACCAACAGATTTATCTTCTAAGTTCTCGTTTGAAGCGATAGTAACGTTGACTTGTATTGGGTGGGCCTGAAGAGCAAACTCATCTTTCTTTCTTTTATCTTCTAAAAGGTTGTCCTCTTTGTTGAAGACTAGAGAGATGCCGTTGTTGGTAGCTGGTAACTTGGCCTCTTTTGTCATAGGTCTTAAGATTTGCGTAGCTTGGTTTGTTGATGCTCTCTTGGTAAGATTTAGAAACCTCGTCTCTAGGCGGGCTTCTGTAAAAAGAGTTGTAAAACATTTTCAATAGTTATCACAAGTACCTACGTAGGTAGGCACTTTACCTTAACGGGTGATCTGTGCCTTAACATAAACCGACTTTTTGTCTCTATCATTAATATGAATATGATAATTATATTAAAGCCCGCAATTTCTAGTTAGATAGGCTTCAGAACTAATGACTTGAGACGACATTAATCTAGCTTATCAGACTAGGTTCAATAGTAATTCGACAAACCATTTATTTTCTTAACGATGTAGTTTAGAATTAGACCACCAAAGAAGAATAAAACTACAAACAGAATGTAAGACCACCATGCATATGTGGCTACCTGAAAAAAAATTGATTATTGATCTATTATTATTCCAAGACAAGTAAGATACTAAGATAAGTAAGTATCTACCTACTTCTATTGAAAAATAATTCACGATGATTAACATTTTAATTAGTTCTTGGTACCTACCTACTTAAAGTTTAGTCTACAATAGATTTTACACGAAAAAAAATCTATCGATTGTCATAAGCATAATCTAGACGTATCTAACAGCTAACAGTAAAATCCTATAAAAACCATTCAGTGGTTTCAACTGCAACCGTCTGAACATCGATCCGTCGACGCTACAGCCAAAGCTTAAATTTCTCAAAAAGGAGCACCCGCCACTAGCTTAAGTGCTTAGAGAGCTTAATTGCCTTTTGAACTAGAATTGAGAACATCTAAGAGAAAAAAATGAACTAACGGTGGAAAGTGTATCAATAGTGGATGCAGAGATCGGCAGCGTACTCATTATTATCTTGTTCTTGCCAATTTTATGTCCTTATTATACCTTTGCACATAAATATATTAAGGTTTTTAGATACTATACTATAGGACATTATAGACATGAATTACAGAAACAATAACAAATTACCTACATTACCTACTTCACGTCAGCTTTCTAATATTCATAGACCATACTCTGTATGACTATAAATAAGAAGAATGCTGTACTTAAACCTAAAGATTAAATTGTTCTACAGATTAATTAATCTAGGAGTTTTATGGAACTCTATGGATCATTTATAATCAAAGATCTCTGCATGGTTTTGATTTTCGTTTATTTGGTTAGTTATAGCACGGAGTTATAGTCATAAAACTGGACAATATAAAAAATACTTATATGTATATTTTATATTCTATACATATTTGTTTATAACGTAGGTAGGTAAGTACCTAGGTACGTTGTTGTATTGATCGGTCTTGCTTTTGGCTTTAGTAAAGTTTCATAATCTTATCATAATGAAACTGTATTATTATTTATAATTCACACATGTAGCATTTAATTTATCTGAAATGTTTTTTTGTGAATAAATAACTATTGAACTTTTTTTGGACGCGGCGAAAAACAAGCGTAGAGTCTCCAATGACGAATCATCGTAGCGTTGCTACGCCGCGTAGCATAGTTTGTAGATTAAACGCTTTATTTGATACTCTGTATCGAATTTTAGTTAGATTTGGTTTAAACAACATCTAGGAATCAACTAGGAATACAAAATTATGTTAAGCATTACTTATATTTTAATACATATTATTTTAAGTCTTGTATAAATTAGGTCATAAGATTTAAATGACGTTTGTTTAGGGAGTTTAAAATAACGTTAAAAATTCTCAAGGTTCATATATTATATGCGCAATTTATTTTTAAATTCTAGTTATTCTATTTATCCAATCCAAATATCGACTTTGTACGACTTGTAAATTGACCCAATCTTATCCGAAGATGGTAGGTATGAGTAATGAATGAAAATCCGAAGATGGTATGAGTACCTAATGAATGAACCTTTGGTTTCAAACCAAATGCTTAAATTGACTAAACGCTATACTCGGTAGCAGTTAGGAAGCAATATGAAGCAGAATAATGACTACTATAAATCAGTTAACTGGCAATATCGAAGCAAAATTACCTTTTGTGCAGGAATTTGATTTGCCGCCCGCTTGATTTCGAAATTGAGTTACGGACTTCGTCAGGGAATTAAGAGTTCGTCGCTTTGTCGAAATTAATCGTAATGGAGGCAGTGATTTCGTTTCAAAGTTGTAGTCACCTGGGGCGATTGAGTCTGTGGTAATGACGTCTTTGTTCTCAACGGCCATCTATGTATTTGGGAGGGAACCCTACTAAATGCAAAAGTATTTTAGAATTGTATAAATGTATGCATGTCATCTTCACCCAAAAGATATTTAATAATAGATTTTGTTATACTTACCTAGTTCAACATCGTATTAAAACATAAGCTACTTTTTACTGCGGGAAGTAAATTAAAACACAGGAAAATCGATTATAACGCAGGAAAAACCAAGGGCGGTAGTCACTAATGATATAAAATTAACAAAAACGTAATCAAACGATACACTCCATCTAATGGGCTGAGAACACGTGAACAAAGAATAGATATAATCAGGGATGACTTCTAGAAATTTATAAAATATTATCTGTGACGAAAAAAACGGCGCCAATTGTTATTATATTATTAATATTTGTCGGGGCAGACATGAACATCGGTTGAAATATGACTCAGAACCTGTTTGTACCGCGCGCATCGAACTACGGGTTGCGGCGCGCCGACGACGCCACTACCTGGAAAGTTGTTGGGTCGACCGCTTTGTTCGTATAAAAACGACCGTCGGCCGAGCTAGCGGGACATTCTTGTTCGAGCCGTTGGACGGAACGGACCACTCTTTGTAATTCAGTATTGCTCGAGTTGTTGGACCGAAACATTGTAAATTGGAATAAATAATGGACGTTTCTTCGTGGTTTTATTATCAACATAAAGACGACTGTGACGTTAGACCTGGTGACGTCATAACCAACTAGAAGCCCTCCTGATAAACACACACTCCTCGACATCCTACGCATCTCTCCACACGACATCAGAAGTGGGATAAGAGACCTGAACAAGTGGGATAACAGACCTGAACAAGCGGGATAACAGACCTGAACAAGTGAGATTCGAACTTCGATAGATCTGAACCTCGATAGCCTTGAGACTGTACGCTGCCACAAGACCAAGACAAAGAAGAAGGCAAACCATACTGACGTCAAATTTTGGAACTACCTGCATCTTTATAAAATGATGCAAAAACTGACCCAAGAACAAGAAGAAGACTTAGTTAAACCATACTAACGTCAGAGTTTTGGAACTACCTGCACCTTTATAAAATGATGCAAAAACTGACCAAGACGATGGCTTAGTTAAACCATACTGACGACATATTTTTGGAACTACCTGCATCTTTATAAAATGATGCAAAAACTGACCTAAGACCAAGAAGATGGCTTAGTTAAACCATACTGACGACATATTTTTGGAACTACCTGCATCTTTATAAAATGATGCAAAAACTGACCTAAGACCAAGAAGATGGCTTAGTTAAACCATACTGACGACATATTTTTGGAAATACCTGCGTCTTTATAAAATGATGCAAAAACTGACCTAAGACCAAGAAGATGGCTTAGTTAAACCATACTGACGACATATTTTTGGAACTACCTGCGTCTTTATAAAATGATGCAAAAACTTACCCAAGACCAAGAAGATGGCTTAGTTAAACTATACTGACGACATATTTTTGGAACTACCTGCGTCTTTATAAAATGATGCAAAAACTGACCCAAGACCAAGATGCCGAGCAAACAAACAATTGAGGATCATACTGACGTCAGAGTTTTGAAACTACCTGCATCTTTAAAATGTGATGAAAGCAAAATTGATGAAACGCAAATCGGTCAGGACTTAGCCGAGCAAATAAACAATAGACGATCATAGTTTTGAAACTACCTGCATCTTTATAAAGTGATCAAATAAATGATGGAACGCAAATTGATCAGGAAAAAGCCGAGCAAATCAATAATTGGATCAAAATTCCAATGAGAATTCCTACGAACCCCTTCTATGAAATATTCTTCAAGAACTAATTAAGTTTCTTTTACAGATTCACTTCCGCACTACGAGTACTTGATGATATACTCCGAGAGGCAGATGCATAGCACGCACTGCCTGTCAGTAGGGCTGTGTTGGTGGAAGAAGACGATGCACTAGGCCCTCAAAACACTACTGCAAGCTAGCCCGTGCCATCCACCTCCCATGCTAGACTGCCTATGCAAGTCTGAGCAAGACTCCGACAGAAACAAAGTTAAGTTGATCATCTTTATAAATTTTCCCCAGAACTCTTACCCTCCGAGCCCTTACCTATTCTTCATTAAAACTTTGTTGCAACTCGATGGAGTTGTAAACAGATACCAAACTCAAAAGCAAATCTCTTTGTTACAGACAGTTGCAGACCAGGCAGGTGCAGAGCGCTCACCGCCTGTCAGTCATTCCCGCACTACGATGACCTCTTCGAGGCAGATGCAGAGCGCGCACTGCCTGTCAGTATGGCCGAGTAGGCGGATGAATACGATCCTGTAGTTCTTCCATGCAACACTTCTACCTAGGCAAGTACCGTAAACTTTAAGCAATATGCAACCAAAACAAACAAACAAAAGAAAGAAAAAGAAAGAAAAGAAAAAAAAAAAATTTTTGGCGAACTGTAGATTTTACACAAACACACAAACAACTACCTTTTACTAACCTCTACGAAAATTTCCACAAATATCACGATGAGAAAATCCACGAGTATCTCGTTGAGAGGATCCCTTAGTATATCGTTGAAGATCCCCCGAGTATTACGATGAAAAAAATTCACGAGTACTGAGTGGTAAGAAATTCCGCGAGTGTATCGTTAGGAAGATTCCCCGAGTATAACGTTGAAAAAAATTCACGAGTACTGAGTGGTAAGAAATTCCGCGAGTACTAAGGCGAGACTTTCCACGAGGTACTTTATGAGAAATTCCAAGAGTACCTTAATAACCATGCAAGTACGTGGAGTGTAAGCATTGGCCATAAAATTATAAAACAATGTAAATACGTGGAGCATGAACATTGATAACAATAATAATAACTCACTCACTGTCAGCTTACCTTAACCATTTTTCTAATAAACATTCTAAGTACCATGTTTTAAACTTTCGCTGATAATTTGGTGGTTGAGATCCAATTATCAGAACAAATAACCTTGCACCAAATTATCAGCTAGTGTACCTTTGAATGGATACCTAGCTCAGAGAAACTTTCATCTTTTCCAGAAAAACGACTGGTGCAGAGCGCGCACCATCTATCAGCATGGCCGTGTCGGGGCAGACATGAATATCGGTTGAAATATGACTCAGAACCTGTTTGTACCGCGCGCATCGAACTACGGGTTGCGGCGCGCCGACGACGCCACTACCTGGAAAGTTGTTGGGTCGACCGCTTTGTTCGTATAAAAACGACCGTCGGCCGAGCTAGCGGGACATTCTTGTTCGAGCCGTTGGACGGAACGGACCTCTCTTTGTAATTCAGTATTGCTCGAGTTGTTGGACCGAAACATTGTAAATTGGAATAAATAATGGACGTTTCTTCGTGGTTTTATTATCAACATAAAGACGACTGTGACGTTAGACCTGGTGACGTCATAACCAACTAGAAGCCCTCCTGATAAACACACACTCCTCGACATCCTACACATCATCTCCACACGACATATTTTACCTAATTATCATCATATATTTCACTATTATTATTTATTGTTTGATAGGATAATTTCATAATTACAATGTTATTAGTGACGATTATTCATGTATGCATAAGTAGGTAGGTAAGTCCTGACATATAAAGTTAACAAAGTACTTGTACAGGGTAAATTATGGGCAGAATAGAAACTCTTCATTACTCATTACGTACTTATGTACATAATCACTCCTATTTACGTTCCCACTGCTGGGACACTAGGATTTATCTCTTGACTAGGGAGGTAAATTAAGACTTGATAATTTACCACGCTGGCCAAGTGGGGGTTGGTGAATGTCACATGTCCTTCAAACATTTTTCTAAATTCTCAGTACATGCCGCTTTTCTCAGGATGTTTGCCTTCACTGTTAGAGAACGTGTTTTTAAAGAGATGAAATGAAAACTCCAGAGGGTGTCCGGTGGTGTTTGAATGTACGGCCTTCGAAATAAAAGTCCAGTGTGCCCTCACTTAGTTTGTGTGTGTGGGAACATAAAACTACGATGCGATATAAACTCAAACGTGTTTTTGTCTCATTTGTACAAATAGCGAATGCCAAGGGACGCGGCATCGCATCGCAGTTTTGTGTGGGGGCCCTTAGTCTACACAGATTGTACATATGTAAAATCTTAAAAATCATATATAGGTACATAGTACATACATACGAGGAAGTACATACATACAAGGACCTAGGCCACACTAGGCTTTGAAGCCAGGCCCTTTGAGTTGCCCTACCGCGTTCTGCCCTGTGAAGGGTAATTGCTGGAAGGAGCTGCTCAAGACAGACCCCATTATTAATGACGACCCTCCCTTTATTTACAAGTCATTAACCGAGCTTACGAGATCCGTGTAACCATGTTATCAACTATGAATTTACAGGCCGGTTTTTTGCAGGCGTGACTTGAGATTTCTTGAGGGAGTTGTTACCACAGATGAAAAATAACAAGTACCTTATTATTTTCGTATTATATTTATTATTAGAAGTATTAATATTTGACATACAACTTGCTCGTTATGTGAGCTTTATTAGAACGTTAAGAACATAGACACAGAAAACAATTACTCACTAGTTCGTAATACGATTCCGCAAAGAAAATTTAGTACCTTACTAAAAACTTGTACATTCGTCAAATGTGTGTTGAAAATTAAATTAGGTAGGTATATTTTTTATCTTTAAATTAGGTAATGTAAAAACAATTCCTCAGTATTTTTATTTTGTAATAAATAAAAGCAATTTTCAGGTCATCTACCTACCACAGTATCCTTAATTAATAATAAAATAAAGTAATATGAATATTAATTAACAATGCTTATCATAAATTCGCAATAATATGAATTCATAAAATGCAAATATTTACATTCAGTATATTAATAGAAATCCTATCCTAACGTGCACCTTCTGACACATCGACACTTCATCAGATGAGCAATGTCTCAGCTTTAAATAAATTATCTCACAAAGCACCACATCTCGTTTTGATATCTATCATCTTCCTTACCTCGTGTGCAACTTTTACACTACAAACACTACTAAAATTGCTTAACTATAACTTATGTAACATGAATCCCTTTAAACCCATAGTTAACTTTGATAATATCTGAAGCTTTTTCAGCGATCATGATTGTAGGAGCATTAGTGTTTCCACTGGTAATTGTTGGCATCACACTAGCGTCGACCACTCTCAAGCCTTCCACTCCTCGCACCTTGAGCTCTTCGTCCACCACTCCATCTGGACCCATAGCACAAGTCCCGACCGGGTGCCATAGAGTTGTGATCTCATATCTTGCTAAACACTTCCAATACTCATGACTTGAAAATGCAAAACCACGACATTCCCTTAAGTTAACACTGTCTAAAACTTCTGCATTTACACTCTTGAAATAACTAGTATTTGTAACAGTGATAAAATCTTCAATATATCTCGCGAAGTTCTCCAAGTCTTCTTCGACTGTAAAGTATCCGCTTTCTATAATAGGACTATCAGTAGGAACGTTGCTTAGGAGTTTTATCCTGCCTCTAGATTCTGGGTGTAACTGTGTTATAAAAATACAAAGCGTTTCGCCTCTCAGAGAGAATTTCACAAAATCTGAACATATATCATCACGGAGGCCAATTACAAAACTACAAATTAATGCCGATTGTAAAGAAGCGGGTGGTAAAGGAATTCCCATTACTTGGTAATCTGGATAAGTTTGACTTTTGTTGATGGCTACATGGCCACTAATTATAGGAAAAGGAACAGTGTTGAGATTGGAAAAAAAGTCCATATTATCAGCAAAGTCTTCGAAACCTTTCTTTCCTGATATATATAACGGAATAGTAGGATGATCTTGTAGATTTTCACCTACTTGAGGTGAGTTAAATACTATGTTAATATCCATTTCTCGCAAATATTGTTCGTTACCAATGCCTGATAGCATTAGCAATTGTGGACTGTTTATAGCCCCAGCTGACAAGATGACTTCTGTGGCTGTTCTTAAATTTATAATTTGACCGTTTGGTAATCTCACTTGAACCCCAATCGTTTTGTTGTCTTTGAACCTTATTTTAGTAACAAGCGAGTTTTTTAATATATACAGATTTCTCCTATGTTTAATCGGTTTCAAAAATGCTATAGCTGTACTTTGGCGGATGTTTTGATCAATTGTGAATGTTGGCTCTGCGTATCCTAATTGTAGGAACCCGTTCATATCTAAATTTATTTTGTGTCCATTTTCCTTGAACGCGTCAAAGTACTTCTGGGTTTTTCGTTTCCATTGAGGTCTAGTAACACCCAATAATCCTTTAGTATTATGAAGTTTTCTAGATTCACTCTTGAATATTGCCTTATCGTTAAGTTTTTCACTTTTCTTGAAGTAATATGTGACGTTGTCAAAATCCCAGCCCGTGTTTCCGTGTGCAGCCCAGCTGTCATAGTCCGCTTTATTCCCCCTGTTGTAGATCATGTAGTTGGATCCGCTGGAGCCTCCGAGCATCTTGCCCCTGGTCATGTGGATATTCTTCGTCTTGTGTGCCTGGCTGGTGTAACCATCGTCCTTTGTATAATAATTCCAATCAAGGTACGGGGAATAATCTGTTAATGGGAATAACGCTGGTACCTGAAAATTGTTAATTAAATTTAATTGAATCATTAATGTGTTTGACTTCATGTTATGGATTTAAGCATAGATATAAATACTGATTTAAGTTGATTATTTCGTAAACAACAAATATTGCATATTATTGAATTTAATAAATGAATTTTGGTGTTAAACTCGAAGAGATTTTGTTTCGCATATAATAAATATTGCTGGACAATTTCCACAGCAATACTATTGAATACATTAAAGTTAACTTACAATAGCTTCTATCGGAGGGTCTCCTCCGGCTTCAATGAGAAGTACTTTCCAGTGTTGTATCTCTGTAAGTCTGTTGGCGAGCACGCAGCCAGCGGAACCCGCGCCGACGATTATAAAATCAAATACTTGCTCGTCTGAAATATAAAGTTCCATGTTGTAAATAGTTTTCTTGAAAAATTGCGTCACTTTAAAAATACAACACAAAGTAAATATAGAATGTTTTAAACTGAAATCTTGGTAAAAATGTCACTGTAACCATCTTTATGTTACAAACCTTTTCCAAAACAATGAAAAACACAGCTGTTTATTTACCGTAAACTGTAGATTGCTCAGGGAAATCGTAAGATGTAAGATTGAAAGGGGATATGACAGCTAGAGCCGCCTGCAGCTGGGTTATCACAGGAGTGACGGTGGCGACGCCGGCTGCTGATATCAAATCCAATAGGACGTCCATACTGAGAATAACATTTATTATTTTTATAAATTAATAGCAAAACTTAGTAACTGAAACTCAATGCGTGTTCATATTGAGTTGGTTGATTTCAAGGGTCGTGACTCGTGGTCCCACTGTGATTGACCCACTATGACTCGTGGTCCCACTATCCCTGAAATCATGGGTTCGTGGTCCCACTGCTTAGTGGGACTACCAGTCATAGTTAAAAAAATGTTCTTTATCCTTTTCGACTTATACAACTCATTTTACGATCCTTTATTTTAAATTTTAATCACATTTACTGACGCGCTGAAATCTTCAATTGCGTTTTGTTACGTTATCTAGGTAAATATACATAGTTTATTAATATATGGTCTTTCTCGATTTATAGAGATACTATCTAACACTAGAAGGAACAATAAATTGGACCAGTGTTTCAGAGAACTCATAAACTCATCATCATTATAATCTATATATCGGTCTATATATAAAACAAAGTCATGTTAGTTACACTATCGGCTGAACCGATTTGGCTGAAAATTTGTGTGGAGAAAAAAAGATATAGAGGTAGCTTAGAACGAGGTGAATCATTTTAAGGGGAAATTTTATAACGAGGGTAAAGCAGAGGGGAGCGAAGCTAGTATTAGTAAAGATTAAAACATATTAGATTTACTTACATTGCATAAATTGTTACGAACTGTTATTTTCTAAAAAAATTATGCAACTGGCACATCTGTGTCCAACGATTTATATTATAAAATGAATCGTGTTTTTTGTGTGTATTTGATCATGATAAATGAGTAATTATTAATTCACTAAACTGAGATTTAATTAAGGTAATGTTTTTAAACAATAAAAATTTCAGTGTAGGTACCTATTATTTTGTAAGTTCGTTTGTAAACTATGCCTTTCAAAGAAACTCCAATAGGTACCTAAACGTATCAACGATAGGTAATACATTTTGATGTGAATCATAATTTGGCTACGGAACCCCTTAAATATTTAAGAATAGGCAGTTTACATGAAGAATAAGAAAATTTCAATGAAGATTTTCCAGCCAGGTGACCTCCAACCACAAAAGTCGTAGAACACGGTATGACCACATTCGCTACATAGGTACCACTTTGTATAATAAATAATAATTTTTATATTCATGTTTTAATATTTACAAATTTTGAACCATTACATTGGGTGGCCAAACAAGAAATAACTTGTTCCTTTTGTCCTTCCTTGTTGATTTTGCTACTCTCATGACAAGCCATAAATAACTTTGATGATCTCTGCAGCTTTTTCAGCGATCATGATTGTAGGAGCATTAGTGTTTCCACTGGTAATTGTTGGCATCACACTAGCGTCGACCACTCTCAAGCCTTCCACTCCTCGCACCTTGAGCTCTTCGTCCACCACTCCACCTGGACCCATAGCACAAGTCCCTACCGGGTGCCACAGAGTTGTGATCTCATATCTTGCTAAACATTTCCAGTACTCATGACTTGAAAATACAAAACCACGACATTCCCTTAAGCTAGCACTATTTAAAGCTTCAGCATTAACACTTTTGAAATAACTGGTATTTACTACAGTGATAAAATCTTCAATGTAACGCGCGAAGTCGTCTAAATCTTCTTCATTTGTAAAGTAACCGTTTTCTATGATAGGATTATCGGAAGGAACATTGCTTCTGAGTTTTATTCTCCCTCTAGATTTTGGGTGCAATTGGGTAAGAAGACTGCAGAATGTTTCTCCGGTCATGGAAAATTCCATTATATCTGTACATATGTCGTCACGGAGGCCAATAACAAAACTGCATATAAATGCACTTTGTATAGTGGCAGGTGGGAAAGGGAATCCAGTTAATTGGTAATCAGGATAACTTTGCCTTTTGTTAAGAGCAACATGTCCAATTATCATGGGAAGGGGTAAAGTGTTGAGATTGGTAAAGAAGTCCACATTGTCATGAAAGTCTTCTAGACCTTTCCTTCCTGATATACATAACGGAATAGTAGGATGATCTTGTAGATTTTCACCTACTTGAGGTGAGTTAAATACTATGTTAATATCCATTTCTCGCAAATATTGTTCGTTACCAATGCCTGATAGCATTAGCAATTGTGGACTGTTTATAGCCCCAGCTGACAAGATGACTTCTCTGGCTGTTCTTAAATTTATAATTTGACCGTTCGGTAATCTCACTTCAACCCCAATCGCTTTGTTATCTTTGAACCTTATTTTAGTAACAAGGGTGTTTTTTAATATATACAGATTTCTCCTATGCTTAATGGGTTTCAAAAATGCTATAGCTGTACTTTGGCGGATGTTTTGATCAATTGTGAATGTTGGCTCCGCGTATCCTAATTGTTGGAACCCGTTCATATCTAAATTTATTTCATGTCCATTTTCTTTAAAAGCATCTAAATATTTCCGTGTTCTCCGTTTCCATTGAGGTCTAGTAACACCCAATAGTCCTTTAGTATTATGAAGTGTGCGTGATTCGCTCTTGTATATTGCTTTATCGTTAAGTTTTTCACTTTTCTTGAAGTAGTATGTGACGTTGTCAAAATCCCAGCCCGTGTTTCCGTGTGCAGCCCAGCTGTCATAGTCAGCTTTATTCCCCCGGTTGTAGATCATGTAGTTGGAACCACTAGAGCCTCCGAGCATCTTGCCCCTGGTCATGTGGATGTTCTTCGTCTTGTGTGCCTGGCTGGTGTAACCGTCGTTCCTTGTATAGTAATTCCAATCGAGGTATGTTGAGTGATCTGTTAGAGGTAATAATCCTGGTACCTGAAATTACAAAATTGATACATTTATTCTATGTAATAAGTATTTTTTTATTTGTTATTATCAACAACAATACATGGGACAACATGATATTCAATAGTTGCCACTATTATAACCGGTATTCAGTCCCGATTAATAGTACTTTTGTAACTTACAATAGCTTCTATCGGAGGGTCTCCTCCGGCTTCAATGAGAAGTACTCTCCAGTGTTGTATCTCTGTAAGTCTGTTGGCGAGCACGCAGCCGGCGGAACCAGCGCCGACGATTATGAAGTCGAACATTTGTTCATCTGCAACAATAGACACATAGGTTGCTAGTGCAATGCAATTCGTGTAAGAGGAACTTATGTACCTACAAATTTTTCCTTAGATAATATTTTTTGTGAGCATGGATGGATCGATCGTTTACTTGAAACTAATTTTATTACAATTATCTATTACTTAGCTCGAATCGAACCCGCAACTTCTTCCGTCGCGGGCGGACCTTCGTCCGCTGCGGTGCCACAGAGGTGCAATGATGAATTATTAATGAATACAATAAACACGTATATTATTTTTAATAACGGAATATTATTCAAAATCCTTTTTTGTTAAAAATATCTTATTGATGATCGTTATTTCAATACCTATAGGTACTCCAAGAAGTCAATGTGCCAAAACAAAGTAAAATTAAAATACCAGCTTACCGTGAATATTAGATTGTTCTGGAAAATCGTGAGATGTAAGATTGAGAGTAGATATCACAGCCAGAGCCGCCTGAAGCTGCGTCAACACAGGAGTTATGTTGGCTACACTCACTGACGATATCAGGTCCACAAGACGGTCCATTCTGGAATTGACAACATGTACATAAATAAATTAATATTATTTTAGTTTAAGTAATATAACTAATATTGATATACTACGCTGGCCAAGTGTGGATTGGTAAATATCTACATGTACTTAAAACTTTAAAGTTACCAGAACATGCTGGTATCCTCTCGATGTTTGCCTTCAGGGTTTAAATAAAGCATGTGTTAGTGCACAAACATGTTTCTAGGAGAATTATTCCCAGGTTCATGCCCGGACTCGGGACCCACGACATTCGGAACGAAAGTCAAATGAGCTCCCACTTAGCCAACACGCCTTTGGCGGCCATTCCTAAATCGGTAGGTACCTTATCTCGTTTTCTAAACGCAAAGTTACTCACATATTTTTGTAATTAGGTATTATAAATAAACGTCTATTTATATAATAACATGTTATAATTCTAGAAAAATGACCAGGAATAATATTTGTTGTTTTTTTCACACACTGATACGAAAATATTTATTTATATATGTACTTATATAGGTATACCGTTGAACAGCTTACCTACACAACTTTATCCAATAATGTTATGTTCAATTTACTGTTTACAAAAATACACATGTAGGTATAATTAGGTATGGTATAATAAACAATAATGTGAACTTTTTTTAACTACTTACCATAATCATTATAAAACACCCAGGTAATTATGCAAATTGTCGCAATACTTATAAAAAATAAAAATATTCTCACAAAATGAATGAAAACTCATGTTGAGTAAGTATAATAAATATGGTTGAGATACTTCTTTTGTTTAAAGATTTGTTTCTGACTCGGACTTCCAAGTCAAAGATATATCTTAACGAGATGCCTTCCATCACTAGATGGAGTAACCAATGTATATAAAGATAAGGTTATAAGGGGATATTTATCGCGTAATTTTATCCATTTAACATTCCGACGTTTCCAGCCTTTGCACGGAAAAACTGAAGAATGTCGATGCTACTGCCCTGAATCGACAGTAAACCCTTAAATTCCTCTTCTCAATGCAATATCCAGGTTCACACTACAATATATATAGGTAACTATTTAACACCCAGACACCCGGAACAAATATTTGTTAATTCATATTGAGATAAACGGGCAATACCTACACGAACCTTATTTACGTAGACTATTGATCAACCGATCGACTATTTATCAAACCACGACAGTTTTTATAGTATTTGTTAATTGTTGTTCCGAGGCGGGAACCTCTTGCGTCGCAGGCGGACCTTCGCCTGCTGCGCCACAGATGTTGCTGTTTGGATTGTCCAGCAATATTTAATTTATTTTTATTAAAATAAATTTAATTGAGCTATTTAATTATTTGTGATGATATTTTCATGAGTAGTTTTTTAATGTTGAGTTTCATTCTTTTCCATCATCTGTACTTCTAAAATTTCTTAATCGTATCGGATGCGTAAAAGCTGACTGACAACAGCACACCAAGAATGTAAATCACACAGGGATGATGGATTAGTTGCTGCGAACTATTAGTTTTGTCTGTCTGTCTGTGACGTATTGGCAGGAACTGGATGTAGTGTTTTTGTCTGTTGGCGGAAATATTAGTTGCAATACATTCATATGCATAGCTATTGAAAATTGATTTTGTTTTTGGATACACGATTCAATATCAGACATAACTTTGCTCATATTTGGACGTCGGAATATTTAGGCAGGTGTTGTTTGAACAATTGAATTTTTTGAAAGCTTCGTTGTTAAAATAAGTATACAGGTTTATTGAGTATACACCAACAACTTGCTTACATTTTTTAAATCACCTTTCGATAAAAAAATTATGTATCCTAAAACCATTCCTTCTATTTCCACGTTATTAACAAATTAATATCAGGATCTCGCAGTTAGTTTGTTTAACCAATATCTCACAATTCTTGATACTTGTGATTGTAGACTATTGTGGTCTAAAAAGCAATATTTTTAACATAAAACTGATATAAACGTTCTTAAATATTTCACTTGAGTAAATATTATGCATCTACCAAAACAGCTTATTACAGAGCAAGAAGTTTTATATTATAAGAGGGTAAGTACTGAATTCCGGAAGAAATCGTCTAAGAATGAGGAAATATTCCTTCGTAAATTAAGCTTTAGTGTTCTAACTACCCACTGCTGCACATAAGTATGTGTGTATATACATACTTACATACATTTATGTATAGTCTTGTAGATGCCAGTCACGGACACAAACGGACACAGCGTGTGTGCAAATGTCAGTATAGTGTCTCTTCCGCACTGGGTCAGTTCACAAGTTAGTGGGCTAACCTGTGTTACAGTAGATTATTAGATATTTGCCTACATTATAATGGATTTTATTGCTGTACAAATACACACAATATTTGCGAATGTCACAACATTTGCCTTATATTAAAAGAAGTAAAGTTTATGTGGTTGAGGTTCTTGGTTGGATATATTGCACCGATTTTATAAATATTAAGTACCTACCTATATAATACGTACGTGGCTTATAAATAGTACATTAAAATTCCCTCGGGAACAGGTGTTGTTCTGCTGAATATCGTTTTTAATTTGGGCGAAGTCTCAGTGTTTTGGTAATAAAAAAAATGCAAATTAAAAGTAGTATTATTGCTCAGTAATAATTGTTTGTGAATGTAAAAAATAAGTTAAAAAATAAATTAATGCAAATTATTGTTATTGTGCTCATGGACGTAATTTAATTAACAATTATAAGCAATTTACAAAAACTTTATTTTAAAATTAATGCTATTGAGATTTTGTACATAGCTTTAATGAAACCACATAATATTTTTATGAGTGTGGTCGTTTAAGAATAGGGCCTGCTGTGGGAAAATGATGTATTTTTATTCCTTTCTTTTAAATAAGGATATAAGTACCTAGTGAAATTTTATAATTACCATTCTTACAATTTTTTTACAATTCCTTTACTTACAAGTACTACTCACAGATAGTAGATACCTACTTATATAGAGAAAAATTACTTACACGTTAACTAACACCGTGTAGATAGACCTTTAGCAGGCGTGAATGAGTGGGCATACCCTAAACTGCTTGCTAATGTTGTGTTTTCTGGACTACAGTGCACTGCAAATACTGGTGCTGCACTTGTTTACTTTAATTCGCATTTACTACTCCATTGCAATAATTCTTGCCTTTATAATTTTTTTCATCTATGACATTTTGGAGTAAAATTTCGTAGATTGTATATTGTGTTTTAGTGGTTACTGTAAATAAATGAAACAACTTACCTAGGTCGCCCATTATTCTTTTATTATTTAAATTATTGTGTTATTAGCTTTCCGCTCCTTGGCTTTGCCCACGTTATAATATATTTTCCCCACATTTTTTTATTTAACATAGGTATGTAATGTATATTTGAATAATATTTATTCCGGGCGAAGCCGCGGCGCGGAAGGCTAGTAGGTGCCTAACTAATGCGTACCTAACTTATATCGCGCGGTAACCGAATAACGCCACATAATACTGTTCAATTTGAAAGCAATCTGCTTTCAAGGGGTTAAATTGCAAATTCTATTTCACCAACGCCAATTCACTGAATATAGCCTTTAAATCTACAGATACGATTTATATAAAAATATAAGTCATCTATGGAGGGGTGTGCTCGGGGCTTTTCTACGTGATCGAACCAGAAATAAGTAGATATGTACGTAAGAGAACGCGGGTCACCGACATAGCCCAGCGGACTAGCTCTTTGAAGTGGCATGGGGCTGTCAGTTCACGGTCGCGCAAGCTGAATTTGACCGTAATACCTGGAAATCAATAAGAGGAGACATGTCCAGCAGTGGACGTCCGATTGCTGAAATGATGAGGATGGTGCAAAAATATGAGTTTTCCTATTAATTAAACTTAGAGCACTTAGAAATAAAATTTACGTTCCCACAGATGCGACTCAGACAAGACACACCTAACTTATTACGGCCTAAATGCATATTCATATTCTTAAAAAGTTTTCAAAGTTTTCGAAACATGCTGGTTTCCTCACGATGTCTGCCTTCACCGTTGGACTTCACCATGTGTTTTTTCTAACGCACATAAATTTATCAAGAAAATATCAGAGGTGTGACGGGGTTTGAACCATCGACCTTCGCAATGAAAGTCGAGTGTGCATACCCCATTTAGCCAACATAAAAGCTTGTAATATCCCAGCTTTTTCGATACGAAATCCAAAAGTCAAGAAAATCGTATCGTCATTAAACATCGATTAAATATCGTTGCGATCGTGTCGTTAACTGTAAAGCCTTTGATGCTCTTCCAATCGGCTAATTGCCGTGCGAGCGTGACGCGTCTTTCCGAAGTTCCAAGTTTAGCTGAATATTAAGATCGCTTGTTATTAGTAAATACGAATTATGCTCACAACGTTGCTTCTTACCCCGCGCTACTTTATGAAAATTAATGGTGCAGCCAAACTTCGCACTACCAATTTTCAACAAACCTATCCATCTGAAAGAATATAGCCAAAAATATTTTAAAGGAAATTATGTATTAGCTTTCCTCCACGGCTCTAAGAATGTGAGTGTGGGATATATGTATAATGTGTTTTCCCTCGTTACATGCTATGTAATATTCCATGACATTTACTTAAATTGCCTATGATAAGTATGGCTATATATTTTTTTTCATTACTTACCCGAAACTGTTTTAGATTCAAGCTCTTTCTTTATTTCAGTATAGGAGTGCCATATCCATATGTCTTGGGGAATTTGGTATAGAACCAATAAGAGTACGGAAGATTGATATAAAAAAGGAGTAATGTACTTCTTATCCTGGTACAATACTGGTTTAAATATTTTATTAATAACCCTCAGCCTGCATGATTTAGATCTCAAAGATTAAGCGATGCAAGTTCGGGGTTAATAAGCTCTGCTACTTTGCTAATTTATACGGAAAACTTCGTAATAATGCTGTTTTCTGTTCATATGTAGCTATTGTTTTTAACAGACAAACATTAGCATCATTATTTAATCATCGGTTCTAGATGTTGTTGTGTGAATTGTCCAGCAACATTTAATACCTATATTAAATTTATTTGCATCATAAGTTAACAACCCATATTACTACATTGTGAGGAAACCGGCAAGTTCTCAACTTTAAAAAGTAAAAAAAAAAGGTTAAGTTAAAAAAAAAGTTAAAAAGTTAGTCTTTGGTCTTAAGTTTAGGTAAATTGATATTTTATTTCATTTTTAGAAATGTAGTGCCAAGGATATAAGGAACGTTTTAAACTCTTATCTCTGAGGTCTAACGTAAATTAAATCTGTTTTGCACGACATTAAGTATTCTCATAATAATAATAATTCAGCAATAAAACCACGAATGGAATAAAAAGAAATCGTCGTCGCTTTCTGAATCGAGTCAATTATACCTCAAGGCGACCGTACAACTCATTACAGAGAATATATCTCGAAGTGAGGCGTGGTGGGTGTTGCAGCGGGAATCTATACTAATTTAACTTTATTTAAAGGGTTAAAAAAAACGAAACAGTGTCGAAATATAAGGAGCCTTAAAAGGCTCTTAAATCGTGGTATGTTATTTACCGTTTCGTTTTTTAATATACAAATATTATTTGAACTGGAATGTGTTTGTTTGATTTAGTTTTCGCTAATATCATCTCATTTTGTCATAATAATATTATGACAAAATGAGATGAAAAAAAATCATCAAGTTTCATCATATTATGATGAAACTTGATGATTTTAATGACTACTTGTAGGTATGTTATTCTGCTAACATACATAGGTATAAGAAAATGAAATCTGTCATTTTATTGAAATTTTTAAAAGACGACTCAAACCAAACAACTTAAACCCTGTTATGAAATAGTGAACAGAATAAATTTCAAATTTTCCAGTAAAATGTTAAATATTTCCGCTTATGCTGAATATGCGACTCGGCCCAACTGAAGCTTCCCATTTCGCCTGCGTACTCTTAAACGCTTGTACTTGACGTTTATTTCCTTTTTATTCTTTGTAATCTACGAATTTAATATAGCCGGCATAAAAATATAGCAGAAAACATGACGGGCCTATTTAATTTGGGCGCAAAATGCGTAGGTACGCTTCGGCGTTTAAATTTCGCACGTGGAGTATAACCGTTTTTGATGTCTTTGCACGTGTAAAGAGGTTTGAAACCTAAATGTGGTTTTGTTTTTTTTACACGCACTTAAATCGTCACACTTTGTCTAAATAACTCACGTCAGTAAAAAATATCTCTTTGGTCTCTCCAACCCTTTTGCCAAACATCGATAAAATACTTAACATTCTTTCCGTAACAAAATAAAAGAAACCAAAAACCTTCCGATAGCATTTTATGCAGCATTTAAACAGCTGTAGTAAAATGCCGCCATTACGCTCGTCACCCTCCTACTCCATTTTACGAGCTATGCTCAACGCAATAAATATCAAAATCGTTTGTACCATTCCGGATTTATTACGTCATTCACTGTGCGTCAACTGTCAAGAGCATGTCAACGTCAGAACGCCATTTTGATCTGATCTCTGTTTCATCTTTTACATTTGGAGATGACAGTTCAAGTTACGGTGGTGTAGTCGGATTATAATTTTTGATACTGGGAGTGCACTAAACCATATACTTGCCTCATTAGGTCTTGATCTTGTGCTTAACGAGGCGAGGTTAATTGCGAAGCATTTCTACCTCAAAATACTGGGGGGTTTGCGGGGGATCGTGGGGTAATTTAGAATTTATGGCTCACACTCTTTTGGTCTCCGGGAAGTTTGTATTGGTAGATAAATGAAAACAGCGCATGTTGCGTTTACTCGTATTAGATGTTTTGTTTGTGTTTTGAATTATATTAGTAAGAGAAAGTAGAGCGTTCTTCCAACTCAACACGGCTAAAATCACTAAAACACTTTTTTTTCAAAACGTATTTATCATAAGCACCCCTATTCATGTTCCCACTGCTGGGACACAGGGAATTTTCTTTTTACAAGAGAGATTAGGCCCTAATTCAGCACGCTGGCGAAGTGCGGGTTGGTGAATGACACATATCCTTCACACTTTTCAAAGTTCTCAGAACATGCCAGTTTCGTCACGATGTTTGCCTTCACCGTTAGAGCACGTGTTTTCAAATCGCACATACATTATTCAAGATGGAAAATCTAGAGATTCCCGGCGAGGTTTGATCCCACGACCTTCACAATGAAAGTCGAGTGTGCTGCCACTTAGCCAACACGGCTTCAGAACGTATTCAAAGCCTTCTAATTCGGATTATAATATCATCTCAAGCCTCCTTTGTGGGGTACCTTCATAATTGAATTAGTTCCACGCTGCATTCAAGATCCTTTGTAATGGAGGCCTTTGATCATTGTCTGATGCATTTGTTTCCAAAGCTAATGTACAAATTTCATTTGAATTTGCAGATTTTTGTTCGAACTTACGCTTTATGTCACTATATGTCTTGATCAGTAATACTTATTTATATTATACGCGACTAAATCTTGTAGTTTGCTGAATTTCTTAAGCTTACTTTGTGAACGGGTAGTTCTAGAATTTACCGCTATGGAACAAAGAACTGTGGCGACAAAGTTTGAGAGCCACCTGAAAATACAAACTTTATTAATAGACAGAGAGATAGAGAAATACATTGTGCAAAATCTTCCTACGTGGCGCAGCAGGCGAAGGTCTGCCTGCGATGCTGGAGGTTGCGGGATCATTGGGTCAACAAACAAATCGTAATAACTACCACTTTTTATTATTATAAATTTATTTAACTGATCTCAACCTCTCAGTTTATTCTCAATTGACAAAAACGTCCTCCACTTGATTTTTTCGGCTCACCTCAAGTTCGAGGCAAGGTGAGAACTGTCAACGTAAGTTACCTCATAACCAACCTTGAAACTCCTTCAAGATAACTCAAGACCATCAACGCTTGTTTATTTTTGAGTGGAGGAATATTATGAGGAAACGACTAAGAATATGGGTGTTAATGAGTTTATCGACTCGCTATTGAACACGTTAGTAATTTTCGTTGTAATTAATTAAATAGATAAATATATAACAAAGTGGTACCGCACCTCTATAATAAATAACATTGAGGTGTGGTAGGTTTAATGCGGTGGGCTCTTAGGCTATGTCTCCCACAAACCGAAAGCGCCAGCATAACACAGAAGCGGCTAAAGCAACGTTCGATTGAACAAAAGAAATGGACGATTTCGGTGATTCCTTTTAATTTGTTTCGTTGCGCATAGAGCTCAGAAACGCTTCATAACTTAAAGTTGTTTTATTGTACGTTTAATATATGAGAAAACATGGGAATAAAGCGGGGGAAGACGCGGGCGGGTCAGCTAGTGCTAATGAAACTATGAATTTAAAAGACGTACTTGTACACACATTTTTAGATTATAAGATTTTTTATACCTACCTGTTTCTTGAAGCGTTCTTGTGTGACAATAAATGATCTACCTATCCTCTATCAATTATTTATTAACATAGTATTCTCTTGATATTTCCAAATAACAAAATAATTCCAAGTTTTCTAGAAGATATTGCTTTTAGTGATAAGACCGCCCATTGTGTCACTGTTATGTATCTGTATCTTTCTTGTATTGTCCAGTATTGTTTAAAATTTGAAGTAATGCCTGTATAGAGATGAAAACGTGTGACTTTCGTTCTTCGATTTCAATACCTACCTCGTAAAACAACCAACAATTTTCTCAAAAGTATCAATCTTAACTTTAATCTTCGCCATTGTGAAGTCCTTAAAACATTAACGACACGACTGTCTACAACTTATCAAGTCTACATCAACCCTCTTTTAATTTCTACGAAGGAGTAGATTAATGGCGGCTTCTTTAATTAAAAACCTTAAAATGAAAGGACGCGGTTCACGAGTCGTGTTTTTTACCGGCGTGACGCGGATCTTGGGGAATTTCAATTAGGTGGTGCTGTTTATCGCTAGATTTGTCATTACCTGTCTTCTTTTACCGTTTATTTACCTGGATTTACTCTGTTAATCCTAGACAGATAAATATGCCGCTGTAGGAGTATAGGCGAGTATCATCACAACCCCTATTTACGAACTCGCATTAGGTATAAAAACTACGTTCATTTATGTTACGCTTTCTTAAATGATGGATTGATTGATTTATAAGTTTTGGCGGTTTTGGTATATTCACCACGCTTTGCAGCTCGTAAGTTAGTATGTTTATCGTGTAAAATAAAACCAACATTATGCTTGAAACTTTACTCCACACATCGAGAACTTTTAACGCCGCAACGCAAAACAGCTGGTCAAATTCTACTTTTTTGAAATAACAGTATGGTCAAATAAAAAGGTTCTATATAAATGTCTTATAGAATGAAATTGAATGAAGTGTTTAGTGTATTTTACGTACTACCTAAAATGTATGCGTTGTCACCCATAGATCCAGTTTTCAAAGTTTTACTGTGCAAAACTTCTTTACTATTTAGAATAGATAAGCGAATAGTGATTGAGCTTTTTACGTAGCCTGTGTCTCAACAGTAGGGCTTAGTACAATCTTCCGGGAGATTAAGCGCACCAAACTAGCAAACAAAACTTGCACACGCTTGCTTCTGTAGCAGCTTTAGAAGTAGTTAATGGATAAATTATAATAATAACTATCTTTACACCCGAGGCTACGCCCGCGTTATAATATATTACCCCTGTAAATAGTATCCTATGTCCTTTTCCTGGCTCTACTTATATAACTATACTAGCTTCCGCCAGCGGCTTCGCCCGCGTGGTAATAAAATGATGATAATGAAGGATTAAACTTATTTAGGTATTTATTAATCCACGTATTTATTAGGCCACGTCTTATCTTATCAAAACTGGAGCAAACATTGAAATAGGCTATCCATGTGTCCCAGAAGTCTAAATGTTTTTCTACCGAATTAAAATTTTATTAACTATCTTTTTTTTTTAATAAAACTGTGGTACAGTATCCCAGCAGTGGGAACATGATATGCTGGTGGTATACATGGTGAACCAATTGGATTCTTGTTTATATGTAGCCTGTCATGAAATGCAATAAAATTTATGAGCAAGTTTGCTTTATGCTGTGTTAAGCTCTATTGAATGTTCCGAGCTGATAACAGCTGAGCTATTATTTATTATGAAACTGTTAAAATTAATCTAGAAAGATATTCTATTGCACGTCCACTAAAATGCACGATCTTTCATCGCACTGTCCCTTATAATATAACCAAGTAGACTAAAAAACGTAAGGCGCTTTATACTTTTCTCGAAGCTGTTCTGGAAATGTCCTGAACATTTTTTTCCCATCATTCCGTAGGTTCTCATTGCAATAATGATGGCCGAGTAATATTATTTCATTCAATAATTGCAGCATCATTACAGGTTAATTCTAAAATAATGCTAGATCTGATCTATATTTAAATCGGATAATTTAAATAATTTTATAGAATTAAAATGACATTTTATTAAATAAGAATTATGTTCTATTACAGCTCGTGCGGTAACCTAACCTAACTTTAGGCGCTAATCGAGTTAAGGTTAAAGACCTACGTCAGTTCAGAGCCTAAATCGGTGTCGTGTACCCTTTTCGGTTTGCGCCAGTCCAAAGCCATCAACCCAAGTAGCTAATGAACCCAAACACAATGGATTAAACATTCAAATTTATCTAACAAAGTTCTGCAAACTTCGCATTTCGCATCCCTCCTATTTTGGTATAGGATCTTGAGGGCGGAAGATATTTCCTGATTGAATGTAAGATACATTAGGTCATTAGTAAAATATTGTATAACTATAATAATAAATAATTTACAACACTACTACAGTTATATCTGTTACAGTAATAATAATGAGATATAATTTTAAGGTATTATGAATTAAATTTTTTTCAGACGCTTTAGTAAACACAAAAAAATTGTGCAGTTCGACTTCATTCAAATATTTTAAAATCATTTAAACCTGCCAGCCTTAGGATCCTGTACTATTTGGACTGTGAAACTTATTTCAAAAGTCGTCAATCATAATATTATTCTCCTTTGTTCCGTAGCAGATGGAACGCTTTGATCCTATCTAGTTCTAGTTATGTTTAGAGTTCTATTGTTATATCATAGACTAGATATCTATGGTTATATTGTACAATAGTCATATTGTAAGGGGAAGTAACAATGTCGTAACATAGATGTTTGTGGGATGAGACAAGAGAGACAAAAGTCTGTGGGCTTCTGTTATAGTTATACCTTTTAAACTTAATAATATCGTAAGTATCTTATGTTAAATAAATTCAATTACTTAATAAATTCAAAATTTTACAAGCTGAAATAAAATTTTATGGAGTTAAAAACACTTTAGCCTGTGTTATCAATATGGACCCACTGCACCTATAACACCCTTTTCATGCATTATCAATAGGTAGGTATCTGAAAACCAATGAATATCTATAATTTAACATGATTATCTGTCTATTCACTGAATTAGCAAAATGTTGGGTTGGCCTACTGGACTATAGGTATCGACTTTATAACATTTTCACAATACTAAGTAAAACCCATACCACCTATAAATTTTAGTTTGTTATAAATATTCTCAAAATCGAAATTTAAACAAAATACAGCCTCCCAATATTTAAATTGATCGTCCACAATATTTTCACATACAATCGTCAGAACAAAACCGCCTGTCTAAACTTCAAGAGCAACCAATACCAATTGCCAGTAACGAAACAAACGGCATAAAATATTTCACGCAAAACCAATAAAACGTGAAAAGTAGTCGTTGGCGCGCATTACCATGCGTGTGGTAGAATATCTCACAATTGTAGCGCAGCATCGGCCGGCGAATAAATCACCCTGTCAGTGTTGCCTGTTATAAATTCGCGGGCGAGGGACGCACCTGGCAACATTACCTTGATTGCGAGTGTGTTCCTTCAAATGCTGTTCGAAGTTTAAACTTTTGAAGAATGAAAACCAACTACTTTTGAAATTCTGAAATTGGAATTGGGATTTGAAGATGCTCTTTGTGTTCTGAAATGGATTTATCTGAGAATAATATAGGAGCTCTAAATTTGGTACTGTTTAGCGGTAAAATTTGTGATAGCTGCATAGGTACATAATATTACCTATTCTTTAAAGTCCAAATAAAAAAAACTAATTGTAGGTACCTAACGATTGAAAGATCCCTGTTTCGAACTGATAGCGAAACCTCTTAGAACGCAACTTAAAATAAACTTTAGTTGAATTATTTTATTTACTGCCGTACATTAATTAATTCTACTCCGAAAAATTCGAAATTTTGTGGAAAATTTACAACTCTAGGCCACACTAAGCCGGTGCATTTGCGTGCCTCTTACTTCCTGCCGCGCAGTCTTTACAAGATAGTCACGCCTGCACGCCACTTCACCGTTTCCTTTCATTACTAGGTTCGACGCCTTCCAAATTCAAATTTAGAAAATAGCCTTTTGAAACATTCAACCCAGTTTGGAAAGAAAAGCTCAATGTTATCATTTTCAAAATAGAAAGAAAAGAAAGAAAGAAAAGAAGAAAGATCGAATGACGACAAAATCAATAAAAAATAACTATAAGAACTAACTTTTTAATTAAAATATTTTACTATACGGTACCTATATCCTATAATTTTATTTTGTCAGGGAATTTAATAGTATCGGAATGTAGTGTCATTTGTACCATTGATGGTACCAATCAATGGTACAATCGACACTCCGCCGTTTATTTTTTTGATTGAAATTGATTATTAATTTTTTTTGATTATTTCGTTTAATTTATTGCGGTAATGTTGTATCGCTTATGCTTTATCATAAACACAATTTTTTGTTTAAAACTTTTTGTTTTGTCAAAGCCAGTTCTCGGTGGATGCAAGCTGCATCCGACCTTAACAACTCGAGAATTTTAAGGGATGCCTATGTCCAGCAAGGGAGGCCCGAAGACTGAAATGATGTTGGTGATAATTAAAGAAACAAATAAATATCAATTAAGTACCTGAATAATAATAATACAATGTCAGACATCCCATTGAAATGCGTGCCTAAATGCTCTGAACGTGATATTAGAGTTCACAAACAAACTACGTCTGAGGTAATTTGAAACATTACAGATGTAAATAGCGGTTCAACTTCCTTCATCTTCTTTGTCTCCAGTAATGAGTCTGAAGTTCGCGAGTGCATTCTACGTTATTATATTGCCGAAGATTTAATTGAGACAGATGGTTCTCATCAGCTTGAAAAACTATCATCATCACACGCACCTGTGATTTAATAATGACGTAATATGCTTATAAAACAATTAATCAAGTCTTATTAAGAACCAAAGAAACAATTACATTATAACAATTAGAAATTAGCAAGATCTTTAAAATTTCGAAAAGTTGTACTTTCAACATTTTCGTAAGTTTCTATTCATTTTTATAATTTATTTACACGTATTTACAAAGGAGTTAAAACACTTTCAACGTTTCAACCACAACAAGAGCAGTCATTCTCAGAAAAAGTGCGCGAGCAGCGAGGAGACGGACCACGCCGGAACGCGCACTCCTACGTAAGTAAAAGGTACCCGTTTTTATAAAATTAATTGCGAAATGTTATTTAGTTAACTATTAAGCTGGCATTAACCGTATTGTCTATTCTACGTTGTAAGGTTTTTATGTGATTCCATCTACAAATATCAAAGTTATTAATGTCTGTCTTGCACTCACCGTCTGAGGAAACTAATTTGTAACTTCTGCTACATATTAACGTTAGTTGCCCTTTACACTCTGTTCCAAAACATGGCATCGTACCTACCTACGACATTTTAAGGTTTCTAAGTAAAATGCTTAGAGAAAAACACCGTTAACCTGAATTTTTCTTCTATTTTCGTAATCTGTTGTTTCAGCTAGCTGAACCGCGTGGCTTGGCCCGCGATATTATTTATAATATGTTACCATCATAATCACCCATATTTACGTTCCTATTGCTGGGACGCAGGTATTTCTCGCTTGACGAGAGGAATGGGCCTCAATTAAATTTAATCTACAACAAAATCCCCCAAGACTTAAGGCCAAAAGAGCCGTGGGAAGTTATGTTATGATGATGATGATGATGATGAATAAAAATAAAGGAAACTAACGATTATGTCTTCAATAAATTTGTTTTTAGCTGATGAAGTTTATGCGTCTGAACAGAATATTTTTATGCTACTGTCGTTTTGTCAATAATAGGTATTAGTTGCAAATTTTTTTATAATTTCTACTAAATCCTCAGTATTTCTGTATTTGTAGGATAAACTCCTTGATCCGCAGTAAAAAAAGTAATATTCCCGGTCACAAATAGCGGGTCAAAGCAAGCTTGCAGCAAACTATTCCATATTAATAGCAGGAAGCTTCCGTCACTTAGGCGTTTTAATGGAGAGATATGCATCACTTGGAATAAGTTGGGTAAGGCAGCACTAAAGTTCGTCGAGGTCTCTCCTCCGTTTTGTCAACAAGGAGCTATGAAGTGCTTAAAGATATTATACAAATGCAAAATATTTATTTGATACTTCGATTACAATATTACATTAATTAAGATCCTCTTTTAAGTTAGAACAATATTTAACGGCATTATATATATTTAACGGCTAAGTGGAAGGACACACTACTTTCATTACGAAGGTCGTGGGTTCAAACCCAGTCGTGAAACTTTGGGTTTTCTTGTTGAAAAAAATATGTGCGCTTTAAAAACACGTGAATCATGAGGAAACCGGCATGCTCTCAGGCTATGTTATTGTTAATATTTTTATTTTATTAAGTCATTATTTATAAGTTATGCAGTATCAGTTAAATATATGCAAAACCGACAAGCTAACACGAAGGCAACACAACTCCACGTATGAGTGAACCCACGTTGGGCGCCAATATCCTTCAGAAACTATCTTTGCACCACGTTGGGCGCCAACCGACAGTATCCATTTCGTAGCTCCAAGTAATATCGAATGGCACGTCTAGTTCCGAAAGCACAGTCTGCGTCGTCAATATTGGTTAATTTGGTCCGAGGAGCACCAACTCCCGAGAAATTGATATACCTTAAGACTAACTACCTAAGGCCGAGTTTCCAATATGAAATTGATAGCCAGCGCTAGTGGTTGTTGTTGAACTCGTTTATATTATGATTTATTGTTTTAGTTTGACTGCTTCGTGACTTGGAATTGTCGAAAAAGTTTCTAGAGAACGGAAATTAATTGAGTTCTTTGTTATATTGATCCTACTACTTTTATAAAAGGACAAAAATACAACTATAGGTTACTTCAACTAAATTACAAGATAGGCGATAATGATAAATTTATTGGTTAAACTGTGGGAAATAAACTTGGGTGGTAATTTAAACAAAAAACGTAGCATTACTCACATTTGGTAGGGTAGTGCCGTACCAGGTTTACAGAATAGTTTGCTAACTTAAAAGAAACAAGCTTGCCGCATTAAAACCATTTGCATAGGCATCCCTATTAACGTAGCTTAGATGTTCCCACTGCTGGAACACATAGACCTCTCTATTGACCAGAGAGAAAGGGAAGGCATTCACCATTTGCCAAGCGTGGGTTGGTGAATGTTACGGTGATAATTCCTTAACTTTTGAGAAAATACCCACCGTGATTACGATATTTACACTTATTACGCGATTAATTTTCATGGGAGTGTGGCAAGGTCTTAAGTGGATGTCTCGACATTAGTAGAGCTATTGTATTGAAATGTGAGGACTGAGATGGCTTGGCATCCGATATGCCAGAATGCACACTCGTGTCACATATCTCAGACATTCGCTACGGTCCGACGGGTCAGGTCATCAGGCTAAGTGTTGATTCGCGGTTAATTACGTGCTAGTGTAGAGGTCTTAACATTATTGTTAGAGCTATTAGAGCTCGACATTGGTAGAGCTATAGTATTGAAATGTGATGACAGAGAATGCTTGCAACTGATGAGAGAATGCATGTTCATGTCACTTAGTTATTCACGACTCTCCGACTTGGTCATCAGGCTAAGTGTTTTATGAAATTTAGATAAACATAAAGACGTCTGGGACACAGGATATGCTATTTAAATTCTTGCTCAAGTTATAATAAGACGTGGCCCCCATACAAACATCAAAAAACAGCTAGTAACAGCAATAAAAAACATTAAATCCTTTGAAACTTATTTGACTACTCTAGTTTACCCAGGATTCCTCTTCTTAATTTGTTAGCACTAAGAATTAAAGTTAATTGCAAGTTGTGTCCGCCGGACATAATTGCATTAACTATGTTTCTGTGAAGTCTGTAACGGAATAAATTATTTTAAATAAAGTTGAGGAAGCGTTTGATACACTAGATATTAAATAAGTTACCTAAGGTTTAAAAATTCTGTGCTAGCTAAATGGAAACTCGACTTTACCGGCATGTTCCGAGAACTTCACCAACCCGCACTTGGCCAAGCGTAGTGAGTTAGGTTCCTTCGCTATGGGTTACTATTGAATGTATTTTAATTCACAGCCTCCAATTAATTTAAATAAAAAGATCTTTAAATAAAATTCCTTTTTGCCGACCGTTAATAATAAACGAATAGAAGTGAAACTTAATCCAACTTGACAGATATGGGGCAAAGTTCAAAGGTCTTCAGACAGTCAATTATTTTTGTAACTTTTTTAATTTTTGCAGTACGAACACCCTTATCATTCGGATGACCGTTCTTAATTAATTAAAAGCATCAAGATGAAAAAGGAATTTGTGATAATGAACACGCCAGTTCAGGGTTTCGCGCTGAACGGCCCAAACTTTCATAATATGGGATTAATAAAATGAGGGTGCGAAGTTAATTTTCGCTGTCGGGCAAATTATGTGTTTTACTTGCTCTCATTATGTTTTTACGTTTATTATTTACTCCTTCGATAAACTCAGTTCTAAGATCTTTAGACCAAATTTCACCACTCTCTGTTTGTTAGTTTAACATCCCATTAAGTAATTAACAGTCCATAAATATACGTAAACTGGCAGTGATTAGACATAACGGAATGTTAAACTAACAAACAGAGAGAGGTGAAATTAGGTCTTAATGAACTATGAGTAAGTACTGATTAATTATAATTTTTTTATATACCGTTTCTCAGTCTCCGCGCTGCTTGGGCGCGCGTTTCTCACTGTCACTCACTGAGGAGACGGAGCACGGCGGAATGCTCACTCCTTTTGAGAAAGACTCCTCTTGTTATAGTCGGAACATCGAGTGTGTTTTAAAAACGTACGAATGTAATAACATAACACGTTATATTGGAGACCCATGTGTGTAGGATGTTACATGGGTGTTAGAAATTATAAATATTTTATTGTAGGTACACGAAAAAAAACAATAATTTTAAAATACAACAAAATAAACATGTACAATGGGTGTCCTTATCGCTAAAGAGTAATCTCATCCAGGCAACCTTTGAATGGAAAGAGTGTAGAGCAAATGAAATGATGATAAAACTGTTGTAAATTAATCGTCAGAACCCTCGTGGGTAATCCTCACTTTACCAGCTTTTTTATCTCATTTCTGTAACGGAACGAACTTTTCGCTCCGTGTCTTGTGCCAAATTGTGTAAATTGATTTAATTTTATTTCTGCTCTTTGACTGTGGCGTAGTAACGCCATTACTTTAAAAGCTCCGGCTATTTAATTATGCTTTTGTAAGTATTATGATAGTTGGCAAGATTTGTCAACGCGACTGATGTTTATTGGTATTTATTTATGCTTATATGAGGGTTATTTATTTCATATTCCAAATTTTATTAAATAACAGTTGCCATAATAATAAGCGTTTACGAAAGTAGATTCAAACTATTAAATGGAAGGTATCGTAGGTATTCACCACGCTGGCCAAGTGTGGGTTGGTGTATATATACAAACTTTGCAAAGTTCTCAAAACTTACTGGTTTTTTCATCAGAAGAAAAATCCAGAAGTGCTTCGCGGAGTTTGAACCCACGAATTGGAATGAAAGAAAAATGTGCTCGCACTTAGCTAACATGGTTTGTTAAGTAAGTAATGTATTTGGTCTAATCAACAGAATAAAACTTTGCCCACAGCAAAGTGTATTGGCATTAAAATATTAAAAAGATTTGGTAACTTAATATCTCTGGAAAAGTAATACTTAATACAATAATCTTTAAATGAGAATGCTGAAGTAGCCTTAAGCTTTATATATTCGGTTGATAACTCACACAAAGCTTAAACGCTTTATAGTGGAAATATGAACCATTTCGGTTCATCAAAAAATTCATGAAACAAGTGGAACGAGCGTTTTAATAAAATATTCTCTTTGTTGATATTTATGTGAGATTGCCAGATGCGTTATTCATCTTAAACGCTTTTTTCACAAAAGTTAATTAATAAAATTTTGTATCAAAGTATTTTTAATTTCACCTTTGAGATCCTGTGGCTGGTTGGTATTTTGAAGTGGTCCGAATCTAAATGTTTTAATTTCTAGGTTCCATACAATTGATCCAATCCAATTAGATACCTAGGTCGAACTTTTCGAAAGAGGTCACTCATCAAGTCTAGCTTGGTTGGGCAGCGTTTGGGAAGTTACATAGCGTATTTTCGTCCAAATTACCTGAGTGCCTCAAGATGAAAGTCGACAATCAGTGTGTGTCGCTAATGATGACTTACGGATCTGAAACGTGATGCTTTACTTTCCGATGGGGCCGAATGGGCAGAAAAGTTTTTGAGTAGAGACCACGGATCGGCAAACGTAGCGTCGGACGTCCACCAACAAGATGATGATCCTGCCAAAGCTGCCAATCTTGCAAACGGTGGATGCTAGCTGCATCCGACCGTAATACCTGGAAATCATTAAGGGAGGTATGTCCTGTCCAGCAGTGGACGTCCAATGACTGAAATGATGGTGCAATTTACATTAATTAACATAAAATATTTTTCGTCGTATCTATGTTCATACATGACATGTTTACCGAGTTTCAAACCCGCTCTATCTAGGTCCAAATAGCGGGTTTAAAGTTTATCCGACAAAAGCATGTTTACTGTCGCCTGTCGAAACTTGCACATTGATATGCAAAGGCTTCCAATGCTACTACGTTCTACTTACCTCTTATGCGCTAACCGCTTGTAGAGTCCATATGATGATAAATAGTCCAGGATAAGTGCAAAAAAGTCAACTAAATACCCAGATATTTGCGAACTTAGTTGACTTTTATTTCCTGCGGAAGTCGTGAAAGTGAGCAATAATTGAGCAGCAGTGTCGGCCTTTGCATTAGTTATGTCGACTTCTGTGATCACAAAACCTAGTGAGCGTCATAATAATATAAATTCCTCCAAGACCAAGACCTATAAAGAGTTATATTGGGGAGACATGCCTAGTTGTAGGACGTATTATAGAGTTTTATTATAACGATTAAAATTTGGATGTTATTTTAAGTCGCATTGTTATAATTATTATAAGTTTTCTCTAAATGTTTCTATTGAGATATTTTTTAACCATTAAAACATCCATCATATTATAAAGACCTGAATATTAGGGTAGACTGGGTACGGTTGAAACATTTTGGCATTTATCATGCATAGCATCGGGATTTGTCATGTGAGCGATATCGGAAACATACTAAATAAAAGACCTTATATTTGTCTACAATAGGGCAATGTTATTTAAGGTCAATGTATAGTCATTTCTGAGAAAAATCAAATTAAAAAAAAATAGTTTTTTGTTTCAACCGTCCCCATGTCGGGGTCGGTTGAAACACATACAAATAATACAAAATATAATCAATTATTATCTTTTATTAACCTTCTAATAACATCTTTCGAATGGTAGTGGCACAGTTGACTAATCACAATAGTCTTTGACTATATTTATAATCGAACATTGTTTTTAATCAGCCTTATATTAAGTACAACCTAAACTAAATTATAATGAGATGTTGGTAGCGACAATTCTTTGGCTATACTTATAATCTATCATTCTTTTAATCAGCCTTCAGATAAATATTAAGTATAACAACATCTAATTATTATTTAGTTTAAGTCCCTATGACTTGAACAAAATTTTTTTTTTTTGCCTTTTTTTTCTGCGGCTGTTCTCAACGAAGATCTCGCTTTATATGTCGGCTTGACCTTTTATACCTTTTGTCTCCCTTTGGCGTACCCTCGGTATCTAAAAAACAAGAAAGTTTAATAAATAAACTGTTTCAACCGTACCCAAAAAAATTGTTTCAACTGTCCCCACCCCCCATCTTTGTATAAAACGGTTCATAGCAAGAATGTCAGTAAATGTTAATAAAAACTAATCATACTAAGATATTGGACAACCTTTAATTGAACTGTAACAAAACTATCAATACTCTAACCATAAATGAAATCTAAATAATTGCAAAAATGTAGACATCGAAATACTTACTTTGCTGTTAAAAAACACAATGGGGCCTCCTACAGACAAGCACACCGCCCGAAGAGTGAAGCAATACTAAAATTCATGTTTCGCCCTGTCGCCCGCTTCGTTCTCCCCTTGTACCCCTCCCCCTATCGTGCACTGTTCACAAGTTATTCACTCTGTTTCAACCGTCCCCCGTTTCAACCGTACCCAGTCTACCCTACATAAATTTTGCTGGTTTCTGTAGAAATGTTAATGTCTAAAATTCTAAATCGTTTACTTGTAATGTGTAAAGTACTATTTTCCCTAATACAAAAGAAGGTGCAAAATATCCTAGATAGTTGTGCGAGGTTGTCACCGCGACGCCGGCGGCCGCGGCAGAAAGTTGCGATGCTCGACTTTGCTGTCACGTTCTTGATATTATAAACGTCTTTTACGCACAACAGTTCCTATTTCTATATTCAGATCTGGAGAATACTGCTCTTAAGATTTGAATAAAGTTAATTCTATAATCTCTTTGCCCTGAAAAAAGTCAAATAAAAATGTAGATATAACCTGCGCACATATAGAAGCGAATTATAAATGGCGTCCGCTCGCATGCGTTCTCGCTCACTCTCTATCGCTGTCTATACTCACACAGTGAAGTACGCGCTACAAAAAAATAGTCAGTCAGGCCTAATTCGCACGAGAGCTTTTTTAACGTCCGTTAAAAAAGCGTTCAAATAGAACATAATAATTATGTTCTATTTGAACGTTTTAGGCATACCCGAGTACGTGTTCACACGTCGGCGATTTTAGAACGCGACGCTTTTTTATCGAGCAGTGTTGCATTTTCAACGAAAAGTGCTGGTAATAGGCCGTATGAAACTTTTTATTTTTATTCAGACTATTAAAAAAACGCCGGCGCTGCGATTAGTACGATGAGTATTAGTAGAAATATTCCAATAATTCGTCAAATTTTGTATACTTGTCGAATCTTCGTACAGTGTCACAAACTGTTATTTTAAGTATCTCTGTTCATTCAGAGGATGTACCCAGAATGACCTTTTTTTCTTTCTTCTTCTAGCAACACAAATCGCTATAGCTAGTTATTTAGCAAAAAAAATTTCCACGGCTTTCTAAAGCGAGGGACGAGACGAAAGTGATTTAAAAGCGTTCGTATGAATGATCACATTGAGGACCTTTATAAAAGCGCCGGGTTTATAACGCAAAGTTGTTTAGACTCTTTACTTTACTTTACTAAAAAAATAATTTCATTTAAAATAAGTATTTTGTAAAAAAAACTCTGTAGGGACCTAGATAAAAATACTATTTAGATAATAATAATACAATAATACCGTGGAAATATGCTCGAATTACAAATAATTTTGGTATTATGTTTGTATGGGAAATTCGTCGTGACGCCGGCCTGTTTGAGAAATTGTTTTGCCAACCGTACCATACCTACCCGCCGCCATTTACAGAATTCACTTTTAATTGCGCAGGTTATACCTATATTTGAATGTATAAACTGAATAGTGGTTAGCGAACTACCAGTGCTGGTTTTAATTAGTTTTTAGGGCTCCGTAGCCAAATGGTGAAAATTTAATCCTTATAGATTCGTCATGTCCTACTAACTATAGCTCTAAACCGTGATGATTTGATGATCTAGGTGATGAAAGATTGCGCTATTGACTTTTTAGCCAGCCAAGCCCTGTTAATGATCCGTTTACGTGAAAAGCACCATCTAACTAACTAAAGTATTGTTTCTCTGATTCCAAACATGATTCCCTATATTTATTACTGAAATGGTAAGTTTAAACTCCACGATGAGTTGAAGTAGGAGCTCGGAGCAGTATCCAGTGACCAATTACTTCAGCGACTTGTACAAGTATTTCTAAAACTCTCAAACGGAATATTTTATACAAACGACGTTACAGGATCCTTGAGACTGGAACTCCGGGATTCGGAGTTTTGGTAACTTTATGGATTTCATTTGGAGTGATCTAGTTTGTTTCGATTTCGGCAACTCTTTTACGTTTCATTAAAGATAAAGATACCTTATTTGCATATAAATGAGTACACAGTAAATGAGTACATGGAAATAGCATGCATACATCTTATGCTCAGTACTCGAAGTCGAGTAAAAATCAACGTGTGGGCCGCTGAACTGACTCTCACTCAACCCTGTAAGTTTTGCGGTCCACACATTGATTTTTACTCGACTTCTATTTAAACTATCGAGTAATACCGTATGTGAGTACTGAGCTTAACAGTAATTAAGGAGCGTCATGTTTTGCCAATACTGGCGTGCATATGTGTGAAAGATCGAAAATGTCTGGAACGTAAATAGGGGTGATTATGTTTGTAATGAAAGCAACATCCCTTGAAAATATTTTAAATAAATAGTTGGGTAGAGCTCAGAACGAGAATCAGAGCTGAATGCCATAATTTCCATATCAAACTTAATATTTCAGCATGAATAAACCATTCAGCGATGTCTGGGGAGAAGGACCTACCATCAGTAATGTTAGCGATAAAATAGGAAAAATACATTTTCAGTTCTTATTTATAACCATTAGTAGGCTTTCATATTTTAACATACTAATAAACGGGGCCAGATGATGCTGTAAGAATTTGAAAAAAAAACTATTAAATTTTCATGCGATCATTATAAAATAGTATTATAAAAAGATTTTTGTGAAATTTTGCCTTAATTTAGGCATTAAAAAGTTGATTGCTCACGAAAATTTAAGTAAAATATAAAAAGACCTTTTTATTACCTAACTAAAATAACGTCATATGGACGGCTGGTGAGCTAGGTTTTTTTGTGAAATGTATTAGGTTCTCTATATAATAATACTAGTTTTTAATAGTTTTTGGATTTAATGTTTTATGTGGAATGATTTTTCGAAGTAGCACCCCTTTCTAATTCCTTATTGCAACTCGACTAAATTGAAAATGCATGACCCTCTATAAACCTGGATACCTAACTATAGATAACTTGTTTTGTTTGTACTGCTCAGAATATAACAGTGGTCATTTGTATGCTAGTTATTAAGACTTATTTCCATTTGGGAATTGAAAGGTGATAATATAAAAGCAACATCTATTTAAAAAAAAAACACATTTCCACTAGTAATTATAGGGCAGGCGAAGTCGCGGGGCAAAAACCTAGTTATTTATACCAGGAATAGGTCTCTATTTTTCTCTAGTAACCGAGAATGCTAATATTCCCTTTCAATTGTCTTTTTTATGGTCTGGTAATAAATGTTTTCGAACTTCATAGTATTTACCAATTTCATGGTCTAATATTAGTCAAGCTCGTACAGTCAACCAAATAACAAAATAATATAATTATATTCATAACGAAAATGCAAGCTTACACAGTGTCTCCATATACACGGTAATTACCGTAGATGCACCGTAATCTGACATAATCTACGGTCAACGGTAAACGTGCATTACCGTGTCGTTATTCTACCGTAATAAGGTGATTAATAACTTTTCGCATTTTTGATATTTTTTTGATTACGTGTAACGAAACGTAACTTTTTAAAACACAAAATTTTAGAAATTTACCAAATATTGCTCCAAGTGGGCAGGCTGTTGATACTCTCTATGTATAATTTAAGACCTATTTTGTACACAGTTTCACAATAAATAATTCTTTATCTTTATCTTTATCTATATGACAACACTCAGCACCTAGTTCAGGGGAAAAACCCTACTGTTTACTTTTTATGTAGGCTACTTTTACTCACACATCGACCGTCACACCTTCGCAGTTTATTATAATTTCGTCCTTATTTACCGCTATGGAAAAGAAAGAATGAAACAACATTTTCAGTTTGGTCAGTGTGAGTAAATTAGGAAAGGTAGGGTGGGTATGTACCTATGCTATGAGTTACGAGTGCTAAGTAGGTACAATCACATTTTATTTGTGTTGGAATTGGAATCCAACACAAATAAATTGTGCCAACAGTCGATAAAAAGAAGAGGAAAAACCTGTGTTGATTTCATGCCCACTAAAGAAATGATCAGCAAAATGAATGCTTCTATTTACGAAAAGAAATTGTCGTCTTAGATTCGGATTAAGGAACTAGTTTTTTATAAGTAGGTAAGTAGGTTTAAATTCATGACAAACAGTTAGAAACATGTAACAATTAATAATAAGTAGGTATTAAAAATAAAATTTTGATTGTAATTTAATTATTGCTTTTAAATTCCCTTTAAATTTGTTTTTTATCTACTTATTTACCAATTTTACCATACACTTAAACATTACACGGTAATTACGGTAAATTTTTAACTGACACACCGTAAAACACCGTATTTTCACCCTGGCAACACGGTAATCCTTTATTTTTATATGGAGACACTGAGCTTACACCATAAGACTAACATGAAATTCGTGAAAACCATTTTAGAGGCGCGAAATCATTCTTAACCAGACCATAGAGAGACAGAAAGAGAGAAAAATGTCATAGATTTAATGTAAAACCTCTTTTCTAACTAATCCGTGTATTAGTGATGCATACTATTTCACAATCTTCTCAAAGCGGGATTCTAATGAAACTCGTCGAATGTTAGGAATTAGTTCTCGAATTCGGGATCAATTTATTGGTACCGAGCTTTTCAGAGTCTTTCAAATTGAGTTATTTCATTCGCGGATCTGCTTTGACGAAACTATTTAGATGGGATGGGATAATATATTTAGGTGGTTCTTTTGAGCTTCCGGAAATACGGATGCAAACAATTTTAATTCTAATCAGAAATGTAAAGCTTACCTATATCATTATCATCATCATTTAAGCCATCGGACGTCCACTGTGCTGGACATAGTCCTCCCTTAAACATTTACATTTTTTAGCTGATTTGGTTTGGCTGAAAATTGACGGAGAACCAGGAGGACATAGTCATTTTATAGAGGGAAAATATCAAAGCCCCGGGGTGGTAAGCTAGAATATTTATAAAAGTGACGAAATATTGGTAATTATAATGAGGAATACTTAACAGATCGACATTAAACATTTGTGTACATTCAAAGAAATACGTTATAAAAACGTCACCTCAAAATTTGCGTTCATTTCATTAATTTCGCACAAAGACGGCGGAACCCTCGGCTTATTCATCGTCTTGAAAAAGCAGATTGATTGCTTCAACACATCAAGGGATAAAAGCATTCCGTAAAATAAACATTTACAACTCCTTTTTAGACCAGATATTTCGTCAATTCAAAGGAAATAATGTTCCAGAGTTCGTGTTGTGAGTTTTGTGCAATTCCTTATATCCTATTGCTAACTCGCCAGCGGGAATAAAAATACCCACTGGTTTGTCAATCTGTAATTTCATAAACTTTCAGCCATATTACAGTCTTATTACAACGCAAGCAAAGCTGTCGGAGGGTCGGCTAGTATTAGTATAGATGGGCAGAAAAAAAGAATCATAAATCTTTCAATACCATCAAAAGAAAACTTTCAAATTATTTATAACACAAGGTCACACAAAGCCGTCGCGATGTTTTTATAGAAATCAAAACGCCATCCCGGGGTCGTATTTACAGAGTTTTTCAGTCACACTGAGAAATGATCCTGAGACGCAATGATTAATGAAGTCAGCTACAATCGCTAGTGATGCGCTTCGAGCTGTTGCTACGATATTACTCTTTTAATTCTACATATAAAAAATACAAAGAGCTGCCTTATCTCTAACTAGCAGCCCCCGCGAACTTCGTCTCGCCATATACTTTTATTTGCAACTATCTACATACTAAAGTTCATCGAAATCGAATTTTCCCACGTAAGCATATATTTTCCCGTGGAAGTATGTATTTTTCCGCGGTAAAAAGTAGCCTATGTTAGGATTAGGATATTACATTACATTGACTCCCGCTGACGCTCCCGTGACGCTTACATGGAGCCTACATCGCATGCTGGCTAGCTGAGCGCGGTGAGCGACAACCTCTAGACTTTTTTCTAATACTTGCATTTTTAAACTCGTGATATCTTCCGAATGAAATGTCCGAATTGAATAATTCAAAAAGTTATAAAAAGGTATTAAAGCCGTCTTGAATATAAAGTAATTTATTTTGATAAGGATTAATACCAAGGTACAAATGAAGACCCTTTCAAGAGGCGGCATATATAAATTAATATTTTAGAATAAAAAACTGCTTACTGTGACATAACTATAATATTTAGACATATGCTGTCGCGACATTTTTTGTAGATAATGATGAGTTCTGCAAAGTCGTAGTACATGATTTTGTTCTATCATCAATAGTTTTCGCAGCGCACGCGACGTTAGGAATTTTTCAGATAATTTTTTTACACCTTATGTTACATTATTGGAGTTTTAGTAAGGATCCCTAATTTTTTTTAAAATATAATATAGCCTATGTTACTCGGGGATAATGTAGCTTTCCAAAGGTGAAAGAATTTTTGAAATCGGTCCAGTAGTTTCGGAGCCTATTCATTACAAACAAACAAACAAACAAACATACAAACAAATCTTTCCTCTTTATAATATTAGTATAGATAATAAGCAATAAATATAGAAAAATAGTTGAAAATAAAAATGTTGTGAACATTAATTCGAAAACAAAGTAATAATAATTATTATCTATCGGTGCCAATTATTATTAGATAACGACGTTACGACCTGGTGAGCGTTGTAATACCAAGTTATAAAGACGTTAAATGGGTATGCAATAAATTTTCTTGTTATTTCGAAAGAGCATCACTAGAGGCGTGAAGTCCTTGACTATGGTAAGGATTTGTGGTAAATAGCATTTGCGTTTGATACGAATACAATAGATACGTGACTTTGAGAGTTTTATTTCATTAGGTGGTAACTTACAGATTTTATCTATTTATTTTATTAATAATTATTATTATATTTTATTAAGTACGTTTTATCTGCACATTATAAACAAAACGATAAAGAGCATTCCTAAAATGTTTAAGGTTATATATCTTGTGATCATAGATAGCCAATTTATTATGGACAATTAACAACGACAAAACCTCTATTTACATTTTATTTTCTATCCTCTGAAAAACTTTTATTCATACGTTCATACGTTCAAAGTCATATTTCGAAATATAAGACGAAACTTATTAACCAATTTTATCAATAAATATGATTATCTGAACTAAAATTCAAATAGAATTGGCAAAAATCTGCGATATAAAGCCAAAGCGCAAATATAGTAGGTAATAAAAGCCATGCATCAGTAGATACGTCCTCTGTCCTGGTCTTTGCTAGAATATTCTGAATTTCAGCAGCTTAATCATATAATATGCAATCCTGAGCTCGCGAAATAACTCGGCTACGGTTGGCTTAGCGTGTGTTCTAGGAATTAGGGCCTGTGTACACTCGCAATTCGTCATCATCATCATTTCAGCCATCGGACGTCCACTGCTGGGCATAGGCTTAAATATTTCTAGTTATTATGGTTGATTGAGGAATAGAAGACTTTTAAAATTCATAGCAATCATTATATAACAAACTGTTCTTATGTATACATACAAAATCTATTGTAATTTAAATATTAAACATAACTGGAAAAGCTGATTCTTGACATACAGTTGAAACTGCATAGTTTAGTAGTCAGAGAAACACTATAGAAAATAAGTTTTTATCAATAAATATATTTATTATAATGAGACAACATGTTAATCATAGACAATTTTCCTTGTTATAGTAATTAATATCTATGGATCGAGGTCAATACCCCGGACATAAATAATCTTGCTTAAAAGATCAGAGTGTAAAAAGAGCCTTAACGTTCTTGCCTTATATCACACCCGTGCATTACAGATTTATGAATTTTAATTTTGTTTCATCCAAAGAGGACTTTAACTTTTATGTGCGCATTATTTTAGAAGATTTGTCATAGATTAGAAGGTCTTGGTTAGATGAGGTTTATACTTTTTAAAATTGTTTGTTTAATGGGTATGTAAATTTAATGAACATTTCATTGTATACGTTGATATAAAAATTCTTACTGGGCCTATTAAGATTATAAATGAGATATGTTGATCTTCCAAGCAAAAAAATCTGTATCAAAATAACACATAGGTACGCAACTTTTTATTGCGGGTAAGACCCCTCGCAAACTGCAGACTTTCTATCGGCCGATAGTTTGGTCGGGCTTATAATCAGTATGAAGATGTATGCAAGTCCGCATACTACAACGATTTGGTATCGGCCGATAAATAAGTTTGATAGGCTTCTCAACTGCGTTCAAACTGAAAGATGATCAAACTATCGGCCGACTGCTATATTAGTATGGAGCTCCTTGCAAGCGCGCACACTGACCGATTGTTTAGTCGGCCGATGGTTCACTTCGCTCCGAGTTTTGGAGCCGGAAGGTCGTGCATTCTTTCATTATGTCCAATTCTACTCAATCGCTCGTTGTAGAAACGTAATCTTATTTTAATTTTCGGGTAATCTAGTAATTTTGAATGCATCGTGTAAAATTTTCCATTAAATAATCTAGTACTGTAGATGGGATGCACCCAATACTCTCGGACTCTCTTCTTGATTTTTCTCCTCCGTTGTATGAGAGCAATTATAATATTTCTGGACAATATTTTACTACGAGAAACTTCCATTATGAGACAGCTCTCTTCAACAGGTAGCTTAAAAACTGAATATCGTCGGCCGTAGGGCGTGCAAAACCGGTTTCCGGTTTTTTTGACTTCGGTTTTCCCGTCAATGAATTAAATTTGGATTTAAATCCAATTTTTCGAACTTACTCAAGAAATATACGAATTATACATGGAGATAATCACAAAAATTCGAAATTGGTAAAATCTTTAAGGAAATCTCCCCTAAAAGCTGATGAATTTTATGTTTTTTCTGTGTTCCTTTAAAGACATACTTCCGCAGGACTATTTTGTGGCTATTATGTCTTAAAGGAACACGGAAAAGACATAAAATTGCAATTAGAATGACGCACACGATGGTCAAAAATATTGTTTTTTATTTGATCAAGTTATTTAAAGTTTATATTATAAGTTCATGTCAACTAAACAATTAATTTGATCTACTTAATAGGCATAGGTTGATTAAAATAGATAATAAATAGGTTTTTACCTATGAAATTGCCGTTTTGCAGTACTGGTTTTTTAAATCATAATAATTATTTTTTGGCTTATTATTCTATAAATAATGGCATTATTTTTCCAAAAGCAGTAATTTGCTTTTTGATTTATGGTAAATTTTCATCGAATTTCAATCTTTTTCGTCATCATGGATATGGATACGTAAAAAATTCGAGTAATTACGGAATTTGAGTACTGTCGTGGCTGCAACGTGGCACAAGCGGCACCTAACATCAACAACGTTTACGCAGTTAACATTACAAACCAAAAAACCACCTCCCATTGGTTTGCTTGCTTCCGTTCTGAAAATTTCCACCTCAAAAATGGTCTCCTCGCAGTCGTCCGAAGACCTTTGTTTAGCGATGATAAATTCAAGACGATTATGGTTGATCACAATCTACGGCTGAATTAGCTGCAGCTCTTGACGTTAGCCTCGAAACAATAGTGGTTAATTTGCGTCAAATCAGCAAGGTCAGAGAGTTTGACAAATATGTCCCCAACAAACTGAATAATCGCCAGCGTGAAATAGGCGTCGACACGTGCCTTGCACTGCTCACCAGACACACAAATGAAGGAATTTTGAATACCAAGTTGGTTGGATCCTAGTTCAACTCCTAAACAATGCCCTAAACGTAAACATATATCCCTATAAAAATCACTGATTATTACTGTTTGGCCGCTACTAGCTACTACTACTACTAGCGCTGGTGTGATTCACCACAGCTTCTTATCGAACGAGTTGAGCATTACTGCAATTATGTGTACTGAGAATTCTTCTTCTTCCTCGGTTCCTCACTGCTGAGGATCGTGAACACGTACAATTAGCCCCCACTGTGTACGGTCATATGCAGAGTGTAGAGCGCGCTCTGTAGAGGGTGTCTTAGCGAAGAAGAATCAGCTGCCCACGTAGTCCTGGAATGCGAGGGAGTAACAGCGGAACGAATTCAAATCCTCCAACTGCCGAGGTCACTCCGTGAAGCCTGCGATGACCCCAGGACGATTCTGTGCTTCTGGTCGGAGTTAGACTGGTTACACTAGCGGACCAACCACGCACAAAGGACCAAATTTGAGTCCAATTGCGGAAAAAGGAGTCCCCAAACTAAACTAAAAAGTGTAGAGCGCGGTGCAAGCTGCCTTCACCGGCCTGTTTGATGGTATCAGACCATCTCGTAGGAGCCCTGCCCTGTGCACGTTTTCCTTCCATCTTTCCCATGATGATCTGCTTCTCCAGACAATGCCCAGAACCGCATAATATGTCCGAAGAAGCTAAGAGCTCTTTGTCGGCATGTTGTAGGGCCGTGTGGTGATTTTGAGCTCTTCTAGGATCGAATCATTGGTTCTTATGGCCGTCTATGGTATACGCAGCAGTTTACACCAGCACCACATTTCAAAGGCTGCTAAAAAAATTGAATTTTTTCATACAAAACGGCAATTTCATAGGTAAAGACCTATTATATCATAAAAAAGTTTATTTGTAGATATAGTGGGTATCTAAGAATATTGTTTTCTTATTTAAAATCTACTTTTTAATTTTTTTTCCAAAACCGGTTTTAAAACCGGTTTTCGGTTTTGGGCCCTCAAAACCGAAATTAAAAACCGGTTTTGACAACCTTCCGGTTTTGCACGCCCTATCGGCCGACTGTTGCCTAGTTTGCGCACTCACCACCAACCCAACTGTTTAGTTGGCGCAGTGTGCGCGCTAACAGCCCAACCCGACCAAAATATCGGCCGATAGAAAGTCTGCAGTTTGCGAGGGGTCTTAGTCTATTATTGTCACGGGTAATGTCGTGGGCGGAAATCTATATATTTATTTTATACTTTTTTGCTAAAAAATCAAATAAGTCTTGTTATCTGTTATAGAAATAAATCGTCCTCTGTATTATAAGCCAACTTTACTGACTGAAGAATAGGCTTCGTGCGTATTTCACTCAAACCTAGTTCCCGTCGTGTCATAAATCGTAAAATTAAATCGGTGCTTAAAAATGAAACATATTAAGCATATATGTATGTCAACCTTGTTTCCATTGTATTTTTTAATTTTGAATGTTTATAATGTATTGTATTTATTGACTTGTCCAAGTGATCTTTAGGATTTTATGTAAATCATCATCATCATCACTACCATTTTTGCCAATGGACGTCAACTGCTAGACATAGGCTCCATATATGATTTCCAGTCATTACGATCGCTCGCGGCCTGCATGCCAACGCTGCGTTTTATGGAAATAAATGATATAAATCTTTAAATCCAAATCATAAAACATCGATTCTCTTTGTCACCTAGTGTACAGCCTGTTCTACACTCGGCTCATCAGACAACTCCAGGTAGAGGTATGCAGGGTGAGGGCTCAAGGGCCGTCCTTTATCAAGGGCCAACAATGGACCCTGTAAAATGAAATACGAATTCCTGGCAGATAACTTACACCGATTGTTTCCTTGGCCGGCCGGATTTGGGCAGAAAGCGGGTAGACTGAATTCTTGACGAATTTGTAGCACGAGTAAAGGTCTGATAATCACTGGTTCGATTCAAAGACAAATGTTTGTATGGTCATTTTGTTTCAGGAGTTCTGGGTGTTTTAAATATTAAACTCTTTATTGCACTATACGATTATAAATTATTATGATAAATTATGGCTGGTTTAATCTTATTAATTAATATTAATTACTGGTCCACTCACCAGTACCAGTCATTAATGTTGCTGTGTGAATTGTCCAGCAGTATTAGATCTATCCTTATTAAAGCCCACTTATAGGCACGGGACTCACAACATAACATCATAATGACGATCTTAGGGTAATTGGTATAATCACCACGCTTACCAAGCGGGTTAGTGGTTGCAGTCAGTTGACACGGTACCCAGGACAAAGCGGCCCACATTCACCTCTTTTCTGTCGTTCTTAATTTATTTCAATTTTCTAATTATTTTGTCACATTAATAACTCTGATACCAAACTACCATCAAACAGTGTAATTGTGCCTTAGGGTCTGGGACGTAAAAAATAAATGGGCCTTTTTCGGGATATTCTGTAACATAGAACGTTAATGAACGATTTTTGATTTATTCAGGGATTTCGGACCCAGTGGCTATGGCGGTGCGTATGGGGAAGGTAATGACTAACGCTTTGTTTGAGAATGGGTGATTGTAACTGATCGCTTTAGGTAAGGGAGTAAACTGGTTATTTATTTATTACGTGACGTATAATTTTGCTGTTGACCGTTGTAAAGAACATCGCAGTAAATGCATATTTTATTTTTTTTATCGTAAAAAGTCCACGGGGTAATATTTAGCTTTAGAGGAAGATGCATCTTAAAGAACAAAATATTATTTACAAAAATCCAAAGTAGACCTCAAAACTCTTGATTCAACCATTAATCACCAAAACGTATATCTATACTCATACTTAATTAACATTCGATAACCGGCCCAGTTCGTTGGTTCAAATTTAGTGAAAGCTAGCTCAGATCAGGAATAGCGTATCTACGCTACTAATTGGACACACTCGGGACTTAACATGACGTTGACGTTATGTAAATATTTCACAGATTGCTGAAATAGATTTTAAGGGACTTCTTATTATTATATTTATCATTTACTAGCTCACCATCAATACACAATAAAGCTTGTTACAATAGAATCCCTAGAAATATTGTCGAGTCTTCGTCCAATTAAAGAAGTGGTCAATATCGCAATGTGTATATAACATTAATAATTTTTTGTTATTAAAATGTGTGTAGGTAATTTGTGAATTCATTAATTAATTTGTTAATGACAGTTATTTATTGAAATAACTATTTCTGACATAATTTTAAGTTACCTACTATTATTAATTTATTTTACTATTTTTAGTTTATTACTATTTATTAATTTCTAAAACTACTGTAATGATAATAACTTTTATGATTTGTAAACGAATGTTATGAATAAATAAACTTGAACTTAAAATCATGGATATGTTAACTTATGGACAAAAACCAACTTAACTGCCGTGTGGGATAAACGTGAGTTGTATTTGTTTATGCAACTTACAGCCTAAATATTACGGAAATTCGGTGAGCGAAGTTACGCTCGTTTGGCCGTCCTCTAACTAGGCCGCTTCAAGAGTGGTTTTACAAATTGGCCTGAGCCATACCAGTTAGAAAAAGCTGTGTTGGCTAAGTATGAGCAGTGCGCACACTCGACTTCCAATTCGAAGGTCTTGGGTTCAAACCGCACTGCACACGCGAGTTTTGGAAGACTCACCGTTCTTGATAAAGATAAAATATGTTTATTTTGTCATCGTGTACAATCGTTATTTATAATTAATAAAATATTGCAAAAGGAATATATAGTTAATAGGAATAGTCTTTTTAATTTTAATAAACATATGAATGTTGTTTATTTTAACTTTAATTGTAACAATAAATTATATAGGTTTAAGCATATTTTTTATATTATTATATTAATTTCATTTGCTAGGCGGCTGCTGGCGGCAATTGGCTTAACGTGGTGAAATTTTATCATGGTGAAAGCCTTTAGGCGTCAGCTAGTACCTAAATTAATATTATCAAGTTGGTTTAACCATTAATATGGTTATCGATCCGAATAGCCGCTGGCCCTCTCTGTTGGCCTAATCCTGCATAACTATTGTGTCATTGTATATGGCAGGTACTAACGCGGTCGTATTAAGGACGGGTAATAAGGGGCTTGGGTCAGTGACAACGTTTGAGAAATCTATGTGCAACCTATGTGCAACTGTGATGCGCTAGATTTGACGTAATAATGTATTAGAGAAAAAATATAAGGTACAGGAATTATTTAAAGAAATGCGATTATATTCCTAAGGCTCATTTAATATCTCAGTAACGGCTCTAACCAACTTGTTAAAATTTAATTTTTGAACAAATGAGTTTAAATGAATGTAAATTTGTTCTGCCCACATTTAAGTCAGTCCTTACTACATCTCTGGCGCACTAGGAGAGTCCAGGGTCGCGAGCAGGATGCCGGATGTGTTACTGGCAATCAGGGAAATGGGCTTTTGATGAAACTTCCGGGCAATAATTGTATCTTTTCTATTGGCACAGTTAAATAGCCAAAATGTTATATTTCTTAGAACAAGCGTAAAGTAGAAGTGAATATTAATTTATAACAAAAGTTTTCTGCATCTGTATATGATACTATTTTCACACTTACACGATTTGCATAATAATAGATGTCATCAAAAGCAATATAGCCTCCAAAACACCTGTTTATAGAGCACATCTCGTTTAGGTACCTACCTTATTTCCAAATAAATTATTTGAAATTTAAATTTCGCGGCTTCGTCCGCTTTTTGCTACTACGACTATTTTAACTAAAGGCACCTAAATCGGCCCAGCTGTTCCTGAGATAAACATTACAACGAAAAGTCCTAACCCTACACGACTTACCTATATGTATAAAGATAAGATATAAGATAGCATACTATATTAACATATAACTAAAACTTATACACGTATCGCAGTAGGAAAGGTAAATTTGTATAACCCAGAAAATATCAATTTCACCGGAAAGTTAATATCCTCTGTAACTAACACGGGAACTTAAAAGGTCCCGATAGGTTTGACCAGTGGACCTTTGAGAATTTATGGGTTAACCAGCTTTCATGTATAAATGGAAAGGGGATATTAGGGAATATCTGTTTCGTGCATTCCGTTTTGAGGGTATTATTGAGAGGATAGAGATTAAGCCCGCGGTAAACTGTTATTAGCTTTCCGATGGCAGATTTTTCCGCGGAAAAACGTAGCATTTGTGTTAATCTCATGTCTATATTATATCAGCTGTATTATGGCTAATTATTTTTAATGTAAAATAATTGTTTGTTTACGTGAAAGAGTAACAAACCACGTATCTTTGTCCGCTTTTATGAATATTCACAAGGTAAAAAGTTAGCAATGTGTTATTGTATTGTGTATATACCGCAAAAACGACTAAAATGGATTTTAATGAAACTTATAAATATAAAATAAGCTTTTTTTAATGCAGGCAATGCTGCGGGCTTAAATTTAGTATAATCTACCGAAAAAGTCTCCTACCCGCAAAGCAAAAAAGGGGAACGTGTAAAAAGCGTCAAATTCTAACCCCTAACACGTTTGTCCGCTACCGCAACATGGCCACCCTAATTAACCCTTCCACTGCGACGAAACACACGAAGACTTACTGTATAATTAATCACCAGGCCCGAGCATTGACAGAGGCTTGACCGCGAGATTTCCCCGAGAATTATGGTAATTGGCGCTACTTGTTTGAAATGTTACTTTAAATAGGGTCTTTTTAAGTTGAACTTTAAAAGAAAATAGAAATAATAAAATAATGCTAAATCCGATTGCCTTTCTCAGTTTCAGTTATGAACGAAAGTTGTTAGTACATAATATAATAAATTTTAACTTACACTTGTGTATGGACTCGGACTCATTGTGTAGGGATGTCTATGGTATATACATATATTTATGTCAGCTTGTTGTTTATTAAAATCCATTTTTGTTGTATATAAAGCTTCATTTTTCTAAGACCCGAGAATTCGTCTAATCCACCTTAAATATGAATTACAGGTATTTCTAAAACGGTGCCATTCTAGCTTCAACAAAAACGACAAATTACACTCGATTAGTTTAATTTCTAACTGGACAAGGGGCATATTAATAACGTTAATTTTAGCTGAATGTTGCGGTCAAAATTCTACAGTTGACGTATGTACAACGTTTGTGGACGGAAACGGGTTGCCATTACTCTAGGTCACTGCAGACTGGCAACAAAAGTTGCTGTTTTTTTAAACACTTATTTGACATCACATCACAATCAAACATTCTGCTATATTTATTAATAACCGTTGGTATGATAGTTGGGTATTGCCCTATAAAAAATAAGTTCTATATTCGCTCAAAAGCGCACATCATAATATATATATAGGTATAAATTATGTTTAGAATTTCAATGAACGGCGGACCTACAACTTTGTTTTCATTTTTTTTTTTTAAATCACAATCATTTCAGCACAAAGGACATCAAGGATGATGCTCATGACAGCAGCGTTATATACGCTTTTGCTATATTACTTTTTTCTATATTATTTACCTTTTAGAAGTCCACTGCCGTAATGAGCTAGATATTTAATTTCTATGATGAAGTTAGTACTTCATTTAGACATAGTTGTCTAAATGAGTTTTAGCTTGGTATGTTCGAAGCAAATTATATGTAAAAATAAAAAAAATAATGAATTAGTTTATGATAAAGACTGTAATAATGTCTAGAATCTAATCTAGATTCTAGACATTACACTATCGCCAGTCTGCGCGACATCACTTGCAGCGTTTCCTGCCGACATGCGGCTTCAAAGCTAGAAACTGCACACTGAGAATTTGTTTTTAACGCGCATAAGGCTTCTTTGTAAAACTAGGTTATCGAAGCGAAGTGAGAAGTCATATTATAATACATTTTATTTGTCCACCAAGCGAATTGAATAATGTATAAATAAATAAAAAGACTTTATTGTAAACCAAAACAAACAAATTATTACAAATTACCACAAAAGAAATTAGTACAATGGGCGGCCTTATCGCCAAAGAGCGATCTCTTCCAGGCTTCCAGGCAATATTATACCTATGTGCAAGGCACTTTCTACAAAAACAACACGGGTACTCAAATTTAAATCATGTTAGGGGTTTAGAATAATATGATGAATGGTTGAGACCACTCTAGCCAAGTTAATATTCTAGAAACTAGTGCATTATCCCAACCTGCGTCCTAATATAACATGCAAATATACTGAATCCCCGGAGTACCTACGGTATTAAGTATTCTCGCTGTGTCCACTTAAATTGCACTGAACAAATTGTGCTATTTACGAGTTACAGACACGATTTAACAAGAGAAATAGGACGAAGTAAGTTTTAATACAAAGTACTTACTATTATTAAGGGTTCCGTAATTGAAACATGTAATTCTTTTAGATTCGCCATAACATCTATGATTTGAGGTAGCTATTATTTGGTTTTAAACAACGTTATTGTGAACACTGTGTCGTATTGTTGAGATAAGCAATTCTGTGAGGATTTTAAGATTATTTTTCGATTAAAAAAGTTTGCAAAAAGGCATTGAACGAAACATACATATGACACGCCTCCTAAAGTTAAATATAGCCGTATAACCCTAAAAATATTACATAGCCAACCATAACCATATTTTAGCCGACGACGTAAAAATTAATCTTAAAGTAATAAATTCGTCAGTATAGTTATGGATATTTTTATCTTAGCAACTCTCTATTTCATAGCTACAGTAACGGAATACAAGAAGTAATTAGTCAGAAGATTAATTAAATTAGCTTTTTATGTAAATACGGCGCTGCAGGATAGTTTTTGCATATTACCTTAGCTTAGACTAATGTCTGGGATAGTGGAATTTAACTTTACGTAAAGTATGTAGTACAATTCGTGTGATGCCGGCTCCAGAATAGTACCATCCATTTCCTTCCCGCTGGTGGATGGTTTAGCTTATGTTAGATAAACTGCGTAAATTGTCCACAATTTTTTTACGCTGTCAAAGTAACTTTCTGATTTATCAACAAAAATAGACCGTGAATAAACTACGTTAATAAACCGTAAATAATCCATTTTAATCCCATGCATTAACGCTACTTAAAATTCACAAAATTCATAAATTTACGATGTATTTGAAATTTTGATGATTTGATTGATCTGGACCCCAATAAAATAACCTATTCTGAATCCTTTTTTCAACTCGTATCACAGCAGTTTAAAGTCAAACATGCCTGACTGTCATCCAATAATCACAGCACAGGGATGGACTCAGGAGATAAAGGGAAAATCCACGAACCTTTTTACGTTAGATTTGGTCAAAAGTTTCGTCTTCACTGCACTCACTCCTGCATTGTCCAGCAATATTTATTATTTATTTATTTATTTATTTTAAAGCCATAAATATTATTTTTCTAGAAGCCAAGTTTATATTTTTTTAAATTAACAAAAAACTTCTTAGTCCGTCCAATCCAATAGCATAATCATAATAGAATCGCGACACATTTAATTCACGTTCGATTTGCGTGTGACACACAAATTGAGTCAACGAACTAATTTGGAACTTTTGGACGAATGTGGGTATTCGCTTTGACGTGGAAATTTCGCGAATGTTACTGTAAATGGTGAATTTACAATTGAATTTTGAAATTGTGTCATGGTAAATTTATGTTCTTTTAGCCCAAGGCTACAAAACCAAAACCCCTACTCATTACATCAATTTGCCCAATACGCTCCACATTGAGTTCATCATCACCACATTCCTACTGCTGGAATACAGGGAATTCACTCTTGATAATAGAGATTAGGCCTTAATTTACCACGCTGGCCAAGTGCAGGTTGGAGAATGTCACATGTCCTTCAAACTTTTCAGTTCTTAGAACATGCCGGTTTCCTCAAGATGTTTGCCTTCGCGGTTAGATCACGTATTTTCAAGGCACACATAAACTTATCAAGAAGAAAATACAGAGGTAGAATAATGTAATACATATAATACTACTCGTATTATATTCACGAAAATTTTGAAAGTGAAACACTATTTTGCCGTTCCACGTAACCCATGCTCAATGTAAATATTCCTACAATCTTGTCAGCGTACAGAGAATATTCTGACAGCTGGATAGATGAGAAAATGTTTCGCTTTGAATCACACCCTGCAATGGGAATCTGGCTCTTACTGCATGTAGAATAAACTTTAGATTAGCATATTTATGCACTTGGTTGCTTTGGATCTAGATTTGTAAGGGCGTGCTTTCATCAAACTTTAGATTCACAAACTAACTGGCTGCTCTTGGTTAGTAAAAACTTGTTGAAAACTATTTTATACTAGATAACCCGCCCGTGGCTTCGCCTGCTTTATTCCCATGTTTTTTCACCTTAAAAACCTTCCCTGGACAACTACAACAAATATAGTGTTATATGTGGCCACCTGTAATTGGAAGAGCACTTGACATAAAACCACATATAAAAACATAGAAAGCAGGTGAATCCGCGGGGACGTTCACTTGTATATGTATAATATAATGAAATTAATACCTAACCACACAAACCTATCTTTTGTCTGCTGTCTAATACAAAATGAAGGGCCATATTAAACCCAAATTATGCCTAAATGTCAAATGTGACTTTTATTTTAAAATAACAATTCTATGTCCTAAAATAAAATAAAAAGAACTCACAATACCATTTACTAAAACCTTAGCAACCAATCATACAACCTGATTCTATACCTTTTAACCTTTGATTCTAATAATGTTTCAGCGCTTTATATTACTGAATTCCTTTTACTAAAATCGGGTTAAAAAGGTATTCAGACGAAAACGAAAGGTCTCGCATATAAACTTTAAACCTTACTCAAATGAAATACAGCTCAAAATTGGATGCGTAGATTAGGTAAAATAGATTTGGTAAGGATGTTTATGTGACCTTTCAGTCAAATGTGATCTAATACGTGACTCCAGTCTTTGAAAAGTCCTAGTAGGTTTTTGACGATCCTGAATTGAGTTAGGGCAAATATATCTTAGGTCGAAACTGTGTTGACTAAGTAGGAGAACAGGCAGCTTTAACAATAATGCTTAACGATGAAGGCAATACTCATTTACTTCATTATATGTGTGGGTTTTAACCGTTTCACTGCTGATTTCACTCAGTTGCATCTTGCTAACTTCACACTAGTGAAATTTTCTTCACTTCCGTTTGAAGATGAAGTAGGAAATGAGTTTCTTGAAGCTTTTCAAACTTACACCTTCACTTTAAGCGGATCAAAGTTTGCGATAGAAATTCACTCTGAAGCTTTGGCTTTTTATAGAAAGAGTCAATAATACGTCATTAACCGTGTTGCACTTACTAGCCTAAGGATAGTCATCAAAATCATAATCACCCCTATTTACGTTACCACTACTAGGGTAGGTACTGGGAATTTTCTCTTGACGAGAGACGTTAGGCCTTGATTAGCCACTCTGGACAAGTGCGGTGAACGAAACATTTTCTTCAAACTTTATAATGTCCTCAGAACATGCCGGCTTCCTCACGATGTGTTTTCAAATCACATACATTTTCACAAGTGTTTCAACCCACGACCTTCGAAATGAAAGTGGAGTGTAGTCCAACTAAGCCAACACGCCTTTAAAATTTACTTCCTTACTTTGAATTCAACTTTTTAGATTCGATTATTCCCGCCAAGCAAATAAATTTAACATCTCCTAACAATAAAGATCAAAAGTTACCGAAAGTGAAAACTTAATAAAAACTGAAAAAGTAATCAACAACCCGAAAGTTACACAAAGGTCCTGTAACGAAATTCTCAAACCCTGCCAGTTTGTCACTACCCCGGCACCCCTTTAAAGCTCGTGGCAACCATAGCAGCTTGAAAACGGATTGTTGATACTTCAACATGCGTATTGGTTCTTTATAAGTGTAGGTACCTAGATTTTCAGATTTTTTATTAACAGATTAAACCAATTTTTCACTGTACGTTGATTTGAATAGATTCTCGTAGCTTTTCTAAAAGTCAATCTCGGCCTTTCAGATATGTGTGTGTAGGTATGTCACATACAGTAAAAAACTATAGATAAATACACATGTCGGCACACTGCGGTGTAGATACAAAGTATGATAGAATAATTAGGCTGTGGTAAAAATAAAATAGGTACTTTATTTTTAGGGTTCCGTAGCCAAATGGCAAAAACGGAACCCTTATAGATTCGTCACACAATGTCCGTCCGTCCGTATGTCACAGCCGTTTTTCTCCGAAACTATAACAGCTATAACATTGAAATTTGGTAGGTAGATGTATTCTGTGAACCGCACTAAGATTTCAGAAAAAAATTGAAAAAAAATTAATAAAATTTGGGGGTCCCCATACTTAGGACTGAAACTTAAAAACTTTTTTTAACCGAACCCATACGTGTGGTATCTATGAATAGGTCTTCAAAAAATATATGTACATTAGCACAAACTACCAACGAAAATTGGTTTGAACGAAATCTATCAAGTAGTTTATTTATAATACGTCATAAACTATTTCATTATAAACAATTGCTGCGGAAGCCTACATGGGCGAGTCCGACTCGCACTTGGCCACTTTATTGTTTAGATTTATTTAAAGGACCCTTATAAAATATTGTGGTGGTCCTATCGGATGAACAAAACAACATTGTACAAAAAAATAAAGTTTTAACAGTTGGTATTTCTTTATAACACTAACAAACAAAACTATTGATATAATTCCGTTCGTTCCGTTCGTTCCGTTTACGAGTTTATTTATATATACTTTCCATCCTTTAATCCCTTGTCATCGAACGGCTACGCACTAATTGTAAATGTCGGCTAACAATTAGATGCCTTTATTGTCCCTTACAATGCACAACACAAAGGGTGTCCTTTTGCAAAGGTTCGATCTGATCTTTGATTGCTTCCTTATTTGGCTTTTGATAACGGTAACACCTCATACTGAATAAAACATCGTGCCCTTTATAAATTAGGTGTTCCGCTTTTAGCTGTCCTTGTTATTTAACCAGTACATAACAAAGCCAAACAACACAGAATCTTCCCAAAAGCATGCATTGCAATTAGATGTTACGCTGACTAGACGTTGGGTTGGTGATCGCAATAAATTGGTACAGTACAACAATGATACTGTTAGTATAAAACTATATAAGTCAGTTTGACTGTAGTAAAAAAAAGCGTAGTAGTAAAACAAATCTCTCAAGACCTTATTTAATTTTATTTTAAGTGTTTTATTGAAAGATCCTGTGCTCAGTGAAACGTAATTAATGATTATGATGAATATTGTTATGTTTCTCATGCTGATGAACTAATCAGGCCGGCTAAGGACACAAAGGGAGGCCTCTATTGGCCAGTTCGGTCCATCTATCGCCGTACATTACATCCGGTCAGATTGCTGCGGAGGACAGATGTATAAATAGCATTGCTAACGATTATTGCAAACAGCTGGCTCACTGAAATTAAATGATTATTGAATACGCAATTAATGCTTAATTTTACATCAATTGTGCTTTAATAATTGCGCTTTGTTGTTACGTTCGATATCCTCTAATTAAGATGCGTCTAATAATAGATTTTTGTTCATTTTATACAACGGGAATTACTCACGTATTTACATAGACACCGCAACAAGAGCAGTCTTTATCAGGAGGAGTGAGCGTCCCGCCGTGCCCCGTCTCCTCTCAGGTCGCGCGCGCGGTTCTCACATTTAACTCCTATGTAAATACGTGAGTAATTCCCGTTGTATAAAATGAATAGTATAACTCACGAAAATTTTGAAAGTGAAATAGATTTTTGTTTTAAAAATAAAGAATTACTCTCGTAAACTATGACGATATTATGTATGTCAATTTAGAGCTTCCCTGAAGATGTTTTCTCTATAAAAAACAGAAACTTCAAAAACTTAGTGTGATTATTCTAAATAAGCTAACAATAGGTTTGTGAAACACTTATTTAACACAGCTATTTAAAATCAGCTGTGACCTTGTTTTGTCCCTGCTGGCAAACCAAGTGGAAAACTGTGTACTGAAATATAGGCACAGCCGGGGTATTTATTCGTATAGAGTTCGGCAGTAAGCTAACCAACCTGTAGGTTCAAAAGCTATAAATCTACAATTTATTTACTCTATAGATTTTAATAATAGTTTTTAAAACATTGGACATGAGATTTATTTGATGGGAACGAAAATGTGTTTTATATTCGTAAAGTATTTTACTGCGTCATATTTTTATACTTTGTGGTATTTATTTACGGTTAAAGTTGACTTTGAAGCATTATATGAATTCATATTATTCTTTATTTTATACGGACAGATGTATGTATCTTTAAATATAAAAATATATGAATATTATATGAATTCATATTATTCTTTTTTATACGGACAGATGTATCTATAAATAGAAAAATCAATGACATGGTTGTAATTTTACAACCCAAGAACAACTGGGCCGTTTCATGACACTTCGTTGTAATTTTACAATTCGAGGACGACTTTCAGGTAGGTACTTTTGCTTTTAAAATATTCTAACTGTCATAAAATCATATAACTAACTGTAATAGAATAATACGTCAACTAATTTATAATTGTGATTTATCATGGTGTATAGCAAAAGTTGCTCCCGTAACACCTGGTATTTCGACCCTTCATTCATACTTATGTTTTGAGACACCTTGTAAAATAATGCATAGTGTTAATCTAGCATGGAAATTGTCTGGTCCAAGACAGTAGCATCTCAAATGGCCTTTAGCCACGTTCCTAGCAGAACTTGAAGCCTATTTATTCCTTTATTTGCAAATAGCCTGTTTCTTTGTCTCACAACTCGAGGGAAATCTCATAGATAAATTATTCCTATTTCCGTCGCAATACCGCGCGTCAAAAGAATAAGTTGTGTAGATAAAACTTTACGTAAAACAGTTGTTATATGTGTCTTCGTTTGAGCTGATGTGGAATATAAACAGCGAATATAAATAACTAACATTAAATGGTAAGGCGTCTTTTTGTTTGAGTGCGCTAATGGGGCCGTCCATTAATCACGTGAGGTCGTTTTTCTCATTTTTTGACCCCCCCTTCCCCCATGGTGATATTTGGTGAGGTTTGGGACCACACCCCCCCTCCCCCCCTGGATCACGTGTATTTTTTGGAAGTCTATGTAAAGGCTATTTTTGGCTGGAAAAAAATATAAAAAATGGCGTTTTGATTCGAAAAACATTTATATGTATTTGCAATAAATCGTTGCCTAGCAGCGGCGGGCGAGTCAATCAAGGTATGATACAAATCGTTCAAATTTTCGGTTTAGAAATAGCGCTTTTTGACAAAAAATAAATAAAATTAATACACGTGATGTCTAACGAGACCCCCCCTCCCCCCTCGTGATGTTTCGTGATGTTTTCCGTACCCCCTCCCCCCCCCCTTTTGAGCCTCACGTGATTAATGGACGGCCCCAATCTACGTGACGAACTAACTTTGTGGCAAATGTACAATAACCCATAAAAACGTAAATAGATTAATTAGCGCACTCAAACAAAAAGATTTTTTGATTTTGTTAATTATTTTAGTTTAAGAGAACCTATAAATTGACTAAGAATAAAATAAAGCTTTTCATTATCATCATTTCAGCCATCGGAAGTCCACTGCTGTAAATATGGTTTTTAGGCGCAATGGTCGGCCCACCGTGAACTGGCAGCTTTGACCAATATCATTAGACTATCTTGTTGACGAACGTCCGACGCTGCATTTGCAGATCCGTGGTCTCCACTCGAGAACCTTTCAGCCCCATTGGCCACTAAGCTTTTACTGCGTAAAAACATAAATAATCTAAGGAAAGCGCAAAATATGTTTTTCAATATTCATAAAGTAATTACTTTAAACATAATATTTAATAAAACAGCTACTAAACAGCTAAAACATATACGTGGCCACATTATCCGTCACTATTTCAACTGCTAAAACAAAAAGTATTCACTCAAAAGAACCCATTTGCCCACCTCGCAAATAACCTTCCATTTTCAACTAAAACTTTTCACTAGAAATGTCTGCCATTCTTTCACTGTATCAAAAACTATTTTAACAAAAACGAACTCGAAATTACGGCCACAGCGGGCGAACTTTCACTAGTGACTGGACCCAACTTGCCTCGCATTGAACAAAGGGGGAAATGTTAGTTGTTTTGGACATGATAATTAAATCTGAATGCAGTTTTGACTGTCGGTCGAAAAGTTCTGGAATGGAGACTGCGGACTGCTAACGTTTTAAAAGATGAGCATTTACGTTCCCACTGCTGGGACACAGAAACTTCTCCCAGCGATCTGGGGAATCTACGACATTCGGAATGACAGTCAAGTGTGCTCCCTCTTAGCCAACACGGCTCTTAGCCACTTAGCCAAACTTTGAATAGTAACTAATACGTCCTCGGTTAGTGTATATTTAAGCTCAAAATATAAAGCACTTGTTTCTAGCCACCGTTCAAATTAAGTTCTAACGTCTAAGTCACTTGAATTTTAACAACTCCGGCAATTTATGAGTTACCGTACTTTGTTCAATAAACTCAACCAAGACTTTTAAAACTACTATGACGTCTGGAAAATGTCTTCTACTATCAGTTTTCACTAACTTTTAATACTTAGTGATGAACGATAGTTGTTAAATTTAATAAAAATGCTTTTAATAATTTAGTAACGCAATAAATCTAGTTAATTATGGCCATGGGTTGAAACCACGCCGCTCATCTCTGCATTTTTTCTTGAAAATGTAGTATTCTTCGAAACACGTGTTTTACCGTTAATGTGAACATTGCGAGGAAATTAGTATGATCTGAGAACTTTGAAGACTTTAATGGTCAATGTGGCATTCACCAATCCATTTGGTCAGCGTGACTTAGGCCTAGTCATTATCGTCAAGACAGAGGTCCCTTTGTCCCAGAGTCGGATAAATAGGGGTGCTTATGCTTTTATCTCATGTTAAGCCACAATACTAAAAAGCAAAGCCTTATAATTAGCTGAATAAATTAAGATTATTTATTTATAACAAGAATATTCACCGGGTAACTAGTAGTAGTGGCATAGTGGACGGCAATCAGAAGTACGTTCCGAAGTCCGAGCTTCACTCAGGCAATTGAGGAGGTGCCGTTCTGCCTAATTATATTCAACGTTGAAGTGGCAGTGGGCCGGCCATATCTGCAGAAGAACCGATAACCGTTGGGGTAAACGGGTTCTCGAGTGGAGACCGCGACTGGGTAAGCGTAGTATAGGACGTCCTCCAACCAGGTGGGACGACGATCTGCGCAAGTTTGCTGGTAGATGCTGGATGAGACAAGCCGAAGACAGGGCGCATTGGCGCTCATTAGGGGAGGCCTATGTCCAACAGTGGACTATTACGGGCTGATGATGATGATGATGATGATGATATTCAACGTTGGCATTTTTAGGGCTCCACCGTCCCTATAACAGCTCTTCAAATAAAAATAAATAGAGGCACACAGTCTCTCATTCACACTCACTCACGAGATTAGACATTTATTCAACACGCTGGCCAAGTGCGAGTTGGTAAATGTCACATGTTCTTAAAACATTTTCAAAGTTCTCAGAGCATGCCGGTTTTCTCACGATGTTTGCCTACACCGTTAGAGCACGTGTTTTTAAGGCACCCATAATCAAGAGTAACATGCAACGTATGCTTAATTCCAAGCTCAGTAGCTGGCGAGAAAACCGCAGATCAATTCCCCATCTAGTCTAGCAGTGTATAATTTAAAATTCATTTATTTATGACCGTCCTGTACTACCGTCAGAATAGCCCCTTGTCTTCACTCATGTGACGCTAAATTAAACACCCATCTATTTTTGATATAGTACGGAACCCAGGCCTGGCCAAGCGTTGCGCTTCTCGGATTTATTAACCCTCCGTGGTACAGGCGGAATACAGAACAGTTTTTGCGGCGAAAGACTGCTCGACTGTTGCTAAGAGATTGCAGGTTTTGGACTCCAACTAGATGTTACCTTGAGGGAATAAAAAATTTCATCCCTGACATACTTTTTAACTTTTGATGACTATTTAACTCAAACTTGAAGTGGTTACATAGGTACAATTAATTTTTATTATTGTTTAGATTTCATAAAGAATTAATTTATAAGATTTTTTGGACGTTTTCATAACTTTTTAGAAAAAAGGTTAGTGTATTTCCTGTTTATTAATCATTAATAATTAATTATTGCACGATAGGTGCATTGATGTGCACAGCAGTACGTTGAGCAAAATCAAAATGATAAGTATTAATTACTTACCTATTCAAAAAAAGAATTTCAATAGCACATTGATTCGTTTATTACCTAAATCACCAGTGCAAATCTAGCATGGTTCATTAGTAAGTGATATAACAAATAAATTGTCGTCCAAAGAGTAGTAACGTAAACTTTTTTACTTTTTGCTTTTCAATAACTCGGCGTTGTTTCGAGTTACAGTCAAGTCGCGGTGGATGATTTGTATTTGTTAAAATTTCTTCGAACTTCCGCGAGATTTGTTTTTCAACAAATTTTTTTTTGGCATTAATTAAAACGTCTTTCATGGAAATGAAGGAAACTAAATAAAATATTAAAATTTACGGATTTGTTAAAACAAAATAGTAAAAGAAAACTTGTCGGTAATTTTAGAGAACAAATTCTCTAAAATTATCCTTGATTAATCTTGAATTCTTAAAAATATTATAAGTTAAGCTTTACGTTTAATTTACTTTCCAATTTTGTTCGAAAGCGCGTTGTGCTTTTTATTTATGTTTGACGACAAAAGCTCGAAGCAAATAAACAAAAAATGAGTACATCGTACAGAAAGCACAAAAATCTGCTAGCACAAACTTTTTTAGATGAAAATTAAATACAATAACAATAAAAATGAGAATATTTCTGGTTCCTAGGAACGGGCGATTAAGTACAACGAATGGGGTAAAGTCGCCAGTGCGGTCACCACTGCACATTGTGAACATACAGCGTGATAAACACAGAGTCGTTGGACTGACGTAGTACCGGGATTCTAGTAGGAGAATTTACCAGGAATTCACAAATATATCGCATAAGTAACAATCGATGAACAACAGTAATCTTTCGTGAGTTCAGGTAAACTCGACTGATTTTGCTGATCGGCACACTATTTAATTGTATTTATTACCTTTTTAAAATTATGGAAGTGGAGTTTAAACTTAGACTGTTAATATAATTCGCAACCGCCTGTGTCGCAGGAAGACTAGCCCGCTGCGCCATCGGAGGAATTTGTATCATTATGTGGTATCAAATTAAATAAGCAGTATGTAAAACATTATGAGCGTAGCATGGTCTTTAACAACAATTATTTAATTCTTCTTAAATAAGTATTTCCATAAAATCTTTAAAATGACTTAGATAAATCCATTTACAATTTATAAAATGTGTATTTTGCTTCTATCTACTATTTCTAGTGAAATCCTACTGAATGTTATTATACTATGTCACAGAGTGTGTTTTGTGTTGAGGCGTTTTTGCCTCGTACGTTTATTGGCTCGTTTACCCTAGCGCTGAACAAAATGGAGTTTCACAAAGTTTAGATTGGGATGTTCCCCGTTTGGATGATAACCTCTGCACTCCCAGGCGTTAGATTTGAACTATGCACTAGTACACCAATCGTCGTTAAAGCGACTCAAATAAAATATAATATACACAATGTCGTAATATATGTAGATATTGCTGGATAATTCACACAGTCATAGGTGAAAAACACTCAGAAGATCGTACAATTTGCTGTCACGAGGACGGAATCAAACCCTATCGTTAGCCTTGATGCACCGATGGTGAACTGACATAGAGGTTATTTATCTATGCTGTCAACCATCTGTCATTACCAATAATAGTGAATAGTGACTTTACAAATCCCTAAAACCTATATTGGATTATAATCGGGTAGACTCGTACCTAAACTGCTGGTGTGCCTAATAATTATGATAATGGGTTGTTATGATGATGATCAAACAAATCTCTTAGTACCTACCTTACTCAAAGGCTTCCATGTAATATTTGCTAAATAACAAATGCCTCACGAAAGCTCTGTATAGGATTTCCTATCCTTTTCAATTTCTTTATTTGTATTGTTCGTTACTATGTACACAACCAGGTGTACCAGAATTGACTTCCACAAAGGACCGACTTTGAGGCCAATTGTGGAAAAAGGAGTCTCCAAACTAAACAAAACAGTACCAGAATTGGCTTGCTACAAAAATTTTCATGTTTTGTCAACTATTTCTATGCATAATAACTACCAAGCCTTGTCAGCGTGTTGATTGCAATTCCCTCAAGGTTTTTGACGGGTTTTATCGGGGAGACTATGTTCTGTTGAAAAAAACCATGAGATGAGATTATATCATAGGCTATTATTTGTGTCGTGTATTACTAATTTTGATTTTACTATTTTTTGCTGAAGATTAACATGCTCTATTAACATGTTCTGTTACACCTCATGCATAGCTTTTGTCCGTGTAACTTGAACAGGGAATCAATGTAGAACATACGAACTGGAGTATTTATTCATAAGCCAGCCACGGCCACAACAATTCCTCGCGAAAATAAGACAAATGTACCTTATTCTGTGCGTATTAGAGATGTTACGAAAATGTTCGGTTTAATTTCCGTAAGTTTTACAGGAATGTGTCATTTTTATGGATGTTTCGTTCAGTTCAAATCATAAATTATGAGTGTGAGGTAAACAAAAGTAGAATACATTGCGCGAGTGTGCATTATAATTATTTAATGTTAACCAACCCAACTTCTTGATGAAATGACTTAATAGTGTTTACAGATTCGTTTATAAATAATATTCATAATGTACATAATATAATAATATACTTATGCCACCAATTTCTTCTTAATGAGTTTTTATGTAAAAAAAATATAAAGGTATGTAAGGTATACGAATATGTACCTGACCGAAAACTTGTAGGTGTGATAAAAGCCGAACATTTTCGGCAGAATGCCCCAACTCTGTCACCTCTCAGGTATATGAGGAGGCATTACGGCACTCCGTATGATATTTTTATGACAAAACAGGAGACCGTACGTTTGCTTTTCGGCTAGAGTACGGTAGATTGATAGAAGTGGGATATGGGCTTTATTTGAATAGAACGGTTTATGTACTCGTACGATATGTTTTATGTTTGAATGAGCGAGTGTGTGGATTGCAAAGGAAATTTCCTCTTACAATTTGTACGGGTACAGTCTTTTGAATTTTTCATTATAATGTTTTCTTTATTTTGGGTTCTTAATGCAAATTATGCAACGGATGTTTAACTGATAGACAAAGATAAGCTTTTTTGTGTGGTTGTAAAAGCAATCAATCAATCGTTTAATTAAAAACAAAGTTGTTTCGACTTTTCGTCTTTAAAAGCTTAAAGCAAATGAAGAACTTTGCAGAGTTAGAAAGATAAGTGACATTCACCAATCCGGTTTTGACCAGCGTGGTGAATGAAGGCCTAATCTCTCTCGTAAAGAGTCAAGAGTCCCTGTGTCCCAGCAGTGGGAACGTAAATAGGGGTGCTAGTGCTGGGTATTGACTGTTGTCTCAATGAAGGCTTTAATCATAAAGCCCTTCCCCTCAACCGCGGCTCAAAAGGTCATCTGAATTTTAAACTATCACCCCACAGCCAATCAGCGCATCTCATTTATATTCCACCGCCGGTTTAATTCAGGACCAACTAATCTAAATTCATTAGCGCAGTGTTGTCTAAATATTTGAATAATTTGATTTCTCTTTGTCGAATAACTGTGTAACTGTGAACTATCCTGTAATACGAGAGTAGAAGCGGAATTGGTTAGTTAAAATAAAATTTAATACCTAAAGTAACATGGTTTTTATGCATCTTTGATTTTTTATGTTGATGATCAGGCATAATTCATAGATGTATTTTTTTATAAATAAAATAGCCTAATTATTTTTTCGATTTTTAACTTAGTTTCCAAAAAAAGTGGAAAAACGTTATGTGTTAAACATTAACTTGGGATAACTTTTAATTGGCTGCCAAGGGCGGCTTTCCTGTAAACAATTAGATAATTAAAAATAATTGTCCAATTTATGTCTATTTGATTTCATAATAACAAGGCTCAATTTTTTTAAAGATTGAAAGATTATTTATTAGATTAGATTAGAATCATTTTTACCATAAAATCCTAAAGATCACTGGACAATTCACCTACATCTAAAGGTTTTGCAAAATCCAAAAATAAATAACTTAACAAGTACTTAACAGTTCTTAATCTCGTCAATGTAAACAAATGATTACTGCACCAACTTTCTACGATCATTCACCCGCCTAGTAAGCTTAGTAGTTAGGTAAACCGAATCTATTGGAGTTCAATTGGAGTGGCTCGTGCCCAGTAGTGCGATGTTGTATAGTTTGTTATAGGTTGTTATTATATAGTGATTTATTAATTAACTTAATCCTTTATTGCGCTAATTAAACAGATAGAAAAGGTGGGATGCGTTTATTTACCAGCCAACATCTACTGAATTTTGATTGGCGTTGGCGTGATGGAATAAAATATAAATCGAGATGTCCTTCTAAGCTCAGTAATTATTACCTAACAGGGCATGATTAGAGAGGACGGCTAGGGAAAGGACCGGTTTTGAGGGCAAATTGAAATGGTCCCCAGTTTTGGGGAAAAATTTCAGAAGATCAGTGTTTACCTTTAATTCTGAATTTCATGTGAGGAACGTAAATGGGAAGATATATAGATACGAGTAGATAATTATTTAAGTGTTTTAAGTGTTTCACCAATAATATATTAACAAAAGAAAACTTAAATCTTAAAACGTATTAATGGGCGGTCTTATTAGTTAGAGCAGTTTCTGCCAGACAACCTTAAGTTGGACCATATGATGGAAGGTATTGAGGTAAAAGTTATAGATACGTAATCAAATAAACTATATATACATGACAGAGGATACTTTTTTCTTATTTATCTTGGGAAGATCTTATATAACGCGAGCAAAGCCGTGGGGTGGAAAGGTAGTATTTATTAAAGCAAAACCACATTCCGAATTTAATAAAGATTTCGTAACCAACATCTCTTGCACGTAAGACTTGTAAATTCCGTAATACATATTAATAAGAAGGTTTCAATTTGAATACGTTTAGTGCACAACAGGTATTTAAATACAAACGGACAAACAAATGAATTACGGATGAGTATGAGAGTTTTGCAAAGGGCTTTTGTTTAGTATCTGAAATTAGAGCGTAGCTATTCTCTTTTTAAACTATCATGGTTTTAAACAATATTACAACATGGAACGGGTAACATACCATGATTGAACTTTATTTGAGTTTCCCAATATTTTAGCACTGTTTCAAGCGCCATCTTCACGGTGAGTGAATGACAAAGGTGAGTAAAAAATATCGGAAAACAAAAAAACAGTTAAATCACAATATGAGGTACCATACCATGACTTAACTTAAAATTTATACTTAAGTTTAATGTAATGCAAGTAAATTAAATCGTGCATTTAGAAATTATTTTAGATATTTATTTCAGGACGGTTATTCTTCCATTTTTCACCGTGAAAATATGTTTACTCGTAACACAGGCAAAGTCGCGTAGCATACTAGCACTCGTATTTCGCTAAATGTCTCTGACCTACAATGTACCCCGTTTACGGTCGCAGAAACTTGAACTTTCAAGGTTTGTTTGTGGGTTAAGTTAAAATGAAACACATCACATATTTTAGAGATGCGGGAATAACCTTATTCCCGTGAAAGAAGCTATTTAACGCGGGCAAATCAGCCTATTCCTCATAAAAATATATAATAGTTTAACAAAAAAGTATTTTTGGGCCCGCGTCTCCCTGATAGTACTCATTATATGATGAATTTTCACACTACACTGCTAGCTGAATTCGATTTGCTCGGATTGCAATCGTAAAAATCGAATTAAAACATTCCGTCTTTAACGTAAATACTGTCACTTTTACGATATTATCGAATTGTTTTTCTCCTGCAGACATACTAAATTCCACGAGAAAATCTTTTAGTAAAAATAAATTTATATACTACATATTTATGTAATTTATACAGGAGTTCCTTTTTAGGTTTCCGTAGCCAAATGGCAAAAACGGAACCCTTATAGATTCGTCATGTCCGTCCGTCCGTCCGTCCGTCCGTCCGTCCGTCCGTCCGTCCGTATGTCACAGCCGTTTTTCTCCGAAACTATAAGAGCTATAAAGCCAAAATTTGGTTAGTAAATGAATTCCGTGAACCGCACTAAGAATTCATAAAAAAAATAAAAAAAAATAAATTACATTTGGGGGTCCATACATAGGACTGAAACTTAAAAAACTTTTTTTTAATCGAACCCATACGTGTGGGGTATCTATGAATAGGTCTTCAAAAATCATAACAATGTTTCTGATACCATTTAATTTTAAACTTAATAGTTTGGACGTGAGACTCTTCCAAAGTGGAAAACAGACCCCCTCTAATTTCTAAAATAAGAGGATGATAAATCTAGAAAAAATATATATTGTACATAACCATAAAAACTAACAACGAAAATTGGTTTGAACGAAATCTATCAAGTAGTTTTTTTATAATACGTCATAAACTATTTCATATAAACAATTGCTGCGGAAGCCTACATGGGCGAGTCCGACTCGCACTTGGCCACTTTTTGTTTAATACTATAGTGAAATACCAGAAATGTTTAGCAGTATCAAGAGACTGTTTTCGAGATGATGTGGGAGACAATTTCATTTTCTATATTAAAAGGTACTTTTGTTCCATAAAGAACGCACAAGTTTTCTGCGAAACGAATGACTAAAACAAACACTGTTTGGAAATAAGTCTGCAATATGAATATATAATTGCATGATAAGGATAATTTCTTCTAGGATTGCTCAAATCCTTAACAGCTTCTAGGATTCCTCACGCATACACACACTGATGGATGTACTCCTTCAGATCCTGCACCTCGTCGTCTGTATTCCTGCGAACCTTAAATCAATCAAAATGCATATTTGTTAGCATAAAGCACATTTCACAAACATTACAGATACAATATAAATATTAAAAATGTAGTAAGAAACCTTGGCGCTGCAGGAGCTGAGCCCCTCGCAGGACTGCTCGTTGTGTCTCCGTGCGTTCGTGAGGCTCAGGTCCAGCTCGTAGCCAAGCGCTACTGCAGCTTTAGACAGCTCTTTTATGCAGGTGTGGATTTCTGATCTGAAAACATAGGAAGATAAATGTGCAAGAGTCTCTTTTTCTCTTCTCTTTTCCATTCTTAGATCTTAATATCAAGTTGTTAAGGACTTTTACAGTTACAACCTAACTAAATGTTTTTTAACTGTCATATTTTGCAAGAGCCTTGTCTGCTGAGAGTGAGCACACTCAACTTTCATTCCGAAGGTCGTGGTTGCAAACCCCGCCGCACTGCACCAACTTACTGCAATCACGCTGATGTTATAATGCTTCGAACACAAGCATGAACGTATTTTTGCGTGGATTGTGCTTTTAGCAAATGAACACAAGTTAATAGACAAAAAAGAGTGCACGTGAATTCCAGGTTCAAAAGTACAGCCTTATAAGTTAGAATTTGAGGTTATAATGTAAACGTACGTGACCATGGTCCCTTGGCTCCGCTCCAGCCGGAACATCCTCGCAGCGTCCTCCAAGCTGATCTGCATGTGGTTCCGCGTGATGGCGATCATCTCCTCCGCGTACTTGCCCATCTTCGCGATCGACTCCCGAGCCTGTTCTGTGCACTCGTACGTCTTAGCGACGTGCTTGCTCGCTACTGTACGGGACTGTCTGCGCTCTTCGTCGCACATTGCTATGGGGAGAACAATATCATCAATCGAGTATCTCAGGCTTATGTTTTACTACTCTTGGAGAATATCCTGTTTGCTGACAATAGGCAATAAAGATGCTTTTGGTAATAACAGCCAATTATAAAATAATTTACTAATTAAAAATAAGATGACCAAGTGGTCCCACGCAGAATAACATACACAAATATAGTAGAAAGGATACGGAATGGGCGTAGACATTTTTAAAACAAAATAAGACGGTGCAAGGAAAACGCCAGTCACCATCCCTCTATTAAGGGTCTAGGATCAAGTTTTTAACAATCACTAAGTTTCAAACAATTATTCTTTGATATCCTACAGGTCAATGACATCATTAGAAACCACTCTTCACTAAAATTTACAACTCACGAGGCACATTCAGTTTATTAGCCAGCTCAGTCAACTCCGCGTATATCTCCTGCTTCTTCTGAACAGCCGCGTTGATCTCGTCCTTGATGCGGCGCAGAATCTTTGCAGTCAGCTGTTGGTACGAGCTCTGGATGTTCCGGTGATATGTGTCTAGGAAGGGAGCTAGCACTGTGTCCATATACCGGGTGACTTCACTGGAAAGGTTTACTTTGTTCATCATAAACTCCTAAGAAATTAAGCAAGGGTTGTGTAAGGCTGATTCTGTAAGGCGTGGTGCCGGTCAATGAAAAGTACTACTCCATCTTCAGCAGGTGTCGTTAAAACGACTAAAAAAGACCAGAAGATGGGTAGCAGCGTCGTTCTGTGTTACTGTACCATCTAACTGTATTGTTATGTGTTTTGTGTGGCGAATAAATAAATAAATAACTGCGAACATAAACCCTTCGTGGGAACGTAAATAGGGTTGATTGATGTTGATGATGATGAATGCTGTTGAGGAGGTGCAAAGGAACATACCTGTTGGACAGAGCGATCTGCGGCTCTCGTCTTCGGCTGGTGGTGTTGCCCCATCGCTCCTTCAGCAGCGCCAAGTGTTGCTCGAGAAGCACGGGTCGGTGCTGCCACGGTGGAAGCTCGAAGCAAAGCCCCCCGTCTTGACGAAGCTGGTTGCTGCGATACTGTAAAATTATCATCATAATTTTATATCATCATAATCTTGTTGGTCTGCCCATCTTGTTGGTGGACATCCGAAGCTGCGATTTCCGATCCGTGGTCTCAATTCGAGAAACTTTCAGCCCCATCGGCCATCTGTTTTCCGAGCTATATGGCCTGCCCATTGCTATTTCAGAGAGCTATTTTGCTAGGCAAAGTTGGAAAGCTAAAATACGTATTAGCCTTGTTTTTTGCTTTATAAAAAGATCAAAAACTTACTCGACAATTCACTGTTGGTTCTGTCTCAGAAGACTCTCTCAAAACGAGAACTAGCAGAAATACACACTTTAAAACTTCACTCATGATAACCTTTCACAACTAGACACTTGGCTCAGATAAGATGACAGTTTAAGGAGTTTGTTTCCAGTTCTATCGCCTCTTGAGGGTTAAGACGTAACTGATATTAAAGAAGTACAATGATGTTGATAAATTCTATTTGGTTTATTTATGAAATGTTGGTATAACTAGCTATAATTTATATGAGTTTTAAATGGTGTGAATAATAAGGTAAATAAAAATAATAGACAACAAACATTATACCCCTAGTTAGCTCAAAGTTTGTGTTTCGGTTACTAGATTATATGTTATACTTAAAACTGTACAATACATGGATGAATATTTTTTATTATACAAAGAAAACACCTAGAACACCCTAATTAAAGTAGCTGAAGATCTTAGAAACATATGTTTCGAAGCTTGAATTGAACCCCTTCTGCGTTGAAGGAGGACCTTCGTCCGCCTCGCCACATAGGTCATCAAATTGTTTAATGTCGGTTCCCTCATCACCTTTATTGCCTTTTATTAGGTTGGCCATTGCGCAGTGGAATAATAATGATGATGAATGAGATATGTATTTATAGATGATTCCACTAGCTATTTTAGAATGTCGCAGGCTTCCTTACAAATCATGAGATAAAACAAAAAAATAATAAACGAATACAAATATATAATAAGGATTTGCAATTAACGGGTTCAATGAAACATGAAATTATTGTTTCAACTCGATTTGATAACCGCATACCCGCCGCTAATTAATATCGTACGAATGGAAAACCATTTATTTTGATTAGGCTTTTCAGCTTTATGGTTTTTAATATAAATGTTTATTTTTGTATACTTTCATTTGTAGGTTGACATAACCAGTTATCAAGTGATGTGGTGATTAATGATTAAATATGAGTTTATAGATTATTTGACGAAATTCATAGACTTTCCCTTTGAAATTAATTTGAATTTAATTTTAATAAACTTATTTAGTGACTGTTGAAATTCCTTGGGAAAGTTATTATAAAAAGTACTGAGTACATTAAAATGCTAGGTACATGTACCTACTGCCTTTCTCGTATTTCGCTCTGTTCTTATTCATACACTCTTATGCACTGTGTTAATGTAGCCTGTATTGCTGTCACAGTATTCCATAATTAGATAAGATAAGATAAGATAACTCTTTATTACACACCACTAAAAAAATATTTACATAAAAAACTTAAAACTACAAAAACATATGTGTAATGGGCGGTCTTATTGCTTAAAGCAATTTCTTCCAGACAACCTAGGATGGAAAGAAAAACTGCAGAATATAACTGGACGGTGGTGTTAGAATTAGAATTAATATATAAAATACATAAACCTACAACTAATACAAAATAGAATAAAATAAAGAAACTTAAACACGCTAAATATATACTATAAAATATTAATTAAAAATAATAACAAACTATACATGTATAACAATTGTGTATAATAATAGGAGGTAAATAAAGTTATACATAAATAAAATAAACAAATAATTATTATCATAAACAAATTAAGCTATCGAATTTAGAAAGAAAGTTCTCACCTGACTTTTGAAAGTGTTAAGCGAAGGAGCACGTCTAATTTCGGCTGGCAATTGGTTCCATAACCTAATTGCCTGCACTGTGAACGATTTCGTATAAAACGTTGAACTGTGTACAGGGACGTCGAGTGCGAGATTTTCTGATGAGCGAAGAGAATGAAGATGAGACTGGTGAAGGAAAGTGAAGCGATCTTTAAGATATGAAGGAGCGAGAGGGTTAAATAGAATATTATATAGGAGAGTAAGTATATGAGTATCCCGGCGAAGGCGAATAGGCAGCCACTTGAGCTTAGTGCGAAAGGAAGAAACATGATCATACTTGCGCAGACCAAATACGTATCTAATTGAAAAATTTTGGAGGCGCTCAAGTTTATCCAGCTGTTGCTGCGTCAGATCCAAATAACATGTGTCGGCATAATCAAGGATCGGGTGTAATAGGGACTGTGCCAGCATCACCTTAGTAGCGGTCGGTAAAAAGTTTCGAAGCCTTTTAAGAGCCGCCGCTGAGCCAAAAGTATTAGCTGTGTCATAACCAAAGAATAGTACCGCGCGTCGCGTTAATACTAATATACGTACCCTATGACCTATTTAATGGGTTCTTTTAAAGGAAATCATGTCCATTCAGGTGAAGGTGAACATCGTGAGGAAACCGGCATTTTCTGAGAACATTAAAATGTTTGAAGGACATGTATCATACACCAACCCGCACTTGGCCAGCGTGGTGAATTAAGGCCTAATCTCTCTCGTCAAGAGAGTAGTCCCTGTGTCCCAGCAGTGGGAACGTGAATAGGGGTGTTATATTATGTCCATTAGTGGGACTTTGTATGGGTTAAGATAAGGTGAAGATTTTTTTTTTCATTTAAGGGTTATAATAATTATGATGATTAAATTTACTAGAATTTTTTTCCACACGTCACTCGTTCTAAATAGATTCTATAGTATACCAGCAGCTGCTCAATATCAGCTGGGTCGGGAATATGCAACTATTCACGTCTGGTCTTCAGGGATGGTGGAATTAGCAATATTATGCTAAATTGATGCTAAGCGGCTTCTAGAGACCTGCGTAATTGAACTGGGTACTATGAGTCAACAGTATACATGTACTCGCTTCGTAGAAATTGGTATAAATTAAATTAGCTTTCCATCTCTGATAAATTTCTGATAAGTTTTCCCACGAAGACTAAGTCGTCGTTGTATTATTATACATCTTTCTATGTTATATTATGTAATCTATTATTTAACACCACTGTCTGTATATTTATAACTGTCCAGTCCATACATAGGTTGCCTGGAAGAAATCGCTTATATCGCGCGATAAGGCCGCCCATTGTACTCCAAATGTTTTAGTCTTAAGTTTGTATTGTATGTTTATGTGGTGTACAATAAAGTATATTCTATTCTATTCTAAGTCGGTCTCCATAGCTTTCGAGTATAAACTATTTGTCTTGAAAGAAAGAAGACAAACAAACAGCAAACACACACTTTCCCATTTATAATATTAGTATGGAAGTTTGGCTTTTGAAACTTATTGAAGTAATCTTTTTAGATTTTGGTAACCTTTTTTAAACTAAAAATGTAAAACTATAGTAGTTTATTACGCTATATAGCTGTTACTCTCGTGGACGCCATTTTGGAAATCCGCGTATTCTATTCGAAATTCAAAGAATGAATGCATTGTGCATTGTCAACGATGCGCTTCTACGGCAGCGGAGCTCAACCTTTCTACCCATTTAGGTACATTAGCGGCGGATCGCCGACCAAAATGTTTACTATGCCTGGAATGACAGCTAACGCAGATTTGGAAATACTGGATACATCGGAGTAGTTTCAGCACATAAGCCGATGGGACTAAAAAGTATTTTTGTACTAAGGCTTCGTTTATTAATTTATGAACTTTATTTATGGATCCATTTTTGCCAGTTTTGCCTGCGTATCCATTAAGGATAATATCTATTTGTATATTATTTTATAACTAGCCGACCGCCAACAGCTTCGCTTGCTTTTTTTTCATAAAATATAGCCTATAACCTTCCTCGATAAATGGACTATCCAACACTGAAATTTTTTTTTAAATCGGATCAGCGGTTCCTAAGATTAGCGCGTTCAAACAAACAAACAATCAAACTCTTCAGCTTTATAATATTAGTATAGATTTAATAAATCATTAAAGGATCTATCAGACAGACAGCGGCACGCGAACAAGCGTTCTGCGTTCTCTGATTGATTAAACCCTAAATAAAATGTATTGTTTATAAAATTAGGAATATTCATAACATATGTAGGACTTTACATCTGTGTGGTCTTGAGAATGGGCGTATGTCGTCCACAACTCTTCCGCCACCTCCACAATAGCTACATTTTGAACGCAGATTCTCTGATATTTTCTGAGAATTTTGTCTGAAAAGCGTTCTTAAATTATGTTCTTATCTTCTTTTAGAATTAATATTAATTTAGTAAATACTGAAGATAACATAGGTAAGCAATGCAGTATAAATGGAGTAGCCATGCTTGCTAATGCATAGCTAATTTTTATACAAATTTTAAATACTTGCGTTCCCACTGCTGGGACACAGGGTTTGACGAAAGAGAAGAATAAATTGCTAGACAATTTACAAAAAATCATCTAGCCTTGTGGTAAGCTAAAACATGTGTTAGGAGTAGGTACTCTTAACATAAGCTTCAATCATCAGATATAATCTGATACACTTAATACATAAACTACACAGAAATAAATATTAAGATACAAAAAGAACTAACCCGCAGCATAAATTTTTACCTACCACACTCATTCATCATTTATGAGAAAGGAGGTTAAAATCCTACTTGAATGAACTCAATAAAAATGCAACGAACTTCCCATTATATTTTCAACGAAATTATCAAATCAAAATATAAATAAGGAGTTTAGGATCGTCCCTTTATACCCGTCCGGTATCCCCTGATTTAGGAACGCAAAATATTATAACAATTTAATATTGTTATGTTCAAAATAAAATCTCAGATAAGCTCAAGTCGTAGAGCCACGTGGACATTATCTTAATAGGAAAACAATTTATGGATCAAATTTAATGAGATCGCGGAATTTACTCGGTGGTACGATCTACAGATTATGTGGTTGCAAACAAGAGCAAATTCTATCTTAAAAACTGTGTTTTGTTATGTATAGAGGAGATTTTATATATTTCGTTGCATACGATTGCTATTACATTTTTAAACTATTTTAACTATTATTACTATTATTGAATAACTTGAATAATGTTGAATAGTAAAAATCTTCGTGAGTCTGTTTATATGTAATAATTGTAAATAAACAAACATTCTAACTACAGGTAGGCACCAGACGCATGTCACCGCCACGGCGCACCACAGCACAATTCCAACCGCAGCCTTTCAACGGTTAATGGCATTTACTACGGGAAATTAGCTTTTTAATTATGCGTATAATTATACAGGCAAAATACCAACAACATACCTATATCATAAAATGCTGGAAATGTTCTCTCAATCTTGCGACGCAGTAGAATATGGGTTCGAAGTGAACGTTTAGCTTGCTCGGTAGTTTTTGTTATAACAGCATATGTATAAGTAATTAGCTTCATACGAAATCTCAGATAGCGTGTTATATTCAGCGAGTGCCTCTCTTTTTCTCCTATTTCTCCTATTTACGCGCTTTCGAGAATAGTTGCGTCTTAGATCGTGTAACAATCATTTTAAGAGAAACCGATAGCAATCTGTAGAGGCAATTTGAAGCGTAAAATCATTTGCTAAAGTCGTAACTGGGCCAAATTAAAATGAGACCACACAGGAATCACCTAAATGGAAATAAAAACGGTTCTATTAAAATTGCGGCTATATAATTATGTACCTAATATTAAATATATATATTCAATATCCAACCAAGCCGCACATAAAATTATATATCCGGAAAGAATCAGAACATTATCTGTAATAGAAATCTCTGTTGGATTTATCGTCGCTGGCTGTGGATTGCGCGAATGAAATATAGGGAACGGTTGTTTTTTCAAAGAACTTGTATTGGTACGATTTCTGGTCGGGAGTGGTATTCTGTGGATTCGAATCACCGATTTAAATCTATATTATCGTGTAATTCGACTTCTTATTGATTTGACGACCTCTGGTGCAGTGGACGAAGGTACGCCTGCGATGCAAGCGGTTGGTTCGGTTCCCGCCTCCGGGCAAAATTTGTGAACTCTGCAAATATTTTGTTTCGAGTGTCTGGGTCTTATATAATATTTATTAATGTATGTATATTTTATTAAATATATCAGAAATCTAGCACCCGTAACACAAGCTTCAAGCTTACCATGGGGCTAGATGTTGCTGTGTGAATTGTCCAGAAATATTTTTATTTATTTATTAGGCTCGAATCACTAGTATGTATGGTCATCGTAGTAATTCGGTACAGTATCTACATAGAACAACGCTGTTGCCTTTTTTCTTGTCAGTTTCACGCCTGAGGAAAAAGATAAGTAATATTCATAGATCGAAACTTGGCATATAAATGGATTTGAATCTCTCAGAATCAGTCCGTGTTTGAACTTTTTGCGCGATGTTCAGTCCGTCGGGCTTCCTTTTGTGGCTTGCAGTGATCGGCTATTGGCTGGAATTGGGATGGTTTATTATTTCGCCCGTTTGCGTGTCGGAATGAAATTGTGAGCTTGCCAAACTAGAACCAAACCCGGAATAAACAGTATTCGGAGACCCACAGTTTGGAATACAGTGTATTACGAAGGTTGCGAGTTCGAGTCCAGTCGTGTATCTTGACTTGACATTTCTTTTCGAAGTAGAACCATTATCTAGGTACTAAAGTGTAAGAAATAAGTTTTTTTTAAATATGTAAATAATTCGTGGTGATTATCTCTTTACTAAAATATCACATCTCTATTTTAGTCAAAATATCTGCAATGTAAAAATCTGAATTCACTACTACGTCTTATATATCTAGTATTTTGCAGTAATAGACGTGTGAGTTCGCGAGCTAGTGGCTCGACGACGTGTTATATTACGGTGACACACCAGCGAAAAAGCTCGCCGAGCCACAAGTTCGCAAACTTACTCGCACGTCTATCACTCAACGCTTGTGTTAGGATCGGATCGGATGACATTTGCGTGATTTAAACCATGTATCCCAGTCCGAACTGACACAATACCCGAATTGTGTTTCGCTTGATATGAGATTAGATTGTGAAGGGATGGTAATTCCGAAATATCCCAATTTTCGCTCTTTCTATATGATAATTTGTTTGAAAATTGTCAGATACAATAAAATGTATCCATTTGAAATTATAAACGAAGGTTTGTATGGAAGGTTTGTTACTCTTTTAGGCTGAAATAACTAAACATGTATTTTTAATGTCCCTGTATATAAAGCGGTGGGAACGTCAATTGGGTGCTTATTAAATAAGGTACTATACTTTAATATAACAAAACACCGTGAGCAAACTGGCATAATTTGGGAACTTTAACAAGTTTCATGGACATGTTTGTGTCATTTACCAGCGTGGTAAATTTTAATGCTTAATTTAACTGGTCAAAAGAGAAGTCACTGTGCCATTGAAATAATAATGGCACAGTAAAACTAATTTGAAATTTGATTTAGGTCTAAGTTTAAGGATGATTTCCATTCTTAAATTTAAGACCTAAATCAAATATCAAATTAGTTTTATAATTAATAATATACATACATAGATGACTTATAAATGTCTAACTTATTTCTAAGTGTTTTTAGTCATGATAATCCATAGAAATAATCCGTTACCATAAATATCAACAGTTTCCACGATCGTATTTGCTGGCGAGTGAAAGCAATATAAAGTTCACCTGTAATCTAACTGATAAGATATTACACAACCGTGCATCGAGCAATAAATATCGCTGTTTGAATCTGGTAATAAATTCAATAGAAGAAAGACCAGAAGGCAATTTTCCCTGAACGTTATCTCATAAATTGCTTTCGTATGGAAAATCTTGAAGGACACTGAGAATAGAATTATACCTTGGAGAATTCTTTTTGACGGATTGGAGGTATGCAGTGTGTTTCTGAATTATTCTAGAACTAGTTATGCTTCTGTGACTATTCCCCCGTTGAAACAAATTTTTCGCTGTGTAGTTAAGTTAAAGTAGTTAAGTGTTAAGTTTCTTTTATTTCTATATATTATGAGCTTTAGTAAGTTTTATTATAAACAGTGTGGACATTGGACTAGAATAGAATTGGAATAGAATAGAATATTTTTTGAAGAAAAACAATCTACTTAACTGAAAACAATCTTAATGATAACTAAGAAAAATCTTTACCGATTTATTAACAAGATTAAGATTATCATTTAAAATAATTATATGAAGGTAAAGATAATAATTATTGATTATTTTCCTTTTGAGCTTATAAATTTCTTTAAAGTATTGATTACCCTATAAAACGTTACATAAACATATATGTTGACACTCTTTTAAAAATGCATTAAGTATTAAAATTGCGCGCTGTGTCGGCGTATTGTGGGCGTTCATATCTGTGGTTTATATTCAATAGGTACCCACGTGGAAGAATATATAAAATAAGCAGTTTCTAGAATATTCTGACGTAAATATAGTGTTGTCGACACAGGTGCGTTAGTCGCCTCATTTCTCCGTCGCCGCGTCATTTGCGTCGTATGTGCAAGTCTGCATGGGGATTTCCGCTAGAGGAATGAAAAGTACCAGCTTTAGAAAACTCTTCTATGAGAATAGAATAAAGGAAAAATATTTGCGTATCCTACTCATTGGTGTATCTATCTATATTTATCAAAGAAATTCGTGTTAGTTACACTATTTACTTATAACTCAAGAACAGCTGAATCGATTTGGCTAAAAATTGGTGGACCGGTAGCTTAGAACCAGGAAAAGAACATAGGATTCTTTTTGCCGCGGGAAAATCTAATATAATGCGGGCGAAGCCGCGGGCGGAAAGCTAGTTACTAATAATCTTTTATTAGTCAAGCTTTCCGGCCCGAGGCTTTGCCATCGTTTTAATACATACATTACAGAAGCAGTTTGAAGTCATTTTTTTTGTAAAAAGTTTATTATACTCTAACTAAACTAATACAATTAATTGTTCGAACCCAATAAAGCTTTATTATTATTATTATTACTAGTACCGTATCTACTCTAAAATCTGATCTACAATGCTCGTTGTCAACTAGACGACTCTTTGAAGTACGGAGCCCAAAAACAAAGGAACCTTACTTAAGTTGTTCCAACTTATTTGATGTGGTACTTGAGTGATAGACGAATAACTCAGCTCTCAGGAAACGACCCAAAACGGATATGAACCCGAATTATTTCACGTCAAAGAATCGTAACATATTTTCCTCTCTCGTAAGTCATATATAAGTCATAACTTGAGGTATCTACCACTCATTGTGCTATTTTCATGCAATCTCGACATCACAAGAAATGCTCAGTTGTGTTGAGCTGGAATAAGGGGAAATTGTTTATCACAGAAAAGAATAATAATATTTAGGTTGTACTTCAAGTTTAGATTTGGAATAAACATAGATCTTCATCATTTAGTCAAAGATTAAGCAAAAAGGTAAAGGTAAAATCACACAATTTCTACACACACATAACACTGTTTTTCATCGCCATGACACATCCATCTCAGTTATAGAAAGATCTTTAAAAACGTGGATTTAATTGGGAACAGAATGACTCGTTACCTTAATAGGAGTGGGCCTTTGAAATAATTAACACAGACACCGCCAGCAAATCTAAACCTTAAAGTAAGGTAACAAAGTCGAGATTGAGATACCTTCTCGCATGGCAGCGTTTCCTTTGAGGAAGTTCTGTTCCCAGATTTCATATTTCGTATTAAATTTTGAAGATTAAAATATATTACGTTGATATTGTATGAACAAACGAGTAACAAGTGACTTGAATTTATTAAGTTATGGTGTTAATTATGTCCTATGTGGTGCTGTCTTAAGAATACCACAACTACTAGAACACGGGCTACTAGAACATTTAGCCCCGTATTTACGTTCCAATACTACACAGGGACTTTTCACATTTTCATGTGCCTCAAAATATGAATAACAAAGTCTGACCCTGGAACGTCAAATTTATTGTTGGTGTGTCTAAATAAGTTTCGAATCATTTAGTCTTGATCTATCCAGAGACACAGGGCCTCTAACGTGTTAGTGATCGTCTATTAAATGAATAGAAATTAGAACTTGGTATTTCAAATTTCTAAACTTTAAATTTGGAATCATTAAGTCTTGCCCAATGATCTATTGTCATCCTGAGCCAACTTCGTGAAATCGAGTGAATCGGAACCGCCGGAATGGCGACACTAACGAGCGGCCGGCGATTACCCCAATATCTGTTTAGACACGTCCGCAGTCAACGTTAATCACATTCACCTACGTTTTAACGTGGAGATGCTACGTGGGACACGGTTGGTGATTACTGTCCGACTAAAAATGAATAGGCCCTAATAAAAAAAAAAAGTTAGTTTAGTTTGTAAGAAGTAAACTGTAGTGTCTGTTAGCTGAGTACACACTCGACTTTCAATCTGAAGGTCGTAGGGGGCAAACCTGGCCTCGCACCTCTTAATTTTTTTTCTTGAATTATTTATATTTTTATATATGGTGAAGGCAGACATCGTAAGGAAACCGACATACTCTGAAAAGTTTGAAGGACGTGTGACATTCACCAATCCGTATTTGGCCAGCGTGGTGAAAAGGCCTAAGTCGATTTTCGTAACTTAGCCATGACGGCGGATTATTATCTATAACGCTGATCTTTCTTCTTGAATTAAAATTATAAACTAGTAACTTACGTATCAATAGCTAACCTGACCTCACTCACCGTGTGTAAATGCGCTAGTACATGGATGAAGGCGGTAAATTGTGCTAACTTCATTTGTGTTTGTAAGCAAGTTACAGGAAGTTTAGCTATTTGGCCGGAGGACGGAGCAACTTCATATAGTTACTTTGTTCATTATTGCCTAAATATTATTTATTATTGTGTTGTTTTATCATAATAATTCGGACTATAATTAAAGGTTTATAGCGTGGCAATTGTAAAAATCATAACAACCCGTAATGGGCCCTTGTCTCACCAACACCGATTATAGATAATGAGAGGTTTAATAAATACAATATTGCTGGACAATTTACACAGCAACAATTAGCCCTGGGTAAACTCGAAGCTTGTGCTACGGATGCTAGATTTCTGATTTACTTAAATATAATATACCTAGATAGATAAAATATGTTTTATTTTACATAAAAAAACCCAGAACACCTTGAAAAATGCATTTTCAATCTTTCAGGCTTCAAGATATTTAAGACAAAATCTAGGAACATTACCAGCTTATACAATCTAAAGTACTTAAACAATTTATTCACAACAAAGGTTTGGCGACAAAACATGCATTTCCTTAATTAATTTATACTGAAAGTGTTCAGCTTAAGGGACTTCCACGTACACTGAATAATTACTTTCTATTCTAATTAACAATTTAAGTCTTTAGTGTTGAAGCTTTTATTTACTTTAGAGAGATTTATTGCTTTTCAAAGGAAAGCTCTTCTTATATTTGTCTTTGAATAATAGAGCTTTGGGCCGTAATGGCTCAGTGGAAGCGCCCTCGACATTCATTCTGAATTTCATTCCTTCATTCCAAAAACATTTTAATCATGGTATGTTACCGTTTCATGTTCAAATATTCATTCCGAATGTCGTGAGTTCAAAATCTACCAAGCACCTATGAGTTTTCTTTTTGTTAAATTTTGTGTGCTTTAAAAAATATGTGCAACGGTGAAGGAAAACATCGTACAAAAACTGGTATGTTCTGAAAACTTAAAAAAAACAAAGCATGTAACATTAACACTTAGTGAATAAGGGCCTACTCTCATTCTTCAAGAGACAAGTCCCTATTTCCCACCAGTGGGATCGTAAATACGAGACCTTGGACTAGTGTAAACTTGTTATATTTACATTTTAGAACATTGCTATGACATATCAGCAATGATGATAATACTGTACATCAAAGCAGTAGACTAATCTAATCTCATATTTGAACATGAAACGGGTAACAGTGTCGAAATATCGGAAAACTTAAAAACATTTAAATCATGGTATGTTACCCGTTTCATGTTCAAATATAGTTAAAAACCATGATAGTTTAAAAAGTTAATCTAATCTCGTAAAGAAATCTCGCCATGCTTTCTATAAAGGACTCTGTTGGTTAGTTCATTTATATGTAAAGTCTCTTTGGACAGACGCGTCCTTTTAATTTTAATTCCTTTGTTAACTGTATCTATGTAACTGTCATGATGAACTGGAAAAAACTTTTTGTCTGCGTTTGGTATGGCGGAGAAAATACTTGTTTATTTATTATTATTTATTTCTAGTTTAATGCATAAAAATATATACGTAAAGCACCAAAGATTTAATATGGTTTGTCTTGGTACTTTAAATCGTTAAGACCTATTACTTAAGCACCTGGGAGTAAATAACGTGACATCGTAAAGTATATAGGTCCATATTTATTCATTTCTTGTAGGTTGTTTTACAGATGTTTTATGTGTGGGTGAATTAGCAATTGAATTGTCAAACAGGAAGAGCGCGCTTCCAATGTTTTTATTATCATGTGATTATTGGGTCTGTTATTGACATTGATGTTATTGGAGCCTTATTATTTTCGGGACATTGAGAACACATCGAAATTGTTCAAAGAGCCAATATGTTAATTATTGTTTAAAATGTTGATGTTATTTAAAGGTTACGATCTGAGAAGAAAAAGCAATTAATATTACTTGTATAACGTACTCGCATTATAATTTAAACGGCCAAAATTTCATATAAACATTACTTATAAACATTTTTCTGAGTCTGATCAATACCATTTTTTACTTTACGTGTTGAAGTTAATACTCGTTTGCTTATGTGCTGTCGCTTGTGTCTTTGTGTTTCACCAATATGAATGTATCTTTCTTTTTAACCGACTTTAAAAAAAGAGGAGGTTCTCAATTCGCAAATAAATTTTCTTGAATTTTGTGTATGAAACTTGTTCAAAATTCCACCTAGAATTGATATCTGAGTTACCAGGCTTGGAACCACGGATGGGTTGTCGAAATCCGCCTAATAGCTTCCCTTGCTGTATGATACTCTGCTGCTCTCCAATTAGCGTGCGCGCGCCACTTGTGTCAGATTTCAACTATGAAATTGCTGGGGTTTGGATAATGAGGCCGAAATTTTGGCCGAATATTTGCAAGTTATGTAAGATTTCGGTGGAATTTTTATAATTTTATGTTTATCATGTTCACCCCTATTACGTTCCCACTGCTGAGACGCAGGGACTTTCTATAACGAGAGATATTAGGCCTTAATTCACCAAGCTGGCCAAGTGCGGGTTGGTGAAAGACACCATAACCTACAAACTTTTCAAAGTTCTCAGAACATGCCGGTTACCTCACGATAATTAGATCACGTGTTTTGAATGCGCACATACATTTTTCAACAATAAAAAATCGGAAGTAGGTACGCGTTGATATTTGAACACACGATCTTTAGAATGAAAGTCAAGTGTGCCTTAATAATTACATTGTTATAAAATGTTGCTGAACCGTTCACGCATTATTATCATAATTCAACCTCGAACCTGCAGTCGAACTCGAACAAAGGTAATCCTTTTTTCTACGAACTGTTTTATGAATAATAACTAGCAGCTACCGCAAATTCGAAAAAGGAATATTGTATTTCATATTATCAAAACAATATTTGATTCGTAAAATTGTTCGAAAACATAAACAGTTTCCATTTAAATTTGGATTCCATTTATTCTGGAACAAAACACGATTCGAATTTCAAAAATACGAATAATTTTTACCGAATTTCGGCTAACCTGTCTCGAATGACAGCACTGTAAATACTGGCACATACCACAAACCATCAAGTTCTTTCCACTCAAATATTGTAGCATTTTATAGCACAGCTGAGTGATGTATGTGGCGGCGGCAATTCGTTAGTGAGCTATTGTTGGGTTAAATCTAACGGGTGGCATGTCACCTGGGTAATAGCTTTTTTATATATTGGCCCGAGTAATTAAGTAAGCCTATTAGTTTCGTGTTTAGATGGATATGTCAATTGTATCAATGATTCTGGTGGTATGTTAGATTTATGAACTGAGTTTGCGTGTAGAAATACGTATTTTTACTGCGTCAATTATTATGATAGAACTTCACGTACAGGTAAGTTCGTTTAATCATTAATTATATAACATAACTAAGTTAGGCTCTCACCAACACTTCCGCTGCAAAAGCAATGTTAACCCAAAAAATATACCACAAAATTCATTCCCTCAGCGCTCCCAGTAGAATTCACAAACAAACAGTCCCTTTAATTATTCAGCATGAAATAAAGCGCTGCATAGAAAACAGCTTACCGTGCAGGCAAAGCAAACGACGCTGTATGGCGACCGAATTGAATAGGCCAAATTGCGGAGCGGACACGACGGCAAATGGCTAAGGCGGAGAGACTCGAGGTATAAGCTGGAGGAGGATTAATTACAGCTCAAGCTCAGAAGAATTCTGACTGAGCGGCGGACCTTCGCATAGAGGCGCGAAGGTCCGCCTACGACTCAAAAGGTTGCTGGTTCGATTCCCGCCTTCAGACAAAAAATTGTACAATCTGCAAATATTTGTTCTGAGTGTTTGGGTGTTATTATATGTTTAATATAATATACCTATCTATGTATATTATATTAAGTATATAAGAAATCGAGCGCCAGTCACATATATTTTTCTATCTCGTCAGAGTTTTCAGATCATGCCGATTTCCTCACGTTGGTTGCTTTCACCATTAAATGCATGGCGGGGTTTGAATACACGACCTTCGGAATGAAACTCGAGCGCGCTTCTTCTTCTTCTTCTTCTTCTTAGCCAACTCGGCTTTACACGCTACCATCTTCGCCACCATCTCCGCTACCTCTCACCTTTGAGCCCCACTCTCAGCCACACAGGAAGACCGAGAGCCTTAGTACTACAGGAAATTACGCGGGAGGTGCAAGTCAAGCTAACGTCATGTTTATTGTATTACCAAACTGGGATAACAGTTCTTAATAAAAACACACAAACACATCATTTATTTTCCAAAACATAAGAATTCATAAACGAACCTTGTTTACGTCGAATTTTGATCAACCGTTTAGTCCCAAAACGTGGGACTTCTTCAGGATCATACACTGCAAAGGACACGGATCACGACCGCTCACCGGTCCGCAGTGCACTGATAGTTTTGAGTTTTTATAGTAAAACATAAGAAGTTTAAACCAAATAGGTTTTAACATTAGGTAGATGATAAAAAAAACTAGCAAACTGTTTCAGCATATGTGTGAAAATAGCTAGTATCCAACTTCTGACAGGACTACTACTGCGCTAGCGTTACGTAAAACGCATAATATTTGTAACGTAAACACATATTTTTTTCAATAATAAAATAAATAAAACTAGTTCCCTTAATATAATCTTAAGGTTTTGGTACCAAACGGAAAATGTATACTTTAGAACAAAAAACGTCTGCGACCGTTTTTCTGACAGAAATACTGCTCGGTTTACGGTTATGTGCAGTTAAATCATATGGTTACTGGCTGTGGAGAATCGATGGCAATCGCGATTGTGCTGTTATATCGCCGTAGCAGTGTCTTACTTATTTATTTCATTAAAGAAAGCTCATTTTACGTCATTCATTGTCTCTCAGATTTAATTCAGATCACCAACAACCATAATACCAACAGATAGGACGAAAATCAACTCACGTCTCTTTGATGTCAATTTTATCAATCAGACAGCGAGACTATATAACTCACACAATTTTTGATTCAGGTCATTATCAGCTTTCCAGAGAAGTCACCTGAATAACATGCAACAGTCATTAGGGTAAACCTCTTTATTATTCTTCTCATAATTACAAAAGTGTACAAAAAGAGCAACAAACCGTTTCCTAACATCACGATAATATTTTCCACTTAATAGCCCAACTTTGAAGCACTGAAGAAAAACCCAGGCATGAACTTAAAATTAATTTTCTCTAGCACAAGTTGAAATCGCTATGAAACTAATCTAGGGAGACAATGGGCTTTCTTTGTGAATATTTTCTTTAATAAAACAGAAACTTGGCGTTTATTTAGAAACTAATAAAATGTATCCTTGTAAACTGGAGAATGCAAGAGGATTTTACGTACATTATTTCATTTATAATTTAGTTTACATTTTAATAATTCAGCTGTGAAATTATAATTAAATTTTTAGATATTTTAGGTAATTTAGACCATAATCCTAGATGTTTGCCAGGGTCTAAAACTGTTCCAATCCATTTCATCCCGTGGTAGGTACTTGTACCATCTTATTTCGATCATTACCTGCCTAATAAACATGGTTATTATACTTAATCCCCAAAGTTGCTTGCAAAAATGGCTTGTATTGGGTAGCATAGGGACGTAATATGAGTTTATTTATTATTTAATAAATAGTATACCTAATTCAAGAAAGTTTTGTTCAAACAGTATGTATCCATCCAAAGGTGGCGTGGAAGAGATCGCTGTTAGCGATAAGGACGCCAATTGAACAATTAGTAAAGTTTGTTTTCTTATATATTGTTTTGTCTATTTAAGTGTACAATAAAGTTATTATTTATATCTATGTAAAATGGGTTGTTAATATGATGATGAGTTGCGTAATAGAATAGCTATAAATTACGCAACAATCAGTATTGATTGGCGAAAGCTGTTGACCCCGTTCTCGAGATCGCTTCTACGAGTTAACAAGCACTTATAATTATAACCATACTCTGTGATCTCAGGGAATACTTTTGATTAATTCTGAAAAGTGGGAAAGTTTTGTTAAACATATAAACTGTCAAGTGCCAGTTAAACTTGGAGAGGTTTGGTCTGGAACACACCATATTATATTTGAACATGAAACGGGTAACATACCATGATTTAAATGTTTTTGAGTTTTCCGATATTTCGACACTGTTGCAAGCGCCATGTTCACGGACAAACTGAACAGTGTCGAAATATCGGAAAACTCAAAAACATTTATATCATGGTATGTTACCCGTTTCATGTTCAAATATAGTTAAAAACCATGATAGTTTAAAAAGTTACACCATATTATGTCAAAATAATATTTAATTTATAAATTATCCACAAATTACAAAAAAGTTAAATTTAAACCTATTTTTACCGACTCAAAAAGAAGGTGTTTGATTCGATTGTAGTATTTTTAACTTTTATAAAAAAATATCTATCTATGTATGTATATTATATTAAGTATATCAGAAGTCTAGCACCCGTAACACAAGCTTCGAGCTTACCACGGGGCTAGATGTCGCTGTGTAAAATTGTCCAGTAATATTTATTTATTTATTTATTTATTTTAATTGGGTGTAAATTTATTTATTTATTATTTCGAAATTAAGATAAACGTTTAAATAAAATACACCGAAAACGTTATTTGCAAGCATGTGTGTAATTTATGAAAAAAAATATTCATGGAATTACAAATCATTACAAAAAGTGTTATATTTGCAATATAATTGATGATTAAACGAACTTACCAAGTGAAGTTCTATCATAATTATACGTTGCGTTTTTTCCGAAGAAATAAGTCCTGAAATAATAATTATAAGCAACAATGTAGTATGCATAATTGTGCACCGTTAATCACTGTCGTTTAGAGTATTAATAATCAAAGTCTTTCGGCGATCTGTCACTGCCTTACTGCCTGCCACCTCACTCGCTGGACGTCATTTCGTTAAGAGATATATTACATCAGATATTCTTGAATACTTTTTCTTGATTTTGTTGACGAAATCAAATCAGCATCAGGGTCCTTGGGTTGGGAGGGAATTGGTACTTATTTCTTCGGAAAAAACGCAACGTATAATTATGATAGAACTTCACTTGGTAAGTTCGTTTAATCATCAATTATACTAGCGTTTTTTCCTTCAGAAATAAGTCCTGAAATAATAATTATAAGCAACAATGTAGACTTTTAGAGCTGATTGAGGAAATAAAATCATATTAAAATTACTCAATAGAGAAATTATACTAAATTAAGTTGAACTTAGAATTATGAGTGACTTCACTCAAAATCATATACTCGTATGATTTATATGTCATGATGTGGGTAACCACTAATTCGCTCATTAAATAAATTCCAAGATTCTTTACCCTGTTACAATTATATTATTTTTAACAGTATTTTTATTACACTATCAACATAAAAATGTTGTGGCTTATAATTTGTGTGTTAAAACAAATCTCATAATTGAAAATGTTCTCCAGGTTTGTATGATTGTTCGTTTGCAGAACCTTTCCATTGCAAAGGAAGAACCGTTTTTGTTGTAATTAGTAATAATTAGTAATAACATAATGTTTAAACATTAGTAATTACATAATGTTTAAATATAGGTGTTACTCTCTATGGTTAATGCGTGGCTTTACTATGATTTTATTCATAGATAAAGGGCTTTCCCAAACGCCAATAAGATTCACTGGTGATAAACGATCATACTCATATCAAAATTTATTCAGATTCTATTCGTCTTACTAGTACCAAAAACATTTTTAAAGTCAGTAAGACATTTTTTTTTTTTTTTGTACTATTTTTTAATGAAATCGATAGTTTTATTTACAGGGGAGCAAACTCCAAAACATCCATAGAGGATTTAAACTTTTAATCGAATATTCATGTATCCGATCGTCTGAAAATATGTTTGAATTATTCAAAGGAGTACCAATAGGAACGCTTTCTTGTTGCTATTGAGTATACATAACGTTTTGTTTGTATGTAAAGTTAAATAACTGTGGTGAAAAGAATGATATAATATATAAAAATTGTTGTAAACAACTCTCAAAACTGTAAGAAATATTAACTTCACAAATGTGTATGTATGTATGTATATATATTTAAATATACACGACCTTCCCAGACAACTATTGTGCTACATACTTGGTAGAGATTCATCATCATCATCTAATTAACACGTTATTGTTGCTGGTCAATTAAGATTAATTATTATGTAAAAAGTTTATAAATAACAGATACAACGGCTAAATATACCAATTGGGAATAAAGCCTCTTCTTCAGTTTTGTAAATTAACTGTGAGTCAAAAAGAAACCGTAGAAACGTAGTATAAAAAGGTTTTTGCCCAAGACAACGTAAAGGGAAGATGTCAGGCGTGTCTAATCTAGACACTTATTCTAAACCTTACAAGTCATTTTTTTTTTTTTTTTTTTTGGTATTTGTAAAAGGCAAAAAGATCTGGGTTGATTGATTGTTTAATTATTTCCTAACGTTTTTCGAGGACGTGTCGTGACTTTCGAGTCATGACTTTTTTCAAGTTCCCAGTGTGAGTAGAAACATGACTGTTTCCTTTTCTTGTCGAAGAATTGTCGATAGTTCAATTCACTTAGGTGGGAGACTGGATTTCTTTCATCCTATTGATGTATGGATGCAAAAAAGGAATTATATTATATAACCTATAATGATAGTAGATAACTTGCAGCTTTATCTATATGGAAATTTATATTATATTTCGACCAAGGTCTACAGCCGGTACCTTAAACACCAACCACACGAACCATACCCCGTTGTTGAGGCGCCAGAATTAACAATACAACTCGTATCTACAGTATTGTCATTTTAAATTCTTTAAAACGATTATAGGGTAGCGTGGAGCTACCATTATTTTAGTCGAATGGAGAAAATAAAAAGATACAATTTTAAGGCTTTTATCAAAGGCAATAAATTTCTGGGCAAGTGCACACTAGAAAACCGACTATGCAGTGGTTGAAAATACCAACTTATTTCATATTCTATGTTTTGATAACTTATCCAGATGTTGATTTCTTTAAAAATGCGTTGTGTTCCATTGCATGACAGCTGGTGCATGCCGTAGGTGCAAAACAGAAATCATGGGGTTTAACTCAATAACGTGTGTACTTATTTGTGAAACCTTGGATTTATATTCAAACGAAGTTGAATTCGTAATAGGTCTCCAGCTAACCCAGTCTTAGACATTATTATAGAAATCAGTTATAAAACTATATTTAATAATATATAGTTTACATAGTAACTATGTAAGTTTCAAACGGTTACATTGATAGTTATTATTATATAAAATGATATTAAAAAAGTAGCAACGCTAATAGTAGATTATCTGAAGCGATTCATGGTTCATAACTTTAGGAAGTTACTTCTATACACTTAACAGCAGAATATTCATAATTATATTTTGTGTCATGTAAACACGTCAGTGTATCACATTGAAAGAGAATTTGGAAATAGTTGTACGTATTATCCGTAACTCAATGGACGTAGGTAGCGTAGAAAAAACTCTCCGACATGCACACATGAAAACTGACAATAATTTCTAAGTTGCCAGTGATGGCGCATCCTACAGCATACAGCCAAGTAGGTTTGTATATTTCATGTTGGTAAAACACGGTTGGTCTTGACCCGATATGTACATCGGTCATAATGCGGCTGGTGCCGCGAGGCGGAATCTTCTTTCGCACACCTTTAAGATGCACATTTCAATTCGATATGGATTTTAAAAAGATTCCAGGAATGAACTTATAGTAATATAAGATAGTTGATCCCGCTGCGATGTCTTGATTGCTGCGATCCTTCAATGCTGGATTATATTATTATTGTACACAAACTTTCAGTTTTGTACTTAGGTCTCAACAAGAGGCGGACCGAATGTTAAACGACTGTTTAAAAAATAAAAACATCTGTTGATAAGCAGATATCTGTACCAAGATGGTAGTTACTATGGGTTATTGATGTCGGAAATACGATCGATGGTTTTTGGGTACCTCGTCTCCTCTATGCTCGGCGGCTGTGTCGGCGGTGTGTCCACTGCTGCACTGGCGTCCTGGATGAACGTCGACTATGTAGACTTCTGGATGTGCGGTATTATTCGATGTGATCGGCTGTTTCTTTGTAAGATTAGCCAGTTTGCATCAGAGGTACTGAAAAAACCTCATAACAGATTCAGAATGCTGAATATTTCATAATTCAACCTTGTAAACTTTTTCATAGCTCGTTCTTATTGTTCTACAAGACTAATATTTATAAAGTTGCGTATGTTGGTCACAAGTAAACCACTTTATAGTTTGCTTATATATTGCGCTTCAATCCCAAAATAATCGGATACGTATGGAAGGAAACATTTTATACAGGAAAATCTACAACTTGCAGGATGTAGTAATAATAATAATAAAACATAGGTATTATAGGTACCTATACATGGTATACATTACAGATAATTTATGATATCTTGATAAATATCTAATGGTGATTGTTTGTATTATTTATAATGCAAAAGTAGGTTAGGTAGGTATTATGCATTACTATGCATAAAATCACCAAGTAGAACTACTCTTTTCCGTATTTATTTTTCAAATAAGTGGATGTTAAGTATAGTATATAAAACAATTTAATGACACGATGATGAAATAACACGTAGGATAAACCCTGAAGTATATCCGAATGTGTCAAATAAATTTTACTTGTGTAACACTCAAATCTATCTTTGTGTTTTGTTTTGCCCAAAGTGCCGTATGGCGATGGCCTAAGAATAGTGCCACCCAATATTTTCCCATAGATTTCGTCAAACCGACGTAGGGATATGTTTATCGGAAGATATGCTGCAGCGTCATTTGTGTAGGTACTTAACCTATCAACTCACTGTGGTAAATTAAATTTGCCGCTAACAAACCTTTTAGTGTGGTGGATACAGAAACTCCCCAATCTATGGGGTTTATATTTATCAACCCCATATCCAGCTGCAATGAGGGAAGTAGAATAAGTGAGACAGCCCATAGAACAGCTCGATATAATTCTCTTCTAAATAATGTTGTACAAATGCGATGAGTCAGCCCAAAGATCAGCTCGAGTGCATTAACTTGTTAATTTGATAGTCAATATGCGATGAGACAGTCCTGAAAACTGCTCGAATGCATTGTATGACTATCATAGTACATTATTAGTATAAATACTTATTGTTGTACACAGAAACTAACACAGTATCTGTTTTCAATAACCCACATTGTAAATGCGGGTAGCGCTTTACGACATCATTGTTGCGATGAGACTGTCCGATGATCAGCCCGAATGCATTTTTGTTGTTTTTGCGCACGATATGAGCTACATAAGTAGGTACAGGTACGCTTGTAATAATAAATTGACTTTTCAATAAACCACATTGCAAATGCGGGTAGCGCGTTATGACATCAATGTTGCGATGAGACTGTCCGATGATCAGCTCGAATGCATTTTTGTTGTCTTTGCGTACAATATGAGCTACGTAGCTTTCAATAACCTACATTGTAGATGAGGGTAGTGCGGCATGACATCATAATTATGAGACAGTCCGACGATCAGCCCGAATGTATTTTTGTTGTCTATGCTCACAAAATAGCTAAGCATATTTGTAATTGTAATAATAAATTGACTTACCTTTTTCAATGGTATGATTTGGTTCCGAGTCACTTGGACTCAACTTGCATTTTTATAACAAATTTTATGATTTGTAGTTGATCACTTACGTAAGAATGGCAAATTAAACTTGTTTTGGCCATGATAAAACGTAATTATATTGGACTAGTGCGAAACTTTCGCAATTTTACGTGACGAACGGTTGAGCACTAAAATGCGAATGACGTCCAGCGAGTGAGGTGGCAGGCAGTAAGGCAGTGACAGATCGCCGAAAGACTTTGATTATTAATACTCTAAACGACAGTGATTAACGGTGCACAATTATGCATACTACATTGTTGCTTATAATTATTATTTCAGGACTTATTTCTGAAGGAAAAAACGCTAGTATAATGAACTTATTAAAATTAACAAATATTCTGCATACTCAATAGCCTCAACTTATAGCGTTGTATTTATTGCAACTATAAAAGACCTACCAATTCTTATGCCAATCTGTTGAACTCTTTTTATAGGAGAATTCCCATCGCATGTTCCTTTCCAAGAATGTATTGTCTTTAAATTTTCAATAGACATAAGTCAGGAGTAAGGTTCGACGTTTTGCTTCCTGCTCCAGCCGTTTGACTTTTGTTATTTACCAATTCAGCATTACTAAGATGTAGTGATGCCTTTAAAGCTTGATTTAGACGACATGTTAACGTTAAAGAATACACATAAGAGTCTGGGCATCATTCATCATCATCATTTCAGCCGTTCAACTGGAGAAACATGAAATATATACGAATATATTTTTACTTAATTCAATCACAGTATCTTCATGCGTGATATAATGGATTTATCAGCAGTAAAATTTTAGCCATTACCTAAGTCGATGCTCTTGTGCCGAAAAGTGGCTTAAGTAATGCTCTGATAAGAAATAATAATACCTACAGTTTTTTATTAAAACGCGAATAACGCTACTGGATGCAGCTCGTAAAAAATATACCGAACTAGTACAAATAACAAATAATATCTTTTATGAAAAAATACTCATAATATGTGCGTCTATTTAATTTAAGGAGTAAAGCCGGTGCCGGGCCAGGTCACCGGGCCAGATGGGATGCACTCGATTTTTTTATTTAAACGCGGGCAAAGCTGCGAGAAGGGGTGGAATGGAAAGCTAGTTTAGAATATAAAAAACTCCAACATTTACATATCGCCGCGTTTTTTCCGCTCCTCATAAGCAACCTTAAGTCGCGACGGCACATTTGGTTTGATGCCAGATTATCCGTGTACACGGTCTGGAGATTTTAATCACTCACGGGTGTTGCCAAGACGTCGCAGGGCAAGCCAAGAGTTTTCTTAGTCTTATTGCGCGTTTAGAAGTCGCCGAAAATTAATAAGCATCGATATAAGCCACTTTTTGTCTCGAAGTTTCGGGTTGTTCGTCAACTCGCGTGAAAACAAAATTATAGATTCACCCGAGTTTGCACATTTCAATTTTTCATAGTTTTGTGATCGTCATCTCGCGTGAATTGAAAAGTACAGGTACTTAAAGGTTTTTGATGCGGTTTTTTTAAATAGATAAAGTGATTCAGGAGGAAGGTATAATCAGGTAACCGAGGCAAAGGGAGGGCAGGCCACCACTATACAATAAAAAAAATATTAACTATTTTGTGTTACAATTGAACTAATTGCTTACATTTATTTGCACAAAACCAACTACCAAAATAATTTTAAACTCTTCAGCTTCAAATAACCTGTAAAGCCGCCAAACATTACTCCGAAGCTATGAAACTCCAAAAGATTCCCTTAAACCTGGTTATTACCAAACTCAATGCAGTTAAACTCGATTAGCGATACAATTACGATTCTCGGCACGACTCGCAAAATCAACTCTAAATAAGGCTTTAGCCAGAATGCCTGGGGCTTCGCATGTGGGCTAAAGGACGTTTGACAAATATGTATTAGGATGCAAGAGCTTAGTGTCTGTTTAAGCTAGTTAAGTGTTAGTATCCGAGTAATTATCTGATTTATTGCTGCAGTTTTAAACGCGAAAAAGTAAGACCTTAACCTCTTATGCCACTTTTTGTTGTGATTTGCAGCTTAAATACACCGTGAACTGGCAGCTTTTACCAGATCATCAGTCCATCTTGTTGATGGACGTCCAATGCTGCGTTTACCATCCGTTTTCTCTACTTTAGATCTTTTTAGACCCATCGGCCACCTGTTCTCCTCCTGTGCCTGTGTAATATAGGTTGCTATGATGATATTATTGACATGGTTCAATACATATTAAAAGACACCTAATCCAATAAACTAAAACTTTCTTGATTTACTTACCAACGTCCAAAAACACGTCCCAATTAGTATTATCCCAGGCTACAAAGCGGCCTATTACCTAGCTCCCTATAACGGAAATGAAACTTTTCCATTTCAATACATAAAAACACTTCACGCTACGTCGCGAAGTTACTAAGATTTATTTGTTAATTTTGACAAAGTCCCCGGAGTTTGGACGGAAACAAACTTGTTATTTATCGCACTGTTTGAAGTAGAATAGCAAATATTCACGGAATTAGAGGCGGTTCGGACTGACTTAATTAGATTTTTGTTTTCAAACGCCACAATTGCGATTGCGGGCTGTCTCAGTGGCGCAGCGGGCTAATGCTTTCTAACATTTGCTTGCGTATTTGAGTTAGAATTTTAATAGCTTATACTCTTATTTTTGTGTATGGAATCGATTCAGAAATGAAGAGATACGTAGAAGAACGCTAGTCACCGACGTAGCCACGGATTAGCTCTTAAAAGTGGATATGGGCTGGCCACATACCGAGGAGAACAGATGGCCTATGGGGCCGCGAAAGTCTCGAGTGGAAACCACAAATCGCCTAACGTCTACCAACAAGATGGTTTGACGATCTGGGTAAAGCTGCTAGTTCATTGTGGAAGAATCCTCGCTATTCGCGTGCATAGTTCTATAATTACCACAGGCCACAAGGTGACACTAGTTTTTAAGTGGCATAAGCCTTTTTAATATCTGAAACAACATATGATCGCTAACAAGGTATAAGACGATTGCGGTGATTCCTAATTGAAACTCCATTCAGCTCATTCAGGAGGTATTCCTTTACGGCCCTCGTTACCGGTCTTGTCAAGTCACATGCTTGTCTTTAATCCTTCAAAGGTGCCTATCTAGCTGGGGGCTTATGCGGCACCGTTTACACCGAAAGCGAAATTATTTGTAAGATGACTAGTATTTAATTTAATTACCTATTTAAATAGGAGTCGAAAGAGATAAAAAAAAATTAAGATTATATCGTAATAAAGACCCCCTTATTATAATCTTAATTTTTTTATTCTTTTCATTGTTATAAACTTAACTCAAAAAATTCTATTTATGAAGACTTAGGTAAGTAAAAACATATTTTTTTGTATAAAATATCCATTTACTTTCTGTATAAATAAAATACAGCATGCAGATAAAACACCCATATATAATATATTAAAAATATTAAGTATTTACATGTCTGTGTCTATCCCGCTTTCTGTGTAACTGCATCCATTAAGGCGTACATCCAGAGATTTGTGAGACGCTTCGACCATTCGTCTGCCTCTCTCGTCGATTAGTCGAGATCATAGTGCTATAAACACATAGCTGGATGAATCACTGTTTACTATTGTACTGGATATGCATCATTATAATATAAGTATCACACACCTATTAAATCAATTTATGGTGTTACTGTAAAATCTCGAACTGCAGTAAATCCTAAGATATTCCAGTAAAACCTAAGATCTACCAATTCCTGGTAAATGTCCGAAAAGGTTAATTTGGTTAATGACAACCATGTCCGGTTTGTAAATGTCACATGTTCTTCAAACTCTGTAAAGTTCACAGAACATGATGGTTTCTTCATAATATTTGTCTACAAAAATTATCAAAATAATAACTTTAATATACCTACCGATCGATCAGCCATAATTTTAATTTATTAAATGATAAGAAACTTGACGCAGCGACATAAGGCTCCGGCTTACTGCACAAATATCTACTTATCATCTTCACCGTATTAGTCGCGATCAGTTTATCAAATAAGATAGTTTCGTTCTCTGGAGGGTGGGGAAGAGACGATATTCGCACTGTAGAAGGTAATCAATCTCGACTCCCGCGGGAGTTGCTAAGTTAATTGATTTCCCTTACAAAGCTTAATGGTAGAATAATTAGTGTGCGAGTATTATTTCGTGGTAGCGGTAACAATTTTGTGGCTATAATTAGCACGACATTGTCGGGAAACTTGATTTGTAGTGTAACTAGGAGGCTTGTTACTTTATTCTAAGAAATATGGAGCATTTTATGGCATATCATGATGTTGTAAAGCATTTATTTGTGTGAATTGTCCAGCAATATTTATTTAATATTTATTTTATACGCATTATACCTACTGCGATATCAACCCTTATGTGTAAATCGTAAGCGTGGATTACGCGTAAACCTAACATAATTATTTTTTTGTTGGTATAAACAAAGCGCTACCAGCGTTTTCTGGTGTTTAATTTCCTCATCCCATAGGTATATCAATAAGAACGGAAAATATATTTCGAAATCTACTAATCAATTTAAAAACGAGAGGAGATAGGCAGAAGGTACTATTCTTAGATCAACACCACGCAGCACCGTGTAAATATCTTCAATAATAAGTTAAATTATGAAATATAATCAATTGAAATTAAATTTTCAATAGATAAATTCGGACTCATTAACAGAAAAAACAATCTAGCGCGAACTCATCAAAATTCATCACTTTCCAGCTTCCCTTTCATCAAAAGCTGAAAGTCATCGGTCAAACTCACCTTTCAAAGAATTGCCCTCATTAAGGTCTCTATTCAAAGAACTTCTAAATAAAAGAATGAGGCAATTACCGAACTGGAGTTAACCAATTTGAATAACAAATTCGCGAATTGAAAATTTTACTGTCGCTTGTCGGAGGTTTTGCTTGACGGAAGACAAGTTGTTTTAAGTCTATTCTTTATGACTTCGCGTAAGGTTAAGGTTTTTAATAATCGATTTATCTAATAAATAAAAATCAATACCACTTTTACTTGAAATTGTATAACTCAAGAATTTACATAATACATAATCTATATAATAAAAATGAATCGCCGTTCGTTAGTCTCGCTAAAACTCGAGAACGGCCGGGCCGATTGAGCTGGTTTTGGTCTTGAAATGTTCGTAGTAGTCCAGGGAAGGTTTTAGAGAAAACTATAGAAAGCGGGCGAAGCCGCGGGCGGGTCAACTAGTTATTACTAAAATTAATCTAATGTATTATGGGCATATTTAGGTGCTTATGAGGCCTCTTACCGAAAATCGCGAAATTATTTATTATTAGACATTTTACGAAATATTTCGATATTTTTTTCAAGAATCCGAATTTTCAACCGACATAGGTTCCGAATTTTCAACCGACGACAAGTGCTCGCGCGGTACTAAAGGGAAATCGCCGGCGGAATGAAAAAACTACTAAATTATGGTAGTTTTATTTTATTCATAAAAAAATACCAAAACCGATCTACAAATTAAAATTAATATTATAGTTTAAGCAAATGTTGATAAATATTTTTATATAAATATGACGTCCCATTGATTTAGAACTTCGGAGTTATTGAGGTTTGTTTCGAAGCATTTTCGGTCGCTATTAAATTCCGTATATCTTTAGATTATAAGCATTTAACGAAAATGTTTTCTATCATTATTGAAGAATAGGACATACGTAATATAATAAAAAATAGTTTGATCGCCTATATTCATTAGAATCTACAAATTAGAGCTCTAAAAACAGGTCTTCGAGCGTTTTTTACGAAACATGTATCCGGAGAATGATTATTACTCAATATATAAATAAGTTCTCTAAAATGTGTTCTACTATTATTGTAGAGGAGAAAACGAACTATTATAAAGATGTAATTGTAATATCAAACAACTAACAAAAACTATAGAATTAGGACGAGGAAACCGAGCAATTTCGAATCAATCGGTAACAGGCCTCTTAAGGTTTTTTTAATAGTCAACTTACAGTTTTTCTTTATTGTTAAGAGAAAAGGATTCTCATCCTCAAAATAAAACGCAAGGCAAGTCACGGGCTCTTCATTATACTTAACGCGGCAAAAAAACAAAGCAATTTAGCAAAACGTAATGATATTTGGTAATTGTTCCATTTCGTTTAGGAAAATGTAAAAGCTTACAAAAGGAAAATATTTTCATAATGTCTTTTGCCTCTGAAGAAAGAAAATCTTTGTGAAATTCATATGAGTATTCTTGTATATAGAAAGAAAGAAAAATAGGGTTACTAATTATGTATGTACAAATATCATCATTGAGGTAGGTTTAAAAGAAATCTCCGAAACAACAGACTACCAACAAAATTGCTACATTACCGGCTATAATAAAAGTTTTACATTTAAAAACAATAGTTTAAAAGCCAATAGGGAAATGTAAACGTTTACCAAAAGAATAAAAGACTACTAATAACAGTTAATACTCCAGGCCACTTGCCCGTCAAGTTAACCTAGCGCGGACAGAGCTCTGCCAAGTACGACAATGTTCTATGTACACAATCTTTGTAAGACTGGGATGAACTCAGACTAACTCAGTTAATACAAATCTAGTTTTATCCACAACATAGTTATGGTATTATTTATTTATTACTATTATATAAACGTTCCTCTTGAATCAACATTTAATTAAAACCGCATCAATATCCGTTGCATAGTTTTAAATATTGAAGACAGCGACATCAAATTTGTTTTATAATAAGTTGTGGAGAACGGCTGACTCGATTTGGTTGAAAATTGGTAGAAACTAGGAGAGGAACACAAGAAACTTTTTACTGCGGTAAAATATAATAACGTGGGCGAAGCCACGGGAGAGCTTGTTTTAGATATTTCAAACTTCACAGGTTGATAAAATATTGCCGGACAATTCACACAGCAACATCTAGCCCCGTGGTAAGGTCGAATCTCGTTGATGGTTGACAAACACGGCAAAGATTATATTTTGTTTTTTAAACTAGTGAAGGCGCCCTAACTTCCTCCCAGCCTCGCAAGATGGTCCAAACAATAAACAGTACCACGTTTCCGATCTCGGCCTGTATGAGATAATATAATATTATTGCATTTGGCAGTAAGCGCTGTCTGCGAACGTCTTTTGAATCTAATTCGTCCCTAGCCAAGAATTGAAACATTGCGAATTTATTTTTGCGTTTTTTGAATAAATAAATAAGCAGTTTTCAACAGAGATGTATTTACGTACCTTACATTTGATTCTGCAATAACGACTAAAGACGTCATCATCATCATCATCATAGCACTCCCTATTTACGTTCCCACAGAGGGACCACGGGACACAGCAAATAGTGATAAGCAGTAGCTTATCATTATTATGGATAGTAATTATATTATATACTTATATACCTATTTAAATTAATTAAATTATTATATTCTAAATAGCTTATTATTTTTTGGATACTTTTTATCGTAGAAACAAATCTCTTTTTCACAGAAGTATACATACATCAACGCGTGCCTGGGTATGTAAAACTGCAAGCTTTTTACCCAAATAAAAAAATGGCACTTGCGTGTCCAATTTTCATTAATTAATGTTAATTCACGTCCCTTTACATGGCAATCAATGGTGTTCATAATAACCTTTAGCTGCGCGATAAAAACAGAACTACCGCGTTATAGTTTAGCGACTGCAATCATGAGACCTTTGCAAGTAGAGACGGGGTTTATTCTGAAACAATTGTCTGAAATTTATCATAATACAAATCGCCCTTAGTTCACTAGATTGTACAAGTCTACTATTTTTATCGCCAAAGTGAAGTCTTAGCGAGATTTTTCTAAGGACATTATTTATTTTCTTCCAATCGAAACCACTAGCAATCTTCAAGAAAAGTCTATGCAGAGCTGTGAGTCTACCACTAGTTTACAAATCACTTTACTTTACCATCAAATAAACCACCATCATTTAGTTCGAGTTTTCATACAAGTGACATTTGTAGGGAAAACAAAGTGAAGTGTCATTTATTTGTAAACGTGCAGCAGTAGAAATAAGGTGAGTGCCAAAAATGTAACGCTAAATTTCATCTCACATGGGGATTCTTCAAATATAGACACTAAAAGTAAGACATTACAAAGCTTTTAACAATTACCACGGTATAATTAAAAAGTCATGTCGCGTGCGCTCATAATACCCCCCGGCTAGCAACTACCGGCAATTAAGTGTTGAAACTCAATTACATCTTTAAAGAAAGCCCGCGAATGAGTTTCAAGCTAACGTTTTTATGAAATGGTTGCAGACCAACGTTTTTTTCACGCGCGATATTTTATTGACGTTGTTACGATGTGTAAAGTGATTTTTCTTAAGGACTTCTTTCTCACTAAACAATTGCTGTGACCGCGATGTTTGTGGGCGTGAACAGAGAATCGCGTCTTTCGACGTGGTAGTCTATTCGCAGTCGCACGTCTTGGTCGCTAAGAACGGTATGCTACCTAAACTCAAACTATACCATAGTTAATTACTTAAATAGCTATTTTTTAGCCCGCTTTTTATAGTTTTCTATTCCATCAGGTTTTTTTTGCGCGCTTAAATAAGCTAGTCTGAAACAATTGGAGCATAAGTATTAACTTAAAGTTTTAAAGAAAAATCTGGCTTTTGTCAGCTTGCCAATAAGTAGATACTAATTATGCAGTTCTAATAATGTACGTGTCTTTAAACTTTTAAAACTATCATGATTTTTAACAATATCTGAACTCAAAACGGGAAACGATATCGGACAACTCAAAAGATTAAAATCAGAAGTGGAAACCGTGGATCGGGAAACACAGCGTCGGACGTCCGCCTAGGTGGATGGATGAAATGGTAAAATTAGCTGGTTCACGGTGGATGCAAGTTGCATCCGATCGAAACAACTGGAAATCATTAAGGGAGGCCTATGTCCAGCAGTGGACGTCCAACGGCTGAGATGATGATGATGATGAATGAATGAACTCCAGCAAAATTATTTCATCTCCGAATCATCCTGTACAAACTACACACTCGTATAAAAATCGGGAAAAGTTAGAAAACTACTCGGCAGGGTCGTCGTACGAATTCAATTTGGAACAGAAATTAGCCGGCGAAGTTCCTCTGTAATCCCGGGACCAGATTACACATTTTTGATTTAGTTTCCCTCGATTTTTCTGGGTTCCATAAAAAGATATACACACGCAAGTCAATGTTTGTAAAATAAAATAAAAATAACTGAATTAATTGAATAAAAATAAATCTCCAAGAAGGTATTTCATGTGTCCCAGCAGTAAGTGTAAATAGGGGTGATTATATAAAATACAATAAAAATACTACCTATATAAAAGACGGTAGCATCAATTTATTTTATCCAATAGATATTTATCTTCTACTATACATCCACTAGCCGACCTGCCCGAGGCTTCGCCTGTTTATGTTTGCTCAACTATGAGCCTTTCCTGGGCTACTGCGACTATTTTAAAAACAAAAGCACCTAAATAGACCGTTTCTGAGTTATGAAATTACAACGAAAAGTGGCTTATAAAAATAGATAAGATTAGTCGTTTTTACGACAACCTTAGGTAATATGGCGTGATAAGTGCTTGAAACAGAACCTTACATTCACGTCGCCAACAATCAAAACATTTCCTCGTAAAATCTACTTAGTACAAATAAGCTTCAACTTTTAATTTGTTTGAAAGAAGAGATATTTGCCCTAAGATAGAATTATTATTCCAAACAAGTTTCTATTATTCTACTTTATTTGAATAACTTAAATAGTTTTACTATCTTTGAATGTCTTAACTCCTTCTGCCTTTTTTTGCGTTGTAATTGAATTTATCAAACCACGATAGTTCTTATAAGTAGGTATACTAATTTATCTAACTGTACTTTTCAATTCCCGCGAGATGACGAACACAATACTATGAAAAATTGCAATGTGCCAACTCGCGGGAATCCATCTTTTGTTTTCCCGCGAGATGACGAACAACCCATGTGAAGTGAAGTCGAAACGTAGAGAGTTTTCCAACTCCACTTTAAATACGCAAGTAGTTTCCCTCATGATGAGTGAGTTTGTATTAACTTTGATTTACCACGAGGCTAGATGCTAATTTGGCCAGCAATATTTTTTTATTTGATAATGTAATTGACGAATATTTGGAAAGTATTATGGGTTTATTATCAGAAATATCTAAAGAAATAAGGCATATACTCGTAGATGTAGTAGGTACAGCTAGCACAAAATGGCCGCCCATCCAGTCTTTACCTGAAAAGAGTTCACATCCTTTCAAGTGCTGAAAAGACCTAAATTACACCGTGTACTTACTTTAATTCTGCCCAGAGTGGTTTAGGTTAGATGGGAAATAGGTTTCCTAGTTTAAAGTTTAAGTTTGCGGTGAAAATATTTGTCGAGCTGAATAATAAAGTTTGGTGATTTTATATTATCTAAAATTATTTCATGTTATAAGTATTACAATTTTAATATTTTTCGAGATATTTCAAGATATTTATAATCTTTAACTAAATTGTTGCTGTGTGAATTCTCCATTTATAATTATTATAAATTTTTGAGTGCTTAGGAGTCCTACATTATAGTCCGAGTTAGCTACTGACCAGAATCACGTTAGTTATTGTACAAACAGTAAATTTATTTACAAGAGCATGATTTGTGTATTTGCCGAGCTGGTTAACGACCTCCCTGTGGGTTTTATTATATTTGCACTCAATTGAATTTATTTATTATTAGACGCGACTTTAAGTCGCACGGTTATAAGGCTTGGTTAACAGACACCACTGAGAGTTAGAACGATGAAAGCAAGAATAAATAATGAAAATAAGTTTATTCAAAATCTTACATAATATTCTACATACATGATACATACAAATAAAATAACATAACAACAACTACCAATTGACAACCTCTATACTCGTAGCACAGGGGGTGATCCGAATTACATTGATATTCAATAACAAGCACTACATGGCAGTCGCGTCGCATAGTTTCTAACATTCAGGTCCGGTCGATTTGATGTCACATTATTGGATGCAGCTCATCAGTTCTCGTTCAGTAAACACATGATTGAATGTGATGAATTATTTCTAGTTCTCTTTGTTTTGAAGCTAATATTTTATTCTAGTTTGGAGCGTTTTGTTGTTTAGTTTGAAATTAATTACGCAAAAGTGGGTCGCGACTTGTGGTCCCACTTATTTGACCCAATGGTGGGACAGTATGTATCTTATTAATGTTAAAGATTATCTTGATATTCAAGTGAGCTTACCACGGGGCCTAGATTTTGCTGCGTGAACATCCAGCAATATTTTTTATTTATTATTTTTACAAAATTTATTTATAAGTTAAATTTTAAGCTTAATTATTTGGCAAACTTCTTTAACGTTTGCTATTTAAATTTCAACCTAGTGCTTAAATACCTTAAACTGAACTTTACCTAAAGCTTAAGAATTTTAGTAAGTACCCTTGAGGATATCTTAATTCTAGTTTAGAATAGAACTTTAGAAACATACATCATCCAGGGTTTTCTCAAGAGATTTGAGCGTATACTAAGAAATTTATAAGATAAATTAGCAAACAAAAACTAGGTCTTGCTAGATTTTAACACAATAGACTTCACTAGAGTCTTAAATCTTTAGCCTTGAGTATAAGTACAAGATCTTGCATATTATGAGTTTTTAAGAATATTCAGAAAGCATTTTTATATTCGAAGTAAATAACAAAAATAAAAAATTGTAATCAGAGCATTTTCATTAAGATAAAATTCTGTTCATTATTATTAAAAGCTTTCAATTACAAGAACTTAATTATTACTTTCTTTATTTTATCTACATGAAATCAACACGGGTTCAAAAAACTTGATACAAATTTTCTTTTCCAAGAAAATCGCTCTTGCGTGATTTGTTTTAGATAAAATCTTTGGAAGATTAAAATGTTAAGATTCGTTTATAAAAATTTTAAATATTAAATACTTATTGAAAAAGAAGTCGATTATTTGTCAACTAGACGTAGTCTCACGACTTTGCTCGTTTTTTGTAATACAATAAAAATATTCATTAAAGTCAAAGCTATATAAAGATAATTGATAATGATAATACGTAGAAAAACGGGGTCACCACAAATTCCAGCGCGTTATCCACCTTCCTTGAAATACGAGTAATACTTTATCCACAAATTATTCTCAATTCTACGAGCCCAAGGTCAAAGCATACATTTTTTGTGAACATTCTAAAATAACAGAAAATCGGTAAAACAAATGAAAAGTCAAAAACAATGACGATAAATTTAATTCGATTTTTTTGGGATGGCTTCCGATTTGGGTTTTTACATTTACCGACGCGGGAAAACTTGAAAGGGTAAAATATATTGAAATACTGAAGTTGCCACGATAGGGACGGACAGACAGTGAAATCGAATCGTTTTTAATACTATGTAGTATTATGCTTATTGCATTTAAGATATTAAATATCATCCAGTAACACAAATCTCGAAATTTTTTTGCTTGATCGTTGCTGTGCCGGTAATATTAAAGGTTCTTTTTGGGATGGTTTCCGATGGGTCTTTATTTATGGCCCACACTGGTGCCTCAGGCAGTTGCTAATTTATTTATTGACCCTGCCCTTAAGGTTTTGTACGTAAATATTGTGTATGTGATTATTTTGGATGTTAGTGAAAACGAGTGACTCCCATCTGCCCCGGTGACCTGGCCCGGTACCGGGGCAGATGAGAAAAAAAAGTTGCATCGGGCCCGGTGATGTGTTCACCGGGCCAGATGACACAAATTAAGTGCCATCGTCCCCGGTACGGTGCGCCTTGTAATTTATGAAATACTAAATACATACATCTACCTATGAAAGGGACTGAACTTAAAATTCAAACTGCTTGGTAAACAATAATCAGTTTTTATTGTGAAATACTATACTTTACCATGGTCCGTAGATTTAAAGATTTATGTCATTTATTTTCTTATAATCCTAAAGATCACATGGACTAGTCAATGAGTACAATACATTAATAAGTAACATTAAATAAAAATATAAAATGGAAACAATGTTGACATAAAAATATGTTTCATTTTTTAGGGTTCCGTTGCCAAATGGCAAAAACAGAACGTCCGTCCGTATGTCACATCCGTTTTTCTCCCAAACTATAAGATCTATAAAGCTGAAATTTGGTAAGTAGATGTATTCCGAACCCCACTAGGATTTTATAAAAAAATAAAAAATAATCAATTACATTTGGGGGTCCCCCATACTTAGAAACCTAAACTTTAAAAATAAAATTTCATCGAACCCATACGTGTGGGGTATCTATGAATAGGTCTTCAAAAATCATATTAAGGTTTAAAACAACATTTATTTCTAAACTAAATAGTTTGGACGAGAGACTCTCCCAAAGACTCGCCCTTGGCCACTTTTTTTAAGCACTTAATTAAGTAACATAAAGAAAACTCACGTTCTTGAGTTAAAAGTGAAGTAACTAACACGACTTTCTTTAATATATAAGATAATAGATTTTGGGGAACAAGAAGCTATACAAAATTAGATCACAACTTATAGGTTCACTTAAACTTTAGACAGCTTCCACATATAGCATTGTACGTAGTTGTATACTTTAAATATAGCTAGTTCAGTTGAAAACAAGGTCCAACAGTAACATTACACAAAGTAGGAAAAATATAATTATCGTTGAAGTACCTGTTGTTAGAAAAAAACAAACTAACATATTATTGTACTAAATTCAGATATGAGCTGGTTGTTCTTTATGTTACTTAATTAAGTGCTTAAAAAAAGTGGCCAAGGGCGAGTCTTTGGGAGAATCTCTCACTTACCAAATTTCAGCTTTATAGATCTTATAGTTTCGGAGAAAAACGGATGTGACATACGGACGGACGTTCTGTTTTTGCCATTTGGCAACGGAACCCTAAAAAATGAAACATATTTTTATGTCAACATTGTTTCCATTTTATATTTTTATTGTATTGTACTCATTGACTAGTCCATGTGATCTTTAGGATTATAAGAAAATAAATGACATAAATCTTTAAATCTACGGACCATGGTAAAGTATAGTATTTCACAATAAAAACTGATTATTGTTTACCAAGCAGTTTGAATTTTAAGTTCAGTCCCTTTCATAGGTAGATGTATGTATTTAGTATTTCATAAATTACAAGGCGCACCGTACCGGGGACGATGGCACTTAATTTGTGTCATCTGGCCCGGTGAACACATCACCGGGCCCGATGCAACTTTTTCTTCTCATCTGCCCCGGTGCCGGGCCAGGTCACCGGGGCAGATGGGAGTCACTCGTGAAAACGCACCATGCAAATATTTTATAACTTATTTTGTAACTACCTACTTATTTTTTTCTGAAGAGTCGCTTAGTTTATAAGTTTTACTTGTTGATTGTTATATCCTACACCTACACCTTTATACTAAAAAACTTTATAAAATGATTTTTAAATAATAAAATGGCAAAAGGTATAAACGAGTAGCAAAAACGACGATTATTTAAAATACAGAATTACTTTAAAGCAGAAACTGCAATTTTCATCTCACACCGTAATACTTACGTAATTAAAAATTAACAGTACGCCCGTAGAGTTCCGCGCCTATGTTTATTCGTGTAATTTGCGTAATGACATGTCAGCAAGCGCCTTAAATCTTGTTTGTGCTGTATTTATCCGGTTGAAACCGGTTGAATTGTTACTACCATTTAGTTCGCTAATTTACGAATTTTACTCGGCTTAAGTTTACCCTATATCGCTCATTAGGAAGAAAAAACCTGGTTTAAAACGAAACAAAATATATTGTATGTTCGATTGTAGGTTTTTTTTTGAACATGCTTTCCACCCGCGTTTTTGCTTGCTTCATAACATAACTTTTCTGTTGAATGCCCTATATTAATAAAAGGTTTATCCATCCATCCATCCATCCTCACAAACTTTCACGTTTGTAATATTACGGAAGTTAGAAATCAAGATTTCTAACTAATAATTCAGAATTAAAACTGTGTTTTTTTATTTAAAGCGATATTGTTTACGTAATAATTTAAACGAAGAAACGAGAAATTTTGTTTAAAAATGTTTTTATTTACTTTAGAATAATATTAGTTTTCCATTTAATAGTCCGTTGTACTTTTTCACTCGTGTGTACCTCGGTATACAGTATTGTGAAAACAGAAGCTGAATTCTACAAAATACGTGGTATTTTGACTTAATTTTTTTTAAAAGACTTGACCAGTCCCATATAATAGTAATATGCCATAAACATAAAAAAATCTTAAAAGGGTGATTAATAATATACAGCTTCAAAGAGGGACTGGCAAGTAACCTGGCCCTCTGTAATACAAATACAGCAGAGCAACCATACATAAATTACAAACAAATATTATACCCAGTTAGTAATAGCTAGCATAAATAATAGCAATAATTTCCACTGTGGCACCCGGGTCACAGCGGCTTTGTTAACCAGCTAATGCGGATGCACGGATGTAAACAATACCCGGTAGTACAACCGGGTATTTCACTGGAGATTCTGGGTCTTAAATCGTAGCTATTGGAAATTGAAAAGTATATTTAAACTGATCTAAAACAAGATGTTTGACTATAGGCCCTTTTATAAACTAAGCATCGCCAAGAGAGCTATGTATACATAACCCCTATTTACGTCCCCACTGCTGGGACACACGCCCTTCTTTATTGAATATAGGTGAATAATGTAATGAAATGACTTTTATATCTTCAAAGTTCTCAGAACTATCAGTTTTCTCACGATGTTTGTGTTAACAGTTAAAGCACGTGTTTAAAGCGCATACCAGCACAACACGCAGCCAACACGGCTCCGGTGATGATGATTTTTTATTATTAAATCATGTAAATAGATCATCTACAGTTTTCATTTTAAATTCACAGAACCCATTACAAAATCATCAGATTTACTGAACTTCAATATATTTTTATAACAGATACTTTTAAAGGAAGAGTTATTTCCCGAAATCTAGCCAGCTAGATATAGCCGACAGAGCCGGATGTCCGGCCGCCATCTTGCAACCGGATGTATCCTGATATAGCGACGATACCCGGGCGGGTCTATAATTATTGTTAGATAGTTGGTACTCTCATGTTATGAGTTAACAGTTTAATTACTCGAACATTTTTTTATAATCATCTTTTCGTAAAAAAGTACTAAACTAAACTACATCAGAAATAGCACATAAATACGTATCTTTCGAAAAAAGCCACAATTGGAAACTAGATTTCTTTATTATTATTGACAAGGGTTAATATTGAGTAATTAAATATAAAATTAATTATAAAGGTTTTCAGTTGATATTTTACCAAACATCACAATATTCAATTTCTAATCTCCGCCATAAATCCATTAACAAAATGACCAAGTATTTAAATTTAACCCTCGCGAGGCCATCCGGGTCAAACCGGCCAGTCACGGGTAAATCAATCCTGAAAAATTATCCTTTAGATAATAGAGTGTGAAGTGAATAAGCAACATCGGGCACGCGTGAAAAATTACCCGGCTTTGTCCGTGCTTTCAATGGACCTTTTTGGTTTTACGAGCGAATTTTAGAGACTTGAATGACGGAATGTGTGGGGTTCCGTGATACGCGACGGTGCGGTAGGGTTGTCACGTAACTAAATTTTTTATACATAGTATTTTTATATAAGCTGTGTTGGGTAAGTGTGGGCACACTCGACTTTAATTCCAAAGGTCGTGAGTTCAAACCCGGCCACGTACCTCTGAGTTTTCTTTGGTATCATAGGGCACCACATGGTATCATAGGAAAAGAAAAAAATCAGAGACAGAGAGAGAGTGACGCGTCCATGAAAATTATTTTAAGTTTAACTATGGTAATACAAGTTTTGACTTTGAATAAGTATTTCAGAACTACATATAATAGTTAATATAAGGAATATTTTTGTGGACATCCCTAGCCCCTGGTCATTCGATTCACGACAGGGATTGTTTATGTGGCCCTCCGTGAATAGACTTGCGAGGTGACATTACTATTTTATTAGCGCCATCTTTTGTCCGGATAATTCTGTCGCTGTTTCTTTTATTTACAGCAATCCGATTTCGGGTGGGTGTTAAAGGGTTAATAGCTTGTTTACGCGGTCGAAGACAAGTTTTTAACGGTTAAGTATTTTATTTTTATATCAATTATGTTGTATAGATACTTAGCAAGCCTCAGAGTAAACACTACTATTAAGTTATTTATTCAGGACTAGGTACCAACTTATCATACACTTTAATTAGGTACGTTATACCTCTATTATTACAAGCTATAATGTGAAAACGTCTTGATTTTATACTGTACTAGATCAACATAATAACATATTATTTTTACTTAATTTAATGCTCTTTTACGTAAAATCTTAATAAGAAACAAACTGTCGCCTGTAAACACAAAAATAAAAACAGCCTAACCTCAAAATTACATCTCACAATCCTCATCCTTTATCCAAATATCTGCGCGAAACATCAAATCAAGCTCGGTCTAAGGATGGCAATCCTTTAGAGAACAGGCCCCAGAATTTGCATATGACTTGAAGGGAAACCGCATCAAGGATTTTGGAGTCTGGGTTTCTCTGATTAAAATTAAGTAGGGTTTTTAATAGGGTTATTTAGGGGTATCTGTGTAGTTTGTTTATCGTAAGAATTAATGGTTGGTTTCATGAATGTGTTAATTAAAATATCGAAATAAAAATAAATGCAAAAGTCAAAATTAATTTATATAATGGCATACATAATTATGTGGTCTTATGGTGCCCTCAATCGTCTATTATCTCTTTAGGCCTGTTACAATTATGAATAAGCATAAACATAGCATAGACACTTCTATTTAGGTTTTTACTGTAAGTCTTCTTATTATAAGAAGACCCTGTGAGATAAATTTGGCTTTAATTCACCACTCAGCCCAAGTATGGGTTGGAGAATATTACATATCCTTCTTACTTTTCAAAGTTCTCAGGACATGCCGTTTTTCACATGTTGTTAGCCATCACCGTTATATCACGTGTTTTTAAAGCGCAAATTATATTTTAAAGAGAAAGATCCAAAGTTGCGGGGCGGGGTTGGAACCCACGATATTCGGAATTAAAGACGAGTGTGTTACTACCTAGGCATAACTGCTGTAGGAAGAAAAACATGCATTAACCCTACACAGCTCTTAGATCGCACGCTATATGAAATTCAGAGTTTAGATTCGCTCCCTAAAAGAATGTCTATGAAGAAATCCCACATGTTCCCAATCTGCCGCCTAATATAGGATTATTGGCAGCAGCCGATACACACCACGTCCCAATATTATCGTAGGCGCCGGAATTTGGCCACATTCACACGCAAATGAGGTATCGCTCATACTGTTGTTCGATACATTGATTATGCATGGCTTGCTTCTTGTGATAGCGGAGATAAACTTATCTACGGGTGTTAGTTTTTGAAGGTCATGTGTTTAAGGTTTCAAAACAGACGATAGTATGACATCTACTACAATGGCATAGAAGAATTATTAGTGGATAAATAAAATTGTTCGTCATAAAACCTATTTAAAATAAGAATAATTTAGATGATTTTGTTTATTATATTGTATTAACCTACTTTTCTGTTGCAACTACATATCTACGAGTATTTTTATATTTAAAAGAAAGTCGCGTTAGCTATTTATAACTCGAGAACGGCTGAATAGATTTGATCAAAAATTTGTGGGGGGGTAGCTTAGAACCAGAAAAATCACATAGCCTACTCTTGGAGTGGAAAAGTCTTATATAACGCGGGCGAAGCCAAGTTAGTGTATTGTCAAGTATTAATTTGAATTAAATGTTGTTTCCATGACGTGACAACGAATTCACTAACCATTTATTTTAAGGATTCTTAAGTAAGTAATATAATAATAGTAAGCTAATATTAAATTATGTATCTAATATCTAATACAGCGGTTGTTTGTGCAAACCGCATCGATATTGGCGCAATAAACTTGAGATACGAGCAAATATTATTGAGCCAACGCGATCGCACAAATTTAGATTAAACGATACGATGTCGGACCGATATGTATAATCGTTGTGATAAACAGTAAAACTAAAGTTTAAACGCTTAGTTATTTGTATGGTGCTAAACGCTTACTAACTCATTTCGTAATCAATATTCTCAATAATCAATCTAGATATAAACATTTTGCTGAGTCATAAAATTACTAGATTTTAGTTTAATTACCTAATTAATAGTTCTTAATAAATGTCATCTGTAAAACTCGTAAACTTTATTAATAAGTAGTTCATAGGGTATCAATTATTTTAAATCTGCGTTTGTCATATTCCCCTCCTTTTCTAATGGGTTTCATCCTACTACTATTTTTTTCCTTTGAAAAATTAAAAACCCTGGTCCATTACCTTAACTTTTGTAAAAGTTTTATTTATAACAAAAAATAAATGATAGGATGACGATGACTAACGAGATTTTTATAAAACAAATAAAATACACTCGTTAAATGTTACTACCAAATGTTATTATTATTATAATATTATAATGGCTTGGTCTAATAATCCCCTTAGAGATTCCCCTTCGCAGGGGATAATTCAACTTTTTGTCTAAAAATCCCCTTGCAGTTGGATTTAGATGAGGCAGGGGATTATTAGACTAAAAGTCTAGAACTCCCCTTAACTATATAATTTATGTGGGTGGAAGGGGGTTATTTTAATGTCTCGAAATTTATGTAAATATCGTATCGTGAACTATAAAATCACCAGGATACAGGGTGGAGGTACACAGGTACGCAATATCGCCGCCTGTACTAGCTCACCTAGCCGATATGGATTTCATAAATTTACTTCTGTTATTTTAATATTACTTCCAAGTAAATGGTTCAATTCAAGCTGTTGCATGGAAACTTGGGTATGATAGTTTTTCAATGATATCTTCTGAAACAAGAATATATAGAGTTATAAAATGTTTAAGTGTATGCTATATGCACTCGTGCAATTTGCGTAAAATTGAAGCGGGCGGAAACCGAACCCGCAACCTCTGGCACCTAACATATACCGTGAACCACCACTTTTTTTCCTAATAACCTGATCACGTTTGTTTTCCATCATAATTATAATCTAATAAAGTGTGATATAGTGTGGATTTAAAACGCATTTCTCTGATGTCGAGGAACGAAAAAATACAACAAAGCTTTGATCCCTGCATATTTAAACAAGCCGTTTGCCCAATGAATCAATCAAAATAGCAATATCAATCAAGTATCAATCAATCAAGAGGCCCATAATAAAGTCTCTGGTACCGCTCCGAACCCCAATTTGACTTAATCATAATTAAAAATTTACGTCACTGTCCTATAACGAAAACTGTAAAAGATTGGTTTTAAAATTTATGGTTGACTTTCAATTCTTCGCTTCATTTTACAGTCACAAGCAAAATTATTACGAAATTAATATTTAGCATTTGGATAAAAGTCAATAATATCAATGTTAAAGTCACGATGTTCATTTATTATTGTACAGTTGTTATTGTATTCACAATAAAAAAATATATTTACCAAGTCAGCCGTAACACTGTAAATTTATTAAAACCACCTTAATATTTATGCTACCTGCTATCTTTATATTTTTATTTTCATGTCTTTATTTAAAAGTTTATTTACATAAACATGTTATGTTCCGAGTTATATAATTATGTTTTTCTATGACATTTAGAGCAAAGCTGGAGACATTTATAAATGGCCCCAGGAATCTTTATTAACATTACACAAATTTCCGTTACTTTGAAATTCTCTTAGCTTACCGAGTCAAAGTAAGTTGAACATATTTATGTTTTGTAGATGAATTATTAATTACATTACGAACTTTCCTCTTAAAACATTTACGCATCAAAGTTTAAGAAATAAATACATTTGTTTAATAATTTGACGCAGACACACATTTAAATCTGATAAGCATGCGTATCTGTTTTTGTTTTTATACAGACTTAAATAAACATATTTTCTAGAATCTTTCTTTTCTTATCTTTCCAAACACAACAAAAAAATACTTTCTTATGTTATTTTTATGGGAAAATCGTGCTGTAAGTGGTTGTTAAAATTATGGAAACGAAAATAACCACTTTTGTCGATGAAGGTACCGAGCCATTTTCTGATTTCAATTAAAATTTCAATATATGGTAATGAATCATGAAATATCGTAAAACCTGAACGTCCATATTAATACAACTGAAAATCTTTTAAAGTCCGTTATAAATCTCCGCTGAATAAGATGCTAGTAAATAAAGCTTTGGGTAGTTGATAATTTTGGTTTATTTTCCACGTTTAAAACGTTTTGTTATAGTTGAAATTACTTAATAAGGATAATGGAAATAAATTTATTTAAAAACCTAGGTACGTATAGCACAAAGTACAATTTAATACCTACTATCACATGAATAAAATATGGAACTAAGGATGATTTTCCAAGAGTACATTTTATATATACCAAAGATCTAGTAAAAAACAATCTAAAGCGTCTATTCAAAATTTGTTTTGAACTTTCAAAAGGAATTAAGAATCCTAAATAGAAAAAGCTACTCTGAAACTGAGTCGAATATAAATTAAGGTTTTTTCGGATATAGTCAAAATGTAATTTTTAGGGTTTCTCAATATACCCTCATTTCATCAAATATCCACAGACAATTTAGCGTCACGTGGGTACGATTCAACCCCGATGGGGTTAATAACCCTTTAACTCACGGCAGCTGCTAATATTGGAGGAATCTCACCGCATTGAGGGTTAAATGGCTTGAATTATTTAGAATTCTATTAACTTGGAAATAAGGTATATTTTGGAGTTTCCACAAATTAAATTTATTTTTAAATACTGATTGACAGATAGCCGATGGTTCGTTACGAGCTTAATGTGAGACTCACGTGAGACTTGCTTTTTCCCTCGGTTTTGTGCGCTGATGTTATGTTATGATGAAAAATATGAAAGTTTGCTTTGAGCCGTGTGTGAGGTGGTGGCATTCTAAAAACAGTAGGTATCACATCATGTAAACCCTTAAGTGTCCTCAAATTGACGGTAGACGCACATCAGAGTCACAAATTGAAGTGTAATAAAAGTGAAATCTCCAGACAGTTTAAAGTTTCATTTCATTACAAAATTTTAAGGCGTACCAATTATAATTAATGCGAACCATGAGATCGATGTTCTTAAAGTAATGGCTGTGTAAACGGGGTTATTAAAAAAATCAACGTTATTTTAAGCGTCTGGATTTTGGTTAAATCCTAATTTGGTAAGGCATTTCAGCATCGTGTTTATGTGAATAAGACACTTTGACTCAACTAGATTAACCTTGTTATTTAACACACCTCATCGTTTTGTCCCGTAAAGAATTTTTTTTAGCATATCCTAATTATTTAGCCTAGCCCTCTCACAGTGCCGAAATATCGGGAAACTCAAAAACATTTAAATTAAATCATGGTATGTATGTTTCATGTTCTAATAGGTATATCCTTCTCTGTCTCAATCCTCTTTTAGGAACAGCCTATTAATAAGGCCAGTGAAGCAGTTCTGAATCGAAACAAAAATAATATAAAACAACCGTTCGGAACAGTAGACCGTAAAATCAAATACGCACATTGCCGTGAGCTGTGCCAGTAAATAACGCCAGCGAGCGCCTAAAATTAGGTTAATGTTGTAGCCCATTAATTCAGGGGTACTTCACGACTCCACTAGGGACATAAGTTACAGAACAAGGAGTCGAGAAATTACTGGACAATGCTACGAGATTTAAAATTCAAGCGAAAAAGTAATTCAAGCCATTTATGTAGTTCCTAAATTGTTCAATAAGTACTACACCGATTCACTGCTTTCACTGGATATAACTGCCTCCCTTGAAAATGGCATTTCGGTCGGATGCAGCTTGCATCGACCGTAAACCAGTATTTTATAACAGACTAGCTTTCTGCCCTGCGGCTTCGCCCGCGTTTTACACTGCCCGCAATTTTCTTTGCTATAGAGCCCGAGACCTTCTCAACCTATCACACATTAATTTTATTTGATTATAGAACAACTTAATAGTGCATGCGTAATGCGTGGCGATAGCTAACATACGATTTAAACAATCACTATCAGCGCCCATGACGCAAGGCCTAGTTTTCACCCCGTGGCGTTGACGAGCTACGCCGCTGAATATGTGGATTGTATTTGTTAATATATTAGGTAAAACGAAGATATATGCCGCATCTGTTTCAAAATTTCTCAGCTCACCACAAAGAACACTGAAATGCACTAAAAGCATAGCACATGAATTCCTTGAATTATTTATACGGAGCATAGTTATCCGTTCAAGTTTCATGCACTTTGCAAGAAGGTACAAAAGTTCCTAATAAAAAGAATGGCTTAATTAGTTGAACTTAAATTACAAAGTTTAGTTTTGAAGTTAAAAGGTTGATTTTACGCTGGATAATGGTTGTTCTTGGTGTGTTTTTTATTACTTATGGCTGTGAAAAGGATTTTATGTTTCGTGGCGGTTGCAAAGCAGAGTGCAGTGCACTGTCGTGTTCAAAGTTTTTGTTTATTGTTCAAGAAATTTGGTTTATAAAGTTGCCGAAGTTTTTGCCTTTCGCGAACTTTGTCTGTAATTAAGAGTAAGTTATTCATAAATTCAAAAGTGCATCGTAATTCTCTTCGTAAGACACTGCAAATGAGTATAACTACTCATTATTAGACGACCGACGTCTGTTGCGCAGCGGGTAAAAGTTTGCATTCGACGCAAGAAATGCGAATTCAAATTTTACGGAACTCGTCATGTGTCAGTTCAAATCCGATAAAAAATGAAAAACCATTTGGCTGGAATAGATTAGAATTAGATTAGAATATTATTAGAGTTGTGTTGGCTAAGTGGGAGCACACTCGACTTTCATTCTGATGATTTAAAAGTAGTAGTAGCCCAGGGAAGGTTTAAAAGGTGAGAAAACATGAGAATAAACCGGGCGGAGCCGCGAGCGGGTCAGCAAGTCTTTTATAAAATGTTCTTCCCTTACAAAACATTTCAAAATCCACTTAGAGAGGAATAGAAATCTATTTTGTGAAATATCGTTCACTCCATATTGAAATGGCTTTAAACAGCTTCGTTTCCTTCTACGAAACCTTAAGCCCAGGTCTCAGTGTGGATAACTTGACTAGTAACGCAACCGCTGAATAAAATCTATTCCATAGCTTTGAATTTATTCAATAGCCTTTTAAAATGACTGTGAATTCATTATATTGTAAAAGAAACATCTACCTATATCAGAAACCTTATTACAAAATATCAGATGCATTATCACCGTTATTTTAAATTCCCACTGCTGGGACACAGGGACTCTTGACTAGAGAGATAAGGCGTTCATTCACCACGCGAGCCAAGTGCGGGTTAGTGAACACCACACCACAGGCCGTTTAAAGTGCTTATATAGGTATGAGTATTTTTATAAACCAGTCCCACAAAACGTTTGATGATTCATTTATATCGAATTATTTAAACATAAAAACTTGCCATAATTAATTAAATAGGTCGATAATCAGTACCCATTTAACACAGAATAAAATCAAAAACCAATCTCATTAATTCATTGAAGCGTTCACTCGAAACTCACAAAACTCAAATAGGTATCATAACGTTCTCTTTTACAATCGTTACAGTATTAATGGTCGATAAATCAAAGGTAAAGGCGCTTCCTCACTGGGTGGAGGTTGGAGATATTGAAATTAATTTCCAAAGGCCTTATCTGATCAGGACTGAGGAATAACTTAAGGCGTTGCATTACGCTATCTGTCGTTCCAGGTGCTCCGTTGCACAAATCTAAATTAGGTTATTCTTAAAGTTTTATTTAACTTTATAGGTTTATGCTACTGGCCTAAGAATAGTTTCATACCATCTGCCTGTGGGAATAGTTGAGAACTGACTAAATAATAAGGCGTAGGACGTCATATGAGGACATTAGCGTACCAACTGGTACGCAGAATGTTTGGTGATTATACCAATACAGTTTAAAATGTTTTTTTAAGTGTAAACATGTATTTACATTAATGATTTTAATAAATGAATTATTTATTAATTAGGCATAAGTGTTGTCGCATTGAAAAAGCGACAGGGTATAATTTATACATATAATATATAAAACTAAACCCCTAATACCTGATCGATGTTATTGGGGAAACACGTGACCGGAAGTAAAGGTTACGGATATGATTAAAAATCAAAAATTCTAATTATACATTTCAAAAGTTATGACAAGATAAAAAAAATTATCTTAATTTTAGCTTGATCAGTTCACTACAGTTTGATAGCATGCATTATGAATGCAGCCTAACTTGCCGTACAACTTGCCACAACCATCAATTCTCGAACCAAAATATCAAATCAGAGACCGACAAAATTAGAAGTGACAGGTCAAACACATTTATATTTAACGACCAATTTATGCGGCCGGTGGCGAATTTTGATCAATTGAATTTTAATATCAATTCGTATTTTAGGAGTAACATCGAAGAACCTGAGGGAAATTAAATTATTTAGTGGATAGAATTACCATCAATCTATCTTTGACCGTATGGTTACCTATGAATAATAATATGTATATCAATAAAGCTTTTCCACGTGGCTTCGCTCACGTCAAATACAAAAGGCAAAAAGTAGCCACAGTCACTCAAAAAATAACGCCAATTCGACGCTACATTTTGTCAAGAGGGACAAACAAACAGGCACGTTGTGTCGATCGGCACTATCATGAGTATAGTATTGAGAATGATTTAGGTCATAAATTATTTATAATATTCATAAGATAAATATAACTTAAGAAAGCGGGCGAAGCCGCAGATGGGTCAGTTAGTAAGAAATTCAGGCTGTTGATTTTGTTTAGTCTATACAAATTGATTGATTAGTTGAAATGTGAAATCAAACTATAAATAAAATTGTTGTTTGTTTGTTTCAACGCGATAATCTCTGAAACCGCTCGTTCAATTCGTAAAATTATTTCAGTGTGGAATAGTAAATTTATCGAGCAAGGCTATAGGCTATAATAATAAATAAATAAATTCGACCTAGCTCAAACTCAATCCAATGGTACCCGCGTCATATTTCAGTTTCCAATTCCCGCTAGCCATTCCGCCGGACCCGTTCTAATCTTTGTCTTCATTGGAAAATCAGACGAACAATTATTTGCCTTGTAAACATGATTAACGAGCCATTCTATTGGATAATTCTGAATTGTGCGGTTTTCACCTCTATTCAGATGATTTGTTGATAGGTGGTTGTTGAACAAGGTGAGATAATAGGTGGGACAAATAATAGGCAGGCGAAGGTTGCGGGTTCGTTTCCCGCCTTAGGACAATAAACTGTATGATCTGCAATATTATGCTGTTTGTATTATTTTATAATTATACGTTTTATAGTTACAAATATAAATCATTTATTTTTCTTATTTAAAAAGTATTGTTTGATTTGTTTGATGTAGTTAATTTATGTAATTATAATTTAAGTTTACTTAAAGTAAGTTTAGTTAATTTTAATTAACTAATTATAATTACATCAAACCTATCAAACAATACTTTTTAAGTAATTAATTATAATTTAAGTTTAATTAAATTATAATTACATAAACTAACTACATCAAAAATTGTTTGTAAAACTACTTTAATAAGGTATTTGTAATTGAATATGTGATATTAAGAAAGCCTTATCTATACTAGATGACTTAATACGCATAAGCTCAACCTCTCCGCGACTATCCAACATGGCTTCGAGTCTACACTTTACATACAGTACCTAGTAACTGTACTTGTACCTACATTACAATATGCATACGTTATCTCCCTTTAATGACGTGGCCATCGCTTCAGGCGCCGTGAAAAATCATTACACGACACAAAGCGTGCCCTGAAAGGCTTTTGAAACGCGTTCTTTTTGGAGGATTTTATATTTTCTCATTTCGTGTAAGCTTTTGAAAGTCTGAACAAAGATTAAAATCTTGATAATTTAATGGATTCTCAGTGGCTAATATACGCTAATGTACTTTCGTCTCTTGGATCAATTAACTAAGCATTGCCAAAAGCCACACATTTACTTTTCTACTGCTGAGTCACAAGGGCTTCCCCCTTAACGAGATAGATTAGGCCTCAAATCACCACGCTGGCCATGACGGGTTGGTGTCATAATATGACTTGTGGAGTTTGAAGGACATATTATGTCCTTCAAACTCCACAAGTGTTCAGAGCATGCCTCACGTGGTTTGCCTTCACCATTAAAGCACACACGTTATGTACTAAAGTTCACATACACTTTTCATAAGGCAAATTCATTGGTGAAATGCTATTTTTTATCGTTGGTACAACTAAATAAAATATGTTTTACTGAACTGTTAACTACAAAAAATAAAACTTCACATAATAACGATACACAATAATTAACATTAGAATGAAAATTGCTAAAACTAGAGACCCGTGTTTCCCCAATTATGGGGTGAAAACAATACAGCATACTGGCAATACGCTTTATAAAGCTCTCTCGTTCACACTTAAAGGCCATTAACGTAAATTTACGCGCACCTAGTTTAATTTACCGAAAACTCGAAAGCATTGCGGATGTTGATGAGTACCCAATTAGTATTTCCGGGATCGTGAAAGACAGCGATGCTTTTAAAATATTTAAAACCTTAATAGATTCAAATTATTACCACTTAGGTAGAACAATATTAATGAAATTTTAATTTATTTTGCGTATACAACTTCTTGTTTTATTTAATAAATTAATTGTTCTGTTAGTTTTACTAGTCTTGAAAATAAATCAATTGGACAAGAAATACGCCCATTGGTTCCAGCCTAAGAATAGTACCTACCACCGTCGTTATATTTGTATAAGCATTTATCCGCTAACAAATTAATTATTTAATGATTAAAATAAACTTCCTATCAATCAATGTTCTGGATCAATGGATACTAGATTATTAAGCATGGTGAAAACCCTTCAAAGTTATCAGAACATGCCGGTTTCCTTAAGAAACCGCATCATCAGTGTGAGCGAAATCCACATCTAAAACACTTAACCCTTCACAGCAATCATAACAAAACAAAATGGCCGCTCTAAGCCCCCGTCATAAATCCGCAGGCGTCGTTACCGCGTCCTCGACCAATTTATGCTCGGACTCGCTCGGAGATGTATCGCATCCGATCTCGCTACGGACGTGTTCATTTGCCCGGGAGATTTACAACGGTACGGCGGAAGTCAAGATAATCACTTTGCAGGTAAGTGGTTTTGGTGAAAGTGGGTGTGGATATGGGTTAAGACAGCGCTTATGGTGAGAATCTTAGTACACATTCACCCGGCCACGGCGGGCGGTTAAGCTCGGTTAGTGGTTGGGTTTGGTTGAAAGTGGGTAATAGGGGCGTTGGCGGCTAAAATCGGGGGATTCTAGCCGTCGATAACAGAACGCCCCGAGGTGGTGTTCCTTCGAGCAACAGAGAAGGTGCGATAGAGATCTCCAGCTCTAGTCGCACCCGAGGAGGGTCCTGCATTGAATTGCTGGCCGACGTCGTCGGGACCGCGGAAGAGTTCTTACGCGTACCCGTAGCCCCGACACAAAGGCGTGAGAAGGAACACACGTGGCTGGTTTTTAGTCGGTTGGAGTCCGACATCACTACCCGTTTGCCCCCGCTGCGGGTGGTATCCGTTCCGGATTTTCCCCACGTTAAAAAAAAAATGGTTGAAAGTGCGTGTGGATATGGGTTAAGACAGCGCTTATGGTGAGAATCTTAGTACACATTCACCCGGCCACGGCGGGCGGTTAAGCTCGGTTAGTGGTTGGGTTTGGTTGAAAGTGGGTGTGGATATGGGTTAAGACACCACTTATGGTGAGAATCTTAGTACACATTCACCCGTCCACGGCGGTTGAGCTCGGTTAGTGGTTCTATTTGGTTGAAAGTGGGTGTCGATGTGGGTTAAGACAGCGCTTAAGGTGAGTATCTTAGTACACATTCACCCGGCTACGGCGGTGGAGCTCGGTTAGTGGTTGGGTTTGGTTGAAAGTTGGTATGGATGTGGGTTAAGACGTTACTTGCGCTTATGGTGAGAATCTTGGTAAGACATTCGCATCACATTCATCGCCGAGCCTTGGTGGTTTACTTCGCATAGCTAAGCCGTCGGTCACCTCACCGTGGTACAGACAAGTGCGTGTGTTATGAGCGCTAAGAGTGTTAATTTTATTTATCATAAACACTAACTCGGCGCTTCTTTTTCTTTCTTTTCTTTTTCACGTATAGAAGAATACCTAATGGTACAGATATCTCTGAGAAACTTGAAGGCTGTGTATAACGGACATTATTCGACTAAGAATACCATATTGATGATCACCAATTAAATGATTTTCCAAACCATAAAAAATCACTTTAACTTATCTATAGTAAAGTTTGTAATTGATCAAAATACGAATAAATTTGATAAAATTAAGTTTTAAACTGTTTATAACTCAGTAGTTTTGAGATAAGTTTACGAATTGAAGCCAAGATTTGATAAATCTCTTTGAAATCATAATCTAATTACGAAGTCTATATCACTTCAAGTTTAATGACATCTCGAAACATAAATTTAAATTTGGAAAATAGCATATCGGTATAAAGTTCTTTAAATTACAACCTAAGGGGCTTTGAGATTCAAAACCTACGCCAAGATTTGAAAATGCTCTGAAATCCTACGATTTGCCCTTAAACATTTCTTACTGAATAGTCAGTATGCAAATAAGTTGGTTAATTCAGTGCGGAAAGTTTTCACGACGGTTCACCAATTAAGAATATCTACGGTTCATTTCACTTTTAAATTACTCCTTATAGATATAAAAATATATAAATGTAAGGATATTTTAAAAATAGTAAGACTTTGGCTTAGGATTAGTACCACCCTTTATCTTCATTAAAGCGTGATTAAACCGTCTGAGGGTAACCTATATAACCTCTTCTACTTTATCTGTGTGTCTGAAACAAATGCATTTCATTTATTTATTTTTATTTATATGCCAGAAGACGGGCAGTTATGTCGTTTTGTGTGTACATTGAAATACATACATACACAACAGTGTATGTGTGAAGTCCAAACAGACTAACAAAATTATTGAGGAAGTTGCATACAAAATATGTGAGGAGGAATTTTTGTATATGCTAAAAGTTAAAGGATGATAATAATGAAATAAGACATGAATAAATTATTTTTCAGGTATTTTGATATTATTCATAATAATGATATTAATAATAATTATGATATATAGTATAGTTAGACAACCTCTTTGGCACGGCGGGCGAAGGTCCAACTCTATCAGAAGGTGGTGGGCTCGATTTCTACCCCGGAAAAATGTTTTTACGATCTTCAAATATTTGTTCCAGTTGTTATGGCTGTTTTCTTGTTTATAATATGTTACTGTGTAAATTATCCGGCAATATGCTGGATATTTGTAGAAGAAGGATTATTTACTATATTCCGCGAACCTTATAATGATGCCTTTTCAATTTAAAAAGAAAAAGATTGGAACATGATTCCTAAGAAAAGCTTCAGCTATTTATGTCTCGTGAAAGGAAATCGAATAATTGACTTCTTTTATTGCTTTCAGTTCCTGTTTCTCGGTAAAATTTCTTAGATGTTTTTTTACCCGACAACGCCAGGTGGGTTATGTTTTCCATATGTATTCATTATTACAGCCTATATTAGGTACGTTGTTTTGTGTGTACTTTCAGTTATATACGTGCGTGTCTATTTCAATGTGAAGTTCAAATTAAACTATTGAAGTACACTTAGTTGCATAAAAAATATGTGAGAAAGATTTTTGTTATGTGTTCTAAGTGATAGATTGATAATAATGAAATAAGACAATAATCATTTATTAATCAGGTATTATCATAATAAAATATAGTAAGACCACGTCTTTGGCGCAACGTGGTGGTCCAACTGCACCAAAAGGTTGTGGGTTCGATTCTCGCCTCGGGACAAAAACAAAAGTTTGTTCAGAAAACTTTGATGGACAACCAACTCACACCTCGGTCAACATTTAATTCTCCTCGAACAAATAAAAAAGTTTTTCCATAAAATTTAATATCCCAAGCAATAACCCTATTCCAATAACATCAGGAATCGGAACCAGAAACCAATTTCAATATTAAAACGAAAGCACCTGCGTATTTACTGATTGAGCATTTTAATTAAGTTGATTGCTGTGGTAACTTGTACCTTGTTGGGTAGTTCTTGGCTGCCTTGTATCTCGAGTGGTTCTAAGAAGATTTGAAGGGAAGTTAGAGAGATTTGTTTTGAGTTTGGGCTTATGATTGGGTAACAATTATGTCGTAATTTGTGTAGTCTGGGTATTTGTCAATGTTTATTTCATCATCCTAACAAGTCATATTATAAAATAAAACTTTAGATTCACTTTCTATAGAACTTGTTAACAATTTTATACTTAAATGTTTTTACAAATATTTTTATTAATTTTCTATTTTGAAAATGTATGTTTGTGGTTTTTAAAAGAGCACGTGCTTTTACGGTGAAGGCAAACATCCTGGATAATCTGTGTCCCAGCAGTGGGGTACGAAACTAGGGTTATCATAATAGTTAATACATAATATTCTTTACATTATAACTTGTACTACGAACGAGACTGTAGAGTGGGGTCATTTATTCTGTTTGCCATTAAAAAAATATTTTTGAAATGTCAAATCGAGAAAAAAATAAAACCTAATTTAGCAGAAAACATTATATAATTATTTAAGACTGTTTATTTACATAGACGATAAACGATTTATTAAAGTACGTTTTTTGTCGTTTATGGAAATAAATAGCTCAGTACAAATCTATTCAATAATAACGCTATTGTTTTTTCAGTTTTCAGTTCAGAGCCCCGATCTGTGTTTATTTATCAGCGCAAATAATCAACAATAAAGAATTTGTAGTTGGTTGCCTTAAAATACAAAGACTATTCGTTCAAAAGCAGTCTAAGTGCTGTTCGATCGCAAAAAAACCAAACCGTTAAAATCCTTCTAAAAAAATACTACTGACTCAGCTCAAGAAGCAACGTAAACATTTCAACGTGTTTTCCCACTTAGTGCGCAATAAACAGCAGCAAACAGACACACAATGCAATTTTAATCTATTTATACGACAGTTGGAAGTTAAAAGGTTGGGAACCGTTCGCGTGTGAAGGAAACATTTTTCTTGTGCCAGGTGCACCGGATTAGTTCGATACCCTTCGGACTGGGATGCTCAAACTTTTCTGTTATTTGGATTATTTAGTTTTTTAATTGTAAAAAACTAAATAATCCAATTTTTTCAGCAAAGTCCCTAAATATGTAAGCGCTTTAGTTTATGTGCCTGTAATGGTGTTAAGATAATTAATAATAAATACATAATAAAGTTCGAGTTCGAATGAAACTAACACTAGACACTCTGACTAAGTAAATTAAAAAGGTCTACGTCTTCTAAAAGCGTAAACTATGATCCTAATAGTTCAGTAATAAATCACAATTTAGTCGTAAATGGGAAAAGTTTGAGAAGAGCTGTGCAGTTTCGGTGTAAAAAAAAAAAAAAAAAAAAAAAAAAAAAGACGTTTATTTTGACAAAAACACACTATAAGTACAAACACACGGACAATCAAATAAAATAAAAAAAAACACAGAAATACTTATAAATAAAAAAAAAACAAACAAAGGTACAAAAATGAAAGAAAACAAAAAAAAAAAAAAAGAATAGCTTAACCTATAAAACATTTTTATGATTGTTTGCACCCCAGTGTGCATTGTGCCAAAATGGGTTTAGTCTCAGCTATTGTGTTACCCTGTAAAGAATACAGGGTAACGCTGGTTTTCAGACTAAACCCTTTTTAGGTGGCTGGAAATATACATCAAATACTTGAGTCAGATAGTGTGTGTGTGTGTATATATAATATATTTAAATAATAAGAGCAGGAGAAGAAAATATTAATGTATAAATAAATGTAAATACAATAAGGTAGGTAGTGAATGTAGGTGAAATAGGAAGGTAACTCATAGTTGAAAGGCAATATAATAAGGTATAAATTATGTAGAATACTTATTTTATAAGGAATTTATTTATTAAAATGTAAAAATGTAATAAAATATTTGAGCCTTAATTTGTAACAGAAAAACACAATATATATATATTTTGTCACATTGAGGTGAATATGATTAATGCTGGCAACACTGACAGCTTGCTAGTATGGTTGCTTTTGCTTGATAAAAAAACTTGCAAACGTGGCACCACGATTATTTTTGTAACCTTACCAGAATGGATGGTGTAAAAACTAAAAACAATGTATAAAATATATTCAAAAATCAAATTTTATATAAACAGATAAATATAGACAGTGAAATTGATGTATTGGAAAACTAAAAGTACAGCAGGAGTAGATACACAAGTAAGTACACAAATCTTATTGTGATTTTTGTTCGAGCAAAAGCTCCTTTTTGAGCCTTGCTCTAAAAGTGCTAACTTCTTTCAGGCTACGTAGCGGGGGAGGTATTCCATTCCAGCATCGACTAGCAGCGTATCTAAAAGAACCACGGAAGGCCATGGACTTGTGCGTTGGAGTCCGTAAGACAAGACGGGAAAAAGCGCGCTTTGGATAACGTGAACAATCACTGGACCACTGTAACTTATTGTACAGGTACCTGGGTGTTTTACTCTTAATAAGACCAAAGAGAAGTGTGGCCAAGTGTAAATCTCGACGAGCCTTCATTTTCAGCATGTTTGATGAATTTAAGAAGGGAGTAACGTGGGATCTAGGAGGTACATGAAAACAAAAACGTGCACAGGCATTTTGCACTCTCTGTATGAGTTGCTCTGTTCTGACTAGTAAGCATGGCCCGTACACTGTGTCACAATAGTTCAGTCTAGACAAAACCAAAGATTCACACAGCAAAATTCTGACTTCTTCACTCAAGTACGGACGGATTTTATATAGAAGTTTTAACCGGTAGAATGATTGGCGAACAGTGTCAGCTATGTGAGATTCAAAATGTAGGTGACTGTCCATAGTTAAACCTAGATTTCTAGCTTCGGCAACATATTCAACAGATTCACCATTTACTGTGATGCTTATGTTACAATTATTTACTATCTGGAGCATTTTCTTTGTACCGAAAATCATGTACTTGGATTTTTTGGGATTAAGGATTAAGGAATTACTGCAAGCCCATTGGTGAATATTATCTAAGTCGCTATTGATCTGAGAAACAACATTTACATAATCAAGAGGGGAGAAAGGAAGTATGAGTTGGAGGTCATCTGCATATAGGTGGTATTGGCTGTATTTTATCTTTTCTATAATATCAGCACAGTACAGTACAAACAGGACCGGTCCGAGAACCGAACCCTGCGGGACGCCACGAGGAACTGGACGAGGAGAGGATCTGATGGGTTTACCACTAGGAGACTGCAATTCAACACACTGTGTCCTTTTATCCAAGTAACTAGAAAACCATTTGACTGTCAATGTATCAAAGCCATAGTATGAGAGCTTAGATAAGAGAAGCGGTATATTTAAGGAATCGAAGGCCCTGGAGAAGTCCAACAGCACGAGTATGCTGCATTTGCCTGAATCCTTCGAAGACAACAGACTATCTACTACATCAGAAAGGGCAGTGGATGTGCTATAGCCCTTGCGAAAGCCAGACTGATTAGGAGGAAGTATTCCATTGTCCTCAAGATACTTTGTCATCTGCGAACAGACAATCTTCTCAAGTACCTTTGAAATGCAGGGTAACAGACTGATTGGCCTAATGTCGCTAAATGTAGAAGGTTGTGAGTTTTTCGGAATAGGTTTAACCACTGCAGCTTTCCAAAGGTCTGGGAAGACACCCTGTGTAATGGATGCATTTATTATGCTAGTAACTGCGGTGAGAGTCTGGGGCAAAGTCAGTTTCAGCATTTCTATTGATATTCTATTGATTCTATTGAAATGATGGTTCAGGGCATCTGGATCATTAAAATGCTGAGGGAGTTCAACTGACTGCTTTTTACTTGGTACTATATTACTCTTCAAGTTCCTCCATAACGTTTTTGGGTTTTTAATATTGTTATTAATCTTTTGTGTAATATAAGCCTGCTTATCATTAGCTATTGCAGAGATCACTAAGGACTTCATAAATTTATAGCAGTCTTTGTGTGTCTTTTGCTTTTTTAACTTATTGTGATAGTCATCCCTTATTCTCATCATAGTCTTAACAGTTTCTGTGATCCAAGGGTGGGGAGAACTTTTAAACATTTTAGTTACTATAGGCGCATGAAGGTCAAATAGTTGGTTGATGAACAGGGTGAAAGTGGATGTAAGTTCATTTACATTACTGAACGGTGCATTCCATGGAATTGAGTTGAGGTCATTTTCGAAGAATTCAGGAATAATGTTCTTTAGTGGCCGATAGGTAACCACACGTGGAATCTCTTTCTCTTTTTTTACGTGGAATTCTACCGTCAGCATTGCATGCCTTCCAAGATCAGGAGTATGTTTTATCTTTACTCCACGTACCCTTATATCCGAACAGACAATATCTATTAGTGTTAGTTCATTGAGTACATTAAGGTGGGTGGGTACATCAATGACCTGCTTTAGTTGTAGACAGTGTAAAAATTGCTCTAGTAATTTTAACTTGTTGTCAGTTTTGGAATTCAGAAGATTTATGTTAAAATCCCCAACCAGTATAATGTGATCACTATTAGCAAAGGATGTTATAGAGTCAGTGAGAGCACTTAGGAAGGAAGGTGTATCCTGCCATGGAGCTCTATAAGCAGTGCCCACAATTATAGTTTTTCCCAACATATTTAAGCGCAACCATAATTGCTCAACTGAGGCTACATCCGGGTATGCACAGATTCTAGCATTTATACCTCTACGAATATAGAAGCCCACCCCACCACCTCTGCCTCCCTTAATACTACTATTTCTGGGCTTGTTAATGAAACGGTAGTCACTCAATTTTGGTGCTTTCATATCTTGACCATGTCCAATCCAGGTTTCATTAATAGCAAGGATATCAGGGCAGAGCTCATCCACTGCCACCAAAAATTCGTCCTGACCTGTGCCTAGTGATCCCGCATTAAATAGACCAACATTCAAATGCTTTAGAGAAAGTTTTGTAAACTGAAATAATATCTTGAGTTATTTACAATTTGGTAAGAATAGTAGGTTAATATTGTACTAGAGAGTCCATGGGATTTCAGTAAAATTGTATGGTCATAAGTATATAAATGTAGATATTGTAATATATTAATAATGTATTGTGTTATATAAATAAGTATAGATAAACATATTTTATACTGTAATGTTGACATGCTGAGAATAATAAATAAATTATTTTCTAGTTGCCACTGAAGTAATTGAGAAAACAAAATATACCCTACCCATTGAAGAAAAACAAGGTAATTTAATTTTACATAATACAAAATAAGTGCTTTGTTCAAAAGTAGAAATGATAAATTAAAACTATTTTCAGACATGAAGAGGCAAATTAAACTTTTATCGAGCCAAAAACCCGCATGATGTCGGCCTCGGAACGCAGAGGATAGGCCGGCTTCCCCTCAGCCTCCCTGGCGTACACACGCCCCCGCTTCGTCCACGAGAAACGCCACTGCGCTCTGCGGCACTCCTCCCGCACGTGATGGAACAGCTGGCGGTTTGCACGCGTCAGCCGCTCGTTCACATAGATGCGAGACGCGGCGGACGCGTCCCGGCCGGCGTCAGCGGCGGTCAGAGTCCGGCGCACGCGCGCCGCCTGCAGCAGACGGTCGCGGAGGTCTCGGCGCGCCAGCCGCACCACGACGCGGCGCACGCGCGGCGAAGCCCCCTCCGGCCCCTCGCCCCGCGGCGCGCCGACCCGCTCCGCAAACACCACGTCACGCTCTTCTAGCGGAACGCCCAGCTTGGCGGCCAGCACGGTGACGGCATGCAGTACGCTCTCACCACGTTCCTCGGGGAGGTTTCCGATGTCCAGGTCGGATAAAAGCGCATCCTGGTCGCGCTCGTTCAGCTCCGCCCTCAGGTCCGCCACGCATCGCTCAAGCGCCGCGATCTCACCCGACGGCTCCGTACGACGCTGTTCAATCTCCTCCAGCCTCCGCTCAACGACGTCCATACGCTGTCCCACGCTGGAGACCGACGCCCGCAGCACGGCAAGTTCGGAGCGGAATTCCCTCACCTCAGTGAACATGGCCCTGAATTCTGCCTTAAACTCGCCCAGTTCCTTGGCAAGGGCGTTGTGAATACTGGAGAACTCCGCTGACATGTCGTCTCGGAGGGCACGCAGATGCAATTGCAGCTCCGCGTCAGTGAACTCTGCAGTGATGTTGCTGGCCGTCTCGTCCAGCGCCATGGGCTCCTCAGTCACTACAAAGTTCTGCCGCTCCGATCGAACAGGTGTACACGGATCACGACCCTTAGGAGCTTTGACCTGGCATGCTCCACAACGCCAAGAGTCCGCTATGAGGGCCCCCTGCGGCAGTCTAACACATTCGAAGTGGCTGCAACTTCCACAGCCCGGACAGACAGCGCCACCTCTCAGGAATTTGGCGCACGCCTGGCATTGCAGTCTTTCGCGACCCTCTCTCACGTTCATGGTCGAGTAGTATACAACTTAATCGTTTATTTAGTTAAAAAACTTGTTACTAGATGGCGCTATAAAGTTGTAGCCTCTTCTTCTTATTTTTAGTGGCAAGTGTAAGTTCAAGATCGGAGAGTCTAAGGCAATGTCAGTGACACAAAGTGTCAAGCTATATTTCTGTCAGTTGCCAGCTGTTTTTTGTTGTCGTCTGAGAATTTGCAGGTATCAGCAGTATACTCAAAATAATAAACTACTTGCTATTGGGTAGTTTAAATATTCAAAAAGTAAAATTGTCTATGTGTGAGTGCCTCTCCTTGATCGTTGAGAAGTTTATTTGTGTGAAATATGTGAATTTTCAACTTGCCGGTGACTTCGACGTACGGTAGGTTATGGCCGAGCCACTAATCTTCAAGTTTTGATAGTTTTCACTGTATTTACGTCAATTTAAATATATTTTCTAAGCAATTTACTTAGACAAACCGCTACAGAGATGTTTACTTATCAGCGCACACGCACACTACTACTGACCGTACCGTGTACCGGTACTATTAATCCTGAATTGAAATGGACTTGTGCTTGCTGGTCACAGATTTTGGATTTGGACGCAGGGTGGACTTAGAAGGAAGTTCTTACTTTTAACAAAGATTCAAGTTATCTTTAAAATTCTTAAAAGTTCGTTGTGTAGAAAAGATCTTGTTACTTTAAAAGAACTATTACTTAATTAGAAGGGTAGGTACTGTTTTTGTGAGAGAATACATACATATTTTTATTTAAAGTCCGGTTAGCTATTATATCCACTTATCGTCTTACTACTGGGCGCTTGTCTCCTCATCACACGTCTATTTGGTATTATCACCACACGTGTCGGGCTGGTTGGCAATCCCAGTAACTAAAATAATTAATGATTATATTTTTAAAAGTAATTTATGAGTGCTAGTCGCCATCACAACTAATACAAACATTCAAACAATTATATAATATTACAAAATATGTAGAAAAATAGTATATTACTTGTGACTGAAAGTTATCTTTCATAACTACTGCTTGTTCCGTGGCTCAAGAAACAAGCTCATAATAACTGGAGCATAATTTGCAGCACACTCGATGCCGTACAATGCTGTGCAAAAATAATTGAAAACTTTTCCGATTATCCGATAAAGCAATGACGATTTGATATTTATTTAATAGCTTTGACTATAAGCTTGTACTTCCAAAACTGCTTATAATGATGCTGTCTAACTTTTAGGAGTTGTTTAGAAGTTCAGCAGTAGACGTCCGATGGCTTAAGTAATGATAATGATGATACAACGAATAGTTTACTGCAGGAAAGTCCATTATAATACCGAAAACGCAGACGAAAACCAGTTACTGGCACAATTATTCTGCACTAGTTCTATCAATAAATATGCATAATTTTCTTTCTCCTTGATAAAGTTTCGCAGAACTTAATACATACACTTCGACAGAGTTTCGTGAATTATTTTAAACGTCCGATTATCTTGCTCCGGAGTGTACTGTGGCACTGTGCAGTGAAGATGATAGTATAAACGAGACAGGAACAGGATATTACTGTAACCATAGTGTATGCTTGTTACCACCAAGTAGTTTAAATATGGAGTCTAGACATTAATTGGGAACATCCTCACATTCTTTTGTCCAAAATACCTCAGTGCCTCAGGACAAAGGCCTTTAATCAGTGTGTGTTGCCAGTGATGACTTTGCCATACACATAGCCCAGCTGATTTGCTCTCAAAAGTGGCAATGGGCAGGCCAAGTAGCTAGGATAACATATGACCGATGGGGCCGAAATGTTCTCGAGTGGACACCACGGATCTTAAAACGTAGAGTCGTAAGTCCACCAACAAGATGGACATAATGATTTGACCAAAGCTGCCAGTTCACGGTGGATGCAAGCTGCATCTTAGTTTGGGTGTTTTCTATGTATAATACAAAATTATCTATGTGATGTATTGTAGTAAGCACTGTAGTTAATTAAAGTGTTTAAATAAATAATGTTAGACAATTCACACAGCAACTAGCCCCGTAATAAACTCTAAGCTTGAATTATTATTATTTATTTTTTACAAGCTGCTGCTACAAGCTGGTACTATTCTTACTCAGGCACCATAAAACGGAAGAAAATTTCAAAGATTTATTAACTCCATTGTCTTAGTATTTACCCATACGGTAATACAAGATAAATAAATAATAATATCTTAAAGCTGCGATGTTGGAGCGTTTTATCTCAGACTTAGTGGCAGCGCGGTGGTAAGTAGCTGCCGGAAACGAACCGGAAATTATTTTAGCAAGGAAAGAAATTTCTAGAAGTTTTGAGCCGCTTTTTAATGATACAATCCCCGTGTTGATTTTTGTGTTGATGGGGATAAGATTTCTGAAATTGAAAGTAGAATAAATTCTATCATTTATGAACGTTCAACTACTTGACGAGTGGTACTTACTAGTCTTAGAACACAGCACACGATTCCCCAAAAATTAGGAGATTCTCAAACAATTTTATATTTTTTTGTATGTTCAGTATTCAGTATTTATTTATTGTATACCGTATGTAGTTCTATTAAAGTTTGTTAATTATTTCTTTGCGTGGTTCGAAATAACCTTTTCCAAGTTTTAAGTATTTTCATGAATTACATTGTAGTGTAATGTGCCCGCGAATGTGTCTGAAAACGCGAAAGTTTATGTGTAGATGGATATATATTTATAAATAATGGTTGGAGTAGGTTTTTGGTATGGTTAAGAAAAATGATATACATTGATTTAACGTTTTTCGAAGGAATAAACATTATGATATATAAACAAAAGATAAAAAATATTGAAAATATTAATAAGTAGGTACCTCGTAAAAAGTTTAATGAAAGTTTTTAGTTTAATGTCCCCAGAACTACATACCTCCCGCGCCTTTACCTGGGCCGTCGGACCTTTATTGTGCCGGTGACAAACTACATCAGACATTTAATAAAAGCAGCCTGAGAAATGTCGCCCCGGGCCGCGCTTTGTGCCCGTTCCACGATGAAATGTTTTCACGAATTCTGAACTTATCAGCATAAAGGATTTATAAGCTAGGTAGTCATTGTAATTAGGGTTTGACAAAAAGCTGCCTTCTTGAATAATGAAGCAAAGGTCTAATGAAGACAAAGTTTAATAAAATATTTATCTTATAAATATTACGGGACAACTCACACAGTAACATCTCAAGCCCCATGGTGAGCTCGAAGCTTGTTTTAGAGGTACTATTTAACTGATAAACTTATTAAAATATATGTACATTGGATAATATATATATTTTACCTCCGAACAGACCTGTGCCCGCTGCGATACAAATATAACACAACAACATAGCCCTGTGGTTTTCTCGAAGATTTGTTACGAGTACTTAATATCAGACATCATTTTCCATGACGCACTTAAATTCTAATCTATTGCACATGTAAAAGGCCTTACTTTTTTATTTAAGTGTTTTAACAAAGAAAAACCCGAAAATTTCCTGAACCTTCTAACAATGCAGGGAATAAATTCCCCTTCGTAAAGGTTACCTAACAGTTTTAGCGATTCCAATGCTTCGGCCAATCTGCATTCATTACCCGCGTGCTTTGTCTGCCCAGCGTATTTACAGGTGTGAGGGCGTATTCTGTAAGGAAATATATAAATAAACTTCTGAAAACTTCTCAGGTGAGTCAATAAATTTGGAAAATATCGTAGAAGTTATGCGAAAAATTAAGATGACCGAAGAATTGGTAAAATTCGCTGGTTTACGGAGGATGCAAGCTGCATCCAACCGAAACAACTAGACTATTAAGTAAGTTCTGGTCCAGCAGTAGGCATGCCATAGTTGATAATAATGATATCATAATTATGGATATATGACGAGATCATGACGAAATCGGATTAAGTAGAGAAGACGGACATAGGATACTTCTTACAGCGGGAAAATTAATTATAACGCGTGCGATACAGTGGAGCGAAAAGCTAGTATCTAAAATCTATCTATCTATGGGCTTAAAATATACAAAGCTCGCCCAGAATACCTCCGGCCATGTATTCTACGGGACAGGGCTCAGAATTGGATATCTGTCACAGCGACATCGCTACAACGAACTACAACTCACCAATGTACAAAATGTTTTATACCCATTTGTTTAGAGTTTAAATTCCATTTTCAGACAGTTAGATGGTTACAGATCGACAGCCGATAAAATATTTATAATCAAATTAGTTATGGTATCAACCCGTACTAATTTTAATGGCGTTGCGTTCTCAAATTGCTACGAATAGTTACTTGGCAGTTTTGTAAGAATTACATAATTGTTGTTAATTAATTAATTACCTTACCACGGGGCTAAATGTCGCTGTGTTGTCCATAAATATTTAATATTTAATTTAATAACTACTCAAAAAACTTTACAGTCGTTATTCGCAATCGAGACAGATGACAAAGTTTTGAAAAGCTATCAAAACAGAACCATACATAGCAAATACAGGGCTAATAGCTAATCAGGAATCCAAATGGTTATGGCATTAATAGCGGACCCCTAATAAAACCTTAATAAACATTGATTGGTTTGAATCGCTTCAATCGCGCACGTGCCGGCGACGTAAATAGACCGAGCACACGATGTTGACGACGAACCAGCCATTGGATGTTTTTATATTATACTATGATACTAAACTATACTTACAGTTTCAACGCCCATGACGGACTCACGTACAGCGCGGTGTGGTGAAGCCCCAGCTGTGCTATCTGCACTTCCAAAGCCGATGTATGTGCTATATTATTCTATCTTACACTATCGGCGCCCATGACACACGTATCTACAACACGGCCGTCGAGGCCGACGACGCTAAGCTGTGAGTATACTATAGATTTAAAGACTTATGTCATTTATTTCCATAAAATCCTAAAGATCACTTGGACAAGTCAATAAATACAATACATTATTAAAACTTAACATTAAATAAACAATGTTGACATAAAAATAATGTTTCATTTTTTTAAGCACTGAATTGAGAAACATAAAGTACAATCAGCTCATGTCTGAATTTAATACAATAATCTGTTAGTTTTTTTATTCTTTAAGATATTGGAGCGGATTCCATCCCATGCAGTTTTATCTTCTAAATACTCTGATATTTTATAATACGAGTTTGAAATAAGAAGTTTTTTTATAATAAAGTAATATTATAATAAAGTGCAAACCTTTACCAAAAAGTCATAAGGCGCCGTGGTGTCGCATAGCAACAGTATGTAGTACCTACATTGAAACGAAGTAGGCAGACGGCGAAAGACAAGCAAGGCGAAAGCTTAGGGGTTATTTAAGTCAACTGTGTCTTGCCTTCGCCTTGCTCTCTTATCTGAGTCCGTCTACGGCGCACAATGTCAGCGGTATCGATTCATCGATCGATCAATGCATAAGTTAAACATTTAAAAATTTATTAGTTGTAAAGGAATATTTATAATTATATTGATTTTGCTGTATAGTAACTTTCTAACCGTGTATTCAAAGAACAATAATCATTACTCATGATCACTCGCGCGACACGCTGTGTTTTAATCAGAGGGCTTTAGTATCACTTCTATAAAGATATCATAGACTGTTTATTTTCGTTTCGCTTTTATAAAGATATCCTAATCTGTTTATACTTTAGTTTCACTTCTATGAATATATATTCTATTTATGAAAGGGGACATTCTATAAATTACTAAAAGACCTTTATACTACCCTTATCTTAGTAACTTCTCTATTATGTTAGGCTTACAATAGTAGGGTCATGTTTTTATCGGTTATCTAGTTGACTCTGTTAACGCTTTTTCCGTAAAAGTTCTGGCTAGGTTCTAGCTATATACAAGATTGCGTTTAAATATTCTGTTAACTTTTATATATGGAGCTTGTAAATAGGTATAACTCGTATATGAGATAAACGCGTTCAACTATCAAAATATTTGCCTCAACGTCTAAAACGTGATATTTTTTAACATGGCAACTATATTTTAGCACACAGGTCACCCAGAACGTCTTACAGTTGAAATGTTGATCTTATTCAAATAATAATAAGAAATTCAATGCAAAGTGAAAAAATACGGTAAATAATGTAAAGCCTTCAAAGTAAACTCAAAGAAAATATTCAGCACTGACGCTTGAATTTCTAAAAAAACATTAAATTGAAGCGAACTTGCATTACCTGTTCGAAGCGAGCTAATGAAAAATATTTGTGTTAAAAAGAATATTATTCCAGTTGCCTCAGGTTTTTGGCACATGATAACGTGCATTTGTTGTTTTAAATAATGAAATAATATTTTAAAATAATCTAGTTTAAAAGTTATAAAACCTGAACGAGTGCAAAGTGAGTGAACGAGTGTAATATTTTATCAATGAATTCTATTGTATGAAATTTTGACAGAAATATTTTTTTATCTATGTACAGACATTTTTGCTGTAATTTAAAATTCAGAGAGGACAGTTTCAAAATATTATTGAATGCTTCGAATACCTACTACCAACAAGCCATGGAAAAATATCACACGATGATAAGATGACTTATACTGGCTACTGAAATATTATGTTATATATTTGTAATGTCTGACTACAAGATATGCCACTGATATTGAATGCTCCTTTGTACTCGAAAACAAGCACTCTACTTCTATTACCTCAGGGTAACTTATTGAGACACGCGTTAAGTGTTCCAATACTTCGATGAGCGGTACAAGCGCTAAGAACAACGGCTTACTGCGCGCAAAGCTACCATCGACATCGTGTACAAGAGCTTTTAAATATCAAAGGCATGAACCTCGCTTTCAGCATTCTTATCATGTTTTCTAAAATATAAACAAAATAAAATTTACGATTCTCTGTAAGACCCTCAGCCGACTACAAAAAACTTCCTTTTAAAACCTTTGTTTTGCACATGCTTTACCTGAAGGGGCAAATAAATGCAAATTGCTAGGAGTGGGGTCGTTGCTAGGCGGGCATTAGTGGCCGGGGACGGATTCAGGTCGAGAGGGACAAGGAGGAGAGTGGGGAAAGATGTTTCTAGGAATAAAAAAAAGGAAACCAATAAAATACGCATATCATTGATAAGCGTGGGGAACATACCAATTACTATAATAATATTAATCAAAAAGTTGAAACGTCACATCCAAAAAGTTTCATTACTATAGTCGTGGGTTTAAAACTTGGAAAACCCCGACACACACCGCTGGATTTTTATTCATAAAAATATATTATTTAGCGCTTTGAAAACACTTGCTTTAACGTTAAAGGCAAACATCATAAGGAAACTGTCATATTCTAAGAACTTTGAAAAGTTTAAAGAAGATGTGACATTCACCAATCCTCACTTGTTGATGAATTAGGGTCTAATCTCTCTCGTCGAGAGAAATATCTGGGTCCCAGTAGTGACAGCACAAATAGGGGTACTTATGCTTATCTTAGAAACAGCAGCCCCTGTCTTCAACCTGAGTCAGTCCCTGGATCAAAGCACTCTGGTCCTAAGCGCCTACACCCGCCGGCCGGCCCGCGATAATGATCGTTGTTTTGCTCCTGAGTACGCCCTTTTGTGTACAAGTGTCAAATATTGAGGCCTTGTTTTACCTTTTAACCATTTTTACAAAAGCTCTTTAGAAATTTTAACATAATAAACAAACTTACAAAAGAACCTAACAACTATTTTGAAGAAGCGTTGTGCGAGATTTAACTTTAAAAGTACATTATACAATAAATATAAGAAAAAAAAAGTTAATTAATATTTTAAATATAAAGTAATTTAATAAGCTGAATCCAGTGTCTATAACCACTTTGATCTGAGTTATTTGCCTGGATGAAGACTTTCGTTTCGTATAATTTATTGATATATTTTATTTACATAAACATTCTCGTAAATTACTAGCTGACGTAGACAAGACCTCTAGTAATGGCTTGAAGTTAACATTGCAGACCCAGCGGTCTATCAAAGTCTAAAAACGTTTACAACATGTTGACGCCAAAAGCTTATGGTGGGTACACACGTACGTTCTTGCTCGATAAGCATGTTTCTTTCGAGCATGACTATCTACAAACATGCTCGACCCTGCGTCTTCACGTAAAAGCTTGCTCGAAGAACATGTTTAGTGCGCGTTGAAACTTGTCGTTTGAATCTTGTTCGAATCGAACATTTTGGTTGGCTTCGAGCATTTGTCTTGAGACTTGCATGGTACACAAGTTCGTACTTGCTCGAGATCGAGCAAGTTTATCGAGCAAGAACGTACGTGTGTACCCACCCTATAATATTGACAAAACACCGTTGCTGACGTATGACACTCCTTGATCAATATACTTCACAATAATCCTATACAAAGATGTGTTATGATCGCTTTCAAAATATCCCTTTACTACGTTTATCACACTAATATTATAAATGCTAAAGTTTGTGAGTCTGTATATTTGTGTGTGGAGTGATTTTAATAAAATGAATTATGTATTTGGCTGACAACCCGGATAGGCTACGTTTTACTGCGGGACAATCATAACGCGGGCGAAGCCGCACGGCGGATAGCATATACGATTACCTAAGTAATATGGATAAATTTTGCACAAAAGTGAAGTAAGAATAAAATGGCTACCAATAAAGTTTGTAGCGCTGAAAATGTGGAAATAGGTCTTGCTAATTTCGCTAAGAGATTTTTTGTCGAAACATCTTAACGGCTAATAAGGTTTTTGTAATTGTTTTGGGTTAGTAAGTTTTTTCTGACGTGTCAATGTAAATTGTTTTGTTTATAAATAAATAAGTATTTTAATTTTGACTTTTTAAATAGTTACTATTCTTAGGCTAGCAACTCAATATTTCTTTCCTGCGATCTCGTCCTGTAGCATCAGTTTTTAATTTTAAAAATGCTTTCTTTAAACACAAAAAAGGGAACTTTCTTGAGATATTTAAAATGCAAAGATATGCAGAATAAAGAACACAGACTTTACATTTCCATTCTTACATTTCTCATGAAATAATTTAGGTCAAATGGTTTTAAGTTTTTGAGGTATTTAAAAATTAGTTTGAGAAAATAGTATTTGTTATGACATGTGTATTGCGTATCAACTCATAATTTATTTTAATACAAAAAAGAAATAATGAAACATTCTATCTAACGTAAATAAATTAGTAATTAGTTCTTATGATTGATACTAAATCGCCATGGGCAAGAGATCAAATACAAAGAATATTTTCACTTCCCAGAACTCTGAGTTTTATTTTCTTGTAATAAAATTGTATATTCTTTTATGTTCACAAATTAAGTTAAGAAAATGTTGATCATTTAAACATTCTTATTGACATCTTTTAATGTTTAATTTTCCAAGAAAATATGTTTTGTAGATCACAGTTTTTAGGCTTTTTCTTTATGAAAACACGAACAGAATAATAGTCTGTAATTGTTGTATCTAAGCAAGATAATGTAATATAAATAAAATTTTATAAAATTAGAGGAAACCGGCTTGTTCTGAGAACTTTTAAAAGTTTGAAGGACATGGTGTCATTCACCAATCCGCACTTGGTCTAGCGTGGATAAATAAGGTCTAATCTCTCTCGTCAAGAGAGAAGTCCCTGTGTCCTAGCAGTGGGAACGTAAAAAGGGGTGACTATGACATACCACAGGCAAGTTTGATACCAGTTCAAAAATGTTCATAATTTTTGTTTTGCTGCGTTTTTGTGATTCAGTTTAATTAAAATTGTATCAAGTTGACTGAATTAATCCTAAAATATCAACCTGCACACCTGTGTTGAATAATACCTAATTATATATTATCTCGTAATGTCTCTGTGCGCCAGCAGTGTTAAATAGGGGTAATAATGCTTATATCTATGCAAATTTAACGGTGAATTAACCCTAAAAGGAAATCTGTAGAGATAAACCATGCAGTTGCACCCATTGCAGGTACACACACGGTGTACACCCGGAAACGTAATCCGGATCAGACGCACCCCACCCAATACACGAAGTAGGCTGGGTGTGTGTGGCGCGAGTGCCAGCGTAACAGCGTCTTTTTCCGCATAGTGTCTTGAAATTGTTTAGGTTTTTTTCAGTTATTTACACATTTTTTTAGTATTAAAGCTACATTAGTCAGGTAGGTTTTAAATAAATAATATAAAACTTCAATAAACGTTTGCGAATATTCTCATTTATTTTCATTTCCCAATAGTTATTGAAAACGTTTCGACAGTAAGACTTTTAAACTATTTACAATAATAATTATAAAACGCACAAATTAAACGACTTTTTAATAAAATTACTAACTAGCAACGAAACAGGATATTTCATATCCGGTAAAATAATTACATTGAAAATGCAAAATTAACATTTTACGTAATAGTTTATCGAGGGTTTCGATGAATTTTCATAATTTGTAAATGCCGTGAAATTAATTTAAATCTTGATAAATTAATATCATATAGGTGCCTACATAAAATCGTTTAAATACAAATATACCATTAATATGGTAACGATCTTTTGATAATAAGAAGGTATTGCAAAATAAATAAAAACACTTATCGGGAAAAATTCAACAGAACTTTGACAATACTTTTTGTTACATATTATGTATTTATAAATTTCATATTTATATTTTAATAAAAAAACGTATTTGTAATATAAACTCAATCACTCAAAACTGATCTGATACTCTTCGTTATTATTTAATTATCGCGCTCAATTCAGGGCCTCCTGTCATCCGTCTGAACCAACCTGACAAATTATAAACCACCCTTTGAAATTAATATTGTAACCCCACAGCCTACAGTCAAAAAGCTGGTATACTAATAGAGTCTTTATGATTATTTCTAGGTGGCTAATCAAATAAACTACTGTACCAATTATAATTTATTATAATTTTAATTACGTGTTAAATGATAAGCCATAAAGCTAATGAATAATGTTTGCATAAATAAATTATTCTTTATTCTTATTCTTTATTATTCTCATGTTGAATTTTAATATGGCCATTATTCTGTTTTGCCACTTAATTAAAAACAGGTACAATATTATGTGACTTGCGTAATTCATTTACAAATTAGGTATTACCAAATAAAAACATGAACCAGCTTTATTGTATTTTCTGGGGAGCAATCACAAAATCAATTATTCACGGCATTCACAAATTTAAGACACAAACATGATTATAACCATAATACAATTTAATACAAAACATATTTACATTACAATTGTATATTATGTACAAATTCTTTACTTATTGGACATTATTATTAAGGGTGTATCGGATCTTTTTGAATAAGTAACGCATAATTTTCTAATTTAGGTAATTGTATAAGTAATCGACTTATTTACAAAAAATATACGCATGAAATAGGTAAGTTAAATAAACATTATGTCCAATAAGACATAAAAAAAATTATATAATAATTTCTAGTTTAAAATAATTCCCTAAAAATTATAAAAAAAAAAACATTTATTAGATATTGTTATGAAAAAAGAACCGACACACCTGAAGGTTTTATTTATAGTTCATCACATTCTTGTGATTGTAATAATTTATCTAGTATAAGAATTTTGCTATAGTTACAATTCGTTACACAAGTGGTTATACACATCCCAGTTTATAAGGAAAATACGGTATTTATTTTCCAATTTATAGATTTCTCTTGATTAACCTTGATAAAATTAAAATAGTAGATAATGTTTTTATATAAATGTTTTAAGGTAACGGAGATGACACAATCAGACAGATAGAAACTTATTTTTATTAGGTGATAATAGATTTTAATAAGACTTTTAAGTACTGAGGACGTGTATTTGATTTGTTTAAGAAGATAAATAAGTACAATTTATCAGATTTTTTCGTACATAGTTAAAAAGTTGAAAATCGTTTTACAAATCTCATCCAACATTATTTTCAAGTTTTACAATCTTTTGATTTATAATTTTCTCACAACCATTCACAACGTAAAATAAAACAAAAACTTCAATTATATACTTTAACAATTCATTTATATATTTGATGGATTTGGAACTAATTAAATTTATCCTCTATTTACAACTTTACAATGAAAACTTAACGGAATTTATTAGTTTTATTTTACCCTAACTACTTACTTCAACAAAATTTGTCTACACTGGCCGATATAAAGTATTGATAAAAAAGGCAGTGATAATCCTACTCACATAACATAACCTTAACAGTCTCTTGATGAGTCACGCCATAAAAAAACGTAGAAAACACCATTCAAATCCAGCATCGGCGATCCGAACTAAATCACTTAAAACCGGCACTGTCACTCAACTTGAGCAGTTTTTATTTACATGTCCTATAGCTGCGTGGTTTGTCAGAGCGGGGTGTCGCGGGGCGGGACGCGCGGGGTAGGGGTCGGCGCGGGTGAGGGCGCGGGGAGCGGGCGGGGGAGGGTGCGTAGATGTTGTAGCGGGATGCCACAGCGCGGATCCTGCCCGCTGATAGTCGAGCCACGCGGCAGGGTGCAAGACCCACTTGCGAAGCGCGCGGGCGGTGGTATGCCCGACGCATTCTGTGGACAAGTGTACTGGTTAGTATAAAATATATTGTAGGATAAATTGTACGCAACCCAATTGTCCTATTTGAATGTGCTATGCAGTATTTCGTTGGGTAAAACTTTTTGTATAGTACTGCGAGTTTCAGGTAACGTTTGTCTGGTTTCTTCAAGCAGAGCAGAATGTATGAAAAAATACACATGGAAAATAAAAATCAGAAAACTTAACTTATTTCTTGCCAAGGCGTATTTCGATTGAAAAAATGTATTTTGTAGTGCCCCAACCTAGCAGGAAAGTGTAAAGCAATTTCTTTGCAGCAAGAAAATTTCGCTGTAGGTAAATATTATGTGAGTTTTATACTTAAACTTTAAATGTGAAAAACGTAATACAGTTTAAGCCCCTTGTGCAAAGTGGCGTAATGCACGTTTTGGTCGTACTTAAAGGATTACGGAGTAAAACATGGTATTTCTTTGCTTTTTACTGCTATACTTTATTTACGTGGGTTATTTAATGACACTATTTTTTCTTTTTTTTTAAGGAGCACATTAACTTTGGGGCCGTCCATTAATCACGTGAGGTCGTTTTTCTCATTTTTTGACCCCCCCCTCCCCCATGGTGATATTTGGTGAGGTTTGGGACCGACCCCCCCTCCCCCCCCTGGATCACGTGTATTTTTTGGAAGTCTATGTAAAGGCAATTTTTGACTGGAAAAAAAGATTTATAAAATGGCGTTTTGTGTATTTGCAATGAGTTAGGCGGGCGAGTCAATCGCGCCAATTTTCGCGCCGTTCAAAATTTCGATTCAGAAATAGCGCTTTTTGACAAAAAATAAATAAAATTAATACACGTGATGTCTAACGAGACCCCCCCTCCCCCCTCGTGATGTTTCGTGATGTTTTCCGTACCCCCTCCCCCCCCCTTTTGAGCCTCACGTGATTAATGGACAGCCCCTTTGCAAGATAAAAAAACCAGAAGTTCGTAACGGGGTTTGAACCTATGAAACCCACAAATGAAAATAGAGTAGGCTCATACTTACCCAACACGGGTTTTTGGCCTTCAAACATCTTTGTACTCACACTACGCCTTATTTAATAATACCTTAATCGGCCTACATTCTACTATTAACCCTATACATTTTTCGAATCAAAACATTCAATTTTAAATCTTATTCCATCAACGTAAAGTATAATTCGGACGAGCATCCAGCCTGCAATATTAACAGAACATCTTACAATGAAAATTAGCCGAAGTGTTTTCCATTACTCTGCGAGCTCATTAAACGAATGGCGTAGATGTTTTTTGCAATTTTCTGTAACTAAAGTAGGTTTTAGTGTTAAAGCAAATTTATTTTTCAGAGAAGATTATGTTTCGGAGAAACGGATTAATTTTTGTTGAAGAAATATTGTGCTGGCATTATAATAATTAGTTTTTGCTAAAAAAGTGTTTTACTGATAAATAATATTAAATGTGTATTTATTTATAAAAAGAACAAAATATTACAAAAAACGATACACATTATTGAGTAGTTATAATATTTTTAAAATTAAATTTTATTTATTATTTTACGGCTATTTAAGAAAAAAATGAGAGTAACGAAAATTGAGCTTGAAGTATCACCGAGCTTAGAGCCCCTTGCACGCGCTTTACAACCCAATTTAGACGCCATCTTGTAAAATGGCGCCATATTCCAGCAATCATTTGTGTTTGATGGAAATAAAACATCTTGAAGCGGTACTAAAATATCCCGGAAGATAAGAGCCACGATCGCGTGGTTCGATTGAAAACTCCTTGAAGCCCCGTAAGGGAGCGTATAAAAACAGACTTATAAAAACCTACGTATTGTACCAGAATTTCCATTTCTTTTTTAAGGCATGGAAATTCTGACATGAAGTTATTTTGCGGCAGAAAAGGTTATATCCATCCATCGTGAACCAGCTTTCACTAAATCGCCTGTACATCGTTTTCATCCCGTAAAATAATAATAATACAACTAGGTTCTATTGGGGTTATTAATGCGTTCGTTCTTATTTCTTAATTGACAATTGTTTCGATGGCATATGGGGATGAAAGATTCTTGAGTGGAATCCACGGATTGGCAAACGCAGCGTCGGACATCCACCAGCAAGATGGACAGATCTGATGATCTGGTCAAAGCTGCCTGTCCACGGTAGGTGCAAGCTGCATCCGACCGAAACAACAAAACATTTTTAAGGGAGGATTATGTCCAACCATGGACGTCTTAAGGCTGAAATGGTTCTGATGATTTATCATTAATATTACATTTGGCTCATGATGATGAGGTGGTGGGGCGGTCCTCAGCGCGCAGTACGCAGGCAGCCCCCCGCGCACCCCCGCCACGCTCCCCCGATGCCCACGGCTGCCCAGCGGTGGGGAGATTGTTGATACTTGCTGTTGTCTATAGTAGTCCATCTGTGGAAAAGTTTTAGAACTTTAGGGTCACTTGGAAAAAGAGCCAATGTGCATTAAAACGATTTGCATAATATCGATGGCACGTAGCATATGTGTATTCATGAAAATCGACCATCGACTCTCACGAAATTCATTTATTGATGTTAATCTTATACCCTCCGTGATTATACCACATAAATAAGGATTTATGTAAATTGGTAACATGATATAGTGTTCCATGGAATGGTCCATGCATGCACATTGTGAGGTAGAAAGACCACAGAATGAAAGATTCAAAATTCGAACCAGATATACCTGCATCTGATCCGTATCAGACGGTATAATATCCGGGTTCCGCTCATCACTCTCGCTATCGTCCTTCTCCCTCAGTTTGTCCGGGGACGCTGGCTGTGACGCCGGCGGAGCGGATCTCGGCTTGCGTTTGGCACAACGTTGCCGCACAGCCACCATGAAGAGGATCAGGACGACCATGATGACGCCGCCGCCGCCGACAGCAGCTGACATCGCTCCGGACATTTGGAAGGCTGTTCGGGGCAGATCTGTTGGAGAAAGAGTGATGATGTTCTTTAAATAAACTGGTCGTGAGATGCCTATGTAATATCAATATATCAAGGAGGTATCAAGTTTCAATGCTGTGAGAGCCGCCAATTATCCAAAACCAGAAACAGTTTTACTTAAATTTACTTGTGTTCTTTTGTTTATTACTCAGTATCCCATTCTCTGGTCCACGGAGAACACGTAAGTACAAACTTAACTTAAAGTAGGAATTTAATAAAAACAAATCTCTTCTTACCGGTTCGACCTATATTCCCATAATACCTCAAACTGAGTTACATGTAAATTTATTTGATTTTCAGCAGTTTAGATTATTGAAGATTACCGTAGAGCATTTTAAAAGCGATAAGCGCAATATTGATAACGTTTTATGTAACGTTGATGGTAATCTTACCTAAGCTTTTATCATGAACATGATGCTTCTCCGGCGGTCGAAGAGTGCTGGCTCTGATGGGGAAGGGGTCTCCTCGTCCTTTCGCGTTGAAGGCCAGCACAGCCGCGGCGTATGTTCTACCAGGGATCAACCCTACGGCTGTGAACCGTGGAACTGCACTGGACACGTTTGATACGATCTCCTGTAAACAATGTCATATTGCTACTTAGTGACTCTAAAGACGGTTTGTATTTTCAAGGAGGACCTAATTTCCTGGACACAAATACTTGTAACCAGAAGTTTTTACGCGCGAAGATAAAACTGCATGGGATGGAATCCGCTCCAATATCTAAAGAAAAGAACTAACAAATAATTGTACTTAATTCTGATAAGAGCTGGTTGTTCTTTACGTTTCTCAATTAAGTGCTTAAAAAAACGAAACATATTTTTATGTCAACCTTGTTTCCATTGTTTATTTTAATATAATAATGTATTGCATTTATTGACTTGTCCAAGTGATCTTTAGGATTTTATGGAAATAAATGACATAAGTCTTTAAATCTTTACCTGATCAACTTCTAAATATTGAACTAGCATAAAACTATACCTATATTTTTAAGATTTTCCGTAATATTAAGCGCTCATCTTAAGTCCGACATTAATAATGAATATTACTGAATAATTTATACAGCAACACTCGCTCCCTGGTAAGCTCGAACCTTGTGTAACGGGTGCTAGATATCTGATATACACTACATAGAAATGTCAAGTATATTGCTCTAAATACACATTCACTTCCACATAAATATAATATTAGCAAAGCTTGCGTCTGACACCTAAAATATCTTAGATAGTGTCGGCAAACTCACTTAGATAAATTTGATTTGGCTAACCTATTTCTCCGTCAGATCGCTTGGAAAAATCGTTCACGAAGTATTATTCGACTAAACACGCGCCTGTTATGTTTCAAGGTTACTTGTGAGTTCTATTAGGTGTTTTTCTTTGAGATCTGGCAGACTGGAAGAATTAATCATTTTCGCAGCATATTTAATATATTCATAGGTTTAACTTAGGCTGTTTTTCTTATGTTTCGAATGAAAACATGGATAAGTATCAAACGTCTACCACTAAAAGATATTTGGGTTATTACATAAGTTCAACTAATTAAATTATCTATGTCTATGTCTTGATGATAATGATGACTGATTACTATTGTAATTTAACTATAATAAAATTTTGTATTTAGGTAGTAGTAGTAGTAGTGTGATGGTTTTAGAATGGAATAACCTACCTCTTGCCGTGGGCTTTAAAATTACTCTGATATTTAGATACCAGAAGAAAATTTGCCTTCACCATTAAAGCACGTGTTTTAATCGTACATAATTTATAAGAGATAACTGGTGCATTGCGGGCTTTGAACCCACGACTTGACCCACACAATTAGCCAACACAGTTCATATTTTATTATTACACTCTTTACTCACATGTGTATTGATTTCCCTGACTTCTAGTAGAAATGACTGGGGCATGCCACCATTGAACCCTTCCGAGCATCGAACCCCGAACGAGGTGAGCGACGCGTTCACCACTGTGCAGTTATGGACTTGATCTGGTCGCCCTGGGGATAAATCAGATAAAATAAAATTAAAATAAATAATATTTATCAGAGTCACATGGGCTAATCTGAGAACTGAGTGTCTTTTGTTATATTATTTCAAGACATAAAATTATATTTTGTTTGTATTTACTATATCATTTATTTTAAAAAAATCTTTACCGTTACCAAACGTGTTTTGGTTTTGAACCTAAGATAGGTCTTAGGTTCCGTGGGTAGGCCCACGGCCTACACGGCTCCTAAACTAAAATTATAACTAAGGACCTATATCACCAGTTATAGATAAAGCTTCATATAGTTGTATTGCCAAAACTTGTAGTTTATCTGGCAGATTAGTTACGGATAGGCTATCTTTTATCTGTAAACAGGCCTTTATTCTCTTACCTGCTGCAATAATATGATAGACGCATGGCACTCGTTGCTTGCCTATCCTATTGTTGGCCCAACACAGCAACGTCCCATAGTCCATCTCAGTGTTGGGCGTATATGTCACCGTGGAGCTGGTGCCCGCCCTAGAGACGTACGTGTTGCTCACTTCATTGCTGTTGGCTGTGTTGTTGAATGTCCATCGGAACTAGAGAAAATCATATTACCTAAATGTAATGTATAAACAAAGACAAAACAAAGACGATCTCGCTAAAATAATCACTACCTAATCAATCACGCATTAGATATCTTGGTCGTCTCAAGGCTGAAATGATGATGATGAACAGATTTACTGGGCACGACTTACAGTCTCCCTAATAGTTATGGTTTTATTGGGGAAGCTAAAAGGTGCAACCAAATAATAGGTAATAGGGAAATTAATACGAGTATATTAGAAATCGATCCCACATCTATCAGTAAATGCCCGGTTGCGCTGTCCACCACGCTATCGAGGAACTACGAACTACGTTATGAGCTCGAATTTATTCTATACCTACCTGTTTTTCTGTTTCAGTTAAGCGTCTATCCGACAAAAACACAAATATCGTATTTAAGTAAACAAAGTTTCAAGGTTACACACAATACAATATGGATTTGACGATTATCCCCTAATAAACGCCCATCGTAATTATGTGTCCTTGAAACTACAATACGTATCTAGTAATTAAGAAAATCAATACACGCGTCTCTGAAAGGTAAATTATAGTTCAAGAAGTATTATTATGAATGAGGTTGGAAATAATTACCCACCACAACCCATATTACGCTATAGGGGTCTCCCCAATAGAACAAATTATAGGTATTTAAGATTCAGTATAATCGGCACTCTTATCAGTAAGGTTCGCAGTACAATAGAATATAATAATATAACACAGAACAACGCTGCTGCCCGAATTCTGGTATAGGTTGATTTAAATTAATGATAAGATATGGATTGACACTCTATTATTAATCTCTTATTATTTATCTTTTAAAAAGAATTATATTATGGTCTAGAAAAACAAAAAGACCTTATCCCAGTGGTTGGGTGGGAGGTTTTCATTTCATTTATTTAAAACTAGGTACACTTAATTGGGGTTAAAAGTTATTATTAATATGCCGTATTTACTCATAACAAATTGATGAAGCAGTATAGCAAACTTAAGGAGTTTCTCAAACTCCGATGTCTTGTAAATAATTATTGTGTACAACAACCTACACAAACAACAATTTCTAAGAAAAATACTAAAATATTAGTAGCAAAATTGTTATTTTCAATAAATAAAAACCTTAAAAGCTTTTGATACCTTCAATATCGTTACAACCTAAGTTTTTAGATTCAATCGGACAAGATAAATTAACCTTAATTACCCAATTTATTCAAAAAGTAATTTAGAAATTTAGTACTTATTCTAGATAATGTTTAGCAAAAAATATTTTTCTACTTCTATCTAATTTATCATTTAGCTTTGTAATCTTTCACTCTACGTAACTGATTTAAGTTCTTTATGATATATAGGTACAGACATTTAAGTCTAGACACCTTGATTTATGTCTAGAGCTACCTAGTTTTTGTCGGTGCTTTATTATTCAAAGTTTAGAAAAACGGGTCGGTAACAAATAAACATACTTTAGGTTGTGTGGAGTTCGTGCAGATTTAAAATTTATGAAAATATGGCGTCCTTTAGAAAATTCTAGTTACTTCTAGAAACCGAATACCTACTCTCATATTTACTTTATAACTTTCCGATAACGATTGAAGAGTATAAACTTGATAAGATGCTTTAAACTCAACAAGTTCTTTTAGAATTGTCTGACTTTTCTTAGTAATAACCTTCGTAATCTATAAATATTATCATATTATAATCTAATAATTTCATATTGAGATAAACGGGCACTATAAGAACCTTGTTTACATTAAATTTCGATTAACCGTTTCGTCCCAAAACGTGGGACTTCTTCAGGATAAAACACTGCAAAGGACACGGCACGACCGCTCGCCAGTCACGCGGATGGTTCGTGTATTGCCCGTTTATCTCAATATTAATTTATCACACCACGAGAGTTTCCTTTCTTTCCTTTTTATAGTAAAACATCTAATAATGTGTAACTTACAGTGACATCCGGAGGGTTGGCATCCACATGACACGTGATGTGCGCCCTCTCCTGCTTCGCCACACCGTGAACTCTCTGCTGCGAACTGCGACAGGTTGGGGCATCTGGAAAACACGACAGTTTGAGTTTAGCTTCAAGCTGTGCTTACGTGTTTTGATGTCTATTTTCCTTTATAAGTCCGTTGTACTTTATAAGCATTACATCACAAAGGTATCATAGTTAAATATTTACGGTAATATAGACTAAGACCTAATTTCACCACTCTTTGTTAGTTTAACGTCCCATTCAGTAATTAACAGTCCATAATTATACGTAATTATGGTAATATAATTATAAATAAGGAACACCTTATAACAAAAGTTGGTGAAAATGAAAATGAAGGTACTTTGTATTTTTCGCTCTACAGACTATACCAAGTTGCACTCGCTTGCGCATTTTAGAAATACTCATAGTGAGGTAACGTCATCTAGTTCAAATCCGCAGAAATAAATACCTGCACTTTAGGTTCCCCAATTTATCAATAGATGTCGCTACGGTACATACATAGAACGTCCAGAGTGAAAGGTTTGCTCTCTCCATCTCCCTCTGCGTTGAAACCCACACAAGTGTAGTTGCCGGCCGTCTTACGCCCGACTCCCTGTAGCACCAGTGATTGGTTGCTGATGATGATGCCGTGACCCACGTTGTGAAGTAGTGGTTTGCCCTGGGTAAGAGAATTTAAATTAAAAAAATAATAATTCGGCACTTCGATGAATCATATCGTTTTTGTATTTAAAATTTAAAATTCTATGTAGCTGCAATAGTTTACTTCAATATAATTCAAAATTGCAATCACAGAGGATATGCATGAACTCAGTTCGAAAAAATCTGACACTTGCACTCACAGATTTCAATAACAATAAATAAATATATAAATAAAAGGCATTTTCGCTTTTATAACAAAAACATATTTGATTAATGAGATTACTGTCAGAAAAGCATGTGACATGTCAGCTCTCACATGTAGGATGATGCTAATCTATTTAAACTCTTCCAATAAAATATGTAAGTAAGCTTATGAGCTAAATTATGATTATTCCCCGTCCCAAACTCTGGGACTTGTGGAAACTTTGTCTTTTATTGGTCGTTTAGATGATTACATCAGTAAAGATTACATCGCAATTACTCTCAGGTTTAATGTGCTGGAAAGTGGCGCAACTTTTGGTAAATCGATTTTATTTATTTTAACTTGTTCGAGAGATGTCGTATTTTAAAGGTCGGCGTACATTATTACATCGCGCGTACTTAAGACGTGCTGTACCGTCAATATGTACTACACGTAATTCTATAACAATAAACCGAAATATACTTAAATATTTTACGTTCTATTGTGGCGTGAAACGTAAAAAATATCAATAAATGTATTTTCCATTAAATATAGCTTCCATAACACAAGTCTAGGGCTCTCCACGAGGCAAGAAGATGCAGTGAATTAAAAAAATGTTTAGAATGTAAAATAAAATTATGCTCATTCCAACATGAAATTTCACGAAACCTTTTTATACATTGGCATCACTGTCCATTTAGTCTACACGGCATTTATATTAACAACCCTCTTTAGTGCTTACAAATCTATTTATCCTAAGCCCTAATATTGGGTTAATTTTCTCGAATATTCTACATAAAACTCAAATTACAATTAAGTTGGATTTAATAAAAGCGCTATAAAAAATAATGGAACATTATAATAAAAGGTTTATTATTTTATTACTGGCGCGATTAAACGCAATGTTGTATGGTTATTACTTAGGTGTGGGTTTAATGAAACTTATTTTAACCATAATTAAAGTTTATTTAGAAGTGCAATTGATTCATTAAAAATTACAAAGCAACGTGTGTCGCTGACTTTAAAAAGTACCTTTCCATCTCGTTTTAAGCTTTTAAGTTCTCTATTGAGACTCGTGGCCATTAGCGAACTCAAGAAGTGATCTCGCCAATATACTATATGTATATAATACACACATGTATTGGGGATTAATCACCATGTTCTTCAGGCAGAATGACAATCACAGTAAGTGAATATCGTAAATAGAACGACGTTGCTACCCGTTTTCTGGTATACAATTCTTAGTTGGTTATAAGATATTCACGAGCATGAAGATATAACGACAGTTCAGACTAATCTATTTCGTCAATATAATATTAGGGGTTATTTTGCTTAAATGAGAATTATGTAGTTTTACTTAATTATATATATTTTTTTTATCAGTAATAATTATAATGGTCAATAGAAAAGCCCCTGTGACCCAAGAATGGTATCATAAACATTATAATTATGTAGATCCTTACATTATGCCTCCACTCCACCTTGTAGATATAGGGATGTGCTTTGATGATGCAGTCAAAGTACACGTCAGAACTTTCTCGAATGTTCTTCGGGTCTAGGTTCTTGCCCAGCCGGACTATGGTCTCTGGTACATCTAAAAGAAAATTTACTGTAAGATTTTTTTCCAAATAATAATATGTAGAATAGTGTGTAGTTGTAGAAAATAAAAATAATAATATCAAGGGTTTCTTAATCTTTTGTAGTCATTATTCATATTCAACCTTCAATAAACACAATGGATTGCTAAATACGAAAAAAGACGTAAAACTATTGTGTTTATATTATTTATAACATTTCAATTTAAATAAGTAAAAAAATATTGCTCTCAAAATCCGTCGTATACATAAATACTGTGTTAAAACTAAACATGGAATTATTATCCAGACAAGAGGCTTTGTACGATATATTATTTATTCCGGCGTCTGGGTGTTCTATAATATAGATGTATTATGTATTATCTATCTGTGTATGTATAGTCTATGAATCATATCAGATTATCTAGTGCCCGTAACATAAGCTAGATAGCATAGAGCTTACCACGGGGCTAGATATTGCTGTGTAAATTGTCCAGCAATAATTATTTATTTCTTCTTCGTCCTCGGTCCCTCACTGCTGAGGATCGCGACCACGTACAATCAGCCCCCACTGTGTACGGTCATATGCAGAGTGTAGAGCACGGTGCAAGCTGCCTTCGCCGGCCTGTTTGCCTTTGCACGTTTTCCTTCCACCTTTCCCATGATGATCTGCTTCTCCAGACAATGCCTAGAAGACCGCACAATGTGTCCGAAGAAGCTAAGAGCTAATAATTTATTTACGGCTTACGAAACGTTCGAAGGGTTACTTACATTGTATATCCAGGGTCCAGTCGTCTTCCAAGGCCACGACGGCTGGCATCTGAGGGTTGGAGGCTCTGCAGGCGAGCTTAGCTCCAGCATCTGCCTTCGTCAGCTGCAGGGAGACAGTCGATGTCGTAGTGTTCACGTCTGTTGATAACTGTGGGCAAAAATATAAAGATAAAGAAGACAAAGATATTTATTTCCTAAAAGTTAACAAAATAAGGCCTAGATTACTATAATAATAGTTTTTTTTTATATTTTTATGAAAAAACTAATTTAAATATATAAAGAAATTTAATCTATATTTTTATAATTGTCGATATAAGCGAATTTAATAAAGGGTTTTGCGAGCTAATTAGGTCCTCCAAACATGATAAAAATATGGCTTCAATTTTGACAACAATTTCGAGCGAACCATTTCATTCGTTGTAACAAGTATAGGTACATAATTATTATTGTAATATTCGGTAACTTTGTTCTACAAGAAAGTTTATATGGATTGGTTTACAAAATTAACAACTTGTTAGTAATAAGGGAACATAACTGTTTCATTCACAGCTCCCGCCCACGCTACGATGTGCTTCACCAAGTTTCAAGTTTATTTCACCGCTTCAGAATTGAATTTCATCAACTTTGTAGCCAAATGTGAAATCTATCTAGTGGTTTGATTGTTTATGGATCCGTCGGATCTAAGAATTTATTGACAGGTTTCTATTATACTAAAGTATATTGAATAGGAGCTGTGTTATATTATGTCTAACCAAAGTCGGCGAATACTACGCACTTAAACTATTATCTAATTATAAGAACAATTATAGTATTGAACATTGTTTCGCTCAGAAAACACGCAAACTCTATTCTCGATCTACCATGAAAAAACACTGATTTCCCAAACAACGCCCCATTGAGCATAACGTCCTACAAAATACGAGCCATACACAACCAAGTTTATTGCAAACAAGAGTATTTTCCGCAATGTAAGGTAACTTATCAAAATAACTACTGCGCCCTTAGAACTCTATAAAACGTGCTTTCAAATTATACGTACCAGATGTTCCATTATTTTTATACATAGCTCTTTTTAGACAAATTACCTTCAATGCCCTTACGGCAAACAAGTGGTTCTGTATGACTTTGTCTGCAAAGTTTTAGAAGTTTCTGAAAGAATTGCTATTGGATTGGTTGATTTATTAGATAAATCTTAGTGCTCAAGATATAATTACATATTTTCAGATATTAATGTTTTTTTCAGAGCATAAATAATATTGCGTTATTAATATACATTCAGGGTTTTCGATTAAGTAAAGCATAAAGGTCGTTTATGGAGTTGTGGTTCTGATTCCTGACGAATTTGACTAGTTCACTCGAAAAAATCTTACTGATAAAATACTCGTACTTTCATAAGCGCCAGAATTTCGAAATATCGAATAGGCTTTTCGTACACTTTTACATACAGAAAGGATTTTGATAAACCTTTGAAACAAATCAGAATAATATCTCAAAAATATCATACTAGACTAACAAATCTAAAATCAAAATAACAAAAGCTTTTCTATACGTGGGAAAATAAAATCCAATATGTCGCGAGCAAATCTTGTAGTCGTCGACAGTTGCTTTTGTTAAATAAATAAAAAAAGCACCGTTTAAATTCCCACCAAATAAAATAAAAAAAACAGAGATTAGACATTTGTCGTCAGTCAGACACCAACAAAATCCTTGTTAGTTTTCCTCAAAAACGTTCCCAAACACATTACGCGAATTGAGAAAGCACATTTAGGTGATGAATCTTCCAAACTGCGGATGTCCCTTTAAAAGGTTTTAGTAAGCACTCCTAAAGGAACCCTAAAGCTGCCAATGTTGATAATTAAACCGGGTAATAGGTTTACTAAGGCTTAGGACGATGTTGACCAGATAACGTTATAACATAAGTAATGAAGCAATACTTTTTAATAGGTGCTTCGATTTACCAAAAGACGGGTAATATGATTCTGTACACTGTGAAACTTACTGCAATCACCAACCCGTCTTAAATCTGCCTTTAAATGTGTTCTTAATTTAAAAGAACACATTAAAAAGCAGTTCATTATGCATTTCCACATTCAAATCTAGCGTTCGAAATTTTCTAATTTGCTCTGGTGTCTCATTATGATTAATATCATTAAAAAAGCATATTAACTCCACGTTTAAGTCAAACAATCGAATTTCGTATGAAAAATAAAAACTGGCCTGGCATCTTATCGTGTCTATTAAGGAATAATTAAAATAAGAACACATTTCGAAACAGTTCGTACTCAGCCAATTAAACTCCACAAACAAACCTAGCGTTCGAAAATTCGAATTTCTAAATTTGAACCCTTCCAGCTCCGTGGAAAGCCATAACTCAGAATATTTCATTTCGTGCACACGGCTAATTAAGCCGGCTTATGTGCGTAACGTTTGATTGACGTAGCACATGCGCCAATCGTGACGCAGCTGGTATTTATTTGTTTTGCCTGAACTTGTATTGAGACTGAAGGGGATAAATTCATCCGAACTCATAAACCCTTTAGTTAGAGCGTTAATTTTCTTCATATTCTGACATTTTTAAGAATCGTGATCGGACGTAGCAAATAGTCAATGAAGTCAATGATGTCAATGGGCTGACAAGTCGAAATAAGGCACAAGTTGCCAAATTGATAATGATGCCGCGTATTTTTTTACCAAGTCAGTTTATTTCTTAGTAAAAAGGATGCATTTCAGTTGATACAATATCAGTAGTAGCTTTCCAAGACGTTCTGGCCCTTACGAGCGATTTGAGTCCGCCCGCTTTGCTCGTCCCATTCAATCTACATTTATTACGTCTACGTGCAATGGACGTATTCAGTTATGTGGAGAAAGGGGTTTGCACTATTTTTGTACTATAAAATTTAAACAATTCTATTTTTTATATCTTTGAGTCTTTAAACTTGGAATTAAGAATTGTTGGTTTGCTTCTATGCGGCTTTATTATCTGGTTATAGATAAATAATAAATCAATTATTTATTATTTATCTATAACCAGATAGCTCGCTTCATCGACGCTGTTACTGGCAACCATTATTATGATTACTGAGTAAATTTTAAATAGCACCATAGTGCGACCACCGTAACACCAATATCAATGTTAGTAAAACATTGTTAAAACAAAAACTTCCTTATCAAATATTTTCCTGATTTCAATTTAATGTTAAATAACATGGTCAAGTCAATTAAGTACTACATAATTCATAAAAACTAACTTGCAACAAACCATAAATTTGCCCCAGCAGTTTGAAACAAAAGCCCCATTGAATCCCTGAATTCGTCCACCGAAGTGGCCCTATTATAACTTTGACGGTGTTGTTTCGTATAAAGTAAAGATAGCGCCGATAAAGCTCCTTGCAGAATTAGCTTTTTTAACAGTTTTGCAAATTGATGAGGTGTGACCGGGCCCTTATCTCGCCGGGGCCGTTGATCTTAAGGAGTTTAGGGAAATCTGACAATGACAAGGGATGAAAGTTTTATTTTAAGATGTTCTGTCAGTTTACTCTGTCTTGACGTAGCTTAACGGCGATTCTAATTATTTTTCTAAAAGATAAGTAAGTTTTTTTTATTTATTCGTGTATAAATTGATTTATGAGTTTGCTTAAATCCATTCTAAACATATTAGACCTAACGTACTATTAAATATGCATGAACGGCGCTATCCGTGTAAATTTGACGAGACGGGTCAATTAATGATGATGATAATTTACCTTTTATATTTTATTCTTTTAAAGATTCAATTTAAAGATTTTTCTTTAAATATTACCCATTTAATTTATTTTCTTTAAATAAATACAAGAACAACTAAGAAATTCAACCGATAATTATTTGTCGAATTCTAGATCCTATCTGTAAATAGAAGATCTTATTTACCCACCATTTTTCTGAACAATTGAAACACAATTTAGCGTCCATTTAAACTGTTTTCCTGTCAAATGTAAGCTCGAAGAAATTGCTCTGTCAATATAACTCAACGAAAGTTTTCTCTGGAGCGGTACCAAATTTTTAAATATAATCAACATGGGAATTTGTATTCTATCCCTTTCATATAAAGGTGTCTCTTCGTTGTCTCCTACTTGTCTCTCTTGTTGATCACAGTTGAGTATAGTGACTGTTTTGCTGGAGAAATTAAGTACCTGACAATGTCTCGTATTCATGCTGCAAAGTATAAGATTTCAGTTACAATAACTATTTTTACTAACAGAACTGTCCAAACTTCTCTTCAGTATTTTTATAGATAGTGTTGCAATAAAAATATATTATATGATTAGAAAATTAAAAAATATATATTATTTGTGTTTAAATATATAATAAAAACAATCCTTAAAATGTACAACTACTCATGTGTTTAATTTGGAAAGTTAAACATTCATGAACAATCTATTTTGGTAAAGTACACTTCAACTATTAATTTTTCAAATTAATGCTTACTTGTTTCAAGGACTTTGAATAACGGTCATTATTGTTAGTAAACAAATGTATGTATGGAACCTTGAATTTCTTCGTAAGTGATAATCAATATTGTAATGTTGGTAAAACATTACCAGTAGGTTGGTTAAATATTTATCTTCATTCAGATTTAAAAAATATCAAGGACATAATTATAGTTACAAAGTTATATAAGTCAGTGTCACAATAAAATTACTGACCATTTATAATAAAATCGCGTATCGTTGTTAATATTTTGTGGTCAGAACATATTTAGATACAAAAGTAGATTTCAGGTATTTAGTTACAGTATAAACCAAAATGTTTAACGAAATTCGTTTTAAATTAAATTAAAACCCCTACGTGTAGAAAACGTTTGTTTCAACAAACTAATTAATTGTTTTGTAACGTTGACATCCTAGATTTTGTCATACGAATTGCATTTAGGCCACATGATACCATAACCCAGCCCAAATGCTCCGGAACAAAATATTGATTCATAAATATTTTGCTAAGAAACCAGACAATTAATAGGTTTTAGTAATATGGGGCCGAAAAGTCCTCGAGTGAAACCGCAGCGTTGGGCGTCCACCAACAAGGTGGACAGATGATTTGGTGAAGGCGGTTGGCTCGCGGTGGATGCAGGCCGCGAGCGACCATAATGACTGGAAATCATATAGGGAGGACTATGTCCAGCAGTAAACGTCCAATGGCTGAGATGATGTTGATATTATTATTATCATAACAGCCCTTTTGTCTATTGTCTAGCTCTATTTAGAATTTTCAATGTTCTTACCGTTTCCTTAGCGTTGTTTATCCTATGTCCGTTCTTCCACCAGGTAATGGAGGCCGGAGGTCGCGACCCTGAGCTCTGGCAGAGCAGGTCGTACCGTCGGCTCGCGGAGAGAGGCTGGTTCGAGCCCAGTATGTGGACTGTTAGTGGGGGAACTGCAATTAACAAGGAAGATGTTGATTACGTTACACAATACAATATTCTTTATTGCACACCACAAAAACAAAAAACACATAACAAAAAAATATTGGTACATAAAAAAGGTGTAACAATGGGCGGCCTTATCACTAAAAGCGATTTCTTCCAGGCAACCTTTGGATGGACACGAAACACAAGTAAACACACTAAAAGACGGAGGGCGTTACGGGGGGCGGGACGTTATGATACAACATGGGGTGTTGAAGCCCTGTAAAATAATTTGTGTTTTATTTTTGATGATGATTAAGATGGTGAGCCTATTCACAGTTTTGACTGAATCATATCCAAAGTAAAAGCTATTCTGACGTCAGTCTGCGTCAGAAGGCCCATCCTAATAACGCTTTAGGGATGAATTATATTAGACCGGGCCGTGTCCGTGGCCAGTTTCTATTACACCGGCCCGGACGGGACACGGATCATACACTGTGTAATATAAACTGGTTCATATAAAATGTATGTAACGTTTCCAATCCGTGCCCCGTCCGTGCCACGGTCACGGCACGCTCCGGACACGGCCCGGTCTAATTAATCTAATAATAATATAATTCTAAATAATCTAATATAATTCATCTATTAAGGGATGAATTATATTAGACCGATATAACTTTTTAAACTATCATGGTTTTTAACTATATTTGAACAAGAAACGGGTAACATACCATGATTTAAATCATGGTATGTTACCCGTTTCTTGTTCAAATATATTAGACCGGCCGTGTCCGGGCCGTGTCCGGGACGTGCCGGACGGGGCACGCATTTGAAACGTTACATACATTTTATATGAACCAGTTTATATTACACAGTGTATGATCCGTGTCCCGTCCGGGCCGGTGTTTGACAAATCGATCTACAAGTCATAATTTTGGCCATGTAACTAAATGCGTTAATACTCACAATTCATATCTAAAGTAAGTGTAGTCTCTATGGGATGTGCCCGCGGGTGGTTTGACGCGCGGCACGTCAGTGCTGTTCTGACGTCAGTTCGCGTCAGAGGGCCCACTCTTATGACGCCTTGGACCCCGTCGTTTGACAACGCGGTCGCTGGCGTGTCTTGTTCTACTTCGTCTCTGAACCATTTCACCCATGGTCTAGGATGGCCTGTTATTAAAAATAATCACAAATATTAATACTGTCACAGAAAAACAACAAAGACATGACAAAATAATAGATAGCAAAATTCTTGAATCTTCCATTTCATATTTATGAGCCATATTATTTAACTATCCCATTTAAAGTCCTACTTTTTTCCCCATTTAAATTCGTCACTTTTTTAAGAGTTCTGAAAATCAGAGAAGTCGTTTCTTTATCTCTTTACTTTTAACATGAGAGAACAGAAAAACCATCTCTATGACTTCATTTTTAAAAACAACTTATAAAATACTGCAGTTTGTTTTCTAACATTTAATGAAGGTACAAATTGTGGAAACTTACCCCCAGATACGTCACATTTAAGGGTGAACAGGTCCCCTTCTACGTAGGGTCCCACGATGGCCTGCTTCACATCCCCTTTGTCATCTATGACAACCATCTGCTTTGGAGGAACTAGGGACAAAATATTAGATATTGTTTAATGATAAGTTATGACTTAACTAGGGATTCACAATCCTAGCTACTACCACAGAAAATATCTTACATAGGAGATAACGAAATCCGATTCGTTTTATTATCTTTTTTTTCTTTTTTTACACTCGGCCTCAGTGATAACTTTTACGGTGACTTCAAGTCCCTACGACCATGGTTTGGGCAATTTTTTTCCAAAGATCATAAAGCCAAATTAATTATAAATATAGACTTTAGTCAACCAAGAACCAAAAGATATTTATATTTTGGAAACTACCTACCGCAAAAAGACTGCCCATTACGTTATACGTTTTGAATTTTAGATAATATTCAATTAATTAGTTATTTAATTGGTTAGTGAAATAAAAAAATATCTTATCTTATCTTAGTTACACTTTTCACTTCTTATTATCTGTGATAAACGTCGTATTTTTATTTGACAAACGAATGTGAGTAACTCCTTATTTTTAACATTTTTAATTTTACGTCTAAGTTTAATAGAATCCCTCAACGAAATGGCCACCAGAGCAAAAGTAAATTTAATTTTCTCGAACTTTTTACTCCTTAGAAAATAATTTCAAGAAGAATGTCCTAACTTATGAGAAAGATGCACTTTATAACAAGACTTAGCGCTGTTGAATAGAATTCTTGCAAAGGGATTTGCCGGCTTATGATTTCTTGCTCTTTTCAAGTTGTCTTTTCTTTTCTTTTGCTAGTTTTCAGTATCAATTCTGTTTCGGTATATAAAAAAAACTTTTTAGTATAACGTGCGCAATTAGAAATGAGTTCTGTAAATGGCGTCCGCTCGCATGCGTTCTCGCTCACTCTCTATCGCTGTCTATACTTTTATCCTTGTTTTGCCAATCGTACCATACCTACCCGCCGCCATTTACAGAATTCATTTTCAATTGCGCACGTTATATCGGGTTCTGAGAAAAAAGTTCAATCAAATTTTATCGGTTTTTATAAATAATGTCCTTTTTTATAGATATATACAAGCTATTGTTCTATTGCTTTAGAATTAAAAGAATTTAAAGATACAATATTTTTAAGTCATATCAACACTCCCTACGTATAGTTGTGTATCTGCAAAACACAAATTTTACAGGGGTGCGTTTTAAAGATTTGAAAATGTTCAAATGCCTATAACTGGAGCCCCTTTTGAGATATTTCTGTGAAAATTGGTGAGATGCTCTTACTGTAGATCTAGTTTAAGATGAAAACTATTTTTTATTTAAATTTATTCTGGTTTAGATTTTATTACACTTACATATTTTTACGTGGTGCTTATAACCTAATAAAATGCCGTATGTGGCCACATACACACTTTTTCGTGGGAGCTCAGAAGAATGACAATATTGTAACTGCCTGAAACACGGTTGTACTTAGTACAACCGTGTTTAGATCTATTTATATAATTCCGTTTAACTGGTGCAAAGTAGTGGCAATCGTATGGTAGATTCTCTTCTTGTGTGTGCTTCACACGTGAAACGCCTTTTTGGGATTTTGTCACAATATCTATAATATAGGTTAGTAGAACCACAGATACTTAATTTTTTTGTATGCGCCCTGGCTAAATACAAAACATCCCAATGGAACATTTGAATTGAAACTATACTATTGAATTGAAAATTACAAAAACTATCGCAAAAGGAAAATAAACAAATGCTTCCACTGGATGGTAAATAAATTAAATAAACAATACCGCTCTCACAGCTCATGTGTAAAAAATATAAAACGTAAAACCTTCCAAACATTGGCCATTGTTTGTTACGTTAAGAGCCTTGTGACTTTACGAAGTTTTGCGAAATTGGATATTTTATGCACCACGTGACCGGCGCGTCACGCGAATTCTATGAAAAATACTAAATGATCTTGATACTTCGTCGATCTAAAACATACAAATATACTAATAATTATTTTAGATCTGTAGAAAATGGCATCGAATAAATTCCATTTTATTGAGTGGATTTTTTTTCAGTTTCATTCCGAAATAATTATTATATTAATGTTTTTATTTAATTGATAGGTGTTTAATATATTTTCCTAAATTCAAAATGGTGGATATTTTTATTTCAATATTTGAATCAATTATGTTTTATCTTAATAATATCAATATTTATTTTAAATCTGATTGATTATTTGAAATCAATTAAGTAGGTACATAATTTTAAATTAAAACATTCATGATTAATAATTATATATATAAGAATAAAACTGAAAATAGTCTTATTGAAGTTAAATGTCCTCATTCATCTCATCTTATGGGCTCATTTTTAAACCGATTCTTCTGAAATTTGGTGTGTAGGTTTGTAATTAAATGTTTTTTTTTTGTCGAATGTTGGGACTTTATGTAAGTTCGAAAGTCTAAATTGAACGTACTAAATACAAATTCTAATTATAACAAAACAAATAAATTATATTACCTATATTTAAGTTGCTTGTTTTGTTAGATGGTATATTTGTGTTTGAATAAATAAAAGTTTCGTTAATGAAGGTTTTAATTATGTTTAGGTATTATTTTTGTAGTTTCGAACTTTATATTTATTTTTATATTTATTGGTATCCATTTATCTACATATGTCATACACAGATGTAGAATATCCATTTATCTACATATGTCATCTTGAATAATTCCCATTATATTTTTATTTTGATAAACTATTTATTTTTATTTTATTACGAACTTATTTAAAATATTTAATTTTTATATTAAAAAAAACCAACCCGCACTTGGCCAGCGTGGTGAATTAAGGCCTAATCTATCTCGTCAAGAGAGAAGTCCCTATCCCAGCAGTGCGAACGTGAATAGGGGTGTTGGGGTGTTGTTTTATATACAGGGCGTTCCAAAATTATGGGCCATGAAGGGGAAGTACCATATATATCGTTGATAGTGAATTTTGCTCAAAGAAGACTTCATTTTATTTTAAAAAGTAAGTAATTTAATTAATTAATTTACAAAAAAAATGTTTCATGTTTTTTATTTGATTAAAATAATTAATTTCACGTTGTTCCTTTCTTTTAAAATACTATGTTACTTAAGCAGAGTTATTATTTTTTAGCTATTCTTTCGATTGGTATCATAAAAATAGAGTTTTTTTTTCTACATGTAAGTCGGTTCGATTCCCAGACAAAGCAAGTAATTTTTAGAAAATCTATGAATCCAGAATTACTAACTTTTAAAAATAAAATGAAGTCTTCTTTGAGCAAAATTCACTATCTACGATATTTAAGGTACTTCCCCTCCATGGCCCATAACTTTGGGACGCCCTGTATTTATTAGAAAGGTACAATTATTTAATGTTTACAATAAATAATATATTTATTAGAAAGGTACATTATTTATTGTTTACATATTGGATACTCGGTAAAAATAAGAACAAAAAATTACGGAATATTTTCTTTGTAATAAATATTATGGAAATCTATACTACAATTATCAAGCTGAGGAGATTGCTTGTTTATTTGTTTGAACGTGCTACTCAGGAACCGCGGGTCCGATTTAAAATATGATTTCAGTATTGGATAGTAAAATGATCGAAAAAGGCTATAAAACATAAACTAGTAAATAACGTAAAAACGCAAGCGCAGCTGTCGGCGGGTCGGCAAGTTAGTCATAATCTAAAAAAATCATAGGCATAATTACATTTAGTCGTTGGACGGTTTCACCAAAAAAAGTTGCCTTGTTGTTTTTTAATTAGGATAGATAACTTTAGATATGCAATCCACATCCTACAGCATAACCTCCAAATAAATAAGGTAAAACAAGATGACAATGATGTGGTACAATTCTTAGGCCAGCAACATTTGGTACAATTCTTAGGCCAGCAACAACAACAATTGACCGTTATCAATAAAAATAACAATTGATCGTTATCAACGGATCAACTTATGTCGGTCGTAGTATCGCAATAACACATACACGCACACTAACAGCGTTTTTACAGCAATTGACAGTCCCACACACTGACATTTTACGAAATATTTCTATATTTTATTCAAGAACAACCGACATAGGTCCGACCTCGACAAGCGCTCGCGCGGTACTAAATGGAAAAAGCCGGCTGAATGAAAAAACTACTAAATTATGGTAGTTTTATTTTATTCATAAAAAATTACCAAAACCGTTCTACAAATTAAAATTAATATCATAGTTTAAGCAAATGTTGATAAATATTTTGATATAAATATGACGTCCCATTGATTTAGAACTTCGGAGTTATTGAGGTTTGTTTCGAAGCATTTTCGGTCGATATTAAATTCGGTATATCTTTAGAATAAAAGCATTTAACGAAAATGTACTCTACTCTAAATGAAGAATAGGATATACGTAACATAATAAAAAATAGTTTTATCGCCCATATTCATTAGAATCTACAAATTAGAGCTGAGAAAACAGGTCTTCGATCGTTTTTTACGAAACATGTATCCGGAGAATGATTATTACTCAATATATAAACAAGTTATCTAAAATGTTTCTTACTACTTTTGTAGAGGAGAAAACGAACTATTATAAAGATGTAATTGTAATATCAAACAACTAACGCAAACCATAGAATTAGGACGAGAAAACCGAACAATTTCGCGATTTCACGTAATAGGCCTCTTAAAATATTAGGTTCCATGTAAAATTAATAGCGTAGATACTTCAATAGCTCAGTGCAGAGCCGAGCACTTCCCTCGTTTTAATTTATTTTTGTGTTTCGCAAAGTTAATCCAAATATTTTACTAGAGACAGACATCATCAATGGATTTTAGACCTTAGGTTGCTGATATAGGTTCGATTTCATTGTGATGAGGCGGATTGGTTTAAAAATCATGTTAGGATTCTGATTGTGGAATCGGGTTATTTGGTTTGGGTCGGGCATTGTAATACAATCGGATAATGGCTATCAAATTTGCAGGTGAAAATCAATTGTGAGGGCAAATATTTTGGGCATTTTATTGTGAGTTTTGGTCACCAGCTTTGTATTCGAGGTATTTCTTTAGAAATGTGTATTTGTGTGATTGTATTCCGAATTATTATAGGCACACTCTCCAGGATGTATTTTTGTTATATTAATATAAGAAAAGGACTTTTACTAACCAATGACAGTGAGGTTGACCCGGGAATTCCTCGTCTGGGCCTGTTTGAAGTCCACCCGGCACCGGTAGATACCCTGGTCACTATCCCTGACCCGGTCCACACCCAGCTCAGCCGGTTTTCTCTCCGGGAGGAAGTAGGCTCGGGATGCGAACACGCTCTCGTCGGACCAACGCTCCGCTACGCCAAAGTCTCTTTCTCTGGCGTCCACGCTGTCGAAGAAATAACAATTAGAAAATTAAAGGATTATATCTGTTTATACTAGCATTCGCATCTAAGGCATTGGTTAATTAATTGGTTGGATAATCATTGGGATCTAAAGTTCTTGAATTGAAAGTGATCTTATTCAATACACGAACATCAAACCAGCCAATTGTCCTACTAAACTTTCAATCAAAACTTATAGTAGTTCGCAAAAGTTTATGTTTAGTATGATGCGCTTATCTCCGAAACTATTTACTGGTTCGAATTTCAAATTATTTTAGCGTCAGAGCTAGACTATCAACACATGAATTCAATCAGCAATACTGAGTTCCTAACTATAAATTTCGTTACGAAAAACAAAACACTTCACGTTTTCCTTTATTTCATTCCTCGCAACTCTTGCAAACTGCAAAATGAACATTCCTAGAATTCTTTAAACTATTTCAAAGGGAACAACTAATACGAATACTCAAACTTTTTCCATCACTTGAGTTGCAGACATAAGTACGAGATCCAGACAGCAGCTGACTTGGTGGAACAATGAACCGAATCCCATTAAAATTATAAACGATAAAGTTTGTACCTACTTCTATGCGTAGTGTAAGAATATTTTTTACCTTTAAGAAACTAAAATGTTAAACTCGTAAACTAAAACTAAACTACTACATATGGATTGTACCTACTGAAACTTTTGTATTAAAAGCTTGTACATAGGCTTTAGCCAAAGGATAATAAATAAATAAAATATTCAAAACCTTTTCCAGTAAACTTATGTTTGGTTGTGCTAAGTCGCTTTATTACGACATCGAAGGACTTCAATAAAAGACAAGTCAGCCAGCCTTAGGATCCCGTACATTACAATAGACGAACAGAACGAACTGCATAACTCCCAGCTTAAGTTAAAAGTTGTATCGTCAAAGAGTCGATACATCACTTAAACATCAAAAGTAGTTGAAACTTTGTTGTGCAATGCAAATACTTTGAAAGAGAACCTATTATTTGAAAGATAAATTTATTTTAATATGACCGCTATGGAGGTTAAATTAATAATACATTTTCAGTCCTACTCCTGCGCTCAGTATGTTCGATCCAAGTAAAAAAAATACATATATTTATTTGCGTAGAAATGCAAATGATTGAACACGTTGAAAAAATTTGAACTGAAACTTCTGTGTAAATGTACTATGCTTTCTTAATACTTGAGAAATAACCTGTGTTTTCATCAACCCATTGTTATGACAACATTAAGTATAGTCTGTGTGTTTATAATATACATATAAAAAGTTTATGGCTAAAATCTCTAACTTAAAGCCATAACTCAAAATGACGATGGCGTGGTAGAGATGGCTTGATGAACTAGACTGTTTTAAACAAATGTGGGAGGACATTTCGTGGGATCGAAAAGACTGGAAAAAATGGGCAGAATTCCAACAATGGGACGGTACGGGCTTGCAGTAACAGTATCGTAAAAAAATATTTTATGTAGGAATGGATTTGTTATCGAGGGGTTCTAGGTGATATTTTGTTTGATGCTTAAATTCACACAGTTTATTCGCATCATATAATATTGCAGATTCACTCAATACTAAAATAACTAACCATATTTTGATCATATTTATATACAAAAAAAATACGATATCAAAATATAATCGGACGAATTCTTTTTGAAAATACAAAAATGTTTTCACAAAAGATGTTCTCCGTAAGCTTTTATATAATTCAGCTAAACAATTCCAACTTTGCTTTCTTATCATTATTTCTTACCTTTTTCTCTTTTTACCGTCTCCTTTCTCAGAATAAAAACGTCTTTCAAAGGCGATACCTGCATTTAAACTGATGCAACTACCAAATTTATAAAGACTAGGATGATTTGTGAGCTTCTGTCCCGTTGCTGATGTGGTGCTATCCCAAGAATAGTGTCACGTGTCTCTCCATGGTCAAAACCTACTGCATGGGACGATAAAGGATTAAGTTTTTACTTTTACCAAATTACAAGGACCACAAAAGCGTTTTATACAAAAGGGCAAAATCGTAGGTTATCAACTTATCTATACTAATATTATAAAGAGGAAAGATTTGTTTGTTTGTTTGTTTGTAGTGAATAGGCTCCGAAACTACTGGACCAATTTCAAAAATTCTTTCACCTTTGGAAAGCTACATTATTCCCGAGTAACATAGGCTATATTATAGCAAAGAAAATTGCGGGAAAGTGTAAAACGCGGGCGAAGCCGCAGGGTGGAATGCTAGTCATATATAAACTGGTATCAAAAAACTGTGAAACGTTAACCGTTGGGTATTTTTTGGAAACTCGCGCCCATTAAATGGTAAGAAAAAGTGAGGCAAAATAGGTATATTGATTTCTATAAACTTCAAAATATTATTTATCTAAAAGATAAAAAAAAACTCCTAATAACATTAATTATATTTCCAGATGTGCACCACGTTCACGACAGTCAGTCCCTTAAAAGGTCGCATAGATAAAACTGTCTTAAATGAAATAAAAACGTCTGAGATCACATTCCAAGGTATGCCAGCGAAACGAACTTAAAACACGGGAATTCAATTGTCTGCATCATACAGGGGACAGTGCCTCAAGTCACGCGTCTCACGTAGTAACAGATACCTACAGTTTGCTAGCTCTGACATTCTTTATGATCTGGTCTGATCTGGTTTTTACAATACGAATGTGAAAGAAGTGTTTCAAACAAAAATATATGATTTATTTTCTGAATATTATGATTTAACACAGGAATTACCACGATTTGTTAGTTTTTGAGTTTGTCAATATTTTGAGATAGTTTCATGCCCCATAATCACGAAGGATCAAAGAAAGTTAGATTACAAAATGTCAGGTTTTGAGACGAAAAATCTAGGTATTTTTTAAGAACCTTACAAAGCTTTTAATTATTTAATGTTTTACTTTTGAAACTAATATATGACCAGTGAAGGTTTTAAATCTGTGTTGAGAAATTGAAATTTGAATGTGTTTTTGGTGTATCAATTCATTGTTTTTTTGAGTTGAAACAATTTTAATAAAATTTTATTTGAAACCTTGTGCCTCTTGCAGTATGCTAGGGAATCGAATTTCAAACACGGGAATTCAATTGTCTGCATCATACAGGGGGTAGTGTCTCTCGTCACGTGCTTCACATAGTAACAGATGCAGTTTGCTAGCTATATCAGAGCGGATAGTTCAAACATTGTTCGTGACCTGCCACCAGAGTGATTTAAAAACAAACGTGGAATATAACTTTTATAACTTTTTTTGAGCCTAGGCTTTTAGAAAATGTGATTTAAAAAGCGAATATAAAAAGAATTTTAGTCATATCTAGGTACTTATCTGCCATTGTTATAAATAAAATATTTTATGCCTATGAATATCGTAACTATGCGGTTTACCACAGGCCGTCGTATGATAAATCGCAAGGTAATTGACAGAGTAAATTATAACAAAAAAAAATTCAGTGATCTCTAAGTTTTCACATAGACATACGATTTACGAGATATTTTTGTCTAAAGATAAAACCAATAATCATTTCTTATTGTCGGATTTTTAAAAAATTTTAATAGTTTGTATGGAACCTGCTCTTGCTATGCTTATTAAGGCAATAAACAGAATTCTCAAAAAAATATTTTAAGACTATTTAATAAGTAGCGTACATAGGGTTACAGGGACAGAGAAAGCGCCTTTGTTTTATACTAGTAGTGATGACAGTTTGCTGAGTAAGGGTCACAACGTTTTCGTTCCCCCTGTACCTGTATATAGGCGTGCCCAGGTCCTCCTTGTACCACAGCACCAGCAGCACGGCGTCCTCTTCCCCCGCGGTCTCGATGTCACACGGCAGGTACACCGGCTCTCCAGCCACTGCTACCACATGGCTCATGGGCACTGGAACAATAAAACACGTATTAAGATAAGAAAAAAATATTTGTGTCATTGCATATACTTACATGTTTAGGTATGTTCCCATTGCTGGGACACAGGGACTTAAGGGATTTGAGAGTAGGCCTGAAATTACAAAGACATAGACATTGATTCACGCTGCGGGTTGGTGAATGTCCTTCAAACTTTTAAACGTTTTAGAACATGCCGGTTTCCTCAGAATGTTTGCCATACCCGTTGAAGCACTGTTTTAAGTAAGTAAATGTTTAGGTAGAAAACTTGCAATAACTTCTGAGTGTTTCATAATGGGAAAAGTAATTTGGTGCTTGAATTAAATGGCATAAACAAGTAACGGACATAAATTCTACAATCTTAATAAGTTATATATTGATCAGTCGTGTGGATAGAGATATGGTGATATTAATCTTTGGCCGTCACCCTAAGATCTCTACCTATTTTGTGGTAGAGTTGGTGGTGATTATAAAAATCCTTAACTTCTATAATAAGCCCCACTTGGGATCATGGCCTAGCCTAGCAGTAGGATGTATGTTATATGGATTTTTTAGATGATAACATTTTAACATCATTGTTTTTTGTCTATTTTTGTTCATTTTGTTCACTCTATGCATATGTATACAATCGATAGTCATAGGTCAATCTAGATATATAATTTAATGGCTAAAAATATATATCTAGGTCAGTCAATAACTAACCTAGTTAAAACCGGGCAATGAACAATAAAAGCTTATAGGATATGATATTAAACTTATCAAATGGTTCATTAAGATGAAAATCCCAAAAACTTGCTCAATAAAGATGCGATCGTGCCCCAGGGGAGGTCAAAGATAGTGAACAAGGATTCAATGGTAATGCTCAACTTTTTGACTAACTTTCGTTCACTTTTGTTCTCTCAATGGATGTGCTCAAAAGTGACTTTCATTGTTCTGGCGCTGAATGGACGTTCTTACTGTAATGTTAGTCAGAATCGCAATGAATCAGATGGTCTATAAGCTAAGGTTTTAAACCTTTCTTTTTTTTATAGTGATGTACTCACTCAAGCTTTTTAAATATGTATTAAAAATGATATGGATAAAAATTCAAGATCACAACGTAAGCTTGGTCCTCGAGTGGAAGTCGAACACACACCGAGTTCTTCTGCGTATCTCCTCATTGCTATTTTCCGATTGCATAGAAAGGTGGAGATTGTATACACGGCACAAAAGACGTACTGTGTTCAAAAACCCAACTTATCAAGGCTAACCTTACCCAACTAACCAATCTCAATTTCAAACGAAGGTATTTTCCACAGAAAAGTACATAGCAACCGACTTATCAAAACCGCAAACAAAATAAGCAGTCTGAAGTCTGTCAAACATCACACTATCATCATGGAAGCCAAAAATATTCCATGCATATCTCCAGCCTCACCTGATCCGGATCCGAAGAGTGCTCTCCTTGTTTTCAGTGACATCAAGGTGACGGAATTTATAGCGGAATTTCAGCTGTATTTTTAAAGCGAGAAGGTGTTATTTTTAACGGCAGTCACTTATCTGAAGTGTTTTGTTTCGTTAGTTCGGTCCTATGAATATGGGGATGAATTCGGTATGTTGCGATGGAAAATGCGAGGTATTTGAATTTAGTAAGTATATAGAACTGTGTTGGCCTTGTTGGCTAAGTGGGAACACGATCTACTTTCATTCCAAAGGTCTTGGGTTAAAACACCGCCGACCAGTACTTGATTTGTCTTCTTGAAAAATGTATGTATTTATGTTAAAATTAAAATAGGTCTTACATTAAAATTTGAATATGGAAATAATCTTGTTTTGACAGTTCGCTTCAATGTTTTGATGCTAATGTTAAGAATTGATTAGAATAACATAGCTTTTCTCTCTGTTCAGTATTAACACAGAATGTTTAAATCACAAACATTCAATAAATCCATTATTTTGCAGAACACTGTCACAATTTAAACACATACATCCGATATGACCGCTGATCCAAGAGTTCATCCGGTTACTTGAGATATTTCAGTGCATTTTACGGGTTAGCTTCGTTTTCACCCAGTCCCGTACACCCCCGGTCCGTTTTCACCCGATTACAATTAAGTTTATATCAATATTTTTTCCGTATTTACGGCAAGTACCTGCGAAGTCAAAAGTGCTTCAGAATTGTGTTCTAGTAAAAATTATTTGGTTTTCACTTTTGTTATGAAATTTGAGTATTTATCATGTTTGTATTTTTATGTTACATACAATTTACATGAGTTATTATTCTTCCTTCTTTCTTTGAAGTGATTTAATGCTTAGTCCCTTGAGTTTTGTTATAAAGAGTACTTGAGTTTAGTTAACACTGTATTTTAAAATTTAATTGTGTAATAAGACAAGATCTGACATTGTTTAAAATTACTTAGTTAGACTCATATTTTACAATCAGTACTTACCTATCTACACTGTTGAAATATAGCACTACTACCTATTATAACAAAAATCGAATAAATAAATATCCTTTTAAATATGATTTAGTTAGGTACTTATTTCAAGTCCTCTATTAATATAATATTGTCCTTACATAATCATAATTAACTTACATCCATTATTTTAATATAACAAAAGCCGAACACATTTACGTGCCTGCCAGTACTTTTCGTCAAAAAATGCTTTTGATTGAATTTATTATACCTAAACCAAATCGGGTGAAAACGGACCGGGGGTGTACGGGACTGGGTGAAAACGAAGCTAACCCCATTTTACATTGTCTCTATACGTCCGGTCCGGATGAAAGTATCCGGATGTACGACCGAGCCGGACGTTCAGTTGTTAGGTCTAGGTATGGTTTAAAGTTTTTAGATTCTTCGTTTAGGAGTTATTGACTGTCGATTTATTTCCGCTTTTCTCTTAAGCTGACCTATTTACTCGACTGCGCTAGAAGGGGTATTATATCGATGGGTAACGGCCAAAAAGGGCTAACCGCCATTTTTTGCGAAATCGACTTATATATATGGTTGGAATCGGCTTTTTTTTCTGCGTCGTTTGGTTCAAGTATCGTGGCTCTACGAAATACTTTTTGGCGCTTAGGCAGTTCGTAAATTCAGGTCCTAAGCCTGATTTCTTCGTCGTAAACGACACATTTTAAGTGTCTTTTTTTATTTTGGTGGTTATAATAAAAGTTGAATCTCGAAACTGACACTTAAGCTATTTTGGCATAAAATAAAAATTACTTTTTTGGGCGTTAACCTGTTTGGGCTAGATTTTTTTTTTTCTAAATTTCCGGTTGGGATATTTTGTCCGTTTCTTAAAAAATCATAATCGTCGTTTAGTATGTTTAGGCTGCATTTACGAGACCTTATTTGGCGCTTAGCCTTTTTTTCCTGATCACTGATCAAATTCTATGAGGAGCTTAACACAAATTGTCCTAGTGACTCTCACCAAACATATTGTCGCTTATCCTGTTTTTACCTCCCGATTTGCAAACGAATGTGGTGGTTAGATAACAAGGTAAAAAAAAAAAATTAAACATACGATCATTTCTTGTAACGGAATTTTTCAGTTACCTTGTGCAGCAAAAACTAAAACGTCGGTTACCCTTTTCGTATGTTCAAAACAAACGGGGTCACGAACCGACAGTGGACTTTAGTGCGTAGGCGACTGCGGTACAAGCGCCGCTCATGCACGCGAGCCATTTTGGCGCGCAAAGTTTGGAGAGTGCTAGAACTACAATTTATAAGGTTTGTTTACAATAATAATGAATAATAGTTCAATGAATGGCATCCAAACAGTTTAAATACTGGATTGGTATGTATAGGTACACACACAATCTAATTTATAATATATTTAATATATAATATTAGCAGCATGACATGACTTTCGTCTTATCCATGTTCATTTTAAGACCAACCCGTTGGGAGACTCGATTGAGGCCTTCCATTGGGAAGAACTCGGCACAATGCTCGAAGGTCGTGTATCGTAGTCATGGCAAACTATTCAGTTTGCCATGCCATTTGCCACTACGATATTGTCTGCGAATCGAAGGTGAGATTTATTCGCCATTGATATTGATGCCCAATCCTTTCCAATCCAGAAGTTTGAAGGCGTCTTCCAAAGAGGCAGTAAACAGTTTCGGAGACAAAACGTCTCCCTGTCTTACGCCCCTTTTTTAAAGAAATAGCCTCCGAACTCTGTTCTTGTACTCGGACGGACATGGTGGCGTTTCTATACACACACTTCAGCACTTCGATATATCGATAGTCAATACGGGCCCGCTGGAGTGGCTCAGGCACCACCCACGTTTCGACCGAATCTCCGAATTCCGGCTTTCTCGTAGTCCACAAACGCTAAGCAGAGCGGCAGGTTATACTTTTCGGTCTTCTGTATAACCTGCCGCAGCGTATGTATGTGGTCTACAGTACTATAGTGTTTTCGGAACCCGGCTTGTTCGGGATGCTGGAAGTCATCAAACGTGCGTTTGAGTCGGTTAAAAATGACCCGAGAAAACAGGTTATATACATGGCTCAAAAGCGAGATGGGTCTGAAACTATTAGTTCAAAGAAAAAGTGAAATTGTGTCATTTTTTATTAAAATAAAGACTGCTGATTAAGTATAAAAAGTTTTTATTCTCTGAAATGAAGTTACGTGTTACTTTTCTGTAATTTAAAATACTGAAAGACACAGTGTTTCATCGTTTACAAAAAAACCGAATGTTTATTTCAAGAATTTTTACTTAGTATCAATTTCTCGCCCGTCTTTCAAAATTCAATAACCAGTTATACCATAATTGTAGGGGCAATTCCTGTTATAAAAAGTCGGTTAAGCTGATTTTCTTCGACTTAAATAATACGAAAAGAACTGTTAAATCATTTAGGCTGAAAGTAAATGAATAAGAGTTTTTCATTTAAGACGTTCTGGCTGTTTGTAAAATCAGGACCATTTAGGGGTAAGCGACCGTAAAGGGTGTTTACAGGACGATTTATTACAAATTAATAATGCCATTTTGTAGAGTGACAATCAAAAGCTAAGTAGTTAAATTTTCAAGGTTTCGGAAGCTTAAACAGAATTTTTATGATTTTTTTTCGTATATTTTCAACTTTAATCCTCTCTACTGTAAAGTTTGTTACATGTCGGTTAGCCTTTTTTGGCCGTTAACCATCGATATTGTATGTAGTTATATCACAATTTAGCTTGAGACGCTTGCCTTAGTAATGAGAATGACTCTTGGTTCCTTTATAAAAAAATCAAGTTCTCTTACAATTTTTTTCAAAGGTGGATATGAAAATAATTTAACGTTATTATTAAAGTGCATTTTTAAACAGGAAATGCCAATAGTAAAATACAAAATATAGGTATACATACAACAAATGACGCAGTCGGGTTTTTACGTAAACGCGCTCATTTATCATGATAAAAAAACAATACATTTTGAACTGCAAAGAAATGCAATTCTTAGATTCAATTTAAGAATGTGATCATTGATCTATTAAGGTTCGTTTACGCCGAGTCAACATCGTGCGACAGTGTCATGCTACACACTATTATTTGTAGCATGCGGCACCTTTTGGCACGCTACAAATAGAAATCATTTGCTATATACATGACGCACACATACTACTTTTGACTTTGTAGCATGCGGCGTTGTGGCATGCCGCAATGCCGCACAGTGTTGCCCCGGTGTAATACAGCCTTTAGGAATAGATCTGGAATTCTAAACAATGTTCTTATTGCGTTGTATAGAGATCACGCATCGCCAGCCCCGCACTGGCAAATCATCGTGTCATCAGGAGCAAAGATACATTCCAAATTTGAAACATCCATGTCTCTTTAACACATACATCCACAGGGACGACACACCGACAGGGCAGGAAATAACATTTCCGTTTGCCGACCAGCAAAGACTGCAGAGACTTGGCACAGGTTAAAAAGCGATGGAAATACAGGAACATTTTTAGCTAACCAAAGGTTAACCCTTTCTGAGCTTATCCACAGCAAGAATCGATGGTCGAAGATGTTTTATGCCTAGATTTGTTATGTTATGAAACTATAAAGCCTGTATTAGAAAGTACTCCTAAGAGCCGTAATGGGTAAGAGGGAGCACACTAGACTTTGATTCCCAAAATCGTGGGTTTCAACCCCGCCGCACATTTTGTAATAAAGCTCGTATTACAAAATGGTTCAAAACTAACGGTGAAGGCAAACATAATGAGGAAACCGGCATGTTCTGAGAATTTTGAATATATAAAAGGACATGCTGGTAAGATTCACCAGCCCGTACTTGGTCAGCATGATGAATTAAGGATTTATCTCTTTCGTCGAAATATGAGTCTCTAGGTCCCAGCAGAGGCAACATAAATAGGAGCGGGCGTGATCCGTGTCCTTGCAGTGTCCTTGATCCTGAAGAAGTCCCACGTTCGGGACGAAACGGTTGATCAATAGTCTACGTAAATAAGGTTCGTATTGCCCGTTTATCTCAATATGAATAAATAGGGGTGTTTAGGATTAAATTGCATGTTGAAGATGGTACATAGTTGAGAATTGGTGATTAAAATGAAAACAAGGAGCTAAAGCGAAAAACATAATTTTCTGGAATTGAAAATGTTTATTTAACTACTGTCATGTTTAACCCTAATAAAACTCCAATAAAAATGAAATTATTCCACAGAAAAAGTCGTGAAAATTCATTCACCATTTCAAGAACCCTTTCCTCCGCTACAGAAAAATCCCGGCATTGCAGCTGTTAAGAGTCCTCCAAATTTGGCTGCAAAATTGGACACAATTGCAACTCAAACCGGGGCCTGAATAAATAGATAAAGCCGCCTTTTAATTATTCAAATGATGTCCCACTACCGCAAGTGAATACGGCTCAAAATCGCATATCAAAGACCAGGATAACACACCTTCACTTCAACACGTACAGTCCAATTTCATTTGCCGCGTCGAATCCATTTCAGCGTTGTCGTTTCTTTTGGTATATTGGTACTTTATTAAGCTTTTTGCCATTTTAGAGCTTGCAGTTTGGGAGTAATATCGTTTTTGAGCAATTTCGTTTGGCGACAAAAAGATTGGATTATGGTTGGCGATAGCATGATTAGCATAGCGCTGACGGAGCCAAGGGGATTGTTTTCATTAAACGGATCGGTAAACACGCTGAATTTAATCTTTGTAAATTAGGTATTTTAAATCAATCCTGTTTTTAAAGTATTATTGTAGAATTCAACGAGAGTGCTAAATCAGTCTACAGAATGTAGAACTAAAAACATTTTTTGAAATGTTTAATGATATCTTAGGTCTCAGGTAGCCAATAAACGAAAAATATTTTCTTTCCTCCCGTTTCCCTAAATAAACTGCTAAACGAAATTTTCCGAAATTTTACTGAATTTTCCAAGATGAGTTAATTTTACATGCAGACTTTTTTAGCTTAGAACTTATTTGGAGTATCTACTTAGATTTTTTTCTAAATTATCTTTATATATTAAAGTTTTATTAGTTTTTCTATTAATAACTGAAAAACGGCTGAATCAATCGAGCACAAAAGTTGTAGCGCTAAAACGTAAAAAACTTTTAGATTTTTATTCCATCAGTTAGAAGCAAAGTAACAGAGTGTTATTCAAAAGAGAAGGCAATGTTTCGGATCTAATTGGAAATAACATCAACACAGTAACTGAAAAGCAGAATCGCAGTGGCCGAGTATAACTGAGTTGGAGCGAGCGCTGAATAGTCAAATTTCAGTGTTTTGCACCGCTATGTGCCGTGGTGTGGTTGGACACACAGCCGCAGAGATGATGCAAACAACTATTATTATTAAAAATATATTCGTTGCTCTCAACAACTTTCAAGTAAAGATGGATTAAAGATGATTACCTTTTTTGGCTTTATTTCGAGAACACTCTTATTTCATTTTGTCATGCTTTGGAATCGCGGTGTAATCTCAACGGGAATTTTCTTTAAAAACATAATATCTAATCTTACGGCTTACTATAACACAGTGAAGGCAAACATTGTGAGTAAACCTCAAAAGTAAGTATTCTGAGAACTTTGAAAAGTTTAAAGAACATATTGAGTTGTTCACCAACCCGCCTTTGTCCAGCGTGGTGAATTAAGGCCTAATTTCTCTCATCAAGAGAGAAATCTCTGTGTCCCAGCGGTGGGAACGGAAATATGGGAGATGGCGGCTAATGGCTTAAGCATCAGCCAAAACAAATAAGTTTATCCATTCTTGTATCACGTATGTATCGCCACTAACAAAGTCGATTTATACGGCCGGCCCGATCCAAACAAGATTCAATGGAGGGCCCACTTGAATGGTACAGATCATCCCCTTGATACCATCAGTGGATTTGCTGCTACGCTGAATGAGATCCTATTTCAAAGGGTATGTGTTCAATTTCTATATTGTTTACAGAAAATTATTAATAAAGGAATGTTTAAGTACTGAATAAAATAAGTGATAATAGTCCTCAAATGATTCCGGTAAAAATACCCTTTAGAATCTAAAGGGTCTTTTTTATCTTTTTTGATCTAAAGTTTAGATTGATATCGCTCAAAAAATAATATATACTGAGCCACCTGCGATGCAGAATGTTGCGAGTTCGATTCCCGCCCGGGGCAAATGTTTTTACGACCTCCAGATGTTCTGGTTATTTTCTATGAATTAAAAATATCTATTTTTCCATACATTTTAGTAAAATCTTACAGCTTACACAAACAAATAATACACTGTATAAACGCTGTATAAGTTTGTCAGATATCTAATACCCATCCGAAACACAAGCTTCGAGCTTACGACGGGTCTAGATATTATTATTGCTGTCTGAATTGTCCTACAATATTAATTTATTTAACACAAATATTAATTGAATAATATAAAGAACATCACAAGTTATTTATAGAAATAAATGTCTGACAAAGAAACATAATTGAGATGAAACATGGTTCAGAGATTTTCCAATAATTTTCAATTAAAATATAATTATGTAGTACTCGGTGACCTTTTAACAATTTCCAAGCTACTTTGAACTTTGACCTTAAGCTAAAATATTCAGCAATCGAACATTAAACAAACCGTAAAGATCTTATCAACACCCTTAGAATAGCTACTAATAATATCCTCCGTATAATGACATACCTGGGTGTTTAAATACAGGGTGTGCCAGAATATCTAATGAATACTAATTAATCTACTTCGAAACATTCTGATATAATATTACTTTTCATTTGGTTCTTACAGAAGAATAAAGTAGATATAATTTTAAACATAAAGTGGAATGTAACCTGGGAGGTAGTTTATAAAAAAAACTAACAGTGGAAACGTTAATACGCAGAAGCTTTTATAGATGTAACAGTGCTAAAAAAATGTTAAAATACAACAAACAATAAAAAAACAACCCGAAAACAATTAATTTATTTCATATTATTGTAAATTACAGTTTTTTATATACCAATACAGTTTACAGAATACTTTTCCAACTTACCACAATGAATCCAAAACGGTGCATGCCCTTAGCCACCCTACACTAATTTTAATTAACTGGGCTTAGAATTTTTTAATTAAAACAAAGTTTCGGCGAGACGGCGAATCACATAGCCTTTACGGGCGGTCTCATTTCGCGTGATTAAAAAACTTTTCGACATAATTATATTGAGAACGTATGTTCAGTTTGGTGACATTATTCACAGAAATAGGTACCTAAGGCTTGAGTTAAAACTAATTTCAAAGAAAATTTAGTAGACTAGTAGTGAGTAGCTGTTTGTTTGTTTTAAAACAAGGTTCATTATAAGATTGTATGTAAATATTTTGTATAAATCCGATACAAGAGCCTTAAATCTATTAGGTACTGGGTTTCATAACACAGACTTTGTCTAGTGTGGATCTGCTGACATGTTTGCTTAACAAGAATTCATTGTAATTACTTGTGTTAATCACAAACAAAAACATCGTGAGGAAACCGGCATGTTCAGAGAACTTTGAAAAAGTTTGAAGGACATGTGTCATTCACCAACCCGCACTTGGCCAGCGTGGTGAATTAAGGCCTAATCTCTCTCGTCAAGAGAGAAGTCCCTGTGTTCCAGCAGTGGGAACGTGAATAGGGGTGTTATGACTTGTGTTAATTAAAATAAAAATTTTTTTTTTGGTAAAATGATCTATAATTTGGTAAGTAATATATTTGGTATCTTAACATGTAGGTATGTTAGTAGCTTTAAAAATAAATACAAATTCATTATTAAAAAACACCTTAAATTAAAATTTCCGAATTGGGAAATTTATTCTGCCACCTATCGTTTGAAGTATGGTATTGGGGCTATCCCGCACTTTGCACACCAGGGTTGCTGTCTTTTTCCGAAAGTACTCAGAAACATCCCCGAATTCTCCTGACACATTACACAATGTCCCAAGATAAAGTTATCCTGAGTCAAAATTTATCATCGCATTTTTCTGATAGAGGTTTAACGTAATTGCTCTTAATCTTACAGACATAATATCTTGTAAGTAAGAGCCCGGCAATTTCCAATCAGTCAAAACTTTTATCTTCTAAGAATTACAAGGATCTTTGATAAATTGATTTTAGGAAAAGGGCTTTGAATTTCTACGGAATAATTTCAAATACCTGGTTACTTAAGAAATTGTGATTGTGTTGATAAGCAAATATTGCGTAATTAATTATTTGGGACACGATTGTCCCAAAATAAAGTATTCCAAATGTTCTTTGTCGTATTGATGAATAAAATAATAATAATGCTCCTACTTAGCCAACACGGCTAAGAGGCACACTCACGGCACTACGTATTACAATTGCTTAAAAAAAGTAAAGCTGACAGTATTTTTATTAGCACAATAAGCTCTTTTTTACATATCACCAGTTATTTTTATGACAAAAACAACTTAAAATGGCTTATTCAAACACTATAAAAACACTCAATGGTGGCTTAATGTCTCAATAGCGTGTTCGCATGCAACAAGCGATTCGTAAATATTATTTTCCACTATCGGACTCCACTACTTTATTAAAATTATCGTGTTTCTTGTGTTTTTTTTCAACAATTTTTAATAGCTATTGAAACTTTAGGCCATCCGCACATAGATCTACTTAAAAATGACGGAACTAATCCATAATAGTAATAATAAAAGAGTGAGAAATACATCTGAAATACATCCTTTAAAAGGAACAGGAAAGCATAAAATAAATAAGTAGGTACGTACCTAACCTTGTTTTCTCAAGCAAAAGTGTTTTACAATATTTTTATTCAATTACCGAAGCAGCCATTTCGGAATGAGGCGCATAAACAGGCTCATCTCATCGCAATACCAATAAAGGTGCTTGCGAGAGTGGTCCTGTTACACCTACAGGGACAGCTATACGGCACTTGTATGGTTCGGAATACCTACTCATTTTTTTTAAGAATTAGAATAAGTAATAAATAAATTGAGGCTTCCATTGATACAACAAGAAACCTTTTATAGCTTGTCTATATCTGTCCGTCAGTCAGCAGTATTACGGAAAGACTAGAAATCTGAAATTATGCTTGATTATTAAGCACGCAGAGATAAATAAATTCAATTCAATAAATTCAGGGCAATTCTCACAGCAACCTCTAGCGCTCGAAGTTTATGTTACTTAAAATAATATAAGTATATACATACATGGATATATATTTTTGGTACACATGTTTAACACAGATTAAGTACCTAGTTTTTCTAGTTTTTCAATATATTTTTTTTAATTGTCTCGGGACCATGTCCTAAGCCGTATCAGAAAGCTTTTACCTTGCCGCATAAAATCGTAATATCATTATACGAATGGCTCGAACCAAGGCTAATAGCCGAGGGAACTATGGGACAATTAATTTTTCTTGCTGGCAATGCTTGTTTTTACCACTTGACTGATGATTTATCGAGTATTTTACTCCTACGGCCTAAGAGTTCTACCAACTCATGTCTTTGTGTGAGTTGTGAAACCGATTATATGGGAGTTTATTAAACAAATATCTATCTATTATTATATGTAAATGTGCCCAAAATCGCCTCATTATCATAGTTTGGGTATTGGGGATTAAGTAAAATCACTACGCCTAACAAGCGACAGGTGATCTTAGAAACTCGGTACAGTATTATACACAGAACAATGCTATTCAGTCCAGCATCTGCCAAAACTAAAAGAATACGAATCCAAAACCATAAAATTGTTCAGCAAAATCTACAAAACTACAAACAGCCTACACCATCCCATTTACTATCAAAGGCCAGCATCAGCATACAATAGAACAACTGTTCGGACACCATAAAGTAGGCAGCATCTGAACACGGATGGGTCTTAGCATAAAACGATCATAAAATTATACTCTGGGTTGTACAGAGGACAAACACAGTGCTGCTAGAATCACTGAAGCATTTTCTGTCAAGCTTGTATACTAGTGGACTTCAGCTAGGTCAGTTTATAAGTTAGAACAGCATGAAATAGCATATTTTTCCTTTTTTTATATTTTCGTGATTAATATTGTTTGTTTACCAACGAGGACCTATTTTTAATTAATTTAACTCCAATTTACACTAGTAGTCCAGTCAAATTAGGATTTCACCTCGGAATTCGAGATACCAAGCTGTAATTTTGTAAATACTTAGATATTGACACCCTATAAGTTGTCTCAAAACCTACCGATCGTAGGGTGTTCGCAACCATTAAAATTTACCGGTCAAAGACCGCAAAAACCGGTTTTAGGTAAATATCTCATTTCCTATGGGTTCTTCCCTATTTGTGTTTTCAGCAATAATGTAGAATACAAAATTCTCTACAAATTATGCCTTATTAATTTTTTCATACGGTCAACCGTTTTCGAGATAGAGGGCGGAGAGCGCGCGGTCACAGCATCACTAGGTCAACCGGTGCCTCCGGTCGAAAACGCGCCATATAATATCAATAAATCAATTATTATAAATATTTTTCAATTGTTATAAACTATTAAATTATAATTTATCATTTTCATAATGTAATATATTTATAATGTACGTATAATATATTCAATAACACTGATAACCGTTTCCTAAAATTAAAAAAATATTATGGGAAAAACTTAAATCATAACATACAGGGTGTTTGGTAGGGAGCTGTACATACGCCTAGGGTAGAAACTAGGGATGGTCTGCTACCTACCCCCGCCCATTACATTGACCTTGGCCTCAAGGTTTTTTTTTAATTAATTTTTATTTTTCATCTGACTTTTTTGTGAATTTTTGACTAAAACTACCTGTAGCTCAAAATCTATCCATAGGACAGGTCTGCTAATGGTCTTGTTTTAATCGTTAGAGTCTTAGGATCCTGAAAAAAAATATTTTACACCAGAAAATTGTGGAGAAGAATAGTTATTGGGCCTGAAGTACCGTGGGAATGTATAGAAATAATTTTAAGGGCAACTTTCTATGGGGTTTAAAAAAAACTAACAGATTTGGAGTTCTTCTGATATTTTTTTCAGGATCCTAAGTCTCTAACGATTAAAACAAGACCATTAGCAGACCTGTCCTATGGATAGATTTTGAGCTACAGGTAGTTTTAGTCAAAAATTCACAAAAAAGTCAAATGAAAAATAAAAATTAATTAAAAAAAAACCTTGAGGCCAAGGTCAATGTAATGGGCGGGGGTAGGTAGCAGACCATCCCTAGTTTCTACCCTAGGCGTATGTACAGCTCCCTACCAAACACCCTGTATGTTATGATTTAAGTTTTTCCCATAATATTTTTTTAATTTTAGGAAACGGTTATCAGTGTTATTGAATATATTATACGTACATTATAAATATATTACATTATGAAAATGATAAATTATAATTTAATAGTTTATAACAATTAAAAAATATTTATAATAATTGATTTATTGATATTATATGGCGCGTTTTCGACCGGAGGCACCGGTTGACCTAGTGATGCTGTGACCGCGCGCTCTCCGCCCTCTATCTCGAAAACGGTTGATCGTATGAAAAAATTAATCAGGCATAATTTGTAGAGAATTTTGTATTCTACAATATTGCTGAAAACACAAATAGGGAAGAACCCATAGGAAATGAGATATTTACCTAAAACCGGTTTTTGCGGTCTTTGACCGGTAAATTTTAATGGTTGCGAACACCCTACGATCGGTAGGTTTTGAGACAACTTATAGGGTGTCAATATCTAAGTATTTACAAAATTACAGCTTGGTATCTCGAATTCCGAGATTCTTGCCATTTTTAAGCTAATTTGACTGGACTATAGTGCGTAAAGCAGCTGAAATAAATAACTGGAAAAAAAATCGAATAAGACAAGACGTTATTATGATGACAAATTAGACGCAAAACCTACATATTATATGGATTTATGTGTAGTATTTGCATTAAATATTTAGTTTATTTAGTATTTGCACCCGACTTTCATTCCGAAGGTCGTGGGTTCAAACCCCGCCGCGCACCTCTGATTTTTCTTCTTGAAAAATTATGTGTGCTTTAAAAACACGTGCTCTAACGGTGAAGGCAAACATCGTGAGGAAACCGGCATGTTCTGAGAACTTTTCAAAGTTTGAAGAACATGTGTCATTCACCAACCCGCACTTGGCCAGCGTGGTGAATTAAGGCCTAATCTCTCTCGCCAAGAGAGAAGTCCCTTTGTCCCAGCAGTGGGAACGTGAATAGGGGTGTTATGGTATTTGCATTAAAGAAATTTTGAAGAGCATGAAAGCATTTTTGGTATCATTAACAATAAAGTTATCAAATATTATACCTAGCCCACATGCCTATTAATTTCAGCTTTCTTACTCCGGTGTGGATAAACAAACGTATCTGAGATCCAAAATTTAATATTCCCCAAGCCTAGGTTCACAAACTCTTACTGTTCTTCAAACTTGGTTCACCGTCATTGTTAATCTTATCAAATAACTTCTTTTTAAATAAAAAAAAGTTGAAATTATGATATGAATAATGTAATTGAACCAGCTGTTGTAAATAGCCTAGGCCTTTGATACCACAAACCGAAGTTAAATGAAATTGTTGGAATAATTCTGCATTGGATATCTCCGTCGCAATGAAATCTTTGTACTGCGTTTTAATTAAAATACCTTAAACAGAGAGATTTGTTCTCATTTTCATTTTAAGATATTCTATATTTTACTAAGAACGAAGGTCATTGCCGAGGCCTAAAGTATTGTTTTCTTAATTTATTATTACTTTTTTTTCTAAAGGATATACCAGAAGACGGACGTATAACAAATGCGACATGAAATTGTAATAAGAAAAAATGTGAACAATTTCAATAGAACCGTTTAAAAATAAACGGTTTTCATGGACAAAAGAACACGATAGCTCAAAGGCTCGAAGGGACATCAAAACGATGAAGTGTTGAAGTGAAAACAAAAGTGGCGTAGAGCACGCCTCGAAAGCTGTTCACTCGGAAAATGGACATTGGAGACTCTTACGTCAACCATTTCACGAACAAACAGGTTTTTACTTTGAATATAATAATTAATCTTTATACAAAAAATAAAAAAAACTTCAAACTGCATCTATAAAATTTTAAGAATTCGACAAATTTCGTATGGACATTTTCATCACATCATGACCTAATGATTATGGGACCACCTGGGAAGTATAATTATATACTCTTAGAAAAAAAATATTTTTCCATTGACCTCTTATAACCAACTGGTGGTTATAAACCAGGATTTCTCAATCTACCGTTTATTACTCTTATTCTACCTACGGAATTCTATAATCATATTTCCTCAAATGAACGAGTATTAGTCTTAATTACACCCGACATTTTATGATTCATTATACATAAAGACTTTAAAAATATGGAGTATAGACGCAGAGAGGACTCTATCATTATGTGTTCAGGGTATGAATGTCGTTGTTAAAATATCCTATAAGATATTAATTTTATCGAAAAACCAAAACCGCAACTCAAATTTGTTAAAAATAAAATAAAGCGAACTTACCTACTAACAAACTATTAATATAATTATATTTTTTTTCTATTACAAAGAAATTATTTCAAAAGTGAGGTTTGATGATGACAGCCCGGACAAATCGAGGGGAACTTTAAAAAATCTACAATATTTTATGGAGGCAGATTGAAGTCGGGTTTTTTAAGTATTATTTAATACGCAGTTCTCCCCTCCTCTACCCCATCTAAATCTCAAAATTTGCACATTGAAATATCTCCATCATTAACGTTCGTATCACTTTACAATGTGGATATAAAACAAAGTAAATAGGAGCCCGTATGAGTGTTTCATCTTACGTTAATGGCACGGAAGGTCTTTAACGAGCAACGCGCATTTAAGTTCGCCTTTATTGTTTTGTTTGTATTGATTTACAATGTACTTACATAACAGGCCATGGCACAATAATATAACATGAAACCGGAAACATACTATATAATAATAATATAATATTGCCGGACAATGATAAGCTAGTATTTATCTTAATTATCGCTATCAACAAAATAACATATTGTTAATCTTTAGATGAGTTTATCGTATCTACAGAATACCCCATCTATCTGACTACAGTGTAACACATTTTAGTTATCCTTCAAGAACACGGAGATACCCGGGGGATAGTAAAGGCCAACCCTTATCATTTCTGATGGATCTCGAGGCATAGGGGATCTACATGGCCTCTGGCGCAAGGGATATTCTAATAATAAACAAGTTTTGGACAATATAGGGAACCTTTGTCTCAATCGTGTAGATATGAGTGAGAATCTATATTTAACAATAATGCGATTACCCGGTAAGCGAAGCCATTATACAAAAGCCCTCAGACATGTGCCCGAACCTAGGTAAGGTCAACCAGTCTAAATGCGTCTATGGGGAAAATGCGTTTTTTTGAATTTATTCGAGAACTGTTCAACATACGTTGACTTCTGTCATCTAGTTGCATTTGTTTGAACTAAATACTGAACATGTATGTAGGTGACCCTACTCTTATTTATTAAGTATTTATATATTTTATACATAAACAATACAACATTATTATAATATTAATTCGTATTTATTTATTTATATAAACACACCACATTTACACTTAACAGATAAACATTAATTCACGCATACAAAATAATATATTACACAAACAGTCACTTATTTATATTATTAGGTAATGAAGCCGAGGGCGAACACTAGTATATCTATTTTGTTAACTCAGCCGATTCGTTTTATGCGACTCGCGCGCCGAGGTGAGCCGATGGCTCCCGAAGCAGCGCGGTCGCGAGCCGAAACCACCAGTCATAGCTAGACACCTCGCGGAGCGCACGTCTCTCTATTCGACGCCTCGCTAACCAAACTTACCTCGTATTTACTTGTTCTAAAGACCTTTCTTTCATGTGCTGTTCTTACCTTTGCTTTTGCTTTTATCTGTGCGTGTTTCTCTTCCTTCTGTACATATTTGTAGACCTAAGTGTGAACAATAAACGTGAACCCATACAAAGCTGTTTACCTCAATCAAACCCTGCAACCTCTCTACTAAACTGGTGACCCCCTGCAAGAATATCTCAGAAACATGCCAGAACCAAGTAAGGCTACATTTAGTCGTGACACAAGCAGATCCGACACGGAAAAGTCTCAAAAAAACGTGACCACGCGACCACGCCATGCGCGTGCCAAGATGGCGACGCCGTTAAAGAAAAGTACAAGTAGTAAGCAAGCGAGCCTGCCGTTGGACGCGTTGGCCGATATTGCCGACCGCGTTCACGATATCGCAGCACCACCACCACCGTCATCATCATCATCATTGACGCCCATCGACGTTTTGACGCAACTAGTGGCAGAGTTGACGCGCCAAGTGAATGCGTTAACTGCCCAATCCCAGCGTCATTCACGGACGAGTGAACGCCACGCCGGAGGCCGGCGTAACCGTTCGGCGTCCCGCCGATCGCAGTCCAGCTACCGGAAGTGGCCCTTGTGCTGGTTCCACACCAGGCACGGGGCAGAGGCGCGTCGCTGCGTCAAACCCTGCGACTACACGGCGGGAAACGGGACCGGCAGTCGGTGATGGCGACAGCGGACTGCGGCAGCACTGGTCGTCTCTTCATGCGTGACAAAAATACAAACATTGAATTTTTAATAGATACTGGTAGTGACATTTGTGTTTATCCAGCAGTGCTTAGTGAGTGTAGGCGTAAGAGCACTTACCAACTCAGTGCAGCTAATGGCTCAATTATAAATACCTACGGTTCTATAGATTTAAATCTAAATTTAGGGTTGCGTCGAAATTTTCCTTGGCGTTTTGTTGTTGCTGACGTCACGAAAGCTATTATAGGTGTGGACTTCCTTTCACACTACCGCCTTATCGTCGACGTCAGCCAACAAAAACTTATAGATAGTCTCACTAATATTAGTGCGGTTGCAACCTTAGATTTAAGTTTATCTAACCTAGTGTCTAGCGTTAAAGTTGTGACTGGTGGAGATAGTATTTTTCATAAAATTTTAAATGATTTCCCAGATATCACGCGCCCCTCTGGTACCCCCGGCGTCGTTAAACACAACACTAAACACTACATACGCACTACACCTGGGCCACCTATATCATGCACAGCACGCCGCCTCGCACCTGACAAGTTGAAAATTGCTAAACAGGAATTTGAAACTATGATTGCCAACGGGACAGCTAGTCCTTCAGACAGTCCTTGGGCATCACCTTTACACCTAGTTCCTAAAAAGGACAATGGGTGGCGCCCCTGTGGCGATTATAGATTACTTAATGCTAGAACCATACCTGACAGATACCCTATTCGCCACATTCATGATTTTTCACATGCATTGTCAGGGTGTAATTTTTTTTCAGTCATAGATTTGGTGAAAGCCTACAATCAGGTGCCGGTAGCGGAGGAGGACATACCAAAGACAGCTATAGTGACAAGCTTTGGCCTTTTTCAGCTCAACTGTATGCCATACGGTCTTCGTAACGCAGCGCAGACCTTCCAGAGGTTCGTGGACGAACTGACACGAGGACTAGATTTTTGTTTTCCATACCTGGATGATTTTTTAGTTTTTAGCAGATCATCACAGGAACACGAAGACCACTTACGCCAACTCTTTGAGCGCATGCGCAAGTATGGCGTACTTGTTAACACCGCTAAGTGTGTCTTCGGCGTACCGGAGGTTACGTTCCTCGGGTTCCGCATCTCTGGAAAGGGCACAACACCACTCGACAGCAAGGTACAAGGTATCACAGAATTCCCACCACCAAAAACCGTCAGACAACTCCGGCGATTTTTGGGGATGGTGAATTTTTACCGCAGATTTCTGCCGAAAGCTGCGCAGATCCAAGCGCCGCTCAACGCCTTGTTAACCGGTTCGGTTAAACCGTCGCATCCTGTCTCCATTGAAGGTGAGTCACTGCGCGCATTTGAAGAGTGCAAGAAAAGCCTCTGCGATGCCGCTCTCCTTGCTCATCCTGACCCGCAGGCTAAGTTAGGACTCGTCACTGACGCCTCTGACACAGCGATAGGTGGTGTCCTACAGCAGCTTAAGGACGGAGACTGGCAGCCTCTAGGATTTTTCTCTCGCAAGCTGAGTCCATCGCAGATCAAGTATTCTCCATACGACCGTGAGCTCCTGGCCATATACGAAAGTATAAAGTACTTCCGACATATGTTGGAAACTACTCACTTCACTATCTATACTGATCACAAGCCGATCTGTTACGCTTTCCAACAGCGGAAAAGTAACTGCTCGCCCCGTCAGTATAGACATCTTGATTTTATATCGCAATTCACGTCTGACATTGTTCATATTCCAGGCAGAGACAATGTCGTTGCAGATACTCTGTCCCGTGTCGATGAACTGCAGGCACCAGTCGATCTAGAAGTGATGGCACAACTTCAATCTGCAGATCCAGAGCTTGCAGAGCACCTCAAAGGTGACACTTCACTGCGTCTAGTCAGGACGAACATCCCCGGGAGTCGTACAACTTTGTACTGCGACGTCAGTACAACGACGCCCAGACCCTTCGTCCCGCAGCAGCTTCGACAGCAGGTATTTGACTGCCTTCACTCGCTCAGCCACCCCGGTGCTAACGCTTCAGCCAAACTCGTCGCACAACGCTTCGTCTGGCCACTGATGCGGAAAAACTGCCGTGAATGGGCTAAGGCATGTTTGATGTGCCAGCGCTCGAAGGTAACCCGACATGTTGCATCACCGCTGGGTAAGCACACGTTACCTTCAGCGCGGTTCAAACATGTCCATTTAGACCTGGTCGGTCCACTACCGCCCTCTGGCGAATATCGGTATTGCCTTACAGCAGTCGATCGCTTCACGCGATGGCCAGAGGCTGTACCTCTTACCGATATTACCGCCGAGACAGTGGCAAAAGCGTTTGTGTCTTGCTGGGTGGCACGATATGGTTGTCCTACTGAGATCGTCACCGATCGAGGTAGACAGTTCCAATCGGCTCTGTTCCAGCAGCTGTCTAAATCTATCGGTTTCGATCACCGTAGTACAACAGCTTACCACCCACAATGCAACGGTTTGGTGGAGCGTTTCCATCGGCAGCTGAAAGCAGCAATCACCTGCCACGCGGACGCAAACTGGGTTGAAACTCTTCCTCTCGTACTCCTGGGAATTCGGAGTGCCTTCAAAGAAGATCTTCAGAGTTCTTCAGCTGAACTGATGTACGGTGAGCCTCTACGTCTTCCTGGCGAATTTTTCGGTCACGACGTAGCTCACTACACCACCGACATCACCGATTTCTCAGCCCGCATGAAGTCTTTTGCGGAGAAGGTACGGCCAGTTCCACCTCAGCACCACTCCAACTCTCGGAAAGCCTTCGTATTCAAAGAGCTTGCCAGCTGTAGTCACGTATTCCTTAGAGAAGAAGTGCTACGCGGCTCACTCCAACCAGCCTACACAGGACCTCATGAAGTGCTCAAGAGAGGTGCTAAAACCTTCACAATACGTGTCTCGAGCAAAGCCGTGACAGTAAGTATCGACCGCCTTAAGCCGGCCTATATATTGTCCGCCGACACTGCTCCACCTCGACAAGATGTTTTGTCACCGCCACCAGACCCTTCACCGCCACCGACACCTGATCTTCCTGTTAGGACAACACGCTCAGGCCGGCGAGTACATTTTCCTGACTACTATCGACCCTAGTTGGTCTCTGGAAAGGGGGTAGATGTAGGTGACCCTACTCTTATTTATTAAGTATTTATATATTTTATACATAAACAATACAACATTATTATAATATTAATTCGTATTTATTTATTTATATAAACACACCACATTTACACTTAACAGATAAACATTAATTCACGCATACAAAATAATATATTACACAAACAGTCACTTATTTATATTATTAGGTAATGAAGCCGAGGGCGAACACTAGTATATCTATTTTGTTAACTCAGCCGATTCGTTTTATGCGACTCGCGCGCCGAGGTGAGCCGATGGCTCCCGAAGCAGCGCGGTCGCGAGCCGAAACCACCAGTCATAGCTAGACACCTCGCGGAGCGCACGTCTCTCTATTCGACGCCTCGCTAACCAAACTTACCTCGTATTTACTTGTTCTAAAGACCTTTCTTTCATGTGCTGTTCTTACCTTTGCTTTTGCTTTTATCTGTGCGTGTTTCTCTTCCTTCTGTACATATTTGTAGACCTAAGTGTGAACAATAAACGTGAACCCATACAAAGCTGTTTACCTCAATCACACCTGCAACCCTCTACTAAAATGTAGTTCGTGCGGATGGCGTAGCAGGTCACATATTCGAGTAATTGGCCATTTTAAAAATTGCACGTTTCTGAACAACTTTTGACTGCGTGAGGCGAGTTACTAAATCCATGTTAGTCATTAGTTTTCTTCAATTAACTGACTATATTCAATAATCATTGTAAGGAATAAACTATGGGCTACCTACCCAGACAGTTATTTTTAGTGAAATAGCTTTATTTAAAGAAATAATAATGTTTCCATTTATAAGGTTAGGGTTAATTTCTTGGGGTAAATGCGTCTGCTATTATGGGGCAATTGCGACTGTGGGACGCATTTACCCCCAAAACATATATCGTCAACCTTTTTATGTCGGCAAATTTTAATATGAAAATTAAATGCAAAAAAAATCTGGTCTCATGGAAGTTTTTATATCGTTTTTGTCAAATTATTATTTGAAAATATACAAAAGCCAGAATATACTTAACTTTAATTTTTTTTAAATGCGGCGTAGCCTTAAAATTTGTGTTTTGGTATAATCTTTATTGTTCTACGGTTCTATCAAAATCTCACGCGTAGAAATTTGTCTACTATCGTCCCATCGTATTACTTACATTTGTTATTTTTAGACTTTTGTTGAGTTTTGATAGTTTGTCCGTACCCAAATAAAATGTTGACAGCATCTGGATTCAACAGGGGGCTAATGCGTATATCAAAATATAGACGCATTTCCCCATTTTTTACTAAATTGTTTCTAAATTCGTCAATTATTATTTTTGACTAGTTTAACTATCATACTATTGCAAAGAAATTTGAACCAAAAAGTTATATCTAGTTATTATCACGAAAAGCTTATCAATAAAGTTTTTATTCAATAAAGACGCATTTTCCCAAAGCGGGGCAAATGCATCTAAAATTCCCATTTTAAATAAATAGTCAATTTGAAACATCTGTAAAGCTCCAGGGAAGATATCGCTGATTTCTCTTTGTGCAGAAATAGCCATAATATTAGACTACAGTTTCAAAAAGTGGATAATGCCATACATTTGATCACAATGTGGCTCTAACTTGAAGTGATCGAAAAATACCACGCATTTGCCCCGGTTGACCTTAAGTTATATGTATTGTTAAGCTGATAATAATACATTAAAATTGCTTGTTTTAAAATCAAAATTGAAGCAAATTTGAATAATAATGTTTTTATTTATTGTTCAAACTGTTTTTATAATAATATTTTTAAATAATCTTAATGATCATTTAAATCCGTATTTACAAACTTGATCTAATTTTTTAAGAATATACAATATGATGCAGTAACTTCCAAAGGAAGGAAATTTCGTGGTTAGCATGAAGCTTGTGCTACGAATACTAGATATCTGAGGTACTCAATTCTTTGCACAGATAGATATTTTTAATATAACGAAAACATTTATTTTTATTTATTCGAACAGTTGTCAAAGTATAAAAAAATGTTACGATTCGGTTATCATACAAAAATACCAGAAACAGAGCAATCAGCTGAATATTTTGTTTCACAAAATGTTTTGTTCAGAGGTCGTCTTATTTACGATTCCCATAAGACTTGGTTCTGGAAAATCTTGAATTTGTACGAGGGTTGAGCCTTCGTAAATAGAAATATTGTTTTTCAATTAGATGTGAAACAAAAAGTGACATATTTTTAAACGCTGACATTTGATTGACATTAAATAAAATTTGTTGTATTAAAAAAGGTCACTTGGAAATTTACAAAATTATAAAACACTTGACACTGGCAAATTGCGCTTAATTTAGCGCAGGGACCATTATAAAAACTAGAACTAGAAAAAGGCCACTTTATTATTTGCATTTATTTATTTAAAGACTTTTGTGAACTTTTGTAATTAAAATTGAAAAATATTACTGAATCATACACTTCATAATACTTGAAAAATAATATTGGATAAAGAACTAATTTTAAAACAAAAAATTATTTGGCTAAATAAAAAATTAGTTCTCTATTGTGATGTCTATATTTGAAAAGTAAAGAGCTGGGTATACTGGCATACGACTTGAGTTTCAAATCTATCCCACAACTATAACTATTACTCCATAGCCAAACTGTGATCTTGCCTGGAGCAACCTTATTTTGACGTTATGTTAAACTGAGTCTTTTGTTCCAAATTCTCTTTTACTGCGTAAATAATAGGAACTTTGTTTTGCAAAAGGAGGCTTTGTTCTGAAAATTTTGTACACATTAATTTTTACGGACGAAAAAATAATGAGTACAATGAGATGCGGCAAGACAGACGGATCGCCGCCGGCATTCGCTTCTGAACAGCTGGTTTACTTGTTATAAACAAAGATCAAAGATGTAGGTAATCGTAAATAAATATTGCCGGGCAAGAATTCACATAGCAACATATAGCCCTGTTAAGCCCGAAGCTTGTGTTACTTATGCTAGATTATTTTACAATAAAATAGCATTAATTCAGTTATTTGGTGGTTTTACATGAGTGATCTCTGTGTGAATTTGTGCATGATTTCTGAAATAGGCACTTATTAGAATATATCCATATAAAGATAGATATTTTTGATAACATGTACCTACTGAATAGGGGATGAAACTTCACAATATTATAGCTTACATAATAACACATAGGCTACTTTCCCTCAGTCAATTTAAACGCGGCTAAAGCGGCTGGAAAGCTTATTAGTCATTAAAATAGGTTAAAATAATCATTAAACTAGCTGCATATCACAAAGCTGCCAGTTTTGTGTAATTCCAACAAGATACGAGAGCGAAAGTAACAAGTCTAAGCAGAGACCGTGCTGTTCTTAGATTTGTTATTTTAAGGGAATGTTATTTAAGGATTACATTAACCGTTGTTTGCGGGATGTCATTTTGGAGCTGTGCTAACAGATTCGGGGCACAATTTGTTTTTGTTTGACCTTGAGGGTTTACTTTTATAAATCTACTAGCTTTTTGCCCTAATTTTATTGAGTTTTACGCGGAAAGATATATTTTCTAGATAAAAAGTAGCTTTTGTCCGTTTTCTCGATTTACGTAATCTACTAGGAAGACGTGATTAAAGATGTGGGGCGTAATTTGGGTTGTTATTTAAAGATGTATGTATGTCATTTATTTCCATAAATGCCTACATAATACTTCAAATCAAATCAAATCAAATTTATTTCCAAACACAGTTCATCATACAAGTAACGCCAAGGTGACAGTGTAGTTTTACATTTTATAATAATTAAACAATTTCAATGAGCCCCAAACTAAGCAAATTGCTTGTGTCTTGGGGTTCGAGTGCGGTTATTCGCGGTGCATCATTTTAAATATTTGTAACAAGTAGGCGTATTAAATTATGTAGTTGGGAAGTATACTTAATTATGCTATAGGTTATTACAAGAATTTTATAATAATACATAGATATCTAAATAAATAAATAAATACTATGTAAATGATAAATAAATAAGTAAATGATAAATAAATAAATAAATAAGTGATACATACTTAAGAATTTTATTTAGTGTGTACTAACTAAACTAATGTAGCTATTGTGTATATTTAATATGAGTTTGAGTGTGTTGCACTTGCGTGTTAAATTCACCGTTGTACTGTAAGATGTAATCAATCATGTAAATATCAGTTGGTGCTTTGTAATTTGTTTTGTAGGTAGGTAGGTACCTAAGATAAACTTTTGGCGACTTAGAAAAGTAAACAAGATCTACAGCAATTCTTCTGTGTCAATGTAAGACAGGGTAAGTAGCCACTGTTTTACCAGCCGCTTACATTCAGACATAGAGGTGCCTTTTATGTCGCAAGCTTTACATACCTTGGACAAGTTAATAAATAAAAATACTAGTTTCATTAAATTAGGCTCTTAATTATTATCTATATTAATAATATTTTAATGATGTTGATGGTGCAACCTATCATATTGATTTTCATTCTTATTGGTTACTATATCGTTTTTCTAATTATCTCGTAACCATCGATCAAAAGCAAACTCTTAGCGACCCTGAGCCAAATATTCAATTAAATCTGAACTTTATAATTATCACTGAAAGCCGAAACAGTTTTAACTAAAACATCGAATTTCATGTTTACAAATTGCTCCGTAAAATTGAGCGTGCAATATTTCCCGGCCGGTTTACACGGTTTTATATTACGGGTCAGATCACTGCGAAAAGGTTAAATTAATATTCGATAAATGGGTCAACTTCGTAATCACCGCAATTTACTTTTCCACTGCTGGGATGCAGGGACTTATCTCTTGACGGTAGAAATTATGCTTTGAAGGAAAATTAGAGGTGGGCGGTGAGGTTGGAACCCACGACCTTGGGAATAAAAGTCGAGAATGCTCCCACTTAGCCAACACGGTCGGGAAAAATCAGAAAATGCGTTTTTTTGAAAACTTTCTTCGGGGTAGTGTTATATTCGCTGCGGTCAACACGCACGCCTAGGCTTCATATACCCATTTAGTACATACACCTTTTATACTTGTGTAAAGTTTCTTCGTTCCAGTAGTACCAGATACGGCTTTTCCTAGAAGAACCTTACCTTATAAAATCGCCGCAAATTAGTTATTTTACAAAGTAAAAGGTGGAGTTAACAGATAACATCAATCCATTATATGAAAACAACAAAAAGTTAATCTAAAATAAACGTTACGCAAGGATGACAAAAACATCGTGTGGAAATAAAGACGTGCCCTCTAATAAGCACATCAGCACCCTCCTAATTATAACGTGTTTATTCCGCGCCGTTAGTCACGTGTACGTTTGTTCACGTGATCTACGTTAACGCCATCTGTCAAGAATATGCTGAATTAGGATGAAGAAGATTCTTTATTATTTAATTTGCTTGATTTTAAACGAGGTTTTGATGTATTTTAAGACATTTTAAGATTTAAGCCTGAATTTTAGTACTTTTTTTTGCATTTTTGAGTGCTAAAGTGTAAAAATTCAGGCTAAAATAAATTTTTTATCGTTTTTAAATTTATTCGTTTGTTAACATTCACATGTATGGCATTTGTGTTATGCAAACTATAGAAATAAATATGTATGACTATGACAAACTGCCAACAGAGCGTATCTAACAAGAAATCATGCAAGTGAGGGTACACTGGGGTAAAACACATCTCATTTCCGTTGATCGCAGCAGAAAACATTTCCACGCATTGTGTAACTTGACACACGACGTGCTTTAGTTAAAGTCTCAAGTTTCACGGCCCTTAGAAGAGAAAGTTACGTCTACAAATTGTCTTTGTTACTGAAATAGCGGCTTTAGCACTTGTCTTTGAGATTCAGATATTTCGAAATTCGTTATATTGGTTAAGGTTTAAGATGAAAATTTATTTAACGGCTATTCCATCAATGCCTTATTTCCAAAGAACCAGAAACGTACATGAAACTAAAAGAACAAAAAAAACAATACAGTATGTATTGTTTTTTTAGTAAAAACCAATTTCATGCCCGCAGACTATCTGTCCCTATATAAATCAATAAAACCACGCAACCGATTTTGATGAGGTTTTTAATAGGTTGATTGATTCGAGAGGAATGTTTATTATAATATTTGTTACAGATGATCGATAAGTAGGTAGGTAAGTAATAAAGACGATGTTGAAACAGGAGATACGCAAAACATTCGTATATACAACTGATACTAGTCGGTACAGGTACTATATATTTGGGTCAGTTGCAAAAATCGAATCGGCGTAAATGCGGTTGGTTTCCATAGCAACGGTGTTTCTGTGATGAGTTCCGCGGCCCTTTAGGATCGTCACTCATCGAAACTGCGCACCTACTATTAATTGTTCATCATTGATATTTTTTGTTGTTTCCAACGTTAGTATTATTTTTTTATAAATATAGCGCATTGGAATGATATTGTAGTTATGTTTATTATAATTTTGTATGTTAACCCTTGAAATGCTTTGTCTTAAAAATCTCGTACACAATTATTTTAAATATTGGTTTGGTTTCATTTTTATATTTGAATAGTGCATAAGAGATCTGTTATATTATGTGATTTGTTATTTTTTCTACCCAAAAAAGTGAGAAAAAGAGTGTCTTTAAAATATTTTTTACTAAATTTGCAGGCTGCGTCCACACGCCCCGTTCTGGTGCTAAACGGGTTCAGTGGGCGACAACCTTTATTTGCCCAGACTTTTTTGCGCGGGATTTTTGTTGATTGGTTTCGTTGTGGTTTGTCGGACTTGTGCCTTTGTGCGTGCGACGAATAACAAACTTTAGCTAGGCTTGCTTCCAATGCAAGGTCTATTCTATTTTTCGGTTTATTTCAATCCATACAAAGAACACAGTCCAAATAAAAAAAAGTGAACGGAATTCCTGAATTGTGCTGCTGTGTGAATTAAATCAGGTTTGTTTGACTGGTTTCTACCAGTCAAACAAACCTGATTTTGGATATATAGAAGAATGTCGTAGGTTCGAGAATTCCATACACACTACCAATTCTCGCAAATATTGAATAGTACAACGCCCCCTATTCACGTTCCCACTGCGGGCACACAAAGACTTACCTCTTGTCAAGCCTTAATTCACCACGCTTGCCAAGTGCGGGTTGGTGAAGTGACATATGGTCCACCAAACTATTACATTATTTTTCCTTCACTTTGTATATTATATCACATACTTATTTTGTATTTTTATTAAAACTTGACACTGGCGGATTGCCATGCTTAACCATTTTAAAATTACTAGAATTAGGGAATACTCTACAGATTTCGCTATTGTTTTCATTAAACTAAAATAAAGCGAAATCATTATAAATTAAACAGCACACGCAGTTCGAAACGCGATCGATCCGGGTGCAAATTTATGAGATAAGTTCGTTCCCTGGTAACCCGGAGAAAGGGTTGCTCCGGCAAAAACCCGGATTACAGGTACGGATAAACTCGTTTACGCTTAGGCAAGACACCGTTACTTTAAGATTAGGGCGCTTTGCTGACAGAATTGAGAACGAGGTTCTTTGTAACCTTGACGAGAAATTTAAATATATTTAATTTAAATACATCATCAACATCTTTATCATCATTTCAGCCATTGGACGTCCAATGCTAGATATAGTTCATATAAGATTTTCAGTTGAAATGCGATATACTTGCGAAAGACAGGTTTTTCTATCTGTTTATAAGTACTATTTGTGTTCATTTTCGCTAACGCTGAATCATCTAAATCATATTTTAATAAAGGCAGAAAATAAAATTTTCGTTTTAAATTCTTAATATTAATCTCCCGCCTTAGTTTTACGAAGTGTAATAAAGAAGAGCTCATATCCTGAGTGACACTTAAGAGCATCATCCAGAATTTTATTAAAAATCTTCATTTCTTACGTTTAGGAAAAATATGGGGCGAAATTACAAGGGAGGTTCTTTATTACTTATTATTTATAGCTGCTTTCTTTGGGAGATATAAAATGAAAGAAGTTGATATTTTCAGCGCCTATTATAGGCAGTTTTCATCAGGTAAATGTTAATGTGATGTAAATTAATACTATCAGATTGGTGAAGTTGTAAAAAATCCAATGATTATCCATAGCTGATGTATCTATAAATAAATAATGTAAGTACGTATTTTTAAGTGATATATCTGGCCAAGCATTTCGCAAAATATTAAAATTTATATTTCAAACGTTCATTCACCTCTACATTGAAATATAACAGAAGTTCTGAGCCAGCCACTTAAACTAGCTAGTTCAATATTTGCCCTGTCAAATTGTGAGCTCACTCCTTGTTAATATGTGCAAATATTGATATGAAACGTGGTCGGAATACCAGATATTTTGTCTCTGTACTGTGTTTTATCATGTGAAAGGTTAGAGGAGGCCGGGATCCGTAGTACATGGAAATCAAGTGATTACTAACAAGCTAATTTTTGGTGAGTAGCTTCGTTTTGATGAGACGTCCAAAGATATCCTATACCCAACTCTCGATTGTGGTAGCTAACAGAGATATCAAGGATTAAAAAATTCAAGGATGTAAAACCGGGATAACGGACCACGAAATTTGTCGGACAATATGTCCGTTAGATTTTATAAATATTAATTAAGTATACAACAAAAAATCAGCTGGTTAGTAATCATAGTAATCATTTAAATTGACCTCGTTTTCGACATATTTTGGAAATGGCGGACTCTTTGATCAAACCATAGGTTTTGTAGGACAAACATGTTTTTATATAATTTAGATAATTATCTTGAGATATAACATATTGTCCTACAAATTTCGTGGTCCGTTATCCCGGTTTTACATCCTTGAATTTTTTAATCCTTGATATCTCTGTTAGCTACCACAATCGAGAGTTGGGTATAGGATATCTTTGGACGTCTCATCGAAACGAAGCTACTCACCAAAAATTAGCTTGTTAGTAATCACTTGATTTCCATGTACTACGGATCCCTGACTAGTAGAATAGACTATTATAGTAAAACAAGCATAATAATAAATAAGTATAATAACAGGAAGTTCCACTCTGGCCTGTATCCTTAGAAACCAGCCTTTTGAGCCTAGCTTCTATTATATATTTAATAAATAAATATTGTTGGACAATTCACACAGCAACATCAAGCCCCGTGGTAAGGTCGAAGCTTTTATTACGGGTGCTAGATTTATTATTATGATAATTATACATACATACATAGGGAGACCTTCGCCTGCTGCGCCACAGAGATCGTAATAAACATTATATTTTTAGTCTTATCTTAATTATTAATTAAAATGCATTTATTGTTCTCCGACTATACCGCTATTATTTCACCAAATTAAATATTTATACAAAAAACAGAGCATTTATTTTTGATATTGAAGGGTGTCAAACATACCACAATAGATTATTGCCTTCTTCAAACCTAGCCAATTATATCAGTTTAACACATGAAATCGATCACTCAGCCACTTCATAAATATTTATACAGGGTACACATAAATATGTATGGAATCGTTAAACGCAGGCTTCACATTATACAGAGTGTGTTTCAGGCAAATTAATACAGGGTGCTTGTTGGATAGGCTGTAACCATGAACGACGTGATAGGGGAGAAAATTAAAAAAATATGCCAAGTGTGAGATGAGCTCTGAGGGTTCCGTTGTTTTTTTGTGACTATTTTTATATTTGGCCAAGATTGTTAAAGTAAATAATATTACCAATACAAATAAAATACCAATTCATAGCCATGATAAAACTTTAATGAATACATCATAACACCCCTATTCACGTTCCCACTGCTGGGACACAGGGACTTCTCTCTTGACGAGAGAGATTAGGCCTTAATTCACCACCACGCCACGCGGCCAAGTGCGGGTTGGTGAATGACACATGTCCTTTAAACTTTTTTCAAAGTTCTCAGAACATGCTGGTTTCCTCACGATGTTTGCCTTCACCGTTAGAGCACGTGTTTATAAAGCACACATAATTTTTTAATGAATACATAATAATTAGGAATTGTCGTTGTTGTTTTGTGATAATTATAATGTAAACGATTTATAAATAAATAAATAAAATAACGTTTTTTGAACAAAAGGTGAGTGTTACAATACAGTGAGGCTCTGACTCCCAAACTAGGTGTATGTAACCTGTGTGTCAGGAGTCAGCTCCTTCCAATCGTGTGCTACATTTGTTACATAGTCTTAGCAAAAAAACTATCAAAGAAAAGAAACTTCAAAAATAAATTATACACTAAAAGTGTATAATTTATTTGAACGCTTTATTAACTTGGTATTTATATTTTGTATTTTACAACGGGAGGAAACAACACACACTTTTGATCACGCGGCCATGACAGTAGGAAGCGGAAGCAGAGCATAGATGATGGCATGTATCATAAACTATCCCAGATTATAACACGCCTCCTTACATGTATAATCTTACATTTACGCAATTCATAATAAATTTTATCTTAACATCGGTAACTACATTTTATTTCATGGCTTACTAAGCTAATTAGGCTTTATTGACATAACAAACAATTTATAATCATAACTGTCGGTCATGAGTTTTTAAAGTATTGTAAAACGTACTTAAATGACGATATTATTTTTATTTTACTTTGATTGATTTGCTGAATATAATCATAAAAACAATCCTAAGTAATTTCAGTATTTACTGAACCCAAATAATTTGAATTCATAGCTTGTTGAACGCGAGTTTTTTATTTTGATTCGGAAAATGCTTAAAAAATGTTCATGGTTTTTTATTGGATATAATTAAAAACAGAGGACACACTTGAGTATTTTTTATTTATAGTTACTTTTATCTCAAAATTCAAATCATTTAATGATTTCTTTTGCGATAAAATTCATGAGTGATAGAAAATAATGTAATTAAAAAAAAATCAGGTTTAAAATTATTCCAGCCTTATACTATTTAGATAAACTAAATTTCTTTAAAACCTGTGGGTATAAAGAAACCTAAGAAGAAGCTTTTAATAATATTCTGTTAAATGCTCGTAGCTCCACTCTCGTAGCTCTGCTACGAGCGTAGTAGTTCATAGCAGTTATCTACGAATTTAACTTTGCTACGAAACATTTAAAAACAATATTATATACTACATTGCGTACTCAACTCAAATGAAAAATAACATTGAAAAATGTTTTTCTACCATTTAAAAAGACTATCACTTTTTCAACAAAGTCGTTGAAAAATTATGACACTTTTGGGATCAGATAAAACTCCAACTCAAAAAAAGATTTGATCTTTGCGCCAAAGAACATACAATTCATATTTGCGAAAACCATTCACGTTTCTATACGCAAAAAACTTTCCCTCGATAACTTTCGACAAGACATCGAACAAATTTATAAATTCAAGTCTACCTACATCCATGCAACAATCGACCTTGAACTGACTACAAAAAGATCGAAATCGTTTGAGTTGGACAGTTCGCAGATGTGGGATATCGGCTAAACTTGAAATTCAAGTTAAATCGACTTGTGCGTTGCTCATCCTCTCAGGCGATAGCGAGGGGCTACAACGCTACACTTTTACTATTATGATAAAACTTTTTAGATAACTTAACATGGTATGTATTCAAATTATTTTATGAACCGTTTTTGTCTACTGGAACGGTGTTTCAATCTTAAATATTCACGATTGGAAGACATATGAAAAAAAATAGCATTGGACTCCGCGCTAAATAAAGGGCAATTTGCCCGTACCACGGAGGTTTAACTAAGGCCCGTACCCACTGCTTTGAAGTTTACAAAATTAAAATGTTGTTTCTTGTGTGATAGCCATTTTGGGGACATACACCTTGCTTTAAGAGGTTAAACTCTTGGCAGTATAAGTAGGTACTGAATAAGTGACCTTTGATAAATTTCGAAAATTTATTACAATGTCAGAAAAAAGGTCAAAATTATTTGAAAACTTTCCCAAAAGTATCAAGTTTCTAAACTCAATATAGTACCTATAATCTTCCATTCCACAATCATAACCCTGATCTTTACGACCCAAACAAATCCTTTACAACAAATAAAGCAAAAACCCACAAAATGGCAGTCAAACAGAAATCCAGCTTTATCGGTCACACGGACAAAATAGAAAACGAATAGCTTCATCCACCATTAATTTTATAGTTGGTACATATCGTTGGCAAACGGCTGGCTCGTCAAAATCTATGGAGCGGCATGGGCGGGCTTCCAAACGGGCGAGCGGGGCTTCGGACTGCGGGTGACAATCTTGAGATGCGCACTACATTTGGTAATAATGGCTTACTATGTGTGGTATTCAAGTTCACTCATTAAGACTAAGAATGGAATGCCCGTGATAAACTCTAACAGATATATCTTTGTTTAAGAAACTCGTGTTAGTTACACTTTCATGAATAGTGTAACTAACACCACTTTATTAGTCTGTATAATAACACTTTTAAGAAAGAAATAATCGATTGGGCTGAAAACTGGTGGTTCATTTACTCGTGACAACTTCAATGTTATTTTCAGTAGTTTATGACTGTAAACAACAGATACTGTGTATGTTGATATACTTTGGCCGCTCAGAGATTGCGTTCCTGACACATTGCGATTGAACTGACAACGTAACTTTGTAATGGCGTTGCAGTTACGATAAAAATATGTTTGCTGTTTATTTACCGTTTTAACAATTGATGAGCATTAAATCTACATTATTATATCAATAATCAATGAATCTAATAATTTTGTGCCAAACTGAGTGTAAAATAACTTGGTAAACAATATTTTTTAAATCTATATTGCGCTATTACAAGGTTATGTCAGTGCTTTATATTTGTAGGTAGTGCTGTGCTAAAAATAACAGGCAACAACAGTATCGTTATCTGTTACAGTTATATTTAAAAAATAATACGTTGAAGAATTTGAAAATAATGGACTATAAGATTTTATTAAATATAAAAATGTAACTACGACCAAACCGAACGCGCGAATGAAAGTAGCATTTTTATATTTAGGTTTAAAATAATAACTCCAAATGGCGTTATGGGCCGCCATTTTGTGACGCTAAAACAGTCGGTTTCCACTTAAATTACTAAAATATAAATATTAAATGATTCCGCCAATTTAAAACGAAAATAATCTTAAAAATAACGAGGCGGTTCATTTTTGAGGAAAGGTTACGAACTCATTATGTTGTGCCCATCACTAACGTGTCAAACTGACATGTGTCTTAAACGCATTCTCAGAGCGGCCGGACTATACCTACTGTCATTGCATATGTGCACAGTGGAAACGCTCCCTCAGGTAAACAATGTAATCAACGTCAATTTCCCTCTGACTTAACTTAAAAATTCACAGTAGGTAATTCTAAACTCAAAATAAAACATTCCTCAATATTTAATCAAAGCGCTACAATAATAATCAACCGTATACCATTGAAGCAAAGTCAAAAACCGCTCGCAAGCAAAACAAGGATTCCGTAAGACCAAATAGAATAATGAACCGTATGCTATTAGAATAAAAGCGAAAACCCCTCGCACCCACAGACAGGGAATTTACATAAACGCCATCGATCAGAGCTGACCGCTACATGGGATTGGGACGGCAATAAATCGACACACGTATCGTGCGTCACAATACTGAAAGGTTAAGGGCATGGGCAGAGCGATAAGAGGAGCGGGAAGCGGGAATTATTCATTTGTTATTAATACATTAGCTATTAATATCGTATTTTTGTTAAACGTATTATGAATCGCGTATAAAAATCACACTTATATTATAAATGTGAAATTGATTTAGTAAGAGGATTACTTGATTATTTTATGAAAACCTAAATAGAATCTATACGAACCTGAAACATTACAATGCGGGCTAAGCCGCAGGGTGAAAGTTAGACGATATTATATTCCATTAGAAAATATAAGGTTTCATCCTTCAACAATGATAACTTTGGTATTTAGAAACCATACACTCTTAAAACGATTAAACTTAAGAACATAAATCTTCATTGCATAAAATCGTAAGCAATCTAAACCCGTTTGCATATAAAAAAATATTGTGTATGTAAAAAAGCTTAATAATAATGAACTAAAATGTTTGATGTGGTATAAAAGGCTACACGCTCCTTTAGTCGCTCCGCTTATTAACAAGTCGTCGCTCCCCAGCGTTAGATCGATGCATGAGAGAGATTTTTCATTTCGTCCGCGCGTGGAAAGCGTTATGATGTGAAAAGAGCAAGCCGATAGTTTGTAGGCTTCCGCCGTGACTGGATTTCAATATAGATTTCTATCTCGGCCAGTATATCTCCATAAATACAAATAAATTTGCATTTCAAAAATATGAAAATTTATATAAGAGTAATCGACTCTTTTTGTAACGATGAAATGGTGTTTTTACAGCGCTGTGACCTGTGATATTAGTAAATTGCTAATTAACGTTATGTTTTAAACAAAACGCCATGAAAGAACCCTTATAATATGCTAAATAATAATACAAAAGGCACATAATATTCAGTGGTTAATCCAATTTAAGGTTTCGATGATTTGTAGATTTTATTTTAATACATTATTATTAATATTAATAAAAACAAAACCTGAAATTAATAACCTCAGTTGCTCTTTCTCTTAATTGCCACTCTCTTGCTGTGCTAATTACGTAACCCTGATAATAACAAATCTGACCCGCTTATTAATAGTTTCTCAGATTCAAACGATAAATCATTTAAATTAGATCTTAAGCCTATATTGGACAGTTTCAAAGAAACTTCCACCAGCCTCGCCGTAATCGGGACCTACCAAACCCATAATAGCTGGTATAATAATGTCCCGGTGATTTATTCCCTCGATATTAAAGATACATTACGTTCTTGTATCATAATGCTTGGGATAGTAACCCGTTTGGTTATTATAATAGCTGCTATTATGGTTTTGCATGAAAATCCACTTAATAGAGATAATGTATGAAAACATTTTTCGATAAATAAACCCTTTGCAGGCACCAGCCTTACTAATATTATCAGTGGCATACTTTACTTATCTTTTACTTGCTAACGTAGGTGTAAAAACAAAAACAATATTCATTATCAAGGTAAAATATAACACGGGTGAAAAGCGACCATTTATCGAGAGCATTTATCATTAAATTTCGCAAAAGTCATATCAAATGACAGCAAAGTCACGCACTACCAAAACAAACATAATTTGAGTATCTTTACTCAAGGCCCGACTCAGACATTGAATAATACAACGCATCAGGTCCATCCATTATGGAATTAAGGGACCAAGTGTTTGTCAGATAGAATAAATAGCCCAAAAGTATTTGTCTGTTTGCACAGGCTGGAGCACATGTGACTTGCTATTTGCAAGTAAATATGCCCATGTTTAATGTCTTAATAGCATGGAAATGTCAGGGTGGATTTTTAAAGGGAAAAGGAACATCTGTCAAGGAAGATTAGGTTTAAGAAACATAATACATAGGTTGTTTTGTGGATTGTCATCGTCATCATAATTATTTGCGTTTCCTCAGCTAAGACACAGAGATTTATCTCTTCAAAAGTTAGATAACGCCTCAGTTCACCACGATGGACAAGCGCGCGTATGTCCTTCAAACTTTTTAAAGTTCTCAGAAAAAAAATTGTTTTTGTTTGTTTATAAAGTAAATCCTTATTTTGCCGTAAGCTCAGTTCATTTATAAGGGCTGTTGATTTTGTTTAATATTGAAATATAATATTGATTTATAAATAAGAACATGCTTGTTTTTTTACGATAACGCTTTCACCGCTAAGAGCACATTTTTTCCGAGAAACATTCCAGAGTATGCACCGGGGTTTGAAGATCATGGGATCTTTGGAATAAAAGTCACAATTAGCCAACACCACTTTGTACGTCGTTTTTAACGTTGATGATGATGCTATTATGTTTATTATTCAGCCTATACTCAAACAGGAGCCAACACGCCGACCACAGCCACCACAGGCAATCGGTCGCACGGTTCCCAGTAATTAGCCAGTAATTCATCAGCAGCCCGAATTAATCACTGGAGAGTGCTCCTGTACCACTCAGTACCTAACGTATGTTTACTGATGGCGCGTGAATAGTGTCTAATTACTAGTTCATAGATTTAAATTTACTGCTCATACAACCTACCATAAGATGAACTCTTTTGCGCCGTAAGGAGCCGGCGACACAGGTGGTTGCGGGTTCAATTCTTACCCGTGTCTTAACGTTTGTACATACATACATAACACCCCTATTCACGTTCCCACTGCTGGGACTTCTCTCTTGACGAGAGAGATTAGGCCTTAATTCACCACGCTGGCCAAGTGCGGGTTGGTGAATGACACATGTCCTTCAAACTTTTTTCCAAAGTTCTCAGAACATGCCGGTTTCCTCACGATGTTTGCCTTCACCGTTAGAGCACGTGTTTATAAAGCACACATAATTTTCCAAGAAGAAAAATCAGAGGTGCGCGGCGGGGTTTGAACCCACGACCTTCGGAATGAAAGTCGAGTGTGCTCCCACTTAACGTTTGTACGATATGCAGATATTAGTGCCGGGTTTTCTGAATGCTGTATATCATATCTGAAAGTCTGTAAGAACATTTGTCTTAGGACGGGAATCGAACAAGCTACTTCCTGCGTCGCTAGAAGAATTTCGGCCGTTGTGCCGCGTAGTTAAATTACAGAACCTAGGACGTTAGAATATCAAATGAAATGGCATTAAAAACCAGAGTAAACTAAATAATATTGTGGTTTAATTAAATATAGTAAATGTAACTTTTTGAATCGATTAAAAACGAACTAGTCACAGTAGTAACCATTGCCAAATCATTGTTTTATTTGAACTCTTTATCTATGTAAGAACGTATGCGATTAAAATAAGTGACTATATAATTATAAGACCTACAACAGCACACTCTTAATTAACTTGAGTGTAAACAAGCTGGAGATGACGCGAAGATTACAGAACATTGACAAAAGACGATCTAGGGTTAGATTGAAAGCCAAAGACGACAGGTGAAGCGGAATAATTACTGCTTGAGAAATTACCGAGACGCGAAATTGACCCTTATTGTCATCTTGATTATGTTCTGAATTCTGGCACAAATAGATTGTATTTAGGTTGTTAATTGAACTGATATTGTGATAACCTTGTGCTAGCATTTAGGATTTAATCATCATAATCATAACACCCCTATTCACGTTCCCACTGCTGGGACACAGGGACTTCTCTCTTGACGAGAGAGATTAGGCCTTAATTCACCACGCTGGCCAAGTGCGGGTTGGAGAGAGATTAGGCCTTAATTCACCACGCTGGCCAATTAATAGGATTTAATGATTTATGTCATTTATATCAATAACTAGCTTTCCGCTCTGCGGCTTCGCCCGCATTTTACACTTTCCCGCAATTTTGTTTGTGATAAACCTCACGGAGCCTGAGACCTTTCCAACGAATGCAAAAATGTGGAAATCGGTTCGTGCGTTCTGGAGTTATAGCGTCAGGAAGGAAAACCCGACTTATTTTTATATAGTAGATAAATAATAATAATTATCCCTATTTAACGCTTGTTTGGATTCTCTAAACAAAAAAAAAGAATTACTATACATAAAAAAGTGTTACAAGGCGGCCTATTGACGTTTTATATTGTTTTTTTTTCCCGATAAAATATTATCTAAAACCTGCGGCTGGTGCCCAATTAGTCAACTCTCAGCGTTCAATTGTATTGCCACGCCATTGAAGTAAGTCAGCCGACATAACCTTGTCGCGACGTAACTAATTAACACACATTACGGACTAAAGATGCCAAGCGCATTAACCTTGTACGCGCGAGGTCTCCTGGGAAATCTCTGGTTTACGCATCTGTTAATTTTACAGTTATTATGTTAGCGTGTTGTACCTACCAACATATTTATTCCCGTAGAGCTTATGAGAAAATGAAAACAACTTTAAATTTCAGCGTTCGGGTGACCGTCTTATGCTAGCTGATCAAAGATACTTTGTGTAACGGGAGCACTCAAAGCAAATATCAAGTTTGCTGATTTCTCCAATGCACGTCGAAGCTTTGGTCAGTACCTACACAGCCTGTGCTTTCGTACTAAGACCAGACTTTCACCAAGATTTCTGGTGCCACGGTGGCTACCGAGGTACACCACTCACGCGTGGTTTTACATTTATTGTAATTAATGAATGGCCGAGGAAAAAAAACAAAGGTTAAGTTAAAAGTTATAGTCGGTTGATTGCATCACTTGTACAGCATGTTTCGAGAAAATCGTACATTTAACAGCCTGTAAATTCATTTTTTAACTTTCTAGCGCAATAAATAAATTTCAAAACGTGTTTTTAACCGGTGAATGATTTGTTATAAGACGATATTTCTTAAAAATAATCAGCAAAATCAAATGTCTTGCACATTCGATGTTCCGAGCATATTCAAGTAGAAAGGCAGGCATTTTCCTGTTTTGCAGAACCGTCATATCTCAGGCCCCCTCCGGTGTTTTTCAACGTCTTAGAGTAAACACGCCTGAGATATGTGGACCCGAGTTTATTTTGAACTGATTGATGTATTCGATGTTTTTATGCATCATAGATTCACTGAGGTGATGAGTTATTTTTTTGTAAATTAAGCCGTAAATCCATAAAAGAGGATTTATTGTATTTAAAAATGTTTAGGAACATAAGACATTCACCAACCCGTCAGCCTTGTGAATTAAAGTCTAATCTATCTTGTCAAGTCTTCATCTCAAGAGAAGTGCCTGTGTCCCAGCATTGGGGGGAGGTATGATAATGCTTGTGTTATAAACTTAATAAGGGGTTTTCCCATTTATCAATTTAAAATATACTTAATTTCAGTTTCCGCACATCTTGGCGTGGTCATTACCTGTAACAAAAATTTATTGCTTAGCAAAATTACAAATAATAAATTTGAAAGACTGAACTTGCGTCGCAATTGGTTGCCGGTTCGATTCCCGCCTCGGGACAAAGAATTGTACGACTTGCAAAAATGTTGCTGTGTTGTACAATGTTGCTGTGTGAATTGTTAAGCAATATTTATTTATTTTTATTTTATTGACATTATTTTAAATGAAACTTAAAATGTGTTTTCCATTAAAAAAACATCAAAACTCTTAGATAAATTATATAAGTTTTATACTTGTTTTATCATAAAACTTAAGAAACTTACACAATTAAACATTTTAGTAACTAAACACTGAAAACGCAAAGACCATAACAAATTCAATTTAAAAGTCCCGTTAAATAAGTAGATCATAAACCCTCGGCTACGTGGGAATTTAATTAAATAAAGTAGCGGAATTCCCGAGTCCTTAATAAAAATTATATGAATAATTTTAGCATACTAGGGAAAAACCAATATTACTGACTGTAGGGAAATGTGGATAAAGCGGGATGCATTGGGACTGATTGGTTGTTTTTAAAAAAAATGTTCCATTTATTGAGTAAGTATACCAAATGGCCGAGCCATGTTGGCAAAGTAAGAGCTCAATCGACTTTCATTCCGAAGGTCGTGGGTTTATTTGATCCATAATTTGTTAATTTTAGTTTCTCGATAATCATTAACATTAGTCATGGCACAGTTTTATGTGTCAATTATATTTGATTTAAATAAAAATTTTGAAGGCTCCAATAAAGGTATTTTTTTAACTAATACGTTACTTAACACATATATAGATACATTTCTATCGCACTCTACTATTCTACTTTATTTTATTAGTAGATTTATATAGTATTTATTTTGTGTAGATTTAAAGGCTTTGCCTGTTTAAAGGCTTTGCCTGTAACTAGGTACATAAAAAAACTGACTATTTCTAAGTAGGGAAAATAATTTAGAAACTAAAGTGAAGAATTTGTTATTAATTAAAGCGAAGTAGGTCACAGGGATTACCTTCCCTCAGAGGATCTGACTCTAATTAGTAGAGATTTAAAACATGCAAAAAATTACGAAAATGAACTTTATTATCATTAGACAAGGTACAAAGTCGAAACTGTTTTTTTTTTTGCAAATATTATTAGAACACTGATTAAGTTAGCAAGTTTATTTAAAAAAAAAGTTGTGTATCATTAAAAAATAGCGCGTGAGAAAAAAATTCGTCAGCTTTATGATAATAAATAAAAGATGTAGATATACCATAATAATTCACTCTTTTGTTTAATTATGAAAAATGGTAACGGCTATTATAATTTTAATTTATTATAAACTAAATAAAAAGGGAAATGTAACATGCCTATAAATAATTAACTTTTTGTCTGCAGCAAGTGCAAACAAAAGTCAGTGCGTAAAAATTTAGGGAACATTAACACTTTAATTAAAGCAGGTAACTTTACGGTCTGTAGGGCCCGCGTTATTGCAACTAAAAGGTTAAAGACTCAAGGTACAAATAAAACGGGGAAGTTTGAGCCATGTTTCCCAATTTGTTTCATAGATGACGTTGTTTGTAATATCTAGATATTTGATACAAATGTTACTATCATTATGAGAGTTGAGTATATTAAAGCGTAAATAAGTTCATTACAATTTACTCCAAATTGTTTGGAATTTATAAATACGGTGTCTAAGTAACACAAAAAAGAGAAAACCCTGTTACTAAAAAGCCTTTTCCCATAGTTTCAAACTAGCAAACAAAAACAAAATACGATCCTATAACGAAATATTTAAAAAGGTCATCCGACCCTTCTCATGCTAGAATGAGAAAACAATTTTCAGTTATCGAAAGGAAACAAGGAACGCTGAGCGACCATTTCTTGGATGTCATCATTATTGATTGATTGGTTGAGAAAATCGCATTAAGGGTCAAATGGGAATTGAAAAGTGAGTATTGCTAAATATTTTACTAGTGGGATTTGAGTCAATTTGTGTTGCAAGATATATAATTTATTTTTTTAGTAAATTGTGTAAAATACCAAAAAGTTACTTGAGGATTTTAAAAGTATCTATACTAATATTATAAAGCTGAAGAATTTGTTTCATTGGTTGTTTTTTTAACGCTGTTTTCTCAGGAACCGGTAGTTCTATTTGAAAAGTTATTTCTGTGTTATATTGTACATTGTATATTGTACGAGAATTAACTAAGTTTATGTAGAAAGCGTAAAAAAACTGTTTTTTTTTAAATAAGTAAATGTATTTTTAGTGTGTTTTACATTGTGCTTTATTTCTACACATTATTATAAAATCATGAATAGTGCCTAATTACATGTAAACGAAGCCGACGGCGGCGCGTCGTGAATAATGTTGAATCAACGTTTAAAGTCTTGAATGGTGCAATTCTAGCGGAATGTATAATGTGAGATGCGGTCGCTAGAGTTGGGACATTCAGTCTTGTTTGAAAACAAACTGACGATTTTTCAGGGATTGATTTTGGAATTTTATCCTGGGATAAATAATAATTACCCTTAAATGCGAAAAAAAACATTACATTGCTGGTGATTCCACGATCGCGAAGCTAAAGATTTCCTTTAAACATTAGTTTATTATAAAAAAATACCATGATACAAACTCAGTCGTAAATTGATCATAATTTAAGAATAACTATAAGGAACAACGATGTGTTTGTTTATTTTGTCGACACGTGAAAGTAAACAAGGTCAAACTAACATTACATACAATAACGAAACTGATTTTCGTGATTCGGTCCTTGTTACGTATTGAAGAAAGTTTTTATGATGTAATAAATACGTCAAGAGATTCTCGCTTAAGGAAAACAATCAGAAGTTCAAGAAAATGGCTCCGGTGTCCATTCTTAATTGTTTTCCTGTAAAGGAAGTCAATAACAGGAAATAGGTCATCGAATGGGTGTTTAACATAAAGAATATTGCGAAACCTTGTAAGTGAAGTATTACAGTACATGTCAATTGGTTACACATATAACAATTCATACGCGCGTGGATGCGGGTTCATTGTTGGACTCGGTTTCTTCTCTTTTTTCTCACAAATCGAGGTAAGAACTATGTTACGATACCTACATTAGAACACGCATCACGCAATATGTAGCGTGATGCGTGGTAGTATGATAACTGTCCCACGCGGCGTAGTATCTTAAATATTGTTTTTCAATAAAAAAAAAACAATAAATTCAAGAGTAGTAAATACATTCAGAGTATCGCCCAACTCTACCACCAGAACTTAGTAGTAGTAAGTTGCCACATAATATAAGCTGCGGCAAGACGTATTGCTGCAATTCCGACTGAGATGAATTTTTGCTGATGTTTATCCTTATTGCCTCATACACTATGAATAGTATGCCGTTATGCCTCCGAAACTGTAATATTTTTATGACAGAATACGCCTAAGGTGAATAGACGTTCACAATGAGCCTTTCGTAAAACAGGAGATGGAAATTTGAAATTTTTGATGAATCTTGATTTCTACAATATTTTCAACAATATTGTAGTTTCAATAAAATCTCAATTTGCAGAACCAGGTAGTTCTAAAGAAACTCATTAATTGAAACCAGTTCATTTCGTTTGATGACATTTTGTATTAAATTAAAAGCTGCGACCCCTCGCTAGTTCATTAATAAACTCTACGTGAGAATGATTCCGGACCGCTCGGTTCGGTTCAGCTGAAGGAAAGAAAGAAAGAAAATAAATTTATTTGCAACAAAAACATACATATTCTTATAATTAAACAAAAACTAATTTATCAAAGATCCTACTTAATTACTATAAGTATGTTTGTATGTATGAAGGCGTCGCGTTACTCAAATTGTTCAAGAAGAGGATCATTGTGATAACTCTGATGTCAAATGTATATAAAATATCAAGCTAATTCAAAATGTGTTTGTAAATTAAATACAAAAATGGGAGTTTGTATGGATGTATTGATTTTACTGTAAAATCCGTTAACCTAGATGCTAACACACATCTATCTAAGTTCTAGTTGTTGGGTGATGGGTGAAAGAAAATTTTAAAACTAAGAAACTTAATTTATAATGAAACTATCCAGATTCAGATTATTTATTTATAACTTTTGTATCCTGTCGTATAGCAAATATATCAGAATAACATTAAGGCTACTTTATGCACACACACATAACACAGCCATTAATAAGGAATTTTTTTGCTTAAATTATTATGAAAGAACTGATGTTATTCGTCTGCTTTTCTACGAGCGAACTCTAATCTGTGGCAAGCCGCAGAGTAAAATTATTAGTCAGAAGTGAAAATGATTTTAATTATTTGAATTCATTTGTTAATTATGAGAATATCATACTTATATGTATAATAAGTTATAATATAACTTTGTATAAATATATTTATAAATATTTCAATTCACATTTCACACAGCAACATAGCCCCGTGGTAAGCTATCTATTTGTAATAAACACGAATTGCATTGTTCAACTTTAGTGAATTAGTGAGTCAATTAAACAAAAATCTAAACTAAAACAAAAAAAAGATAGTTATTAGATAGTTTATAAGTAAATAGGGGGCTATTTACTTATACACTATCTAATAACTATCTTCCGTGGAGTATGAACCAAGCCTAACAGTGTTCCAAGCAGAATATGAAAATAATGACAGACAGAAAACATAAAGTATTATATAGTTTTGAGTCTTTTTTTACCCTAGGGCAAAACAAAGCAATGTCGTCCGTTCCCCAATACGGAAAAGACTTCAGTTGATGAAGAAGACTAGGGTGAATCAGCTATCAGTACCCGTATAGTAGAGGAGCTCGTGAAACTCTTCATCGACATCAGCATGTAAACTAGTGTAATGAAGTGTAGCGAATTGTTTCCATGTAAAAAAATTAATCGATTAATTAATTAAATCTATAGGTAATAATCATAAAAGTTTATTTCTATAGTTTTCATAGGTACATAACACAAATCATTACATGACAATGATTAAAATAAAAAATATAAAATGACATGCATACATACTAAATAAACTAAAAGTAAATTCAGGCTTATGAGATAGACACTATCCCATGTAATGCCTTAGTTTAAACTGTAATATTAATATGTGTGATAACATTACATTTACATCACGTAAATTGAAAGTTATGTCATTATTTTAATAAACAAAATAAACATAGGTATGTTTGGCGGCGGAGTCCATCGCTGGCCGCAAACTGTTCACAGGCAAAGTATAAATTTAAAACCTTGTGTTCATCTCCTGTACTACATTTCCCACCCTTCTTTGGTATACTCGTTAGAAAAGCTCGTTGTGTTTGATTGCATTGGTTTTGTTCTGCTGCACTTGTGCACTTGTTTACAGGCACACGTTCGAGTAGATTGTTTCCTCGAAACATGGAATGGATTTTTACGCTGACTGTACTGTATTGGGCTTGTATCTTCGTGGGCGTCTATACATATTATTTAGGAATAAGGTCATATTTTACAATAAATAAATTTACATGGATAAATGTTACCAAAATAATCATAACAATCAAATGACTGACATACTCGTATTAAATAAGTAGCTCAAATTACATTTTCTTAGTAAATGAATGATCGATGATTGATTGAAATTGCAAAACACCCAGAAACCATCCGTGGAAACAAAAACAAAAGAAACACAGAACAATGGGCATTCATTAAAGTTAAAACTACCAAGAAATTTTAACTGAAAGTAATACTATTTAATTACAAAACTGTAGAATCGTTAGCTGAGAGAAGTCAACAACGACAGTCAAGACCAAGTTGAATATAAGTCCAAGTCACAGACAGAGGCATAATAAACTTAAAGGTGTTTGCTCTCAGCAATAATAAAAAATCATATTAAAGAAAAATAGCTTTAAACTGTAATTTAAGACTTTTTATGGTTGCCATAGTCTGTTGGAAAATTAAAATGGGAACATACGAAATGCAATTGTTTTAAAATAAAATCGTCAAAATAGAAAAAATAATAAAGGCGACTCAACTCTTTAAAATTAAATTGAAAACGATCAATTACTGTTTCATACTTTATAAGAAGAATCTAGCGAGTATTTTCATATTATGATCTAACTTAACTATTAAACTTTTAACTATTAAATGTATTTTCAAATTCTCAATCAGAAAATTAGGTGTAAAATGAACTCGAACCCACATTTCTGTGAAGCCAGCCAAATTTAACCCATTCTAACCACTAAGCTATAAACTTTATTGTACAAAACAAGTCAGATTGCAAGCCTTTGTGTGAACATGCATTCAATGTTCATAGTTTAGCTCTCTCAATTATTCTTACTTTTGGCGTAATAAGAAATAATAGTCGCGGCTACATTGAAAAACTTTTTAGGACAAAACATATAGTGTGAATTACAAAGTTTTTCTTTACACTAGTAATTTTCGAGTTTAGTTTTTGTTTGATGGGACAATGGAATAAAGCTGAACTTTGGACATTCTTGGCAAGTTTTCCTTTTAACATTTTATATTTGTGTTCAAAGTAACCAAAGTAAGAAAACATATTTACTTTTGGTACTTTTAGATTAAAATACGTAATATATCTACGATATAATACTTTTCTTAACATTAATCTTAGACCTTTATAAGTAGAGCCATGTTGGCTAAGTCATAGCACTCTCGACTTTCTTTCCAAAGGCCGTGGGTTCAAGCCCCAATTCACACCTCTTAATACATTGTCTTCATAAAAAAATTGTGCGCTTTTAAACTAATTACAAAAACTATGTACATTTATATAAATCTCATAACTATCCTATATCAATATTATTATAATTAGCTTTACACGTGCAACGTAAAAGTTGCATAATCGAGTAACGAATAATCAAATATTCTTAGATCAATTATTTATTTAATTAATTATCTATTATTCTATTATTAATTACCTTTACCCAAAAGACGTCGATCCGCCATTTTGTTTAATCCGTGACGTCACAACCCCTCTAACGACATAATACCCGCCTTTATTACCTCATAATTATTTTTCTTTCATGTTAATTTGTATTGCTCCCCTATTTCCCTTCAATATGTAATCAAAGGACCTAATTACACATCCTACGGTACATTCATCAACAAAAACAATGTTACGCTTCCCGTTCAACGTGTACTTTATACGAGTGGGAATTTACCCCCGTATTTCGATGCGCTAAGGTCGAAATTATTCAACATATTCTTCGGTATGTATTCGCGAAATGATAGACATTATACATCAATCTAGAGGAGGTAATGACAAGCGGAAGTGCCTCGATTATGGATGCCCTTATAAATAAAGCGAGGGTAAACATATTTTGTATATTCCTTGATGTTTTTTGATTTTTTCTTGTGTAGGGTTACAATGATAAGCTGTGACAAATCGTAGTGTCATTTGAGTTACCCCCAAGAAGCATTTCTCTGAGCGATATAATATTTTTATTATAACTGGAAGTCTGCAGGCGTAACAAGCAGTGACCAGTTTTCTGAAGAAAATAAATAAAGCAAACTGATGGGAACCCTGTTGGAGATGTATGCCTTACAAAAATAGTTGGTCGGCAATTTAATAAAATAATTATCTGTTATTATGAACAAAAAGTAAAAAAAAACTTTTCTTTGTTCTTTATTTTTATTTCTTTAATAGACTATCATGGATAGGTATTAATTTCCATAAAAAACATCAAACCATCGATTATTCGAGAGGCAATCCACCCGGCTAATCTGAGAGGCTGGTGACTCGAAAATTGAAAGATAACAGATCTAAGGAACGTGATTAAAATCAATCCCTCAAGGAGGCTTTTGCGTCAAATATAGATGAAAGTTTGTGTATAAACGTTTGCTTACTAGCTATAACAAGGACGGCTTCAACTGTGTCCACGTCTTTTTATCTAGTTGGAAGACAAACACTTAGACCACCTGATGGAAAGTTATCACAGCCTATGAACGCATATAGCATAAAAGATGGCACCTGCGCGGTACCGACTCCATAAATGTTTAAGAATAATACCCTTTGAGAGGAAAACCTCAAACAAAAATATAATTGCATCAAATATAGATCAAATCGATAGATATTGTCTGTGCAGTACAGATCACAAAGCATTTTATTCAAAACATGAGCCCTATCATTATCCTAAACATATATCGCCATGTTTGTTTTCTACCTACAATATTTTCCTTCCTTTCCGTCTAACGCCTACAGACCATTCAGTTCCATGCTTTCAATCGACGCATTAAGCATAAAAATGGCCAATGGATATTGCTCTCTATTATTGATATGGACACAGGATTTTGAACCTTATTCCCGTGGGTATAAAAGTCGGTGGACGTGTCAATAACCATCCCGACTACACAGCTTTGTTCGACCACTAGTATTGTTCATTTTGTTCCTTATCGCAAGCTGTACGGACGGACAATGGACAGAAAAATTGGCTCTAGAGCGCCTTTATTTATTAATTTTATAATAGATTTTGTTTCGCGCATTCAATGGTTTTGCCGCTTGCTGAATAAATTTTCTTTTGATGGAATTTTCTTTTAGTATGCTAATGGAGTAGATGTGGTGGAAGATCGAAGAGTTGAGTGTTTGAGGACGGTATTCTTGAGTTCAATTATTGGTTTTTCCCTTCTTACCTACTTGCTTTATTTTTTTATCTCTAGGAAGTAGGTTATAGTTGTAATAGTTTAGATAATTTTTATAATAAACGTTCTCTTTTGAAAAAATAAGAACTTTTGAATTTATATCATTTTTGTAACTTTTTAAGAGCGTTCGAATTTAAAAATGTTTATTTACTATTATCATAATTTTAAATCAATCAGTCCAACTCTAAACATACACTCACACAGACCTCTCCTATTTATCAAAATAATGACATCGTTCACATGGAACCATCTAGATATGCGATATCTTATAACGTACCCGCATTAAGTTTGATCAAAGATAAATTATTAACTATGCCTTTGCGTGACTACCAAACCGGAATTTATCCAAATCAGAAACTTGTAGTTCCACTTTCGGTTAATAAATCTACAATTACTTGAGTCGACAAACCTCTTTCTTTGTCCAAAGTTCATAAATTAAACTGACAAACTGACCCAGTAGGAAGAACAAAATGCCCCTCCACATTAAACTTTTCAGGGCAATAATCAAGGATTTTTGCATTTCAAATCAGATGCTTAACATTTCGTATTTTCAGAACAAGGTAAAGGCTCGAGGAACAATCGTAAGTACACAAATCATAAATTATTTTAATTTTCTGACCGTTGTTTTGGTGTTTTTGGAACTGCTTCCTTTTGATGATTTTAATTTAACTCCTTTACTTCTCAATTAATTAGGATAAGCTTTGAGTTTTTAGTTTGTTTGTATGCCTATTTTGTTTTTTAGCCTATGGACAAATTCTCATAAGCCGATTTGTCATTGTTCCAACTAAATTGGGAAAAATGTATATATTCTGGTTATATGTAGGTATAAGAATTTATCTTACATATATGTATATACCTAATACTTAAAATGAATTTATAGTGTATAATCTAAATAAAAAATACAAACTAAATCATTTCAATCGTGTCAAAATATGTGCATGAAGCTAACAAAGTATATTATTAGAAATTGACAGATCTCGTAGCACTTGCTACGTACGAACAGCGTAGAGGCCGAATTACTAAAACATCTTGCAAAATCTTGCAAAAGAGGACTATTTTGTCCAGATACTAAACTTACTTATTGCGCTTTTTCCAAATTTAAATTTAACTCTGGGCCAGAAAGTGGTCAAAAATCAATGGTAATGCACAAACAAGTCAAATATTTTTATAAAATTAGGGGTGCCTTGCCTTGTAGCTCTCAAAATAATATTTTTGTAAAAATGGCTAGTAAAATATATATTGTTATGATATTTTTTTACCTTTGTCGTTATAATCCATGATTATTTACCTGGGTTTATCACAACAACTATCACTCGATAGGACTAATTACGCGGTGAAAATGTGTTCTATTCGGATCTCGAAAAAAAAATGATCGCGTCTGAATATTTTAAAACTATTCATACTTTTTAGTAGAATGGCTATTAGTATGTTACCAGAGGAGTACAAATCACAACTTGTCTATTGTTGTTTTAAATTTTGACAATAAGCGAGACCATAGTGTACTGGTTTGAATGAAGTATGAGTATACAATTTTACATCGACTGTTTTTTTTACTTGAGGTTTTTTACTTCCAGTGTAAACTCTTTTTACGTATACTTAACGAAAAAGCTCAGTAATAAGTTAGATGTGTAAGTAATAACAGTGCTTGAATAATTAATTCATATATTCTTACCTAAAATACCGGGGAGAGAGTAAATAGAATTACGAAAATGTAGAGCGTTTCACAAGGCACCGTATTAAGACCGCTTCTCTTTTTAATCTACATATTGAGATTCAGTGAGATTCTGTGTTCACGTAAAGCCTTATTCTCTCATGAATTATGAATTAGTATTCTTAATTTCTGCTAAATTATACTTTAAAACAGATCTTTGCACTCAGCTAAAGGGAATATTATATCTGTTAAAGTGAATTTGCATGAAATTGCGAGGAAGAATATTTTCTTGCATGTTGCGTAGCTTGATCGTTCAAATGGGCCTTGTGATTTATTATGAGACTTATATCAACATGGCTTCCCGCTTCCATAATTTATTATATGGAGTGAATATTTTTTTGAATGTAGATCAGAAATTTTAATATTTTTCTGCCTTTCTTATGGGTTAAAGTTACATGGGTTAAATCTACTTAAAAATGAACAGAATTTTATATATAAGAAGTTTTATGAAATTTCCAACATTAATAGCTTATTCATATTTTGAAACGTTACATACTTTTAAGATAATATGAAAACATTCGGCTTTTCTTAACCAACTTACAACTTAACTTGTAATTGGTTCCACTAATTTCTCTAAAATGTACAATTTGTAAAGTAAATTTAATGATTTAGAGCATAAAATGTTAAACCATTATTAATAACTCTCAAACTCAGTTCCATATTTCATAAATCATGTTACAATATAGTACGAGTCTGAAGGTATTCCCAACGGAGTCACAATTTGCTGAGACTGAAAATGCGAAGACCATACACAGAATATCCATTACTATAGCCTCTGTTTCGTTAATAGGCTTCAGGGCATATGGGCTTCCCACTTATGGGACCTTTATTAATTTTGTACGGATAAGGAAATATGCTATGAATCCTTTGAAGAATTCGCCTAGGGTTGTTTGCAATAAGCAGCATTCCAATACGAGCGATGATGAATCAAGACCCTTTCTCGGATTTCGGGAGCTTATGGCGTAATTTTTATTCGGGTCACAAAACAGTGAAAAACATGAAAGTGGATATTAAAACGTTTCAAAGAGTTGAAAGGTTCAATGGTGGAAATGTGAATTATATTTTTTATTTTGCTACGATTATTGGGAATTTTTATAAGCCATTTGGTATTTTTTGTCGTTTGAATATTTTTCAACGGTTCTTATTTGGCTTATAGAAATACGCGCTTAAAAAATTATATTTCATGGTTTTGCAATGCGGATACCGTTAATTATATAATAGGTAGTTATTACAATTATTCTTGAATATTTAATAGAGAAAATACTAAATTAGTTTATGTCTCAGAAATGTTTTCAGCTTACATACTTATTGACAAGTTTTATTTTCTGGATACGGCTGGTTTCTGCTAATTAAGCCTAAGTGGCTTTCCAGATAGGTTGGTGGTAACAACCTATTAGAATATCGCTGCGGACCGTCTTTTGGTGCAAATCAAGGAATTTTACTCCAGTTTGTAGATTCGATCGGACGATAACCGCGGAAAGAGATGGGATTATACTATTCCAATCCATCACCACTCATTAACTACGGAGAACACTGTTTAATACTATAAATATATCAAACTTAAATTTCATGTCATAAGTAGGTACACTAGTACTAGATATAAAGAAGAAAGAAAGAAAGAAAAAAAATTATTTGTGTACAAATAACATCTTTTAACACTAGGCTTTAAACATAAGGGACACAAAACGGTTGCCAGCTCAGTTTCAAAGCTGTGACAAAATTATATTGTCACAGCGCTGCTTTTCAGTGGCACCGTGTAGGTGCAGTGCGCAGCACCGCTAAATACACGCATTTATATTATACATTATAAATTAAACAACCTACTTCAAAAAATAGATATATTTATCACGTTTGTAAATGTGAAACAATTAATCACTAACAAAGCCAAAATTTAATTCCACTAAATCCCAAATTTCAGTATCCATAATTGCCTTAATTTGAACATTACAAAATCATAAATCAAGTCAGTGCCTTTCATCGTGATTAGAACGAATTCGACTGTAACCTCATTCGGGGGCACCTCGCGTGCGCGGTATCTGATTGGCTATGAGTAGTATTACTTCTAACTTATAACAATTATTATGTAAAAAGGCATACCACAGTCACTATGAAACAGCCAAGTCAGTTAAAATATCAAATGAAAAAAACTTAATTTTACACCACATAAGTATAACAAGTACAAACATTATAAAAAATACAATTTAATAAGCGGCCTTATCGCTGCAGAGTAATCTATTTCAGTCAACTTGTGTATTCATTAATATTCAGTTAGTTTAAAAATAGTTGTTGAAGTCCAGGGAAGATTTGAAAGGTGAGAAAACATGGATATAGGGCGAAGCCGCGGACGGCCAGGTCGTATGTTTTAAATAGAAACTTAACCAGCTACTTAAGAATTTTCGACAAAATTGGCAATAATTGCCCTCGTTGGATTCACACCGTTGGTTCTTTAAAAACACGAACGTTTATTGTTTAACAAGATTATTTTGTGATTTTAATGCTGGTTCGAATTATCTATTAGTAGGGGAGGCGACGATGCTAAATAGTATATTTTTTATTAAGTTTTCGTTAATTTGACACCTTGATACTGCCATGATATTTATGTAACAAGTGTTAGTTTACAATTAATAAAATTCTTGATATCAAAGTCGAATATCTTGGCTCCGATGTACTTACCTACGAAATACCCCGTTGTTTTTTTATAATTAAAATACGAGTTAATTTATTAGTCGTTTGAACAACAAGACTAAATACAACTTTTCATTTTGACATTAAAAAAAAATTATTTCGTTTCAATAAAAACCTATTAAGACAATGAAACTGAAGTTATTTTCAATTTAATATTTAAACAATTTCTAGTTATTTGCTTTCTTCAAATTCATATTTCCAATTACAAAGGTCAAAAGAAACATTTTTATTAAAAATAATAAAGTAGGATACCTTAAAAACAGCAATTCAAATAAAGTGAAAATTCTTTTGGAAAAAATGTCTTTGATCTTAATTCAAATGCCCGTTTTTAAGCCACTCGATTTTTATTTGTCACAAACATTTTTGTACGTGCTTAATACTAAAATAAGGCTACTTACTCATGAGTGAGAACCGCGCGCCCGAGCAAAGAGGAGACGGAGCATGGCGGAACGCTCACTCCTCCTGAGAAAGACTGCTCTTTTTGTGGTCAAAACGTCAAAAGTGTTTTAACATCTTTATAAATACGTGAGTAATTCCCGTTGTTATAAAATTAATACCTAATTATGATTTCTATTCCAAACAATTTCAAGTGAATTTTAGGCTTGTTAGTACGCTTGACTAAAACGTGATGTTGGTAATTATTTGGCTAACAAATCATCTGGCTAAGCAACAGAGTAAGGTTTATTTTTAACCAGCGAATGTTGAAAATGACGCCATAAAGCATATTGAACAAAAACTTTTAGTTGTGTAAAACTCGCCTTACAGTTATTGTCGCATAAATTAAACAAAATTTGACTTGAAAATACTTCTATCAATATCAGATGGCCCTTAAAACTTTCAAACGATCTCGTCTGAAAAGGTTCTGAAATATTTTATTTAGATAAGTACAAAAAGGTTTTTAAACTAACGGTAGGTGTCTGGAACAGATAAAAGTATTCATTTAGTTATTTATCTTCATTTAGATTCAGAGGCAGAAAAATATGTTTGCCCTTTCTGTGTTATTTAGAGAGAGGTAACTATTAAAACAGAATATATAATAATATTTTTTTACCTTACATAACCTAAGTAAGCTAAAATAAATATATAAAATATTGTTTTCTTCTAACTTATTTTTGGGACACTAAGTAGCTAAGGCATTTTCGTGTTTCAAAAGCTTTATAAAAAAACATTCCAAAAAAATCCTATAGATTATTTGAAGCGGAGTTTCGCAGCGTTGTAACAGATTTCCTTAATAATATATTGATTTAGATCAAAGGATCTTGTAATAGAATATCCATAGGCTACTTTTACATGGAAATCCGGTACGATTTAAACTGATTAAGGTTAGTAATTATTATGTAAAGTTTTGAGAAGAGATCGGCAAACGCAACGTCGAATGTCCACCAACAAGATGGATAGATGATCTTGTTAAAGCTGCCAGTTCACAGTGGATGCAAGCTTACTATTATGAGGGATACTAATTTACAAAAAAAATATTATAAGAGATTAATTTAAAGTTGAGATCTATCGGAAAGCTGTGAACCTATGTCTACTTACAAAATTGTTACATTTCCTAATTAGTTTATTACTATAAAGGACACGTATCACGTGCACTGCAGATGGGCAAGCGGTCGTGATCCTGCAGTGTTTTGTCCTGATGAAGTCCCACGTTTTGGGAAGAAACAAATTTAACGTAAAAAAGGTTTTTGTATTGCCCGTTTATCTCAATAATGAGTTTATCAAACCACGACAGATTTTATAGTAATAAAAAGGCTTACGCTTATTAACCATAACCAGATACTTATCAGTTTTCTGTGTAAATGCGGCCCCAAAGACCCTCATCGCGTCATTAGGAGCAGATGTGTTACATTATTCACCTCCTAAGATCTAGGGCACGTGCCCTACTCTCCCTAATCTGACGGATCGCTAATATTTGGAACACTTTGTGCCTGGAAATTGAAAAATGAACGAGGCGTGAATAAAAACCTGGTTTATCGGATAACTAAGGCTTATTTCTGTCACAGGAATCCCCGTGTTCAAATCGTATTAGCTAAGTGGAAGCACACTCGACTTTCAATCCAAAAGTCGTAGGCTCAAACCCCGCCACGCACTAAAAGGTTTTTTACTTAAAAAATGTGTGTGCGCTGCAAAAATACGTGCGCTAATGGTGAAGGCAAACACCCAAAGGAAACCCCATATAGAAGAAGAAGAATATCTCAAGTTTAGAATCAGAGTCACTCAACAAAGACTTAAGTTGTTTATGTGTCTATTGATGGGATGGGACTTACATTCTGAGTGTTGGATTGGATCAAACACGTGAGGTCTTTACCAAGACAACCAGCGAAATCCGAAGAAAATTGCTTTTCTAATAATGTCTCGATACAAAGTTGTGGGAATGATGGTACTTAACGAAGTTTCAAGCGTATTATTAGAGATTGAGGTCGATTTCAAGTTTAAGCTGTTGCTACGAGTAGGTACGTCTGGATGAAGATAGGGTATCATCATTATCATAAGTACCCACTCATTTTCAAAATTGTCGAGATTACATTATTCACGAAGGTCTGCTTGCGACGGAAGAGGTTGCGGGTTTGATTCCCGCCTCAGAACATTTTTTACGATATGCAAATATTTGCTCCGCGTGTCTGGGTGTTATATAATGTACAATAAAAATCACATATCCTTTAAACTTTCTTACACCATTAGAGCACGTGTTTACAAAGCGCTTATATTTTTTAAGGAGAAATATCCTGAGGTGCGCTGCGGTGTTTGACCCACGACTTTCGGATTGAAAGTCGAGTGTATTTCCACTTAGCCAAAACTACATCAAATAACACAAATATCCCAAGTTTTTCTACGTCAAGATCTATCCATATAAAACAGTTTTGTATCAATTTATTTCACATCTAAGAAGTCAATACATTTTCTCTGATCCACTTGTGTATTCCAGAAACGTTTTCAAGTGTCCTAGGTAAAACAGTTGAGAAATTCGGTTTCCACTTGTCAGCGCTTAAGAATGTTTATTTTAGCTTATTTGGCAATATAAAATTGATTAAGGCGACGGTGTGTATTTATCGTTCTGTGTTATTTTAATGTTTTTATTGATTTTATTTTAAGAAAACTCAATATCGGCTGAATCGTTATAAAATGATGGAGATGTATTTTACGGGTTCGTTAGACTAGACATTGGCCACTCTAATTATTAATGAGTTTCTTATATATTACATGGCATACCATCATATCACTTCATAAATTTATCCCGTAGAAAATCTGCCTAACTTATCGGAATTTTGGTCGTAGAATACATACATTCCAATGCATATTCTCTCAGGAAAACAGAATGTTTCCGAGTCAATACTTAAGTAATTCTGAAATTTTATCCCTTGGAACTTGATATTTTATGAAGCTAAGGGCCTAAAAGGGATGAAATGAAATAAGGTATTGTTTCGAAACAAGAAACTCTTTGTTTTATCTTTGATGTTAGATGGATTGCTAAGTTAAAGTTATTTCTGCTTTTGTATGAAAATGATACGACCGTGTCTTGGAAGGAAATGGGAGAAGCCTGTTTAAGGAAGGTAATCGACAATTAGAAATCTCAAAATAAAAATACCTTAATGTTTGAAAAAAATTACTATTAAATGTTTATTCAATAATGGAATTTTTAAATAATTATGTTTTAGAAAACATATTATTTAAAAGCAAAGCTAGAGCTTTGCTTCGCCCGCATATAATATTTTCTCGTTGTAAAAGTAGCCTACTTTTCTCCTGATTCTAAGCAATATCTCTAAATTATAAAAATAAATCGATTTCTATTATATTATACTAAAGTTATCACAAAGTTAACTCTCCGGTACGCAATGAAAGTACGTTTAAAAATAATTTTAATAAGTTTATCTCATTTTCATAGTATAATTTGAGTAAACTTTGATGTATTTCGTTTAAAATTTAATTTTACAAGTAGCTAATCGGATTAACCGAGAACCTTGATTAAGTTTGAAACACGAACGCTTAAATGTTTTAATTCTACAAACGGGTGAAAGAAAATATATATTTTTTAATCCGTAGGTTCAAAGCAAATAGGTTCAAATAGTTGAGGAGTTAAGGTTGTGTTTGTGATGCGACAAGCCTCAGCAATATACCCCTGTATACAAATATGCTTGATATATTTGTTGGTACTGTTGAGATAACGATCTAGTGGCGTGTTGTAGAAGCTTGTCGCTCTCGTCTGTCTCACTCACACTATACATACATTATCCTATACCATGTAATTGGTATAAGCTGAAAAAAATGAAACAAAAGATAATTAAGAAGTTATAACGAATCTTTATTCTTTATCTACTATAAGAATTCAAAGGGCTTGAAAACAGTTTGATTCAGTATTTATTCTTCGTAAAGTTTGATTTTTTTACAAAATAATGTTGATTGTAAAATGTTTATGGATACGAATACAAATGAATGAAATGTAGACATCTATCTTCTTTTGCTGGTAAGTGAGAAAGAGAATGTATGTACAATGTAAAAAGTTTATTTATATTAACAACTTGGTTTACAGGGGCCATATAAGGTTTATTTTCGGTACTTCTACGTTAAAAATACTATAACTAAATATACTATAATAAAAAATAATAACGAAATATAATAATTAATAACCTTTTGCTTTCATTCGTTCTTCTTTAAAAAAAATGACCCCAAACTAAAAAATACAAGCTTTTACAAGCTCTCCGTTAAAGTAAAGTCAATATCCGCAATAACGCTCCACTCAAGCTTTAGACCACAAAATAGTGTACCTTACTATCAGCGCCAACCAGCCTCTCGGTCAATTTGCTGTATCATACTATATTACATACGTATCCATATAGAAATAGAAATGCCAGCTTTAAACATATTGCCTTCCGCGAAACCCGACCTTACCACAGGTAGTTACGGCCGATATTTGTTTGGGGTTCATAGTCTGTGATTAAACAATAATAATGGGCTGGTTATTGATAGCGATGGCAAATTCTGGTGGAAATTAGGAATAACAGGAGTGTGCACGGCTTAGATAAATTGTTTGTGTTGAATTCTAGATCGCTCAACTTGAAATTTCATAATTAATCTAGATTTATGTCAGTTTTATTGTTGGAAATTATTACAAATCTTAAAATTACGTAGAATATAAAGGATATTTCGAAAATTATGTAGCTAAAGTTTGAAAGTTAGAATTTTTCGGGTCAAATGTAGCATAACCATAACATTCAAGACGAATGTACGACGACGATAAATTTTTAAATAAATCGATAATTTTAACTATTTTTTCAAAGAACCTATTGAGACGGTTGTGTTTTGACACAATGTCGTATATGACCTAACTTCTTTTTAACCATAGATATACATTTGATAATTATCTTTTACGAGCGTATACTTGAAGCAAGAGAGGCTTCTATATTTACTCGCAAGCGCGCTTGTCATAAGTCGTTACGTCAGAAAGCCTAAGCCTCACAAAGCTACATAATTCATTTTTTTCTTCCATCACTCAACGTCTTGGGTTAATTGAGTTCATCATATATCATTCTGTTACATTAGTTTGTAAGCCTTTGTTGAAGATGTATTGAGTATTGACGAAAGGGTGCTTAAATTTGTTTGTGGAGCTTGTCGTGTGGTATGTAAAATAGGGTGGAAGAAACTCTATGCTCTTCTGGATACAATAAGTATCTATCAAGAGTGATGTTTTCGATTTTTTATACGAACTGTCGTTACATGTCCATTTTATCATGTTCATCACCCCTATTAACGTTGCCACTGGCGGGACAGGCGAGATTCGCTCTTGAACAGAGAGATTAAGCCTTGATTATTTTATAAGTGTGTTGATTCACCACACTGGGCAAGTGTGGGTTGTAGACCAAGAGCCTGTGATGGCCAGACCTTCCTTTAATTCACAAGCGTGAAAATTCTTTCATGTGTATGTCTAACATAGGTAAGAATAACCCCCAAACATGAAACCTGGATCGTGGTTCCTTTGGGAGATAACAGGTAAAAGGTTGTTATCTCCCAAAGGAACCGCGATCCAGGTTTCATGTTTGGGGGTTATTCTTACCTATGTTAGACATACACATGAAAGAATTTTCACGCTTGTGAATTAAAGGAAGGTCTGGCCATCACGGGCTCTTAGGTTATTGGTGAATGACACATGCCCTTAAAGTTCTCAAAACATTACGTACGTTTATTCAAAGCGTACATACATTTTTCAAGAAGAAAAATCCAGATGTACGCGTTGAACGCACAACCTTTATAATGAACGTCGAATCTGCTCCTACTTTATCCAACACGGCTTTTTTCTTATTGGAACTCTAAGAATATTCTAGTTGTTTCTGTCATAGTCGATAGAGGTCGCTATTCGCCACAAAGTGTATCAATCTATCACAGCCTATCACAGTGTTCTAGTGATGCGTGTAGAAATAACCCTGCCCCACTCGATCGCATATTCATCGAGTTGTTATCCTCGCAGGTTGCCCACTTTGTCATGTCTTGTGATATTCCAATTTTGGACCTCTGGGTACTATTTGCTTTGTTTTAGTTGGTTCATTTGAGAGCATGGTTGTTTTAACGTGTAATAAACACTACAATCTTCTCTGATTTGACAATTTGAACATAGACGCTGCTGTTTCACACGCAGTTCGGTAGGTAGGTATAGCAAAATAAATTGGTGTCAGGAAATTTATAGTAAATGCTTAGATATTATAATAACATAGATAATTCGGGATAATATCTATACTTATATATTTTAAATATACAGTAAATTTTTAATTTTATACGTAAACAGTCGTATATTACTTTCCTATTCTGATTGTAATTTTTTTTAAAGAAGATTTATATCCACTAACAGTATAGCTATTAATGATGGCAATACCCGCCTTAAATTCCCAATGGAACCACTCCGTAAGTAGCCTGATAACCGAGCGAGGCATTTTGCACCTTATGAAAGTAAAATGAGGAATCTGGTTGCGGGCTTAAAGATGGCGCGCGCTGCGGTCGCGTAGAATTCTGATAAATTCGGTTAGAGTATTCAATTGTTTTGCTCGTGTTTGTCGAGCTCTGTGAAGGTGGCGAAGGTCCGCCTTCGACGCAAGGGGTTGCGGGTTCAATTCCCGCCTCGGGACAAAAATTTGTACGATCTAGAAGACTAGACGAGCAAGACCCACGGAAATATATGGGGTTTACTACTCTTAGGGCAGCACCACACAGTATATAAAGGTCTGGTGGCCTGTATATAATATGCTTTTAACAGCATAAAGGGTTATGTAAACATCTGCTTTTATGTCACAATATAAAGCGTAATTTATTTTCATAATAATATTTTTGTTCTAAAAACCTGAGAACTTTCCCTCGTAAATCTCTCGAGTCCACACAAAAGTAATTAAATACACACATTTGCATTCTATTGTTAATATTATTATGAAGTTAGGAAATGGTGAATAAATTATACAAAAATATGCCTTATTGCGCTGGCAACAAAGGCTTGTATAATGAGCTTTTGGATGGACCTAATTTAACGCTTCAACCTCTTGCATAGAAAGGAAAAGATTCAAAAAGGACACGACGAATTTTAAGGTTTTTCTAAAGTTTTTTCCCGTAAGTTTTTTCCGCTCTTCGGTGATTTAATACAACACCAAGCTTATCATGTGGATGCAGGCTGCATCCGACCGTAATACCTGGAGGTCATTGAGAGAGGCCTATGTCCAGCAGTGGACGTCCGATGGCTGAAATGATGATAATGATGATGACGCTTATCAGACAGGTTCGTGATATCAGTACACTGAACGACGCTGCTATCCGTCATCTTAAAGGTCCACCTGCGTCTCACGCAAGAGGTTGCGGGTTCGATTCCCGCCTCGGAACAAAAATTTGTACGATCTGCAAATAATATTTGATCCGAGTGTCTTAGCACGAGGATAATGTATGGATCATTGCCTCAGTTGGTTGGAAACCCGCGGATACAAATGAATTGGTACTATTTCTCGGCCAGCAGTAATATTCACTTAATTTCCACAATTCCCATAAACCTTTAAACCAACCCAAAACTATTAACAAAATTACGCAATTTATAACCAAAATCTGGACTAAATATTGACCAATTAAAGTCAACTCGTGAACAAGTACAGAATCAACTAATAGAATTATCCTACAAACAGTCGGGTTGTATGTGTTGGTAATGTATGCATGTATTCGTATTAAATATGCTCGTTTTGGATTTAGGTAATCTTTGAGAAGCGGTTTAAGGTTTGTGTTGAAGCGTGCGTAAGATAGTGTACGTTAAAATAACTTTGAGAAAAATGTTTTTTAGATGCATAGATAGCCACTAGAAAGCTTTCTCAAATAACAGATTATCTATATAATAACAGATTATAACGATGAAAAATTCTAATGCTATTATACTTTAGAAAAACTATGCCAATATCTGAGGTATAAGCCGTATTGGCAAAGTGGTAGCACACTAGACATTCATATTGAAGGTCGTGTGTTCAAACCCCACCGAGAACCTCAAAATTTTTCTTCGAAAATAAAAACACGTGATGTAGATATGACTAACAACAGTATGTTCTTAGAACTTTGAGAAGTTCGAAGGACATAATGTATCATTCATCAACCCAAATAAGGGTGATAATGATGCCCCGTTATAGTCGCCTTAGATAAGGCCTAATATTTCTCGTCTAGACATAAGTCCTTGTGTCCCAATCATAACTTAATTAAGAGTGTTTATGCTATTTGAGAAACTATCAATAATCCAGAATGAAACACATGTAAGCAAGTATCAGCTCGGCGTAAGTTATGGCGGCGGCCGCACCCGCATCCATTAATCTCGGACGAAGCGGTAAGTGCGTTCGAATCCTGTCAGACCCTATTAAACTTAGCACGATGATCCACCACTTTAGCTATGAACTTGGGACTTATTACACTAACTTTACTAGGGACGTGTAGTCTCTCAGGCATTGCGTGTTTTGCAAATTCCTGAATTATTTTTAAATCACACACCCCGATCGCCGTGGCCTTCTAGTGAATAAACTATTGTATGTCCTAGTCTATTTGTCTATGTGAAGTTTTGAATAACCTATTGTACCTATATGGAAAGTTAGGATGGTACTTTTCTTAGGTCAGCACCACATTTAAACAATGAAAATATAACAGCATATTAATTTCGTTAGCGTCGTTGATTAGTGGCAGAGATATGGAATATTTAATTAAACGAATAAATAAATAGGGACATGTAAAATGTATAGTGAAAAATGTAGCTAGTAAGTTCACAGTCTTCGTGTTCCCAAGTATGGATAGGTCTTCGATTGCTTGTAAAATGGCGTCTCATTGTGTTCATAACCCCTAAATTACGTGCCCAAGTTCATTAATAATGCTTCCACTGAAAAGTGGTTAAACGCTTACCGAACACAACTCTGTGTAAATTAGGGACTTTGAGTGTAATATTTAGTCAAACTCCGGTAAAGTACAGCCTTCATCATCATCATCTAAGCAGTTGGATATTATAATGGATTACTAATTTTTACCTACAGCTTTGTCCGTATTTAAATTCACTTTACCGTATAATGAATTTTTCGAAATAAAAATGGATTTTACCACGGTTAAAAGTGACTCATGTGTTATTCTGATTACATTTGTACTGGACTGTATGCAGTGGACTGTATTTTTGGGGTTTGAGTCCAGTAAGAATATCTTCAAAATAAAGGCGGAGTTGGTTTTTACTATTTATTCCGTACTTCAATAAATTACTGGCGACTGGCAACTGACTCTTAGACTGACTCTGTAAGACTGCGATTGATTCTTGACGACTGATTCTATAAGACTGCCGTACTGTACATCGAAACAGTGAGCTTTTATACAATCCAAATAACATAAAAACAAGCTCGCTCAAATTCAAACAAAATTCCCACGTTAAGTTCAAAATATTTTCCCATCGTAAAAGACTTAAAATTTAGACGAATTTTAAACAATAGAAAAATATCCTTTCAAATAACAGAGTCATAAAACAATTTTGCCTTTAGCGCATTAACATTTTCTAAGCAGCGGCGAAATCAAAGTTTGCAAATAGTCTGTCCTATTGTAATACGAATTCCTTTGTTTTGCGATTGCCGACATTTAAACACACATTACTATTTCAAGTTAAAATTACTTATACTATAGCGTGTGAACAGATCTTTCGTCGTGTCCACAACATTCTCCCCCCGGCGAAGCTCGCGCAGCCTCCTTCTTCACCAACACGACGATCTTGCTGGTCGGCCGCTTGAAGACTCCCGTCTTCGTCCGGACATCTGCCACTCGTACTCCTCCATCAGGTCCCTTGTAGGTGCGCTCGACGACTCCCCTTGGCCACACGTTCCGTGGTAGAGTATGGTCCACGATGATGACGACGTCTCCTTCTTGCAGCTGTGGCCGTTGGGTAGCGGGTTCTCCCCGGGGTACCAACGTTGGAAGGTACTCTCGTAGCCAGCGTCTCCAGAAGTGGTCAGCAAGCGCCTGGCTTGCTCTCCATGTGCGCCGATCCGCTTCGCTGCATGGCCCGGTGGTTGGAAGGCCGTTCGATGATCCCAGCAGGAAGTGGTTCGGGGTTAGCGCCTCAGGTTCCTCTGGATCGACGCTTACATGCGTCAGTGGTCTCGCGTTGACGCTGTATTCCGCTTCAGTCAATAGGGTGTTGAGAAGTTCTTCTGGTGGTTCTCTCTCGTTCAGCGTGGCGTTTAGTGCAACTTTGATTGATCGCACTAACCGTTCCCATGCTCCCCCCTGGTTTGGCGCACCAGGAGGAGTGAAACGCCATTCCATGCGATGCAGAAGGCTTTCCTCTCGAAGTGCAGGTATCCATTTTTCATATGCAGCCCGCAGCTCCTTGTCCGCGCCTCTGAAGTTTGTCCCGTTGTCAGACATCATGAGGCGGGGCCATCCTCGTCGCGCAGCCATCCTCCGGAGTGCCATTATTGCCGAACTGATGGACAGCGTTGGAACGACCTCTATGTGCACTGCCCGTGTAGTTAGGCAAGTGAAGAGAGCGCCCCATCTCTTCTCACGTCGTCGTCCAATCTTCACCATCATGGGCCCGAAGTAATCTGTCCCACAATAGCTGAGCGGGCGTTGAAATGGTTCCAGGCGAGCTCGCGGCAAGTCTCCCGTAGCTGGTGGTTCTGGCTTCTTTTTGCGTAGATGGCAGAGTCTGCAGTCCTTTTCAATTCTTCGCACTGTCGGTCGTAGATGAATCACCCAATATTTCTGTCTGAGGTCGTTAGTCACACGCTCCCTGTTAGCGTGACCAGCCATGCAGTGTTCTCGCATCACTATGAGTTTTGTGATGTGGTGCCGTCCGTCGAGTATCACCGGCCTCTTCATCTCAATCGGTGCGTCGGCGGCTCCAATGCGTCCTCTCACTCGTAGAATTCCATCTTCTATTATCGGATCCAATTGAAACAGACGACTTGACTTCGTTATTGGCCGAGAAGTCTTTATTCGTTGCAGTTCGTCTTGGAAGCTTTCCTTCTGTGCGCGGCGAATAAGCGCACGTTCAGCCTCTTCAATGTGCTTCTTTTCAATGTTCGTTGCTCGACGTCGACATCTCTCGATGAAGAAAAGTACTCGTGCCGTAGTTTTCACCAAGGTCTCGAACTTAGAGAAGCGTGATGGATCTGGTAACCATCCGTCCTCGCGGTCTTCTTCATCACGTGTATGCAGTACTTCCTCTTCTTGGTCTTCCGATTGCCAAGGTAGATTAACTTCATATCCTTGTTGTTCTTTCTTCACGATGGTTTCTTCGATTATCTTCGTGGCCCGGAGATTTCTTTCACTCAGACGTGGCTCAGGGTTTATTCCAACAGCTTCAATGCTGAAATGTTTTTCTATAAGTTCGTGTAGTTCTTTATTCTGCTTCATGATGGCTTCTGCTGTGTGAACATGCAGGACGCTGTCTTGGTTCGCAACAATAGCTCGTGGCATGGTTCCATGTATCACCCATCCCAGTTGCGTTCGTGATGCGGCCGGTTGATTTGCTCGTCCTACTCGTAGCTCCTGTGATACTATGTACTCCCAATGGTCAGCTCCAATCAAGATCCCTGGTTCCGACGGCTCGTAACAAACTTCATCTTGTCGGAGGTCTTTAAGGTGATCTTGCTCCAGTAGCTTTGCAGGGATTGATTGTTGTAGGAGTTTCATATTCTTTATAGTGCGTGCTCGTAGTGGTCGAAGCTTGTCGGTGAATTTCGTCTTCAGGTGTACTGTTACAATTTGGCTGTAGTCTTCTTGCTGAATGGTGTTGACTCCACGCATCTTCAGTGGTAATGACGTTCCTCTTGCTCCGATGGTTCGCGCCAGCTTCTCGTCTATCAGGGTGACTGTAGCTCCTTCGTCGAATAGGGCAAGAGTAGTGGCCTCCCCCGATGGACCGATGACGGTGACTGGGCACATCTTGAGCAGCACTGCCTTCTTGTACTGAGCAGCAGAAGTAGTCATGACTGCTTCTGTAGCTTCTTCTTTCTTCGTTTCTTCCTTCTTATCTTGATGTAGTAAACGATGATGGTGGCGTGAACACTTGTCGCAGGTCTTCGCTTTGCAGTTGAATCTTCGATGCGTCTTCAATAAGCATTTGAAGCATAACTTATTCTCCTTGACGTGTTCCCATCGTTCGTTGACGGTCATTGCTTTAAACTTTGTGCAGTCTATTGCGGCGTGTAGTTTCTCACAGCAGGAACATTTCTCTTTTCCTGATTCCTCTGTAGTGTTGAATACGGCATTTGTCCTCTTCGTGAAGGCTGGTTTCTGTTGAACTTCTTTCTTGGTGATGCTTGGTGGCGCGTAGCTGTATTTCAGAGCTCGGTCCGCTTCACGCATGAGAAAGCGAGAAAGCATGATGATCTCTGGCTCCGTTGTCTCGTTCTCGCTGGCGTAGTCGCACCATCGTGATCTTATGTGCGGGCTCAGTTTCTCCAGCGTTTCTCGGGCCAGTGTAGGATTATACAGGTATCCTTTGTTGCCCACATTGCTTAGTACGCACACCACGTTCTGAAGCTTTACTGCGAAGGTGTTAAGTTCTGTTGCTGATGGTCCCGGTCTTTGCAATTTCTTCAGTTCTTCCAGGGCTCGATCAACGATGATTTCTGGCCTTCCGAAGCATTGTTCCAGTGTCTTCATGATTGTTTCAGGATCGCTTGCAGTATATAGAAGTGAAGATACGATTTCCTTTGCTTCTCCGGTGATGCTGCTTCTAATTCTCATAATATTTTCTGATCCAGATATTTTGTATGTCTTGGTCGTTTCATTATATGCAGCTCTAAATATCATCCATTCATTTGGTGCACCGGAAAATGTAGGTAGGACTGGACATGAGATTCTCGGTCTTGCAAGTTTTTCAATAGCGTCGGCTAGAGCGTCGATGTTCGCGGCGCTCTTCTTCTTCTTTACCGGCGCGGTTTGCTGCACCCATTGTTGTATTCGCTCGTTGGGTTCCGGCAGCTCCCCTTCATCATGCAGACTTCGTTCTTCTTCCTCGAGGGCAGCTAGGTCCGCTTCAAGCCTCTTCTGTACAAGGTCCGCTTCAATTTGGAGTTCTCTCCTTTTCAGTTCTGCCAGTTTTTCTTCCGCCGCCAATTCCGCCATGCGCGCACGCATTGCCGTGCTATTCGTGGAACGCAGCGAGCGCGCAGATCGTGCAGGTGATGCTGCTCTGCGACTTGGTCCGGCGCGGGTGAAGTCGGGCGCGAACGTTATGTCGGCGTCGCGCCGTCCCTCTCTTCGTAGCGCTGGTGTCGCCTCTCTGTGACTTGCTCCGGCGCGGGTGAAGTCGGGCGTGAACGCTATGTCTGCGTCGCGCCGTCCCTCTCTTCGTACCGCCGGTGACGCGGGCGGATCCAGGGAAAGTCTCCTTCTACGTTCCCGCTCGATGACTTCCAACTCGGCCGCGTCCTCCCGTGGTTCGGCAGCGTCCGCTTGGCTCCGAGTGATGACCATCTTGAGCTCAGGTTCCCGTAGATGTGCAGGTCCGATCCGTAGTGATGATCCGTATCCGGGTCAAAGGGCCAACTATATCCGGCTCGAATGACCAACTGTACTGGACTGTATGCAGTGGACTGTATTTTTGGGGTTTGAGTCCAGTAAGAATATCTTCAAAATAAAGGCGGAGTTGGTTTTTACTATTTATTCCGTACTTCAATAAATTACTGGCGACTGGCAACTGACTCTTAGACTGACTCTGTAAGACTGCGATTGATTCTTGACGACTGATTCTATAAGACTGCCGTACTGTACATCGAAACAGTGAGCTTTTATACAATCCAAATAACATAAAAACAAGCTCGCTCAAATTCAAACAAAATTCCCACGTTAAGTTCAAAATATTTTCCCATCGTAAAAGACTTAAAATTTAGACGAATTTTAAACAATAGAAAAATATCCTTTCAAATAACAGAGTCATAAAACAATTTTGCCTTTAGCGCATTAACATTTTCTAAGCAGCGGCGAAATCAAAGTTTGCAAATAGTCTGTCCTATTGTAATACGAATTCCTTTGTTTTGCGATTGCCGACATTTAAACACACATTACTATTTCAAGTTAAAATTACTTATACTATAGCGTGTGAACAGATCTTTCGTCGTGTCCACAACAACATTATTATAAAGTCTTATCAAAATCCATTCATCCATACACTCTTATAAACTTTCACATTTATAATATTATATAGCATTTTATATAAATCTAATCAAAGAATAAAAAGCGTTACACAATAAAAGAACTCACAGACCCTTAAGGGAACACCCTCGTGACCAGCTTTATTTAATAACTACATAGTTCATAACTATAACAAACCTTGTTTGTGCCATTTATCTGAAAATTAGTCCAAAGTGGCGGAAGAGAAGAAAATTGTATGAGAATTAGATTGTAGGAGCATTTAGCAAGTTGTTTATACCTTCATGAATATTAATTTACGTAATTATTGCCTAAAAGCCGTAAGTGAGACCTTTCGGCCTAGTGGGATACAACTCGTCATGACATTTAAAGGTAGCCCCGTATGCTCTCGGAATCCTTTTAATATTATATGTAATTGCGAAAGTTTTTATGTATCATCAAAATCATCCCTGTTTACGTTCCCACTTCTGGGACACAGACAAGAGATATTAGGCCTTCATTCTTCAAATATGTATTCCCCAATCTACAGATATTTGTTTCGAGTGTCTGGGTGTTATATATGTATAGTAAAAAATATCTATCAATAAATATCACCCGTAACAAAGCGTCGAGCTTACCACGGGGCAAGTTGTTGCTGTGTGAATTGTCCGGCAGTCATTATTTTATTTTATTGTTAGGTCGTCTAAGTTTTGTATGAGTTTTCCAGGTTTATTCAGAAGACAAGTGCTTCAATTTCCACGAATTTATGATCAAAATCGAATATATGGAAGCTACTATTTTTCAAGAGTAGCTAGCTCTATGTGGTGGGATCTGTGCAAGTCACTGCCTCTATTAACTGCTGGCACAAACAAGTTTGCTTTCGCGTGTGTATTAGCATAAAAATATGAGCTGAGCCATTATTCTAGAACTCTCTGGAACCATCATTCAGCGTCTGCACTTTTGAGTTTATATGCTGTTTGGAAGGCGGCTAAATGTTGATAAGAATCAGGTGTCGTTTCAGCCTAGAATATTATGGTACCTTTTATACTACCAAGTTTATTTATTTAGAAACATCTACAGAATTATCATGAACACTTGCAATTTAAAAAAAAACTTGTAAAAAAATCTATTTACTTCAAGATCTCATTCACACAAAAGGTTCAAAATTGGTTCTTTGACGAAAAACATGAAGAGTAGTACATTTTATTTGTAAAACTTACACGACAGCTTTTACAACATCAACAGCGATCTACTTTATTACTTTACAGTGGTTCGAATTTCCTTTGACTTTTACAGCCATGTGTCAATCGAGCCACCACTCAACTTTTCAGAATCAAACAACAAAGCACTGTTCCAAGTTTAAAAAAGTCCGTTCCATTTTACCTTTGCGACAAAGAAACAGCAATTCCCTTTAGAGGAACAATTGTTTTCAATAACGATCGCATTTCACTCAGTGTCTTTGGAGATTTATATTCGTAACAAGTCTGATACGTTCCTTTTCAAGGACACACGGAACCCAGGAATTCCCCACAGTGCACGTCAGTTCAAGTTTGACAGCTAATTTGCAAGTTTGACAGATTGTCAAGCAAAGACGTAGGTTGCGTATACTTTGCATCTATAAAACAGCGTTTTTATATATTATTTTGTGTCAACCGTATTTTTTTAGAGGTACAAATAGCATCGCCATTAAATAAACATAGAAAATTATCCACTGCAGTAAATAAACCTAACTTAGTGTGAGTGTAAAACAGCCAAATATTAGGAAGGACATGAATAATTCAGAGCGTTCTAGACGGCAACGTGCCGTGGCTGCGGTCCCGACCACGGCCTGCGGTCACACCTGTACACACCATTACACGGGTCATGGAAAAGTCTCTGTCCTTTAGGAAATGGACTTTTGTAAAGAATTACAAATGTACATAGTTCTCGTCTTAAACTTAATTTTATCCTGAAGATTTACCCGATTTTTCAGCAGTTAGATGCATTTTTCTGTGTAAAAAGGAGCCTGTGTAACCCAGCCCAATTTGCCTTTATACCAAACATTTTTAATTATATAATTATTAAAAGAAAGTCGTGTTAATTACAACATTTATAACCCAAGAACGGGTGAACAGATTTGGCTGGAAATTAATGGAAATGTTGCTTAGAACCAGGAGAAGGACATAGGGTACTTTTTACAGCGGAAAAATCTAATGTGATGCGGGCGAAGCCACGGGCGGAAAACTAGTTATATAAAAGAAAGTATTGCTTAGTTACACCACTTATAACTCAAGAACGGCTTTTTACGGCGGGAAAATATAACAACGCGATCGAAGCCGCGAGGCGGAAAGGTTCACTTTCAACACGAAAAAAGTTATTCAATAAGAAAATATTTCGTAACCTAAAGAAAACAGGTAAATCTTTTTCAATTATCCCTACAAAGTACTTACCAATAAAAAAACATTTAAGATAAACATCTCGTTAAATCATTTGAAACGAAAATATTTTAACAAAACCCCAAAAAAATACTCTAGATCCGGGTAAATATTGAAATACCTCTGTTTTACATAAAACGTAGATTGAATATGATAACAAAAGGATACCTTTGTTCCTCCTGGGACCCTGAGAGAAGACATAGGTAGTGCCTTGTTAGGAATATTACATTTACAAGGTCACCAATGACTATGTTATCAAACTTATCAAACACCATGCTTAAACGACAAGAAAACTTTGTGAGAAAGACTACCTTTATCTGTCCTTAATGTCGCTTTGTAATGTTTTCAATCACGCCTTTTATAATTAAAATATCCATTAATTATTATCAAAAAAACTACTTTCAAAACTTAATGAACGGTAACAGTTACATACATTACATAACACCCCTATTCACGTTCCCACTGCTGGGACACAGGGACTTCTCTCTTGACGAGAGAGATTAGGCCTTAATTCACCACGCTGGCCAGTTGCGGGTTGGTGAATGACACATGTTCTTCAAACTTTTTAAAGTTCTCAGAACATGCCGGTTTCCTCACGATGTTTGCCTTCACCGTTAGAGCACGTGTTTTTAAGGCACACATAATTTTCCAAGAAGAAAAATCAGAGGTGCACGGCGGGGTTTGAACCCACGACCTTCGGAATGAAAGTCGGGTGTGCTCCCACTTAGCCAACACGGCTCTTCAGTAACAGTAAGTAACAGTTAAGTTTTACTAAACTTAAAATAATTACACAAATCATGTATAAATTATTATAATAGAGCTGTGTACGTTATATTATTACATAACTAACAACTTTTTCAATATAAATAACAAAGACTTAATGGTAATATAAATTGTCATACAGCATAATGAACAGAGCAAAACTCGCTCCAATTCATTACTGTGACTTATAAACAAAAGCCGCAGTCTTAATTAAACGTTAATTGAATCAAATCAAAACATCTCTAGGATCAAACAAGGTATTGGGAAAGTTAGGAAGTGTTTTGAAACGGAGCAAATGGGAAGAAACGGACAAAAAAATTGCGTGGCACTATTTGTTATTATTATAGTAATAATAAATGAGCCTTTTGGCGAAGCTACACTAAACGAAATGTATTTGGCTTATGCACTAGGAAATATTATAAACTGACTACTTACTAAAATAGATGTCCATATCTCACTTACCTGAAACAAAAATTATTTAAATCAAAGCAAGTACAATACAATACAAAAACACTGTCTTTATTGTACACCAAAACAAACAAACAAAATGGCAAATTCAACAAAAGAAACAAGTACATTGGGCGGCCTTATCGCTAAAAAGCGATCCAGGCAACTTTGGATGTTTGCAAGTCAAAATTAGGCATTTGTTTTTATTCTCATTCCTGGGATATCGATACCTATATACCGATTTCTATTAACAAGAGAGTTCATGCCTTAATTCACCACGCTGCACGCTGGTCAAGTAGGAGTTTGCGAATATGTTATGTCCTTTAAAAAGTCTTCAAAACATGTTGGTTTCTTGAAAAACCTTAATTAGTTTTAAAATTCGACAAAAAGAACCTTTTAGCGTATTTTAGAACTTATTAAAAAATTTCAAGAAACCAACAAACAAACGTACGAAATAAATTTAATACATGATATACAACAAAAGAAGCTAACAAAGTACACCAGAATTTGAAGGGACCATTTTCCCAAACTGTAGACCCAAGTTAATACCTAGCTTTAGTCATCAACCGATATCCGCCGGTTATCGGATCCTATCCTGATAGGTTTGCTACTGGACTACAATTTGACAACTCAGTAAGCCGAGATTGGCATGTTAGTGATTTACTATAGAATTTTAGTCCGGAATTGATATTTTATAGTGATAGTCGTAAAACGATTTGAAGGGGTTAGTCAAATCGTTTTACGTTTCTTAGACAAAAGCATCGTAAAATCAGAGTTTGATACTCGGGAATATAAATATCACTATCACCATAATCATCAACCCCTATTTACGTGGGTACGTAAATAGGACACGTAAGTACGTGCACGATTACTGCATTCATTACATTAGTTAATTACATTTGTTATAACAATAATCGCTTCAGTTAGTTTCGAATTACCTATGTAGCTTGAGAAAAACTCTCAAAAAAAAAAATTTTGTTTTCAAAATTTTCAATGACATAATTTTAAGTGAGGATCCCTGTGCCCAGTAGTGGGACGTATCATGGGCTTATATAAGTGCCGTGCTGGATACAAAAGCGTTATTAGAACCATTTATCCCGTGTATAATACATGTCGATCTAGCTAATCCGTAGTCTGGCTCAATTAATACGGCTCTAAACAGCTAGCGGGCCCGTAAGCTGCATTCGATTTAAGCTTTACACTATTCTGTTTTATCATCATCATAGCATAATCAGAATACAAAATAAATTACAAACAAAAAAAACATTCATTCAATTCAACAAACTTTCACTTATATTTATTTTATGTTGACATTATTTTAAGTAGACGTCTAACGTCTCTTCTCCGGTATGTTTTTGATTTTCTTCATTTACTTACATCTCACATTTCTCATTTTGTATAGTGCAAGTAACCAAATATCAACAAAAAACTACATCAAATGCAAACACCTCTCCAATAAAAAACAACTTTCAAACTAAAAAAATGCTAAATTAACTCTTTCATAAAAACCTCCATTAACAGTTTTACCCGTGGAACTCTAAAAAGAACAAAGAAAATTATTAATAGCTTGAACCGTAAAGTACTGCTTGCAAACAACTATCTCTCTCTTTTTAACAGGATTGGAGTGATAGAGACGGCAGGCGTGAGCTTTTCACCACAAAGAGATATTTCCAGCACAGATCGTTACAAGAAGCGTCAGGGGTATAATATTGTGCTTGAGATGTGGCTATGAAATAGGCGATTTACCCGCACAGTTTTATTTTTATAGCTTTTATTTAGGTAAAACGTACTAGATATGGAAAAACACACATAGTAGGAGCTACTGGTTATATTGCATACAAATACTGGTCCTTTAAATAGAACCTTGTGCGTCGCAGACAGACCATCGCCCGCTGCTTTAAAGAGGTCATATTTCAATTACTTTTATTTTTAATGTTCCATTAGTCATCCGGGTAAAGAAGATATCAAAGCTATCACAGGCTAGGTAGCTTTTAACGTGTGAAGTGAATTTAAATCTCAAGTGACAGATAACATTGTTTTAGATCTCAACATACTTTTCTCTTGGCGTGTTATCTTATTTCTTAACCGAATTAGCTAAGCATAATAGTATTTAAGTATATAAAAACCTAAAATTTATAAAGCATTACAAACAAGTAAATGTCTAGCGAAAGATAAATAGCCGTTTAAAGAGAACCTTATGATTATTGTATAGATATGGGAAAATATCCCTTCTAAATATTACTCAAAAATAATATTTTAAGGTAATAATACACCTATCAGTTCTAATAGCCCCACACGGCGCCGCTGAGCGCCGGCCGGAGGCATTTGTTTTCCATCACCCTGTATTTTCCTCTTCCATTAAGCTATATTAAAGGACACCCTGTACACCAGGTTTTTCATTAAGCCCTGTGCTTTTCTACTGCGTCTTGTATCAACATACGGAATAAGGCTTTTTAGTACATATTTTGACTTATGTTTCTGTACATCAATACAAATAACTCAATAAAATAAATCTGAAATATAATAATTAAACTAAGTACTTCTAAAACTAAACACGTTTTAACTAAATCAATGCAGTATTGCATTAAATGGCCAACATTATTTCCTGCAAATCTGCTAAATACTAATTTCCTGATTATGATTACGTATTTAGGATTGTGTATTTGCAACGAGTTGAAATAAGAAAGTTTATTTCTTAGCGGGTATATTTAGTAATTTCACAAAAATATCCAAAAATACTTACAGGATATTTTTGTGAAATTACTAAATATAGGGAAAAGTTTGATGGGTTTTTGCGAATTCAAACTTAGAATATATAAATACATATAGCACACTATAAATAGTGCTCAAAAAACCGTTTCGAATCGTTAGTACGCACGATGCGATGACGTCATACACTAACATCGCTCGTTTAGGAAACTGAGCAGAGCCAGTTTATACGCTATTATTATTCTCGTATAGAATCAAATAGAGCACAGCAAACCTTATGTGCCGTTTATAGGCTCTTTGCTTCAATCAAATAGTAATAGACAAAAACATCAGTGAATTTAAAAATCGAACAACCTACAGTCGTATTTTCAAAAAGCACTATAAATAAAAACATATGGGTAATTCCAGAACAAAACCAATCTCGTAACGCTCCACACCTGTTCGCTATTCAAGTTTCAAAGTTGGAACGTTTCAAATTTGGAACGAATATAAACACGTAGCTCCGTTCCGCTTGCGATCAACATACTCGTATGCCATCAGTGCCGGTTGCGAAGGTTTAGGGCTGTAGGTTCCATAAACACTCATTATAAGGCTTTTGGCTGCGATTCGGTTGTAATGCCATAGATAAAATAAGTTAATGTTGAAGGATGAAAGGCAAAAGTTATAGGTTATTCTGATTACCTACGGAATATATTGCGTTTCATAATTTGAAACAATTTTCAGTTATATCTGTCTTTTATTTCCTAGAACTATGTAGAAATAAATTCTAACGTCAGTCTGCATTTGTAAAAAGAACCAACCCTCAGGTTTATTTTATAAGGTAGCAACCCTGGCATGGAAAATCGAGGATATATTCGAAACATTCGAAATTCGAACGGACGTCGTCGGTTGTGCGACGGAAACACCCGAACGGACACGATTCCGTCGGTCGCAGCTGATTTCAACGAACTTTTTTCAGTTTTCTAGAATTTTCCCCTCAATATTTTATTTATCAAGGTGTGGTGATAGAAAACAATAGGTACAAATAGATTTGACTCGATACGCCAAGCGACCGGATGGAACGCGAAGGCGTTCCATCCGGTCGCTTCGCGTTTTAATAATGTGTAGTATTAATAATGTACTATTACAAAAAAAAAACACCCTGAATGTAGGTGTCTTGAGCCTTTTCTGAGAACACTTGAAATTGTGCGAGTCATAGATAACTGGCTGTCAGATCCGACAACAAAGGTTCTCGTCACCCACCCTTCACAAAGGATGATGCTACATTTATCATCGTAAAAATAAGACCAGTTGTAGTTGTAGTGTGTGTAACCATTTTCAAAATATATTTCGGCCAAAAACAGACTTTCAAAATATATTTCGGCCAAAAACAGACCGAACCGCTGAATCGATTTCAAAATTGGCAGAGAGGTAGCTCTGAACCAGGATAAGGACATAGGATACTTTTTACAATGGGAAAGTATAATGACGAAGCCGCGGGGCAGAAAGTTCGTGACCCATAAAACGTCCTAAAAATATCCCCAATGGAAATGGAACCCGTTATAACAGAAATCCAGTACAGAGAAAGACACTGCTGTCTGTTTTCTGGTTTATATAACCTTCACTTTGAGATTCGAAAATTTTGAAAGTCAAATTGTAAACATACTTTTGATTTGACGATACCTTTATGAAGAGATAGAAATGGCAGGAACCTTTTTTAGGTTAGCACCACTAGAATAATAATATCGTTCTAATGTGACCTAAGTGCAAACAATGACCCTAATTTCCAGAATTCATCCTCTAAAAAACTGAGAGCGTCTCTACTCGTCTAAGAAAATGAAAAAGTTGTGTTCCATTTAACCATAAGCCCCAAAAATAGCTTGAAGAGTTGTGGCCCAAGGAATAGCTGAGTCGTAGATTACAGAATCACCCCTTATCTACACGACAAATGCTACCGTAACCCTAAAAAAATAAGGACCATTTTGGTACGTCCATTACGAATTTTTCACGCATGGTAGGCTTTATGTAGATTTGGACCTTAATGCCTTAAGTTTAAAGCACATTATGGAAAGTTATTTGGGTTATGGGTAATGGATTGTTCTAGAAGTTTTGGGTGACAAAAAGCGTGGATAGTTTTGCCTTGATTCAAAATGGCGGATTTGTGCCACTCGACTCGTTTTCGACAGTTTTCTCGAGACCGAGGGGCGATGAGTTTAATTGCTGAGTTAATCAGATATATAAATTTAATAGTAGGTGAACGTAGAAATTTAAGAAATTATCTTCTATCTAAAATAAAAACAATAAGTACATTAAAGGTAAACATAAAAGGAGAACTTTAACATACGAGTACGTATATTATTTCCAAACTATCCAAACTGTATATTTGGATTTTTTAACCACAATATGTATTTTCTTATAAGTTAAGCATTTTTCCACTAAATTATGTATATATTGAATAGTTACAAGTATATCTAGCCTCTCAGCCTGAAAGCGTAGCGTACACTAAACAATCTTATTACCTGAAGTGGAACACGACAACCTACACGATAAACATTGGCTTATTCGATAAAATGTGTATTGTCATACAAATATGTACTGGTGGTACGAGTTGTGTTATTAATATAATATATAAGTACAATCAACATTAATTTTGTTACTGCGTTACTGCGCAAGCATATTTTCTCCTACAAATTCTACAATCGCTAAATACAGTCAAATATACAACTAACGTTCTTGATTTCTGACCCACTAAAACTCGAGAACGGTTGCACGGATTTAGCGGATTTGTGAAGTAGCAATAAATCTATCTTTTAGCACAGATAAAATATAATACACTATACAGTACTCTTCGTTTAAAAGCTTAGCGTTGCACGACAGAACCTTGTTATCTAAAGTGGAACACGACGTCAACTTGCATTCGATATAGGGCTATGGGGTATGCGATATAATATTAAAATATCGATAGGTGATATGCGTATGCGTTATAACTATTGACTTGTGAATTATTAAAGTAAGTTAGATGTGATAAAAAATATTCATAATGTATCTCTTATTTCTTATGTATCTATACCTACCAAGAAAGGCACCAAGATCATTATGTGTAACAACCTCTATTAATACCTCCATGGTAACAACTTACTGCGATCACCAAGTAGATTTGTAAGTGTGATGAATATACTATTTTCTACAAGGCCATAGGGGGCTCTATCGGATATCAGTAGAGGGTCGTAATGTTGGTATAAATCATAATCACCCCTATTTACGTTTCCACTGCTGGGTCAAAAAGACTTACTTATCTCTTGACAAGAGAGATTAAGCTTTATGTCACCACGCTGGCATTTGATTATTATTACGTTTATATGAAGAATCTCTAGGTAGGTAAGTAGTTATTAACAGCAAAATCAGTTACATTAAAATGTATTTTCTATACAATAGTTTTATTCCCTATTTAATGATATGATCGTGAAAGGTGGTACTCAGAAACTCTCATTGGCAATCGTAAAATGTTTTTGATGTCCTCAAGGGTTTTACAGCTGTGTTTATTGCGTAATTTTATGGTAGCACGAATTACTCTATGAATTAGTTAGGGAGGTGGACGGTACTTAGGTATTTATGTCGACTACCGTCATATAAATACCAACACACAAATAGTTAATGGCAACAAAATTTAAAGCTTCTAGAGATATTATACAAATAACATATTAAAGAAAATTTATTATTATTTGCACGAATAACTATGAAACCATTATTACTAGCATCATTATACGCACACACTGCAACTGTTCTAATAAAACAATATAATATAATACATATCGGTTTATATAATTCTACTTCTGATCACAGCATAATCCACTAACGCAAGGCATGAATGAAAGCCGCATGGAAAAGGCTTGTCTTCACTCTCTTTCTCTCTAACTCTTCTTTTCAATAATACGCTGACTATTATTATTGTTTTTAACCATTATAGTTTAAAAGGTTAAATAGATTATTCATATATTTACGACTTCAAGTGACAAATACATGCAACAACGTGTGAATACAAAGCTGGAGTTCGACGGGCATTATTCCCGAAACGATAATACGTGTTTATGCGCCACGGGAGAACTATTAATTTCCGTTTTGCTAATTCGAAGCTACAGACTCCATTTGACTTGTATATTAATACTTGAATATTATGCGCGGTAGGTACGTGTGAAGGTAGCTTTGATATCGTTATTGTATACTTGTTTTCCGTCCGTGACTTTACCTATGTCTACGTTATAGTGTTTAATAGAGGTTTTTAACTCGAACACACTCTATCACTGGTTAATTTAACGTGCAACCGTAGTGTTTAGTTCATATCATAATAAAGTTTTAGAAAATTCAGCTCTGTAGTGTCCATGTGAAAAGTAACAATATGCATAAAAGCATTAAAAGCAATATGCTCATTCGTTTGAGTATTTTTATAAATGTTTAAAGTTGTGTGTTGAAAAATCTTTAGTGCGGTTTTGTCAAGGGGCGGGCAGAAATGTTATTCTATGTACTGTTGCAACTTTCTCCAATTACCATACCAAATCGCCCAACAATAATAATAAATAAATAAATAACACACGTAATTAATGGGTTTTATTTGGGAGACTCGTGCCCCTAAATCAACAATGATCATCAAGCACGCAATCTACATGCAAATATCTCATTCGTTTCTTTTATTTAATAAAACTCCCGATACCCTACCTACATCAATCTACCCTCAATTGTCTTCTAAAAGATGTCTCTAAGCCCTGACCCAATGTCAAAGCCAACAGGTTGGATGAATCGACAGGATCCATCTTTTTATCCCAAACGGGACCATTGATCTCTTAATACCTTCTGTTTGAGCTACGTTGATACGCTAATTAATTTGAGTTGACTGTATTGGTTTTGTATAAATGTTGTTATAGTCTATGGATTAACCTCTTTATTGATGTGTTTTATTTATAACAACGGTTAATGGTAAAATACAAGTTACGTATGAAATTGATTTTTTCATAACTCATATATGAAAATGGCGCTTGAAACAGTGTCATGGCTATAGAGCCGTTTGTCAAGAGTATAGACTCTTGACAAACGGTGATCTTCCTTGAAATATTTTCAATAACTCTTTGGATCGAAACATAGACAAAATATAGATTTACGAACGAGTATACCTACCCAAAAGGCCCCTTCTGGATTCTTTGATGATTTTGGTTGATAAACAATAACTAAAATCCTTCTGTTTATTTACGTTATTTTATGAATAAATTTATATTTCCTACCACGATGATGATGGCATCCTCATTTACCCACGTTCCTTAGTTTCCTGGGCTTATTGGAAGAAAGTAGCTTCTAAAATAGCGTCAGTAGAACTCTATTTGATTAGGACGATACATCCGTTGTCGCTTCCGTTTCACTTAGACCCTTCGGATGAGTTTGGGAGGGAAGCTTGCTGCCAGTAAACAAGTTTAATACTAGCTCCTTTTCATTATCATCATATTCATCCAGCTTTGTTGGCTAATTGGGCGCACTCTCGACATTCATTCCGTAATGTGGGTTTAAACCCCGCCTCTGATAAGTGAGAGCACAATCGACTTTCATTCCGAAGGTCGTGGGCTGAAACCGCGCACCTCTAATTTTTCCCCTTGAAAAATGATCTGTGATCTAAAAACACGTTCTCTAAGTGAAGTGTGGTGAAGGCAAACATCGTGACGAAACCTGCATATTCAAAGAACTTAAAAAGAAAGTTTGATGGATGGACATGTGTCATTCACCAACCCGCACTTGGCCAGCGTGGTGAATCAAGGCCTGATCTCTCTTGTCAAGGGAGAAGTCCCTGTGTTCCAACAGTGGTCACATAAATGGGGGTAATATTGTATGATGAGACACCCTTAAAACATCCACATGAAGAAACTTAACACACCTGCTTTTTATCCAAATCAAGTCAAACTGATCTTTCAATGTTCCTTTATTTGCAGAATTGATTTACCTTAACAAAGCAACACCCTTGACCTGAATAAACAGAGCTGATAAATGAAACTATCTTCGGACGTTCGGGACAATGCCCACGGAGGAAGGACTGGTTGTGTCGTTATGATTTATCCCTGATACGCTCGTTAGGGACAGATATAGGTTGAATTCATTAGGCTGGAAGATAATTTGCTGACGGATATCTAAATCGGAATAAGTTGATGGGGACGATTGTATAAATCAGTTTGTATTCAAAGGTACTTATTCCATTTATTTAAATTACGAACAGTAAGTTACTATATTATATGTTATTTAACTAACTTTCTCTTGCGCGAATTATATTGTAACTAACCAGTATGGTGAGCTGGGGCCTAAATATATTTTGTCAAGACATTATTTCTGTCCCAACAGTGGCAATGTTAAGTGTTAGGGGTGCTTAATTTTGCAAAAGTTTTCACGTAAAGATAGGCTTTAAAAGAAAAGCTCGCTAAAGAAACGCAGCGATTTAGGAAATTAACATTTACATACAAAAGACAATCCGCACTCGCTCAAAACTTGCTCAGAAATCTACACAATCAGTAGATGCTTCAACCATAATTGCTTGCTCAGAATCACTTGACGAATTGTAGATCAAAGTTTATGACCGAAATTGCATACAGCTTAGGTAGTTATCACTTCAACTCACAAGTTGCTATTAGAATTCCAATTTTGAAAACCAAACCCATTCTTCAATCATAAGCCGTTGGTATTGCCAACTGCAGAGCCCATACATCTCCATTTAAACAAACATTTAGAGCTAAGGAGTTGAATTCTGCTATACATCAGTCTGTCGGTGTGGCTTAGCGGAACGAGCACCGTATATTGACACACCACTGAAATGCTTGCAACATTTCCTAGGAAATTGTACGTTTTGGCTCGCAATTTTGAAACAAATTAAGTGTTCCACCGCTTAGATGGTTTGCTTTCTAGTTTGATGTTCATCTATTTTAGACTGGGTTTGATAACAGGAATTTAATAGGTAATACATAATAGTTGAGAGTTATACAAAAGCTTGAAATTGTTATCTGGAATGAATATACACTGAACGTCAACAAATACCCTGAACTTATTGGACTAGAAGATAGGATATTTTCATACATTAGAAATATGCTTTAAATGGAAAGTCTTCAGACATTGTGTGTTGCCAGTGACGTATGGATCCAAAACATGGGACTTACAAAAACCGTTCCATTCATTAGTTTATATCAACGCATAACCCATGTTTCTGTCTGGTTCAACACGAATTACAATTAAAAAACTTCCCGTCCGTTTGGCGGAGCAAGTCCATATTTTCAAATCGTTTGGACACATAGCAAATTGGACAAACGCGAGGCTTTGGAACCGTTTCTAACTATAAATTGCGCTTAGCTCTTGTTCTGAGAAATATTCAGCTGCTGTTTGTTTTGTTAGTTTGGTGTGAAATGGTTTCATGACACTTGTGACTTTGATTATTAATATAATCAAAAAATATTTAACAGGTTTAGAATATGAACAAACAGAACTTTTGCTATCGGTACAAAAATAATATAATTTGGGCTCTTAATATATTAATATCTATCATATAGTTATAGTTAGTTTAAGTCATATATGTATAGTTACAAATGTGTGTGTAGATATATAAATGTACATAATATTATAATAATATAGCTTCTAAATAATAGTATATAAACTTAAGTACATATATATCCATACAATATTATAGTTTATAAGTTTTAGTAAGTAATAACTAGGTATACGGTACAGAGTAACTATGTATTACGGTTTTGTGCAACAGAGAACACTTTTAGAAGGCATAGAGGTGACCACTCGCATCTTAACACAAGTTTTATACTTAGTAAGAGCGAGGAGACATTTTCTTTGAATTACAAAGGTTTAATCTCAAGTCAAGCATATCAAAATGTAAAACTTAAAAAATTACTGAAAATATCATACCAAACTCATATTTAATAAGGTACTTATTAAGTAAGTTAACCAACTTGTAAACCTTTTTTGGAAATAAAACATTTTGTATTTGTATTTTGTATTTGTATTGATTATGCTTATAATCTTTAGGCTATGCTCAGGTTTTCTCTCTCGAATGAGTAGATACTAATCTTCTTAATAACTTGAGACGGATCATCGACGTAGCCTAGCCTAGAGGATGACGAGGCAATGGACAGGCCATACTGCGCGAAGAAGTTGTTTGATAAGGCCAAAAAGTTATAAACTTTACTATATCGAGGATCGGCAAACGCAGCGTTGGGCGTCACAAATAACATTTTTGGGCGTCACAAATAACCGTAAGTTCTGTTATAAGAAACTATATTGTATATATTTTAAAAACCTCTCAATATTTAATACCAAAATTAATTAATAATTTGCCAATGGAACTTAAGAATAAAATAACTAAAAATAATATTAAATTCATTTTACATAAACACTATTTACATAATATCTAAAATCTTATTTATCTATTTTTTTACCTAAAATGTATGAACACTTATTTTACTTCAAAAAAGGAGCATCCTATAGCTGTACTCAGACGCAGCGTTATCAGTTATCACTCATTGGTCGCTTGACGGAGGCTCGTGATTGGCGGAGCGCGCCTGTCAATTGCAACTGCATACCGCGCGTTCCGTGTCACGTAACTTAGCGGTGTTGAATGATAACGCTGTGTCTAAGTACGTAATTGTTTGTAGCTTTAAAAAACGATTAGAATTTATGTATAAAGAGAACTCGTAGTGTCTAGAAAAACCTAACATAGGATTTAAGACGCTACTAACCATGTAATGTACCAAATTTTTTACCAATAAATGCTATCTATCTATCTATCTATCTAAGGGCTGTGGATTTTGTGGAATAAATAAAGATGGACTGATGATCTAGTGATAGCTGCTGGCTCACGGTGAATGGAATCTGCATTAAATAAATAACTGTGAATTGCTAATGAAGGCTTAGAAATAATGATGATGCTGGTCAAATGCATTATTTATTTTCTCCTTAACGTCAGAATAACGTCCTGTGGTGTGCATTTAAAATAGTTTCTTTACTCATGCTAATTAATGAAAGCAAGACGGTATTAATTAATTCGTTAAAAGTACAGTGTAGTTTAAGATTTAATTCAGAAATTATGAAGTTTCATAAACAAGCGCTCATTTCAAGTCTCAAACATAAAGCGTCTGCTTTAGGCACTGTTAGTTGTTTTATTAAATGAGTTTTTAATTTATGCTGTATTATATAACTTAAGATCTGGCATGTCTTTCACAACGGAATCTTACAATAAGGAAGGTACACTTCGCGAGAATCTGCTATCTCTTGCACTGCAGCGTACCTTCGCCTTCTGCGCCACGGAGGACAAATAAATAACTAACGAAACAAGCTATAAAGAAAGCTTTTCCAATAAAGGTAAACCAAACTTCTCAATACCAAGTGTCAATATCCAAGATGAAATTCCACTAACAGTTCAATTATAACCCGTTATAACAAAGAAAATGGCGGCTTTCTCGCGCCACAATCAGTAGATGCTTCAACCATAATTGCTTTCTCGAGTTCATAGTAATGGAATAAAATCGAACAATGAACCATTTTTATGTTATTTTGCGTCGGACATTCTGCAAAGGCTCTATTATTCTGCAGCTTTACAATGGTCCGTCACTTTATGATTGCCATTTTGAATTTTCTAAGGCAATTTATGGTATCATGTATTTAGTAGCTTTCATAATAAAATAGTGATCTGCTCTTGCTTCGGCCCGGGATCGTTATTTTACATAATAATATAAATTCCACTTGATCAATTCACCTCTAAAAAATCCTCATCAAAATCCGTTGCGAAGTTTTAAAAATTAACATAGATAGGTAAGTATAGTAAAACCATTCTAAAAATGAACTCCCCTCCACAAAACCGTGATGATTTCAACGTGTTAGAGGAAATACAGAAAAACAGAATACACAGAAAAAAAAAATACACAATTCGGTTGAGGGGCGTTCATTTTAAAAATGGTTTTACTATACATAAATATCTAAAGCAAAATATTTATGCCTGCACAAGGTAAAGGTAAAATATGCATTTACAAGGTTAAGTAAAATATGTAACCATTATACGAGCCTTGTAAAGCGATTTGATCGAACCATCTCGACTGTCGAGTTGAGATTTATGCCGCGAACGAAGCATCGGAATTGATCTAAGATTGAAAACAGGCCTATGGCATTTTGTCTCACTGTAATGCGAACCTTATTGCTATAACATATGATTTTTTATTGAGTACAGGGATTTTTGTGCTATTTATTGTAGGTGTAATGTGATTGATGAATGGAAATAATGGAGCGCTTTTATGCTTTTTCTCTAGGATTATGTCCTTATTATAATAAGATATGAGGAATGTCACTAAGTGACATCTGTCTGGATGACGTCACTACAATTATTTGAACGGGTTATCACAAGAAAATCCTGTCTCTATTGCTATCGATTCTAGTTTTGGTTCGGAGCTGATTCACGGTATAATGTTAGCCGCTTCAGATATAAGGCATACGTCCAACCGCTGGAATAAAGATAATAGAGATTTATGTAATTTATTTCCTTAAAATTCTAAAGATCACTTGGACGTGTCAATAAATACTTACAATAAATTATTATCTATGAATATTATATATTTAAAATGAATTTAAATAATTTAAATACGTTATGATAGACAATAGATATTATTATAGTGTCGAATTTCTAGTAATGGTTTAGGTACCAGATTTGAATTTGTAATCCCCATTCACATTAAACTAGGTCGCGTAGAACTAAATAGAGTGAGACATTTGTCGCAATAATTGTCGACGTTTAAATTTTAGAGAAATTCTTTATAAATTTGGCTGAAAAAAGGCAATAGCTTAGAACCAGGAGATGGGCAAATACCATCTATTTTTTTTTTATAAAAACACAGCAACATCTAGCCCCGTAATAAGCTCGAAGCTTGTGTTTCGGGTGCTAGATATCTGATAAAATATATCATTCCGCGGAATAAACTATTAGGTACAACGCGTGCGAAGCCGCAGGGCGGAAAGCTAGTAAACTTATATCTGTAATTAGTGTTCAATTACAACACTGTAGCATGTCTAAAATTACCTAACCACCGAACTATTAAATCTCTCAACATTAATTAACAGCTTCTCATCAATATTAATGTTGTTCAATGTTCATGTTGCAATTTCATAACCCTAAATCAACATGGAGTGCTCAGTAACTTCAAATAGATAGAATCAATGAAGCATAATATCCAATGCTCTTAAGTTATAAGATCTAATGTTATACTAACCATATTGTCTAAGTTCTATGTACCTATATGTATAATAAAAAATATATGTCTATATATGCAGTTTATATTAAGTATATCAGAAATCTAGCACCCGTTATGCAAGCTTCGGTATTACCACGGACCTAGATGTTGCTGTCTGAACTGTCTATGATTTTTTTTTCTGTGCTTTTCATTGATTGATTGTCCAGCAATATTTATTCACCTATACATAAGCGTTATGATAATTTTAACAAAACATTTTGGTGGTTTGGAGTGATTGCACCAAAAGCTAATATAAAAAAGTTTGTTCAATCATTCAATCATCAATCAACGGTTGAATACGGGCCTACATTCACATGATTGTGTCCCAAAGGTTCTTTCTGTTTGAATGTCCTAATGGCACAAAGGTTGTTCGTGCGGGCATCTGTTTGGATGCGACGTTTCTACCATGGATAAATGTAAGGAATTCTCTACTTGTTTTATTCAGGATTTTTTTTATTTGTAACTTCAGATTTTTAGTATTATCAAAAAATATTTAAAAATGTAAGAATCAAGCAAATAACACCAAAGCTTAGTGCATGTGTCTGTTGCAAGAAATGAAAAGGCGGCTCTTTAGTCAGCTCAGCCCGCTGAAACTTATCCCGCGGGATAAGTTTACCTAATGAATATGCTACAACTTGAATTGACGTTCGCACAGAAAGGAAAGACAGATTTTCAGTTCAATACTTAAATCTAGTAATTCCAACTATATTATACAATATCAAAATAGTTCCATTCAGGTCCAAATAACACCCGAGCTGGTCTAATTTGATTTAGTTACAAAGGCCGTATACCCTTTGAAGACGTAATTGAATGAGCAAGACTGATAATAAGCAGGGATTATTGTTTCAGGCCACGTAATGTTGCCAGTTATAGACCCTAATTTATAAAAAAATAATTGTAAACGAAATTTTATCCCATGGATGTTTGTTACTGTTTGAATCGTAAATTCTAGTATAAAATAAATCATAAATTAGAATAATAATTAGGGGAGAATAATAAATTCACTATAAAGCAAGCCTAACATTACTATAACTACTAAAGCTAGAATCTTAAACTCTAAGCAAAAATCTACTTCTAACAAAAGTCATTATTCTACATACATCAATCAATAGAGAATGTGATAGCATTTCAATTCTAAAAATGCTATATCATTGGAATAACGCCCAGAAACTAAGGTCATCGTGTCAAGATCGCCCTTCGCCGCCCAGCTAGTACGTATGAAACTTGCGTCTGTGACAAATGGAACGGATAGACAGAGAGGTTTATCGCTGTCTCGTTCCTTTTTAACATAGTAGACAAACAAACAGATTCTCATCTATAAGTTGTATAAGTATTCCACAAACTCTTAACATGTCCTTTGAAAGTTGTGAAAAACGCGGTAAATTAGTTCCAAATAATATCATGAGCAATATGAGAAACTTATCTATCTAATATATCCCAGGTGCTAATATTTTATTGATGACCTTTTATAGATGTATAAGGTCTTAATTTACAATTATACTATGGCGGCCTTAGAATAGTACTACACCATTTCTTACATCAGTGACATGCTTTACATCCTTTTTAGGGTTCCGTAGCCAAATGGCAAAAACGGAACCCTTATAGATTCGTCATGTCCGTCCGTCCGTCCGTCCGTCCGTCCGTCCGTCCGTCCGTCCGTATGTCACAGCCGTTTTTCTCCGAAACTATACGAGCTATAAAGCTAAAATTTGGTAAGTAGATGTATTCCGTGAACCGCACTAACATTTCATAATAAAATTGAATAAAAAAATTACATTCCCCATACATACCTAGGACTGAAACTTAAAAACTTTTTTTAATCGAACCCATGCGTGTGGGGTATCTATGAATAGGTCTTCAAAAATCATAAAAATGTTTTTAACACCATTTAATTCTTAACTTAATAGTTTGGACGTGAGAATCTTCCAAAGTGGAAAACAGAGTGTCCCCCCTCCCTCATTGTACATAACCATAAAAACTAACAACGAAAATGGTTTGAACGAAATCTATCCAGTAGTTTTTTTTATAATACGTCATAAACTATTTCATATAAACAATTGCTGCGGAAGCCTACATGGGCGAGTCCGACTCGCACTTGGCCACTTTTTAAAACATTTTCAAATATCTCATCAAGTGATTTGTAATTCTTTTGAGATTATACTCATAATTCTTAAGTAAGTTTTGATATCATTATATTTACAGTTATAAAGTTGTCCTTCAGTTGTAGCCAACGTAACGCGAGTTACAGGTGTTTAATATCCCCCAGTCACGTGATGTGACGTTGGAGGGAGCAATGAGAGCCTGTTTATGTTCTGTATTCAATTACACTGTGTCCGAATGGAACTATAGGTACAGCTGCTGGTGAAAATATAGCGTTTTCGTTTGTCGTCTTTGAGATACTCGTAACATGTTTTATTCTAAATGTATCGTAATCTATACACCAGAAATTGGTGTACCTATAGGTATTTTAGAACCAGGAGAAGGACATAGGAAAATTACCGCGGGAAAAATGGATTTTCGCGGGAAAATATAATATAAAGCGGGCTTAGCCGCATGGCGGAAAGCAAGATAAATATTTAAAAAAAATCCCTTACTATAGTTTCCTTACGAATTCTAAATCTCTAAATTTTTCTATTTTAGCATCATCACCACGACTTCACCACGGGACACTGGTAATATACCCTTCCAAAATTCAGCTAGTAATATATAGTAATATATAACCTAATATAGAGCTTTTATATCCATAATCGCAGTCACGCTTGCTAACATTAGTCACCTTAATAGCCTAATTATCAGATTTCCATTTGTCTTTGCGATAAGCGATAACAACCGCTGGGCGCTTGATTAAAGATCCAAAGTCCTGTGCTAAGTAACTGCTTCGGATTGATAAAGAAATAACTTATCGCACTGATGGAAATGCTCCTATTTGGAAAGCTTTTATGTTTGTAAATCTAAAAGGTGGAATTTCTAAATCTGTGTTTTATTCTGTGAAGTTACGACTTTAATAGCAAAGTTTTATGTAAAAATAATATTGTTGGACTATTTAAACACCAAGACCAAGAGGCGGGAATCGAACTCGCAACCTCTTATATCGCAGGCGGAACTTCGCCCGCTGCGCCACAGAGGTCGTCAATTTATGATTTACTTGTTATGATGATGATAATTTATAATAACTGCATCAACAATTATATTTTGTTTAAACTTTCACATTCTACAATATACATATTTACAAAATCAGATCAAAGATTGGATATTGGCAATACGTTATGCAAGTCAACAGCAGCCTTCAATTTATGAGAAAAATAAAGAAAAGGATTGTTATAGAGATTTACTTTGATAAAGTATAAGATAAAATGGACTCAGAGGAGTAGTAGGGACGCGAGTCTCTGGAGATTCTTTTAAAAGACGGCTTTTGTTAGCACGAATATGATATATTTATATTAAAATCAATGCCAATTTTCGTTGTAACTTTATATCTCAAGACCGGCGCCCATTTAGGTGCTTTTGGTTTTAAAACAGTAGCCCAAGGAAGTTTTAAGGTCCAAAAATATGGGAATAAAGCGGTTGAAAGCACGGGAGACTCATATAGTTACTTCATAGTTAGCTATAGATTTGATTGGGTGTGGCCGGAGTAAAAAATTGCAAACATAAGTTCCCCTATTTACGTTTCCACTGTTGGGACACAGATTCTTCTCTCTTGACGAGTCAGAGTCGGACTCAATTCACCACCGAACCAAGCCCGGGTTAAAAGTAAATAGCCGGAAAGTAGTGATCCAACTCTACACAATGTCTCAGGAGGGAAGGATAGATAAAAAATAGAAGTTCCTCCATCCATCACCCACAAAGAGATTTTTGGAACGACTGATTTTAATAGGCGTTACGAACTCACGAACGGGAGTTTCCAAGTTTTTTGTGAATTCTGTGAGGGTATTTCTTTGTTTAGGTTATGTTGGTACAGATTTTTAAAATTATTTATTCATAAACAGGTACATCGTGTGATCTTTTACTTAAGACTTTGTAACTTTATCTAAGATATCCTGTTGTTTTAAAATAAAACTGGACCACACAGTCATGTTAATTTACTTTAAAACTGTCTACACTGTGTCGTTTAATGAATTCATTTAAGAATAAATAAATCAATTCAAACATCGTGAGGCAACAGGCATGTTGTTCGAATTTAGAAAACATTTGAAGGAATGTGTCAGTCACCAACCCGCTCTTGGCCAGCGTGGCGAATTAAGGCCTTATCTCTCAAGACAGAAGTCCCTGTGTCCCAGCTGTGGGAACGTAACTAAAGGGGATGATATTATTATGAATTCCATATTGTACATTCCCTATTCATCTACTTTTTATAGATAGGCAATATTATTTATAGGCATTTTGATATGAAAAGTTAGAGCGATGGTAGGCGCGTAAAAGCTTTTTGGCTGAAAAATATGAATTTCGGTATTGTGTAGGCTTTTCAAGAGAGCTCTTTGTGACAATTCGTTATATCGGAATTTATTTGGAGTTCGGCATTTTGTATTTTATTTAAGAGGTAAAATATATTGTGAATGAGGCCTTTCATTTTTATCGGTATTTTAACTTTTCGAAATTGCCTAAACTTTTTTTCATAAATCGGATTGCTAGTCAATGCCTTTATCCGCAACATACACGTGTTACTACTATTGTAACTACTTTTTTATTGAGTATATAGAAATATCCGTGTTATAATATAACTTTTATTTTTCAGAAAAAAAGGAAAATAAATGAAATAAAAATGTTGAATAATTCAACAGATAAACATGTTAAACTAGTTCATTTTGAATATACGATGTTGGTAGGAAAACAAAATCAGATAATGACACAAAATTGTGTATATTTCATACATCATTGTATTACGCCCACTATTTAAATTAAAAGCATAACAATGATTCATATTTGGGTGGCTTCCACGTAGTTCAAAATGAAATGTACTGTAAATAACTCACATAGGTACAAACACTAATAAAACATGCAAAAATTTGCCTTTTCAAGGCATATTATCCGGAATTTAAGGCTCACACATGCCCTCGTAAAAACGAAATGTATTAGAGGCATATGAGTGTTCTTAAAATACTTCCACCGTAAACCAGATGGGTTCAAAACGTTGACGTGACAACCCTGACTTCACTTCAATGTAAACCATAATGCTATGAAAACAAACCATAAACTCAGGTGCACGGGAATATGTACTTTATCACGACTCATCAGGGCTTATGAATTTTTGCTTGATTTATGTGTTGAAGTTTATAGCTTTAGGGGGTTTTACACAGTGCGTGCGATTGTGCTAGTTACTAGGTTAAAAATATGAGGAAAGCTACGAAAATATTTTTACAAGTTTCTTACATCTATATTAAAAGCCTTTATTTTGTTGGAAATATATAAGATATAAATGAATACAACTAGATATCTAAACACACGTAATGTCTAGCAATATTTATTTATTATTTTAGGTTTATTATTATTGTTAATTCAAAAATCGGAAAAATCTGACTCCCAGCAGTGAGAAAGTAAATAGGGGTGCTTAAACCATCTGCAGTGCAGCTAGCTTCGTCTACCCTCGCCTTATGCCTTACTCGAGTTATTCAATTTTGTGCTTTATTACGTAGTGCTACGGTTTCCCCGTAGTCTGGTCACGTAGTCACGTACTACGCAGGGTTGTCACGTAATGAGCTCCTACCGCTGGGCTCAGGATAATAAGGCTTTGATTGTCGTTGATTTGGTATGGAATGGTGTTTAGATGGTTTTGTTTTAGATTAAATTCGTTTGTATGGAATATATTAAGAGGTTTCATAATTACCGCTATTTACGTTCCCATTGCAGGGACATAGGGACTTCTCTCCTTGACGAGACAGAGTAGGCCTTTATTCACCACGCTGGTCATATGCGGATTGATGAATGACACATGGCCTTCAAACTTTCTTAGAACATGCCGGTTTCTTCACGGCCTTCACCGTTAAAGCACGGGTTTTTAAAGCACACATATTTTTCCAAGAAGAAAAATTGAAGAAAAATCTCAATTATAGCCATTGGACGTCCACAGCTGGAAATAGGCCTCCTTTAATGATATCCTGGTATTACGGTCGGGTTCAGCTAGCATTCAGGGTGAACTAGTATCTTTGACAAGATCATCTGTCCATCTTGTTGGTGGACGTCAGACGCTGCGTTTGCCGATCCGTGGTCACATCTCGAGAAATTTTCGGCCCTATCGGCCATCCGTTCTCCTTGCAATGCTATACATGGCCAGCCCATTGCCACTGCAAAGAGCTATAACGGTGGGCTATGAGTATGTTCAGAAATCTCAATAGACGAGAAAGTAATCATCGCACAAAATATAAGTAAAAGTTTGATTTATATTGCATTTCACGGATGAAAATTGGTGAAATAATTTTATCTTTGCCAGAGTAGGGTAAAACTGTCAGTTTTATTCATGCCTCCAATAATTTATACTTCCACATACATTTTTCTCATTTAGCGTCATCGTAAAAATTCTAAAGCTTTTTGATATTACATAAAGAGATTCAGAAACGATTGGTTACGCACTACCGAAAGGAACCTTGACAAAGCCAATTGCAATATCTATATCTATACTATCTATATCTATCTATACGATTCAGCTGTTTTGTGAAAGAAAATAACGAAGTATTTTTTTATATCTTTGACATCTACACAAGCTTTTTTTTATCCATAAAACAGACGTAAAACCAAGATTTTAAAGTCTTACAAGAGTAATATTATCCTGTATTCCGTCCCTAAAGTGTACTCTCATTTCCGTCCCACTAATCCTTGAAAGTAGGTACTCGAACAAAATATTCAAAACAGATTTTCAGTCGGAATTTCTATCGCAAATAATACGTGACAACGTTCCGGGAGCGACGCGTATTCTGGGAAAAGCCTTATAATTTTGATAGCTCCTTTTAGCACAGTGTAGAAGTAAAACAGTAAGATAACGTACCTCTAGTGCTATAGGATTCACTTGATTCTACTAATAATCTATGGCTGTGAAGTCATAGTGATGTAATTTGATTAAAGAATAGAATAGAATAATGTGTGATAACTACGTGATATATCTTAATAAATCTTTAGAATACTATTGTAAAATTTAAATCAAGTTTGCTCGGAAAAGTTTCCGAAAAAGAGTAAAACAAATTTGTTCATATCAACCTTACGAGTTGAAAAATACATTTTGCTATACAACATTCAGCTATCAACATCTTGTCCTATGTAAGAATTGATAAAATAAGTAAGTACCTATTGGTACAGTAATAGGTACTACTGTTTGCTTCATACATTGTGCTGTATGTAGGCTGGTCAATCTCGCTCTGGCAATAAAAGCTTTAATGTCCAAGGTTTTATTATACGCTGATATCCAAAGCTTCAACATGGGAACATGAAACTTACAAACTTTACTACAATATAAACCGAAAATCCGGTCGTTTTGTTTGATCGAACTTATGACGCGACTATTAGTTCTAGATGGTCATTTTTTTTAAATAGTTTTAACTACTATAAAATTATATTAGCCATATTTATACCACAGTGGTGCAGCGGGCAAAGATCTACCTGCGATGCGAAGGGTTGTTTGTTCGATTTCTGTCTCAAGATCGTGTGTTTAAAATCACCTCTGTTTTTAGGGTTCCGTAGCCAAATGGCAAAAACGGAACCCTTATAGATTCGTCATGTCCGTCCGTCCGTCCGTATGTCACAGCCGTTTTTCTCCAAAACCATAAAAGTTATAAAGCTGAAATTTGGTAAGTAGATGTATTCCGTGAACCGCACTAAGGTTTCATAAAAAAATTGAAAAAAAGTTAATTAAATTTGGGGGTCCCCATACATAGGACGGAAACTTAAAAACTTTTTTTTAATCGAACCCATACGTGTGGGGTATTTATGAATAGGTCTTCAAAAATCATCTAAAGGTTTCTAACACTATTTAATTCTAAACTTAATAGTTTGGACGTGAGACTCTTCCAAAGTGGAAAACAGAGTGTCCCCCCCACTCTAATTTCTAAAATAAGAGGATGACAAATCTAGAAAAAATATATATTGTACATAACCATAAAAACTAACAACGAAAATTAGTTTGAACGAAATCTATCCAGTAGTTTTTTTATAACACGTCATAAACTATTTCATATAAACAATTGCTGCGGAAGCCTACATGGGCGAGTCCCACTCGCACTTGGCCACTTTTATCATTAGGTATGTGCACTTTTAAACACAGTGTTTATTGATATATGATTCGGCATGTTTTGACAACGCAAGTAGGTAGCTTCTAAACACGTTCAAGTTAAATAAATACCTAATTATTGCTGGACAATTCACACAGCAACATTTAGCCCCGTGGTGAGTTCGAAGTTATATCGACAAAATGACTACGCGAGTAAAAACCATAAACTAGTTTACAATTTATTACGAGTGCTTCACACTATTCTAGTCTAGAAAACAAGAATATATCAGCGTAGACCTAGGTCAGATGTCTAGCTAGACAGTGATGGCAGACCTGTCGTGAGCAAAGACTAGAGCATATTTCGAAAGCCTAGGGCATACGTTATAGCTCACAGAGAAAGTTTTGAGTTATAGCTTGAGAAAATTTAACTTGTTTTCGGTAAACAAAGATATATGGTTTATATGGATGGTAACTTAGTTATTTATGATATTATATTATTATTATAAACAATAAAGGTTCATTAAATTTTGATTAAAAGTTGTTCTACAGTATTAAAATGTGTTACAAAAGAGTGCATAATAGTAAATAAAGAAAATATTTGGTGCATGTTTTAATTATTAAATATATACTTATTGCCGTGTCCAGCCTAGGAATAGTACCATCCCGTTTCATTTCGCAAGAGATATCTTAGTTGCCTAACTAAGATATCTCTTGCCCTTACTTACCCTATAGCATCATAGATGTGCATACCTTGTCTGTATACCTTTTTGTTTATTGTTTATTAAAATAAGATGTACACTATAGCTAGATACGTAATAAAAACGATTTCTAAAATTAAATATTATACCATTTCATGTATAACCAACTAAACTTAACTAATTTAACTTAAGAACTAAAGCTGGAACTTTGTCATGTGACAATCTAGGTGTTAAAACCGCATTGCGCGGTGAAAGTTGCAAGAAACTCCATTTCTTCGTTTTCCTTTACAAGTGCATAATTAATCTAAAATCATATTTTGCCGTCCATTTTGAAATCTGTCAAAGGCGACCACACCGCCACGCCGTGAGAAGTTTACAACTAGCTCAAAGCACATTCCCCCAGTATTTGGTACACATGTAAGAAATTTGCAAAGACCAAAGTCTTCACGTAGTTTCATCGGAATGTTTTGTATTAAGTTTCACAGTAATTTCTTAGATGAATTTGGGATTTGTAGTTTTGAAGAAACTTGACACTTTTGGTTGGTGTTCTGAAGTCTGTGCTATGGTCTGGATTTAGGTCTTAAAAGCTTAAGAGCATTGAGGTTAACGCAGTGAGTTTCTAAGGGCAAACTAGGATCGTCTGTCGCTTTGTATTATAATTAGATTTAAATACGAGCGATAGAAACAGACGTCCTTTGGTGATATTTCTTCACTTATTACAAAATAGTATGGATTTTAGTGTGACGGTTAGCATACTATGATAAAAATAATGTTAAAATTATATCTTTATTCCGGACAACACTAATGCATACTAATATAAGTTATAAGAAGGTATGTCTCAGAAATTAAAATTAAAGCAAATAAAATTTATATTCATTTATTTAATTTCAATTTCACACAATCATTTTTACAGTTAAACCTGATTAATCATATTCTTTGAGTTGCCATAAAATAGAAGTTACACCAAACCCGGATAAAACGAAACTAACCGAATAAATACGGTTATAGCGAAATAAAATCACTTTGTTGTGATTTTATTCTAGTTCGGTAGCAGCTCCATTTTATATTAACATTGTATTGTACAATTTAAAAGATTGAGGAATATTTTGTTATTGGATAAGAATAGTTTTAGCAACTGGCTCAAGAATAGTACTTACCTATCTTTTACGAAAGGTCAAAGAGACTAATGGATTTTTATATCAGAAAATCAACTGTGTATATAATATTGTTCCTGGATTTAGATAGACTTTTTTTTTCCTATTTCCCAAGGTCAAGCGGTTTTTACAATAAAGGCAAGAATTATATAAAAAAACTACAGAGAAAGAAAAAAAACTACAGCATAAAGCAACTATTATTGACAGAAAAAAATTGCATGAAAATCAATTTAAACCATTCCAAACCGACAAACTAACAAACCAAGTAATAACCTTCAAGAAACCACTACCCGCCTAAGAAGCGTTCACGATGCAATCAAATTAGGCGCACCGCACACTGCACTTTAAGATACGTGTTCATTAGCGCGCTCATTTAGACTGTGACCTACATGCTGTGATGTGGCTGGAGCAAAAGCGAACATGAATATGAAACTCTAATATTATATTTTTGTTAATCTATGCTTAGGAAATTACAATATCATTTTTAAAAAGGTAGGTATATCTGTAAAATCTAATCTATGCTTTTAATTCTCAATCTTTCTTTTCAAATTCTTAGGAATCAGCTTTTACTTAGAACTTTTAATAAAATCTGTAATAGTTACCAATCTAGCTTTAAAAATATTTCTATATATAAATGAAAGTCGAGTTAGTTACACTATTTATAGGCAGATTGACCGATTTGGATGAAATTAACAAAGTTCTATTTTATGTCTAAAATGTTGTTTAACCCTGAAAAGAAGAAGCTGAAAGAATATTAAAGCTATTTGTATTGGTTACCCAGAACTTGTTTCAAAATTTGTTCCTAAGCTTAAACCTCTATAAAGTACATTCCCTGACCTACATACTGCTACAGGAACTGGATAAAAGCGAACGACTAACGAAAAAAGAGTCATACATTTTGATGGATTGAAAGAGGTTTCAGAATTGTGGAACATTCTCGATGGCTTCGGTGAATTCTTTTCTAACCAAAATACGTTCTGTTGTCCACTGCGCCATGATTTTTTGAGATGAATCTTCTTTGGGCACCGTTTATGACCTAGACTCATCATCATAACAAGCCATATAACGTCCCACTGCTTTTTTTATACCACTAAGATGCATGCGGCCCACCTGATTTAAGGTGGTTACCGCAGCCTATGGACGCCTGTAGCATCAGAGATGTTACCTGCGCGCTGCCGAACCTGTCAATCCTCCAGACTTACTTGTCACAGGTCTACCACCAATTATAGGTCTTGAAGGGTCTGGATTCTTCACCACGCTTAACAAGTTGATAATTATTTAGGTTTCTTTCAAACTAATTAGACCAAAATCTCAAAACTGAGAGGCAGACCACCAGCTAGTGCTAAGATTCTCATAAATATAGTTAATTTATCCATAACACAAGCTTCATGCTTACTACGGGGTTGTTGTATTTTCCTTACTATGTTGCTGTATGAATTTTCTAGCAATATATATTTATAGTCAAGCATGTTACCAAAACGATGCAGTGCCTACCTCAGCCTGTGGATATAGTAAATGTTTCTTATGACTTAAACCAAGCACATATGAGATGCGAAGGCTTTTAGGCCGACATTGTGTTTGCCCTCAGTTCTAGACTTTCTAGTTGCTACCTAGTACATCGGAGTGTTTTGTCGAATGCGAGTGCATTTTGAAGATACACTAGACCTGCATATATTATTTTATTCTTGTTATAATGTTTATGCAAATATTTGTTCCGGGTGCCTGGCTATTGATAAGATATTCGTGCAGAAATAAAAATACTCCATAACACACACCTAACGCTGTTACACCATGTAACAGCGAACTACCTAAACAGTAATAAATTCAAAGGTAGGGATAACTTTGAATTACTTCTCCATTGAAAATCACCGGAGATCGGCGAATTCGGAACTCTCTATCTGCCCAATAAGTTACAGATACACGGTTAGTTACATCAGTGCATGCTGTATTTTAGGGATCCGTAGAAATTGGGATAGAAGTGTCTATCACCCAAAACCCTTAAAAGACTGTTGGTGCTGCTCAAGATCCTGCGTTTTATTGATTAAATGTTATTAAGAATCACAGCGTAAAAGTCTTTAACATGTGCGTCTGCAAACATGCGAGATGCATTGCAAAATCTGGGCATTTAAATACACGTTTTGTCTAGCCAATATAACTTTGATCATGCTGTGTCATCCTATGATTATTTAGTCACAATTACCTAATACCCAGTCTATTAATAATCAAACAAAATGAATCAATATTTTTGAACTTAGTCTGGAACCACAGTTTAACCGTGTGTCTTCCAAAACTACACGGTAAACTAGTACACGAGGCACTTTTCTCCGGACTTCCAACGTTTTCGCACAAGTTTAGACATAAAGTGACTGTGCCATGTAATGATTTATATCCAGTTGGGTTGCATGTTTTGAATGTAGATTTATATTATTAGGTTGTTTTGATGATGATGATACATAGTCTTGACGAATTCAGTTACTAAAGAAATACCATTAAAAGGTAACGTTTGGCGTCTTTCAGTTATTTTAGTTGATTAGTGAAAGAAAATCGTAAAATTATTCTTATCGGTCATTATTACAATAAATATGTAATGGTAATTGAAAAATATTAAATGTTGTTTAACGTTGTTGAATTTTGACGCATTGTAAAATGTTGATTGACCTAACTTTAAACGCAAATATAATTCCAACGTAAAATGTCACAAAAACAAGAAATGTGTGTTATTATTTATTAATGATAATATCAGTTTAATTTTACAATGCTGCATTACAAATTATGCAGCATTACAAATACACATAAACTGCAAAACTTTGATAAAACTCAGCAGAACAGTATGCATGAACAAAACAAAGCCATTTTGAAACGCTTGGCTCATTTGTCTGAAACTCCTAACAAAAACATTCGAGAAATGTGCAATTTTAATCAAGGCTTAATTACTAAAAGCGGAATCGTTCGCTTAAAACCAATCGCGAGGCAATTCTCATTAAAAACCTTTGAACAAATTAAGATTCCGAAATAAAACACTTTTCAGGATAAATGTACGTCGGATACCTTTGCTAGGTAATAAAGTACAGTAGGAAATGAAATATTTAAATAACAAGGTTTAAAGATTTTTACTTCATTATACGATAGTAATAATTTTTAGTCTATATGTACAACGTAGGTTTTTGAAAAATCTTTAGGAATAAAGGCGTCTAAATTTTAGTTAAATAGGATGAAAATATCATCAACAAGATTAAACCCAAACACACGGGGCGAACTAAGTAAAAAGATTATAAACATTACGATGTTTTGGCAGCTTAATATAAACCTACCTCAATTTATTTCCCCTACTGTTAGTATATTAGTGTAAAAACAGTTTAAAATTTTGAACGTATATTCTGGAGTTAAAAGATAAAAGCACGCCGGGAGACTTGTTTGTCTTCACAAAGCACACATGTGCTGCTAAAGGCACGCGATGGTGCGATTAAAATAAAGAGGAAATCTTAGAAAACGTTCCTGAGCTGATTTTCTTAGTATAGTTTAATGCTTTAAAGATTTTCTGGTTTATACTGAAACTGTATAAGAATAGGTCCGACCTCTCCTATCAATCCTCTAATCTTGGATGATTTCAAGGCACAACATAAATATAAATAAATAATAAAAAAAAATCATTATTCAGTAACATGAGTGAGAATTGTAGACCTTCTTTTAGATTTATTTAAAAACCTGTGTAAGAAGGCCCCGCTCTTGCATAACAATTAGTTTATTACATAAAGAAGTTACCGAATTATTTAAATGCAAAGAAATCAAACAAATTATGTAGTTTCGGCCTAAGAATAGTACTGTTTACTCTAAATCAGTTAGAGAATAGGAGAGGAAGACCTCTCCCTCTAATCATGTTCTCAAAGCGACTAACGGATTCATAATCCTAGATCAGAATCATTATCCACCGTTGAGCATTCTTAAAACGAGAACTCACAGACGCCCAGCTAATTTACCTAACACGCTCCAAATTTACGATTAAAAGTTCACTGCGCTCATAAATCCGAAGTTTGTGGGCACCAAGAGGATCACCGCTTCACGAACACGTTAAATATTTATCGTAGCACATACCATTTTTTTGTAGTACAACGTAAAATTCCGACGTCGCTGCCAGTTTATTTCGTAGGTTGCTGGTTGAATTTTTGACAAGATCACGTGGGATACACAGATCTAGCTTAGACTTTGGCAGCTCGTGTACTGGGATATATTATATTACTACCTTTCAACGGTTTTAACGGTTTGCTTGCCCTATAATGCATTTAATACTCAATGTTATAAACGAGAAACTTTCACTTAATAATAAACTAGTAGTGGATGGCCATTTGGATAAGTGTCATTTACTGTATTACGCAAAAACTAAAATCAGATTTGAATAACACTGAATAATATAACTCACACATCAGTATACACATAATGCTACTTTTGCTGCGGAAACATCTAATAAACGAGTATAATAATCATAACTAATAAAATATTGGCTCCTATTAGCTGCTGAGTTACAATTCTATTTTCAAAACGGCAGCATCCATCAGCGTAGCCGAATCGAATGAGACAAGCTCAATTTCCACTCGATCCAGTTCGATCGCAGTATCGCATAGATCTAAACCCGATTAAAACCGACATTCGATTTATTCATAAAAGTTTCTCTTTTGAACACCAGCTCTAGTCCAGCGCTGATACATTGTCCTTGGGCAGTTTCGTTGCTTTCAATTTTTATGTTTTAGGTATTCTCCTACTATCAACATTTCAGGACTAAACTAATCAGTTTTTTTATTATTTATAGGGACAGGTTGAAGGCGGTTTTATTTCATGATACGAATCATATATTACTTACAAATCGACATTGCAATAACAGCCTTGTATATCAAAAAATAAACATATAAATCTCCCCTTTACAATTCATTGTTTACAGCCCCTTTCCCTTACTCTAGAAATTCGGGAGTTATGTTCCACGGACCTGATTCATTATCGTCTTCGGAAGTAATCCTGAAGTTGGCTGGAAAGTTCCCGAAGTTTCGTCGTTTCGATGTGAGCCTGTACTTGGGCATTGGGTTAATGAAAAGGCGCAGTACAAAGTTGAGGTTATAAAGTCGTGTGACAAATGTAAATGGAATAAAATGCACAGCACTTTCGGCTAGATTAAATCTCCAAATATTATTCTTGAAAACGATATGTGCGAGATAAACATGGCAAAGTTATCGTGAGAAAATCGGCATGTTCTGAGAACATTGAACAGTTTTGAGGACATGCGACATCTCAACCGATATAGCCAGCGTGCCAGATTTAAGACTCAATCTCCCTCGACAAGAGAGTCCCTGTGCCCTAGCAGTGGACAACAACTTAAAGAAGGGTGCAAAATCTGTATTAAACGTCTGTACTATTTAAAGCGTAAAACCTGTAATCTTTATTTAAATCCTTACTTTAGTAATCCAGACTTGGTTTAATAAAGACAAGTTTAAAGTTTTACTTAGGTAGAAGAATCTGATTGTTTTACAGTAATTTCGGAGCTCTTGGTTTATGCCTCACAAAAGTTTCGGAAACTTTTTGAATAAATTGAGCAAAGTTTGTTCAGATTACGATCAATTTGCTTTAAATCTTTGAAAGACAATAGGATTGAGTTTGAGAATGAGGGGTTTTGTAATCAAGTGTGATTTTAAGGGACTCATCTTATCAATACTTATGGGGTCCACAGGGGATTATTATCTATTAAAATAGCCGTTGACAGCCCACTGCTAAAAGGCTGTTACCACAATTTGTACCAGATTCATCGAGTTCATTCAATAACTATACTTTTACACACATTTATAATTTAAAAAAAAATTAATTTAATGTAATGTACAAAATACATTCATAATCACAATCGAAATTTCAAGATTATAAGCCATTTGACGATGGAAATATAGGTCAAAACCTACCTAAACGGCTCCATTCCTAAAACTTAATGTTCCCGTACTAAAGAAAATTTACTGTGAACTTTGCTTAACATTGTAAATTGAAAAATTTTACAACTCCTCCAGAGTATTTATGGGTCAACATAAATTTGAAAAACGTGCAATCCACTTAACTAGGTCCAGTTTAAGGCCGATATCTACATTGACCGGGCGGGTCGAAGTGTTGTGTTGTGTTTTGGAATGGTAAGACCGAATAAAGGCAATTTTTTTATTGATTAGCCGGATGCCGAGTAAAGGAAATATAACCATATAGTCTAATTTAGGCATATACTTATAATTGACTTGTCCACAAAATATTTTAAGTTTTTTTGGAAATCTTTAAAGTTATTGTGAATCAAAAAAATTTACAGTAAATTGGGTAAATTTTGAGATCTAGATTATTAAATTGATCAGCTCGAGTATTTTAAATACTTCAGTCCAGTTTTCCGAGAGGGCCGGAGGTTTGTCCATAAAAATAGATAACACAGACTATAATAAAAAAATTAAAAAACTTTCTTATGTTATCCGACTAAAAGCCGGATTTTCCAACTCGACACTATCCGGCTGAGTTATGTGGCAATTCAGAGTAACGCTGCGAGCGAAGTCGCGACCATTACTATGACTTACTACGTCGAGTCGGCGGTATTGACCATCGCGATTTATTTGTAGAAATATTGGATGTTCCAACATTACGGTTCCGTATGACCGGTACCGTTTATCAGGCTGGACATCTCTCTCTTGCATTTTATGGGCGCCTAGTACTTTGGCAGATACCTATTATTTTCGTTTGGATTAATGATGGACAGAAGGGATTGTACTAAGTTTTCTTATTTGTGTCGGGTATTCAAGAAGGAAAATAATTAATATTGGCATCTATTTATGTAGCAATCATATATTTAGCCAAAAATAAGTTTTCTGCGTACATTACATAGGTACATGTTCCAAAAGGCAATAACTGCAAATACACATATTGTTTTCCGTCACTCCATACTTATTTCCAAGGTCTAAGAGTGGAAATCTATTGTTAAAACTATTAGGCCAGCATTAAAAACAGAAATTTTATTTCAATTGTAGAATTCCATTTCGTATCAAAAATACCTCAAACCGCTGCTTAAAATTTAAATTACACCCAATCCAGGCACGATCAAAAATCTAAGCAGCAATCAAACCAAATGGAACTTTAAAACAATAGTCGTAAAGTATAAAATGTAATCTGCCCTTAACGCCTGTGAAATTGTGATTTTACTCCTCGATTCGGTGTAGAAATGAATTTTTGATACTTGCCTCTACTTTATGGTTTTGCTGGAAACAAATGACTTAGGTTTTGATTAAAAAGATATTGCGATAGATTTTTCTTGGAGTTTCTCCCCGATTGAATGGGTATTTCTTTGAAGGTTAATCAATGTTTCTTTACACAAGGGATTGTTATAATTTATCGGGGTTGGGGCACGATTTTTGCCTGATTTACAAAAATTCCGTTTGGATAAATCTTAAGGCTGTGCCCTGCGGCTTAAATTTTGTATTAACCTACAATCGCAAAAAATAGAAATGAATTTACAAACTGAATGGTTAACTGTAAATAAGCGTTTATAAAATTAAATGTTTATGAAGTTGGTTTACAAAGGTAGCAGTTATAATTTTGTGTTTTGATAAAACTTAGCCTTATGTAACGTTTTATATTAATATGATAAGATTAATGTCTGAATATCTATGGGCTGTATATAATTATGTATGGGCACCCAATCTGTACTTGCTTGTCTTGAAATCGACCCTTATTCTCAGGACTTATGTATCAAAAAGTTTGACACTGTGTGTATATTAAAAATATGTTTCTAGAAGGTATCTTTCCGCCAGCAGTTTTCCGTTTGTTATAGTAAATTTCCCGTTAACTACATCATACCGAAGGTAGGATAATCCAATTTTTTCAAAATATACAAATATATACAGTTACAAAAGCAAATAAAATCACAGACATAAAGTAAACTATAATCATAACTACAACAATAACAAAATTTTATCTGAGCGCAGATGCCTATTTAAACACAGGCTTTCATCGCAAAATAAATTCAACATGCAACAAACTCCATTTTGTAAAGTACGCGTTTCCGTTCTCGGGTTCATGCAATTTTACGCTTGTAAAAACAATATTACAAACTAACCATGAAATTTTCCTATAGCTTTAAGTTTCATATTTACGGCGTTTAAGGGTAATTTAATTTTGGAACTAAAAAGGGTGAGATTAAATTAACTTGGTCAACGCTAGAATGGAAGCGACACGCAACATTGGCATTAGTTCACTTATATCATTCATTTCAAATGTTTTTGGCGAATAACGGTTTCAATTTATTATTGTATACATGAGGACCATGTGATGTTATAAGTATTTACACATACAGTTTCAATACATACACTAATTTAAATGAAAAACTTATTATAAAACTAACGATAAAATCATAAAGATTCAATAAGATTATAGATAGAACTTAGCTATGTTCGGCATTTAGTTATACATATACCTCTATATAACTCTTTAAACGTTAAAGAACATTAAGACCTATTTATTATAAGCGTCAATAATATTTTTTTTTTAATCCTGAAGATATTTATTTGCAACACAATATGATAACTTTTATTTTGTCTAAGGCTATTGAATTAATTAGTTTTGGGACTCTTTTTCCGCAATTAGACTCAAAGTTGGTCCTTTGTGCGTGATTGGTCCGCTAGTGTAACCAGCCTAACTCTGACCAGAGGCTCAGAATCACGGAGTGACCTCGGCAGTTGGAGGATTTGAATTCGTTGCGCTGTTACTACTGACCTATTTTGAGTGTTACCTATACAACTAAAATAAGAAAGAGAGAAACATTATTATGTACATAATTAACCATAAAATGGATAACTAAAAGACACACATTAAAATATCAAAAGCCAGTCAATGTGAAAGCTTATAAAACTTCAGTATTCTTTATAAAACTAGTATGTGACAGTTCAGACTAGGTCAAATTTACGAGGAAACTTACAGACTTCCCCTCACTATCTGTCAGGGAAGTTGCCTTTAACAAAATAGATCAGACAACTTCCAAGGAACCGTGGATTCTTTCAAACTCGGAGTGGATAACAAAAAGTTTAACAAAGCCTTAGTGAAGCCACAAATATCTTATTTTGTGGGATTATATTTTTGGCAATGGCCTTCATAGGCGTGACTGAACGGGAATAATATATCAAAGGAATCGATTTATGGGTTGTTTTTTTTTTGTTGATTATGGGTTGTTATATTTATGACAGAATGTTTAGCTTCAAATCACAGCACATTGTTGTTTTTTTTTTGTAATTCTACTCTCGATGTATTATTGCGAAATATATTACAAAAAACTGAGTCAGTAAGGTACCTATCCAGAGATTATTTTATAAATTTTACAAGTCTAGGTATCCAAGTAATAATAGACAAAGTGAGGGTTGGTAAGGGGACAATTTACTTTCTAATAATGTGTTTCAAACTATTTTCATTTCTTTTTTTATGAAATAATGTACCTACTGGCCAATCTTGATACTTTAACACCAAACCCAGTCAAGGATCAAAGTAGGATCAGTTCAGACTATATCACGAATTTCCTTACACAACTTCAATGCGAACAACTCTTAACAATCTCGTCTTTATTGGTACGAATGAGCCGAATTTGGCAGCGCTCAGCAATAGCCTTAACTGAAAGGCATATAGGGTCGTTTTGGTGAATTCTGTAAGTTATATGTTTAGTGCGTGGCGCTGGACAAAATATATTCCATATAATTTTATTTACTAGCAAAAGTCCGCCAAGTTGTCACTTTTGCAATAAATGAATAAGGTCAATCTTATATTACAGAAAAAGCTGGTTTACTGTATTCTAAACTAAAATTATTACTTTCATACATACCGCCGCCATTTACAGAATTCATTTTCAATTGCGGGGGTTATAACATACTACTACGTTGGACTTCAAAATAATTTCTTTGCATACCTTAAAGAAACACTATGGTACAATTTACCTGTATATTCAATTATTTCTTCACAATCTTAAGCAGATGATTTTTTTTTAATTATTTTTCGTCAATATCCGTTACTTTATATAAAATATACCTACAACTATTCAATTTAATGAAGAATTATAATGCCACTGACTGATATAATCAGCGGTCAAACAGATAACACAAATTAAAAAATATATATATCATCAATACCATATTTGATTGGTAAACGAATATTACTTCCCACATTGAACATTCTGGAACCTGAAAGACTGCAAAATTGAGAAGCGTCTGAATAGAATATTCCCGATACTTACCTACATTGCATAAAAACAGAATTTTAAATCAATACTACACCGATCCTGGTGTCGAAAACGCTTAAAGCAAAAAGTTCCCAGACGAATAAAAACATGGCCGACTGGTTCGTAGACATAGTGGAAAAATCAACAAGGATGCGTTTGAATATAATCCTGCGGCTTTGTGATTACGAGTTTTTACACTGCTCACAATGTAGATTGCACTTCTTTGCTGCAGTGAAGAAAGATGCCGTGATGGCATGAATTGCGAGTCAACTTTCACACTGAAAATAGGTAGTTCAAACCCAGCTACTAACCAGAGCACATTGCAGTGTTTAATTTTATTCTCATATTTGACATCATTTATTTATGAAACTTACAAGCAGTTAAAACTAAACTATAAATAAATAAATAATTCTGGACACTCAGCTAAATCTAGCCTTAAATAATAATCTACATTTATGTATCCAGATTTTCGTTCTAGTTTTCACGAATGTCACAGAATAATGGTTTTTAAGTTTAAACTAAGACTAAGACCTGATATGCACTGAGCCAATCGCACAACCTAAGTTTACCGGCAGAGCAGTTCAACACAGTCACGCAAAATGCTCAAACTTAACCTTTCGCCGGCAACTACAAAACACATTAACTCGGCCGCACAAACTGTTCTCTAATCTATGCGTTTATTGCCCTAATTCAGCTAATCTCTATCGGAAATCGTATTTCGTTTTGCTACAACGTGCTGGAACGAACTGCTACCTACTCCGGGTTTAGACGTGATCCGAATGTGTAAAACATTCAAATGAACGTTCGCGGCAATTTATTTTATGACCTAAGAACCGGAGAACCGACTATAGATCGGCCGATAGTTTGATTAGTTGCTAGTTTGTTATTTGTGATAGATTTTGGATTGTGTTTAATTGAATAAGGCTCTTTGTAGTCTTACAATACACGGGTGTAAATGGAAATTTGTTACTAGTTACGGAGGAGAAAATAACATTAATTGTTAGCACCGTTTCTTTAGATGACTTAGCCTGCGAACGAGGTTATAAGAGGCACAAATCAGTCGCTAATAACTATTTACAGCAGAGTAAATTCAGTTCAAATATCACTCAACTTCTCTCTAACATATTAACAAAAAATAAAAGAGCTAACGAAACAAATTCCACGAAAATTAAGCTTGGATCTCAATTCAAGCCAGTAGCTGCCTTAAGCTTCGCAACCAAGTTATTAGTTTCTTGATCAAACCTGTCAAATCATTCAACCTAAACAAACAATTCGAGATTGATAAACAAAACATTTACCCGCAGTTTGCCAGCGTGGTGAATAAGAACTATTTCCTCACGAGAAGATTATCTGTACCTATACCATATCTACATTCTGTAGAGGTACCTACCATATATATCTATCTACTTGTGTAATGAGAATATACCATATATTATGCTGATGCTATGCTACACAAAACAAGCATGCCATAACTACCTTTAATCTTTTTCAAAATAAGAATTGAAAAGCCCACTCTAGAATCTAGCAAAAAGAACAAAGAATTAGGAATTTATCTAAGTTTTTGTTTGTGAATTTATAATGTTGGCAGTGTACCAACGTTGCGTCGCATTTTCACGAGCAATTGACATTTCTGTTGGGCAAAGGAATCCTTCGAACCTAAATATTCGTTTGAGGAGCTTAATATCGTAGGCGTTTAGAGAATTTAAAATTACAAAGAGTGTTTAAGAGCTTAGAATCCTTTACAAATTTTGAAATGGGAAGTGTAAAAGAAATATCTCAAAAAAATATGTTTTAAATTGAAATTTCTTTAGGAGCTTTAATATTATTGGGATTCAATGCAGACTAAAAGAAAGGAGTAAATCTGAGTCGTCACATTTATAGATCTAAATTATATAAGTATATAGGCTGGGGTTGCAGCATATTTTTTTTTGTATTGAGGCTGTATTTAAGTACTTTTTGTTCACTTTCTATAAATAAGTAAAACTGAAGATACACAAACATTCTGAGCTTCGATGCGAGTTCCGGAGTTATCGCAACAAGAGTAATGATACGAAGTCAAAGGTCTCCAGTGCCATTTGCCCCGAGACCTGAGGTGAGCTGTCCGAAGCTGTTTAACCTCTGAACTGTTTTCCATTCCTTGCCCACATAATCTAAGAAGTCACATAGCAGTATAGCAGTAAATGTAGTAATATAAACGTCATGTTATTACTTAAAAAGCAATTTTGGTATAGTTTCTTTTATAATCAAGGCGCCAATCGCGAGAGCAGTGTTAGCTAAGTGGGACACCCGACTTTCATTCCGAAGGTTCAAACCCTGCCACGCACCTCTGTTTTTTTCTTCTTGAAAAATTATGTGTGCTTTAAAAACACGTGCTCTAACGGTGAAGGCAAACACTGAGAAACATGCAACCGGTATGTTCTTTTTTTGTTCAAGAACATTGCAATAGAGAAGTCTCTGTGTCCTAGCAGTGGAAACGTAAATAGGGGTGATATGGTGATGAACCTAATTATGAATTTAATTTTATAAGCTGTGTTAATTTATCAGTTTAATTATCATTATGTACAAGGTTAAAACTGAAATGAAGTCAATTCTATAAAGTCTACAGTTTACCCAGTCAAAACCAGTTTTCCCCAACAAGACTTGAATAACCCAACTGATTGCCATTGTGTGTGACCTCGAATGCAATTCCGCTACTTTGTGTCGATCCCCGATATTGTGTCGCATTCCGCCCACGCTTCTTTGAGCTTTTGAGTCAGAGGACTACTCAAAGGACATACGAGTATAAACTATTGCAAATGTCAAATTGAAAGCGTATTAGGATTCTAGATTTGAAATCACGTAAATTGTTCCCGTTAGGGTTCCGTAGCTACATGGAAAAAAACGAAACCCTTAAAGATTTGCCATGACTATTATAATTATCTGTCCGTCCGTATATCACGGCCACTTTTTGGTTATTTTCCCTAATCTCCCAATATATATAATGGGTTCTATTCGGAGGACCCATGCCCCGCAGTTCTCATAGTAGCCAAACCATAGGTTTGTGATGATGAAAGTAATCTTAGTTTTATTCAGAAATACTTATATGAGATAATAAAGAATACAATTTTGTATCAAACCCGATCTCATGAGAAGTATTCTTATTATTTTTTATGGTTTAGTTTTCCCCTCATCCGATTATTTCTTTGAGAAAATGCGGAAATGTTGGATTACAATAAGCCCACCATTTAGCCCAATTCGACTTCGCGCCCGTAATATTTTATTATAGCTTTCTTATAAAAATAAAAAAGTATTATTCGCAACACAAAGAAACTCTCATTTTTGTTACCTGACCCTCCCAATAAAAATGGTCCTTTCATAAGGTTTTTATTCGTTATTTTTATTATTACTATGTTTCTGAATACAAATATCCGTTTGTTTGGATCTTAGCAATTTTTGTGTTATTTAGTTTTGTTGTTGCAAATAACGGTACGTTCACACGGAGACAAGATTTCCCGAATCTTATTTTCATCGGATCTGGAAAAAACCGAACGTTGTTCTCATGTACGGTACGTTCACACGGAGACACGATTTTCTCTACCGAATCGGTTTTTTGCAGGATTCGGTTTAGTGGCCTATGTATTTCAATGAAGGAGTTCACACGAGCATTCGGTTTCAAGATACGACAAAAAACCGAATCCTGCTGAAGTTGACATCCGATTGTGCGACTACAAACCGATCCGGTTTTCAATTCTTTTTCCACCTTTTTCAAAAGATTATCAAATGTAGGTATAGGAATTAAAAGTATTAAATTATCATTCAAGGAAGTAGTTAAAAAAAATTTGTGTATCATTCCTTAACTGCTGCATTAGAGTTGTAAAGGCACCAACTGTTGATCTTCTTTGTACTATTGGGTTTAACCACAATCTTTTTCTACGACGCTGACGGCGATAATACCAGTATAGTATAGCAACACTGTTCACGTCCATCGCTTCCAAATCAACTTGTGAGCGCGCTCTTGCGAATACAACATTCGGTTTTTCCAGATCCGATGAAAATAAGATTCGGGAAATCGTGTCTCCGTGTGAACGTACCGTTCGGTTTCAAGATCCGACAAAAAACCGAATCTTCCCCTCGTGTGAACGCATGTATTGAATGCCCTATACCACTGCATCGGATCTGGATTTTGCAGTATCAGTATATACAAACCGGATCGGTTTGTAGTCGCAAAATCGTATGTCAACTTCAGCAGGATTCGGTTTTTTGTCGTATCTTGAAACCGAATGCTCGTGTGAACTCCTTCATTGAAATACATAGGCCACTAAACCGAATCCTGCAAAAAACCGATTCGGTAGAGAAAATCGTGTCTCCGTGTGAACGTACCGGCGTATGCTATTTATGCACATCGCCATGCAAAGTAATATTAAAAAAAAACAAAATGACTGAATTGATTGATTCATTATTAGTGATAATTATCAAAAGATTAGGAATCCGATTATGAATAAGATTTATTAGATTTTACCTCAGAACTTCTTTCAACTCTCACCAATCAACATTAACCAACCAAACAATGTACCAGGGTAACAGGAAACACAGGTAATGAGCTGTGCAGTGTATACTCAGTCAGTGACGAGACACCGCGCGACAGAGACAAAGACAGCCGTATTCAGTGACAGAAGGGAAGATAGATAGTATTCTGTGACATAGCTAATTACTCCTGGTAGTGTAAACGCTGATTAGACAGAACGGAATACGTTTCTGTGTATGTTTCGAATACATGCTTACTTAGGAAAGTTAAATAGAGAATGTAATCTATAATCGGATGGATTAAAAATAGAACTTAACCTAAATAAACTTTATTTCCTAACGTAAGTCGTGAAGTAGAGGAAAGAAGAAACGTTTCGCAGCGGGCGAAGGTTTGCCTGCGACCCAAAAGATTCTACGTAGGTTCCATTCCCGCCTCGGAACTCAAGATATTTTTTTTACGATCTGCTGATATTTATTCCGGGTGTCTGGGCGTGTATAATAAAATATATATCTATTTATGTATTAAAAATTATTAATTTATTATGATTCTATTAAGTATATCAGAAAACAAACATCCGCAAAACAAGGTTTTAGCCAACCACGGGGCTAAATATTGCTGAATTGTCCAGCAATAATTATTTATTTATAAAATGAGAATGTATTTCTTAATAAAAAATAGATGACTGTCCCTGTTATCTTGGCAGCCACGCACGCACCCCGTGGTTTATGCGTCGGGCGAGTTGTAAAGATGCCGGACTCCGCGCGTTACCAGCTTAATTGCATGGAAGCTTGTATTAAACTGCACATTGACTGTTGCTGTGGTCTTTGACTAGGAAAATGCTAACGTTTTCGATATAAAATACAGCTTTATACTGTCCTACATAGCATGTACTTTGTTGTTTAGAGATAAGGCATTTTAGCTCAAAAATAGTTTTGCTAAATGTATTAACAATAAAAATTTGTTGGAAATATTTTGACTAAACTAAAAAGTGTAAAATTGTAATAATAAAATAAAATAAAAGCATCAAATAACAATTATGAATTTAAACAAAAACGAAAAAAATTGTATTCACAATGGCATAACATCGATAAATGACACCGCTTTATGCACCTACGCATTTTTTCCTCATGCTACTATTTGGCTAAATGCACTTACATACAACTGAATTCCTAGTTTTGCTATATAAATTCGTTTAAACACACACTTTTACCTTTCCTTATGTATGTAAGACTATTACTCTTAAGCACTCCCGAAAGGTCGTGTTTATCTGCACATGCAAATAAACACTATTTGCGTACGACGTTCAGCCTGCATTTCCGCTAGACTAAAAGGTTCAAAGCCACGTCGAAAACCGTACGTAAAACCTTTAAGGCCGGGATTCTGATAATGGCCTTAAGTGGTTTCCAGAGGGCAGGACCACTTTATAGTATTTAAGAATTAACTCGCCGAATACGAATTCTTTGCCTATTGTAGTCTACAAGAACGATAATTGCTTAATGAGTCTTTTATTGCACGAATTTTACAGTTATATTTTAAGCATCTATGCAAGCTATTTCCAACAATGATTTAAGTAAAGTTACTTTTAGAATATTAAAATTTGCTTCAACCAACAGATTTCTTACATATAAGAAGGGAGTTGTTTTGTCTTATTTTCCCCACTTACTCTATTGTGCTCTAAAGTGCAGAATGTTTTGTATCTGAATACATGCTTACAATTTGTAGCCGTGTTTGCTAAGTGGGAGCCTACTCAACTTTCATTCCAAAGGTTCAAACCTCGCCGTGATTACTTCTTGAAAAATGTAAGTGAATGTTAACTCTTGATCGCTTCTATCGGTTTTAAGTGGTGTCGTAAATTCTTTGTTTTTAAACAGAATTAACGGTAACCTGTCATCATAATTTATCATCAAATTTTAAATACCCAAACGTCTGATTAACAATTCATTTAATTAGTCAAACCAAACAGGCCTTAATTAAAGAGGTTAAGTTTACCTCGTGTGAAAAAGCGCTCAGCGGTCACGACTTAAGCCACATAAAAACCGCGGCAAAGCGTCCCCTTGAAAAAATCATGGTTCATTCAGTAAATAGGGGATTTCGGCACATTACGAGGACTCGCGTAATTACAGAGGGGTACCGACCGTTTTTATTATAAGTGTTGATTCACTTAGGTTTTCCCTTATTTCGTTTCTGGGCGCGGTTAGCTTGAAATTGTGAATGCTTAGAATTTTGGATATAATTTGAGATTTGTTTGTTTATGTCGAAAGTTTCCTTTGTCATTAAGTAATTTTTGACTATTTTGTCAAAGGAACATAAAAAATCTGGTAATATAAGGGTCCCATCTGTTTGATAACTGTAAGTTACTATTTGGGTCCTTAAACTAAACCAGAACAAAAATACATAACGAATCTTCGGCATAAAATAATCGAAACCTGTCTCAATTAAACGTATCATTAAATTTATTTTTTGATTGTTAACTAAATAATAAGTAGTATTAAGTAATTATTCGCATTTTTTTTTTTTGCTAACTATAGAAACTTTTCAATTTTAAAATTAAACCAACAAAATATGGAATAATTAAAAAAGCCACCCAAAATTAAGCAAAAACGAATATCATATCTAATTATAAACTTCTACTATATTAGTCTCTTATTAAACAGTCATACCACCTGTCATAGTAACCCCGAGTGACAAAGGCCCACAAAGCCGGGCGGTAATGCCCCACTTTCCCCTTTTTACTGTGCACTATGGTTTACAAGGGGAGGCTTGACCAGCAATTTATTACCGCGATGAAAAACTGGGCATGGGCGAGAATTAAGATTATATTTCCGCTTCTGAGTTTCTCGTAATTTCGTTACGGAAAATCACGGATGTGATAGAATGGCTTAGAGGGTTCCTTATGATCTTTCGCTGTATTTTAGGATACGAGGGTTATTTTTTGGTGATTGAATAAAACTGTGGATGGTTCTAGAAGGGATATTATTTATATGTTCAATAAAATTAATCATATTTATTTACTACTAAAAGTCTCTGCCGCAGCATAATTTTTATTGGTTTCTGACCGTATTAATTAAATTAAAATAAATAAATAAATAATGTAACCGCGCAATACGAGAAGCAACGCTAATTTTTAGGCAGAGCAAACACATTTTAACTTTATGACTGCTACTATTTGTTGAATTTTTTGAAATGATGACTTGATTTCAAAATGATTCAAAATTCAATATAAATATATAGATATTATGGAAGTGTCAAACATATTATTACGCGTATCTTGCAAAGTTTTTTCTCCAAAATCTGTCACAAAGGCCCCTGGGAGTTTCCTGTCAAATTATAAAACAACAAGCCAATCTCATTACAATCTCTGGCATATGAGAAGTCGGATAAATGGGAAAGTTTTTGAACGCAACTCCTGGAAATCGGAATGAAGTTTTTTCCCTCTGAATGTTTTCACTGCGGGACATTTTTAACTTGCGGAATTTTATTCACTTTACAGGTGTGGTTTTTGTTCCTATTTTTATTTATTATCAACCATAAAAAAGCTAAAGTTCTTTGAAATGAAATGAATTTTTTATGTTTTGTTTTGTTCTTAGACCTTCGCCCGCTGCGACATATATGACATCGATATTAATTATTAATAAGCTGTCAACTTTTTAATCCCTTATCGAGAGAGATTATATTAACTAACGAGCTTTTCCCATCAAAATTCACAATCACTATTAACTATTAAACAATCTGCGGTCCTTAGTAAATACATTCTAGTGGCTATAATATTTTTATTAAACCCCGCAGACGGTCAACAGCGTAGCTTCTGTATCGATATTAATACAATGTAATTTTACAAGATCATCTTGTACGATAGCAAACAGTGGGGCTTTGGTTGGCAATTTATTGTGGGGTTAACGCCCTTAGTTCTACTCCTAGTTTCTGTACGAATGTACACAATCAAGAGCCTTGGCGCTGTGATATATATTGAAACTGATGGTGTCTCTTGATTGGATAAAGGAATTTAATTGGAGTTGTAGTTATTTTTAGATTTGGTTTAACTGCAAAAGATACCAATTCATTTTTCTCTTGAAGACAGGAGGATTCCACGGATTCCAAAATTTTGCAGTACGTTTTATAAAAGAGGAATAGTATCGTTTTGTACGGGTGGTATTATTGTATTAGATAATTTTTAAAGTGACACTATCACTCTTAACGAAGTACCTTAAAGAAGATTTGTATTAGTTTGATGACCTTTATTCTACCGATAGTAACCTTTAGATCCCGGATCAGTATCCAATGAACAAAGCTTATTCTTAATTGAAAATGTAGTTTACTTTGGTTCTAGAGGCACCCAATATAATTGATACCTACATTAATTTGATCTTGATCCTTCGAAAATAGCCTTCTGTGTCTGAAATGGGGTATCTTATTTAAATGACCCAAATTCTCGAATACCACATGAAAAACATTGTGAAGAAAATAGCATGATCTAAGAATTTTGAAGAGTTTGACGAAAATTTGATTCAACTAGCACTTGCACAACGTGGTTAATTAAAGCCTAATCTCTCTCGTCAAGAGAAAAGTGTCCTAGCATAGGAAACGTAAGTAGGTGCTAATGACATGATGATGTGAAATAAACATGCAGCTAATGTAGCTAAGTATTGGATCTTTTCAATATTCAGCTCTGTAACTCCAGCTATAGATCATTAATGAAAATTTCTAAGAACGTAACTTCAGAAATTCTTCATACATTCACTGGAAACAGTGCGCTTCTAAGTTGGAACGACGTACATTAAACTTTCAGTGCACTTACCGAGAAATGTAACTTTTGTAAACCTTCCTGTTGTTAAAGAACTAAAGCATTAAAAGTTATTTGCTTACAATGAACTAAAGTGAAAATTTTATTTATGTTCAAACTGCCGATGCTGTGGCACTAATTCACCACGCTGACCAAGTGTGGTGTGAATATCAAATATGCTCCCACTAAGCATCTCCTCTTATTTAACATAGCACTGCTCCTTAAAAGTATCATAATCACTCCAATTTACGTTCCCACTGCTGGAACACAGGGACTTCTTTCTTGATAAAAGATTAAGCCTTAATTCACAACGCTCTGACCATGTGTGGGTTGTGAATGACTATGAATGTGAAGCGCGTGGTTACAAAGCGAACAAACGTTCTTCATAAAGACAAATCGAAAGATTGACTCAATGACGTTCGGGATGAGAGTCGAGTGTGCTCCCACTTATAAACATTAAAAATCACTATGATTACCGTACAGACGGTATATTCTTCAGCGTGTAATACCCAATCCAGCGTCCTGATACGCCCCACCCTTTCGCAAGCCATGAAGTGCCATATAAATCATTCGCGAGCGAATAGCCCAAACTGATAACGTCTAGAGTTGAATCGCATTTTTCTTCCGAGCGCGGATCGACTCCTCGCCTTTGAACTTTAGATAGACAAATCCGGGGCTTTTATTTCAGAGGTAAGTTTTAGAACGGATAGAATTGCGCACCCAATCAGGAGCAGTTTGAAAACCAGCTTTACAGGGACGGAGCAATATTAAGCTGTACTACTCCTTTTTTTTATGCAAAGCAGCGCGGATAACAGCTTAATTATTAATGTTTGTAGATGTGCCTAGCTGGGTAATATACCTATTTGTTTGTTTATTAGGTATAATGTCAGCACTTACCATTGTTTGTGATTATTTATCACCAATAAATATTTTTTAGGATGATTTGCGGTGCCAGTTCAAGAATATATAGATCACAAGCTTCGAGCTTTTACGTCGAAGCTTTTAGGAGCTATTAGACTAAAGTAGACCTATTAATTTATAGCTTAAATTGCAAATAATGATTCTTAAAATTATTTTGTTCCTAATAAACAAATAAAATAATCCATAACCCATAAAATATGTATACGTACAAGATATTAGTATCAATAATGGAACATAACATTTTTCAAAGCAAGTTGTATAACTTATTCATTGCATTCAATCCTCAGAAATCAAAAAAGGCAGTTATAACACAGCTCGCGAAATTTCCCAACGTCCACTCTCCTTCAAGGATACTTCTCTCCTGAGATAAATTACATAATATACCCAAATAACTTCAGACACATTGATCTCAAGTCCCGGAAACTTGGCGGTACAGTCAGCCGAATAGTTCTTGAGTTCTCAACTCTGTGAGATGATAATACGCTTCAAATTGCCGCACTCAGGCTGGACCTTTTACTTCGGATAGAGTTGTTAGTTTTACTTAGCGTGCCGTGAACGACTGAAGTTGCTCGTGCCAACTTTTGTTTTAACATACGCTTTCAAATATTTTGATGAACGGTTTACTGTATGTTCTTTTGTAGACTCCAAAAGCACGTAAGTAAACAATTGGATGGTTATCAAGAAGATCTGAGATAAAAATAATATTAAGAATCGGTAGAATGGAAAAAAAATGTAGGACTATTTAACGCGAGAAGGACTGAATAAACTTTAAAAGGATACAGTTTATATCGTCTTTTTGATATTTTAAGGTTTTTATAACCTTTTTAAAACATTGTAACGCAGCAAACCCGCGGGCGATAACCATTTAATAAATTTCCAAAAAATAGGCACAATACACTTAGCTTCAATTAAGTTTTATATCATAAATTTGGTTCTAGATTCAACAAAGCGCCAAGTATTCCAAATAAATTAATGTTCCATTTGGCGTTTCAGAAATATTAGTCATAGTTATAAAAAGTGCCGTGCACTCGAGGTGTTGTGTGTTCATTAATTTATGGCACAGAGTGTACAATGTCGCATTGCGCTGCGGTCGGTTTTTGTATATTTATTCACAATTTTATCTTTTTTATATAATTTTGAATATTATTTCACTCTCAGATAAATGATAATACTTAGCTAAATTTTGAACCTTTTACAACAAGGGAAATAAAAAGTGAACATTCACAAAAATTCACTTCATATGACAAAAAGTTTTGCCTACAGAAATAAATAATTTCTCTTTAGATTTTGTAACGAATTCCATTTGAAATTTTAAATGACAACATCAGGGAATTCTGAATTCAGTGCATTTCAGTTTGAATTTGGAACCGGATACAGTCCGCGCGGAACTGCTGTCATGTAGCTTTTAGAACTTTAGTGTTTTTAATTAGTTTAGCCATTTTCGGACAGTAGTCTTTGAAGATAATTATTCGTTGTACCACATTATATATATTGCTAGATTTATTTAATGTCACTGGTTGGAAATATCATACAAATTCAATTAAAATGCAATATCGACCAAAACCTCTCAAATAATTTACACCGTGCAGTTGGTCCAAATCTGACTATAGCGTAAATGTGTAAAGCGTTTTATTTAAAACAAAAATAGTTTTATGATAAAGGCTTTTAAATAGTGTTTCGAAATATAAAATATAATTCTGTTACTAAAAGAAATTGGGAATCCCCAAACGATATTGTCGAAAACCTCTCGAAAAGTGATACAAAGCACGCATACACTTCTTGTTAGCATAAAAAATAGAACGACCGTATTCGAAAAATTTAATTTAAAAAAGGAAGCAAAAAATGTTATTCCCGCGAGTGTCGTGTCACCGATGAGCGCTTCAAGCGCTGCTTTGCATACAACTATTACCGCTGATTTCAGCGTCCAGCGCTCTTGGGAGCTTTCGCTCTCATTCCCTTTTTATCTAGCGATGGAAGCGCTGTAGTTATATTTGCATTTAGAAATTCACGCTAGTGATGTTTTTTATCGGTTTATTTCAGCTTAAATTTATAAATAGATTTTAAACGATATTATATCGTATCATAACACCCCTATTCACGTTCCCACTGCTGGGACACAGAGACTTCTCTCTTGACAAGAGAGATTAGGCATTAATTCACCACGCTGGCCAAGTACGGGTTGGTGAATGACACATGTCCTTTAAACTTTTTTTCAAAGTTCTCAGAACATGCCGGTTTCCTCACGATGTTTGCCTTCACCGTTAGAGCACGTGTTTATAAAGCACACATCATTTTCCAAGAAGAAAAATCAGAGGTGCGCGGCGGGGTTTAAACCCACGACCTTCGGAATGAAAGTCGAGTGTGCTCCCACTTAGCCAACACGGCTCACATTATATCGTATAACTATGTATAAATTAAAGTAATCTATTTCAATACTTTTACTAATTATAAATAAGTTTTCTTGGTTTATACAACAGTAAACCATCAAACCTTCTTAAAAATGTGATCAGTAATCTCGTAGCACTAATTTGAAGCGATTACGAAGATTACTAAGCTACGCCGAGCTCGTAGCACTCCGTAGCAGTGATACACGACTGTATAATACTGTAGACTATTCTCCCAAAAACTTTCTCAGGTCAGATTTTAAAAGCCTGAATTCGTCTTAGCATGCTACCAAATGTTTAAAAAATATCGAAAGACAAATTCTTGTCAAAAAACCATATACATAGGTAATACCTAAATTTAAAGGCAGTATGAAATTGTTTCTTTTTTAAATAGTTACTAAAAAATACAAAGAAGTTCAAGACTAAGCACTCGAATCTAAATTTATTTTCAAAATACTTTCGGCTTTTCAAATATGTTAAGTTTTTTCCCATCTCTAGTGTTGTACAAGGTCACAAACAGTTAGTATGGACTGCTTTTCGGGTATTACAAACATAGCTAGAAATGCAACAATGAAGATCTAGATTACAGTGCTTTGTTTCCGGTGAATTCACCATTCCTTGCTTGTACGATATCGATAAGTGTATAAAAATTGATGGACAACAATATTAGCCTAATGGTAAGCTCGAAGTTTGTGTTACGGACACAATATATCTGATTATTCTAAATAAATTACTTTTCATAAACCTTAAAAGGCATTGCGTTTTTGTGTAAATTGAGAAAAATATGACAGAGATAGCAGCTGATTTCAATATTAACATTACTTTTGATGTAAGCAATTTGACCTTTACACAATTTCTTATATATTTTTTTAAATACTGTCTATGTACACATGCTTTATGACTTACCATTTTTAGCAGCCCTGGCGAACAAGGCGGCCCCGACCACGGCAGCAGTGGCCAGCAGACGACACAGCGCTGGCAGCATTTTGACAGCTGTCACTCCATCACTTCACCCACTGTCACCCACATTCGCCACTTTGACCCACGCGCACCCACTTTGAGCCACTTTCACCCACACCTACCCAATTTAACCCTCACTTGCATCTAAACATTTAAATCCAAAAGTAAAATCTTCATCCCTTTAGAACATACTTCTTCACCTAACACTTTATTTAACAATAAATTAATATATTTTCACATCACTTATCACCAAATTGCGCCCTCGGGAAGATTCAATATTATTAATAAACAAAACGAATCATTGTTAATTTGGAATATTGAATTTCCGATACTATTGTTGACTCATCTGAAACAAGAAATAAATTAATTTAATTTATGTCAGAGTCAGAATGCTCAAATTACAAAGGTAAACAAAATCATCGTTTGCTTAGTTTGTTTTTCCTTTATTCTTGTTTTATCTGCTTTTAGCTATGTAATCCAACTATATAAAAAATTTCGTGTTGTTACGCTATTTGATTACTCATTAAGGCTTAAGCGATTTAGCTAAAAATTGTAGAGATATGGCTTAAAAACGAGAGAAGGAAAAAGGATACTCTGTATAACGGGAATATATTACAAGGGCGAACCCGCGTGCGAAAAGCTAGTAATAAATAAAATAATAAAATCAGTTTATTTCAGGCTATAAAACAACAAAATAACAATATTAGAAACTTTTTGCTCTTCTATAAGTCATCATAAATTTGAACCGCCAATAGCAGAAGCTATCGAAGTTCCAAATTCGAATTAGAATTCTGCCCGAACCGCATTTCATTTGACGCGGGAACGTTGCACGCGTTCGAAAATTGAAATTGAAATTTTGCCTCTTGACGTCGACATGACTAATTGTGTTTGGTTTGCTTTAGATCAAGTCTTTGAATCGAAAAGTCTATTTGCAGATTTGAATTAGATAATTCCTTACCTAGTATGTCATCATCATCATCAACACTCCTATTTACGTTCCCAATGCTGAGTCACAGGGGCTGGTTTCCTCACGATGTTTGCCGTTATCGTTAGATTGGAGAAGGTGTGTGGATGGAGATGGCTTAACCACTGTACAGGATAACAAAAATGAATTTCAATATTGAGAACTAACGACCGTTGGGGCTGAAAAGTCCTTAAACACAAGATTAGGGCCAGTGCTCAGTAGACATAGTACTTACTGAAAGCTTTATTCTAGCCGTGGCTAAATGATGATAATAATTCTATAAAACAAAATATAGTAAGAGCCCGTGATTACCAGACCTTCCTTTAATTCACAAGCGTGAAAATTCTTTCATGTGTATGTCTAACATAGGTAAGAATAACCCCCAAACATGAAACCTGGATCGTGGTTCCTTTGGGAGATAACAGGTAAAAGGTTGTTATCTCCCAAAGGAACCGCGATCCAGGTTTCATGTTTGGGGGTTATTCTTACCTATGTTAGACATACACATGAAAGAATTTTCACGCTTCAGAATTAAAGGAAGGTCTGGCCATCACAGGCTCTTAGTCTAAAAGTCAAATGTATTTATTTGAACCGCAGACAGTAATACCACCTGACAAAAAGTTCCATCTATAAAATATATCAGTAAAATGAGGTTTTACATTGCACGCTTTGGCATTAAACTGTCACATGGCACTTGAAAGGGGTCAATTAGACCTCTGACAAGCCACAATTACACACGTAAAGTTTAAGTACGTTCATTTCATTTTGTTTTAATATTTGGTTTCATATGATATTTAGTAACCAGTGTTGTGCAGATTATGAGTAATTATGATGGTGATATGATTTTATTGTATAGTGTTAACTGAATGAGTTTTGTATTTAATATAATGTAGTAAGGTTTCATTAAAATCGATTGAGTTAGTTTTGGATAAGCATAATCACTTAGTTTCACTTATTTATAAGTAGTTTGACTGACACACGACTGCGCTAGTAAATTTTATCAGAAGCGATATCGGGGTAAAAATGTGTAAATTTTGGTTTGAAACGCACGTAACGAAGTTAAATTAAAATCTGGGCATGAGGTGATGCAATTATGCATCGATATACGAGTAGCCCCGGGATCCATTAGCCATAATTTACGGGGAAAAGTATAGTTTGCAGGAATAGCAGTAATCGAAATTCGACAAAATAAAAGCCGTTGGCAAAATCGTCAATGACATATTGATTTTAAATGCAGCCTTGTTAGCACTATGCCTTCTGGTGAAATACGGAAATAAATAAATAATTACCTTATTGTAAACCAGCTTTATAAATTTAAACTGTGAAATATAGTACTGACATAACAACAACATTATTGTTATAATTACGACTGTATTGGCTAAGTGAGATCACATTTGACTTTCATTCTAAAGGTAATGGGTTCAAACCCCGTCGTGCACCTCTGGATTTTTCTTCTAGAAAAATGTATGTGCGCTTTAAAAACCGTACTCTTACGGTGAAGGCTAAAATATTGAGGAAACCGGTACGTTCTGAGAACTTTGATAAACTTAAATATCTGAAATTTACTGACCCGCACTTGGCCAGCATGGTAAATTAAGGCCTTATCGCTCTCGTCAAGAGAGAGTGTTATTTAAAAGCAGTGGAAACGTAAATAGGGGTGATTATGGTTATGATGATGATAATCTGTATAAATAAAGCTGCGTATTGGTCAGCACGCTCGAGGGATTCCAATTAATTGAACTAATACGGCATCAAGCATGCATCAATGGATTTACATAATTATTCTGGAGCTTTTTTTAACAGCTAATTCCGTGTGACATGTTATTTTTATTCAGCTTTAACCCGCTAAATGATGCTTAAATGTAAAAACTTATTTCACATACTTTATTCACGTCGAAAACTAAAGAATTTAGTGCTAAAATGGATTATTTTGGCTGTAAAATTTTAGCTGCAAAGCCGTGAAACTGCCATAACAAGCAGCACTTTGACTAAAGCACAACTAAAGCCTTTGATCCGATATGGCATTGCACAAACATGTCGCTTTACATAAACTTCGACATTTTATGTACAATTTGAACGTTTTACGCCATGCTCGTGATACGGGTATTATTTACTTTACGTGGCTTTACCAATGTACCAATGCCGGAAAGTTCTCGAACGAGACTGGATTGGCAAGTACAGTGTAGGACGTCCATCAACAAGGAGAGACACACTCACAAACGTTCCTGTTTGTATTATTAATGACTATGATGCATAAGCATTTAACCATAAGGTTGGCTAATAATAGGGACTTCTCAATTCATGAGAAGATTCACCACACTGGCAAAGTGTCATATGTTTTTCAAACTTGTTAAAAACAAACGATTTCCCTACGATGTTTGTCTTAACAGTTAAAGCACACATGCTTAAAAATATATTTTAAGCTTAAATAATTATTTCAAGAAGAAATATCCGCCTTTGATTTTTTTTTTGAATCCACGATCTTTGAAAAGAAAATCAAGTGTACTTCCAATAAGCCAACACGTCTTTTTGTGATAATGATGACCCAGATACAATCCGAACTCATCAACGAATACAAAATGAATTCCATACAACAGGGTCATAATTTCCCAATATTTCGTTTGTAATCCGCGGGTCGATCGGTCCTTTAATGAGATATACAATATTATGTTTTTAATATCGTAAAGTAAATGAGGCAGGCTTCTGTAAGCTAAATGAGAAGAACTTTTACGATAACTTTTTAACGATAAAATTTTAGAATGATGGACAAATACAGCTGTCCTTCTTAGAGTTCCGTAGTCAAACAAGGAACTCTTAAGCATAAGCATCTCTATTTTCGTGCCCGCAGCTGGGACACAGGACCTTTTTTTGACGAAGAGTCAATGAATCCTTAATTTGCAATTCTGGCCAATGCTGGTGAATGTCACGTCTTTTATTCTCATCAAAGTTCTTAGATCATGCCGGTTTCCCCACAATGTTTTCCTTCTCAAAAATCACTTGTTTTTACCATGTTTTGTACAATTTATGTCTGCCTATCTGCGGTATTTAAGAAAGAGATATAAAGTTAAAGGTATCTAAAATGTTGCACCCTAAAATATATATTCAGTATACATTTTAGGATGCAACATTTTAGATACCTGTACATCAGTATACAGATGACGGTATACTAAAAAAATAAATGAAAATAGCAAGAGAAGAAGAAATGTATGTCTTACTTGTTAAAATTAGAGAAGATATTATTTTCTCCCGTCGCTTGCGTATAAAACGCTCCTACCTATCAATTATACTTTAGTCATCATCATAAATAACCGTAGACGCTCACAATAATCATCAACACGTAAAACGCGAATAAATCTCAGGATGTATCTGAATTAGTTAATCACAACAAACGCATGTTGACTTGAAAAGAACATTCCCGAAGGGTTGTGTAAAAATTACACGGAAGTAAGCACAAGACGTGGTAAACAGAAGGAACACTTTCAAACATTATGAATAATTTTCAAAGTAATGCCTGAATTTAAATATAATTAAAGGACGTATAGACCAGTGCAGTTAGCTTCAAAAATGGTCAAATAAGGAAAAAAATAGTAGTAGAATGAAACCCATTAGAAAAGGAGGGGAATATGATAAAAATGAAAGGAAAAATAAATTACGGTCGATCTGAGTTCGGGAAGTGGGAGGGGGTGGGCTTTTAAGGGGAGAAAATGGTTTATCTCGATTTGCGGTGAAACTACAAGCCCTATGAAAAAAAGTTATATGGCAAAGTTGTAGGTAATAAAACGATCTACAACTTTTAATTCACAACTTTTTTACATAACGTCAAAATGTATGTGAAAAATTCAAATAACTAAGTTTTTGGTTTTTTATTTCTATCTTTTTCAAAAACATTTTATTTTCTACGAAATTTGGAGAAAACTTACCTATTTATGTCCCAAATACACTTTAATTTATTTGATTAAAAATATTAATTTTTTCACCTTATTTTGACTTAATTACTAAAAAAATAGACCAATTTTCAATCGAAAATTCACGTGTCAAAATATTAGCTTTTTTATATAAAACGGTATGCTGTTTGTTCATTGAAATCTCTATTTTCTGATGGTTAAGAAAAATATATACATTACCATAGTAAATATTCTCAGAAAATGCACAAAACCGAAACAAAAATTTGTATCATTAGGTACAATTGCATCATAAAAATGTGATTTTGTCTTTTGAGACTATATAATAATAATAATAATATAATAATCTGTTTGTATAATGTGCAATAAGTCGGATTATAAGCAATTATATGAAATAAAAATTGCAAAAATCACATTTTTATGATGCAATTGTACATAATGATCCAAATTTTGTTTCGGTGTTTTGCATTTTCTGAGATAATTTACTATGGTAATGTATATATTTTTCTTAACCATTAGAAAATAGAGTTTTCAATGAACAAACAGCATACCGATTTTTATAAAAAAGCTAATATTTTGACACGTGAATTTTCGATTGAAAATTGGTCTATTTTTTTAGTAATTAAGTCAAAATAAGGTGAAAAAATTAATATTTTTAATCAAATAAATTAAAGTGTATTTGGGACATAAATAGGTAAGTTTTCTCCAAATTTCGTAGAAAATAAAATGTTTTTGAAAAAGATAGAAATAAAAAACCAAAAACTTAGTTATTTGAATTTTTCACATACATTTTGACGTTATGTAAAAAAGTTGTGAATTAAAAGTTGTAGATCGTTTTATTACCTACAACTTTGCCATATAACTTTTTTTCATAGGGCTTGTAGTTTCACCGCAAATCAAGATAAACCATTTTCTCCCCTTAAAAGCCCACCCCCTCCCACTTCCCGAACTCAGATCGACCGTAATTTATTTTTCCTTTCATTTTTATCATATTCCCCTCCTTTTCTAATGGGTTTCATTCAACTACTATTTTTTTCCTTGTAAAATATTAAAAACCCTGGTCTAGTATATTTTTCTATAATTATAAGGTACATAGGTACCTTATGTTACAATTGTATGTTTTTTTTTAAGTTTTTGTGTAAATAGTTGTGTTTCTAAGGAAATAAAATTGCACGCATCCTTATTAATAATTCAACTGGACGTCACTGAACACCTGTTTAACATCTGAATAAAATTGAATAAAGTTATTTTTCAGGTTGGATGGTTTAGATAAACAAATTATCAGCCTGACAGATGTTGCTGAAGGGATCCTTTAGTTATGAAATCAAGAGCGTATCTTCTGTACAAAATGCATATTGTGGTAAACCCACACACAACGTGCTCGCGACCCCATTCCTTGCGTGTGACGGACTTAATTCAGGATTTGATTAGAATTTATGGTAGGTGGGGTGTGGAGCGTTTTACGTTGTTTTACAAGCCGTGACATCTACGGATCTACGTCGGCCCAGCATCTACGGATCTACGGTGTATTGAATGGAAAAATAAACGATTACGTGCGCTTTATAGGGATGTTTTGATTTTTATCAAAATTAAAATAGCAAAGTTATAGGTATGAAAATGAGTGGTTGAATTATTGGACCTACAAAATTAATTTAAACAATGAGTGTTACAGTGTAAAAAATAATGTATCTCATAATAATAATGGCAAATAAATTAAATGCATAGGTATCTGTGTTTGAAACTCCATGTCCTCGGCAGAAAGCGTAATTAATACACGAACATATTATATACTATATATGGTATAGCTACTCGTTAACTATGTTATATATATTCGATACATCCGTACTCATGTTTCGGATATTAATTAAGCCAGCTAGCAGGTGTTGTGCAGGTTTACAAGATTATTAGCATTAGCGGATCAGTCACCAATGACGGATGAGTACAGGCTTGTTTGTGATTGGCTTAATAAGTATTGAAACTGTTTAAATGTAAAAACTGTCGTGGATGAATTTATATCAGATACGGAAAATCCAAAAACCTTTTTACTGTTTGTGTTATGCAATAAAGTATTTTCTATTCTGATCTACCCAACTATGGGGGAACTATGATCTGCACTGACGAATCGCTGTGACTCAGTCTTAATCAGCTCAACTCCTTGATGTAGCAAAGTAGTTACCTTTGGGTTTTTTAGAGAACCTGACTCGCACTTTACCGGTTTATTTAAATAAACTACGGTGCCAGTGGACAACCGGTCACGTTGTTCTTTTAATGGCAATTATATAAGTCTCGTAAATCGGTATCAACATTCAATTCCCTCTCGGCTCGAACAAATTAAAAAGTTTCAAATAAAAACAGCCTCAATAAAAGTTTTAATTGCATTTCTCTCGTGTTAAATGTTTCACTTTATAATACCCTTATATATTTCCATTTACAGGTATATACACCTGTAAATGGAAATATATAAAACATTATGTGCTGCTTAAAAGCAAACACAAATTCAGAAGAACTTGGTTAGCTTGGTGTGTTAGAGACAAGTCTCTCGTATAATAGATTGACGATCCCGTGAGAAAGTAAATTAAGTAATTTAACTATTACAAAATATTTTTTCCCACAAAAAATATTATAATAACACAAGCAAACCCGTGGAAAATCAATATTACATTCAGGTACAGTGTGTCGCGGAAGTTAGTCAATGAAAGCACCTCCGAAATCCAATAGTGTCCTAAATCTGAAGCACTCATCACTCCAATTTATTTCGTCTCCTCGTCATATTCCGCCATTTCTTCGGACGTTGATAAATAATTCCGTTTCTTTGCCGTAGTGATGCGAATCATACGATCACTTGTATATTTTACTATTTAATTTTACAAATTATTTTTTGAATTATTATCTATAGTTAGCTGTAAATTCATTAATTGTGAGCCACGTTTGTCTAAGTAGAAGCATTTGACTTTCGTGTCGATTGTCGTGGGTCCATCCCTGGTGTCAGGATTTTTCTACGAAATTATGCACACTTTAAATACGTGTAGTACCTAGGTACTACACGTATTGTTAATTCTGTCTGTGGCCACAAAATTAAGGCCTTATCTCTCTCGTCAAGAGAGAAGTCTCGGTGTCCTAGATGCGGGATCGTAAATATAGGTGTTTATGCTATCAATATAAGTTTCAAAACGGGATAAAGTACTAGTTAGAATTTCAAGCGTCCTCTTATAAACTTTATTTTTATTAGCAGACATTATAATTATATATTCGTGATAAAAATTAACTGTTGCCAAATCTTCAAGTAACTCCGTCGGTCACATCACTAGATACTTTTCGGAAACGTTTCAAGGGTGGAGTTATTTAAGAAACCGGTCGCTTTTTGTGATGCCACAGATAAAAAAGTGTATTTCGTGTTCAATTCCGATGCTTCTTTCGTTTGCGAGTTTTTGGTCACTTTCGCTTTTTGTTTCAGATGATCGTTTTCTGAGTACTTTTTAGGTCTTCTTATGAATTAATATAAAAGTAAAAATAACTTCAATACAGAAAATAGGTTATTTTTCCTACATCAGTTACTGTAAACAACAATTTAAAACAGTAAATACATAAAAAAAAAAAATACCGTTGACATATTCGTTAGTAAACTTCACCAATCTGAAATCTCATAACTATAGTTCTAACTTTAACCACTCACTATCTATGCGCTATCCATTAGGTCGGAAAATTACGCTTCAATTTAAATTGTTGCTAAATACAACTGGACACGAATTATAATGTTATAATTCATTAGCATAATAATTCATAATAATTCATTAGCATGTGCTAATGACGGACAGGCAGACAGACATCGTAAATCTATAAGTGTTCCTTTTTTTGCCATTTGAATACTGAACCCTAAAATTGGTAAATCAAATTCACTGCTGAACAATTCACAAAGCAACATCTAGCTCAGCTGTTAGGTCGGAGAAATTCAGAATCTTTAACAATAATTGCCAAAAAAGTGCTAAAAGGCCAACACCGACTGATATCATTTTCGTAAGTTAATCAAAAACTGTATTAAACCAGCGCCAAAACATATTCAGAAATAGTTAACAAATTTTAATACACTACAGGTTAACCTCAAGAGAGTTATGTGACCTATCCGCACTAGCAAATTGCAGCTAAATTTTAATGGCTGCACAAAGTAGCGGGGTGTACGTGGTATTACAAGCATGCTGGGTAGCCGTGTTATGCATGAAGAATGGGGAGTTACTAAACTATCTAGTTTAGTAACTAAATATATCCAAGTCTTCACTTTTAAAATTTTCGTGAGTTACACTATTCATTTTATCAACGGCAATTACTTACGAATTACAAAGGAGTTAACACTCTCGATGTTTCGACTACAACAAGAGCAGTCTTTTTCAGGAGTGTGCGTCCCGCCGTGCTCCGTTTCATCAATGCTCGAGCGCGCGGTTCTCACTTTAAGTAATTCCCATTATAAAATGTATATCCGAGTCTTTTTAAAATTGTGGTTAATAAAAGCCAGCGCTGTGCAGTATTGCACAGCCGATGCTGAGCTGACGGCCATTTTGTGTATTATGTTCGTGTCTAGTTCTAAGTTTCAATTTTCATTTTTCATTTTATGGTACATAAATAAATACTATTATTACGGATAATATTCCTGTGAGTTATTCACAGGAATATTATCCGTTGAATAATCATAATAGATTCTTCAAATTATTAGGCAGAATTGTTACTACTGAAAATTACAGGGTTCACAAAAGAACCATCTAAAATCAGCCACAGAATAACCAGCAGTTTCTACATATCTGTAATAATAGTCGAATTTTGTAACAGTAATCAGCAAATCACTTTAACGACGCAATTAGCTCTTATCATCCTGGTCGTAAAGTTCAAATTCAATTGTCTGACCAAGCAGTAAGTCCAGTTCAATGGATAAAGGAGTGAGAGTGCTAAAGCTTTACGATTGAACTATTTAATGTCATAATATTGTTCTATGTTTTATGTGGAAAATCCAGTAGAGGAACAGAAGCCGGCCGAAAATAGGGTAACCTTAGATAGAGATAATGGGGGCTTGTCATAGATTAAGTCTACCAGCAGAAATACACAGTCTAGCATCTTATAATTTAAATTTCCTTCCTTACAAAAACACAAATACAATGCCAAACACTTAAATCAATAAAAATATATTTATGGTACAAATGTGTTGTGATCATCTTAATACAATTTAAACTGTAATGTTATGTTCTTGATTTTATACTAAATAAATAATAAATTAATTAATTAATGTCAACAATTCTATTATTTGCATCAATTTGAATACATAGTAATACAACGCAGACTTGTCCATGTGATTTTTAGAATTTTGTGGAAATAAATGCCAAATAAAAAACATATAAAAAACTAAACAATAAAAAATAGTTGCAATGCTCCAGTAGCCGCGTGCCTTTGACACCAGACCCTGAATTGTCAATTACATTGTCATCCGGACGGGCATGCTAAGCGTACAATAATCGAATGAACAGAATCGATATTCGAATCGAATAGGATCCACACTAATTGTCCCAACGGAGCTATCCTAAACAGTTTTGTAAGATTGTCGATAGTTAAAAGCGACTAATGGATTTATTCAGCAGAACCGGCAGCGATGTTTCGTCTACAATGCCAATTTAGTGTTGATGATAGACATTTAAACAACAAACAATTAATTGCACAGAATAATTCGTCCTCAACAGCAATCAGTTTCCAGAAACCTAAATCAGGTCGTGATTAAACGATAAAACATTATTAATTTAAAAGCTTTACTCACTGATTTTATAAATAACTAGCGCATTATTACTTTTACCCAGTACCCATATCATATTTACCCCGATTCGCTGAATCGGAGCCATGCGTAAGTAATTGAAATTTTCATTCGGAATAAATAAAATTAATGGTTGAATTAAATTATCTCGAATTCGTTTACTTGGTAAAATAAAACGCACAACGCTCTGGATAGATTCATTTTTAATTATGTATTTTGTCTGTAAAACTGTTTTACATTGGACTTTTACATGCTTATCAGAGGGGTTGTTGTCCTCTGACGCTACGGTCTTTATCAACCTCTGTGGCGTAGCGTGCGAAGGTCCTCCTGCGACGCAAGAGGTTGCGGGTTCGATTTCCGCCTAGAGGCAATTATTATTCAACCTGCTAATATTAGTTATGGGTGTTATATAATTTTATATAAAAATAAATATCTATCTATGTATGTATATATTATTTTATTATATTGGGTATTCAGAAATCGAGCACCCGTAACACAATCTTCGAGCTTACCACGGGGCTAGATGCTGCTTTGTATGAATTGTCCATCAAAATTTATTTATTTGTTATAAATAGTCACTTAGACGATTCGACCACACTCACTGGTATAAACTTGGTAGTACAAATTTCAGTTTCAGCACGACATAACATAATAAGGCCAACGCAAGTGTACTGTGGAAACAAAATAGTATGAAAATGATCATAAATTAAATTAAATTTTGCACCAGTAGTATTCATTTAATGAAAGCTTAAAATATTTGGTTATTTAATCCCAATTATTACTGTTTAATAACTGCTCTTCACCATAATTAAATACTATTATTGAATATTATCCGGTAATTTAATTTTGTATCATGCACCATTGTGAAAAGAAATCAGGTCAATAAGTGATTTTATAGTGAATATTTTATTTTTACCGACAATACATTCAATTAGTACGTACTATGAGAGAAAACTAGGAATATTTTTACAGTAAAAATTGTAAAAGGACCTTTATTGATTTATCCTATAATAATCATAGATGTAAATACTAATAATATAATTGATTTATCCTCTAAACATCATCATCATCTCAACCCATAATATGTATATGTAGTTACTATACATTATGTGTTGGCCTTTGTATATTTAGTGTAGTGACCACACACGTGGGTCAGTACGTAGCCTTGCGGAATAGCTCTTTGAAGTGGCAATGTGAGAACAGATAGCCGTTGGGACCAAAACGTTCTCGAATGGAAAATAACAAAACAGGAAACGCAACTTCGGACGTCTGCCGTCTAGATGGACGGATGTGTTGGTAAATTATCTGGCTCAGGATGCAAGTTACAACCCCAAATAACTGTCAATATTTCAGGGAGCCCTATGTCCAGCAGTGGACGTCTTACGGCTGATACGATTACCACTCTTAACCAGGGGGGTTGATGATGGTTAGGTGGTGTAGAATAAAAAAAACTTTTCTTGTATATAATATGTATATCCTGATGCTTCAACGACTGGGATAAAAGGGTTATAAGGAGGTTCTAAATACAACAAATTAAATATTTCTTTATACGATTCTGCATCTCAAGTACAGAGTGCATCTGAATAACCTAAACGTTTCACGTTATGACAGTACGTGCCAAGAATCGAATGAGTTTAGGTGAGCCGTTGAAATTGTAAAATGATGTTGGATCCCCGATCGTGCATTTACTATTTTGCAAGCAAATTCTGTGCCAATATTTGGAGGATTTCATTTCGTACGTGTTAGGCTGAGGATGTAGATTTGGTATGAGGAAAATGTGATTTGACGAGTTATCAGAAAAATAATCATGTAGATACATAACTTTTCAATTTTTAGAATAAACTCATTATAGTTTAATTATGATGCAGGTCAAAAACAAATATACAGACAGCCTACTGTCTGTATGTTTATAAGATTTTAGTTACCTACTTAAATTTATTAAAGTTTGTTTAATTTGTCTATATCGCGTTTTTTTTTTTATTATTTACCATTCCAACGTTTCAAGCGCTTTGCAGTCGCTCGTGGTTACGGAAGATCGTCATAATTGATAAATAAAAATGACGAATATAAAATGATAATTAATAAAAAATATGCGATAAAGACCCGTTTTAAATCCTTTACCCTTAATGACGAGTTATACATAATTTATTTAGTTATTTGTTTTTCTCTGCCGTTTCCATGTAAATTGTTGTGTTTCTACGGAATAATGTTCTTGACTTTTGACTCTCGGACCTTTATTTATGACCGAAGTTTATGATTCACCACGTATTTCATAACATATTTCCCAACCCCGCAATAACTAAGTCTCAATTAGCTTAACATTCTTAGTCGTAGCGTATAACTAAGCAATTTCTAGTCATAATAATAACTAGCTATGTTAGCTAACTCAGTCATAATATACAACAATAATTCACTCGAGAACGAATTCGAATATATTTCAAACTCGTACTTTGCATGGATCAAATGTACTCAAAGGCACGAACTGTCGCGTCATCATCTCACGAACGTTCTCGAATATTGCACCATTCACTGTAATAAATAGATCTTAACACGGTGCGATAAGGTCGGGAATTTTTCGAATAAAAGCGATTTCGCTGTGTGCATTTCAATTTATTTGAGCCGCTCAAAGGCTCAGGGTAGTAAACAGTTTTTACTCGATTGAACGCAGAAAACGGTTTGATTTTTCCATTTTTTTTATTTTCTGGATTTTGTTTGGACTTTTTTGTCTAATTTCTTCTTCATCGAAAAACGTACTCATAACGTACAACACTTAAATATATTTTTAAATCAGATCAGTATTTCCTGATATTAGCGCAATAAAACAAACTTTTCAGGTTTATATTATTAGTATAGATATCCAGATGGTCGCTCCAGAGGTGCGCGCGGGGTTTGAACCCACTACCTTCGTAATGAAAGTCGAGTGTGCTCCCACTTAGCCATGCAGCTCAAATAAAATTCTTAGGCGAAAAGCCGTATCGAGATGATTAAGCAACAAACGGATAAGTCGAAACTTTCGCATTATTGATATTTGGAATAGGTTGTAACTGCGAATTTCCTTATTTATTGGAATAAGTTTTGGTTTATTGTTATTGTTTGGTGTTCGGCCCCTCTCGATACAGTGATTATTAATTATTGCCGAAGGCTTTGGGATTGGGTGCGATTGGGAATTTAAGATTAGTTAGCCGAAGTCAAATTCACCCCCTGTCCTTGAAACACTGAGTCACTGAGGGCGCCCCTGACGTATAACGTATAAAATATGATGATAATCTTCCCTAATTTCATACCCTATACATTTCTGATACTTTTATTCTTCGAAACATGCTATTTTTGAGTTCTTACCCACCGTCCACCACCCTGAGACCACCTGGGTGAACCGTTGAAAGTTTTCTACAACGGTTCACCTATGTTCCGGTTGATCCTTGGAAAACATTTTAGTCTCCACGGTCCACTTTGATAACAATTGTGGTATAAAGTCATGACGATTTTAAAAGGATTCCTTGATGACTAAGGGACCCTAAAAATAGTTGACACTTTAGTTAAGTTTTTGTAAAGAAACGGATAAGCCGCTGTTCCTAAGTTTAAAGTTACGAAGAGACAGCTTGTTATTTTCGATAAAAGCTTAATAAGCCGTACTACGGCTTACAAAATAAAAATTTGCCGCCATGAGAAATCGCAGTGTTCAGGATTTGCAAGCTTCCTTGTTATTCATTATTAATGCAATAAATAATCCAGACTTTAAAATAATGTCGTTATTTTTTTACTTTTGTTCTTTACTATTTTTATGTTATCGTGGTTTTAAAAATATATTAACACAAACCTGGTATGAATAAAACCTCAGAAATATACATAATATTATTTTGATTTCTCACATCAACAAGTTGAAGTCTAGTAGCTTCCCTAAATAATGTTTTCTCTTGATGAGATCTCTTTTATTTAAACTCGTGTTTTTGAAAGTTTTAAAGCACTAATTTCAAAATCCAAAGATCATTTTCACATCTAACAGGCACGTGCTCTGTTTCCAAATTAACACTTTCGCTACATTAAATAAAACATTTGCGCCTCTGAAGAATATTTTCTTTAACCCATTAAAACCACGTCTTAAGAAATGAGCGATCTATTATTGCTAACAAAGGATAAAAAGGATTTTTAACACGCTTCAATTTACGAGCGGATCAAAGTTTGTTATTTATTAGGGTGTAAATCGATAAGACGGATTCTGAGAGGGCTTTCTTCTCTAACAAAAAAGGATATTTTGTTAAAATTTTTGGGTTTCAAAGATATACGCAATTCTAATCTGGTCATAAAAAGTTTTATTTTTGAAGCACATGTATTGACAAAAGCTTTTAAAACTGAAAAATACCTTTAGTAATTCTTTATCTACGTCTATTCTAGTTTGTTATTTATTTAGAATTTTCATCATTATACATAATAGTATTTATGCATTCATTCAATCACAGTCAGTCAACCACATAATGAATTAAGTATATTGAGGGGTTTGTTTACTTAATGCCACGTCTAAGAAACTTTTTTAATGAAAACTTCCTGTCACAACTCACCAGAATACCAGAACTCCGTAATGAACCGCACCACAAAAGAACCCCAAAACTCCAAAATTAACCGACAAACTGTAATTAAAACATAAAAGTTCGCAAGTAAAGTTAAAAATTCAACATCCCACATCAAAACTTGGCCCGTAAATTGCAGGGTCTAAAGTACCCACCTGTACGAGAACGGGTTAAAGTTTGGGAAGATTTAGCGGATAGTAGTGCCTTGTTTTGTGTATAAATGTTCGCTTTGTGCTTAGGATAACGGCTGCAGTTTGGTGAGAAAACATTGACCTTTCGTATTGGCGACTCTGTCATGGGTCACTAAGGAAACGTAATCTAACACTGCTGAGTTCTGTAAGTGTGTGTATATTTGTATAAACGCTGACACAACTGAAAGGAATACGATTGAAGCAAAAATAAGTAAGTATTTAGATAATACTTATTTTATATTTTTCTTTATAAAATGTAAAACGATTATTCTAAAGCATTCTGATAATTAAAAGAATTTATGTTTGATGCTCTTTCTCACAAACACTACAGAAAATAAGTATTATCTAAATCTTAATTTTTGCTTCAATCGTGTGGTGATTCGCTAACACCCTAACACTCCGTCTCCTAAGGCAAGTGTCGTTAAACCGACTAATAGATTTATTCATCCGTATATTAATTACCTTACTACCCAAAAGTTAATGGATTTTCCCGAGATACAAAGGGGGATGTATTTTTCATACATTTAATAGATATTTTTGCGAAGTGTCATCAAAATTCATTCTGTGGTGTTCATGAGAAAGAGCACCAAACATAAATTCTTTTAATTATTAGAATACTCATTTTACATTTTATAAAGTAAAATATAAAATGCTTTAAAGTTGGAAACATATGACACAAAATCCAGTAAATAACAGATAAAACACGCTATCTGCAATCTTCTCGCGTCAATTGCATCGAACCACACGCTAACGTTATCTACGGCGCAGAGAATAAAATTATACTGTATCGATGCGTCCCGCTTGTGCAACTTTTATTTGCTTGGAAATAAAATATTTTGCTCTCAGATTATAGAAAATGATATGGGAAATGTGAATTGCATTAAAAGTTATTACAACACAATAAAGTTTGAAACATTCAAACATGTATGACTGCTATCTATATACCGAGTTTTTTTACGTTAGGCGTTTCCGAGTGCGAGTCTTCATTGTAAAATGGCACAAAATGATCTAATCAAATTAATTAATCAATCTCTTTTTATTAGCCTGAGTTTGCGTAGTAATTTTATGGTCTGTGGCCTGAATTGGACTATTTCCAGCAGTCTACATCTAAGGCAGTTTGTCACCAGTCTTCCTTCGACTTCCCTTATTAATCTAAGATTAACAGAATAAAACTATACTCACGTGATTCAATTTCCGAATAAAGTTGAATAACATTGAAATAAAACTAATTTAATTTTAAATTATTTGAAAATACTCGAATTATTAACACAAGACCTGTTGGGTCAGGCAGCAAACAGTTACTTTAAATATAACAATCAACTTTATTTAACAAAACACACACATGACAATTCCTTACGCAAGAATCAAAAACCTGCAGTCGTGTAGTATATTTAAGATCAATCAAAACTGGCCTCCACAGCCAATCAGAAACATAAACCAAAGAGAACTCTCCCCCCTCCCCTCCAGCCCGAACGATTGAACCCACCAATCGCTATTAATCTTAAGTGCAACGTCATAAGAGCCATGAGAACCCGAGTTACGATCCCCTATAACCTCACTTTATGGAATACTCCGGGATACTAGCTCCAGATCTAACTTCACACGTGCTTCTCCAATTTTATGTTTCGCTTCCGAGAAGTCAATCCATTACATTTTTATAGCAATACGGGCTGTTTCTATAGTTTATAGCAAGTTTTCATGTGGTATTGTTTACGGGATTGTGATTTTTATTTTATTTCGTTACATAAAATATGGTTTTGATTGTACCCCAATTCAGATGATTCTGATCATACTTTCTAGACTCGTTTTAATGCTACATTATTTAAAAACATGTGTTTCTACGATCTGCATTGTTCGAACCCGCAATAATCTTCATCGCCGGCGAACCTTTGCACGTCGCGTAATGATCCTCGTTTGGGAAGCAATTGCCTAATTATTGGGACATAATATGGATAGTTTGATGATGATGACTCCACGTAACAAAGTCCCGCAGCCACAACCAATTCTAACAATACCCGTAATGCCGTAATCAAAGTTAATAAAACATGAACTGTCAGGTCTAACTGGCTCTGACCTTAATCAAAGTTCAAAGGCTCTGAGCTTGGGGAAATCAAGTTATCTGATATCTGAACCAGGTGAGTCGCCGACAGAGTAATTACCTCAGTTATGGAACAGTTCGTTTAGTAGGTACACTAACAGTACTCACAAGATTATACACAACTCACAAGGTTGTTATACACTCCGCGCTATGCGCAATTTATGTAACTTCATCATTTAAAAAATAAATATTTCTGGATAATTCACACGGCAACATTTCTCCGTGGTAAGCTCGAAGTTTGTGTTACAAGAGCTAGATTTCTGATATACTTAATATAATACACATACATCGATAATTAATTTATAATACATAATTATATAACACCCAGAATATCCGGAACAAATATTTGCAGATCGCACAAATGGTTGTAGCGAGGCGCGAATCGAACACGCAGTTATAGTTATAATTTTATTTGCCCGTAAAAATTATTATGTGTTGATAATATTAATCGCATTAAAATATGCTACACACCATCAAACAAAGACAAGCATCAAACAAGTCCAAGATATTGAGCACAAAGAATGTATCTATTAAAAAACGTTCAGTTCGTCTGAAGTGGTCGACGAAGGAATTCTACGGTCAGTCGGTATTTTGCGCTTCATTTAACAGAATCGATTGTGTCCGCCTGAGACCCAACGCTTGTGAACTTAGTGCTTCGTTCAGTAAATAAAGCGGAACTAGGCTAACTGTGAATCTATATCTCGCTAGAAAAGTATTCTAAAAAAGCCCAAACTACTCGTCGGTTCATTTTATAACAACGGGAATTGCTCACGTAAGTTACAAAGGAGTTAAAACACTCTCGACGTTTCGACCACATCAAGTCTTCAAGCAGACGAGCAGTCGTCAAGTACTTATCTCCTCTATCTCTTATCTCCACTAAAAAGTTAATTATGCGTTATAAAATAAGGAATTACAAAAATAATCTTAGGATTGATTGATGAATAAATTAAATTAAGTAATACCATCTCATTTTGCTCTAAAAGTATCTCTTCTTATTTAGTAGTTACTACTAGGGTTGTTGAATGTGCAAAATAAATATATTTCATTTTACTTCTCCTCCTTTGTTCTTCTACAAAATACCTGCATACCAGCCTCCATTCACAGCGGATGAAATAATAACCCCTAAGTTGAACTAAGATCAAAGTTTGTGTACGGGAATAGTTCAGAGTATTACGACTTAAGTTACACCGTTTCATTGAAAAGTTTTCAATAGGTACCAACAGTATGGAGTAAAAAGTTTTGATTAGTGTGACTGAGTGGGGCACTCAGAATCCCTACAAAGTAAAGTCTACTCTACTTGCCCCTGTCGTTCGTATTTACAGCCTATGCTGTAGGACGTGTACCCTAGTCATATTCCTAGTATACTTTCCTTTTATTTAAGCGTCATCTTTTAAAGTAATAAAATATTTCTTATATTATTGTATCCTTGCTTATTTCCATAAAACTATGACATACCTGAAACAAAAACAAATATATAATTTATCAAGAGAACTTCAGTGTAAGTTTGAGTTAACTTTGTTGTTGGAAGCTGATGATGAAAGTGAATTTAGAGGCAGTTTGAAGTCGTTTTTATGTTGAATGTTTGGTAAACCTAATAAACGAACGGCACTTTTTATCCCGGTTAAATATAGTATAACAATAGCAAATAGCAAAAAACAAATTAAAATCTCTTCTCTTTTTCTCTCTCTTTTCTAAATTTAATAGTTATTTGTAAGACGAATAAACTTAAAATTACCGGAATATATCCCCAGCTTACCACGGCCCATTCCTATAAGTTTACCGATAAAGCGATTACTCCACTAAAGCGACAGGCATCAAGCTATTCCGTTTAACTATCGCACAAAATAGCTCTTAACGACTCATCTGACCTGACCCTCATAACTTGTCACATAACACAATAACTGTGCAGTAAAGAGGTGGGTTTGCTGCTAGTGTACGCGTTTAAGCGATTTGAAATAAATTAGCATGTCATAAAAGTAATTAGCTCGGTAAATCTAAATGCTTTATACATTGTAGATTATTTTGTAATTTATTTCCATAACATTGTAAAGATAACTTGGAAAAGTCGTTTTTTCGAGTTCACGGTAAATGCTTGAGATTAAAAATAAGAAGAAAGAAAGAAAAAAATTTAAAATAGAGAAAAAAATATTAGAAAAAAATATAAAATCAATAGATATCAGAATCTCGGATCATCTTACTATAAAACAATTTTTTTTGAGATAATATATGCATTTCTCTGGTATAAGTTTGACCACACCCAATCGCTCGCATAACCACCATACCTTAAAATATCACCACATAACGCGCAATAGTTTGTCCATTTCAGACACGTGCGCTAACTGCCTTCCGATTGGAACGAACCGGGCAAAAAATACTAGACATTATTTCATATCTTCAACAGTTATGAGCTCCTGTTACTTGGGATTTGGATATAGAGTTAAAGGCTATAATATCATCTTTGCGTTATCAGGTAGGTAGGAAAGTCAGATTCTGTATTCTTTGTTCTTACTTTAAGAATCCGATGAATTATAATTTATTATAAAGACAATATTCCTGGACAAATCGCACTATTAGCCAATATGGTAAACTCAAAGCACGTGTTTCGGGTACTAAATATCTGATTCTAAATTACATTTACCTTTACGTTCTTACCAGAAGACGGTATATCATCGTCATCCTGTGTTTAACGTTCAACTTCCTAATTTTACCGTAGGTGTGGTGATTCTACCAAAAATTCAGCAAGTTTTTGGTTCTATTGGACTTTTATAAGTGTGGATGGGTGGGCGATACTTTTGTCGCAAAAACTACCGAATTTCTTGAAACCTTACAATGATATAGTAGCTTATCAGAATAACATTAAAGCTACTTTTTGCCGCGGGATAATCCATTATAACGTTGGTAATCCGTGAGCGAAAAATAACACTTGAAAAATCATTAGTTTATTACATTCACTGCTAAAAAAGGCGTCCTCATAAGTTTGATTTATATTAAAATTTTATAATTTATTAATAATAATGTATTAAGGATCAGTGTAGGTGGTAATACTATTCTAATTTATTAAAAGATATATTTTCATATAATTGGTAATTTTATAGAAACTCTAAATGGAAACTGGTTGAAAACTAGAAAAGCTTGGTTGTTCGTAATTGAGAATTGCATAGTGTGACAGACTTTTAAAACAACTTAATTTCGAAGCTAAGACTCAATGTCTCCTGCAATTTACATATTAATGCATTTAAATTGTCCGGCAAGGCATGTACGGAATGTTTTATGCAACAAAGAACCATGTTTCTGAAGAGTTTTAACAAAGAGTTCTGAATCAAATTAGCAATTATTCTGGGTTTTATGAAAGAATCGCTTCAATAATTTACGTTATGCATATTGCATTATGTTTTAAGTCGAAATTATAAAAGTATCGATAATAATGGTTATTTATCCATAAATAGATATAATGTACAATGCAGATATTTTCATATATACAGGGCGTCCCAAAGTTATGGGCCATGAAGGGGAAGTACCTTATATCGTAGATAGTGAATTTTGCTCAAAGAAGACTTCATTTTATTTTTAAAAGTAAGTAATTCTGCATTAATAGATTTTCTAAAAATTACTTGCTTTGTCTGGGAATCGAACCGACTTACATGTGGAAAAAAAATTACTCGTTTAATTACGCCCTGTATATATAGCTTCACAATAATTATGTTGAAATATAAAAAAAAACAATAAATCTACGCATTCCACTATGACACACCGTATGAAATAGGGATTTTAATAATATAACACGGAGACATCTATTTACAAACAAAATACACATCCCTATCAGTATGGCCATCACGTAGGCAGGAATAACCTTTGCTCCGTTAGGAAAATGTTCTTCTTGCCCCCAAAGGGAATTCGATAGGACAGAACGGTACAGAATAGGTAAGAGTGAATATGGCGAATGCCAAGTGGTGCCAGAGTAAGAGTAGTACTACAAGTTTTTTTACCGTTTCGTATGAGCTCTCATTCGCACCACAGCCTATTTAACGGACAAATAGCGCTAAAATATTTATTATATTTATACGCTTTTATGTCCGTTAAAATTTGACTTATTTTTTCGTCAACGATATCTAATTTTCAAGAACGTCCCTACAATTCATACAAAACTGTTAGTAAATGAAAAAGCATAGGGAATGAAGACAAAACCCACCGTAAAGCAATCCGTGCAGCGATCCAATTTGATACGAAACATGCGCATTCTTCAACAAACCACTTTCCGCAGTAGTTGCATTGCTCAAAGCATTCTTAGAATTAAACTGCAGCAACCACAATGCCCTATCTGGATACTTATCATAATTGTGCCGCGATAAACAAAACAAAGTCGCTGGCAGTGTGCAAAGAACAACGGGAGGACATTTTTCACTCCTAGTTTCCAGTTTGAAAGCATAGGGATGCTTCTTCTGTTGCGGCGCAAGTTATGAGCGAATGAGGTTTTTGAAACACTAACACCCATATTCTTAGTCGTTTCCTCCAGACTCGACTCAACCTCACTTGAGCAAATTCGTATTCAAAAACGTCCTCCCACATGATTTTTGACTTTGGATTCAAATATCCAACTAATACTTTTTTATGTCATCAAAAAGTAATCGGGTGCCTCCACCACGCGAGAGTCAGATATTTAGACAACACGGCTTTCAAGGTTGTTGTTGTTTTATTATCTTGATAAACTGTAAAAGAATCCCTCATGTGCTAACTTGGACCGCATACCCCGGTAACAAATAACACGTCTGGGTGTCTGCGCGACGTTTCCAATTTAGATGCTTTGTGTATGTTGCGTCAGGCTACTTTCTTCGTTTTTACGCCATCTGTTGACGACGGTACTCAACTATCTTTATTATACAAAAGGATTTATAGCTGACTTCTGTTTCTATGAAAGCATAAGCGCCGTGGTATATACATACATTTCGAGATTTATAGATAATTTTGATGATTTATATGAATGCTATTCCAAGGAGTACCAGGTTTGTATTTTGTAGTGCCATCTGTGGCCCATTGTAGTGAAACTTATTGCTTTTGAATTAAATTGAGATATTATTTAGCGTGAACAAATTCAATGGATATCATAGAGTGAGGCGCGTTGAGGCGATTCGTAGCGTATAAAATGCTATTGGACAAAATGGGTCGTCGATTTTCAATTTGGATTAATAAAGAATGTTTATTTAAAATAGTTTACTACTATTGTCCTATTTTTTAAACGTAAATAAATAACGATAAAGAGATATTACGATACGAAAATTAAAGTAAAGTTCTAATGTTAAATATTTTATTTCAAGATTATTTCAACCTAAACCAACCACAGTTAAACAAATTAACATCCAGATAGAGATATAAGTTTTATTATATTTTTATATTTTTTACAGCTCGCAAACATTGAACGCAATATCTTGAACTTATTGTTACATATATTTCCTTATGCAATCCCACAGCTGGGCCCAAATAAAAATTCCTTACACGTTTCCCATCTAGTCACCAATACGTTGTGAAAATAAAATAGAAAGGAATCAAAATCAGCAAACAGCGTGCTTGCAGCGCCCTCTACGCTCGCCTCACTAGACACAAGAGTTTACGCCTTGCGCACTGTCGCGCGCTAAAGTTACTTGACATTTTTTACCTTAGACTACCTACTTTGTCCCACTTTTGGGTAAAGTCTCCAAATCCTCTCGTTTATCCCTGTTAGGAAAGTCTTGTCAGGCACTTTTGTGGCCGAACTCTTTCGCGACTTTAACTGGCGGCGGTGTAGATACTAAATACGGAACACTATAAAGCAGGTACAAAGTTTAAAGGTAAAAAAGAAATATAGACATCACATCTTTAATAATAAATTTCTATTCATTAGTACGTATCTACCACCGTTTTATTTATTTTGACATTTGTAATTATAGACCAACTTTATTTTTGTAAACCCAAACAAAATTTAAATTTATTGAAATAAACTCGAGGGCATGTCTGTTTTACGAACATAAGATTAGCTTTTACTTGAATTTCTTAGCACCTCTAATCACGGATATTTATTTACCACAGCTTTGGAAATAAATTAAAACATTTACCTGGGGGAAATTCTTAGCATTTCTAAGAATACTTGAGCAGGCAACAGTACTTGCTATAAAATACTCTCATTCGTATTCGCTCGCTCGCGCCCGTCAGCTACACACATTCGATTCAACGTGCTACTCGATAGTCCGCGACTGTACCGCTATATTCCAGCAAATTGAAATGTCAGCCGATGGTTCAATGTTTGAATTTACTATTCTTTGAGTTATGTGGCCGGTAATTAGAATTATAATAGAAAAAACGTAAATGCTATGCTAAGCTTTTTAACAGGATTATTCCACACATATTCATATTTTTACGTATCAAATACATAAATCAAGTCTTTATTCGTCCCTAATACAAACCAACTTCACTGAATACTACTACTGAAACTTGAAAAGAGAACACAAACTCTGAATACACTCTATGGTCAAACCAATTATGATAAAACAAATGTATTTTAATCAAAATGGCGTCGCCAGCGTTCCGAGTAGAAAATTGAATTTTGTGAGTCAGTCTCTGGGGTCCTACCTAGGTTGGCGTGAAAACACTCGTATATATTTTGGAATACATTTTAACAAGAATATCACGGATAAGCTTGATACTTGTCCAGAAAAAGAAGAAATATATAGAGAGAATGTCGAAACAAAGAATGGGCCAGGTCATTCTGAAATGCAAAGCTTAGTACAGTTTATAGAACGCCGCATTTGCCCAACTTGTACCTTAGGTATCTTTAGGCCGGCATCACACGGAATCAGTTTATTCATAGAATGTTTTAGCGATATTTAAAGATTTGACATTTTATTCATAGTTAGGACAAACAAATTAAATTGTATTAATTTAATTGTAAATTTTTTTTCATTCATTTGGTATGTTCATAGGATAAAAGGTAAATCGATAATTTTTTGGATTACGATCGTTCGCCGGTCCGCAGTGCACCGTGTCCTTGCAGTGTTGGTACATATAGAAAAAATGGAAAATAGCGCATTATGCAAAAATGTCATTTCAATAAATAATGTACCTATTAGTTAGTGATGTAAACCTTTAAATAATTGTAATTAGTTGGAACAGAGAATTGAAATGTAAACCGAAGCCACAATAGTCGATTCTTGCTGCATTATGCCAATCCCAGGTTAACCTCATAATATCGGATGTTAAGCTTCATTTGTCCGTAACATGTGATTTAGTGCAGAGATTTAGTATTAAACAAATCTAATATATAACAAATGCTAAATATATTTTTAAACAACGGTTTATTAATATATCTAACTAGCGGTACCCGCGACTCTGTCCGCGCTAAATTATGTTTGTATCGGGGTCACGGCCTTATCATAATTTGAGTAAGATTTAAAGCCTATCCCGTGTCCCATAATACCTACCTCTAAATGTTTATCTGCTAAATTTCATCAAATCGGATCATTCGTTAAAAAGTTATGGCGGAACATACATATATTTACAGAAACCAACCCTTACAGATTCATTATTAATATAGATGTTATGATAATTACTTTAAATATTTAATATAACACAATTTATCGCGGAATTGATTCTAAATAATTTTGTGCCCTTAAATACTTAATTAAATGGTTTCTACTTTTGTAATTTTAAATTAGGAATAATAACACAATTATATTTCAGATACAGAAACAACAAATTCTAAATTTATTCACGACAATGAGTGACCTCAATTTTAAAATAAAAGTACTCTAACCTCTTTAACGTTTTCAGTATGGATTTGACCCAATTTCTATAAATATACGTAAAGTAGGTTTAGGTATATTGTGACAATAAATACCTACATGATATTATTTGCGTCCTTATGTTTAAAAATATAATCAACATCATCATTAATTCTTGAGTTACAAAATTACAACGAAAAGAGGCATTTTTTTTTTTATAAGTAGTCTTGTCTAGCCAGTTACGTGATTCTTTAAAGTGGACCAGCTATCAACACTAAACTTTGTTAAATAAGAAATGACCCAGCTATTTCCACTGTACTACACCAATGCTAGATTCAATCAAAGACGGCGAAAATTAGGGCCGACCCAATTTAATTAAACTATACAATAGCGTAATTCAGTAACGAACGGTTTCGCATAACCGCTATACGTTCAGAAATTAACTAATCAGAATAAATGGATGCGGTCGAAAGGGTAGGATTTGCATCGGTATCCGAATATCCGTATTTACTGTCCGGTTATAGATGGTTTACCGGTGAAATGTGACCTATTTTGTTGTTAAACTTTTTGTCAAATTTTATATCAAACATTCTGTTGGTACCGGAATTTTAAAAACTCATATATTTTTCAGTAAAATTTCCTATTGAAAATCAATTAAAATTTCAGCGTACAGCTCACTGGGCTGAATTTGTTCGGTTTTTTATCGGGAAACTTTATTTACAATTTACCCGCCATTTCCATGAATACCCATCCGATCCATTTCACAATAAAATTTGAGGAAAAGCCCAAATTTTTTAGGAAAATTAATGCCTTTCCTTCTAGCAATAAGGGTGAAATTGGCGTATAATCAGGAATCGTCACCATCTGGAAAACGGTTCGAAACGTACAGAAAATTGTATGTTAACGGTTCGTTAGTTAAGAATATTGGTTCATTGTTGGCCGAGCGAGACTTATTACTTTCCAAATCACTCTGTTTCGAAAAATTTCAACAGTTTTTTATTGAAATTGAATGTTCTAATAATCCATTATTTATTTAAAGAAATCGTTTAATATTAGATGGAATTTATTTTAACAAATAAATTAATGTTCTGAAAGAAAAGAAGAATTTTTTCGATTCACTTTTAGATGTAAAGCTAAAAATCCGAAAGCTGGCACGAAGGTTTAGAGATATATTTGATCTGAATGTAGCAAGCCTTCACACGACCCCTGCCTTTACACCCTTCTTATATTTATTTAACATTCTTGGCGTGCCATAAAAAGCTAATGGGGTGTCATAACTACTGAGCTAATGAATCACTGTGGTCGGCAGTAATGGCCACTAAATAACAGGCTGTTAATAACTCAATGTTGGCATAGGTGGGGAAATTACTTGGAAGACCTTATAGGTACAGTCTCGGAATGAAAAGGTTCGTCAATTTTCAAATTGATTTGTTCAACGTATCGCGAGCACGTATTACCTTTTGAAACTATGTTACGGAATAGACTCGGGTTAAAGAAAATAATGTTTAACATTTCGTTAATAAAGTTCAAAATTATTCAGATCAAAGTTGTTTGACATTGTAACTTGTCAATAAGATTAGTATGTTTTATAAACTAAAACCTTCTTGTTGGTTCAACCTGCCTTTTCTTACGAATATACGGTATAGAAAAAACAAGCAAAACCTTATTCGATAACAAACGTCATATTTATTTTAATGTTAGCAGCACTGTTTCTTGCACTGACGTATGTTGGCATAATTGATTCTTGCCGTACTAATGCAAGCGATAACCGCCTCTAAGGTGACGAACCTTTTCATTCCGCGACTGTACTTAGATTAAATATTTGAGAGGGATACAAATGGGGAAAAAAACATATTGGACAATAAACACAGCCACATCTAGCCCCGTGGTAAGTTCGAAGCTTGTGTTCGCTTTAAAAAACACGTGCTCTAGCGGTGAAGGCAAACATCATGAGGAACCGGCATGTTCTGAGTACTTTAAAAAGTTTGTAGGACAGTGTCATTTAAAGAAGGTCCTAAGAGATGATCGCAGTAAGTTGGTGCAACGATGATAGAGTAAGTAAGAACGGCTAAAATAGCCATGAATCCTAAAAATTAGTTAACAAAAATATGTATAAACATGTTTCAGTTCAGGTAAGTTAGAAATAATGTGATTCCGGCGAGGTTCCAACAAAATAGAGTTCTAAAAGTACTTCTTTTAGTTTCTATGTCAAAGGATCTCGCTAATAGGAATAATTCCTTAGATACGGGACGCCAAGTACAGGTTGGGGTGTGGTTATACCTACAGCGATTTGCGACTTAAAAAAACCCTTAAGACTTCAAACAAGATATTCCGGTTTTATGTGATTTAATGGTATATATAGCTCAACCAAAAATTAGCTTAGCTAAAATAAAATTAGAAAATTGGAGCGAACCCCGTTAATTATCTTTTCACGAAATGCTTGTCACGATATAATTGCATGATAATGAAATCAAATCTAGGCTAATAAATCAAAGGAAAGCAAAGGTTAGTTACATCTCAAGCTATGCGCGCTCCAAAGGACACTAAGCTTTACCATCAACAGGGTCGTTTCTAATCGCTGGTTCACCACCACCCTGACCACGCGTTACGGGCGCCCGGACATTCACGCTCGGGCGGCCAGCAGATAAGGCACAAACTTGTTATGTTAATGCGCTTTTTCAAAGGATAAGTTGGCCAGCTTTAATACTCTTGGAACTACTTCCAAGTGGGTTTTTTCCACATTTATAACGTTAATGTGGTTTTATGCCTTTCTGTTGTGTAAATAAAGTCCAATTTACTGTATCAGTGCTTTCTTAAGAAATTACGGTTAAAGTTAACAGTGCGAAGGAATTATTTTTACGGGGACTGAGAATGAAGAGGCTATCATCCTAGTTGTCTAGGATGCCTCGCTATCATTATGATAAATAGTAAACGATGCATTTTATTAAACTTAATAAGTAAGCGCTTGATGCGTACTTACATGTATTATTCATTCAACCTTAATAAATAAGCATATATATGACAAACTTGATCGTCATTCTTCCTCAATCTTAATATTTACAGGCATATTATTAACAAGTTAATTTCCATATCATATTTGCTTGTCTAAATAACACAACATCGTAAAAACATACTTCAAAGCATGTAAACGGTAAATCAGTATATTATTTCTCCGAATGCGATGTTTTATACATAGTTTTGTATCGAAGGTCCTCGTTAAAATAATACAACATTTTTTTCTGAACGCAATAGTATAATCAAAAGAAAATATCGGAGGGTTACATTTTCTCGGGATCAAACGTGTAAGTCGTATTTCTGGAGTTTCTTAGGAATTATTTTTGTGCTTCAAGAATAGTTTCGAGGTTTACTTGATTCTTAAAATACTTATATATTTTACTTATACTTATGTTTTTCTTATGTTAATCTCTGTACCAAAACTTACTGGATACTTAGACGGAACCAAGGCTAAACTGTAGTAGGAATAGCCCTATAGACAAAACATCTACGTGTCAGGATGAAGAACATTATGAATCAGTATTATAAATGCATACATAGATATGATGATATTTACAGATCAAATAACGAAATTACGTAACTGCCCTCCCTTTTTCTAGAAGGCGGTTAAATTGTCTACGCAAAGCTAATCCTATCCCATCTAAGATTAATCTTCTTCTAAGTAATGAAGTCAAAACTTAAGGAGACACCCTTTAAGGGTTGTTTACCCAGAAGATTAAGCGTATACATTAAGCAAACTGTGTTAACAAGTACCTATAGCGTTTTAAAATATTTTCTTCAAGAAGGTTAGTAGGCTTATTATGCAATTTTTAGAATGTGATTTTTGGGAGACCTCGTAGATAAACATCATGAAAATGATGAGTTAAATAATAAAAGCATTAAGACAGAATTTAACGTTCAATTGAAATCAAGGGCTAAATTAAAACAAATAGAATATATCGATTGACAGAAATGAGGATCTATTGTAGACCCATACAAGGTACGAATTAGCCTTCGATCTATCCGATCCTATCGAAGATCTAAGATAGTTCCTGAACATAATAACAACACTCATTATAACGACATTATAATATTCCGAAACACCGGCTTAGAGCTCATAACGGGGCTAGTTGTTGCTTTGTGAATTGTCGTGCAATATTTATTTATTATAAAATGGATAAAGCTTACCCTAGACTAAATCCAAAATGAAACCTTAATAATGTTTCGTCGGGCCCCTTATAATCTGTTTAACAAAGCAACATAACTTGCGACTACAAAGTAGGATTCATCACCGCAGTAGAGCACCTCGCTCGTTCATCCATTGTCTTTGCTCATTAGAATGTCAGTGGTTCTACAATTTAATTCGTTCCCTCCTCAACCATAAACCTCTTAAACGTTATTGGTAAATACGTTAAGCTAAATTAAGATGCTATAATGTTGATGTATAAAGTCTGCATTGCCTGTATCTACTATACATTTACATTATCAATACCTGGTAGAATTCTTCAACTAGCTAACACTTTTATTACTTAATAAACATGTGCCTATTTTTTTATATAATTTAAGTGGCAAAAATACGTTAATCACGAGAAAGGACTATTTGACACATTTCGTCTAAGCGTCGACAGATGATAGGAATGTTGGCTCCTAATGTGATGATCAAATTAGCATTGCCATTCAATAAAAGTTACCATTGGATTGCAGAAAGTTATTATAATAATAATAATAATATTGAGGGAATAATAAATGTGAGTCCGTAGATATACTGCTACAAATCATTCAGCAAAAATTTATTAATAGTTCTGTTTATCACTCTTCATGTGTCCGCTTAACATTTTCCATTTAAATCGCTACCAAATTTAGTTAAGTGGTTATCAATGAAAGTTAAAACGAGCGTTGTCTCAGTCTTATTCACGCCTAACCGCCACCCAAACTTCGTAATCTAAAACTACTCGAACGCATTAATCCAACATTTTGTCTCAAAGAGAATTCCTCCCGTTTAATTTGCGAAGGAACGTGCCGAAACACTGAGTTTATGTGCTATAACGTTACTTGGTTATTTGCGAGTATCACACCCCGTGTGCTTTGGTACAATATATGGACGAAGCGAGGTAAATAACTTTGAAAAATGCCAGACTTCCTTAGGGTTTTATAAAACTGCTGAGCTGTTACGCAGTCAAGCGTTAAAGCTCAATAAAATGTATTATAATACACTCAAAATTAAGGATTAGGTACTTAACTAGTTTCTTCCGTTACAAACTATTCGTATTTATCTTGGTTTTTTTTTGCTTCTGGCTCCTCTCATTAATTTTATTGAAGTAACATAAAACTACTCTAGTTTAATTTATGATTTAGAAAGTGTCACTCTCATAAATAGTAATTTAAATAGGCGTAAATTAGCTTGATATAGTTACTTATTGTATGTAGTGTGTTATTCTGTGCTTTGTATGAAATTATTAGGTATAGTTTTTATATTAGCCACGGAGCAGTTTCATCTCCGTGATATTAGCACTTTCATAGTTAGTTTATAGAACTCATTATACCTTATTTAGATTTGCTATCAATCAATCGTGCTAGCCCTGTAGATTCTCCGTAAATCTTTTAACATGCACCACACACGCATTAGCCGTTTCAATGACTGAGCGATCCGTTACGTCACGTGTCCGAGTCGTTTCCGGGACGGGCTGTTCCGAATAAAGTGTGTTATTGAATTAACCCTGGGAATGCGGTCGTTATATTTTAAACTAAAAGCAAGATATATGTAATATATAGTATATGTATATATATAAAATAGTATATGTAATACTGAAGCATGGTAAGCTTTGTTTTAATCTAATTCGAGTACCTCTGTGGTGCAGCGGGCGTTTGTTTTTTCTGGGAATAGTGGTGCCCAGTACTGAGAAGTATGTATGGATTGTTAAGATAACAGAAACCCGATCAAAACAGGCTGGTCCTTATCATATCCTTATCCTTTTTAGGTAAACCATTAAAACAGGTTTTAAGTGATTATTTTGCCTTTAAGGTTCAGTTTACAATTCCCGTACTGATTTATCTACTAAACATTTCTAATTTTAGCGTCTATGGAAGTTCGAGGGAATGCTCAAACGGTATTACAAAGTTAGGTATGACCCCCGCAATTGAAAATGAATTCTGTAAATGGCGGCGGTATGTATGGTACGATTTGCAAAACAAGGATAAAAGTATAGACAGCGATAGAGAGTGAGCGAGAACGCATGCGAGCGGACGCCATTTACAGAACTCATTTCTAATTGCGGGGGTAATACGATAGGGATTTCAACATCGATTAATAAAGCCGGAAGATGGACAAAAGGTAAAACAAAATGGTAACCTCTCACGATAGTTGAATATAACTAAGTGTTTTCTTACAAAACAGTTCATATTTAAAGTTGATAAGGTATCAAGTTCAAATATTGTTAAAAACCATGATAGTTTTTAAAGTTATGAAACAGTTCATTCATCCTAAATTACAAACGATAATGTATTACAACATTATTTTACATATTTCGATGTATTTCGATTACAACATAATTATTTCGTCAAAATCTATTTGAGTATTCAATAATACTTTGATTGCTAATGGATTACTAATGACGTAGAAATATTTATTTCGACACAAAGACTAATAAAAAACAAAAAAAAAACAAGAAATAATTTTAGGCCTAAAATAAATAAATAAATATTGCTGGACAATTGATACAGCAACATCTAGATAAAAGAAAAACACAACACAAGGTAGGTACCTAAGTTCCATTTAGCTGTATTTAGCCCATCATTTGTGTAAACCTACTTGAAGCAAACAAACAAACAAATATAGTATGTCCCAACAACTCTCCTCGATCGAACCTTTCATAGGTTTTGTGAGATAATATATTTTATCACCACCAGGCAAGAGGGATTGATAAAATACAATGCAATAAAATTAATCTCCTCCGATCAATACTTCTGACTGTTTTGTACGACTAAACTCCGTCTAAAATATTAATGCCCAACTCTACAACCGATCAGTTTAACCACCAGTCCAGCTGGTTTTAAACTTTGTTGTGCTGCAACACAGATATTTTAACTTTATGAAAACATGCTCAAAATTATTAAGGCCAAGCCTGTCCCGCGACTGTTTGTGGCCTGTTTCACTGAGCACAGTTGGATTACAATATCCTTTATGTCGAGGTGATAAGGTTCTTAATTAGTAGCTTATTGGTTGTTGGTTTGACCCTAAAGTAACATAATTTATTTATACCAATTATAATTATATATATTGTGAAAGATTTAAATATTTATACTAATATTTGTAAAATTGTAAGATTCGTAAAGCCTGAGAGTTTTATACAACTACAACCTGCACTTGTTCCGAACTAGTTACGATGCGAGTTGTTTATTCGCCAGAAAGAAGGATGTTAAATAAGTATAAATAGATATAGTATACAGTGTTACAGTGCTTGTTAAATGTGCACGTTAACCCTGTATACAAACACTAAAGTCCAAGAGTTCTCACGCGAAAAAGACTAAGTGACTCAGACAGAAGGAACTTGTTCATATTCTGCCGTGAAAGTTTAGGAGCCTCAGCGAATATACGAGGGGGTCCGCGCGTAAATTTTTGGTCCCTGGTGTAAAGTACCGACCACAATACGGCTCCGTACTTCCTGAAGGTCGGCTTCGATACAGAATGGCCAAAAATATTAGATAATGTAAGTGGGAATACATATTTTATATTAGGTGCGAGGAAAAGAATTGTAATATGTTTACGCGATCAGGTGATTATTGTTTATTCAAAGTAATTACGACCTCTGTGGCGCAGCGGGCGAAGGTCTGCCTGAACAAAAAAATATTTTCACAGAAAAAGCTAATCAACAAAGAAATTGGCGTACAACAGTTAATTGGAATCCAAAAATCAATGTTTTCACGACACGATAATTACGAATATCTTGACCGAAGTTTTACCTTGTACTTTGTCCTATTTTACAAACCAGGTCATCAATATTATATAAATAATAAGAATCGAACCGAACACTGTAATGGAAATCCTGACGAAGGCTGACTTCAGATATTTTGAAATGAAAGAGATATTTAAATTCATATTGGGATAAACGGGAATTCCACGAACCATTTTTACACGTTGGGTTCGTTTACTCCCACTTGTCCTGTTGAGTAGTCCTGTTGACAGGACAACTGAGAAAAAAATTCCCAGTAGTTCTGTGACGTTTAGGACTATGCTTTACACCTGACTTTTATTCCCACGTGTTTTGTTCAGTAATTCTGTTGGTAATTTTTACGAATTAGTTTTGTCTAATTAAAAAACTTTACCTACCTATGTAAATGTACATAAGTAGGTAAAGTTTTTTAAATTCCATTATATACCATTGAATCCATTTATTCTTTGTGGAAAGTCGTGTACAGAGGATCATAAATAAGCTTTTGTTATAAACAATCTACTTTTTCTATGGTAGGTACAAAGATTATTTTATTTTACAATGTTAGGAAAACTAACAGCTATGCTTATATATAATCAAATTAAGTTTAACATAACATGTCTAAGAACATTTATGATGCTTAGGGCTAATTATAAGTTTCCAAGTTTGTAGTTTATGTTACATATAGGTACTTGAATTTAATATAACATCATGTTACAATAATTATAAAAGGAACAAAAAACGTATTAACATAAAACAATCATAATTACTGTAATAAAATACTTTTGTTCGGATGCAAGCGCACCGAAATTGGCGGAATGCGCGGGTTGCGGGGACTGGAACAAAGGCGTTGTGATTGGCTTTTTCAAGCTATTTCACTAATAATAGTGTTAGGAAAGTTGAAAACCAAAAAATTAATTTGTCGATAATTAATTTAATTAATTGGTTTGAAAGAAAGAAAGAAAGAAAAAAAATTAATTTATTTATTATCTACAATCTAACTTAAATTTAATCAAACTTAAAGTAACTTAAAAATAATACCATTACAATAGATTTAAAATAAAAATTAGGAGAGAATTTCGTAAGTATTCAAATGCAAATAGGATCATGTAGTTGTGTATTTATTTTTGGAATACTTACACAAATCTGTAGAACATAAAAATTAAACAATACCTAATATTAAAAAAATAAAAAGAGTTTTGTTGTGTTTGTCACTAAAACTCTTTTGTGATTCAAATAATGCATGCAATTATCACTTGACAACTGATTGAAATAGTTTGAATCATAAAAAATGTTGTTGTGACAAACATACAATTCTCACTTTTTCTATATTAATTATTACTCACAGGACAAGTGAGAATTATATTGTCATTTGTCCTGTTGACCGAACTACTGGGAATTTTTTTCTCAGTTGTCCTGTCAACAGGACTACTCAACAGGACAAGTGGGAGTAAACGGTTGGGTTTGGTCAACGGTTTATCCCAAAACTCTCTCGTTTTGGGATTAACCTCTTCAGGACAAACACTGCAAAGATACGGATTACGACAGCTTTCAAAATAAATACTAAAAACACGAGAAAATAAATTCTATTAAAATTAAATTAAATTACAAAGTAGGTATAGTTAATGAGAAGGTACAGAGTATAGTCATTTTAAATAAACAAATTACGTGTTTGAATACATAACTTCAAATTGTCTAGAGATAAAATAATACATTACAATTCAAGATAAATCAAGTCAGATAACGGGATCTCTAACTGTACCTATGTACCGTCAAATAAGATAATTAGCCGTCTTCCCGTGTCCTCATTAATATTACATCAATGACTGACTATTAACTGACAGCTTTATGTTTGTGTTTAGTCGAAATTGAGCTTTAGTCAATAAGGCTCATTTAAAATTTATGGGGTTGATAATGGAATTATGTAATTATGATGGAACGTTGCGGTATTGACGAAGATTTAACTAATTTGCCTTCAATGTGCCTTGATTTTGAATTTATATTCAGGTAATTTTATGCAGAGAAATGCCGATAAGTAGATATAAATAAGACTATAATTTATTTTACTTATTATATAATAAATCGTACATGATCACTTAAAAATGAAGTAGGTACATCATATAATAAAATATCTATCTAGGTATGTTATGTATATTATATTAATATCAGAAATCTAGCACCCGTAAGCCAAGCTAGCTTACCACGCCGCTAAATGTTACTGTGAATTGTCCAGTATTTTTTTTTATTGTGTCTTAAAATAAACTACAAAGCTAAGTCTCCACAAAAATGAGTCTACACTCAACAGATTTTTAACATTGTACGACCGAACCAGTCTCAAATAACCATTAACATTTTTGTATAATTGTTCGCGTGTGCCGAATACGATACCCTAACATACCCGACATTCGTGACCGAGGCCCATTTAAAAATAATCAGAATTAAAAACAACATTTTCAAAGGTAAAATGTAAAACGCTCTGCATAATTTACCTACTTGAAGTCATTCATTAGTTTTGTACACGGTATAATGGGTTTTGTTAGATTTCGGTTCGAACACGCTGATGGTTTCAAAGAGTTTCAAAATCAGAAGTTTTATTCCAGAAACATAGATAATGGAACACTTGGAAAAGTCAATGTTCTTTTGTTTTTTTTTTAATATTTCTTCCTCTTTTATTCGTTTTTTTTTTTTTTTGTGTTCGTAGTTATGTTCGTGTATGTGTGTCTGTTAATCTGTTTATTTATGTGTGTGCAAAATAAATCTTTTTTCATTCTTTCTTTCTTACAGTGACAGTATCAATAAAAAAATAGATGATAAATTATACATTAATAACTTATTAAGCTATACACTTAGTAAAAAACGCTCTATTCTGTCACGCGTCGGTATACAGAGCAACTTTGACAGAGCAACTGATTTCCACGTTACCAAAGGTTCGAGTGCGTGGTTCGTTTCTAGAACGTTCGTGATGTCCATTAACAGATTGCGATCTCCTGGAAGGTTTTTCAATGCGACTGTACCCTCAGCGTGTAGATAATAATCACGAGTGGTGCTGGCCTAATATTAGTACTACCCGATATGTTCATGTCTATTTCCACTATTATGTCTCGTCAGACCGAATAAACCGAGCTAGATGCTACATCATGCTACATTTTACTATGGCGTTGATTCTACGCCGTAGAGGTGCTACCGAAAAGTTCCATGATAAATTGTTTTACATATTTTTTGAAATATTATATATTCCTGAAAACTTTTTACTTGGCCAATGCATCTATTTGTATTTTTGTATATTTGCATTTATGCTGTTGGTTTTCCCTGTATAAAACAAATAAATAATTTCTACTAGTGAGACCTTGCTGGTTTTATGTTGTTATTTAGTTGAGTTTTAATCGGGTTTCTCAAATAGAACCCATTTATTATATCTTGGGGATTTGGTATAATTACCACGCTTACCAGGCAGGTTAGTGATTGCAGTAAACATAAATTCACAAATCGACGCTAGCTATTACGAGTCTTCTGGTCTAGAAGAAGATATATTTTAGTATGTATAAGACGGTCTTCTGGACTGAATAAAAACAGGGATGTTTTAAATTAAACATAAATAAGATATTGATGAGATTTCATTTCTTAATCACCATGCGTACCCCTTGGTAACTGGTTTAGTTCAAAATTGCCAAGTCTTGCAATGCTCAACAAGTGAAGTATTTCCAGCATAAGTAACAAGATTAGAAACTTGTGTCTAGAAATAGGAGTGTCCAAATGTGCACAATTTCTGTGCATCCTGAACTGTCGCTTGCAAGTCGTGCTATACCAGCTTCATGCTAGGTAACCCAAGTTTGTAGCACTAAATTTAAATATTCAGAAAGTATTTATACAGCTTTATAGTTTTGGATTTATTTATTATATTATGCCGTGTGGTGCTAGCCTAAGAATAGAACCATCTTATAATCTCAAGACTAAAGATTATACCAATTTAAATTGCAGAAGTGATCGTTAATATTCTATATCGTTATAATGTACCAATTAGATCTTTCGTTTCGCAATTATAAAATGTATCTGCTATAAATATGTTAAGTATATACAAAAGAAAACAAGCTATTTATTTTATTTTTCTTGCAAATATCTTTTCGACAATTTCACAACCCAACCGGCCATCGTCATCAGAAAGGTACCCTACCTCATAAGTACCTAGTATAAATAAATATCGCAAAATAAGTCATGGTATGAAATATTTTGACGAAAATGATCACAAAGAACGTATCCAAATATTTATATTCACATCAAGAACACACAAAAAACACGAATAAACCCAATATCAAAAAAGGAAATGAGCCTTTAAAAAATTATTTACTTCCCTTTGATGTTGTTGGTTTACCTTGACTAATTTCAAACTTAAATAATTTCAATATATTTCAATTTATTATTCTTCCATTCCGATGGTCGTGGGCTCGTAGACAACATTTATGTACGAGAACAAAACACACGAATAAAACACAAAAAGAGACACGTACAATGGGCGGCCTTATCGCTAAAGAGCGATCTCTTCCAGGCAACTTTTGGCTGGAAAAGAGATATGGTATTTAAGTAAGACAGGGGTGTACTCGTACGTTATAAACAGTGATTTTACGGTATCGTGAGGAAACCGGCATGTTCTTCAGAATTTACGCCACAAACAAACAAACACACTACATGTTGCAGTCCACCTAGATCCGACCTCGCTAATAAAGCACCAGATTCCTGGATAAGTATAGACAAATTAGGTTGAAACTAAGTCTTATCTGGCAGATAAGAACCTGCTTTAAGTCTTGCCAGGTAAGAGAGCTTTTAGTTTAGAACGAAACGCGTCGGCTAAAAGGTTCCGTGTTAGAGTCAAGAATTTTTATTCTTAAGTTTAGTCTGTTTCAGTATTTTAAATGTACATGCCTCGGCAAGTCTACAAATATCGTGATTATTTGATACTATTGATTTCTTTAGGGTGTTGATTTAAAATAATACTAATCAAATCAAATCAAATCAAAACACTTTATTGTACACCAATAACACAACACACAAATAAAACACAAAAAGAGACACGTACAATGGGCGGCCTTATCGCTAAAGAGCGATCTCTTCCAGGCAACCTTTGGATGGAAAAGAGAGATGGTATTTAAGTAAGACAGGGGTGTACTAATACTTACAATAATATACTAATATATATATATAATACTTATATAATAATATATATATATGTATATATAATACATAAAATACATATAATTAAATAGATAATAATACCTACTATAGACTAAATAATATAGTAAATAAATAAATAAGTACATACTAATAACAATAAAGTAAAATTTAGCTGTTCTCAGACAAATAAAATTCCTAATACTAATTTACGTTTAAAAGGAACTACTCATATTTTATTTTCATTTATTTATTTATTTATTAATTACACAAAATCCACAGCCCTTACAGATGTACAATATAGTTACTTATAACAGAACTTATATTATATTATTATATATTATATTATTATATATTGATTATACTGATATTTCACAATTTCTTATATTTTGCGTCTCCGAACTTTACAAGACCACACAAATGAAGCCGCAAAACATTGCGTTATTATTTGAAATCAATTTGTCGGAAAAATAACGTTATTTTTTTAACATGCCAATACCAATAAACCAATGTTACGAAATAACGTACAAGTTATAATAACACAGTATTTGTAGAATACGCCTACGATAAGCTTTGTGACCTGGAAGAATAAAATAATTAAAGCTATCAGTTTTTATATAAAATATATCTACTTATTTAAAGTAAAAAATAATTATTTGCTATTAACATTACACACAATAGTTGCATATAATAATAAGCTAGATTAACAAATACGACACCACTCAGCATATAATGGATACTGCGGTAGTAGCCATTGCGCTAGTTTTCTGTGAAACCTTTATAGGCGGTACACTGACCATGTATACACACATCTTATTTTATACAAACTAAACAATTATTATTATCCAGTAACCAAGGAGTTGGGCGTTGACACTACCACACAGTTTTTAAAGCTTCGGTAGTGCCATCGTTTCTAAACGTACCATTTGATCATTCATGTAAAAATGTTATAAATAAAGATTTTTATTAAAAATTGTTTTTACAAAAACCAAAATGTAGGCCGATTTTTCAATAATACCAAAAAGCGTTAGCTATTTCACCATTAAAACTAAACTAACATAATTAATGATTAAACGAACTTACCTGTACGTGAAGTTCTATCATAATTATACGATGTGGTTTGTTCGAGAAATGAGTAACTGAAAAGAATTATTATTGTTTTCATTTGACTTGTAGTATGATCCAGTAACCATCACTCCGCGTATCACTACTTGAGGGTAAAAAGATATTTTTTATTTCTGTGACCCACCCATCCACTGCCCACCGTCCCGTCATTTAGTTTGGAGTTAAAATTCACTCCTGTACTCCTGTGTACCATCATATTACCGAAAACCATTCGGGACCTGGACTTACTTGGGGTCGGGAGGGCGTTTGTTACTCATTTCTCGAACAAACCACATCGTATAATTATGATAGAACTTCACGTACAGGTAAGTTCGTTTAATCATTAATTATACTTCGTGGTTTGTTCTCAAAATGAGTAACTGAAAAGAATTATTATTGTTTTCATTTGACTTGTAGACTTTGAGAGTATCTTTTGAGGTAATATGAACCAAGTGCAAATAAAAGTTATAATTAATAGTCAATATTTGACGTATAATGTATTTACTTTTATTTTTAAGTAATAATTATTTACAATATCATATATGTAAATATATTATTGAATTTTTTAATCATTGAAAAAACACTTGTTTTTAAATGCTACATTTTAAAAAATGGGTATGGCTTCTCATCAACTATACATTAATCGCAGGTTAATAATAAATCTATAATTGCTTATAAGTGTTAAGTGTAGTCTTATAGCGAATGTACAGAATGTACCGTTCCAGACCGCAGTCTTGTGGGTGGTATCTATTATGCTAATGCCCAAGAAGGGCACAAATAATAAATTGTTACATCAATAAGATCTATGCATCTTCAAAATGAGAATATCATATGCCAAGTTTTCTAATTATACTAAAATATTTTTAGTATAATTAATTAGTATAATATAATTTCATACCATAAAAAGTATCCGTAGAAATAATACATAATTATTATATTTGTGAATAAATTTTCACGATATTTCCGATATCAATTTTACACATTGTTTGCACCCAGTATGCTTCAGTAATATTGTATATTTCTTTCAAACAATTATCCAATGGTAAACCGTGGTTTGAATAGTAACTTCTGTAAAAACAACCTTTAATGCTACAGGTATGCGAAGTGACCTAAGGTATACTTAGAAGCGAGAAGCTTCAATAATGAGATAAAATTTTCATTTGGTACTTCAGTCAGGACACTTTCATCTAATAAATGTACTTTATTACAATTCGCTTACATAAATGGTCAAAAAACATTTGCACCATTAAGCAGTCTGATTTTTCAGGGCATTAATCTAATCTATATGTAGGTGCTACATGGTGCTACTAACAGTTACTGTATGGAGGACCGACATGAGTAATAAAAGTGAAAAAATTAAATAAGGAAGTCAAGGCGAACTTCATAGCAATTTATCCGTTTTTAAACCACAGTGTTTTCCACAGAGGAATAATTACAATTACAGCAAGTAATTCACAGCTTGATAATTAGATACAAATAATAAGTAATTTGAGTCAATTCTTATTTTAATTTTCTTATTCTTTCTAAATAAGAAAATCATTGATAAAGTGTAATTTTTACAAATTTTAATCAATATAAAGTTATTTATTCCATAATATGAAATATTATATATTACGCATATTTTATGCGCTATTACTTATATGATTTATGATACATAAATATGACATATTTTATTATTCGAGTTGCGAATAGGTACTAAATTTTCTATATCCTGTTATTTATTTTTTAAATAAAAATATGATTAGTTTATTTATAAAAACCAACTTGTCAGTTTCCACTTGATATCAAGGTCGATATTGGTATATGGTGGACCAATAGATATTGGTCTTCGGACCTTCTAACCAAACCAACATTTTTCCATAATAGTTTTTGTGAAAAAATTATGGAACATAGATTACGAGAACCGAATCTAAACATGAATTTTAATTATGTACGACGGCAGTCGTGTTTTCAGAAGTATCTTTTTTAAAAATACCGGTTTGAAATATTTGAAAAAAAATATTAATTCCTTTATAGGGCTGTTAGCAGCCATTAAAATTAATGTGTTTTTCCCTTTCCATATCAAGACCACTGGCCGCTGGCAGCATAGCCATGATGCTGAGTACCCCGTTTTTGAGGAATCAGAAAATATTTCAATTCAGCACCTGTCATTTAAAATTGTGTGCATCAATCCATCAATTTATAAATTATTTTTGGTTTAAGTTATTGTCAGAAAAGTATATCTTTCTTCAATAGCTTTGAAATAAATAAACTATCATCTTCTTATTCCTTCGGTGTATAATCACCCGAATTCAATGGCTAGACAGCTAAACAATGTCTGCAGCTTAATGATCTATGATAAATTGTACATAGTTGAATAACTGAATGTTGATATATTCCAATAACTCTGCCTTAGTCTGTTTTCTTTATGCATCCTGAAATGCAACATCATAAAACAGCCCCAAAGGAACGAAATTTATTTGACGGTATTAAAATACCTGTTTAATCTTGTCGTCAATAAAAATTAACTTAAAAAGTACAAACATTGTCTCAATAAATTCAACATTTCTTATGCACTCATTATATCTATAATGATAATGATGAAATATCTGTATAATGAGCGAACAGTGAGATTTGAATCATCTCGTAAATTCCGCCAATCCTATAATTGTGCCATTAGATTAATGTTAACAAAGCTCTTTAGATAATAATGCACAGCATTTGTTTACTTTGTTATCCCATAAAAATATCAAGGTACTTGTTACTTTCCAGGAAATACGTAATACATTTTTGTATTTGATAAAATGAAAACCTTTGGGGAAGTTAGGTAGGTACTTTGTATAAAGTATGTAAAACGTTTATTGTAAAATATACAACTAGTTTAATATCTAATGATGTTTTAGGGTTTTTTGATTTAAAAGTCTAATTTTAAAATTGTTCATATTGTGATCATGAACCTGTTCTTAGGTAATTTACCTTTACGTAGACTTTAAAATAGACACAACATCATTTCAATCCAATTCTTAATTAATAGATTTTTGTTGTTGGTTGTAACTAAGACACCTTCCTCTGGAGGACAGTTTTTATGACCAGAATTGATCTAGGAAATTATCCTATTGATTATAGGTGCTTCTAGAAGCTGTCTGTCAGATTCTGGTCTATAGCAGAATTTGCAAATAATATAATTATTTTACTTCGCACCAGTACGAGTATGCGCGCTAGATGTTCATGATAGCTGCTTTCGCTGACTTGAAAATCATATAGATATTATCTACACAAGGATACCATATATCTATTTTTGTGTGAACCAACTAGGTTCCTGCTCGAAACTGACTTGAGTATTTATATAATGTTGGTCACTTGTGTGCGCATTATCTTAAGGCTTCCAGAGCCTGTAAAATAGTTTTAAATAGATTCTCTCTTGTAAATAGCCAATGAATTAATGGCGTGTTTTAACTGAGTTTTCAGTTTTCACGTTTCATTGTTGTTTCATTTATATAGTGGATTTGACATTAGTCCTTGGATAACTCTGATTAATCGGAGCTCTGAATAATATGCAATTTCCAAAATGCAATTGATTTAAAGTAGGTACTTTTAACAATACTGTTTCGCTGGTAATATTTTAAACCATTGTGTGGTGATATGAGTGGATAAAGCAAGACCTCTGGCCTTGAAGCATTTGTTATCTATATAACCTCTCATGCCGATGGGTTTTATCCCAGAATAATAGGAATGCCATTGTCCAATGCAGATTTTTCTGCCATAAGGTTCTGTTGATTTCCAACAACACCAGCAACCATGGTTGGTTTTATCCGCACTTGTGCCGGACATGTTAGGTACGTAACGTACGTAGGTACCACAGGAATTTTTCAGTGCCAAATGCACTAGAGATGAAAAAAGTGGTTGATCCAAACACAGCTACTGTGATTTTATCACAACGTAATGGCATACAGGGGCATACAGGAGATACTGGATTTTCAGCCCCTTCGATTGGATAAATTAATCAACTAACCTTTTATACAAAAAGGTAAACTTATAGCATACATATTATTTGCTTGCCAGATTATATTTGTCACTTCCTTATCAACATAAATGTCATTGTGAAAAGGATGGACATATTATGCTAAAGTGTTGCGCTCGCATTGTAGCAACGCGTTTGCGCCCCGGGCACAAAACCGGTTTTATCGAGGGGACCGAGTGGCGTTCGGCCAGCGTATGGTGCCACAGAATGTGTAACAGTGTGAAGGCGTTGAGCCTTAGACTCGCGTTCTATTTATAGATTATTCCGGAAAATACATTAACAAGTTGTTTGTTTCTTACTGTTGACATATATCTATATATATATATTAGCTTTCCGAGACGTATAGAGAAATTTCTAAACTGAGGTATTTTATTCATTACCAAAACGAGTAATTTAATTAGGTCTACTGTTATAGGTTTTTTCGCTCGGATAGCATAGATAGTTTTTTCGCAGGCGTCCTTATGCGTAAAAAATATATTGTGTGTGTATTCACTGAGAGCGCCAGGTCTAGCGGCCGTCGTTGGTTGCACGCGCGGAAAACCTCGCAGGTTACCATATGCGTTGACCGTTTTTGCGAGAAAGTTATAACTTTTTCGATCAAGAGATCCTTTATTCATTAGATATAAAAATATTTTGTGATACCATCACACTGAGAGCATAAGGCCGGGCGGCCGTCATTGGCTGTATGCGCGGACAACCCCACAGGTTTCCATGTGCATTGGCCTTTTGGGCGAGAAAATTCTCGATTATTTGCTCGTTACATATAAAGATTGGGTGACGGTAGTCACTGAGAGCGTACCGGTCATCGTTGGCTGTACGCGCGGATAAATCCCACAGATTTCCATATGCGTTGGCCGATTGGACGAGAAAGTTCTCGAACATTTGCTCGTTATGTAATTTTGATGCTTTGTTGTTACATATATCACTGCACTTACCGCAACTGGAAATATTTTGATGAATCTTCAGAATCGAACGACGAAATTATCCTTCGGCGAGTATTTCACTAGTTTAACAAATTTCCTTAAATTTCTTCCAACACTTTCTTCTTTGCAACGCTTCCACATGAATATTTCTACGTCGAACATTTCAACGAAGTAAGAAATAGGAAGCGAACGTGCGGAGCGATCGACACTAAAATCACGAATGACGGGACGGTGGGCAGTGGATGGGTGGGTCACAGAAATAAAAAATATCTTTTTACCCTCAAGTAGTGATACGCGGAGTGATGGTTACTGGATCATACTACAAGTCAAATGAAAACAATAATAATTCTTTTCAGTTACTCATTTTGAGAACAAACCACGAAGTATAACTATATTTATTATTTATTAGTTATGGCTATTGAACTATAAAAAGGTTACCACAATACAGACAAAGCTGCTAACACCAGCTAGTTCGATAACATTTCCAAGATAAATATCATCAAATGCGGTATTATGGGCACAATATAGAACTGTCAATGACAGGCTCAATGTGCTCTAGAGGCTTACTTCTATTATTATATCGGTTGAGTGGCTCTGTCGCTACGACGCGGTACAGCTGGCCTAAGGAGAGAGACTGTAAACTTTATACTTTTATGATGTTACATGATTCTGTTTAGTTAGGTGTATTATATGATTAGTATATTATAATACAAGAGTTTAATATCGGTCATGTCATATCGAAATCGATCATGAAAAATAAACAATGCAACTACAAACCCTAATAGCAAACCAGGCTTAATACACCTACGTCAAATCTTAATTTCAATTAGGAAAATTAAATTAATAATTACAGATATGAATTACATTCATATCTGTTTATTCATATCTGTTTATTCATATCATATGTGTTCATTTAAATTAATGAAAATTATTGAATACGTGCATAATCATTAAAACAATCACGCCCCATGCCGTCAGTTCTATAATGTAATTAAAGCTGAATCCAGCTCTGATTTGGGAATTGACCAATAATTTATGTTACAAAATTATTAGTGCGTTAATATTCGAACTAAATATCTAATGAACATTCCCTTGGTCATTCGATATCATGTAAAAGGTATGCTTTCTGGGTTTGACATAAACTTTTTGTTTATATACGTTAGAGATTAGATTTATAAGGTAGAAATTTTATAAGGTTTGTAGATTTATATTAAAATTTTCCATGAAATAGTAAAAATTACATGGACAAAACGGTATATGTAAATCTTCTGATATAATTACGACAAAAATCCCCCAAAATCATCAAAACAACAAAACAAGAAATGTCTTTACACAAAAATGAATGAAATGCCAACTTACCCGACACAATTTCTGGTAATGAAGAGAGACAAATTCAGATTATTGTAAGGAATGCCCGCGGGAGGATTTCGAGTCGGACATTTATAATTCAGGATGGCTAAGTGGACTGCCTGTGCCCTAAACCTACTGGAGAAATTCAGTGATGTTCTAGAACCTTCTTGCATGATATTAGGACCTTACTGGAGCTGTGTTTGCGTAGTGGGAACACAATCAAATTTCATTCCGAAGGTCGTCAAAAACCCTCTCTATGAATAATTATTGTTGAAAAAATTATGTCCTCTTTAGCGTGCGCCAGCGTGGTCTCTCGTCAATAATGAAATCCTGTGTCCCAGCAGTGGGAACGTAATAGGTGTACGCATAAGCATACCTATACGTCCCCACTACTTATACGGTTCTGCAAAATAAAGTTTAAAAAACCGGATATTTCCGATTTCCATTACTGTTTTTGAGGATCGGACTATATTAGATACGTGTAGCAATATTCCGATTTTCCATACAAAAGTCTATTCCATTGCACATACACGTTCCATGATAATATTTTGGGGATGAAACGTTTACATACCGCCCCTAACCTAATTTTGAAATTCTAGATAAATGGCGAGTATTGCGAAAAACGTGATTTTACTTCACAAGATTACGATCTGCAAATATTTCCCGGGTGTACTGTTGTTTTTATGTAAAACTACCAACCCGCCCTCCCTTTGCCTCGGGTACCTTATTATACTTATATACCTTTCTCTTGAATAACTCTATTTAAAAAAACCGCATCGAAATCCGTAGCTTTAAAGATTGAAAAATACTTAATATTACTTAATATAGGGACGCACAGACAACGACAGCGATTTCGTTTAATACTATGTAGTGATACAAATATCTATCTATTTATGTATGTGTTTTCTAAATAAATATTAGTAGGAATGTCTAATTGTCCATGTTTAAATTGACTTGATAGGCCAAATTTCAAATTTCGTCACTTTAATATTGTACAAAGTATCACACGTGAGGATATGATTAACTAAAATAGCCCCATAGTTCGCTGAATAGACAAACCAACGTTAACGTAAATAACGTTATGAATTTGCAAAGAGTTTATTACATAAGCGCGCATTTTAACCACAAAAAGCCATTTGTCTAGATAAATCTTTCCATCGATATTCCGCAGAGACTACTCTAGCACCAACGTAAATATTATTTTTAATAGGGAAAAGTGCCAATAGTGATTGAAGCGCTATTTCAACCTTGTTTTCATAACTGTTATTTAATTGAATAGCTGTTTTTTTAACGGCAAGGAATTATGATAAGTTGTTAATAAATTTTAAATGAATATTTCTGATATTATACTTTTCCAAAATGCAGCTTCATCCGCGTCTTAGACTTTATCTTGTGTTATTATGTTAACAGTACACACACTTGTCTAAACAAAAATTTGAAGTTAATAGATAAATCAAGTAATATATATTTAAATATTCAAACAATTAAGAAATAACAAAACTTCTAAAAGGGAATTATTTTTATGGGCCTAAATTAATTAATAAACTTATGCTACAACCACCCAATATAAGACTTTGCCTTTGTCTCATTATCTGAAAATTCATATTTAGAAATTAATTTTGGTGATTAACAATAGATTTATACAGGGCAATTGGAATTTCATTCATCCAGAAAACTCCATCGCAAATCCCAAAAGAATAGGAGTTCTGTAGGTCCTCTGAATATCCTTGTAAATATACTCTGAGTGAATTCTCCTTGGAACAACCTTGTGGGATTCGAGTACGTCGAAGATCCACTTTAACAAGACATTAACCTAGACTTCGCACAAAGAAAATCAAATCAGTATTCTACTCGATACTCCATGCACTATATCCATTGTTGCACTCAGGTATTTCATCTCAGCTCTTCACAATTGGGTTCATATCCAATCTGCTTAGAATCTTAGATCTGTATTGTATTGGAACGTAAAATGGAACGGATTGGTGAGGTGACTTTGTTAGAGGTTCTTTGTTACCTTTTTTAAAAAGATTTTATATATTTATTTAAATAAAATCTTGAGTAAGTTGAGTGGTCAGTGGTTTAGTAAGTTAAAATAAATCAATGATTGATTTTTAATTAAATAATTAGAAATCAAACGAAAATATGTATGTTTTACCGAGAATCACTCTTATTTTTCAAACCTTTGTGACCCAGTTATTTAGCCAGTTTAGTTAATTAACCATATCTTAACTTTATTTCCCAATAACTAATAAGTATTTTTACCAGGCACTTAATAATAGTATAAACATAAATTAATATTGTTGCCTAATTCACTAGCCCCGTGGCAAGCTCTTAGCTGTTTCGGGTGCTAGATTTTTGATATAAACTTAATTTAATAACATTAGATTTATATTTTTCTTTTATATATTATCACACCCGGAACCAATATTTGCAGATCGTACAAATTATTTACTGACGCGGGAATTGAACCCACACAGGACCTTGGGCTGCTAATGCACAGAGGTCGTCAATTATAGAACTTTATTAATATATTACAATACGTTTAGAAAACATTCATGCTCTTCATCAACACGAGTTAATATGAAACACTCCACAACTTCAACAAAAGTATTAAAACATAGATTAAAATAAAGTCCAGAAAATCTGTTCACTCTCTCGTACCTCATTCCAACCTTATCTAGAAGAACATCAAGGTATAAAATTGAATGTATAAACTGCTCCTAGGATCGTAAAAGAGTTTTCTACCTGTTACTTTGAGATGAACTACCGTACTCCTAATGTGGGTTAATTGACGTCTAAAAGCAATAAAATGATGAATAGATAGATTAAATTAAATTATAAAGTATGTCAATTCAATAAAAAAAAAATTCGAAAACGGTTCTAATTGAAATACGCGTATTAGTTATTTAAATTAGTTTCAGTGTCATATAAACTGTAAACGATATTTTTGATTGAATAACTCACAAGTACTTTTCAAATATTAGAAAAGGGTATATTATGACAATTACAAGATCACAATGTAACTTTTGTCCTTGGGTATATTCAGGGTAAAGTTTGAAGTAAAATGCTTGAATTGTCGACCCAGCTCAAGATGAACGATCTTAAACAAATGAGGCAATGAGTCGTTAGCTACAAAGTAGTTAGATTGTCTGCTAACTTGTTGTCTAGAAACTACTTGTTTTTGTGAAAGACGATGAAACCTTTTTGTTATTATAAAAAAATTAAACAAGCGCGCAACAGCTAGTATCTAAAAAGTCACCGTTATCAATGTTAAAAAATAGCTCAATATTAACTCTTTATAATTACAAAACCTGATGTAAAAGCGATGTATAGTTTTAATCCCATTCTTCAATTTTACGGGTTATGCAAACTATTGAAGGTTTAAGTGTGACGCAATAAAACGATCTTCAAAGCTATTTTGATGTTTAAATAGGCCGGTTCTTATTCGTCCCGTTTCGGCCCCTGTAGACACAAATAAAGCAGTCCTCTATAAACATGACACAGGAACTATGTATATTATATCTTATAGTATGTCGTATCATCATCATCATCACCCCTATTTTCTTTCCCACAGCTGAGACTCAGGGACTTCTCTCTTGATGAAAGAGATTAAGCCTTAATTTACCACACTGGTCGAGTGCGGGTTGGTGAATGACACATTGTCATGTCCTTTAAACTTTTCAAAGTACTCAGAACATGCCGGTGTTTGCATCCACCGATGAAGCACGTGTTTTTAAAGATAATGTATATAGTTTTTTTATGAAGAAAAATCTAAGGGTGCGTGGCGTGGTTTGAACCCACGACCTTAGGAATGAAAGTCGAGTGAGCTCCAAATTAGTCAAAAAATTGAATGTAAAATAATTGCAAAAACACTACAAAATCCTGTACAGAATTCTTTTTAGCGATATGAAATTGTATTTTAACATTATTGATATTACTTACGTAATAAAAAGAACCCCGGAAATCCATGAAAATTAAACATCGTTATAATGTAAAAAAAACTCTTAATAGGTACAAATAATTAAGTCATAAACATGTTAAAACATTAATGTAATTGTAGCAAAAAAAACTCTCGTAATAAGAATAAAAAACAAAGGGAATCGCATTTTTGTAATCAATCATCTTCCATCTTCTAAAAGCTTACTTTGTTTATCCCAACGCTAATGTTAGTTTTGTGTTATAATTTTCATTCATTATATGCTATTTCATCTTTATGTGAACAAGTCACAACATTTTAATAAGAGCAGTAATAAATGTGTTATGCCAATGTAAGTAATTATGTCAGTAAGCAGAGAAATGAGGGCACAGAAATTCTCTGATATTTTCCTGGAATAATAACTTCTGCTACATTTCCTACCATCTCAAAAGGGCGTAATATCGAATTAATTTCACGTTTCAGCATTTGTGATGATGCTTAGATACGAAATAGGAAATACGGGTTGACGTTCTGTTATTATGGTAGGGTATTTTATATATAAAATAATAATAAATAATCAAACCTGTTATATATAATTCACTATTTACCTCGGCACTATTCACAACACAATCACGGGCACAGTCACACACACATTCGATGGTCAGCGGCGTAGCGGGGCTACGGCGTAGCGGGTGCTACGACGCGCGGTTCAGCTACGACTAACGTAGACCCCGCCCCCCTCCCGCCGCCGGGCTACGCTATTTGTTTCTTTGAATTTCGCTTTCAATATGAGCTAAGTTATTTGTGTTTCTATGAGTTTTTGTGAGCTTATGCAAGTTTAAAGTCTTTAAGTTAGATAGCTTTTAGTTTGTTCTGTAATGTTTCAGTTAAATATGCTTAGATGAAATTGGATTTTGGTTTATGATTTTATTAAGTTCTTTAGTAGCTAAAATATAAACAAATATAAGTTTAGAATAAACTTAAATGACCGATGATGATTTAAGAAAGTTTGCTGTTTGTTGTTTTAAAATTGCATATTTTATGAGCTGTTAAAATAAGTTATCGATTACTTAATGAAGTCGATATAAATATAGTTATAAAAAGATTAATATAAGTGAAAAGAAAGATAAAATCTATTAATTAAAAAGTAATTAATTATAAACCGTATCTGCTACTAACTTTCCACCCGCGGATTCACCCGCGTCATATTGAATTTTTCCGCGGTGAAAAGTCCTATGTCCTTCTCCCTGTTCGAACCTATCTCTCCACTAATTTTCAGCGAAATCGAGCCGTTCTTGAGTTATAAGTAATGTAACCTAACACGACTTTCTTTTATCAATATATATTATATAGAATAGCATGACCCACTGCCACTTCAAGGAACAAAACCGCTTGACTACGACTGTGACGTATTTTGTCTATTTATTTCCTTATTTTATCAAATATATAAAATGTAAATGAGAAATTTCGAAGCTTATATACTATACCCCGAGTGTTACTTATTATAAAAATTATTTATTTAACACGATCTTCATCTTTGGGCACAATATAGTAAGAACGTGAATTGTCCAGCAACTTTTATCTATTTCATAACGCAAGCAAATTTTCTAGCCCTATATAAATCAACTTAAATAGTTAATATAATAAAGTCTCTTTATTTAATTTAAAATATGCGGCTTAGATGTTTATTTCGGTTCACGTGGCCACTATTAATATCCCCGTCCTTTTCCCGCTCAGAGCTCTCACGCTCCAATCACTTTTGCGAGTGGTACAAGTTACAAAATTCGAGAGTTTAAGCACTATAATACTGTAATACATAGAGTATGCTAGTTTTGTAATCTTAATATTAAGAAATGTCCCGCTGCATATCTTTAAAGAAAACCTGTTTTGTTTTTATGCTTCTCAACGTTAGCACTTTTGCTGTTCAATATTAGCGCTCAAAAATTTAAGCATATTTTCAAGACAAGCGTGAGTATTGTAGTTGTGATTTTTTTATTTATGATCCGTTATTTTGTTCATGTTTATTTATCACTTTTTCACAAAAATATATACCTACAAATTTGTATACCACTAGGTACGTACTATAACGAATCTTACATATTAGTAATTTAGTTATATAATATTAAGTATGATTAATGAATAAATGTATGATTTGCACTATTGCATTAGAAATACCTTGTTAAAATAGTGTTAGTTTTGTAAATAAAAAAAATATATTATATTTTGTTTTTTTCTTATAATTATTTTCATTAATTAATACTACCTAATCATATTGAATATACAAATTAGTTTACTTCTAATATTGGATAACGCCAATGCTCTTACTTGTGCAATATTCTCTTCCATCCCAAGGTTGCCTGGAAGAAATTGCTGTTAGTCGCCCATTGTGTCACTGTTTTATATCTGTTTCTCTTATGTATTGTCCTGTATATTATTGGTGTTACAATAAAGCTATTTGTATTGTATTATGTTTTTGTGTTATTTGCTGTTTTATAATATATTTTATTTCAAAGCACGCTAAATCCTTCTCCTTGAGTCAAACCACATCTCTCTCAGCACCGCGCATGCGTCATTTCAGCAAAAACGACTGACTTGCGTTATCCCAATTTTTTCCTACTCTTAATTAGGCTAACAAAAGTTCGGGCTCACTTTCCAATAATAACAAGAGCTTGTTAGGATTCCTTCGGTGAACTATCGGATTTTTTTTAAACTGCTTTGAGAAAGCTTATTACAAACTAGGAACTAGATTGAAAGTATTTGCTACTTCGTGTTGTGTTTTTATTCGACATTATTATCTTACGATATAAAACTATGTGAAGTCATCAGCTACCAAGCTCTTTAGTAGATACTAATTACTTAATATAAAGGAAAACGAAGATAGATTTATCTTCGTTTAACTTAATAACAAGTCTTAAATCTCTAATTCAGAAAAGTAAGAATTCGTTCTTCTCTTTTAAAAGGTGTGTACAAAAGACAATAATTATATAAAGACAAGCCAACATTGAACTTAAATAACAATAAAGAACTTTTATTACTTATTTAATTTCTTCAACCAGAAATATCCAGATTATAGCAAACTAAAACCGACTATGAGAACTTTATAGCATTACATGCGGAACCCTCAGTGCTTTGTGCTCGCGCTTGCCGCTGTATTTCTATTAGCCAATGAGCTGTCTTTGTTTCTTCAACGTTCCGACTATCTTGTAGTTACACGGAAGGAGCGTTTATTATTTATCTTAGTCTAGTTATATGCCTTACAGTGTTGCTAAGAATAGTACCACAAATTATCATTTGCTGTAAATATTGTCATACTAAATAATACACATAACAACGCTATGTTATACTGCGATCTTAAATATTACTGGTAAGGGTGGTATGATTGAACTTTGTGTAACGAGAACTAGGTTTATCTTATAAATTCAACACACTACATAGATATATTTTTTTATTAAACATAGAAACGCCCAGAAAGTCCGATACAAACATCTGCAGATCATAATAACATTAAAATGTGTCCTTGGTTGGAAATCGAACCAGCAACCTTACGCGTCACTCGCTACGCTACAGAAATATCGTCAACGATTAACAAATCTTGACCGTCAAATAACCTACAGTCAAAAGCACTTCAACATATCGGTTATTGCCCGTTAATCCTAGGTATGTAGTTAAAGCATTATTTTCTCGTTCTCTGCGGCTTCGATAATTCCTACAAATGTGTGTTTTTACTTAAATTCCCGAATGCTGTTAGTGAGAGGGCCGATATGCTTAGGCTGATATTACACTGTGGTCGTTATCCGATTTATTAAAAACAGTGGCCAAGTGCGAGTCGGACTCGCCCATGTAGGCTTCTGCAGCAATTATTTATATGAAATAGTTTGACATTATTATAAAAAAATTACTTGCTAGATTTCGTTCAAACTAATTTTTGTTGGTAATTTGCATGATAATGTACATCATATATTTTTTTAGCTCTATCATCCTCTTATTTTAGAAGTTAAAGGGACACAATCATTTTACCACTTTGGAAAAGTCTCTCGTGTAAACTATATAAAATATATGTAATCTCTGCAATCTGCAATTATGTTTTATATATTAACCACTGTCCAGTGTGCACCAACCTTTTTAGCTTTTTGCAGAGAAGTGGCAATGGCGGGTAGCTTTCAGAGTAATGCACAATTAATGTAGCCACAGCCGAAGACGCCGTGATTGGTCCGTGGCCTTCGGGGTCACGACCGACCAGGGGTGCTACACATTTTCACTATTATTATGTTTATTGTATTGTGTTAATGCGGTTTTGAATTTGGATCAATGCTATAATCACTTTCATGAAAACATGGGTTCTTGTTTACAAGAACTTGTTTACTGGAAGGCGTCCTACAGTACGCTCGAACAAACTCCATATTTATAAGTTTATTTCCAGTGAAGTTTTTATCTGGAGGAGAGAGTGTGCTCCCCGTGCTCCGTCTCAACAGTTCGTGCGCGGGTCCAATACGAAGGTTTCCTCACGATGTTTGCACAGTTCTCAGTTATTCTCTATTAAACAAAACAAAATTAAATTTCCACCGTGTTCAAAGCGAGCGGACTTTTTCCGTTGAGTAGCGAAAATAATGGTGTTTTTAGTAAAGAGTTTGTGCCTCAAAAGCCCATTGAAGCGGATCGTCTAATTAAGTAAAAATAAAAACGTTGCTGTTTCGCGCTAATCAAGAGTTGTGCTGACCGCGAGTACTGCGCCCCTGTACCAGTGCTGTCTGTGTAGATGTGAATGAGCGAGTTAATAAAAAAATTTAGTACTATTATGTATCTATCTTCTATACATAAAATGAATCCCTATTTTCCTTGGTCACATTATTGCGTGAACGGCTGGGCTCAGATTTAGGTGTTATTGGTTTTAAAATAGTCGTAGTAGCTGAGCGTGTGCGTCACGTAAATATTTGATTACCCCAAAAATGACAAAAACGCTCTTCTGTAAAATTTGTGTTTTTCAGATACACAACTAGGGAGTAGGGAGTGTCGATTTATTTCCATAAAATCCTAAAGATTACTTGGACAAGTCTCATTAAAACTAACACCAATATTTACCATAATTTTAAGATTGATAGTAAATATCTCGTATTAAATCATAAATGTTACTTTTGACTATGCTTGTACTGGTTGTATTAACTAAGCAGTATAATAAATAGTACATAAATCTATACTATTATTTAACATAGTCTCAAAAACATGCGCAAGTTTTATGTGTCTGAGAATACTTTTATTCGAGCTTAATAAATACTAAATGAATATAAAACTAATTACAGCACAAGATCATTTCAAAAACTCTCACTGAGTTTCACGTCTATACGTCACGCATTAGTTAATGCACGGCCTTCATTTGGGGGGCGGCGTAAAAGTGGATCTAAGGATAATTAAAATGTTTGTAACATCACGAGTCTACCTGCTTCTGCGCAGTTTAGATAATAATTATTATACACCTTAGTTAGGTAAGTATTTACTGAGGTAAGTAGGTATTATTTTACACAAAGAATTTGAATACACGTGTTTAACAGTGCAAGCAAACGTCGTAAAGAACCGTCATGTTCTTAGAGCTTTGAAATGTTTGAAGGACATATGTCATTCACCAACCCGCACGTGGCCAGCGTGGTGAATTAACATTTATGTTATGACTAGCAATGGACGTCCTTAATTTCATGTTGAAATGTCAACTCATGCTCACCAAAGTGACAATTAGCGATCAATTGTTAAACTTTCGTCGAGTTTTGAGAGACTGCGGTTTGCCATTTGTATGGAAATATCAATTCTCTTGATCAAAGTCGACGCATACATAACGTATAGAGTTGCAGTCGCTGTTGTTTTCACCTCAATCATCATCAGCATTTCAGCCTCCGGAGTTAATCGGAGGAAATCAAAAGCCTTAATTTATTATTTCCATTTATCTGATGGATGAGATCTATTATTGAAAAGTTTCCGCAAAATCCGCACCGTAGTTTTGTCGTCAATTATTGAAAAGGCTTAAAAAGGCTTTATTAAAAGCAAACCCAAAATTCATTAACGACAAACCTGACAAATACGAATATTTTGTCCCATTCGTTCAGTCAGCATTCCTAAATTTATAACTCAAAAACCGTCTTATCCAACATAATAAGGTTTTAAATACAAGTTCCCTGTATAATCTCCAAGTTATGGCGAAGATTGTAAAATTAAGCTGGCAATGACGAAGCGTCAGCAGATTATATTAATTTTGTGGCGAGAGCTGGCAATACTAAGATACGAGGAAATTGGGCACATGAGGTCATTTGTTACCGCTTGGCTTTCTCACCACCAAAATTACTTCATGTGGTCAATAACTCGGATCCAAAAATAACAAGTACTATTCATCATTTCAGCCGTAGGGCGTAACAAATAATTTATTTCTATATTAGTTTTTAAATAGATAGAATAGCTTAAGGATAAACCTGTAAGAATGTAATAATTATTAAATTTATATTTTCTATGGAAAATCCTCACAACACGTACAAATCCGCATGACGCACTAGTTTCAAATAAAATAATAAGGTAATAAACACGTCAAAGACATCTGAAACTCCACAACAGCAGGTGTTGTGTCACAGCATTCGAAAACCAAAACTTTAATTTCCTAGTAATATAATTCCTAATCCGAGCGCGGTTTGAACGCAGCAAAGGCGTTCGTCGAACCCAGCTTTCATTTCCGGCCGCCAGGGGGCGTGCTTCTATTTTTCACTTGTGACATACGAATGTTCGGATAGATGTGAAACAGACAGAAACTGGATCAAAATTAAATATGCGTAAAAACCTTATGTCATTCGCAATTATTGGGTTTAGATAACACTTTATTTGTACAGTGTTATAACCAATTACAAAATAAAATCATTTTTTTTAAATCTCATATTGCGTTGGATATAAAATGTATCTATTAAGGTTTTTTTCGTGGCAAATATTTACTGGAAAAAATACAGAAAACGAACACCTTGTATACAATAACATTTGTAATCTATGCGACTTAAAGAATAAAACGTGGCACACATGTAATGGGCTGGTTTTTTAAATAACCTTGAACTAGTTTCACTTCTATAATCTTACATTATTCATTACATAACGTTGTGCAGATGATGCAATTAAATTGTTTTTTGGACGCCATTAAATTTTCTTTGCGGAATGTAGGATAAGTGGATTTTGTTAAATAAAAGTTAATTATGAATACTAATGGCCTTCTCAAGCAACTTTTTAAGCCGACACTCGTTTTTAAGGATAAACTGTTTTAATTAGGTACTTTGAGTTTTAATACCAATTTGCTTACAATAAAGTCGGAGCCTTTATAATTGCATAGGTTACAGAATAATATGCCTATTATCTACTATTTATTGTTTACAAATTGACCAGCCCTCGGCATCGCCCGAGCCCTATAGTTTTCATACCTTTCTAACTTTCCTTGAACTTCTATGAATATTTCGAAATCAAAATAAAATGTACTACATATTTATTTTTAAAAGATTTGTATTTTTCTTTCAATAAAACCACTTTCCACCAAAACCATCTCACTAAAAAACGTAAAACTCACCAATCTTTTCAACAGCAGCAATACAAAAGCTGCAATTTCGCGACAAAAACTGCAATTTAGTGAGAAAAATCAACGAGAAGGCAACTCTTGTCAATCTAGCTAATCGAGATTGATGTCCGTCAGCGCTGACCGATGGCTGGGGACTGCGCTCCTATTCTAGACTATCATCATCATCATCATAACCAAATTTACGTCTCACTACGACGATGACATAACTATACCATAGATATTGGTAGGAAGAAAGATGGACTCGTACCCAGAAGTTATGATGATGATGACTCATTTTATTGTAGACAAGCTTTCCGCCCCGTATCTTCACCCGCCCAATTTTCAGTCAATTATATTCAGCCGTTCTTTAGTTACATAATAAAGTGTAACTAACACGAAAAATAGATTTTGGTGACCAAAATTAATAAGCCCAAAACCCAAAACCTTATCAATTTTAAGCCCAATATTATTGGAAAACAAAAGATTAGAATATGTTATGAAAACCTAAAGCCTGCACATCACAGAATAAGCACGCGCTATGCAGTAGCCGCTGAAACTCTGCCGGCAGTATCTAGCTTAGTTTTAATTGCATGTGATGGATATGACAAGGGCATAACAAGCAATAGACAAACAACTTTATTAAAGTGTGTTAAGAGCCGTGCTGGATAAGTGGGAGCACGCTCGACTTTCATTACGAAAGTCGTGGGTTTAAACTGATGTTTCTTCTTGATAAATTATATTATGTGTGCTGCTCTAACGGTGAATGCAAATACCATGAGGAAACCGGCATAATCTGAGAAATTTGAATGCCATTCATCAACCCGCTCATGGGCAGTGTGGTGAACTAAGGCTTAATCTCTCTCGTCAAGGGAGAAATCCTTATGTACCAGCAGTGGGAATGTAAATAGGAGTGCTTATGGTATACCTAACTAAATCACCCCAGCACTTAAAGATTTATGTCATTTATTTCCATAAAATCCTAAAGATCACTTGGACAAGTCAAAAAAATAGAACACATTATTAAGAGCCTTGTTACTTTTTTGAAGTTTTGCGAAATTGGATATTTTATGCACCACGTGACCGGCGCGTCACGCGAATTCTATGAAAAATACTGAATGATCTTGATACTTCGTCGATCTAAAACATACAAATATACTAATAATTATTTTAGATCTGTAGAAAATGGCATCGAATAAATTCGATTTTATTGAGTGGATTTTTTTCAGTTTCATTCTGAAATAATTATTATATTAATGTTTTTATTTAATTGATAGGTGTTTAATATATTTTCCTAAATTCAAAATGGCGGATATTTTTATTTCAATATTTGAATCAATTATGTTTTATCTTAATAATATCAATATTTATTATAAATCTGATTGATTATTTGAAATCAATTAAGTACATAATTTTAAATTAAAACATTCATGATTAATAATTATCTATATAAGAATAAAACTGAAAATAGTCTTATTGAAGTTAAATGTCCTCATTCATCTCATCTTATGGGCTCATTTTTAAACCGATTCTTCTGAAATTTGGTGTGTAGGTTTGTAATTAAATGTTTTTTTTTGTCGAATGTTGGGACTTGATGTAAGTTCGAAAGTCTAAATTGAACGGACTAAATACAAATTCTAATTATAACAAAACAAATAAATTATATTATATATAAGTTGCTTGTTTTGTTAGATGGTATATTTGTGTTTGAATAAATAAAAGTTTCGTTAATGAAGGTTTCAATTATAAAAAAAATAATAATAATAATATTACTGGACAATTTTACACAGCGACATCTAGCCCCGTGGTAAGCTCGAAGCTTGTGTTACGGGTGCTAGATTTCTGATATACTTAATATAATATACATACATAGATAGATATTTTTTATTATACATATATAACACCCAGACACCCGGAACAAATATTTGCAGATCATACAAATAGTTGTTTCGAGGCGGGAATCGAACCCGCAACCTCTTGCGTCGCAGGCGGACCTTCGCCCGCTGCGCCACAGAGGTCGTCAAATTATGTTTCGGTATTATTTTTGTAGTTTCGAACTTTATATTTATTTTTATATTTATTGGTATCCATTTATCTACATATGTCATCTTGAATAATTCCCATTATATTTTTATTTTGATAAACTATTTATTTTTATTTTATTACGAACTTATTGAAAATATTTCATTTATATATTTAAAAAAAACCAACCCGCACTTGGCCAGCGTGGTGAATTAAGGCCTAATCTATCTCGTCAAGAGAGAAGTCCCTATCCCAGCAGTGGGAACGTGAATAGGGGTGTTATTTTATATACAGGGCGTCCCAAAATTATGGGCCATGAAGGGGAAGTACCATATATATCGTTGATAGTGAATTTTGCTCAAAGAAGACTTCATTTTATTTTAAAAAGTAAGTAATTTAATTAATTAATTTACAAAAAAAAATGTTTCATGTTTTTTATTTGATTCAAATAATTAATTTCACGTTGTTCCTTTCTTTTAAAATACTATGTTACTTAAGCAGAGTTATTATTTTTTAGCTATTCTATCGATTGGTATCATAAAAATCGAGTATTTTTTTTCTACATGTAAGTCGGTTCGATTCCCAGACAAAGCAAGTAATTTTTAGAAAATCAATGAATGCAGAATTACTAACTTAAAAATAAAATGAAGTCTTTTTTGAGCAAAATTCACTATCTACGATATTTAAGGTACTTCCCCTCCATGGCCCATAACTTTGGGACGCCCTGTATTTATTAGAAAGGTACATATTTAATGTTTACAATAAATAATATATTTATTAGAAAGGTACATTATTTATTGTTTACATATTGGATACTCGGTAAAAATAAGAACAAAAAATTACGGAATATTTTCTTTGTAATAAATATTATGGAAATCTATACTACAATTATCAAGCTGAGGAGATTGCTTGTTTATTTGTTTGAACGTGCTACTCAGGAACCGCGGGTCCGATTTAAAATATGATTTCAGTGTTGGATAGTAAAATGATCGAAAAAGGCTATAAAACATAAACTAGTAAATAACGTAAAAACGCAAGCGCAGCTGTCGGCGGGTCGGCAAGTAAGTCATAATCTAAAAAAATCATAGGCATAATTACATTCAGTCGTTGGACGGTTTCACCAAAAAAAGTTGCCTTGTTGTTTTTTAATTAGGATAGATAACTTTAAACATGCAATCCACATCCTACAGCATAACCTCCAAATAAATAAGGTTAAACAAGATGACAATGATGTGGTACAATTCTTAGGCCAGCAACAAGTGGTACAATTCTTAGGCCAGCAACAACAACAATTGATCGTTATCAATAAAAATAACAATTGATCGTTATCAACGGATCAACTTATGTCGGTCGTAGTATCGCAATAACACATACACGCACACTAACAGCGTTTTTACAGCAATTGACAGTCCCACACACTGACATTTTACGAAATATTTCTATATTTTATTCAAGAACAACCGACATAGGTCCGACCTCGACAAGCGCTCGCGCGGTACTAAATGGAAAAAGCCGGCTGAATGAAAAAACTACTAAATTATGGTAGTTTTATTTTATTCATAAAAAATTACCAAAACCGTTCTACAAATTAAAATTAATATCATAGTTTAAGCAAATGTTGATAAATATTTTGATATAAATATGACGTCCCATTGATTTAGAACTTCGGAGTTATTGAGGTTTGTTTCGAAGCATTTTCGGTCGATATTAAATTCGGTATATCTTTAGAATAAAAGCATTTAACGAAAATGTACTCTACTCTAAATGAAGAATAGGATATACGTAACATAATAAAAAATAGTTTGATCGCCCATATTCATTAGAATCTACAAATTAGAGCTGAGAAAACAGGTCTTCGAGCTTTTTTTACGAAACATGTATCCGGAGAATGATTATTACTCAATATATAAACAAGTTCTCTAAAATGTTTCTTGATACTTTTGTAGAGGAGAAAACGAACTGTTATAAAAATGTAATTGTAATATCAAACAACTAACGCAAACCATAGAATTAGGACGAGAAAACCGAACAATTTCGCGATTTCACGTAATAGGCCTCTTAAATAAAATAAACAATGGAAACAAGGTTGACATAAAAATATGTTTCGTTTTTTTAAGCACTGAATTGAGAAACATAAAGAACAATCAGCTCATATCTGAATTTAGTACAATTATTTGTTAGTTTGTTATTTTCTTTAAGATATTGGAGCGGATTCCATCCCATGCAGTTTTATCTTCTAAATACTCTGATATTTTATAATATGATTTTGAAATAAGATGTTTTTTTACCAAGTTTTTAAATTTAGTGATAGATAATTCTTGCAATTCTTTGGGAATCTTGTTATAGAAGCGTATACATTGCCCCTTAAAAGATATATTAACCTTATGTAGCCTAGTAATATGTATAGCTAGTTTTTCCTTATTTCTAGTATTAAAATTATGTCTATTACTTTTCTTAGGAAAACTATTGATGTTTTTGTGGGTATACATTAAGACTGTATAAATATATTGACAGGGAATTGTCAATATATTTATGTCCTTGAATGTTTCACGCAAGGATTCTCTTGGGCTCATTTTATAGATAGATCGAACAGCTCTTTTCTGAAGCACAAATATATTATTCAGTCGTACATCTCCAGCACTCCCCCAGAGTAATATGCCATACGACATAACACTGTGAAAATAACTGAAGTAGACCAGTCTAGATGTAGTTACATTAGTTAAATAACGGATTTTTTTAACAGCAAAAGCCGCAGAACTGAGCTTTTTCGATAACTTATCTATGTGAGCGTCCCATTGAAGCTTACTATCTAGTGTTATGCCTAAAAATACAGTACTTTTTACTAACTCTAAGTTTTTATCCTTTATTTTAATATCTGCCTTAACTTGTTTCACATTTGGTAATGTAAATCTTATACATTTGGTTTTATTTTCATTAAGTAACAAGTTATTAGAGTTAAACCAATGAACTACTTTCGAACCAATGAATTACTTTCACTGAATGCATGTTCCGGATTCAATACACAGATCCATTCTCTCGCTTTCCTTAGCCGTCTTCGACCGTAACCTTCACAGTAACACAAAGTACTGGCCCTAAAGGTGATCGTACACTTGAGCGCTATGAGTAAGAACAAGTGACCATAGACATAGCTATGCTAATGTAATAATCCAACTTGTTTTTAATATCGCTTAGCTCTTCTCGATCGATATTTCACATGACATGTTATCACAAATGTTTGTGGGGTTATTGGGAATGGGCATGTTCGTCTCCCACAATCCCTTTAGGGGGATTTTCAAGGGGGAATTTAGTATCTACCTAGTTATTATGGATTAAAAGCACTCCGCGGCTTTGCTTGAGTTAAATAAATGTTCGTAAAGAATAATTCAGTAAATTTTCATTAAATCTGTCCAAACACAACTTACATAGCTAACAAACTATTTAACAGTTATAATGAGCATTTGTTTGTGAACATTATACAAGCGTCATTCGCCACCGTGTACCACAGTTAGCGTACACCTTTAAGATACAATACCTACGGGGCGCCCTTTTGCATCTTTAAAGACCCTCAACTCCAAATTGAAAAAGAAACTACCGAGCATAAATTGAGACGAGATTTTACCTTTTTTCGTCGTAAACGAACTTTTGTTGCATTGGTTTGAAGTTCGTTAAATAAATTAGGAATACCTTGCTCGTAGACGTTTTGTGTTTATGTGATTGTTCTTATTTAGCTTTGTTTATTTTGCCAGGTACTGAAAGAAGCCGATAAATAAGATGGTCTGAAATGGCAATTTATTGTCTTTTTAACCATAACATAAGCATAAACACCCTATTTACGTGCCAATTCTGAAACACAGAGACATTTCTTAAGAGCGAGTATGCAGTGAAAATCGCGGCTGAAACGACTACGACAGTTGACAACAGCGACCGCGTGCCCCGCGTGGCGCTGGCGTATCGAAAATATTACGCGCAGCGCTAACCAGAATTAGTTGTGTAGCCTACAATCATAGATAAACCCCACTAGATACCGCATGACAAGCGACGACCGCGCGCCAAACATATGGTTAAATCAACCATTATGTAAAGCCCCGCCTCGAAACACGGCTTTCATCTTCCTCCAATTTAGGTGCGTTTTTTTTAATAAATAATAAAAAATAATTTATTTCACTTTTAAGTTTACATAAATACATTCGATACCTACATAGCTAATTTGTTAGATTTAGATTATAAATTATGAGTTATTTAGTAAATGGTATCGAAGCCGAGCTCTGTCCCTTGCACTAGGTCTCTATAGAGCCTGTGTTGCGAGGTTACAGTGGATTCGCTTTCGATTTACACAGACCAAGATTTTAAATTTTAAGCTATATCATTGTTACAAGGAACAATACTGTTAGTTAATGTACTGTTTTTTAAGACTTAAGCTGATTCATTTATTTTATATTTTTGAATCGGAACAAAAGTATTCTAATGCGGTATCTAGTTTGGGTGATCTGTGCATACAATAGACACTATTATTGTAATCTGAAGCAATGCGTCAAATTTTTACACGTCAAATAATTATATACAAAATTGAAATGCGAAAGTAACTCTGTCTGTCTGTCTGTTACGCTTTCACGCACCTCTCAACCGATTTTGATGAAATTTGGCACATACAATCCTTAGACCCTGAGAAAGAACATACTTTTTACCGCGGAAAAATACATGTTTCCGCGGGAAAATTTGATTTAGATGAAATTTAGTATGGAGATAGTTGCAAATAAATGTATATGGCGAGAGACTTTCTACCGCGGAAAAATACATGCTTCCGCAGGAAAAGGTAATAATGCTTACGCAAGAAAATTTGATTTGGATGAAATTTAGTATGGATATACATAGTTGCAAATAAAAGTATACGGCGAGCAGAAGTCGCGCGGGGGCAGCTAGTTATAAATGACAAATTACTTATAAAATTGGTTCCGCCACAGAATATTATTAGTTAGTACAGGGCACTGAGAAAATTGTCATAGGTCCGTTCAGCACAACGTCTCGCCCCGCACTGAATTGAAGGGCCCGCGAAGGGGAAGATCGCGCATTGCGTGTGTCGTTTTACGTAAAAAATTCGTTAAAAATCGCTGAGATTTTTTTTCGAAAAAGTAAGCTCAGGAGATGATTGGTATTCTTTTAATCTATATGGTGATGAAAATTAAAAAATCTTATGATTAATAGATTAGGAATTAAACGGTTCTTGCTGAAAAAGTAGACGGTATTTTACACTATTATTTCAGGTACTTAAAATAAAAAAAATAAAATTTCGGCCTCAGGAGATGATGCCTTATATGGCATAGATTATTGTGTAATTTTTTCAAAGCAATTCCGTTAAAGAACAAGGAAATAAATGGTTTCTGCTGAACCCAAATTGACCAAATTCACGCATATCTACGCCTTAACAAGAGAGATAATGTTTTAATTTAACATGCTGCGCTGGCCAAGTGCGGATGAATGTCAACTCTTTAAAGTTCTTCATTCAACGTTCAGAGCATGGACGTTTTCCTCACGCTGTTTGCCTTCACCGTTAAAACACATGTTTAAAATATATATTTAAATATAATTATCTTACCTACGTACATGTGTGGATTGCTTAGTGTATTTATATTAAAGTTATATGTGTTAGGAAAACATACCACAAGATTAATATAATATCAATAACAACAGCGTGCGTTAAGCTGTTTACAATAATGAGCTTAGACCTTAAGTCGAGAGTTTAATCCGATGTCATGTTTGGATTAATTTAATCTGTTTCTGGAACTGTTGAATTATTTCATTAGTTTTAAAATTAATGAATAACACAGTTGCGTGTTATATGTTTTGTATGACTATATTTGCGTACAAAAGCAGGCAAAGCCGCAGGCGGTAAGCCAATATTATAATAAAGTCCGCTCTGCGGCTACGCCCGCGTTACAATAGATTTTATGTCCGGGCATTCAAAATACATACAAAATTTCAACAGAACAAAAGACTAACAGACAGACAAAGCATAATTAGAACATAATATATAAACTTTCAACCTTGCGAGAATCTAACCACTACCACTTGCGTTGCCGAAGTCTTTTAGCTGAAATTATGATGGTAATTTGCAAAGCCGAATACTAAACTAGTAATCAAATATTCATTCGCTAATTAACAGAAACACAAAGACTTTGCCAAACATTTTACTAACTTTTTCCAGTATAATTAGTACGCTGTTAGTATTTTTAATTATGTTTTGTTTGAAAACTTTTTTCCATTGTGATTAATAAGCTTTTATTGTTGTAATTGGTTGAGATCATCGTTATTAAAATTAAATAGGAGAAATATTGTAATGGAAGTTTGAATTGAACTCGCAACTTCTTGCGTCGCAGACGGACCATCGCCTGCTGCGCCACAGAGGTCGTCAAATGATGATTAAGCAAAGCCAGAGACATTATTAGATTGATAAGCAATAGATAAAAGCTTAATAATTTAATAATAATGCTGGGGATTGGCCTATCTTCTCATTATCATCTATAAGAAGATTAGATTAGATAAAATAATTCTTCATTACACACACCAATAATCAATATTTACATAAAAAACTTAAAAATTACAAAAACGTTTGCGTAATGGGCGGTCTTATTGTTTAAAGCAATGTCTTCCAGACAACCTGAGGATGGAAAGTAAAACTGCAGAATGTAACTGCAATCTATATACTGAGGTTCATCACTACTGTATCCATTATATTATTAATTAAAAATGCAGGTGTTTAAAAGGCACAAAGCACAAATCTGATAAAAAAGCACTATGAAACAAGCAAGTTCAGAATAAATAAATCTAAGAGCAGAATAGTAAACCCGCGGATGTCTAAATCGCGGAAATGACTGAGAACTTCAAAGTTTGAACTTTTTTAATTTCCGTCCGTTCGAGGCGAGTGTCGACGCCGCTCGATGGCTGCTATAAAAACTTAACTGTATCAAAGGTACAGTATTTTCTATTTCATCATCATTGCCATCACCTTCACGACCTCTGTGGCACAGCGGACGAAGGGCTGCCTGCGACGCAAGTGGTTCGATTACCGCTTCGGGAGATTTTTATGTTTAAGATATAAGTATGGCCTTCCCATTACCACTAGAGCACAAAGAGCTAATCTGCTGGGCTATGTCGGTGACCCGCGTTCATTGAACTAATCGCTAAGAGCTAAACACTAGATTATTTTTAAAATAAACTAAGCTTAAAGTAGTGCCGTGAAATATCGTTTCGTTTCCGCCACGTTGTTCTGAGAAACAATAACTCTCAGCCGGGTGACCCTATGTAGAAGACAAACGGGCAAGATAAAAACTAAAGATTTATAAATATAAAAGCGGTATAAAAACAGACTCCGTCCGCGTTTGTATGAGAGCCACATTATCATTGGAGCAAGAATTTAATTTAATTTTTAGCCTATCTTGTGTCCTAGAGAGGATAGGCTTTTTAACGTATATGTATCTACCAATTATTAAAATCAGATCATTGGTTTAAGAGTTATGGCGTAACTTACATACTTACATATAAAAAAAGCGTCAATATAATAGGTCGTCTATAAAGTTCCTGTACCTATCATAATGAGCCTACAAACACAATATATCTGAAAACAAATTAAATTACTCCATGACCGACCCTTATATGTATATTTATTACTAGTATAGAGTATATAAATGTTGCCAGAGAAATTTAAGTTGCCAGTTTGCTGTTAAGTTTGGTTACTCCATTCGTGATCTAGGACACGAGCACGCTTTCAATTGATACCTAAAATATTGCCGCTCGCCTCTGGATTATGTTCTACAATTTGTAGCAACTCTGTCTTGTGCCTGATATTTTGTTATTAGTTATTTCTGAAGTTTATATTTTTTATTAATATTAAGAAAATAACAGTTATAGAGGGCTTTTCTAGAAAAATATGTATGTGTATGACATTACTACTTCTTTGGCATAAAATCCAGTATTTATGAATCTCTACCACACTCCTTTACATGCGTTATGATAGATAGGCCACTGAAAACGTGTTTAAAAGTTTAACCATATCTTAAAACTTCTTAACTTATTTCTGTTTATCCTTAACTTTTCTAAAATGTTGTAACAGAACAGGCACATGAGGTGTCTCATTCGGTTGCAGAATTCAACAATACACATTTTAGCATAATAATAAAGCCTGGTACACACATTCAAAGAACACGTCCTAGACACACAGGCAAGGCATACATACAGGGCATACATGCAATGTACACATGAAAACACACATGCAAGACACATGCAACGTAAGCCAGAAATTATTATCCCAAAATCCTGACTATCGCAAACATCCTTACATTAGTGTCATCTGATTTGTACCAAACGCTCATAATTACAAGGCAAACATTCCGGGTGTAAACGTTTCATATGGAGATAATTCGACCATCAATAATACGACAATGTAGTGTTTTATCTCCTGCCCCTGTTCCCGTAAACATGTTTATTGGCCTTAAACGGTGGCATAGTAACTCGTTATTCAGTAAGTAATGTTAAGCGTTATTGAACGTGCTGTAAATGTTTTACTTATAATGTAAGTGCTCATAATGCAACATTGTCTAGGGTTTAAATGTAACAATAAATGCACAGATGAACTTTTAACTCTAATGGGATAATGAGTCATGCTATATCTTACAGAACAAGGATATTGGAATTGGTTCTGTTAAAAACTGACAGGTTATACTCGTATATAATCGTCGCTCGGATAAAAGATTTGGTAGGAAATGTTACGGATCGTATTATTAGAAATCAAACTCGCAATCTCTTAAATCGCCGATAAACCTACATCCACCAGGCCAAGGACGTGTATTGATAAGTTTCATAAGATTTCAAAATAATCCTACTTTTTTGGTTGATCATTTTTTTATTCGAAAGCTGGTGCTTTCTGTCTGGTCGCATTTAAATTTACTCCAATTTTGAATTGTTTGTAACTTATAAGACCATAATCGAGAGGCAGTCTACTGTCAGTTATTTCGTAAAAAGATTATTATTATTCGGGGATGTCTCGACTATTTTCCTATCATAAAATAACCAGTTTTCAAAATACGAGTTAAATAAATAATAGTTAGGGCCGAATGCAGACAACAATTCGGGACGAACGTATATTTTTTATGCGGGCCGATAATCACGGGACGAATGTGGAGTAAATCTTAATTTCAAATACAAAACAATTTGACCTACTGAAAGATCTACTATGCCACTTTACAGTTACCTGACTAGTCCAAATAGAGCCTGTTTTAAGAGACGACTTCGCCGAACACATATTTGTAGTTGGACTAAAATGAAACGGTTCTCTGAAAGGGTTGGCCGTCAGGTTTTACGGATAGCTGTGAAATATTTAAATTGTTCTTTGTTTTGGTCACTAGATAATTTAAAAACCTTACGATTTAGATTAAAATGACATACCTAACAGTTTCGGGTTGTTGTACATTTGCCACAAATTGTTTCTCTGTATGAACATTTTTTATACAAAATCAGAAAGCCCATGCTATGCTGCACATTATAGACACCGTATCCAGAGGACACAGCTCGTCAATACGTCACGGGCTTTCATTATTCATCGCAAGTAATTTAAAAGCCTGGATAATTATGTGTTAATGTGATGTATTTATCTATTTTATTGTAAAGTTTAATAACCACAATCTTTAGTGTTCATAATATAAGTAAGACTAGTGAGGATATAATAAATTCACAAAGGATACACATCAAAGAGTTTACACTTCTTCACAATAGAACTACTTATGCCGAAAGGCAAACATTAAACAGACGTTTCTATAGTTTGTCGCGCCCATTATCCAACAAAGATCTGACTAACTTTGATGTCATATCCCGTTTAAGGCCACAGGACAGGAACACATCAGATTCACAGCGGATAGAATAAGCACCATTATTTACATTCCCACTGCTAAGACACAGGCTTACGAGAGCGGAAGATTTTTTTGGAGATTCAATTAGAAAACTATCTTATTACATTCCTAGTAGATAAGTCTTTAACCCTTGGACTTGTTAGTCCAATACAATACAATAATCTTTATTAACACCGAGCATAATAACAATAATTAAAGGTAAACAGATTAATATAGCAATGGGTCAATGGGTGGCTTAATGCCTGACAGTGATCTCTGCCATGCAAACTTTGGATGGACACAGATCAAGAGTCGGGTTATGAATCGGGTAAAATACCGCGGTATATTTGTCCATACCCTACTACCCTATGAGTATGAACTCGCTTTGAACAAACTGAGGGTTCTTTAGATTAATGTAACAGAACAATTTCTCTGTACTCCCGCTTTGAAATGTGACGCACTTTATCACAAAGCGTTTTTGTACAGAATTTCGAAGATTTTGCCGCGAAATCTGCCTTCTAATGAATCTGAAAATGTGTTTGATATGTGCGACAAAGGTTGTTCGAGTTAGAACGAATTTAAACAAAAATTAAAAAAATTATATGAGTTGCTTATTTGAGTATTGATAAATTAATATTAAAATATTTACAGTTTGTGAAAAGGGAAACGCCATTTTAAGTTCTTTTTTTTATGTTATCGCGTACATACATTATATATTTGGGTTTTCGTCATCCATTTCAGTCAAAACAAGAGAAAAACGTTGAACAGTTAAACATTTTATAATATTCGGAATGTACAATAACTTTTTCAGAATATTTTAATACTCACTGTTTCAAAACCATAATATAGCTTTAACACGAAGTGGAAACAAAACATGGACTACAAAAAAATGACTATAAATCTCTCTGTTATATCCATGTTTTTAATTTTATTGGTTATTTTGGTTTATTGAAAGAGTTTTAGGTCGAACAATTTCATGAAAGTTTTTGATTACACGTACTGGATAAAATATTACTTTTGTTAGGCCATTCGTTGTTTTTTATCACAAAAGCAATAATAAATAAAACAAAATAGTTTATGCATATAATTACTTCAGCATAAGATGTCCCTTGTCCATTTTCTAGAAAATTCACAAGATGGCCCAGGACTTAGTGTAAACTAGTGGACTGTGGTATCAATGCAAGCCGCTTCTGACCAATTGTTATTCTGCTGAATTCTAATAACTCTTATACAATTTGCAAAGTAGGTACCTATAAAAACCCATAATTTAAGATAATCACACAACCTAGTGTACTCTAGTATTAAGTAACAATAAATTCTACTATTATTATTATCTTTCACTTAGACCTGTAAAGCGAAAAGATAGATTTGATTTGACATAACTAGGCCTTAATTAAAATAAAATAAGGTAAAATTATTCTTAAAAGGATTTACGATAATATTGGTTTGAACCGTCGAGCACTGCTATCCACCAACCACAGGTAAATTCAGAACTGGCATCGCTAAAAGGCAATATTTTGCTTTCAAACTTGTCATGTTTTCACCAAAAACAGGTGGTCAGAGAGTGGTGAAATTAACTGCGCGTATAGTCAGAGTAGCCAGGAATGCGCAAACAATTGTAGATAAAAACAAAAAAATGTTTACAAGAAATACTTGAATTGTTATCCGCCCCGCAGTTGGGAGATTTGAATAAATTGTATAATATAAATATTTAATAAACTTTACATATACAAAACCGTAGAATTTTCTAATATTGTGTACATCATGGTGTTTATTTTTATTTGATAACTCTCAACTCGTAGAATTATCAATACAGTCTGCATTTGCAATGATGGAGAAAAACGAAACGAATTCACTAATAATGGATAGAATCCTTTGTGTTTTTATGAATTTAAAGCAGTTTGTGGTTGTAGATTATTTGTATAACGAAAAATAATATCGATTGTTAAACTTTTGTGGATAAAATTTTATATAATATAATGGATTTTATATCTTGTGTTGGCCGAACAGCATTGTCGGCTAAGTGGGAGCACACTCGACTTTCATTTCGAAGGTCGTGGGTTTAAGCCCCGCCGCGCAACATTGAATTTTACTTCATGAGAAATTTATGTGCGTTTTGAAAACTCGGCTCTAACGGTGAAAGCAAACATCGCGTCGTGAAGAAACCAGGATGTTCTGAAATCTTTGAAAAGTTTGAAGGACATGTGTAATTTACCAACGCGTACTTGGCCAGCCATCGTGGTGAATTATGGATTAAACTCTCTCATCAAGAGAGAAGTCCCGGTGTTCCAGCTGTGGGAACCTAAAATGATGTGACGATACCATACAATCTTAAATTCTTAAATAATAAAGTCATTTTTATATAACTAACAAAGTTTCTCAGATGACAATGATGAAAATGTCTGGTTAAATAATCCTACGCAAGCCTGTCCTAGAAATCCACAACATGTACACAACCTAACCTAAGGGTGCCCATAAATCCTGAGTATCCCTTTTTGTCAGGCTGTGTTTAGGCACTACACAAATCTCAGAACAAATTCCCTTACATAAGTTGATGAACATTGCACGCCAGACGTTATTATCTGAATAATTTCACGGACTAAGGAAAATAATGGCATTATATAAATCTTTTTTGTTTGTTCTCGACTTAGTACTTTTATTTAATTCCGTAATATAAATAAAATGTTTCAGCCATCGTTTTCGGTTTATATGAAAGTTCTTAGGTCTCTCAACATTTATACAATTACATCGAAATTTAGTAATATTTATACTCGAAATCTCACGAATTTTGTTTAAATCATTGTCATGTGCGATATTAAGTACCTAACATATACCTAATAACACAGCTGTTGTGACAGAGCGATATGTGACGTGCTGGATGTTCAGCAACTTGTGACCAAACGTCATGATTTATCATTTCATTCAGCCGCCCTTTTCAGCTGAATGTGGACACGGGCTGCGGCTGCTGATGTTTAGAATCAGCTGATTTGCCGATATTTATTATTTTAAATGATAGGGGTCCATTCATCATTAACATCACCAACCACTCTTTTCACTAAAGTTGAATGTTTTACTTATATTTTCTATGATCTGGTGTTTCCGAAGAAGATAACATTTCCTTAAAACAATGCCCAAGTATCGGGAAGCATTAAAAAAAACCATTAATATCTAGGTATGTTACCGATTTCATGCTCAAGAGAAAGCTTTTAGCTTTTTTTAATATGTTATAAATATAGTTTATGGTCTTATAAGCTGTGTAATGAAAGAACATGAATTTCATGGAAATAATAAGCTCAGACATTAAGTAGGACGTCAACATGAAGCCCTACACGAAGAGTTAAGCTAATTTTAATATAATTATCACATAATAATAAATATAAATTATTTACCAACTGCTTTCTTACTCTTTGGCTTCAAAACACAGTAAGAATAGAACAAACGATGAATCAAACATGCATTACCTTCGTCATCAAGTGCGCTGTCCACATTAGTCAGACAGGCGGACATCGACAGGTACTCAGTTATTAATAGTGAATCGCGCAGCACTAATCTGATTGAGGTGACGCTGCATCCTCGGGGAGTAATTATACGTTCTGTGCTCGTAAGACCACGTATTGATTATACATACCTACCTACTGATTACGAAATTGAGCAGCAATCATGCGGTATAATGTCAACTGCATAATTATACATATACATATACAATATTTGTTCCGGGTGTCTGGGTGTTATATATGTATAATAAAAAATATCTATCTATGTATATTATATTAAGTATATCAGAAATCTAGCACCCGTAACACAAGCTTAAAGCTTATCACGGGGCTAGATGTCTCTGTGTGAATTGTCCAGCAATATTTATTTATTATTATTTATATACTACGTAAAGATTATGTACTACGTTAAGGTTAAATTTTCTTTTAATGGGTGTTGTGTTCGTTTTTAGAATAAAGTTCATGAAGAATTTCATCACCTGTGAATGAATAAATTTAAGAAAAACGTAAAAGAAAAATTGTAAGGAGTGTATTTGTAAGAAGAATTATTATAAAATTTCTGATTATTTAATGGGAATACTGAATGAAACTTTAATTATGTATCTCATTTTAAGTTAACTATGTTTGTATGAGAATAAAGTTCTTTAAACCTAACTTTAATTGTTACATTCACGGGAAGAAAAAAAGGGGGGGCGATTGATAGTGGTGACGTGTTCAAATAATCTTTGTGATTTTACGGAACAAAATCTGAATCAATCAATATATTTAAATGTATCGTGGGTTCAAACCACGGAGCTTAACTCTGGATTTTCCTTGAAAAAATGTTGTGTGTTTTAAAAATACGTATTGACCAGCCATCGTGGTGAATTAAGGCCTGGTCTCTAAGTGGTCCCTACGTAAATTGGGGTGATTATGTGTTGAAATAAATAACAAAAGTTATCAAGTACTCCCACGAATACACATAAATTTAATTTTCAAATTTAGAAGCAAACGCTATTTCTATTGTATAAAAGGCAGTGAATAATTTTATTGTTTTCTAAAAGTGTAACTAGGTTGTCCTCTATGAGGTCAGGGTAGATCTAACAGTTTTATTTACAAGTACTTTGGGAGTAAGTATGATTGGGTTTTTATCTTCGTGTCTTTGTTTTAGGGTTGTTGGTAACTTTAAATAATATATTTAGCTAAACGACCAAAGGTCCGAGCCATGTTGGCTAAGTGGAAGCATATTCGACTTTCATTTCGGCGGTCGAGGGTTCAAACACCGCGGCGTACCTATATCAAGATTTTTCTTTAAAAAAAAGTAAGGATGTTTGTGCACTTTAAAAACACGTGCTTTAACGATGAAGGCAAACATCGTGAGGTTGTCGGCATGTTCTAAGAACTTTGATAAGTTTGAAGGACATTCACCAACCCGCACTTGGCCAGCGTGGTGAATTAAGGCCTAAGCAGAGAGAAGTCCCTGAGTCCAGCAGTGGAAACGTAAATATGGGTGATGTTGTATAAAAATCTGGCAACCCTATTTTAACAGACTACATCGCATTTCATACAATGGACGTCGGTAATTATGAGTATTCGCATAAATCTGTCATATCTGTGCCCTTCTTTATTCTATTGTGTTGTTGACGTGTTTTTCATTTCGGCGTTCGAATTCTAAATTCATGATATTCTTTTCATCTTGTAATACGAATTTACCAGTTTTATTGAGGTATTTTCTAGAATTTTCAAAACATCTAGTTCCATTTCATATGACCTACTTTTTTGGAAGCTTCATTATTATTGGAGTACCATAGATATACGGTCATCGAAAAAAATATAATGAGCTTTTATTAGATATAAGTTTTTTATATAAACTACAATTGAGGGATAAATAAAACTAAACTTTAAAAAGGTCTGCTATCGGTTGGTCACCTCTAATCAGGTTGTCTTCTAAGGCTCTTATCATAACCAACTTTAATTTATGTTCTTTTACCAAATAAATATTTTAAAGATTGAGATGAATATACAAAAATGATAAAATGACGTATTTTCATTTTAACTACTTTTTATGAACTTTATAATGAACGGCCATCATAAAAAATCTTTTGAAAGTTTGTTTTATCTGTATATACTCGTATTTTTGCCCAAAAATGATAAAAACTTTATTCCTATTCACATCGAAAACGGAAATATATATAAAAATAGTGTATTTAAAAAGCACAATTCTGTTGAAATTTCCACATGATCAATTAAATATTCCCGTAGCTATTCCTATCAGAGTTGCGTCCCAGTTTCATTAAGTTTCGAGCTAGAGAATTTACATTTCTAAACAAATGACCGCACTCGCTCAAAACCCGCTTAAACTCTACACTTTACAGTTATTGGGGATTAAGAAAATAAATAAATTCTTTTCTCGAAAAAAAATGCTTCCTCACGCTCTATGATAACTACGAATAGAATTTACGACGACTCTTAATGTGACGTGGTGCTGGCCTAGAATAGTACCATCCCTCTGCTGCCGACAGCAGATCGATACTGCTGCCTCCTATTTCGGTTTGACAACATCCACTGAAAGAGGAGAGGTACTATTCCTTGTCGGACAACATACGCCATAAACGATGATAATACGAAAATCAAATTGTTAGGCTTATTGTTATAATTCTATAGTAATAGCATACATATTACGTGATATTACTTGGTTCGCTAAAAGGTATAGAACTCATAACGTTTAATCACGGATTCTGCTTTACACCACCCGTAATGTTGAGGTGTGGTTTCAGTGTAAGCGGTTACAGCAACCATACTACTTGGGATTATTATTATTCCTCCATCCTGTTTACTTTCATTCTCAGTCACGATTACGCTTCATTTTATAACGACGGTAATCACTCGTTAAGTAAACTTTCTACGTGTTGACTACATATCAATATAAATCTTAATCTGGAGGATTGAACCCTCGAGTGAGGATTCAGCGAAAAATACGTAGTTCCCGTTATAAAATAAAGAGTAGGTACTCACGAAAACTATATAAGTTAAGTATTAAAAAGTAAAATATAGTAACTAATTGGTTACTGCTAATCGCCCGCACTGCAGCCACACAGCCAGTCAAAGCAACCATCACAAAGCGACCGGATGCATCCGAATATTCATAATCACAAGACAACAGCGAAATGCCACAATGGCCGTAATAATTTGTTATTTTAATATTTCGCCTTTATAAAGGTTTAATTAGTGCCCTGCTGCGCCTCTGTATAATCTGTGGTAAAAAGTTGATTAGATATTTATGGTAAGTACGTTGTTCTACAATTGATATTTATTTTTTATTATATAGAAATAATTTAAGTACTTAATTAGAATTTAATAGGATAAACATGGTGTAGGTATTCTTTTGTGCGCCGGGCGTAGGTTCATCTGTGATGCAGAAGGTTGTGGGTTCGATTTCCAAAATGTTTGTAGGATCTGCATATTTGTTCTCAAAATTGTACCTATACCTCTACCTACCCGTAACACAATGCGTGACTGCTAGATGTTGCTGTGTGAATTGAACAAAATTGTCCGGCAATATTTTTTTTAAATTACTGCCTTAAGAAGTTGAACAAAATATTCTCAATTTCAGCTCAGTGTCGACAGGTCCTATATCCTATTGCTGGAAATCGAGCGGACTGATTGGCGTTAATTATTCGGTCGCTAGCGGCTCACTAAGCTCTCACCTAGGGCTGCTCTACACAATACAGTCTCCCGTATCATGGAAACTATTGAGAGTTTCAATACTCGCCAATCAATAGATAGAGAGTATTATCTACATTATACAAAAATAAACTTTCAATTCAAGTCATTAATCAATGTTATTGATGACATGGATTTAAAACGAGATGTTGTCGATAACTATAGGCCTTTTGATTAGGCTCAGTTTAGAGAGGGTTTCACTACAGGATCGAACCGAAGCAGAAATGAGCAGATACGTAGAAGAAGGAGGTTATCCGCTATGAGGAGCCCGTTGTCATAAAGCACAATGGATCACTGGGGCAGAAAATAATAAAGGAAATTATCCCCATACCAACCCAATTTAAGATCTGTAATATTCAGCTCATTTCAAACCCAGAGATAAAAATGTAAGATAAACAGTTCCAAGTACATAAAACCTTAAAATTACAAATTCAAGACCCTTTCCATAAATTTCGAAGTACGTGCGCGAAACTTTTCGTTTTCTAAACAAAATCTGTAGAACCTTTGTCAAATTACAATTTAACCCATTGTCCCTAAAATATCTCATCACGTCCCAACAATTAACAAAAAAGTAAATTTCTTTAATAAACGACCGGCTAAATTCCTTAGTACCTCAGTTAATTTCGTGGGCGGTCGAGTTAGGCTAAATCGTTAGAGTAATTTGGGCTTGCAAGATTAGATTTGAAAAGAGATTGGGTGGGAAATGTTAACGATGTATAAATGAAAGTTTCTGTTCAAGATGCAGTGGCTCTCAATTGTGCTGCAACATGTGAAGAATTCTCCTCAATTAAAAATGCAAAGACTAAAATAGATCACGTTTGTGGCGCGAAAGTCCGCCTGCGACGCAGGAGATTGCAGCCAGGAATCGAACCCGCAACCTCTTGCATCGCAGGCGTATCTTCGCCCGATGCACTACATAGCTATACATTATGAAGATACATTTTTTATTTGTTGCTATCTCGATAAAATTATCGAGATTCAGTCTATTGTCCAATATCCGTTGAAAATTACGCGCCCAATTTTTTATTTTTTTTAACCCGCACCGGCTTACACTGTCAATACAATTTGTATTGAACTCGAATTTGAATTTAGAGCACGCACGGATTTTCCAAAAACAAAAGACTGACTGACGGCTATTGAGAAATGGAGTGCGTCCGGGTTTTTTCCACCGAAACAATGGAAGCTCTAGACTCTAGCGCATTCTAAATTCTAACTCTATGTTGAATTTTAAAAATGACTCATTTATCCTTCTGACATGAGAAGCTGTTTGACATTTATTTATTTTAACTATTTTTGATTTGAATTTTGTATTATTTGACGTGTAAAATAACTTACCTATAAATAAAAAAAAATCATTTATACTATCAATACAAAGTTATTCTAGTTTTTTCTTTATAAAAGACTCACATACCAAGTTGACACAACATATTTTACGACAGTTCTAAGGATAAGTTACCTTACAAACAATTCTTTCTTAACTTGATCTCTTGGATAACAGTATAAACATCTCAAAATAATGAGCGAACTTTAAAGAAAGCATTTAAAATACCTCAAAATATGTATAATCCACGCTCCCTAAATCTGATCCCGCAATGGAACGGTCGACGACATAAATTACTCGTAAATTAAAAAAGGGAATTCATAAAAGCCGTGGCTGTTATCTCGGAAATTACTAAGGTTTTTACCGTAAACTTTGAGATTTCTTGTCCCGTTTTACCTGTAAATAATGTGGAAGTTTGTAAAGGCCCTATTGATTTACGTGTCGCTGCCAAACTGATAAGTTGAGATCGCTACCTTAGAGATTGTTAAAAAACTTTATAATGGAGTGTGTAAGTTGCGGCTTTTGTTATGAGGAAATATTAACTTGGTGATTTTGGTGAAATTAAAAGCGTATATTAAAAATATTGGATATCTACGTAAAACTAGTAGAGACACGGATCTCTTCGTGAAGATGGCATTTGTAACAGTGCCGAAATATCGGGAAACGCAAAAACATTTTAAATCGAGGCATGTGACCCGTTTCGTGTTCGAATATTGTTAAAAGTTATATTTAGGGTATCTTAAATTTAGCACTCGTAACACAAGCTTCAAACTTACCACTGGGATTAAAATTTCTTTGTAAATTCTCCAGCAATATGTATTTATTACTTTTTGTACAAAATATACAATGAGGGACTGGCATTGCGTTTTCTTTGACACAAAGTATATTCACAACACAAGTCAGACTCGCGTTGGATTTGTTCTCCCAAAGCCACAGTGACCTGAGACATACTAAAATTTTCATACTAAAAGCTCTGCGCAGTTTAGGAGTAGAAGATGCTGTGAACTATCCGGCATCAATTATTCACAAGACGATTCCTCTAAAACTGTAAGCGCAGCGGTGTCCACAACACTTGGCTCTTGCTCCTGTGCTTAGATGACGTTACACATCAAACATTTATTTATTTATTAAACAAAATCCACAGCCTATATACATAAACCAATACAAATATTTCATCCTTACTTTACGTAGTTTAAATATACATTGTAGTGCACATAATATTACAACAGCAGCAGACATGAGCAGCGGGCGAAAGGTCCGCCTGCAAAACATGAGGTTGCGAGTTCGATTCCTGCGTCGGGACATAAATTTGTACGATCTGCAAATATTTTTCTCGAGTTTCTGGGTGGTATAATATCCATCTCAAGAAGAAGATCAGCGACACTAGCTCAACACATGCTGAGACAGAGCTAATTTTTTCCACATGTCCCTTATCTATAGTGTGTGTTGAAAAAATAAATGATTTGTTTGTTTGTATATAATATATGTATGTATATTATATTAAGTAAATCAGAAATTAAGCACCCGTAACACAAGCTTTAAGACCTAGATTAGACCAAGGGGTTAGGGTATAGGAAAAAAACATAATATGGGATATGATGTGATAGAATCATGGAGACTACTATTAAGTCATGTATTGCACTTGAAGCTATGTATGTAAGCTAGAAGCATTCTAGAAGCTACATAATGTTTAGAGCACGGCTCATCGCGCTGTCTCGCTCATTAGCTTGAGACCCGCGCGGAATATAGACGAGAGGAACTGTGTAAGGCTTGGGTTACATATGGAACGTTTAAGGCTTAGCATAGATTTTTTTTTTGACGACCTCTGTGGCGCAGTGGGCGAAGGTCCGCCTGCAACGCAAGAGGTTGCGGGTTCGATTCCCGCCTCAACAACAAATTGTATAATCTGCAAATATTTGTTCCGGGTGTATGTATAATAAAAAATATCTATATATGTATATATATTATATTATGGTATCTAGCACCCGTAACACAAGCTTCGAGCTTACCACGGGGCTAGATGTCGCTGTGTAAAATTGTCCAGTAATATTAATTTTATTTTATATTTTATGTAGGTAGAGGATTTGCACGAGACACATTTAGAGCTGTTGCTCAGGTTACAGATAAAGCTTCAGAAAGTTATCTGATAGATATCGCAACCAAATTATGTAGTTATGTGTAGCAAATAAGTTACGGATAGGCTATAAGACCCTTTATCGGCAAGTGCTGAACAAGCCCTCAATTAAGGCATTTTTCTTTCTTTATAACTATAGACTTCACAAATGATAAATAAAAGGTAGGTTTTGTGCGAACAAAACAAAAAAAGTAGGAAAAACTTCGCAGTTTATACCGCTTTTTAATGGATTTCTTTTCAAAGGAAAAGTGTAGGTTTACTTAATTAAAACTACACTATGTTCTTTGGTGATAATGTTTTAAAATTGTTTACTATTTTAATTTCTTAATGACTGCGATACATTTAGGTGCACTTTAAGGATATAGTACATTTGTTTGTGGATACTGTATATTTTGATGTATTTTGACATTATCCAAAATACATATATTATCAAAACATGTTAGGTATAAAGCTTTCAAATTAAAAATTAGGTTCGAACCCCACTATTGAATTTCTATAGAACCAGAACTATCTCATCTATTCCAAGCCTTATAATCCTGAACCCAGTACCTCGTACTATAAAACCACTAGATTGTAAAAGGTTTAAGAAAAATGGCGGATAAGGCAAAATAGTAAAAAGCTAGTGGCAAGATGTCAACCCACGAGACTGCTACGGGTTAGACATAACCAAGATGGAAATGGGAAAATGAAATGGTTCTTCGAATAAATAGCTATAGTTTATCACTTTATAAAGATATAACATCTTAAAGTATCATGACTTTTAACAAAATTTATTTATTATTATTACATACTGAATATAACATTACAGTAAAAATACCAATAGCGCTATATCCATACCAAACTATAAGTTTTCTAGAACTGACTAGACTGTGCTAAGTCCATGAATTAATATGAGGACACGTAATTCTTAAACTATAATATTCCCTGAATGTATTAAGAATAAACAACACAACATCTTGTTACATCGATAACCAATATTTGATATTACTCAGTGGCTCTGCGGATAGCGCTCAGAACGCATCGCGTCTCGATAACGACACGTCTAGATTTGTCGTGAGTCTGTATCCACGTTCACGAACATTACGATATCCCGGGAGGGGCTGACTTGATATACCTTTGAAAATGGAATAAGCGTCTTAGTATTGACTATTCCATGTCTAAATGACGACCTCTGTGGCGCAGCGGGCGAAGGTCCGCCTGCGACGCAAGAGGTTGAGGGTTCGATTCCCGCCTCGGAACAACTATTTGTATGATCTGCAAATATTTGTTCCGGGTGTCTGGGTGTTATATATGTATAATAAAAAATATATATCTGTGTATTATAATAATAATTAAGTATATCAGAAATCTAGCACCCGTAACACAAGCTTTGAGCTTACCACGGGGCTAGATGTCGTTGTGTAAAATTGTCCAGCAATATTTATTTATTTATTTATTTAATTACGCACTCAGCGCCAAAACACCTTATACGAAGTTATCCGCGAACAAACATACGTATTTACGTTCGATTAAAACGGTCGAGAAAACTCCTCCTTTTTTAAATAGGTTAAAAATAAAACATGTTAAGTTATAATAATGAAGTCGTATATACCCAAATTACTTATGTCCAAAAACAGATCTTATCATTTTTTTCTTGAAAATTTGGAATTCGCTTTCGCTGATGGCTATCATCATCATCATATCAGCCATCGGACGTCTACCGTTGGAATTAGGCCTCCTTTACTTATTTCCAGGTATCACGGAAGCAGATGCAGATATCATCCACCATGAACTGGCAGATTTGACAACGTCATCTGTCTATCTTGTTGGTGGACCGATCCGTTTATGCCGATGGCTATCATTGGTAACGAATGATTATCGGATATATTGATGTAAATCCGATGTCCTTCTCGGGATCCTTAACTAACACTGTTTTATATACGACGTGGCTGCACCCACATTATTATTACTAGGGACAGCAAAGAGTTGCGTTAACATTGGACAGAACATCCCACAACATTTTATCATTCATTTTAGCTCTCGATAGTGGAACTGATATTTAGAACTCCGTAAAAGGATAAGCTGTAATTTCCAGAATATTTAGATAAGAATTTTGCTCGGGAAAGAAATGGAATCAATCGACAATGTTACCTGAAATAGTAGTACAGTAGTAGTACAATTTCATCAAGCAATAACAATAATAGACTACAGAAAAGTAACTATTCAACGTATTCACCCAAATCATTTAGTAAAGATATTTTATACGTGTTCAATGTGAAGTTGGTCTCTTACTTAGATTAAAAATAGAATCCCTATCACCATATCTTAAAAAAATATAAGTAGAAAAATTAGATTCCGCGAACCGAGAAGTTATCTCTCGCAGATCTTGAATCCTTCCTCTATTGTATATTGTTTGTTAAATAATTAAGTACAATTAAACATTTTAGCAGTAAGTCTCATCTGGCTCGCGCTCTCTGGCGTCAGTTATGAATTTTTCATAGTGCGGCTGAGAAGCATGTGCTCGCTGCGGTAATGCGCACGCCGTTGTTTTTGGACCGACACTGTCTGAGCCGCACGCCCAATGATGTCGTCACATTTGATACTTAACCGTCATATCAAAATTACAATCTGAGGCTGCTTCAGATATTAATTGTACGGTGCGTGTGCAATCTATTCGAATAAATCGAATGATCGATAATTGCAGGTTGGATTACGTTTACGTAGGTTCTAAAAGGAGAATTTAAGAAAACACACTATTGCTTTTGATATAACAAAGCCGCCGTGTTGCGAGGTAAAATTTTCATAAAAATGGATTTCAATTCTATTATTTAAAACAATGCATATATTCGTATAAAAGCTTTGTCAGAACACAAAAAATTAATTTATCAAAACCATCGCTGTTTTCATATGAAAAAATCTGAAACTAAAAAGTTTTGTAGTTCTTATAATATAGCGATGGTATACAATACCGCGTTACCAACGCGAGTGCAATGTGACAAGTCTGGGATCGCGCTGTATGAAGTTTTTAATTGCGTCATTAACGTTCTGAAACCTTGCTTTTTTGGGCGATGAACTTTCAATTGACGAGTTCAAACGCAGCATTTTCATTTCCACCATTTTTGAACATTACGTTGCTACTTCAAAAGGTAATTTCAACGCAGGTTACGTTACTATTCGCATGTGAAGCTCCAATTTGGTTGTTATTAAACGGAAATCTCTTCATCATCATCATCATCATATAACCTATAACAATATGTTTTGCGGGAATATAATAATTAAGACCGCGTGCGAGGCTGGAAGTTGCGAGTTATATTCCCGCATTAGGACAGATATTTGTTCAATCTACAGAGACTTGAATTGTTCTGAAAGTTTTTATGTGCGTAATATATGTGTTAAAAAATATTTATGTGAGTAACCAACATATATAAAATATATCACGCATCTAGAACCCATATCACCAGCTTCAAAATCAAATGGGGATGTTGTGTGAATTGTCCAGCATTTAATTTTATTTAAGTATTCACGTATACAAGTACTCGACCATCCATTTCACAAAACCGAGAACCTCTTCAAATCTTATTACCTTCCCTACATTTAAATCCTCAAAGACCCCAAGAATAATTCAATAAACCTTAATATACCTTCCGGTTTCAATTCCAACTTCATTTTATTTTTCTGACATCAATAAACAACTCAAGGCAAGAGCAATTCAATTAAGGTCAGTATGTAAATAGGCTTTCTCAGGCGATACAGGGTGAACGGGAACAATGGCGTTATCTGCGGTACAGGGTGTAACACGGCGTGCCTTCGAACAATGGGCTTTCTGTCAGCGGTGATGGGCGATATAAACTGAGGATCTCAAACTTTCCAAAGGGTTGTGATAAGGAGTTAAGAAGTTTTTAGAGTTTTTTTACGAAGGTGAAAAAATGGAGTGTTAATAAGTATTTTAACGCCAGCATAAGTCATATAAAATATAATATAATATCGAGTTAAATATTAAAGATGTTACCAGTTATTATGAAAATAAAGAATTGGCAATGCTATGAGTAAAACACAGTAACAGTACACACAAGTAGGTACTAACCATTTGCCGTAGTCGGGCTTTTTATGATAGGTATATAAAACTTGCTTGTTATATATAGAAGTTTAGGAAACGTCAGTCAAATAAAGTTTGAGCATCGCTGCGGAGGGTGAAGGGTCGTGTAAACAGGAAATACTCTCACGACGACCAGTCACTTTGACCTTCCGATGAGTTTTATATACATTTTTATGCAAACTTTATCTATTTCGGCTTCCTAGAGAAAAATGATAAGTTCGAGCAAAAGTACATAAAATAAAGTTACACTACATATAACACAAGAACGGCTGAGTCAGCTTGGCCTAAAATTTGTAGAAAAGTAGCTTAGAACCAGGAGAAGGGAAAAATATAATATTTCCGTGGGAAAATGTATAACGCGGGCGAAGCTGCGGGCGGAAATTATTTCATAATTGAACTAGTGTTCCTCTTTTAAATCGCTCGGATATCAATGTAAAACTAAGAACGATAGTGAGAATATGTTCGCTATTTAGTAATTCAAATAACGCCCATTTGCTACTTCTTAGCAAATAAGTTTTTTATCTGTGGTTACAAGCCTATGACACTAAACCAAAGACAACTCTCACTTGACTGGATTTACGTTTATAACCGATTAGCTTGAACGCGGTCTGGGGTCTATTTTACGTGTTACATAAACATTTTATATTCCTTTGTATGGCATTATCCTTTCAGGCGGAGCGTTTTATCTGTACTTTATGTCTAGTTGCGAGATAAATTCTAACTTTTTACTGTCCGATTTTGTTGGAAAGGATTTTTAGAAGTATCTTCTTACCAAGTAATCTGTAGAAGAGTTTTTGTTTCTGCCAGTGACAGGAAGTAATTTAGTACCAGTAAAACTAGCTCCGAGCTTACCGGGGTCTAGATACTACTAAGAAGTAGGTACTATAGTTACTCTGTTTCTTAAGCTGTTGGGCAAAGGCCTATTTTTATGAAATTAATATGGTTTCAATAGGCCCAGGAATAGGACGTATTTTGAGTTTGATATACTGGCATTGCACAGGCATTACCTAAAACAAACAGACTACAACAACACGACTGCCATATTTTTTATATCAGTTCAGCGCAGCGCCATTAATATTTCTTGCTAGAAATTTCCTTGAGTGTAAAGTCGGCCATTGGTTGTTTTTTCAAAGAAGATTAATGTAGAGCATTGCAGGTGCCTAGAGTATCTTATTGAAGAAACCTTGCCTGCATAAGCCAGGAATGCTACGTCTTAAAAAGCTACCTCCGTGGTGAGTTATTTTTAACCGTCGATACGGTTGTGGGTTCGATTCTCGCCCAGAAGTTTATATGATCTGATGATACAGGTTTTCAATATTTTACATCGCATAAAATTAGCATGGCTATCTGACCTGCGGCCACATATTTCCGCTATAAAAAGTATCCTTTGTCCTTCTCCTGGTTCTAGCTATCTCTCCAACAGATTCCAAAACAATTTAGGCGTTCTTGAGTTATAAACTAACATTAACACTACTTTCTTTTATATAATATATAGATATATAGACAAATTCTGTGTTAATTATCTAGAAATATGAATTTATTTTATTTAATAATTATAACATTACTCACAAATGTACCAAGGATTTGAAACCTTTCACGCCATTTTAGACGTCCTCAGACGTATATTGTTGGTTCAAAACGACGAAAGAAACTTGTAACATCAATGATTTAATATGTACCTATCCCTTACAAAGTTAATCTAGACTTCAGAATAGACAACCATAAAACCTCTTTGCATTTCACAACGCTAAGTCAGCCTTTGTCGTATTATATTCCAGGCTAATCTAGCTTCGTAAGCCAGAACCCTAGAAGACTACCCTCATTTCGTAATATCCAAGCGAAGCAACTGACGTTTACATGTACACTGTAAGTACCTACACGGAAACACAGCTCATACACGGGTCGTTAGATGCGGTGTCCGTTTTCTGCAGAAACTACTACATACAGAATATTTTTTATAAACTTATTAGGTCACTAGGGATAATAGTGCAGACTTAAGAATAGTAAAACCTCATCACTTCGATCTAGAAGACTCAAAAAATCTTACCAACATTAATTCTTACAAACTTTACCTCTTAACGACCATAATATTATAGATATCTGCCCGCCACTTGCACGTTGAAATGTATTATCTTGCGGTAAAAATATGTCTATGTATTATTTTGTAAAATATTTTTTATAAAATTTCATTAAATTCCGTTTAGTAGTTTTCATGTGAAAGAGTTTAGCACCAACCATCCATAACACATACAAAAAAGTAGGTTTTTGGGGTTGAGTGGCATAAGCCATATTTTCGCGTTCAGATTTTGTTTTATTTGTAAGGGTATTTAATAAGTCGCCACCGTACCGCTGAGACCGGCCGTGTATGGCCAGTTCTTGGTTCATACAAAATGCAGGCCGCTCAATAATTTCTAGAACAATGGTGTAGATCCAGATTATTGAGCTCTGGTGTGATGTTAGTGTCAGTTTCTGCACTTTGCCTTAAAATTATTTTCTGATACTGAACAATTTTATGAACAAAAAGAAATACAGTTTGAAGAGTGTTCCGCTGTAGAACTACTATCATTATTTTTCCTTAAAAAATCATCATCATCACAAGTAAACTATATTACGTCCTACAACTGGGCACGGGTCTCCACAATTGAACCATTCCGTTCTTTATCATCAACCCTATTTACGTTCCCACTGCTGGGACTCAGGGACTTATTTCTTGTCAATAGAGAGTAGGCCTTAATTCACCACGCTGGACAAGTGCGGGTGTATGACACATGGTATTTAAAAGTTCTCAGAACACGCCGGTTTCCTCGTGATGTTTGCGTTCACCGTTCTTATATTCGAGGCATATGCATTTTATTTATTTCCAGTATTTAGCAAGAGTTTCACCTCAAATAAATTAACAAAGTTTTATAAAAATGCAACACTGCTCAAAAACTGCTGACTTATAAAATTTTACTCGGAATTGCATTATTCACACTTTTCACATAAATTATTCATTAATTCACTTACGTCCATTAAAAAGCGATGAAATGCTTTATAATGGAAGTTTAAAAAGCCCTATTTCGAATAAAGCCTAATAAATAAATTAAATTTTTGTCTATGTACTTAAAATTAGATAATATTAATATTAGACTATTTGATATATCGTGGACAATATAGAACATGAAATGGGTATTTTTTAAAGTAGGGTATCCAAACTTTCGCGAATAAGTAAAATTTCAGATTTCGATCCTAATACACTAGGATGCTAAAGGACCTAATTTTAGGATCAATTACAAATGGTACTGGCTTAACTTAGTTTTGACATATTTTACTTTTAATAGCTATAATCAAAGTGAATATTAAAACCATAAAACAAAGCACGCATAAAATATCACTAAAATATCCAATAGCTTGCCATCGGCCAAATTTTACGAGGCAAAAGCGCGAACGCAAAAATTAACTTTTCCCTTAGGATATTTATCATTGTAATTTTGAACCACGTTTTTATAGTTACCAAATATTTCCTCCCACGAATTAGTCTTTAAGCTTTATTACAATGGACGGACATAAAATTACCATTTTTAGGGTTCCTTTGGAGCTTAAATTTTGTCACAGAATTTCACGTGAAGTGTTTAGTTTGGAACTATTATGCGGGTGTGGAATGGGGTTAGATATTTACATAAAAGCACTATGTAGGAATTAAGTTTTTATGTTTAAAATGTCGTTTGACGAATATTATGGTGCCCGGAACTTCTGCGTGGAATTTATAATGAAGCTAGGTTTTGTCTAAGAAATTGATGGGCATATAAACAAAATAATATTGCTAGACAATTTTTAATGTAGTAGATAATAATCTAGACCCGTGGTAAGCTGGAAACTTGTGTTATTAGATATCCTATTAAAAATCTGTGGTATATTTTATCTTATTCCAGATACCTTTTAATCTATTCCAAGCCGTTTTACCGCGGCACATTAACAATAAATAGATAGCCACAGAACCAACACCCACAAACCAAATTCTCACTTACTCGATGTTGTACAGCGATTTAAAAGCAACTGATTTAGAACCTGATTTATGTGTAATAAGAGGCACTTTTAATTTCGTTAAGGCACCGGCTATTTGTTTGCAAAGCGTTATAAAGCTGTCTCTAGGATTTATGCCGTTGGACGTGACTATACCGCAGGTACGATATTCCGGAATATACGTGGAAATGGCGATAAAATTTTTAGTCCTTCGAAAATTCTTAGAATTGGAATACAAATGCTTGTATAGGGAGGAAATTAATGTATCTCATATTATAAGAATGACGTAATAAACAAGGACACCTATTATTATAGAAAAAATGATGGTAGCTAGTTTACATAAGGTTTTCAGCCATAAAAAAAATGCAATACTATTTGAAATAAATAAAATTCCAAAAGAAAGTACATCGAATCGCCTAAACCGCTCTGGCATTTGCAAACAGATGTCTAGCAGTCAGTCACGCACGCTATTTTATATTGTTTCCAGAAATATCATGTTATCTGGCAAACGGCGCGGCTTGCGGGAAACAATCCCCTTATGAAATTCCTGGGAAATTATTGTATAACTCGAATTCACTTTGATACCGCCCTTACACTCTTATTGGGTAGTAAGAGCGGTCTGTTCTGGATATATGTACCTATTGGTATAAGTATCGCATAACATATTACTTGTAACGGTGTCCAATGTGAGTACATGTAGAAAAGACTGGAACACTTGACGCGGTAGTATACATACTTATACTTTCAACTAAAGTTAGTTTATTTAATGTATAAGAATCTAAATTTACACTCTTACATTTCGCAGAGGACAACAACTCTTTAACAACTAAAAATTAATAACAAGAGTATTAATTTTAAATCAGTATCTAGAGTCAAGTCATAACTTACATTATCAAAGTTAAGCTTAATTAAAAAGTCAATTATGTCTCACTTTGCTGGCAACACTGGAGTCTCGACGATGTAATAAATCAGAATATCCCTGAACCTGGGGAAATTCATGACGATGGAAAGTGAAAGGTGAAACGTTATAAAAGTTTTTACAATTTACAAGAGTTTGTGTTTTTTTAATGGCGGGTTTGTTTTGTTAATTGGTTTTGGTGTTTTAGGTAAGTACCTATAACACATAACTACCCATTGTTCCCAACTTCTGGCACACAGAGTTTTCTCTCTTCACGAGAGAGATTAGGCCTTAATTCACCACGCTGGCCAATTGCGGGTTGGTGAATGACACATGTCCTTCAAAATTTTCAAAGTTCTCAGAACATGTCGCTTTACTCACGATGTTTGCCTTCGCCGTGAAAAATTGAGGGATGATGATGATGAATGAAAGACATGTGCTCATCATAACGATAATCGGACGGAAAGTAACTGATCTGATTTATTTTTACATCGGAATAAAACACGTAAACTATTAAATACCAAAACCATTTAAAGTTGTGGTCTAAATCTAAGCTCATGTTGCGTTTTCACCGGCGGTGAGGCACAGAGGGCGCACACAATTAGGAAGCCATTAAGCAACCTGCACCGCCGCGAGCTGGTCACGCCACTGAACTGAACCAACCTCACCTTAGCCCGCGACTACACTCGTGTCTTCAGATGGTTTGATTTAGGGACTGGGCAGTCAACATGAAAAAATTATCAACGGCTTAAATGTGCAAGGGTCAAAATGACAGTACGGACCGGACCGACAGCCTATTTGACAAAAAGTATGAACGTCAATATTTTTCTGTGTGAAAGTCAAAGACAAAAACTTTATTTCTATATTAATATTCATTTATTTACAACTATAGGAACAGGGAACACATAGTCATATAAATACAGAGATTTACATGGACATGTCAGAATAAAAGTTAAAATTAAATCATTTATAACTCGTCTATGTAAATTACTACTTAAAAATTAATTCAATTTAATGGAATTAAATATAATTTATAAGTACATAGTTAGAAAAAGGTCTTACATTTAAATATTTTACTTGAAAATAATTGTTTGTGGTTACTTAATTCAAACAAATAAAGCTCATGGAATGTGACATGATCCTGCTTTCGCCTTTGGTCTTAAAGCTAAAATCAAGAATGGAAATAATATTGTCTAGACAGTTCGTTACAATATTTTCGCGCCAATAATGTTGAGAAGCCAAGTGAGTGAATCTTAGTACCTACTTCAAAATAAAGCACTCTGTATATTTTTCGGCGAGAGTAAAGTTTAAAACAAAATGAAATCACCTATTCCAAATCTTCACAAATTACCCTGACAAACATAAAATGTTGCATGTAGTGAGATATATTAGTATTGCAAGTTGCTAATTTGCGTAATCACAGCAAGTTTACTATGTTGCGTGATATTCGCCTGGGAAGCAAATGAACAGTAAGTTACTGCACAGCGAACCGCGGCTCCGCGGCGTAGTTTGCAAACACGTGTGGTTCTTCAAGACGAAAGCCTATAATCAGTGTGTGTTGCCAATATGACGAGTGATGTTTCCGAAACGTGGTGATTTACTATCGGTCTCATGAACAGGCTCAGAGTCGCTTACGTGCTTAACAGTGATGGCATTTTATGAGAACTTTGAAGAGTTTGGCCAACATGGTGCATTCAGGCCTTCTCTCTGGTAAAGAGAGAAGTTTCTGTATCCCAGCTGTGGTAACGTAGGGATGCTTATGTTATGTGCTGAAAAGCTATGAGTCTACTTCTATTTTCCGTTCGTTTAATAGTATCATGAGGCACTTAAAAGGTTCGAAAATAGAAGAAGTCATGTGCCAGAGCCTTCAGCTTCTAGTAATTTGTTTTAGGCCGTGGATCCAACGGGCGATCAGGTATTTCTTATCTAAATTGCTTGCGTGCCGACGGGGATTAGCGTCGAGACTTGCGAAATCAGCTAATACCTTCAATCATACGTTTGTTTGCTTTTTAGCGACTTAATGCTTGAAATAATGGAATAATTCGATGAATTATTTCGGTGCTTCTGCGAACTGATTTACCCTAACGGTCATAGCCTGATAAGGTTTTAAATTTGATTTCAACGTAGTACAAAAAAAAAGGTTGATTGTTGAGGCGATAAGGAAGCCCTGTTAGAAGCGCTGTTTCGCCTATGCTAAAAAACTCTTGCATGATAAAAAAACTCTTACTTTATTAGAATTTGTATAGGTTTTAATCGTGCATCAATCAAGTTTTTATTTATGAAAAAAACAGCATTACGTAACAATTGAGCTGTACACGTAGCACAGAGTAGTCAAAAAACTCCAAAATCATCAAATCATATCAAATTCCCATTTTAATAGTATTAATAGTAGGTACCCATAGAAGTTTAATACAGTCTTAATTATAAATGTTTTGAAATATGAAGCAAAATGGCGCCTTAATTGTTATTGTTACTGTTCGTTATTTATTAGTCTGGAGTGTAACATTAAAACGAGTTACGTGACCGTCCGACTTAGACTCACATTTCCATAAAATCAAAGATGCTTGAAGTTGAGACTTGCTGTAAATCTAGAGTATCAAGGTCGTTAGGACAAATTGCAACTCGTATTTATAGACGTGGCTTTTAGGTTGTCCCTTGGTGGTTATTGTTTTATGTACGGAAAAGATATAAAGTCTTTTTGAAAATGAATAAACTGTAACTCATGTTAGTTTCAAAATTGTTATTATTGGATTTTAAGACGCCAACTGGCTTTGAAGTGTAAGACAGATTTAAGATAATAGTATAGTTTTAATAATAATTAGTTATGTATGTTTATAACCAACTAGCTTTCCGACCGCGTTCGTTATTTTAATTGTTCCCGCTGTAAAAAGTAAAGTATGTCCTTTTCCTGGTTCTGGATATATCTACCAATGTCTAGCCAGATCTATTCAGCCGTGATTGTACATATAAACGGTGTAACTAACACGACTTTCTTTTATATATAGAATTTCCTTATTGATAAAGTCTTGTCCACGTCCATAATATTATTTTATATTACTATAAATACGGGCTCTACGAAACGTTAAAAATACTTATCGTCGGAAGTCTCGTAAACCAAAAGACACAATACATTTGGCCGGTCATAAATCGAGAGACGGCGATATTAAATATTCGTTAAGACATCCCCCCGTTGTCGTTTATAATAATATTGGGCATATTTCAACTGTTGAAATGCTGTACTTTTACCTGGAAGGGTATTTTTTGACACTGAAGTGTAAAGTAACAACTATTGTTCAACAATTCGTAACTCTTATAAACCTTTTTATTAGGACTTCGTAGTCCATCAAAAAACCCATATGGTAGTTTTAATATAATCTATTCTCTAAAGACAAAAATTACACTTGGAAAGTAAAGTAAAAGTGTAGTTTAATTAATTAAAAAAGTATATGCATACCATGAATTTATGAGATATTTATATAATATTCGAGGTAGCTGTTTCTTTGATCTAATATCAGATCGTCATAATTAATACGAGTATTATTATAACAAAAACCATAAATAATCTTTGTTCGCACTGAATTATTCCAAAAACACAAACAATGGCCTGATAACCAAAGCTTAGTGGCCAAAACCCAATTTAAAATTAAAACCTTAGTAAACTTTGATTGAGTTTATTGGAATCCACATTGTGTCCCACAATGTGGATTGAAATGTATTATTATGATAGTTGATGATTAAAAAGTGTTTCGTTTAGTTCGGTGCAAATGCTCCCGGATATTAAGTGGCCATAAATTGTGTAGGTACGGGACGATTCCCGTTTCACTTAACCTTTTACGTGTACGGTTTCAGCCCGTTAATGTACGTTACGTATACGGCGTCATGTGAAACCATCGAATTGAATGAAAACATCTTAACATGTATGGTAATGTACATTTGCTAATACTTAATCAATGATAGCGTAATAAACTAATAATACACGCTTCTGCTGGCGTCTTTGTTTTAAGACATGAATTCACTAACATTTCGCACACGGTTTGTCCGCGTTTAATTGGACTTTCTCGTGGTAAAAAGGAGCCTATGTGTTATAATGTTGTATAAGCTAATTGTAAAGTTTCATTTAAATCAATTGAGATTTTTTTAACGTAAAATATTAAACAAATTACATTAAAAAAGAAATCAATATGGCCTGACAATTCACACAGCAACAAATACCCCCGTGGTAAGATCAGCACAAGCGGACTTTCGCTCGCAGCGCCACAGAGGTCGTCACACATTATAACCACAACCATTATTGTCTTTTTTGTTAGTCTCGCTGTCTCACTCTAGCATAAGTATATCGTTTAAATGCGAATTACCCAACATAAACGATTGATATGATCCAAAAAGTATACGAGGCACTTCGCAGCTTAAAGCATTCTAAGCGGTCGGACAACCTCTAAAGGTCCAAAATTTGAACCGTTTCTTTCAGTAGTAGCACTTGTTCGCAACCTTTTGAAGGATTCAATTCACGCAAGTGTCTTTTAGACTGAAAAGAGTTTTAGCCGCGGGGTTGTGGCGGAGCGATAAAATGCTGCTTTTTGTGTTTGAGTAAAATATTTATTCCTTGAAACGATATCGATTAAGTATACTCTTGGGGAAAGTGTAAAGATAATAAATATATTTCTTAACCAATACTGATCTGAGTTATTGCTTGCAAAACATACAATACTTAATCTTATCTTAACCGAAACTGAAATCCTAATTATTAAAGTTTAAACTTAATATTAAATAGTTATAAAAGGTTTACCAATGCTTATAGAGCATATTAAATGTATAATATTTACAAGTTCATTAAAATCTGCTTAGTCAAACATCCATCCATGCAGAATCTTAACCGTTTATAATTAAAGTAAAATGTAGGCTTACCCAAATCGTAAAAAAATCCTTAAACCTTATATATTTTTATGTAAGTATTTACTTGAATTAAAAACTTATTTGTGTTTAGTATATAAGTACTTGATGATTAAAAAGTGTTTCGTTTAGTTCGGTGCAAATGCTCCCGGATATTAAGTGGCCATAAATTGTGTAGGTACGGGACGATTCCCGTTTCACTTAACCTTTTACGTGTACGGTTTCAGCCCGTTAATGTAACCTTTTGAAGGATTCAATTCACGCAAGTGTCTTTTAGACTGAAAAGAGTTTTAGCCGCGGGGTTGTGGCGGAGCGATAAAATGCTGCTTTTTGTGTTTGAGTAAAATATTTATTCCTTGAAACGATATCGATTAAGTATACTCTTGGGGAAAGTGTAAAGATAATAAATATATTTCTTAACCAATACTGATCTGAGTTATTGCTTGCAAAACATACAATACTTAATCTTATCTTAACCGAAACTGAAATCCTAATTATTAAAGTTTAAACTTAATATTAAATAGTTATAAAAGGTTTACCAATGCTTATAGAGCATATTAAATGTATAATATTTACAAGTTCATTAAAATCTGCTTAGTCAAACATCCATCCATGCAGAATCTTTACCGTTTATAATTAAAGTAAAATGTAGGCTTACCCAAATCGTAAAAAAATCCTTAAACCTTATATATTTTTATGTAAGTATTTACTTGAATTAAAAACTTATTTGTGTTTAGTATATAAGTACTTATATTATAAAATATTCATATTATATTCTTCATAATTATGTATTTAGTTTAGTATTATATAATATATTCTTATATTATTTTTCTATGTACTATTATGTATTCCATTATTTTACACCACTGTCTATATATTTATAACTGTCCAGTCCATACATAGGTTGCCTGGAAGAAATCGCTCACAGCGATAAGGCCGCCCATTGTACTCCAAATTTTTTTAGTTTTAAGTGTGTATTGTGTATTTTTGTTTTGTGGTGTGCAATAAAGCATTTTCTATTCTATTCTATATTTTATTTAAAAGCGGCATTTTAGCTCCTGTACACGGTCAAAAGTGTTTTCAGATTAATGGACCTTGTTAAGTTGGAAAATGTTTGTCATTGCAGGCGGACGTTGAACGCCGAACGCCGCGAATACGCGGTGGACTGAAAGGGACACTTTTAGTCGCGACAAATTATTTTTTTAATCTTTACATCGGCTTTTCTGCGGAGAGTTGTTTATTTTACTCCATTAAATTGTATCAAAAGATGTTTATTATGATATAAAACAGTCACAAAGATATAAAATAAATAACTACGGGGCTATTTGTCACCACGCTTATCAGACAGGTTAGAGATCGCAATAAGTTACAATTAAACTGTGAAACACTAAACAGAACTACGCTGGTGTTATGAAAAAATAATTTAATCTTCTCACACTCACAGTAAGAGATCGGATGGTACTATTCTTAATCCACATGGCCAAAAACATTTACTTAAATAAATAACTTTTCAACTTACGGTATGAGTATTTAAGACTATAAGTAACCGAAACCCTCTCTCGTCTGAAAGCGACAAATATCTACAGAACGAGCTGGCAATATTTCCACGCTTGCCTGGCGTTAGGCATTCTCAAATTTATGGCAACACTAGAAGTGAGACGTAAGTGTTTTGTTTATTTAGGCTACATAATACTTAGTTTAGAACGTGTTGGCTAAGTGCGAGTACACTTGACTTTCATTCCGAAGGTTCAACCCCGCTGAACATCCCTGGATTTTTCTTCTTAAACACGTGTTTTAACTGAAGCAAGCATCGTGATAAAACTGGGATGTTCTGACAACTTTGAAGGATGATGATTGTGTAGATGCTAAAAAATGCCTTTCCACGGTAAAAATCCAGATAACGGGCAAATCCACACACAGCAGCTAGTAGTCACAGGAGATTTACGAGTATATTAGGCACTAAGTAACCTAGACCTAAATCTCTTAGCACGTAATCTCGTTTAGGCCGCGCGCCCACTCCGGCTAAGCTGCCGACCCACTGCGGTGCGGCTAAGCCAAGCCGCGTTATTTAATTCAAACTATTGTTGGATACAATTATTTTGGCTTTTAGTAAATCTCTTTTACTTGCGGTTAATGGTAGATAAGAATTTATCAAAAAGTTGTAAATGCGAAATCATTCATCATTATCATCATTTCAGCCATCGGACGTCCACTGCTGGACATAGGCCTCCCTTAATGACCTCCAGGTGTTACGGTCGGATGCAGCCTGCATCCACCGTGAACCAGCAGTCTTGACAAGATCATCCGTCCATCTTGTTGGTGGACGTCCGACGCTGCGTTTTCCGATCCGTGGTCTCCACTCTAGAACTTTTCGGCCCCATCTGCCATCTGTTCTTCTCGCTATATGGCCAGCCTATTGCTACTTCAGAAGAGCTGTTTTTAACAATATTAGACAACGAAACGGTGTTTTATTTCTGGTATGTTACCCGGTTTCGTGTTCTTATATAGTTTAACTGTTGTTGCTAAGCATGTAGTTTTCTAAGCTTTACTACACAACATTTTATTAAGTAAATATAAACTTATGCGTATTCAATAAAATCTTATATATATAAAAAAAACTTACGATATAATTTCATCGCTTCATAATTTTTTTTCTCCGATCGCTTTAATTCTTAAAAGAAAACATTCACTATATCCCTAGCTATTTCCCCTATTTGATACAGAGTACGTTATTGATGGTTCGCGTGTGGTCAGCCGACGCGGCCGACTGTACCCGTGTCACCGCAGCGAACCTCACGGTGACTGTACACTTTTATTCTTCACGGTTCGCGGTGACTTTAAGAAGAACCTATGGGGCTAAGTGACTGTTTGTAAGGGTCAATATTGCGTAAATATCTGCTATTTACTGTTGTATCTTGTAATTGTTAAGCCTACACTATGATAGCTAAAGATTAGAGAGAGAAATATTCTGAGTAGACAATATAGTTATAATGGAAAATGATTTCACAAATATCTTCCGAATACATCTCAGTATTCCAGGTCAAAACAAAATAATGACTATGCCATTCAATCACCAGTACCATCTAGAACTAAAGAAATATCTTATACATAACTAAGCCATCTATTTTATAAACCATTTTTATTAATGAAAAGACTAGTTATGTTTGAAATTGCACCTCGAAAAAATAATGAGGAAAAATGTGTAAAGCGAGTCAAACATAAAATAACAAATAGAATGAAATCCGCTTAGCTGTTCAACAAGTAGGTACGATAGCCCAAGTTTGGAGTTTGAGAATATCGACAATTTAAAACTATCGTCCTCTAACTTTGTTAATAAAACTCTCTTGCGACGGCCGTGTAATATCTTATAGTTAGAAATCCCAGCAACGGCTCACTTATCATATTTTAAAAGTGACCGAATGTGTATTAAACCAGTAAATAATCGGAATGATATAACTATGCTGGGCCTGCAAGATACTTTAGGTAACTTGTTCTACACTATTCATTTTAAAAACGGGAATAACTCACGTATTTACACAGGAGTTAAACAACTCTCGACGTTTCGACCACAACAAGAGCAGTCTTTATCAGGAGGAGTGAGCGTCCCGCCGTGCCCCGTCTCCTCGCAGGTCGCGCGCGCGGTTATCACTTTAACAAAAAAAAATTGAAAAAAAATTTTGAAATTGTTCTACACTATTTAAATAAATAAATTAAAAAATGAATATATATATTATGTTGTGACAAATAATAATATTTAATTGTATTTCAATAGCCACGCTTGCAGTTTCTTATTAGGTTTTTAAAAAGAATAGAAAATATATGAATATTTAATATATAAACAAACGTGAAACAATTTCCAAAGTAGGTATTATAAAATGGAAAACCTGTAATTACGATAGCTTGATGAGTATTATACAAATCCAAATTATTGACTTTATACGCATCATCGGAATCACACCAATATTATAAAATTTGTTATGACGTATGGTGACTCCCTGGACTACTTATGATCCAATTGAAAAGCGCAGGGCGAATAGCAACTAAGTCTCAAAACAAACAAGAACAACTTTTCTTGTATTATCACTTGTACGCAATATAGTCATATTCGACCCATTTCAAAATTAATGGAGCCAGCCACTGCCGGGATCTCGGTCTATTAGATCTGCCTATTCCGGGGCAAGTTTCCGCTTTCTGCTTGCTTTGCTGTTTGCTGGGCAATTTCATCTATGAATTGAAAGTTAGGCGGTTAGATTTTGGCTGCAATCTGGTATTTTATTGATTGATGGAGAACAATTTTAACAACCAATCACTTCTGTTAATTTCAGTAAAGTTAGTCACAATTTTAATTTCTCAATGTGATAAAATCAAATTTTAGCTACTTTACTAAATCATTACATTACATTGAAGAAGAAAATTTAGAGAAGGAAGACGCAACCTTCTTATACAAGTATTTAAAAACTTAAAAGAAGGTCCAAATACTGTTCTGTAAATTTTAATCATTGTTGATGAAAATAAACTTTTTGTATTGCAGAACAAGGATCACCAACTTAGCCGATCAACTACTATATTATATTTACATATACAGTAAACTTGGCTTGTCTCTCAAGAAGCACACGAGTAGTGCTCCCGTCTCATATTCAAGGTACAAGTGGCAGGGAAAGTTGCCCGCACTCGAAAACTTACCAACTTCAGAGGATGGTTATATAAGACGTATTGATTCGAGTTGGTAGTATTCATACATCTATTGCACAATATTGGGATCTAGCTTGTTTGTTTGGTTTAAATATAATCAGTTATCTATCGTTTGTAGCACGACCATTATAGACCATTTTAGTTCCGTTTCTAAACTGACTGACTTTTGACTAAGTTTTGACTTTTAACATTTTCCTTTATGGGATCATTTTCCTTGTTTGAAACGTTTGTTATTTTTGATAAAAGATGTTTTTATGTGTCAATTTAAAACCTACATGTAAAATTGACAGATATTAAAAAGCCTGCGGAAACCATTTATGGAAAATTCTTTCCGAACAAATTATTTCATGCTGCAAAGAAAAGAAAACCTCATATATACCAATAGCAGTTGGTACTAAAAAGAAAACAACAAAGTACAGTAATTTGTATTTCCCGACCAGTTAAGCACAACGCCCCTACGCCCAAACAAAACAGCACTTAAGATTCCCACCACGTACCGCCAACTGAAAACAATCGACACCAAACAAATCCGGTAAAATGTACCGAGAACCGGTTACGGCCGGTTGTGTCCGGATTATAGTAACGGCCACTAATTGCTACGTGGCCGGAATCTGGGAGTCGATTAATAGGTGTAACGGTATCTGAGGTGATAGAGCGGATGCACCTACTATACCTCTATAGATATAGGTTTAGGTGTAGATAAGACGGCTAATCTCTGGAGACTAAATGGTCAGAAGATTACTATAAATGATGTCATATTGATTTGTGGCGTCGTAAAACTAAAACCTTATATGTTTCCAAAGCTACTTTCTGCTTTTTTCTAGACAAAGGACTAAATTTCATTATTTTTGCAGTTTTCTGTTTATTATTATGTTATATATAATCAACAGTTAAAACAAGCGCTTGATTCAAAACAATGGAAGTCGATCTTAAAATAGGAGAAAAAATACCAACATTTTTGCTATTATTTCAAACTAAACAAACCTAAAAGCTCAAAAGACGGGATAACTAAAAAGGAGAAAAACTGAAGAAACTGCGATACCGTAACGGCGTGAACTCCAGCACCTAAAAAACCCGACAATATTGTATAACACCCAGCATTCAATGACTGACACAATCGTTTGGGCCCTCCGTAATTTTCCTGCCATGTTTTATCTACCGCGAGAACAATAACCTCATTTTGGGGGCACAATGAATTTCATTTCGGACGCAATCCGCCAAAATACGCCCCACCATTAAAATCCTTTACTCAAAATGGCGGTGCTTTGTTACGAATGCGCGGGAAAACTAGCTGTTATTATAACCTAGATATTGTTCGTGATAAATACATGCATTAGTGTGGGATCTGGCAAATTAGCTGGTGCTTCGCAAGTGTTTTGTTAGCCCGTCCGTAGGCAGTAATGTGCTCATTCCTCGGGTACTTGACTATTGCACGCTAAGCCGACTGAAAACTTTACAGCGTGAACAATTTAAGTTATACACAGATACAAAATTTCACATATTTACATTACTTTCGGGAGTTTATAAATATAGAATAATAATAACGTTTGATATATGTTTTCTGAAAGAGTCTGTCCTGCCTTCCTTGTGATCAATCGGGTCACAAGCAAGACTGGATACAAATAATATTAATTGGAGGCCAGCCATTTAAATATAACTGTTTACGTCATAATGTCTATGTATGTTGTATTCGCCAAGGGCCAATGTGTACGTGTACTAATGTGATTTTATTAAAATGTTATAAACTACCTCAACGGTGAAGCGGGCACCTCTCGTCATTCAGTCTTCAGACCGTGTTCTGAAATAACGTCAAGACATCTGGCACAAGAATTTGTACACCAGCGCAAAATACGTTCCAGCTCTGCTCCACAAAATCCATCACACAAATCCTTCTAGGGCTCTTATATCTCTATGTGGGACAACATAACCCCATCTGAACGGAAGTGCACTTGTCCCGCCAAGAATCAATCCGGAAACGGTGATTAGCTGGCAACCCGCCAAATTGCTGGTGTTGCACAGCTTATAATGTCAGCTTCCGGACCAATTAAAGTTTGCTAAGTATTATGGAGCTAGTGACGGAATATTGATACTATGGTGTAGCCAGGTCGTATTGAATTACCCTGTAAAGTTTCAATTTGAGCGGATTAAATTGAGCGAATGTTCGTGAGTTTGGTAAAAGTTTTGAACTGTATGGATTGTATCCAGCTGTGTAACATTGTTGTGGAAAGTGCACAGAGTTATGAGCTTGTAGTTTTGTTTAGGGTTTCAATTGAACAGAAAAGTCATATTTTCAAGATAAATTATTTATATTATTATTTTTGAACTGTTTGTTCTACATGTTGAAACCTCACAAAGACAATAAAATACTAGGTATCTATTTAAACATTCCGCACGTCGTTATATTTAAGGTTGCCATCTTATTAGTCGACCATGAGACTTAGTAGATTTAGAGACCCGAAGCTAATCCACAGAATTTTCAATTGAACATTAAGTTCTGCAACAGATGTCTTCATTTTCTATATTTACTCAGTGGTCGTAGTTCGTAATAGTTGGTTAAAACTAAACCTTTCTTCCTAATCTTCCTCTAAAAAATCGTTTCTGTAGAACAGTGGTTTTAAAATAATAAAAGGTCTAGAGATCTAGCAATTCCTTTCTCATATCCATTTCAGTTTCGAATAAAAGGAATGTCCGCTTTTTAGTTCCGAACCAGATGTCTGTTAAACTCGCTTAGTTTTTGCATATCAGTAGAGTTGAGTCCAATTCCGTAGTTTTTTTCTTTCTCGAGTTCATGGATTTTATTTAAAAACTGCAGCTGAAGTTGGCCATATCGTAAATTGATAAATACCTAGGTCATTTTATTAGCCCCGTGGTAAGCTCGAAGCTTGCGATACGGGTCTTGGTTTGATCCTTATCACTAAAAGCGATTTCATCCAGGCAACCTTTGGATGGACACGAAACACAATTATTATTAAAATAATAACAATATTTACGTTAGTTAGGAATAGGAACATGTAGTGAGCATCGCGACCGGCTCTAGTGGGTCGCAGCGGCCGCAGTCGATGAATAAAAATAATCTCGGAATCCTGAATCCTTTTCACTGCGAATTGAATACCTTTGGACCTAATCTCCGATGAAAGGAACTAGTTCCGTAGTGATGAGAAGTTTGCTTGAAATGTGGGTTTACTTATGAGGAAAATTCATTGGAGATTTTGATGATACATTTTTACTACTTCTACTTTGGAAGACTTTGGTGAAGGTTTAGTCAAATAGCACCCTATGCTCAATTATTTATTTATTAAGCGATTTATTCAGAAATACTATATAAAATCATTGGATCAAGATAATGATGAATTATGTTGAACAACCTACTTTTTCCAATCCTCAACCAACACGATATACAGATAGATCATAAATGACACACGTCAAAAATCCCCCTTGTTTACATATTTCCAATTTCCCCAAGTATTCACCATTAAACATTTTAAAATTAATAAAATATAAATCCAAATTCAACTCGAATGACTAAAAAGTTGCATATTCTTTCTACAAAGCAGCAACAGTTATGTAAAAACCCCTAGAGATATACAAAACTACGCTCATAGCCGATTATTTAGTTTTATTTATCAAATTATTTTAAATATCAGAGTGAACAGCTCATAGACCGGTATCATTTGGTGGCAGAGAATCTTGTGATGGTGACATAGAACAGGGTTCAAGATTGGCCCCATTTATATGGAATGTTGGGCCTTGGTGCCGCTAGTGTTGGCGATCGTATTGTTCTTACTGGTGGGGACCATCTTCGAGAGCAGGATTGAAGGAGCTTGGGATCAATTTAGTAAGTGCCTACTCGTTTCTTGGTCTAGAGTCTAGTACGTAAAGTAGAAGGTGATTCATCGCTGAATAAGTTTAGCAGTAATATTTATTTATATGACGACCTCTAAGACGCAGTGGACGAAGGTCAGCCTGCGATTTAAAAGGTTTGATTCCTGCCTCGTTTATTTGGAATATAAACGAGCAGTAACACTCACGCGTTACTGCTCGTTTATATTCCATTTCTATTCATATTGAAGAATCTCTAATTTGATTAAAAAAATGTATGCCATAGATTGCTACGACAGCTTAATTTTTTATTATCTCTCGCTATTCCAGTGGAACGCCGTCGCCTTCAGCTCGCGTTAATGGTCGCTGAAGAGGAGCACGAGATACACCAACAGCAGTTACGCCACACAGCAGCCGCTGGCACACAGCAACAGCCATCACAACAACTCAGACAAACAAACCTGCAACTCCAACTACAGAGGCTACAAAACCTCAACACTGCTGAGCCTTCATGCTTCGTGGAGAGACGGGATTCGAACCAGCACTGTGAGGTCCCGCCGTCTCGAATCTGCGAGAATATGAATGCTACTACTCCGTCAAGGAAGTCTTTGAGGACCTTGAGGTCTTCCACCACGGTTGGCAGGTCGAATGTGGTTGTGGTGAGCATTTGAATTTACATTAAAACATGAAAGTAAATTACTGACTATAAATTTCATGAAACGACAAGGCATGGTAAGGTTATTTCATCTTTTTGTAAGGTTTTATCATTTGTATCCAAAAAATAAACATTGACCTGGATTTTAGTATACAAATGCTTTAATTTTTCAATAATACAAATTATTCACTTTTAAATTTTTCGTGAGTTAATTATTTACACTATTTCTATGATTAATTTTATCACAACAGAATTATTTAGCTGTTTAAAGTGTAGTTGATAAAGCCTCTTCGTAACGACGTTATCGAGACGTTGTGATATATATTTTTTGTGAATGTGAGTGTATTGCAATAGCTAAATGTGACATTGGTTTGCGTTTCAGACTCCACGAGGCCAACATTAAAATTGATGTGAATAAATCGTGATAGACCTTTCTTTTGTTTAGTATTTTTTATTTCTAAAGGTTAGCAAGTTACATAGTATACATTAGTTAACTACTTCTAGTTAACTATTTCTACCAGCAGGTATCAAATAATCAATTTATTGTATATCCTTAATCCACCTAAGTAATTTATTTTATATGCCATTGCTGTATAGGTATTTACCGTTCTGTGTAAGTGCTGTACCAAGTCGGACAACTAGTGGGACTTAACATGGGATATAAAGTTATAAAACCAGACGACAACCAAATTTATATTTACAAAATAAAGTCGTAATTATTACTCAAGAACGGCTTATTCGATTGAGCTGACAATTATTGGGAAATTATCTTAGAACCAGGAGATTACATAGGATACTTTTAACAGGGGGTAAATATTATAACACGGGCAAAGCCGCAGGCGGAAAACTAGTGATATTATTTAAATCAGTTTTTCCATACCGTCATACGATCATATCTTTAGTGTCACATACCTTTGCATAAGCAGAAACAACCTTATTTACATGCCCGTTAAAACACTTTTTTTATAAATTTTGCGTTCAAGGATATTGTTGCTTACCTTTCCGGAAATACGTCTTCCCGCGGGAACATCTGTAACGCCAAAACAGCACGGACTTTTATTCTTATAAGTATTAAACCATGCTCTTATCGCACATCCATAATTTACAAAACCATTTGCTCCATGAATTATTGAAAGAAAATGTCTCAATTGGGTTAAATTGTAAGTAAATCTTGTTATAAGCTCTCTTCTCCCTTAGCAATGCGCTGGGATTGTTTTTAAGTGATTCAGTAAATAATGATTCGACCTTTGCTCACATTGTCTCACCTTTTACTTGGCATGCTCTTAATATAGTCCAGGGGTGTATTCAGGTTCCAATAAAAATAAGGACATTATTTCATACTTCCTCTGTGTGATTATGCAAGTAAGAAATAAGTAGTTTAGTCCAATAAGGCCTTATGGGTTGGCTGATTTATTACCTGGATTCTTCAGCTAGTATTTTTTAATGAAAATTAATAAATAAATATTGCTTTCTGCTCTTTTTCATCCCCAAAATCATTGGATTCTATTGGGGAGACAGCCCCTGGAGAACCACGTAGATGGGATAATGAAATCTTTGAATTATTCGAAACTCGTTGGATATTTTCCGAAAATTTATAAATAAAATATTACTAAAAGAGAAAAGTCTGCCGTACCTACCTATATAAAAATGACCTAATTTATAATATTCTCAGAATTGTGTTTACGTAAAAACCAATCTGTTGGTATTCATAAAAGCTAACAGTGTACAAACAGAAAATTGACAAGATAATGTATGTATGTATGTGAGAGATTTATTGAATTGTTTCACTGGCGTGGAAAGATTTGCTCCTGATTTTATTATGGGTACACTTTCGAGCAATCCGTCATGAAGATGGTCTTCATCATCTTAACATACATATTGTTATATTGTTACAATTACAGTCACTTTATAATAAACAAATTATTACTATAGAAAATAAAACAAAGTTTATTTATTAAGAAAATTTACAAAGTTTAGTAATATTAATCAAAAAATTGAAGACTTCTTCCTTTCTGTATAATATATAAAATATATATAAATATCCTTATAATATCTATTAAAAGGAACAATGATGTCTCTAGCAGCAGTGTACTGTTGAGTTGTCTTTTATTGTAGCTACTATCTTGTCCTAACAGCATGAAGCGCTAACTACTTTCTTGCTCGCAAGTGTACCCCAAGTTCAATTTGTTACGAAAAGCAATTTAGATATTCAGTTATGATTTTATTAAGGTATGTGATTTGATCTTTATCAGATAAGGCGTATCTAACACGTAGCGAAGACGTTTCGGCCCAGACAGACTTCATCATCATTATCAATTTATATTAATTTGTATCAAAGCTGTGCTTTCCACACGCGGCTTTACGGATTTCAATGGACTTTCCCGTGTTATATAGCATTTTTCCGCGGTAAAAATTAGCCAATGTGTTATTCCGATATAAAAGCTATATGTATTACTGTGAAGTTTTATCACAATCTATTCAATAGACTTTACATGAAAGAGTAACAAACATCCACAATTCCACATATAGACATAAACTTTCGGGTTTATAATATCAGTATAATGTTGAAACTTACATAAAGCTATAGGCAACACTATAAAATATAGGCAAATATTGCCGCATGGTGCTGGCCTAAGAATAGTACCACCCCGTCTCTTACCGTGGGTATCGCTAACCGACTAAAGATTTCTATTTTTCACTTATTGACTGTAAGCCCTTATTTAAACGAGAGTTTTTTATAAATGTTAAAAGCGTTGAAATAGAATAATGGCATTCTCAAGTATATGTTCACACGACAGCGTTTTTAAAACTCGACACGCACAAAAGCACACATCTCGTGCAAATAAAAAAAAAAAATGAAAGTATATACTTACAACAAACATAACCAGCCGACTCCACACTAGACAAATCCTATATCGTGGAACCCAGAAAACTCTATACAATTAAATCCTTAGTACAGCCCTGTTGATGTGAACTTATAATTGTGTTTATCTAATAAAAATCCCCTTGTCCCGACTGGGACATACGCGGTCAGACATATTTTACACGCTCCCGGGAATCGAAACGGCGACCTTCAGACCTTATACCTGTGATGAAATTAGGAATTTTATGTTCACATTACGAATAATATGTTGTTAGGTCATATTCCGACCTTGTACCAAATTAATAAGACTACGGGAAATATTCACCTATTAGACATCCATGTTGGTCAGCCCACGTTTTGTGAATTTTACTGAGAAAAAAAACCTTAATCCGTGATAAAAGCTGATGTCCGTGTTCTGTGTTTGTCCGAGACGGTAATTGAATCCAAGACCACTTGTTTCGCAGACGAACCTTTGCCTGTTTCGCCACAACCTGTTTCAACCAAGAGCAATTGATATTTCTTTACAAACTTTACCAAAACTCAAATGGAATCAAAGCTATACTATGATAGGAATAGCCTCACTGGTATACCTTTAAATCCCTACGGAAAGAGTATGCCTATACATTTTAATTTGAAATTTGAATTTCGAACAAAAGCGTTCGAATCGTGGCTCGGATTTCGAACGCGCCTAAGCTAAGGTTTGAAACTCGAATTCCCAGTAGGATAACCCTAGGTTTCAAGTCAAACAATAATAGCTCTATTAGTTGACTTGTGTACCTACAAGGGTCCCGGGAATAGCCCTCTAGGCTAAACATGTACAATAATACGAGAGTTTGTGTGTTTGTGTCGTTATAATTTACAGTTGTTTGTGGTTTATCGGTTCTGCTAATTTCAGTAATTATAACTTAGAATTAATGGACGTGTTTCGTGATATTAGGTGTTTTACGGCTTTTGTTTATTCTGAAAAACTGCTATAAGGGATTTGTAATCCTTTATTTGACAACCTCTGTGGCGCAGCGGGCGAAGGTCCGTCTGCGTCGCAAGAGGTGGCGGGTTTATATTTTATTTATTTTTCTACAAGTCTTTCAATAGCATTTAAACACACACGTATGCATATTTTATAAGATAATTTTCGACCTTATTACGTTTTTATATTTATTAGATTGTATTCTATTGCTACCTTATATTTTCAAAGTTAAAAAATCGCCGTTTCCGTGTACCGGCACTAAACCCACCTTCGAACTTTCAGCCTTCTTATTTCCTTCTTGTCAGCGCTAACAACGGCTACGCTGTCAGCTGACGACGTAGCGACGTAGCGGCAAGCGACGTAGTGACGTAGCAAAGCCCCGTCCAGACACGGACGTATTACGGAGCGGTCCGGGTGATTTCCCACGTGGCCAGATCGCGGGCGAGATTTTTAAATGTGTTCTTTTTTGGAGATGCTCGTTTGATTTGTCCAGTGATGATTTTAGTGGAAAAAGCTGGCTAGATATCTTTACTTTCATTTAGTTTGATACCTACCTGCATTCGGTATGCAACTACATATTTCCAAATGAGCTTGTTTTTTGATGAATCTGGTATAGTTTTAAACGCTTTTAGTTTTTGTAACGTATTAGGCGTTTATTTTAAAATTTTAAGATTCACTTTTTAGTTATAAGTACTTACATATATTTTTATTTTATTTCATTCGCCAGCTAACCTAAACTTATAAGAATCATCTATTAGCTTTTTAACAATAAGGGCGCCCATTGTACGTGTCTCTTTTTGGTGTTATAATCATATGTTTTGTTTTTGGTGTACAATAAAGCGTTTATGTATTGTATTAGCAAACAATTTAAATCCAGAGATGTTTTTCACAAGAGATAAGTGGTAATGTTTCTTGAATCTTGAGCCATTGGACGTCCACTGCTGTACATAAGCCTCCCTATATGATTTCCAGTAATTGCGGTCGCTCGCGGCATGTATTCACCACATACATGTTTCTTGACTAGTAGATAATAAACGTATACCTACAAAGTAAACATAGCATCTACCTACTGTCGATACTGTCTATAGCGAATCGCTTCGCTCGCAAAGGTTTTCCAGTCCATTGGAAAGTCCTGTAAAAACCTTTCCATTGACCAAAGCGGACTCGCCCGTGCAAACGAGCCTCTCTATTTACCAACAGGCGGGAACGAGGTCTCAGGTTATATTATTTAGTTCGTTATTTTCTGCTATCGAGACCTTTGGAATAACAATGAGCTGTATTTGAATATTTAAAGCAGCCAAATCAGGGGAAGTTTCACTAATGGATATTTATTAAAAGACTTGCTGTGCCCTGCGACTTTGGATGAAGCGGATAATAGATTTTCCCGAGGAAATATTATTTTTTCCGCGCTACAAAGGAATATATTAGCGTTGTTTCTAGTTGTTTGGTATTGCTTTTGATGTGGAATCATACTCATACAATATCAATAGATACATGGCTTTGACATAAACACTCAATATGATACTGGTGACGGATAAGAATTTTAATATTTTAATAATCATCATCATTTTCACCCCTATACGTTCCCACTGCTGGGACAGGGATTTCTCTCTTTTCGAGAGAGATTAGGCCGTAATAAGGTATCATTACGCGAAATAGCACCTTGTAAGAAGCTTTAGGCTACAAGTTAAGGTGAAGACATACTTAGTTTCACTCAGCCAATTGCAGCTAAAGTACCAAGAAAACAAACTCAAGCAACCAAGTATCAGCTCAACCAATTAAGTAAATACAAATAAAACTAAAACTTATGTTTACTGCGCAAACAGCTGTTTAATTAAACTAACCATTAGTTCGTTGTTGGATAGAAAACAGGTCACTGTAAAGCAGAGTAGAATTTTTGAAATGTAATTCATTTTATACAGATATTCTGGGTTTTTCATGGGTCTTTTTACTAAAATAGAATTAATGTTCTTCCAAAACCTACCTTTAAAGGCGTATGAAGGCCTTTAATTTTGAATTTGAATAATATAAGACCTAGTTTTCTATGTATCTGTGGTCTAAGTCCTAATACTGCTTGACGAAAAATTCGATACAGCTTATAAACATAACAGCTTGGTCGGAGTACCTACCTTTAAAACAGCACTAGATTTTGAACACTTTCTAGTTATTTTCATTTCCTAATAAAAAATGATATAGAAGAGTCTCAGCATATTTTTTACAAAACAGAGCGTTGCGTTAGTTTCCGTGAAAGTATAACATAACCTAGCTATTTGCGCATAGATTTATAAGAATATATGTATTGATTAATATTATAAGTTTTTTTTAGTTACTGCACTAGCTGTAGTATGTACAATCTAATCAAAACTGGCACCAGAATGCTTACAGTTGTCAAAATTAATTTAGTAACTTCTGCGAACCGCCGACCTTCAAGCGAGACGAAGAAAATAACTTTCAAAGCAAAAACATCTAATTGAGACGAAAATATTTGCTAATTTTAATATTTATTGTAATGTCTGGGACTAAAGAAAAGCTGAGCTTTTAAAATTGAGCATTCCAAGACTACGAGTGTCATTATGTGAATAGAAAAAGAGACTATTGCTTTTACTTTTGATGTTTGAAATGGTAAAAATGTTTTGAAATAATAAATATTTGATGAAACAGATTATTATTCTCGACACGTGCCGATGAACATAAATAATTTAAAAATGCTGTATAGGGTGTTAAGGTCGTGGTATTGATTGATCATTTCGTAGCCTGAAACAGTTTAGACACCTGTGTATCCTTACAACTATACCAACACGCAGTTTAACATTTTTTAATATAACTCCACGCACATTTTAATCCACTATTAAAAAAAACTTAATTTTACCATAAATCACGACTACATCCTTCATTTACGACTTAATGAATATATTTTACGAGTGGCCGTACACGTATAATTTTTATGCCCTGTATAAAACAGAGTTTAATGAAATTCGTAGTATTACCAGTATTACAGGATTCATAAATTCATGAATAAGGCGTGGCCATCAAATATTCAACGAGCTTCGTAATCAGAATATTGAAAAATGGTATCTTTTGTTATAGACATATGCGCTATTATCCCTTGACGTTATCTGATTAAATTTGCTGGAATTGATGTGTAGATTAACATAATTATTTCTGAGGCTGTTAATTTATAAACAGAATGGCCGTTACCTCAGCGTATTCTGTGATTTACAGCTAGTTCTTATAAATAAAAACAAATTCTACACAATTTTATAGATACATTGTAGTATCTGGACATATAGTTGAAAATGAATGACATTATATTATCATAAAATCGGCCAAGTGCGAGTCGGACTCGCCTATGAAAGCTTCCGTAGCAGTAATTTTTCTGAAATAGTTTATGACGTACCTATTATAAAAAAACTACTGTCTAGATCTCGTTCAAACCATTTTCGTTGGTAGATTGCATGATAATGTACATCATTATATATTTATAGCTATAAAATTCTCTTATTTTATAAGAGTCATCATCATAACTTGAGGACGTTACGATGATGATGATGCAATGATTGACCCAGATGTTACAGAATCCCGCGTCTGTAATCCAGAGGACTGAATTATGGTATATTACCTCGGTAATTAATTAATTTATGATAACGACTAAATTGAATAAACACGTGCGATGTGGATAATTTGAGCGAGAGCCTTATTGCTCGTATTGTTTGAAATAACTTTAATTAAGTGAGCGCGTACCTTTACAGTGCTTAAAAAGGTTGCTTGGAATTTTTAACCGACTTCAAAAAAGGAGGAGGTTCTCAATTCGTTGAAATCTTTATTTTATATAACACCGATTACTCAAAAGACGCGTGGACCGATTTCCAAAATTCTTCTTGTTTGATGGAGAACGAATAATTATACTTCCTAGGTGCTCCCTAACATTTTCGTTTACTTCGAAAAATATTTCCAATTTTTTTTTTGTAGGAATCTTGACGAGAGAGTCAGGCAAGAGAGAGAGAGAGAGAGAGAGAAATCCCTGTCCCTGTTACATTGTGGCAGTGGTAACGTAAATACTAAAATGCTATCACTACGCCATCTGCACAAACATCATCAAACTAAATATTAGTACTCAGTTCTTGTCATAATGATTCTGGTTCTGTGTGGAGCCAGTTTTGGTATAGTTTGCACTCACTTACAAAGCTTAAAGCTTTTCTGGTTAGATGGCGCTTTTTAATAATTTATATGCAATCAGTGTGCCTTTAAAAGCTCTATGATAATCTCATCACTAAATAGTGGGTATAAAAGAAAGTCCGCAATATATTTCGATGCGGTTTGTTTAAATAGGTAGGATTACTTATTAACATAATACAATAACACGAAGTCGAATCAAATATTTGCAGATCGAACAAATTTTTGTCCCGAGACGGGAGTCGAACCTCTTGCATCGAAGGCGGACCCTCGCCCGCTCCGCCATAGAGGTCGTAAAAATTAAAAAATAAGTACATACCTATATAATAATATCTTAACGAACCCTGTGGTGTAAAAGTCGTAAAAATAATTCAATACCTATGTATAAAATATTGTATGATTACATCAATATTCTTAATTGCAAAGTAACAGTGAAACTCAAGAAGGGAAACAAAAGTATGCACACCTTCTATACATACCTACATACAATTATTTACATAGCTATAGGTACCTTACTTAACATACTTACTTAAATAATCATCAGTGAAGCTGTGTTGTTATCTCAACGTAAAGTGACCATGGATTATGAGAAAAGTCACAAAAATCAATACCTATCAAAATTTTAAATTATGGTTGTATTTTTTTTTTCTTTTTTGAGTTTTATATTCAAATCTAATATATATTTATTGCTTTGTAAATCTTCTTGATAACATTAAATATTAAAACAATATGTGAGGAATATTGAGTAAAATGTTTGTCAACTTTTTTTTTAATGTTTAACTTACACTTTCTACGATTTGTCAACCTTATTTATTCGTAAGTTCGTAAAGGTTCGAGTCCATAGCCTTCGAAATAAAAGTCGACGTCCTTACCAATAAGCCAACACGACTTTATACAACAAGTAATAGGTACGTTATATATATGTACTTGAGTACTTGAGTTGTGGCGCAAAGTCTATTCATCCACGAAATATAGTGGTCACCCTACCCACAATAATTTTGCAACGAGTGAAAGCCTTGCGCAAGCCTCCTCAATACTGCGCAGATTAACGCATAGTTTGTATCAACACCACCACGGAATAACTACCAGTTTGTATGGACGTTGACACAGAATATCTAGTAGTTTCTAGGTCCACGTTACAGGTTACGCGACAGTTTGTATGGCTTTTGTAAAGTTGTGCATGTGGGGAGGTATGACCTGTTGTGTGACCATTCGCAGTTGGATAACGGTACTTGGCATACAAAATGGTAAGTTTTTTAAATGTTATTAATTAAGAAAAATTAACGAAAATAATGAAGCTTTTTTTTTTAATATTGGAAAATTTAATTGACTTCATGTGTGCTGCACGATAATTTTATAAGAGCTTTATTAGAATTTTATTGACATTTTTTTATATTTCCTGTGTTAATTCTGACAACGTAACCGTATCTCACTGGCAGAATTTGAACCCGCATTATGTCGTAATGGCGCCTATGCCATTTACTAATGTTGCTACCTAAAAGCCTATCATATAAAACACTTAACATCTTGCACATCGAACACCAAATACTAAACATTATTTAGCTAATAAAGCTTGTACCTATAGAGATTGAACGCAGCTCATTTGATTCTTCAATCTATATAAATATTTAATACTAGCTGTCCCTGCGACTCTGTCCACGTTAAATAATCTTTGTATTTTGCCATGTTATTTGCCACGTCTTGTCATAACTGATTGCATATCCTGTTTCCCAGAAGTCTAAATGTTTATTTATTTTTTCATCAAATTCAGAAAAAACAAGCTTTCCGCCCTGCGGCGCGTTTTACACTTTCCCGCAATTTTCGTGCGTTCTGGAGGTTATAGCGTCAGGAGGAAAACTCTACTTATTTTTATAAGTAGAGATGACTTATCGAAATTTTGTAGTTCATTTGTTTGTGTTCATCCTCCAGGGTGCTTCCCACAGCGACGCGTCCACTAAAGCGGACCTGGTGACGCGCATCAAGGCGCGCGTGGAGGCCGCTGACCCTGAGAAAGCGAGGGAGTTGGGCGGCGTGTTCCTCTTCAACATCATCAGGGGCACTAATGTGTATTCCTGGAGTGAGTATATACATTCATTTGACGACCTCTGTGGCGCAGCGGGCGAAGGTCTGCCTGCGTCGCAGAAGGCGGGTTCGATTCCCGCCTCGGAACAAAGATCTGAACGATCTGCAGATATCTGTTCCGGCGTCTGGGTTTTCTATATGCATAATAAAAAAATATCTATACTTAATGCATTCATTTGAATCACTTACACTTTTTGATGAATAAAATTTGAGTCCGTCAATCGATGTTAGTCCTCGCGAGGTCTACAGCTCACAGAGCCACTAGCACTAGTATTTATGTACCTACATGTGTATATTATACATTGTATTGTATTAAGTACCTATATCAGATTATCTTGTGCACGTAACAGGAGCTTATAATGGGGCTAGATATTGCTGTGTTAATTGTCCAGCAATATTTATGTATTTTATTTAATTACATTAAATTAGCTATTTTTTTGTATTTCTAAAAGCAACATTACGATCTAGAGTCTGGAAAGTCAATATTGTTCAATTGCTAAAATATGCTGGGGTCAAAATGCAATATGGACCTGCAGTCTATTTATAATCTATGGATTTATCTATGAATAACATTTCTTCCAGCCATGGACCTGAACAGAGTGAAGGTCTTCGAGGGTGAGCCTCCAGAAGACCCCGACGTGACCTTCACCCTCAACGAGCACTACTTCAAGCAGCTGGTCTTCGGGAGAGAGGACGCGAGGGTCATCATGCAAGCCGGGCGCTGCTCGGTCACCGGGGACATCATGAGGGCGATGAAACTTGAACCCTATATCAAACTTACTTAGGTTTAGAGTTAGATGTACGGAATGTTTGAAAGCTGGGATTATTTCGAATTATAGAATACTCCGCTTTAGTGGGCAGACAGCTTTATCTAATTTTAGGAGGTTTATGTATATAAGTAGTAGTAGCTTTAACCTGTATAGGATAAATTTTTATGTGTAATAAACTTATTCAATGTTATTTTGTTGTGTTTAATGAATAAATGAATTTAACACTTTTTGTTCTTATAAACGGAAAAACATAACAACCTAATACTAGCTATAAACAAAAGTCAACCGTAGCTGGAGATAACAAATAAATAAAGCTAAATTGCAGAAAAATAATGAACTAGACATGAATACGGAACTTTATTACTTTTGTATAAGTATGCCTAACTAAATCAGACCAATCATGGTACCAATCTAATATACTAATCTTAAAAATATTAGACCCATAACACAAACACGTCAAACCTTATTTACAACTTAATACGAGGAGGTAGATACAGTTAAGTGATCCAAATAGGTTTTAACTGCATTCAAATCGGCTTTGGATACGTCAATCAACTTGATGAGATTGGATAAATGGTTTGAAATGTCTTCTAACGGTACCTATTGGTAGTATATAGTTACCAACAACTATAAATAACAAGTCTTGTAAATCTATATAGGCACTAAAAATCAATGCCAATTTTCGTTATAATTTTATAACTCAAGAACGACTGGGCCGATTTATTGCTTTTCGTATTTACATAAATAAAGCCGTCACCCGCGGCTTCGTCCGCTTTAGTCCCCGGTCAGCAAGTAAATTATAATAATGATGAAATCTAAACACTACCTATATTAGGTCATACGGTATGTATCGTCCCAAGATTTCTTACTTTTTTACTTTTTCGAATGCTGCTACACATGTGTCCTGCCTTTGCCTTCTAAAGGTACGGAGATATAACACTTCTTTCTACTTCTATACGAGAGGACTATTTAGGCGTAAGCGCAGGGGCAAACTCTATCTCTGCTATCCCGTTCACACGCGTTACCCTATATTGTCTTTGTCTATGTGCCTATCCACAAATACTATAAATAAGCTAAATTTATGTAGGTAGGTATGTTTTTAACGATGTTTAATTTCATTTTATGTCTGACTGTACACGGAGCTACCGGTTTGCGAACGGTACCCCGGTTCAACGCCTCGGTCGACCACCTCCAGACCCTGACATTCTAAACCATAAAATAGCCTTATTTGGCCTAATAATGCTCAATTTTAATTAGAAAACAATATCTTTTATTTTTATATAAAAACTAGATGACCCGCCCGCTGTTTCGCTTTCTCACCTGCCCTGAGTTACAACGACTATTTTAAAACCAAAAGCACACCCTTTGTACCTACCATTAGTTTATAGCTAGTATTATTTATGTTAAGTACATAGTTTTTTTTTCTGTTATAAATACAATATAAAGTAGGTAAATTTTTTCATTCATTCTTAGTTAAGAATAAGTTGCCTGAACGAATAAAATTTACAATTTTAGGATACCTAGTTCAAACTGCAAAAACCTACCATAATTAGGGCTAATAGGTTTAGAGCGGGTTTAAATTATTATGTAAAGTTAAGGACAACTGGCAAAGCCCTTCAACTAGAATGCACTTGAAGTACTATCAGGCGCACGAGTGAAAAAAAAATAGTTAAGTATTATAACAAGTAGTTCATATAGCCTAAAACTTGAAAAGAACTTTTTCGACAACTAGGCTGCCAATCAGGAAATTCTTGGAGCAAATAGTGCTTGAGCCTAAATTTCTGAATCGCTCATAGTTACCTATACCTACATATATTATGATACCACCTGTAGTGTAGACTCAAGGACTGGCAATCCAATATTTGCTTAGAAATACAACCCAATTTGGCTTTTGCCTGCCACAGTACCGGTATATCCGCTCTGACTCCTATGGTTTTTAATAGTTATCACTTAGTTCTTGACCGGCGTCTGTAGCACATCTTTAGACATTGATAATTATATTAGCAACTGTATATTACGAATATTATATTAATTATCTAACTTAGTGTTGGTTGACAACATGAATAAGTTAATTTTAGTTTTCGTTCTTGCCTGTGTTGCTGCAGCGAGTGGTAAGTTTGTTTTAATAGTTTTCCAATATTAAGTATTAAATGATAATAATTTTGTTCAATATATTTATTTCCGTCTAATGTTATTATTGAATACTGATTGTCCACTCTGACAATTCCAGTAGGTATCTACCTATTCAATCCTCAATCCGACTTTGATCCTTTTACGAACCATTCCATTTTTCCATTATCTTGCTGACTGTACATTTTTCTCATAATCTGTAAATGCAGTTTAAAAAATGGATTAGCCGCAGATCCCAATCCCTATAAGGAATGTCAATGAGACTTAATATTAATATAATATCTGTTCCGGGTGTCTGGGTGTTATAATATGTACTCGTATAATAAAAAAAAATATCTATCTATGTATGTATATTATATTAAGTATATCAGAAATCTAGCACCCGTAACACAAGCTTAGAGCTTACCACGGGGCTAGTTGTCGCTGTGTAAAATTGTCCAGTAATATTTATTTCATCATCATCATCATCATATCAGCCGTCGGACGTCCACTGCTGGACATAGGCCTCCCTTAATGAATTCCAGTCGTTTCGGTCGGATGCGACTTGCATCCACCGTGAACCAGCTAACTTCACCAACTCATCCGTCCACCTGGTAGGTGGGCGTCCGACGCTGCGTTTTCCGATCCGTGGTCTCCACTCGAGAACTTTTCGGCCCCATCGGCCATCCGTTCTCCGAGCTATATGGCCTGCCCATTGCCACTTCAAAGAGCTAATCCGCTGGGCTATGTCGGTGACCCGCGTTCTTCTACGTATCTCCTCATTTCTGATTCGATCCCGTAGAGAAACCCCAGCATAGCCCTTTCCATAGCTCTTTGAGCGACTCTGAGCCTATTCATGAGGCCGATGGTGAAGCACCACGTTTCGGATCCATATGTCATCACTGGCAACACACACTGATTGAAGACTTTCGTCTTAATATTTATTTATTTATTTATTATTTATCTATAAACTATACCTACCTTGGTACAAAGAATAAATATATTTATGTAAAGTATAATTGAATTTAGAATATTCTATTGTATGCCGATGGGCAACATGAGAATGTAGGTATTACTGGTGCAATGCCTAATCATGTCCTTTGTGTGAATAGGTGTCGATGTGTCGAACTATGAGTTAAGCAGAAACAAGATCAGCGGTGAGTCATCATCATCACCAGCACTACATTATTAGATTATTATTGCCCGTCCATTATTCACGTGAGGCTTGGAAGGGGGAGTTTTTGCTTGATTTGGGGGAGGGGTTTGACAAAAATCAAGAAATATCATCAAAAACCCTGATGATACGATCCTACCAACAATTTCGCTTGCGTTTTTCACATTTCGTACATAGGTAAAGTTTAAATAATATAGCCTATACCTTTACTATCCGTAATTTTCAAATCGGACCAGCGGTTCTTGAGATTAGCTTTTCAAACAAAGCAATCAAATAAACAAACAAGCACACTCGCCTTTCATTCCGAAGGTCGTGGGTTTAATCAAACCCCGCCGCGCACCTCTGATTTTTCTTCTTGGAAAATTATGTGTGCTTTAAAAAAACACGTGCTCTAACGGTGAAGGCAAAACATCGTGAGGAAACCGGCATGTTCTGAGAACTTTGAAAAAGTTTGAAGGACATGTGTCATTCACCAACCCGCACTTGGCCAGCGTGGTGAATTAAGGCCTAATCTCACTCGTCAAGAGAGAAGTCCCTGTGTCCCAGCAGTGGGAACGTGAATAGGGGTGTTATGACTAATCAAACAAACTCCTTAGCTTATAAAATTAGTACATAAATAAAACTAATTAACATTTCTAAGAGAAGGAAACTTTACATGCGAATCCAATATAACAACTCGTTTATGGTGCTGTTAGAGCTGCCGCGCTTCTGCAGCGCATTAGGGATGTTTGCTGACGCACGAGTAGACGGCTTCGAGGCGATAATGCGCAAAAGATCTGCGTCCCTGATGCGCCGCGTGCGCTACAGCTCTAACAGCTACCTACAGCTTATAGCGAGTAGGCTAGACACTGACTGTCATTTTATGGAACACTGGACAGGAGTTTATATTCTGTCTAAGTTTAAATAATTGATTTTTAACTGTAGGTAGGTACTTATACATATAATTTAGTTTTTGTGTGTTAATACTCAAATATGAAGGCTTTAACTTGTTTTCTTGTATTATAATGTTGTTTGAAATAAATAAAATTGAATTGAATTTAACATTTTATCTGACTAGGACTCAACGCCGACGGATCAAACTATGATTTAAGCAGAAAAAGGTTTGGTGGTGAGTTGGAACGACCATCGTCTAAAATATTTATTCATTCATCATTCTTTAGCAGCTTCCCATTATCTACCAATCTAATAACCGTTTACATTGATTTATTAGCATAGACATGTGAAAAGCGCTAGACCGCTAGACGAAAGTTCAGTTCCAAAACAAAGTTTTATATGGATATCATAAAAATCAGTAGGTTTAGTAAGTGTCTACGTGGAAACTATTCTCATCATTCAAACAATCGAATTGTTCTAGAGTCTAAAATCTTAGACTAAGTCTAAGGGCTCTTAACTAACCATACAATCCCAACATTTGAAATTTACCATACCTTCCTACCTACATAATGTATGACCTGCAACGTGTTTTTAAAAACTAAAAATTGAATATTGTATTCCTTCTTGATAAAAAATCCCATAAACATAACGTATTCAGTAATTATGAAAACATTGAGCGCAAGGCCGCGTCAAATGTTCACTAATTACCCAAAAGTCTAGTTACCGAGATAATTATCCTAATATTATTTTAACTTAACCGAGAGATTTAGATCTACGAAAGACATAAGATAATTAAGTATTCACAATGTGTTAACGCATCACAGAACTTTTTGTTTTTGTAGTACATAATCATCCTTGAATTTGTGTTCCGTGTTCATTTTTAAATTTTCTCTATTTTGTTAATAGTATCTATTCAACTTCTGCAATTGTTAATTTTAAGATTAAGGGCTCTTTCAATTTATGCGTTTACGCGGTACGGACGCCGCACCGTGCTTTTTGTGTGAAAACAATCGACCGGCCGTGCGCCGTACGACAAACGCACCGCTTCGGCACTGCAGCGGTCCGATACGAAACGCATAAATTGAAAGAGCCCTAAGAATTAATAATATTTATTGCACTCAGCACTTATTCACAAGTCTTAGAACTAAATAGTATCAAATAGGTACCAAGGAACCTAATAACTATCAAGGTATGTAGGCTTCTTAAAAACTACATTCAAGTTTTCGTGCACAATCGATCCCCTATTCCCATAATAATGGTTTGGGCATGATAACGAAAGTGTATGAAATTATCCATGCAAAATAAGATAGGCAAACCCATCGGTGTGCGCATTGGCAAGAGCTTGCATATCCATACCACAGAACATAATTACCATACACATAACTTGCAAAAACAGAAACAACTCATTATGGAAACAATCAATCATTCAATGGAATTTAAGATACACCTACTCATTTTATTTGCCTAGATACCTAATTTTATTCCATCAAAGGTCTAAGCTTGCAACTGATAACCTAACCTAGGTATACCTGGTATTTCGAAGGATAGATTTTAAATCGCTGCTTTTACCCACTGTTATCATAACTTACCTGCCATAAAGAAACTGAGATGATACTGAGATACCAAAATCTTAACATGCGCCCCAAAGCACCCCATTCTAATTCAGCTTTCATTATCATCACTAACCACCACTCATCCACAACAGGTTTCGGAATACGTGACGTGCTCAGCTATATCCTAGGTGGCGGCTACGGCGGCGGATATTACCCGGGCGGATATCCCAATGGCCCGGGCGGATATCCCAGCGGCCCGGGTGGATATCCCAGCGGCCCCGGCGGATATCCCAGCGGCCCAGGCGGATATCCAGGGGGCTACGGTCCTCCTGGACCGCCAGGGGCCCATCCTGGGTGTCCTCTGTGTGATTCTTCGGTGTATAGCTACTGCTCGCATAAGGAAGAGCATGATGCTTGTTGCTGCAGGGGAAACTGTAAGTTTTGACGAAACATGTAAATATTTAATATTGGTTTAATCATTCAAATCGATAAAATTTCTATTTTATTATCCAACATTATAGGAACGGGATTATGGGTTTGATCCTAACGCAGCACTGTATTTATTGAAATATATAAAGATCAGCGCTAATCCGCATATTAAATAGTTCCAGATAAAAGAACCCGATCTGGAATGAAAGAGTTCAATGAGTTCAAATTATACGAATTATATGAAGTTTTTAATAATTTAAAAATAAACATGTTTCCCCAGACGGTTTCGGCGGCTGCTACAAAACGGACTGCAACTTCTTGTACGCCAACACCTGTCAGGAGTTCAACCTCATCTCAAAGTGCTGCTGCGTCGACGTCAAGAGCGCTGGGAACGTGGTGGCAGCACCTATCGCTTAGGTTTAACTATTTGTAGAATTACCATCACTTAAGTTTTACGGGAAAGGCGTTTATTTCTATCCCAATGGAATGGAAGTGATGACGCGATGTTTAGGTAACTATTTTTGATAACCTATTCCACTAAAGTTCCAAATAAGTTCAGCGGTTGAAATACGCTAAGGTAGATAATGCTCTTGCTGATCTAAGACATTTTGCTATTAAGCAATATTTATGATAATAATAAATACTGTAAAAGATCATAAGTAAATTATCCATGTTAATCATAACAATTGTTTGTATGGAGACTTTTTTATATAAAATCAACCTACGTACAACCGCAAGTATTTTGGTTGTGCGCAGTTTGGAGTTAACGGAAGATCATAGATAAGCAATAGATTACTTAAAATTAGGTATTATGTAATAAAAACCTACTTTATATTCCCTGTTTTTTTCTGATTCCCAATGTTTCTTAGTTAGTATCTAAACAAGGTTAAGTAAAGGATAAGTCTAATTAAATAAAACAAATATCTTGGCTTAAAGGTACTCATTTATGCACCACAAAAATACTTATTTTACAATAACAAACACGCTTCTCGCTAAACGTAGAAAAACTGAGTCACTTGGCATTTTGAAAACTATTGAAACTAAAACTATTAAACCTATTGTTATAAAATTTATTACCTAATAGTTCAATAACAATTTTGTAGATAATACCTAAAAAAATATTTTAAAGTTACCAAAGGTAGTTTAGGTAGTATTTTACCCAGTTTAAATCCGAAACTTAAATGTACTGTTGCAACACAAAAAAAAAATTAGGCACCTAGTTTAACCATTAGAGTTTTGCAAGCAATCAGAAATGTATAATATCCAACAAAATTGTTATTGAACATACCTATGTATATGACGATACATTTCATTACAGCATAGTATCCCGTGCCAAAAGGACTGTTAGGCGGTAGATTCGTACAGACATACAAATGAGACTTATAATGTAATGTAAACATTGTCATAATCATATACCCGAGCTCATTTCAAACCAGCTTAGTAGCCAGTAAGCCCTTATGAATACGGTTAAACTTTTGCTATCACAATATAATGCTTACTCCTATGAGTGAAGCGGTTTTCACCTAAATTACAGAAATTTATAACGTCCTTAATGGACGTATTATACAATGCTGAGATTAATATCTCAAAATGAGCTCAGATATCACCTATAAGAATACAAGTAGCATAGCGATACAAATCAGATGTTTATTCGTTAGAACCAGACTAGTAATGTAAAATCTGTGCTTCTTGAAATAAATCCGTCCGGTCATTCATAGCTCTGAAGTCACAGATTTACATACAAAAGCAATTTATTTTATTACACCTGTTATTTGGTTATTATTGGGGTATAGCTAAAGACATCCTACAATTAGTATTTAATGCTAAAGAAAATTACACTTTGGAAGTGAATTAATGAAGAAGGAACACAAATTACTATATTATCGACAAAATAGACATTGAGTCAGATATGAAAAAGCTGCCTGCAGCTTGAAATTTACACACTGGGTACTTTGATGCATTTTGATTTTATTCGAACGAGTCAAGAATTTCCTTTATTGTAACTAATTTACAAATGGATGTTATTACCAAAAGGATTGCACAACATTATTATTATTATATTGTTTATGAAATAAAACTTTGAATATCCTAAACAAAATTTTCCAAATACTAAGAAGGTATAGTGTAAAAGTAGTTGTTTAGTAATAAATGGTAAAAGTCTGGGCAGATCAAGTTCACCAACATAAGGAAATTAACCACAACCACAGTAAAAATCTAACAGAATTGCAGTTCTCTGTAGAAACACTATACAGAGATTGCTAATTCGATGCCTAATCAGTTTTCGGACGTCCAACGTCGAAATTTGGACGCCCTGAAACTTTAATTTAACTTATCAAAATTTACTAAGCATGAAAGTGAAATTGTAACAATCTATTCCACTTTTAAACACAGACAGCTTATAAAATCTACTATATGTCGCAGAGGTTATAAGAAACACATCTATCAACATATTAATTATAATTTATTATTAAAACAAACTCTAAGCAGATTGGTTGAGTAGTTCAATTTCAATGAAAAGATAACTCCCAAACTGCTTCGAGATAGTTTTTGGACACCATTGAATTCAACGCTGACTAACAGCATCAAAATTAAGAGCATTTGCTAAGCATTTTAAAGTCAAGACCCCTATCATATCTTTATATAAAGGAGTTGTTTTTACACTTTGTATAACTCAAGAATGGCTGAATCGATTTTGAATTATAATTAAATATTTCATGCTGTATTGCTCAAAATGATAATTAAAAATTTACTGCAGTGTGTTTCCTCCGTGGTTGTCTGTCGGTGAGTGCGCGGTTCTCAGCGCATTCTGTAGTGGTTCTTCTCCTTGACCTGGCAGAGTTCGCCCTTAAAGTCGATCTCGATCTCGAAGTCGAGGTCGCGGTTGTTGCGCGCGTTCTGACGCATCGAGAACGTGCCCGTGATCTCCTCGAACTTCTTCACCTGAAAATGGAGAAGCTTTTATTAGAAACACATTTGTATGTATGTGATTTAAATACTACAAGACGGACTATAGCATTCTTCTATGTTCTGTATCATCAGAACTTGCCTAGTAAGCATGGTGATTATACCTATTGGTCTCTGTTAGTGAGATCCATGCTAAGTGGTGCGTTATATAGGTTGTCATGATGATAAGATACATCAACACTGTTTAGAGTTCCTATAACTAGAGTTCCTATAACTAGCAACTAGTCGTCAAACCTACATGCAGTATGTTATATCTATACTAATATTATAAAGCTGAAGAGTTTGTTTGTTTGTTTGAACGCGCTGGATCAGGAGCTGCTGCTGAAATAATTTTTGGGATCAGCAGATCCCAAAAATTATTTCAATGTTGGATAGTACATTTATCGAGGATCTATTTTTTTATATAAACTTCCTATATGTAGATAACGCAAGCGACGCTGTCGGCGGGTCGGCTAGTGAGACATAAAAATCAAAATGTATGCTCACAGTCATGTAGTCATCGAAGTAGAAGACGGTCTGCTTCCAGTGCGTGTAGGGCGCCTCGGGCGCGGTGCTGAAGCCGAGCCGCTTGTGCGACTTCGTGAACTCCACGTTGAAGAACGTCACCAGCGCTTGGATGAAGTCGTTGCGACGCACCTGCCCATCAAACACACAATATTTAATCTATATTTATAAAATAATAATAATTCTTTTAGTTTAGTTAGAGATTCCCTTTGGAGCAATAGGACAGGTCCTCTATGTGTGTGAAAAAATACCTCGGATATCGAACCCGATTCTCCAAAAAAGTTATAACACACTTATTTCTTATTAGGACGTAAGAAATGTTATTAATCATACCTGAAGGTGGAACTTAGATTCGAAGTTGAGATCCTCTTTTTTGACAGTGTACAGGTCCACTTCTGACAGAAGGCAGGAGTTAGTCACCACCTGGAATTAATACAATATTAGTTATTATTGAAGTAGCGATAAGCTGAATATACACATAAAACACAGTAGGCGAAACGCCGTATGATGTATGCCTTTTTCTGTGATCTAGTACTATTAACTCCTTTATAATGAAATAGCTAAAAAAAAATGTTTTTTTTTTAATTTAGATAGTCTATAATCTGAAGTAAATGCGTAAATAAAGTGGCGCCACTTCGCGCTACGTTTCACGGCACCACAGTAAACCAGCGCTATAAACTATAAGCTGAAAGACACAAAGCGAGTGGTGACCGATTTGTGTCTTTTAGTTTTATTCTTTTAGAGTTTAGTTCAATGATTGTACATTTATTTAGACACAAATAAAAATATTTTATTATTTAAATCAAAGTACCTGTTTAGCGTTTAGTGTGGCAACACTAGTTGCGTTGTAAACATGGGCTCTACGTAAAAATAAATATAAAAAATAGTTTCTGTATAGCTAACAAAGTGAAAGTGTATCAAATATCTTTATTATAACACTATTTCAGTGCCTAAGAGTTATCTTCACAATTAAACAAGAACCTAAGGAGAGGACGTAATAAATAACTCATGCCCGTCCGAAGGTGAGAAAACAAAAATTTACTTCAATCAAAGAGAGCTAGCTCAAAGGAAGCATTGCCGCTGTATCTTTGCTACGATTCATATTCATTTCATACAAGAAACCGAAGCGAAAGAAGCATCAATCAATAAAATTGGAAAATCCAATGTAAACAAAACAAAGACAAAGACAAATAACGGCCGGGCATTTACTTGTACTTTCTCCCGCCGAATTTTATGAACCATCAAAGTCATCAAACCCAACTACGACATTGACATAAGCGCCAAGGAACGGAACGTTCAACAAAGTTTAACGAAAACAAGAACGATAAGACGCTTGACAGTGACATATGCTTGGATAACGAACACTGTACCATCAACTATTTGTCACTAACACATAGTCTGACACAAAAAAGAAGAAGACACCAGACGTCGCAATTGAACTTTGTTGTTGTCGTTTTATTATATTTTTTTGTGAAAAAGATCTGTAAAAATACTATTTCCTACGAATCATAACTATGGAAACAAATATGCCAGGAATTGAAAAGCTTTTTCACGACTTACAGCTAAAAATTAGCAGCGATATCAACATAAGACTCTTAGAACAGGAAGACCGCATCGCTGCTAGAATAAATGAAAATATAAACAACAAATTCGAACAAATTAACCAAAAAATAGAAAAAATCAACCAAAAAAACCAAGAGCAAGAAAAAAGGTTGGACCTGCTCGAAAAACAAGTTAGAGCTAAAGACATACTATTCTTTGGAATAACAGAAGGAGAAAAATCATACGAAGATTTAGAATCAAAAATAATTTCAATTGTCACGCAGAAAATGAATATTACCTGCATTACAAAAGACTTGGAAATAGTCAGACGGATGGGCTCAAAACAAGAAGGAAAAGTAAGGCCTGTAAATGTTACGTTTACCACATTTGGTATGAAATTATCCATTATGAAAAATAAAAAGATGTTAGAATCATCCTCAATATATATAAAGGAAAATTTTCCCCCTAAAGTACTAGAAACAAGAAAAATATTACAGGAACAATTACAAAAAGAGAGAGATGAGGGAAAATTTGCTTATATTAAATATGATAAATTAATAATACGAGAGGGAAACATTAGTAAGAATCCTGGGAGTTCTCAGTCTAATAACAAAAAGAGAGAACTAGAAAGAACCCCACCACAGCAAAATAAAACAAATATGACACCGAGAAATGCTGATGAACTTGCTAAGTACCAAGTCAGCAAAAAGAATAGAATACAGCGAGACAAGCAAAGCACCATGTCTAACTTTATACATATAAATAGCGGACCAAAATCCTCTTCTCGCTATATAGATGCTGAGAAATAGCAATTAATCAAGCCACCAAACAACGCCCACACAACCTCTAGAAAAATACATAAAATTACAAACATACACAACAATTCTTCCCCAATATGGCCGGTCACCAAGGGGATAGTAGACCCAAACCCTCCAAGATATAAAGAAAACAAAACATACCTAGCTACATTTAATGTAAAGTCATTAGCAAGTGAGATAAGACTAACAGAATTTGAATATGCATTATCCAAAATAAAATGGGATATAGTTGGTATATGTGAGACAAGAAGGCAAGGTTATATAATAGAAGAAAGGCAAAACTTTAAACTATACTTATATGGCGAAACAAAAGGAAGAAATGGCGTGGGATTTATTGTGAAAAAAGAAAAATACCTGAAAGTAATAGATTTCATTGGCATTACTGAAAGAGCTGCTCTTTTAAAAGTCCTAATCTACGGAAAAGAATTTACTTTAGCGCAAATCTATGCACCAACATCAAAATGCGATGAAAATGAAATCAATATGTTTTATCAATCACTAGACAAAATCATAGAGTTCAGCAGCTCAAAAATTTTCCTAATGGGAGATATGAATGCAAAAATAGGTATGCCGAAACCAGAAGAGTCTCGAATAATGGGAAAATATGGATATGGTAAACGAAATAAAAAAGGAGAAAAATTTATTGACTTCTGCCTACAAAATAATCTAAAAATAATAAACACAATTTATAACAAAAAATCAAAGCGCCGATGGACTTGGCTGTCCCCAGATGGTAAAGTAAAAAATGAAATAGATTTCATAACTTCAAATGCGTCAGAATTAATCGAAAACTGTGAAGTAATAAGTAAATTGTTGCATCCAAGTGATCATCGAATGGTAAGAATTACTTTAAAACAAACTGGAATAACAAAGAAATCAAGAACTTCATTCTCTTCTAAATCACAGAAAATGTTAGATGTAAAAAAATATTGTGAAGAATTAATGAACTGTGAGTACGAAAATTTCAGCTTACTTAATATACAAGAGCACTATGACAACCTAGAAAGACACATATTACAAAGTGCTAGAAATGCCAGTTTATCAAAAAGAATATTAAAAAACCAGAATATAATTACAAAAGAAGTTACACAACTCAAAGAACAAAAATATATACTTAAAAATAAAGAACATAGAAGCCAAGAAGAGAAAATTCAACTTAGTAAATTATATAAAAGAATTCATAAGCTTATTAAGATCAATACGACAAACTATAAAACAAAGATATTTGAAGAATACATTGAAAAATCAGGGGCTGTAAAACGAGCATACAAACAACTTAACCACTCCAAACAACTTATGTCTGAATTACAGAATAAAGCAGGAACAATAGTTACAAACCGAAATGAAATATTGCAAATAGCAACCGATTATTATAAAAACTTATACAGTATGACTCAAGGCCCAACACAGCATATTCAATCTGAATGTTTGGAAAACATGGACAAAGTTTCAAACTTCCTAGAAAGCGAAATATACAAGAGTATCACAAATCTAAAAAAGGAAAAGAGTCCGGGGCCTGATAGCATCACAAATGAAATGCTTATGAACGGAAAAACACACCTTGTAAGACCACTCACTACATTATTTAACAAAATAGTCGAAGCCAAACAAATACCTAAGCAGTGGACGACATCTAATATAGTTCTTCTATACAAAAAAGGTAATCCTAGGCAAATATCTAATTACCGGCCCATAAGCTTAATGTCATGTATATACAAAGTTTTTTCAGCGACTCTATTAAGACGCATTACAAAAATAATAGACGAAAATCAGCCGATAGAGCAAGCGGGGTTCATTAAAAATTTTTCAACAACAGATCATATACACACATTGAAAATTATTATAGAAAAATATAATGAATTCAATAAGCCTTTATATATAAGCTATATTGACTATAAAAAAGCCTTTGATTCGATAACACATAACTCTATATGGCATGCACTAAAAACGCAAGGAATTAACAAAGAATATACCGATTTAATCAAAGAAATATATAAAAATAGTACATCTCAAATTACATTGGAAACTCCTGGACCAAGCTTTAGAATAGAGAAAGGAGTAAAACAGGGTGACCCGCTTTCTTCTAAGATATTTATAGCCGTACTGGAACAAATCTTTAGGACTCTAGACTGGGAAAACTGTGGTCTGAAAATTCATGGAAAGCATCTGTCCCACCTACGATTTGCAGATGACATTGTACTTCTGTCAGAAGATCCATCAGAATTACAATCAATGTTAGAGTCTCTTTGCGAAGCTAGTAAAAAAGTTGGACTTGAAATAAATAAAGACAAGACAAAAATAATGACCAACAGCAATAAAATACCAATAAACATAAATTCAAGTACAATTGAATATGTAGATAGTTACATCTACTTAGGGCACTTGATAACCTTTAAGGCATGCACTGAAAAGGAAATTGAGAGAAGGACTAAAAATACATGGAATAAATATTGGGCAATGAGAGATATATTTAAAAGTAATTTACCTGTAAAACTGAAAACAAAAGCCTTAGAAACCTGTATCATGCCCTGTCTAACATACGCCTGTCAAACATGGACTTTAACAGAAAAAACTTTGCAAAAAATAAGAGTCTGCCAAAGAGGCCTTGAAAGAAGCTTACTTGGTTATAAAATAAGAGACAAAATAAGAAATACTATCATCAGAAAGAAAACCAAGGCTAAAGATGTAGTAACAAGAGTGCTCCGCTTAAAGTGGAAGTGGGCAGGTCATCTCCAACGCTCTTCTGATGACAGATGGACCAAACAGGTAACTAATTGGTATCCACCTGACAAAACGCGCAAACGAGGCAGACCATCTAAACGCTGGAGCGATGACATCCAAAAGATGGCTGGAGCAACCTGGAGCAGACTTGCTAGAGACCGGGAGACTTGGAACAAAATGGAGGAGGCTTTCACCGCTATATGTGGTACTTGCACATAATATCTAAAATGTAAATAAAATCAGTGAAAATTTGTGTAAGAAAAATAAAGCTATTTTTATTTTTATTTTATTATTATACCTGTTTAGCGTCCACGACGTCCACGAGCGGCTCGGAGATGGCCACCTTGCGGATGGAGGACATGTCGAAGCCGTAAACATCATCCCACCAGTTGATCTTCTCGTCCTTGTACTGCCGGTCCTCGATGCCGCAGATGAACAGGGTGCATCTGCAAGTTTACCTTAGTTAGTCTACCTTACAGTAACTAAGGATAGTTATACCTCAGTGCCTTAGTATGTACTTCGACCCACCCTCTCTTCGCTTCAGGTACTTAATTATATTTACTTATAAACCTCACTTTAACCTATTTAAAAATCTATGACAAGGGTGAATCTGCAAATTCGCGTTTCATAAAGGGGCTAGTTCTTAAATATACCCGATTGGAGAACTTTTCTTCATCCAATAATCCACGGATCGGAAATCGCAGCAACAGACGTCAGCCTACAAGGTGGATAGACGAAGTGGAAATCGGATACAAATAAAGCTATTGGTATGGTATACATTAGTTGGTATTAAACGTTATTTATAACATAGTTTAATCCAAGCAAGTTTGGTCGTAATGCCTCAACTAATGAGCTTAGAAACTCTCGAAAATTAATATTAACGCAGAACAGACTTAAAAATCGATTATGAGTTATTTCAGTTTACCAATCCAATGTTGATCAATTTCGCGATAACATTGACGCAAACACACGCATGGGAACGATTGCGACCTACAATAACTAACAATGTTACAAGGTAGGAAATAATTAGTTATGTTCTACCTGCATGAAGTATTTTCATGTTTTCAGAAAATAGTCGTCATGAATTTCTCTATAACCAGAACATTATAAAATTCGCTGTTGTAACATGACAATTTCATTTAGGTGTAATTGACCTGGATTAGGGTTAAATAATTGTACCTTTTATAATTATTAATATGGGTTAGGGTGAAATATGGTTGATATTTAATCCTATTAAATATTTAACCCTATATTTAACCCTAACCCATATTAATAATTATAAAAGGTACAAATATGTTTTATTTGCATAATATTTTCATTCCAATTCATAAAATATCAAGTATTAATCAATTCATTTATATCATTTGATAGTACTATTCTTAGACCCGTCAATACTGCAATCTCAGACTTTTGGCTAATGTAACTGATCACCTACTGGGAAAAGATGGGGCAGTTCTATACTAACACTTCTAACACCACAGGGCTCTATACCTGCTGGTATGAGAATAAATCTCACCTGTCCGGGAACAGCATGCCGTCTTCAGCGAGCCACTTGTCTCGTGCGTACAGCACTGTGTCCAGCATGCTCTCGTAGAAGAGGCAGTACCCCATCCACTCAGAGATTATGATGTCCACCTTCTCTACTGGCAGGGTTACTTCTTCCACCTGATAATTAAAGGATGGTTCATGTACATAGCAGTTTTCAATAATAAAGTTTTTATTTTGTATTTACATACTTATTTGGATTTATAATACTCAAAAGTTTACCTAAAAAACATGAAGTCATTACGAGGTTCACATATAAATAAATAAATCTAAATTTAGATGGTTTAGATTGATTTGAGATGTTGTGTTAGTAAGAAATACATTTATCATAAATATATCATTGTAAAAATCTGTTGTGTTATTTTATAGAAGATTTCCACATAATATGAATAACTTTAAAAAGTCAAAAAGAAGCCACCACCCACCTTACATAAATTAACCTACTCATAGAAAAAGTCTTTTTAAAAATAGATTACCTTCCCCTTGATGATTTCTATGGTGTCACTGAGATGATTGGCCTCAATGATCTTCCTGGCATAGTCCACAATATTGGAGCACTCTATAGCAATGACCTTAGCAGCACCTGCCTTTGCCGCAAACATTGACAAGATGCCAGTACCGCATCCAATGTCTAGAACAGTCTGGAAACAAAATAGAGAAATACAGCAATTAATTATTTTATAGTTGGTCAATTGGTTGTTACAAAAATCTTTATAAAAACCATCTTTATTAAATTGCAGGTTATCAAAGTGTTTAATGATACTTGGAAAGGTCAACAACTCAAGTCAAGTCTTACAAAATTCGTAAAAAAAATTTTGTTTCATGTTTGACAATTTCTTTTGAATAGACTTGTGTTGGTTGGATAGTAACAAAAACTTTAAGTCACATTCAACTTTCACTCACCTTCCCTTTAAAAATATGCCTGTTGTGGTACATAGCATTTCTGTATGTAAGCGTCCGGACTTCGTCCTTCAACATCTCTTCATGAATACCAAAGTGTGCATATGAGTCGAAGTAGTAGTCTCTCGAAGTCATCTCTTCTGCGGTAACATTCTTGTCCATCCCGGGTGATGCATCTGGAGATTTCATAGATAACTATCAGCCAGAAAGTTTAATATAAAATTCTCATACTAGTTAGTTAGTTTGGGGACTCCTCTTTCTGCAATTAGACTCAAATTTGGTTCTTTGTGAGTGGAAATTCTCATACTACATTTTGATAAAACAAAATGCTTTGTTGTACTTTAAATTATTTATCCACTGCAGCTTTGTTACAAATTAAAGTAGGGTGTGCATATCACATTTACATGTTATTTACATCTAAATTAAAGTATCAGATTGCATGCACTATGACAACTTTTTACTCTTGAGCAAAGCATTAAAATCACCTAAATGGCTTTCACAACTCTAACTTTTAGGATCTTACTTCAAATATAGTAATTATAGTAGTGTACTCCCTAATTTACCAAAAACTTCATAGGAAGAAAAAATAAGTCATAACAGATTTTCTTTGTCTGTATTGTTGCATGCATAAGCCAGCATCATCTTTTAATTTTCAGTTATTTTTAGTATGAAAAACCAAATGGCGTTGGACAAAGCAGCATGTCATGATTGAAGTACTTGTAGAACATAAGTACTTGCTCTATGAACATTATTTCTCCTAATGAAATTGGCAAATAAACTACGGCAATAGATGTAATACATCATAGAATAGTAGTGAAAGGTTAATTAGTTTAATTTCTGCAGGTTATCAAAGACTTTGCTGCAAAAATCTCAGAAACACAAAACACGTTTCTGAAGCACAAGCGAACCGGCATTACAAGTTTAAGAACTGAGTACATACCACCATTTTCTACAACGGGAGTCGACGCCGTCGAAGTTCCTTCTACAGCAACATCCATGCTTTCCATTTGTATAGAAAATTAGCAAACAAAAAGAAATATTTTAGTTATAACCTGCAACCAGGAACGCCGAATCGATCCGTCAAGCTTTACGGAATATTTACGGATTTTGAACTTAGAAAACCTAATTTTTATTACCTCACTATTATTAGGCACTTAATTGAGTAATTATTAAGCTAAATATCACAAAATCTATAATAATTTTGCACTAAAATGCTCGAAAATTATTTCATGCGAACATCGAGCCTTTTCTACAAAATTTGAAAGAACTGCTCAATGTTGCCAGCTAGCTTTACGTTTATTGCTCATGAAACCACAGAGCATAAAGCATAACATAAAAATGGCACTTAAAGCTTCGCACTACTTCGCTACCGCCTTGTGAACTGCTGAGTGGAAATTGGGAAAATATTAATATCATTTGACAAATAGGTACTTAACTGACACTTTTTATTATAACATTCATGAACTGTCTATAAAGGGGCTTCTAAACGGGCTATATTTTACGACAATTTGTGGCTGCAATTATTGGCAAACATTGCCCAGCCATCAAAAAAACATTTTAGTGCATTTTGTGGCTGAGCAATCAATTGCAGTCAAATAGTATGGCCTTTGATTCAGAACCCTACAATCCAGCAACAATGGCCTACAAAATGACGCTCATCGCAGCCGCTTACATTGTTTTGGCGGAAAAACAAAAAAAAAAGGACACTTATGTGGATTCGACCCTACCTAAGTACACCCTTAGTACTTCGGCCACACGCCGGCTACACATAAAAACATTTTGACATAGGTACCAAAAAATAATGTGGCTATAATGCCGCGCCATCCGTAAAATATTGCATAGTGTGGCTGGTAATGCTAGCATTGTTGCCGGCCACATTATTGCAGCCACAACATAGTGATTATATTCTCTTTGGCAGCCACAAATTGTCATAAAATATAGCCCGTTTAGACGCCCCTTTATAAATTACAAACGTTCACCACAAACTAAAATACGCATTGTGACATGATTATAATAATTTTCAAATATTTAGGAAATTTAATCCAACGTACAATTAACACGATATCAACATTAAAGCGCAGTTTAAAATAATAACTAGCCTTAAGTTAAAGTGGGACACTGAGCTGTGTTTTTGAAATTAAAATAACTTTTTATTTGCTTTGTTGATTGTTGACAATGTTGTTACCTAGGTATAAAAACAAAATTAACCACATAATGCTCGATTCACCTATTCCAGGTACGAGTGGTACCGTGAAGTTGATCGACAAGGAGTCATCGAATCTAGAGAACATGGATGGATTTGGTAATCTTACACAAACTAATTCAGTGCCTTCAACATCATTAAAGGTTAGCAGGTTAGTGAGCTTTCTATTTACGTTCAAGAAACTATACTAGTAGGTACTTATACGTCTATTAATGTATACTATTTATTATTATATTTATAGTAAGGTGTTTATTTTTTATCTATGTTTCTTTAAATATTTGTTCTTTATTTGTTCATTGGCGGAAATAGGAGGAGGCCTTTGCCCAGCTGTGGGACACAATAGGCTCATAAAAATAAATGTGTTCATTATCTTACTTATATTTTTTTTCTGCCCTGGCAACCCAACACGATAACTTATGATTAGTGATGTACTACATCATCACATCAAAACGATTGTTAGAATATTCGATTTGTGGTTACGACTACTTAATACGACAATAATACGTTTAAATCAATATGATTTTTCTGATGAAATAGATAGACGATGAGACGCCAGGTAAGACTTAAGACGATTGGATACGCACATGTGCGTATGTACGTAGGTAAAATGTATTTGTATGGGGATACAAACACATTTAAACGCGAACGGAGTCGCAGGCACAACTATAATTTCAATATTTTTATGCTACAAAATATTTTCAAACAATGTAAGTAGGTATAGTAAAACCATTCTAAAAATGAACTCCCCTCCACAAAACCGTGATGATTTCAACGTGTGAGAGGAAATACAGAAAAAACAGAATACACAGAAAAAAAAAATACAGAATTCGGTGGAGGGGCGTTCATTTTAGAAATGGTTTTACTATTACCTACCTACTAAAAAACTCTACGGACATACCTATTCAGTATTCACATCAGTTTTTCGCGTGTCTTTCGAGTTAAGATATTCGTTTCTATATAATTAACATATTTATGATTATTACCGGGTCATGGTTACCAGCGTTTTTAATCATGTTCGGACGTCCACCAAGGTAGACAAAATGATCTGGTGAAAACTGCTAGTTCACCAAGGATGCAAATTGCAGCCGAAAATTCCGACGACAGGTAACTTTTACGGAAGGCCTATGACCAGCACTGCACGTCTCAGATAATTGTATGATGATGATGATGAATAATATTTTCATCATTCTAAACTAAATGTTCTTTATTAAAATACCTAGCTGTTATGCGCATATAATTCAAATTATTTAGTAAATAAACTCTAAATTAGAAACTTATTAAATCTCTTGGATTTTATTGGGATAGGATAGCCCAAAACACATCGTATTGTAATAATTTTTATTGAGTGTTTTGGGCCCTTATTTATAGAACGTTGACCAGCAAGCACAGCGTCGGACGTCGTACAATTAAGCAGATGTTTTAGTTTAAGTGAAAACCTCTGTAAAATTTTATTGTGATTATAATAATTACCTATTTAAATTAAAGTCATGTTACACTTATGTAATCACACACACACATTATTTTGAAAAACTAAGTCATTTGAAAGGAAGGTACTTTACTTACGTTAGATCCTTTCTTTACTAAAGATGACCACTTAAAAATTCGTTACCTAATAAAATTGATTAAATTTATACATGCATAATATGTAGGAATTCTAAGGTATATATAAATTTTATATTTGCTCAGATGGGTTAAAAATAAAAATGTTTATATGCTTTTGGTAATATCAATAAAAGGTATATATAACGAGATAGGTACGTCATACATAAAGCTGCAAGCGCAGTAAACCCGTAGTATGCATGATGCTTTGTCTTGCTCAGTTTACGATCAAAAACGAACATTGTAGCACGTTCCGATCGATAATAGCGTTGGCGGGAAGTATTGTGAGATGTGTTTGCGAATCGATGTGAAGTGCTAGATTAGTGAAGACTGGAAGAACATTGTACGTGGAGTACATAAATATAGGTATATTTATGTACTATTATTGTTACTGTTATTGTTATTGTTATGTACTATATACGTTGTACTAGTATTTATGTATGTATTATTTACAAAGCTGTTCGTAGGTACGAACAGCTTTGTAAATAATACCAGCTGCCCCAGCAGGGTATATAATATTAAACTAAGGTATGATTTCGTTTCTGAAGTTTGTATTACTTCAAAATGATTTGCATTAATAAAAAAAAAATCTTAAATTTAAAAATACCTAATTAAAAAAATACACATAAATAACAGTTTTCATCAACTTTCAAACTTTAAGTTTTTTGTGAAAATAATATTTAAAATAAACTAAAGTAAACATTAATCATTGACCGCAATTATTGAAACAACGCATACTCATTAATTAGGTTATTGGATCATTTAAGTTCATTACCATTCTTTGTTAAAATTATCACAATAACTGTTTTTGTTTATTATTGTTAATGACCGTTGGTGTTGCTTAAGTATTTACTTAGGTATTGCTCTTTCTAAGGCAATAATAATCTTTACAATAGCTACTTTAGTTGTTTAATCAAATACTTATAGAACTTTAGCTTCATCATCATCATCATTTCAGCCCTCTAACGTTCACTGCTGGACATAGGATTTCTATTACGGTAGGAATTTTAGCTCGGTCTCTATAAAATTAAGCTCTCACAGTTTGTGATACTGGGAAAAGATGATTATTTAAATACTATGTATAAATAATGAATGCATGCTTATTAAGCAACTTTAAGATAGCAACAAAGTATGATTAAGTAATTGATATCGTTTAGAGATTACACGAGTCACATAAATTGAAATAAAATCGTTGTCAGTATATTAGCATTGTCCCTTATCACGTTTGGTGTGATAGCAAGTATCATACGTGATAGCCCGGTCAGTTGACACGGTGTAGTGTTTATTTAAACGTGGTCTGGGAAGCACGTTTTGCATTGTGAAGGTTTCCGTAGTTAACGTAATTGTGACAAATAGTAGAGGCGTCACGAGATACTACAGATAAATAAGGCCTATAATTTCGTAGACGCTTAAAATAATTTGGTAAGTTACTGGTTACTGTTTAAATAAAATATATTAAACACAATGATATATTAGAAGACCTGACCCATGTTTTCTCTATTTTTTACCTCTCCTGGGCCAAAACCAAAAGCACCTAAATCGGCGCAGCCGTTCTTGAGTTATATAATTACAATGAAAAGTGGCTTTAATTTTTAAATTTAAATATTTTTTTCTGGACAATAGATGAATTCAGCATGCATATAATTATAATTATTATAAAGTAAAACACCTAAATCATTATATTCAGAATTAAAAAATTAACTGTTTGTTGGCAAAATAAAATAAAAATAATAAGTAGGTACTTACATGCTTTTCACATTTTGCTAAATTAAATATTACCTTATTACAGTTCAGTAGTATTTTGTTAATTGTTTGGGAGTTGGTTGATAGAGACTAACTATTGTTAGTAGGTTACTAATAATACTAAAGTTAAAAAGATAATTCTAAGGTATAAACATACAAAGAATAATGTAAAACAGGAAGGTTTTACTATACCTACGATCGATGGGCATAGACACTCTTCCAAATCGTAGTTAAATAAAAAAAATGTGGTGCATGTCGTCTTGCTTGCACCAAGACAAGATTTTTTTCTACAACCATGTAGTATCTTTTAATAACTCATTGCCTTGTTATTTGAACTAGAAGCATTCAACAAGATCAGGGTGATGAGATTTATATTTAAAAATGAATTAAATAAATCCTATATAAAAATGCTAATAATGCTAATAATAAAATAACTTAATATATGTAAATCTTCAACAAGAAGTTAAATTGATTTTCTGAGAACGCAAGATGCATGATTATTAAGAAGGTAAGAAACGTATTATTGTTTTTCCGCGAATATCACTTGAAACAGGTTTGGAGTAATTTTAAACAACTGCATACGGTTCCACACTTATTATACCTACCTATTACTTAAGCTTTTCTCTGTGAAAATACATGAAGGTATATAATATTTTAACGGTAAATTTGTAATAAAATTCTGTATGTCTTTAGTAAATGTTTTTTATAGAACATCAGGTTGTATTTTTCTACATTAAAGGTTCTATCTTTGTATCATTTATTTCCATAAAATCCGAAAGATTACTTGGATAATCTACGTTATTAATGATAATTCAAACCTCCATATAGTAATAAATATTCAATATTCTGTGATTGTAGAGCACATTGAGATTGCACATTCTGAAAAATGTGCATCAGTACCTAATCTCTTATTTTTTATCAAAGTTACTAAACTACTTTGTGTATGAGAGGAGTCATGCATTTTGAGTACACGAAAGTTTATTCCCAGTTAGTGACTTTCCTGCTTCTATTTTTAGAATTCTTATTTGGTATCATCGTACGTTACTGTTACTGTACTCTGTAAAAAAGCACCAATCACGTTACTTTCTATATTCGCATTCTATCTGAAAAATCTTTGTCCTAAATTATTATATTTTTCTGCTGATAATTTAATTTACATAGCAACTAGACACCAAAGCGAAACGCTTAATTTTGCGCTTAGCAACACATTTAATTAGTCATTATTAAGTATTAAAAGTTTTACGTCAACTGGTCCATCCAAGCGCCCATTGTACCTCTAAAGGGTTCTATTTGGGAGACCCGTGCATAGTAGTTGGACGTCATGATGATGGGTTATAATGATGATGGTTATTTGAATAACTACTGCTGCCTGCCTATATTACTTAAAACGAGAAAAAAGCGCTTGCTTCAGCGTTTATGAAACCTGGATATTGATAGCAAGACTAGAATGTAGACAAGTGTTCAAAGGAAACCTAAAAATGGCCTCATATTAATAGTGGGGCTCTGCATCACTTCTGCCAGTTTAGCACTACGCGACACGTGTAAAACTGCGTAATTGCTGGAGCACGACTTTGAATATCTTTATGTGGTAAACAACATAAATATATGAAGAGTTTAACCACCATGGTTATGAAACGCACTCCCAAACTAGGTACCTACTCTAGCTTTATCATAATTTTAAAATACTCATTAACTCATTACTTATTAGTTTAGTCGTTAACATGCCTCCAAAGTTCGATTTCAATGCCGATTATGATTCTAAAATTTGTTCGATTTTAATTACTTATTTATTGTTTGTTTGTATCTATGACATTATGTAGGTGTGTATAAAATATAACTAACATAGACTTTCACTTAAAATTTTGTAAGTTACTCTTTTCATATTATTTTAATAAAAATATGTATATGAAACTCATCCTTTTCATCAATATCATCATTTTCCTTAATATTAATGTTTCCTGTGCATTGTTATGTGTGGCTAATGGCAAATCAAGGGAAATACCCTTTACGACGATAAACTGGTAAATAAATATTGTAGTTATATTACTCATCCTATTGTTTTATATTGAATAACAATCAACTTTTTTTTAATAGTGATAGATACTTATCTGTCGAAATTAATAATGTCTGCAACATAAGTGAAGTAGGTACGATACCTACCTACGATATTGAAATTCTACTTGATTGAATTCTTATCACTATTATTAGTTCGATAGTATAGATACCATTAATCTCAAAGCTACAAATCCAGAATATATTATAAGTAATTACTTTTATGGATAATTAAAGCCGACCCGAATTATTCTTAAATAAATCAGGTTTTACCTATGTGCTTAGGTTGTATTACTGTTCATGTTTAATACAGTTTTATTGTCGCTAGAGTCGCACATTTCCTTATTTGACAATAATCGCGTTAGCATTTGATAAAAACTGTTAAAATAAACACGCATTAATCTAGTCATACTAAATATCAGCAAATACGCACTATGTCACTATAAACGCGTAGGTACGTTTTTTTTCTTAAACAAATAAAACAGATGTTTTGATAAGGCTTAATTTGGACAATAACCCTACTGATAATACATTCATTCAGTTAGTATGTTAATCCTCAAAAGTTTTTTGTATAATTCTTCTGAACCCATAAAATATATTATACTTACCTACCTTACATCTATTGCCTTTAAGAGTCATGAAGCCGACGACGTTGAGATAGTGTTAGAAAAGTTGGCAGACATAGTAACATATAAATCCCTCTCCCATACAAAATTGACGACCATACAATCATGATCCTTTGTTTTGCGAAAGTCTGATAGAGTCAAGTTCATTCACCGTTTGACTCTGTTAAGGTCGATATTTTCTCATATGCATGAAATTGTCAATAGCAATAACAGGTTCCGCTCTCAGGCTCAATATCCGAAATCTAATAAATGATTAGGTCGATCACGACGTTCCCAATCGACAGAAAGGTCAAAAGAATTCCCAGTGCTCGTATCCTTTGAGACGTGCGTGTTGCTGGGTAGAGATGCAGGTTCATTCACCGTATTAATGCTGGTTGTTAGTCCTTATTACGGTACCACGTGTCGGATTACATCGTTCATAATTTAAATTATCATTGAACTCTTCTTTTACTACTTTACAACAGTAGCTGCATTCGAGTATATTGTATACCTAGACATAACGATTTGGTTTTGGTAACTGTAATATTATGTTTAATGTAAATAAATAAAATAAATACTTAATTACCTAATTATAATATTTAAAAAGGTAATATACCTACCGTATTAACCATTTAATTATACATAATTAACATAAGCACCATCGCCATTCCGCTCTGAAAAAAGTTAGGTAGGTAGTTTAAGAAGAACATGTTGAACTAAAACATGTTATTTCCATATTCCACGATCCTGCGCCAATCGTTTTATAAAACTCCCGCACGGTTATTATTAGTATTTATTTTGTTTATTAATTGACTAATCTGTATTGTTGTAGATCGTCAAAATGTCTACACAGAATGAAGACACAGAGAAGCGGGAAGTTGAAAAAGCCCTGGGTGTATCGTCAACATTGGCTGGAAGTACAGTGAAGTTGAAAAGAGAGATTGGTTTATTCTCAGCTGTGAATCTAATACTAGGCGTTATGATCGGATCAGGCATTTTTGTTTCACCAGCCTCGGCATTAGAACACTCAGGGTCAATCGGCCTGTGTTTAATTATATGGACATTATCTGGAATAATTTCATTACTAGGTGGGTTTAGGTAAGCTTTATGCATTTTAAATTGGATAATTATGCTTTATAATCCCTTTTGCTGATTTAGACGATGATTGTAGTATAGAAATATATGTAGGTAGAGAAAAACCATTTTAAAAATGAACGCCCCTCCACCGCGGTTACACGTACCTACATGCAAAAAGGTGTTTTAAATTTAATAATGAATGTTAGGTATAGATACAACACACATAAATTGATCTTTGTCATTGAATGTTCATTAACATTATAAGCAAACGGTATCACTTTGACAGACAGATGAGCCAATGTTTTCAGTAAAGTTGTAGCACGCACACAAGTATAATGATGCAATAAGTATTTCCTCTCACCTCACACGTTGAAATTATCACGGTTTGTGGAGGGGAGTTCATTTTAAAAATAGTTTATCTCTATGTATAATAAACTAATAAATTAATAAATATTTTCTCAATAATAATATTATTCCTAATTAACTAATAAGTACTTACTTGTTTTACAGGAGCACTAGCATTTGCTGAACTTGGAACAGTTCTGGGGAAGTCTGGTGGAGAATATTCATACTTCGTTGAAGCATTTAGTAAATTACACAAATATTGGGGACCTTTACCATCGTTTATTTGTTCATGGATCTATGTTATCATACTTCGTCCTGCAGAAGTGGCTATAGTTGTCATGACATTTGCAGAGTATGCAATGCAACCATTTACAGCAGATATAGAGCTCGATTATAAAATTATGGCTATCAAATTGACATCTTTGACTGCCTTATGTAAGTACCTATCTATCTAAATATGATTTTAATTGATTGTCAGAACATATTTTTTTCGAGGTTAACGTATACCTAAACTTTTTCCCTGATGTTCGTTACGTTGACCCTATCGAACTAATTATTTCGTAAAGTTTTATATTTAATTTTTGTTATTATTTAGAAAATAAGTAGGTAGGTGGGAAAACGTTAACGCATTAACTTCTAAAATGATTTTTTTAATTTACATTTAATAAATGTAAATTAAAAAAAAATCATTCACCTAATTACAGAATTATATGCCTATCATGGAAACATGGGAAGCATCAGTCCAGCTTTCTAATATAATCCGTTCGTCGCTAGTCGAATATTCTGAGTTAAATACATTTAGTCTCCTTTTTTCAATCGGTTGAAAAATTAGTAACTAAATACATGCTCGATTCGTAATCGATTAGATCCGAATAGTAAACTTCACTTTACGTGTCAACCCAATGTCAAAGAAGACTATTCGAGTTTGACAGTTGGAAACTTGGAAACTCAGATGACACTTCTTTCAAAATACACAAACAAATAGTAACGGTTTCTAGAAGTTTTTTTTGTAAACGTGATGTGATGATAATAATCAAGAACTGAACTAAACTAAACTTTTGTGGTATTGTGTAAAGTTAATAAAATATTTAATTCCAAGGTAAGTCGTTCAAGTTTATTGTTATTTACCTTTAACATGTGACAAATAATCATTAATATTATTATCGTTTCTAGCTCTATTGTTTACATAAATAAACACTTATAATAGATCTAAGACTTTATTGAACACTTATCTGTCTTTACAGTTTTGTTTTCATTATGTCTTCCGACCGGAACAAAGAAACACAGGATTATCTGAAACAAGAAATAAAAGCTATTAAAAATAAATGTGTGAATACTTGTCAAATTATCGAAAATGCGCCTCCAGAATTGCCATCAGATGCCGAAAATACAGTTTTCAGAATAAACAATTATGTTGAAGGACTGCGAACTGGAGTTCAATACTCTGACACTGCATTCTCAACTGACGAAAACCTTCTGACGAGCCAATTTTTAATTGAAATGAGGAAAAAGACTGAACAAGTTGAGGAGTTGATAGCTTTCACAAAAGGAAACATTCATGATACTAATACTGAAATAAATAGGTGTGTACCAATTATTGTTACTGTCATAGATTTTCTTGGCAGAGAGTTCCATGCATGTGAACATTGTTTCCAGTTCTATTTAGGTATTTAATATCTACTACAAAGTTAATACTATTAACTGAATAAGTATAGTAGTAGTGATTTTAAGACATAGTCATAATTTATAACAACATTTTAATACTGCAGATTTTGTTGGTTGGTATAAATTCAAAACAAATTGAAAAATGTCTGCAATTTTATGTTGTAATTTCAAATTTCAGAATACAATCACAAATCGACATTTTAAAAGAAGCCCAGTCTAAACCAAAACCAACGAATGTGGAAATCAACTCGGAGCATATGCTGAAAGCTCGGAAAAGGTTCCAAACAATGAAGACCACACTACGAGGACTAATAACATCATTCTTTCCTGATTGCCATGAGTTAATTATGAGCTTAATGGGGGTAAGTAGACATTCAAATAATTGATATGAAACGTTAATAGCAATAGTCACCCCTATTAACATTTCCACTGCTGGGACACAGTGGATTCTCATGGTGAGAGAGATTAGCTCTGAATTCACCAATTACCAAGTGCCGGTTGGTAAATGACACATGTCATGTCATATCTTTCAAAGTTCTCAGAACATGCTAGTTTCCTCACGATATTTTAATGTGATCATAATTTTTGCAAAAATCAGAGGTGCTTGAGGTTATAGTTATAACCCTTGTCCTTCATTATGTAAGTTGAGTGTTAGTACTGATATATAGTTAATTTTATTAATTCCTATAATTTATACATCAACACAGCTTGTAAATTGAGAAATTACAATATCAACAAGAACACAGTTATGTAAATTAAAGTAGATTATTTGTTTCAGGATCTAATGACAGCTAAGCTGGGTGATAACCCCAATGGCTATATACCTGTAACGGAAGATCAATATAAGCTTATAGAATTGTTGAAGGATATGAATATAGTTACACAAAATCCTTATAATAATATGGAGGTTAAACTCATTTATAATTAATTTGTTTAACTGCTAATATTTTTTAATATCAATTTCAAAAATGTTTGGTTTATGTTAATATATTGCTGTTTTGCACAAATTTATAAAATATACTTGAGAACTCAAATAAAGTAAATTGCAAGCAAATTGTGTTTATTATTTACACCCACAGATAACCACACCAAATCAAATTACGTAAGTGCCTCTAAAGCTCAGTACTCACATACGGTATTACTCGATAGTTTTACTCAAAGTCGAGTAAAAATCAATGTGTGGACGGCAAAACTCACAGGTCTTTTGTGGTTCACACATTGATTTTTGATCAAATTTATTAAATTTTTAGTTAAAATTATATTACTTATTTTTGTTTTCAGTTGTCATGACATACATCAATATGACGAGTGTGAAGTTATTTGTTAAAGTGCAGAACATATTTGGTATATGTAAAGTTTTTGCCTGCCTTATTGTCATTGGTGGTGGGATCTACGAAATTGCAAAAGGTGAGTTCCTTACTAATGTTTTATTAGTTTAAAAACATGATAATTAGAATACATACATGCAATGCATGGGTAGTGAGGTCACTATATGTGTAAGAGGTTTAAATAGGTAATAGGTATATAATATTATTAAAAGTTTTATATAAAGATATAATATAATTATATAGGTATATTACATACATGTATTAATATTTTTACACATAGAAACACCCCAAAAAGATATCTACAGATTGTAACGGGAATCGAACCCGCAACATCCTGCGCCATTGGACTTCACCCGCCGTGCCGCGTATCTGAGCTTTAAAAAACACGTGAATTGAAGTACCTAAGTAGGTTAATTGTGAAGTGAATGGTAATCTATTATGAAATTATGTTAGGGCTCGGCTATTCCAAGGTCTACTAAGTACCTACTATTTGTAGTTACGATACATTGTTGCGAACTCGTAATTAATTAAAACAGTAGCAATTACTTGGTACCTTCTGGTCCCTACAGATATCGAGTGAGTGATATGTGATAAATGGGAAAATTAGATTCTTGTCGGTAGGTTGTAGTAGTATAAGATATTCATATGGGACTGACCTAATTGTAAACTCAAAGACCCTAAATAAAAATAGAATTAAAAAAAAGTCGGTTGGTAGGTACCTGCTTAATTTATATTGTATTGCGTATGTACCCTACTTTATGCGATTTACGTTGTAATTATAATCTAATCTCCTTATCTATTTTATAACTTAAGACCATTATTTGGTAAAGATTGTTTTAGGTTTGGTAAAGATTTTTGACATTTATCTCCATGTAGGTTAATTCTAAAGATTACTTCGACAAGTTATTATTAACAATTGTTTTTAACTATTTTGACTATGTACGTAGGTAATCTTGGCAGAGACTGACATGTAGATCTTGTTAAATCCTTAGATACCTACTCACAAATATCTTTATTTTATACAATATTGGTATCCTAGTTCACGATTTAGTAGTCCTAGTTTTTTAACTTAGTAGGTACTAACTTCCAAATAACAGTCTCACGAACCAATTAAAACTGCTCGTGTCAATCTGCTAATTGACAACAGTAATTGGTTGGGTAATTCAAGGTAATGACTTTTTAATTAAACGACTTCAAAAAGGAAGAGGTTTCTCAATTCGACCGTTTATATGCTTTTTTAATGTTTGTTCTCCGATAACTTAATTCGTCATTTATGAACCGATTTGATGATATTTTTTTATTTGTTATAAAAAAAGTTGGTCCTATGATAAGGAAATAAGGATTTGATTATGACAGTCCAGATAAATCGAGAAGATCTTTAAAAAATCGTATGGTTGATGAATGCGTTTGTAAGTTTTATAGAGGCAGTTTAGAGCATAGGTTTAGAGTCGGTTTGTTTTTGTAAAAGGATTATCTATATCTTCCATCATTTTTGTGGTGCTTTCTGGCTTAGAGCCTTGACTAAGCTATGCGTGATGGCAAAGTCCTTAGTGAATTGTCCAGCAATATTACCAAATATCGATAACCTCTTCCAGGCAACACAGTAAACCTAAGCAAAGGTTTCGAAGGCAGCAGCACCAACCCCGGCAAGATAGCGCTCGCCCTGTACTCCGGCCTGTGGGCGTACGACGGCTGGAACAGCGTCACCGTGGTCACCGAGGAGATCATTAACCCTGCCGTGTAAGCCTTGCATAACAGCGTAACCAATTTAAAATAATCATCATCATTTCACCCACCGGACGTCCACTGCGAGGACATTGGGCTCCCTTAATGTTTTCCAGGTATAACGGTTGGATCGTTTGTCCGTTTTCTTGGTGGACGTCCGACTGCATTTACCGATCTGTGGTCTGAATTCTAGAAATTTTCAGCCGTACCGTCCATTGTTCTTTGCGCTATTAGTCTGCTCATTGGCCAATCAATAAACTAATCCGCTGGGTGCAATAGAAAATAATGACGTGTCACAATGGGCAGGCCAATTCCACTACAGCATAAGACTCTTCATTTTTAATCACATCGCATGAGTTATCAAGCGAGGTCGTAACTTACCTATATCCTAAAATATTCTTTCAGAAACGTCCCCCTAAGCATATCCATCGCAGTGCCCGTGATCACCGCGCTCTACGTGTTCATGAACGTTGCGTACATGACGGTTCTGAGCTACGCGGAGATGACGTCAGTACCGGCTGTGGCAGTGACATTTGGCGCGAAGGTGCTGGGCCCCGCGAGCTTCCTCATCCCGCTCGGCGTGGCGCTCTCCACCTTCGGCTGTGCTATGAGCGTGCAGTTCGGCGTGACCAGGTGAGATGACGTCACCGGCCGTGGCAGTGACATTCGGCGCGAAGGTGCTGGGCCCCGCGAGCTTCTTCATCCCGCTCGGCGTGGCGCTCTCCACCTTCGACTATGAATGAAAATATTAAGTTATAGATGATCCAGACTTAAAATGAACTCCCCTCCACAAAACCGTGATAATTTCAACGTGTGAGAGGAAATACGTATTGCATCTATATACTTGTGTGCGTGCTACAACTTTACTGTAACATTCATTGGCTCATCTGTCTGTCAAAGTGATACCGTTTGCTTATACGTTAATGAACATCCAATGACAAAGATCAATTTATGTTTGTTGTATCTATACACCTTTTTGCATGTACGTGTAACCGCGGTGGAGGGGCGTTCAGTTTAAAAATGGTTTTACTATACCTCTGTTCGCATTGGCCCAAAGTTTGCGCCAAGTAAACCGACTAAATTCGCTTGTCTGGCCAATATTGGGATTGGGACCTACTTCCAACATACCGCCAAATAGCCCTCTACACACTTTGCTAAAAAACCTTGGTGTTGAATGAATGGTAATAATAATCATTTTAAAAAATAATACAAATAAATCTTTGCAAGGGCAAACCAATAACTGAGCTAAAATATTAACAGACTAACAGTTATTAAGTTGAAACGATGTTGAGAGTTATTAATTTACTATTATAGTGGCTGTTTCACAATGGCCTGTTAAAACCTCTAGTGTTTAATATTCACAATTTTTCGTAGATATTATTTATTTTCTACGGTATGTAATTAAATAAAACACACACATGACTCAGGCGGAATAACACCAACAATGCCATAGCGTACGTCCGTATCTACTCATCCGAGGCACGGCGGCCGTGATAGGATTATGGGCAGATAACAGTTTTAAAAGTTTACCTGACAGTAGTGCTCAATGCTTAGGTTAACAAAGTAAATATCATTTTCTGTAGAATATCCGGTAGGTACCTACTCGTACTTTGTCACAATAATATGGTCTATCAAACGTGTGGTCCACATTCGCTCTGACCTTTCGTATCTTCATAGATTTGCTAAAGGACAGCCTTCATTGAGCAAATCTCCTACATAGTAAAAAAGACCTTTAATCTGCCTATCTTCATAACAAAAATGACCTGGTAGCAAAATAGACCTATTTATCTTTATTGCTATAACGTGCTTTGACGATGACGGAATTATCTGAATGATGAATCGTTATTATTATTGAATTTAAGTTTTATTGAATTTTATGTTAGTTTATATTGTTAACTAGGTTTCGGCCCCGATATAAATTAGGAACTTGTATCACAAGCGAGCTTACCAAGGGGCTAGATGTTGCTGTGTGAATTACCCGCAATATTTATTTATTTTTTTATGTCCACAGAGTATGCTACACAGCTGCGCGCGGAGGCCACATGCTGCAGCTGTTCTCCTTTGTCAATGTGAAACGTTTAACGCCGGCCACAGCCGTAGCTTTCCAGGTAACTTATTAACGAGAATTTCATTAATATTTTAGGCCTAAAAATACACAAAATGTATTATTATAAAGTTACGAAAAGTTTAGTGTTCTATTAATTAGAGTCGATTGCTGCTGTCTCTGGCCAAATAATAGATTAACTAACATATAATTCAATTTAATTACCGACCCGCCTACAGCTTTGCCTGCGTTTTTTTTACATTATCTACATAGGTATGTATAGTTTATTAATATAGCCTTCCCCGTAAAATTTGCTGTCCAACAGTAAAAAAAAATTCAAATGAGACCAATGGTTTTATAGATTAGCGTATTCAAACAGACTCTTCAGTTTTATAATAGGTATTAGTCTAGATTTGAAAGTAGGTTACCTAGAATAGAACATTACATAATAATGACGTCGAATAAACACCTTGACCATTCTCTCAATGTTTGTGAAATGTGATTTGATATTTGTAAACCATGCAAAATTTCAATCAGATTTTTTGTAAACTCGTGCATTTGTTGACGTCAAGTTGACACAGCTATTACGTAAAATAATTTAAATTAGATTTCAATGTAATAAATTTAAATTAAGCGATAAATAATTTGTAACATATACCTACTTACTTCACAGTTTGTGGCAAAACCGAGCCACTAACACCAAGTCGAAACTAAGCTATACATTAGGGGGAGGGGGGGCACATTGATTCACGGGGCACATTGGTACAGTATCTATATCGCAAAACCTATAAACTCTACAGAGTCCGGCACATCACTAGAATGTTCAATGACATTCACAAGAAATACAGTTGTGACACCACTCGCCGCCAGTTTGCCGTTGGGCTTCAACGGTCACTAATGTGTTAAAAGTGGCGTGCGCCGCTGCCTACAAAAAATATACGTGAAATGTAATTGTGTCTCAAGAGGATACTCTTTGTTGTTTTTGTTATTATTTGTTACTATAGTGAAGGAAATATAGTTATTATTGTATTTTAAAATGTTTTAGAGTGCAAGATTATTATTATATTTGATAAAATTAATTGTTTGTGGAAAAAGTCCTTTGGGGCACATTGATACGGTAATGTGCGGGGTACATTGATACGTATAATAGGAGAGATAATATAATAGGAGGTTCCAATATTATATTTTTATTGACAATATTCAATGAATTGTGTCTGATTACTTAGTAAGTATATAACTAATTATATAATTAAGAAAATAACAGAGAATTAGTCTTGTTCTATGATGATAATATTGTTTTTTGTGATTATATTCCTTAAGTAAGTTAAGAGATTGATTATGGCTAATGTGCACTCTTGATTAAAAGTATTTTGCGAACTCAATCAATAAAATTGTTTTGTTTCTTAATTTTAAGTTATAATTATAGTTTATATTGGGTTTTTAGTCACTTTAAATTTGCATTTCATATAGATTTAAAATACGTATCAAACTGCCCCACCCCATGTATCAAAGTGCCCCACTGGTGGGGCAGAATGATACAAAAATGATTTTTTATAAAAATCAGTTTAGCTCTATACGTTGCCAGTTTTTGAGGTTTTTGCGTAGCCAAAGTATAAGCTAAAATATCAGCCAATGCACACATTAAAAAAAATATTCAAATTTAATGCTTTATGGTCCTCAGAAAAGAGATTGAATTTTTGTGTATCAATGTGCCCCCCCTCCCCCTATAATATTTTATTTATACCTTTCGCCGCGCCGCCCGCGTTTTCGCCCGCTGTATTTCCATGTTTTGAGCCTATCCTGGGCTACTACGCCTATTTTAAAATTACAACTAAAAGTGGCATTGATATTTATATATAGGAGATGTATAATAGATAGATGTGATATACTAACCTATTTATTTCTTTATTTCCAGTGTCTCCTTACCACAATTTTCATATCAGTCGGCAACATCCAAACGCTCATAGAGTTCGCCAGTTGGTTCCTTTGGTTCTTCTACGGATTGGCTATGGTCGCTCTACTAGTGCTGCGAAAAACCAACAAGTCTCCTCGCCCGTATCGAGTACCGACTCCTGTTCCATGCTTTATACTTCTAGTGGCAATATTCTTGTCTATAGTGCCCATAGTGCACGATCCTTCTGTGAAGTATCTTATTGCTGTTGGGTTTATCGTCATTGGAGTTGCTGTTTATACGGTCTTCATTTATTATAAGAAGACGCCTACTGCTTTGTTAGGTGAGATATTTTTATTACTTGTAACTCCTACTCAATATTTATTCATACTATGATTTTGTTTTCTAGTAAAACAATATCACCATCATTTTAACCTGTTGAGGATAGACCCCATGAAAGTATGGTATAACTTCGATACCCATCGTGAGTGGCAACGTATGACCATCATAAAGTATGGACTAAGCATTCGATTTATACCATACAGATGTCCCTTTCGAAATTCGAGCTTCTGACTTCATTCCTCAATGGCATACGCCTATACACCTAAATGCAAGCTGTGTAAATTGTTCAGTCATATTTATTTATTTATTAATTGCATCTAGGCGTATAGGTACTGGAAGTAGGATCGATTCCCACTCGACTAAAATCAAAAGATGCCATGCCACGATTATGCGACTTGTGGCGCTGCAGAGTCTGGGCTAATGGTTCTCTTATTAAACTATTATTAAGTTTGGAGTACTGGCAGTCTTAAAATAACAATACAATGCATATGTAATGTTAACTTACCCAAACCGTTTTCTTTTTTCAGAAAAAGTCACGTTCTGGACGCAAGTTTTGTTCGAGAGCGTTCCGCCGAGCCATCAAGACTGATTTCTATAAAATCTTATATGCCTAGATAAAATGTAATATAAATAAGGACAAAATGAATAAATATTTTAAACATGTGCCATGTATTTACCTAAAGTGTTGTTGTTTATTGCAATTTCTAAAATACTGAATACCAACTGATGCTATGTACCTACTTTGATTTCATTCCAAATTCACAAACAGAATTTATTTAGAAAAGTAGCTAAATAGAAATAAATTAATAGATAAGGTTAAATGATTTATCAGAACACGACAGCAGCGTTGATTTGCTTACCTACTCTACCAACTCACTGTGATCCTGCTGATCATGATCCGACCCGCTTGGTTAGCAAACATTGTGTGATACTGATACCCCAAGACTCATAAAGAAGTTTAGTGGTTTCTGAAATACCCGTAGTGGGACGTCGTAATATACATTGCTATGATAGGCTTTTATTCATTATATTTTAATAACGGTGGATGGTAGGTACTAAGGTAATTTATAAATACTGAGATTGAATAGCATCATAAGCAAGTTTAAAATTACTGGGTACTCGACCAATGCGCACTAGGCTTTGTGGCTATCTGCTAGGCGTAATAGAATATAATACATACTTACTTGAAATATGAGTTATCGGTCCTGTTAAGTAGGTATAATAAAATTATTACATCCATCCATCGGGTTAGCGTCCAGGTCCAGCAGCTGCCTGGCTAAATTTGAAATACACCATAGACAAACCACGAAACATACAAGTAAAAAGGAACGTTGCAAATGCAATAAAGGAACGTAAATCCCTAGACTTGATTAAATGTTTTTAGTCTATGGTTAGTATTTGCGATGCGCGAGTCGGCGGTTTGTGTTGTTGTTGAATATTTTGTTGAATTTATGTAATTTTTATGCGTTTTAGTGAGTTAAAAATATGTCGTACCACTACGTTGTAACAGCGCAAAAGCCTACGGCAGTAACATCATGTGTGACCGGTAAATATTGTATTAGAAATAATGTTTTAGTCATTATTGAGGTTACTTGAAGAATAACAAATTTCTTTGGAATTTGAGACATTTTCTTAGATTCTTGGTGAATGTGATGTGAATAAAGAAATTTTTATCACCCATAATTAGGTTTAAGCCCCAAATATATCTTCAAATTCTGTTAGCAAACATTGACATTGGCGATTGCCCCATGCTTGTGAAAGAAGGCTATTTTTACATATTTCTGAAGAATTATGTTGTTCAAATATTATTACGTATCAATTCTATCCTATATTCTATAAAATGCAGTAGCATAAAGCCATATATCCCCTTTAATGACAAAAACATGTCCTTTTCCTCTACTTTATGAATAGACAACTTAAATCACTATTTTCAGGGAATTTCACTTCACCTTCGGACTTGAACCTTCTTGTTGCGAAGGTGAACCGACTAGAAATGTATCTGGTGACGCCAGAGGGACTCCGGCCAATGAAAGAAGTTGGACTTTATGGCAGAGTGGCCAAGATGAAGCTATTCAGACCTCCGGTTAGTTGTGAAACTAGTCTTGTTCTATTATATGTTGAAGTTTGCTAAAAAGTAAAGATCAGTACGATTTTTAAATCTAATTAGACTGATCTTAAAAAAAGTTTGTGTGTATATCTGTCCCAATGGTATTTTCTAAGTGTAAATTATTTTATGAAATTATTCATTAATATGCATAGGATTAACACTAAGCAGATGTTGTATTATTTATCTAGACTAGTTAAATGTCGTCTTATGTTTATAAATAGTAGCAAAACATGTGGCCATCACATTCATTTCTCATAACTGTTAATAAACCACTTGTGACCTAATTTAAATGGCCTGTAGGTTCTTTTAAGAATAATTATCTTTTATGTATATTTTATTTTCAACTATTCAATTTTGTTTATTTAGCTTACTTACCTACTTCATAATCATCCTACATACATCATACAAAACTGTATTTTTGTTGCAGTATGAAAATAAAGATCTTGTATTCATACTAACTGCTCGCTACAATGCAATGATACTTGAATGGAGGACAAATCCAAACGGTGATCTGGAGGTGGTCACTCGAGCACATGGAAATGTTTCAGACCGAATTGGCAAGCCTTCAGAGAATGGCATCCTCGCGGTCATTGACCCACAAGCTAGAGTTATTGGACTCAGGTTGTATGATGGAATGTTCCGGATTATTCCACTGGATAAAGACTCAACAGAGTTGAAAGCTTTGAGTTTAAGGTATTTATCTTATGTTTTGTTTTCGGCAATCTATACTATCTGCCTACCACCATACATTATTTTACCTTCTTTCTGCTATAAGCAACAAACATCCAAATTTGTAGTATTTAGTTCTTAATTGTACTGTACTATTCAAAATAATAAGTTAATATCATAATACTTAAATGGAAAACATTTTTATTTTTCAGATTGGAAGAGCTGAATGTATATGATGTAGAGTTTCTACATGGCTGTGCCAATCCAACCCTAATTTTAATTCACCAGGATCTCAATGGCAGACACATCAAAGTAAGAAATAAATCAAACAAAAACTTGTATATCTTGTAATGGGAAAATTTAGTTATAATAAGGTTAGAAGAATCAGATTTCATGAGCATTAAAGTGATAAACAAATAGAGCAGGTTTTGAGCATCATGTAAAAACAGTGATTGCATAATTTAATTTGTTTTTTTATTTTACAAAATGAACTAAAATTTGGTTTTTATATTGAATGATTGTTTGAATATTATATTATTACATTAATTGTTTTCAGACTCATGAAATCAGTTTACGCGACAAAGAGTTTGCTAAAATACCCTGGAAACAGGACAATGTGGAGACTGAGGCTTCCATACTCATACCAGTTCCTAGCCCACTTGGTAAGCTTATTTACATGTTTGAGAAATCATATGTTGTATCATGATGTTTATCATATTAATATAAGTTACTATGCTAGCAAATCAATTTAAACGAAGTGGAATGCTTTCTTAAAAAAACGTGAATAACTCACGTAATCTTTGCCGACAAAATGTATGTAATAAATATTGCGGGACAATTCATACAGTGACATCTAGCCCCATGGTAAGCTTGAATGTGAACAGACTATACATTCCTACATCGTTAGATATTTTTAAATATTATTGTTTTAATTCACTATACACACTTATTATGTAATAATATGTTTATATACTTTTATTTTTAGGTGGAGCCATTGTAATAGGCCAAGAGTCAATAGTGTATCACGATGGACAAAGCTACGTAGCCGTCGCTCCTCCACAGATCAAGGTATATAATTCTTAAAACAACTGAGTGGTGGGTGCTTCCGTTCAGAATATAGTTTTGGTTTGACGTCCCGGTTCTGAAATGGTTGCCGCTATTGTCTTGCCAGGCGCAGCACTGCATGGTGGTCTAACAAGGCTTCTTACCCCCCTTTTGTTGTCATATTCCCCAATAGTAATGATTTTGAGACTAAATGCTGATTGTAGAGTCTCATTCGTAATTCGTTTTATAACAACGGAAATTACTCACGTATTTACACGAAAAGTTAAAGAACTCTCGACGTTTCGACCGCAACAAGAGCAGTCTCTATCAGGAGGAGTGAGCGTCCCGCCGTTATTTAACTACTGTGTAAATACGTGAGTACTTTCCCTTGTTATAAAATGAATTAAACTCACGAAAAATTTAAAGTGAAATGCTCAACCGCAATGTTGACAGTTAACCCCAATCAGCTGTTACTGCCGCGTGGACGGCAAGGGCCTGCGCTACCTGCTGGGCGACGTGGCGGGCCGCCTGTTCATGCTGCTGCTGGAGCTGCAGGACAAGATAGACGGCACGCAGGCCGTGAAGGATCTGAAGGTGGAGCTGCTTGGTGAGTCAGCTCTGTAACCACAATCAGCTGTTACTGCCGCGTGGACGGCAAGGGTCTGCGCTACCTGCTGGGCGACGTGGCGGGCCGCCTGTTCATGCTGCTGCTGGAGCTGCAGGACAAGATAGACGGCACGCAGGCCGTGAAGGATCTGAAGGTGGAGCTGCTTGGTGAGTCAGCTCTGTAACCACAATCAGCTGTTACTGCCGCGTGGACGGCAAGGGTCTGCGCTACCTGCTGGGCGACGTGGCGGGCCGCCTGTTCATGCTGCTGCTGGAGCTGCAGGACAAGATAGACGGCACGCAGGCCGTGAAGGATCTGAAGGTGGAGCTGCTTGGTGAGTCAGCTCTGTAACCACAATCAGCTGTTACTGCCGCGTGGACGGCAAGGGTCTGCGCTACCTGCTGGGCGACGTGGCGGGCCGCCTGTTCATGCTGCTGCTGGAGCTGCAGGACAAGATAGACGGCACGCAGGCCGTGAAGGATCTGAAGGTGGAGCTGCTTGGTGAGTCAGCTCTGTAACCACAATCAGCTGTTACTGCCGCGTGGACGGCAAGGGTCTGCGCTACCTGCTGGGCGACGTGGCGGGCCGCCTGTTCATGCTGCTGCTGGAGCTGCAGGACAAGATAGACGGCACGCAGGCCGTGAAGGATCTGAAGGTGGAGCTGCTTGGTGAGTCAGCTCTGTAACCACAATCAGCTGTTACTGCCGCGTGGACGGCAAGGGTCTGCGCTACCTGCTGGGCGACGTGGCGGGCCGCCTGTTCATGCTGCTGCTGGAGCTGCAGGACAAGATAGACGGCACGCAGGCCGTGAAGGATCTGAAGGTGGAGCTGCTTGGTGAGTCAGCTCTGTAACCACAATCAGCTGTTACTGCCGCGTGGACGGCAAGGGTCTGCGCTACCTGCTGGGCGACGTGGCGGGCCGCCTGTTCATGCTGCTGCTGGAGCTGCAGGACAAGATAGACGGCACGCAGGCCGTGAAGGATCTGAAGGTGGAGCTGCTTGGTGAGTCAGCTCTGTAACCACAATCAGCTGTTACTGCCGCGTGGACGGCAAGGGTCTGCGCTACCTGCTGGGCGACGTGGCGGGCCGCCTGTTCATGCTGCTGCTGGAGCTGCAGGACAAGATAGACGGCACGCAGGCCGTGAAGGATCTGAAGGTGGAGCTGCTTGGTGAGTCAGCTCTGTAACCACAATCAGCTGTTACTGCCGCGTGGACGGCAAGGGTCTGCGCTACCTGCTGGGCGACGTGGCGGGCCGCCTGTTCATGCTGCTGCTGGAGCTGCAGGACAAGATAGACGGCACGCAGGCCGTGAAGGATCTGAAGGTGGAGCTGCTTGGTGAGTCAGCTCTGTAACCACAATCAGCTGTTACTGCCGCGTGGACGGCAAGGGTCTGCGCTACCTGCTGGGCGACGTGGCGGGCCGCCTGTTCATGCTGCTGCTGGAGCTGCAGGACAAGATAGACGGCACGCAGGCCGTGAAGGATCTGAAGGTGGAGCTGCTTGGTGAGTCAGCTCTGTAACCACAATCAGCTGTTACTGCCGCGTGGACGGCAAGGGTCTGCGCTACCTGCTGGGCGACGTGGCGGGCCGCCTGTTCATGCTGCTGCTGGAGCTGCAGGACAAGATAGACGGCACGCAGGCCGTGAAGGATCTGAAGGTGGAGCTGCTTGGTGAGTCAGCTCTGTAACCACAATCAGCTGTTACTGCCGCGTGGACGGCAAGGGTCTGCGCTACCTGCTGGGCGACGTGGCGGGCCGCCTGTTCATGCTGCTGCTGGAGCTGCAGGACAAGATAGACGGCACGCAGGCCGTGAAGGATCTGAAGGTGGAGCTGCTTGGTGAGTCAGCTCTGTAACCACAATCAGCTGTTACTGCCGCGTGGACGGCAAGGGTCTGCGCTACCTGCTGGGCGACGTGGCGGGCCGCCTGTTCATGCTGCTGCTGGAGCTGCAGGACAAGATAGACGGCACGCAGGCCGTGAAGGATCTGAAGGTGGAACTGCTTGGTGAGTCAGCTCTGTAACCACAATCAGCTGTTACTGCCGCGTGGACGGCAAGGGTCTGCGCTACCTGCTGGGCGACGTGGCGGGCCGCCTGTTCATGCTGCTGCTGGAGCTGCAGGACAAGATAGACGGCACGCAGGCCGTGAAGGATCTGAAGGTGGAACTGCTTGGTGAGTCAGCTCTTAAATGTGGTATAGCTTGGTCAAATCAAACACCTTCACCAATACTTGAAGATAACAGACTTTGCTGTTTTCCTATGAAATGTTAGCCAGGGAAAGTATTCTCTATGTGCTGCACTAACTTACAGGGATCAACAACCCACTGCTAAGCATGGTGATACAAAAAGACACGTGCTCAAAAGAGGGAAAATCGAATCATATCGAAAATCCAACAAGTTGGTGGAATTTATGGAAGCACATTAGCACAGTATCATTCAAACGTTACTGCCTGTCATCAAATTTTCTGATAGGGGGATCTGAGGACACCCAAGGGTCTTCCCTTGGGTGTCGTTCATCTCTTGATGAGGTGTGAAAATAAAATTGATATTTGTTTCAGGTGAAATCCCAATACCAGAATGCATGACATACCTAGACAATGGAGTAGTATTTATCGGCTCACGTCTCGGTGATTCAGCTCTAGTTCGTCTCTCAGCTTCGAGAGACGAGGCCAGTCAGTATGTGCAGCCGATGGAAACCTTCACAAGTCTGGCTCCCATCGTGGATATGTGTGTGGTGGACTTGGAGAAGCAAGGACAGAACCAGCTCATCACTTGCTCAGGTAAGTCTATAATTGTGAGGAAATATGGTTGGCTCTTGTTTAGAGTAGACCGAGCTAGCAAAGTTTGGGGAAAGGTTGAAAATTCCTAACTCTGTGGGGCGGAACCGTGATCTACACTGCATACGTCCTGTAATGTGCATTATCTCCCGGCCTTACTAGGACCGCACCAGCCCAACTCCTTGATGAAACGGAGTAATCCTTTTGGTGTTATACTATTCTGTACCAAGATATCGGAGGATGGAAATGTGGCTGTCACAACAATAAGTTGTATTTAATGATTAACTAACACAGTACGTTATACACTTACTACTGCAGAGCTTAGACTTTTTGACACCATTGAAGCATGTTTTCCAAGGTTAACCCTAAAAATACCGTACTTATAATAGCCTCTCTATTCTCTCAACAGGCGCTTTCAAAATGGGTTCACTCCGTATAATCCGCAACGGCATCGGCATCCAGGAGCAGGCGTCCATCGACCTGCCCGGCATCAAGGGCATGTGGCCGCTCACACTGGCGCCCAACGACCAGAAGCACGACACGCTGGTGCTAGCCTTCGTAGGACAGACCAGGTAACATATTGGCATTCAGGAAAGGTTGCATAAATAATATTAAATAAAATGAAATCTAACACAAGCCATCGGCCACAACCACAAAACGCCGCCACTGGCACATTTCCTGTAATTTTCATACATTTTATATGGACTCGTCGCACACGGTTGGCGCCGGTGGCGGCCACACGCTTCACGCTTCTAGATTCTCGAGGCGGCGTTTGTGGCTGTGGCGAGTAGCTCGTGTGCGGCGACGCTAAGTAATTTAATAATTGCAGAGTTCTCACCCTAAATGGCGAGGAAGTTGAGGAAACTGAAATCCAGGGCTTCGTATCAGACAGACAGACGTTCTTCACGGGAAACGTGTGCCACGATCAACTTGTGCAGGTCAGTATACTGCTCTATGTTTTCAGAGTCCATTGAATAGACATAAACCGAGAAAAAGGGGCGGAGCTCTCTTTCGAATAGACTCTATATAATAGCTCCGCCCCTTTTCCCTATCAGTCCTATAGTCTAATAGAAATCTACATATAACAAGGACCCCAAATCATCTCGATACTTTGTTGACCAAATGCACTTGTTTTTTTTCAGATAACGGACGAAGGCATCCGTCTCTGCGTCCGCACCGCTACGGGCTGGCGGCTCGCGGACACGTGGCTCGTGGGCGGCGGCCGCGCGCTCTCCGTCGTCGCCTGCGGGGACTCGCGCGCCGTCTGCGCCGCCGGCCCGCGCCTGCACCTCGTCGCCATACAGCAGGGCAGTCTGCAGCCCCTCAGGTATGTATCTACATGTGCCTCTGCGTCCGCACCGCTACGGGCTGGCGGCTCGCGGACACGTGGCTCGTGGGCGGCGGCCGCGCGCTCTCCGTCGTCGCCTGCGGGGACTCGCGCGCCGTCTGCGCCGCCGGCCCGCGCCTGCACCTCGTCGCCATACAGCAGGGCAGTCTGCAGCCCCTCAGGTATGTATCTACATGTGCCTCTGCGTCCGCACCGCTACGGGCTGGCGGCTCGCGGACACGTGGCTCGTGGGCGGCGGCCGCGCGCTCTCCGTCGTCGCCTGCGGGGACTCGCGCGCCGTCTGCGCCGCCGGCCCGCGCCTGCACCTCGTCGCCATACAGCAGGGCAGTCTGCAGCCCCTCAGGTATGTATCTACATGTGCCTCTGCGTCCGCACCGCTACGGGCTGGCGGCTCGCGGACACGTGGCTCGTGGGCGGCGGCCGCGCGCTCTCCGTCGTCGCCTGCGGGGACTCGCGCGCCGTCTGCGCCGCCGGCCCGCGCCTGCACCTCGTCGCCATACAGCAGGGCAGTCTGCAGCCCCTCAGGTATGTATCTACATGTGCCTCTGCGTCCGCACCGCTACGGGCTGGCGGCTCGCGGACACGTGGCTCGTGGGCGGCGGCCGCGCGCTCTCCGTCGTCGCCTGCGGGGACTCGCGCGCCGTCTGCGCCGCCGGCCCGCGCCTGCACCTCGTCGCCATACAGCAGGGCAGTCTGCAGCCCCTCAGGTATGTATCTACATGTGCCTCTGCGTCCGCACCGCTACGGGCTGGCGGCTCGCGGACACGTGGCTCGTGGGCGGCGGCCGCGCGCTCTCCGTCGTCGCCTGCGGGGACTCGCGCGCCGTCTGCGCCGCCGGCCCGCGCCTGCACCTCGTCGCCATACAGCAGGGCAGTCTGCAGCCCCTCAGGTATGTATCTACATGTGCCTCTGCGTCCGCACCGCTACGGGCTGGCGGCTCGCGGACACGTGGCTCGTGGGCGGCGGCCGCGCGCTCTCCGTCGTCGCCTGCGGGGACTCGCGCGCCGTCTGCGCCGCCGGCCCGCGCCTGCACCTCGTCGCCATACAGCAGGGCAGTCTGCAGCCCCTCAGGTATGTATCTACATGTGCCTCTGCGTCCGCACCGCTACGGGCTGGCGGCTCGCGGACACGTGGCTCGTGGGCGGCGGCCGCGCGCTCTCCGTCGTCGCCTGCGGGGACTCGCGCGCCGTCTGCGCCGCCGGCCCGCGCCTGCACCTCGTCGCCATACAGCAGGGCAGTCTGCAGCCCCTCAGGTATGTATCTACATGTGCCTCTGCGTCCGCACCGCTACGGGCTGGCGGCTCGCGGACACGTGGCTCGTGGGCGGCGGCCGCGCGCTCTCCGTCGTCGCCTGCGGGGACTCGCGCGCCGTCTGCGCCGCCGGCCCGCGCCTGCACCTCGTCGCCATACAGCAGGGCAGTCTGCAGCCCCTCAGGTATGTATCTACATGTGCCTCTGCGTCCGCACCGCTACGGGCTGGCGGCTCGCGGACACGTGGCTCGTGGGCGGCGGCCGCGCGCTCTCCGTCGTCGCCTGCGGGGACTCGCGCGCCGTCTGCGCCGCCGGCCCGCGCCTGCACCTCGTCGCCATACAGCAGGGCAGTCTGCAGCCCCTCAGGTATGTATCTACATGTGCCTCTGCGTCCGCACCGCTACGGGCTGGCGGCTCGCGGACACGTGGCTCGTGGGCGGCGGCCGCGCGCTCTCCGTCGTCGCCTGCGGGGACTCGCGCGCCGTCTGCGCCGCCGGCCCGCGCCTGCACCTCGTCGCCATACAGCAGGGCAGTCTGCAGCCCCTCAGGTATGTATCTACATGTGCCTCTGCGTCCGCACCGCTACGGGCTGGCGGCTCGCGGACACGTGGCTCGTGGGCGGCGGCCGCGCGCTCTCCGTCGTCGCCTGCGGGGACTCGCGCGCCGTCTGCGCCGCCGGCCCGCGCCTGCACCTCGTCGCCATACAGCAGGGCAGTCTGCAGCCCCTCAGGTATGTATCTACATGTGCCTCTGCGTCCGCACCGCTACGGGCTGGCGGCTCGCGGACACGTGGCTCGTGGGCGGCGGCCGCGCGCTCTCCGTCGTCGCCTGCGGGGACTCGCGCGCCGTCTGCGCCGCCGGCCCGCGCCTGCACCTCGTCGCCATACAGCAGGGCAGTCTGCAGCCCCTCAGGTATGTATCTACATGTGCCTCTGCGTCCGTGGAGCCTGAGGGGACTCCGCCACAAAAAAGCCATAAAAAAGTGCGGAACAATGGAAGTGCTATGTGGATAGAGAAAACCTGGAAGAGATCGCTCTTCAGCGATAAGGCCGCCCATTGTACTGTAGTTTTAGTTTAATGTTTGTACTTATATTACTTTTTTGGTGTACAATAAAGCGTTTTTGATTGATTAAGAAAAGAAAATTGGACTAAAGTATCTGCTGATTAGACGTCAAGATTCTTCTAAGGCAAGGGATTTTGAATGAAACAAAGAGGGCAGACTCTTAAAATAGTTTGATTTAATTATTAACTTATTCTGTTTCAGCGAAGTATGCATGGACGAGGAAGTGGCCTGCCTGGACCTCGGGCCGGGCGGCGACAACGCACTGCTGGGCGTAGGACTGTGGACGGACATCTCCGTGCGCGTCCTGCGCCTGCCCGACATGCAGCCGCTGCACACTGAGAAACTATCCGGAGGTGAGTGTCTTTGAACGACTGTGATAAAACATTGAGCTTACCACGGGAGTAGATGTTACTGTGTGAATTGTCCAGCAGTAAAAAGAATCATCGAAGATCAGTGATATATTTTTAAGAGTCCGTAGTTTATTTGCCAGTGATGTTAATATAATACATGGCAATCCACTGAAAACCAGCGCTGTGACAATGTAATATTGCCACAGCTTTGAAGCTGAGCTGGCAATCGTTTTGTGTCCCTTAAGTTTATATACCTTATATTTTTATTTTATTTTATTTTAATTTATTTGGAAAACAACGGCTTCAATATACATGAGTAGAATTTTAAATAGATACATAGAGCCAATGAGAGGTTCTCACATATATTGATTTGATCGTAATTATCTACTCTTATTGATTAGTATGCGTTTCTATTATTAAGATCAATAATAGTAAATTGTTGTTACAGAAATAATCCCCCGCTCCCTCCTAATCTGCGTATTGGAAGGCGTGTGCTACCTGCTGTGCGCGTTGGGCGACGGCTCCATGTTCTACTTCACGGTGGACGCGAGCAGCGGCGCGCTCTCCAACAAGAAGAAGGTGACACTGGGCACGCAGCCCACCGTGCTCAGGAGCTTCAGGTATACACACATTAATAAATACAATAACAATACAAGCTTAACACTTAAAAATTAAAGTAATGTTGAACTAGGTATAGATGAACCATTTTAAAAATGAACGCCCCTCCACCGCGGTTACACGTACATGCAAAAAGGTGTATAGAAACAACACACATAAATTGATCTTTGTCATTGGATGTTCATTAACGTATAAGCAAACGGTATCACTTTGACAGACAGATGAGCCAATATTACAGTGAAGTTGTAGCACGCACACAAGTATAGTGATGCAATAAGTATTTCCTCTCACACGTTGAAATTATCACGGTTTTGTGGAGGGGGGTTCATTTTTAGACTGGATCATCTATACGTAGTATTACATTTACTGCATAATATTGTTTCATTACAGATCGCTATCAACGACAAACATCTTCGCGTGTTCGGACCGGCCGACCGTCATATTCTCGTCCAATCACAAGCTGGTGTTCTCGAACGTGAATCTGAAGGAGGTGACGCACATGTGCTCGCTCAATGCCGCCGCTTATCCAGACAGGTTTGTTACTTGCACAATACGCTCTACAACGAGATGTCAGTGAAGATACTACCCCACTCACAATTACACCCATATTCTTAGTCGTTTCCTCATAATATTCCTTCACTCCAACTCGGCCAAGGAGACTTGGAGTATACCTCAAGAATAACCTTGAAATCGGTATTCTTAGACACAAAGCTAAGGTTTGGAGTGGTTCCTCGACTCGAGTACACTTGATGTACGCTCGAGTGGAGGAACGGTGTGAAGTCATTGTTTCAAGGAAAATTTATTGCCTATAGGTTGGCCAACAAGGAAAAAAAGTCAGATTGTCCGTCAAACTTTTGTCATTGACAGTTTACCGACGCCAAAGCACTACTGATTTTGTTTACACGAGCCACGAAATAAGAAGTTGAAGTTGTTGTTGTTAATGCGATCTAACGCATATAAACAAGTTTCGCTCGCATTACGTCGCGTTGTGGTGTTTGTATTCAGTATGTCTCGTCAAATTTTCTCTCTTGAGGAAAAAAAGTGTTTGCAGGAGTTAATTGTAAAATATAAATTAAATTCTACGGCCACAATTACCGCAGGAAATGGAAATCCTGGAGCCAAAAGAACTGCGTGGGCACAGCTTACCATAGAATACAACTCCATTGAGTCAAATTCCAAAGTAAGTTCTATTGATATGCATTTTATATAGGATGGTTATAGGTACTTGTCTTGTACGACATCGTTTGAAACAAATGCCAAGATACTACCAAAGTAAAAAATCAAAATGCCGAGACCTACCTATTTTCTGATAATAAATGCTAGCCCAGAGTCAGTAGAAATATAATTGTGTGATTTGTGCATATACATATATACAGGTACTTACCTACTAAAATACTAACCATCTTTTTAGAGAACTGAATGTCAGCTAAAAAAATGCTTCGACAACATGAAAACCAGGAGGACGACCGAGTTATTAACTCAAAAGAGGGCCCGTATTCGTAAAAAGTCCAGAACCTGGTATATCGACCAGCCAGGACTCCATGCTGATTGATACCGATGTACTTGCGGAGATCACAGACATAGAGCTGGTACAGACCATTGACAGTGATAATGTAAGGCACATTGCCTTTACCTGAAGATGCAGAGTATGTTGTTATTGTGCCCCAAGAGACTTCAGGTATTGTATAATTTTGTATTAAAATTAATTTCATGAATTTATCCTTGGGCAGATAATGGTGAATCTGCTTGCAAACTACAAAGTTATTTTTAAAGAATAAGCTGGAGGTATTACCTAAATAATTAATTAATTAAGGATAAAAGTATCATTGCATGATTAATATTTTTGGAGTTGAACATTATATAAATATTATATCTATCACCAGGTACGAGTCAAGTTTTATTAGTGTTTTCATAATCTACTTTGCGCTCTTAATGAAACTTCTTGTTATACAGGGTGATTGGTAGATGGGTGCAAAGCTTCTAGGGGATGGTAGTGTGGACTATTTGGAACCATTTAAGCCATAGTTGTCTTAACCGAAGTCGGACTATTTTTTTTTTATGAATTTTTTACGGGATACAAGGAAAATACCCAAAATTTTACAGTTAGTTGTTAATAACTGCCAGTTTAAAAGGCCAGTTAATTATTTTTTGTTTAATTTAAGTTAAGCTATGTGTAAGCAATCTACCAAAACTTGTTCTTAGGTATCTGAGTCATTAGCCATTTTTTTACAGACATTTCAAACTTACGAAAATATTCTGCGATTTACGAAAACCATTTTCGACGTTGTTTAAAAAAAAAACTAATGGTGCTATTTTTGTTCAAACCTTTTTAAAAACATGTGTGGTTATTACTCTTTCTTTTAGGGTATTAATTAAGAGGATATCTCAAATAATATTGAAATTATGATCCAAAAACCAAATTGAGGGAGAAAATTCAAGGCAACTTTAATGAAAAAATAGGCAGATTATCGAATTGCTAAAAGTGACATACACCACGTGGAATCTGGAGTCAACCCAGGCAGACACAATACTAACGTCAGTTGGTCAGTTTTAAATATTAGGACACCTCTACGAGCATTGGAAGATCGTTTTAAAGAAATCCCAAATAATTATTTACCATTTAAGGTATCTGGTAAGAAGTGGGGCCCAATCAAAGTTCTGCCAATTACTCCAGCCCACACACTGACAGAGAATTTCCTCTGTACTGACACCTGCTTTTTCCAGTATGGATTTCTGCCCTTGTTAGCCTGTTGGTGAAGGTTGTAAAAGTTTGTTATGCCCTCTCTGGAAAATTTACTTTTATTTGTCCACAAGATTGATTTTAAGAATCACGCATTGAAGATGCGTTGATGTCTCTGTTGAGGAGAAAACGGCAGAATTGGATTATTTTCCCGGTCTTATCTTGCTCTTCCAAACCTGGCAGACCCGGGCCATGGAATAAATACTTATCATTTTTGTGCATACTCCACAAACACATCTTCTATTGTGAAATGTTAAGATTTTGAGCTACTACGCTAGTGATGGTAGTAGGATTCGCTTAGAATGCTGCCAAAATCTCTTCCTCGACCTTAGAATTGTGTCTGCTTGGGTTGAATCTGGAGTCATACACACATACATCGCGTGGGACCCAGGTATCACGCGGTGTATGCCATTTTCAGCAATTCGGTAATCTGCTTTTTATCATTAAAGTTGCTCAAAATTTTCTGCCTCTATTTGGTTTTTGGATCATAATTTCAATATTTTTTGAGATATTCGCTTAATTGATACCTCAAAAGAAAGAGTAATAACCACACATGTTTTTAAAAAGGTTTGAACAAAAATAGCACCATTAGTTTTTTTTTTAAACAACGGCAAAAATGGTTTTCGTAAATCGCAGAATATTTTCGTAAGTTTGAAATGTCTGTAAAAAAATGGCTAATGACTCAGATACCTAAGAACAAGTTTTGGTAGATTGCTTACACATAGCTTAACTTAAATTAAACAAAAAATAATTAACTGGCCTTTTAAACTGGCAGTTATTAACAACTAACTGTAAAATTTTGGGTATTTTCCTTGTATCCCGTAAAAAATTCATAAAAAAAAAATAGTCCGACTTCGGTTAAGACAACTATGGCTTAAATGGTTCCAAATAGTCCACACTACCATCCCCTAGAAGCTTTGCACCCATCTACCAATCACCCTGTATAAAAAAATATATCTTTTGCCTATTCCTTTCCTATTAACCATAATGTGATTTGTGTAAAACTGTCGGACCATAAAATATTGTTGTAATATATGTTTTTAGGACTAAGAAATAAGGGCGCAAGTCATCCAAGAAGAATTAAGAAGAATTCTCCCTGCGGGAGGAAACTTATAAAAGGGCACAAGAGAGAGAAAACGAACTGCATCTCATAAAAGTTGCAGAGAGGAAGTTGATGTTGAAAACTGCAGAAGAAAATTATACATGCCTGGCGCGGGAACTTGATCAAATTAAATTAAATGAATTTAAATAATAATATTTGTTTTTTTTTATTCAATGCTAAAATCAGGATTATTTTATCTGTAGAAAATTACAATATTTTTAGGCTATTTTGCATACAAATTAAATGGGAAACTAACCATTTTTCTGATTTGTTTTATATCCTTGAACAGGAACAAATAAAAATCATGTCCATAGAATCATAATTATCATTTATTAATAACTAATATTTAACTAAAATGTCTGCCTATAAAGGCGGCTCTTATTAGGCTGCCCCTTTCATTTTCGGGAACTGGTGCTACAGGAACATCCACTTCCTCATAATTCAGGCGTTCTATGGTGTTTCTAGTCCGAATATGGGCTCGGTTGTATTCTTCATTACTGAAGAACTCCAAAGGGTTTGAAGCGTCGCGTAAATATCTTCGGGTAATCCTAGAGTATGGATTGTCATCCAAATAATCTAAAAACTCTTCAAAGTCCATATTTATCGGAAAAATCAAACAAATAAACAAGCGTTGATCGTCTAGAATGGTCTTCCTCGAGTTTCAAGGTTGGTAATGAGGTACCTTACGTTTGACGGTTTCCACTTTACCTCGAACTCGAGGTGCGCCGAAAAGAACCTCGAGTGGAGGACGTTTTTGCGACTGAGAATACGAATTTGCTCGAGTAAGGTTGATTCGAGTCGAGAAAATCTGGAGGAAACGACTAAGAATATGGGTGTTAGAATTGGAAATAATTCTCTTAAGGGGCCGGTGACGCTTGCAGGGAATTTCAATTCGAGGCTCGTGCGAAAATCGGCCCGCATATCGCTATCTCTATTAGCCGATGACGACAACCACAGTGTTTGACTGTGTGCGTGAGTAGTTAGGTTATATTAGGAATTTAGGATAGCTCACCTGATGTTTCATGTCATGACCATAGAAAAAGATATCTAATGTTTTAATAATCGTTTGACGGCACCGGCTTCGCTTTTGAAACACTTGCTGCACAAACAATACGTGTTGAGATATGTTAGTTATCAAGCCGGTATGTTAAAAAAATCTCAGTGAATGTTTAGTTTGCCAATGCGTTTTTTTCTTTCAAGTTTCTCAACAAAGTCTACATAAGAAATCTATCAAGAAATACCTACTTAGTATCTAAGTAAAACTAGGTTTTTTTTTTTAATTTCCGAATTTGGCTGGAGTGTAGGTAGGTTCGTCATACGGTTCTGCTTCTACTATGTATATTCTGCTTCTACTAAATTTAGGATTACAAAATTACGAGCATTATAAAATTATGATTAGAGAACAAAAGAAAGGATATAGCGGTAAACATTTATTTCGCTAGATAGATAATACTTTTATTCATCACCCTAAAAACTTAATTTAAACATTATTATAAAGAATAGCAATAGAACTTATTTATTCATAGAACTGGTGGCCTTATCACTCAAAGCGATTTCTTCCAAGCAACCAAAGTGCTTTATAACCTAAATTTACACAATTACCATAGGTACCTACTAAAATGTTATACTAAAACATACAACATAATAATAACTCTAGTGTTTCATCACATGTCATCACTTTGTTCGATCATATCAAAAATCATATTTTGATTTTTTTCGTGTATTTCTTTTCTTTACGGGAAGGGACCTCTTTTTCCTGGGAACTGATAACCACAGGCGTTTTTTGCTTGATCGTCGTGGCTCTGTAAATATTTATACAAATTATAATCTAATCAATTTACTATGGCTATAAGACCTACTTATACATTGAAACAACAGAATAAATAAAAATTGCCGGACAATTCACTCAGCAACTTCTAGCCCCGTGGTAAGCTCGTAGCTTGTGTTACGGATGCTAGATTTCTGATATAAGTACTTAATATAATATACATACATAGATTGATATTATTTTATTATACATTATATAACACCCAGACACCCGGAACAAATATTTGCAGATCATACAAATAGTTGTCCCGCGGCGGGAATCTAAGACTAAATGATTCTAAATGAAACATCCAATGTTTCGTACATGTACCAACGATGGTAGGTTGATTTTACTTGTTGTACTTTAAAATAAAACAAGCAACAATAATATAAGTTAGGCACTTACTGTGAGATACAACCCAACGTTCCGAGACCATTATCAGCTACCAAACCGTAATTCAAATACAAATTCTTTATTTTAACACACAATGTAACATAATAGTTTACACTAAAGCATTACATGGGACATACAATTTATAAAATAGAAAAATATCAAAATTTGTAAACAAAGCCAAAGTCACAGTAACGTCACAGTAACTTTTTAGACACCGATTTAGAAAAAAAATAAATATAATAGACTCCAAAGAGAATATAATCACTACGTTAGAGTATTTATTGGTTATTGATAGACTCCTTCCCTCACGACGAAAGAGTTCCGAGCGTTCTTGTAAATACGCGTTGCACTAGTGTGAGTTAGTGCGAGCGATAAGCAATACTAGCTGTTGAAAATTTGGTATGAATTTGGATGTGTTCCGTAATACCAAAAATGATGACTGAAAACATTTTGTATTCCTCACAAAGTATTTTTATTCGGTGACTTAACAATATAAGCTATGTTTCTATGCAAATAATTTTTAAGATATTGTTGTTTTTCATACCAAACCAATAAGAAGAAAACATGCATTTTTAACGTAAAAAATTTGCAAAAAGCGATTGGCTTTAATTTCATTTAAAGTAGGTATTTTGTAAAAATAACTCCATAGGAACCTAGATAAATACTATTTAAATAATAATAATGCAATAATATCATGGAAATATGCCCGAATTACAAATAATTTTGGTATTACGTTTGTATGGGAAATTTGTCCTCCGCCGGATTCTTAACCAAACCTTAGATACATTTTATAACAACGGGAATAACTCACGTATTTACACAGGAGTTATACAACTCTCGACATTTCGACCACAACTATATCTTTTTCAGGATGAGTGAGCGTCCCGCCGTGCTCCGTCTCTCAGCACGCGCGCGCGGTTCTCACGGCAGTGAGAACTCACGAAAATTTTGAAAGTGAAATAAAACTACGATTATTATTTATAGTTCTAATTGTATCAATCTACCCAGTACTCGTGGCATAACACTTATTATTATTTTTTCAGTTTAGCTCTAGCCACGGACAGCACTGTTACAATCGGCACAATAGACGAGATTCAGAAGCTTCACATCAGGACGGTACCGCTGGGAGAGACGCCGAGGAGAATCGCTTATCAAGAGGCTTCACAGGTACGGAAAACAGCTCTTAAAATTACATTTGTACAGGAATTCATTTTATAACTACGGGAATTACTCACGTTTTTACAAAGGAGTTAAAACACTCTCGACGTTTCGACCACAACAAGAGCAGTCTTTTATCAGGAGGAGTGAGCGTCCCTCTGTGCTCCGTCTCCAGGAATACAGCAATTATAAATACTGTATTTTTTTAGTTATGTTTCGTTCTCTATTTTATTATTATCTCTCCCGCAGTCGTTCGGGGTAGTGAGCATGCGGGTGGAACGCGCCGAAGATGGGGCGCGGCAGAGTGCGCGCGCGTCAGCGTCCCTCGGCGCCGCGTCCGCGTCCGGCGCGCCCGCGCAACCGCCCAAACACGCGCCGCACGCGCTCGACCTCGAGATACACAACCTGCTCATACTGGACCACCACACGTTTGAAGGTATACACCTGCATCGAGCTAGCACGCCGCTAAACGGCAAAGAAGATAATTGTGGTGTGCAACAAATCCTCAGGAGGGTTATGTGCTTTTGGACGGAGTTAGGCTGGTTATCCTCGTACTAACAAATCTCATTTCGCATAATGGACCGCCTATGAATCAAAATCCGAAAAAGTGGCCAAGTGCGAGTCGACTCGCCCATGTAGGCTTCCGCAGCAATTGTTTATATGAAATAGTTTGACATATTATAAAAAAACTACTTGATAGATTTCGTTCAAACCAATTTAAAGTTTGGTTTCTAAGTAAATGTAATAATGTAACCCCCAAATGTAATTGTTTTTTTTTCAATATTTTTTTGAAATCTTAGTGCGGTTCACGGAATACATCTACTTACTAAATTTCAGCTTTATAGCTCGTATAGTATCGGACAAAAACTGCTGTGACATACGGACGGACGGACGGACATGAAGAATCTATAAGGGTTCCGTTTTTGCCGTTTGGCTACGGAACACTAAAAACCGAGCCATTTGAACTAACTAACTGACTGTGGTGTTTACTGAAAATGAATAGTAAAATCTGACCGTTGTTTCAATAGAGCATTTTTATTTGCAGTTCTCCACGCGCATCAGCTGATGGCCAACGAGTTCGCCATGTCCCTCGTGTCGTGCAAACTGGGCGACGATCCCAACAGCTACTACGCGGTCGGCACCGCCTTACTCAACCCGGAGGAGTCCGAGCCTAAAGCGGTATGTTGCTGAATATATTATTTGTTGAAAATATTCAACCTTGAATCCTTGTTGGAGGAAGGTTTCCTACGGAAGATCAGCGTTGTTTTGCTTAACGCAAGGCAACACATGCTGAGTAGGGAACCTTTTTGAGATACAATACAATTACTCGTGATTTTTATTTTTATTATTTTGTATGTTTTATTTTATTTTGTTTTGTATCCCAAATAAAAGTATTTTCTTTCTTTCTTTCTTTATTAATCATACCAAGAATTACTGGACTACTAAATCGAATATCCGCCTTTCTTGGTCTTTGAAATATTTGTTGTAATTTTTCATGATTTGTTTACAGGGCAGAATATTATTATTCCATTGGTCTGAAGGCAAATTAAATCAGGTAGCTGAGAAAGAAATTAAAGGAGCTTGCTACGCGTTAGTCGAATTCAACGGAAAACTTCTAGCATCTATAAATAGTACTGTGAGTTATTTACTAATGTATACCTCAATATAATTTAATAAGGATATTAGTTAATATTTTTTGTTAGTGCTGTCAGTAATTTAATAAATTTAATATAACTGATCTATGTATAGTCTGAAATATATTTTTTTTAAATAAAAATATTATATTGGCAGTGTCTAAATCTAAGTGTATTTTCTCAGGTGCGGTTATTCGAATGGACATCGGACAAGGAACTAAGACTGGAATGCAGCCACTTCAACAACATCGTAGCGCTCTACCTCAAAGTTAAAGGAGACTTTATTCTAGTCGGCGATCTCATGCGGTCTATGTCATTACTACAGTATAAACAAGTATGTTCTTTATATCATCTATTAATAATCAAAGAAGCATTTATATGTAATTATCGTTATTAAATTGTTTAACATGGAATTTTATAAACCATTCGCGGTATCTACAGTACATGGTCATAATTCATAAAATATAGATAACATTTTTTTTTGTAATGTGGTGTAATTTGTACCTCAGACAGAATGCAAGGTTACTAAGATAATTTTTCGATTAGATTTTGCAAATAAATATTATTTTACAGATGGAGGGTAGTTTTGAGGAGATAGCGCGCGACTACAGTCCCAACTGGATGACGGCCGTAGAGATCCTCGACGATGACACCTTCCTCGGCGCAGAGAACAGCTTTAACCTATATGTCTGTCAGAAGGACAGGTTAGTTTACATAATATAAACACCCACCCATAAGACTCACTTTACAGTGAGATTCCAAAACTTGTTGTGAAGTGGTGTACTCGCACACGGCGCAGTTTTGCGGCAAATAAATCATCAGTCATTTTTGGTTATCAGTTCCGTGCGCTATGACCTGCCCACTACATCTTTAGCTAACCCGCCTGACTTTATTAGTGATATCAGCAATATTAATATTAATTTATGGTTATATCGTTTGCAGCGCGGCGACCACGGACGAGGAGCGGCAGCAGATGGGCTACATGGGGCAGTTCCACGTGGGCGACATGTGCAACGTGATGCGGCACGGCTCGCTGGTGGCGCCGGTGGCCGACACGCACGCGCCCACGCACAACCCCGTGCTGCTCGCCACCGTCAGCGGCGCCATCTGTGCGTATCATCAACATATAACAGTTCCACGTGGGCGACATGTGCAACGTGATGCGACACGGCTCGCTGGTGGCGCCGGTGGCCGACACGCACGCGCCCACGCACAACCCCGTGCTGCTCGCCACCGTCAGCGGCGCCATCTGTGCGTATCATCAACATATAACAGTTCCACGTGGGCGACATGTGCAACGTGATGCGGCACGGCTCGCTGGTGGCGCCGGTGGCCGACACGCACGCGCCCACGCACAACCCCGTGCTGCTCGCCACCGTCAGCGGCGCCATCTGTGCGTATCATCAACATATTGCGTCCCTTGCTCGGACTGAAGCCTGCCCATCATAATGGGCTTATTCTCGTGACCTAAGGCTCACAAGGGGGCCTGAAAGAAGATTCGTCGTACCCACGTGCGCCGACAACAACCGCCACGCCCACCAGAACGGCCTCTCGCCGCTGCACGCCCCTTAACTTCAACTTAAGATTATGACCACGTAGGGTTTTTAAGTGCTCTTTCTTTAAAATAATTTGGTGCACACAAATCTGACACAAGACACAGTACGCGAAACGAACATGACTAAAATCAATGTTTCCCCTGCAGGTCTAGTAACACAGCTGTCCCAAGAGCTGTATGAATTCCTGAACCAGTTGGAAGAGCGCCTGAACCACACCATCAAGTCTGTCGGCAAGATCCCGCACAACTTCTGGCGCTCCTTCAACACGGACCTGAAGACGGAGCCGGCGGAGGGGTTCATCGATGGAGACCTCATCGAGAGCTTCCTGGACCTCAGCCGCGACGTGCAGGAGGAGACGTGCCAGTGCTTAAAGGTATGTTTTTCTTTCCATCCTCAGGTTGTCTGGAAGAAATTGCTTAAAGCAATAAGACCGCCCATTACGCATACGTTTTTGTAGTTTTTAAGTTCCTATGTAATCATTGATTATTGGTGTGTGTAATAAAAAATTATCTTATCTTAGGTCATGAACGAAATAAAATATATAATTAGGTTCTTCCGGGTCTATTTGACGAGTGGTACTAATGAGAACGAAACTTCTTATCTGTACCAACGGTGATACTAGATGGTGGTACAAGCGGGACAAACAGTCTCACTTATAAACATTTAAAAAAATAGTTGTACTTTAGAGAACGAGATTTCGCACTGGTACCCCTGGTGGTACAATTTGGTGGTACTAGTGGGAACAAACCATACATTTGAGACGCAATTTATTTAATTTTGGAAACTAAAGTATCTCAAAAAGGGCACCAAGTCCAGTGCTTAAAGGTAACAAGAAAATAGAAAGAAAATATATTTAAGACGTGTCGTATATATCTTATATTTCAGTGTTTTTAACAAAATTTTCTTTTTTCAGATCAACAACGGCGAAGGAGATATGCGAGACGCGAAAGTTGACGACGTCATCAAGATAGTCGAAGATCTCACGAGGATACATTAGGCTGCATTGTTATTTTATCATTTATCTTATTGATTAATTAAATACTTTAAGTTGTATCTTTGTTTTAATTGATATAATAAGTTTTACACAATGTAGGTAGTGGTATGGGTTGAAATAAAACTATGTTGTGTGTTTAAATTCCATGATTTAATCACAGAAAGGCCAAATCCAATCACAGATATTGTTTTATTATTTATAAAACGCAAGAAATTAAGACTACAACATATAGGTAGTTAATTTTACTAAAACTGTCAAGCAAATTGAACCAAGTAGAGCGATGTAACACTGCAGGCAATCATGATCAGATATTGTAATCTAAATAAGCATTTATAAATAAACATAATGGGAAGTACTCCTGACATACAAAACTACTCAACATACTAAGTTTTAAACTAGTTAATGAGTCAAGGAAACTCTGTAATTGTTATATAATAAGTTGTGATCAATAAAGATATTTATTTTTATTATATTAAGCTTTCCGCCCGCGGCTTCGCCCGCATTATGTTGCGGTAAAAAGTACCCTATGTCCTTCTCCCGGTTCTAAGGTGCCTCCCCACCAAGTTTCAGCCAAATCGATTCGGCCGTTCTCGAGTTATAAGTTCAGGCACTAACACGACTTTCTTTTATATATAAGATATAAGATGTGTCAGTATGTAAGTTAAGCAAAAAAAGAGGCGCTCGATGCTTGATTAGAATGTTTTAATTACACACTGTAACATAACATAAGAAAACTTAATTTTACAAATAAACCTCAGATACAAAAAAAATCTAAATATAAAAACAAGGTGTGCTTTATAGTAACTTGTTTTTAATTCCACTTTTCGGCTTCTAGTTGAGCAATTCTGCACGGATCACAAGTTGTTTCAAAACTCCTGTTCAATAAAACACTTATTACTCAGTTTGTCTGAATGGTGTTACTTTGACTATTAAAATAAATAAATAGGGATTCCTTTCAAACTTTGAAATGGTAAATTTCATTGAACTACAAGTTAGTCATTATCATTTTAAGATACAAGATGTCAATAAGTATGTTTAATACAAGACAAATAAATCAACCCAATTTCATGTAACAAACCTCTCTCATCTCTTATTTGGTTGTCCCATCTCAGTTATTGAGCTTGAGTAGCAAATAACAAACAGAGGCAGACCCTTGTATGTTTTTTAATGGTTATGTCACCAGTGGCCAACCAAGGGTGACATAACTATCAACAAAAAACGATGACATCATTATAATTATACCTTTTTGTAAAATGATGACATCATTACAATAATCATTTAAGTTATACTTTTTGTACATTGTTGGTCTCTGGTGAGTTGGTTGGAGTTATAGAATCAGAATATCAATCAAATTAATTTTGATAATCGGGAATTGCTCACATAAACTATGTAAACTATATTATCTATCTTTATCCAACATTTCTGTTTATGGAGCTGATAGGTCTATTAGGAGATGAGGCTTTCGCGCTTCCCTGATGATGGTTTTCTTTATATGAAAAAACGAAATGCTGATACATAATATCTGTCATTCTTCTCATTTTATTAACTCTAAACTAAGTTTGTAAAATTTTGAATGAATTTATTTATCTGACTAAGGGCTGATTTTTCAATCGTCAGATAAATGCTAACTTGAGCTGATTTTTCAATCGTCAGATAAATGCTAACTGTTGAATAAATTTGACATATTGTATGGAAAATGTCAAATTTATTCAACAGTTAGCCTTTATCTGATGATTGAAAAATCAGCCCTAAATTATTAAATTAATGTGCATAGTTAACGTGAGTAATTTCCGATTTTCAAAATGAATAGAACTTCAAATGACACTGTCCGGCATGGAACCTACTTCCTCCAGCGCTGCGCCTTGTGCCGCAGGAACCACAGCAGCGCGAACAGGCAGCTGGGCGGCGAGGCGAGCGGGCCCGGCGGCCGGTCCACCATGCTCTCTACCTCTGCTATCGACTTCTCCACCACCTCGATTATCTCCTCGTCTACACCGCCACCTGGAATTATAAAAATTTTAATAATCTTAATAATTTCGTCCGGGGTACGTTAGACTCGATCGAAACCTTTTTACGAATAACAAAACAAACTTACTTACTCCATGACCGACCCTTACAGAGTTATAATAATAAATAAATATAATACAAAACACTTTATTGCACACCAAAACAAACTAACAAATACAACAAAAGAAACAAGTACAATGGGCAATTCACGAAAAATATTACTGGGCAATTCACACAGCAACATCTAACCCCGCGGTGAGCTCGAAGCTTGTGTTACTTGTGATTTTGAGAATAATTTCAAAAGCTACATTACATACTGGTGAACTATGGTGTAGAATCACCCCTCGACTGGACCCAAAACTTTAAAACCGCATACAATAACGGTAAAATCTGCGGGCTTATCGCTCATGGAATCTATCAACTTGATTGATATGAGAGCAGTGCCGGATTAAGCTAGCGCGGGGCCTGTAGCAAATTCTGTCAAGGGGCCCTTGGTTTGCTATCGGTTCTCAAATTTAGGGTATTAAATATAGCTTTCCGCCCTGCGGCTTCGCCCGCGTTTTACACTTTCCCGCAATTTGCTTTGCTATAATACAGCCTATGTTACTCGGGGATAATGTAGCTTTCAAAAGGTGAAAGAATTTTTGAAATCGGTCCAGTAGTTTCGGAGCCTATTCCTTACAAACAAACAAACAAATCTTTCCTCTTTATAATATTAGTATAGAAAACAAAACTGTTATAGTCAAGTCATTTTAGCTCAAATAGGTAAGAATCTCGGAATTCGAGATACCCAGCTGTAAGTCTGTAAATATTTATATATTGACACCCTAAAAGTTGTCTCAAAACCTACCGATCGTAGGGTGTTCGCAACCATTAAAATTTCAAGGTCAAAGACCGCAAAAATAGTTTTTTTGTTAATATCTCATTTCCTATGGGTTTTTTGCTATTTATATCTTTGTGAATATTGTAGAATACAAAATTCTCTACAAATAATGTTCACAAAAATTTTTCATACGGTGAACCGTTTTCGAGATAGATGGCGGAGAGCGCGCGGTCACAGCATCACTTCAGGTCATCCGCTGCCTCTGATGGGGTTGAGGAATTATCTCATTTGAGGAATTCTCCCATTTGAGAAATCCTCTCATTTGAGGATGAAAATTGTTAGGTCCAGAGAATATAATAGAATATCTTGAAATTTTAATGGTTGCGAACATCGGTAGGTTTTTATACAACTTTTAGGGTGTAGTGTAGTGTAGGTGTAGACCAGTGCTTTTAGACCAAAAATGGTCAAAAACGGAAAAAAATAGTAGTAGGATGAAACCCATTAGAAAAGGAGGGGAATATGGTAAAGATGAAAGGAAAAATAAATTACGGTCGATCTGAGTTCGGGAAGTGGGCTTTTAAGGGGAGAAAATGGTTAATCTCGATTTGCGGTGAAACTACTAGTCCTATGAAAAAAAGTTTTATGGCAAAGTTGTAGGTAATAAAACGATCTACAACTTTTAATTCACAACTTTTATACATAACGTCAAAACTTATGTGAAAAATTCAAAAAACCAAGTTTTTTGTTTTTTTTATTTATCTTTTTCAAAAATTGTTATTTTTCTACGAAGTTTGGTGAAAACATACCTATTTATGTCCTTAATAAACTTTGATTTATTTGATTGAAAATATTATTGTTTTCACCTTATTTTGACTTAATTTTCAAAAATATAGACTAAATTTCAATCGAAAATTCACGTGTCAAAATATTAGCTTTTTTATAAAAGTCGGTGTGCTTTATGTTCATTGAAATCTCTATTTTCTGATAGTTAAAAAAATATATACATTACCATAGTAAATATTCTCAGAAAATGCACAAAACCGAAACAAAAATTTGTATCATTAGGTACAATTGCATCACAAAAATGTGATTTTGTCTTTTCAGACTATTATAATAATAAAAATAATATAATAATCTGTTTGTATAATGTGCAATAAGTCGGATTATAAGCAATTATATGAAATAAAAATTGCAAAAATCACATTTTTATGATGCAATTGTACATAATGATACAAATTTTGTTTCGGTGTTTTGCATTTTCTGAGAAAATTTACTAAGGTAATGTATATATTTTTCTTAACCATCAAAAAATAAAGATTTCAATGAACAAACAGCACACCGATTTTTATAAAAAAGCTAATATTTTGACACGTGAATTTTCGATTGAAAATTAGTCAATGTTTTTAGTAATTAAGTCAAAATAAGGTGAAAAAATTAATATTTTTAATCAAATAAATTATAGTATGTTTGGGGCATAAAAAGGTAAGTTATCACCAAATTTCGTAGAAAATAAAATGTTTTTGAAAAAGATAAAAACCAAAAACTTAGTTTTTTGAATTTTTCACATACATTTTGACGTTATGTAAAAAAGTTGTGAATTAAAAGTTGTAGATCGTTTTATTACCTACAACTTTGCCATATAATTTTTTTTCATAGGACAAGAAGTTTCACCGCAAATCGAGATAAACCATTTTCTCCCCTTAAAAGCCCACCCCCTCCCACTTCCCGAACTCCGATCGACCGTAATTTATTTTTCCTTTAATATTTGTCATATTCCTCTCCTTTTCTAATGGGTTTCATCCTACTACTATTTTTTTCCTTTGAAAAGTTAAATACCCTGGTCTAGTGTCAATATCCAAGTATTTACAGAATTAGGTACAGCTGGGTATCTCAAATTCCGAGGTGAAATGCTAATTTGACTGGACTAATAAATAAACTTTTCTGGGTTTATTATGGGCAAATTTAGCGTTTAGTGAGCAGTGCAAGTAGTACATACAACACATAACGTGTGTGTGGCTAGCGCTCAATTTAAAAAATGTGGTACAATTTCAAATTATGGTTGTTGATTTTGATACCAACGTTTTTCGTGAATTCGTGATAGAGGAGAGGTGGAAATAGCCATGCGCGCAGTTCGGGTCGGCTCGGTTCGCCGCTCAAATAGGTATTACGAAATACCTATTTGAGCGCGGGGCCCTCCAATGCGCGGGGCCCGTAGCATTTGCTACACTTGCTACGTGGCTAATCCGGCACTGTATGAGAGTTATAGTTAAACAGTGTTGTTGTTAGGTTCCATACTTCTAACATGAAATACCTATTATAATAAAGATAATTAAATGATAAGTAAGTCCCTAGGGGACACTGTTAATGTGCACGAATTTGAATCCTTTTTCAATAGAGTAAGGTATTTTATTGGCGGGTCCTAGTCGATACCGCATTGTATTACGTGTTTCAGTTCAAGGTTAAACATTTTAGTGATTATTTACATACCTGCTTCGGTTTTCATTTCATCAGTGACTTCGCAGTAGAATAAGGTTTGTAGGGCTCCTGACACACCCACTCCAGCTCTGGAAATTTACGTAGTTTCCTTCATAATGCATATAATTTTTATAATCATCTTCATAACATATACCCATAGACCAGATATAAACTGGTCTATGGTTATATCTAGATTTCTTAAATAAATATTTGCAACATTTCAATATGTGGTAATTAAACTCTCAAAAACATTTGCAATTTGTTAACATAATAATAAGTATATGAACGTCAAAAACAACGGTAAATAAAAAGAGTATAAGATTATACTCGTAAACTCTCAAAGCTGTTCAAATAAAATCATTCTTTACGAGATAGTAACAGAATCAAGTAATTGTTTATTGGTTAGCCTGTATTTTCCCTGGGCAAAGGCCTCCCCTAACTCAGTCCAACAGTCCCTGTCCAGAGCAGATTATTAACCAAAAAAAACTTGACGATCTTAGTTTTATGTATTACCTGTATGACATAATCTTCTCCAAGCTCTCCAACGGCACCTTATACCCGCACTCCTCAAGCACCTCCTCCCGTGCTATCTCCTCTACACTCATCTCCTTGTCGACAATACCAGCGCATATCTCCAGCGCGATGCCGAGCGACGCGGGGTACTTCTCCGTGTCTATGGTCGAGCCGCGCCGCGCGAACTCTGGGATACTGCTGAAGTATACCGCTGGTGGAGGAAATCAATTAAATAAATAAATAATAATTAAATATTAACAACATAAATATTAATAACAAGTAATAAAATATTGCTGGACAATTCACACAGCGACATCTAGCCCCCAGGTTATACAAAAAGTAGCTCTAAGCTTGTGTTACGGGTGCTAGATTAGATAGGAAAGAGTTCAGTGTTTCATTTATTAATTCAATAAGGCCCAGATTCTCAATAGATTTTGTTCTCGAGTTAATCATTAATCATAGTTTATAAAAATAATAATAATAAAAATAATAATAATATTATCTCTTCAATTATCTCATAAATAATTGATAACTAATATTGCCTCTTCAATTATCTCTCCACAACCATCTTCAACATAAATAAATAAATAAATAAATATTACTGGACACAATTTCAACACATAGTTCCAATATCATAAAAAACCAGGGGGGTAAAACTGTGTTAAAGTAACACAACTCCAGGTTAGACATTTCAAACCAAGGTTAGAGCAAATCTAAATCAGGAAGTATAAAGCTTAACAATACAGATAATAATGTGTTATTAACAAGTTTTAAGTTGATTATTGAATGTAGCAGATAAGAATTCTCCAGTCAAGGTCATTTCATGCTTGCAATTAAAGTAGGTAATAAAAAAAATCACTAAATACAAATTTATAGATTTAATTAAAATTTGTAGAGGTAAAATATGAACATAAAATATATGATTTTAGAATAGTTTAGAATATTTATATACAATTATTTTTTCTGATAGTTTCATTTGTTATTATGGATAAATTAAATTTATAATAATAAATAATAATTATTATAATAAAAAAACTTACCAGGCCGGAATTGTTTGACAAATATAAGTTTTCTCCTGGTTACATTGAATAATACTATAGCGACGCTGTCGTGGACCTGCAGGAGGTCCCATGTCTTCTCTTTCCCGTTCTGCGTGAAGTTTAGCCGGAAGGGCTTCACGTATGGGGAATCCGGCAGCGGAACCATATGCACATTTTCTAGTTGCTCCATAGCTTATTATTTGTACAGCGGCAGTAATATTTGCGAAGAATAAATGTAAAATAAAATGCACTGAAAGTACCTACTGAAACCAAAAATCTGATTGAATTTGAAGGATTATTCCGTAGTGATTATATTCTCTTTGGATTATTCTGAATTCTGATTGTGATTGATCAATGTCAAAATATTGTGCTGCCAACAAGATTAAAAAAGTTAAGCATTAGAATTTATAACTCCTATTTTTGGTTTACAAAAGTTGTCATAATATCTTGAAGTCAGTATGTTCTGTCTAAAATATATGCAAGACTTTATTATATTAATTATTATAAAGAACATACAAGACCCTTGCAGCCTAGTTACCAAAGTATAATTTAAAAAATAATATAATTATAGGGAAATTAATTTATGTATGTCCCAAAACTTATTGACGTATTGACTGCTTATCTTATCTAGTTTTATTTGAGTTGGTAATATATTTTTTAAATTATTTATGACAGTAAACTAATTTGACATTACAGTGGCAATACAGTACACTTCAGTACAGTCAAAGTCATGGAATAGAAAAAAAATACACAAACATTATTCATTAGTATCGGTTTTGCACTTTTGCAAGATTTTAATGAATTCGCTTTAATTTTCAAAGCTATTTGATTTGCATAGTGCAAAATATAAATGATTTTATGATCCTTGTATTATAAAATCTACTAGGTGTCTGCCACAACAGCTATGGCAAAAAAAGAAAAACCAAGGTCAGGGTTTGTGATCAAGCTCTCCACCGAAACAGCTCAGAAACTAGCCGAAGAGGATGAAAAACAACAGAGTATTGAAGCAGCTAATTCTGCGGTTTCCGTGGAAAATCTATCTGAGCAACAACCACAAGAAAAACAAAGCTTAGAGGTTAAGTCTGAAGCTTCAAAAAATCCAGAACCTGGTGCAACAACGCCTTTAGCTGATGAAGATAATGGAAAAAATGAAGACACGAGTGTGATTAACACGAGCAAGGAAGACTTAAAAAATAGTTCAGATACTTCTGACCAAGAATGGGGTGAATATGCACCATATATCACCTATGAAGCAGAGGAAGCTATTTATACAGATCCTTCAACAAAACAAAGGTACACCTGGAATAAAGACACCAACTCATGGGTTACAAAAGATGAAGACACCAGTAGGGTGTACAGTTATGAGAATGACACCCACATCTACACTGAAGCTGATGGTTCAAAGTCCTTTTGGGACGAACAAAAGAAAGCATGGTTACCTAAAGTAGATGATGACTTTCTAGCATTCTACCAAATGTCATATGGATTTGTGGATAATAAAGCTGAGAAAACTGAGGAGAAAGAAGAGGAGAAACTGAAAGAAGTTAAAAAGAAATCAGAAAACCCTCCCGGACTTAAGCGGAAGGTTGAACCAACCTGGTTTGAACAAGAGGAAACAAAGAGCACAAAAGTTTATGTATCTAACTTACCATTAGACATAAATGAGGAAGAATTTGTTAACTTCATGCAGAAATGTGGGCTTGTTGAACGAGACCCATCTAATCAGAAAATGAAGATCAAATTATACATGGACAAGGAACAAAACTGCTTCAAAGGAGATGCATTATGTACTTATATCAAAATAGAATCAGTTGACTTGGCCCTAAAACTACTAGATGGTAGTGACTTCAAAGGAAACAAAGTCAAAGTTGAAAAGGCTCAATTTGAGCTAAAAGGAGAATACAACCCAGCATTGAAGCCCAAGAAAAAGAAGAAAAAAGAACTAGAGAAGCTGAAAAAAATGCAGCAGAAGCTATTTGATTGGAGACCTGAAAAGTTTGTTGGAGAACGGTCAAAGCATGAGAAAGTAGTTATAGTGAAAAATCTCTTCCTACCCTCAGACTTTGACAAAGATGTCCAGTTAATTCTAGATTACCAGCAGGATTTGAGGGAAGAGTGTGGCAAGAGTGGGGAGGTCCGCAAGGTTGTTATTTATGACAGACATCCTGAAGGAGTTGCACAGATAACCATGAAAGAGCCTGAGCAAGCTGATGCTGTTGTAGCCTTGATTAATGGCAGATGGTTTGGTAAAAGACAGATTACTGCAGAAATCTGGGATGGCAGAACTAAATATAGAATCGCAGAGACTGATGCTGATCTTAATAAAAGAGTAGACAAATGGGAGAAATTCTTAGATGGTGCAGAAGAGAAGAAAACTGAAACACAAGCAACTGATGAGTCAAGTAAATCAGACACTGTTTTAAAAGAAGCAGACCCAATACCAACTGAAGCTGATATACCTGAGGCAACAAATCCTGTAGAATGTTAGCTTAGTTAGTTTTGTAAGATTTTAATAAACTAAAATCATTAAAAATAGTTTTTTTTCACATTGAAATCTTATCTTAGGTATTCAAACTTGAATATCCGAGTCTTAGGAAATCTTTAATTGAACAAAATTATGGAAATTTGAGGAAGGGTCAAGGAACTTTCATAGACAGTCTAAGTGCGAATGCGAACGTTTATTTCTTGGAAAACGGGTCCTTAGCAATCGGAGTTTTTCGCAGATATCTAGTCAATTTAAATTCAGATTAAATATGTAGGGGTTTCATATTATTTAATATCTTATATTGTGTGACCTACTTGCAATAAACATGAAAGTTTATTTTATATTAGTAATTTTATTAAATCGTTAAATTTTTAATGATGCTCATAACTACATAAATAAATACGAAAAAAACTCAACCAAAGACACGACAATACAACTGTCACCCACCATTGTCATTGTCTCAACATGTCAATGTTGTCTTGCTGTCATTTGACTTGATCGCATTCAGAAATTTTATCTAATTTGACGATTTTCTATTGAGAACTAGCTTTTTACAGTGATCTAAATGATAAACGGATTAATCAAGCTCACACCCATACCGTTATACCTATCACAGACTCTATGACCGCTATCTAAACAAGTCCGGAAGTTCTTGTGTACCGTCACGTCCAAGCAGGGCTTCTCTAGCGGTGGTCTTCATGAATATTATCTGGATAATATGCTAGCATGGCTGTACAGTCTGACTCCGGAGGGAAAGACGAGGTGAAGACGCAGTTCTCGACGCGGGAAGGGACGTATCGATTGATGACTCTGTCGGAGTATTCGCGTCCCAATCGAGTCGGGTACACCGGGGGCCCGGGGGCGGCGCAGGTGCGGGTGTCTCTGGTGACGCTGCCGCCGCCCGCGGAGCGCGACGGGCCCGACTCGCCCAACGGCTGCGAAGACCGCATCTGTTTCAACCATGGGAAAGAACTGTTTGTCTATGTTTACAGGGGAATTAAAAAGGTAAATATCCTGTTAAATGCACTCAAATTTAAGATTAAACATGTTATTTACCACTTATTAACAAACATATAAATTTATTCAACATGGTATTGTATTCAGTCAGTAAATCAATCTTGGAGGATCAATGAACCAAGTTTATTAGCTTGTTACATGCAGTAGCATTCGTGGAGAACTTCAATAACTGCTGTAAATGTTAAGGAAGCTATTGCAACCTACATACACTATCAATTACAGTACCTATGTTTGTAATATGATGATGCTGGGTCATTTCTTATCTTTATTAAACAAACAACAAACTGGTCAACATTAAATACAATTATAATAAAGATAAAAGATTAGAAATTACATTATTTTCATGTATTTCAAGGGTCAATTTTAAAGTAATAATAATTTAACAAAATAAAATCAATAAATACTTTATTTACTTCCTAATAAATAAATAAGCATTACTCTAATAACTAATATTTATCAATTTTAATATAGTTACAAAATATCTACAATTCAGTACAATTCAGTAGCTATCCAACATTGTTAACAGTGTAGAGAAAGCGGAATTACCTACTTTAAATGAAAAAAGTTTGAGAGACATGGTGACATTCACCAACTTGCACTTGGCCAGAGTGGTGAATTAAGGCCTTATTTCTTTCATTAAGAGAGAAGTCCCTGTGTCTCAGAAGTGGGAATATGAATAACAGTGATGATGATGAATAATAAATATTGGTAAATTGAGAAATTACTTATGTTCATATTGATTGTCGGGGGAGTTTCAACATCATAATTTTGGTTAAAACCACAACTATATAACTTCCCACACAAAACACTGTATTTAAATGAGTAATGGGCAGGGTGATATGCACCTTGTGTTGTGTTGTATTACAATAATCCTTACTAATATTATAAATGCGAAAGTAACTCTGTCTGTCTGTTACGCTTTCCCACCTAAACCTCTCAACCGATTTTGATGAAATTTGGTACAGACAATCTTTAGACCCTGAGACAGAACATAGGCTACTTTATATTTCCACGTGGGCGAAGCCGCGTGCGGAAGCTAGTAAAATTAATTTATTAAAAAATATTTTCTCTGTTACAGGCGGCAGACCTCACAAAACCAGTTGACAAAAAGTTGTACAAAGGCACCAACCCGACCTGTCATGACTTCAATACTGTCACAATGACTTCGGACAGTGTCTCCTTAGTTATAGGATTTTCAACTGGCCAAATACAACTCATAGACCCTATTAAAAAGGAATTAAGTAAATTGTACAATGAAGAGGTGAGTTATTATTTTAATTATTAAAATACCCCAAAAATATAAATTTAGGTACCAAATCTTAGGTTCATTACACCTTTTCTAAGTTGGAAAGTCATATTTGTACTAATTTTCGATAATTAAAGTTCTTTGCAATCAGTGCTACTTCAGCTTTCTGAGTGCATTGTGGTATGTAAAGTTAATACCACAGACAGAAATTGTGTCTATCACTATCTTACCATACATACACTATTACTACTTATTTACGTACACATATTTAATCTAATCAGAGTCTAATCTATGAAAAATCTTTACAAACAGTCAATGATGCGGCCGTGGTCTTTCTTTATGACGGTTTCTTTTGATGAAATAGAAACGTCATTCACTACCTACTCCCTAACCCTACTCCCGATTTTGGAAACTATTTACAAACAATTGATCACAATATTCCAGCGTCTGATCGACAAAACGCGAGTGACTTGCATCCGATGGGTGCCGGGGTCCAGCAACCTGTTCGTGACGTCACACGCGTCCGGCCAGCTGTACGTGTACAACGAGGAGCTGACGTGCGGCTCCGGGGCGCCGCACTACCAGCTGTTCAAGCCGGGCGACGGCTACTCCGTGCACACCTGCCGCACCAAGTCCACGCGCAACCCGCTCTACCGCTGGCTCATCGGCAGCGAGCCCAGCTGCATCAACGAGTTCGCCTTCTCCCCCTGCGGCTCCAACATCGCCACCGTCTCCCAGGACGGCTTCCTCAGGGTATTCCATTACAACACGATGGAACTCATCGGACGGGCGCGCTCCTACTTCGGCGGCTTCCTGTGCGTGTGCTGGTCGCCCGACGGGAAGTACGTGGTGGTCGGCGGAGAGGACGATCTCGTCACCGTGTGGTCCTTCGGCGAGCGGCGCGTCGCTGCGAGGTGTCAGGGCCATAAATCATGGGTCTCCGTCGTCGCTTTCGATCCCTACGTCGTGGATTTCGGGGATACGAATTCGGAGGACGGCGAGGATAAGAAAGGGGAGAGCGTTCAGTGCTACAGGCTCGGCAGCGTCTCGCAGGACACGCAGCTCTGCCTGTGGGATCTCACGGAGGACGTGCTGAAGCCTCCGATGCGGGCGCGCGCCTCCACGCATCTCTCGCCCAACGGACAGTCGTTCCCCGCCAACGGCGTCCCCGGAACCAAACCCCCCGCGAAAGCGGCCAAGACCAACAATAAGATCGGACACAAACACGCGGAATTGAGCGCGCCCGCCGCGGCGGGCGAGGCGTCCGGCGCTAAGGCCAAGACGCTTAACATCAGCGTCGGAGGGAAGGAGAAGAAAGATGAGACGGCCGGCGGGCTCGGGGTTAACTCTCTGACGCAGAGGCTGGCGGGGTTCTCTTTCGGCGAGCGGAGATCCGACCACCGGCGGAACTTCAGCCTGTCGAAGCCGGCGGAGAGCAAGGGCTCCGCGTCCAACTCCGTGGCGCTGCGCAAGAGCGGCGCGCCGCTGGCGCCGGACGCGGGCTGCGACGCGCTGCGGCTGATGGGCACGCCGATGTGTCCGCGGTTCGACGAGTGCCCCGTGCTGGAGCCGCTGGTGTGCAAGCGCATAGCGCACGAGCGGCTGACGGCGCTGCAGTTCCGCGCGGAGTACTTCGTGACGGCGTGCGCCGACGGCGGCGTGCAGACGTGGGCGCGGGGCCGCACGCCGCCCGCCGCGGGCGACGCGCAGACGTGGTCGCGCGGCCGCACGCCGCCCGCCGCGGCCGACGCGCAGGGCTGGACGCGGCGCCGCCTGCCCGACGCCGCGCACCGCCAGGACTAGTGCACGGTACACCTGCGGTTCGACGCCAGATCGCGGGTGTTGTCTATAGTGCCCTGAACTTATTCTAATGGTCCTAGGCGTGTTTCGTTGACTGATGGTCTGACATGTTACGTTTTGTTCTATTTACCGATTTCTAAGGTGATGTTTTCTGAGATTTGAAGCGAGAGATTCTTGAATCGCTCGACGAGTGACGAGCTCGTTTCTGTAACCCCTTCGTTGTGATTTCGTGCGGTGAAACTTGTAGTGCAATAGTGGCGGTGTGCGTCGATGAGCGTTAGTTGTATGATACTTACAACGATGTAGTCAAATGTATTGAAAATTCACTGGAGCTTTACGTCGAGTGAAGCAATTTATTCAGGACTGAATAGTATAGGTTACGGTTTTATCATCTGTGTTGAATTTTCTATGAGATTTTTATGTCTTCTTTTTGTAAAAGATTACGCTATTGTTCTTAATGGATTGTTTGATAGCTATCAGAGGTTAGACTACTCTAATTTCTATTCTATATCATGTTAAATCTGATAGCTATTGAAGTTATTTTGTAAATAATTGGATTAAGGCCTGACTGAAAGCAATTGGATAGTTTTATCTTAAGCAATGGATGGAAAAGGCACATTATAAAATGTATTATAATCTGTAGTGTCAAATTTAGCACATAATTTCTGTAAAGCTCCAGTGGGCAAAGTTCCAATAAGCATTTCTAGTGTTGTTAAATATGTTTGGTGAAGAAAGGCCTTTCCAAGAGCCATTAGTCCAAAATTGTAGTTCTTCAGACAACTTGTGGATAATAGTTGAATATAAATTTGTTGATTTTCTGTTGTTTCCAAGTTGTTAGGTACATTCTTTATAAATGTTTAGAATTTACAAAATATGGCTATCAATTAATCAACCTTTTAATAATAGATTATTTCCCTTCTTTTTACAATCTGTATTAAAATTGTAGAACTCTCACACGTACGTGTTTTAAATATTAACTTTGAAACGTTTTGTTAAAAACAAACTACGTTATCTGGACTATGGTTTCTCTTCGGAAAAGGTCTTTGAAGTAGGTAGCTATAGTTAGAGATTCTACTATCTTATCTAGAGTAAACATTACTTGGCTTCTATATAATTTGTCGTGCCACAGAATATTGAGTTTTATCATATAAATGCAAGGACAAATTTTGATTAGCCAAGTGTGTGACTAGTGTTAAGGTCTGTTTTCTCATGTAAATAGTGTTTTATCGGCGATTTGATCGCTTATCGTAAGCAAACGCATTCATGCGCTTTTCCCTTTATTTATTTTAATTTTAATGTTGTTGAAGTGATGTCTCTAAGACGTTGAGAGTTAGATGGCTTCCTACTTACTTTCCAATCGAAATAGTAGAGTTTTCCAGTAATTAATATTCCTTTTTAATAGCTTTGTAGAGAGTGTAACAGTTTTTTTTTAATTAAATGAAACGATGAACTATTTAACAAACTCTTGAGGATAACATGATTAATTTTCAATCACGTAAATTATTTTTTCTAATACTGAAACGCCTTATTAGTAGTTAAATTAATAAATTAATAAAAGTTTGGAAATTGTATGTTTTAGTAATTAAAAATCAATTATTTATGAATCATTGCTTCTCTGGTAGGAAGCTACGGATTTGTACCTACTCGAGACATTGTTATGTTAGCTAATAATTTAGCTTAGTAGTGAATTTATCCATTGTTAAAATATTGGTTCTAATTAATTTTAATGGTGAGCTTCATGCTGTAAATAACATCAGTTACTTCAACTAGATGAGTTGTGAAAAGACTTGAAATTTGCAATGCAATACAATGTATGATATAATTATGTATAGATAGATTAAGTATCACGGTATTTCCTAATCGCCTAAATTATTTGTTATTTATCATTTATAGTCATTAATATTTATGTGTATAGCGTTTAACGTTTTGTTTTAGCGAATTTTTAGACTTGTATGATTGTAATAGTCGGTGTAAACCGTTTTGAAAAGACAGTTGGCAAAATGAGAAAATTAAGATGACACAGTACACACAATTTAGTCAGCGATTAATTATTAATTTTATCCAGTTATTTTTGCTGACTGTACATACATACCATTGTATGTAAAACACATCATTGATTGGAATACCTAATTCAGTGTTCAATTGCCGGTGTATATTTTTAAGGCCAGTGAAGTAGGTGTATATGTACCTATGTATCCTAAATTCAACCAAATAATTTTTATCCAATGCACTAAAAAGGTGACTATGAATAGGAATAAGTATTATTTTATTTCTGACATTTAATGGGTTTCACAACCCATATTCAATAGTAGTTTTTAAGCGGCTACGTCATTCAATTCCAGTTAATATTATATCAATAAAATATACCAGATCTTTTGCGCTGATCACTTTTAAAATTCAAATTGGTGGTCATTATTTAATTATTAATATTTATGAAGCTCTATTTTTCCTATTTGTATTGTGAAGCAACTTCTGAATATAAAATCATTGTCAATCCTATTTGCGCATGAACTTATGAGTGTACTGTCGGTATCTATTGAATTTTGTATAATTAATAATGATGCATGTGTGCGATCGCGTCCTTATCGTGTAAGATATAATTTTCTATATGTAAATTATTTCTTTTTTCGTGGCCTTATAAATGTTATGATGTTCTATTTCTCATCTGTTTTAATTAGTAGGTAGTACAATTATGGCTATTTGTGATCTCGTATTTTCTTTGTATGGAAACTTGGCTATTGTGTATTACGTCTATAAATCATCGAATTCCCATACAATGATACGAAATACGCTACAATGAGTAACTTAAATCTTGCTATAGTTATACGATGTCAACGGAAAATATACTATGTGAGTAAAATACACGTTTACTAAATATTGAGACTTGGGCGAAGTTAAAATTTGTTACTCTTGAAATGATACATTTTTAGTATTTAATTTGTACGGTGCAAGTGTCACTATGAATGTTCAGGTACTTTTGAATTAGTACACCCTTTGATATAGTTTTTTAAAATTTCTATCATTTCCGGAACCAATCCCTTAAAAACCCAATTATAAGGGCAAATACTCACAAACCCTCAAGTACCTAGAAGGTACTTTATCTGTTTCAAAATAGTGCTTTGAAATATACATTATCTATCCTGAAACTGAAAATCATGGAAAATGTCACTTGTATTGTTAACTTATTTATAGGATACAAATAAATATTTTATTTGTGTCTTAAAATCATTGGCAGCTATACCAGGTGATTGAGATAGTACTCATGTTACAATTTCTTAAACACTATCGTATGTTTTTAATTTTCTTATTTTAAATGTGGGAGCATCATATTGCAATGCTGTCTTGTACTCTTACCTACTAAGTATTGTGTTTCACAAAGGAACACACCTGTTGCATTGTTTTTAATTTAGTATGAAATTCTTTAAAAGTTTGTGAGAACACAAGCCTATCGTTAATACGAACAATAGACGATTCTCTTGATATTTTTGTGTTTTATTGTTTAGAAATCCTTCAAATCCGAAAGTCCTATGTCGGACCTTCCACCAGCCAGACGATTGCTAGCTCTCGGACTATTTTTTTGTAACTTAGCGGTAATGTTTAGTTCGCACTGGTCGAGTAATTTTGTAAGTAGCAGTACCTACTCGACAAAATTTTGGTGGTCAGATTGTTAAATTACTCGCTACACGACCAAACTACTTAAAGACGTTGGGCTCGGGAAGTTCGAGTTCTATCGGGGTCAAAATATTCCTTTGAATTTTTCACTTATTACTAAGTTGCGAGTAAATATAGGTTATATAGATAATAACAAAAAAAAACGGCATCTACAATAATTTATTGAATTTCTAAAAGCCGGGGTCCCAAGCCGTTTGGTCGGACGCGTCCACCATCTTGTAGCATATTATCGAGTCTCCGGGCTGCACCTGTAAAAACACAATAATGTTTTTCGACAAGCAATATTTATTTTAATACTATTAAGAAACCATTATCACCCGTATTAACGGGTTGCGGGTTCTGGAAGGAATCGAACCCGCAATCTCATGCATCGCAGGCGGACCTTAGCACGTTGCCACAGATACAAGTAGTCAAATAATTACCCGAACAAAATAGTCAATAATGTACTGGAAGTTTCTAACTGCAGGTACTTATAGGTACGAACTAATTACTGGGTTGGACGCATGGACGCTGTGGTTGGACGTAATAAGGGTTGTTAAGATGTTATGAATAGATTCTTACCTCGAATGATGTGTCTTCGAATCGGAGGCCACATTCCATGTCTCGTTTGATAGTAGCCACCTCCTCTTTGAGATGTTTCATGGACGCCAGTTTACCTAAGACAACAAATATTCATGTTTAATAACTAGTTGTAAGTAAGATTCTTTTTGTCTCTGTGATTGTCTGTACCCTAATGTCTTCAGAACAAAAATTGGTACGATCTGCACTTCTGCAGATATTTGTTCCGGATGTCTGGGTGTTCTATATGTATCGTAAAAAATATCTAATCTATGTATGTATATTATATTATGTATATCAGAAATCTAGCACCCATCACAAGCTTCGAGCTTACCACGGGGCTAGATGTTGCTGTAAGAATTGTCTAAAAATATTTATATTTATTTATATTTCGGAAACTATGCGTCATACGAAAATATCGTTATGAGGACCCACACCTTGATGCACGACCTCCTGTCCGCGCTGCACCCTGTACAGGGCGGCGCGGGACAGCGTGCCCTTCACGCAGCGCGACCCGGCCACTGGAACCTTCTTCTTACCCTCCGTCACCAAGAACTGTTGCAGCACGTTGGCTTCACCTATGGGGAAAAACAGTATATTATTATATTATATTATTCATTTTATGAAACGGGAATTACTCACGTATTTACACAGGAGTTAAACAACTCTCGACGTTTCGAGCGTCAACAACCGCTCACTCCTCACCGCTCAACCGCTCACGCTCACTCCTCCTGATAAAGACTGCTCTTGTTGTGGTCGAAACGTCGAGAGTTGTTTAACTCCTGTGTAAATACGTGAGTAATTCCCGTTTCATAAAATAACTCACGAAAATTTTGAAAGTATATTTATTGTTTAAACTACACGTGTTGTATACAGTTTCATATAGTTAGTTAGTTCTAAACAAAATAGATAGATGGCGCAATCAGTGCTTAACTGATGATATGAGGTATGGGATAAGTTCAAGCTCTTACGTAATCCCTCGATAGCATAGTGGGTTTAGTGCAACCAGGGCTGAACTCAACTGGGTGGCGTGGGTTCGACTTCCACTCGATGGCTAAGATTACGTTGTGATCTTGTAATTTTTCTCATATCATTTTCTAAAATTTCATATAAATAAATAAATATTGCTGGACAATTTACACAGCAATATCTAGCCCCGTGGTAAGCTCGAAGCTTGTTGTTGCTGAGTGATTTGTCCAGTTTTTTTAAATATTTACCTATGAACTCTTCTTCCATCCTCTTCGGTATCCGTCCGCTGAGCTCGTCCTTCACGTCGTCCACTAGACGGTAGATGACGTTGTGTTTCTTCACGGCGATGGATTTGTTCTTCGCGTCGACGGCGAGCGGCGGCGGACAGTCTACGTTGAAAGCGTAGATAACCGCCTTGAATGTTTGGGCTATCTGTTGGTAACATCAAAAGTTTATCTCCTATTAGAAACGTTCCTAATTAAATAAATAAAAATAAAATTTTAACTCAAAAATAACTACCTCGATATCGTTAGGCGTGACAGGTCCTACTCCAAAATGCACCAGGTTGAGTCTCACTCGCTCGTGTTCGTCGTAAGTTTCCAAAATGTCGAGTATCGCCTCCACTGAACCGTCGACATCACCTGTAAATACAATTATTCATCTTCTCATTCACTTCTTCATCATCAACTTTAAATAATTGACTGAGCGAGCGAAGCGTCTCCGTTTTAGCTTCGAAGAAAAAGTTTTCGTTTGTATGTATGTATGTTCTCCTCTATAGTCACATTCAGGAATGAAGACATTTTTTGTAAACAAATAAATGTCATGAGATGTCACTGTCATAATGACAAGTCAGGGGTGGACACCACCTTTTTTCCATGGATCATTATAAGTAGTAATGGCGCGCGGTTTTGCTTGTGCGTTCGATACTTAGGTTACCTAAATATTTCCGAGCAAACTTACTACTTACTGCAGAACAGTGGAAAATAGGTTCATTCTAAGATGATTTAGCTATGAGATATAAGATCTACCGTGGATGTGGCATCGTCGGGACCTTGTTTCCCAGTTTCCATATGGAAAACAACGTACAATTGCATGAGTAGCGAAAAAGTAACACATTTGACTTCGACTTATGAGAGATAAATGAAAAACACGGAATAAAATAGCGTAATGTTCAATTCAAATGTATAAACTGTTTCCATCTCCTGTGATTTATGGCAATTCTACTACGATGATACCAGTGTCGTAAAATATTTTCTACTACTATTTCTTCACCAATTTATAACTTTGTTCACAAAATTAAATTAAATATTATAAATAGTGCAAGACCATATCAATTTTCTATTCTATGGATATTGATTAGAAAATAAACCCTACCATAAGTATTTATAGATATGATGTAACCTTTTATAAACTTACATTTCGAAACTATTTTTTTGATATGGTAACACCTTTGTTTACATAAAATGTCTGGAATAATGAATTCGAGTATAGAGAGCTCAATTCTCAACCGATTTTTCTGAAATTTGGTGTTTGTAGGTTCGTAATTAGTGTAGAATTTTTATGTCGAGCCATTTTTTCATTTATAGTTACCTTTGACGAGTACATTGAGCGTGGGGTGAGTGTCCTCCTGCAGCATCTTCTCCCGCGGTCCCTCGGGCCGCAGCTTGTACCGGCCCAGGGCGCGCCTGTGGGCGAGTCTCGCCTTGTACTGGGCGCGGTGCGAGGCCTCCTTGGCCGCGATGTCGGCGCCGTCGGCCGCCTGCTTCTCCTTCATCAGCACGTGGTGGCGCCACTTCATCACCTCGCTGGCGCGTTTCTAGAGATTTATACACGGTCAAGTCTAATAGGCTCATAAAAGTATAAGGTATAGAGAAAATTCAAGCTTACGACGTGAGTACACGATGGCGCTGGCGTATCGGTTATCGCATCATTGCGTACACAAAAAAAAATTGGATAATTAACTCAGCAACATCTAGCCTCGTGGTAAGCTCGAAGTTTGTGTTACGGGTACTATACCGTCCAAAGGTTGCCTGGAAGAGATCGCTCTTTAGCGATAAGGCCGCTCATTGTAAGTCTCTTTTTGTGTTATATTCATTTATTTTGTTTTTGTTGTACAATAAAGTGTTTTTGTATTGTATTACCATCTGTAGAGTGGAGGTCTGTGGCTAGTTACCTCGGAGCTGACCTCCAGCACCTGGTCCCCGGCCGACGGCATCTCCCTCCAGCCCAGCACCAGCACGGGCGTGGAGGGCGGAGCCTCCTGGATCACGTGACCGTCCGACGAGTGCAGCACTGTAGATAGTTACCTCGGAGCTGACCTCCAGCACCTGGTCCCCGGCCGACGGCATCTCCCTCCAGCCCAGCACCAGCACGGGCGTGGAGGGCGGAGCCTCCTGGATCACGTGACCGTCCGACGAGTGCAGCACTGTAGATAGTTACCTCGGAGCTGACCTCCAGCACCTGGTCCCCGGCCGACGGCATCTCCCTCCAGCCCAGCACCAGCACGGGCGTGGAGGGCGGAGCCTCCTGGATCACGTGACCGTCCGACGAGTGCAGCACTGTAGATAGTTACCTCGGAGCTGACCTCCAGCACCTGGTCCCCGGCCGACGGCATCTCCCTCCAGCCCAGCACCAGCACGGGCGTGGAGGGCGGAGCCTCCTGGATCACGTGACCGTCCGACGAGTGCAGCACTGTAGATAGTTACCTCGGAGCTGACCTCCAGCACCTGGTACCCGGCCGACGGCATCTCCCTCCAGCCCAGCACCAGCACGGGCGTGGAGGGCGGAGCCTCCTGGATCACGTGACCGTCCGACGAGTGCAGCACTGTAGATAGTTACCTCGGAGCTGACCTCCAGCACCTGGTACCCGGCCGACGGCATCTCCCTCCAGCCCAGCACCAGCACGGGCGTGGAGGGCGGAGCCTCCTGGATCACGTGACCGTCCGACGAGTGCAGCACTGTAGATAGTTACCTCGGAGCTGACCTCCAGCACCTGGTCCCCGGCCGACGGCATCTCCCTCCAGCCCAGCACCAGCACGGGCGTGGAGGGCGGAGCCTCCTGGATCACGTGACCGTCCGACGAGTGCAGCACTGTAGATAGTTACCTCGGAGCTGACCTCCAGCACCTGGTCCCCGGCCGACGGCATCTCCCTCCAGCCCAGCACCAGCACGGGCGTGGAGGGCGGAGCCTCCTGGATCACGTGACCGTCCGACGAGTGCAGCACTGTAGATAGTTACCTCGGAGCTGACCTCCAGCACCTGGTACCCGGCCGACGGCATCTCCCTCCAGCCCAGCACCAGCACGGGCGTGGAGGGCGGAGCCTCCTGGATCACGTGACCGTCCGACGAGTGCAGCACTGTAGATAGTTACCTCGGAGCTGACCTCCAGCACCTGGTCCCCGGCCGACGGCATCTCCCTCCAGCCCAGCACCAGCACGGGCGTGGAGGGCGGAGCCTCCTGGATCACGTGACCGTCCGACGAGTGCAGCACTGTAGATAGTTACCTCGGAGCTGACCTCCAGCACCTGGTCCCCGGCCGACGGCATCTCCCTCCAGCCCAGCACCAGCACGGGCGTGGAGGGCGGAGCCTCCTGGATCACGTGACCGTCCGACGAGTGCAGCACTGTAGATAGTTACCTCGGAGCTGACCTCCAGCACCTGGTCCCCGGCCGACGGCATCTCCCTCCAGCCCAGCACCAGCACGGGCGTGGAGGGCGGAGCCTCCTGGATCACGTGACCGTCCGACGAGTGCAGCACTGTAGATAGTTACCTCGGAGCTGACCTCCAGCACCTGGTCCCCGGCCGACGGCATCTCCCTCCAGCCCAGCACCAGCACGGGCGTGGAGGGCGGAGCCTCCTGGATCACGTGACCGTCCGACGAGTGCAGCACCCTCACCTATAATGTATAAGAGTTACGTTGGTCACTAATACTACTAATAGGCGTGAGGCGTCTGTGTTATTTTAGATATAATGTTGTTTTTTTTAATAAATAAATCTTTAAAATCTTTAAATCTTTATTTCCATGTTTTCTTACTATTTTTAAACCTTCCCTGGGCTACTATTACTATTTGACATTATCATTTTAATTCGTTTAAAAAAAATTACCTTAGCCCAGCCAGTTCCCGCCACTATAATAGAGCCTCTTCGCAACGTCCCTCTTTGCACTAAAACTGTCGCTTGTTTTCTGTAAACAAAAATAGAATTCACATAATTATTCTTAAAAAAGCGGCCAAGTGTGAGTCTCCAAGTCTATCTGTCATTTATAAGTACAATAAAGAGTTCATTCATTCATTCACTCATTCATTCTAGCTGTTTACGTCTATGGAAACTCACCCTGTTCTGGGATCCAGCTGGGCCTCAATCACGGAGCCCTCCACGTATCCGCCCGGGTCCGCCTTCAGCTCCATGAGCTGCGCCTGCAGAGTGAGTGCCTCCACCAGCGTGTCTAAGTTCTGTCTCTTCAGCGCGGAGATGGGTATAGCCTGAACGTCACCGCCTAACTCTTCGCAGATTATGCCGTGTTGGGAGAGGGAACGGATTGTTTTCTCCTGTAATTCGGAATCAGTCTTCTAAATACTGCATGGGGTGGCTGATAACTAGCTTATGTAATCTTAGTAAGGAATTCTAGATGAGGAAACTTAAGGTTTGTTATCGTGGAGTTTAAATGAATTAATAGCTCACATTACAGAATGGTTTCTTAACATCGTGATTTTGAAGCACCAACCAATATAACATTTAATGAAATAATGAGAGATAGGAGGCATACCTACAATGTTCACACCTGGTTTGTCAATTTTGTTGATCGCCACCAGAATAGGAACTGAAAAGAAAAACAAACAATCAATCTACTACACCCAGACACCCGGAACAAATTTAAGATAAAGTAGGCATAAGGTGTAAAATTTTTGGTAGAATGTATACCATTTCAATTTTTTTTTGAGAACCGCGCGCGCGAGCTGAGAGGAAACGGAGGACGGCGGAACGCTCACTCCTTTGATAAAGACTTCTCTTGTTGTGGTCGAAACGTCGAGAGTTCTTTAACTCCAGTGTAAATACGTGAGTAATTCCCGTTGTTATAAAATGAATTGCGGTTGAGGCTCTACAATCAGTATTTAGTCTCAAAACCAATATAACAACCCATATTATGACCTGGCACAGGTTTCATCATGTTTTGTGGTTCTATTGGGGAATAGAAAAACATAAGAAGGGGATAAGAAGCCTTGTGGATCACCACGCAGTGCTGCATGCTAATTCCTGTTGTTATAGAATGTATGTATACCGTCTGCTTCCCTCGCCATGCGTATGCTCTGCGTGGTCTGTTCCATGACGCCGTCGTCGGCCGCCACCACCAGCACCACCACGTCGGTGGCGCGCGCGCCGCGGGACCGCATGGCGCTGAACGCGGCGTGCCCCGGCGTGTCCAGGAACGTCACCTTGTCGCCCGTCGGCAGTTTCTTCTTCACTAAGACATCCTATATTCCTGTTGTTATAAAATGTATGTATACCGTCTGCTTCCCTCGCCATGCGTATGCTCTGCGTGGTCTGTTCCATGACGCCGTCGTCGGCCGCCACCACCAGCACCACCACGTCGGTGGCGCGCGCGCCGCGGGACCGCATGGCGCTGAACGCGGCGTGCCCCGGCGTGTCCAGGAACGTCACCTTGTCGCCCGTCGGGAGCTTCACTGTAAGAGTTTGGAACCATAGATTAAACAACTTGTCTTCGCCGTGATCGATGTATGTGGACATTCTTGTGTTCTAAACTTTTAGAACCTTGTCAGCTTATCGCTTGTTGGGAGTTTCACTGTGGACGAGTTTGGAACCCCAGATTAAACAACTCGTATTCGCTATGCATGATTGACGTATGTGGACCTCTTGTGTTCTAGAATTTTAGTACCTTATAAATAAATATTGCTGGACAATTCACACAGCAACATCTAGCCCCGTGATAAGCTCTAAGCTTGTGTTACGGGTGCTAGATTTCTGTTTTATAGAATATACATACATATATGGTATACAATGAAGGTAAAAAAGTGATTATGTAGGTTACATAAGTTAAAATGGTTATTTTCTGAAGTATTTACGGGGTCGGCAGCGCGCAGGTATAACTTTGATGCTCCAAGCGTAAATAAAATACTAGCTCTCCGCCCCCACGGTTTCGCCCGCTTTATCATATTTTCCCGCGGTAAAAAGCCTATGTACTTCTCCTGGTTTTATGCTACCTCTCAGCCAATTTTCAGCCAAATCGATGCAGCCGTTCTTGTGTTATAAATAGTGTAACTAACACGCCTTTTTATATAATTATAAATTAAGAGCTATGGATTTTGTAATATATAAATAGAGTTAATATAAACCTACCCTCAAATGCGCCGATATGCTGCGTGATGCCTCCGAACTCGGTGTCGACGACGGCGGAGTCCCGCAGCGCGTCCAGCAGCGTGGTCTTGCCGTGGTCCACGTGGCCCATGACGCACACGACGGGCGGACGCGGCCGCAGTGCGTGCTCCGCGGCCGGCGGGGACGGCACTGCGTCTTTGTTCTAAATTAATATACTTTATGAGCAGTTGTAGCGTCTTAATCCGCTACATCAAGGAGTTAGGCTGGTTAGGGCCGACTTAGGCAAAAGGAAAAAGCACAATACGCTCCATAGCAAGACGTCAGTGAAGATCTTAGTTCCCCCACAACAAATTAGAATAAATTAGAATTAGAGTTGTACCGTGAAGCCTGTGATGTCTCCAAGACGATTCTGAACTTCTGGTCGGAATTAGGCTGGGTTTACTAGCAGAACTCACACACAAAGGATTGAACTCAAGTTCAGTTGTGATAAAGGAAATAACTATACTAAGTTACAAGTAACTTTGTATGGTTACACACATTACTAAATTTTACCCAAGCATGTTATTTGTCTTTGTGTAAGCATATCTTAATAAGCGATAAAAACCTTGAACTTTTTAAACTCTCACTCTATGACCAAGTTTACATTGAGATCTTGTAATTTAGTCTATATAATTTTCTAATATGATTCTAATTATATGTTACCTCTTCTTCTTCCACACCCTCATCTGGCCTGGGCACCAGTTTAAACCGACATCCGGATATCTTAACTATGTCTCGGATGATTTGAGGGTTATGTATCACAGTGGTCTCTTTGTAGTTTGTGTCAGAATTCTTGTCAGCAAATTCTAAAGTTTTAAATACATGATCTGAAAAGAAATGTTTTAAACTATAAATACTTTTGGACAATTTATACAACATTTAGGACCTTTATTTTATTATGTCCTTAAAAATGGTATATTATTTGAAATATATGAGGCATTTAAGTGCCATTAAGTACAGACTGAAACTTGTCCAAACGATATTAAGGACTTTATGGAAATAAATCTTAACACATTGTTAGACTTCATGTAAGATGCAATTTTTTTGTTTATATAATTTAAAAGACATTCTAAGATTATGTATGTTATTGTGTACATTTATTTAGTTATTGTGTCTTGCAGATATGTGCTATAATTTCATGAATTTATACATCATTTTTATGCTTGATTATCTGCTTAATGGGATATTTTTATTTAAAAAAGAATAAACCTTTTCTCTTTTCCATAAAACTAATCTATACCTAATATTTTATTTAATATAAGCTTAGAATGTTAAAATTAAACATAAGACTTTATAGAAAACATACCAACATCTTTTTTCAAGACCTCTGCTATATCTCTAACAGTCATGTTCCTCCAAATACCGACAACTTCTGAGCCAGCTTTGGGAGAGTATTTGATTGATGGTCTACCTCTATTGTCTGCAACCTGAAGCAGTTTCTATTACTAGTTTTCTTTTTAATTTTATATACTAAATCAATAGTATAACATTACAGTCTTATATCAGAAATCTAGCACACAAGCTTCTAGCTTACCATGGGACTAGATGTTGCTGTGTAAATTATACAGAAAGTTAATAATAAATATTAGTGTTATCAATTTCATAATTGAATTGTATCTTTCTTTAATATGATTTTTTTTAACTTACTCTTTCTTCTTCTGATCTTCTTTTCTTAAAGAAGTTAGCTGATAGTGATAGATGTCTTGCATTGCAGACATGGTCTGATGTCTTGCTGATATTTGGCAATTGTTCAGCTGCTATTGATCTGAGTACAAACCTTAAATATTTAAGAAAATTATCTAAGTAACTAAATGGTTTAAGTCTTAGCTATACTAATAATAAAAATATGTCTGTGATAATTATTTAAAACAGTCGTTAATATATGAAAATACAAGAGTTACATAAAATACTAAAAGATGGAAATAATATGTGTATAAAAGCCTTACCATTTATTCACGACAGTCCTATACATCTTAATTAAGTATTTATGTATTCCCTTCAATACTTTTCTGAGAATTAGCCTTGATAGAGTAAAATCTAAATAATAACATTAGTTTAGTTGTGGTTAAAAGGTTATGATAACTACAATAAAGATGTTTTGTATTTATATTTTTTCGATGAGCTCCAGGAAACGATAAGTTGTTTTCTAAGTAACCATACGTAATTTAAAATCAGTAAATCATAATTATTTATGTACAATTCCACTGAAGAAACCTAATCCTAATCAAAATATATGTAACCTTAAAATTTTTAAAAACATTAAACTGACAGTGACATTATCAATAGATTTTTAAAGTAGCTAAGAAACTACGAACTACAGCATGTATGTACTGGTTCTTTTTCTTTTTAACTACTCAGAAGAAGGTAGTGTCCACTCTCAGAGGTTATGATTTTTTAAATAAATACATTCCTTGTTCTGAGCTCAACGTTTAATAAGATAATTATCTCCACATTTTTCCTATCTTTGTGGCGAATGTGAACTATATACACGTGAATTATTGTAAACTAACTGACAGTGACATAACTAAAAAATCTTACATATTTTTTTTTTCAGAACAAATAATGAAAGTACAATTTCAGAATTCAATTTTCATAACAAAAGAAACTTAAATTTTCTATAATTCACAATAGCTGAAACTATTTACACGATACTAACATAATGATGCTTCTAGAGTCGTGTACAAGTAATCTATAGAAAACTAGCATAAACATAGACAAACGATTAAACGTCAATCAAATCATAGACAATTACTATTTATGTCCGCCATTCATTCATTTTGAGTTGCTTTTTCGTTTTATTCCGAGATCTACGCAACACCATCGCGTAATTATTAACCTCCGAAATCGCTTCAGAAACAGTGAAATTCCCGTGCCCTGTATCCATAGACGCCTACTCATCATAACCGCTCTGGGAAGTGATCATACTGTGAGATCGGTATCTTCCTGTGATGCTCTCTTTTTACGTTATCGGCTGCGACGTGCGTTTGAGTGCCTGATGGTGTTGAAACTATGTGCGAATAAAGATATCAAAACAGAGGACTCAGCATGGGGGCGTTTTTGAACAAGCCTGAGACGAAGAAGTACAACGAGAATGGAGAGGGAAACGGACTTCGCTATGGCGTGGCGTCGATGCAGGGCTGGCGCGTGGAGATGGAGGATGCCCACCGCGCTCAGCTGACCCTGAACGGAACGCTCTCCGACTGGTCGTACTTCGCGGTGTTCGACGGGCACGCCGGGGCGCGGGTGTCGGACCACTGCGCGAAAAACTTACTGGACTGTATCCTGCAAACGGAAGAATTTCGGCGGGATGATATCGTCGAGGCCATTCGCGTGGGCTTCCTCGACCTGGACGAGAAGATGCGCGAGATACCCGAGCTGTACTTCGGCGATGAGAAGTCCGGGTCGACGGCCGTGTGCGCGCTGGTGTCGCCGAAGCAGATCTACATCGCTAACTGCGGCGACTCGCGCGCCGTGCTCGCGCGGAACGGGATGCCGATATTCGCGACTAAGGACCACAAACCGGAGCTTCCGACCGAAAAGTCGCGTATCCTCAAGGCCGGCGGATCTGTGATGATTCAGCGCGTGAACGGGAGCTTGGCTGTGTCCAGAGCGCTCGGGGACTACGAGTACAAGAAGGTGGTGAACCGCGGGCCGTGCGAGCAGCTCGTCTCTCCCGAACCGGAGGTCTCCACTCATGAGAGGTCGGAGGGTGAAGATGAGTTCTTGGTGCTTGCTTGTGATGGGGTTTGGGATGTGATGAGTAATGAGGCGCTGTGTGCATATATTCATTCATTGCTGCTGCTGACTGATGACCTTGTGGCTATCACCAACCAGGTCATTGACACTTGTTTGTATAAGGTAAGAAATATTCAACTTTATTGTAGGAGGTATAAGGCTTAGTAGGGGCATTATATCAATTTTATCTGTTGCTATTTTTCTAAGTTTGTTTGTACATATGGATAGTACTGCTCATTGAAATATCTTAATACCATACACTTGGAACATACAAATTTATGTCCCAAGGCAGGAATCAAACCTTCTACCTCTTGCATCACAAGCAGACCTTCATCTGCTGTGCCACAGAGGTTGTCAATTTATTGAATTGTAACAAACCACCATAATAAGCACAATGTTTAATATAATAATAAGATCTTTCACATTCTATAGCAATACCTAATATTCATAGTTCTAAGGTTGCTCGGACAAGATAAAGAGTAAGATGAAGGTGGGTAGGCGCTCAGATCTTAGCTAATCACATTTTAAAGTGCACAATATTTATTGCTAGTGTAGTAAAGACCTATTTCACTTGGCTTAATATAGGAAAAATAACACAAAAGAGTTTATGGTGGCTTATAAACTCTTTTGTGTTTTTATAATAAATATTTAATAATAAATAAGTTTCATAATTTTTTTTTTTTGCTTAATCTGTATTTTCCCACTGCTGGGCCTCTGCTAACTCTCAGCACTCCAGCACTTGTTCAGAGCAGTTTAATAATAAGAGATTGAAATTAAATACATATTTGGTTATGCATAAACCATCTCATTTATTAATTTTACAGGGATCAAAGGACAACATGTCAATTGTCCTCGTGACATTCCCGGCCGCACCAAAACCAAGCCCCGAGGCACAGAAGGCCGACAGGGCACTGGATGAGAACCTCCGACAGAGACTCACAGGTTGCTATCACTCTCTATTACATGCATGCTCACACAGACGGGACAGACAGACAGACACTATAGCATATAACAGTCAAACACAAAGTTTGTCCAGAACTAGTTCTAACGATGCTAAGGCTTAATGTTCTAGATGTGCCTTTAAATGTTTATGAAGTGTTAAGTGATGGATCAAGTATAAGAGGATTGATTAACTTTATCACTATTTTAATGCCCTTGGAAATATGACAATTTTATAAAAATTTTATAACCCTGATAACTTTAACAGATTAAATGCCTTACATTAAAATTTTAAATATTGGTCTATTTAGAGAGTTCTATCAATTCAAATCATGTGTGAGCTTAAATTTATCATATTTCTTGAAGATTTTTTAATACTCACTTCTACTATAATACTATGTGAGAACATAGTTATGCAAAGATTGACTGAGCTGAATCTGATTACTTGCTCCTAAGGTTGAAAATTCAAGATTGTATGGCATGATTGTGGGCATGTTGATCTTTGTCTAAATTTGAATCAATATATTCTTCTTCAACTGCCAAATGCTTGCAGCAGGAAAATTGAGTATAATTAAAAGTTTAATACAACTTTAGGTAATCTTATCTAGGGCAGAATAAAGGAATAATTGTGATACGAATTTGTAACTAATGCTAGTCGCATTGAGAAAATTAAAAGACATACGTAATTTAAATACTTTGCTTGGAGAGTAGTTAAATAGGTTTTGTCTGGAAGACGATAATTTAAGAGCTTAGATAAATTTTACAAGTCTCCAATTTATTATAGTAAAAAATTATATTAGCTGATTTAGAATAGGTCTATTTTCTAACATCAGCTAATGTGAATATAACTTATTAGTTTTTAGTACAAATTCTTATATGTATCGTATAAATCATGACATAATAAATAGATATATCGAAAGTGTTATATTTGATCTAGAAAATAATTTTTGTTTTTTCTTGTTATTGAACAGAAATCGTAAAACACACTTGTATAAACAGAAGTCAAGGCGATTACTTATTACTTAAACTTTAATACTTCGCCAAACGTTGCGTGCTGAATGACTTCTTATTTTCTTGATAAACACATTTACTCTAAAACGCACGCAAGTTAAAAAATCTATAAGAATACTTTTAATTATAATACAGCCACGACCGAAAAACTTTATACATCATGCTTCAAATCAATAGCGTAATTAAATGTTATTATGGATTTGCCCGTATCTTTGCAATATAGAAAATAACCCTATTAAGTGCTTACGTTTTTACATGTATAGATTTAAGCCGTTCAAGGTAAAATAATAGACAAAGGAACATCACAATACGAAATAAATCTAGTGGTAATAATATCTATCGTGATTTAAATGAGATAAACACAGCTATTTAGGTATATGCTCATTGTAAAATTCTGCATATTCAGTGAAAAAGTCCCCGAGGTATAAAATATGGACCATTTCTTCCGTGAAACCAAAAAGACTAATAAATCAATTTTAAAACCGAATTAGATTCAGTAGACATATCTTGCATTTAAATTATCACCTAAAACTTGGACGTAATATTGCCACATCATTAAAACATGTGGATAAGATCGATTAATTTAATGCATAAATATTATTAATAATTGCTAGTTCCTAGTTGTGCTCAGAATAATGATAAGCTTTATTCCATTCTACATAACAAACAATAAATCTACTTTTATTGATACTTAATTAGTAGAGATACTACTATAACACTGGGGATTTGATTATTACATAACATATTTATTGATACAAAAATTAATATGAACGTAAATAGCCTTATAGATACCTGAGTAGGTATATTGGTTATCTAACACCCGTAACACAAGCTTCGATCTTACCACGGGGCTAGATGTTGTTGTGAATTGTTCAGCAATATTTATTTATTTATTGTTTAACCCTAAAATTACATTATTTAAGTAATTTTTTTTAAATAAAAACTAGTCCGTTTTTAGTTACCAATTATCAACACTTAAAATTTTACTCAATTTAATTTAGAGAAGTGAAAATTTAAATAGTTATGATTTTAGTTTGTAGTCGCGTGGAATGCTAAATAATCTAAATATTCACTATAGGTAGTCAGACGACCGCCCATCTAGTAAGAATATTAATAGCTAATGCAATAGTACGTACACAACATGTCTGGAATAACGACGAAGTTGCAGATACGATCTATTTGTAGTCTGTAGGGTTTAAATGTCACCTCCAAAAACTTATCCCATGACTTGATTTGTTTACAACATCACAAATTCACTTTGCCAAGTCTCTTTGATAAAACTATGTTTTATTGCCAAATTTGTGTTCGGTAGGACTTTACATAAATATGTTAGCTAAAGATACTAATATAAATAACTTCCAGTAAACTTTACCTTTTAATTGTTTTAATAGTTGTTAATTCGTATAGTAAATAATATTTGATAACGGGTGTTGTAGCAATTAACCTGGAGTACAAATGTACCTTTATTAATCATATTAAATTATTAATTTATTAACATAATTTTAAGCACTCGTAAATTACTTGCACAGAATGTGTTTTAATTGTTAAGATATTGTTATGTTTTACAAATTTTATATTTATTAATGTTTATATGTTATACTTATTTATGTATCTAATTTGCCTGACATGTAACACTATGTTTCACAAATTTAGAATATGTTTTGTATCTACTTGTAGATGGCTGTTGGTGGTTTGATTTTAAATTGGATAATATGGTACCAAGATTTGATAATTAAATATCGATAATTAAAGTATATCCGTATATTTTTATATACTAATTGTGATTCAATTTAATACTCTTACTAAATGTATAATAAATTTTCTAATATTTTACGTCTAAAATCTTAAATGTATTTTCTAACTTCTTATTCTAAATGTGATTTTGATTGCTGGCATTAAACTATTTTGAATTAAACAGTAGTTTCATTGCTTTTCCCTGGCCCTAGATTAATATATTTATTAAATATTTTTTTAAGAGAGAAGGGTAAAGCAATGAAGCAAACTGCGTTGTTATGCGTTTAAGTATTGACTGCCAGAGAGCCATTAGGTCAGCAGAGTTCAGAAGCCATACAAGACTTTGTAATCTTGTCCGGCCGAGTAAAACTACACACGAGTTTTAATATGCTTATGAACAGCCTGGTTCTATGAGACTTGACATTGAACACGAATTAATCACGGCATTATCACTTTAGTAAAAAAATCTAATTTCTTCTAAATCCTGTTATTTTTCACCAAAGTTATCTAATTTTTACTATTTGACCGCAGTCGCAATTGAAATAACTATCTAGATAAGATACTTCCAAAATTATATTAAGCACTAAAACCTATCTATTAGATTAGATTATTAGAATTGGCTTTAATATTCCCGCAATACTATCGGTTGTACCAACATAAATATGTTAAATATAGAAGTATATTACAGTTACGAGTTCATCTGAATATCATAAAAATAATACACGCATACCCGGAAAATATCAGAATTTATATAGTAAAGTTGTATATTTCCTCAAAAATAACTGCCATAACAGATTCAAGAGAAATAATGATTATATAGATTCCATAAAATACGTCTTTAGCTTTACCTAATAATCTCGTAACTGAATGTTGAAATTGAAATGTCATGTATAAGACAGGTTGACCTCCACATGTCAAGGTTAGATATGAATGTGAAAATCACTGTTAGTCGCGTGAGCGTCACCTATAAGAAAACTTAAGCAGGGGCTCTCAAACTTGAAGCCTTAGCTTCTGGTAGCTGGTAGCGTCAATGCTTTCGTGATCATTTTGCAACATTTATTTAAATTAATTACTTGCGGAAAATATTCAATTAATACTGTATGATTTGCTTATTATAAATTACACATTTGTACTTAATCTAAAAATAAAAAATATGAAGAAGTTTGAGAGACAAAAATATCAAATCAAATATTATGATAGGTTAGCAATTTTCTATCAAAGAATTTGCATTAGTTAAGAAAAAACGTCTTTTAATGTTTCTGCCTGCCCAACTAAAAGATTTCCACTTCAACTGTAATTTTAGTGATGTGACATTTAGTGTGTCTATTCAGTATACCTACTCCAAAAAGACACTTTAAGAAACTCTGTCTTCTTTTTCTTTTAACAAAAATAAACGTCTGTAGTTCGCTAGTGATAAGGTAGCGTGTAGCAGACATTTTTTATGTGTTGGGTAAATGTGGAACAAGAATTTTGTAGTCTTAGGAAAGTACCAAGTTTTATACTTCACTATTCTTGCGATGTTAATAAAAATTAACGAGGAGCTACTATTGCTCGTTAAATTGTATAAAGTGGGTGGATGATAGAGATGGTTTAAGTAATATTTTATATGATTAAGATTACCGTTAGAAGAACACTAAAAACAGATTTTTTATAGGTACTCGCACTTTAAAATCCTTTATATGAAATCTTAATAAATGTGTTAGGATTATTGACTTATGTTTCTGAAGAAGCTATTTTGTTTTAATATGAATAAGAAATATTTTAAGGTCATCGCATAACGCATTGTTTATTTTTATCATAAAATCTTAATAAATGTGTTAGGATTATCTCTTCTAGTTTCTAAAGAAGCTATATTGTTCGAATACCTACGAGTTAGAATACTTCTTAACTTTAGATTTTCGCATAACGCAGACCTTCCACGCTGAACGAATTCTTGATCTCCATTATAGTAGACTATACATATGCATCCAACTTCACCATTTTATAATAGTCTTTGTTCCAACTGGAAACAAAACGTTGTTCACACAGCATAATAATATCATACACTACATTATTGCCTTATAACATCTGTGTGTTTCGTAAAAAAAATATAGCTATTCTAGTTAAAATATGTGTTTCCAGCTATCATCGAGAACGCCGGTGCCGCGGACCCTACAGAGCTTGACTGCCACTTCTCGCGCGTCCTCAAGCAGCTGGTTGAAGAGAACATCCCCAACCTGCCGCCCGGCGGCGGGATCGCGGCCAAGTGAGTCCCACCTTTGTAATCTAGCATGCAGAGATGGACGATGATATTCTCTCTATGAAGTTCAGCATGAGGAAAGAGACGAATAGCTATCTGTCTGATACGTTCTCGCGCTTGGATCTAGCTGACAGGAAATAGACGACGGTATTTTCTCTTTTGCCTTTGAAGTTTAGAATGAGGAAAGAGACGACTAGCTATTTGTCTGATACGTTCTCGCTTAGATCTAGCTGGCAGAGGGAGATAGCCGACGGTATTCTCTCTTTTGCCTTTGAAGTTCAGCATGAGGACAGAGACGACTAGCTATCTGTCTCATACGTTCTCGCTTGGATCTAGCTGGCAGAGGGAGATAGACGACGGTATTAGCTACCCATAGACTAACGTTCATTCCTGCCGGAATGTACAATCCTTACGGAATGAACGCTAGTGTATGTGCAATAGCGAGAAGGAATGACGGTATTATAACCCCGCGGTCCTTCCCGTTGCGAAGGACGCGACGCGCTCTGTGATCAAGTTAGTGGCTGTTCATTTTTCCGGCGTGATTGAGCGAAATGATTAAATCCATAAAGATTATTCAAAATGACGCGCATTCCTTTTAAATGTCAACAAACGTCATAAAATGTCAGAATTTTAACCATCCACAGACACGCAATCTCTCGGTATGACTGACAAGATGCAAACTGACAGGAATGTACCTAAACGTGTGTATGGTCACTAAAAGATTGTTTTTCCGCATGCGGTGGCGAGTGGTGAAAATGTCAGAGGAAAGACCGTAGGGATTGTTGTTAATTAGTGGCTACAACGGTTTTATTTTATCCAGTCGCTTTTCTGTACAGTTTGACAGACGGGATAAGCCGGAAGGAATGGACGTTAGTCTATGGGGGGTTATTCTCCCTTTTGCTTTTGAAGTTCAGCATGACGAAAGAGACGAGTAGCTTTTTTCTGATACGTTTTCGCTTGGATTTAGCTGGCAGAGAGAAATAGACGACGGTATTCCCTCTTTTGCCTTTGAAGTTCAGCACAAGGAAAGAGACGATTTGCTATCTGTCTTATACGTTCTCGCTTGGATCTGAGGAGACAAACGACTAGCTATCTGTCTGATACGTTCTCGCTTGGATCAATCTGGCAGAGCGAGATAGACGACGGTATTCTCCCTTTTGCCTTTGAAATTCAGCATGACGTAAGATACGAGTAGCTTTTTTTCTGATACGTTTTCGCTTGGATCTAGCTGGCAGAGAGAAATAGACGTCGGTATTTTCTCTTTTGTCTTTGAAATTCAGCATGAGAAAAAGCGACGGCTAGCTATTTGTCTTATACATTTTCGATTTGATTTAGTTTGTAAAGGGAGATAGACGACGGTACTTTTATCGCCTTTGAATTTCAGCATGAGTGGAAGAGAGACAGGCGGCTAGTTCTGTATCATATAATATACCTATTGTATCAGAGATTTTATTGGGCCGATATAGTGCAACCTTTGTAATCTAGCATGAACAGGGAGATAGATGACAGTATTTTGATGTTGTAGTTGTCTCAAAACTCACTAAATATTTCAGGCTTTATTGATCTTTACTAACTAATATTTGATGATTCTTTGCATGTAAATTTTAACATGTAAGTTCTAACAAAAAACTCAGCTGCCTAGTAAAATTGATGTTGTTATTCATTGTCTAGACATAAACTGTACGCGGAATAAGATTTAAAATAAATGAAACTAAAAAGACGATTTAAGGATATTTTGAAATGTAGCATGCGTTTGTTATGGAATGGTTGTTCATGTATAAGCATGTTCCTCGTGTTGTTTGAGTGACATACGTGGCTTCGTGCTGTCCCATAGCTATGTACATACACTGTTACAAACCGATCGTTTGGTATACATAGACAAGCGCCACCGCTCTCCCGATTTGTGAAGCTACTCGATCAACAGAACATACCGGGGCTACCGCCAGGTGGCGGTATTGCTGCCAAGTGAGTATTTGAGAGAAACAACTAACCTGTGAAGTCCCTAATATATTGCAATTACTTTGGACGAAATTAACACATTTCGAGTAAGTTTCGACGTTACTATGGCAAATACTTAATAGAATCAGACCTAAACAACTAAAAAACATGGACTCATACATAACATAGTTCATTTTATATAACAACGGGAATTACTCACGTATTTATTTTATAGTTGTTTGGGAGTAAGATTTCGCACACTCATAAAAGAAAAAGTTTGCACAGTTTTCAACTTACTCAGATTGACAGCGTCCTGTTCCAAATATTGTCAAGTAACGAATGTATTTGAGACTTTAGTGAATCCAAACAAAACAAGTAATGTGTTAGACGAGAGTGTTGTTAATAATTTAGACTAAAATATAGAAGAGAGTTTAAAATAAACAGCGTGTTAAAAGCATCATCTCCATCGTAATATAAATAAATCATATATGAACTTAAAACGTTGTTAGCGTTATAATACTAATTTCAATTTAATTCTGTCACTTTCTTGCCAGTTCATCAATAAATTAATAAGAGAATAGAAAATATTCCATTCTTCAAATTATACCACTCATTTACTTATCTCAAGGCGGAACTGAACTTAATAACGACTATATTATATATGTGGCTTTTTAAGTTTTTTTGTTTACAGTAGATACTCCTAATGCAAAACTACCATAACAGTTCCAAAAGTCTGCTAAAAATAATAATTATTATTATTTACTATAGCTTGTGTTGTCTATGGTTTGATATACAGGGCTGCCATCTGCTGCCTTACTGTACTTTTAGTTTAATATATGCCCTGCTCTGATATCAGTTCAGTATCACTCCTATACCCACATGACTAGATAACGCCATAAAACACAGTAATATTTTCCAGGCAAGGACTACTGGATAAAATCTACAGGGAGTTTTATCCAGAGCACGCCGACAGCTCGGACACTTTCGACTGCCAGGCGGAGATGGCTGACCCTTGCGGAAACTAAATAACGTTTACCAAACTACGACACGACCATACACTTTACGACACCATCACACAAGTTCTTCAACCATTCTCACTGTCTTAAGCATTTCGTTCTTAGCGACCAGACGACCATGCGATTATTTCGTGACACGCACTTCTCAGGCCACGCCCACCGCTCGCGGTCGCGCGTTACGATCGCGCTTGTCGGTCGCGGCATTTGTTTCTGGTCGCGGTCTGTAAGAACCAAATGCTACCTTTATAAGGTTTAGCTACAAAAGTGTCAATAGCTTGTGTTGTCTATGGTTTGATAAAAGGGTTGCCATCTGCCTTATGGTGTCGTGATTGTGACAACACTTAGTACCAAAGATACGTAAAGTGTATGCTCCTGCTTAGATGAATATCCGTGTGAACCAAATGACAGCAGTTACATTACGTGTAAAATTTAAATGTTGGCTACACCATTATGTTATACTTTTGTACATACAGTCTCGAAATTGGTAATGTAATCGTAGTTGATTTGGTTGATGCCAACATCGTGGTCTATTTCGTACTTTAGGAGCTTTGTAAAAAATACTGCTAAAATGTGACCATAAGAAAAAATAGAGGAATTGGTGACTTTGTCGTCACGAGGCTCTTGGTACAATCTTGTGATGCTTTCTTAGCATTTGTGTACCTCTCTGTCTACGTTTCTACAAGAAATATATCAAAATTTGAATGTTAATGTGGCACAAATCCTCGTTTAGACTAACCTATATTTTTTACATAATTCAGAACATGTATAGAGTACACATTTGTTTAATTATTGGCCATCTTAACATTTTATGTTAGTTGATTTCTTTTTAAGTTTTGTGTTAACATTGTCCATTCTTACAATGTCATAATATTAGTTGTGTAATATAGACTACTAAAATATAATAAAATCTATCACCGCACCAATCTTTGTTTTGTGACGTCAAAATTCAGTAGATGGTAATTGGCCAGTAACGCTTTGTCCTAAACGTTTACTTTGTTTTTCGTTGATAAAACTCGTGAAATTAGTTCTCAATTGGTGTTACTGCATAGTTTCCTTTTGTAAATAATCTTCATTTACCTAAATTAATAGTTATATTCATTACCCAAAATGTCAAAGCTTATGAATAAGCTGGAATTGAGTTCGTAATTATAATCAAACAATTTAAATCTAGATTTAAAAGATATTTGGGAGGTTGGAAACCTAGGGATTATTTTCATTAGTATTTGTTTTATTTTCGAAAATTTGTTTGGCTTTTTAATGTATTTACATGCTTCTAAATTTGTTTTTATTAGTTAAATAATATATGGTATGCTTTTGAATTGCTTGGTACTTAGAAATGATTAATAAAGTATGGTTCCGCCGCTATAACAGTGCGTTCCTGACACATCGCGATTGAACTGACAATGTAACTTTGTAATGGCGTTGCAGTTACGATTAAAATATTTTTGCTGTTTGTTTACCGTTTTAACAATTGATGAGCATTAAATCTACATTATTATATCAATAATCAATGAATCTAATAATTTTGTGCCAAACTGAGTGTAAAATAACTTGGTAAACAATATTTTTCTAAATCTATATTGCGCTATTACAAGGTTATGTCAGTGCTTTATATTTGTAGGTAGTGCTGTGCTAAAAATAACATGCAGCAACAGTATCGTTATCTGTTACAGTTATTTTTAAAAAATAATACGTTTAAGAAATTGAAAATAATGGACTATAAAATTTTATTAGATATAAAAATAAAACTACGACCAAACCGATTGCGCGAAAGAAAGTAGCATTTTTATATTTAGGTTTAAAATAATAAACCCAAATGGCGTTATGGGACGTCATTTTGTGACGCTAAAACAGTCGGTTTCCACTTAAATTACTAAAATATAAATATTAAATGATTCCGCCAATTTAAAACGAAAATAATCTTAAAAATAACACGGCGGTTTATTTTGGAGGAACGGTTACGAACTCATTATGTTGTGCCCATCACTAACGTGTCAAACTGACATGTGTCCTAAACGCACTAATAAAGTGGCCATACTATAATAATAATTATATCTGACGTAGTTTAAACTTGACCGTACAAATGTGACAATCCTATTTCTTAAAATTATAAAAAAAAATTGTATGAGAAAAAAGTTCTTAATCGTATGAGATGTAATTTCAGATTATGTAAATAAGAGGCAAGAATAGCGAAAAACTGTACCTGTTTGAAATATTTCTAGTGTCGGGTAGTTGTGAGGTGTATTCCATTTGGCCTACGTTTCGTTTCTTTTTGCATATTTCACAAACAATATCCTATTTTGGAAAATATTTTTGCATCCTTGAGTTTATAACTTAGTCAACATCCATTAGAATTTAATTATCTTAGCGACTTTTTGTATTGATATTATTGTTCTGAGAGACAATTATCATAAACTCTGATCCTTATTTTTGATGTTTTTGTGTAGTGCTTTTGATTAGAACAAGTAAATACAGGCTGGGTTAATATTACTAAGAATATAAATAATATAAAGATCCTAAGAATTGTCTCGTAACATCTGTCGACGCTTGAACAATAAATACCTGTACCTTTATAAATGTTTGTTTTTGACTAGTTCGGAAATGAAACAGACCTCTACAGTACTCCGTTCTATTGTCTATATCAGCAGCGCTAGATTAGGTATGAGGAAGTATGCTAGGGTTTCCTGTAGGATTTAGTCCACATTCGGACGACGGAAGGACGGATTTAGTCCCTCCCTAGTCGGTTAAAACCCGAGGTCACCGCTCGCCTCTCACCCTCAGCAGGACTTATAGCCCAGTCAACTTAGACATTAAGGGTGAAGTTACATAAAGTCCCAACAAGCTGAATTTCTGTGAAATTGTTCAAAACATAATTATAATCAATGTTTAGAAGTTCCCCATCATTCCCCATTAAGGAAAAAAAGTTATTCAAGGTCAAAGGTAATAGACCAAGAGCCTGTGATGGCCAGACCTTCCTTCCTTTAATTCACAAGCGTGAAAATTCTTTCATGTGTATGTCTAACATAGGTAAGAATAACCCCCAAACATGAAACCTGGATCGCGTGTGAATTAAAGGAAGGTCTGGCCAGACCGGGCTCTTAGTATAGACTAATAACCTGTGATGGCCAGACCTTCCTTTAATTCTGAAGCGTGAAAATTATTTTATGTGTATGTCTAACATAGGTAAGAATAACCCCCAAACATGAAACCTGGATCGTGGTTCCTTTGGGAGATAACAGGTAAAAGGTTGTTATCTCCCAAAGGAACCGCGATCCAGGTTTCATGTTTGGGGGTTATTCTTACCTATGTTAGACATACACATGAAAGAATTTTCACGCTTGTGAATTAAAGGAAGGTCTGGCCATCACGGGCTCTTAGGTTATAAAAAAAATGAGATTTTCGCGATTTTCAACAAAAAGGTAAGTTTTATCATAAAAGTACCTGAGAACAAATTGTAGATCATAAAATTATCTATAAAAATGTATCAATACTTTTTTCTAACAAGCCACCGTTTCTAAGATACAACTTTAGCTACTTATAAATTCAGCTTGTTGGGACTTTATGTAACTTCGAATGTTTAAATTGACCGGACTATTAAATAAAATTATAATATTTAATTCAGGACAACATTATTATCTATAGGCATTATTTTTATTTTAAACTGAAGGGCAAGTGTTTACAGTATAAGAAAAAACAACTTTTTTATAAAATAAAAAATATATTTAATAAATATTATTATCTAAGGTTCTAAATAATAAACATTACCCTAAATTATAATAGCAATAACATTTTAAGTAGGTAATGCCACGTAGATAATGTAGGTAGAATAATTTATCGGTACCTATAGACCAAGAGCCTGTGATGGCCAGACCTTCCTTTAATTCACAAGCGTGAAAATTCTTTCATGTGTATGTCTAACATAGGTAAGAATAACCCCCAAACATGAAACCTGGATCGCGGTTCCTTTGGGAGATAACAACCTTTTACCTGTTATCTCCCAAAGGAACCACGATCCAGGTTTCATGTTTGGGGATTATTCTTACCTATGTTAGACATACACATGAAAGAATTTTCACGCTTGTGAATTAAAGGAAGGTCTGGCCAGACCGGGCTCTTAGTATAGACTAATAACCTGTGATGGCCAGACCTTCCTTTAATTCTGAAGCGTGAAAATTATTTTATGTGTATGTCTAACATAGGTAAGAATAACCCCCAAACATGAAACCCGGATCGTGGTTCCTTTGGGAGATAACAGGTAAAAGGTTGTTATCTCCCAAAGGAACCGCGATCCAGGTTTCATGTTTGGGGGTTATTCTTACCTATGTTAGACATACACATGAAAGAATTTTCACGCTTGTGAATTAAAGGAAGGTCTGGCCATCACGGGCTCTTAGGTTACTAGTACAATGTTAGTATGAAAATTATAATGTACTAGTTACTAGCTGCTCCGCCACCGGCTTTACCCGATTTATTCCCATGTTTTCTCATCTTTAAAACCATACCTGGACTAATAATACCTATCAAAAGCACCTAAATCGGTCCAGCCGTTCTTGAGTTATAAAATTACAACGAAAAATGTTATATCATTAGGTACTTTGTTGCCAGAAAAAAAAAAATTCTAATTAATAGATAGTGTGTTATATGATGCCGATGAAACGGTAGGAACCTATCTAAGGTATAATGGAGAAGAAAAGCATCAGTAGTAGGTACCTATCTAAGGTATAATGTTGAAGAAAAGTATCAGTAGTAGTAATAATTGAGTGAGTTGATGAACTCCCTCTGCGCCATTTGCGCGTCGAACACGGCTCGCTCCTGCGCGTCGTCAGACTCCTCCGGCCTGCGACGCTTCACTTGCTTGGATTTCCATTCTTTACTTCGTATATAAGCTTTCTGGATAACAGATAAATAATAACATCAATTTATTTGTTAACACTGTCCGTAAGTAGTTACCTATGTGCGAGTCAACTGCAGACAGGTCGATTGAACCACTTTATTTTGCTCTGCGCTGCATAAGGTGTGTAACTTAGGTTAATCGGTTTAGTGTTTAGTCCTGCAATTTAGTTTAGCAATCTACTGCTCGGCAAATGTCTATCCAACAGTCTCTGTCTGGCTAGACCAATAAGTTCAAAAAATCCTCTACAGAATTGTAGAGTAATACAGAGTAATACCAACCTCTTTACGTTCATTCAATATCTGTGCTTTGAAAGCGTCGGCATCGGATTTCCTTTCACGCAATTCTTTCTTTGAGGAAAAGTACCTGTCGAAACAAATAAATCGTTTAAATTATGTCGATAGACGGTAAATATATGATACTTATGTTAATAAATATCAGAAATCTAGCACTCGTAATAAATGCAAGAGCTTACCACGGGGCTAGATGTTGCTGTGTTAATTGTACAGCAATATTTATTTATCTTACTAAAAAAAATCGTGGTTTGATTAATTCATAATGATATAAACGGGCAATACACGAACCTTTTAAGTCGAGTAAAAAGGTTCGTGTATTGCCCGTTTATCTCAAAATGAATTTATCTTACTAACTTGTGATAAAGCAGTCTGTGCGCCAAGTAGTGTATGGGGTTCTTGCTCTTGGAGCCGGCGACGTCTTTGAGTGCGTGCGGCAGGATGCTGGCGAACGTGTCCCATAGATACTCCGCGTTCTCTTTGCTCATTGTGTCTGAGGATAAATAAGCGTATTACGATTAGATACCAATAGAGGACATAAGTAGGGCGGTGGCAGACCTGTCTGCGGATCGGTTACGCGGATTCCATTTCCGCCTAAATGTTTGTACCACAAGTGACTCTTGGTTCCCCCCATAAGTTCCCCTGGGACGACGACAAGGAATTTGCGTTTACTCGACTCACACATGGTACGGGAATTTTACTATCTGCAAGTATGGTTTCTTTGCCTGGTGCTACAGAAGACAGTAATGAAGTGGCGGATTTCGTCCTATGTAGGTACCTACCTACTGCAGAAAAACGGACCTTTTTTGTGGTCATTGTTTACGTTTATTGTAAGATATTTTAAGGGATTATGTGACTTAAAAATGAACACATTTTTTTAGTGTTCTGATCAACATGTTTTAATATTCTTAGTTGGAAGACACCCACGATTATTTATGGTGCCTACCTACTACTCTCAGGCCGGCATCTATACTAACTCGTAATATCAATAGGCTCCACATCAGGCACGAAAGTAACGTCGGAAGGATCCTTAATCTTCCTCCTGCACTGAGCGTTTCTGAACTCCGTCTCTGTCATCCCGAGTTCCTTGGCGTCTTCGCACCTGGTCAGCAGCTTGTCGGCTCCGAGGTTGTACAAGCTAGCGCAAGGAGCGAGCTGATAGACCTTGTGACCGCCATGGTACACGTATCTACCGTGGTTGTCGAAGAAATATTCCTTTTCTTCAGGCTGTTTACACAAATAAAAATATAAGTATAAGCCGCGCACTTAAAGAATTGATTTATAAATGGCGTCCGCTCGTATCCGTTCTCGCTCACTCTCTATCGCTGTCTATACTTTTATCCTTGTTTTGCCAATCGTACAATACGTACCCGCCGCCATTTTCAAATCAATTTTCTATCTGCGCGGGTTATTCTTACCTAATTAAATTTCTCATATCGATGTTGAACTCTTACAAGATGGATTAAATGACATTTCGGTTTATGAAACCAGGGATGTTATTCTATACATCCGAAAACAAAATACCTAGGTACTTAAGGGATGGTAACGGTAAGGTAATTTACGTTCCGAACTTATTTAGTTTTGAAATAAATTTGTTTTCGAAGAAAGCGAAAGCTTAGTACATAGCTATTCAAGCTCATCAATCTAGTTAAAATGCAGAAAGGAAATTTAAATTAAGGAGGTACCTACTTAGGTACCTGTATACTCCATCGTTACCAACTTGTGGTTTCAGTGTGATACGCAACATGCCATATGCTTTCTACTACAACCAGTAAAGGTACCTACCGTCACTAAAGCCTTCGAGCAGCTGATGTGATAATCTTTTAACCCGTAATCTTGCACGTAAACCTGGTGGTTATACTCATCCAAATAGTACTTGCCCATGTTATCCTGGTAGAGTATACGATCGAGGCCTGCAATATACCTACTTGTCACAAAAATATTGTATAATAGTTTTAAGAAATGTATTAGTGTAATCTATGTAAGTAGCCCTCAATAAATAAATAAAAATAAATACAAGTTTGAGAAAACAAACATATCTGGTACGAAGGTCTGCGAACCTGCGACGCAGGGTTACGTTTTTTGTATAATATAATATAAATAACTTATATATTGTATTATATAGGTATATTTTTTTTATTCAAGTTTTACAACCTTTAAACACCAGTATACCACCTATAACCAAAGTACCTACTTATATCAGAGCACCCGTAACGCAAGCTCCGTGCTTACGACAGGCCTAGAAGTTAGTAATATTTATTTCATTCTGGACATCCAACAAAAAAAACAACATTGTAAGTTTAGAAAATTGTAAAACTAGGAAGGTTTTGAGTTTTGTGTTTCCTCAATTATATTATCCCACATGCACAAGATAAAGGTTGACAATTGAAGACATAATTTATGTATACAGATCATAATTTATCTCTGATGTCTCGTGATTTAACGTTGACTCCATCTTATAAGAATTCGAGAGATGTACCTCTGCAAGCATAGAAAGTGAGCAGTGTTCTAGCTTCTTTCGCCCACTGTTCTTCCAGTTGTTTTTTCAAAGTAGTACAAGACACTTTGCCCCCGCTCTTTATGCAAGTATGAGGCTTATCAGATTCATTGGCTCTGCAAGTTATAGAAAGAAATATGTCGTATTAAGTAACTTCACATAAGAAATAATCTATAAGTAGTAATATTATAAAGCTGAAGAGTTTTAACGCTCTTATCTTAGGAAGTGATTGCAGAATCCTTTAGTGTAAAATTGAGAAAGACTTAGGTATATGCTATATACCTTTTACTTATTTTTTACTTATCTTCACAATATATAGATAACGTTAAAAAACACAAGCGAAGCTGTCGGCGGGCCGGTTAGTTGTATGTAATACAATGGGCGACCACCAGTCTTCAAATATCCGAAGGGAAGACTATACTGGATTTAATCTAAATCTTGTTTTTATCAACTAAAACCGATTAGACAGACAAAACTAAAAAAAAAAATGGTTTTCTCTTTACTCACAACTGGTCCTGTTTTTCCAACTTCTGCAGTTTCTCTTTAATCCGATGCAGATTACCCGCCACTATGTAGAACTCGTCCAACTTGCTTTGCCAGAACTTTACTTCTTTCTTGATTTTACCGATGTATTCATTAGCGTCGAAATGACCGATTACGGCCTGCATAGATTCAATCCGGCGAGATATTGAAGATTTTTCAATGAACTGTACGGTGCATAAAAACATTTTTGTAATATAGTCATTTAATCTGCTTCACATCGTTACAAATTAAGTAAATTAACTGGACTTACGAGAAGAGATGAGTTATTAATAGGATAACCACACGGCATTCATTTAATATAAGTACTTACAATTAATTTATTTAATTTTATAGTGATTGACTTAGCTTGCGATAGCAAAAGCGTAGGTAGTGTTTAGCACAGCCAGGACAAAAGTGGCAGTCTTGGGTCCGACACCCACTCGAGTACCAAGGTTACATTGTAACTTTTTCTAAATCATTTTCTTTTACCCTAGTTACCTATATTTTGTTTCTAACTAGGTACGTTATAAATAAGAAAATGTTTTAAAATAAGTAAGTATATTATTGTCGATTACCTCCAGTACAGGCAATGTTTCCTGTCTGTTCACACAAATACTTTCTTTATGATAACCGTATAGCTCATTGTACAATGTATGAAGAAGATCCTCGGATTTTGATTTCATCTCCTTCTTATTATTGTTTATTCTTTTGTGAATTTCGATAAGGCTAACGCGTGTCTTATCCAGCTGTAAATAATGGTCGAGATCCATTTGATATGTGTTTTAAAGCTATATAAGCGAAATTATTCTACAATTATTATAGGTAAATACGAAGAGCACGTGTTTTTTAAAGCACACATAATTTTCCATGAAGAAAAATCAGAGGTGCGCGGCGGGGTATGAACCCACGACCTTCGGAATGAAAGTCGAGTGTGCTCCCACTTAGCCAACACGGATCTAAGACAAAAATAACAGCAAATAAATTACTTACATCCTCTGCCAACATCAACGAATAGTATGTATAAGCAAAGTTGCAAAGTCTATTCGCTTCTTGAACGGACTTCTCAAAATGATTCTTCGCGAACTCTCGAGCTATATCAACTTCGTATAAACTCCAAACCTCCCTTTGTAAATCATAGACTCTCTCCATAAACGTTAAATATAAACCCTTTATTTCTTCAACATTATTCACCTCTGCCTTATTAACAGGGGTGTAATCTTTTAAAAAGTCCTGTTGATTATCATTATGGATGTTAATTGTTTTCTCTACCAACTCCATAAGATCAGCTCTAGTAGCCAGGTGGTAGAGTCTATCAGCATCTTTATGTATCTCGTCTATTACTATATAAAAGTATGTGAGGAAACCGCCCATGATTCTTTTAATTTCGCCGTAATAAGTGTGGTAGTGCCCATCTTCGAACTTCACTTCTGTTAGCAAACGAACGATCTGCAAAAGCTTTGGAGTTACGCGACGTAAGTAAATATAAACGTCGTTGGTGTAAATTAGTTTCCTTAGTTGATAAGTGAAATCTTTATAATAATCCATGACGCAATAACTAGTCTTTGTTATGCGACAGTTAATAACGTGGTTGTATAAAAGCTTTGTTAGCTTTGCGAAATAGAAAACCAACAATATTAGGACAAAAATGAAATGCTGATAAAATGCTCTCCTATCTGAGAATAAAATTAAGAAACTATAGATACATTTTTGACAAACAACGTCACATCTTTAAGAAGGTTTTATGTGGTTATTATGTATTAAAGCCTCCATTGTCCCATTTAAAAATGCGAATTTGCGAAACATAGATTTACGAACAAATTTTCATTTTTTTATAACGTGACAATTTATTGTAGTCCAGCTTAAGTCCTGCATATAAATCTCTGAATGATACAGATACAGAACTCTACAGAATATAATACAGTACTATTAAAAATGTGTCAAGTAGGTACCTACGATATCTCTGTTTGATAAAACGGGAAATAAAATAATACCTACGTCCAAACATTCATAATCAATGTAAACAATTTATTAAACAAATACTTATGTATAAAAGACAAAATAACTTAGTTATCAAAGTTCAACGCGTTAATAAACTCTCTCTGCGCAGTCACGAGGCCGAAGGTTGCTCGTTCCTGTGCATCATCAGACTCCTCAGGCTTACGTGGCTTCACCTGTTTAGACTTCCAGACTTGGCTGCGTAATTTATCTTTCTGAAAGAACAAATCGTTGTTTGAACATTTGTTAACCAGTATTATAAGCATAACTTTATAGACAAATAAAATAAGATGTCTTTATTTCAAAAAACCCTACTCAATTTTAACTAATAATATACGGCGCAGAGGGCGAAGGTCTGCGATGCAGGAGGTAGCGGGTTCGTTTCCCGACTCGGAACAAAAATTTGAATTTGTTTTGAGTGTCTGTGTGTTATTTATGTATAGTAAATAGGTAACTAAAGTTACCAATGAAGAAACTATTTTAACCACCAACCTGTATACGACCCTTCAAGATGTCCTCTTTAAAAGATTTGGCTTCCACTTGTCTTTCATGAACCTCTTCCTTAGAGCAGTGGTATCTGTTAATTTACATAAATTAAGTATTGTTGGACAATAATTAAAAATATACAATAACTTAATTTCCCTAGAAACAGAACGATTTAAATAATTTGGAATATTGCTGGACAATTCACACAGCAACATTCTTGTGGTACGGGTGCTAGATTTCTGATATATCTACATAATATAATATACATCTATACTAATATTATAAAGAGGAAAGATTTGTTTGTATGTTTGTTTGTAACGAATAGGCTCCGAAACTACTGGACCGATTTCAAAAATTCTTTCACCTTTGGAAAGCTACATTATCCCCGAGTAACATAGGCTATATTATATTTAAAAAAAAATTAGGGATCCTTACTAAAACTCCAATAATGTAACATAAGGTGTAAAAAAATGACCTGAAAAATGTCTTACGTGCGCTGCGAAAACTATTGATGATAGAACAAAATCATGTACTACGACTTTGCAGAACTCATCATTATCTACAAAAAATGTCGCGACAGCATATGTCTAAATATTATAGTTATGTCACAGTAAGCAGTTTTTTATTCTAAAATATTAATTTATATATGCCGCGTCTTGAAAGGGTCTTCATTTGTACCTTGGTATTAATCCTTATCCAAATAAATTACTTTATATTCAAGACGGCTTGAATACCTTTTTATAACTTTTTGAATTATTCAATTCGGACATTTACTTCGGAAGATATCACGAGTTTAAAAATGCAAGTATTAGAAAAAAGTCTAGAGGTTGTCGCTCACCGCGCTCAGCTAGCCAGCATGCGATGTAGACTCCATGTAAGCGTCACTGGGGTACGGGGGACGGGGGACGGGGGACGGGGTGGAGTCAATGTAGTGTAATATCCTAACCTAATCCTAACATAGGCTACTTTTTACCGCGGAAAAATATATGCTTACGTGGGAAAATTCGATTTCGATGAAATTTTGTATGTAGATAGTTGCAAATAAAAGTATATGGCGAGACAAAGTTCGCGGGGGCTGCTAGTACATAGATATATAGATCTATTTATTTATTATACATCACATTTATTTACATTTGCCTTAATAGTTTGCTTCTGTAATTTCATGCTAATGTTGAGAAGCGATAATAACAACATAGTTTTTGTCTGTGTGTTATAAAATACCTGTGATAGAGGATCCTATGTGCCAAGTAGTGGATAGGATTCCTGGATTTGGAGACTGCGACATCTCGCAACGCATGCGGCAAGATACTCCCGAACGTGTCCCATAGATAGGACGCGTTCTCTTTGCTCATTGTATCTGAAAGAAATACACATAATTATATAAGTACTTATTTATAAAGCTGGAGAGTTTGTTCGTTTGATTTAACGCGCTTATCAAAGGAATATATCTATTATATTAACTTTATGTAAGTAATGTAAAAAAACGCAAGCTAAGCTGTCGGAGGGTCGGCTAGTTTCTAATATAGGTTTATATAAAAGAAAGTCGTCTTAGTTATAGGTACCATTTATAACTCAAGAACGGTTGAATCGATTTACCGAAAATTGGTGGAGATGTTGCTTAGAATTAGAACCAGGAGAAGGACATAAGATACGAAGGCGAAGCCGCGAGGCGGAAAGCTAGTAATAGTATAAAATAAAGTCGTGTCAGTTACACCATTTATAACTCAAGAACGGCTAAATCAATTTGGCTGAAAATTGGTGTAGTTTAGAACTTTTTACCGTTTTCACGATGAGGCAAAGCCGCAGGCGGAAAGCTAGTAATCTTAATAATATGCAACTAACTCTTTATATCCAACTGTCCAATATCAGGCAGGATAGTAACATCATTCGGATCCTTGACCTTCCTCCTGCATTGCATGATTTTGAAGTCTTTCTCCGTCATTCCCAGTTCCCTGGGGTCACTGCACTTGGTCAGCAAGCCATCGGTCCCCAGGTCGTACAGGCTGGTGCACGGCGCGACCTGGTATAGCTGTCTGCCCGCCTGGTATATGTAGCGGCCATGTTTGTCGAAGTAGTATTTAGTCTCGGGAATCTGAAAAGGTATATAAATGTGTCGAAAACGAGGTCAATTTAAATGATTACTATGATTACTAACCAGCAGATTTTTTGTTGATTTTTTGAATCCTTGATATCTCTGTTAGCTACCACAATCGAGAGTTGGGTATATGATACTCTTGGGCGTCTCATCGAAACGCAGCTACTCACCAAAAATTAGCTTGTTAGTAATCAAGTGATTTCCATGTTCTACGGATCCCGGACTAGTAAGTTAGTTTGTTTTCGGAGATATTATATTAAAATGTTTATAAGATCAACATAATGATAGGTACTGTAACTATATTGATGATTTTTATATATTTTTTCTGTAGGTATCTATATATTATGTAGGTTTATATTATGTATGTTTCGCCATAAGTCTTATTATATCAATAATCCGATTTAGATTAAATTTGGTACATAAACATTCAGACGTCTGGGACACAGGATATGCTATTTAAATTCTTGCTGATGTTGTGATAAGACATGGCCCCGTACAAACACAATTTAACGCGGACGGAGTCATGGGGACTGCTAGTTATTTAAAAAGAAAACTGGTCATTGTCTATTAATTGTCTATTAATATAATAATATATTGTCTACAACTTGTTTAGGAAAGTGTAAAGAAGCGTTACCTTAGTTAGGGTCTTAAAACAGCTGATATGATAATCCTGCAGTCCGTAATCTTGTACGTAACACTGGTGGTTATACTCGTCCAGATAGTATTTGCCGGTGTTATCCTGATAGATGATTCTATCTAAGCCTAAAAGATAAGATTTATAAGTTAAATATATGAGAGAGTACGACCTAAGCACTCCATGGACGGTAGTCGTAAGCTGTTTAAGAATCTCTTCTGGATTTTCCTTCTAAAAAATATATGTGTGCTTTAAAACACGTCGACTTATAACGGTGAAGGAATTAACCCAATTTCGCTCGTCAAGTGAGAAGTCATTGTGCTCCAGCAGTGGGAACTTAAATAGTGATGCATTTGAATAAATGCTACTTATTTATTTATTATTTATTGATTCGTTTATTACAGCTAATTTAATTAAATTTATTTTTACATTGGACAAATTGTAGTTGAGGATTGAAACAAAAGTTACCTCTACAAGCGTAGAATGTGAGAAGTCCTCTCGATTCTCGTTCATACTTTTGCATCAAATACTCCTTTCGTCCTAAGTTCTGTGCAGTTTGGTTTCGCATGCGTGATGCAGTGGACTCGTATAGTTTCTTTATTCTGTGGAATTGTTTCATCATCAACAAATCACGTCCCATAGCTCAGTCTCCCCAATAGGTATAACCCATTATTGATCTATGATTTGTTATAATCACCACGCGTACCTACCTGACATACCTGACATACCAAATGATTTCTCAATTATTTAATTAAATTTTTTAAACAAATTAGTAGGGATTAAATAACAATAATTTGAGCATTGTCCCTATGGTGTTTCACTTACCATTAGGTTAGGCTCATAAGGCTGAATTTTCTTTTATTTTATTTAGTATGTAAGCATGACATTTTATATTTCTTATTTGACCTGTCTGAGATTTGTGTAATACAAACAATGGAAATAAATGATTATGACTATGATATCTAGTCATAATCATTTATACGACTACCACGTGAGCGGATTGTGAATACAACATTTTCTATTAGCTAAGTAAGTATATACATTTGTTTTGTCTTTTTAATGTAAGAGGGGACAAACCTCACGAATTATACTTGGAGAGGAGCGCTGAATCCGCTACTCAGTTTTTTAATCTTTTCCAGAGTCATCTCACAAAATTATGTACTCTAACCATTGTTTTTTATGTTCCCAATAATTTTTTTAATTTTTTTTAAATAAATTACAAAAATCTTACAATTTATCGAATCCACCTTGACTATTCTCCTTCTCAATTTCGTCCTGTACTCTCTTGATATTTCCCGCAACCATATTGAAGTCTTCCTGTCTCTTCTCCCAGTACGCCATTTCATCTTCAACGCGATCCATTTGGATCATGTGGGAGTTTTTATCGAAGTTTTCGATTTTGGCTTTTAATCCTTCTATTGCACGTCTCGCCTATAATAAGAAATATAAGCATAAATTCAATAAATGAATTCAGTTCAAGGGGACCAATAGTTATAGAATGGAGACCAATGGGAAACGCAGCGTCGGACGTCCACCAACAAGATGGACGGACGATCCTGTAAAACCTTGGCTTTACAACCGGATTGCGGTGCAATCGGCGTCCGCAATGGACTTCCGATGGGTGAATATATGTATCAAAAAAAGTAGCTGAGAACTAAGTGAAATATTTAAGTGTCATAACTTTGTATTTTGTAACTTTATATTTGTTGTGTTAACTTTGTAAGCGAAAGCAAGAAGGAGACAGAATAAATAGGTAAATAAAATATACCTCAGCTACTTCAAGCCCTGTCGGCACAATAGTTCTGCTGGCAATCATCTTCACTTTATTCATATTATACAGCTGATCATATAACGATAGTCGCGTTTCTTTGGACTCATCCAGTAGCTGATAGAAATTGTGGCTGATTCGGATGTGGATCTCCGCTAGACTGCCGCGTGTTTTCGCTATCTAAAAGAAAATTAATATAATAAGTTTATTTCAGAATAATAATAATAATTATTATTTATGTAACAAGCTTACAATATTGTGAAACAGTTGTAGAGACTCTTATTTGTAAGCTAAAAACTTGCAGAATGCCTGCAATCCACATAGTTCTGGTCAACAATTATATATTTTATAGGTAAGGTACTTTGTAGTAAAGGTGTTTGCGTAAAGAGTTGAACAAACAGAACAATCGAATCGATTAGGTACACATTGCTTAGCATTTTTTCTCGTCATTTTTTGATTGAGGATTTGGGAATAAATAGGAATTATATCACAACTCGGTGTTGCGGCAGGCGAAGGGGCAAAGGGAAGGCTAATAAATAAATGTAGATAATCTTCTATTATTTTACCTTTTTTAAGCATTCGTAAGTCTATTGAAAAAGCAAGACTTACATCATCAACTAACATCATCGAATAGTAGCTGTACGCAAACTCGCACTGGCTTCCCGCCACGTAAATAGACTTCTCAAAATGTTCCTTCGTAAACTTACGCACAGCATCTATATCTGATTCTTTTATTTTCTCAATCCTCTTTTTCAACTCATAAACTTTCTTCATAAACTTCGTGTATAGAGTCTTTATTTCTTCAACATGGCTTACTTCTAATTCATCTGTCGGATTGTAGTCAGCTATAAAGTTCGCTAGGTTGGATGTATGATTATTGATAGTTTTATCGATCAGCTCTATAAGATCATCTTTGGTGGCCAGGTGGTTGAGACGATCAGCTTCTTTTATTATATCATCTATTGCTATGTAGTAGAAAGTTAAAAATCCGCTCATGATTCTCTTTACTTCGCCATAATAAGTGTGGTAGGACCCGTCTTCATACTTTACCTCTGTCAGTGATCGCACGATCTGCAAAAGTTTCGGAGCGACGCGACGCAAAGAAATATGAATAGGTGATGTATATGCGAACTTCCTCATCTGGTATGTATAGTCTTTATAATAATCCATTATAAGTATATCAAATAAAAGTGTATAAAAATATAATAAATAACACAATAATGTATGTAAATCGAATGAAATATAAAGGAAAAAAGTGAACTAAAGTAAAAATCGTAAAATACAAATACAAAGAGAATATAATCACTACGTCAAAAAAACAAAAAAAAAGAGGTAAAAATACTATTAACCAAAGAGAATATAATCACTACGTTCTATTAACTATGGTGTCTATGGTAGAAATATTTTTTTATACCGCAGATAAAAAAAACCCAACACGTGACTAAATCACTATTTTTTAATCTAGAGGATATTTTAGCGTCTCCTAACAGTCCATATTTTTTAAAATATGGACTTATAAATACCAATAATTAAACTAAATAATTTTCATTACATTTTAATGTTGTAATTCAAATAATAAGTTAAAGCTAAATATGCACTTATTAAAACAAATCATCTATAATTTGCAAATGATCTATATAAGTAATTTGCAAATTATTTAAAAATAATAAATAAATAATAAATATTGCTGGACAATTTACACAACGAAATCTAGCCCCTTGGTAAGCTCGAAGCTTGTGTTACGGGTGCTAGATTTAAATGTTTTAAGAACTACGTTAATTATGTGACACATTCTTTGGTTTTAATAAATGATTGTATTTGTATATTGAAATCCGAACTACTAATACCAATCGTTATTTGCGGGAATAATGGTGATTCACGAAACATTACAATAGTTTGAAATATTCGTGTTGTAAAATGTTCGTTCGGGATTCAGACACGCAAGCACATTCGTCGCAGGCGGACCTTCATCCACTGCGCCACAAAGGACGTCAAACATTTATAATTACAATAATCTTTTAAGACGCTACGTCGTTGCTCTACTGTGCTACTAAGCAAAATGATACTTCACTTTCGTAGCAAATAAAAGACTTCAACGCATACCTCAAATCTTACAAGAATCATCTTAATTATTCGTAGCTGGTGCTACGTCGTAGCTCTTTCTCAAGGAAGAGCGCTGACTGACTATTGACAAAACATATCTTTTTCTTGATGTCGAAATTAAAATAATAAAGAGTTATATTGAACGAAATACCTACTCATTCTTTTTAATATGACTTTTACATGTAAAATCGTTCTGATTGAATTTAATACCAAATTAAAGTTTTATAATTTGGCGCGTCTTTACATTTTTGCTACGGCAACTGCATCACTGACGTTGTGATTATATTCTCTTTGCAACTGCATGAATTCAATGACATGAATCAACACAGATGAAAAAAAAAGTGTTCATTCAGGTTCTCTCTCTCTCTCTCTACGATGAGGACGAAGACATTGTCCTACTTTATTCAAAGTCACTACTGTCCTACTTTATATATTACTGTATTATACCAGCCCAAGATACCTATTATCCTAAGGTCTGCACTATCCTTACTGTATCTTACATCTTTTAATCCAAACTTTGAACCTGAGTTATAATGACCTACTTTATTTTGATTTGCGAATGCTACTGAAGTTCAATGACATATCAATCATTCGTTCATTCGTTGTAAAAAAAATGTTCACATAATATCGATCCCATTACTAACAGTTAACGCTCCCTAAGCTCATTACGTGTTTCGATCGCGTTATATTACAGAGTTGTCATGTTTTTCTAGTTCGTTGTTATCATTGCGTATAAGTAGCAAGTCTAATAATTTGTAATAAAAGATCTGCGTTATTTAAATAATATGATGCAATATTTAATATTTTTGTGTTTACTGCCAAAAGGTAAGTTTAAATTAAATATTTTTAATAGGTATTGAGAAATTTAAACAAAACCAAAAACTAAGCGCTGATTTGTATTTTATTTATATTTTTTTATTTTGTTTCAAGCTATCACGTGTCTAGCAACATTAGGAGATATTAGGGCTTTAAGTAGAAATGGTACTCATATTGCCAATGAAACGGAGCTGTTGAGGAAATTAAATGAACTAGAGACACAGGGCCTTGACCGCTTCCAAATTGTAACGGACTTCGATAATACTCTGACTATTGATAGTGGGATTAAGGGTAAACCTGTGCTCAATAGTTTTGGTAAGTGTATGAATATCTACCTACCTACTTTTCGAATATTAAGTAGTCATTTTAATAACAACGAAACTTTTAAAAATTTCAGAAATGTTTCGGGAATGTCCTTCCGTTCCGCAACACTATAAAGATGAAGACTATAAATTATTTCTGAAATATTCACCCATTGAAAACGATCCTCACAAAAGCAAAGAAGAGATTTCAGAGTATCTGGTAGAGTGGCTCAGAGCGTCTAACAACTTAATGAAGTAAAATTTGTTATAAGTACTTACTATTAATTTACATATTTTAAGTAGTGTAATATCATGTAATATCCTATACTGTGACTATCATTGTACTATTTTGTATTGTAACTCAAAGAGAATATGATCACTACGTGTTTAACTGGTTTCAGAGGTTTGAAATTTCCTACACGAGAGCTAATGGATATTGCTCGCACGCAGACGCCATATTTGAGGTGACTCTTTTGATTAAAATTATTTGAAAATGGAGTATGCAGATCGAATATTAAACTAATTTATGACGTTTTAGACAAGGACTTGGTGAACTCATATCATGGGCTGATAACAAGGAAGTACCGATTTTAGTTTTATCTGCTGGTCTTGGGCAAGCTATCACAAGTACTCTCGAAGCTGCAAACTATACGTCACCTCAGTTAAAAGTAAGTTTGTGTCCATATTAATTTTAAAAAAAGCATATAACATTTAGTTATTTAATTTAATTAGCACGGCATATAAAATATCACTTACACTAATTAATACGAATTATAAATCAAATCACAACATACCTACTTAATTCAATATTTAAGGCTATCCTAATTCTTCCCGGGAGGGATTTATTATGTACCTAGGAACAAGACAGAAGCATCTGTATAAAGTTCAAAGTTGCTGTGATCACCAAAACACCTGGCGTAGTGATATATTCTTATCTCCCACGCCTAATTGGGCTTTAAATGGGGAGACGTAGCTAATGTCACCTGTTTATTAAATTAATTTAGACCATGAGTCACAAGATTCAGAAACTGAGCAATAATTAAATGTTATAAGGGCTTGCGTCATTTTAATCACGTTATAAATTGTTTAGGCAGGTATTCCTTTGCCTTATCGTTGTTCATTATAATAACATACCTAAACTCTAAAAGGTCTGTAATGCTATCTATTATTGTTTCAGGTAATATCAAACTTTAAAGAATTGGACCATGAAGATATTATTATTGGAATGAAAGGAAAGCCTATTCACAGTCTCAACAAGAACGAAGCAGTAATCAAAGATTCCCCATATTACGATGATATTAAACAAAGAAGTAATGTTTTATTGATGGGGGATGTAATCGGAGATTCGAATATGGTCGATGGAATTGATAACTTGGGAACTGTGATTAAAATTGGATTTTTGAGCAATAAAAGAAAATTTCGTTTATCAGAATATTTAAATAATTATGATATTGTTTTGCAAAATGATCAAACTTTGGATTTAATTAACGAGATTGTCAGACTTTTTGGCAATATTTAGTTGAATGATAATAGGCAATTTAAACTTTAGATAGCTGCATTTACTTATGATGACATTAAATTTCAATAAAGTAATTTTAGTTTAGTCTTAACTTTTTGTTATCCTTGGGTGAGTCAGGGCAAGATCGAATGGGTTTATGGTGACATTAACCTTAGTTCAAATTAAATTAGTGGTCATTAAAGGCATTGTATTTTTAATTTAAAACAACCTAAAAGATTTGCTATAAGTAAGAAAAATTAGGTACAAATTATTATTATTATTAAAACATTGATAGGATGAAAATTATCTCTTTTGAGCGAGTCGTTAATGAGGTCAGCACTTTCAAAATCATTTTAAGTTTGGTGATTGAGATAAGTAGGTATGGTAATTAAAGTGTTTTTGTCTAAACAACAAGTTTTCGCTTCAACAACTTACAGAAATAAGAACAATTTAAATTACCGCCCAACTTTTTGTACTTAGGCCACAGAACATAATAGTTAGTGTTTAGATAGTAATTTTGGTTTTATGTGCAATGATATGTGTTTTGTATGGCAGATTAATAAATAAATAATTAACTAACTAAATTACTACGTAACCTATACCTATATTACCTATCGCAGTAGTAGAAACCTTGAAGTGAAGTTGAGCGTAGGTAAGGTAGGTAGTTAACGTTTTCATAGTCACAATCAGCGACGGATGTGCGACTGCGTTAAGCTTTTATGTGGTGAGACATAGATAATGATGTGGTCGACCATAAAAAACATTTGAATTGAACTTTTATTCTGTTTGCGCATTTTTATTTCAAACTTTTATTTTAAAAAAATAATTATTTTATGGTGTCAATGTCTCAATTCATTCATTAAATTGTCTATTGGCGAGGAGTGAACGAATGATTTAAACATGGTCTCCCTCCCTCCTTCTTATTGGCTTTCAGCTTTGCTTTGTCAGTTTAGTGTCATGTCAATGTTTATCAAAATTTAGAAACATAAATCTCGTGAAAATAAAGAATGGTAACATGAGAATATGGATAATCCTTGTGTCCTTTTAAACAAATAAGTTTCAGACCTTTGGATCCGTTCGTCACCAATTGATAAACACTGGCGGAGTAAATACATTTTTAAATTAATCACTCCGGCGAAGTGGTAAGTCTTCCATTTATTTACTTACCTATGTTTTTGCATTCATTTCGTCTTAACCTGATAGAAGGCGTGGTATCTTATATCATTCCTTAAACTTGTATATTTTCTGCTATGTAATAGATGTGGTGTTTTGATAGTCTAACTAACATGTGATTGGAATTTGTCCTTCAAATCAAGTCCTGTCCTTATCCAAAAGACCGAATGTTTACCTCTGAGCCTCCTACGTGACTACAATCACAAAAGCTTTGTGTGGCCAGAAGGGCAATCAGTAGTTGTGCCTACAATTTTTTTTCATAAGTCATAAAATATGACCTACATTCTGTGTTTATGTAATACAACACCTACATTGTAGGTAACACAACACTCTATAATAAGTTATGGCATTTGTAGAACTCACAGAACTACAGTAGATGTCTTGTTTTTTTGTAGAATGATGGCCGTGTGACTAGTACATTGTTTACAAGCAATTCCAGTTTGAAGAATTAAAAAAATAGAATAACAGTTAAAATGGCAAGATATTTTGAAACTACATCATCATTCAACTACAGCTGGGAACAGGTTGCTTGTGCTTATTGGAAACGATACCCCAACCCACAGAGGTAAGATAATATTTATCTTCAGTACATTCTCTTACTAATTTATGAACTGTGATAAATGTAGCTACATGTTAGTAGGAACTCAATAATTTAATTCAATTATAAATATTTTTAAATGTATACTCCTAAAATCTTGAAATATTTATTTTAATGTGTCCAGAATTCATTCAGTCACAATATTTGCCTTCCTAATTTGATTAGCCTATTGGTATCTGACTTAAATTTTAATCTATATTTTATTTTCACAAAAGAAAAAAAGTTGTAAAATATAAATAATAAGCTGATAGTAACTATAAATAGATTTATTAATAACCTTGGTGTAAGAAATCCTTTGCATAATAGAGATAATTCTTTTAACTTGTTTGTTGTCATTGAACTTTGATTAACCTTGACAAATTTTATGTCTTATATTTGTAAACTATGTGGATATATTAATCACGAATTATTCTTTGTATCTTAGTACAGGTAAATAATTAAAAAAAAATAGTATTTGAATTCTTCTCAATGGATATCTCTGAAAACAAACTAACTTACTCCCATGACCGACCCTTACATATTTATTATTAGTGTAGTATAGATACTATGTATTAATAATACTCTAATATATATTTTTTAATATTTTCAGTACACATGTCCTATCAGAAGACACTTGGAGCAGAAAAGTTGGAAGTGATGGCTGCCTGTACACAAAACGGATTCTCACCAAGACAAACAGAGTGCCCAAATGGGGAGAAAGGTAACAATGCAATGCAGTATCATTATGTTGTATAAGATTTAGAAATGTGAGAAATAACAATAGCCCTACATCTTTAAACCAGACATAATTAATTTCTGAGTGTTTGGGTGTTATATCTATGATAAAAAGATATATACATATATGCATGTATTGTATATTATATTAAAAATATCAGAATCCTAGCACCCATAACACAAGCTTATAGCTTACTATAAGCCTAGGTGTGTTGCTGTGTGAATTGTCCAGCAATATTTATTTATTTATACAGACATTTTTGGAATAAAGTTAATTATAACCAAGCAATGTTCATGGTGCGAAAAATACTAAAATGCAACCATGTGCATAATAGGTACTATATAGCATACCTACACAAGGTCTAGGTGCTAGGTCAAATGTTCAATTGTATGCCCCGGTGTTGTAGTTTCTAGAATGGTCCTTGTTATGAGAATCTTTTATTGCCACTGATTCAATTCAATTGTTTGCACAAGAGCGTTTTATGTACTATATTTACTTCTGTGATCACTGGTCACCCAACTGATAGCATAGTTATCATCATCATCATCCCTATTTACTTTCACACTGCTGATAAAAGGCAGACATGACGAATCTATAAGGATTCCGTTTTTTGCCATTTGGCTACGGAACCCTAAAAAGGCATTTTTATACATAGATTAACTTACTAAGAAAAACTATGATTATTATCTATCTTTTACCATGTTTCATTTACAAGGTGTTATGGTGTAGATAAATCCAATCACTCATATCACACAGCAGTATCAACTTGTTTTTCATAACTAACTGATAAGATTATCCTAAATTGACTGATAACGCCCAAAAATTATTATTTATGAAGCATTTTTTTGATGCACTTGAAAATAATTTATAATATATTTTTTAAACCTTGATATATACATAAATATATATTTTTTTGTTTGAGAAAACAGGAAGAAAAGAGTTTTCTTGATACCAGACACAATATAAATAGGTATATAAGACCGTAAGAGAATGATTTAAATTTCGATTGAGTTATGTACGAAGATTGGATTGTTTTAATTTTTAGAGTATGATACCGTAAAACACTCCAACATTGCCACGGAGGGTAATTTTGCCCGAAGACCAATTTTTAAGCAAAACTTTTAATAGGAAAAATATCTGAATACTATGGTAACATTTTTTGACTTTGGTAGAAAATAGGTTTTGTGTTTAGCACCACTGTCTATTGGATGTAACGCTAAAGTCACTCAGTAACTTGTTGGAACTCGTCAAAGACAGAGTGTATTTTTGCGGGCAAATTTTGGTGAAAATTCAAAAGTGGATTGTGCGTGATGGAGAAAACACAGATGAGTTTAATTTATATTATGTTGTACAAAAAACTTAAGGTATTATTATAACGTTATTGTCATTGATGCAGCTCTTGTATAACTAAAGTTATAATGGTGGGCAAAGTTATCTGGTATTTTTGCGATCTACTATTGACAACATTGCCCGCAGTCAAAATAAGCTTAGGGTTGACACATCCGAGTTTTTTTTTTTTTTTGCTAATTATTATTATCTTGATTATTTAGATAATTTATTTTTATTATTTCTTAAAAGCAAGAACAAATCTCGAATTCGTCAAAGAAAGTCAAGACGAAAGATTGGAACCAGAATGTATTAAAAATAACACGGAATAAATGTTAATACTTGCATGTGAATCTGTTGAATCAAACATGTTACTCAAAAGTTTTTTAAATAATTCAATAGAAGATAATCTTGTTTATTTATTAACATAAAAAGAAATAAAAAGTCAAGAACAGTTTACTGAGATGTACCAACCCTATCACTTTACTAAAGGCGAAAAGCGAATTGTATGGAAAATGCTAACAAGGTCAGGGTAATTTTGCCCAACTAGCCTAACATGGATTTTGGTAGGAAACCTGTCATGGATTCGCTTTAGTTTTAAAGTAAAGGCCAGTTTTGGTCAGAATTCTTGTACAGGTTTTGCTGTCAGCTGATTAGAGGCCGGAGAGGAGATATTTGCGTCAAAAATCAACGTGGGCAATGTTGGCAATAAGTCGAGATAACATTGCCCGCCTTTAAAAATAATAAAATACTTGATTTAATATTGACGAATAACAAAATCTAATAAAATAATACATGCAAAATATCCTATAGTTGCAGATGCTAATAGAAAATACTTGTGTCCCCATACAAAAAAATAACAAAAATTGTAATTATTCGAAAAATGTGGGCAATGTTGGAGTGTTTTACGGTACTCAAATAATGAAATTTATAAATAATTTCAGGTTCTTCAACGCCAAAGCTGTGAAGATAATTGAAGAGAGTGTACTGGACCCGAAAAACAAAACACTCGTCACATACACCAGGAACCTGGGATACACGAAAGTTATGGTAATATTAAATTTTTTTTTATGTTAAATTATTATGTCAATTGTCTAAAATATATTATTATTTAATGTAGGTATTTCAATATAATTGTATTACATAATCAGTATTATAAGCAAACAAGTGTATGAATAGAATGTCTGTACTGTAGTGTCTTAAAATAAAAAAATATTAAGTTATTGTTGATACCATTGTAATTTTTATTATTGGAAAAAAAAATCTATAGGTAATAAATTATTTTACAAGGTCTCAGATACCGATGCCGGCTAACACTAACTACTTGTACCTTACCTAGTACTTACCAACTAACTAGTCAGATACAATAGCAAGTGATGCCATGGTCTTATGCTAATTTAATATTGATTGTTCATCTCTCCGCTGTGATTCATGATCTCTGAAGATCTATCAAGGTTATATTGTAAACTAGCGGTAAACATAATAATTTTAAAAATATCATAAAATTGGTAAGTTACTTAATGAAAACCCGGCTTCGCTAGGGTGAAATTTTTCGAAATTTTCCATAATCCATAATGGGGATATCTTGTTGTCGACTCAAAATCAATATTTTGTTATTCATATAAGGTTTCGATCGAGTCTACCGTACCCCTTGACGAAATTATAACTTAAGATTTATTGGGGCCACGTCTTAGGCGTCGTCCTTATTGACAGCCAACGTACGATGGTGCGATGCGTTCTCGTCGTGCGATGAGTTTCAAACATACAGATTTCATCAGTGTCCTAATTGAACCTCGCAAGTAATCATGCGAGCACATAAAATAACCATAACCACTTTGATCGTACGATGAAAAACGCATCGCACCAACACACATAAATTGATCTTTGTCATTGGATGTTCATTAACGTATAAGCAAACAGTATCACTTTGACAGACAGATGAGCCAATGTTACAGTAAAGTTGTAGCACGCTCACAAGTATAGTGATGCAATAAGTATTTCCTCTCACACGTTGAAATTGTCACGGTTTTGTGGAGGGAATTCATTTTGAGAATGGATTATCTCTACATTGCTGCCAATTCGGACGACCCATTATGATTTAAGTAAAACCTTTGTTTCCGTTCCAGAGCGTAGTAGAACGCGTGGAGTACACGGCGGGCGCGGCCGGCGTGACGCTGGCGCGGCGCTCCGCCTGGATCGACTCGCAGGTGTTCGGCTTCTCGCGCGCCATCCGCGCCTTCGGCATCGAGCGGTTCAAGAAGAACGCCTCGCAGATGGTAACTACATGACACGTTATATCATAACAACCCACAAAGTCCATTGAAATGTTACAATTTAAGGACCGAATATTGCATTTTTTAAAGGACGCAATTTTATTTTGAGGACATTAGGGTCAATAGAAGCTTCACCTCAAGTTTGGGGGGTCGCCACCCTTGGGAACAATGATGGCCAAGTCATTTTACATCTCTCTAATGTACTCAGGCTTCTTTGTGCTGGGTACTCCTTTGTAGAACTTATTCTCTGTAGGTTTTGGGAGCCACGTTGTTTGATCATGATTCTGCTGGTGATTGCCGCATTAAGTTGGTATATAATTCCTAGTCGATTTAGCTGTTAACAAATATCTGCAGATCGTAAAAATATTTGTCCTCAGGCGGAAATCGAACTCATCCAACAACACCTTCTAAATTGCAGACAGACGTTTGCCCGCCGCACCTCAGATATAAAAAAAACATTTATTTATTGGGGCTAGATGTCGCTGTGTAAATTGTCCAGCTATATTTATTTATATATATTTATTTATATGTATTTATATTTATTTATTTACATATATTTATTTTTATAATTTCCTCGGCAGGTGTCAGGCTTCAACCACGTGCTAAGCTTCATGTTCCCGCGCGCCGCGCCGCCCGCGCCGCACGCCTCCTCGCTGAAGGAGCGGCTGGAGAAGGCGGCCGCCGCCACCGACCGCGCCAAGAACACCGTGCTCTCCTCCGTCCACCGCACGTAGCGCCCGCCCCACGACTGAATGCAATACAAGGTGAACGAATGGACTGATGATGATCATCATCACTCCTATTTTGATAGATTAGACCTTGCTTTAAGCAATAAGACCGCCCATTACGCATACGTTTTTGTAGTTTTTAAGTTCCTATGGAATTATTGATTATTGGTGCGTGTAATAAATAATTATCTTATCTTGATTCATCACGCTGGCCAAGTGCGGGTTGGTGAATGACATATGTGAAAATGAAAAAGAAAAATGAAAAATTATTTATTAACTTAAAATACAATTAAATCAAGTAGACATATCAGTATATACAGGGCGTCCCACGGCCATGCCACATGGAGGGAAAGTACATTAAATATTGTAGATAGAACATTTTACTGAAAGATGACATTATTTGAATTTTAAAAACAAATTAAACTGCATTCATAGATATTTAAATAATTACATGGTTGAACCGGGAGTCGAACCCGTTACACGAGAAAAATAATTATCCTGTAGCTTTATCATACCGATCGAAAGGTTTCATCATAAGGATTATTTTTTTCTAAATAACATAGTGTCAAAAATAAAAGGAGGACCATGAATTTTAACATTTAATGTGAAATTTAGTTCAGGAAAGCTGGCATTGCCGTAAAACAAACAACTGTTATTCACCACTTGAGAAGTACGCATAATTTCCCTATTATAATCTAAGTGCGTGATAAAATGATAAAGAAATACGTTATTAGTATGTACCTAGTTGTATGCAACAAGTCGAGCCGTATCCTGACCCGAAAGACGCGTAAGTAAACTAAGCGTAAACTTATGTCCATGGCAATGCGGCTGGCTGATTCCTGAACTAAATTCACATTCCTAAATTTCACATTAAATGTTAAAATTCATGGTCTTACTTTTATTTCTGACACTATGTTAGTTTGCAATAAAAAATCCTTATGATGAACCCTTTCGTTCGGTATGATAAAGCTACAGGATAATTATTTTTCTCGTGTAACGGGTTCGATTCCCGGTCCAACAATGTAACCATTTAAATATCTATGAATGCAGTTAAAATTCAAATAATGTCTTCTTTCAGTAAAATGTTCTATCTACAATATTTAAGGTACTTTCCCTCCTGTGGCATGGCCGTGGGATGCCCTGTATATCATATCATATGTCCTTCAAACTTTGGAAGTTCTCAGAACATACCGGTTTCTTCACGATGTTTGCATTCACCGTTAACAGCACGTGTTTTCAGGCGTGCATACGTTTTTCATTGAAATTAATAAATTAGTTAGAGCAAATGCGAATAAATATAAATTACTATCTACTTAGTAATTTATATTTCTTCGCATATGCTCTCCTAGAATTATAGATTTTACTCTCCAATCCTCTACTAATAAGATAGTATATTGGACATTAATTATGATTTCCCTCCTAAATAGGCCTAAGCACGGCGTATTTGGCGTCCAACAAAGAAGTTAAAGACAAACAAAGCTTACTACAATTCAACTGCACATAACGCCCGCCCCGTGACTGAATGCACTACAAGGAACAAATACAGTGTTAGTGGATGTTGGGACACTTCGAGGATTATGACCACCTTTGATCATAGTTTGTGGCCTTACTACAGTGTGAACGGTGAACTAAACAGTGTTGGATTTTTGGTTGCTACGAAGATGGGTTTTGGCCGCTTCTAATTATAGTTCTTAACTCTCGGAATTAATGGATTTTAACCTTCATTGGTAATAGTTTTTGACTTACAATAATGATGGTTCTTTACCTTCTAGAGTTTTAGAGCTGTAGTTTTAACCTCATTTCATCATTCTTCAACCTCATTAAAGAATGATTACTGTAATGTTTAAATCATCCATGGACTTCTAATGTCCGCAATAAAACTTTTATTCTTGTATGTAATAGTTCAAATATATATTTGTAAAAAACTGGATTGAGCTCCATGCAAAATCCTTCTGTTCTTGTTATAAATCATGTTCTAATACATTTAAACAGAATGTGAAATATATGACCATAAGATAAGTCTATGTGTTTTCCAAGAAGCTTCCATTTTAAATATATTATAGTGCTTATGCACAGCGAAAAATTAAATTAAATGAAATTTCAACATGATCTTCCATGTTCATGTCCATATTTTCGTATATATTAAATTCTATCCAAAAATTTTAACAGTTGTGTAAAAGCACCATTAGTCATAAATATCTATGGTTGATGCATGACAATGAATGTTTATGAAGATATAATATAATATTAAAATGAATTATCAAATTATATAGTTCCTATGTCATGATATTGTGTCTATTTATGTTTACCACTGCCAGTACTCACCTCATTTGCGAAGCTACAAGTACCTTAAAACCACATTCCGATTCGTGGAGGGCTTTGATTCCAAGGTTGTCTTTATTAGGGCCTGTTTGACTGGTTACAGATAAAGTTTCAGATAGTTCTGATAGATATCGCTGTGTAAAATTGTCCAGTAATATTTATTATATTATTTATTTATTTTATTTATATACCTATCACTACATACATTTTGAGTTTATCTGGCAGATAGGTTATTAGTGAAGCTATCTGACACTGTATCAGTAAGTGGTGAAATAGGCGCTTAGGCTTAAAAACGGTTTTAGTATGTACCGTTGCTTTATCAAAAATAATGCAAACGTTAAATTGATACGACAAAATTTTATTCAGAACTATTTTAATGAAAATCGATTTAATTTTCTGGTTCTGATACTGACATTTTCAAATACGGGTAGAAAATATGATATTTCTTCTGTCAAAAGATAAAAAAAATGAACATCCAATTTCGCCTAAATTTGATTGAGAGGCATTTTGGTTAGCAATGATTCAAATATCGCTTATAACGTGCGCAATTAGAAATGAGTTCTGTAAATGGCGTCCGCTCGCATGCGTTCTCGCTCACTCTCTATCGCTGTCTATACTTTTATCCTTGTTTTGCCAATCGTACCATACCTACCCGCCGCCATTTACAGAATTCATTTTCAATTGCGCACGTTATACACGACAGAAATTACTGTTGTGTTGGCTATCCGTTTGTACTATAATAAATTCTAGATATTGTTTATGCTTTAGGTATTGGACTGAAAATTTATTGAGCATATTCTATAAAAAATATATTTATAAATTAAATTATATTTTGTATATATTGTTCTCAATGATTTTATTGTTCTATATCTACGCGTATTATCTAAATTGTAAGGAGATTGGATTAGTTTCATTATTGTTGTTTAATTAGGTTTTGAATTTATGGTTCAGTGTTAGATAAATATTTAAAAAAGTAAATTTATGTACTTATGTATTTAAAGCACCAAGCAGCTACATGACGATATTAACATAAAATATTATACAAAAGTTCTGCTGTAAACTACCTACTATTATCTAAGCCTTAAAATAAATACCAAAAGTTTTCAAATCCTCTCAATCTCTTAAACTAAGTGTTTAAATTGATATAAATCTCCCTCTGGCCACATGGTCCTATCTGATTTAATAGTGAAGTAAATCTTTCAATATTACACGCTTGAAAACTGTTATAGATTTGTTAATATCAGCGAAATATTGCATTTTAGGTCTTTTAGTACCTACCTAATAATCTAGTTCTAGTCTACACTTAAGTTAGGATATTTAGAAATACTTATTTCAGATAATGTTACTGTATTGCACATGAATCAGGTGTTATGAATTTTTGGAAGATACATGTTAAGATCTAGATGGGAGTTGTTAGTTATTGTAAATTAGTTACCACAATTAAGAGAATCAATAAATGTGTCCAATTAATAACTTGTTTCATTAATCAATACCGGCTGGTGCCAAGACAAAAAAACAAGTTGTACATTTTATAATTTATTGTACTAAACTACACTAAACATAGGAAATCTGTACAAAGCTATTTTATTCTGACTGCAGCTCTTAACCTCGCGCTTCTACTCCGAGGATTCCTGTCCACTTCCTCCTCAGTTGGTATCTCTACATGTTTGTTGATGGCCTGCCAGCAAGTCGACAAGAACTGGTTGATAGTATCCTGGTCCTGCACTAACATGGGGTTCAAGTACTTCATCGGAACCGGATTCGCAACATCATTGATAGTATTCCCTGAGACATGCCGCTTAACAATGGTATCTTCTAAAGAATGGAAGCAGATTGTGACTAATTTCCCACTGATTTTCAGATAGAAGCGAGCTAGGAGAATTCCATAGTTCATCTCATTCAGTTCGTTATTTACAAATATACGAAGGGCTTGGAATACTTTTGTGGCATTTGATTGAGGTCTTTGTAGCTTATCCAGTCTCACTTCATCAGGGCAGCAGGAGTTTACAACATCCACTAATTCATGTGTTGTGTCAATATTTTTGATCATGTATCGGGCTTGTATGATAGTTTGGGCTATTTTTGCAGCTTTTTTCTCTTCACCGTAGATTTTAAATATTTTATACAATTCTGCCTCATTGGCTGTAGCTAAAACTTCTCTAGCTGTTATTTGATCAGGGTCTCTCCCTGCATCCATTCTCATATCTAAAATACCATTTTTGCTTATTGAGAATCCTCTCTCTCTTGTGTCCAGCTGCATAGAGGAGCAGCCAAAGTCAAAAAGGATACCATCAACAGATGATTGATGAATTCCCTTTTCCTTCAGGAGAGCTGGAAGTTCACTAAACCTTCCTAATAATGGTGTAACTCTATCTGGATACTCTTCAGCAAACATTTTAGACTTTTCAAAAGCTGTTGGATCTCTGTCTAGTGTAATTAACTTACAGTTTGCAGATTCAAGGATTTTCCTAGAATGTCCTCCAGCACCAAAGGTCATGTCAATGTAAAGCTCATTATCTTGGGGATTCAGGTGTTTTATGACTTCATTCAACATTACAGGGGTATGGTCTTTGTACTTGAGCTCTGTCGATAGTTTGCGGCAACATGCTGTCTGAGTTACTCGGCTTAATTGTCTCAAAATCATTTTGAATCCGACTTGAAAATTTTACTAAAGAAACCTTTGTTGTCTTCTCTTAAATAGTCAAGAACTTCATTTGATATTATCAGGTTACACTCTTCTGTGCTCAGACCAGTTGCGGTGCTGTTCAGAGTCCTCTTATACTTATTTTTGTAGAAATTATCGGCTAATTTGTTCAGAGAGTTGTACTGCCGATTGCAAAGCTCCGAGTCCAGATTTTGTTTGTCTGGTGACTCAAAAGCAGCCTTTACTCGATTCCTGATGAATATTCCAAGATCTCTGAAAGAAAAGTATTTATAAAATAAGTTGTATTCACAAAAATATACCTATTTCTTAGGCCTATCGTGGTTCGGTATATTTACCTGTCACCTTTAGAGTTATCCACTGGCCATTTAGCTATGAGTCTGGTGAACTTTTTATATTGAGAAGTCATAATCTAAACTCATTTATTTTATTGGTATCTGGTATGAGAGTAAAAACTTCAAGAAATTTTCAAATTTTTCACAATCACAACATAGAAATAAGTGAGGTTAGACTAGACTGAAGTTGAAGTTGACATAACTGACTGACACTGATATAATTTCCACGGCAAACTGACGTAAGTCACGTTCGCCACAAACCAAAAGAAGAGATGAAGATTTCCAGTTATTAAGTGAACAAATAAATTAAATAAGGTTTTCACCAGCCAGGACCGTAAAGATTGGCGTATTATATAAGAGGCGTATACCTAACAGTGGGTGTAGAAGGCTGATGATGAAGAAGCAATTTCCAGAGAAACAAAGTTCATGCGTGACGCCCGTAGGTATTTAGAGTCTGTCTAACGAAAGCTGGCACTGGGCATTTTTGCGAAACTTTTCACATGGCAATACATCATGGTGTTTCCACCTACGGACATTATGCTCTATAACGGGGTAAAGTCAGGGTGATAAAAAATAATAATACTTGCTAACGAATTATAGTTCACTTTAATGAACACAAGAAGTAATTCTTTAATTTTTTATAAATCATAAATCGGATAAATATACAATTACGTGTGGTACATCCATAAGAATTTGACTTTAAAAGATTAGGGAAAATTGGTCTCGGTGTGTGGCAATACTATTCCTTGATGTTTTGGTGGATATTAAAAATACATTTTGAGCATTTTGCGTGTTAAAATGCCTCAAACAATCAACGGTAGCGAGCGAAGGCTGTTATTCTGTATAATATCTAAGTATCAGGAGAAGCAGCAGGAAAAAGAAGCTGAATTTCTGCAGAAACAGGATTGTTTACATAATGTGGTTGATTTACTAAGTTTGTAGTGCACAAACATTTTGATACTTTGATCCCATTTTTGTGGTTCTCGACTTTTATTTTATTTTTATAATACTGTTGCCTTCTTTTATGATAGCTAAATAGCATTACTACATATTTGGAAAAAGAAACATTTTATTGAAGTAAATTTATGAATTATGATTCAAAATTCTGATTTTGATTACGATGAATAAAAAAAAAACTTAAATAATTGAGACTTTTATTTATTACTTACACTAAGATATTTCTAAGATGCACCCTAGGCGTGTAGGTAATCTGAAGAATATTACTTGTTTATATCGGAGTAAAAAAAATATGTAAGGATATTTATTTAGAATAATAGAAAAGTATCAAATTATGTTATTCCAAGTTATCACATTATTTAATGTATTGCCATACTAAATTTTTTTGAATTTGCCGGGGTTTTTCAGGGCCATCTTTCGTTAGACAAACTATAACGATTATTTTTTCAAATGCAGAATGTAGGTAGGTAACCATAGAAGTAAAAAGTTAGATAGGCCCTTTCCATAGTGAGTCCGCGCCGTTTTGTTGCATAGTTAGACCCCTCGCAAACTACAGACGTTCTATCGGCCGATAGTTTGGTCGGGCTTATTAATCAGTATGAAGATGTATGCAAGTCCGCATACTACACGATTTGGTATCGGTCGAAAAACGTACTAACAGCCCAACCCGACCAAACTATCGGCCGATAGAAAGTCTGTAGTTAGCGGGGGGTCTTAAGAGGCCTGTTACCGAAAATCGCGAAATTGCTCGGTTTCCTCGTCCTAATTCTATGGTTTGCGTTAGTTGTTTGATATTACAACTACATCTTTATAATAGTTCGTTTTCTCCTCTACAATAATAGTAGAACACATTTTAGAGAACTTGTATATACAGGGTTTCCCAGAAATGGTGGATAATCCTGCACGTGCGTGTGCGGGGGAGGGGGTGGGGCCCCACACCCCAAAAAAAAAAATCTTTTCCCAACGGTCCGCGGTCTACGACATTTTTTGAAAAATTTTGAAATATCCCGGTTTTCTTCACATTTGTGGCCATCACGTCCGGTATATGAGGCCTAGTCCGGATTTTTTTCTTTTAACGTGTTCCCTAAATGTTGGTATTCCTAAATTACCTTTAAAAAACTCAACTACTTAGGGTAGTAGTTAACTAGTAGTCCCTAAACATAAATTTTATTTCTGAAATTTATTTTACTGCTAAGTTTGAGCACCTGTGGTGTAAAAAAAATGTATTGGAGTTGTTTAGCCAACCACATAAAAAAATTGCCTACATCATAAGGATTCCAAAACAGTAGCATACTATCTACTTTAATAGTAAAATTACTGAGCTATAGCTTCTAATGTGTAACAGTAGGCGTTTCATTACAAAATTGCAAAAGAAAAAAATAAAACAAATAATGATCAAAAAAGGATTTATTATAAAAATAATCATAATAAATGTTCGAATTGAAATTCGAATGAACTTCAGCGGGTTTTCGGGAAAGAATTTTCTAGTACAACTGACTAATAAAATGTGTATTACTGTCAATATCAATAACTTCTATAATGGGTATATTTGGCCAACTAGGTTATTAAAGTTATATTCAAAAAACATTAACAAACAATTTATCACAAGTAATCAATATCTACATGGTATATTTATATCCTATTATGAGCTAAATTTTCTAGTACAACTGACTAATAAAATGTGTATTACTGTCAATATCAATAACTTCTATAATGGGTATATATGGCCAACTAGTTTATTAAAGTTATATTCAAAAAACATTAACAAACAACTTATCACAAGTAATCAATATCTACATGGTATATTTATATCCTATTATGAGCTAAATTTTCTAGTACAACTGACTAATAAAATGTGTATTACTGTCAATATCAATAACTTCTATAATGGGTATATTTGGCCAACTAGGTTATTAAAGTTATATTCAAAAAACAATAACAAACAACTTATCACAAGTAATCAATATCTACATGGTATATTTATATACTATTATGAGCTAAATTTCTTTTATATAGTTATAATTCTTTGGTACTTTAGTCACTGCTCATGTGTACAATTACATCACAATACCATTTTAGTAATTGCCCAACTAGCCCAACTAAACACTTTAATATGCTACAATAACAATGAGATGTTATTTATAGACTGCAATAGTCAGTTTAATATACTTATTCATTTGAACAATCTGGTAGTTTTGGGAAATTGTAGCGTGAACCAGATCAGGCTATATATTTCTCAATGTTTATATTATAAATTCCTTAAAATACCTGTATGTACTTACTTTCAATATTGTATGTCATTTAATGCCTTACTGTTTAACTTGTATACTTTAGGTTTATTAACTGGTTTGCAGATAGCAACTATAATAAGTTCAACTGATTATCACCATGTTATTTATGTACTGGGTATATATATATGCCATGGTATGAGGTATTGTTGTATGTATTTAATATTATTATTTATTATTATGTATTTTTGTACCAATTTAATATTATTGTTGTATAGAGTAATTATGTTAGGTTTTACTACTTGTTTCTTTATATATTCAACATTTTTATATAGTATTACCATTTATATTACCTTGAATTGTAGTTCCAATAAATTATTATTGTATCATTATATTATATGTTATTATAACAATATAATATCAATACATTTTTATTATGGATATTTTTATAAATGTAAGTTATTTACTTTTCAATTGTCTATTTTCACTTACAAACTAAACACACAAAACTATTTAACTTATCTAATTAATTATTTTTATCATTATGATGGGGAATAATAGGTTACTTAAATTAGGGCTTTTCAACGCAGGGTCACTCGGTACGGGTCATGATGATTTCCAAATGGCTATGAGTCGTTTCCAGGCTGACCTAGTGGCCATTAATGAGACATGGATCAGACAGGGCGAGGAAGCACGAGCACCTAGTGTTCCAGGGTATCGGTTTCGACACTTGCCACGACCAGTAGATGTTCGTGGTGGCCGTGGTGGGGGTGTAGGATTTTACATTAGAAGTAGCTTAAGGATACGTAAATTATGTCACCCTGGTGAAGGCATAGAACAGATGTGGGTATCTTCTTCAGTTAACGGCCGAAAGTTGGCAGTGGGAACTGCCTACCGCCCGCCGTGGCTTGGTCTAGATATATTTCTAGATGCCCTAACAGACTCGGTAACTAGCTTTTCTAAATTTGACCACATTGTATTACTGGGTGATTTTAATGTTAACATGCTAGACGTAAATAGTGCTATAAGTAAAAAAATAATACATTTTTTGGAGTACTTAGGACTTACTCAAGTAGTAAATGAACCAACGCATTTTACCAATGATTCTCACTCTTTAATTGATTTAGTTTGTACCAATGCTGATGTGCGTCATGTAACTGTAACTAACATAACTGGTCTAAATGGACACTCTATGATTAATCTGACACTCAATTTAAAGAAGATGAAACATAAACCTAAAATTATTACATATAGACCAATAAAAAATATAAATATGAAACTTTTTAATAAGGACCTAGATTTTACTGATTGGAATAAAATTTTAAAAATTGACAATGTAGATGAGATGTTAGATAGTTTTAACGCTACTATCTTAAATTTGTTTAACAATCATGCACCAACTAAAAATATAATAATTAAAAAACAAAATTTACCCTGGATCACTGATAATATGAAATTGATACATGAATTACGCGAGGAAGCATTTAATAATTACAAAAAAGTTAAAACTAACACAAGTAAAGAATATTATAAAAGTTTAAAATCTTTGGCAAGCACTAGTTTTTACAATGAAAAAAAAGCTTACTTTGACCACCACATTAACTCGAATTCTCACAATTCAAAGGAACTGTGGAAGAGCTTGAAAAAAAATATAATACCCGACAACAAAACTCATAGTATCCCCGATCACTTATGTAATCCTAACGAAATTAACAAACATTTTTTGAATCTACCTACACCAGATATAGTACCCATCACTGAGATCTCTTACTTTGTAAACCATAAATACGGCGATAGTCATTTCTCTCTTCACAATGTTGATGAATCAGAAGTAGCAAAACACATAGTATCTCTTAAATCTAATGCAATAGGCAATGATAGCATTTCACTTGATATGTTAATACTAACTCTCCCACAGTCACTAAAAGTAATAACAGCAATTTTAAATAAATCTATATCATCTTCTCATTTTCCCAATTCTTGGAAAATAGGACTATTAACGCCTGTTCCTAAAATATTGAATCCAACAACATTGAAAGATCTTCGGCCTATCAGTATCCTTCCATGTTTATCAAAAATAATAGAAAAAGTTGTACATCGTCAACTTAGCAGTTTTTTAGAAGCTAATTCCCTGCTTCCGGATGTACAATCGGGATTCAGAAAAGAGAGAGGTACTATTACTGCACTACTTGATGTAACCGATAATATAATAACTAGTCAAGATCAAGGTATGGGTACTATATTAACACTGTTGGATTTCTCACGCGCATTTGACTGCCTTAACACGGAGCTGCTATTGAATAAAATGGCATATTATGGATTAGACGAAAAAGCGATTAAGTGGTTTCAAAGTTACCTCTCTCAACGAACCCAAAGAGTAAGGGTGGTCAAGGAAGATGGTAGTTGTTATCTCTCTGATTCTTCAACAGTAACAAGAGGCGTGCCTCAGGGCTCCATTCTAGGCCCTTTACTTTTTATTATCTATACTGCGGATATCTCCAGAGAGATAATCAACTGCAAGTACCATCTATACGCCGATGATGTTCAAATCTATATATCGTTCAAACCAGATAATGTCTCGACTGCAACACGTCAAATTAACGATGACCTTAACCGGATCCAACAATGGACTGTTCGAAATGCACTTATGTTAAATGCATCTAAATCTAAATTTATGATCATTGGTAGCAAAAGCCATGTATCTAAGATTACAGCATCTAATCCCGAAATACAAATCTGTGGCCAATCTCTGGAACAAGTCAGTGAAGCTCGTAATCTTGGCATCATCTTTGACAATCATCTTCGGTTTGAAAGTCACGTCCTTGAATTGGTAAAAAACTGCTTTTTTCGCCTTAAAGTCTTATACCAGATTAGGAACCTTCTTAATCAAGACCTGCGCCTAATCTTGACAGAGAGTCTGGTACTATCTAAGCTGAATTATGGTGACATACTTTACGGTCCGCGCCTTCTCTCAACTTCGCAGCGTTTAATTCAACGTGTCCAAAACGCATGCTGTCGTTTTTGCTTCCACATTGCTCCCCGAACACATGTGACTCCCTTCCTAAACCAAGCTGGTCTTTTAAATATGGCGTCACGACGAACACTACATCTGGCCACATTAGTACACGATGTTATAAAGCACAAACGCCCAAAGTACCTGTACGACAAATTCGAATGGTCATCTTCACGTAACGCTTACCAAACCCGTGCATCTTCATCCCTACTTATAGTTAAGCTTCATAGAACTACCGCTTTCAGAGGAAGTTTCCGCTACCAAGCCACAAAATGTTGGAACAACATACCACCACCCTTACAGAAACTTACTTCGAAGTTTACTTTTAAGCATAAACTTAAAATTTCATTGTTATCAGCACAAGTGGCTTGCTAGCGGAGATTATAAACATATATACTAGTTTGTTATATCTATTATTAGATATGTATATACAATATATGTATAAATATATATATATATAAATGTATATACATAATTATTATACTATAATTAATGATGGAACTACAATAATAATAATATCCTAATCTACTTATCTTGCTTTGATACTAGTTTGTTATCTCTATTTTGAAGAATGTATATACAATATAAATATACTATATTTATTATATTATAACAATATTATATTAACAGTATTATATTTATATATTTTTTCTATTAATTCTTATCCATACCTCATACTATTTGTTATTTACCTGGCTACCTTATACTGTATGTGGGAACCGGCGGAAGATCAGCGCTTCCTGTATTTGTTCTCAAATCGCCGTGCAAGTAAGGAATTACCTAAACGATGCCTATCCGAACAGATGGATCGGCCGATTGGGGCCGATATTGTGGCCACCACGGTCTCCAGACCTAAATCTTCTGGATTTTTTTTATTGGGGCTGTTTGAAGGAGCAGGTTTACAAGAAACCCATAAACTCGTTAGAAGAACTTCGACTTCGCGTCGCCGAAGCAGCTAGAATTATATCTTCAAAAAATTATAATAACACATTACAAAGATCTTTTATAAAAAGGTGTAGAGCTTGCATAAGAGCAAGAGGAGCCCAATTCGAACATTTATTATGATTATTTTTATAATAAATCCTTTTTTGATCATTATTTGTTTTATTTAAACGCCTACTGTTACACATTAGAAGCTATAGCTCAGTAATTTTACTATTAAAGTAGATAGTATGCTACTGTTTTGGAATCCTTATGATGTAGGCAATTTTTTTATGTGGTTGGCTAAACAACTCCAATACATTTTTTTTACACCACAGGTGCTCAAACTTAGCAGTAAAATAAATTTCAGAAATAAAATTTATGTTTAGGGACTACTAGTTAACTACTACCCTAAGTAGTTGAGTTTTTTAAAGGTAATTTAGGAATACCAACATTTAGGGAACACGTTAAAAGAAAAAAATCCGGACTAGGCCTCATATACCGGACGTGATGGCCACAAATGTGAAGAAAACCGGGATATTTCAAAATTTTTCAAAAAATGTCGTAGACCGCGGACCGTTGGGAAAAGATTTTTTTTTTTGGGGTGTGGGGCCCCACCCTCTCCCCCGCACACGCACGTGCAGGATTATCCACCATTTCTGGGAAACCCTGTATATTGAGTAATAATCATTCTCCGGATACATGTTTCGTAAAAAACGCTCAAAGACCTGTTTTTAGAGCTCTAATTTGTAGATTCTAATGAATATAGGCGATCAAACTATTTTTCATTATATTACGTATGTCCTATTCTTCAATAATGATAGAAAACATTTTCGTTAAATGCTTTTATTCTAAAGATATACCGAATTTAATAGCGACCGAAAATGCTTCGAAACAAACCTCAAGAACTCCGAAGTTCTAAATCAATGGGACGTCATATTTATATCAAAATATTTATCAACATTTGCTTAAACTGTAATATTAATTTTAATTTGTAGATCGGTTTTGGTAATTTTTTATGAGTAAAATAAAATTACCATAATTTAGTAGTTTTTTCATTCCGCCGGCGATTTCCCTTTAGTACCGCGCGAGCGCTTGTCGTCGGTTGAAAATTCGGAACCTATGTCGGTTGAAAATTCGGATTCTTGAAAAAAATATCGAAATATTTCGTAAAATGTCAAATAATAAAAAATTTCGCGATTTCCGGTAAAAGGCCTCTTAAGATGAGCTAGTTAGCGCAGTGGGAATCAAACGAAAAAGATAGTAGTATTTGCAAATATCGTGGGAGAAAAAGAGATGACACTATGTATCTAACTATTTACATCATACGTATTTCCTCTCACACGTTGAAATTATCACGGTTTTGTGGAAGGGAGTTCATTTTAAGATTGGATCATCTATAACATAATTTAATTGCATTAAATAAAATAATTGAAAGCGACTATGTATGTACTGAAAATAATTTTATAGCGGAGCATGCCTACGCTCGGCGACGCAGAAGCGCATCTCACCGAGCTACACCGCCGGCCACAACACCGCCCTGTACATACGAGCATAGGCACTGAGAATGTTAACACCGGGTTAGTACCTACCTACCTATCTTTGAATGGTCAATATAGGATGAATTCAATTTAGATTTAAGCAAAATCTAAAACGAATTAATCCTAGACAATTGCTTAAGTAACACACCTACAGCCTCTTACGCTGTTTGTTCAATCATTTGAATGGACGTAGATAATTTATACTAAGATTTTACTCAACTACGTCAACTTTTTTTACCTTACCTACGTTGCCTTCTCGTACGTAAAATTGAAATACTACGCGTTTAAAAGTTTCTGTTTACTGTTCATTGCGCTTTTACTTGAATGCTAGTACAATTTTATAAAGTAAGTCAGCAATGGTTGAAGCCAAGACGAATAGTTTTGTGTTTGAGAAATCGTTAGTGAAAGGTAACGCTGAACGTTACAAAGTGTGAGCCTTTTGTCTAGATTAGAGAACGGTTTCAATCTTGCGGCACGTAAAGATATTGAGTAGGTACAAGCATTCATCTCAAAAAATAAATATGTAAGTATATAGGTACCTAAGTATTTTGAGGTACCTTCATAATTATGTTTCTCGTAGATATAAAGACTGAATTTTCTGTGTAATTACCTAGGCATGATGTATGCTTAAAATAGTTTTTGGTTTTGTTGTAACTGGTGTGTGAAAAAAAAAAATATTCACGTTGATATTTGTAAAATTATGACTACCTATAAAATTATCATACACATCGACGACATAATACATTTTGAGATTAACATACCTACACTAACATAAAGTCAAGACTTAACCATTCATACAGCAATGCATCCTGAATCAAATGATCATACAGACAGACGAACTTATATATTTTAATAAACATCCATCATCAAGTCACATTCATTCAAGCAATGTCCCCAGCCTCAAACACCACAAGTCGCCGAAGCAATGACCAGGGCTTAACCGTAGGGCGGGCGGCGCGCGCACCGTCCGCCATTTCTGTATCTGCAGTCGGACTCCGCGCGTCTACCCCGCGACATGCACCCGCGAACACATTACATAATTAATACCGGACTGTACCGTGACCTGTGACTTTTGACTGAAAAAAATACACACAGTGAAATAAATCAGTGTAACCTTGTGTGTGAATCGGATCATCTATGTATCGGGTAAGTTGTATTTGTAAATGTAAAACGAAAATGCAATATAAAACATTCATTTTTATTTTACTTACCCGATGTGAAAAACAATTCAATAATGGGTGAATAATACGATAGTGTTTAGTTTGTGTCTAGTTAGGTATAAGTACTAATATTTGAGTAGAATCGTAGTAAGGTTTCATTATCGATCCTGCAGCCTGGCTTGTTTTGTTTCAAGCGGCTGTAACTGAAAGAAATAGTCTACAAACACATCGCATGCCAAACTAACTTTAATATGTCCAGTTAATGGATATTATTGTAACGAATTACAGTTAGGAATAGTACAAAATAAGCCGGTGTTACACAAGTAGGTAAGGGTACATATATTTTCCCCACGTATATTTTCAAAGTATTTACCGTATAAGTTAGTTTTAAATAGCTAAATATATGAATTTTTATTAAGAATCTACAGAATTCTCCATCTTTAAATGCGTGTTATGAACATCCATGACTCATTTACTTATACGATATTTTTCAATATACAATATGAAAACACCGTTAAGGTTCCTACCAAACCTATCTTTATAGAAAGGAACATTTCATATTAGTAAAAAGAAAGTGTCCTTTTGTTTGTCTATCTAAACTTGTGGTGTTAATTAATGACCTACTAGGTACCTACATATATTAGAAATTGGCGGGAACTGTCATGTTAAAAGAAGATTCACATTATTCAGTTCTGGGTTTTATGCACTTCTAGGTATTTTTGCTGTGGTGCGGGCATACGAATAGTGAAACCAAATCAATAGCCGTCAAATCGAGTAAGAGATTAAAAACCTACCAGAAGACGGGCAGTAGCGCGACCCTGGTGGTAAGCTTGGGGATTTGATTCATCAATATCATGACTCCTATTTAGGTTCCCACTGCTGGGATACAGGGACTTCCCTCTTGACGAGATATATTAGGCCGTAATTCACCACGCTGGCCAATTAGTGAATGACACATAATATCCTTTGCGTTTCAAAGTTAAATACAAATTTAAATTCACAATATTTGCCATCACCGTTTGAGCACGTATTTTTAAGGCACACATAAATTTACAAAAAAAAAATCCAGAGATACGCGTCGGGGTTTGAACCCACGGCCTTCGGAATGGCCAGGTTCAGACCCCTCCACCTCTGCATTTTTCATCTTGAGAAATGTTTAAGCACTTGCTTCGATGGTGAAGGCAAACACGAAATCGACATGTTCTGAGAACTTTGAATAGTTTGAAGGAAATTCACTAACACCCGCTTGCCCAGCGCGGTGAATAAGCCCTAATCTCTCTCGTCAAGATTGAAGTCCCTGTATCCCAGCAGTGAGTACGTACGTAAATAGGGGTATGGGTATGCTTATGCAATCATGACTCAAAGATAATGTCCCAAACACTACAATGTTCCGAATAGCATGGGTTTTACAATTACTGACGTTGCTTAATTTGACCCAACTGATTACTTAACGAAACAAATGATTTTCTTAGTCTCTAGTTAGTTCTCCCTGTAGGCTGAAGTTATGCTATCAATTTAGGTTATTTGATACAAGTCTTGTATCTAAATGAGTTGCCTTTGCTCAAAGGTAGGTAAGATGATACGGTTTGCGCATGGTTTACCCGCATTGTCAAGTTTGACGTAGGTTGTACGGAATGGATGATTTTGTTGGGTAACCTACCGTTATCTAATTTCACGAACCAAGACACTTCAAAGATAATTAATTTCCTTTTATCAAAGTACCTATGTTCTTCGTTAAAGTCAAACCTTACTGTGAGTTTCGTCAGAAAATCTTAGGATAAATAATTTCATTTCAAAATGAGGGAAATTGAATATTGCTCTTTCTCGTTGATTGAGTCCACATTCATGCCGTGATATTCGGCCCACACAATTACATAAGTTACTTAATTCGAAATTTACATTTACATCTCATTTTTATAATTATTAAAACCTAAATTATACCATAAACCTACTTACTGAATGTAAATTCAGCAAAAATAAGTTAATTTTCTTGAATCTTTCACAAAAAATGTATAATGTAGGTCGACCATTGAACCAATAAAAAATACCTATGAAATAAAATCAGAAAAATTATGTGGATTACATTTTGCCTAAATCTTTCACAGAGAAAGAATAGAGTTCTACCTTTATATTTTCTCTGAAGCCTCTCAATTCCGATTCTTTCAAGTTCAGCGGTTATACACGAGTATACAGGATGATTGTGTCGGTTTGCTAAGTATTTTCCTTATAACGTATCCCGATACGGCGCCCAACTTTTATTTTGTCGGGTTTTACGTGCGTAACGGATCAGACACAAATATCCGAAGAATAAAAGTAGTTGTTTGTGCATGAACGTGGCATGAACTTACATCTGTAGGCGTTTGTATTTTCGCATTATAAATAAACTCAGATAATGTCAGTACATATTTCGTAAAGCTACACTTTGAAATTGGTACCTACTACGTGAACAGTCTAATGTGCATGAGGAAATATAGTACCTAGATAGAGTTTGTGTGTTCTGCAAGCACTTGTTTCTGACCTGTGTGTTTTACCCTCAGTATAATAAACAAAATATTTAAAATCCACTATACTTATAAAATAAAATAACTACAATTGACGCGCAGCATGTACGGTGCATGAATAAGGCATTTTGTAGATTTAAAAAGATCCAATATGAGCATAGGTAAGTTATATAATTATAAAGTTGCTGTGTGAATTGTACATATATCTGAGGGCACGGTAGAGCCACGAATATAGGTAGGTAAGTACTATCCGTTTCTCTAAGCAGTTCAGGCCATTTTAAGTAGGTACTACTTCGTTGAGGATATATAAAACTACAAACCTTAATTTCCATTTATTTATCTGGAGTTCTAGAAGCTTCTTTATACATATAATTGCTCTGCAGTGTACGCTAGTTCTATCGTGAGAGTAAACCAATTTACATAATTACACTTCAGTGCAAACAGAGTTTTTTCCGTCGTAAAATAATTAAAAAAGTTGCGTCATCTACTAAATTGCTGTGCATATATTCTATTCGTGTTGGTTTAGGTACCTAGGTACTTGTTTTTCTGATCATTATCCTTTAGGTCATCATGATCATATTTACGTTCCCACTGAATCCGATCGGACTTCTCCGAGATTAGACCTTAATTTACCACACTGGCCAAGTGCGAGTTGATGAATAAACTAACCCAATAATAATGAATGGTATCTAAAGAAATAATTCATCAACTGAACGGACCGGGGGTGTACGGGACTGGGTGTGAACGAAACTATCCTATTATATGGGTATTGTTCTAGCTAGCTAAACGTAAAGAACGATTAATTAATCTGTCATCCAATGTCTGCGGCATCACGGCGCCCGGGTTATACCGGTTATAGATTCCGGTATTCCGCGGAAACAATTCGGCTGCAATTCCGATATCCGGGCCAGCATCCGGATGATTATCCTATATAGAAGGACTGCGGTTTGTTAGGAAGCCGAACTAAACTAGTTTTAGCAAACATAAAACCAACTACTAAAATCGATACTGCCTGTTCAAAATTGATAATTCGGTTGTTTATAGAAAACGGGCATAAATGACACGGCTTCACTTTTGGTTCATAAAGGACACATAGTTTTGTCAATTATTAATATTATTATGCACAACACACAATTGCTTTGTCAAATTAAGTGTGTGGTCTGTGATACCTATGTACATTATATTTACACATTGCACTGCATGTAAAATACACCTTAAATAATATGAACATAAAAACAAATTTAAATAGATGAAATTTAAAATTGTAAAAAAAAAGCTTCACTGTAAATACTATCCACTAACTTCTTTTAATCAAAAGAAAACTTGCGCTTTGTTCTTAAGTTTTAACCGCATTTCTTTCCTTTCCGATAATCGCTTATTCATTTTACTGCGCCGAAGATTCTTTCAACAAAACAAATTTAAAGAATCGATATCTCGTAACTTCGGTTTTTCATAAAACTTTCCGCGGTTTAAAGAACTTTGCGAAAGTTCTAGAAGTACTCGTTGGTTTTGAACTATCGACCCGCCCCCACTTCGTGCGTATAATTTGCTAGTTTTGAAGAATTTATTTTAATTAAGATCACCAGTCCTACTTAGTGTGCCTTAATTCTATCCCTTCTTCCATGAAAGATGGCACTTGAAACAAACGCAACGGTGAAAGTACTAAACTGTTGTACATTATTTTGTAATATACCTAATGTATTATAAGAACATAAACATTTTTATTTGTTTGTAACTTCATGACTGTCTGTGGTTACGGTACAAAGATTATCGGTAACTACACTTGTTTACTGTTGTTTGAAAGAACTTTAACTTTGCCCTCGCTGGATACTACAAAACTCAGTTTAAGATGTTTTAGTTTGGACAACGCTATTCTATAACATTGGTTTTTAACGTGTTGCAACAGAGCTTTTGTAGAAATTATTAAATATATTATGTTTTACTAGAAAAACAACCTTATTAGTTTGGACAAGAAAATATTATTATATTCGCCTGTAGTTTTCTGCCGTTTACAATGGCTTTTCCTGCGGTAAAAAGTATATATTAATAAGCTATTATTATTATTGTAAAGTTTAAATAAAAACATTTTAGATTCAGTTTTTGTGTGAATAAAATAATTAATAAAATAATTAACCATAACCCATTTATTACTATAAACTTCCGCGTTTTAGATTTTATGTATTTTAAAGTAAAATGCTTTTGACGAATTTTATTTTCTTTCCAAAGACACCACAGAAAGTTTACTTCATCATAACAACCCATAAAGTCCCACTACTGAATTCACAGGAGTGAAAATAACCTTTTTATTACAAATAGACTTGTTAAAGTCTACTAAATAGTGTCAACGATTTTGTAATAATCCAAAAAGGAAACACATAAATTAAAAGCGTTCTATTTTATTTAAACAATGTTTACAAAAGGAAGTTACACAAAAATGCATTTCATCCACAAAGTCAAATTAATCCGGGAACAGAGAATTAACGGGAATTAAACTGTCCTCGAGTTCGAACCGAAACGGGTCATCCAAGCTTAGTATAACAATAGCTTGATCGAGTCATTCATATAGCATCATTAATACCTGCACATACTTTGTAAACAATTAGTCATTTGTACTAATTTGTGTATAATTGCCAAAAATTCACGTTGCCTAAGTGAGAGCGACCTTCGGAATGAAGGTCGGGTGTAATTAATTCCGAAGTTCGTAGGTTCACATCCCGCCGTTTCAAAAACATGCGTGGGAATGTAAATAGGGATGATTATTTATTATATGTGCATTTTAGACATATTTATTGAGATTTTGTCAATGGTTTATTTTAGTTTTATTATGGCTTAAGATTTTTATTTTCTTAATATAATTTACATTCAATTCAGATTAGTATTTATTTTATGACGCGCTCGATATATTTTTATTAACACTAACTGTGACCAAGAAGTGTGGCGGTGCTGCAGCCTGTCGGCAGCACCGTATGGGCATTGAAAGTGTTAATAGAGTTAAAGTGATACTTACAATCAATTAATCAAAAACACTTTATTGTACACAAAAAGGTAATAAAAAATTAAACTAATGTTACAGTAGAATGGGCGGCCTTATCGCTGAGAGATATAAAAGCTCTCTCTTCCAGGCAACCCTTGGATGGATAGAGAAGATTATGTATTAAAATTGTGAATGATTTTTATTTTGTAGGATAGGTACCTAGGTAATATTAGATAATAAATAGTTTTCTTTGGATATTATGTAATGTGCAGGATGGTGCTAGTGTAAGCTCATGAAAAATGGCGGCATCAACGATTTGTTTTAAACGAAATAAATGTATATCACCTGCCCATTAATATGTGTAAAAAGTTTTAAACCAAAAAGTTCCCAACGTATGTACGCATTCCTAACACAAATCATCTGTCTCCTTGACCCAATTCAGGGAATACCTGTTCCAAATGGATACAAATACGTATCTGAGGAACAGGTATAAATCACTGTTACAAATCACAGTTGCTACAGCGTCTGTGGCCATTCGTATGCAGTAAGCTCTCTTAATACAAGGTATGTGTTTGCTATCTTGATGACCTGTGACAATTTATACCACTATAATATTAGCATTCTAGCATCTACGTGAAATTCGCACAAGTTATTTAATGTATTCTGTGGTAGTTTGCATTTATGCGCACAGAATAATATATCGATTGGCTGCACCACAATTTTTTCCGGTGTTATAATAGATTTGGTTCTTTAGATATTTATAAATGACAAATTGTAGATGTTTGTAGGTGTTTTACGGCAAAATGGTCGAAACTATTTGAATGAAAAATTGTATGCAGATGGTTTGATTGCCAGGAAATCACTTAATTATGCTATTTTACTGTGGAAAAATATAATTTAATTTGTCCGCAATTACTAAATTATGAAAAGATGTATCGTTTTATTTTTAGATAGACAGGTTCTACAAATTATAATGCCTTGCGTTTTCTCTATAGGTCTTAGGTATTGTGGGATACAAACTAAATACGATCACCAACCCATCATCACCCACCCGTCGTATTTTTGAAATAATCAACAATTAATTTTCAGTATTTCTCTCAAACTATCCTTATACCTTATTTCTTGTTATAGTAATCCTTCATTCAATAAAATAAATACGGAGCTAAATAGGGATTATGAGCGCGCTGAAATGAAGGATGATATATAAAGCCGTGTCCACGATACACATTATACCTCTGGATTAATCACATGAGCGGCCATTACTTACAGACCACTGCACGTTGCCCGCTGTAGAGATAGTATGATACAAATTGTTTGGATTAATAACAGTTTCAAGTTTTGGATGGTATTAATATTTTCTTAGTGATATGGTTTTAAGGTTTAGCGCGTAGATGCAACATTTTCAGCATTTAGCTCCTCTAGCTTGAATTAGCATGAAACATAAGCTTAAAAGTAATTAATCTTATGTATTGGGACTAATTATCTGATTAAAACAATTGCTTTACTAATACATTCATGCCTACTTAAGTTTCTGTGCCTAATTAGTGTGCAATAACCAAGATAAATGAAACTTATATGAAGAAGACTTACTTACGTCTTCTTCCACGAACTTATCAATTTTTTCTAAATAAATATCGTAAATCAAGAGTTTAAGTCCATGCATTATTCAACACTAATACTTTTTTTTTGTTTTTTTTTTGTTTTTGTGTGTATGTTTGACTGAGTAATGAAGAAACTCAAAAACTACTGTGCCGATTTAAAAAAAACATTTTAACAGCTACATTTATCCTAAGAAACAAAGGCTATATTTATTTCCAGAAAAAGATTATGGATCCTTACTTAAACTTAAATAACATATATATTAAACTTATTATAGGTAGGTATGTAGATAAAGTATAAAAACGCAAGCTGTAGGCGGATAGGTTAGTATCGTAATACAATCATAAAAGTTATGGTTGAATTAATCGTGAACTATTATATAATTATTATAAACCGCCTGAACATAAACGCGTGTTATATTTCACACTCTCCATGAGGCATGAGCACCGCTATAATTCAGTCTGTCCACGCCAGGTGTTCGTAATTGACAACTTTCCCGGGTATCAAAACTACGTATGTACTTACCTATCTACCTTCTTTTTACCCTTTTGTAACTTTTATTCAGAGAATTGGATTAAACTTTTTAAAATAAAAAATACGGACTATTTTTCCACGTACAGGCTTAGGGCACAGAAAAATCTTTAAAAATCACCTTCGCATTTAACAGGTTTATTACTATCGGTCTCCGCCGCAATCTTGGGTAATGGTGAGATATAAGTCAAATAATTATTCATTTTCTACATCAATAATGCCTTAAATTGTAAGCAATCGTCGCACACCGGCGAAGAATCAATAAACAACAGTTGTTAACGATTGTTCTACCACCACGTCGCTTTAAGTCTCTCACGTAAAATGCAATCTTAAATTTCTTATAAAAATAGATAAAACTGCTAAGCGTGAATCCATTCTCACACGTAGTTATTAAGATAATATACTCCACTTGTCTTTGGACGTTTCATTATAAAATCAATTTAACTTTGCATTTTCACTTTGAAAGTTTTGCCAAATACTTGCCAAATGTTAGATTTTAACTATGGCGTCTTGTTTCGAGGATTCATCTCCATAAAATCTGTTGCAATTCAAAACAAAATGGAGGATGGCTGAATCCGTTGCAGGTAAAAGGCACTCGAACGGAACAAAAGGCGCGAAGTAGGCCGGATGCTCACGTTTTATGGCTCTACTCTGCTGAGCTTAGACAAAACAGTACTTCTATGAGTCTATGCATGTTTTTTAATCTGGCTATGCTAAGTTCTTCTTTATTTTTTTTTGATAGACCCGCCTGGTTTAGTTAGAAACACAGAAAACAATTTTTAAACGTAACTTAATGCATCTATACGGATTGGGTTCTAAGTCGGACATCTACTACTAGACATAGTACCTAGATCCCATGATAGATACTTAAAATTTTTTTGCAGTTTGACGACCGGAATTAATGAATAGTTCTTTCGTGAAAAATAACAAACATTTCACAAAATTCACATTCCATATCCACAAAATTTCGCAAACATTAGTAAGGATAAGGATTCTTCAGTCCCATCTGTAACCTTCCAATAGGCCCAAAAACGATTAAGAAAACAAAAGAGCCGAATTAGTTCCATCAAGGGTTGCTAAAGGGTCGCAGATTTTCCGTCCGAAGTGAGGGTCATCACCCGATTCCCGATATAGAGATAAAAGAAGCCTGTCTTGTGGACGCTTATGTGCGGAATCATGGTGGTCCCTGTTTTAATTTGAAAATTGCTTTGTATCTCAGGTATATTTAGACATTGTACTATTTTGTAGAATCAGTTTACTAAATTGAACTGAAATAAATAAAGCCGTTATTCTAATCGCTTCTAGTAGGTGCGAGATACGGCTGCAGAATCAGTGCACTCATCTGATTTTTTCTTAAAACTAAATTTATTTATTCTCAATCATCATTATCTTAATACTTTTGTACTATCATTGTTTTTATCAATATTAGAACACGAAACGAAATATCGGGAAACTCAAAAACATTTGAATCATGGTATGTTACCCGTTTCTTGTTCTAACATCGTCATCTTCCTTTCCTTTTCCCACAATATGTTGCCCTTTCTTTGTATTTATTTATTATCTATTATGAAAACACTGAAGCCAATCGTCAAGGCCCAATTGTTTCCATGTTTTATCTAAAGTTGTCTTCTTGTTGCAGGCCCGAAGAACATGAAACGCAAACGCTGTGACTCGTCAAGCCTCACTTGACGCGACCATGCCGCACGCCATGATGCGCTGCCTGCTCCTCCTACCCCTCCTCCTCCACACCCGCGCGTTCCTCCTCGACAAACAGAACCCGTACTCGCAGTTCCGCAAGTGGAACGTGGGACTCAACGGGACACTCGAACTTGAGTTCAAAACTGACCAGCCCAACGGTCTGCTGTTGTATACTGATGATGGAGGGACTTACGACTTTATCGAGCTGAAGCTGGTCAATGGGCAGCTGAGGTTGAGGTACAATTTGGGAGGCGGCGCCCAGATTATTACTGTTGGGAGTAATCTGAATGATGGACATTGGCATAAGGTTCAGGTGAGGATATATGTATTTCTTTTTCTTTCAACAATGCTGTTTCTATGTATGTTTTTATCCAATCACCAAGCTACATCCATGTATTATGAAAAAGCAACTTGATTTATGGATATCAAATGTGCAAAATAGCATAGTTTTGTTAGATGCTTCCTTGGCTTCATTAGGATTGGCGTAAGTTACTGTACTGTTTGTAGGACCGACAAACCGGACAGGATTTATATAGAGTGATTTTTTTATAGTGAATTACTCACTTAGGCCAATTAACTATGAAGTAATTTAGTCAAGCTATAGTGTGTCAAATTATTTGTAATTGATCTTGCCAAGTTGTTAAAGAGTACAAAGCTCGGTGCAGTTTTTACATCTTACTAAAACATTCAGTCTCGTTCTGCAAATATAATTTTCCCCAACCGTAGAACGACACCGAAATCTCATTACAAGCCAAACTCTCTTCATTAATCCTTACTTGCACAAGGTCCCAAACGATCGCACGTATGAAGAATGTCTGAAAGCTCAGTAACTTGTGGAACTTTATGGAATTCCTCAAGTTTGGTATGTGCATTGATTGCGCGGTAGGTACTGTCTGGCTTTGAGATTCCATGTCGACTTGAGATTATTAAAATTGGTGAATCGTCTAGAAATTTCTGAGTGAGCGGCAATGTTATGTGGTACGTTTGTGAAATACTTTTTACAAAATGGTAATTTAAAACTTTGTTAAATGTTCCGTCTAACAATCACAAGCTAGGTACTGCTAAGCTTTAACTATTTTAATTACCTATATTTATTTATTTTATTAATTCGGAAATCGATGTCGCTCAACACACGAGGGTCATAACTAAATAGACTGGCCTTAGTACCTCAGTCCTTATTTAGCTGAAATCCTTATTTAATTCCAAGGGCGAAGGTCCGCCTGCGACGCAAGAGGTTGCGGGTTCGATTCCCGCCTCGGAACAACAATATTTGTATGATATGCAAATATTTGTTCCGGGTGTCTGGCTGGGTGTTATATATGTATAATAAAAAATATCTATCTATGTTTGTATATTATATAAAGTATATTAGAAATCTAGCACCTAGGCTAGATGTCGCAGTGTTAAATTGTCCAGTAAAAAAAAAAATTCGAAGCAGCAAGAAACTCTCACATGTCACATAGATTATTATCACTTAGATTATATCACTTAGATTATAAGGCTGAATATTCCAGGTGGCGCGTCGCGACGAGCACACCGCCCTGACGGTAGATGGCGACACTCAGAGTAAGACGTCGCGCGGCAAGGAGTTCGGCTTTGGAAAGTTCGCGACAAACTCCGATGTCTTTGTCGGCGGGATACCACCATCGTGAGTAGTAGCTTAACTAAATATTTAGAAATTACCGAATTCTATAATTTTCTATGTTTTTTACTGATTTATTCTCTGTTTTATTCTATATAGCAAGAAATATTTATTTTTCGTGTACTTAGCTAAAACACAAAAATTGAAGTAGGTAAATATAAAAAATAAGTATTTAGACTACTAAACGATCCACTAAATAATACAATCTACTAAACGATAAATCGTTTGTAACCTGGCATTCGATAATTTTTTGTTTAGGTATTTTGCCAATTATTGGCGCCAACCATGCGCCAACTCAGTTAACACAAGATTTGTTTGATGTGTGTTTATTTAGGTAATATCATAAAAATTAAAAAAACGGAACAAAATTTTAAAACTGTAATTTTTATTTTGTAAAATCCAAGATTCTGATTTAAAATGAAAGCTTTTAAAAAACGATGGCGACTAACTTTTTAAGCTCTAGGAAGGAAAGGACTGAATTAAAAAGCCGAGATACAATAACCATTTAGCTGAAATTGGGCGTTCATTTGCTACTTAGCTAATTAAAGTAACAACCTACTAAGCTCCGAACAGAACCTGGCTTAATAAGTTTCAAGTAATGAAATTGTCTGGAAGCGGTAATAGAGAGTCAACATTTTGTTGTGTGACGGGCTTAATTACAACAGTCATTATACATTATTGCCAGTTTGCAATGTCTGCTTGCCTTTAGTTGTTGAAATTGTTACCACAAATACTAAATTACGAAACATGGAGGAATGTACTGAGCATAGATTATTTAATTAAATGAAATAGCATAGGTACTTGAATCTCAGTAAGAAATTACTCATTCAACATGACATGGAGGGGTGTTATTTTTAACCCGGCACCTTGCGAAAAACTATATAGATTTTCTATACATAGAAAACACCAAAATAGTTCTTCAGTCATATCAATGTCCTTAGTCCTAAGTACTTAATCCTAAGCTATGTCGCTGACCCTCATTTCTCTAACTACATGTATATGTCTCTACTTATTTCTGATTAGATTCTGAAGCCTGAGTATAGTTCTTTTGAAACGTTGAATGGCTCCGGGCTATTGATGAAGTGAAGCTCCATGTTTCTTTTCCTAATATTATATGAGAAAGTAATTTATTTCACCAATTATTCTTTGTAATATTAGTAGGTAGGTACTACTTATTTTGAATTATCATCATTTCAGCTATAACATATCTACAGCAGCCAAAAGTCACAAAATTAAGATTCTATATTTAACTAACCTAACTAACCTTAATCTAACCTTAGTAATTTATAATTTATACATGATAATAATAATAGCCATAATAGTATTTAGTGGTAATAATCATTACATGTCAAACATTTTAAAATACAATGAATATTTTTACATTATACTAATTTAGAAACATAATATGCTGTACTTCACGGCACCGCATAATGTCCAAGACAATTTGAAAAATAATACACAAAGTCCAATGACACACAGTATTATATATATAATCCAGATTACTTTGTTACGAGTACCATTCTCTACAGTTGACACCAATTCTAGACCCTAACTAACAATTACATAGGTACTAGAACTAATGTATTCTATGTTCACATCTCAATTTACATAGTCTAGTTAGCAGTAGTTACGTATTCCAACTAACTCGGGTATTTTACCAACTCTTCCCAAAGTCCCTAGAACTTGGGAAGTTCTGGCAACACTTTACGTTGTTCGGCAGTTTGGGAATCATTTGTCATTGCGGAGTTTTAGTACAAACTGTTTCAAATTAACGCTTAAATTGACTTTTGTGAAGGCTGTAAATAAACGCTGGCTCTTGAGAGGGTTAATGGAGTTTCATTTCAAAATGAAACAAGTAAAACTATGTTACACGATAAAGTAGAATTTTGAAAATAGTTAAGTACCTAATATATCTTAGGAATTCCGTATATGTATTTTATATTATATTTCACACATAGTTACGTACACAATTAAATTATCTTTACCTGTAAAATACTCTTTGTATAATGTAAGTAAATTAAAATGAACGAATGAACGCATCCCATAAGATATTCTTACTTAAAACGGCAACCTATTTTCAGGTTTCTATCACAAAAATGACCGAATTAAGCAGCATTAAAGCTGAACCAAGATTAAACAGCTTAGAGAAAAACCTATTTTCTTTCCGATACAATCTCCACACCGCTCAGCTGTCCATTTGCATGCAAATTCGACCTTATCCAATTTAGAATAAAGTCGGAATTCGAATTGGGTTTTCGCTGTTTTGTTAATTGGCGTGTTGGTAACAGCTATTTGACGCGAAATATTGGAGCCGTTGGATTCTATTACGGCTGTTTTGGTGTTTTATTTAAGGCTAGCCCACGTTTTATTGCCTTTCTCGGTACCGCGGTACAGGTATTTTCCGCGGTATACAATTCTGACAACCTTCCTCAGTAAATGGGCGATCTAACATCGTCGCGTCGCGTCGCGTTTTAATAATGTGTTTCCGCCTTTATGATTACGTCAAAAAATTTTGCCATGTGAAACGTAAAGTTAATGTTTAATGTTATAACAAGTTATATTTATTTATTTGATGATGATGATTCCTCGTTAAGATCTTATAACAATAACTCGTGCAAAGCCGTGGACAAAAAAAAACCTCTTAGAATCAATTTTACCAATACAATCATTGCGAGGTCTTACGCAATACGAGTAGGTATCCTTGAACGAAATATCTAACGATAACAATTGGTACTTATCCCGTTACAACAATATTGGAGCTTTATTGATAATCGATTTTTATGAGAACCGCTGAAATCTATTTATAAAGTTATGCTTTCGGCGCGGTATCGTTTTCAGAGATTTAATATCTAAACACTAATATTCGAAGTTTTCACATAATTGTATTACTTTCAACCCGGTTTTGCCCGCTTTTTAATATTTTATATTCAAATGTCTGGGCCTATTTTCCGCTCATGGATTCACCGTTCTCATGTTATAAATAGTGACTAACAGGACTTACTTTTTTATATATTGGAACCGAGGTCAGCTACTAACAATATAAGTAAGATTAATCTAGTACTCGGTCTAAAAGTTATTATAATTGACTTAACCTAAACCAAAATATATTGGTTTTTATAAGGCGTATTATTACGCATTACGTTTGTGTAGTTTTTAAGTTTTTTTGTAAATATTTCATAATGGTGTGTGTAATAAAGAATTATCTTATCTTATTATTTACGTTGTATAGTTTGAAAGCATTTTATTAGATAATATTATAACCGATGCCATTATATCTCTGTATGGTGCAATAAAGTTGGACAAAAGCGCTTGCTCATTGTTCTAAAGCCGTAAACAATAATGAAACGCGCTAACTCGCACTTAGCTATTCATAATAACAATTAATGCGGATGTAATAAGTCTACTTACGTTACGCTCTACGTAAACCAGTAGGTAAAGTTTTCAGAGATTAAATAGATGTGAAACTTAGTTTTTGATAACATTATTGACTGCAAATGCGACCTTCGAACGAAAAACTATACCCAAAGACTCAAATGTCGACTTTAAATATTTATACCAACGTTCAATTTTTAGTATTTTAATTTAGATTTAAGTCAAAAGTAAATCTATAAAACATGTCTAATTTTGTATTTAAAATGTATTTTGTGTAGTATAATGCATACTATTGTATCACTTATTCTGTAAGGTATTTTGTGTAATATTTTTTACAAGCGTACAATATTATCTTAAGGTACTCGTACGTTGCTACGTTAATAATCCCTTTGTTTTAATTGTTCTCGTACAAGAATTTCATTTCTATAAGAGTAATTTCTCACGGAAACGGCTATGCTATGTGTCTACGCCACGTAGCTAAGTGGGTGCTACGCCGTAGTAACGGCTACGTCGTAGCTAAGTGCTACGTATACCTCGTAGCACAAGATGAAATTAACACCTACTAAATTATTTTATTTTGCTTTGAACAATCTTGCTAAGAAATGTAGATCATCGTGTTTTCTAGTCTTATAATCTATTCTTGCTTAAAATAAGTCACTAATCTACTTTACAATCAAGTGAATGCTTTTTTATTACAAATAAATGACATTTAATATATTTATATATTTATTTAGCTGATTTTTATAGAACTTTTTCGTATTCTCAAAACGATTGACAAAAAAATGATGTCAACCTCGCCTTGAAACCAAATGTGAGCATTTTTCTGCAAACAGTACCTAAATCCCTCTAATATCCAGGACCCAAACTATCTAGACTCTAGATATTATATACTTTGTTCCGTTTGAAGAACGTCCTATTCACGTCCTGTATAAAGGACTCAGGATGTCCTGGATCCGATCGAGGTCAGATCCTGTCCTCCATTTCGCTGCCTCCGATAAAGTGCCCGTAAAATACTACATTTATTGTGAAAACGTGTTGCGAGTACAATTGATATGATATCGGTATTCTGTTTTCTTTTATTTTGTGTTGAAGTTTTATTTTCAGTTCGTAAGGTCGGTGACCTCGATCTACCCTAAATATCAAATTACGTTGAGGAAAAAGTTGAACTACAAAAATGAAGCTTAAATCTTTTCACTATCTTACTTACTCGTAAATCCTAATTAAAACCTGATATGTTATCTGAGCTAAGATATTATGTATTCATCATTATCACCATCATAACAACCATACTCATTGGAATAGCCAATGAAAAAAGTCAGAAATGAATTCGCCTGTCTTACAAACACTCTTTCCAATCCTTTCCAATTCTTCATTTAAAACGAAACATTTTAAGATTAAGATAAATTGCACCGTTATAACAATCGTAATATTGGGGTTCTTTCAGTAATAAACAAGACAAACTAATACCCAGTTACATTGTAATTTGAGCAGGGCCCCAATTAAGCGTTACACAGTAGGATGTAACAAACATAGACAAGTGGCGGCATACGAATTCTGCATGGTAAAGTAACTGATACTGTGTCCGTGTAAACTGTAAACTGTGTAATTTGTTTCGACGTTGACGCCAGAAACTAAAACGAGAAATGGGCCAAGAATTAATTAATTGAATTGATAATTCACTACTAGTAACTTGATGCGATCAGTAGTATTAGTTAACATATAAGAACCAAAAAGATGTAAAAAACCGTCAATGAAAATGCTGAAATCATTTTGAAATACTAAAAGCATACTTTGAATCAATGTTGTGTGATGAACTGATTTTTAAATGAAGCAAATAGTATTGATGCGGCTAGGTAAAGCCTTGATTGAACTTTTTACATTAATATTGTTTTTTTTTACAAACAAGCTGAAATGTTATTTAATTTTGTAACTGAGGCAATTTTATAATATTTGAGGTAGAAAAAACCACCTCAAAAATCGTGTATCATGATTCGCGAGTGGCAGTTTCACCACACCAAGAAATAAAATTAAAAGGAAATACGTACATGCCTTTGCAAATTCAAAAGAGAGAAAAGCAGGAAACCTCCAATGACGTGTTTATTTTATTTTCTGCTAGATAAAGGCCGTTTTGAATTTAAAACAAAGCGAAATTACAATGGGCTGGCTGGCTATTTGCATAATCCCGAAACAGCCGTCAACGGAATTGTGGTCAGATGTTTCAGCGGAATTTCTAGTAATTTTAGTTCGGGCAGTTTTGTCAAAAAGCAATTTTAGTGCGAAGTTCAGGTCGGCGGACCGCGAAATGTTACCGCTTGGGCTTCACCGGTCCACCGACTAGTTTGATGACTTGTCATTGTAACTTTGCTAGTTTGTTTATGAGGACGGTTAAATCCTTTCTCCCGATATCGTTTCTGTAAAAAAGTGGCCAAGTGCGAGTCGGACTCGCCCATGTAGGCTTCCGCAGCAATTGTTTATATGAAATAGTTTATGACGTATTATAAAAAAACAACTGGATAGATTTAGTTGAAACCAAGTTTCGTTGTTAGTTTTTATGGTTATGAACAATATATATTTTTTCTAGATTTATCATCCTATTATTTTAGAAATTAGACGGGGGGTGGGACACTCTGTTTTCCACTTTGAAAGAGTCTCACGTCCAAACTATTAAGTTTAGAATTAAATGGTGTTAGAAACATTGTTATGATTAAGACCTATTCATAGATACCCCACACGTATAGGTTCGATTAAAAAAAAAGTTTTTAAGTTTCAGTCCTATGTATGGGGACCCCCAAATGTAATTTTTTTTTCAATTTTTTATGAAATCTTAGTGCGGTTCACGGAATTCATCTACTTACCAAATTTTAGCTTTATAGCTCTTATAGTTTCGGAGAAAAACGGCTGTGACATACGGACGGACAGACGGACGGACGGACGGACGGACGGACGGCTGCGGAACCCTAAAAAGGGTATTCTTAACATCGGTGTAGATTGATAATATTAAATGAGAATTAAGTTAAATGTAAATTGTAACAAATCTTATGACGTGTATAACTGTTGTACTTACCAATACAAACTTATAGATAGTGTAGTTAAGATCCATAGTAATATCGAACACATTAACAGTTTGAACCAAATTATGAAATAATTTTATTTCTTTAACGTTAAGTGAGAATCTAGGGATAATTGGAGAAAATTGGGGGAGGCCTTTGCCCAGTAGTGGGACACATTAGGCTCATAAAAAAAAAAACGTTAAGTGATGTTAGGTTTAAAGACATTTATTTCTCATAAGAACTACGAATGTTCACTTAAAATGACATTAAAAATTAACTTACATACTTACAATATACAGAAGAAGTACCCACGCGGTTACTGCGTATAAAATACAGTAACCGCGTGAGTGAACTATTTAAATTCTGGTCTGAAGCCATTTGAATAAGGACGAACGTCGGCAACTGAGGTGAATGTGTTCGCTTTACATAGCTCAGAAACTTCGATGCTCAAGTTAACTGACAGATCCAGATAGGTAACATGCAGTTATGTTGAATAGGTTTCGGAACTATGACGAAGTAATATGTAACCACCCATTCTTACTTGAATAAACGCGAAAGCTTTGTAAGTATGAATAGATTGATGTTTAGTAACTCTTTACTCTATAGCTCATACAACAGAATAGGAAATAAATGTATTCAGAAGTGACATTTAATTAATCATTTTATAAATCGTTTGCCTGTACACTAGCATAGCACAACAAACCTTGTTTGGTCGGAAAGGGAGCAATGTAAGCTCCCATTGTCGAACGTCAGCACTTGAGTCGCCGACTGTACCTCGTGATTTGTGGCCGCTGCTATGATTTGTGACGACGCTCTCATGCTCTCTAATCTGGGGATCTACTCTGAAAACTCGATACAATATATGTGGCAATTATTTATTGTGATTTTACCGTTTATAAAAGTCTTTCAAGTCTGCTGTGTAGATGTCTGAAATAAATAAGATCCGCAGAATGCTGGAATAAATGATACTATTCCGATGTCATGTAATTCTGACTGTGAATACGTATAGCAAAATTCCAAAGTAAAAAATACAGCAATTATTATTTTCAAAGATTAACCGTACACAAGTTACGTCATATTTTAATTAACGAGTTTTTATCGATTTTTTACTTCCATATCTGATTTATGATATGGTAGTAAAATGGTATAACGGTGATTGTCCTGCAACAATCATTATAACTTTGATTTCCACAGCGATATTATCGCTACATTGTCTCGATACTCGTTTACAGAGTAGTGCCGCAGCAAATAGCCGTTCAAGTCTCTAGCGGAAATTGGACGACACTTGTGCGCGGTGACTCGTTACGACGTCCTCGTGCCTTGATGTATTATACATACATAGAGAGAGATATATATTACACAGATTCAAGACTGCAAGTTGACAATGCACTTTCACCAGATTATTTTCTTTTCCGCCGGTTTTCACTTACTGTTATAAGAATAGAGATACTCAAACCATTTTCTAGTAAATTAGTACCTACACATTGTTAAAACATTACTGGTAAATCCAAAATTTTACAAATTGGCGGCAGAAACACGAGTAAAGTTGTCGTGAGTCCCTAGTGAGTAATATGCTGGATACAGTTAAAACCACATTAATTTTAATCAAACTGTATATCAAATTAACTGATACTTGTATTGTACATTAATCTAGGCTGATGTAAGCAATATTCGATATTAACGAGCAAATTATTTAATTACCAAACAATGAGTTTGATTTATTTGAGCAGCACTGGGCGATGATAATTTTATTTATTTGTCATTGTTTTTTAGTCAATAATAATTAAATTACTATATTTGGTACATGCACTTATTAAATTACAAAATATATTCAGAGGTAGAGTTATTTACATAAAAAAATATCCACTATAATAAAACTGCAAATATTCAGAGATAGTATTCACATAAAAGTTTTTATATCCTAATGCATAACCAAAAGAATAAGTGTCCAGAATGTTGGCGTCATAGTCATGATAACCTTTTTACGTTCGACCGCTGCGCACTGGTCTCCCCAATAGAACCTCAGACACAATGCAGGTTTTGTATTTGGTATTATCATGTTGTATCGAGTCCCCAAGACCTAAATTGTGTCTTATTGGCGAGACCGACCTTTTAGGGACTTTTTAACGTCAAGAAAATAATAGGCTACCAATCAAACCTCTGTAACCGAACCGCCGACAGCGTTGCTTGCGTTTTACTAAGATCTACATACCTGTAGTTAATACAATATAGCCTTCCTCGATAATTGTACTATCCATCACCAAAATAATTTTTCATATCGGACCAGTGGTTCCTGAGATTAACGTGTTCAAACAAACAAACAAACTCTTCAGCTTTATAATATTATATATAGTTTAGAGTTCGGTGTGAGAAGAATTAATGATTTAACTCTTGTGCCCTGGATTATCTTTCTCTACAAAAACACAATACCTTTACATCTTTGACCTTTTACATCGAAATATGTTCTATTTATCTGTATTGTTGGTGACTTTACTAATATTTATAGTGATACCTATTTTGGGGCACGTTACATCGGCTGAACAAGTAATATGTCATTGTCTTTCTAGGACACAGCATGGGCGGGCTTTTTATGTGGGCAGGTTCAACCACACAAACAGCTTTCTAATGTACCAAATCTTTTGTATTAACTGTGCGGCTCTTGTTGTACGGATTTGTATTTATAATATTAATCTGCTTAGGCGTAGGATCTTATTGGTATAGTTTATTACTTTTTTTTGGAAGTGTAATATGTTTTCCCTTATTTTTCTCTATCTATAATCAATAATCTCACTTTACTAAGTTCTTTCTAAACCGTAAAACCAAAAAACACTACTTAAAATATTAAAAACATAGTTTTAAATATCTAGGTACATAATAAATCGTAACTATCGTGAACGTGACTAGTAAATTTCATATTTTTTTGTCACAACGTATAGGTATGTAGTATTCATACGCAAACGCTGAACTTGGGAAACACACAAGATCTTCAATCAATTTAAAATCAAACAATTATATTTTTATGATTTAGCGATTTATAGTAGATATTATTAGTAGATATTTTAGTTCAGTGCGTTGTCACACAAGAAATACGGCTGCAGTAAGTCCGCCCGTCGCGTTTTATTGAGGCGAACATAAAAGAAGCGAGATTGTAGTTTTTGTTCCTGCCTTTACTGGTCGCCATCTTGTGACCGGCAGGTACACGGCAAATATTTGATTTAAGTGTTTGTCGATTCGTTTATGGGAGGGAATTCGGAAAATTGTATGTAGTGTAGTGATCCGTGTGTTCACCATGTGTGTGTCTGCGATTTGAAAGTCTATGGCATTTTATACAATCAAAACTTAGTCTAAGACCCCTCGCAAACTGCAGACTTTCGATCGGCCGATATTTTGGTCGGGTTGGGCTGTTAGCGCGCACACTACTCCAACTAAACAGTTGGGTTGGTGGTGAGTGCGCAAACTAGGCAACAGTCGGCCGACGATATTCAGTAGGGCGTGCAAAACCGGTTTCCGGTTTTCAGAAAAACCGGAAAACCGGACGAAAATTTACCATTTTTCAAAACCGGTTTTGGGAGACAAAACCGAAGTTGATTTCGGTTTTCCCGTCAATGAATTAAATTTGGATTTAAATCCAATTTTTCGAACTTAAGAAATATTATGTAACGAATTATACATGGAGATAATCACAAAAGTTCGAAATTGGTAAAATCTTCAAGGAAATCTCCCCTAAAAGCTGATGAATTTTATGTTTTTTCTGTGTTCCTTTAAAGACATACTTCCGCAGGACTATGTTGTGGCTATTATGTCTTTAAAGGAACAAGGAAAAGACATAAAATTGCAATTAGAATGACGCACACGATGATCAAAAATATTATTTTTGATTTGATCGAGTAATTTAAAGTTTATATTATAAGTTCATGTTAACTAAACAATTAATTTGATCTACTTAATAGGCATAGGTTGATTAAAACAGATAATAAATAGGTTTTTACCTATAAAATTGCTGTTTTGCAGTACTGGTTTTTTAAATCATAATAATTATTTTTTGGCTTATAATTCTATAAATAATGGCATTCTTTTTCCAAAAGCAGTCATTTGCTTTTTGATTAATGGTAAATTTTCATCGAATTTCAATCTTTTTCGTCATCATGGATACGTAAAAAATTCGAGTAATTACGGAATTTGAGTACTGTCGTGACTGCAACGTGGCACAAGCGGCACATAACATCAACAACGTTTACGCAGTTAACATTACAAACCAACAAACCACCTCCCATTGGTTTGCTTGCTTCCGTTCTGAAAATTTCCACCTCAAAAATGGTCTCCTCGCGGTCGTCCGAAGACCTTTGTTTGCGATGATAAATTCAAGACGATTATGGAAGCTGATCACAATCTACGGCTGAATTAGCTGCAACTCTTGACGTTAGCCTCGAAACAATAGTGGTTAATTTGCGTCAAATCAGCAAGGTAAGAGAGGTTGACAAATATGTGCCCAACAAATTGAATAATTGCCAGCGTGAAATAGGCGTCGACACGTGCCTTGCACTGCTCAACAGACACACAAATGAAGGAAATTTGAATACCAAGTTGGCTGGATCCTGGTTCAACACCTAAACAATGCCCTAAACGTAACCATATACCCCTATAAAAATCACTGATTATTACTGTTTGGCCGCTACTACCTACTACTACTACTAACTAGTAGCGCCGGTGTGATTCATCACAGCTTCTTATCAAACGAGTTGAGTATTACTGCAATTATGTGTACTGAGAATTCTTCTTCTTCCTCGGTTCCTCACTGCTGAGGATCGTGACCACGTACAATCAGCCCCCACTGTGTACGGTCATATGCAGAGTGTAGAGCGCGGTGCAAGCTGCCTTCACCGGCCTGTTTGATGGTATCAGACCATCTCGTAGGAGCCCTGCCCTGTGCATGTTTTCCTTCCATCTTTCCCATGATGATCTGCTTCTCCAGACAATGCCCAGAACCGCATAATGTGCCCGAAGAAGCTAAGAGCTCTTTTTCAGCATGTTGTAGAGCCGTGTGGTGGTTATGAGCTCTTCTAGGATCGAATCATTGGTTCTCATGGCCGGCCATGGTATACGCAGCAGTTTACACCAGCACCACATTTCAAAGGCTATCTTGCTGCTGTCACGGGATCTAACTGTCCATGTTTCAGCTTCGTATATATACATGGAATGAACCAGTGCACGCACAAGGTGTACCTTCATTTTCCGCCGAACGCCTCTAGTGTGAATAACTGTACTGTACTGTGAATAACTGAACACAATGACGGGGAAACTGGCACATCACCAACCAGCATTAGCCAATTGCTCGTCTCTGCGGCTTCTAAACGTCAACGCACGACCTCATACTGCACAGCAGACGGTCTCCAAGTTGCAAGAACTGGGGGTAACCTTCCGTCTTTCGTCTTACTCACCAGACCATGCGGCTACCAGGTTACTACTTTTTCCAGAATTTGGATAACATCTTGGGACCTCAAAACCGAAATTAAAAACCGGTTTTGACAACCTTCCGGTTTTGCACGCCCTAATATTCAGTTTTTAAGCTACCTGTTGAAGAGAGCTGTCTCATAATGGAAGTTTCTCGTAGTAAAATATTGTCCAGAAATATTATAATTGCTCTCATACAACGGAGGAGAAAAATCAAGAAGAGAGTCTGAGAGTATTGTGTGCATCCCATCTACAGTACTAGATTATTAAATGGAAAATTTTACACGATGCATTCAAAATTACTAGATTACCCGAAAATTAAAATAAGATTACGTTTCTACAACGAGCGATTGAGTAGAATTGGACATAATGAAAGAATGCACGACCTTCCGGCTCCAAAACTCGGAGCGAAGTGAACCATCGGCCGACTAAACAATCGGTCAGTGTGCGCGCTTGCAAGGAGCTCCATACTAATATAGCAGTCGGCCGATAGTTTGATCATCTTTCAGTTTGAACGCAGTTGAGAAGCCTATCAAACTTATTTATCGGCCGATACCAAATCGTTGTAGTATGCGGACTTGCATACATCTTCATACTGATTATAAGCCCGACCAAACTATCGGCCGATCGAAAGTCTGCAGTTTGCGAGGGGTCTAAAGGGTCGTCCTAATTGGCAGCAATTGTACGTTGTAGTAGTTTAGTAGTTTCCAAGGTAATCTTTGTGATTTAACGGATAAAATCTGAATCAATCAATACCAGGGATTTATATGTTTGTAAAGCCGTGTTTCCTAATGGATTTGATAAATGGATCTGCTCCCAGCACTATCGAAATTTAATTCCAAATGTCGTGAGTTTAAACCCCGCCACGCACCTATGGATTCTTCTTCTAAAACATGCTTTGATGGTCAATGCAAATATCGTGAGGAAACCGCCACAAATATTAAATTAAAGCCAATAAAATTTCTGCGTTCATACTTTTCGGTTTTTATTCTTTATCCATAAAAGTTAAATCCTAAATAAATAAATCTAAAAAATGTGGCTAAATCCTCTTTCACCCACCGTCGCCATTTCTGGTTCCATAAATCGAACTATCTTTGCATTATCTTCCTTAATTTATTAGTTTTCGAGTCGTGTGTGGTAAATTTTATAATGTTTATGTATTTTAGGTAAAGCACATTATGTATGCATACCATTATCAAGAGTTTTACTTAAAATGAAGGATACAATAGGGTATAACATTCAGTAGGTATTGTTAATATTTTAACAAACTAAAAATAGCTAAACGAATGTCTTCTTTGTCCGTGTTGAATATTTTTTCCAAACATTTTATTTTCCCTTGGTAAATAATGGGACTATACTAAACAAACTCTTCAGCTTCGTTATATTAAGTATAGTAGTAGATCAGCTTTCTCATTTATCTGGCTCATGTATAATCTTTGGACTTCCTCCCCTCGCCTCCAATATCCTGTTTACCAAAAAAATGGAGCATAAAAAATCATCGCAACGAAATAAATCTCGTTCACAACATTATAATAGATATGTCGATTAATCTCATACAGCAAGAAAACTCATGTCTTCTTCCAAATCTGAATAAATATGCCATTTAAAAACGGCCTCTATCACAACGGCATACGGATTACATTACACCATAGATTTAGTACTATAGATTTCTTAACGATTGTGAGCTTTACATCAGCGGAATAAAGTCCATTTTGGAATGCATCCAACTCCATCAACTGAGCTTAGTATGATCGATTTTGGTAGTCAATTTTGAGCTTTATGCGATGGTGATAGGGGTGATAGGATGTGATGTGTTAGGCGGGATTTACACGAGGTGATTTCGGCGCGTGAAAATCCTGTTATCGATGTCACGCTGGCGGTAATGAGACTAACTAATCCATGTGGTTTGGGAAATAATATACCGTGTATCAAATTAAAACGTAGATTTCATAATTCTTGGATCTTATATTTGAAAGTAAACATTTCCTAAAAATAAATTTTGTTACGATTATTAAAGATACATCATGTTTCTAACCTTTAAAATAAAATTCCTTTTGTTTGTACCATGTGAGTAGCATAATGATTGTACGCCTTTTAAACCATAAATAGTATAAGAAATAAACGCTTGTTATAACATGTCCTACGGCTGAAATAATGATGATGAAACTACTCGCTGCATATCTGATAAACTATCGTCTACTAAGCTACTGGTATTCTTCAGAGGATTTGAGTTGCTTTGTGTATATCCGGCTTTAGGCGGAGAGCCATTGCACAGGCATTATTCACGAGCGTACAGAACAGGCGCTCACTATTGATTTAATATTAACTTTCCAAACCGTTTCCGAACTAATGTATGTTTCAGAATATTCTTGGAAGCATAGGGGTATTGTTTTTATTCTATATTATTTTATGATGGGTGATCCGTATTCGTTTTTGGTGGTAAAACAACTTGACAGGAAAAAATATCCAACTGAAACTTGTGTTATCGGTTTATCGAAATTTCAGACTTTTAAAGGTCATCTAGCAACCAGATAAACGTGTAAAATTTTTACCAATAAATTTAATAGTTGATTATTATTTATTTGATACTTTTTTTAATATGAAGGTGTATTCGATGCTCTAACTACTCTAACCTGTAAAATTATACAATGCGTTCTATAAAATAAAACGAGATTTCGACTTCGAAGGCTGGCTAACCAATAATATAGTGACTCATGTTTTCCTTAGTGCATTTACGTAAAATTATATATCACAGTTGGGGTGCAGTGCACCCTAACTCTATCTATCCTATAACTTTATCACCTTGCAGCGAATCACCAAAAATAAAAGAGGTTGTCGGGGTGAACGGTCGCGTTATTGGAAACGGCGGCTCATTCGCAAATACGCACCGCTATCTCACAACCGCCAAGACTTGCCAATTTCAATATATTCACGACTGAAAGCCTTATAGGCATAGTACCTCGCGGGGGTTTTGACCGCGATGGAATACCGTTTTTCGCGGAAAGAAGTGTTTCCTGCCGTAAAAAGTGAAACAAAAAGTGTGTATTTCACGTAATAGCATAAGTACTTACCCCTATTTACGTTCCTGCTGGGACACAGGCACTTCGCTCTTGACGAGAGAAATGAAGCGTTAATTCACCACATAGTTATGACATAATTTTTTTTCTTTAACCACATTATAAAAAAAATAACTTTTTGCCAATAGAATTTCTGAGAGGTGGGCGAACTTATTTGAAAATCGGTCCGAGGAATTTATTTGCAGAATAAGCAAATTCTTATGTCTTTTGAAGTTATTTGTTTCAAGAATTCTCTGATTGGGAGTGGCGTGTCCGCGTTCTCAGAACGTTTGTCGTCAAGACCTCTTCGAGCCTTACTTGAACGTGGTTAAGGAGTGCAAAACAAAATATCTTTGTTACTTTAACAACCAGAACGCAATATTTTGATTCATTACGCCTGGGAACAAAAAAAATTACGTTATGTAAATATTTGTTCCGGGTGCTCTAGGTGTTTTCTATGTTTACAAAAACCTATCTACATACATATGTATGTTTACTGTATAGTCTTTTAAGTAAGTATATCAGAAATCTAGAACGAGCTTTGAGCATACCTCGGGGCTAGTGTGCTGTGTGAATTGTTTAGTCTTGTGTATTTTATTACAACTAGCAGCTATTTTTCACAAAATGACTAGCATCAAAATACCGTTTATTACGTCCGCCTACTGAGCACGGCTCTCCTTAATAGAACCATTGTTAATATAACTTTAAAAACTGTCGTGGTATGATAAATACATGGTTTAAACAGAAATTAACGTTGAAAGTATAATAGATACGGAATGCTATATACCAAGTAATTACCGTATAACTTTATGATTCATTAACACGTTGACAGCCCACAGGGAAGATATTACCATGACTGATTGCGAGCTCACTCTAGAGACACGGTTCCATCAATCTTATGTTGGCTGTAGGTGTAGAGCTTATAGCAAACAAATAATTAGCTACATATGGCCTTTATATTACCTGATGCTATTTCCTATTGTCTTATATAACAAAATCATTAACAAAAATATTTATTACGCGTTACGTTACTCGTAATATACCGACTTTGCACCATGAAAAACAAATATTCCGCATTATAAGCTTATCAGACAAGAAAATAAAATGTAATAAAATAAATGTTTACATAAGGAACTATCGCGTAACTTTTACGGCTTAGAGACATAATGTGGCAGCTTCGGAGAGGGTAGTTTTACTATACCTACGTACCTAGTTATAGGTAAGATTATATAAATATAACTCAGTAAAATGCAAATAAACCACAGAGAAAACGTGAGATGACCGTTATATTTTATTTAAAGTATTGTTTTTATTGAAGAATAATTCAGGTCAAAATGAAAAGTGTATAAGAAAAACAGAAAGAAAATAGTTTTTTTGTTTTGTTAAACAAAAGCATAAATGTATCAAAAGGCTATTACTTATGTTGCACCCTGTGAGAAGCAATGCTAGTTTTTTAGCAAAACCTTGTAATGGCCATGAACTTAAAACTAATTTAAAATAATAGTACAGTCTTTCACGTTGAAACGGGGTACAAATTAGTTAGTTGCTGACTGTACCAATTAACTCTACAAGTTTATTTCAAGTCAATTCTATTCATTATGTATAGTTAAGTTCATTTGAAACATAGTAAACAGCGTAGTTGAAACAGCGTAACGTATTTGAAACACCAATGCCGTTGAAACAGCGTAAGTTGAATCTGGCAACCTCGGCGGGTCCTTGACCTCCCATTACGTATTCAATCGAAGCTTACTGTAAGGTTGCTGTTACACTTGCTAGATGCTAGTGACGTAGTTTATCGATGAATTTCTAGTATCGATATAAATTTAGAACGATTTTTGCAGGAATTTCTCTTTGATGTTCCGCTACACGTGTGATGAATAAATTGAATTGATTTTTTTAGGTGTACCTTTTTTCTGTATTGTCTGGACCCAATTACTTCTTAACTTATTTATCTTGTTATATTAATTGATTTAATATGCTTTTACAAACGTTTTGAGAATTATTCTCGTTAACAATGACAAAACAGCGTAGGTTGGCGTCAGGTTTTTGTGCCTTTTGAGAGGAAGAGTTTTAAAAACAAAAGAGTTCGATAATAAGCACTGAATTATAGAAGCTGTTTTAGAGCATATTACTTTCAACCTTGTTATAAATAACAAATTAAACTCGAGACCGCTTTGGGTGCCCATTAAATTCGTGCTTCGCGTCCAAGAGCCGGGACTTGAGTTCGAAATTCGAATATCTGGAATAGTTCAATGCCAGTTTCAATAATCGATATTCCCCGCAGTGCAAACTTAGTTCATTATAATATCGATACTTTGAAAGTGGAAGACTGCACGGCACTAAATGGTTTTACTCTGTTGAAAGTTGTAAGGTGAAAAATCGTATTATTCACTTGACATTATGTTTTCATTGAAGTAACCTTGCTATGTATTAACTCACGGATTAAGGCAATATTACGCCATTCGAAAGAGAGTTGGCATAATGAATTGGTGTAAATGTTGTGGTAGGTTTGTAAAATTCTTATAGGATAAAAAGTTTACTTTCCCACTGCTGAGACACACGAAGTTTTCTCTTGACGAGAAAAATATGCCTTAATTTAACCCTCTGGCGCTGGCTTAGTCTGGGTTGCTTGGATTTATCTGCAAAATGGAAAGTTTGGATCTTTGTGCGTATGTTTGTAATGAAAAAACTCATAAACTACTGTGCCGATTTCAAAAATTCTTCCACCATTGTTAATCTATATTCACCCCAAGTAAAGACGGAACCAAAACTAGACTTACCGGGCTGGCTTGTTTGAAACATAATTTTCTAACATAACTGTGCAATTCGTGGACTCCATAATCGGTTTAGTGAATCCTTCGGGAGCTGTCAAGGTATCTAATTTAATTAAGAGGCTGAACTAATCAGGCCTCTGAGGTTTAGCGGGCGATAAAATTCCACTCAAGACGCAAGACAGTTACATTGCTGAGATTATTTTGGAATTTTCGGGATTATTCGGGAATTTGACGACCTTAGTGCTTTAATATAGGCCTTATTAATAGCGAGTGAGCTTTGAAGGCTGCAGTCGAGGTTTCTTTCATGTCTCATATTACAAGTAGGTACCTACGTTCTACTGGCATGGCACAAAGAGCCGTGTTGGCTAAGTGGGAACACACTCAACTTTCATTCCAAAAATCGTGAAAGTCGCTTCAAAACTCGAGCAACTCTGGATTTTTTTTGAAAAATCAATGTGCGCTTTTAAAACACGTTCTCTAACGGTGAAGACAAACATCTTGAGGAAACCGGCAAATTTAAGAAATTAAAAGTTTGAAAGACATGTGATATTTAACAACCCGCAATTGGCCAGCGTGGTGAAATAAGGCCTTATCTCTCTCATCAAGAGACAAGTCCCTGTGTCCCAGCAGTGGGAATGTAATTACATTCCCACTGCTGGGATATAATGGGACACAGGGGTTGATTATGATTATGTATGGGCACGGGGCTTCATATAGAAGTGCTTTAAGTATTTGTTTTTAAGTGTAATAATAGTTATTGATTAACGATAAAGATCCAAGGTCTAGAAAAGAGGTCGCCAGTTTATGGGATATTTTTTGCCAAAGCTCTTCCTAAAATAAAAGTTAACCTTGCTAATAAAACCTTTGATCAGAACTTGTCGCTGAAAGCATTGCTGTGTTACTTTTACGTGTTTTACATAACCTCCTAGCCCTTATAGTGCTACACGTATTAACGGTACCCGATGTGAATATTCTAGTTTTGTAGGTTTTTTTAATAATTGTAAATACTGTTTACAATTATTAAAAAATTGTTAAAATTTTATTTATTTTCGTGCTGTGTTTAACGATGAAAACATTGACACACAAATACATATAAAATACACTATAGATAAGGGACATGTTGTTTCTGCATCCAACGGGTCTAGATTTTATTGTTCTCGTCCAATTACTGAAACATTACAAAACTAATACTTAAAAGCTTCTGTGTAAGTAACAGATATCTCTGAAGATTTCATTTTACGTGTTTATAAACATTTTATTTAATTGAAATTTAGGTTTTGATATAAAATATATAAAAATTGATTATTTAGATTTTGCGTTTAATGTTAATGTTTTAAACATACATACATAGTATAATTAATATTTTGAATATTAAACTTCTATGGATGGATGGATGTTTGTTGCTCTTTATCGCAAAATCTACTGGATAGATAAACTTTTTCTTAATTTTTCTTTATTTTAGGTTTAAAGACATGTTCACTTACTTTTTAGAAAAACACATAAGTTATTACTTTACTCGAAAATTCTTTACAACGCGTAATTCTAAATACCTACTAATTCATTAACCGCGGGTGACAAGCTCTGTCATAGTTTGACACTAGGAACCTCGGAGTTACCTAGCCCTGTAAGCAATTGATTGTGGGCCTATAAAGTAGTGATGGCCTACAGACCTAGAGCCGACTCTAGCCTTTGTCGATAATAATACATCACGCGACCACGGTCACGCGACAACAAACGGTGATTTTTATAAGTGTAGTCGACGGCTTACGGAAAATAGCCGCACCAGAGATTTTGTGATTTATAGATACATACTATGTATGGTTTATATAATAGTATAGATATACAATTAAATTCAACCAACAAATCAAATCATATGTTGGTTTGTATTTAAAAATAAGTAAATACCTTATTTTTCTTAAAAATCTGTTCTGTTTTTATAATAATAAAAAGTGGGCAAGTGCGTGTCGGACTCGCCCATGTAGGCTTCCGCAGCAATTATGAAATAGTTTATGACGTATTATAAAAAAACTACTTGATAGATTTCGTTCAAACCAATTTTCGTTGTTAGTTTTTATGGTAATGTACAATATATATATTTTTTAGATTTGTCATCTTCTTATTTTAGAAGTTAGAAGGGGGGGGGGGGGACACTCTGTTTTCCACTTTGGAAGAGTATCTCGTGCAAACTATTTAGTTTAGAAATAAATGATGTTAAAAACCTTTGTTTGATTTTAGAAGACCTATTCATAGATACCCCACACGTATGGGTTCGATGAAATTTAATTTTTAAAGTTTCGGTTCTAAGTATGGGAGACCCCCAAATTAAATTGATTTTTTTTCAATTTTTTTATGAAATCTTAATGCGGTTCACAGAATACATCTTCTTACCAAATTTCAACGATATAGCTTTTATAGTTTCGGAGAAAAACGGCTGTGACATACGGACGGACGGACGGACATGACGAATCTATAAGGGTTCCGTTTTTGCCATTTGGCTACGGAACCCTAAAAATATAAATAATAATAATAATGTTAAAATTATCTTGATCCTTTTGTATATAAGATGACCAGTGTAATGGGAAAATGCATATTCAATTATTACGACTAGAATTCCTTAAATTTTTATTACTCTTTGTTCTTGTTTTGATGACCGTTTCCTTTATGCTCCTCAAGTTTCCCCAACTCACACTTGACAGATCTTTTTTTATAAAAGTGTGAAGTAAATCCGGCCACATCCAAGTTTGGAATCCCATTCATTAACGTTTTAAACCTCGCTAGCGAACTATTCCTGAACATTTCCTTAGCAATGCCGAGAATGCGGAATTCTTTCTAATACCGTGTTAAACTTTGTTAGTTGCGTGGTTTCAGCTATTTTAGATTATTTTCGTGAACTAAAATGGGAAATATTTCTTGCATAGCTTTATTTAATTTCGGGTCTATGAAAGCGAGTTCTTTTATATTTCATCACGTGTAAATGACGCCATAATGATCTTGAATTTGATGACGCTTTAGTTAAGAAGCTACTGACGCAATATGCAGTCTGATTTATATTATATTACCTTTAATTTAACATTTAAGTGTTTATATCTAACCTGTAGTAATAAACGAACAGTGCCTTACTACAGTTTAGGATTTCACCAGACACCCTTATTAAAATCCTGACCAGGAAATGATTTATTAAAACGTTTGCTTGTATTTTGCATTCCAAATTTATTAATTTATGATGAAAGCTGATAAATAACTAATATGAAAATCTAAAATAACCTCATCTCTCTCGCCATGAGGAAGTCCCAGTAAATCAGCCCAGCCGTTCTTGAGTTTAAAAATTACAACGAAAAGTGGCATAGATTTATATTATGGGCTGTGGATTTTGTTCAACAATTAAAGAAAAATAAAACCATAGATAGAGTCTATAAAAGTTATGCAAATCTAATCGTGCTTAGTTCGGATAATGTTTCTTGAGTATGAAAATTAAACTCTATTTTCGTACTCGCACGTAATACCAAACTTTTCCCAGATTCTAAAACAATTAATTAAGAAAATCACCTCCCTAATGTGTTATTAACTTAAGAACTTAGCGCAAGTAGACCAAAGTAATTTTCACGCGAGAAACTTAGCACATTCATCATAGCTTTCAAACCGATAACGCATTTAAAACTCTAATGCATTGAAATACGGTATATAGATTAAATCGAAGACTACAATCTATTTTGGACATTGTAATCGGGAGAATAAGGCTGTATTTTCCATGGGAAAGGGTTTGATTTTATCGGGTATTGGACCATAAATCATTGTGGGTTTTTTAGGGTCACGCCTAATTAGGTGATTCTGATCACACTTTCCTTAATCAAGTTACATTATGAAATCCCTTAGTTGGATGTTTGGGGAAGTTTTTGCTTGCTTTGAAGTTTTTCGGGAAATTGGAGGCTTTATGCAAATTGTTATGGGCTGTAGAATGTCCCTCCTGTTTCAGTTAGAGGAGGCTCAATAAGGATACGTAACATGTCCAATAATATTTTGTATTTTTTTTTAACCCATCACAGGTCTTGGGAATTTTGGGCCACCGCACCTACAATGTTTCATGATTGTTAGATCTGGTACAAAAATCCCGCAGTCGGATCGAATGCGTTGTAATATTTTTAGGCCGGCACAAAATAAACATATACAAGATGTCACAATAACCCGCAAATTTATCTTAATAATAGAATTTGATAATGAAATCGCATTTACGATAAGACAAGTAACATTTCCAGTTCGCCTCGAGAATTCCAATTGTGTTTCGCCGCGTCGCGTTCTTTATGGCGACAGGACGCTCGCGACCACAACGCTATTCGCGTTCTAAAGCGTTCATTTGACATCTGAAAGCGTTAGCGTTGCGTATTTGTGCCGGATATAGGTGGAAAGAGAGCGAGGTACAGGTGTTAAGGATGACGGTACTTTATGCCCTGTCATATATCAGCGCTGCACGCGAAACCGATGCTGTATACATATGTATGTAGGTTCGGTGGAAATTTGACGAGGTTAGAATACATGACTTTTGAAATATTGTTCGACTTCTAAACTTATAAATGTTGGATTACTTGTTTCAAACAATGTGATCTGCTAACACTATTCATTTGAAAATTGTGTTCGCAGAATGGGGACAGTTGTTTGGTGAACAGCGAAAATTTAAAAACAAAATTAAATATATATTTCCATAGAAAGATAATTTATGGACACGTCAAAATGTTTATTAATTTACATAGGTAAAATTGTATACATTTTGACAGTAGGATGGTGATAAAACCACAGACAGACTAGTTGAAACTACTATATAAAATCCTGGTTTGACTATAGAAACTTAAATATTTTAGATTACAGACAAATGAAAATAATAAATACTTATAGATCTGCAATAAACATCTTAAACATTCCTTTCCATTTAACCCTGCCACAGCCAGCGATGTGGGTCATGCCTAAGATGTCCAACTTGTGAAAGAGGCCACCGCAGACCCATTTCTGTCCAAAAATGGGCCAGATTGCTCACTGGGCACAGTGCAGACCATTTTATAGGTTAGTCAATATTTGTTGGTCAGTTATATATAGGCAAGACAGATTTAAACCGTTTTGGCGTAACAGTTTGGGAGAATTTAGTTCAGAACGAAGAAGATAAATTATTGAATCAGATTTTGTTCGTACTTGGACACTTTTATTAATAATTCCCTATTCAAGCACTTTAATCGTTTGACATAATCTTATTTATACATAACATTTGAAAGTTTCTTAAAATTTATTACGAAATTCTATTTTAAATTATCATTGTTAAAACAAAACAATCCAGAATTTATTTCAGCCAAATAAAACAATAGCAGATTACAGAACGTTTGAGGAACAAAAATGTCCCATGCACGTTACGTAAACATCATAAATCTCAAGGCACTTACATTTTAATTTAAAAACGTGTATTTTACTCGTATCTCGACATCAACGGACGGAGTAAATTAGACAACAGGGCACCTGTTTTAAACAGGGATAGGTATGCCTAAGGGTTAATGCCCTAGATTTTAGGCCTATTAGGGTACCGTTTCTAAAGGATTAACCCGTACGGTATGGTCTTCGTGTGCATTAAATATAAATAATTATAGCTGGTAAATTCACACAGCAACATTTTGCCCTGTGGTAAGCTCGAAGCATGTGCTACGCTTGTTCGATTTCTGATTTACTTATTAGAATATACATGTATGGATATTTTTTTATTATACATAATATAAATTAGATCAGACCTGTAGGTAAACCATAGGCCCATTACTCAGCAATTACCTTTCTAAGTCTGAAATGTGTAAGTTGAAGATTAATGGCTGAATTTCAAAGAAATACCTGGAAATGATTCAGATAGGCCTATGTCCAGCAGTGGACGTCCGAGGTCTGAAATTATGATGATGATGAGGTTTGTCAACGGGACCCACGGGAAGAGTTGGGGTGGTACATTCTTTGGCCAGCGCCACAACAGTGGTAGACACGGCTTTATGAGTGAAATATGGAAAAAGATAAATAATTAAAACACACAAAGCGAGCCTCAAACGGCTGTTATTAAACAGAGTCGAGATAAAAACATGAAAAAGGGTTAAAAGATGTAAGGTCGCCATTAATTTTGTTTTTATGGAAACAAAAAGTGTTTTACATAATATAGGAACGTAAAAAATTTGTGAATCTGTTGCTGCTTGTAGCGTAAAAAGTTGGACGTAGGTATCTTTATAAGAGACCAAGAATCGGCAAGCGCTGCGTCGGACGTCCACCAACAACGGTTCACGGTGAATGCAGCTGTATTCGACCGAAACAACTGCAAATGTTAAAGAGCCTATATTATGTCCAGTCAAGCAGAAGACGACGTCCGATGGCTGAAATGATGATGATGTTCTTTATTAGATTAGTTATTTAAATAATTTGAACATGTGGTGCTGCCCTAAGAACAGTACGGTAACATCTATACTAACGGGTGTCGTCGACTTATGTTGAAAAATACATTTTCTTTGTGCTCTAAAGTAGAAACATTAGTAGTAATTTCAAAAGACAAACTTTTCTTAATTTTTGATGCTTAAATACGCCCTATCTGTCTGTTATTCATAAGAAGAAAACACGAATTAAAACAATACGTTAAAGTCATAATTTATTTCGATTGTATATATGTCCACTTACCTCAAATTGACCTAAAAATCATATCTCCATGACCTATAAAGTCCATTTTCCTATCCAACGAAACTACAAAACACTTGAATCAATAGGCTTAACTCAATCTCTCGCCAAGGCAATCTAACCCTAGCCGACTGAAGTGGCCGAGTTATTCCGACGTTTATAGGTCTCTCCCGTCAGTTATACTTAGCCGGAGGTTATTGGAAAATATGGATTTCTGATGTACTGTAGAATATTGAAATACTCTCAAATTGTAGATGAGAAGGTATAATACCTTGCTTGATCTGATATTAGAGTGAAGTTTATTATGACGACCTCTGTGGCGCAGCGGGTGAAGGTCTGCCTGCGACGCAGGAGGTTGCGGATTCGATTTCCGCATTGGATCAAAAATTTGCACGATCTGCAGATTGTTCCGAGTGTCTGTGTGTTCTATATGTACATAAAAAATATCAATATTATGTTTGGATGCTATTCTAAGTAGGTATGTATATCAGAAATCTAGCACACGTAACACAAGCTTCGAACTTACCACGGAGCTAAATGTTGCTGTGTGAAATGTCCGACGATATTTATTTATACTTACCACAAAATCTTAGATGATTTCTAGAACCTTCCACATACACTTGGCCAGATATAGTAGGTATATTCTTATATCTAGTTCTTTTCCACTAGACTTTCCGCAGCCTCGGGGGAATCCTCGATCCCGTTATTGATATCGTGAGCACAGACTGACATACATACCTGTAGATATACATGTATGAGGTGAACCGGGAGAACGGGGCGTACGGGGATAGGGTAGGTTACGTGAAGGGAAATGGCCGTACTGGGATGAGGTAGGCGACGTGACAGAGAGTATTTTAAAGCGTGGTTTCATGTTGCGATTCTATGTTTTTTCGCTGAAATGAAAATGTGAAACAGATTGCGAGCCAAGTTTAATTTTGAATATTACCAACATACATACATTTATAATCAATATACATTGGAATTGAATGATAACTTGAGTTTTAAAGTGATTTTTTGGCAATTTGGCGTAAAGTACTTTCAAATTTTATCTAAGACTCTCTGTCAAATAGTATCATAACATTATAGTATCTCAAAAAATGTCATATTATCGTCCCCTCGTCGTTGTAGCAAAAATTTTAGTAATTCCTGAAAAGCTTTGTAGCAGTAGTGACATTATTTCAAGCTAATGGAAATGTATTACCTTACGGCTTTTAGCTGTTAGTTGTCCTAGTTCACCTTGTACATCTAGGTGGATAAATACAGACTTATAGTGCGTTGGAAACGAACGATGGATTACTTTCGAGGCTTCCACGGTTTTATTGAAATGTGAATTTTATTCCAGTTCCGTTCCGTTCATTTTTATACTCAGTAAATATTATTTTAAGCGACGATTGAAGTGCTTCTGTACGTTTAATCTATCAACATTGTATCAGCGCGATAAATCCCACTACGTTCCCACTGTTGGGACAGAGACTTCTCTCCTGACGGGAGATATTAGGCTTATTCACCACGTTGGCTAAGTGTGGGTTGGTGACTGTTACATTTCTTCAATTTCTTCAAAGTTCTTTATGTTAAATGTTTGTTGCTTTTTCACGCCAATATATCCAAAAGTTTTCTGGAAGAGATCGCTTTTTAGCGATAAGGCCGCCCATTGAACTTGTTTTTTTCTTGTTATATTTTGTGTTTTTTTATTTATTTGGTGTTCAATAAAGAGTTTTTGTATTGTATTGTATATATCTGAACCGAGCTAAATTACACCAATAATAACGTTATAATGTATTGTTACGATGATGATAGTATGCTTATTAAAACCTCGGGAAAATAAACTCAACGCGGGTCTATTTTAGGGCTCAGGTGGTTAGAAAAATAATAAGACAAGAACACCACTTAAATATTTCCAATATGAAAAAGATAGCTTGAAATCTTGCAACTGTATTGATTGAAAAGAAACAATAGCACTCAACTTGCTTCTATTGTAAGAAGCTTGAGTACTGAATGCAGAATTTTTACTGGAACTTATTGAAATCTTCTTTGTACTGGTGCCCTAGTATCTTATGAAGTGTTTAATCGAAGCAAGTGGGTGAGACAAGTTGTGTTCTTTCTTACTTCTCTGTCTAGATTGATATTGCTGAATTTTCTAGTATTGACATGTACTATATTGTACACCATGTCTTGTTTATATTGTACACTATTTTATGTATAAAATAAATGATTGATTCATGATCTGTAGTTCCATGAATACCAACTTATTTGTTGCAAGCGATTAGTTTTAAAACATGATATTCAGCATCATGTACATCTTTGAGTCTAAATTCTCATATGAAACTATTCGTTTTAAAATACGTTATATTTTTTAATAATTAATAACATAATTTAGTAACATCATCAATCAATCAACTGTATTTATAATTTGTTCAGCTAGGTAAAAGCAGTCAAATGATACGGTTTTTTAAGATTAGGAGCACTAGCTTATCCTCTAAAATAAGTAAACGAGGCACGAGTGACGGTTGATTAATGCTACTGTCTTGCATTTCTCTCTTGAAAATACGTTTTGAAATAATAGTAGGGGAGCCGAAGAGGGGATTTCGGGATTTACTCGAGCGCGTCAGATTAAGATACTGGAGATAGCTAGTACCCAGATAAGTACCTCCACCAAATATAAAAAATCTATCTATGTTCGAACGTGAATTATAAGGGAACAAAATTTACTTTTGTCATATTAGGCGCATCACTTTAGATAATTGTCAGATTAAGATATGGTAGAATCAGAACATAGAGATGAACCATATACAACTAAATCTGACGCTCTAACACCTTTAGAAATGCCAGTTTTTTTGTTCTTTTTTTTGATAAAAAATGAGTCGCGATTTTTATTTTTTTAACTTTTACGTACTTCCACCCCAATCTTGTAAACAATCAGATTTACAAACGTATATTATCAATCATATTTCCTAAATTATTTTTAAGTATGTAAGTATGTTAAGCTGATTTTCAATTTATTGAATCTGATTTATAGAATCTATCACTAACTGACGCGCTTAAGTACGTCCATACATCAGTATTTTTTTAAATAAGTTTTTATTTATCTATGGTCGCTTCCCCCACTGATGAAACACATCGGTCTCATACAATTTTTTTCTTCTTATCATCTACCAAATGCAACCCAATAGGTCTCTTGACGCTCGAGTAAATCCCCATTTAGCATCGTCGCCTCCCGTACTATAAGAACCCGTTGCGTTGCTGTTTCATGAAATTATTATCCTCTCACTCGGGATAAATAACGTGAGTCACGGACAAAAGCTATTTTGCATTATTTCTTAGAGTTATACTCTCACTTCCTAAAAGTAAACGAGGCTCAGTTTAATTTAAAAATGTTTAGCAATGTTAATTTATAATAGCTCTATTAAATATAATTACATTAATTTTAAAATAGATCCCATAGTCTTTATATAAATGAGTAATTAAAAAAAAGAAAAACTTCTCCTGCAGATGCTTCCTCTTTGTCACGGCTTTTGTGACACAATAATAAATAAATGCACCATGTTTTTGAATAGTAGAAAGAAGACTTGTGTGATTTGAGTTGTATCTACACTAGTATTAAATAATTACATACATAACTAGCTGACCCGCCCGCGGCTTCGCCCGTTTTATTCCCACGTTTTCTATCCTTATAGACCTTTCCATTTATAGTATATTGATGATGATATCAAAACCACAAAAGATAAAAATCTAGTCACTTCTATATTTCGTGATAAAAACACATTTCAATCAGATAAGTGGCATAGATAATATGCATAAGTATAAACATCAAAATATTTTCTATATTCCTTGATCAGATAGCAGTGACTAGTTCCGTCACTCGTCCGACGTAAACAGAGCACACGATCGATCCCTAGCATTGCTCTCTTGGCGATATCTGTTTTCCTTTATCCTCTGACCCACATGACTAACGTACTTACTGTGCCAATCTAGTTTATGAATGCGGTTGCTTCGACTTAGCTGGACTTGGGTACTTGGTGACTTCAATAGTACTTAGTAGTAAATGTGTATGTGGTGCAGTTTTCTTTATGTCAAGAAGGTTTGCTGTCAGAAAACTCTGTATAATTAAGCACTCCTTTTGTACTTGTTTTTTATTGTGGTCAAGTAGGACCACGTGGCCAGAGCGAAATTTTTATCAATTTGTGTACAATAAAGTATATATGACTTATAATTTATGTGTATATTTGAATGAATTTTACTTCGATCGGTCAAGAATAACAATACTGAGAGACTTTATTTTTAGGCCGGCACAATGCGGCGTCAACATGTTTAACATCTAGGTCTTGTTTATTTTAAAACTAAATAATAGATTTTATATAATACTGATAAGATTTTGCATAAAACCATCCGCAGAATTGTATGAAGACAGCTATTGTACCGGAGTACCTTACGAATAATGAAGTCTGATAAATCCAGTGCAGCGGAATGCGAGCATTTTCATAACCAAGCGTCAACATTGTTCAGAATAGAATCTGTTACATATTTTTCAAGTAAATAAGAATTGTAGTATTGGTTTTAAATCGTATAATGCGTCATAACAACCCATATATACCCCTATAGTGCCACTACTAGGCTCTGGTTCCAGTAGGACCCATTCTATGTAATTGTCATATTAGTTTAGTATTAGTAATTTACATAGACGAGACCAAGCAAATCTTTGTATTTCTAAGGAAATAAATTCTTGACTTTGACTTTGATATCGTAGTGAGTAGGCTTTTGTAGTCAAGCGGCCCACGCATTACCCTAGCGAAAGTTTTCATAGAGGGTTCAAAGTCCCCTGCGTTTCAACATTTTCAAAGCTAGGTACGTGTATTTTGTCTTAGAACATTGTATGAGTCGAGACCTTTTCATTGTGCAGGCTCCCTTGTTTGTGTTGTGTGACTGTATACAAACATAGTAATAAGTAATAAGCCACCGCCATTGCTAGAAGTGCCGTGTCGGCTAAGTGGAAGCACTCGACTGTTCAGAAAGTCGTGGGTACAAACACCGCCGCATTTTTTCTAGAAAAATTAAAGTGCACTTTATAAACACCTGCTGTAAGGTCAAACATCGTGAGGAAACCCGCATGTTTGGAACACAATTGAAATCTGAATTTCGTGATAAGAACTAAGCTTGTGTTACGTGTGCCAGATGCATAAATATACATATTTTTTCCTCCATTTTTATACATATAAAACACCCTGACACCCGGAAAAAATATTTGCAGATCATACATATTGTCCTGAGGCGGAAATCGAATCTGAAACCTCTTGTGTCGCAGGCGAACCTTCGCCCGATGCGCCACAGAGGTCGACTTTATGCGATCATAGTTACCATTCTCATGCATGCTTTTTGCTAACAAAATAACCTTACATGCAATACAAGCACAGAGTACTGCAAGAGGTGCGATGAAGAGGTCTTGTCACTGAGACAATGAAGCCGTCTGCTAGATAAAGCGCACGCTATATAAACAACCACGATACTGTATAATGTACAGGGTGTTAATAGAACTTTGAGGTTGCTCCTGATATAGTCCTCTTTATTGTTTTCGAAAATTGGTATTAGTTAGTTACTGAAATTATTGAAAATATGTAAGGGCCAATGACTTACTTTTTTTGTATATCAATACTATCCATAATAATATTATATAGCTGAAGAGTTTGTTTCTTTAAACGATTTAATCTCAGGAACCGCTGGTCCGATTAAAAAAAATTGTGTTTGTTAGTACATTTATCGAGGAAGGCTACGAGTATATTATACAAACTATTGGCATGTAGATAACATAAACGCAAGCGAAGCTGTCGGTGAGTTGGCTAGTGTTTATAATTTTAACAAAAAATATGTCAGTTAAATTTTCTACAACCTGTATACTGGCTTACGTGTTCTTACTGAGACGCGGTCGCTAGATATCTTTCTATTATGTAGCAAGTTCTATCCGGTGATGAGTTTGATAAAGACACGAAATTAAATTCTTCTGATATTTCATTGAAAAAAAAAATATATATTCACACCTTCAAAAGCTTCAATATGCTTAAATTTATGAATATCATAAAATTCGTATTAGATAGCAATATCAATTTTCTTTTGCCAAGAACTCTGTTAAATCCAAACAAACTAGAACTAGAGGAACAAACATAACAGCCCGAACTAGCCGCACCTCAGTGTTTGCTATCGGTCTAAAATGCCCCTGATTCAATTGGGTGTGTACGGATTCGAGCATTAGATTTGTACGACTCAACTCGGTTTACCAAGTGAGGTTTAGTTTAGACCATTGTTTGTTGTACTAAAGTATCTATACCTTAAGTAAGAAATAAAGATTGTTCTTCGACTAAAGGGAAAAGTTAAGGTCCTTAGAAATTTTATAAAAATATTCATTATTACTAGGTAACTTTATTTGTTTCCTACTACAGCTTAAAAAGATTCTTAGTACTTAATTCATAAACCAATAAAAGACTTATATTAAGTTAACGTTCTGTATTTTTTAATTTTATAAATAACTTCAGTCCTCTGTTCGGCGGCTTCGCCCACGTTATAATAAAGAAGAACAATAACGAAAATATAGATATATTTTTCGATCTAGGTCCAAGGCGTTCTTGAAATATAAATAGTGTAACTAACACGGTTTTCTTCTATATACAGAAAAAACCCAAAACATAAATTTGACATAAAAGTAATATACAGAAAAATATAGGCTCCTGAGCTAGTATAAACTGTTCCAGTTATTTATACAGAGAATATATTCGCAACAAAAATTATGCTTATTATTCCTAGTTCAAATGGACAGTTAATACGGTCAAATCTAACTTGCTGTAAAACTGTGCTAGTTATTTTACATATCACAAACTATTTGAGGAAGGAATACTAAATGAGTGGTTCTATTTATAAAGGACTTAATAATGCAGGAACGGCGGTAATTGTTCTACGTTTATTCCATTTAATATCCTACATTTGAAGCGGACTTGGATCTAGAAACAGAATTGCAATTTGTTTAAAAAGAAATTCTAGCAGAGGTTATACTTGTTTCAAGGACTGGTTTTCTTCATATTTTACTTTTTTGTATTGTATTATATTGTAGATATATTTGTGTGTCTGTGGTTTTAATCATATAACTTTTTGTTACAAAAGATATTAAAGTAAACATTCAACATTTAAAACTCAGCCTATATTCTTGAATCATGTTCCCGAACCAAGAGCCATAGACAACACAGTCCGGGACAAATGTAACCCAGAATAAATATTAATGGTAAACGTTACATATTTATGAAACCCGCGGCTCGCTTCGCTCTAATTCAATTACGTGTGCACTCGCTGTGTCGGCATTCTTCGGTTTCGTCGGTTTTATAAGGATAGGTTATATAGTGGAGCAGGTTTTCGGTCAATGGCGCTACTCGTGCATTATTTATTGTATGTTTTATTGATTTACATGATATTTTGTACATATCTTGTTGGGTATGATAAATTTATGTTATAAAAACGAATTCTTACATAACACAGTCAAACTACGTGTAAATTTTGGGTTTTTCTCTAAATGCCCACTGAAAAATCTTGCAGAGATATTATTACTTAGGGGAGGATTGTGGGAATTCCTATAACCAAAAAAACGGTAAAAATTAACTATATTAGAAATTTTGCGAGTCTTTATTCAGAACCGAATAATATGGTTTGAGCTTACTAATCATAGTCAAAATTCACCATTTTTAGAAAATTACGAAACATTTTTAATTTAACCCTCATGAGATGCGCTAATTGATTAAATAGACTTTATGCCCCATTAAAAAGGCGTTATTTCGCTTAATTACTAACACGGATAATAAAACAAGTAATTAGGTACCGGAGACCGTTTATACAAAAATGTAGAGTAAAAGTAACTGCCACAGCCCAAAAAGTTTAAGGATCACAGATAATGCAGATTCAATTTTTTTATTTTACAAGCTTGTCGAAGCTCTACCGCAATATAGTTAAAAGATTTTGGAGGTTATTCTGATTATAATCTTAAAATCAGAATATAACACCATCTATGTTAGGTTCCATTATTATCAACAGCTATCCATTCTCACGTCATAGTAAGATATACTTTGATGTTGTTAGTACCTTTAAATTGTAATGTTCCATCTGTGACGAATAAAACATATTCCCAAGAAAACCCCAAACTTAAATCATTAAAATTTTAATAGTTTTAGAGAAAAGCTGAGAACTATAGAATTAGGTGTCAACTAGGTGTTTTGTGCCAAACATCAACTGCACCTAAGTAGGTACTACCTACTTATATTAATTTTCGACGGATTGTCCCAGCTGTCTTCCCTCGTCTGTGTCCGTTTTTTACAGAATGGCAGTAATAAAAGTGGATGGAGACGCCTTGAGAATTTTAATTGAGGCTCCACTCCGATTTCTGCATTCCTTCACAACTTGGGAATGTTAACGTTTACGAAAAAATGCTCTTGTTATTAATAAACTCCTGAGGATACAAGACTTAGCGAGAATACGATAGTAGCGGTTTCGGTTTCTAAAAATAATTACTTTTCTTGTTTCACCCGGTTTCGAACCATTCGTTTCCAAAGCGGTCAATGGTGGTTTTTAAAGGACCACTTTCTTTATTTTGAAAGTCAATCCTGGTTCTGTGGTGCCGGTGTAATAATATCATAGTCACACTTATTTACGTTCCCACTGCTGGGACACAGATCTTATCTTATATTATCTTGTCGAGAGAGCCTTAGTTCAGTCAGCACGCTGGCCAAATACGAGTTGGTGAATGAGTGAATGACACATCAAAAAAATCATCAAACTTTTCACTGAGTCACACACAAGTTCTCAGATCATGCTGGTGGATTAGTGGGATCGCAGTAAATTGGCACAGTACATAGAACGTCGCAGCTGTCTGAACATTTTGGTTTCATTTGAATAGCGCACCTGGCTTAGAATGCTTGCCCTGAATAAGCAATTCTTATAAGCACGATTATTGTGTCGCCCCGTTACATTTAACTGCGCTATAAAACACGGTTTAAAGATAATCCTTTCTGTAAATTCTTTGTTATTTTTGTTTATATCTGTTTTACGATTCACTTAAAGTAACCTTTAAATAAATTATAACATTGATGCTAATGTAAAAGTTTTGTAGTTTGAAGTGTTTTAAAATAATATATGACCAAACCAACACAAATGTATGTGTTAAAGACAAATTCTTGTTAAAATTCATGTTCTGTTGAATGTTGTGTTGATGATCTGTTCTGTAAATGTTCTTCAGAATATAAGGAAGTACTTATGATATTCAGCATAAGTAGTACTTACTTAACTATATTTTCAAATTCTTTAAGAAGAACAATTTTTTAAAGTGCCTTGGGGTTTATATCTAACGATCTGAGGAATGAAAGTCGAGTATACTCCCACTTAGCTAACTGTGTTTTTCAGCCAACACGGTTTTTCGAAGGCTGTCTATTTTGTTTTAATATTTTAAAATACTAAAATAATACATAAACCAAAACAATGTAATCCTTCGCAAACCTTAAACTGGGGAATAACCTCCGAAGCTCTCTCGTAAACAACAAATATTTTTCTTCACACAGAAAAGCTCTTATGCTACGGATAAAATACACTGAACAGATTCTGAAACTTCATATGTCTCTGAACAACTGAACAATAAGCAGAACATAGTTTTTACACTATATTGTCTGAAATAAATTTATGTCTCTGCATCTTTAACTATTCGTAAAGGTAGTTATGGCTTGTCCAATATACAAAATCAACCCGTAATGTTACTTTTTATGGAATACTTTGCGCATTGAAGTGATTTTATTTTATGTGGTTCGTTATTTTATTATGTTGTACATCAATTACCTCGACCTAACTAATGGTGTACATAAAGTATATTTCTATTAAAGTTTTAATCTCGTGACGACAAAACTAACTTTAAAAGTCGACACATTCATACCACTTATACTCACATAATACAAATGTGTACGAATATTTGGACGATTATCTTCATTCAATATAAAAAAAAGGTTTTAATATTTCTTCACATCTCAACAAAACTGTCTAAAATGTTCTACATACTCAATATATTGACAAACGACGAATATTAAATGTGCAAACCACTTTGTTTATAAACATTATGCTCAGCTATTTGTGCCATTCTGTACCAAAAAGCTCCTATTTTATTTCAACACGACACTCCAGAGTTTTGGCCAGTAAATTCCGGTAAAACTAGTTTTCGAGTGTTAAATACTCCTGCGTGACCCGGTTATAACCGGCTGAAGCCAGTTCCAGTCGGCTTTGGCTCGTTAAGGATGGGACGGGTGTCACTTCAACTTGGGTTCAACGTGAATTTGGCGCCAATTTTTGTATTATAGATTTTGAAAGACTCGAAGATTATAACTGTGAGATAAATATCACTATTAAGTGTTATAGTTACTATAAGTATAAAGATATTATGTAGTTAAGTGAAGTTCCAGTGGTCTTTAAACCTGTCTACCACACTATTATATCAATAGTTAAAACACAGAATGGTAAACCAAATGTTTTATACACACATTATATTTCAAAAATGTGTATTACTTGTAATACTAAAATATGTTGTTTATATCTGCTTTCATAAAATCCTTTCAACATTTTATTGCAAAAACTCGCAAATCCTACGAATACGAGTATAAAGGATTTACCAACCCTTATTGATATAAAAAACTTTACTGACACGTTTTGCATGGATAAATCCTTACATCATTTATAGTATTTGTATATATGTATAAGTGTCATTATTTTGTGTTTTTTTACAATGGTTATCAGTTGTCACCTAACTAAGAAATGGAACCAATAAAAACTCATAACACTTTATGGCATAAAGCGTTATGACCCATGTCTAAATTTTCTGTTATACATCCTCTCTTACCACGAAAAAATGGGCGGTTATTTAGTAAAACATGCTAAGGATTCCAAACACTATAAATTGGAAAACACTGCGTATCTTTTCCGCGATTGTTTATACAGGCTGTCATCTCATTTGACTGAATGAAACTGTTCCCTGCTGTGTACAGAGAAAAACTAAGACCAGTATTACGAGTCTCTTCAAAAAGCTCTCTACTTTTCAAACGCTAAGTCCTTACTGTGCCCGACTGACATTAGTGTGGCACAAGATGCGGGTTTTTTTATTATCTTATAACAGATAAGTTTCCCTATAAAAAATATAATTTATAATTTACCGATGATTACAAAGTAGATAAGATAAAGTACATGGATAAGATGAAATATACCACATGATTTATACTTTTTAGCTGTGACGTGCTGTGTGCTAATGCATTCACAGATACAGCAGCCAGTAGTACTTTGAGACTTTGTACTATTCTGTGCCCTCAGTGCAGTACTACAAGTGTACTACGAGCTATTCTGTGGCCCGGGGCACGTTCCTCGGTGCATCGTTAGTTCAAAACAATTACTTCGCGCGCATTCATTAAGACTTTTCGGGAGAGGTTCAAATCTTTGTTGAACAAGCTGAAGCCATTTTTAATGGTGTTAATAAGTGACTCGGTAAGGTAACTTTCACTTACTTACAATTCATATTTCTAATGTTTTTGCAACAATAAATCATTCGTAGAAATGTTATAAAGAATAAATTAAATTAACGTACGTTAGAATAAATAATGATTTTAAATTATCTTTTCATTTTCTATTTAAACCTAATAAAAATATAATGCTGAACGTTGCACGTGGTTTAACGTTCTAAACTCAGAACATTGAAATAACTTAAATACTGCTGTACAAGTGCAGTAGTTTTATTTGGATATATCATATCAAAAAAAGTTAGAGCTACTCTTTACTTTACTGCAAGAAACTTTGTTGTATGTACGGAAAATCGATATATTTAACGGGAAAAATACGTTTTGGACAATTTCTCTTCAGAAAGTAAAATTAAATAAAAAACGTTTTATAAGTATGCTTAATAATACATTGTAATCTTGCGGTTTCAATAAACCGAACAATAAGCATTTTGCTTCACCTTGAGGCTGAACAACCGAACCTAATTGAAATCAGTATTTTATTAGAAAATCGTGACCGAAATAGGTATACCAGTTAAACATAGGTTGTGCTAACGAAACTATTGGCTATTAGGCCGAAGGACGTGCAATGGCGCCGTCCTTGGCAATGTTGTGCTCGATGCATATCCAATCGTTGACGATCGAACTCTGTTCTGTTTTCTACTCCATTATAAAATGGTCTCCACGACACCGGCATTGTGCCTAGTGTGAATGCCAACCTTATAAAGTACGTTACGTAGGTATGATTTTATATGTCCATTTTTTTCATTTTAATTTATTTAAAGCCTAGGTACTAGAAAAATGTCTACTAGAAAACGATTATATAAATATCTTGCCTACTAGTATCATTTTATCTATCTATCTACTAAATTTATTATATTTATTTATAAAACTTTACAATAATATAACATTTATTATATCAGAATATCACACATTTTGATTATTTTTTCAAATACACATTTGTGAAATTTTTATAATGTCCCTTAACCCCCTACAAAGTAAGCAGCGTTGTCGTACATAGCCATTTCATTAAAAATCCTCCAATTATTCTTGGATTAGCCGCTTGAAGCAAAGCAAATGAGCTTAGTGCGCAAACGCGTTTCAATTGCATAATTAAACAATATTTTCCGCTTGCATTTATTTAGTTTAAACTGTTTTCTTTTGCTGCTGAAAAGTTTAAGGTTAGGATTTGCATAACATTGAATTTGTTCTAACTTTTCATACGCAGCTTTTACCGTATTTTCATGGACTCTCGTTATGATAGATTTTCCCGCGGTAAAAGTTAGCCTTTTTTGTTATTCTGATATGTCACCTATATTATTGTGAGATTTAAGATTATATTGATCATATGAAGCACTTCTATGCCTATATTATAAAGCTAAGGAGTTTGTTTAATTGATTATTTGTTTGCTTGAACGCGCTAATCTTAGGATTCCGCTCTGGTTTTAATTATATATATGTAGGATTCTCCAGTACTGGTACCTAAGAATAATGCCCTACAATTCCATAAATTACACCTTGCACGATGATGAACGATTCTCCAAGTTCACTGACCGTAATGGCCGACCAATCGACCCAACAAGGTCAATAAAACTCCTAACAAACTTAGTCTGCGTTGTTTCGATTCGATGAATAGTTGATGCCGACTGTCTCGTCAGCTTAGTCCAGTTGGCGGTCATACACGGTCGCTAATGTCTAAAATAGGATAGAAATAGAATCCTTACTAATATCGTTATTTTGTTAGTCGTCAGACATACGCCGCTGGTTAAAGGCTTCTTTGCCAAAATAGAGTCTGTAATACTTATAACGTTAAAAATGCAAGCGACGCACGCTGTCAGCGTATCAGCTAGTAATATATATAATATACATACATATAATCGCAAAAGCTTCCGGTGGTTGAAAACTATTGAACATTATAATTTCCGTACAACTTAAGAATAATATTTTTCATTCATAAATTAAAACATAGAAATTTGTACTGAAAAATCATTATAACGCAGATAAATCCACTTGCAGAAATCTAGTATAAACTCTATCTAGTATACGTACCTAAAATAGGTTGTATTGGAGATATTATGATGTCATCATCATTGTATCTGAAGACGCTGATAAGTTTCAAGTTTTATTTTACTTTTGCAGCAGTCCGTGTATCTATTTGAAGCCCGGCTTATCTATCTGAAGATAAATAATGCACGCAACTAATTGACTAAAGAGTACTTTTATTTACTGGTCGTTATAGTTCAGTAAAAAAAGCTTTCAGACTTCATATATTTGAAATTTTTTTAGGTATACTTAAAATAATTTGATTTAATATTTCCATAATACTTCTAATTAAAGCTCTGTTATGTTTATTTAACTTACAATATTGATGCTTAATAAATTAGGTACCTCTATATCCATATAATTATATATTTCCATAGTAGCCTATGTCAAATTCCTTCTAATCTACTTCTCAACATTCTTAGCTCATTCTTTTTCGATCTTGAGCAATAAATAGTGTAACTAACACAACTTATAATAATATATATAGATATAAGTCTTCAACCTTAATATAACTTCAAAGGTGACACTATAAAACTCAATTTACAAACATGCTACCAGCTAGTTCAATTCGAGTTAGTTTAGATATCTAATGAGAATTCAGACGGCTCTCATTTTACAATTCTCAGAGGATCTAGCTTAATAGCTACCGTAGAACCCGGCAATTCTAGGATGTCGTTGTTAAATAGAACATTCGAGGGACGCCCATCCAATCTGGTAGGATTATTCCTATATTAAGTCTTGTCGTAATATCATTTGTTATCTTGTTCTCTCTGTTGTAATAGTTATGGTTATATTTAGTAACTACATATCTTTTAGTTTTTCATATGTTATTCTATATAAGTATATTATTTGACATATGTAACACCATAGATTTAAAAATCTGTGAAGTTATATAATGTTTTAACAAATAAATAAATATTCAGCAATACAGATATTAGAACCATGCTGTATGTTTGTTTTTTTTTAATTGAATATAATTGTAAAGCACATCGCTTGTTTCTGTGGGAAAAGTCTATAGCACCGTTGCCTAAGCTCTTATCAGCCCAACGGTCACATTCATTCACTGCCTAAACTTGTATCAATGATGCTCTCTAATCTGTTTCTATACTATATTAAATTCCTTTAAGGAGACTGTTGTAAAAATTAAATAAAAATAAAAAGTCTCAATTGCTCAATTCACCATAGCACCTTCAGCCTTCCATCCTACGTCTCTTAGCTGGAACAGGGCGCGCAATGGATACGTAATTGAGAAATAGTATCGCTGAGTCATTATCACGTAGGATCGCTAATTACTAAACTCGGGAATTTCTTCGGCCATCGTCTCGAATATTAATTCAAGATATCAGGCGAAGGTAAGCGGATAAAGATGTTTTTGTTGATATAACGGGTGATTTTTTAAGAGTTAAGAACTTTTTTAAAAAAAAAACGCATAAAATTTGCAAAATCTCATCGGTTCTTTATTTGAACGTTAGATTGGTCCATGACATTTACTTTTTGAAGATAATTTCATTTAAATGTTGACCGCGGCTGCGTCTTAGGTGGTCCATTCGGAAAGTCCAATTTTTGGCAACTCTTTCGAGCAATTCGGCCGGAATACTTTTTGTTGCCAAAAATGGAAGAACTGAACTTTGTTGACATGTGGTTTCAACTAGATGGCGCTACATGCCACAGAGCTCTCGATTCTATGGCCATTTTGAGGGAAAACTTCGGAGAACAATTCATCTCAAGAAATGGACCGGTAAGTTGGCCACCAAGATCATGCGATTTGACGCCTTTAGACTATTTTTTGTGGGGCTACGTCAAGTCTAAAGTCTACAGAAATAAGCCAGCAACTATTCCAGCTTTGGAAGACAACGTTTCCGAAGAAATTCGGGCTATTCCGGCCGAAATGCTCGAAAAAGTTGCCAAAAATTGGACTTTCCGAGTGGACCACCTAAGACGCAGCCGCGGTCAACATTTAAATGAAATTATCTTCAAAAAGTAAATGTCATGGACCAATCTAACGTTTCAAATAAAGAACCGATGAGATTTTGCAAATTTTATGCGTTTTTTTTTTTAAAAAGTTCTTAACTCTTAAAAAATCACCCATTACAACTCTGAGTAGGTATTATTAACTTTGTCAAGGTTTTTGATAAATTATCAATTTAAGCTATTTAAAAACATATGACTGCTCATTACTTTCTAACTTATTTTTACTAGACAGTACTAATCAATTTAAAGCAAAACGTTTATGTATTTTAAAATTGCTCACAATTAGTGTAAACTTTGTAATGTTGAAGAGATCGTAAAGTCTTCTAAAAACGCAGATGCATTGGAACCTAGGTAAAATAAGATGCTGATTAAGTTGCAACATTGCAATTTATTTGATAGTTTGCAATAAAATTGCGGACAAAACAAAGATACTATAAATAGAGAGGGCAATAAAGAAGTCAGTCACGTTTCGAAAGCAATTTTAAAATGCATCTGAGTTGCGACAACTTTATGTAAAATGTGGGATTTGCGACGCGGACGAACTGATTCTTAAACGACAAGATAGATGCTTCTTTTATTGCCATTTTATTACATCTTGACATTGTATTATACTCGTAAATATACATTACTTCATTTGAATTATAGATGAAATGTTATGGCCAATAAGAACAAAAAGTTCCTGAAAGTAATGCTGTGGTAACTATCCGGATAATGACCGTAAGATCGGCAAGCGCACGGTCGACCTAATTTTGATTAAAAAAAATATAAATAAACAATAAATAAAAAAAAAAGCTATTTATTTACACTACTTCTATCTTACAATAACATTAATATTTAAATTATACTTTCAACTAAATAAGAGTAAGGTTCGCCTGTGGCGATCATCCAAACTTTTCCATTGTTCTCTGTCCCTTGCTTTTCTGGCCCATAAAAAAATTTAATCAATTCTAATAACTTTAAATGAAATTACACAGAATCTAACCCATGTAATTCTTATTTCAGGTACAACTCGAAGCTGACGACACTGACGCTACCATCCGTGATCTTCGAGCCGAAGTTCCGCGGGTCAGTTCGTAACCTGGTGTACTCCGACCTGCCGGGGCAGCCGCCTCGCAGGCAGGAGCTGCGACACTCCAGGGATTTGAAGGTATGATACAATCTCATTTGAGGACTGTGGCGCAGCGGGCGAAGGTCTGCCTACGACGCAGGAGGTTGCGTGTTCGATTCCAGCCTCGGAACAAAAATTTTTACGATCTACAGATATTTGTTCTGAGTGTCTGCGTGTTATATAAGTGTAATGAAAAATATCGATCTGTGTATGTATATTATATTAAGTATATCAGAAATTTAGCAACCGTAACACAAGCTTCGAGCTTACCACGGGGCTAGATGTTGCTGTTTTTATTGTCCAGCATCATCACCTCTTTACTTTACCCACTGCTGGGACACAGAGACTTCTCTCTTGATGAGAGAGATTAGGCCTTAATTTATTTACTACACTGCTGGCCAAGTGATGAATGACACATGTCCAATAAACTTTTCAAAATTGTGTGTCAAAAATACAGAATCATAATAATGTGCTATAATTAAGGAATGTCTATGTCAAGCAGTGGACGCCAATAGCAACAATGATGAAGATGATATTAAAATAATTGCGTACACTTTTTTCCACAGTTTAATTCAAGACATGTAACATAAATATAAAGAGCTCACATCTAATACGCAAATATTTTATTGGCTCTTCCACCATCTGGAAATAAGAGACACATTCCCTATCTCAACTGGGACACATTGGGAACAAATTCATTTCTGTCCGAAACACTCGAATAATTCCTCAACGGAGCTGTCACATTTGGGACACTATAATAACTGCCATTTACATAGGCCCTTGTAGAAATAAAGTGAAATAACGGCCTGTATCTTGGGACAGAAATAATAGAGCTAGGCTCAATATCAGTTAATTTATTTTGTGCCCTCTGTAGGATGTAATAGGAGCGGTATTTGCATAGTGGAATGAGTTGTAGTTGAATTTATTCATAAGTTTTGGAGAGTTTCTTTGCTGGCTGTGGTCTGTGGGCTTTTTTGTATGAATGGATGGATTTCTTCATTTCTTTCTTCAAGCTACATTAATGTAAAGTTTAATCAAAATCCATTTAGTACTTTTCGCGTGAAAGAGTAACAAACATCCAAACATTCGCATTTATAATATTTATAGTATGTATACTACGTATGGTTAGGTATACCTTGCCGAAACAAATTGGCTATCTATTAATCAATCGTAAATTTTTTTATTTCATAAAATAGTTATACTTTCGTAATTTGACCACTGAGTTCTTGAACCGACACTTACTTAACCGGTTTTATTCAATATAAATATTCTCTCTGCTCTATTGTGAACGGGTTTGTTCAATACCGTTTTAATTTGTAAAGTAAATTGGAAAGTTCTAGAAATTTCTCGTCAAAACTTTATCACAAGCAATTTTGTTTAATGTTCTTTATTTAGGACAAAGGTATTTCGTTTATATTATTAATAGAATTGAAAGTTTAAGTAGAAATTTCGTATTTAATTCTGTTATCCCAAGAACAATTTCAACAGCAAACCTCACATTAATTAGAAAAGTGTTGGGCAAGTTAATTTTAGGTACGGAAAAAATAACAAAAATGGTTGTGTATCTCTGTTTAGACATCTAAAGTTTTTCGTAGATCCTCTACGCTAACACGTCTACGGCGTAGCATTGTCAATTTATTATTTTATTAGACCTGCTGTTTAATCTGGTCTTAAAAAATAACGTAGGTGAGTAATAACTATGCGTTACGATAATGAGCTCTATTTGGGAAGGCCCGTAAGACGATAAATAGGTTTAAGTTGATGATGATGATGGTACGTTTTCTGTATATTTTGGATTTATTTAATAGCATGGATGCCTAATAATATAACATTCACTGTGCTTTCAATTCAATTTCCATAATATTGTAAATTAGTATTTCAAGGTCGCAAATCGACATCAAAAGGTCAATTCTACCTTTTTAGTCCGCTATAATCCGTCTGGCTGGATTTACCTAAACGAAAGTACCTTAATTTAGACTTTGTGGCATATTGCATAAAGTTGAAAATGGCCCACGTCACCTGTCTTTCAAAAAGGTTGCACTTAAATAGAATGTTCTGGAAACGTCTGGCTATTTCAGTGGTATGTAATTGGAGTTCGAGATTTGGAAATCTATTTTTGTTTTTTTTTGGTGGTATTAGTTTTTTTTGGTGGTATTTAATATACCTATTAAATATACTACTATGTACTAATTGTTATTTGATATTAAATAAAAATTAGACACAGTGTGAAGTAGTTAGTAATGAATAAAAGACAAAACGCGTCTTATTTATATTTTTACACTTAGAACGAAAACGTTATTTCCAAAAGGTTACAGAGCACCTACTATTTTTTCCCATAAAAGTTTATAAAATTATCAAAAAAAAATTGCGCCTTTGTCACACAAATTTTATATTTTAAACTTAAATATTAATAAAAATGACGTCTATATGAATTTTGGTTAAGTTTTTGATATAATATAAATAAATAAATAAATAAATATTGCTGGACAATTTTACACAACGACATCTAGCCCCGTGGTAAGCTCAAAGCTTGTGTTACGGGTGCTAGATTTCTGATAAACTTAATATAATATACATACATAGATATATATTTTTTATTATACATATTATAACACCCAGACACCCGGAACAAATATTTGCAGATCATACAAATAGTTGTTCCGACGCGGGAATCGAACCCGCAACCTCTTGCGTCGCAGGCGGACCTTCGCCCGCTGCGCCACAGAGGTCGTCAATGAACCCATTATGAACCCATTGTTCGCCATATTTATGATAAACAAAGGCTCTTCCGCTCATTGCATTTCCGGTTCACTGATTTTATAACAAAACTAAGTTTTCACAGCAAATTGGATTGTAGGTTAATATCATAGTGTGCTTTTTGCTTTAACAACATCCCTTCTATGAAAATATTCAATTAATAATGAAGAGACATTTTATATAAATGAACCATATAATAAACTTATAAAGTTTCGTTCAATTGTCAAATCAGAAAATACGGTGAAATTTTTTACAATCATTTATTGATTGAAATAGTATCTTGCCATATAAGACCGTTTGAAAAAGTTTTCTACAAAATAACATATGTACATGTTTCGCCTTAAGTAAAGTACAGACCAAAATAAGCGGAGATATTATTCTCTTTATAGCATTGATATCCAGTTACAGCCAGTTTTATCCGGATGTATGCAGCACCGCATCGTAAATTGTTTCCGAAACATTAAGCCGAGGTTAGACGAAGGTATAAATCTGTAAAAAATCGATGGTCTGAAAAGGGTATTTGAATTTGGATTTGAAATTCAGTTAAAAGTATTTATTTATTTATTAAAATGTGTCAACACGTTACGCACTATGACATGAATAAATTACTTATAGACTAGACTAAATATAATAATTATAGACATAATATAATAAGCGGAGAATTTCTCTTAATATCATTAATTTCCAGTTACAGCTTTAATATTATATCAATTATAAACAAATATGAAATATATTAACTTAACATCCCATTTAGCTCTCTTCTATATAACCCATTCTGATAGAAAGTAGTGACACTGTTGTGACATATGTACATTAATTGTGTTCGTTATGTAATGTTGAAATTGCACAACCGGAAATATAACCAAAATTTCAACATTGTAAAGCTCGTTAGAACGTTTTCGCCGTACAATAACAAAAGCTTACCTTGACTCTATTCGCATGAAATAACTTGGCGTTTTAAAATCTCGAGCCTTGATGTAAATATAGGTGAGGTCACTGGTTGACCCTCGCCGCACTGAAGGGGTAAAGAAAATCTTATAACGATAATTAATTACTAGTTGTGTCCCGCGGATTTTACCGCGTTATTATGGATTTTCCCGCGATACAGTATGTGTGATCTATATTATTGTAAGGTTTTATCAAAACGCCTTGTTTTCTCATGAAAGCAAAACGGATATCTTATACATTTTTTTAGTTTTTTTTTTCATTTTTCACTTAATCAATCTTTTACCACGTTGGTGTACGTTTAACGATGCACTAAGCGATCACACTACATTTAATTTTGATAATACTTTACGAACCTTCTGCACGACGTGTTTTGTTGGTTGCCAATTATATTCCAAGCTGCTTGTAAGGCTCAAATTCTTGCGTTTATTTCAATAGTTCCATGAACAATGCACATAAAGTTTTGCTGTGAGCGGTACGGTTGTTAATTACGAATGCTTCTAATTGGCTCCCTGTTGGGTTTTTTTTGTAGGATGGTGGGCTTCAAAGTTTGGCAGGTGGAAAATCCTTGGCAATAAGCCCACCCGGAATCATTCGTAATAGGCTTTTTTTTTGTTCAATTAAGGGTTAAATATTCAATTCAGGATATTCAAGGACCCTTAAGGTATCATTTTGTTTTTAGCGACAGTTATTGGTGTCCTTGATCAAACAACTAGGCAACCTATTACTTAGTATGAATTTATATAGAGCACTTAACAAATGCCGCGACCAAGTCGCACGATTTGTGGCCGTGGCCAGAGAACCAAGTGTCACAAAATGGTCGCGTGGTTTTCAGGTCGCAGACGCTCAACGCGGTCGTTTACGGAATGCTACCTTTAACCATCCCTTTCACGTCAATATTTCATAACTTTTCATTTTAAAAACGGGAATTACTCACGTATTTACACAGGAGTTAAACAACTCTCGACGTTTCGACCACAACAAGAGCAGTCTTTATCAGGAGGAGTGAGCGTCCCGCCGTGCCCCGTCTCCTCTCAGGTCGCGCGCGCGGTTCTCACTCATCGAGAGTTGTTTAACTCCTGCGTAAATACGTGAGTAATTCCCGTTTTTAAAATGAATAGTATAACTCACGAAAATTTTGAAAGTGAAATTTCAATACTTGTTTAAAAATAGAATAGACATTCCAAAAAAGGTGACACGGTGCGCACAAAAAATAAATTCTATTCAATTCCGGTTAGACCCCATTATTTGGCCGTGAAAGCCTTTGAACGTGATGTTCTGACAGCTGTGACGTCCCCTGTGGTATTAGTGTCGGAACATTGAGGATTTTTTTAAATATTTTGATTATTCGATTAGAATTTGTTATTTTTTATAATCGCGGTAATATTCTCACTAGTTTGGTTATTTTTTCTTGTTTTTTTTTCTCTTAGATTTTTATAAGATTTTACCTATGACAAAGATAAGGCATGCATAGTTAGATATGGTTTGAGAAAACACGTATGTACCAACTATTTGCTTTAGATCTATCTGATCCAAATAATCTGTAGGATTTTATGGTGATAAATGAAATTATACTGCTCGATACAGATAGATAATTATAATATACTTACCTACATGTGATATCAGATAATGTGAAAGAAAATGATTAGTCAATGACTAATAATTCTTCGAGCGGGGCAAGATGCTATAGTGTGCACTGTACAGTATTATATATTTATTTGCTTGACGACTTAAAACTAACATCGTAAAAACAACATCTGTTATTTCATAAAGAACAGTCGACTTGAGAACTTTTTTTGAAGTCGGTAAAAATGGTAATGTGTACAGGAAAAGATCTCCTAGAACTTAATTAAACTTATGATAACATTATAAAGTATCCTTATCGAATTATTTGAAAGTTTCTAAAGTAAAGCGATACTCGACTCTGAAATTGTTCTTGAAGTGCCTAAGTACAAAGAAATTGGTTCATTATAATCAGTGGGCCGTACCTTCCGAAGGTTGAACCAAACCTGACAATTTATTAGCATCATGTCACCATTTTGTTTTAAATCAAAATAAAGTACAAAATGCGTTTTATTGCTCGCGGCAATAGTCGGATCTAATAATGATTTTGAGCCTGATAGGATCATACTAAAAAGTTGCTGGAAAGAAATCTATTTTAGCAAAGAACGCGCCTGTTTTTATAATGATATTTTACAAAATATTTATAAACTTTATTAAATAAATAAAATCTTAAAAAAAATATTTCCAAACAATACTTATTATTGTGTCTTGAAATCTAATTACTCTATCGTAGGAAATGATTATGGAAACCTGTTAAATGTGGTCCAACCCTGCCACTCACGACACCAATCACGTAGCGCACATAAATCCAAGATGGCGGCACAATATTACACGGCGCTAAATTCAACAACTCCCAGCGGTAATGCGCACATTTTACATTCACCAAACTCGATATTAAAATAATTTAAATATTGTAAAAGGTTGTTAAATTTTCATTATTTTTTTATGGATTTTCCATGAAGTAGAATAAATATGAACAAAAGTATAATAAATATGTTTTTGTTATAAGCAGTTAGTCTTTATTTGTCCTTATATTTTACACTGGCGTTTGCTAGGGTTAGAAAGTTTTAACGCTAGTTATTATGCATAAGAGTGTTACTGTTTTGTTAGTAGTTTTCAGTTAAACAAAAACCCATAGACAAAATCATTCAAACTGTTTGGTAAAATGCTGAACGTTTGACTTAACAATTTTAAATGAAAGTTAGTAATAAAAGTTGTTTGTTTTTCTATTTAAAAATAAGTTATACACTTTTTCACCTAGCTTTCTAGGTGAAAAAGCTGAAAGTCCGTTCGAAAGTATTTTTTTCTAAATGAAATTGCCCTACGGGTATTATGTAAGCGTTTTCCAACAGCGTCATTAGGAATCCATTATGTGAACCTCGAGGAAAGATGGAAATCTGGTTCCGTACACTACTCCGATACACTCAGCGTCATCTATACTTATAATAAACCCTCGATAGATAGAAAATGCACAGCAGGGTATAAATGTGTTTACAGTAACATATTGAATTTTGATAAAATACATTTCAAGCTTGACATTGGTGACTAACTGGTAATATTGAAATAATCTTAGTTTGAATTATTTTACACAGCTAGTACTAGTAGTGATGAAGAAATACAGTTTTTATTTGTAAATATATGAGTTTCTATGCGTGAAAAATTTACCTATTCGAATATTGCCAATCTGATTTGTATCTGATTAAGTCTAAACCTTCTTTTATACTACTAGGTTGACGTTGACTGTACCTATGATAATGCAGAAGCATTAGTAGAACCTTACTAACCTGAAAAGTGTTTTTATATAGGTGTAGTAAAAGTTTTTAAGTATCTGTGTTTGTATATTGTATAAGTATAACTATATTTGCACCCATTTTAATTAAATTTGGTATACAGGAAATTTAAGCGAGTGGCAAAAATGAACAATACCTACTTATCGCAGGGAATTCTTTAATAAGTTTTGACCAGCAAACAAACAATATACAATCATAAATCTGTGGAATTAACTATATTTTTACTAAACACTTTTTTAAAAATCATGAACACAATTTTTAATAATGGCTTTAATAAATAACACCATACATTATATGTATAAAGAACTCCAATTTTGTGTTTTATCAAGAATCCAACTTATTTACCAAAACTCCCTTTCCTAAATAATCTCAATTTTCTAAAACGCCACGTAAGCTGCTACATGGCTTTTTAATCTCATCACTGCAGTGATTTTTCGCTGAAAGGTCATTTCTGAAAAGGGTAAACTCAGTAATGCTTTTCAACTTGGCTCCTTGAATCCAAAAGCTGGCCAAAATCTACATCGAACAGTATGTACATAATTTTTTTCCTTTTATAAGACCTAGTTTTACAAGATGGTCCTTTTGTAAGCATTCATGAGTTTTGAGCATGGAAACTGGTCTCTATTAGTGCCACAGATATTCGTAAAATTTGGTTTCATAAAATCTCTAGCACACGCATGATGTTGTCTATGTTTTGCGGTATTTCTATGAGGATTGTTATTTTATAGATTGTACTTTCTTAAAATGTGTTATAGTTTTCCGAACTTCTTATCGCTAATGAGAGAATATTATTAACGTCAGTCATTCGAAACGAAAATATAAATATTCCGCTAAAACTTTTATCTCTTTTAATTCGTTCTATTAAACATTTATGTTGACAGACAATGTAATATTACCGAAAACATCACGATAATCCGGAACCCGGTAATAAACCGGATAATATCACGCTGATTTGATATACGGCCAATATAAACGAAACTCGTAAAACATCATATACGATGGAGCGTAATTTCAGTGATTAAAAATGCGAGGCTTATGTTTTACTGGATTATTTTACAACTATTGCGTTATAACGTCTAATAAATATGCAAATGCATATTAAATTTAAATTTTTTTTTGATATAAAACGGGTTATCAAATGTCAGGTAAAACATGCCCGTTATTTTTGTATTATATATGGCTTTATCGATATTTTGGCATCGTTTCTAGCGCCGTCTTCGCAGAGAGACTTATGTTATTTCCGAAAAGGCAGACATATTCTCACAAACAAACCAATCTACCCTATTTTTTGAGTTTTTATTGCAAAGTTTACAATTACTAGTCCTACAATGACTAGTTCTATTCACGAACGCAGTCTAATCGAAACGCTAACCAAATTATTTTAGCAAGTAGTATTATAAAAATCTTACTTTGAATTCTTGAGATGCCGTGTTCAAACCAAACAAACATTTCCAGCTTTATAATATTAGTGCAGTGTGATAAAAGCCTTCATAGTAGATTCAACCCATTCTATTCTTATTCATAGTAATACACCACAGACAAATTTTTGTAATACGTAATACTCAGAAACCTTTCAACTTCCAAAGGACATTGACTCGTGTTCTATGCATAAAATTTAGGTTACATAAATACATAATGGGTTATTTATACATGTGGTTTAGCATAATCAACCGTGCATAATAAAATAAAAGTTTATAATAATAATAAATTTCGGTATAAAGTTTAATAACCAACTCTACTTTTGCTTATAAATAAATTCTAAAAATGAGAACCTTAAAGTCACTTCCTTATTTGTCCCAGATTCGAGATATTTTATGTTTCCTGTTTATAAAGTGTCAAATTCGGAACATTTTCATCAGTTATTGATTGGGCTAAAAATAGACTGGCGGGTTCAATCAAGGGACAATTAAATAATTAATATTCCCCATTACTTGGTGCAGGAAACATTTGGCATAGTAGATGGAAATTTATACACAGTAATGAAAATATTCCCAAAATTTCGGCAGTGTTTTAACAATGATTATACTTGCAAATTTTGACGTTTATTATGAACTTACTCTAACTAATTTCATGTGATTTTTATTTATTTCAATGAATAAAATATTTCCTTAAATTATTAAATATATTATTTCTTCTTTTAGTATAATTACTAGTCCTGTAAACCTGCTATTAATTTAAATTAAGTGAAAATAATAATTATAAACAAAAATACTACAAATTCATAATTTTGTATTAGTAAATTAGATTTTGTAGATCATTTTATATTTTCATTATTTAGAACACATATTAGTTAATGTATTCAAACCATAAATTAAACCTACAAGGCATAACTTATCCTATACACATTTTCAAAACAAATACAAATACACGGATAAAATGTCGGTATTGTGGAAGAAATATTGGTATTTGTAGTAATTCTTGAGTTTGTACTTTAATCTGCTGTTTATTTCATAAAAAGAATAATAAAGCTTTTAAATCATAAAAAAATACTCATTTAAAAGTACTTGCGATACTGTACCATTTACATTGTAGTCACGTCACGATGGTTGCCAGATGGAGGGTGCAGGGTGTCGCGCGCTAATTGCTTTATTACCCTCACACGCTTGCTCTCGCGCCTATGTGCGAGGGGGATGGTTGTATGTCATCATTCCATCGTTAAAACTCATAGGTTCGAGGTTATTTTATGCAATTAACGTTATTTTGTTTAAACTGAATTTGAAAATAATGATAGTGGCATAGATAAGCGGTTCTCTGAGTATTTATTATTAATCTACGCCGATTTTATAGAGAGATAAGTGATCGAATGGAAAGCTTTTCCAAAATATCAGACAAAATACGTAATTAAGTAATCATTATTGTCAATACACATTCTTTGATTTGGAGCACACAAGCTACACAAGCTTTTATCCTTTATATAATTTAAAGTAAACTCCTCTTTCGTCAATGTCACTCTAATATTAAATAGACATCGCAAAAAATCAAAGGCATAATTTTATTTTTCTTTGCATTTCCATGTTTGAAGAAAGAACGTTATTTATAACGGTTTTTTTCATAACTCACGTTACACCACTACAGCTCCGATATCATAACTTCTGACACCCCGTCATCCCAATTCCATCACCTGACATTTTGACACTGATTGAGCCGCCATATTGTGACGTCACACAGAAGCCATATTGTGACGTCACACATCACGTGCCAACTCGAAGGTGATCGTAGTTTCAGGAAAATATAAACGAAAATGTGAAGAGTTTTTTAATTAAAACTTTTGTTTTTGTGTCTGTGGTTTCTTTATGCAAAGGGAAATGTTACAAAAAGAGCTTTTGTTATCTCTGAGTAAGTTTTAGGTGGAATATGAATGTAAGGTTATATAGAAAAACTTTTAACGGGTTCATGGTTCATTATTTAAGGGTTAACGTATTTGGGAATTTTTATATGGGTTTCGTTTTTGTTTGTTAAAAACCCTAAGAATAGATTTTTCACTATAACTATTTAATAGAATCTATCATAAATTTGAAGTTTTAAATTATTCAGGTACCTTCGTAAAAAATCGTAAGCCAAACACCAGTTGGTCAATTATTTCCTATCAATGACTATCGGATTGTGGAAAAGCGCCGTGATTGGAGGATATTCAATTGTAGCAACGTAGCATAGCTGCGCGTAAAAATATTTAAATTTGTTACTCATAAAATGTAAAGAAATAATAAAATATAAGAATACGATAAGGTTGATAAAGTGAGAAAAAATATTGTTTACCTTCAAATAAAGAGCTTCGAAAAATGAATTAGTAAAATTCAGAAAAATACTGTTAGATATGGAACAAAATCAAAGCGACGCAAATAACCTTACCTTTCCTTCTTTTAATCCTATTTCTCGTTTCACAGATTCCAAATAACATTTCGGTGTTGCCAGAATAAAAGAGAAGGTTTGCCAGAACAGTGTTGCCCGTGAAATATTGTTTAACGATAAAATACAGGACGGCTTAATGAAATGGCGTAATTTGCGAGGGTTGTTGTGTGGGAGCCGGGAATTCGTCCCACGTAGGGAAAACACTCGAAATTGGTACATATCGCATTTATTCGATGTTTTTTGAATAGCAATTTGTGTAAGTGCTCCGTATATATTTATGTCGTAAAAATAATTTATTTTATGCACAGAATTTATTCTAGTGAAGCAGTAAACGTCAAAGTTGCTGTATCTATTTGAATATGTACTTATTCTGAGAAAACCATTCTACTTTGATAGGAACGACATCATTTAGAAATCATTTACATTTCAATCTTATTTTATATTAAAATACCCGACCCGTGGACAGCTTTGTTTGCGTTTTTTACGTAATGAACAAACCTCTTTAGTTTATATAATATACCCTTAAGCCTTCCTTATACTATCTAAACTAAATATATTTTTATCTATCTAAACCAAAAATATTTTTTTAAATCGGACAAGCCATTGTTGGTTTCTGTGATTAGCGCGTTCAAACAAACAAATTATCAATTAAACGAACTCGTCAGCTTTATATATTACTATATTAGATAAAGTTGAAAAATATAATACCTAGTAAATGTAGTAGTTATACTATTTTTCAGATCTTTTTCCGGGACTACCTAGGTAGTTGTTTATTCCTATAATTTAAAACTCCAAGTGTTCTTTGTTTTACAACGAACTCTAAAACAGTTCGGTATTACGTCACGTGTTCGTAAAGTTTTTAACATTTTAAAGCTTTCAAGGAAACACGAAACGGCTATTTCTTAATTAAACTCAATTTTTTTTACTCCGGAGTTAGTTTTTATGAAGTTTGCGGTTTATTTTTAAGGTTTATAACAAGCTATTACCGGGTTCGTTATAATTGCAAAGTTAATTTTATAATGTTGTTAGCCTACTTTACGTGATTTTTGTATTGCGAACAACTTATTTAACCGATACAATGTTTTGAGTTATGCCTATAACATAATCTTACGAAATGCACACAAGGTATAACTTTTTAAACTATCATGGTTTTTAACAATATTTGAACATTATGTAGGTTATATTTGAACAAGAAACGGGTAACATACCATGATTTAATTAAATTAAATTAAATTAATTAAATCATGGTATGTTACCCGTTTCTTGTTCAAATATAGTTAAAAACCATGATAGTTTAAAAAGTTATTATGTAGGTTGTTATGATGATAAAGACTTTATTTTTTGTGGGATTCGTCAAATTAGATTCAGTATCATAATATTGAGCCTATAAACACAATATCTCTAAAAAGAAACTTATTCCATGACCGACCATTACAGTTTTATTATTAGTATAGAAGATAAGCGCTTTAAATCATATGATATATCATTTAATTTAACAATTGATATGAAAAGTTTAAATATCAGCAAAATCATTTCCATTTTTCCTAGTAGGTACTACATACTAATCTTTAATATTGAATGAAAAAAACTAATTGAAGAATTTGTTTTTCACTATGACGAGCGTACGGCGTGATTTACTTCGATATTCTCGTTCAAACCACGTACATTGCTCGTTTTGTATGACTAATTCACACGGAGTTCCACTTTGTCGCTTGATGTATGTTGAACATTATTTTATGTCGTTGAATGTGATTTTCTTCGATATTTGTAATTTTTATATGCATAGGGAAAGACGAAGAGAGCGACAGAGAAAAAAGAGAGGCATTTAGATATGCGAGTAGATACATACATATATATTGTTATCTTGGAAAAACAGTTTTACTGTGTAAATCCACCATAGTATTTAGAATTAATTAGTCAAGTCCTCAAATTTATACCTTACATTTGATGTAATAAGTAAAACCTTAGACATAATTATGTTTTTTTTATATATAACGTCAGCTAGTTAAATCCTTGCTATTCGGGCAAATATAAGATAGACAAGTGATATCCAACAATATTCATTTATAGTTTAATATATAAATAGTCATTTATACACAATAATTACTCCTCATTAAAATGTAGGTGCCCAGAAAGCCTGAGCGTGGGCAATGAATAAATCATATCACGTCCATGTATTGTTAATCAACGTTATTTTAAATTCAGAACTGTAAAATACAGAGAACATTTAACCTTTATATTTGTCATTTTTCAGTTCGAATTGGCATGCCGCTGTTTCGATAGTTAAACAAGATCGAGCGACAATTGATTCACGATTTTTATTGAAATGTTCTGAAAAACAAATAATAACTCTGTTTCCGCCGAGGCCTAGGCCGTCATTATAATGGAAATTACCACTGTAAAAAGCCCATGTGTATATACAAATACACTTAATTGTCAGAAAAGGAATTATAAAGGTTAATTCTTAGCTTTTATTTCAATCTGCAAATATAATTTATAATAAATTTGAGAGTCTCGGATAATTATACTATAATGTAAAAATATCTATAAATGAATATTATATTAAATTTAATTTTTAAAATAAAGTCATTTATTTGAATAACAATAAATGCAGTGACGTATGAGTGCAGAAACATGACTGTTAAATTTTAAGACTACAAGCAAAAAGTGGGATATTTATTTTATTTTAGGGATGTTGTAAAATTAAAACAGGAGTAAAAATAAAAGCAGTCGGATTCACGTCAAAACTTGACAAAATAAAACAAGTATTCACGAAACTTGATTAAATTCTGCGCTGCGTTGCTGGCGGTTTTCTTCTGAAATTGCATTCAGAGATGGACTTGAACGGAAGTTTTTTTAATTTATATACTGCAGTAAAAATGTTTTTATCAAGATCCTAAAAGAATCGGTAGGTAATAAGAAAAAACCTTAACTTTGAAATTACGAACATTTGTGACAATAAAGTGTTATCTATGTACATAATATATATACATTAAAAAAAGTCGTGTTAGTTACGCTATTCCACTCTAGAACGGGTGAATTTATTTGGTTAAAAGTTAGGAGATAGCTTAGAACCAGAAGTACAATTGGAAAAAAAAATCACTTAAATTATTTCGTAACATTTATGTAAAATGTGACATACAATGTACATAAACGACAGATTTAAATACCGGTTTAAAACTATGGGCTACTTGTTTCGCGTAATACGAGTATTATATTTTAATCAATATTAAATTTTGTGGTTTGTAAAAGCAAACATTATATTATTTTACTGGTAATTATTCCCTGTGGCTAAGAGAATGTCTAGAACATAATTATTTATTTTCGTAAATTTGCGGGTTCTTCCGGATGCCGTGCGATATAATAGGTATTTTGTTGAGGTATATATTGGCATAGGTTAACTACTTTAGTTTATATTCTCTGAAGCAGTCTCCACATTCTAGATTCCATTATCCAAGACGCTATAACCGAGCGGGTCCGTTATCAGATTAACGTTGAGCACCGACTCGAGATTAACGACTCCGTTAACGATAACGGACCGTTTAAACGTTCTATCGATCGCGCAAATGCTCTTTCGATGCGGTAGAACAGTAATTGATGTGATTTTAGTTGCTGAGAGTTAAAAATATTTAAAGTTAGGGTCATCTTATTGTCCAAAAGATTTTTGTTTAAAAAAGTTCTTTCCAAAAGACCACTTACACTAGGTTAACTGGATTAAAGTACCAATAGCATAACTTCAAAACACGTGTCGTCGTCGTGTTTTTAAATAGAAAAAAAATATTTTTACATACATTTATAATGCACAATGCGCTCCATAGCGAGACGTCAGTGCAGATCCTAGTTCCCCCATAACAAATTAGAAATTAGAAATTAGATACATTTATAACTTATCTTTATAATTATCTGTTATTATTACGTATGTGGATCGGTAGAGTTAAGGCTAATACGGAATGGTGACTAAGGACACTACAAGACAAAGGCAGGGGGTAATTGGTCGGGTATTGCAAGGGACCAGAGCAGACGGGATGATATGATGAATGATGCTGTTTTTTTTCTTTTTTATAAATTTTGCTGGACAATTCACACAGCGACATCGAGCCCCGTGATAAGCTTGTGTTACTGGTGCTAGATTCCTGAAATACTTAATAAGATATATAATTGAATTTAAATTGTTGCAGACGTCACGGATAAGCAACGCGAGCGGTGATGCGTGCGAACGGCGAGACCCGTGTCAGCACGGGGGCGTCTGCATCAGCACCGACAACGGGCCCGTGTGCGAGTGCCGCGACGGTGACTACGAGGGCGCGTTTTGTGAGCGAGGTCAGTAACTACATTATAGACTATAGCATAAACTAGATTCAACTCATGTCATAACTGATGCATCAGCACTGAAAAAGCCATGTCACATAAGGTATTGATTTTGTATTTTGGAAAACTCTTAAATACATTAATTTCCTCAAAATTTTGTTACAAATGCAAGTTGTAGTTGCATATAGATAGTGTGTTTGTTTTTAAAGTAAACAATTATTTTTTTTACAAAATATCGTCTCCAATGTCTGTCTGAAAACTCCTAGAAACGTATAGTTCGAACGCCCTGTAACTTTCTGCTAACAGACCGCACTTAGTATCGTGATTCAAAGCCGTTAGTCGCGGGTATAGCTTCTAATGGTCTGAACATAGAGTACACAGTACATTCTGAGTGGATGCTGTTCAAGCACATGTATGTAGATTCAACAATGGATATGCATTACAAAATCTTGACTTTTTTTCTTACAAAGGAAATTTTGGGCTTTTGGCTGCACATCAGAGCTCAAATATTTACTCAAACGAATCTTTTACTATTATGAATTCAATTCAATATCATTAATTACAGGGGCAAACATATGCTGAAATTTATTTTTAACTTATTACTTAACTTACGTTAAGCTGTGCTAGCTGTATAATTTTCGCTAATGCTAGATAAAGTACCGTTTCTTCTGACCAAAAACTTTTATGGCAAAATCGACTAATAAAACCGACCACCATTACATAGTTTCAACGGATTCAGATACTAAAAAGAAGCAAGTCCGAATTCCACAGATTCCGAATTACTTACCGATCGCATTGGAATCGCTTTAATTCGGCAATCCTGGCATTCCGGAAACCTCTGGAATCCGAGGTTTGCGCTCCGTTGGCTGTGATTTTACGAGCTGTTTCCCAAAGAGATGAAAACCAATCTTTACTATGTGTTTACGCTAGATGCTGTTGACATTTACCCAGTAGTAATTAGTAGTTTATAATAATAAAAATAACTTACTAGGTCCGTTAGATGAATTAGCATTGCTGGACACAGATTTATTTCATAGAGCCCATTCAAAATCAATGTGGTTCCTATATTTAGACCACAGTACTATTAGACTATTAGACATAATAATATGAGTTTAGTTTCTGGAAACATAAATCAGTTGTACTGAGTTCAAATGTACATTCGTATTATTTGCCCTCCCATTGAAATTCTGAGAAATCTCTAATTATTTCAGTTATTTGTTCAAGGTTCAAGTTGGTATTGTGATCACTCGTTTTGTTCATAGAACAAGTAATTAATTATTACTGTGTTGAGTGGTCTGTTGTTCTGGGTTGAATTTAATGTGATTTTCAATTGAGTCATTACTGGCATAATGATTAGTTGCATAATTCATTTGGTTTGGTATTAATTGGCGTTTAATTGTTAATGTGGTGTTTGCAATTTTGTCTCGAAATTTGATTGTGAGATATCGTATGAGTCCTGCCTAAAAATAGTACCATCTTATCATTTTCTTTGTCGAATGCAATACTATTAGTAGTGATGATGAGTTGGACATATGATTGGTTGCTTGGAAGTATTGCTTTCAGCCTTATTCACCTTATCGGCCCTTTGTATATCTATAGATAGCTTCCTAGTTTATAAGTTATTTTTTGTGTATAATAAAGAGTTAATAATTAATATTTATATGAGTCCCGGTACAGAGTACACGCAAAATACCACCAAAAAGCTTGTTTTCCTTAAAAATCTAGTGTAACTCGGACAAAGCCATGGGCATAAAGTCTTACAAAGTATAAGAAAACCTTGAAAGGAAATATAAAGAAAGGCTGCATCTTGCGGGAATTACCTTAATAACCTCACACATTGCGGCACATTCTTTACAAGTTATTGTGCTTGAGCTGGATACACGGTGTGGTCAGTCAATTCAACTAGTGTCGAACTACTATAGTAAATAAACACTGAGCACTGGTTCGCAAGACCTTTTTATATAAGAGTTGAATTTATATTACACGAGACTGAGACAGTTGTTAAGGTTTCGAACTAGGTATTATTTAGAAATGAAATACATTATCAACTCAAACCTCTCTTTAATTTCTCTTATTCTTCTTATACCTTTCTCGATAAATGTAATATCCAACACTGAAAAAATACTCTTACTCTTCTGTTTTATAACATTAGTATAAATTTAACCTGTTCTGAATGTTACTCCGTGTATTTTAAGTCTGTACTTCCGCCCACAACGCTGCACGGAAGTGTTTGCCTAATTTACCTCAAAACGCTTCAAAGTGCTTAAAACGTTTCCCAGAAATCTTTTACTTTACTTAAACATAGATTTTAAGCATATTTCACCCACCTTCAAAGGTCACCGCAATTTGTTAAGGACAAATTATTTTTATGAGAGGAATTTATTTTTTTATAAGTACGAGTAGATACAAATTTAAGTTTCGCTGACAATCGTATTTTCGATCTTTATGGTAAACTAGCTTTCCGCCCGCGGCTTCACCCGCATTATATTAGAGTAAAAAATAATCCTATGTCCTTCTCCTGGCTCTAAGCTACCTCCCTGCCAATTTTTAGCCAAATCTATTCAGCCGTTCTCTAGTTATAAGTGAAGTAACTAACACGACTTTCTTTTTTATATAAGAAGAAGATAGATACAACTACATATTAATAATAGTAAACTTAGAACAGTAATAGACATACTAGTAATATTAGAAATAAGGAAGCTTTCCATATTATAAGGCTACATAAGGTTAATATATATTTTAAAGGGCTGTGTATACGGTTTTGTAACAAGATTCTTAAATAATTGCAAGAACTATCTATCACAAAATTAAAAAAAATAGTAAAAAAACATCGTGTTCAAAAATTATATTATAAAATATCTGAGTATTTAGAAGATAAAACTGAATAGGATGGAATCCGCTCCAATAGCTTAAAGAAAAAAACAAACTATCAAATTATTGTGCTCAATTCAGATGTGAGCCTGTTGTTCGTTATGTTTCTCAATGCAATGATTAAAAAACTGTAACATACTTTTCAACCTTGTTTCCATTGTATATTTATCACTTATTTAAATAATACCAAATAATAATGATCCTATTGGAGAGATCTGTGATATTAATATAACATGGTGCTAATGTGTTGAGGTGCTGAGTATTACTATTGGCCTTATTGTTTTTATAAATATAAATTTTAAGTCGTAGTTATGAAAATATGAATAATAATATAGTTTTCTTAATAACGTAACATCCATTACAGTAAAAACGTGTTTTTTATAAATGTAATAATAAAATGTGATTAGTTGTCGCGGCTTTATTGTGTAATAAACATATTTACAACGCAATTAAATAGTTTTACAATGTTTCGGGTGATAAATGAGGTTATTTGGGGTGAACCTTTTATTTCAAAGTCACCGTTGATGTATACGTTTTAGTTTAGAATATAAAAAGAAGTTGAATTTAAAAGACTAAGAAAAAAATTGATGAAAATTGAAGTAATTTTTAGTCTCAGTATAAAAAGTACAAGTAATATATGTATGTTAATATTTATTTGCTTAGTTTCCCATTGTTGGGCAAAGGCCTCTCACATTTTTCTCCAGGTCTTATATGATGCACATTAAATTGATTATACTTATTCTCCACAATGTTCGTCTATTTTTCATGATGTGATATCGAGCAAAAACACGGGTTGAAACTAGTAAACTGTAAATTTATTCTTCGAAGAATAATCATTACCCACTTTGTAGTTTTCCAAGTATAAATTCAATTTACAAAGTGTCTTGAAACAACAAAATAATTGAAGTTATATTACTTTTATGCAAAACACTCCATACTATTACCAATTATTTAAAGAGGCCATTATCTAAAACAAAATCCAATTTTTGTTAGATTTCTTGCGATTTGGAGAAAATTACGAGAACATAAAAACTTTTTAAATAAACATGCCTTCTCAATCACACTTACAAAATACAGCTATTTCATAAAGTTGCCGCCATTTCTGAGTGTTCGCGAAATTAGTTTGATAAATCTTTTCTTTTATTTGCCTTGAAGATGTAAGAAAATATTTTTTTAGGCCTTTTTTATTTTTAGTTCAGATATTGGCAGATAGTTTTAATACTACTGTTATTAATATACCTATATTTCCACCGTTTTGACACTGATAATTACTCAAACCAAACCATACGGCAAATCATATAAAGAGTTATTAGTTATTTATCTATGTATGTATATTATATTAAGTATATCAGATATCTAGCAACCGTAGCACAAGCTTCAAGCTTACCACTTGGCTAGATGTTGCTGTGTAAATTGTCCGGCAAGATTTATTTATTTATTTTATTTTATTTAAGCCAAAATGGATTAATATTTTTACCGGTCCGTTAGACGTTAATCACAACACAATGACGTTTGTGTCAAAATAGTTCCACTCATTTCACGTGTCAAAACTCAGCCAAAGGAAATCTCGCCTCGCTCACCTTGCAGACATATCCTCGGGTCTTTGTACACACTTCCGGGTCCGCCATCGGGCCCATTTCCGTTCGCCGCCATTATGCCAGCGGAAATGCCCGAGCGAGCCCGAACGAGCTCGGAAATTTGAATTGTGGACAGAACAGGCATGAGATTGGCTGGTTTGTTCTATTTTTGGAACTGTCGCAAATGTTAAGTGTGAATGATAAACATTTGGTTTAGTAATTTTCCAAACATTTAAGTAATATATTTTATGCATCTGCGTACAAGTGGTACAGTTCCTTCTTTACTGGGCTTATAATGAAACAACAATCTCGAATATTATGTTCCCACGGATATTATTTTTATGACGGTTATATTTTATGTCTGTGGGCATATTGCGAAATTAAGCGTGTAAAATCTTTATAACTACTAAAATGTTTAAATTATAACTTAGATTAAGCTTAAATAACGAGCGGTCTTGTGCAAAGAAAACCTTCTTATATTTTATGCAATCTATGCAATTACTTAATAAAATGCCTTATATTTTAAATATTTTCCATCAGTGATCAGAGTCAGGAACATTCGTAATTTTGCTAACACAATACGTAATAATTTCATTATTAACCTTTACAGCGCCAACAAACCAATAACTCCTATTCTGAACAACCTTCATCGATTCGTCAAATTTCTGCTTCGAAACCGGAAACGGGCTACAATCTGCATGTTAATGCCCTCAGGAGTCATATCGTTACGAGCGAGTTCGATTGTTCCAATGGTCTGGGGTATGATAATTAAACTGTTAGGGTTAGGCGTCAAGGGTTAAACTTCGTTGTGGACTTGTGGCATGTGTGACTGGTTGATATGAGATCCAAGGATTTATGTAAAACTTATTCTATGTTTGTCGTAAATACAGAATCGTTGCGTGGTGTTCTGGAAGTGGTGTTGATAAGTTTATTACAGACGAAGATTTTCATGATTGTCAATCCAGCCATCGGACGCCCATGTTTGAACATAGGTATTATGTCTCGGTATTTTTTTAAAGTGTTTTGCAAATGGTGGCGGTTAAAGTAAACCTTAAAATTTGAATAGCTGATGTATCTACAACACAGTAACCTTGTACAAACTTATCAAGTACCTGGAATCCATGACACAGTAGACAGTAAACAATACATTATTTTGTTTGTTGCTTCTACGAAATTAGCTACGAGGTTCTACGAAATGCTACGAAGCTCTACGCCGTAGCCACGTAGGCAGTTCGTAGAAAATTTATTCCAATGTTAATTAATAGACTAAGAGCCTGTGATGGCCAGACCTTCCTTTAATTCGCAAGCGTGAAAATTCTTTCATGTGTATGTCTAACATAGGTAAGAATAACCCACAAACATGAAACCTGGATCGCGGTTCCTTTGGGAGATAACAACCTTTTACCTGTTATCTCCCAAAGGAACCACGATCCAGGTTTCATGTTTGGGGGTTATTCTTACCTGTGTTAGACATACACATGAAAGAATTTTCACGCTTCAGAATTAAAGGAAGGTCTGGCCATCACGGGCTCTTAGGTTATAATATTTGCTTTCGATGTAATTAGCGAATATTCGAATAAAATAAAATGAAATATATGAAGTGAAACATGAGAAATAATGAAAGCATAGATCTTGATTTATGATATTGCCATAAATATGTCGTTAATATGACAAGACCATTCAGAGAATCAGAACACAAAGGGCAGAGGCCATCCTAGTTTGATGGGGGTAAAGAGCTCTTGAACAATAATAAACTTTGATAAGGCAACGACAGAGGTCGCTATTCAATGCTTATGTCAAAGCTTGTCTATAGATTTTATTTATCGTCCTTCAGAAATCGATTTGAAATGCTCGTTCTTCAATGCGCCTATTTATTTAATTTTTTGCCGTGGCTCGTACAATAAAATTATTTAATTAATTTTAAATTAGTTTTTTGGCTTTTCATGAATTTAAATAGATTGGGTTCCTTGGTTTGGGTAACAGCTATAAAAATAAGCTTATCATATGCACAAAGTTTGCTATCTTCTTAAAATATGTATGATGATTGTAATAATTGATCTAGTACTCATAATACAAATTTAACAAGTGTTTTTAAACCAGAATAAAGCTTTTAGTCCAATATTGCGCTTCCATACTCATGCCGTAGTTAAAATTCACTTTCATTTCATGTAAAACATTTCAATACTACGATAAACAAATGCATGTTATTCTGGATGAATTTAAGCGGAATACAGTACAAAACTGTGAGATATTGACAGATTATTTAATCATAAATTGATTTTAATATTTGATATTATAGCAGCTTTATATAGCTTTCCGTTTCGATCGCGTTATAGTAATTTTCTTTTTTTAAAAGTGTCCTCTGTCCTTCTTCTGGTTCTTAACTAACCCCCGACTAATTTTCAGCCAAATCAATTAAGCCGGTCTTGATTTATAAATAGTGTAACTAACACGATTTTTCATAATAATGATATACAGCGTAAAATAATCTTTAAATACGTGAGTAGGCACTTAAAGATCTTTGCTAACATTATTAAAGATTTCATTGTCTAAAAATCTATAGGACTTTTAACCTTATTAAAAAAAATCTTAATCGGCCCAGCGGTTCTTGGGTTATAAAAGTACAACGAAGTGGCATTTTGGAAAGTTATTTCCCCGAATACAATTCAAATAAAACCTGCTTTTGCAAGACTGCGTATAAATTACCATGCAGAGTGACACCGGCAGCGTTCAGAATGGACCCTTTGTCGGAGTTTTTCAACAAAAGTTGTCGTGTGCTCTCTCGAGCCTCGTCTCTGCCCGCGTCAGGACCAACCGTGTTTTGTTTATGTTTCCGACTACTATGGATAGTTATCCATATGACTTTGCGTAGATTGTATAAGCTTCAGAATAAATATAACTATGAAACTGTGACTAGCTTAGCACTACGCTGACGAAAGTCATTTATGTGTATACTAGTTTGAACCCAAAACGTTGTGCCTCTTCTTTCTTTCACGAATAGCGACCGCGAATCAGGACACACAGCGTCGGACGTCCACCAACAAGATATACACGTTATACTACTTACCTATTACAACTTAATCAAGTACGAATAAAAGATTAAAATTCATTCAGTCTAAAATCCCTCGCTTAGCCGTCATATTGGTTTTCCACGGGAACTCAATTTCGACGCGCGGGTGGCACTATATGCAAATTTCCCGCGGTTTATTCTAATTTCACCGCGGCATAACAATCAGGGCAGGCAATTTCCTTCCTTATCGCTCAAATAATAGAGTCGAAAGCTTGCGGTGCGTTTGAAGTTTCTAAAGTGGATTTTCTATTGTTTGGTAAACTTGGTTGCGTTTTTTGGAATGTAATATTCGGATTATAAATCTTGAGTTGATCAGAATTTCGAACACCGCAAGTGTTTACTTCTACGTAAGTAGGTGATAGACGTACGAAATTTAAGTACGGTATGCGATTTTAAGATCACAAACTTACTCGCCTCAACAATAGTAACCCACGTGAAGCTTACTCACACTGTATTGCGCATATTGCGATGTTGTCGACAGTAGAAGCTTGGTGTTAGGGTAGAGCGGGGCTAGTTGAGCATAGGGGCAAGTTGGGCAATCGCAATATCTCGAAAACTATTCACCGCACGCGTGGGCATCCTATGGCGGAAAGAAGGGGTCGTGGGCGGGGTATTCATTGCGCAACCACTGGTGGTGGCTCGACGAGCGAGTGAAGTGTACACGCACATTGTTTATTTTGATACCAAAAAGTAAAAAATTCGTTCACCACAAGTTTTCGTCTGTATTAGTCAAATGTTATCCGTTTTCAACCGGGTAAGTGTTAATCTTTTATAAATTTACTGTACTTTTGATATACATAAGGATTCTGGGTACAATTCTTACCGTTTTTTCAGAATCTCGCTTTTGATTTGAAATTTAGGGGTTGGGGTTAGTTGAGCTAAGTTGCTCAACTGCTGGATGTGCATATACAAAACGTATGCCAGGTGCTGGTCTTACTTTCTTTTGTATGAATTGCAACAGTGATAACGATGATTAATAAGTAATAAGTTCTAGATTTAGCAATATCTAATTAATATAACAGAAAAACTGAATGTAATCCAAAAATTAATCTTAAGATTCGTTGATGTTATGTTGATTCCATTTTTAATTAATTATTAAAAGAAAATTAGCTTAAGTTTTATCGCTAAAAGACTTTTAGTAAAGGGTTGATTGGTAAACCGAAGTTGTATTTCATTTCTATTTAACAGTTAACCCATGGTTTGGCTAGACTTTCTAACTGCTCAACTTACCTCATACCCTTGCTCAACTTACCCCACCTATGGGGTACGTTGAGCATGCATGACATTCTGCATTTAAACCGCTATAGCTCTTAAATCCAACTTATATAAAGTAAATTACCATGACACTTTTGCAAAAGGATATATTACTTATCCATCAGAATGCGTAAAAACACGTTGAGACTTATAGTTGAAGAGTTATATCGTCTCAAGTGAAAAATTGCTCTACTAGCCCCGCCCTACCCTAATAAGTTAATATAATAATTGGTGGAATTATATCGCACAATGGCGGCTCATAGTGCTGACACATACGAGACAAGATAAACTACGAGCATGTTCTCAAACCGGTTGGATCGCTGGCGATTTGACGAGAAAGGACACACTGCACGCGCACGTCACGTTACGCAAGCATTGTGTCCTGTCTCATCATTCCCATACATTACAACTCAGTGGTACGTGCACGTCTACGCTTACGTGTACGTATACGCATCAGCGTAAAAGGTCGTCGAGCCACAAGTTCGCGAACTTACGCTCACGTCTATCATCCATTTAAGATTGTCTTCTCATATGTCACTTAAAATTGCTTACTTACGTTGAATTTGTACACTTGATTTTAAACCACTATAATATTCATTTCGTTCTGTACAGTTATTATGAGTTTAATTGAAATGTTATGAATATACAAATAAGAATCTATTAGAATCAGATTTAGTGATCGAATAATTAAAAACATAGTGTTCCGGAATTAAAGTTGAATAAGCTCTCTTTTAGCCAACACGGCAGATGTTAAATACAATTTTATATTTTTATAATTCACTTACGTAAAATCGTTATTATTAACTCATAAACTTAATGAAACATGAACAAATATGTGCCCATTAGCAAATAGGGCTCGTTTTGGTTCGTTAAAAGGATTTTAAGTAGAAACAAAGATCAAAGAATTTAACATTGCTTTTGCTCGTAATGGACAAATTATTTGTACAATTTCTCAGAAGGCCTGTTAGGTCAGCGTGTAGGTACGTACGGTATAGTATAAGGGTTCTCAAAAAATATATTTTAATGTTTTTTGAAGGTTCGTGAATGTCACATGTTCTTCAAACTCCTCATAGTTCTCAGAACGTGCCGGTTTCCTCATGGTGTTTACCTTCACCATTAGATAACATATTTTCAAAGCACATGTACATTTTTAGAAAACCCAGAATCTAGAAGTGAAGAAGTGCGCGGTGGGGTAAGAACCCACGACCTTGGGAATGAATGTCGAGTTTACTCCCACTTAGCCAACACAGCTCACACTATACAAACTATATCGCAAAACAAATATGTAGATAAGTTTGTTTGCAAACTAGATGGCGCTAGAGTCGTGACACGGCGAGGTGGATCGATTGACATGCATTATCCATTAGACCCGGTACTTGATACAATATCTGTGACACATACGTCGATACTCCGATAGGCAATGTTTGATTTGTGGAAAATATTGTGCTCTTTAAAGCCCTGTTGTACCGGCCTGTTCCACCAGACCTACCAGAGATATTTTACTGAGTTGACCATTGACATCAAAATTATGTCGACTCAAAATTGGACATAATTATGTTAAAATTTTATATTGTTTTGTTTAGAAATGCTTGTAGCTTGACATGCATTTTGTTATTGACGATCCACTGAAAGAAAAAAAAATTGAAAACCCTTCTTTCAATTGCTAAGAAAATAATATCTCAAAAAGGTTCTTCTCTACTCAGCAATTGTTAGCAGCCTTATAATATTAACATCCTCATAATATAAAGGGTTTCCTTTGTGTTAACAATTAAATGTTATCTCACATTCTGTCTGAGTTCCCACCTGCGTGGTGCTAAAGCGTAACGGTTACTGCCTTCCTAATGTTCCTACACCCACAACGATAGTGTTACATCGTCGTATACCAGTTTTAGAATTGGTGGAAACTGAGCATAAATACTACTTTAAGCTTAAAAAGTAAGCTTTGTATTACAACATGTTGCTATGTTGTTTTGGATTTTTTTGGATTCTGCTTCAAAATCACTTTAAGCTTAAAAAGTTGGCTTTAAGAACCATATAACTCAAATCGTTTTATAATAGTTTTGTAGAAACAAAGTAGTTATAGAATGGCAAGTTTGTATCATAAAATCGCCTCTGTTTACTAGAAGTTCCAGTAAAACACAGAATTATCTTCTTATGCGAAGTGATAAAAAAATATTAAGAAGTGAAAAACACTAGCGGAAACATGTCACGTTATGAACAAACATTTTTCTTCTGAATTCAGAATTTTACGAAAACTGAACTGAATTTAGTTTATGTAACAGCGTCTTCTTTTTAATCCCGATCAAAAATACTTTTGATTTTGACTATTAACGAATTCGATGATATGGGTGTCATAGAATTTGTTTAGGCTGGCTGTAAGAGATTTTGAATGATTCTATATAAATAAATTGGCCAAAAGTATTTCTTTATTATTTAAACATCATAGGTCGTTCGGATTAATTATTTTATCTTACTCTGCAATTAAGTTTATTTTATTAAGATCTAAATTTATTTACAGAACCAAGAGCTCAAACATCACGAATATAACCGCAACTAAAACATAAATTATTCCAATAATCTTCTTTATTTACGGCTTATTTGGAATTATGAGTATCATCGGAAGGGTTTCATTAATACTAAGCTTTCTGCTTCAGCCCCTTTTACGCTTTCCCGTCTAATTGACAAACAAGCTTAAAATTAAAATATTGTTAATTATCAAAGGAATTTTGGCAAAAAATAGTAGTATTAATTATATGACATCGTAAAATACTAACACACAAATAAACAAACAAAGAGTAGACAATTTTTTAATTTATAACTATCAATTTAAGAAACAGTTGAATAGTTGTTAACCGATACTTAATATTAGTTATATCTATTGTAATATAAGTACCGAATATTATTGTACGATCCAAGTGGGCAGGCTACACCTAAATTTAAAACTTACTTTGTATCTACACAGTTTTACAATAAATAGTTCTTTATCTTTATCTATTACACTGAAAATAACTTAAAAACCTTGTTAAGAGTAATTAGTCTTAAAAGAAAATCGCGAAAAGTTCTTACCCACACATCGCAACCACTAATTACAGATTCCAAAAGATGATCAATTATGTGTCATTAATCCTAAAATTTTCCTGAATCCCGAATAAAAATCCAAAGTTTTTCTTTCTACCATATGGGCCGAATTTAATCTTTATTAATAGGACATTTCGGCATCATACATAATATATCGATTCATTTTATTATACCCTCCTGGCAGTTTTGTATCATTATTGTTACATAACTGTGACAAGTACCTACCAGAGTTGCCCAAGTCATGCCTGAAAAGATTTGAATGAACAAACTTTTGTCTCCTGTGGTTTCACAAAATATTATAAGCCTCTTCGTTGCTTGACTTTTCAGATAATTTTGCTCGTGGAACAAAACACGGTGAAATTCAAATAAGATCATTAAGGATTCACTTGTGGGTTGAAAGTTACAAATTTCGAGTACAAAAGTATTCAAATATTCCCAGAAGACAAGTTGTTTGAATTACATAGAAAAATATTAGATCTCTTTTTGAAAAAAAAAACAAACGATTAAAGTAGGTATAAGTAAGTATATTGTGCTGTTGCTATTCGATAACTAATGGAAACTATCATAGCAACGTGACATAGCTTAGAGCTTGTGGAAAATCACCCTTTAGCTTTCCAGAAACTTAAATCTGTCAGACCAGTTGCAAAAAATAAATTATATCTCCCCTGCGCCACCTGCAAAATTAATTCTGCTATCTTACAAAAAGTTGACTTCGTTAAAAGTTGCCTCCCACTGTTAAAGTCAGGTGTACGAAGTTATCTTGTTACGTTCTGTTTTTGTGCTCAAAGAAGCGAACGAAAAATAAACCTATTTATGGTAGAAAGCTTTTTTTTAGAAAACAAATCCATTAGTGTTTACGTCTCCGGCATACGGCGACGTCTATGGTGCAGCTGGCGAAAGTCTGCCTGGAGTTTGCGGGTTCGATTTTCGTATCTTAATTCAGAACGCGAACAAAGTCACAGGACCAAAAACTAGAGTGACATAAGCCTGTAACATAAAACCAATATGGAATACCAGTAATCCTCTAAAACTTCAGAATTCTCGCGTCCCATAAAAAATCGGCAAAGTTCTTCATGGAAGTTTATAGCAAGTTTTATTGGAAGAAATGGTCGCAGGGAACATGGGTTGTAAAATTATGGGGCATTGTCGTGCGTTATCGTAAAATAAGCCCTAAGTACTTATACGTAATGTACAATTTAGCAGTTTATGATTACGTAACAGGGCGTATTTTGTCGTCACGTGTTTGTAAGTACAATGGAGGGCTTTTCTCAGTACTTCGTAAAACATTTATGAAGGTTTAATAAATCTGAAATAAGTAAAGGGAATATTGTATTTTGGACAACAAACGTTTCTATAATTTGATTAATATTAATTGCCTAATCTAAAAATAAAAACTAATTTATTGGTCGTAGAACTTATTTTGGTCTTATCCATTGACGTTCAAATCCTTGGATTTTCCCTAGTCTACGTAGAAAGTTAAACAAAAAGACCTAAAAAATATGGACTTACATAAAAACTCGATATTTTTGTAAAGTCCAATCTAAATTTAAAATTGGAATGACTTAGTGAAAGGTTAAGTTTATATTTTGTAATTGGAACGTCTCGCCCCAAATTGATTCTGAAAGCAAGCGCAAGTCTCATGCAATTTTAAAACTTCCGCCAACACCTGAACGCCGGAAATTGATTAATTGCCTCAAGCTCCTTGGCTTTTTGTTTATTTATCGATGCTGACTCTTTTCCCTTTGTAGTACGGGAGGCGACGATGCTAAATGGGGATTTACTCGAGCGTCAAAGAGACCTATTGGGTTGCATTTGGTAGATGATAAGAAGAAAAAAATGTATGAGACCGATGTGTTTCATCAGTGGGGGAAGCGACCATAGATAATTAAAAACTTATTTAAAAAAATACTGTTGTATGGACGTACTTAAGCGCGTCAGTTAGTGATAGATTCTATAAATCAGATTCAATAAATTGAAAATCAGCTTAACATACTTGCATACTTAAAGATAATTTAGGAAATATGATTGAAAATATACGTTTGTAAATCTGATTGTTTACACGATTGGCGTGGATGTACGTAAAAGTTAAAAAAATTAAAATCGCGACTCATTTTTTATCAAAAAAAAGAACAAAAAAACTGGCATTTCTAAAGGTGTTAGAGCGTCAGATTTAGATGTATATGGTTCATCTCTATGTTCTAATTCTACCATATCTTAATCTGACGATTATCTAAAGTGATTCGCCTAATCTGACAAAAACAAATTTTGTTCCCTTATAATTCACGTTCGAACATAGATATATTTTTTATATTTGGTGGAGGTACTTGTCTGGGTACTAGCTATCTCCAGTATCTTAATCTGACGCGCTCGAGTAAATCCCGAAATCCCCTCTTCGGCTCCCCTACTATTGGCATTAGAGCTTCGAATCAATTGTTTAAAATTGGAACTTGCATTACAAAGTTTGTAAAAGAAAATTACGCTGTTGTAAAATTGGTTGGAGTTTAATTCGCTGATTTGTTTTTTCCTAAAACATTTAAATGATATTACGAGTATAATGTGATAGTATTTACTCAAAATTCCAATTGGTAAATATTGAAGAATAACGCGTGACGTCATAATCGGATTTGTAATTATATTTGGAGCAGCTTTTCTGGAATCTTAACTTTGAATAGCTTTCTCATGCATATCAATTATTATCTATTTTTATTACATAAACATTAATTCTAATAATGTTACCTCTTCTGATATTGAATAGATGTTAACGAACACATCTTGAGCTATAGTAAAAATAAGCATATAAGTTTTCTTCTGTTAATATTTAATTATTGGTGTGTGTACTAAAATATCGTATGTTATCTTGAAGCTATGAGTAAAATGCAAAATTCTTAATATATCAAAATTTAGAATTCTATGTGAACTCATTTACGGGTCATAAAAGCAGCATGAACATGTTTAGACATTAGTTTTCGTGTGTTAAGAGCAAACTGACAGAGCTACAGTTAAATTAATATAGTTCTGCAAGTTAATATCACAGTTGGGGAAACTTTGCTAATTTAAAATTATATTTTGGTTTGCGGAGTCATTAGGACAAGATCATTTGAGATGCTGGGATATTCTGCTAATGGAGGTTATCTATTTAAACTAGTAAATTGCTTAGGAAGTTGATAAGAGTTATTAATGATTGAGGTTAGGTTAGACATTCACTTGGGTTTTAGGCTCCAGTGTTTTATCCACCCAACGCACTATATACCTACTTGTAGCATGCTTTCTAGCTTTTTTGTTATTTTTAACCGACTTAAAAAACGTGGATTATTATAAAACCTGCTATATTTTCTATACTTGTCACCTCATTATATCTTGTATTGGGTTTAGTACCGGTTTGACTTAATTTTTGTTTTTTGAATACCATGAGCACTTTTTAAATACGTTATATGTGATACAGGGACTTCTCTCTTGACGATATAGATAAGTCCTCAATTACTACGCTAAATACGGGTTGGTGAATTGAGTTGGTATTGTTTTTTAATGACAAGTTTACATTCAGTGGTTTTCGCGTGTGTCGTAGTTAATTAGTAATACAGTTAACATGTCAGACCAGACCATGTCATGTCAGACAGTATAACATACATTTAAACTCTCTGTGACAGTTAATTTATCCGTATCAAGATACGCTGATATGAGTTAATATTATTACATACAAATTACTCTAGACAGACGTAGGAGATAACCTCAAATTTATAGCAAAATAGCGCGTATGTTATTGGTCACAAGACATTAAAATTACTACACTACAAACTACTCAGATAGCATACTAATTTGATAACTATTATAATAGTACGGGAGGCGACGATGCTAAATGGGGATTTACTCGAGCGTCAAGGAGACCTATTGGGTTGCATTTGGTAGATGATAAGAAGAAAAAAATTGTATGAGACCGATGTGTTTCATCAGTGGGGGAAGCGACCATAGATAAATAAAAACTTATTTAAAAAAATACTGTTGTATGGACGTACTTAAGCGCGTCAGTTAGTGATAGATTCTATGAATCAGATTCAATAAATTGAAAATAAGCTTAACATACTTACATACTGTAAAATAATTTAGGAAATATGATTGATAATATACGTTTGTAAATCTGATTGTTTACACGATTGAGGTGGAAGTACGTAAAAAATAAAAAAATAAAAATCGCGACTCATTTTTTATCAAAAAAAAGAACAAAAAAACTGGCATTTCTAAAGGTGTTAGAGCGTCAGATGTAGATGTATATGGTTCATCTCTATGTTCTGATTCTACCATATCTTAATCTGACAATTATCTAAAGTGATGCGCCTAATATGACAAAAGTAAATTTTGTTCCCTTATAATTCACGTTCGAACATAGATAGATTTTTTATATTTGGTGGAGGTACTTATCTGGGTACTAGCTATCTCCAGTATCTTAATCTGACGCGCTCGAGTAAATCCCGAAATCCCCTCTTCGGCTCCCCTACTATAATGTACATAGTCCTTATCATTCTCATCATGAATTCTATAAAAATTGGCTCATTATATTTAAATTATTATCATTAATTTGATACACCAAATTATAGATTTAATACGAGAACATGAAGAGTTAACGTAGCCTTACAAATTTTAAATAAAATTTTATAAATATTTAGACGTTATATCGGTTATTAAGAACTATTTTTTAAAACTCTTCCTTATTTCAGACAAAGCTCCGTCAGAAGCCACGTTCAGGGGCGCGGAGTTCCTCTCATACGACCTGACGCAGACGGGCGGGGAGCCTATCGTCAGCACACAAGATGCCATCTCCCTCTACTTCAAGACGAGACAGCCCAACGGACTCCTGTTCTATACCGGTGAGTAATATGTAGTCTGTTTGAAGGAACATACAACTAAACCTAGATAATGCTGCCAGGATTATGGATCAGAACTGTAGCTTCACTATCAGCCTCATTAACAGGCTCAGAGTCGCTCAAAGGACTATGAATATAGATAAGTATCTAATTTGGTATAGAGAACGTCAAATGACTTATCGATAATTGACGATAAATGTTTTTATTATTCAAACTGTGTACCTTTAGTTATAACTGATCTTAATAGTTAACTGTTAGAAACTACAGTTTGTTCATTAACTACGGACGTACAATATTGATCTTAAAACTACGTAAATTAATTATATTTATTAAATCGACGGTGGAAAGCGGAAATGTCGTAACTTCATTTTGACCATTTTGACTTTTGTCATTATCTGATGTAGAAAAAAAAGCCGCGTCGAATGGTCTATGTCACGTTTTCCTACGATGATTTTTTAAACAGATACGACCATAGATTTTTCCTTGTTTTTGTACTGATCGTAAGAAATATTGTCGTAACTTGAGCAAAATCGGCTGTTTTTTTAAATAAAACAGATACGCCCTCACTCCAAGAACACAAAATAGTTACTACTTTGTTTATGAATCACTAAAACGGCTTCGAATAAGATACGACATTTCTGCCGCTCAACAATTTGACGTTGACCGAGATACGACAATTCTGCCCCTACTAATGCAGGCATATGAAACAGTTAACACATTTTAAACAATCAATTTTATGTCAATATCGTACTTATACACCAAAAAAATAGAGCTATGTTTTGTCTGAAGAGATAAGTAACGAGCCTTATACAACGTTTTGACCGCGATTCAGTACATGCGTGAGTGCGAATGTAAGAAAGCAAATTTGTCGCTGCTTGTGAAAAAGTTTTCAAATGCAAGATAAAATATAAGAGGATAATTAATACATCTCCAAGAGTTCTGGTAAGTATTGGAATAATAAATTAAATTATTTTTTGCATGTTTCGAGGCAATGATTTTATTATAAAATTGTCAGGACAGTAAGCCGTTGTTAGTAAGTTATTTGAATATTGTAGAAAAGTACCTTTTGTATGCGCTGTGGTTGGAAAATAATAACTTTTAAAAACGTTTAATGTAATAAAATTATTTGTTCAGGGAGATATTGGTAAACAAATAACACCTGCAAAACACAATTTGTTTGCCTCTTCGTGCGTAATCGCGCGGTTTTGTAACTTTTTACTTAAAATGAACAATAAGAAGAATAAGATTGTAAAGATAGGTACTTACATTATTAACAAAAAGCTTACAATTGTCCTTTATAAGTTTATTTTTGTATAGTCAATTAAAAAGTACATATTGGTACTTTTTAGCTAGTTAGTAACATACTTTTAATTTTCAGGTGGTGTTAGGGAGCAGCCCCAGCATCTAGAAGACCATAAGCGAACGCTCCCAGAAAATGTGTATTGCAACATTTAAAAAGACAGATCCAGATGTTATGCTCATGAAAAATTCCATGCTTCCAGATGCAAAAATACGGTTTGTGGGAGGCCTATGCCTCCCTCAAACCGTGTCAAACCGTGTCGTAGGACACTCATAGGACGTCCACTGCTGGACCTATGTCCAGCAGTGGGTGAAATGATGATGATGAATAAGTAATTAATGATTGTTTTATTATTTTCTATGTTCTTTGCAAAGGTTTTAGTTTTGTAATAAGTACATAATTGTATTGTTCTAAATTTTTATTTTAGGTAATTTCGTAAGAAGTACATGATTGTTTTATTTTGCTATGTTCCTTGCAAAGGTACAAGTTTTTTATATAAGAAGAAAATTGCTTTAGTTTTCTTTTAATTGAGGTATTTTATAACATGATTCATATTATTATATTCTATAAGATATTTTTAATTTTGCTGTCAAAACATTTCTTATAATACAATAAAAATTTTAGATTCAACATAAAGCTTTTTATTTTGATACATTCATCGCCTTTTCATAAGTTAAAACAAAATATAGATATAGTTTAATATAATGAACAAAGATACAACAAATTTGACACTCAAGAATATATGTAATTTCAGTTGGCCATACATTCATCTCAGAGATACGACATTTCTGCTGCTTGAAATTGAAACATCAATTGTCGTAACTTGTCACAAATCAATGTTGCACTAACTTTACGGTAATTTGAGCAAAATGATTAAGTAGCTTTTAAAAAAGTTTAGATACATTCCAAGTTTCACCTTTCTATCTCTTATAATAAAAAAGTTATGAATTTTCAAAAAGGTTTTTTGGCTCTACTGAAAACCTGGGTTTTGAAGATACGACATTTCCGCTTTCTTCCGTCGAAATATTCCTTCATGTCATAAAAACATTTTTCCAATAGCCACCTTCGAAGTTTTGTCAGTAGTTCGCTTATATCCTTGGGTAATTTGTTTTTGCTTCGAATCAACTAACCGTTGTGTCACAGGTCACGAAGCCGACTACTTGAACCTGGCGGTGCGAGACGGCGGTGTGTCCCTCACGATGGGGCTCGGCAACGGCAAGCAGGAGATCCACATAAAGCCGCCGCGCACACGCTTCGACGACCACCAGTGGCACAAGCTTACCGTTCATCGGAAGATTCAAGAGGTGAGATTAGCATGAAAGTCGTGTTTTTTCTTCTTCCTTGGGGGACCGAAAAAATTCTGTTGCATTGACATACTTGAGCATAAGAATTTTAAAGTTGCATTTGATCTCACTGCTAAGGATCGCGACCACGTACAATCAGCCCCCACTGTGTACCGGTGTATGTGTATTTGGCCCTCCCGTTGCAGCTTTAAATTATTAAAATACTCTTTTATCAATAAATCTTATTTTATAATTTCTGTTTGATCTAGAACATTATGAACATTGATGTTTCAAAATTTTCGGGAGTTATTTTTATAAAACGGGAATAAAGCAGGGAACACATTTGTAACACCCGACGCGACGCGACGTGTCGACACCCGACGTGCACCGTGCATATTACCAACACGCGACGCCACGACATACTAGCATTTCATCATCATTTCACTAAATAAATGCAAAAATTTAATATGAAATTGTCATAAAGTGACAGTTCTCGAACGAATGACGCGTGGCGTCGAGTGTTGTCTAGAAACATACTGCGCTCCCGCGTCGGATGGCGTGTTTACCCCCACCATGGGAACGCATGGTGGGGGTAAACACGCACACGCAGATCTGGCACGTCTGGATCAGGTGGCGTGTGCGCGCGTGGCGTCGGGTCGCGTGTTCAAAGTGTGTTTCTGGTCTATAGAAAACCATACATTTGATTCGACTCAACACGCATCACGTTTCATCGGGTGGCGTCGGGTGTTACAAATGTGTTTCTGCCTACTCACGTATTTACACAGTTGTAAATACTCCTGTAAATACGTGAGTAATTCCCATTTTATAAAATGAATAGGTTTTTGATGATAAAACTGACGGCGTAAAGTATTTGTATCTGTCTAAAAATATAAATGTAATTGCTCGCTCACATTATTTTGAGAATGTATTAAAATAAAACTTAAAAAGCTAGTTCATCAGAACAAAGAACCACCATTATAGCTAACTAATAATATGTTTCTGAAAATATTCCTCAATTATTACTTATAAAATTATATTGACTTCAACCAAGTACACTTGGTACGTGTAGAATTTATAATTTACGTTTGTATATTTTAAATGGGGGAGGTTGGCGCTATAAAACTTGTGGACTATAAAGTTTTAATGTGTTTATTAATAAATAATTATCTGAAAATTATACGTGTTAAGGTTTTAGTACCTACTAGTTTATTAAGGTCAAAACATATTTTTGTGTTTGATAAAAATCGAAATGTTTTTTATTTAAAAAGTAGCTTACAATAAGAAATGAGAAATATCAACAACAAGCTTCACGATATTTAATATACCTACGTTATTCTTATATTTTACATATCTACCATTGGGACTAGTCTTCTTCAATGTTGATAAAATATCATAATAACTGTCGTAATTCAAAATGAATGATGATAATTAAAAATATTATTGTTGTTATTTACAGTTTATTACGGTAATAGACAGAATTTCTACAGAATCACATTATTGGTAATTTTATCAAACATAAAGGAAAGAAAAGAAAAGAAGTAGGTATGAATAAGACCTATTATTTACTTTTATTATAATTCTATTGATAGTAATATATTAAATTATTACTATACAAAAATAACTATATTTAAATAATAGCTGCTTTTACATCATCAAATTGGCTATTTTATTAGCTATACAATCCTTATTCCATCAGAGAGATGGAATACCTCCACCTAATAGTTTATGCCTCATTGGATAAGAATAATGACATATTCAGCCTCAACAAAAACACGGGCCAGAAACTAAAGAAGCTTTATATCCTTTCGCTAAGAATGAAATTCCCTTGTGCCGAGTAAATACCACAAACTTCCTCACAATCCCTCGCCACTTGTAATTAGTTATTCTGATCGATGTTTTTCCTATGGCCCCGCAATAGAACCAATTTACCGGCGATAAATTGTTGGGAGGTATTACCTCGCCATGCCCCGGCCTACCTTATCACTCGCGTTGTAAGAGTCTTTGGTGGGTTAAGTTTAAGGTGCAATTTTGTTAAATGAATTTGGAGTTTTTGATTGATTTCATTACTTCGATTCTTCGAGAAGTTTACTGGTAGAAACAATACTTTCTTTTGTTGAGAATTTTTTTTTCTGTTTTGTAAAAATGCCTTAATTTAAATAAGTTAAAATTATAATTTAAAATGTATTTCTTTTCAGGTATCATCAGGTGCAATGAGTTTTTGCAGGGTAAGTACTAAAATGATACAAATAAATATAAATACAAACTCATAAGAACTACAAATGTTCACAAAGTGAGATTTAAAATTTAAGGTAATAAAGAAAAGTTAAGGTATAATGTACCTCATGGCCTGTAAAACAATTAAATACGTACATGTAAATAAAAAAGTGCGCATATTAAATATAATACTGCAGAAACAATAAAACACTCATCAACACTGTTGAATAGCCATAGCCAAGGACTTGTTTATGTTTTCACCGTTCCGTGTGAATAGCGGTACATTATTAAATTTCTATTTTCAATCCCATAGCGCGTATTGTGGTCGGAGCTATTGTCAGTTCCATTCAACGACACCTTATTATGGGCCATTGAGGTCGACGCTGTTTTATTCTTTTATCCAGCAAATTAAATACACCCTATAAAGTATTAATATATGGGTTGCCTCATCAATCAATTCATAATAACTAAAAAAAATAAAAATAAATAAATATTACTGGACAATTTTACACAGCGACATCTAGCCCCGTGGTAAGCTCGAAGCTTGTGTTACGGGTGCTAGATTTCGGATATACTATATATATAATATACGTACATAGATAGATATTTTTTTATTATACATATATAACTACCGCTAAAGGTATAATTGAATAACATATTTGTTATGTTTTATAAGTCTAGTGTTGAATAATATAATTATGTAATTCTATTAATGATGGACATACCAACATCTAGCCCGGAGTATGCTCCAAGCTTGTGTTACGGGTGCTTGATCTCCGATAAACTTAGAATAATGATACACAAAAAAACACCCAGACACTTGCCCCGAGGCGGGAATCTAACCCACAAGCTCTTTCGTCACACGCGGACCTTCGCCCGCTTTGTCACAGAGGTCGTCATAATGTTTATTATTTTCTATTTAAATTCATATTGGGCATAGTTCCTTAACAGTACTTATACAGTAGAACATTACATGGTATTTTGGGGTATAATCTTGAAAAGGCGTGTTGTGTTGGTGATCGGAGTAAATTAGTATACTCGTAGTAGGTATAATATAAAGAACGTTGCTGCCTAACAACAGACATACTAACAAGCAAAACCGAAGGTGGGTCTAGATACAATAAAAGTGGAGGAAGTTTGTTAATAAGCACATTGCAGTTGTACTGCGCTCTTTGTTTTAGAACGGTGTCTGTTATAGCTTGAGTGGAAATTAATTTCGCTGAAGCGTGTTCGGTTTTTCAATGGTTTATGGGTCACGGAAGGGTTAATTACACCTTTTTTTTAAGTAAAAATACTTGGCAATTCAGGTCAGCCTAGGTTATTTCTTAAAGGTTATTAACTTGTAAGAAATTATTTTAAGTATTTCGTGCGGAATATCTTTGTACTCGTAGTTTAGGTGTGAACTAAGCTTTTAAACGTTAGCCTAAATTCAAAACGGTTTGTTTAAGAGACATTGTTCGTTTGCTTTAAATTTAATTTTAACAACATTTTAAAGATATGTAGATTTAGAATAAACTTGCAATTTTTTAATGTCAATAATTCCGTATCGATGGGTACGAAACTTATAAAGTGCAATAATATTTTACCCAAATAAGATATCTATAAGAAAGAACAAGCTTCAAAATTAAAATCACTCAACTAATTAATTTCTTATTTTTTTAATGTCTTTGTATTTATTTAGGTATCGGCAATAGTTGATGACGTGTATATGGAACATTCCCACGTGGCCGGCACGTTCACGATGCTGGCTAGTTCCCGAGCGCACGTGGGCGGCTCGCTCAACGCCCGCGCGCTGCCCGGAGCTAGAGTGCACACCAACTTCATCGGCTGCTTGAAGAAGGTGAGCGATACTTGAGTTATATGGAACACAACCACAACAATATCATACTGAAACACATGAATATACGCAGAAACAACTTAGTGAAAACAGACATTTATTATCATTTAAAGTTTTCCTTGTCCTTGGCTTAGTTTCAGCCTATTAGTCAGGGATCCGTAGTACATGGAAATCAAGTGATTACTAACAAGCTAATTTTTGGTGAGTAGCTTCGTTTCGATGAGACATCCAAAGATATCCTATACCCAACTCTCGATTGTGGTAGCTAACAGAGATATCAAGGATTAAAAAATTCAAGGATGTAAAACCGGGATAACGGACCACGAAAATTGTAGGACAATATGTTATATCTCAAGATAATTATCTAAATTATATAAAAACATGTTTGTCCTACAAAACCTATGGTTTGATCAAAGAGTCCGCCATTTCCAAAATGTGTCGAAAACGAGATCAATTTAAATGATTACTATGATTACTAACCAGCTGATTTTTTGTTGTATACTTAATTAATATTTATAAAATCTAACGGACATATTGTCCGACAAATTTCGTGGTCTGTTATCCCGGTTTTACAACCTTGAATTTTTTAATCCTTGATATCTCTGTTAGCTACCACAATCGAGAGTTGGGTATAGGATATCTTTGGACGTCTCATCGAAACGAAGCTACTCACCAAAAATTAGCTTGTTAGTAATCACTTGATTTCCATGTACTACGGATCCCGGCCTATATTGCTTTAGCATATCATTCAAACTAGCCTATGAAAATAACCACAGAACTTTGTAAGTAGACAATAAAGTTTGTATAAACAGAACTTTGTAGGCCAAATAGTATTGATTAATAAAAATTTCAAAATCCATTCTAAAGACAACACCATCATTAAAAAAAATCGTATTTTACAGAATCATAATAAGTATAAAATATTTGCTCCATCAGGTGGAATTCTCAGCGGACACTCTACGCCTGAACCTAATAGACCTAGCCCGAACTGGCAGCAAGCTAATAACAGTGACAGGGAGGCTCGACTACGCGTGCACTGCGGTGGACCACGCCGACCCTGTCTCCTTCACCACCAGAGACGCGCACCTGGTGAGTACGCCCCTGCTCGATCCAGATTACAGGACAAAGCAGCTGAGATTCTCATCTACATACTACTAATACAGCATAAGGTCTACTTTATGCTGTAAGTGTTAAGTTGTACTTTGCCTGGCCAATCAGACTTCCATGCCAATCAACCGATTTACGAGAAAGCAACCAAGGTAATAATAGGTCATTGCAAGATTTTTTTATTGCTTTGCAAGCTGTAGTAAAACCGTGTTTCGGCTTTGTCTCAGCTGGTTTGGACACGTTCATTCTAAACCTTACTGATACTGCTTAAGGTTTTATTTCACAGGTTCGAAATTCATCCAAAACAAAGGCAACAGACAAACCAGCCCAAAACTATGCCTATATAGGTTTCAGGACCGTAACAGATATCTCAGACCGTTATAAACACAGACAAAAACACACAAGATTGAGTAATATGTATCATTCATACAAACCGGTGATGTACCCGATAGAAGAAAACGAATTCTTTCATTTCCACATCCCGGTAACTTTTAAACCAGATACCGCAACAGGAAAGCCAGTAGCAAACTTGAATGACAATGATAAAATGAGACAAAGTGGCCATACAGAACATGGAGTTTCAGGCGTTAATAATCATAGGCATTCGAATTCTAAAATACCCAGGACAATAAATAGTGGAAATGAGAAAAATAATAAACATACCCCAATAAGACATCGCCACGAACCATTAGATGACCATCTGCTACAAAGAACAATTAAGATAACAATGCCGGTCACTTTCAAAGATCCCATTCCAACCAACACAACTATAACAACGAACAAAACTGATAATCCTTTAGATAAAAAACCCTGCGAACACGCTTTGATGAATCTAACTAACTCTAGAAATGATTCCGATGTTAAAATCAAAATTGTAGCAACCAATCATCACACTGTATATTTCGAGCCTATCCTAACTAATTTCACAGTTTATGTAGATGTATACAAACCTAAAACTGAATATGAACAACGCTATGTGGACTGGTTTAACAGAGAACAGAAGTTGAAGAAATTAAGAGCTAAATTGGAAGATGAAAGAAAGAAAAACGCAACTAATGTCTTACGATCGATCTTTATCAAGACTTATCCCAATACAACTCCAGTTAAAATAACTGAAACATCTACTAAGCCCACGTATTTAATCACTTAAGTAGAACATTTTAATAATACTCTACGTATCCATAATTATTCAACATTAATAATCGTCATAGTTTGTTCAAAGTTGATGGTATAAGATTATACAACATGTACCTAGAAGGAAAAGTTTGTTAATATCTTTTGAGACTTAAATGATCAATTATTAAATATTTGTTTCAAAAGATATCTGAAAACAAGGCAGTTAATTTCTAACAAAATCGGGTTCATAGTGTTTGCCATACTTGACTTTATGCGAGTTTACAATACTTAACTGTGCTCAAATAAACTTCGATAATATCTTCCTCGGTGTTGTTATAAACTAACCACCCATTTTCTACTACATGAAATAATCTCAGTTAGTAGATATTTTACATACTTAATAATTATAATCCGATAATAATATTTAATCCAGTAGAATGTTCATGTAGCTATTTGTTAATCAAGTTATAATTAGCAGTTACAATTTTACCTCTCATGTTTACTCAATAAATGCATAACAAGAACTGGTAATTTTAATTTTGGAATACTAATTAATTTCACTGTATAATAATTAATAGATAACAAAATAGTACGTCAAAATTTATATAGGTTGCGAAATGTAGGTACTGATTAAAGGAGGAAGAAAAACAATAGGACTAAACGTCGTCCAATAAAACCCCAATTAAAAACATTGGCGAGATTTTCCGAGCACAAAAATCATCCCATAAACCGACATGTTAAAGACGGCTAGAGTTTGCTCGAGGGCACTTTCGCATTCCCGACTCTTGTATTTGGTCGAGTGCTCGCCCCTTGATTGGGTCGGGCACCGATATTGAGTTAGTGGTGTTCAACCGGGCACTAGTCGACAAAGTGATGTAATTTGAGGTCGATTCTTCGAGAAGTGTACTTTGAAGACAATAAAGTTTTCTGTTCGAGTTTGATCTGGTTATTGGGGTTGGATTTATTGAGAGTTTTGTTTTGTTGAAGATAATAAGAATAAATAATTCTTATTTTTTCTGTGTAGTCGACCACAATGTAATTGAGAGGTTGAGGGGCCGTCACTAAGAGGATAGCCAAGTATGAGGTTAAAGTTTTAGCTCTGCTCTGATGAGTTGGTACTATTTAAATTTGTTAAGATTCTACTTCAAACTAAAAAAAAACTGTATTTTATTATGTATTATTAGAAAGTGGAAGCGTAATATCCAAATGTAGTACCTGAAATTGCAGTACCAGTAATTCATACCCTAGTTTCATCAGGAACAGCCAATTGATTAAGACAAACTTCCTGCGTGCTTTGTACTACAAAATATCTTCCATAGAAATATCACATTTTTAATCACATTACCTGTGTAGATGAGTAGAAAATAATAAGAGGTAATGACTTTGCTACTTTTTAGATAAAACAAAAAGCAATCTAAGAGGAATGAGGATCCTTTGAAATCTCTAATAAACCACTCCAGATACTACTAAAATCTAAGAGAATGTCACGATTCTCCCGTAATAGTGACAGAGAACCATAAAGTGGGATGAAGGTCATATCTTGATGGAGGACTTACGACGTCCCATCATAAATTTCCTCCAATTTGACAGGCCAAGTGATTGCCTGGAAGAAAATGAATTGATACTTGAAACTTGAATAAAGGAGGCGTCATTATATTCTTATTAGTCGACAAATTGTTTTGATGATTGCTTTGATAGCTATGGAAATTTTCGTAATAACCGATATAAGTAATCACTATAACCTGAATTTTATCGTTTACTGCAGTGGAGTTGATTAAAACCCTAGTTCCAATTGAAATATACTGCCCCAATTATTTGTCGATGATAAACCTATCAATTACAACACGCTACATAAGTCTGTAGGATGTTAAATATAGTCATAGTTTATCAATTCGTTATCCATTTATTTATACATTTTTATCCAAGAGTACTTACTATTTTCACTATACAATTTGGGGCTCAGTAGAACATTGCGGAGCTAAATACCTCCCAGGCGAGAAGCGAGCGTTATTACGCGATAGAATAGGCTTAGGGTTTCAGAATAGGCTAATATTTTCCCCACGTAATGAGTTCCTTTAAGTAACCAAGGACTTTATCCATCTGAGACTTTGTACAGGTTCTATAAAGAAGCATCTAATTGGATAGGAAAAGTTTAAAGGAGACTATGTCTTAAGTCTCCGACAACAAAGCTTATAACTTGTTTCAGTTGTGATTTTTTTTCGATAGTAGTGTTTCTATTTACATTTGCGTTATTATGTCAAGATTCAGTAGTTTTTCAGAAGCTAGATGCACCCGAGCAAGCTTTTGCCATCAAATGCTAAGTACCTACAAATTTAGCATCCTTGCAGCTTAAAAAAATCGATCTCCGCTGGTCGAAAAGTCTAGATCTAGTTTATGAAAAACACTTACCACAGGTGCCATTTATATACGTAAATGATCTGCGAGCAATGGACGTAGATTAAGTTTTTATTTGGTTTAACCCTTGTAGATAGTTGTGATTCTGCTATCTGGTGCACTGTAATCATTTTTGGTATCCGTTATTATGTTACCAAGAACTGAAGGAATTGCAATTTAATACACGTCCTACATAAAGTTATCTCTATTTTTATGACTAAATTTTTATCCCTAACCTCATTTAAAAATGCTATCTGCCTAACAAAATCTTATCAACCCCTAATCAAAGAAAGATTTTATCAAACCTAGGTGTGTTGACCTCGAAGGTTACACGCGTGACCCCAAGGTCAAGGTCATACCGTCAAAGTATTGTGAAACAAAACACAGTAGGGTTTCAAATTGAATTGCAATTATGAGCACGTGAGAATCGTTTTAATTTAATATTAACGAACTAAGTAAGCAAATAATTCTAAAATGTTGCGTTAAATGGGTATGTTAATTTAGGAGTAAAATTTAAGGTATTATGTTTCAAATAATTTGAGACCAGGATTAAAGATAATTACATTCAAGTGTTTGGAATAAACTCAGTGGAATATTATAAAATTGATTAGAAATCACATTATTTTAGAAAAGCACGTAAATATTTTTAACCTATTCACACACCTACTTCGTTTCAATATGAACTTTTCTGACATTTAAAAACATTCGAGTTGCCCCTGTACAAACGCACGGCTAAAACTGATCCGATACTATTCAAACACATAGAGTTCAGTTCACCTTGATATATTATTCAGTTTCTAATGTGTTTTCCTTGTATCCGTAATTGTTATATCGATTGTATTCTAGACCTTATTTGATTCACGGAAATTCGTTTTGACGGCCCAATCTAATCGAGGGCATTTACTAGGAAAATATAAAAGCTTGACGTTGATAGCTCTTGTTGATAAGTGACAATGTTTACTGATCATTTTAATGTATTGATGATAAAATTGAGTTTAGATTAGAATGTTGATTTTGCTAAAAGGATAGCTTTACAAGTAGGTAATGGTATGAGCCATGTGGCTAAGTGGCAGCATACTCAACTTTATTACCTATTTATTTTGTGTAACATCAATCCAAAGTGTTTGAATTGTAAAGCAGACTTTAAAATTTGTGATTAATGTAGATAGAAATGTAATAGCTGTTAGATATTTCATATTTTCTCTCCAATAGCACAACATTATAAAGACGCACCAAAACCAAGGAAAACTGTATGTTTTTCATTTACGTATCTATAGAATTTTTTTATTGAATGTTTACGTATTTTCAGCTAAATAGCTAATAATCCTAGCATGATTGTGTCTATTCAGCTTTATGACTAAGCTGTTATGTATGTACGAATTCTATTATTCCTGAAGCTCTATTTCTCACTAGGATACCTCAGCTTGCAAGCCATGTAACATTAAATTGTCAATCAATTTCGGGATCAGTCGAGCTAAGATATTCTAGCGAAATAGGGCCTCATTGTTCAACTTGTAATTCTTCAATTATTTTTTTCAGATTCTGCCCAAATGGGAAGCGGTGAAGACTGGAACGTTATCATTTAAATTTCGAACGAACGAACCGAATGGTTTGCTAATGTTCAACATGGGCGCCAAACCGCCTAGGGTAGGTTGCACGGTAAGGGGTGGAGCTTTTTGGGGGTAAAACCAGAATTATTATTAAGGCATTCTCATTGACACTATCGAATCCATTGGCATTGCTTTGATACTGGGAAATGGAATGTTAGAGCTACGATGAAAAATATTACTAGATTTTTTTTATAATACTTTAATTAGGTCTATGTTAAAGTTCAAAAGAAAAGATAATTTCAAATTTAATATTGTTTCAAAATAATGGACGTAAATAAAAAAAAATCATTTCAAGTTTACAAAACATTATTTGCTATACATACAGACAGATAATGGACGAAGTTAATCATAGTCAAAACAATTATGCTTATTATGTTATTTATATTCGTACGTAAATTAAAAACATCGTATTCAACTGAAACAATAACGAACAATGTTCTATTAAATTACTTAAAATAACCAGCTAGAATGAATCGCGAAAGCTCTCAAAATGGAGTGCAGAAAAATTTCATTACAAAGATGAATACGTAATTTCAGATCAAAGGCGGCCTCTCAATGATAACTTAATTGCATTTCCCAGTATGGATCTGACGGATAACTTAGCTATTTCACGAAGATGGAAACTGATTTAATCATTTTAGTATTACTTTATGAAATGCTTTGAACGCGGAAGCTTAGTATTCTGAAATTAATATAAATGATGAAACTTCTTTAAAATATTTATTTTTATTATTAACCTTAGTATCTAGGCATACATTTTGTTAAAGACAATCTTAATCAAATTGAAAGAAACAAATTAAAAAACTTTTAAAACTCACGTGTTAATAACATTATTAAAAAAAAGATACGTAGTACTTTAATTTGAAAAACATTTAAAATGATTTAATAACATAAAATTAACAAGTGTAGTTTAATTCTTAAATAATACACTTATGGTTATCCGTCACGATTCCTGCATGATAGATTAAAATCACTGGTTTAGGGGAATTTGTGTACGGTACCTTTATAAAGTTTCACCCACTGATAATAATGAGTGTTAAATGTTGTCTTTGGAAAGCACATAGACTTGGGTTTGAGCGTACAGCACATTTTTAATATCGCTATTTATTATGGAGTTTTTGAACTATTGTATTGTGTCAGTGATTGCTTTAAAGTTATGTCAATTATTTTAAACTTTTAAGTCATGCGGAAGTTACTATTAAAGCTATAAATTTATTATAGATATAACTTTGTATAGAGTTTTATTTGCAAACAATCACTATATAAACTATTTTTGTATCGATGATGAAAACCGTACGGACCGTAATATATCAGTTCTGTTGAAACACAACACAGGAGTGTGTGGCGCACAGCTTCATAGAAACGGCTATAATACCTACACAAATTCGCACCGTGGCATAGATGAACTGTAGCTTCACAGTAGTTCTTCATTACATATACTATTAGAACGAATTCTCAATCAACAACCTTAGTTCTTTAGTTTCAAACCCATCGGGTAGAATTTCAAGTGGCTCATTTAAGATAGAATTTATAGAATTTGCATGTCTAGCTTCGAATGTTGGTATTCAAATAGTTTGTGAAGGTTTGCATACATTACGTGCAGACCGTTTTTTGTAGAATTTGTGCTCTGTCACGTTTACTATTGATTTTGTCGATTCTCGCTTGCGTTCTGAATCTGAATGCCGTTTATGATTTTGTACAGTTTACGAAGTTAGCAAATTGATGTTGCGCTCCCAGAATAGTATTATGTTTTCAGAAATATAACTCGTTCTGGAAATTGCTTGATTCTTTTCGACTTGCAGCTTATTTAATTCACACAACTGAGTATCGATAATATTGCTCTCTTAGATATCATTTTTGATATCATCATAGTCCATTCGACCTCGTTTTTTCTCCCACAACTATAATCTCCTAATGTTTCAGGCGGACATGTTCGCTATAGAGATTCTGAACGGGTACGTGTATGTGCATATGGACCTTGGGTCGGGAGCCGTGAGGGTCCGAGCCACCAGGAGGAGGGTAGATGATGCGTCCTGGCATGAGTTCCTACTGAGAAGAAGTGGAAGGGATGGAAGGGTGACCGTTGATGGAGCTAATGCGGAGTTTAAAACGCCTGGTAAGGATTTATTATGGTTTTAATTTGTATTAATGTATATTTTCTGTTATGCTGTTAATAAAGGTTGAAAACGAGAGTGAGTTTTTGAACAATAATTATGAAAGTCTTTATAACAAATTTTTCTATTAGTGATTTTCGATAATTTAAACAATGTGCGATAAGTTCATGACAATAATCATAATGATGATTTTTGTTTTCTGATTTATTTTGTAGCGTCATTTCACACGTTATGATTATAAAGATAACATGTTTTTTAATGTGACTGAACTGGTAAATTTGAAAAATGCTAAAGCTATATGAAAACATATTGTATTTACAAAATATGTAGCTCTAGTTCCTACTTTAAGATAATCTGCATATCTTTGAACAATTATTATAATACCGTTACTTAGATTTAATAACGTTGATCGAAAACCAATTTTGACGAGCCTCTACAGAATTCATATTTGGAATTCCAGGTGAATCAAACCAGTTAGAACTGGATGGTTCGCTGTACATCGGCGGTCTGGGCTGGGAGTACTCTGCGGCGCGCACTCCGCCGGCGGTGTGGACGGCGGCGCTCAGACAGGGGTTCGTGGGCTGCGTGCGGGAGCTGGTGCTTAATGGGAAACCGCAGGACCTGGCCGCTTATGCTAGGCAGCAGGATTCTGGTAATTAACTGAGCAAACAGATAAAACATTTCATTATAATCGTTTAAGTCGTGACGTTCAGTGATGTACATGATACATAGTAAGAACACTTAGTTTTTTCATCATCATTAAAGCCGTCAGGTATCCAGTACCTAAGAACTGCATATCTGCCGAAGAACCGACAACCGTTGGGGTAAACGCGTTCTTGAGTAGAGACCGCGACTAGGTAAGCAAGGTGTAGGACGCCCTCCGGCTAGATGGGATGACGACTTGCCCAAGACTGCTGGCAGATGTTGGATGCGTCAAACAGAAAACAGGGCGCATTGGCGCTCACTAGGGGAGGCCTATGACCAGCAGTAGACAAATATTGGCCGATGATGATGATGATGATCCAGTAGGTACCTTATAGATATCCTGCCTGTTGTGAGAAGGATTGCGTTTGCAAACCAGTAGCTTACGCTATCTAACCATCTTGTTAATGTCGAACGCTGCGTTTGCCGTTTCCCTGTTTCCATTCGATGACTGTTCAACTCCCAGGCAATTAAGTATGTATTCGTTTCTTGGCAACAACAGAAAGACAGAAGGATAATACCACCGTCCAGTTACATTCTGCAGTTTTTCTTTCCATCCTCAGGTTGTCTGGAAGAAATTGCTTTAAGCAATAAGACCGCCCATTACGCATACGTTTTTTTAGTTTTTAAGTTTTTATGTAAATATTTTTTTATAGGTGAGTGTAATAAAGAATTATTTTATGTTATCTTATATTTATTCGATTATTTGAGTAGGTCCCATTTGTTCCATGGAACATGACGTCACAGAACAATTTGAGAAAATATTTTCCCTATTTGTACCATAGAACTACATACTAGCTTTTGCTCCTGTTTTTATTTGTCTGTGACTGCATGGAACTAAATGAGAATAGCTTTTCCCAAATTCTTCCATGATGGTAAGCTAGCTATGACGTGAATGACACTAATCACTGACGTTAATACCAGGAGCAGTTTCACTATCAAATAATTTATATAATAATTTACCTAACTTTCGACCTACCTATAACTACTATTTTTAAAACCTTTGCAATACCTTTCCAGCATCAGTCCGTCCGGCGTGCCACATGCTGCTGAAGCAGTGCACCAACTCCCCGTGCCAGCACGGCGCCTCCTGCAGCGAGGGATGGAACCGGCCGCTCTGCGACTGCTCCACGACTGACTTCAGTGGACCTACTTGTGGACGAGGTAACTAAACGCATTTGCTGGGTTATCTTATTTGGTTGGTTGGTTAGAGTTAGGTAACACAAGTCTTATAAATGGTTATACCCGTCAACAAGTCATAATATTCGCCTTGATTAAAACCAAAACTTGAATAACAGCAAAAACTGTAGCATTTTGTTGGCGAACGTGACGGATATGTCTCTCAAACACAAAACTAGTAGACTATACATCATTTGTGCGGTTCTCGTTTAATTTTGATTTTTTGAAATAATATTAATATCGCAAATCGCAATAATTAAATATCTACGTAAAAGCTTTAGGGTTATATTTAATTCTATTAACTGATTGAATTTAAGAAGATAAGTGTTAGGTTAGGTTAGGCTACTTATATTTATAGGACCTGACAGATAGGAAGGAATAAAACCATATATTTCAAAGTCAAGACCTGTATTTCTATATTTCTTCAATAAATTGTTCTATTAATAAATACCATCAAATTTAATAGAAATACAATGTCTAGACAGTTTACTTCGATTTTTTATATCGCTATCCTGAGAAGTAAAAAGAACAGGAGGAAGCATCATTAATTTAAATTATTAGTTACAATGGACTATATTATTTATTTTACAGTAGTCAATATTCGTCATTATAATTATTACAATTATAATGTTTACAAGTCTTTATACATAATAATTACACAATAATACTTATCTAGTTCCGTAGACCTTTGGAGCTCCGTACCGGAGGACTGTCGCAAATAGAATGAATCGTATGGCAAAGAGTTCCGCCTTTTATTAGGCTGCCCGACGAACAACTAACATTGTACAATATTTCGATATACCGTCTATAACGTTAATATTTAGTTATTGAAGTTATTCTATAATATAACAACAGATATTCTTATTTTAGTTTAAACTGATAATAAGTTACTTCTTGCTAAGTTTAAACACTTAAAACATGGATTTACAAACCAAAACAAAAACATAACCTCACTTAATTGTAAAATACAGCAAATGGTAATATTTGTTTAAAAATCTGAGCATAAACATAATTTTAAGGTATTTTGTATGTTACACAACCAAAATACAATGTTTATTACATAACTTATTTAGTAATATTTGATAAAATTCTATCACGGCCAATCTGACCAGTACTTCGCTCTCGAAGTACCAATAAAATTTTCCTTATTTTGACACATCCTGTTATAATTATTATATTCCATCCAACATCCTGTTGTAGTTATTATTGTCCATTCAAAATGTTGTTGTCATTATTATATTCCACCCAACATTATGTTGTAATTATTATTGTCCATCCAACATCCTTTTGTTAATAATTCCATTGTAATACTAACTATTAATAAAAATTAATATTATTAAGAGTAATTTTTACTTACACTAAAACCAAGAGTATTTTTGTACCCATGGTTTTAATGAATAAACTTCAAATGAAACTGAAAGAAAATAGAAATTGATTACAACAGTATTATTTTATCTTTAGCCTTGGTATAATATAACCTCACCTGCTGCCCGTGAGCCTCGTAAAATACGAAATACCAGCAGTATATCTCTGACTTATGTCATACAACACTTTCTTATCTTGCTGACCATAAGTTTCATTATTGTATCAAGCCAGAGACCCAGCAGTTTTTAAAAGGATCCAGTATCTTTGACATGTTACCCTGCCACCCACTACAAATGACATTCAGATAACACCAGATAAAGAATCGAACAGTGGAAATCTTATGTGTATGCTCAAATTTTTTTTTGTTACATATTATAATATTTGTTAGCCTTAAAAATATTCTAGAAGAAACAGTTATCATAATGATGTATTACATATTTAGTATATTTTAATGAGATCTATCACGGTATCCTTATTCATTTAAATCTTCCTATTTTTAATTTCCTTTGGTTGTAACATAATAATAATGCTAAAAATACTATATAATTATTACTCCAGTTAAGTTCTTCTGTTTTTATATACAGAAACTTTCAATTGGCTTATCATAATGGCATTGTTTGTTATATAGATTTTCTAATTATCCGTGTCAAATTATGTTTGTGTATTATGCCCCATCATAACAAGAGATTTGATTTATTAAGAGCTGTGAAGGAAAACGTACAGAACACGACATCATCTCTTTACTAAGTCTTTGGAAGAAATGTCTGACAACAAATTGTCTTTAAACGACAATTGGCTATTTAAATCATGAATTTTAATGACTTTTTTTTGTTTTTGACAATACGAATTTATTATTAGAATTATATGATTTTAATTTTGACTTTATTTAATCTATTAGGCAAATATTAATTTAATAACTAGTAAATTTTAAAGTTTGACATTTTATTATCATTTATTTCCATAAAATCTTTAAAACCACTTTAACTATTCTTAATACTTCAATCATGTACCCACTGTATTAACAGTGTCTTTAAGTGAGTAAATGAATTATAAAAAAGTGATAAAATTGTCACAATATCTCTGAAAACATTGCTTAAAATTTTAACAATAAGTAATACTTTTCATCTTTCTTTCTCCATCTCGTAATATAACCTGGGTGAGCCCAGTACTTTGTTCCTTTCAAATATTATTTTCTCCATTTTATAATATAACCTGGGTGAAACCAGTCCTTTATTCCTCACAAAGATTATTATGACTTTAAAAAAAAACGTTCGGCCAACCTAACGTTCAGCTATTATGGAGTGTATTCAAATATTTGAACCTACATTAAGAGCATAATATTTTATTTATATGAGATTGACTATAGTATTTATCAACTAAATGTTGTTCACCAGGAACCAATAAGCTATAAAAAAACCTTTAAAATAAGCTATAAAAAAAACTTTAATATAACATTCCTTGTTATGTTAAACCTTGTCAACGATGTTCTTATGAGTAACGGTTTTACTTGACTTTTGACCAACTTTAAACTTGAGTTTGACCTTATTTATTATTCAGTAACTATTTGGCATTTATTATGATATTATGATTTGTATTAATTGACGAGTAAAATATTTTTACCAATAAATTGATTATTTACTTTGAGTTTGACCTTGTCCTTGATTTTGTTTTAAAGTAAAGTTATTATTTAATAGACTATAGAATTAATGATTAAACGAACTTACCTGTACGTGAAGTTCTATCATAATTATACGATGTGGTTTGTTCGAGAAATGAGTAACTGAAAAGAATTATTATTGTTTTCATTTGACTTGTAGTAGTATGATCCAGTAACCATCACTCCGCGTTGAGGGTAAAAAGATATTTTTTATTTCTGTGACCTACTTATCTACTGCCCACCGTCCCGTCATTTAGTTTGGAGTTAAAATTCACTCCTGTACTCCTGTACTCCTGTGTACCATCATATTACCGAAAAACATTCGGGAAAGTACTTGTACCTGGACTTACTTGGGGTCGGGAGGGCGTTTGTTACTCATTTCTCGAACAAACCACATCGTATAATTATGATAGAACTTCACGTACAGGTAAGTTCGTTTAATCATTAATTATACTTCGTGGTTTGTTCTCAAAATGAGTAACTGAAAAGAATTATTATTGTTTTCATTTGACTTGTAGACTTTGAGAGTATCTTTTGAGGTAATATGAACCAAGTTCAATTAAAAGTTTATAATTAATAGTCAATATTTGACGTATAATGTATTTACTTTTATTTTTAATTAATAATTATTTACAATATCATATATGTAAACATATTATTGAATTTTTTAATGATTGAAAAAACACTAGTTTTTAAATGCTACATTTAAAAAAAAAAATAGGTATGGCTTCTCATCAACTATACATTAATCGCAGGTTAATAATAAATCTATTTGCTTATAAGTGTTATATCTTATTTATATAGCGAATGTAGAGAATGTACCGTTCCAGACCGCAGTCTTGTGGGTGGTATCTAATATCTATTACGCTAATGCCCAAGAAGGGCACAAATAATAAATTGTTACATCAATAAGATCTATGCATCTTCAAAATGAGAATATCATATACCAAGTTTTCTAACTATACTAAAATATTTTTAGTATTTCCTTTTTTCATACCATGAAAAGTATTCGTAGAAATAGTACATAATTATTACAATTTGTGAATAAATTTTCACTATATCCGATATCAATTTTACACATTGTTTGCACCCAGTATGCTTCATTAATATTTTATATTTCTTTGAAACAATTATCCAATGGTAAATCGTGGTTTGGATAGTAACTTCTGTAAAACAACCTTTAATGCAACAGGTATGCAAAGTGACCTAAGGTATACTTAAAAACGAGAAGCTTCAATAATGAGATAAAATTTTCATTTGGTACTTCAGTCAGGACACTTTCATCTAATAAATGTACTTTATTACAATTCGCTTACATAAATGGTCAAAAAACATTTGCACCACTAAGCAGTCTGATTATGCAGGGCATTAATCTAATCTATATGCAGGTGCTACTAACAGTTACTGTATGGAGGACCCACATGAGTAATAAAAGTGAAAAAATTAAATAAGGAAGTCAAGGCGAACTTCATAGCAATTTATCCGTTTTATTTTTTAAAACCACAGTGTTTTCCACAGAGGAATAATTACAATTAGGTACAGCAAGTAATTTACAGCTTGATAATTAGATACAAAAAAATAAGTAATTTGAGTAAATTTTTATTCTAATTTTCTTATTCTAAGAATTATTTATTTCTAAGAAGATCATCGATAAATTGTAGGAACAAATTTTGATCAATATAAAGTTATTTATTCCATAATATGAAATATTATAAATTACGCATATTATGCGTTATCACCTATATGATTTATGATACATAAATATGACATATTTTATTATTCGAGTTGCGAATAGGTAAATTTTCTATATCCTGTTATTTATTTTTTAAATAAAAATATGATTAGTTTATAAAAACCAACTTGTCAGTTTCCACTTGATATCAAGGTCTTATAAATATTGGTCTTCGGACCTTTTAACCAAACCAAAATTTTTCCGTAATAGTTTTTGTGAAAAAATATGGAACATAGATTACGAGAACCGAATCTAAACATGAATTTTAATTATGTACGACGGCAGTCGTGTTTTCAGAAGTATCTTTTCTGAAAATACCGGTTTGAAATATTTTGAAAAAATACTAATTTCTTTATAGGGCTGTTAGCAGCCATTAAAGTTAATTTGTTTTTCCCCTTTCCTTAGCAAGACCACTGGCCGCTGGCAGCATCCCCATGATGCTGAGTAGGTACCCCGTTTTTGAGGAGTCAGAAAATATTTCGATTCAGCACCTGTCATCTAAAAATGTGTGCATCAATCCATAAATTTATAAATTATTTTTAGTTTAAGTTATTGTCAGAAAAGTATATCTTTCTTCAATAGCTTTGAAATAAATATACTAGCATCTTCTTATTCCTTCGGTGTATAATCACCCGAATTCAATGGCTAGACAGCTAAACAATGTCTGCAGTTTAATGATCTATGATAAATTGTACATAGTTGAATAACTGAATGTTGATATATTCCAATAACTCTGCCTTAGTCTGTTTTCTTTATTCATCCTGAAATGCAACATCATAAAACAGCCCCAAAGGAACGAAATTTATTTGACGGTATTTAAATACCTGTTTAATCTTGTCTTCAATAAATAAAAAACTTTAAAAGTACAAACATTGTCTCAATAAATTCAACATTTCTTATGCACTCATAATATCTATAATGATAATGATGAAATATCTGTATAATGAGCGAACAATGAGATTTGAATCATCTCGTAAATTCCGCCAATCCTATAATTGTGCCATTAGATTAATGTTAACAAAGCCCTTTAGATATAATAATGCACAGCATTCGTTTACTTTGTAATCCCATAAAAATATCAAGGTACTTATTACTTTCCAGGAAATAAATAATACATTTTTGTATTTGATAAAATGAAAAACACGTAACCTTTGGGGAAGTTAGGTAGGTACTTTGTATAAAGTATGTAAAACGTTTATTGTAAAATATACAACTCGTTCTATATCTAATGATGTATATATTATAATGATGTTTTAGGGTTTTTTGATTTAAAAGTCTAATTTTAAAATTGTTCATGTGATCATGAACCTGTTCTTAGGTAATTTACCTTTACGTAGACTAAAGTAGACTTTAAAATAGATACGACGTCATTTCAATCCAATTCTTAATTAATGGATTTTTGTTGTTGGTGGTAACTAAGACACCTTCCTCTGGAGGACAGTTTATATTATGACCAGAATTGATCTAGGAAATTATTTTATTGATTATAGGTGCTTCTAGAAGCTGTCTGTCAGATTCTGGTCTATAGCAGAATTTGCAAATAAGGTAATTATTTTACTTCGCGCCAGTACGAGTATGCGCGCTAGATGTTCATGATAGCTGCTTTCGCTGACTTGAAGATCATATAGATATTATCTACACAAGGATACCATATCTATTTTTGTGTGAACCAACTAGGTTCCTGCTCGAAACTGACTTGAGTATTTATATAATGTTGGTCACTTGTGTGCGCATTATCTTAAGGCTTCCAGAGCCTGTAAAATAGTTTAAAATAGATTATCTCTTGTAAATAGCCAATGAATTAATGGCGTGTTTTAACTGAGTTTTCAGTTTTCACGTTTCATTGTTGTTACATTTATATAGTGGATTTGACATTAGTCCTTAGATAACTCTGATTAATCGGAGCTCTGAATAATATGCAATTTCCAAAATGCAATTGCGTTAAAGTAGGTACTTTTAACAATACTGTTTCGCTGGTAATATTTTAAACCATTGTATGGTGATATGAGTGGATAAAGCAAGACCTCTGGCCTTGAAGCATTTGTTATCTATATAACCTCTCATGCCGATGGGTTTTATCCCAAAGTAATAGGAATGCCATTCTCCAATGCAGATTTTTCTGCTATAAGAATCTGTTGATTTCCAACAACACCAGCAACCATGGTTGGTTTTATCCGCGCTTGTGCCGGACATGTTAGGTACGTAACGTATGTAGGTACCACAGGAATTTTTCATCAGGGCCAAATGCACTAGAGATGAAAAAAGTGGTTGATCCAAACACAGCTACTGTGATTTTTTCACAACGTAATGGCATACAGGGGCATACAGGAGATACTGGATTTTCAGCCTCTTCGATTGGATAAAACAATCAACTAACCTTTTATACAAAAAGGTAAACTTATAGCATACATAATTTGCTTGCCAGATTAAGTATATTTGTCACTTCCTTATCAACATAAATGTCATTGTGAAAAGGATGGACATATTATGCTATAGTGTTGCGCTCGCATTGTAGCAAGTAGCAACGCGTTTGCTCCCCGGGCACAAAACCGGTTTTATCGAGGGGACCGAGTGGCGTTCGGGCAGCGTATGGTGCCACAGAATGTGTAACAGTGAGTAGGCGTTGAGCCTTAGACTCGCGTTCTATTTATAGATTATTCCGGAAAATACATTAACAAGTTGTTTGTTTTTTACTGTTAACATATTAATAGCCTCTAAACTGAGGTATTTTATTCGTTACCAATACGAGTAATTTAATTAGGTCTACCGTTATAGGTTGGTGCCTACATTCGCTCGGATAGCCCCACAGGCGTCCTCATGCGAAAAAACTATATTGTGTGTGTATTCACTGAGAACGCCAGGTCTAGCGGCCGTCGTTGGTTGCACGCGCGGAAAAAACCCCGCAGGTTACCATATTTGTTGACCGTTTGGGCAAGAAAGTAAGAACTTTTTGATCGAGAGATCCATTGTTCATTAGATATAAAAATATTGGGTGACGGTTGTCAATGAGAGCGCAAAGCGTGACGGGCGTCATTGGCTGTCCGCGCAGAGAATCCCGCAGATTTCCATATGCATGCCTGGCCGATGGGGCGAAAAAAACTCTAGACTCCATCATTTGATAATTAGATAATGATATTTTGTGATACCACCAAATTGAGAGCGTAAGGCCGGGCGGCCGTCGTTGGCTGTATGCGCGGACAACCCCGCAGGTTTCCATATGCATTGGCCTTTTGGACGAGAAAAAATTCTCGATTATTTGCTCATCATAATAAAGATTGGGTGACGGTAGTCACTGAGAGCGTACCGGTCATCGTTGGCTGTACGCGCGGATAAATCCCACAGATTTCCATATGCGTTGGCCGATTGGGCGAGAAAGTTCTCGAACATTTGCTTGTTATGTAATTTTGATGCTTTGTTGTTACATATATCACTGCACTTACCGCAACAGGCAATATTTTGATGAATCTTCAGAATCGAACGGCGAAATTATCCTTCGGCGAGTATTTCACTGGTTTAACAAATTTTCTTAAAATTCTTGCAACACTTTCTTCTTTGCAACGCTTCCACAAAGACATTTCTACGTCGAACATTTCAACGAAGTAAGAAATAGGAAGCGAACGTGCGGAGCGATCGACACTAAAATCACGAATGACGGGACGGTGGGCAGTAGATAAGTAGGTCACAGAAATAAAAAATATCTTTTTACCCTCAACGCGGAGTGATGGTTACTGGATCATACTACTACAAGTCAAATGAAAACAATAATAATTCTTTTCAGTTACTCATTTTGAGAACAAACCACGAAGTATAATAGAGATTTAATAGACAGTTTCTAAATAAAATAGGCATTATGAAAGAGTACAAATGTACGAACACCAAAAATTTACAAAGTATGAATTTATAAGTTTCGTTCCATTTCAATTGATTTTGCCACTAGAACATGTTATTTCATAATGTATTTATTTCATATTTGTACATAATGTAATATCGATATCTCGTCATTCGAAAAATTTGCTGTGTCTAAATTTTGAGTATTGCCATAAATAATAAATTCTGTAAAGGATAACCCACGAACAGATTTAAGAAAGTCATTGTAATTGTTTGTCGTTACGCAAAATATACTTTTTCGAAATTGGCTTGAACTAAACGGTTAGTGATATTATAGTTTCTAGCAGAGAAATTATCTCGTAGTAAACTATTCTTATCATTCTGAATTAATACGGCAGACGGAATTCACTGAAAATATTGGACATACTGATGATTATGACAGGAACTGGATATTGATTCTATTATAATTATGATACTAATATTGAGGCGCTACCAATCGCCAATTGATCTTTTTCAAATGGAAAAAAAAATAATACTTGACGACTTGAGCACGGGCATCAGCTCGGCGAGCGAACATTTCAGGATCCTACAATATGATCCGAATGGAGTGAAAACGTAATAGCAGAAACTTTTCTTGTTAGATTTATTTTAAACAAATGACCCTTTTAGGAATTTAAAATGTAAATATTTTGATAAGTACTTTAAATATCAACATGAAATTAATTGTAAAAGATATTCAGACTGAAGGATTTTGAAGAAGATTCAGAAACAATTGTAATCAATAATTGAGGCTTATGTTATTCATACTAGTAATTTGATACTCATACTTCATGTGGCTAAGTATTCCTTCCTTTCGTTATGTACATACAAACAGCTATGGAAGGCTCTTTCGTACCCAATTCAGGCTAATCTATCACTCCATCTTAAAGAGCACTGTCTTTCTTGCTGTATTATATGTATTTATTTTATCCATTATATTTGTAATATTTGTATCATGTTTATTTTAACCACGGTTAAAGATTTTTTTTTTTCTTTCTTTCCAATATTCGGAAGTATGTTCAAAATGTCTATTGTGTACAATAAGGTATTTATGATCTATTTAGTGTTGTCATTACCCTTATAGGACACCCAGAACATCCGAAAAAGGAGAACGTAAAATAATTGACCAAACCCGCAATATTTTCAAAATATTTTAAATCATTTGAGTAACGTCAGTTAATTAATTAGCCACTGGAATCTACATCTACTTTGATTTTTATTTTTACCTCGTTATTTAACTATTTGATACTATTTGATTGTTATGTTTATCCAGAGTATAAAAGCCTAGTAGGTCACAAATTTTCATGTATCATTATTTTATGCAAAATTTTTGATTGCAAAATATGTTATTATATGAAAATATACGTATGAAATTAATGGTTGTTAAAACCTTATCTTGGAATCAAGGTCTCTTTTTCTGTCGTTGTATTTTCCCTTTGTTATTTACTCACTTTTTGGTATACCTGTTACTTGCACATGATATCTAAATTTAATGTAAATAAAACTAGTGAAAATTTGTGTAAGAAAAATAGTTATTTTTTTATTTTTGTTTTATTATTATTTTTGTGTTACGTTGCAATAAATTACCGAATAAATTTTCTTGAGTATTAACTTTCTGGTTTTATACTAATCAGCCTTTTAACTCGAACAAAGATTTCTTTATAAATTGATTGATTGATTGATTGATTCAGATTTTGTCCGTAAAATCACAAAGATTAACTTGGACATGTCATCACTATCAATCACCCCCCCTTTTTTTTTTTTTTTTTTTTTTTCTCTTCCCCTGAATTTAATAATGAAAGTTCCCATGCATTATTGTCATTTAAATAATCTGAAATTTTATAATAACCCTTCTTACAAAGATTACCCTTTACAATTTTCTTGAATTTATTAATTGAAAGTTGGTGAAATTCTTTGGGCACTTTATTATAAAAACGAACACAACATCCCTTAAATGAAACTTTAACCTTACGTAGTCGAATACGGGGCAATGCAAGTTTATCTTTATTTCTAGTATTTACATTGTGATAATCACTTTTCTTAGGAAAGTTACTTAAATTCTTGTGAATGTAAACTAAGCATTCGAAAATGTACTGGGAAGCTACTGTCATTATATTTATTTCTTTAAATTTTTCTCGCAAAGATTCCCTTGGACCCATATTATACATAGCACGTACAGCCCTTTTTTGCAAGACAAATATACTATTGATAAGTGCGTCAGCAGCACATCCCCACAGCAGTATACCGTAAGACATTATACTGTGGAAATAGCTGAAATACACCAATCTAGATGTTTCGTGATTAGTCAAAAAGCGAATTTTTTTGACAGCATATGCTGCAGAGCTAAGTCTTTTAGATAATGCGTCTATGTGTGGACCCCATTGAAGCTTGCTGTCCAAGGTTAGGCCCAAAAATACTGTACTTTCAATAGGCTTCAATGACTCTCCCTTGATATTAACATTTACTGGTACCCCGTGTTTTACATTAGGTAAGGTAAATCTAATGCATTTTGTTTTCTTTTCGTTCAGCAAAAGGTTGTTTGCGCTGAACCAATCCACGACTTTATTTATAGCATTATTTACATTGTCAAAATCATTATTACGTCTATTTAACTTAAACACTAAAGAAGTATCGTCAGCAAATAATACTATGTCGTGATTTTTCTTAACCAGATGGGGCAAATCGTTAATGTAGATCAAGAATAGAAATGGACCAAGTATGGATCCCTGCGGTACACCCATTGTTATCAAAGACCCCTGAGACCTTTTACCATTTACCTCAACTCTCTGAATTCTGTTACTTAAGTATGAGGTGATAAGGTCCAAAGATACACCTCTTATCCCATAATGACATAATTTGCTTACTAATGTTCCGTGATGTACGCAGTCAAATGCCTTGGACAAATCACAGAAAATTCCAAGAGCATCCTGCGAATCTTCCCATGCATCGTAAATATGCGTTAGTAATTCGATGCCAGCGTCGGTAGTAGATTTGCCTCTAGTGAAACCAAATTGTTTATCGTGTAAAAGCTTATTATTGTTGAAATGTTGCAGTAATTGAATTAAAATAAGCTTTTCATAAATTTTGCTGAAAGTAGGCAATATTGATATTGGTCTAAAGTTTGTCGGATCTAAAGTAGAACCAGTTTTGAATAATGGTATTACTTTACTATGCTTCATCAAATCTGGAATCACACCACAATCAATGCAGTTGTTAAAAATCAAAGCTAAATCTGATGCTAATGTATCTATAAGTGACTTGAGAATGTTTACCGATACACCCCATAAGTCCTTTGTTTTTTTTACATTAATTAATTTAAAAGCTTTTTTGATGTCTAAGGCATCTACATATCGAAATTTAAATTCTTTTTCACATATTGGTACGCATTCTTTAAGTAATGATTCGGCGTATAACTGGGACGAATTTAAAGCTTTTGTTGTAGTAGTTGGAATATCAGCAAAGAAGGTATTAAAAGCCTCCGCTACGTCAACATCTTCCTTTACTATATTATTATTTATATTTAATTTAAATGAACTACAATGATTATCTGTGGCTTTTCCCGTCTCGTTATTGATTATTTTCCAGGTTGTTTTTATTTTATTTTCACTATTTATTATTTTATCACTAATATAATTTGATTTTGCAATACAACAAACTTTTCTGAACAGTTTAGAATAATTTTTCAATTTTTCTTTGAATTTATCACTAAAATTGTACTGTTTTTCACTATATAGCTCGTATAACTGTTGCCTACTTTTGTGTATACCAACCGTTGCCCAATCACTGAACGCACACTTGTTTGTGACCATCTTTGTCTTCGTAGTGAATATTGAGTTAAACATGTTATTAAATGAATTAAAGAATTGGCAATATGAATCATTTGGGTTTACACATGAGAGTGAATATGTAGAATCTGTTACCCAATTATACTTAAATTTTTCTATTCTATTGATGGTTACAGGTACATAATTTATTTTTCTCATAACATTCAGCTTCTTTATTTCTATTTTTATATTAATTTGTTGACCCAGATGATCTGATGGTATATTACTAATAATACTTCTGTGTATAATCTGTATTTTAGGATCTATAAATATATTATCAAGACATGTTGAAGATGTTTCTGTTATTCTGGTAGGTTCATTAAACAATGGTTTCAAGTTATATGAATTAAATAAGGTTAATAAACCTGTACTTCTTGAATTAACTTCTAATAAGTCTATATTAAAGTCACCACAGACAATGACTTTCTTTTTATTATTAATAGTTTTATTTAAAATTTGTTCGACTACTTTTTCAAATATATCAAAAGATGCAGAAGGCGGACTGTAAATACAGATTAGGATACAATGCTCAACCTCAATACAAGCCAATTCTATATTACATTCAACAGATAAACTAGTGATGTCTTTACGTTCTTTGAACTTAAGATTATTTCTCATCAATATTAATGAACCACCTCGGATGGCCTTAGACCTACAATAGGCACTACAAATCCGGTGGTTGCTGATATTTAACATGTTTAGTTCATGGGTTCTAAGCCAATGCTCTGTAAGGCAAAGAATGTCTATATTGAAAGAATCAATGAATAATTCAAGCTCTAATAATTTACTATTAATCCCTTGCATGTTTTGGTGAACTAACTTTATACATTTTGATTTATTCAAATGGGTGGGGGCTAACTGAATCATATCTAAAAAATTCTGGCTAGAGACTTCCTCTATTGTCTGCAAAGTCAGTTTAAACTATGATCTACTGACATTATTTGTTCTACACCCTGATTAGCAGAATAACTAGCTAATTGTACAGGCTGGTCAGATGTCCTTGTTATATAATTTATAACAGAGTCACAAATATTATATGCTAATAACTTAGCAAGAATCATTTTATTTCGTTTACTAAGATACAAAGTATCTCTTATCAAAATACTATTACTAATAAAAATATTAGTGTCTAAAAACAAAACGTCACTATGACGGCATGTCAAATTGTATATAAGTAAATTTATGTTACTAATTCTTCTATTTTTTTCAATACTCAACGACTTTGAGTATGGAAAAGCACATATTATTAACTTATTAAGGTTATTTTTTACCTTGTCCAACAAGAGCTCAATGAGTTTAACTACTTCTGACCGTTTAATATTTACATCACTTAATTGTACTACTAAGGTTGTCAGATTATCTAAAGATTTATCATTATTAATACAGTTAATAATTGTACTTATGTGTGCATCTGTGTAATTGTAATTGATTACATTCTGTGACAGAAGGTCATTAAGGATGGGACCCATGCCACTGCCAATCCTGTCAGAGTAAATAACAGTCTTCTTGGTCTTTCGGCAGGGGTTCTGCCTAACCGGAGACTGTGGTCCTTGGGCCAAAGTGACCTCGGTCAACTCTGAAGATGGTGGGGGTGGCACTGGGGCCTGTTCTGTCTCAGTCTGTGTACTATTTGTACGAACTTGCACATACATTGTGGCATTATGCACTAGGTCTACATATTTTTCTAATTGTTGAGTTTGATCTTCAGTATCTTTTTGTGCTTGCTTGTATTTGCAAGAAATGTCAATTAATTCCCTTTCTAGACATACAATTTTTTCTGACATATGGTCTAGTTCTTTTGTATTCCGACCTAAAAGACTGTAGCAGGAATTCAATTCATCTTGCATGTTACATTTGCATTTTGCATTACTTTGTCTGGTATTGATAATAATTTTCTTCTGATTCCTAATCTTTTTTTCTGTTTTCTTAATATAATTTCTCAACTTAACATACTTTTTAATTTTGTTGCTCCCATTCATGACAGGTGTTTGACAGCATTGAGGAGATGTCAGATCTATTATAGGAGGATTAAGTGAGCATTGTAGCTCTGAGTGTAGATCCAAGCTATCAAGACACATTGGTGTAGATAATGACTTCGACTCTGCTTCATCTAATTTAATTCTACATTCAGATAGCTCTTGCTGCAAGTCCTTGTTTTTTTGAAGAACCAGATCGTAGGCTTCATGGCAGTTGTCAACAGAATGAAGGCAGGAATTTAAACGGTTGATTTCTAGCAAAGAATCTTCATAATGGGAGTGTACTTCGGCTAGTTCCTTCTTGAGGGTCTTAATTTTTCCCAGATTGCATAGGAACTCCGCCTCACATTCTTCCCTCTCTTGTAGCAACCTATCCCGGTCTTCTTCCACATCCTTCAGTTGAGAGACAACTTGCTTTAACCTTGCCTCAAGGCTTGCTTGGCATGCCTTCCGTGTCATGGTCATCTTGGGATTTTCTGAAATTAGTAATATGAAGTTAGTCTAAGACAAAGGTATAAAATAAAGGTAAGTGTAAAGGGTAAGAGAGAACAAAATTGAAATTGGAAAAAAGTAACAGAGTAGGATTCCTCCGTGGTCACCCTCTGAGTTGAGGTATGGCAGGCAGAGACCTGATGTGACCGGTGATGGGGAAATCTACTATAAAAATTAAGATTATGAAAGGTAGAACTGTATGGAGAGGTTTTAGGAGAAGATATTACTAAGATCTTATTATTTATACTAAGATAAGTTGAAATTTATATAATAATTAAATATTAGGATATTACAACAACAATTATAATGCTTAGTTAGGGGGACTTGGGTAAATTATTTATTATATTAATATACCTAGATATTAGTGTTGTACTTGGTTGGTTATACCTACATAAACAAATTATTATTGATGGATGAGTGGATTGAAGGCAAGTGTTGTATTGTATGTGGGCAAGTGTTTGAATCTTCAACTGGACTTCCACTTTTTGTCAAGTCAAGAGAGAAATAAACGGTGCCGTGTGTGGATGGACGTAACTCACAGGATGAGCTGTGTAATAATGTGGTGTAGTGCAATGTTAGTGTGGTAGTACTACAATTTAAGAAATATAACAGAACAAAGATACTCCCCGGGTTAAATAGTAGTCGCAGAGGGATATGTGCCAGCGTATTCTGAGTATTTTTGCCTGAATCGTCGAATCCACACGTTTTTTCAATAGGCAGGTAGATATCCAACCGTTGGAATTTTCTCTTCTTGGTAAGAATTCTTCGTGTGTGGAGACTTTAGATAATAGGTAATCTAGGTAATCCACAATCCTTTTTGCGTAAACCGCGTAGATAACACAACACTTTTTAAAAATAAACGTACTTTGCAACGATGACAGATCAAACTTTGTAACACTGATTTATGTTATTATTGGTTATTATTTACACTTAATTTAACAGTTATTTATGCACTGGGCCTTATTTAATGCACACAAACACTTTTTATGAAGTAATTAGCTAAAAATACAATTATTTAGAATATAAAATCAGCACAGCTGATTGATACGTCTACTAGCGCCAGTGTTGCCCGATAAATAACGAATAATACCAAAGTCGTGATGTAAGGCCACAGTTTAGCATCAAAGTTTCCTTAAGGAAAATTTCACTAAATTTTCAATAATTATTATTATTCTCTTTATTGAACCTTGAACTGTAAACACATCAAAATACATTTCTCACAATAGATTTATTATTATTATTAATTATTATTTTTATTATTAATTATTATTATTAATTATTATTATTATTAATAATAATAATAATTAATTATTATTATTAATTATTATTATTATTATTAATAATAACAATAATTAATTATTATTATTAATTATTATTATTAATTATTATTATTAATTATTATTATTAATTATTATTATTAATTATTATTATTAATTATTATTATTATTTATTATTTCTCCCTACAGCCTTCTTTGTTTTTTTTTTAATCATAAGAAAACTATTTTCTTAGTATACTTTAAATATCAAGCCTTTATTTGGTTTTACTTCTCAGGGGGGTAATAATGTATTGTCACTCGGCCTATTCCGTTCTATTGCCAAAGTAAAATAATTTAACTTAGGGTAGGTTATTACTAATTCTTTTGCTAAATTAAAAATTTCGACAAGGGGTAGGTGCGGTAGATTCGATCGAAACCTTATATAAATAACAAAGCATAAAAAAAAATATTGATTTTGAGTCTACAACAATATCCGCAAAATTCGGATTATGGAGAATTTCGTCAATCTTCGAGCGAAGCCGGTTTTTTCATTTAGTATTTCAATAATTGTCACTTCCTACACACACACACGTCATATTTCACACTACTTACAGTTTCATATTAGACTGCAGAATATTTAGTAAAGTACATAGTACATAGTGTATTATAGTCTTCAGAACTTCGGCGGTCAGACGAATGAAGTTGATATACCACGTCGTCTTAATGCCATATAGAACAGCTTCAAATCACAGGGTGCGATCACATCAACTTAAGCCTGGCTAGTCATCCTGGATCTGAAAAGATAAATAGCGTTAATAATAGAAACGGCTTGAATCCCACTTCTGATAAAAGCTTTAGGGTTATATTTAATTCTATTAACTGATTGAATTTAAGAAGATAAGTGTTAGGTTAGGTTAGGCTACTTATATTTATAGGACCTGACAGATAGGAAGGAATAAAACCATATATTTCAAAGTCAAGACCTGTATTTCTATATTTCTTCAATAAATTGTTCTATTAATAAATACCATCAAATTTAATAGAAATACAATGTCTAGACAGTTTACTTCGATTTTTTATATCGCTATCCTGAGAAGTAAAAAGAACAGGAGGAAGCATCATTAATTTAAATTATTAGTTACAATGGACTATATTATTTATTTTACAGTAGTCAATATTCGTCATTATAATTATTACAATTATAATGTTTACAAGTCTTTATACATAATAATTACACAATAATACTTATCTAGTTCCGTAGACCTTTGGAGCTCCGTACCGGAGGACTGTCGCAAATAGAATGAATCGTATGGCAAAGAGTTCCGCCTTTTATTAGGCTGCCCGACGAACAACTAACATTGTACAATATTTCGATATACCGTCTATAACGTTAATATTTAGTTATTGAAGTTATTCTATAATATAACATAACAGATATTCTTATTTTAGTTTAAACTGATAATAAGTTACTTCTTGCTAAGTTTAAACACTTAAAACATGGATTTACAAACCAAAACAAAAACATAACCTCACTTAATTGTAAAATACAGCAAATGGTAATATTTGTTTAAAAATCTGAGCATAAACATAATTTTAAGGTATTTTGTATGTTACACAACCAAAATACAATGTTTATTACATAACTTATTTAGTAATATTTGATAAAATTCTATCATACGCATGAAAATATTCTCCTTACAATTTACTTTAATTAGTGTAATTTTAAAAGGCACACAATGGCATCTTGCTTTTATTATCGTAGGTAGACTTTCGCGTCACAGAGTTGGTGTAATTCGATGTACCTAATATGGGTTGTGATGATGATAACTATTTCCAGAGTCTCCAACAATCGTCCTAAACGGCAGCAACCACCTCTCCACCACATTGGGCCCCGACCACATCACGCAAACTGAGGAGCTGATGCTGCGCTTCAAGACCAACAGAGCTGGTCTTCTGTTGAGGACATCATCGGAGCATTCTGCTGATAGGATTGAGCTGGCTGTCGCTGCCGGCAGAGTCAGGGCCAGTGTGCGGCTGGGAGATAGGGAAAAGGTAAATTAAAAATTATCTCAGTTGACTATTTGTTAAACTAGATGGCGTTGCTTTACCTTATGCGAAGTGTAGATTGCGCTAAAGAAAGCATACGATATAAAAGAAAAGGGGAAACAGAAAATTGTTAGTGTTAATTAAACATTAGGAAACCGGCACGTTTTGAGAACTTAAAAAGTTTGAAGTTCAATTGTGTCATGCACCAACCCACACTTGGCCAGCGTGGTGAATTGAGGTCTAATCTCTCTCGTTAAAAGAGAAGTCCCTTCGTCACAGCAATGGCAACATTGAATTGGAGAGATTTTAAATCAACTTCTCTTTCATCTCCAGAATCTCCTAGCCGGTACAAACGTGGCGGACGACCAATGGCACACGGTCCGCTTCTCCCGGCGCGCCTCTAACCTCAAACTACAGGTGGACTCAGCTCAGCCAGTACGCGGTATGTTATGTACGTAATCTCGGGACGCACCCCGCACACTTTTATTTTGACCCTGAGTAGTGGAGTTAAGGTTGGTTTTGATGGCTGAGTTGTCGGGTTCATAAACTGTTGTGAATGATATCACTACACAACATGAATACATGAACTTTAAATGTGAAATCTTATAAACTTAATTATCATAAGAATTAATTTTTAAAAAGTATTTTATCATTTAATGTTCAGATAGTGCTTAAAATGAGTCACACTTATTACGAGTATCTACAAACGAAACAATGTTCATAAAAATTTCAAAAGCACTTAAATTATTAGGAAAAGCTATTTATTTGTTAAATTATACAAATAAATACAATGTACATTACGTGCATTATGTAAATAATGAAATAGTCAGAGTCAAACTTATTCAACAAATAAACACAATACCTCAAATTCACTATCATTCTGTTTCAAATAAATATTTTTAAAACGGAAATCCGACAATGAAGCTAGAGAAATAAATAAATAATAAGTTGAATTTGGATTCTCAAAGACAATCCAAATTCTTGCACTTCTCGAAGTGTATAAATGTTAGATGTCCTATTAGATGTGTAGCTAGTGCTTTATTTCAGTTTGTTATTAGCCGGCACTTCGTACCACCTTTTTGTTAAGCTTATGTTTCTACTTTGTTTCTTTCTTCTGTAGAATCCTCTGTGATGTCTTGTAGTTTAGATGCAGTATTGTCAGTTGCGGCTACATCTTTGAAATAATATTAATTATCGTTGATAAGTTTATCTTTACCTATATCTGCAACTGTCAATACAGAATAAATTACAGAATCTACCTGTTTTTATTATACATAACTAATTTTAAATTCTACATAAAAAAATGTAACTAGAATTTTATCTTGTGATATATTGGATAAGAACAGGTCTAAAGTTTGATAAAATTGATGAGATTAGATAGTAAATATGTTGAAGCTATAGTTGTTGTACCCTCTTGAGCATCACAATAGAGCTAATGGTTTGTGAAATTCTTCTAGTTGCTAACGGTTGACTTCACTAGTCGTCTATCAGCTTTCTCTGAATACTCTCTGACTGTACATAAAATGGCTGCTAAGTAACTATCAACTTACTTTGCTACTTTATTTTACTTTCGTCAATGTTGTGAATTAGGTGTTGCGTACTTTTATTATAAAATCCTAAATGATTTCTTGTGTTTCCAGCTGAAACTATTCTAGGAAAAGCTTCAACTCTAGAAATTTCATCACTTCATTTAGGAGGTATGTTTCACCCAGAAGAGGAAATTCAGATGACATCAACATTACCGAACTTCGTTGGACATTTACAAAAGTTTGTGTTCAATGGAATCAAATACATTGATCTCGCAAAGACGCTAGGCGTTGGTGTATCAGATGAAACTAACAACGTATACGATGGATCGAATATAATTTTTAACGGAAAATTCATAAAGCAAGATTCTCTTTCCGTATATAAATCTGTTACATTCAAGTCGAAGCATACATACGTTGGGCTACCTCTACTCAAAGCTTACGCAAATACTTATCTAGACTTCTACTTCCGAACGACTGAAATGGATGGTCTACTGTTTTACAATGGAGGAAAAAAGCAGGACTTTATAGCAGTAGAACTAGTGAATGGCCACATACATTGTGTGTTTAATCTGGGAGATGGAGTGGTGACGATGAAGGACAAGCTGAAGAACTTCCTGAATGACAATCGTTGGCATTCAGTGTCGATAAGGAGACCGATGCCGAAAGTACACACCTTGCAAGTTGATGATGATCTAGAAATACATTCGACAAGTAAGTTATTCAACGCATTTTATATCTTCAAGTTCTGTAAGAAGGCATTTTTGTTTCAGCTGTTGTATTCCAAGTAACAAATTCAAATGTAACGTCACTGGCAATGCGTTGTAAAAAATTATCAAGTTTAGGGATTCCGAGATTCATAGAGATGTGATTTCGAATCCTGCCGATGAGATACGGTAACGTTATGTCAGAACTTTTCCACGCTGTAATCGAATGTTTCTTTCTAAGTTTATTTAAAAAATATTAAAACTACGTATAATTTTTTCAAGATACATTTGTTTTAACACTAAGCATTCATCGTTTTCAGGTTCAAGCCTTATGTTGGAGCTAGACAGTATCCTATTCATCGGCGGAGTGCCCCGAGATATGTACTCATCGCTGCCAGTCGGTGTCCTATCCAGACAAGGGTTTGAAGGCTGCATGTCAAGTGTGGACCTTCCAGGGGAATCCCCCTCACTGATGGAGGATGCAGTAGTCCCCAGCTCGTCTTTAGGATCTGGATGTGAAGGTTAGTAACAGTATTAGACATGTACTCATTGCTACCAGTGGGGATTTTGTCCAGACATAAGTTCCATGGTAGAATGTCTAGTGTGCACTTTCCAGGGGAGTCTTTGATGGAAGATGATCTGGTAATAGCTGACATGCTGGGGCGGTTTTTAGGTCTGGCTGTTTAGGTTAGACTGTTTTTTATTCAAACAAGCTTCCAGCTTACCGCGGGGCTGGATGTTGCTGTGTCAATTATTATTGTCCAGCAATATTTGTTTATTCATTTGTTTTTGCAATTTGTTAACATAATTATGGAATTATAACGGATCAAACTGCCTAACCAGCCATACCGCAAGTTTTATTTGGTATTTTAAAAATTAACAAATATTGACTCTAGTCTCAAGAATTGCAAAATCTAGTACCCTTTTCAGACATAAAACACTGAATGAAACATGTTTAAACCCTAATGTTCCAGGTCCAACGAAATGCACCCACAACACGTGCGCCAACAAAGGAGTGTGCGTCACGCAGTGGAACACGTACGTTTGTGACTGCGATCTCACTTCCTTCACTGGACCCACTTGTTACGACGGTAAGTTCAGAACCTAGTCTTATGTGTCTGGGTGTTATACAGGGCGTCCCAAAGTTATGGGCCATGAAGGGGAAGTACCTTAAATATCGTAGATAGTGAATTTTGATCAAAGAAGACTTCATTTTATTTTTAAAAGTAAGTAATTCTACATTCATAGATTTTCTAAAAATTACTTGCTTTGTCTGGGAATCGAACCGACTTACATGTGGAAAAAAAATTACTCTACTTTTATGATACCAATCGAAAGAATAGCTAAAAATAATAACTTTGCTTAAGTAACACAGTATTTTAAAAGAAAGGAACAACGTGAAACTACCTATTTGATATGACCTATTTTTATTTCAAAGAATCAATAGCCTACGATACTTATATAAGTGCTTTAAAGGACCAAAATGATAAAATAAAGTATAATGGCTATTCCTATTTTTATTTCACAGAATCAATAGCCTACGAATTCGGCCCAGGCCGTGGCATCATCACGTACACAACACCGAACCCTCTAGAAGACTCGGACTCCAACAAAGTGGCGCTCGGCTTCGTGACCAGCAAGGCTGACGCGGTTCTCATGAGGATCGAGTCTTCTAACACGCAGGATTACATGCAGATGGAAATCGTGAGTGGGTTACGGTAGAACGTTGTTTTACCTAGTTTATTTGTGATTATCTAATATAATATTATATTTAGTTTTCTTTAGAGATGACGGAGATTTACTAACACCACAATAAAATGAATTGTAAGCTATATAGTTACATATGTCCTAGAATCGGAATTCATGGCACTAAAATTCTAAAACACACAGTGAAATTCTTAAATTAAAACACGTGTGTGCTGCTTAATATTGGGAGCCGTAGTTAATTGTTATTATTATGTAAAAGGATATTTATTTACCAAATCAACGACAATTTTACGTAGTGGTAACAGAATCTATAATAATTATTATTGTCAAAATTACTTAAGAGTCATAACAAGTCTGTTTAAGCCTCCAGCACACCGGATGCGTATACGTACACGTAAGCGTAGACGTGCACGTACCACTGAGTTGTAATGTATGGGAATGTATGAGACAGGACACACTGCTTGCGTAACGTGACGTGCGCGTGCAGTGTGTCCTGTCTAATACATTCCCATACATTACAACTCAGTGGTACGTGCACGTCTACGCTTACGTGTACGTATACGCATCCGGTGTGCTGGAGGCTTTATTATTCAACTTTTCAAGCGGTTCTCATTTCCTGACCACGATTGACAGAAAAGAGCTTGCAGCTTCGGAATGGTAAATAAAGTGCAGGAAAATGACCCTTTAAAAGTCTAAAAGGAAATCCCTCTACAAGATCACTGCAAATAAATCCTTTGAATTCGATTTTTGAATTTGAATTTAGATCAACGGTAACCTCTTCATGATCTACAACGTGGGCGGCGGCGACCAGCCTCTGGGAGACGAGGCGGCTAAAGTGGACGACGGAGCGTACCACGTCGCGCGCTTCACCAGGAACGGCAGCCGAGCCTCGCTGCATCTCGACAACTATGCTGTTAACATACGGCATCCGCAAGGTAAACATGAGTATTATTGCAAAAGAACGATTTTAATAACACTTAAGAAAAACGGTGATTCAGTGTAAGAATCTAAAGGCTGAAAGTTTCAAGCATCGGAAAAGCTATTTAGTATTTATAACTAAGGTACATTTATTTGACTCAGAATAAGAGTGATGTTTAGAGAATAAGATATAACACAACCTATTTGCTAGATCTCAGTGACCAAATTCAAATGTATAAACTTAAAGTACAATTAATTGTTATTGCACCACGGTGCATCATTAAATCTAAGATAAGTCGGAGCTGAAGAAATAAATTAATAAAACATTAAATCGTTACAGGTCCAGGCCAACAGTCCACAGTGTTCAACGGCATGTCGACCATAACAGTGGGCGGCGGCGTCGGCGGGTCGCGCTCCTTCAGCGGGGTCATCGCGGGACTGGTGGCCGACGGGGTCCGCGTGCTGGACCTGGCGGCCGCAGGGGACCCCACCGTGTCGGTGCGCGGCGACGCGAGGAGGGCTTCTACTCCGCTGGATAGAGATATCAATCGGATGCAGCAGGTATAAAAAATATATATCAATGTTGCAGCGGGCGAAGGTCCGCCTGGGAAGCAAAAGGTTGCGGGTTCGATTCCCGTCTAGGGACAAAAAATTGTACGATCTGCAAATATTTTTTTCCGAGTGTCTGGGTGTAATATATGTATAATAAAAAATGTTGTTATATTATATTAAGTATATCAGAAATCTAGCACCCGTAACACAAGCTTCGAGCTTACTATCATATGGGGCAAGAGGTTGCTATGTGAGTTGTCCAGTAATATAAAAAAAACTTTTGTTTTAAAACAAATGAAATAGATAGAGTTTTAATCGGGATTGAAACTGAATTAATCTAGATTAAAACTAGTTTCACTTTCGAAACAACGCGAGTCACACTATTCAATGTTATTTAAGATGTTGAAATAAACTATTCTTCTTATTCAGAAATGACGTTGAACAGTAACTACTTCGGACCACATTGACCGGATCAGAATCTAATACAGATATGTATGAGTATCATTAAATAACTAACAATAAAATCGGCCCGTGGACACAGTCGCAAAATAACCCGGGTGAAGACGAACACTCTCTCTTCACATCATTTCCTTTCCAACAGAGTTGTTCACAATTGGAACAGACTCCCCGAAGAAGTTGTAACAGCTAGCTCTACAAACTGCTTTAAAAAAAGACTCGACCACTGGTTACGCACAAATAAACTACTGATGACGCGATATAAACAATGACTGTACCTTCCAACACTGTGACATAGACACATCAGCATCTAAGCTGCTCGTCTATAATAAAATAATAATAATCTAGCACCTGTAACACAAGCTTCGAGCTTACCACGTGGCTAGATGTCGCTGTGTGAATTGTCCAGTAATATTTATTTAACTTCTTTCAGACTCCGCCCTCAGGGTATGGAGGTCCAGGAGTGTTGGACGAGCTGGTGTACTCCGGCGCCGGCTCCGGGTGCCGCGATGATGACGAGGATGCCTGTGTCCTACCTGATGCGGGATCCGGAGACGATCTCATCACTCCGGTCTACGTGCCGTCCACTAGGCGACCACCTGCTAGGGGACATAAGGTAACTAGAATAATATAAAAACATATTTTGAAAATAATGTCATTTCGCCGGCCTGTGGTGAAACGCTTGCCAATCGAAAGAGTTAATTATGGCAAACAAAAAGTGTTCACACTTATTCACTTAGCGAAAACTGTAAAGAACTTGCACTGTAAAAATATCTTGGTTAAGTTATGAGATCTTTTCTCAGTGTTTTTGTGATAGTTAAGGGTTATGAAGAACCATGGAATTACATAGGAAACGGGGTCTTTTGATTAAGACATAAATAAATCATGGTAGTAGGTACATATTTTTATTATACCACATTACTGTTTAGAAGTCTAAAAATAATACGAGTACTTTTAAAACATAATTACAGAGGTGTCTATTTAATCTTGTTAGATTTGAATTGAACGCCTGCGTAAAACAATAGAGCATTCGTATTTGTAAATGTAAAATTAACTTGTGTGTGTAATTTATTTGTTTCGAGTGTTTCGGGGAGCTTTCTTTGTATAGTAAAAATATCTTTTTTTTTTTTTTTTTTTATACCACTGAGATGGCAGACAAGCATGCGGCCCACCTGATGTTAAGTGGCTACCGCAGCCTATGGACGCCTGTAACATCAGGGCTGTTACCTGCGCGCTGCCGACCCCGTAAATGCTTCAGAATACCCTTTTTGAAAAGACCCATACTATAGTCTTTCGGAAAAACCGCGGTAGGGAGATCATTCCACAACCTGAGTGTTCGTGGTATGAAATTTCTTTCAAACCTAACGGTCCGCGAACTAAACGGTTTCAAGGTATGTGGATGAAACCTCTCCCGACGGCGAGTGGTGCGGTTGAGGAAGGTGGTTGATGGCACTAGGTCGAAAAGTTCATCAGAACAACATCCATTGTAAATGCGGTAGAACACACACAGAGAGGAAAAATCCCTTCTGAATCTTAGTGACTCGATACCGTTTGTGAGCAAGGGATCATCAACAATTCTCACAGCTCGTCTTTGAATTGTGTCAAGAGGCTCAAGCTGATATGCCTAGTATGTAGTATATCTAGTATGTATTTCATTCCAAGATATTATAGCACACGTTACATCAGCTTCGAGCTTACCACGGGGCTAGCTAGATGTTGCTGTGTGAATTGTCCAGCAATCGTTTATAATTTATTATATTAACAGGGTGGTAAGCTGAGTGGCAAGCTGATGAAGCCCTGTGATGATGAAGACTGTATAGAAGGCTCAGGGTCTAACCCAGACGAAGTGACTGACCCCGATCATCACACTACGTAAGTTTTATCGGTGAAAATGTAACTTTTATTTGTTTTAAAATATTTTATTTTCTGTATACACAACACTCAAAATACAATCAACACAATTACGTTATAGGTTTCTCCGCAGAAGTTTTTATTTTGTGAAGTAAAATGTAGCCTGTTTTTCAGTGTAGGTAATAATTAAATTAAAATGCCAAGTTAGTGTTTAAAAGTATTAACATAGGAGAGTTATTAAACGATGTATTTACTTTTAAGTTTCTTTGTCGTGTCCACACGAAAATCTTTGTGTTGTGTGTTCTATCGAAATATCTTTGATTTAAAGGTCCGGAGCCAGCAGTACCCACAGCATGACCTCCCCGACCTCTCCATCAACGGAGCACATCTTCAAGCACGCGAAGACCACCACGGACCAGACCACACCGGCCGAGTCCACCAAGTACACAGACACCACTCTACCGGACCACGATAACATGCACGCGGGGACTATCGATCTCGGGACCACGACTGAGAGAAGGACTACTCCTACTGATGGTAAGGTTTACAACATTATTTGAGTTGAAATTAAATATTAAGCATAATACATGAGCACCCGTTTGAACGTGCGCAATATTGGGACATAGGGACTTTTCTCTTGATTTTATTATAGTTAAATAAAAATAAATAAATAATACTGGACAATTTTAAATAGCGACGTCTTGCCCCGTGGTAAGCTAGAAGCTTGTGTTATATTACGTTTGTTCCCACGGTCGCATTACATAGCAAGGCTCGCTTCGCTCGCCTTGCGCGACCACAGGCATCAGCACAGCGAGCGAAGCGAGCCGCAATACGATCCTCATCGTGCTGCCCTGGTGTATGGGAACCTCTAAGTGGTTCACTGTGTGTATTTCATATTTTATTTGTAGTTATTTTTAAAGCTGTTAGTTCTCCTAAAAATAAATAATAAAATAAATTTTATATATTTAACCCTTAAATTTTCCAGCTCACACACACAACGGCTACTTCACACCCACCCAGCACAACAAAGAAGAAGAGACCTCGCACACAACAGAAGAAGACAACATACCGGACTACGAGCCGAACAACGAGATCGAGGCGAAGTCCCCGACATACGACGACAGAGTCCCCGGCAGAGTGCACCCGGACTACAACGGATACGAACACGAGATCACCACCAAATGGTACCATCCGAAGACCACGGATAATAGAGTTGTACCGCCCGAGTCCGAGTTCTTTGCTACTATTGTCGGTGAGTTAATCAAATCAAATACTCTTTAACACCAAGCTTCATAAAAATAATTAGTAATAACAGTTTAATAAAACATATGAGAATAATAATAATGCGTAAAGAAATTACAAACAAAAACTTATCTATATTTATAGTTTCGTCAAGGGGTACGGTACGATCGAAACCTTATGAAAAACAAACTTAGGTTAAAATAGTTTGTTTTTTCTTTTTATGTTACATTTCAACCATCTCGTTATAAGTGACTAATGATAACACTATCTTATAAACCTCTGTGGTTTTCTTTGTGTTATTGTTATTTTTCTTTTGTAATTATGTTTTTATGTTGTGAAATAAATAAAAAAAAAAAAAATATTGATTTTGTGTCGACAACATAATTCCGCAAAATTCGGATTATGGAGAATTTCGTCAAATTTCACCCGAGCGAAGCCGGGTTTTCATTTAGTGCTATTTTAATGACGACAAAATGGCCGCTTCTTTCTTCATTTTCAATCTACAGCTTATATTGTTTATATTGTTGCAGGGATAGTGGCGTCTGTATTGATAGCAATCATACTGATAGTGATAATAGTACTGAAGTACATAGTATTCAAATTCGATCCTTCGTATAAGGTCACTGAAGATAAAAACTATCAACAAGGGGCAAGTGCTGCGTTATTGGGTAACCAGGTAAGAAATACCAAGTAATTATTTATTTTTATCATTAGTTGTATGTCTAGTAATAGTACCATGTCCAGTACTATTTATCGATATACTCGTACATTCACACTATCATTATCTTGATGACATCATAAAAATCCAAATTACGGTTCCATTCCACGAGTGGTGGATGTACGAGACTTACCAGTAAAATTACATAGACATTAACGCCGTTGGTGATCAAAGTATGTTGGCACATTACACATCGTATCTTTGCTACTTATCTTCTGATAAAATAGGTACAAAGACTAACTATGGAGCTTCCAGCCTCACGGTAAGCTCAAAAACTTGTGTTAGGGGTACTAGATATCTTGTGAATGATGTAATAATTTTGTCTAAGGTACTTTTATGATAAAACTTACCGTTTTGCTGAAAATCGCGAAAAACTCATTTTTTTTACCTTTGACCTTGAATAAAAATGTATCCTTACAGGGATGATGGGGATGATGGGGAACTTCTAGACATTTTTTATAATTATGTTTTGAACAATATCACAGAAATTCAGCTTGTTGGGACTTTATGTAACTTCAAATGTCTAAATTGACCGGACTATTCATTAATTTTGTCTCTGTTGTCCAGGCGCAGCAGGCGCACTCCAGCTACCAGACGGGCGCGGCGGGCGGCGCGGTGCGGAACCTCCAGCCGTTGCCGCTCCACCGCAGCGCGCCCGCGCCGCCCGCGCAGCCCGTCAAACGAGACGGCATCAAGGAGTGGTATGTGTAACGAGATCATATCTACCTCTGGTTACGTTTGCACTTTGATGGGTATGGTGTTATCTAGTTTTATCCAGCCGACAGCAGTAAATGTTCTATCTATGTTATGTAATGTATGCTTTGTCCGAATGCGGGGTGATGCGCCAATTTGTCCTCTTACGAACTTGCGATCAAACATATTGTCGCGCGATGATTGCACATTCATTTATTTTTAGAAATCCCTTAATTTTGAACTCATTCTGAATATTGTTAATTAAAAACCAGAAATAAAATCTACGTTGTTCGCGTTGATGCTGAGATGCGATTATCTAAACATCAGCGCAATAAAATTTATAAGTGCGAATTGCCACGAGCGTTGTTATACTTAATTTCAACTGTAGAAAAAAATTAAAAGTATTGTTTTTAATTCATTTTCGTATAAACGGAAAGTCCACGTATCTTTATAAGTTTGCCATTGCCATCAGTTTAATCCCAGTAGATGAGAAATATACGAAAATGAATTCGTAAAGTTTTTACAGTAACATTATTTTGAGTTATTACATCATCAAAATAATCTATCTATCTCTCAAAATAATTGTTACTGTAAAAACTTTACGATTTTTAGATTAAGTTAAAATGTATGTTTGAATAATTCATGTGAATTTTTATATTTAAATAAACCTAAGATACCATATTCATCAAAGTTGAAACCAAGAAGATGAGTGAAAGACCACTAAAAGACAGCGACTAGCTGTTGTTCGCCATATCAAAAACTTAAGGTTGAGTGTAACAATGTGAACCCGTAGTGGCTTGATCCTTGCAAAGACTTGTATTCGAAACTAAGCTACATCATTGTATAATTAATGTTATCCTAGAATACAAACGAGACTAAACAACTGATAAAGATGCAACTATTAAATACGATGAAATGGAACAAAGAATTATTAAAGTCAATGGGTTATTTGCTGTAGAGCGGTAGGATAATGTAAGAGAAGAAATACTGACTGATACACAAGTGTTTATTATTGTAAATATTAATTATTGTAATAATGATAGAACCACTTGTGCGATCGAAATGTGCGAATGAACGGTATTTACAACTATATCTGGAATTGCATTGTATGAAACTTTACTTTTAAAGCTAACATTTTTTTAAGCTGTCTTGACCTGTAAATTGCTAAATCATATTTGCAACTTTTCTATCTACTTACATTGCCTTTGATAGTTTTATCCTAAGACTAATGTTATTTGGTTGTAGATCTTTATCTTTAGGTATGATATCAAAATTTTACACTTTAAAACTTGTTCTTCAATAATATGTGAAGTTTTGATGTCGTATTAACCAATCTCCACTTAATGAAATGTTTACAATTTCGCTGAGTAAATCAGGTCTGCCAGTCAAGTAAATGAAGCATATCGTTCTATTGAAGACTACAATACTTTTACAAGTTCATTAATCTTTCCTATATTTAATAGAAAATATACATTTTTATTAGATGAGACGCGGCGAGTAGTGGAATTAGAAATGATATCATAATCAAGAAGAGTTAAGATCTAAATTCGCTTGGAGTTTGTACATTATCGTAGAATGCGTAATATGTACGAGCTTGTACGAGTAGATTTGGTATGGAATGTAGATAGTTTAAAAAGTTATGTTTTCCCCTCAATCTCTACAATATTATTGCTCAAATCCCGTAAATCAACTTTTGTGTAATACGAACAGGCCTAAATTAAATGAAATCCATAAATTATAATATAATGAATTATAAAAAATAACATCTTATAAAAGTACAGAATACAGTACTGCGTTGCAGTTATGCTTGAAGATCTGTTTAAAATAATATATTTCGTGATTGAATAATACGAAATTCAAATAGATTATTGGAGTTACTCAGGGGGCTGTGCTATGCCCTTTTCCTTTCCTTCTATATAAAATATTAATTCTAGTTTTTTTGTCTATCGTTGAATTCTCATTCCTACATCGTTTTCTCTTATTGCAAGTTTGAAAAAGCTTCCTTTTCTTAACTAGAAAGTATGCATCCACCGTCCCATTTCCTCTTTCCGATTAATTAGCTTTAATAAGACAAAATACATATTTATATAGATTGTTATAAAGCACAGGTTCTAGGTATTTAAAGTTGCATTTATTGTAAATAGTTATCAATTATTATAATGTAACTTATGTAAGCGGTACGATACGGTGTATGTCACACTCGTTTTAAGGCACAAAAATGTTAGAAAACCGTTTTATTGTCAATTTTAGTGATAACGTTAAAGTGTTAAAGATAATGATTTGTACCGTTGCATTATTGAGAGTTCTGTAAAGATTTGAAGATGCAAAAATTCTGATTAAAGAGATTTTATCTTTTTAAAGAGGTTTGCGTCTATTAAATCTAGTATTTGTGTTAAAATTATTAATTTTATAAAATTGTTATCACACGATTTCGGTCGGACCAAGTTTTGTTTCATACAAAAGCAACAGTTTTTGAAAATAAATTAATGTAAATTAAAGAGCAAATAATGTTTTATTTTTCATACAACACACTCAAACCTGCCTTCTGAAATCTTAATGCCAAAATTTCATTACCTTGAACTTTAGAAACCAATGAAGATTACCAACAATCACGATATAAATTTCAACAACACAGAAAATGGTTTTAAATCATAGCAATCTGCACTAAAGTTCAAAGTTATTACTTTGGCCGTGAATCGCATTCAAGAAAGCATTTCAATCCACCTCGCAATCTAGTCCACTAGACACCACAATGCATAAAAAGCTATTCCTACTCCTTCTTGTGTCTGTTTCTTCAGGCGAAAGCGAAAATCCACTGTTAATGACAACTGGAAATTCAGAACAAATAGAAAAAACAGCTGAATGCGTTTTGAAACTATCCGCAAAGTATTTTGTAGAGAAAAAGGCCTTAAGCGGCAGCATCGTGATAATCAACATCAACTCTTATACATCTACTACGCAGATGCTATTATTGAAAACCATTCACGGCGGTACCAAATACTCAGTAATGGTAAAAGATTCATTTTATCCGCATGCGAATGCATCACATTTCCCTGAAAAAGCTAAAAATTATATGTTGATTTTGGAGGAGAAATCTGAGCTAACAAGAAACATATTACAGTTGAATAAATTGCCGACTTGGAACCCGCTTGCAAAAGCTGTAGTTTTTTACCAAGTTAAGAGAAATGAAGATGGCAAAGAAACTGCAATTGAATTTATAAATGTTCTGAGAGAGTATAAGCTTTTTAAAACAATAATTTTGATTTCCAATCTCGATGGAGAAGTAATATCTTATACTTGGATTCCGTATAGTGACGTTAATTGCGGGGGAAAATGTAGCTCGGTCTATATTTTAGATGTTTGTACAGATACTGAGATCACTGAGTATTCGCATCAGAAAGAAATGTTTCCACTTGACCTGAAAGGATGCCCTTTAGTTACATACGCAGTAATATCTGAACCCTATGTTATGCCACCGGTCAGAAAACTTACTGGTACAATTTACGATGATGCATTTGAGTTCACTAAAGGAGGAGAGATAAATTTAGTGAAAATTATAGCTAAGTTTACAAACATGACTTTGATAGTGAGAAAATCAGAAGTTGAGGAAAATTGGGGGACTATATTTTGGAACGGTTCAGCGACTGGAGCATACGGTATTCTTCGAAATGACACGGTGGATCTTGTTATCGGTAATATTGAAGTTACTAGAACTATACGAAAATGGTTTCACCCAACTGTAAGTTACACACAAGATGATATGACATGGTGTGTACCTAAAGCTGGTCAGGCATTGACTTGGAATAATCTAGTGATTATTTTCCAGTGGTCGACTTGGGTAGCGACAATTGCTAGTGTAGTTCTAATGGGTTTGATGTTCCACTGTTTCTACTACAAGGAACAAAAAGGAAAGGTAACAAAATGGCCGACAAATTCGTTGCTAATGACGTTGAGTATGCTGCTTGGTTGGGGAGCCACATTCGAACCAAAAAGCCCAACTTTCCGCTTCTTAATATTCACTTGGCTCTGTTTCAGTATAAACATGGGAATATCGTACGAATCTTTTCTGCGAAGCTTCCTAATGCATCCGCGATTTGAAAAACAGATAAGCAGTGAAACGGATCTTGTACAGTCTGGGCTGGCGTTCGGCGGTCGGGAGATTTACCGCTCCTATTTCGAGAGCAATAACGCTAGCTCCTTTTATTTGTATCGCAAATATAACTCGACGACTTTCCGCGATGGTATAAAACGGACAGCTTTTGATAGGGATTTCGCCGTTGTGTCTTCTAAGAAACAAGCGAAATATCAAGACCAGAAGTTAGGAAAAGGTGCACCTCTAGTATATTGCTTTCCGGAAAGCAACAATTTGTACAAATATGGAGTCGTTTTGTTAGCTCGGCGTTGGTTTCCGATGTTGGGACGCTTCAACAATATTATCCGAAGCATGTCCGAGAATGGTTTGATAGACAAATGGACTGAAGAACTCTTGATTCATAAAGGAAATCTGGAAGGAACAAGTGAGATTGTTCCATTAGGAATACCACATTTGCTTGGGGCGTTCATGTTCATAGGGCTTATGTATGGAACCAGTCTGTTGGTATTTTTGGGACAGTTAGTATATTTTTATATGCAAAGAAGACAAAACGCTTGGAAACCTGTGTATAAGAATCGTCTTAAGATCGGTAAATTAAGTAAAATAATTATTTTAACGAATTATTTAAAAATGACACACACAAATAAAAATATAAAACTGTAAAATAATCTGATTTTGTAAACCATTACTCTTTGGCACAGGTGTTTGTTGACATTGTTTTAGCTGTAGTCGAGAAAAAACATTAGTTACCATTAAACTTTGATATCATGAAAAAGATTATATCAGATACAATTTTATCGAAATTCTGCAAGTAGAATTTAGATACCGTGATTAAAAATAACATGCTTGATTATAATAATTGTGTTAAATATACTTATTTTTAATAAACAAACTTTACATTTTATAGTGTTTTTTTATACAAATATATTATATTTATTTAGCTTTAAAACTAAATTTTAAGTTTTGTACAATTTTCATAAGTTCAAGTTTATATTGTTAGATAATAACAATTCCATACTAATGTCAATCGATTCTAGCTCAAATCCGGATAAACTCTACGAACTCAAATTCCCGATGTTTCAGGGTTGTTAAATTATTTTTCATCACACCAGATGTTGTATTCTAGAACCTCTAAATTCATACTTTGGTATTAACCCCCTTCCTTACAGTATGATACAGTATCCACACCAATATTAGCACCACAAAATATACGTTCAATTCGCGCTAACAGTCCCCTAAGGATGCGAGCAATATTCAGGAACAAATTTCAAAGGGGCGCTTCTACCTGCAATACATAATTTTTCGTTGTTTTCGCCCATTTTGCTAAGGTGCTAGTAATTTAGGAGCCATATTTTGAGATGGGAATAGTAGAATGGCTTGGCAAGCTACTTCAGTACTTCGAACAATGGAAGTGTATTACTATATTGAGAATTTGAAAAGTTTTATCAGATATTCCGGCTATTAATGTTATGTAAATAAATAAATAAATATTACTGGACAATTCACACAGCGGCATCTAGCCCGTGGTAAGTTCTAAGCACGCTCTATGCTTGTGTTACGGGTGCTAGATTTATGATTATACTTAATAGAATTTAATAGTAATATAATATATGTACATAGATCTGTTATTATATATTTATCACTCATTCAACATCGGGTGGATGTTGATTTCAAATATTCCTGTTTTATTATACCTACGAGTGTAAGTTTGCCTAATTTACACATTTTAATACACCAATGACACACAATTGTTTTTGTACACAATCAATCTTGATTTATAATATTAGTAAATTCGTCCTTGTTGCATGTAAGTCCGCATTGTAAAATCGGCTCATTACGGTTGATGCCTTTATGTAAGCTTCTTTTGACCGAAATAACTGGTAAATCTATAAGCTTGGTCTTTTCTGTTGATGTTCATTTCTTTTCAAACTTCTCTCTTTCCATATTCCTACACGTCTTACATCCACTTTGAAACAGCTTTAGCATAACGTCTGTTTTACGTTCTATCATACATTAAAGAGTAAATTCATTGAAGCACTAGCTCGGTATCTTCCATACGTACGAGCTTGACAAATAGAGCAAACTCCTTGATTTTCCACTCCAGGGATGGGATTTTCGAGGTTACAGTTACAGTTAATTGACGGACAAAATTACAGCTCATTAAAACTGTGTTGGCTTAGTGGCACACTCGTATTCCATTCCATCGTGGTTTCAAATTCCTCCGCATACATAAGATTTTTCTTTTAAAAAAATTAATAACTTAAAACAACTCAATACTTAATTGTGACGGGAAATGTCGTGAGGAAACCAGCACGTTTCAAGCTCTTGGTGTCGCTCGTGGTCACGGATGAACGTCGGTACTCGGAATGGTAAAAAGATAAAATAACGCCTTATATACCTGATTATTGGAAAATTACGTTGTATAATATTATGAAACGGTATCGCAAAACTACGGCCGCTGTTTGCCAAACAGGACTTTAATCTAAAATTAAAAATGGCATGTGATATACGAGTACCAAGAGAAATGGAGCATCTGTCTGTCAGGACCACCTACAGTGAGGAACGAACCTACCATTCATCTTTATTCAGCATACCACCTCTCACATCAACTAATATCCCCTATCTCAAAGATATAAGGTCTAAATTTGCTAAGACAACGTAAATTTAAAGTTGTGAAAGGCGAGGCGCCGGGTAATTTATGGATAAGGTCTTATCACGTCGAAATAAAGTAGATATTCGCGTGTGCGAAATGAAAAATGAATTGTGAATAATGTGACGGTTTTGTTCCGAGTGCATTGTTTTGTTTCGAATGTGATTGTGAGTGCTGTTAGTGCTGTTGTTTAATCTGTGGCGCAGTGAAGGTATAAATGACGCTTGCTCTTGGATAGGCTCCAATAGTCAACATCTATGACGTAGATGGCGAGGATTTGCCTACTACGTACGAAGGTATGTGTTCGATTCCCGCCTCGGGACAATTAGTTATATGAACTGCAAATATTTGTTCCAAATGTCTGGGTGTTATATACATTGTATACTAAAAAATCTATCAATGTTATGTATATTTTAAGAACAAATTTAATATTTGGGATATTTATTATTTCAGTGCTATATTTTATTCGCTACTGAATAAAGTATTTTGAATATAAATTATGATTTTCAAAAGCTCTTATGCCATACTCCAAGAACAACAGCATACCGAAACCATTTAACAACTTTAATAGATATCTGATACAGATAACCACTCGTGTTGCTGTTACGATTTATCAATAAATTCGAGGGTTCATGAAAGCATTTTCGAAATATACTCTAAACCATTTTCAAACATATTTTCGAGTGGTTCAATATAAATGTCGGAATTTTTGTGCTACAGCTAAACTTTATGAATTGTTTATAAATTTTAATAAACTTACACGGATGTAGTCATGTGCGGATGAGGTATCTGAAAAAGGATCTACAGATAAGGTTACATACATTGCACATATTTTATGAACGCACGATATCTATTACGGGTTTTGAGTTCACAGTAACACGATTAGAGTAGTACGTAAGCGTCATTACTAGTAGTAGTCATTACTATCCTGAGCCTAGTTTAAGAACCATATAATATCATTACTGGCAACAGAGAACAATTCAACCATCCCGTGCATAATATTTATTATAGTGAACAACACATAATATTTATCTTATCATTCATTTACCTAAGTTTCAAAACAAAAAAAACATTTGAGTTGGTGTATATATAATTTTACGAGACCGAACAACGTAGAGGTAATATGGGGGATAATTTTTGCCCCCAATTCTGAGAATAGGAAAAAGCTATTTCTTGATGTAACTTTAAAGTTTCTATCAATTGTAGTTACCATATCAAAATATTCGTTGCTATTCGACTAAATTCAGTATTGCCTACGAGCTGAGTATGCAATAGGTATTTGATAGTTTACCTACCTGTTCGAGTGCCCGTTTCGGCCGAGTTACCAACTAAGTTACGAGTAGCTTCTAAATTTTGCAGCATTACCCATGTTTCCTTTCTGCGTAAACAACATGTACCTAAGTGTGCACATAAATATGATGGGAATTTTCAATGTATTCATTGCTGCATTAGGTTATTGAAAACTACCGCTAGATTGTATAAATTTTTGAAATTGGCACAGTAGTTTTGAGTTTATTCATTGCAAACACAAAAACTAAACCTTTTCTCTTCATATTGAGATAAACGGGAAATACACGAACCTTTCTTACGTTGAATTTTGATCAACCGTTTCGTCCCATAACGTGGGCCTTCTTCAGGATCAAACACAGCAAACCTTTTCTCTGTATTAAATTGGTGTTGATAACGTTAAAAACGCAAGCTAAGCAATCGGCGAGTTGGTTGGTAGTTAATAAAAACAATTAGCTTGGTCTTGCACAGTATTGCACGTCGCAACGTGTGCTGGCAGACTGCCGAATCGCAATGCGGGCCTTGGATAGCATGGGGATAGATCACGATGATGGTCATCAAGATCCAAGGATCGTGATGATAGTAATCACCAGAGGCTACAAATAAATGTATACGGTGAAGCGTGAACTGTTCGAGGCAGGACCTTTATATTATCCTAATCCTTAATGCTCTTGGCATTTCCAAGAAACAAGATTACTATGGAAATTATTTTTCCTTAGTGATTTTTAATATCTGAGAGGAAAATACTTAAAATTTTCGATTAAATCCTTTTTCTTTTTTTTGCACATTTTTCCTTGTAAGTATGTAATTTTTTTATATGGACTCTGTTGTTCAAAATAAATAATTTAATTTGTTGTTGGTCATGTACGTATCTGTTTTTTACATTCACTTTATTCATAAAGTAGGTAAATAGTATGTCCATGTCTTAATATCAACATTGGTTTTTAAAAAGTTTATAATCATAAACCAAAATTTTACTTATAATATGTTAATTCTAATTAATTATAACTGAAAATCCCCTTTCCGTGATTCAAACATATGACCAACTTCAATTAAACTTTCAATCAAAGTTCTCCAAGTTATTTATTGCAACCGTGAACAAGACATTCTCCAAAATGTTCCGTTTAGAGTTTCCTGAAGCTCTCATATGAGTTTAGTCTGCGCTGTGTCAAAATGAACAGCCACAGTGCAGCCTACAAAGGCGCTTGTAGCCGTGTGGGAAAATTCTATTTTTGTGCACTGACTTTGTTGTTTACCGCAAAATGGAAGATATAGCGAGCAAATAAGTTCTAACAATAAATAATTAACGTTGCATCGTTAAATATTCAATTCTGCTTACTAGGATGGAAATTGCTGTTGACAAAGTACACAGTTAGGTATACAGACCAACGCACCTTTTTTAGTAAATAAGTAGCTTTCCGCTCTGCGGCTTCGCCCGCGTTATAATATTATTATATTACCCGCTGTAAAAAGTAGCCTATGTCCTTCTCCCGGTTCTAAGCAATGTCTTGAGTTATAAGTAGTGTAAGTAACTAACACGACCTTCTTTTATGAATATAGATTATAAATCTTTTAGTCAGTTCAATGACACCTAGAGAATAGAGTTAGTGTGGTCAGACCCATATGTCTTTCTGTCAAGTATTTAAGGTAAACGGTTACTCAAAAGTCTCTCCCTTGTGCCAATAAAAGCACAACTTTAATTTTATAGATCAAAAGACATCCGTGAGTTTGAGAGAATGTACCTTCTTTCATTCCTGTTTCTGTACACAGCGTTTGTTTTTAACCCTCTTTGTTATTTAACATCGCCGCATATTTCAGCGTTGATGGCTAATTTAGTAATGTCTCCAGGGAATAAGGCTGAATTTTCAGTGAAACAAGACATGAATAACTTTGAGTGATTAGTGGCTAACAGGTTGCATCTCTGATTTTCAGTTCACAGTATTTGATAGAATGTCATTTAAGAATCAAAATCAACCACTTTATCGAAATTTTTCAAAGTATTTTCGTTTCAATTTTAACCTTCTGTGACGACTAATCCGACTGATGATTATACCAAATCTCTCAAGAGTAAGGGAAACCCTAAATGAGGGTTGCTACGATAACGTTGATGATCACATCTGTTCTGGATTGGTTTTGCACTCGTCATTCACATCACAATAAATTTAAAACAACAGTAACGATGCAAGTCATAAAAAAAAATGTATCACCTGCATGTGGATGTAATACAAATGTAATCACTCAAATAGAGCTGGATGATTCAATGTAACGAAACAGTTATAAGTAACGTCTACAAAAACGTTACCGTTATGTTGATAACCTTATATTCAACGAGGCATAATGATAATTACTATTGTCGCTAAGTGAGAACAAACTCGACTTTCTATCTGAAGGTCGTGGGTTCAAACCCCACCTCTCACATCCTGATTTTTTTCTTGAAAAATGTAGGTATGTGCGCTTTGAAAATACGTGCTCTAGCGATGAAGGCAAACATCGTGAAAAAACCGCCATGTCCTGAGAACATTGTAAAGTTTGTAGGACATACATCTTCTTTAATGATGTTTATTAACGTCCAGACTTCTTAAGTCTCTCAGATACCCCCCTATAGGCCATTTTTCAACCATTATTACATGTTACTGAAAATATTTATTTCACTATTCCTATTTAAGTTATGAAAAGTGAAATGCACAACGTTATTTTACTATAAACACACTGATATCGTTATTTAACTAATAAATCGACTTCGTCGTCAGCAATACGTTCCATGCTCTCCAATACAAACTTAACGACACAATGACACAACGTTATCTAAAGATAAACATACCAATAACGTTATTTAACTAGTTTCAGGACTACGATCCCATCACTAGTCAGCAATACGTTCCGTGTTCTCCATTATAAGATCACGTCTCGTTCGTCTTTAATTTCCCCACGGCCGCAGGACCGGGTCATGCGATGAAAACATTATCCAGGACTGACATGCTTCATGGCAACTGAATGTGCCACACTTAATATTACCAACAATTTACCCTGTACTCCCATTCTTTTAGCATATAAGATATATTTTTTAAATCATTTAAATACTAAATTAGAGATCGCCCTTTAACGATAAGGCCGCCCATTATACTTGTTTCTTTTGTTGTATTTGTTATTTTTGTTTGTTTTGGTGTACAATTCATTTTTTTTTGTTACAATTAAGTGTTTTTGTATTGTAAATTAAATAAATTTAGTTTTGATTAAGTTATAATGTAGTAGTTTTTAAAAACCAATACTGTTATTTATTTCGGAAAATGAATTTGTGATTTTTAACCGTGAAAAACGAGTTTCTTAAATCAAATCGTGTTAAATGTTTGCGATAGAAATGTTGATCGGTCAAACGCAGCGTCACAAAAACAATCTACCAACAATCTTTACGGTTGGCCGATGCTCACGTCGTCACAAAACTTTGATGATATGACGAAGATATAAAACTGGACTATTTCCTGCAGATACTAAACAGAGAATACCTTGCATGGCTTAAAGCTACAAGAATATAGAAACCGCGTTTATGCAAAGCGCGCTATCTTGTGCAGGGCAGTCAAACACTGCATGTGAATAATCAAAATATCCCAGAGATTTTTCTTCTCATTTCATACATAGTAATAAGACTTGGAATTTCATTTTGAGAGCGGTTTCAGTGTGCCTTCGTCTTAAATTTATACAATAGCTGTGACCTTTGGCCAGACAGGAATGAATGCAGACTTAAGGTTTTGCCTGGAGTGGCTTTTGCTTGTACCCTTTAGTTTCACTAAGCAATTTTATGTGTATAAATTATATTTGTTTATGTTATTACGTATATTACTAATACTCGTATCGTAACAGACACTGCGATCTTACCAAGAGACCAAAGCTTCTTACATTGTTTTTCGATAATACTACATAGAGATTTATAGAAACTGTTTGCAGTTAATTTTATGTCAAGGAATAATTTGAGGGGCTTACTAACATAATGTTATTTAGAAAGACCCCTCGCTCCCCTTTTAACCCTCAAGACGTTCAGTTCAAACACAAATCACAACAACATTCGTTATAACAAAAAAATAAAAAAACTATAGGTCCATTATATGTATGTAACTATACAATATAAGAACGTATACCTAGATCACAAATACTGTCTGTTCTGAACCTTATCAAACATTTCCTAATAACTAAGCACAAACACGAGCTAAGAGACTCGGAGACTAAGTAATATTGGTTTATTCATAAGACTAGCACGAGCGGCGGATATGGCCGAACTTTACTAACCGCCCCATCATAATTAGCAGGGATACCTGTACTCTACCAACTATTGGCAGGTACTATCGGCTTGTTATTTGAAGGGAGAGCTTGTAAGTTATTAATAAGTAGGAGCACAATCGACTTTGTATCCAAAGCTTTTAACGCTGCATCGAGCCTCTCAATATTTGTACTAAAAAATGTGAGCTCTAAAAACACGTGCTTTAATAGTGGCAAGTTTTATGAGTTTGAAGGAAATATCGACATTCACCAACACGCACTTGGCGAACGTGGATAATTAAAGCTTGATCTCAATTCAATTATCAAGGGAGAAAACATTGTATCATAGCGATGAAGACATACTAAAAAGGGGTATTTATTCTATACATAAGCTTGTTAGTTCGGTTGGAGATTTATTGATCTTTTAAGGCAATACGATAACATTTGCGTCTGCACAAACGTTTCTGCATTCAACAGTACCAAACTCCGTTCAGTAGTCTGTTACTATTTACCGTCAGATGTCCATAACGACCACACCGTCATTGAAGGTGTTATGTCGTCTGTAATACCGTCATTATTTCAAGAAGGTGAATACCTTCATTATCATGATGAAGGTAAATGGCATCGTCCACGTGACCAGCGGTGATGGCTTCTTGGGTAAATTACTATTATATATTTGTTGTACTATGTGGTATCCAAATGTCCTTTTGTATTTTTCATGAAAATATAAGTCATAAATCTTTGAATCTACACTCGAGTCTAAATTGAGTCAGCAGGTCATTTGATTATCTGTCCATTCTGTTGGTGGACGTCCGAAGCTGCGCTGAAATGTTTTTTCTATGAAAACTTGTTATTCAGGCTGTCAGCTTTATATTGTTCGAGCTCTTGCAGGGGTATGGGGTTGCCAACTCCACAACAAAACTACCGAAAGTGGCGCAAACAAAACTTCGACACACTTAACTGTGCAGTGAATTGTGAATAAAATCTGAACTGAATGAATGACATGTTAAATTTTTAACCCCGACGAAAAATGGCGGGTATTTATAAGTTTGACGTGTGTGATATGAAAATCTACCCGGTTTTTATTTCACACACTGTTTACATGATATGGTTTAAAAGTAGAATAAAAAAAATCTATTGATATCTGATGTGGCATCCTATTAAGTAGCTATCTTATGAAAGTTGGTGTGTAGATTACCTGATTATAAAGTAATCGATCCAGCCGTTTACAAAGTACGCTAGTTGAAAGTTGGTGAAAACTTGATAACAATGTTTGATGCTTTGGCCTGTCTTGATGGGAATCGAATCCGCCCCCATCCCATGCAACCACTAAGTCATACCCTTACAAATCGCAAGCCACGCCAGTTTTTACGGGCTATCAGTTCGAACCTTCAAGCTTATGCATGACTGTTAAATTTAACTGGCAATAAAGTGACTAAGGCTTGCCACACCGCCGTAACTTGCAGCATGTGTGCCTTTATACAGGGTGGTCCAGTTTGAACAGATTAAAAAAAAAAGGTTTTTGTCAGGCCGTCATGTTGGGAAAATTGTTAGAGAGTTCGCGGTATTGAAAGGTAAAAAATAGTGACTAAGTACTCTTACTGCAACCTTTGGATTTTCTTGTGGAATAATTTGCGATTTAAATACTTGCTTTAAACAGTTAACGTAAGGGAAAATCGGCATTTTTAAACGTGAAGAGTTTGAAACACTTGTGACATTTACTATTCACACTCACCCTGCCCTGTGATTAAGCGTATGCTAAGTGTATTGCGTAAATGGAAATGTTTTCATATAATTCTTGTCCTGTAATAGAAAAATATGTAAAAATATATCATCCTGTAAACAACATAAGTACTTATGAAGTTTTAGTAGTGTCCGTTTTTATTGAAGATTTCAAGGTACGGATTCCTAATGTCCTATTACACCCTAGTTCCCTACGCCTCGTACTTTTAGCGGATTTTGGACTCTATTCCGATAGAATAAGAACTAGTTTTATGTATACTTTCCTCACTTACGAGTATTTAAAAGGATGACTTTAAACCATATGCGTATAGAATAAAGGCTATTTACTGAGATTTGTGATTTTAAATAGTTTTGTTTTATCAGGCTTGTGGGTTATTGGTGTTGTTGCAAGTGCGTAAAATGAATGGTTGCGAGTTTGAGTCTTGTATGTTCCAGATTTGACATTTTATTGAGCTATATGTATCTATCTAAGAACCTCTTACATTTTTAGGAATTCAAAACCTTCCTCCATTATACTTCTCTCAACGCAAGTTAAAATAAATTTAATTAAAGTGTTGCTAATACAAATATCAACAGTGACTGCAACAACATAACAATGCACTTTCGCGCAAAACTCTTGAAAACTTATAAAACAGGAACGCTTTGTTAAATTCTTAAACGTAATTTAAACTAGGTTCGTCTCATGCTCGCAATTTATTAGCAAACTTGACTAGAGCTTTTCATTAGCCGCTAAACTCCGCTAAACTGTACTGAACTTGGTCTCACATAAACTTTATCAGCGCATGGCCGGGGTATGGCCGAGCAATATGGAGTAGTTTACCGTGTCTGATAAATCACAACTAGGAGATCGAGGAAATAAATAATAGATTTAAAAAAATAAAAAAAATGCGCACAGGTTACAGTTAAATAGTTCTAGGTTTAAAATATCGTATAATTATAATGTAGGGTTAAAATGATTTATTTAAGTTATAAGTTGTCTCTGACGTGGCCATGTAAATCCCTGTGTTTCTATGGAAATAAAGTGTTTGACTTTGTTAGATTACGATCGTGCGAAGAAATTTTGCCGCGGCAGCGCCTGAAATCATTCGTTCACCAACCAAAACGAGACTTACTTTGGGGTCTTATGATGTACTTTGCTTTTCTATGTTCTTATTTTTTACATGGAGTTGTGTTGGTTATATATTTGTTACAATATTTTAACTAGCACGTGCCTGCAACGTGCATGTTATATATTTCTTATGCTCATGAGAGAAAATGATGTCCTATTGGCCACTTACACTTCGAGAGTGCAAACAAACCCTTAACTATGTAGTAGCGCTGTCCTTGCAGTCTTGTCCAATCCACTTCAATTACTTAAACTTTGTTCTTCGTAATTTTAACTTGTAAAGAATGTTAGTCTTTCGACAGATGCTTTAAATTATTTTGTCTAGACTCAAAGAACATTACACGTAATTTAAAACATTACATTCAAGTAATTTGGGTTGTTTCTGATTAAAAATGTAGATTTATTTAAGAATCTTGAAACAGGCTGGAAAATAATGATACCCTCAGGGTTGTTGCAAAATATTTAAATTAATTTAAGTTGTTTGTCTTGACGTTTTTGAGAAAGAAATTATACTTATTTAAATCAGATTCTATTAATTTTTTTCAATTCTCAATACATCGGTGGGTGTAATATAGTTTAAATAGGTTTTAGTTCTTGTATTAATATTGTATGTTAAAACCACGTTAGAGATTTGGGTCGCAATAGGGATGCGGATTCGAATCTCAAGTTTTTAATTCATCCTATAGGTAAACTTTGCTACGGCACAATGTCAATACAACCTAGAACTAGAATGAAAGAGTACTTTGACTTTTCATGAAAATGTGCTAATATTAGCTACCGTAATAAATTGATTCGTTGCATGGTAACGCGGTTAATTTAAAATATTTTTACGAGTATCATCTTTGTTTTTATAATCCTTGGCTTAATTCATAAATGCGCACAAAAAACCTTCATGTCTTCAGTTTATCATCTCACCGCATTTTGGGGCGCAGAATTGAGAATGTGATATAGACCTTCCTTTAATTCTGAAGCGTGAAAATTATTTTATGTGTATGTCTAACATAGGTAAGAATAACCCCCAAACATGAAACCTGGATCGTGGTTCCTTTGGGAGATAACAGGTAAAAGGTTGTTATCTCCCAAAGCAACCGCGATCCAGGTTTCATGTTTGGGGGTTATTCTTACCTATGTTAGACATACACATGAAAGAATTTTCACGCTTGTGAATTAAAGGAAGGTCTGGCCATCACGGGCTCTTAGGTTATTGGTAAAAGCTATCGATTACAGTTAGTTACGTAAAATAAAATAAATGGAGTAAAGAACATAAATAAAATAATATCATACGTGTTCTTCTTAGAAGCTCGATAGCTTGTCTTGGGGCTATCGAGCTTCTAAGAAGAACACGTATGATATTCTCTGTATATGTAATTAAATAAACTATTATCTACAGTGTAATACAGTACATTATGTTTCTTTAATCATAAAAGTGTAATAATATTAAATTCAACTTAAAAGGTGGTCTGGAAATCAACACAAAGTAATGCGCAGAAATTCTTCAAATTCGCCTTTGAAAGTACCAAACAAAGTTTTCTTTTTAACCATAAAGTCCCGTCCCACATGTGGGTCCAGCATGTGATGCGGCCGGTAAATCATAAGCTTTCTAGGAAACGCCGCCTAATAAAAATTATATTACGCATTGACTCATTTAGGGCTGCGGGTTGGTGCGAGTGATAGCGGATTAAGTTGTATAAGATATAATAAATTACTTCTAATTTCATTTTTATTATTAGCCAACAGAACATGTAGTTATTGAAAAGATCCAGGCGTTACGTTGCGGAATTTCTTTCAGAAGCTTCTAAATTGTGTTTTCTTTAATATTTTGAGTGATGTAAGTGAATGAATGCTATGGTGTTTTCATAGTCTTAAAGATCTTAGTCACTTACAAATTACAACAGCCTTTAGTCTCTTCAAGAGAAGTCCTTGTGTCCCATCAATGGAACGTTAATAGTGGTGATAAGAATGATGATGATTAACTTGAGGCATTTGGTATAATTACCCACGCTTACCAGGCGGCTAAGTTATCACATTATCTGCATAATATTCCGTTAAATAAACTGCTTATTTTTTTTACAAGCAGTTGTGATTGTAATAAAAGTAGTTTATTTTAGATAATTTAGTATTCCTAACGTGTAATGATGATGATGATTTATTAAGACGCTAGGAGTACGACCCCGCCCTGAGAACATAAAGCGGCGCTTCCCACAGTGTTTTGATTTGAATTAGACATGGCGGAGCTATTAACCATATTATTGTGACGATATTAATGCACTTTGTGATTACATAAGATTTGTTAATTATTAGAACTGAAAATGTAAAAAGAAAAAATGTACTGTTAGAAACAATTTTTAAAAGTCATCAACAAAATGTTTAGAAATATGACTTCTTTACCAAAATGTACATTATACATAGCTTTAATTTTTATAAGCTATTTATAAGCAGCTATCATCCTCATTAGAAACAGGATCAATGGGCATCAAAAAATGTTTAAGATAAATTGTAATTTATTTTTTTCAAAATCCTATAAATTATGGTAAGTAAGTACCTACCTATCCACGTTCAATAAAAATTAATGTACTTACCGTGCCATCTCGAAAACTCACCCTTTAGGTAAGTTATTATGATGATGATATTTTTTTTATTCAATACCTACTTAATTAACCACGTAACTTCCTGTTATTGTTAAATGTTATAGCTAGTTTGTGACGTCACAAGAAATGTCACACTAAAAGTTTGTAGTGAGAAACAGATGTGAGTGTAATTGAGCAAGTACGAACAAGCGGACAAAAACTATGAGAAATTTCATTCTTAGCATGAAATTCACTTTACAGCTTACGACACGATTTGTTGATTTATTTTGTATTCTACAACTAGCATTCCGCCTTTGGCTCTCCCCGCGTTATATAAAGGTAAAAAGTAGCTCTATAATTATTATAAAGTTTTATTCAAATCAATTTTGGTAGTTTTTGCGTGATCTGTACAAACTTTATAATACATATTAGTAAATGATAACAAGAATTGATCAATATCATCACGTAATTTAAACAATGACAAAATATAAATATGCTTATCCGTCAAAAATTTAGAAAACCTAACTTAACTTCCAAATACTTTATAAATTATTAAAAATCTAATCCGTCACCAGTTGCCACGTTTAATGAAAATCCTAATTCGTTGACCAAAATATTATAGAAGCCAGCATAGGTACTTATCACATATGGGCAGATTTACTGTGATGTACCTAAATATTTTTAATTTAATCATTTTATCGGTATTGAGTAGTGTCAAATCAAAGTTATTTCTCAGTGAATCAGATTGTGGTAGTGCACTACAATGCGATTTATCGTCGTATCGATGTAATTATTTAATAACTTGTTGTAGTCTATGATCAGAACGCAATTAATGATTAATGCATCAATTTGTATGATAGTTTGTAATTACACGTGGCCTTCTGTGAACAGTTATTGCAATTAAGTTGGATAGTAAAAGGTTTGAAATCTATCTTAGATTTATTTATTGTTTTAGCAATTTTATTAACGTTTTCACTACATATTATAAAAGTAGCTGTCTGTAAGCTTCTATCTTTTAATCTATGTAACGGATTTTGATGAGTTTTTTTATATAGGTAGAATGATTCAAAAGAAAAGGTTTATAAGTATAATTAAGTTACTAAAGCAAAGTGAAGGCCGCTAGATATCAAATAATATGAAATTTAAACAAAATCCGTTAAAAACGTTACGGGGAGTGGTCCAACTGCTCTGTCCAACTAGTTGGACCACGGGCCCTAGCAAAGGCCCGTGGTCCAACTATCTTTGCAGTTGGACCACGGGCCCTAGGAAAGGCCCGTGGTCCAACTTAAACTATTTCAAATAATACAACTGCAATTATTGTAACCTTTTTATTAATTTTAACTTAACATCACTAAAAGAATAAAAAAGTATTTTTTAATCTATAACAAAAAGTAAATTTATGGTACATCCCTATTCTTAAAACTATTGTTATTACTATAAAACAAAGAAATCCGACTTTACCTTTATTAAATGATAACGGAAGAAAAAAGAAAAAAATCAATTAAAAGAAAAAAGAAAAAAATCAATTAAATTTGGGGGTCTCCCATACTTCGAACCGAAACTTAAAAATAAAATTTCATATTAACAATTGCTGCGGAAGCCTACATGGGCGAGTCCGACTCGCTCTTGGCCTCTTTTTAATTAAATTATTGGTTTTACAAAATTTGATACAAAAATTAAAACAATGTCCTTTTCTCTTAAAAAATCTATCTATATAAATAAAAATGAATCGCCAAAGACCCCCAAATTTATTTTTTTTTTCTTTTTTCTTCCGTTATCATTTAATAAAGGTTAAGTCGGATTTCTTTGTTTTATAGTAATAACAATAGTTTTAAGAATAGGGATGTACCATAAATTTACTTTTTGTTATAGATTAAAAAATACTTTTTTATTCTTTTAGTGATGTTAAGTTAAAATTAATAAAAAGGTTACAATAATTGCAGTTGTATTATTTGAAATAGTTTAAGTTGGACCACGGGCCTTTCCTAGGGCCCGTGGTCCAACTGCAAAGATAGTTGGACCACGGGCCTTTGCTAGGGCCCGTGGTCCAACTAGTTGGACAGAGCAGTTGGACCACTGCCCCGTAACGGTTAAAAATGCGTAAAAATCCATTTATGCGTGAATGAGTAACAAATACCTATCTATCCAAATATATAAGTACAAACTTTTTTTATAATATCAAAAAGATATTAATAATAATATATGGATATTATTACAGAAATAATGTATGTTAAGTTGTTATATTCGATCCCATTTAAAAAGTAAATGCTTTAATAACGAAACGAAACGGGGTATTCAAAAGTTACAACACTTTTAAATACCATTATTAGTTAAAGCAATATATTTTTTGTTTTTCATCCCTTTTACTGTAGATAAAGACATCAATATTACACATGGCATATGTTTGAAAACATCGAATTGTATTCAAGTAAACTTTGTACCTGCGCACCAGATTGTTCATTACACTTTTTGATTAACAAAAACAATGAAATGCATTAAGACAGTCCAAAAATAAACTTCAGACGTGCCTACAAATCTCAGTTCTCTGTGCGGACGATATAATGTAAATCTGAAAACATGCCTTTGTGCCGATGCAACGACTGATTTGTGAACGACAACTGAATTCTTCAATGAGTCGTTTGACTCGAATGTGAGCAGATGAGTCATTCTGTTTTAAATTGACTTCTCAAGAGTTCTAGATTTCTTCTTTCAAGAGTTTTTTTTTTATTTTTTTTATTTCTCGTATATAGAGAGTTTGTTGTATTTATTGTATTTATTTTAATATTCATTTTGCAATATAAAACAGTAGAATGAATGAAAAATTTACATTCATTAATTAAGTTCAGTTAGATTTTTATAATATATTTATGAAGGTTGTGTAAATTTTAATAAAATATTTTTATCTAGTAAAATCGATAAAATGAAGGTGAAGTTAATTAAAGGGCTTGCCTTAAAATATTCCTTATCTTTGCCGAACGCCTATGTTTATAAAAAGGAAGAATGTCTCTCGTCGCGAGTGCATTTTGTCCTTGGTGTGCCGCAGCCCTAATAAGGACTTTGTAACTTAAGGGTTAGTTGACACGAAGACATAACGTCCAAGAAAAGGCGGAATTTCTCCAATTCTAACAAAATTTTAATGTGAAAACCATGACTTACAAAACCGACTGCTTCTAAACTTACAAGTCGTTTTTTTTAAGTTCTATATTAATTTAATAATGTCACAAAATAATAAAATATTAATTTACATTTACATCATTGCTAGAACTAAAACAAATAAAAAAAAACTTTTTGAGTGGTTGACAGAAATCAGCACCCACAAAACTTCTCATACGCTCTCGCCTTCTCAATTAAAGTCGCGTCTCTGTGTGAACTGACCTTAAGGCTCGTAAAAATTAATTAGCAGCTAGTTTTATGCTTCGTAATATTCTACAATAATTACGTTAATTTTGAAACTTGCAAGTTTGTATCTAAATAAAATCCTGAACTTGTTTTACACTAACAAGTTTATATTTGACTTAAACTTTATCTTGTTAAAATCGACTTGGTTTTCTTTTTTTAGAGTAAATTTAATCGTATATGCATGTTCAACGTTTAAAAAATACAAAATAATGAGAAGGAACCTAAAATTTAATTTCATTGTGGTCTTACTAAAAACTGTACCTAATCACAATGTTATTGTAAATAAAAATAAAATATACTAATTTATTTTTACTTTGATAGAAACCGTAAATGGATATAGTTTAGAACGTAAAGTTAAAATATGATAAATTTCTCGCACGTTGATTTAATGTGGTATGCAGAATGAGAAAATCATAAATTCACATCCCTACGAAATACGTAATGCTTTCCCATAAACATCACGAACAGGTGAGACCCACCAATATTGTTATTGCAACGCATTGGAAAAGCATTCACGATAAACAGTTATTGAAATAAGTATAGAAAGATCTGTTAAACAAAGGCTTTCTGAGTACCTGTTTCTCAATAAGTTCATCATCATTATTAACATAATTCAAAATAAAAATCTCGAATGTATTGAGTAGTCACAAATCACGCTGTCTAAAACTATATACGCAACGGATTACTGTTCTTAAATTTAAAATCAATAATAACAAAATACAACATATTGATCGTACTTATATAAAATTATGTATCAATTTGAATCTTCTAAAAGTAATGGTAATAATTTACATCATCAGCTTATGGTTATTATGATCTTTATTCTAGGACACTAATCGTAATTCAATTTTTATGATCTACAGCGTTATTAAATGTTCAAGTAACTTTATTTTTTAGACAATTTTAAATAATAATAAATAGTAATGTACGTTAGCTTATTAAGACTTTTTAGGATGTATTTAGGGTTTTACTTTAAAACCAAGTAAAATCTCCTTGTGGTTAAAAAAAATACTATTCACACTTTTAACCATTTTACAAAGTGCTGAACTTTATCAATATTGATCGCTACAGAGCTAATAAAAATAAAATAAAACACAGAGTGTAACTGAAATTTATCAATAGAACCACGAAAGCAGCTTAAAGCAACACGTAAAAATACCAGTTATTTCAGAATCGAGTTTAGGTTTGATCAGATACCGATAACAAAATCCATGCTGGAAATACCAGCTTTTTCCAGAGTACGAATGCCTCTAATCCTGCGTAACTCCTGAAGTAAGGTGACCATCAATTTGTAAAACAGAACAATATTTAGACTATACATCACCACCTTATGTCCAATAAAAGTAGCCGATGATGATGATGATGGTATACGTAAGATATTCATTAACCTATGTAAAATTGATTAAGATGTACCTGTAAAATGATCTTTACCAATAAAATGAGCCTTTGAGTCTTTCTACTTCCGTACTGATCCAGTGTTCATGTTTTCAAATAAAATACTAGTACTATAATGGAGAAAGTGAGCGTGTGTGTGTGTTTGTCTGATACATCAAGTAAAATACATAAACGGCTTTAGCGATTTGAAAAAAATGGTATGGAGTTAGCTGATATGCCGGATTAACACAATATGCCACGTTTTACTGCGGTAAAATCGGTTATAACGCGGGGGAAGCCACAGGGCGTACAACTACGTTATATTGATAAAATGGTAGTTACAGTTTTTTCTTTAAATTTTATTCATATATTTCCAACACATCTCTTCTTTTTTTATAATTTTGGGTGCTGTTGCAACAAATGTTGCTCAAAACTTTTCGTTCCTACCTGGTACTACTTCAATGTTTGAAACAATTGGATTAAGTAGTTTTTTTTTCAGCTGATAGAAAGGTCCTTTTATTGTTTAACATTGATTTTCAATGTAACTGTTTACTATAATACAAAATCATGTTAACCCTAGTCCGTGCGCACCTGTAATCTGATCGTGACTTGTATAAAACAATTTGTTTCCCCCGGTTTTCAATAGAACTGAAGTGATAGGGTTAAATTAATTCAAATGTGCTTGTAGTACGTATTTCAGAAGGGTTCTTGAGTTTACAAATAAAAGAGATTTTACAACATATTTTGGAATCAATCAAAATTTAGTTTAATAAACTAACCCAGTTTTTAAGGACAACGTTATAATTTATTTAGTCACAAAAAACTAAACAAAAGGTGGTCTCAAATAATAGTCTTAAAGTGTTATTTGAAATACCTACTTAAACAACTATCAATATCTGTATTCTGTAGAACCAATTTTTGTGATGAAACCAATTAGTCTACCAAGTCATAGAAAACTTTCCACAATTTATACTTTAGAAAAATACTCTATGTTACTTTAATTATTAATCTAATAGAACTCTAAAAAAGTATTCAGTTTTTACATCCGGATTAGAGCGGGAAAATGGATAGAAACGGCTTTTTCGAATTCAAATCAGGAATGCTGGATAGGAATGGCTTTTTTTTTTTTATTGAAGATAGACCCTTGCTTGACAATCTCACCTCATGGAAAGTGTCGATGTGGCCGAAGATGGATCGCAAGGGTCTAGAAGGTACCTATTTACTCTTGTCTTGTGTCTTATTATAAGACACAAGACAAGAGTAAATATACAAATACAAATACAAAATTGTTTATTTTTACCAAAGTTTGTATTGTATTGTCTTGCAGTAATTGATTTGCTAACGTAACTAATATAAATAATAAAATTCTATCAATGTTATACTAAAGCGGAGGCATTTATGCTAATTTAGCAAATATTAAATAATAATGAATTCTAATAATAGACAATTGATATAAAAGTGTAGGTTATATGCTAGTTTTGGAGATGATTGTTATTCCAAAGGTTGTGGTTTCGAACTCCGACGCGCACCTCAAGATTATAATTCCTGAAATATTCTCCAAACGTGTGCTTTCGCGGTTTATTGTTGAACATCGTTGTTTTTGTTTGGAAAAGATCGTGAATAAACTTATCGGTTCCAGACGTATGTGTAGTTATTTTCTCTGGTTGTATACGAATAAAGATATTACTTTTGCACATATACAAAATGCAAGTAAAATACATATTTAAGTTTAATTTTTTAAACAAAAGCAAAGTGTTGTATTTTGAGCTTATTAGCAAAATTACGTAAGTAAAAATTTTTACATTATTACCTTAAATTAAAATCAAGCAAATAATGTTCTTATTTTCTTTAAAACATTGATAAATTGTAGTCTGGAGGAGGTTTGAAAGACGATTAAACATGTCGAAATAACTAATAAGGGTGAGGGTCCTTTACACGCACCAAATTAGTTTATAAGGGTTTCGGTTATAACTTGTTAGATGTTGGCTAGGCGAAATTTCACTATATTGTACTCAATTTCTGGTAAATTAGAGAGAGTTTTGATCTAAATTTGTCTTGAAGAGGTAGTACTTCATTGTAACTAAATTTAAAAATAAAACTGGTAATTGTGTGTTGGATCGAGTCAAGTATTAGGCTTTCGAGTTAAGTATTATTAATGTTAAACATGTATTAGAATAGTGACTATGCCCGACGACCTCTGTGGCACAGAGGGCGAAGGTACGCCTGCGACGCAAGAAGTTGCAGGTTCAATTCCCACCTACGGATAATTATTTGTATGATCTGAATAATAATCAAATAAAACAAGCCTAAGACTATGGGTTGTTGAAAAGAATTCCTTAAATCTTTATAAGTTGATCTTGTTGACTTCCACGTGCGGTTCCATTCAAGAATTCAAGATCTTATTACACAAACGGAACCAAGGACGTCGCTTCAAACAATAGGAAATCAGGAGAAATATAAAAGAAAATAGCAATAAGAATTCAATAGGACATTTCGAATGAAAACGTTAAAGAATTTTAGAGTCAGCCAATCATAAAACTGAAGAAAGTTAGACTTAGAGGTATGTAACTTGGTTACAAGGTAGAACAATCAAGATTTTTGCTTATTTTAAAAATACCTTTTCACGGCAATTTTTTTAGCAGTTTTCATAATGATCATAATTATTTAGCATATAATTCAAAATTTTCTTCATTTCAGCCATAAGACGTCCTCTGTTGGACAGTTATTTCGATCAGAAAAAACACCTTGAACCAGTCGCTTTCAGAAAATCACCACCAAAGGTCTTTGAGAAGTTCGTATAATTGGCAAGCTTACCAGGCGGTAGTAATCTCAGTAAGTTACTAAAAGACAAAGAATTAATGCCGCAGTAATAAAAAATCTAATATAAAATATATAATTTCATTTATTTATTTATGCAATACATGTAAAATCAACAGCTTTGGAACAAAAATAGCTAACTACAAACAATACAATACAATACAAAAACACTTAATTGTACACCAATAACAAAACACACAAATAAAACACAAAAAGAGAGACGTACAATGGGCGGCCTTATCGCTAAAGAGCGATCTCTTCCAGGCAACCTTTGGATGAACATTATTATTATTGCCATCATGTTGGCAATAAAATTATAACCACCAATAAAACTTATTTGTTTTAATTTTATAATACTCAATAGCCAAGTAAACATCACTCCATTCCCTCGTCAAAGAAACTCCATCTTGAAGATTGTAATTTTCCTCGTCCATTGTGTTTTTGGCGGGAAATTATAATGAAACTGTAACATAATTATTTTTCTTTATTTTCACAGTCAACGCGTGAATTCGTTAACGAACTCGAAGCTCTGCTTTTATTGTAGCGGTCTTTAATTTGTGTACCTTAACTCAGTCAAAAAATATTATATTATAAAATTAATATTGCAATATCTAGCCACGTGGTAAACTTGAAGCTTGTGTATTTATATATTATATTTTACATATTTATAAAACGTTATAAAACATCCAGAATTTTCGTCATCAGAACAAATATTTATTAACAGGCATGGATTTTCGCTAGGTAGGTACACTTTAACGCGAAAGCGTTATTATGACATAAAAGCTAAAAATACTTTTGTATCATAAAGTTCGTCTTTATTTACTTAGTTACTTTTGCGTAAAAGCGTACCAATATAATTTCATCCATCCATCTTTTACAAACTTTTTCGTTTATAATATTAGTAAGGTCTGCAAATTATTTTTGTAATTTCATTTCAAGAGCATATTTGAATTGTATATTGGTCCTATTATTTATGGTCGTTACCTTAGCCTACTATTGTAAAAGAAGGGATGTTTCCTTATAATTAAGAGTCGAAACAATGGACGCGTAAGCTGGATCTTTTGTTTAAGACCTTTTACAGGGGAATTGTCAAAATCTTGACAGGTTTTTGTAAATGTAGCCATAATTGTCGCTATGGCATGGTTTTTTTCTAATATGAGTACAAAATAATAAATAAAATAAATAAATAAATAAATATTGGACAATTTTACACAACGACATCTAGCCCGAAGATCTATCTGAAGCGTCTACGTTTCAGCGTCGAAGAAAATGCTTTCGTATGTATGTATGCATGTATGTTTGTATGTTCTCCTCTAGAGGGCTCATTTCTCAACCAATTCTTCTGAAATTTGGTGTGTAGGTTCGTAATTAGTGTAGAATTTTTTTGTCGAGCCATTTAATAATGATATTATTATATCAAAAAGCGCCTTGTTAAAAAATATTTAACTAGAATAGAAACGTAATAAAATTAGAATCGAAATGGAGCGAACAGATAGTTTCATCTCGCCAATCGCTCGCTCCAAAATGTGACAAATCTTTTAATTGATTTATGTGGTCAAACGGGCACGCAACCATTTGTAATTTAGAAAACATAAAAAATCGAACATAATTTATTAATATTATTACTGTTATATATTGATCAAGTATTTAATGCTACCAAATTTATTATTTTAAATAACTTTATAGGGGCACAATTTCGTCCCAACAGTCCCCTTACGAGCACGGTTCACGGAAACTGATGGGAATAAACTCAAAAGGTGCATCTAGCGAATAGAGCTACTATCTGCTTTGAAAAACTGTAAGATCTAGTTCAAGTACATTCGAGCACACAATGCCATAGACCTTCGTTCAATTATAGCTGCATTGTCTGTCCGTCTGTACAGTAAACAAGACCTTTTATTGATGTGCTTTAAGAGTAAAATTGTGGATAGGACTATGAAGACAACATGAAGGAAATAATGTTACTTCCTGTTAGGGGTGTAGTCAAACCGAATAAGAAAATTATAAAAACCGAATAGGGCCGATGCTAGTCTTCAAGTTTAATAAATTTCTTTTTAAACGACTTCTGTGTACTTTACTTTGCTATACACAACGCCTTGCCTGTGTGTGTAACTGTATTTGTTTTAAGCTAATTCTTACCACATTAATGTGTGCTTTTAATTGTAAATTATATTAGAGAACTCTAGTGTCTAGATAAACCTAACTTAGGATTTAAGACACTACTAACCAACTATGTCATCTGTTTAACAATAAATGCTATTCTATTCTATTCTATTCTATTCTACCAAGTTACTGCGATCTCTAACCTAATAAGTCAGCGTGATGATCAAACAATATCACTCTATGAACTATTATGGGTAATTTTATTTAGAATAGAATAGAAAATACTTTATTGCACACCGCAAAACAGTAACAAATAATATAACAGTACTTTAAAATTAAAACATTTGGAATACAAAGGGGCCACCCTTTGTATTATAGATAGACAGTGGTTTATTATTTGTTATTTATTTAAATAGGATATCCATCATAGACAAAACACAAATCACTAATAAAGTATTAAAATATGTGTTAAGTATATTTCATTTAGTGTATGAGTAAATACCTATAGGTTATCCAGCATTCATTTGGCGTTGTTATGAGCATACATTATATGTGACTCATTCACCTATGTTTGTCCCAATAAAAATTAATTGGTTGAATCTGAGTCAATCTATTTTGGTAATTCCAAAATGAAATAAATTGAAAAATAGATAGGTTTTATTATAATTGTCTTGTCTAAGTAATCTTTACTAATGATGATTTAATAGAAGTTTTGTCATGTTTATATGGAAATTATATACTTTAATTTGTGTGTACATGTCCGGTCTGATTCCTTACATCATCACATCAGTTTTGTTTCGTGTATTGCTCAGTTTCGTTTAATGTGCGCCATGTGTTCATAGTGTTTATTCGTGTTTACCGTTTGTATTTGGCAATGTACGGAAACATTGCCCATCGCTGGGTGGTTTATATTCATTTATATGTACTTCTTGGGTTACTGTCCTAAGAATAACATTAAATAAATATTATTAACAATTCACACAGCAACATCTAGCCGCGTGGTCAACTCGAAGTCTATACCTTTCATTCTAAATTGCTTTAACCTTGTCGTTATAAGTGACTCATAATAACACTAGTTTATAAACCTCTGTGGTTTCCTGTGTGTTATTGTTATTTTTCTTCTGTAATAAGTTTTTATTATTGAAATAATCCTGACAATCGGAACAAATATCGCAGATCGCTTTAAATTTTGTCCCGAAGCTTGGGAATCAAACCCGCACGATAATGTCATTTATTTCTTTAATATCCGAAACATTACTTGGACAAGTCAATATTACTCGTAGTAAGCTAAATAATTAGAATCACAAGGACATTGCAAGTACTGAGACATTAATTATTTAATCTGTCCTTAAGTGGCTGCACAAACTGCACAAAGCGATTAGTGCAATAGATTGAGTACTAACTACGGTCTAGGTCTTACTTTAAGCACAGTTCTCAGCTAAAGTAGCTCTATTCTAATAATAGCTGGAGTAACAAACGGCGATCACAAGTCGAGCCTTTAGACCTAATTTCACCACTCTGTTAGTTAAACACCCCATTAGGTATATTAGGTAACAGTTTATCAGTATACATAATAGTCCGGGATCCGTAGAACATGGAAACCAAGTGATTACTATCAAGCTAATTTTTGGTGAGTAGCTTCGTTTAGATGAGACACCCAAAAATATCCTATACCCAACTCTCGATTGTGGTAGCTGACAGAGATATCAAGGATTAAAAAAATCAAGGTTGTAAAACCGGGATAACGGACCACGAAATTTGTAGAATTACGTAAAAATATGCAAGCGAAGCTGTCGGCAGGTCGGCTAGTCCATTATAACGCAGGTCCCGCGGGATTCCACCCTATGTCTTTCACTGTAGGTCTTTCTAGATAGTGATTTATTATGTAGGTACTAGCTTTCCGCCCGCGGCTTCGCCCGCGTAATAAATATTTTCGCGTGGTAAAAAGTAAGTATCCTATGTCCTTCTTCTGGCTCTAAACTACCTCCCTGCCAATTTTCAGCCAAATCGATTCGGCCGTTCTTGAGTTATAAGTCAAGTAACTAACACGACTTTCTTTATATGTATAAGACTAGCTTTCCGCCCGCGGCTTCGCCCGCATTATATTAGATTTTAAAAAAGCAGTAAAAAGTATCCTATGTCCTTCCCCCGGTTCTAAGCTGCCTCCCTGCCAATTTTCAGCCAAATCGATTCGGCCGTTCTTGAGTTATAAGTCAAGTAACTAACACTACTTTCTTTTATACATAAAGATTTCATTTTCAAAAAATGAACGTGGTTTATAAATAATCACCACAGATTTCTTGTGGAAAGTGGTTCACAAATTAATACCCGCAGATTTCTTGTGGACAACGCTTATGATAAGCGGTCGATCCAGTTCGGTTTATTAAAGTTACGGCAGTTTTATGAGTCGAGGCACGAATGGAATGAGATGAGAGAGTGACTTGGGAATGCATGTTAATTAATACTCATTTATCTTTCACTACTTACCTACCGCCTTTGTCCGCGTTTTGATTAAATATCATTTACGTTAGGTTAGATATAATCATTATTATAATGAAGTTTAATCAAAATAAATTACGTAAAAGAGTAACAAACATACATATAACATTATAACAAACTTTCACATAAATAAAATAAATATTCCTGGACAATTCACACAGCAACATCTAGCCCCGAGGTAAGCTCGAAGCTTGTGTTACGGGGGTGTGATATACTTAATAATACATTTAGTCCGGGATCCGTAGTACATGGAAATCAAGTGATTACTAACAAGCTAATTTTTGGTGAGTAGCTTCGTTTCGATGAGACGTCCAAAGATATCCTATACCCAACTCTCGATTGTGGTAGCTAACAGAGATATCAAGGATTAAAAAATTCAAGGATGTAAAACCGGGATAACGGACCACGAAATTTGTCGGACAATATGTCCGTTAGATTTTATAAATATTAATTAAGTATACAACAAAAAATCAGCTGGTTAGTAATCATAGTAATCATTTAAACTGACCTCGTTTTCGACACATTTTGGAAATGGCGGACTCTTTGATCAAACCATAGGTTCTGTAGGACAAACATGTTTTTATATAATTTAGATAATTATCTTGAGATATAACATATTGTCCTACAAATTTCGTGGTCCGTTATCCCGGTTTTACATCCTTGAATTTTTTAATTCTTGATATCTCTGTTAGCTACCACAATCGAGAGTTGGGTATAGGATATCTTTGGACGTCTCATCGAAACGAAGCTACTCACCAAAAATTAGCTTGTTAGTAATCACTTGATTTCCATGTACTACGGATCCCGGACTAATTATTTAATATTAGTTTATTTGCAGATCATAATATTTTGTCCCGAGGCGGCGAGGATTTATCTATTATTTACAACACGTTCTTAACGATTTATTTCATGAATACTATTTTATTCTGTTATCACTAAAACTAGTTATAACTTTGTTTTAGAGTCATTAATGGTATAATACAACAGAATACCCTTAATGTTAAAATCGCGGTATTCGCTACCCGGTAACCTATATCGCTGTTCCGGAGGTTACAATAACAGCTAAGTGCGAGTACGACTGCAGTAATAAATCACAAAAATACGAAAACTACGTCGCGGTTGCATAACGCCGCAATGGAATTAGGGTACATGTGTTGTGGAATTGCTTGCAGTTTTGAATAGCTAATGTAGAATAAATTCTTACGTGAATATTAGAGATGTGTGAATTGTCCAGTAAACATTATTGTTATTTGAAAAAGCGACATCTGGGACCGATTATTTTGAGAAAATCGAGAATGTCGCACACAATTTATGTTATATTTACTAGCTATCCGCCCAGCGGCTTCACCCGCGATATTTATGTAAAAAAGATTATTATTTTGTAAATTTTTTGCATCGCGAGAGCAGGCCGCTAGTTAATTTATAAAACAGCTTGGCTTGAATCGAGCTTTCCCGTAAGTTAACCACGAAGTTAACATTAATAAAAATAACAAAGAAAGTCTCAAACATTAAACAATAGACGGAAAACAAAAGAATGGCAAATCAAAGCGCGTTTGAAATTATTTAATATAAATGTTTTCAGATTTTCTTTTCCGGAAAAAATGTGTAAAACACTTTTGTTTTGCGTTGTCTTACAAAACGCAATTTACTACAAAAGCCAGATCTTTTTAGGATCTGCGGATATTTATTTAAGATTTTTTTTAGGTACTAGATGACACGTTTGTAATAGTACTATGTTCTAATTTTTCATTTATGCTCTGATTCATCATTTAACTGACAGAACGGTAGGAATTACGGATGCACTTATTCTTTATTAGGATGACCGTAAACGCTACGTCAGCGATACCGTTAAGAGCTAGTGTTGGGACATTATATAAACTTAAATCTTGGTCTTGAAAATACGCTCAATTTGTTCAGATAAATGATTTATATCATACATATTTATACTACGTAGAAATTATAAATCTCATATTTCTAATCAAAGTAAGTTATGGCTCCAAGTCGTTGAGTCTATACAATTATTATAAAATTTGTTTATTTAAACGCTCAGGAACTGCAGGTCCAATTTGAAAAAATATCTCAGAGCTTCTTCTACTTTTTGAAGTTATTAAGAGAAACCTATGTATGTATTCTACAATATTGGTAAATATACAAATACCAAATAAACCATGATTGAACCCATGAGATTTTTTGAACTTTGACCTTGAAATTTTAATTGGTTGCGAATACCATACACGATCGGTAGGTTTTGAGACAACTTTTAGGTTGTCAATATACAAATATTTACACTGGGCTACAGCTGACTTACAGCTGGGTATCTCAAATTCCGCGTAAAAAATTATTTTTTTCACATGATTCCTAAAACTAATTAGATCGGTATGATTTTTGTCCATAAGGAAAAAAAGGTTAGAATATATTTCATTAATTAGTTGTTTATTACTGCCATGGGGAAAATACAAGAGGTAAATCCACAAAATATAGTATGGGATCCTGAGATCGGTAGACTTAATTTATTTGTAAATAAACAAATGCTTCTTTGATGTATGTAGTTCGTTTTTTTACTTTATTTATTCAGTAATAACATGAAATTTAAGTACTAATAAGTTACGTAGGGATAATAAACACTTAAGCAATACATAATATATATAATATGATAGACATACGTGTGTGTCACCCAAAAAGTTGACAGCTCTGTAAAGGCTCTCCCCTGATAATTATTAAAAAAACACTCTAAATCCTAATAATACCTGGTGAAAACTATCTAAAACCGAAGATTGTGGACAGTGGCGAGATCTGCTATTCATCCTTCTCATTGGCAAGTTGAATATTCGTGATTAATTCATCATAAAACTTGGTGACTGCCAGTCATTCTCACTCACACAAGGACATTTTTAGCTCCTTTGTTACTAAATCGACCAATCGGACAAGTAATCACTTTTTAAAACTCAGCCGATACCTTCAAAAGTAATCGTAATTATTATAATATTTTATAAACAAAAGTGAGCAGCTGACTGAAGATAACAGCGTGTAGGCGACACTGACACTGACAGTTCGAACTCAGTTCGGGATTCCAACTCTAAATAAATCTTATTGCCACTTTCGACGTACCAAAAGTTTTTTTGTTACATCATGTCAGTCCAAAGATCTCCTCCGACAAACGAGGTTCAACCACTACTACTTCCTGTTATCTCGCATTGTAGCTCAGATTCGGCTCTTAACAAACAGGATGTAAAAGAACGCAATGATAACTTCTTCAATGTATCGAAACGACAAAAACGTAACTTTGATGAATCTCCATCCACTTCATCGGAAATCAAATGCTTGTTTGACGATTTGAAAAATCAGCAAGATTTAAAATTCGAGATCCTCAATACAGCTCTAAACACTATCTTAATGCAGAATCAAGACATAAAATTATCACTGGAATCAATAACGGATCAGCACCGCGAATTAAAAGAAAAAAAGTTTCCAAACTAGAGATCGAGAATAAGGAGTACAACCACAGGGTGACCACCTTAGAAAGAAAAATAGAGGGACTAGAAAAATCCTTACGTCAATGCTCCTTGGAAGTTCGTAACGTACCTAAGTTAGAAAACGAAGCAAAACCTGAACTTGTTTCGATTCTACAGAACATCAGTTCATCTCTCGGATTAGCAAAGATAAAAGAGGATGAAATAAGAGAGATTTATCGCTCGAATTCTGGTAACATAATTGTAGATCTCACCGTAGCACATAAGAAAGAGATGATAATTTCCAAAATAAAAGCTTTCAACAAGTCGAGACGTGACCAGAAGCAACCTCAATTGAATTCCTCGGATATAAAGGTTCCAGGTCCTTCTCGTCCAATATACATATCCGAATGCTTGACAAGCCAGGCTAAGCGTTTGTACTATTTGGCACGTGAACAAGTTAAATCAAATCAGCTGTTTGCCACTTGGACATCATTTGGGAAAATCTTTGTAAAACCACAAGAAAATTCGAAACCAATTCGAGTAGAAAGCGAAAAACAACTGCAAGAACTTAGCATATGACTATTAAGTTATTCATCTCTTAGCTTATTGTTATTGTTTAATTCATACCAATGGTCTCCAGACCATTATATTATTAAGTTATTGTCGTTCTACTGCGTAGTTTCCTTGCGTAATAATATGTTCTTTTTCTGTACCATATACTTATCACGATCCTCACCCTCTAGATCCCTATACAACATCCCAGCTCTTTCCAAACTTATGACTGTTAGCTTGCCGGTTTTTATGACAAAAATCAAACTATATATTTCAAAGTTAATAGCATCATCCAACACATCGCATCATCATCATCATCAATATTGGTTAGCTTTTAATATTTTTCCGGATCTTACTAAGTTACTAGTTTTATTATCTCACTCCATTGTCACGATATGTGACATGGTTTTATGTAAATTATTATTAACAACATGAATTCAATTATAAATCTAACTCGAGATCTGGATAACTTCTTGCTAGCCGAACCAATTAGATGCGATGTCGAAGATGCTAAAAAGCATCTCAATATTGAAAAATCTCCTTGTCCCTTAACAATTATCTCCCAAAATATACGAAGTATTTCTCGTAACATGCCTTCATTTGAAACTCTACTCCAACGCACGGGTCTTTCTTGGGATGTGATAGTTCTATCTGAATGCTGGATAAAACAGTCAAAGTCTATTCCTAATTTAAATAATAATTATAACTACGTCTCGACAACCCAACATAAAACTCAAAATGAAGGCGTGGTTATTTACTATAATAAGTTTCTCAAAGTACTCACAGAAGAACCACAGATTATAGATGCAAACTGCCTTATCCTTAAGCTACAATCAAATACATGCATTGTCGCCATCTACCGGCCACCGAGCCAAAAAGATATTTCTAACTTCTTAACTTCACTTGATTCTATACTTACTAAATTAAGTAATTACCAGAATATCATTATCTGTGGAGATATCAATATAGACATCATCCCTCAGACAAATGATAAGCGCTCCCACGAGTACTTAAACCTACTTGCAAGTCATGGATTACTACCCGGTCACACTCTCCCCACTCATGATCGCACCTGCCTTGATCACATTATGATAAAGGCAAAAACCCAATCTGTAACACTAGTGCTAAATACAACTATAACTGACCACGAAGGAGTCGCAGTAGGTCTCTATAATCACAGCAACTTAGATTATGACAATAATTTATCGTATAGCACTGACCATCAAGGTCTAAACAAAGCCATTCACGAGATGAATTTTGAAGGTGTTCTAAACAGTAATGATGCAAACACTGCTACCAACATCTTTATGAACCTTTTGTCTAACGCGATTAAAGCGAATACTAAAATATCAACTATCCCGAAAAGAAAACGAATATCTAAGCCATGGATGACTCCCGGATTGCTACGTTGCATGAGAAATAGAGATAATTTATATAAAAAACTTAAAAAGTACCCTAATGACGAAATTCTTAAATTAACATACAAACGTTACAGAAATTTCTGCAATGCTCTACTCAAAAAAGCAAAAAAAAGTTATGATTCTTCTTTACTAGAGAAAGCAGGAACGAATAGTAGAGTATTATGGAAAGCAATTAAGAAAATAAGCAACTCATCTAAGACCACGGACAATTCATCCTCAACCTTGCTTGTCAAATCTCAAACTGATGTCGACAATGTTAATACCTACTTTGCTGAAGTCGGCAAAAACCTAGCAATAAACCTAGCATCTAACCTAACTGATACTAATGATCTAACTTACCCCTCGCGTACTCCTGTAAATTCTTTTGTTCTACTACCTACAGATGATCACGAAATTTTTCAACTAATATTAGGCCTATCGGACAGCTGTGCTACGGGATTTGACAGAATCACAAGCAAACTTTTAAAAACACATATTGCTATGCTATCCCCTGTTATAGCTCATATCTGTAACTTATCAATTACAACTGCAACCTTTCCAGAATGTTTTAAAATATCATTAATCAAGCCCATACATAAAAGTGGAAACAAACTTTGCGTTCATAATTACAGGCCAATATCCCTACTACCTATATTATCTAAAATTTTAGAAAGGCTTATAAACACTAGACTAGTTAACTACTTAGAGACAAATGGTTTATTATCAGCTTCTCAATTTGGTTTTCGTCGAGGTAAGTCAACTAATGGTGCTGTTCATGAACTTACTAACTCAATTGTTACTTCGTTAGATGATAAGCAGAAATGCCTTGCTATATTCCTTGACTTAGCTAAGGCATTTGACACAATATCTATTCCAATCATGCTGTTAAAACTTGAGAACATCGGCGTCAGAGGTCTTCCACTAGAACTACTTAAAAGCTATCTAACTGGCCGAAAACAACAAGTCAAAGTTGATAACTGGATAAGTGAGGAACAATCGGTTAGTTATGGAGTACCGCAAGGCAGCATATTGGGCCCAACTTTATTTATCATCTACATAAACGAGCTGTGCAACCTCGAAACTGGTGGTAAAACATTCACTTTCGCTGATGATACTGCCATCTTCTTTAGTGAAAAAAGTTGGACAAATGTTTTTAAATTAGCTCAATCGGGTTTGGATAAGGTCAGTAAATGGTTAAAAACAAATATGCTAACCCTTAACATCTCTAAGACTAAATATATATCTTTTGCTTTTAAAACGAACCTAATAGCTCCTACAAACTATTCATTAACATCTCATATATGCTCACCCCCATTAATGTACAATTGCTCATGTCCACCACTACAACGAACTAGCAACATCAAGTATTTAGGAGTTATTATGGATGAAACTCTAAGCTTTAGACCACATATAGATGCCCTGGTACCAAGAATTCGTAAACTAATTTACATTTTTAAATCTCTACGTTACGTAGCAAACTTTAACTGTATCAAGATGGTCTACTATGCACTATGCCAATCTATTTTAGGATACTGCATCACCTCCTGGGGTGGTTCAGCTAAGACTCTCCTTCTGGAAGTAGAAAGAGCACAACGTGCAGTCCTTAAAGTAGCAGCTAACCTACCCTTCCGTCACCCTACTACAGCTCTCTTCCAACAGTGGGACGTCCTATCAGTTCGGCAATTGTTCATTCTGGAAACAGTTCTCAAAAAACACACAGAACTAGTATATAAGCCTCTGCCAACATCAGAAAAGAGACGAATTGGCAAAGTATGTAAAGGCAACTCTTTCCGTACTAAACGCACAAACAACTTCTACTGTTTTCAAGGCTGTTACTTATATAATAAATTAAATAGCTCCTTAAACATACATTCTATGCGTCGAACATCTTGTAAAAATAAAATAACTCTGTACCTTAAATCTCTTGACTACCAACAAACAGAAACTCTCCTTAAACCATCATCATAACTATCATATTTTAAAATTACCTACATTGTTAAAATTCACTTGATGCTTTTTTCCTACATATTATACTAGCATAACATACAGTAAAGCACACACACCTACCTACTCCATTCATTTCCTCTCTAATCCTACCTGTATCTCCACCTCGTTTGAGCTGGTCTTTTCAGGTAGGACAATCAACCACCTCTACCATCTCTACCCTTCCTATATCACATTTAACATATACCCTATCATTCCTTCCAAAATTTCTTCCTGAAGTGATAAGTAATTAGGTACATTAGTTTAGTTTAGTTTTAGTTTTTAGGTCATAATCCTTAGATTTTTATTCTATTTACTTTAACTTTACTCCTTGTGTATTCCGTTACAAAGTCTAAAGCTCCTTATTACAATCAACCTATGTGAGATTGGTGACCTGTAATACAGATTCTGATGAATCTAAATCAGGCACCACTCTCTCACAATGTAGGCTAATTAATATAAGTGATTTTTAGATAAGCTATATACATAAGAATCTGCATTGTGAGAGAAAATAAATAAAATTTCATTCATTCATTCATTCAATATATGTCAAAGAGTAAAACTACCATAAATCAATTCAAAAAGTCATCTATTCCATAGTCTTCTCCATAGACCACGTCTACGTTCACTACGAGATCGAATCAGAAATGATGATATAGCAAAATAATAAGGGTCACTGGCATAGCGAAATAGCGGGTTAGCTCATTACAGTGTCAAAGGATAGGCCATATTACTCGGCAAACAAATGGTCGAAGGAGCTGAAAATTTTTCACATGGAGACCGCGGATTAACAAATGCAGTGTTGGACATCTGCCTTCTCTAGTCTACGGTTTGGTCAAATTAAAAGTAAACCACTCAAAAACTAACCGACCGAAATAAGAGGAAAAAGTGAGGCATAGGTCGACCGACGACGGCTAAAATGATGTGGTTTGACCTATTCACACAAAATATTTTTGATACTTCATACGTTCATTCTAAAACAAGGAAAACCACTAATTTTCTCTTGAACGTTCGTCATGTGTGACTGAATAAATTGAATGAGTAATAGTTACATTGACAAATATTGGCAATTTAAATTCATTACAGTTCAGACAGTCGCGATTGACACTTGACACGTTGAGTTTTACTAATATAGCGACAATGTTTCTACTAAAGAAGGGAAAAAATAAATCATCTTATTCTAAAATTAATAAGGAACCAATGTCTGAAGACCTTAACAACAAGCAATATAATTTATTATTGCACGGAGAAAAAGGTCAGCCGGGTATACATCTGATACATGTAGCATCATTTATGGACGACGATTCAGAAAAGCTTGGTATTTGTTTTTGCAATGCCATAGATGGGCCGAAAGTAAATATATCTCCAGGACTTGCATACATACTGAATGGAAGCAATTTCAAAACGTCTATAAAGAGAAAAGTGTTCGAATCATACCCGGAAGTTATCGTTGCAGATCAGCGCTGCCGAATAGTACACATCAGAGACAAGGTTATAGCACTTTTTACTACAGGAGAAAAGGTATCAGCTTTTTCTCGAACCTCCCTTTTGCTTACCTTATTCGTCAGAAATGACCTCATGGAACAACCAAGAAAAATAAGCGTTGATGCTATGGTGTTAGCCTATGAAAAAGGTGAAGCAAAAGACTATGTCGGTGTAATGAAAGCATCTGAACTTCACGAGCTAGTAGTATATCAAGATCGTGGTCAAAATCTCAGTTATTTTAAACCAAACAGTCAGGATCCAATAACACCAAAACAGATTATTGACAGTTGGGGTAATCCAAAAAATCTCAGTGAATGTGAAAAGTTTGAGATTAAAATGACCGAGAAGAAGAAAGAAAATGTAAAGAATAAATTAAATAATGTTATCGATAAACCAGATTCATCGTTCTCAAGCAAACCACCGACTTGTAAGACAGAGAAGAAGAAAGAAAATGTAAAAAATAAATTAAATAATGATATCGATAAAACAGAATCATCGTTCTCAAGCGAACCGCCGACTTTGTGTAAAGCAAATACTGTTGCTCAACATCTATCAAATGCTTTTTCAGAATACCTAGCAGTTCTAAAAGCTAAAATCAAACATAAGAAGAATATTTGCGATGGCATTTTGAAGGCTTATTTAAACAAAAATGATAAATTATTGGAATTTGAACTAAAAAAAATAGATGCCGCTGTGTACGACAACATTAATCACCAAGTGTTAAAAGGAAAATTGGTAGACCAAGACATGGTTGCATACGGAGTTACTGGATTTGTTATTTTAAATGAGGAAGAGTCAAAGCGTCAGAAAAAGATTGTTTTTAATACAACTGACAAAATTGTAATAGTGACCAAGTATACAGAGGTAATATTAGAACAGGAAATCTTGAACAGGAGCCACGACCTTATAAAGTCCTCTATAATGCTAGATAAAGGAGTAACACCTAATATAATCTGGAATAATGGAGTTCCAGGTTGTGGGAAAACTACTTGGGTTGCCAGTAACTTCAAAAGTGACAGTGATGTGTTAGCAACAGTTAATACAGGTGCACTTGATGATATGCGACAAAAGCTAGCTCCTATGTTTGGAGTCACAGTACAGACTAGGATAAAAACATTAAATTCAATATTGCAAAGCGGTTTGAGTGATATTAAATGTTGCCGGTTAATAGTGGACGATGCTTTAATGCATCATTTTGGATCTATCGTAATGGCTGCCAAATTGACAGGTGCCACAGAAATATTACTCATTGGAGATCACAACCAACTTCCTTTTACCGATCCAGACAAACTATTTATGATGCGCTATAAACGCCCAAATATGATTACACAAAAACTTCTGTGTAATCGTAGGAATCCCATGGATGTGGCGTATGCTATTAATCAGATCTACGATGGCATTTACTCATCAAGACCAAAGTTGCGATCTTTGAGCATCGAGGACTATGTCGAAACAAATATTCCCAAGAACCAACCGAATACTTTATACCTTGTTCACACTCAGAAGGAGAAAAAACTGCTTATTGCTAAGGGCTACGGGGTAATAGAATCTTCAGAAGTTCGGACAATTGATGAGGCTCAAGGGTTAACTTTTGAGAATGTGATCATTATAAAAACAAAAGGAAAAACAAAGGAACACAGCAGAGTCTCTCATGCTATTGTAGCTATAACTAGACATACGACTCGTTGTGTCTTCTACACTTCCTACACAGAAGACGATGCGATTGCTTATTTTATCCATAGAGCATTATCAGCAAATAACAGTCAAATAAAGGATTATAATCTGAGCAAGGCTATTAAAAACCGAGATAAAATTGTTATTGATGTACTGGTTAGTTGTTGGTGAACACAAAACATTGTAAAATACAATACAATGCGGTGTACAGTATAAGTTGGCTACTTAATTACAGAAAAAAAATTGCATAGTGTATTTATGAATCAACTGTAAGTGCATGGCGTTGACTTAATAATATCATTTTTAATGATAAATTCAGTTTGTGTACTTGCGTCATACATATTAATTATGCAAAACTCATAATAATTTTTAGGAACAAAAACAGATTTACAAAAAACTAATATTTTCCTGTTATTTAAATTCTCTTTTGCCTCTGTTATGAATTCTAAATAATATTACTAAACTAAGCTATTTTATTCTTTTAATTTTAAATTATATTTCTAAAATTCTTGTTAATTTTATTTTGTTACTATTATATTACTGTAGATATTAAATATGTAGTTGGTAATATAAAACGATTCATTTAAACAGTATAATTTTGCATAGTGAAATAAGTATTATGGTACTTCTACTAAGTAGTATGTATGATATTCAGTAATAAATAAATGTTACTGGACAATTCACACAGCAACATCTAGCCCCGACAAAAGCTCGAAGCTCTGTGCTTAATACAATATACAGTACCATATACCTTAATTCATAACATAATTTATAAATTATGATACATTTTATTCTTCCATTACCATAGGATTAGCTGTAAGAATTGTAACGTTATTAAGTGAATTATAACTTTTTGAAATTTGAACTCTTTTCATGCGTTACCAGATCCTTATTTATGATTGTTGAAATAACACATATTCGACAAAAATATTATAAATACGCATAAATCTCACCAAGATAATTTACCAATTCTATAGAAAATAAAATATTAATTTTAATTTTTGTAATAACTGTTTTTTAAAAGAGGAGAGAATAATTTTTTTTTAATTAAATAATTATATCTTTATACTTATAGTTTGTAAGCATTATAAGTTAACTTTGTAAAACATATTCAGAGATAAAAGATATGTTGTTTTAATCGCTTCTCAAACATTGCTGGACAATTCACACAGCGACATCTAGCCCGTGATAAGCTCTAAGCTTGTGTTACGGGTGGTAAATTTCTGATATACATACATATTATGTATATATAACACCCAGACACCGGAACAAATATTTGCAGATCATACAAATAGTTGTCCCGAGGCGGGAATCGAACCCGCAACTTCTTGCGTCGCAGGCGGACCTTCACCCGCTGCACCATAAAGGTCGTCAATTATACTTTTATTTTATTTATGAAAAACCAATCCCTATTTTAATACGACTTAAAAATAAATAACCAAACCCGGCACAGACCTGTTACCCTGACTCTATTAAAGGGACGAATCCATGCCATTCCCGAATGGTAAACGATTCATAATAAAACAATAATGTGCCCTCACTCTTTGACAGAGCTAAGGATGGCTATGTACTTCTGTAAATACATAATAATATATTTATCGCGTATATCTTAGATTTGGGTTATATTTTATCATATTTAATTACTACATACAGATTGTATAAAACTTTAAAATGATTTTTTTATATATATATAGATATAATTGCACATATAGTATGTATAATTGCACAACTCATAATGATGTACAATTTTAAAGGTTTCTGATTTTGACCGAGCGAGCGAAGCGTCTCCGTTTCAGCTTCGAAGATAAGGCTTTCGTATGTATGTTCTAGAGGGCTCATTTCTCATCGGATTCTTCTGAAATTTGAATTAAACATTATTTATTTAGTTATTATGTGAATTAGGCTATATTTAATTACAATAAGTGGACATTTTTATTTCAATATAAATTATAACTTGTGAGTCTATTCAATCGTTATTTAATCTAAGTAAATATTCTGCGGATCGCCGCAGGAGCTTTACTTAGATTTCAGGAAGGCGATCAATGTTGAATGGTTTTATGACATCAGATAGTTTCTGAGCCCGTCAAAGTGCGAGATATGAGCAACTTACAGCATATTCCCTACATGTATTCCACCACACTTTGCCGAAATTCATGGACTTAGCACAATCAGTTCTTGAAAACTTATAACTTATAGTTTGTTATGGATATAGCGCATTGGTATTTTACTGTAATATTATATTCTGTATGTAATAATAAATAAAATAAAAATAAATAAAATCAAATGGTAACTTTGGTAGTGACAACGCCCAAGTTGTTATATTTATACGAGCATATTATTAAATTTGTTTATTGAAGATGCATCGCGTTGACGACGCACGACTTACACTAATTAATTAATAAACTCCTTCGTCCGCGTTAAATTATGTTAAAATAGCCTATCCTGTGTCCCAGGTCGCTAAATGTTTCACTACCAAATTTCATCAAATTTAGATCATTGGTTAAGGAGTTATGGTGGAACATAGTTACATCCATTTAAACCTACATACATACAGAAATAAATTCTAAAAATCGTCAAACTAGTTTCAGTATCGTGCTTAAACGCAATATCTCTTATAATTCATATAAAATAATTACATTATTTTTGATGTAGTAAAAGTCTTTAAATAAAGAAAACCAGTTTTGTGGTTCCATTCCAATAAAAATATTCGCAGACAATTTAAACAATTGCGTGTTCAAATTCATATAACCATATGAATGAAAGTTTTATTTTATTTATGTTTTATTGTAGTTAACTTACTTAGGTTTCAAACTTTAGAAAATAGCATAGAAAAAAACTAAACTAACGCAATGTCTCTATTGCGTAAATCCAAACAATAGAGATAACAATAGAGCGTAAATCCAAAGGACCTGAGATCGATCTACAGCTGCGAGTTGCGTTATTTCTGTTGAATTTATTTTATGCCATTTTCTACAGGTCTAAAGTTTGTATTGTCAGGTATTGATAATTAATTAGTCTATTACTTTTTGATGATTGTAGTCTTCGTGAGGTCTACAGCTCACAGAGCCGCTAAGTATGTATCTACGTTCGTCTACGTAAAATCGTTTTATATTTTTCGTATGTAGTAATTATGAATAATACGAAATCTAAGATAAACGCGATAAATATATAAGTACACAAAAGTATAAGTTTATTTTTTTGTTTTATTTTTTATAATTGAGACGTTAATTACGTAAACATACTGTGAATTAGGTACCTAACTATTTAATAACTTTTTACAAACAATATGTTAAAACATATTATTTAAATAAAAAACTCTTTTTCTCTACTTTATTTAATAAACACAAAGTAATTATTCACATTTAACCTTACAACTAATGCTTTGGTAATGGAACAATAAAAGTATAGTGTTAGTACATATTGCACAAAGTTTAACATAAATCAAGCACCCGTAACACAAGCTTCGAGTTTTCTTCGGGGCTAGATGTTGCTGTGTGAATTATCCAGTAACATTTATTTATTGCTGAATATCATACTACTTAGAATTACTATAAACATATTTCACTATGCAAACTTATTTTAATTACTAGGTTAATGAATGTTTGACCCACTATTTTTACTATTAAGAAACACAGTAATATAATGAAAAAATAAAATTAAAATAACTTTAAAAATACAATTTATAATAAAAAGAATAAAATAGGTTAGTTGAGTAATATTATTAAAAATTCATAGCATTTAAAACGTCAATAGAGATTTAAAATTACCAGGAAAGTATTAATTAATTGTAAATTTGTCTGTTATTGTAACTAAAAATTATTATTGAATATGTTAAAATTTAGTCAACGCCATGTACTAACATTTGATTTTTTCTGTAATAAAGTAAGTAGCCAACTTATACTGTTCACCGCATTGTATTTTTTCTACAATGTATTGTGTACATCAATAACAATTTTATCTCGGTTTTTCATAGCCTTGCTCAAATTATAATTCTTTATTTGACTGTTATTTGCTGATAATGCTCTATGGATAAAATAAGCAATCGCATCGTCTTCTCTGTAGGTAGTGTAGTAGACACAACTAGACATATGTCTAGTTATAGCTACAATAGCATGAGAGACTCTGCTGTGTTCCTTTGATTTTCCTTTTGTATTTATAATGATCACATTCTCAAAAGTTAACCCTTGAGCCCCGTCAATTGTCCTAACTTCTGAAGATTCTATTACCCCGTAGCCCTTAGCAATAAGCAGTTTTTTCTCCTTTTGAGTGTGAACAAGGTATAAAGTATTCGGTTGGTTCTTGGAAATATTTGTTTCGACGTAGTCCTCGATGCTCAAAGATCGTAACTTTGGTCTTGATGAGTAAATGCCATCGTAGATCTGATTAACAGCATACGCTACATCCATGGGATTCCTACGATTACACAGAAGTTTTTGTGTAATCATATTTGGGCGTTTATAGCGCATCATAAATAGTTTGTCTGGATCGGTAAAAGGCAGTTGGTTGTGATCTCCAATGAGTAATATTTCTGTGGCACCTGTCAATTTAGCAGCCATTACGATAGATCCAAAATGATGCATCAAAGCATCGTCTACTATTAACCGGCAACATTTAATATCATTCAAACCGCTTTGCAATATTGAATTTAATGTTTTTATCCTAGTCTGTACTGTGACTCCAGACATTTGAGCTAGCTTTTGTCGCATATCATCAAGTGCACCTGTATTAACTGTTGCTACCACATCACTGTCACTTTTGAAGTTACTGGCAACCCAAGTAGTTTTCCCACAACCTGGAACTCCATTATTCCAGATTATATTAGGTGTTACTCCTTTATCTAGCATTATAGAGGACTTTATAAGGTCGTGGCTCCTGTTCAAGATTTCCTGTTCTAATATTACCTCTGTATACTTGGTCACTATTACAATTTCCTCATTTAAAATAACAAATCCAGTAACTCCGTATGCAACCATGTCCTGGTCTACCAATTTTCCTTTTAACACTTGGTGATTAATGTTGTCGTACACAGCGGCATCTATTTTTTTTAGTTCAAATTCCAATAATTTATCATTGTTGTTTAAATAAGCCTTCAAAATGCCATCGCAAATATTCTTCTTATGTTTGATTTTAGCTTTTAGAACTGCTAGGTATTCTGAAAAAGCATTTGATAGATGTTGTGCAACAGTATTTGCTTTACACAAAGTTGGCGGTTCGCTTGAGAATGATGATTCTGTTTTAACGATAACATTATTTAATTTATTCTTTTCTTTCTTCTTTTCGGTCATTTTAATCACAAAATTTTCACATTCACTGAGATTTTTTGGATTACCCCAACTGTCAATAATCTGTTTTGGTGTTATTGGATCCTGACTGTATGTTTTCAAAAAACTGAGATTTTGACAACGATCTTCATATACTACTAGCTCGTGAAGTTCAGATGCTTTCATTACACCGACATAGTCTTTTGCTTCACCTTTTTCACAGGCTACCACCATAGCATCAACGCTTATTTTTCGTGGTTCTTCCATGAGGTCATTTCTAGCAAATAAAGCAAGCATTAGAGAGGTTCGAGTAAATGCTGATACCTTTTCTCCAGTAGTAAAAAGTGCTATGACCTTGTCTCTGATGTGTACTATTCGACAGCGCTGATCTGCAACGATAACTTCCGGATATGATTCGAACACTTTTCTCTTAATAGACGTTTTAAAATTGCTTCCATTCAGTATGTATGCAAGTCCTGGAGATATATTTACTTTCGGCCCATCTATGGCATTGCAAAAACAAATACCAAGCTTTTCTGAATCGTCGTCCATAAATGATGCTACATGTATCAGATGTATACCCGGCTGGCCTTTTTCTCCGTGCAATAATAAATTATATTGCTGGTGGTTAAGGTCTTTAGACATTGTTAGCTTATTGATTTTAGAAGAAGATGATTTATTTTTTCCCTTGTTTAGGAGAAACATGGTTCTGTTATAAGTAAAACAAGTGTTTATCGCTTTACTTTCTGAACTGTTATGAATTTAAATTTAAATTTTTGACACTATGAGTCACCAGCATAAATATCTGACCATAAACAGCGCTGCAAAAATATGTGACCAAAATTTTATGGAGGCAGTTTCAAGTCGTTTTTTTCTAAAATGATAATCTATTTTGTAACATTACGATACTGTTTCTATGAGTGACACAGACCGAAGGGGAGTAGACATATTTAAAGTTTTTTTAAACTATTTCATTGCTTTGAAATCACAAAGAGTTTTGATTTTGATATTTATTAAAATAACTTATTAATGTCATTTCCTGAAAATTAAATTTAAGAAATTTTGATAGAACAAAAACTAATCACTAGGTTCTTAACCTTACACTGCTTTCAGTGCTATGTCGTTATCAATATAGGTATTTAATATTTTTCAAACATAATTTCAAATTCTGTTATTATTTATTAAATAAATTACCATTTTCCGCATGTTCCGCGAAGGATATTTCAAAATAACGCTAGGTTCAAAATTTTCGTGAATTTTAGTTAATACGTGAGTAATTCCCGTTGTTATAAAATGAATAGGTCATTGGATGTTGGGCCATATATGGAACTAAATATTAAATCAGTTTTTCTCCTTAAACTTTTATTTTTAATTATATCTACTTTATTTTAATTTACTTAATATTTTTAAAAAAGTATGCAGTCTAGGGTTAAGGTTAAAGAACTTATTCTTTAATAAATTCACTATTATCTATATATTGAAGTATATCATTTATATATAGGTTCGGCTTCTAATCGATTAAATCGATCAGAAATATAAGACTATGAATTTACCATTTCATGTGAAATTTAGTTCAGAAAACCTGGCATTAATGAAAGTTAATCAAAACATGGGAAAAGTGTAATTTATGCTTACAATATATCAGAAAAACACTAAGGCTACTTTTTGCCGCAGGAAAATACATATTATATGATAATGATTATATTATATTTTAAAGCAGGTGAAGCCGAAGTATATCTAAGTATCTACAAAATAAAGTTTTTTAATTGGATGTGTTAGATATTTATGCATTCATTCTATTGTCAAAGAATTTTGCAGTACCACAACAAACTAAGCCGACGATGTAGTGTCACATAATTTTACATTGGATGGCTGTCTTTTTAAAATTCAATTATTTAATAAATATAAACTTACAAAATGAGTGCACCCGCTAAAATTCGAACTCGCAGACGTTGGTGTCCGAAGCGCCTGCTATAGCCATTTATTTCATTTCTTCATGAACAATTAACAATTGTATTTAACTGTTTATAATTAACTTGATTAATATAATACTGACAAAATAATTCCTAACTAATTAAATACAAACATGTCATGGGATTCAAATAAAAATTATTAACAACAATATTTAAATTAAATGTCTTCAGATGTTAAAATTTTGGTAAGGTTGGTTCTTGCCATGTAGTCATCAATTATTGAGTAGAAACACCGATGTAACAAAAACGTTTTAAATTTATTTTTAATATACTAGGCCTGTCAATTTCTTTAATCTCACGCGGTTAAACCACGAGGTTACTGACAGAACGAGTGAAATTAAGAAACTTATCAAATGACAATTTGCTGGCAGTGGTCACATATTTTTGCGGCGCTGCTCATGGTCAGATATTTATGCTCCATTCAATTTAGTCATACAATCGGGTTTATCAATTGAGTTCATTCATTGATTATTAAACCAACTGGGATTCCCAGAAAACCAAGTATACATTTTAGAAAAAAAACAGCTCCATAATTTGGATATATTCAGTGATAAGATAACCTAAAGATAACCTATTTAAACAAGTAGTGATGAACAATTTTTAACAAACAACAAATCATGAGACTGATTAATTCTAACATTGATTGATTCTAAGACCTTATAATTACCTTATAGATTCCTTATGATTTAGTAGGTACATAATTTATGTTAGTTTAAATGGTTATTATAAATTATTATTTTTTCTCATTACTTATTGTTAAACTTTTCCTTTTCATTGTCCTTTAAATTGTAATTTTTAATAAGCCTTATGTCTAACGTAATTCTATTTCGTATACACAAAACAGACGATCAGCTTTGATAAAGCTAGTAAAACAGCCACTTAGCTGAATTATACTAGCGTTTTTTCCTTCAGAAATAAGTCCTGAAATAATAATTATATACAACATGTAGTATGCATTATTGTGCACCGTTAATCACTATCGTTTAGAATATTAATAATCAAAATCTTTAGTCGCTGTCAGTGTCACTGCCTGCCGCCTCTCTCGCTGGTACGTCATTCGCATTTTAGTGCTCAACCGTTCGTCACGTAAAATTGCGAAAGTTTCGCACTAGTAAAATAAACAATTGTGAACCAATATAATTACGTTTTATCATGGCCAAAACAAGTTTAATTTGCCATTCTTACGTAAGTGATCAACTACAAATCATAAAGTTTGTTATAAAAATCCAAGTTGAGTCCAAGTGACTCGGAACCAAATCATACCATTAAAAATGGTAAGTCAAGTTATTATTACAATTATGCTTAGCTATTTTGTGGGCATAGACAACAAAAATACATTCGGGCTGATCGTCGGACAGTCTCATAATTATGATGTCATGCCGCACTACCCTCATCTTCAATGTAGGTTATTATAAGCTTATGTAGCTCATATTGTGCGCAAAGACAACAAAAATGCATTCGAGCTGATCATCGGACAGTCTCATCGCAACAATGATGTCATAACGCGCTACCCGCATTTGCAATGTGGTTTATTGAAAAGTCAATTTATTATTACAAGGGTACCTACTTATGTAGTTCATATCGTGCGCAAAAACAACAAAAATACATTCGGGCATCGGACAGCCTCATCGCAACAATGATGTCATAAAGCGCTACCCGCATTTACCGTGGATTATTGAAAACAAATACTGTGCTAGTTCTGTGTACAACAATACGTATTTATACTAATAATGTACTATGACAGTCATACAATGCATTCGAGCAGTATTCAGGACTGTCTCATCGCATATTGACTATCAAATTAATAAGTTAATGCACTCGAGCTGATCTTTGGGCTGACTCATCGCATTTGTACAACATATTTAGAAGAGAATTATATCGAGCTGTTCTATGGGCTGTCTCACTTATTCTACTTCCCTCATTGCAACTGGACATGGAGTTGATAAATATAAACCCCATAGATTGGGGAGTTTGTGTATCCACCACACTAAAAGGTTTGTTAGCGGCAAATTTAATTTACCACAGTGAGTTGATAGGTTAAGTACCTACCTACACAAATGACGCTGCAGCCTATCTTCTGATAAACATATCCCAAGGCGGTTTGATGAAATCTATGGGAAAATATTGGGTGGCACTATTCTTAGGCCATCGCCATACGGCACTTTTGGCAAAACAAAACACAAAGATAGATTTGACATTATTACAGTATAGTGTTACACAAGTAAAATTTATTTGAAACATTCGGATATACTTTTGGGTTTATCCTACGTGTAATTATTAAATTGTTTTAAATATTATACTTAACGTCCACTTATTTGAAAAATAAATATGGAATAGAGTAGTTCCTACTTGGTGATTTATGCATAGTAATTATGCATAATACCTACCTACTTTTGCATTATAAATAATACAAACAATCACCATTAGATATTTATCAAGATATCATAATTATCTATAATGTATACCATGTATACCTACAATACCTATGTTTTATTATTATTATTACTACATCCTGCAAGTTGTAGACTTTCCTGCATAAAATGTTTCCTTCCATACGTATCCGATTATTTTGGGATTGAAGCGAAATATATAAGCAAACTATAAAGTGGTTTACTTGTGACCAACATACGCAACTTTATAAATATTAGACTTGTAAAACAATAAGAACGAGCTATGAAGAAGTTTACAAGGTTGAACTATGAAATATTCAGCATTCTGAATCTGTTATTAGGTTTTTTCAGTACCTCTGATGCAAACTGGCTAATCTTATAAGGAAACAGCCGATCGCATCGAATAATACCGCACATCCAGAAGTCTACATCCGTAGTCCAGTTCATCCAGGACGCCAGTGCAGCAGTGGACACACCGCCGACACAGCCGCCGAGCATAGAGGAGACGAGGTACCCAAAAACCATCGGCCGTATTTCCGACATCAATAACCCATAGTAACTACCATCTTGGTACAAATATCTGCTTATAAACAGATGTTTTTATTTTTTAAACAGTCGTTTAACATTCGGTCCGCCTCTTGGTGAGACCTAAGTACAAAACTAAAGGTTTGTGTACAATAATAATATAATCCAGCATTGAAGGATCGCAGCAATCAAGACATCGCAGCGTGCTCAACTATCTTATATTACTATAAGTTCATTCCTGGAATCTTGTTAAAATCCATACCGAATTGAAATGTGCATTTTAAAGATAATCTGCTATGGTGTGCGAAAGAAGATTCCGCCTCGCGGCACCAGCCGCATTATGACCGATGTACATATCGGGTCAAGCAAGACCAAGCGTGTTTTACCAACATGAAATATACAAACCTACTTGGCTGTATGCTGTAGGGTGCGCCATCACTGGTGACTAAGAAATTTTTGTCAGTTTTCATGTGTGCATGTCGGAGAGTTTTTTCTACGCTACCTACGTCCATTGAGTTACGGATAATACGTACAACTATTTCCAAATTCTCTCTCAATGTGATACACTAACGTGTTTACAATGTTTACATGATACAAAATATAATTATGAACATTCTGCTGTTAAGTGTATAGTAACTTCCTAAAGTTATGAACCATGAATCGCTTCAGATAATCCACTATTAGCGTTGCTACATTTTTAATATCATTTCATATTATAATAACTATCAATGTAACCGTTTCAAACTTACATAGTTACCTACTATGTAAACTAAATATTATTATAAATAGTTTTATAACTGATTTCTATAATAGTGTCTATGATTGGGTTAGCTGGAGACCTATTATAAATTCAACTTCGTTTGAATATAAATCCAGGGTTTCACAAACACATGTCATGTTATTGAGTTAAACCCCATGATTTCTGTTTTGCATCCACGGGATGAACCAGCTGTCATGCAATGGAACACATCGCATTTTTAAAGAAATTAACATCTGGATAAAGTTATCAAAACATATAATATGAAATAAGTTGGTATTTTCAACCACTGCATAGTCGGTTTTCTAGTGTGCGCTTGCCCAGAAATTTATTGGCTTTGTTATAAGCCTTAAAATTGTATATTTTTATTTTCTCCATTCGACGAAAATAATGGTAGCTCCACGCTACCCTATAATCATTTTAAAGAATTTAAAATGACAATACTGTAGATAAGAGTTGTATTGTTAATTCTGGCGCCTCAACAACGGGGTATGGTTCGTGTGGTTGTAGAAAAGGTACCGGCTGTAGACCTTGGTCGAAATATAATATCAATTTCCATACAGATAAAGCTGCAAGTTATCTACTATCATTATAGGTTATAAATATAATTCCTTTTTTGCATCCATACATCAATAGAATGAGAGAAAACCAGTCTCCCTTCTAAGTGAATTAAACTACTGTCACGACTGAGTCCTCGAAAAACGTTACTAAATAAGTACAATTAACCCAGATCTTTTTGTCTTTTGCAAATACAAAAAAAAAAAAAATGTGACTTGTAAGGTTATCTACAGTACAAGTTTAGTGTCTAGACACGCCTGACATCTTCCCTTTACGTTGTCATGGGCTAAAATATTTTTTTATACTACGTTTCTACGGTTTTTTTTTTTGACTCTCAGTTAAACAATTATTTACAAAACCGAAGACGAGGCTTTATATAGGTTATATTTAGCCGTTGTATCTGTTATTTAGAAACTTTTTACATAATAATTAATCTTTGACCAGCAACAATAACGTGTATTAATTTTTTGTCGCTAAGACAATTATATATTATCTCCACCATACGGGGACATCCACAACAATCATTTAGTATAATCTCTACCAAGTATGTAGCACAATAGTTGTCTGGGAAGGTCGTGTATATTTAAATATACACCATACATACACATTTGTGAATTTAATATTTGTTACAGTTTTGAGTGTTGTTTACAACAATTTTTATATCTTATATTATTCTTTTCACCACAGTTATTTAACTTTACATACAAAATTGTATGTATACTCAATAGCAACAAGATAGTGTTCCTATTGGTACTCCTTTGAATAGTTCTAACATAATATATTCAGACGATCGGATACATGAATATTCGATCACAAGTTTAAATCCTCTATGGATGTTTTGGAGTTTGCTCCCCTGTAAATAAAACTATCGATTTCAGTAAAAAATAGTACAAAAAATGTCCTACTGACTTTAGAAATGTTTTTGGTACTAGTAAACCGAATAGAATCTAAATAAATTTTGATATGAGTATGATCGTTTTATCACCAGTGTATCTTATTGGCGTTTGGGAAAGCCCTTTATCTATGAATAAAATCATTGTAAACCCACGCATTAACCATAGAGATTAACAGCTACAGTTAAACATTATGTAATTACTAATGTTTAAACATTATGTTTTTACTAATTACAACTAAAACGGTTCTTCCTTTGCAATGGAAAGGTTCTGCAAAAGAACAATCATACAAAACTGGAGAACATCTTCATTTATGAGATTTGTTTTAACACACAAATAATAAGCCACAACATTTTTATGTTGATAGTGTAATAAAAATACTGTTCAAAATAATATAATTATAACAGGGTAAAGAATCTTGGAATTTATTTAATAAACGAAACAGTGGTTTCCCACATCATGACATATAAAACATATATGATTTTGAGTAAAGTTACTCATAATTCTAAGTTCAACTTAATTTAGTATAATTTCTCTATTGAGTAATTCTAATATGATTTTATTTCCTCAATCAGCTCTAAAAGTCTACATGTTGTATATAATTATTATTTCAGGACTTATTTCTGAAGGAAAAAACGCTAGTATAATTGATGATTAAACGAACTTACCAAGTGAAGTTCTATCATAATTATAAGTTGCGTTTTTTCCGAAGAAATAAGTACCAATTCCCTCCCAACCCAAGGACCCTGATGCTGATTTGATTTCGTCAACAAAATCAAGAAAAACTATTCAAGAATATCTGATGTAATATATCTCTAAACGAAATGACGTACCAGCGAGAGAGGCGGCAGGCAGTGACACTGACAGCGACTAAAGATTTTGATTATTAATATTCTAAACGATAGTGATTAACGGTGCACAATAATGCATACTACATGTTGTATATAATTATTATTTCAGGACTTATTTCTTCGGAAAAAACGCAACGTATAATTATGATAGAACTTCACTTGGTAAGTTCGTTTAATCATCAATTGTACGCCGCGCCGTTAAGCGGCACAAACAAACGGCAACGTGATTTCGTAATTAACGGCATGCGTAACGATTACGTCGACGACGGATAACGACTTCGTTATAGAGATTTTTGGGAGATAAAATGAACAGCAAGCTAATGAAAGTATGAACTACATTTACTTTGAATACGATTTTGGGGAACTCAGTAGCTTCCCACTGCTAGGATAATAGGAACATAGCAAATTTACTCTAACACGTAGTTCCTACCAAACCGCACTTAGCCAGCGTGGTGAATTAAGACTAACACCCATAATATCTTAGTCGTTTTCTCCACTCAACCTCACTTGAGCAAATTCGTATCTGAGAGAATACGACAAAACGTCCTCCACTTGAGATTTTTTTTTCAGCTCACCTCAAGCTCGAGATAAGGTGGGAACTGTCAAACGCAAAGGTATCTCATAACCAACCTTGAAACTCCTACAAGACCACAATGATCAACGCTTGTTTATTTTTGAGTGGAGGAATATTATGAGGAAACAACTAAGAATATGGGTGTTAATCTCTCTCATCAAGAGAGTAGTCCCAGCAGTGGAACCGTTGATCGTTGACCGTGGTGAGTGGTGAGGTGATGACGATGAACGTATTACCTATTTAAATAAATAAAAATAAATTTTATTTGGAAGAAAAAAACCATGGTGTATAATAATACAGTAGATTTGGATTGTATTGACTAATGCGTGTTTGGTCAGAGTACTTCCTATAAAGGTAAAACTAGGTGGAGAGATAGCTTAAAACCCGGAGAAGGACATGGGATATTTTACCGCGGAAAAAATATATTTAGGCGGGAAATCTTAAATAAAGCGGGTGAAGCTGCAGGGCGGAAAGCTAGTATCTTATAAATATAACGTTAATAAACCACATTCCAAACTATACAACTGTTATAGTATTAGGGTTACCTAGGTAGGGGTTAGTTATATTAGGGTTTGTAATATTGGTGGATCATCATCATCATCATAATTTTTAGTCATCGGGCGTCCACTGCTGGACATAAGCCTCCCTATATGACTTTCAGTTATTAGGGTCGGCTGCTGCTTGCAACCAATGTGAACCGGCAGCTTTGACAAGATCATCTGTCCATCTGTTTCGTGGGATATTGGTGGATGACGAATCAAATACATTAATTGAGTATTAATGCAATTAAAAACTAGAAACTATTTCGGGATATGCCTTGTATTCTTACTCTGTTCTTCGATGTACCCACACAACGTTTACAGCTAATTAATTCAAAGAAAACGACTCAATTTTGAGCGCCTAAGGTTAGCAAACAATCGTTCTGAGAATTCCATGAGATGTTTATTTTATGAGAAAAACATTCGAAGTGAAATGAACAAAAACAAACTTTAAATTATTCACAGACTCTGCCAATCGCATGTAAATACATTTAATTGGAGTGCCAGCATTTGAACACTGGTTCGCTATGGTTGATACTGAAAATATTCAATCAGTTAAATCGGCCAAGCCGTTCACGCGTGATAGTGTAGCAAGGGAAATAGGGATGCATTTTTAGGGTTCCGTAGCTATATTTCTCATGTCTGTCCGTACGTCTGTCCGTCCATTCGTATGTCATTTGTCATTTCATAAAAATAACTGCTGCGGAAGCCTTCATGGGCGAGTCCAACTCGCACTTGACCGGTTTTATTATAAATATAACACAATATCTATAGATCGTACAAACGTCGTAAGCTATTTGTTCAAGATCAATAAAAAATATTTATAATATTTGTTTAATTTGTGTATGGGTTTAAGAAAAATGTATGAGCAACATTACAGATTAAAAGGTTAGTATACAGTAGGTATAGGTTAAATTGGGTTAAATATAACTTTTGTCGTTTAAGTGTACATACGACCTTTTGGCTTTTAGTATTTTGGGCAGTAAACTTGTTTCGAGGGGAGATTTAAATAACGCGTCCGTTTTATTTATAGATTAAACTGTTTCTTAACAAAGTAAATGAGTAAAGGTACAGACCATATATCAAATTATTTCCTACAGTCCAATGGGTTTTATATTTTCTACGTAGTCTTACATTTTAAACTTATATTGTATTTTCCCGCGGAAAAAATGCTGCATTAGCGTGAAAGCTTAACAGACAGACTTGTTTTCGCATTTACAATATTAATTTAGAATTTATTTTAAGGCTTTGTCCGCGTTTATATGTTACGAGAGCTATATAATAATGTGATGTTCACTGCTGGAAAACAGAGACTATTTGTATTGACGAATTTCTTCTTACATTTGCAAAGTGCAGTTTGGTGAATGTCACAGTCATGTCCATTAAACTCTTCAAAGTCGATCAGTACAAGCTGGATTCCTCACAATCTTTGACTTCACCTTTAAATCATGTGTTTTAAACGCACAAACATTTTTCAAATAATAAATCCATAGGTGCGCGGTGGGTTTTGAACCCACCTTCAGAATGAAAGTCAAGTGCTGCCACTTAACCACCATGGTTTATTACGGCAGGCCAAGTGAGAATGACGTTAAAAGAAGTATTTACGACTTAGTGTCGCTGACCACAGACTATTTTATGACCACGTGGCCTTGCCTTTATGAGGGAAATGTCCGGGCTTATTAATTTCAGGGATCAAACCCTTAGGGGTGAAGTTGAATTAGGAAATACATTCAGTCAAAAAAGTAGGAATGGATGATTTGTTTATAGTTTTGCAATAATGAGCCTGGCACACAAGGCAGAGGCTAAATAAATAACTGAGGCACAAAATATTATCTATTTGAATACATGAAGTAAACATGGATGAAGTAGGTACTATTCGTTCAATGACAAAAATGGACAAAAATTTGTACAATCTGCAGATATTTGTTCCGGGTGTCTGGGTGTTATATACGTATAAAAATATTGTCCATCTATGTATGTTTATTATTTTAAGTATATCAGAAATCTAGAACCCGTAACACAAGCTTCGACCTTATCACGGGGCTAGATGTCGCTGCGTGAATTGTCCAGCAATATTTATTTATTTATTTTATTATTTTTATATAGCGCCGATGTATACATCGCCGTCTGGTAGAGACTGGACGGGTTTAGTCCTAGTCATAGGTCCTATATTATGTATTGCGGTTGTCTAGGCCTCATAAATTGAACGTGATTGACTCGATTTCCATACTGGGTCAACAAATTAATGGTTTGTTACGTAGGTACTCGGACGGCCTGCTTTATTTATTTCTTACTTAGAATATCTGACAGTGTGATAATCTTCTCATAGTGATAGATATTTGCAGGGTCATTATAGAACTTTATTTAACTTTACTTTTATCTTCCTAAAGTTCTATAATGACAAAGTTATTGAAATTGTTACTCGTTCGGACGCCATTTTGGCAACTTTTGTATTTTCGAAATCTAAAATGAGGTAGGTAGGTAGGTATTGCCAAAAAATTGTTAATCCATAATTGGCTTTAAGATATAGTTGAAAGGTTTGTTATATATTTAAATAAGCTGTGAATTTTGTAACAAAAAAATAAATCATTTTACATACATACAGACTGGCACACTGATACATTTGACACTGGCAAATTGGGCTTAATTTAGCGCAAGGACCGTTTTATATATATATATACTTATATATGTATACTAGAAATCTAAAAAAGATTAAAAATGTATTACGGTTACACAGACAACTTCACTCAAAGGCATACTCAACTTTCATAACCCAGTAACCGCCAAAGTTTCATAAAGAATTGTTATTACGACGGAGTAAAGTCGTCATTTGCATAACAAAGCGCGCAAGTGTCACGAATGGACGTGAACAATGTCCTCTTGAAAACGAAGTACCTTCTGGATTTACATTATAATGGTATACAGATTGACAGATAAGAGCGTAAGAGCGCTGTTTTCTCGTGGTCCCAGGATTTTGTCCCATTAATGGGACCACGAGGGAGAACTGTTTCTCGTAGTCCCATTCCTATGCTCAGTAACGTATTTATCCTCCTGTATAAAGGTATTCTTCTTGCATAGATAAACTTTTTGGAGTGTGTAGTGAAGTGTTAGATGATGAATAAATGTCACTTGACTGAACACTTGCCATCCGAAATCTTTATTAAGACTATTATTAAAGAAATCATTAAGGGAGGCCTATGTCCAACAGTGGACGTCTAACGGCTGACATAATAATGATGATAAAGTATGTATTTTGTCCTTAAGTTAACATATATAATTCAATGATTATCCTTGAAACAGTTTAACTTTTAAACTGATAAAGGTGTCTAGATGACATTTGTCAAAATGAAAGCTGTCAAACTTTAAACTGCGTTAACTCCGCAACGGCTGGGCCAAGAGATGCCGTACAAAACTCAATCGACAGGTGTCAGAGAAAGCAACATTTTCGATGACAGCTGTCAAACTTTAAACTGCCACGACTCTGAAACGGCTTGGCCTAGAGATGCCGTACTAGGCGCAAATGATTAGTCTTAGAGAGAGCAACATTTTCAATGACAGCTGTCAAACTTTAAACTGCCACAACACTGAAACGGCTGGACCTAGAGATGCCGTACTAAGCTCAATCGACAGGTGTTGGAGAAAGCAACATCATAATTAAACACGGTTCTTTAGTTTTTTTTTAAATATTAATATATTTATTATTGTACAGTGCAGCTACACTATTTGTAACAAATTACAATTTTATCATATTTTTTTATGAATTGCTTAACTTAACCCATATTATCTCAAACGGCATCTCTAGGTCTAGCCGTTTCAGAGTTGTGGCAGTTTAAAGTTTGACAGCTGTCATCGAAAATGTTGCTCTCTCTAAGACTAATCATTTGCGTCTAGTACGGCATCTCTAGGTCCAGCCGTTTCAGAGTTGTGGCAATTTAAAGTTTGACAGCTGTCATCGAAAATGTTGCTCTCTCTAAGACTAATCATTTGCGTCTAGTACGGCATCTCTAGGTCAAGCCGTTTCAGAGTTGTGGCAGTTTAAAGTTTGACAGCTGTCATCGAAAATGTTGCTCTCTCTAAGACTAATCATTTGCGTCTAGTACGGCATCTCTAGGTCCAGCCGTTTTGGAGTCGTGGCAGTTTAAAGTTTGACAGCTGTCATCGAAAATGTTGCTCTCTCTAAGACTAATCATTTGCGTCTAGTACGGCATCTCTAGGTCCAGCCGTTTCGGAGTCGTGGCAGTTTAAAGCTTGACAGCTGTCATTTTGACAAATGTCATCTAGACACCAATCGGTTTAAAAGTTTAACTGTTTCAAGAATAATCATTGAATTCCTTATGTTGACTTAAGGACCCAAATAATATACTTCATCATTATAATGTCAGACGTTGGACGTCCACTGCTGGACATAGCCTCCCTTTATGACCTCCAGGTATTACGGTCGGATGCAGCCTGCATCCACCGTGAACCAGCAGCCTTGAAAAGATCATCTGTCCCCATTGTTGGTGGACGTCCGACGCAGCGCTTGCCGATCCGTTGTCTCCTTTTTTACATTTTTCACATTTTTTAGAAAAATTGAGATAAAATATTATTCTTACCTAAGTAATATGAAATTGCTACATTTATTATCAATGTTTCTTTTGGTAACCACAAACTTTTATATACAGGATGTAATTACACAACAATGGGACTACGAGAAACAGTTCTCCCTCGTGGTCCCATTAATGGGACAAAATCCTGGGACCACGAGAAAACAGCGGATAAGAGCGCTCTGAAATGTAACGAAATATTTTTGAAGAATAAATTAGGCTGTATCTTGGTTGTGAGCCGTTTTAGCACACACGTATTTTTATTCATTCTGAGAATTGTAGGTTCAAACTCCGCCACTCAACCCTGGAGTTTTCACGAGTTTTTTTTATCATTTTTTTAAACATGGTGGTGAAACCGGCATGTTCTGATGACTTTGAAAGGTTTGAAGGTCATGTGACATTCACCAACCCATATTTGGCCAGTGTGGTGAATTAAGGCCAAATCACTCGTCATGAGAGAAGTCCCTGTGTCCCAGCTGTGGGAATGAAAAAGTGTGAGACAGGTTCATGATCGCAACTAGGTACAGTATTCAGAACCCTGCTGCCTGTCTGATGGTATATTATTCACCAATTAATATATTAATTTTATAATCAAATTTATTTTAATAATATCATTAATTATAATCACACGTGAACGTATAACGTTAAATAATTATATATTAATTATATTATCAAATTTTTTTAATAATATCATTAATTATAATCACACGTGAACGTATAACGTTAAATAATTATATTTTTTATGCATATCTTGTAGGCATTTTTAATTTGTAGTTTGATTATTATGTTGTATTTCACGTAACTAATAAGAATAAATTCAATATCATAGTTACATATATAAAGGACATTCACAGGAAACCATGCCGTAGGTCTACAATAAAACTTCACGCACCGCAAAGCATTTGCAATATTCACAACAATTTTACGGCGACTGAAAACAGTAGCGGGATATTAATAGATAACTCGCTAAGCCATACGCGTAAATTAGTTGATCGCGGGCTGTGACTGCGCGCGCGCTTGTGACGTCACGGCTCCGAATTCGAAATTCGAATAAAAATCGAACGTGTGCGATTTAATTCAATGTTATTCGAATATGATATAATATGCAAAGTTTTTGCAGTCCAACTACTTATTGATAAGTTTTTTTGGATGTGATTCAGAATGTGATTTTTTTAATTTTGACAGTGCTGTTTTATACTGTGGTTTCTTGTTGAGTTGGATTAAAAGTGAAAGGTAAATATATTATTATTTTTTTAGTGAATTATCATTCGACTAAAAATTCATTTTTATTTATGAATAAAAAAAATATTTAGTTTCAAATTTTAGAAAAAAAAAGTGGCTGCTGGCCTATTATTTTTATTAAAAACGAGTATAAATTATTTTATTTTAATAACAAAATATACCTGTTGATAATGTGTATGAAAATTTTAACTAAATACAAAGCTGGTCTAACTTCCTGATAATCCATTCTCCCCTCAATAAATCTTACGGATCATTTGTCAAGTTGTCACCATATTGACCGTGTTATGATGGCCGAGAGTTATGGTCTTGACAATTGGCTCCTGGCAAATTGAGATGTCGCGGTTGATAAGGAAATTAAGATTTTTAAGCTTTCAATGTGTCTGACCCCTCGAGAATGATTAATCTGAAAGTCATTTGGTAACAAAAACACATGAAATTAATGAAACCTTTTGCATAAAGCTCAGGTTCCATTAGGAGGAGGGAAATCAACGGGAACAAATATTGTATAGAAAAAATATGAGAATATATTATTGGACTCAGACGCGTAGTGAACCCGCGTCTCTCACAAAGCATGTTAGCACTATACCACTAAGCTATCGCTAACTTTTACCACGCGGTTCAGGCGCGGGTCAGTAAATATCACAATATGTCCTACAAACTCTTTATAGTCCTAAGAACATGCCAGTTTCCTCACAATCTTTACCCGTGTTTAAGGCACACCTACATTTTAAAGTAAAAAACTCAAAGGTGCGCGACGGGGTTTGAACTTTAATATATTCATAAAGAAATTCGAGTATTCCTCCTAGCCAACGCGCCTACCAACAATGCCCCAGAAATGGGTCGAAATAAGTATTAGAACTGCTAGTCGAAGATTTAGTTCACTGACATTTAAATGAATAGTTTCAATCTTCGAACAGCGAACAGACACAAGGGCGTTCTCGGTTTCATCTCGCATGAAGAGCCAGCATCCTTTGACATTCTAGACACGAACCAATACAATGTTGCCGTCGAGATTGCCGTTATTGAACAGTAATCTTGATAAATCTTCATCAGGATGTTTGACTCTAAATGAATATCATATTATCGTTAAGGTACTCGTATTTACGAATATATCAACTGGTTTTGAAAGATTGATTTTGTATTACGATTGGGTTTAATCGAAATTGGCTTATCGGAGTATTACTGGATTGAAATTACTAGGTAGTTTTAATCCAGTATACACTTTGCTAGCATGCTCGCCAACTATACATTAGTTATTTTGCTAAACTAACGTCATCATCATTGGAGAGACTGAGCATTCAACTCAGTAGTGTAACTTAATATCCACTTGGATTTTAAACGATTTTCCCAATAAAACCAATATAAATTTGATGGAATTGGTTTAATCTGCATGAAAAATTCGGCGTTCACGCCAGGAAATTTCATTAAAACACTGATGAATAACGTTTACTAAATCAAGAGTCCATTATATAATTCTAGCCTGTACCTAAATATAATCTTCTGCAAAGGTCTGCTTTCGACGCAGCAGTTTGCGGATTCGATTCCCGCCTCGAAACTAAATTTGTACGATCTGCAGATATTTCTTCCGTCTGTGTCTGGGTGTTTATAATAAAAAATACCTATGTAAGTATGTACATTATATTGAGTATATCAGGAATCTAGCACCCGTAACACAAGCTTAGAGCTTACCACGGGGCTAGATGTTACTGTGTGAATTGTCCGGCAATATTTATATTTATTTATTTATAAAGTTTATATAAAATAAGTTGTGTTTCGCGTCAGGATATTATCCCGCCTACCGAAGCACGCATACTAGCATCATACCTAAAGGAAGTATCGAATTGAGCAGGTATGTGGCCCCTACCGTGTGATCTATAGGGACCTCATGCGAATCTATTTGGATTGACCTTGCTTAGTTTCGTTTGATCATGATTTGATCGAAAAAAATTGCTACTTTTTATTTTATGACTTGCTTTACACCCTTGTATTATTAGTTTTTCCGTGGTAGAAAGAAGCATTTATGTTATTCTGATGTGTAAATATTTTTTAACATAATATCTTTCTATCATTTACACATTTGTGTTTATTATTAGCTAGTCAATTCGCCTTCAGTTTCGCTTGCGTTTTTCAAGTTCGATAAATAATGTACTATCCAACACAGAAATAGTTTTTAAACCGGTTCAAGAGATTAGCGCGTTCAAACATACTCTTCAGCTTTATAATATTAGTACAAATTGGTATTGATTAATGGCTATGATTAGTTGATATGCTAGGGTAGCAAGATTATCTATTGTATTTATCTAAGATATAGTAAAAACAATATTGCCAAGTATCTCGGTTTACAACTCCCTTAATCCGTTCAATATTACTTTCACATTACTCATCGAAAATTGTCAAATATCTCACATTATTATGACCAAGCAGTATTTATACGCATTGTCCAATAAAATATAAAAATATTGGTCTGGGGTCGCGAGAACATTTCGTATGCCAGACGAGCATTTAATGCTAATATTCTGTATTTATGTGTCTACGTGTTTATTTGAAAAATTCAGTGGATCTCAAGTTATTTCAGTTATTCGTTGGTTGTATAAAATCGTTTACTATAACCATCATCTCTTCTAACCGTACAGCGACCATGTTTATAGTTTTATAATGCAATTATATTATTGAGATTATACAAGTTCGCGACAAAAAACACTCAACCCATTGGACCGTTTTAAACTCTTTTATAAACTAAGTGTATTTTCTTATGATAGCAAACAAGAGCAAAGTAGCGCCACTATGTAAACAATATCCAAGATTTAATTGGTAAAAACTATTCTACACGTCATAGTACAAAAGTTTTGCAAACTCAATTTTTTTAATGTAATTTAAATATTAAATAACTATAAAAAAGTGTTCAAGCCCGTCCAACCATTCTTTTAGGTAAATAATTCTTAAAAGTAAAATAAATAGAATCCATTATATAGGACGTGGGATTTGGTTTAATCACCACACTTAGGTATCTACTACAAGTTGGGTTAGTGATCGCAGTAAATTTATTTTTATTTTATCCTTTTTTCACACAATTCAAGGCATAGTCCCGCGTATAACTTCTTGTGGTAAATTATTATTATTGTTTGAGGAAAACTTTAAAGTGGCGCTAGTTAACGCCAGTCCGTCGCGTTAAGTCCCTCCATTACCTCCGTGGCTAAACCGTTGGCAGACTTACCATAATTACTTGGCAAGCGGCTCCTTACAGCTTGATTTGCCACTTACAAAACTCTGTTTCATTATTTCTTAGCTAAAAGATTACAAAAATAACTATATTATTTGTAAACAATTATTTCTATCTATTTTATTACTGTTCCGCGTGCGTCTTAAATCGCTTTCACCTTGTTAACATTTTTTTGGATTACCTACTACAAACATTTACTACAAACAGCTAAGTACAAAAAAAAATGGGGAAAACTTACCCAAATATAACGAGACAAGTCTACTCAGAAGTCACAGACCTGTACAACGTTTAGAGTGCTCCTTAATCAAGGATTTGTCATTGCAAACGAAATTCTTGTATTTTCTACACAAATGGCATAAGAATTACCATCAATTTGCGAAAAATGTGGCTATGTCCTTAAGATCCTTAACTTAAGTGCTGTTTCGCGATAAAATTAAGGAAATGTTTACAGATTTCAAAATCATCATGATAATAAGTAAATTTATGTTTATATTTAACTGTCTAACTTTATTAATATTCGAAAATATAAATCATAGTTTTTCTTACAATCTATTAAACATAGCTAGTTTCCCCTTGAATATTTGTCCCATTCTTTAACATTCAGGTACTAACCGTCTCTATAAAATTCCATTGTATTGATCTATAAAATGTTATTGAATAATATAGATAATGTCAACGATCTAAAGTACACGCGATTACCATAACCAAGCGCTCTACCCAACTCCAAAACCATAGACAAACCAGAAACGACAGTATCCCGCCCAAAACGGACTTTATCAACGGAAACCGTAACAGTCAATTAGAATAATTGTCGTTCACTTCCGGTTTCCAAATAGTTTAACATTCTACGGGTAAAATGGGGCGTTAAATAATTTTATTATAATTTATTGTGATTATCAATAATAGTGGTTGAGTTTTTGGAAGGTATAAGGATGTTTGGAAGTTCCGGGAATAACTATTTGGTTACTGACAATTTGTCTTCTAGTTTTAAACATAACGAAGTTATAGGATAAAGGATAGTACGGCCGTGCGCTTGTTTGCTCGACTTGGCGGAGTCACTGCCGTATCTTCAGATATTGAATAGAGTAAATTAGGGTTGAAAAATACACAAAATACTGAATTTCACAAGCTAATTAAGATTTTTCAAAATAGTAATCGTACAAAATCATTTATTTAAATTATGTCATAAAAAAGCAACTTAATGATCGAATTCGTTATAGAAGAGATTTCGATTTCATAATTTATTAAGGTTTAATACAATTTTTTTATTTCTGTTTTATATAAAACTTTATAAAAATAAAGGATGTTAAAGGTTTTTAGTTTACTTATCTGACTATTTTGGTACTTAAGCTTTAGTTTGTCTAAATACATTATGTCGATTGCCCTAAAAAAATAAAACTTGTTAAAATTACTGTCGGTTAAGTACTTATATAATAAATGTACAATAATCAAACAATTTAAATATATATATTCATTTAGAATGCTCAGTAATAAATTTTGTGTACAATTGCATTAATCAAATTAACCAACGTCAGTGTGGACGCGCCCTTATTGATATTAATTGATATTGTGATAACTTAATTATTGAAATGAAACTATGAGGGTGGTTTTACTGCTACCGGTGTTAATTTTATTACTTTTAAATCATCGTTAAAATATTTTTTTGATGGTTAAAGAATTTTAAGGAAAAAATATTATGCGTACGTCGAAAATTAGTAATATATTTACATAATTAAGTATATTAAAAATAAAAATATAAGATACTAAACAAGTCTGAAATTATATAGGATAGATACCTTATTGAGTATTAAACGTTTTAATTTTAGTTAAGAGGTCAGACTGAAATTTGTATTTTACATTTTTGCGGCCGACTAACCCACCGATCTTATAATTTCTAGTCATAAAATAATATAAGTATATTAACTATTAGATATAAAATATGGGTTCTAAACTCGATATAATTATATGCACGCGTGAAACCTTGTAGATACATTATGGTATAATGTGTGCAGCAACATTTGCACCAGATCGCACAGCCGTATTATCTTACACGGCATAATTAAACCGCTGATTAAACCGCGAGACGATGTGGATGGGGAGTTAAGAGGCTTTCACATTTGATTTAAAGCTTATATAGGGAAAAGGTGGAATATATACCAATAGTAAATAAATATTTTTTACTGAACTATTTACATAATCCCGAGGGTCCCAAGGGTACTTGAAAAATCAAGTACCCTTTACACAATTTCTCTGTGTCAAGTCGACTCATCTACTCCATATCTGTCTGTCTGGTCTGTCCCATTCTATTTCTTCCCGTGATTATCATCAAACCAACTCAACTATAAAATCAGGAGATTATATAAATATTGAAATAAATAAGATTTCAAGACGCCCACAAACTATAAACAATAAATTTAAGTTACCAAAACTACTGTTTTAAAGAAACTCACAAAACCCAATTCAAAACCAAAATTGATTATATTTAAAATATTTTTATGTCCCAAGTGAAAAGGGTGCCTTAAAGCTGCCTGATAGTTTGATTATTACTTGAATATCTTCATTAAGTATGTAATCTACGCCTAACCTGTCTTTATTAGTAGGCACAGAGTTCAGAATCGCGGTTTAAATTATACACATCTGCAAAATAAATTACATTATACTTACCTAAAGCTTAATTTTATGAAGCTTTGAAATAAATCTTTTATAACCATAAACATTCTTGATAACATCCCCACAACTGGATCACAGGGTTTTCTCTTTCGATGAGATAAACCACTTTGGCACTACAATCTTTACAGTTTTCAGAAAATGACGGTTACCTTACGATGTTTTCCATCACCAATACTTACTTGTGAAGCGCTCATTATTTTTTTAAGAATAAACTTCCATTAGTTTAATTTGTGGTTGGTTTTAAATTCACGACCTTAGGAATGAAAGTCGAGTGTACTCCCAACTTAGCCAACACGACTTTCCGTCTATTCCATTGACCCCGAACAGGTCTTAGCATTTAACATCCGTCAAAGAAATCCATAAATAGTTCACAAACTATTCATAGATAACAAACCTTTGTTACCTATGCATATTTACGAATTGTGAGTTTGAAACCAAAGAGTTCTTTTATAATGTAAATAGTTCTGTTACCCACTTCAACCAATTGTGAGTAAATGGGTCAAGCGCAGTACGCTACAGTGGGATGCTAATTTGTGACTGTTGTAGCAGAAAAGGCGGAAGTTCAAGATCATCATAATTCTAGCCGTTGGACGTCCACTGCTGGACATATGCCTTAGTGATTTCCAGTTCTTGACGCAACTTGCATCCACCGTGGCCCAACAGTTTTGCTCCGATGTCTCTCGATTTTGTGGTCTTTATTTGTGAAATTTTCGGCCCCATCGGCCATTTGATGGTTGAAGTATGGATATGGCTGCTTTTATATTGAAAGAACATCATTAATTTATTCTTTATTAAATAAGTAACAAACACGATAATTTAATAACAAAATTAAATTTGATTACAAAATTAAATTGTCCGTTAGTACATACTTAATGTGTTTCTATTATAGGTCATTATTCAGAAAATTCAATTCAATTCGATATCACATAAAATATTTATGTTTAAAGTGCGTGTTTTCTTGAATTACTTTTTATTACTCAACAAAACTTTCACAAGCATTCAATCTTATTATTAGCTGAACCAAAACCACCTAGTGAGTGGTTTGGCAATAAAAAGCGGTTGGTTCTTTTTTGAAACTCCTTGTCGTTGAAAACGTTTGTATGTATCTTTTACGCGATATTCGATTTTATTTGCGGTCTACATACTTAACATAATTATTTCAATGATATGCGTAAATTAAATTATTCTCTCGTGCGAGTACACTTTTACAAAAAAGTACCAAAACCTTTAAAAACAGGAAGATCTCTCCAAAAACTCAAGTTTCTATTTTTAAGTTTAGTGTTTAAACTAAACGTGAAACTTTAGGTTTAATTGTCAAAACGAAAACCGAAATGACATTTATTTACAAATGACATTTATTACTGCAAACTCAGGGCCAAAAAGTAAACCGTTCCATGAATAGGTATTCAAATAAGTTCTTGCTCGTGCGGACAGTATCTAGCGGGATTTTAAAGATTTGTTGCTATGGTAATACGTTGTAGTACAAAGTATTGTCTTGTAAACATACACCTTGCGTAAAGGCCGCTGAAAAAGTGACGTACAATGTTCTTGCTAGATAGCACGCGTCATTTTGTTAAAATATTTTGAACTTTTAGCAAAAATACGGATATTCCAGCCATAAAATACGAATTGCATGTAACCGCGAAAATTTAACAAATTATATCCCGTGTTCATTAATGAGATACATTTTTTATTTTTTCGTATGCCCAAAATAGATTATTAAATATTAATATAAGAGTTTTGTTGATAGGAACTCCAATATTTACGAAAATAGAAGTATTGCTTCATTTTTAAAAGCCAGAAGCCAAAAGCCATCCCTATGTTTATAATAAAAAATCTTATGACTCCATGCAGCCTGTTCTAAATAAACTTTAAAAAATTAAAACAACTTGGTTGAAATTGAAGCGTAGAAATACCAACTCAAACACCATAATTGAAATTCAAGCAAATTGATGACAAAACAAAAGTTATAAGCGTTTTAATATCCCCTTGTAACATAATAGCGACATTTATTTTGGAACCTCCTTAAGCTTACTTCAACTAAATTTGTCCTTAAAAGGTTCGTGTGGGTGGCTTGAAACTTCTAGTTCTCGGAAACGCGCTTATGATTTATCAAACAGTGAGTTTTCCTTTAACGGTGGCTACATCACACATCTCCAACATCAAAAGGCTTAGAGAGATAACATATTACTCTGTAAGAAAGAAACTGCTTAATACAGTTAGGCGTGATCCTGGAAAAGAAATGGTTTTATAAGAATACGTTTAATTTGTTCAAAGAAACTTCAGTTGGAGGGGAACAAAAATAGACCGCCCAAATAAAAATCAACATCAAGTTTACAAATGCGTCAAGGGAATTATAAACAACGTATCATTAGTGGATATTAGAACTTAAATCCAACTTTGTCGTCAACTTATAAATAGAAGTACTAAACCCACGCGGTAAGTCTGTATGTAAGGAATGGATGAGGTACGCAAAAATGAGCTTTATATCTTTGCAGTTGATAGTTGAAGAGGAGATAAAAGTTTGTGGGTAATTATAAGCCTGTTTGATGTTAATTCCTTTGAAGTAAGTGACATTTTGTATACTGTTGAGGATTTGCCTCGGTAGGCCGAAGCACCTTGTGAGAATGATGTAGCGCGTATTGTGGCTACTAATTATAGATCTGAGATTGATGGTGTGTGAACTGACGATGAAGGAATTTAGGCATGATCCGTCACTCTCCCCTTTACAGATTTGAAATAGAAAAATGATGAATGTGAAACTGTCATGGGTGTAATGGATATCTTTTTAAATGACGTAATGATGTCAGAATGATTAGTTTTAAAAGGGGTTGGGTTACATGTGGCGTTTAGTTAATGTTTCATGTTTTAAAAGATGGATAACTTAGATGATATCACTTCATAAATTACTGTGAAAATCATTATCTTTATAGTCAGCTTTTAGACAGCCGGTTTTTCATTTTATATATAAAAAAAAACAGCTGGCCACTTTCTGTCTGCCTGCGATGCAGGAGGTTAAGGGTTCGATTCCCGCCTCAAAACATTTTTTTTACGATCTGCAGATGTTTTTTCCAGTTGCCTTAGTGTTCTATACGTATAATAAATATCTATTTCTGTATATTATATTTAACGTAGCACACTCATATAACTAAACATTAATTATTTTATTACAAATTGACTTGGTCTAATTTCTCCTTCGCAGAACTACAACAAACATTTTAAAAACCCAGCCGTTGTCAAGTTTTCTGTCGAAGTCCGTTCTGTATCATCAGTGAGGCATTTAGTCTATTATTGTGGAATTTCCGCTTAGAATCCAGTATTAGTACTCGTATTTAAATAAACAAGAGTGGCGCCGGCGCACTCAGGATCAGAGGCGGCTTAATGAAACACAATATTATTGAAAGACGAGTGGGAAAGGATTACCATATCTATCAGTTTTACTAAGGAATTGATAATATGTTACTGATAGATGTTCTTTGTAAATTGATGTTTTGTCAATCAGTGCTTAATTTAGATATCAGGTATTAAATTCGCGTAGCTCATAGCGTAATCCTTTATAGCGTAGTGGTTAGCGCAGCCGGGGATAAACTGGAACGCCTGCTACTCAGGGATCAAGGTTACGTTGCTATCTTGTATTTTTTCGATACCATTTTCTAATATTATAAAAATAGCTAGAGACCTAAAATTTTATGGTTCTATTGGGGAGATCCGGAGATCCTAGTAATATAATACGTTGCATAAAGATTCAAAAATAGTTATAGTTTCTGAGTATTTCTTACACTGTTACCTCCACGGAGTTTAAACTAAGTGGAGGTGCCATAACTGCAACTGGGCCCTGATTTTCAACTGGGCCCTGACGTCATCATAGTAGGCGTGGCCTAGCTCAGTCTACTGTTGGCGTTCGTCCTATGCACATCCGGTGTCAACAGTGGAAATTGTAATGTTAAGACAGGGCCGTAATAAGAATCCAATTTCATAAAAGAACGTTCAAACTTTAAGAAAGAAAGAAAAATTTTATTTGTGTACATAACATCATAAAACAATATGCGTTAAACATAAGGGACACAAAACGGTTGCCAGCTCAGCTTCAAAGCTGTGGCAAAATTATATCATTAAATAAATAAATAAACAAAATACTTTCTATAACACAATGCAACGGATAATAAACTTATAACATTTATTATAGAAAAATAAAATAACTAATCTCTAGGGGGGGGCAGCTGCCCCTCCCTGCCCCCCCTTGGCGACGCCCTTGAGTACGTCCCTGTTACCTACACCTGTGACATCTATTATCAAGTAGTTAAACTACGTAGCAAGCAGTTTTGCTTTTGACCGGTAGATGGAAAAGACAAAAGTGGGTGGGATCCTACACCTGTGACATCTATTATCAAGTAGTTAAACTGCGTAGCAAGCAGTTTTGCTTTTGACCGGTAGATGGAAAAGACAAAAGTGGGTGGGATCTAACACCCCCTCACCCCGCAAAATTGTCACGTCAAATCACGCGTTGTTTCCTAAGGAAATCTCAATACAACATCTCCTCTCTAATAATAACTCCATGGTTACCTCCCAATTACAATCTATAATTAAAAACAACTACATTTAAATTAGTCACGCCGATGACAAGACATTCGAAACTATGCGACCCTAACTAATTAGTTCTATTTTCAAATCGTATGACGGCGCGCAAAGACTCCTGTCAACGTGTCGTCATATCCGGTCCATTTATAGGTGTACTTCCTCCAGCTTCCGACATTAATTATTTAATTAACGAGATGTTGAGCTACAATTACGAGTATGTAGTACGGTAGGTACAATGGAATATTTTCTAGTAATGGTATATTTTTTTACAGTCGCGTAATAATTGTGTTATTGATATTTTTTATCATCATCACCACCCCTATATACATTGTTACTGCCGGGACAACGGGATTTTTTCTCTTGACGAGAGGGATAAGACCTTAATCCACCACATTGACCAAGTGCGGGTTGGTGAATGACCCATCACATGCCCTTCCAAATTTTTAAAGCTTTCAGAACATGCCGGTTTCCTCACTATGTTTGCCTTCACAGTAAGAGCACGTGGCGGGGTTTTAACCCGCGACCATTGGAATAAAAGACGGGTGTGCTACCACTTAACCATCACGGCTCACAGATTTTTTTTAACAATTTAAATATTTACCTTCTTATTCTCAATAAAGTTTTTCCTACAAGATGTAAAATAGGCACCAAGTCTCAATTAAACAAGTCTAAAATCTAAAAAAAATCTATAATCGCTACAGCCTCTCCCTACATTTGTTAATTATTTAATTAACGAGTTATGTTGAGTTACTTCAATGGAATGTTCTCGAACAAGGTTTAATCAATTTTGTAAAGTTAAAAATTTTCAGAGCTATTGTTTTAATTCTGTTGAGGTTGTTGGGAATTTATTACTAACCCGTGTTCAGGTGGAAACACTGTGGCTTGGGATTTAAGGGCATTTATGCGTAAAAGTAGTTTACTGGAAAATACCTAGAGAATTAGATTAGATAACATTTTAGCACTTTATTTTTCTTTTCGCTCAAATATCTAAGGAGAGGTATATGCTCGGGGTTTCTCTACGTGATCGTTTTTCTGACGTGTCCGTATCTAAAAAATCTCTTTCTCAAAGTTTTTGACTTTGACTTTAGATAAAATTGGAAGTGCGTTTTGGGGTAAACCTTCAGAATACAAGGCGAATGTACTGTCACTTAACGAATGTACACCAACACGGATTTTACTGAATAGTAATGTTCCTTTCTCTTACAAACTTTCATAAATTATGGACTCTGCATAGTATTAAAATAACTTCAATAACATCAAAGCTTAGAACGTCTTCAAAATTTAAATATCTGAAACAGACAGTATTGCCAAAGGTTTTCTTTAAATTAACTTTCCCGAGGCGAAATTGAACCTAGTAAAGTAAATTAAACAGTCCAATTGTAATTCTCAAAGCTAATTTGGGCATTCGGGTTCGCTTGGGAACTGGCGGACAAAGGAAATAATAATGTTTCACAATACTAACATAGGAATTTGAGCGCGTTCGTGTTAGTCAAAATATATACAAAATATTGAATAATATCTGACCTAGCCGCTTAAATTGACTTGTCTCGGTACTTTAGAAGATATAGGTATTTTTATAATATAGCAATAATAATTTCTATAAAACGTATAAAAATGAATCCCTATTTTTCTTGGTCACGCCATCACTCGCGATTTAGGTTCTATTGGTTTTAAAGTATTCTTAGTAGCACAGGAAAGTTTAAAAGATGAAAAAAAATTAGGAGAAAAGCGGGCAAAGCCGAGTGCGGGTCAACTAGTATTTTATATATAGTAGGTACGGCCTGCATTGTTGTTTAGTGAACAACTTAAAAAACGCCTGGGACTTAAGTGTTGTGATTATACCAAACCCTATAAGACTTATAATGGGTTCTTCTAGGGAGACCAGCACCTAGTAATCGGACGTAATATTCTGATAACGGGTACAATATCTTATGTTAAAAAATATCTCAGATATTTTGATTCTAATAGATTCAACCATAAACATTATGATTTTGAGAACCAAAGCTTAAATCTCCAGAATTTCAGCAATAAAGCTAAACACGAGAATATTTCAATGGCATCCATCATAGGATAATCCTTAGCAATATACACGCGCCATTAAACTCCATTATGGTAAGCCGCCCGAAGTACTTGCCTGTAAAATGTAAAAACTGACCGCTGGATTTACTTCTGCAGAACAGCTGAGTCAATTCGCTGTGTTTTATTTATTTATTTTTACACTCGGAAACATAACGGCTGCGACAGCAAATGTTTGATCTATGTACATATATGGGTTTTACTGGAATATCTTAGTATTTACTGCAGTTCGAGCTTTTACAGTAACATAAATATAATATATAAAAGAAATTCGTTTTGTCAGTAAACTCTTTATAACGGCTGAATCGAAATGGCTGAAAATTTGTGGAGAGATAGCTTAGAACCAAATTGGGTAATATTATTTATTTCCTCTCCTAACAAATGATTGGTCTTCGAAATTCAAAAAGTTTTCAGACATAAGTGGATGAACGGTCTTGTGCCGCTACTTTTTATCCTTCCCAAGAAAAATACTTCACAAATACTTATTAAGATATTCAGTTTTAAGATAAGAAGTTAATGTTGTTTTAGGACTGAAGTGCCTTTAGGGTTTCTGTAAATCTTGAAGGGCTGGGTAGGGGCTGTGTAGAGCCGGAGCTAGCTGGAGAATTGCTACATTATATACTTACTCATTACAATATCCCATGTTGGCTAAGTGGGAGCACACTCAACTTACATTCTGTAGTTTGTAGGTTCAAACCTTACCACATACCTCTGGATTATTCTTGATGAAAATTAAAAAATTGCTTTAACAGTGAAGGCATTCATCGTGAGGAAGTTTGTTGAATATTTTATGTATTTATATGGGCTGTGGATTTTGTTCAATAAATAATATCTAATTTATAAATCAAAGATTTATCGAAAATCCTCAATTAAAAAAAACTATAGGTATTTCTAGAGAAAAACATGAATTTCGTGGCTATTAGAGCACAAACGTGTGACCACAAGGGTTCCGTGCGATAGATATTCAATAAGGCCCGCCATTTGCTTTCCGTTGTAGTTTGTTATGTGTAAGGTGACACACAACATCCTTCATAGTAGTTAATAATCAGACTTACAATAAAGTTTTGCCTTACAGTCTTACAATAAAGTTTTATTTATCTTTATCTTCATAATCTTTAGAAATTGATAAAGATATTAAGTTTTATCAATCAGTCTAAAGATTATGTTTTGACTTGACAATCAAAGCTTATTTATTTATTTTATTAATAATTGTAATTGACAATAATAAATAAATGAATAAACCTATCTTTCTCTGAACGGTTTACGGTATGATTTAAAACATAAACGTCTTTGTAGACATGTTACGTTTGTAATTTCGGATTTTAAAATGAATAGCGTGACTCTTAGGTTTACAGTAACATTAAGTCAGTGTTTGATGATTAAACTGATTCATTGTTATTAATCAATGCTAAATTTCTGACATTGCAGCGCATTTAAGTAATAACAAAGATCTACCAATTTAGAACAAAGATTTACCACGGGGCTAGATCTTGTGTGAACTGACCAGCAAGAGTTAAAAGTAAATTATGAATCAATTAACTAGGTAAGCTTGGTTCACCCTGTACCCGATCACTTACTCTTAGTAAAGTGTGTAGCGTATAAACTATTCAGGAAGGGGTAAAATAGAGAAATTGAACTTAGAACTTAAAGCATTAGTATTTCATAGGAATCTATTTAAGGTATAACTTTAATGTAGGGAACGGAACGGGAATGGAACGGGTTGTCTTGCAAGATAATATTTATAAGCCAAACATTATTATCACTTCTATACAAACACAAGCTTTGTGTTTTTTTTTATTTGATATTGATTAAAAACGAAAGGTTCTGGTTGCTGGTTCGAGTCGTGACTTAGTCGGAATCTTAGTCGGAATTTTGTATTCTCTTTTGAATATTAAAAATCGATGTGGTTATTTTTGTGCACAACCAACGCAATACCCGAAGATACAGTTATAGACATAGATGTAAAATCTATGGTTATAGATAAATAACTAATAGATACAAAATATTAAATTAATTATTCACCAGGTGGAGAAAAAAAATGTGTCACATTTGCTCATAATTGTACACAATGTTTACAAATTCAAACTTAATCAAATCCAATAAATAACGTGTATTTATTTCCAGACAGGTTAGAAGTGTTTTTGTATATCAACTTTATAAATAATCGTTTACAACGCCGGTATTTCCAGCTATTACAAATCATCACATAATCTGGTACTGTTAAATAAACAATCTCACAGATGTACACTAAAATTAACTAACTTGCGTGGGCATTCCAGATTTCTATTTATATCATACTTTTTCATTAGCGCAAGTGTATTTTATTAAAATAAATATTATTTACTTTCAGATAAAGTTCCTGTACGATTTTCGTAAAAACCCTGGACCGAAGCCAAGCCTTCATATTTTCACTCACAAACCGACAGATTTAAAAGAATTCTAAATTTTGAATGAGGATCTCGTGAAAAACCAAACTGCATTCGAATATGGAACAATGGAATTAGTCATCGAAATGAAAGCCACAGTGTAGTGTGATACAGAAGTGCAAGTTAGCTAGATCAATGTATCGGCGAAAACAGAAGTGCATTTATGGTGATGTGTTAGTGTGGACGTGTCATTATGGCGAAGGATGTGAATGTGTGGGTGACTACGGTAGTTATACTACTGCTAATAGACAGCAGTGTGGAAATCATAGATCAGCGTGAGTATTTTTTTTTAAATAATTACTATTTTTTTACTCTTTATGTAGGTGATTTAGGTTGAACGAGAGTTATTATATTTACCTACTGTATTAAGTTGATGACCCACCAAAAATATACCCAGCAGTTCTTTAATAATAATTCTGGCTGTCAATGATAATGGTGATGCGATTTACAAGGTAAAGTTGATGACTTTTTAATTCATAAAATATTTTTTCAAAGTTACCTGTACAATCTATCATAATCTATGGAAATTGAGATTGATTATGATTACCGAGCCATTTTAATAACTTTTAAAGTTTTTGGTTCTTTTCGATTTAACTCAATTATCAACAAAGCTTAATAAAGAATTAAGAGCCTGAGTACCTATTGTAAAAAATATATTTTTGTTTGAATCTGTTGACTGTTAAAATATTTTCAGCAATACATTCATAAACTCGATTAAAAGCTTTCGATTAAACGAGGCCTTTTTGACAAGGCAAACGGTAGGTGACTTCCCATTGTAGTGAAAAGAACTTAAGGACAGAAAAGAGAAAAGTAGTCCAATAAAAACGAAGAAATTAATAACTAGACTCAGAAGTTCCGCTCCTTGTAGTAATTGCATTTAAGTTAAAGATGTTTGTTCTTTCATTATAATAAGAAATTAAGGCTTTTGTGAAATGTTGCTTTGGTAAGTTGTTTTTTGTTTTTACTACAATACATACATGCAAGAGAACATGAAAATATACATAGTAATTATGTTTTTGTTGATATAAGGACTTAAGTTTGTTGTGAGGTATTGTGATAGTTATTACAATTTTATTTAACGCGCCATTCATCACCCTAATACATGCCAAAATCTAAGATAAAACATTAACTACTATTTATCTGGGTCTATAATTCTGGGTCTTTCAGTTTTTCTCAAAGCAATTCAGGTCTTTTCAACCCCTTTACGTCTATCATTAAAACTATTTTTATTTTGGGCGATGCGGTTTGCAAAAGGAAGAAGCCAAACGGTACGCGCTCGACATATTACCCGTCCCAATTTGGACGTTCGCCAAAAACTATGAAATTAGGTCGTAGTACGCCACTTCTGAAATAGATAGGTTCATATTGTCAACTGAACAAATGCAATACACAAATGAATTTGTTTACCGGGAATCGTTTTGATGTTCTGATGGATGACAGGTGTAAATGACTTTATTTTGAAATGTAATTTATTGAAACAGACAGGTTGCAAATAGATTAATTTGCTACCTACTAGTTAACCTGTCCTAGGTTTGCGCACGTTATTCAGTATTTTTCCGTCATTAAAACTAAATCTTTAAAAAGTATGATTATCCCGCGAAATCAAAGAAATTAAAACAACAATTTTCGGTTTACCCTTGGTTGCTTAACTTTTTCACGTTAGACCCTGACGTTAGCGGCGATTTTCTTTAATATACAATATCAAATCGTGTGACAGAACAGTGTCTGTCACACAATAATAACAGGTTTTATTTATATGCAAAAACGATTAACAAATTCAATGCCCAAGCTAGGTGCTGCAGCCCGACAGGCTGCAACACCACCACACCGTGCCGTAGATACGAGCGCGAGTCTTGGGCACAAATAGTGTTAATAAATAATACACTGAATACTGTCTACACATTATCTACAGAAACAAAAACAACGCGAACGATAAATTCGTATTAACCCCACAAAATAGCTCATATAAAACAACAGAATTATTACAAAAACGTTATACTGCACTGAAGGGAAATCAGATAATCTTACCAATAACGCGGGCCGGCGCTGCGGAAGTAAGCCAGCTGTTGTATTTTACTGTGGGATTATGCCACAGAGTAATCTAATGTAGCAGAAATAATGCCACTAGCTGACCGCCGACACTCGACTTACATTCCGTTTTTTCAACTTTCGTTTCATTCAACAACTTGTGTTGAATATCTCAGAATATGCCGCTCTCAGAGTATTTAAACCACACCTTTAAAACACGACGTATTTTAAATCTTAAATAATTTTAGAAGGACCAATATTCACAGGTGCAAGGCAAGTTTGAACCCACGTCTTTCGTTCCGAAGGTCGTGGGTTCAAACTTGAGCGTATAGCAAATGTATGCAACTCTGCAAAAAATAAAGAGTTCACTAATTGTTAGAATTTAGTTTACAAATTGTTCGCTCAATTTTCATTTATTACCTAAAATTGGTTTATTTTATGAGCAAAATTTACGAATTGTACCTACAAGCAAGACAAAACTTTATTCACAAAATAATTATTTGCAAAATGATTAATGCTTTGTTGTTGAGTGATGGATTCATGCTGTATAAGTAATGTTCTCTGATTGAACTGAAACTGAAATTCAATAAATAATTAGTTTCACTGCGATTGCAAATTTTCGGAATTAATAACTGAAAAGGGAAAATATTATTTACGTACTGATTAAAGTGCTATTCACACAGAAATTAATATGTGTGTAAAGAGAAGAAGATTTTGCAAGGTTGAATTTTTCGGTGTTCTTAGACTAGATGAATACCTGTACTGTTTTTACCGAAATGTACAAATATATTTTTGACATACTTCGAATTGCATTCGGGGTAATCAAAGCCAAATATTATCCAAATTAGGTTCCTTTACTATTTTGATACTTTATATTCCGACCTTTTTACTTTATATTATATGAATATACCATTCTAAAAAGATCATCTTACATTAAACATAAAATATCAACGAATTATAATATTCGTAAATGCATTAACCCACTCTATTAGTTACGCTGTGACAACTCTACGCTCGTAGATTTGGTGTGCATGTATCTAGAGCATTAAAATAGTTTAGTGACACTGCAAACTGCTGCACTGTGTCTTGCTATGTGCTTTAGAGGTATCATTTGTAATTTCAAATTGTTTGAATTTAGAACGTTGCCGTTGGCTATACGTTAGAAGAACCACAGGATGTTCTATAACTAATAAACATAATAAAACAAAAGCAAGTTTCAAGGTTCCTTATTATCATCGTAAAGTAAATTTTTAATAATTCACTATGAGAAAGGGTCTTTCCAATAATAGTCATCTTTTACAATACATTTACAATTCTTTTACAATCTTTTACAATTCATTTTAAACTTTTAAAATTAGAATAGTACCACCGCGTTGAATGGGTAACCGGAGTCCCGGGCACGGGTTTCCCGATTCATAACAGGTCTTGTAGTATTTGGTATAATTACCACGCCATTGGTGACTCGTTGGTGATCGCAGACTAGGAAATACCAGAATATGGGTAACAGAGTTAATATCACGTTCTTCGCAAGAAACTAGAATCATAGAAAAAATAAAAACACTTCACCAACCCGTTTGCAGGACTCCCATTTAACCCTCAACTGGACACAGTCAGTCAGGTGTCATAGAGTCGACGCTGGGGTCGAAAGACCTTGATCCGTCCCATTTTTGGAACCCTCGTCAATTCGCCCCATTGAGCTTGTTAAACCGCGGCTTGGTTGGAATTATAATGATAGTTTTTGCTTACTTGCTGACGACGGCTGAATTCAAAAATGCTCGAATTGACGTTGATGTAGGGTTTCCATCGTCAGGGTTAAAAACAGCTGGTTTGAAAATGCGTAGTTTACATAATCCCTAATAAAAATCTATTTATTTTAGACAAAAAGTAAAATAACGATTCTAAAGTTCTAAACTTATACTTAGACTTTAAGGGTTATTGTGCCTTGTGTCGCATGCCTTGGTTTTACCAATTAATATGCCGACCTAAGAATAGTACCACTGGTCCTGTGAGTATAATATAGCTCATTACCCCAAAAGCCTCTGGTGGGAAAAACATCACAACCATGAAATAAAAAAAATATAAAAGGGCGCATTATCTCTAGTTTTCTAAGAGACAATTTCACTTGCTGAAACTATTCCCTAGTTCCTTAGTAAAAAGCTTTCTAAAGGATGCTATCTTAAATTCATTAAAGCTTCAAACCCAACCACCTGTTTATTTATTCTCTCCTAGTGCTTGAAGTTGGCAGGTGCAAGAAAATCTAATTTCGTGTCGCAAAGGGTCACTGACCCGCGCGAACTTCACTCGATCCGCGAGTCTAATTATTGTACAGAGACAGTGCCAATTACTATTTGTCAACTAGTGGAAGAACTCTCGACTTCCATTCGGAAGGTTCAAACTTCGTAGCGCGGCACCTTTTGAGTTTTGTTCTTGAAAGATGACTGTGTGTAAAAACACGTGATGTAAGGCTCAAGGAAAACACATGACCATAGCCTGTTAGAAACCAGCATGTTAGAAGTTCCTATGTCCCAGCAGTGAGAACGTCATCATAATCTTGTCCCGCGGTTACTGTTTTTAGGCAAAAATCAAGCAGCTAAGCCCAGTATGGTTTTAAATAAGCTTGGCCAGCTTATTTAATACGTGCGGATAGTGAACGACACATGTCCTTCAAACTTTTCAAAGTTCTGAGAACATGCCGGTTTCTTAACGATGTTTTTCTTCACCGTTAGAATTAGAACACATTTTCAAAGCGCACATACTTTTATCTAGTAGAAAGTGTGCGGCTTTTAATGTTAGTTTCCTGTAATTCCAAGTATCTGGATACTGCCTGATCCATCTGATAAGCAAAAACACTTTGGTTTATTTGAGGTGGCGCTAGGGGCATGCTAATTCAGTCGCGATCTTGGCTCCGCGCCAGGACATGCCGAACCCTAAATATATTTGTCGCCGAGTGCAATTCTGGATTTGGGACAGTTTTGTTGGGGGAACTAGGTATTTATAGACTTTGAAGTTTCTTTGGGATGTTTGAGGTTTTTGTTTATTTGTTTTGTTGGCTACGTTTTCTCTTTAGTAGATTCTATCATCCACAGCCAGATTTTAGTTACTTATGGGTATACTAACTGTAAAAATATTTAACCTATAAACAAATAACTGCATATAATATAAAATCGATATTACCTTTAAATACTTATTTAAACCATAGAAAACAAACAATGAACCAATTAGCATCTACAATACAATAAATTATAACCAATTTAACCCTTAACACGGCACGTAAGCCACTCATGCATTGCAAACCGTGGCTCATGGGGCCGAAACCCCCATAATAAATAGAGGCCGTCAAAATGAGGGAATCCTAAATGTCGATCACGTACCGCATCGTGTTTTGAGCCTACCCGTTGAGATTATGCTGCTAAATAAGTTTTGGAAGATTTCCGTTTTAATTAGAAAATTTGTTAGGAAATAACTTTTTTTTTATTGTCTGAGACTGTCTTGCACTTCTCTGTTACTCAATTCCCTTTTAGAAGAACAAGGTTCAATTAAATAAGTTGGAAGTCTTAAAACGAATTTGATGAAGTGTAAAATAAATATTCGTGGATTGCCCGTTTCTTCGATGACATTGTCTAACAATAATTATTGTTGACAATAGATAGTTAGTTAGATAGTAATTTTACTATTTCAAGGCCGTCACTGTGCAAAAGGCATTCCTCAAAGTCTTACATCTGAAGACGAAACACAAAACAATCTACAACAAAGCCTTAATAATGAATCCTAACGCAAACGGTGCAAGAAATTAAACCGGGAAGGTCTGAATGCAAATTAAATGCATATGTCATGCAGACGCCGTATTTACAAGGAGCCCGGGGGATTTAATTATAAAATGTGACGATCCTGGGTGAGATGGGAACGTAGCGCTGTTAAGGGTTAATCTTATACTATATGTCAGCCAATTGGATGATGTAGCCGTTGCATTGGGACTAATAAGGCTAGAGGCATTATAAAGCTATATGAAGTCATTTATACAATGCCTGCTACTATAAGCCCACGGATATTGGGGTTAATAGAATTTGTATAAAAGAAAATCTTTATTTGCGCGCTTAACTCTTAATGAGTGCATCCCTTTAGATTTTCACACTCAATCGACATGATAAATAAATCAAGAACGGCAGGTTCTTGATTTATCAAGTTGTGTAGACACAACTTTCTTTTATACATACATATTATTATTTAATGTTGATGTATAGTAACAAACATTAAGGATGAAAATAATTTATGACACATTTTTTCATAATTTATCGTTCAAAATTTATCATGGTAAACATTTCGTAGAATATCGTTACATCTTCATAACATGAGTCAGGACAATTTGTCATCGTTTTAACCACTTGTGTTTATTAGTGACTTTGCATTTTCTATTCAATCTTTGCTCACAAAAATCTTGATTAAACTACATTGTGGTTAGACCGACATCTTTATTTTTAATATCTTAATAGCCTTTCCAACAACGTTTATTAACGAATCAAAAAAATGAGGAAGCTATCAACTAGACTGTTTTTTTTTTATGTTTGTTACCTTATATTGCATCAATTTGGATTATTCTTATTTTATTTAAAAACTGATGCTTTCCGTGTGATTTCATTTCAATTTAATCCAGCTATGACAGTGAGAATTCCTCTGAGAATCCCAAAGAAGTGTAAAATTTAGAGGCCATTTATAAATAATAATTCTATCTATCTATCTATCTAATCTATTATTTCCCAATTTTTTTATTTTAGAAATCATAAATTTTCGTGTTAGCCTCATCAAAGATCATGGATTTTTTCGCGGAAAGAGATGTCTTTCGTGGGAAGAAATAGGGGATTGTTTAAACATTATTGTATCATTTTACAACATTCCTTATTACATTAATACAACATTGCTGGACATCTTTGACTTCCCTGGACTACAAGTCATGGGCTCCCCAATAGAACTCATTATAAATAACCACGGAAAGAGAATATAATATTCATTTATTTAACAATTCACAAAGTAACATCAATACGTTGTATTATTACCTACTAGCTAGCTAGATGCCCAAATCATATTAGATATAAAGTAGTATACAACAAAATACTACAATTACAGATGAGAAGGTACTGTTTGGCCAGCATACAGCGATGGGTATAAAATTTAAATTACAAAAATAACGTTAGCCGAACCTGGAATCCTATGAGCCCTACGTACCACGATCTCAATTCGCCTAATAAACTGACAGACAAATTAGGGCAAATGAAATGCTATTAGAATGATATCATTATTTATGCGATGATTAATTGCGGCTCCTTCATTATGGTAGTTTAGTTCATTAACGCGTTTTTGTGAAATGAATCTGTTATGGTATTTATAAATTATCTTAATTAATTTTAATAGAAAAACTGAACAGTATAGTAATTGATATCCATAGAATAAGCGCAATTATATCATAATCTAGATGTCCAGTAATATTTATTATTATTAATCACCCCTGTTTACATTCTGGCTTACGTTCCCACTGCTGGGACACAGGGACCTCTATTGCCCGGAGAGGATTAGGCCTTAACTCACAACGCTGACCAAGTGCAGGTTGGTAAATGTCATCATATTCTCAAATTTTTCAATGTTTTAAGAAAATACCAGTTCAATCTCAATGTTTGCTTTTATTGTTAGAACACGTGATTTGATAAAATTCACATAAATAAATAAAGAACGACCTTCGGAATGAAAGTCGAGTGTGCTTCCACATAGCCAACACAGCTCATCATAATTATATAAATACTAGCTTCCGCCCGCGGCTTCGTCCGCGTGGAAATAAAAAGTAGCCTATGTTCTGTCTCAGGGTCTAAAGATTGTCTGTACCAAATTTCATCAAAATCGGTTGAGAGGAGGAGGATGGGAAAGCGTAACAGACAGACAGACAGACTGAGTTACTTTCGCATTTATAATATTAGTAAGGATAGGTATAGCTCCTTTCTTTTTCTGATATTATAGCTGTCTTCGTGAAACGGGCGAGGAATTTGATGTGATTAGCGAATGAGGGTCGCGCAAAGGCCATGGTGATGGTAAACGTAAAATAAGTTTGCTGCTTGTGTTTCCATTGTAAATAAACACGATTCATCTTCATAACAACTCTACTACGTCTCAAAACTGGTCACGGGTCCTCAACAACAGAACCCATTATAGGTTATGGTTTTTATACTATACTATAATCCAAGTATACTTTCATGTATGTTTCTGGAATAAAGGGATCAGAAAATACATCTCTTTATTGGTTTGACGACACTTACTTAGAGAGACATTGTAAAGTAACTATTCTTGGACAGGTTGCAATAAGCGATTCATGAAGAAATTTAACGAATGTATAAGCAGTTATTAGACGTTGACGGGTCACTAGTAAATAAATAACCCAACACAAACTGAAAATCACATTATCCGACAAAAAGTCGTATCGACCCTAACATCGTGCAAAGTAGCAGCACTACGCAACACGTTATTAGATCATTGCCGGCAACTCGCGATGTGGCTACACTACATGTTTTATGTATGCGCCATGATTACAAGGGGGGTAGTTCCCGCATCCGGCGCCGCACCTACTTCCGCTGTCTTTAAAACTTTGCGAATCCTGACGCCATTGTGGTTTTTACGTTGTTATGGTTACGGTGATGAGGAAAGTGGCAATGTTAGCGGATTTATATCAATTTCATTTACCTATATACGACGATCTATATTCATGCTATTCGGGACATTATTTGATGGGTAGGGATTGAAATTGTGAGTGTTCTTTACTATTTGTTATTAATTTTATTTTGTGTCCATAAAATTATAATAGGAGAATTTTCTACCGACGGAAAAGGTTGCGGAATCGATTACCACCTGTAAATTGTACAAGTGTTGTACGATTTTCGGATAATTTATCGAGTAATAATATATATAATTTATAATGTTGTTGTGTAAGCTGGATAGATAAGATAACTTGTAAAAGCTGCCAGTTCACGATGGTTGCAAGCTGAATTTTCATGCTGACCGTGCACGTCTGATGGGTGAAATGATGATAATTATGAAATGTTGTTGTGTCATTAAGCCATGATCACTAATTTATTTTCATGTATTAGAGCAATTCAAAATCAAGAGTCCAAAAAACAGCAGAACGAGGCATTGTGCGAATCAGATATAATTGGCGACGAACAAAACTATGGAGCGGCTAATTGTGGTCGTGCGCTGAATATGCATGAGGTTCAATAACGAATATTGAGGGCTTCATATCAACGTGGAAAATCACGACTGGGTGCTTTTGGTAAAAGAAATCTAGATGAACAACAGCCAATTTATCAAACAAAAATAGGCAATTTACAAAACCTTCAAAAATATCTGAAGGCACTTATGAAAATTATATGACAAGTTTGACCTGGGTTTATTGTAAACCAAGTTATTCAATTTTCAACAAAGTTATTGTATTGGTCGTGAAAATAATACTTTTTTATCTGAATCTTAGCATATAGCATATTAAGCACTCCAATTAACGTTCTCACTGCTGGTACACAAACACTTCTCTTTTGACGAGAGAGTATTTAAATTACACATTGTCAAAGTAGTGGTTACTGAATATCACATGTCCTTCATACTCTTCAAAGTCTGAACATCCATGTTTCCTCACGATGACTCAGCATCTTAATTTAAAGACATTGTTTCACTTTCTGATACATACACAAATACTAGAAAATGAATTTCTAAATGTGAAAAATACCATACCCACCAGTCTCATCGGTTTAAACAGACAAAGCCATATTACGGTGGATGATGTATGTACCTTATCACATAGGCAGTAGACAATAATTGTAGTCAGAAGATAATCATGATGAAGGATACTAATACACAAAGCTTCAAACTCCAAGTTCTTTATTATCGAAATTTCTCTTCCTAAATTAGTTTACTACCGGAACAATTTACGTAAGTTTGTCAGCAATATTAATATATCATACACCGCATGTCATGGTCGCGCGAAGCGAATGTTTATTATGAATTTATAATAGAAATAGTTACGGTAAATAGTTTTAGGCTTCATCATCATCAAAACCATTTTAGTTGTCAAACGCCCACTGTAGTAACGTAGAAGAAGCTTGGATTTTTGAAAATTAATTTTTAATTGATGAAAGTCGTCCTCACGTTCATTCTCACAACATAAAATGTTGTAAGTTGTCATGATGCCACTCGGGAAAGGTGGCCAATTTTTGCCGAACAGATCTCCTGGCATATGGCAGATATGACCAGCCCAATCCCACTTCAGCTTTGCGGCTTTTCGAGCTTATAATTTCTTATATCGGTAATAAAATACAACAGAAAAGACGAAGATGTAACTAGAATGTACTAAAGCACGTCACAGCAACGGCGGCCATATTTGCAAGAGAATGTTCATTTACTGAGATAGTATTCAGGCGCGCTTCGTCGATATCTTTGTTCGTAATAACGTGACGACAGAATGAATAGAGATGGCACGCTTATTAAAATATTTTGTGCGGCTGGAGAATAGTACCACCCTAATTTTCTCCCTCTCTGTGGTTTTCTTAAGTGAGCAAGAGTTTAAAAATTAGAGGAAAATGAAAATTACAATTAATTACATGTTGTAATGAAAAGTGAATGGTGAAAGTGAAGGCTGTATCTTGTAAACTTTGAACATTATGATGATTATGTGACATTTAACAAACAGCCCTTGGCCAGCGTTTTCTTTTAGAAAAATGGATGTGTGCTTTGAAATCACGTGCTTTAACGGCGAAGTCAAGTATCGAGAGGAAACCGGCATGTTCTGAGAACTTTGAAAAGTTTGAAGGACTTGTGACATTCTCCAAATCGCTCTTGGCCAGCGTGGGGTGTTGAGGTGTAATCTCTCACGTCAAGAGAGGAGTCACTGTGTCCAAGCAGGTGTGATACGTACAAAGGTAACTTAATGCTTTTTTTTTAGTAAGAAAATACAATGCCGGCTCTAGTTTTTCTTTAGTTGCTAAGTAGGGCGGCCGATACGATTGTCCGGGCTACTTCCAAGTGCGGCATTCAATTTGCATTGAGAGCTGGAACACTCATTTTTAGTGCATCTGAAACTGGGCCAGATACTGTGATTATGCAAGTGTTTTGTCGATACAAAGATCTTTGCTTGTTAGTCGAAGAGGCCTTGAGATTTAAAACAAATAAATATGAAAATTGTGAGTTCGGAGGAGATAATCGATTCCGTTAGGTACTCAAGAAAGTCACTGGAATCTTTTGGATCTAAAGGCACTTGACTGATATAGCTAACTGCAAATTTATTGCTTTGTATCTTCGATCATTACGAGTACCTATCTTCTGTTATTGATTGGATATTTTACGGGGATATTACTTGTCGTGTGGTGTCAGACCAAGAATAGTACTTACTACCCTTTCGCTTTCCGTCGCATCAAACCAACCACGGTACATACATTAACACGGTATTAAATACATCTATAACACACATTATATATGTATATAGAAGACGGGCAGTAGTGTCGTTCTGAACACGAACTTCAAGTATTATAATAGACATAATGACAAAAAGCAGTAATGTGAGATGAATCGGAATGCGGGACGATAGCGGCCATTTTTATTTTTTTCTGAAAAGCGTCCCGGGCGAATACGGACTAAATCGAAATAATCTATATTTCGTTATGATGGATAGATGCTTTAAGGGTTAATCTAAAATCTGAGGCTGTTCGTTCTCATGCGTTAATACGAAGACTTTTACATAACTTATATAATAAAGATAACATCTTATTATTAAAAAAGGAACACTCCCCAGAAACTTCCAGAAACTAGAGCACCCTGAACTCTTCATGAAACGCGCTTTCCGTGAATCCTGCGGAAATTGCGCGTCTATGTACCCTAAACTGGATTTAACTGGTTCTGTTGAATTATTTTTAATTAAATCTAGAGCGTGCTGGTACAGCTTGCTTTCGCTTCGGTGGACTGTATCTGGCAAGACAAGCTGAAGATTATCTTTCGATGTGACATTAACAAGCTTATGTAGTTTTATAAAATGAGGATTTTGTATGAATCTGTGAATGAATAATGAATCAACTCTTTATTGTACTCAAAATAACAGAAAAAATACTATTTATAAGCTTAATGTAAAGCAGAGAACCCTGGACTTTTCTAAAAAACGATGTGGCTTTTAAAACACGTGTTTTAACGGTGATGGCAAAAATCGTGAAAACTCGGCATGTTCTGAGAATTCATAAGAGTTATTTACATTTGCACTTGCCCAGCGTGGTGAATTGATGCCTAAGCTTCCTAGTCAAGAGAGAACCTGTGTCCCAGCAGTGGGAACGTAAAAACGGGTGGTCATGCAATAGACTACTAGACTTAGATTTTTCTTTCCTGTTATCTCATTACTAAGTTGCAGATCGTGGAGGCAAATTGGAAAAGTTACTGGAATCTTGGACTTGGCTCTCAAGGAAATTATATTGAGTGGGGACAAATACTGTTGGCGACAGAATTTCATAGGTTCGATTCCATTTTTCTGTGGTGTGCCGGCCTAAAGTAAGAATAGTAAGCTAGTAAGAATATTATTTATGTATCTCTTAACTTCAAAAAATACACATTACAATACAAAATTATTTATTGTTGCACCACATTACAAAAAAGATACACAAAAAATACACATAACAATACAGTGAAACAATGGGCGGCCTTATCGCTAATAGCGAAAAATTTATCTCTCCACTGAAACACCAGTAATATGTTAATAGTACAAGTAGGATTTATTAAAAAATGCTTTTATTCTTGAATCGGACTGTACATTTTGCATTTTACCACCAGTCAACATATTTTACAAACAAAAGCCAACACATAAAATAAGGGAATTATGCAGATACTCGAGCGGTGGAAAAACGCAGTTTTCCCGAATCACATAAACACCTTACAAAAGGGCTTGTCTGAAAGCTTTCCTGTATTTTTCAAGAGATTATTTTTAGTCTCGATCTTTAATTTAAGAGCCCTTAAAAATAAAAATGTCCACAAAATTGCTTTTTTGTTTTCAATTAGAGTTTATGATGTATGCATACCTACAAACTATTATTGAAAATTGTCTTTATTATCAACTACATATATATTATATCCCACTCATGGGCTAGGGTAAAATAACCCAATTATGTTTTAGGGTTAATCAATATGCTTATCAGGAGACAGAACGACGCTGCTACTAGTCTTCTGGTATATTTATACTAGCTGACCCGCCCGCGGCTTCGCACGCTTTCTACTACCCATAACATTTAGGGGTATGAAAAATAGATAGTAGCCGATTATCAGATTTACTGTATACGCATATAAAATTTGGTTAAAACCGGTAAAGCCGTTTCGAAGGCCGTAGTTACCGTACTGGTAACTAACATTGTGACATGGAAATGCAAATGGAAGGCAAACCTCGTGAGGAAAACGGTATGTTCTGACAACTTTGAACAGTTTGAACAACTTGGTGTCATTCACTAACCCGCACTTGGCCAGCGTAGTGAATTAAGTCTTAATCTCTTTCGTCAAGAGAGAAGTTCTCTTGTCCCAGCAGTGAGAACATAAACATGGGGTGATGATGATGATGATGAATTATTTGACGACACCCAATTGGAAAAGATGAGGAACTTCACGGCATAACAACAATATCTTATACAAGTTGGAAAATTTAGCAACAAAAGCCGCGATAGACAGCTAGTATTGAATAAAACCACTCGTTTACTGCTTAATAGCATTTCCTGCACAAATGCAATGTAAATTACACGAACTTAGCGAGCTTCTAACAGTTACAACCCGTTTCTAACAAAGTACTCACTATGTAGTACATTGTAATGCATAGTAGGCACCGCGCCTTGGTATTCGTACAGATGACGATCATTAATAAATATAGCTGGACAATTCACAGCAACATCTAGCCCCGTGGTAAACTTGAAGCTTCTTACGGGTACTAGAACTAATAAAGTTAATACATAAATAAAGAAATATTTTTTTATCTATTATTACAAAGCACAGTTTGTTTGTTTGAGCACGGTAATCTCTCAACCGCTGAAAAAAACGCTGATCCGATTTGAAAAGATTATTTCAGTGTTGGAATTATCGAGTATAGAAAATATTAAATTAACAACTAGTTGACTCGCCCCCGGTTCTTCCCGTTTTATTCTCAATTAACCCAAGTTAAGATTTTTGGCCGTAAGCTCAGGTATAAGAAAAATGTTACATAGTTATAAGGGCTGTGGATTTTGTTAAATAAATAAATAACTCGCAACTAAATATTTGTTAAAATACATTCAGTAGTTTTTGCAAAGAGTAACAACCTCAATCTGACCTATTAATCCTTTTTTAAGTTTCGCGGTCCCATTATTACTTAGTAGTAAATATAGTTTTTTATGCGTAAGCTATACAAACGTACAGACTAACAAATTAACGGACGAACAAAGCCGTTCTCAGAATAAAGGCTGCCCATATTTTCGTCCCGTTTTTAACCGCAAAGCAGAGAAATAAAATTATATGGGTTTATTAGTAGTATGATCGAAACACATTATACATAAAGTTTATTAGAAAGTATTAAAAAATATTACTATTTGCTCGATATAAGAACAGCTAGTTTTAAGGTATATGGATGAAGGTATTATTTAATTTTGTTCAAAATCAAAATAGTAGACTAAGAGCCTGTGATGGCCAGACCTTCCTTTAATTCACAAGCGTGAAAATTCTTTCATGTGTATGTCTAACATAGGTAAGAATAACCCCCAAACATGAAACCTGGATCGCGGTTACTTTGGGAGATAACAACCTTTTACCTGTTATCTCCCAAAGGAACCACGATCCAGGTTTCATGTTTGGGGGTTATTCTTACCTATGTTAGACATACACATGAAAGAATTTTCACGCTTGTGAATTAAAGGAAGGTCTAGCCAGACAGGGCTCTTAGTATATAGCACTTCTGCTTTGTGAGGTTATAGTTTTCGTTTGTTTTATATTTTGAGAACATAATGATAATTTATTATTGCACGTGGTGAAAATAAAACGCTGGGCAAGTGTGGGTTTGTGAATGACACGTGGCATATCTTTCAAATTTTTCAAAGTTGGCAGAACATGCTGGTTTCCTCACAATGTTTGCCTTCACCGTTAGATCACGTGTTTTTGTTTTTATCTTTTTATAGGTCAAGTATATAGACGCAAAACCATTTTACAACTTTTGTACTGTTTGATGTTTTATTTCTATAGCCTGCTCCACCACTCTCCATACTAAAGAGTAAGTAAAATAGATGGTGTGCCCATTACCGTTTTTCGGGTAGGTACTTTATTATACAAGGCTCAAAATTAATTATTCTGAGTCGTAGGTCTTCGCTTGTGTATTTAACTTGGTGCCTTTTTGAGAGCTTGGTGAAACCTGCCCATATCTTTTTAATTAAAAATTACTTTATGTTTATTTTTCAGACCTCAAGGCAGTGTTTAGTGAAGTGTAAACCTGTATAATGGAATGAGAAACGAAATGTTTGAGCTTAATAAGGATTTGGTTTCCTTTGTTTTGTAAATGTTATAAAAAATATGTATAAAATGTTTTTCTAAGTAATGATAGAAATGGTGCGTTTGTATCGCTACTAGTTACTTTTACGGTACGCTATCACGGTGAAAATTATTTTTCATAAAACAAATAACAAAGTCTGATTTTTTTCTACTACATGCCAGGAAAAAAGGATTAGAGTATAAAATGTGAAACCGACGACGTGTTAATTTTCAATAAAGTCTTTATACGTTTTGATAAAATCCAAGGAAAATATGATGAAATACTGATGATGAAATGCCTTAAGCCAGCACCAAACGGTAGTAATAATTATGATGTACTCCTTCTGTCATAACACTTTGTTGTTATATAATGTTTGCCTAAATAATAATGTGGTGTACACATTATTATTTAGGCAAACAAGTTTTTAAGAAGTACACTGGTTCATTAATTTTAGTGAACTTTACTCGACTTTCTTACAATCATGTATAATCATCATATTTTTCAGCCGTTGGACGTCCATTGATTCCATTGATGGTTTTTTTATTAGGGTCGGACGTGGCATGCACCCATCATAAATCAACAGCCTACACAAGTCCATCTGGCCATCTGAACGTCAGACTCTAATATTCCGGCTTGATCATCATGCGCTAAATGTTATTTAGTGAAATTGATTCACCAATTAATTAACAAGAAAATATAAATGAACGTTTCAAAATGTCAACTGTACTTAAGCTTTATACCTACGATACCTACCTACGTAATCGTTCTCGCAATTTCCGAAACGCCGCAGATGCTACGTTCAGTCTATGAATAAGCACAAGACATTTCTTGCTTTTAGTTTAGGCTATGAATATGCCCCGTATAATTGCATCGCGTACCTTTGCATGCATAATGTATAATTTGCTCAGTGTATGAAGTTGTTCATTTTATTACTAAATGTTTGAGGAGAAATTATTTTAAATACATTGTTTTTGAATTTTTGAATGAATGGTGGAGTATTTATGGTTTGTGACTGTATAATTTTAATCGTTTTTGCTCTTTTATATTAGAATCTACCTATCTATCTTGAAACAAAAGCTGATAACGGTGATAATGTTATTTTTTATTAATGTCTTTAGTCCAAATTTGCATCCTATTTTTCGTATGAAATCATTTTTAAAGTTATAAATAAAAAACATACATTTCCTAGGCAATTTCAAACAAAAAATACTCCACAGAGTTAGATTAACTTCTTATGTAGATTTTCGTTCCTCATCCACAATCCTAAAGTCGTTAAAAATACGTAAAAACTTCCCTTTGCAGCAAAAAATGGTTTACGCGTCGCATAATTTACCCTCTAAAAAGCTACATCAGAATAATTTAATGCAAGCATATAACCTAAGAGCCCGTGATGGCCAGACCTTCCTTTAATTCACAAGCGTGAAAATTCTTTCATGTGTATGTCTAACATAGGTAAGAATAACCCCCAAACATGAAACCTGCATCGCGGTTCCTTTGGGAGATAACAACCTTTTACCTGTTATCTCCCAAAGGAACCACGATCCAGGTTTCATGTTTGGGGGTTATTCTTACCTATGTTAGACATACACATAAAATGATTTTCACGCTTCAGAATTAAAGGAAGGTCTGGCCATCACAGGTTATTAGTCTATACTAAGAGCCCGGTCTGGCCAGACCTTCCTTTAATTCACAAGCGTGAAAATTCTTTCATGTGTATGTCTACCATAGGTAAGAATAACCCCCAAACATGAAACCTGGATCGTGGTTCCTTTGGGAGATAACAGGTAAAAGGTTGTTATCTCCCAAAGGAACCGCGATCCAGGTTTCATGTTTGGGGGTTATTCTTACCTATGTTAGACATACACATGAAAGAATTTTCACGCTTGTGAATTAAAGGAAGGTCTGGCCATCACAGGCTCTTGGTCTAATACGTCGAGTCCGTAAAATAGAACATTTGACGCAGTCTCTGTCATTTCTGAGGAAATTGCTCTATGAGTGCGCCATATTGGCACGCCATTTTCCATTCCAATTTCAAGATTCAAACTTGGAACTTAAGTCTTTTGTCTGAATTACTATCTGTTATTCAAGATGTCGTCGGATTGTTGACGCTTATGACCGTTGAAGCTTTTGATGGCTTTTATTTGTTTTAGGATTTCACAGATTACAAGAGATTATAACCAGATTTTGCTTCTTTGCTTGAGATGAATGTTGTTGAACAATTCACACACCAATATCTAGCCCCACAGTGAACAGCTTGCTCTTTCACTAACACAATGAAATATCAAACATTACACGTGTTTTTCCAATCCAGCATGATATCTTCAATCCGTCCCATTTTCCTGAAATCTGGTACTTTATTGGACCCACGATTTACATACCTGTCCCTATCTGTAAGTAGGGATCCTGACCTTGACTAACCTTACGAATATTTATTATACTAGTATTTTACCTTGGTTTTATGACTCGTTAAAAAATAAATGCCTTAATAAGCTACAGATTAGCAAATAAAGATTAAACACCACTAAAACATCTAGAACTAATTGATAAAATAACTAAGTTAGATTATACGTGTTTTTAAACCTTTAAAAAGTGATATTCACCAACAGCTTTTGGCCAGCCAGCTTGGTGAAGACCTAATTTCTCTATACAAGAGAGAAGACTTTGTGTCCCAGCTGCGGGAACATAGCCGGTGCTTATGCTATTCCATACATAATATTAAACATTTTGTTGTGGTAAAAAAATGAGGCCCGATATAGCACAATGGCAAATAAAAAACCACTTAACAGGTGGTTTGGTGATCGCAGTATGTTTGTACGAAGGTGATCGTACTTTTTTAACCGGCACCACCCAACATATCGGATCCTATACTTTGCTTATCCAGGTATCGTAGAGGAATCAAATTTTAGGGCAGTAATTACTGTGAGGGTCGTTTGGTAATCTTTATAGGATTATAAAATTAGGGTTTATGGTTTATTATAGTTTTTATCTATGGGCTATGGGTCTATGTTATTTACTAGCTTTTCCGGGCGTTTGTTAACTTATGAGGTTTAGAAAGAAAGGAAGTTAAATTTATTTTTAAATTATTAACATTTTAATAATTTGATAGTACCTTACTTTTAAAAGCTCACAGCTAAAAGTCTGACTAAAAAATATATATTGTGACAGTTTATGTTGAGTAATTAATGTTGACAAAAAACTTCGATATTTATGTCACGGTCATTTTTATGCCTGTATTTGTATAACATTACAATTACGGAGTTACTAATTACTTGAAAATAATAGATAAAAATACATTTAGTTACAAATATTAAACTAAATTAACTCACTAGATTATAATAACAAACCATCATCAACACAAAATTTACGAGCAAAAATCTAATTTCTCTCTCAAAAGCCCCAACAAAACAAATATCCAAGTTCTAACCACTTCTAATCAGCAATTTCAACAAATGAATGGGTTAATTCCACAACGGGCGGCTGTAAAGCCAGGTGGTGTGATTCCTGTACAAACAATCAGAATATGATTAGAGCTCACAGGGACACACACTAGATATTTTGGTGTGAATATTTATTTTTTATAAATTATTCTAAAAAAAAACTATGAAGTTATTTTTAATAACCCTAATTTGGACTTAATTCAGTAAATGTTTACTGTCATATTCAATAAATACCAAGTTCGGCAGCTGAAAATTTTCAAAATTTGTGTTAAATACTTACTTTTAATATAATTAGTATCGTCAAAATTAAATATGGCATATTTTATTATGCCATATTTTATGATTACCTACTCAAATTTTACCGCCAGTTTCTTTATAAACTTTTCATAAAAAGGAAGCTGTCAAAAATAATTGTTTGTATATAAAACAAAGCGCTCCAAGTATCGTAGACCATACGAGTAGTTAGATAAACGGAGTGATTTTGTGTAATTGTATGGATTTCAGTCACGCCAGACAGATATATTAGATAGTGAAGTAGCTACTTTATAGACTAAGAGCCTGTGATGGCCAGACCTTCCTTTAATTCACAAGCGTGAAAATTCTTTCATGTGTATGTCTGGCCATCACGGGCTCTTAGGTTATTATAATAAGTAGTATTTTAAACATTATCCTACACAAATAATGGGTTCTTTTGGCGAGACCAGTGAACAGTAGGAGGACGACATGCATTGTAAGTACTACGAGTATGATTATGACTAATGATTCTTCTCCTATAGTATGTAGATTAAATACCTACCTTTCCTTTATTATCCTTCTACGTACAGCATGTCTACCACAAGTTTACAAATTGAATGACAATTTCCATACAGATGACACTAGATTGAAAACTTAAACTAGTAAGTATCAGTTTTATGGAAGTTTTGATAGTAAAGTTAAATTGTAAACACAGAACGACGCTGGTCTATGTCTTCTGCTAAATAAATGCCTTAATCAATAAATGCCTTAAATCGCCAAAAAAATAATTAATATCAGTCTCTATTTAGAATCTAAGCTCAACTCAATCTATAAGCGGGTATTTTGATCTAGTATTTAGTTGCAGTCTGCTTAGCCCGACCCAATTCGGATATAAACAGGAGCGGTAAACAGACAAATAATTCTCTTAGAGATCAGCATGTTGCAACGCAAATAACAAGATGTGTTTGAGTTTACTGTTGCTATAATCATAGATTAATTATCTAATCTAAATCAAGTCAAAAACGTTTTTATATTTCTTGTATCTAAAATATATTATTTTCTTTCTTTTCATTAATTTATTTACCATTGGTATATAAGGCACACTTAGTTACGTCATACGATTGCTTTTCTGATAAAATAAATCTTACTTAAATGTTCATAGTAATATTATCCAATGTAAACAAACTAGATTACGTAAAAAAGCTCAAGCCCAGATGACACAAGACGGAAGAGGTCAGAAATCGGGTAAACTTCAACATGACCACGAGACAGCAGAGATGTTTTTTATTCGCCACATTTGACTAAACCGTTTTCCTCTGTTATTCCAATGACGGGCGACAAAGAGCGCTCCTCATTATGACGTCACATTCAAAAGATAAAAGATCTTCAAAGGAAATCATTGAAACTGGAAATTCAAGTTTTGTCAAAAAGATTTCCACGTTTTGTCCGCCATTCCGCGCGGGCGTGCAATGGGGCGATTTTACAAAATGGCGGGAGGTGATTCTAATCATCATCAGTGTTCTGGGACGATTTTCGTATTTTTCCGCACAATTTTTAGCAAAGAAACTAAACAAAGTTCAAATAAAGTTTTTTTAAATTCAAGTCAGTTTATTTTAAATAAAATTTTTGCTTTAAAAAGTTTTTGTCCAGACTAATAAAAAACGCAACGTGGTGCTGATTTTTAAGATGAGAAAATTCATGCGAGCGTGTAGTTTTCGTCTAAATGTGTTCTAAAAAAATATAATATTTGTCCTGTTGTCCTGTTTACTTGTTTAGAACACATAATACTTAAAACCAATTAAACACCTGAAACCACGCTAGTAAAATAATAAAACTCCAAATTCATATTACCAAACTGTGACAAACATTACCAATAATCGAATCTGTCTCACGTACATTCCGATAATATTACATACTACAATATCAAACAAAATTATTTATAGAGAATAATGTATCGTGTTCTAATTCATCGAAACCTTAAGAATTTTGGCAAAAACCACTATATTGGCTTCTTCGTAAGTTTTGTGAAGCAGTAACTCGATTCTGAGGCTTTGATCTTCAGCTTTGAAGAATGTAATGTCCATGAATAAAAGAGGGTAAGAACAAGACATCTAATTATGGGGGATGTGGTCATTAGTGGGGGATTGTTGTCTTTGCGAGGATAAGGAAAGGCCGCTTTTTGCAGATAGATTAAATTAATATGGGATGCTTTTGTCGCTTGCACGTTTTTTCGAGGAACTTTGATGTAGGGCATTAGGCTAGCCGGTTGGGCGGTTATACAAAAGACACCACAAAATTATTATGTTTTCTCACAGAGTTTCAAAGTAATATGATTGTAAAAGTTTGTCTTTGTGTTATGTTACTTGTTTTTCATATGTTTAGTGCTGGACAATTATTCGGTTTATGCTAAAATTTCCGAGTATTTGTTATTTTACTTTTCCTGACGTTATAATTTAAAGTCTAATAATATCCGAAATATTTATTACTTTAGCTTCTTGCTTTCAGAGTTCACAAAACCCTGTTTTCCAATAATTTCATTTTGCACATTGTTCTTTTGTCGTGGCGTCCATTTTGATTGGATGTTTTCAAGCATTTGGACGAACGCGAAGCTCGCTGAATATTCATTGTTTTGTTTTGTACAAGGAAATCAATGTCGAAACAAGTTGGAATTTGCAAACAATTTTTCGATTACGTTAACGTTGTTAATCCTAATACAAAGCAGCATTAAAACTTTTGTTTAGTGTAATTACTGTGCCTTACTTTTTTTCTACTAAAATAGACCATTACTTACCATCTCGCGGCCTTGCTGTGTTACAATTCCGAAAGAAAACTATTATTTCGTGGTACTAATCTGTCTCATCGTCATCACCATAGTCAACTCTGAAATCTTCAGAGTCTGTTTGTTATACATAGTTCTTCTCAGTAGATCCTATTATAGATATTGGAAAATTAGGCTTAATCACATTTAGCTGGAAGATCAGTCGTCGCTATAATTAGTCAAATTAGAATATTATTGCCCAGTAAACAGAATAACCCTTCTGCCTAAAGCCTACACAACTTTAGCCAAGCTCTTGGTGTGTCGTCCTGACGTGGAGTCCAGCTTTGTCCCTTCTAGATAGATGATTAAATTGCCTTAAATTGTAAGAAGGGATAGGGATAGGTAGTATATTGGAAGAACAATTTGGATACATTAATTTAAAATTAACGGTAAATAATGTTTGTTTCAGATGTGATACAAGTGTGGGCAGCGCCCGGCGGCGGCACGCGGCTTCCCTGCGACCTCGCGGCCCCTACCAGGGACGTGGCGATGATGCTCTGGTTCAAGGATCGAGACCGGATGCCTATCTACACGTGAGTGACACTATACCTTAGGATATAGTTACACATTCTTGTTTTACAACTACTAAACCACCTCCACCTTGCGTCGTATTCCTCAATGCTGAGGGTCGTGACAGTTTTTCGGGATTCTATGCCGCACGATCTGTATCCAACTTATTTGTCCCGGTGTGCAGTAAGTTGCTTGCTTTTTAGCCTTGTACCCAAAGAAATACTAACACTTCGCGTCTTGCCTCGCGATTTTGCCAAAAGCAAATCGTGTAAACGTTTGTTACGTCGAATGGTTTGTCGAGTGTCCAGGAGTTGTATCTTCGATCAGAGCTTTCAATTCTATTTATAATTTGCAAACAACAATACAATTGGTAGCAATTCTAGCTTTAACATTTACAGCGTAACCCGATAAAGCTTTCAAGTTAAACAAAACAAACTAACTCAATTCCCAGTAACTTTACGTAGAGACCATAAAAATTACTTTATGTATGAAATGAAAATACAAATACAGTATTCCCTGTTGTCGTTTAGCGCGGAGTTTTGTTATAAAAATTGCAATGTTTTCGCCTACGTGACTTGAATTCTACATGCGGTAATTTTGGTGGTGTTGCTAGGGATGGGAAAAAGTTGTTTAGTAACGTTTTTTATTTTAATGATTAAGCATTTGACTTTCATGAATTTGTCATAGACTGCAAGAACTTTATCCCATGTATAAAAAAGTGCTCTAAAAATATTTTCAAATAAAATTGTAGTTTTTTTTGCCCTCTACTATGTTTTCGAAAATTTTAATAATAAAAAGCACGAATCTTTGATGTATCACCATTACATGGTTACCAGGTAGTTTGATGATTGCAGTCTGGACACAGAACGCCTATGTGGCATTCTGTTGATTTATCAAAATATAGTGCGTTTTTTTTTCGATTATGTGATAGTTTTTTATAAGGTATTCAAAATGAAAAAGAAGAAAGAGGTCTTGATAACGTTCTTAACGTATTCACAACGAATAGGAACGAAGCTATTTTGAAAATCCAATCCAAAGTATCAATGCAAATACATAGGAACCTCATCCCTAGCATGTGTACGCTTTTGTGTCTTCTTAGTTAGGTTCGCCCTTTGACAAATATTGGAAGGTATGGACAGGGGACGTGACGCAATTTTCGATATTTTCCTGGAGCTCTGGATGAGATATAAGGCTCAAAGTTGTTTGAGATTGGGTCAATTAATTTGAATGAAGTTACTTCGGTTTTTTTTAATCTGCTAGACTTGCGAGAGGCAATTGATTTATAAATACGCAAGTTATAATATTATGTTCGGAATGTGATAGGTAAGTAATTTATTTATTATGTACTCACTGAACAACAATGATTTAAAACTGCCTCATAGGAAAAACATAGTATAAGCACCTTTTATACGTTCCCACTGCAGGGACACAGAAACGTCTCTCATGACGAGATAAATTAAGCCTTAATTCACTACGCTAGCTTAGTGGGGGTTGGTAAATATCTCATGTCCTATGAGTTCTCAGAACATACTGGTTTCCTTACGAAGTTTGCCTTTACCGTTAAGCACGTAATCAAACTGCCTTCTACAAATTTCAAAAATCTAAAATGGGAAATTATTATGATACTTCAAAACTGCCATTAAACAGTCCAAAAGCTTCGTCACACCATTAACCAGAGTTACTGGACATCATCAAAATTAGTTCAACTTCTCGTCCCGAGGTAATCGGCATCTCCGCACAGACTATAACGATACTAAACTTTCAGATAATTACAAGTTCCACAGATTATAACAACTTCCACAGATTATATCAACTTCCACAGATTATAACTCTGAACTTGTGATTGGGTTCCTGATCAATGAACCAACAGGGTGGTAATCGGACGAGACTTTGTCACTTCTTTGCGAAGTTTTTTCGGTGAGGAAATTACGGCTTTAAGGCTTATCAGAAGATTCATAATCATCATCAAAGCTGGTTTCATTATGATGATTTCACAATATTATGTTTGTTTATACTTCATTTCTCTGCTGGTTACGACACTGCAGAGGCGCTGTAGACGACTGGAGATGACCTCTGTGGCGAAGCGGGCGAAGGTCCGGCTGCAACGCAAGAGGTTTTGAAAATGATTCCCGCCTGAGAACCAAAAAAAAATTACAACATCATTATCATCGTCACTATTTACATCATAGTCATGACATAAAAAGAGATTGTCTATACCACTCATACCCAGCTTTCCTTCACGCCAATAATAGCTACTATTTATAGCTAAGATAATTTTCTTGGCAGTTAGGATTTCGTTTGATTGATTGCGTTCTTCTCTTGATATGACACTTGCCTGTTTTGAATTATTGACACTTAGGAAGGGGATGTTACTGTTTCCAACTTGTTTGATTTATCGAGTAACAAATTATGCGTAGGTGAAAGTATCTAACATTATATTTATAGTAAGTGTAGGTGCAGTTAGCACAAGCAATCCTATTTACGTTCCCAAGGCTGAGACACAGGAACTACTCTCGTGACCAGAGACATCCTCAATTCACAACACTGACCAAGTGCGGGTTGGTGAATGTCACATGTTCAAACTCTTTATAGTTCTCATAACATGCCGAATTCCTCATAATTTAATGTATTTTTACCGTTCAAAAATGAGTTTAATGCGCATATTATTTTTTTCAAATGAAATCAAGATTTGCGGCGGCGGGGTTAGAGTTCACGACCAAATTTGATAAAATTTCATCAATCGCATAAAACCATTACGTCCTGACATAGTTCCTTCGGAATTCAAACTTAATACAGCATTAATTTAACCCTCAAACGACACATTTAACCGCTCAACAGCCCCGGGTTATTAATTCGCAAACAAGACGTTATTAATTAAGATCGCATGCCCGAGACGTTTGACGCACTGATGAATTACTGCCAAGTGTCCCAGTCAGGCTCCATTTATCTTTACTACTGGAAACTATCAGGAATTATTAACAAATAGAGAAGCCGTGTTGGCTTAGGGAGCACACTCTTTCATTCAGAAGGACGCGGGCTCAAACACGGCTGCGCATCACTATATTTTCTTTCTTGCAAAATGTATGTTTGCAACGTACAATCTGAAGCAGTGAAGGCAAACATTGTGATAAAATTGGCATGTTCAGAGAACTTTGAAGGATGAAGCCTTTCGATCGGTATGATAAAGCTACACAGGATAATTATTTTTCTCGTGTAACCAAACATCAATGTAAAATCAAATTTTAATAAATACATGGTTCAACCATGTAATTATTTAAATATCTATGCATGCAGTTTAAATTGTTTTTTCAATTCAAATAATGTCTTATTTCAATAAAATGTTCAATCTACAATATTTAGGGTACTTTCACTCCATGTGGCATGGCCGTAGGACGCCCTGTAAATTGCAGCATTATATTAAATGTACTACAAACTTTACAACTATCCAGCATTATTTACTTCCAATTTATTTATTCTGCAAAAATCATTGCACATTTAATCTACCCTTTAAATGTTTCTTTTTCATCGTTCCCGAATAAGTAAACATTTATGCAATCATAAAACACAACACAACACCTAAAAACAACAATATTTCACAGCGCAAACTTAATAAAACCCATCATGAATATTAACCTGCGAATCTTTGCATATTCACCACAGTAATTTTTCCCCACCAGAAAGACAATTAAAAATAATTACCCCAATTTTGGGGAGTGTTCAGATGGAAATGCCTCCATAAAGTGATTTTGTTCGCAATAATTTTAAATGAACGAACAATTATTGCCCATCGGTCATTGCGCCGTAATCGCGAAATTGATATTATTAAGTTTTCATCAGAGAATTAAAGCCTTATTAAAATCACATTAAAATTGGTTTCAAAATGTCATATAAATTTATGAGAAAAGCCATTTTTGTTACAAATTTCTGTTTATTTCTGAATTTATAGTAAGATAAATCCAAAACTATTTACAAATATAAGAAACAAAAAAAAAGCAGTTAAAACTTCTAAATAATACCGCCTGCTAAACTAATCTAAAATATTTTGACCGGATTATTCGTTGAACAACCCGAAAGTTTATATTAGAAAACGTCACAATTTGTCTGTATGTAATCAATAACAGTGGCTCAATGCGGACTCAGAGAGTTAAGGAATCTGTCGTAAGGATTATTTATGACTTATGAGAAACTTATTAACCTGACGCAAAAACGACGGACATAGTACTATGTGCGCTATAAAAACACGTGCTCTAACGGTGAAGGTAAAAATCCTAAGGAAACCGGCATGATCTGAGAACTTTGAAAAGTTGAAGGACAGGTGTCATTCACCAACCCGCACTTGACCAGCGTGGTGAATTAATCTCTAATCTAAATCTAATCTCTCTCGTCAAGAGAGAAGTCCCTATGTCCAAGCAGTGGGAACGTAAATAGTGATTATGATAGAAACAATCACAATTAGTTAAATTAAATTGCCGCGATGATTTGAAATTGTATTTTCATTTATATTTTTATCGGATAAAGCCACAACAATGATAAAGTTAAGATAGTTTAAGTTGAATATTGTTTTTTAAACCTAAACTGAAAATAAAATATTTTTATTTATTTATTTCAAATTGGCTACCAAAGTAATATGTTTTGAGCACTTTATAACTTTGTTCCCAAAATAGGCCCTACAAACGGTAGGCTTGATGGAATAATTGATAGAATTTGAACGCGCCCGCCGCCCGGAACCACAGAGCTGAAAGCCTAAATGAATTTCGTCACAGTGTTGACCTCTTCTTTTTATTCCACCATTTTATATCTATACCTACTAGCTGATGCGCCGACAGCTACGCTTGGGTTTTTTACGTAATCTACATACATTTATAATATATAAAATCAATGCCACTTCTCTTAGTTATTTTATATTCAATAATTGATTAGCTCTGCGCAAATTTATTGCAATTACCAACTCATGTGGTAAGCGTGGTGGTAATCCCAAATTATATCAAGTCCCCAAATAGATATTAGAATAATTATAAGTAAACTTTTAATGGATTGGATATTTTTATCACATGTTCGGGGGGATTATGGGAATGGACTTTTTTGTCTTATTCCCACAATTCCCTTAGAGGGATTTTCAGGGGGGGTTATGGAAGAAACCCAATTATGATAAGTAATGGTTTGTTATGATGAATAAATACCACTGAGCTTATTCTATGCCATGTGTCTATTATTGTAGTTAATTTAAAGTATTTTAATTAACTCACATACATTAAGTTATTTCAAATTCTTTAATAAACTATGTGATTAACACTCCTTACACGGTGCTAACTAAGGTAATTTCAAAAAATGAAAAGTTTTAATGATGTGAGATAAGTATGAAATATATTTCTTGCTAAAAACTTGCAGATAACACAAATTTCTGTCCGGAATCGAACCCGCGCAACTCCTACCTACCTATTCGCCCAAAAATCAATAATTTACGTCAAAAACAATTAGTTAAAAATACGGTATGATCTATGCTCGAGTCCCGGTATGCTCGGATTTTTAAACACCTAACAAAACTATACAATTATATTATCAATAATTCATTTAATAATGGATGATGATGGAATATAGATATTATTATAATAATGAGTATAAATTTTATGACATTCTCTAAACGAAGGGAATGTGGTAGGAATGCTGGCCCCAGTTAAGCGCACTTTTAACGAGCAATATTTTGCTTTGGACTCATTACGCATCATTAGAAACTATAATTATTTTAATAAAATTTTATTTTAGTTTTTACTAGTTTTTTAGTACACGGGTTGGCTGCTGTTATTTAGAGAAAATGCATTGCAAGATTTACTATTAGATTGCAAGGCTTTCATTCTCAAGGTCGTGAGTTAAATATCCATGTAAACCTCTGTTTATTTTTTATCTTTTTGTTTAATGTATGTCTGTTTCAAGAACACTTGCTTGGTATAGCTATGGTATCAACCACCCCCATTTGACCACTGTGTTTAATGAGGACTTTATATCTCTCGTCAAAAGTGAAGTTTCTGTGTCCCAGCATTGGGAAATACAATCGTCTCGTCTTAGCAAACTCAGTAGGGTTTTATAAATAATTTTTTTGTTTCTCCAAAATCCGGTATTTCGTAACACTTCCTTGGAATAAATCCCCTAAAATTGTGATTTCACAATGCCTGTTTAAAGCCTAGCGCATCCTCACGTTGTGACCGATGGAACTCGGGACAAGGCTGCTAGTGAATTATCTAATACGCGACTTTAGTCGCCATTTATTTTATTTATTATTATTTAATATCGAGGTTTTTTTATAAGTAATATAATGAAACTATGCTGTATATAAGATTTTTGTAAGCAACTGCTATGCAATAAATATTCCTGACTCTGAAAATATAAATGTATTTATTCTCAAAATATTTAAGGTTAAGAAACGTACGAGTTCGCATTAATAAACAAAATATAACAGTTATAATACGTTTATTTAATTGAAATCATCAATTATTAACATTATTATCATCAAATATTAATTATTAACGCTTTTCCGATGTTTCCGAATACAACGCGTCTTAGCTAAGTTGAATAACTTCAAAGAAACAATTATTGCGACTAAAAATCGCGTCTTAAGATCTAAGTAGTGTGATGCATGAGTTGTCTGCAGCGCAAATCCACCGGGAACTTATGGCGGGGGCGGCTGGCGTCTCGCCAGGCTACAGCAGCGATAGCACTGCTACTAACACACTCACTAACGAACACTGCATATTGTTCTTTTTATTAGAGGTGCCGGTAAGACTGTAAATACTTATATAGCTAACTTAGGTAGGTACCTATATACATAGGTGTAATTGCTTTTTATCATAATTGAGTACAAAGTGGTTGACATTAAAGTAGGTTAACATTTTTAAAGCGCATCTTCTTTCGAGTGCCATGTTGGATTAGTGGGAGCACACTCGTCTTTTATTCCGAAGGTCGTGGGTTCAAAACCGCCGCGTACCTGTATTTTTCTTTACGAATTTGATTTATAACATTATGATTATTTTAATACCAAGTGCTTTAACGGTGAAGGCAAACATTGTGAGGAATATGGCAAGTTCACCAACCCGGACTTGGTCAGCGAGATGTCATTGTGTCCCAACAGTGGGAACGTAAATAGGGGTGATGATGATGATCTTCTTTCGATCTAGAGCTACCTCAAGAATATTAAATGGACATCAATTTTGTATTTCCTCTGACAAAAAACTTGAGACAATACATGAAAGTTATTAATTTATATTAAACTGTCACCAATTCCAACCATCGTATATCAAACAGACAGTCCGTAAGGTCCAATTTCGCAAATTGCCTTCTCGTTTAATTTGATCGTCACTACAGCTCAAAGCAAGTACCTTACGTGCTTTTAACAGAGCTGTCAGAGGAAATTAAACTTTAAAGGGAAAAGAAATTCGTCTTTCTGGAACAGGAAAATGATATGAATAAATGTGAGGAGTAAGTCTTTTAGATTTATAATGAACACTTTGAAATAAGTTTCATTCAAAATAGTGTTGAAAGTATCTAAAAGACCTAGGGTTTGTCGATTGTATATGTCTGAGTAGTATTTAAAATTACTAAGATATATATTCGGACTTTCTGTGCTACGTATACATACGCGTCAAAAACTTTGTAAACCTAACTACTATAATAACAAGGCATTTGTTGAAGCACCATGTCTCGAATATCATCACAACTTTGGAAATGAGGTGTTTTGGTATGAGAAATTACGTTCCAGCATAGATAGGTAGGTAAGCTGGGTTCGAAGATTGAAATAAAAATCGTGAAGTCTATAGTCATGCAAGGAAGTTATCATTACAATAACCAACATTACGTCCCACCGGGCATACGACTCCCCAGTAGAACCCATTGAAGTCTAAATGATTTAGTATAATCACTACGACGTCGCTGCCCATCATCTGGTATACAATTCCTTTTTCCCCATCTGCGAGTAATGATAAGGTGGTACTATACATAAGCCGGCACTACAAGGCAAGGAAGACAATCTTCCTTAAAAGCCCAATCTAACCCGAAACCCTTAACATGGTAATAAGTAAACTAATTGCAATCAAGCGGTGCGATACTGTTGAAATTTAATTTGCGCCTTTAAGATGTTGAATGCTGTCTGAAATTGAGTTACTTGGTTACGATGTACTATGCCGCTTTTGGAAGCACAGGCTTTTGTATATTGTTATTAAATTTAAAATAATGTATTTTGGGGAATATGGGCATCTTACATTATATTTCTTGGGTAAACGTAGTAGGTCCTCCAGCCAGGGGGGATGACGATCAAATTTGCTGGTAGATGCTGGATGCTGCAATGCCTATACCCGTATAAGAAAATGCCTATAGTACTTATAAGGGACGGTCTTTAACCAATAGCGGGCTTATATGGACTGATGATGTTGATACTTCAATGTGCATGGGACAGATTTTATTATTATTTTAGACTTAAAATTCGCCATATATAATTTTGTAACAATATACTTATGCGAAGTAATGTGACACTGTGACAACTTTCAGAGATCGCCAACCCGCTTACAAAGTCTAGATTATTTACCAAGACTAGTAATACTCAATTATATTACCCATATTCGAGCTTACCACGGGGCTAGATGTCGCTGTGTAAAATTGTCCCGTAATATTTATTTACTTATTATTCAATTAGTTCGCAGATTGTGCTGTTATGATGATGATGAACAGTCCGTGTTAAAATACTCCAGTTTTGGTTATTTCCTGCGGTCACAGCCGCAAGAAACTCCAGCAGAGATAAATTCTGAGCTCTCTGGCAGTTCGCCAGAGCAGGTTCGATATCCGGCTAATGACTTACTTAAGCGATGAAAGTACTGCCCGTTAGAAAAACCGCGGATCTAGGCGTAATTGGCTTAGCAATTGATTGCAATTATGTTTATTTGGATTATAACCCCTGATCTTTTTAACTCTGCTTTTGCTACGAGATTTCCTTGTAATCTTGGACCATTATTAGGTTGGCTAAGGAACCTATTCCGTAGCCATTGGCCAAAATACGAAACCCTTTTAGATTCGCGATGTCTGTCAGTCTGTCCGAATATCATAGCCATATTTACATCAATATCAAAATTTTGAGTAAAATAATTGCAGATTTCAATTATTCTTAGTTTCTGTGTGATATTGTATCGTCTAGACGTAATTTAATTCGTCTTCTATATCTTCCTGCATTCAATACAATTTGCTGGCGAATCTCCAAGTATGGGATACTCTTCAACTGATGTATTTGTATATGGTTCTAAGATTTAATAAGATGTGCTGGAATAATATATATAAATTATTTTGATAAGATTTGACTCATAGATTATTTATTACCAAAGGAAAACGAATGTGTAATTACGTCCAAAGTTCTTCTTGCGTTATCTAAGCTATGAGGAACGGAACCTTAAAAACACAACAAATATTTCCTTCAATATTTAATGTTTATTTTTATTTCAATTACTTCAATACAAATACTCTATTGGAAGAAATTCCAGGAAAGCCAGTCTCAACGTTACGAGGTATATATTTGTTTTGATCGGCCGTTCAAAGAATCAATACGATATCAATGGGAGAAAGATATTGTGTGTTTTCTTTTGTAAAACGGTTGGCAATGTTTACTGAGTATTTCAGAGACTGCCGTGTTTAGGTTATTGTTAAAGATCCCAGGTTAGAGAGAAGGTGAAATGTTACAAAAAAACAATATAGAACTGTCAGACGCCGAGTGAAAAATCTATAAAAACTGAACCAAGTCCGTTATTATAATTATCGCCTCTATTAACGTTCCCACTGCTGGGGCATAAGGACTTGGCGCTGGCCAAGTTCGGGCTGGTAAATGACACTATGTCCTTTAAACTTTTCAAAGTGATCAGAACATGCCGGTTTCCTCACAATGTTGGCCTTAACCATTAGAGCACGGATTTTCTAAGACAAACTTGTCTCAAGAATAAGTATGCAGAGGTGTGCGGCTGGGATTGAGCCCATGACCTTCGGAATTAAAGTCGTGTGTGCTCCCATTTAGCCAACAGGCTTCAGAAACCCTTAATATCCTGTATCTTCTTTACAGGGTAGACTTGAGGAATGGCCCGCCAGTCCACTGGGCAGTAGCCGGCGAATTTGGCGCCAGATCCCACTTTGTCCTTAACGAGTCTGACCCATCATCAGCTCACCTGGCCGTGGAGAAGGTGGCTCGCCAGGATGAGGGCGTCTATCGCTGCAGGGTCGACTATGTGGATTCCCCCACCAGGAATTATAGGGTGAACTTGACTGTTATAGGTAAGATATTGAGTTTTTATCAAAAACAAGATGTCCAATTTTGTTCACCATATTTAATGTTTCAACCAGCTTTAGTCCTAGTCTTAGTTTAGGGCTAGTCTTATTATTGAACTTTTTATAGTCCTAGTCCTATTTAAGGTTATTTTAGGGAGACCTAGTACTAGAACGTAACGTTGATGATTTTGTATGTATTTACTCCTGAACAAAAAAACATACGATTCACGAATGCTCATAACATACGCTCCAAAATGATCCCAGTTTCCTTGGCCAAAAATATCTTGCTCTCAGACAAAAACAATTCCGATATCAGCAGCAATTATTCAGCGATCTGTTTGTCTGTTTGGGTCACGGCGTCCATCGCATCAGCCCGCATCCTACTCAGATTGATTGAGAGCACTCCGAATGTTACCAAAATTAGTTTCGCACGGGGAAACTCAATTAGATTATTATAAAGGTTATGAGGTTTCGTTTTGTAATATCAAATCCGAAAAATAAGTACAGGATTGTGAACCAGCCTTTTTTTTATTCGGTTTTCATATGAAACTTTACTTTTTGGTTTTGTTTTTAATAATTATGTTTTTTTTTACAGTACCACCACAAGCTCCTAGGATCTACGATCACGAGGGGAGAGAGATCCTAGGCACCATCGCCGGGCCATTTAGAGAAGGACAGAATGTGCTGCTGTCCTGCCAAGCAGAAGGAGGTAAACAATAATGCAATATTTCAAGACCAATATCAGATAAGTCGGCCCTACGTTTCTCGAGTTTTTGCGAGACTAACAAAGATAAATTCATTTAAGTATATTAATTACAAAATACCCAGAGCCTACAAATAGTGCAAACATTTTGCCCTGAGGCGGGAATCGACCTCGCAACTTGCGCCTGTCGTAGGAATTCACAGCACCACGGAAGTCAGACTATGTATATAGTAAAATTCAAACTGCTTGTAATACAAGTAATGTTAGCACAAGCCGTAACGTATAATATACGTTAGGGCTATTTCAGTATGTGATAAATTCCAGGTAAACCCCCTCCAGACGTATCCTGGTACCAAGGAGAGGAGCGTCTGGCCACCACGAAGGAAGGTTCAGTATGTCAGCTCCACCTGCCTTCTCTAACGCGTGAGATGGCGGGCATGAGGCTCCAGTGTCGCGTGGAACCGCCGCTGCTGAAGGCGTCTTACAGGGATGTTAGCGTTAAGTTGTTCTGTAAGTATTATTATAAAGAGCTGTTAGTTAAGTAAGATTTAAGTTTGAACGAGGATTTAGGATCATGAGGGGAGAGATATCCTGAGCAGTGTCACGGGACCTTTCAGATAAGAGCAGAGCGTTCTAGTTTAATTATAAAAGGAGTGATTAAACAAAATTTAAAAAAAGTGATTTAACTATCAGGATAACTAATTATTGATCGTTCTCAAAAAATTTTACATGAAAAGTTTTTATGCAAAAAGTCAATAGTAAAAACATTTAATTTTTCGAGTTTATTTTCTATCAATATTCAAATTTGTGAGTTCAATTTGAACTGCAATCCAAAGAAAAATAATCTAACATTTTTGTATCTTGATACCTTGATATCCGCAGTAAAACCCCAGTTCGTCCGAGTGACGGGCAGCGGCGCCAGCCACGCCGGCCAGGACCGCTCCTTCGTCTGCACCACGCGAGGGTCGAAACCAGCGCCCAACATCGACTGGTTCCTGAACTCTCAGCTCATCGACTCGTCCAACACACAGGTACTAATCTTCCTTTAGCTGATGGTCAATGAAGTACTCACCTACATCTAGGCCCGTGGTATTCAAAACGGTAAGAAAGGAATAGAACCTGCAACCTCTTGCGTCGAAGTCACAGGCTTGTCTTCGCCCGCTGTGCCACAGAACTCTAAATGGCAATGGCCATGTCAATAGAGCATTGAACAGGTAAAGCCTTCATGATAATTACTTAGCCTTCATAAGGTTTTATACGTCACCACAGTTTTTATTTCTGAGTTGTTTGCGTGTTTGCAACATAACTCCAAGAAAAACCCATAAAGACTCAATTCACAACCACATCTTTATATCACTCCAAAACCTCTCAAAAATTCAATTACCGTGACAGTTTGATAGATTCATGTAATATGAGACAGGGACGAAAGCAGGAACTAAGGCTGACTCATGCTAGCAGAATTAAATATTTGAACAATATTATTCACCCTCAGTACCTACATCGCTTTGTAAGCAAAAAATCCCCCCCAATATTTGTCGGGAAATATAATAATGTTTACTGATATGGATATTATGTAAATAATGCGGTATTTTCCTCTGTTTTCTAGTACGTTTGTATCTTGTTTCCAAGGACTTTCGGTTGATTGAGCAGTAGGAAGTTTTCTTATAAAAATAATGTCGTAAGTACATTTTCAGAGCTTTTCTTGAAATATTTGATATGGTAGATATATCAGACAAGAAACGGAGAAGTAATATTTTTATCTATAGATGCCTTTTTCGTTGTAATTATCAAATTAATACTCAAAAAGGGCTGAGCACATTCAGGTGCTTTAGTTTTAAAAATCGTAGTTGGTTGAAAAAGTAAGAAAACACATGGATGGCTTTAGATTACATAGACTGAGATTACATAATAGATCTAAAACATTGTTTGTGATAGCCATATTTCGCAAATCCAACTGTCTTCTTTCTTTCGAAAATAAAAAGATATAATTTCATTTCAAAGTTGAGAGGAGGAAAACTAATAATACATACAGATAAAGTTTCATTTCAGCTTATTATTGTTTTGTGTCATTGAACCTACAATGTAAACAGTTTGTTTCCAAGAAAATAATTCTACAAATTCAGTTCTAATTACAATGGTGTCAATTAGACTAACAGATTTAGATGTTTGGTAAACAATGAATTAATTGAGTATTTTGGCGGTGTTCCTCAATTTTGTAATCCTTAAATAATTACCATCTTGTGCAAAATACTCTTGTAAACCTTGAAGTATTATCATATTGTAATTATTAAAAAAATATTTAAATAATAATGTTTCTGTATTTTAAATTCATGCAACATTCTAATCGTACATTTATTTTTATGCCTTTCCGCATCAAACGCAAATAATCATTATATCTCATTATTTTTCATCTTTCCACAATAGTGAAAGTCCAACGCCATAATAATGATGACTAAAACCATAAAGTAAGGCTTCTTCACCAACAGGTGGAAGTAGACGGAGAGGTAACAAGGAGCGTGCTGACGTGGCATGTCCGCAGAGAAGACAGCGGACGACAGCTGGTCTGCAGAGTATCTAACCCCTGGTTCGCTGCCTACACCCTGGAGGACTCTGTCATGCTGGATGTTCTGTGTAAGTGTTTATAATTGAAAGAACAGAAAATTATAAGAGAAATGACCTTTAAGTCTTTTAAATATAGACAACTGAACTCAGTGACAGCATCTTTCTTCCATTGTCTAAAATCGTATCCTTTTTATTTGCATAATGTTTTGCACCGATTCATGAGGCCTAATTTGGACAATGAAAGATACACCATTTCTGCTGAAATCTTAAGCAATTATTCTATTCTCAACCCATATAAAGCAGACAAAGCCATGAGCAACAGCTCTGAAACAATAAATAGATACTGTAAGCATGAACAGCTGCGTATAACATTGAAACTCCACATTGACAAAAGTACCCCAAACTTCAACCTACTCCGTTTCAATAGTTAATTGAAACGGTGTCCCCTCGAACAAGAGTTGCCAAATACTTCCAAAAACAAATGTTTCCACCAAAATACTCAAGTTAACCCCCTAAGTTTGGCGTATAGTTGTCACAATAAACATGCAAGGGTTGCCATCCTGTTTGTAAAATTATTTTACACCCTACGCCGACGGTATAAGTTCGTAACAACTTCAAAAAGTTTAATCAGTAAAGTGTTATGACAAGAGTTGAGATGGGAGCGTATATCTGGCAACACTGGCTTTATTGTGGAACCATTGGTGTTGCCAGATGTTTTCGGGGTTATGTAGATCGTAATAAGTTTTCTTAGGTATTTGATTTTGTTATGAAGGGTTTTAATTATCCATAAAAAGTAGCTTTCAGCTGTATACTCTTGGACTTGGATTAATTCTACATTTTAGTTTAAGTTAGCACATTTTATCATCAAAAATTAAGAATAAAAAAAAATCAATATTGTTACCTTTTACAATAATAATTAGACTACCATAAATAGTAATTATAATTATTCGATCCAAATAATCAAGCTGACTTGGGCACAATGAAATCACTGAATCGGAAATACCTACTAACACCTAATAATATATAGGCGAAAATTTGTGATGTATGGTTGTTTGTTACAAGCAAACTATAAAACAAATGCTGGTAAAAATTATACAAAGATACAACAAATGTTGTGTTGTGTTGTAATTGACATTCTTTTTACGCCTTTAATCTTTCAGTACGGAGAGGTACTAACACTTCAGTTAATAACACAGGCAACTATTTTTACAGTGCAAATCCACAGACGATAGATAATTTTCGATATTCACACCTTTTATTTTACTTTTACAGAGCTAATCAAAAAATAATAATACCTACATGTAAAATTAGGTACTTTTTCTAAACGTAACCGAATAATATTTCAACAAATTCACACCAACTCGACAACACAGGATAATATTTTAGCTTGACGAGATAAACCGCTCTTACAGCTTTGCTAATTACATCTGTGTTTCCCCTTTTGTTGGTGAATGTTTTATGCTGAGTTGGATTATACTTTATTAGTTTTACCTACAATTTATTATTAATTATAATAAGATACATTATTTGAAAGAAATAATATTAGGAAATTAGTTATATTTTTAATATTAACTTTCAGCAAAATATTTTAAGACAATTTATACGGGCTAGCGAAATGGTTACTATCACTATGCAAACAAAATTCCCTGCTAAAATTTAATTTAAGTTGCCAACGATATTCGGCTTCTAATTTCAAATGTTGATCTCAAAAGCGGTTTCGGTTACGAAACGAACTTATTTGAACTTAAATTTCGAACCGTTTCTCAGAACATTCTAGAGATGTAAAGCAAGCGACCGAATTAGGGAGTTTCGGTCAGAGAGACTTTTTAACTCGACTAATGAATTAAATGGTTTCTGAAACTAAATCGTGATCGAAATGTAACGAAGGAATTGAACTACAAGTAGAACCTAGTTGAAATTGTATGTTACTATGCTCACATTCATGCCTATGAATAAAATTATCCCTTACCATGGGTGTAAGATTTAAAGTCAAGAAGACGGGCAAAATGTTGATCAGTGTCCTTACAATGTTTGGTCCTGAAGAAGTCCCACGTTTTGGGACGAAACGGTTTTCCAATATTCAACGTAAAAAAGGTTTGTTAATTGCACGTTTATCTCAATATGGTATATACCAGGTAGGCTAAGTTTTATAAGTTTAGTCTTACGACATAAAACTCACTAAAATACTAGACTATTGACAACTCAAACAACCAAACTAAATGACTTACAAACTACAGTAAACTCAAAAGTGACCCGCAAACTACATAATCCAGTCATCCGTAATCTTATCAATAAGCCACACTAGGTAATAAAGGGTAATTCCAAAACACGGTAAATTAGTTTACGTGCCTTCCGTGGCCGTGTTAGCTGATAACGAGGTAATGAGATAAAGACGGGCTGGACTTGCGCTAGTGATGGGGTAAAGTTAGACTTTAAACTATAATAGAGAAAAAATACCGGATAGCAATTATTATTTGTATCCCATCATTTCAATTTCAGTGTTTTACTAACGGATATAAAGGGTGTCCCAAAAAGGACGCAAGATTTGAAATTGATGAAAAACACATTTTTTTTTTCGTTATAATATATTTGTATGACCCCCGCAATTGAAAATGAATTCTGTAAATGGCGGCGGTATGTATGGTACGATTTGCAAAACAAGGATAAAAGTATAGACAGCGATAGAGAGTGAGCGAGAACGCATGCGAGCGGACGCCATTTACAGAACTCATTTCTAATTGCGGGGGTAATACATAAAATCTTGAAGTACATAAATTAGGGTTATTTGTGGAATAACACGTAAGGCAAATGTCCTTCTAGACTTTGCAGGCACATACGGAAACTTTTGTTAAAATTTTCTATGACCATTTTGCATAGATGCGGCTGAATTTCTCCAAAAACACTTATTTAAACCTTATTAATTTTTCACGATGAAAAATTCCAAGGTGTGGTGGTTCGAGCTTTGAAGCCACCTTTGGAATCAAATTTGGGTGTTCTCTGTCTTAGCCTACACAGCTTCCTGAGACTTAACTAACCGGTAAAGTTCCAAAAAACCGGAAAGCCCATCACTATGGACGTAATAGTGGCCTCGTCACGTAATGGTGTCACAATCTCGTTTCTGCAACTGAAGGGACAGACGACAGAGACAATTCAATTGAACGAATAGAAATTCTGTGTTTTGCTTCGTTTGAATCGGTATGAGGTCAATAGCTCTTTATTGGTTTATCTGGCTTAGAGGAGTCAAACAATCAAAGAATAGTTATTTTAAGAATAAATGTAATGATAAAACTTTGTCATAATATATTTTTTTCTCTATGTTAATTGTCTTATACGTAAGTATTAGTAGAAAGCTACTATTTATAAAAGTAGCTGTAATATAACACAAGCTTCGAGTTTACCACGGGGCTAGATGTCGTTGTGTAAAAATTGTCCAACAAAATTTTCTGCAGTCCAACTTTAAACAAAAGTTTAAAGCTATTCTGATAAAACTAAAATCCACTGCTTTTTTTAATACATAGGTATGTTTTACGTAGAATTAGTTCACTATGCTGAAAAAGGGTATTTGTTGCAGATGCTCCAGTTGCTCAAATATCACTAATTGAGCCGAAAGACCCACGTCTACTGCGAGAAGACGAAAACGCCGAAATTCTGTGTTCTGCGGACGCTTCACCGCCCGCTATGAACTTTACCTTCTACAAAGGCGCTGAAGTAAGTTAAATAAAGTAGACCTGTTGGTCTACTTGGATATAATGTTGCATATAATCATATTATTATTTACCCCTATTCTGACTGTAATTCCGACTGATATAGTGATCATGACGGTTTCCTCGCGATGTTTGCGTTCACCGTAAAAGCACTTATTAAGAGCGCATAAATTTTTCAATTTAAACAATCTAGAGGAGCACATGGGTGTTGAACCACTACCTTCGGAATAAAAGACGAAAGTGCTCCCACTTAGTCAACACCGCTTAAGGCCTTCGTTCCTGAAAATAACTTACATTAAAATAAGCTGACATTTTTAATTATTTATCATTCTTTTGCATGTAATACTACAATAACTTCTCACAGAAACTAACGCAGTGCCAGTTGAACGGAAAACGCAATTAGTTTACTTTATTCAACTGTAATTAAACAATCATACGCGCCTATTAACTGTTTGTTGTAGAATTATTTAAACACTTCATGCAAAGTAAATTAACAGTGGCTCTGAATGAAAATACGCTTAGAATATTATAGTAGATTATATTATATTCTCAATTTTATTTTACGAAAAAATAGCTTGTGTTTTATGAGGCACCAAATTCACGTAAGGCATCGCCAGTAAGTTTACAAAACGAAGCCTATCTGCAATCTCTTACTTACACCTATTACACCATACACAATTTTTAAAGCAAAACACTTTGTATTTTTTTTATTACGAGTACTTTGAATAACTTAGGTTTTAATAAAAGACCACTTTTAGAAATATCAATTAGTAAAATCATGACGCAAATAACTATCTAATGTTTCAAATTGGAAACATAAAATAATTTTAAAACTTTATTTTTTGGTCCAAAACCTCTGTATTAAATTAAACAAAGTTGTACTCTATTATTAATACAATAAAGTAGAGGTATAATTTAATTCTCATTAGAATTGTTTCACACGCTAAATAGTACTTAGGTTACGCTGAGAAATTGCCTTATATTATTTTGTTTACTTTGAAGATAAGTGTAATAATTTCATCAGAGGATTAGCTAATGAAATTTTGAGATGGTTTCATTTTCTTGAAATTAATAGTCTTATGAGTATTATAATTTAAATTAATAAGTTAAATTTAGAGTAAGTAGCTACGTTCGTAGTTGTTATGTATATTAAACAAATATATATGTAAATAAAACTAGGCTTTCATAGATACGATAAAAAAACATTTTACATAATTAATATTAATAGTGGCTAAAAATACTAGCTAGAATTATTAACTTATAATAACACAACATAACAATAGAAAAATCACACAGTAAAATAAAATTTGGTTGTATATGTGTAATCTAATTGTATAATGATTAATATTTTATTGTTTATGTGTATTCCAATTAATAAACTCTAATCTACTTTTAAGGTCCAGTAGCGAACAGTCTACTGATAATGACTTCTACGCTTGAGAACATAAAACTGAAAATAAACTTAAAATGGACAGCTTCAACGTTTCAACAAAATGCTTTTTGATTTAAACTAACAGATGAGGTTTTAAAAAGTTAACGGAGGGTTTTTGATCATTACGAAGTAAAGGGTATGAAGTTAGACTCAGACTTTTGTAAGCAGCTTTTAAATGAAGTTCAATATTCTAAAGGTTTTTACAGACGATCTATCACTTAGTGTCATTGGCTTATCATTATTAATCACTTAGGGGTAGGTCACACTGTTACCGTTTTAGCGAAGTCATTTACAAAGTATGGATTTGCTTTATGAGGAGATAGCCCAACTCACCGATATAGCCCATTGGAATAGCTCATTAAAGTCACAATGAATAGGCCATATAGCACTGAAAACATATGGCCGATAGGGCTGAAAATTTCTAGAATGGAAACCACGATTCGAGATACGCAGCGTTGGACGTCTACCAACAAGTTCTACGGACGATCTTGTGAAGGCTACATACATCCATACGTTCTTCAAAACTTTCACGTTTATGATATTATTTCAAAAAATTTTATACCAAATACAGCATAGATTTAAAATAAAATTGCCGGCAAAACTCAATTTTTTAAATAATAGAGCAACATTTTTTTTATCTTATGTCTAAGTTTGTTAGATACCTATGTATGTACTAAATACTCGAACTATTTATAACTTATAGAGATTTACGATGACGATTAACTCTAGCTTCCCTCCCAGGTCCACCTCCTCCGAGATGATCCAGTAGCTGGTGTGTCCGTGGTGAAGAACCGCCTCCTCCTCCGAGGGTTGAGGAGACACCACGCCGCCGTGTACCGGTGCCGCGCGAGGAACAGCGAAGGGAGTGCGCTCAGTGAACCTCTTACTTTAAATGTTCTGAGTAAGTGTAGCGTTAATCTGTCTATATAACCTTTTGTCAGACTCTTAAGAAACTGGTCTTCGGATGCTTCATGTACGAATTTAAACATTTTTTTTATTAAATGATAATTAGTTAATAATTAAATTATATAATCTGTAAATACTGTAATATCATGACTTTAGTCTTCACGACTCAGGCGCTGCCTAATTAGAACTTAGATTTATTTATTTATTTATTTATTTTCACACACACAACTTATCTATTATAACAGGTTACACCCAATTCAATAGAGAATTAAGAATTTAGATCCTTCACGCTAAAGCGAAAGAAGGTATTTGGATAGTGTGATTTTTTGGTTACTAAAAATTTTTATTTTTTATTTTTCATAGTAATTTTATAAACTTTTATAACATCATCACCACAGTCAAAGATTTAGATACTGTTTTGTGTTTTCTTAATGTGTTGTGCCTAAAAGTTATTTCATTTCATTAGTTAACTAATTATTGACTAAAATTTGTGTATGGACTTTGTTATAATAATGAAATAAATATTTTGTTTTAGCCCGTCCAGAGTGCTCTGCCGGCTCAGTGGTGCAGCAGCTGGCAGGCGCGCCCGGCGGCGAGGTGCGGGCGCGGTGCGCGGTGACGGCGCCCTCTACGCGCGACGCCGGCCCGCTGAGGTTCTACTGGACTTATAACGGCACTAGGGATGTTCTACCGGTAAATACTTATTTTATACGACATACGCGACAAAACTGCAATAGCAGAGCTAGGTGTAAAAATGGAACGCTTGAAATGGGATTGGGCAGGGCATATGGCTCGACTGTATGGCTGAGATTGTCACAAACTGAGTTCCGGAAGGGCAAGGTAGACCAAAAAAGCGCTGGCGCGATGATTTGGATACGTTTGAGCCAGAGTGGTCGCAGATCTAAAAAAATCTTTACAAATGGGGAAATCAAGGGTGGACCTTTCCTCAGCCGAGAGACAATTATATAGGTTATTTAAAAAAAAATACATAGGAATCAAAAATGAAGTTGGTAAAGTACTGTGAAAGTAGCTTTTCACAAACGTGTTAAAAGAGTTTGTCATATTCAATATTCTTAGACTAACACCACACGTCCACCAACCATGACCTTTTCTGAAAATAATACTAATTAATTAATTTAAAACAATTTTAAATTTACAGTTTAGTGCCAATCACATTTCGATTTAATAAAATTGAGCCTCAGCAGAATGGAAACACAATTAATCTCCGAACTTTCTTCGAAAGACATCTAAAAGCATGTTTTGGCATTTTTCTGAGAAACTTCGCCAATCTAATTTGCACCTCTAATTTACTCCAGACTTAATGAAAAAGTACTTAGTTCTTTCCAAAAGCCAGGCTTTCAAAACCTTTGGCGTTGTTACTTAGCCTTATTAATTATCTTTCTGAAGGCACCAATTAACTATTAAGTATCTACAAGGTCTAGTGGGCTTTCATTTACTAAAATTAAGTACTTATTTAGTTTGGAAAGATCACAATCCAATGAAGTTGAGCATTTTAATAATAATGGAATGATCATTCTGTTAATTTCAATTAGTGTATGTTGCTTTTCGAAATAATTTATCATTGGTATATTAATAATTGCTGATGTTTGAAATCAATAAACATATTACAACCAAAATTTCAAATTATTTTTACTTCACTACAATATTGGATGCCGTGTTTTCCGTCGTTTGCTGCCGGCATAGTACCACCCCATATATTCCCGCGGATGTCAATTCAGATTTTATATACCAAAAGACAGGCAACAGTTTCAATTTGTGTTTTTAGGGCCCAGTTTTTATTTGACCCACTGGTTTAGTTATAAATATACATAAATCGGTGTTATAAATAATAAAGATTAGTACGCATTTGTAAATAAATAATCTTAACTCATGAAATATTCATGCGTCCTCTTATCATATTAATGAAACTAAGAACACTCCCAGATACCGGCATCCAACGTGACGGTGATGGAATCCAGCAGCACCGTGGTGCACGGCCTGCCGCCTGATGATGGAGAGGACCTGGGCTGGCTCGCGTGCTGGGCCAGCAACGACGTGGGCAACCAGCGGGAGCCGTGCCTCTTCAGGATTGTGCCTGCTGGTAAACAACAGACTATTATTCAAAATATAAAGATTAAAGTTTTTATTACCAAAAAAGACATTACAACACTATATACCATACATACTTTTTCTAACATAATATTTACTAGTTTTATAAAGAATTACTGAGACCCAATCTAAGCTTAAAGCTTGTATCTTGTGTTTTGGAACAATTTGAAATATAAATATTGAGAATAATAAAAAAAAATATATAGGTACATAATTATATTAAAATAAATATTACTGGACAATTTTACACAGCGACATCTAGCCCCGTGGTAAGCTCGAAGCTTGTGTTACGGGTGCTAGATTTCTGATATACTTAATATAATATACATACATAGATAGATATTTTTATTATACATATATAACACCCAGACACCCGGAACAAGTATTTGCAGATCATACAAATTGTTGTTCCGAGGCGGGAATCGAACCCGCAACCTCTTGCTATTTTATTCAATATCTGCTCATTTACATCATCGTCTTAAACAACAATTTTTTAAGTCATCTTTGGCGAGGTAGTTAAGTCCGTCTGCGATGTAGGTTGCAGGTTCGATTCCCGCCTTTGTGCTGATGTTTGTATGATAGATCTGCAGATTATTATTTTGTTCGTTAAAATACATGTCAAAATTTATAAAATACATTTCTAATTGTCTGTCAGTGATTCTCATATTCTACGTTAGATATAGTCACATATCATTATTGGACACCCAACATAATCTCTACACAGTAACATAAAATGACGCCGCACTATATTAGTGATAATCCGTCCCTTTCTAGCCCTTCCTGAAGCGCCAAGTAACTGTGAGATAGATAATGAGGTGCTTAGCTGTGAGCCTGGCCACGACGGAGGATTGGCGCAGAAGTTCTTGCTCGAAGCGTTGGAGGTACGCCCTCAAGAGAGCCACGTGGATAATGAGATCTCCACGTTGAACGATCAGGTGAGCGGTGAACTGCACATGTATAATATTAACGTTTTTGCTCAGTAAAGTGAGAACATAAATATCTACTATATAAAATTTAGTCGGGTTTCCCTTCCTGACGCTATAACTCCAGAGCTCACGAACCGATTTCCACGGTTTTGCATTGGTTGGAAAGGTCTCAGTATCCTTGAGGTTTATAGCAACGAAAATTGCGGGAAAGTGTAAAACTCGGGTGAAGCTGCAGGGAAAGCTTGTTTGTTAAAAATGTGGCAATGCCGCCAGCCTTCTGGACTTGTTGCTATGTGGTGACAAAATATAACATTATCATCGTTGTAGTAAAAAAAAAATTCGGACTGAATCAATCTTCCATTCTTTATTAAATCTTTATTAATATGTCATTAACGTGTCATTCATTAACTTGGTTGTAAATAATTAATAAAACATTTTACAGGTTAAAAAAGCAATTCTGTGCATGATGCTTGGAAGTTTGACTAATCGGGTATTATTTAACAATTATAGTTTCTTCGTGCTGATGCTTAGTTTTAATCTTTGCCAGCTTTTGTAAATACTCTTCATTACCATTAATTAACACATAAAGCATAGTTTTTTAAATCATATTTATTTTTAGGGAGTTTCCGGTCGTGGTCTGTCAGAAGCGGTGTACCGAGTTAGAAACGATAAACCGCAATTCTCATTAGACGCGTTATCGCCCGGGAAGTATACATTGCTGGTGTACTCTGAGACACCGAGAGGAAGATCGCCTAGGCCGGCTGCATTGCACAGCGTGTCTATACGGACAGACGATGATATAGATCGACCAGGTATAGAGAATTTTTTTTAATTTATTTATTTATTTTACATTTTTAAAAGGTTAAAATAATAATATTGGTCATGTGTAATCTGGAGTCCCATTACTGTGCACAGGTATCGCAATCTATCGATTTTGGTTAATCAATTCCTCAGTTGGTTTCAAGACATAGGTGTCTAATCCACTAACAACGGGAAGGGATGGGGATATTATTCTTCATCACTAATAATAAAGAATTAGAAGTAATCACTAATTTGTATGTCAAAAGCCTTAGTAAAATCCAATTACACTATCCCATCATTATCATTTATGTATGTAACTCAGTAAAATCAGTTTAATGTCTACGTTTCAGGATCATTACAAACGATGACCCCCACGCCGCCTCCAGCCACAGCAAGTGACAATAGCGTCGCGTTACTGATAGGCGCTGTGTTATCGCTGATAATGCTGACTATATTGACGACGCTGTGTGTGGCGCTGGTTGTTATGTGCAAGAAGAAGAACAGGCCGAGGGATGATCCCGAACAAAGGTAACAATTACAGATGTCATTGTAGCATGTATCTACAAACATTATCTCACCAACCAACTCTGATTTAGGAAAGAAATAATAAAATCTTTATTCGTAGATTTAGATTTCTAATTATATTTGATTCTTTAACCAGTGATGAGTGTATAATTGATGATTTATTTATCTATTGCATTACACAATTTAATATCATCAGCATATTGTATGTATGTCCCAATGATGACTTAGATCTCCTTTTACAATGTCAGACATTTTGTGGAATTATGATTGGTATGTCGACGCTGTTCTCCATCGTCTGGTTCAAAAAGCCCTTTTTCAGCTTGACGGCATTTACACCATGAGAGAGGATAACAATTAATAATTATTATGTTTTTCTCTCCCTTAGTACAATTATCCGCCGCAACGTGGGTGTCTCCATGTACAGCGGTTCAATGGCCTCCAGCATCATGCCGACTGTGGTGGTGAGAGGACACAGGGGGTCCAGGGTGCTGGCTGCGAGGTGGTCGGGAGTCATCGACGACGCGCCACTGGCTGTGCTGGCTTTGGATACTAGACCTCATGGTAAGTATTCAGCTTTTCTTGTTCATTCTTCCCTAGTACTGTCATCCAACGTCAGTGTATCCATGTACAAAGGTTCATTGACCTGTAGCTTTATGCCTAATGTGGTGGTGAGAGGAAGAAATGACTCTGGGTGCACAAAAGTCATGTATCGTTAAATATCCATGGTAAGTTCGAAGCTTATGTGATATCTCATACCCATAGTACGAGATTCTGGCTATATCGGATATATTTTTTGTACATTATACATACTACACAACTATTTCATTTATGGTACTCAGAAAATATTCAGAATATAATTATTAAAATTGTTGGTTTTTTTTAACATAGATAGATAGATAGATAGAGTATGCTTTATTGTACACCACAAAAACAGAAACAGACAATACAAACTTAAGACTAAAACATTTGGAGTACAATGGGCGGCCTTATCGCTGTGAGCGATTTCTTTCAGGCAACCTATGTATGGACTGGACAGTTATAAATATATAGACAGTGGTGTTAAATAAGAGATTACATAAAAGAACATAGAAAAATATATTATAAGAATATATAATATATTATAAATACATAAATTACGAAGAATATAATAAGAATAATATATTATAATATACATAAATACTGAACACTAATAATTTTATAATTGAAGTTTACGGAGCGGAAATTAAACTCGCAACCCTCTGCACCACACGTGAACTAAACAACTATAAAAATGTTAATTAATAGTAACAATTGATTACAGGTGACACAGATTCTAGCAGAAGCGAAGACGAACATCAAGAGACTGAACTAACAAGTCACATGACTACACAAACTGAATAGGTACCTAACTTATTCTTGTTTGAAAAATGTATACAGGATGGTTATAAAAGTTTGAACAAACTTACAGAAAATTCCTTGAAAGAGTGGTCAGTGATTTGTAACGCTTTATGATATTTAATGTTATATTTATGGGATAAAAGCTAAACATTTTTTCATTAAAGAAAAAATATTTGAATGCAATTTGTGCCATGGTGATATAATTAAGATATAAATATAAATATATTAAAATGACCCAGTATTATAATGTAAAAGCAATCGTGTTTTGTAAAGGTAAATAGTAAATAGGAATACTTAAATTATGTATTATTTTAGGGAAAAATACTTTAGTCTTTTAATATATTTTAATTTAAGAAGTCTATTTAAGCGATCATATTTATATTAATTTAGTTAACTATAGTGTCTGCAAGTATTTAAATAGGTAAGATAAGATTTAAACTTAACTGTACTGTTACAAATTGTATAATAAAAATAAGAAAATCCTTATTACCTAGTTACAATAAATTACGGGTAAACTTTAATAATATTCCACTATTTAGTTTAAATAGATTAATTGTGATACAACTCACCGATAAAAATTATTGTTAAGGTATTAAGTAGGATTAGTAAGTATTAAATGACAAAAACCAAAGTATTTATCCAAAATAAAAATAATATGGTAAAACAAGGCAAAAACTCAAAGTTACTTTTTAAATTATGTTCCTAATGTAATTAGTCTTTCAGCAACTGATAACAAACGATTCAATAGTTTGAAACAATGTTAAATAATATTAGGGCTCGAAGTTTCGACTACAACAAGAGCAGTCATTTTCAGGGGGAGAAGACGGAGCTCAATGTTTTGCCGTGCTCCGTCTCATCGCTGCTCAAGCGCGCATTTCTCACTGAATTATTTACTCCCGTAATTTTGTCTACACCTAAAAAATTTTTAATGTTTAGAAAGCTTCAGATCACTATAGAATAAAACAAAAAGTAATTGTTTGCCTTTCGGGTGGTTCAACTGCCAATTGCAGAATTGGACTGAAAATAACATATTCGCATCATCATACATGAATCTAACTAAAGAAATGTGTACGTTTTAGTATAACATTGTATCAACAAAGAAATAAATGTAAATATCAGAAACTAATCGACTTTTTATTCAAACCAAATATATCATTACATTCAACCATAAACCTAATCTCCATTCTATGTCTACTTTTAGACAAAATAATTTTGTCTAAAAAGAACCTGCAACCTCCTGCGTCGCAAGCGGACCCGTTTTTACATCAAATATTACATTTTAGACTTTAAGAATGGAGATTAGGTTTATTCAGCCAACCGTTCTCGAGTTATAAAAACCAATACCAATATCAGTGGCATTATTTTTTATAAATGTAGATAAGATATCTTGTACTCAAGCGAGCACGAGCTTACCACGGTGCTAGATGTTGCCGTGAATTGTCGAGCAATATTTATGGTACGAACACGATGAAATATTGTCGCAATAAACACTATTTTACTGCTGCAGTCGCAAGTGAATGTAGACTTTTGACAAAATGTCCAGTTTTAGACGCGACAGCCGTCATCGGTTGGAAGAGGAATTAGTGCGAATATTGCGTGGATTAGTGGATTTTGCTTTGTTCAACAAAACCGATTTATGTGCGATATTTTTAAGTACTTACTTAATCTCTCATAGGTATTAAACAGAAAACAAACTATAATTTATCATCATCATCATCTCAGCCATCGGACGTCCACTGCTGGACATAGGCCTACCTTTATGACCTCCAGGTGTTACGGTCGGATGCAGCCTACAACCACCGTGAACCAGCAGCCTTGACCAGATCCATCTTGTTGGTGGACGTTTGACTATAATTTATACTATATTTATTTTATTTTATTTTATTTTTACATCTTAGGAAAACTAAATAGCATTTTTAAATAGATTAGCATAACAATAGTCTAAATAAGCCTAGTAAGTTTTCACATATAGTACAATAAAAGAATTTACATCCAAAACTAAAACAAGTAATAGAATAATAAAAACAAAAACAAAGTAGAACTCATATTTAATTATATATATATTGCGTTACTCTCAAACCGTAATGTTAAATGTAGTTATGTTTGTAATATAGGTATGTGATGGTCGTAACTATTTCGTAACGGATGTAACGATTCCCAAGGAGATAAATAAGACATTTAATATCCGAGCTTATTGTTATGGCTAATAAACGATGAGACGTGTTTTTATTTTCCTGCTTGATAATAATATAAATAACTATTATAAGATACTATTGACGTATTGTTTCTGACGTGTGGTAAGAGTAAAGTACAAAATTTCCCGAGAGTAAAATGGGTTCTAAAGGAGAGACACGTGCCCAATAGTCTTCTTTCTCTTAGAACTTCGAAGAGTTTGATGGATGTAGTGACATTCGCCAACCCACAACGTTTTGGAAATACGTGGTGATATAATGGCTAATCTCTAAGATAGTTCCTAGTATCCAAGTAGTGGAAACGTAAATAGGGATGCAATAAGCATCCCTCGTAAAAAAGCCTTTGTAAAAAAGCATAGATAAACCATAATACCTAAACCCGTTGACCCTCAATACCTTTTACCGAAGTAAAACGATAAAAAAACTGTTGTAAAACAACATTCGATACATTGCTGAAACCTTTTTATCCTCCATTAATTCCGAGGTAGTCCTTTAACACGAAAACTTTTTGTTAAACCAATCTCATATCCGCTAACCTGGCCGGCTTTAGTGATGGGAATGTATGTGTGTATTATAAATTACTTGTTAAAATGACGAAATACTCGAGCCATAGATTTATTAGGCGATGACTCTATGGCGCAGAGGCTTATTTGCGATGTAGGAGGGTGCGGGTTCGATTGCAGCTTCTAGACAAACGTTGGTAAAATCTGCAGATATTTGTTCCGGATATTCTGATTGTTTGTATAAAACACGTACCTATCCATTAAGTTTATTCCAAATAATTCTTTTTAAAGTAATTTTTTTTCCACTTTTTTCTACTAGCTACCGCCAGCGGCTTCGCCCGCGTAGAAATAAAAAGTAGCCTATGTTCTTTCTCAGGGTCTAAAGATTGTCTGTACCAAATTTCATCAAAATCGGTTCAGAGGTTTAGCCGTGAAAGCGTAACAGACAGACAGACAGAGTTACTTTCGCATTTATAATATTAGTAAAGTATCTCTAAGCTTACTCATATCAACTCCTCTGGCAGAAGCCTGAATTAAAAAAAACAACTGAACAATCCAAAAAGTGTAACTTTCCCTACTCTATTCCCGTCGGCTCGGGCAGGCATAGCGCATTACCATAGCTTTGTACACTCAGCAACTTTGCCCTTTGCAAAACTGTGCAACTGCGCTAATGAAGTCCGCACTTTGAATTGCGTATCATGTCGCTTTGGACGGGTAATTACTTTTGAGACGGTTAGATGTCTCTTTTCGCGCTGTGTCTCTATGCCTAATATTATCCATCTTTTCTAATCGTCAAACCTACTGAGTTACACATTAGTCTATGGGCTAAGCTAAGAACTAAATTTAACTTAAGGTACATTATGTTTTTATTTATTTCAAGCTCAAAAATTATAATTGTTTTTTTTTTTTAATTTGACACACAGAGTTATTATTATTTACATACTGCGTGAAAAAAATAAATTTATTATATTTTATTCTTTAAGTACTAAATACAGCTATGTCCGAGAGTTCCGTTTATGTCATGGGCCCTTATTCGGTCTATAACAGGTATTTTGTTTTGTTTTGTGGCAACAGGAAATTATTTTTTTTTATCTCCACTTATGGATAGCTGTCGATACTCCAACATCAGTAATGCCAGTTAGGTAGAAATAATATAATTATAATTTTATTTCATACCAGAATAGACCCCAGTGCACCCCTGCATCACACAATACGTTATCACGATCGGGTGGCGAGATTTATCACGCGCTATTCGTTAGGGGCTATTGCATTATAAATATCTACCACTAGTCTGCGACTATTTGTCGCACGCTCGACAAGGCCGATAGTTTATCGATGTTTATTGAATCAATTAATTATTATTTAGTTGTTTCGCAACAAAAAAAGTTTAATATTGTATTCGCAAAAAGGTTGTGATGTTACCATATAATCATACTAATATTATAAAAAATACGAATGAGTGTGTTGTGTATAAAATATAAATATAAATGTTACGATTTGGCTGAAACTTGGTGAGGAGGCAGCTTAGAATCGGGAGAACGACAAAGGGTACTTTTTACGGCGGGAAAATCTAACATAATGCGAGCGAAGCCGCGGGCGGAAAGCTAGTCTATATATAAAAAAGAAAGTCGTGTTAGTTACTCCACTTATAACTCGAGAACGGCCGAACCGATGTGGCTGAAACTTGGTGGGAAGGCAGCTTAGAACCGGGAGAAGGACATAGGGTCTTTTTACCGCGAGAAACTATAAACTATAACCAGTAAATTATTAACTTGCTTTGTAATATCTAGACAAACCATGAAAAAGTTAAGTACCTACTTATTGGTTATACATCTCCTTGCTTCTTAACTCCAGATCTGGTAGAAATTGGGTGTTACTGATTTTAGTTCACCAGTCTAATACATTAGTTTTTCTATGTTTAGTTATTATGTTGTAGTGTAGTTTATGAGTTTACAAACATTATAGGTATTTTACTTAATATTATTTTTTTTGAGAAGCGAACAATGGGCGGAATACATATTCCTGGAAATAAATGTTTCCTCCCTGTTTGAAAAAGAGCAATTGAATCCCAATCAGAAGCAGAAGATGAAGGTGAATCTGGGTGCAGATTAGAAGTGCTAAGCCACTCTTTTGTTGCAGCAGGAATGTTCACAAAAATATCTGATGGTGTGGAGATAATTTAATTCCCGTACTTGTCTTATTTATACATTTATTTAATTGACGAATTCCACAGCCTTTTTAAATATATTAGAAGGAGGTTTTTTGTTCTATTTTAATCAGTGCAATATTCTTCTATGTATATGTTACGGCTAATACCCGAAGTGCGGCTACACCTAGTTCTAACCGGCTAAAACTAGGTGTAGCCACTGGCTGTTGGTTAAACCTAGTATTAGCCGATTGTTTTCGGGTAAAACTAGGTGTAGCTTTTATCATGCCGGCTACAACTAGGTCCAGCCATTCCCTGTTGGATAAAACTAGGTCTATCCGATATCACTCCGGCTAGAACTAGGTCCAGACAATCCCTGTTGGATAAAACTTGTTATTATTCTAATAAATAGTTTATGTTACTTTATTAAAGTGTGATTTATAATTAAAATAACATTCTTTGAATTATAATATGCAACTAATTATTCTCTGTTGTTAAAAAAATATTCCTGGTTGTTCCTATTATATTAAAAATTGCACTCCTAATAATTTGTGTTAATTATTACAATGAGATTTATAAGAATAAAAAAACTCTCTTCGTTTCTTTTTATTGGATGTTTTTTAATATCTAAAAAAGCTCTGCCGATAGCATGCAATTTTTAATATAATAGGAACAATCAAGAACATTTTTTTAACAACAGACAATAAGTAAGTAGTTGCATATTATAATTTAAAGAATGTTATTTTAATTATAAATCACACTTTCATAAAGTAACATAAACTATTAATCAGAACAACAAGTTTTATCCAACAGGGATTGTCTGGACCTAGTTCTAACCGGAGTGATATCGGATAGACCTAGTTTTATCCAACAGGGAATGGCTGGACCTAGTTGTAGCCGGCATGATGAAGGCTACACCTAGTTTTACCCGAAAACAATCGGCTAATACTAGGTTTAACCAACAGTCAGTGGCTACACCTAGTTTTAGCCGGTTAGAACTAGGTGTAGCCGCACTTCGGGTATTAGCCGTAACATATACATGTAAAAAAAGTTATTAAGTACCTATCATTTATAATTGTAATTTAAATCCTATTGAAATCAATAATTTTTATAATATTGGTTGAATGACCTTGTGTAATTAATGATAATAAACCTTTGTCATATAAATTATGTTTTATTCCAAATTATATGCATTTTCACTTGTAAAAAAACCTAATAGGTTTTTACTTATCAGTTTTAATGATTACCTATTATGAGTTTTCTTGTTTAGTGAAAGTCACCATCCCTAAAATTTTAAAAACGCAATTTACATACTGAGAACCCGTTTTTTAAAGTGCGGGAAAATTTAAACTACAAAAACTACCATGAAAGCATGAGTTTTAGTGGGCCAAAGTAAGATGGCGGTAGCAAAATCGTCGCAAAATTTTTGTATGGAGTTGGCATTCTTCTCCGATAGGAGTAATAGTGTTCTGTGCCTTTGACACATCCATTGATGATCTCTGACCACAGATCACACTGTGTCTCTGACTGAGTCCCCGTACCAAAGCATGATGCCTTACCGAACGGGCTGGTTTATTTCGGTACTTACATTTTTAAACTCTGATATCTTTCAAATGAAATGTCCGAATTGAAGGATTTAAAAAGTTTTATAGAGATGTTGAAACATTCGTAATTAAAAAGTAATTTATTCAGATAATGTTTTATTTGAAAACCCAAATATAGAGCTTTTCCTAGCGGCGGCATATAAATTAATTATATTAAAAATTAAAACACTTATTGTGACATAACTATAATAGTTAGATATACAGGGTGTTTGGTAGGGAGCTGTACATACGCCTAGGGTAGAAACTAGGGATAGTCTGCTACCTACCCCCGCCCATTATATTGACATTGGCCTCAAGGTTTTTTTTTAATTAATTTTTATTTTTCCCACCAGTGTTGGATAGTCCATTTTATTAAGGAAGATTATTATTACATTTTCATAAAAAGTAGGGATCCGTACGAAAAACATTAATTTTTAAACCCCATAGAAAGTTGCCCTTAAAATTATTTCTTTACCTTACCACGGTACTTCAGGCCCCATAACTATTCTTCTCCACAATTTTCTGGTGTAAAATAATTTTTTGCAGGACCCTAAGACTCTAACGATCAAAACAAGACCATTAGCAGACCTGTCCTATGGATAGATTTTGAGCTACAGGTAGTTTTAGTCAATAATTCACAAAAAAATCAAATGAAAAATAAAAATTAATTAAAAAAAAACCTTGAGGCCAAAGTCAATATAATGGGCGGGGGTAGGTAGCAGACTATCCTTAGTTTCTACCCTAGGCGTATGTACAGCTCCCTACCAAACACCCTGTATGCTGTAGCGACATTTTTTGTAAATATTAATGTGTTAACAAAATTGTGGTACGTTGTATATTTCTAAAATAAATACTTTTCGCAGCGCATGCGGTATAAGGGTATTTTTTACATCTTGGGTGACATATTTGGGTTTTTCGTACGGATCCCTACTTTTTATGAAAATGTAATAATAATCTTCCTTAATAAAATGGACTATCCAACACTGAAAGAATTTTTTAAATCGGACCAGCGGTTCCTGAGATTAGCGCGTTCAAACAAACACACAAACTTATCAGCTTTATAATATTAATATAATATAGTATAGATTGCTAAATAAGTTATGGAATAAACATGTATTTTGGTTGTGAAACATAAAAAATACCTTATAATTATGTTTATGCTCAGATTTTTAAACAAATAGACCTGAGAGGAGACGAAGCACGGCGGGACGCTCACTCCTCCTGATAAAGACTGCTCTTGTTGTGGTCGAAACGTCGAGAGTTGTTTAACTCCTGTGTAAATACGTGAGTAATTCCCGTTTTAAAAAATGAAATAAAACCCTTTGCTGTATTTTACAATTAAGAGAGGTTATGTTTTTGTTTTGATTTGTAAATCCATGTTTTAAGTGTTAAAACTTTGCAAGAACTAACTAATTATCAGTTTAAACTAAAAGTATACCATTTAAAATAGTAAAAACCATTTAAAACGGTATTAACTAAATATTAACGAAATATACGGTATATCGAAATATTGTACAATGTTAGTTGTTCGATCGAGTATTGTCGGGCCGCCTTTAAAAGGCGGAACTCATTGCCTTACGATTCACTCTATTTGCGACAGTCCACCGGTGCGGAGCTCCATGGTCCATGGTCTACGGAATAAGTATTATCATTACTTATACTTATATATATAAAAATAAAATAAAATAAAATAAAATAAAAAAGCCTTTTATTCTAATGAAGTTTACATCTTTTCTTATAAGGTACTATCTATCTATACTATTCTTCAACAGTCGCCTTAACGGCGTAGGCCTCCCCTAACTTCCTCCAGACTTCTCTATCCCGCGCCTTCGTCATCCACATTGGTCCGGCTATTTTGTATAGGATATCTCTCCATCTTCTTTTCGGTCTCCCTTGTTTTCTTTTCATTCCTAGAGGTATCCATTCTGTTGACCGTTTTGTCCATTTTGCATTATTCATCCTACATACATGTCCGGCCCAGCTCCATTTCAGATGTCTTATTCTTGCTTTTATGTCAGTTAGTTTTGTCTTCTTTCTGATGGTGGTATTTTTAATTCTATCCGATACTTTAATTCCTAACATACTTCTCTCCATTTTTCTTTGACATATTGCTAAGGATTCCTCATCTTCTCGTCTTAACGCCCACGTTTGACATCCATATGTCAAGCATGGGAGGATCGCTACATCGAATACCTTTTTCTTGATCTTGATATTGATCTCTTTATTTTTCATAATTTCTTTGAGGCCCCAATACTTCTTCCAAGCTAGAGCTATTCGGCGTTGTATGTCGTTCCTAGTCGCGCTGACGAAGGATACAAGTTGTCCGAGATAAATATATTCTGTTACATACTCTATTTTTTGGTTCTGAAAGACAACATCTTCGTAGATACTGTTGGTAATGATTTTGGTTTTGGATAAATTCATGAGTAATCCTACTCGCTTGCTTTCTGATGCCAGTTCTGTTATCATACTTTGGAGTTCTGTTGTGCATGTTGCGAATAATACTATATCGTCGGCGAAACGTAAGTGACTTAGCAGTTCTCCGTCGATACTCACTCCTCGGGTTTCCCAATTTAGCCGCCGAAAGACTGATTCGAGTACAGCTGTAAAAATCTTCGGAGAAAGCGGGTCCCCCTGCCGGGCTCCTTTTTCGATCGGGAAGACTGAGCCTTCTCGTTCCAGCTTAACACGACTTTGGCATTTTGAGTAGATGTTCTGAATAATGTTTATATATGTTCTATTGATTCCTAGATCGCTAAGCGAGTCCCAAATAGCTCTATGTTTTAAAAAATCAAATGCTTTTTGATAATCTATGAAGCACAGATACAGGGTGATGCCGTATTCCTTTGCTTTTTCTATAACCTGTGTAACTACCTGTATGTGATCCATCGTCGAATATCTTTTTCTAAAACCGGCTTGTTCTCTTGGCTGGTGTTCATCTAAACATTGCGTTATTCTGTTAAGTATTATTTTTGAAAATATTTTATACATATTGGTCATTAAGCTGATCGGTCTGTAATTGCCTAGATCAGAACGGTCACCCTTTTTATGTATGAGGGTTATAGTTGATTTTGACCATTGCTCCGGACTGTACTCTTGTTCTAAAATGTTATTGAAAAGTACTTGTAAAGGTTTCAGTAGAGGTATGCAAAGTGCCTTTAGCATTTCGTTTATTATGTTATCGTCGCCTGGCGATTTCTCGTTTTTTTGTGTCTTAATCGCATACTCTATTTCGGACACTAGAATGTGTGGTATTTCCGTCCTTTCCGTACTATCTAATATTTGACTTATGTTTTGGTTTCTGTCTATGTCATTTTCACTGTAGAGTTCTTTATAAAAGCGTGTAGCTTCGTTGATGATGTCGGGGCGTTTTGAAATAACTTTATTTTGTTTAGTTTTCATGGAGATTGTCCAGTCTGATTTTTGTCTCAGCACTTTGTATGCTTTTTGTAGAGCTCCCGATTTACTAATGTAGTTCTCAAAGGTGGTTTTTCTTCTATACTTAATTTTTTGGTCAAGAGTTCTATTAATATTCTTACTAATTTTTGTGATTTCTTTCCGAATGTCTGGGGTTCTTTTCAGTGAATATAAATGCTTTCTTTGTTGGAGAAGTTCGTTTATTTCTTCATCTAGGTAAAGCTGTCCTTTTTTATTTTCTGTCGGTAACTGTTTTTGAAACTCTTTGAGTTGTTTTTCAAGGTTATCATATTGTTCCTGTACATGAGTAGAACTTTCTAAACATTCCATAAAGTAAGCTTCCCAGACGTTTGCATGTTCTCCCGTTACTTGTGGTAATTGCTTTGCATAATTTGGTCTAGTATTTATGTGTTTCCTGCTTCTGTTTGTCTGCAGTAATACTTTGCACCTTATAACCCTGTGGTCCGTTTCGAAATTAAAATTATTAATTATATCGAACCTTTGAATAAGTAGTGGTTGATTTGTAAGGATATAATCAATTTCATTGAAGTTTTTTCCATTTGGATGACGCCATGTCCATTTTTTGTTTTTCCTTACCTTAAACATGCTATTAACAATTTTAAAATGTTTTTCCAGGGCAAACTCTACCAGCTTCTGGCCGTGGCTGCTACGTTTGCCTTGGCTAAATTTTCCAAAAATATAATCTTCATTTCTTTTCATAGTTCCTACTCTGGCGTTAAAGTCGCCCATGATCATTACATTTTTAGGATGTATGGAATCAATCGCCTGTCTTCCAAGCCGGCCGGTCACCGTGGAGGAGTCAGACCACCACCCCCTAATTTACTCAACAAATAAGCATAGAAAACTCAATTATACTAGCAAGGAAAATTTACACATATTAAGTATTAACGTAAGAACTCTAATATCAGAATCCAGACTTATAGAACTAAGATATGCATTAAATAATCTAAAATGGGACATATTGGGCATGTGCGAGACGAGAAGAGAAGATGAATCGATAGAGGAATACCCAGAATTTGTACTTTACCATACGCATGGGAACAGCGGGAGGAACGGAGTGGGATTTCTAGTCAAAAAACACCTTAAAAATAAAATATTAAGCTTCAGGGCGGTTTCTGATAGAGTGGCAATATTGGAACTCCAAATATCAGATGGTTCAGTGCTATCTATCGTACAAGTATACGCACCAACTGAGAGCTATTCCGGTGATGACATCGATTCGTTCTACAACAACTTATATATATAAAATATAATATATAAAATATAATATGTTTATATATATAATATATATATATATATATATTCACATACACTTATTTATATTTTTATATAAGTATAGTAAAAGTGTAGTATATAACTATATACTTATATACTCATAGTTTTTTTTGGAGCTTGTGGTTGCTGATTAGTGATAGGGGGGGGATGGGGATTAGAATGGGAATGCGAATAGAATGGGAATGTTTTCAATCATTTTTTTTGACATGAGTTTGAAGTACGTGATTATTATTTATTTTTATTTTCATTCTGTATGTTGTATGTTTTCATCATCATTCATCATAATAAAATAAGTAATATTTTGTTTCTATCTATATAAATATATTATTTTGTATCATTGTTTTACGTTCATCAAAGCCTTAAAGTTCCTTACCTTTTTTTCAGTACCCATTTTTTCTACTATTTATAAAGCTTAAGACAGTCACTGTAAAAAAATACTTATGGTAAAGGTATCTATAATTGATAAAAACGTATATTCACCAAAAAGGTCTATTGTGACTCGCCCTTGTTTGTCTCCGGTTGATTGCCGCATCTGTTTGATCTGGCCCAAGATTGGGGTCCTTCGTCTGTTTCTTGTCAATATTGTTATTCGCAGGAATAGTTCAATTTTATTAATGTTTGGGGGTTTTGATAAATATATTTTATGCCTGTCGAGCCTAGGAATAGTTAATAATTGATACAACCCTTTTTATTTAGCTCTAGTTTAATACAGACATTGCATCAAAAATCGATATATACGGTTTGTCTTGGTACTGAAAATAGTCCTTTATTCAATTAACAAATATTTCCTACGAAGTCATCTTATTTACGACCTCTTTGGCGCAACGGCTGAAGTTTAGGGTTCAATTCCCGCCTCGGAGCGACAATTCATAAGATCTGCAGATATACATATTATTATGTTCAGGGTATAAAATAGATATACCTACTTATAGACCAAGAGCCTGTGATGGCCAGACCTTCCTTTAATTCACAAGCGTGAAAATTCTTTCATGTGTATGTCTAACATAGGTAAGAATAACCCCCAAACATGAAACCTGGATCGCGGTTCCTTTGGGAGATAACAACCTTTTACCTGTTATCTCCCAAAGGAACCGCGATCCAGGTTTCATGTTTGGGGGTTATTCTTACCTATGTTAGACATACACATAAAATAATTTTCACGCTTCAGAATTAAAGGAAGGTCTGGCCATCACAGGCTATTAGTCTATACTAAGAGCCCGGTCTGGCCAGACCTTCCTTTAATTCTGAAGCGTGAAAATTCTTTCATGTGTATGTCTAACACAGGTAAGAATAACCCCCAAACATGAAACCTGGATCGTGGTTCCTTTGGGAGATAACAGGTAAAAGGTTGTTATCTCCCAAAGGAACCGCGATCCAGGTTTCATGTTTGGGGGTTATTCTTACCTATGTTAGACATACACATGAAAGAATTTTCACGCTTGTGAATTAAAGGAAGGTCGGGCCATCACGGGCTCTTAGGTTATTATCTATTATATGTATATTCTTTGAAGTGTTTCAGATTATCAAGTACCCGTAACAAGCTTCAAACTTATTTGATATTGCTGTGTAAATTGTCCTGCAATTTTTATGTTTTTAAGATATCTGTTTACTGAAATTCATATAGCTGGAAAATAAATCGCCGAATCTTCGGGTAGGACGATTTCGATAGATTGCAACGGAGGGTTCCAATCGAAAATATTTGCCATTTGTTTTCAGATTCAACACGTCTTTGAGATAGATTTGGAGACGCGCAATTTTGTCTGGGAATCGTACACAAACAAATCAATGTAAGAACTCTGTTTTCTTGGTAAAAACACGTAGAAATAACTAATACTCCATTCAAATATTTTTCTTAGTAAAAACGATATAACGATTATTATGGCAGTAGCTAATGTGTTATATGCATATTGACAGGAATATTACATACTAGCTGCCCCCGCGAACTTCGTCTCGCCATTACAGAATTTCATCCAAATCGAATTTTCCCGAGTAAGCATATATTTTTCCAAGGTAAAAGTTAGTCTATGTTCTTTCTCTGGGTCTAAATGTGCCAAATTTCATCAAAATCGGTTGAGAGGTTTAGGCGGGAAAGCGTAACAGACAGACTGATAGACAGACAGACAGAGTTACTTTTGCATTTATAAATAATTACTGTCTTTTAAGCCCCCCAGTTTTTTATTAATGTAGATTTCTCTTAAACGAGAATAGTTTTCACTACAGCTCCGTGCAAAAGCTCAGTGCGACACTGCATATACATAGCTGTATCAGCGATGTATCAGCAATAGTAATGTGATTTGCCAGTTTGCAATACGTTTTGGTTACGTTCGTCAGTCCACCTTCAATCAGTGCGCATTCACTCTACATTTCGGCTTCAGCTGACCGTCTGGACATAGGAATTTAGAAACGCTGGTTAAAATTTATGCAAGTTAGGATATTAAGCAGTTTGTTTATTTTTTTTAATATTATAAGGTTAGATTAATGTCGAAAATATGATGCTTATTTTTGATTAGCTGGCCCACCTGTGGCTTCGCACGCTTTCTATAATGTTCTGACCTTTTAAACCTTCCCGGGACCACTACAAATATTTCAAGAGCAACATCAGCTGAATCCGTCAAGGTCATAAGGTCACTACAAAATCTTTGAAATAATTGAAAAATGAATAGTTAATAGGTAAAGATACTGTGACAAAACTCTTCCAATATTTTCACATATTATATCTTATTTGATATCTTTAAAAAGCAAAATTAAACGTGATTCAGCTACTTACACGAAGCTAGTTGCCTGAACTTGTGAATTCTAGCCAGACACTGAAAATGGTTTTATTCAATACGGCCTGATTCATTTTGATTGGATCTTTGTCGCTTTGTGTCTAAATTGATTGATCACGTTATTCGTATTATTGGCCGCTCGTTTTAGTAAAGGATCCTTAAAACCAGCTCATTTTACTTTCTAAGGACCTTTTTCTGAATTTGGAATAAATACAAATACAAAAACACTTTATTATAAGTACACCAAAACAAAAAATAACAAATTCTACAAAAGAAACGAGTACAATGGGCTTTAGGTTTGCACCACTTTAATGTCCATAAAGATGTTTTATTGAAATTATTAGGATGATGAAGTCAGCCTGTACAAGGATCCTACACCATAGGTTTGTATTATTGGCAAGTCATTTTGGAATACCTCTCATCCATGTTCACTAATCAATTTATTTTCTTTTCTTTGTGGCATTGTTTGAGATAGTTATTCGAGTTGGATTTCATTCGATTGTACTTTGGAGGTTTTCTTTAAATTGAAGAAAATAAATTGGATGTTTTAGTGTTGTACTCTGCTTTTGTTCTTACAGCTATTTTAATTTGATTCAAGTTCTTTAATTAAATAGGTTATAAGCCAATTCTGATAATCCATGCATGTAATAAATCTTGTATGTAATTTTACTGTGTTTTAAATTAATTAACAAAAACACAATTATCGAAAACACCAAAAGACACTATTATCGTTAAAAAAATATCTAATATAACAGGGATAATAATATCTAATATAATAGGGATAATAATATAATAATATCCTAAATATTTTTTGTAGTTTAATATATCAATAAATCCTACTTATTGATTATATTAGTTCTTAGACTTTAATCTGAAACAGAAAGTCATTTTTTATGGGAAATGTAAAGAAAATCTCCCCAGTAAAACCCATTATGCGCTAACCATTTGGCACATTATAAAAAACAAGCTGTTGCCCGTTTTCTGGTTCCATTATAAATGATTTAATAGAAGGGAAAAACATTTAAAATAAAACAATATTACTAACTATCTGACTATTTATCAAAATTTGCCTATGAAATTACGCTCAACTAAAATTTAATTAATTACTTTGATGACATTAGCAGAAAATAGCGGTAAATTAAGTTGGAACTATTTAAATACCTGCTGGTATTAAAATAGTTCCACAGTAATAGTAATTAGTCACAAAATAAACCAGCCATTGAAGCCTTCTCCTGTTGAAATATTGAAATGCAGAAACCACCGGCATGAATAGGAATCGATATATTAATTGAAAACGAACGGACTGTGGGCGTAGTTAATAGTATTTACATGTATAATCAGTTCGTTGACTCGCTGATTAGTGCTACGGTATGTACACATTGCTATTGCTAAATAGTAGATACTCATAGTGAACCATAATATACAAATACCTTCTTTTTTATGGTGATAATATAATGTATAACAACTTAATTTAAAGCGATGCTTTACTAAGAAATATTAACTTTTCATAGAACATTAGAATTTACATGGACACGTCAAAAAAATGTAGATAGAACTAAAGAAAACATTTATATCTCTAAATTTGTGTATATTTGTAGTTTATTTAACAAAATTCCAAAAATCCAAAGGGTTTTACACCTTCGGTATTGAAAATCAAGTGTGTTCCCACTTATCAAAACATAAATACTTCCTGACCCTGAAAATTTCAATCATATCTCCAATTGTATAACAAGATGTCACTTATTTGACTTCCCACTCTACATACAAACATAATCATAATGAACAGAGCTAACAAAAAGCAAAATTCTTATCTCAAGACTCCTTTAAATGCCAAATACTGGGACATTTCACTTAGCACGAAAACATCAATTAAGTCATTAAAATCATATCTCTTTCGGCCGAGCAAAGAGTAATCAAGTAAAATGAGCGTATACGGGCAAAATTTGGCCCCGGTCCAACACCGGAACTGCAATAACTTGGCAAACCCATGTTTTTACTTAAAGTATTGCTGGAGAGTGTTGTTTTCATACAAACATCACAAGATAACTAGTAGATAAATCATTATTAACTAATTGACGACCTCTGTGGCGCAGCGGGCGAAGGTCCGCCTGCGACAGAAGAGGTTGCGGGTTCGATTCCCGCATCAGGACAAAAATGTGTAGGCCTACAAGCTGCAAATATTTATTTAGTTTAGTCAGATTATTTTAATATATATAATTTTTATATATGCTTTTAGTTAGGCACTTGTGTCTTTTCGTGCATTTTAATTTACTTTCCCGTTTATTGTTACCATTACGCTATTATGATATACATAAACAACATTATATTGTGAAATTTCATCACAGCCCGTTAAGTAGTTTTTGCGTAAAAGAGTAACAAACATTCATAAAAACTTTGGAATTATATTAGGATTATAAATAAGGAGGATTCTAAGCTGCTTTTATGTGGAAAGGCGTTCCCTAAGTTTTTCAGCAATAGATTGTATTCTCTCTGTGGCCCGTAAATTTCAGCCGATTCATGCTGTTTAAGAATTATTTCGCGGAATCCCCACAAGATACACGGCCATCGGATTTGTGGATAATATGTTTTATTTTATTCTATTCAATAAAAGGAAATACCAATATCTAACGTTGAAACTGTTTTTATAAGATACATCTAATTCATAAAACCTTAAATAATGCTATTATGCGGCGTGGTACGTACGAGTATTTACCTACAATAAATAATATGTATTTGTAATCACACTTATATTATACACAGGTGAAAGTTTGTAAGTGTTTAACCCTTAACCTCCTACCACCTATTCTTGTCACACAACCACCTTACATACGTCTCCTAGACGGGCAAGTTAAAATTGCGTTGTATGTAAAATCCAAGGATAAAGTTTCGGTTTTTTAAATAAAATCTTTAAAAATACATATCGAAGTATTTATTAAAGTAATAAAAGTGCAGAATGAACAATGTATTTTCTTAAAATATTTATTTCTGTAAAACAACTCCTAATTTTAGCTTCAAAAATGTGTTTTTCAAAACACGAGGTCTATAAAAATAATCAATCGAGATAGAAACTTTTCGCACCCTTCCTGGAAAAAGGAAGTAAGTGGTTTTCGTCAACTTTTCAGGAGCTTGAAAAAACTGTCCTGTACTTTAATTATGATAGCTAAAAATATGTTCCAAACAGAAAATCGTAGGTAATAGTTGCCTTCATCTACATGTGTTTACTGATTTAGGAACAGATTGATGTACTTCGAGATAATCTAAAAAAATACGGTTACTTCTTTTTTCCACGAAACACAAAGAATTTATGTAGGTGTAAGTATAATTATTGTTTTATCGCCATGTATTTTGAAATATATGAACTTATTTAAATTTACTTACGGCTTTATACTGTCCGTAATTTCATTCTATTCTACCGTTGTAAGTTATAATTACGTTTTTATTTCACGGACAATCCTATTTTGTACATCGAGTTACGTAGTTCTAGGGAGCTATTTATTTAAGTTTAGATAATGTATTTATATAAACAGCTTTCATAATGTGGAAAGTAACCGAAAATTAAAATTTTATTGTATGTTACCTACTTCTTACGTCAAATAGTCTATTAGGTGCGTATATGTAAATCAATACTATTACATAGAGACACATAAGTTTAGAGATATAATGAAAACAAACGAGGTTATTAATTAGCTTTTATTATTTTTAAAGAAATTATCATCGCATGCATAATTAAGTCATTTCAAAAATTGTTCAAAATAGTGATGTTTTTATGTTATTATTGACTTTCATTATCTTCGACTTCAGAATCCGACTCAGTGGCAGCAAATTGAGTACTAAGGCTCTTATAAAACGTCTGGTAATGTGGCGGTATATGATTATCTTTACAAAGACTCATCAAGTTTTTGTATAAGTTTTCAGATATCAGTAGCGGGGCATTGTATAATTGCATTTAAGCCTGATGTGTTTCAGAAGTTTTACTGTCTGCAGTTATTTTGCTTCTCACAATTTTTCTGCTTCTATTTGTAACAACAACTATTGGTGCCTTGTCCTCGAATTGGTATCTAATTTGCAATTTTCTGAGGATCTGCCGAAATCACTTTTACTTCACAATACAATACAATACAAAAAATATTTATTGTTACACCACATTACAAGAAAATACACAATACAATAAATATAATAATACATTGAAACAATAGGTGGCCTTATCGCTAAGAACTGAACTTAACTTCACTCTAACTCACTTTCTTTCCGAAGTCGTTTTCCCAGTTCTTGTTCTTGTTAGCTACAAGTTTTTTGATATCTATAAAAACATCTTAAGTTATTTCTTTTACATTGTATTTTTCACTTTGTACTTTGGCATTTCGAATGATTGCATACATTTCTTCTGGAACATAGAGTACGTGGTTTCTTTTGTTTTTTTTCTATGCTGGAGTGAATCGAGTCACCATCATTTTGGGTTTGACCTGTCTGTAAAAATCTGTTTGTGATTTTTGAACCCAATGCTTTAGAGTTCAAAGAATATGGGGAAATTTCCAATGTCAAACAGAGAATAACAAAAATTAGCCCGTTACGAATTTTATTATTATACAGTACGTCTACATTTTTATATCTAATATGTTTTTGTTCCTGTAGACGTTCTATCTTGAACTCTCTATTCATTTTGAACAATATTTTCGTGGATTTTAGGAACAAATGAGCACGCTACAGGTTGCTAGTGCAAAACGAGTGCTTAGAGCCTTAGAGGTTTGCATCAACATCTGTCTGACCAGTTCATACGAGACATAAATAGTTAATCCACTCCGGCATTTGAACTTGGAGACCTGAATCTTAACGGTCACTTTCTTGGTCTTAATTATTTGTTTTATTTTGTTGGCAAGATAGTCTTTGCAACTATGGGTATATAGTCTTCTATTTTATAAATTATAGACGTGGCGTGATATCGCCATACTTTCTATATCTTAAAATGGTCGTAAGCCTCATAAAATTATAACTAAGAACTCTAAAAGTGCAATCAACTCTTTGTAAATGCATCAAAATGTGGGTGTCTCGATAATCTTACAGATGTCGACGATAGTTCTCGCCCTGATTTGATTGCTCTCTGGTCCTATTACTTAGCCGTATGTTAGAAAGAGAGATGGGAATGGCTATGAAAGTTCTAAGGTGGATTTTGTATGGGTGGTAAGATATACAGCCTAGATAATGTTGTTTCCCTGTTGCGGCATCCTTAGACAAGCTGTGAGAATGAGATCATAGTGAAGGAAGTGGCTTGGACTTATCTGCTAATGCGGATTATGGGAAATTATACAAAATCTAACAATATTTGCGTATAATTTCTGAAATAATTATGCTCTTTTACCTTCTGAAGAAGTGTAATATAGAAGACTGTCTTGTTTACTCACTAGTCAAAATGAGAACTAGATAGTTGTACTGCAAACCAACAATGACTTGCAGATTATTAACTTAGAATGTTAAGCGAACCAATGCCATGATTACGCTCTAATAAATAATGTCTGTGGCAAAAGTTCTGGAATTATAACAACTCATATTTTATTTCAGATATATCTAGTATCTTTTAAATTCCTGATTAATATACTCATCAGTTGCGTTCTTACTTATAATATGTATAAAACTTGAAATGAGAGTATGAAGGACTACTATTTTCTTATAATAGGTCAGCTATATAAATATCAATTATTAAACTTTACTAGGCTAGAACAATGCTGTTAGATAGCGACAAGCCGGGGCTATTGTTATTAGACCCTCTCACGGGCTAGATGTTGCTATGTGAATTGTCCAGCAATATTTATTTATTTTTATTTAAATATGATATCACCTGCATGTTTCTTAGTAACTTCAAACCGTTGGTCAATTTAGAGCTAAAGATGAGAGAGGTGGCAAAACTGGTCGCTATAAACCTGCACTAATAGAGGGTATAGGTATAAAATTCCTTCTAATAGTGACATCTGAAACAGTATTCTGATTTTCTGACTGATATGCGGCCGACTTCAAAAAGGGTTTTAGACAGAAATAATGCTAAGCATATTCGTAAAAATACACTATTTTTCACTCAAGAACGGCGGAATAGATTGGGCTGAAAGTATTGTGGAGTTGCCCTAGAACCAGCAGATAGACATTCCCTAATGTTAGGTAATCTGGGATACATGGTGTAACAAGTTTAGCCTTTGTTTAGCATCAAAAACATCAAAAAGCTAAACTTGTTACACGATGTGTCTCAGATTACCTAACATTAGGTATGGAATGTTTCGTAGAATAAAGAAGTAACTGCAACTACACTACACGCGTTATAATATTTTGCTGGGTCAAAAGTATGTAACAACCATTTACACATAAACGATCAGCTAAAAGTTTCGTGGAATAAATAAGTAAATCGAACTACTCATTATTACTAGATTGTAAATAGCGGGAATAAGTATTTAAGCGTATTTGCATTATACATTTTCTTGATAATCTTCCTTTATAATTTACGTATGTATAATTATGACTTTATGAAACGGAATAATTGTAAAACAAAGGGAAGTAAATATGAAAACCTCTTTTTCATGCTGGAACTAAATCTTTTCTGAAGGCGTAAAATTTCAGTTATTTTGCATTTATTCCCTTATTTTTAGAGATAGCTTCACGAAATTTTGACAGCAGATGTAAATCATGATGCTCGATTTTTTCATGCAATAAAAAATTTTTGACGCAAGTGTATTTACGGCCTTTTTACAGGGGTGGTGCGTTTTTTCTTTCTGTATATAAAAATAGAATAACCAACAAGACATATAAAATAAACACTTCCCCATTATTATCTTATGTTATCCAAAATTGCAGGGCATCAATCTTATAGATTTTTCCAACGGTGACTGCACATTTTGTGGGAGCATTCTATACAAATTGGTAATTTAGAGTTTATTGTATTGGGTCCTGCGTTCTGTTCCTGGTTGAACAGTCTTCTAGAAGCCAATCTCTCCTTGGAACCGGTTCCACCTGGTAGTGCTGGTGGTGCAGAGTCATTGCCACAGTGAAGGATGCGCCGAAGTGCAGATTGAAAATCACGTTGAATCGTCACGTTGTTTATTGACGCTCCATATGCGGAACTTCTCTTTCTTCAACTATATGACGCTATAATAATCTCGAGCCTTATGATGGAGGACCGGAAGACCACCAAAAAATCTTTCCCAAAAAGTTTTTATTCGAGGTCTCGTACAAATTTTTGTTATGGGCTCTTCAACTACAGACAAATATTCTTGCTCTGCATATAAAATTTCAGATTGAGATATGTCGAATAGAGATGTAGTGGAATGTCGAGGAGTGTGTGTTTATCAGGAGGGCTTCTAGTTGGTTATGACGTCACCAGGTCTAACGTCACAGTCGTCTTTATGTTGATAATAAAACCACGAAGAAACGTCCATTATTTATTCCAATTTACAATGTTTCGGTCCAACAACTCGAGCAATACTGAATTACAAAGAGAGGTCCGTTCCGTCCAACGGCTCGAACAAGAATGTCCTGCTAGCTCGGCCGACGGTCGTATTTAAAGGCACAAAGCACGACCGAACCAGTTTTACAAGTAATGTCGTCGGCGCGCCGCAACCCGTAGTTCGATGCGCGCGGTACAAACAGGTTCTGAGTCATATTTCAAACGATGTTTTTGTCTGCCCCGACACGGCCATGCTGATAGATGGTGCGCGCTCTGCACCAGTCGTTTTTCTGAAAAAGATGAAAAAGTTTCTCTGAGCTAGGTATCCATTCAAAGGTACACTAGCTGATAATTTGGTGCAAGGTTATTTGTTCTGATAATTGGATCTCAACCACCAAATTATCAGCGAAAGTTTAAAACATAGTACTTAGAATGTTTATTAGAAAAATGAATAAGGAAAACTGACAGTGAGTGAGTTATTATTATTGTTATCAATGTCCATGCTCCACGTATTTACATCGTTTTATAATTTTATGGCCAATGCTTGCACTCCACGTACTTGCATGGTTATTAAGGTACTCTGGGAATTTCTCATAAAGTAACTCGTGGAAAGTCTCGCCTTAGTACTCGCGGAATTTCTTACCACTCAGTACTCGTGAATTTTTTTCAACGTTATACTCGGGGGATCTTCCTAACGATACACTCGCGGAATTTCTTACCACTCAGTACTCGTGAATTTTTTTCATCGTTATACTCGGGGGATCTTCAACGATATACTAAGGGATCGTCTCAACGAGATACTCGTGGATTTTCTCATCGTGATATTTGTGGAATTTTTCGTAGAGGTTAGTAAAAGGTAGTTGTGTGTTTATGTAAAATCTGCAGTTCGCCAAAAATTTTTTTTTTTTTTTCTTTTCTTTCTTTTTCTTTCTTTTGTTTGTTTGTTTTGGTTGCATATTGCTTAAAGTTTACGGTACTTGCCTAGGTAGAAGTGTTGCATGGTAGAACTACAGGATCGTATTCATCCGCCTACTCGGCCATACTGACAGGCAGTGCGCGCTCTGCATCTGCCTCGTAGGGATCCTCGTAGTGCGGGAATGACTGACAGGCGGTGCGCGTTTTGCACCTGCCTGGTCTGCAACTGTTTTGTTTCTGTCGGAGTCTTACTCAGACTTGCACAGGCAGTCTAGCATGGGAGGTGGATGGCACGGGCTAGCTTGCAGTAGTGTTTTGAGGGCCTAGTGCATCGTCTTCTTCCACCGACACAGCCCTACTGACAGGCAGTGCGTGCTATGCATCTGCCTCTCGGAATATATCATCAAATACTCGTAGTGCGGAAGTTAATCTGTAAAAGAAACTTAATTAGTTCTTGAAGAATATTTCATAGAAGGGGTTCGTAGGAATTCTCATTGGAATTTTGATCCAATTATTGATTTGCTCGGCTTTTTCCTGATCAATTTGCGTTCCATCATTTATTTGATCACTTTATAAAGATGCAGGTAGTTTCAAAACTATGATCGTCTATTGTTTATTTGCTCGGCTACGTCCTGACCGATTTGCGTTTCATCAATTTTGTTTTCATCACTTTTTAAAGATGCAGGTAGTTTCAAAACTCTGACGGTCTATTGTTTATTTGCTCGGCTAAGTCCTGACCGATTTGCGTTTCATCAATTTTGTTTTCATCACTTTTTAAAGATGCAGGTAGTTTCAAAACTCTGACGTCAGTATGATCGTCAATTGTTTGTTTGCTCGGCATCTTGGTCTTGGGTCAGTTTTTGCATCATTGTATAGTTTAACTAAGCCATCTTCTTGGTCTCGGGTCAGTTTTTGCATCATTTTATAAAGACGCAGGTAGTTCCAAAAATACGTCGTCAGTATGGTTTAACTAAGCCATCTTCTTGGTCTTAGGTCAGTTTTTGCATCATTTTATAAAGATGCAGGTAGTTCCAAAAATGTGTCGTCAGTATGGTTTAACTAAGCCATCTTCTTGGTCAGTTTTTGCATCATTTTATAAAGGTGCAGGTAGTTCCAAAATTTGACGTCAGTATGGTTTGCCTTCTTCTTTGTCTTGGTCTTGTGGCAGCGTACAGTCTCAAGGCTGTCGAGGTTCAGATCTATCGAAGTTCGGATCCCACTGGATGAATTGTCCATCTTTTCTGGTCCGGAAGCAGCTTTTAGTTCCGGAGTTCAGATCTGTGATCCCATTTGTTCAAATCTGTGACCCCACTTGTTCAGGTTCGTATCCCACTTCTGATGTCGAATAGAGATGTAGTGGAATGTCGAGGAGTGTGTGTTTATCAGGAGGGCTTCTAGTTGGTTATGACGTCACCAGGTCTAACGTCACAGTCGTCTTTATGTTGATAATAAAACCACGAAGAAACGTCCATTATTTATTCCAATTTACAATGTTTCGGTCCAACAACTCGAGCAATACTGAATTACAAAGAGAGGTCCGTTCCGTCCAACGGCTCGAACAAGAATGTCCTGCTAGCTCGGCCGACGGTCGTATTTAAAGGCACAAAGCACGACCGAACCAGTTTTACAAGTAATGTCGTCGGCGCGCCGCAACCCGTAGTTCGATGCGCGCGGTACAAACAGGTTCTGAGTCATATTTCAAACGATGTTTTTGTCTGCCCCGACAGATACAATTATACCATGGCTTTCTTTAGAATTGGATGTTTCGCCATTAGAATTCGATTCGCAACTATCCTCTACGCTGTACGTTCATTTCCACATCGACCTCGCTGCCTTCATCAATTGGTAAGTTTTCGTAGTCAGATAGGTATTGTTATAATCATCGTTCAATAACTCTATCATTAGAAACCGTTTAAAACTAAAACACACAAAAAACAATATTTCAAAAAAGTCACACAACCACCTACCACCCGTCTCACAGACGGACAACGACAGTTTTTTACTTACCAATGACAAACGCGTGGACTTCTGACGCTGACGAGCGTTTTAGCGACACTCAGGGACGTGGCGAAAAGGTACAGGAACACACAAGTTGATGCGTGCTTTCCCCGAAAAAATATAAGCGATTTAAATTTGCTTGCGTCTGTGAGACGTATGTCAGGTGGTTAAGGGTTAAGTATGTTATTTTTTCACAAATTAACGGCTGGAGTAAATGAAGTTACTTTCGTTTCTTTATGGGAAAATCTATTATAACGCGGACGAAGCCGCAGAGCGGACAGATTTATTTTATTTGATCTCTGCGATTGAAATAAATACAATTATTCAATATTAATATCCTCATACTTCTGGAGTTAAATTAAAGCTTCATGATCGTGCCACTTCACAATTTCTTCATAGTAGAAGCATATGTTTAAGGCACATTATTATCAAACTTGCACTCTATTTCGACAGGATATTGACGAAAACTAATGAAAATATTATTCATACACAAAAACCATCTCAAAAAACTTGCCAAAAGCTTTTATGACTTCATAAAAATTCTTAATATCCCAACAAAATATTTATCATTCTTACATATAAAAGGTTTTTCTTGCTCACCCATGCTTGTAAAATATAGTTAAAAACTACCCTTATCTCTTTGAAATAAGGTTTATATTGTTATGAGTTGAAAGGGTCCGTAATATCCTCTATTTCTTCCGTAATGTGGCACTTTGGTATATTACAATCAAATGTTAATAACTGCGCGTTTATACTATGACATTGTCATGTTAGTTCTGTTTAATATTTCGTTTATGAAATAATAATTCGGCATAAGAATAGTACATAGTATACCATACCTTTTTCCGTGGGGGTCGATAAATCTGAATTTATATACCAGACTAGTAGCAGCGTTGTTCTATGAACTGTACCAATTTATTCATTTTGTTTTTATTTTTGATAGGTACCTAACGAGTATGTCCTAACTACGAGTAGGTATATACAAAAAAGAAAAAATAAACATTTTTAGGCTCCCATTATGACACAAATTAAGAGACAGGATAACTAGAAGCACAAAAGATCAAAACAAAAAAAAAACTAGGAAGATACCTAGTTGGTTCCTATATCCTACTCTGGATATAGGAACCCACCCTCTAGAAATCTACCTAAAGAAACCATGTGAAGGGATGGTAATATGCCTGTCCTGTGCTAAAATGAAGAATTATTATTTTGGGCTTTTTGTTTAACATTATGGTACCAATTTATAAATTTTTATTTAATTAACTTAATTAATAAATGCAATTTATAAGAGTAGGTATAATTTATTCAATTGCTTTATATTTTTTGAAACAGTCTAGCCTGAAAATGTCTGGATAGCTTAATTCCACATGAATAAATTCAGTCGGCCAGCATCCTTGAGAATTGCATCACACTCGTCGCTTTAGTACCATTGTGTTACACAAACTGTACTACATCTTCAACTGTTGGTAACTTTGCATGTCCTACTAACTTGCGCATCATAAAACATCAAGGGTGCTGTGTTTCACGAGCATAGCGATTTACAGTGTTAGAGTAAGTGTATGTCTCCAATAGTGAAGATGCGATGGGTAAAATTATAATGATGATGAAAAGAAACGGCAATAAATAAATATATATAAATAAAGCTGAACAATTAGAATACGAATTTTGCAATACGTAGATGCTAAATCTACGTATTTTTAGCAAAACCATCCACAAAAGCTGTTAGAGAAATAACCTTGATATCAAAGACCACGAAAACCTTATTCATGATTAAAAAAAACAAGATTGTTCAACCCTTACTTACGTCTCTGATATTTTACTAACTATATTTTTTATAACAATCTTTACGCATTTTAAAGATCGAATTTCTAAACTAGTATTATTATAAGTTTCTACAGCTAATTATTCCTAGCTTTTTATTCCCTATCTTTGCATTTTTACAAAGATTTTTTAAATTGTTGTTACATCAATACTTAAATAATAACAAATCGCTCAGCTTATCGCTGTGCCCGCAGCCACTCCGTAACGGCTCAGTTTACTAGTGCGAATGCACTTACCCCGTTATTTTGTTGCGTAAACTTTATGGCCTGAAATGACGTTAGGTTCGTTAAGTGGTTAAGCGGTCTTGGGGTGGTTAAATTGAAAATGTAATTTTAGTTCAAACGAGAAGGGTATGAAAATTATTTTACTTTGTAGGTATGTGTATATTTTTCAGTAAATACGTTGGGATGAATTTTGTAAAGAAAGGCGAGGATGTAAATTATGATCTTGGGAAATTTTATCGAATTACGTCCCAGCCACTACAGGGTCTTGAATAGCATGGCATATGCACCCCTATTTACGTCGGACTGCTGGGACACAGAGATTTCACTCTTGTCGAGCAATTAAACCTTAATTCACCAGCCTTAAGCAAGTTGGTGAATGTTACATGTCGAACTTAATCAAAGTTCTCCGAACATACTGGTTTCCTCACGATGTTTGCCTTCACTGTTAAAACATATGTAATACTTTCGCCTTTATAATATCAGTTTGATAGAATATATTGTATAAGGTACTAAGATCTGCCAGCCGTGTTTCAACAACGCACTGAACCCGATATAATAATATAGATGATTTAGAGCCGGTTACGAGTAATGGCGGTAGATAAATTGAACGGCATCTAAGGTGCTATAATGGCTTATTGTTGACGATACTGCAGTAAATACTGAACAGGTAATATTAAGGAGATTTCGATCTTCTGGGATCTCTATAACTTTGCAATGTATGAGTTGGTGTAGAGTGCTTTTAGGCCAGAGCTACGAGTATGAAGCAAGGGTTTGACTACTACTAGAGGTAAGCTTAAAGGAGTTAATCACTCTAAATTACAAAAGAGTTAAAAATTATTATGTTAAAATACTTTGTTTGATTGTTAAGCTGTGTTGCCCAGGAGCAAACCCTACTTTGTAATTAGCTCATGAAGATCGTGGGTTCCAACCATGCCGGCCACTGAACATTATCTTTTTAAATATTTATGTGCGCTTTGAAAACGTGCGTTAACGTGCCTTAACTTTCGGACAACTTTGAAGATTTTGATGGACATGCGACATTCATAACCCTGCAACTTATAATCTCTTTCTTCAAAAGACTAGTCCCTGGATCCCAGATGTGGAAACGTAAAAAGACCTTATATTAACTAACGATTACTTCTTAGACAAAACATTTCAAACTACCATTGAAACTCATGTCTCAGTTCGTATAAAACCATCAAACAGTACTCAAAAACACCGAAACAGCTATTACAGTACACACCTAAAGGTTTACACTTGCTGTATCTGGGTAAGCTGTGTTTGATTCGCCGCAACGATTCTTTGATATTTGTTGAACTTGTGAACGTGATGCATAGTTTGACTGTAAAAGTTGGAGTTGTTTGCTGAAATTACAAAACAATGGGTTTATTTTCAAGGGAGATAGTTTTGTATGTTTGTGGTTTACCGTACCTTTTTAAAAAAAATGAGCATAGTTATTGTTATATTATATTAATTTTTGTACGTATGATTACATTTAATAATGTTTTTTGCCATATTTGACGTCGTAGATTCAATTATCAGTAAAATAATATATATGTTAAAAAAAAAAGCAGCATAAATAAACTCGGCTTCGCTCGCGTTATAATATTTTCCCGCTGTAAAAAGTGTCCTATGAACTTATCTAAGCTTCTAAGCTCCACCAAGCCAAATCGATTCAGCCGTTATTGAGTAGAAATAGTGTAGATAACACGACTTACTTAAGTAATTATTTACTATGTCTCTAAGGCTTCGTATCAACATCACATCGACCCTTATAACGTCACATTACTATTACCAGTCGCCCTAGTAGAAAATAAATAGCAATGATAATAATTTGCTTTTGTATTTATAAAGGCGCATATTATCATATCCGAATCCCATAATCATTTGTTTTTTTACCAATTTTCTTAAAAACTGATCGGTATTTTTTTACGCGGGCCGAATTCACGGGACGAATATGAACTAAATCATTTCATATTTGCGAGGATAACACGGGCAATGGGCAATTGGCGATGGATCATGACCGATGGGTGGTAATGGGCACTGGGCAGCAATGGCCGATGTTTGTACAATGCAGCTGTGCCGTTAACTGGATACCTCTCATGAAACAAGGAGTAAGAAAGCATCATCATCATCATAATTTAAAAATGAGTTATGGAAAATTCACACAGCAATATTTAGCCCCGTGGTAAGCTCGAAGCTTGTGTTACGGGTGAGCTAGATTTCTGATATACTTAATATGATATATAATATACAAACATAAATAGATATTTTTTATTATACATAATATACCATACCCAGAGAATCGGAACAATTATTTCCAGATAGTTAAATTATTTGTGCCAAAACGGTAATGGAACACCCATCCTCTTGCGTTGCAGACGGACCTAAAATTGGTATTATTCGAATTATAATTATCGAGATATGAAGATCTTATGTTCTATCTTAGGCTAACACCACACGGCGGTAATGGTAAAAACCAATAGTTATGGATGGAATTTCGTTCAAACATAAATATCAGGTAATTGCAACATTTAAATATTATATTGAAACAAAGTATTTCCTAATAAGGGCTGTGAAAATGGCCAGTTTCCGTGTCATCACTAAGTTTGCCGAGATTATATAATCGTCATAAAATTTAACAACGCCATTTCTTGATAGATAGTTGAACACTATGTTGTCTTTGTTTTTTCATTATTACAATTTAATATCCATATGGAACACTCAGACCCCTGGAATAAATATCTGCAGATTGTACAAAATATTGTCCAGGGGCGGGAGTCGAACCCGCAACTTCCTTCGTCGCAGGCAGGTATTGGCCCCCTGCGCTACAGAGGTACGTTATACTAATTTAAAAAACAAGGACTAAGTAAATAAAAGAAATAAATAAATGTACCACCTCCATTTAACCGCTCTCAGAGCTCTGACCACGTATCTCTACTCCAGTCTGCACTCAGCTAAGACTCGCTCCGGTGGAATTAAAAACGCATTCAGTAGTGATATATTTGACGTTTCATTGTGCCAAATGATTTGGAAAACATCTTAGGAATTTTATTTTATTTATTTATTTAAAAGGTCATCAAAAATGACTCACTTAATATAAACATCGTAAATTTCTCGTGTGGGGACCACGGATCGGCTAACGCAGCGTCGGACGTCCGGATGATCTGGTGAAAGCGGTTGGCTCGCGGTGGATGCAGGCCACGTTCGACCGCAACAACAGGATATCATTAAGGGAGGCCTATGTCCAGCTGTGGGCGTCTAACGGCTGACGTGATGATGATGATGATGATGAATCTAAAGATAACATTGTAACTACACATTATCTTATTTCTTAGTGGTCTTTTAATTACTGATCTTGAGTTGTAGGTTGTATTTTGTTAACAGATGCCACCATTGCGATTGATTTATTACATATCTTAACCTAAATTCTTAGAGGAGAATGAAGTTAAACCAAAAAGCTCGTAATAATGTTTCGGCCCGAACGAAAAACTTTGAAACGCAAACAGATATGAATTTCAGATTTTTTCGCGAATTTTTTAAATTGAAATCAGTTTTGTTGAGCTTTACTTTTGTAGGGCGGAAATGGGCTGGAATGGAACTTTCATTTAATTTGTATTTACTGAAGTAATATCGTACATTTTTTATGAATTTTTTTTGAACAGTATGAATAACGTAGAAAAATAAAACTATGTGATTAAACTATGTAACTTCGAGCTTACCAAGATGCTAGATGAAACTATTAATTAAAAAATTTATTAATTAACGATTAAACTACAATTTTTAATTTGTTTATTCTACCTATTATGTTTGTAATGTAAGTAAAAATTATTATTAATGCATTGGTAATTAAATATATTTGTGCCTGGATTTTAAATATTTAAACGGTAATTTTATGTCGCTTACCTGCGTAACTAATAAGATACAAGTACGTGGCTACGTGAACGCCAAATTAACGTCATGGCAGATACAGTTAAATCTCATTTAAACCGGGTTAGTTAACCTGATAACTTACATGGTCATTTAAACATTTAAAGTCTTTCATGAAATAATTAGGATTATTTCATGGTTAGTTTTAAGTGACGTTTTATTCTGAAATACGCACCAAGGCATTTCACGTGTCTTATTGGGTTTTCCCGCGTTTTATATATTATGTTATTCTGTTGTTTTTAACTATTAATTGAATTTAACTTTTAAACTTTAATGGTTTTAAAAAATATTTGAACATAAAACGGGTACCATACCATGGTTTCCCTATTTTGTCATCAGTCTCTTCGTGAAAATGGCGCTTGAAACAGTGTCGAAATATCGGGAAACTTAAAATCTTTAAAATCATGGTATGTTCCTTGTTTCATGTTGAAATATTAATAGAATAGTTACATTTAATACTGTATTTTAGATTTTCAGTTATGGAGTAAAAAAATTCTTAAAAACTTAAAAGCTTCACCCAAAAGCGCCCCAGAGGATTTCCTTTCTTAAAAATATGAACGTGTACTTTAGAAACAAACCTGTTATGACGCAGGCACTGAGAATGGATAGCTAAATTGTAATAAAAGTAAAACAAAGCAAAATTGTTAAATAAAAGTTAAAACAAATTGGTCGTTCACCGTCGATTTCATCTTCAGAAGGGAATACAGATGATATTCAAACTAATGTAATGAAATCTCAATAAAACTTACTCAAGAGGAACAGACCACAGAATTCAATGTATTTTTTTACTGATCGAATATTATGCTTTGAATTTTATCTTAGTTATTCTTTTAACGTTGAAGTATTATTGTTTTCTTCAATTGATTTCTACAATACTAACTTTCTGGTGAAAATTAATAATGAGGATTAGAATTGAAAAGTTGTCAAAAAGTAAATTAAAACTAAAACTAAAGGGCAATATTACTGTCCAAGAAAAGCACAACCATTTCATAATTTTATTTAAAATTTTCAGGGCATATCTTCTTATATATCAGCTCTCCATAAAATATTATTTCGCATGTTTTGTTTGATTATTAAGAATATGATGGTATTTTTGACTGCTTAACTAATAAAAGTATGCTTTTAATTATTTCCATCTATTCAATCAATCTTTCAATCTTCTTGCAAATATCCGTCTGTTTTCATTTTTTTAATCCGACTTCATATTTTATTTTTTAAATCGTGAGCATCCTCTCAAAATCTCTAAGCCCGATTCAATTTTACGTCAATACCCCGGGGTCTATTTTGCCATTTTTCCTCGAAAAAACGGGATGAAAGCATATTTATATGTATAGCGGAACACTTTCCACCACGACCTAATTTAAAATTGAATATATTTGCATAATAAAAATTGCTTTAAAGACTACCTACCAGTTTTTAGAATGACAATTTTGCATGAAATGTTTTTACGAAACCGAATTTTGTGTTGCGAACAGGTGACTTAAACTAGAAATGTATCTAAACTTTGGCTTTAATTGGCATAGTGCAGCCTCGAATTGTCCTTTAAACTTAAAAGTTCTCAGAATGTGCCGGTTTCCTCACGTTGTTTGCCTTAACCGTTAACACATACAATGCCCGCTCTGCCGCCACACCGCCTTGTACATACGATAGTGCGTCATAGGCACTGATAGTGTTAAAGAAGAAAATGTTCAAGAAAATGTTCAAGAAGAAAAATCCAGTTCTCTCCCATATTAGTCAACACAGCACGCAACGAGAAGAGGTGTTAATATTCTTAGATATAGACAAAACAGCAACAAAGGCAATCTAAAAAAAAAGTGTCTGGCCCAATCTCTACAAAATAAATTGGCCTTCATTAACTCACCTTGAAAACCATCCACGAACAGACCTTGAATTCGTCTCCCTAAATAAACAGAATGACCTCATCCTATATTTACAAGAATCCCCCTTAATTTCTAGTCGACACATAAAACACTATTGTAAACAGTACCCTTAGTACGAGTTTAAGGGTGCTACAATGGGTAGTTAAAGTTTGACTGTTTTGTTTAGTTTGCTCTACGAATTGGGAATCTTAAGTTAAGAAAAACTTTTTTAACAATTTTAAAATCAAAAGCAATCAATCGGGCCGATTCAGATGCTTTTGATATTTAGTAATTTGATTAGTCGTTCTTGAGTTATGGAATAACAACAGATATAGAAAAAATACAGATTTATGTCGTTTATTTCCATAAAACAAAAAAATATTACTTTATGTAAACTATAACTTTTATTCCGATATTTACATTAATGTGAATATTTTTTCTTTATTTCTGGTTCTTTACATTGATACTGTGTCACCGGCATTAAACAATTAATTAGGAGCAGAACACAAGTTTCGGTAATTAATCGAGAGCTTCTTACAGCTTAGAACTTGTGAAAGTTCATGATGGATTAGAATTAGCTTAGGGTAATGAAGACGAAGGTTCAATTAGAGTTTTCAACTAACAACTTTAAGACTGTAGTTTAGAGTCCAAAATGCAGTTGATTTTCATGTTTCCAAATTACAAGGACAATTCCAAAGTATATTGTAAAAGAATGGTAGTTATAATTTTTAACAACTATCAGAATGAGACATTTGACTCGAAATTAAAAACTCATTTAACTTTTTGAAAATCAACATTAATGTCACTACCTCCTATTGGACTTGTTAGCTCAACTAAACTCTTATACTCATGACTAGAGCATAGAGGTGTATCTACTTGAATAGTCTCACTCAGTTTAGAAAAATCAACATCATAGTAAGATTTATCAAATTCATTCGTTACCATGGGAACAAATCTATGACCCCATAGTATATCTTTCACTGTATAGCTTGTTCTAGCCTGAACCGGCTGACCAGTAGATTCGATCAATCCTTCAAGAACTGCTAATATTTCAATCTTCCCACACAACAAATCCGCAGCTGAAATAGAAAATAGAGGACTGCTTTCATCTATCGTGTGTATAACAGATACAGGCCATAGGTAAAATGTTGAATCACAACCATCCGTTTCAGTTTTCAGTTCGATCTGCTCAAAGTCTTCTAAATAAGCGTTATCAATATCTAACCTCAAAATATACACTGCTACCTTAACATTGAATATTTTCGACTTCCTCACATCACCAACTCGGAACACAAAACACAGCTTATCATTCCGCATGCTTATCACCGCTTGTTGACTGAACAGGATCGTGAGCGTTCTCAATTTCGGTCTCGTCAGTTTCGCGAATAGGATTCCGACCATAAACGCTGAGAAAATAGAGCTCAATATGCATTGGAGACACATTGTTATTATTGTTTGCGGGCATTCCATAGTAATTGCTCTTTTTCCGTAGGCAACTGTTGTGTGGACTTCAACGCTGAAGAGAAATGTGGAAGTGAAGCCGTGAATGTTTCTTACGCAGGGTGTCCAGGAGGAGTTTTGTGCGTGTGGAAGGTTTTCTTGGAGTAGATCTCCGTGGGTGAGGGCAATGACCCAGTGAATGAAGCCAAAGAGAAGCCAGTCAGCAGTGAAGGCTGCAAAAAAGGTGATGAGCGTCCACCTCCATCGAGCTTCAACTAAGGTCATGAACCAGGATGTGAAAAAACTGAAGTTGGATTTATTCGTTTCAATATTGAATTCTCCGTTTTTGAAGACTACTTTTCTAATTTGCCTTGAAGAGATTTGGCGGCGGATTCCTAAAATAGAAAGAAAAACATTATGTAATGTGTTGTCCGCCCGAGATAAAAAAAAATTTATAACAATCAAAAGTCACCATAATAATAATTTCAGAAGTAAGACTTTAAGTATTGACATTGTATCGGGTTAACAAAGTTTTTCTTTTATCTTGTTTGCATTCATCATAATTAAAACTTACGATTTTTCGGTAAATATACACCAGGAATCACTGTCGTCGATCCATGTTCAAACTCTACGCTCTCAGCCGATCGTAAAATGGTATTTTCGAAGTCCTGAAACAATAATACAACATAAACTCATGAATATTTATTATAATCTCTTCGTGTGAGTGTCGTTAAAGCGACTAAGGCATTTATCTAAAAAATAGTCACTTATAACAAAACAGTTACTTGTAATTACATTGGTTAACAGTTGCAGACATTGTATAGAAATGTCCTGACAATTTTTAATATAATGTATTTTTAATTTCTCAAAAGGTTAGTTTTAGATAATAAATTGGTGTTATAAGTGTCAGTAGATTTAAATTTCTGTGTACTAGCTTTACATGCACTATGTATTAGTTTTAGTTTTCCATAAGTTAGCCTAATTAATTATTCATTTATTCGTAAGCCACACACCGCACATTACAACAATGTATAATTGGTTGTAATAACTGTAAAATAATTTTATTTTAATAAATTATTACAAGCAAGTTAATAAAAGCTTTACTACATAATTAAAGAATGCTGCATATTATCTCACCATTATTTAGTTATCTCTGCAGTTCACTCAACAGCCGAGTAATTCAAATGAGAGAACGTATCTGCCATCTTTGAGGACGCCACCGCTACTGATAGCAATATCTGATTATTCTGACTTGTGTAAAGTTTGTTTTTTGCTTTACAAAGACTGAGAATTCCGTGGTGATGGCCTTATATTTTAATACTATGATACGCAATTACTTCTTATTCTGGGTTTTGAGCAAATAACAGTGAAAATTTATCATTATCAAACAATGCCATTTCTGCTCAGTAGTACTAAATAACAATAATATTATAAAATATGAAATAATTGTTTTTTTGTAAATTATGGATGGGAAAGTGTATCTGTGTGATTGTTTGTCCGTTGGAAAAACGGAGCGACTAAGTGGAGATAGTTGTTGGGACGGAGAGTGACATAAGTCCTTTTTACTGCGGGAAAAAATATTTTTACGCAGGAAAGTATATAACACGGGCAAAGCCGCGAGGCGGAAAACTAGTGATAATTAAATGTAATCAATGTTTATCTTTTGTTTATTACTTTGTTTGTTAACCAAGCTAAGAAGTGAGATACATTTACATAATTAACTATGTTTTACAATAATTCTAAATTACTAATAATACAACGCCACATGACAGTCACTGTCTAACTGCTGTTATGTAACATCTGTATTTGTATAAATGCTAAGATAAATAAAACTAATAAAACATATAAGTATGTTTGTTTTACTTACACGCAAAAGCGACGAAATTGATTTTGATGAAAATTTTCTATTGTAAATATTTAAATATATTATTATATAGCATACATACTTATCAGAATTAGATAAAGCCTTTTTAATTGCAAAACAATCTATAACATATTGTGATAAGCTAGTAAAAAATAAAACATGCTTACTGTATCTAAAAGTTACTTAGCTTAATGTCATGTCTGTGAAAACAAAAGCAAAACCATACTTGCTTACGAAAGATGATACATCGTATGCAATAAGTAAGAGTGTACCAGTGGTGATCCCTGAGCAACCCCCTAAGTTTGTTCAGACCATATCAATGGCATTGATGGAGTTACCTCCCCTAGCTGTGTATCATGTAATGAATTACAACATTATACGAACCACTTATGTTTTAAAAACTGTCTTGCTAGAAAAGGGTCTTGTTTAGTTTTGATGACGATGTATAAAGCGAGTGTGTGATAGTGTAGAAATGTATGTCTATATCTATGTTCAATATATCAGTAAATGAACCTCAGACTATATAAGTTCAAACGGGAGTTGGACGTAAAAGTGCAAATTAATACGGTTTGTAAAATTTAATTAAAACACCTCTAAAGCAAAATTATGTTTATAACAACACACGGGAAATATAATATACCGTATGCAATAAGTAAGAGTGCGGCCCCAGAAGAGATCCCTGGACAGCTCCCCCAAGTTTGTTCAGATCATATCCATGGCATTGATGGAGTTACCTCCCCTCGCTGAATCGTGTAATGAATTACGACATTATCTCGAAATGTTTGGATAACATTAGTTGGTTGGTTTAGTTATGGCGACAGTAAAAGGTTTTTTATTTAATTTATTTTATTTTTTCATTTTTAGTTTCGGATAATAAAACCATTCAAAAGGTAACGAAGCTTGTGTTGCGGGTGCTAGATTTTAAAAAACTTAATTAAAAAAATTTAAAAATACATAGATAGATAATTATACTTATTTAACACCCAGACTCTCGGGACCAATATTTGCAGATCGCAAAAATAAAGTTTTGTCCCGAAATGGCAATCGAACTCAAAACCTTGCAGCGGCCCTTTGCCCTCTGCGCCACAAAGGTCGTCAAAGATTGATTGATTTTTCCATAAAATACTAAAAAATACTTGAACAAGTCAATTTATACAATAGATATATTATAATGCCTACCACAACAAAAATGTTTTTTCGAAAAAAACTCACATAAACACACTCCGATCAATCGAAAGGTCAAACGTAATTCCTGACCAAACGGATTCAATACAAATCCTTTAAATCTCGACCGAGAAAGTTTCTTTCAAGCACCTGAGTACTTCCTTCTTTGTGCGTCAATCCCATAAGTAAACACTACTGGAGCCCAAATTCTTAAGTCCTAAAACCGGTCAATGAAACAACATTGAATTTTCACTTGCCGCATTTTATCACGCCTCCGCGGGTGAAAGGGGATTCTGACAGTTGACAAGCAATCCCTCGCGTTTCGGGGTGTTTGTCATTCTATTAGCGAGGAAAACATCTTCCGTGCCAATAAGGGGCTGAGAACTATAACATACGTACTGATTGATATATCTCAACGAGGGCATTATTTGTATGTTGTTCCGTGCGTCTCAAAATCACCCTCCGCAGTGGTAAGGGCATTGATGATGATAATTATTTTGCGAGCATTAAAATACTGTGGAATACGAGATTTCAATGTAACTAGGAAGCTTTATACAAAGAAGTAAGTATGTAATCTAACTAATATTGTGATATTTCTCACCAAAATCGTATAATGTGGCACAAATGAACCGCGCTCGATTAGCCGTGTTACGTCGATTGTTCGCTGTCGGGCAGATATGCGGAATAGAACGTTTGACACTGCCCTTACTACACTCGTATTTTCTTTCTATTATTCACGGTATTCCTTATTTGTTTTGTTTTCGTTTCGTCATCGCCAAGTGCGTCCGGTGATTTTCAGATGTTTTTGTTTATTCAGTCGTATCAAGGTGCTATTTACTCGTATTCGTTGTTTTGATATTCGTTGATATGACCCCCGCAATTGAAAATGAATTCTGTAAATGGCGGCGGTATGTATGGTACGATTGGCAAAACAAGGATAAAAGTATAGACAGCGATAGAGAGTGAGCGAGAACGCATGCGAGCGGACGCCATTTACAGAACTCATTTCTAATTGCGGGGGTAATATACTTATTTATTACACTGTTTTATGCTAGTAATTATTGAAAAGTTTATTTGAAATTTTTGTATGATTTCGCAAAGAAAACTTATAATTGCGGCTTATTTTGTGTCTATGAAAATAATAAAAGTCCTAAATAAAAATTAAATTGTTATCGCATCTAAATTATGGTGTGTTTTGATTTTTCTTGCAAAAGTAGTGTTTTAATTCCCATTGTTTCAAGCCGACATTACAGGTTGTGTGCTTATGTTTAAATTGAATTACGATTTAGCTTCAAATAAGTGCAAAATGTGAAACACTGAATGTAGACTGAGCACAGACTATTTCCTTTTAATCTTAAAAATCCAATTTACAAAAAAATCTCAGTCTGAATTTTCATTTTAAATTTCATCCCATCCTCTATTTAACAAGAAATTTTCATCAACAACACTGCAATGTCATTTTCATTTCGTCCGTTTATAACTTCCAAAGCATTGGCAAAAGGGTCAATAGTGACATTCCCAACCTTCGGGCGGATATGAGCCTCTGACCAACGTGATGAAATTCTTATGCTAATGACAGGGTTGTGGAATTACGCCGGATTAAAAAATACACGGGATTTTTTATTTTATATGCCTTGATTTAATTTAAATTTTGGGTATGTTGTTAGTTTTTATGTAAGTATATCGCTTGATATTGTAGATGATATTTATTTATTATGTTATTTACTGAATAGTGTTTATTATAGATTTACCATATTTTTTTACAAATAAGTTGTTTATTTGTTATTAAAAATTAAGTTAATCTAAATCTTAAGGTTCAGAAGTTTACTTCTTTTCAAACAAAAAACAAATATAAAACATATTTTTTTATATTCATATCTGGCTTTAATTATATTTATATATTATTTTTTATCGCTATGAGCCGGATTAAGCAGTTTTCTAATGTCAGGCCTCATTTAAAGGTAAATTCGGTTAAATAAAAACAAACCAACGAACAGACAGGGTTATGTAATAGGGTTCCATTACCCTTCGAGTGAAGGGTTCCGCCTTTACTCCAAAATGCTACAGCCCGTTACAAATGCAGTGCAATAAAATACAAAACATGTTGAGAATGCTTCAACTAAAAGGACTAACAAGTCAGTAATCAGCCATTACCCGACTTGCTCTGTAAACTTCAGTACAGAATTTGTAAACGGCTCCAACACTTACACTCAGCCAATTTAGTTTTTTGTATTATTGTGGTTAGTCTTGATAGTTTGCACTTGCATTAATTTGAAACTTATTTCTCTGGCTTCAAATAGCAAGATAAACGAGTATTTACAGACTTAAGTATCATGTTACAACTGAACTTATTAGGTGGGTGGTGTTGAGTTTACAGAGGTGAATTTATGACCATTCGAGTAGACCCATCAGGTTTACACATATAACGCAAGTATGCCGCTCGCTGACAACAAATTTAGATTGGTTGATATCAATAGACTATTTCCGTATATAGATGCATCATTATTAGTGCAGTAAGCATGAAGTTTTGAACTTACGTATCGATTAATTATTAGCTAGTCTTGGATGGATTTGAACTCGGAATTATTCAGACATAATAATTTTAACAAGATGTAACATTGTCTGCAACAAATTCTATTTATTTTTCTTATTTCACTTATCAGTATTTTGTATGTTTATCCATTAGGATGTAGAATTAAAAGACGCTTAGTTGGTAGTTGCAGTAAAGGTGTAGCATACCAACCCAGAAAAACGCGGTTATAAGGTGACAATTGGGTCACAACTTGGTCAAATAAACTGCTCCAATTGTCGCCGAGCCCTGATTCTGGTACTCGAAATACCTTCCACAATCTCGTCGTAAAAATATTCGTTGCACAAATAAATTTTCCAGCATAAAATAAGTTTTGTAGATTTAGTCACTTTAATATAATAAAACTCGCCTAGATCATAAAATATTTTAGTTCGACAACTTTTAATAAATTCAGGAGTCACTTCCCTTTACAGGGGTCACGCGCAGCTCATAAAGCATAAACTTTAAATAAGTCTCAAAATTGAATCGTAAAGCATCCCAGATTTTCTACAATATTTTATTTAAGCCCGCCTGACTGGCTGAATTATAAAGGTATCTGCGGGTAATGGCCATAATTTCCAACTTTTTGAAAAATCTCGCCCCAAACTTCCCCCGTTAAGTGCCGGGAATCTTCTGCTTCACGTGATTTTACTTAAAAATGAATATTTAATTCGTTCTCTATCTGAGAAGGTTAGGATTGGGGTAAAAAGTCAAGAAATTTCCTTGAAGATTGCGGCGGAGCTAAGAGCGTATAGCTATTCTGCGGAAATTGCGGAGGTACCTGCTTTGTGTGGCTTATAACATTTATTGTAAACTGGAAACGAGATAAGATTAAATAAAGATAATAATTTAGGATATTATAAGTAAAATGCTTATTCTCGTTATAAACGCATGGAAGGATAGCAGTGTGATCTGTTTAATCTTTCAGGTTATAAGTAAATAATAAATGAAATAAATTAAACTTATTCAAATAATTAATTCATCATCAAGATAATTCAGACTATTTTTTACAGTGGAGAAATGCATTACAACGCGGGCAAAGCTACGGAAAATAAACATAAAATAACCTCAATTTGCTGTTTCTATTATTTAAAATTTAGATTTATTTGGAGGCCCTATCGCATGGTGTTGTTTTTCAAGAAGTAAAATCCAGTGATGCGCGGCGGGATTTGAATCTAGGACCATCAAAATGAAAGTCGAGTGTGCTCCCATTTAGCCAACTCGGTTCTAGGCTTTGCAACGAGGTACACTCACTTAAAAGTAGTATAAGTACGGAGTTGGCTTTATGGTTACTTGACATGGTTCAATTTGGTAGAAAAGCGCAAACAACTCGTTATACTTATTAGTAGCGAGTGGTAGCAAGTGTTGCCAGGAAATTAAATTAACTTCATGCAGAATAAGAGAATGCGCGAATTCTCAAAACAAGGTGCCTGAGTGTGAAGCATTTAATTTTCGCACAAACTTTTAATAATAAAGAGTTCTATTTTCTTTATTTTTCATGACTTGTGGCAATAACATCATAATAATTTATCATATTACCTCTTAGGTAACTAGTAACAAAATAAACTCTATTTTTCTTGACATAATCAGCTGAAGAGCTAAACAAACAATAAATAACGCTGAAAACTAACTAGTCATACTACTGGGCACCTTGTCTCTGCAAAAGAAGTTGTTAAAACTCTTGCTGAATTTCGTCTCGAAACGCTTACACAATATTGAACATATTAGTACAGTCAACAACAACGATCGTCAATAAATGGCGGATAATTAGCCAAGTAAATGAGCCGTGATAGCCCGTGCGGTGTACAGAGGGCCTTGGTTATTAACTCTGCCAACAATGCGGTAATGTTTACAATCATATTTTGAAATATATTGGGAATTTACTTTAATGCTGCAGTACCTGTTTTCAGATGAAATTCGGAAGGGTAATCTAGTTAACTTTGCAACATCTATATTTGCTAAATGTCACTGCATGATTTATGCAGCATGAATAGTTCAGCAATAGTTGTTATTGATTAGTAAAAGGCTAAAAATGATATGTACCCATTTTGACTAAAAGTTATCGCAAAACATCACCTCATAAAGAAGGAAATATAATAAACCAAACAATAAATTCAAAGCTTTGAATTCAGAATGTGATATGCCGCCAACAGACGTCATCTAATGTGTCAATTTCAAACTTCGATCGTCCAATCAGTTGCTCGATACAAAAATGGCTGCCTGCACAAAACATCGACATTATCTCGACTGTCCCTAAGTACAGTATCGAAAATGAAAATTGGCAATTTTTTTTTATTTGCTTAAATGACTTATTTTTATGTGTTCTTTAATTGGATAAAAAGAAAAATTAATATTTTTCATTAGTTTCTCCTCTAGCTAAACGTATACAATCGAATGTAACATTTTGTTCAGACGTAGGATATCGAAAATTAAGTTTCGAGCGTATACGCTGTGCTGATCACTATGCGAACGAGACGAAACTACCGCTTTCGCGAGTATACGTCGCGTCACTCGCTACAAAAATATATTACTGAAATAATTAACGGTAATTTTTAGTAATTATAATCCTAGTTTAACAATATTTTTCATAAGATTCATAAAAACCTACTGTGTGATGTCTGCGTAAAGTATTGATAGTGACCGTTTCAATATTTTACGTCGAGACAGTAAGAGACTTTTGCATCGAATGTAGCAGTTTCAACAGTTTACGTTGCAATTAATAAATGTTTTCTTATCGAAATTGCCACATTCAATAGTATACCACGTATTAACATAAAATAAATGCTATCGAATGTCAATTTATTTATCTTATATAAATTCAAATACAACCGAAAGTACTACCTAAAAGATAAATAATTTAAAGGCGAGCGATCTAGTTCGGCTGGCGAAAATTGTGGGTAAAATTCCCGCCTTTAGGACAAATGTTTATACGATCTATAGATTATAATCTATGTACCTCCCTTTAAAAGAAAATCTTTAAATATAATAATGTAAATAAGTCATCATAACACAAACTCTGTTTACATTGGGTTAGATGATGCTATGTGGTTTTTACAACATTATTTATTTAATTTCGTCTACTTTTGATAGCTAAATTCAAGACAATATCAACGTTAAAATATTTAGTGACATTACCTGTTGCGTTTATCAGTGTGGCTAGTGATTAATAGGAACGTATACACGTTACCAATTTTACTTAGGACTACTTACGACTTATTTTATTTGAATCTTCATTTCCTACCACTAAACTGTAACTTTAGAGATGCTTTAGATGATTTCACTTTATTGGAAAGAATGATCGACGATAACCCATCACGAAATACCACAGTCTCGCCAAGCATTATTGTGTCTAAACCAAACAAAAGTTTTAGACTTGTGATTAGAGTTCATTAGAGAGAGTTTTAGATTAGAGTTTTTGACAGTGACAGTAAAACGAAGATCAATCTTTACCTAGAGAATCTAAGCCAACCTTAGGAGAGTTATAAGCAGCTGGCTCAATAAAAGTACCCGGAAGTGGTTTGCTCAACATTTGATATTCAGATAATCCTTAATTCTCCTCATGGATTATTTTACTACAAGAGAAAGTTAATTCTTTATTTTATTTTTTGGCACAAAAGAGGCATTTTGTTTTGAGGACAAAATGCACGGCTAAAATAGAGGCAATAAAGAGTCAAGCTGCCTGATGCACTTTATAAAATGTATAGTCAAAAAGGGTGGTAAGAAATTTTGATGTTGCTTAGATTAACTGCTTAGGCTATAACATATACAGAGTTAATTTATTTATTGCATACATAAACATTCTACAATGTTAAGCTTAAGTGGTAGATTGCTTTATGTTAGTACATGTACCGTGTTAGGGTGCAACAATTGTGGAAGTTATGGATGGACATAACTCACAGATTTCTTGAACAAGGCCATGCCCAAAATGAAGGTGATACGGTTCGCCCGTATTGAACGAGAAAATAAAAATAATAAAGGCTAAAGGAATCCTCATTTACACCCTGGATCTGTGGTATGCATTGGTCAGGTAGGACAATTGAGGGTAAGTCCTACAACGTTATTGAAATAACACAAGGCGATATTTAAGGTTAAGAAAAGAAGACCCAAACTGTTTGTATTTAAAATATAATTTTTATAATTACAGTCACTTGTTAAATACGTAACAAGATACAAAAAGGGTCAGAGAGGAGCAAGATGTATTAAAATAAATAATTTGTACAGAGATGTATGTACCTTTGCCCGAAGCTAAATACAAGCACCTGATGTCTATGTGTAATTTTGGGGTAATACCCCAAAAAACATCACCAATTATCATAGAACCTTAAGCATGAAGAAAATTTACCCGATAAATATGATGACTCAAACTAAAGTCTGAATTCGTTCTAATTTTGCTTATATTGATTAGAAGTGTACTTTTGTTAAAATATATTATTTTATTTTGATTGTTTGTCGATTTTAGTAATAATCAGACCTTATAATCTATTATTTAGTCATTCCTGTCTTTGTACACATATTACATATGAAAATAATGAACTTTTATTAACTTTCTAGAATATTATCTTTGACCAAAATGATAGGAGTACAATCGAATATACAGATTTCTACCACGTAAACTAATGAAATTACCACATTCGATAAAAATATAGGGTAAAATTTCTAAGTATACTGTCGAATTGGGTAGTTTCGATGTTTTGAGGGCTAGTTTGTACGATGTAAGCTATTGAAACTGAAAAATCCTAGAATCTGTTGAGAATTTCTTATTACCGTTAATATCCAAAGTTTAAGTATAAATTGAAGCCGCTATCCTGAAAAAATTGTCGATCTGCCTCTTTCAAATAAAAAGATATTCCAAAAAGCAACCAATTCCAACTTCAAATGGCCGTCCTGAAAAGTAGCCATTTTCAGATTCGATACTGTACTTAGGGACAGTCGATCTAGATTGCAACAATTATCGGCAAACAACGCAACTCTTAAAACTTTCAATGGTACAGTCAATAATATATTTCACGGTTACGAAAATGTGACATCTATTTATTGCACTATGAAAAAAAATCTAAAATATTTAAATAATAAAGCAAAAAACGACCACAATGTCAAAAATATTACAGACAGATCGTAAAGTTTGCAATTTATCCTATGAAAGACTGTAATAATATTCAAGGACAGAAAAATTGATGAATCATAACGAGAGAATGACTGTCCTATAAACACCTGTCCAATCACGAAATTGCAATTAAATATCAGCCTGATTGTACCTGCCGCCATTGTTGATGTAACAGTCGACAACCGGATCCGGAAGCAGGGAAGTTTGCGAAATGAAATGCGGGTAGGAATCGAAGTAAAATAAAAGATTCCATCGATACGTTCGTTTGAAATGCGTATTTATTCAGATTCGATTTTTAAAGTCTATGTGAGTTTTTGTGTAAGAAGGTCGGATTTGATATGGAGTTGTACAAGTTTCATCTCATATTATAATGACCTCCATATTGGTTATAATGCGCGGATAATTCAATTTTTAATAAGAATTTAAAATATAAACTTTTTTAGGATTTCTAAAAGTAATTTACCGAGTATTATATTTTTCTTATAATATAATTTTCACACAATATTTTTAAGATTATTGAGAATATTCTCATACTCGTATAAGTAATAAAAATTAAAAGAAAACGAATCCCTGTAAAATTATTGAACAAATCCAAACACGCGAACATCGCACCAACGAACTGTTCAAATGTTCGAAATTCGAACGTCTGAATAATTGATCAAGTTCGACAATCAAGCTCATTGCGCCAATCAGGGCTCCCAGGACACAAACACTGCCATGTTGACTGAACAAGAAGATCTGCCAAAGATTAACTTATCTTGGGATAGCTAGAACATCTAGTTCACCTGATCTGGTTACAATCAGTGTAGTGTTCTGATTATAGCAAGCAGATAACGACTTACGTGTCTGAAATTATTTAAAAAAACTTGCCTAAATTCAGTTAAATTTATATTAATAATTAAAAACCATGAAGAAAGTAGGTATTATCTACTTTCTTCATGGTTTTTAATTATTCATGAACATAAACATATTTTTTTACTTTGTTACGCACATTATCTATATTATTTGTTACACCTACACATTATAGGAATATGTTATTAATAGGATGTCCAAATGCGGTTAAGTGAATATAATAATAATAATAATAAATATTGCTGGACAATTTTACAATTTTTTTTTTTATTTTATACAATATCACACACGTGTGCTTCATAGTCTTCAAGTTCATGTTTATGGGAAAGAGTAAGAGTGGGGATTAAAAAATCAAAAGCTTTCTATTCTACCCGAAATGAGCACGCGATGAAAGTAATTAATACAAAACTGTGAATTACATAATAACGTAAATGAAATTACTTATTTTATCCTGTTTATTATCAAAAATATATCGAACAATTTTAAGGTAGGCGTAGGACATTGCTTTTGTTAATAGTTTGGATTGTCTATTCTCCACATCTTTGCCGAGAGACCAGCGATCTCTAGACGCGATACGTCACACATTCGTTTATCTGTGCAAACATGTTCTAAGTGGCCAGCATTTGATGGTCTGTGGGAACTTTCCCATAGCGCTTCCAGTTTACTGCACTCTAATGGGAGTTCTAAAGTTAAAGATTTAAAGTTCAATTTGATGTCACCAATGTCAAGTACCTAAAAGTATGTTACTTATTTTTACAAATGGAATTTTTAATTTAAATATCGATAGATGTCGTGTATATAAGGAAAATAAAGGGTTCTGATATTAGGGTCTAAAAATACCCAACACAACAAAATAAAAGAAATTCAATAAAGCCTAAGATTCTCGTTTGACTAGCAATTAGTTCCAAGTTCGTTCCAAGTTGCATTCGCAGTTGAACAAAGTCTTAGCACTGTTTTAAAAGACAAATAAAAGTTCTTGATCATAGTGCAGGAAACATCATGGCTCAAATTTATAAATAATTAAATATTTTATTGCTGGAATCACACAGCAATATCTATCAGCAATATCCCTGTGGTAAACTCGAAGCTTGTGTTACGGGTACTAGATAATCTGATACACTAATTTATATTAGCAATATGGGTTGGTACCTACATATATAAAATTAACTTGTGTAATTATGGTACAGATCGTTAGATTTAACTTAAAATAGATCGAACCTTTTCTACTTCTTCAATTCCTATTCATTCTACTTAAGTCTAGTAACGGTAAAATTGATGAGGTTAAATCCTATCACATTATCTCTTTGTCCTAAAAGCTCACCCTATCATTTGAATACTGTCTTACTCCAACAGTCTTAGTTACTATTAGTTAGAGCGAGATGCAAACAGTCAAAGGAGTCTATTTTAATCATAGAGAGGAATAAATTTGAAAATGCAAGTTCGCTTTATATCCTGTGTACTTATTCGCTACGTGACGTAAAAGTTTCAAACGATATTATGTTCACAATCTGTTTTATTATCTAATTTTACACAGGTCTTCCAAATAGATATTATTATTGCCTATTTTATGCACCCGCCTATATCTAAGAGTGGTGATTAACTAGAACACACAAGAAAGCTGCTGCTCATCTTCTGGTACCTATATAAAATACTTTAGTCGACGACACCCAAGAGAACAAATTGGGTGGAACTATTCTAAGGCATCAAATTAAGTATTAAACGTAGAACTAAACAATTATTCCGTTAATTTAAATTCGTCGATTATAATTCTTGCAGTGAATAAGGACACGCCTGGTTGCGCTTGATTTGATGAAGTTTTTAGACAGACTGTCAGCGGTTTTTGTTTCTTGATGAATGTTTGGGACTTGAACCTTTGTGCGCCATTTTGGGACACACAGACTTGCTTAAAATTATGTGTCCTTAATTTTAAGGATTTTCTCTATATTCTTCGAGAAGTGAAATATAAGTTTTCTCAAAACCAAAAATTACCACCCGTGTAAAGGGATAAAACGTACAAATGTAGCGCACAAATAATTAACATACAAATGTAAGAGAAAATTCAAAACGCTCGCGACTTGTGCCATGAATATTTTAATATCCGGCTCCAACCGGATAAGATGATCCGGTTGCTTTATTAATGATATTTGCACTTTTAACCGGTTTTTATTCGGATCGAGTAGCTTTTGATTCGATCTGATTTTTACACATTTATCGATACTTATGTCCATCAGCAAGTTGTCTATTTTATTATTTTATTTTATCATTACGATTAGAGCGCGGGACAGTGGAGTGGATATAGATAAGTACAGACGAAAGTATAAAACAACTTATTTGCTTATACAATTTAACTTGAAATCAAATAAATATAAAGTTACGAAGATAATTATTTATTGTAAAATTATTGTACAAAGTAGGTTTTAAATTGAGGTATAGTATTTAAAGCCTTCCCACTTCCAAGTTGCAACAATATTTGGTACTTGTGTATTATATTATTTCAAACTGATTCTGACATAGTCATCATCAAATATAGATGCCTTAGGCCTTATTTCGAATAACTTGGCACTGAAGGGGCCACCAGATAATTTGGCGAGGTTGTATATACGAGTAACTAGGCAAAGAAATAACGGTTGCCGTTAAAGTTTAACGTTATTGAGTCGTAGCCGTTATCGTTCTCAGCGACTTTTAATTATGTTGTAACGAATTTTTTATTCAAAATTGTATTTGAGATTACTTTGTCTTGGGTTTGAACGGGCAATAGAGATAAGGACTTTTGTTTTAAAATGTTAGATAGTTTCAAAACTTTGCTATAGATTTTTGTTTCATGACTAGATTAATTGGCATAATAATGATTACCTAACCAGCTTATTTTCATACTCAAATAAAAATCTGGTTAATAAAATGGAAAAATTAGAATGACACGCTGTTCAAACTAATTTATCCAACTTTGTGATATATTAACTGCGAATAGGTTCATCAAAAAACGTTTAGTACGAACCTATTAATTCTACGAGAAAGATCCACAAACCAAAGTAAATACTAAGAAATCGAGGAATAATATTTTTCTAAATTTACACTTTCTTTTTCAAATACAATTTTCATATAATTATAATAAATTTGCCCAATTTTATAGACAGTAAAATTAAATATTCTGAATGAGCAAGTAGTAAGATAAAATTTTACAGTTTGGTAAGTCTTATCTGAAATGTTGTATCAAATAATTTTGTTCATGATTTTGTCTTGATTGAGTCAACTCCAAGACCTGATCCAGATAGGGTGATTTTTAGCACTTGGCTTAAAGATTTTCAAATATTTTCTGTCACAAAATAATATAAACACACATTATTACTGTATAAACAACCGTGGCTTAAAATTAATATTGAAATAAACGGCCACCAACCTTATTTGTTTCTTCCCAGAACGAAGGACATCTTCAGGGCCAACACTGCAAGGACACGGATCACAGTTTTTCCGTTTGTTTCAACATTATAACTGATTTGACCCTAGCGCAATTTACCTTTGGTTTAAAAATAATGTAATTTTAATAACATGGGAATAAAGCGGACGAAACCGTGGGTGGGTCAGCTAGTATTATATAAAGTAATAGATACGTAGTAATTATAATGTTCTGTGATAATAAAATAATAAATAAACTAGGTATATGTAGAACGTAAAAAAACTCAAGCGAAGCTGTCGACGGGTCAGCTAGTACAAAATAATTTTCCCATTTCCCCTTCAGACTTAAAATAGCGTGCACCCCTTATCTACCCTAAAGGAACACAAACATTTAATATAATTCCACCGGTGTTTTTGATTGTAATAATCATTAAAACTTTTATTGTCCCGATAAGATACTTCGAGGGGACCGACTAATTGACATCAACTGTTGCGTATCACTACAAATCTACAACGCTGGTGGATAAATTTGGAACTAAACATAAACCTTTGAAATTTCAGTAAATTTGTTCGGAAATTCACGACACTAGCGCCACTGAGGATGGTTTTGATAAAGTTGTGTTGATAAGTTCGTGTTGTTTGATGATTTTAATTGTGTTTTTGAGCTGAAATTCAGTTTGTTTAACTCTTGATGGAGTGCTGCTTCCGGTTTAAATTAAATCGTTACTTTTAAAAATAAATTAATAAAATACAAATTATTTCTTTTTCAAGGTGGTAAATAGATCATGTTCAGTTAACCCTACCGAAATTATGTCCTTCTATCTAGCTAGCCTATATTTTTTTACTAAATACAATACACTACATAGATATTTTTACTATACATGGATAATACCCGAAACACCCGGAATAAATCGACGACCTCTGGTGCAGCGGGCGGAGGTCCGCCTGCGACGCAATAGGTCCCGGGTTTGATTCCTCGTGACAAAACATTGTACGACCTGCAAATACTTGTTCTGCAATTTAAGTTATAAATGTACAATACAAGCTTTGAGCTTACTATGGGGCTAGATGTTGCTGTGTTAATTGTCCAGGAATATTAATTTTTATTTATTAAAATTCTGGACAGCTTTCCGGGAATTGAACCCGTTAAACTCCTATGTAGCTGTCCGAACTTCACCCACCGCGCCACTGAGGTTGCACTAATGATGATGATGAAGTAAAAGCAACGATTTGTTTAGAGTAAAGTCACCCTCTGTACAAACATGGATGTACGTAAAAGGAGGTGTAAATCGTCACTATGTTGGTGACAGCAAACACGGTTAAATGTACTAATCTGCCATATTAACGAAGCCACGTTAAAAAAGTCACAGAATTCACTAAATAGAGCATTTAACTTAGTTTAAGATGTTAAGGTGCATGCACACTGAACCTACATATAGTTTTTACTTCATCATATTTGTTGGGTACTTTCTAAATAAAAATGATTTGCTGTTCGTCAGTCTCGCTAAAACTCGAGAAGGCTGGGCCGATTTATTTGAATTTAGCTTAGAAACGTTCGTGGTATTCGAGGGAACGTGGGTGAAGCCTTGGGCAGGTCAGCTAGTAAGATATAATAATCCATTGTATAACATAGCGAATTACTTACGTGTTTATAGCGAAGTTAGTAAACTCTCTACGTTTCGACTCAATCAAGAGAAAACATTATCACAAGGAGTGAGCGCTCCATCGTGCTCCGTCTTGTTTTTCTCGCACTTAGTTCACACTAATAGAAAGAATCTGTGGATTTAAACTTATTATACTAAAAAATACCTTTGCCCGCTGCGCCACAGAGTTAATAAATAAATAAATAATAATAAATAAATATTACTGGACAATTTTACACAGCGACATCCAGCCCCGTGGTAAGCTCGAAGCTTGTTTGTCTGCAAGTCTGAGACACTGAAAAACTGAGATGAAATCTGATAGAAACTTAGCTGCAGTGGACGTTTACCTTAACTGAAAATTAATAGTCGATTTAGGAGAACAAACATTGATTTTACGACTCCTAAAATAGTAAAATTCCTAAACTAAACCTGTCAAATTCGGCTGTGTAAATAATTCTTTGTTTATTAGTTCATTACTCCAGATTTTTTATGACCTGTTTGATAACACATAAACAAAAACAATATGGATTCTTCTAATACTAATTTTCCGGATCGCGATTAAGTTTTAATAAGGTTAATACGAAAAAAGAAGACTTAAAACTACACCATTTAGACTTCTTGTGTTTAGTAATGTGTATCGCCTGTATTTTAAAGAATATTTTTTACATAAGCAAAAACATCAGATATTATTGAGATTATTTATTTATTTATTTATTTACATAAGACATAACTTAACAGTTAACAGGAACCAAATTGTTATGACTTTACAATATTTATGAATTAAAAATAATAATAAAATACATATCACAAAAGAAAATAAACACAGTTAACAACAATTATTTTCACAAAATAAAAGGATAACTCGTTCAATCTCCGGCCATCCATCCGCAAACAAGTCTACATGAGGATGCCTAGAAACCAATTCATTAAGGGCGCGATTGGAATTTTTTTTGAAACTCAAAAGACCACCACATCTACATCTCTTTTGAAACTCAAAAGAGACGAGAACCAATTCATTAAGAGATTGAATAGTGAACAAAGCACAAGAGTAATCGACAAAATACACTGATATACGTTTTGTTAACATTATTCCTCGTAAAAATTAAGATTTTTCTGGAAAAGTATTAGTTTTCTTGGAAATCTCGCATTGAAACGTATCTCGTCATCACAAACATCGGTAATAGAAAAGTTCCTATTCTGTATTTACTTAGAAAATGAAAGTGAGTGCGCTTGGAGCAAGTGATTAGCGATTACCGTGTAAATATATTTAAAACATAAATATTTTAGTATGTCTTGTATAATATTCTTCTGTGACAATGATAGGTTACGGTTTTCATAAAATTTTGTGTGCATATCGAGTGGGTCTGAGAATCGGTCAACATGTTTTTTGCTTTTATAATTATGGTAAAACAACGTTTGCGGGGCGGCTAGTTTTAATAAAAATTTGATTAAGTATTTGGTATAATAACCACACTTATAAAGTGAGTGATCCCAGTAAGTTGGTAAGTTAATTAATTTGATGGAAAGTGACATGCTTTATACCGCGGGAAAAATGCCAACTTATTATAACGCGGGCAAAACCGCGGAGCAGAGAGCTAGTATTATAAAACGCAATTTTGTCTTATAAAACATATAAAAACGTACAATTTCTATAACATGGACTCCGCCTTATCGCAGTGAAAAGCAATGCCTTAGAGACGATCCATCAATGTCGCTAAAAACTCGCAGTCGATATCGAGCGATATCGACTGTGACATTCAGGTAAACTAGTATTTAATTGGAAATTGAGAAACCTTTGAAATACGTTTTAAAAGTTCATCAAAGGGTCATTGACTAGGATAGCATAAGTACCCTTATTCACGTTCCCACTGCTGGGAAATAGAGACTTCGCACTTGAAGATAAATATTAGGCCTTAATTCACCACGGCCAAGATGGTTTTTCTCGAGGTATCGTAGAATTTGCTTATTTAAATAAAACAATACTTTTATAGTATACAGCAGCAGGCAATGCATTCCAAACTATAGCATGTGAATAATGAAGGTGCAAGATTTAGTTATGGTTGCGGTAAAATGTTATTCTATAAGGTGCCAGCCTAAGAATAGTTTCACCCATCTTGTGTGAACGTCGTCGAACCTCCAAGAAAATTTTGTAAATATTCGTTCTCTGTAGTGTACCAATTGACTGAGAATAAATATGATTATTCCAAAACCCAAATACCGATAATGGGTTCGTTGGAGACTCTGTTGAGTTATGGCAAGGTATTTCATGATGACGGTGAATTTGTAATATTAATATAATATTATGCAATGAGTACAATGTATACAGGCACAAGAAGTTGAACTTATGAAGTCAAGATGTATACAAATATGTACAAACGGTGGCCTGCCATGTAGGTCATAAGACAAACCATTCGTCTATGCATAAGTTATCTGTCGATATTTTTGTCAGAAAATACTGTGCAAAGTTTATAACCAATTGTGCGATGATGAATAATTATAAGTACACTTATCTACATTCCTAATGCAGGAACACATGGACGTATGTCTTGACGAGAGAGATATTAGGCCACTCTGGCAATGTTACGTCCTTCAAAGTTCACTGATCTTGCTGGTTTCCTCACGATATTTGCCATCATCGTTCAAGCATATCGCTGGCTTAATTTTCAAAACTCATAGCTCCAAAAATTTAGAAAAATTGATTTAATGCCATCTTAAAATATTTTTTGATGTTTTAAGATGGCATTAAAATAAATTTTTGATGTTCTAGGAAGGCATTAAAAACAATTTTTTGAAATTTTTTGGTGTTATGTGTTTTGAAAATTAAGCCAGCAATATGCAAGCTTACATAGTAATAGGTTAATTTTTCATGGAAATGAAAATCGTGTGTGCTCATAAAGATTATGATGATGAATGATGATTATTATGTCTTACTAAATCCACTGTTTGGTCGGTGGTATGCGCAATGTGTGAGCATTGGTATTGAAATCACGTTTACTGTTTGTTATTAGCGTAATGTACCTAGTGAATTCGTTGCTAGCTTGATTCCACGGTAATTTATGATAGGAGCTCTATTCTGTACTATTCGCTTCTTAATATAATCGTTACGACCTTTTTATTAATTATAAACACAAAAATATTTCTGCGCTGGTTTTTAATGCATAACCATTTCATCACATGTATTTATTTAGTCCAGGCAGGGTACAATTGATAGAAAAAGAAGTATTTATGTAGTATCATCATATTTTGCCTTGTTAAGCATGTTATTATGTTACTTAATTCTTGTTTATTAAGTATTAATAACAAATTAAAAATGACCAAGTACAATTAAACAAATATGATCAGCAATATAATGTACTCGTATAACCCAAAGCTGAAATAAAGATGACAAAACTATTTATCAATAGTGCGATAAAAAAACTTAAACTTTCCTTAAACCAGCCCACTGGACCATTTTTCCATCCCCAAGTGCCGTTTGGTTCAATCTTTGGAGCATTAGATAATCTTAATAAAAGGAGTAGCCAACAACATTTCTTTCCAATATGCTGGATCAATGGGCAGGTTTAAGGAAAATTTTAGTAAAACTATAAATGTCAGACCACTTGGTCGTCTGATCCTCCGCTGTGATAATAATTTTGTTGTTTATAATTTTGTTTTGTATTTGCGTAGGAGATCTAAAATGCAAAAGATTGTTTACCTACGTGTGTGAGATTATACCCCAGAAAGTTTTTTTTGTTCAGAGGCGGGATTGAATCCCGAAACCTCCTGCGTCACAGTGTGATCTACCCTTACACAAACGAAACACATAAACATTAGTCATAATTAGTCACCCGTTACCACAAAATCGACTTTTCTATGTATTTTCCGATAGGTACCTACAAAACAAACTTTTAACTATGTGATATAACGATAAAGGAACGTAATAAAGAAAACCCGTGACTAATTTGCCTAAGACATACCTTAGTTATTTTGAGTTAACCAAATACTAACGATAACGTACAGAAAATATTCTCGTCTCGTTTCTCCTTCTAGTATACGTATATCCTGTGTTTGTAGCCATTAGTATTGCGGCTCCTTTTAGTTTTCTACTCAAAGAAGCATCCCCATTCCCACCTGACACGTTCCTTATCGCAATGTCCACTCAAGAAATCCGGGAACATTTATAATCATTTTGGAAAGCCGATGATTCACTCAGTCCTGAGATTAGCAGTTTTTGAGGATGTCAGAAAAAGGGCCGCTTGAGTTATTACCTTACAAGCTTCGACTTAAACCGACAATCTTTCCCTTTCAGGTAAGGTTCAGACATTTATGACTTCTCAAGGGCAAATTTTTCATCTGATGTCTTCTATCTGATAATAGGTTTCAGAAAACCAAGGATTAAATAACGGTTTTGAAGGATTGGCTTGAGTCAAGATTTTTTTTTGATTAGAAACACAATTAGAAAACTTGAATAGTTATACGTTTTTATCAATCTTATAAACTTCCCAAATAGCTTTATTTCTACGAAATTTATGTTACTGTTAACCGAAATAAGTTCCTTGAACAACGAAAAATAATTTACAACAGAACATAATCCCAAAGACATTCAAACTAAAAAACTTCCGCCCCGCAAAGCTTAAACCAAAAAACTCCGTAACTTTATCGCAAACATTGCTTCCGCATAATATTTCACACTTCTTCATTACCCTTAATGCGGCAGAAGCGTAGAAATGACAGCCGCATAAATAACCCGGCTACTGTACAATGTGTCGATATAATGATAAGGGACGGAAAAACAATCGAAAAAAATAAAAAAGCACTCGGCACGTGGAGGGTTAAGCTTAAAGCGCAAGTTCGGGTGTAAATGTGTGCGTGTTTGAACCTGTGTGCGTGACTCTGCAGGTATAACACTCAGTTTCCGACGCGCGGTCGTGGCGGACAGACGTTTCCACGAATTTGCGTTTTCGGTTCGCGTTACGTATCGACTCTGCGTATATAGAACGAATGTTTGACTTAGTTTTGATGTTTTAAGTGATGTGCTCTGTGATTGTTTAGTGAAAAGTGGTTGGTTTTATTCAGGATTAAGAGGTCGTGTACCTGGTTGTTGGTAACTGGTGAAAAATTTGTCTGTGAGTATACAATTTTTTTTAATTTAATTTCCTTTTTAGTCTGCTATAATGGTGATGATTTCTTGCGTAAATAAAGATTAGGTGCAGTTCATAACGTCAAGCTTACTAGTAAATGATTTAACCATTGAAATACATCGTACCTAGGTTACCGCAAATCGCATTAATATCTAGCTAGACCAAATAAAAACCTTAATGTATTAGTAGATGAACTTATGTAGGGAACCTATTTTCTTCCGATTAAACCTTACGAAATACACAGACCATTTAGTTATAATAGTCGTATGGTAATTTGATTTGGTATAACATATTTCTTATCATAATACGTATTTGTATAATATTCTATGTTTCCTTTATTACCTACTTTAAACAGCTGTAGTTATGTGTTGAAAACTAATATTAAATTGTTAGTAAGCACGAACGAACAATCTACCTAATTATACAAACAAACAGACGATTATTTAACCAAATTAGGTACCCATACCGGTAACCTAAATTTTTATAGTATCCATAACAGCTTATTATAATAATGATTTAAGCAGAAATCCGTAGTACCTTATGAATCATTATGTCAATGTCGATATTACTATGTACCCCCAATCCCACAATATCTTGGAATGCCCCAAGACCCATATCACCATTATATGGTATAATTACCGTCTACCAATCACCACGCTTAACAGTTGGGTTGGTGACCACAGTTAATCGCTTTAACACTATCTGTGCCCATGACACATGCTCGTTGATATCTACGGCTTCCCGCTTCAGGTGTGAACCTGAAGCGAATGATGGGTAATGATGGGGCAATGGGAAAGAGATGAGATAAAGGGTTGTAAAGATGGTGAAACAATTTTTATTACTACGAAAAATAATGGAGTATGCACGAACATAAAAAGCCTGTTTTTCTAGCCTTTGTTGACCGGTACTACTAAGCGGTAGCTTAATCAATTCATCAATTGATTAAGCTACCGTTTAGACGTATACTAATTCAATAAAACTTGGACATGTAAATTGTCCAGCAAAGAAAGTAATAGGTACTTTACGCATTCTTTACCCAATTTGTTTCACATATTCATTACCACTGAAAAAACTACAAAACACGAAAATCTTTAAAATCTCGGTCAAGGTAACCAATTATCATTGTCATTAAATACACACTATCTTAATCTAATGGCTACCCAGAAGCCGTGTTTATGTTGCGTCATACAAAATGATTTTTTGATTTAAGCGAGCTTGTTGATTTATGAGGTGTACGGAGCGAGTCATGTTGCGGTTCAAGCAGTTTTTTAAGGCTTTTATTATGTTTTATGAACTTTTTAGGTTGGTTATACTTTGGGGTATATTTTTCTCAAATGTTTTGAATGAAAATGAAGCTTGATTTTGATGATGATGAAACACTAGCTTTCCGCCCTGCGGCTTCGCCCGCGTTTTACACTTTCCCGCAATTTTCTTTGCTATATTATAGCCTATGTTACTCGGGGATAATGTAGCTTTCCAAAGGTAAAAGAATTTTTGAAATCGGTCCAGTAGTTTCGGAGCCTATTAATTACAAACAAACAAACAAATCTTTCCTCTTTATAATATTAGTATAGATTATTATATTAAACATTACCATTTTACCTTTTTTATTGTTAAAGTTTTAAACGTCTTTACTAATATTAAATTTAATTTGAAGACATTTGGTAGATAAACATTTAGACGTCTAGGGCACAGAATAGCCTATTTAAATTCTTGCTCCAGTTATGATAAGACGTGGCCCCCACAAACATAATTTAACGCGGACAGAGTCGCGGGCACCGCTAGCTAGCTAGATGAGAATTAATAATTCGTTGTCTAGTTTTAGTTAGTTGTATTAATTTAAGATAACCTAGCATTGAAATGTGGCTTGTAGGACCACTTATTTAAATTAGATATAAAACCACTTAATTTCCCCGATAACTTTGTTAAAGAATGTGTCAAAGTCAAGCTTCTTGTTTCACTTTTGCATAAACCCGTCTCGGAATTCGGAAATCGTTATATTGATTATGTGCGATGTTTGTATGGGAATGTCTACATATTGGTTTGCATAATGACTAGTGAACCAGCTTTCTTATAATCATTATCATTAGACAACTCCTAATAATTTTGCATACTTTAAATGTTTGGTGATCGTTGTAGGTACAAATTAGCATATTATTTTATTACTAGATACAGGGACTTATCTCTTTTCGAGACAGATTAGGGCTTAGTTCAACACGCTGGCAAGGTGCGGATTGGATAATATCACAATGTCATTCAAAGTTTTCAATGTTCGTAAAACACGCTGGTTTCCTCACCATGTTTTGCTCGTCAAAGCTTTATAAACACGCTATAAAGTGCATATTTTATATTTGAATTGACTTAGTAGCAAGACATCGATATATTTTTCCGATTAATGCTAACATTAACTTGGTCAGTGGTGTATGTATAAAGGCAAAACCTCTCTCTTCAAGAAAGAAGTCCCCGTGTCTCATCAGTGGGATTAAAAATATGCGTGCTTCTTATTTATGCTAATGAAAACTCATGAAATTCATGAAACACCCATCAAACTTATTTTTGTTGAAAGAACCAATATTCCCGGGAAAAACTGAATGAATTTCATTTATAGCCATTTCAATAAGTAATTATGGAAACGAAATTTGCAAGTCAATCTAAATTTCTCCTTTGCAAATACTTGTATCTGGCTGTACGCTCTTCGTAAATTCGATTCGGAGTTTCCCTAAAAATTCTTTATCAGAATGAAAAAGTAATTAAAGAAAACTCTTTAACGGCATCTCAGGAGATTTATCGCTTAAATTTAACGTCGCTTTAATGGACAAAGAAAGTAGGGTTGAGCAGATTCGGGGGACGAATTAAACCTTGTAATATGATTGAGAAGAATCAACATTTTATAAGAATCTAAGCCGTTTTGTGTCTTGCTGATAAGCGGTAAAAAAGAAAATTCCGACTCTGGACAAAAAAATGCACGAACTGCAACTATTTCTTTTTTTTTATTTAAACAATATTACAATAACAGTTAGATATTTCACCTATCGGTTTGAGAGCAAGCTTTAGGTCTCATAATTAACCTATTTCCAAAAAATAAGTTAGTAGACGTCGTAAAAGTGAGTATATTTACAAAAGTTGTTGTTACAAAACTATGCTATAAAGGTACCATGTCATAGGTACTCTTATTCGCTTTGAAGTACTATAATGTTCTGGTTGTTTACTATTTTCAATTAAAAATATCTACCTATGTATATAGTATGTTATTTATATTCTTATATACCAGAAATCTAGTACCTACACGTATCACAAGCTTAGAGCTCACCACGGGGCTAGACTATGTTAATTGTCCAGCAATATTTATTTATTCATCTTGTTGGTGGAGTCTGAACACTCAGAGTCAGTGTGAAGTTAATCGCCTAGACAAGCAGTTTAATTTCCGAGTACTGCAAACGTATAGCAATTTTATATCCAACAGACCATTCAAAGGCAAACGTGTGTTGAATTTTGGCACCGATCTTACTACGGGCTTAGACTTCGAAGATACTAAAGACGGGTCTTGTGAGTCAGTATATTTATTTCCCATGTTTATGTTAGTTAATGGAAACAAACCCATCATACGATAACAAAAACCATAAATAGATATAATTATTATCGTATTTTCAGCCCCTATTAGGCTGCTTTTCATATTTATTTTGTTATCAAATAATTAAGTCGCCGCTGATAGTATATTTATAAGCTTGATTTTACACCCATGAGGAGATCATTAATATACTTACTTAAACTTAAATATTTTTTATGTTCCCACTGCTGTGACACAGGGACTTCTTGCTCAAAGACATTATGATGATCTTAACATACCACTATTCTCATAATTCAATACCGTGTTCGACGTCTACCCTCTCTACGGGATATTATTAACCCGGAGTTTTCACCCGTCGACCTTTCATTCGTAAAGGCTTTGTGGAGCGTTTCTTACGTCCTTGTAGTGTCCCACTTACATTATAATTCGTATTTTACACCCCGCCAGGGATGGAGTTAAGGGTCTATGGGACAAGGAATGTTAATACTATCTGTGCCCATGATACTGGTTCGTATCTACGGCACGGTGCGGGCTGCAGCACCGAGCTTGAGCATTGCATATTTTGTTAAGAAATGCATAGTATCAGAAATACACGCCATCATCTTAATGTAGCAATTAAATTAACTTCAAAAAATACCTTAGTGTAAGTTATTTTGAAAAATATTAATTATTATAATATATTAATAAGCGGTGAAAACGTGCATCATTTTGAAAATATTCATATTTTGTCACTAAAAGAGACTAATTTATTGACTCAAGACCATAGCACAGTGACCTCAAGAAACCTAACATCTCATTCCTTCATCCATCCCTGCCTACCCTTTCAGAACTATAATGATACTATTCCAAACAAGGGTCCGTATTCAGGCCAAAATAACAGGGCCATAACGCTGTTATTGTTATTATGCCATTAAAAACACATCAAGGTGTGCTGTTTCGTCAAGGGAGGTAGTTAAGTTACTGAACTTATCTGCTGTAGTTGCGAATTCAGGTTTAAACCTCGTAATAAGTTATAACTAGGCTTCATGATACGATAGTGGCGTAATTAATGTGCGTAGCAAAACTGAGGGAGTGAATTTAGACGAGAATAAAGCTTGAATATCTTAAATTCAACTTTATCTATTTGTATGATCTGCAAATATTTGTTCCGGGTGTCTGGGTGTTATATATGTATAATAAAAATATCTATATATGTATCTATTAAGTATATCAGAAATCTAGCACCCGTAACACAAGCTTCGAGCTTACCACGGGGCTAGATGTCGCTGTGTAAAATTGTCCAGTAATATTTATTTATTTATTTATTTATTTATCTTATATTTTAAGAAAACAAAACTGTATTCTAGTCTTAATGAACGCACAAAAGTAACAGTCATCCCGAATTGTTGACTAAATCAGGCCCTATTTTGAAGGTACCTTTTATTTCACATTTAATAAAAGCTCTTTACTTTTTCTCTACATAAAATCTCCTCTCGTGATAAAATCCTATAACATAAGCCGATACAAATGTGTCATGTTAAAAATTAAAAGTTTGTTATGAAAATTTTAAATCAAAATCTCTTGTTAAGTTTTCATAAGGATGGTATCATGCAAGAAGTAGATAATTACGTTGCTGAATATTAAATAGTTCTAAAATGTTTATAATATCGCGTGCAATTAGAAAAGTTCATAAGTGGAGCAAGCAACACCTAAACTGCTTATTTCATACACGAGACCTTAATTATCTGAAAAGGGTTACTTATGAGTGTGCAATAAGTAACTTGCTAAGTCATATTAGTAAGCGTTTTTGGACGTTCAGACCTGTTGCGATGATTTATTCATTCAAGTTTTAAGGTTAAATGTCGAGAGACCGATGGACAGGGCTTTTAGTGATCTTTATGTTATAGTTAGATTATAATAATATGTTCTATTCTGAAAAAGATGATTGAAAAGATCAACGTAGGTCGGTGACGATGAGATAAAAAGGTGTTGGTTAAAGATGTTGTGGTCCGTTTATGGTGAACACAATTATTAAATCCGCGTATATCATTATTAATAAGCTTATCACGGGGCTAGCTAGATGTCTCTGTGCGAATTGTCCAGCTATATTTATTTATTAATTTAATTGTACTAAACTTTTTCTATTCTATTATAGACAAAGGATAAATATTATGATGGTGATGAATTCTTCACAGTTATTTAAAGCCCCGCTCGCGGCTTTTCTATAGTTTTCTCACCTTTTAAACCTTCCCTGGATTACCAACTACAACAAATATTTCTAGACCAAAATGAGCTAACTCGAGTTTTAGCGAGATTGGTTTTAACAGTAACTAATTTTAATTTAAATAGATGGTTAGGTAACAAACAATCTGAAAATGTTTATGTAAACAATTTTCCTATTAACATTCTTAAAATTCCGAAACTTTATCGAACATCGTTTCCCTGACTAATGCAATCAATTATTATTAATACCCGCCACACACAAGTAGTTAACCAATACTAGGAACTCTTGCATATTGCCATCCCTTGCATAATTTCATCGCTCCTTTCATTTGAGCATGTATGTTCTTGACCTACTTCAGATGTGCATGTTTATAAGTTTGTACTCCTTTTGAATAAGAAATGTTTATTTAATTTTTTTATATGAATGAGTTTCTCTTAGAAAACTGTCCTTGTCGGTTTTGACAAAATATTTCTACCATGTTAAAAAACAAAATTATTTTTTCCTTATATCAAAATCCTAGAAATTGTATTTAAGAAGAAAAGAAAATTTAGGTAGTTCGACGTCTGAACTTTGCTAACTCGTAAACCACGAAAGATATTAAATAAGACGTATTTATTAAAATTCCGTTCTTCTTCACAACTCTTTGTGCCAGTCACACACACACACGCACAAAAGCTCCCGCAAGGAAAATCCTTTCAAGAATAAAAAGCAAAACAGAATTGCCAGTAGGTACTATGTAAATATTAGGCGATGACCCATCTCTGAATACCCTTTTTTATTTATTTTCCAGATAATATTTACTCTGCGTTTGATATCTTAGTTTATGGAAAGCGGACGGTTTTCAAAGGAGGCTAGAATTATACAGCCATGTTGGCTAAGTGGAAACACACTTAATTTTCACTCCGAAGGTTGTGGGTTTAATCCCCGCCGCGCACCTTTGGACCTTCCGCTTTTCCCACTTGTCTGAAAGGTTTGTTAGTAAAAGGCATTAGACCGCTTATTACGAATTCTGTTTTATATTATATTTTTAACCGACTCCAGAAATAGAGAGCTCAAGAACGGCTGAATCAATTCAGCTGAAAATTTTAAGATACCTGGATAGGCATAGACTACTTTTAACAGCGGGAAATATAAATATATTTCCGCGAAACCACGGGGCGAAAAACTTGTATTACATTAAATGTGTTTTTGGTGTGTAATAAATAATCTGATGAGGAAAAATCTTAGCCTCGTGAAACTACAAACGTTGCTATATAATAATATTAATGTTCTACGGTATAGTTAAGTATGGTTAAGTGCTGTTTACTTAAGGATTTCCCAAGGCTTTTATCCCGTGGCTTTCCGAAACGAAATATATTTAGGGAGGTTTATCGTTAGATTCTTGCTTTTAACAACTGAGGAATATAGCCAAAACTTGGCACTATAGATGTAAAATAACAGATATACAAATATATTATTAGTATGTTATAAAACAATAAATACTATTATAATAATAATTACTATTATAATAATTAAGTATAATTATTATTATGTTATAAAACAATAAATATATATATTTTTTATTTCAAACAAACTTTCAATCAATAACTTTCCATCCGCGAATTTGCCTGCGTTTTGATGTAATTTAATGTACCTAATGGATTTTTTAGCAGTAGATTAAAATTTTGTTTGTGTATCAGGCACAAGTAAACCTGCGGCGAATCTGCTAGTAACTACTAAATTCCAAAGCTTACGTCGTGTGAGTTTGTTTGAACAAGTTACTCGCGTAACTAAATTAATAACTAAGCGTTAACAATATTACGCTGGATCATTTACTTATTGGTGATTTCATTACTTATGTAACTATCTGTTGAAATTAATCTAACGTCTTGGGGCTTCGGAAGACAAATATTGGAATTTGAGCTATATCATACTGGTAATTTTAATGTGCTAAGAGATCTGGAAATACGTTTTTGGCTTGACTAACCTCGCTAATATTAATTTTTATTGTTGAAAATGTTTGTTTTTCACAAGCGGTTTTGCTCGTGTATCAAAGTATTTGAAATTATTATACATTCAAAGTAAATTCGTCACATTCTATCTATACATACTTATATACAAAAGACAGGTTATAAAGTCGTGTTAGTTACACTACTTATGATATTGTAGAAATAAGTAACGCAAGAACGGCTGAATCGATTTGGCTGAAAATAGTGGAAGTCGTAGCTTAGAACCAGAAAAAGGATATTGGGTACTTTTTACAGAAAAAAAAGGTCTTTGAAATACCTATTATGATCCGTCAGTGCTTTTTTAGTTGTGTAATAATACATACAAAGTTGAAGCGAATAAATTAAATAAACACGGCTTGCATCTGGTGGAACCCAAACTTATTTATTCGTGGTTTACTTTTGCCTTTACAAAGCAAAAGTTTTTCTCAAGAAATTAACGGTAAATATTTAATTTTCAGTTGATCATAGAAAGCGGAACTTTATTCGTTGACTGGCGACACACTAATAAAGTTTCAAATGCTGACAGGCCAGGACTAATTTTGTTTGAGTTAAAATTAAATTAATTATTTATAGATTATTGACCCACCCGCCCAGGTCTTCGCCCGCATTATATAGTTTTCTCACCTTTTAAACCTTCCCTGGACTACTATAAATATTTCATGACCAAAATAAGCTTAATCGGAGCCGCCGTTTTCGAGTTTTAGCAAGACTAACGAATAGCAATTGATATTTATTTATATTTATGTATAGATGGGTGATCTATTAGCGGGACTAGTATGGGCTGTTGATTATGATGATTTATTAGACTTAATAGAAATACAGGTTTTTTTTAAAATAAAAACAATACGTTTTAAACTCACTTAGGTTACAAACATTTAATTATGAAAATAAAGTTTAATTTTCGAAATTAAAAGTTTGAAACCTACGTCAACAGACTAGAAACAATTATTTGTAAGCCAAACTAGACGCTATTTTATTTTCGGGATACAATTGTTAGTTAAAATATGTTTGAATCACATTGTGCATTGCAGGATTCGCAGGTCATCTCAGCAGCAAATCGGATTATCTTCTTCCACAGGGTAGTTTAAACAGCTGGTATATTAAAACAGATTATTTAGAGCAAGATTAATTGCAAACACGTATAGGGCAGAGTTCCTACAAGGTGGTCGGACACAGTGGAGGCTGATTGTACCTACGGGGTATTTCCCAACTGATCATATGATCAGATTGTAGTTGCATCTGATCACACAAAAAGTTCCCATCTGATCACGGATCCGATGCAACTACTTTTTTGAATTAAATTTTGTGCCAACGGATCACAAAAATCATAATATATAATTTTGCGTGTAATATTACTAAGCAATAATAATAATAACCTTCATCTATACGACTTATTTAAACCTACGAACTAATTCTATAGAATAGAATATACTTTATTTTACACCACAAAAACAGAAAGAAACAATACAAAACATTTGGAGTACGATGGGCGGCCTTATCGCTGTGAGCGATTTCTTCCAGGCAACCTATGTATGGACTGGACAGTTATTATATTATATAAAGCTAAATTACCACACACTCACTGACTGACATAATTGTTCTGTCAAACTTTAAACTGCAATTACTCTGAAACGGCTTGGCCTAGATATACCCTACTAAGCTCAATCGACAGGTATTAGAGAGAGCAACATTTTCAATGACAGCTGTCAAACTTTAAACTGCCATAACTCTGAAACGGCTTGGCCTAGAGATCCCGTACAAAGCTCAATCGACAGGTGTTAGAGAGAGCAACATTTTCGATGACAGCTGTCAAACTTTAAACTGCCATAACTCTGAAACGGCTTGGCCTAGAGATGCCGTACAATGCTCAATCGACAGGTGTTAGACAGAGCTAAGTTTTCAATGACAGCTGTCAAACTTTAAACTGCCATAACTCTGAAACGGCTTGGGCTAGAGATACCCAACTAAGCTCAATCGACAGGTGTTAGAGAGAGCAACGTTTTCAATGACAGCTGTCAAGCTTTAAACTGCCATAACTCTGAAACGGTTTGGCCTAGAGATGCCCTACAAAGCTCAATCGACAGGTGTTAGAGAGAGCAACATTATAATTAAAACACGGTTCATATTGAGATAAACGGGCAATACACGAACCTTATGTGACTATTGATCAACCGTTTCGTCCCAGAACGTAAGGATTGTAGATTCCGGCAGGAATGAACGTTAGTGGATGGGCCGCTATTGATATATGTATATATTTCCTTTATTTCAATAAGCAAATGCACCCGTTGTAAGTCCCCAAGTTTTTGGGATACTAGGACTGCTTAGACCTTCAAATTTCTTTTAAATCAACCTCGAAAAATAAAGTAGGTAAGTATAATAATATACCTTATTACCTTTTATCTAAGTGTACTTTTCAATTCCCACGAGATGACGAACACAATACTATGAAAAATTGCAATGTGCCAACTCGCGGGAATGCATCTTTTGTTTTCCCGCGAGATGACGAATAACCCGCCTTAAATGAAAGATTATCCGATTCTAGAAATAACATATGTAAAAGCAATATAATGAGGTCCTTATAACCTAAGAGCCCGTGATGGCCAGACCTTCCTTTAATTCACAAGCGTGAAAATTATTTCATGTGTATGTCTAACATAGGTAAGAATAACCCCCAAACATGAAACCTGGATCGCGGTTCCTTTGGGAGATAACAACCTTTTACCTGTTATCTCCCAAAGGAACCACGATCCAGGTTTCATGTTTGGGGGTTATTCTTACCTGTGTTAGACATACACATGAAATAATTTTCACGCTTCAGAATTAAAGGAAGGTCTAGCCAGACAGGGCTCTTAGTATAGACTAATAGCCCGGTCTGGCCAGACCTTCCTTTAATTCACAAGCGTGAAAATTCTTTCATGTGTATGTCTAACATAGGTAAGAATAACCCCCAAACATGAAACCTGGATCGTGGTTCCTTTGGGAGATAACAGGTAAAAGGTTGTTATCTCCCAAAGGAACCGCGATCCAGGTTTCATGTTTGGGGGTTATTCTTACCTATGTTAGACATACACATGAAATAATTTTCACGCTTGTGAATTAAAGGAAGGTCTGGCCATCACAGGCTCTTGGTCCATTACAAGCAATGCTCAATGAATTCAATCCTTTTGTCTAAGTATACAAAAAGGCGGCTGCAATTTTAGCAGAAGAGGAATTAAAAACAACCTTAGAAAATCAACCCAAATATTCGGTATCAATGCAGATTTATAAACATAACCTAGAAAACCTATATTGATTGAATTTGATTGTTTTGTTAATTTGTCAGTTTATATTTTGAATATTGATTTAAAATAAAAATAATTTGTGTAAAAACTTTTGCGGTTTTTATTTACCATATTTATTAAACACAACTAAAGAAGCTATATAAATCTATATTTAATATTCTTTTAGAAACGATGACTACAGAAACATCTATCTACATTTTTATTATGAGTCAAATTTCACCCGAGCGAAGCCGGGTTATCATCTAACATAAAAAAATATTGATATTGAGTCAACAACATTATATCCGCAAAATTCGGATTATGGAGAATTTCGTAAAATTTCACCCGAGCGTTATGTTATAGGTGAAGGTTATTATTATTATTGCTTAGTAATATTACACGCAAAAAATTATATATTAGGATTTTTGTGATCCGTTGGCACAAAATTTAATTCAAAAAAGTAGTTGCATCGGATCCGTGATCAGATGGGAACTTTTTGTGTGATCAGATGCAACTACAATCTGATCATATGATCAGATGGGAATAACCCTACCTACGTGGTCGCGATCTTCAGCAGTGACTGAGGAAGAAGAATATTAAAGAATAAGTTTATAAAGGCGACAATTAATAATAAAAATAAATAAATAAATCATTTATTTTCTCAACACTTACAAATTTTTAACTTAATTATGAGTACATATTTTGATTGACTTATCTCTATTTGTTAAATTAAAGTAGCTTTAGGTAGAACTATTCTGCAGTAAGTGTGAGACTGGTGCCTGTGATGGGTTTATAAAACCTGTGTTGCGGGTCACCAGGCTCTCAATTGATACAATGCTAGAAAGGAAATAATTTACTGAATTATATGACCTTTTTTAAAGCTGTAATTTAAAACAAATTTTAATAGTTAGAGCAAATCAAGAGGAATGTTTTTTATGTTTAATGATTCCTATTATTACCTACCCCAGGCAAAGCGAGGGCGGGTCGCTTGAATGTAATATTTACCCTTATTTTGTAAAATACAGATGCTTACTAAACCAGCTATCCTAACTCCCCTGTGAACAGCGATGCGACTCGGTAACAAACCTTGTTAAGCAGATTTAAAGTTGTTTCATTATAGCCGAACGGAAATTGTTTTAAATGAGCGCGATATATCTGAGGCCTTAAATTAACATAATCCGGATACGGGTAACTTTGACCCGGGTGCCCGGGTAGGTGCCTGAGTTATAACTAGGGTTAGGTTAGGTTCGGATAAAACGGTAAAATTAAAATTATTTTTACCTCTAAAAGGTTTGAATTTATTGTTATGAATTGCACCACTGAAGGGATTATGACATTGTAACACAGTATCGCTTGTTGAAATGTAACAGAACATAACATACTTGATACCATTGGTTGGACAGTTTTCGAGGGAGTACGCAACTTTTAGTAATATTATTTTTAGTCTAAATCACCTTATAGAGGTTGTCAGTGCTATGTTTTTGAGATATTTAACAAGCTCCAATTAGGACACTCCAAAACTGAAATACAACAACGAATATGTTGTCATACAACTAATTGGTCATTGCTCAAAAGTTACTGTCGTTGCTAGGCAACAGAGCTCTAGTGCAAACGGTTATTAGTCAGCCAGTTAATCAATAATCTATTTTATGTACCTCTAAAGATCATAGATCAATGCAATCTAGACCTTATGCCATGCCCACAAAAACTTCAATTTATTAAATTACCTGTCAATACACGTCAAACACATAAATGTCAAAAATCTTATTAAATTATACACTGCAATATTAACCTTAGCGTTTTAAAATACAGTTCAAAATCCCAAATATTTTTCTAGTGATATAAATACAGAGACTTTTTGGCCCTATACTGGACCACGTAAGCTCAAAATTTCAAAAGCTTTGACGCTTTTCAAAGAATCCTGCGCCTTAATAATAACAATTTAGGGTACATATTTCACATGTCAAGGTACAAAATGTTAACACGTATTTTGACGTTCTAATGACATTTTCTGTCATAATAATGTGCTTGTGCGGTCATTATTGAATGTTATAATAATACTGTGATTACTGTTTCGAAAGACATGTTGAGCAAGACGTCATGTTATGCTACATTGTTGTTAGACAGAGACAAGGTTACAAGGTTGTGTTACAATAAGTGATCACTTTGGTTTAGGTGATTCTTTTGTTATTAATAGCGGTGTATCTTTTTGTTTGGGCTGCGAGGTGCCGTCCTAAGAATTGTATCACTCCTTACTTTTGCGTGGGCATCATTATTATTTTAAAGACTCTTGGCACATCCGGAGGTGCGAGGCAAGGTTGAACCCAAGACCTTCGGAATAAAAGTCGAGTGTGCTCCCACTTAACCAACACTGACGACCACTGTAGCGCAGCGGGTCTGCCTGCGACTCATGAGGTTGCGGGTTTGATTCCCGCTTCGAAACGAAAATTTGAACGATCTGCAGATATTTGTTCTGACTGTTATATGTCTAGTAAAAATATCGATCTATGTATGTATATTATGTTTAGTATATCAGAAATCTAGCACCCGTAACACAAGCTTCGAGCTTAGCACGGGGCTAGATGGTGCTGTGTGAATTGTCCAGCAATATTTATTTACTTTACTGTTCTCTTGATCACAGAACATAATATAATTACTACGCAATCTTGATGATGATGAGCGTTGAAGTACTCTAATTCAAATGAAGTCGTCTAATCAATCCAGTCATCATTGGAAGGGTTGTTTGCACGACCCTCGCTATCTGAGGTAAATTAATAGTAGCTTACTCCTACTTACTAAAGGGTACGTGTAGCTACTTCAAGTTTGAGGTTCTGATGATTAAGGACACTAATTGGCTTTAATTTGTTTTGTTGGGAAGTATTGGAATTTCATAGGGAGAGATATTTATTTTAGTAGGGTAAAAGCCGTGTTGGTTAAGTGGGAACATACTCGACTTTCATTCAGAAGGCTCTTAATTTAACTGCATTTTTTATGTTTTTTTTTCTATAAATTTTGTAAGGTTTTACTGATTAAGACAATTCTTTTTTTTAACTGGTTTTAAAATTCTTTTTGTTGTATGCCTAAAATTTAGAGGCGTTTTTCATTATTAGCATTTTTTTATTTAAAATCGAACTCATTACGAAAAAACTAATAACCCGCCCACCTTCGTGATAATCAGAACGTTAATAAAAGCTCTAATTTTATGACGTCATTATCTTCCACCCTTCCCAATTAATAAGGGGAATAACTTTACCTGATAAATAGTTCCAATATTTCGCAACTAAATGGCTATATTTTATTTTAACCTTAAACCGTGACGTTTTCACGAGTTTCAAGGAAGTTTTAAAGTGATTTGGTTTTACGAGCGAAGTGGCGTGATACATTTTCAGTACCATGAATAATTTAACTGGACTATTTTATAAGGTGTACCTATTATTTGTTTAAAGAATCTCGTTTAACATGAATAGAACACGTTTTGTTTCATATTTTTTAGTTTATTATCTGTTAGTAACTAGATTATAACTATTAAACTAAGTACATAACGGAAAAAAAATAACGTAACACATATACAAACGTATACAAAGAACACAGGAAAAGCCACATGACAGGCACATATTTTTTTATTGAATAAAAAAATATTCTTCCGTCTCGTGCCCAGAATAATCACAAGATCAAAATAAATGAATTAAAAACTTTCGCTTGGCTGTTCGAAAACTCGCCGAAGGAATATCAATATCAAATTTAATAAGCTGAAAGGGACTGTATTAGAATGTTAATAGAGTTCTAATTAAAGATTCCTTTGGTACCTCACAAAGGTTGATGGATGGATACCTGACTTTGAAAGGAAATTAATTAGTTGAAGCTAATTTGTCGAACTAAAATTGCATTTGCTTACCGTAATCAAGACAAAATGGCGAAGGCTTTCGGTACATTTTGCGGAGCCAATGGTTTTTAATTTTATTTTGTGAAACTTGTCTGGAATCAATAAAAATTATTTGTATTTATAACTTATAGAAAATGTTAAATAAAATACTATTAATTTGATAAATATTATAAATCGGTATAGTATGAAACATCGAAGAGTTTAAAGGCATAGGCATTTTCCAACCTGCTAACAGCGTGTTCCAAATAAGTAAATATTAATTAGTTAACGAATACAATAAATAAATATTTACTATAAATTGTTAATTGTATTGTATGATGCCTGCTTATACATAAAAAAACTCTAACACAGTTTAAACTCAAATAAAACCACATCAAGTTAATGAAATAAGTTTTGCAGTTCCTCTGTACAGGTATTACGTCCAAAGCTAGACAAATAAACATCCTGGACAGACAGACAAACTAAACATTGTATGCAACAGCGACACGGTAAATACTAACATTAGTTGTACCTCCTATATTACAATAGTCTCATTGTTTCTGGGAAAAGATGTCATGTTGACTAAGCAGGAGCACTTTTGACTCTCATTCCGAAGGCCGTGGGTTCAAATACCTCCGGATTTTTTTAAACTCTTTAAAGGGTATGCGACATTTACCAACCCGCACTTAGCCAGCGTTATGAATTAAGTTTTAATCTCTCTCGTCAAGAGAGAAGTGTCCCAATTTTGATGATATCCTATTCAACAAATATTCTATTTTTTTAGAGCAAATAAGGGAAGGCGTTTGCCCTGCAATAAGAAAGTGAAAGCTTATTATAGTAAACACAATTTGTTACATCAAAATAATATTAGAGCTAAATAACATTCAAAGATTGAATAGATCGAAATCTTAAAAAATCTATTAATATACCAAAGGCCGTTTCTATGCCCAAAACCAAAACATTAATTTGTGCCCATCTCGACACTGACTAATGATTTAACGATAGAATCTGTGAATAAAGTAATTCGCCATGATTGACAAATTATTTATTTTAAGTCTTTGTGCTGTGATCAATCTTGCTCGTATATTTATGGAATGACAGTCAAATGATTTCCGGTTACGTGATTGTTTTATTTAGAGACTAACAAATCATCGTAAATACCTCGTTTTAAATCATAGAATAGAACAGAACAGAAAGTAATGATTAAGTTTTTGCAAATATAAAACATTACCCTGAAAATATACTTACTTGATAATCAGAGAATATTTTATCAAGACTATAAATTAGATTTTTATTAATTATCATCATTAAAACAACGTATTACATACTTTCTGTACATAATAATTATTTTTATGACCATTTCCAATGGAGATGATGGTTTTGAGGATGATGTGATGACAGTGATTTAATGATGTCGTCATTTCTAAACAATAGGAGGTTTTTGTTCAGTAAAGGTCATAATGCACTATAGCCCGCGTCACATATTTTAATTATATTTTTTGTTAAAAGATCACACGACTTTATTTCGAAGGTCGTGGTGTCTAACCCCGCCACTCTTTCTGGATGTGTCTGTTTTAATTAATGTAAGTGTACCTTAAATACGTGCTTTATGTTGGCGAAAAATAACGTGAGGTAAATATTTTCGTATGTATAAGAAAATAATAACGACTGGATTCGACGGATTTGTTGAAAGGATGGATTTAATGAGCCGTCTTGTGTTTTTGTCTATTATTCCAAATCAACTGTTCATTTGCGTAAATTAAACAAGACATCGGAAAATCAAATTACGAAATACAAAACTCAGTCTTACAAAAAATAATTTCTTAGTTAGCAAATTATGATAGATGAGGCCCGTTCGCCGAAATCGACTGGCGGCTTAAACTTGATTGAGCTTCGTGGCTACAAAGTGCTTGCTTAATTGCTCCAAAATATAAAGCGTAGGCTTAAACCACACTATCAATCATTTTTTTTTACGTTGGCGTCGGGCTTGGTTTAAGGTTCAATTAAAACAAACAATTGATTATTAATATTTATATGGCTTAATTAATGTTACGACACCAGATATGTTCCACGACGTCTGCGCATAACCATTGTTCACGTTATTTGTTGCTCTATAGACCACTTGATTTGACTACCACCTTTCAAATACATAATTATATCAAAATCACCCCGAAAACGAAACAAAATTCTGAAAACTGTAACAATAATATATAATTTATTCATCGGATTGGATTTACTGTTATGAAGATGTATTTATATCAAACAAAATCTCCCTCTGTGACATATTGTTGAGTTTTCCAAACACTTAATGTTATTAAAAAAGTAGTCTAAAGTACAAACTATTTGCACAATCTTGTCACAAAGTAAGAACTAATCTCGAGCAGCTTTGATACAAGTTTTAAAGATTTTTCCTCCAGTTCATCTTACAAAATTATCTTATATTTTCTAGAAAATGCAATTTTCACTAACAAAGGCTTCAAATAATGGACATTAAATTTAATATTGAAGCTGCACCATTACAAGAGCTTGGAAAGTAAAGTATAATGCACCTAGAAAGCGGGTTCTACTCGTAAGTGCTGGTCAGTTAAGCATATAATTATTATGCAAATTAATTTATTATTATTTCTTTATTTTTGAAATATAGGTACGTTTTTTTGCTAAATTGATTTGTATAGGTACGTTAGATATATTTTATATTTTCTTATATAATATATTTTCTTGTTAATATTTTTATAATGATTACGAAGGCCTTAGATAATGCTGTGGAAAAAATTACAAGATTACATTAACGTTACAATGTCCTTGAGATGGAATCGAACCTTAGCCTTCTATTACGCCTGGCTGCGTGAAATAGTTTATCTGTTTTTGACAGTGACAAAATATATTTTGTATTTTTTTTCTATTCTATATGCACAATGGCCTGTTTTCACCCAAAATGCAACATTACCAAGGATAGGAAAAGTTATATTAAATAGCTTATTTTAAGTGCACTTGGGGTGGCTTAGGAAACTTTCACATTGTGTGGTGGACATTCGTTTATAATAGGTTTTAACTTAATTTGGATGATATTACCTCCGAAATAAAAAATAATGTTAGTATTAGTATCTATCTACGTATGTATATTATATTAAGTATATCAGAAATCTAGCATCCGTAACACAAGCTTCGAGCTTACCACGGGGCTAGATGTCGCTGTGTAATATTGTCCAGTAATATTTATTATTTATTTATATGCCTTGTGCAATTGAGTGAATAAGAGATACCTAATAAGAGATATTAGATAAATGTTACTTACTATAGCAACTGTAAACCCATGCTATTTGGAAAGTTGTAGTGCCTATGATATTATCCGATCATTAATTTTTTCTTTCATAACTTAATAGTATTATATTCATTTAAATTGATTAATCTACATAGATAATTATGATTTTTATTTTTCTTTAATATCACTCTATTTTTCCAAAACATTTGTGTTGATCTGTTCATTTTGCTTTATATGTGTAATGTAATAGTGGAAACTTTTTTGGTTTATGTTTATTTTAAGTTATATTATTTAAGTATAATGTACTGTTTGTTTCCCAAATAAAATAAAATTATTGATTGGATTGCTATAGATACCACATACACTTTTTGTGAGGTTAATACATTCCTCAATGAAACCTTTAAAATTAGTATTAAAGTTCTTGAGATATATCTCAAGAACATTTACTTCTTAAGAAAAATAACTAGACCCAATTTCCGAGTATATTGATTCCAAACTGTTTGCTCAGAGTTTTCAGGAGATGCCTACCATTACTAAAGAGCCACTGCTAGAAATATTAACGGCTATTTTTGGTTAGATGACTCATGAGCGAGACCGACTTTTAGAAACCGAATGAAATTGTTGTTGAAAGTTTTATAGCTAAATTGGACGTCATATTAATCCCATGATTAACATAAGTTTGTATCACATTAACAGTTCAAACGCCACCAGTATTTTAGTTATGATTAAATAAAATAATATTAAATAAATCTGCAATTATCAAGTAGAATTGGAAAAATAAACTATCGTTGGTTTTCATGTTTTTTATAAGAAGTTATTAAGAAAAGTTCAATAAGATGGACTAAACAATTATGGTTTAGTAAAATAAAAAAATAAAAAGTGTTATGATATGAAGTGGTAGCACCTTCATGGCTGTGACATCCAAATATTGACATTGCAATCTAGCCAAGTTTGAAGAGTTCTCGGACCCGAAATCGAACCCGCGAATCCTTTACAAACAAACCTGACAAAAGATGCCGAAATCAGTCAACCGTTATGCTGCAGTTGATGTTCAAATCTAGACAATAATGAAGTAGCGATTAGGTTTGAAACCAAATGAACTATTCTGCCGTCCTATGGTTAAAAAACCGTAAAGTGAAAAACCCAAATTGTTGGCTACGAGCAAAAACGTGAAAAATGTTTAATTCTAGACTTTGTGAAGACTTACAGTCTTCTTTCATATACCATTTTTTTAATAATTTCTGGGGCTTCTATTTGAGTATGAAACGGGAACATCAAATTAAACACATGAGTTTTTATTGACAAATTTGTGTTTTAGACAATGGTCATCTGCTTCATAAAGTGGGGGTGTGCAACACTAAAAAGCAGTCAGCTGAAGCGTAGCGGCTTTTAAGTGTTGTATCTTAGTGAAACTGTATGATGATTTTATGCTCACATACAGTTTTTCCACAAATGCTTAACTAAAACACAGTTAAGTCACTTAGTCGTCTTTTTGCATTGCATTGTATGGAAAATTGGACCAGCTCTAATTCTTAAAACACCGTTTTAGACCTTTAACGGTTTATTTGTTGTTTTGTGGTATAAGTAAGAGACAATGGATCTAGACTTAAACACAGTATTGTAAGAAACATTTTATCAAACTGTGTTTTAGCGTTGAAAAATGTACTTGTAGATTCATAACATAATTATAATTTTACGGCTAAGTCTATACTTCCTACATTTTATCTCACCTCCAAAATGGTAAATCATGATTAAATTATACAAAATTTAACGATTATCTTTTATTCAAAGCAATAAAAACAATATTGAATCATATTAATATTGTTTATAGTTATGGTATGTAACATATAGTTGCAAATGCTTATATATAGGAACATTTTGAAACTTAGTTTGATAAAATCTCACTGTTAAACAAATGAACTGTGATCGCCTAGCGATTTACCGACGCATGTTTAATTTGTTGAAGTTGCGACGGTAAAATTATTTTCATACTTAACAGATTAAAATCAGTTTTTAAAAAATACTTTCGTCATATTTCCGCGTAAATTGATTCTGAGCGTTGCCCTGTTTGTTTATGATACAAAAATTTTATGCCTAGACGTGTTGCGCGAATTGTAATGGTATTATTTGTAAGAGACTTCGGTTTTAACAGCTCAGATTAAAGATACAACTTATGTAAGTAGTATTTACAATGCAATGTTGACAGTTAATTTAATCTAGATCATTAATTCATACCCATTAATTTTGTTTATTACAGTACAATGTCTCAAGTCAAAACTCGACAATCGACGTCCTGGTCCGTGTTTGGTTTGCCAGAGAAGTTACCAGTGTCCCAGTTGCCTACTTATAATGATGTTATGAATTATTATTATAATCATTAAATATCAATTAAAGACAGACAAAACAACAAAAGAGCCGACTGTCCATAACATATCCGAAATATTGGCTGAAGAAATATTAACTATAAATAAATATGTAAGCCGTAGGAGAGTATTAAAGTTAATTCGCACCTTTCATGATAAATACAGAAGTTTAATGAAACCTTATTATGGTCGTCAAACCAACATAAGCTTTCAACAGAACCTTAATACATTTACAGCTGAGTCTCATAGATTATTTGATATTTGCAGTTGCTAATCAAAACTTATCTCAAACTCTCAACGTGTTTGAAAGACACTCGTGTTCCCAAAGAAGAAACTCTCTTTCTAGTCGATTAAAGAACAACAAGAGAGATGATGATGATAGTTGGTGTAGATCTAGCTGCAACTACAAAAAATAAGAAAAAACAAGTTTATTGCGTAGCAAAGAGACAATTGATCGGGAATCGGGAACAGCACGGTTTTTCGGAAACCAAGCTGTTCCCGATTCTTAACAGATAATGTGAGATTAATTCTAGCAAAAGCGAGGCATCTAGTCCAATAAAAAATCCCTTTGCCGCGTCATCAGCAAAAAAGAAGAGGTTAAGTTTACCATCGCTAGCTCTATCGGAGTTTCTGACAGAGCCGCGGTTTTGATAGCTTCCTTGGTGTTGAATGATGTGGAAATTGTTTCTTCAAACGATACCGGTAGCGTCATTGATCGATCCAAGTTCTGGAGAACTAAGACTGGATATCTAGTTCAGTCGACATCATGCTGAGTCGAACCTTCTTCGCTGTGTCACGCAACACACACAGTTTATAGATTAAGTTTTTTGCAAGTTATTTTACATGGTTTAAAAATTGTTTTTCTCTTTCTATGTATGGTTGTGTTTTATTGTAATTTTGTGTGCGTGATTCAGTGAATAAATGTTCTATCTATCTATCTATCTAGGGTGCGCCATGTGAGAACTACTGTACAGTCAGAACAGCTTTACAGAATGCAGATTGCGATGTATGTGGTATTTATTTTGATGGTAGAAAGGACAAGACATTTATTAGCATTCAAAAGGAAGAAATGTTACAGAAAAAGAGTTGCAGAATCCCACTAAGTTATTTTATCGGAGCCAGGAAGTGATACTTCGGTCATATCACGTCATAAATTGTTCGAAATAAGTAACGGCTCTTTTAATTATCGTATTTCCAGGTAATTACAAATATATTTATCAATTCATAGCAGAAAAAAACAATAACTGAACAATTTGACAGCGTGATAACTAGAATGTAAAAAGTAGTTAGGTATATATTTCAACGGATTGTCTAGATGCTCACATTCGTCCTTTACACAATTATACCAATATTTCCGACGATCTAATTGTTAAGTACCTAAGATATTATACCTATTTTCAATCGAGCACCTCGAAATATTATAATAGATTCACGAGATTTCGTATGTTTGATTTTCTCTTTCAAAGACTATTTTATATCGTTATGCCGTTCAAAAATTCAGGAACCTACAACAAAACATGCACCAAATATTTAATTAACTTGATATAAATCTATATTTAGTGCTTTTCTTCCTTCAGAAATCATTTTCGCTGATTTTTATCCTAGCGCGCCGAACGTCAGACCTCCACAAGGTCCACGACACGACCGAGAAAGGGAGCGAAACGCATAAAAAGGTAGAGCAGATAGACGTGTTTTAGTGTTGCATTGTCAGTTAACTGTTTTATTACGTTTTAATTAATTAGACAATAACGTCATATTTCATTTCTTAAAACCAGTGACTGTCTTTTAGGCTTGTAATTTTTTAAAATATATGTAAGTTTTCCTACGATTTTACGTCTAAGGGCGTTTAGCGGTTCTTTAGTGTTGTACGAGTACAAAAACTGTGTTTTAGACATTGTAAGCCCTAATCATATCATGAGGGTGGAAATAGTTATAAAAAAGTTAAAGTCAGATAGTGGTTATTTAGTATTGTTTATGCATGTAACTGTTTTCTAAGTTTGTAGGACCAAGCGAATGAAAGCCTTAAATTCACGATTAGAGGCGTTTAGCGGTATTTTAGTATAGAAATGCTAGATAACCGTGTTTAAGAATTGAAAATGTCTCAAAATGATGTAGTTAACGGTATACGAGGGGTCCAGATCTCAGGCATTATAAACGATAGAGCCATGAGACCCAGACTAGAAGATAGATAAAAGTTTACGCTTTCGTGCTGTGTATAAAAGTCAATTTTGGCAAAATGTCACTTTACGGTTTTTTAGCAATATGACGGCAGTATTATATACTTACTTACTAATACTTATGCACATTGTAACTTTATGTAATGATGAAATTCAAAATTAGTGTCGAAAATCACGATCCGCTTAAAAGTTTTTTCATTTCTCGAGATTTAAAATCTTTTTTTTATCTAATTAATCCCTTTTAGTTAATTAGTAAAATATTTCAATTATCTCTCCAAAAGTATCCAAAAAGGATAAAGAACAAAACAAACTTGTTGTTGTTGTTGTATATCAATCACCATAATTCAGACATATTACAAAACACCCCAATTAAAGTTAGACAGCAGCTCAATACTATATCAAATTTAATGAACAGACTACCCACTTTGAAGACAGAAGCTTCCTATTACCTATCAACTATGAACACATGTAAATTAGCAAACAAACCCATATTCACAGAATTCATCATGAGGACAATGACGAAACAATGCTTTTCACTGAAGGAACCTCGATCTATCATAAACTCGGCAAATGTACAACTCTGACCAGACAAGCAAACCCTAATCAACGAACCATCACAGAAAATTAACATCTACCTACACACAAATAGAGCACATCTTTCCATAACAACCGGCACACAACTACTTAGAATCAGCTTGAATTTGAGCCTCTAGGTTTCCCAAATAGGGTCAAATTTCCCCTGGACTTTGTTTGTTTCACAAATGGAAAATTTCCTAATCCGTGTAACAGCTCCAGGCAGTCACATTTGGTTCCCATTTGGGATACATCCGTCCCTAATTGTTGGTCCCGCCGATTGAAAAGGGGCCCAATTTATAGGGGATCAGAATTTAGTGTTATTCGAATGGTTGTTGATTCTCCCGATATTTGCATGTGGGGCTCTTAGGGTTTTAATTTTAGGAGATCTTCATTTATTTGCATGTGGGGCTTCTTTATTGGAAAGAATAACATATTTTAGTTACTTAATATCTAACATGTATGTAAATTTAAAATCTATTTGATTGAACTATTATGGGTACCTACCTAATATGCTCTCGTAAGTACCCCTAATTACTGCTGGACCACAGGACTTGCCTAGGGAGATTAATTTATACACTGGCCATGCGGGTTGGTGTGTGTTACATATCCTGCAAACTCTTCAATGTTCTCAGAAAAAAAACAAACCAAACTGCCACATCGGATACCTATTATCACCATTTTCACAGGCTTCACAGCTCTCAATTAATTAAAAAAAGAAAAACGCTACCCAAACCGGACCCTTCAAAGTAAATAAGCATTTTTAGCCCCATCTTTTTCATGGCCATATCCTCTCCATCAATAACCCAAGAAAACAACGAAAAACGCCAACAAAAACAAGAAACAAGTTTCTAATTGAAACGGACATTTTGCCTGGGAAATACTTTTGTCCGGATGATATAGCACCGGACTGTCCTCAGAGGTAGAAACTGTGGATTTTTGATGTTTTTTAGTTGCTTTTCGTAAAGTTTAATCAGCTTTTTTGCTGAATGTTGCAGAATACAGATCTAATTAACTGCGATGATATAGTGTTGTTCAGTTACTCTGACAAGTCTTGTGCCTGAATGCAAATAAAAAACATCATTTATAATTTTAATTGTCAGATTGTCACTTTAGGTTGCAAGTTTACAACTCATAAACGGCTGGGGCGATTTAAGAAGGAAGATTTAAAGGTGAGAAAACGTGGGAATAAAGTTGAAGTCGCGGGTGGTTCAGCTTGTCTATTATAATAATATATAATAATTAATACATGGCTATTGAGATATATTTACGTCGACAAAAGCAGGGCTTCTTAGTAAGCGCATCCAACCGAATAACCGCGAAGCAATTAGAGATATGTTATTATCAAATCTGCATCCACTGTGCGGTTCTAACTAAATCATCTATCCATCTCGTGTGCGGACATTCTACACAGTGAAGGTATGTTCGCAGCTCTCTCACATTCATTTATTTTTCCAAAAAGAAGCTGCGGTTTGTTTTAAAATTCACAACATAAATGTGTGTCCGTTATTATGTTGCTGTTTTCTGGTAAGTAACTATTCATATACCGGTACCACACTGCATATAATAAACCAAAAATATAATTACAACATGTTTTGAATTTATTGTTACTCTATACGAATTTAATGAGTGTCTTAAAAATATAAGATAGAAACGCTAAAGTATTTCTATGTAATTTTTTTATTTATTTATTGAAACTTAGTTCAGATTTTTCCGATAAAACTAGTCTTAACTTCAAACTTTTATATTATAAGATGTAATTTAATCAATGATAAAAGATAATATATGTCCATCTACTCCTCTTATATTTACGAAAACTACGTTTACTTAATGTTATAAATCTTCTTGGAAGTATTTTATTGCGTATATCTGTCTCGCACTATTCATGGCGTATAATATTGCAAAATAACGCGTATTTATCGGCAATTGCGGCCCCTACCCCATACGACCCCTGTGTCTGGATGTAGGCTTTTGTATAGTTAGCTGGGCCACTTAATATATGCTTTTGTAATATTTGCATTCCATTGTTATTAATTAGAGATGTTAGAAGCATAACTTAACATTAAAAAACTTCAGATTTTATATAAACAATATTTAAAACTTTCATATAACCGATTGTGTTATTTTCATATCACGTAGGTTAAAACTTAATTTAAACATCATTGTCATTAATTTCAATCATTTCATAGTAAATCTTACATAACCTTTAGACTTCCTCGATGAATGTGCATTGAAAACATTGAAATAATTTTTCAAATCGGACCAGCGGTTCATGAGATTAGCGTTTTCCAACAAAATGAAATGAAATAAAATGAAATGAAAAGTTCATTTCAGTAACTTAATATCTACTTTGTCTACATAACATTAAGACCCCCTTTTAAGTAATAATAATATTTGTGTTAGGGGTCTTGCTTGTCTTGCTCTTCCCGTTATATCTTATTTAAGTTATTTTGTAATACATACTTAATTACTAAACTTTAATTTGCTTTTATTCTTGTTTTAACTAAAATAAACAAACAATCAAAGAAACTCTTATTATATAATATTATACATGAATCTCATGTATCCTAAAGGATAAAGTTAAAACCCCTTATACCCTTTTATACCCCGATGTTGCAAAACAACACACAATACTGATCTAGATAGGAGCACCATAAGCTGTGACAATAGGACCAAATTGCCAGGCCAGACGGAATAATTTATATGTATACGTCGAGGATATGAGAATTAGGTGCGATATTACAATGCGGTTGGCGACATCTGTTTATATTGTGGAACTATTCCTTTGTCAGTGTAATTGTGTCTGAACATAGTTTTGCATGTAAAACCTTGTGAAACAATGATAATTTGATATAGTTCTATTTTACCAATGCGCACTTGGCTAGTGTGGTGAACAAAGGCTTAATCTATCTTGAGAGAAGTCCCGGTGTCCCACCAGTGGGAACGTATTAAATAGGCTTGGTTATGCTTATGTTAACGATAGGTAATTATTTTATATTTTATAAATTAAACATTTAATGCCGGTAGACCATAATGCTTTGAAATTTTCATAACTCCTGAAACTTCAGCAAAAACTCTTTGCATTTTCAATTAATTAACAAGTTTCACATTAAAATACAACAGAGCCGTGCTGACAACAAATTAAATTCAAGTTAAACAGAAACGTGATGAAAAGAAGAAAATGGAGTGTTTCCTAACATGAAAGCCATACGTTGAAACCATTTTTTGTTCAAATTATGCTTTTTCCTTTTTAATTACATAAACAAATAGATATTGCTGCTACAAAAGTAAGAATGTCAAAGACAAAATATATTTTTCCAAATACTTCGCTTAGCCGGCTTCTATACGTATATTTTAAAGCCTCGTCTATTTCTGTGACGGTTTGTAATTACTATTATGAATGACTAATGGTCAAGCATTTATAATATTTTAATCCACTAATGAAATGATATGACGTAAAATAAATATTCCCAAAGGACAATCTATAAAAAGCACTTTTTTATAATAAATTTAGCCGTCGGATGTCCGTCCACCTACATGAAAGACAGATGATCTAAAAAACTGCTAATTAACGCTTTCAAGCCTCATCCGACTGAAAAAGCGGGACAAAGCATTTTAGATTTATATTACTATGTCCTAGACACATTTTGAGTAACATGATTATTAGTATTGTCACGCGCTTGACAAAGATTTTACTAAATGTGACTATCAATCAATGTATCAAGTTGACTATCAAGCATTAGGCAACCAATCTATTTTTGCGAGTTAAAATATTATGTATCTAGGTCACCGCAAAAATTGCTTCAGCTATCAAATTTCGTTTGAGCTTGATAAGCTGCCTCGGAGCACTCAAACACAATCTACATCCCTAAAAATATATCCAATTTTCTACCCTTAACAATATTTAGCTTTCAAAAATATCGCGTTACAATTTCGTACATATTTTCCCGACTATTCCTTTAGTACTAAATTTCCATAGAAGCCACTGACCCGAACGAAACTCGAATACCCAATTCAATAAAAAATCCCTTATGTCAGAGGCTTCGCCTCTTTAAGGACATTTGAGCATGTATGGCGTGTTTTGGCAAAAACTGAAGACTGATATTATCATCTTTCATCACGTGAAGTGTCATGCCACCCTGTTCTGTAGTATGGAATGGGTTTTTGGGTTTGGGCTAAGTTATAAGAAGTTTAACCCTTCAAGCTTATTCATTACAAGGCGTTGTGCTTAGTTTTGCATTAATCTAATAATTTAATTAATTAAGTTTCTATGTATATACGTGCACAAAACTATTTCCCATGCCCCTTTGGAATTAACTAAGACAATTTGAAGTATACGACCAACGGTTTGAGCTGTGCTTTGTATATCCTTCAGCAGATCGAATTCAGCTTATTCATGGAAAAATAACCGTTATCCAGTGAAAAGTTTATGAAATATTAATTCCATTATAGTGGCCACATTTAAGGAATGGAACAGTGGGTTTATGAACAATGGAGTTGAATAGAATAGAGAGTTATAAATAAGGTTAGACATCCTTAAGCTTTTAACTTGCATCGCTTCTGCTATCTATCGCTTTTGTTTTCTGCTGATGCGGCCGTACAAGCTAGTTTATGAATTTTCGCCTGTTTTGACGTATTGCGGAACCTAGTTTTATTCAGGCTTAGTCGGAACAAGCGAGAATTTAGCAAAAATGTTTCTTGCCGAAAACCGAAAAATGAGAAAATCTTTACTTGTCTAGTTTTATTCATTCTTGTTATTTTTATTGCATGTTATATACACAGATTTTATATACATGTTACTTATTAGGACAGTAGCGGAATATTGAGTCTGATAAAAAATTCTACACCGTCTTTTCCTATACCTAGAGTTGCCTTCAGAGTTGGTTGGTTGGTTGTAAAACACCATAATTTCCACACAATTTTTTTCACAATTTTTAAAACCATAATTTTTGTTAGAACGTGACAGACACCATAATGAGCAGACAACTTCCTAAGATTGATTTTTTAAATTAAAATTAAGTAGATTGGTTTCAATTTAGACTAAATATTGTAATTCTCAATTGTAATTTTTTATTATTTTCTATGGATCAAATTGTATCTAAAATAAAGTGATACTAAAACCAAATGACAACTGTGTGTGTGTATATTTTTGAAACACTTGTTATAGTAGTCAATAATATTATAGAACAGTCCAAACATTACAACATGGCGTCAGTCCCCTGAATTTTCTCGGAAAATGATAAATAAGCCGAGAACCAAATTTAGATGGGGACCCTTTTGTATGGATCGAGTTTCAAAGTGGGCTTATCTTCATTGAATAGTTATTCTGTTGTTATCTTGAATAGGACGTGTGAGGGTATTACGGTAATGGTGGTTGACTGACAAGGTTGGGTGTAAGCGATTCTTAAGAACGGATGTGGGTATCTCTTCAGATATCAGCCGCAATTTTAATAAAATAGTACTCACGTATATTCACAAAGGAGTTAAAACACTCTCTATGTTTTGAACACAACAAGAACAGTCTTTCTCATTCTTCTGTTAAATAATTCTGTTAAATAAGTTCTCTCCTCATTTAAAAGTATGTTGATATACATATTTTCAGTTATAAGGGCCTTGCAACTCAAAACCCTTAAAATCATTAGTCCAACTTCTTCACCATTCTTAACGTGAAAACCTTACTGTAGTATATGGGAGCATCAATTTGTATGACTGACAGTTTGAGAGTACAAAAGAGCCCCTATTAGCCTTTCGAAACTGTATCACTTTTAGGGGTTGAAACAAGAGCAGTAATTAATTTTCGTTTTAGAGTTGAGAAACTACAAAATTGGTTCGCAATAATGCCCATTTCTTGTTTGAGATCATAATGGACGAGACTTTGGATATCTTAAATTGTTTTATCTTCTATTTCAAGGAGTTTAAGGAATAAAAGTTTGTTTGGTAAACACAGATTTTATCACAAATCAGAATTAATGCGTTTATTAATCATCAGATCAAGTCTAAGGTGATTAATTTGTACACGAGAGTGCGATCGCTAAGCCACCAAGTCCAAGTGATATTACCTAATCAGATCATATCAATTCTGCCAAAACCAACAATGGGTTTTATTGGAGTGACTTGTACACCTATTAAACGCCACGTAATATACGGATTGTTATGATGTATTCGCTTAGTTGTAAAAAATATAAAACCCTAATCGTTATCAAGGAAAATGGTTTAACAGCAAGTTACAGACGGTCAAACTATAAGTAGGCAAAAGCTCAGTTCTGATAAGGTCACTCCCAGTTCAAAAGAACTCGCCAAATAATTCTTCAAAGGCTTTCTGAGAAGCCTACGTTGCTAAGGATTATTATATCGCACACTAAGGGGTTCTGCACACTGGGTTTCGACGTCAACGGGACAGAAACCTTAGTGAGATCATTGTGTTACTGTGTCTGTGCATTTTACACACTATATGGAATCATAGATAAGGATAAAAACTTATAAGAACGTAGCTAAACACTGATGACCTCTGTGGCGCAGTGGGCAAAGGTCTGCTTGCGATACAAGAGATTGCGGGTTCGATTGACCCGCCTCCAGACTAAAATTTGTAGGATTTTTTCTATGTATTTAAAAGATGTTGGTATATACATTCTATTAAGTCTATAAAAAACCTAGCACATGTTGCTATGTTAATTGTAACAAGCAGCATTATGCTGAGGTAGAGCTTTTTGGTCTAAATAAATATGATTTAATAAGGTTTTTGTATAAAATGATTACTTTTTCATATCTAAAGAATGGATAAATAAATTATTTTCTACTGGGACATACCTATATGGTTTGTTAAAATGATAAATAAATATGAAATATCTCCAGTATACACCACCTCAAGTTTCTACTTTCAGAATCAAAGAGGAAACGAGTACCTAAACCTTATTTTTTTACGACATCAGATAAAAACTTCACGGAAAGACGCGGTAAAATGTTTTTTTCTTCATACGATTCAGTAAAACGCGAAAGAAATAATTTTACTTACTTTTTATCAACACAAAAGCGATGTTTTATATTCATTGAATTTAAAAACAGTTTTTAGTTTTATTGAGGCTATATTTTTAATATGCAATGAATAATGAAATTACCACGCTTACCATTCAGGGTTGTAATCATTGTGTAAATAAAATAAATAAATTTTGCTGGTTAATCCACACCGCAACATATAATACTAAAAACAGTTCTAAATTAACACTGATTCCCAAAATGCACCGCACAACAAAAACATCCCAGAAAATGACTCAGTAAGTTAATACCGCGTGGAAATAATTAAATGAAGCATAAAAACATTCCACTTGTACAAGCCTAAGGACCAAAGGCGCTCCTTTGGGGACATTGATAATGCCTCTTCCATTACAGGATAAGATCCCGACACCAGCAAGTTTCATTCATTTTGAAACAAATAAAATAAAGAATCATTTTTTTTTGACAATACAAAATGAAGTATTATAGTAAACTAGCTTTCCGCCCGCGATTTCGCTCGCGTTAAAATACATTTTCCCTCGGAATGATTAACGCATGATTAAAATAAGTAAAAAGCAGGAGAAGAACATACCTTTTCCTGGTTTCTCCACCAATTTTCAGCTCAGCTGTTCTTGAGTTTATTAATATGATTGACAAATTAAAAGACAAAGTTAGCCTCTGTTAGTACGGGAGGCGACGATGCTAAATGGGGATTTACTCGAGCGTCAAAGAGACCTATTGGGTTGCATTTGGTAGATGATAAGAAGAAAAAAATTGTATGAGACCGATGTGTTTCATCAGTGGGGGAAGCGACCATAGATAAATAAAAACTTATTAAAAAAAATACTGATGTATGGACGTACTTAAGCGCGTCAGTTAGTGATAGATTCTATGAATCAGATTCAATAAATTGAAAATCAGCTTAACATACTTACATACTCAAAAATAATTTAGGAAATATGATTGATAATATACGTTTGTAAATCTGATTGTTTACACGATTGGGGTGGAAGTACGTAAAAGTAAAAAAAATAAAAATCGCGACTCATTTTTTATCAAAAAAAAGAACAAAAAAACTGGCATTTCTAAAGGTGTTAGAGCGTCAGATTTAGATGTATATGGTTCATCTCTATGTTCTGATTCTACCATATCTTAATCTGACAATTATCTAAAGTGATGCGCCTAATATGACAAAAGTAAATTTTGTTCCCTTATAATTCACGTTCGAACATAGATAGATTTTTTATATTTGGTGGAGGTACTTATCTGGGTACTAGCTATCTCCAGTATCTTAATCTGACGCGCTCGAGTAAATCCCGAAATCCCCTCTTCGGCTCCCCTACTATGTGTGGATCCCTATCTACAAGGGCTGCGGACCTTTGAGATAACGAAGATTACAGCACTAAGTCATGTTTCGTTGATGAGAGCGGGTTATAGATTTCGGGACTTGGGACGGAACCTATTACGGTACCTACTTGATTTGGATTTAAGCCTTTTTGTATTCTGTGGTTTTGTATGCGGGTTTACTCGTAGATCCAGGGCTAGGAAAGTTATGATTTTAAAATGGTAAAGAGTCTTTGGTCGTACTTACTTACTGAATAAAATGGAGTAATTTTAATCATTTTATTAATAAACAATATTTATATTATATTACAAAAACTTATTACCTTATAATTTGACTATATAAAACACATTTTACCAACCTAATGTATTTTCATTATTGTTTCAGATACAACGTAAGTATCCTAGCATTATATGGACACGAAACAACTCCAAAACTGAAAAAGGTAAAACCACAAATTCTTTAATACTGCGGTAAATCCTATAGCAGGTGATCAAAGCAACGGATGGAAAGCAATCAATACATAATAATACATAGTACGGTTTAAATTTATTTATTCGTCATAGTCCGTTAAAAATCTGTCAGATATAAAATAATTTAAACAACTCAGATGTAACGGGTTTGATACTGAAAGCGAAGCGAGGGCGGGACACTAGTATATCGTAAAGAAAACAATACAACAGTTACTATGTTTGTTTTTTTTTTAAATAAACATCAAAATCACTTATGTGACTCGCGTTACTCGAATAAGGATAGGTCCTCGTTCAATTGAATGAAATAATTGAATGAACGGATTCAATCGAACGAATGTATTTCGCCATTGAGATATTATTACGTGAAAAAAGTTATTTTACTATTAAAAATTTTCGTGAGTTCCTATTCATTTTATAACAACGGGAATTATTCACGTATTTACAAATAACATCGAGTGTTTTTACTACTTTGTAAATAAGTAAGTAATTTCCGTTGTTTTAAACTGAACAGAAATATTAATTGAATAATCCTGAACATAAAAGAAAATTAAAGGTAATGTTTACTTTCATTTTAATATTTATTCGTAGTATGGATGATTCGGAAGTGAAAACCATACAATAGTGAGAATTACCATAGAAATTGATATGGGATTGGAGTGGAAAAATGGGTTATTCCATTTCACGAAAAATATTCAGTAAATAATTTCGTTACCAAATGGAGAGGGTAACTTAGTAAAAATATGATTATGTTTAATTTAAGCCTGTTCATTTGTATTTCATAATGTTGTGCCAAGCTAAGAGCATTCAGGCAACTACTAACTTCTACCAAGCCTCTAGACTACCTAAGGGCGGGAGCACACGGGCCACCGGCCACAACCACAAAACGCCGCCACTGGCATATTTCCTGTAATTTTCATACATTTTATTTGGACTCGCCGCACACGGTTGGCACCGGTGGCGGCCACACGCTTCACGCTTCTACACAGATAACCCCCACTAGATGGTTCATTATAATACTTTTGTTCCGATTCAAACGCACCGAAATTGGAGGAAGGCGCGGGTTGCGGGGACTGGAGCAAAGGCGTTGTGATTGGCTATTTCAAGGTCGCACTTAGGTCGCGGGTTGGGAACATTGAACGAATTTGTCGATAATTAATTTCGATGATTCGTTTTAAAATTTCATATTAAAATGAAAATAGCATCATGTAGGTAGGTAGATATGTATTTATTTTTGGAATACACAAATCTGTAGAACTTAAAAATTAAAAAATGATATTAGAAAAATTTATCACTAATAATTCATTTTACTGCGTAAGTACTCTATAAACATATTTAAACGGTTTATGGATTACTTATTTATTTTTACATACAATAATACCGAGAGACCCGCTAATATACGTCGTCTATTATTTTTAACGATATCGATTAGAATTTACAACACTAACGTTACACGTGCTTTCGCCGAGAAGGACAACGAATGCAATAAGCGCAATGCGGAAAAGAGACAAGTGAACGTCCTTCGTACGAGTAGCCATTATAAGCTGACCTCTTCACTTGCGTTAGACTATAGAAACGTATATGAAGTTCACGGGTCTGACACTTGGTCGCAACTAAAGCCGTGTTTCGAGGCGGGGCTTTACATATGGTTGGTTTAACCATATGTTTGGCGCGCGGTCCTCGCCTGTTATGAGGTATCTGGTTGGTTATTAATCTGTGCGCTTCTAGCTTCTCGTGGCGGCGTTTGTGGCTGTGGCGAGTGGCTCGTGTGCGCCGACGGTAAGTCAAAACGATACTTGCATTTGATTTTTGGTGAATATAAAAGTTAAATGTATCTACTCCGAAAGTCCAACGACCCGTTCTCAAGCACTTTAATTCCTGAATTGTGGCGCCTTTGAGCTACTGTTGAAATATCTCATAATTCTTCCTTGGACGCATTTACACAGAAACCTGACTTTCTGATTAAATAGTTGGTATAATTGAACGATGTTTCGCAATAGAGATTCAACCCGGCATCGACTTTTGTTGTGATTATGAAATGTAAAACCTGCTTACAGTCTAAATGCGTGTCATATAATATAGTAAAAGTAGATAAATACTAAACTAAGATACAAAATACACTAAATTATAGTCGATTAATTTTTTTATAGGCCTGTGCTCATCAGCATACATCATCATGACTGTATGCCTTCCGTTTTAGTGTGGCATAGTGTAATTACGACAATATATTGATTAATGCCTCTAATTATTTTGTATTATTTGTACACGATTCCTAACACTTATATTAGTATAAATAAAGCCCTGCTTTCAGTATAAATTAGCCGTGACAAATACCTCTCCTGGTTAAGTACTGATGCTCTGCGACTTACACTCCTAACTCTTGGTTTATGGGAGAAATTAGCCAAGTGCGAGTTTGATAGGGGTACTGTTCCGCTACTTGGTTTATAAACTGCGCAGCTGTGTTAGCTTATTTGGAAGGATGTTTCACGAATTTAACTCCAAGGTCGGGGGTTCGAATCCCCACACTTTTGTCAAGATTTATGGCCGCAATCAAGCAAATTAATTTAAGATAAAGCAAAAAATATTGCATGTAACATCATAAAAATCTGTGGTTAGTAAATAAAATAATATTTAAAATCTATTTTTACAAAACTAGATATTCATAGATAAGACCTTTCAAGTTCGTATATCAACAAAATATTCTTTTTATCATAACCTTTGCTACGTCTCACATCGCGATAGGACACGAAAATAGCAATAATTCTTTGCGGTTCATCATAAATATTATAAAATAGTTCTGTGTGCAAGAAAAATATCCAGTACCTACTCAGTTTCGTGCGTGGCTTTTCATGTAGGTACACGGGGACTTGAATTCCCTTAAACAGTAATCATAAAGTAAGTAACTCCTTTATTCAACACGCTGACCAAGTACGGGTTGATGAATGACACTGTCCTTAAAAAGTTTCAAAGCTTTCAGAACATGCCGGGATTCCTCACGATGTTGGCCTTCAACGTTAGAACACGTGTTTTCAAAGCGCACATAATTTTTTCAAGGAGAAAATTTCAGATGTGCACGGTGGGGTTTGAAACCACGACCGTCGGTATGAATTTTACTATAAAAACTGTCGTGGTTTGATAAATTCATATTGAAGATAAACGGGCAATACACGAACCTTATTTACGTAGACTATTGATCAACCGTTTCGTCCCAGAACGTGGGACCTCATCAGGATCAAGACACTAAGGTAAGGTATAAGGGTCGTGTATTGCCCGTTTATCTTCAATATGAATCGGTATGAATGTTGAGTGTGGTCCTTCTTAGCCAACTTAGTTTCAAAATAACTTTAAACAATTTAAATAAAGTGTGACCAAAGACATTTCAAAGCATTTAGAAATAGAACCGTCTATGAGTTATTAATCAAGTTACTAATAATTATAACAGGACGGGCGACTTAACCTTGACTTGTTCCACGAAGCACTCGAATATTGACCTTATTACATATTCATAGAGTCGAATTGAGCTGTTATCGAGTGATGTAGGGTTCCGTTATGGAAATATTGAAATATGAAAGGTATATTTAATAATATTCTCCTTTATAATATGTACTTACTAATAATACATCTGTAAGGGTCGGTCATGAAGTAAGTTAATTTGTTTTCAGAGATATTGTGTTTATAGGCTCAATATAATAATACTGAAATTTTAATTTGACGATTTTTGTTTTTTTCCTGTAGGTATGTATGGTCCCCGCCGCTTTGAATTATGATATTTATAATTCCCTGCTTCATGAAAATTATAAGCGTTTTAAAATACGTGCTCTGGCGGTGAAGGCAAACATCGGGAGGAAACTGGCATGTTATGAGAAATTTGAAATGTTTGAAGAACATGTTTGTCATTCTTCAAAACGTACTTGGCCAGCGTGGTGAATTAAGGGCTTAATCTCTCTTGTCATGAGAGAAGTAAAAAGTAACCATGTCCCAGCAGTGGGAATGGAAGTAGAGGTGAAGATGATGAACATAATTATAATAAAATTTGTTAATTTTAATTGATTTTCATCAAAAATATACATAGATGAATTCATTAACTTTGCCTTTGTTACAGTTGATAAAGTATCGTACTAAAATCAAATTATTCATTTAATATACTGGTTAGGTCGCTTGGTATTTAAACAAGTTTTGATCAGGTCAAATATTTTGGTCTTTTATTTTTATATTTATGTTAATTTGTTTAAGGATTCTTATGAATTAGGAGAATAAATTAACGATTTTTTTTTTGTGGTTTTAAGTTACATTATATTATATATCCAGATTTTGTGTAAGTATTTCAAAATTAGAATTAATGCTGGAAACTTTTTTCTTTTTTCGTTTGCTTTAAAAACGCTATACAGAGAAATTGGAAATATACATACCTACAAGCGAATAGTTTTCCTAATAACATGGGTTTTATTTTTATTACATAAATGTTAAAATAATGTTTTTTTTAAACAATGCTACAAAATAAAAACATAATTTATAAATAATAAAAATGTTACTAAATAAATAATGAAAATGATAAAAATTATTAAAATTTATAAACATAAGCCATAATCAAGGCTCACCCATAGAGCAAACATGGAATCCATAATTAAATTAATTAAAATTACATAACACGCCTAATTATAATAATCACTGATGGCAGGTGGTCCGAAACCCATGCTCAGGGCGCATTTATAATGGTGGGATTATTTCCTGCTAGAGTACGCCTACGCTCTAAGTCATACGAACATTAAACTTTTATAAAACCAAAATGCCACAAGTATAAAATTATTTATATTTTGTTATTATTTTAGTTTTTTTTTTCAGAATATACTAATCTTCATAGATGTGAAAACTTAAAGAAACAATGTATAGTAAAACCATTCTAAAAATGAACTCCCCTCCACAAAATCGTGATGATTTCAACGTGTGAGAGGAAATACAGAAAAACAGAATACACAGAAAAAAAAAATTCAGAATTCGGTAGAGGGGCGTTCATTTTAAAAATGGTTTTACTATACATTGTTCTATGTTTTCTCGAAATCCAGTAATCATTTGTGTGATTTTCTTCAAGCAGATTTAGTGCGTAGCGATAAAACATTTCCAGAGTTTGTCATTAATCTTAAGGTTATCACTCATCGCAATGTTTTAGCATTCAAACGGCATCAGTTTGACGCGAGGATGCTTTGATGCTTGCAGATCACTGTGTTTTATTTATCACTATGCAATAAAAATATAAAACTAAACATAGGTTTGCAGTACTCTATTATATCTATGGACCGCCTAATCATAATATTCTTAATATTTTTTCCTAATAATGGCTTTATTAAAAAGCGAGAATTCTCCCTCAACTAACTATTTGTTTGTTTTTTGAATTGTTTAAATTATGCTGTTAGTTTTCCTAATTTAAAATGGAATATAATATTTGATCATCACCAAACATAATATTCCAGGACAGAAATGGTGTCGACGGTGGCAGGTTTTTCTCGTGATATTCCGGGAATTAGGCCACAGTGTCGAAACGTTCCGATGAGTGACAACCTTACCCTGGAGGCATAGCGCCGTAACCTTTGTTCGACGTCTGATTGCTTTGTTCCCGCGAGAATCGGGATTTGAATTTATCATTAGAACGATTCTTGGCAAGTTCGGAGCGGTGAAATATTCAATAGTTGTTTGTATGGCTTCGGTTTTTGATATCGGAACTTTATAGGATAAACGCCGGTTCAATGTTCTGTCGATAAATTTTCTATTTAAAATTTTATAGGTATTTTTTTAGTAAAGACTAAAACACGTGCTCCTATACTGCTAACGTCGTAAGGAAACCAACATGTTCTGAATGCTTTGAGAAGTTAGAAAGAAATGTGTTATACACCAGCCCGCATTTGGGCTGCGTGGTGAAATAAGGCCTAAATAAGGCCTCTTTCGTTAAGAGAGAAGTACCTGTGTCTCAGAAGTGGGAAACAGTGTTGCAGAGAGCGTGCCAGTAAGTTGTAGATTTTTTACAATTTATAATTAATTAATTAATCACTTATTCTAAGTAATTTGTGTCTAAATTCATGTTAATGTTTATAGAAACTTGTTTTTGGTTATAAACTTGTTAGCAAAGGCGTAGTAAGATAACATTTTTTAATAATTTACTCGTAAAAAATCTACAAATTAACTTGAATAGATTAAATTCTCTATCGAATCCATAAATTTCGTTAATAAAGTTTCCAAATCAATAAATTATTACCAATATCGACAAATACCAATATCTATCGTTTCTTATAGGTATTAAAATTATCTTGGACTTGATAATAAAATGAGTTAAATTCTTTAATAATAATTAAAACACGAATGAAACTAATTAATTCAAGGCATTTTGTTCCACTAGCCAAGTTAATGCCAATTTAGTTTATGGTTAAAATTTTAACTAAACATGAACATAAAATCATTGTTTTATGATGTCTGGCTTTCAAAAAATAAAAATATACAATAAAATCTATTTTCCTATTATAGAATTTAAAATCACTTAAATTGAATAAGTTATTCAAATGTGAATCATAAAATTTATATTTGAAGTGCATGTCTGGGTTTGCAATTTTTTGGTTTGATAAAATAACATTTTCTTTATGACTGGCTTACCATCAGTGGCTATGCCGGCGAGTAAATGGACTTTAGCGCTGTTTAATAAAATTTATCGTTTTATAAAATTTTACGTAAGTATATTTATCGTTTAATCGTATTTTAATGATAGAAGCATATGCATTTTTCTAGGTTATAATTGTCTGCAGTTTTTTCATATATGACTTTATAGTATTTTTGCATGAAAGACTGCACTTTTTAAGAACAATTTGTCAGTGGATTTATAAAATTTCAAAATTATAAAGATTTTACTCGCCTGGACGCCATTTGTGTTAAAAACAATTAATGCATCGTCATTGGTCAAACGGATGCTTAAATATATGATTTAATATATTCGGACCGAATCCACCAAAGTAATAACCACAAATTAAACAATTATCAGTGTGTGATCATGATTCAGAATGATAAATATTACCTCTTCGGTAAATAATGGAACAGATATTAATACAAATAGGTTAAAAGTAAATATAGGGATCCAAAATTGCGTTCAATTGTTTTATTTAATAGTAATAATATCTATAGTCTGTGATAATACTCGTATTAATTTTATGGATATTGTTCTTTCAATACTTTTCACTTAGATGATTACAAAAAGGGTTGAAGTTGGTGGTATTCTTAGAACAGCACTTCACTGTAAAGAAAGCATATAAAAATTGAAATAAGTGTAGAAATATTCCTCAAAATTGTTTCGGTATCGTAATTTTCACAAAACTTTCTGCAGTTTTTATTTGCATCCTCAGGTTGTCTGGAAGAAATTGCTTTAAGCAATAAGACCGCCCATTACGCATACGTTTTTGTAGTTTTTAAGTTCTTATGTAAATGTTTATTATTGGTGTGTGTAATAAAGAATTATCTTATCTTATCTTCACACCTGAATTCCCGATTAACAAACAAGTTTCCACAGAGTATGTAGTCTCAATCCTTACAGTTACGTTTCAATGGCGTTGAAATCACCACTAAAAGTTTCATTGCAATAATTCACTGTTAATTCATTCAGCTCGGCTCCTGCTAGTCTGCCAAATTTCAATGTCATTTAGAGTTTTTATAGTCACTATAATTTAAATTTCAAATTGCTAGAATTCTGCGTAAAATTTGGGCAGTAAATAAGACACTGTTTTGTTTTTATGTTCTTTTTATAGCACTTATGTCCTTTGTTGTCGTAAAGGTCATTGGGCGTATCTGACCCGCTTTGCGAAGAGTGGCGGACATTAATCAAAATAGTTTTAAACTAAGGGGAATAATATGACCTTTCATTGTATATAGTTATTTATTTAAAAATCGATGGAGAAAAATGTACAGGGTCGTTTAAATAAATAAAAAACAAACGTTTTCAGAGGATTTTTTCCATGATTAAAGGCATAAAAGAATTTCGATAGCATACAGCATGGTGCACTGATGAGCCGAGAGGCATTTATACGCTGTCTCTTTGGCACATTAGTTAGGGATTATTAATAGAAATCAACATTTAATTGATAATAAGATTTTGATCAGAGGGCGAGTCCAGTCACGTCATATCCGATCGAAACAGTATATATACATTATATATACTATTTATGTATATATATATATATACATATATTTATATATATACTATTTATGTTATGTTGGGCTTAAAAAAATATATATATATATATTATATATATATACATATATTTTGTTAAACCCAACACAACACGGACGACAAAGTATATAGGTACTACTGCTCATGTATACACGGCCGACGAACTGTCGGGAGCTGCGCCCATATCGCTAGCATAGTTTATTATCTGTCTTGGGCCAGACATCAGGTCAGGAAGCAACAGACGCACCTGCTGCCTTCTTAAATGATCTTGTGCTTGATTTGGATCAAATTGAATAAAAACATTTTTAATGAACTAGGAGTTTATTCATATTCCTCATATCAGTTTATAACACTTGAATTTTTCAAGATTCCCGTGGCTCACATTAATGTGACTAATGCCATAATAAATCAGAGCCTTACATCATTACACTCTACTAATTTCATTTGTGTCCGCCATGGGTATGGTTTCCATACTAAGGTGCCCAATGACCTTTATGCAAAATGTCGGAATAAGTGTGACTTTAATTTTATGGTTTATTAGCTGGTGATCGTTTTGTGATCTTAAAAGGTTTTTGTAATAAAGTTGACTCATATTAGTTTAAATTTGATAAAAACCTACTTAATTTATGGTAACCTAGACTGGGTAATTTTTATTAAATCAGTTTTAACTTTATAACAGTCGATTCACTATTGAATAAGTTTGATTTTGCCAATTGGTTTTATATAATTACATTTAGTACTTATAATTGGATTCATTAAGTAATTTCTAGTACTATTAAATAATATGAAATACTAAATTTATTTTTTAATGGTATTAAATGGCAAAGTCATTAAAACCGCAACAAAATAAAACATCACCTCACAAACTAGATTAGCAACTCACCAAGCGAATTTTAATATCCCCTAAGTGTTTTGTCAAATTATCACCAAACCACTTAACAATTTTATTCCACAGCTTAAACCCGTGCAAAGAATACATAATTTGTTCAAGGATCATTTCTGGGGAAACCATTCTAAATGTATTCACGAGATTATGAAACCGGCACACACCTTGGAATCCACGAAAATTACTTGAAACAATTCCCCATCCAATATTCAAGAGGAGTATTGATCCCCGGTAATCTTTTACGTAATCCGTCATTGCTGGTTTGTGCCAATCTTGAATATTAACGGTGACCTTTAGATTTTGCTCTTAAGGGAATTATTTTAGAGCAAAGATTTGTTGATAATAGTTTCAGGAAGACGTTAGAATACAAAATATTAAGCCGGATTATATAAAACGGTTTTTTTTAAATTAACGTACCCTATTTGCATTTTTTGTGATAAGTATTGGAAGTAGATTATTTTGTTTGAAGTTTTTGCTTTAACTTAAACATTATTATAATTATTAGAAGAATGGCCATATTAGTAAAGATACGTTTACTGCATCGTAGTATATTCAAAAGCATAAATACTTAAAACTGTAACCAGTAAAATCTTAATAAATGATTTTTAAATGAAAGTGTTTTTTAAGTTTAAGTTTCTTGGTTTCAATTTTATTCCCGCTCTGGAGTTTACTTCGCGTTTTCGTAGGTATGTCTTTTTCTTAAAAAATATGATTAAAATTTTAAATTTTTCTGCAACTTCGGGAAAATTTGATGGAGTAAGCAAATTTCTCACTTTCTAGCTTTCGTATTTAATACAATTAGAGTCCGCTTACTCATAGTAAAAATTAGACAAAAACTATAATCTATTAAAATGATTACAACCTAGAAAATTTCCGTTCAGTTTATTTAGAACCATTTCTTGAGCGAGAAAGAGTTGTAAGCGTACAACCGTTTTTTACTTAAAAACGGAGTTACGCTTAAAAAACGTTTTACACGCCGGCGTTTCGCGTTCCATTAATTATTTATACATTTATACAACGCTGGAGCTTTGTTCCAGTAAGAAATCATGGCCATGAATAATAAATGTTAGTTCGTTGTTTTGCTGAATAGAATTATTGCAGACGATTCTGCGGCTTCTGCGATCGGAAATACTATGTTTTTTGTTTTATTTGTAACGGGTAGTAATCAACCAGATAGCATTGTACAAGATTTTAAATGATGATTAAGATCAAATTACCTACTATAATGTTGAAAATAATACTCCAAAGATTTTTAATTTATAAGTTTGGATTATATGCGTACACGTGTGAACGTTAATTATTTCTTCACGGAAATCGGCCTAGCCGTTCGTGAGTTATGAAATTTTAACGAAAATTGGCATTGAATTTTATATTTAGACAAAATAATAATCTTATTGCACATAAGAAAAACAAAAAAGATAAATATATAAATAGTTACTAGAAAAGTGTACAAATGGTTATTTTTTTTAATTTAATATAAATAAAACTTTTATTCTCTTAAGCGCTCTACACACCAAAGCCGGCGGCCCGCCGGCACAGCCCGGCGGCCTAACCCGCCGGCCTTATTTTGTACTAAATAAAGCCGGCGGCCTACAAAATAAGGCCGGCGGGTTGGGCCGCCGGGCTGTGCCGGCGGGCGGTGTGTAGAGCGCTTTAAACATCAACTAATTATGACATCGTTTTAAGGTCACGACACATCTTATGTTACAAAAATAAAATTTACGATGCGATTAAGTACCAACATAATTATCAACTTACAAATAAGGTTTTCTAATGTGCGATCAAAATTTATTACAATATTTTGCATAAACCAATCATATTATTACGTCATAACGTTGATTTATTTGACCGGAACCAATAATTTTGAACAGGTGTTAAAAATCCGCCTTTTCGCATTTTTTGATAAATTAATCTTCATTTATCAATGTCTGTTATTTTGCGGTAATTCCGTGATTTAGGGTAACTTTAAGACTTGTTTGCTGTCGTGATGAAATCCCACAAATTCACAGGATTGGAATTAAGTTTAAGTTAATGTCTTAATCTTCAATTTGCCGTGAAATATCTGGCTAAGATAATTTTGTTACTGACTTTGTCTGAGACTATCGCTGATTCGTAAACAAATACTTTCTCAATTGTTTTAGAACTAAAATTGTTTTATATAATGCATATCTTTGTAGTAAGATTTAGGGCTCATAAATTGTATAAATACATAATAACCATGTAAAAATATAACATGTTCATGGTTTCTAAATTAAATAAGTATTATTTTTTAATGGTAATTGGTAATGGTAGCTCCTTAAATTAAACCAGCTGAATAGAGCTTCGTCTGTTTTCTATAGTTTTTTTCACCTTTCAACCTTCCCGGAAATATTACAAAATTTATTTTGCTATTTGTAATATATTTCAATTTTATTTTGTGTGCGCCATGGTATAATATGTCACGACCTTTACTATTTATAAAAACTACTATCATGCTCTATTTTATATCACAAACTTGTCCCTTTATCAAAATTTACGTTCTTTAAAGTGGAACTTAAGATACGAACGTTAGAATTTATCAACGAAATTAAACAATCAAAAAGTTAGATGGCACTTAAGCTATTTAACGGTTCAAGTTCTTAGTTTTCCCAGGATTTCTCTGATAGTAATTTTTACTAACATAATAAAGAGGTAAAGTTTGTGAGATTGTAGTGGTAATTAAATAAATTAAATATTTTCATCAAAAAATATATCAGAAACCACATTAATTGTAAGTGTCATACACGTTTATTTTTCTCGAATTAAAAAAAAAATATCCAGGTAATTGAAGTCTGAAAAGTGTTTTTGTTTGTTCTCGATAATCTCAGTAACGGCCTTTCAAAAGTTTTTGAAGTGTTTTATTTTACACTAGCTTTCCGCCCTGCGGCTTCACCCGCGTTTTACACTTTCTCGCAATTTTCTTTGCTATATTATAGCTTATGTTACTCGGGGTTAATGTAGCTTTTCAAAGGTGAAAGAATTTTTGAAATCGGTCCTGTAGTTTCGGAGCATATTCATTACAAACAAACAAACAAATCTTTCCTCTTTATAATATTAGTATAGATTAATGAGAAAGGCGTAAAACTATATATTACATAAATATGTAAATAACATTATTTACGCTTACGTGTTTTTACTTTTAAGCAAGTAAGCGAAGCGTAATTCAAATATAAAAATTAAAAAAATATTTTTTTCAATATACCTTTTATTAATTATTCAATTTCGGATTACTCTTTCACGGAAACAAAGTCATCCCTTTAATAGATTATTTAAAAAATTCCACCCCCGTTCATCCCCATAGGCTCTAACACGTGAACCCATCACTCGTAATCTCGTCTGTAATCCGCCTGTGATTGGATTCGGTTTTATCGCGATCTCAGGCTCAATACGTGACGCCCTTATCTCACTGTAATATGATTGATTTTTGCTTGAGCCTATTTTAATTGGAGGGAGTTTTTTTATTCATTCTAAGTATCTACTATATATTTTTTTACCTATAAATGTATATTTTTCCGTGATAAAAAGTAACCTACTTACTCGTACTTTCTCGATATTAATATTTTCTTAATATTAAATTTCATCAAAATCGGTTGCGTAGTTACACGTGAAAGACACAAATAGCTAGTATGGATTAATTTGGTAGACTACAAAACCTTCGAAACTAAACCATTTCATAGTTAAAATGCTATATACAGAGTGTTCCAGCTTTATCCAGTTATCCAATACGGGGTGTAGACAAGATCATTAATAGGGATTGGGAGCGTTGTCACTAATTTGTTCGAACGGACGTACAAACGGACAAGCAGACTGATTGACAGCATTCATTAGTACCCGCGTCATACAGGCAGTACAGATTATTGTGTTAGTGATGTGAACGAGCTTTTGTTGGAACTCTTTCGTAAAATGTTATTTAACCCGAAATAGTTCGTTGATTTAATACTTAATAAGGAACTCACTGCTGAGAAATATGGACTTCTCTTTTGATGAAAGGATGAGGTTTCAATTCACAATGCGGATCAAGTCCGGATTGTTGCATGTCATTTGTCTTCGAATACTACGAAGTTTTCACAAGCTGGAATCCTCGCGATGTTTTGCCTTCACATTTTATTCATAGAAACTATTTCGAAACAACTGAAATGGTGATGATAAATCTTATCCGACAAACGAATAAACGAACAAGCTGATTGACAGCATTCATTAGTGGCCGTCGTACAGACACGTAGTTTATTTGTTATGTGATTTGGTGCTGAATGACACTTGAATTGTTTGGGGTTTTTAAACCTGTGTTTGTTTTGTTAGACCTGTTTTTTTTTCTATTTAGTTGCTTGGTGGATAGGTTCTGGTGGCCTGATGAGTACCACAGCCAAACCAATTCATCGGTGGGTTAATTAGTGGTTATGGTCATTTACTCAACGCAAAGTAAAAATTCCGAAACTTGGAGTTTCGGCCGCGCGCTAATATATTTTATTATTACAGATTAAGCAACACTAGATAAAAATATATTTAGGAAATAATCAAAGTTTCAAATTACTAACGTAACAAAAATAATCAATATAATTCTTCTTTAACTTAACATTAATAAAAATAAGAAACAAAATAAATTAAATTAAACATTTCAATTACTTTTATTAGGGAAACATTTTAATTGAAATGTATTTCCTATGGTTTCCTACTTAGTGTTGTATATTTTTCACGAAATTAATTTTCTTATATAAAATCTAATCAGAAGATACCAAGAAACCTTTCATTAGCAGAAAACCAAAGAAACAGACCAATATCAATTATGGACAGGGATGCGTGAAGAGGAAAAAATTTAATCAGAGTCAAGAACTATTTGCTTAACACAAACGGAAGGAACTTTTAATATTAATCAAGGCAGAGCCCTCGAAAAGGTCGGCAGGTGCCCAAAATACCGGGCCTGATTACATTGAAGAGCCTTTTTAGGGTACCACGTTCCTCTGGATGAACTGTTAGAGTTCAGTACAATATGCAGGAAATATTATTTAATGCATATAAAATTCTATGTAGTTGATATTTTAATCATTATACACAAAACAATGGCCTTTTTATTTAATGATTAATAATTTTTACAATATTACCCGATTTCTATAATGCGTTCTATCGGTGAGACCCGTACCCAATTTTAGGACGCAATTATTAATATAATAATTATGATAATGTACATTTTGAATTTCACCTGCGAAACTGAATTCTTACTTACACTTGTTAAGAACGAAACAAGATTCATAATAGAGCATGAATGGAGTCGTCAACGGCTCTTGAGAATTATTTTGGTTTCTAAGGTTTCGTATAATGAGCAACTTGTAAAATAATATAATTTCTAAAAATATTTCCGTTTTTATATTTAAGAATTTATTTCATGTTTTTAAGAGCATCTATATTTTCACATTTATAAAATCGCTTGACTTTTTTATCACTTTTATCCATTTTCCCGTAAGATAAACTTATTTGCATCAAACATAGTAAGAAAGCACCATTTAAAATAAAAAAAATATATCGTTCCACCCGTTTGGAGCTATGATGCCTCAGATAATAATGATGCGAGAGAATAATGATTTTAAGACACGTCTTTACCTCGGGTTACAAAAATCGCATTTAAAATTGCGTATCTTCAGCGTTAAATATCCAATCAGAAAAATCTATTTCTCGTGGTCAACCTTCTTTTTGTTTAGGTCGTATTTCCTGAATAAAACCTTGACGATCAAACGAAAAGTTCATGTTTTATTTAATTTGTGTATTGATTAGTCTGATCATTGAGGAGTTTGTTTGGCTTCAGTAGGAGTTTTATGTTGTGAAGTTTCTTTTTCATCAAAAGGAAAGTTTGTCAAGGATTTTATTTTTTGTTGCTTTTAAGGCTTGGAAATGAAAACTTAGGATTTAAGGGACAATGTTGTGATCTACTCTTGTGAGATTTTAATACAGATTCAACTTAAGACCAAATGTTCAAAAAATTTTTGAATATTTAATTGTCATACACCGGTTTTCATATTTTTTAATTGTCCAGACTAGACAAAAGATGCAATAAATATTCATGATTCTTGAAAGTAAAATAACAGGTAAAACATTTGACCTTTTTACGCCAGAACCTGTCTGTGCAGTCTTATCCTATACCGAGTTGTAGGAAATACACCGACACTTCAGTTTTAGTCATATATAAATGTCTTATTTTTCCTTTTTCTTTAAATTTTAGAAATACACCATAAAAGACAAGATAATTTAACTTTAAAAGAACAGTTAAGAAATAAACCAGCTTTTTTAACACATTCAATGCCCAAGCTCGGTTCTGCTTTCCAACAGGCTGCCGTAGTTACGAGGGTGTGTCATGGGCACAGATAGTTAATGACCGACCCTTTAATCTTGATACTCGAAAGTCGCTTCATTTTGTTAAATAACGTTAAATAATGTAAAAGCTATTGATCGCTTAAGACCGGAAAATTCTTAATTGATCTATCGATGACCAAGGACTTAGATAAAAGGTACCTCAGGAAGATTGGTTCTGATCTGGTTTGACCGTATTAAACTCAATTTACACAGTATTTAAAAGTCTTAGAACAGCGGTGTTGGTTAGAGTGGGAGTTCACTCGACTTTTCCGAAGGTCGTGGGTTCAAATACCTTGTTGAATTTTCTTCCAGAAAACTTAAGTGTGCTTAAAACGTTTGCTCTAACGGTGAAGGCAAACATTTTGAGGAAACCGGAATGAGAACTTTGAAAAATTTGAAGGACAGTGTCATTCACTGACCCGCGCTTGGCCATCATGCTGAATTAAGCCTAATCTCTCTTGTCAATAGAGAAGTCCCTGTGTCTCAGCAGTGGGCACATAAATAGGGGTGAATATTACATTCCGGGCAGCTTGGTGTTTGAATTTTATTTAGGACATAAAAAACGGTTCGTACAAAATCAATTCACGAATTCACTTAAGAAAACTTTCGAACATAACCCGCGTTTATTTTGTCGAAAACGATTCGTCATCAATCAGAGATCTGCGATACGAAGTTCGGTGCTTTCAAGCCCGCCCTCGGAAGCCCCAGTCACGTGAAACACTCATTTGGGAGTCGCCTTCACCGCGCCCGCTGGTTAAGGCTGGGTTTATTTTAGTACTGGTGCTAACATGACTGATGTTATATGACAACCCGTGTAGTAATCTATCATAACCTCTTCGTTTAACCGCAGTCATAAAATATTATCATCAATGCCTCTTTTGTTTTTATAACAACGGGAATTACTCACGTATTTACAAAGGAGTTTAAACACTCGATGTTTCGACCACAACAAAAACAGTCTTAAGAGGAGTGAAGCACCGCACGCGTAAGCAGTGAGAAGACGGTGACGGCGGGACGCTTACTCCTCTTGAAAAAGACTGCTCTGGTTGTGGTCGAAACTTTAAGAATATTTTAACTCCTTTGTTAATACGTGAGTAATTTCCGTTGTTATAAAATGAATACTATAACTCACGAAAATTTTGAAAATGCTTCTCTTCATAGTAATTGTATAGCTCAACAACGGCTGGGCCGCTTAAGATACTTTTAGGCTTGAAATAGTTCGTAGTAGCCAGAAATCGTATCCGAGTCCCATGACAAAGCTGGCAATGACAAAAAACAAGTACAAGCATATAAAAACTAAGCTCAAACTTGAGTGAGATATCAACGGATCAATTAAAACTTTGCGCGTTGTCTGTTGAATCTGACAGCTGACAGCCGAACATTTGTTGGGCGTCATTTACAAACTCGACACAATAGAGTTCAGACTTCTGTATTTCTAGTCGGGATCGCGTTTTACAGAATGACAGTTTGTTGAAATTATGTAAGTCTGTTTCTTACAAAGGACTCTGCGTTTATATCACGCCTTTTGGTAGTGCTGAGTGGGTACTAAATATTAATATTATTCACGTAAAAGTTTGTGAGGATACTCGTAGATTTTAACGCAGGCAAAGCCGCGGGTGGATGTCCAGTTATGCATAATTTTACTTTTTACTGTTAGGTTATACAAAAGCAAACTAACTTAAAAAAGAATTAAACTTGAAGTTGATCCTGAAACTGTCTAAATGTACGTGGTGTAGCCGCTCGATACCTATTCTATACCTGTATAATAATACAATATGTAAAATAATACTCACCTTAAAACGTCATATAACATGCCGCCACGTAAGGTAACTACACCCAGTATAAACAAAACCCTTTCATTTCTACACCGATATTTAAAGAGCATTTATACAAGTTCCGATACAAATTCTATAATCGCGATTATAAGCCTCCTCCATTCATCCACAGATCAGCACGTCCCACAGCTCAAGAACTTATCCGCACAAATCCTGGTGATCATTAAAAACTTCCATCTACAGGGTACTTAGGAAATTGTCTTGACAAAGGATCGCGATTTTACCAAAGTTTTGCAACTTCAATATACCCTATTAAAGTCATCCAGATTTTCGAAGCTGCTTTCTGAAACCATAGAATTTTAAATAAAGCCAAAGAATTTTAAATAAAGAATACCGGGTAAATGCAAGAGCTATACAAAAAATGTTGCTTGAAGAACTATACGTACCATTTCAAACTACTTAAAGTAGTACAGGGTAAAACGGAACCCAGGGTAAAAATGGGGTGATTGTTTATATTTATGACCAAAACATTAGTCTATCAAACAAATAGAGCCCAATTCCGGTATCTTTTCATCGGGTGATAATAGAGGTTCTGTTTGCTTGTGACAATTATGAAGTGCATACAGGGTTTTATGATTACACGTTATTTTGATGGAATCATGTTGATAGTGTTGATGGAAATTCCAGGGAATGTGTAACATTGTGATAATTATCCAACGATTATTAGTTTTGTCGTGTGGAAAGGTATTTAAAACTGCTTTGAAAAATGATTCAATATCATTCAAGTGTTCTTTGATTCTACTATTGATTCTCTATTCTAAAATTAAGATATTTTTTAATATCTGTATGACTGGCCATTAACTATTAATGACACCTCCCTCTTCCCGATTAAGAGATAAAAATACCAGAAGATTTATTTTTAAATATTATCTACATCTACAAAATAACTCAGATTACAGTTAATCTCAATCAGTCAGTCCTAAATCATTGTATAGCCGCTGAAGCGGAAACTACCTTCAAATCATCTGAACTGCATCTATCTATAGACTAAAACAGACTGGACCATTAAATAAATTCAGTTTATCTTAGTACATGCTTCTCGTTATGCCGAAAATGGTATACCATCTGCAATTTACAACGCCCAAACAAAATATCTCAACTTCACGACTTTAGCAAAAGCATCCAACTCATGCAATTTATCTAATAGTAACAAATCGGCCACATTTCCTCCACAACCTCCATTACGAAGATTACCGTTCACATTTCAAAAATATTTCATCCCAACCCTATTATCAGGAAGCAACACTGAATAATACTCATAACGTATGGATTTGCCCAATTTCCTCTAGCACCCAGACTTTCTTTTGCAAAAAACCTTATCTCAACTCTCATAGGGTTCATAATCAAAAAGCAACGTGACCGAAATATGTAGCGGTTAACCGGGTGGTCCAAGCTTGCCGTAAATTAAGGACTTTATTTTGTAGGAAACAGAGCTCGAACTGCAGTGGCTTTTAGTGGAAATGAAACGCTGCATTGTAGTTTGCGGTTAGTTATCTGATTGCAAATTGATTTGTTGGTAAATTAGGTTGTCAGTGGCTTTATGGTAACAAAGGTTAAACCAGTCATTTAATGTATTTTGAAGCTTAGGTATAAGGTAGGCCTTACTTCATCACGATGGCCAAGCGGAGGTTGCTGAATGTCAAATATTTAAACTGTTCAAATTTTTCAGAATATATCGGTTTTCTCATGTTGTTTGCCGTCATAGTTAAAGCAACATTTTTCCAGGGAGAAAAATCCAGAGCTGTCTTTCTAGGTTTTATCAGCCGACCTTCAGAATGAAAGGCATGGGTATGTGTACACATTTATATTTTATCACCTGTTATGATGATGATGATGAATGGGACTCAAACCATGAACAATGTAGCTTATATCATAAGTTGGTACTACTGGTACCTACCTATTGTGCACTGACCACATTCGTGTGGCTGACCAAATTATCTGTTTGCATCCAAGCTTTGTGGTTACGTTATTGTAGCAGCTTTCGTTTTTATAGACCTTTAAATTAAAATGTATGCCCGGCCTTAGAGTAGTACCAGCTTGTCTCTTTCCGTTAGTGTCGTTTAATGAAGGGATTAAAATAGTTAGGGTATGTGTATTTTAGTACACAAAAATTCGGGACAAATGTGGATTTTTTATGCGTGCTAATAATTACGGGACGAATGTGGACTAAATCATTAATAAATAAAATAAATAATTTACTTACACTGCGTCATCTTCTACAATTTTAATTTATCACTTAGTCTGACAAAACCCGAATCAGAGGTTGGGTTGTACTATTACTAGGCCGAGACCAAAACATTATTATCTTCGTTTAGTTGTCTTTGTTTTACCATTTTATTCAAACCCGTAGAGGAACATTAACTGCGTATTGCAGGTATGGACTTTTACAATACAAGTTAAGCGAAAATTTCTATGTAATTATGTACAAGACGACCAATAAAAAACAAATTACAACTTCAATAATCAGAGCAAACATTGTCTGTTTGCAAAACAGAATTAACAGACATTTAATGACGTGCTGTCCACACGACAAAGTGAACACAGAATACGGTATTTAATGGAATATATCGAATCCTGGTAATCGAATTGCTTTTAGAATCGATTTCATTTTGTGTTGTTTGTATGTTCGTAGTTGATCTGTGAGAATTTTTCAAGGAGATCAATCGATTTGAGTTTTGAAAAGCCAGTGATGCGCAGCGGGGTTTGAACTTACGACCTTATAAATGAAAGTCGAATGTGTTCCCACTAAGTCAACACGGCCCGGCCCGTAGTTGAGGATATTATTATCAATAAATAACGAATACTTTTCTATTAAGAATATTACACTAATAAAAAAGGTATTCAAATTCTCTTTTACATCATTTATGTCAATCAACAAGCACCTGATATGCAGAAATACTCAATATTGGCAGTTGGAATTCATTACCAGTTTGTGCAATTTGTAAATTGATATTCTGTATTTGATTTCCACTGTAGAACAATTTGCTTGTTTGGCAACTGTCAGATGATAGGACAAAATGGCAGGGCAAGATGCAATTCAAAATGGCTACGTGTTTATTGATTTTATTGAATTGCTGACAGTTCTTATTTGCTGTAAATAGTTTGACATAGATATAACTACGGTGATGGCAGCTCATGTATTAATTTACCACAAAATGTTTTATTAGTTAGTTAATTATTTTCATTTATTGAAAAATATAATATTGGGATTGAGTGATTAGAAGATTAATTTTACCACGGGGCTAGAATGTAAATCTATGTAAATTGTCGAAAAATATTTATATTTATTTATATTAATTATGTATGACAATAAAGTATTAGATGAAATATTATGATCACACTTTATCAAAAAGAGGCTGTAGGTATTTAAAAATGAGAATTTATAAATAGTTCAAGGCCACAAAATACTTTATATCTTTTGTATTTGTAGGTTACCACTGGTGTCTAAACAAGATCCTTACTAACACGCTCATCCCTAAACCTAAACTATTTATCCACCAAGATTCAAGTGAATATTTAGCCGAAGCACTAAAAGCGACGTAAAAACGAGTGGCCATATAAAACAGGCGCTCGGTTTTATGAAAATATTTGAGCAAACATTTTTAGAGTGCGCAGTTCACGGTTAAATGAAGCTGGGCTAAGAATATTTACATTGAAGGTGTTAAATATGTACTACAGAGGTCACCTTTTTCCCGTACCAGCAAATATCCACTTTTTTTTATAAAGTTACAGGTTAAAATAATACTGTCTTCTATTTTATCTACTAGGTAATCACTGCCATTCAACGCCAGATTTCTGGGAATCTGCCTTCTTTTGGCTTAAACATTTTATAAACAAAGTTAAACTTGATAAGAAGAATGTAAAATAGTGTTCAACAGTTTAATATAAATGATAAACAATGTGGCATGATTCGATCAACCACAGCATTGTGCCAATTATTATTGTTCTTATTTAAAATCAATTAGTTAAAATCTCCTTTTTTATTATCAACCTAATAAAAAATCTAAAAATAAAATAAACATTTCCATTAAAAACCTACCTCAAAATTTATTCTTCGATTATTTCTCGTTATTTCCGTTATTTTTACCACATTTAAACCCACGCATGAACGTCAAACAAGGTGATTCGCTTGTTTATTATTTTGGGCAGTGTTAACTTGTTTATGGCTATAAGAACTGCCTATATCAATATCGTAAAACAATCAAATTGTTGTTAGCTGGTTATACATTCATAAAATCTGATATTAATGTTTTCAATTCTAGAGAAGGCTTTATTTATGCGAATTTTCTATGATTAATAGGGACTTCCTTGCCCTCAGATGGTATAAATTATACTTATTTATGCTCATATTGTAAATCAGATATGTTTTGTTGGAAAATTTACGAGTTTTACATCAATACAATCTTGAATCTATCAATGTTTTAGTTAACCCGATCTTATCCCTTCTCATCGGTTCTTCCGCCTGCTTGCTTTACTTCCGGTTCCGCGCCATAAAGCTCCGAACGTTCCAAGCTCACCTGTCTTCAATATACGTTCCGTTCTTTACTACCTCAGGATTTCTACGGCCGGTTTTACGATCAGCTGTTATAGATCCTGAGTTAGACAGTATTTTGTTGTTTATTCCCTTTCGAGTCAGACTTTGTATTCAGATTATTGGAATTCTTCATCTATATTTATTAATAATATTTTAGAATTTAGGTACCGTACCTAAAGTTTGTTGTGGGTACAAATAAATATAAAATAAAGTTACTAAGCCAAGATTTTTCCACTAGCTATGCCCATGTTCTTATGGATATTTGTGATTATTTTGATGAATAATCTAATATTGTACAGTTAAAATATTTTATTTTTCCTGAAATAATTACAAAAATCCCTATATCTATAAATGCGCACAAACATGCACGTCTGTTATTAAGAATCGGGAGATGACAGATTCATATTGATATGAAATCTTACAAAAAACATAAGCGTATCTAGTTAAAATGGCCAATCACAAAGCACCATAACTCTGCAAGAGCCTGCAATAAATAAGAATTTACTGGCAGTTTCAGCAACATATAAATTGGATAAATATTTGAAATCGGACGAAACGAGCGGAATGCCCGTATTTATTTGACCCGCGGTTGTAAACGCGCAAGATAGCTGGTTCACTAGAATCATCCATCATTATCAACATTATAATACAACCCACTGCATTTTAACACATTTTAAGACCTACTGTATTTTCTTCTTTTCAATTTTGGGTATTCTAATTTATATAATAACTGTCCTCCAACAACCCTGTTTTTCACAGCAGATTCTAGGAACACATTATTCACGTTTTGTCTTTTTAATCAACATCTAAGTATCTTAAACTCTCTGAAATAAAAAACAAGTATTTTGTCTATTAATGTTACCCAGCTATTCTTATCGTTCTGTGCCTCGATGGTAGATTGTACGTACGCGGTGGAAACTAAATTTGTTCAGAGGCTCCGAGTATTTTGAACCAACTCAATAATATTTTCCTTTCTGGGAGTCAAGAAAACCATCATGCTTACGTTTCTAGCTTTGGCTTCAATTGAAACCAACAAGTGCGGGCTTTTACAGGAATTTTATTTTATCTTTTAAAGTTATATTATTTGAAATAATATATGTAAGGCTATGGAGGACATAATAAAATAAGTGTAATTCATTGTATAATTACTGTACAAATTCGAACTGTAACATTTATTAAGGTGCTTTAAAATTATTTTAACATAGGTTATATTACCATGTTAAGATATCGCTTAGTGTTTTTAACATAATCTAAATCAAAATAAGTAAAAATCGTCTTTTTAAGGTTGTAAAGTCAAATTATTAAAATTTTGTAATGGACCATATGATAATATTTTGTCGCTTAACATTGCATTATTATTTAAAGCAGTACAATAGGTACTCATAAATTCATAAAATTACATATTTAAAATAAAAAATAAATCCTAATCCTAACTTAATATTATAAATGCGAAAGTAACTCTGTCTGTCTGTCTGTTACGCTTTCCCGCTTAAACCTCTCAACCGATTTTGATAAAATTTGGCACATACAATCTTTAGACCCTGAGACAGAACATAGGCTACTTTTTACCGCGGAAAAATACATGCTTTCGCGGGAAAATATATGCTTACGCGGGAAAATTCGTTTTGGATGAAATTTAGTATGGAGATAGTTGCAAATAAAAGTATATGGCGAGACGAAGTTCGCGGGGGCAGCTAGTTGTAATTATAATAAGAACTGGCTCAGTAGATTATATTTATATAATATTGCTCTTATCAAATAAAAATCCAATGGTATCAAAATTTTATGCAACTCCAAAACAATAAATAACCCCCTCAATTCATAAAACTCAAAGGGTTAATTCGTAAGCGGGCCGAAAAATTGGTGCTCTATTAAGAGTCGATAAATTTGATTCTCGCCGCCCGGCCTTCTAATCGAATGCGAACGAACGGTGACCACACGCGCTTGGCGACACACGGGGGGGTTTTGTGGACGTTGGCGGTCATTAAATCGCCGCCAACAAATTTTGTTCATAGGCCACGCCGTTTCCGTATACAGCTCATAGAAATAAAGTAAATATTATGTTCTAGATTTTTTTTATGTAACAAGCTAAACCATTTATGATTTTGCAAGCAGGAAGGGTATAATCGTTTATTAAGACTATAGTCACTCTCATATCAGTGTGAATACAGTCTTAAATTCATACAAATAATTTTATATACAAAATACTATTACTGAGTATGAGAGGCTTAACCAAATTAACATGATACGTTTTATGTTTAAAACATAAATTCGTCAAAAAGTTTTTGTAAATTATTTTTATATATACCCTGCTAATGTGAAGTTCCGGTCTAAAAATTGATACATCAGTTCTACCTACGATGGGTGTCGTAAAAGTATGATATACATATGATACATAGGTATATCCCATATTTATATACGTGTCGTTGTACTGTGAAAGCGTTGTTATTATGCCATTTATCCATAATCTTTTATGAAAATACTCTTCAAAATGCTTAGTAGTGATTAGCGTTTTTTAAGAAATAAAATTCACCAAGTCAAATACTAATCTGTATGTTTACCAGATGTCCAAACACCATGTTTCGGCATTTTATTTAATCAAGCTTGTAGCTCAATATTTTATCTGAGGTTTAATTAAACTCAATTTATTGAGACACTTTATCAGATTTTTATTGGATTTGTTTAAACAGATAACGTGGATTTCGGTTTCGTATAATTTTTGATTAGGCTTTGCCATAAATGTTGGGACGTAATTTTGGGTTTAATCTTACATCTTGAAGGCTTCTTTGTACTGCGAGGAAATATTTTTTTCTGCCACAAACATAAGAGGATTCAGCGATTTTTAACACTTTCACGTTAACCACTCAACAAATTAAAAATACTTACAAAAATATTATTTCACACAACACAAACACGGCTAAATTTTACATCATATCGAAGGCAAAGCCACGGATAATTTGTAACACTACATTTAAATGCTGCCATAATAATACTGACGAATAAAATAAAACACAAAAGATTCAAGCAAAAAATATGGTTTTATTTCACACTTGTTTCAAGTGCGCTCAAAACTCACAGCGTAAGACGTGTCGATGAAAACGCAAAGAAAATAAAACCTACTGCAAACTTTGAGCTTCTCTCCTGCAATCTTTAACTGGTAAAGATCCCGAAAGCGGTCGCGTTTAACAATCAACAGTCCATTTAATAATTTTCTTTGGCCTACCTCTAACTTAACTAATACTCTTCATCAACAGTAACACAAATTAGAGAAAAAACCTTGTTTTATCTGAAAATGTCTATACAAACAACAAAACAATTGTTTTTATCTAGCAATATTGTAAATAATTATTTTATACATTCTTAGGTTTTAATGAATAATTGATTGATTAAATACACACATTCAGTTTAAAAGCAAGCTAGCCCTAGGATCTTACTCAATAACTTTTTCTTCTGCAATCTTTGTAAAAGAATAAAAAGAGCCGAGTAAAGCGTAACCACTCAAAGAACATTAGGGTGGTCAGTAATAAAGAATTTTAACGAAGTAAAAACTGTTTTCGTGTTTTTTTCGTTAAAGAAGAATGAGGCGTGGACGTGCTTTGAAATTTTATTTTCCCGCAGAATTACTGTTGAATAGAGCTGTTTCTTTTGTCTTTTTAACATTCGCTACTTTTGCTAAGTAAATATTTTTCTTGGTTAAAAACTCTGAGCCTTGAAGATAAGTTTACAAGACTTGTAAAAATAAATCTGATGTAAATGAAGAAATTTAGCTTTGAAGATAAATTTAACAGACATTAGAAATAAATGATTTGGTTATATAACTTCACCAATTGCTATTGCGATCTACCACGTAAGCTAAACATTGTTAAATGTACATGGTATGTATGAATGCAATAAATAAATAGATGTTGTGTGGGGCCGGCCATAGAATAGTGTCAGTGGCTCCCAATCTCTTATAATAGTTCGTGTCAAACCGACTAAGATTTGTAAATACATAGACAGGTTGTAGACCAAGAGCCTGTGATGGCCAGACCTTCCTTTAATTCACAAGCGTGAAAATTCTTTCATGTGTATGTCTAACATAGGTAAGAATAACCCCCAAACATGAAACCTGGATCGTGGTTCCTTTGGGAGATAACAGGTAAAAGGTTGTTATCTCCCAAAGGAACCGCGATCCAGGTTTCATGTTTGGGGGTTATTCTTACCTATGTTAGACATACACATGAAAGAATTTTCACGCTTGTGAATTAAAGGAAGGTCTGGCCATCACGGGCTCTTAGGTTATTGGTGAATATCACATTTCATACCCATTAAAGTTCTCAGGACATGCAAGCTTTCTCATGATGTTTGCCTTGACGATTACTGAACTTATTTAAAGATCAGGAAGCATAATTCTGAGGTGCTCTGTGGGTTTGAACACACATATTTCGGAACAAAATTACAGTCTGCTTCCACTTAGCCAACACAACTTTTGATGATGAAGCATGATTACCGTTCTGAGAAACAAGCCTCATTAGTTCATTGTAAAATCATTCCAACACTTTATGAGACCATAAACCGTGTATCTAAATCATCGTCGCACTTACACTAATGATGTGTGACTGCCTCGGTTGAGTAGTCATCTGATGATTACAGATTAGATGCGTGTTTGATAATGGCGATAATTTTGTATGCTAATGTTCATTGATTGGGTTTCGTATACAGGTGTTTTCGTGATTGTTTGATATCTTAATTTGTATTATAGCTATTTGTAACGTTTTAGCTTACCCATAGATACTGAACAGGGAGTGCGTTGCGTTGCTTTTGCTGTAGCAACTTTAAAATACTTCTAGAGTGTAAAAAGTCAGGGGCAAAATACAAAAAGCTTTTGATACCGCAAGCGAAGTTTGTCACAACTATTGGTCGAAAGCCTACCAGGTTAGTGGATCTGATCGAACCGGTAAAAATAATTTAGTTCTGTAGGGATAGTAGGTACTGTTTTCATAAATTTAACGATTCAAAGATATTATACGTTTAAAAAAATACAGCACCTTTTGATTACATGAACAACCGATTAATTTGATCCTAGTTCTGAGCATGATTCCCGTCTCTAGGCAAATTTATTGATCTGCAGATATTTCTTTTGTGTTCTAACCTAACCTAACCTACTTGGGTATCATATTTAATTACTAATAGAATAGGCACTTATTGTGCTAGGTTTGAATGTTGATCTTGTGTGAATTATATATTATTAATACCCATAATTTTAAAGTGTAATATCGTTATCAATATTTCATTTCCACTCAATGTTTCTGTTTCAAGATTATTGTTGAAGATCACCAAGTCCTGATTACTTACAGTCGCAGACTACTAGAATATGCGCAATCTTGTCAAAGTTCCATCAACATTATCTATTCAGGAGTTGTTCTCGACATTACAGGCTTACTACAAGCTCGGCTCAGACAATTCTACAAAAACAGGATTTGCATTGACGCAATGTTTTTGGTCGATCTGTTTAAGTTTCTTTGAAGATACGCCCAGTTTCTGTAATTTAGCTTTTGTCATCTTGTAAGTTTGTTTTCATTACATTCATTTTGTTAACTTTCATCTTAGGTAAAATTCTACTACTACTTTTTAATTTTGAAAATATATTTCTGCTGCAATCTATTATAATGTGGGCAAAGCTGCGGGCGAAAAAGTTATACTGAAAAGATTATGTTTCTGTATATTATACTCGTAGTTGTAACATTCTTCAGTTTTTCGGGACCACAAGCGATTGTAAATCGCTTGAAACGTCGTTGGTAAATAGACATAATTACGCGATAATTACATACCCGTTATTTCATTAAATAGTATAAAACTAAGTCGCGGTCACTGTCTGTCCGACCCTACGTACGCTAAAATCTTTAACAAACTAGAACCAGATTTTAAAATAGTTTTTAAAATGAGTGATTCTAAAGGAAGGCCCGAGGCGAAGCGAGGGCGAGTCACTAGTAATGTTAAAAGCTGTGTAAACCTAGTTGTATAATACCTAGTTGTTCAGTCCAACGTCGAACGCCATCCATCAAGAGAAACGGAGCCGCAATGTCCGTTAACCGCAGAGAGGTTTAAATACAGCGATATTGCTGAAAAACCCCGGATATTTTGTCGAGAAAGCAAGCAATAAGTCCGAACGCTCTGTGAAGTCAAATGGATGAGATATCTGATCTAGTTTCCAGAGAAAACAATTACTAGAAGATACTCAGAACTATTTCGTTTAGTTATGAAATTCAATGACATAATATTATTTATATTGTTTTTTTAACCCAGATTGACCATTTAATAAACTACCCTTTATTACGACTAATTAAATAGTTCAATTTTATACATAGACCGCCAATAAAAAATCATAAAAAACAACATAAGTATGGATTTTATTTTCAAAACATTCCTTCGTTGTTTGCACAATTAAACAAAAATATAATTATGTGTTTTGGAACTTAATTGCCGTGTGGGTGCCTACGAACTCGACTTAAGAATAGAACCATCGTTTACGTTACGTTTTTTGTTCCTGCACTATTCAGAATTGACTGCTAAAATCAGAGAATCTTCATCATGATTTTCAAAACATAAAAGAACAGAATAATCTAAGATGCAAAACAGGAGCGAGAGCAAAACATGTCTCTTTTAAACTAAATTTATTCCACTTCACTGAGAAAATTTAATTTTGCAGCGAAAATATGAGTTTGAATTTCCATTTAACTAACTTATACGTTTCGCTATGGCCTGATGTCTAAGTTTCTTTTGAAAATTTCTCGAATATAGCATATTTCTGTTTCTTTATTATTTCTGTTATTATTTCATTCGAAAGCGAATAATGCTTCATTCGTAAAAGTTGAATTGTTTTGTAACTTTTATCAGTTTCATTACAATTGCTTTTTTGAAAGCTTTCCAGAGTTGAGAGTTTTATAGGAATATTCGTTTCAACTTTTTGCTTTATTTTTGTTTCATCATTCATTTTAAAAGTGTTTGTTTATCAATTCAATTTCTTTATCTTATTTTGATATCAGTCAAGGAAAAAATATTATTATAAACATTACATCTATGCTATCTTGTAATATGTACCTATGTACCTTACCTTTGTTTTGGGCACGGAACTTTCATAAACATAATAAACCAATAGAGATCTTTCATGCATTGGTCACGTTTTCTAATCAGCTTGGTGATCTTTTTAAGTTAACATTTTATAAACAACGCTTTGGCATTAAACCTATATATATAATAATTTTCGTAAAACTTCTTATAAATATCTGGAGTTCTCTTAACCCTCAATCACGTACAAATTCCGTAAATTCATTTCCATACGACCTCTTGTCGCTTCCATCCAATTTAACCCTTGCTTTGCAGTAAATGATTTTTATTCCCCGTCGCAAGTACGCGATACGGTATAAATCAGGCGTTCTTCGCGCCAAAACGGTGGATCCGCCATTATTGGAAGTACGAGATGGCAAAATATGGATTTATGTCAGGCTTTGAGAGCTAGATAGCTGGTTCGGTTTAAGTGTTTTGGATATTTATGATATAGATTTCTACCATGCGGTTTTGCCTTCGATATGTGTATTTTTTTACGAGACTAAAGTTTTACGCATACATTTCTTACGTTTCTCACTTTATCTGCCATTGTTATGCATATCTGCAAGTTAGTTTATTGAAGAGATATTCTTTATAATTATTATGATTGTAATATTATATACATTTCAATAAAAACGACTCAAAGAATTGTATGTAATGTATGTATGTTACGTAGTAGTTTCGAATGTATATAGAGTTTTTAATTTTGATTTGTTTTATTTTTGAGTGAATGTACTTTTAGTATAATATGGGTTGTCATGTGACCTACACATTGTACATTATGTAAATGACCCAGCTGTTAGCAAGCGCTGTGTTATGGATGGGTGGAACGATTTCCGGGTATGAACGTGCTCCGTTAAAATTGTACGCAGATTCAAGTAGTAAATATGACGCCATGACTAGGGAGTCATTTTCCTAATGATAATTAATTGTCTAAAACTCATCCAGGTCCATTTCCTGTGAGGCGGCTTCTGGAAGAAAGAGTTCATCATAAAAAGTCCCTCTTTCTCCAGGAAATCGGCCAGCCTCTGGCCCCTGGGGTTCCGTTGCCCATAACCAAAGTTCCCCACCTTCAACTCATCACCGCTTTTCTTGCCTAACTTCGCATTAAAGTCCCCCATAACAACATTGAAGTGAGTTTTGTTGGTATGTATGGCTCTACTAATGTCCTCATACATACACTCAACTTCATCATCTGGGCGTGCCGAGGTCGGCGCATATACCTGAACGACCTTAAGCGAGTACCTTTCAGATACTCTGAGTGTTAGGTAAGCAACCCTGCTCGACACACTGTCGATGGTAATAATGTTGTTAACAAGGGACTTGTGGACGAGAAACCCGACACCACCTTGGGACTGTTGGTCGCCCTCCCGGTAGAAGAGCAAGTTACCCGACTTCAGGGTTATCGTGTCCTCTCCCTCTCTTCGGACTTCAGATAACCCCAAAATATCCCAACGTAACCTGCTCAACTCTTCTTCCAGCTCAACGATCTTTTCGTCTGTCCTCAACGTGCGGATGTTGTGTGTTGCCAGGGCCAGTGGTCGTCGTGAGGGCAATCTTCCATGTTCCGTGTTTAGCGCGTTGGTCGTTTGGCAGTCTTGGACCCTCGCCCGGAGATTATTGCCCCTGACCCTGGGAGGTCTTGGCCTGCTGCCATTTGCCTCACCCCCAGTGTCGCCGGGCACTTGGGGACAGATGTCTGGTGTACTGTTCATATAGGGGTTTTGGGCCATATCCCGCCACGCTGGCCCAGTGCGTGTTGGCGGGTGGTTTGCCATTGCCTCGTCAGCTGATCGGCAGGGAGCACCGCGGGCAGGTGAGGTTGGCTTGGGCACCGTGAGATGTTAGGTGGCGCCCCATACTCCCCCTAAGATATATACGAGTACTTATGTATACGAGATGCATACTTAATTATTTTTATGTTTGTTGCAGGTTGCGTTGATGCAGATAATGTAGTGTAAGTATTTTATCGTCGTATTATAAATTAACTTGCATCTAAGCAATTAGATATCTTTGTCATGTCTAATGTCGTTCATTAAAGTACATATAAGAGAGCATTTTCAGCATAATATTATTTCAATTTAATTCCGAACACAAAAAAGTATAAGACGTAATAGGAAATTAAATAAGCTTAGTCCATAAGCAATTTACAGATAAACCGTAGAAAATTCCTTACAATAAGTATAATAAGAACTGTCTTCTGCAGTCGTATTTCTTTCAAGCCAAAGAGAATCAAGAAACCTCTCAAAATAAAATCTTCGATCGTGAGCCAATTTTAGATATTCATCGGAACCACATCAGAGCAAATTTCAAAAACCGCTGATGTTTATATCATCAAAGCTGGGAGATAAAATCTCGTCAGGATAGACGTTAAACTTTTATTGGCCCATTACTGTTTTATAACAAAGAATATCGAGAGGTTGTGGGTTACGCTTTTGAAGGAGTTTCCAACGTATGACGTTTCTGGAAGTTTCTATTTGGAAGCAGTCTGCATTTTCTGTTGAAACGTTAAGAGTTTTCGTCATCGTAATATGTATTTCAGACATCCTTTATATATTCTGTTATTCTATACTATTACGTATATCAGATTTCTAGTACCCATACCACAAGCTTCGAGTTTACCAAGGGGATATATTATATGTGCTGTGTAAATTGACCAACAATTTTTATTTATTTTACTAACTATGCTGGTAGGTGAACGCTGTATGTTGCAAAAAAAAAGCTGCCCTCTTTACACTCCTGCGTAAAAGGATGGAATGATACTCGTATACTATTATACATAGGCAAACACCAAATGGCAACTTACTAAATTTCTTTTATACATAGAAAACATTAAAATTTAATCAACTCGCGTTCTGTGTCGATCCCTAAAGATGTCAGAAGCCCCTTTCTGATGATTTTAACAAATACTTAATGTTTTACTAAGCAGACGCAAAAACAACGAATCGAATTTAAATATAAATAAAACGATATACATTCAAACAAATACTCCAAAAGTAAAATTAACCCCAAACTTCGTACAATTCAGCAAAGACAAAATCCACAATCCACCTGTCAGCAAATAAACTCAAAATTATAAGCATCCCAACTTAAGTATGGAGTCCGAAAGCCATATGGCTCTGTTTGTTATTTGCTCGACCAGTTTTATTTAATTTGGAGTTCGACCACTCGGGATCAAAGGATGGTAAGTCGCCGGTTAAATTCTGGCGGTTACGTTCAGAAATATCTTGTTCTTTTGAGCTGTTTCCGTGTTATATTACATTTCAGGTTTTTGTTTGTTTTTTATACATTGCGAAAGTAGAGCTTTATTTGAGTTTAATAAGGTAGACTTATGTTACTTTATTCCATTAGATAATAGAAATTAAACACAGTTATAGTGATTTAATAGCAGTGAAACTCTATATTTAGATCATACACGAGTTATTTGTTAGAACGTTATTTAGGTTATTACGATGATTATTACACATATTCCATTACTCTCAAATATAACATGAAAAAAAACATCACAAAAACAGTGCTGGCTGAAACTAATCCCCTTGAACAGACCTCAATACCCTAAAAAGCCCACTAATATGTATAATTAAGTAACCGACGGACGGACAGACGATTCTGGCAGTTTTTGCTCAAGGAAGGGTTTGCTCTATGTCACGGGTGGTAAATGCCCTGTCGTAGGCGCTGGAGGATAGCTGGTTCCCACGAAATAAGTCAATTAATATAATAAGTAAGGAGAAAATTTATATTAAGTAATTCAACTTTTTCGTGAGTTACACAATAGTGTTTAAAATGAAATGTGTTCAAAAATGAATACATTTTATAACAACGGGAATTACTCGCATATATACAAAGGAGTTAAAAAACTCTCGACGCTTCGAGCACAACAAGTGTTCTCACAGTAAGAACCGTTTTTCCCGTTGCTATAAAATTATTTATAATATGACTTATCCGGAGCTCGAACCCGCGTCTCTTGGTGCTGAGACTTATTTTTTAATTACATTGTTCTTCTCGGGCAGTGAATAATCTTAATCGTTAATAATATTTTCCTAGAGTGAACCAGCCATTTACAAAGTACTTTGCCCTAGGGATCTGAATAGATATGTTAGGGTCATGTGAATATTTATTGGCCTAAATTATTGTTACGTTCCCGTCGAACCTGGTATAATGGATTAAGTTTTTGTGTTCAGCTGAATTGGGCCCTAAACTCTAAACTAAGGCAATCGAACCATAATTTATTGGTAAATTACCAAGATATTTAGCAAACTACATTTGATATTAATATAACAGCATAAACACTTCTACCGACGTTCCCACTGCTAGGACGCAGGGACTTCTCTCTTGATGAGAGAGATTATTGAACTTGCCAACATTTTATTTCTCAAAAATAATAAAGATATCAAAACAAGTTGTATCTGTCTAATTTCATTATTATCTATAGTAACATCGGTATCAATGACTTTCAAATAAATTGTAAGGAAATATGCTTTCCCTAATGTATAATTTTCCAATGACAATTGGTAGATTGATGAAAGTTGACGACTTGACAACTTAGTATAGGTATTGGTTTTAGTTCTTAAAAAAAATATTAAACGTTAAAGTATAAACCAACAAAACAATTACAAAAGAGGTGAGAATATGCTTTATCCTTCTAATTATCTTAATACTTATTTATTCTTATTACAAACAACTTATATAAAGTACTTAAATTTTTATAAATATATTGTTCAAAGTACTTAAATAAAGCAAATATTATTAACTAAATATAGGTAAATGTATTCGTATCAAAGAGGTAGGTTAATTTTGGTAAAAATTAAAGTCTACATTTTTCAAATGTAGACTTTAATTTTTGATTGATGATGACATGACATGACACAAATGATTTTAGTTCTCTTATGCCTCATTTTTCTAGCTTTATGATTGTTTCACTTTCAAAATTAAATATTAATGATTTTTTGTGTAATATTGTAATAGGTACCTACATTAAACAACAAAACTAGAACCTTTAAAAAATTAGATACACATCAGGTACCTCAGTCATAAATTTTTGCACCTACCCTAATTAAATTATAAGAAAGTTTGTTTGTACTTATACTTTTTCTAGTTTTAATATTTAATGTTTATTGTAAAAGATATGTTTGCTTGTAAAAGTAAGTTTATTATTATACGACATTAATTTAATTAATTGCATGTTAGTTTATAAGTTCTCATTTATAAGTGAATTGTAATTCTTAAATGAGAATAAAGTATCTTAAACCTGAAATGTAAATAATTAGTGATCTCAGCTGACCGATCAAAGTTTAAGAAATCTATGATGAAATATTTTTTTATTTTTGTCCTGTTTCATTTATTTGTTCTGATTTTGCTTGATTAAAACATTTGTGGTACACCATACAACGCAACTGTTCCAAAACAATTTTCTGAAATCCTAAAGCAATAATTAAGTCGGTTTAGTCATACAGCGAGCGAAACCATGAACACAACAAACGCCATAAAACACATGCCATGTCCCAAACTTGCAAATTACCCGGAGTTTGGTAATTTTAAACGTAAATTGCCAATTTTAGGGTAAAGAGATTGTACATGCAGGTGTATTGTGAATTAAGCGGATCAATATTCAATATTGTTGCTTTAGGTTTTGGATTAGTGGTGTGATTTTTTTATTTTATTTTGATTATCATGTTGATGTTGATTTCTTTATGCTGTGTGGTGCTGACCTAACTATAGGTACCACCACTCTATCCGACTTGGATATGACGACCTCTGTTATGTACTGTAGACGACAAAGGCCTACCTGTATCAAAAGAGGTTGCAGGTTCGATTCCCGCCTTAGGACAAAAATTTAAAAACCATTGCTCATTAGTGCGTAATATTGCTTGTAATATTGATGATGAAACTTTTACCTACAGAATCTGAGTCAACGACCGAAACAGTATACTAAATAGATTTTCTAATAAAAAATATACGAGTATTATTGCTGGACACTTGGGTCATAAAATAAAATAAAACAGTATCATCACCCCTTAAAAGATTACGATTAACATTATGGGATGAATTATATTAGACCGGGGCGGGGCCGGGCCGGGCCGTGACCGTGGCCAGTTTGTATACACCGGCCCGGACGGGACACGGATCATACACGGTGTAATATAAACTGGTTCATATAAAATGTATGTAACGTGCCCCGTCCGGGCCCCGGTCGGGCCACGGTCACGGCCCGGCCCGGCCCCGCCCCGGTCTAATATAATTCATCCCTATTTCTATTTTCAAAATATCCATAACCCCAAAAAAGAGTTTATAAGACACTTTAACATAACAATGAAAATGCTCGAAAGAAACAAGAGCGTGAAAATTGAATTTCCGGCGCAAAGAAAATACTTCAGAAACTTCCGGCCAGTGGTCGGCTTGGAATTTATTAATTAGGGTTCCCTATCTAAAACAGATAAAATTTACTTCATTGCTCTTTCCAAGATTCCAATATTGGCTTGTTAACAGCACATTTTTGTACCAACCAAAAATCTGTTTCTTTATTTCTTGGTAAATTTTAGAACAAATATCTAAGTACATTTAGATTTAATTCATGACCATGTTAAAATGGAATACAAGTTCTAAAGTTTCGATATTTATAATGTACTTCAAGCAAATTTAAAATTAATTTTAAGTTCTAAAATAAACTTTCAAATTCTATTCGAACTGTATTTTGTTCAATAACATCATATTAAAATGGTTTTTGATATTTTCAATATAATTCAAACTACAAACTTTTATTTAAATTCAATAGAATCTAGGATTTCTGTATGATTGTACAATAAATTAAGTGTTAATGCATTTACTTATTCTATTAATGAAAACGAAATAACTTCGGACTATGCTATGTGATGGCGGCCTACGAATAGTACTAACCTATATAATTTACGTGGGTGTCAGCCAATCGTCTAAGGGATTAATACCAGGAGTAAAATAAATATTGGGGTGCTTGTGCTATACCTAATGATGATTAATTCAAACTTCGGTCTGGTTTGATTTTACGATGGCTTCAATAAAAAGTTCCGAGACATTCCAAATTTAAAACAACTCGCATGTCCGTATTTTTAACGGAGGTCGGTTTCGGAAAAGTTTTTTAATCTCAATCTATGACCGTTCGTACCTTTGCTTAGCAACTTTGGTCAACTTTCAGTAACTTTTACATATAAATCAGGGGTTTTGGAACATTTCTATTGGGAGTTGGCGTGGGTTAATCGAATCGTTTTAATTTGTTTCCAACGGGAAGTGGTGGCTGATCGAAATAATTTGTTTTGGTCGGTTTTCCCTTTCGTTCCAAATTTAGTTTTTAAATTACTCTGTGCAGAAACATGCTTGTGTTTTATTTATATTGACCTTTAGAATAAGAAATGTAGTACTTTAATTTATGGATACAGAGTTGAAAATATCTTCAAATATTTGGAATATATTACATTATTATAATATACATAATAATAACATTTTGTATTATGTGTCTTTTTTCAGTTCTCAAATCTCACCACCCAGACACAATATCATCACAATTTCATTATCAACCAAAAAAATGAGCAAAGCTTATTCCTTAAATATTTAATTCAATAATCTCATCAAACCAGCCCTTCAAACTCTTTCGAGTGTTGCCAACCAAAAAATGTTTCTGTTAATAATCACTCTGGTACAAAGGCTGGATTAAGAGCCTTCGGAAGGCCACGAACAAAAATTGCCATTATTTAGTTGCCTTACATAAAGTTCCTTCGCTTCTCCGACTGAAAAATTGTTGGCTTTCAGTACTCTTGTAGATGATGTCGCGGGAATTGCTGCAAGCTGTAAATTTTGGCGATAGGATTGACAACCACAGGGATTTAAAGCGATTTAAGGGTCTATAATAAGTATGTATAGGTTGAATACTTCATCATCATTAAATTTTAATTGTATTTAGAATAATAAATATTACCCTAAGGTCCCGTTTCGTTATAAATATGAACGTGCATACCAATTTTTCATAATGTTTATATACTACATGTTACAAGAAATTATTTGGGTTTGAAACCTTGACTAGGACGATTTCCGTTTTCAGTACAATTAAAATTTATTGGTTGATATTATTTATTTACATTAAAGATAACGTTACAGTAGGACCAAATCGTTTGAAGATGAATTAATGATCAATTTGTTGAACTAGTATCAGAACTAAAGCACCTACACCTACAGCATTTCACAGCCGTGTACAAGAGCCTAGAGTGCTGTTAACAAAAGGCGAGAAAACAATGACCGCACCGCTATCCTTCCCTTTACTTTTTATTGTAACCTTCTATCCCAGCTTTAATGACCTTTGGATTTACCTTAAACCTTCAGTTATGAGGTTGGGTTCTATCCTATAAGTACGTAATCTTGGAGCGTTTCGATAAACTGAGCTTGGGAATATTAGTCTTTTAGTATCGCGGTAGCAATAAGAAATAAAACCAGTTGAATAGGTCAAAAATATTAACATTAAAAATATGATTTCTAACTCAATTATCATGTACCTATCAATGTTCTAGTATCTCTAATTATTAATTAACTAGCTGACCGACCTGCGGCTTCGCCCACGTTTTTCACCTTTTAACCTTCCCTCGGCTACTACAATCAGCTAATATCGGACCAACCGCTCTCATCTTTTGAGAGACTAACTAACATACTCGTATGAATACACAACATAAAAATACAATAGATAAAATACAAGATTATTGAATTGTTTGGTTTGAAATTACATACGTAGTGTCTTGTCGTCCAGTCATAGGATTAGATAGCCATCGCTAACATTTACACACAGTAACATTATACTATACACACTCTAGCCCATAATTCGACTGTAACCAATTTGGCTCTGTTTAATGAGTTTCTTTCTGACTCTATGGACAATGGTCATCAGGTCGATGTAGTCTATACAGACTACAGTAAAGCCTTTGACAGGATTGACCACAAACTGCTTTTAGTTAAACTGAGCCATTTTGGTATTCGAGGTGACCTTCTAAGATGGTTTTCTTCCTATATAATGAACCGCAGTCAGGCTGTTGTAGTAAGCAATTACATTTCTAGCTGGGTTCCAATCCCTAGCGGTGTACCGCAGGGTTCTTTGCTTGGTCCACTTCTTTTCTTAATTTTCGTGAACGATATCCATAGTTGTTTTCATAATAGTAGCTTACTCTGCTTTGCAGACGATATGAAAATCTTTAAAATTATTAATTCATCAAATGATGCCATTGATCTTCAGGCAGACCTTGCTAGACTAGATCATTACTGCTATGATAATAAACTTGAACTTAACCCTGGTAAATGTTCTGTAGTCTCATTTAGTCGGAGGAAAACCATAATAAATTTTACATATTATTTAAAGTCTGAAGCTCTGCACAAAATAGACATGGTAAGAGACTTAGGTGTTCTTCATGACTCTAAATTAATGTTTGATTCTCATATTGATGCAATTATCGCCAAAGCATCCAAAGCATTAGGTTTTGTCATGAGGAGCGCGTCGGTCTTTCATAATGTTAAGACCTTTAAGATACTTTACTGCACTTATGTTAGAAGTATTCTGGAATATGCATCTCCTATTTGGAACCCTCGGTATGACACCTATATAAGCAGAATTGAACGTATACAAAAGAAGTTCATTAAATATATTTGTTATCGACTAAAAATCCCGTATAGCTCTACTAACTATGTTAACTTATGTCAAAAGTTTCATTTTCTTCCACTATCTAAGCGCCGCGAAATCAGCGACCTGACATTTTTATTAAAAATAACGACAAATAACATTAACTGTCCTGAATTATTAAGCAAGATTATGATTAATATTCCCTTAAAATGTACTAGATTTAATTCTGCATTATTTATTCCGTATGCTAGCACGAATTACCGTCAAAACTCATATTTGTGGCGTGCAAGTAATTCATTTAATAATATTTGCAGGCAATTTGACCTGGATCTATTTTGCACAAGTGTGAATTCGGCCAGGCGGCAGTTGAGCAGAGAATTTTTCATTCAATTTAATAAGTAGTTTTTTAAATTTTTATTTTTAATGAAATTTTGTTTGTTTAAATTTTCAGTTTGTAATTTAATTGTTTCGTACTTAATTACCAGTGTGATTTGATTACCTGTAGATGTTGTTCACAGTTATTTGTTTGTAATTTGCTTCTATACGTGAAAACCTTTGATAAGCTTGCTACTATTATCCTTGTTGTATATATTGTAATTATAAGTTTTTGGTTTTCCATTAAATAAATATAAAATATAAAATATAATATAATTTCCCCAAGTCCTGAAACAGTAAAATGAATTTAAAGGTTGCTCCAGAACCCTCGAAACCAATAAAAAACCGCGCAAGAAAGGATTCGGCGAGTATTTGCAACTTCACACTTCACAGTAATCCTGCCGAGACTCAGGCTGTTATATTCTGGAGGATTTTATTTTACTTCGCGTTTCGAGTGACGGCTTACAATTTTAGATGTTTCTTGGATTGCTTTATGGGTAGGATGAGTTTTACTCTGCGATGTAAGATCGTAATGTTATAATAAAAAGTCGTAAGGATGTTTGACTTGTTCACGCGAAAATAGTTGAATGGATTTGAAATGTTATATTTTAAAATAATTAATTAATTAAAATTAAGACAATGCTAAATTATGATCTGTATATAAATAAAATAATACTTCAAGCAAAAATGTTGCAATCTAAGTATTTGGTGAAAAACATGTATGTGACACTACTTTAGTATTTAAGAAAAAAGGTATAGGTGACAACTACCATAATTTATTGCGAAAAAGTAATTATTAGTACCTATAGTATTATTAACATGGTGTCTGAAGTTCTGTTTCATCAAAATAATCGTCTTATTCATGAAACAAACTGTTTCTTACACATGACTTTGATTTCCGCCCGATAACACCCGGTCTACTGTTATCCCGTAATACTAAAATCCCACTAGCAATAAAACAAAAACTATGTCAATTAGCCTATCATCAAACCCAAACCCTTTATGGGCAAAACGGCTTACAGTTTTACATCCCCTTTTTTCGGGGGTCTATTATCATGGCATCTGCGGGTAACGCGCATCATTGTGATTCAAGAGGCGATAAAGTCTGTGAATTCCTTTACTAATGCGGCCTTTGAATGGGCAGATCGAGGCAGTTTTTATAGCATTGTGTGTAGCTGGGTATTGGGATTTTTTTTAAATCTTTATCTATTGATCGGCAAACGCAGCGTCGGACGTCCGCCCACTAGGTGGGCTGATGATTTGGTAAAATGGAAAGGTTCATGTTGGAAAGTTCATTACTTCCGACCTTCAATACCCGCCGCGCACCTCTAATTTTTCTTCTTGAAAAGTTATGTGGGCTTTTAAAACACTTAACAACTCAAACTATAGGTGAAGGGAAACATCGTAAGGAAACAGATATGTTCTGAGAATCAACCAATAAAAATTGACAGCGTCAATTTAGCTTCAACAATTCAGAAGGTTATAGCCAGAACATTCATCCAATAAATCGCAATCTCACATGTCAGCTGTTCCATATAAGTTTCAAATAAAATTGCTCAGAAATAGTCGTAATTGCATTTCTGTGTCCGCCACTCTCTCGATTAAAAGATTGAATGGCACTTAACTACTTTAAAATGGACCATTTGATTATTTGCCTTAATCAAACTGTGTGAAATCTTTCTGGAATAAATTCAGGGACAATGGTTTTATGTTGAAAGACTTTACGTAGATAAGTATAATTATAACAAACTTTGTATGGTGTATTGATATTATCATTTCATGTAAACTGTCTTAGGCCGGGATCCGTAGTACATGAAAATCAAGTGATTACTAACAAGCTAATTTTTGGTGAGTAGCTTCGTTTCGATGAGACGTCCAAAGATATCCTATACCCAACTCTCGATTGTGGTAGCTAACAGAGATATCAAGGATTAAAAAATTCAAGGATGTAAAACCGGGATAACGGACCACGAAATTTGTCGGACAATAATGTCCCTTAGATTTTATAAATATGAATTAAGTATACAACAAAAAATCAGCTGGTTAGTAATCATAGTAATCATTTAAATTGACCTCGTTTTCGACACATTTTGGAAATGGCGGACTCTTTGATCAAACCATAGGTTTTGTAGGACAAACATGTTTTTATATAATTTAGATAATTATCTTGAGATATAACATATTGTCCTACAAATTTCGTGGTCCGTTATCCCGGTTTTACATCCTTGAATTTTTTAATCCTTGATATCTCTGTTAGCTACCACAATCGAGAGTTGGGTATAGGATATATTTGGACGTCTCATCGAAACGAAGCTACTCACCAAAAATTAGCTTGTTAGTAATCACTTGATTTCCATGTACTACGGATCCCTGACTATCTAATTTGACATTAAAAGACATTATATTTGGCCTAATAGTAACAAACATTCAAATTATGTTAAATTCTTATTTAATTAGTACCTACTTATAGACAAATAATAGTACTTATAGAATATTGGGTAGGCTAGGTGATTAACAATAAAAACAGCGTACATGGCTAACTGTTGCTGTGTGAAATTTATATCAATTATTTATTTATATATGTCGGGGCAGACAAGAATATCGGTTGGAATATTACTCAGAACCGGTTTGTACCGGCCGCATCGCACTACGGGTTGAAGCGCTTCGCTGCGCCTGTTACTTGTAAAACTGGTTCAGACCGCTTTCGTTCGTATAAATACGACCGTCGGCCGAGCTAAAATGACATTCTTGTTTGAGCCGTTGGACGGAACAGTGCTTTGTTAGTAATAAATGTATTCTTGTTCGAGTAGTCGGTTGGAACAGTGCTTTGTTAGTAAAAAAATGTATTCTGTTTCGAGTAGTCGTAAATTCAGAGTAGTTTGACCGAAACATTGTTAATTGGAATAAATAATGGACGTTTCGTGGTGGTTTTATTATGAACATGAAGACGACTGTGACGTTAGACCTGGTGACGTCATAACCAATTAGAAGCCCTCCTGATAAACACATACTCCTCGACATCCTACTCAATCTCTATCCGACATCAGAAGTGGGATAACAAACCTGAACAAGTGGGATAACAGACCTGAACAAGTGGGATAACAGACCTGAACAAGTGAGATCCGAACTTCGATAGATCTGAACCTCGATAGCCTTGAGACTGTACGCTGCCACAAGACCAAGACAAAGAAGAAGGCAAACCATACTGACGTCAAATTTTGGAACTACCTGCATCTTTATAAAATGATGCAAAAACTGACCTAAGACCAAGAAGATGGCTTAGTTAAACCATACTGACGACATATTTTTGGAACTACCTGCGTCTTTATAAAATGATGCAAAAACTGACCCAAGACCAAGAAGATGGCTTCGTTAAACTATACTGACGACATATTTTTGGAACTACCTGCGTCTTTATAAAATGATGCAAAAACTGACCCAAGACCAAGATGCCGAGCAAACAAACAATTGACGATCATACTGACGTCAGAGTTTTGAAACTACCTGCATCTTTAAAAAGTGATGAAAACAAAATTGATGAAACGCAAATCGGTCAGGACTTAGCCGAGCAAATAAACAATAGACGATCATAGTTTTGAAACTACCTGCATCTTTATAAAGTGATCAAATAAATGATGGAACGCAAATTGATCAGGAAAAAGCCGAGCAAATAAATAATTGGATCAAAATTCCAATGAAAATTCCTACGAACCCCTTCTATGAAATATTCTTCAAGAACTAATTAAGTTTCTTTTACAGATTCACTTCCGCACTACGAGTACTTGATGATATACTCCGAGAGGCAGATGCATAGCACGCACTGCCTGTCATTAGGGCTGTGTTGGTGGAGGAAGACGATGCACTAGGCCCTCAAAACACTACTGCAAGCGAGCCCGTGCCATCCACCTCCCATGCTAGACTGCCTGAGCAAGACTCCGACTGAAACAAAAGTTAAGTTGATCATCTTTATAAATTTTCCCCAGAACTCTTACCCTCCGAGAACCCTTACCCTCCGAGACCTTACCTATTCTTCATTAAAACTTTGTTGCAACTCGATGGAGATGTAAACAGATACCAAACTCAAAAGAGATTTGCTCTTTGTTACAGACACTTGCAGACCAGGCAGGTGCAAAGCGCGCACCGCCTGTCAGTCATTCCCGCACTACGATGACCTCTTCGAGGCAGATGCAGAGCGCGCACTGCCTGTCAGTATGGCCGAGTAGGCGGATGAATACGATCCTGTAGTTCTACCATGCAACACTTCTACCTAGGCAAGTACCGTAAACTTTAAGCAATATGCAACCAAAACAAACAAACAAAAGAAAGAAAAAAAAGAAAAAAAAAATTTTGGCGAACTAGATTTTACATACACACACAACTACCTTTTACTAACCTCTACGAAAAATTCCACAAATATCACGATAAGAAAATCCACGAGTATCTCGTTGAGAGGATCCCTTAGTATATCGTTGAAGATCCCCCGAGTATAACGTTGAAAAAAAATCACGAGTACTGAGTGGTAAGAAATTCCGCGAGTGTATCGTTATGAAGATCCCCCGAGTATAACGTTGAAAAAAATTCACGAGTACTGAGTGGTAAGAAATTCCGCGAGTACTAAGGCGAGACTTTCCACGAGGTACTTTATGAGAAATTCCTAGAGTAACTTAATAACCATGCAAGTACGTGGAGTGCAAGCATTGGCCATAAAATTATAAAACAATGTAAATACGTGGAGCATAAACATTGATAACAATAATAATAATTCACTCACTGTCAGCTTTCCTTATTCATTTTCTAATAAACATTCTAAGTACCATGTTTTAAACTTTCGCTGATAATTTGGTGGTTGAGATCCAATTATCAGAACAAATAACCTTGCACCAAATTATCAGCTAGTGTACCTTTGAATGGATACCTAGCTCAGAGAAACTTTTTCATCTTTTCCAGAAAAACGACTGGTGCAGAGCGCGCACCATCTATCAGCATGGCCGTGTCGGGGCAGACAAGAATATCGGTTGGAATATTACTCAGAACCGGTTTGTACCGGCCGCATCGCACTACGGGTTGAAGCGCTTCGCTGCGCCTGTTACTTGTAAAACTGGTTCAGACCGCTTTCGTTCGTATAAATACGACCGTCGGCCGAGCTAAAATGACATTCTTGTTTGAGCCGTTGGACGGAACAGTGCTTTGTTAGTAATAAATGTATTCTTGTTCGAGTAGTCGGTTGGAACAGTGCTTTGTTAGTAAAAAAATGTATTCTGTTTCGAGTAGTCGTAAATTCAGAGTAGTTTGACCGAAACATTGTTAATTGGAATAAATAATGGACGTTTCGTGGTGGTTTTATTATGAACATGAAGACGACTGTGACGTTAGACCTGGTGACGTCATAACCAATTAGAAGCCCTCCTGATAAACACATACTCCTCGACATCCTACTCAATCTCTATCCGACATATATATTTAAAATAAAGGCTGAGAAATAACGACCAATCTAGAGGTCGCTTGCTATATTCGTAGTTTCATTGTGTAGAATTTCCAAACAAGTCCAAATGAAAGGACCTCCAAAAATATCCTCCTTGATGTAATATCTTCCCTTTGTTTCCGGTCCGTAATAAACGATCACCGGATTCCGACTTCCAATGTCCGGTCTGCCATTTTGAAGGATAGCTGAGAGCAGAACGGCTCTGTCATTAATCATTCATGTCCTGTACAATGAATAACCACTTTACCGAGACGTGTTGTCTAAGTGGTAGCACCCTCGACTCTCATTCTGAACTTCGTGAGTTCGAAACCTAGACGCGCATATTTGTGCGCTTTATACACATAGTTTATGTTAAAAACATACAAAAACAACTAGAATGTTCTGAGAACTTTTTAAATACATGAGTCATTCACTAACCTGCACTTCGCCAGCGTGGTGAATTAAGGCCTTATATCTCTCATGAAGAGAGAAATCCATGTGTCCCCGGTGTAGAAACATTCTACGTCTACTAAAAGAGGACACAGTCCCAGTGTGAATCAGCTAATTAAAATTGGTCTGCGTAGAAACATCTTCTTGTGAAATATATTGAGAAAGAGATATCAGAAACCTTAACTTGTACTCGTAAGTCAAGGTTCTCATAATACTTATTTCAGCTTGTAAACTTCGTGTTATATATTTAACATCGTTCTTTAGCAATACTCTTACTTTATTATGTGAGGTTTATGATTTAACTCACCCTTAAATCAAAGTCACAACGCATATTTCCATAGAAACACAACGTCAAAAATCTTACTTATTCAAAATGAATTCGACGATTCTAATAAATTAAACACATAACACACATATAATATTGTCTAATGTCTATTAAGTATATCAGAAATCTAGCACCCATAACACAAGCTGAGAGCTTACCACGGGGCTAGAAGTTGCCATGTGAATTGTCCATCAATATTTATTTTATTAATTTTTATTTTTACCATACACAATTTATAGCATTTAAACAATTTTGTCTCAAACCTGTAACCTTCAAAGTAAAGGCAGAACCCATGCAAGACCCCGAAGAGATGTACCATCAAATATCGCAATAACGTATTCACAATCGAATTTCCCGGAATCATTTCACGCAAATTAAATAAAAAGTCCGTCGGAAACGCGAAAAAATTCGTAATGGAAAAGAATGGGGGAAAGGAATTCACGGTCTTATAAAACATTAATAAGGCGTTGTCGGCAGAAACATAATTTCACGGCTGCGAACCGTCTCGATTCATCTTGCTGCTTATCTATTTTATATTTGCTTCTTAGATGAGTTTTATCAGCATTATCATCATCATTTAATAGCGGTAGGACATTAGTACATAGCATGATAGATACAAACATCGCAATCTTAGCAGTAACAGTGGGTACCTATCTTTACTTCATTCCTGTATAAACGCGACAATGTGTATGTAGGATGTACTCTTCCACGTAAAGAACCAATCATAAATAAAACTTTATACATTGATTACTTTATACATGTCATGTATTTTCAAGTTCCAATGCTAAGGTCCGCCAAGGCCAGCACGACACAGTGAATACCGTATGCCTTTTCTGTATACCTTACGCCTTTTTAAGACGTGTGTCAATTGTAAGAGTTTAAAACTCGCTTTGAACAAGTTTTATACATATAAAACAATATAAAAATCAGTACACTCCAAAACAACTCGGCTGCCCCCAAACTCTAAGATAAATGGTGTAATTCCTTTTATTGCAGAAAGTCGCGATAACAAAGAAAAAAAACATTTTTAAAAGGCCGTAACTCACTGCTACCCTTCCCTGTAAATTGTCTCGATGACAAATAGCGGGTTCTGATGCAGTGCCGGCCTTTGAATGTTAGAAGGATTACTTGAATATTTATATGAAGCTATGATACATCTGTGTTTTCTTGAGCTAGTCTAACAACAGCTGTAGCAGTGGCCAGATCATAATTATAGCGCTTAGAACAAGTGGCCGGTGGGCCCAAATTCTGGAAATGACTATGTTGCTCGTTTCCTCTTGTATAGAATCCTTAAAGCAGTTTGAAGACACCCTCTGACTGAGATTTATACTTAGCCATTTTAATGAATGCCTACTTTTCTATATATAGCTGAGAACGAATAATATCTTCGAAATTTATACTAAGTCTAATAAAGTTTTACCAACTTGTTTGTAACATAAATTATCCAAAATATCCCAACTCCCACTTACCAAAGATTTGTTAACTAAATGGGACCGAACATTTTAATGATTATAAGACACTTTTACTAATGAACAACCAATTAGTAAAACGAACTTCCCATTCACAAGTTTATTGATATTCAATTATAATGAACGTTAAAACCGTGGTTTGAAATCCCATTACGTCCGATTTAGTTGAAATTATAACTTTACAGAGAAAATTAAATAGCAACGTTACTTTTTTGTTATTTTCTAAATATTTAGTTTAGTACTCCATTCAAGGGAGACCGCTGGCTTTAATGCAATATTTACTGTATTTATTTAGTTAGATTATCATGAATGTTAGCAATATTTTATTGCTTAAAACCGATAGATATAACCATTATCAAAAACAACTATGCATCTTTTAAAAACACCACGAGGAAACTTTACCATAATTTCTTTACTCACTAAAGTATCGCTACTTCGTAAAATACCACCACTCGCGGGCAAAGCTTGACTAACACTAGTTAAAATTCTAAAAACATACTTAACTAGCTGCTCTTATGTTAATCTGTGGTTTATCTGTTCTAAATATTAGTTATAACTAACAACAGTGACACAAATACATACTCGTTAAACATTAACTCTAAACTGTTCTACTGTTTAACAACTGACAATTTCGGTTCTTTTCAGTTTAACCTAAGTCATCGTAACCCTTATTTATGTTCCCATTGCAAGAACATGGGGAATTCTCTCTTGACGAGAGAGATTATGCCTTAGTTCACCACCCTGGGCCAGTGCGGGTTGTTAAATGGTAAATGTCCTTCAATATTTTTAAAGGTCTCCTCACGCTGGTTACGTCACCGTTAGACGTGCTGTGTTAACATTTTTTTCTTGAAAAAATAGTGTATTTTTTTGCGGGGTTTGCACCCACGACCTTCGAAATGAAAGTTGATTGCTCTCCCACTCAGCCAATACGGCTCCGTTGTTACCGTGGAAATAGATTTGGTTCGAATTTAAAATTATTTCAGTACCTACCTTGTATGGTACATTTATCGATGAATGCTATACGCTATTAATTTAAACATTAGCTATTTAGATAACGTAAAAAACCGCAACAATATCAGTCGTTGGGTCGATTAGTTCTGTTTAGACAGGAACAATTATAAAAGTATCTTTGTAAATTAAAGCTCAAGATTCCGAGAAAGCATCGCCTAAACAAGCCATTACAATGCTAAATATCCCCAGAGCAGTCTCAAGGATCTAAGTTAGAGCGCGATAGTATATTCAAAGTTAGTGGTATAGAAGGAGATAGCTGGATTCTCTCAGTCGCGTTAGATAAGGGTGAATTATCTAGTGCCGCAAGATCGTATCTCTATGCATTTCGGTACAGGAGTTCAATTAAACTTTGTTTTTAGTACGTTATAATTTTTTTTAAATACTCAGGAATCACAAACTAATTTAAGTAATAAGAAAACATAAATGTTGCTGAATAATAGACATTCCATCTAGCCTTTAGATATCTAATAAGATAATAATGATGATGGTCCTCTAATTTGGTCCCAACATATTTATAGGTCTTGGGAGATTTGGTATGATACCACGCTTACCAGGCGGGTTGGTAATCTCAGTAAGTGGATACAGTTCAGAGAACGACAATGCATTCTGTCCTATGGTAATAAATCCGTAATAAATCTTATAATAAATCCCTAACTCAAATACGAGAACACAGGGAAATACATTTAAAAAAATCGAAAAACCTTTTTCCCGCATCATGAATTACTGTGAAGATCTAATTGATTCTCAAATAGTGCTCAAATTTCAAACGGGCAGTTTGATCAGATCCTTGATAACTCGATATCGTAGACCTATTTCCCAGTAATTATCCTTACTCAACCTCAAACGATCACTTTGATGTTGGAAAGTAATCTTTATTGTCATAGTAACAGCGTCCATTTTGATATTTAGGTTAACGTGTAAAATTGATTATTCAGTGAAATTGATACTTTGATGGGAAGGAAAAATGGAATAATCCAATAAATGTATTTTATCGATAAAGAAAATTGGGAGGTGTCAACTGACTGGTTTACACTCATTTGATACGTTATTTCATCCAATTCATTTTTGGAGAAAGCTGATAGTCTTCAGATTCACCAATACCAGATCTGTATAAAAATATCTTATAACCAAAATCATGGTCCTATCAGTTTTGTTTAAATATTATTTTTTTACTCTTTGTTTAATTTTTGTTTCGTTATTTATGTTCCTGCTGCTGGGAGACAGGGACTTCTCTCTTGACGAAAAATATAAGGCCTTTAACCACTACGCTGGCCAAGTGCAGGTTGATAAATGCCACATGTCTTTCAACTGTTGCCTGTAGGTATCATCAGGTTAATGACCTTTATTAATGTGTTGTTACAGGTAGTGAAAGTGCGTGTGTACGGGATGTGTTAGTGTGTGCGATGGCGGCGTGGGCCCTGCTGGCCCTCGCGCTGGGCCCGCTGGCCTGGGGGGCCTACACGGACACCGAGGAGTTCCTCAGCGACCTCGACAAACCAGGTGAGCCAATCGTCATCATCATGACAACTTCTTCTAAGTCAGTTTAAAAGCAATAATATTTGGTACAAGGAAATTATGCTCACTACATCTCAATCTTGGGAGAAACAGGATAATCTCGTACTTCAACCTGTACCTACTGTAACTAATCTCATAAAAAATAAAGGTATAAATTGAATTTTATCTCGTATAATTAACCGCCGGTAGATCAAATTCATATTCCCAGCTTAATACGAACTATAATAACAAAGTGCCTTTATTTTATGACTCTGATTAATATTCATAGAATCGAAAAATGCATTCTGTTTTGTTGAAAATTTTAATTACTCTTCTAACAAAGAGAATATTAAAATCCTTCATAATCGAATGGTTCATAAAATTCAAATAACACGGCTCAAAATTTTAACAAAATATTTAACCACCCCGTTTAAATTACTTCCAATTTATATAACAATTTGAATAAATTCCAATTTCAAAAAAAGGCGTAGAGTTACAACGATATAGAAATGGCATTAAATCAAACGGACTAACAAAACACGCGCGCAGACAGAACCATAATGTCTGAGTTATAATAGACAAAAGAGTTATAAAAAACATGGCGACCCAGAGCGTTAGTTATTGACCATAGATAGTAACACGGGTTCTTTCATTAATATATATTTATAGTGTTGATAATTTGAATGATATTCGTGTAGTAATCGTTATGGTTCCGGTTTGGGTGGTTATTTTTGGAAGTAGGTTATTGATGCGAGTTTTATTTTGTTTCTAATTACAGATAAAAGTTTGGGCCTTCTTTGATAGTATTTGTTTTAAGACAAGAAATTATTTTTAAGGTTTATATTTCGAGACTCGTCCCTAATAAGTGAAACGTAGTATATTATGAGTTATTGCAATGGGCAATACCTTAGATTGAGGCATTTTAAAACAAGATGATTATTTGAGAAATACTTTAGATTTATTCAAGTAAAAATAATAATTTGTATTATGGCACATACATCTGTAAATTGAACATAGTCGGGGCAAGTTCGGTTAATACATTCGGCTGTCACTGCGGTTATGTGAACTGGTCACGCTGTGTCGAAGATGGTAAGGATTCTATTGTTCAATATGGTTCTGTACGTTTAGTTTAAGAATTCTGCTAAAGAATTATCCTTCACGTAGGTGTAGGTACCTATAACGCGAGTCGGATTTATAGAAATATCCACCTAAACCTCTTTATTATGCAACTTTTTAAATATTTTAATATGTTAATACCTAACAGTAACTTTTTAAATATTTATTTTTAATACATTCAAGAACCTTATAAAATTCCTATAATAATAATCGTATTCCAACAATATCAGTTTCACTATAGTTTTAACCCACATACTGGCACACGGTACCCTAAAACCCATAGAGGTTTATTTTATACAGCAGATAATAATACGTCAGTGGTTTAACGTATGGCCCGCTTGATAATACATACTTTGGGAGATTACCCCAGTAATGTACTGAACTCAGCCTTTATTTGTAATAAACATGATATTCTCGGTTTCTGTGGATTTAATATAAAGTCTTTGTTAATGCTTTTAGGGTACAGTATTATAGCAAACAAAGTTTGATCAATATTACTCTTTATATTATTTATAATTATATCGAAATATATACAAATATTTTTATACAGATTTATAAATACTTTATCATTTTACTCATCCAGGAACGATAGCACATTTTTTAAATCTTAATGTGAAGAATCTGTAGAAATATGTATTAATTAATAAATACCTACTGCACAGTTTTCTTAAAATCTGTTCAGTATTTTTTTTTGGTAATCCCTGCTCACAAACAAGTTTAAATTATTAATGTTTTATGGATTAAAATGTGCCATAAAATAACCAGTTTTAGAATTCAATTATTTTAAATTGCACTCTTAGATGGTTTTTATTAATCTCGGAACCCTATTATAAAATATTTATTCAACCTTAACCTCTTTGATGAACCTTATGTTGGTTTTGTAAATTGATTTCTTGGATCAAGGATCATTATAGATTATCTGCTGGAACGAAATATATAAAAGGATTTTAGTTTTCTTATTTGTCAATACGTCGATATAAAGTTTATTTAGTTTCGTCATACCGTTCAGTATTTTTTTTTTACTGAGGTCGACAATAATTCAAGAAGAAAATACTCTTTTATAATTAAAACAAGATCTTGAGCAAATATTAGTTTGGAAGCCTGGAACTAATTACCGGAAAGACCTTAGGCTTAGCGAAAGGCAACTCAGTGGCGTGTCAAGTTGTGCACCGCTTGGAGGGTGACCATGCTTGGTTTTTACTATAAAAAATCAACGTAAAGGGTTCATGGATTATCTCAATATGAATTAACGTTGATATTTTGTTCAACAAAAAAATATATATCACTAGCTATGTGCTGTGATTCCTTATTTTCGTTTTAAGGCGTAAATACTACCATAATTTTACATTTACAGCAGATATTCAATACCTTCATTATAAAAGTCACGCGCACGGCGCATTTTTAACATTACAATAAAACTTTATATGTTATACTTAAATAAATGGACATGGAAAGATATAACAAACATAATCGTATTAACTTACGTAAGTAAGGTAGTATTATGTCTGTTCTACATTCAACAAATAGCCGTATTCAGTAAAAAGTACAACGGATACAGGCTTTTGTATATTATTAAATACTGAAACATTTTATGAACCATATTTCCATTTAGGCTATATTTCAATTAAATACGAACATTGTGTGATAAAGCGGCAAATCCAATAGACTAAGCTTTGCGAGACATACAGACGTTTAATAATCTAATATGAACCAGAAAAGTTGTACGATAAATCCAGAACAATGCTTCTTTCACAGGCAGTCTTTTGTTTAAATTCGTATATTGTGGAATATTCTCGAATGTTTTGTTTTAGTCGAAATAAGAATGGGATTTGAGATTCATTCATATTCTTGGTAAGATAACATTATCATCATTATCGTTGCCACTTACTGCTGAGTTGAGAAAGCAGTGAAGATAAACTTGAAGTGAAGGATTTGACGTAACAATTACCAGCTCGCTCTTGGCCAACAACTGCTTATGCAATGTGAGCCTGAAAATATCCTATAACAGTAATTAGTTACAGTAAAATTGAAGAACGTTTTCTCTGGATTCAAACGCATGGTCACAGTAAGTTATGACGCAGTGCGGGTAGTACGGAGTTTGTTTAGCCTTTTAACCGACTTCAGCGGAAGTGTAGTAACACTGAAGAAATGTTAAACATAAATATTGACTACTGCCTATACATCTACAAGTATGTTATGTGATTTACTAACCCACATTTGGTGTGAATTAAGACACCACTCCCGTCAAAAGAGAAGTCCCAGCCTCGGGAACGTAAAATACATAAGTACGACACAGTAACTATTCTCTTTCCCACAGTTAAGTAACAGTATTACAACCATTTAAAGAATAAAAGAGGTATTATCATCCTTACGGCCGTTTTTGTGTTTGTTTAGGTTGAATAGGCTTTGTGCCAACGTATTATCGGATTAACTTACAAGCTTTGAAGGCGCTGTAATTGATGTTCTGCTTACTTCTTATAAATATATTATAGGTACATTAATATAAACGCATAAACAATAATATTTTACATTAATAAAAGTATAAATTCTAACGTATTCAAACTTGATGTCCGGTGATTTTTACTGATTTTGAGTTAAATGAGTTTAAGTATTAAAACCTTTTTTAAAACAATTGAATTGGATGTAACGGATTTTAATTGATATTACCATCTATAAATTTTAAACATCCGTATTAAAATATCAGCAAGGATATTGTCCAATAGTAATAGTTTGCTATAGTTTTATTGTAAAATGTGTTTATTTTCTCAAATATATTTAAAATATTCCAGAATGTTTCGAAATCAAATAACCTCCTAAATTAAATTTGGAACTACCTCAAAACGTCAATAAGATATAAAATATAGCTTCTGGGACATATCTGTCCAATAAAGATGCCTATCTCGCCTTATCGCCTTTTATCTGATTAGCGGTACTGTTTTATGCTCTGTGGTTTAAATAAGGGTTCTCTCTACGAAATGATATCGCTAATAATATATTTCTTTAGTCAGTAGAAGATATTTTTAATGAGCTGTGGTAACTAAGTGAAAAGGACGATTGCTTTTTATTCTGAGGATAGTAGGTTTTGATCCCGACTCGGACCTCTCTAACCGAAACACGGTAGTGATACTAAAAAGATTTCGTATATTTTTTTAATATCTGTCAAATTGACGGATGAGTCATACCGACAAAATGTCTTTCAAAACCTTAAGATATCTGTCCTAACGATTTCTTATTATTATTTGTAAAAAGCCTGAAAATATTCCAGTTCTTGCAATGACCTTTATTAAATGTCAAAAACCATATTTTAAACCCTCATAACAAAAGAAAATGTTAATTGCGTATATAAATCGCGGTATTGTAAATGTTTCACCGTTTCTGCCCTGTTCAGAACTTTTAAAATATTTAAACAAAAAGAAGAGATAAAAGTAAACTTCAAATACTTGACGAAAAGATTTTTCTTCGCAAAGAATAATATTTTGCTGGTTATTTCGTGTTGTGCATTGAAAATGCTGACTTTTAATATCATGCTATAGGAATTTCAGTTTCAGTTCATTTTATAGTTTAAAATTTCAAAATGTAATATAGAATATTTTCCCATTGTATTTGATTGCATATTTTGTATGTCTTTATAACGATCCGCCATAGAAAATCAACATCATTTTGATGTCATTAATCTGTTTTTCTGCCTTCCTCGTTTTAGTTTGACTCATGGTATCCAATCAATAACTATTTTTTTTAATATATGTTTGTGTTTTCTCTGATCATAGTTTCAAATTGCATCAGAAAGAAACCATTTGGAAATGCTGGAAAAGGCCCAGTGTCGTGAAGACACGATAATATATAACCTAGAAACCTATAAAAACTTCATCATATAAATTGCAATTATTGGCAATTAAGATTTGATATTAAAAACAGTTTCGAAATGTATAGCCAAGTATATCTAGCTTCAAAACTAGTAACGCTTACACTGCAATTCAAGCCTAACCACGTCGTGTGTGATCCCTTATCAGTACATTAGTTTCTATTGTGCGCGTGCCTTTAGCGATAAGATACATACCATGTGCCTTCTTGTTAAGATAGTGGATTGTTGCCTTTACGTGGGTGTGGTGAAACGGTAGCTTTATGAAAGTTTTTCTTTTTATATTTGAAACAATGGGACATCTATATTATGCTGTATGTGATAATTTATTTATTTTGATATTTATTAATCGATTTCACGTAACTCAGAAGGGATGGGTTGATACATTTTTTTAGGGAAATGATATTTGCACAGATAATAAACATTTAACGCGTATACATTTTGTGGCGGTGTACCTACTTCTTTACTAACATTATTACTGAATGACTTCAATGCGAACTTTACAATAATATTTCTAATAATATACCTAGCATATTAACACATTAACCTCTTTTTACTGCGGGAAAATATATCACAACGGGAAAAGCCGCCGAAAAGTCTGAAATATAAACCTCATTTGAAGCGATCAATGCTCATAAATTAAGCATTGCTCTAACCTAAGCCACATACTACACGCATTTGCAATCTAAATAGTCATTATACTATCACAGATCTCCATACATTCGAGTATGTTCCAGAATATTCGAGAACATTCCACGGTAAGTAATACATTACATTCGAGCTTGTTCATAAATATTCAAAGATTCCATAATAATATATTAAATTCTGCCTGAAATACAGTCACTCTGAGTCGGTATGTGCACAGGGTAAGTGCGTGACAGCTTGGTTATTTCATATTTTAATCATTAACGCGTTATACGTTAGTTATGTCTTTTTTAAATAGATTTAATTAAATACAATAACATGGACAAACAGTGATTAAAAAACTAACTAGAATAAATATTGTAAAATACAGTAAATACTAATTTAATTATCAAAAATAATTAAATAAGATTTTCATTTTGTTCTCTAATCTAAGCTTATTAAAGCAATTAAATTATTATTAGCAGCAATTAAAGATTGCAATGTTTGAACCGGCATTGAATATTTTTTTGTTAACAAATAGTTTAAAATCAACTATTATAAAAAATATATCAGTTTTTTGTCATCATTTCCGATATTAAAAATTTAAATTATAAATAGCTTGATGTATCTTACCTGCTTTTCTATAATTTTATAAATAGAAAATCTAATAAAAAATCCAATTAACATTTTGACTAATTTTTTTTGTTTAATTACATACAAGCTGAATATAAATAAGCTGTGGCAAGTTCATACGCATTGCAAATTCAGTTGAACGGATTCATAAAACGCTGTGATAAATCATTGTTGAAAAATTATAGGGTTAGTGTTTTTGAGTGTTCTTATATATCGCTATTTTTAGGATGTCTTTTATTGATTTATAGCTTCTGAAAACCTTTGTCAGCTATGCATGGGAAAATAATAGGTATGCCAAGTATACAATATAACATTGTTTTTACCACTTATCACTTTACTAAGTCACTAATGTAGGTATAATTAGGTCCTACTAACCCTAAAAATCGAAAAATCACTTCCTGCGAAATAATCCAATGTACCATGTGGTGCCCTTCTTAGAATGTTGAAAACGAATGAAAACCAACTCAGATAATTATATCCCAGAAGCCGACAAAAGCATAGTTTGCTAATTATACCAAATCTCCTAAGACCGAGAGTTGGTTCAAGGATTTTAAACATATTTTTATGTCAACATTGTTTCCATTGTAAATTTTTATTACGATTTCTTATTATTATTTGTAAAAAGCCTGAAAATATTCCAGTTCTTGCAATGACCTTTATTAAATGTCAAAAACCATATTTTAAACCCTCATAACAAAAGAAAATGTTAATTGCGTATATAAATCGCGGTATTGTAAATGTTTCACCGTTTCTGCCCTGTTCAGAACTTTTAAAATATTTAAACAAAAAGAAGAGATAAAAGTAAACTTCAAATACTTGACGAAAAGATTTTTCTTCGCAAAGAATAATATTTTGCTGGTTATTTCGTGTTGTGCATTGAAAATGCTGACTTTTAATATCATGCTATAGGAATTTCAGTTTCAGTTCATTTTATAGTTTAAAATTTCAAAATGTAATATAGAATATTTTCCCATTGTATTTGATTGCATATTTTGTATGTCTTTATAACGATCCGCCATAGAAAATCAACATCATTTTGATGTCATTAATCTGTTTTTCTGCCTTCCTCGTTTTAGTTTGACTCATGGTATCCAATCAATAACTATTTTTTTTAATATATGTTTGTGTTTTCTCTGATCATAGTTTCAAATTGCATCAGAAAGAAACCATTTGGAAATGCTGGAAAAGGCCCAGTGTCGTGAAGACACGATAATATATAACCTAGAAACCTATAAAAACTTCATCATATAAATTGCAATTATTGGCAATTAAGATTTGATATTAAAAACAGTTTCGAAATGTATAGCCAAGTATATCTAGCTTCAAAACTAGTAACGCTTACACTGCAATTCAAGCCTAACCACGTCGTGTGTGATCCCTTATCAGTACATTAGTTTCTATTGTGCGCGTGCCTTTAGCGATAAGATACATACCATGTGCCTTCTTGTTAAGATAGTGGATTGTTGCCTTTACGTGGGTGTGGTGAAACGGTAGCTTTATGAAAGTTTTTCTTTTTATATTTGAAACAATGGGACATCTATATTATGCTGTATGTGATAATTTATTTATTTTGATATTTATTAATCGATTTCACGTAACTCAGAAGGGATGGGTTGATACATTTTTTTAGGGAAATGATATTTGCACAGATAATAAACATTTAACGCGTATACATTTTGTGGCGGTGTATCTACTTCTTTACTAACATTATTACTGAATGACTTCAATGCGAACTTTACAATAATATTTCTAATAATATACCTAGCATATTAACACATTAACCTCTTTTTACTGCGGGAAAATATATCACAACGGGAAAAGCCGCCGAAAAGTCTGAAATATAAACCTCATTTGAAGCGATCAATGCTCATAAATTAAGCATTGCTCTAACCTAAGCCACATACTACACGCATTTGCAATCTAAATAGTCATTATACTATCACAGATCTCCATACATTCGAGTATGTTCCAGAATATTCGAGAACATTCCACGGTAAGTAATACATTACATTCGAGCTTGTTCATAAATATTCAAAGATTCCATAATAATATATTAAATTCTGCCTGAAATACAGTCACTCTGAGTCGGTATGTGCACAGGGTAAGTGCGTGACAGCTTGGTTATTTCATATTTTAATCATTAACGCGTTATACGTTAGTTATGTCTTTTTTAAATAGATTTAATTAAATACAATAACATGGACAAACAGTGATTAAAAAACTAACTAGAATAAATATTGTAAAATACAGTAAATACTAATTTAATTATCAAAAATAATTAAATAAGATTTTCATTTTGTTCTCTAATCTAAGCTTATTAAAGCAATTAAATTATTATTAGCAGCAATTAAAGATTGCAATGTTTGAACCGGCATTGAATATTTTTTTGTTAACAAATAGTTTAAAATCAACTATTATAAAAAATATATCAGTTTTTTGTCATCATTTCCGATATTAAAAATTTAAATTATAAATAGCTTGATGTATCTTACCTGCTTTTCTATAATTTTATAAATAGAAAATCTAATAAAAAATCCAATTAACATTTTGACTAATTTTTTTTGTTTAATTACATACAAGCTGAATATAAATAAGCTGTGGCAAGTTCATACGCATTGCAAATTCAGTTGAACGGATTCATAAAACGCTGTGATAAATCATTGTTGAAAAATTATAGGGTTAGTGTTTTTGAGTGTTCTTATATATCGCTATTTTTAGGATGTCTTTTATTGATTTATAGCTTCTGAAAACCTTTGTCAGCTATGCATGGGAAAATAATAGGTATGCCAAGTATACAATATAACATTGTTTTTACCACTTATCACTTTACTAAGTCACTAATGTAGGTATAATTAGGTCCTACTAACCCTAAAAATCGAAAAATCACTTCCTGCGAAATAATCCAATGTACCATGTGGTGCCCTTCTTAGAATGTTGAAAACGAATGAAAACCAACTCAGATAATTATATCCCAGAAGCCGACAAAAGCATAGTTTGCTAATTATACCAAATCTCCTAAGACCGAGAGTTGGTTCAAGGATTTTAAACATATTTTTATGTCAACATTGTTTCCATTGTAAATTTTTATTTAATGTTACTTACTTAATAATGTATTGTATTTATTGACTTGTCCAAGTGATATTTAGGATTTTATGGAAATAAATGACATAAATCTTTAAATCTTTGTTATTGAGTCAACCAAATCCAATAGTAGGACGTAATGTGAGTTGAAATGATAATGATGATGAAGCCGTGGTCCTTAAGATATTTTCTATTACTTTAAGAAATTGCAAATCAAACAAACTGAGAATAGAACTAACTCAGATAAATCAACAACAGTTGCAGAATGTTTCTACTTTACTGTAGGTTCATAAAAACTCTATTAAATGTGGCTTCAAAGCCTTGAAGCAGCTATTTCATATTCCACAGGTTTGCTTAGGATAGCTTGATCACTACGTCTGATAAACTAAACCAAAAACTACTCTCATCTTTCTATCATAATTAATAATTCAGCATTATTAATTATGACTGAAGCTAAGCCGATCGTGTGCTCTGTGTATCAAATAATAAAGTAATATAATAACATCAATAATACAAACTAACCAATACTTATTATTTACCTAACTAAGATAACATTCAGCTATGACTCGATTAAATAACATCTTCATCGAGTTTGCGTGATTTCATAACGAAACCAATTTGAGTGCACCTTTTTTGCGGTCGGGTAATTAAGCTCCATGACAGCTTTATAGAAAGCAAATAGTTAATGGGCTTATTATTCTGTTCATGTTTTTAGGATGGAATATTAATTTTATCATGGATGCCAATTAGACACGAAATTCTAGCTTTTTGTATAACAAACTATCTAATCCTTATATAATATATATGCTATGGTAACTTTGTCTATCTGTCTGTCAAGCTTTCTATCATTCAAGTGCAAGGAAGGCCAGAACCACAAGGTACAAACAATAAATTTGTTACATCTTTTAACTAACAGCAATCAAAGTTATTCTTATAAATAAAGTTTACTTCGATTTATTCATTTCAATAAAAAGAAGATTATGAAGCGAACATTATCATCAATCTACCTATTATTTAAAAATCAATGCCACTTAACGGTAGTAGAAGGGCAAGACCGATTTAGGTGCTTTTGTTTTTAAAATAGTCCTAGTAGCCCAGGTATCAAAAGATCATAAAATATGGGAATAAAACGGGCTAAGTCGCGGGGGGATCAGCTATTTCTACATAACAAAGATTGAGCAATACTTCAAAATCTTAACCCTAAACTCCGTGCGACATTGCTGCGGTTTAAAATCTTCTTGGAATTTGCCGAAAATTCCGTTAAAAACACGTGCAGCAGATAACATCGGAATTGTGAAGCGAACATAAATGATTTAAGAGCAATTTCATACTTTGCCCGGAATCTCGTAGCACGCGAGAATTCGCTCCATTACTGCGCAGCCATACAGCGTGCGTTTTGCTGACATGAAAGTATTTCGTAAAACATAATGAAACACCGAGTTTTGTGTCACGAGCCTAAACTAACCGGACAATGTAATAAACTACTAGAACTGTGGTGTAATGGGTATGTGTTAGTAATATAGGGATCTGTTGTATGCACAAAATGAAATGATTTTCCGTAAATTCGATGCCATTATGTTACTTCATGTCTGACGGGCTTACTTACTTTATAAAAGATTATATTCAGACATTATCTAAAAATGTAAAATACGATTTCTTAAAATACTTACTAGACACGGTACTAATTTAATAAAAGGAAGCCCACTCTTTTTCCACGTAAAAGAATTTTGATCGTGAATAACAGTCTAGAGATATTTTTGTTACTTTTTTCCATTATCTAAGTAAAACTGTAAAAACATTACCTTCTGTACCTCACCTTTCTAAAACATTGTCTAAGCGCAGAGTGGGACTGGTAATTAAGCGTCGGAATTTGGCCGAAAATCGCCGTGAGATTAAAATTGCGCTGGTGCTGTTTGAAATTCGGACAAGTTAGACTTTGGTTTCGGTTGCAAGGGTTAAATTCGGAAACATTTTACTAGAAGTGATTGTTTTCAAATTAAATTTCAATGATAAGTTGCATAATTGAAGTAATAAAGATTCTATAAAATTTGATATTTGCCAGTTTACAAATAATATTTTCTACGGTTCTGTCTTAATATTACAGATCCAAAATTTTTAAGTATTATTGTTGCTATTTTAAGCAAAAACTACGAATTTTACAATAATTAGCTTACATGTAAGATCAATACAAAGGCTACTTTTTTTAAATAAAATCGGTAAAATCCGTTATGTCCATTTAAACCCGGCCAAAGCTGCGAATGGTCTTTTATTAATGTACTTTTGCAACATTTAATTCTATTAATGGAGGCTTGTGTAGATGTTAAAGAAATAAACATTATGTAAACATCAAGAAATGGGACGTAATTTCAATATACTCAAGCATTCTCGGAGCTAATTTTAAAGGCTTCGTTCCATTTCCCAGCGGCAACAATGAGTCCTTACGAGATCAATACGAGAAACTGTACTTGACACAACGATAAAATTGAATTTGTATTGGAAACGTAGCACCAGGCTGTAGACGAATTTGTATCAACTTAGAATTTTTGACGAAACGTTTGAAATTATCATTTTCATACCACCTTCCACCTCCGCGGCATTTCCTTCGTTTTAATGGTTTTTCCCGCGTTATTTTAAATTATTCTGCGATAAAAAGTATCTTATGTGCTATTTTGCTAAGTAAGCTTTACTATTATGAAGTTTCATTAAAATCCGTTTACTTAGTAGCTTTATTAGCGTCAAATTGCAACAAACATCGTCTTATGTAGATAATATCGGCGTAATTATTATTATCATTATTATTGAATAGTAGGATTATTTATAGCCTTTTCATAGGCCAGAAAGCCATTTAATCTGAGAAAACAAATAATCAAAATAGCTCAATAAAATGGAAATTATTAAGTAAAGTGTAGTCTTTACGGTGTGTGTGATCTAAGCATTATTATCACTATCAAAAATGATGATGATTGTTTTATATGAACCTGAGTTAAACCTTAACGATTCTATGTACATTTGTAAGTTCACTTTACATTCGGCTGTTACAATTTTTACTCCGTCTCTTCAAGAACACGGGGTCACATATTCAATTAACCGAAGGTCAAAGGTTAAAGGTGATGTTTTTGATACACTTTCTGTCAAAATAAGAGGACTTGAATAAATTGAATTTAATGTCTGAAGTTATAAAGATAGTGTTCTCTGAGTTTATTTTAATAATATTTAATGCTTTCCAGAATTATACAATAAAAATTACGAAAATGTATTTTTTTTTGTGATTTGTGATATTAATAATGGATTGATAAAATGAGATATAAAAGAATTCTGAGAAAATTGCTTGATGTTTTTACAGACTATGTTTGTTTCACAGTACTTACCTGTCTATCAAACCTTCGCATTACTATTATAAATGCGAAAGTTTGTGTGTATGTATCGGTTATCTGTAGATGTTTGTTACTACTCTTTCACGCAAATACTACTGAATAGATTTTGATAAAACTTAAATGTATCTACGAGATATATCAGAATAATTCGAAGGCTTATTTTTACCACGGAAAAATCCAACATATAACGCGGGAAAGTTAATTAAATTGTGGAAAAGAAGTGTAAAAACGCATGTGAAAAACTATAGCATACCAACACATAGGCTACTTTTTGACAAGGGAAAATCTATTATAACACGGGCGATCCCGCGGGACTGAAAGTTACCGGCGGATTGTCAATCACACTACCTTGGAATATTAATAGTAAACATAAGTGATCATTGATTGGCATTACAACCGCGTGGTGAAAGCAAAGGTGCATAATAATATTTTTGCGAGGCTGTTCATGGTATTATATTATGCGGTTGACTGTACATAGAATGACGATAAATTTGCTCACTATCTGACAAATATTTATTTTGACGGTTTGGCAACAATGGGAGACAGGAAATAATTTATTAGAAGAAACTAACATTGAAAAACAATCAACCATAACCAAGAATTCCGTTACTCAATCTATAATCTATAGAGCTTTGTAAGTACTCTATAAATTCATCCGAAGATTTAATACAAAATAAGACATACATTTAAATCTGGGCTTATCTTTACGATAGTTCGGGCCTAAGCAATCAAAGCGACGGTGACCTAAGGCGTAATCAAAACATAAAACTTAACATGAATATTCATAAGAGGTCATATAAATACTCATTCTACTTAATTTCCAATTAAGTTGAAACTAGCGCTCGTCACGCAGTCTTGCCCGTCCTTTATAAAACTGCAGAAATTCTATTTTTGATTGGCAGAAGAATGAAAGAGAGCTCCTTCACAGTAGTGAAGGAGAAATAGAAAAATAGAATTTGTGAATATTTAACCCAACACGCAGTAGCGTGTTGGGTTAAATATTCACTATGTATACATATATTTTTGCTTAGTTGTGCAAAAATATACATTGAGCTGCTGTTATATTTTGTAAGTACATGTTTATTTAGTTTTTCACGTCTGATTCTATTTCATATTATTATTTTCCGAAAGTAACGTCCTAGATTTATATTATGTTGGGTACCCTACCCAGTGGTTACAAAGCTTGTTTTATAATCTACTAAATTCTTATGGTATTTTGCGTTTTAATAATTCTAAGAGAAACGTAACCATTTTGCTAGAATCATCTTAAGAAAAATCAGTTACATAAAATCTATGAACCTTATATTAATTTTAACTAAAAAAACAGGTTTAACCGACCTTAAAAGGCAAACAGGAAAATTACGTAAATTGATTTAACGGCCAAAGAAGATCTTGTTTTCATAATTAAATGGAATTGAATTAATTGACTACGATGTAAAAGGTCGCGGTTTATGAATGTCGTCTTATTTTTATTATCTTACTGTAGATTGTTATGTTTTTTGGAAAATTGTAATAAAATTGATATTAATTGCCGGCGTGACAATTTTATAACAATTATTATCTATCAACAAAAACATCACAATTTTCTACAGTTAGATAATTATATGAACATTATACGAGTATGATCTAAAACAAATTAGTCACTGACTTCACACTGATTTTCTTACGACATTTATAAAAGACAACATTAATACTTTAGAAAATAATACGAAAACATCTATAAGGTTTTCACATTAACGCTTTAGTGAGAACTGGCCCATTCAAAATGGGACCAAGCTGGAATTACCAGCTTTAAAATAAAAAATAAATAAAATCAACCATTTATTAGTTCTAAGGTAACAAAAATTAAGAAATACAGTATACTTATGAACCTCCTCCTTTCTTTGAAGTCGGTTTGAACTCAGATTTTCAACAAAATCAATGAAACAAAAAAACGTATTTTAACCCTTTCATCCTTATATCTGACTGTGTATTAGTAAAAAAAAATCTCTTTTAGAAAATTTAATTTTATTAAATCGTAGACAGTTAGCCGTGTAGACCGCGTTGTATTTTCCATTGTCTAAGTTTACAACAATTTTCTTTTCAAAACATCGTGAAGAAAATAGAAAAACTACAACATGCAATCAAGTTGCTAACCTTCAGAGAGCAATAGCCTGGTTAAAAACTAACTAATAAAATGAATATACATGTCTGTTGCTCAGGTAATAAGCTAACACAAGTTTTCAACGTTATAAAATAAATGTAAAGTTTTTTAATAACACAATACTTTAATCAAATAGTTTTATTCACAATTTTTTTTGAGTTTTTACATCCTTAAATTAAAAGTCAATGTCCAGAATTTTATGTTTATAGAAACAACGATTTAACATGGAAACGTCAGAACAAACAAACTAAATAACTCTGAAATATATCGTTACACATTTATAAACATTTTATCAATAATATTGATTATTTAATGTTTTAAGATAAGTATGTTATAAATATATATACTGGCCACATAACAACGACAGGAAAATAAATTTCCCTGAATAAATACTTTATTGTGGACAAAATAACCATATTACAGCAATGAGAGCATTTTATAATACCTTATTTTAAATCCTTTTTGAATATCTTTAAGCATATCCAAAAACAAAATGCAAAAACGAGCGTCTAATAGAAACAGTTATCGAAGATTACATCAAAACTCATAAATAAATTAATACCAGAAGCAATTCACGGGATTTGTGAGTTTATGGCTATAATGTCGTAATATTAGTGATTCTATGAGTATTTCTAATACCAGAGATCAAGAAAACCACTGTGGACAGACAGCGCGTTGAAAAGACGCCATCATTTCATCATAATAACCGAAATGTTTCCGTATAGATTAATTGCATCAGCACAGCCGCTGTGAAAAAAATCTGAGAATTAAAAAGAAATAATACTACGTTAAAAATATAAGTGGCTACTTAGACAATACATTACAATAAGTTTAATGATGATACATAATAATGTGTATGATTTACGTTTCGAGGTAAGCAAATCCGAACATCGAATTATGTTGGTTTAACAGAATAGCAGTATTTTAAGAAAACTGGTAAAAGGGTTCTGGTAAAGTAATCGAGTGTCATTACCCGACTATGAATAAATTACAGCGCTCGTTGGTTCTTGGATCAAGAGGAATATTCTAGAACTTTTAATGTACCTTTTGATACTTTTATTTATTTTAAACTTCAGAGGGTTTTTATTTCAGTGACAAAATACGTTAATTAACTTAAATCAAACAAACGAAAATAATGCTGACATCTAATAAAAGCGTGGTGTACCAGTCACTTACTACAACAATCACCAATATTTTATTTTATTATGAAATAAATATTGCTGGACCATTCACTCATAAATATACGGGTAAGCTCTAGGCTGATGGTGTTACGGGTGTTAGATTTCTGCCTCCTGTGCCAAAGAGGTCGCCCCGTTGTAAACATGGTGATTATACCATTCACCTAAGACCTATAATGGTAGCTAGTAGTACCTAATGAAGGTGTAATATAGGTTAGTTCGTGTTTCAACCCTCAGAGACTGGTAATGTATGTAAAACCAATGTAATGAATTTAAATTTCTCCCTTGGGATCTCACACTCTCGGGTCTTGTCTTAACAAATATCTCGGAGATCGTATCACTTAGATATTTATATGATCACTAAACACTTTTTACTTACAAAAACGGTTGACATACTAAATGTACTCGTAGGTACATATATCAATCACAAGCTGTGGAATCATTATGGTGTTTTTTTAAATAGGGGATTAATACTCGTAGGTATATCATGTGATCTTTGATTCTGTTTGGTCAATGTAATCAGCTTATAATTAATGCTTGTTGATGGTTTAATGATGGTGATGCTTAAAGTGGTCTAAGGGGATTACAGAGGAGTTGCACCACAAAAGCGTATTCGACGGTTCGTAATGATTATTTCAATAAGCCTAATGGGCCGTTAGCTTTGTTAGAACAGACAGTCAAACAACGTATTTTACTGTATTTAATTATCGCCTAGTGGTGTTGATTTTGTAATTCTGATGGTTATAGGTAGTGTTTAATATGGCCGCCGTAAGTCTTTATTAGACCAGCTTTCCGCCCCGTGACTTCACCCGCGTTATAATACATTTTCCAAAAAATATTTTCTCCCGAAATTCTCCCGCTTTTAAAAGTTTCTACGTCCTTATAATTCTAAGTCATTTTGCATAAACCTTACCAAGACGGTCCGCGTCGCCTCTTATAATCCAATAAAGCAAAAATTCTCAAGATTCTTCTGAAATGATGTTTATAGCATGCCTTATTAAAGCTAGCCAGCAATAAATATAAGAGGACCCTTTTCTCATTTACGCGAAACACTTTTTAAGCGCAAGCCTTTTAAGGTTAATGCTCCGTTTGCACTGGTTTAGTGATCACTGGAAAGCAGCTAATAAGGTGCGAATATGACTTAAAAAATCTTACCTTAAATTACCTGAAAAAAAAGGCAAGAAATATTTTAGTCGCAGTAAATCATTTGTTCTTGATCTAAGTGTTTTTCTTTGTTTTATCAAAATATTGATCACTATTTATATAAAAAATCAGAATCATAAGCTTCAAGTGTGGTTTCTCCAGCAATATTTTTATACCTATTGTCAATCGATTACAGGACCATTAATTTTTTATATAACAGAGTTAGTATTGTTTGTATAAATTAATTGGCTATGGTCAAGTAATTAATTTGATAATTAGTATTCAATAATGTCTATCTACTCGTAAGCCGATAGATAGCTATGGTTGTATACTAATAGCTACAACACACTGAATAGCTACAATATACAATATACTGAATTACGAAATGAAATAACTAAATTGCGTATTTGTAGTTTCGCATGTTTACTAAAATAAATAATCTAGTAGATGACGCGCCCGCGGTTTCACCCGCTTTCTATAATTGAAATATTTTTAGTAATCCTATCCAGGGAAGGACTACTAAAAATATTTCAAGACCAAAATCATTTAAATCGGCCCAGCCATTCTTGAATTTTACCAAGACTAAAAACAGCAATTCATTTAAATTTAGAAATATTCGACAAAAAATTCATTTCATTTCTTAAATACATTCCTAAGTCCGTTTAGAAACTTATGAATGAGATAAAGATATTGTATAAAAATATCTGCCAATACTGAACTATACTAGCCGTGTGTAAACTCACTCAAAGGATCTCGGATCTGAGTCTGAATTTATTATTCGTGCCCTATCTAAGGTTCGAAGAAAATTTATTTTTCACTATTTCGGAGAGAAATTTGTTCAAGATTAAATCGTGGAAAAGATTGGTAGCACAGCTTTTTAGATGGCGTTCTGGTTTATTAGAATGTGTAAAGTCATCTTCATTTTGGCCCAAAGAACAAACACTTATCAAAAAGGGATTGTGTAGCAACTCAAACTGCAACGCATTCAAATCAGAAATGCAACGTTAAGGATTTGTCTCAGGACAACCACAGAAACTGCGGTGCTTTATCAACTTGCAGTTCTGTTGAAGATCGTCGTATCAGTACTTAGTCACATTATAACCAAACTAACGTATATTTCATCCATCTTCGTATTGCGATTTCAACACAACATTTTGATTTACACTGATTTTGTATGACTTGTCATCTATTCGTAGTCGACTATTGGAGTAAATAATCTGTTTTGGTGACGTGCTAAGCTAACGCTGTTTTTCGACGGCGAAGCGAAAGAAAATACAGGGACAATACCCTTTCCGAGGTTATCTGGGTGCCATGAGCTTTATATACTGCGCCTGCGATGCAGAATGTTGGCGGTTTGATTACAAATACTAATTACAATACAATACAAATACGATTTGCAAATATTTTTTCAAGGGGGTTCTAAGTGTTTTTTTTTATTATAAGTGTGTTAATTATCTATAATTTTAACAATGTTTATTAATATATTAATACCAACTGCTTTTACTTCCATTTTGATGGTAGCCTGTTGTTCAGTTGTGGACATACCTCACCTAAAATGATGATGTTACTGATATTACTTCTATACTGCCAACAGAAGGTCTACAAAGCTGAAAATTTAACAAAAATATTATCCTCTTTCACCAGCAAACTTTGGTCCGTTCGTTATTATCTGAAACGCAAATAAACAAGGGTTTAATTTGAAACAGAACATTATTAGTTCCAGGTAATTTTAACAAACCGACAACAAAATAATCCTATAATCAGAAATGAGGAGCAATTTATATAATAATTTCGGTGTACAAATTTATTAGAGAAATTTCATGCAACAGTATTTATGAATTAAAATTAGGTAGTTACAATCACAAGGATATGACAATTTTATTTATTTATTATAAGTAGAAATTACAGACCAAGTAAAAAATACGAACATTATAATGTACGTGAAACTTAATTCAGGAAGTCGTCAAGTTTATAATAACTTTTTTCATTCAATAATTCCTGAAATTTATTTTTTAAATTGTAATTTGTTACATTTACATACCATGTACGAGTAGTATTTATAGATGGCGTTCATGTTACTCAGTTTAAGTATAATCCGAGTTTTTAAGTGTCGTGCTAGCTGTGTTGTGTATAATAGGCACTTATTTCATAGTATAAGTCCTCATTCATAAAACCATTGTATTTTTTGTTAAAATGTTCTGTTGGCTCTGCCTAAATAAATAAATAAAAACACTCTTTCGCTTTCATTTACAGCCAAAAGGATGTAGAACTAAAAAGTTATAATTACAAAATCTACTTTATTTATTAGAAAACTTCAGCGGTTTTTCTTCGACGCTCATAATAACCGCTAGGAGTTTGGATGGGGTTAAAAGGAATTTATTTTTAATGTTTTTCACTGAAAAGGGTTGTTGGGGAATTCAAGCGACTGTAGTGATAATAGCTTGTTTACGTCCGGTTTTTAAACAAATTACGAAAATGTTACGTTTTTAGATAGATAGATAGATAGATGATAGCTTTATTGCACACACTTAAATAACAAAACAATATACAGGATAAAAAACTTAACTTATTGCACAATTGGCGGCCTTATCGCTAAAAGCGATCTCTTCCAGGCAACCTTTGGATGGATAGGAATTATAGAATCATGGAGTGGCGTTTTTACTGTCCTTAATATAAGACGCAAGCAATATAAGCAAGAAATTTACTGTTTTTGATATCCTCACTAATATTATTGTTTGTAAACATGGATGGCTAGATGTAAATATTTGCGCAAAATTACTTTACGAATTTTTTTATAAAACATACAAATATGTAAATAGATCATTAATAACTCTTCATGTAAATTACTCCTATACTAAATTAATTTATTGTAAATTTATTCGTTTTAATTTAAGCATAGAAATAATGTTGCCCTGACAGATCGCTTCGGTGTTCTCGTGCTGATGATGAGAAACGATTATAACAACATAGCTTGTCTGTAGATTTTACAATGATAATAAACAAATACTTTATACTTCAAGAGTTTGTCATGAAATCTTCAAATACTTTTTGAGTTTTAGTTGCCACAACAAATCTTAAGCATAATTCGAGCTCCAAAGGTTAAATTTCCTACGACACCCGAGCTCAAAGCTTAATGTCCCTTTACTTCCGCCCAACGTTTTATACATTTATAACAATATTGTGTTCTTTAAGGTAACCCAAGGAAGGCTTGAGGAAATTACCTTGGCCCTCTGAATACTAAAATTGTAACTTAATGTGATGATGGCGTCTTTTTGCAGGTTTTAAGTTGTTTTTAGTGACGGATTTCCATATTTCTGTCATATAATAATAGTTCAATGTGTAATGTAATTTTATATCTTTCTGTGCCCATGAATAACAAGTGTCATTTTAATTTACGTGTAATTGTATTGGTGTACAAAAAATACCTACTTCACATTTATTTTTAATGTTTGTCATTTATTTCAATTTCCTAAAGAATTTTCAAAGTATTAACCTCCGAGTTTCAGAGGGTTGTGTAAAGGGATCATTGTAGATAGCTTAGTATGACTATAATTATGATGTCACTAAGCAGCTAATATTCTATGACCTCAGTCTTGCCTTTATTTGAAATTTTAACTTGACAGTATTTAGGGCTCTTACTTTAGGACTACCTCAAAAATATATAAAACCATCATACATTCAAATCTCGAACAGAATAAATAAACAAGCGATAGTTGACAACTACGTTTCACAAAAAGAAAAGTGACATTCAAATTCAAAACCTAAAATTCTAAACTTCCAAATTCATATGCGAGCGTTCACAAACACGTCCGAAGTTGTTTTTATTTTGTTTCTAGATAGTGTCAATCATATCTAGAATGTTCGAAAACTGCAAGGGATGAAGAGTAGAGATTATTTCGGGATATGGGTATAAACTATTTTTTATCCATACTGTTACCGAGTATCTGTTCCGAGTTTTATTCTATTTTTTATATGATAGTGAGTTTTTAAATGGCCGACGACGGGTGAAAAATAGATGGATATTACGTATAATAATATTGAATTTAAAATCTTTTATCTTATATTTTTAGGTATCCATAATAGTAAACAAGAATTTTTTTTTATTATGTTCTGTTTGTCTGTAGTTTAGCGGTGACTACATAATGTATAATGTAGCTATATATACATAAGTTCAATAATTGAAAACATCACGCTTACAAGGCAAGATTGTGATCAAAGTTAGTTGGCTCATCTTAGTTACGAGTAGTTTAATAACTACCTACACATAATCTACATACGTTGGTTTGATGATCCATTGGAAGAGATATTATTATTTATACAATTAAATCGGTCAGATCAGTATTATTAAAAGTAGGCCATCCTGCGAGTACCCTAAAGTAATACTCAACTGAAATAATGGAATCATGGCAGCGCGCGCAGAATAGGCAATTTCACGCACAGAATTCCACAAAACATATCTTTTCAATGGATTTTAATATCGCATTCAAAATGAGAATTGTATTCCCAAAAGTAGATTCTTTGAAATCGCGTACGCCCTGTACATTTTATTCAAGTTGGTAGCGTTGGCAAAAACTCAACTTTACAAGCGAGTACCGTGTTATGAATAAATTAGAAAAGTTTGCCTTCCTTGAGGCTATGAGTTTGGCGGGCAAATTGTGAATTTTATAGTCGAATCTCTGGAGTGCGTTTCATTTTATTGTTGAAGTTCACAATTTACATGGCACAGTTTGTGTTAGGTTTGCTAAGCTAGAGTTTTGACAGCACTGCGATCGGATTCTTAATATTAGTAGTCTATTTTCTTCCTTTTAAACCAAAAGTTCTACCTTATACTTATAGCTTCCTGTTTTGCACAAGACTAAGTTTTTAATTGTCCAGAAATATTTATTTATTAATTAATCATTTCATTTACATACTCATATTTGAATATTCTTTCGTTTCAGGTACGAATTTATACGAAGTTAATATTCCAGCCGGTAATTATAAAACACGTAAGTCTGATTATTTATGAAAATTATTTTGAAAAGAAAGCACAGTATTTAAAAATAATAAGAATGGATTTTAATTTATAAATGTACAAAAGCGCGTTTCTCATAGCCCCACGTAAATCCGCGAACGCTCTGAACGCCCTATCGTAATGGTTATATCGTCGCTGTGACTTTGTACGAACGTACATAAGGACAGCCATACACAGGCTTCTAATCAAGTAAATTCTACTTGAAGATAACTATTAATACAATAGTATTAAAAGTTTGTAGGGGTATTGTAAATTATTACAAAACAATTCCCTACAATAGATTTCTGTTCTCTTACATATTGCTTTGATAGTATTAGTAAGAATTTCATCATCATCATAGTCATTGCAGTCCGCAGACGTCCATTACTAGTTATAGGCCACCCTTAGTATATTTTTTGGTCGTAAGCACTATATCAAATCCATTTTTGACGCTGATAAAAATGTGACTTTTACTCTGTTTTACTCACTATCTGATATAATGATACCATACCGAGTATATTTATATTATACAAGGTTTTATTGCTATTGAAAAAACGCTGTTTGCGAGACGTAAATGTTATCGTGATATCTTCATGATGATAATTATTTAGTTATACATAAAGAAAATCGTGTATAGCAGGCCTTACTATGGTACTTTAAGACGTTCGTGCAAAATTGTAAACTTCAGACAATGGTGTTGTTCGAATCACTGAAGGAGTGCGGAGATTGTGAACTTCTTAATCCTAAGGATCTGCTTACTGACAGCTAAAAATGGAACTCAACGCAACCCGAGAAAGTTTATTGTTTTCTAACACATGGCTTTCACGTGAATTCCATGTTTATACACAATGAAGAGTTTATACACTGCTGGGACACAGGGAGAGATTAGGCCTTGATTCATCACGCTGGCAAAGTGCAGGTTTGTAAATGTCATGCAGGTTTGTCAATGGACATGTAATTTTAAACTTTTCAAAGTTATCAGAATATGCCGGTTTCCTCACGATGTTTGCCTTCACCGTTAGAGCACGTGTTTACAGAGCGTGATCAATTTCATATGTTCAGTTTTGATAGCCATTCATCATGATAGCTATAAAATCAAAACTAATTTGGGTATCTGGTAAAGGAAAAAAAATACTATGTGGAATCTGAGACATATCATCTCATTAAAATTAACAAGATTGTGTCAGCAATTCTATGAGGCCTTTATCTCAGATCAATTCACACGATCACAAACAATAGATAATGGAACTTATGAACATTCAAATCGATTATTTGTTGCGTCATCTTAGGCAATAGCAAAGAAGTGAATATATATATTATATCTATATTATTATGAATCCTACTAATCCGCAGAAGAGTGCTTACCCGTTCAACCCAAGATTTTTCTACCCAATATTATTTTTACCCGTTCAACCCAAAATATATGCCCCGTTCTACCCAAAGCAAAAATCAGAAGTTAGAATGATGTAGTATAGAACGGATGTTTGATGTTTACACGCAAAAACGATTTTGACAATAAGTTTATATAATTATCAGAATATTTCTTGCAATAAATGATTTATTATTTATGAATAATACATTGGCTACCCTTTGAACACCCAGAACAAATATTTGCAAATGGTTTCTTTTTTGTCCCGAGACGGAAATCGAACCTCATGCGTCGCAGTCGGACCTTTGTCCGCTGCGCTACAGAGGCCGTCTAATTATTTATTTAAATCATCTGCAATACGCTCGCTTGCGTTAGCCTATTTCATTTTCCATTGAAAACCGTTCCCAAACCGCTGAAAGACAATTTGCGTCATGTTTACCGCTACATTATAAAGTTTGAACAACTCGCAATCGATAAACCGCTGAACAGCAAACTTCGCAATTTTCAGAAGCAATTTACAAGAATGTCTTCGAACAAAGCCATCGAATCAAGATCAGTGTTCTCACAGCAACGCTCATCATAGTAGTAACCCATAAAACGTTTATACTGGTCTCCCTAGCTGAATCCATTGATAGCATAGGAAGCCATCAAGATTTTAAGCGACACAAATTTAATCAAAATTTAAAAAAATATATTTTTTATTGGGAACATAAAACAATGGTTAGAGTACATAATTTTGTAAGAAGACTCCGCAAAAGTTTAGAAAACTGAGTAGCGGAGTCAGCGCCCCCCTCCAAGTACAATTTATGAGGTTTGTTCCCTCTTACAAAATTGTGGTATATTATATTGAAACTAAATATAGAAGTAGTTAGCTAAATAAATTATAAATAAATTTATGATGTAACTAAAACAAGTGAAATACATAAATACCAATGAATTATAACGATTTAAAAAATCCAAGTTGTGAATTGAGAATCGCGAGGATAGTTTCTGTCTTTCTACTGCGTGAATCACTGTACTTATTTAAAAAAAAACTGCATTAAAACCTAGCGTAGTTTTAAGGATTGAAACATACACACAGGGATATCGACTTTGTTTTTAATATAAGCATTTAATGTATAACAATTACAAAGTGAAGCACTTAGTATAGCGCTCAAACTTTGTAAACGACGTTACAAACATTGTTAGTTCTTACAATGTAAGAGCATTTTGTTAAATGAATAAAATTGAGTTGTTGTTTTGTTTGTCAGAGCAATAATAGCTTTTGTTTTAATTTAATTACTTTTATTCGTAAAAAATATATTCAGGAACATAATTATGTAGCATGCGTATTAAGAACGTTGTTAATATGTCTGTCCTAAGCATTTTCTTATCTATGCCAATAAGATCTTTGCATGAGTTTGACATTCCAATATTGCATTGCATTGTCTATGGCAGAAGTCAGAGGTCAAATGATGAGATAAATGTTCGATCTCTGATCTCAGCTTCCTTTGAAGTGGGAATCTCCGACAGTCAGATGGTAATAGATTAACGTATTTGATAAACGATACCTATTAGCAAATTTTCTTGCAATACTACAATAATACATTATTTTATATTTTTTACAAAAACTCGCACGAAGTAATTTAGTTTTCAAACCCAGGAAGATGGCGTGTCGAGTGAAATTTCTGGAAAATCAGCAATTCGAAATACAACTGCGAAATTATGTGATCAAATGGCAATAGTTTTGGAACGGAATCGTTTTGATAAATTAGGAATGCCAGTTTGTTTTGAGATCTTTAGTACACGCATAGTAAATAAATATTAACTTTAAGTCCTACCTATCACAATTATTTATTTATATTCATTACGTTGACCCTTTAAACTCACCCTACATTATACCTCAAAATCCATTGATCAAGAAATCATGTGCCTAAAAAACAAAGACTAATTAAATCTTAATTATAATTCCGCCACTCCTCAGCGTAACACTGAATTTCAGAGAAATTAATTTAGCTGAGCGTCTCTGATACTGAAATCGCTGGAGCATTTGATTACTTCTAACAAACCCCTTAACTCGTATGAAATCATTTTGTAATGTAGGCATTTTGTATAATTAAATGTATTCTAAAATGAGCTTAAACATTACGTGTTTTTATACTGAAGAAAATAATGAATATTATAATATTCTTATAATAAACCTGTAAGGGTCGGTCATGGAGTAAGTTAGTTTGATCCAGAAATATTGTGTTTACAGGCTCAATATACCTATGATACTGAAACTACATTATTATATTGACGATTTCAATTAAGATATATATTTTTTGTATGTATGTAGTTTCACCATAACTTTAAAACCAATAATTATCCGATTTTGATGAAATTTGGTAGATAATTATGTTAAGTTTAAATTTATAAGACGTAGCCCCCATACAAACGCAGACGGGATTGCGGGCACCGTTAGTCTTATATACAGTACGTACGTATTATATATACGTATTGTGTGAGTATATCCCGTTGTTATAAAACGAATTGAGTCTTTTAGGTGTAAATTTTGAAAACCCAAGACCCAGTTTGACTGTCTTCGCTGAAACATTTAGCAGAAACATATTTAGTAAATTTCATTAGCCTGTCCGAACTATGCCGGCATTATTAGTCAATAGGCAATCACAGAACAATACAAGACATAAATCTAAGCCTTTGTAGTCCAGATTTACGAGCGCCCTTACAACTGTAAACAATTACCCTTTAAATTAATTGATTTTGTTAACGGGAAAGTTTAAAGGAGATTGTCTATTTATTTTTAAAATGATACCTATTTATCATTAAATAATTCATCATAATTTCAGTCATCGGACTGACGTGCGTGGCCACGTGCACGTGACGTGCACTGCTGGACGACTGGTAAAACCCATAAAAATGTTAAAATCCTAATAAGAAATAATAGCGATAAGGCCGCCCCTTGTACTTTTAGCTTAAATAGTATTAAGTTTTGTAATTTTAAAGTACAATAAAGTGTTAATTCATTCATTTATTCATTTTAATATATCTTCCGCTATAAGGCGCAGGTCTTCCTAGTAGAACCCATTATATTTACCGATCACTAGAAAATCACCATGCTACCGGTTTGGTTCTCGCAGTATATTGGTACAGTGCACAGAACAACTGCTGCCAGTATTCAGCTTTATAAATTCCTTAGTCAGTTTAACGGGTAATAGATTGTACTATTCGTAGGCCGTCACCACACTGTATTATAATAGCATAATAATACGTCTACATAAAATACTTAAAAGTTACAGGTTCAATTTTTAAAGTAGAAAATATCTAAACATAAGGTACCGGGAGCTCAATACCCAAACATTTACCTTTAATTCCAACATCCGAGCCAATTTCATCAATACCTAAAAAGCTTTACAGCTATTTTTAGATTAAAATCTGTATTTTATGCATAGGGTTGCCAGGTTTTAGCTGAAATAATGAATCGATGGAATCGAGCGTTCTAATAAAACAGAGAGTTTGTACATAAATTAATTAAGTTGTGTATATGCATTTGGTTTGAATGTGTTGTATAAATGTAAAGACTCCCAAATAAAAAAGGTGGGTGTATGGTAGTGATGACGTGTCTGATTAAATCTTTCGACAAAATCTGAATTTACATATATATTTTCTCCCACAGCTAGGCACAAGTTTCTACTCGTATATGTAGATCGGGGTAGATGTTGCTTTGTAAATTGTCCAGCAATATTTATATTTATTTATAGTCAAATAATAGATGGTATCATCTACAAATATTGTAAAACTCAAATCCGTACAATTACTATACTGCAAAAAAACTCTTATCAACCTTCTACCTCACTCCTAGCTGTAAGTAATCTACGCGAGCTATGATCGATGGCCCGCTACGTCACTGCTCCACGTAGTTCCGTAGCTACGTAATATGTAGCAACGGACTACGTGACGTGAATCTGCGACGGAAGGTCGCGGCGGAATGCGAGGCAATAAGCTTATTAAGTGGGTTTTCAACCGACTGAAGATGTAAGGATGTTGCCAGTATACTTTTTTAGATTACGTCGACTTTTTTCTGTAATTATACTTTTCTATAAATGGTTGTGTTGTGTCTTATTTTTTTATTTTCAAAAAAAATATTTTGCCTCTACGTTACTGTGAAATTGCTAAGGTAGAACAACAATCTCCAATTCATGTATTAAGAGGTTTTCGAACTAAAGCCTCTCTTTAGATACCATACAAATTGACGTATACTTACGATCGAGTTTTTACAAAACTGACACTTGAAACACAGAAAGCAATAGTACGTACCTAAATCAATATTTTTATTTAATTTTGTACCATAAAATTAAGTTTAATCATAAACTTCGTTTTCGTGTAGCTTAAGCCATACATAAAAAGCTTAACACGCAACGCTTACAACAAAAATGTCATGTAGAATATTGAATTTGAAGTGATACCATCAAAATGTGTCGTACATTTTTCATTGAAACCAATCCACCTGTGAACTTTCTGAACAGTTTAACCATTTATCAGGAAAATTATGAAATATTATGAATATTTTTGTGGAGTGTAGGCTTGGGTAATAATATGTAATTATTGTTTGTTTAATATGTTTTGTTAATAATACGGTTGTATTTTTTTCGTGCATACCTTTAAATATTTGATTAAATGATATTAGTTACGCTCTCTGGGTTATAATTAAATATTTAACATACCTAATAATATAGAATGTTTTTTTATGATCTTTTTTCATATTTCTTTATACAGTTTAAGTATCTAATATGGAATATGGAATTGGCATCTTAAGGATTTCATGGTCCAGGAAAATTAAAAACGGTCGCTATTCCGAAAAACTTGCAAGTAATGCTTCCACCGTATTAAACAAGCTTTTAGTAATAGTCTATTGATTTATCTAGCGATTAGATTATTAGAGATGCGCAAATAAATAGAATTGTAGTACATACATTATATTTATAAAAATCTTAACATTATAATCAGTCACCTGAGCTAAATACCCTCAGAATGCTCTGTGCAATCATGTTAATTGAAAAGAGGGTAAGGGGAATAATCGCAATGTATAGTGAATTGAAAGTAAAATTTCCCTTGACACTAGGTACTAGTAGTGCCAAGCAGTAGTGCCAAAGGAAATAAACGGAATTATGCTACCTTTTAAAAATTATATCATCTACTGCGCTTTTCGATGCTTCGAGTATCCGATTTATGTAACCCAATAACTAAACCTATTATCAACTTTGTATAGCGTGATAAAACTTCCAAAAACAACCCTGCAAACTTAGTAAACATACTCTCCACAACGCTAGATAAATTAAAATAAAAAACTGGCCGAAAATTCGGAAGCGTTTTATACAGAACCCGTTTTTTTCACGACCTGGCTCGTAAATTACGGAACTCTGCTCAGTTTGGCCGCCATTTTTTGTTTATACGGCCTTTTTAGATAAGTTCGATTTTATGAAACGGATAGAGATAGGGTTATTGTGGTTCAGGGGGTTGTTAGAGAGGGATAGATGGTGCTTTGTTTGGTTTTATTTATTGAATCTGTTGGTTATTGTTATTAGGATTGTTGAGTATCTACTGGCGGCAATAGATTTGCTGAGGTGAAAAATATTTGACTTGACCACGTTGATGAGTTGGTAAAATTAGCTGGTTCACGGTGGATGCAAGTTGCATCCCACCGAAACAACTGGATATCATTAAGGGAGGCTTACAGTCTATCCAGCAGTGGACGTTCTACGGCTGACATGATGATGATCGCAGAGAGCGCACATAATTGGATAAAGACTTAATTAAAATTAATTAAAATTAAACAGAGATATCACCTTTTCACGCTTCACCACCATTTCGTCACTAAAGCAACTATTGATTTAATTCAGTTTCCGGAACTGGCACAACGGGCTATAAATAATGGAACAAAGCAAACATCCATTGAATTCCTCGGAACAGTTAATCGGACTAATTCGTCCTTCGCGTGATTCCGTACGCATAGGGGGGAGGGAGCGGGCCAGGCGATACACGGACATGTAGGTTATTTACACTGGACATGTAAGTAATTTACTCTGGACATGTGACTTCTTACCTAACTGTCAAGACCAAGGGTCACCACTGGGTTTCTGGTGTCCTCTATGTCCGGTATTCCTGTATTTAAAAAAAAACGATAAGCTGTCGGCTGATTGGCTAGTAAATAATAAAATCTTTGAAGTCAAGTCAGTCCAGTAAGTCAAAGACTAAATTGATAATTACGACAATAAAGTTTATCTTTAACTATTAAGCCGTGCAATAAAGTTTATCTTGAACTAGAAAGCTGTGTGTAAGAAAACGTTACACACAGCTAAAATTCATTCTTCAATTTAACTGGAATCCTGAAAGGCCTTCGACAGAACTAATTATTTGTTTTCTTTGTACTCAGTACCGGTGGGTGACTTTGAAGTTGTGAAAGTTAAACTCACGTTTCGTACCAGCTGTTATTTGATTTACGGTGCGGTTGTTACCCGAGAAAAAAAATGGTTAGATGATGAACGAGGGAAGAATTCAAAAAATTCACTAGCATAAGCACCCCTATTTATGCTGAGACATATAGGGGGACGAATGCGGCCAACAATTGGAATGCGTGAAGAAAAGTGACTTTTTAATTGTTCTTGGAAATTGTCCCTGACGAATGTGGACTAAACCATAGGGACTTATCTCCTCAATTAATAAATATTTTTTAAAACAAGAGAAGTACAACATAATTAACGTAGTTTTTAGGACATAACTTCCCGTGCTACTCGTAGTTAGAAACTGTCTTACAACAAGGTCCCACAAACCACGCAGTCATATAAACACTCTCTAGCTCTCATGACGAGAGAGATTAGGACTTAATTCATCACGCTGTCTAAGCGCTGTTGATGAATGTCACATGTCCTTCAAACTCTAAAAGTACTCAGAAGATACCGGTTTCTTGACGATGTTTGACTAACGAGAAAAAATCAATTACAGTTTTATAAACTTTATTTCCAAATCTCCCATGAAATTGATTTCATCGAAGTTTCATCTTATAAGTCTTCATAAAAAATATCAAAATTATAATTTATAAAACCAGATAAGTGAACAAATTTTATTTTATAATTTTATACGCAACGATGTAATATTGGCAATTTGCTTTAGAGCGAATGGTGTTGGTACCAATTTGTAGACTCACAATTAAATTTTGGGTGTATCTGGTAAAAATTAATGCTAAATACAAAGAAACAAATTATTACAATCCTTAAGTAATGATGGTAAACTACCAAAACAGGGACTTGCCAGCTAAGCCCGAGTTAAGGCTTCGGACCGTTCTTGTAATCCGGACACTTCGTATCCGTACGGGTAAGTAGCGCGTCTTCGGATTACGGACGGATAATGTTCGGATGATTCGGGACTGTTTCGTTACTAATTGTACTTAAATGCTGAATATAGGCAGCATCATTACTATATGTGTAAAGGAATGTTTATTTTGTAATACTTTGGTTTTCAATAAATATACAGTACTAGCTGACCCGCTCGCGCCTTTGCCCGCTGTTTTTGTATATATTCTCTCATAGTAGGCGTTTTAATTTTAGATACGAATTTCCCCATGATCTATAATGGGCTCTTTTGCCGGGTTCTAATGAGAGAACCCTTGCCCAGTATTAGGATATAATAATGAGTTGTACACTGATAAAGATTATATTCTCGCACTAGGTCAATGTTTTTACAAGCTATCCACGGACAAAACCCTTCAGTAGAAACAACTCAAATATAATGTACATAAAGTTATTTTCCGCTTTACCATCATAAACACGTTAGGAACTATGATCACAACTTTGCGACAAATATTCAAACTTTGGACATGACGTTACAACTTTGTATGTTACACTTGTATACTTTTGAACTGATGCAAAAAAGGTATTTTGTTTAACTTTTTTGTGTATAATGTAAAAGAGGATTGATACTCGTAGTTTTTTATTTAAAATAGTAAAATTGGCTTATTCTCAGCTAACACAATCGAATTACACATCAAATAAACTATGTATATTAAATAATTATGACTTATATGACATGTAATCGAATGTTATCAATAAAACTAAAACTTAAATGTTAAAATTGTTGTACATTGATATCTAGATTGTTGCAAAGTGACTCTTGAATCTATGAGTTGTCCTTATAAATTAGTTTTATGGTCACTTAGATAATGATGATTACTATTGCATTATCAGTTTACATTTTAAACCAATCAGTAAAACCTAATCGAAATTGATATTAACTGCAGTAATCCTCTTTGTATTCGCGCTGAATCAGCGTTGCGTGTTAATTTCTATGTAAATTTGTCTAGTACCGCAGAATTCATAATTTCACACAAATTATTACAAATAAAGTTTACCATATTGCATTTAAATTCTACGTTATTAAAATGTTGTTGATATTTAAACTGTTCGTTAATGAATGCCTACGGACATGCTTTGGGCTTTGAAATTGATATTATTGTGTATAAATTAAATTATATTGATAAAATATAAATAATATACTGTTATCCTCTCCGCATTCCTTGGAGGAAGCCTTCACCTGCGGAGGGTTCTTTCAGAATAAATTTAAACACAATTTTTTGAATAACTTTATATTATTCATTTTAATTTCAAACAATGTACATATTTACTTACTATAGTTGTTCTAAAGTTGCATATTTATTTTTATTTAATTTAATATATTAAACCTAACAGCAGCTCAAACAGGGTACACACTATCGTTTTTCATCGGAAATCAAACGCCCACCAGAATCTGTAGGTGACATTCTCAGAACTTTAATCAGACTAACTCCATGCGTGGGTGTAGGGTTGATAAGAGAAATTGGTCAAAGAATAGCACAGTCACAACAAGAAAAACACAATTATTTATAACTGATTTTATAAGACTTCTATTTAAAACGTAGAGACGTAGAAGTCTTCATCGGGAAGAGTGAGCGTTACGCCGAACTCCATTTCATTTCACGGAATGTTATTGTGCGATACTAAGTACTCGTAGTATAGCATTGCTTTACATTTATTATATAAATCCTTGGTATTTAGCATAGACGTGTCTTTAATGACCGACCAGGCACAACAAACCGTCCATTCAACAATACACCCAAACTTTTCCTTTTAACATAGATCCGGTAGGTACCTTAACTTCATACAATTGAATTCAAACTGTAGTTCCCCATAATAAGGTTCAAAATAGATAAGTGGAGCAGTATTTGGGGCTATTTCTATCACAGTTTAGGTATTTTAGTTTTAGCCTAAGTTACCTCTGAGTTTTGATATTATAATAAAATTAAATTTCTATAATATGTACCTACCTAAATGACAAGTCGCTCAATCAAAACTTAGCTAACCTAGAATATAAATGTTATTAGCCTAGAACCAAAATGGAGCGAATAATTTTCTCTCAATTGTCACAAATCGATTATACACATTATGTATTTAGCTATTATTAAGTTCTGGTTAAACTTCAATCTTGCTGCATTCTTTACCATATAATAGTTCATCGAGCAACACTCCATACAAAACGATATGAACTGAGACGACAGTTAACCGTTTACCGTTTGGGCAATTCATGAGAATGAGCCCGGGTAGAAAACTAGGGATTACAGGCCTAATCCTTTGCATTATAGCGGTAGGTTAATTGTTTCTGGCAATGGGAGGGATGGAGGTAATTGTAAATGAGGGTACAGATCAGATCGAATCACTTTCAGAGGAGATTGTCTTAAGTTCCGAGATGAAAATTAGTGTAAGAGAACTAGCATTGACCTCCTAAGACCTGGCTTAAAATATATGAGTGTAAGGCAGAACTAGCATGGTGATTATCTAGTTAAGCCAGGAGGGTTATAAGAAAAATAGATTCTTCAGGGGAGACCCCAGTACTTAGTATTACGAGTACAAGGTGTGCCGAGATCAATTTATTTATCGTTAAAAATATATCATTATTAAATCTAAAGCATAAACTAAGAACCGAAAAATAATATGGATTGTTATTCCCATGATGACGAACAAACTTATCTTAAGAAAGCGCTACTAAGGATACTTAAGAACCAACAAAGCGATGCTAACAACAATATTTTAGTGAAATTGTAAACAAACATAATACAAGCAGTTCTTGACCTGTTTAGCGTCTATACAGAATGCTCCCATATTGTAAGTCCGTGGAATTTCCCGACGATGTTTATGCCATTGTGCGGCGGTTGCAGCACAAAACGTAAGCTTATTGTCTGAAATCCTCCTTTCCCTATTTATAGGACAGGAGTTTAACCTAAGCTTGCGAATAAAACGAAACTTACTTATAGGTGTTTTAAGTTATGTGAGTGGGATGTGTTCTTTTGAGCAGCGACCAGCGACAAAGTCCAGGTCTGTGTCTAAGAATTGTTCTTTAAATACAAAAACAACTGCTGAGATATTTTTCTAAATAATAATAATAATATATTATATGTTTGAAATAATCTTATTAAATCATCAACTTTTTTTATTTAGTCAATTTAGGTAACATTAGGTGTTAAAAAAACATAAACTCCCCAACAATATTTACAAAAGTTGTATCTATATTATAGTCTATTTTTATTCAAATGTTTAAAATAATCATGATTTTCAGTCGCCTTAAACTTAGACCAAACTTTTAAAAGCATATTTGTCGGTAAAGTTTCGTATATTATGCACAGAGACAGTCTAAGCGGTATTTTGTTCGCCTAAATGGCAATGGGTTCGGCTGTTACTATAGCTTAGAAATGTTAGGAAGTATGAGAATTTCGCAATCACATTACCTAGCACTTATAGACAATACTTGTCCCACTACGGGGTCTCCAACATATATATTTTTCAGATAAAGTTACTAATGATATTACCACTATTTTACGTTCCTACTGCTGGTTCACAGGGACTTCTCTCTCGATGAGAGAGGTTAGGCCCTTATCCAAAACGCTGGCCAAGTGCGAGTTGGTAAATGTCACATGGAGTTCAAACTTATCAAGTTCTCAGAACACGCCGGTTTCTTCACGATGTTTGCCTTAATCGTTAAGGCACGTGTTTCCATAGCGCACATACATTTTTCTAAGAGAAAAAGCCAGAGGTGCGTGGCGGGGTTTGAAACCCCGACCTTCGGAATTAAAGACGAGTGTACTCCCACTACCAACGTGGATCTTTTGGAGCTTCTGGTTACTTGTAAGAAGTTATTAGAAGTAAACAGATCGACATAATCCTTACACTCCCCAGTGTAGGAACAATGATAGATCACAGACATGCGTAACTATCCACTTTGTACCTGCCGCTCCCGCCGGGCCGATAAATCCAACGATCTGATGTATTTACTCCACCGAGAGTTTTAACCGGCTGATGTATTATGTTTACCATGTTAAATGGTTCGATGGGTACGGCTGGATTGATGGTTTTTACAGTTTTGACTGGATTCGCGTGTGTTTTCTGTGAAACATGTGCTGTGTTGCAATGTCAAATAATATGACACATCACAAATCAAATCAAATCAAAATCAAATCAAAAAACACTTTATTGTACACCAAATAAAATAAAAAATACAAAAAACAACAAAAAGAAACAAGTACAATGGGCGGCCTTATCGCTAAAGAGCGATCTCTTCCAGGCAACCTTTGGATGGAAAGATAGCAAAGAAATAAAAAAATGACGGGTATACTACTCAATATAATACATAATGTAATATAATACATAATGTAAAATAATACATAATATATACATATAATACATAATTAATAGATGAGAAATAATATAATACACTAATGAATACTAATTTATGGAGGTTATCACAATGCCTAATCAAACAACATGCAACATATTGCCTAGTATTCAGACACTGTTAAGTAAATGCAGGCGCTATTTTGCGGTGTTTTTAAACCACTTGTTTCAGATTTTATCATAAGAAAGATTTCAAACGGAATGAATACTAATTTGTAAGTGTACATAGAGGTTAAAATTTTATGTCCTAAACCGGATAAAACATATTAATACTTATTATTATACATTATCGTTGTCTTATCAAGAAGTTTAAAATAAGGATGCTTAAATGCAGTGCATTTCAGGTCAAATCAACCACTATCGCTTATCCTAGAACTTCAGGTTTGCATGCAATAAACGTAGACATGAATACAACCAATTCTTTCCATATCAATCCTTTTTTTGACTTATCGATTCTAAGAACATTTTTATCTCCGACCAAGACAAACAATCCATTCTAGATTCAAAAACAAAAGGCACACAAAATATTCAAAATCAAATTAATTCTCAAACAAGATACCTCGTCAAGGAAGCAATTACGGTTCCCATGGTTATAATCCCATTTTTCCTATAAAACAACAAAATCAATTTTCCGATCATCGAATTCCCGTATTAAAAAGAAATTATTTGTTTTCAATTATCTCTTCTTTTTCAATTAAATTTTCGATGCCTTGTAATATTTTATCATCATAAAAAGTATCCCGTGGTGTTATTGATCCGAGTATTGGATAGATGGCGCCAATATATTAATATTGTGTTTTTTGTTTCAGGTTTGTTGCTGTTGCTTTTATTTATTGAGGGTTTGGTGAAAAAAAGCTTATGAATGCAGTAAGTCATGTATGTCACAGTAAGTATGAATTTTGTAATAATAACTTTTTTATCTATAATCACTTTGTTATATCAATATTAGATCATACTGTCTATAGGTAATAATATACTAAAGCATATAACCGTAGGTTGAACAACAACCACAAAAAGATGAGAGATCAGAAAATTATGTGAGGTTATTCTTAGCCACGACAATGCGCTGTGCTGTGTCGTCTTATTCTGATCATTGCTAATGACTAAACATTCAGGTCGTAAAACAGCGGGAGTATTATCAAAGGGGGCAAAATAAACCATATGTTTCCCTTTCAACGGCCTCGTTAAAATACATTTTTCAAGCCATAAACCACGGAACAGATAATCTATTAAAATTGATTTAATGCGTCGCAGCACTTTCATAGTAAATCACGGATATAATATGGCGACCATAAAATAGTATCACGTATACGAGTTCACACCTAGGCCGAAATCACATGGACTGATGTCTTTTTCACTGTACATCCCCTTTTATGGGGTTAACGCGTGGAATCTGTTATAAGTTTATAGCGGGAGATTATTTTACTGTTTTTTTTACGGCCCTGAGTGTAACATTAATAATCTTGTTTTAACTAAGTACCTCTTTTGGAACAAAAATAAATTTCTTGATTTTTTATTATAATTACGTACTTTAGCAGCATTAAATACTCTTTTAATAGGTAACGACAGGGTTAGATCAATTAGTAAAATCTGCTGTTTTACGGTGGATGCAAGCCGTTTTCAACCGAAATAACTGGAAATGATATCTTTGGGAGGCCAATTCTAATTCTAATTTGTTGTGGGGGAACTAGGATCTGTACTGACATCTCGCTATGGAGCGTATTGTGCATTGTCCCTTCGCCTAAGTCGGCCCTAACCAGCCTAACTCCTTGATGTAGCGGAGTAAGACCTTTGGTTTCTTGCAGATATGTTTCAGCATATCTGAGGATGACGACCGCGCTACCGCATCAATAAGGTGCCTTAGCCCTGTCTCTTTTCTAGCCTCTTCAGTGGCTGTGCAATGTAGTAGTACATGTTCTACCGTCTCCTCTGCCTCGAAGCAACCCCGGCGGGAGGCCAATGTCCAGCAATCAATTTTCACCGGTAAAAACTAAGTCACATTATTAACGCTTAATCTCATTCCATGTACCAAACTAAAGCTCGTAAAGATAATGTACAGTCGCGCTCATAACATTATAATACCCGCGTGTATGCGTAAGGAAATTTGAGTGATAATAAAAAGCTAAGTGTGACCTATAGCGGCGATATGAGATCGCTGAGAGGAATTGTGATGTGTCTTCTGGGGCCATATCAGCCATATGACACTTTTATGTGTGAAATTGTTGGTAAAAGGCATGATAAGGAATAGGGATTAGATGAATGTTTCGCGAGGGACAAATTATAAGACGAATTATTATCGTGAATTTGAAGAAAGGTATAACGTAAATTCTAAGAAAAGATAAGATAAGAGAAACAATATCTCGGGCGGATTACCTTCACACTTGGCTTGGATGTTACCTTTCTATATATTTTTGAAGGTCCACCAACAAAGACTACAACATCTCTCATCTCAATCAAATAAAGTTATCATACATTTCAAATACACCATTAATCAAGTAATCTGTGCAATTGCATCTATTGAACATTTATAACTTTATCCGCCGACTGTACTCACACTGACTTAAGCCGCAGGGTACACAAACATGACACGTGTGTAAAATGACATGAACGTTAGTTTTTGCTGGCATTTTTATGGCATTCCAGAAAACTAACAATGCGGGAGATTCTATTCATTCATTCCCTCATTCAAACCCGGGACTGAAAATGTTACCAGCTCTGTAAACGATAGAATACTTTGTATTTTTACTGGATAGAATTTGTGAACTGGCATAAAAATTCAGTAACTGTTCTCTCTTTTTGACGGTGAATTTATGTAAAATAAACTTCTCCCAAAAATAATAACAAGAACTTTTTTAGAAAGTGTTGTGAGTTTGATTCATATAAGCATACTATCAGGAGTGTTTCCCGATGATATGAAGATGGCTAAAGTAGTACCAATTTATAAGAAAGGTAGTACATCTAGTTGCAACAATTATAGACCGGTATCAGTTCTTCCTAGTCTTAGTAAGATTTTCGAAAAATACTTAGCAGAAGAGCTATCAGAGTTTCTTAACAGTAAGAATATTTTATTTGCTCGCCAATATGGGTTTCAGAGAGGTAAATCTACGGATAATGCTATCTCGAGACTGGTAGAAGACGTATACGCTAGCCTGGAGAGTTCACAGAAAACTTTTGGAGTCTTCTGTGATCTCTCCAAAGCATTTGATTGTGTATCGCATGACATTCTTATTACTAAACTTGAACATTATGGAATTACTGGAATAGAGCTTGACATTTTTAAATCATATCTTACTAATAGAATTCAAATAACGGAGTTGAATGGTAAACGCTCAATAGAAGGAAAAGTAAAGTTGGGTGTACCACAGGGTTCAATATTGGGACCAATACTATTTCTCACCTATATAAACGATGTGTCTGTCGTACTTGACAATGTGGATGTAACTCTGTTTGCGGATGACACGAGCTTAATTATAAAGAATACTTTTAATGAAAATGCTAATAAAATAATCCTTGAATCAATTGATAAACTTAAAATATGGTTTTCAGTTAATAATATGCTCTTAAATGTAGATAAAACGAATATAACGCCGTTCTCATTAAGCAATAGACCTAATGACCCGTCTAGGCGTCTCATGCAAGGCACTCTGGATAAACTAAGTATAACTCATAGCGACAAGGTCAAGTTTCTTGGTGTCTGGCTTGATACGAAGCTAACCTGGAGTGTCCATATAGGAGCTCTTACAAAAAGGCTTTGCTCAGCTACGTACGCCATAAGGAAAATTAGGGAATTTGGGGGTGAAAAAGCAGCACGTATGGTGTACTTTGCATACTTTCACTCAATAATGACTTATGGTATATTACTATGGGGCAGAGCAGCTGAGGCAAATAGGGTTTTTATTATACAGAAACGCGCAATACGTTACATACTAAGGTTAAGGTATTTGGACTCATGTAGGAACGAATTTAGGGAACTCAACATCATGACTATGGTAGGAGAATACATCTATCAAAACCTAATATATGCTAAAAATAACTTACATAAATCCACATTAGCTAAGGATGTACACTGTTACAATACAAGACATAAAGACAACCTGGTTATACCGAAAACCAGATTGAGTTAATCTGGTGCCTAAATTTGTTCCTATATGCTAAAAATAACTTACATAAATCCACATTAATACAAGACATAAAGACAACCTGGTTATACCGAAAACCAGATTAACTAAGGTATCAAAAAGTTTTATATGTAACTCAACTAAATTATATAATATGTTACCTAATAATGTGAAGGAAATGTCAGATATCAAGTTTAAAACATTCATTAAAAGTAGACTTATAACTAAAAGCTTTTATCGCTTAGACGAAGCATTTGCTGACAAAACTTTATTTAAAATTAATGATTGACATTTTAATAATCTTACATTTATATTTAATTTGATATTTTAGTATTCTCTGACATTTTATTTAATTATTTTAATATATTATATACACTTTACTTTTTTGACAATACTATTGCAGCTACAGTTTATAATCTATATTATTATTTTCTATTAATTTACCTACCTAAAAATTGTTTGACATTATATGTATAAGTACCTACTTGACGAAATTAAGTGTACTCAATGTTCCAAAAGTTTAAATAAAAATTTGAATTTGAATTTGAATTCTCGTCTCGATAGCTCGATCTAGCGTGTATAGATGTTTTTAGAACGCAAACCAATAGTTAGTAAATAGTAGTAAATTAATTATGTAATTCTCAGTGTTAACATTTAATTTAAGGATTATCCTTAACGTTTAGTATTATAAAAAACACAGATGACAGTACTCATAATAACTATTAAATTGGTTGTATCCATGATAAAAGCTTGCATCACAATACAATGTACCATTATTTGAATGAAGAATGCAGAAGCGAAACCTTTTAAGTAACAAAATGACTAGCAAGCTGACATCCACGTGTGAACAAGACAAAATGGCGACTATTCTAGAATATTCCTGACATTTCTCGAAAGGAATGTATGGACTTAGAATTCGTGAAGTTGTCATGAAATTGGTAAAGTTGTGTGAAAATTGACTCTCTGGTGCGATGTAGTACTGAATAGTGATTATTTATTATTCAATAAGCATTAGATATAGATAATTTATCCGAGATATCTTTAGGAAGTAGGTAATAAAATATAATACTAAATGGTGGAATAAAATTTATTATCTCATACTTATGACAATGATATAGGTAGTGAAAAAGATGTATTTCTCATAATTTTCGATGTATTGAGAATTAATAGCAACAATACTACAATCTAAAGGATATAGCCACTTACAGAGCAAAAAAAAGAGCAGTGGAAATTTATAAAACAAAAATAAAAAATATATATTCATTATTAAACTTGTAATACGTTACCAGAACAAGAACCGATAGTTAAAAAAACGTTTATTTGTAAATAAACAACACATTTTACTACGTATTACAAAAGTTAGGATAAAAATAATTAAAAATAACAAAGAATAAAAATAGACACAGTACTACTTCCGAAAAACTGTTCAAAATAAGTTTCCAAATTTTTATTTTGTCTACGTATATTCAATTGAAAATTCTTGAAGCTAAATCAACAAACAAAACGTCACGAAATCCACTCTATGTATGTAGCTTAAATCTTTAGAATTCGCAAGCTACAAAAAGCAAATAAATACTAAGTTTGAGAGCTTAGAGGGAATTAGACCGAACAGTTTCGGATCCTAAATGAGGAGGGCACACTAAACGCTTCCTAGGATTTCAAGATTTTCAAGGATTCCCGCGGATTTTCTGCAGTTGTAAACGAAATCTCCTCTAATCCAAATTGGAAAGTGAATCTTGCTTTATTCATTCTAGTGCTCTAGGTGTCACTGACCAATGGTATTTGGAATTGAACTTTGTTTTCATTGGTTTAAAGTCGAATACTATGTTCAAACTACTATACCCTACTTTATACATGGAAATGTCTAAACCATTAACTACCTATCTATTATAGATTCTGTCAAAGATAATTAACTGTGCAATTCAAATTTAAAAAAAAATGGTCGTATTAAAATAACCAGGATTTCATAACTAAGTAAAACCAAAATCCGAGCTTCGATCAGTAGTGACAATTTGACGTATCATAAAGCGCTATTTATTTAAAAGATATAACAGAATATAATAAAGGATACTTGTTTGACTACAAAACCTCTAAACAGAAACCTATTTGATTTGCTTAAGACGGTTCCTATTAAACCAATGTTCATTCTACCTCAATCTTGCAACTATTCAAACCCAGCTTCCGTAATTTACGACACTCCGGTTAGGACCAGAGGTGTTCAATTCTAAAGCAAATACAGCCAGTTCCTTAGTTCGAAGCTCAGATAAGTTCCAAGACAGCTTGTTTTGTGAACCGAATTTACGGGGCTGGTTTTGGACTCAACGGGGTTCCTATTAGCATAGCGTAATTTGATTGCAAAAGTGGAATCTAATGGCAGTGATACTTGCAGGGATATTTTATATTTTTTACTAAATTATGTTGTAATAATAATTATTAAAAAACCAATTACCCATATAGGCATATATTTCCCTGAGGCAATGTACTATGATATCGCGATTGCGAGATCATCGCGCGACTAAACGATGTATAACGTTTTCAATACAAATATATATTACTCGAGCGATGATCGTGCATTCGTGTTATCATAGGTCAATGCCTAATTAATAGAATTAATTACAGGTTAAGGTTTAATCAGCTGTAATTTTTTAAAATAACCTTCTAAAATTATTAATTTGTCCTCGATAATTCCAGACCGCTTTTAATAAAAGGATAAACCAAAGCATTTTTAGTTAAAATAATTACGTTTAGAATTTTTGGTAAATTTGAATCTTATTTTGTTTAATTGCTTTGTTATTGTACAAATGTATTCTAATAATATGTATAATCATGGCTCTCTGGTATTGACAATATTTTTTTAACTGATTCGGGTGAAAATTATGGTTATAATATCAAAGATGTTGATATTACGAGATTCTCTCAACGGGTTGAAAGACAAGTTCTCAAGTCAACTATCGAACACGGTTGAACCAAAATTAATTTCCAACTGCTCCAATAAATACATCAGCTGATCTCAGCTAGGACAATAGACAGCGAAGTTCCGAACTAATTGCAAGACTTTCCGATCCGCATTTATCTCCGAGCGGAAACCTTCAGTTCCAATTAGTCACTTTAATTGGAACTTTAGATTTGGTTTTGATTAGGTGTTAGCGTCATTGTCATGTTTAACGTAGGATATCTAAATATCGTCAGTCCTTTGTGGCGCAGTGGGCGAAGGTCCGCCTGCGACGCATGAGGTTGCGGTCGATTCCCGCCAAGGGAAAAAATTGTACGACCTGCAAATGTTTGTTCCGGTTGTTCCGACGATTCCAAACATAGCCGCGCACTTCCGAATTTTCTTCTTTAAATGTATGTGCACTTTAATGGTAAAGGCAAACATCGTGAGTAACCGGCATGTACTCTGAAGTACTCTGAATGTTATGAAGACATTTTTGTGTAAGATATTTTATTAATTGCGTTTAAATAATATCTTGAGTATCATATTATTTTGTGAAATTTTAATCAATTCCTTATTTCAAATGGTCAAAATGACTCCACCCGCATCTAATGTTTACAACCGGATGCACGTAATGACAACCGGAAATGACGCCGGGTAATGACTGCGTACGTGATGACAGATGCTGAGCAGTCTGTGGTAAACAGAGGCAAATGCACAGACGTACGGAGCTACAGACATTAGGCAGTGTCGCTTTATTTATATAATTATATGGAGCTACGTGCATACGCCTTGTTTCATGGGCGGGTTATTGTTGATACTTATTCTTACTCAGGTGCGTTTGATATCTAAGAACCCTTAGAATGCCCACAACAGGGCAAGGAAACTGCTCAATAGAACCAACTTTAAGCCTTGGGAGACTTGGTATAATCACTTGGGTTTGCAAAATTTTGCTGCCCATCTTCTTATAATCTCAATGGTCAGTTTGATTTCACCCATGGCAAGAAATGGCTGGTACTTTTATCAGGCTGATACATTATCAATTTATTCTAGCTGAAAATTTTTCACAGAAAATTAAAAGGAATACCTTGTTATATTTAATCAGTTAACTAGTTGTTTGATTTGATCTGAACTAATACTAATTAACTTATTTAATTACAAACTCATTAATCATTATCAATATCACACTAATTATATCAAACGTAAACAACCTATGTTTCACACGAATAAATTGATATCTAAAAGCGGATCAGATAAACAAAACGCCAAAACAATGTTTTCATCCAAAGCGAGTTCACTGACCAACAAAACAAAACAAATATGGCTTCCTGACCAACTGACAAAAAAATAATCAAGGATTTGAATTTGGAACGTTGTAACTGGCAGGCTTATGTTGTAGTAGTCCCGTTTTTTTATTAGATTGGATGGCGGTTTGAGTTATGCGGCTGTCGAGTAGATTTGTGTACCTACTTGAAGTGATTTTCTTTGCATTTTTTAGGTGAACCTGCATTTTAGTAAAGTATGTACAGAGAGGTAGTTAAGGAGAGAAAAATAAGAAGACAGTACCTATAGTGTTTTATCTATGTACTTATTTTTTGTATTTTTCTTTCACTTTTGAGAAATTTATTTACCTAATAAACTGAATCATTTCCAGACTTAATGAGTCCTGAGAAACTATTGCAACATTTCTGAAATCCCTACTAATCAATGGCGTTTAAAAAGCTACATATTTGAAAATGTAGCGTTTATAATCATCATAATCATCACTGATTCTTTATATTCTACAAATGAACACAGACTTCTTCAAAGACGATTTTGAAACGGAAACTAAAATAATTTATGTGTCAATTACTACTGGTTAGTTATCCACATTATCTGGGTATTGTAAACGGCTCTAATAAAAGATCTTCTCCAAACCTTAGTTATAAATTCGTAGTAAGCCATAACTGGATCAAATAAGATTAAGGAAGAGTTACAACAACACATGGCCAATCTCAGCGTGTTGTGACTTTTTTATCATTTCTGAGATAACTCGGAGATAAACGTAAGATAAATTATCTTCTGATTTATGCTGCAGTAAAATTCCTTTGATATTGTTTTGTTGGAACAATAAATTTCTTTACTTTCACATGTAGACTGGGGCAATTGGTATAAGAAATGGTTTATGACTCGGGAAAATATTAGAATTGTTTGTTGGTTAAGGAATTAGGTACTCGCGTATATCTATTTATTTTGAAAGTTAAATAAGGGCCTAATCTATTTTGTCAAGAGAGAAGTGCCTGTGTCCCAGTACCAACATTAACAGCAGGGAAGTAAATAGGGGTGCTATTTGCTATTTCTACTGTAAGTAAGCATTGAAATCTAAAAAGTACTTATTGAGAAAATATTTTTTTAATTACAAAATTTGTTATTATTCAAGAGAAAGTTCAGTGTTTAATCCAAAGCAGGATGCTTACCACACGCGACTGTCAGTCAGCACGGCCGTCTTGAGATCCGTTTTGTGTAAATAATTCGAACTGTCCCACGGTGCGCGTCTTGTGTTTGTTTAGTGGCGGATAGTGTTTAGTTTAGCTGCTGGTTCGATGTGAACAAGGCTTTTTTTGGATCATTTGTATGTTATTTAAAGTAATTTGTTAAACTACATTGAAAATTCGGGGAGAAACCAATGTAAAGCCCACTGTAATAAATAATATTAGTTTGAGTTGGTCGTAATTAGTTTGGCTTGTGACTGATATCCAGTTGATCGGCACTGAAGCCAGGGTATTGGTTATGTAATACTAAAGTTATCATTACAATTTGTTATTTTATAAGTTTTAATTTTGAAAACCTACTCTTAACTAACCACCAGCTTAAAGCTTACCACGGGGCTAGATGCTGTGCATTAATATTAATTGTACAGCAATATTTATTTATTTAAAAACTATTAAAGCTTCAAAACATTCAGGTATTGAATAGGTGGTTTTAGAATACAAGCACTAAATTATCGGCAGAATACAAATCCCTACTTCTTGCGTCTTGATCAGATTTTGTTCGTTTCTCTCAGTTCGTAGAAGCAGCCAGCGCAAAGTTTTTATGTTGCTTAGTGTTTTTGAAATAATAATTTAGGAAAGAGCAGCATTTTTTCAAATGCAAAACAGAGTGGTTCGTTGTAGCATGATATTCTCGTAAATCCTCTAAAATCTGCCCTGAAAACCAGGAACGCATATCAGAACATATGGCAACCCTACTCAAAAGTTGCCATTAACTTGTTTTATCCACCAGGTGCTTTTGAAACGCAAACTTTGGCAACACCGGGGGCTTTGACGACCATTTTTATGGCTGGTTTTTGCAAGTTGATGCTATTTTACGGGATTCAACTTGGACTTTAAAGTTTTTAAGAAAAATCTTGGGTTACGTCGAGTTTAAGCTGGCTCGGGCACGGGACGAATGTGGACAAAACTAGAAATTATTAGGTTTGAGTTTTGCTTGATTAAAATATATAAGTATAAATTTTATCTTTTACAATTATCTGATTTCTTAATAAAAATAAATCATAAGCTTGTATGTTAACATGCAAAAAGTAAAATAGAAATGGATATATTCTTTAAAAGTTTTTTTACGTAACCAATCGTAAAATATTGTGAAGAAGATACATAATTATACATTTGCAATAAACGCTTTATAAATAGTGTAATGAGATTCTTATAATGTTCATTATAATTATTTGAAGCTAAATAATTTGCTTAGAGCTTTATAAAACCGCGACCACGAATACAGCGCGATTTACACACTATATTAAAACCTAGTTTGGTTATCACATTATTAATACAAAATTTACATTATTATGTACTGTAATAACGATTTAGTGGAGAACCGTTAGTTAAATTGAAATGATTTGGTTTCGCAGTATTATATAGGCGAAAATAAATAGATAACATCTAGCAATTAGGGCACACAATCGAATTAGAAATTTGAAGAGACAAAATTTCTATTATCTGTTAATATTTTTTACAGGTGTGTTTGTCTTGTACGTAGATATATAATAAAAGTATATATCCATATCATGACTAAATCAGAAATCTAAAGCTTCGAGCTCACCACGTCGCCTAGATGTAGTCGTGGTGAGCTCCTAACCCATGTCACCGTGTGAATTGCCCAACTATATTTATCTATTTATATTCCATCTCTAGGCTTAATGATGAATGACATTCATTATCCCGCTTCTTCACGTTCAACGTCATCGAATTTCCATTTTCAATGCGTCGTTCATGTCAATGTTTGCGCGTAATCCACCGGCTATTTCACAGTGGGTCGTATGCTGGAATCGAGTTGTACGAGGAATGACAAATGGACGCGTCTAGCGACTAATGATCGGTCAGTACGCGGTCAGTGTCCGATGTTCCAGTGAGATTTTTATGACCAACGACACGATTTTGACGATTTACTTTAACACTTTTAGCTGTTGTTAGTGAAAGTTACGTAAAAAGGAAGATTGTTGAATTTGAAAAGTTTGATAAGATTAAAATATAGCTTAACTAAATAAATAGGTACTTATAAGCATTTGATAGGTAAAAATAAAATAAGATCTTCGCTAACAGTATCTATTTATTTTCAAAATTATCATCATTAACTGCTTGTTTTCACCCACTTATCTTTGATTTTTTCATAGTTCGGAAGTTCCGCAACGTGTAACAAAAATAAGTAACCGTACCATGTACATACATACCACATTGCCACATTGCTTAATTTCTGGTCAAGTGTGAGTCGGGGGGAACCACGAGTAAACGCAAATTACTCGTCCTTCCCCCAGGGGAACTTGTTGGGGGGACCACGAGTCTCTCGTGGGGTAAATAGGCCTGCACATAATTTTAATATCGACTTTATTTATTCAAAAATTACAACATTAGAATAATATTATCATCGTGATAATATTACGATGATTTTATGCTAATGTTTAATCACCCTAATGCGTGTTTCCATAATAAGTAAATGGAAAGTCGTGTCGTAGTTTGTAAATATACAAATTATCTCGAATGTCGGTCAGACTGAGCCCGGTAGAAGTTTGCGCAACACAAGTTCGGTTATTGTCACGGCCAAACCGGGCTCGAAATAACGACGAATTGTTTACGTAAAATATATTTTTATAGTCACTTTTGATTTTATCTATCATAGTTACTGTTAGATTTGTAAGTGTTTTCGATGTGTATTATAGTTGAAAAATCGTCATTATAAAACTCATAAAAAAAAGAATAACGCATAAAGTTTAGCAATTGAACAGGTTACTATTTTTGAAATAAACTTTATATGAGTACCTACATAAATATTTGTTTGATAGCACTAGCTCTTATATTCATGATTGCCTTCTGTAATTGTTGTTCTCCTCAATTTAATTCATTTATTTAACTTTTCGATCAACTACAACACAAATAATCAATATCACGATGTTAAAAGTGCGGAAATGTTGATATTTTTAAATAAACAAAACAATCCAACTCATTGGTTGATAATAATTTACTCAAAACTTATCATGATACAACCATCCATCTGACAAAATTTAAGACGAAATCGCATCATATAAAAGCTCCTATCAATATATGAATTCTGAAATCCTATTTTAGCTCTACAAGATTTCCTATACTTGGTCTTTAATCAAGAAGCGATGCCTCGGGCGGAACTAACCAGATCGGCGGTTGGTACTAAATTGGTGCCTTTCCTAATGCTTTTGTCTTTAATGTATCTGATGTGCTCTTAGTCTTGTCTGAAATACGCCACTTAGGTTAAGTAGGGAGCCGTATCGATTGACTCTTGTATAATATTCTGTACCGGGGAATTTGAGATGATACGTCTATTTTAAGTTGGATGGGAATAAGAGCAATTTGATGGCGATGTAACAGGGAATGTTTTTAAATGAAATACTCATTTATTTTGCACATCATTACACAGATTGAATGACACATACATACACATAAATAACTTAATAAGTCATGTAATCTAATTATTTCAAGATTATTCAGAGATTATTAATTACTTTTGTATAACATTTATTTTATGTAAAATTATCTAAAATACATTTATCACAATTATTATTGTAGTTCTCATACATATTCAGGAAACCAAAGCTTGCGTTAAATGATCCGAAAGTACATAGAATTTCCTAGTCTGTCTGACTGTAGCATCCATTTTTGTGCAAATCGTTATTTGTTCGCCTGAAGTTCAGATGTAGCAGACATGTTTGTTTGGGCACCTGTTCACGGAAATTGTGTAGTCCCCTACTAGTGACATTATTTATTTCAGCAAAAAATAAACTCTTTACTTAGCAGAGGCCTCCCCCAAATTATAACAATCATCGTGCAAAACATGGCGTAATATCTCTTTAGTCAGATTTTGATTTCTTTTTTCCGAGTTTGTCAACAGATCGATGATCAAACGTGAAACTAAATAACAATAATTTATAAAGACAACAATAAAAAAACGAACCTCATCTCAAGCCGAAAAATCGTTAGTCATCAATTTATACAATGTAGAAAATACATGCAAAGTTTTGAACTGGAATCAAATAAGAACGACTTACATTCGAGAACAAATAGTACAAACAGTGCTTGTTTGCGCATCATACGTTTTTTGAAAGAGTCCTGAGTCTCCTTTTTGATTTTCAAATAAGATACCGTTTCAAATCTCGTGTTGAGCTCTCACAGTTATTGAATGCTGGTTTTTGTGAGTTGGAAGATGTTTGCTCTAGTTTGAGGTGTGCACGGCCGTGCGAGGCGATTGTTAGCGAGTTCAAAATTTACTGCCTTCCGCCACATCGCTCTTAGAACACATGGCATTACATGACATACATTGACTGTAATATCAAAGTTATAACTTTGATATTACAGCCAAATCAAAGCTTATTTAACCTTACAGGTATGCCTTTTTCTGAAAGTTCCAAAGATAGCAAACATTTTTTCAAATAAATTTATAAAATGATGTTACCCAAGAATTTTTCTATACAGTAGTTATCACTCTCTAAAGCGCTATTCAATTAGTAGTACAGATGAGTCGCTGGCTACTGGATGTCACTGCAGTTTACCCTCAAGGCAGACGACTCGTTCACGAAAGAAATTTACGTGAACCTTGCGGGTGATGTTTATTGGTTATGAAGCAGACTTCAGCCAAGCTCAGAAGCTTGGTTAGTAAATTGCTGTTTTCTGCTAGATTGATACTCTCTGACCTTATGTCTAAGGTTTCAAAGTTCAAGGTTTATTAAATTATAAAATCTCTAAACAATATAGTATATCTCGGAAACCATATCACTTAGATTCCAAAGAATCAAATAATCTTAAAAATGGCGAGTTAGGTACCACTTATAATCTGATGTTCTTTGCTTGACTAGATAATATAAACCACTTGTTATTAGTCTTATAGAGTTCAATATCCTAATCGGGATTCGGTTAATAAAATTCCTCGATGTTCGAACGCCTAATAGATATTTTATTAAAGAAGATAAACGCCTTAATTAGGAATAAAAAGTCCCTAAAAAGGACACCTGGCTAAAAGGAGTTATGAGTCCAATCTCACTGGGTGGGTAAAGAGGGTAAAACTGGGTAATGGGTAGCCGGGTATTGGGTATACCCACGTTCTTTTACTTTACGAGTCGGTATAGAAAGTAGGTTGGTGAGTTTATCTACTAGTTGGTAGTTGAGTTCAGTGTGTCTATTGGTGGTTTGATTGACTTCCGGCCAGTATGATTGAACCAACTTTGGCTCACGATTCTCAGGATTTATTTTTATGTGATTTTGATTTGATATGAATCGCATAGTAGAAGAGAAATAGCTACTGTGCTATTTTATAAAACATTCCTAAATTTAATAGTATCGACTTTGCTTGCAATATCATGATATTGGAAATAAAAGAAGGTAATTATTAGGTACCAGTCCCTTATTTTGAACAAAAGATAATTTTTTACCTTCTATAAATATCTCATATCTATAAACAGCTTATTAAAATAAAATTCGTTAAATCTCCCAAACAATGGATAATAAAGTTCAAATAAACCGGACTTAACCACTTAAAACGTATCCAAAATTGTCCCAGAAGCCCATAATGACGTTACACCTACTCGATTCATAAAATATTCGAGCCCTTAAAGCGTGATCGATCTACGCGACAGCTTAGTTATTAATGCTATAGGCACGTGGAATGTTACGCAAATAACGGCGTTTCTCAAACTTTTTCCTATCTATACCTTTTTTTCGTAAATAATGTATATTGTCATAAAATATATTGTAACTAATCATCAAATAAAAAGATTCTTTACGTAATGACTTTAAGTAATAAACGTTCTCATGATTGAAGAAATAAGATCAAATTAGTTTATAACTATACAGAAAATCTTAAAATACCTTAAAACAGAAAATGAAATCTAAAACATTTTACCAGATCTTCAGAAAGCTATCCACTGATATTAAGCTTAAAATCTTGAATATTGGGTATCATAAGTGCCTTCGCTAACTAGATAAGATAACAGTTTTTATAATGTTTAAAAGTAAAATAACATTCATGTAATTGAATATTGACTAAAGTTAATCTTATCCCCAATGCTCAAGTTTGGGAACCGCTATAAAAAAAATTAGCCCATCTCGTAAACTGGATTAATTTGTCGTTGAAATTGGAAATGATATGAGCATAATTGGAGGCATCTTGGGCAGGGATTAGGCTGATGTGATCGCCCACTAATGGGATTGAATGAAAAATTTCACGAGTGGGTGGCTTGGGTTAATCTTTTATAACGTTATTGAGGTCTTACGCACGTTAACTTAAAGGATGATTAAGCGTTTTTGAAGTAGGTACTTACAGAAGTTTGGTGTTGAGTGTTTGATCTTAATTTAATACAAAGTAATAGAAATTGAATGTTTATTATAGGAATATGTACAATGGCAGACAATAAACTAATAATTGCATTAATTCTAATTAAAAAAATATATTTATCATTATGAAGTTAGCGAAAGGACATACGGTATAAATAGTATAAAAAATAATTAACCTGAAAATTATCCCATATTATATCAACGCAAACTGCACTAAAAGTCGAGTAAAGACTTTGGTAAATAAGAAAATGTCCTCTTCATGGTCTGAAATAACTGTATTAATAAAATATCCCGGCTGCCATAATATCTCAAACGCCTGACCCATAAATCACTTGAAATTTCAAACAATGCCAATTTATGAATGAAACTTCCATCACAGCCACCCACGGCTTGTAAATATCCTGTAAATGGTCCTGATGTGAGCAATATCGTAGCTCTGAAATATTGCTTTTTAAAATAACCAGTACCTACATCTTTCAAATTTTAGTTTTGGTTTCGTCTGAGGATCGCTTTTATACATTTATTTATATTATGACAAAAAGAGGCAGGACCATTTTGCATAGCAATATGCGGGTGCTTTATTTCTGTTATACTTATTTAGATATTTTTACTACACATATTATTACCCCCTACTTACTATAATATTCGAGTGACTCCCATCGGCCCCGGTGGCCTGGCCCGGTACCGGGGCAGATGAGAAGAAAAAGTTGCATCGGGCCCGGTGATGTGTTCACCGGGCCAGATGACACAAATTAAGTGCCATCGTCCCCGGTACGGTGCGCCTTGTAATTTATCAAATACTAAATACATAATCATAGTCTTTAATCAGTGTGTGTTGCCAGTGATGACATACGGATCCGAAACGTGGTGCTTCACTATCGGCCTCATCAACAGACTCAGAGTCGCTCAAAGGGCTATGGAGAGGGCTATGCTCGGGGTTTCCCTACGGGATCGAATCAGAAACGAGGAGATCCGTAGGAGAACGCGGGTCACCGACATAGCCCAACGGATTAGCTCTTTGAAGTGGCAATGGGCAGGCCATATAGCGAGGAGAACAGATGGCCGATGGGGCCGAAAAGTCCTCGAGTGGAGACCACGGATCGGGAAACGCAGCGTTGGGCGTCCACCAACAAGGTGGACTGATGACTTGGTGAAGACGGTCGGCTCGCGGTGGATGCAGGCTGCGAGCGACCGTAATGACTGGAAGTCATATAGGGAGGCCTATGTCCAGCAGTGGACGTCCAATGGCTGATAATGATGATGATGATGAAATACATACATCTACCTATGAAAGGGACTGAACTTAAAATTCAAACTGCTTGGTAAACAATAATCAGTTTTGAATATTAAATTTTGTCATAAATCTCAACCTCAGTCAAACGTCAATTAGTCGGTGACGGTCAGTCAAGGTTTTAGAAATTTACGAACTGCAACATCTGCAACTTAGTAAGTGATGTTTGATTTGTTTAATATTTAATTTATCAAAATGATGAGTGGTTGAAAATATTCGTTGATGTGGTACTGGTGTGTGCTACTGATTAAATTATCACGTAACGATTTCAGGAGCTATGGTCGACGAAAATATAACGAGTTCAAATTTAATTACCTTCTATTACTTAGATCACAGATAAGTCAGCAGGACATTATAAGATGAATGCACTTTGGTACTTACTTTCAAAGTTATTTTCCCACCACATCTTGTTTTTTTTCTGTTAATGCATTCCCATGCCACTGTCCCATTCTTATACTTTTCTTTCAGAGTATACTGGTATCCAGCATTAAGAAGGACAGTGCCGCCACCTCTTTTTATGTATTTTAAATTTGAACTCGTTATATTTTCGTCGACCATAGCTCCTGAAATCGTTACGTGATAATTTAATCAGTAGCACACACCAGTACCACATCAACGAATATTTTCAACCACTCATCATTTTGATAAATTAAATATTAAACAAATCAAACATCACTTACTAAGTTGCAGATGTTGCAGTTCGTAAATTTCTAAAACCTTGACTGACCGTCACCGACTAATTGACGTTTGACTGAGGTTGAGATTTATGACAAAATTTAATATTCAAAACTGATTATTGTTTACCAAGCAGTTTGAATTTTAAGTTCAGTCCCTTTCATAGGTAGATGTTTGTATTTAGTATTTGATAAATTACAAGGCGCACCGTACCGGGGACGATGGCACTTAATTTGTGTCATCTGGCCCGGTGAACACATCACCGGGCCCGATGCAACTTTTTCTTCTCATCTGCCCCGGTACCGGGCCAGGCCACCGGGGCCGATGGGAGTCACTCTAATATTCCGATAATCGGAACAAATATTTGAAAATCGTACTAATTTTTGTCTCGAGGCGGGAATCGCAAATATTTGGTCCAGGCCACGTGGTTCGACCCCAATTTAAAGATTTTTTTTAGATTTTTTAAAAGAGATTAAACGATCAAAAACTACATTTACTAACACAATCTGTGCCCATGACACACGCTCGTTTCCATGGCACAGTGTGGCGGGGCTGCCGCCAAACTGTGATTGGGTATTTAATGTTTAAAAAAAATAACAATTTCGTAACTCCAAGCAACCGTTTAAAGTTAAATAAACAAAGCAGAGGATTGAGAGTGTTTTTAATTATCTGCCCATAAATTTAACCTTTTTTATCTAGACTTTTAACACTATGTCTTCGAGAAACAAATGTTACCAATTTGTCAGAGTAACTAACTAATATTTATCAAATTGTATTTAATTTATCACTTTTGAACCATTTTTCAAATATTACGTGTTATGATTACGGAGTTAATCCTAGATAGAAATGGAACTCCTAGTTCTGTTGGACTGTTAATATTTATTCGTTTATGATTTATTAATTTTTATTTTACTATCGTTAATGAAAAATGTATATATTTACGGTAAACACATTATTTTTAGCACGCAATTATTTTAATTTATGCATTAAAGTTCCATAACCCTACCATGTTTAATATGTTATAGTTAACAACGTTTTAAAGATCAATAACTAAGATCTAACATTAAAGTAAATGATATCAATATTAATACAAAAATCGTCCACAAACTACCACAACAATAAACACTTAAAAACACCATAAATAGTTAATTCCGAAAACGCCCATTCACCACATTTAATCCTCAGTTTCACATCTATCGGGTTACTCAGTGCATTAAGATAATGTAACCGATCTAATTTCATATCTACGAGGTCATTACTCTTGCTGGTTTATCGTTAGACGCTGACAGAAGGTTTTGGCATCCAATATCTTCTTAGTGGTCTAAGTTGCGTGTTAAAGCGATGATGATTATAAACAGTAAAAAATAAGTAAAGATTATTTTGTGCCTGATTAGGCAAACGGCAAAGCATCAAAAAAGTAGGACCAAGGCATAACATATAATATTTAACCAACATCGGAGATTGAAGTGAATTCTCTATGAGATGTATTTATTGACTAAAAATAATATGCGTAATCTATACATATTACATAATATTATTTTTAGTCAATAAATACATCCCATAGAATTGAATAGTCAAGTAACAAAATTAGTGGTATTCTACATAGCAGTCTAAATGTATTTTGACATGTTTTTAATATTGTATTTGATAATTATTTGTAGCGCCTACAAACCCTGGAATTAAATTTTTTGTAAAATTATCCGTAAAAAAACTGTTATTTGAACGATGTCAACTATGTATTAAAAATTAATAACTATTCACAATAATTTTAACCCGCTTTCGCTTACAAATTGCGCCAAATCCGACTAATGCCTGTCACTCGGGAAGAAGAATCGCTTTATATAAATTTCTAGGTGCAATTAATTTCTGTTATGTCGAGGCGCTATCGAAGCTTTAATTAACCTTTTGAAGGTGATCTTTGGGCTCGAGATATTGCTACCCTCAACCTTTCATTTAATGGAAAATAAATTATGGGGATAACGAGACGCTTCAAGGGTTAAAGCTTTTCTGACGCCTCTGTGGGTTTTGTGTATTTTTGTGGAATGTGTGTTGATAATACCTAATGTTTAATTATATTAATAACAAATATAAGCTTTACGAGTTTACACTTGAGAAAAGACGCACTTGGCAAAGTGAGAGCACACCCGACTTTAATTCCAAGTCGTAGGTTTAAACCCAGCCGCAAACCTCTAGATTTTTCCAAAAATAATGTTCACTTTAAAATACTTGATCTAATGGTAAAGGCAAACATAGTGAGGAACCATGTTCTGAGAACTTTTAACAGTTTTATGGACATAGTAATTAAGTGACATTCGCCAATCCACATTTTACGAGCAGTGTGGTGAATTAAAGCCTCTCGGCAAACGATAACATAAATAATTTAATAATATTAAAAATTAATAGTACTTTGGCTAGGAAATATAGTAATATAGGTAATGACTAAGACTACTTAGGATAGCTGACCGGAACTAGGCTTTGCAAGTGCGCATTCAGAACCAATCGGTCGGCTCACTGATCAATTACACGCTAGTTAGCCATTTCATTGGGTATTATAGTGATGGGATATCGATATTGATGGACAATACTACAGCGATATGTCGATAATGTTCTTGAGATTGTTTAGTGAAGGTAATGAGATGGATGTAGTATTTAGTATGCTTTTATAGGTTTTGATAAAAATACCTATATCTCATCTTCTGTTTATCTCTAACTAAACAACTCACTTAAAATATTCAATTAGTTAACAACTTGGAATAGAAAATAATAAAAATATTTTATTTGTGTCAAAGAAATTTACAATCATTGAACTTAAAAACTAAAAGAATAAAACTAAAAGACACAAATCGGTCACCACTCAGCATAATAATATGCTGCAGAAGCTACATAAGCAAATACAGCGCTGGTTTTCTGTCATGTGGTGCCGTGAAACGGAGTTGTATAGTTAATCAATGGTTTTACAATCTTTTGTACAGAACGGTATACAAATAAATAAGTTTATCTAGGACTTACTAACATTATTTTACTTAACCTGTTTAAGTGTTTACTAAAATATTGTTAAACGTATATCGATATATTTGACATTTCAAAATGTCCATTAAAAGCGACTTTAATGTGTGCGTAAAATGCAGTTCTAACGGAACAAAGTATGCCTTAAAGTAGGCAAGTATGTAATGAGCAAATAGCTACCCAACGGTAAACTTAGACTTGAAAAATTACTAGCAATCAATATTATTGATTTCACAATATGAATCAATCAATATTAATTGAAATAATAGAATAGTGTTATAAATTGAATATTAATATTATAAACCAATCTTAAAAATCGAATGATCCCATCCCTACCACTAAATAAAACGACAATAATCTGGAACGGAGCGATTAGGCAGCATTTCTAGATTGCTATACATTACCGTTTTAGGAAGCACGGATTAGGGAGCATTTCTAGATTGCCATACATAATCACCCTTATTTACGTTCCATACTGGCCAAGTGCGGGTTGGTAAATGACACGGATGCCCTTCATACTTTTCAAAGTTTTCAGAACATGGTTGCCTCACGATGTGTATTAAAACATACAATGTACTAGCTTTAACTGACATACTCACTCGTACATACATACATACGCTCATGAAACAAAGTAGTTTAAGTCGACTTTTCATCGTAACAAATATCTTGTAACAAGAATAAATTACTATAAGTAAATTTGAGTTATACACAAACAGACAGACGAGACAGCCAAAATAATTTAATAACTTTCATGTTAACTTCAGGATAAGCGTATAACAACAAATTTGTTGTGAATAATTAGGTACGTAACCTACTTACCTTTTCAAAGTTTTTGATTAAGGGTGAAATTATTATTAAATAAAGCAAAATAAGTAAACAATTAAAATGTTGTGTTATGATTAATTTAAATGTAAAAAGGTAAAGTTCTGTTTCATTGTCTCAGTCCTAAAAATTTAGGAAGAAAGGAACTTAGGCCTAGGCTCATGAACTAGCTCCTCGATAACATACATAGTCAGCGCAGCCAGGCGTAGATATACTAGATGTTGTTCGATTCGAGGATAAAGGTTAAGTTGTGATCTTGTAATTTTCTAAACTATCTTCTCAATATAGGTTTTTTTACACAAAAAGTAAAGCAACAAATTATGATGATGTAATATAATTCGAAACGGATATGGCATTCTCTTAGCGACCGCGACGAGCGACCACGAGCAAGCAAACGACCGTACGACCATCAGCATCGTGATAGTCGGTTATCTGGCCACGTTCTGACATCGCGTATCGCGGTCGCAGCATTTGACGAAAGGAAGAAAGCAGTAGATCGCCAAGTTGTTTGGTCGCAATCGCGGTCTCGCTTCGCGGTATGCCACCTTAACAGGTAGCTGTTGATGACTTAATGCCCGTGAGATCACAAAAAGTCTCACCATTTTGTAGAGCGTAAACATGCAATGACACAGCCTTGGTTGTATGAGTCAATCGCAATTTTGTATGGGTTTTTGTTGGTAATTTGTCTTGCCTAGTGGGTGGTATCACGAAATTTGTATGGCTCATTTAGCTATGTTCAAGATAATTTTTAAATTAATTCTATGATTGACATGAGAGTATGTAAATTTTATTTTTTTATGGTATGTTGCTACATACAAACTCTTAAACCAATGATCTGAATTTGATGAAATTTGGTACCTAGATAAACAGTTAGACGTCTGGGACACAGGATAGTTTTTTTAAATTCTTGCTCCAGTTATGATAAGAAGTGACCCCTATATAATTTAACGCAGACGGAGTCGCGGCACATCTAGTATTATTTATATGATAACCATCTTGGTTTGAAAAAAAATACGTGTTATTAATTTATTGTAAAATTGTGTATTATGTCGTTATTTATTTTGCCTGAAATAAAGGCATTTGGTTTTTGTTCATTTATTTATAAGGTGCTTAATTAATTAGAACTGTCGATAATGTTTGCTTCTGTAGGTAAGTTCCCAAAGTTTGAATAGTAAATATTGCTGGAAATTCACAAGGCAACACCTAAGACCCGTGTGAAGCGAGAGCTTGTGAAACTGATATCAGATATCTGATATACTTAATAGAATATTCATACGTACTTTATATTACTCATAGAAAACACCCAGAACACCCGTATATATCTGCAGATAATACAAATGTACGTCCCAAGTTTTATAAAATTTTACAACTCTCTTAGAACTAATAAAAAGTCAGCGACAATACAATACAATAAAGTACATAAAACAAAATACATAGGTACCAAAAAACATAGGTTTATAAAAAAAGACGATTATCGCTTTACAGACAATAAGAATGAACCATTGAAATCCCAAAAATAAGATCAAAATAAAATTATCATTATCCGTAAGTAAAAGGCTAAGAAACAAGAACAGTGATAAGCTTAATCATAAGCGGAATCTTAAGCGGGTTTAACTCGAACCGTAGCCCTTGAGTTCGCAGCGGCTACAGCCTCCGATCCTCAAGCAAATCCCCTCATTATTTCACGGTTTAAGGTAGAACGGATTTCTGAGCAACTTTTTATGTAAGTACTAGTTTCCAACCGTGGCTTTGCCCACGTTTTCAATTATATAATTTACTACATACCTGGATACTTATTACTGTTTACTTTAGTTATTTCAATTAATTTCAGTTAAAAAGTTGAAAGACTTTATAATATAAAGTCGTTTCATATTATGATATTATAATGTTTAATTAGCTTTTTATACACGGTGAAAATTGTTTGTTCATCATTATTATGATGTTTAATTAGCTATATAAACACAAATTGTTTGCTTGATAATTTTTCTATTTTTAATTCTAAATAACTATTGAAACACAAGTAAATAAACCAACAAAAATAAACATTCTCCCTTGCCATAATCCTTGCCTTACACTCATACACTCGAATGTTTCTCAAGGAGCGCCCCTTAATAAGTCTTAACGCGGCGCCCTATTATATAAACGTGGGCTTACGTTTCAATTTAAAGGATTCTCTAAGGCTTTTCAAATTTTAATACAACTTCTCATATTATAAGATAAATTATACCGTTTCCCGTTGAGCTGTGTTGGCTAAGTGGGAGAGCACACTTTACTTTTATTCCGAAGGTTGTGTGTTCAAAAGTCGCTAAATTTTTTCTAAAAAATATAATAGTGCGCTTTACAAACAAGTACTGTTTAACAGTGAAAGCAAACTTCGTGAGGAAACCGCCATGTTCTGAGAACTTTTTGTTAAGGAAAAGTTTGAAGGACATTGTAATATTCACCAACCTGCACTAGACCAGCGAGGTGAATTAAGGACTAATCTCTATCATCGAGAGAGAAGTCCCTGTGTCAGTGGAATATAAATATGAGTATTATGAAGATATATTATACCATTAGCAGGCCTAAGAATAGTACGACCGATCGGATCTGTGACCAAGGTGCTCCCAAACTCATAACTTATTAATATTATTTCTAAGAAAATATCTTATTAATCTAGAAAATGATAATTTAGATTAAAAGGACCCACTTGTTTTTATAGTCTAGAAAAGTCTGAAAAGTTGGAATTAGGTTATCTTTGAAAGTTTCGTCATCGAGTTTGCCTTTGGGCAAGAACTTAATTAATTCTTCAATAGAAAATTTTATTCCTATTTCATTACTAGAAAAATTACTCCTAGAAAATTAAAATTTAATAGGTACTTCTTTATTTATACTATTTTTATGGTTTAACTAATTAAACATCAGTTTTCCATTCTGTTAAGTTAACTAGGATCGGTGCTTACTTCACAAAATCATGACACCGTGATACTCATACAACAGACACCTTATAAAAAACATACAGCTACAAATAAACGTCAAAATACAGTCTACTTTAAATCATTTACCTACCTCATTCTACAATATAATATACTATTATGTTGTATAGGTCATATATATTCCGTTAAGTGTAATATCTTGTAGGTGTCATTCTCACCTGGTTGGTTTATCGTGGGAACGAGGTATTGTGATCGATCTATTGTTAATTTCGTAACCAAATTTGACCTGATTCTGGAACCGTGACTCATATTACATACACGAATTTGTTATTTTATGAATTTATTTATAACTTGTTGACCCGCCTGCGGCTTTGTTTTCTCACCTTTTAAACCTTCTCTGAGCTACGAATATTTCAAGACCAAAATCAGCTTATCGGCCCAGCCGTTCTCTAAATTAAACGAGACTAGCGAACAGCAATTGATATTTGATATAAAACTAGCTGACCCGTCCGCAGCTGCGTCGTAATTTGTACTAACTTACTGCGACCACCAACTCACCTAGTAATCGTGGTGATTATACCAAACATCTAGTAAAAATACGCAAAGTATCATCACGAAGTATTCGTTTTATTTCATTCTTAAAACAATACAAATCCGGAGACTCAATCAATAGTCCATCCACAGTCCGAATCACTCGTAAAACTCACTATTCAAACAATGGTAGATTTTCATTACGCGTCATTTCGTGAACAGCATTGGCAAGCTCTGACCTACTTTGTATACAGCCTTCACTACATGAAAATAATTGTGCTTGTTCCAAGATTTTGTTTTGTTTGGACCTTTTGGATCAGCTCTATAGAACCGTTTCCATGAAAACTTTGCAAATCATAAAGAATTAATGATAAATGGTAATACAGTTCGTTCAATATTTGAAATTCTGATAACAAAAACAGCGTTTTCGGACAAAAAACACAAAGAGTAGAATCAGGTATGAGGAGATACGTAGAAAAAATATTTTTCTGCGTGGTTACACTTGCAGAGTTCGTAACATAGGCCAAAGTAAGTCCAAAAATCTTAAATTTAAATAATGTTTTCCCATCGGAAATATTTTTGTCATTTCAAACAAGTTATTCCAATCTTATACCCATATAGGAAACCCTTTGAGTTTTCACCTTACCCTACTTAATACGCGATTCCCGGTCATACGGCCGTAAAAGATATTTTGATGGCCATAACACGCTTTGGGTATTTTTCCTAAGCTTGTCATTTGTAAATACATCGTTGTTTTTATTGGGTTAAGGGCGTCTTTGGCATTGATTTGATTCGACTGGTATGTTCATAATATTATCGCAGTCACAACAAATAAAATAAAAAATAACAAGTAATAGTAGGTAATTACTTGTTATAGTAATTAAGTAGGTCATTTATTTAACTGAAAACTAAATAATTTAAATACTTACGCGAAAACTTTTTAAGTAGTGGAATTTTTACTCGAATTAATTACAAGTATTTACTACAGCAAATACCCAAGTCAACTTTTTGTCGCTATGTAATACCGACGCTGTTTGCATTCTCATCGATACGTTTGTCTTTGTACAAAGGTAGGTAAAAGGTTAAAATCTATTATTATTAAAATAAATCTGATTTATAAAAATCAATTGTCTAACGAACAGTTAGTCTCGCTTAAACTCGAGAACGACCGGGCCAATTTAGCTGGTTTTAGTCATGAGATGTAGCAGTTTAAGGTTAAAAAATTAGGAGGATGAAGCCACGGGTGGGTCAGTTAGTTTGAAATAAAAAAACGCTATGTATATAAATTAGGTACCAGGTTTACCGGTTCAAAAGTTCAATATAGCGTTTATTTTTGCACTATTTTTGCTTCAAAAAGCGCCTTACTTTTTCATACTATTATATCCGGTACTTCCGGCCATAAAGAGGAATCATTTCGCATGCGGATGTGGCTCACGTGCCGGTTTTGTGATCGTTACTAATTTTTACAATATCACGTTTTTATTCAATATGGAAGCAGCCATGATGGTTTCCGTTTTATTAAAAACCTAAGCCAAATAACATTTAAGCGATGTGATCTAGGACTTGTTTTTAGGTCTAGGTATATAATTAAAAACCTAGCAAACTCTTAGGTTCAAGGAAACAAATGTAAATAAAACACCTATACATATATTATATTTAATTACTGGAAATATGTATATCTAAGCGAGACGGCTGAAATTATGATAATGAAAGTAAAATCTACACTATTTCTTGCTTCTTAACTTTCGTTCGTTCTTACGATAGATATACAATAATATTCACGGAACTACGTATTCTTCAAAAATACATATTGCAACACTAACAACACTTTTAATAATTTTTCCAAATAACGTGTTTACTTCAGCCTTCAGAACCGGTCAAAGGAAATGAGACGTGATCGAAAATTGGCCGGCGACCTCACTCATTGTTCCTTATCGGTCCATAATGCAGCCTTTAATAAATGGGGCGACTTTACACGCGATATTTTCGTGTACATTTTATTGGGTTTTAAGTGTCACACAGATTCGGCTGTTAAATTCGCTTCGGGTTGTGAATATGAGAAGGCTTTGCTTGGTATTCTTTACGGAATAATACTAACTATTAAGTCACGAGATATGGGAAAACCGACGAAGCTATGCGGATTAGCGTAGCAGCTGGTAAAAGTAATAAAGTCTTTAAAGTCTACATGAACTGTTTGGTAACAGCTAGTTTACAATTTACAATAAATGCAAACCATACACGACCTGATTCGGTTGGGAAACTGGAACTGGATATATTTGAAAAAAAAAAGGCCACCTTTGAAGGTTCCCAAATAACCCTAATTTTGTTTCAGTATCACCAAGACCACTGTTTACCTTACGCATCCCTCTTACATCATTCTTTCTCACACAACATAATAACAATAAATTAAAAACCTTTTGCTCCGAATAGGTAAGACAGTTATCTTCAGGAAAATTTCATTTATGCTCTCTCTGGTGCTCATAAAAACGGCGCTCAAAATACCTTTTTCTAAATCCGCAAAATTGAAACTTTAATTTCAATCTATGCTTTTAAATTTCAGAAACTGCCATGAAAGCAAAGTGCATTTTCCTCGTAATGAAATTACGGATAGAATATGAGAGTTCTGTAAATGGCTTTAAAGATGGTTATTGTCGTAATAGAAACCAGTGGCTTCGGTCGGAAAGTTTGCAATGGAATCAGGATTGATTTTGCAGGATATTGGCACAATATGTGGTAAATTCAGTAGGAACACACTTAAAGTCTAAAAATGTACATAAACAGCAATTGTTTTCTCGTGTGAATTTGTTACCTGAGTTGCATACCACGTTAGCTTTGACAATTAGTTAATTAGAATGTACAAACTGATACTTTATACTTCTTCTCCGTCTTTATAATTTTGGCAAGTTTGACAATTAAAATAGCTTGCTGTGTTAAATGACAAATTTAAAAAGTTTCAATAATTTCGAGAGTGTGAAATAATTAATTTATCTATAGCGATCTCTATATCAATTTTGTTGGAGTTGCATAAAAATATATTAAAATTATAATTGGAGTTATGCAACAATATCGATATTTCCCCTTCTTATTCCATATCAGTCGTTATATCAGTTACCCTGCTGAGTTTCTCTTTACTGTGCCTTCAAAGAGCCTTTGTTACACAGATATTGAACGTTGCGAATTAAATTTCGAAGTTCCCTTAACTTTAAAGAAAAGACAGAGTTAAACTGAAATTGATGAACGACCCGATTCCGAATATTAACGAAGAAATGGTATAACGTATAATTTAGAATTACTTTGATGATTTTAATTGACAGATACGAATTGGAAATTAAAGGCGCTTAATGAATGAAGTCAATGACTTAATCATTTGTGACATCTTCGATATAATTTGGCTCGAAGTATTGCGATAATTATTGTCATTAGTGGAAATTCTCAATGACTCAGCTAATGATTATTAACAAATAAATGGACAACACTCTCTGCAGCTGCAAACAAGACTGTAGGTACAATTGTACATTGATAAAAAACAATGTACATTTAAATATTTTAATAACTTATCAAAAAGGCATTTTATTTTAAACTACCACTACAGCCTATCTATAAAAAATTGTTTAGCACATTTGAAGAAAATTATTAATACCTACCATAATATTGTTTACTGCCAATAAAATCGTTCAAATATAATAATAATTAACGTTTCTTAGTAAATGCTGTGTACCAGTGATGTGTTTCGCTTTTCTTCATAATATAGAAAGTATAAAACCAATAAACGTACCATTTAGCCAAATGATGTGACATTTCAAGCTGTCATGCGAAAGTCTTGACAAGGCGATGTGAACTATGAACAAGTAATACACTAAATCTATGGTCTATTCTATTGCCGTTGTTAGTCTATGGTATAATTTCGTTCTAAGTTCAAATTACTGGATTTAGTAGGCAAAAGTTGTGTTATGTTACTTTCGACTTTAACTAGTAATTTGAATTTCGTTAGTCCTTGTTATACTAGATGTATGAATTAGGTCAAATTTGAGTTTAGAGATTTAAGCCCAGGGTGCTTTCCTATCAGAGGTATGATTTTTCGCTATATTCGTAAATAGAAGAAATATAGAAATATATAGATCTTGTTGAAGTTGTTACTTTTTTACTCATGAAATGTAATGTAACTGGAATTATAGTCAAGTAATTTACTCATGTCATATTGTTAAGCTCAATAATAAAAACAAAAGAACACGAGTTCGATTCCGGAATCGGCCCACAAATACTTACGACAAAATGTTTTAGCCATATGTAATTATTTTCCCGGCTTTTCTGTCTATTTTTTATACATAATTTATATATATTTTTTATACTACTTAAGTAGTTATTGTATGTTTATCTTTCTAGTAATAATAACACAAAATTCTAGCATACCGCGAGGCTAAAAGTTACTGTGATTTTTCAGCCATTATTTATGTACGTATCATATTAAGTCAAGAACACAACATGACCTTGAGATCAAACCCTTACAATCACAAGGCTAAAGCGATTCTTTCGTATTCAAGCCATTATGGCGAATGCGTGCTCCTAACCAACCTCGTGACCGACTTATGCTTATGTGGAATAGCTATACTTATAAATCTGTGAAGTTTGGTTGTTTGAATGTGCTTTTATTGTATAGATAAGAAAATAATGCTCATGCTCTCTTAGTTGAGAGGACACTCGAATTGATTTCCAAAGGTCATTTTCTGAAGTACTTTAACCTAGTGATTGTATTCTATTCTTGGTATGGGCGGCTTAATTGGCATGACGCATTATGTTACTTTAGGTAAGTCTAGGTATGGCTGTAGCTTAGTCTTAGTTTCTTATTAATAAAGACCTTTTTTGCTTGTGTTTTTATATTATATACATTGCACCTATCGTTTATATAATATAGCCCATAGCCATCCTCGATAATGTACTTAAGGATTTTTTTAAATCGGTTCCTAAGATTAGCGCGTCAAACAAACAATCAAACAAACTCTTTAGCTTAATTAGTACAGATGACCAAACTTTGAATTCACCATTTTTGTTTGAGTGAAGTCTTTGGAAAAAACTAGTATGAAGTAACGAGAAATCCCTCATATCGTGACATATCGGATTTACATGGCTATTCGTGGGTTTATGCCGTACTGAGGGTAATTATAGTCCTTGGAATGCCTTGCGTTCTACTGAGCTTGTTTTTTGGGTAGTTATTGGGATATTGTTGGTTGTTTTTGTTTGGCTTAGGCTTAGCTAGAATTATTGATGGTAAAGATTTAGAACAATTTAACTAATTCCAGGCCGTTGGGTGGTCTGCAGTGATAGGGCATAGAGAAGCTTGGCGATCTTTGGTGTCGGAGGCCAAGATCCAATTCGGGTAGTTGTGCAGCCATTGTACTATTTATAACCTTATTAATTATTTAGAGCGTAGGTTTTACTGTGCCCATTAGTGGGACGGGATATGACTTTCTAAGATAATGTTCTTCTTACGCTGACTTTTTTCCTCAGTTCCAACATCAGACGTTCAAGGAGTTCTGGGGAAGAAAGCATCCTTACCGTGCGACATCCAACCGCTTCATCAGGAAGACGACGTGGTGATGGTGCTGTGGTTCAAGGAGTCTGATGGAGACCAACCTCTTTACAGGTACCTATCTATTCTATAGCTGAAGAAACGTTCCGATATGAAAATTATTTCAGTGTTGGATAGTTAATTTGTTGAGGAAGGCTAAAAGTTAAATTATATTTCCATTGATTGATAAAGATCACAAAGATTAACTTGGACATGTCATCACTATTAAATCAATCACTTTTCTTCACTTTCTTCCTGTGAATTTAACAATACTGCATTATTATCATTAAAAATAAATTCTTACAAAGATTAATTAACCTTTATTATCTTTCTTTTGTGAATAAACAAAGCATTCTTAGATGTAACTCAGAGAACTTTTTCGTGTCACTGAACCATATATATGTTTATTTATAGCTACGACATCCGCGGCCGCTCCGTGAACCAGCCCAAGCTCTGGTCTTCTCCCACAGTCTTCGGAAACCGCGCGTTCTTCCGCGGCTCCGCCAACCCAGCTGTTCTGATGCTGGACGGCGTCACGGCCGCTGATGCAGGGGTCTACCGCTGCAGGGTGGACTTCAAGAACTCGCCGACTAGGAACTTGAAAGTTAATTTTACTGTGATAAGTAAGTTCAAATTATTTCCTTGATATAATTTGTCTCTGATGGCTAACAGCGAATAAGCAGTGAGACTGTCAAATTATGTGGTACACCCCATTATTTATTGCGGGTCTCCTCAAATAGACTTGAGGATATATCAGAAGAAGTCAGTAGCAGCGTTCTTCTGTGAGCCAACCTGCCCGATGTTTTAGAAATATAAATATTTATTTTGTGAATATGGGTTACAAGTTATTATAATAAAATTCCCAGATTCTAGAATAATAAAGTCATGTAGAGTTTGAGTCACACACAAACAAGCCTGGATGTAAATGAATTAATAACTCATTTTCCTTCCAGTCCCTCCGAACCGTCCCACGATATACGACGGCCAGAGAAGAGACCGCACCAAGCTCGTGGAGCCTTATAATGAGGGTTCTGATGTTCTTCTCATCTGTGAGGTGGAAGGAGGTAAGGACTACTGTCTATTGACGAACTCTGTGGCGCGGAAGGTCTTTCTGTACCGCAGAAGGCTGCGGATTCAACTCACGCGCCGGGGCATTGTTATTAGAATGCTGTTTCAGATGTAAGGGGTATCTATTTATTAAATATCTTTCTATGTAATTTATCTGGGAAAGAGAATAAAGGGTGAATAATTAAGTCCATATACCTGAACACAAAGAGATAAAAATATTTCAATTTGAAACTGGAGCGAGCGTCAAATCGAACATTCACGATCAGTTTTAATAGTGAACTTTAAAATAACGTTACAATAGTTGTATTATATTATATTATTTTTGATTTGTGTGTTCACACTTTAATGTTTGTTTTTCATGTATAATATCTACCCGTGAGAACCTTTCATTGGCTCTATGTAACTAATTAAGATTCTACTTGTGTATATTTAAGCCGCTGGTTTTCCAAATAAATAAAAATAAATAAATAAATATATGCCATAAAATAACGTAATATGGCTCTTTTGGTGAAAAGTGCTTTGTACTCTGACTTAACAATTTCCAGAGCCTTCAACTGACTTCATTGTTACAAGATCTAATGAGATACCTTTTGGCTATGATCTAATAAGTAAACCTAATTGACTTGAAGCCGTAGGCCTATTACGTAATACGAAAAGTAAAAAAATAATGATTAAACTTCTCATGTTTCAAATGAGTAATGGCTCTTCTAAATTGGCTTCGTTATAACTTACAACAATCACACAAGTTTTGTTGGTAAATCGAACAGTTGAACTGAAAAACAATAATGGAAAAAACAGAAATCGTTTTTCATTGTAATTCCGATTCCCATAGGAATGTATTGTTTCTTGCCATTAATCTTATTGACAAATCGTCGTGATAAGAACCGTTTTGTCATAGAACTTCGGTTTTTTCGATGCCAAATAAATTTTGTTATTTTTCCATTTGCCGATTTGTCTAGGGTTGAGTTACGACCACTTTATTAAATTTGAAATTATTGGATATAACATCAAGATAAGACAAGAGACTAAATCCTCTAAAGTTTAAATGCACGTTTCATAGGCTTTGCTAAGACAGTTTAGTCATGGTGATAATATCAAATCCACCATTCCTCGTACTGAGTCGTTTGTGTGATGATATTCAGCAGTCAAATTCCTAGTTTTTGTGGTATCATTGCAATCTTAATTTAAAATGAAGTTTTCATTCTAGACACTTAATTCTGCACAGCTTCGAATACCCCAAAAACGAATGGCATTGTTCAGAAATCAAACCCGTAATCTCTCGTAACGAATCTCCGCCGAATGTATCTGTCACTACAAAATAAGTAGCTTTGTTCACGCTTCAGTACGCGTCAGCCTTTTGTTCTCCTACATTGTATTCGTAGATAGATAAGTCGATTTCTTATCGTAAAGCTTTCATTTGTCTTGTATTCATTCGCGGGCCTCCTGGCATTGAGGCATTAGACACATTTGTAAGCTCGCTTGATTTGTGCGAATGTGAATTTGGGAATTTTCGTATGATCGCGTTATTTCAGAATCGATATGGTCAGAGTTGGTTTTGTGGTATATATCATTAATATATTATGTTATATATTACCTATCCTTATTAAAAAACTAACTTCTAGTACATTTGGAATGAAAATATTTCTGCTCTGATTTCCAAAATGCAAATTATTTGAAGATTGGACAAAATTTTAATAAAAATTATTAATAAGTATTGCTGGACAATTCACACGCCTTTAAGTATTTATGTTACCTAAAATATGTTACCAATTTACTCAACAAAAGTAACTTATTTCTTTGGAACGAGAGAGTATTACTTAGAAATCTTAACACGTAGCCAAGCCAGTCAAAGGAACAACTAAATTGAGTCCAAAAATACCACGTAACATAACCAGTAGAAATGTAATTACCGAAAAATGCCCGCTCACAGCCATTCAGGGATATCCATTGTCCCAATGGTCAATTTAGGATTCACAAAACGGTTTCAATGTTTTATTGTTTCACACTCTGGGTTACATTATTAACTATAATTGACATAACCGCTTTTGTGCGTTGGCATTCCTCGGTCCTTTTAGGCTTGATGATTGATTTCGTAGGTTCATTGTGTTTGTACGATTTTGAGAGAAAATGGAATTTTAATGAACGTTGTTTAGGTGGCGTATTGTTTGTCCGTGACTGGTCACTTGCAGCCATAATGGGTTTTCTGTTTATTTTGTTGGTGTGTTTGTCTGGTGTAAAAGAGTTTAGATGTTTGGTTGGTAAATTCTGTTTAATATGAAACTCTCGTGTCTGTTTGATAAAGATTTAGAATTACTATTGTGGTTATTTGCTTTTATGGTGTTAAATTTGGAAGATTCTTCTAAGGTTAAAATCGGAAGGTGTTGTGCGTAATCTAAGGTTGATATAACCCTAAAAGTACAGTTTCAAACATGAGTCTGGGAAGCATTATATTGTTTTAAGTAAGTCAATAAACCGCTGTACTAAAACCATTTTGCGATTGAATCACGATGAAAAATAGAGATATACACGTAAAACAGTAGGTAGTCTATTAATATAGTCCTGTGGTATTTTCAAGCTTCGAGCTTACCACGGGGCCTAGATGTTACTGTGTGAATAGTCCAGCAATATCTTTTTTTTTATTAGATGCATAACACCCAAACCCTTGTTTTCTATTTATATAGCCATTAGGGTTTTGGTCATAAAAACCATAAGATAATCAGACTATTCTTGATACTTATACATTTTTAATAATACTCAACAGGTCGACCACGGCCCAGAGTGACGTGGTACCTCGAGAACGTGGTCATCGACGACTCCTTCGAGCAGAGAACGAATGGTGTCACCGTGAACACCCTGACCTTCCCCAACGTGGGCCGGCAGCACCTCAACGCGCGGCTGGTCTGCCAAGCTTCCAACACTAACCTGGCACCACCGGAGACGAAGGTCTTGATTCTGGATATCAACTGTGAGTAGTGAACATCTTTGTAAGATAGACCATATTATATTCTGTTCTATTTCTAATTAAATGAATCCCTATTTCCCATGGTCACGCCATAACGCGTAAATGGTTGAGCTGATTAACGTGGTTTTAAAATCGTTGTAGACCTGGGGAAGGTTTAAAAGGTTAGAAACATGGAAATAAGGTGAGTGAAGCCACGGGCGATGCCGCGGGTGGGTCAGCTAGTTTAATACAACTAGAATAATCTTCACGCGGCGCGGCTGGTTTCGGCGGATAGTGTTAGTAGGTACAGCTTCGACAAAACGGAGGAGAGTCAAACAATTCTATAAACAGCTCGATAATTCGCATACCTCGAGCTGTTTTCAGTATTGCTTGATACCTTAAAACAAACCGACCAGATTTGTTTATGATGAACTAATACAGTACTTAATTATATTTTTATGTATTCTTCCAGTGAAACCAATAACAGTGAACATCTTGACGAAGGAGCGCCAGGTGTCTGCAGACAAGCGGTACGAGATCGAATGCAAGACAACAGGGTCAAGGCCCGAAGCTTTCGTCACCTGGTGGAAGAACAACAGACAACTGAAGAGAATGGCGAAAAATGTAAGTTACTGCTGTTTTCTTAGCTGTGTGTACCTACCATTCCACTCAACCCGTTTTTTTTTATCATTGAATAACAATTTACAATTAGTGTGGTGTGTTTGATGGTGATTTTAATTACAGTGCCAATATCCAAGCCTATCATTGCTTTAATATAAATTTATTGTTTTGATTCGATTCAGCTATTAATTTGAAGCAATATTGTTCAATGTTGATTGATAGTTGGATATTGATATATTGGAGTTTATATTTTGCTTTTTGGCGTCATATTTACTTGGTTTAGTGCACTCTATCTAAATTTATGTAGATTTCAAAGCCTTCATCAAAAATCAAGCCGGAAATAAGTTATTTTTTCTTTCTCTGTCAACGTCAAGCCCGAAAATAACCCAAAACTAGATGAATTTACTCTCTGTGAAAATATTCGAATTTGTGAATTCATATTCTGAAAACGAATCTAAAAAAGGCAAAAAATCATGAATTGGAAAAACCTAAGTGGGCCAGGTAGACAACGGTAGATCAAGTTGGGAGTTAGAACACTGTAGATACTTAACAGAAGCGCAACTTTCCTGCTGTTACTATAAAAGCTCCGTAAATTGTAAATTATTGGGTGGTTGTCACTCTTTTAGTAATATAAGATATCAGCAAATGTATACTAATCTGTTATTAATACAAATGACAACTCTGCTATCACACTGGTATTGCAATCCATTAGCCAGTTTAACGACACCCGCGGACAGACATAACGTGGTAATATTTTTAGGCCAGCACCACACGCCACAAAGAATAAGAATAACAGTACAACATAATGATAAAAATCACCCTCACCCTCTGTGCAGTTGACCTACTGTTTTTTTACAAAAACTCCATCCACTCTGACGTTCCATTGTCCTTTAATTAATAGATTCTTTTCATTTATGTTTTTGAGTGGTTTATCGTCGAGATTGTCCTATTGTGTTTTTGTAAAAATATCTCTTGTTTTTATTTCTTTTGTGGAGGGCGCTTGAATTGCTATCATTGTCATTGTTGCTTCTTGAGAAATCTGTTTGACGATGTTTATTTGCGTTATTATTGTCTAGATTAAGGTGTAGTCTAATAATTAAACTTTAAAAAGTCGAGTGTGCTACCCTTATCCAAAACGGCTTTTCAATTTCTTCTACCTTTATTATTCTACTACTACTATCTTTATCTAATTCAAGATGGATCATAATAATTCACAATATAAACACAAAGAAATCCAGTTGATAATAATTGTGATTTCATCAATTCCTTATTGGATTTATTTATTTGAATACTTTTATAAAAACGCTTTGTTAACTCAACAAGGGAAAAATCGCAAAGAATTCAAATGCAACAGAAAAGAGGACTTAAGAAAAGCATCGTAAATTGAAGCAGCTCAAAGTTCAGCTTCGATACAAAGAAAACAGAAATTGAAACTGTTTTTTTTACTTAGTAAACATGCTTTGAGGTATATAAAAGTTAACGTTATAAGCATTATAACTATGAAATTGTCAACATAAAATACACATAGGATTATAAGTAAATTTTGTATATTGCAGTATTTTCCCATGTAAAAATTTTCTTATGTCTTTGTCATTAAGTATCTTCTCCTGGTTCTTAGATACCTCCTTTTCAGCTAAATCGATTAAGCCGTTCGTTCTTGAGTTACAAAAAAGTTTAACTAACACGACTTTATTTTATATATATAGATTAATATATTGATACATACTGAACATAAGTGATACTTATAATAGTTTCTACTTGTATAGTACAAGCTTGTATGTAGCCTGAGATACAAGTTAATCCTAGTTCAGGCTCCGTCTATGTAATATTTTGAACTTTTTAAATAATAAGATTTTATGTTAATATCAGTAATATTGATGTTTTAAATAAATAAATCCTTGAAATCTTTGAGTAAGTAGGTACTTACGTCAACATATTGTGGCATAGTGTAAAGTACATAATTTTCCCTTTTCCTTACAATCTCCAATCATAAATTAGATTATATTTTCCTTCAATTTCAGCAAGAAACCCCAAACATCCCCAAGAATCACTCTGACACCAGCTAAGCAAACTTCACCTCTATTATCATAGTAATAAAGCTGTTATCTCTCCTCAGTTCTCAGAAAACAACGAAACGCTCAGCGTGCTGACTTTAGTGCCGGCCGTCGAGGACGACGGCAAATATTTGACATGTCGCGCTGAGAACAAACACATACAGGAATCTGCGATAGAAGACAAGTGGCGGCTGAATGTGCATTGTAAGTTTTACTCCTAGTGATTTATGCTTGCCTGGTACTTTGACGCTCAGCATGCATATTTTCCATACCATGGGTTTTTTACCCATAAAACACACGTATAGGAATGAATGCCACGGAAGACACAAGTTTAATGGTGACTGAACGTGCAATAATGTTTTCACTTTTGTTGTTTATTATATGCCATGTTTAATACCTAAGTAAATAATCTTCTTTACATAGTATAGGTACCTAATAAAGTTGCTATCGTTGATAGGTATTATATTTATCTATATAGCTATCATTAAAATACGCAACAAAATATAGAGTGATTCAACACAAGGTTAAAAGTTTAATTTGGTACGCGAGGCGAAACAAGGGCGGGTCGCTAGTTATAATAACAAAATTTATTTTTTTATGTTGATCTGTCATCTATTAATTTGACATGCATTAGATAGATACTCGCATAATATAATATTATTATCAAAGAAAATTTAAACAATTATGATGTACATAAACTCTTATGTGGTACAAGTGTGAATCGTCATGAAAATACATTATAATTTTCAATTGATTAATATGAATTCCTCATTTCTGAAAGTTTCATAAAAAGTATATTAAAAAGCTTTTTAAGGTAGTGCTTGAGATTAATGAATGAACCTACTAGTCTTGCTTTGGACTAAATTTATTAAATCAGCTTGTTTTGCAGCATTCAAGCTTGATTTAACTTTAACTGAAAGAAAGAAAAAGATCTTGAGAAAAACCAGGGCTTATTTTAATTTTATCCTTGACGAGCGCTCTCTTGTTTATGTCAGCAAAAGCAAATAAAAAGGTGAGTTATAAATAACCCCGTATATGTACTATCGACAAAGGATCTGCTGTTCCAATTGTAACTTTACTACTTTGCGTAGGTTTTGGGTAACTCGTCACGCCTTCTTTTTTTTTGTTCTTTAGTTTGAACCAGGGTTGTTGCTGATGCATGTTTTTGACACATCAGCGGATGCAGATGCTGATGCTGATTTTTGATCTTGAAATCAGCGGATGCTGATGCTGATGCTGATTTTGGCCAAGTGCGTGTCTGATCGAGTTTTCCTCCTTTCACCATCGAAACTGAGTCTTGATAAATTATGCCGGCCCCAAAGAGTTTTTTCAGTCATGTAGAGGAGGATTTATAGTTTTGAATGGCAAAAAAGTTTTAACCCCTCGCCCCCCTTTTTTATGAAAAACAGATATTTGCCCTATTTTTGACGAATATTTTAAGGGTGGAGCATTGGAGGATGCGACCACCGGAATGACCCCCCTGTCCCCCCTCCAAAAATCTAACATGGGTATCGTTTCCGATTAATATGGGGGTGAGGATTACGAATTTGATGACTGCACGCGTGGGTCGGATTGCGGTGAGCGAAGCGAACCGCAATACGCCACGCACACGCCACGCAGCAAGCGAGCGAAGCGAGCCTTGCTTTGTGTGTGTGTGGCAGCACGACCGGGGGCAATTCGACCATGGGGAATAGCACGGCAAGCGAAGCGAGCAGTGCTGTGACCTCACGCCCTCAGGCCCCCCTGAATACCTACACCCCCAAAAAATTTTACATAAATGTCGATTCCAATCGCAGTCTCCTTCCTCTCTTGGTTATCCATTTCCAACAAAAAAAAACTTGTAGGTTACAAAAACCTCCCCTACTTTAAGACAACATGCGAGCTGCTTGCAGCTCGCACACTCACGTCACGGCATACAAGTTTTTATTTCTATTAGTTGATTATAATTTTCTTTACGGGAATATTCCTTTTTACAGACACTTGGCAATTTTGGCATTAATTAATTTAAAATAAGTTCAGATCTCACTTTTTAAAGGTACAATACAAATTCATATTGAAATAAACGGGCAATACACGAACCTTTTTTACGTAGACTATTGATCAACCGATTTCATCCCATAACGTGGGACATCTTCAGGATCAAGGACACTGCAAGGACACGGATCACGCCCGCTCTCCGGTCCGCAATGCAATGCGGTGGTCAGTGCATTGCGGACCGGAGAGCGGGCGTGATCCGTGTCCTTGCAGTGTCCTTGATCCTGAAGATGTCCCACGTTATGGGATGAAATCGGTTGATCAATAGTCTACGTAAAAAAGGTTCGTGTATTGCCCGTTTATTTCAATATGAATTTATCAAACCACGACAGTTTTTATAGTACAATACAAACAACATAACGCGACTTACTTCACATACGGACGAGCACTAAAACCTGTACCTATATTATCTCCACGCAATGTGTAGTGCGATGAATAAACAGGTTTGTGCTTGTTTACCTGATTTGTACAAAAATGCGCGTTAAGCCCCGCCCGCTTCGGACAAGTTGCGACTCGAACATCAGCATCGAAAATTAGCATTGATCAATGCGGATGCGGATGCTGATGCTGATGTCTAATTTAATGCTGATCATCAGCGGATGCTGATGCTGATGCTGATATCCGCAACAACCCTGGTTTGAACAATAAAGAGTTTGGTGTAAAGGTTCTTTTTAATTACCTACTTTTCCATTGCTTAGTCATCTGGTGAACCAGTTGCAGTTACAGTGTAGTCGATATCAAGAATATAGTTAAATCTTGTACCATGAGTTCCATAAGTGCCAATCTATCGCAACACAAACGTTCCGAAATTGTTGTTCTGAGAGATTTGGGAAGAAACATCTCGCAAATATTGGAAGAATTAAAAATGACGGTAAGTAATGTATTTAATTATTTCGAGTATAGGTATATTTTGTTAATATAAAAATATTTATATTACTTACCTACTAAAGATTATGTAGGTAATATATGTAAGTGATATACCCATCTATAGGATATATTGGTATACCCCAATATTTATATCCAACTAAGTAAAGATAAGCTTTTTAAATATATAATATAACTGTATACCTACTTAGACCAAAGTAATTATTTTTTTATTCTTATTATTTCTCATTATATATCTTATATCTTATACATATATATACTAACCACGCAAAGAGCACATACACATGTGCTCTTTGCGTGGTTCGGATCTTTCCGAGAACCTCGTAAATTCTATGCGGGCCCGATGCGATGCCGTTATCAGTGCAGATGGTGCTATGACCAAATTTTAGTTATGTTAATTGTTAATTGATGGTAGTTGTTATTTTTAGATTTATGTTATAATAGTTTACTGTAATTAAGATTACTTTTATATATTTGGTTCAATCTTAATTTTTTATAATAAGTTTAAGAATTTAACCTTAAGTAGGTAGGTATAAATTCTGTCAGTAAATTTGTATTATGTGTGTGATTTAATGTGTGATTCATTGTGATTAATTGAGCTACCTGTAGATTGTTAGCAACAGTCTTAACTAAACAATTGTAAATACTAGTTCTAATTTATTTATATTATTTAAATGTGTGATACCTGTTATACAAAATTTGACTGTGTTTAAAAAAATGTTAATTAGAATTACTTATCTATCTTTATTTTCTTAATTATTTTTAAGTACGTTGTATATTATAATATCTAACATAACAATAGAAATCAAATAGTACTATGAGCCTGAAAGTGTTCTAATGTAAGATTTACTCTCTTCCAGTTTCTGTTTGCCTAATAATAATTTGTACATAATTTATTTTGCATAGTGCTTAAAATTACGAATGCATCTCAGACAGTGGAAATAATATATTATATGATTATAATTTATTATTTATTAATATTTATTAATTATATTATTTATATTTATATTCTGCCTAAGTCTAAATAATAGATTTTTTGTGTACTTAGTTTTTGTGTGTTTTTTTTTCAAATATCGTCGTCGTCGGACGTCTTAACTTGTATTCTTGTATTATAATTATTGTTGTCTGAAATAAATTGATTTGAATTGAATTGAATAAATTAATTGAAAAGTAACAATTATGAGTTTCAACCTGTAGAATAAACCAAATAAGTAATTAGTTTGAATTTTTTCTTTTCTCACTCGGTAAAAACATGACCTCAAACTAAAACAGCATGCAACTAACTTTGTTTTTAACCATAAGTTATTAAGTGACCCAATGAACAAGCTATTAGAATTACAAAAGCAATTTATCAAGTCGATTTGACAAGGTGACAATTTAATTTGACAAGTTGTACCATTAATCTGAGGTCGAATGCTTTCCTCAAACATCGTCCAGCAGGTTTTGCAAGTTTTTTATTTTGTTTTGATTGGCATACCTGTGTTTACAGATTACAATCAACTATGTAGTAAATGACAAGTTGATAACGTGATATGTCAAGCTTATAAACCAAAAGTGATAGATGAACAGATAATAAGAATGAATTTGTGAGAAAATCATCGATGATAATTAAAGTAAAGTGCAATTTTGTCCCTATTTTAATTATAATAAGCATACATTGATGCATTTTGTCCAATTATTATGTTTGTTTTACACTATAATTAATTGTGTATGGTTGAGTAAAGATAGTTAGTTGCTATAAAATGAATGGGAAAAATTGGGGCTACTTAACATGAAACATTATATACTACTTACTGATTACCTACTACATAAGTTTTGACAAGGATTTATTGACAGTATTATATTTTCTTAGACGTTCCCGTGGTGGACCTTCGACTCGGCTCCAACCTCAACCCTGACGAGATAAAAGAAGGCGATGATGTTTACTTCGAGTGCACTGTAAAGGCAAACCCGAAGACACATCGGCTGGTCTGGTTTCATGATGTAAGTATTGTAGCAGGGAATAATATAATATAACCTACATAAGCTCCATTACTTTTGTGGTCCATACGGCTGTGAAATTAAGTATGAAAATTTTTGAATTTTTTTTTATAATTTTACCTAGACTATGATAATTTAAGATCCAATAAATATGCTCTCAAACTCCTAATGTCTTGCATTTTAAGATATTATTTTATTTTCTAAAAAAAATGAAACTTATAATAAATTAATTTAGCCTAAAAAAGTTAGCTTATTTCTTTATGCGAAAAAAATACCACTGAATTTTTTGTAACCTTGTATGCAATCTAATCTAAAAATGTTTACCAATTACTCTAATAACCTTAATTTTACAGAATACAGAAATCCAACACAACGAAGCACTAGGAATCATTCTCAGCGCCCAAAGCCTGGTCCTCCAGAGCGTCACCAGGGCATCAGCTGGTGACTACACCTGCATGGCCGCCAACAGCGAGGGCAAGGGCACCAGCAACCCTGTCTCACTGCTTGTCAGATGTAAGTGATGACGTCACTTTAGCCCTATCTTTATTTAGTACTGATTCGGTCTTATCTATGAACTATGTATAAAGCTTAAGTATACGAGTAATTGAAATTCGATTTTTAAAATTTGGGCGTGTGTGTCACTAGCCCTCTCTAGTGATTCGGTCATTCTGTGAACAAGATTGAGTAGGTAATTGACATTTGAACTTTTAAATTTCAAACGTGTGTTGCGTTCAACATTTTAAAAATGGAAATCAAATTACCAGCGAGCTATTTTTAAAGTTGTATACTTAACTTTAAAACATTATTAAAGTGTTTACACGATAATTCCAAGTCCGCAACTACTCCCAAAACCCCAAACAAATTACGCACTACTTAAACACTCGTACGACTAACTTCATAAGCTTTTTGCCAAAACAATCTTGTAACAAGCTACAAAGCACATAACAAATTTATCTCTTCAAATTACCTAAACTGTTCGTTAACTAAACTGAATTACATTAGCTAGTCTCAGGCTCCCCAAAGCACATTCAAGCCGTCCAAACTTACTTACGGGCTCAACTTTGTAGCGGGGATATTACAGCAGCTAGTCTTTGGTCGGTAGCTTATTGGTAAATAGCTGATAATCATCAGCTATTTACCAATAAGCTGTTCAATCGAACAGCGCCAAAGTTATCCATGCATCAGTAAATACTTCGATTTAACGGGTGCTATGAATCTTTGTTATTAACTGCTTGAAATCACTGCTCGCAATTGTACCTAATATAACTCAAGGCAACTCACGCCCTATGCATTAACAGTTTAAGGCGTAAGTTTAAATATGTTATGATAGATAGTGGATCTTCAGTAGACAGCCAATAGACATCCAATGGTTGAAATGATGATGTTAATGTATGAAACGAGAACGGCTCAGACTTAATACCGCTTCAATTTTTAGAAATACAAAACTGTGAAAGGATGTTCAACCAAAATAAATAAATATTGCTGGACAATTCGCACAGCAATAGATGTTGCCCCGTGGTATGTAAGCTAGAAGTTTGTATTACGGGTGCTTCATTTCGGATATACTTTATATAATATACATACATTAGACTCAGGGCAGTGAATATCTTAAGTCCAAACTAATAAAAGTAATTTTAAGCGTTATAGTGAGTCACGACCCGTCCACCCACTGGACTTTTCCACCAGTGGGTGGACGGGTAATTCACGATTACCCTTCCACCCACCACGCTAGAGTGTGAACAGAAATAATAATCTAGTTATCGATATTATATCCTCATTGAAGGATCACTTATTACAAATTATTATATTAATTATTATTATTATTAGTATATTTTAGTTAAACGCTTAAACAATATTTATCAGTTTGGAATAGCTAGTGCTAGACCAGTGGTTCGTCAGTAAACCGTCATATTCCACATGATACAGTAGTCAAGCAAAGGTCTTTGAAAATCGTCTCGAGATTCCTTTGAATATAAGCAGAATGTCTTAGCTGTATGACGTGTGCTGTGTCACCCGTCGGCGTTTAGTTCTGAAGCATACGTCGGGTCCGGCGGGATGAACAGTCCAGATACTATTTGAACCTGTTTGATTGCAATGGGAATTGCGGCTTTAAGTCCTGGTGATAATGCAACTTCTTCGTTTTATAGATTATGTTCCAAGAGGAAATTAGAAAATGCTAACTGATGACTTCTTTAATAGACAAAATTGTTGAAACCCTGGCTCAATGTAAATGTAGACTATCTCGTGCAGAATCGATATAACCAATTTGGCAATTGGAAGTGCGGCTTCAGTTATTGACGGTATTGCAATTTCTTCGTTGTATGGAATGCTAGCTTCTAAAGCTTCCACCCGCGTTTTTGCCACATTTTATACTTTCACGCGTTAAATTACATAATTGTTCTTTAAAAAATTCTTATTAGGCATTCTTAATACCCTTATGTCCTTTTGTAAATCACCTACGGGTCATTGCTAGGTTAAGGAACTGCCATTATACAATGATAAACCAGCATCTTATGTTATGTCAATTGTTCAATAGATGAAGAGAATGGTATTATAACTCCCTGTCAAAGTTAGCTGTCAAACATAGGGTGCTGCCAAACCACGTCGAAGTAACACCCATATCAGAATCACCCTGTTTATCATATTCATTATAACTTGGAAAAGAGACAAATAAAACTTTTGACTATGAAGTCAGAAAACTTTGAAATGTTGAGTTGGCCTGCCATCTTGCCCGGCGCCATTATCGTCACAAACTTGAGATTTAACGACAAACTAAAAGTATATCAATCTTACTTAGTCTGATAGTTTCTTCCCATTATTTCAGACGACTCTGACCCTTATTACCATTAAAACTCGGGCCAAGTTTGCGTTGCAGTTTTATAACAACCCTCTTGCACAGTAAAATTGATTGGAGGAACAGTAAAGACGAAAGACGTTTTGCTGACGATCTATTGGAAATAGTTCGTCGGAGTTTGATGACTTTCCTTTGGAAATGTTTAAGGACTTTCGTCTTATTTGAAATTGATAAGACTTTATGAATGGAGACTTTTAGATTGTCGGAATGATGCAAAAAAGTTCAAACGTTTAAATTGTAATATATCATTTTTTATTTTATTTGTTATTAGCGGTGCCCGCGACTCCGCCCGCGTTAAATTGTGTTTGTATGAGAGGCCACGTCTTATCATAACTAGAGCAAGAATTAAAAAAAATTGGTATATATGGAGAAACATAAATCAGAAAAAATATCTAAAAATCGTCAAATTTGTTTCAGTATTATAATATTGAGCCTATAAACACAATATCTCTGAAAACAAAGTAACTTTATTCATAACCGACCCTTTCAGATTTATTATTAGTATACATTTAATCTGTATTAATAATCTTGTAGACAGAGACATCCATAAACCATAACACCCCTATTCACGTTCCCACTGCTGGGACACAGGGACTTCCCCGTTAGAGCACGTGTTTTTTAAAGCACACATAATTTTCCAAAAAGAAAAATCAGAGGTGAGCGGCGGGGTTTGAACCCACGACCTTCGGAATGAAAGTCGAGTGTGCTCCCACTTAGCCAACACGACAGAGACATCAAAACCTTATAAATCTTTATACATTTATCGCAAGTTTTTTAAGTACAAATAATAATGTGTGATTTAAAGACACGTGATCTAACGGTAAAGGCTACATCTTGACGGAACGGGCATGTACTGTGAATTTTGAAGGATATAATTTAACATTCACCAATGTGCACTTGGCTAGTGTGTTGAATTTAGTCTAATCTCTATCATCCCTCTGGACTTCTCTCTAGAAGTCCATGTCCCAGCAGAGGAAACGCAAATAAGGATGCTTATCTAAGTGTTCCTTCTGTGAAGATCATTACCGTGCCCCATTGTTACGGAACTCAACATCGCTTTATCGACAGTAATTCTGTTGTTGAACTAACAAGCCTTTAGAATCAAGTTTTAATTAACAGTATTGGCTTCTATTACGCTTAACTTATGATTTAAATTTCAATAACATTGCAAATGGCTCAACCGGAAGCAGATTTATAAGACAAACAATTATAGAATCTTCGCCCTATTTATACTAAATGTTTATTGTTTGTTTTAGACTTTGCTTTGTCTTTTATGCTGATAAATAACGATTTACTTCAGAAATATTTATGCTTAATTTCGTAGTATGATCAGTTATCAGTATTAACTGCCTTTGCTATTTCGTGCCTTTTATACAATGTTATTTGTCTCATTATTTTTCTATCATATCGGAATAACACGATAGGCTATTTTTACCGCTGGAAAATCATTAAAATACGGGCAAAAAATATTCGTTATTTGCTAATTTTTGTTTTTGTTTCCAGATGCCCCAATATGTGCTGAGAGAAGAGATGGAGAACTCTTCGGTGCTCTTAAGCATGAGACAGTCTCCCTGCATTGTTCTGTGGACGCCAACCCAGCGCTCGTCTCCTTCCACTGGACCTTCAACAATTCAGGCGAACAGGTGGAAATACCACCTAGGTAAGATATCATCATTAATTAATTTATAATCAATATACATTATACGAAAATCAATGCCACTTTTCGTAGTAATTTTATAACTCAAGAAAGGCTAACCTAAATCAGCCTTATTTTGGTGCTTTTTTTTAATTGTCGTAGTAGCACAGAGAAGGTTTTAAATGAGAGAAAACATGGGTATAAAGCTGCCGACGACGCAGGCGGGTCAGCAAATATTAAAATTTACAAAGTGAATGTTTGTATGTCTTGATGGAAGAATGTATATTTGTTACTGTTTAAATAATTTTGCTATAATAATGGAAATATTTCATCCGAATTTTAATCACATAAGATGTATTAATTAATATTGCAAGTTTTAAAGTGTGAAAATCCTTTAGCTACTTCCGGTTTCGTACTGAAATTCGATTATGCACATTGCAATTTCCTCTCTATTTTGTGGTAAACAAAGTGAACAGAAGCTCCATCCACAGATTGGTCAGCTCGCACGGCCACACGTCCACGCTGAACTACACTCCGACCACGGACATGGAGTACGGGACTCTGGCCTGTTATGGAGCCAACGCCGTCGGCCAGCAGAAGGTGCCGTGCTTGTTCCAGTTGGTGGCTGCTGGTGAGTATACTTCCGATCACATAGTTTCTGTTTTCCAAAAGTACAAGGTTTTTTGCTTTGTAAAATGAGAAATGAATTCTATGCCACATACATTATGTTTATTCTATTCAAAGGATGCGTTTTAAAGATCAGTTTTTTAAAACCCTTCTTGGATAGTATTCAGACGTTGATCCCCAAATTTCGAATTTCGAATTTAAGGATGAATTTTCGTGATCATTTTAGACATAGTTACTATTATTAACTGTCAATATTGTTCGCAGGTCGTCCATTCCACCTTCAGAACTGCTCGGTGGCGAACCAGAGCGTGGACTCGCTGTACGTGGAGTGCGTTGAGAACTTCGACGGAGGCCTGCCCCAGACCTTCCTCATGGAGCTACTGGAGCTGCCTTCTTTGATTGTAAGGAGTATCATCATCAACTCTAGTAATTTCCACTGCTGGGACTAAGATTTTTCACTTGACGAGAGAAATAAGCCCTAATACACAACGCAGGCCAAGTGCTGGAGAAAGACACAATGTCCTACAAACTTTTTAAAGTTCTCAGAACATGCCGGTTTCACCGTAAGAGCACGTGTTTTAAAAGCACACAAACATTTTTCAAGAATAAATATGAATAAGAAAAGGTTCCTAATTAAACGTAAGCAATAACAAGTATCCAGATCAGATTTTAGATTCTCCAATACGATAGTCTAACGATAGTCTACGCCATCGGCAATCATGCCATTTTATGCAACAACAAAAAGACAAAATAAACATTAATTGAGCAATGATTTCCTTTCTTGTAAAGGGATACTAATTGAACCCTTCGGCGTTTATTAAAGTCAGATAATGATAGCTATGCTTTGATTTGTTAATATATTTATAAAGTCGCTGATTATAAATCAATCAATTAAATTATCAAAAGAAAATTTACAACATACAAACAACGCACATTACATTTAATTTTTTAATGAGAAATAAAGATTCTTTGAACTGAATTTTTACTTAAATTTACTATGCAAGGCATGTTGCAAAAACACTCTCGCTCTGTCAAAGCATTTGTACTGGACAACTAGCATCATTATCTTATCATCATACTACAAGACATTATAAGCCCTGCTGGGTATTTATTATAAAATATTTTATGTCTAGTCATAACTGTCCTACTGCAGGGAAAAAGCCTTCCTATCCCTCTTCTATAAAGGCCTCAAATTTCCGCCAATCACATTTCGAACACGACTTTGTGGATATGAATTTTTAAATTTTATTTATTTCCCCAGGTCCGATACAACGTCTCCACAAACCGAACTCCTCCATACTTCGAGATCAAGGGCCTTCCTCCAGGCGTGAGCTACAGGATAGACCTGTATGCTGTCAACGCCAAGGGCCGCAGTGACGTCACTACTATCGAGACTGTCACTTTGAAAGGACAGGCGAAGTACACTGGTAAGTAAAGTCTTAGATTTATTTAATGAAATACTTGACTTTGGTGGTTGACAGCAAAACCCCAATAGGCAGTTACATTCACCAAAAATAAAATGAAGTAGATTTGTGAATCAAGGTGATTTTTAACAAAACTTGGAACAGCTAGTCAAACGCTTTATAGCAACATAACAATATTGCTGAACAACTTACAAAGCTATTATCAAACCCCGGTTATTAAACTTTAAGTTTGTATGACAACAAAATATCTGATCAAAATATCACGCCAGTAACTAAAATAGTATAACTAATCATACTAAATACGTAGAATTATCCTAGTCGAAAAGCACCTATATTATCCCAACCACCGAACATGTGAATTTAAAAAAGCAATTCAGATTGCAATTCGCATTTCCATTGAAATGAAGTAGTTAGGTTATTCCAGCTGCGTGACCAGTCCTGCTTATTAGTCCACATTTACTGCGGAGCGCGACCCGACCTGAAATAAAGCACTAAATCAAGGAAATTGCCTCAAAGTAGTGTTGCAGGGAAGGTTAGAACAGCTGGGTTATTGTAGACAGTATGAGAAGTAAAAACAAATGTTATTAAGTCATCTGCTATAGTGATGAAACTGTATTGTTGTATTTGATGTTGGGGAAGGTGTCAGACGCGTTTACAGCGCGTTACCACATTCATGATTGGCATTATGCGCATATAAATATATATTTTATGAAGCAATTGTGTCCCACTGCTGGGCAAAGGGCTCCCCCAATTTCCTCCACAATGACCCCTATTTGGCGTGATTTCTTTCCAGTTGTTGTCAAACTGGTCTAAGTCATACTTTTGGTATTAAATATAATTATTATTCAAATATTATGATGGCATTTATTATTAAATATCTCGCGATGCTTATGTGGCAATACGGAGGATATTATTTTATTGGTAAATAAAATTTAGGGCCAATAACGCTTTATTAAATTTTAGTGAGAAGATTAACTGATGTAAGCGAGTAAATTTAGTTTAATGCAACGTTTAAACGTAACATTAGGCAACGGTTCACCAGTTACCTTTAAACTCACTGCCAGAACCATAAGGGTATGATTTCGTTTTATTATAGTCCTCGCCACCTCCTTGGATGTATTATAAAACTCACCGGAAATTCGATATAGGTGCTTAAACCACTGATCCTGGTCAAGATTGTTCTAGTTATTGCCTAAGGTTGAACTTATCGTATCGGAATGGTAATTTGCCAGGCAATTTTGCAATTTATTTGGTCTAAATATTAGTCATAAACTTGTAAACGTCCGAGCGGATGATTGGCTATTTTGTGGTTACAAATTATTGGTGTAACATTTTAAATATTCCTACTAGTAATATCATTGTATACGAAGTTTTATACAGAGTAAAGTTTAAATAGTTAATAGAAAATATATACATCTAACGTTTGGAAATGAAATTTAAACCTAATCTTAAAACATGCATACCAATCAATCGACCCAAACCCATAAGAAATATTACCATTCAAGATCCTGAAATAGCGTAACATCACTGTTGTTCTAATCCTGTAAATAATCAGGTAACACTTAAGGCCCCGCCCACACGAGACTATTTCAAAACACCTGTCCCGAAAATGGCACATCCACACCTCTGGGAATAGCCAAACCATTTGCAAATCGCCTCCCACTTTGCTATTTGTTGAACTACCCACACATGAAATTGTTTTTACACCAAATTTGTTGAAGTATTTGTTCTTGATGCTTTTGTTATTTGACCCTAAATAGGTTTGTTTGCAGCTCATTTCTTTTCTACACAAATACAACCATTCTGTTTGAAGATTAGCAGCGGAAAGTACCAAAGCGTTCAAAGCAATATCAAACAAAATATTTTATTATTTTGAAACGCCTAGGTAGAGTCGAATAAGCTTTATCCTCCCAAACTAATTCGGTGTCAATTATTATGTTCTCTGGGGTATCAAAAATGTTGTACTCTTCCTTGATTATTTTCCTATTGCCTATTGTTGTTTTGAGTGAGAAGAATTAGGTTAAAGACCGTTAAGCCATTGGTTATCCACTACGATCTTTGCATGAATATTTTTTTCTAGTCTATAACTATAACCCCACGCCCCACTGACAAACGCCATTAAAAAACCGCCCACTCCACAAACTCGATTAAATATTCGCACATGTATATTAAACGCGACTGCTATGCGAGATATGCTAATCTAATGTAAGTGCCGAGTAAGTAATAAATAACACGGATATTTAAACCATCAACGTGCACGAAGACCCATATTGTATGCAGTTTGGGCTAATGCATGCAAGGAATGAATGAGGTTTTTGTGACTATCTCGTGGAATTGTTGGGTGTTTTGTTGGTTGTGCTATGTTCTATTTTTGGATTTTCGAGGTGCTTATATTGTTTAGGGCTGGGTTTAAGAACAAAATTAAACAGGCATTTTTTATGAGACAAAACTTACAGGCTATGGAAAAGTAAGCAATGAATAGCGATGTTGATTCGAGTGTGCAACGTTGTATAGGTACCTAGTAGCGTCTTTTATTGAACTAAATATTTTGATAAATTAATGAATTCACTTTCTACAGGTGAAAGCAATACCCTGGGTATGTCTCCAGTGCTGGCGTCCATAGCTGCTATGTCAGCGTTGTTGGCCGCTGCCGTCTGTGGAGTTCTGGCGGTGCTGTACAGACGACACTCCGCAAGACATCGTCACTTGCCGGCCAAGCATGCTGTGCTCAGGTACACTATATAGACCGTGCACCAACTGTAGCGTTGTGGCAAAATGCGGTGCATGACAACACAGTTCTTAATCCGCCACAAGAGACCTATGAATTTACTACCAGGCTCCCATAACACATAGAAGGTATCTTCCAGTGAGGCGATGTACGTCATAGTACAGTTCTTAATCCGTCACTACAAGAGACCTATGCATATACTACCAGGCTCCCATAACTCATAAGAGGTATCTTCCAGTGAGGCGATGTACGTGGAGCGCGCGCCGTCCTGCCCCACGCCTGTGAAGCAGGAGCCGGAGTCACGGGCGAGCAGCGCAGAGGGGCGCGGGCCGCGGGGGGCGCTGCTGCTTGACCCGAGGGACGCTGATGACGCGGACCCCGATATCATACCTAATTTGTTTGGTGAGTTGGTTAGGATTACATTGACATACTTAACACAAGCTTAGAGATTATCACGGGGCGATGTCTCTGTGTGAATTATTAGAAATTGGTATGGGAAAAATTACAAGATCACAACGTAACCTTAACGTAACCAATTTCTAATAATTTAGAAAACTTAAGTGAGAGTCAATCACTATAAAATAACAAATAGTCTGTGTGAATTGTCCAGCAATATTTATTTATTTATACTAAATTTCGACGTAACAAAGGCATTAAAAAATGTTTGAAATAGTGTTAAGGTAGTGCATGATTGAGATTTCAGATACTTTGTATGGAAATCAAATGTTAAAGTGGTCCAACAACCAGCTAGTTGCTATAATCACACGCCTACCATACGCGTTATTTAGTTTGGTTATTGTTCGTTGTTATAATATATAGAACGATGCTGCTGCCCGTCTGGTATATTAATCAATCACTTTAGTAATTTGACGACATCCACGAGATATGAAGTAGGATGATACTATTCTTACGCCTATACCACACAGTAAAACTTACGGCGCCAGAAACTTCTCTGTCTTGCTCAACCCAATATCAAATTTGGAACTCTCCAGCCTAACACAATTCATAATTCAGGCTCAGCTATACTTATTTCAAACATGGAATTCCAGCCTAACACAATTCATAATTCTCGCTCAGCCCAATTTCAAACATGGAACTCCAGCTGTACCTACCACAATTCTAACAATTCCTTTTCTTCTAGAACGAAGGCCAGTATCGAACGGATACATGAGCCTGCAGCGGCCGCCGTCCACTACGAAGGTGGCTAAGCTGGGAGAGGACGTCCGCTCGGAGCCCGACGGCGGGGCCTATTACACAGACTTCAAGAAGAAGGACTATAGAATACCTCTAACTAGTGTAAGTATTTTTTCATTTATAAACACTTAATCGTTCATCAAAAAAAAACACATGATTATAACACAAATAGAGACACGTACAACTTAGGTCTTATTGCTAAAGAGCGATCTCTGCCAGGCAACCTTTGGATGGAAAAGAGAGAAGATATTAATTATATGACGAGCGTGGTTAAGAGTATCCTATATTAAACTCGATTATACTCACATTTAGCCATGAGCAATTTTTTACAATGATGAAAAAAATCCACTTTCAAAATATGAGTAAATTATAAAATGCCATTTTGAATTTCATTAAATCACGCGCCGTATCGCGGGTCCAAGGAATGGATACATTATGAGATGAAATAAACACAGAAATAGCGCAAACATAAAATAACACTCCGGCGTGTCTCTCGCATAAAAGGATAAAGCGTCTTTATATGCGATAAAGTTCGTAGGCACTTCTGAGTATCTCATCTGGATGTATTCTTTGTCTTTGGGTTGAACTGTATTTATGCACTAAAAGGGAAAAAAAGGGAGGAAAAAGTAGGTTAAGAAAGTGCAGAACGTCATTGTCTTCAAATTAACATCATAACAGCTTAGAAACTACATAAACATTGTCTTGGTACTTAACTGTGAAAGTACTGTAAAAGTTCAAGTCATTATTTTTCAGATTCAAGTTCATTTTTTCCGTGACTGTGAGTAAATCATAATAATAATCAAATAAGTCGAGGTAAAAGTAAAGGATGCAAATCGCAAGTGTTGGTAAATCTCAAGACTTACTGGAAAACCTTATGATTTACCGTGGTTGGAGACTTTACAGTCAGTAACATAATACATTCTCACTTAAAAACATAAACAACCTTTTTCTATAAGTTGCTTATTTTTACTACTGAAATTTTATGCATAAAAGTGGTCCAACCTTCCACAGTGAATAAAGCATGTCTTCCGACCCGACACTTAGGCGAGTGTCAACTATGACGTAATTTTAGTAACAGTTCCCTGTTTCGTCTGTCCTATGTTTAGACAGGAACTATTTCAATTTCAGAATCTTGACTTGCTATTTTTAACGGTTATATGAAATGTTATTCTGAGTTAAGTGGATTGTTAGGAATAATGGTGTCCTTATTTAGATGTGACGGCTCTGTTATAATATTAGAAATATTTAGCATGTTGTAATGCCCCAGGCATTCAAATAGCAACAAAACGTTTTTGATCGTTTTAACGGCCTTCGATGATTTTCATTGTTGGTTTTTCTCTAGGTTTAACCAACATTGTTTCCAATTTATTAACAATATTGCTGGATAATTTCACACAGCAAGATTTAGCCCCGTAGTAAGCTGTATTAGTACGAATGATTATCAATATTTTAGTGTGTATCTACTGTTTTCATGATTTCAAATACTTATAAGCCTTTTTGTTGCAGTCATACCATAGCTTAGGACGGGCGAACAAGGGAGTCAACGCATGTAGCCCGAGTTCGACGACCGGAGTGACGTCATCACTGACCGCTCATAGACTACGACCCGAGGTCGTCACGACATCGCATCGTGTCCAAGAGAGCTGTATATAACTTGTACATACGACTGTGTTCCTTTTTAGAGTAATCTTTTGTATAAATAGACGCTGTTTTACTTGAGGTTCAAATGGAAGAGCGATAAGATTCGACTTTGAAATATATGTATCTAATAACGTTACTTTGTTTCTTGTACTTTGTTACAACAACCGAATTGTGTTAAAGTCGTATCGTATCGCATTTGCACTAAAATCGTATCGCATCGTAAAACGGGGTGTAAGTTTGTGATATGCTTACTTCAACGCATGACGTTTTGAAAAGGCCTATCTCTGTTTATCTGTGACTGTTTGTGACGTTGTTTTAAGTTTTATGTGAATATTCATTATTATGTGATTATTTTTCCTGAATTCTAGTTCTACGAATTTGTATCCCTTTCTAATGAAATTGTACAGAAATATTTAGTGTAATCTGTGGTAAAAATATTAATAATGTGTTTATTTTGCGCAACATAGTGCGACAGATACTTACATATTTCTTGATCTAGATTGTACCAATATCGCATTTGATTATCTAGTTCAAACCTTGAAGTTAGTAAAATATAATCATTTATTTGCCAATATTTGCAAACAAACTATATATTTTTTGCATTTAATTTTCCTTCAATCAGGTCTACATTGGCACAGTAAAATGGATTTATCGAAATCGTTATCAGAATTAGTTTATATTATTATATCAAGGAAACAGTGAATTTTTCATTATCATCAAATAAGTTTTCCTTGTTCAAAGATAACTATAGAAAGAGAACTAGTTATCCTTTAATTTTCAGGTTAAACAAATTAAACACATAAATTAACAAACATAAAGCTGAAAACTAATTAAAATATCACATTTCACAATAACTTTATAATTGTAATAGTTCTTGAGTTCGACTACGCAGCGCTGAATTATTGAAAAACTCCCCATTCGAGATTAATATATTGTTGGAATTAGAATTGTACTCGTATAAGTACATAGGCTATTATTTGCTATTGTAAACTTTTCAGATTGCCGTTTTGTCAGTACGATCGTAAATTTTTCAAAGTTTCAAATTTTAAAAACAAACAGCTTTTTCCTGATGATGATGGCATTATTTCTCCGAGTTTCTATCTAAGTTACGATTCCTCTTCACTCGGCGTAAACCAACACATTTGAAAGCTATAAACCAAGGAAGACATTTCTCTGTAAAAAGCGGAATAAGTCAGCGGTAACCGCACTTGTAGAACGGACATAAAGTGTCATAAAAGTGGTACTTTTACACAAAATGTAACGTATTAGGACAAAATGTTTGTTCGGGCTCTCTTTGTGATTTATAGCTGAGTGAGAACTGCCCATATACGGATTTTGTTGAGCAATTTACGTTTCCTCTTCTGAGACTAAGAGTGGTTATAGGTCTTAATTCCGCTGACCAAGTGCAGGTTGGTGAATGTCACATGCCCTTCAAACTGTTAAAAAATCTCATAATGTTCCAATGTTAATGAGTTATACCTAATCATTGTAAAATCTGTTAAAATATGTTTAGTAATTATTGAAAGAGTGACTTTTTACTTTTACTTTCGTAAAAAGCAACAAAAGCAATCTAACAAGTCTATGCACAATACCTACTACAGATTCATTGTTTTCACGTAAAACACATAAGAATGTCACACTTTTATACCAAAAAATTATCACCAGCTCAAATTCTACAACTCAACGAAAAATAGTCATTCTAGTTTGGAAATAGTCGCGACCACACACATAGACTCGTTAAATCAAACGACAACATTTATAAACACTTAGCCGTCGATACCTCTTTCTGCCTGCGGTTGTAAATTGTAACACAATGACTCTTCACGAATTATGAATGAACTCGACCAGTACATTTTGTTTTGTTTGACATAATATAGGTACACTTTAAAGTACTGTTATTTAAATATTATGTCTGTTCATTTTTTTTCGATAATTGCAGATTGTGTCCAATTTATTTAGGAACAAAATGTATGTTTATTTTTAGTTTATGTAAATTGTACTTTTTTAGAGTTTGAGTATATGGAATTTAATGATTTTTATTTTACTACGAAAAACTTAACTGTAGGTTCCTTTAAATTATATCTTTCTTAGTATTTTATTTGTCTATTTATATAATGAATTTATTATTAATATTTTGTAGATGGTGTAAATAAACGTGGCTCAAAACGGTAATGCTGGATGTTTTTATAATGGTTTGAATTTCAGATTTATTACTTTAAAAATGTTTCAATACAGTAGATAATATTTAGAAAACAGTTCAATAGTCAATGTTTGATAAGTATTGTAGTACTTCTTTCATACTTTAAGATATTATAAAAGAATTGTTGAACTGTGTACACAATTTCATAGTTCTATTTATATTCCTTTGTTGTCCAGCATTATCAGAATTTCCTTTCGAATTGTAAATTTGTAAATAAAATATTAAAATTGAAAGTCTAGTCTAACATTTAGTTTAACGGTGCTAAGTACTGTAAATAACTAATTTTAACAAATTTTAGATAAGTTCCGTCAATTGCGGTAACCTCATACTAAGTATGAGATTTGATTATTGTTAAAAATTGTTTCTTGTAAATGTTTCTAAATAATTATAACAATGTCAAGCATTTATCATTCTTGTGTTTTATTTTTACACAAATTACAACCTTTATCAAAACTAGATAAAATTGAGAACAAGGTTACCTATTCGATAAAATAAAACTCAATTTATTGAATTAAATGATTTATCAAAGGACATAATAATTTGGGACCTTAATAAAATTTCCGGTCGGGAAAAACCAATGCTATTTTTATAGATAGATCTTATTAAATCGTCAACGCGACGTGCGACCTTTTATTAACACATTAAATCCCTGCGCCACACCTACCAGTACATACAAACGTGCGTCATGGGAATTAATAGTGTTAAAAAAACAAAACCAGTAATACAACCAGTTAAAATATCAGTACCGCGTAGATTATTATGCGCTTACCTCCTAAAGCAGAGGAATTATGATATCCCGCGAAAAGTGGAATTCGTTCCATAAGCTCCAGAATATTGAGAGCTAATTAAATTTGTGATCGAATCTCCCGTCAAGGATTCGCCCAATATCATTTTCATAAATAGTACACTGAGCATGACTATAATGTATATTTTTTTCTTTGCAAAACTTGTGTATAAATAAATAAATATTGCTGGAAAATTTACACAACAATATCTTTTATATATTATAGATTATCTTGTTCTAAGCTCTTGTAGATCGTACAAATTTGTTCCGAAGCGGGAATCGAACCCGCAACCTCCTGCGTCGCAGCAGACTTTGCCCTCATACAGACATAACTTAACGCGGACAGAGTCTCTGGCACTGCTACTTTTCTATAAAACTGTTATTGCAAGATTTGCGTAGAACTATTCTCTATTGTTAACTATAGACACTCATGCTTGGGGCAAGCGCGTTGTCGTTCGATTAAAACTGTAATGCATATTGATGGGACGACGATCGACTCGTGTTTCCTAATAGATTGATTCTGAAATCCGAACCTGTAGATTATTCCTATAGTATTATAATTATATCGAATTTAGGTGTTTTTGATATTATCCCTACTATCATAATTATTAAACCACCAACCCGCATGACCAGCGTGAAGAATTAGGGCGTAATCTGTCTCGTCAAGAGAGAAGTCCCTTGTGTCCCAGAAGTGGGAATGTAAAAAGGGTTTCTGATGAATATTATGCTCGTAACAACTTATATTTTTTCCCAACATTATCTGTTAGATCTCTTGGCCTTAAAGGCATAATTACCACGCTTACCATTTCAAATTTTAAATGTCGGTCCTGAAAAATACCGAATGCCATTTCTGGAAGGCCAATAATTAAAATAGGTAGATCAGACCAACTTTTATTTCATTGTATTAATTAATTTAATTTATTGTATTATCATAAAACGACTTTATAATTCGAAGCCGGAAACTCATTTAAAATTCAAAACAGTGAACATGTAAATCTAATGCTACATTTCTTTAATAATATCTTGACTTAACATAAATGTGTAAGTTACATCACTTTGTGCTTAGCCGATATGCTGCCAAACTAGTGATGGGCTTCTTCGATGAAATTTTAGATTCTGTTTGTGAATTTTGCATGTTAGTTTTTTTATAAGACAGAGAGAGTTGCAGATATACTATGTGCTTCGAACCCACTTACCTACTAAAAGAATCATCAACATAATGAACGTATTAAGTTTCAGTCAATATTAAAAATTTAATATTGAGCATCGATCTCCCCTATAGAAACATTAATTGCTATTGGAGGTTAATTATAATCCCCAAAAAAAAACCCGTTCGTTCTGCGTAAACCATCATCACCATACTAAGACAAAATAACTTTATAGCGTGGTGATTATACGAAATCCCCATCACCTTTGTTGTGTTGGGGAGACCATAATTGTCTATATAATATGGGTAAGATTTAGATTAATATTTATGTCATATAATTCCATAAAATCCTAAAGATCACTTGGACAATTAGTGAGTACAATACATTAATAAGTAACATTAAATAAAAAAAATATACAATGGAAACAATGTTGACATAAAAATATGTTTCATTTTTTTAAGCACTGAATTAAAGAACAACCAGCTCATATAGGGTTATAGTGATGTGAGAAAAAACTCCAAAATATCGACAGATATCAAAGATCAGCACTACAGAAGGTGCACTGAGGTTTATAGCGCCCTCTAGGGGTCCAATTTACGACGCTCCATCTCCGCCGCCTATACATTTCATTTTTAGTGCTCTCAAACAGATAAACGTATCATTCTTTATTTTAAATGTCCACTGATATCATAAATACTCGTAAAATCAGGTATGTATTGATTTATACAGAGATCTCTATGCGTTTCATTGCTTTAAGTGAAGTTGGTAGACGTTTCTCGAAGAGTGAAGAAATAAGTTATTGGCTTTTTAACCGACTTCAGAAGAGGAAGTTTCTCAATTCGACCTTCAAGTGTTTTTATGTTTGTTAACTTCGGTGGATATGAACCGGTTTTAATGTTTCTATAATGTTGGGAAGAAAATATTTCAATTACCTGTGGACTTAATTAGACGCTTAGCAAGAATTCTCTTGCTAAGCGTCTAATTAAGACACATTTAGATTGCATGTGCCCTAGAATATTTTATATTTTACCAAAAAAGCAAATGATTATCTAAAAAAAATTTATTAAAGTTATGGTGAAATAGTGAGAATAGTGAGATTATTATTCAGGAACAGCTGGGCTTATGGTTTTAAAATAAAAAGCGGACGAAGCAGCGGGCGAGTTTGCTAATAGAGTTAAAAAAATAATAGAAGAGTTCAATTCAAATTTCGCCGACCAAAAAATAGGCTTTAGCTTTAGATTATGTGAACTCAAATTCTGGCCATTGTTTAATTTCCGAAGTAGTAATCGCTGTGAACGATCAATCAATCAAAACTTGTTCGTTCGGACAAACAGATCTGTATTATCGAATCCAGTTCTCTAAGCAAACCTAAAGTTTCCTTAATTGAGTTCGGAATGAATTATAACAATTTAAACTAATATAAACGGGAATCAATCAAAATGGGAAACGGAAATTGGTCTAGAAAGTATTTCTCTTAAAGTTTAGGTACCAATATGATTTTTTAGTAAGTTATTTTTTAGTTAATAAGATTTAGCTGAATTTGGCCATGATTTACTTGTAGTCCAGAAGGGTCAAACATCGTGAGGAAACCGGCATGTTCTGAGAACTTAAAAAGTTTGTAGCATGGTGTTATTCGTCAATCTGCTTTTGGCCAGCGTCGTGAATTAAGGCCTTATCTCTCTCGTAAGGATAGAAGTCCCTTAGTGACCGTAAAAAGGCGTGCTTAAGATGATGATGAAACGGTACGGAACCCAGCACTTACAATTATTAATTATCTATCTCGTAAGGAGATTAGTGTCCCTGAGTGAACATAATGATGAAACGGTAGGTACGAAACCCAGCATTTACAAGTTTCAATCCTAGCACTTGCATTTTACTATTCTATTTTTGTAAAGATAGCAATTATCGGACTCTCGATACCTGCACAAAGCAAAAAGAGGGTAAACTTAGCGAGTGGATAGAACCGCCCGCATCGTCCGTTTGCTCAGCATTAGCGCTGTTGACACAATGTCGATTTGCTGATTGGTGCGTATCGCACGACGGCTGGAATAGGCGCCTATTTCCTGTATATCTAAATTATCTTTGACCTACATGAGCGTTTCTTTAACGAGAACCATTATAATAATAATTATAATTGTAAAAATGTATGTTTCTGTTTGTTTGTGCGTGTTTCACGGCAACACGGAGCGAGACGTATTTACGTGATTTTCTGTAGAGATAGTTGAACTGGTGGAGAGTGACGTAAGCTGCTTTATAATGCGGGAAAAATACAAAGGACACGCCCATTTCGGTTTAAAATCACAAATATCGGCCAAACAAGTGTAGCATTCTGATAGAACACGACGGCCTCAACATTCGTTATTATAGTAGCAAAGCTGTATAATAGTCGAATTAAAACTAATATAAATTAAAGCCTTATTTATCAGTCTAATCCGCGGTCTCCATTGAGAGTAATTAAATCAATGTAGAAATTCTGCGTGAGAACCTTTCATTGGCTCTATGTAACTATTTAATTCTACTTCTGTATATTTAAGCCGTTGGTTTTCCAAATGAATAAAAAATAAAATAAAAATAAATAACCTGCCCACTGCCACTTTAAAGTGTAAATCGCCGCATGTCCGTCATTTTCCTCATCTCGTACAGAAAACGAGCATCTGTGTTATCCACCCCATAGCGCTTTAAACAACCATCTCTTAGAACATCAACAATCATTGTTTAACTTAAGCGCCATAACAGATTAGCAGGCAAGTAAGCAAGCAACCAAGTAAGCCTGTAACTCTGTCCTACTTACTCAAGTTGCATCGCATTCGCAACTCGAACGTAAACAACTAACTTGTACAAGTTTTATCAGCTGTGTGCTTCAAAGGAACAGGGTAAAATAGAAGGTTGCACTTTGCACTTGCCAAGATAAATTTTGGCATCTCAAGCGCTTAACTAACCGAAATAGAAGCGAGAGTTTGGCTGTTTTGGAAACTTATTGTTTAAGTCGGGTATTCGCTTGAAAGGCTATTGCAGGCTGATTTTCTGTGACTAGAAAAAGCTAGTAGCTTATCCCAGTGCCTTTAAACTAATAATAAATGATGGTCTGGCCCGCAGTGAGTGCAAGAGCGTGCAGAGAGGAGACGGAGCGGTCACTCCTCCTGAGAAAGACCGCTCTTGTTGTAGTGGTCGAAACGTCGAGTGTGTTTTAACTCTTTTGTAACGTATACGTGAGTAATTCACGAAAATGAGTGAAATAATAATAAATGTTTTAGTAAAAAATTGAGTGATATTAAATTCAATGAGAAAAGAAGACTAGAATTGCAATATGTTACATTCATAGAAACCTTCTCGAATTAAAATTGTTGACGAACACAGTTTTGTTTTTTAAGTATTAAAGACAGTTAAATATCTCTAAAATTTCTCGATATTAAATCTTTTAGCGGAAAACTCTTCAGAAATTGCTGCACAGACAAACTTTTAAGCTCACGTCGATTTTAGATCTATGCCAATATAATAATAATAGCATTGGTAACTAAACGAGAACTCCTTCTTGAATAGCGCTCATGTGAGCCACCATTTCACCATTCGGTGTATGATTTTATAACGGCCGTAAAACGATACTCCGCCAAGTAACTACAGTTCAAAAGAGCTGTTTGGAGATGAATAAAAAATATAGCAAACTTTTAGTGAGGAAACGATTATAGTTTGAAAAAAAAATAAAAATATTGATGGACATGGTGGTGAATTAGAGCCAATTTAAATTAATTTAAGGGTTTAAATTTTAAAATTCACTCTCAAGACAAGTTCCTGTTGCTTTAATGTCCCGGGTACTACAACAAAATAGTCATCTATGTTTGTATAGTTGTTATTCTATTCTGTCACACCCCTACACCCCTACAGTTTCTTTATCAGCTAATCTTACCTGTGTGTGAATAAAAGCTCATCAGTCATCCATCAATCAGAACTACGAGTCCGTGGATCGGAACGCACGGTTATTCGATTACCTATTCATCGTTTCTTTTGTTATCGATGTTTTATTGTCGTACGTCGGTACGTTCCGTTATCGATATATCGGGAGTCGCTTTACATTTTATTGGTAAGCCGCGGGTTATGGCTGCACGGTTGTGGTTTTATACAGAATGAATAAGCTTAATTTTTTTTCTTAAATTGAAAAAAGTAATAATCCATCCATCGTCACAAGCTTTTGCGCTTATAAAATTGTTGTTATAAGGTTAAACTATTGTTGTTATAAGGTTAAGGTTAAGGGTACTTACAAAAGTACAATTAAGGTACTTATTGATTAATGAATATATTTGTTGGTCAAAGCTCATACTTTACGCTTCTTAACACTGTGCAAATTAAAACGTATTTTTATGTTAACCTTGTTTCAATGTAATATAAAATGCATAAGTTATCTCAAGTTATCTTTGGAAATTTTATGAAATTCAATGTCATATAAATCGTTAAAATCTTTAATGTCTATACAAATAAGCTATCCTTCTGTTGCTCACTATCCCGTGCATCACGGGGCACCTTTGAACCGTCTATTCGCCATGTCACATTCAACTGACTTTGTTTCTATAAGTTATATTTATGTGACAGCCTTGATTTCCATGCGGCGAAGGTTGGGCAACGTGGCTTTGGACTTCGGGTTCATGCACATACTTTATCGGTCTGGTGCATTATTACTGTTTATTATTTTCCAGTTTTCTTTATAAATGTATCGTTATGGGATAAAGTGAATATTACTAAGACGCTATTTACGTTTCTGCTACTTCATTGTTCTGCTGAAGAGAGAGATAAGGCCCTAATTTACACCGCTGGCTAAGTGCGGGTAGCATATGTCCTTCAGACTCTTAAAGTTCTAAGAACATGCTGATTTTCCTACGATGTTTATCTTAGAGTACGTTTTTTTTTTCAAGAAGAAAAATCGTAGAGTGGACTTTGGGGTTTATCTATGAATCCTACGATTGTCGGTATGAAAGTCGAGAGTGTTTCCAATTAGCCAACAGTTTTTTTCTTCATTTTATCAGTTTCACTTTATTCCAAACAGCAGTTAGGTCAGAACCATTGCATATGCATGAGTGTTTCTAACGAGGTGTCTGACTGTCTGTGTCATTCATTTACTTCGACAAATGCGCTGATTGCTATCTGCTGTGTTCTTTTAACAAGAATTTATGAAGCTACAGAGTTGTAAACCTCAGGTTAAATTGGTTTACTCAATGAATAAATATTTAATATAACAATAACGAGAAATTGGTACTTATAATAAAAATATATTTTACCAAAACATTCAATGCTTTATCCGTAAAATTTAACCTGATATTGATGTTGATATCTCAGCTAATAAACATCAATCAAACATCTATATAAAAACAAAACAGATTGTTGTGGATTATCGTAAATTTGAGAACCGCCTACGGGCAACGTGAGTTATGGTAATACGGAGCCTTAGATATGTGGACCATTTGAAATCTTAATATTTTTTATATGTATTCTTAGAGGTTCTTTTAATTTGTATTAAACAGAGAATAGGAGAGAAACTTCCGTGTGGTGCCAGCTCAGGAATAGTACCATCCCATCTCTTTATGCGGATGCCGTCATACCGACTCATTTATATAGCATATCGAGATTGATATAGAAATGAGACGTCCGTCGTCCATATGCGTCGGGTTATTAATTTTTTTTATACCACAGAGATCGCAGACAAGCATGTGACCCACCTGATGTAAAGTGGCTTCCGCTGCTTATAGACCAAGATGCTACGCGCTCCCGACCCCGTAAATACAATGCAAAAATAAAGTACAGTAGTGAATACTGCACTTTAATATTGGCAGTCAATAACCGACTGGTAAAGATGGATTGTATTAAATACGTTGCTCTATTCAAAGATTCAAAGAACCTTGGCAAATATTCTTTGGTACTTTTGTTTTTTACTAAGACACAAAAATCACCCACATTTTACGTTTATAAATGGATCGTAAATAAAAGATGTTGACTGAACGCCCCACTATCAATATCCTAAGAATCTCCGCGTTAAAATTACGAATAAAATCACGTCATAAATGCAGGAATCCTGTCGTTACTTTGACGAATAATGGCCTTAAGTAGGCGCGAAGAATATAACACCTTCGATAACACATTTACTGACCGACACATCGCGGTGTAGATACGCACGTGCGTCATGGGCGCTGACAGTGTTAACTAATAAAGTGGTGATCATGTAGTCCTAAATAGTGCTGGTTTAAGAATAGAATGGCTCACGGATCTTTACATACACCAAAACACAGGCAGCCTTATTGGTTTGTACTGAACACAGTGCAAACTTAATACAAACACCAATCCACCTGGTAAGCTTGGTGATTATACCATTCCCACCAAGACAAAATAATGGGTTCTAAAACCGATTGTGTTGTTGACGTAATTTGGGTCATTATCATAAAAAAACCATATAATTCACGCAATGCATTATTTAAAAAAAATACAAAACAAAAATAATTCAGAAAATAAACGTTAGCATAAATGCCATAACCTTTTTTTACCTTTATTTAAACATAATTTACATTATAACCTCAATAACAGTTATAGAATGTGGTCTAAATGTCAAAGTGGGTGTATGTGATTGTGTGACGTGACAGATGGAATTAAAAGATTAACATCATTAGTTAACGCCTCCAAATGACAATAGATTTAACGGCGCGTTGGTTACTGATACTGAGTGGGCGCGTGTGGGTTCGAATCTGTTGTTTTTGGAGAGGCTTGTGACAATTTTGACTTCATTATTTTTAAGGGTCTATTCTTTGAAATAATTAAATATGGATGGATGAAAACTCGTCGTCATACTAGGTAACTGATAAATAATAAAATGCCTTTACTTTAATAAAATATTTACGGATCTCTCCGCAGAAGATAATTGTGACGTTATTGTGAAGTTTAGTTAAAATTGAGTTAGCAGTATGAAAGAGTAAGAAAACCACTCCCTGAAAAAAATTCGACGCATATAATAATATTAATAAAAATAAGCGAAATAACACTCAGAATACATAAAGATATCTGATTTTCAGCTGATCGAGTAAAAAGTTGACCAGAGGTGAGCACCGAACCCACAACCTCTTGCATCGCAGTGGAAATGTAGCTTGCTGTGCCAATAGAGGTGTTTCAACCCCCACTCCCCTTACGTGCATTGCAGTCGAGTGTGAAACTTGGCACTTTGCCTTTGATGTTTCAAAGATCTCTTACCGTGAAACCAAAAAACTAACACTACCCAAGTGGCCAGAGTGTGATAAGAGCGAAAGAGATAAAAAAACGTGCTTCCCTCGTTAACACGTCTATGTCCTTGAGTATGGTCTTGATGCGCTTTTGTTCGCCGATCGTACTAGGCTCCGAACACACTGTAATATACATATAATATAATTATGTTATATAGAAAATACCCAGAATAAATAAGGTTTTTTCTATAGCAATTAGTCCTAGTTTAGTCCAGCAATATTACATTTTATTATATTCTGTTATTTATTTATTCAACAATTATTATGTCAATATCTATATCTATTACTGTTATTTTTAACTGAAACATAATTGGATCCACTGAGAATAAACAGTTGCAGTTATTCCAATCCACGATTCGATCCTAAATTAAAAAGCAACACATAGCAATTACACTTTGATGATTTAAACTAATTGCTCCAGACTAGAATATAAGATCGAGACTGAAATGATAATAGACTTAATTATAAAACAGGGGATCTTACTTTCTTTATTAAGTTTATTTAAAAATACAGACAAGATTAAGGTCTCTGACTATTTGTTTTGGACTGTGTCTTATATAAAAATCAAGTATATAACAAGTAGCATGTGAAACTCAAAACTCGTCTTAATAAATATAAAGGTTGCACTTCTGGGCACGGATGGCCGATGGGGCCGAAAAGTTCTCGAGTGGAGACCACGGATTGGAAAACGCAGCGTTGGACGTACGTTGTCTTGATGATGCCAGTTCACGGTGGATGCAAGCTGCACATGTCAATGTCAAATTATTGTACACCATTAACATATATACATAATAACATAAAAAGTAGAAAATACAAAAAGTAATAATGGGACAATTGGCGGCCTTATCGCTAAAAGCTATCTCTTCCAGGCAACAATTACCACACTTTCCAGGCTGGTTGGTAATCGCAGCAAGGAAAGATTGAATTGGTGAACAAAAACATATTCTAAAGTTGAAAAGGCACAAATCTTAGCACAATGACACTTAGATTTTGGTGATTTAATCTATGTTTTCGATAAGTCGTACATCATCAATGAATGATTGAAGCGACGACGCAGGCGACCGGAATCCTGTATTAGTCTCTAATGACACCAGACTGTTTGTTAAATGCCATCAATTCATTCCGATCCCATTACAATCAGGGTACTAGGGGCTGTTTACACTTGGCAACTGTAGACTAACCCTAAGCATTAAGTCAATTAAACAGTTGACACACTCAGTATTGTAAATGTGCATTCGTGTGTGATTAGTTTCATAAATTCTTTAAACTAGCTTTCCGCCCGTGGCTTTGCCCGCGCTATATTATTTTCCCGCTATAAAAAAATCTATGTCCTTCTCCTGGTTACAAGTTACTTCTCCACCAATTTTCAGCCAAATCAGTTCAGCCATTCTTAAGTTATAAAAAGATAATAGTAAATAAAGGGATAATAACAAAATCAACAAAATAGACAGATGATGTAGTGACGTCTTAAATGATTAACTAAAATAGAAAACTTATTAAGAATTGAGTGCGTAAGCCCCTTTACCGACATTAGGACAACTAATCTAATAGAATCGGAATCTATACGGTATGTTTTGTTGATCGTTTGTTTCGACTGGACACGAAATTATGGGGATTTGGGTAGATTTAACTATTGATGGACGTTCTTCGATAGTATAGGATGAATTCAATGAGATTGATTGTTATTAGATAATAATAATGCAAAACTTTTTTTTTCCAGGACACATACAAGTTATATCGACATACCTAATATTTATTTTATTGTGATCGACTCTCACGAAAATGGTATAGGAAAAATTAAAAAATCACAAGGTAACCTTGGTCTTCGAGTGGGAGTCGAACCCACCCCACCCAGTATTTTAGCGCAACCAGGGCTAATATATATCAACATAGTTATGAATTAAGGTATGTCTAATATTTATTTATCTAATATAAATATTTAAGATAATCTCCTTTTCCTCTGAACCGTGCATCATCCAGATAGGCGATTACAGCCTACAAAAGAAGAATTATTAGCATCAGGGATCTCAGGATTTCTCATTTCTTGTGACAAGGGTCCGGCCCTAATTGAAAACGACCGTATAAGGATATGTAAATCATATGCCGCTAGGTGGCCGCGGGTTTTGTTGTATATTTCCATGGAGAAAAATAATTTGAAAGAGAGATGTTGATATGATTTAGGCCACATTCGTCTCGCGATAATCAGCCTGCATAAAATAAATCCGCATTCGGCCTTAACGAATATTTATTGCTGTCGTTTCAAATCAAAATAATACTTATTAACATAATTCGTTATACAAAGAACTGTGTATCCATATCGTTATTCCTGCACTCCCTAAAAAATATGCTTATAATAACAGTGACCAAATAAAATATATATTTTTTTAATTTATTAAATTTACGAGCAAGTCAACCTACTTCATACAGACAGACGTTACCATTATTATAAGGCGCTGTGTCCACATGAGCGGTTGATATGCATGGTTTGTGTGTTTGTTTGTATGTTTGTTTTTGGAAATGTTATATGGGTCAAATAAGCTGACGAGCTCTTTCGAGTTTATTTTTCTTTTTTATTATTACGGTATATTTAGTTAGGAATCAGTGCTTATATAATCCGTGTTGGTTAAGTAGAAGTATACTCGTTTTTTTTTCAAAGGTCATGGCTTCAAACGCACTTTATTTCAAGAAGTAAGATTTTTTGAAATAAATGTAAGTAAATTAACTTTAAACTTAACTTAATATTGATAAATGTTTTCTTCGTATGTACAATCGCTAATTGTGAACATTGCAATAGCGCTTGAACCAAAAACCATTAGAAAAACCACTCCAAATTCCACCCAGCCGTTTAAATCACAAGTTAACAAATACAAAGTAAACAAGATTTAAAACAATTTCATTCGTTTATTAAGTCTAGGCACGCAATTTGACGTATTGTTTTGGTCTAGACTTAGAAGTATTAGAACTAGTAAAAAGGTTGACTTTTTGATTGCATAATTCTTCACAATAAGATTTGAACAGAAAATACGAAACATTTTTTTAAGTTACAACAAAAAAACACAAAACAGGTAATTTTTTTTATCCGCAGATTACACAATCCTAATATAAATAATACGAATTAGGATTAATGTACGAGATTAGGATGGCCCTGAAGCAGCTTAAGAACAACAAGGCGCCGGGTGAGGATGGAATTACGTCAGAGCTTCTGAAAGCGGGTGGATCACCGGTACTTAAAGTCCTTCAGAAGCTCTTTAATTCTACCTTGCTCGGGGGTACTACGCCTGAAGCATGGAACAAAAGCGTGGTGGTCTTGTTCTTCAAGAAAGGTGATAAAGCCTTATTGAAGAACTACAGACCCATCTCGCTTTTGAGCCATGTTTATAAGCTGTTTTCTCGGGTCATTTCTAACCGACTCGAACGCAGGTTTGATGACTTCCAGCCTCCCGAACAAGCCGGTTTTCGAAAAGGCTACAGTACCGTAGACCACATACATACGCTGCGGCAGGTTATACAGAAGACCGAAGAGTATAACTTGCCGCTCTGTTTAGCGTTTGTGGACTACGAGAAAGCCTTTGATTCGGTCGAAACATGGGCGGTGCTTGAGTCTCTCCAGCGGGGCCGTATTGACTATCGGTATATCGAAGTGTTGAAGTGTTTGTATAGAAACGCCACCATGTCCGTCCGAGTACAAGAACAGAATTCGGAGGCTATTCCCTTAAAAAGGGGCGTAAGACAGGGAGACGTTCTGTCTCCGAAACTGTTTACTGCCTCTTTGGAAGACGCCTTCAAACTTCTGGATTGGAAAGGATTGGGCATCAATATTAACGGCGAATACATCACTCACCTTCGATTCGCTGACGATATCGTAGTCATGGCAAACTCAATGGATGAACTCGGCACAATGCTCGAAGGCCTCAATCGAGTCTCCCAACGGGTTGGTCTCAAAATGAACATGGACAAGACGAAAGTCATGTCCAATGGTCATGTAGAGCCTTCCCCTGTTATGGTTGAGAACTCGGCTCTCGAAGTTGTTGACGCATATGTATACCTAGGACAGACAGTCCAATTAGGTAGGTCCAACTTTGAGAAGGAGGTCACTCGCCGAATCCAACTCGGATGGGCAGCGTTCGGGAAGCTACGTAACATCTTTTCGTCAAAAATACCTCAGTGCCTTAAGACGAAAGTCTTCAATCAGTGTGTGTTGCCAGTGATGACATATGGATCCGAAACGTGGTGCTTCACCATCGGCCTCATGAATAGGCTCAGAGTCGCTCAAAGAGCTATGGAAAGGGCTATGCTCGGGGTTTCTCTACGGGATCGAATCAGAAATGAGGAGATACGTAGAAGAACGCGGGTCACCGACATAGCCCAGCGGATTAGCTCTTTGAAGTGGCAATGGGCAGGCCATATAGCTCGGAGAACGGATGGCCGATGGGGCCGAAAAGTTCTCGAGTGGAGACCACGGATCGGAAAACGCAGCGTCGGACGCCCACCTACCAGGTGGACGGATGAGTTGGTGAAGTTAGCTGGTTCACGGTGGATGCAAGTCGCATCCGACCGAAACGACTGGAATTCATTAAGGGAGGCCTATGTCCAGCAGTGGACGTCCGACGGCTGATATGATGATGATGATGATGATGAATATAAATAATAGCACGAAAGATTTTCAGGCTGGATGTTGGTTATTCTCACGCAAAAACTACATAAATGTCTATTAAATTTTGTAAATTATCGTTTAACATCTATTTAATACATAAAAACCAATGCCACTTTTCGTTGTAATTTTATAACTCAAGAAAGGTTTTTAGGTGCTTTTGGTTTTGAAATAGTCGTAGTAGCCCAAGAAAGGTTTAAAAGGTGAAAAAACATGGGAGTACGGCGTGCGAAGCCGCGGGCGGGTCAGCTTGTATTTAAAAAAAAGTATAATAATTATAGTTTAATATAAGTTAAACATACTATATTTTATTTGAACATGAAACGGGTAACATACCATGATTTAATTGTTTTTGAGTTTTCCGATTTTTGGGTTTGTCCGTGAACATGGCGCTTGCAACAGTGTCGAAATATCGGAAAACTCAAAAACAATTAAATCATGGTATGTTACCCGTTTCATGTTCAAATATAGTTAAAAACCATGATAGTTTAAAAAGTTATACTATATTTTGTCATTAAAGTGTGTATTTAGTTAGCCTTCTGTTATGCCATTTTACTGGGGTAATATTTATAAAAGTAAATTAAAGTTCGATTAGCTGCCACAGGCCGTAACAGCGAGTTAATGGTAGGAACGGACGAGATTCCATCTAACCTCGTTTTCTGCGTGTTTTGAAGGCTTTTACAACAAACTGGCAAAAAGACGTGACTGTGGGGCTTCGCATTAAATCTTGAAGTTTTTGATCAAAAGAAGGCAAGTCACGGACTACACTACATTAAGTTTTCCAATTTCACTCTTAATATACTGACTCACTACGAAAATAAGCAATTGATGATGACAATGGAAGAACGTTAACAATCATAATTTCTTACAGAATTTTATCTCAGTTCTTTCTATGTATAGACTAAGTTTAGATCAAGAGATCTGAAAAATAACTCACTTAAAACTATACTGTATAAAAGAGTCGACAGTTTATCGCCTATTGTCATTTTGGCGATTATGAGAATAGCCACCTAATTGATCCGTGTCTCCATTTCCATCACAGTTTAGTTTTGTTTTACCGCCCTGTTTTTTTATAGAAATGCCTTGGTGAAGCGACTTATTATTTCTATACAAATCGCGAAAGTCAACCTACAATTATCAGAAATCACATTTAAAAACCTCACAGACCAACAAAGCCGCCATTTAACCAGAACCGGTTCAAACCAGTATGCGTCGGGGTAATCCGGTTTTGTCCTGTTCGTTGGCGTTTCGGCAAGCTGATTGGTGGATTTGTTCATGCAGAATTCGGTTGAAAAATTCGATGCAGTTCGGATTTTGAATTTGCATACTAGCAGTGTCACTTGCAACGTAATGAAAAATCCTGATATTTGAACGTTGATTATTGTGTCCTGACTGAACACAGAAATAATAGTTGGTCCTGCTCATTTTAAATAAATAATAAGACTACCACACAGAAACGTTTTAATATACAAAATAAAAATTTCCATATCAAATAAGAGATATTTTATTATGATTAATGATTGACGTGGGTTAGTAATAAATTTCCTAGCCGGAACTGACTGTATCAAGAAACATAAATTAACAACAAAATGGAAAACAACAAAACCGCAAAAACCACAAAGTAATTTAAATCTACTACGCTTCATTTTCCATCTCGGCGTGATTCTACACAGAAGAACTAATCACGCACTACAAACGTCACTGTCAAAGTGACGTTGACATGACGCGTCCCACTAGTGTCAAAAGCACTGCAATCAGAGGCGGGAAAAATTACCCTTCGTGTGGGGTGTGGAATTGAATTAGCTGGCAATTACTGGTCACGGAATCACATGCTCGGAAGTAAGTACTTTAATGGGTTTGAAGTGGACTTGTGTTTATTTGTAGCAATTCGTTTGTTTAAACAAAATTAATCACAAGAAAAAGTTGAATAAAATACATAAGTAAGTTTTTCTTTGTTCTGTTTTCTTAAAATTATAGTGACAGAAGACAGGAGTAACAGAAGCAGGCTTAATGCAGTAACTCCCACTGATTTTAACCTGCTTCTGTACAAAGGAATGGGATAACTATAAATTCGTGAATTACCTTTGAAATACTCAATAATTAACAAGTTCAGTAGAACTGATGCCTTACAAAGGGGCAAAGTAAAATTCAACTAACATTATCTTCTTCAACAAAATCAACTACTCTTTCTCCCATTGCTAAAGCGGCAGCTTCCGTATTACCTTTTGGCACTGTAAGTAATGGGCTTAGATCTGCCACTCTAAGATTAGATATGCCAATTACACGTAATTTTTCATCTACAACATTTCCTAGGCCAGCCGTCCCCACTGCGTGCAATCCAGAATTTGTTATCTCTCTTGTATAGCATGACCAATAGCCACTCCAATCGCTTTCATAGTCTGGACAATCCAACTCAAACCTCAGAATCTCAGCACCACTTTCTTTAAAGAAAGGAGTTTCAAATAAATTTTCAATAATAGATATCGCCTCTAAATTTTGTTCTACATCGCGTACATCGTCTAAAAAGTTTGGAGTTATTGCGGGATGTTCGTTCGGATCTGTACTTGCCAAACGAATATTACCAGTCGAGTAAGGCTTTAATATTAATGGAACAAATAAAATGATATCAGATTTAGCACTCGCAGCAGCTATTTGCCTTGCAACTGCTGGAGATGGGTCTAGTACGATCTCTAAAAATGGCTTACCGATAGTTAAAACAAATCGTTCGGCAAAAACATGCAATATTTGAAGATTCGGCACATCACAACCTGGCCCTTTATCTAAAACCTTAGTTTCACTGTTGTAGCAACTGGTGTTGACAAATACAGTTAAATCCGTCAAGCCAATCGTTGAAAATGAGCCGTTTTGACTAAATATATATTCTCCGCCATCGACTGCTGCACCACCCAAAGCAGATAATCCACCAAGTATTGGATTACTTTTATTAACCAACCCAAAAATTACTGCAGAAAAATGGTCTTTTAATGAATCTCCGACGGGAAGATCTGCTTGCAAGGGTATGTTTTTCTCTTTTAAATGGTCTGCAGGACCAATTCCTGACAGCATTAATATCTGAGGCGTTCCAACTGTCCCAGCGCTTAAAATGACCTCTTTGCTTGCGTAAACACGTTTAATTTCTCCGCCCCTCTGTATTAGTTTAACTCCTGTAGCACTGCTGTTTTCTATAATGACTCCGGCACAGATAGTCTGCTTAGCGACTTTTAGATAGCCTTGTACATCATCCCTTGTAAGGTATCCACGAGCTGAGCTCATTCGCTCTCCATCATATACGTAAGCTGGTACAATTCCTACACCTATCTGAGTAATTGCATTAACGTCATCGTTCTGTGGGATCCCTACATTTTTATAACCATCTAAAAGTCTGGGATGCCATAGACTATCACTATCATCTAAGATCGTAACGTTCATCACCCCTTTTGTATTGTGGTATTGCTCTGATGATGGAGGTAGCTTGTTCAGTGATTGTAAACCTTCGTATCGAAGAAAATAAGGTCTGAAATCATCCCAGGTCCACCCAGGGAGATCATACTCATAGTCTTCTGGATTTCCTCTTGTGTAAACCATGTAGTTGATGCTCGTGGAGCCTCCAAGGCACTTGCCTCGGAAGAATTTGCACGGCAAAGATAGACATGATTTGTTGTTGGGGATTGTTTCGTATTTCCAGTCGACATCGCTTCCTATTACGAGTGGTTCTGCACCGGGGACCTGAAAAAATTAGGTGCATAACTTTCGTCAAACAATTACAAAAAAAATATAAACTCTTAATTCCTTAGTTAGAGTTATTGGATACGATTTAGAATTACGATTAATGGAACATAATACATGATTATTATTAATGATTAGATTCAGATGGAACCTTACGAATTCTTAACATTTAACATTAAGGTTCATCCGGTCTCCCGGAAGCGGAGTCTATCGTTTTTTTATTAGTAGGTATTAAGTGTTTTTAAATATTAAACTTATCAGATCAAAAATGTGGTACTAAAATTAGTAAAATACATCGAGTGTGAATAGGTAACCAATTTTAACCATGATAATGATTTCCTATTGAGAAATCCACGAACCTCCTTACATTGTATTTGGTCAACGTTTCGTCCCAAAACGTGGTGACTTCTTCAGAACCAACACTGCAAGGGCACGGCAAACCGGTCCGCAGTGCACTAAATCCAACGTAAAAAAGTACGTAGATTTCCCTTTTATCCTAATAAGAATACAATTACAGTAATTTGTCAAACCACAACAGTTTTTATAGTAAAATATGAGGGTTAGTTCCTCTATGCTCGAGTCCCGCTTTGCTCTGATGATGATATTCAGTACCTTTGTTGTAACAGAAGGGTCGCCTCCAGCTTCCACCAGCAGCACGGTGTACTTGAGGAGCGCAAGCTTGGACGCTGCAGCGCATCCAGCGGCACCAGCTCCTACTACTACGAAGTTGAATGTGTCTCCATCTGTAAACGGTTAATGTTATACATTTTATAACAACGGGAACTACTCACGTTTAAACACTCTTGACGTTTCGACCACGACAGGTTATAGTTTCGTACACCGCAGAACGTTTTAATTATTTTATTATTATAATAGGAAAAAATTACATAATGAAGAAACCGGCATCATTGAGAACCTTGGAGAGTTTGAAATTCATGTGACATTCACCAACCCGTACTTGGTCAGCGTGGTAAATACAAACCACGCCTTATCTCTCTCGTTAAGAGATAAATTTCCAGTTCCAGCTCCAGCAATGGGAAAGTAAATAATATGAAAAAATACCTCTCCATTTAAATTTGGCTAGGAAACCCACATGCGAATATGTTTGGCGAATAAATATCCAGGTAGACTCGACAACTCATCCAGGGCCTTCTGGTCATTTCGTCGAGTTAAAACTTAAGAACCCGGGGTCACGACGAATTGCCAGTACAAACGTAATAACCTAAGAGCCCGTGATGGCCAGACCTTCCTTTAATTCACAAGCGTGAAAATTATTTCATGTGTATGTCTAACATAGGTAAGAATAACCCCCAAACATGAAATCTGGATCGCGGTTACTTTCGGAGATACAAACTTTTTACCTGTTATCTCCCAAAGGAACCACGATCCAGGTTTCATGTTTGGGGGTTATTCTTACCTATGTTAGACATACACATGAAAGAATTTTCACGCTTGTGAATTAAAGGAAGGTCTAGCCAGACAGGGCTCTTAGTATAGACTAATAACCTGTGATGGCCAGACCTTCCTTTAATTCTGAAGCGTGAAAATTATTTTATGTATATGTCTAACATAGGTAAGAATAACCCCCAAACATGAAACCTGGATCGTGGTTCCTTTGGGAGATAACAGGTAAAAGGTTGGTATCTCCCAAAGTAACCGCGATCCAGGTTTCATGTTTAGGGGTTATTCTTACCTATGTTAGACATACACATGAAATAATTTTTACGCTTGTGAATTAAAGGAAGGTCTGGCCATCACAGGCTCTTGGTCCATAATACCAAAATTATATAAAAATTTAATTTCATTTTAAGTAAGTATTTTGTAAAAAAAACGATATAAGTACCTAGATAAATACTATTTAAATTATTTCCTCGATATTATTGTATTATTATTATTTATCTAGGTCCCTATAGAGTTTTTTTTACAAAATACTTATTTAAATGAAATTAATTTTTTTAGTAAGTATTTTGTAAAAAAAAACTCTATAGGGACCTAGATAAATACTATTTAAATAATAATAATACAATAATACCGTGGAAATATGCTCGAATTACAAAGAATTTTGGTATAACGTTTGTATGGGAAATTCGTCGGACGCCGGCCTCTTAAGAGACCGGCGACAGACGAATTTCCCATACAAACGTAATACCAAAATTATTTGTAATTCAAGCATATTTCCACGGTATTATCGTATTATTATTTTCTAAATAGTATTTATCTAGGTTTCTATCGTGTTTTTTTTTACAAAATACTTACTAAAAAAAAATAATTTCATTAAAAATAAGTATTTTGTAAAAAAAACTCCATAGAAACCTAGATAAATACTATTTAAATAATAATAATACAATAATATCGTGGAAATATGTTCAAATTACAAATCATTTTGGTATTCGTTTGTATGGAAAATTCGTCGTGTCGCCGGCCTCTTAAGGGTTTATTTTGACGACCATCTTACCTTTCACTATATAGTTCGCTGGATAATTATCACCGATAAGTTGTCCTTTCAATTTGCCGACTAGAAGTGATAGCAGCATAAGAATACTGGAAAAGAACGTTATAAATAAATAAGTAACCTTATTGTACAGATAATATAGTCATGAATATTTATTTCTATAGTTTCATTATCACTTTAATTTTAATTATGCAAATATATCAATAGTTTGCATAATATAAAACTTAGACATACATGTCAATGATTACAAATAAATAAAATAAAATAATGTGATTTATGCTTAACAAAAAAGAATCCAGGTTTATAATGTCATAAGTGAAACTCCAAAAGGGACAAAGCTTTAATTATAATAAGTACATACCCCAATCATTAGTTAATTAAATAATAGTAGATGCTGTAAAGAGGCATTGTCTGAATTAAATCTAGTTACGAATTATAGTTACGAGTTATAATTATAGCAAACACTGGCTTTCAGTCCCGCGGCTTTGCCCGTATTATTATATTTTACCCCTGTCAAAGTATCCTATGTAATTCTCATGGTTCTAAGCAACCCTCCTCTAAACTCCATCAATTTTAAGCCAAACTAGTTTAGCTGTTCTTGAGTTATAAATATATATATATATATAAAGATACATTATAAATTATATGAAATAATATTAATAATAGCTGGTGTAACTAGTCATTCTCAATCTTAACCTAAACTACAAAACAACAATGAAAATAAAAAATAAAATAACCCAAGTATTAATAATTATTTAAAAATGTCAAATCCAAATATAGAAAATAAACAATAGAAATAAAAATAGAAGCACAGTACAAGTGATACCAAAATCAATAAGGAAACTATATGTATCACTTACCTTAAACTTTCCATTTTTTATTGAAAAATTAAACCAAATTATAAAAAAAGTATAGAAGAACGATATGTGAGACTAAGCATTTTTGACTAACTACTTAGTAAGACGACTTCACGTATTTGCATTTTCAAAACAAAGTAGATATCTTATCTATTTTAAGGCCAATTGTTGGCCTAGAACTAGTTCTTTAGTATTCATTAAAAGGACAAATGGTTTTACTAAATTACGGAAGATATTAATTTATTTCTTAATTAGAAAAAAAGTTATATAAAGTCAAGTAGGTACCTAACAATGTAAGAACATTTTTATTATCTCTTATTAGGCCATGTTCAATTCAATAGCAGGAAATAATTGTTATTATTGGACGATTGTGAGACTAAAGCATTAATAAATCAACAAATTTTAAATAAATGACATTACCAACCTTATGTGATGGATCATGATGGCTTTATCGTAAAAACCTTAATTGTTGGTATAGTTATATTATGTATTTATGGAACATTGCAATATTTAAAATACTGCACCGACTACCTACTCAATATTCAGTTTTACGAAACAAGAGTCCGTGCCCTGGTTTGCTTGCTATATAAATAACTTAGTTTAGTTTTATTTAATTACAAAATCTTAGGCTTGGAAAAGCATTCTTCAGCATGGAAATAACTTTCAGACAAGTTATTAACGAATTATCAGACAAAATTACCAGACAGAATTTTTAAACCATAAAAATATACACAATATTTAATTAACTATATCTAGGTATCTTATTTACTAAGGTTTGTGTTATCATTTCTATTGAAATTAAAAGTCTTATTATATGCATTCATTTATGCCCTCTTATTACTACTTATTATTATTACTTATTTTTGTCATGTACATTCAATTATTTTGCTTATGGTGATAATTTAAATTAACTGTCAACATGTTATCAACTTGTCACTACTATCATTGCTACGGTTTATAATGTAATGGGTTATTGTACATTTGCCACAAAGTTAGTTCGTCACGTTTTTGAAAACATTGAAAGTAAATTCGTCATAGGTAGGTAAAGTACATCATAAAGTAGGGTTCGCATGTGAGAAGGTGAATGGTGCTTAGCGCTCGCAATGATTATTTATTTATTTAATCGCTATTTTATTCGTACTTGTTGATGGGCTTACGAAGTACATAAGCATTTTTCGTGTGGCATCGGTTTTATGTTTCAAACTTTAGAAATTTTACATTTAATTTTAAACCAATGCAATGTAGCGCAATAGATTGATAATTAATTATTATTTATTAATTGCGTTGATTCCGTGGCATTTATTATTTATAGAATTTTACTTTTTGAAGATGTTTGACAAAAAGGTAAAATTTTCATAATCCTGATCATTCAAAATGAATATCATTATATGAAATTTTATTAAAAACTATCTATGAGTGTGAAAACATCAATTTTGTTATATCCTACTTATTAAATGATTTTCCTGCTGTCTCTACGAAAAGACAATATGACGAATTTACACATCCTTTTTTTCATGACGAATTAACTTTGTGGCAAATGTACAATAACCCAATGTAATTCGTCCTGAAATGGGTAAATTTAAAACCAGCGCTGCTGTTTCAACAGCAGCACAAGCTGAATTGATCCTTTTGTCATATATGTTTTTTTATTTATTTTTAGATTAAGTCCTTGTTATGTTTTTTTTTTCTTATGACAATTAATATATTTTCTTTCTTTCTTTCGCAATTTCATTTCAAAACCAAAAAAGCGTGGCAAATATCTCGTATTAACTCATAATATTGTTAACAACCACGATAGTTTTACAAGTTAGTTAAGATAACTAATTTTATTGGTGTTTCTTGTAGTCTTGTCTGCAATGCATCAAGTTCTGCATTCCGTCGCGGTATTTGAGGACGCAAACTTGGGGATTCTACTAATATAAGGCATAGAAGCAGCAATGTGATTTGCCCAATGAAATAAAATACTATGAACACGCAACGGCAAAGAAAGTCATGTTACGATAGTATTTATTAAGACAATACATTGGACAATTTCTTAAATAAAAACCAAAAATTGAACATTTATCTACCTTGGGGTGCTGACTTAAACATAGTACCAGCCTTTTTCATCTTATTATTGATTATTTGATGTATGTGTACATTATTTATTATATTTTTTATGTAATGTAAGACAAGCAGTATTGTCTTTTTGTCTGTTTAAAATCATTAATCTACCTATGCGTGATGTTATTATACCAAATCTTCCAATCTTCAATGATTTTTACAAAGGAAATGATTTTTATTATTTTATAATTTCTACAGCTTTGCTTTACATTATACTTATCTAAGTAATATTTTAGATTTATGAAAAAAGTGATAGGAGTCTTTATAATCCAAACTCCATCTATATAAGTAAGAACCAAGTTCTACTATCTCTGGTATCCTTAATAGAACTCGTCACGCGAGACAACTTATAATGAGCAGTGCTGAGGTGTGCTGCACTGTGTTGACGCTCGACGTGTTTTAATGAGCTCCTCTTAAGCTTGTCGTACTGTAAATAATAAATTATTTGATGCAGGAATTGTGTGCATCAAATAATTCATATTTTCGTATATGGGAAATAATGGTATGTGTAGGGGTGTAGGTAACTTTGAATCAAATTTAATTTTAAGTAAGTGGAAATGCATTGTGAAATTTTACAGTTACCTAACCTTTGTTTAGCGTACTAGGAATGGAACCAACAAAATTATTAAGTCAGACACTTTCAATATCAGTTAGTATTTTGTTATTTAAAGCTTAGCGGTACGAGTAAGAGTGCTATTAACTATCATGCCATAGACATGGGTTTGACTCCTGACGGAATCTAATCTTGCAATTAACTTTTATCTTAATAATCTGGTATAGAAGATATATTTATTAAGGTTGTTGATTCACGGTCAATTGTTCTTATCGTATCTTTTGCAAATACATTTAATTTAAAATTATGAAAATAGTGTAGACCACGTGTAGACACGCTCCATAGCGAGACGTCAGTGCAGATCACAGTTTCTTCACATCAAATTAGAATCAATGTAGACGTAAAAAGTAAAACGCCATATTATTGTCCATCTATACTATTATATTATCTCACTAGCAGCCCCCGCGAACTTTGTCTCGCCATATACTTTTATTTGCAACTATCTACATACAAAATTTCATCGAAATCGAATTTTCCCACGTAAGCATATATTTTTCCGCGGTAAAAAGTAGCCTATGTTAGGATTAGGATATTACACTACATTGACTCCACCCCGTCCCCCGTCCCCCGTACCCCAGTGACGCTTACATGGAGTCTACATCGCATGCTGGCTAGCTGAGCGCGGTGAGCGACAACCTCTAGACTTTTTTCTAATACTTGTATTTTTAAACTCGTGATATCTTCCGAAGTAAATGTCCGAATTGAATAATTCAAAAAGTTATAAAAAGGTATTAAAGCCGTCTTGAATATAAAGTAATTTATTTGGATAAGGATTAATACCAAGGTACAAATGAAGACCCTTTCAAGACGCGGCATATATAAATTAATATTTTAGAATAAAAAACTGCTTACTGTGACATAACTATAATATTTAGACATATGCTGTCGCGACATTTTTTGTAGATAATGATGAGTTCTGCAAAGTCGTAGTACATGATTTTGTTCTATCATCAATAGTTTTCGCAGCGCACGCGACGTAAGACATTTTTCAGGTCATTTTTTTACACCTTATGTTACATTATTGGAGTTTTAGTAAGGATCTCTAATTTTTTTTAAAATATAATATAGCCTATGTTACTCGGGGATAATGTAGCTTTCCAAAGGTGAAAGAATTTTTGAAATCGGTCCAGTAGTTTCGGAGCCTATTCGTTACAAACAAACAAACAAACAAACATACAAACAAATCTTTCCTCTTTATAATATTATATAGTATAGATTATATACGAACGATGAAGTGCCTGTGACTAAAATTAAATAAAAATTATTAAAATGTTATACAGGCTAGATAGCCGATCATTAACGTAAATGAAATTTAACAAGTGAAGATAAAAGTTAATTACCTATTTAAGATAACGAACAAAATGAGTTGGTAAAAGTTAAGAGAATGTAAAAGAAAGAAAATCAGAACTAAAACAAAATAGGACTACTAAGATCGTTCCAGTTGGTAGTTAATGAAAAAAGTTGGCGTAATGATCACCTTGTCGGCTGCGTAAGTGCAAAGTTGGGTTCCAATTGGGGCGGTTCCCATCCCATTGTGATTCTATAATTTAGTATTTATTAAATAAAGGTGTGATGATTATTTAGATTACTCGGAACAAACATTTTTACAATCTGCAGATATATGTTACGAGTGTCTGAGTGTTACATATATGTATAATAAATAAATAAATATTACCGGATAATTCACACAGCAACATCTAGCCCCGTAGTAAGCTCCAAGCTTGTGTTATAATAAAAAAATATCTATCTATGTATGTATATTATATTAAGTAAGTATATCAGAAAGTATATGGGGAGTATGGGGCGCCACCTAACATCTCACGGTGCCCAAGCCAACCTCACCTGCCCGCGGTGCTCCCTGCCGATCAGCTGACGAGGCAATGGCAAACCACCCGCCAACACGCACTGGGCCAGCGTGGCGGGATATGGCCCAAAACCCCTATATGAACAGTACACCAGACATCTGTCCCCAAGTGCCCGGCGACACTGGGGGTGAGGCAAATGGCAGCAGGCCAAGACCTCCCAGGGTCAGGGGCAATAATCTCCGGGCGAGGGTCCAAGACTGCCAAACGACCAACGCGCTAAACACGGAACATGGAAGATTGCCCTCACGACGACCACTGGCCCTGGCAACACACAACATCCGCACGTTGAGGACAGACGAAAAGATCGTTGAGCTGGAAGAAGAGTTGAGCAGGTTACGTTGGGATATTTTGGGGTTATCTGAAGTCCGAAGAGAGGGAGAGGACACGATAACCCTGAAGTCGGGTAACTTGCTCTTCTACCGGGAGGGCGACCAACAGTCCCAAGGTGGTGTCGGGTTTCTCGTCCACAAGTCCCTTGTTAACAACATTATTACCATCGACAGTGTGTCGAGCAGGGTTGCTTACCTAACACTCAGAGTATCTGAAAGGTACTCGCTTAAGGTCGTTCAGGTATATGCGCCGACCTCGGCACGCCCAGATGATGAAGTTGAGTGTATGTATGAGGACATTAGTAGAGCCATACATACCAACAAAACTCACTTCAATGTTGTTATGGGGGACTTTAATGCGAAGTTAGGCAAGAAAAGCGGTGATGAGTTGAAGGTGTGGAACTTTGGTTATGGGCAACGGAACCCCAGGGGCCAGAGGCTGGCCGATTTCCTGGAGAAAGAGGGACTTTTTATGATGAACTCTTTCTTCCAGAAGCCGCCTCACAGGAAATGGACCTGGATGAGCCCCGATGGTTCCACGAGAAACGAGATCGACTTCATCCTGACCGACAAGAAACGGATATTCAATGATGTCTCTGTGATCCATAGGGTGAAAACCGGTAGTGATCACCTTATTGTAAGAGGCACATTGAATATGAGCGTTAAACTTGAGCGGTCCCGTTTAATGAAGTCCACGCTCCGACCTACTCGTGCCCAGATCGAATACCCCGAGAGCTTTCAACTCGAGCTCTCAAACCGCTTTGACTGTCTAGCTCTCGAAGAACACGCATCAGTGGACGAGATCAACAACAGGTTCGTAGAGACTGTCTATACGGTGGGGTCTAAGTTCTTTAAGACCCGCCGTACTAGTAGAACTCAGAGACTCTCTGAAGACACCCTCGACCTTATGGCTGAACGACGCTCGCTAAGACTGCAGTCTCCCGATGACGCTGAGTCCCACAGGCAGCTCAATAGACGTATTTATAAATCCTTGCGACGCGATATCCGTGTCTTTAATACTGCTCGTATTAAAGACACGATAGAGCGGAATAAAGGCACCAAAGTGTTCGCAAGAGATATGTCTATTGGGCAAAGCCAGATGACAAAGCTGAAGAGGGATGATGGCAGTGTAGCGTCGACAAAAGCGGAAGTGTTGAGGGAAGTCGAAAAGTTCTACGGGCAGCTCTACGATTCGGTCACTCAGCCTGTTACCAGTGCGGCTACAGACCCAAGAGCCAAACTGACCCGGCACTACACCGAAGATATCCCGGACATCAGCCTGTACGAGATTAGGATGGCCCTGAAGCAGCTTAAGAACAACAAGGCGCCAGGTGAGGATGGAATTACGTCAGAGCTTCTGAAAGCGGGTGGATCACCGGTACTTAAAGTCCTTCAGAAGCTCTTTAATTCCACCTTGCTTGGAGGCACCACGCCTGAAGCATGGAACAAGAGCGTGGTGGTCTTGTTCTTCAAGAAAGGTGATAAAGCCTTATTGAAGAACTACAAACCTATCTCGCTCTTGAGCCATGTTTATAAGCTGTTTTCTAGGGTCATTTCTAACCGACTCGAACGCAGGTTTGATGACTTCCAGCCTCCCGAACAAGCCGGTTTCCGAAAAGGCTACAGTACCGTAGACCACATACATACGCTGCGGCAGGTTATACAGAAGACCGAAGAGTATAACTTGCCGCTCTGTTTAGCGTTTGTGGACTACGAGAAAGCCTTTGATTCGATCGAAACATGGGCAGTGCTTGAGTCACTCCAGCGGGGCCGTATTGACTATCGGTATATCGAAGTGTTGAAGTGTTTGTATAGAAACGCCACCATGTCCGTCCGAGTACAAGAACAGAGTTCGGAGGCTATTCCCTTAAAAAGGGGCGTAAGACAGGGAGACGTTTTGTCTCCGAAACTGTTTACTGCCTCTTTGGAAGACGCCTTCAAACTTCTGGATTGGAAAGGATTGGGCATCAATATCAACGGCGAATACATCACTCACCTTCGATTCGCAGACGATATCGTAGTCATGGCAAACTCGATGGAAGAGCTCGGCACAATGCTCGAAGGCCTCAATCGAGTCTCCCAACGGGTTGGTCTCAAAATGAACATGGATAAGACGAAAGTCATGTCCAATGTTCATGTAGAGCCTTCCCCTGTTATGGTTGAGAACTCGGCTCTTGAAGTTGTTGACGCGTATGTATACCTAGGACAGACAATCCAATTAGGTAGGTCCAACTTTGAGAAGGAGGTCACTCGTCGAATCCAGCTCGGATGGGCAGCGTTCGGGAAACTTCGCAGCGTCTTTTCGTCCAAAATACCTCAGTGCCTCAAGACAAAAGTCTTCAACCAGTGTGTGTTGCCAGTGATGACATACGGATCCGAAACGTGGTGCTTCACTATCGGCCTCATCAACAGACTCAGAGTCGCTCAAAGGGCTATGGAGAGGGCTATGCTCGGGGTTTCCCTACGGGATCGAATCAGAAACGAGGAGATCCGTAGGAGAACGCGGGTCACCGACATAGCCCAACGGATTAGCTCTTTGAAGTGGCAATGGGCAGGCCATATAGCGAGGAGAACAGATGGCCGATGGGGCCGAAAAGTCCTCGAGTGGAGACCACGGATCGGGAAACGCAGCGTTGGGCGTCCACCGACAAGGTGGACTGATGACTTGGTGAAGACGGTCGGCTCGCGGTGGATGCAGGCTGCGAGCGACCGTAATGACTGGAAGTCATATAGGGAGGCCTATGTCCAGCAGTGGACGTCCAATGGCTGATAATGAAGTATATCAGAAATCTAGCACCCGTAATTCGAGCTTATCACGTGAATGAATTGTCCAGCAATATTTATTTATTTTTATAAATACTGATATAACAGCCACCACTGAATAAAAGCAATAGACTTTAGAATATAACGTTGAAGCCAAAATTGAATAATTCATATTTATTTATTGAAAAAATATTGCTTAATGTACTTAACAAATACTTTTTCAGTCGTAAAGAAATCTTATATCACTAAAATGGGTTAATAAAAAACCTCCCTAGGTTTTAATTTATATTTTCATTTATTACAGAATCACACAAATTAAAACCACAATTCGCAAATACGCAGCTAGTTTCCCGATTCCTACAACCCCACAAGATAATTGCTTCCAAGAAGTAAAAACCTTTTATACCCGAGACACTATAAAATGAGCTTCTTGATACCTATAGTAGGGGAGCTGACGTTATTTGCAAATTACTTGATGTAATATAACGATAAAAACTGATTAATAACCATTACCTACCATGTATAGTAAAATTGGTCATCTCTTTTTTTTTTAAATAAATAATAATAATAAATTAATAGACATTAACGTAAGGTTAGCACTTTTATTACTATAGATACAAAAATATGAGGTATGATAAGATGCTGACCTCTATGGATGGCACAGCGGACAAAGATCCGCCTGCGATGTAAAATGTTGCGGGTTTGATTCCGGCTCCGGACGAAAATTTATATTCATTCACATTACAACAATCAAGCCAGCTTCTCTTCTATAATAACAAGGCTCGTTTCAACTTTATTGGAACACCTAGATTCTTAATTCGCTTGAATGTAACTTGGAATGGGTACATTTTTCATTTTATTACTCTTTTAGCTTTAAAAACTTGAGGGAGAGTTTTAGTAGCGGGCCGGACACGGTTTTGTATTCTACGTTTTGGTATCTGTGAAACAGATGGAATTAAATAAATTAATTATCTAATAATATTATGAATGCCATTAAACTTTAATTTTTTTTTCAAAAGTTACACCATTCATTTTATAACGGGAATTTCCAAGGTATTTATAAAGGAGTTATTAAACCAAATTTTGTCACTTTTTGAATCTTTCTTGGCCTACAACGACTATTTAAAACCAAGAGCACCTAAATCGCCCCAGCTGTTCGTGAGTTACAAAGTGACAACAAACAAAGCACTGATAATAAATCAATTTGCATTGATATAATCAAAAGTAGTAAACACAAGATCACCACTACTACTATTGCTAGAAAATCAAAACAAAGCCATATCGAAACTTCAAAACAACAGACAGGCATGCCTTCATTAAGCCTTAATCAGGCCAGTCAAATTGACCTGAATAAAATTACTGGCAAACGCCCTGCATTCCCCATCCACCCCGATCCAATGACATTAAGCTTAATATCATCACGTCACAAAACATTAAAGGAACAATTGGGAAAATGCGGGAAAGCCCGAAACGGGACGAAATCGTGTGGAAACCAGACGACAGTTATTGGGCCCGATCACGAAAGCTGTCGGATTGATTGCAGAGAAATACTGGTTTTAACTGGTTTATTTCGGTAAGATGATAAGTTACCGTGTAGTTACTCAGAATCACAATAATCACCACTATTTACGTTCCCACTGGGTCTCAGAGGAATAGTAACACAGACTTTTTTTATAAGAACTTTACTCATTAAATCACAGAAGCCTCTACTCTGCACACAGGCTTATCGACATTTAGAAAAGTTTACAAAAGAAGTAATATTTGGCATAGGAGTGTGATAAGAAGGTTATTTTAGGCTAAATTTTGCAAACTTTCTATCTTAAAATAAACCTCAAGCAAAGCTGTCGGCGAGTCAGCTAGCTAGACAATATAGTTCTTTTAGAATGACTGCTGTCAGTTAAATAAACCGTTATAAAATATCGAAAACACGACCATTTCAATCCAAATTTAACAGTTTTTCTCATCCCATTCCCGTGGTATTTTTAATCAACTAAAGAAATAACATCAAAAACGTGTAAATAGAACGCGGCAGATGTGGTCAACCCATTACTTAGCCGGGTCGCAAACGAATTAAGCTCCATTGGTCCGCACAGGCGGTTTCACGGGTCGCTGCGGCGCTTTGCGAATACAACTATTTATTTAAAGGGTCCGAAAGTTGACTGATTGCTTCCTTTTTCCTTGGTTCTGCGCGATTTACTCCGGTTGAATATCGGTTTCGAATCGATTTAACTTTTATTTTATTGGTTTGGTAAGCGTAGAAGGATAAGTTGTTATATAAGAAAACATATAGTGCTAAATCAAGACATTTATAACCTACATGAGCATGTTTCCGACAGAATATTATTTTATTATCTGTTGTCCTCACTATTAATGAGTGGACTACTAATAAAAAAATACTATAAGGATAAAAATTCACATGCAAAAATACCTTTGCCCGCAAACTAGACTAGATAATTCTTTTTTCCCCAAAACAAATTGAAAAATAAAAGGATGCACGAAATAATCGCCCTCTACGCCGACAAACAGAATCCGTCCGGCGGAAGTACCGCGGCCGGAAGTTTACTTAGCCCGCGAAACCGACGGCGGCCCGCGTCACTTCCGGTGCGGATAAGGCTGCGGCCGGACGGTGACAAGCACTGCTTTGTGATGAACTATTTAATAGATAGGTTGTTAAAGGGTTAATTTGAAGGGCATCCAATATGGCTATATCTTACGAAATACTATATAATATGTGACAATATGTTTTGAGCCCCGCTGTTACAATCGTACTCGGAAAATTGAATCGTATTTTATTGGGAATATTTTTTAGTTGGGGAGACTATGTAACATAAATATAATAATGTAATAATTGCTAGGGGGCTTATAATGAAGAACCGATTTTTCATAAATATTTGAGTAATACCGATCTTTTTATCCTAGAAAAAGTAACTTTAAGTCGAATTCTATGACCCATTGAATCGTCTTTAAGTTCTTGACACCGCTCCTCAAAGCAAATGGACATTATCCTACTAATTTTGTCAGAATGTCAGTTGTGGATACATATGAAAACAAGATAAATAAAATCTTATCTATACAAATCACAGCAGCCTCCACTCTGCACGCGGGCTAAGCGGCATTTAGCAGAGCTTACAAAAGAAGTAATAATCGGCATAGGAGCGTGCGGATATATTAATGCAATGGCTGCCCTTTATGGCTGAGACAATGGCGCAGGCATTCCACGGGTAAACATATTGTTCGGGGATTTGAGTATGAGGTTCTTTGTAAAGAATCGTTGTAAGTTTTCATTTTATAACAAAGTATTTACAAAGGAGTTAAAACACTCTCGACGTTTCGATTACAACAAGAGCAGTTACTACAATATTTTTAATTTTTAAAACGCTTTCGGTAGACATTATTTTTAAATTTATTTTGTAAATTATTGTTATTGTGTTTAACCAAAATAAATGTAACTTACTTTCTTTCTATTTTTTTATGTATAATTCATAATTTTTATCCTTTATCAAGTTTAAATGCTTGTTACATTCATACTTAAAAACTTTTGCAATCAAAGTAGTTCTGTACTTATTAAAGATTAAGTCAGGAAGTATGTTGTAGGTAGGATAAAAAACACACACATATCGTCTTGTCCCAATAAAGCAGTAAATAGCAACATCACTTATCACTTGACACAGAACATCAGGGTACATGGATATCCGGATACCCGGATCGTCCCGGGCCAATCTTGTGCCATCAATATTTAATCGCAATCCTACTGAGTCGGTTCCGTTATACCATTTTCCTTGAACAAAGCAATTTCTCTGAATGAGTTTTTAGGGTTCTTTGTGGGGTGTGAATGTGTGGTGTTAGCTTGTCTGTCTGTGTTTTAGAGAATTTTACTTAAATATGTAGAAAATTTGGTCATGACAATCTTTTTCAAAGATACCTAATTGATTTTTTTAGTGCACATTGTTTTTCAATATTACCGTTTAGAATATGTTTGAAATATCATAAATAAAATATATAGGACATAACATAAAACTTTTTGTAGCAATAAACAGTATTATATTAATACAAAATAGATTTTAAGACATTATATACGTTATTAAATTAATTAAATATTACATTTTTATTTTCGTTTATTTTATTTGGAGAACAAACAGTTAGGTATAATATCTTAAAACTAATCTTAATAATAAACTACAAACCAATTAAATGTTCATACATATTAAACATAATATAACTTCAAACATCTATGTACATTATCTAAAGCCGGCAACAGAACTCAGTGTCCAACTCAAAGCATCTAACAAATGAGACCTAATCAAAAGCACTCCGGAGAAGTCGATAAAACAAGTGAAAGATCTCGTCTGAAATTAAGGAACATAGTGGAAGAAGCATTTGTCCGTCCGTCTGTTTCTTTAAGTTGAGGAGCTCATTCGCTTTACGTTCACCTGGGGAGGGAGGGATTCACGGGGGGATATTTCAACCGGAAACTAAGAATTAACGTCTTTCTTAGATATTAATTACTCATTTGTGTATGGACATTTCACAAAGTATGACAGTGGCGGAGCGGGTTAAAAATCCGGTTACGTCATGGGAGATTGCGGGATGGATTCCTTACTCGGGAAGAATAAACGTAGAATTGCAGATATTTCTCCGGGTGTTCTGGATATTTTCAGTGTAAAATAATGATATTTAATCACTAATGTGTATTGTATTAACTGATATCTAGTATCCGTAACATGAGCTTAAAGTTTATCACGAGTGGTGTGTGTATGATTAATGTGTTATTTATCTAGCAATTTTTATTTTAGATACATAAAATTTTGTTCCTATAATATAGAGGCAATAATATTTTATGATCACTTCGAATGCACGTGCTAATTTCTAGAAATATATAGGTAAGTACCTACTCATAAAATCATATCTAAAGCTTCAGAGTTTTTCTAAATATTGAATGAGTAGTACCGTCCAAATTAAATACCCGTGTGTTATCACTACAGGCCTTTTAGTTCAAACAAGATTAGATTAAACGCCAGTCCCTAACAATACACACGGGGCTATATTTCTACGTTTTAACCGTTTACTGGCTCAGTGACGAAGTAATGCTATTGAGACAATCATCAAGACTAATTTCATCAATTTAAAGGGCCAGTTGTGATCTAGAGAGGTAGGTACCTAAATTTATTAGGACTACTTGAGAAGTCAGTTCAGTTAATTTATAAGGACTTCTTTTCATATTTATTATACCGCCATTTGATGTCAAGTGTATCCTTGTTAGAAAGCTTCTAAGATTATAATGTTAAACATATGTTACTCGTAATCCGACTGATTTTAAACAGCGTAATATTTTTATTCTAGCCGAGTTTTGTGGTGAAAGAGAGAAATAGAGAGTACGTCTGCTAGCAACGAAGTTATACAAATCCTTTCCGGTCTATAAAACAGATGATTGAATAACGAATATTAACTGGATTATAATAAACCCACAAAACTTGTCAATGCGTTATATACATCCCATCACCAAGATATAATCCTTACTACCTAAAATAACATTTTGAATATTGACTTCATCCCTAAACCTTGACCCACAAAAATACTTATACAAAACACTTGAAATATTCACATCTGACCCACTAAACAAAGTTTCAATCCCGACAGCCCCAGGCAAGAAATACAGCGTAGCAGTGGTGGGCAAATATACCGGTTCACGGGGCACTAACTCACTAAAATACGTAGTAAGCGGCCCGCTTGGGGTGCATAAAATAATACCTACACAATGAAAAGAAAACTCGTGGAATAAATCGAACGAAAACCAATGAATTTTTATGTATCCATTCGTCTGTTATCGGAGAGAGGATAGAGTAGACGTGTCGAGATTAGTGTATGAACAGAACAGTATAAATATAGAATTTGAGTAGGTAATCGCTTTTGACATGCTTGTAATTTTATCCCCATTGAAAAGTGCAAAATGTGTGCCTTTTGGCAGCGATAATGGATACGTATATAAATTTCTCCAAGGTATGTAAATAATTAACATTGCTCTTTAACTTTGTTATCATTACAAAAACGCTTATTATTACTAAAGTATTTTGTAATAATATTTATATTACCTACGTTAAATTTCCTGTTTTAAGACAATTCACAGCAATATCTAGCTGCATAGTGATCTCGAAGCTCGTGAACACATAATTTATTATTGATTTGCTGTACCGATTAGTAAGATGAGAAATATATTTGTAGATGACTAGGCTATTCGCTAACTACAATTAAAGAACAAGAGCAGTAAAACATATTTTTTAATTACTTTGCCATATTTCCATGACTATGAACTAAGAATTTGCTTACGAACACGTTATATTTCAATTTTATGTCCCTGTTCGTTCATTGCACTCTCTTGCCCTGACGTACGAGATCTGATACAGAGGTATTGCGGTGCAGAAGGGTGTATCGGAACGGAATGAAAGATTAATCTTCAATCGAGCTCTTTGTCTTTGGCAAAGCTTTTTGTACTGGTTATTTATTGTGCTTCGTTGAAGAATAGGGGTTCTGCCGTGTGAAATTGATTATTTAATGTATGCAAAACTCTGCACGGCTTGGGTTGTGCTGCTTAGGTGAAGAGTACCAAGGCAGCAGAAGTTTATAAGAGGTGGGTGTTATAGACCTTCAGAACTTAAATAACTCAAAAGTTGTGAAACATGAATAGTGCCGTAAGTTTACGAGTAACAGTCCGCATTGGGGTAAAAACAAGGACTTAGGGTCTAGGTTTTTTATACGCACGACTTGTTTCATAACTCCAATAATTTTTGATGTTTGAGTAAAGAAAACTGAAAATCTAAAAACTCTGGTCCTTATATGAATTATGAAATAATTTCCAATATGTAGCCAGTAATAAAATAATGGATTGAAGAAAATTGCTCCAAAAAGAAATTGCTTGCAGAGCCCTTCTATAAAAGGTTACGTTGTGATCCTGTATATTTTCTATACCATTTACTACAATTTAAAATTACTGCAGCTCAGTTATTAAAATTACCTTCAAAATAAAATATACATGGCTTTAACCTAGTATACTGAAAAACAGGTGGCCAATTACATCAAGGCCTGCCAATCGAATCTTCGGTAGATTCCAGCCCCTTTCATAATCTACTCAACGTCTCAGAAATAATAAAATAACAAGCGGCATCCAATAAAATCGCAAAGGCCATTACGGCATGTTGAGTTGTGCTTATTTTATAATTTTACACTTTGCCTGTTTTTTTTTCGTCCTCGATAAATATGCTAATGTCTGCCATCAAAGCTTTCAAAGGGCACGTTTTGAGTGAGACGCAGAAGCATTCCAAATAAATTTACTGCCCTAATAGACCAGTGCAGTTAGCTTCAAAAATGGTCAAATAAGGAAAAAAATAGTAGTAGAATGAAACCTATTAGAAAAGGAGGGGAATATGATAAAAATGAAAGGAAAAATAAATTACGGTCGATCTGAGTTCGGGAAGTGGGAGGGGGTGGGCTTTTAAGGGGAGAAAATGGTTTATCTCGATTTGCGGTGAAACTACTAGTCCTTTGAAAAAAAGTTATATGGCAAAGTTGTAGGTAATAAAACGATCTACAACTTTTAATTTATAACTTTTATACATAACGTCAAAATGTATGTGAAAAATTCAAATAACTAAGTTTTTGGTTTTTTATTTCTATCTTTTTCAAAAACATTTTATTTTCTACGAAATTTGGTTAAAACTTACCTATTTATGCTCCAAACACACTATAATTTATTTGATTAAAAATATTAATTTTTTCACCTTATTTTGACTTAATTACTAAAAAAATAGACCAATTTTCAATCGAAAATTCACGTGTCAAAATATTACCTTATTTATAAAAATCGGTATGCTGTTTGTTCATTGAAATCTCTATTTTCTGATGGTTAAGAAAAATATATACATTACCATAATAAATTTTCTCAGAAAATGCAAAACACCGAAACAAAATTTGTATCATTATGTACAATTGCATCATAAAAATGTGATTTTTGCAATTTTTATTTCATATAATTGCTTATAATCCGACTATACAAACAGATTATTAAATTATTATTATTATTATATAGTCTGAAAAGACAAAATCACATTTTTATGATGCAATTGTACCTAATGATACAAATTTTTGTTTCGGTTTTGTGCATTTTCTGAGAATATTTACTATGATAATGTATATATTTTTTTTAACTATCAAAAAATAGAGATTTCAATGAACATAAAGCACACCGACTTTTATAAAAAAGCTAATATTTTGACACGTGAATTTTCGATTGAAAATTAGTCTATATTTTTGAAAATTAATTCAAAATAAGGTGAAAACAATAATATTTTCAATCAAATAAATTACAGTGTATTTGGGACATAAAAAGGCAAGTTTTCACCAAATTTCGTAGAGAAATAACAATTTTTGAAAAAGATAAATAAAAAAAACAAAAAACTTGGTTATTTGAATTTTTCACATACATTTTGACGTTATGTATAAAAGTTATGAATTAAAAGTTGTAGATCGTTTTATTACCTACAACTTTGCCATATAACTTTTTTTCATAGGACTAGTAGTTTCACCGCAAATCGAGATAAACCATTTTCTCCCCTTAAAAGCCCACCCCCTCCCACTTCCCGAACTTAGATCGACCGTAATTTATTTTTCCTTTCATTTTTACCATATTCCCCTCCTTTTCTAATGGGTTTCATTCTACTACTATTTTTTTCCTTGTAAAAAATTAAAAACCCTGGTCTATAACTTTACCTAATCTAGTAAGATTTTTTAAGGTGACACCAGATATTTACAGTATTAAATTTTAAAATTAATCAAAGATACAAGTAAGGTTTCCAACTTATTTGATATATATTTATTTAAAAATTACTACCTGGGTTTACTTTTTTTTAGATACCTAAACAACAGAATTGTTTGCATAAATATAATATGTAAAGTTGGGTATTTTCTGCTTTAATAACAAATCAATAATACATTTGGTAGGTACATGTTACTCATGCTCAGAACCTACCACGAGATTAGATTATACAACTTGGTTTAATTCATTCAGTTAAAAATAGTTTAATTAATTGCTGTGTGGTATCTTTTTTGCTTGTCTATTGTTTTGTGTGTATTGTTAAGTTGTGGATAACAAATAAATAAATTTTATTATTTTATTTGTACCTACTGTGTTTCATTTATACTGTGGTGGCCTGAGGGGCTCAATTACCGTGATAGCATCCTTTGGATTGACGAACCATCACCTTGTTACAGCGTTTTATTACAGCTTGCTATTCCATGTTGTATAACAGGATTTTAAGGGCCTTATCTGATTAAAACATAGCGATTAAGCCTTTTTTTATAAGTAAATAAAGTAATATTAATGTAATTTAAATCGAAAAAAATCCTTTGTAACGTGTCATGTAGTTAGGAAGTTATGCTTGTTCTAATATTTTCTCTTGGGTATTGATATTCCCAATCGCGTATTTAGCTTCGCCCAAATCAAAGGTATAGAAAGGGTGAAATAGCCGCGAACCGCTTCGCGAAAAGGATGATGCTTTCCTCGACACTTGACTGATGCACAAAAGGTTTTTGTGTGGTGCCGACCTATTAATTGTACCACTTTATATCTTCGGCATGGCATGACCATTTTAAAATGACGGAAGCACGGGATGACACGGGAATCACCAGGTTTAAAAAACAAACGATACTTACGAGGTTAATACAACAAAACATGTAGGTAGGTAATAAAAATATATAATTCAAACAGATCTACCCAATAATAAAATCGTAGGTAACTATCATAAAAAATTCAGTCAACTTGAGAATCTCCTCCCTTTATTGAAGTCAATTAAAAACCAGAGCATAATCATATTTTTACAGACATTACTTAGCTATAGCTATGCTATAACATAGTATAGGTACATAAACTAGATGTACAACGCAACGCCTTAATCCAACTTTTTCCATTACAAATTCACGCTCGGAGCGAGCTTCGGTCCTCGCTAATTTTCTTTTGATTGTCTCCCGCTACTTGATTAGTCAGTTAGGGCATTTTGAGAACCAAATAGAAAACTTTACATTAGCAATAAAAGCCTCAGTACTAAACTATTTTAGTTTTTTTACTGGTATTATTTTTAATCTTCGCAAAAATATAGAGTTCTGCATTAAATTTCTCAACTAAATTTGTTTTATTTTTCCATTTCACAATGTTTGCCTTTACCGTTAAAGCACGTGGTTTTTTTCAAGAAGAACATCCATAGGTAGGATTTGAACCCGCGTTTTCGGAAAGAAAATCGATTGGCTCCTTAGCCAACACTCTTTCATAAAATCCTTTTACGAAACCAAATACCTTTTCCATTACAAAAGCCCGAAATCAGCAAAAAATGGAGTCACGGTATGATGGATGGATCCTTGAAGTCCCAATCAATACACTGCTAATTTGACGGCGCGACAATGACGAATAGCCTGGAACGTTCCCGAAGCTTCTCGAATGTTCTCGAATGATGCCTCATTTAGGGCTGACGTGACATGTGTAAATAGCTTTGTGGCTTCATTTATTACGTGGTTGGAAGCAAAGGTTCGTGTTAGTTAGGATACGTAATTATTATAAAGATTTGATGACTTACAATCTGATTTTTTTATAAAAAAAGGTTGAAAAAAAATTTAGGTGCGTGGATTAAAAGTTTGACGTGTTAAAAGGGACACATACTTAAAATTAGACTATTACCTACCTAAAAAGAGATGGACTAATCAAAGCAATGTCGTGTGAAACGGGCCTAAGTAGTCCCATTCCTAGGTCGCAACCACACAAGAAGTTAATATGTTAATTTAATGGGGCTCAATGCTATCAAGCTATTTAAATAAACCATTCCTTTGCTTTAAACCTGTAACTATGCAACGATCGATAACACATTAAGCAAATTACTACCTTATCACGGCGCTAATAAGTGTAATTTCAAATGGATCCAATCAAATCTAGTAGTATTATTACCGGCTTGTAATCATCAACTATTATTAGAAATGTTTGTGGAAGTAATAAGTAATAGACAATGTTATGTCGCTGTGTGGTGCCGGCTTAAAAATAGTACTACTTCATCTATTACCTCGTCGATGAAAAATGAAAATATTGATATTCTTATGATAGTAGACATAGATAAATGTTTTTGTTTGTCCGTCTTTCATGAATATACGCGACTTGCAGGTTAGGCTTCTTTTTGCCGGAGGAAAAATACATATTTACGCGGAAAATGTATTTTATTGGAGGCGTAAATAAAATATGGGGGCGGTTTACCGCTTTTATGTTGGCACCACACAGCCTGCTTGTTATTCGTCAGTGTGAGTAAAAAGCCATAATTAACCATCCCCTTCCAGCATCCTCAACATTTATCTTAAGTGATAAAAACTCAGTTTTCAGTCCAAGACACCATCAATCATGTAACACGATGAGACTTGAATCCTGTAGCTATATTCTCATGAATCGCTGAATGCAATTAAGCGTGGTCATCCGTCGTCTCAGTTCAAATTTTAAGTATGAAGTGTCGCTCATCCTTCGGGACATAGATTTATAATTCAATTATATCGTTTTTCTCTTTTTGTTCTTCTTTTGTATTGTGGCGAACGTGACTGGCTATTGGAATTTTCCAGTCAACCGCCAATATCATGTTATTAATTTAATTGTTAATTAATTGACAACGGGATTGATTAATTGACAATTGATCGGAACAGCTATTTGTATGATCTACAAATATTTGTTCCGGGTGTCTGGGTGGTATGTACATATATGTATAATAAAAAAATATCTTATCTGTATATATATTCTATTAAGTATATCAAAAATGTAGCATCCGTAACACAAGCTTAGAGCTTATCACGGGGCTAGATGTCGCTGTGTGAATTGTCCAGCAATATTATTATTATTATTATATTATTGACGTAAGTTTACCAAGAAATTTGTAATAATAGAGCGAGCAGTTGGCGAGAACGGTTCACGCTATTTTTGCTCAAATCCAATTACATTTATATTCTACATAGTTTAACCAATTTTTGGTTAAGCTTGTAATTTGTATAGAAATGTCAGTCTCTCCGTCGAAACTCAAGACGAAATTAAGACAAACTAAAGCTAAACTGTGATAGGTATAGCCCCACAGATTACGACGCTGCACAAAGGATGTGACGTCACCGGATGCGCTCCCGTCGGTAGTCAAACTTCCGGTGCAGTTTCCGCAAAGAAAAACGCATCCTTGGAGAATAGAATTTCTTTATTACAATGTTGATGCGAGCTTGATGAGGCAGTAAGTTTATGCAACATTATCTTTACTAATATAAGCACGAGCACACCTAGTTACTTCCCACTGCTGGGACACAAGGACTTCTCTCGCGACGAGAGATGAGGAGGAATTAATTTATTCATCACGCTGGCCAAGTGCGGTTCAGTGAATGTTACAATCATATCCTTCAAACTCCGCAAAGTTCATCACTTTTGTATCACGATATTTGGCCTTAAAAACCTGCTACACAAATTTGATTCAAGAAAAAAATATTTTGACAGCTTTTTTAAATATTCTAAACAATTTAAATATCTATTCTATGTACCTTAGTATGTCGTTAGTCTACGTTCACACGAGAATTGAAATTCCTTTGAACAGTTTTCAATCGAAAGGCCGAGAACAGAAGGACGTATGGAATACGAGATTTATTGATTTTGTCAGAACAAATGCTAGACACGGACCGAGTAGTTTGCAACCAGAGGTATACGCCAGGTAGAACAGTATACATAATAATTCAAATCATCATCATCATCATATCAATCCCTATAACATCCCTACTACGGAGTGTCTTCTCAATTAGCACCAATGGCCTTAAGTCTTAGATATTATTGGATAGTAACTTGAGTAATTTTTATGCATCTTTTGTAAGAGGAATTAAGTAATAAAAAAAACACTTTACTTACTGCACAGTATCTAGAATTATCTAGAACGACGTTTCTGCCCATCTTTTGGTATACAAATCCCTTTACTTGGTTTGACGATACCCTCGGGAAGACATTGATTGTACTATTCTTAGACCAGCACTAAACGTCAACATAGAGAAGTTGGATAGGCACCGCATTCAGAAAAAAGTCTTAGATGTTTTAACTAATTAATGTTTTAGAAATGCCGGTAAGTTTATTTAAAAAAATACAAGATTAAGTCAGCTATAGCTACTGACTGTTATATAATAATGTTCTTATGCTTCACACATCTCAATACAAAATAATCATTAAGTTTTCAACCATCACCTCCCATTATAATAATAATCTCTTAGTTACTCGCAATAAGAAAATCGCATTACTGCTCGCTTGACGTATTATTGACCTTAACCTGTTTTTTTTTTGATATTAGAAGGGTGTGTAGGTACTAAAAGTATAAATTTACATAATAAATAATAATGTTTAATTTATAAATTCTGCATCTATTCTACCTTGCTCAATACTCGGAGCCTGAACCCAATACGTTAGCAATTACGTGCAAAGTTCGGCACCGCTCGTTCCGACGTGCCCCGTGTGGACTGCGCTTTATTAATACCCGCAGGATTACGCTCTAATTTGTAGCACTGCTTGTACATAACAAATAGATGGCTTTTACTTATATTTATTTTATAGTGAATGACTCTCACTTAAGTTTTCTAAATAATTACAAAATGGTATAGGAAATATTACAAGATTACAACGTAACCTTGTTGCTAAGAGTCGAACACACGCCACCCAGTTAACTAACTAATTAAATAGATGGCGAAAACAGTGCTTAACAGGAGAAAGACTATAGAAGGACATATATGATATCCAATTTTATAGCGGGAAAATATTACGCGGGCGAAACTGACGGAAAGCTAGTTAGCACATAATCAGTAAATACATGCAAAATAAATCTTATGGGATCGTTAAGCGACTACTACGAACACATAGTGATACAACAACAATGTTACTAAATCGTCCCTCATAAATTTTTCAGCAACAAAAGAAGCACTAAGAAGGGTCCAAGATTAAATACTGCGCCAGTAATGGTCGTGTTTTGTTTTATTGCACAACACACAGAGAAATAAATGGAGAATGGAAACGCCTTAAAGTTGTCGAGACAACCATGATTGTGATATTATTCATTTTGTAAATCGGATATTATATATCCGACGTTTATCTTGATAGAAAACAAAAACATCGGATATATTTATATATATTTATATATACCGTTATAGATAGGTGAGTAATTTCTGATTTTCAAAATGAAGTAACTTGCGTTAGTTTCGATAATGCTTAGCAAAAACCTTATTATGATACAGCTTTATGAAATCAATTCTAAAATAAAATTGAAAATTGTATGTATTGTATCAGATTAGTACACGTACTAGATAATCTGATATACATAATATAATAAGGATATAGGTGATTTATTTATTTCTATTTTTTTGACGTAACCATAAATAAGTTTCTATGGTATTATAATTTTTTTTATATTGTTGTTTAAAGAAAGACAAAATGCTGATCAGTATTCAAAAAATCAAAAATTAAAAAATTACACAAAAAAAGGAAAGGTAAAATTGACACACCTTTACTGTCCTATCGCACAGAAAATGAGAAGCCCCTAGCATCAGGAACAACACTACACAGACTATAAATTAGGTAAGTTATCGTCTTTCTACGTTCCCCATACTATACCCGTGACGTGAGGCATTAGCTCCGCCCATTCACTCATTCGGTCAGTCATTCACCGAACGAGCACCTGGGGAGGGACGTGGGTTTCGGTAAATAGTTGCGTTACTTGAAAAGGAATAGTATTGTCTTGAAATCTCAGGGTATTGGGTAATGAAGGTACTTATTTTATTTCAGTTGGAATTTTCTGATGCTTTTTAGTTTTGTTTACAATGTCTCGCGGGTTACTTTACGGTGTTTTTCTTTATCTGAGTAAAGGTTGTTTGATAGATTGTTCTTTAACAATAATGTACTGAATCGTTGTATTATTTTGTTTTTTTTTATTTGTAAATCTAATGCAATGTAGGTAGTGAGTTTGATAATCTTTTCCAAATAACAATACACTATACATAAATAATACCTAACCTAAGTATACTTTATTTTTTTTAACTAACCCTATGATTATCCTATACTTTAGTGATATTACGATACAGTGTATGTTGGCTTTTAGAAAAGTATAGTAAAACCATTTCTAAAATGAACGCCCCTCCACCGAATTCTGTATTTTTTTTTTCTGTGTATTCTGTTTTTCTGTATTTCCTCTCACACGTTGAAATCATCACGGTTTTGAGGAGGGGAATTTTTAGAATGGTTTTACTATACACTCACATGCACTAGCTTCTAACCCATTATGACGCATAAAAATTCAAAACAGAAATTTACGAGTCACAAGAGACTTAACCCACTAACGTCATTGAATACCGGATGCAGTTTCAGGCTGCGAGCTGAACAATGCTCCCTGAAGACACTTATGTCGTTATTCGTCAGCTGGATTATATATGATGGTGCCTAGGGTTATGAAGTTATCTGTATATTTTTATTATATGAAAATGTTATTCTAAGCACTTGCTTGTTTAATCATAACATCATAACACCCCTATTCACGTTCCCACTGCTGGGACACAGGGACTTCTCTCTTGACGAGAGAGATTAGGCCTTAATTCACCACGCTGGCCAAGTGCGGGTTGGTGAATGACAGATGTCCTTTTTTAAACTTTTTTCAAAGTTAACAGAACATGCCGGTTTCCTCACGATGTTAGCCTTCACCGTTAGAGCACGTTATAAACACGTGAACACGTGCTTTATAAACAAGCACACATAATTTTCCAAGAAGAAAAATCAGAGGTGCGCGGCGGGGTTTGAACCCACGACCTTCGGAATGAAAGTCGAGTATGCTCCCACTTAGCCAACACGGCTTCGGCGGGTGCTTGTTTAATAAGCAAGCTTTATTAAGTTTATCTCGTAATTTATACTAATACTAGTTACCCGCCCAGCGGCTTCGCCCGGGTTATTACTTTCCCGCTGTAAAATGTATTCCGTCATTCTTCTATTTCTAAGCTATGTACCCTTAGAACTAGGAGAATGACGGGATACTTTTTACAGCGGGAAAGTACTAACGCGGGCAGCGGCAGGAAAATTTTCAGCCAAATCGGATCAGCCGTTTCTTTCGTTTCGAGTTCTAAAAAGTGTAATTGACTTAACTTTATTTTATGCAAGATGATGCAAACGACTTTTAAAATTAAACCAGTAGTATATAACCAGTAATATTGTACCACCTAATACCAAAGCACCTAATGAAAGAATAGGTGAGTAAACTTATTAAATAAGATCTATTTAATGAATTCTATTGGGAAGAATCTCGCCTAGTAGTAGGAAAAAAATAGGTTTTTCTGTAGATCCTTTAAATTCAATTAAATGTATTTTACATCATTGTGTTTTCGAGACTTCAATTAAATTATCCAAATTAAAAACGACTCATCCCAAAAACCAACTCATTTTAAAACAGCGTAGTAAAGACATTGCTAGGGTCCAATAAATTTTGAATTCGGTTCCACCCTAATTAGGACGCGGTCGAAGCGGAGACACCACGCAGATAAGCTAATTGGCTATTCCAGCCCTTTTACAACTGCGATACGACTACGATATCGTAATAACTTTTGTGAGCTTTTTAAATGATAATGGGCCGGGATAACACTCTTGAGGTACACTCATTTTTAAGGTACAAAAGTTTAAAAGGTTAATAGAAGGTATTTGTGAAATAAATAATATTTTTAGTTGTACAATTTTAACGTATTACATACTTAAATTTTATTTATATTTTCAATTAATCTCCATATTTTCATAAGTATTTATTATTTTCCCGAGTGTCGTCAAACTGACTAAGGTATTAACGTTTTGTGTACTATACTCTAAGCATACTGCAATCGATTCCTTGCTACATTTATATTTTTTGAACGTAATTTTATTTAATGATTATAATGGTAGGCTCAATGTTTTAACCATTGTTCTAAAATGTAATCTCCAAAAACATATGCTAAAAATTTAAATTGATAAAAATCGTAATTTGTAAAGAACAATGAACAAAATGAAAATGAAAGTCTCAAAGCAATCTTAACAAAGTTAATCAAGCTATGAAACCAGGCCAGATGGCGACCACACTCGATAAGCATTAATGCTATTTTACAATAATTTCATTCGTTAATTTGATATTACGCCCTGAAGGGATAATTAGCAAATTGGTTAATAATATCATTTTTAGAGGCGATAAGGGACGACCTTTTCGCAAAGGCATAAGTGATAAGTGTTTTAAGCCTTTTGTTAATTATTTCATTTCAGATTTTGTCGACTTTGTTATCGTCCTTGGGTTTGATTTGAAATTTTATTTTAGGCTGATTTTTTTATTTATTTATGGATACACAGGCAGTAATGAAACGCATCAACATGAAAACAGGCATAAACTTTCAGTAATCAAATGGATCACTGAACAGATTCGATCCTGTGATTGACATGTGCTTATTGATGACAAAATATATTTTTTCAAGATGGTGGATTAGTTTAGGTAGGTATAACCCCAATAATGCAACATTTTCATCAAAACTGGTACTGCTATAGCCTTGTAGAATTGAATTTAATTAAAAAAATATATATTTTCTCAAATCGCTTCCCGCTTTTATCTTGCAAAAGCATACCAATGTATCTCATTCGAAATTAAACATTTCAGATATCGCTAATGAATATTCGTCGGCAGTGTGCGGTACTTTATTATTGCCATTATGCAGAGGACTATGCTTCGCCTGTTTGTTTCGGTCAGATTGCTTGTCCACGGCTTTATTTAATCTTTTGTTATTTGTATTCGACCTTTGTGTTTATCTTCTTATTTTATTTTGGAGAACATTTACTTTTTACACTACATAGTAATGTAGATGTTATGTAGAGTTGGTAGATTCAAGTCTTAATTCAATTTTACTGTAAGTATATGTACGCTTAGATTGTAGATGATTATGATCTTTAGCTTCTCGATTTCTCAAAATCTTGTCAAAAACTTTCTTTCTTCGGGAATGTATCAAAGCGCACTGTGCTAGTTCGTATCTATTCAAAGATAAATAAATCGAACTCTATTATTGAAGCTGTCTCTACAGTGAACAATAATAACAGCGTAGATGAATTTATCGAGACTCGTGCATCAGAAGCGATGTGGGTGGCGGTTACTACGGGTTTGCGAACAGTTCGGTACCATCAAATAATAGTGAAACATTATAAAGTATAATATAAATTATGCACTAGGCATGTCTTCCTAATAGAACTCAATCTTGGAGAATTCGGTGTAATAAACACGCTTATCAGGCGGGTTGGTGATCACAGTAAGTTAGACTTTATTGGGAACGACACTGCAGCTTAATCCCCAAAGATATATTATGAGTTCTACGAGGGAGACCAGCAGATGATGATTATAAGACGACAATTTTTCACAAAAAGCTCTGACTTTTAGACGTAGGTCCAAATTCGTTCCAACAAAGTTTCCCAAACAAAATCCGCATAAATTGAAAACAGTGACGATAGTAACGCTCGCTCATTTTATTTCAACTTTTCAATTCCGTTTTTGCAACATTCTAAAAGCAATCCAAAGCACGAGGCACAAAGAGTATCTGCCATCTGATGCGGGCGCGGCATTGTCTCGCGGACTATCTGAATGGACGCAATGATACCTGAATGGGCGCAATGTTAACGCTTCTCGTAAATGTTTTTCATATAATACGCTGGAAATTGGGCGTGAATGCATTGCTTTTGAATTTAAATGGTGTGTAACAGACACACCATTTGTGTTTTCTTACTACTATTGATGTGTAGTTGATAAGAGGTAGATGGATTGTGGTTGATACTCTTTCATGTGCAAACCACACGTTGTTCCTAGGACTTATAAGCGAATCAGGTGTTTCAATAATTATGTTTATCAATTTTAACTTTATCAATTCCACACCAACAAAATATTTACTTTTTTGACTGACTTAAAAGTTAAAAAAAAAATTACTAGCGACCTCGCTTCTCTTCATGTACATGCCAAAATAACCTTCCACTAAGACTTAAATCATCTAAAAATTAAAGATCATTTTTTATTTATTTAAACATAAGGACAGACATAAACATAAGCGGAAACGACTTTTTTATACTATGATTATTTTAATTATGATAATAGATTGAACACCGACTTTGTATGCAATCTTATTAAAAGTATGACTTCAAAGTCTTCACAGAAATTCGTGCACAAGATATCAAATTATATTTTGAAATAATATTACTTTGCAACTATCAAGCAATCACGAAGCCTTATTGCAAGACGAGTTAGTTGCTGCAAATAACTGATAATGTCAGGTTTCTGTTCAATATTAATTGAAAACGAGGCGAAAAGTGACGGGATCTTTATTATAGTAATTGTTTTTAAGTTCGACCACAGGAGAAGTATCCTGAGGGGATGTACTAATTGGACGTTGCATCTTCATTATTATCATAGAGACTATAATAATTATATGAAATGTTTTATAGGAAGGATATGAATTTAAACAATTAAATATTTTCATATTTAACGTTGAAACACTAAATTTGGAACTCAGAATCAAGGGATATTATATCGATTTATAAACACCTTTTTTATTTTGATTTTTAATTAGTAAAATAAAAAGAGGTTTTTATGTATTTTATAATTTTGCATTCATGTAAAATTCCTTAGTCAGTTTGACGAAACTGTTGTGTTAGTACTTATTCGTAGTCCGGCACTACACGCCATCAACCAATGTTACTATGAAGACGCAAAAACATAAATTTCATCGCAAACTGACTCCTCTAAATATTCAAAGTATTCAAACCCAAGACACATTGAACATACGAGAATCAATTTGGCCACAAAGGCAACCGCCTTAAGGCTTGTTGGCCGTATCGCAGATATCTATCGCCTTCGCCCCATTAGCCGGATGGCGTGTCGGTTCCGGTTTCCGGTCGGGCACCGGACTTCCGGGGGTTCGAACGTTCCAAAAAATATTGTATGAATTTATGAGCCGTTTCTGGTTATTGATAGAAGTTTTGGGGTGAGTGGTTTGGGTACCTTTTGAGTGTTATGTGTGATGGATATACCTAAGGACGGCATGGGTAGCTTTTATCCAATGCACGACCTCTGTGGCACAGCGCGCGAAGTTCCGCCTCTGACGCAAATAATAAAAATTGCAATATTAAAAGACGTTTTGTGATTTTTAAGTGTTTAAGAAGAATAGCGTGGTAATTATTACACATCCCCCAGGAATAATAGGTTATATTTTAGAGACGTGCCTTGTAGACGTAATATTAGTTGTTATTGACTACTTACCATTCCTTAGATCAAAGAGGTAACGCTCGGGCGGATATCCGTGTCACATAGTTTGAGACAAGAAGTGCGAATGTCCCGATATGCTGGAGGACTGTTCGTGGACAGAATAGGAGATGATTGTACGTGTGTTGAGGATTGGCTGTTCCAATATTATATTGCTATAACCCATCATTTTATCTAATTTTTTAAGAACATCAGACAGGTTTATTATAGAACGGCCGAGGCCACGGGACTCAGCACGTTATTTATAACATTTTAGACCTAGTTTAACTCTTTAGTTAATAACTACAATTACATAGATTTATTTTTTTAATTTTTTACGTGATTATGTAAATTGCAGCGTTAGCATGGAAACAATTACTTGTAATTTGACAACGAAGTCTAAAAATATTGTTAAAGTCAGGCCATTTTACTAGGTAATATTTGAAGTCATTTCGTTTGATCAGAAATCGTAAAATTACTCTGTCATTATTTTACAATATTTATAATGTGATCGTTATTCAAAAGTTAAACGTTGATGTATTTTGATGAATTGTCATAATGTCAAATAAAACAGTCTCCTATTAATTATTGTAACGAAGGCCAATTCTCAGCGCCACTACCAACCGTAAGGGTCACTGGGCCACAACGTACGGGATGCAACTTGCAAATTAATTTGTTCCGGAAACTTTGATAGAATTATTAACGGTACTGCTGTTTGTAAGTTCGTTTAATAATCTACTGACTTTCTCGGCTGGTTGGCCGGTGACAAATAGATATTATTTATTTCAAACTTTCAATACTTAAAGCATGGGACTGAGTACCCATTTTACGTACTTTTTTTGGGCATTTAAAATAAGTCTCACACCACTGTAATTCATAAACGCTTTGTTCATATTCTCTTTACAACAACGGCATGAAAAAAGTGAAGCGAAATGTTAAGACAAAATAATTTCCATTCATATTTACCTTATGTACCAAAACGTTCCAAGAAATTAAACTTGCAGTATTATTTGATATCAAAAACTTGCCCGAAATGAAACTAAGCTCACCGTCACATTTCATTTCAGTTTCAAGTTTCAGGTCCGTGTTATGTTTTGTTTCACGTTTCTGCGTCTGAAACTGAATTCAGGGATGCAAAATGTTTAATGTACAAACTGTTGTTTTACAATTATTTTGGAATTCCTAAGTAATGTGAAATTTGTAGAAATTAGCAAACGGCTGTGAGACATGGAAAAGAACATGAAACCATTAAAATGAGAAATTTTAGTGACAATCAATAAATCTTGCAGATAATATAAAATAAATAATAAAGTATTCCAGCCTCTTTTTGTGCCGTTTGAGAAATTTCTATAATCGAATTCAAATCCATCAAGAGATCACACGTGACAAGAATGCTGTGCCATTCAGCGTGGCAATGCCGCCAGCATTCTCTGCACTTTACCATCTGGTGACGGATTAGAATTTTGAAATTTTTATAAACGTAGTGTAAATATTATTTGTAAGTACTTGTAATTGGTATTATAAACAGCAAGATTTCATCGAAAACCTATAACACAAAGCCATCAACGTCCAAATGACCCATACTATACGGTCCATTTCAGTACACTCCATTACGCATTCGGTCCCAAACTACGTATTTGATTAACAACTGCCAAGTTTTATACAGGGTCCACTGTTCGATAACAGTGGCGTAGATTGTGTAATACTTACAAAAGACTACCACGGAGGTCGGAATTATGGAGTGGCATTATTCCAATAATGAAATCGTAATAACCTATACAAATTATGTCTTTAACTTAAATATTATCACGTTTTAGATTGATCAAATTATGTAAAGTTTTGTAAACATCTGAGATCATACTATTAATGATATATTTCGTTTTTTTTTAAGTGACGACAAAATGTAAGAGCGAAATGTTTTAACACAATGATATTTACTTCATTAAAAAGATTTCGGCCACATAATGATAGTTAAAAAAAAATGTTAGTTCAACTTTTTGTAATTTGTATTTGTAAAAAACACGAGCGTCATAGCCATGTAATGATGATGCGGATGATGATTACCGCATCCAAGGCTCGAGAGCTCAGTTCACTTACCATTCCGGGTTTTCGCAACAAAATAGATACAATGTGCCATGATTAAGTGGTTCAAAGGGATTTACATTTTGTAGCCCATTTAAGTTTATGGAAAATCGGTGGTTCTCTGTTTACTTGAGCTGTTATCAGGGATACAATGGTTATGAGTCCTTAACCGAGGATCTGAGGGTTAACAATTTGAAGATTTGAAACTATATTTCGATTGTTTTAGTTTTTAATTACAGGTTAATTTATATAAAAGCTACTTATCAGCTTTTATTTAAAGACTTCTGTGGCGCGGCGGCCGAAGATCCGCTAGTGTTGAAGAAAGTTGCGGACTCGTTTCCCAAAAATGTTTAAAGGATCTGTATATTTATTACGGTTTTTTTTGGTTGCGTTATATTGTTTTTAAAAATATCTATCTAGTTAATTGGATTTAGTTATCCAGATATATTATGTAATACCCGTATGATTTGTTCGGGAATATTTGTTTGTATATATTTAAATAATTTAGACAGATAATATAGATAGATTATTTTTCAGTCTGCTTTTTTATTTTAAGGGCAAAAAGTAATTTTTCAAGTACAGGTATTCCTTTTCTTGGAACAGTTAAATTTAAGAAATAATAAAAACCACGTCTCACAACTGAACACTTTTATAAACGATAAACTTCCATCAAACCCTTTGCAAAATACGAAAAGCTCAAATTTCGCTTTTAACCCTTTAACGCAATTTAACCCGTATCAGGAATAAGGAAAGCATTTCTCGGATCCTATCGCTAACTTACAAATGGCGGACTTTTAACTTGAATAAGTAGCTTTTTATCAGTTAACTGCTGGAATTTAACCCCATTATACGGCTCATTGAGCTTGGAGTTGAAAAAATTAAATTCGACTTGAAACGTTCAACAAGTTATTTGGTCAAACATTTACATAACACTCTACAAGTATGCCTTTTAATTTGTGTTTGAAATTTTGATCATAAATGTTGAATTTATTATACAATAAAATTGTGCTCTAAATTTCTTATGTTTTCAGTCATTTTAAAAACACCACGTATCATTAACCTCTATTTGCGTTCACTAATGGGATCCAGAGACTTCTCTCTTCACGAGAGAGATTATGACATGAAACTTAAATTAGGGTGCCTATAATTAATCCCATATTCAAACTTAAAACTATAATCTCCTTCAATGTCTGGTTTTATCCATTTTATCGTGCATTTATCAGTAAATTAAGATTTAAATGAGCGATAATTATTGCCCGAGGGACAGCCCGTATCAGTGGATCTGAAGGCTCAATAATATCCAGTGAACAAGGATTAAACGTCGCAATTATCTTGGGAGTAGTCCAGGGCTGTCCTATGAGGAGCGATGCTGAAATATACGTATATTTCAGCATCGCTCCTCATACAGGAGAAAACAAAGCTATACACGTGTATAGCTTTGTTTTCTCCTGTCGACGGTATGATGTGTAAACATTTTATCATCACTATTACAACCCATATTACGTCACTACTGGGCACTTTTTGTGGAAAACGGGCATTTATGACAGTTTGTCAGACAATTTGCTTTTTGTTATTTTTGTTAGATTTTGCTTTTGTACAAATCTTCCACTTCGTATTAATGTACAAGTTAATCAACAAGTCTTATGTAGATGGGTGTAAATTATTAAATTGATAATAAATAAATATGCACAAGTTTGAAAGCACTAATAAGTATCCTCAATTATCATACTATAAATATTTATAGTATCGCATAGCAAGCGATCATCAGCACATCAATTATCACCTCCAACTATTATTTATCTACCAATTATCGGGAATCGAGCAAGCACTAAAATGAGAACAACAAATTGACGGTCATGGTTCTTCGAATTGGAGTAATGAGACATAATTATGTAATGAGCTATTTCTAGACACGGAAATTAGTTAACTACGAAATATACACGAATGTTTGTCAGAGAAATAAATATAAATTAATTAATATTGCTGGACAAGACTCAAGATTATGACAAAAAAACACTTAGTCACGTAAAATACAATAAAAAATACACTTAGATTAGATGGAGGCAGTAAACTTTCTTGATAAATGTAGGTAACACCAAATACAGGACAATACAAAAAAGAAAGAGATACAGAACAGTGACACAATGGGCGGCCTTATCACTAAAGCAATCTCTTCCAGGCAACCTTGGGGTGGAATGAGAATAATTGTACATACTATCCTAAACACTTTTCCCGAATTATATTATTATACCCTGCATAAAGGCTTGCAGAATATTTTTTTCATTGTTAGAGTTAATACCATTTTATGGGGCGATTTCACCACTTTACAAGCTCTTAAGCCGAAAGATTTACATCCTTTAGTTGCGTAAATGTTCGTTCGCCACATAAATCTGCGCCACTGACAGGCTACACCATAACCCACAATTTTCACTTTACGCGCGGGTAAAAGAAACAAAACCACTAAATCATGTTAAAGTCTCGATATTATCGAGTATCGGGACGAAAATCATTGTATTTTATAGACATCTTTTTACCTCAATTAAATAGCTTTACTCATCATCATCATCAATATAACCCATATCGTTGGCTTAATTTTCAAAATCGTTAAGATTTTAAGATGGCAGTAAAACCAATTTTTCGAAAAGTTTAGGAGTTCAAGAGTTTTGAAATTTAAGCCAGCGATATTAACCTCATTATGTTTAGTGTTTAAGGGCAGAATTTATTGGTATGCCTAAAACTTAACTCTCATTTTAGTAACCTAATAAATTGAAATTTAAACAAAGAAACGAAAAACAAAGTACAAAATCTAAACACAATATTTAACGGTAAAGGCAAACTTCGTTGGAAACCGGCATGTTCTGAGAACATAAAGAATTCAAAGTACCTGATGACATTCAACCCTCACTATGCAAGCGTGGTGAATTAGGGCCTTTTTGTATCGTCAAAAAGTCCCTGTAACCCAGCATTGGGAACTTAAATATCGGTGCTTATGCGGCCTCTAAATCACGTTTTGCACGGCTCGAGTGTTTCAAACGGCTAGAAACCATCACGATGTCCATTTTTCTTGGCTCTAAATTACGGCCCTAGGGGATAATGACATGATGATATCATGACAGCTACAAGTAACAGCGCAGCGCACAGACATGCGAGGTTGTCTGCTTGATAGGGTTATAAATATTCCTGGATCACTTATACAGCAATAGCCTGTTGGCAAGGTTAAAGCTCGTGTTGTAGGTGCTATTTATCTAAAACATTGAAGTAAACAACTATACTATACTAAACAACATAGATATTTTTACTATGCATATAAAATATCCAGAACACATGGAACAAATATTTGTAGATCTTACAAATTTTGTACCGAGGCGGAAATCGAAACCAAGCTCTTGCGGCCATTCTGCTGCTGTACCATAGAGGTTCTCGAAGTTTGACACCGAAATGTGGTAACCATTTATTTGTCAAAAATCAATTAATTAATCAATTAATTAGTGCCCAGTAATGAGACAAAATTTGGCGGTGATAATTATGAAAATTATTGTCAACATGTATTTCTTACTGGTATTTCTAGAAACCTGTGTCTTAATTACACATCAATTTTGTGTTAAAAATATTTTTTTTGTAATTTTAGAAAATATAACAATGAACTAAAGAAAAAACACTTATGAAACTGTATAATGATCAGTTTATAAGACGCAGGAGGTAGCGGGTTCGATTCCCGCCTCGGAACAAAATTTGTACGATCTGCAGGTATTTGTTTCGGGTGTCTGGGTGTTATATATAATAATGTATAATAAAAAATATCTACCTATGTATGTATATTAATTAAGTATATCAAATATCTGGCTTCCGTAACACAAGCTTCGAGCTTACCACGGGGCTAGATGTTGCTGTGTGAATTGTACGGCAATATTTATTTATTATTTATAATTAATTATGCTTTTCTTATAGTGTACGCGCGCCATCTTATGTTCTGATCTGTGTCCCGATAAATCGCAATTACCCTGTCGTTTACATCAAAATCATCGCGCCAGTCAATCATGAACGTCGTAAAATTACCACGTCGAGGTGCGAACTAACGGTGCAGTAAGTGACGCTTATGACATGATGCTGACGCCGACACCAATTAATGGTCTTTAGTTGCATGCAATGCAGTTTGGACATACTGTGTTTATGCGTTGATCGATGTTTTATAATAACGTGTGAAAATGCAATTTTATTGATTGGTTAGGTAATTTTGCTGTATATTTTAAAGTTCAATTGTTTTAATGGTAGATTGCGAAATTTTGTTAGGAGGTCGTTTACAGAATTGTTCTGCACAGAATATTCCAAAACAACTTGAATGTTGTTTTTTGGACTCGAAATTCTTTTATTAAGTAATTTTCTATTTAAAACAAAGAATATGAACAGATTGAAACAAATTAATACGGTCAATACATTCATTAAAAAAAACTGATACCGTTAATAGGTAAACTAAAATAGCACACTGAAAAAATTACTTTCAATAACCCTTACAAATAAATGTTTTTTATTCTATTTAATAAGTACCCGAGTATTTGAAATATTAAATGTGGTATTTATTTTTTATTTACCAAATATTCTCTCCGCATTATAAACCGGTAGCAGTTTTTTAATCTTAACATATTTGGGCAGCATCTGCGACTGTAATAAAAGGAAGAGATGGTCTCACGTCGTAACGCAGTAACTCATAAGATGCAAATTTCTGGGTCCTAAAGAACAGAATAAAGGGTGGGAGAGTCAAGAGATTCATCATCATCATAACAATCTAATATTACAAGCTGTGTTGGCAAAGTGGTAGCACGCTCGACTATCATTCTGATGGTCGAGGGTTCAAGCCCTGCAACTAGATTTTTATTCGTGAAAAATATATGTGCACTTTAAAATACGTGCCAACACTTTGACAGTATCATAATATCTCTCTCTTTCTTTCTCTCATCAAGAGAGAAGTCCCAGCAGTGGGAACGTCACCACTGCTGAAACTCAGGAAAATCGCCAAACTTATTCATCATCATCATCATAAAAATAACTCGCATAGATAAATTTTTCTAAGTTATTTGGATGAATTATTTTATTATCTAATAAAGTTTTTGAATTCAGAAAGTTGAGTGAGTGGGTACCTAACCAAGCTGACTGTTGCCCATTCGCGATCTCAGAAAACTCAAGTGTAAAGACGACGATCGCAAACGGGCTATGTATATGGTCAACAGACATTTAGTAAACTGAAATCATTATAACAAACGCTTAAAACACAAACAAAACCGTCGCGCGTCGTGGAGAATAACTCTTAAGTAGTTAACTTTAGTAATTAACTTTAATACTTAAATTCCTTATTAATACTTACTTGAAATAACTGTTGTCAACTTAATGTGAGCAAACTTTTCCTAGGAAATTATAGAATACTTAAATTAATTTCAGTTTGTAACGGATCAGAATGATCAGTATTGTTTAGTTAATGGTAGGTACAAACTTTCTATGTACCTTATTAGTTTTAAATGTCAATGTTGGGGCGGGTTCTTACAAGTTGTTATAAATCTATCAATAATTTTGTTTTTTTTTGAGTTTGCAAATCTATGGTCTCATTCAAAAACCATAGATTTTTATGCATTACAGCTGCATTGGCCGCTAGGCTCTTCCTCTAGCCAGCTGGCTTGTGTATAAAAAGTGAGTGAGGCGGAGTGTGACTGCCGATAAGAGTTCGCGACTGAGTTACGGCGACTTTCAGCGTGCGAACACTTGATAACGGAGACTTTGTCACAACTTTATTATGAGTCCGTTGGTGAAGCTTTCATTCAGGTATTTCCACTATTCTCCACCAGAAGCTATAGTTCTGCGAGTTTTAAGCTGCGTCCAACCGCAATAACTGGAAGTGATTAAGGGATAGTCCTATTTTTTTTCAAATGGTATAAAAATTACAAAAGATCCTACCTAAATTTTGTATTCTTCCTATATTCGCTTTCCAGTATACGCCTGACCAACACACAAATAAAATGTAATAACACAGAGACAATTTTAACCGTGAAATCCTATTCAAGCGCGGCCTACGATATAATAAAAATAAAATTATTCAATATGACCCAGGTACACAAGCCCTAACATAAAACCAAATTCAAAAAATAGTTCCCAAAGATCAGCTTTTGTTTAAATTAGTTTTCGTCAATGGTTCTGAGAAACACCGTAAATGTTAATCCTCGTTTTCGTTTTTGTATAAAATGGATTCCAAAAACCATTGTAAAACAATACAACAGTAACGACAAAGGATTTTTGAATAGTAAAGCTATTGTATAGCTGCGTTTGCAGGCTTACCAGAGGCTTTGATCAAAACAATCTTATCTGCTTATTGTATTTAATTTTGTAAATACTATTTAACCTTCGATCCAAAGAACTCATTAGATAATGACAATAATTACGAAAATACTTGTCTATCTGTATATTAAAGCATGTAGTGTGCCCTTCCAATTACTGTGCCTTGAGCAGCAGAACGAAATACAGTTCTCTTACTGTAGTCGCTGTAGTCGCTTGCAGTAAAAATTGGTTGAATCAGTATCCAACCAGAACCAAATCAAGTTATATTTGTTTCTAACTCATAAAGCCATTGTCGTTGACATCATGTCGGTGAAGAGCTTGTTCCTGTTGGTGGCTGTCGTTCTGGTGCTGAACCTCGCGGAGGTCCAGGGCGGTGACTGCTATATGCACGGCACGGAGTACGATGGAAGCTACACGTGCATGTTCGCATGCACCGCATTTTGCATGCAGCCAGGATGTGGAGGGTACTTGGCCTGCAATGAGGTCAATGGCATATACCAATGTAACTGTCAAACTGGATGGTGAAAACGTGAAATGGATATTAGAACACGAAACGGGTAACATACCATTCAAATGTTTTTGAGTTTCCCGATATTACGGCATTGTTACAAGCGCCATCTTCACGGAGAGACAGTCAAGGATTCAGTCTCTCTACGTTATCCGTTTCGTGTTCTAATATTGTTAAAAACCATGATAGTTTAAAAAGGGAAATGGATATTATTTGTATTCAAGTTGTATTTATAATATACAAAAAACAATAAACATTCTGAACATAACACAAATAATTATTTGAATTATAATCAACGTTTGACACCCTTATTAACTTTCCCACTCCTGGTACATAAGGACTACCATCTTGACGAGAGAGAAGTCCCCATGTAATATACTTAAGTGGCATAATCAACACAATTCCAATAATCAGAATAAACTCTTAATATTATTAACTATACTATTAAAAGTTTATCAATGACAGCAATAAATCACCTGAAAACAATAAACATATTGGACCAAGAGCCTGTGATGGCCAGACCTTCCTTTAATTCACAAGCGTGAAAATTATTTCATGTGTATGTCTAACATAGGTAAGAATAACCCCCAAACATGAAACCTGGATCGCGGTTGCTTTGGGAGATAACAACCTTTTACCTGTTATCTCCCAAAGGAACCACGATCCAGGTTTCATGTTTGGGGGTTATTCTTACCTATGTTAGACATACACATGAAATAACTTTCACGCTTGTGAATTAAAGGAAGGTCTGGCCATCACGGGCTCTTAGGTTATATGTCATTTAACCCGAAACTTTGCGCTTTACTAAAATATAGGCCTTATGAATAGAACTAGACACTATATTTTTTTTTCTAATAATGTTTGTAACCACAACAAACGCATTGATTATTGATCATACCAATAAAACCTGATAATTAATGATAAAATAATAATTAAGAAATAACCAAACCAGTCTAGATACGTGGTAATCTTTAGATAGTGATGAAACAAATATAGTTCTGGGAGTAAACCAATATCGTGAATGGATCTGGGAATAAACGTAAATACCTATATGTTGAATGTTCCAACCCGCACTTGGCCAGCGTGGTGAATTAAGGCCTAATCTCTCTCGTCAAGAGAGAAGTCCCTGTGTCCCAGCAGTGGGAACGTGAATAGGGGTGTTATGTTATGTACCTATATGTTAATTTTTGTGTGGATACCAAAGCCATTGTTAAACAATACAACAATACTAACGCTAGGACTTTAGAATAGAAGCTATTGTAAACTTTGTAAAGTCGCGTTTGAAGAATTGGGCCCGCTCACCAGACCTGAGGCATAAATCAAAAAAAAAAATTCCTCTCTTAATGTATTTTAAAATACTATTTAACGTTCGATATAATTAATATCAATCAATTATCAATTTATTAGTAAGTTATTTTCCATATCAAACGACTTCGTAGATAACGACTATGTTCAGAGAATTTATGTCCATCTGTATATAAGAGCATGTAGCGTGCTCTTTAAATACCAGTACTTTTAGCAGCTCATCAATAAACAATTCTTTATCACTGTAGTCGCACGTTTACAGTAAAAAGTGGTTGAATCAGTATTCAAGCGGAACCTAATCAGGTTATATTTGTTTAAAACTAACTCATCACCAGTCACTTAAGGCTAAGTAACTATTTCATTGTTGTTGACATCATGTCGGTGAAGAGCTTAGTCCTGTTGGTGGCTGTCGTCATGGTGCTGAACCTCGCGGAGGTCCAGGGTATGAATACGTATAGGAAGACCTGCTGGGTGTACGCGGAGTACTACTCGCTCCACACGTGCATGGAGTGGTGCGAAGAGGCCTGCCTCCCGCCCGGCTGTGGAGGGTACTTGTCCTGCAGTGAGGTCAATGGCAAATACCAATGTAACTGTCAAAATGACAGAGATTCAGTCAACATTTAAATCATGAATGTTACCCGTTTCGTGTTCTTATATTGTTCAAAACCATGATAGTTTAAAAAGTGAAATGGATATTATTTGTAATCAAGATTAAATGGAGATTAGTTGTATTGGTGAATTATGTATAAAAAAATAAAGATTCTGAAGATAACACATAATTATTTGATCTTGACGAGAGAGAAGTCCACATGTAATATAATAAACATAATAATGTTGTAATCAACACCATTCCAATAATCAGAGTAAACTTAATAAATTACCTACAATATTAAAAATTCATAGATGAGAGCAATAAATCACCCGGTAAACCATATACTTTTGTAATTTGACCCAAATCGTGACGCTTTACTATATTAAAGACCTTATGAATAGAACTAGCCACAAAATTATATTTTTTTCTAAATATGTTTGTAACCATAACAAACGCATTGTTTATTGATCGAACCATTAGGTAAAACTTGATAATTAATGATAAAATAATAATTAGGAAGTTTCTAAGAAATAACCAAACCAGTCTATAGGTACGCGGTAACTTCTTAAGAACAAAATAAATATAGTTCTGGGAATAATCTTATAATATTCTTTACAATTTGCTTTAAAAGTTTTCGTGAACGGTTCTGGGATTAAACGTAAAGACTTAAATGTTAATTTTAGTGTGGACACCAAAGCCATTGTTAAACAATACAACTATACTAACGTCAGGACTTTAGAATAGTCAAGCTATTGTAAAGTCACGTTTGTAGAATTAGGCCTGCTCGCCAGAGCTCAGAGGCATAAATAAAAAAAACCTCTTTAATGTATTTTAAAATACTATTTAAAATGAGTTATTAACAAAAAAAGCGCAATTTTTTTTGTGATCCTTAACTTTGAAATATGTTGGTTTTGAGACAACTACATATAGGTTATTAGGGTGTCAATTAGTAATTAGTACAAGTATTGAAAGACTTAAGCTGGGTATCTTAAATTCCTAGATTAAACCCAATTTAAATGCCAACCCAACTTAAATGACTTGACTATAAAAAATACTAAGAATCTCATAATATTTCATACGTATATACTTAAATGTAAATTTTTGTGTGGGTAACAAAGCCATTTGTTAAACAATACAACAATGCGTTTAGCAGGACTTTAGAATAGAAACGCTATTATAAAGTCGCTTTTGTAGAATTGGGCCTGCTCACCAGAGCCGAGGCTTAAATAAAAAAAATATTACCTCCTTTATGTATTTTAAAATTTAATAACAATTAATTATCAATTTATTGGTAAGATAACGACTATGTTCAGAGAAACTATGTCTATTTGTATATCGTCGGTGTCGAGCGAGAAGTCACTAATTGCCATTTTGGCCAAAATGACTTAATGATGCCAAAGTGTTTTTAAACCTATAATCTACCATGTGAGAAAATAAAAAAATGATATTTCTATGTATTTTAGAAAATATAAAAATGTCAGAATTCATTAAGTGCCTGTAATAGCAATAAACTGTATGATTAAAAGTAACTAACTTCACTTAAGTATTATTAGACTTAAATATTTTGGTGAAATGTAGAACAAACGTTTCTCACTAAGGTCACTTAGTTACTTTTTAATACATCACGATGCCACGAAAAGGAATAAACATTTGCGTACAAGTCACTAACTGCACTTAGTTATTATGTGCATAACTAAATTCTCGAATTTTGTTACTATTTTAAATGACTAATTGATCTTAATGACTTCATACTAAAAGAACACGTGCATCCTGCGATTTTCGGATGATAAAAATAACTAACGCACTTATGTGAAATCAAGAAATACGAAATTTATAGTAGGTACAATTCATTTTTAATTATGTATTGTCATTTGATTATTTATTATTTCCATCACTGTACATTATAATTTTTTTTTTGATACAATGCAAATACCTATAACTCACGCAAATATTTAAGCAATAATTATATATTTTTGATAGTAGAACTTTGTAAAACATCTGGCACATTTATCCATGTAATGTGTACCTACTGTGATTTGAGCAAAAGTATAACCTTATGTTAATGTTTTTCACTACTTAATACCACCATTATGTATGTCAAGGTAAAAATACATAAAATTTATCTTCCAATACGGAATAGGTAACAACAATGTTTTAACACTATTATTATTTATTTAGCATCAATAACAAATTATTCAAGATAATTATAATATCTAATAACACCCAGAAACAACAAAGGTTTATTAATATATAACTAACAACGAACATTATTACAAATAATAAGCTTTCATAAAAACTTTAAATTATGAAAAAATAACATTAAATTATCTTTACCCTACATTCGTTAAAACATTATTATTATTATTATTATTTTATTATAGACGAGCAGCTTAGATGTTGATGTGTCTATGTCACAGTGTTGGAAGGTACAGTCATTGTTTATTTCTTGTCATCTGTAGTTTATTTGTGCGTAACCAGTGGTCGAGTCTGTTTTTAAAGCAGTTCGTAGAGCTAGCTGTCACAACTTCTTCAGGTAGACCGTTCCAATTCTGAACAATAATCAATATTATAAAAATACCTTGGATAGGCAGCATTATTAATTTAGCTAGACACTCTTGACGATATTTTTTTAGTAAATGAGAATTGATTGATCAATCAGTGAAATTCAACAGGAATAATAATATTAGATCAGTATAGGTTTATAAAAATGTTTCTTTTCCTTTGCCCATCGTATTTTTAAGAAAGAATCATTCGTTTTTGGTCAGTTCTTTTCACTTATTCCTTGTTTCTTTTGCTGTATCAAGGACATTATTCGCTATTATGGTTGTTATGGAATATTTTATCAACCTATACTGAACTGACATAATTCCTATTGAATTTTACTCATGGTTCGAAGTAATAAAAGACAATGCAGAACCGCTTTCCGAACTAGACACTTGAGAAGAAATGTAGAAGAGGAATATTAGATCTTATCTAAAATAAACATTGACATACGAGTCTATAGCTAACTATATAATTTTTTTATGCTGTCTTTGCAAGATTTAGTTATATTTATTGTATTTTAACGTATGTGTGTGTTGATGGTTTAAATATAGATGATTGTTTTTAACAAACTTATTATTTGTAATGTTCGTTGTTAGTTTTATAATAGTGTTTAAACATACTTGTATTGAAAGTTTATTTTATTTAAATGATGATGATTGTTAGTTGATGAAATCTTATTCTTTTTAATCAAATTAATATAATTAAATAATAATATTCACTGCTTGTTTTCATAATAGTGTTAAAACACGCTTAATGCTTTTATCATCATCTACTATCATCATCATAATTTCAGCCATTGGACATCCACTGCTGGACATAAGCCTCCCTATATGACTTCCAGGTATTACGGTCGGATGCAACTTGCATCCACCGTGAACCGGTAGCCTTTATAAGATCATCTGTCCACCTTGTTAGTGGACGTCCGACGCTGCGTTATCATCTCATATAAAAGAGTTTAATTAATTTTTCATAATTAGTGAAAAACACTTATATTAGGTCATAATCGCGCTCAAATCACAGTTAACATTATTAAATTAGTTGCATGAATAAATCACTAACTCAACAGAATGTTTAAACAATATCTGTTTGCAGTGTATGGCAAAAGTCATTAACTGCTCTTTTTTCAAAGATTTTGTTATAATTACTCACTAAATATGGTTATTTCAAATATTATTGAAAATCTTATTATTGGGATAAATTTGCCATAATTTCCTCAAAGAAACATATTTGCTATCTATTTGCGTTACAGAGATATTACGACTTAAAGACAAAAAAAATCTTAAAACGCGTTTATCTCGGAACACGGTTTTTGCAATTAGTGACTTCTCGCTCGACACCGACGATATAAGAGCATGTAGCGTGCTTTTTAGGGTTCCGTAGCCAAATGGCAAAAACGGAACCCTTATAGATTCGTCATGTCCGTCCGTACGTCTGTCCGTCTGTCCGTCCGTCCGTCCGTCCGTATGTCACAGCCGTTTTTCTCCGAAACTATAAGAGCTATAAAGCTGAAATATGGTAAGTAGATGTATTCCGTGAACCGCACTAAGATTTCATAAAAAAATTGAAAATAAATTAATTACCCCATACATAGGTCTGAAACTTAAAAACTTTTTTTTAGTCAAACCCATACCTGTGGGGTATCTATGAATAGGTCTTCAAAAATCATAATAATGTTTCTAACATTATTTAATTCTAAACTTAATAGTTTGGACGTGAGACTCTTCCAAAGTGGAAAACAGAGTGTCCCCCCCCTCTAATTTCTAAAATAAGAGGATGATAAATCTAGAAAAAATATATATTGTAGATAACCATAAAAACTTACAACGAAAATTGGTTTGAACGAAATCTATCAAGTAGTTTTTTTAATAATACGTCATAAACAATTTAATATAAATAATTGCTGCGGAAGCCTACATGGGCGAGTCCGACTCGCACTTGGCCACTTTTTTTAATTACCGTGCTCTTAGCAGTTCATCAATAAACAATTCATTATCACTGTAGTCGCACTGCTAGTTTACAGTATAAAATTATTCAAGCCGAACCTAATCAAGTTATATTTGTTTTAAACTAACTCATCACCTGTCAGTTAAGGTTAAGTAACTATTACATTGTTGTTGACATCATGGCCGTGAAGAGCTTGGTCTTGTTGGTCCCGGCTGTGGAGGGTACATCAGGTACAGGGTACTCGTGCAACGAGGTCGATGCCAAAAGCGTTTGTCGCTGTGTATTTGATTGGTTAAACGTGGAATGGGTTATAATTTGTATTTGTAAATTAAGAATAAAGAAAAAGGTTTGTGCAAATAGCACAGTTTTGAACAGTCATTATAAATTTAACTATATTAGAATAAATAAATTACTTGCAGTTTTGAGTCATGTCAAGTCATCGATGTTGTAAAAAAATTGAAAATCATTAAAAAGTTACAATAAAAAAAATTTAAAAAAATTTAGAATCTACATATAAAAAATGGCTATAATATTTTTATTATTTAAACTTTTTACGATCTGCAAATATTTGTTCCGAATGTGTGGTTGTTACATATATGTATAATAAAGAATATATATCTATGTGTGTATATTAATATGAATTATATCAGAAATCTAACACCCGTTACACAAGCATACCACGGGGCTAAATTGTTCTTGGGTTATTTACCTGCATAGAATGGAGTGTTGCGCTACAATTGCAATATAGATAATATGCTATGTATATTTTTTTAAATTAACAAATTTAATTATACAGAATACTTATTTAATTTAAGAGGAATACTACTACTATTTAAAAATTAAACCACCTTATCCTATGGCTTGATGCGTGGGGAAACAGTAGTGAAACCAACCAACTATCTATTTTAAATACAAAAAATTATGATATTGAATCTTTATCTATACCAAAACACTAGAGAGGCTACTCACATTGCTTATTACCTGATGACTATGATAACATTAGCGAAACCATAAAAATCAATTTTAAGCACACAATGAATATCAAATACCAGCCTCAGAAAAAATTCTAGCCGCTGCACCAGCGCAGCGATCATCCAAGTGTAATCAAACTACCTAAAATTGATTTAAAAAAAGCATACACAATCCACATACTTCAAATATCTTTGAGTTTATTTAAAGTTTTAAGTCTCTTCCTAGTCGCAAGTTATCTACATTATTCTCTCGGCCCCGTTACCAGAGATGTAACAAATGGCTCGTACAGACGCCGAGATGGGATTTGTTCGTCATTTGACACCTTTGACTATATATTTGCCGACCTCGGTGGCTATCAGGGCAAAGGTATTAAGATCTTTGAATATCACAGATCCTTGAATTTGTCACAGATCCCTGAATAGACTAATTCGATCGATAGGTTCTAATAATCTATATTAATAATTTCGTCAAGGGGTACGGTAAACTCGATCGAAACCTTATATGAAAAACAAAACATAAAAATTTATTGATTTTGAGTCGACAACTTAAATCCGCAAAATTCGGATTATGGAGAATTTCGTCAAAATTCACCCGGGCGAAGCCGGGGTTTTCATCTAGTAAATAAATAATAGTTAAGTGATAGAAGTATGGTGCCGGCCAGAAAATAGTACTAAGGCATCACTGGTTTAATTCATGTGGCAAAAACGGAACCCTTATAGATTCGTCATGTTCGTCCGTCCGTCCGTCCGTCCGTCCGTCCGTCCGTCCGTCCGTCCGTCCGTCCGTCCGTCCGTCCGTCCGTCCGTCCGTCCGTATGTCACAGCCGTTTTTCTCCGAAACTATAAGAGCTATAAAGCTGAAATTTGGTAGGTAGATGTATCTCGTAAACCGCACTAAGATTTCATAAAAAAATTGAAAAAAAATAAATTACATTTGGGGGTCCCCATACATAGAACTGAAATTTAAAAACTTTTTTTTAATTGAACCCATACGTGTGGGGTATCTATGAATAGGTCTTCAAAAATCATAACAATGTTTCTAACATCATTTAATTCTAAACTTAATAGTTTGGACGTGAGACTCTTCCAAAGTGGAAAACAGAGTGTCCCCCCCCCTCTAATTTCTAAAATAAGAGGATGATAAATCTAGAAAAAATATATATTGTACATAACCATAAAAACTAACAACGAAAATTGGTTTGAACGAAATCTATCAAGTAGTTTTTTTATAATACGTCATAAACTATTTCATATAAACAATTGCTGCGGAAGCCTACATGGGCGAGTCCGACTCGCACTTGGCCACTTTTTGTAAGATATGGATGCCAAAGCCATTGTCAAACAAGATAATAGTACTAACAAAGGACTGTACAATATTTATGATATTGTAAAGCTGCGTTAGTTAAATTAAATTTGGCCGTCTCACCGAAGGCTTAAACAAACTTTTGCCCATCTTCATATAAAAGCGCGTTTGTGCAGCTCAGTGGCATACTTCAGTTGGCTGCTCACCAGAGAACACAAAGTCGCAACCTCCTCTCGACATCTGTGACAATGTCCGTGAAGAACTTGAAGTGTGTGCTGTTGTTGGTCGTCGTGGTGGCGATGCTGTCGAGCCTTGGGGAGGTCCAAGGCTGCGCGGCAAATGGAGTTGGCTTCGGTGACAGTGGCTCCTGCAACGTCGGATGCAGAACAGCATGCAGGGTGCCTGGCTGCGGAGGGTACAAGTCGTGTGACGGGAACAATATTTGTCATTGCAAAGTTGGCTAGTGAAAATACATATAAATAATATTGTTTTCGAGTTAAACCATTTGTTAACTTGTTTAAACATATAAATTTCGAACTTTTAAGTGGTAATAAATATAAAACACTATTCTTGTTTTTTATTGCATTAAATCATACTAATTTCAACCCAATTTATAAAATCAATTTTATCTATATCGTCATCATCATCATCATCTCAGCAATTGGACGTCCACTGCTGGACATAGGCATCCCTATATGACTTCCAGTTATTACGGTCGCTCGCGGCTTGCATCCACCGCGAGTCGACCGCCTTCACCAAGTCATCTGTGCACCTTGTTGGTAGACGTCCAACGCTAAGTTTTCCGATTCGTGGTCTCCACTCGAAAACTTTTTGGCCCCATCGGCCATCTGTTCTCCTCGCTATATGGCCTGGGCTTTATCGTAGTGAATAATAATTAACCTTATCTCGTATGTTAAATGAGGAGTCCCTGCGTTCAGCAGGCTACGTTATTAGGTAGGTGATTATGATATGCTTTATCTTGCTATTTAAAGGGTGTTCCTACTGAATTCATGACTTCTTGGCAAGAACTAACCTTACCCTATTTTAAACATCTGATGACATTAGGTTTTTAAAGTTTTATTTGAATTTGAGTTCCGTGACATATTTGTATTTATTTAGACCTGTACATAAGTATTTTCTTATTATTATATTATTTACTTTAATTATAAAAATTCAAATACTAATTGTTAATTGGTTATGAATGAATGAAATGAATAGACATACATTTATTTACTGCTCAGACACATATTTTTATCAATAAATACCACATTTAATTCTAAACAGGTATGTATATTAATGAAGATATAGGCCATAAAACATTTAAAACAAGTTGCATTATGTATGTAACTCGATTTTAAGAATTGATTTCTGTATGTACTTATGTGTATGTTCCTCCATAACTCCTAAATGATACATATTTAATGATTTTTGGTGCGTAACCATTTAAACGGCTAGAACACAATATCGGCTAGTGAATATACTATAAATTCAGTTAAGATATGACGTGGCCCGCATACAAACATAATTAAACGCGAGTCGAGTGCACAGGTACTGCATTATTAAATAGAGTATCGTTATATATGTATACATATTACTTTAATACTTGCTAGATTTCTGATATACTTCATATAATTTACAAACAAAGATATATATTTGTTATTATACATGAATATCACCCAGTCACACACACACACACATTTTTTATACGGAGATACCTACGTAGAAGAACACGGGTCACCGACATAGCCCAGCGGATTAGCTCTTTGAAGTGGCAATGTGCAGGCCATATGGCACGGAGAGCGGATGGCCGATGGGGCCGAAAAGTTCTCGAGTGGAGACCACGGATCGGCAAGCGCAGCGTCGGACGTCCACCAACAAGTTGGACAGATGATCTGGTGAAAGCGGTTGGCTCGCGGTGGATGCAGGTCGGGTCCGAACGCAATAAATGGAAATCATTGAGGGAGGCCTATGTCCATCAGCACCAGCAGTGGGCGTCCAACGGCTGACATAATGGACATTTTTTTGTCCCTGAGCGGGAATCAAACCTCATGCGTGGACCTTCGCCCGCTGCGCCACAGAGGTCGTCGAGGTGTATATAAATACATACTTAATATCCAACTAGCAGTGCCCGCGACTTCGTCCGCGTAGAAAAGTGTCTTTAAATAAATGTAATGTTCTATATTTATATATATATATAGTTATTAATACAGTGGATATTAAGTACATTAAATTAACTAAACTTTTACAAAACTTATTACATCAGTATATAAATAAATAAATATATATTGCTGGACCATTTACAAAACAATATCTAACCCCGTGGGACAAAACATATAATTACCGTTATTATTATATAAACCCGTGGTAGGCTCAAAGCTTATGTTGCGGGTGCTAGATAATCTGATTATACTTCATAGAATACGACTGTCCCTAAGTACAATATCGAATCTGAAAATGACTACTTTACAGGACTGCCGTTTGAAGTTGCTTTTTGTAATATATTTTTATTTGAAAGCGCCAGTTCTACAACTATTTCAAAATAGCGGCTTCAATTTAAACATAAACATTGGATATTAACGGCAATAGGAAATACCCAACGGATTTTTGTTTTTTTTAGTTTCGATAACTTACATCGACCAACTAGCCCTTAATGTGGCAATTTCGATGAGAAAATATTTTGAAATTGCAATGTAATCTGACGAAACTGCCACATTCGATGCAAAATTATCTTACTGTCTCGACGTAATATAACGAAACCGTCAGTATCAATACTATACGCGGACATCACTCAGTAGGTTTTGATTGATAACCTAAGATTACATTACATTAATTACCGTTAAACGTTAATTTTCGATACTTTACGTCTGAACGAATTGTTACACTCGATTGTATACGTTTAGCTAGAGGAAAAAATAATGAAAAATATTTTATTTTCTTGTGATCTTATGAAAGTACACATAAAAATAAGACATTTAAGCAAATTAAAAAAAATCCCAATTTTCATTTTCGATAGTGTACATAGGGACAGTCGTATGCATATTATATGCATACAAAGATAGATATTATTATTGTTCTACATATAAAAAACCAGACACCTGAAACAAAATCTGCAGATACCTAGTAAAAAATTTTGTTCTGCGACGGGAATCGAACCCGCAAACTTCTGCGTCGTAAGCAGACGTTCGCCCGCTGCGCTGAGGATATATCGCCTAATACTATAAAATTAAATAATAATGCCCTAAAGATACCACTACGATAGGTACTGAGTGTATTGTCCAGCAATATATAACTATAAATTCTATTAAATGGAATGTTACGATTATGATATTATTATATCGCCTACTACTAATACCTCAAAATTTAAAAAGTCACTGTAATTCACAAAAGTAACCAAACAAAATTTCGTCTAAGAAGTACAAAATTTATTTCGCAAGCAGCCGAACACTCGCGGTATCTCGAAGAGGCTCGCGCAAAATTTTAACATCGCGATATCTTTTGAAATAAACTTCCGAATTGAAAAATGCAAAAAGTTCTAGTTAAGTATTGTAATTTTCTTGAATATGAAGTTTTAATAAGTTTTTTTAATTATTATTTATTTCACAAAATAAGCATTATTGCAAAGGAAAAATTAGCAATAACACAAAGGAAACTAAACTAACTAACTTAAAGGTCTTACTAAATAAATACAAACATGTCACGCAACTCAAATAAAACTTTTAAAACCATCATCAGATGTTTAAAATAAGGTAAGGTTAGTTCTCGCCAAAAAGTCATGAATTAAGTAGAAAACCCTTTAAATAGCAAGCAAGATAAAGCATATCATAATCACCTACCTAATAACGTAGCCTGCTGAACGCAGGGACTCCTCATTTGATATATGAAATAAGGTTAATTATTATTCACTACAATTTATATAAAATTGATTTTATAAATTGGGTTGAAATTAGTATGATTTAATGAAATAAAAAACAATAATAGTGTTATATATTTATTACCACAAAAACGTTCGAAATTTATATGTTTAAACGAGTTTACAAATGGTTTAACTCGTAAACAATATTATTTATATGTATTTTCACTAGCCAACTTTGCAATGACAAATATTGTTCCCGTCACACGACTTGTACCCTCCGCAGCCAGGCACCCTGCATGCTGTTTTGCATCCGAATGCGCAGGAGCCACTGTCACCGAATCCAATTCCATTTGCCGCGCAGCCTTGGACCTCCCCAAGGCTCGACAGCATCGCCACCACGACGACCAACAACAGCACACACTTCAAGTTCTTCACGGACATTGTCACAGATGTCGAGAGGAGGTTGCGACTTGTGTTCTCTGGTCAGCTGCCAACTGAAGTATGCCACTGAGCTGCACAAACGCGCTTTTATATGAAGATGGACAAAGGTTTCTTGACATCGTTAAGTCGTTATCTAGTATTTCCTAGTTACTTAATTACGTCGAACATTAAAATAGTATTTAACAGATAAGATTGTTTTTGTTTAAGCCTCCGGTGAGCCAACCGAATTCAACTAACGCAGCTTTACAATATCTTTACTATTGGAAAGTCTTTTGTTAGTACATACCATTGTGTTGTTTGACAATGACTTGGGCATCTCTTACAAAAACAAAGGTTTGACCGACGCGACGTTGATTACCTGAACCATTTTGGATAACTAAAAGTTAAATATATAGTAATAAGTAATTGAATATCGGATCATTTTTTATAACAGCAAGTATTAAATATTTATTGTAAAACTGGGTTTGTAGAATCGGTTTAGTTCTATAAACTCCGTCGTATGCGATCCAATCTTTATTCGATCACCAATTCGCCAGAGTGATATTATAGAAATATTTATAAAGTTTTTCTAAGCCCTATGGTTTTATTGGGGAATAGCGGTGCCCGCGACTCCGCCCTCGTTAAATTATGTTTGTAAAGGGGCAACGTCTTATCATAACTGGAGCAAGAATTTAAATAGCCTATCCTGTGTCCCAGACCCAAAAATGCTTGTCTATGTTTTATCAAAGTTGGATCATTGGTTTAAAAGTTTATTAGTTTCTGAGCCTAGAGCATATAAACACAATATCTCTAAAAACAAACTAACTTACACCATGGCCGACACGTTCAGATTTATTATTAGTTTAAATATGGAAAATTGAACTGATTTTTCGTCGTTAATTTTCTTTACTTTATTTTAGTTTTTCCGGGTATAATTTATTATTTCAAGGATCTCTCATTAGAATAACAATCGGAATGCGATAATGAACTTTTTATTACGGACTAAATCGAATGTGTGATTATGCGAATACGTAATTTTTATTACAAATAGGTAGTTGGTTTCTCTACTGTTTTCCCATAAATTTCCCTACTTAGGTGAGTTAATTTAAGAATTGTATTATTTCTCTCAAATTATTGTATTCAATTATAGAATATCTTAATCTTAAATTTAATCTTAATTTTTTATATATTTTAATTGGATGTTGATGATAATGTCCAGCAACAATATAGCTTTTATAGCTCATACCTACTGTTAAATTTTACTTTTTGTTTCGTGTGGCTAGTAAATAAATAAATAATATAATTATCACGTTTCTAATTAATTTGTAAGTAGCTTCCTAATGATAATTTTATCACTATCGATAAGGTTAACAAGTTTTTAATGATTTGGGCATTTATTAATGCGTTTGTTGTGGTTACTTTTAAAATTAAAAAAAACATTATGAGTTTCCAAGAAATCATTTCCAAGAAAACTCTTCTTAAAATAACAGGAAGTAGGCTACAGAAATTGTAAATGTTATTAAATAGATTTCATTTGACTATTGTTATTAAATAAATTTAATTCGACTTCCAAATGATGTAAAAAAATATAAATTCAAAGGCAATGAGGACACTAAAATTACCTTGTTTATTCTATCATCGTCTCATCATGATTTCCTTGTACGTTTAGATAAGCTACCACTCACAGCCATAATCACACATGTAATTCCGATACTAAGAATGATACCTCAACTCCTTGATCATAGATTTCAATCCACAATCCAAATTCAGTATCGGACCTCGTGTCGTCGCCTAAATCATCGTATAAACATCGCATAGTGTAAAGGTAACGGTCGGTTTCGGCTCTATTAGTCCGTCCTACATATTGCAAAAATAGACTTTGATTTGCGAAACAAATACAAAACTTGCAGCTTTTTTGCCTTTCCGATTTTTTGGGCGTTTGAAAAGCTTCTGGGGATAGGAAATAATATGCTAAACAAATAATGCTGTTTAAGGCCTCGCGAATGCCATACCCAAAATTATGGTAGAAATCCACTACTACACAAAAGCACATGAATTGCAATCGACATCACAATGGTATTATCTATGGGGATGTGGTGCATCGAAGGTCCATCTGAGACGCAAAAGGTTTCAGGTTAGATTCCCACCTCGGAACAAAAATTTATACTTTCTGGAAATAATAATTGTTCCGAGTGTCTGGGTGTTATACATATTGTATAATAAAAATATATAATCTATGTATGTATAAAATATTAAGTAAATTAGAAATCTATCACCCGTAGCACAAGCTTCGATATGCTTGCTTACCAGGGCTAGATGTTGCTGTTTAAGTTGTCCAGGAATATTTATTTATTGAAGTCTTTAAACCGAATCGAAACAAGTAGGGCCTTTAAGGGTGATGAGCGTTTATGTCGACTAAAATTAATCAAGACCCGCTATCCGAAAAACTTACGACGCTCCATAAAAGATAAGGTTCAGGATGGCATTACCAGTTTCGTGTCTACCTCAGGTAATAGAAGTTGTAGCTGGTTCACTTTATCTGATTCTATTTCTTCCTATAAAATGATACTACATATTATGGTATTTATCTAGGTACTGGGCAAACTTAACGAGATTATTGAATTATTCTTATTCCCCAAGTCCTGCGTATAACAAAAAAATGCCTGCGTATAAAAAAGTCGCTCTCTTTGTCCCAATATCCCTATGTATGTTTAAATCTTTGGAACTACGCAACGGATTTAGATGCAGTTTTTATTAATAGACAGAAGATGAAAAATTGTAAAGTAAAATGATATTATTTATTTATTTATCGTACAACAATGTAACATTACAAACTTTTCGAAGCCATTTTGAAAAAGAAATGTATTTTAAGCCATAAATCTACCTCGATATAAATAAAAATGTTTTGGCTCCCCGACTTGGTCTATACATCACTTCCCTATTTAGAGTTTATTACTTTTATAGTATCAATTTATCGTACAATATAGTACACATGCTTTCATAAAACAAGATTGGCATATAACTGTGTAGTGGTCGCCATAACTTTTATAGTACAAGCAAATAATAGCTGGGGTGAATAATTTCATGGTTCGGATGGGATCAGGGCATTTAATGTGAGGGATAGTACTTAAATTATAGGGCGTGATTGGTAAAGGGTTAAAAGATTTGAAATTGTTTCGAGATTCATTTTATAACAACGGAAATTACTCATTACTAAGGAGTGTGTTTTAAGATTGTTATTTATGAACAGACAGGCTTATATTTACTTGCATTTTGGTCATTATTATCATAACTAAAATAAATAAACTCAGAATATGAAAAAAATAGTTAAATCACCACGCTTATAGATAAGGCTTATCAGTGATCGCAGTAAGTTGGCACAGAACGACACAGCCGCCCGTTACCTGGTCTAGTAAACACTTAAACGGATGGGTTACATGGGTTGGTACTACTTTTATGTCGTCACCACTGAATACTTTATTAACTCTTTGTGTGCACTTTTTAATAAATAAATTGCATAAAAATCATTTTGACCCATGACATCGACATGAAAGTAGCAGACCGATTCTAGCAACTTACAAACTTTTTGAAACAAAGTGTGAACCACCTAACTCACAAACTAAAAAGCAGAACCACTAAACAAAAACAACGTGTAATATCTCACAATCAATAAACCAGCCACCGGAAACCACATTCATTATTCACGCTAACAGATAGCATCTAGGGTGCAAGTAACACTTCCTCCCCTCGTTATGGTTGAAGATCCTGATAGGGGCTTACTTGGAAAACTTTAATCTAGTTCTTACACGCGGATTTGCCCGCAAATTATATTTTATATTATTTTTAACAATATTCTGAAGTTATGAAGATCAAAAAAGTTATGAAGTTCAGGAGGGGGAATAACAACACTTGCACAAATTTACTATTTTAAAATTTAATAAAATACATGTGTTATTTCCATTTTTTTGAAAAACTGTCGTGATAACACGTTTTGGGACGAAACTTTTGACCAAATTCAACGTTAAAAAGGTTCTTAAATTACCTTTTTATCTCATTATGAACATATTATTATAATAACAGATGAACACTTATAAAGAATCTTGGCCGATAAGCACAAATATTTAAGACAATACTCGTATACTTTTTATGTAATTATATAAGCAGCCAGAGTCAGGATCTCTGTCTATAGGTGTTAGATTTTCAGTACTTGATTAAATAAATAAATGAATGTATCTAAGTGGAAAAAATACTTGGTACTTCGATTTATCAAAAAGTAGCACAATAGGTGGTATGTTTCTAAAACGAGAAATGAATTTCCTTAAGACACTTTTAAAATAACCATCTCAAAAAGCGAGAAGCGTTGTGGTTAATTAGACCTTCTTTAGCCAAGTCGTACTAACATAGTTTTGTTTATGAATTAAAAAGGTAATTTGTAATTAATAAATAAATATTGCTGGACAATTCACACAGATACATCTCTAGCCCCGTGATAAGCTCTAAAATTTCTGATAAATTAAATACCTAGTAATTTAATAATAATGTACCTATGATTAAAAAAAATCAAACCTAAATGTTACATTTAATTCACTTTTAGGTTAAGATGGGACTGTCATACTTATATAGATAAAAAGTACTCAAAAATAAAGTTGATACTAAAAAATGTCACATGATCACGCTCCAATCAAATCAATTTAACACTTCCGTCTTTGACAAAAGTTCGAAACCACCTTAAAGATCACATCTCGTTCAAAGGAAGTGACAAAGAGCACGTAGAGACCAGTAATGATATTGACTTCCGCTGGCCGGGAGCCAAAAAGGCGCGATTTGGCAGCGCCAAGACTTTTGTACAGTCGATTTGGTTAAGTAAAAATATAAAAGAAACTTGGAAGGTTACTGTGGGTTTTTGTTTGTTTATCGCTTTGGACAAGTGAGAAGTTGAGCCTTGTTAGTTTATAGTGAGTTTAAGAGAAATTTGACTTTATGTACAGATGAAATTGTTTTGTGTTTTTTTTTAACTTCTGTGTAGAGTATTCTACATGTTTTCTGGTAGCCAGGTTTATTATACAATAGGCACCATTACTTATTTATTTTATAATATAGCGTTTACAAAGATAATACAAGACACAAGATTTTATTCTTAAAATAATACAATAGAATAATATAAAAAGTATACCATGTAAAATTATGTCTCCTGTAATGTTTTTATTAAAATAATGATGTTCTTCTTCAGTGTAAGGATATTTTTGCATCATGCCGTGTTTCAGATCCAGAAAATCCTGATCCAAGTTTGCACAAGATAAACTAATGAATTTTTCAGCAAAGACTTGCAGCTAAAGCAGTTCTCTGAGCTCATTCGCCAGCGACTACGTACGGTCATAAATAACTCCGCAACTCGCTTTGTTTTTTATTTATTTAGCGACATAATTTGCGGGATCTTACTTGTCTTGACTTCTGTACCTATTGGTTTTTATTTTGTTTTTATGTATTTGGAAAACTAACGGCTTACACAAGAATTCATAAATCATTAAGATAGACCCTCTATTGCATACAGAGCCATATTTGGCTTTTTAACTTTAGTAAATTTTTTCTCGCCTAATTTTAAACAAAAAAATTCAACTTTTATTGTAATAATGTTAAGTACATCAAACTGAAACGGAAAGCAATTTTTATTGTCTATAGCAATTGTCACCTGTCAGTATACTTTCATTTTTCTCCGACGCGTACGCAAACTTGTGACAAGTTAACTTTACTGCAGTTTTGTTGTTGAAATTAAAATGGAAATTGTAAGAAAATTGCTTTTAAAAAATATTAATAATGTTCTACAGAGCTTCTTTTTTTATTCCCTGTTGAAGATTTCTTTCAATATATGTTTTTTGTTTATTATTTTCACCATTTTATATCGGAGACATATTTGGCTTCGTATGCATTTACGGTGAATACGATTACGCCAAATATGGCTTCGTATGCATTTTGAGTTCTTTTTTTCTATATTTCCAGAATGCTTTCTTCAGGCTTTTATGATACTGATAAATGCACTAATTATATTTCTGGCGTTAGATCCCTTAGGTAACAATATTTCTTTATCCGAATCCGATGAAGATGTTTTTGTGGCGACGTATACCATGTCACTATTTGATTTCAAGCTTGTCATTACCGAACGTTATTGCAAGGCTGGCAAGACCATCTCAAGATAAAGAGGGCGTCTTGGTACACATAATGCCGAATATACCTCGTCAATATAATGGTACACACAAATTGGTACGCGTACGATCTCATGCATCTCGGCAAAGGGAACCTAAGATTACGATAAAAGCGCAACCTCTAAATTCAGTGCGATCGTGTAAATTGGCATCAGGGATAATTGAACATTTTTTTTGTAAATCGGTACGAAATAATCGTCAATTATGCCAAAATTATTGTTGTTTGCGTTCTTACATAAAATTTGAGGAATGTGACGTTTTTCTTTGCTTGAATGAACTGTTTTAGAGAATTTAACCTTGTATGAGTGTTGGTACTTGTTGTGCATAGGAAGCCAAATATGGCGTAAGCGTATTCACCGTAAATGCATAGGAAGCCAAAAATGGCTTTTGATATTTTTTTCTAAATAAGAAGAATATTTAATTATTTTATTTTATATTTTGTCTTTTAAGCCCTAATACAACATATTATATGAAACAAATATTTTTTTTGTTACAATTTTAATAATTCATGCAATAGAGGGTTAAGTTTAAAAAGTTGTAAACCATTATGGTTTTTAAACAATATTAAAATACGAAACGGGTATCATACCATTAAAATTTTGAGTTTCCGGATACTTAGGCACTGTGTTAAGACCCATCTCTTTAAAGATAATGTCATTTGCAAGTGGGTTAACTAACGTTTGGTAAGTTTGAATTCTATGCTCTTATTTTAGAGGAATTTTGAATTTTCACTTTGGTACCTCGTGTCTTGCCGCATGTTTGAATTATGTTTATTTTAAGATATTTCCTTTCCTAGGCATTTATACATTAAACATTTTGCAAAATTAAACTAGAATAATATCCTAGAAAATATTTATATCCATCCAACTTTTATGCTAGTAATTAAAAGAGAAATATTTAAACTGATAAAACGCCCAAAATCTCGAGTTCCAGTTAACCGCAAATGCGTCACCACGTATACGTTCACGAGCGTTCTCGTCACGTAAGAAATATGGCGACTACGTGACGACTTAATCTGTTTGAATGGGGTTGCCAGCGTGTAAATAATTCCGCCGTGTAATGGATTAGAAGGACCGTAATGGGACGGATTGGGCTCTTGTGGAAGCTTTGTCTGAGTTTCGTGCTTTTGATTGATGTTGGTATGCTTTTTTGAGAGAAAATCTTCTGAGTGAGAGATAATGGGTAACGTAAAGGGTTTTGTTTTAAACATTTTAGGCATTCAAAGGTTAGTTGAAAGGATGAAGAAGATGATATTGAGGTTTAGAATAAATTGTATGTGTTTTCTAAATTTTACACTAAATTATTCCAAAATGTTATAAACCTAGGATATTGTTTAAAAACCATATTTCAGAGCTAGATAGCATATTAAAACCATATTTTGCATGTCAAACCAATTCACGAAATATGTGGAATAAATAAAGGGTGTCCCAACAAGAACGCAAGATTTAAATTTTAAATAAAACACAGATATTTAAAAAAAAATCGTGTAACTTTATTATAATCGTAAAGTAGACAGAATGAGGTTATGTATGGAACAACATATCGGGCAGATGACCGCCGCGGCTTTGCTGGCACACACGCGATCTTTTAATGAAATTTTCAATGACCGTTTTGCATAAATGCTGCGGTATTTCATTAATGCAGCGTCCAATTTCCTCTTTTAAGGCTTGAGTCGTCGTCGGCTTATTCGCGTAGACCATCGACTTCAAAAAACCCCAAAGAAAAAAGTCTAATGGTGTTAAATCGCAAGAATTAGGAGGCCACCAAATCGAGAGATCACACGACTAGGAAATGTTTCATGCAGTAATTGCATCGTTTCTCTGTCTGTGTGGCAAGTGGCCCCGTCTTGTTGAAACCACATTGCTTCCACATCAATATCCTCTAATTCGGCTAGAAAAAACTTTGTTATCATGTCGCAATATCGAGCTCCGAACTGTATGCGCTAAACTTTCATTACTTTTGAAATATTGTTTAATAATAAAAACGCGTTGATCTTTTATATAACCCGCCATTTTTACAAACCTTAAACATTTAGCCGTCAAATAGTATATTTTTTAGGGTTGCCAGCACTAAAATACAAAAATGGCGCCAAATTTAAATCTTGCGTTCTTGTTGGGACATCCGTTATAATCATCTGTCCAACTTCTTGAAGCCAATGAAATGTCTTACCCATTCTGTTATGTTTCTTCTACGAGTGTGTAATAGATTTTTTGCTTATCATTGCTATTGCAAAAAGCACTTGACCTAAAAGCTAGCCGAAATGATAGAACTAGTTTTTGCTCCATTTATGTTTGAGCCAGACGATTTCTTATAGACGCTAAAATAGACTGTAATTGGTATCATTTGGCTGGTTTGGGCCAGAATACGCTTTTATGGATCTTGTAAGTTATTTATAAGTTTTAAAAGCTTGGTGAGTTTGTATTAAACATCTTTTACTCATTACATTCATGATGTTACTTAACTTTAAACAAATAAGAATATAAAAAAAACTCTATTGTATGGCACCTATATTTTTTTGTAAATAATCTTTTTTATTTATAAAATAAAGCACCAATACCGTCCATAAACCATTTTCTTACAAAATCCTTTTAAACAGAGTTAGATTAAGGCAACTTTACGTTCCAATTCGCATTCAAACAAAAACATCACACAATTCCTTTGAAACTCGCGTCTTCCATCAAAACTTCCAAACAAAAAGGAATTTTCAAAAATATTCACATCCGTCTAACATCTTCATTCAGAACCACTCAGCGCTTTTTAACCAAACAAACAGTCGTTTTCGTCATTTGAGAGAACGCGCCCTTAGGCCTTGAAGACCGAGAGCCCGTCTGTAATTTACTCAAAGTAACAAACGTACATTACTAATTTATTTATTTATTTTATTCATTCGGAAAGCATACAGATTACAATGACTACGTGAAAAACACATTATATGTATTCTATCAAAGTTTTGGATTAGTAATAAAAATGAAATGGTTCGGGAATGGGTATTTCAACGGTTTTGCTTGCATTATTATGAATTCAACCCCGCTCAAACGTAGCCCTTGTAAGTAACTTATTCTTTTATATGAACTTATGTTCAAATATAAGTACAATTAATATTATTAATGATTAAACGAACTTACCTGTAGGTACGTGAAGTTCTATTATAATTATACGAAGTGCTTTGTTTGAGAGATGAATTACTTATTTATATTTAGCTTTTTATTAATAGTACCACAGACCAGTTTAGGTCTGTGATAGTACTCATCAATCCCCGCCAACATCGAAATAACCGCTAGCTCACGAGCTATAAAGGCACCTACAGGCTGAGGCTGCGAACGCAAAACCTTATTCGGCTTGTGCGTTCTATTGAGGGTACCTCGGTAAGGAAAATCGGGCTTCCTTTTTTTCTTTCAAGCGCTTTCAAGCAGGTTTGAATAGCGCTGTCAATATTTTCAGCTCTATGAATGGGCCTGTGTAGTGGATGTCAATGAGAAGTTGAGTAGTGTGCGTTTGCATTGCTCGTCTATTATTAGATACGAGTTGTAATCAAGTATTTTGGGTTAGAGGTTAGATATTTTTTTTATATGATAATGATTTCTCAAATAAAAAGAAGATCAAAATAATCTTGTTTTAAAATGTTAATTTTTAGATCCATTTTTTTGCCGGGTTAAGAATATATTTTTATTAATATTACTTAATGGAAGCCTACGTGTAATTAAGACAACGGCTGTGTTAGATGGATAAAAGCAAGTTTAATGTATTTATTAGTTTAGGTTTTAAAAAGAAAAATCTAAATCCACTTAGCATAATTCTTAATAAAAATCAAGGTATTTTATGTTACCAGCATTTCAAATTCGAAATATGAATTTAGTTTTGTAAATGTTATTTTCTTCAAACTATTACGATTATCGTGTTGTACCTAACAGTGGAGACGGTGTCTTATCGCGCACCTCCTTTGAGATAGCTCAAAGCCAATTAGATGCGGCGACAAGCGAGTGGCAGGATAGCGCTGCAGCGCTGAAAGCGCTTCTTTGCAGATAGCACAGAACTCTGTTAGTAGCTTATCAAGCGATGCTGTACATAGTATGGTACTGTGAAATTGTACGTTGATTTCATACGGTGTACTGTGAAACTGCATGATAATATTGGATAATGATTGTGTAGAACAATGGTTACTTTGAAAAGAATTAATGAAACATGTACGATAATTACTTTTCGATTCATCATAACAACCCATATGCAAAAAACCGAGCACGGGTCTCTCCAACAGATCCCATTATAATGTTGTATAATAACCACGCTTTCTAGGTGGTTTCCTAGTACACAGAATGACACTGTCCATCTTCTAGTACGTATGTATTGCAGGTACAAACTTTAACTGAATTTCATAATTATTATCTAACTCTAGCAATGTTATCAAATTCCCCATGACCTAAAATAGGTTCTATTAGGGAGACAAATATGATGATGATGATCATGATCTTCGCCTTTAAAATTGTCACCTTTGATGAAAAATCAAAAGCAACAGTCAAGGTACAGTTCTAATTAGGTATTTGAAATGCACGCTATTGAAACACCCTCAAGATTTAATTACGTTCCTATGGATTCAACGTATACGTGTCATGGAATGTTCTAAACCAAGAATACAAAATGTATAGAGAGGACTCTTCCAACACAAGTCATGTTACTTATTTGAAGAGCCACCATAACACTATTCAATAAGCTTTTGTATGTTGAAGATAAATTTTGTATTTTGTTAGAATACCTTTTTAACAGAAGTAATCAACGCATATTTAATTCCAAACCGACGTGTATGCGTATTGGTAAGCTCGAAGCTTATGTTACGGGTACTAGATATCTGATAAATTTAATACTATATAATTATATACACTACTTTTTTCATACATAGAAAGCAACCAACACACGGAACAAGTATCTGTGGACAACATTGGTCCCGGAGCGGAAATCGAATCCGCAACTTTTTGCCTCCTAGGCGAAAGTTCGACCGCCACGCTACTTTGGTCGTCAAAATATAAATACCGAGTATTTTAATGCAAACATATTAAAAATTACGGTTAAAAACGGCCGAGACGAACGTTCTAAATCTAAAACATACATTATTATATTATTCTCGAACTTTCTATAAGATTGAAAAGTACGCTACAATACAAGATTAACTACTAATGAGCTAAAACCTTTCTCGCGTCTGATCATTAGAGCTGAGAGCATCGGGCGAAATACCGATACGAGGTAAAGTATTGTCACAGATGGAGTAATGGCGGATTCATAAGCTGAGCGGCTTTATAATACACAATAGGTTTAAAAAAATGTGTCTCTGTTTATCATCATCATCACCTCTATTTTACAATCCCACTGCGGACCCATTGTCTGGCATAACTGTTTTTTTTTTTCAGTTTTAATATACATATATATTTAATTTCCATTATTGGTTTTAAATAACAAGCTCATGAATTAAATGTATAAATGTAGTAAAATGTATTTACCCTTTGAACCCTTTTGCTTATTAAGTTAATTATATTCCTTGATATCAATAAATTATAATTATTGACAGTATACAAAGTCAAGAGATCATGACTTTGTACAGTAATGGAAACATTTTAGTTATCTCCGCAACTTGTCAATGCATTTGTTTATTGTTTATTCGCACGTAAAGATCACAGCATCACACACATTACATGATAAACACAGATAAATTAATTAATCAAGTTTTGCATGACATGTGCAACTCATGTTTTAATCACAATGTAAGATGATGTCAATTTTACATGTGATTAAAATTTGAGTTGCACATGCAAAACTAGATTAATTAATTTATCTGTGTTTATCATTATTCTAGTGACGTGCAGAGGTTCATAGGGCAACTACATAATTAAATATTGATATATTCTAGCTGGATTTATATATTCAAAACATTATATTTATTAGATAATATACTTTCTACCTCATAACTTCGCCAAAATTTCAATTGATTTTCTAGAAAATAAAACAGTACTAGCTACTAGTAGCATGAGCTGATTCATGGGGGTGAATAATATAAAAATTATTAATTATTAATTTACAACCTTTGAAGGATAAAGGTAGTAAATTAATAACTTGTTGTAGATAAAATTAAATAAAAAACTACTGCTAAGAACTAAACAATTTGTAATCTATTTTATAGAAAGTGATAGCATCTAAAAGTATCTCCATAAATCAAACATGACTTTTAGCTTATTTATATTCAAATATATTTTGATGTGGATGAATGTTGTACTGTATCGAGAATTACTTGTATGTAAATTTAAAGTGTATATTATGATGAACTAAACATTTTTCACTATAAATATGTTATTTTCCTTAAAATAAATTTGCAAAACTGTCTTAGTTTATAAAAACTTACCAAATTGAGTTTATTATAAATAAATATGTTATAATGATATCTGAACTTTACTAATATTATTATAAAGTTGTCGGGTTCGTTTGATTGGTTGTTTGTTTGAAACACACTAATCTCAGGAACTGGATGGATAGTACATTTATCAAAGAACATTATAATTTTTATAATATTGCATATAGGTAGGTATAAGGAATTCTAGTGAATCTGTCGTCGGGTCGGCTAGTATATTATAATTATTAGAAAATACTATAAAGAAAGATATTTTAATATACGTACATAGAAAACTGAAATACAGAACAAATATCTGCAAAACATAATAAACATTTGACCTATTATTTGTGCACGAAATCCACCTTGCTCTTACAAAACACGCTCATAGTTGATCATATCAATTACACATTAAAATAATAATGGTAATAGTAATAATAAAAGTTGAAAGTAAAACATACTGCCATACTCTGAGTGAACGCATTGATATCGGCTACACGTGCGCTGGCGCAGCCCGCAAGACATTGCGAACGGTTTGCGAAATGAAATGTATTGTGGAAAGGATGTTATGTTGTGGACTGAAGGGTTACTGGTTAAAAGATATCTGATTGGATTGAAGCGTGTTGGGAATGCGGTATAAAACTAATGAAAACGGTATAAAAGTTTTGCTAGAAACAAGCTTCGAAATGGCCTATCATGATTTTAGTAGGTACTTAAACGTTTGTAATTTTTTGGATATTTGGATGCTGTTTTTACAACCGCACACGGAATTGAGATTATGCCTTAAGAGGCCTATTACGTGAAATCGCGAAATTGTTCGGTTTTCTCGTCCTAATTCTATGGTTTGCGTTAGTTGTTTGATATTACAATTACATCTTTATAATAGTTCGTTTTCTCCTCTACAAAAGTAGTAAGAAACATTTTAGATAACTTGTTTATATATTGAGTAATAATCATTCTCCGGATACATGTTTCGTAAAAAACGATCGAAGACCTGTTTTCTCAGCTCTAATTTGTAGATTCTAATGAATATGGGCGATAAAACTATTTTTTATTATGTTACGTATATCCTATTCTTCATTTAGAGTAGAGTACATTTTCGTTAAATGCTTTTATTCTAAAGATATACCGAATTTAATATCGACCGAAAATGCTTCGAAACAAACCTCAATAACTCCGAAGTTCTAAATCAATGGGACGTCATATTTATATCAAAATATTTATCAACATTTGCTTAAACTATGATATTAATTTTAATTTGTAGAACGGTTTTGGTAATTTTTTATGAATAAAATAAAACTACCATAATTTAGTAGTTTTTTCATTCAGCCGGCTTTTTCCATTTAGTACCGCGCGAGCGCTTGTCGAGGTCGGACCTATGTCGGTTGTTCTTGAATAAAATATAGAAATATTTCGTAAAATGTCAGTGTGTGGGACTGTCAATTGCTGTAAAAACGCTGTTAGTGTGCGTGTATGTGTTATTGCGATACTACGACCGACATAAGTTGATCCGTTGATAACGATCAATTGTTATTTTTATTGATAACGGTCAATTATTGTTGTTGCTGGCCTAAGAATTGTACCAAATGTTGCTGGCCTAAGAATTGTACCACATCATTGTCATCTTGTTTTACCTTATTTATTTGGAGGTTATGCTGTAGGATGTGGATTGCATATCTAAAGTTATCTATCCTAATTAAAAAACAACAAGGCAACTTTTTTTGGTGAAACCGTCCAACGACTAAATGTAATTATGCCTATGATTTTTTTAGATTATGACTAACTTGCCGACCCGCCGACAGCTGCGCTTGCGTTTTTACGTTATTTACTAGTTTATGTTTTATAGCCTTTTTCGATCATTTTACTATCCAATACTGAAATCATATTTTAAATCGGACCCGCGGTTCCTGAGTAGCACGTTCAAACAAATAAACAAGCAATCTCCTCAGCTTGATAATTGTAGTATAGATTTCCATAATATTTATTACAAAGAAAATATTCCGTAATTTTTTGTTCTTATTTTTACCGAGTATCCAATATGTAAACAATAAATAATGTACCTTTCTAATAAATATATTATTTATTGTAAACATTAAATAATTGTACCTTTCTAATAAATACAGGGCGTCCCAAAGTTATGGGCCATGGAGGGGAAGTACCTTAAATATCGTAGATAGTGAATTTTGCTCAAAGAAGACTTCATTTTATTTTTAAAAGTTAGTAATTCTGGATTCATAGATTTTCTAAAAATTACTTGCTTTGTCTGGGAATCGAACCGACTTACATGTAGAAAAAAAAACTCTATTTTTATGATACCAATCGAAAGAATAGCTAAAAAATAATAACTCTGCTTAAGTAACATAGTATTTTAAAAGAAAGGAACAACGTGAAATTAATTATTTTAATCAAATAAAAAACATGAAACATTTTTTTTGTAAATTAATTAATTAAATTACTTACTTTTTAAAATAAAATGAAGTCTTCTTTGAGCAAAATTCACTATCAACGATATATATGGTACTTCCCCTTCATGGCCCATAATTTTGGAACGCCCTGTATATAAAATAACACCCCTATTCACGTTCGCACTGCTGGGATAGGGACTTCTCTCTTGACGAGATAGATTAGGCCTTAATTCACCACGCTGGCCAAGTGCGGGTTGGTTTTTTTTAATATAAAAATTAAATATTTTAAATAAGTTCGTAATAAAATAAAAATAAATAGTTTATCAAAATAAAAATATAATGGGAATTATTCAAGATGACATATGTAGATAAATGGATATTCTACATCTGTGTATGACATATGTAGATAAATGGATACCAATAAATATAAAAATAAATATAAAGTTCGAAACTACAAAAATAATACCTAAACATAATTAAAACCTTCATTAACGAAACTTTTATTTATTCAAACACAAATATACCATCTAACAAAACAAGCAACTTAAATATAGGTAATATAATTTATTTGTTTTGTTATAATTAGAATTTGTATTTAGTACGTTCAATTTAGACTTTCGAACTTACATAAAGTCCCAACATTCGACAAAAAAAAAACATTTAATTACAAACCTACACACCAAATTTCAGAAGAATCGGTTTAAAAATGAGCCCATAAGATGAGATGAATGAGGACATTTAACTTCAATAAGACTATTTTCAGTTTTATTCTTATATATATAATTATTAATCATGAATGTTTTAATTTAAAATTATGTACCTACTTAATTGATTTCAAATAATCAATCAGATTTAAAATAAATATTGATATTATTAAGATAAAACATAATTGATTCAAATATTGAAATAAAAATATCCACCATTTTGAATTTAGGAAAATATATTAAACACCTATCAATTAAATAAAAACATTAATATAATAATTATTTCGGAATGAAACTGAAAAAAAATCCACTCAATAAAATGGAATTTATTCGATGCCATTTTCTACAGATCTAAAATAATTATTAGTATATTTGTATGTTTTAGATCGACGAAGTATCAAGATCATTTAGTATTTTTCATAGAATTCGCGTGACGCGCCGGTCACGTGGTGCATAAAATATCCAATTTCGCAAAACTTCGTAAAGTCACAAGGCTCTTAATTCATAATGTGAGTGTTGGTAAATTACAGATGTCAAACTTTTCAAAGTTCTCAGAATATACTAGACCAGTGCAGTTAGCTTCAAAAATGGTCAAATAAGGAAAAAAATAGTAGTAGAATGAAACCCATTAGAAAAGGAGGGGAATATGATAAAAATGAAAGGAAAAATAAATTACGGTCGATCTGAGTTCGGGAAGTGGGAGGGGGTGGGCTTTTAAGGGGAGAAAATGATTTATCTCGATTTGCGGTGAAACTACAAGTCCTATGAAAAAAAGTTATATGGCAAAGTTGTAGGTAATATAAAGATCTACAACTTTTAATTCACAAGTTTTTTATAAAACCTCAAAACTTATGTGAAAAATTCAAATAACCAAGTTTATGGTTTTTTTTATTTATCTTTTTCAAAAATTGTTATTTTTCTACGAAATTTGGTGAAAACTTACTTATTTATGTCCCAAATACACTGTAATTTATTTGATTGAAAATATTATTGTTTTCACCTTATTTTGACTTAATTTTCAAAAATATAGACCAATTTTCAATCGAAAATTCACGTGTCAAAATATTAGCTTTTTTATAAAAATCGGTATGCTGTTTGTTCATTAAAATCTCTATTTTCTGATGGTTAAGAAAAATATATACATTACTATAGTAAATTATCTCAGAAAATGCAAAACACCGAAACAAAATTTGTATCATTATGTACAATTGCATCATAAAAATGTGATTTTTGCAATTTTTATTTCATATAATTGCTTATAATCCGACTTATTGCACATTATACAAACAGATTATTATATAATAATTATTATTATATAGTCTGAAAAGACAAAATCATATTTTTATGATGCAATTGTACCTAATGATACAAATTTTGTCTCGGTGTTTTGCATTTTCTGAGATAATTTACTATAGTAATGTATATATTTTTCTTAACCATCAGAAAATAGAGATTTTAATGAACAAACAGCATACCGATTTTTATAAAAAAGCTAATATTTTGACACGTGAATTTTCGATTGAAAATTGGTCTATTTTTTTAGTAATTTAGTCAAAATAAGGTGAAAAATTAATATTTTTAATCAAATAAATTATAGTGGATTTGGGACATAAATAGGTAAGTTTTCACCAAATTTCGTAGAAAATAAAATGTTTTTGAAAAAGATAGAAATAAAAAACCAAAAACTTAGTTATTTGTATTTTTCACATACATTTTGAGGTTATTTAAAAAAGTTGTGAATTAAAAGTTGTAGATCGTTTTATTACCTACAACATTGCCATATAACTTTTTTTCATAGGACTTGTAGTTTCACCGCAAATCGAGATAAACCATTTTCTCCCCTTAAAAGCCCACCCCCTCCCACTTCCCGTACTCAGATCGACCGTAATTTATTTTTCCTTTCATTTTTATCATATTTCCCTCCTTTTCTAATGGGTTTCATTCTACTACTATTTTTTTCCTTGTAAAAAATTAAAAACCCTGGTCTATACCGATTTCCTCGAAATATATTATGCCTTAATATGTAGTTAGAGCACGTGTTTCACACATTTTTAATTTTACACGCGCACATATTTTATTTTTTTATTTATTTATCGTTAACATTAAAAAATTAAGTTTAAGAATAGCACAAAAAAAACAATAAGTTTTGTGCATGAGATAAATTGTCTTAATACGTAAGTGCTAAATTACATACACTTTTGAAGAAGAAATATCTAGACATGGTCTGCAGGATTATAACCACGGATTATAACCAACGAAATTCGGATAAAATGGCTGTGTATAATGTAATAAAATGGATAAAATCCAACGTATATGACGTATACGAAACTATTTGTTGAATTAATTCGAGTATTATTTTGAATTTGTATTTTACAGAGCAGCTATTTATCGCTCTGTTTATGAATGCAGTAATTCCCTTCATAATTCGAAGTGTGAGAGCGCAGGTGTTGCGCGTCAGAGCGGGCTCTTCTTTTCAACTGCAGTTTTATTGCTGTTGAAATACGATTCAAATTTTCTTAGCTGTGATTTTTAGTAGAACATTTATTAAGATAGAAATTTGCAAAATCCTTTTGGTGAATTTCATTGAAGTAACCCATAAGTGTTTATACCAAACTCGCTCGAAGAGCTACGAGGGATTTCTCAACGGGATCGAACGGGATCGCTTTGAAGTGGCAGGGCAGGGCACGTAGCCAGAAGAACAGGTGGCCGATGTGGCCGAAAAGTTCTTGAGTACACGTTCTCGGCAAACACAGTCCACCAACAAGATGGGCAGATGACATTGCAAGCATCACCGGGCGTACCTGGCTTCGATTAGCGCAAGAGACAGTGGCAGATAAAGTGTAGTAGGGTTGCGGATGATGATGATGAAAATGAAACAAAGGCAGGTGCATTCGGACTTAATGGTGAAACTACAACAACAAGCAGCAGAGCTAAATCAGATACGGGTCGAGTCTTATTCAAACACAAACCTCCGCAATTGAGTATTTACAAACTTTCGTGTTTATAATATTAGAATGACTTTTCAAAGTTCGCTATATGGCACCACGATATATTTTCTCATCATAATCATATTTTAGTTACCTCGTTCGGCACTGGTCTATAAGTGGGAACTTATAGACCAGTGCCGAAGCCTTCAAAAATGGTAAGAAACGGAAAAAAATAGTAGTAGAATGAAACCCATTAGAAAAGGAGGGGAATAAAAATGAAAGGAAAAATAAATTACGGGCGATCCGAGTTCGTTTTATTTAAATGGGGTGAGTTTTAAGGGTAAAAATGGTTTATCTCGATTTCTGGTAAAACTACAAGTCCTATGAAAAAAAAAGAAATAGCAAAGATGTAGGTAATAAAACGATCTACAACTTTTATATTCACAACATTTTTACATAACCTCAAAATTTATGTGAAAAATTCAAATAACTAAGTTTTTGGTTTTTTCTTTTTCAAAAACCTTTTTTTCTACAAAATTTGGTGAAAACTTACCTTTTTATGTCCCAAATACACTATCACCTTATTTTGACCTAATTTAAACAAAAACACCCTTGTTTTCAATCAAAAATTCACGTGTCATAATATTATAATTCTTTTTTAAAAAGTCGGTGTGCTTTTTGTTTGTTGAAATCTCTTTTATATATACATAGTAAATATTCTCAGAAAATGCAAAAAACCGAAACAACATTTTTTATCATTATGTATGTATGTACAATTTCATCATAAAAATGTGATGAATGAAGAATGAAGAAATAGTGTCGAAATATCGGGAAACTAAAATATTCCAATCATGTTACCTAAATAAATGTTATATGTTCAAATATAATTAACATCTACTACAATGCTGTATTAAGCGTATAAATACAGACAAGTTTACAGAGGCGCTGAGGCTTAACATCGGAGCGCCGTTTGAACGCGCTGTCTCGACGTCTCTTGGCCGGCCGAACTTTGCACTCCTAATTGTTGCACTATGAACTGACAGTACCTATAGGTGCATCCGTTAAACACTATACAGGTGTTTCGTTAGACACTATGTCATGAATGGGTAAGAGTTAAAAAGAAGAATATAATATAATGTTACAACGGGGCTAGATGTTGCTATGTGAATTGTCCTGTAATATTTATTTAGTAGTAAACAGATAATAATAAGTAAGACAAACAGGTATTACGGTCCGATGCAGATTGCATCTACTGTGAACTGGCACCTTTGACAAGATCATCTTTTGATCTTGTTGGTGGACGTCCAACGCTGCTTTGCAACTTTTCGGCTTCATCGGCCATCCGTTCTATATGGCCACTTCAATGAGTTAATCCGCTAGGCTAATATGTATTATATTAAACAATTCAATAAATTACAATCTGATATTTTTAACTTTGATTTGTTAAATTAAAACCTCCAAAACCTGTACCTGATACTTACCTAAGTAGTTGAGTATCCTTAAAAGTAACATAAAAGGTCTAAAAACCTTCTAAAACACATAATTAAAATCCCTTTCGTAAAACTTCGAGCAAACTTCGACAAATTAAAAAAAGGCTAGATCCCAATAAGGTAACTAATCAATCACGTCTCGTCTAATTACTGCCGGCAAAGAGAGACGCCAGCTCCATTGGATCCCCGTGACCAATTAAATTAAAGATAATTTCTGAAATTTACTAGTTTAGATAAATTGTTTTCACTCTCAAAATATTCTTGCTGAAAGCCCGCTGTTTTAGCAATGGATTTTAAACGTCCATTAAATAATTAATGGGCGTTTTAGAATATAGATTGAGCTTTGAAGTGATATTAAATGGAATTTTATTAAGTTTTATCTTAGACTCATTTATTATTTGATGAAATAGCGTTTTATTTAAATGAATTGCTTTGAAAAATAGGTTTTTAAGGATTATTCTCGAGTACTAATTTATCATTTTAATATCAGTCATTTGCACTATAAGCGGTTTTCCACTAAATAATCAAATAGCATTACCTTACAAAAACCATTAAATCTCCGAACTATATTGTCTGCAAGCGTTGATAGAATTATTGCTATTTTGCCGCAAACTCACTCCTCCAGTCTCGACCGGCTGAGTTACACCGTAATGCTGAAATATCTGAAATATTGCCAGTATTTCCAGCTCCAAGTTTAATGGGAAGTCGGATTGTACTTCCGTTATTGATGTATCCAGCAAGGTCTGCTAGGTGAGCGATTTGTTAACTTTAAAACTAGTTTACGAATGGCGATGGTATTTTGAAACTAGTTAATTCACTTTTAATTAAAAATGGAAATAAATTACTAGATTTTTTATCATCATTAATATCTTTCAGCCTTAAAGTTCACAGTTAGACAGATATGCAGACATCTTGAATTTCAGGTATTTTGTTTTAACCAGATTGTCTGTACATATTGTTGATGGACGTCCGTTGTATTTATAGCATATTTTTGGTATAAAGAAATAAACTTGATTTGATTATGTAAATTAACTTACGGCCATTCAGTTTGTTAAAACGGACGCCTGTCAATGCCTACTACTCCATTTTGATGTGATTATTTAATAAGGAACCTATTTTATTCTAGCTACGAGATGCTACGAAATGCTACGAGGTGCTACAAAGTGCTACGAGCTACGCGAGTGGTATTATTCCAATGGAGGCCATTGATTTGATCGTGTTGTTCGAGATTAGGTCTGAGTTGTTTATGTACACTTTTATTATAATTCTAACAAACATTTATTTATTCAAAATGTATATAAATTTTTGCTTAAATTTATTAAATTCCTACTTTAAAACCCGTTTTATAAAATATGTATGTGTTTTTAGTTTCTTTATGTAAAGGGTTAATAAATTATTTATGTTTATTTCTTCATTTAATTATATCCGAATTCTATAAATAGAATCTTTTCAATTCAAACAATTTATTTCAGACAAAATTAAGTTTGGTTTCATAAAAACTTTTTTGTAAAAAAGCCACCTGAAAGATTGATTGAAGGGATACGAGATATTCCAAAACAATCTTTATAAATCCCGCTCATAAATTGTTATAAATTACAAAACCAACAAAAATGAAATCAACCCCAAACTTCTTACACCCAAAACAGCAAATCGCTTCGAATCTACATAATTGCATTACTTTATACTTTCATAAAAAATATTAGGAGACACCTGGAGGAAAGTTTGTACCTTAAAAAATTATTTATTTGGAAGTTGTTTCATAAATCAGTGTAACTTGTTTACGAAGTAATCTGGCGAAGGGCTCAGCGGCGACTTCCGGGATAAAAATATACAGCTGTTCTTAACTTCCTGCGGTTTAAAGCTGGGGATTAAAATAAAAGATTCGCTTTATGGTTTGTGAAAGTGTTGCCATATCACGCCTATATTAATTGATGCAAAAAATATTTTTGTTTGTTTTTCCAATAAATTATTTGTAATTCATTATAATCAAAATAAAATATTGAAATAAGAATATATTTATAAGACAAGACATCAAAAGAAGCTTCATAAACTAGTAAAAGTAAGATTTTTTAAGAACGGTTAGAGTCTGAAACTAGATCTGTACTATCAATTACCACTAAAAAAACTCAACTTCCTGATCAAATATTTAAAACAATATCAAAATATTCTTTTAATTGTAATAAAAAAATAAGATTGCTATGCATCAAGCTTATTTTGAATAATCACATTATTTAAAATATTAACTTTTGATATTTCAAGCATCAATAAATAGGTAGTTTTATTTTAATTGATGCAATGGTACTTATAAACGTTTAAGTTATTTAGTGTAAATGGAGAACAATACTATATTTACCACAATATGTACATAATATTTATATACTATGTGTGTTCCGAAGTTCTACCTCTGAACAAAGGGTCGTTAGATCGTGTAGGTCGGCTTCCGTTACGATCATAGATTTTTACGTTCCTCGTCCTGTGTTACGATTCTTTTATTGTTAATTTTAACGGACATATTACACCAGGCCAGTCATTTTCTCAAATCTTTAAGAAAGCATAGAAATAGCGTTTTTTTTCTTAACAAAATAAATCCGTACCTGAAACAACATAACAAATTAAAATAACATTTGACAGCGCTGTGATTTTCAATTGAATAGAAATTCAATTTTACAATGCAAATTTTCAATCAGTGCATTTGAAATTTACTTCCTATCTTAACACCACAAAAATTTAACTCAGACGGAATTTGAACCTTCCTCCCTAATACCGTTACCTGCAGAATTAATAGAAACCCACCATTGAGCTAATTAAAATATTTCATGGTTTAAGAAGACTCAGTTGCTTTAATTTTTACAAAACACATGAATATAGATTTTGAAATATTTTATGATGTTCAAATAAAAATATAGATCGAAATATTTTCTAGTTTGATCGTGTAACAGAACCTTTTTTCAGAGCGCACAGGAAGTAATTAAGAGAGTATTTTAAGTTGTGCACAAACAGTTTCTAACAGCTTGAGCAGCTTTATCAAGTTCCATCCGGCTTCTTACTTCCTAGACGAAGAACAGCTTTAAAGTAAAAGAATAGATTTATACATAATTACTAGAGTTTTATAAAGCTAATGGATAAAAAAAATTAAATAATCTGATAGATGCATTAGATACACAGCTTCGATCATTGATTTAGCTCCACTGGTATAGTGATTTACTAGCTATTCTTTAAATTTTGGTATGTCATATTTCTTCATCGTTTTAGCCGTTGGACGTCCACTGCTGGACAGAGACCTCCCTTAATGATTTCCAGTTATTACGGTCGGACGCGGCCTTCCCCCACTGCAACATTTTATTTCATGTTTCTGACTGAGAACGAATTATATATTTTTCTTATCTTCTTTCTTACCTCACGTAGTTTTGAAGAAGGTCAGCAGTCCTGTAATCAGCCGGGTCTCCTGTTTCATGACGGCATTATTCAAAATTGTCCAATCCTATCTGGAAATTTACGATTGTTCGAAAAGTAGGCCTGGGACAAAGTTATGGGAGAATGGGACAGATAGCTCACTTTTATTCCTCTACGTTATATCTCAATTCTGGGTACATTTCTCCAATTTAAATCGGATCTGGTATTATGCTTAACAGGCAGATTGATCGCAGTTAATTAATATAGCTGCCTTGTTTCTCGTTATAAATTATTCTAGCAATTAGTTAATTAATTACCTACTATTATATTATTCTGTAACTACATATTTTAAAATGAACACAACCGAAACAAATATTTTCAAATCAATCAGTGATACAAAAATAATATGATATTCAACCTGCAACTACCTGTAAGCAGGCCTTAAAGATTTAAATTTAAAGATTTATGCTATTTATTTCAATAAAATCCTAAAGATCACTTGGACAAGTCAATAAGTACAATAACCTTATTAGCCAACCCACACCTACAAAGTATTTTAGTCTTCAATATAAGCAAAGTTTTTAAAGCTATTAATTAGTTAAGTCATTTTTTTAAGTGAGCTATCTGTTCTCGCTCTGCTAAAACAGCCAGACTTATTCATCCCGTGAGGATCACCTTTTGTTGAGAACTATTGAAGTTTTTACACTTCAATAGATACGAGTCCTGATTCTTGACGATCTGGGGAACTTATGCTCTGTTTGCTTTTGAACTAGCTCTGTCAAATACTCTTGAAATCATCTTGAAATGTCTTGAAACATATTATTTTCTTTGTGTTTGTAGGGTATTGATAAAAGTGTAGAAGAACGCGAGGGTCACTGACAAAGTCAAGCAAATTAGCTCGTTGAATGTCAGTCAACCAATGCCTCAGCGTAACATGGCCAAAAGTACCAAAAGAGCTTGACACAGTTTCAAGGTTTGGCGAGCGCAGTGGTGTTGGACTTATCCGCATCTTCCGTTTATTTTTTGTTGATTGATCTATAGAAGTTATTCGTATAGTAGTGTAAATAATAATAAAAACTCAAATATAAGCTCATTTTACCGGCAACCACTATTTTAATAATATACTACTTTTGGCGTATCCCTAAAATATTTTCGTGAAAGATTGCGCGCTCCATAGCGGTAACGAAATAATTAAGTTAATATTATAGACGTAATATAAAACGCTTTACATTATATTATCCTCGAGAATGTCTTCTTGCAACTATTTCGCTACTCAACCGAACAACATTTACAAATTAGGTTCTAGGGTAACTTACAGGTGCAACCCACTTCATGTGACACTTTCCAACTTTTTCAGGTCATGAGTCATAACTTGCTACACACTACATTTCAACAAAACGACATACATACTGTAGGTTTCAAAACGACATGAACAATGCCGAAACCATGACTCAACTTTGCGACGTGGAAAAATTAAACAATAGTCAACTTTGAGGCGATGGAAAAATATAACGGTATTCTGTAAACTATATAGTAGTTTAGCGTAATGAAGGAAAACTGACAATTTTCCTTGCATTGTGTAATGGCATTGATACCTACACAAGTTTGTCTATATAAACTGGTACCAGATATTGTGTTAAACAAGAAGTCGCGAGTTCGTATCTTGCCTCAGACAATTTTATACGTTCAACTCGTACGTAACTTTTTATGATTGTTTTAATAAAAATGGGGAGTAAGTTTTTTTTAACAAGTATTTTTAGCAAGAAATTGCTAAACAATCCGTACAACATTATTTAACCAAGTGCTAAAGTGAGTAATAAAATAAATTAAAATTATATGTATAACTTAATTTAAAAAAGTTTATATTTTATAAAAAATACATTTTTCGATGAACTTGTGTGCTTCATTAACAGAATGCGACCCCAGTTACTCGTAACATAATTACGCAAGTGTCAACAGTCGCGCACAAAAGTGCAACATGAGTGGATAATCGCATCCACAGCTGTGTTTCACCGTACTATAGCACTTCTGTGCTGCACTGTGCTTAGCGAAGAGAATGTTTTCAAGTTTTAAATGTTTCATAATTGGGGTTAAAATTGTGAGAATTTTGTTTTTAATTTTGAAAGACTTAGAGGTGGTGAAATAAATTAATTTTTTGGTTTTAATTGTGTTGAATGTAAAATAAAATGTAAACTTAGACGTTGTCGCTGCTAGCTGGCTGCTCGCATAATACCATAAGTTATTAAATATCAAAATGGTTGTGATATTATTACTATAGCACCAATGCACAACAAAGGATTCGATTTAATAAGCTTGGCTTTATCACCAGGATCACTGGCAGGTGGACAAAATATCGGTTAGATGTCTGTTAATTAGAATAAAACACATTTTTTTAGTTTTATTGGCATCCTAAACTCATAGTTCATTATAAATATATTCTCAACGTAAGTAAGTACTCGTAAATCTTTACTAATATAATTTTAAAATTATATAAAGTTATCTATTCACAAGACTGTGTGTGAAGGAATCATTTTATCAACTAAATAACATCAGTTATGAACTCAAAAACTTCAAAAACAAATATTTCGAAACCTAACAATATCCAGCAAAAATATATAACTAGACAACATAAACATTACCATACGTTCGGCCATATCCATGTCTCGTTATATTCACGGCATCTTTATACGTTTCTCTCACGAAAACCATCACAAAAACTGCACCTTAACTCCATAACTATAAGGTTGATAACACCTATAAAGTAACATCCAAATACTTTCATAGTAATGACAGCAGAATTTGAATCGAAATATTATAACAACAAGGTTAAAAATACCTTGATAGTAACATCAAGATTCTCTTACGAATACTCGCACAGAACTTGAACCTTAAGTCTAGATCTATAAGATTGCGAATGCTTCAGTTACACTACGGCTCTCACGAAATATCCCAGAGAATCAGTACTTTATGGTTATAGGAATAAGGGCGACAATGATATGGGGTAAGACAGTAGGTAAGCGGACGTATAAATTCAAATCGAGCAAGCACTCGTCCTAACTGGCATTTTCACGGGCTGCGAACGCCAGACACAATACTGTGAATGACACAGAGATGGAGTAAGGGATACTGTGGGGTCACTGCCAAAAAGGGGTATATTTTATTTGGATTCACTTACATATAAGGCTTGCCAGATCGTGATAAATAAATAAATAAATATGTGTTAATTGAGACAAATTCTGTCGATTATTATCATTAATAGTAAGACGTTTTGCTACAATTTCAGTGTAAAATGCAGATGAACAGAATTGAGCTTAGAGAAATCAATACCAGATCTTATGTTGTCATTCACTTAGAAGTGGGTTAAACATTGATTCACAGGTCACTGATTTTGCTACTGTTATTAGTAAAGTTGTAGTTTACATTCACAGAAGAGACAAAACTGACTATAACTACGTTTATAACTTTGTACACGTGGATTGTTTGTTTGTACATTTAAAGCTCACTGTTATACTTAAATCTTATTGATAAAATTTATTTATGATATTTCTGCACACAATGCTTGTGTGCTAAGTAACAAATATGCCAACATCATCATCATCTCTATTTACGTGCTGGTATACAGGAATTTATCTCTTGACGTGAGAGATTAGGTCTTAATTTACCACTCTGGTCAAGTGATAGTTGGTGAATGACAAATGTCAAAGTTTTCAAAACATGCCGGTATCCTCATGATATGCTTTCAAAGTGCACATTAATATCAAGAAGAGAAATCAAAATGTGCGCGGCGGTGTTTGAACTCACGACCTTCATTCCGAAGGTTTTACCGTAATTATGACCATCAAAAATAATTTCCTTAAATTATTTAATTTTAACGTGTTAGCTTCTAAATGCATAAAATTAAGAATAAATATAGTTGGACCAAGGGCTCCTATTCCTTATGACGCCTCTGTTAATATACTACATTATAGTAGGTGAATACGAAAATTTTATTTGTGCATTCGCATCGATTCTGAGTGCACTCCAGCGCGTTCTGAATGACAAATACGGTTATTTACATCAGTTTTGGTGAAATTTACTCCGAAACCTTACAGTGGATATATCTTCCTTTAGCCGATGATTTGTTGAGTCCGATGTGTATTGGTTTCAACTCATGTCTGTTTCAGAGTTTTTGCAATTATAAGGCATGTGATATTTCTGGTGAATTGCCTTATGACCTTACCTTCTCTCTCGTCAAGAGAGAAGTTGTGTATCCCAGCTGTGGGAACGTCAATAGATGTGTTCATGCAAGAAAAAGTCATCAGTCTCGTTCAGCATGGTTTAGCACGGTACACCCGTCAATTTTTTATTTCTTTGCTCTCTTTCCATCCAAAGGTTGCCTGGAAGAGATCGCTCTTTAGCGATAAGGCCGCCCATTGTACTGTTTCTTTTTGATGTTTTTTGTATTTTTTATTTTTTATTTATTTGGTGTACAATAAAGAGTTTTTGTATTGTATTGTATTGCATTGTTAAGGTCGAAGTTTGTGTTATAGATGCTAGACTGGTAATATACATAATAGATCCATTCTCCCATTTATTAGTTAATTAGAATTAGATGAGGAGTTACTATATCTGATTCACACATAAGAGCTTTTATGTTAAAATTTTAAATCTGTAAATAAATACCAAGAAGTCACTCATGGATAATGACCTGGCAGTTATTAATGGTGAAATGAAACCACGTTATTAAATAATATGTGAAATATGACGTATCTGCAATGCAGATGATGTTGCCCCTTTAATGTGTGTCCTAGGGTTGGGTCATAGTGCATGCGATTAGCGGGAATAGCGTATTTTGAAGCAAAAAGATAATTATGAAAACATTACGATTACGATGATTGGTAAAAGAAATTAGTATCATTGGAAATTTTGCCTTGTGGTGTCGGATTAAGAATAGTAGGTCCGAAACTACAATAGTAGGTAGGATTCCATCTTTATAACCTAATAGATTAATTATGAACTCTGACGCATTGTAACTAGTCCTGTTTTTGTAATTTTTGACATACGATTTTATTTTCTTAACGTTTTAAACGTAGCTTATGTATTTTTGGTTGAGTTGATGAACTTTATGTTTCGACACCACAAACACGAGAATAACGGTTTATAATAAAATAGACATAGACACATTATTTGCCATATCTATAGTTTCAAGGACATTTGAAACCATTTTTTTGCACGTTTTCTGACTAGTTCATATTAATTTCGTGCTCCGGCACTATTTGAGTGAGATTCTTCTGCATATATTATGATACTTTCAAAATGTACCCGTTACAAACTTCGCGCTTACAATGGGCCTATGCTGCCGTGTAAATTGCCTAGCAATATTTATTTATTTTACTAAATTATAAAAGCAAAATCGGTTTTGTGTTGCAAATAATGTAAATGTAAAAAGTTGAGCGCAATTAGTGCTGTTTCCGGTGGTAATTCACCCGGAACAATGCTGTGGACGGGCTGCGTGCAAGGTGGCAGGCGGAGCGGGCAGTTTTGAAACTATTTTGCTTTGCGATGGTTTTGGGTCACCGGTCACGCTTTCTTTTTTTTGTTGTTTAGTTTGACCAATAATGTAAAGGTTCTTTTTAATTACCTACTTTTTCCATTGCATAGTCATCTGGTGAACCAGTCATTCAGTTGTGTGCAGTTGCAGTTACGGTGTAGTCGATATCGAGAATATAGTTAAATCTAGTACCATGAGTTCCTTAAATGCCAATCTATCGCAACACGAACGTTCCCAAATCGTTGTTCTGAGAGATTTGGGAAGAAACATCTCGCAAATATCGGAAGAATTAAACATGTCGGTAAGTAATGTATTTAATTATTTCGAGTATAGGTATATTTTGTTCATCGAAAAATATCAATATGACTTACCTACTTAAGATAATTATGTAGGTAATATGTTAGTGATATTAAACCTCTATAGCATATGGTATACCCCAATATTTATATCTAGCTAAGTAAAGATAAGCTTTTTAAATAGACATAACTGTATACCTACCTATACTAGTAATGATTGTTTTATTCAATTATTCTTATTGTGTATGTGCTAAATAAATGTATTAAAATGCAATATCCAGCTAAGTGAGTCAATACATAAAGTGAAATTATTTTTTAACTCAAAAATGTTTTAAAATTGATTATATTATAGGCCCTTAGGTGCAAATACTTGAACATTTTAGTAAGTAAGTTAATTTTTAATCTCATTTTAAGTGAACAATTGTAGTTCTTATGAGAAAATAAATGTCTTTAAACCTAAATCGGTCAAATCAATACAAAGGTATTTAATATTATTTTTATTTTCTTTACAGAGAGCAACAGTTCGACGCTGGCTAAAACGTTTTGATGAGGAAGGCAACACCAGGGATAGGCCACGAACATCACGAACTCCCATAATATCCGGCAATTCCTTGGATAGAGTGGTAGCAACGTATGAGGAACATCCGTTCACACCAACCAGAGCATTTGCAGAAGAATTTGACTGTACGGCACAAACTGTGCGAAATTCGTTACGAAGAAAAGGCCTCCACAGCAGAAAACCGGCGGTCAAAATATTTTTAAACGAAACTCAAAAAGCGGCTCGCGTCCGGTTCGCTAGAGATTTCAGGGACTACGATTTTTCAAACGCCATATTTTCCGACGAAAAAAGCTTTAGATCAAGCCAACATGGTCGTCGGCACTTATGGCGTTTGAAAAATACAAGATACGAACCGCAGAATATTCTCCACAATACCGAGTCCGGAAGGATTGTGGTCAACATGTGGGCCTGGATGAGCAAAAGTGGCCCCGGGGAGTTAATATACTACTTACCCGAGAGGGCTACCGGTGCTCACTACTTAGAGTTGTTGCGGGACACAATGTTGCCTACAGTGAGAGTGGTGTATCCACAGAACGAACTCCCGGAGTTTATGTTCATAGACGATAACTGTCCGATACACCGCTGTCGCTTAGTTCAACATTGGCTCCAACAACAACCTGAGATAAGAACAGTCCGGTGGCCTTCACGTTCTCCAGACTTGAATCCTATCGAGAATTTATGGGCCATAATGGTTCAGAGATGGGATTCGAGGGCTGAGAGGACAAAAGAAGCCCTAGTCGCACATGTTGACCAGATGTGGGACTCATTGCGCGGTTCGGATCTTTGCGAGAACCTTGTAAATTCTATGCGGAGCCGATGCGATGCCGTTATAAGTGCAGATGGTGCTATGACGAAATTTTAATTGTTTTAATTGTATTAACAATTAACACAATTACCATATACCACAATAAATACCATCGACGATGGTAGTTGTTATGATTAGATTTATGTTATAATAGTTTACTGTAAATAAGATTACTTTTATATATTTTATTCAATCTTAAATTTTTATAATAAATTTATGAATTTAACCCTAAGTAGGTATAAATCCTGTCAGTACAGTAAACATTTGTAATTAGATAAGGTAACTTTGTATTATGGTGTGATTTAACCCGTCAAATGCGCAGTGTGATGTGTGATTCATTGTGATCAATCAAATGAAAAATCTACCTGTAGATTGTTAGCAACGGTCTGTAGTAAGCTCAATTGTTTCAATTATAAATACTAGTTCTAATTTATTTCTATTATTTGAATGTGTGATATTATACAGAATTTAACCTTGTTTAAAAAAAATGAATAAACATAATTACAATTACTTACCTATCTTTATTTTCTTAATTACTCATAAAACTCCCATCAACCAAAGGGTGTGTAGTACAGATATGGAGAGTGTGCCTGTCTGCCTATCTGTACACACCCTACCGAAAGCAAGGAGGATAAGTGCTGTTGTTGTAAGTAAGTACTATTAATTTCAGCTATTACAGATTAACAATTTTATGCCCATTGCATTGAACTATACAAATCATTGTTAAATGAACTTAGCAAGTGAAATTCAGTCAAAATTATACAAAATATCTCGTGCGAAGAAGTATCATTCTGTATATAAGAATTATTTGGAAGATGATAGTAGCTATTGATGTGCCGCCTAACAGTTCCGACCCACATTTCATAACAAAAAAATGCGAGTCACACAAACAATCACCTCAAAGGCGGCTAAGCGGTATAAGGTTCGAAACAAAAGATGGTCAGCAGAAAAGGCTAATTGTATAAACAAGATATCTAATATGTTTAATTTGAATTTTTGGCAATTGTCATATCACAATCTCAGACCTCAGTCAGACTCGCACGGGACCAAGATCAGGAGCTCTCCTCCCCTTTGTTCGTAGTATTCGAAAGTGATTTCAGTGAAATTATGTATTAAAATGACAGTAATTTTTGAAGTAGATTGTGTTTTGACCAAACACAATTTTCTCATTTTAGTGTCAGGAGAAGCTTTGTGGCCTTGGGTGGGTCAAACCCATTTCGTCAAAAGAAATCGGTGCGCGTGTGGGTTATCCAGGCCCGATCATGTGGGCCCTGACCACATGACCTATAACTTCCGCGAACAACAAGACATATTAATCTTCTTCAACATGGACGTTGTGTGGTGCCATTGTGGCAGTTCATATTATGATCACCAAGAGCCCGACGAGTGTGACTATTGCTACGAGCACGGCAATAATTGACGAACTATTGTTTAAAATCAGGTAAAGCGCATTTTTAGTACTTGACCAGACCCACGAAATACGTAGCTACTATTGGTCATTAAAAACAAAAGAAATCGAGCAAGCCGGGGGTGGCTCACTGTACTTCACTAGTTGTTTCACAGAAAAATCACCCTTACAGTGGTAGAGCGGAAAGTTTGCTGATAGTACACTGCCCGCTCCGCCTGCCACCTTGCACGCAGCCCGTCCACAGCATCGTTCCGGGTGAATTACCACCGGAAACAGCACTAATTGCGCTCAACTTTTTACATTTACATTATTTGCAACACAAAACCGATTTTGCTTTTATAATTTAGTAAAATAAATAAATATTGCTAGGCAATTTACACGGCAGCATTGTAAGCGCGAAGTTTGTAACGGGTACATTTTGAAAGTATCATAATATATGCAGAAGAATCTCACTCAAATAGTGCCGGAGCACGAAATTAATATGAACTAGTCAGAAAACGTGCAAAAAAATGGTTTCAAATGTCCTTGAAACTATAGATATGGCAAATAATGTGTCTATGTCTATTTTATTATAAACCGTTATTCTCGTGTTTGTGGTGTCGAAACATAAAGTTCATCAACTCAACCAAAAACATTTAAGCTACGTTTAAAACGTTAAGAAAATAAAATCATATCACAATAATTACAAAAACAGGACAAGTTACAAAGCGTTAGAGGTCATAATTAATTTATTAGGTTATATTTTCCACCAAAACACGCATCATATAAATTTACGGTTCCAAATTTTCACTCAACGCTGCGAAATCATTTTAATAATGCAGCGACTAAACAGCATGTATTTAACCCTCGTTTGCGCACCCAAAACTGGCCCTAACTATTTATGACGTCACCGCCGCCGTTTTTCGGCCGCCTAACCCGCCCGCTTAACATTAATTACCGCACTGCAATCCGCATTTTGCAGAATTATGTTTGGGACACACGGGGGTAATGTTCAAAGAGCATTACGTAAAGTTGATTGTTCGTTTCTTATAATTTTACTTAAGTCTCAAGTAATTTGGGGCATAAACGAACTATCTCTTTCATGAGCATGTATATTTTAAAACTTTATTTACATTTGAGATCCCAGACCTTGAATAATTGTATTTCTTGCTCTTAATACTCTTCACTTCAATATAAAAAGTGGCATATATCTATCATGAAGATGTCATCTTATAAATTAATGCATTACAAGGCAAATTATTTTATAATTTATAAATATTGCTAAACTAAACAATAGATCAATATTGGTTCTACATCGCCAGAGGATTTTCAGGTACTGTTACTAGTTATTCTGCTCTACTAGTACTCAATTGATCAATAATAATTATTTTTCCGTATGTACTTACTTACTGCTGCGGCGCTAAGACCCGAAGTGGATCTTGGCCTCCGACACCAAAGACCGCCAGGCTGCTCTATCTCCTGTCATTGCGGCTTGCAACTCCATGAGATCAGAGAAATCGCGTATTTCCGTATGTGATTTGTACAAACTTCTCTAACTATTACTATTACATAACAGTTTATCATAATGTTTGTCCGTATGTGAGTGGTACAAACCATTGGCGATGCGGCGCCTGCAGCGCGGGATTTATAGCTCACATTTACATCGCATACTTTACACGCGGCCGCGCCGACGGGACACTACATTACCGGATGGGTTGCGACTTGCAAAAACTATTGTGTTTGAGCAAATTACTAAAATATATAAAACGGTTGTGTCACGTATTTTAGTGTTAATGATATGCTTTTTTGGTACGAATCTTACAAGGTTATCCGTTTTCGTCCTACTCTGTAAGTATAAGTATATTGAATTCGGCCCAAACCTGAATTTAATGAAAAAATTAGTCGTGAATATAAAAATTACAAGGTTCGTTGTACTTGATATATAAGATATTCAGGGCTTAAAATATAACTGAATAAAAAAATCTACTAAAAATCGAATAAAAGTAAAACCAGCCTTTTAATAACCTGATAAAAATTAAGATATCCCAAAAACTGTGTCATACCCGCAAAAACATAACATAATTGCTTTATCTCGTTAATGGCGGGCAAACCAGGCACCTAATTACAAAAGGCCCTGCATTAATATCCAATTTCAATTAGAGCTGCCCTTCGGCCAGACGGCTCTATCCTTCTGAAGGTTGTTTAAAGAAACTGAGGCTTCCAACATCTAAAATGGTTATTAGATGCTAAAATCTTAAAGATTTTAAGAAAAAGTAATAAATAAATATTGTTGGACAATTTATACAGCAATATCAATATCAGCAAATCTTGAAGCTTGTGTTACGGATAGAATAATTTGATACACTGAATATAATACATAAATGTATATTGTTTATACTACAACCAAACAATACTAAAGCAGTACAGTCAACGAGGTAAATCTTTAACCCTGTATAATCTCCAATCTGACTAATGAACACAGTGTGCGCACTCGTGACAAATGAGTGTTGCGGCCGCGTCGTGACGCAGCGACGAATTAGCTGCTACATATTAACGCACATTTCACGAACGAACAGAATACTAGTATACCTACGATTATTTACTGTTTGTATCTGTTTGTGCTTCTTTTATTTTATCCATAGATATTGTTGGCACTGTTTAATGAACTACAGAAATTAAATCTAGCTCGATGAAAGTATTAAACCCAAATCAGAAAAAAAGAAATTCTACATCTTTATGGCACCTTTGATTCTTACCTAAGCAGTTTGATATTTCTATGATGTAGGCTATTTTTCGCACAGAAAAACATTTTGAACCGTGTAAAAGTTCTTTGCACCGACAGAGCCATAGTGAAAAACTTAAAGTCATTTTTAAAAGCCGTAACAAACTCGGAAAACCAACACTTCGTTCTTGCGGATGCACTATTCCTTTCACGTCGAGTGTACAACAAAGAGACGTCACTCTTGTGACGTCACTGGTCGTCTATTGTCTTATTGTGCTGTGCTTTCTGTGACATAGTACAGCTTGCTACAGTAACATTAAAAGAGTACGGATTTATTATGTACATGTAAGTACAGTATGTATTTTAGATGATTTATCGTACAAAGAATGAACTTATTAGAGAATATATTATTAGAGGCCAATAAGATTATTACAGATTTAAAGCTAACAAGGATTATTCAATATCATGTACATCATTTTCAAAGATCGTGGGTTCAATTTCCTTCGTCGTACAAAATCCGCCTTGATGATTTTGCTTTGGCTTTGCTAGATAAACTAATGGTCCGATATAAATGTTAAGTTAAATTCAAGACTTTACTATCATCTAAAACTTAAATTTAAATTATCACATTAGAGCTACCGCAGAATAAAACTATTAAAAAAAAACAATGTGATTTTATTAGACCACTTTTTACTATGTCATTCAAACACTGAACGCTCGGCAAAATAGTGATGTTCTATCAATTGAAGCCTTTTATGTGAGGAAATTGAACAGATCTGCTCTTGAAACTCTTGTTCGTTACCGAGAAACTAATCAACAACCGAGTTCAATAGGATACTGAACCGTATGTGCTAGCTAGAAGGATAAGAATATTATCCTTTGTTATAAATTATTTTAAAGAGGATTTAACCCTTTAAGAAATATACAATACAATACAAATAGCTTTTTTATAACACCGAGAATATTCAGGACAATACAAGATACATAACAATGACACAATGGGCGGCCTTATCACCTTCAAAATATAAGTTGTGGTAGTGGTTCCTAGAAAATATAAACAACAAAATATGTATTGTATGAAAGATATGCCTAAAAATGTGCAGATTTCTTGCCCTGCTCAAACGAGGACAGATGGTACAGTCAACTATCAAAAGCAAGTGAACAAGTCCACACGACCCTAACTTGACGTGACGTAGGTGGAGCCTCCGTCACGGTAAAGGTCCGAGCCCACTGCTGTCCGGCGCACCGGGCTGTTCTAAATGTTATTACGATGCTTGCAGTCCGAGAGCTGGCACCTAGGTTAGGTGGATACCTATTATACAATACAAAATTATTTATTGTTACATACAAATATCAATATATTGTTGATAGGGACCTAATAAGTTGATTGCATCTTTTACTTTACTTGTGTGGTGTGATATAACTTTTTAATTTATGGTTTTTAACAATATTAGAACATTAAACGGTTTTTTTATTCATGGTATGTAACCCGTTTTGTGTTCTAATATTTTTATTCAATTCAATTTATTTTATTTCAGACAACATTAATACATACATTTAATATAATAATGCAAATTAAAGCGTTATTAATTTTCTGTAATTTTTTTAGTTAGGTTATAATTAACCTATTGTAGGACATCCAATAGGTTAATTATAGCTAGATAAATATTTATTGTTAATTCTTATTAATAAACAAGCATGGTAATAAACTTATGTACAGAATTTCACAATGAAGTTTACTTTATCTTTATTTAAATCAAATTGGCGCCAGCTTTCGGACTATAACGATACTTGTGTGTCTGACAACACCTTGCTTTTGAAGGGATGTTATTTGTTAAATAAATGGAAATATGGATGTAACTGTATCTGAATATTATTTACATGCATGAGTAATTTAATCGCTATATTTGTTAATGGTAATTAAATCTAGTTTGACTGAGTGTACTTACTCGTATTATAAATTTAATGATTCAATAATTTTTTTCTTTATTTGTTTATGTACAAACATAATGTAATAATACATAGGTACCATAAGTTTTCTAGAACTGGTTGTGCTAAGTCCGTGAATTGATGAGCATGATAAAGTCAAAACCATGCATAAAATCACATCCCATATAAAACTATCGCAACATGAAAGCCAAATCTACGAGACCACAGCAAACAGCGCAAAATGAATAGTTATTTGTCAAATCGTGGATTCATAGACCGCAGCTAAAGGATTACGTCCATTAATCTGGAGCGCACCTGTGTCGGCGCTCTGACCTCAAACGCATACCCGGGTTTGGTGGACGTGCTGTCTAACTTAAGCTTTTATCTATTGGGGTTTTGATACGGAAAATAGTTATTTTTTACGTATTTATCTTAACGCGTGTTATATCTAACTACTTCGTGGCGTGTGTCGTATTGCGGTTCGGTTATAAGTATTTACTAATATTTATTATTCTATATATTAATATGAACACGGTGGTATACGAATAAAACCAATGAATGGATGTTGCGGGCGCTTGTATAATTAAGCGTTTCAATAACATTACATTGCATCACCTAATAAGACTGTAATTAGTTAGTAAAAGTAAAACTTTTTATAGTTAATAACTACGAGTATACTCAATTATCCACTTAAACCAGTTACTTTAACTAAATCACTAATATGTATGTTAAATCATAAAAATAACGTAATTAAAAAATAGGTACATCGCTGTATCGAACCATGCTGATGATGATTTTTATCTTTAAAATATGATTACAATACGTAACAGTTATTTCACAGCATTCCATTGACATTTCCATCATTAATCCCCGGATGATCAATTATTCGGTGTACAACTTCCGAGCATCAGAGGCATTTTCGATGAGATACGTTTTATTAAAATTGTTAAAACTGCCGGACCGTCGTTTATTGGTTTTCATTATGGAATTCTGTTTGACACATCATCATCATTTAGGATCGTTGAAGTCCACTTAATAATATGACATGTTCTGAGAACTTAAAAAACCTTTAAGGACCCGTCTCATTAACCGCACTTGGCCAGCCTGGTGAATTAAGGCCTAATCTCGTCAAGAGATAAGTCCCTGTGTCTCAGCAGTGGGAACGTAAATAGTGGTTATTATGAAAGAGCCGTTAGTTAGGTTTAAATTATCTTACAAAGAGGTAACACAATATGAGTGATCTATTTCCAAAGGGATGGAGTTATTGCTCAATTCACTTAGCCCGCCGCATAGCTCAGTGTTATGCTGAACGAACGTTATGTGTGATATAGATCGGATGTACTAAAGTAGCAAAAGCACCATTATTTACGTCCCACTGCTGGGACAAAAATGTATTATATCGCGGGCGAAGCTGTAGGACGGAAGGCTTACTATATAGATATTTATTATTAGATAATATATAAGATACTTTTTGGAAAATGAGATGGTGGTACTTTTCCAAACCCTGCTACAACTATGATGAATAATATATTATGAACCCGTTTTGGATTTAATCTTAAAATAAATCAAACGTGGTGAATTATAATCACGCTTTAGCTCCATTCCCTTAGTAATAGATCATTCTACTCTAGACATGTTTCAACGGCTTTGTACAATGATAATATTAATTCTCTAAGACCCAGGTCTAGTGCTAAGCCTTTAAAGTAAGGCCTAGATTGCTAAGCGCCTTCTAAGATATTATCATATCTACAATGATTCATTTAAAATAAATAAGAGGTCAAACAAATTCACCATACAGATTTATTTACAATTAAATACGTAAAAAAAACTTGTGGTTATGCAGATGTTCTCGAAACCATAACAAAATTTGACGAGTACACTCGAATAGTATTTATGAATGTATGTACTTGTTTAAATGTTTCTTTAAGACAATAAATGATCGATCTATCTATATATTTAAATTAAATATTAATTTGCCCCGCTCCCCCCTATATCAGCCATATAGGACACAGGGTAAATGCAGGAGGACCATAATTTATACTGCGATTTGTCGCCGCGCCAAACCACATGCCAAACTAACTGATCACATTGCTTCTTACATAATAGAGGTCAATAGGGTTGTGAGGATGCGATAATAGCTCAAGATTAGCGTTCGTAGGTACTTTTAGAATCTGGAAATAATATTTTAATTTTTACTTTATCCCGTGGTTGCCTGAAAGAGTGATAAGGTCACCAATTTTTTTGAGTATTTTAATTCTTCTTGATAAATATGTTTCTGTCCATGGTGTTTGTCTGGAAAATAAAGTAAGTCAGAAAAGTTGTTTTGTCGTTTTTCGTTGCAATGAAATCTAATACTGTTTACGTATCAAGAACGTTCAAGCATTTAATATCCCACGATATAACGGGGTGCATTACTTGACAACACGCGCTATGCAATAACCGGGTATTTCCCTCGAGGACGGTGCGTTATTAGATAATATGAGCAGAGGAATGCTTTTAAGTAACAATTTTATACGTTGTGGCAAATTACTATCAATTTGGTAAGGTCGATGGTGAGTTGGCTTGCTGAGAGCACACTTGAATTTGAGAACGAAGGTCGTGGGTTCAAACCTCGTGGTGCACCGCGGGCATTGTCCTCATTAAATAATTATGTGCGCTTTGTAAACACGTGCTATAACGGTAAAGGCAAACACCGTGAGGAAACCAGCATGTCCTGAGAACTTTTAAAAGTTTGATAAATATGTGTTCACCAACACGCAGTAGGCCAGTGTGATGAATTAAGTAATCTCATCAAGTGAGAAGTCCCAATAGTAATTTACTAATTCATCCGTCCGTTTCTCGATTAGTAGTTTCCATTAGAGCACTTTTCGGCCCCATCGGCCACCTCTCTCTTCATCTATAATCATGTATAAACTCATGTTTTTGACAAACAATATAATTATCTTAGACAGACAGCGTAAACGACATCGTGTCATTATAATCTCTACTTAGTTATTGAAAAACACAATGAGAAAACCACTAATTTTGTTCCGATTTTCCTTTCCAAATTAAGAACAGATAGGTATACAAACCAGCCACATTATTCCAGTTGTTACACGTACGCCATTTGTAAGATTGTGTTTCCGAACTATTACGTCCGGAATTACCTTTCATACGATACTATCTCGCTACGGACTCGGACTGTGCTATCTGCAATAAAGAGTGCACTTTATAAAATCACTGTTTTACTCCCACAAGTATGTTTAAGGACCTTTAATATAACGGTGAATGAGATATGGTGGACGTTACTGTATAAGAATTAAGGCAGCTAAGGGAAGGTCTTATTGATCGTTTAGTAAAATTATACTTATTTGTTTGTGTATTAAATCATTCATCAGAGTAGGTTATTCAAAGAAAATTAATTTTTTATATCAAAATGATAATAATAACAACAGTCGGTACATGAACATATCCTATGGTAAAATGGTAATTATTTTTTTATTATCAGTAATTATATAGATAAAATCTGTGTTTATATAAAGTCCAATTCAATTTTTCTTCAAAATCTCGATCAATTAATTAACATTCATGCACTAATGCACGTTTAGTATCTTAAGACTTAGTCGTAAGCGCCTGTCTACTAAATAACGTCCGCAATCGGCCGTCGCCGTCATAGCATGAACGCACGGTAACGGTACGTTCACACGGAGACAAGATTTCCCGAATCTTATTTTCATCGGATCTGGAAAAAACCGAATGTTGTATTCATGTGCGGTACGTTCACACGGAGACACGATTTTCTCTACCGAATCGGTTTTTTGCAGGATTCGGTTTAGTGGCATAAGCATTTCAATGAAGGAGTTCACACATGCATTCGGTTTCAAGACACGACAAAAAACCGAATCTTGCTGAAGTTGACATCCGATTGTGCGACTACAAACCGATCCGGTTTTCAATTTTTTTTCTACCTTTTTCAAAAGATTATCAAATGTAGGTATAGGAATTAAAAGTATTAAATTATCATTCAAGGAAGTAGTTAAAAAAAATTGTGGATCATTCCTTAACTGCTGCATTAGAGTTGTAAAGGCACCAACTGTTGATCTTCTTTGTACTATTGGGTTTAACCATAATCTTTTTCTACGACGCTGACGGCGATAATACCAGTATAGTATAGCAACACTGTTCACGTCCATCGCTTCCAAATCAACGTGTGAGCGCGCTCTTGCGAATACAACATTCGGTTTTTCCAGATCCGATGAAAATAAGATTCGGGAAATCGTGTCTCCGTGTGAACGTACCGTTCGGTTTCAAGATCCGACAAAAAACCGAATCTTCCCCTCGTGTGAACGCAGGTATTGAATGCCCTATACCACTGCATCGGATCTGGATTTTGCAGTATATACAAACCGGATCGGTTTGTAGTCGCAAAATCGTATGTCAACTTCAGCAGGATTCGGTTTTTTGTCGTATCTTGAAACCGAATGCATGTGTGAACTCCTTCATTGAAATACATAGGCCACTAAACCGAATCCTGCAAAAAACCGATTCGGTAGAGAAAATCGTGTCTCCGTGTGAACGTACCGTAACTCTGCTCCATAAAGCACGCCACGTGACTGCCGTACAATGGCGCTGGCCACTATTACTCATGGCTACTATTGCAGCTTGAAGATATAACTCTCAGGGTTTACTTTAGCTATTATTTGTAGTTCATCGATATACTCGTATCTTATTTAGCTTTCATATCGGATAAGTGGAAATTTTACTTGAATAGCCCGAAACTGATGTTTCTTTTAGGACTTAGTGTGATTATTTGAAAAGTAGTTATAACAATGTGGTTAAGCGTCATTTCCTTCACTGAAAGTACTTTTGTGCATATTTTAATAAACATTTTATTTGAGTTTAAAAAATATATTTAATAGGTAAGTTTTTATTTCGCTAAGTATTTAAAACTTCTAATTTAAAAGAAACAAAATCAAAATAATTTAAAATTTATTTAACTTTAAATTAATGCAACCTACTTTTATAATATTCTTACAAATTCTTTTAGACTCTTTCGAGCTTCGTTTAAATCTTTATAAGTTCCTTCGAAGTTCCGCGACGCCTTTATTCCAAACGCCCATACTCCCATACATAGACTGATAAGGCAAATTGCTGTAAATAATCAGTAGCAGAGGGCTGTTGTGTCTTGTACGGGCTCATTAAAATGAGTTACGGCGGAGTTTACACGCCTGTGGCCGTAAATCATGTGAATTACCCTACAACGCGGCCGGGGTAGTGGACACTAGATGTGAAACTTAAAAAACTCATGTAAAATGATTTAGATAAAACGTTCGATTTATTATTTTTTTGGTTTTTGATGATAATTAAAAAAATATTTTTTAATCACATTTTATCAAATTTTCGTATTTATTACGGTATTTAATAAATCCCGTTAAATATTAGATAATATATTTTTGTTAGATTTTGACGGAACATTATGAACGGGACAGAACATTGTTGATTAGATGTGTGATTTTTTGAGTAAGCTGGAAATTCTCTAAAAATAAAAATGAAGAAAGAATTGAATATCGTCAAAAAGTTATGTCAAGACATAAAAAACGTCTATTATCTAAACTTTTTCATTTCAACACTTAAGTTGCATATCTACACACAACTACCTCCTCAAAGTGCTGTAATACACCGTTAGCCGAGTTCATCGGAGTGCGGACGATCGGAGGAGTTCCGAAAATCGCCACTTTTCCGAAACGAACAACGGCCCGTTAAATATAACGGTGGAGGTAACGACTGCTGCTTTATCGTTATGGTATTTGTTGAGTAAGGATGGGGTTGGTTGTTGAGAGACAGATTTGAGAGATGTAAATGAAGCTAAATAAATACTTATTTAATGATAAAGCCTGTCAATATGAATTTGAACATTAATCAATTATTTGAAAATAAGGTATGAAAATTCATTTAAAATGTAGAAAACTCTTCCTCATTACCTTGTTATAACTTAGTTATAATCTGATTAAGTAAAAAAATCAAAGCGAAATAGCATGTAAGCCTGTTATTTGCAACTTTCTTCAGTACAGCAATATCCACCACTATACAATACATGTACATTCAAACATTTGACTATAGAATGTCAAGAGCTTGAAAAAGTCCGCAACTTGCTAACTGCCAATATCAGTGACATTTGTCTCTGCCCAGCTACAGCGAAAATCTTTATAACACTCCAAAATTGAATTTGAGCCCTCAACCAAAGCATTAAAGCCGGATTTGTTTTACACTCGTAAAGTGTAGATTTGCGTTCCAATACGCGTGACGTGCTAGCTTTGAGCCGTTCCGTTTTATGCGTTTTATGGGTATAATTGTGCAGAATTGTGAAATATTTTTGAGGCTAACTGGGTTAGTTCTGTGAAATTGTCTATGGGAAGTTATGTGTAGGTTTATACTGGACCACTTATAAAAATGTATGCAGAGTTCTGTGAAATTGTCTATGGGAAGTTATGTGTAGGTTTGTATTGTACCACTTATTAAAATGTATAAAGAACAGGATCAGATACGACCGTTTTTTCAACCTATTAAGAAATTTTAAGATAAACGATATTGCTCGTTAGATTATGAGCAAGATGTTAATAAATAAATACAAAAAGGGACAACTTGTTTACTAATTTTTTTAATAACCGTAATGCTTGTGTTTAAAATCCAAGATCTGTCCAATATAGTCAGAACATAGACGATGATGAAATTTTATGATACCATTGACATCATACTATAGGTATTAACCTAAGAGCCCGTGATGGCCAGACCTTCCTTTAATTCACAAGCATGAAAATTCTTTCATGTGTATGTCTAACATAGGTAAGAATAACCCCCAAACATAAAACCTGGATCGCGGTTCCTTTGGGAGATAACAACCTTTTACCTGTTATCTCCCAAAGGAACCACGATCCAGGTTTCATGTTTGGGGGTTATTCTTACCTATGTTAGACATACACATGAAAGAATTTTCACGCTTGTGAATTAAAGGAAGGTCTGGCCATCACAGGCTCTTAGTCTATATCTAACGCAATGAAAAGTAACAACAGGGCTGTAGGCAATTTAAATTAAGGAGGGTCGTTTTGTATCGCAGAGTTTGAAATATTTACGTAGAACTACACAATTCTCACAGAATAGGTAATAAGAGCCGTGTTGGCTCGCTAAGTGGGAGCACACTCGAATTTTATTCCAAAATACGGCTTTCAGAAAAGAGATAAGGGTTCTATTCTTATGGTTATTTTCTATTTTTATTTTCTATTACGTTTCTGCTTAATAATCTTATTTTTAAGGCATTTTTTTATAATAATTCCGCACATTGAACATCGTAAATGGAAATGTACTTCCCCTAGGCCTACAGATACCATTATAGTGAACTAACACTATCAGTGACCATGACGCAGGTATCTACACCGCAACTTGACAATATCCTACAGACTGTGCGAGCCTGGGCGGTGTAAGTGTTAAAATAGCAAAGTTAAATGAAAGGCTTGGTGTAAGCTAGAAAGGCTGCACAAACACTTTAAGCGCGGAGTCCACTCTGCACCAGCAATTGACTGTTCGAGCCCCGAATTAAACTGACTGAATGATTGGCAATAAGGAGCGGTTTTCAAAGTTCCTTCGGTACTTAATAGTTGACTTTTTGTAAATTGCAGTCTATCAGCAGTCCTCCTGCCAGAGCCGTGAAAATAATAACATATAATGTGTTTTTATTATTTTACAATTCGTATTATATTATGTTTGTGATCAATAACTTTCGTGGACAATGTCTATGTGTCTAAAATAAACCTGTATGAGTTTAAAATGAAGGACTGATTTTAAAAGATTATTAACCAATCGCCATCCTAAATTTATATGATAAAATAAAATGCATTTATTTCTATTTAATAAATATTTTCAATAATCCTCAGGTTGTCTGGAAGAAATTGCTTTAAGCAATAATACCGCCCATTACGCATACGTTTTTGTAGTTTTTAAGATTTCATGTAAATATTGATTATTGGTGTGTATTATAAAGAATTATCTTATCTTATTTTTTGCAACAATGCTTTATCGATAGATAGGTATTTACTACATGTTTAACACAAACACGGTCGCTTTAATACGATAGGGTTCTCTAAGCCAGTGCCTTAAGGCAAACAGTGGACAAACTTTTGTGATTTCGAACGCCTAGTGTTGAACAATTTTGTTTTTTATTATTTGTATACGAATTTTTATTTCCCACTATCAAAAGACCTGGAGCCTATTTCAACTGAAAACGCATAGCGGTATTTCAACATGGCGGATTGTATGATTCAGCGCTTGTTCACAAACACTTAATTTTCATTTATATAGTAATCTATGTATTTGTTGTACACTTAGCACTAAGTAAGTACAGAAACTGAATTCTCCAATTGTAAGATTAGATCGGGAACATTAGAGTACATTTTTAATACAATACAAAACAAAACCCCTTATTTCAAACAAAAATAAACAATTATCAAAATACTTCATGACAGACAGACAGAAATTATATTAAAAATAATACAAAGATGTGGCGCTTTATACTAACTCTGGTTTATCTTGTCTGTACAAAAATAATCATTTTAACAAGCCAACTTTAATTTACTTCTCGAATTAAAAGCACAAAAGTGTTTAAAGAAAAGAGCAAGTTCAAGAAGTCGGAAACCTGATCCAATTCCCGCAGAGCTGTTGACTTCCACTTGAGAGATAGTTCGTTAATTCGATAACTACAAGAACTGGATGGAACCGGCTAGAAGCGGTTAAATTAAGTGGTTGGCGGTGTTTTATTGCATTCAAAGAACATTTGAGATATAGGGTCACATTTTATCCATGTTAGGTATGTTTGACGAATGGCATGCAATGTGCATTGTCCCGTTTGTTGGTTGTCAAAAACACTCAAAAAGCACACTGTACCTACTGTCATAAATCACATAGTACTGTGTCGCCTATATATTTTATTTATTTAATTTCACACAGAATATACACAGAATGTAACACAAAAACTACTGTATAGGCAAACCAGTAAGGTTATTGTCAAATTATACCCATAAGGTGGTGTTTTATGCTTGAACAAAATGAATGATGAGGATTAATTTTCATAGACAACAATAAGCTTTACTCAATTTTAAATTCTATGTTTATTTAAAGACTACCAGTATGGCGAAGGTCCGCCTGCGACGTTAGAGGTTGTTGCGGTTCGATTTACGTCTCGAAACAACGTTAATAAAAATCAAACGAAATACAAAAATACCATATTTTTAACTAATATTTTTACTTTATTAATAAGTTTACATTTAATAGAATGTTTGAGCTAAAGTCAATTAATTTCCATATTACTACTATTTTATTCTTGAAAATCCTTATTTACCTGAGACCCAAAGCCACCATAATTACATGTAAAATATTTACCAAGCAATGTTGACTATCCTGCGGCAACATGATACTTCAAATAGAGCCTTAAATAAATACCACTAAGGTAGTTATTTGCCCAGCTCTTAGATCTAACTTATTTACTTAGGTCTTCATCTAAGAAGTAATAACTACCTAATCAAACATCGGAGCAAAAATAACACCAAAAAGCGAAATGAAAAGCAAAGAGAAGTTCAAAGGAATTGATGTAATGTAAATAGAAATGATTACATCGCTAAAGACTGCTAAGGCTGAGGAGTGAACCGGCTGTGTCAATAGGACTGTGAATCACTCCCGGTAGGGATTCTAGAAGTTATCGATAAATATACGAAATCAAAATCAAACAGAAAGTTGAATGGAAATTTATAAAATTATTAGTTGCGTGCTAAGTGGGAGCACACTCGACTTTCATTCCAAAGGTCATAGTTAAAAACCCCGAAGCAAACCTCTGGAAATTTCTTTATTAAAATATGTACGTTTTAAACACGTGCTCCAATAATTTGCTGCTAGGCGTGTTCTGAAAAATTTGTTAAATAAGTTTGAAAATAAAAGAAAAAAAAGTTTGACGGTCATGTGTTATACACTAATATTTATATTTATACATTCGACATTTGCCCTTATCTCTCTCGTCAGGAGAGTCCCTGTGTCCCAGAAGTGAGAACGTTAAGACGCTTATGCTATTATGTAAATTTTCATTATCTTGAAGTTTTCTGCAATTTAACTTTTATCGATATCGATAAAACTATTCTACAGACATCACTGAACGCAATCATGCGAAGGAACAATTACCGAATTGAGTTTAAGACGAATTTAAAATGAATACTCGGACTGCGCTATTTAATTTATCAACTTTCATAAATTTACAATTAACTTCTTGGTAACTTGCTTGCGACTTTAACTATTTCTCGTCTTATTTTATCACCTTAGGGTTTTAATTATTCTTTTCTTTCACTACTTTAGGAAATTTACTTGAACAACTCTGGAAACTTTTCATCGTAATTATTGACCTGTATTCCCAATTCTGGACACGGGTCTCCTTAATAGAACCCAAAACATGTCTTTGAGAAATTGTGATAATCACCGGATTTACTTTAGTAAGAAAATATTATTTTAAACTTCTCGACTAGGATAACTACTCCGAGACGAGAAGTTTATTATGGAAAGACATCACTGTAATACAATTTGTTAAGCTTTCGTGATTTGTGACACTTCCGATCCTTTGCCTAAGTCTCATTTTGATTAAACCCACGGTATCAAATACGATGGTACTATTCTTAGACCGGCATCACACGGTTGTTAGAATATTCTTCTTAGTGTTTTTCAAAAACTGTGACCGTTTTAAACATCTATTGGGTTATTAGTGAATTGTAGCACTTTTTATAACGTTGTAGCACTTTGTAGAAGGTTCGTAGCACTTTCGTAGAGCTTCTACGAATCCATTAGTGATAATATTGGGTTCGGAGAATACAAAATAATAATAAATGATTTAGCTGTTATAAGTTAATCCGGACTTAATATCGGGCACTAACAGAATAAAAACGATTTATAACTAGCTTACTTCCCACGGTTTTGCCTGCGTTATTTTAAGAACTATATAATAGCTAGTTAGATGGTTTTAGGGCCTCTTTCACGATCCTCAAGTAAAGTGTTGATTAGTTAATTCTCGAATAGCGCTAATTGGCAAGTAAAAGCTACGAGTATCTTTTGTCAATTTCACAAATGAAAATAGACCTTCGAGTAACAACTTACTGGTTAAGTGAATGACGTAAAAAATCATACGTTGCATTCGTTCAATCATCGTTCGATAAACGTCAAACGTCATTGTCAGTTGTCAACTTTCTTGTCATTTGTTTTTTGTGGTATTTGTTTTTGTGTCTGGTGTTTGGAAAGCGTCCGTCGTGTTATTATTTTGTTTCGATATTTACCTACTAACATGGAAAAAGTAAAAACCATGGATAAAGTTAAAAGAGATAGAAGTGCAAACTTTTAAAAAAAACTTTTAAAAACAAGGAATATAAATTAAAATTAGAAAAGAATTTTAAATGAATTATGTTTGTTTTATTTATTGTCTATTATTATTAAGCAATAGAAAGGGTGTCAACAGACATTGCTTCAACTCATATCCACTATCACCAAGAAGTAAGCCATCTCTAAAGAAACCGCTTTCAATCAACACGGAATTTAAACACTCGAATCCTAGGTACTCGCTGCGTCGTCGAATGTTCTAATTCATCCAATTGATGATCAATCAAGTCAAATAAATCCATTTTTAGTATTAAATTTTAAATATTCGATGGGTACCTGAGTGCCGACGAGAATGACAATGGACAACTTGTACCTAAACCTAACTGTAAAGTAGGTACTTACTCGTAAACCTCCAAGTAAACACGCTACTGGGCAGATGTGGTGACAATTAAGTTACTGGTCGGTTAATCTTATGATTAGTGCTACTCGAACGTCGTGAAATTGGCACATGACGTTACGGGTGACTTTAATTGGTGGTTAGCCTACTCGACACTTTACTTGAGGGTCGTGAAAGAGGCCCTTAGAGTTTATTTCTATTTAAGACATTCTATTTAAGTCATAAAATAATTTGTGATATGGGTTTTAACTGCCTGAAGTAAATTAATTTGATTTATTGAGTAGAATATACTTTAATAAGTTTATTATATTTGTAATGATAACTACAAAACGAAAACTAAGCAGTCTATTAGTAACTAGCGCATCTTTTGCCAGCTTGTCAGCCTTAACGCGTACGAGGCGATCAAACAAGTTCAATATCACTCGTACCTAGGCCTTATTTTTGACTATAGATTTGCCTGGAGTTTTCTTATAAGAGAGATATACTTTTATTTTTAATTCGGCACTACACATATACAAAAAAAAATAGAATGAATTCAGCTGGACACTCTGGATTTTTAATTCCTTATTACAGACTACACTGATTCACTGTGTTAAATCCAGAGAAAACACTAATAGCATTACAGAACCATTTCCCGGTAAAATCCCCTCGCTTCCGGCCGCCCACCTTAATTCCAAAACATTCAAAATAATAACTCATCAGGGCGATTCATCACTCAAAGATATAATAATTTATGTTCCAGCGAAATGTCACTCCCAATCTCTAACTCGTTTACAAGTTTAGGGTTGACGGAAGAGATTTTAGTCAAGGTAGAAATGACATGTCTGAAAAATAAATTTCAGACCATTTCAGATGAGTTTTTTTTTTCAATTTACTATATTGGATAGTTTCAACTTAAATTTATACAACAGTAACTTTTTACCGCATATTAATAAAAATCACTTTTAAAATTTTGCTCAAGAATTTACACAGCCCCGTGGACCTCAAAATATGTGTTACGGGTGCTTGATTTGATATACTAAATATACTAATAATTGTTTTTATTATTCATGGTAAACGACTTAGTTAACACCCAGATATCCAGACCACCCAAAACAAAATTTCCAGATCACTTAAAAACTTTATTATCTCTAAATTGATGAATCCAAATATCAGATATTTCTATCCTCATCAAGATCCAGCGTAAACCGGATTGAACCACCTCCAACTGGTTCTCGTCAACAAATTACATCAGTGAAGACGTTTTCCACAGTAACCTTGTAACGACGTAACTGAGGCATATTTTGAAACGAAGCCTGCATTTTTTTTTGTCTTCCAAAATCAAATTATAAGCTTTATGAGATATGAAAGGAAGTCACTTGGTATTAGAGGGAATGGGCGGCGGAATTGAATTAGGTGACGTAACTTCCTGGAAGGTAATATTAGAAACAAAGTGAGTTTCGTTATTTTGTTTTAGGTGTGCAAATTGTTGGTATAAAATTAGGTATGAGACTAGGTTAACCGGTTTGTTGGACTGTTTGTATTACTCTAATTCTATAGTAATATTTATTTTTTACAAGACGATGGGCTGTAGCGTCGTTCTGTGACAATACCAAACTGCAATGGGTACTATTCAATCCCTAGTAGTGGGGTTAATTATGGGTTTAAATGATTATCAAGTATGTAATTAGTTTGATTATCAAGTAATTTTCTAAATGTTTAAAACCTTTTTTTATATTTAATATACCAATGAACCTGAAGTTGCGACGAGTCACTAAAAGTCCAATTACAAAGTGAACTTTGCGATAGCCATGTCGTCCATCTTTAATTACTTTGCGCAAGTTAAACTTCACAGAAAACTTCGTGTTTTCATAAACTTTCCCTGAAATTCAAATAGTCCGCTTAAATTGCTTTTAAAAGGTTTATAGCAACTACAAGTTTATATAATAGTTTGGTGTGTTTGTATATAAGTAGATGAGAACTTCGCTTATAGTGATTAGTATAGTGATTCGTTGTTACATCCGTGAAGCGTCTACTGGATAAATAAGAACATTTTTATATCTATTATCTAATAAATATAGAAAAGTTTGATTAAAAAGATACTAAATAACAAAAGTAAAACCAGGAGTTCTTAAAATACCATAAGTACGCGAAACACAAACAATTCAAGACTCGAGCAATGTACTCTTGGAATTTTCATTGTCCTTAGTATTTTCTCCGATAATTTCTACCCCAAGTCGCATAACAGCCCGTGTTTATTTAAAAAGTAAGTTTTAGCGACATCTAGCGCAGACGGCCGAAGTCATCTCCAATTTACCAGAACTACAGTTCAAAAGTCCAACGAGATTCTCCCAAGGTTCCATTACCAATCCAACGAGGGCACAGCGCGGATAAACAGTTGGGTCACTTACTTCCTCTATTACCATGGTTACTGTTGTTTATCTATTGTTATCGTTCCATCTTAGTTTCATGTAAGTTTGATCAGAAAATTAAATATCATTGATCGCACGCGCACAAATTGCTCAGTTCAGTTTGTTAAAATTGATCGGATGACTTAAAAATTAAAAGTACAAAAATTACCATTTTGTAACTAAATAAGATAGTGTTCGTGATTCGTAAATGAAAAAATTACAATTTCTTTTTCAAACCAATGTTTATAAAATATGAATTTATGGGTACATATTTATTTTTCTACGATACCTAAAAGTATACCTGCTATCATCACATTGCTTCGAAACGGACTGGCAACCCAGCGGTCTCAACTCACTAACAGTGTTACCAACTTACTAAAGAGCGTGTAACGTGTGACCGAGATGGAATAACGTCTCTAGAGCCGCCAACTCGGGACTAATTCGATTTTGGAACGTCCGTTTGTTGTTTGAAAAAGGAATATTTTTGTAGGTTGCCAGCGTGGGTGGAATGTGAAAAGAGGTTTTCGGTGAATTAAAAAACCTTTCGGTTTAGTCGACCCTACTTAGGCGAAATAATTTAAGTTAAAAACATGAAAACACAACATTTTACTTTTTTATATCGGGTATAACTTTATAATTAACACTTCGCCTAGGGTACTTTATTACACTTATCATAAAACACATCCTCTTGAAACACTCTATCTATTAAAAACAAACTACAATGTATGTTACTATCATAGATTTAGGTCTCATTCATAGATTGTTCCATAACATTTAGTTTGGTTTATAGTTGGAAGCCATGTTCTCCATAGATTTTGTGACATAAACAAAGCTTTCTGTATCTGGTTGAAATTCTGGTTGATGATCCGTAGTCTCTTTTAGAGAACTCCTTCAAAATATATCACTTATGTATTTATGGACATTCAAGTTTGTATTTCGAATGAATTTTATAACATTTTTAAACGTGTCACTATACCGTGCGTCACATCCACGACACAGTGTAACTGTTCGCAGTACGCAAAGTTCATTCATCACAACCCGAGTACAATCAATCTTTGTGCACAATGACACCTCGTTACGGAGATATTATCTCGCGCTGTAATTTCAGTTGTAAGTGCTGGCAGGTGGAATTCGTGGAATTTGTGAAATTTGAGGAATTGTCGAGGTAATAAGGTATGCCTAGAGGTTTTGGATGTGATGATTAGATGACCAATTTTACGTGGTTTATTATAGAGGTTGTTGATGAGGAAAACAACGTTATTGTCTAGATAATTTAGTCAACGCACGGCTCAAAACTGTAAATTTGAAGCATTTTAATTTGTCAATTTGGCAAAATAACTAATATAACAATAACAATAATAATTTGTACTACTTGTTAGGACTTAACTGGACTTAAATGAGACTTTAAATAAGCGCAAGCTTTATACGAAAGTAAAAATATACTTATTACTTTTGTAAAGTATAAAATGTCTTATTTCCATGGGATAATACTTTTTTTAAATCCAGGTAAACTACAATAGACAAAGTACTTTTAACAAGACTCTTATCTCAACAACGACAAAACTTAACCAATCCCCAAATACCGCTAAACAAACGATCGGAAATTTAAAAAGATTTCCAACTAATACCTTAAAACGCTAGTTGAGAAAGTTATCGGGACATCCCATCCTTGGGCAAATCGAAAAACTTTAAATAGAAGGCGCCCGCGAGACGTGACCAATTAAAAGAAACCGGCGATTTCGCCCATCGTGGGACTTTACAACTATTTTAAATAACAAGATTGTTAGGATTCGCTGGGAATTCTTAATATACAAAGCTTTTATCGTGTGTGGTGTCAGTCTTATACTACCCTATCCAATCCTCCAATCCAATCCTGATATCATGCAACTATGGTATTTATAATCACAGACGGGCTGCGTAGTTCTGTGTACTGTACTAATTTAATTATAATATGTGGTTATACTATGGGTTGGTATGTTGATCAAACTTAGTTGCCTTTGGCATCATCACTATCCTTACACAGCCTTCGTAGTATTTTCACGGTCGGACATAACATTAAAACGTTTGTTATTTTAGTTGGAAACTTGCCGACACCATGACCAGTATTTTTCACTTAGTAATTCTTATGAACAAATCAGTATCACTGTTCGAGGCAAAATGTCATTTTCTCAACAGATTCGTAATTTAAAAAAGCAATTTCAAATAAGGGTTGTTATTAAAATCCCAACTGAGTAACTGCTGAACTGCAATAAAAACCTGACTGCTTAGAACACATGTATTATTAGCCTCCAACATAGAAACAATCTAGCAATCCGTAGAGGGTGATTGCAAAGTGCTAAAACATGCGCAACACACACAACTATCGGAACAATTGCTCGCCCTGAGGAAGTCTGCTCCTCGGGGCAGCAAGATAGATGCATGTAGCAACTCCACTCTTGATTCTAGAATGTTCTGTATGGACATACATGGGCTGCTTGAGCCGTGAGCATATCCAGACGGTTGCTGTTTATATTTTTACAAGCTACTATTAATTTTAAAGCTTTCAACTGAATTTAGTAGTAAAAACGTATGCTGCATAGATATGCAGTTTATAGCTTTCTGTCGGGTAATAGACTTTTTCCAGAAGGAACAATTTGGTCGCCATTACCTATGCGAGTGTTTTTAAAATATAGGGAACGAACCAGATGATGATTAGCTTCAAGCTGGGCGTGTATGGCTAATCTTAGAGGAATAACGGAATATTCTAAAATGTCCCCGAAGGAATAGACTGGGCCAATCACGACACAGTTGGCTTAACCGTTGCTGTTTGCCACAACTAAATTTGTATTCTAAAATCACTCATGATACGTTAAATAAAATAGTCGCAGTGAAGGCCAATATTGTGAAGAATTTGACGTCATGTGACATTCCCCAAAACATAAAAGTTTGTTTTTTTATGTTTAAATTAAAGTGTTTATTTACTATAACAGTTGCTACCTAAAATGACATCATAAATTTTGTGGACAACTCTAAGGTTAAGTGTGATAGGCCACGTATCTACCTTCCATTTCTACGAAGTAGAATGCCTGAATATGAAATAAATCTTAGTATTGTAAAGCAAATACATTTGTATAATAACAGGGTAATTTCAAACTCAAAGTCGATTGGTAAAGCTCTGGCTAAGCTTTTGTTGATAGAATTTGTTTTAACGTCTCGTTTGAATTCACGAAAGCGTGCGGGTGAGCGCTTTGTGGTGAGATGAAGCGGCCGCGTAAGCGGAAGCGGAGAGATTTGTATTTCACTAGCGATCCGCCCTTGCTTCTCCTTGGGTATCTAGTTATACGAAATAATATGATTCTTCACCTTAAATCGCTTGTTAACAAACATATCATATAATTTTCGGTTGCGTAATTTCGGGCTAAGTAAGGTGTAAGGCAGATAGACAGCGGTAACAACTTTCTTTTATACTATGTATTGATTGATGCTTTATAGAACCAGAATTTACTAATAGCTAAATAAAATATTAAAATAAAATAGTGAGTGTGGCCTATAGGTACGTTAAATATATATCAATAAAGGCAGTAAAAGTACAATCAAGAGAAATCTATACTAATATTATAAAGCTGAAGAGTTTGTTTGATTGTTTGTTTGTTTGAACGCGCTAATATCAGGAACCACTGGTCCGATTTAAAAAATTCTTTCAGTGTTGGATAGTCCATTTTTTGAGGAAGGTTATAGGCTATATTTTATGAAAATAAGCAAGCGAAGCTGTTGGCGGTCGGCTAGTATAATAATATGATGACATTCTTATTTATTTTATTTTAAAACGCCCGCCAAATCACTTCATCCACACCAAGACTTCTATTTTTACCTTTAGTAGCTTTGCATACAAAGGTTTGTAAGTATTTACCAAAACACTATTTCACTAACGTCCAAAGGGTTTCCAAACGAATTTTCTAAATTGGTGATGAAATTTTATCAAAATAAACAGCTAAACCAGTCTTGAATACGAAAACAGGTCTTTACACTCAATTCTCTAAATAATGAAACGTTTACAAGATTGGGTTTAAGTTCTTTACAATAAGAGAAAATGGAATCGAAGAAATTCTTATATTTTCTTTTGCTTGCGTATTGTGAATAATAAAATGCAACTATTGCTATCGCTTAGATGGGGCTTGTGTAATTTATCGATGGTTTAGCCTATTTACTTAGAATTTGGTGATTAGAAAATCCACTTAATAGGGGCAATATAAATTGGGGCTTGCAACGTTAAGCTGTTGTGAATGCCTCGTAGTAACCTCGAAGCTTGTTTTAAAGGTTTTAGATAGTGATTTATAGAATTAACATAGATAGGTAGTTAAGTTCTATTGTACATAGAAAACACCCAAAACACCGGGAACAAATTTCAAATCTTACTTATTTTTGTCCCGCTGCCCCACAGAATTCGTGGAAACCATTTCAACAATCATTTAATTGAAAAATTTCAATGTTCGAACAGTAGACGCCATTTTGAAAGAAATTGTTGCGTTGCTTATACTTTTTTTTTGCTCAAACACTCATTCTTCGCGCTCGAGTCTTTTAAACAAACACAATAGTTACTCGTAAGTATCGCAGAATAGAGCTATTAACCGGATAGATAGAACAACTGAATGAGAATTTAATAACCTAACCGGTTGCGATTTGCATGCAAACGATTGCCAACGAGTCCGCTGGATTATCCGTTTTTTTACCCGGTAGTTTTCCGATCTCGGGGATTAAAAAGACTTTATTATTCTTATTGGCTCGTTTTATGGACGCGGAACGGCTTGTTTTTCTTGGTTAGATTAGTTTTAGGTCTATGGTATCAGATTATTAAACTCCCACAGTCTTGTAATATGTAGATTGTCAGTTGAAATTCAGGGATAGAAGTTGTAGATTGAGTATTTTAATGGAAACTCAAATGGAAATGGATAAATTAATGGTTAAATTCAAATTTAATCATTCAATCAATCCAAAAATGATGGAGATAAAAAATCACTGAAGTAATTTTAATGAAACTTTTATTAAGCTGCGGGTTGTAAAGTTAAATAATATAGGTAAATCAATAATTTTAATAAGATGTCAAAACTTATGTTTATTTCACCTGTTAGTAAGCCGATATATTTTATAAAATGCCCATTCATTGAGGAACCCTAACAGGTAGTTAAAATTTTCACAAAACATTCCTTATTTGTAAGTTCACTAAATTTCCTTACAGGTAAATCTAGAACGTGAGAATTGCCATTTGGCTATGGGACCTACATATATAATATTATATGTGAGTCTTAAATTGTACATGTTGCATTAGTACAAAACCGTAGTAGATGTTTTTTTAGTGAAAACCGCAAATCCTCGGAAAGTGGTGAAAGAGAGGTACCGAACACGGTGGAGGCGGGACTGAACCCGCACCACTTAGGTGCTTACTAAGGGGTATTTTGTTCCACTATCTCGATACAATGATGTAAGTATTATAAAAAGATTACAAGCTGTGAAAGTGGAAGTATTTTGCAGTTGTTTAAATAAGAGTATACAAAAGATCTAATATCTTTTTCATAATGAATAGACTCAGACTTGAATTTGAAAGTGATTTATTTGTAATATCGGTAGAAAAGGGATATAAACTGAGACAAAAAAATTAGCAAATTAGCTAAATTCTCCCAATTTTTGTAAAGATAAGAGAAAGGAACACTCGTACCGCATGACCGTTATTAATGTATGTTATATTAGTAATTAATGAGTCAGAAAGTCTATATTAGCTTGTGGTTAGTTTATTGCATCTGAGGAATGCTAAGACAAATGCTGAGGCAACTTCGCACGCTGAACTAACCTCTAATGGCGCGTAAACAACAGAGAGCATGGTTGGTACCAAATTCTAGCACTTACCTACTGTCAACTACTAGTTTTCGGTATTCTACCAAAAATCTGATATAAAGAAATCGTTCTAGACTTTTTTGAAGAGAACAAAATATATTTAACCAAATTCTCAATTTAATAATTATACGAGTAAGATACCATTCTGTTTAAATCTAAAACTAAGTCAGATACCCTTTCGTATAATTGATTAAACCTAAGCTGATTAGGTTAATTAGTTAACTATTTGAACTAGAATTTAACGTGATCTGAATAAATTAACTAGTCTTAGTCTGATTGCATCTACCTATCGTCCGGGCATCTTACTAATTAGTAATTTCTGTCTACTAATTTGCAAGTCAATTAGACAAATTGATAAAATTAAAGCTACTAGTTAAATTGTTTATTAGTAGATCGATAGCTCGAAATTACTAGTGGTCCCACTCGCCCAAAGAAATAAACAAGAAAAACTGGGACCGCGGTCCCAGTTTTGTAGTGGGCCCAGTCGCCTGTATCCTCGCTCGATCATTGGGTTTGAATGACAATGGTAATGGACCAATGACGCCAAATCCTAGAACTAGCCTAACCTAGAAGTTATGGTTACTGGAAGAAAATTTCTTTTTAGTCAGTTTAACGACACCTACAAGTTGAGACGTGGTAAGCAATATTGAAAGGCAGGCACCGCATGACAAATATCTTTGATCGCAATGTTCTTCATCGTATTTGCTAGACTTTTGGTGTTTACCAATTTACGCAACCCAAAACAAACAACAGCAATAAACAAAAACTCCGCCAAAAATGTGAAACAAGAAGCTCTCAGATAATTCAGCGATATTCAAGGCATTATCCCACAAATTGTGCCCCCCAAGCTACTGATTCATTCGCAACGATCAATTACATAAATCACGCTGCGAGTACGCAAATTAACTTCGCGGAAAGGAGCTGTGGAGAGGACGCTGGTGGGGTATGAACTGTGAGAGAAATAAATAATAAATATTCCTCGACAACTCATACAGCAATATCTAGCCCCGTGGTAAGCTAGACGCATGTGAACCTGCATTCTTGATTTCTAATATACTTAATATAATATACATACAAAGATAAATGTTTTTTATTATACAAATATAACACCCAGACATTCAGAACATCAGAACAATCTGCAGATCGTACAGCTCATTTTTTGCCGAGGCGGGAATTGAACCCGCAACCTTCACCTTGTCTCCGACAGTCGTAATAGCTAAAACGTTGTAGAAGATAGAAGCCTAGGTTAAAAATAATACAAACTCTAGTGCATATTTCCCCTCCGACCAAAGCTCGCATAAAAATACAAATGTTTATTAAAGTGCTGGAAACGGATATCAAAGTTGATAATTCGGGATTTAATACCGGCCCGTAATCAGTCGCGGACTTGTATCGTAGGATATTTCACAATTTACATATTATACAGTTCTTTATAGCTTTGTTTTGTGATCGTTACATAAATAACGTATCACCCCAGTAAAACCTACTATAGAATGAACGAGATTTACTATATTTTCCACAATTACTAAGCGGATTGCAGTAACTTTGTCCAGTACACAGAATGACGGTTACTAGTATATATAATTAATTTTAATCCATTAGTTGGTTTGATAACACTAACAGGAATAGATGGTGAGGTTTTATTCGTAGGCTGGCACCACATCATGTATGTGTTCAAGTGATTGTTAGGATTATATGGACTTCTAATCAAAAACCTTATATTATCATTAAATGATAATTTTTATTTAAAGATTTTTATCTTTAAACCTATAATTTATACTTGTCTAAAAAGAACGTAATATTAATAGTGTAATTTTTCCTTTTATTTGTCCCGTCTCAAAAGGACTAATGATATTGTTATTTATCTCGATATTCGTAAAAAGAAATCCAATATTGGAACAAGGTATTCACCAATTTCAGTAGCCTTCATTGATAATTCAATTGACTTTGCAAAATGGGATAAGCGCCAAGAATAATTCCCAAGGACTTGTATTTGAATTTCAAACGATGGCAAGTTATGAGAAACGGGAAAAATTGGGCCTGAGTGGTTCTTGAAATTTTTCACGGAGTATTTACCAATTTATATAAGCAGTATATCATAACTCATAATTAACTGTGTCCCAACAGTGGGAATGTAAATAGGGGATTTACGTTCCCACTGTTGGGACACAGGGACTTCTCTCCTGATTAGAGAGATTAGGCCTAAATTCATCACGCTGGCCAAGTGCGGGTAGGTGAATGACATAATATCATCCTCAAAGTCAAAGTTATCAGTACATGCCGGTTTCCTCACGACGTTTGCATCTTGGTTATTCCTCCGTGGTTTGCATTCACCGTTAGATCACGTGTTTATAAAAGAACATTCATTTTTCTAGAAGAAAAATCCACTGATTTTTATTTATTTATTTATTTATCAATAAATTAATAATTCTTCTTCAGTAATCGTATTTCCCGTGTATAACTTATCATCATATAAGTATAGTATAACTTATATCATATATCTTATATCTTATTTATATATTTATTTCAGTATATTTATTTGATCAGTTTCAAATTTAAATTATGTAACGTGGCTACAAATTTTATAAAAACGGAAAGATTATTATAAAAACGGAAGGAAGAGTCGTCAGAATTTAAAAGAAGTATTATTAAAATCCTCATAAAATATTAAAGTACCCCATAAAATCTATAAAATAGAAATTAAAAGGGAAATAGAAATTAATGAAACTAGCTCAATACTATAATGACAAACATCCCTTATGCTTCATGCAACAAAACCAATTACATTTTTTATGTTGGTTATTTGACCCCTTTGACAACCTTTGAGTGTATTTGCCTCAAGACTGCAAATACACTCTATAACCTTCGTCCGATGGAGATTACATCCGGTCTCAGAAAGAAGAGATATTTAAACGCGTCGACAAATACTAAACGGTTTTTAATTAGTATTGAACTGGATGTGTGGTCTTTAAGTCGGAGCTTGAATCCTGCCAATAATTAAAAGACTGGAGAAATATCTTTCGGTCTACGTGATGTATGAAATATAGTTTTATAAGGTTTTTTAATATAAACAATTTTAGAAATTGTGTTTTCTATTTTTGTAGATTAATAAGGTGCAGTAGATTATTTTATTTTTAATGCAGGCGTTATTTTACAGGAAAAAAAACGTAATATAACTTTATATAATATTATATGATATAACTGCGGTTTGATGACATTTGGCCAAAAGAGATAGGTGGTATAAATGATTTTATTTAATTAGAGCACCGGGGACAGCGGGAAGGAACCGTACTGTTTTGGGCTATCACCACGTGGTATCTGCTTTAGTACTAGGATGGGGGAGGGGGTACTGGGGGGGAACACAGAGTCATAAAAATGCGAAGCTAAGTTCTAAACCTGGTGTAAATAGAACTGTCCTCTCGCTACATAAGCCCCACGTTTGATGGCTAACAAATAATGGATGCCACAAGGCGCTTTTCAATTTAATTACGGGATCGGTTCGTTCGTTTTACTGTTATCACGTAGTAAATCACAATGCAGTACTAAACATTGAAACTCGTATAGAAAATTTCTATCAGCTATTTTAAGCAACCAGTAGTTTTCAAAGCATTAATATTAAGACTTTCTGTTATATTCTGTTAATTGCAGTGCCTCCTTATTTATTTCTAATCCCCTTTGCAAATACTTGGATTAAGAATTAATGTTTAGTAGATTTTAGTGCGTTTGTTCAGGTTTTAAGACGAAGATGAAGGCTTCAGTGAACTGAGGACTCGTCATAATGATTTTTATTTTATTTTTTTATAACAATCCATATCACAAATCATCTCACCACTAGACATGGATCTCCTCAATGGAACACATTATAGTCAACGCTGTCCATAATCTGGGTTAAAATCCCTTAGTCGATTGCATTTACCTCTATAGCATTCTGCATTATTGTACTATGTCATTAACTTAATTACGTAACGTTATATCGTTCACGATGTTTACTTTACGTTATGCGTTTTTATAGAACGTAAACTTCAACGAATTAATTAAAGAAGGGGTTTCTTTACCGTTAACTTGGTAGTTATTTAAATGAGAATAAAAAAAGGCGAATTATAATTAAAAATATCAAAATTGTAATTGCTTACAATCAGGAGAATTTGATTATTTATTATTTTTTAAGGGAGGCTTTGTACAGCAGTGGCCTTAACACATCAGAAAAACAAAACGGCTACTTTTTACAGCGGGTTAAGCCTTTATGGACAAAGTCAAGACAGAAAGATGTCTTGTACGTAATTATTAAGATATCTTCTTCACTTTTTTTCGCAGCCGTATTCAATACAGAACTTGTGCAGATAACATTATGAAACTAAATTTGTTGGACTAGAAATAGTCTAACTTTAAAACTCAAGCCATCCAAGTTCTTCCTACAATCTCGTTCATACGTCATTTAAGTTCCACAGTACCTACTTGAAACTTTTCTGTTCTAGAAACTAGGACATTAAACTGAATAAATTTCTGCATGATCTTATAACTCTACAGTAAAATTTTGCTGTGAGTTTAATCTTATGAATTTATGTTGTTTAAATTTTGCATTCAGTATGTCAAGCTTTATTATTTCAGCTGAAGAAAGTTAACTGAACATTGGATTTCTTAAGACTGTGAACCTGTTTCACCGGTTACTGATAAAAGATAGCCTTTCCGTAGCTTATCTGTCTGATAAACGATAAATTTTTGTTTGCTATATTTATCAAAATGAACAGAAAACCGATTAAACAGGCCCTGTGTATATTATTCAAGTATTAATACCACTATTATATTTAACCTATTACATCTTGCGCCAAGAAAAAGCTTTATACCAATAATTATGTAGGGAAAAGGTTGCGTGGTCCATACCTCGATGCTATTATTTGCTGGCCTCAAGGTGTGGTCTTCTTTTTCAGCTTCCCCATAACATTCATCCACAGGTTACCTGTCATGGCGTGATTGGGGATATCGCGAAAGAATCAGGGCACGAGCTGGTATACCAAAGTTTGTGTATACCAATTTTCAAACAACTATTTATATTGTATTTCAATTTGAGCCCTCTCTTGACCTCTACGAACTATTTAATACACAACAACTTCAAAATCATTTCAAAACTATTTGAAATTCGAACAAGAAAACAGCAAACAAAAGAAAGCATGACAGTGTAAACGTATCTCAGAAGCGCTACTCCCCGTCCAGTGACGCGCCATAAAGCGGCTAAATCGCTTGTCGTCGCCATTTGCATAAACATAAACGGAGCGAGTGTCGGCGCGCAGCTGAGGCTGACATAGTGCAGATAAAGAATTAAATTTAATATTGTAAATATTTGATTTTTTCTGTTTATAGTAGGTACATTTTTAATAGGTTTATGCGGTTCATAAAAAATTGGATAGCATCGAGTTAGTCAGGGTAATGGACAATTATAGCCGTAACAAGTGCCATTTTGTCTAAGTGGGATCAAAATTGAGTCTCATTTCGAAGGGTGTGGGTTCAAACTAAAAAAAGTATGTGCGCTTTGAAAAAACTTGCTCTCACTGTGAAGGCAAAAATCGTGAAAATGTGTTCTCACTCTCTGTTCTAAATTTTTAGTTATTAGTAGTTAGAATAAGGATGTAACCAAGTAAATGTTGTTGACCCACTGTGTTTTTGCACTGTGCCCTGTTTCACCTGAAACTGTAAACGATAAGCAACTATCAGTAAAAAGTACCGCGGGAGTAATGTTGTGGCGCAAACTGTAATGAAACCTCATTACAAAGCATTTAGTACATTTTTATACAAACAATACAGTTCTTAACCATAATAATTATATCATTAAAAATTTCTATTGTGCCACTCAGTTTCATTCGCAGTTTCCAGATTTTTAAACCCTAATCACTTTTTAATTATGTAATTCACTTGCTAATATTGTATCGCTTGAAAAATCCGCTATTTTTTTTTTAATTAATTTTTGTTATTAGACTTTGATCGGTTTTTAATTTATCATTTTCATTGTACAGATTCTGATATATTTGTAAGTATCTACTATTAACGCTCAAAAATGTATCTATATTTTTAAAATATAATAGTTTTCATATTTTTTTTTGCTAAGAATTAAATAATAATAATTAATTCTTTAAATTAAAATAATATTACTTTTTGTATTAAATAAAAATTCGTCTGTTTTTTCAATCTGTCAATACAAAGCGAAGATGCTTATTTATTTTATAGCCTACCAAGAGAAGGCAGGTTCTTAAAAACAATATAAAATGCCTGTGTACAAGGCGGAAGTGACAATGAACCGTTACCGCCCGTTGCCACCCGTTACCTTCAGCGATAGCTAACGGTTACGACCGTAAGCGTTTCGCAAAACGCTTCGAAAATTTCTTGGAAAGTTTTTTACATGGCAATATTTCATGATAGGCATTGTAGTGAAAATTCAGATCCGCTTAATTGGAAAATATTTTTGTGTGGTGACTGAATATTCCGCGAAACAAAGCTTTTGTGTTTGAAGCACAGTTTACTGAATCGTATTTGTGTTCTATTCATGTAGCAAAAGTTTTTAACGAAACAACCATTATTACTTTCCAGTTCTACCTCGCGGCTTTGCCCGACATTTTCTCGAGGTAAAAGGTAGCTTATGGATATGTTATTCCAATATATTTTAAGCTTTTATGTAGTAATGTGAAATTCGTATGAATGTTTGATAATCTCTTACGCAAAAACTACTGAAATATTTTAAAATGAGTTTATAGCTCAAATACATCAGAAATGTAGTAAAAAAGTATTTAGTTAAAGTATTTAACGTCTAAAATTTATTATAACGCAGGCAAAGCCGCTGTTAAATCTATATTTAAATAACAGCATTTTTTTAAGGTATTTACAAATAAATTCACACATTTCCAACCTATTAAGTCCCCCATGAAGCTTAAATACTTAAAAGGGTTATCAGAACCGAATCAGAGCTGGTGTAGTTAACCCGACGCGTCTCCGCGGACTAATTTGTGTCCATCCCTCGCGTCTGTTTGCGAACGGGTTAAAAAACGATAAAATAATGGCGAGTTGCCGGCTTTATTGAAAAATGGAAACATGGTAGTGGAAAATAAAATGTGGCGGTTAACGAGAATTAATAGATGCAGGGATTAAATTCGTAGTTAAATTTGTTCGGAAGTACATTTTAACGGTAAAACGGCTTTAGTAACCAATAAAAATTATCATTATGGTCATTTTAATTAACATAGTCAGAATATTCTATAAAATGTATTACTGTGAAATCTAAATAATGTGAGCCGTTTTGGCTAAGTGGGCCCACTCGATTTTCATTCCAAAGGTCGTGGGTTCAAACACAGGCTTTTAAAACACGTGCTCTAACGGCAAAGACAATCATCGTGAGGAAACGGCATGTTCTAATTACTCATTAAAAAATTGATCCAAGCGAGCGAGCTTTTGATTTATAGAACATAGCGTTGTTTTTCATAATATAACCACATACGTTTGGTTTTCCAAAACCTATTCTGTCCCATTCAACTGCAGCCTAAAACAGCAAGGGCTAAGCATTTTTGTGTTGTTGACGTGTCTGTCTGTTAATGAGCCGACTAGACAAAGGGAGGACAGAACTAATGGTGCAGCCCGAGTGCAGCTCATTACCGCTACTAGTGCCCTCTAGTGCGTGCGGCAGAACTACGAGCACAATGCTAGTGGTACAGTAGACACACTTCATTAATTAACTAGCGACCCGCCTTCGCTACACTTAAGGTACCAAACTATACTTATAAACCTTTCTCTTTAATTATTCTACTTATTTAAAAAAAATCGCTACAAAATCCGTTGCGTAGTTTTAAAGATTGAATCATGCATAGAGACGACAGACAGCGACTGCGACTTAGTTTTACTAGAAAAAAATAGTTTTTAGAATATATATTTGTAAATAAATATGCAATCTATATAATCAATCCTACAGTGCACTCGTTCAGTAGGTAGTGGGTTGAAACGCAACAAAGCACAGCTAGATTTATGTTCTTGAAAGAAATAATATGGACTTTATCACACGCGAACCTGTAACCTAACCTAATTTCTCTCATAAAGAAAGAAGACCCTGTGTCCTAATGTTAGAAACATTCCCACAGTGCTTATACTTAAAGATAAGTGAACCTTCTGTGTGTTTGATCTACATTGCGTGGCTCAGGGTTAGTTTTGCAGTCGCTGAGGGTTATGTGAGCAAGTGGCGCATTTTAGCGTGAAACCGCGCACGTGTGTTTGTATTACTTTCAATGACTTTGCGGTGTTATAATTACGTACCCAGCATGATATTTAAAAACCGTGTTGCATGGAAATATGCAATTATACTTATAAAATTTCCACTATTCATATTAACATAGCATTAACTGAGGTATCATGATCATAATCACTCCTATTTACCTTCCCTGCTGGGGCGTATGGACTTCTCTCAACTAGGTCTTAACACAATGGCTAAGTACGGGATAGTGAACGATACAATGTCCTATAATTTTTTTAAGTTCTCAGAATACGTTCCTCATGATATTTTCCTTCACCGTTAATGCACGTATTTTAAAGACTTTCAGTCCGTACGTATTCTAAAGACACTTCCACTTGGCCAACACGGCTCACGTATCCAATTACTCAGGTAAAATAATAAGATATCTCATTTTCACTTACTAAATAAATATGAGTCCTGTGTAATACTAATTGATATATTTATATCAATTTATATCAATTAAAATTTAATTAAATTAATTTAATTTAATTTAATTTTATTTATATCAATTTTGTAATACTAATTGATATATTTATATCAATTAGTATTACACAGGACTCATATTTATTTAGTTATAATACTATAAAATATGCGTCGAATAGAGGATCTTTTTTGTCTTTTAAAAATAATAGTGTTAAATTTTTTAAATGAATTTATTTGCACATTAACAGGCCCGAGGCATTAACACAGCCTAGTTATAAAGTCGAATATATAAACACAAATGAAAAACAATGAGCTAACGAGGAACGATATCAAGGCGCGCGACACTCGCAAATTAAGATTAAACTCGCCGCACTGCACATTTTTCCTGCTTCATATCTCCCTTAATTACCAGCAGGCAGCAGTTAAGCTGCAATTCTACTGGGCATATTTTGAAATTAAACAAGTGTAGAGACGGCTCACAAGAGGGACGACCTTACAATATAAGGTCGTATACCAGTTGATATAAGGCTTATATCAACTGGTATAAGATGCAAACAGCCTACTCGTAATACAGACAGAAATTTCTTTTTTTTTTAAAGAAATTCCCTGTTCTTCACCCACGAAGGGGTTCTTTTTTGCTACACATTTTTAAAATAGAATGAGTTTTCAATTGAATACTTAAATAATTCAGATTATTTTTCGTATTAGGTACCTTCTTTAATTGTACTTGCTTTTTTAATAATTTAAACATCAGATTCGCTCCAAACAACAAAGTTTTATCATGCATGAGACTTTGAACCAAAAGTTCTATATTTTACAGATTCCAGCTGGCAAAATTCCTCCAGCACATTTCTAATGAACAAGTGCTTTAAAGATAATATCTATCAAATACATTCTAAAGCTTTTAAAAGTGATTTTATTTCTCGATCGGCAATGGATCGGCGCGCGCTAGAAATATTACACCTTATTCGTTTCGCTATAATTAAACTTTGGATTGCCTGCTGCGCTTCGGCGCTTAGGGTATGTAGCCAAAGTATAAGCTGGCAAAAAGTTGGACAAGTTGAAGCCTTTACATTAAGTTGATACACAAAATAAAAAAAAAACAGAAAGATTAATAAAAAAAATTAATCAATCATTCATTAACAAAATGATTGATGAAATACTGTGCCCTGTGTTTCTGGTTTATATTATAGGCCGGCCCATAGAATAACACCAACCCATCACGATTTCTACCACATTTTTAATATTATGTGAATTGCGTTTTAAAATGATTGTAGTTTTCGCAATTGGATAAATAATATAAATAAAGATAATTAAGCTACAAGTATACATATATTCTATATTCTGGATAATGGATCAATATTCATTGTCCATTTTAAAACGCAACGCCAAATATGAATGATGATGTGGTATACTGCAGTCACTGGCAGTTACATACCCCACGCTGTCCCCGCGGAAATTGAAGCAGCCTTCAATAACCACACAGATCAATTACTGCCGAACGCCACACTTCATATTCATTTTCTATGTAAATGCCATAAATGGTTTGGTTGTTGCGCACAAATTCAGGTAGGGTATTCAGGTGCAGAAAACCTGTAACGTTAATGGGTGTTGAGTTCTTGACTGGGCGCTTGAATAAGCTGTTTCGATGTGTAAAAGGGTGGTACTCTTGTAGGTAGATATAACAATATAAGCTACTTATTTATATCCCAACTGCTGGGGCATATATTCTTTACTTTATTTACGACGCCTAGCCAAGAGCAGGTTGTCGTCTTTATCATCTTCATTAGAAAAGTGCAACCAAACTCAAAGAAAATCACAAATTCATTTTATTTTAATTAAAATGCCTAAACAAAGAAGAAATTACTCGCAGATCTCAGCACAAAATTTACAAATAATAAGTTCAAATACAAATTATGACAGAAAGATGACAGCCATGTTTTAACATGGCGGCGCGCTCCAAATTTGAATAACCGTAGAACTGGATTTGTTCTATATTTGAAATTCAAATTTTTGTAGCGGGAAAACGCGGCCCTCCGAAAACAGCGAATGTAGCCATTCAAATAATTAACATAAAAACGGGAGTAAACACAGAGTTTTTAGATTCTTTTTGCCGATTTACCGGAACCTTAGGATTATACGGATTACCATAATTCAGCGATTTATTTATTCTTTAATACTCGCCTTGATCCGGATCAAAAGCATGAACTTACAAAATGAAGAAGTCTTATTTGCTTACAGTAATTTATCACCGGGTGAAGATTAATTTGGTCTTGTTTTGATTTAACCATCATTTCACGGAGGGACCTTCGCCCACCGTACCACAGACAGAGCGTGTCAAATATTTTGCCATTTGATGATGGCAGTTTTTCAAACTCAATCGTGAGAAATTTAATATCAATTTGTAATAAACTCATACAAATTGACGTTAATATTCTCACGATTGAGTTTGTTAAAAAAACTGACTCTAGACACTCAGATTTCAAAACTAATTCTCAGACAAGATATTCTGTTGAAAACTGAAAAGCAATGAAAGTTATAAGCAACACTCTGAACGCTGGCCGTTGGACGTCCGTCCCTAGAATACTAAGCGAGGGACACGTTTAATGTTGCAATATTGAGAAATAAAGCGACAGATGTTGCCAGATAATTCGAAACGGTTTACGATAGTCCCCACTCGATTTTACGATGAGATCTCTTTAGCAGGATTTGATGTTTTACTGCTTTTTTTTCTGGCAGATGTGACGCTAATGGTAAGCATTTTAGTTGATTTTCAGAAAAAAAACGAGGTTTATTAATGAATATCAGAAACATATGGGTAACCTATAAATAGGTACCTATGAAAATATCTTAGAAACTAGGTATTTATTTTCATTTCGAAAAATTATGTACACAAACAAAAAATTATGTAATTATGTAACAATGAGTTCTTTTTATTAAAGCTTAAAATGATCACTAGATAAATTATGGTAAATGTTTGAATTAACAAATAACTCCATCAAATTTAATATAAAACTACACAAGTCTTGAAACTACGCTGCTACTTTTAAAGCGCTGATGTTGAGAATCATAAAGAATTCATCGTCACGATCACACTGTGGATGCAACCGCTTCTTATTTTCGTTGTTTTGGTTTAAAGGTTGCAAATTACTAGGGTATACCTAACGTGGCATGGTCGTGTTGGGTTAGACATACTTGGGCAGGTCAGTCAAGTTAGTTAAACCTCGGTACTTACCTCTAATTATTATTTATTTTTCTAAAAATTATTAAAGGTGCACTCCATGTTGGTAATATCTATACTAATATTATAAAGAGGAAAGATTTGTTTGTTTGTTTGTAATGAATAGGCTCCGAAACTACTGGACCGATTTCAAAAATTCTTTCACCTTTGGAAAGCTACATTATCCCCGAGTAACATAGACTATTATATAATACAGCAAAGAAAATTGCGGGAAAGTGTAAAACGCGGGCGGAGCCGCAGGGCGGGAAGCTAGTTATGTATAAGGTGATAAAAACCTCAAATTGTGTATAACAATAACAACCCATAAGAGTTCCTAGTATTGGACGGGTCTCCCAAATATATTATAGGATTAAGAGTAAATCTTAGACCACACTGCTGTGCGGCTAAAATTATGTAAACTTTTTGTTTTCCATATTTATATCATCCTACGATCAAGACTTAATAACCATATCCCGGTCTCAGACATTCAAATTACTAAATTACTGGACATTACTAGACAAAAGGAATGAGAGTCCAGTATTCAATTCGGCCTAAGTACAGCCCTGGGAACACTTCGTCCGCGATACGTCATTGAGTTATTATGCAAATATGATTGTAGTCTGACAGGCGCCGATACAGGGATGGATTTTAATACCCCGTTTATGACATAAAAGAGTACTGTCTAGACAATTACTATATCCATGATTAAAAAACGTAAGACCTTATTTAGAATTATTATGAAACTATTTTGGAATTAGAAATCTACATACATAGTGTTCTATATCGACAAGTTATAAATGAATTATTTAGTTAATATATTTTTTGGCGTTGAATGTAAATCGTATGTACTAAACAGAATAAAAAAACGCAAAGGTATTTAAAGATTCCTATGGTTTTCTAGTAAGGGCTAATATAATAAATGGCTTTCAATGAAACAGGCCAATGCAATGATGATGATAAGATTCCAATAAACTCAATACATCTCTGTCGCAGTTTTTACATCAAGACAGTAGTTAGGATGTCGGCATCGTGGGTAATATCGCCAATTTATAATCTGTGGGCCGAAGAGATCCGAACTAGTGAAGTGTGGCCAATTTGTATGCAAATACTGGTGGCACTCGGATCGCTTCAGCGAGCGCTGTGCAAGGCATAGGAGGAAGCGGGTTTGAGTATGATTCGTATTCAACATTATATCAAATCATTGTCAAACAAAACTGGTAGAACAATGAATTTAAGTGAAATAAACCAAAAACTTACACCTTAATATTTTAGCTGCTTTGTAAAATATTCTTTGGTTTGCAACAAAAAAATCGTCTATCAACTTACGCAGACTTTTCTAACTTGGGCCAAGCTAATATGTATATTACAAGATAAACTTTGTTCAGTGGTCATATATTTCAAGTTTGAGTTATAGCCAGTTTTCTGATTAAATTTTTATGGAAATATTACTCGGGAAAATTATTTATACGTACTTTATAAGATTTAGTAATATGGCTCTTTCCTGATGTGTTTTCACAAGTTTTTCGAGAAATAGATTTGGGATTCTAAGTTAGTGCCAAACCTAGAATCTTAGTCATGGTGCAAGATTTAAAATGTACCATCATGCTGTATCTTTATAAAACTCTTTTGGGCTGTTTATGATTGTATCTGTAATGTGAGAAAGCGAAAATATGCCTTCTAAAGCCACTCTTAGTAAATTCTATTCCTCTTTCAGGTAAATTCTATTAGTAACGATGATCATAAACTGTTTATCTATAAACTATTTAATGAATATTGCTGGATAAATGATTCGATAAATATAGGAATGCAATTTATATTTATTTATAGATGCAATTTGCAATTTTTAGTCTATAATATATAAATAAAATATTTCTGGACAACTAATAATACCTAATTAATTTTTATGTAGGTAATTTTAGGAGGTCTTTATTACATAAATTATCTAGACTAAATATCTTCGCTGTTTGATAGATCTGTTTTACTCGACGTTGATGTAATAGACACATAACTTATGAAAGCGACGTTTCTCAACTCATCTCCTGAGTCTACCGATAATATTAGGCACTATCTCGTGGCCTCAATTTAGCTTTAGCTTAACTCATCATCATTTGAGCCGTCAGACGTTCACATCTAGACATAGGCCTCCCGTAATTATTTTCAGTTATAAAGATCGGACGCAGCTTTCACAAGATTGTCCATCTTGTTGGTGTACGTTAGACAATGCATTTTCCCAACTGTGGTCTTCAATAACATTTCGGCCTCAACAGCTCTCTGTTCTCTGTATATGACCTGCCCATGGCCACTTCAGTGAGGTAATCCGTTGCGCTATGTGACCTCGTTCTAGACTCAGAAATTATATATAAATCTGATTAAATAATTACTTAACACATTTACTGCTCGGGCTCGGCGGTGTGCAGTCGTGCGGTGTTCTGTGTTAACTTTGATAAAGTTACTGTTGTTTGCTGTAAAATTAAACCAGAGAAGGTGTTCTCGTGAAATTTGTTTTAAATATTAGTGTGTTTTACGATTTTTAAATGAGGTTGTATAAAGTTTCACTTTTATACAACCTTATTTTGCATTATTTTAATTGTACTGTTAGTTTGCCTAAGGTAAAATAAAAAATATATAATAGATATTATTTAATCAGTCCTTTAGTGCTAATCCAAAAACCAAGTACCCGATCCCAAAACAACCCAGCTCCTATCCATTTACATACTCCAAATAAAGGTCAGGGATTTTTACATAAAATTCCTTGGGAAGTTTCATCTAGTTCTATATTGGGGCCCATAAATTTGGCATGCCTCCCGCGTTGAGGCACCTCTTTACCGTGACGAGCCCGATCTAAATCATGGAACCCACCAATTTCTTGACCGAAAAATTTATAACGGTACCCTAGTCTGATATACGAGCAAGATATTCGAGCGGGGATTCATTTGTTGGTTTTTGTGTTGTTTTGATGGATTCAGAAAAGTTTATTTAATAGACAAAGTGACAATACCAATGATTTTTTATAATCATTGGACAATTAACAATACCTACACAGTTCGTGGACATATACAATATAATAATATACAAATATAATACACATACTCGTATTGTGCGCAATATTGATATCGTTGAAGTTTTAATCATTGACGTACTTTTTTATTGAATAATAACAATTCCGTGTTGTTTCGGAGTTAAAATAAACCCACTTGTCTTTTAGTTGGTGTTCTCAAAGCAACTAAGAAGAAGAAGATGTAAGATTTATTTGTACCAATATGAAGCAATGAATAGAAGATATTATTATGTGTGGATTTTACATAGTAATAAACGCATCATACATGAAGAGAGTCAACAGTATAACGCATCAATTTCAGAAGCTTCGCAATCACGTAACGTACACCACTCAGCTCCGCAAATACCAAACCATAAAACATAATAACGTTCCATTACACATGTAAAATGATACCTCTGTCTGCAGATAAAGAGAAATATTATAATCCCATGTTTGTTGATTCGCTGCACGTTCCGTTTTACCCTTTGTGGCGATTCCTAATAGTAAATTGAGATTATCCAGCTATTTTACAAATAGGAATAGAGCGGGAGACAGTCTAGTCTCTTCAACTACATAAAACTCTATGAATTGTAAGTGAAGTTATTTGTAATTTATATTTATAATAATTTTTTTTTCTGTATTATCTGAAGAAGTTCGACAAATAATTAATTGTTCTTTTCGCGATAATGATTTTAATAAAAATAACATAATATTATATGAGTTTTACTCCTATGTTATTCTAAAGCTCAGTACTCACATACGGCATTACTCGATAGTTTTACTCGAAGTCGAGTAAAAATCAACGTGTGGACAGCAAAACTCACAGCTCGAAGGCTCGCACCGAGCCGGCTCGCTGGAATTAAATGAAAGTAATTTCCTTCGCACCTACTTGAAGCGAGTTGTCAATCTTGACTCGAACGTGTGTACGTGACTGCGAGTTGCGCGAGGTATACGTCAGTCTGGTTTGTTTATCGTGATTGAAACATGCGCATTTAATCGTTTTAGTTTGTAACTTGACATCTTTGGCTCGAACGGTCCGGTGAATACTGAACGTCGCGCCTCACTCGATAGATCAATGCCCAATGTGTGGACGAAAGCCCATGCCATGAGTTTTATTTGACAGTTTAGCTCGATCGAGTAATACCGTATGTCAGTACTGAGCTTTATATGTAATATTTTTAACAATAAAATGAGACTTTGAGTCTAATTCTTATGAAAAAATGTCATTATTTGTACAATACGATCATAAATAAAAATTCTTTTATGTGAAATTACATACTATGTGTTTTATGTTATGCAAATCATTCACCACCATCTCCCGCTCTACTCTATCCCGTGAATTTATCAACGTTCGTGCGGGCGGGACGAGTGATTTCTTTCCAGTTCGGGCCCATCTAGCACCCGCATCGCACTATCGACGGACACATTGTTTCTTGTTCTTGTTTTGGGGTTTATATTCATTCTCCTTCTTATGTAACAAATACTTTTGGTCGGGTAAGGTATGTGACGATTTGTGAATATTTTATATTCTTCTATACTTTTTGATACTAGATTTTGTTATCGTTTTATGAAACATATTTTACCGTTGTAGAGATTTTATTGCTTAAGCATAGGTAAGGATTGATTTTGAATAAATTGAAAACTTATCAGAGTTGACCTACTTAATGAGTGTACTTCATACATAAATTTATTAAAATTAAAATAATTTCGTTATGTATTGTACTTTGGCTATCAACAACCAGGAGACCTAGCATGCAAGAGGGGACTCTTCTAACACAAGTCTTATTACTTATAAGAGATCCCATAATCTCGCGTAACCATGATTCTGCTTTTCTATTGATTGAAAACAGAAACGCATAATTTCAGAGCTAAGTGAGTCAATCAATATAAGTACCTTTACATAATATATATTCATAGTTTACGCGAGTGATTCTCAAATTTAAATTGAATAGTGTAACTCCTGTTATTCATTTAACTCCTGTTAATTTCGATACTGATGTTTTTCTTAATCAACTCCACATTATTAGCTTTATCTTTATTATTAATTTAAATTCAATAAACTTGTACCCTGTTGACCATTTTGTAAATCAATAAATCAATACCTACTGGTTATCTCGTTCCAAGTTGTTAATTAGCCGGCTGATTGATAGGAACAGATAGGCCCCAAGGAGTTGGCAAGTTTCCGAACGCCTGAAGTTGTTTGGCGATTTTAGGTCTGGCTTTGAGTTTTGCTATTTACTCCGCTGTTTAAACATTCAAACGATCTGTAACGGTAAATGTACAATTATAATTAAGCTTTTATTAATTAGGTGTATTATTAAATGCTGTACGTGTTCTTTTAATATATTGTCTTTACTTAATTCTGGAAGAGAAAATTGTTGAAATGTGACCAACAATATTGCATTTTTGGAATCCGTTCCCAATAAATATAGACCTGTTTCCGTCTAGAATAAAATACCTATGAAAAAGCGAAATTAAAGGTTCTGAATGTTTATGAATCACATGAGACTAAAGTAACGATGTTAAACACAGTTCTTTATCTTATCTTAAGCATTACAGTCATTATCTTTGAATTATCTTTAAATATAGGTATAATAAGTAATCCTTAGTACCTCTTATCGCCGCTAGAGGTTCTCGAGTCGTAATAAGCCGGGTGGTACAATCGCCTTCACAAATGGCACATTCATAGCGCCATTTATAAGGACACCTCACACTCACTTCACGCATGTTAAGGAGCTGTTTTGAGTGATGCGACTGTAGGGCGAATTTAAATGTAATGAAAATTATATTTTCCTTTGTATGCGCCACTAAACATTTAGAGAGGTTCCAAGTGTCTGGGTGTTACATATGTGTTATAAAAATTAGTGAGGTATATCAGAATTCTATCACCCGTAACAAAAGCTTGAACCTTACCACGGGGCTATAATGTTGCTGTGAATTTATTTATTTATTAGGCACATCCAACATCACATTTACAAAGAATTATAAAGGTTATTTTTAAAGGTTTAATGAAGTGTGTGTGTGAACTGTCCGTTGTCTTATTTATTTATATTTGAACTAGTTTCTCCCGTTTCAGAATCGTAGTTTAGAACCGCGCCTTTACCATAAGCGTGAGGGTGCCTTAGACAAACGACACCCATGACGAGTCATCTAGTCATCATGCTGTTCTTCATACACACTGACAGCTAAGATAGTGAGCCCAGTGTAACATATTATAGAGAGTTGCTAATACGAAATCAGTTTTGAAGTCGTACATCACTAAATGTTTTGGACGTGTAACATTTAGAATAAAGATAAATGAGTGGTCATTGTCATCCTTACTATAATATTATAAATGCGAAAGTAACTCTGTCTGTCTGTCTGTCTGTTACGCTTTCCCGCCTAAACCTCTTAACCGATTTTGATGAAATTTGGTACAGAAAATCTTTAGACCCTGAGACAGAACAGGTATTTTGACAAATTTGACTTATTTTGCTAATTTAATATTGGCTTGATGCTGTGTTATGGTATCTGTACTTGCGCGATGAGATGCGACATAAAATAGCAGACAGTGTGTCAGTCAGTTATCAAAGCCGCAGACGAGTGAGCCGCGCGGATGACGTCACTTTTCGCGATGACGTCATCATTATATTAGCACGGCTATTGTCCCATCTTTGTAGTAAAGTATCTTATAAGAAGCCATGAGAAGGTATGATGTGTTACAGTTTGGTTTGTGGTTGAATGCACTTATTTCTTAAGTAGGTCCTAGTTGGAGATTTCGATCGACAGCAACGTTCAACGCAAAGTTACTTATCCCACAACTAAAATACATAATCGATAGTCTAAGATGCTTTTGCCGAGTATAATGTTGTTCAACCTTAATAAGAGTATAGTGAACTTTTTCATTCTACGTGTGATTTTTGGTACTGCACACAGAACGTCGCTGCTACCCATGAACTGATAGGTATATAAATCTCTTAGTCAATTTGATGAAGCCACAGAAAGAGAATCCAGCACCACACAGCATTATTTTAGCATTATGCACGTAGCAAACAAAACAGAATTTACCAAGAACCAACAAATCGTTTGCTTCTGCAGTCATTTCTCACTATCTCGGCTTTGGAGAGCCAATACCGTAATAACAGGGGCAAGACTGGGCCCTTTGTGCCTCGCTATGCGCCACTAATTCACAGCAAAGACATTCCAGAGTGAGGGCTTCTCGTAATAAAGGCCAGCGTTTGACTCCAAGGTTTCAAGGGTATTCAGGTTTCAAGTGTGCGTTTAAAGACGGGTGGCTCCGGTGTTTGTGCGTTCACGGTGTTTGCAATACAATTATTATTATTCTTTGAGATAACTAATGTTTTTTTTTTGAAAGTTATTTAAACGTGTCCAAGCCCCAATGGCTTATTTTGATGAGACCTGTTGGAGGGGTGTAAAAAGGGTTGTTATGATGAGATTTAGTATTTATACTTCATGTTAATTATGTAGTGATAAGGAATGGAGTACTGATGAGTTTGTTTATATCGTCAAAAATAACAATATTATAACATATCGTCGGTGTCGAGCGAGAAGTCACTAATTGCAAAAACCGTGTTCCGAGATAAACGCGTTTTAAGTTTTTTTTTGTCTTTAAGCCGTAATATCTCTGTAACGCAAATAGATAGCAAATATGTTTCTTTGAGGAAATTATGGCAAATTTATCCCAATAATAAGATTTTCAATAATATTTAAAATAACCTTATTAAGTGAGTAATTATAACAAAATCTTTGAAAAAAGAGCAGTTAATGACTTTTGCCAAACACTGCAAACAGATATTATGTAAACATTCTGTTGAGTTAGTGATTTATTCATGCAACTAATTTAATAATGTTAACTGTCATTTGAGCGTGATTATGACCAAATATAAGTGTTTTTCACTAATTATGAAAAATCAATTAAACTCTTTTATAGGAGATGATAACGCAGCGTCGGACGTCCACCAACAAGGTGGACCGATGATCTTATAAAGGCTACCGGTTCACGGTGGATGCAAGTTGCATCCGACCGTAATACCTGGAAGTCATATATAGGGAGGCCTATGTCCAGCAGTGGACGTCCAATGGCTGAAATGATGATGATGATAGTAGATGACGATAAAAGCAAAAGCGTGTTTTAACACTATTATGAAGACTAGCAGTGAAGATTATTATTTAATTATATTAATTTGATTAAAAAGAATAAGATTTCATCAAATAACAATTATCATCATTTAAATAAAATTAACTTTCAATACAAGTACCTATGTATAAAACTAACAACGAACATTACAAATAATAAATTTGTTAAAAGCAATCATCATTATTTAAACCATCAACACACACATACGTTAAAATACAATAAATATAACTTAATCTTGCAAAGACAGCATAAAAAAATTATATAGTTAGCTATAGACTCGTATGTCAATGTTTATTTTAGATAAGATCTAATATTCCTCTTCTGCATTTCTTCTCAAGTGTCTAGTTCGGAAAGCGGTTCTGCATTGTCTTTTATTACTTCGAACCATGAGTAAAATTCAATAGGAATTATGTCAGTTCAGTATAGGTTGATAAAATAGTCCATAACAACCATAATAGTGAATAATGTCCATAATATAGCAAAAGAAACAAGGAATAAGTGATAAGAACTGACCAAAAACGAATGATTCTTTCTTAAAACTACGATGGGCAAAGGACAAGAAACATTTTATAAACCTATACTGATCTAATATTATTATTCCTGATGAATTTCACTTATTGATCAATTAATTCTAATTTACTAAAAAAATATCGTTAAGAGTGTCTACTAGCTAAATTAATAATGCTGCCTTTCCAAGGTATTTTTATAATATTGATTGTGTTTTAACGTATGTAGGGTAAAGATGATTTAATGTTATTTTTTATGAAAGCTTATTATTTGTAATAATGTTCGTTGTTAGTTATATATTTATAAACCTTTGTGGTTTCTGGGTGTTATTAGATATTATAATTATCTTAAATAAATAAATAAAATAAATAAATATTACTGGACAATTTTTACACAGCGACATCTAGCCCCGTGGTAAGCTCGAAGCTTGTGTTACGGGTGCTAGATTCCTGATATACTTAATATAATATACATACATAGATAGATATTTTTTATTATACATATATAACACCCAGACGCCCGAAACAAAATAATTTGTTATTGATGCTAAATAAATAATAATAGTGTTAAAACATTGTTGTTAGGTACCTATTCCGTATTGGAAGATAAATTTAATGTATTTTTACCTTGACACACATAATGGTGGTATTAAGTAGTGAAAAACATAATACAGCAAAAGAAACAAGGAATAAGTGATAAGAACTGACCAAACACGAATGATTCATTCTTAAAAATACGATGTGCAAAGGACAAGAAACATTTTATAAACCTATACTGATCTAATATTATTATTCCTGTTGAATTTCACTCATTGATCAATTAAAAAACTCATTGATTAATTAATTAATTTAACATAAGGTTATACTTTTGCTCAAATCACAGTAGGTACACATTACATGGATAAATGTGCCAGGTGTTTTACAAAGTCCTACTATCAAAAATATATAATGTTGCTTAAATATTTGCGTGAGTTATTGGTATTTTATTGATATAAAAAAACTTTACCTTAATGAATTTATAATGTACAGTGATGGAAATAATAAATAATCAAATAACAATACATAATTACTGTAAATTTTGTAATTCTTGATTTCACATGAAGTGCGTTAGTTATTTTTGATCATCCAAAAATCGCAGGATGCACGTGTTATTTCAGTATGAAGTCATTAAGATCAATTAGTCATATAAACTAGTAACAAAATTCGAGAATTTAGTTATGCACATTTTAACTAAGTGCAGTTAGTGACTTGTACGCAAATGCTTATTCCTCTTCGTGGCATCGTGATGTATTAAAAAGTAACTAAGTGACCTTAGTGAGAAACGTTAGTTCTACATTTCACCAAAATATTCAAGTCTAATAATACTTAAGTGAAGTTAGTTACTTTTAATCATACAATTTATTGCTATTACAGGCACTTAATGATTTCTGACATTTTTATATTTTCTAAAATATATAGAAATATCATTTTTTTATTTTCTCACATGGTAGATTATAGGTTTAAAAACACTTTGGCATCATTAAGTCATTTTGGCCAAAATGGCAATTAGTGACTTCTCGCTCGACACCGACGATATATTATTATTATATTATTATTATTAATTATAACAATAACAATATAATCCTAGATCTGAAAATTGGAGACTGAGTATTACTGAAATTGGATTCATAATTTGCTCCAAAACCGTTCTAAAGCCAAAACGATCCCCAATTACGTATCAAGACTTCACAAGTTCACATCAAGGCCTCATTCAAATTCTATGTTAACTACGATAATGAACTCATAATTATAATTTATAGAGCTGGCTCATACGTAAACTGAGTTAAAAATGTGTAAAACTAAGCCCACCTGAACCCAAGTCACAGATAGACTAATCTCGCGACCCTAGTAATTAGATTTATGCTAATCCGTCGGTAAATCCACCAGACATACGGCGGTTGCCGGTTTAAACCAGCCATTCGTCGCAACCAGACGAGCTTCGTCTTGGTTTACACACCCGGTTTTACGGGCTGCTTATTTACCTTTCATAATCCGAGAGCTAGCATACATTTTTAGGAAGGTATTTGAGGGAAGCTGGAAAGTATTAGGACCCAACAAGAAACTGATAATCTCGTTGATGAGTACCGGGTTATGGTTCTTAAGATCGTCTGGCACATGATAAAAACTTGTAATGTTATAAATAAAAATGGAGGCAACCTATTTTATAGATAATTATTAATTAATACCTGAAATAAGATCATAGTTACTCATCAGCCAGGTTCAGGAGTTTCATGTAGGAGAAGTGCGTGACAGGTTTTTACCTTGCTTCAAATACCCAAAATTGGTGCCAGCTTTCGAACTATCAGGTGAAATGGGCGGAAAGTTTTCAAGTTACTTTCAAACCGCGAGCCAAAAAGACGTGAAGGCTTAGGGCTGCTTTGGCTTTATCGTGAGATGCTAAGACAAAGTGGGAAATAGAAAAGGTTATTCCAAAAAGTTAAAGCTAATTGAACATTATGAAAGCACAATATTTGCTCTGATATTCATTTCTATGGACAAAAATAATGCTATAATTGCATAAACTTTTTTACGCGCTTTATATTTTTTTATGGTTAATTACGCGCATAGAAAATTCTACCATTATTTACAGGGTCTTAAGACGGGAAACCTGGCAACGGAACTATAGCAATAAATATATCTATAATTTGTTTGTGGAAAGAATTGGCATAGAAAACGTACTATTCAAAGAAAAATATAGCAATAAAGGAATGCTTAGCGCAGTTCCGATTCCCAAAAGGAAGCATAACAAAGATCCTCTGTTTATAACGAGCGCCATGAAAAAGTAAATTAAATTTTCCAGTGACCGGGAGCGAACAATAGTTTGGTCCTCAGAGGCACGAGGGTGAACTAACAGTAGGCAAGCTTTGATTTTTTAAAATCTTGTCGCTTAAATTTTATAAGTATAAGAAAATTACAAAGTAATAAGTTTAAGTATGATAATTAATTATTAATGGTAAATTATACCGACCTCAGTAACACTAAAAAATTAAACAAACATACCTGCCTACCACTAAGGAGTTCGCAAATTCGATTCCTATAAAAACTATTGTAGGATCTGGAGATATATTTTTCCGGATGTTCTGGAACAAATTGCGAAGAAAATATTTAAAAAAATGAGGAAAACTTTAATTGCTTTATAGCTACTATCATTTCTTATGAATAAAATAAGTAAGTACCTAGATCATGTGATCTAGTGATCGAGTTATGAATAGAAATATGTATATCCTTTACTTCTGTGTAAAGTGTGTGGTCAGAAGGTGTGGTTGCGCTTTCTCGATTCTTTGTTGTATTGTGTTGACTTTCAGCTTTGTTTGTAGAGGTTTATTATTCCATTGAGATGCTAATGAAGAAATTACTCGTTTGATTATTTTGTATTCACCACGCTGGCCAAGTACGGGTTGGAGAATATCATAACTTTTCAAAGTTCTTTGATCCCATGCCGGTACCCTCATGATGTTGGCCTTCACCGTTACATCACTGTTAGAGTTTTTAAAGCGCACATAAATGTAAAAAGAAAAATCCAGAGGCGCACGGCGGGGTTTGAACCCAAATCCTTCAGTATGAAAGTCGAGTGTGGTCTCACCTACACGACTTCTTGTAGTTGGGATCAGTTATATTTTTGCACATAGGCCAAACACGTAAAATATTAATATGGATATCGCGGATCATCTTACATGCGCCAGCTAGGTAGACATTATGATTTGGCGAAATAACTAGCAGTGGACGCCCGACGGCTAAAATGATGATAATGAAAGCATAATTAAATAAAATTATGAACTAAACGAGTTTTCCATCAGTCATCCAATTTATCCGACTGCGGTTCTGAAAGCGGTAATTGCGTCATCACATTAATTTTCCGCTGCAATTCGCCGCTTTGCCGTTTAGATGCGATAATTATTCATCTATCGTATAGATGTGTGTTATCTATCTATAGATGAGTGATAACTATCGTATAGATATACTGTGTTGTATCTATCGTCTAGATACGGTAATTATTCATCTATAGGCGTGTGGACATCGGTTAATTACAGTTGAAATGGGAAGTCTCTAGTGCTATGTGGATTTGTGGTTCTCTGTGTTAAACGTTCATTTTATTCTAAAACCGTGTTGGGTAAGTAGGAGGCACTCGAATTTCATTCTGAAGGTCCTGGGTTTGAACCCACCGGGTACCTAACTATTGATTTTGTTTCATGAAAATGTATGTATAGTAAAACCATTTCTAAAATGAACGCCCCTCCACCGAATTCTGTATTTTTTTTTTCTGTGTATTCTGTTTTTCTGTATTTCCTCTCACACGTTGAAATCATCACGGTTTTGTGGAGGGGAGTTCATTTTAAGAATGGTTTTACTATACCTACGTTTTAAACTCCATTATAAGTAATCTTAAGGATTTAATGGAAACAAATGTAATAAATCTTACGTGTCTTAACTTACTCATCTTACTTAATACGTGCTTTATCGGTGAAGGCAAACATCGTGAACAGCATGTTTTGAGAACTTTGAAGAGTTTGAAGGACATTGTTACATACACACACCCAGATTTGGTGATAATGAATTCAGACCTAGTCACGAGAGAAGGAGGAAAAGAGGTATTGTGTCTCCTCAACGTAAATAAGGGTGCTTATGTACAATATTCATCATCATTATGTAGTAACCTAAATCCCATAACCTAGAAAGGGCACGCCGTTTCGCCGGCTGTATCGGGTCGCGCTAATAAGGCGCTTTGTGCGCTAACGAGGTGCATTGTGCGATCTCATTAGACGTATACTGTACGCCCAGCAGTGGGCTAATGAGGCCGATGCGGATTCTGGCCCAGATTTTCAAGATTTATCTTGCTAAGGTTTATTGGGGAATAAATTATTGCTTACAATATAAATGCGGAAGTTTAATAATTAAGTTTATTGTGTTATTACTCGTATAACTTTTACGCGAACCATTTTCATTAAATGTATCAAACATTTAATTTTTAATTTTAAACCATAACAGTTCCTACCTAAATTATTCATCACAATAAAGCAGGCTGCTTTTAACCTTGAGAAAACGCCTTATTGAGCAAAAAAAAAAACAATTATTTTTATTCCAAGTTATATTTGGCAGGTCTTATCTTTATTCACAAATATTTAATTTCTAATACTAAAGTTGAGTCAAACATTTAGAACAAATGTTTGACATAAATTAGACAAACTCGCAGGCAGACAGTTAATCACATCTCCGTAAGTTATATTAGTAGAATATACCCTTACTAAATTCGCACAGAACTTAAGCTTAGTAAAAGCTGCAAAACATATGCCCATGTTGTATAGAATCCTGGGGCTGGTAGTTTAATTAATTGAATTGGAGAAATATTTCAAATTAGTTGTTACGAAATTCACTCATAACGGTTTTTCTCGAAACACTGATAGTGTCTGTCCTATGGCTCTTAAGCTACATTAAATAAGCCTGGGACAGGAAATCCAAATTATTTCTTTTTCATCAAATTACACTGGCTAAATTTACTGCAAAAGATAATTATTGTCAGAGGTGCCGGCTTAAAAAAACATCTATTTTTTTACTTAACCAATGGTGAATTGACCCCCAAGACTTAAAATGGGGTCTCCTAAAGTGCTAAGCACATGACATGTCTATGTCATGCATGCTTAGCAGTAGGTAATGTAGTGTATTTTTCTCCATTAACTACATTATTTATCACATCTTCATAACTATTTATGATGATGACATAAGAAAGTATGGAGGGTCCCTGTCCCCGGATCCTTTACCATCGCTACCGTACCCGGAACTACCGCAGTTCTGAGTAACTTGATGAATGGAATATCATACGTATGCATTAATGTATCTCGTATATGAATATGTTCGGTATGAATGTTCCACTTACAAGGGTTAGGTTACATTACATCCGAATGTATAGAACCGCACTTACTATAACTATTATATTACATTAAGGAGTTTGTATGTTTGACACGGTTTGCTGTGTTGAGTTATGTAGTTGTATATTTTAAGATGGTAAGTTTAGAGCCTGTGTTTTCTCGATAGAACATCAAGTAATCACAAATATATAAATATATTATGTGTTCATTTACAAAAATTAAATGAGTTACATTTTATTTACTCACTAATTTTCCAACCGCGGCATTGCGGTGCAAAGTAGCTTATACATATTCTATTATTTTCTGAAAGTATTAGGAAGAAATATATGTGTTTAAAGTAATCGTGAAGTTTCAGTAAAATCTTTTCAGTAGTTAACAAACAAACATTCATCCTCACAAATTTCACGTATAAATATATTTTTTATAAAAATAACAGTTGTAAAAATCTAATGAAGAAGGTAACCCAGTAAAATTTTAATTTAATCTCGACAATCATGATTAAAACCAAAATTTATATTTGTTATGCAATAAACACGATGTCCCAAGCTGAGCCCATACTTATAAAGTAATTTGTGTAAGTCCCTTAATCACTGCGAAGTTTACCTTTATTACTGAGGGAATCGGCCCTTAATTATACTGTGGTAGAAAGACCGGTCTTGAAAGTTGAAATAATATACAAAAGTTAAATATTACTGGACAAACACAACAAGCCGCGTAATCTTTATGATTATGTTACGGGTGCTAGATATTTGATCGTTAAAATTTTTGTCCCGAGGCGGGAATCGAACCCGCAAGCTCTTGCGTCACAGATATCGCCACTATCGCCACAGGTCCTCAGAATTATAAGTACATACTTAAAATGACGTGCTTATTTATACAACCTCTAAATAATTATTATTTCTATAATGTTTTGCCACTTTCTCTCCTTTTTGCTCCAATTAACTGATGCTTTTATCGGGTATGTTGACTCGGTAAAAAAAGATAACTTTCTTTATATCTTCGCTCCAGTATCTTAACTTCTTTTTACTACGGAAATGTGGGAATAAATGAACTCATATTGAATCATAATATCAGTTCCAAAAGTTTTAAATGACTGGAATCAGAACCGAACGCCTAGACCCATTTAACCAGATCCCTCCCCGCAATTTTTAACCCTCCCACTGCCGGCGGGCGCCATCTAAATTTGCATACAGAGAGCCAGAATGACTCAAAAATGGCGCCGTAATCGGCGACGAATGGCACTGCCCAGCTGACCTGGAGCCAAGAATGTGAAGAGGTGGTATGAATATCACAATTTAAACCTTTTTCTCGAGTGGGAATCGAACCCACGACAGTATACCTTAGGCTGCGCTGACGCTATCGATGATTCCGCTATGAGCTCGAAATTTAAAACTACCTATTTAATGTTTAAAGTAAAGACTGGCTGTATGTGACCCGCCTAAGAATAGCACAACCCCTTCTTAATGCGTTAAGACAGAAGGAAAAACAAAAACAAACAATTATTCACTGAAAAACACACACTTAAAAACAGCATAAAATAAATAAGAAATTACAATGTACCATCATTATGTAATTAGTGTGTGAATCAAATATAATCTATCTTTGTTATCTCTTTATACTATTCTTAGACCGGCAACATACGGCCACACAAGTTTAACGCTGTTATTTAAACGTTCAAACTCATTATTTACCTTAAACTTGAGTTAAACTACAGCTAATAAACATCTCGACTCAACGTTTCCCGGCTCCGGTTCAATCTCGCCACAGAACACGGATATAAGTCAATTTACCCGGTAATACACCCGGTCGTATTATCCGGAACACCTCCGTTAAGGGTTGAGCACACTTGAGCGAGGAAATGAAAACGGGTCCTCTTATCCTCTTGAAATGTATTTGATAATTTTAGAACATTGTATTGTTGTAGTAGAAAGGTTGAATTTTGGGTTAAAGTATATCTATAAAACAGTATAAAATTTATTTTTAAGTAACTAGTTATAAAATAATTAGAATCCATGTTAACCGACTGCTTCGACAATTGGTGGTTCAATTAATTAAAATATGTAACTATCCATTTTGATGAAATAAAATAAAATGGATAATTAAAATGAAGAGCAATCAGTGGAAACGTACTAGCTGAAAAAAGTAAGAAAAAGAGTCGTGGTAAATACTAAAAATAATGGATTATGCAATGATAAATTTATATTTCGTATGTATTAGTGTGACATTAGTAACAAATACTCCACACTTGTGGCCTCCAACCTTTAACCGGGCAAACCGAATACCTATTGCACAAACGGACCGAAACAGCTGGATAGGATTAGGAATAATGGAATTTACATTTAGAGTTTTATTGCGGTGTAACCGACCAATAGCAATGGACTGGTGGCCGTATTTGCAAATTGGTACTACAAGTGGCTTCCACTTTATTTGTCCCGGAAATTGATGGTAAAGGGTTGAAGAGTATTGAGACTTGCTTTTATCGCGTTTAGAAAGTGTTTATTATTTTGAGTGAGGATTAGATTCTTGTTTCTAGTATCCTTGTAATTTTGTTGTCATCACATGGTCTGTCCGTGTAGGAGTTTTCTGATCCAATTGTTACTTATATGTAAAGTAATTATAATGTAATGCGTATCTTCACTGTCTATATATTTATAACTGTCCAGTCCATACATCGGTTGCCTGGAAGAAATCGCTCACAGCGATAAGGCCGCCCATTGTACTCCAAATGTTTAGTTTTAAGTTTGTTCTGTATATTTCTATTTATGTGGTGTGCAATAAAGTATATTCTATTCTATTCTATTCTATTCTATCTTCTGCATGAACTATGTAGGTACTTCCGACAAACTGTTTTGCAGTTCTTATGCTGAGTCTTACGCTGCTAAGTCTTATACCGAAACAGAGCCTTTTGTTCCATAATTACGAAACCTCGTAAGACTTACAATGAGTTCTATCGAGGAGAGGTAAGTACTATGGATTATGAAAATGATGATTCATAATACTATACCATAATTATTTGTTTAAATCTATGGCGTTTTTTCCCTTCTTCTATATTAACATCAATGTTACATATCCTTAACACAGATTCTTCAAAGTAATTCGTGGAATCCAGAGATTTTCCCCACATCGGTAGCGGTGGCGAAAACGAAGCCCGAAGGAACTCAAGAGAAGCAAAATTTAAATTTCATATACAATCTCGCACAGCCTCACACCATCTCATGAAAAGCCTTAATTTCGTTGACAATTATCCTGAGGAAGGGCGGAAAATTTAAGAAGCACGGTTGGTTATTTTTTGTTGTCTAATCCTTGTGCTGTAGCGTTATGTCATCATGATTTTAAGTGAATTTAGACCTGAGATTTGGAGTTGAAAATACATTTATGTTACTAGTCACGAGACTAAGTACTAGTCAACCTTCAAACACTGTTAAGTCCAGGATTATTAAAAATGGTTAGTATTATGTTTATTGAACGCATTTTTTCATTTTATTTCGCATGTATGGCTCGGGTGGCAAAAATAGTACCTATCAATATCTTCCCGAGGGTGCACGTAACCAACTCAGGGTTTTATGTATGAAGACGACCAGCAGCGTCAATCTATGTTCTGTACCAACTTACTACGATCATTCATCTGCCTGGTCAGCGTGGTGATTATACAAATCCCCCAAGCTGTCCCTACCAACTGGTTCCATTGAGAGCTAACTGGTAACTTAAATTCAGGTTCAAATAAGGGAATTCCATTTTATATTTCCTTTTCTTTGATGACGAATAAGAATATTAAGATTCTTAAGGCGTAGATATATGTGAATTTGGTAAATTTGGGTTCAGCAGAAACCATTTATTTCCTTGTTGTTTAACGGAATTGCTTTGAAAAAATTACACAATAATCTATGCCATATAAGGCATTATCTCCTGAGGCTGAAATTTCATTTTTTTTATTTTAAGTACCTGAAATAATAGTGTAAAATACCGTCTACTTTTTCAGCAAGAACCGTTTAAATCCTAATCTATTAATCATAAGATTTAATTTTCATCACCATATAGAATAAAAGAATACCAATCATCTCCTGAGCTTACTTTTTCGAAAAAAAATCCCAGTGATTTTTAACGAATTTTTTACGTAAAACGACACACGCAATGCGCGATCTTCCCCTTCGCGGGCCCTTCAATTCAGTGCGGGGCGAGACGTTGTGCTGAACGGACCTATGACAATTTTCTCCGTGCGCCGTACTAACTAATAATATTCTGTGGCGGAACCAATTTTATTATAGTTTGTCATTTAAAACTAGCTGCCCCCGCGCGACTTCTGCTCGCCGTATACTTTTATTTGCAACTATGTATCTCCATACTAAATTTCATCAAAATCAAATTTTCCCGCGTAAGCATTATTATCTTTTCCTGAGGAAGCATGTATTTTTCCGCGGTAGAAAGTCTCTCGCCATATACTTTTATTTGCAACTATCTCAATACTAAATTTCATCCAAATCGAATTTTCCCGCGTAAGTATTATTATCTTTTCCCGCGGAAGCATGTATTTTTCCGCGGTAGAAAGTCTCTCGCCATATACTTTTATTTGCAACTATCTCAATACTAAATTTCATCCAAATCGAATTTTCCCGCGTAAGCATATATTTTCCCGCGGAAACATGTTCTTTCTCAGGGTCTAAAGATTGTATGTGCAAAATTTCATCAAAATCGGTTAAGAGGTGCGGGAAAGCGTAACAGACAGACAGACAGAGTTACTATCGCATTTCAATTTTGTATATATTATTTGACGTGTAAAAATTTGACGCATTGCTTCAGATTACAATAATAGTGTCTATTGTATGCACAGATCTCCCAAACTAGATTACATTAAAAAACAGAATACTTTTGTTCCGATTCAAACGTACCTAAATTGGAGGAAGATGCGGATTGCGGGGACTGGAACAAAGGCGTTGTAGCAAATAGCATCATGTAGGTAGATATGTATTTATTTTTGGTATACACAAAACCTGTAGAACTTAAAAATTTAAAAATAATATTAGAAAAATTTATCACAAATAATTCATTTGACTGAGTAAGTAATAAACATATTTAAACGGTTTATGGATAACTTATTTATTTTTACATACAATAATACCGAGAGACCCGCTTATATACGTCGTCTATCATTTTTAACGATATCGATTAGAATTTACATCACTAACGTTACACGTGCTTTCGCCGAGAAGGACAACGAGTGCAATAAGCGCAATGCGGAAAAGAGACAAGTGAACATCCTTTGTACGAGTAGCCATTATATGCTGACCTCTTCACTTGCGTTAGACTATAGAAACGTATATGAAGTTCACGGGTCTGACACTTGGTCGCAACTAAAGCCGTGTTTAGAGGCGGGGCTTTTCATAATGGTTGATTTAACCATATGTTTGGCGCGCGGTCGTCGCTTGTCATGCGGTATCTAGTGGGGTTTATCTATGATTGTAGGCTACACAACTAATTCTGGTTAGCGCTGCGCGTAATATTTTCGATACGCCAGCGCCACGCGGGGCACGCGGTCGCTGTTGTTAACTCTCGTAGTCGTTTCTGCCGCGATTTTCACTGCCTACTCGCTCTTAATGTAGGTTATAACTAAATAAGAATATAAAAATTCCAAATGTATACTTTTTGTAATTTTTTTTTACTTTTTTATAAATAACAACCAGTAATTCAAAATACCAATTGTGCTCAGTAGACTAATAATTACATTAACAAATACATTCGCTCAACCCCACAACTTGGACCAAGCCCTATTTTGTATCTCTAATTTAATTATCTAAACTCATGAGCACATCGCGAGCAAAGCGCCGCTATACTCGTAATGGAGTAATTTGTTTAAAAATAACAAGAAAGGAGATTTATCCTCCTGTGAGGCCATTTACTTCATTCTTCCTTTTCTCGTATAATTAGGTTGGTCAGCGCTGTTGAGGTTTTTCTCGCAATTTTCTTGAGTGACGTTTGAAAATTTGCTTTGCATTTTCTCGGAAAAATATCATTTAGATGTTGAAGGAATGTTTTGTTTCAGTTATATTCTTGGCCTTTATAGAGCCATTTTACGTTCAAATTACAACTTTATTAGGTAAGTATTATTCTATTGAAATAACACACAGTTTTAGACATTAAATTATATGAAATCTTACAAATTTGTGTCCCGAAGTGGGAACCGAACCCGCAATCTATTGCGTTTCAGGCGGACCTTCGCCCGCTGCGGCACAGAGGTCGTTATTCACGTTTTTGCACTAACTTAGCAACATTCTCATGTAGAAAAAGAATTGCAAAAGTTTTTTTGATATTTTACGGGGTGACGTGTAGTAACAGTATGAAAAGTTTTGCTTATTTCGCGGGTCAAATAGAATGCTGAATAATTTATCAGCTCACTCCATTTTCACGCCAGAACCCAAAAGTTTTCATATAGCTCAAAAGGTAGGTGAAGCTTAAACCTATTCATAGTAGGTACAACCCGTATATCGAGTTATTCAAGCCAAGTTATTTTGCCGATACGAACATTTTTCAGGTAACCCCGATTCAATCTACCTAAAGCCGTGGAAATTGGTACATTTTTTATCTTATTTCAGAGCAGCAAACCATGTATCAGGCGGTTTGATTTATCCAACGAGATGTTAAACAGAAATTTGCGACAGCGCCATCTCTGTTGTGAGTGCTGAAGCTTGTTAAATAGCGCCTAGCAACACCGCGGTTGGGTTTTCGTAGAGGGTGGAGAGGACGAACCTCGTTACAACGTGGAATTAGGTTGATGGGACAAGGAAAGAGATTAGAAATTATTTTCGTATTGAGGTTAATTGATTATTGAAATGAAATTTGGTTCTATTCTTCTAAAAAGTATGCCCTTGGCCTGATTACAATTAGCTATCGTAATTTTGGAGATTGACCCAGAATTCCGTAACTTCATAAATTATTTTGTGTAGGTAGTAATATCGTAGGCATTGTTTAAGTAACCATTTTCCTTTTTTTATAATTTTAGTTCTGTCGTTTTTTTAATAAAAGCATGGTCGAGAAAATAAGACCAAAATTGTCGTAAAAGTACTTTACAGATTATTAAAATTAAAGCTGCTTATACAAAGAGCCCGCGCACCTACCAACGTCTCACGTCCCAGAGCCTACACTCAGAATTCAGGGGCGCGAAAGTTTTACCACTTCACATTCAGAAAACACTTACTTTGCGTGTTCTTTGTGATCCGACGCTACGTAAACAGGCACCTTTGTTATGCAAATGGTCTTCTTACTTATACCTGCGCGAGGCGAGGTGCAATATCAGCTATTTGTGTGTTTTGTTGAGCGTGCCAAGTGAACCGGACCTCACCTAGTTCTTAGCTTGAACTTTAAATGGGTTAGAAAAACTAGACACAATTCTCGTCGGATTTTTTGTGGAGTCATAAATTTGTAGTTACACCAGTTTACAGTATATTAGATTATTAGATTATAAGTATAATTTAGATTGTAGGTACGTATAAGATGTTTATAAAACTTTATTAAACATAAGTAAATAGCTGACTCAGAATCATCTTAGTTGGCTCAAGCCCAGAATTTTAATCCGTGAAGTATATCCCCGATACTATTTTATAGTCATCATACGTGTATAATATAATAATATCGTATGATAACAATTGTTAAACTATTATAACATATTTTTTTACAACAGATTGAGTAGTTAGTTACCACTCTATCAATGTTGAGCACAATATGTTACCATTTGGCAACAAACTAACGATCAGTAATCAATATTATTCTCAATTAGTAGAGATTTCCCTCGGGGCACATTACGGCTTTTAAAGCTAATTGAATGTAGAAAAATTGTTCTAATCTGATGAGTGTAGGTAGTCTCTCGTGTGATTTCGTAGATTAAAAACCTATCAGTTGTTCGATTTATTGTTTGATTGAAAATTGTTTACTGTTGGAATAAACTCAACAATACAAAATGTAAAAAATAGGAACATTTTTTGTTTTCAAAAATCAAAAAATATTTACAAGACTAAATCTTGTAAATATTTTTATAGTTATTTTCCTCTAAGCTTTGGGGCTTTTCCAATCATATCAACACGAGAAAAACATCGATAAACAAAATGATAACCAAATCCACCGTACGCTGTTTCTCCAGCATAATTTCGTTTGAGAGCATTTTTTGCATCAACCGAAGTTATCTCTTTACCAACAAAAGAACCAAAATCTTTTTGAACACCATCTCGATTGCCATTTTCTCTTCTATTTCCATCCTCACTGGCAAAAGATTTATAAACAATCAAATCAGTCTGGGAAACCAACTATTTCAAGCATTCTTAGCTACCGAGTTTATATTCTTAGTTTTCACAGCAAGATTCAGCGATGGATATTTTACTGCCTTCAATAAGTTGGATGAGAGATGTGGGACTGATATTAAGTTGATTCGTAAGTTAGAAAACGAAGTCAGGAAGCAGTGCATCATTGGAATCATATCTATTGTCATCGATGCTATTGGCATGTTCGTGCTGGATATGAAGATTGGAGATATCATCAACTACGTGTTGCTATTTTCTGCCCATGATACTGAGCTAGCTTTATTGGCTCTGGTCATAGAAGGAATGAATTTGAGACTGGTCGGATTAAGTTTTGAGTCACCGTTGAGAGGGTCTGCAGTCTACAGGCATGTTTTAATAGCTTCGGATCAAATAAATGAAGTAATGACAATAAAAGTGAGTAAGACTTTATTATAACATCAGTTGCAAGTTCAAGTTTGGTAGATCTACAGAGAGCTCCAGAACGTTGTAGAGGGTGTCTACTGATAGGGGCATGTTTCACTCAAAAGTTATGAAATTTGAAGTAATTCTCATGTTGTATACTAAATGTTTCAGATTCTAATAATGTTGGCTGTCACCCTGGTCACAACTACCTGTTTCGCATGCGCGATTATGTTGATGTATTCTGGAAAGGTTAGTTCGAGATAGTTTGGAAGGACCGGAATATTTAACGATGTCCTAAAAGGGTCACATAGGTCACTGGCATGCCGCTTGATAATTTCCGATTTGACAGATAAAGATATTCTAAATAACTCTAGCACACTTTTCACTTACCTTTACTCTACCACTAAAGCAAAGTCAACGTCAGGTAAAAGTCGGCTAAGTGCGATAGTAGGCATCTCGCTACTAAATCAGCTCTGAGACGCTGGACGTAGGCCTGCCTAATAGGTTTCCAGTTTGACATAATACCAATAATGTATATGATTTATATTTACAATGATTTATTAACGAAATATATGGATAAGCCATCCAATCTTTACTAATATTACAAAGTTGAAGAGTATTATTTGTTTAAATCTACCCTAGTTAGTCTGCTAATCTCAGGAACCGCTGGTCCAATTTGAAAATATATCAGTGTTGGATAGTACATTTATCAAGAAAAACTATATTATATATTTATAGTATCTAGATAAGGTATAAAACGCAGGCGAAACTGTCGGTGGGTCAGCTAGTCGAGTTGAAAACACAAAATATAGAATTAAGTAGAATTAAGACTAGTTACTCTGTACCTACATATATAAATTTGAGACCACGTGTTTGTACTATAATTGGTTGCGGTCTCGGGGCTTAGCCGTGCAATCACGGAGCATAAGCTGTGCATTGAAGCTTCAATCTTGTCGATAACATTGCATGGCATCGACGCCTATGACGCTTATTAACTTGCAAACGTTTAACGACTAGACTATTTAGAGGGCTAGGGCGTCTATTTAAATGTTTGACCACGATTCATCCAAGTTGTTTAAGAATAGTTTTCTTCGTATATTCATAATATATTAAAAATATAATAATTGTTATTATTTCTATTCAGACAAAAGTATCAAAAGTAAATGCTAAATTTGACGTTCTGCAGATATCTTTCTATGTACGAGTATGTATACTCTAAAAAGTGGATCAGATTATCTGATAACGCAAGTTTAGAGTTTATCACGGGGTTTTCACGGGGCTAAATTTTGCTGTGTAAATTGTCCAGCAATATTTGTTTAATGCTGGGGCGCAACGACCCAAAATGGATCTTGCCCTCCGACACCGAGGACCACTTTATTCTTGTTTACATTGTGTTAAGTGTGAAGTTGAAATACAAACTAAAGAGTGAATGAAGGCGAGTTGTAGTTGTCCGCTATTAAAGCATATATCAGATTAGATGACTACGCAAAGTTCAGCCATCTGGTTAAACGGTTTGCTCATTGCATATACTAGTTATTATTCAGCCGTTTAATTAGAAGCTGGCATTTAGTTAACGGCCTAGGCTAAGTAAATCGCTATTAGACTACGACATGTTCACCATTATATTAATAAAGAGTGAAGTACCTAACTCCGTATAGAAAATTCAGGTTTTATACTTATACTTCAGGTTTTAAAACTAGCAGCATACCTTCTGTGGCGTGAGCTGAAGACCCTGTACTGCGTGTGGAAGCTGTGCCGAGCCTCGCATGCCAGCGAGGTGGTCTGCCAGCAGCTCTGCTTCCAGCTGGCCAAGAAGCTGGCACTGGATCCAGCTTATAATAAATGTTTGTAATTTATTTATTCCATAAAGATACAGTAATAGACCATTAAGTTAAATAGGAGCCATGCCCTCTCACTAAAAGCCCACCATGTTTTGAGCAACAGAGTCGTCCACAACAGACCACTGCCACCTCAGAGATTATTTTCAAAAACAAGCTCACTGGTTACCTAACAATAGCATGAAATGCACAAAAGTTACACAAAACTAAATTCATAACTGTTTGACTTAGACACATCAGCCTATGGCTACCTCTCTATAACAAATCATAATAATAATAAACTACGATTGAGTCCATATTCGTCCCGTTACACTATATGGTTTTAATGACAGAAAAGACATGGCCCCATTATAATCATAAATTAACCGACCGATGAGGGACCGAGTCGCGGGACCGAGTTGTGATGCTCATAATATGAATAGAATATCTAGAAAATTTGTTCTAATAATGTTGTTTTTTATATAAAATTAAATGTATTCTTCCAGTAAAGCATCCTGAAGCGTACCAGCTAGTTCGGCGCTGGTACACCGCGGCGCTGCAGCAGCGGCCGCGCTACGTGCGCGGGTCCGTCTACTCCATCGGGAACAGCGTCCCGCTGCACATCCTCGACATCAGCATCAACTATGTGCTCATCATTGTTCAGGTACGTTTATTAATGTAAATAATAATAAATATTGCTGGACAATTCACACAGCAACATCTAGCCCCGTGATAAGCTCTAAGCTTGTGTTACGGGTGTAAGATTTCTGATATACTTAATATAATATACTATAGAGAACTTTAAATAGTGACATCCACCAACCAGCCAATTAGCCGTAGACAAGCTTAGAGCTTATCACGGGGCTAGATGATGCTGTGTGAATTGTCGAGCAATATTTATTTGTATTTATTTTTTCATTGGCCAAATATCTTAATAATACTATATATTATTTTTTATTTCTTTCAGATCTATGTGGCTTACAGATAATTTAAAAGAAGAAGAAAACATTGTTTTACATTGTTGTGTAGCATCATTAATACATACAATATGGTGTTAAAGTAAAATTCCGTGTTTGATTTAAAAAGCGTACTAAAATATTTCAATAAAAAAAAGCTTTAGGTTTTATAATCGGAAACTAGATTACCGATTCTCTGTCCGTGTGCGTGTACTATGGGTACTAAATCCTTGACAACTCAAAGCGACCAATGCCCAGTAGTATGAAGTAAAATATATTATTATGACGAACAATTATTCAGTAGGTAACAGTCAATTTTATCACAATGTTTCATTGGAAAAGACCTTGAACTGCCACAAAATCTGCCATTGTTCTATAACCATTATAATAATTCCTGAATATTCTAAGATGTAACTAGATCTTCCCACAGGGTATCATTACATAGCAACTTGACACTTTGAAGAGATTATTTAGCTCCTGGAAACGTGAAAGGTATAATTTATCGAGAAACGTGAAGTCATGTGTTTCTTAAGGATTCCAAATGAACTAAGCCTTTGATGTTTCCTTATATCGTAAGTAGGTGTGAGACGTTTAAATGTTCATGATTTATGTTCATAATGGGCATACATTTTCTTAGTCAGTTGGAAGCGGTTTGCATCCAAGAACCTGCTTAGCTTTCTTTGTGGGTGAACTACTAACACTATGAGCGCCCATGACGCTCGTTTCTATCTACACAGCACAGCGACGCCGCAGGCCCTCGCCCGCCTTGGGCATTGAATGTGCTATCCGATCATCATCATAATTAATAATGACCGAATATCGCAGAAAAATTATTTATGTTCGTGTCGTTCTGTATATTGTACCAATTAACTGCAATTAACCCGTTTGGTAACTATGATAAGTATACCAAAATGCCCAAGATATAATGGGTTTCATGGTTTCACCCGTGCCCAGTAGTACCTTTTATTTACTGCAGCAAAATTATACTCAAAAAAATTATAACTGCGTACCAGTCTAGTCCTACTAAAAATAAGGCAACCGTTCTTAGTCTTACTCTAGTAAAAACGCCAGGCAATAACAGCGCTGGGACACACGACACGCCGCATACATTATTTATTTAAGAAACGGCTTGCACCGGCGCCGGCTGAGATACGGGAATGCATTGCGCTGATGAGTATTTAATAAGTTCGGTGGACGGCGTACTTTATTGCGCTTCGAAACAATTTATGTTTGTTTGCAGGTTTACGGCTTTTGTAGACAAATTTAGTGTTAGCTTTGACCCAAGTCATTATCATCATTTTAAACATGGATTAAACTTTTGTTGTTTTTTAACTATTTTTTCATTATACTTTTAGACATTTTATCCCATATCGATTAATGAAACATTCTAACTTATAGTTATAATTGATGTAGGTATCTATAACTGAGGTGTAATCAATTTGTATGTAACTTAGAATTTTTTTTAATAAACGGTTTCAGTATAAATCTTTTCTTATATCCAGTAGAATAATCAAAACGTTTAAATCCTGTAAAAAATGTACAACCAGCATTTCACAGCAAATATTGAGATTGAATTTAATAATTCCGCCGGGACGAGGGGTGTTTTCATCCCTTACCGAGGGATGGGTCCTTTCAGATAGCATTAAAGGCTTATTTTCGAGTTTTTCTTCATTTTCGTAATATATTTGTGACGTCAGGCCTCGCCATTTGTCATCGGGACGAGCACCTACTCTATAGGTTTTCGTCACAAAGGAAGATTTATTAGTAGTTATATTAGAATTACTATTGTTGGCGGATATAGGCACTAAGGCCTACCTGTGAGGATAAAAACAGATGAATTATCATCATTACTTGAACGCTAAATGAAAAACGTTGTTAGATATTTTTCTTACAGTACAATAGAATATAAATAACCCATATAAACTCAATAAAATAAACACTCAAACATAATCATTCAATTCCTTATCGAATCCAAATAAGATACCGAGAAACTTTCTCTTGCAACACTTCTGGGAAACAGTTTTGTCGCACAATTGATATCGGTTCCTCGAATGACAAATGATTCACTCACGATATTTTTGTTTCCATAAAAGCTACAAATCAAACTACATCAAAACAGACAATTTGTTAACATAATAACGGAAAGGTTTCGCGAAAACACTCTTCTTTTCCTGGACAGAGATTTAAGTCCACATTTTTAAAGGCGATTAAACGCTGATCGACAGACTCTTAATCAATATTAATTTTGATGTAATTATTAAAACTGCTGGGTGATAGCTCTTTGAAGTGGCAATGGGCGGGCCATATAGCACGGAGAACAGATGGCCGATGGGGCCGAAAGGTTCTCGAGTGGAGACCACGGATCGGCAAGCGCAGCGGCGGACGGCCACCAACAAGATGGACAGATGATCTGGTGAAGGCGGTTGGCTCGCGGTGGATGCAAGCTGCGTCCGACCGCAATAAATGGAAGTCATTAAGGGAGGCCTATGCCCAGCAGTGGGCGTCCAATGGCTGACATGATGAATACAAAAAGCAGAAACTTCTTTTGATCGGGGTTTATTCAATATTAAAATACTCTTGGTTAATTAATCGCAGCAGTAAGTGAAAACTTTTTGGTAAGTTAGCTAACTTTTAATAACAGTCTGGAGACTTTTCTTTCAATATAGATACAAATTATAACGAAAACAAATAATTGAAATTGAGAGTAATGCACTTATTTGCTACGCCGTAGAGCTTGCTACGAGCGACGTAGTACAAAGTCTACGCTAGCACAAAAGATCTACGGTTTTGCAACGGATAAGTTTAATGGTGAATTTTCATTATCCTATCTCAGGCACCAGTCTCTCACAAAGATTTCCAGTACGACCACAAATGTATGAAATCAATTTAGATTATAATTTCTTTTAGTATTTATACCATTAAAAATCCACAACATTTTGTAAACCTTATTGTAATGTACTGTTTTTGTGAGAGAAAATAAAGATATATTTTTTTATATTTTATTTTATTATCTAAATTGTCATATCTATAGCTTTATATATTACAGCGTCAATTTAACCATAATAGTGTGTAAATACGTTATACCTACCTACCTCAAGAAATTTTTTTTATGTGGAAAAGCCTCGCATTTCAAAAATAACCATAAATTATAAAACAAAGCTCATTAAACTCCAATCGTCAACTCAGCAAATGTCTAACAAGAGCCGTTGTAGTAATAATTAAATCCGATGATTTTAGCAAAAAAACGACGTAAAAACGCGGGACAATTCGCGGGACAAATCTACATTTTGAAGGGGAAATAGCTCGTTATCCACCTACCCCGCCAGGCGACGAACCCGTTAAATTAACCCTTGATTGCTTGGCTGTGAAAAATAAACGAGAGATTAGTGTGGACATGATTTTGGTATTAAAATATTCCCTTGATTGAAGACTGTGCTTTACCGTATAATGGGTATACAAGGTTAAGTAAGTATGTAACAGCCTGAAATTAGGATTCCATTTTTAAGGACTATTAGATGTAGTAGGATATTACGTAATCAGTTCAAAGAATCTTTATCATTAAAAACTCAATAGTCACTTACATGATAAACTATTATTATAAACTATGTATTTACCGTACGTTCTTATTATGGTATCAAATCACATATAAAACACTAGATACTGTATCACTAACTAATTATCACTAAGGCATAAGATCAACACTCTAGGGGGTACTTACGTAGATAATTAGAAACTTATATACACAATATGATACATAATGTTTATTTCGAAAAAAGTATGTAACGGAACAGTGTAGTTATCTATAGGCTCATGAGAGATAAACCGTGTTTGAGGAGCCAGTAGCATCCATCCATCAAAAAGTGTAAAGTTTATTTTTATATTTATAACCACGCAGCTGATTCATCTGGTGTGCACATTAAACAGAATAAAAAATCCTCCATGATTTCTTATCGCCTCTGACACAAACCGTTGGAAAATGCTGGAAGAGGCCCTGTGTCGTCCAGCCACGCAATAAATAACTCAACCTAGAAAAACTGCATCATACAAATAGGCAATAATTAGTTTCAAAGGCTCTTAAATTACAAAAAAAAAAGTATGGTCAAATGGCTTATCCATAGAATGATTTAGAAAACATCGGAAGAGTTTTTGCATTTATAAATGGAGTCCTTTTGTTTCGCCTCTTCACTTACCTTCAATTATTTCAATTGATTTTATGTTCAATTAAAACAATTTATTTTTTGTTTGAGCTGGGATTAAATTAAATCAGGAAGACTTTGAAACAGTAACCTTTTTAACAGCAATAATTTAAACGAAATTCATTATATCTACCGTATCATTTTGTAGGTTTATTTGATTACATATTGAATACCCACAATCCTTCTTCTGAAACGAAAACATGAATGTCGAATGTATCATCGAACTATAAAGGGCACCCGCTTTTTGTTAACATTGAAATATGAGAGTTTAAAATTTATTTTGCCATTTTTAACATAATTAAGAAGTTATTATTATTATTATTAAGTCTTTATCGCGTATTTTATTTACCCGACGTATCAAGGCGCTCTTCAGCCGTTCGTGGTCATGAAAGAACTAACGTCGGAATATACATATAGTAAAAATACGCTTATACGCAATAAAGTCCCATTTTATATTTTTTGTACGATCTGCAGAAAAACAAGAAACAATAATGTAAGAAAAGGAATTTGTTTTACGCATTTTACGCAAAAAACAATATTTTATTTCATTCAATGATTTATTAACACAAGTAGCTTAAAATTAATTAACTAAGCAATGTCAGTCGGTTTGCCTAATTATCTCTCATTAAATCTTTACAACAACCAACAATAATTTTGTAACCACATCTGATATAACAGCCAATTTATTCGCAATCAGTAAATTTCAGTATTAACAATAATAAATTACATCCACACAGCTGAAATTTCAATTTTCTGAAATCCATAACATTGATTATTCCAATGTCAACATAATAATGCAATTTAGGATAAATTCAATTTCCATCAAAGTGTGTTGATATTTCACCAAACAGAGCTACAAAGATAATGTTCCTTCATTAGCTTTAATCAACAGTTATAGTGATGATAATAATAAAAGTATCCTTACTGTTAACACTGTCAGCGCAGTAGATGCACGTACGTACCAACAAAGAGGTGTGTCGACGGCTCAGCCATGAAGGCTGCACCGCCGAGGTTGGGCGGTGAATGTGTTAAAATAGAGTGAAAGCTATAAGTGCTGAATTCATTAAATTTAACCAGTAAGAAGTTGTTTTATGAAAAAGTATCAAATTCTATACAAAATTTTGTGTTAGTAAGGTAAGAAGGATTTTTAGATGAAAATAGCTTAAACTCTTGGTTTTGCAATAAAATGTCGGACTTAACATATTGTGCACCATTATAACATACCATATTCAATAATAAGTAAAAATAATAAGCTTTTAATAATTAGTTTGAAAGTTGGCTATTTGTACAATTTTTACAGTTTTATATTTTTACACATACAATGGAATAGAAACCAGGTTAGACAAGCGCGGAGTCGGACGACCACCACATGATGGACAGACGACTTAGCGAAAGACGCTGATTTACTGGTTATTGTTGGTAACTGTATGTATGTCTAGCAGTGGACGTCCGACGCCTGAAATGACGATAGTGACATAAATTATTACAAAATAAAAAATAAGAGATTAGAATTAACATGTCACCATTACCATAATACACATATTACTATGATTTTATGGTCAACTGAACCTACTTACTAAAAATGAGTTTAAAATTAAATAAATAATGCTAAACATTATTTTTACAACAATATTGAGCCCGTTGTAAGCAAATTAAGGTTTGAAAATAAATAATAAGGGAACTTATTAAGTATTGCCTTAAAATATTTCACCAGACTAAAAAAAAAAAAATTTTAATAAAGAGATTGACTAATAGCATAGTCAATTAATTAAATTATTATTTTATTTCAAAGTACTTACAATCAGGTACAATTTACATCTAATTACTCACTAAGGCTTTAAACTATCAATTATATTCCGACCATTAAAACATTTTCACAAATAACAATATTGAAAAAATAAATAATGTACTGGAATTTAATTTAAAAAATAATTGGAATAGACATATGACACTTAAATCTAACTTAATTTTAGCCACCAACCGAATCAATTATCTAATTACCTTAATTTCTTCAACGAGCCAACTTTGATTGACATTTATAATTACTTTAATTTTAGTTTTACTAAACTTTATTATTTAAATTCAATTTGTACATATCTACATGTGGCGGGGATTCGAGGTAGGTTGGCAACCCTGGATTAAAGAAATAACGAGGATTTTAACATTCTGAACAAATTGAATTTCAAATGCAATCACCAAGAGGCTAATTCGCGGATAAATGGATTTTCTGAAAATACGACCGCACAGATAGTCAACCGTGTTTAATAATATTAACTCTTTATTTTCAGATTACACCTGATCCTTAGTTTGCTTATTATTATAGGAGTTTGCCCCTTTAACACTCGCTATTCGCTTGCTCAACACTTTGTCCGAGAAGGTAGATGTATTCCACCACACTATGCCGAAATTCATGGAGCACAATCAGTTCTTGAAAACTTATAGTTTGTTATGGATATAGCGCATTGGTATTTTACTGTAATTTTATATTCTGTATGTAATAATAAATAAAAAATAAATAAATTATCCTTTGGGCTTATCCACTCAGCAATAATTCACTGGGAGGTTTATAATTAGCGCATATTCTATTCCGTAATTGGAATTAGACCTAGAACATTGAGTAAGTTTTCCCGTGCGAATGAATTTTAAACAGATTGGTTACAATAAAATTACTTACATACAAGTATTTATTCCATTGATGTTGAAATAATAAAGATACATCGAATTGATGTTTTTTTGTGTTTAAAAATAACTATTGAAAAATACACGTTATTTATTCGCAACAGTGTTAAGGCAGAAACACATTATTAACACCCGATGAAACGTGATGCGTGTTGAGTCGAATCAAATGTATGGTTTTCTTTAGACCAGAAACACACTTTGAACACGCGACCCGACGCCACGCGCGCACACGCCACCTGATCCAGACGTGCCAGATCTGCGTGTCGCCCATGGTGGGGGTAAACACGCCATCCGACGTGGGCGCGCAGTATGTTTCTAGACAACACTCGACGCCACGCGTCATTCGTTCGAGACCTGTCACTTTATGCCAATTTCATATTAAATTTTTGCATTTATTTAGCGAAATCATGATGAAATGGGTTATTGTACATTTGCCACAAAGTCAATTCGTCATGAAAAAAAGGATGTGTAAATTTACTTTAATTTAATTTTAATTTTTACCTACCTATGACGAATTTACTTTCAATGTATGGAGTTTTTAAAAACGTGACGAACTAACTTTGTGGCAAATGTACAATAACCCGATGAAATGCTAGTATGTCGTGGCGTCGCGTGTTGGTAATATGCACGGTGCACGTCGGGTGTCGAAACTTCGCGTCGCGTCGGGTGTTAATAATGTGTTTCCTGCTTTATAACTGTATCAGTCGTTACTTTTTCATGACAACGGCATTTTGCTTCACATTTATTGATTAAATTCTGCAGTGGCCTTTCATTGGCTTTATCATTTTTCCTGATAAACTCTTTTATGGACAGTGAAATTGTTTTGAGCTATTGGACATAGCCTTTTCTTAGGATTTTACATTTTTTATCCAAAGCGGATTGCATTTATATTTTGCGTGAGCCAGCATCAACCAACAATCACTGCAATGTCCACCAAAATATGGGCATCTTGTTGTTGAAACCAGCCAATCCACAGTCTCCTACAATTTTCGGAATTCGGGAAATCGGACCTACCATCTTCAACTAGCAAATTTTCTAAATAGACTATCAATATTTATGGTAAATGTTATACCCAATGTTTAGTATTCAGGACATACACAGAGAAATAATAAACACGAAAAACAGAAAATAACTGGTAGTGTTATGTTCCGTCGGTGGCTCATCATTACAGTATATTGGTATCTGTTAAATGAAACGGGCCCGGAATAATAAGGGCGGACCTAACTTTTTGTAATACAACGGTTTGAGGAAAGGGCTTTTTGTAATGGAGTTCGATGAGTACAGTGGATCAAAATACCTTGTATTTTTTGTTCGGAGAAGCTGACCTAAATTTTTATTTAGTTGTCCGACTTACTTGATGTTGTTTATTAAAAATTAAGTCCGGGTTTGTAATATAATTAATGTCGTCACAACTTGCGACAAGTACCTACTATCCGTTCTAAATTACGTCACGAACAATTTCAATTTCAATTCAACAATTCTTCTTAAATACAATGCAAATGAATTTGGCTTATTTTTTGTTTGAAAATAAACTAATTAGAATCTGGATTTTCAGCAATAAAAGGCTCGATTCTAGTATATTTATTTCATGATCATTTGATTAAAGTCTATGTACCTATGTCTGTAATAAACTGATTTTAATAATAACATATTTTTTACCGAATATAAATGAGAAAAAATATACAAATAAATAATTGTATATTTTCTTTGGTAATTAATTGCAGTCACTTTGATGGTCGCTTTTTTATAATTATCACCAGGGTGGCTTTAATAAAAAACTAAACTAAAATAAATAAAAAATATTCAATCAATACATCTATCGAATAGCATAACACTAAAACATTGCCTTACCTTTATTTTATCACTAAACAACCACTTGTTACCCATTTAATACCTTCTTAGAAACTTGGACACAAACGACTCTTAACAACCAATACACCAAGTTAAAATCGCGCTCTAATTTATGTTTATAAAATTGTGTCAAAAGCACTTTATTACATAGCTTTATTACCCATTTTAAATGTCTAAGCAATCAAAAGACGCAAATGACACGAACACAATAAAAAACTCAGTACATAAATCACTCAAACAATGGTTAATACTATTCATATCACTGGAAAATAATATCTCAATTGCACACTTGCCGCAATTGACTTGCGTTCACTTGCGTTCAAACCAATCGGCCAAAAATGTCTCAATAATGTTTACAAATGTGTCTGCAGTGTACACTGTATATGTAAGTGAATAATTTTAACGCAAATGACAAACTTAGTCACAATTGACTTACTTGGTCATAAAACACTTAGACACAAATGACTCACGTGTACATACACTGGGTCACACATGACTCATATCTATAGGTCTATATGCAGCTCTCCCTGACTTTTCTCGCCGTGGTGACGACCTCGGGACGGCGCGCGGTCGCGATGTCCCCACTCCGCGCGAGCACGCCTCGGTTCACCACGCTTATACTTACTGAGGACTGCGGAAGGGATGATGATTAGTGATTTTAGGATTATGTGGTTACCTAATATGTTTTTTAGATAGTCGATCTATCGATTTATGTTTATATCAATGAAAAACAGACTAATAATATAAGATAGATAGAATATTATATACTTGTATGTTTTTAGTAATTATTTTTATTTTATATTACTTTTATAACAAGATAAAAATAAATAAAAATTTAGAAGACTTTTTTTACCTACTTTTATCTAGCTATCTACTTAAATGAAGTGGCAGTTCTTTACAAAAACTGATAGATGGCACAATCAGAGCCTAACTGATATCAGGTATGGGATAAATTCGAGGTCTTACATAACTCCTTGATAGCGTAGTGGATAGCGCAACCAGGGCTAAACTGGGTGCTAAACTGGCGTCAGTTCGACTTCCACTCGGGGACCAAGGTTACGTTGTGATCTTGTAATTTTTCCTATACCAGTTTCTAATTATTTATAAAACTTAAAGTGATACTCAATCACTGTAAAATAAATATAAATAAATGAGTTGTATTATTATATAGAGAAGTGTTTTAATAGTCCAGGATACTTACAGCGCTAGCTGGGAAGGCCGTGTGTCGCTCACTGTACAGCCCGCCCTCGCCGCCCGGCAGAGGTATCGTGTATTCCAGCGGCTTCTTATCTATAACACGAAACGATTTTGTCGTGCTATTTATATGTATACGATATTGGTAATGTTAGTTTTAGTTTCACAATTCGGTTGATAAGGTATTTTATTGGCTAGTTTTGTGGGTAATGTAATTGATTCAGAAACTATTTTGAATCTAGTTATATTTATCTTGAGTTACCACTTGGCAAATTAAGAACCATTAATAAAACTGGTGTGTACTGACCGTAGTGACACGGTATGATGTCCGGATCTTCCTCCTCCTTGAGCTCGTAGCCGTACTCCAGCTTGGGCGTGGCGCAGTACGTGTTCAGGTTGTCGCACTTCGACAACGACTCCACGCTCGGCTCCGTGTACAACGAACTGGCAATCAAATAAAGACATTCAACAGTGAAATTTTATTTATTTTGGTTTGAAAACTAATGCGAGTTACACTTATAATTTTCATCAAAATGGGGGGACATTGTCTGCCGCTCCATAGAGACCATAAATGTTCTTTAGACGTTAAACGATGGCTACCAGTTCTGAAATTGTATTTTAGAACTGGTAGCCTTCTAACAATACACTTACAGTTAGCCTAAGTTGTAGGTACTTATGAATAAAAACTATGCTATAAAGGTACAATGCCATATTAGGACATATTCAAATTAGCTTACATGTGCGGCGGCTTGTCAGCAGTCGGGCGGCGCGCGGCGCGGCGGCGGTACAGCGCGGCCAGCACGGCGCTGGCGGCGGCACACAGCGCGGCCGCCAGCGCCGCCAGCGCCGCCAGCCACGGGGACAGCGGGAGAGATGAGTGACCACCTGGGAAGTATACTTGCAGATAGTAGAATAGTTTAGATGATTTATGCAGGAGGCTTGTTTAGACCGTTTAAAATTCGAAGTTGCAGAAATTAAGAAGCGTGTAATACATACTTGTATAGAACTGTTATCGTTGTGATCGAAGATTTTTTATTGGATTATGTAATAATATTAATCTCAATTTTATTTTTCAATTTTGTGCCCTGAATGTTTTACATTCTCGTACGGAGCGCATGCATGATGAAGAAGATAAGATAAACGAAGATAAAGATACTATCACTATATTATTTGTTTTAAAACTCATGCATCATAACGCTTCATATCACGTTTCAGAAATCCATATTATTTTATCCATTGATAAAAAAATAGTTATGTAATTTTACTAAACATTTTGCATAATATTACATACATTGTAATAATTGCGGAATAGTTTGTGGAAATTTACAGTAATAACTGTAAATTGCCACAAATATATCAAAAATGTAAGCCATTATACATTCTGTCATACCGATTTTAGGTGTAAATTCTGGAACTACAAGTTTTGCAAAGTTTATGATCGCTTCAACTTAGTTGGGAATGAAGTGAACGAAATAAATTCCCAAGCTGCACCTAACTTCCTATTATACATTAACTTCATGGAAAGAATTTACTTCATTTGATTGAGGAAAAATAATATTAAAATGGGGAAAAAATAAGTAAAATATAAGCTTTGCACCACTTCTAACTATATACTCCACCTAACTCATAGAAAAGTAAAAAAATACAATAAACGCTTAATTTGCTTTACTCCCGAGACTTTTCTGTAGAATTTCCATAAAAGCTACATAATAGTTGTCACATAAAAAAATAAATATTGGACTCACACAGCAACATCAACTCCAGTAGTAAGCTCGAAGCTTGTGTTACGATTGTAACACATATTTCTATGTTAGAAATAGGAGAGTAGTCAAATTCTAACTAACCAGTATATTTATCGGGAGATCTAATCCCAACAGTGAACAGGGAGATCTCCTCACTCCTGCCCTTGGCGTTGGCGGCGAACAGCTGCAGCGAGTAGCTGGAGTGGCTGTTCAGGTGCTGCACTTCGAACACGGGGCTGCTGTTAGAGGATACATTCGCTCTGACCTGGGGAAGGATCGAATAGTCGATTCATCATCATCAATCCCTTAGACGTTACTGCTTGTTTCCCTACCAGATTTCCAGTTATTACGGACGTGGCCAACATCCACCGTAAGCCAAGCGCTTTTAACAGATCATCTACCCACCTTGTTGATAGACAAGACATCCGACGCTGGACTTTAATTTAGAATTTTGCGTCAATAACATTTAAATTTTATGATTGCTTATCCTATTAAGAAAATTTTGAAAGTAAAACATCCTATTTAGGTCTGGTTCTATTGGAGAGTGCTTTCTTACAGCTTTAGTAGTACTAGTAGGTATACGAACTAGGTATTTAGAAATCTTACCACCATGGAAGGCAGCTCAAACACCTCCATATAAAAGACCTGCGGAAGTCCTCCATCGAAGCCTTCTATGCATTCCACTTGCAGCGCGGATGAGCTCTGGTTCACCACGGAGCAGTTCTGAAGGGGCATCGGGTGGCCTATGAAACACACATCATTATGGTCTTCAAATCTCCAAAAGAAGTAATTTATAGATTCTACTAAGTGAAACTGTAGTTATCTTTTATTGCTTGTAATGTAGTGACAAGTATTTTTGTTATTGCGTTAACTTGCAAAGTTAGAAGTTGTGGATACCAAGTATTTTGTACACTTTTGTTACTTGATACATAAATGCTGTCGGTTTTGCACTAGTAGGTATATGAACCCTTCAATCTCAATACATGCTAATGAAACTTCTACGATGGCCTTAATCATAAAAGACTTGTTAATCTAGTTATTGTTTTGATGTCTATATAGAGATGAGGTCCTTACCAGCAGCCACAAGTTTGTAGATACAAGGCGCCGCCATTTTGCCGACAGAATTCCGCGCCAAACACAAAATGGTGCCGAAGTCCATGTCTGAGGACGGCGTGTAGCGCAGAGTAGAAGAATATCCGGAACTTGTAAAAAGACTGCAGGAAATGGTCAAAATATAATTACTAAATTTTATTCTTAGAAACATGTCAAGTGAATATGATTTTTTTTCGCATTTCTCATCTTTTTATATGTTTTATACAGCAAGGCTGCCAGACTCAAATGTCACAATTTGTTGTGGAAACCTCGGTCACTTTTTTATATCAGCCAAGTATTTTTTTCGCCACAAATCAAAAAGACGTAGTAGTTATTAGTTTCTGCTACTATCTTATAATCATGAATACCACAATACCTTTCCTCCAAGTCTGTCTGTTCCCCAGAGCTGTTGAAGATCCAGCTGAAGCTGGTCGGGGCTGGGCTGGAGTCGACCGCGCATCGCAGCACTATGGTCTCCTGTTTCAGGGTCCCGAACACCTCTCCCTCATTTAGAGTCTTGCAGAGAGGGGCGTCTGCGAACCAAAATTAAATAGGCTCATGGACTAATTCTCACATTGGCGGTGATAATACTACTAGTCAGGGGTTGCAAATTTTAATTAATAAAAAAAATATATTGCTGGACAATTTACACAGCGACATCTAGCCCCGTGATAAGCTCTAAGCTTGTGTTACGGGTGCCATATTTCTATTATATTAATTATATTCAACTAGCTTTCCGCCCGCGGCTTCGCCCGCATTATATTAGAGTAAAAAGTATCCTATGTCCTTCTCCTGGCTCTAAACTACCCCCCTGACAATTTCAGGCAAATCCGTTCAGCCGTTCTTGAGTTATAAGTTAAGTAACTAACACGACTTTCTTTTATATATAAGAAAGAAAAATATCGGTGAATTTAGACAATATGTTTAATATCCATGATCTAAGCTAGACTAGATGACTCCAACCAACTTACACCTAATCTGCAGAGACACAGAGTTGCTAGTCGCGCTGCCTTCACTGTTGTAAGCGAGACAGCTGTAGTCCCCTGCCGCTGTCCTGCTCACACTCTGCAGGACAAGGCTCTGGTCGCTGAGAATGACTCCAGAACTCGCGTTGTGCTGGATCTCTTTACTCTAAAAAAGAAAACTATAATAAAATTCAGTTCATCATTGATAATTGCAGCGGCGCAGTAGGCGCGCGTTCACCTGTCTGCAATTGTGGTAATGAGTTCGATTCCCATTAAGGGAACGTTGCAAGTTGCAGTTTTGAATCGTTTCAAGCTATTCGTTTAATTATTACACAAGTATAATTTTGATCTTTATTATTTTTAGATATTATGAAAAAAATAGGTTCATATAACAAGTCTATGTGGACGATCTGTGTGTTATCTATTTATCAGATAGAGTCTATCTCATTCTTATAATTATGTATTAGATATAGACCACTCCCATAGAACTCCAGCTGTCGATGAATCCAATTTGGTCTCTAAATGGCTAATCCTGTCTCCATTTGCGCAATTTGTGGCTCCACTGACCATTCTACGTTATTCTATTTACTGTACTTACTCTGTACATGTTAAATCTATGTTATTTGTCCCTTGGATAAGAAAGTATAAAATGTGAATTGAAAAATCGACCTTTATTATAAAAACCCAACGTGTTCATAATTTGAGTAAAACATTAGATTAAGCTAAGTTAAGCATCCCTATTTACGTGCCCACTTCTGGGAAATTATTTTATGATCGCTTATTTTAAGGTTTGACAGAATTCCTTACCCCTTTATACCAAGTTAGTTTGTGAGCTCTAGGATTGGCCCTGACTGTGCACTCAAAGTAGACGTCGTCTCCCTCCTTGATGTGTACAGGGTTGAGGCTGGATCCCAGTTTCAAGGTCACGATCGGCACATCTGTCAGGGAAAAATGTAAACTCCCACTTTATTTTAAGGATGGCAAATGAGAGGAAGATGGGGAAACAATTATCTAAATTAGTTAATGAAATGGTAAAACGGATTAAATGGATTACATAAATTCTAGACATAACACTTGAGATGTATTTATCATATTACCATATTTCAGTAGGCGGTGAATAGATACAAATATTTTAAATATAATTCCTCTAGAATTTTGGATAATTTATTTTATGGTCACGAAAATGTACATACATTTTATGAATGTAAGTATATTACAATAAGTAAGTTTGTCTCTCCCTAAAAAAGCTAAAAAAGTTAACTATAATAACAAACAAAAGTACTTTTTACCGTGGAAATAATATCCCACATCGAGAAAACTAAAACATTACAATACATATTTCATAATAGCAATATTTGAGTAAGTATTCACGTGGAAAATGTTATTCCGCTGACTAAATAGATATTATTTACTAGATAAACAATCGAAACCAAATAAAATCTAAATATCAGTCCAATAATCTCATAGAACATACAAAACGAACCGCAAGTACAACAAACAAAACAAATCTAAACTAATATGAATATCCAGGGAGTAATATTGGATTGTGCACATTATTTATTGAAACGCAATACTAGAATACTTGCCCCCACCTCCCCTAATTCGTAGCCCCGGGTATTTAATCAAGTGGCATGAGTATATTGTAGATACACATTGTGTTCCGTACCGCTTTGAGCCCCCGATAGGTAGTTCCTATCGGGAGAATTAGATTGAGAACGAAACTTGTGAGCATAACTAGATTGAAATTTTGAACGAAATTAAATGTGGGTTGGTATTGGCTGATGGCTTAGGGTCTGGTTATATTTGACTTAAGATTTATTGGATAGGATATAGAGATAGAGGATTCGATTGGATGACATAAATGTATTTGAGTGGATATTGTGTAAAATTTAAGATAAGTACCAATAAAGAGGAGTTCGACAAGATTTAGTAGGATATAGGGCTTAATAAATAACAAATAGGTACTAACTATTTTTTATTTCTTTCCAAGCTGAAATTTATAATAATTGTCCCTACATTAGGTACATCATCATCTGACGTATCTGCGGTACCTAGACTGGCTAGACCTAGAATGACGACTTCTATTCCTACAAACATTGAGATGTATTTAAAAAAATGGGAATTTTGGTTAAATAATTTTAGACACCAAAACGCAAACTGCATAAAATTATCAATTATCGTTTTAGTCCCTTTAGCGGTAAACAAAATATGGCCGCTATTATTATAAGCGTTAATTCAGGCATAAATGAGATATCCACAAATCGCTCCGTCGGGCGTGATGATTACGAGCGACCCTCACTAATCCTTCACTGATCTTATTTGCTCCAATAACTGACTAAGCCGATAGTAATAATAGAAAGCATAACGGACTGTGATTTGTTTATAGGACGTTTATACGTAGAAAGCAGATCACTGGCGCCGATCGGAAAGTGCGTAAAAATATTACTATTAACGTTCTCATTGTTGGAACAAAGGGATTTCTTTCTTGACGAGAGAGGTAAGGCCTTAATTCTCCACGCTGACCAAATTATATTGGTGGATGTTACATGTTTTTTAAAATCTTCAAAGTTCTCAGAACATTCCGGATTTTCCACAATGTTTGACTGCACCGTTAAACCACGTGATTACAGCGCAAACAAATTTCCAAGAAGGAAAATGCAGAGGTTTTGGGCAGTATTTGAACCCAAGACATTCGGAATAAAAGTCGTGTGTGCTCCCACTTAGCCAACACGGCTTAGAAGAAAAAAAACCGGTACAAAATCTAATGACCGAAGTTCAGCACCTGTAATCGGTTTTCTGCACCTACTAGAATGAGATCCCGACCGGAGCTGATTTCGTCTAGGTGTCTAACCTAATTTTTGTTATACTGATTATCATCACCTGGTAGTTTCGTCTGGTTTCAGAAACCATAGGTTTAGAAATGTATGAATTGTGGATAAAAACATAAGAATTGCTATAAAATTAATAAATATTTTATTTGATTCTTTTGCATGTTATACTCGTATATTCCAACAAACATGAAAAAATTATAATAGACAAATTTTCATTAATATGTCAAGTAAGCCACTGACGGGATCTCATACTATTCGTTCCAGTAACTATTTCCAACTCCGTTTGGACACTTATTCCTACGGGATCTGACAAATGAGATAACTTTATAGTAGCTATTTTTAATTCCAGCTGTGGTCAGTGATTTATTAGCAAACATTTCAGTATTTTACTACTTGGTTTAACAACAACTACAACTGTATAAAATTTATTTTCTCCGTAAAGACGGAGCAGAAAGAGGCTCAAAATAAAGCAACAAACTCAGAAAAAATAGTTGCATCAATAATCGAGCGGTATTTTGGAAATTTGTAAAATCCATAGGTAATAAATATTCCGCTACATCAAGGAGCTGGGTTGGTTAGGGCCGAAATAGGCAGAAGAATAATGCACAATATTCTCCTAGTCGTCAGTGCAGATCATTGTTCGTAAATTAGAATTAGGTATTCCGATAGACCAAGGTCTTTTCAGTCCATCATTTTATTAAAAACCAAATAAGGTACAAATTATTAATTACCTAAAAATTACGTTATGTTTAACTTTCCTTGGTTCTTAATAAAATGATTGATTGAGTCTTCAGTAGTACTCACAATGCACATTAAGTTTCCAACGGTCTTCAATGGCAGAGTCCGACAGAGCTGGGTTCTCGGCGCGGCAGACCAGGGTCTGCTCGTGGTCTTCTGCCACCGGCACGAAGGACAGCACGCTGAGGGTTGAGTTACTTTCCGAAAACTAAAACAAAGGAATAAACGTCACAAACGTAACCATGAACGATAAGCAAAGACATGTTGGTAGCTTGAAGGAAGAAAGGTTGTTACAACTAGATGGACAGATCGTTAAGTTAAGGAAAGCGGCTTCTGACAAAAATAACTGAAAGTATTTAAAGGTAGCCTATTTCCTGTACAGAATTTTAACATAATAAAATTAACCTTGAAGAAATACATATGTTTTTATCGTTACGCCATTATAGACATTTTCTCTTCATAAGGATATGTTAATGTACAATATTTCTTGAAATTTCCAGATATTGCATTTACAGTTTACCTCATATAGATAAAATCTCATCACCTTTGTTATCGTCAATTTTAATAACTGGCAATTTCGAGCAAGATAAACGAAAGTTAAGCCCGCATTTTAAGAATAATTTATAAATAAATAAAATAAATAACCAAAAATAAATAATCACCAAAGCCAAAACAGCACTTAAATGTGTCCCAGATAATTTCAAGTGTCACGAAGCAAATATAAAACCATATCACATGGAAAGTTGCATGTTAATTGCGTACACTACAGTTCAGCAGAACCTTTGACCAACTCATTACGGCGCTCCAATTAAGGCAAGAGCAACAGCTCTCGTGACATACGTGAATTCTTGCTCTCTGTTTATGTACTGGAATTTGCTGTACGCATGTACTGGCGAGTGCAGAAATGGTTAAGACATTTTCGCTTGAAGCAATTTTAGGTTGTATAACGTTTTTGTTTCGTCTGTAGCTTTCTCATAGATCACTCAAGTGATAAACGGCGGCGGTCTAATTTATACGATAAAGTATTGGAGTGTTGTTTAACTATCTATGTTTCCTTTACATACAACATAGATGGTTGAGCGAGATCAAAACTTAACCAGAACCTTAGAAAAAAGTATAATATGAAAGTACATTGTTCATCGCTAATTTTCCAGCAATTATCTCACACGACATCAATTTTGCGGCGCATTGAAGTAACGCATATAAATAACTGGCGAATGATAAAGGGTAAATAAAATATTGTTGGAGAAGTGGGTAATTATTGAAACTAATTGGTAGGTTAAATACACATTGGGTAATTATTGGAATATGCATGAGTTGCTTTTATTTTCCTTTGACACAAACGGGAAGAGAGTAATTATCAAATATAATAAAGTTTACAAAGATTTATTTTCGCTTTTACCAAGCTTTTGTATGAAACGAAGAGTATTTAATTTTATTTGGAAAATTATAGACAAATCACATCCCAAATAACCAAGTTTATTTTCTTGGGTTTTGATAGTCATAATCTATGACAATATTTTTTCGTATATTTGTTTAAACGCACTCTCAGGAACTGCTGGTCTGATTAGATTTTTTTTTAGTGTTGTATAGTACATTTACCATGAAAGGCTATATTATATTAACTATTTGTATATAACGTTAAACAAAAGGAATCGAAGCTGTCCGCGTTTCAACTAGTGAATCATATAGTAGTCCGACTCAAAATTAAAATCATAATAGTACAATAATAAGCGAGATTGTACTGAATAGTACAACGTAGATACTAAAGACATACGTTAGATTCACCGCCAAATTCTACACAACTCACAAGTAGTTGCGGGAAGCCTGACTTATATATACAAACCTTTTTTATAATGAACGAGCGGACACAGTAATTGTAGCTTTGCCTGATCCTAGTTTAAAAATTAAACAAAAATTTGTAGTAATTTGTGTTTACCGAAGTACAAATATAACTAAACAAAATAAAACTATCTCAGTTTTGACCGACATTTTTCTGCTGGTAACTCGTCAGCGTATATCTTAAATCTTATAAATTATTATTATACATATAAAATCTTAGATCAAGACAAGCTAAGACAAGCTACACGCAGTATATGCACCATTTCTTAATAAAATGGAATGTTTTACTCCAGCCAATACGATATAAACCAGAGATATAAACCTATATTTCATCCTGAACATAACCTCTTGTCTCAAGTCAGTGTGTCGATGCTAGTAGTTAGGTACAAGAACGAATGGCTTAAGGCATGTATTCAGTGATCATTCACCCTTACTTCCATTATAACCATGACAGCTGCTCACGTTTAGGCGTATCTATAAAGCATTGTAACAAGCTATCTACTTGCCCTTTGCTGAGTGGTGCCGGTCTAAGATTAGTATCACCCCGTCGCTTTCTTTGGGTTACACAAACTACCAAGTTTGAAATCACATTTTATGATTCATTTTTAAAGCATAAACAAAATTGGGGGAAAAAATTGTCAATAATCTCAATTTACTTTAAACTTCGCTGGCAAGATCTAAAACGATTTCATCTTTGTGGACGCAAGACTTTGAAATAGTTTCTTTTATAGAGGCGATAGAGGTTGCTACAGTATTTTTAACTACACTGAACTAGTTCAAAGTTAACTCTGAACATAATTTACGCAAGTTAGGTATGCGTGTTTGAAAGTTCTATTCAAATATTTCGTGATCAAAATGGCGAGTTTGCAAACTTATTACATATAGTATTGAGAAAGTTAGTTGTTTCTCAGTTACGTTCAAATGTTGAATATTTCAGGCAATCAGAGCGGGTTGAAAATCACCAATGAACTAATGAAATAAGGCGGTGAGAGCAATTTGTAATTTACTTGATTTGTGTGATTTTCTGGCCTATTTAGTTATTAAATTTTACAGAACTTTCTTCTTGAGAGAATATAAATATGGAATATAAATATTTTGGTTGGTATTTTGACAATTTATTATATTTGGTTGAGTGGCTTTCTTAAAATTACCTACAACAATTAAAAAACAAGCTTTTTCGAGTTAACTCGTAGTCTCGTACGCTATTAGTAATGCAGTATCGATAGCGATGCCTAATCATTTATATTTTATAAAGCAAACGTGTCATTTAAAATATCTAACAAAATACCAACATCAACCGTACCATTAATGAACCCGCTATAAAAAGCAGACTAATGTACGCAAATAAATTAGTCGTCAACAAAACAAATCCTAAAATATGTATAAAATATATTGGAGTTGTTTGACTGAGGTATGATGGAGAGGGCACGCTCACTCATTTCTTAATTAAGCCTGTTTATTTGGCTTTCGGCTTGTTTATGGCCGTAATGGATTTTTGTTATTGTTGTAGCTTCAACAGTGTGATTGTTGGTTTAATAAATCTGCTGTTCTCTCTGTTCCTGTAGGCTATGTGTAAAGTAAAGTATATTCTATAGTAAAGTATTGAATTAAAATGGTTTTTTTTGTAACATGATTATAATGATGCTCAATTTCCATTCTACAATTCTGTCATTCAATGCGAAATATAATATTGCGTATCCGTGCTTGCGTTTTACTTTTTGATTTTAAATTTATTCAGAATATTAAGAGGCCTATTACGTGAAATCGCGAAATTGTTCGGTTTTCTCGTCCTAATTCTATGGTTTGCGTTAGTTGTTTGATATTACAATTACATCTTTATAATAGTTCGTTTTCTCCTCTACAAAAGTAGTAAGAAACATTTTAGATAACTTGTTTATATATTGAGTAATAATCATTCTCCGGATACATGTTTCGTAAAAAACGCTCGAAGACCTGTTTTCTCAGCTCTAATTTGTAGATTCTAATGAATATGGGCGATCAAACTATTTTTTATTATGTTACGTATATCCTATTCTTCATTTAGAGTAGAGTACATTTTCGTTAAATGCTTTTATTCTAAAGATATACCGAATTTAATATCGACCGAAAATGCTTCGAAACAAACCTCAATAACTCCGAAGTTCTAAATCAATGGGACGTCATATTTATATCAAAATATTTATCAACATTTGCTTAAACTATGATATTAATTTTAATTTGTAGAACGGTTTTGGTAATTTTTTATGAATAAAATAAAACTACCATAATTTAGTAGTTTTTTCATTCAGCCGGCTTTTTCCATTTAGTACCGCGCGAGCGCTTGTCGAGGTCGGACCTATGTCGGTTGTTCTTGAATAAAATATAGAAATATTTCGTAAAATGTCAGTGTGTGGGACTGTCAATTGCTGTAAAAACGCTGTTAGTGTGCGTGTATGTGTTATTGCGATACTACGACCGACATAAGTTGATCCGTTGATAACGATCAATTGTTATTTTTATTGATAACGGTCAATTGTTGTTGTTGCTGGCCTAAGAATTGTACCACATCATTGTCATCTTGTTTTACCTTATTTATTTGGAGGTTATGCTGTAGGATGTGGATTGCATATCTAAAGTTATCTATCCTAATTAAAAAACAACAAGGCAACTTTTTTTGGTGAAACCGTCCAACGACTAAATGTAATTATGCCTATGATTTTTTTAGATTATGACTAACTTGCCGACCCGCCGACAGCTGCGCTTGCGTTTTTACGTTATTTACTAGTTTATGTTTTATAGCCTTTTTCGATCATTTTACTATCCAATACTGAAATCATATTTTAAATCGGACCCGCGGTTCCTGAGTAGCACGTTCAAACAAATAAACAAGCAATCTCCTCAGCTTGATAATTGTAGTATAGATTTCCATAATATTTATTACAAAGAAAATATTCCGTAATTTTTTGTTCTTATTTTTACCGAGTATCCAATATGTAAACAATAAATAATGTACCTTTCTAATAAATATATTATTTATTGTAAACATTAAATAATTGTACCTTTCTAATAAATACAGGGCGTCCCAAAGTTATGGGCCATGGAGGGGAAGTACCTTAAATATCGTAGATAGTGAATTTTGCTCAAAGAAGACTTCATTTTATTTTTAAAAGTTAGTAATTCTGGATTCATAGATTTTCTAAAAATTACTTGCTTTGTCTGGGAATCGAACCGACTTACATGTAGAAAAAAAAACTCTATTTTTATGATACCAATCGAAAGAATAGCTAAAAAATAATAACTCTGCTTAAGTAACATAGTATTTTAAAAGAAAGGAACAACGTGAAATTAATTATTTTAATCAAATAAAAAACATGAAACATTTTTTTTGTAAATTAATTAATTAAATTACTTACTTTTTTTTAAATAAAATGAAGTCTTCTTTGAGCAAAATTCACTATCAACGATATATATGGTACTTCCCCTTCATGGCCCATAATTTTGGAACGCCCTGTATATAAAATAACACCCCTATTCACGTTCCCACTGCTGGGATAGGGACTTCTCTCTTAACGAGATAGATTAGGCCTTAATTCACCACGCTGGCCAAGTGCGGGTTGGTTTTTTTTTTTAATATATAAATGAAATATTTTCAAATAAGTTCGTAATAAAATAAAAATAAATAGTTTATCAAAATAAAAATATAATGGGAATTATTCAAGATGACATATGTAGATAAATGGATATTCTACATCTGTGTATGACATATGTAGATAAATGGATACCAATAAATATAAAAATAAATATAAAGTTCGAAACTACAAAAATAATACCTAAACATAATTAAAACCTTCATTAACGAAACTTTTATTTATTCAAACACAAATATACCATCTAACAAAACAAGCAACTTAAATATAGGTAATATAATTTATTTGTTTTGTTATAATTAGAATTTGTATTTAGTCCGTTCAATTTAGACTTTCGAACTTACATAAAGTCCCAACATTCGACAAAAAAAAAACATTTAATTACAAACCTACACACCAAATTTCAGAAGAATCGGTTTAAAAATGAGCCCATAAGATGAGATGAATGAGGACATTTAACTTCAATAAGACTATTTTCAGTTTTATTCTTATATATATAATTATTAATCATGAATGTTTTAATTTAAAATTATGTACCTACTTAATTGATTTCAAATAATCAATCAGATTTAAAATAAATATTGATATTATTAAGATAAAACATAATTGATTCAAATATTGAAATAAAAATATCCACCATTTTGAATTTAGGAAAATATATAAACTCCTATCAATTAAATAAAAACATTAATATAATAATTATTTCGGAATGAAACTGAAAAAAAATCCACTCAATAAAATGGAATTTATTCGATGCCATTTTCTACAGATCTAAAATAATTATTAGTATATTTGTATGTTTTAGATCGACGAAGTATCAAGATCATTTAGTATTTTTCATAGAATTCGCGTGACGCGCCGGTCACGTGGTGCATAAAATATCCAATTTCGCAAAACTTCGTAACGTCACAAGGCTCTTAACAAAATTTATTGACAATAAATATGATAGTGACGTGCAGTAGTCCAAAGCCTTTATTTTCGTAGGTACTAATCTCATAAAAAGTAAATGACTAATACATTCAAAAATTTTATTGCCAAGTACAGGTTGTTGAATGTTTTTCAAACTATTCAAAATTCTCAGAAAGCCTTTTTCTCACGATGTTTGCATTCAAAAGAGGTTTTACCTAGTTTAAGCACTTGTATAATTTAAGAACTTAACATAACTGTCATTAGTTATAACACAACGAATTATGATATATTTTATTAATCAACGGTTTATTTTCTCTCTTCCCTATTGATCTACACTAGGCTACGAGGTCACAATCACAAAGCAATAATCCGAAATACCCCGACATTCGCTTTCAATGGCGAAAGAAATATGAATTTATCAGAGCGTCGAAACAACGGGGCGTAATGGGAACTATCATTTTTATTGGCCGAGGAAGAGGGGTCATTATGGACCCACTGAATGTAGCCTTCTTGTCATCGTCACATAATTTGTCCGAATGTTCTTAGTTCATTTATTAGAGGGACAATATAGTGACAAGCGAGTGAACTTAGGATGAACTGAGTATATCTCAGTATTTATTGTGTAATGTTGCCAGCTAAACAGGTCATAATAAAAATTTTATTTTATTTATTTCATATTTCCATGATATTATGTGGAAACAATGTAGTCATTAAATAATACTCGACTTTTAAATTAAGTGCGTTTTAACACGTCCTTTCACTGTGAAGACATGCATCGTGGGGACACAAATTTATGAGGGCATTAAAGAATTTGAAGGTCTACACCTGCACTTGGCCACCGTGGTAAATCAAGGCGATATCATATACCTATAATATATAGATAATCAAAAACCTCTTGTTAAGCAAGAAGTCCCTGTGTCCCCAGAAATGAGAACGTAAATATAAGATGCTTGTGATAACTTATTTAAAAGAAATACAATCTCAGCGATTAAAACCCAACAAGCGAAACCGACAAGCTTCTCAAAAATCAAAGCTCAAAGCTCATATCCGTATTCGTTTGTTTAATGAAGTTTCTGCAAAGGGGCGAAGGCCCGGCTCACTGGAGCCCCGTTCCGGGAACCCTTTGACGCACTTCAATCGGAACGTCGAGAAAGCTACTTAATTGGACAAAGTGTTGAACACGAGACGCGGAAATTAATTTTTGGTACTTTGTCAATTTATTTTACACATGGCGAACAGAATAGGTAGGTACCTACATGTAACGGCGTAATATTAAAAATGAAGGCTTATATAAGAATAATAGCGCACAGATCGGATCACGCAGCTCCAGACGTCCACCAACAAGATGGACAGATGATATAGTTAAAGATGTTAAAGTTATTTTTTTCCGAAATGTTACTTGGATAAGACTAACTCGTTGTAACTCGTGCTCTAGCGGTGAAAGAAAACATCGTAAGGAACCGGCAAACAACACGAAACGAATAAAAGAACGAAATTGAAAATAAATGTGTTAACTTTTAAGACTTAATTTTCCGTTTGACATTTAAATCCGAGTAACATTTTGTGACGAATCTCTTGATTATTATGCGAATGAGGTTTAACGTTTATAATTACTTTGGTTAAGTATGTCACATTCGGGGAAGTTTAATTTCTAATGTTGCAAATTAATTTTTGTTTATGTTCAAAGAAATTTGATTTTTATACTGGAACTGAGCGTATTATGATTACCAAGATATACAATCGAACATAGGCATCCTCGATAAATATACCTAGTATCTAAAACAGAAATAATTGTTTACATCGGACCAGCGGTTCCTGAGATTAGCGTATCGTACAAACATAAACTTTTTAGCGTTAATATTAGTATTGATTTATTTTATTTATAGCTATGTATAGATGATCCATTCTAAAAATGAACTCCCCTCCACAAAACCGTGATGATTTCAAGGTGTGAGAGGAAATACTTATTGCATCACTATACTTGTGTGCTACAATTTTACTGTAACATTGGCTCAACTGTCTGTCAAAGTGATACCGTTTGCTTATACGTTAATGAACATCCAATGACAAATATCAATTTATGTGTGTTGTATCTATACACCTTTTTGCATGTACGTGTAACCGCGGTGGAGGGGCGTTCATTTTAGAAATGGTTTTACTATACTTACATTCTTAGCGCTGCGCTTGAGTTGCCTTGCCCCCTTCCACCAGGAGAGCGCCGCCTCGGGTCTCGAACCTGCACTGCGACACTCGATGTCGTACGGCCGGTCCGCCGACACCTGCGCGCGCTTGTTCACGATGGACACGCTGAGAGGACGCACTGGGAAATAAACCAGAGATAAGAAACCATAGATTAAAGATGACTTACCCATAGCGGCGATGGAAACATGTCGGCTATGGTTTTCAGGATGCAATTTGGATGTCTGGGATTCTGTGAATCAGGGATGCCGTTTCTTTTACAAAACAATATAATTCATCATTATATTTCTCTACAAAGTGATCATTAATGAATGCCCACGAAAATCTGTTATCCCTAAAAGGCATTGTTTTAAAACAGCCATTTTTAATTATAATACTTAACACGGATAATTTGCCTTGCGTAAAGTCTACCATGTAAAAACTTTTCTTAATGAACGCGTCAAAGTTAGCTGAGTTGAGGATGAATTTACAAAGAGACCAAGAAGAGCAAGAACAAAAAGACAATCAAACTACATCGGTAGTTCCATTCAAACTACAAAATCAAACTTAACAAAAACCTAACAACGTTCTCCACATATCTTCATAAACAAAGCGCACCTTTCTTACAGAAGTGCCAACATACGGAAGAATTCTACAAAGACTTAGATCCTGATTGCCCGTAAGAAAACCCAGCTTTAAACCGGAAATTAATCAGCCCAGGGGCATAGAGGTGGGATAATTTAAGCTTTATTATTAGCTTAGCAAGGCGGATAATGGACTGGCATTCGAGAGGCGGGCTTTTAGCGAGATGTGCTTCGTGGCGATGAGCATTCCTATTGTACTCACACAGACACATTGTGCGCACACAGACGGAACTACTTACACGGATAACGAGTGTACGCTCGTTATGGAGGTGTTGTGCGGTAGAATCGCGATGCTGCTATTTTGCTAACGTTATGAAAGATTATACCTTAAATGTCGAACTTATTCGTAGAATTTAATCTGGCATAAAAACATATAAAGTTATCATAATTTTTAAAACTTAATTAATTTCAAACTTTTGTAGTAATTTTTACAATCGTTGTTATATGTTTTATTTAACAATATAATCGATAAAAACGATTGCTGATCGGACTGTTCGTTACTTAATTTAATCATTTATTTTTAATCAAGATCTGGATTACATAAAAGCAGTCAATCTAGATAAGGATAATACTTCGAGTAAGTTATTTTTAATGTCTCTCTGTGTGGTTTATGAGTACACTGTACAGTACATAGTATTCATCAGTGTAATAACGTCCGTCATAAAACTCCCACAGTAACACCCGCTCCGACGTATCGAGAGCTTGTGTATGTGTACTGTCATTTAGGCACTATCAGAGTTGATAGGAGAGATAATTCGGTATAGGCAATGAAGTAGCCAATCATACGCAATGACAACCGACACTGCGTTTTGATGATGTTTAGACAATAATGCATCTGTTGTCCCATTGTGCTCCGATTGTTTATTAGTTCGTTAGAACAAAAATGATAAAAAAACTATACTTGAAATTATTAATGCTATCCTTGTTATAATTTTTATCACGTGAATACTATTTTTCTGGGTGGATGAATTGCATACTTAAAACTTACTTTAATGGTCAAGTACCACGCGATGGTTTAGTACGGATAACCTTTCTGGGTTTAGTAGATGCAAAGTAAATGCTGTAGAGGCTAACGTCCTCTGGGTGCCAGGTTACTCACAGTGCAGGTCCAGTATGAGAACGGAGCTCTGCGGCGGCGCCAGGTCGGTGTTGGAGGCCTGGCACAGCAGGCGCGCGTGTAGATGCTGCCGGCCGACGCTGGGGAAGCTCATGCTGTTGAGGGTTACGCCGTCGGGACGCTGCTCGTATGAATCATCCATCACGGAGTTCTCGAGGTACCAGATCACACGCGGACGAGGGTCACCTGGGAAACAGAGACAGGCATAGGCATTTGAAGGATTATTATCTAAAAGACAAGAAATGATTTTTTACAATTTTAGATTTGTTAGCATTTTCTTCTGGGACGAAACGGTTGATCAAAAGTCAACGTAAATAAGGTGCGTGTATTGCCCGTTTATCTCAATATGATTGTTAGCAATTTGTTTGAAATTCTTTAAAGGTGCCAATATATACATAGTAAAACTGACACATAGCTAAAAGCAGTTGCTCCAATTGCTTCTCAATATTAGCATGGAAATACTTAGCGAACTGTCGAGACAAAAATATTTCCATGATCAAATTTATAGTAAGACCTTTTTCAATGAAATTGTCAATTTAGATAATACAAAGTTATTAATCGTATATAAATAAAATTTGTGTGAAAATAAAGTTTTTGACTTTGTCTTAGCCGTCTGGACCCATTGTGACCAAGAAGTGTGATCTACCAAGCAAATTAGAACTATATTATTCCTTTTTATATCGAAATGCCATTATTAAAGCATATTTTTTTGGTGATTTATAGTGAAAATCTGAAATATACATTTTATTAAAGTCATTTAATATCTTTTGTTGAAAATAAATACTATTTGTATTATTTTCAGTTCCGAGAGTTCACAACGTCCACAATAAATAAACCAGCTTTACCAATGAAGTATCATCCCACAGATATAGAAAAACTGCTTGTTTTAAAAGCTTTTTGGCGGTATATTTTATTCACACACACACTACACTTTCGTTAGTCGTAAAAAAACAGGTACTCATAAAACCAGCAGAGTTTTAATAGAGGCTACTTAGATGATTGAGACTTGTTGGCCTAGTGGGAAAAGCGCACTTTAGTTTTGACCGAAGATTCACGGACTGTAACGTATATGTAATGGTCTTATCTTCTAGATAACCTTAGAATGCTGAGGATAATCGTTTTATTCATCCCGCTTTGTTATTAACTTAGCCTGTTTTTATTTTTTATACTTATAATCAAAAGTAGATATATACTCGTACTTAAGTTTTGCGAAACAACAGCATTGCGTGAGCTCGATGTAGCGTACGGGTTGTGGGCCATCGATCACTAGTGGACCGATGTGTTTGTCGACCACAGCGAGTAATGTCAATCGTTTGGGTCTCGTACATAAAGGATAGTTTTCGGGGAAAATTCGCATCTGTGTAATATTTTTGAAACAAAAGAAAGTCGGTTAGAAGTTGTAAATTATAAAAACATAATTGATTTTTAAATAAGCTCAGAATAAAATAGATATTATAATTATACAGTTTTGTTTATTTATTTTTAGGTCATTGAAAATTCTACGATAATTACTGATCGAGTATGTTATATCTAAAATACTAGAATACGATTGTATATTCATTTTGACTGGACTTTTAACAATCTGAATAAAATCAGGTTTGATTTAAAATTGAAAAAATATTGCTGGACAATTCACACGGCAACAATTAGCCACGTGGTAAGCTCTAAGCTTGTGTTGGATGCTATATTTCTATTTTTAGTACACATTTTTAGTATTTAGTGGGAATCGAACCCGCAACCTCTTGCGTCACAGGCAGACATTCGCCCGCTGCGCCACAGAATAGAATGCACACATTTAATGATTTGAAAATGTTACTATATAACTTTGCTTTAAATTTTATGTAATGATGTCAGCAAAATCAAACATTCGAATTTTTAAAAACATTCTAGAATGTCACTTTATTTTGCAGTAGTAGTGTAGTGCGTTTATCTTCATCCTGACGTTTTATCGCTGGCTGCAGGCGACGGCGCAAGTGACGTATTCGATATTTGCCTGCGTCATTCCTGAATTCCCACTCATGGAGAGATTCGATACTGTTACGACGAAATAGACTATTGGAAAGTGTCTGATTGAATTTTTTGTTTCATTGTTTTATAGGCTTTTGAATTTTTTTTTAAATTATAATTATAAATAAGACAGTTTTTTTACTCTTCTTCTTTCTATCTTTATTCATCCCGTTTTAAACTCACTTATGTAGTTTTAGGATGTATTCTGTATCCTTTTCTGAAAAGTTCTGTGGCGTGACGGGCTAAGATCAGCCTGCGTCGCAGAAATTCGCTGAAAACCAGCGCTATGTCTGCAGTATTGCAGGCACAGCCTATGCTGAGCCGACGACCCTTTTGTGTATTCTGTTGTGTCTAGTTTTAAGTCTCAATTTGTAATTTTATGTACACAAATAAATCTTATCTTATTTTATCTTATCTTAAATTATCGGGTTCGATTCACGCCCATGTTTTCTACGCATAGTCAAAAATCCATCATTGTTGTGTGTGTAGTATACTATGATTATCAAATTTAAATCCTTAATAAGTAAGTATAAGTATACTTACTTATTAAGGATTTAAATTTGATAATACAAAATATATAATAGTTTATGTTACAAAATAAGTATTTTGTAACATAAAAAATCAACATAAAATTATAATGAAACAAATGACTCAAATTCCATTACGATTTCTTACCATTAAAAGGTACCGGTTGGTTAAAAAGTACCTTAATACGCAGTGACAACATTTAGACACGAATTCTCGCGAATACGGCTTCAGAAACATTTGCAAGCTCTGATTGCCAACTGTCGATGTCGCGATTGAGACGAAGTATCAAAACATGCGAGTTTTATTTGCACTCCGCTCAAAGTTACTGCGAGGGGATAATTCCCTTGTACCTACAGTTTTCAATCTTGAGTGAGTACATATTTGCTCGACGTTTCTTTCGGGAATTTGCTGTCTTTAATCAAATGTGAATCTAGAGAATGGCAATACCTCAGTATTTTAAGCAGATGGTTTTCTTTCATTTGCAAAATGTGTTCGTGAATATGCACAGTATTCATCTCGAAAATAAAATTAACAAAAACACAATCCGTGCCAGTTGGGACCGAAAAGATGATGTTTGGAGACCGGAGTGCCTATGAAGTGCTGGACGTGTAAAGTTCTCGTTAAGATGTCTAGTATATTTACAAACAGAGGGGAGAAACTCAGCGCCATTTTAATTTAAAGATTAAAACGTGGTGCCTGTCTAATAATAGTACAGCCGCATACATCCCTTCCCGTAGGTGTCTTAAATATCAGGAAATAAAACGGTCAGCAAAATCCTTTCTGTGTTCCGTACCTTCAATCGTACTGTGTAGTGTAAGTGATATAACTAACACCGGGTTCCGGGTTTTCTGGGTGTAATATTGTAATAAAAAATATAAATATATGTCGGGGCAGGCAAGAACATCGCTTGAAATATGACTCAGAACCGGTTTGTGCCGGCCGCATCGCGCTACGGGTTGAGGCGCCTCGCCGGGCCTGTTACTTGAAAAACTGGTTCTGGGGGCCAACCACCATCTTTTAAAAACTATCATGTTTCCGAACATTCTTAGAGTAAGCCTACAATAATATTACTTTATATGGTTTATAAGAGGTTATGGTACGAAATCACAAAATAAGATTAGAATAATACTGCTCTAAGAGATCATGGTAGGCCCCCTGACCGCTTTAATTCCTTTAAATACGACCGTCGGCCGAGCTAGCATATCATTCTGGTTTGAGCCGTTGGACGGAACAGTGCTTTGTTAGTAAAAAATGTATTCTTGTTCGAGTAGTCGTAAATTCAGAGTACAACAACATAATAAATGTATTTGGCGACGCTGATGTCTTGCTTGGGTTTCGAAATGAAAATCTTGATAATTTGAATTACTTGTATTAATAAAAATGATAATCGTGACTTGGCGCTGACCGGTTACAGAGGTGAGTGTGCGTATATACGCCATTTTGAAAAAGTCGCGAGATTGCGTTCCGTTGCATGTTTCTGCTGTGTGTGGCCGCGACATGCCCCCGGCCTTGGAAGCTCCTGTTCCAAGAAGATAGATAGATAGATTCATGTAGCTCGTCGCAGCATCGATGTATCCTCGCCTTCATTGAAAAGTGGGCATATCTTTGGGTAGCTGCGTCTCACGATACCTGACGCCGTCTGGATGTCTGCCACGCGCGATACCCCGTCCTTTCCTGTGATGGTGTTGATAATTCTGCCAAGAGACCACTTCAGCGGAGGAAGATTGTCGTCCTTTATTACCACGAGAGCGTTAGGTTCAAGGCTGTCGACATTTTCTCTCCATTTGCATCGTGTTTGCATTTCTGATATGTACTCCTTGGCCCATCTCGTCCAGAAGTTGTGTCGGATGTGCTCCACCCGCTGGAACCGGTTGAGAAGTCTCCCAGGATCGCCTCGCATGTCTTGGTACACCGGTGAAGTGAGTGGTCGGCCAACTAGGAAATGTCCTGGAGTGAGAGGAAGGAAGTCGGCAGGATCAGACGAGAGAGGGGATAAAGGACGGGAGTTGAGGACGGCTTCGACTTGAGCTAAGACCGTGGAAAACTCCTCAAAAGTCAAATGTGCATTTCCTACAACGCGCGTAAGGTGAAGTTTGCATGACTTTACTCCACTTTCCCATAAACCTCCAAAATGTGGTGAATAAGGTGGTATAAATTTAAAATTAAAAAATTGACTTACTGCGTACTCAGTTAAGTCAGGTGAGAATACTTGTAAAAAATATTTTAATTCATTACTAGTACCAACAAAATTTTTACCGTTACCTGAATGAACTGTGTGTGGTTTATCGCGTCGTGAAATGAATCTCTTAAGCCCCAGAATATACGCTTCACTGGATAAATCGCTGACAAGTTCCAAATGCACCGCGCGAGTGACAAAACAATCAAACAAACAGACATAAGATTTTTGCGTTTTTACGCCCCTTCCTTTGCGGTTTAACGTTAGTATCGGGCCAGCCATATCAACGCCACATTGGTGAAATGGATAGGTAGGCGTCAATCGGCTTTTAGGAAAACAACTCATAATAGGGTTCAAAGTTTTACCTTTAAGCCGCTTACACACGATGCACTCATTTACAATCTTTCGGACCAGATTCCTGCCATTGATAGGCCACCAACGCTGACGAACGTCGTATAATTGTGCTTGAGGAGCGGCGTGAAGCAAGCGATGGTGCTCGTATCGCATTAGTAAGGCTGAAAAACGATGTTTAGAATTGAGTAAAACAGGGTGCCTTTTATCAAAGTTTTCTATTCTGCCACCAACTCGCATTATTTTATCGACCGATTGTGTAAAATTACATATTGTATAATCTTTTTTTTGATTAATATTTAAAGGACCTGATACGACCCAACCTAATTGTGTGTTATGTAGGTACGGGCCGTTAGGTAAACGTATATTCCCTTCGCATAATAAATCCCAAAATATATCCGCGCCTATTAGGATATCGATTGTTCGAGATTTATGAAAATCGGGATCTGCTAATTGAATATTACCAGGAATACCGAACTTCGCATATTGTTCGGGCACCGCTGGCAACAAAGAAGCAATATTGTTTAGTACAAAACAATGTATTTGTGTGTTATAAGTGCTAGTACACGATCTAATATCAACTTCGCATATTTTTGTTGATTGAGAAATCGAGTTACCTACACCCCTTATTTCTTGAGTGGACTGTATTAATTGAATGCCTAATTTATCGCAAAATGATTGTGAAATGATACAACGCTCTGAACCTGAATCTAGAAGCGCGCGCGCCTTATGATAATTTCCGTAATAATCTTTAATACCTATTATAGCAGTAGATAAGAGTATCGGTTGCACACATTGATAATTAGCACAGAGCGCGTCGATGTGCGTAAGCGCAGGCTCTGTGGAGGGAGATACCGGCTGCGCGGGGTGAGGGGTACGCATAGATCCCGACTTCACGTTATCAGTTCCGATCGCCGCCGCAGGAATGCCAATTGCACTAACTTCACTGTCGCAAATTAGTGAGTTGTGTTTATTGGTGCACTTCCTGCATGGGCCGAATCGACAGTCTGATAACGCGTGCCCTGCGCGCAGACAGTTCTTGCAAAGATGTTTATTATTAATGTGTTTTAGCCTATCTCTAATACCTAAGTTAAGAAATGTTTGACATGCGTAAAGTTGATGTGTTTTCGTGCAAAGTGAACATTGTGGTTGTGACTTCTTTGATTTACCGGGCGGTTCGCTAATTGAAGTAGAAACGTTACAGCTTACTTTACTACTGTTGTGCGCGTTCTGTTTATAGTGACTAGTGCTTGTGTGTGATACTAGTAACGTTTCTAACATATCCGCTCTGTCTCTCAAGAAGTCTAACAATACTTCAACTTTCATTATAGACTTGGAGTCACCAGATTGTTTTAGAAATAGTGATCTATGCTGTTCCCACTCGCGTTCAGTGATTTTGTCCAACTTTGTGACAATAATATAGATAATTAAAGTGTCCCAATGATCCACAGGCTCGCCTAACAGTTTTAATGCGCGTAGATTTTTTAAAACTGTGTCGATGAGTGATCGTAATGAATCTGGTGCCTCTTTTGTCAATGGTTGAACGTTGAATAGTGATTTGACGTGGTTATGAACTAGCAACCTGCTATTGTCGTACCTAGCTAGCAGTAACTCCCAAGCTACATCGTAATTAAGTGCCGAAAACTCAACTGACTCGATTACTAAGGCTGCGCTGCCTTTTAGTGACGACTTTAGGTAGTGAAATTTCTGGATTGCAGTGATATGAGGAGAATTGTGTATAAGTGACTGAAAGGTGTCCCGGAACTCTAACCAACGGTCATATGAACCGTCAAATGAAGGTATTGTAATTGTTGGCAATTTTACATTACAAAATTCGTTTGGTGTCGATTTGGAACTTGCGTTAATCTTTCCACTGCAAAGCATACATTCTGTCCTAGCTAAAGTTTCATAATATGTATTCTCGAAGAACTCGCGCTGATTTAATTGTTCTTCGAGATCGTCAACTATAACTGAGTCTTCTAACTGTGATTGAATATCGTTAAATTCGGTGAACAAAGACTCGATGCCTTTGACACGTATTGTCAACTCTGCGCGGGTTTTATCGCTAAGAATTTCGTTGGTATTTATTGAGCTTAAGTAATTGGTAAAACGAGTTAATCTACTTTTAATAATAGAGCGCTTTTTGACTAGATTGCTAATAAGTACGTTGGTAGCATCATCACTTGTAACGGATATTTTACAAGTTGGAGAAAGGGCCCTATTTGTTACTGACATTCTGGAGGTTTAGTGAAAGGTGGAGTACTCACGTTTGTCTAAGCGGCAGCTGATGCTGGCAACGGCACACACTGCTAGACACTTGCAAACACGGAAACTCGCTGCGGCTCTAACACTGAAACAGTTTTCCAGGAAATTAGAACAAGTAGGGACAGGCGTTTCTGGATAGGATAGAGGGCTGGCCGTACCGTCTTCGATTCGATCGTTTATCTTGAGGATACGGTGATGGTTGTCCAGACTTCCTTTGTTCCTTTGTCTTGGTGAAACGACCGTTGACATCGGCGGTTGTGCGTGCGTAGGTCCGATTGTGTTCGGCTCTGAAGGTCCAAATGGCGACGCTGATGTCTTGCTTGGGTTTCGAAATGAAAATCTTGATAATTTGAATTACTTGTATTAATAAAAATGATAATCGTGACTTGGCGCTGACCGGTTACAGAGGTGTGTGTGCGTATATACGCCATTTTGAAAAAGTCGCGAGATTGCGTTCCGTTGCATGTTTCTGCTGTGTGTGGCCGCGACAGTATTCTTGTTGAGTAGTTTGACCGAAACATTGTTAATTGGAATAAATAATAGACGTTTCGTTGTGGTTTTATTATGAACATGAAGACGACTGTGACGTTAGACCTGGTGACGTCATAACCAATTAGAAGCCCTCCTGATAAACACATACTCCTCGATATCCTATACACATCTCTACACGACATCAGAAGTGGGATAACAAACCTGAACAAGTGGGGTCACAGACTTGAACAAATGGGATAACAGACCTGAACAAGTGAGATCCGAACTTCGATAGATCTGAACCTCGATAGCCTTGAGACTGTACGCTGCCACAAGACCAAGACAAAGAAGAAGGCAAACCATACTGACGTCAAATTATGGAACTACCTGCATCTTTATAAAATGATGCAAAAACTGACCCAAGAACAAGAAGCAGACTTAGTTAAACCATACTAACGTCAGAGTTTTGGAACTACCTGCACCTTTATAAAATGATGCAAAAACTGACCAAGAAGATGGCTTAGTTAAACCATACTGACGACATATTTTTGGAACTACCTGCATCTTTATAAAATGATGCAAAAACTGACCTAATACCAAGAAGATGGCTTAGTTAAACTATACTGACGACATATTTTTGGAACTACCTGCGTCTTTATAAAATGATGCAAAAACTGACCCAAGACCAAGAAGATGGCTTAGTTAAACTATACTGACGACATATTTTTGGAACTACCTGCGTCTTTATAAAATAATGCAAAAACTGACCCAAGACCAAGATGCCGAGCAAACAAACAATTGAGGATCATACTGACGTCAGAGTTTTGAAACTACCTGCATCTTTAAAAAGTGATGAAAACAAAATTGATGAAACGCAAATCGGTCAGGACTTAGCCGAGCAAATAAACAATAGACGATCATGCAAATAAACAATAGACGATCATAGTTTTGAAACTACCTGCATCTTTATAAAGTGATCAAATAAATGATGGAACGCAAATTGATCAGGAAAAAGCCGAGCAAATCAATAATTGGATCAAAATTCCAATGAGAATTCCTACGAACCCCTTCTATGAAATATTCTTCAAGAACTAATTAAGTTTCTTTTACAGATTCACTTCCGCACTACGAGTACTTGATGATATACTCCGAGAGGCAGATGCATAGCACGCACGGCCTGTCAGTAGGGCTGTGTTGGTGGAAGAAGACGATGCACTAGGCCCTCAAAACACTACTGCAAGCGAGCCCGTGCCATCCACCTCCCATGCTAGACTGCCTGAGCAAGACTCCGACTGAAACAAAGTTAAGTTGATCATTTTTATAAATTTTCCCCAGAACCCTTACCCTCCGAGAACCCTTACCCTCCGAGACCTTACCTATTCTTCATTAAAACTTTGTTGCAACTCGATGGAGTTGTAAACAGATACCAAACTCAAAAGCAAATCTCTTTGTTACAGACAGTTGCAGACCAGGCAGGTGCAGAGCGCTCACCGCCTGTCAGTCATTCCCGCACTACGATGACCTCTTCGAGGCAGATGCAGAGCGCGCACTGCCTGTCAGTATGGCCGAGTAGGCGGATGAATACGATCCTGTAGTTCTACCATGCAACACTTCTACCTAGGCAAGTACCGTAAACTTTAAGCAATATGCAACCAAAACAAACAAACAAAAGAAAGATAAAGAAAGAAAAGAAAAAAAAAAAAATTTTGGCGAACTATAGATTTTACACAAACTAGACTAACAAACTAAGTAATAAAATACGGATTATGATCTTAAACATCAAATAAGAAATCAGTTTGTGTAACTGAGTCAAAAACAATTTAAATAACTGTATGTCCTAGTATAACATTTTCAGTGCCTCTGGGGACCCCAGCATCGACCTTTCAAATTATCCTTTATCCCCTGTGGACCACGGTGTAGTATAGCCGCCCAGACCACAGCATCGACCTGCCCGTGAAAATTAAAAAACAATGTAAGTGCGTGGAGCATAAACATTGATAAAAATAATAACATAACTCGCTCACTGTCCGCTTTCGTTATCCATTATCCTAATAAACATTTTAAGTATCATGTTTTAAATTATCGCTGATAATTTGGTGTTTGAGATCAACTTATCAGAACATTAAAAATTATTCCAAAAGAAAATGTAACTTACAACTACCTTCTACTAACCTCTACGAAAAATTCCACAAGTACCACGAGAAAATTCCAAGAGTACCTTAATAACCATGCAAGTACGTGGAGTGGCAAGCATTGGCCATAAAATTATAAAACAATGTAAATTAATGTAATTAATTGTAACGTGGAGCATGAACATTGATAACAATAGTAATAACTCACTCACTGTCAGCTTTCTTTATTCATTTTCTAATAAACTTTCTAAGTACTATCTTTTAAACTTTCGCTGATAATTTGGTGGTTGAGATCCAATTATCAGAACAAATAACCTTGCACCAAATTATCAGCTAGTGTACCTTTGAATGGATACCTAGCTCAGAGAAACTTTTTCATCTTTTCCAGAAAAACGACTGGTGCAGAGCGCGCACCATCTATCAGCATGGCCGTGTCGGGGCAGGCAAGAACATCGCTTGAAATATGACTCAGAACCGGTTTGTGCCGGCCGCATCGCGCTACGGGTTGAGGCGCCTCGCCGGGCCTGTTACTTGAAAAACTGGTTCAGACCGCTTTAATTCCTTTAAATACGACCGTCGGCCGAGCTAGCATATCATTCTGGTTTGAGCCGTTGGACGGAACAGTGCTTTGTTAGTAAAAAATGTATTCTTGTTCGAGTAGTCGTAAATTCAGAGTAGTTTGACCGAAACATTGTTAATTGGAATAAATAATGGACGTTTCGTTGTGGTTTTATTATGAACATGAAGACGACTGTGACGTTAGACCTGGTGACGTCATAACCAATTAGAAGCCCTCCTGATAAACACATACTCCTCGACATCCCACACTCATCTCTATTCGACATATATATATTATTACGTATATTATATTAAGAATATCAGAAAGCGACCACTTTTAACACTATCTTCGAGCTTACTATGGGGCTGAATGTTGCTGTGTGAATTGTTCAGCCATATTTTTTTAAATAATCTAGTTACCTCTAGTTGATTACTTCTCTTGTTTAATTTAATTTACCTTTACTTCTCTGTAATTTAATTTTTCATTTAGTCTATTTGTCTGCAAGTACTGCCAACCTACCGAAAGTTCATTCCACAAACGGCAACAAGTCCGTCAGTTTAATTCACTTCGGTCAAAGCAACTCTAAACTTCGTCCGCTAACTGAGGCGCGGTTTTTAGAACTTTCTCGAACACATTGTTTCTTTTTTACCGCTGTGCAGCTCGCACAGCGGGATTACTCACGTTTTTATAGTGTTGTTAACGTTTATAAGCAAAAATTGAACAGAAATAATCGAAGTCACGTGCAAGCTGTTCATAGTGCAACACTATAGCTTGATAATTTTAAGTTCGTAGAGTCATCATTATCATTATTACCATAGAAAGTGCAAATGCATCGGCGGGACTCGATCTCACGTCTCTTTCTCATGGCTTTTCACGTCCAGATGCACCGAAAACTGTGAAACAGCTGTGATACATCAGTACTGACCTCCGAAGACCTCGCAGACCAGCTCCAGGGTGTCTCCCTCGCGGTACGGCTCCAGCAGGCGCGTGTGGCTCCGGCTCTTCACGTCCATGATGGTGGGCCGGTTTGGGGGAGCTGTGATATAAAAATATCTATACTTAGTACATAGTTAGAATAACATCAGTAAATAAATAAATATTGCCAACATCTAGCCCCGTGGTAAGCTCGTAGCTTGTGTTACGGGTTCTAGATTTCTGATTTACTTAATATAATACCTATACATACCAGTACCTTGATATGTGTTACACGCTCTCTAGCTCACTTCCAATCCACTAAGAGATATACATTTGTGGGTATATTATTTGTAAATAGGAACTTTTGGTAGGTATTATTGGTAAATACAACTACATGTCCCTTCAGCACGTCTCAATAATCTCAGACCCAGATAGAAGCCCGAAGAACTCTTAATTTAAGTTATGTGAATTCAAAAAAGTTCCCTACTAAACTCGCCATACCAAAACAAAACAGTTCAACAACCTGGAAAAAAATAATAAAACACAAAACCACAAAGCAACTCAAATAAAAGAATCACATATCCCAAAAGTAAACAATTAAGTGGCCGGCATTAAGCAACCCTCATTTTTCCCACTAGGATAAAAGTCCTTTGACAAATGCCCCCAAAGATAAGTTTCAACATTGGCACTGATATTCTTGGCGAGCGCGGAAAGTTTGTGGGAATATAAACTCTATTAGTTTGTGTTAAGGCTGAGTGGATAATGGTCAAGCCGAGGGTGGTCTTTAGGAAATTGTCTCATCTGCTCTTTCCTTCGTTTTGTTCTGGAACATACGGGAGGGCGTTGCGGGCGGTTTTAACTGGATTTATCGAATTGATTTAATAAATAAAATAAATAATAAATATTGCTGGACAATTTACACAACGACATCTAGCCCCGTGGTAAGCTCGAAGCTTGTGTTACGGGTGCTAGATTTCTGATATATTTAATATAATATACATACATAGATAGATATTTTTTATTATACATATATAACACCCAGACACCCGGAACAAATATTTGCAGATCATACAAATTGTTGTTCCGAGGCGGGAATCGATAAGGGTATTGAATGTATCTCTCTGCCGGTAGGAATCTTTTGTTATTTTTATTTGACGTATGTTAAAACGTGACAAATTAGCTTTTATTCCATGACTTGACTACTAATTATATAATAGATACTTTATACCAGTGACTTTGCCCTTGTGTTTTAAATTTGCCACAACAATAGTTGTTTATGTTTATATTACCTTACATGTCATTCCATTATTTTAGCTAAATGGCATATTCATTTACGTTACAAAGCCTTCGGTTTAAGTCCTTCCGTTTGTTTGACATAATATTGTGATATTCTCATAATTATTAGGTATGAAGACCGTTACTCATGAAACAAAGAAGACATGACATTTTTAATATCAAATTGGTTAAAAAATCTTTCTACTCTCGCTTGACTGGCAGAAGTACTTAATAGTATCAAAAAGTTTGTTGACCCTTGTTTCGATTACAAAATCCATATTTATTCAATATAACAAACTATGGTATTCTACGGCGTTTTGTAGCAGAATACATGTGCGCAAGTCCCCATCTCTCAACGGAATCACTTAAAATACTTTCCTTCTCCCAAGTTTTTACCATAACACCTAAAACTTGCCTCTGTCGCCTATAAATTATAAATGCAAAACAAGGAAGTTTTCTCATGTCTGGCGATAGGCAGGGCCCTTCAGAGGTCAACTTTTGTGGACTTTGTGTTGAGCTTCGGAATTTTGTATTGCTTCTATTAAAACTTGACAAAGACATCTTTGCACTCAAAGCAAATTTGCATACGATATTATCTGACAAAAAAGGTCCTTCAAATTGTAGGAAAAATAAAGTTCAATTGTTCATAAAATAAATCTTTATCTAGAATCTTTGCATAAACAAAGTCGCTGTCGCTGTCTGTATTTTTATGCTGTTTTTTTTAAATAGGTAGAGTGATTCCAGAGCAAAGTGTAAACGTATGACTTGGTATTAAATAAAAATGTTATTTGGAACAAAAAAGTAATCTTATATTATGTATATTCAATTCGTTTATTCACTTTGGGTACATAACACTTTAGTTTCGTCAAAGATTCATAACACATTTAAAGTGGCTATATCCAACTATATACATTCTTCTTTAAATAATAAATAAATAAATCATCATCATCATCATGTCAGCCATTGGACGCCCACTGCTGGACATAGGCCTCCCTTAATGATTTCCATTTATTGCGGTCGGACGCGGCCTGCATCCACCGCGAGCCAACCGCTTTTACCAGATCATCTGTCCACCTTGTTGGTGGACGTCCGACGCTGCGCTTGCCGATCCGTGGTCTCCACTCGAGAACTTTTCGGCCCCATCGGCCATCCGTTCTCCGAGCTATATGGCCCGCCCATTGCCACTTCAAAGAGCTAATCCGGTGAGCTATGTCGGTGACCCGCGTTCTTCTACGTATCTCCTCATTTCTGATTCGATCCCGTAGAGAAACCCCGAGCATAGCCCTCTCCATAGCTCTTTGAGCGACTCTGAGCCTGTTCATGAGGCCGATGGTGAAGCACCACGTTCCGGATCCATATGTCATCACTGGCAACACACACTGGTTGAAGACTTTCGTCTTAAGGCACTGAGATAATAAATAAATATTGCTAGTCAATTCATACATAGATATTTTAAAATACATATAAAACACCCATACACCCGAAACAAATATCTGCAGATCGTACAAAATTTCAATGTTTCCTTTGTTCTGGCGGATAGACTAATCTATAGACTGGATGGATTAAGTGCTTAGTTCTATACAAAAGCTCCTGCTTTTTTATTAAATAAATATGATCTACTTTTGAAAAAATAATTTATAACAAGACAAAAGCTAACAATGGAAAATAATGAAAAATATTTTACTGGGCGAGTTTGAAAGCGTTATTATAAAGTCTTATATTTTATTAACAATCTTAACACGTTATTCATTAATGAAAGGTTCTATTCAGGCCATTAAAGCCTGGATAATAAAATGAAAATGGTTAAGCACAAGTGTGGCTTCCAGAGTAAAGGTTCGGTACCTTACTGCAAGATTATGAAGACTAAAAACCTAATAATATAATAATGAATATTCTATTAATACATTTATAACAGCTCGCAGAGCACATAGAAATTAGTACATTGACCTTAATATTACGAGTTTCTATAGCTTGTTCGTAAAATATTCTTTATCGTTGCAAATGGAAAAAATTATGGCTGAAAAATATGTTTTTAAATAAGAATTTCGCTAAATAACGCCTGAATCTATTTTATATACTCATGCTCTGCTAAATAATGATATAAAGTAACCAACTATCCAGACATTTTTTTTTTTATATTATGAACTATGAGATGAATCTGGATTCTTCAGTTCTTTACTGAACCCTAAAAGCCCAACGTTCTGTCCCTAAGGGGCTGGTTAGAAAACCATTAGTATTGCAGTAAAACGCCCAACATTTGCACATTTACACAATTACCGAGTCGTGACGTGTTTTGTAAAACTTAAGAAAGTACTTCATTGAACATTTAATAAATCTGATCTAATTAGTTCGTATCTCTGCATATTCAATATTTTAAACATTGTTAATAGTTTTATATAGCTGATTTATTTCTAAATTAATGTCAACGCCCCTTTTGATCTATACTTTATGATACTTTATTTAAAATTGTGGCAATCTGCCTGAAACGTAATCGAAGCGAGCAAACCTGCAGACATAAATTTAAGTTAACTATAAAAAATATTCGTAGTCTTCATAGTCAACCAAGTATATACAAAAGGTTAAGTAATTCGCCTGTACTTGGTTTGTATCCTCATAAAATAAAAATACTAAGAAAAAGCTGAAATCGCAGAGCTATAAAGACCGTCCGAAAACCACAACTGTGATATTTGGCAATAGCTCTAATACATCCGGGAATAAAGGAAATTCGTGTCTATAAATAGCGGGGTAAGGTTCAAAATTGCCGGTCAGGGCAGGATCAAAGACAGCCTCGAGGGCTTCTAACGGATTGATTGTACTCCCAAGGACTCCCAACTTCACTTAGCTGAACTTTAGTAATCTTACTAATATTATAAGTAAAGGTTTGTATGTAAAGATGGATGGATGATTATATATTTTTAAACTATCATGGTTTTCAACAATAATTAGAACATGCAACGGGTTACATGCCATTCTTCAAATGTTTTTGAGTGCCATCTTCACGGAGAGACTGATGGCATTTCCAGCTAACTCAAACATATTTATTATCTATACTAATATTATAAAGCTGAAGAGTTTGATTGTTTGTTTGTTTGTTTGAACGCGCTAATCTCGATTTAAAAAAATCTTTCAGTGTTGGATAGTCCATTTATCGAGGAAGGTTATAGGCTATATTTTATGAAAAAAAAGCAAGCGAAGCTGTTGGTGGTCGGCTAGTGATTTATATAGCCCGTTTCGTGTTCTATGGATAGTTGTTACTCATTTACCTAAAAACAACCGTAATTAATGAAACTTTACAGTCATTGTCAGTTATAACAAAATTTCAAATGGGCTATACTTTTTACAGCGGTAAAATTGATTGTAACGGGACCAAAGGATGGAAAGCTGGTATAAAATAAGTAAGCTTTAATATTTTTTAAGTTAAAGCAAAATACTATCATTAACAATTACATTTACTTTTTAAAATATAATGAAAAACATGTTCGCATAAGAATTTAATAGTATTCAAATAAGAATATGATTATTTTCATTTATGATTTTAAATAAAAGTCCTCATTACGGTTCCGTAATTAAACATGGATACCTTATAATTTCGCCATGTTACTCGATGCTTTTACAGGGAGACTATCAAGCTTATTATACTGATATAACTTTAATACCATACAAAAAAATCGTGAATCTACAAATCGGAAATTACATAATACGTTTTTTTTAAGTTGCTTTTGAAATGATTACCTATGAGTACATAATATTTTTAAATACCTTGTTTATTTATATGTCCTTGTTAGTAATCATTCCTTAAAAACATCAACATAAACGAAGCATCACAGATCTGGAAACAAATAAATGTTAATTCTCATTTATGACAGTGTATTATTTATTAAGATTTGTTATTCGGTCTGTCTGTTTCTCACCCCCGCCGTATAACCACGCAAGCGTACAAGGGCATGTCCATAAATTACTGAAAATGAGAAATTTGTTTCAGTAATTAGACCGTGTAATGCTGTTTTGATAAAAGCCGGAGAAGTGCGCGTCACCGCCATTGTTTGTTCCGATCGAGATGAATGCTGAGGCATGACAGGAAACACGAATTAATTATCACAACTTCGATAATATGAGAGTCATTGTCTTATTTTAATTCATCATCATTATCAAATGATCATGTCTAAAAGCTATGATGTATCTATAATCCATGTTTGATTTAAAGTTATCTATTGCTCAAAAGAACATGATAATTCACTGAATTGAGAAAAAAACAATACATCTTAATAATAGTTCTTATTTTTAAATATCTTATTTTTTATTTTTTCATGTGTTCTTGAATTTGTGACGCATACGCCTAAGACAGGCAGTCTAATTCGGACGTTGAAAAAACAACACAATAACCCCTTTTTGTCTAAATACCTCAGTTCCTTGACTAAAATAATTTTAAAGTTTTATTATTTGTCGTATAACAAATAAAATAAATAAATAAAATCATTTTTATTAAGACTAACACAAATGTGTATTTCTAAAGTTTAAGGTGCATCTTCTGTCGGTTGCTCTATAATAAATAAATAAATTCTGTTTTTCACATTTCTGAAAAACATAATGTTTAAGGAACAAGGTATTTCTTAGCGGTTTGCAGTAGACATTCATGTCGTACAACATTCCTTTTGTACGATATTTCTATTGTTTCATAATAATTAGGCGTCTTGAAACAATAGACTGACAGACACTGGAATAACATTCAACATTTAAACTCACGTACATTATACTACTATTTAATTTTATATCAGTTTTATTCAGTTATTTTACGTAAGTCTACTACTGCCTGCGGCGCAGGAGATTGACTTACGTAAATGGTGTTCCGGGTATTTTCTATGTATAAGAAATGTCTAAAACAAGAAACATAATGTGTAATGGTCTTTTGCTTATGAACACACCATGTACAAGTTATTACAATTATTATAACGTAGTTACAAGTTCATCTCATAGAAAATATTGAACACATTTCATCTTTTTTACGCGAAAAGTAACGAAGATAAATTACTCAGATTGTCGCGTCACAATGTACTTCAGCCAATAAGGTACATATAACCTGAAAAATAAAGAATGGGACTAGACTTTGTTTTTTAGATATTTCTGTCACAGATATTTATTTAAATACTAGCTGTTATAGATTCTGCCGAGGAAATTTACCCTACATTTAAAATTATTTTGAATGTGTTTTCAATTTCCTTCAATAACTAGAAACCCGAACGCTCAAAGAATGAGTGAATAATGTTTTGTCTATAAATTTTCATGTTATTAAATTAAGTACTATAAGTTCATTAATTTGCTCATAAATGATTTGTGTGATGCCATGATACGAGTATATGCTGTATGTTGGGTCTAAGTTATCTGAATAGAAAATCATCATTATTATATTATTATGATTATATTATTATTAAAAAACATTCCATTAACACTTTTCCCAATTGGATGCTCTCAAATTAAAACACAAGTAACCTCAATTACCGTCAATATTGGTATAGGACTCTTTGTAAACAAAAAAAAAAACAGAAAAACCTTTTAAATTTCATCGTTTTACAACAAAGAATCTGTTTTTGTTTTTCGACCTTGTAAGAGAAAACTTAAATGACTTTGAAACGATTAACTGGATCGTGATCAGCTAAGTAACGCTAATGGTATTGCTCGAGCACCCAGATAATGGTTATGGCAGAACTTTGAAAGCTCCGAAAATAGTTTATAATCTTTATTACAGTTTCTTATATACAGGTAAAAAAGTTCTTTTCTCGAATCTGGAATAGTTTAGAAAAAAGTTCGAACGCAAAAAATTTGTAATCCATTTATATACCGCGAATAGTATATCACCTTCTGGTGTGGGAGCACACTCGACTTTCATTCCGAAGGTCGTGGGTTCAAACCTCGCCGCGCACCTCTGATTTTTCTTCTTGGAAAATTATGTGTGCTTTATAAACACGTGCTCTAACGGTGAAGGCAAACATCGTGAGGAAACCGGCATGTTCTGAGAACTTTAAAAAAGTTTAAAGGACATGTGTCATTCACCAACCCGCACTTGGCCAGCGTGGTGAATTAAGGCCTTATCTCTCTCGTCAAGAGAGAAGTCCCTGTGTCTAGCAGTGGGAACGTGAATAGGGGTGTTATGATTGGGTTTTATTTGGTATGATTACTATCCACAACACTGTTTAACTTTATATCTTTAGAAATCTGAATATTACGAAAATGCGCTTTGCTTTGTCATGATGACAGCTCGGTAGGCGCGAACGAACGCTGCGTTCACATACGGTGCGTTCAAATTAAAGAAATGGATAGTTTTCTTTACATTTATTTCAAAATCATAATATTATTATGGTAGTAATTCATATCCTCATATTCACACCCGTCCATTAGCCAGCTAATTTATTATGTCATCCTCGGCGTTAATTAACTCATAATGAATTAGAGTCATCGAGCGATCAGGCATACTTCATCACAATGACGTCCATTTCAGTCACAGAAACGTCACATGAAGTACTACATGTATTATATAATATATGCATGTATATAATACATAAATATGTCATTTAAAAGTTAATCCTTTTGATGGCCGTAAGTTAATTTATTAGAATAATATTATATTTAGGTATAACGTGCGCAATTGAAAATGAATTCTGTAAATGGCGGCGGGTAGGTATGGTACGATTGGCAAAACAAGGATAAAAGTATAGACAGCGATAGAGATAGAGATAGAGAGTGAGCGAGAACGCATGCGAGCGGACGCCATTTACAGAACTCATTTCTAATTGCGCACGTTATATAGTAAAACCATTTTTAAACTGAACGCCCCTCCACCGCGGTTACACGTTCATGCAAAAAGGTGTATAGATACAACACACATAAATTGATCTTTGTCATTGGATGTTCAATGACGTATAAACAAACGGGCCCCATAGACATGTGGCAATCGCTAAGACCATAATGATAATAGGTTTATGTCAAATCCATACATTTTGTACTTTTTTACTAACGATGTCGACGAACGCCAAATGTCTAGCCTTCACGGTGTCACTATGAGAGAAAGGCTGGATCTGTCGGCCAACTTCGGCATTAATGAGCCGAACGCGCGACTGAACGGACGTGTCACTCAAACAAAGAGCGCGCTCCCCGCCATACAAATGCCTACACGGGATTGGTCGCACAACTTATTGACAACGCAGTGCGCGGATGAGTCCATGTTTACAGTAAAGTTGTAGCACGCACACAAGTATACTGATGCAATACGTATTTCCTCTCACACGTTGAAATTATCACGGTTTTGTGGAGGGGAGTTCATTTTAAGATTAGATCATCTATACATGTATATGGGCTGTGGATTTTGTTCATTAAATAAAATAAAATGTTTATAGTAACTGAATCTATGTGATGCAGTGAAGTTTTGTAAACTGCATAAGATGTAGTTGGTGGGTTCAATTTCCGCGAAGGGATTAGTTTTGTATGTCTTTCAACCACTTATTCCTAAGTGTGTTTATTTTATTCTATGTTAATTAAAATATTTAAACCAATGAATTAATACAATAAAGCTGCAGAAACGTCAAAACATTATCGCAGAGTCGAGCAAAAATGGAAAGGAAAGGCACGGTTGTAGGTATTACCATATTAAGTTCAGACGATTTTCGACTCCCTATAATTTAATATTATTTTTTGTTTGCAATTCTGTTGAGTACTTAAGCAGAAAAATAAAAACTAAGCTCTTAATCCTAAGCGATTCCTAAAAGAAAAATCTAAAATAGAATAAAGAATGGTTCGGCGAAACCAGCAATTTGTGTGATGAATAAAACAGAACAAAACAGTAATCCTACGAGTTCAGTAGCGGGTGGAATGCGGGATTTGGCCGGTGGGGAATTACCCATCTTTGATAGGTTGCTAGCTAATTCGGATCGAGACTCGACTGATATATCAGAGAGTATAGGCTGAAATTTTGGAATTTTTTATCAATTTAAGACTAGATTAATATTTATTAGGCCAAATTTTGACCCAGTTGTCGCTTTTTTATACATAATAAATGATGTACGACTAATAACAGTAAATCCGAAATTCCAATTTAAAAAGTACCACTGTAAATAAACACATTAAGTACCACTCCTTTGCGTCGCGCAGTTCGGTAATTAAAACATTTTGAGTAACAGCACAAAATCAATATAAAAATATTAAGACTTTCTATGTAAATGTAATAATAATTTTGCAAATAAGAATACATAAGATAACCGAGCGCGCCAGCCAAGTATTAAATCCGTTGTTCTGGCAAGCGCCGCCCCTGCACGTTCTACACAGGTTATGACATTCTGCCTCTTATTTAACATGAATCTCATTTAATATCTGGATATGAGAAACGATTACATTCTATTGGAGATTCGGCCTCGACAAGACATTATTTTTAAGTCACCTCGACTTGTCTAGCTTTATTATTATTTGTATTTGAATTCGATGGTTATCATTACGCCCCCCATATTTTATGTTAAATTCAAGACTAATAGACGATCCTCCAATTTTGATATAAGAACCTTAATAACTAATCATTTATTTCTACAAACAACCGTTTTTAAGCCGCACTTGACCACCGCGGTGATAAGGGCTAATTTTCTCGCGTCAAGAGAGAAGTTCCTGTGTCTCAGCAGTGGTAACGTAAAGGAAGTTTCTAGAGTTCCTACGCTATTGAGATTTGGCCACGGCAGGTCGAACAATAATACGGCCAAGATATAACAAAACTTTCTAGTCAAACCTCTATATTCCAACTCATCTGTTTATAAATATCCTTACATCGTTAACTTCATCTCGGAAACTTACACACCGCCGGGCGCGTTCAAAGGCGCTACGATAGGATATGATCAAAAGAGCGATTCCAAACTAACGCGATATCAGCCCTGCCGACCATACTTCACTACACTACATCAGTGGTCTGCAACCGGCGGTCCGCGCACGCAGTTGCCCATGAGGTGGACCGGTACTTAAACGAAGGAAAAATACTTTAACAAACCTGTTTAAAAATACTACACAAAGTAATTGTTATTATTAGACTTGGCTTTCTGAGACAAATCTAATGATATCTTAAAAAATATTTGTCATAATCCAGCCGATAAGATACGCGCGAAAAGTCCATATTTTTTACAATCGCTTAAAAATATTATTTTAATATTTGGGATGCTATTATTACTTTTGCTTTGTACGACGTCAACCTAGATAATATTAACACTTTCTTTGTCTTTGAGGTACCATAAAAGCAAATAGGTTGCAGAACATTGCCTAGACAAATTATACCTACCTGAAGCTCTAGATACCTACTCAATTACCTACCCTTACATATAGGGTTGATTGCTTTGATGTCTACGAGCTAAATTTTCTTTAGTGATATAGGGACAGACATCATTGTGAAGTTTCGGTAAAAGCAGTTTTACGAAAACATAGCTTTTAATGAGTTTTATTATCATGTTTCTTTTACAAAATTTCCAGATATACAATCCTTCCTGATAATGGAATTCCCACAGGATTGTTTGCTAGTTATGTTTATAAATATTTTAATAACCTTTTTCAAATTAAAATATAAAATTTTAAGAACGTAAGTCAAATTGAAATAACAGATCATCAGTTTTAACCCCGTTTTAAAAAAGTGACCTGTGTCCGTTGTTCCTTCTGTCATTACCAGATATAAATTTGCATTTCATGTGAAGATGACACATGAGGCTATCATCATCACATCTTGTGATATATCTGAGATGTGCATGGACAGCTCCCTCGCTACTTAACCATAGAACCATATGAGCACTGCTCATATGGCATATTTTATATTCTGCATAATTTCATAAACCTTCTACTTACTAATAACAGTAAAGTTGACCCGCAGATTCCTAGTCGGCGAGTTCTTGAAGTCGACGCGACAGCGGTAGACGCCGGCGTCGCTGCCCAGCACGCTGTCCACGAACAGGACCGCGGGCGACGCTGCGGCCCGGAAGTAGGCGCGCGTGCCGAACCCTGTCGCTGCGGACCACAGCTTGGGCTGCGAGGCGAGGCGGCCGCGTACGTCGTAGCTGGAAGAAGGATTGTCCTCAGGTTAGTCTAATAGAGAGATCGTGATCATTAGAAACAGGCTCGCGGTCTGACAAGGCAGAACACAGCTTGGGCTGTGAGTCATAGCTGAAAGTGGATAACTCTTTTGGATGCTTTCATTTATAGGTTTTATCATAATTATCTATATATCGTCCTACCACTTGAAGTAAGCCTTTATTGATTAGATCTGTACCTGCTAATAAAAAAAGTGTTGGGGATTTGCCATAATCACCTCTCGTACTAGATTCACAGAACGACGCCCGGGTCTGGTATATAAAACCCCTACTTAGTTTGACGACAAACACGGAAAGAGAAGGGGTTACTATTCTTAGGCCACCACTACAAAGCACCAGAATTTTTTTGTGCTGTCTATTGCAAATGCGTTTGCGGATCTACGAGAATAAAAACCGTAAAATAATTCTTGATTATAAAAAGGAGAATGGCACCGCTGAAAACCACCGGACACACCTCTGAATATTTTATAATGGAAACTTCTTGAATAAATTTTGTTTACTGGCGAAGAAAACTGTAAACCACAGCTTATTTGACTTAAGAGTAAATCTTCTCCATACTAGTCTAGTTTTAAATAAATACGCTTTGAAGTCCGCCAAAAAAAAGTTTATATTGATTTCAGAACTGGGTATGGATGCTGGAATAAAGAACATTTCCAACAAAAACAAAATTGAATTTAAATTTTCAATTTCGAACGACAAAGTAAAAGTTAGTCTAAGAAAAATTAATAAAATGGCTTTAAATATTTAAATATAGTCTTTAAGGCTAGTCCCAAGAAAATACTGAATCTTTTTAAACCTTTTTAAGAATTCTGTAGAAAGATTGGTTACAGTAATGCCCTAGTGGCTACCACCTTTCGTTTATCAAGTCACAAAACGAAATTATCAAGTTTTAACAATTTTGATTATAGGATGGTATTATTTGAAATGAGGAGATAGGAAGAACAATCCGGGTCATACAAAACCCACCGGATAAGCTCTTTGATGTGGCAATGGGCTGGCCATAAAGCGGGAAGAACAGATGGCCGATGGGCCTAAAAATTCTAGAATGGAGACCACGGATCGGCACGCAGCGTAAGACGTCCACAAACAAGATAGACAGATGATCTGGTCGAAGCTGCCAGTTCACGGTGCATACAAATTGCACCCGATTGTAATAGCTGTATTTCCATCATTGGAAGTCCGGTAGCTTAAAAATAGAGTTATGGCTTTTATTTCCATACAATATGATGGTGATGGTATCAGTTTAAAATTGGACTTGAATTATGTTTGCTGGTATATTTGGATATGAGATGGCGTATAGTGTACCTGTATAGAGGCTCTCCATCTCTCTCCTTGAACCACAGCACCATAGAGACGTGGTCGTCTGACGCCAACGGATGGATATCACATGGCAGAGCCGCCTTCTTCCCCAAGACTCCTTGTGTGTGGGCGGTTGGCACTGGAACAATAAAACATCATTGAATTATAATGCAAAAATCATCAGACTACTAAATAATGTAAAATTGCAATCCGTGATTCAAAAACAACTCAATGAAAAACAAAATTATCCTTATGCACATTAACACTATCAGCGCCCTTGACAAACGAACGTAGCTACAACGCGGTGTGGCTTCGGCGCTATCCTACAGTCTGCACGTAGGGTAGCGCCGGTCAGAGAATGGGTAATATTAAAACTTTTCGCCTAAGGCATATAAATTTAATCTGTTGATTTTTTTTCAAGTCTGTATTTGCTTTTATACTTCACTCGCATATATTGCCTTCACATACATTTAATTATATAATCTGTAAATCCTAATCTTTGTTCTGTTTTGCATTTCAACTGTCTAGCGTCTGTCAGTCGTGCAATATTCTAGAACATTCTCCTTTTATCTCGCGTGTGATAAACTCTTATTACGCAAGTTGCGAAATTAAATTCGCTGAGAAATTCAGAACCGGCTTTGGGACAAGTACCGAGTTATCCGGGTCGTACTGGGAAGTCCGGGACCCGGGTAAGACTTGTCGCTGTAAGTGTGTGAGTTAGGGTGAAAGCACATTGTACTCGTATAAGTTTTGAGTATTTCTTCAATGTTGTATTTATTTTTTATGGAATTACATATAACGAACTTAACATAGAAAACTAATAGATTAAATATGAATAAACTAATAGATCGGTCATAGATTTACATTGTGAACCAAAGAAAAAAATTACATAAAAACAAATCAAAGAAAAATGTATAAATGCTTTAAAGACAAAGTTGTAACATCGAATAACTCTTAAATGAACTTTTATTCTATAAAATAATAATTGTAATACACCAAATAAATTAACATATTTTGTCTTACATAATCTATTGAATTAAAAATCAAAATTGGTATAAAATATTCCACTCTCGCATTCAATGTATTTGCTATAATCATATTTTGTAATGCAACTTATGGCCAACGAATAGTATGGATAAATAAATCTATTTATTTATACGATCCAGAGTGATAAAGGCGTTTTTATCATGATGTTACTAGAAATTTAAATTCATTAGATCTTAGCTAAACAACACGCAAACGGGCCGACACAATGTGAACTTACCTTTAGCCCTTTCTACTTACATTATGTTAAGCTAGGCTTAAAAGAGTTTACCCTGTGTTTATAAGTAAACTATTATGAGCATATGGGTTTATGCAGCATAACAATCATATAGCTTTAAATGAATATAAACTAAACAAGAACAAAACTTAACAAATATTAATTAGTAATAAAGGGGTTTGTTGTTAGGTTACGTAGTTAGTATTTGAAAGTATTCAAATTAAAGAAAAAAAAACGTTAAACATTAACTCTAAATATTTACAATATGTTATAGATTCCTTTGAAATAATAATGTAATAGTAACCCTTTTTGATACAGTTTTTATAGCGATGGTTTCATGTCAGTAAAATTATAGCCACGGAAGGCTCACCTCTTATGAAAATATTAAAGGCATACCTTCACCACTATGATATAAAATATCTCATCCGAATTGTATAAACTCTCAAAAACATACTCCACTTTTAATTTTTATAGGAGGGCTTCTTGGTCCCAGTAGGTCCATTGGGACACCAATGGCTAATACAAAAAATAGTGAACGAAGGTAAGCAACACCTTTTATAAGTCGAGCAAACTAGATATATTAAGAAAAAATCGCGTGATATTTCATGAAAATTGACCTTACCTTTGACATTTTTAGCATCAAATAGTGGATCTCAGTAAACAAAAACAAATTTGCTGAACCAATTTCACAATATCCATCTCTTCACACGACATACCATTCTTCACTAAAGACTTCACATGTTAAACTTTCTAAATTTGGTAACATAAGTAAGCAGTAATAACGGGTCTTTAACGCGTCTTTAAACTAAAGGCATATTTAGCGGAACACAAAAAAAATATCCATAATTTGAAAAATATGCTTTTAATTTAAAATCTACTTACTACACTTCATTTATTATTTCAAGTTTCATTCGTTTTAATTAAAATTAGATCACATTAAGACCAAAATTTGCGAGTAAAGGCTATTTGTAAAAAATGGTCCATTTTTGAACTTTTCATGTAACCGGGAAAAGGGAAAATGGATAATAAAATAACAAGTAATTAAGGAAGAAAAATGGTAATTAATATTGCGTATTTCATCTACGTGCACTATTTAAAGATTCTACTCGTCTAGGCATACTGAGAATGATGCTATCGATGGTTTCCTAGGACAGCCACCGCCGTTCCTCAACTACGGTGAGAGATCTTCGTCAACCAGTTTCAACGATTCATCGCAATATCTAACGGTTCAGGGAGACCGGTACTTATGTGGAAACAGCAGAAAAATTTAGAAAAATACGCACTTCGAGTAGGGACGATCGTTTCATTCGGCTTCGTGTACGTAGGAATCCCCGTTTAACGGCCGTCCAAGCCCAAAGTGAGTTATAAGTAGTGCGGGGTGTAACCGTAAGTGAGCGTAGTGTACGAAGAATGTTCGAAGAAGCTGGTTTGGGTTCATTTGTGCCCGCCAAGGCTCCAAGGATAGAGGTAAATCATCGTAGAAACAGGTTAACTTTTGCTCAGGAACATCGTTGTTGGAACGCGGACCAATGGAGTAAGTATTGTTTAGTGATGAGTGCAGAATTCTCTTAAATCTATTTAACGGCAGGTAAAGAATATACAGACTTTAAAAAATAACGATACATTCAGACAAATTTTGAAAATACAGATGCAAACAGTGGTGGATCAAAAATGGTTTGGGCGGGCATTTGTTTGGGAGCTCGCACAGACTTGGTAGTGATTGACAGAAGGAGTCTGACTGCAGACCGCTATATCAGAGAAGGTTTAGAAGAAAATGTCGTACCGTTCGTCCCATATATCGGAGACGATTTTGGTTTTATGCAGGATAATGCTCGGCCGCATACCGCTCGGCATATCTTAATGATATGAATATCACTGATATGGAGTGCCCTTCGAGATCACCGGATATGAACCCAAATAGAGCACGTTTGAGACTTGCTTATAAGCAAGGTTAAGTCCAGGATTTCAGCTCCTGCCAACGAGGGTGAACTGTGAATCGCCGTAGTTGAGACTATCTCAGGAGACCATCGATAACATCATTCTCAGTATGCCTAGACAAGTAGAAACTTTAATAAGAGCACGTGGATGAATTAAACAATATTAATAACCAGTTTTCTTATTTAATTAATGTTATTTTATTTATAATTTTCCATTTTCCCGGTTACATGAAAAGTTCAAAAATGTACCATTTTTTTACAAATAGCCTTTACTCGCAAAATTTGGTCTTAATGTGATCTAATTTTAATTAAAACGAATGAAACTTGAAATATTAAATGAAATGTAGTAAGTAGATTTTAAATTAAAAGCATATTTTTCAAATTATGGAAATTTTTTTTGTGTTCCTCTAAATATGCCGGTGAGTGTATTTAAGTACCATTCCGACGTTCAAAGCACTTTGTAGTCGCTCGGTGACGGAATAGTATTGTTTCTGTCGCGAATCGAGATTAGAATCCGCGACTACCCTCAATTCCTCTCCCGGAATAGCTAAGTCCAGGTTCACACTACGACACGCTACACTGACAGATGATTTATTTAAGATGGTCTTCCAGATCAAATTGTAACAAAGATAAAACCAAATGTACGTACACCCACCGAATATAAACACACATCCATCCAAATGAAATAGTGTCTTTCAAAACGCCAATACTAAAAATAATAATATGCCTAACGAACTAAATGTATTTATTTAAATTAACCAAGCTCAATTTTATTCTTAGCATCCTTTCATCAAACACTTACCTACTTTAATAATTAAATTGTAGCGTAGTTTCAACGTAATGTTGTTGGCAGCACTGAAGCGTGTGGCAACACTGGAACAAGCCGCCATTGTGCTATTGTATTACGAGCTGACCAATTTGTATACAACTTCATTATGTCTCGCTTTGTAAGCACACGACGATAAATATCACATTTAATTTGTACATCTAGGTTTCTGGAACCGTTTTGTTAGTAATGCGAAGGACGAATATACGTTATTCCTTTGCATTATAATATAATAACTTCCAGCATTTTATTACTAAATGTACATCTTCTTCTTCTAGTTTGTGGCGAATGTGACTGGCTAATTGAATCGTTTGCCCTATAGCCGCAACCAATGTAGAACCAACCTCCGTTATCCGGCGACAGTAGACGACACTATGAAGATGTTATATTTTGTATTTATTTTAGTTATATGTTCAAATGGGCCTAAGAATAAGTTTATATGAATTACCTACGTAATTCAAGTGAGTTATCCCCGTTATATTGTAATTTACAAGATTTTTGTACTAATGGTATCGCGTTCAGAATTCTTTAAACTGATGCTCGTACATGCTCTTATATTATTTTATTTTATAATTTTATATTTATTCGTGTGTTGATAAAAATAAAATAAAAATAAAATAAATGATTTTATTTTGTTTCTTTTGTTTTGTTAGACTTCTTAGCACTTAACCTACTAGGCCGGGATCCGTAGTACATGGGAATCAAGTGATTACTAACAAGCTAATTTTTGGTGAGTAGCTTCGTTTTGATGAGACGTCCAAAGATATCCTATACCCAATTCTCGATTGTGGTAGCTAACAGAGATATCAAGGATTAAAAAATTCAAGGATGTAAAACCGGGATAACGGACCACGAAATTTGTCGGACAATATGTCCGTTAGATTTTATAAATATGAATTAAGTATACAACAAAAAATCAGCTGGTTAGTAATCATAGTAATCATTTAAATTGACCTCGTTTTCGACACATTTTGGAAATGGCGGACTCTTTGATCAAACCATTGTTTTTATAGGACAAACATGTTTTTATATAATTTAGATAATTATCTTGAGATATAACAACATATTGTCCTACAAATTTCGTGGTCCGTTATCCCGGTTTTACATCCTTGAATTTTTTAATCCTTGATATCTCTGTTAGCTACCACAATCGAGAGTTGGGTATAGGATATCTTTGGACGTCTCATCGAAACGAAGCTACTCACCAAAAATTAGCTTGTTAGTAATCACTTGATTTCCATGTACTACGGATCCCTGACTATACCCTTAGCCAAATCTCGCTAGCTGGTGTAAAGCTAATTTCCATATCCTCTGTCATGGTTTCACTGGCACATCAGCCTTACAGTATCTCCCTCGCGCCTATCAAGAGATCTCGAGTCCGTATCACACAATACCTTACGATATCATTTGCATATCCGATACAGATAAGATGAGAAAATCCGAACGAGCCTGCGTAAAGAAAGATCTGATAGAGTAGGTTTCGGGTTTTCGGTATTTCATGTGCGTAAATCGTGTTGGGTTTGGGTGCGAGAGAATAGGTTATTGAACACAATTAACATTTACATGTAAAACAATCTTTTATATGAATATTATAAGCTTACAAAGTGTACCTAATGGTTTGGTTAAATTCTATAATGAAAGAAACAGCATTTTGGGCACTTTACGATCTGGTAAGAGATTAGATTTTTTAGATTTTTTATATGTAATATGCTATTTAATGCATATTACACTTTACTTTGTAAAAATAAAATATAATTTTAAATCTGAAAAACTTGTAATTTTATGTTTTTTTTTTACATAGAGAAACAACTGTTTTTTTATTAAAACTTATTTCGTTTATTTAACTAACATAGTCTAAAAACAAATTATATGCAAAAGCGTTTTATCTAAAGCAAGTCAACACCCAGCTGTATTAATTTCTTGCGATCTATGGCATTAAGCCCACCTTTTGTACATTATTACTAATTATGCAATCAATTATTAAAAGAAAGAAATAAATCTAGGCCGCTTCAGGAAAATTCTTTACAAAATAAATAAAAGCACGCAGAACCACAAAACTAATAAATAGCGGGTCTATCTATGTCAAAGTATGTGTGTGTGAGACCCAGGTTGACGGACGGAGGGTAAAGCACGTCTGTACGCGTGCCCTACGTGGTTACCTAACTAGCCAACACTTTGTTGTGGCCGTGGGGATTTTAACTTACGTCATAAGCCTTAAATAAATAAATATTGGTGGACATACACACAGCAACATCTCGCCACGTGGTGAGGTATTGAGATATAGATTTATATTACTCACTGAACACGGGTCTCCTAACAGAGCCCGTTTTAGGTCAATACAAAACACTTTATTGCACACCAAAACAAACAAACAAAAATAACAGAAACAACAAAGAAACAAGTACAATAGGCGGCCTTATCGCTAAAGAGCGATCTCTTCCAGGCAACCTTTGGATGGAAAGAGAGCAAAGTAATAAAAAAAAATTGACGGAATTTGAATTTGTTAAACTTTTAATCTTCTATATATATAAAAATGAAACCCGTTTTCCGTTGTCTTTTTTTTTTGTAGTTTTCTAATACTCTGTACAAGGTTCTTACGGAAAAAAAAAGTTACGCTAAGGCGGTACGAAATTCGTCGGGTCAGCTAGTATGTTATAATTTTGAAGAGTCGGAATAGTAAATATTAAAATAGCGGAATAGCTTTGAAGACCCGTTTTAACTAATTGGAAAATAATTCTCTCACACGGGAAACAAAAATTACCGCAGGAAAATCCATTACCCAAAAACAAAGCCGAGGACAAAAAGCTAAAAAGATATTATTATTACTCTAGAATTCAAATATTCTTCTTGGAAGCCAGTTAAACAGACATAAAAGGTCAAATAAAACCTGGAGCTCGATTTCCATATAAATACATCAGTGTCTCCTCTGCAATATCGGGTCTCACCGCTCGTAAACCAGTAAGTGCCATCATACCACAGTAACCATGTTTTACATTATATTACGATTTCAATTTGATCCGTTTACTTATATTTTCGAACGGTTTCACTCTCCAAAATAGGGTGAATTGTGCAATGAGCTATTTCTTCATCTTGTTAAACGGGGTAAGTGGAAATAAACCAACATCATTATTCTATAGCACTATCCAACCAATACTAATAGTTAATTATACATATGCATGTAGATTACTTAAAAAACGCAAGCAAAGCTGTCGGCGGGTTCAGTGAAATAATATAAAATTATACCCAATTTGTTTGACACCAATTAAAATCATCAAACACAGTAAATTTTATTGAATTATTTTACGCATAATAAACATGAGCTTTACAATGTTCCACAAATTGGAAAAACACATTAAAAACCTCGTTTTGTCCGTTAAAAATACCTACCATTTTTATTTGCACAGGATTTATCAATATTTATTCTTTTTGGTGGTTTGCAAACTGAAATGCTTTTTATCCTCTGTATTCACTTTAGGAATATGTACTTATAGTGAAAAACACAAAAATTCGGAATACGTTTCTACCTACTGCTTCTACTAGTATCTAGCTTGAAATGTGACTAAATTCTAATAAATTACCGTTTACTAAACTAAATTATGTTTTCTACTGAGACTAGAAGTATTCATTGTTTTTCATTTCAAAGAAAATGCAAACTTTTTAAGACTCGAGAGAGTGAGAATGCTCACGAGAATCGATCTCCATAGTCCGGTATCTTATAGAGTTATTATTATTCATAATATTGCTTGCTGTTAAACGGTTTACTACAGAAATAACGTTTTATTCCTGCTTTAAAATGGTTCCTACGGTGCCAGCTCATTATAAGTCAGAGCTCCATGAAATTCTCCACAGCTCATCGATACAATATTCATGAAGTTTTGCAAGAATGGTCAGAAAAATCTACAGTTGTAAGGTCCACGTCCTGAAGCATTCAGTCACTCGTCGCCGGGTGACTGATGCGGGCCGTGTAGCCATAATAAGGTTCTGCCCTAAATTCCAATCTCATGTGGGTTTACACCGAGAGTTATGGCCCTTGCCACACCACATGTGCCTCACTGCTTCTGCTCTGGGTGTATTGATTGCTTTATAGATTACTAGCTGTGCCCGCGACTCCGTCCGTTAATTATGTTTGTATGGAGACCACGTCTTATTATATCTGGAGTAGGAATTTCAATAGCTTATCCTGTGTCACAGATGTCACAGACGTTTGTCTACCAAATTTCATCAAATTTGAATCATTGGTTTCAGAGTTATGTAATGTTACAGAGATTTAGAGTTATACAGAAAAAAAAGATGTGTAGCGCGGTACTATCTATATACCAGCACCACAAGAGACATTATTAAACCGGAAGAATGTTGTTTACTCATGCCTTAAAGATATTTCAAGTGGGATTTAAGGAACTATACAATAATTCTCAAACTTGCGATGCAATTACAATTTATCATGTATGTTGTGTAATTTGATGGACTGCAATATCTCGGTGTACGTACAAGCCTGCGGGAAATTTATGTTCCGTAAGGGACTATAACTTTGTAGACGTTAGGTTTTGTCCAGGAAACGTATGAATACCTACGTCCTGAGTCAAGGACAATCGAAATAACACAATGGATGGATAAAACATTAATGTGGAAAATATGGATATGAGTTGGAAAATATGGCTTCATGTTGGTAGGCATATTTTCAGCGTTTAGTATTTTATTAAATAAGTAATACAATAGTAATTGGGAGCTTTCATTCTGAAAGTCGTAGGTTCAAATTAGATTTTCTACTTAGAAAGTTTACATGCGTTTTAAAAACACGTGATCTAACGACGAAGGCAAACATATCGTGCGGAAACATGCATGTTTTGAAGAGTTTGAATGGCATGTGACTTTCACCAATCCACACTTGCCCAGAGCGGGTTTAAGGCTTAATCTTTCTCGTAAAAGAAAAGAACCCAGCAGTGGGAACGTAAATAGGGGTGCTTACTAAATACAAACAACACAAATATATTTTGTGCTCGTAGTCCCCGCTTTAAGTTGGAATCAGTTCTGTAGGCGACCGTAAAACATTAAGCAGCTTTAACGTAACAATAACAGTGAATTTTGATTGGGAGTTTTAGGAGATACACTTTACATAAAAAATATTACGAAGTAGATAGAGAGAAGAAGGAAACAAACTTAAGATTTGGAATAATCGAGATTACGAGAAAGTCAGCAAGACTACTCAGCGTAATACAGTTAAAACAGAGATAGAATTTAGGTTTTTATGTGTTTGGACAGCGTTTAAGAAATGCTACGACTTACATGCATACAAAAATATTCTTAAGACAAAAAAAATTCAGTGATTCAAGTGTTTAGTAAAGATTATGAAGTGATAAGTAGTTATCACTGTTGAGTGATGAGATATAGAAAATGAAAGTGTGAACAGTATAGTTCTTCAAATATCGCAAGGTCGTTCCAACAAATATAAAAAGAAGCATGAAGTTACTCTCTTATTGTTGAATTGTTTGTTGTATCTTTATAGAACAAAATTTTAGAATACGTAAAGAATTAAATATTTGAACTTTTTAATAGTCTGCTGACAAACAAGCACACCGAAGCCTCTATTTCTTTATCTACCGTCAGTTTACACGCTTCATCACACGAAGCTGAATCGCAGTAAATCTCAGGATATCTCGTTTCATGGTAATTTCAGCAGTAAACGCTCGCGGGCAGGTCTCTCAGCCAACTGTCGCTTGCCAAAATAATCTTAGTAAAAGCGCTTTTTGCTATCGAAATACACACGATAGTGCCAATAAAACTGCACATAACATGGAATATGAATGCATGAAATAAAACGCCGTTTAAGGAGCTATGGATTTTTATGGAATATTATTGTATCTGAAGCCATCGGTGAGATGCACTTCGCAAGTGAACGATAGAATTGACTGAGTGATCATGATGAAGGTAAAGAAGGATTAAACGTTCTAAAGCGCTTAAATTGCTAGGTGGGCTTAGACAAGATCGCATAATAGAGGCTGGCAAGAACTCAGGACCCAGCAGTGGGCAATACCGGTGTGAAGATCTAAAAATTTCCTGTTTCTGGTAGACCAAACCACTACATAGGATAAGTTGTTGTGCATTGTTTTTTATTACTAGCATTAAATGCAGAAAACTATAAAGGAGACAATATCAAATATACCAGTTAAATTTTACGTTTATCTTTTAATTCTTAGAGATAGTTTTATTTGCTATAAATTCTTTATTTACTTTGGAAAAAATATAGCCTTGCATAAATACGGATTTGAGAGAAATAAGGCATCATCATCAACTCAGACATCGTTGCGTATTATGTTCTGTGGCCATAGCGTTTTAACTGTTGGATATAAGCTCCTGTCACAGACTGCCATTAATAGATCCGGTCGGTAGCGCTTGTATCCACCGCAAACCTGTGGCTTCAATAATAATATGCTGGACAATTTACACAGCATTATAATGGCCTAATGGCCCCAAGCTGTAGGTACAGAGTACTAACAGAGCTTGAGTTATGTTTAACTAAAATTGATATAGGTATTACATACTAATACCACACCGTTGATATTATGTACATATATCTTTAGTATACATAGATAACATCCAGAATTCCCAATTAAGTATTACATATAATCTGCCAATTGTACATAATATTTTTCGCAGACAGCATCGAATCTGCAATCTTTTTGTCTCAGCACTTACTATTATATAATAATAGCGACCACGGTGTATACTTACTATTATATGTAGTTTAAGAAATAAAAAAATATTTTTGTATTTTATATGGTAACCGGGTTTGAATTGTGTTGAGTAGAGAGTGGACAAAATGATGTGCAATGCGTAAAATTTCACTTAACTTTTAGCCCGGCAACCCAGTATTTTTTGTTTAATGTGTTGATATTTCATGTAAAGAAAATTTTGAGTATTGTGCTCACTGCAGAAAGATAAGATCAGTAAATCCATCTGTTATATGCAAAGCTTATAATTGACCGGAGGTAGCTTCTCAAGCTTTACGCAAACATGACTTATCTCTGTAAAAATGTTTTAAAAGTATGTTTGTATTACTCAAAGAGCAAACTTTATCTCGCCTTCTTGGAGATCCTTTTTCTAATTTAATATCTTTTCACAAGGAATTTAAAGGAGTGGCTTAGCGGGCTCCTAATACCACTTAATAAGGTTTGCTTTGAAAGCTGCGAGCTTGCGCGCTGCCAAAGAGAGTAATTATTTACCTACGTTTAGAAAATAAAAATTGGTTTATTAATGTGAACTTATTGAGATATTTATTTATGAAATACTAGCTTCCGCCCGCGGCTTCACCCGCGTGGAAATAAAAAGTAAGCTATGTTCTTTCTCAGGGTCTAAAGATTGTGTGTGCCAAATTTCATCAAAATCGGTTGAGAGGTTTAGGCGGGAAAGCGTAACAGACAGACAGAGTTACTTTCGCATTTATGATATTAGTTAGGATAAGTAAATAAAATAATGAGTGATGTTTTACTCGGACGATGTTTTAGCCTCCATAAAGCACATTAAGAAAAAAATGTATCTTCGATTTTTTAAAGTAAATTATTTACAGAGTCTAAGTTAAAGTCAGAGTTATCTACGTTAGTTCTTCATAATATGTATGTGATTAAGTAAGTTTTAACGATTTATTGTTAGACTTAATATGGTTAAGGCTCTTCAAACATAATTAATGTTTGGTTTACCTCTTATTCGTCAATTTGGAACGGGTTAATGTTTGAACTCATATTTGAGATTCGTCGTAATCTAATTCGAGATAAAGCTCTCGAAACTACCTTAAATCACATATTCTGTTTTAGCATAAACCTTGGAGACACTGGAGACCAGAATGTAAGATCATTCTGGTAAATCTTCAATGATTAACTACAGATAACTTCCCAAGGGAGGTCCTAAAACTAATAAGGTACAAAACCCCTTACACAATCTTTCTGTCGGAGTCCCCTGGAAGGGTCGAGTGGCAAATTGTTATCGAAATCACTGTTACCTACATAAATGCTACAGGTTTCTCCTATAATTCTTTCCTTTCCTTTCTTACTACTACGCATTTGTTGAAATGATTCTGGTAGTTTTGTGTGTATTGTTTATGGGTACTCGTATTTAGTTGTCTATATATTGTTGTGTTTATAATCTTATTGTATATAGAAACTATTGCATATTATAGAGTTGGTTTTCTTTATACATACGTTCTGACGAAAGTCTAAATAACTTTAATATGAAAAGAAGAGGTTTTCATATTTCTTTTTAGGGCCCTTATTAATTTTACGGGATTCTAGGCACTTTACTAGCTAGTGACGGATCAGAATTTAAAGGTTTTTATAAATGTAATGTAAATACATTCTTATTATAATAAAAAACGATCTATCTATGTATGTATATTATGTTAAGTTTATCATAAATCTAGCACCCGTAACACTAGCTTCGAGCTTACCCCAGGGATATTACTGTGTGAATTGTCCTGCAATATTTATTTATTTTATGATAAAATCAGTACCATATTACAGAACTAGGTAGATTTCGGTATTTATAAGTTTTTTATATACTCTTGTCGTATTAAAGGTCAGAAAAAGCCACGGAAACATTTGACCCATTCTGTATAATAAAGCTTCACTTAGGCTAGGCGCGCACTAGGCAGCCTGGCTGCTCAGCCAGGCTGCGGCAGCCAGAATATTTGCGCAGCCAGTTAAAACAGCCAATTTCAATTTCCCGAATAAATTTCTCTGTATCGAACGTCATCTTGTCAAAGTTCGAACGCGAAATACATCTGGCTGCTACAACTAGTGCGCGGAGACTGACAGCAGCCACATACATTTGCCTACACACGTTCTGGCTGCGCGCAGCCAGCTGGCTGCCGTGCAAACAGGCGCGTTTTGTTGGCTGCCGCAGCCGAGATTTCGTGGCTGCCAAGTGCGCGGTCTCCTATACAACGTCATATGTTTTACTGGCTGCCGCAGCCTGGCTGCCTAGTGCGCGCCTAGCCTGATCCGCACGCGGCCGCTCAGTTCCTCGAGCAACTCTTAGAATGAATGCGCCATTGAGCTTTGCCCTCATTTAATTTATCGAATAACCAAGAAGGATATCAAGGTAAACAATACCAACTGGAACATTCTCTAAGGAATTAGATACTGTACCTTTATCTTAAAGGTTATAAAGGGTGTCCCAAAAAGGACGCAAGATTTGAAATTGATGAAAAACACATTTTTTTTTTCGTTACAATATTTTTGTTCATAAAATATTAAAATACATAAAATAGGGTTATTTGTGGAATAACACGTCAGGCAAATATCCTTCTAGACTTTGCTGGCACATACACACTCTTTTGTTAAAATTTTCTATGACCATTTTGCATAGATGCGGCTGAATTTTTTAAATGCAGCGTCGAATTTCCTCTTTTAAAGCATGAGTGGTTGTGGGCTTATTGGCATAGACCTTAGACCTTCAAATAACCCCATAAGAAGAAGTCTAAAGGCGATAAATTGCAAGAATTAGGGGGCCAATTCCGATCACCAAATCGAGAGATCACACGACTAGGAAATGTTTTATGCAGTAATTGCATCGTTTCACTTTCTGTGTGGCAAGTGGCTCCGTCTTGTTGAAACCACATTGCTTCCACATCAATATCCTCTAATTCGGCTAGAAAAAACTTTGTTATCATGTCGCGATATCGAGCTCCGATTCGTACCCGCCAAACATTCATTACTTTTAAAATATTGTTTAATAATAAAATCGCGTTGATCTTTCATATAACCCGCCATTTTTACAAACCCTAAACATTTAGCCGTCAAATAGTTTATTTTTTAGGGTTGCCAGCACTAAAATACAAAAATGGCGGCAAATTGAAATCTTGCGTTCTTTTTGGGACACCCGTTATATACATTTCTACAGATGAAAAATAGAGATTGGTGTCCTTTAATAAAAACTTATTCAATAACCTATCCAATAATATCCCATTATACACGTAACCTCTAGTTTAACATAAGATTAATCATTCGGAAGGTTCAAACTTCGCCGGTATTTTCATCTCAAACTGTAAAACTGTATATCGCTTTGAAAAAATATCATTACAAAATTATCGTGAGAAATCCCGCAGCTAATTGCCTTCAGACACATTGATAAGTCTCTTATAAATCTTATTCAAATATTTGAATATATTAGTTATGTAATTTAATGTATAGTCTCAAGGTTTCAATAAGAAATAGAGAGTGTGCTTTGCTCCCAGATTCCTTAAGTTATAAGCCGCGGTTTCGTGAGCAATGACGCGCGACGCGCGCCGGAGCGCGACTTCGCACGGTGTCGCGTTACCTGGTCGCCATGCGAACGACTCTCTCGGGTTCGGTTACTTGACAAAATATCCAATGAGCTTAATTTGTTTTAAAGTATTTCGGTAATCAAATTGAAAAGTAATTATTTTGGATCAACGTGCTTTTATTGATTGTTGGTAAATTGTGTGTAATTTGTACGGTATTGGTAAACAACATTATGAAGTGGTAATCTAGTAATAAAATTTTACGGGACGGGACGCTCACTCCTCCTGATAAAGACTACTCTTGATGTGGTCGAAACGTCGAGAGTTGTTTAACTCCTATGTAAATACGTGAGTAATTCCCGTTGTACAAAATGAATAAAATTTTAGTTTAAAAGTAATTAATAATAACAAAAGACCTAATTTCACCACTGTCTGTTTGTTAGTTTAACATCCCATTAAATATATTAAGAGTATTATACATCAATATACATAAACTGTCCGTCATTATACATAACGGGATGTTAAACTAACAAACAGAGAGTGGTGAAACTAGGCCTTAATTTTTATAACCGTTATCAATATAATATTTTGTATTTTTATAATATCACGAATATCAGAACTGGTCAGATAATCAAAGAACTTAGAACTTTGCAAGAATTAAATTTAACTTTTTACAAACTAATGAAAATATTTTATAGAACATAACAATTAGATCAAAACAACAAAGACGTAAACAGTTTAACCAGGTCTAACCACATCAAGACGAACACATCTTGGAGGCGCGAAGTTTGTCATGTCAGAGAAAAGTTTACCTCATTCAACATGGTTGCGGAACCAGATTTATGGAACCGTGGGCTGCGAAAGTGTTGGCTAATTACGTCACAACTTTGTGACGTCACAAGGCGACTTGAGCGCTAAAGGAGCGGTCTCGGCTGAGCGACGTGCCGTGCAAATTGAGTTTCACGGCTGACGCGGCGAATTCCTACTTTTGTAAGACGTTTACCTCAAGTATTTCTTTGTGTCATATTTGTGACGTGAAAATCTTTTTGCTACATGCATATCGTGAGATGAATCACGGTTGTATTTATTTTTCAGTATTTTACATTAAATTCATAGTATTCAGTTGAATTTACTGATGATGAGAATTATGATTGTATTGTAGACAACGAGCAATTATTTGTAATTGAATAGCAATGCTGGCAGCGTAGAATTTTAAGTTCAAAGTTTTAATTAAGAGTTAGTTTAATTACAGTTTTAGTTGTATTTTAATATAAGTGGAGATAGTTGAAGAGATGGAGAGTTACAATATAGGCATCTTTTTACCGCGGGATTTAATTATAATGCGGATGAAAAGCATGTATAAACTAATAATAGAAGAACTCTAGAAGAACTCTCTAAGATGGAAGAAACAAGCTGCAGTCTGAAGTTGACAGAACGCAAACAATAAACACAGTTGCAGTCAACTAAAGTTAGTTTACGACTCTGGCAGAGAGGATTTACAACTTCCAAGTCATTCTACATACGAAGCCAGTTTACCCCTCACTTTACGGAATAGAATTGTTATCATTTTGTTCTCAATACGTAGATAGTACACAAAGCTCAAAAATTTACCCCTAATCCATTTACATCCTTTCAAACTAGAAACGGCATCGCAATTTCTAAGAGTTCCCGGAAGTATTCAGTATTATTTCAGTATATTCACCCAATTTCATTTCAATAAGGGACTGGGCTCCGACCGGCTAACAAACAGCCCTCGTAAACTTCTCCAAACTGTGTGAAAGCCCATCGTTGCTTATTGCTATTAAATTCTACGGAAAAAGTGTTTGAAAATATCAAGAGCAATATAGTTTTGTATACCTTATCCCTTTTACAACTCGATTACTAAAGGTTATTTCATAGTGCAGAGAATTGAACGAAGTGATCCAGGCCTTATTCTGATGTCCGTTTGTGTATCGCCTAAAACGTTCATCATCTCTTGTCATCGACAACTCCAGATGCTGCAGGCGAAGTTTAAAAGATTATTTTCTTGATATAATTTCTTGAAATATTTGGCATCATCATTAATTTCTACCATAACACAAGCAATCGTGTTATGGAGAAATTAATAATGATGCCGCTTAAACTTAAAGGGTAGCTGATGGTGATGTATTAGACCTGATCCTCACTGTCTAATTCCTCACCATCAGTTACCCTTAGCTACTGTTCTTTTAATGTACTTATAAACAAAAACGAGATCTCTAATTCACACAATTGATCGAGATGATGATGATGAGAGCAAACAACGTTTAGCACAAAGAGGCTAAGGATGAAGAAAATAGAGATTTACATAATGAACGCCGTGCGTCAGAAGACTGCAGACATTTTCTTATTTTTACGACTGTTGAAATGTTGTTCAATAAATAAAGTCCCGGCATAAAGTTGTATTATTTAATTTTCCCGCTGAGTGAGCGCAGCCTTGACATGGAATTATAATAACTCGTAACTAAAACAAGAGTCTTAATAAAATATTATGTTTAAGGGTTGTTCCCTCTGTTTCGGAAAAGTAATATCTGGGACGATTGTGATTTGTACTGAACGTGGTGGAAATAGATTAAATAATGTTATTAGAAAACTAAACACAAAAAAATCCAGCGTTATATGTTCGAGTTATAATCGAATCAAGTGGATTTTGTTTTCTCGTTGTTTGTTCAGATAATAAAAACTATTTACAGTAATTAAAATGGAAAACTATTTACAGGCTTGATTTACCTACATTATGATTTTGTGTAATACCACGTTTCGTACTGCGTGTGAAACCTTTAGTTATAATAACTGTGCCCCGAGTCACTTTAATGGGAGAATTATGGCAGATTTTCGATTTACGAGACAAAGACAGACAGACGACATGGCTGATTGTCCGCATTTATTACCCTCCTTAATGGCCAGAGCTTGATGAATTTCTTGAACGCTGGCTTCTACTGAAAATAAGGATTGCTATCTTCATATAATATCTGTATTCATTTCTTATTGGTTCGTAAAGACATAATTTTAAGATAAGCTATATGCGTTGAAAAGCTAACTATTGTATTAAGTTGTTTTATTTTTCGCGGTAGAAAATATGTGGCATTTTATTGTAAATTGAAAATTGTGTGCATTCTAAAGTTGCTTACATACTCACAACTTTCGTGCAACTGCACGCTACTTTGTTTATTCGGTTGTTGTATTCACGACGATATTTATAATGTATATGAATCCTGGAAGGAATAATGGTATATGGAATCAAGGGTAGGCCTAGCACCATCTTTTTATAACCATTAAAAATGTATTAAAAACCTCTGTGTTAATGTTTTTTTTTGTAAGTCCCATGTAATGCTTTAGTGTAAACTGTTATGTTACTGTGTGATAAAATAAAGAATTTGAATTAGAATGAACTCCTTGCTTTACACTATGGTAGATAAATATTTTTCCTCCGCAACCCATAGAGAGATTATGCCTGTCCAATGGGCGAAACAAGAAAAAAACCGAAGTACTCTAAAAACTCTATTCATAAATAATATATGCGTAGACACTTCGTCCTCTAAGCTCTCTTTGTTTGGAAATAGCATTTGTTTACAAATTTCTGTTGTAAATTGGTAAATATTAGATATCCAAAAACGCTCACTCACCCTTTTGAAAACCAAAATATGTAATATGTATGTAAGATAATATTCTGTGAATTCTCCGGCTTATTCAAAATTCTTGCTTGAAATGGATCGTTTATTTGTAACGAAATTCTGTTTTTGCTTAAACTTAAAGACAGGAGCTTTTATTGTTGGATACAGTTCTTTGGTAAGTTCCATATTTTCCACAAAATAGTCACGAAATGGCGCGTGAGCATATCTCAAGCTTGTATAATAAATTAAATAAGAAACAATTAACTTGACAAAAGATCTGAACATCCGAAGCTTAGGACTGCTATTAATAAACAATGTGACTTTTCTTTGAGACAAACCCATAAGTACCTTTAGTAGGTACGTTTATGCACATATATTTTTATGATTATGTTATCCACTTTCGAATTATAAATATTTTTATATTTAGGTACTACTTTAAGTACTTCTCGGTCCAGATGGTCTTTCAATCCTTAATCTTGTTTTCCGAACTTTATTAATTAAAAGTCTGTTCCCAGTTGTTTAACTGCATCATCATGATAGCAGAGAGTATTCACTTCAACACGTCCTCCGGAGGGTCGGCTGCGCTCGCTTCCTTTATCACGCTGATGACCATCACCTTGACCAGTATAGCTTTCAATGTTATACTACTATATGGAATATACACGGTAAATTGCCACAAAGATTTACAGTTAGAAAACTGTGTAGACATGTACCTACCTGTATAGAAAAAGTGACAAAACAAATTATTCGTAATTTGCGCACCGATTTTAAGAGCACCAAAATGTGAGCACCAATTCTAAACGACACGGCAAAGGCATGCAGTTAACTACATTTGTCTTGGGCCATCTACCTTCGTTTCTTGTAATTGCAAATAGTAGACGACATGCCCTATGCTGTATGTATGTTCTGCGTACTTGGCTCTTTAGAACCTTATTTGTCAAGTGTTAAACGAAATGTTCCAGAATAACAGGAAGTTCGTGCTAGTAAACTTGTGGTACCGACTTGTCAAACTTGTTCTGGAGGTCATGGCGCTCGTGACGTACCCCTTCTTCGGAGCCACCCTCATCATGATCCCCATCTTCATCTCTTACAGTAAGTATCACAGCTTCACTGACTTAGCATCACAGACACAGTTGGCTATTAAGGGTTAAATTCGCAAATACATCCTGAATTATGAGATTAAGGGACGTAGAATCGAGTAGAATCTATCTTCTGAGCGAAATAATTGGATATTTGAGTACTACAGTAATAGTCCGGGATCCGTAGTACATGGAAATCAAGTGATTACTAACAAGCTAATTTTTGGTGAGTAGCTCCGTTTCGATGAGACGTCCAAAGATATCCTATACCCAACTCTCGATTGTGGTAGCAAACAGAGATATCAAGGATTAAAAAAATCAAGGATGTAAAACCGGGATAACGGACCACGAAATTTGTAGGACAATATGTCCGTTAGATTTTATAAATAGTAATTAAGTATACAACAAAAAATCAGCTGGTTAGTAATCATAGTAATCATTTAAATTGACCTCGTTTTCGATACATTTTGGAAATGGCGGACTCTTTGATCAAACCATATGTTTTGTAGGACAAACATGTTTTTATATAATTTAGATAATTATCTTGAGATATAACATATTGTCCTACAAATTTCGTGGTCCGTTATCCCGGTTTTACATCTTTGATTTTTTAATCCTTGATATCTCTGTTAGCTACCACAATCGAGAGTTGGGTATAGGATATCTTTGGACGTCTCATCGAAACGAAGCTACTCACCAAAAATTAGCTTGTTAGTAATCACTTGATTTCCATGTACTACGGATCCCGGACTATAACAGTTAGGCGTCCTCGTACATCATCGAAAACAGTTGTATTAAGTCTTACTTTTTCCAGTGACGTCATTATACTTCGCGCTGATAGTACGAAGTTACGCTATCGAGATGAGAGAGCTAGAAGAACATTCGCCGGGGAAACCACGGGTACATTCGTCAGCATACATGGTTGCTAAAGCTGGAGCACAGCCAGAGTCATCCCAGAGGACGAGGAGACCGCGGGTCGTGACAACAGCCTCGCCCAATACAAGAAATACCATCAGCTCACCCGATATGCCAGCAGTTGCAACCTTGATTATACCTGCAACCAGGACCAATTGAGGCCAGTAGTGATCTAAATGGTGACAACGTTTTTTTGAGAGTTTTTGATATTATTGTCGTTTTATTCATACTCATTCCGATTTAATTTACCTACTTATTACATAGTAGGTAGGTTAATATAAAGTATTAATGTCGCTGTGTAAAAATTGTCCAGTAATATGTAATATATTTATTTAATATTAAAGTTTAATGTAATTTTATTTATAGTTTTGGTACTTCTACATAAGAATCCAAAACTTTTTACACCAAGAACTCCGCAAATTCAAGAAAGTATCATAAGCATAATATAAAGAAAACTGACAAAATGAGCACAAAATAATTCCATTAAATTTCACAAAATACAGCATCTTGTATCATAGTCATAGTCTCTCCAATAAATTGCCTTTATAGTAGGGTAATACGAGATGCGGGTTGGATTATCATGCAATTCGAATGCTCATATGAAAGCTTGTCATTTCATATCACAGTTACAGAGTTGTCGGATTCGAAAATGTGAGGGTTCATATCTAAAAGCAGCTTTAAATTAATCAAACTAACTGTGCTTCGTGTCTTTTCCCGCTGAAAATTATAATTGTCACTATGCTACCTAAGGGTGCTTAGTGCTTTTGTGCCAAGGAGCGTATATGCATAGTAAATAATATAACTTTTGTGCTACAGGCGCTTTTGAATTCTCTTACAGATAGTACCTATTACAATTATTTAGCTGGAATCAAAAATGAAAAGATTGTTAATAGTTATTTATATTTTGCCAAATACAAGTAGGTATAACCTAAGAGCCCGGTCTGGCCAGACCTTCCTTTAATTCACAAGCGTGAAAATTCTTTCATGTGTATGTCTAACATAGGTAAGAATAACCCCCAAACATGAAACCTGGATCGTGGTTCCTTTGGGAGATAACAGGTAAAAGGTTGTTATCTCCCAAAGGAACCGCGATCCAGGTTTCATGTTTGGGGGTTATTCTTACCTATGTTAGACATACACATGAAAGAATTTTCACGCTTGTGAATTAAAGGAAGGTCTGGCCATCACAGGCTCTTGGTCTAGTACGTAATAAATCAGATCGTCTGAAGTTTCGATGCGTTTGTATCAAAACTAACATTTGTTACCAATCAAATATGGAATAAATTACTTTGAGTTTGTTGGGATTCGACCAATCGGGTCAACAATAAACTGTCAACTTGGTGAATTGGGAGGAACCTGACCGTAATTAGAGCCAAAAATATCTCTCTCCATTTGTCGACATTATTTAACCTGAGTCTAGTGCAAATCCCTCGCAAGTGAATTTCAAAGGTCTCCAATCCATCTCCCAATCACATCCCAGGAAAATAAAACAACGGAGCACTCGGCGCTCGCAAGGGTCCTCAAAGTGCTCGCAGATGGAAACGCTACTCGGCTCGTGAAAGCTCTTCAAAGACTCTACAAAAATCATGTTTCGGGTATTGCTGACACTGGAATTGGCTGAATCGAGGTAGTTAATCCAGGACTTTTGATTTATTCTAGTTCTAGCTGTCCCCGAAACTCCGGCTCTTCAATTATGTTTGTATGGAGGCCACGTCCTATCATAATTGGAGCAATAATTAAAATAGCCTATCCTGTGTCCAAGGAATCTTAATGTTTATCTACCATTTCAGAGGAACAGTTTCGGTGTCATGTATTGAGCCTATAAACAAATTCTCAGGAAACATACTAAGTAAAGGCTGTTGGTTCGCAGTGGATGCAAGCTACGTAGTGGATGCAGATATTTGTAAATTTGAATCGATTTATTTATATGCAAAACGTTGCAAAACTGCGTTATCGCCTGTGGGGGCGTGGATATAGATTCTGAATTAAAATGGGGTCACAGAAATATAACCATAACACATAAAAATGTTTTCGAATTCAGAAAAATATAAATTTTCTCGCTTCACGCAAAATGCTTTTTGTATATTAGACGAGAGTGCTTTTCGAATATAACAGAACAACCCATTAAACAGGGTGTAACAAGACAGAACATCAAAACGACGCTGATAAGACTTGTAACATCACATGAAAGGTAATTTCGGTAACTCCTGTCGTGTTACCTCTTGTACTTGTGGAGCTTAAGGAAATATACTACGCCACATTTACATATAATTGGTAACTCATCGTCATCATCTGATGAAGTGGGAGATAGACTTTCTCACTGCTGGGAGATAGACTTTCTCTTGACGAGAGAGACAAGGCCTTAATTCACCACTGGCCAAGTGCGGATTGGCGAATGTCACATGTCCTTCAAACTTTTCAAAGTTCTCAGAACATGCGGATTTTCACGATGTTTGCCTTCACCATTGAAGCACGTGTTTTTAAATTGCAAATTATGTTTTTCAAGAAGAAAAATCCAAAGGTGCGCGGCATGGCTTTTAACCCACGACCTTTAAAATTAAAGTCGAGTGTGCTACTCACTTAGCCAACACGGCTTTGGACATTATTAATTGTATAAGTAAACCTTTATTATTATTATTTTTTGTATAAAGTTAGTAAAAGTTACCTCCATACTGTTTCCACTTTTATGCATAATTAAATTCTTCAAAATAAAAGTTCTAAGCATATTATCAAGTTTGAATTAAGTTATGTTCTAAGTACAATAAAATGCAACTAAGATTCTTGAAGTCATAGACTAAATCAGATTATTTAGTATATGGTAATGGTAACGTATATCTATATCTACGTCGAGAGATAGGTAGGTACCGTGACCGAGCGAGGAAGTTCTAAATATCTCAAACAAACTGCGATAAGCCATTGAACTACAGAAATAGAAAATGGAAAGAATTTCATCGGAACGTTATAGGAATTATTAAATTCTTAAATTCAAGCTTATTGGCTGAATAACTTCAAATATTATTTTTGAAGTTAAGTTAAGCTGGAACAGTACTTAGCCATTATTATTGATATTTTATTCTTAAATTTTACGAATTAAATGTAACGTAAGATTTAGAATTTAAAAAAGGATGATAAAACTTTTTCATTAAAAGTTATAGAATTATAATATAAAATATATGTTTTTATTTCATAAGCTTAATAACCTACTTTGGAAACGAAGTGCATTATTTATACAATTTGAAATTATATTTCGGAAAGGAGTTCATAAATATTTCAAACATTTATTTATTCCGTGAGTAGGTAGGTACAAAGTAAGTATACAAAGTAAAAATCATTTCTACCTGCTCCAAAAACATATTTTGATGCTTATTTGTGGCTAGTAAATAGTCGCCTAGTACATCATACATCATACAGATAATTACTAAGGCTGATTTTAGTCTTACGCCGACGGCACGCGTACCGTCAGCGCTGAATGTCCGAGATATATGGACTTCTGGAAGCGTTTTTAAATAACGCGTAGCTATCAGCGCGCACGGTGGTCTGAAAAACTACGGGCTGAGCTATGAGCGCTGACGGTGAGCGTGAGACTAAAATCAGCCTAAGAGAAATACACAATCCCGAGCAAACCACGGGGCGGGAAGTTAGCAAACAATAATTTAATTTGAAACTGATACCTGGCCGATGTAATGAAACAAAAATTAAATCAAAATTACAAAGTTCTGTATATTTATTAGAAACCTTTTCCCATTTTGAAGTTCGGTGCTGAAATTATGTGGTTACATGATGCACACACGGTTTTCGTATCCTCTTATAACTAAGCGAAGTTTTTTATGGGAGCTTTTCCGGTATATACATACATATAAGTCATGTAGTGAATTGGTGATTGATTTAACAGAAACATAGCATCGAAGTTAAGCTCTGGTGGAAAATCACCCTTACTGTGGTGTGTCAGCTTCCTGTCACACCAGCCACCGAATGTCACAAGTTCACAAGTTATGCGACATGACACTTTGCCGTTATTACTTATTCAGCGTTCGGAGAATCAGACGTAATGGCTCATAGTCTCGAAATAGAACTGTAAGGAAACAGGGATTTGATTTCATTGTTATTGATACCTAGGCTTTTACATTAGAATCAAATTTTGAATCCTAAATGGAGAAAAGACATGAACGATTGAGCTAGTTGAAACGTGGTACCATATGCGCGTAGAAGAATTGGCCATACACAGTTCTCAACAGAGACTGATTGTCCCGCATCAATACAATAACTTGTACGATCATATTTATGTGCAAATATTTGTTCGGCTTCAGGGTGTCTGGGTGTTATATGTATATGTATAATAAAAAATATATTTCTACGTTGTATTTTATAAGTATATCAGAAATCGAGCACCCGTAACACAAGCTTCGAGCTTACCACGGGGCTAGATGTTGCTGAGTGAATTGTCCAGAAATATTAGATAAATTATTTATTTTGATTAAGGCAAACTGCATACTACTGATACAATGTAGAAATACGAAAATAGGGAAAATTTGTAAATGGCTGTTGAAGGGAAAATGCAAAAAAAATTAAGTTACTAAAAGGCTTGATACTCATTAAACGAAAGATCAGGCTTATGTAAATTATTTTGATGGAGGCGGTATGCTTATTTCGTGGAAATTATAATAGTGATGATGATAATGACGAGGTCAGTGTGTGTCAGCAGTCGTTTACAATTCATGACGCGATACAAGTGGACGGCACCAGCTGAGAAGGGTGGAGGGTCTCTTCGTCATGCTAATGTGGCTTTCTGTGGGGTGATTACGTCAACCGGTTCATTAATATCTAGTTCTTCGGTTAACTTTGTCTAATTTATTAAATACTCGTATTTAAAACCAATATTTTTTGCAAGCCTGATCCGAATAAAAATACCTAGTTGATTTGAGTTGTCGATTCTAAGTTACACTTCTTTATCCTCTGCCTAAAATTCTGCTGGCAGCGTTTGACTGGAGCACATTGTTCCGCTCTCACTATTTTTGAGGGCATCAGTTGCTCTTATTTGAGTAAAATTTCACTATGGTCATTTGTTCCATCTCTGTGTAATACACGCTCTTAACCAACCCTCGGGACCACTATGATTAATACTCCGCTCAAACGAAGAGCTTACAATATTTTCGTCACAACCTTCATATCTCACGTTCAGGTAAAATATGATTATGCTATTATGAAGGAACCCTTTCATAAAGCGAACAGGTAAGAGCATAAAAAGGGTTTCGTTGTAAGGTATTTTTTTCAATCCGCCTGTCAGGTTAGCATTATTGTCGATTTGCGAGCGGATGTCAATATTCCAAGGGTTTGTAGGTGGAATATGCTACATTAGGCGGATTTGTACGTCGTCTTACATTGTTAGAACAATTTCCTTTGGTTTTGGGCTCTGTTCCATTTCGTAACATTTTGGTTTCACTAACTCTCCTGATAATTTATTTACCACCAGGAAATACCTTTAAGGTGGGAGTTTAGTACACCAGAAGTGAAATTAAGAATTTATTTAGAAGACTCACTTGCGAGGTTAAACCGTCGCATTAAGGGATTTATTATACATATGTATAAGGTATTTTCTCAATACCTTTGTCGTGTACTCTATATTTTATAAACCACTACGACACTAAGCGTTATTGCGATTTGACCTAGTGCAATCGACTCGCGCTCAGAAACACATGTGCTTCTAGACAATGATATTCTATTACAAATCATTGCGTCTAGGGCACTGATAGTATTATTTTGAATTATATATATATTTGGATAGCCATCTAAAACAGGAACTATCCTGTTCCGCGCGAAATAATATCTAAGATGTTAGTGTTCATGCCAAGATTCAAGCGTGCCGATAAAGATAACGTCAACTCCATTCTACGAGTATTTAGACAGTTCCCAGCCATCCGTGCGAACGGATCTTTAGGTATGCATTCTCGAAATACGCTTTTAGGTAAGTTTCTCGGCTGGTTCTAGGAACTAAGTTTGGAACTGAGAATTCGGTGAACATCGAGATTTCAGCTCCAGCCGTATCCATGTTGAAACCAGATTAGCTCTTTGATGGGCAGGCATATATCGCGTAGAATAGGTGACCGACGGAGCCAAGAATTCTTGAATGAAGGCCCGTAAATGGAAAATAGCCACTTCGGGCGTCCACTAACAAAATGTATGGATGATTAAGAAGGTCGCTGATTAACAAAAAAACTCGACCAAAAAACTGTCATTTTAAGCAGCCAATTTTCATATCCAGCAGACGTTTGACCGTTAGCTTTTTCAAATAATCAACTCAAACATCTTCATTAAGAGAAACAAAAAAAGTAAAATGAGATCTTTCCTGCCTTTGAGTTCAGCGTTTTTTCGTTGCCAATGAACTGCGCAGAAACTTTATAACTTGTCTCGGCACTAACAACGGTAAACTAAATGAATTGGTTGCATTGTGTTTCAATGCCTTTATTTATTAACAAAACTTTCGGCGAATTATAAATAAATCAATAATATCATTTATTTTCTCGAAATGATTGCCTAAGAACAGCGTATCGCGAAATATTATAATAAAAAAATATTTCATAATTTATTAAATAAATAAATAAATAAATTATGAAATATTTGTAGTTTGACTACCTTCTTAAGATGATGAGAAAACTATAGAAAGCGATAGTTGATACTAATAAACCTCCGTTATTCATTACAAATTTGTTGTGAATTTTTTATTGTTGTGGTATTTTCATATATTATGAGGATTTATTTATATTAATGTCCAGGTCTGTAAGTTTTTCTAGTAGTTACAATAATGAGACAAGAGATCAAGCCAAGGTTTCATAATCCAGATTCAGTTTTATTACCATAATATAATAATAATAAAAAATATTAAATAAACACTTTACGTTTATTTCGCTGAGCAAAAAATTAAAAAACTTCAAATAACCTGAAGTTTAATAAGACACGTATTTTAAGGTGTCCCTGTTTTGCTTAAACATGTTCCAAAGTCGATTAGAAAGTTGCGGGTCGGTGTTAGCGTGGACTTAAAGGATAATCCGATACCAAGAATTTTTGTCGATACGAAAAAACTTTACTTATTTAGCAGAACTTCAACAATATTTTTTCAACATACTTCGGAGAGACTGAATACCGTTCATACGATTTAAGCAATTTAATCAATACTTGCTCAGTAATTGATTAAATTGACCTTCTACTTAAAGACAAGGAGGACAATTCTACAGCAATTAGTCCAATTATCGACTTACTATAATTTACCTAAAACTCAATGTGAACCTTCTTGCCATAGACATAAGATCTACCTACATGCGATTGACTACACCGACAAAACTTCACAACAAACTTGATAGACATTGACACAAGAAATTTAACTTGTAAATTGGTACCAAACCTCATAATGAAGCACGGCAAACATTTAACTTATTAATTATTGTAAGTACATTTAAACGTCGAGCTTTAATAAGCCTATGAGTCAGTGTACTTGTTCTGGTACACTTTTTATTACTTATACTCTTAATTAAATAAATAAATATTGCTGGACAATTTACAGAGCAACATCTAGCCCCGTGGTAAGTTCGAAGCTTGTGTTACGGATGCTAGATTTTTGATATATTTAATAAAATATACATACATAACATACATATATTATATATTTTTATTATATATATAACAATAACAACCAGACACTCGTAGCAAATATTTGAAGAGTTAACGGGAATCGAACCCGCAACCTCTTGCGTGGCAGGTGGTTCTTCGCCTGCTGCGCCACAGGCCAACATACAATGTTTTCAGCTTTACAATATTAGTATAGATAGATATTTAAAGTGCGATCAATTAAAACTTATTTTCCGTGTTTCTCTATAGTTTCTTATCTTAGCTTAAGAAAACAATAATTATAACACAAGATTAACAATGCCGTAATCGTTAAGACCAAAGCAGACTAACCACGGCCCTTCGTAAACATAATTATTTAATGTCAATATGAACACTGGAATTGTCCATCCACAAGTCCTGTAATGTATTCCCACTAGGGCGGGCGGTGTAAACAAGCGGTGGTGCAAGCCACGAACGGCGGCGTCTGGAGACACGAACTTGCAAACATTATATAGTTTTAATAAACATAATAATATATAATTAAACATAACATAAGCATCATCATCATTTCTCAAATAATTAGGTGTATTATTGTTAGTTAACTTTAATTGTATTTTGTACATTTTAAATGAGTAATTTACAAATTGTGTACGTGAATAACGTCACATTTGAAATCAAATGTATGTTATGGAAGTTCGTTGCTTCTTAACATAGATATTTAATATTTAAAAGGAAATTACACTATACCAAGATCATTAAATCCAAAAAATCTACGAAACTTTTATCTGTAAACCCTGTAACATCATGATGTTGAAGCCCAAAGTCATGACTTTGGGCTTCACGCCGCGGCTTAGTGTGAAGGCTAAAGCAAAGTAGGAATTAAGATAGTGTGAAATGTTTGGTTCTCTTTCTCTTTATTATACGTTGGTTTTGGTCAGATAATTTCCCGTTAATTATAATATGAATTCATAAAACCACAACTTTGTAAGAGAATTTTGAAATTTTTGTTATACGTACAAAAACAAATACATACACGTTTTAATTCCATTACTCGCTATTGTTCTCTTGTACAATATTATGCTATAAGTATACACTTGGGAGTTATTTTGGAATCAACACCGCGGCGATTTTAACACAGAACAAGGTAACCTTGTTTATTTGAAAATAATGAAGTAGGTACTTTGATTGGCAGGTAAACTAAAGAGCGTAGGACGTCTACAAATACTAGGTTTTTCGTAAATTAGCGAGATTTTATTCTTACTAGTTTACAAGGAATGTATGACCCTATTCGACGTCGTAGCAACACATGCATGTTTCACAGTATATTATTTCACATATAAGTAACGTCGTAGATTTAATTATCTGTAAATTTATATAATGTTTAAAATAAACAAATAAATACATTAAAAAAATGTTTCTTGCACGTGCATGCAGGTAAGTCTTCTTTAGCTATATAGGAGTGATTCAATTCAATTTTCAATTTATTTATTTGATCAGAACGGAACCACTTACACTTATTATACATAACATACATACATTATTATTAAATACATTTATAAAATTCAAATTAACATCGTAAATTTAATCATGATGATTATGTCTAGTGATTTCATAATTGAGTACGGTACGTTACTGAAATTATTATTTACCCAGAGTCAAGGATAAGCTAGATTAAGTCAGAGCTAATATTTAACTGACTGCTTAATTGTAATTTAATATTCCACTGTAATTAACTGTTTCATGACTTGTGTAAATATGCTTCATTATAATTTGTATGATTACGCCTGAATTAATTTGGTTTGTTTGAACCGCGGCCCTAAGCAGGCAAATAGAGAATTAAATCTTGGAGATGATGTGTTTGTCTGTCTGTATTAAGATCGTTACAATCAATAGGAGAATAGTACTACCTACCATGTCTACATAGTACCTGTAAGAAAGCTGATGTTTTGTTTCCCAAAAATATGTTATACTTATTATTTATTTATTTATTATATTTTTAAGTTCCTTGATCAGTATTATAAATGTCCGTCATGAGCTACTTAACCTATTTCATAAATAATCATAATTTAAACTTTTTAACTATGATTCAAAGGAATTGACTAATTATGTAACCAAATTTGAAAGATTACATGATCTTTCAAAGGCAAAACGAGAGAAAAATGATTGTGTCAAAAAACTTCAATTAAAAATTAATTTAAAAAAATTGTATTCAGGTACACAAATTGTCAGGAATCATTACTTTATTACTTGGGGCACACGTCAGAACAGCGTCTAAGATAGAGAGCGTATGCCGGGGATAAAGGGGGTATCCGACGGTGCGGGGTGGGGGAGGAGGTTCGCAGTAACACAATGTTCCTGTAACACAGTTGTGCGCAGGCGACGTTTGTTTAGCTGCGGCCACACGCGCCCGTGCGCAGGACTTGACTCTGAGAATAAACACAATTTAAACATTGAATTTTATGTATCGTGGTGGTAAAACGTCACATACCTTTCACAATTATCCAGAGTCGTTTTATTTTAAGGTTGTTTATGAATAAGATAAAGCCATGATTTTTTTATGCAAACAATTTAAGTATTTTCGAAGCAATCATCAGTAAGTTTACACACAGAGCCTGAGTATTGTTAAAACTTCGTAAGATGGCTACGAGAGAAGGTACTGCATGTGGGCCGACACGTACTTTATTTTCCGGTTTTATTTTAACATACAACCTATTAAATATATACTCAATAAAAAGTCAGTTACCAAGAAAATTAAACAGACAGGAGAATCTCAACACATTCTGAGCCAATCACATCAAGAAGTCAGCCAACCATCCGTTTAGCAAAGTTACTGACGTCTAACATTGCGTCGAGAAATGGAATGCCTAAGGTGTTGGTTTTCAACCCCTTGAGCGTTCTCAATTCTCACACATGGCGTGAACTGCATACCCAAGTCAGTAATGGCCGATATACACTGCGAATCATGTCATACCGTGTGGTGCTGACCTACAAATACCACGATTAAGGGATTTATATACCTGAAGAAGAAAATACGTGAAAAGAATGCACTGGGCTGGGCGAAATAACTTGTTAAAATACTCATTCAAATATAGCAAATTGTATTTGATTAACGATAATTATTATTACGGGCCTTTACCGCATTTATTATATATACTTTTCCAACGTTTCAAGCGGAATAACTAATAAAATAACTAGAGCTGTTTCTTTACTATATTGTGACTGGTTGCATAACTTTGTTAATTAGATACTAATTTTCACAATCGCTTTTCGGAGCTAAGAAATATCTTCCAATGGCATTCAGGAAGTGTTGATTGGATGGTTAACCAAATGCTGTGAGAACCCAAATACACGTTAAACCGCCAGCAGCTGCTAGTTAATTATCAAAGTTAGAGTAACTTCCGTTTTCTATCCCGTTAACTTTCCTTATAATTAATTCGTCAAACCACGAACGGTTACACAACAAATAGCCGAAACTATTTTATCAGTCATATTAACAAATTAATCTTAATCATAATTACTTATATTATTTAATTTATTTATTAAATAAATAATAAATTTTGCTCTGTATTACTTCTTTTTTTAGAATTGTAGTTAGTTGCCGGTATAAAAAACATAGTGCGAGTATGAAACAATAAAAATCCAATTAAAATTTTGTCGAGCATGTCAAGAGTCAGCTGAAAAAAGCATTTCATTGTTTTTTATGCTGAGAAATTGGATAAATACCTCTATGGATACTCAAAAACAACACTGGAACACAAAAAAACCTTTTTTTCACTGAGATTTTCCACGTAAATTCGTAGGAATAGTCAAGTGTCTCTCAGTCGGGGCCAAAAAGCAATCGACGCAGGATAAAACTTAGTTCAATGAAACATAAAACGGATCACGGGAAGAACACTTCGCGGTAGATCAGTTCTGCTTTGTGTATCATCAGTCATTTGAACCCGAGGGTAAGTGTTTATACGTTGAACATCTGTGGTGTCCTGTCTCGGCTTCATAATGAGACACATTTGGCTTAGTTTTGTTTATGCTTGTTAAAGATACGGAGAACGATCAAAGCAATTTTTAAAGATGTTTATGATTTTGTAAAAATAAATGATGTTGGACAATATACACAACTAGACCCGTGATATGCTCGAAGCTTGTGTTACGGGTAGGTACTATGTATCTAATATACCTAAAAAATATCTGCAGATCGTGCAAACATTTATCCCGGGGCGGGAGTCGAACCCGCAACTTATCGCGTCGCAGGATGGCCTTCGTTTGCCGCGCGATGGTCGTCAATATAATTATATTTAATATAATTTTTTAGAACATCCTTTCCTTCAACCCCATTTTCTATGTAAAATCTGGGTACAAAAAATAAAATAGCAACTTTCGAAGCGTGAAAAAAGATTCGTTACAATATTTTTTTGAGCAGCTTATTTAACGGGTTGAATTTATATTTGAGCTCAACTATAGGTGCCTTTACTCCCGTAATTCCCGTTAGGTACAAGATTTACGAGTTAATCAAACACATAATTGCAATCAGGCTATCAATACCGATTTAGTGAGACATTGGTTTCAGAACAGGGCACAAACGGCCAGATAGATCCGTTTACTTAGCAATAAGGGAAGCAATATTATATAATGTTGTAATAGTTATGTATATTGTATATAATACGTACCTACTCGTACCTACGTGTTCCAGGCCAACTTACATAATACCCTAGTATTAATGTAAGTTGGCCTGGAACAGGTAGGAATGAATATTGACCATGATGTCGAGCAAAGAGATAAAGAAAATAAATAAAAATATTGTGTATCGCAATTTGTACAGAATGAAGTCTTAATATTTTTTACCATATTTTTAGTGCCTTCACCTCGAGGTAAATAGTCATTTGGTAAATAAGTGTTGAAAAATCATAGTTATGTTGCTTTTATGTGATTCGGCATCATTTATAGTTTCTGAACGTGATTTCCGTAACATAATATTAGGTATCGGTATATCAAGCTGAATTAACGGGGTTTACTCACGGCTCACGGCACGTGCAGGATTATGTTATATAGATCTACAATCTGAATGCAATTGCCTTTGCGAATATTATCCTGTTGAACGCCTTTAATTATAAACGTGTCTCTTGTTACAGCAAGAAACCTAATTTCTGCGTTCCTAAAATTCTTAACTGACGAAACTGCGAGACAGAACGTATAAAATAATTCTTAAAACCGCATTGCCCTTGTTTCCTCACATCACGTACGGTATCACAAGAGCCCCGGCATCCATAAATTTGGCGAATTAGTTTCTCAGGCGGTTTCGCGCGAGATAAGTCGCGTGATGAGGCACGCTGTCCCACAGGACAACGTTGTAAGTGGAATCGCGAACCTCCTACAAACTTCTGTTCTCCTGGTACTTCGTACTGCCGTCATATTCGACTCTTTCGCAAATTCTGGATCACATTACGCCGCCGCATTTTATTATGTAAAGTAGAAATTTACCTTTATTCAAATCTAGATTAAAGAGAGTAACATTATCCTACTTCAGCTATGGCCCCCTACTTATCAGCAATTAACCTTACAAATAATGGTACTGGCCGTACGCTTTTTGATTCATCTTTGAATCAACAAAAACAATTTATAAATAACAGTAAGTGGCTCTATAGTAGCAATAAATTGCAGCAAAAGCTATTCCAGCAACTTCCTACATCACAAAACTTTATTAAAAATTAAATCTCATAGCTGAAATGGATAAACATTCCTTGTTTATTTCCCAATAAAAAGGAACGCACAAGAAAAGTCCGAAGACGTTTCCAGCAGTTTCCGGCGCTGAATACGAATCTCAGCGATGCCAAATAGCAATCGGAGATTATCAATATTCATGACGTTGTAAATTCGACACTTGAATAATTAGAATTGGAACGCGATTGAGTTGAGAGTACGGTTGGGAATGATCCTTTGAGATTTTTTTCTGATTATAGTCCTACCTAGTCGAGTCGATACTGATCAAACGTTAAGGATATTTTGACTATTAATAATTTGTCAATTAAGTAAAAAACAATAATATAACAGACACACCTATGTTATAAGAGTTAGTTAGATAACATACATAAATTGATACAGCGCCAGTAAGTTGCCCCGAAAGTACACAATCATATTTCGTTTATCTTGTCATGAAATTAAATAAACGGTCTATTAATAATGTTAGTGATGTTTATCCATGAAAAACATCACTTTTCAGTTGGAGATTTAAACATTACAAACATAATGTACGAAAAGAGGAAAAGGTCTGGCGTCTCGAAACATCGTGACAATTCCAAAGATACTTAACTCACCTTTCTAATAACGAGTAACGACGGCGCCGTTAGCCGTCTGGGCGACGGCGGCGTGCACAGATAAAAAACTCCTAACGGGCCTGACTTGATACATTTCACCGCGGCTACACGGTGAAATGATGGACCGAACAGGTGTCAAGGTTGCCGGTTCTTGCATCAATAAATCTTAACTAGTCCGTTGCGAATACATGATAGCTTTGAACTTAAATATATAATTTAATTTCGTGTTCTTATAATGAGGTGAAACTATAGTTTGTTTTAGAAAAGTAAGTAGCATTTATGTTTTTATCTCAAAGTAAAAAATAAAATAAACAGAACTTGAGATCTTTAGCAAATATATTTCGATTATTCGTGACAAATATCTAGAAACATCATGAAATTGATAAAATAGTAGGTAGGTATATTTTTAACACCATATTAGCTGTGATCACTTCCATTGACAGTAATCCATTGGAACAATAGACTAACTGAAATAAGACAATAGCAGGAGATTTCCAGCCATGTATCGGGGTCGGAACCTAATCTCGTTTTTCATAAAGTGACGCCGACCTGTCACGGAGATGAAATTTGATGACACAGCCTCCGACTAATGGGAATTGCGCATTATAGAGCCTGGGTTCTGATCTCCAGACCTCTGCTTTTGGCGATAAGTTATAGTTCTAGAAATTTATCGATGGAGACTTGGTTGAAGAATTTTATGATTATAATTACCTAGGGTTACACCTAGTTAATCAATTTTTTTTTAAATAAAATATGTTAATAATTAAATTATTAGACTTATGTATTAAGGCAAACCGTGGCAAAGCAGCCGTGTTAGCTAAGCAGGAGTACACACTTTCATTCCGAAGGTCATGGGTTCAAACACCGCCTCTGATTTTTGAATTATGAAAATTATGTGTGCTTTAAAAACACGTACTCTAACGGTGAAGGTAAACACATATTTAAGTTCTGAGACCTTTATAGTCTTTATAATCTTATAGAGACTCAAAATATCTATGAAAAAAACTAATTTACTCCACGACCCCTACAGATTTATTATTAGTATAGATGTATAACTATTAAAAAACAGAACGAGATCTCGATCTCAGGGGACACAGCGGCCGTGCTACAGACAATGCAACTACAAATAGATACCACACACAAGCACGGACACACAAACAGGGAAAATGCACACATAATACACAATAGCATACCCTAGATATGTACAAGGTGTCCCTAGGATAGGTAAAACTGTGTGGTATTTGAACACGAAACGGGTAACATACCAGGAATTAAATGTGTTTGAGTTTGTCGGCACTGTTTCAAGCGCCATATTTCGGCACTGTTTCAAGCGCCATCTTCACGAAGAGATTGATGACCTTTGCAAAATGTTTTACCTAAAGATGGTGGGTTCCCCTTTCCGTGATGGAAAGTAGTATCAATTGATATATTACTAAAACCTAAAATGCTAAATACTCACCTCAGTATAGGTATATGTTATTGAGTTGAGTTAGCTAATCAATATCGATCAGTGCTTTAAAAAGGGTAAACCAAGAGATAATATAATTAGAATTCTTCAAAAATAAAATTAAATTGCTTTCCTTCACATCGCCTTGGACGCCCTGTACACAGCGTCGCATTCGGAGCGGTTCAAAAACAATACTGCCTGCGCGCTCCAGCCGCGGCGGATACAAATCGAATCTGCTTTATAGCCCGTAGATATTGTGAATGCACCTATCTGTGAAGAGAGCCACGGTCGGGGCTATATGTATCGAATCAAAAATAAAGAGATTTGAAGCGTCACCGATAGTCAAATGGATTATGTAGATGACGTCACGGTTAGGAAGTTAACGCGTAGAACTGTAAGGCCAGCATTTTCTTATAGAGTCCATGAATTCACTAGTGCAGCGACGGACGTCCAATAACAAGTTGAACAACGATTTGGTTTACAGGCTGCGGGTTCACAGAGGATACAAGTGTTTTTATTTAAATTGTAGTATCTTATACAATTTAAATAAAAACACTTGTATCCTCTGTGTATTATGAAAGTTATCTGTATGATAGACGTTATGCACTTTAAATTCCTGATATTTTTCATGCAGGGATTTTTGTTTAAACTAGATTGTATTATACCTGGAATTTCATTTATTAAACAAAGCAATGTATCGAAAATATTGAAATGAATTTCCTCTGGTATTTAATAAAAAAAATCCAAGAACGAAGCGATAGCAATGGCCATTTATGTCCTTTTTACAAAATCAAAGCATTCCATGATCGCTGGAAACGTTAATTTCATGATAAATGCAGCATTATCACGCTTTTGGCAAAGCGAACCGATTTCGTGAAATTGCAACTGATACGTTGTGAACACTAAACGCCGGTGTGATAAGTTTCATACGGAAACAAAAAATGATCATTTAAGTCATCCGGCGATAGTTACAAAATTTTTTTTTGGACTAAAAAAATATGTTTTTTTAAACATAATGCTGTCTTAATAAACGTTTTTTTATATAATAACTACCAACAGGAGCTGAAGCTTATTAAGGAATACAGAGAACAAAGAAATAAAAAATAAACACATATGTGGAAATCAATAACACTTATCTTGACAAACTGTTTGTAAAGACTGCACAGCTTCAAAGTTTCCTCTAATTAAAGATTAACTAAAAACTGTTACAGCTCACCTGCCAAAAGCTAGGATTATTTTCATTTATTGTTTATTGTTGCGAAGGCTATTATTGCAGTTGTTCTTTTACCTAAGCCGTATCTTCACACATTCATTCTGTCCCCGCTCTAACTCCAAGTCTCGCGTCGTCTAATCGCCGCGCAAATGCCGCAGGTTTCTTTGTCTGTACAGCAGTTTATTCCACAGTCTCACTTAGTCTCGGTAGTTTATCGTGAGGAATGTCTGAAAGTTGTTTATTCTTACTTCCAGTTTCTTTGTGGCGCTCGTTAGTAATGTGGTGTTGCAAAAATTGTTCGTTGTAGAAGTTTGAATTTAGTATGATAACTTGGTATGATTAAAGTAAGACAGACTTACTGTTGTGAACTTTATACCATTTAATACCAACTTTATACCAAGCAGGGTTAATGTTGCTTTTTTAGAGATCATATTTGTGATATCGTAAATAAAAACTTAATACTTTTTTTTTTTTAGCCTTTTTAGCAACAATTAGAGTCATTTAAAGAAATCATTTCGATTAATTTGATATAATACTAATTAATAACTGCGTGATACATACATTGTAAAATAAAAAGCACGAAGGCTCGGTTGCAACCATTTTATCGCGGTAATCTTTATTTTTATCTAGCTTTCCACCCGGCGGCTTTAACCGCGTTGTTTTATTATCCCGCTGTACAAAGTATCCCATGTCCTTCTCCTGGGTCCTCTATCCACTTATTTTCAGTCAAATCGATTTATCCGTTCTTGAGTTATAAATAACTAACACGACTTTATTATATATACATAGATAATAATAATTAATATTTTTCGTTTAGGTACGCGAGGTTATTATACTGTCAATAACACAACACTGCCGCTACGAACGGACTCCCACAAATATTTTCTGGTCGCCATTAACCGCGTTTTACTGCACTCATCCGCATAAAACCGGTAAATACCAGTAAAGCCAGTTAATGTCAGAATCGCTGGCTTATCGCCGCATTACACCAACCCGCCCTCAGCCCTTCGTAGCACTCACCTATTGGACTACAGCAATACGCAATAACTAGAGTGGAGCAAAAAAGCGAATACAAATGTAAAACAAACAATACGGCCATATTGTAATATATCACAAGATAATACTTCCGTAGAACACCCTAGTTCTATTTTCTATTCAAAGTGATTACCTACGAAAGTATTATAATGAGTATTATTATACAGGCTCTGGGATTGTGAGACCAAAGTAAGAATCAACCACAAATACACTCATAGATATTTTCTCGCATCACTTACATGGGCTACATCGGTCTTAGTTCTGTAATCTGAGAAGCTAAGTTAGTGTTTTATTCTCATCTCACGATGTACGACCCATAACTTTGCTGTTCTGTTATTTATTTGTTTTTCTCGTATTATTTTCAATGTCTGGGTTAGTTTTAGTTAGCGTCGTCTACAAAATAAGTTTTTATTAAGTTGGAGTGCAAGTTGACCTTTGGATTCTGATTGAAACCGAATGAAGATGTTTACTATACCCCAAAACGAAACTGATGTCCTGGCTGGTGAGTAGCGGGACATTTTAAGATAGAAATAAATGCATACAGAAAGTCCCACCAAAAAGAAATATTATTTTTAGAAGCTTATTTCGTGTATGAATTATAATGTATTAGTGTAATAACATTTTAGTTGCAAAATTACAGTTTTTACCGCTGTTTTCTCGTGGTCCCAGGATTTTGTCCCATTAATGGGACCACGAGGGAGAACTGTTTCTCGTAGTCCCATTGTTGTGTAATTACATCCTGTATATAAAAGTTTGTGGTTACCAAAAGAAACATTGATAATAAATGTAGCAATTTCATATTACTTAGGTTTTACAGACGACCTACATAAAGAAATGAAATATATAAATTTTGCTTGATAAATATGTACATACAGCAATAAATATCTAACCATACCTATCTATATATAAATTATGTTAAAGAAACGAACTTGCAACCTCCTGGTTCGCAGGTAGACCTTCGCCCACTACGCCACAGAGGTCGTCACATAATAAAATATTTAAATATTTCTGGACAATTTTTACACAACGACATCTAGCCCCGTGGTAAGCTCAAAGCTTGTGTTACGGGTGCTAGATTTCTGATATACTTAATATAATATACGTACATAGATAGATATTTTTTTTTATACATATATAACACCCAGACACCCGGAACAAATATTTGCAGATCATACAAATAGTTGTTCCGAGGCGGGAATCGAACCCGCAACCTCTTGCGTCGCAGGCGGACCTTCGCCCGCTGCGCCACAGAGGTCGTCCTACATGATTGTCCTAAGCAACGCGATCGATGATGCGGTGTTTTTTTGACCTAGTCAAACCGTGTTATTATAGACAAACGAGTCTCCCCTCTTTTTGTTCGAATACTCAAAGAAGTCTTATAAATGATCTTAAAAAATCATGCTTTAAAAATAAATATTTCTTAAGATATTTAAATTCTTGTGCAATCAACAGAATTAAGGACACTCGGCTGAAAGCGCAGTAGTACACAAAACAAAACTAAATGAAGGCAAATTTTTAGTAATAACCGTGAATCCCGACAGATCGCTCCAATTTACAACGGCGCAGCTCATCCAGGGCGGCTGGAGCTGCGTCAAGGTCTTTTGTGATTTTGATGGTTCACTGCAATGTTTTAAAAGCCGTGCCGTTTTGAATTTCATCGATCCAGGAACTTTTATAACTGGTTGTTAAGAAAACATGGTTTCATGCGTTTAATCTTGAAACACCAGGCATATTGTGTACTATCCAACTGAAATAAATTTAATCGTACTAGCGGTTCCTGCGTTAAAAAAAATCTTCAGCTTTATAACAGTATAGGTAGATACTTTAATTACCACGCTAACTAGCCCAACTAAACGGCTCATTGATTGGCTGAGTAGTTAAATAAAAAAAGTTTATTTGCATCAACCTTGTATTAACGAAATTCTAAGGACGTTATTCTAAATGTTATTTTATATAATTTTCTGGCGTAACAAAACCTTTAAAATGAACAATTTTACCGAACTTTGTTATCAAATAAACAAAATAGAGTAAATTCAAGTACACACGGACTTAACTACTCTAATAACTACAAGGGTGCCACAGATGGCACATTACATAATCTAGTAATAAACAGTAACTACTCGTACCTAACAGTAACTTGAAATAGGACGCCATAATTACTGAACAAAGGATATGAGCGCAATTATTTCCAAGTAATTTAATCTGATCTAGGAGTTAATATGTAACTGCCGGTGAAGCCTAAATGAGGCTGAGTATGTACCTCGGCGGCTCTTGAGATGGTTACTGTAGTAAATGTAACGTGTTGTAGTTCTTAAGGTGCTTATTCCATTGATGATTTTGGTATATTTACTATGTTTTATGGACACATTAGATATCCCTTTGTTGAAGTTTCTATTTAATTGTTAGATTTGATAAGGTAAAAATGGATTCGGAAGAGTTGAAAGCTTAGAAATAATCAAATTATTATACTCAAGTTAATAAATAACTATAAAGTTTGAACGACATGTGACATTCACCAACCCGTTTGACCAACGTGGTGAATAAAGTCTAATCCTAATCTCTCTCGTCTAGAGAGAAGTCCATGTATCCCAGCAGTGGGGTGTTAATTAGGGGTCATTATGATATCTACTTTTTACCAGAGAAACTTTACTCCTGAAAATTGCACCTCATAAAACGAGTATTTGCACAATGAGTTGCTTGAGCTTCGCGTTAGACCAGCTGTCCTGCCGCGCGCTAACACAGGTTGAGTTATTTAATTAATTACCTGTTCCCGAAAAGGCGGATGAATACGAAATGAGGCTGTAAACGATTTCTATTCCGAAGATAAAACACGAAAATATTGGAGCCGCCATTTTCGCACGTAATGACGACTTTATGGAAATCTCCTATTAGACTTGAGGCACTTTGGGAATGTAATTTGTTGACACCGCGGCGGGAAAAGATTTTAAAGAATTGTACGTATTTGACTCCGCTTTTATTGTTTACGGGCGACTGTGTCGACTAATTTATCATGGAGTGCGGGATCCATGCGCCGACTGATTTTCAAATACGGGAATCAAGACATACATTATCTACATTACAACACATACATACATTAGACAAGACATTTACATTTTTTTTATTGGAACAAAGTGAACACTACTGACATTAAAAAACACAACTTTCATCAAAGTTGTTCTCAAATGGAAAACGTGGATCAACACAACAAACGCAGCGTCGGAAAAAAGCTCAAGATGGAAAGATGATCTGGCTACAGCACTAGCCTCACTAGGGGTACAAGTATGTATCCAGCAGTAGTTTTTTATACGAGTAACTGAAATGATGATGTTGCATTCTAGAGATAAAAAAAATACATTACAGATACATTTCAAAAAAGCCAAGTCTCCCGATCTCAAGATCCCTACTTAATGGCCATCGCATGCCCCTGAATCTATAGAATGGCTTTCTCAGTATAATGTAATAAATTAGTGGAAGCCAACAAAATCGTTTGGAAAAGATGAAAATCCTTGTTTACTACGCGGTGTAAAATCACTTAGCGGCTACTGAGAGCAAACTTGTGACTGAAAACATCTATTAGGCGAAATGCAACGGGAGGAAGTTTGGGCAAGTAGGGGTGAATTATAGCCCACTTTTAGGTTAGCATCATCCCTTTGTAGCCAGTGGTTTCGATATAGATAAGCTATAACTCGTTTGGAATTAGAATTGTTTAGATATTTCTTCTGTTTTAGATGAATCATTTTGTGATCTTCTGCCATGTTTGAATTATCTGCAGTTTGTTCCTAGTATAGTTAAAATATATTTATACTTGTATACTAAAAATCTAATTAAATAAGTAGGTGTATATCTTTTTTTTTTAATACAAAATGTTTATTTTCATTCACAAGTATTCTTATTAACATAACTTTAAGCTTACCAAAGGTGCAGTGTCTAGCAATATTTTTATTGGTTCTATAAAATGAACTCAATCACCATTAAAATTTTTCAAAGCCTACAAATATCTTCCTGACATTTTGGTAAAAAAAATAGCCAAAATGTTGCTTGCCAGGCAATATGGCGGGCACTGGGCACTCGGCCCTCACAGAGTCTGTGGAATTGAGGATCAATTACAACCCGACGGATTTGGACACAGCGCCGGTTTCAATAAAACCGGAATGAATCCGCCATGAAAACGATCCATACAACACAACCCCTTGGGCCTAATTGCTAATGCTAACCAATTGCTTGATAATGACAATCGAATGGCGTATTTTCTCAAGATTCCGTTGAAAAATGTCTTCAGAGGAAAATAAAAACAATCATTTTCGACCAAACCGAACCCATGTTCACTCGGACGATAATTATTTACATCCATGTAGATATTGTGATATTATCACGATTTTTTATTCATTAGCTTTCACCGACCGCCTCAATTTACGTAATTTCCTTCAATTTCTTTGAACGTCGAAGAAGTTTTTAGGCGTTCATTACAATATAATTTAATATAATATAATTAAAGGTATATTTTAATTACTATGGAAGATCAAATATAAATATTTTACCATCCATTCTTAACATTATTTTACTGTCCAGATTGCTATTACCCCAAGGGCAGACTTTTATATGGGTACCACTCAATAACAACACGGACTTGATAACAAAGACATATCACGATACATTACGTCGAATACAAAATACTGATTTAAGAACAGATAGAAATAACAATTCAAGGGAATCGGTGCTTTGCTTAAGGCTTCAGAATTGCTTTTGTTTACCTAACGAATGAAATACAACATCTTGTTTGGAACTTGTCATTGATAGCCAGATATTGTTATTGTAACGAACTTACTTAATATAACTTTTATTGTCCAAACAATGATGTGAGCAATTTCAAATCACAATTGATAGAATAGGGTACAGACAAGATCAAAATTGTTAAGTTAAGCTACCAAACGACAAGCTCTATTACAATCGAGTTTCTCTTAGTTTCAAAATTTTATGTTACACAAAACAATAAAAAACTTTCTGTAATAATTTCAAGTAAGCGACAGAATAAAAAATAAGAAATAAACACATTGTGCCATCCCATCTAATGTAAGAACAGATAAAGAGATGACAATTCATTTATCACAATTTCAGCAGCGCAAAATTATATAAGCTGAAAAATTCGTCTCATTCCCTCAATTCATCGGCAACTTGCGAGTAAGAAATCCGACAATATGTGCCGAATACGCGATATAAGGAATATAGGATGGGACAGAAAGGGTGTGGGTAAAAACTCGCAATGACGAGTTTATGTAAAGTGCCACGCCAATGAAGATAGCAGCCAGGGCCGGATCTACCTATGGGCTGATTGGGCTGCAGCCCAGGGCCCCGGGGTTACAAGGGGCCCCCAGATCCCGCGAAAAAGTAGGCCATAATTTGAAAAAAAAATAGTTGTCTGTAAAGTTGGTTTACGGAGGATATTTTTACGTGACAACGTCATAAGAAAATATTGATTATGAATTTCTTTTCTGCTTCGACCTATAGGTGGGGACTATTGAATTGTGAAATAAAATTAAATTCACGTTAAAAAATTTAAGCCAGACTATGATGCTGTCAAAGCGTTAAAAAAAAGTTATGATAACATCATGAAAATTTCAAAAAAATTTGAAAGTAAGGTGGAGAAAGTTGATTTTCGGAAAAAGTGAAAAATAGTGAAACTCGAGACAAAAAAATAGATATACTTATTTATAAGAAATATATCTATATATATTTATAAAAAACTAGCTTTCCGCCCCACGGCTTCGCCCGCGTTTTACACTTTCCCACAATTTTCTTTGCTTTATACCTCACGGAGCCCGAGAGCTTTCCAATGAATGCAAACCCGTAGAAATCGGTTAGTGCGTTCTGGAGTTATAGCGTCAGGAAGGAAAACCCGACTTATTTTTATATGCGTAGATTTTTATAAACTCAAATTGAGTAGGTACTAAGATATGCCCCCAAGTATATAGTTTCAGCCCAGGGCCCCACAAATTCACGATCCGGCCCTGATAGCAGCAGATACTGTAGTGTAGAGGGCATTAGGAGTCATCATCATCCGCAGCCTGCTCACTCTTATTAGAATTTGGCCTCAATTCCTACTCCGTGTAACGGAGAAGATGTTTAGAACCAAGTTAGACAGGGGGTAATGCACAATACGCCCCACAGCAGGATGTCAGTGCAGATAACGGTTCCCTCACAATGTGTGCCTTCACTGTTAAAGCAAGTGCTTAAACGTGCATAATTTGTCAAGAAAGCGTGCATAATTTGCCAAGAAAGATTTAATTGCTGAAAATAAATGAAGCAAATATTTTAAATATTCGGAGGAGCTCTCTAGAAAACTGGTAAGCTAATATTGAAGATTTTTTCTAAAACACTAAATCATAAATATTTATGATTCTTATTGGAAAAACGGATTGTTTTTATTGAATAAAATATTTAATTTCAATCGTCGAAATTTAGGTTTAGTTCCAAAAAAATAATAACTTGGTAGCACATACAATTGTGTTTGTGTATCTCATATTATATTTGAAACATTTGAAAATTACATAAATTTGGTAGTAGGTAACGGTTTATCTTAATATTTAATTTGAAACATTTGGAAATTATACTTCGTGGTTTGTTCTCAAAATGAGTAACTGAATAGAATTATTATTGTTTTCATTTGACTTGTAGTAGTATGATCCAGTAACCATCACTCCGCGTCACAATTTGAGGGTATAAAGATATTTTTTATTTCTGTGACCTACTTATCTACTGCCCACCGTCCCGTCATTCGTGATTTTAGTGTCGATCGCTCCGCACGTTCGCTTCCTATTTCTTACTTCGTTGAAATGTTCGACGTAGAAATGTTCATGTGGAAGCGTTGCAAAGAAGAAAGTGTTGGAAGAAATTTAAGGAAATTTGTAAAACTAGTGAAATACTCGCCGAAGGATAATTTCGTCGTTCGATTCTGAAGATTCATCAAAATATTTCCAGTTGCGGTAAGTGCAGTGATATATGTAACAACAAAGCATCAAAATTACATAACGAGCAAATGTTCGAGAACTTTCTCGTCCAATCGGCCAACGCATATGGAAATCTGTGGGATTTATCCGCGCGTACAGCCAACGATGACCGGTACGCTCTCAGTGACTACCGTCACCCAATCTTTATATGTAACGAGCAAATAATCGAGAATTTTCTCGCCCAAAAGGCCAATGCACATGGTAACCTGTGGGGTTGTCCGCGCATACAGCCAATGACGGCCGCCCGGCCTTATGCTCTCAGTGTGATGGTATCACAAAATATCGTTATCTAATTATCAAATGATGGAGTTGAGAGTTTTCTCGCCCCATCGGCCAGACTCGCAAATGGAAATCTGCGGGATTCTCCGAGCGGACAGCCAATGACAACCGTCACCCAATATTTTTATATCTAATGAATAAAGGATCTCTTGATCGAAAAAGTTATAACTTTCTCGCAAAAACGGTCAACGCATATGGTAACCTGCGAGGTTTTTCCGCGCGTGCAACCAACGACGGCCGCTAGACCTGGCGCTCTCAGTGAATACACACACAATATATATTTTTTACGCATAAGGACGCCTGCGAAAAAACTATCTATGCTATCCGAGCGAAAAAACCTATAACAGTAGACCTAATTAAATTACTCGTTTTGGTAACGAATAAAATACCTCAGTTTAGAAATTTCTCTATACGTCTCGGAAAGCTAATATATATATAGATATATGTCAACAGTAAGAAACAAACAACTTGTTAATGTATTTTCCTGAATAATCTATAAATAGAACGCGAGTCTAAGGCTCAACGCCTACTCACTGTTACATATGCTGTGGCACCATACGATGCCCGAGCGCCACTCGGTCCCCTCGATAAACCGGTTTTGTGCCCGGCGCGCAAACGCGTTGCTATAATGCGTGCGCAACACTAATAGCTAACGGTAACTGTTAGCATAATATGTTCATCCTTTCACTATGACATTTATGTTGATAAGGAATATAATCTGGCAAGCAAATAATATAAGTATGCTATAAGCTTACTTTTTTGTATAAAAGGTTGATTGTTTTATCCCATCGAAGGGGCTAGAAAATTCAGTATCTCCTGTATGCCCCTGTATGCCCTAACGTTGTGAAAAAATCACAGTAGCTGTGTATGGATCAACCACCTTTTTCATCTGTAGTGCATATGGCCCTGAAAAATTCCTGTGGTACCTACATACGTACATGTCCGGCGCAAGCGCGGATAAAAACCAACCATGGTTGATGGTGTTGTTGGAAATCAACAGAACTTAATAGCAGAAAAATCTGCATTGGAGAATGGCATTCCTATTATTCTGGGATAAAACCCATCGGCATGAGAGGTTATATAAATAACAAATGCATCAAGGCCAGAGGTCTTGCTTTATCCACTCATATCACCACACAATGGTTTAAAATATTACCAGCGAAACAGTATTGTTAAAAGTAGGTACCCACTTTAACGCAATCGCATTTCGGAAATTGCATATTATTCAGAGCTCCGATTAATCAGAGTTATCTAAGGACTAATGTCAAATCCACTATAATAAATTTAACAACAATGAAACGTAAAAACTGAAAACTCAGTTAAAACACGCCATTAATTCGTTAGCTATTTACAAAGGAGAAACTATTTAAAACTATTTTACAGGCTCTGGAAGCCTTAAGATAATGCGCATAAACATTGAGTATTTATATAAAATACTCAAGTCAGTTTCAAGCAGGAACCTAGTTGGTTCACACAAAAATAGATATGGTATCCTTGTGTAGACAATATCTATAGGATCTTTAAGTCAGCGAAAGCAGCTATCATGAAAGAAACCGCACATCTAGCGCGCTCACTCGTACTGGTGCGAAGTAAAATAATTACCTTATTTGCAAATTCTGCTATAGACCAGAAGCTGACAGACAGCTTCTGGAAGCACCTATTATCAATAGGAATTTTCTAGATCAATTCTGGTCATAAAAAACTATCCTCCAGAAGAAGGTTTCTTAGTAACAACCAACAACAAAATTATTAATTAAGAATTTGATTGAAATGATGTCGTATCTATTTTAAAGACTACGTAAAGGTAAATTACCTAAGAACAGGTTCATGATCACATGAACAATTTTAAAATTAGACTTCTAAGTCAAAAAACCCTAACACATCATTAGATATTAAACGAGTTGCATATTTTACAATAAACGTTTTACATACTTTATGCAAAGTACCTACCTAACTTCCCCAAAGGTTACATGCTTATCATATTATTATACAAAAATGTATTAAATACCTATTTATTTCCTGGAAAGTAACAAGTACCTTGAGATTTTTATGGGATTACAAAGTAAACGAATGCTGTGCTGTTTATATCTAAGCCTTTCATATCTAAAAGGCTTCCTTGACATTAATAAATTATAGGATTTATGGAATTTACGAGATGATTCAAATCTCATTGATCGCTCATTATAAAGGTATAATGAGTGCATACCTACGAAATGTTGAATTTATTGAGACAATGTTTGTACTTTTTAAGTTAATCTTTATTGACGACAAGATTAAACAGGTATTTTAATACCGTCAAATAAATTTCGTTCCTTTGGGGCTGTTTTATGATGTTGCATTTCAGGATGAATAAAGAAAACAGTTATTGGAATTTACAACATTAATTTATTCAACTATGTACAATTTATCATAGCTCATTGAACTGCAGGGATTATTTTGCTGTCTAGATATTGAATTCGGGTGATTAAACACCTATAAAGCTATTGAAGAAAGATATACTTTTCTGACAATAACTTAAACTAAAAATAATTTATAAATTGATGGATTGATGCACACAATTTTAAATGACAGGTGCTGAATTGAAATATTTTCTGATTCCTCAAAAACGGGGTACTCAGCATCATGGCTATGCTGCCAGCGGCCAGTGGTCTTGATATGGAAAGGGAAAAACACATTAATTTTAATGGCTGCTAACAGCCCTATAAAGGAATTAATATTTTTTCAAATATTTCAAACCGGTATTTTTAATAAATATACTTCTGAGAACACGACTGCCGTCGTACATAATAAATATGTTTAGATTCGGTTCTCGTAATCTATGTTCCATATTTTTTCACAAAAACTATTATGGAAATTTTTTTGGTTTGGTTAGAAGGTCCGAAGACCAATATCTATAAGACCTTGATAGCAAGTGGAAACTGATAACTTGGTTTTTATGAACTTAACCTATTTTTAATTAAAAAATAAATAACAGGATATAGATTATTTACCTATTCGCAACTCGAATAATAAAATATGTCATATTTATGTATCATAAATCATATAAGTAATAGCGCATAATTATGCGTAATATATAATATTTCATAGACTGAATCTATTCGTACGGGTACTGTACGAATAGATCACTTCCTATTTCATATTATGGAATAAATAACTTTATATTGATCAAAATTTGTTTATACACTTTATCAATGATTTTCTTATTTAGAAAGAATAAGAAAATTTAAATAAGAATTTACTCAAATTACTTATTATTTGTATCTAATTATCAAGCTGTGAATTACTTGCTGTAATTGTAATTTTTCCTCTGTGGAAAACACTGTGGTTTAAAAACGGATAAATTGCTATGAAGTTCGCCTTGACTTCCTTATTTAATTTTTTCACTTTTATTACTCATGTTGGTCCTCCATACAGTAACTGTTAGTAGCACCTACATATAGATTAGATTAATGCCCTGAAAAATCAGACTGCTTAATGGTGCAAATGTTTTTTGACCATTTATGTAAGCGAATTGTAATAAAGTACATTTATTAGATGAAAGTGTCCTGACTGAAGTACCAAATGAAAATTTTATCTCATTATTGAAGCTTCTCGCTTTTAAGTATACCTTAGGTCACTTCGCATACCTGTAGCATTAAAGGTTGTTTTTACAGAAGTTACTATTCAAACCACGGTTTACCATTGGATAATTGTTTGAAAGAAATATACAATATTACTGAAGCATACTGGGTGCAAACAATGTGTAAAATTGATATCGGAAATATCGTGAAAATTTATTCACAAATAAAATAATTATGTATTATTTCTACGAATACTTTTCATGGTATGAAAAAAGGGAATACTAAAAATATTTTAGTATAGTTAGAAAACTTGGTATATGATATTCTCATTTTGAAGATGCATAGATCTTATTGATGTAACAATTTATTATTTGTGCCCTTCTTGGGCATTAGCATAAACATAATAGATACCACCCACAAGACTGCGGTCTGGAACGGTACATTCTCTACATTCGCTATATAAATAAGGTATAACCTTTATAAGCAATTATAGATTTATTATTAACCTGCGATTAATGTATAGTTGATGAGAAGCCATACCTATTTTTTTTAAATGTAGCATTTAAAAAACTAGTGTTTTTTCAATGATTAAAAAATTCAATAATATATTTACATTTATGATTTGTAAATAATTATTACCTACTTAAAAATAAAAGTAAATACATTATACGTCAAATATTGACTATTAATTATAAACTTTTATTTGCACTTGGTTCATATTACCTCAAAAGATACTCTCAAAGTCTACAAGTCAAATGAAAACAATAATAATTCTTTTCAGTTACTCATTTTGAGAACAAACCACGAAGTATAATTAATGATTAAACGAACTTACCTGTACGTGAAGTTCTATCATAATTATACGATGTGGTTTGTTCGAGAAATGAGTAACAAACGCCCTCCCGACCCCAAGTAAGTCCAGGTCCCGAATGTTTTTCGGTAATATGATGGTACACAGGAGTACAGGAGTGAATTTTAACTCCAAACTAAATGACGGGACGGTGGGCAGTAGATAAGTAGGTCACAGAAATAAAAAATATCTTTATACCCTCAAATTGTGACGCGGAGTGATGGTTACTGGATCATACTACTACAAGTCAAATGAAAACAATAATAATTCTTTTCAGTTACTCATTTCTCGAACAAACCACATCGTATAATTATGATAGAACTTCACGTACAGGTAAGTTCGTTTAATCATTAATTATATTGACCATTTTGCAAAAAATCCTTTTTATTACCATCTTTACATAAAACATGAAGTGTTTACTATCGCCCTTTCATCGCTCATCCGGATTCACTTTGCTAAGAAGCATAGTGTGGACCCTCGGGAGCTGGCGGTACTAAACTTTACGTCTATAGGAAGAGGGTTCAAAATGACTTATGGGACAAAATTTCCGGGACGATAATACCTTTTAGTACGGGAGGCGACGATGCTAAATCGGGATCTCCTCGAGCGTCAAAGAGACCTATATGGTTGCAAAGCTTAGATGATAAGAAGAAAAAAATTGTATGAGACCGATGTGTTTCATCGGTGGGGGGAGTAGCTACAGAGGTTTGAATATGTAAAAAAAAACTGTCGCATGGGCATACTCGAGCGCGTCAGATATTGATAGCATCAATGACCTACATATTTTTAATAATGTACGTATCTTAATCTGACAATTTGCATGATGGGGGTGGTTGTACGTAAGGGTTAAAAATGGAAAAAAAAATTTTTTTACCGAGCGCGTCTGGTTTTCTTAGGGGGTGTTAAGTGCACCAAAAAAAAAGCTCTCATTCAATAATCTGACAATTTCGATGAGAAGCAAACTCACGGGCATTATTGTAAAGTGCAAAAAAAAATCGCCATTTTGAAATACTCGAGCGCGTCAGATTAAGATATAATGTTGTTCATCTGTATGTTCTAGACGTGCTGTCTCATAATCTGACAATTATCTAGAGGGATTCGCTTAATCTGACAAAAAATCTGTCCAGTGAATCATATATGATTCATTGGTACCCGGTCTGTTACGCTCATGAATCATATATGCACAATTTTTGATGCGTGTTCCTTATATTTTTTTGTATCAGAACGTGGCGGGCTAATTTCGTCTTGTATGGGACGTGACAGGACACATAAGAATTAAATAGACGAAATAAAATCTGGCTATTTTTGTTTTTATTAGTGCATGGTGGTCAATTTTGTAATTGTGTGTCATTATTTTATATATTTTTTTTACAAAAATCCTTATATACTAACTTCTAAAATCGTTTATATACTAATTTTTGTTTTGACACAAAATAGAATCTTGAAATGAATAAGTGAGCGTAGAACCTTTTTATGAGACCTTTGTACCTTTGGGGACAGGGAACCTGTTATTGTAATTAATTGAGAAGCTCAGGAAATAAATAAGCGAACGTTCTTTATAATATACTTGTTATATTTATAAGAAAATAGTAAAAAAAAAACAATTTTATTTTATTATAATTAACTAAATGAAAACCCTGATGAAAACTTCGCTCGGGAGAAATTTGACGAAATTCTCCATAATCCGAATTTTGTATGCTGTCGACTCAAAATAGGAATTTCGATTGCGGGGTCGTATAGAGGGTTTCTTATAGAGTTGAAAAAAAAATTACTCTCCCTTCATTCCCCGATTTCACCCCCCCCCCCCCCTTTAGGTATCTCGCAAACGGTATGACATGGAGGAAAAAAAAATTCACAGTCCTGTAGAGCAAAATATATTATTTTGAATGGCAAAAAAGGTTTGAACCCCCTTCCCCCCTAGACCCTCAACCCAGCTTCGCGCATGAAACTTTATCGACGATTTTTACTACTTCGGCTTGCGGAAATCGTCAGATTATATATTTTTCGTTATCCTTGAATTATTTCCTTCAAAATAAAAAAAAAATTGGCTACGCTCGAGAATGTCGAGATGACGTTTTTTTTTTACAACTTTGCTGCCCTCCCCTTTCTTTGCGTCACTCTCAAATTGTCAGATTAGTGGAATATACACTTTTGAGCATGTAATTAACTCACCCTACCTTAATCTGACGCGCTCGAGAATGTCCAATTAGCAATTTTTTTTTACTAATCTGATCCTTTATCCTTCACGTTCGGCTTTATATATGTGGCTCATATTTGGTGGAGGTACTTGTCTGGGTACAGGTTATCCCCTGTATCTTAATCTGACGCGCTCGTGCATGTCACGAGATCCCCTCTTCGGCTCCCCTACTATTTAAGGAAATTTGCTCTCCTTATTTCAATCAGCTAAAAGTGCAGAGTGTGGACTCCGCGCTGGCTATAAATGATGGACCAGCTGAAATGTTATCTAGTGAAATTCACAAAATTCCTGCACCAAAACTTTTCTTTGTTCCAAATCATTCGACTAAGGACGTAGACTGCTTCGGTTCTTTTAGAATGTGCAATAGGCAAACGGCTTAATGCTTAGCGTTGCGTTGCAGTGAAATATTTTCATAATAGGCCTTTAATTTTAGTAAGAATTTACAAATACTTGATTCGATGCTCCAAGGCGTGAAACCTTTTCCAAAGGAACGTATAACTAAGATATTCTGTGTTCTACATTTTGAAAGAACCCAAAATCTTTAATATTATATTACCGTTGAAAAAACGACATTCCCAAAAACTAAATAGACTATTTTATAGAACTAAAAACTTCTGTATCAACAAGTAAAGACTTAATTTTTCAACAGGAGATCTAATATTTGCGTACCTGTATAATATGAGCCTAGGATACACATTAAGCTGCGTGCAACAGTTAGTTTCAGATAAAGCCGCGGAGTCCGCCTCCGCACGCGCGGTCACGTACCCACTTAGGCTCTAAGCGTCCACTTTCCTTATCATTTTCTATTTGGACCGGTTTAAATGTTACTTGTACTTCGAGTTTAACTACGACGTTTTACGACTTTTTCTGCTTTTAATATATTTTTCGAGGAGATTGTTACTATAATCTTATAATGGATTTTATCCGGATTTAAAGCCGTTAGGTTCGCGAATCGTTAGGTTCAAAAGGTATTTCCTACTATTGTCCCAAACGACTATATTCAGGTTTATTTAAAAAAAATTGAAGCATCTACATGATATGGTAGTCCATGGCACAGAATCGCCGTAAATAAAGACGTCACAAGAGCTTTAGTCAGAGTTAGTGCTTCCTAACAGAGTTCATTAGACAAAAGTCAATTACAGTTAGCACTGAGTACGAATAACAAAAGTATAAACTGACTTTCATCGCAATCTAGCTGGTGGTATGTACCTGCTATCATTTTCACGGACACATAAGAAGCAAGAAAACAATTTAAAAACTCAGCCACTTAGAATTAAGCGCCAAAATCTACTATTTTATGTATTACATACCTATGTTACACTCAAGTGTTAGAGGCGAATGTAATGATATTTTGATGTCTTGATGATTTGTGAAATTAATCCAACCGTTTGAAAGATAAGTGAGAATAAATAATATAAAACATACAAAATACTTGCGAGTAAAAATACTACATGAATATTAACAAACATTTATTACCGTAAAGTTAGAGAAACTTCGTAAAATATAGTCAGGAATACATAATTTCCCATAACGGCGTTACAATACGGCAGAGCTCCCCAGCCCTTTACGGCGCCAACTTGATATCGCGAGGGCTCAAAGTATTCAACTTTACTCGCAGCCTGAGATTATTATCAGTTGATTTAAAATCGCGCCGCGTCTTACAGCTGCTGGCTCCTGGCTGGATTACGGAGTTATTGACGAGATAACAGTTTCAGATTAATTTTATTTACGTAACTACATATTTTTTCAAAAATACAGAAGACCTTATATTGACGTGTGGTAATAGAAACGACCCATATCTCTCCGTGGATGTAGTAAAAGTCTCTAAAGAATTCATTACGAGATAACGAACAGCGTTTTGTTTGTTATATCCCAACTTAATTATTCTAAATAAAAGAATAATTGAAAAAAAAACTCGAATAATGTTTATTAATTATACTTCTTAATGTTATTAACATCTTCCCTCTAAAGTATGTACATTTTAAAATTGAAGCGCTATTGAGAAACGTGTTAATAACACCGCTGATCTCAGATTACTATAGTTTGTTAGTTGTTGGAGCAGGTTCAAATAACTCAGGTATTCTAAGAAACTCGATAATAACGATCGTGGGTTCTCGATATCCACTCTCTCTGATGAATTGGAACTTGATGGACAAACATACTCACCCAGTACTATAAACATAGTGCTTATCGCAAATGAAATTGTATCTTGTCTTATAAAGTCAACTAAGCTTTCAACGTTTGTCTTCTGTTCATCTTTCGAGAATACGTCAGTGTTTGTGTCAGGACTCTGTCAGTCTGCGAGGCAGGAGGTTGCGGGTTCGATTCCCGCCTTGGAACAACAAAATAGCGGAGACCGTTTTGTATTATTTTATTTAATACCAATCACAATAGTCCTGCGCAAGTCCTCTACCACAACATAGCAAAATATTGATAAATCAAATACCAATAGAAACTTGATTGCTCAATGTTTTATTTATACACAGGTTTGATTGGTAGAAAAGCGTTGCGGTATAACAAAAACGTAGAATGTAGAGCATCGCTATTCAGAACTTACTCGGTGCTTTTAATCCCAGAGCTGGCACCAATTTTGAGAAGGATTTTTATCTATATGAGGATTAGATCTTATACAAATTTAAGTACGAATTAGAGAGCTTTAAATCCTTACGCTATTTGGTACACAAGAAATTGATCCATGTTTCTACTGAAAGTGTGAAACAACTGGTTTCTCACGTTCAGTAAAATACAAATCACGTGATATCAGATTGAATATTAGTATCTGAAAGACAGTGGAAGTGAGAGGGCAACAGTGGGCGATCAGTATGCGTGGACGGCGCGATTTTCATTTGTAATTCTGTTCAGATTGGAGCCCTCTGGTCGCTCCGAGCGGCTATTCCCACGGCATGACCCTTCGATATACTACGTGTGCTTGGGATAATTTTCACTAAGGTATCAGAAAACCTTGCTGTCTTTGGTAGCTACATATTCTGAATATTTATTTGGTCTATCATAGTCATTAGTCCACAGTACACCACACTTACACACACACACACACACACACCCGTAACACAGGATTTTAATAACCTAAACAGACACCAGTCTCGCACAAGGTGTACTATTAATAAATCATTGTTTTATTGTAGGTATTTATACATATACTGGGTGGCGCAAAAGTAAAGACCCTATTTGGTTCAGCTATAACATTTTTTCTAAATTAGAAAACTAGATTTAGATTTTTTAAAATGTATATTTGTGCCATTAAATTTCGTACCATTAGGATTTAGAGATGATGTCTTTTAAATGGTGACCTCCAGAGTTGATACACATTTGAGCCCTATTTATGACATTTTGCATAACTTGCCGTAACACTTCCTGCGATATGTTCGTTATTTCTTGACGAATGTTTTCTTTTAGAGCTGCGAGAGTCTGTGGCTTGTTCACATACACCCGAGCTTTCAAAAAACCCCAAAGAAAGAAGTCTGGACTGGTCAGATCGGGTGATCTTGCAGGCCAAGGCAAATCGCCAAAACGAGAGATAACTCGGCCTGGAAAAGCGTCCCTCACTAAGTCCATAGTGTCGCGCGCTGTGTGTGCCGTAGCGCCGTCTTGTTGAAACCAGATGTGCTCCAGCCCCAATTCGTCCAAACTGGGTATCAAAAACTCACGTAACATAGTTCTGTAGCGTTCTCCAGTGACAGTTATCGCATTGCCTCCAGCGTCTTCTTATTCCGTAAGAACATTGACACAATTATTCCACGTTCTTGGGGAGTAAAACGGTCCATGTTTATTTTCAGTGTATTTTACATTTGTTCACTACACAATGTTCAACAACAAAATGACAGAAAATGTCATATAAAAAAAAAAAGTATTTTCTTTAGTGCCAGTACTTTTGCGCCACCCAGTACAAGTAATAATATATACATGTAGTATTCTGTGTAAAAAAATAAACACCATACTAAGCTTACGTATTTTTTTTTATATATAATGGAAAACAGTGTGTCACAATGAAAACAGATATCGCTAAAATGTCCCGGAATAGGCAGCGAGCCCGGAAGAGCGCGGCGATCGCCCGCCCGGGGAATTTCAACTTTAATGAAGTTTTTGAATTAAACAGAAATTGCCGCTGATTTATCCGGTCCGGTATTACCAGGTATCACATAGATTCCTCTCATGCATAAATGTGAAAGTTTATAAGAATGTGCTAAAGAGCCGTGTTGGCTAAGTGGGAGCACACTCGACTTTCATTCCGAAGTTTGAGAGTTCAAACCACGCCTCGCAACTCTGGATTTTTCTTTGCTTTGATAACACGCACTTTAACGGTGTAGGCAAATACCGTGAGGAAACCCGCATGTTCTGAGGACTTTTAATAGTTTGAATTTGACTTGACCATCGAGGTGAATTAGGGCCTAATAATCTCTTTCGTCAAGAAAGAAGTCTCTGTTTCCCAGCAGTAGGAACGTAAATAGAGGCGATGATGATGATGCTAACAATGCCCCCAAAGACGTCAGACCCGTGCGGTTTTCAGTATCAAAAGTCGCATAAATCATTGAATATACATAATAATAAGGCTCACGACGGCATAAATCCACAGTCAGTTGAAGCCAAAAATAATAAAGGGGTACTGCCTACTGAGTAGTTTAATGTTTACTAATATCATGAATGTGAAGAGTTTGTCGGTTTGGTTAAAAGTATATCTCAAGAACTCATTAGATACGATTTCCAAAACTGTATTTACGTGAGGTTATAAATTTACTAAGTGGGGGGAATTTTTTTGTTGGAAAATTTCTAAGATGGGGGTAAAGCCGTGTGGTAGACTAGTCTCTCATATTTCTTTGATAATGCGTTACGGATTCAAATTGGCCTGAGTTATAGTGCGAGCTGCAAGTAGGTTAGACAAATAAATCTTTGGGCGAGACGACACTGTTACAGATATTTGATTCAGATCGTTTGTGGATGTTATTTCATTTTGTTACTCAGTATACGAACAGTTTATTTTAAGTTTTGTTATCTACAAGATAAAAAAACAAAATATATTTACTAGGTGAATGTTCAATAGTATAGTAGCTACCTCAAATGCGCTGCAAATCACCTTATTAAACCTCATTACGACATTCAGACAGATTGAAATAAAAAACAATGTAAATTGCTGAAATTTAAATGGACACAAAGAGTTACTAGTGTAATAAACGTGGGGATTAATTAAGCATAGTTGAATGCGGCAAATTAAATCAATAATTTAAATTAAATTGAGTGGTATTATGTTTAAATAAACATACTCAGCTCTTTTGTAAATGGTTAAACACTGTGCATAATTCTGTAAGCTCTGAAATGACACAAAATAATGATCGTACAGGTGATTATTTTATTTCAATAATACATTTAGTTACTATAAATACAATTTATGGTTACGTCATACGCATACAAATGCTTTGTATAAAAATTGTAATTTATAATAAATGTAAGTTAAAGAAACAAATAAATTTGGTATTTGTATTTTGTATTTCCTAAACGCTGGAAGGTCACAAAAACTTTTCGAAGTTCTCAGAACATGCCAGTTTTCTCACTCAGTCACCGTTAGAGCACGTATTTTTAAAACTTAACTGTTAAGGATTAACTTTTAATGTATCTAACAATTACTCTTTTTATTAAAGCCACGACGAGCTCCGGGACTTTAGAACAAAGTAAGTCGCATCTCTAGAAGTGATATAACTCGTTCTTCAAACGGCTGCAACTAGAGAGCGCGGCCATTTTATTGTTCTGCTAAACTATAATTTGTCATTAACGGTCAAGTGTCACGGACCACTAAAAGCTATATTGCGCTTGTCGATCGGCGGTCTTATTTAGATAACTTTTCGTAATTATAAATAATCGAACATTGTTTAATAGACACAACATGGAAAATAAATACAGTTCGGTATTTTTAAAGTCTCCACAAAGAACTTCAAATTTTAGAATATCATCTTACCTGTTCAAAACCGCCTTGTCTTATCATTTGTAATCAAGACTTAGAGCTGAGATGATCCAAGTTCGTAACTTTATGAATAAGTTAGTAATTTGAAGCTCTTCATATCTCTGGATTAATGACTGATAAATAAGAATAACTACTACTTGAATATTTCAAATTGAGAAACTATTTTCGCGTTAGATGGACTTTTATTATTTCACTTTCAAAATTTTCGTGAGTTATACTATTCATTTTGTACAACGGGAATTACTCAGGGCTGGGCTGTACCACCTGCCTGGCTTCCGTGTCTTCATGGTCTTCGCGTCAACAAAGGGCCGTTGCCTTCGTCTGGTGACACGATCAGTGCAGTATGTTACGCTACACGAGGTGGAGAAGATGATAGTAGTGACGAGGAGGCGAACATTCATTCAGTGCCAGCAACTACATCTGTTGGTAGCGCGCGCCAACAGGCACCGTCTTTACCCCCACCACCGCCGCTGAGCAGCCGTGCGCTGCGGTATCTCGCCCGCAGTGAGAACCGCGCCCGCGACCTGAGAGGAGACGGGGCACGGCGGGACGCTCACTCCTCCTGATAAAGACTGCTCTTGTTGTGGTCGAAACGCCGAGAGTTGTTTAACTCCTATGTAAATACGTGAGTAATTCCCGTTGTACAAAATGGACTTTTATTAAGTAACAGTTAAGATAACTTACCTTTTCATGACCCATAAAATGCAGACAAATTCTCATCTCAGTTTTTTCTTTGTTTTCAAGAAAATTGTCATTTCCAAACCCGCAAGAGCAACCGCACTCGCTCAAAACTAGCTTTTATTACAAAATACAAAAGTAACTAATACAAAACGAATGTTTTTTTATAAGGTTTGTCAATGTAAGAAGACAACAATAGTAAGTACCTATCTAATGTCCTAATTCAAGTAATCCCGAACAAATCCCGGATCGCCGCGTCCCATTCATACTTATTCACAATTATTCCCGTACCACATCACTGATACGGTTCCCAGGTAGGAATTTAAATTACCAGCAAAATCCTCCACTGTATGTACTGATCGCACAAATAATGAAACCCGGATTTCAGTAAGGTTGCAGCGGCGCACATTCATTGCGCGTCTTTTGCTGTACATTTTTAATTTATCTCTGCCAGATTCTTGGTGATCACGGTAAAAAGATTGAAAAAGGTAATTCCTAATTGACAGTTCCTTATTTTCACTAGCTCAAGGTTCAGTACGATGGTAGGTACAAGCTGTGAGCCAGTTACAACATAAAATAACTATGTAAGGCATGAACAGATATAGTGAGCATAAAAGCTGAATTGCTGCGACGCAAGAGGTTGCGGGTTCGATTCCCGCCTCGGAACAAAAATTTGTATGATCTGCAAAAATTTGTTCCGGGTGTCTGGGTGTTATATATGTATAATAAAAATACCTATATATGTATGTATATTATATTAAGTATATCAGAAATCTAGCACCCGTAACACAAGCTTCGAGCTTACCACGGGGCTAGATGTCGCTGTGTAAAAATTGTCCAGTAATATTTATTTAATTTATTTATATTTATTTTAATTACCAATAGCTGTACAACCGATAGCTACGTAAATATTTGTAAGGTGAGCTGTACAGATAGCTAAGAACAAAACTACCTAATTACAAAAATGCCGACACTGTAGATCCCGCAGACGACGAACCGCAACTTATCCATTAAATAACTTCACTGTCGGTAGAAAAACCATCGATAAAGAGACCAAATTGTTCGACCCAGTTAGGAGGGATCTCTTTCTACATCTTTGGGGGACATCTACCTTCCCTTTAAATATCTACCAGTAAATGTCGCCACAGAGCTACGCAACGCAATAAAACGTCTTAGAAATTTGTCATTGAGCTCCTTAAATAATCCCGGAACTCCGTTAATAGGCTTTTAGTTCCGATTAACGCTGACAGATGGCGCACCTAAATAATTAACGTGCGCCTTAACCTTTGCCGTTACCATTCCACTGCTGTTGAAATTGTACTGTTTGAAGCTACTTAGTTAGAGAGTATTTATGGAGCGATACAATACAAACGCGACGAGTATTTGGATGTGTAAAAATAATTTTAATAAATAAAATAAAATGATTTTTATTTATGCAACTTAGATCCAGGATATGTACATAAATAAATTACATTAATTTATCACGTAGTATTTTAGTCTGCAAACTACTTCACTGCAAGTAATCACATAGTAAATAAAAACTGTTTGATTAAAATCCATAGTTTCATGATTAAATAATAATTAATAATACTTATTACAAACATGTAATTATATTATTTACATAATATGTTTGTGTACAAAGTTTATGTAGCAAACATTTAACACGAATCCGTTACATTGTTAAACAGAGATTGCGTAAAACAACAAATACACACACATATTTAAATTAGCAGGATTAAGGATGCACCCCCCATCAGCGCAAACTCGACGATCGGCTAAGTTCGGCTAAATAAGTAGGAGAGGCGCGTGAGCCCGAGCTGAGTATGTATTTCGCGCAAAAATCTGACACATCAAATTACTTCTATAATTTGAAATTCATTTTGTAGACCCTACGATATACAAGGTAATACTAGCGTTCCGCCCCGCGGCTTCGCCTGCGCTAAAATATATCTTTAAGCGGATATGTGTATTTTTAAAGTTTAAAGTATAAATTCCACACACGGCTTTTCCCGTGTTTTAAATAACTTTCATAAATGTGTATGTATATTATATTAAGTATATATATCAGAAATCTAGCACCCGTAACACAAGATTCTAGCTTACCACGGGGCTAGATGTTGCTTTGTGAATTGTCTAGGAACTAGCAATATTTATTGGTTCAATTTTATTTATTAGGTTTTTTGGTCGTAAGCTCAGTTATTAAGAAAAATGAAAGGGCTGGGGATTTTATTAATAAATAAATAAAGTTTTCTGAACTAAATTTGACATGAAATGTTAAAATTCATAGTCTGCCTTTTATTTCTGATTAATTTTATAAACGAAAAGTCAAACCGTATGATATACTTCAATATTAGATAAAAGTGAATTTATAAAAGAATAAGTTCCTAAACCTTAACCCTTAACTGCATGATTATTTTTCTTAAAATTTGTGATGGTCATATTATGTCTTTTAGATAAATAAAGTAAAGTAAGTTATAAATATTTAAAATTGATTTAAAAATTTCATATGAATTGAGTTTAAGGGAAAAACTGTTTTTATATTTAGTTCCATATAATATATGGCAAAACATGCAGTCACCTACCTATATTTTAAAATATCATTCGCAGGGCATGCGGAAAGTGGTCAATTTTTTTTTTAAGTAATAAAAGACTTTATAAGATAGGTATAACCCGCGCAATAAAAAATGATATTTGACCATGGCGGCGGGTACGTATGGTACGGTTGGCAAAACAATTTCTCAAACAGGCGTCACGACGAATTTCCCATATAAACGTAATACCAAAATTATTTTTAATTCGAGCATATTTCCATGGTATTATTGTAGTATTATTATTATGTATTTAAATAGTATTTTTATCTCGGTCCCTACAGAGTATTTTTTACAAAATACTTATTTTAAATAAAAAGTAAAGTCCTAAAGAGTTTAAACAGCTTTGCGTTATAAACCCGGCGTCGGCGCTTTTATAACGTCTTCAATGTGATAATTCATACGAACGCTTTTAAATCAAAAAATAATTTTAATTTAATTTTTAAAGTTTCGGTTCTATGTATGGGGAGCCCCAAATGCAAATGATTTTTTTAAAACTTTTTATGAAATCCTAGTGCGGTTCACGGAATACATCTACTTACAAAATTTCAGCTTTATAGCTATTATAGTTTCGGAGTAAAACGGCTGTGACATACGGACGGACGGACGGACGGACGGTTTAGTTTGGGGACTCCTTTTTCCGCAATTGGACTCAAATTTGGTCCTTTGTGCGTGGTTAGACGGACGGACGGACGGACATGACGAATCTATAAGGGTTCCGTTTTTTCCATTTGACTACGGAACCCTAAAAAGCGTCACGTTCTAAAAGCGCCAAAGTGTGAACACGTACTTGGGTATGCAAATGTTCTATTTGAACGCTTTTTTAACGGACGTTAAAAAAGCTTTTTGTAGCGCGTACTTCACTGTGTGAGTATAGATAGCGATAGAGAGTGAGCGAGAACGCATGCGAGCGGACGCCATTTATAGATAAATTCTTTATACGCGCAGGTTATATTAAAAAAATCATAGTTATATTGGTTGTGTGTGATATAGCAACGTAGGGTTAAGAAGCACAAAAACGTAGTGATTTGTTTGTTCTATGAAATATCTTAAATTTACTTTTCATGAATTGACATGACATAATTTATGACAGTTATCATAAATAAATCAAAACTCTTTGAGATCTCAAAACTATAAAAAAGTTTTATTAAGTCATAATCCATGTATTACTTATGAATTTATTGTTTGAAGTCTCCTCCTGTATTTTATTATAATATATAAGTACCTACCTACACTTTATTATTATATGTATACTAGCTGCCCCCGCGAACTTCGTCTCGCCATATACTTTATAAGCTCTGTTATGATGCTGTGTGGATTGTCCAATAAGCCACAGACAAAACAGAAATTTGAAATCCAAAGGGCGAAAAATGCTTTGGTGTCAAAAATGTCATGAAAGCTTTACTGTCTATACGTTTTGTTTACGTTTGTAACGAATGTAGGTTACTTTATCTTTTTACGATTCCGTCGCTTCTTGCACTTATTATACAGATTTCGCATATTTGAAATAAAAACCAAACAAGTACAATAATTTTTCAATTCATTTTTTACGTAATTAGTGCGTTATATCGCGATCTGAATGCAAGAAGCGACGCGATACATGTTACCAGTTTCAAAGCCGCGGCTAGACTGAATTTGAGGCACGAAGATGCCCGAATGGTCAGTTTTCGCGTGAATTTTTCCGCAAGTTTAGTTATTCTTATTTTACGGTTAAAATAATAAAAATTTTAACAATCTAACACGCTCTACCCCTGCTCTATAACCTATTTGTTTACTGTACAAAGTATCAAGGCTTATTTTAAAGTATTTATTGAATAGCGACGATTTATTGTAAAATTTAGAGCGAACTTTGGATTATTTTTCTATCGAGAAGATTTTATGTAATCGTGTTTTTGTAACTTGTAATCCCCTAGCATATATCCTGAACTATAACATATATTAATCTCAAAGTAAATGCTTTATTATTGTGGAAGATATGTTTGTTAACAAAAAGCAATTTTAAGCGATTTGACGTAATATGGCCCCTTAACTCCGGGCGCGTTTGACCATTTGAGGCAAATGAGGCTGTACAGTTATTATTTATTTAATTTGTTAACTTTACGGAAAATTATTGTAGGATTCGGCGAAAATTGTAGTCATATGAAATTGACGAAGGTATCCGTGTATTTGATCACCTGAATATAATTACAGAAAAATTCATTTATATAATAAAATTAATTTGAGGACAATTACGTTGAATCACTTCTGTCTGATTACATCCTGGTAATATTCAAACGCTAGTATCAATGCTACACAAAGTAGCATATTCAGTACCGAATACCGTGGAAGATTAAAATTAAATTGAATATAAGTCAATAAGTCGATACAACAACACGTGTAATGCTTGCATTGGCTTCCACCTGACACTGCACATGAGTTATTAGGGTTAATCAGTTTGGAATGCAAAGTTTCATTTCAGAATACCTTAGTATTAATTCTTCAAACGAGAATTTTAGTTGGATGAAGCTAGCATGAAAAAAGTGGTGGGTAAGTGGGCGGACTCGTCTTTTATTCCGAAGGTTGTGCCGGATGCGCCCTTAGCCAACGCGGATTTTTGTAGATGCAGAACGAAATACCTACCTATACAACAAGATTGTACTCAGCTGTATACATACCATGCATGCAATTGCTAAAATTATCAATTTTGATTAGAATCCTTTGAAATCAAAGCAATACTGGAATTTTCATAAACAAACATTATTAAGGCGCTACCACCCCTCAATTGCACTTTTTCAAATAGAAAAAAATAATACTTCTTAACAAACCACGCCTCCAATTTTTATATATGTGTTACTTCAGGATACTACCTAGGTTTTGATCGAAGGAAAACATAATAGCTGAAACTTTTCTCGATAGATTTATTTATTGAAAATGACCCTTTTAAGAATTTAAAATGCAAATATTTGGATAACTACTTTGAATATCAACATGGAATTTATTGTAAAAGATAGATAATAAGATGATCTAGATTTTGGTCGAAGGATTTTTTGAAGAAGATTCAGGAACTAATTTTAATCAATAATTTATTCAAAAACTGCACGCGCATTGCGTTTTAGACTGATTCAGTACCCCCGTGACCGCCGTCAACGCCGGACGTATGTCGCTTGTCGTACTAACTATATAGTATTCTGTGGCGCAACCAATTTGACCAAATTTAAAGTATTAATTTCGATTGGCGGGCTTATTTTGTTAGTTAGTACCAGTTAGTACCTATCGAATTAGATAGAAGGTGTTTAGTGTGGGGTAGTTTTATAATGTATTATTATTTTTGCAACAAATGGTGTAAAAATGGGTTATAAAAGTTATTAAAACGTAATTTATAAAATAAAATAAAATATTTCGATTGGCGGGCTTATTTGTTAGTTAGTACTAGGGTTTATGCCCGGGAATTCTCGTCCCGGGAATTCCCGGGAAATCCATAGGACTCGAACTCGAGAAATTCAGATCGGGAAAAGTCGAGAAATCGAGAATTCGATTAGGTGCGGTTTTTCAAAATCATGTGAAAGCAGAGTTTGGAGCAGAACTAGTTTTATTACAGGACGTTAGAACAAGGTGGAATTCGATGCTTACAATGATTGAGCGATGAAAATGCTATTAAAAAAGCCCTGATTGATTAAGATAGCTCACAAAAATGGAAGGAGGATGATATTTTTGTCCTACAAAAATTGCAGACGATATTAGCGCCAGCTAAACTAGCTGTGGAAGCATTAAGTAGACAAGATGCCAATTTATTAACTGCAGAGGCCATAGTCGACGTTTTGCTGAAAAAATTGGAAAGTATCAACGACCCTTTGGCTCTCAAATTAGTAGATTCGCTAAAAGGGAAAATTGAAGACCGCCGAAATTCATCCCTAATATCACTGTTGAACTACCTGAATAATCCTGAAAGCAAAAGGAGTGAATATTTTATAGGGAACAGTAAATCATTTTTGATTAGATATGCTGAAGACGTATTCAATCGTTTATATCCCGCTACCACCGCAACTTTGACCGAAAATGATTCAGAACTAGGTGAAGTAAACATAAACCAATCAGAACCTGAAACTGACACTTTTGAAGTTGAATTAGAGAGAGCAGCTATAAAGGGCGTTTTGAAAAAAGATTAAATTGATTATTGACCAATTTTAATAAATATTATGTGTACTAGCTTGTTTTTCTTTACTTTTTAATAATAAATGAAAATTTCTCGACGTCCCGAGAATACCCGGGAAATTGAGTTCGAGAATTCTCGAGACCCGAGAAATGAAATACCTCGAGAAACCATAAACCCTAGTTAGTACCTATAGATTAAAATAAAATAAAATAAAATAAAATAAAATAAAATAAAATAAAATAAAATAAAATAAAATAAAATAAAATAAAATAAAATAAAATAAAATAAAATAAAATAAAATAAAATAAAATAAAATAAAATAAAATAAAATAAAATAAAATAAAATAAAATAAAATAAAATAAAATAAAATAAAATAAAATAAAATAAAATAAAATAAAATAAAATAAAATAAAATAAAATAAAATAAAATAAAATAAAATAAAATAAAATAAAATAAAATAAAATAAAATAAAATAAAATAAAATAAAATAAAATAAAATAAAATAAAATAAAATAAAATAAAATAAAATAAAATAAAATAAAATAAAATAAAATAAAATAAAATAAAATAAAATAAAATAAAATAAAATAAAATAAAATAAAATAAAATAAAATAAAATAAAATAAAATAAAATAAAATAAAATAAAATAAAATAAAATTAAATTAAATAAAATTAAATAAAATAAAATAAAATAAAATAAAATTACCTTATTTTGACTTAATTTAATTTAATAAAAAATAAACTATTTTTCAATCGAAAATTCACGTGTCAAAATATTAGCTTTTTTATAAAAGTCGGTGTGCTTTTTGTTCGTCGAAATCTCTATTTTCTGATAGTTCAAAAAAATATAAAATTTTATTTTATTTTATTTTATTTTATTTTATTTTATTTTATTTTATTTTATTTTATTTTATTTTATTTTATTTTATTTTATTTTATTTTATTTTATTTTATTTTATTTTATTTTATTTTATTTTATTTTATTTTATTTTATTTTATTTTATTTTATTTTATTTTATTTTATTTTATTTTATTTTATTTTATTTTATTTTATTTTATTTTATTTTATTTTATTTTATTTTATTTTATTTTATTTTATTTTATTTTATTTTATTTTATTTTATTTTATTTTATTTTATTTTATTTTATTTTATTTTATTTTATTTTATTTTATTTTATTTTATTTTATTTTATTTTATTTTATTTTATTTTATTTTATTTTATTTTATTTTATTTTATTTTATTTTATTTTATTTTATTTTATTTTATTTTATTTTATTTTATTTTATTTTATTTTATTTTATTTTATTTTATTTTATAATAAGCCCGCCAATCGAAATATTTTATTTTATTTTATAAATTACGTTTTAATAATTTTTATAACCCATTTTTACTTGACGTGTAAAAATATCTTACCAATAAATTGAATATAATGAAAAGGAAATTTTAAGAATAAAACAACCTGTAGACGCATTGCCTGTAGAGAGCTGCCACAGATTACAATACTAATTGTCTATTCTATTGTATGCTACACAACTAATTCTGGTTAGCGCTGCGCGTAATATTTTCGATACGCCAGCGCCAGATGCGGTCGCCGTTGTCAACTCACGTAGTCGTTTCTGCCGCGATTTTAGCTGCTTACAGCGCCTTAATACACGAATAGCAATTATTCGGAGGTATTTATGCATAATCCACACGAAAGGCTCGCTGTGATCCTGCACACATTATTGAAATAAGTACTTTGTATAATTACAAATAATAGAGCATCAATAATGTATACTTTACACAGAGCAGATAATAGAGATACTTTAACTGGTTTTCACGTTGACTCGTACCTTATTTATTATGTTTAAGTATTAAAAGAATAGGTAATTTACAATCTTACCTAAAAATATTGCGGTTAATTGTTTTTGTAACCGATGAATATCGGTTAAAATCCGCAGTTTGCATCAAGGATTTTTAAATTTGTTTTGTAATGTTTGGTTGCACAATTCAAGCTGTTATTTTCTGCTCCCATCTTTTCCATTAACCACAGACAACGGTTGTTTTTATTAGATTTTTCATACCGAGCTGCAAAAGATGTATAAAGTTTGTATGGAGCTCCACGTTCCGACCACTGAGCACAAACAAGTGGAGCCCGCTGCGATCTTAACTCAAGCGTAATACTAATTCTCTTCTCATTTTTTATGGAGCTAGTTTTCATAGAACAAAGATGTTTTTACCCCCATTGGTTTAAATATCTTTGGAGATGGTATCGGTAAGCAATTATTTTTAATTCAGCGTAAAAAGTGAGATCGACTAGTCACGGTACGTTTTTACTATATGAATATATAATACCATAAAATAATAAATTATGCTGCAAAACATAAACTAACATAATAAATTATTACGTTTTGAAGAATTAAAACCAGCAATCGGACGTTTAAAGAATTATTCGTAGCTGAGTTCGCCAAGGAACTAACACACACACACAAACGCGCCTTACCGCAATCGGTAGAACACATAAATTTTCAAAAAGTTCGCCGTTGCCTTCTTCCTAGATTGTCATAAATATATTTTAGTATCAGTAGTACTGATATAAAAGTGCAATGAATTAACAAAAACCAGTTGATTGGCGATTTTTCAAAAGAAGGGAGTAACTACTAATTGTTTGCTTAAGAATGATAATTATGTGTTTGTCTGGAAGTTCTTCGTTTTCTGTCTGCCGATTACAATAATAATTAAACGTTCATAATATACCAATTATTATTCGTGACCCACAAACAAGGTGGACGTATCAGAAAAACATTCAAAATGTAATTAACTTAGCTTGCGAATACTTTTCTAATCTCCATATTTATCTTGATTTAGTTCAATCGCACTTGATAGCTATGCCATACCCACCTATACTTATTCTACTGATTTTTCTGCTTGTCATAATAGATAGATACTGCACACAACGATCACGGCAAGAATTGGCTCAGTGGGACAGTGCCCGCAGTAGGACAGTGCACACAGTAGGATAGAGAGCAGTGAGCAGTATAAATGGCATTCATCCCCGTTCTGCCCGCCAGGTACTCACATCCGACTGATACAGCTAACTTCTGCATTCTGAAGCATACTACATTGATCCTGAAGTTGTTCTGTTTTACTCTATATGATCACCTCTGTCTTAAAGGCTAAAAGTTATGTTCGTAATTTTTGTTTTTTTTTCCAAATGTATCCTGTGGAACTAGTCTAATATGTAGGTATGCAAATATTTATAATATGCTTTATGCGGTGATGTTACGCCCTTGATGTCGTTTGACCACATAAAAAAAAACGTTTACAACTCCGCACAATGTGCATTCAATGACAGCATCAAGCGCACGACGAAACGGAGCGAATTCTCGCATGCACACTAGGTTGTGCAGTGCCTCGTGTATGCTTGAATCGGCACGCAGCCGACCGTCCGCCGAGTGCTGGCTGATTCATTTATGACGATAATTAAGGTCGCCTAATTTTAATTTACTTTTCAATTAGGATTGGGGTAGCGTTGTGTATAAAGCGTGGGTGTGACAATTATAATGTATCATCATACTGTGTAGCCACTGCCCACGTGGTATGTTGTTTCTTAGGGAAATCAAAAGTTTATCGAGTACCTATAAATAAAGAAAACTAACTTGGAGAGTAAACTCTTTTCCACTTTACAGTTATTATTGTTACAAGATAGATAGTTAATAAATACAACACCGCGTACATACATAGACGACCCTGATAAATATTGGTGGACTAAAGACAAAACATCATCAAAACGGATTTTGTAATATAATCGATGACCATTTTTTGTTGAAAGTAGATACAGTGATAAAGTAGATTGTATACCGCACCAACGTGCGTTAAGACATAAAAATACCCTTTTATAGGCTTTCTTATCTGTAATTATCTGCGGAACCATTTAACTATGAAACACGCCAGACGCTAGCAAGTACTTTTAAAAATTCACAAGTAAATGAACCTATTTAGTATGTTGTAAAAATTTACAAGAAACATGCCAAAGTTTTGCTCCGTACAAGAAAAAATACGGTCCTTAAAAATCTTCGGATGCAATCAATGAAGTTTTGAAGCATCTGGTATCGAGGAAATGGACCGAGTTATAATGAACTTAATGAAGTTGTACGTAGAGCTTCTAGGCGAATAGAAGGGATTTCTAGAATTAATTTCGAAACTTCAATAGTATTTGGTTACCGATTGGCTGCCTGTCAAGGGCAGGAAACAACCCAGAGAACATTAGTTGCATTAATTTTTGTTTTTTATAGTCATTGACTCATATTATTTATATATTTATCTAGTAATTCTATTATTCTAAAGCAACAATCGACGAGCAACCGTCGCGTTTCCTTTTGTAGTGTTATTTCTATAAAATAAACTTAAACTGAAGTGGACTTCGTTCAGTTTCTATTGTCGCCGCGTCACGTCGCTTGACTCCAACTTGCCTTCAGTCTCAGAAACTCATAAATGTTTGGAACGTAAATCTGGCGAAGTGGCGGTCAAACTTGTCCGTGAGTTAATAGCCTGTCGCGAGTGGCCGGCAGGTGATGATTAATGAAAGAGGCAGTGGCATTTATATTGCCCAGCTGGTTCCCGTCGCGTGCTAAAGCTAGTTTCATTAAAGCTCTATCGTGTTGTGATTCGATTGTGGTTTATTGAAGCATTGGTGTGGTAATTTTTCATTATTAAATCGGATTTTAATCAAAAACCTAGACTGTTATTACCAAGCGAATAATAAACTTATTCGCTTGGTAATAACAGTCTAGGTTTGTTGTTTGTTTGGTGGTGATTTACTCAGTTTATAATTATTATAACAAAGCATTTGGTAGATGATCCAAAATTCTCTTCCCATTTTAAGACAAAACTTAAGATTTTTTTCACAAGTTATGGGATTTGTTCATAGCAAAGCTAACTATTAATCTATTCTGATTTGATAGAATATTATTAACGTTTGACAGTAGTTAGCTCTATTATTATCATATCGCCAAAATCGGCCATTACCCGTCGAAGCTTTCGTTGAGTTTCAGCGAGTCTAGAAAGAGTGCAGTTTGTATAGAAATGTCAAATATTTTGAACTGTAGGTACTTTGACGGACAAATCTGTCAGTCATGAAGCCAGCTTTAGCTCTCTTCCACTCCACGAAGTCTCAATTGATCGTCAATTATCACTTCGTGATTATGAGATTAGGAGCTATTATCATTAATCAGACCATTATCGTGAGCATCAATGGTATGGAGACGACTTTTCCATTGAAAACTTTCAATATTAAGTTCATACTATCAAAGTTGCTGCTGTTCTTGGGTACCTTCATCATTCCAATACGTAATATTCCAACTCCTTCGGTATTAATAAATTAATATTATTTGTGCGTGATCCAATAATACTTAAGAAAAAATAAGCTGTAAAAAGCAAAAGCGAAAGTAAAAGCTCTTTAATCCAATATAAAAAAAAGTTTATATTGTGTAGGAGTTAACAGAGTTAACATAAAGAGTTAACAGACATATTCTTAGACTGAATATAGGTATCAAGCTTTAAATTCAAGGTTAAGGACAACTCACCAGGTTTATCGAGATCGCTGATGAAGTCCTCCGAGTCCGCGTGTCCCTGGATGCCGGCCGCCAGCAGCCACACCAGCCAGGAGGCCCCGCCCCCCGCGAACAGCCCCCGCCACGACATCACTGCTCCCTCACTTCATAACCACTCACTCATCACCCACTCCAGCTACCAACTACCAATACAACAGTCTAATCTTATGTCATTTATAATACCTATGCAATAAGATCAAATGTAGGTAACGGTAAACGTCTCTGAGAACAAAGAATTCAAATACTCGAAAGCAATCCGTTGAAGAATTTTCAATAACACCTTGCAGTTAAAGAGAATTTTAATCTGAATTTTTCAGCGTGAAATTCCTTTACGTTCGATCACGATATTAGTTTAAACTATTTAAGCATCACTTAATTGTTTATGGTTACTTTTCAGTTACATTCCATTTAAATGTCTCCGAAAGTTAAACATCGCGCGGGAATCGTGTTTCGTAAACAATATGCCGGGCCGAGCAGCGAGCGGCGTGCGTGCACTCCGGCGGCGCGGCACATACTGACTGTTCGAAATTCAAAAACCTAATCGAGAGAATCCGATTCCAAATTCAAAAGCGAATGCAATTTCCAATTTCAAACAATGTGTTGAAATAATATAGCGCTGAGTTTGGCGCCATGACACAAATAAACAATTTTATAGCTACGTAAGTACCTAATCACGTTAAAAAGGTTATACCTAGTTACGATAAAGCATTAGCTTTGTGAAAATTACCAGTTAACAATATTTTTAATCTTTATATTTTCCATCTTACCTAAAATTAATAATAGTATGAATGAATGTAGTCAATTGAATGAGTATTTAGTAGAAAAATTTGTTTAGCTATTAAATTCTATAATTTAAAAGTAAAACATATTTTTTCTACCAAACTATTTATTATATTATTCAATAAATCTTATTTTACAGATATATTATTTTTTATTTATTACATTAAACAAACGTTGAAATTACAGTTTTTTCACCTAAAATCCATGACAGCTTGAGGAGACTACGAAGATATCGCCGGTAAATTCCGATGGGATTCGTGACCAAAAACGGTGCAACCGGGTCGAACGGAGGAATAAAAAGACCTCTCTTCTTTCAGTCGGTCAAAACCTGATCTATGTGTTAGGCGTTTTTGCCTTTCTTTTACTAACGGCTAACGGGAAACGCCTTGTTTTCACTCCTTATAGCAATGTAACACATGTGACCCATCCCGGTTTTTGTGATTTTGAATCATTTCATGAGAAAAACGCTAGAAGTCGCAAAGGAAATTTGCATTCGTAAAAAAATATTTATGTTCCTTTGAGAAATCTTCAAATATGTTTGAAATAATCTATCGATGCGATAACATTTTATTTAAGTTACTACCAAAAATAGATGAGCGAAATAAAGGAGTGATCTTTTACTAAATCTAAAAAAAAATCTAATAACTATTAAATCTAATAATCACTATTATGTTAACCCATTTTACAATGTATTACTGGGAATAAATAATAATTTGTTTTATGTGCGTTGTTATGTGTTTTGTGTGACAAATAAATAAAATAAAAATAAAATAAAAGCCATAATAGTTCTTGGGTTGGTCTTCGTAACCCACCTGAAAAAGAGATAGTTTGAAGCTATTCTTATGCATTGTGAGTGCTTCGATCCTCCCTATTATTTAATACTCTGTACATAATTTACTTTTAGTGGAATCGTTCCTTAGATTCATAGTCGGAAGACAATTGTGAAGCGGCTGGTAAAAAGATCTTCCATTACGTCAAGGATTTGGTTATGACTATTTTTCTTTATATACCTACTGCACATCATACAGTTTTACTAAATTATTTAGCTGCCACAATATTATAAACAACCTGACACGAAAAGTTTTCTTATGCTTTAATAATAATAATAATAACTTAATTCGGGCAGTGAATGTGCTACACAAAACAACCTTAAGAACAAAGCAATCTTGTGACCGGTTAACAATGTAGGTAGGTATGCATAACAGGCACTAAAGTTATATAATTTGATACCACAATTGTAATAAAGGATGAAAAAAATCCGGTAAAGCTGAATATTATTCGTAATTTAGATCTTATTCCATCGTAATAAAATAAAAAATGCATAGTCCGCATCTGGCACCGCGCCGTATAAAAAGACATAACATTCATCAAATGTTCGCAGCGCACAGAACTCTAGATAAATAAATAACGTTCGCATTTCGCCTTCATTTGCAATCTTGCGGTAAAACCGCCTTATTTCAATATACACCTTATATCCATACGCATAAAGTGGAATCTTCCAGACCATAATCGTTATTGTATCTGTTGAAATAAGACTAAAATGTAAGGAAGAAAGAGTTCTTTAAATAAGTGGAGAAACAATGAGAGGGCGCGGGAAACGACGGGATGTGTCTAATTGGTTCTTTTTTGGCAATTTATATTAGAGAGACACAGACTAATAGTGCGAATATCTTACCACTTTTTAAAAGTTTATTGCAGAGATAACTTTTATGTTTGCTTAGTAAATTACAAACACCTACTGGTATAAATGTTACCATTTTTAAATAAATAAATAAATAATTACAGGACAATTAATTGATGTTTTCAATTAATTGTTTCCAAGTCATGAAAATTTTACGTGGAAGTTTTGAATAAAATTGTTGTTTATAAGCAATAGTCCAACTTATGTAAAAAAAATTGTATGTCTCAGTAGCATCGGTGTTGGAGGTTTTTGTACGGTTTCTTAAATTATTTAATTGAAAATTAAACAGTTTTCCAGAGAAGGTCACAAAATGTCTTAATTCGCTTGATGTTTGTTTTATATACGCTGGCAAATTGTCTGTGTATTAAAGTACGATACAATAAACAACTAATAAATACTTCTACAACAAAAAGTAGCCTATTCTGTAACCACCGGGTGAAGGTTCACCTGCGACACAATGTCGCACATAATGTCGTCACACATAATGTCTGCACGCTCGTAGAACCGCTACGCGCTCGTAGCACTTCTACGCTCTTGCGTAGCACCGCTTGTAAACGTTGCAGATAAATAATGTTGTGACCGGTTAATTATAATAAAACTTGTATTTTCTGGGTCATTTAACTTAATATGTAAACACATTGAAATTAGTATTATAACAAGCTGGTGGCATTGAGGAATAATTAAGGTCAGAGGTATTTGGTTCCTGTTGAAAGACCAGTGGAAGAATGCAAGCTGTAGCAATATGTAGCACTAGTTTTTTTTATATTTTAAAAATATTAGTAGACTAAAAAAACAACAATAACAAACAAGTAAAGAATAGGAAAGTAAATTATTTCCTATTCTTTACTTTAAAAACTAATAGATCAACATCCGCTTACTTAGGGGTTACTTCGTTCCGTGAGTTTAGTCCAGAACTGTATTTATAGGGCTAACATTTGTAATGAGACATTTAATCAATATCTTCCTTATTTTCCTTTAATTTCACGAGACGCGGGCTCATCCATCAGCCTCGTATTAGCGCGGAAGCAAATTGTAAGCGACACGTGTCTAATAAAAAAGACAATGTGTTTGTACATTTTTCAGCGAAACTTGAACACTTGAGCCTAAACAAGCAGGCGTTATTACGTAACATGCTTGCAGATCGGTTGCGAATAACAGTTTGGGACGAAACTAAACATGAAGATGTAAATGAATATACCTACTATTATGTATCATGAAATGATTTTACAGGATAATATTTAAGTTTTTGAGTTATGAGCGAAACATTAAATAATTTAGATATATGGTAAAGAAAACCACCATACATACAAACACACTTGTCCCTCGGCGAGAATTGAACCTGCTCTTTTGAGTAATTGAGGGTTATAAATCCCGTGTTTTAGGCTCCCGTGCCCAAAGATCTAAGTCGAACCCCGAAGAAGACATCCTATCATCAAAGGCTTCGTGTCTTGTCAGTGTTTTTGCGGACTGAAAGGAGCTTATGTTTGTTCCTGACCTGCCCTTTCTGTATAATCACAGCATCTGAGGTCGTTGTAAATCTATATCTATATTTAATATATGTAAATCTATTAGTTACGAAAAGTATAAGGTTATTTGTTATGTATATCTGTTACGGCTAATACCCGAAGTGCGGCTACACCTAGTTCTAGCCGGTTAGAACTAGGTGTAGCCACTTGCTCTTGGTTAAACCTAGTATTAGCCGATTATTTTCGGGTAAAACTAGGTCTAGCCTTCATCATGCCGGCTACAACTAGGTCCAGCCATTCCCTGTTGGATAAAACTAGGTCTAACCGATATCACTCCGGCTAGAACTAGGTCCAGACAATCCCTGTTGGATAAAACTTGTTATTCTAATAAATAGTTTATGTTACTTTATAAAAGTGTGATTTATAATTAAAATAACATTCTATAAATTATAATATGCAACTACTTATTGTCTGTTGTTAAAAAAAATGTTCCTGATTGTTTCTATTATATTAAAAATTGCACACTATGTACAGCCAATCCCTGCTAGATAAACTAAGACACGCGCCGCTGCTGCAGATAGTGAGTCACACTCGCTAGTAGACCTGCAGTAGATCAGCAGCAGCAGCGCGTGTCTTAGTTTTATCTAGCAGGGATTGGCTGTACATAGTTGTAGCCGGCATGCTATCGGCAGAGCTTTTTTTAGATATTAAAAAACATCCAATAAAAAGAAACGTAGAGAGTTTTTTTATTCTTATAAATCACATTGTAATAATTAACATAAATTATTAGGAGTGCAATTTTTAATATAATAGGAACATCAGGAACATTTTTTAACAACAGACAATAAGTAAGTATTTGCATATTATAATTTAAGGAATGTAATTTTAATTATAAATCACACTTTTATAAAGTAACATAAACATATTTATCAGAATAACAAGTTTTATTCACCAGGAATTGTTTGGACCTAGTTCTAGCCGGAGTGATATCGGTTAGACCTAGTTTTATCCAACAGGGAATGGCTGGACCTAGTTGTAGCCGGCATGATGAAGGCTAGACCTAGTTTTACCCGAAAACAATCGGCTAATACTAGGTTTAACCAACAGTCAGTGGCTACACCTAGTTCTAACCGGCTAGAACTAGGTGTAGCCGCACTTCGGGTATTAGCCGTAACATATCCACTAATTATAATAAGTTCCACTTTTGCAGATACAATCTATACTATCGAGTAATACATCCGTCACAGGCACGAATATTGAACACAAATCTTGAAAAATAGCTACAATTTATACTTTTTAAATTCAAATCGATTCAATTTCCCCGTCCGTGAAACTTGCCGCTTGCCAAGCGTGATTCTGTACAATATGGCCGCTATTTTGATGAATCCTTAGAAAGTATAACCAGAAAGAGTAGCCACTTACCAGGATTCCCCCCTCTGTCAACAAAAAACATGTGCCATTATCGATGCTCTCATTCAATCTTACTACTGTGCATGTGTAGTGCCGATATCGAAACATACGTGAGTATTAACATTCTAATAAACGTCTTACTTGTCCCGCGCAAATTTTGACAAACTTGCACAGCAAAATCTCAGTATTATGCTTCCTTTTGCGTGAATACTTAAAGGCTGAAGCGCGATACGTTGGAGCAAGTGTTGCGTCGCGACGAAATCAAATTTTCGTTCCTTTTTCTCAGACAAATATTTATTTTGGCGACTGGAGTGCCTATCTGTCAAGGCATGTTTTATGCAATATTCATCTACAATCTACATACTGCCCTGTCCTGCATATGCTTAAGTTTTCCTTACGAACGCTTCTTGACGTAAACGCTCGCTTAGGATTTGGGAGCGTAATGTTATTGAAGTTGGTGCTGGCTGCTGGTGCCGTGATATCATTCTTGGACGTATGAATTATGGGCATTTTGTCCTGGTAGAAATTCAGAGTTGGATGCAAACGAATTTTGTGAGGTTAATGTCGCTCGATCGATTCAGCCAGAGTGAAAAAACTTAGCTATCTAAAGGATATTAAGATATTGGAAATAAGATACCTATGAGTTATCCAACAGTTTCAGAGTACTCGGTTAGATAGGAGAGATAGAGAAGTGAAACAAAATTAACTGAACCGATTTTTTCTGATTTATTTTTATCATCGTCATATCAGCATAAATAATCATAATGAAAAATGAATATGTGCCAATTTACCTAAATGTCTGTTTTCTTCTAAACAACATAAAACATTTATTAGTCGACGTTTCAATTATGTGGCGAATTTTATTTTAATTGAAATTGAAATTTAATGTATTTTCCGCAATAGGTAACTTTATAACATTTTTAACCATTGACTTTCTTGAAAGGAAAATTAAATTTAAATGATTCGAAATCCCATAGAAGAGAGCCAACAAAGTTCGATTATGTAAAATTTATAGTGTAGGATAGACCTTCTCATTTTCGTTTTAATATTATGAAAGTTGAGTTGGTAGGTACGAGTACTTATTTTTTTTAATAATCTTGTTTGCGTTACAGCACACCTTGCCCAACTATCTAATATGGAGATAAACTATTTTGAGAGTTATACCTAAATTAAATACGCACCTGGAACATAACACATGTTTTGGCACCCTTGCTATCGTTTTGCAATCAATGCTATCAATCGAGGTGGATATAATTGTTTTTGTAAATCTATACCACTAAGGCGCACGAGACTCTACCGCAATGTCGTTCAATGGATTTTTCCGAGAAAGATTATATTCTGGCACGTTCAAAAAGTATTTTATAACTGTAGGCTATCTAACGCAAGAAATACTATTATCTATGAGTGTAAAGTTTGATATGACTTCATACCGGGGTCATAGAATACAGACGCAAACTTTTCACAGATAAACAACCTCTGTGGATATCAAGGAACCTACAATATACACAATGCTGCTTAACGACTCGAAATGAGCGCCATCATCAAATTGTGTTTTGTTATGTTTTCTATTTCCTTATGTAAGTATGTCCGCTTCTTAGATTAAGTATAGGTCCGCTCCAAGAATAAAAAAAATTGACGAAATAACCATATAAGTAGTAGTTTTTTTGAAAGATCGCCTGGATTGTTTAGTTAATATTGATACTTGAGGATGAATTAAGTTATTTATTTAGTAGGTTGTATCAACAAAGTCAACATCAGCTTTACATAATGGAAATTATAAAAAAATGAATTAGAGTAGGTAATCGCAGTTTAAAAAAAACTAAATGCAGTTTAAAGTGTAAGAATAACATTGAGGTTAACTTTTGAGATCGACTTCATTCAAAAATACGGGTGTACTAATACTGATGTTTACGAAAGCTTTTTAACACCTTTCATAGTGTCAGAATGTGGGCGCGGAGAAATACACAGGCCCGTCAAGCAGGGTGGCCAGCAGCTTGGCCATCAACATGGCCAGCAGCCAGCGCTCGGCATGCTGGGGTTCCTGTTGTCTCGCCGGCAGAGCTTGAAGCCAAAACCACAAAAACCCAACGAACAGCAATTACAGGTGAACTACTTCCAGCGGTACCACACCTACTCGGAAGGATACGTAATAAAGTACGTATTCAATTGCATTCATTTATATCTTTATTAGATAGTAATATTGGTCTAAGTATTGCGCTAAGCACCTATCAGATATCAAGTACCAAGTACTATATACAGGGTGTAATCGTTAAGTGTGCACAGGCAATTATTCCGTAACTATTGCAGATATCAAAAAACTTTAAACTGATATCGAAAGTACTCGAGTAAAATGACAGTAATAACTTTTTAAAAATAAAACGAGAAATATCCAAAAAAAATACATTAATCACTCCCATACATTTAGTATGAGATAGTAGAAAGGTTTTAGTTTCCTTATTTTAAGTGGAATAGTACCTACTCATTTTACCCTTGTCATTTTATAATTATGTACGATATGAAGGTATTAATGAATTTCAAGTAGATGCACGTGTAGATTAATTATCTTACCACTTCAAATTTATAATAAACCTTGTTTCAATATTGTATTGATTTGAACTAGCTGAAAAGCAACATACTAAATAAAAACAAAAAGAAAGATACTCTTTGGTGTTCGTTCTAAATTCAAATTCTTTATCGCGGGTTCTCGTTCCCGCCAATTTATTGTATTTTTCAATTTGCGTTAATAATCATGATTGTTGCATTTATTGATTGAAAAATGGCATATTCCAATACAGAAAAGAGGGACATGTTAAAAATGTACTACAAACATGATTGTAACAATAGGGCGGCCATTATCGCCTACAGAAGAGAGTACCCAGATAGAGAAGTTCCTTCTGGTACGTATTTACGTAAGTTGGATAACAATTTGATAAATTATGGATCTTTTAACAGAAAAAAAGGTTCGAGAACAAGAGCTCCGGAATTTGATAATGACTTAGATAACAATATTATTAACTACGTAGTAGATAATCCACAAGAATCAACGCGTTCAGTGGCCCGATCATTTCCAGTGTCCCACAATTATGTACACAAGTTATTAAAAAAACACAACTTCAAAGCATTTAAGATAAAACCTACTCAAACGCTGCACAATGATGAACCTGCTCGTCGGCTGGTCTATCGCAATTGGCTAGTCAATAATTATGTCAATGTAAGGTCAATTTTATGGACCGATGAAAGTAATGTTTCAAACTGCGGCATTTACAATAGAAAAAACTCGCATTATTGGTCAATTGACAATCCTCGCTTAACTACTGAAGTTAGAGCTCAGGTGCGATTCTCAATTAATGTGTGGTGTGGTATTCTTGGAGATCGGATCATTGGGCCATATTTTTACAGTGGAACCTTAAATGGACAGAGATATTTCTCCTTTGTACAAAACGATATGCCAAGTCTCTTAGAACCAATTCCAGACGATGCAAGAAGGTCGATAATTTTTCAACAAGATGGAGCACCTGCACATAATACAAATGTTGTAATGAATTTCTTACGAAACAATTATAATGGCTTAATAGCCAATAATAGTGCAACCCCTTGGCCTGCCAGATCCCCGGATCTCACGCCTTGTGATTTCTTCCTATGGGGATTTGTCAAAGACCACGTGTACGCTGAGAGAGTACACAGCCTAGAAGAGTTACAGAATCGTGTACGTCGTGCAATTGCTTTAATTACTCCGCAAATGTTAAGGAAAGTTCATTTAGAAACTGTAAATAGAGCTCGTCATTGTATTGCACAAGGAGGACGTCACTTCGAACATATGATTTGAACACAAAATTTTGTACTTACTAAGAAATAAAATGTATGGGAGTGATTAATGTAATTTTTTTGGATATTTCTCGTTTTATTTTTAAAAAGTTATTAATGTCATTTTACTCATTAGGTAAAGTACTTTCGATATCAGTTTAAAGTTTTTTGATATCTGCAATAGTTACGGAATAATCGCCTGTGCACACTTAACGATTACACCCTGTATGTATACCTAGCTTTAACTAAGTCGCGGGCTTACCATGGTGCCGGTTGCAGACCGAAAACTAAGCTATTCCAAAGCTAAGCTAGGGAAGCTAGGCTAAGCCAAACTAAGCTAAAATAGAAATAAATGGCGTGCACACAAAGAGCTAAGCCAAAGCTCAGTTAGTGTTGCGGAGTTCAATTAGACGGACGTCAGGCGATTGCTATGAATATAATCGATGAAGAAAGTTCCGATGATGAATACGTTACACATAGAAAAAGAAGATTAATTCTGACTTATTATTATTTAAGAAAACGACATTCTAGACCTTGGATATGTCAACACATTGAATCTCGGCACGCAAGTGGAGAGTTTAGAACTTTATTTTACGAATTAGATGATGAACATTTTCAGTTATATTATCGTGTTACAAGAGTTCAGTTTTATGATTTGTTATCATGACTTCGATAAATAAATTGCTCCATATTCGCTACGAAACGACCGTGCGTCCGACAAAGGACACTGGACAGCACTGGCGAAGGATGTGCGAAGGGCGTGCGGGGAAGGCGGGAGGGAGATAGCTTAGCTCGCGTAGCTGCGCATCGGCATACACAACTAACTTAGCTTCGCATATTTTAGTTAGCTCACATAGCTTAGTTCACATAGTTTGCGGTCTGCACACAAGTATGGAAAACTGCGTCAGCTATGCGAGCTAAGCTAAACTAACTTAGCTTAGCTCTTGGTCTGCAACCCGCATGGGACTAGATGTTGGTGTGTTAAGTTATTTAAATATTATAAGTCGTTTGGCTACATTAGGTTCATTTTATGTATACTATATGTACCAACATAGAACCTTACTATTATCACAGAACATAATAAATTACTACACAAATATTATTATAGAACATAGCCAAAGGGCATAGCAAATACAAAGTTCTGAGTCTACTAAGACTACTATTGGTAGGTTATCATTATTCAAATTGAAGTTAGTATCCAACAGCTATAATATAGATTTTTTGTTTTCACATGGCATAATATATATCATAATGATGATGATGAATTAGTGGTACTATAGAGAGCGATATTTCTCACTAGTACCCCTGGTAGTACAATTTGGTGGTACTAATGGGAACGAACCCTAACTCCCCCTCCTGCCGCAGCATGGTGGGGCTGGCGCCGAGCCGCGGGCCCGAGCGCAACGATTCGTACTGGCCGCATCACGCCTTCGAGACCTACTGGCAGGACGGCCAGTGGGTCTACACGCCGTACACGCCCAAGGGAACCGCTCTCATCTGCAACAAGGAACGATGCTTGGACATTTATAAGAGGTACGACTTTTTCCTTATTAGCTTCTATATTCGCTAAACCTAAAATTTTCTGCGCGAAATCAAATCAAGAAGCTATAAAAGATTTAGGTATAGTTTCATTCAGAAGCGTTAAGTAATTTACCAACATCCGTCCAACGAAAGTGATCTTAGTTTAGTTACACGCTAATTCAATTATGCATTTTAACTTTCAAAATTTCCGACCACAACAAGAGCAGTCTTCATCGGGAGGAGTGAGTGAGTGTAATATAAAATCAATTATACATTCCTTAGAGAATTAAGGTTTAGGTACTTCAGTGCCTTTACTATAAAAAATAGAAATAGCTGTCTGTCGTAGCTGGTCTGGTAACGTGAATTTAAAACAAAAATCGTGTAGTCGTTCATCATACCAAACCAATAGTTAAATCGCCGTTACTACAACGGTTACATAAATACGCAGACTGGACAGTTAGCGCTTTGAATGAGCATTTTAGTACCCAACTATCCGCTAGAGGCGCTGTTCAAGTTTTCATACATTTTTTTAACTGCAGCCGCTAGCGAGTGTAGATTACTAGAACTCATGATATAGATACAGTAGTATTTGTAATGTTGTTATGTAAATTTGAATTTGACTTCATTCCAGATATGGAGTGATATGTGCAATAGACAATAAAGGCATCGAGCAAACATTCGAAAACTACTGCGAGATGATGAAGACTGACTGCCTCCGTCTCAAAAGTAGGTACCTGTCCAAAAAATTTACCTTTCTCCGCAGTTATTTGTATATAGTAGAGATATCGTTTTGTAACAACCTGTGCATAATTATGTTTTTCCCTCGTAAGTTATTTTGAGTAATAGGCTAAGTTTGACTGTATTTTGGCATAGTATGACTTTGTTGTTGTTTTAATTATTAGTTATCTACATTTTGTTTATTTATTTACTATATTCTGGATGAGTATGTTTTTGTTGCTGTTTTATTTGTTTTTTTTTATATAATTTATTATCTTTTTATTCTTTATGAGTTAATTACTTCTACCTGTATGAGTACTATTATTTTTTTTATTAGAGTTTCTCCTTTATTTATTATTTATTAGATAATTTGTTTAGTTCTTACTATAATGATACTTTTAGTTTATTTTGTAATCTGTGACTCGAAAGAGGCTTCCAACGGAAGATCAGCGTTGCATTGTTGAACAACAATAGATACAACAAATGCTGAGTTGGAGGCCTTTTTGAGACACTCTTTATTTGTTTTGTTTAGTTTAGTTTAATTTTTAAGTTGTAGTCTCAAATAAAGTTTATTTTCTTTCTTTCTTTCTTTCTTTCTTTCAGTTAAACTTTCGCGATTTGTTAACATAATAGAGAAGTTTTATTGTCTTTAACGTGTGATTTTGTATTATACCATTCCGACGTTGCAAGAGCTTTGCATTCGTGGTCACAGTTGTTTTGTATACAGATTGGCAAATAGCCCGGCAAGGGAACTGCACGTTCCGATTGTCGACTCACCCGTGGGACCACCTGAAGATCATCAAGGAGCTCGACGTGCACCTCAAGTCGTACGCGACAAGGCTAGCTATAGCGCAGAAGAGGTTTACACAAGAACACTTAAAATCGGGCAGAATGACTACTGAGTTTGTGGGCTAGTACTAGTATCAATAGTCCGATGATTTAGTCCGATTATTAGTATCAATAGTTCGATTATCGGATTAAATCATCGTATAACATAACAACTACTACTGAGCCTTTGAGATTAAAAATTTTATTAAAAATTTCGACTTTACAAAAAAAAATATTCCTAATTTCATTACATCAGTTTATTTGTTCGAAAATGCTAAATATAAAGCTATTTTATACAAAAATATAGGTATTCCTATTTTTCTAACAGTCAACTACAATTGTGTTTGTAATAAACTAATCTTTTTCTAAGTTCCCTTTCCTTCTTCCAGAAATTGATTGTTCAAATCTTTTCATCTGTTCGTCGTTTAAAATCGCGAGGGTGTCATCATCATTCAGAATTTTAAATATTTGCAACATACTAGGGTTTTTGATAATTAGATCATTGATCGTAAACGTGGTCATAGATGTTCCCAAAAATAGAAAAAGATAAGTCGCTGCAGGTTTTATGCGCTCCCAAAGGGTGCTATTTGGCAATGCAAGGTGATCCTGGCGCGGTCCATCGGAGTTCCCAGGTTCATCGCGTAGTGGGTCGTCAGCGCCCACATTAGCTATACCTACTGTACCCTTCATGCAGTATGGTATCTGTGAGTAGATTTTTTCCCTCGATATAAAAAAAAACGCTTAAGTTTTTAGAAATTTATTTTAGGTCTAAATGCGACTCCTATACTTGTTTCGCTAACGCGATTCATGACCTATTCATGAACGTTTTTTTTTTCGTTAATTTTAAAGATCATTGGTAGACAATAGGTATACCTACACCATTAAAAGGTACTGTTCTATGACAACGGACTTAAAGTCACGTTTCCCATTACATTTTATCATAATAGTTATGTTCACTTTTGTCGTAAAATTGTAATTGAAATATTGCTAAGTTTCATTGGTTTTATTAGTTAGGTCCTACCTATACAAATCAATTGTCTTTGGCAGTACCTAGGTACCTACACTTTTTGTGAAAACGCAACCCGTGAGAACATAGCACTTCGTAATCAATTAAGAAAATAGTGCACCTATTTATAAACTTGGGCGGGCCACATCAGCCGAATGGGACCAGAAAAGTGGGCGAAAATATGCACATTTTGGCAACCAGATCGCGGTACGCGGCGTCGAGGTCGGCCACGAAAGCGTTGGCGAGACGACCTCGATGCGTATGATCAGGAATGGTGGGATGCCGGACGGGATCGGGACGGTTGGAAGTACATGGGGAAGGTCTTTGCCCTACAATGGGACACAATAGGCTCATAAAAAAAATTATAAACTTAGATTCTATACATATATCTACGAGTAGTTAGTATAGAGTTGATTACAAATTAATAGTATGTCATTAGATATCTACACATTTTGATTTACCTTACATGCTGGTTTCATGACGCAGTGGGTACTTAATTATATACTAAGTCCGGTGAAAACCGATAAAGATTTCAGATACCAGAATTGAAAATTAGCTTTATTTTCATGATCGCCAAAGTGACAGTCGGCAACCAGCCGTCGAGTAGGTAGGTACCTACTTCGTTGAGTTCATGCGAGTTTTGAGCGTGTTTAGTTAGTCATGTGGAATAGACAATTTTCTTAGAAACTTGAGAGGAAAAGTGCTAAAACCATGTACATATTAAAACTTTTATCAGGTGAGTTTCAAACATCTTAGCCTCAGGGCAGACAATATCCAACATCATGTGATTTAAAGTAGCCCTGAAATAATTCTAGTAGGTAGGTATGTGTTTATTTTCTATATAAGTGTGTAATTTGTATTATTATTATATTATTTTATTATATATGTATCTGTTTTATATTAATATAAGTGTATAAGTATTACCTAGTACCTACACCACTGTCTTATTTTAATAGGTACCATCTCTTTTTTCATCCATAGGTTGCCTAGAAGAGATCGCTATTTAGCGATAAGGCTGTACGTGCCACATTTACGAATTATAATTATGTGTTTCGTTTATTTGTGTACAATAAAGTGTTTTTTTATATTGTATGTATTGTAATTCTGTGCTTATTATTACCATTCGCCTTGCGTAGCAGAAGGGCTAAAATGAGCTCAAATTGATTAGCAAGAAAAGTGTGATATTGTTTTAGAGTACCTAGGTAAAAGTAATACGTTACGTTATTTTCAGTTATAATGCTGTCCTTTAGGTAAGTTCTAAAATACTACCCTGCGGTGCGAAGGTAAGAAAAAAGTACCAATTACTTCTATTGGTACTTTTTTAAGACGAATAGAAGATAAAATAACAAGGTAACGACAAAGTTAATTTCCTGATACCAATAAGGTAGGTATAGTAAAACCATTTCTAAAATGAACGCCCCTCTACCGAATTCTGTATTTTTTTTTCTGTGTATTCTGTTTTTCTGTATTTCCTCTCACATGTTGAAATCATCACGGTTTTGTGGAGGGGAGTTCATTTTTAGAATGGTTTTACTATACATACATACATGCATCTTTATGATCTCTTACAGATGCCTGAATGCAGAAGAGACCCCTACAAGGACCTCTAAGGGAACCAACAAATTGACGTAAGTTCAATTCAATAGCATTCCGTTATTTTAAATGCACTCTTGTAATAATAATTCTCATCCAAATTTCATAAATAAATAAATATCCAACATAATAATAATATTATTTAAAACGAAATTATCGTGGTAAGGAGCGCCCTTGTTACTGGCTCATTATTTGTGGCTTTACTTACTTAACGTGGCAATGTCATCATCATTCTGAGCGCTCGGCTTCAGGTGACGGATAAGATTATTTTAAACGTATAAAACTGATTTGCCGCGTATGTCTCTCCAGAAGTCCACCTGATGAGAACACCAACAAGAACACGACGAGTTCGGAGCCATCGGAGCCACGGAACGAGGGCGTGGACGCGCGGCGGCAAAGGAAGGTGACCACCAAGCTGTACGACCCCACCGTGGGCCACGAGCCCTACTGGCCGGGGGGCGACTGGCAGGTGGTGCGCCCCACCACCACGCGCGTGCCCGTGGTGGCCGGCACCACGCCCGCCTCGGTCTGCGGCTCTCCCTGCAAGGAGACCTATAGAAGGTAGCCTCACGTTCTATGGTGGTGCGCCCCACCATCATGCCCGTTCCCGTAGTGAAGCATAGAACAGCTTGCTTGTTATTAGTTATTACCAAATTTTTCTTTTTTTTATTTAAAAATACATGTGGTTAATTAAAGTATCTACGAGTACCTATTCGATTTCGTATTGAGTTTAAATGAGTCGTTTATATTGTTAGTGCTGCTGTACTGTGTACCTACATTTATTTCAGTATCGGGCAAGTGTGCGCAGTGATCGTGCGCACGTGGACGGAGTGGTGCAAGGCGACAGACGCCCGCGCGCACTTCTTCGTGCGCTGGCCCGACAAGGGGCCCAACCTGGCCTGGAACGCCGGCTACACGCCCGAGGCCTACTACGTGAAGGACCCCACGAAGGACTACGAGGCCGCCTGCAACATGCGCCACCCGTACATTTGGGACTACAGCCACACGGACCTGGGATTAAAAATCAACTACAGATGGGATTGGATGAATCACAGAACGTTCCGCTCCTACTGCGAGTTTCTGCAGTATGCGTGTAAAAGAGACCCGAGAGGTATCTACCTAACCTAACTCTTTACAAAGTTTTTTTATATGTAAGTATTTTGAATCAGAGAAATTGGTTAATGATATGAATCCAAAATTACCGAATATCTGTGTGGAACCAAACGAAAGAGCACGGTGCGTACCAACCTACAAAATTTTGTGTCGTACCTACAGGGCCTCAGTTCGGGTGGATATTCAGCCACGCCGGAAGGTGCCTCGGGTACGAAGGCGTGCCCTGGCAGAAAACCTACAGGAACATGCACAGATGGCACCGTGCTAGCGGCGAGGTACCTACTATCAGAATAAATAATAAGTATATAAATATTACTGGACAATTTTTACACAGCGACATCGTAAGCTCGATATATATGGTACGGCTATGGGTAATATCTATTTTAGTCGATATGTAGTAAGCCGCCAAAATTGAAAGATAATCCACTGGAGCAACCATCGGAGCGCAGATCATAATAGCGACTAAGTATAAGTACCTAAATAGTAAATCATCTGTACAGGTAAAAAGACGCAAGGTCGCCTACTTGGCCACCATGCAGGCGAAATTCTACAGCGTGCTGAACCACACGGCGTTCATGCCGTACGGCTGGCCCACCATCGACACCAAGCCGGACCGCGGCCCGAAGCGCGAGCTGCGCCTGCTGAGGGGGGGCGCTGCGGGCGCGGGCCCCCTGCGGGGGGGCCTTCCTGACGGCGGCACAGCCATGATGCGCACGCTGCGCACCACGCCTTTTAGAAACGTCGAGTACTGGAAGGACGTTCTGCAGAGCTTGAAATAAATACTCTTATCATAATTAATACCGTCAAAATGGTTTTCCTTAGAAATGGTTCATCTCTACACTCATAGGGGGGGCCGTCAATAGCAGCTTTGATTTGGTCCTAATTATTAGCTTGGGTATCTGTACTTTGTCTTATCTTTAATCTGTGTAATCTTTACCTTTTTAATAAAAATAAAAATACAGCATGTATCGTTAAAAGTACTATTTTATAAGATAATTTACATATTATGTACTAAAAGTAAAGCTAGCTTAGAAAATAGCTACAAGGTTAAGTAGAAGTAATAATTATAATACTAAGAGATGCTGGTCTCGGGCTAGTGCTGCGTGCCTACTGGCGGGCGGCGCGCTGGCGCTGGTCGTTGACGGTGCGCGTGACGGATGACATGCCATCCTGGAAGCGCGTCCGGAACAGCACGTTGGCGTTGTTGAACATGCCGTCCTTGAGGCTCACGATGAGGAACTGCGAATGGCGGAAGTGGTCGCGCAGCATCACGCCGATGTTCTGCGTGTGCGACAGGTCCAGCGCCGCGTCCACCTCGTCCAGGATGTACAGCGGCGCGGGCTTGAACAGCAGCATGGCCAGCACCAGCGCCAGCGCCACCAGCGAGCGTTGGCCGCCCGAGAGTTCGCCAAGCGACTCTTTCCACGCGCCGTTGAATCCGACGCGCACCTCGAGCCCGTCCAACACACCACGGCCGGGCGGCGGCGTCAATCGCGCCGCCGCTCCGGGCAGCAGCGCACCGAAGATGGCGCCGAAGTCGCGGTTGACCTTCTCGCAGGCGGTCAGCAGTGTAGCGCGCTTCGTCTCGTCCAGCTCGCGCAGCGTCTCCACCAGCTTGGCGCGGTCGCCCTCCACGATGCGCTTTTTGCGCAGCAGCTCGGCGAACTGTTCCTCCTCCTTGGTGTGGAGCGTGTGCGCGCGAGCGTTAAGGCCGCGCGCCAGCTGCTCGCGGCGCGCCTGGAGGCGGGCGAGACGCGCCGCGGCCCCGGCAGCGTCCCGCGCCGCAAAGTCGTAGGCGCCGCCCGCCGCGCCGAAGAACGCGCGCTCCGCCTCCAGCCACGGGCTGTCCGCCGTCAGCCGCGCCAACTGGAACAAGACAACGCTTTATTTTTATAAGCTTCTTGTTTCCCAAATAAATAAATAAATAAAATAAAAAAATAAAAATAGAAAGCCTCTGAGTTGAGCCACTGCGGAGTCTCAACAGAGTGAAGCATCGTGGTAAATAATGGAAGCGATTGCACGACGAATCCCTATGTGTGGTCTGTAGACGTGGTATAGATCGTCCACCCGTCACAGGACAGAGAGAGGGTCATGGAGGAGCACTCGTACCTTGTCCCGCGCGGCTTGCTCCTCGCGCCGTAAGTCCTGCAGCGCCAGGTCCCGCTCGCGGCGCTGCAGCGCGGCGTCGCGCGCCGCCTGGCGCAGCGCCTCGGCCCGCGCGGCGCGCTCCCGCAGTCCGCGCTCTCGCTGCGCCAGCTCGGCGCGGGCGCGGTCGCGGCGCGCGTGCAGCTCCTTGGCGGCGGCGGCAGCGGCATCGGCCTCCTGTTGGGCAGCTTCGCTGGCGGCGCGCAGCTCTGCGGCGGCGGCGGCGGTGTCGGCCAGGTGCGCGCGGCTGGTCTCCACGGCGGCCCGCAGCGCCTGCACGTCGAGACGCAGCGCCTCCAGCTGCTCGTCGCGCGCGCTCCAGGCGGCTCCGTGCTTGGCGGCCGCGGCCTTCGCGCGTTTCAGCTCAGTCTCCGCACGCACGAACTCCCTGCCAGAAGATTACGGTTAGTACGGTAGAAGGGGACTTTCTGGGATGACCCTTCCGGTCCTCGTACCGGTCGGCTCGAAGCCACCTCGCCCTGACTGACCTCTCGCGGTGCCCCTCGATGTCCTGGACCTGCGCCTCGAGCGCAACGGCGCGCGCGGTACCTTCGCGCTGCAGCGCCTCGTCGCGGACGCGCGCCTCCTTCATCTCCCGAACCTGAGGAACATTGTAACATTGTAATCATTATTATAATCTAGAAGCCGTAGAGGTCACTGACCTATCCAAGTGTACTTTTATGTATGTTTCTGGAATAAAGAATTTGAATCTTGAATCAGTCACCTGGTCGTCCAGCGCCTGTATCTCCTGGTGCGTGTGCGCGTGCTCGGTGGCGGCGAGGCGCGCGCGTAGCACGTCCAGCTCGTGGCGCAGTAGCTCTGCGCGGCGCCGCGCCGGCCCGTGGCGCTCTGCCGCCGCCGTGGCCGCCGCCAGCGCCGCTGCCGCCGCTGAGGCCGCTGCCGTGGCCGAGGCCAGCTCCGCGGTCTTCTCCGCCAGCTCCGCCAGTTGCATGAGTATGGATGCACTCTGTGGTGTCGAGTTATTTTTATATTATTACGATGGAGTTTATCAGAATCTGGAAATTATACAGGCGAACCGTAAATAAGATTCTTAATTTTCAATGCACCTGCAAAATCTTGGAATAACTTTCTTATACTATCTATATATATATAACAGCCACGTACCTTGAGCTTGGCACCGCCGGACAGCGTGCCGGCGGGGTCCAGCAAGTCGCCGTCCAGCGTGACGGCGCGGCGGCGCACGCGCGGGTGGAAGCACACGCGCTTGGCCGTCTCCAGGTCGCGGCAGACGAGCGTGCTGCCGAACACGTAGCGCAGCGCCGGTTGCACCACGTCTGCGCCGCTCACCAGGTCCAGCGCCAGCTGCACGCCGTTTGGCCCGCCGCCCTGCAATGTGCCAACAAACAATTACATTCAATTGTAACAACAGTCACGTTCATATATCTATCTCATAACACCCCTAATTCACGTTCCCACTGCTGGGACACAGGGACTTCTCTCTTGACGAGAGAGATTCGGCATTAATTCACCACGCTGGTGGCCAAGTGCGGGTTGGTGAATGACACATGTGACCGTTAGAGCACGTGTTTATAAAGCACACATAATTTTCCAAGAAGAAAATCAGAGGTATGCGGTGGGGTTTCAACCCACGACCTTCGGAATGAAAGTCGAGTGTGCTCCCACGAGAAAACCCCTATGAGAAAAATAAATAAGTATTGTTATTTTAAGGACAGATGGCATATGGAGCAGTTAGTACTCACGAGCGACTGCGCGAACTGAACAGTGTTGCGGTCGATAACCTGTCCTGAGATCTTGTTGAGCGGGATGATGGTGGTGCGCTGCTGCAGGTTGCCGCGCTGGATCAGCAGCTTGCTGGTCTCCTCCGTGTCCACCACCACGTTGTACAGCTGGAAGATATATAATTGGTAAATATTACTGGACTATCCACACAGCAATATCTAGCTCTCTAGTAAGCTCAAAGCTACATTGCCTATGGATACAAAATATCTGATAAACTTATAACAATAACGTTTTAAATTCCAATCTCTTAACAGTTGTGCTTCCTACATATTTAATCGAATTATATTATTTATATACATAGGTAAATATGTAGGTAGATACAGGACAGACACATCACTCAGTGCTATGAGATTTGTAATTTTATTTTATTTCGAAGTGTTCATATAAATCGTTGTTTCTCTTGGCTTGTTATGTTTTTTAATAAGTTAAAGTTATGTTAATGAGACCTTACCCGTCCTCCGGCGATGGTCTCCAGCGCCGTGCAGTACTGCGGGTCCCGCACCTGCACCAGGCGGGCTATGGTGCCTGCACGGAGAATGTACACATTCAATGAGAAATTCGATTGAGGAACAAACATAATCTTAACAATGGATGGATGCAGCTAGAACAAGACACAAACACAGTGAGACCTACTCAGCAGTGGGTGAAGGCCGACTGACGATACAATACAATACAAAATTCTTTATTGTTACACGACATTACAAAAAGATACACATAAAAATACAGTACAGTGAAACAATGGGCGGCCTTATCGCTAATAGCGATTTCTTCCAGGCAACCGTGGTATGGTGTTCCATACCACGGTTGCCTGGAAGAAATATTTGTTAATATTTAGGCTTATTTAGAGTATTGTTATGCTAAGGCTAAGTTATTTAAAAACAGCTGTTTAGTGTGTCAATGATGCTTGTGTAAAAAGGTAACATGGACCCACCGTGCACTTTGGTCTTGTCGAAGTTGCTTGTAGGCGGCGAGTACACGAAGTCTGTCCGCTGCAGCCGCACGGCCAGCGCGTCCACCGCGTCGCGCCGCGCCCGCGCCGCGCCCTCGGCCGCGCGCGCCGCGCCCTGCAGGGACACGTAGGCAGCCTCGTCGAACGACAGCTCGTCTAACGACTTCTGCAATGGAAACCAGCATATGAGTATGAGTTCTACTTAAGAATTGTTTTTTTTTTTTAGTTTTGGATGTAAATTCTAATATTGTACCATAAATGAAAACTTACAAGGCTTATTTAGACTATTGTTATGCTAAGTTATTTAAAAAATGCTGTTTAGTTTTCCTAAAATGTAAAAATAATATAAAATAAATATTGGTTTAGTTCGTCCGCTCACCTGCAGCTCGTCCAGCTGCGCCTCCTTCTGCCGGATGTCGCGCTGGTCCCGCTCGTAAGCCTGCGCGCCGCGCTCGGCGTCCTTGCGCAGGCGCGTGAGGCGCGCGCTGTGTGCGTCCAGCGCCATGGCGGCGGCCGCAAGGCGCGTGCCAGCCTCCACGCTCTGCTGCTTCGCCGCTGCAACGTCACACATATCATTACTTAAGATACTAGAGATCGGATCTACATTATTTATTGTAAAATTTCCTACTAAGACTTAAAACAGTTGACAGCTGACAAACCTGGTCATGCAGCGAGTCAGCGCCGCCTTTGCGCCCCTCGCTACTACTGTCTATAAGACTCACCCATGAGCTGGTCGTGCAACGAGTCGGCGCCGCCCTCACGCCCCTCGCTGACAGCCAGAAAGCGGGCCTGCGCCGCCTCCAGCGCCGCCGCGCTGCTGTCGCTGGCTTCCTTGAGGCCGGCGAACGACGCCACCGCCTGGAACGGACACAATGCTACTATATAGTCAGGCTACTTGACTTACAGAGAGTAATGACATATGGATCAAGCTGTGTGCTCGCGCTTGGTGTCAGCGGCGGCGCGCTTTACTCCCCTCCCCTGCCTCTCTCTGTAACTTGTGTGACGCACCTTGTCGGCGGCGGCCTGCTTGACGGCAAGAGCGGCCTCGTCATCGCGCAACGCGCGTTGCAGTCGCTGGTCGCGCGCGGCGTGCTCGCGCTCGGCGTCGGCGGCGGCGCGCTGAGCGGCGGCCGTGCGCGCCTCGCTCCGCTCAACCTCGCTCAGCTCCGCATCTATCGCCGCTAGCACGCCCGAACTCTCCTGGAGATAGGAATAGGTGATGACAATAATATCTTCAATATGTTCATCTTATTTTTACAGGCTATCATTTCCGTTTAATTGAGTGTGATTATGTATTGTTATTCTAACCTGATCCAATTTCTTATGCATCTCGGCTATGTCCTTATCTATAGCCTTGCACTCCTTCTCATTGTCTTTGATGAGCTCCTCGCTAGCCTGCATCTCATCTATCACCTTCTTTATATTTTCTTCATACTCTAAGCACTTCTTCTCGGCCTGAACATATTGGTATGCCTTGTGCAGTTTGGTGATACCATCAATCTCTCTGACAACTTGCTGGTGCTCCTGGTACTGGACGCGTTCATCCTGGAGCTTCTGAAGTTTTGGAGCTATATCCTCGTTTATTATCTGGAACAGAATTAACAGGTACAGGTTATACACAGTTTTAGGGCAAGTAGTCATAGTTATTTGGAAAAACAAATCTTAACTAAACATTACCAAAACAAAATATGTTGTAAATGTAATTTAGTTAGTTGTAAAACATGTATAAAGTTATTATAATTAGTTGATTGTTATAAGAGATAATTGAACATACATCTTCAAGTTCCGCAAGTTTAGCATCCTTTTTGGCAATAGTGTTCTGAGCTTGTAGTTTTTTAGATTCATACATACTGGTCCCAGCAGCTTCTTCTATCATTGACAGAATCTGCAATATTATGTTTAGTTGTTTTAATATTTATTTATTACATTTGGAAAGCCATCGGCTACAAGTGTTATCTTAAAAATCTATAATGGTATCTAATATTTCTACTCCAAAGACAAAATTATGAATACACAATTGTAACATACAGGAGGTTAGTCATATAAGTTGTATTGTATTTAGTTTTCAAACAGCTCAAACTTAATCTTATAATTATCACAAAATAAAATTTATGAGTTAACAAAACTAAAATATAACTATTACCTCAGGAGGTTTCATATTAAGGACCTTGGTGATGCGGCCCTGCATGATGAGGAAGTGGGGGTTGTTCACATTGAGCTGAACGGAACAGAACAAGTCACTCACTCTCTTGTTCTGAACATTAATGCCATTTATCAGGTATTTATTCTTCCCTCCCATAACAATCTGGAATTCAATTTAATATATTTTATCCACAGGCAAACATATTGTAGACTCATTTATAGACTCAATACATGAAACTGAAACTAATTTGATGATTAAAACATTTTTATATGTATATGTAAGATAATTATGTATGTTCTACCATAACTCTTATTTATAAACCAAGAGGAAAGGAGGCTTTACCTGTCTTGTAATGGTGATTTCATCTGAATTCTCATAGCCAACGGGTGCCTGGTTTTTGTCTCTGTTGTCAAAGGTGATGCTAACTGTGGCTTTAGTGATCCCTGCCTGCCCATGCTTGTATATCAACTCCTGCAGGCTTCCAGCACGCACCTACAATATTTAAGGTTCTTTTTAACTTCTCCACTTTGATTAGGTGAATAAATGGCACAAAATTGAGAAAAAGATTTAACTAAAATAAAACTACACTAATCATAGGTATACTAACATTAGAAAGATTTGTAATCCCAAGTACGAAGCAAATGGAGTCCAGAATATTTGATTTGCCCGTGCCGTTCAAGCCGGTAATAGCGTTGAAAGCAGGATCGAAGCCGGTGATCTCAACCCGGTTCCCGTAAGACTTGAAACCGTCCAATACTATGGACTTTATAAACATTTTTACAGATAAAAATGCTGCACAGCTTTTTATATTCCACCCATAGGTTACATACAACACCCATACAACACTTTAATACCTGCGAAAGAATATATTTAAATTTAAAAATGGTACTATTATACAAATGTAAATGTTTGGTAAATCTCCATAAGTCCTCACAAAACTCTGCTTGTTTGCATATAAATATTGTTGTGGAACGACGAATTGGAAAATTGGAACACGCAGAACTTAACTAAACGCGCCATAAAATCCGTTGCGTTTGACAGACATAAATATTTATCTCCCTCGCGACACTGAAAACAAAGCAACCTGTTTGCTTGATTTGATTGCTATTTGCTACTTCTTCTTTTATATTGTGGCGAACGTGACTGGCTATGTGAATTTTGCCGTCAACTCCAATAACTCCAACAACCGCAACGACTGCCAACTGTCTAGCTAGATAAATACTTGACATGTAACATACGAAAATATATGTTCGTATGTCAGGTATTTAACTAGATACGACCATACCAGTGCAAAAACCCATATTCATATTTATATAGCGCTAACTCTGAGAACTATACTTAGATTATACACCAATCTTGTGAGGAACTAAATCACGACTAGCCCCGTGTTGCTGTGTGAATTGTCAATATTTATTTTTAGTTTTTAGTTTTTTTTTTTAGTATTGGTCGCTGCGCTAAATTAAGCGCAATTTGCCAGTGCCAAGTGTTATAAAGTTTTAGGTTAAATAGGTTGTTAATTGTGTGATCGCCATTTTCTAATAACGAAGATCACTCACTCATCACAATGTGATGAGATCTTCGTTATGTCCATATTTAGAGATGGGGTATTATTCACATCACTATAGATAGACTGACACTCTACCTGCCTGACAGTGTCAATTCTATTTCTTTGACACTGACTGACACTGACAGACTGGCAGATCCATTCTTTACGCGTGCGCGGTTATTTTTATTTTATTTTCTTCTTATTTTATTTAATTTTTTTAATAAAGGGATAAAACGTAAATTTCTGAACAAAGTTACGAAACAATGGATTTCAACAGTACTGGTGCCATGAGGAGTCCTTTTTCTCCTAGAGTAAGGCTATTTGATTGCTATTTGCTACTTCTTCTTTTATATTGTGGCGAACGTGACTGGCTATGTGAATTTTGCCGTCAACTCCAATAACTCCAACAACCGCAACGACTGCCAACTGTCTAGCTAGATAAATACTTGACATGTAACATACGAAAATATATGTTCGTATGTCAGGTATTTAACTAGATACGACCATACCAGTGCAAAAACCCATATTCATATTTATATAGCGCTAACTCTGAGAACTATACTTAGATTATACACCAATCTTGTGAGGAACTAAATCACGACTAGCCCCGTGTTGCTGTGTGAATTGTCAATATTTATTTTTAGTTTTTAGTTTTTTTTTTTAGTATTGGTCGCTGCGCTAAATTAAGCGCAATTTGCCAGTGCCAAGTGTTATAAAGTTTTAGGTTAAATAGGTTGTTAATTGTGTGATCGCCATTTTCTAATAACGAAGATCACTCACTCATCACAATGTGATGAGATCTTCGTTATGTCCATATTTAGAGATGGGGTATTATTCACATCACTATAGATAGACTGACACTCTACCTGCCTGACAGTGTCAATTCTATTTCTTTGACACTGACTGACACTGACAGACTGGCAGATCCATTCTTTACGCGTGCGCGGTTATTTTTATTTTATTTTCTTCTTATTTTATTTAATTTTTTTAATAAAGGGATAAAACGTAAATTTCTGAACAAAGTTACGAAATAATGGATTTCAACAGTACTGGTGCCATGAGGAGTCCTTTTTCTCCTAGAGTAAGGCAATCAATGTCTGGCCGGAGACCTATAGGATCCGCGAAGAAACATTCCAGGTTTGTAACCGTTTTTTCTGTTAGTTTTTTACATTATCAGCAGTATAAATCATGTCCTGTGGTTATTTCCAGCAAGTACAATCAATCGGCGGAAGATGTGAGCGGCGACGTGATATACAAGACACCAATGTTGTCACTGGAGACCTATGGAGCTCCTCTGCCTGTAATGGTTACTGAAGCCCTCACATTTGGTAAGAACTTTGTGTTCTTGTTTCAACATCATGCTAGTCCATTATTGTTTAATATTGTTAAGATTTTATAGTGCAACTCTGAAACTACAAACAACAGATCATTGAAATTTTATTTAATGTAGGTACTTTATTTAATCACACTATAACATTACAGGGCTAGATATCTATTTTATACAATAATGAATATTCCAATTGAAGCTTATTTTCTAAATAATAAATAAATAAAATTATTATGAAATAAATAAAATAAAAAGATATTTACTCTCTCACAAATGTAAATTATTGCTAAAACTTAATTATTATTATTATTATTTTATTATAGACGAGCAGCTTAGATGCTGATGTGTCTATGTCACATTGTTGGAAGGTACAGTCATTGTTTACCAGATAATTTCCTACCTGTTTGTGAGAGACTGGTGCCAGTGATACATAGATTATGAACATGTGATACTAGTTACCAGTCTCCTCTGCAGATCATAATTAATTACTCTGAGAACTTAAAATAAATATCCTATAAAAAAATACCTACCGAGGCATATCTACATAGTTGACAGCTGTTCAGCATACACAGGTAATATACATCTTTTGGCAATTTACCTGAATTAATGACAAAATCTAAAGCTCAGGTGATGTTGTGTTTGACACCGGGGTAATTTGGTGGGATACAAGGCTCTAGCTGACCTGCCAGCAGTTCACCTGCATTCTATGTATTCTCACCTTTAAAGTAATAAAATAATAAATGTATAGGCAGTGGAGATGTCAGCGTGAGCCTGTCGGAGTGCGGCTGGTGCTGGGCGGTGGCGGGGCGCCGCGTGCTGGCGTGGCCGGACGCGCCGAGTGCGGCCGGCCCGCCCTCCGCGCGCGACCTCACCCTGCCGCAGACAGACCTCGCGCACAAGGCGGACTTGGTTATGCTGTTCTACGAGGAAGGAGCTCAGGTAATGTTACTTAAATAAATATAAATATTGCTGGACAATTGACACAGCAACATCTAGCCCCATAACAAGTTCTAAGCTTGTGTTACGGGTGCTAGATTTCTGATATACTATTGTACATATTATTGTTAGGTGTTAAAAAGAGCAATTATATAAATTATGTGTGCTTCAAAACACGTGCTCTAGCGATGAAGGCAACATCGTGAGGAAACCGGCAATGTTCTGAGAACAATGAAAAAAAGTTTGAAGGATATTGTCATTCACCAACCCGCACTTTCTCGTCAAGAGAGAAGTCCCTGTGTCCCAGCAGTGGGAACGTGAATAGAGGTGTTATGTTAATCTCTTAAATTGTAATTATTTTTCACATAAAGTTGGTAGTGGTAATTTTCAGTATCATCTCTCCATCCAAAGGTTGCCTGGAAGAGATCGCTCTTTAGCGATAAGGCCGCCCATTGTACGTGTCTCTTTTTATGTTTTAATCGTGTTTTTTTTTTGTTTTTGGTGTACAATAAAGTGTTTTGTATTATATTGTATAATGAATGTTCTCTTCCCTTCCAGATGCCTTCATGCATTGGTGTGTCCCCTGAAGGCATAGTCCGCTACTGGCCGAGTGTGGGACAAGAAGGCACGTACGTGGACGTGAGCTGCGAGCTGGCGGGGCAGGAGTGCGACCGCGTCACGTGCACCGGCGCCGCCGCCCCGCTGGTGCTGGCCACCACCACCTGCACGCTGGTGCTGCTCACTCCCAGCACAGTCGGTCAGTTCACTACCTCCACAGGCTGGTCAGGTGGAAATGGCTTCATGCATTGGTGTGTCACCGGAAGGCATAGTCCGCTACTGGCCCAGTGTGGGACAAGAAGGCACGTATGTGGACGTGAGCTGCGAGCTGGCGGGGCAGGAGTGCGACCGCGTCACGTGCACCGGCGCCGCCGCCCCGCTGGTGCTGGCCACCACCACCTGCACGCTGGTGCTGCTCACTCCCAGCACAGTCGGTCAGTTCACTACCTCCACAGGCTGGTCAGGTGGAAATGGCTTCATGCATTGGTGTGTCACCGGAAGGCATAGTCCGCTACTGGCCCAGTGTGGGACAAGAAGGCACGTATGTGGACGTGAGCTGCGAGCTGGCGGGGCAGGAGTGCGACCGCGTCACGTGCACCGGCGCCGCCGCCCCGCTGGTGCTGGCCACCACCACCTGCACGCTGGTGCTGCTCACTCCCAGCACAGTCGGTCAGTTCACTACCTCCACAGGCTGGTCGGGTGGAAATGACTTGCGTCTATCTAAACCACCATTTTGAACTAATTTATCTTTATTAGTTCATTGAAATGTTACAATTTAACGACCAAATATAGTATAAGAGGACGCTATTTTATTTTTGAGACATGTAGAAGCTAAACCTACACAACCTAACAAAATAAATATAACTATTTCTTTTCTTTAATTCTCACGAAGTTAAAATCTCTATATTAACGAAGTACCATTCTTTATTTGACTTTGAAATACTTAAAAGTAATTATAATAAGTTAAATGAAAGTAATTTGTTTTGTTGTTTTCAGATAGCAGACCTACGGTGAACTGCAAAACACTGCGGCCGCCTAGCGGCTGGCTGGGCGGCATTGGGCGGCGCGTTTCGCTCATGTTCTTCGGCTCCATGCCGGCGCACGTGGACACCGTGAGTTACTGTATGACAAGATTATTAATCGCGATAGTGAACAAGGCATAAATCTTCAGTCTTGAAACTATAGAGGACAGAACCGTCTTGGGCGAATAATCAAATAAATAATCAAATATTCAATTTATTGGTAAAAAAACATTTTTCACGTCAAATAATACAAATCTAATAAATGTCAACTAGTGACTGAATAATAAATGTCAGCAAATTAAACATTAATTCAATCAATTACATAAGTTTATAAATTAAAAATGTCAATAAACATAAAAAATAAAAAAAATCATGTGTCAGAGAATAAAGAAATATTAACTAATTAGAGAGTGTCGTTTCCAGAAACTTGTGGGCGTCGTGGTGCTGCCCGCGGAGGAGTCTGACGACGCGACCGACGCCGACGCCTCACCCTGCCTCGCGCTCGTGGCATCAGGCGGCAGCGCCGGGCCCGTGCTGCAGGCGTGGCGCGGCGCCGAGCTGCACGAGCACGCCCTGCGCGGCGCACTGCTGGCCGCCCTACCGCGCGCCCCTGACGCCGCGCCCGCGCCCGACCTAACCCCGCTGCAGCTGCGGGCCGCGCCGCAAACCGCGCGCGCGCTGCTGCTGCTGTTCACTACGCACCAGGCGCGCCACTACCTGGGTGAGTGTACACTACAAAATACATACAATTCAATATAAATAGCTTTATTGTAACACCAACAATATACAGGACAATACATGAAAGAAACAGATACATATCAGTGACACAATGGGCGGCCTTATCACTTAAAGCAATATCTTCCAGGCAACCTTGGGATACATGTTTGTTATTCAAAGAATCACAAGACGTAATAATCTGCTAAGGACCCTAAACCATGTTCAATTTACTTTTTATTTTTATAGTGAGTCACTCACTTTAGCTTCCTAATTACTAGAAAACGGTATAAAAAAAAACACAAGATCATAACATAACCATTTTCCTCAAGTGGGAGTCGAACCCACGACCTTCCAGTTCAGCTCTGGCAGCACCACCACCGTGCTATCGATCGAGGATTACGTTAATAAGAGCTCGAAAAAGGTTACGTTGTGTTCTTTTTTTTTCTATACCGTTATCTAGGTTTTTTGCCCACTTGGTGGAGAGCGGTTACCGTAGCCTATGGACGCCTGTAGCATTTTAGTATAATGTAAAGTGACTGAATAATTATCGTTCCGCAGCTCAGATCTCGCTGCAGTCCCTGGCGGCGCCGGCGGTGACGCGGCTGGTGCCGCTGCGCGCGCCCGAAGAGTCGCGCTTCTTGCCGCTGCCGGCGCACGTGCTGCTGTACTCGCGCGACCTGCTGGTGCTGCAAGACGGTGAGAGTTCTAATAACAATGAAAATATCAATATGTCACATATAAGCTGCTATTATAAGCGCTGATATTTTGCCTGAAAACCAGCGTTGCCCTGTACTATGTGCAGGGCAACACGAAGCTGAGAAAAACCCTTTTTTGCACATTACACAGAGCAGACATGCCATCCTTCACCTGGCTTCCATCCCATACCTACAGCTATTGCCTACTTACTATTGTTTTTATTTTTGGCTCTTTGTTTTGTATTTTTTGTTCTGTTCTTTTTTTGTTTGTTTCTATTTTCTGTGTGTTCGTAGTTTTAAGTTTGTGTGTCTGTAATCTGTGTCTTTTGTGTAAAATATTCTTTTATATATAATATTTTTTTATAAATTTATAAATGGTAGGTACTGGCGGAAGATCTTGCTAGTGTCTATACTGGTAACCAACTCAATGCTGAGTCAGTGACCTTTTCACTATGTTCGGTTTACAAGCTGCCTATGTATGATTGTTTAATTTATCTTTGTAATACTTAATGTAACCCAAACATTTTGAATAAAGAATTTTGTTTGTTTGTTTGTAACGTATTGCGTTGGTGTTGGTTACAGCGTGCGGAGCGTCACGCGAGCTACTGGACGTGGGTGGGTCGGAGCTGCTGGCGGGGCGCGCGTTGGGCGCGGGCGGCGGCGCGCTGCTGTTCTCGCGGCGGCACGGCCTGCTGCGCCTGCGCACGTCCGCCGCGCGCGCCGCCGCCGCGCCCGCCGCGCCCTCCACGCCGGAGGACGTGTACGACTCCAACCTGTCGCTCTATGAGATCGATCCCAATGAGGTATTTCCTCATTTTAAATCATTCTCAATTTATTATAGATTCTGTATTTTTTTCTTTACCAACAAAATCCTGAACTTACCAAAATTTTGCATTGAATGTAGATTTTTGATCAGAATTCATTCCTTTGACCACGGTGTTTAGAAATGTTCAATTGAAACAACCACCTATTAAAGAAACAAGTACGATAGTTTCTTCGATCCGGTAACAGATTATTTAAATATCATCTCTCTTTTCCATCCATAGGTTGCCTGGAAGAGATCGCTCTTTAGCGATAAGGCCGCCCATTGGACGTCTCTTTTTGTGTTATATCATATTCATGTGTTTTGTTTTTGGTGTACAATAAAGTGGTTTTCTATTGTATTTATAGCTTCGAGCTTTCCACGGGGCTAGATGTCGATGTGTAAATTGTCCAGCTATATTTATTTATTTAATGTATTCATTGTTTTGTTTTTGGTGTACAATAAAGTGGTTTTGTATTGTATTTATATCTTCGAGCTAACCACGGGGCTAGATGTCGATGTGCAATTTGTCCAGCTATATTTATTTATTTATGTATTGTATTGTAACAGATCAGCAGCGCGACCCTGGACCTCACCGGCAAGCTGAAGACGGCGTTCCTGTTCCACGTGCGACGAGACAGCGCGTCGTGTCTATCTCTGCTGGGCGCGCTGCTGGCGTCGCGCGGCGGACCCGCGCACGCGCCCGTCGACGACGCGCTGGACACCACCGCGCTGACCATCGCCACCGACATGCTGGACGACATGCCGCAGGGGGATCCGCGCTGGCAGGTACGTACGTGATAATGACGTTGCAGTATTGTCATCCTTATGAAACCCTAGCATCCACCATTTCCATATTATGATTATAGTCCGTCGCCGATTTAAGGCGTTCTTTTGCTCTAAGGATGTAGTTGAGACTTCGACCGCGTCGACATGCCGCAGGGGGATCCGCGCTGGCAGGTACGTTCGTGATAATGACGTTGCAGTATTGTCATTCTAATGAAACCCTAGCATCCAGCATTTCCATATTATGATTATAGTCCGTCGCCGATTTAAGGCGTTCCTTTGCTCTAAGGATGTAGTTGAGACTTCGACCGCTTCTGCAGTGCTTCACTGCAAAAATCAAACAAAATCTTTTGACTACAATTTTTTTATTATTTTTGTATTTGTGTGTTGTAGGGTGGCGGCGGCGGCGGCGCGCTAGCACTGGGCCGCTCGTGCGCGCTACAGCTGGGCGCTCAGCTGCAGGACAAGCGCCGCGCCTTCGCGCTCTACCTGGACTTCCTGCAGGCGCGGGGGCTGGAGCAGCGCCTGCAGGCCGTCACCTACGGTACTATTACTGACTACTTGACTAGACTAGACATAACTATGAGGTCGGTTCTTGAAGCTGTTGGCGCGTATGTATACCTAGCGCAGACACTCAATTACGTACGTCTAACTTTATAAATAAGGTAAATTGAATCTGGTTTTAATGGCCAGCACGATGGTGTTTATGGTTTATAATTTTTTTATTTCCCATTTTAAAGATTTCACCTATAAATGAGGCTTTATACCAATATCTGCAATCATTTACATAACATTGCCGTATTACAGTTATCACATTTGTTTTTTTAGAGGGCTGTGTGATGGACAGCAGGGCGGTTTTATGCTGGCTGGCGGCGCAGCTGGCGGCGGCGGCGGCGCTGAGGGCGCGCGCTTCCGCCAGCGACGCGGACGCCGCGCTGGTGGACGCCGCCGTGCAGGCCGTCGTCTGCAGCGACGCGGGGCTGGCGCTGGAGGAGCCGGAGGTCAGTGTTGACTACTGATTTAGCCGTTCTTGAGTTATAAGTAGTGTAACTATAACTAACACGAATTTTTTTTGTAGATATAGATATAAGATTTAAAAAGTTCACGTTTCTAATGATACGTGCATCGCAGGTGGCGGACGCGCTGGCGTGCGGCGCGCTGTCGGCCAGTGACGTGTGCTTCCGGCGCGTATCGCGCATCCACCGTGTGCTGCTGGCGCTGGCCGGCGCGGCGGTGCCGGCGGGCGGGCGCGCGCGGCTGCTGGCGCTGCTGGCCGCAGTGCTGGGCGCCATGGGTAGCGCGCGTCTTGCCTGGGGCCCGCCCGCACGCTGCCCACCGCCGCCAGCGCGCGCGCTGCTGGTGCCGCTGGTGGACCTGGTGGAGACCTCCGTCGGGTAAGTGCTCCGGCGCTGTGTTGCGTATGCACCGCTTGCTCAGACAATTACTTACTGGGATTCAAAATAAAAACGAGCCACATGCTGAACGTCGTCGGGAATTTTTCTGAATTTAAGAGAATTTATACATTTTGAGCTGTTAGAGGACATTCATTTGTTTCTGGCAGGTTGTGCGTGACGCCGGGCGGTACGGAGGCGGGCGCACGCGCCGCCGTGCTGGAGAACGCGGCGGCGCTGGCCGATGCGGCGCTGGAGCTGGCGGCGGGGCTGGAGGGCGCGGGGGGCGAGGGCGCGGCGCTGCTGGCGGCGCTGCGGCGGCGCGCGGTGCTGCCCTTCGTGCGCGCGCGCCAGCTGGACCGCGCCGCCGCGCTGGCTGAGCGACATCACGATCTGCAGCTGCTGGCCGAGATGTGTGTACAAGGTAGGACAACTGAAAAACTATTACTTCATATTCGTTAAATGTCTCCATTATCGACTGAAATCTCCCATTCTTCATCATACATTTTGCCATCCCTCTTTCCCCCTGGGTTAGCATATTTTTTACTTTTCTCCGAAATTATAGAATTTGGCCACTACTTTCCGAGTTTATTTGATTTTATTCTTATTGTAATGATCGTCATCGCCGTTTAATGTGTATCATTTCTCTATCGATGTGAATAGTGTTTCAAGTATCTAATTTTATACCTACTCGATCGTGGAATACATTGCAGTCTATTATTTTCGAGTCAGAAAAAAAAATTATACTTCAAACGTTGAAGTGTTTCATAATTTTCAGTTAAGTTTGTATCTTGGTATATTTTGAAACAAAGTTTTGATTTGTCCACTAGAGGGCGACATACCGCGGCTGCTATCTGCCGCGCGCACGCACTCGCAGGCCGGGTTCGTGGAGCTGGCGTGCGCGGCGCTGGCGGCGGCGGGCGGCGAGCGCGTGCGCGTGCTGCTGGGCGCGCTGGCCGACGCGCACCCCGAGCCCGTGCGCGCCTGGCTGCTGGCCGCGCCCGCCGCCGCGCCGCTGCGCGCATTGCACCTGCTCGGCGGTGGCGAACGCGCCCCCGCCGCCGCTGAGCTGCTGCGTGAGGCGGAGCGCGGGCAAGGCGTGGCGCGCACACGGACCGCCGCCTCACTCGCCAAACTGTGTCTCGCCGCGGAGGAGGACGACCGGGAGGTAAACCTACACCGATCTAATAGCGCCTCATTACCAGCGCCAATAATTATTTCCTTGCTAGTATGTTTGTACAAGCTATATAAAGAGCATCCAACTTTAATGACTACCTAGTCAGTGAAAAAATGTTGTACGTTATTAAATTTAATACATTTGGTATTGACTTTGTGTTTCAGGAGGAGGAGCTTCTAGCGCGCGCAGAAGATACGCTGACGCTGTGCGCGGCGCACGGCGCGCTGCCTCGCGCGCTGCGCACCAGGCACGCGATCGACGACGACTGCCGCGTGCACGAACCCGAGCAGTTAGTGCAGGTACGTACGGAGGACACTCTCACGCTGTGTGAAGCAGAAATCGAACCCGCAATCTCTTGGCTCGCATGCGGACCTTCACCCCCTGACAGAGGTCTTCAATAATGGACCTTTGAATGGATCTTTGAGTCTAATTGCGAAAATAATGCCGTTATTACTAAGCCTCACATATAAAGTCATCATGGTTTTGTGTTAAACATCGCCATTTCACATATACTTTTCGCATAGCAAATAAATCAGCCATTTTGAAAAATTAAACTGATAGCAGCAAGTAAAAAACGCATGATAATCAACTGAGCAAATATATTTTGTTTCTAAATGTTTATTCCACGTGGTGCAGATGTACATAGACGACGACGGGTCCTCGCTGTCGGAGTACGACTACCAGGCCGCGCTGGAGCTGACGGCGCTGGTGACCGACCGGGCGCTAGCCGAGGACCTGCGTCTGCGCGTGTGGTGCGCCTGCGTGCGCCGCGACGACTGGGCCGCCGTGGACGTCGGCGACCCCAGGTTAGTCCTGCTTGTTATCACAGAGGGCGCTGCTGTCCCGCTTATTACCCAAGACAGTGCTGCTGTAACCGCTTTTGGTTCCAATTTACAAATTTTGAAACGAACTTTCGAGTGGCCTGTTGGCACCATAGAAGTCTAAACGTATAGAAGAAATAAAAGTGCCCTATTTCATTCTTGTGCGGCACTGTTTTGTGTAAACAATGTGACACAAAGTTCCTACTGTAGAAACTAACATGTACAAAAGCTCGTAAAGCTCGTAACCAATCTCTATTTTAGCTACTATATTGCGTGCTACATACGGCAGCCACCTGGCAATTTATTCCGTGCTGACTTATAGGTCACCTGTGCGGCGACAATACCATACTATAATCTATTTAACAAAGTGATATGTGTGTCCAGGGCCGAGGTGTCGCGGCGCACGGTGTTCCAGGTGCTGGACGCGCTGCACGTGGCGGGGCGCGACGCGCTGCTGCCCGACGCCGCCGCGCTGCTGGCCGCGCCCGCACTCAGCGCCGTGCTGGCGCGCCCCGCCGCCCGCTACCTGCTGCAGTACGGGCTGCAGTGTATGCGGGAGGAAGAGATAATGGCCTAGAAGTCCGACAACTAACCGCAGCGTGCGCCCTGCCACCCGTTACCTGCTGGTACGGGCTGCAGTGTATGCGGGAGGAGGAGATAGTGGCCTAGAAATAAGCGGAGCGTGCTGGCGCGCTCTGCCACCCGTGTTACCTCTACAACGTAACAGTTATCAGCAAAACTTCTTAATAGCATGTGTATGCGTTAGTATGTAGTACGGGCTGCAGTGTATGCGGTAGGAAGACCTAGTGGCCTAGAACTAACCGCAGCGTGCGCCCTGCTACCCGTTACCTCATGCTGTACGGGCTGAAGTGTATGCGGAAAAAGGAGCTAGTGGCGCAGCCCAATTTCATAAAACTATTCACTGATTAAAATATTTGGCTCCGCAACTAAAGTATAGAAGAAAATATGAGCGAATAGTTAACAGCAAAACGTCCTAATAGCATGCGAATGCGTTAGTATGTAGTACGGGCTGCAGTGTATGCGGTAGGAAGACCTAGTGGTCTAGAACTAACCGCAGCGTGCGCCCTGCCACCCGTTACTTATTTATTTATTTTAAGGACTCCCAACAAAAGATACATTGATTTATATTCTAAACATTATTCACAAGGTCTTCGAAACTTATGTTCTTTTAATTACAGGGGGCCACAGCGTGCACATTATTGTTAGACAATTTTATGGCTGAGACTTATAACTAAACTTATGGTTAAAAACTAAATAGATAAAAACTTAAAAATAACTTAATATAAAAATAAAATGAAAATAATTATTTTATATAATCAAGATTCATGAAAGAGTAAACCTACAAGTTCTTAAGAATTTGTGGCAACAACTAGAAACTTTAATCATATATAAAAAGGTTATTCAGGCTTGGGGTAATTGGTTAGATCTTGGTAGTAATATTTGATATAAAGATCTTTTGAATTTAGGCAACTGATCAGAAATATCGAGGTCTTCACATTTTGAAAGAGTATAGTACATTAGTCCTACAATGTTTTGTAGCAAAAAGATTAAAAGATTTTTTCCTATTGGAGCATGAATTTCAAGTTTGTTGACAAGTTCGGTTGAATCGATGCTACCATTAAACATTTTGTGCAGAAACACAAGGTCTAAATAAGTTCTGCGAAATGAGAGTTCGTGCATGTTATAGTGTGTGAGCCTGTCTTTGTAACTTGGAAGCTTCCTAGCCATTTTGACTGCGTATGACAAGTGATAAAGAAAACGCCTCTGAACGCTTTCAATTCTTTTGGAATACACATCGTAGTACGGGTTCCACACTTGACAGCAATATTCAAGGATGGGTCTTACTAGGTTCTTAAATAACTTAATTTTGGTGGATGTACCTATGTTTAAACTCCTTGGTGTTCCTGATTACGAATCCTAATGTTTTAAATGATTTCGTAACAATAGTCATAATTTGTTTATCAAACTTTAGATGAGAATCAAAAATAACGCCTAGATCACGGGTTTGTTTAACGGTTGTTAGTTCACAGTTGTTTAAAAAGTAGCGATGGCTAGGGGTAGTTTTATTGCGACTAAAAGACATGTGGTAACATTTTTGGACATTAAGGGGCATGCGATTACGCTCTGACCAGGCTGATAGTCTGTCTAAATCTTCTTGTAGCTCGGAAACGTGTTGTGAGGTATGGATAGGTTTAATTGTTTTCATATCGTCGGCATATAAATAAATTTGGCTATTAATAAAGTAATCTGCAATGTCATTTATGTAAGCATTATAAAGGATGGGACCTAGGTGTGAGCCTTGAGGAACTCCAGATGAGGCGATGAAAGCATTAGATTGGTATCCAGATACTGTAACAACTGATGGTCTATTTTCAAGGTAAGAAGTGAGCCAAGAAAGAAAACTCCCAGCTATGCCGAGCCGAGTAAGTTTGGTTAAAAGTAAACTATGGTCAATTTTGTCAAAAGCTTTGCTGAAGTCCGTGTAGATAGTATCAACAGGTATTTTATTATCAGTAGAGATTTAGAGTTCGGAAGAGTAGCACAGTAAGTTGGTTGTAGTAGACCGGGCTATCATAAATCCGTGTTGAAAATCGTTTATGTATTGTTTAAGGTGCCATGATAAGTGCTCTGTAACTAGTTTTTCTAAAATTTTTCCTAATATTGGAAGAATAGAGATAGGCCTATAATTTGCCACGTCATTTTTCTGGCCTGATTTAAAGATAGGTACTATTTTTGATTCTTTCCATACATCGGGGAAAATTCCAGATTTAAGGGATGAATTAAAAATTACTTCAAGGGGAGTGGCCAATGTTGATGCACATTTCTTGATAAGAATTGGTGGCAGGCCGTCCATCCCTGCGCCCTTATATATGTCAAGATGTTTGAGTTCCTTGAAGATGTCGTCATAATCTAAATGTATTGAGCATAGAGTCGTGGATGTATTAATTTCAGTATCTGGAAATTCTGGAACATCATTGAGATGGAAATTGGCAGGTTTTGAATAAATTGATGAAAAATTTTCTGCGAATAAATCACTTTTATCTTTACCATTGTCAGCTATTCTGTCTATGCGATCAGTGTCTTCCGTTTTTTTCATAAATATGCGTCCGTTACGAACCCAGACAAATTTGTACAAACTCTCTAGCACGTGCTCGTGCTGCTGCGTGTAGGGATTTCACTTCCGGGGACAGGTGCTCCACAATGTAGATAGGAAGATGTTTCGTGGCCGACAGACCAGCGTGACTCGAGTTGAGACGGTTCTTAGGATGAGTTCTATTATGTTTAAGTGCCGCAGCCAGGAATGCGTCACGGCGTCGCGGATTGCAGAATTTTACCTATTACCTATTAGATCTTCAGTTTTACTTTCTGGTAGGCACTGAATCTCAATGTTGCTGGCGCGGGAGTGCTGTTCTGATGCGTTAACTCTTGCAGATAACGTCTGGACAGATTGTCTAAGGTACAGGTTTTCGGATTCAAGTCTTTCTAATTTGATAGACTCTTTGTCAAGGCTTGCTTTGTTTGTAATGTTGCGATCCTGCTGTTCTGAGGCTATAATTTTTGCGTACAGACAGACTGAAGTGTATGCGGAAGGAGCTAGCTAGTGGCGCAACCCAATATTTCATAAAACTACTTACTGACCATAAATATTTGGCTCCGCGACTAAAGTATAGAGCACAATTAGGGCGAATGGTTAACCGCAAATCATCTTAATAGTATGTAAATGCGTTGGTATTGTTGACTTGGAAAAACGGTCAACTTGGCCATTTTGTTTTGTTATCTTTTAGTTATATAGATTATTAAGTGGTGTAAGGTAAGAAATTAATAAAAAAATATATTTTGATAATGCCATTTTTGGGTTATCAGAATTGTGTGACTTAATGAAATATTGGAATGAAGAGATACTTTCTGAATGTGTCATAATAGCGAGCTTCCTCTAATATTTCATTTAGGCGCAGATAATCTACCTTACCATTCGACGTTGAACACAGACTGATCTAGGAATAATTATTCTAGGATAGATTAATATGTGCGCGCTTAACTATAATTAACGTTAGAACTAGAATTAAACTTACTCAATTTCTATTGTATGTACAACCGACAGATACGATACAAATAATTATTATATATTCGTAAGGCGCGCTAATTATGCCGGTTGCGCTTAGAAACTAAGCTGCATAAAACGTTAAGTACGAAGATATCAATTCAGAAATATACATAATGTACCTAGTTAGATATAGTGTACATACAAGTATATAATAACACTATTAATATCTTTGATAGTGGTTGTTACTACAAATAAAAAAAGACAATGGCAACGGGAACGTAAAATGGGGTGATCATAAGTTTACTTCATTTATTGTTGCTCCATATTCTTGGGACTCATTTGATTGTGGTGAGTGATTCAGAACGCGGAGATTCACGTGGTGACAGACAGGCGCTCTAGTTTCAGTACTTACTATACATATAATGTACTGTATTAGATTTGATAAGCATATATTAGGTAGAATATTTAAGGTAAAATAATATTTATTCACAAACATATAATAACCTTAGTAGGTTGTGCAAAATAGCACCTGTTAAAAATAAAATAAATGGCATCGTCGATTTTGCTATTTATAGGTTTAACCGCAGTAATTATCATTTCATAATGTTAAAAAATTCTAATATTGTTACTTATAAATTATTGTTTACAAAAGTTTTTATGAAATGTATAAAATGTACATATAACTCCACTAAACCAATGACTTGTTAGTTCTCATAACTTGTTAAATTTATAAGCGTTCTAATTATTGTAATGTTTATAGTTGTGTTTAAGTTAAATAATCTTAATTGAACTAGTACACTAATTATTAATTTAATTACATTTTAGAATTAAAATTTGAAAATAGAATTCGAAAATAATTATGATAATAGGTATTGATCTTCACAACTTTTCTAATGCTTATTTTCATCCACTATCCTTATTCAATGTGTTAAGTTCATGTGATAACTCTGTTCAGCTCATCTTTTCATCATATTTTTGTAAATCTTACCTATCAGAAGATGGACTGTATTGGAAGACTAATACAAAGTTAGACTGATCCAAAGTCTGTGGATTAATATAATTATAATACATTTGAAAGCTTTTCTAGTTAGGCGTAGTGTGTAAGATCTTAGTTAGTCAAAATGTGTTACCGCTAACCACTGTGAGCGTGTTGTACGTATTGTAGGCAAATTTTGAATCTGAATAAATGTGTCTTGTCATTATATTGTTGTTTTAAATTCTTAATTTCCAGTTCTTAAGTTCTGAAATGCGTCTTGCACTTCATTTGCAACCCTAAATGTCTAGTAAGTATAATTAAAATTAATGTTAACTTTTATTTTACTTACCGTAAAACACTCCAACATTGCCCACATTTTTCGAATAATTACAATTTTTGTTATTTTTTTGTATGGGGACACAAGTATTTTCTATTCGCATCTGCAACTATAGGATATTTTGCATGTATTATTTTATTAGATTTTGTTATTCGTCAATATTAAATCAAGTATTTTATTATTTTTAAAGGCGGGCAATGTTATCTCGACTTATTGCCAACATTGCCCACGTTGATTTTTGACGCAAATATCTCCTCTCCGGCCTCTAATCAGCTGACAGCAAAACCTGTAGAAGAATTATGACCAAAACTGGCCATTACTTTAAAACTAAAGCGAATCCATGACAGGTTTCCTACCAAAATCCATGTTAGGCTAGTTGGGCAAAATTACCCTGACCTTGTTAGCATTTTCCATACAATTCGCTTTTCGCCTTTAGTAAAGTGATAGGGTTGGTACATCTCAGTAAACTGTTCTTGACTTTTTATTTCTTTTTATGTTAATAAAAAAACAAGATTATCTTCTATTGAATTATTTAAAAAACTTTCAAGTAACATGTTTGATTCAACAGATTCACATGCAAGTATTAACATTTATTCCGTGTTATTTTTAATACATTCTGGTTCCAATCTTTCGTCTTGACTTTCTTTGACGAATTCGAGATTATTTTGTTCTTGCTTTTAAGAAATAATAAAAATAAATTATCTAAATAATCAAGATAATAATAATAAGCAAAAAAAAAAAAACTCGGATGTGTCAACCCTAAGCTTATTTTGACTGCGGGCAATGTTGTCAATAGTAGATCGCAAAAGTACTAGATAACTTTGCCCACCTTTATAACTTTAGATATACAAGAGCTGCATCAGTGACAATAACGGTATAATAATACCTTAAGTTTTTTGTACAACATAATATAAATTAAACTCATCTGTGTTTTCTTCATCACGCACAATCCACTTTTGAATTTTCACCAAAATTTGCCCGCAAAAATACACTCTGTCTTTGACGAGTTCCAACAAGTTACTGAGTGACGTTAGCGTTACATCCAATAGACAGTGGTGCTAAACACAAAACCTATTTTCTACCAAAGTCAATAAATGTTACCATAGTATTCAGATATTTTTGCTATTAAAAGTTTTGCTTAAAAATTGGTCTTCGGGCAAAATTACCCTCGGTGGCAATGTTGGAGTGTTTTACGGTATATTGGGGTCAGAAATTATCGTTGATTCCTGAGATGTCACAATAACCCCTCAGCGCGGCGCGGAATAGGGTCATTGCTGCATCAATTCTCTGGGTCAAGATCCGCGGTCACGTCTTGTCTAATTCTTTAATTCTAATTGGCATGTTACTTTAACTGTCTCTAAAGATAAACGAATTACTAAATGCAATCATGATAGTTTCGACTTGTGCAAGGCAATCGGCAACCGCAATCAAGAAGAGTATCCCAATAAAAGCTTCGGTAAACGTTTTTTTCGTTTGTAAATCTACGTAGCTACGTAGAAAAGCTAAAGTAAACAGGAAGGTTCAAGTTTTGTGATAGCACTCATAAGCTCATAACTAGCGACATCCTCAATCCTGCCCGAGTCCTTGCGGGTTCCCCCGCTAAGTCCGTCACGTCCGTTAAGGAAAGTAACGTCAAGTCGTCACGTCAGTCCCAGTGTCAGCGCGTCAGTCAGTGGTGAGTTTTCGCGGTCGACGGGCGCATGCGTGCGCCATTGTTTAATGTTTACGTCGCGCCGCGGCATTACGCTAGCGACGGCGCCGCGTAGCATGCTGTAACGACAACAGCACCGGACCAAACAATAATACTGGGACTGGAAACGTCTAGGTAAGTAATACATTTACTGACTAACAATACTGTTAAATATTTAATTGTAATTCTTATTGGAGGCTTATTGGTTTGTTCTAACAAGAAATAAGGAAAGTGATTAATATTAATTTATATTACTGTGAATTATTTCCTTTCGACTGAAACTTTATAATAATTAAGAAGGCTCTTCTGTGAGTAAATCTGGTGCGGGTTATGTTTGGGTGGGTTGAACAGCCCTGTGGTGGGTTACCTAGGTACCTACATCAAAAGTGACGATTAATAGATAAAGTTTAAAAAGAGACGACTCTTTTCGAACTAAAATAAATTCGAAGTAAATAGTTGTAAATGGTATTTCAATTCCCTGTGCGTGGGCAACTCATCAGTGGATTGTGAACAATGAACCTAAAAATTGAATCTTAATGCTTAAGAAGGCTTTAATTTTACATCTATGTAAATGTAACTAAACAACATTTATCATATGCCTACTCACGAAGTAATAACTTTGCAGGAATATAGGTAAAATACTTCGTCACTCCAATACATTCTTGTCATGGCGTGCAAAATATAATATTTAAAATTTCATTACTCTATAAAATGACACTCATCTTAAAATACCCACCTTATGATTGATCATGTATTATTTAGTTGGGTACCAACATGTTTACTAACTCCGCAGAGATGATATTTAAAAACCAAAACGCCTTGTTACTCTTTATGTAGGTACGTTATATTGCCAAGTTTACAGATCTAAACCCAACATTGCTGCGGAGCGAATCAAAGCTCATCAGAAATTAATAAAGCCAAGCTTCCTGTGCGCAACCGATGACCTATTTCAGCCTCTACCTGTACCTGAAACTGGGTGCATAGATCACCTAGTTTCACCTTATTTCTATATTAGATGATTTCTGCATCGTCTTCATCTTTAAGCATTTCGGACGCTCTCGAGATAAGATGGACCTAAGATCAGATATTTTTAATAGGTAATAGGTTCCAGAGGAGAGAACTACTGAATACTTAGTTTCCTCGCGATAACTCTTTTTAGAGCACTTCTTTAAAGCGGATTAAAAGTTATTGTTATTGTGACAAATAGGTACAATGGTTGGTGCTAAGGTTCGATAAAATCGACCCCACAACCTTTTAATGTCGAGCGTTTCTAACTAAGCCAGTAATAAGACTTTAGTAGCTTCCTAGGTACTACGTGTAGGTAAGTACTAGGCGTTAAATTGTAGGGATTACGGCATAAGCCTACGTCGCGTCGCGTGTGAGCTCTCATCAGTGTAATGGCAATGGCGACCGTTTCACAGGCACAATTAGGAGTTCCTAAACGCATTGATTATTCTGTAGTAGTGAGCATTCAATTGTAGGTATCTCCATAATGAATTCTAATAGCTCCTGCATAATCCGTGCTTCATAACATTTAGTAAAAGAATGCAACAAGACTAAAACATTTTATATTCGAAAAGAATATTAGGTAGGTACTATTCTGGTGTAGGATTATTGTCTAACAGTAAGTTGGTTGATACCTACCAACCAAGAGGAAAAGATGTTCAAAGTTATAGATTAGTATCACCATTTACAAAATTGTGATTCAAGTGAAAATCCTACGTTGTGCCTGGATCATTTTTGTTTTCCTAATCGATACGACTCATCAACAGTTCTTGGAAAGTATCGTCGCGTCTCAATGTGAACTGACTTTAAAAAGCTTTTCATTTAGTTGATAAATTCGTAGTATAACATTGCTATGCTAGTGTTAGGCGTGCATTGCGACAATTCGTGAGAAAGCAGCTCTATGGGCCCACGTTGTAGGTACAGGTATCGACATAACTCGCTGTTCCGCTAGACATTTTCAATAGTCATCAATGGTTTCATCGCAATAAAAAGATAGTATGTAGGTACCTATTATAATAGCGCCAGCCACGCGATTTATTTTAAAATTTTCGTGTTATAAACGATGTTTAGCTAAACAAACAAAGATTAAATTATACGGCTGTAGGTTCCGTAGCTGATAGTACACAGGTAGGTTTTTATTAAACGTACTATTGTGTGCTAATGAGCTATCGACGTCTGGCAATAACTTGTAAGTAGACCTTCCACTGGTAGGCTATGAAAGTGCATATTTTGAGCGGTGTTAATATTCGAACAACATGACCCTCTTTGACATCAGTAGGTGCGCCGATTGACTTCGAGGGAACTTTTTTTATCAGTCTGCTGTGTCCCATTGTAGGGCACAGGTCTATAGAATATCGAGGGCACTGTAAACTATACATTAACACGCTAAGTGTGTGTCGCACCATGCTCTACGTAGGCTAAGTGGGTGGCTTGTGGCACGTCATGAAGCAGACTGTTAGACCTGTGCCTATGCTATACAGGACGTTATCATGCCTTGTGCACTTTAGTATTCGATGGTAATAGGCTTGTCTTCCTGTATTTATGTATGATGTAAATGCGAAAGTTTGTTAATGTTTCTGTTTATTACCTATACCTGTGTCAATTGCTGAACACAGCTTTAGGGTAGAAAGGTCGTTCAGTTAATGGCAAATGTCTGAATTTATGTTCCACTTGTATCTTTCAATAGGTATGCATATTTTAAATGTGCTTTTCAAATGACTGCGAAAGCTTAAGAAGACCATTTGATTTCCCTTGAGCCTAGAGCCCGTCCGCGAGGTCTGCGCTGAAAGGAACCTTTGAAGCCAACTAGGGCGCGCGTGACGTCACTCGCCCACCGCTATGGTGACTCACTCTGGAAAACAATTACGATAATATCGTAAAAGTGGTAGCATTTACGTCAAAGAAAAAGAGATTAGTCATGTTTGATGGAAAATAGCATGGTGAGAGAAAAGGTCCAGTGTAGGCATTAAGTATTAGTACATTAGTGGTCAAGCGGCGATAGAGTTGCTCCTTCGAAACTTCTCCGAAGCTCGAAACAGACGAAGACCGTAGCGCTCTACGAAAAAAATATTTGCACAGATTTAATCATAATTATTTATTCTTATTTACGTTAAGTTGGGTACTCCTGTTTTACGGATATTACCTTAATTGCCGTTGTAGAATATGGGGTTTTGGTTCGGCATCTAGTAGACTAAATGAAATCGGAAAAATTCAGCATCAGTACATTTTGATAAACAATGTAACACTGAGAACCAAGAAACGATAGCGATGCTAAAAGAAAGTAAGAAGCTAATATTAGAATGAGACCTAAACTATAACTCATAATACCTTAGGCACGTCCTTTAGTTGCTACGGTTACTTTCGTTACCTACTACGGTCGTCGCCTTTTCATTGGAATCGAAACTTTTGTATCAGACTTCTAGGTTAGTGATCAAGGCGTAGAATAGAACAAAGCTCCTTTGAAACGTCTAATAGTTTTCATAACAAACGGAATAGTCGTAAATCCACTAGTCATCCCATCCATCATGTCCGAATATTTGTTGAAATAGCATTGAGGTCGGCGTTGCTCCGAAGAGACGCAGGTTTAAAAGATCAAAATATAAAAACAAAAGCTACTTTGCTATAAATATCATCGATAGATTATTTCTTGGCTGAATCACCAGTGGTTATGGGATGAGCCATCTATCGAATCGGTTTATTATATCAGTGTTAAGTGCATTTCATAATGTTCAAGGACTCGCGCTATAAAAACTGTCGGGATTGACTTTTCAATGCTGCTACAGATTATAACCTCTGCCGCAAATATTGGATTTCATCGGCCGGCTAGGTCTGAATATTATTGACGATGTATTCTCCAATAATATTCATCGGTTACATCCTTCCGGTTATTTGAGTAATTTATAGTTCTGGCGCAAAGGGCATGTTTCAAATGCCCTAACCTAACTAGCCTTACATATGATATGATTATGATGTACCGACCTACCTAAATAGTTTGAAAACGTATTGTGAATACAAATATCCCATGAAATACAATAATAGGTATTGATAGCATTTAGTTAATTGATATTCCTGTATATTATTTACCTGTCTGGTCTGAATACAAATGTAGGTATTATTAGATAATCATGAGTGAACATAAAGTTCTTGATCAATAAAAGTTTTGCGTTTTTCTGTAAGTACGCAAAAGGTTTTTCCCCTAAGTCGTAGATTGGCCTTGACGTCCTGGGGGCAACGACCGGGCCGTCAAAGGGTGCTCCGAGCAGGTGACGGGAACTGGGTCACACAAGGGCTGCTTGCCGCGTGCTTCGCGATCTCTTAACGACTTTAACACCCTGTTAACTTCCACCGCACTGTGAAAACCACTCAGAATGTTGCAAATATAAATTACCTGTAGTATACTGAGAGCTTTTTCGGTGCGTTTAAAGTAATGTAAATTAATATTTATTCGAATACCTATGTTTTTAAGCTTATTTCATTTTAAATTAAATGATATTTCTAAATAATTTATATTCATTGCACTTTAATAAGAGGGAATAAAATTATTGAATCCGGCTCAAAATCGCAAGGGTTGGCATGATAAGGAAGAGGCCTTTACTCAGCAGTGTCTGTTACAGGCTATTAGATTGAGTAGGTATACAAGACTTTCTGCTGTCGGAAATAACGAAAACTAACTAGAGCACGGCACAAGTAGTGTAAAGTCCGTAACCTCATCTTATCACGATAACTCGCTAGCTTAAACATGCAACACACGTGGTAAGTTAGAAAATAAGAATATCTACTAAAGCACACTAAAAGCCAATACTGCTTATCGTTATCTTCCTAGATAAGTAACAGCTCTTATACTCGTAAGCACATTCTGATCCTGCTTACACAACATTCCATATTTCCTTATACCATAAATTAAGTTAGAGTTATAACACAGAGTTTTAAATCTACGATTTATATATCTAGAGTGTAGGCCTCTATCGTGTCACGGCGTGCACAAAGCAACAATACAATACGGACAGCTGCCGGCGCGCGGTGGACAGTCTTTTTGTTCATTCAGCGTATGTCGCACTCACCAGCCCGCGCCTGCGGAACCCAGCCCTATCTATTGCAGATACTGCATTCATACAGATACGCAGTCTGAAATGTAGAGCGGGAAATTGAACAGAATTAGGTCACTGCGAACATTCAACGCAATTAAGTTGAGTATCTTACTTTCCCCAACGTAGCAACGTAGGATGTTCCATTTTATATCCAACATTTACGTCGCGGCTAGGGAAAAAAATTATAACAATTACGAATTATATGAATAGTGCGTCATCTACCATTATTAGCTATCAGTAGTCTTTCACAACTGGACATGAGTGTTCCTTATACATTTTCATTATTTATTTATTTCAAGGGTCTCTCCAATAGAAGTAGGTAATACAGCGTTGGTGCAATTTTGTATACTCAACACACTCATGAGGCAGCTTGGCGGTCGCAGTAATTTTGGTATCTATAGAGTTCTCAGTACGACGCTGCTAAGTAATACATAAAATAAAATGCGAATAGTAAACGGTCTTACTGGTGCAATTGTTTAAAAATAAGGGAAAGTAATAAAAATATAATTACCTAATACGTTATAGTCGTTAGTTAGCCCACGCAAACGAACGAAACTATAGCAATCGGAGGTAATGCAAACGGCAAATACTTTAACATTGCGCTAACCATCGTGTATACATATACAGAGTGGTTCTATCGACTTGGACAAGTTTCCAGTTGTTTCTGATAAAACCGGCCTGCATCCACCATGATGCGGCCTTGTCGAGTCTCGATTGGGGTAAATTACTGGAGTTCGGCACTTTCCGCGGCGGAGGCGCCCGTGCTAAGTGGATGCAAGGAGGACGTCCTCCTTACCGGAATGAGGAGATTGCCACATTTGCGACACATTACCGCAACTAATGGCTTCTTTACCATTAGCCAACAGTTGTGAATTGAAAAGTTAAGATTCAGCGGTCTATTACCTATAGAAGTGGATCATTTAAATAATATGTCATTACCTGATTATGTGTAGTTATATTATAAACAACAGTATAATAACTGTAAGTAGATACAAAAATTTACATTGATAAATTAATATTTCGTAGAGCGTCTACGGCCTACAGGTGCTACATGGTCTACGAGGCACGGACTTGAAACAATAACGAAAGATTTCAACGCGCACTCAGATAGATTGAAATTGTTTGACATTACATATTGTTTATTTGATCCGATTGGATTGTGTGTAAGATATTTGTATAACCACGGGGATGTGTGTGAATTGTCTAGAAATATTTATTGTATTGTATGAGCAGCAAATAAATGTATGTATATTTCTAAGAATTATCGTATTTGGACAATATTGAAGCCATAAAGCCTTACCAATGCTGAGCTACCAAACACGAAAGAAATATATTAGTCTATTCGTCACGTGCGATGCGTACGCGCAGGTAGCTGCGGTGACGGCGCGCATACCAACCGCCAGCGCGCCACCTGCGACGGCCATATGAACGTATAATAGCTACCAGTATGATAGCATAATTAGCCCTTATGCTTTTTCCTTTGTACGTGTCGTTTTGCAAGTGTGTTAAAAATGAAAGTTAACAACAATCAAATAAGGATATATAGAAACTATTACTATCTGACAGTTTTATATGAGACTAGCTTTCCGCCCTGCGGCTTCGCCCGTGTTTTACACTTTCCCGCAATTTTCTCACGGAGCCCGAGGCCTATCCAACGAATGCAAAACCGTGGAAATCGATTCGTGCGTTCTTTAGTTATAGCGTCAGGAAGGAAAACCCGACTTATTTTTATATAGTAGAGAAGATAACCGAGGCAGTGCTTGCCAAACTTTTCTAAACTTTGTTCTACGTGATACCTATATTATTATGATACTTCAATGAGCCGATCCCCTTGACAAAGTAGTCTGGTTTCTCTACGAATTTCCTCAAACGCGATAGTCTTCCTCGTACGATAGTTATTTGGGCTAATAATTGTGACGTTTGTTTCCAGATCCGGCGTACAGAGACGCGACAACGCGGTGTGTAGCAGAGATGCGGGGGGCGGAGGTCGCGCTGGCGCTGCTGATGCTGTGGGCGGAGGTCACGCCCGCACCTGAACTCGTGTTCCGGGTGCCGGAGGTGCTGGTGAGACTGTTTTCTTAATTGTATTTTTGGAGGCAGGTGTAATATCGCAAAAATATAAAAAAGTAATAGATGTTTTGGGGTAAAGTCAAACTAATGATTCTTGACCTTTTACTAGTAGCTGTTGTCAGAAGTTATAGTAGGTTATCTAAGTGTTTTGTTTATTAAGAACGGGTTGAATTTAGATCTTGGGAGTTTTTCTACGGGATCGATTGAAAATTAGGAGATTTTGGTGATTGGCAGTCCATATAATTTGTGGAACAGATATCAGATAGGGCTGACTTATTCTGGAATGAAGACTTGCACGGTGAATGCAAGCCGCATCCGACCGAAATAAACGGAAATAATAAAGGGAATCTTATGTCCAGTAGTGGATGTCCAACTGAAAGTTGATAAGAACTGTGAAAATTTCGTACTCTATTTAATGGTAATTAACTATTGTAGGTTCGATCAGCGGCAGCGGCGCGGCCCGTTGGCTCCGGGCCGGCGGCGGCGGGTGTCGGCAACGCGTCGGCGCTGGTGGCCGGCGACGACGACAACCTGGCGGCGCTGGTGGCCGGCGCCGGCGCCGCGTCCTCACCGCTGGACGCCGCCGACTACTTCGTGGAGCACGAGGTCACACGCGCCGAGGCCACCAAGGCGGCGATGCTCTTGAAGCTGTCCGATGGTCAGTAGACTATGGCTTCTAGACGGGTTATTCGTCATCTCTCGTGAAAACAAAAGATGGATTCACGCGAATTTGCACATTGCAATTTTTCATAGTTTGGTGTTCGTCAATTTTATTTAGTATTTATTTTTGGTTAAGCGACTACGAGTATAATATTGCCCTTTGTTCCCTTATAACGAGTGCCTAAACAAGAACGACTGTCATCTCTATACAAATGATAGGCACATTAATAAATAAATCAATCAAATGAATCAATTGTTTTTGAGTTTTCCGATATTACCCGGTATGTAGTTTCCGGTGGTAGTTTTCCGGTATGTTACCCGTTTCATGTTCAAATATAGTTAAAAACCATGATAGTTTAAAAAGTTAGATCTGCTAGTAATCATTGACAATTATTTGCCCTTCTTATTAAATACTATATAATATACCTTCTCTGTAATGACTGATCTGTAGCACCTTCTATATTGTGACAAGTCTTTAAAGAGGTTGATCTTAAGTTCAGTTATTCTCCGGGATCGTCCAAACGCCGCTGGGAGCTAATTGCCCGCAGTGTTGTTGACTCATTCCTTAAACGATAAATTAGCTGCTTGCTATTGCGAATGTATTCTACAATAAGCGTAAAGGGCACGTAGAATCAAGGACATTTATTAGTATTTATATGTTAATTCGTGAAGACACTTGAAAAATACCATCTCAAAAAAACCAAAAGATGAAGACTACTATTTGATGCAGTTTTAGTTGAAATGTAGATAGTTTATTACCTCCACTGATTTAGAATAACAAATCGTTTTAAAATATCCCGCGAGTACTTAATCGTAATAATATTGTTAACAACAATGATTAGATAGTAAATATGCATTTTAAAATTTTGAAAATGTTAAATAACTAGGAAGGTATATATCTTCCTATTAATATTCATTATAAAAGGATTTTTTCTTTCCTATATTAACGCGCACGGAGCATAATCTATTTAAGTATACCTAATTACCTAGTGTTAGTCAAAAAACTGCAAGCGCATCTAGACGATAAATAACCCAGCACGGAAGGAGACGAGTTAATTGCCTAACAAGCCGCGAGTGACAATCCTTCTCGCATTACTTACTCATAATGGCTTCTGCACGAATACAATTTTTTTTAGAAACGAATACAATAAATTATGTTATTAGTAATATAATTTATTGCATTAAGGCCGTAGTTCAGAATGATAGTCAAGTTTATTGTCCATTGCGTGCCTCTGAATTTTTATTTTCTCGAAATCTGTGAAATAAAATGTCAGGAAACCCGTGACTTAGTAGTCTGCGCTGGAAGGTCGTGGTTATTGTGTGACGACTTGGGCTTGGCAATGCAAAATTCTGGCGGGTGCAATAAAAGAAATTGGTTTTTTAAACAACAATAAAGGCATTACATAATTTAACGTAGTTTTAAGAATTATCTCGAAGGTTAGGTGGCTTGTTCAGATTCATCATCACTCATAATTCAATAATTTGTAGACGAAATCTTTGAGAAGCTAATATATAAATAAGCGATCCATAAAAACTCTCAGCATCAGACATATTTATTATACCTAGGTACCTACTACGATGAAAAGTGATTTTAAAACAAACGAACTAATACTAGGTATATTTTATAGTATAATTCGCTCAGCTTCTAGTCCAGCAGTGTAGGACACGAATCGGTCGGTCACGGCTCACTGCGCTCGCCAGATCAATCGCAATCCCAGCGCGTTGCGCCACGAGCATCAGCCACTATTATTATTGAGGCTGTTACCATAATGTTTTTATCGGCTCCTTTTCCTCATCTTAGACGATGTCACGCTCCAGTGCTTTCCAAATGATTTGCTAAAGTGCGCATTAATCGCCATCTTTTTATTGTCCATCGGCCATGGCTACCGCTCGAAGCTCAAGGTGAGACCTGTCGGGTGGCGGGAAGCGTGGCTCACATGTCGACGCGCAGGCGGCGTCGGGGACGTGAACTACATGCCAATAATTAATCCGTTTGATGATGTAATCATAGGCTTTGAGGATATGACTTGATTATTGATACAGTTAAAATCCATTTTAAGAAATAAATCCGTTTGAGTTCACTATTTTTAAGGGGTTACACGACTCGTTATCAGGAAGAGTTGTAGAAAATTAGTACCTTATCTCTGAAGCTTTATTTGCCTTGATGCATGCACGGCATCGGAGTGTTTGCATTTGATAGAGATCTTAGAGGTTATTCAACCGCTCTATTTACCTGCAGTCTGCAGTAAAAACCTACTGCCCAAGCGTAAAGTCAAAACTAACTTGATCTTTTTTTGTATAATCACATAATCAATCAATTTGTTTCAATAGAATCAATGACGCAACTGTCGATGTTCCACGACATTCTTACCTTCCGGTCTCTCACCATCAATTAAGGGTTCACGCCTATGATATATATGGAATTCTATGATGAAAGTCTGCTACGTATCCGAAGATAAAATTTTGATTACCCGCTAATTAATTACCTATCAATAGCAATAGCTTTCGCTGCTGTTCGCTACAATGAGTTCCATTGGTGTTTGCAGTGGCGGAGTCGCTCCCGGGTTGCGGCACGTGCGGGCCGCGCGAGCAGGCGTACTGCCAGCGGGCAGCGCTGTGGGACCACTGCTGCTGCGAGCGCCGCTACATGCCGGAGCCGCTGCCGTGGCGGCCGCACCGCTGCTACCTCGGCCCGCGCCGCTGTCGCCCGCGCGCGCCCTCCTGCGCCCACTACGCGCGCCTGCGGGACTGCTGCTGTCTGCGGCCCATGGCGGAACACTGTAAGTAACGCGGCGCGTGCGCAACGCCTACCTTTAACAAAATACCAACCGGCATGCAGCGGTTAGCAAATTGTGTAGCGCCGCATCTCTCTATTGTGATGACCATAACTTCATAACTAGGTAACTTGAATAACTAACTCATTTCAACTTCATAACTAATTCGATAACTACCTTGATTTTGTTCTGTGTATGCAAATTTGTGCACGTCTACGCTTACGTCTACGCATACGCATCTGGTCTGCTCAAGTCTTTACACTATTATATACACTTATCGTGAAGAAATGTCTAATAAATGTTGTATCGTTCCAGGGAAGAGTGAGCTATCGTCAGCGCAATCGTGGTCACAGGGGCGCAGCGCGGCGCTGGCGCTGGCGGCGGTGGCGGCGCTGGCCGCGGCGCATCTGTGACGCGCGCCCGCCCGGCCAGCGCCGGCGCCGCACCCTGTATAGACCACGGCAGGAGGAACCAGCTGACCCTGTATAGACTGTGGCCAGTGACGCACGGTCAGACCACCGCTCTAACTTTTATCGATCAGCAAGCCGCTACTCTTGCTTTTCAATAGACCACGTCGGGAGGCACCAGCTGTTCGACTAGTATAGACTGTGGTCAGTGTAGCACGGCAAGATAGCCGCTCTAACGTTTATCGATCAGCAACCCGCTACTCTTTCTCTACAATTTTCGACCAACATTGGATTAATTGGTTGCAAATGTATTTTTCGACCAGCTTGACTCACTACATACGGTGTGTGTCACACAGTGCTGCGCGATTACAAGTGGTGTATTTCTTTTGTTGCGCAAGGTTATTGTAACCATAACCACATAAGCGATTGGACTCTGGATATTTCTAAAATATATGAATCAAAACTCTAACTGATGTGTATTGTACAAAATATAAATGCTGTGAAATATAGCTTTTAAAGGAGTTAGTCTTCCAAGTTCCAAGATGTTTTACACTATTGAATGGAACGCTTGTTAAGTAGGTTAGATATGGACCATAGTCCTATAAAAAGTTAGAGTAATGCCTGATTAGCTTTCACAGCACTCGCCAATACTAGCTTTTTACCATGCGGTACCAGTTGTATTAATATTAAATGTTTTCTTGCTCTATTGGACCATGAAACTAGAAATCAGTAGGGAACAATGAACGCCATAAAACGGTTTTATATAAGCCGTTGTATGCGTGCGCGCCGGGCGACGGGAATGTAAATAAGACTTCACGTAGGGTCCACTATTTGCGTAGATAATGAGATAAGATAATGTCTACTTATATATTTAAAATATATTTATTCCTGTTGGACGCAAAAAATTACAAGAGTAAACCAATGCCTCGAAAAATCTTGATGTTCTGTTGAACAGTCTCGTTAGTTTGTAATTAAATTGTAGTTTACAAGTTTAACTGATAATTTCTGACGTGTATGATCGTAAAATCTATACATATACGAACTATGTACACACTTATTCAATTAAGAACGCTTTTTAATGGAAACCAAAGGGTTCAATGAGCTAAGACTAACTCTACCAAAGGAAGGACGGAGGAAAAGGCTGCTGAACAGTGTTCATGTTCAATGGGACTAGGGAAGTATTTATAGAAGCGTTGTTAGGTGTAATACAAGTATTTATGTGGCCACTAAAATGTGACTATAACGATTACTTTAAGGATCCAGTTCGAAGTCCCATCAAATGTGGCCGATTAAAGACCGTAGTTAGAAAGCTTAAAATCAAAGCAGAAAATTTCATAAAAATGTCTTGATGTATTTTTAATTATGTACAAATTAAAAATAAACTTTTGAAGAATAAAGTTCTTCAAAGCCAATGATTTGTAGAAATATTATTTATTTTGTAGCATTAATAATGTGATCTTTAGTTTTTACGCCAAAGGTGTTATTAAGATAAGTTACCATGCGTTGTTATTTTTGATGTTTTTATTTTATTTTATTCGTTTTGCTTAATTGTGAAACAAAATAGTGACATCTGTATAAAAATATGTAAAATTGAAATGTGTAATGAAAAAATAAAATGTACCTCGAAGTGTTTTAATGTTTCATTTTAATCTAAAAGTGACTAGAAGAACTTATCGTTATATTACATCTATAAACATAAATCAACATTTAAGGAATTCAACATATTGAACCTGTATGATTTATTTTAACAAAAAAAATTCGTGTAACAAATATTGCAGAAAATACTGATACTTCGTCACAGGAAAATACCTTGGTCCTACGTGAAACACAACAAATCGCAGGCCAAGCCATATAGTGAAACTAGGGACTATTATTATTTCTATCATCTAGGTACTTAGTATTGCTAGGAATTATCTTGTTATTATCGTGAAATCCGTCCGTGTCTGGTGCTTCACTTCCGGAGCAGGGTGTAGTAACTGTAGGCCCCCTTCAGGATCTGGAACACAAATGGCGTCACACTTTACATTAATTTCTAAAATTTCCAAATGCACTTTACTCTCTTTAAGATTATATTGAAAATTTGATACATTCATACATTACATGGTCTTATGTAATAGGCCCACTCTTTGTTTCCAATAAATTTAATGATAATATAATATGGTAAAATTAGATGTTAAAAAATGAATAAGTAATGGCTCTTGTAAATACAGCTGTAACGTGTAAATATAAGATACAGTCGACAATATAATTAAGTGTGTAATATACGTCTTTGCATCGAATAGAAAATTAAATAGTTATAATAATAAAAGTATAAAAGTTATGGTAAAATAAATTAGAACAATATATGTCAGTTGGTATAGGTACGTTGACGAAGGTGGCCAGTGTGAGCTTGGCGAAGGGTCCGGCGGAGAGCGCGGCGCTGAAGCCCAGCTGGCCGCCCAGCAGCAGCACGTCGCGCCCGCCCGCGCCGCCCCACCACGCGCTCTCGTACGGACCCAGCCCCACCAGCATGCTCTACGACAGGGGAACACGACAGTCAGGTTGCGTCGTCATAGACAGCACTACCGCATGAATCCCTGCTAGCTTGAGCCTTGGTGTGCCGAAATCACAGTGGGGGTAATCTGTGGCCGAAATAGAACACTTGCACCGAACATGCAAAGGTAAAAGTATTATAATAGATAGAACAAAAACATGTAAATACAGGCTTTAAAGGTATATTAACATAAGTTTGTATACCTATTTAAATTAACAAATGTGGATTTTGTAATTATTAAAATAAAATCAAAATAGCATTTGGCTAAACTTAACGAATAATTGAGATAGGAACAAAGAAGCAAAAGCCTTTATCTATAATTCGAATTGCATGATGCAATTGGATGTTATGAATAGCATTCGGCTGACTTCCTTGCGTCTTAAGGTACGAAAAGTTGTATTTGTAATAAGCACAGAACATATAATTACTACGCAACCGCAAATCCGCACCTTGTGCAGTACATCGTTGCTGTGCCAGCAAAACACAAACAGTTGCGCTATCCCGAAGATCAGGTACTCCGCCATCAGCACCTTGGACGCCGTGTTGGATGTCGACTGCGACAGAACACGTTACACGTTGTAGGTACAGTTATTCTTCCCCTCAACAGTTCACGTCTTTCTACCTACAGAATACTTACTGTCAGAGTGTAGGCGCTGGTGCAGATCATCACCGAGCAGTTCACCACGTAGAGGAACATCACCGGCGACAGCAGCGAGTCGAACAGCCGGAAATGTCTGCCAAAAAAAGCATAGTTATCTACCCATGTTGCCTACATGCCATATCAGGCGTCAGGCGCTTAATTCAATGTCTGTCGAACAAAAAGGCCTACTCTATAAATTCAATGTGTTGTCGATGTAGGTCTCGAAGCATGAGGTCGCGAGCGGATATGATGGTGGGTGGGAGTCCGGTAGACATGCCCTTAGGCAGGCGGGCAGGCAGGCTAGCGCACCCGGCTCGCAGCTGGTCCAGGCGCGCGCCGAAGCAGACCATGAGCACCACGATGGCAGAGTCGTAGGCGGCCATGACGCCGGCGCCGTACAGACAGACCAGCGTGTGCCACGCGAATGTGAGGACGGTGCCCGGCACACGCTCCTTGTCCCACGGCACCCAGGAGCTGAAGATGTGCGGCACGGGCTGGCTGCCGTCGCGCACGGCGCGGCGCAGCTCCGCCGACGTGGCCCACAGCAGCGCCGGCTGCAGCACCGTGGCCAAGAACGTGGCCAGCACCAACACCCAGTAGAACAGTGTGAGGCGGCGGCAGTAGGCGCGCGCCGCCGGCTCCGCCGCCACCGCTCCGCAGTAGCGCAGCACGCGCCTCCAGCGCGGCTGCCACACCACGAACGTCTGCGCCTTCAGGATGCACACCACGCTCAGCATGGAGATCTTCAGATTGGCGAGCGCCGCCTCCCGCTGCGCTCGCAGGAGGTACAGCTCCAAGTACTGCGTCGCCACGAACAGCGTCACCAGCTGGTGCAGCGCCACGCGCGCCCAGCGCCCAACGCCGCGCGCCGGCATCAGGAACCCCACCCGCGCCAGCGCCCAGCTGTTGGGACCAAGCACGCCCCAGACGCCGCTCTCCGTGCGAGAGAAAAACCCCTCGAACATGGTGAAACTCGATACACTCGGCTTAGAATAGTCTTTATTTGGTGTTCCTCGTCAACAATTAATTGGTTTAATTCCCCTCTTCTTCAAGAACTTAAATAGCGAATAATTAACTAAAAACAATAAATGATAGGTTGATACATAGTTGTGTATGTAAGCAGTAAGCAGTGAGCGGTTGGGCGGGCCGGGTAATTGTTGTTTGTTTCGGGCTGCGAGAGCAGGCGCGAGGGACGGGAATGTATCGATGTTTACGGAAAATGGCTTGTTTTTTCAAAAACTGTTAAGTTATTACACATTTTTTGAAAAAAAATGTTTTTGTACACCACATGCTGGCAAGCATGCACAAGCATTTATATATAGCTGGACTGTCCAACAACTAACCGGCCTTCTCTTTAATTAAAATCTACAAAATCTTCGAAATTTATCTCAAATAGTGTGGAACTTAAATTTTTTTTTTTTGGTTTGTGTGTTCACACTTTAATGTTTGTTCTACATGTAAAATTTCTACCCGTGAGAACCTCGCATTGGCTCTATGTAACTACGAGTATTTAAAATTCTACTTATGTATATGTAAGCCGTTGGTTTTCCAAATAAATAAAAATAAAATAAACTATGTATTTAAACAAAACTTGTTGAGTGTTATTTGAAACTCGATCTTAATGGATATTAACCTATCAGGAGAAGTTTAGTTTTAGAAAACTTCGAACTTAGACCAGCCCTAAAAGAACACCCAGATTCATACATTTCGAAAGCCGCGAACTGAATACAAATTGAATATACTTATACTGGTTTAGGTACAACTGAATGAAAATGGCACTACCTTTTTGTTCATTTAATAACGAAAAATGTATTTCCTCGAATGCTCCGCCTACAGGCTATAACGTAATCATTTTACTTTAGAACCTTTTACATAGACTAGGCACTCTAGTTAATTACTAGAACAAGAGTGGAAAGGTGCTTATGAATGTCCCAGCAGTGGTAACGAACCCTTATTTCGTCCTTATGCTTGTTATGTATCATGTTATCCCTTAGACCGCCCTACTGAGTGCTCCGGAATTTAATACATATAATAATTTCGTATAGGCTATAAGATATTATGTAACTTATGCAAAACGCTTTTGAAAGCTTTCACACTCGGCTAGGGAGGTAGGTAATTCCCCACAAACCACGCAGACATATAAAATACCTTAGAAAAGAACGAATAAAGACCTGACAGACTAACATAAATGTGAAATATTTAACTAAAACTAAACCAATGTCTAAACTAAACGCTAAATAACACTCACTCTCACATAATACCTACCTAAATACTCTACAGTTAAATACCAAGCGAGCAAATCTTTAAAATGATTTGTTATTTCAACTTGTAGCGAATGAAGGGCAAACCCCTGAAATATTGTTTGAGTTTATTGGGGAAAAAATAATTTTTTTTCGCGACAATAAGGTAGAGGTATTTCCCAATTATCCAATCCTGAAATTTTCAGATATATTTCGGTATGTGCGATATCAGTTGAAAAATGAGCGTCTTATTACTTTGAATATTTCATATATAATTATCATCATAGTTTCAGCCGTCGGGCTTGTAAGTATTGTTAGACATCCCGTAAAGTTTTCCAGTGCTTTCGGTCTGCAGCGTTTAGCATTTACCGTGCACAGTTTTATATCCGAAAGAGTATCTAACAAGTTTCAGCGGAAGAGTGGTTTCAGCGGGTGCACTTGCACACTAATAATAATTATGGATTGGTAGCCGGCGCACACATTTCCTCACAGCTGAAACTTCGTACATGAACAGCATTCTGCTGTGACGCCCTGTGATTGTATGCTGCAGATCTGTGGACGGGTTCAGATGTGACCTCCCGCGTGAATCAAGGATCGTAGTTTAGTACTCAACAAACGGTGGATATGCAGTTGATTATCTCAGGCACCAGATTTTTTTCAGGTTCTGACAACTAATATAAAAATAAGAAGCGTGTTTGTTCTTTTGAGCTTGAATACATCTGTTGGTGAAACAAAAATTGTAAGAGTCCAGAAACTAATTATTTTCTTCTTATGAACGTTATTTTAAACTCAACATCAAGGTATCTGGTGACGACAACGTTCAGAATTCCAATTGCTATAACTTTGCGGTGTTGAATTGGGAGACGAATAAATATAAGAATAAACAGGCCAGTTTGTTGGTTTGAATAAACAATCAGTCATGCCTTGCTTATCGACATCGAGCGAGTGCAATAAGATGTCGCTCGTGTGGCAGCTGTTCATGACTCGTATGAAACCTTTGAACTTTAGAACTCACATGATGAGATCAACGTGTTGTCGATGCAGGTCCCAAAGCATGAGGTCGCGGGCAGATGTGGTGGTGGACGATAGGTTGGCAGACACGCGGGCAGACTGGGGGACTGGCAGGCGGGCAGGCAGGCGGGCGCACGCGGCGCGCAGCAGGTCCAGGCGCGCGCCGAAGCAGACCATCAGCACCACGATGGCAGAGTCGTAGGCGGCCATGACACTGGCGCCGTACATACAGAGCAGCGTGTGCCACGCGACAGTGAGGGCGATGCCCGGCACACGCTCCTTGTCCCACGGCACCCAGGAGCTGAAGATGTGCGGCACGGGCTGGCTGCCGTCGCGCACGGCGCGGCGCAGCTCCGCCGACGTGGCCCACAGCAGCGCCGGCTGCAGCTCCGTGGCCAGGAACGTGGCCAGCACCAGCACCCAGTAGAACAGCGTGAGGCGGCGGCAGTAGGCGCGCGCCGCCGGCTCCGCCGCCACCGCTCCGCAGTAGCGCAGCACGCGCCGCCAGCGCGGCTGCCACACCACGAACGTCTGCGCCTTCAGGATGCACACCACGCTCAGCATGGAGATCTTCAGATTGGCGAGCGCCGCCTCCCTCTGCGCTCGCAGGAGGTACAGCTCCAAGTACTGCGTCGCCACGAACAGCGTAACCAGCTGGTGCAGCGCCACGCGCGCCCAGCGCCCGACGCCGCGCGCTGGCATCAGGAACCCCACCCGCGCCAGCGCCCAACTGTTGGGACCGAGCACGCCCCAGACGCCGCTCTCTGTGCGAGAGAAGAACTCCTCGAGCATGGTTACTGGTTCAAAATAAAGTGATAAAGTAATGTAAATGCTGACGGTTTTATAGCGGGCCCTGACAGGCGTCCCGCCCCGACTGCAATCACGTCGCGCGAGGGCCCGAGAATTTAACTAATACCACTTTTTATGACACTTTTCTACTTAATTTTTCATTTGTCGCCCTCCGTTTCAGTTAAACCGAATGACAGTTAATTATACTGGAAAAATAAAAATGTGCATTACCTACATATAAGTCTTGCGTAGGTACCTGTAATTCCTACATGTTTATGTTTTATTGAAAATTTAGACAAGTTTAAGACAAATCTGACGCTCTAAAATATTAGTTTGAATCATTAAATTAGAGCTAACTGCTTGGGAGAAAATGGACAAACTTTTTGCCCTATGTTATGGTTATTTACAGAAAGATCAACCATATGGCCTAAAACAAACGTTGAAAAGGTGTCATTCTCCAAAAAGTTTGTTCTGCCGCCGCAAAAGGACTCCTAAAAACGTCATTCATCGACTATAAATTGGGACATGAAAGTGTTCTCATCACTACTGATTGAATTGTCACGAGGGTGTCCAGAGCCGTAATTAGGCGCCGCGGACAGGGGGCGTAGCGCGCACGATCGCCGTAAAAAAGTAATGAAGCCATTAGAGACACGACAGCACGGGGCGGGGCGGCGCCGGGGTACCGCGGGACCGGCGAGCCGCGGGTTCCACTCCGATGAGGATGTAGAGTCACATCTGTGGAGCGGCGCGCGTAGCTCTGCCTGCGACATATTTTAATACATAATCACGATGTGACTTTCTATAATTAAAAGATCACTTCATATTCTATTCTACCACGGAGCTAATTGATACTGTGTATGAATTACCCAGCAATATTTTTATTTAATAATTTTATTTACTTGTAGAAAAAGAAAATAATCTGTGTTTGGTATAAGCCAAATGTCCATATCATGCTTTCATTGCTCGAAGTTCATAAAACCTTTATAATAATACTATTCAATACATTATAACTGTTAAAATATTAAACAAGAAATAAAAAGACTTTTTATACAATACATTTATCTCAAACGTTTTTTATCGGTTTGCAGTTAGATAGATGTAACTATCCGATACGTCGTTTCAACGGTTTCTGTCGTTCCGTCCGGCTACGTAACTGAGTTTTGTAACCAGCTACGTAATGGGAATATTTTTTATCGCTTGGAACCCAGTTACGAAGGAAGTATTGTTTGTCTTTATTTGTAACTCATTTGTAACTAGCTACATAGTAGGAATTATTTTTCTTAGTCGGAAATCCAGATACGTATAGAGAATACTTTGTCTCAACTTGTAACTGATTTGTAACTGGCTACAAAGTAGGAATGATTTTTCCCTGTTGGAAATCCAGAAACGTGCACCCCAGGCCAAAAGCATGGAAACAAGCTTACATGGAAATACAAATCCGAGATTTTCAAACACAAAAAGCTAAATTAAGTTAAAAAAATTATCGAAAATATAAATAAATCGGAAATATTATAAATTAATGTATGCCTGAATGGTTACAACTTACTAATATTACAATATTATCTCTAGGTCCAGCCGTTTCGGAGTTGTGGCAGTTTGAAGTTTGACAGCTGTCATCGAAAATGTTGCTCTCTCTGACACCTGTCGATTGAGCTTTGTACGGCATCTGTAGACCCAGCCGTTTCGGAGTTGTGACAGTTTGAAGTTTGACAAATCTTTTGTTTTCCCGCGAGATGACGAACAACCCATTCTCCGCTGCGACGCTGCGGAATCCGAGGTCCACTATTGACCATGGTCCAAGATTTGACAAGTCTGAATTACCTATTTCAGTAGAGTGACTGGTTATAAACAGGGAAAAGTAGTTACAAACTAAGATAATTAATCAATCACTCAATACGTAACTGGGTTTCAAAGCGATAAAAAACATTCCCATTTCGTAGCTGGTTACAAACAGAGAAAAAGTAGTTACAAACTAAGATAATTAATTCTCAATACGTAATTGGGTTTCAAAGCGATAAAAAACATTCCCATTTCGTAGCTGGTTACAAACAGAGAAAAAGTAGTTACAAACTAAGATAATTAATTCTCAATACGTAACTGGGTTTCAAAGCGATAAAAACATTCCCATTTCGTAGCTGGTTACAAAACTCAGTTACGTAGCCGGACGGAACGGTTTCTGTGACCTTCCACATGATCATAATAAAATCAATCATTTCTTGCATATGGAACTCATGAGAAGGTTGTGTAGTCTTTTATTTACATATACTTTATAAAAGATAACTTGAACAAGTCAACTTAGTTGCTTAAATTCAAAGTGTTGGTTTCGATTAGGTCAAAGTATCGGTCAATGACGCGTGCAGTAGGTACCTAGCATTACTCAACCTTCTCATCTTATTTGTATCTATGTTTGCTGTTACTGGCAATGTAGACAATGCAGGCATTTTGTAGAATGTCACCTCCGATGCTGGTAAAATGACGACCGCTTATCACAACATTATACCTAATAGAAGCCTTGGTGCAGCTGTATGGTTAGTTACTGTGTTTGTCATAGCTTAAACAGCACTGTACCTGTTTTTAGTTTTAACTTTTCAACACGAACAATATAGGCAATCTATAGAATGCCGGATAATGCGGATTGCCGGTAACATCGCCATAAATAAGTTTAGATTTTGGCACCTTGGTCATCACCGAGGTCAACACATGGCATATTGAAACTCATTATAACTAACAACCATGTTCATAAACTAATGATGTGCATTTTATTAGTCTGAAATGTCAAGTCAATAAAACCGCTGATCGTTTTATACACTAAAACGTAGTGATTATATTCTCTTTGTTATACACGTGTAATAGCATCGAGCGTGACTGGTACGCGCGCGCTGTCCGCGGTAGGGACGAATCACTTCGATTCGTTCCTGAAATTCCTCAAAGGTCCAGAACTGAGACAGCCCTCTTGGACGCTGATTTTACCTCGTTAATCCAAGTTAGTTTAATTCTGATGCAAGAATGTCTTCATGTCTAAAGGTCATAGAAGGTGCTGTGCTGATTAAACGTTGTTGTATTATGAACACATTTTATGTTATGATCAATCTGCGAGATGCTATTTGTATAATATTATGTAGTTCTTAATGATTTTAGTATTATGCCTTTAATAAATGTTTCACTTATTTATTATTGATTTTTTTACTATCTTAGGTACCGACTTGATTAGAAAACCGTATGTGTACAAAACCTACTAGACCAATGCTATAGTCTATAGGTAAAACCTCGGTAAGTCATTCCACAACCTGAGTGTTCGTGGTAGAAAATACCGTATGTCCACAAAGAAAACAAACAAAGAGGGCTTGCGTGGCGGTACACAAGTAATAATGCGATTATCTTTCTATCCATCTAATTGCATGCTGTTGTCATTGTATCGTCAATACCGGTACCGGAATACGAGTACCGGCGGCGGCGAGGCCAGGAGGCGGCCGGAGCCCTAACCACGTCCACGTAACCTCCCCCGCGGCGAGGAACCGCTCATTAATCAACATTCAAACCTTTCGACCTTCACCTTCGCGAGACCTTCCGATAGCAATGAGCTTATAGTTATGCAACGTTAGACGCTCAGCAACTAGGTCAGGGGACTACGGAACCGTGGTCCCACTGTGATGTCCCACCGGTGGGTCAAAACTTTTTCGTGGTCCCACCAAGCACACACTTGACCGTCATGTTGCAATGTGGTATGTAATAGGCGATACCTACTTTCTTGAAAAAAATGAAACAATAAGTAAACGAGACAATAAATGTAGTTAGTTATAATTAAAAGGCGATAAAAATAATTCCACTAAAATTAATTCATTTTAGGGTTCCATAGCCAAATGGCAAAAATGGAACCCTTGTAGATTCAAGTTAAGTTAAGGTTCTTAAGTCAACATAAGGTATTATAATGATTATCCTTGAAACAGTTTAAACTTATAAACTGATAGGTGTCTAGATGACATTTGTCAAAATGACAGCTGTCAAACTTTAAACTGCCACAACTCTGAAACGGCTTGGCCTAGAGATGCCGTACTATTTCAACATTTACGTTGACAGCTGTCAAACTTTAAACTGCCATAACTCTGAAACGGCTGGAACTAGAGATGCCCTACTAAGCTCAATCGACAGGTGTTAGAGAAAGCAACATTTTCGATGACAGCTGTCAAACTTTAAACTGCCATAACTCTGAAACGGCTTGGCCTAGAGATCCCGTACAAAGCTCAATCGACAGGTGTTAGAGAGAGCAACATTTTCAATGACAGCTGTCAAACTTTAAACTGCCATAACTCTGAAACGGCTTGGCCTAGAGATACCCTACTAAGCTCAATCGACAGGTGTTAGAGAGGTCAACATTTTTGATGACAGCTGTCAAACTTTAAACTGCCATAACTCTGAAACGGCTTGGCCTAGAGATACCCTACTAAGCTCAATCGACAGGTGTTAGAGAGGTCAACATTTTTGATGACAGCTGTCAAATTTTAAACTGCCATAACTCTTCATTTTGTACAACGGGAATTACTCACGTATTTACATAGGAGTTAATGAAGCGTAACATCTCCACCAGACTGACTGAGCATATACGTGCTATGAAGAATGCGGATGTAGATAAGTCAGCCATAGCAGAGCATGCGCTGACAGCGGGTACATCACATTACATTCGCTTCGACAAGGCTCGTGTGTTGGCCAGGGAGAGGTTTTTCGTGCCCCGAAAATCCGCGAAGCTATTGAAATCAACCGGACTCCGAATTTTAATAGGGACAAGGGCTGGGCTGTACCACCTGCCTGGCTTCCGTGTCTTCATGGTCTTCGCGTCAACAAAGGGCCGTTGCCTTCGTCTGGTGACACGATCATTGCAGTGTGTTACGCTACACAAGATGTAGAAGATGACAGTAGTGACGATGAGGCGAACGTGCATTCAGTGCCAGCAACTACATCTGTTGGTATGGCGTACCAACAAGCACCGCCCTTACCCCCACCACCGCCCCTGAGCAGCCGCGCGCTCCGGTACCTCGCCCGCAGTGAGAACCGCGCGCGCGACCTGAGAGGAGACGGGGCACGGCGGGACGCTCACTCCTCCTGTTGAAGACTACTCTTGATGTGGTCGAAACGTCGAGAGTTGTTTAACTCCTATGTAAATACGTGAGTAATTCCCGTTGTACAAAATGAATAGTATAACTCACGAAAATTTTGAAAGTGCCATAACTCTAACACCTGTCGATTGAGCTTAGTAGGGTATCTCTAGGCCAAGCCGTTTCAGAGTTATGGCAGTTTAAAGTTTGACAGCTGTCATCAAAAATGTTGACCTCTCTAACACCTGTCGATTGAGCTTAGTAGGGTATCTCTAGGCCAAGCCGTTTCAGAGTTATGGCAGTTTAAAGTTTGACAGCTGTCATTGAAAATGTTGCTCTCTCTAACACCTGTCGATTGAGCTTTGTACGGGATCTCTAGGCCAAGCCGTTTCAGAGTTATGGCAGTTTAAAGTTTGACAGCTGTCATCGAAAATGTTGCTCTCTCTAACACCTGTCGATTGAGCTTAGTAGGGCATCTCTAGTTCCAGCCGTTTCAGAGTTATGGCAGTTTAAAGTTTGACAGCTGTCAACGTAAATGTTGAAATAGTACGGCATCTCTAGGCCAAGCCGTTTCAGAGTTGTGGCAGTTTAAAGTTTGACAGCTGTCATTTTGACAAATGTCATCTAGACACCTATCAGTTTATAAGTTTAAACTGTTTCAAGGATAATCATATAATACCTTATGTTGACTTAAGAACCTTAACTTGAATCTACAATATATAATACAATGTATAAGGGTTCCATTTTTGCCATTTGGCTATGGAACCCTAAAATGAATTAATTTTAGTGGAATTATTTTTATCGCCTTTTAATTATAACTAACTAAATTTATTGTCTCGTTTACTTATTGTTTAATTTTTTTCAAGAAAGTAGGTATCGCCTATTACATACCACATTGCAACATGACGGTCAAGTGTGTGCTTGGTGGGACCACGAAAAAGTTTTGACCCACCGGTGGGACATCACAGTGGGACCACGGTTCCGTAGTGGGTCAGGGGTCTGGAGCAGCAGCGCGCGCGCACGCGACCTGCATCGCGAGCAGATCCACGCGCACGTATCTAGGATAGTGATAACATGAAGTTTAGTCTAAAAAACGTCCTTAAAGTTAGGTATACTACATACGAGCTAAGCTGCAGTCAGGTCCAACTAGTTATGAATTGATTTCAAATAAAATAAATAAATATGCATTACAACAGATATATTTACACCAAAGTTGCTTATTCTAATCTAAGTACCCGTTAAAGCTATTTATTTATCAAGGCGCGACAGGGTCGTTGGGGATCTCCTGAGGGGGCGCAGGGGGCGAGGGGGCAGCGGGGGGCGCGGCGTGCTGTGTGCCGCCGCCGAGGTCCCCCGTGATCGCTGGAATCACCTGCAAAATAATAACCATCAAGAATGAACTTCTTCATTTCTTACATATACCATATGGTCATACCTATTCCCCAAAGATATTAAGTTAGATCTACGTACATTGTGTCTGATTGTTTTTTTGGGGCCGGGGGCATTCCTGCGCATGTTGTGGAGCAGTGACGTCACCGCGCCAGCCGTCTTCCAGCGCTGTGGAGAGGCGGGACACAGTGCGCTCAGCACGGCTCTATCAGACTAACATAATGCGGGATATACAGCTGCACCACTCGCACTCTCAGCCCAGTATAGAGAAAAAAGCGCAACAATTTTACGATGATTCTTTAAATATTTTATCATTAACGTGCAGATAGATTGTTTTTGTAGTGATTGATTTGTTTATTATACTCGTAGTACAAGTGGGGCCTTGAATATAAGTTTAGTTTTGCGTGATAAAAACAGAATGCTAATATGGTAATACCTGTTCTCCGAGCATGACGAGGATCTGCGCGACCTTGCGGATGGCCTCAATGTCCTGCGACGACGGCAGCGGCGGCAGCGGCAACCGCGCTTCGGGCTCCAGCAGAGATGGCCGGGGCTCCAACAGCTGCGCTCGAGACTCTAGCAGACTCGGCCGAGATTCCAATAATGGCGCTCGGGGCTCCAGGAGCGCAGACCGCGTCGCTAGCCGCTGGCCCAGCTCACCCAGTTGCTCACCTCTGGAAACTACAATATACGTTATGCTGCCCTGCCACCAAGCGTAAATTCTAACTCCATACTCTGATAATACCACCATATTGACTCAGTCACGTTGCCTCTTATAATATTAATCAAGCAATACCTATTAGGTTTATGTCAAAAGATCTTTGAATATACGTTAAACTAAAGGCATCTTGGCATCTTATGGATCGCACTCACTATGGGGTTAGAGCACACGAGGCCCAGGGCCAACATCAGCAGCAGCCACCGCACACTAGTGTCCATCTCGTCTGCTCTGCCCTCGACTCTCGCAGGACGCCTTTATAACCCGTCGGTAATGCCTCCATTACTCGCTGATTACACCAGAATTACGGCCAATCTAGCTTCTCCATTTATTTGTACAATAGAATCGTGCAACGAGTGGTAATAAACCTACTACAACTTTAAATAAATCGGCTCGGTTAATCGGGGGATTTTCCTCCTAGAATCTTTGTTACTAACGATCGCAGTAGGCCATTATTTACCGAAATATGTAAATCAGGTGTTACTTCCTATTCCGACAACTCGGCAGCAGAGAGCGGCGCGGCCTCGGCGCGAACCTGACATTTGGCGAGATGCAAATGGCTGAGCTCAATGCGCCGCTGGCTGCAGATGGCCGGCGACCTCACGCGTAACATTTCATTGGAGCACCGAAACGGAACCTAGCTACTAGCTAGATTGTTAGGTAACAGACCAACTAGGCATGCGACCTCCGCCCGAGTTCAATGTCGGAAGCGATCGTCGATCCGCGGATGGCCGACGATGCCGGAACCTTTTATTACAAATATTTATTTTATTAGAGCACTAAGATTCTCAGCGTTCGAACAGTCATTATTAGATGTTGCCCATTTAAAATCATCCTTTTGGGTGTCGCGAACAAGTCGGATCAGTAACATTTTGTAAAACTGTTCTTATTGTATTTGTTTTACTAAAAAAAATTAGACAGTAGTTCAACAAAACTAGCTTGAGGGGCGACTCAAGGAGAACTCCTTCGGGTGACAGATAGACCTACCTACCTATTAGGTAAGTATACTACGAGTAGGTACTAGGTACCCACTGCCGGCACAAATGTAAAGTACGTACTTAAGTCGCTCAGACGCGGAGACCAAGGTGAGTGGCCATTGCCGGTTATAAGATCCTTTATATTTTTGTTTGGGTATTGTGTTTACACAAATAACTAATATCATCTGAGCAATCTCAAGGTGGCGAGGCGGAGGCAATACGGACATAATTGGACGGTCACTTTATTGAGTTTATGATAATAATTTGTTGATTTGTTTTTGTTGACTACATTTAATATTGCGGAATAGGATTCGAGTACATTTAAATGAAAAGATTCCACAAAAAGCAATTTACATAAAATTTACGACTTCTCTGTGGTTTTTTTTATAAACCACAAAACAAATAATACTAAAGCTCCATAAATTTTATAATATTTTTTAATTTTACATGTATTTACAACGTGATTACAACCATACACTATTTGAGAAAATTTTGTAACGAATTTGTTCTGTATTAAGTTTCATAAATATTTTGTTAAATGTTTTATTCTATGACAAAGAGAGGAACTTACTCCTGTTTACTACACACCTATGTTAGTTAATACGGATAATGAGACTATTTCGACGCAACGAACGTTAGTCCGCTAACGACCGTTACCGTTAGCTAATCTATTTGTCGGTCTCTATACATGGTATTGTAAATGTAATGCCAAAATACGTTACTGGAGATGTGCTTAGCAGCGACGTCCGACGTTGAAATGATAGCTATGATGCAGTCGAAAACTGCTCAACTATAAATATTGTGTATATTAATAAACAACTTTGTGGTCATATCTCGTCCAGTTTATACAATATAAGCCACTGATTGTGCGTCCGAGTTCTAACAAAGAAGACATGCGCGGAATAGACACCGCGTAATTACCTTATATGTTCCTTTGTGATGCGCGCAAATCAGGCTCGTTGGGAGCTGTTAACATGCACAGGAGTCACTTATTACATTACCATTTATATGTATGACGTAACGGGGTTTTAAGGGGTGAACAATTTCTAGCTTTTTCACCTGTTTGTACAAAACTACAGCAACTAACCTAACTTGCACTCAACAGCATTAGATTCAATATACGATCCTTTTGTACACAGTCAGATACGCCATTTAATAAATGTTTTCTGTATTCTTTAGGGCGTCCCACGGCCAAGTCACATGGAGGGAAGGTATTCTTAATATTAAACATGGAACATTTTACTGAAAGAAGCCATTAAATGAATTTAATAAACAATTTAAACTGCATTCATATTTAAATAATTACATGATTGGAATGGAAATCGAACCCGTTACAAAGGAAAAATAGTAACTAAGAACTTTTATCATACCGACCGATCGATCGAAAGACTGCATTATAAGGCCATTTTTTTGCGAAATAACATAGTGTCAGAAAAAGAAGGAAGACCATAAAGAATTTTAACTACTTTCTTTAGGATACTTTCCCTCGATGTGCTATCCGTGTGACGCCCTGTATATTCAAGATAAAATCTGGCCTCAGTTTTGATAGTACACGGAAGACGTATGATACTATAAGGAAGGCATAACATGCGCTTGTTATGTTTAAAAACGCAGCGTATGCGCATTGCCCATGCGCGGCGGCACGTATCGCCGATGAGTAATCGTAATCTCAACATACTAGGGTAGGCGTAGTACGAGCTAGGAGCAATGTCAGGCGCGCCGGCATTGGCCGTGGTGTTGGTATTGTCTATGGCGCGCGCGCGGCGAACGGACGCGTTGGTGGTGCTGGCCGCGCTGGCGGTGCTGACGGCGGGCGACGACACGCTGGCCGTGCTGGAGACGCTGCTGCCCGCGCCGCTGCTGGCCGGCGCCGAGGACCTGGTGCGCGCCGCCTCCCGCGCCTGTACGTTTACCATTATCCGTGTCTGCGCCAGTGCTGAGTCGTCTTATGTTATCAAGACTCGTCTGTTTCAGTTATTAAGCAGTTTAGTGGTCGGAGCGTCTGTACCAGCGCTACGAGCCGTCTCTACTCGTACATAAATAGTGAACCGCGATCGCCCATCATCCATTTGATATTTGTCTTTCCCTTTTATTGTGTTTTGTACCTAATGTTTGTAAACTGTTTTATGGTAGAAAAGTAAGTACATAAATCAAAAGTGACCTTTCATCACCTGAAAATAGAATTGTGGGTGTTGGGTAATTGAGTTAACATTCAATAATAGTCGTGTTTAGATATTATTAATTATTTAAATTAATACTCAGATTTTAGATTATAATATCTATGCTATTAACACCTGGTAAAACCTGTAGGTAAGTATGTAATTTTAGCAGTTCAATTAATTATGTAGGTAGGTAGGTACCTACTCATTATCATCATACCAACTCATTTTATTAATTCAGAACATTATAAATCCTAAGGGATTTTTTGTTTATAAATCCGATAATCACTATTACAATTACAACATACATGCACGGGATAGTACTTACTATTGTCATTTCGGCAAAACACAATCAGCGGTAACGGCTGAGTGAGTGATTATAACTACTACTTAGTTAATTGATGTATCATTTAACACATTAACTGGCCATAAATCATCGGCATCCTCTTTGGAGTGTTTGACCGGCGTTGCCCGTAATGAGGCAGTTGCGATGCGGCGCGCGGACGCACCGGCGGCACAGCGCTAGTCGCATCACTCATCGCATCCTGCGTCAGAGCGTCCGCGGGAAACGGACACAATGCGCTTTGTTGTCCCTCAACTTAACAGCAGCGTATAGAGCTCCGGCCTTCTCACGATGCTGCCGACTGTTGCAGGCGACATGCTGCCGCTGGAGGGCGTGTTCACGGGCTCCTTACCACCGCTGCGGGTGCTGGTGGCAGAGGCGGACGGAGCGCAGCGCGAGGCGGCGCTGGCTGCGGCGCCGGCGCACGGCCCGCTGGTACTCTACGTGCCGGGCTGGGGCAACGCGCCCGACGACGAGGCGGCGCAAGCGCTCGTCCCCTCGCTGCTGCGCCACGCGCCGCGCGTGCTGGTGCTGGACACGCGGCCCGCCTTCCGGCGCGGCTACGTGGGCGCGGCGGCGCGCGTTCCGGCTGCGGCGCGCCAGCTCGCGCGCTACATCCGCCGGCACGCGACGCCCGCCGATCTTCACCTGGTGGGCTTCAGTCTTGGCGCGCACGTGGCGGGGCGTGCGGCGCGGCTAGCGCGGCGCGGCGGCAGCGCGGCGGTGGGGCGGTTGACGGCGCTGGACCCGGCGCGCCCTTGCTTCGGGGCGGCGGCGGCGCGCGGGCTTCGGCGCGACGACGCTGCCTTCGTGCAGGTGGTGCACTCGAGCGCCGGCGTGCTGGGAGTGGCGCGCGCGCTGGGGCACGCGGACGTGTACGTGGGCCCTCAGCCGGCGTGCGCGCGGCGCCGCCTGCCACTGGAGTGCGACCACAACCAGGCGTGGCGGCTGTACGCGGAGTCCGCGCGCGACGCGGCGGCGCTGCACGCGCGGCGCTGCCGGGGGCGCGCGGAGCTGGCGGCGGGCGCGTGCAGCGGCGACGCGGAGGCGCTCGGGTACTTCTGCTCCAACCGCTCCACCGGCATGTTCCTCTACACAGCGCCCTCCAGCTGAACTTTCGTGAATCCTTTGTGATGTCGACAAAAATGCCATAACTTTTTTAATTAGGAAGTTTGGAAGCGTTAATTGGCTTATAACTCGCCGTAAATAATAAGCCAATTAACTCATTAATTTCATCGTAGTAGGTTGCTCGAATTAAAACTAGGTCTCCAAAGAACGATTTTAAAACAATATGATTCGTGAGCATCTTAATTAGTTAAGTAGGTTATGAGAATTAGTTTTCTTCTCGTTTTGCACCTCCAACAAAACAAAGAGTTAATCGCCTGACTAACTAGAATACTGGCTCAATTGTGATTGAAGTAGATACCATACCTACTTGTACCTACTGTTGTAGTGAGAAGGTTACGTTTGAAAAACGAACCTGTAAAGAGTTGTTTTGGTAGATATTATCAGGTATTATTCATTAGCTACCTACATAGTATCATAGACGAATATAGTATCAATAATTATTAATTTACCTACCTACTTAGTTAGATTGTGAAACTGTTATAGGTCACCAGCCGTTATTACTTATTGTAAGATTTTTTTACATTATAAATGGCTGACCGCAAGCAGTTATTGTTTTTCTGTGGTTTGATTCAATATAGAGTCCGTGGAAGGTATACTCGTAGCATGGTGTGCGCTATTCTAACTTAATGCAGCCGCCATCTAGCGGTGATCCACCAAACTATGTAGTTAGCCCTCCAACCGCACGTCCGCATAGCACAAGCATGGTTTGCGCCGCATATCATACTTCGCTACCTTTGCAGATAGAGGGCGCTAGGTTAAGATTTATTCAATGTCAAACAAAATTAATAATCTTTGCAGCTAACTATGAATTGCAATAGAGAAGTGATTGCATTGGTTAGGAACGTTCATTTTTAGTAGAAATCGATTAATCAGCGCAATGCCACAGAACATAATAATATGCTAACACGAAGCACATAGTATTGTAGTGTAGCTACCTATTTAGTTCCAGCGTAGTGGTTATAATTATATTCTGTGGTTCCAGCTATATTTTATATTTATGTACCTACATTAAGTTTAAAAATCGGCCAAGTGCGAGTCAAACTCGCCCATGAAGGCTTCCGCAGCAGTTATTTTTATGAAATAGTTTATGACGTGTTATAAAAAAATAGTGCTGTTCACAGAATAGGTATGTACATCTACGTACCAACTTCAACAGTTTCAACAGTTATAGTTTCGGAGAAAAGTTAGGTACCTAGGTACCTACTGGCCACGTTGATCGGACTTAGATATCAAGCACATGGTTACCTACTTGTGACACAAAACATATAATTACTACGCTTGTGATGTTCTTTCTGTAATGATGTGTGATTAAGCGTTTCCTGAGATAGCCGACGCTCCCTCGCCTGCCATCAATCCGAAGCTCCGCCGCAGTGTCACGTAATCATTGCGCAGCTCATCATAACTCATCGTGACGCGAACATCATCAATTCGTTCCTCTCCGCCCTTCAGCACGAAACCACAGCCTCCGAGCCCTCAAGCGAATCTCGACCCTACGCCGACCACGTAAGGCTGTCTAGCTATACGATCAGCATAGCGTTGTGTTTAGGTACTTTGTAACCGGACCGAGGAAACCGCAAGCATTTGATACAGGCTAGTTTGATGTAGGAATGTGGGCGCTATCTCCGGGGGGTAGGGTCGCGGTTGGCGTGGGGGCGGCGAGGCGTGGCGGAGGCGGCATTAGTTCCAGCGGACGGACGCCATCGGCCTGCACACACTGCACACCACACACACTGCACAGTCTGTGTGCTGCACGTTACATAGTCGATGGTTGGACATATTTGGTAACATTACCTACCCCGTAGAATAACTTCTCTCACTACCTACCAAAAACTATATGCGATATGATGAGTACAATTTCAAACCTACAATATCAAAAGAAACAAAATAAAATTGTATTTGTGCAAATCGTGTAGGTTGGTATAGGTAAGGTAGGTACTAAGTATGTAGGTACTTATGTAATTTAAAATATACAAAATGTTAAAAAATAAGCATTTTCTTCATGATGCGAAGGTAATCTGTAAAGATATTTTGTATAATGTATTCAATATAATGTGTTCAATATAATATAATGTCTTTTTTATCCTGGCTGGCATTTATCAACGGCTCTTTATCCAATTCTATTTATTTAATATTCGAAGTAGAATTGACATTACTTACAGATTAAATTGAATGAAAATCTGTTGCCATATACTAAAATAGTAGGTACAGTTGTATCGGCTCTATCCTGCATGACTGACGCGGGCTTCCCGGCGACTTCAAACGACCCCCGACCATTGGAAACAGGAGCACTCTGCGCCGACACGGCCTGAAGCTTCAGGGGCCTGGGGCTGTGAGGGGGAGGGGAAGGGGGGCTAAAGGGCTTCCCATGTAAGCCGGAGAGAGCGACACTGACGGATGCGAGCGGCCCGCTATATTACTGTCTGTGCTCAGCTGTAGCCTGTACGTGGTCCAATAGCAGGCAGGACTATAGCAGGGCGCAACGATAGCGCGACGGACAGATAAGACTAGATACGTCCGTGGGGCCGGTGGGACCCCTATCGCTAATCTGCCCCATTATGCGAATCTACAATTTGCATACATCCGGCCGCGGGCGACATGCGGCGGGCCCCTAAGGCCTGGGGTCTGCAGCGGGCGCCATTAGCCCGCGTCACGTCCACCTCGATAACGGACGCCCGGGGGACTTTTTCATACAAATGTACCGTTTAAGCCTATCCGGCATCGCTTTTTATCTACAACTGACTGATTTACTGTTCGTACTACATACTCTACATTGTAACAAAATCGGATTGAAACTAAGTACCTACCTAGTAAACTAGTATTCAAAACATTTTTAGAGACTGAGAAGGCATGCTTCAGTGTACAGGACATCCTTTCCTTACTACGTTTTTACTTAAAACTCGAAAAACCTGTTATTAATATTAATAACGTTTGAACTGTTTTATGTAGAAATAAGAGAGCGCTTCCATTGTAAGTAGTATTATAAATGCGGGTTGGTACAAAGTTGCAGAAATGCGTCGCAGGCACGCACACATACCTTATCCATTGCATATTGCATGACTCGGTGCATGTGTGTCCGGTATCACGTTGGGAATCTCGGCGGAAGAACTGTGCTGCCTATGGCTTCATACCGCGCGCCTGTAAGTAATACGACTCGTAATTACGCACCGCACTTGTCTTGCTTGTGAATACTTCCAACTGTCTCTTTTGTCGCACCCTGTACTTATCCCCCTCCCCCCGCCGCTCGCCGCCCGCCGGTAATTAGGACACGCTGTATGGTTACTGGAAGCCATATGGTAGAGATTACTTTACCCGTATGGTAGGTAATTTCCAAGTAATTATTAGCTTGGAATTTGAAGCAAGTACCTACATACATACTTATTAGTAATTATTAGATAAGTTTTGGTTTGTAATGGGGTTCCATTATACTTAGTTTATGCAATTTAATAATAATTGGTTGGATACATGGTTAGTAAAAGTGAATATTTGAGCTAAGCATATTGCTATAATACAGTTTTTGTGTTCAAATACTTACATGTATGTTCATATTTCTCATAGGACGAAGCTAATTGTACCAGATGGTGAAATGGCACAGCGAATGTTTAATGCGCGAGTCGTGCACAGTTGTGTCATTCTTTTGTTGGCGTGTATTTAGTTACGTCCTTTCATAGTCATGTGTTTAGAATTGCTCATAACATTATTTTTAACGGTTGGTTGTTTATGATATAAAATCTTCCATTCCTAGCTTAGGTACAACTCGTAGTAATGTATGGCATTCGAATCCCAGAGCTGCGTGGATTGGATTGCAATCGTATCTCGCAGAGAGCTGGCTATATCTAGGCATTACAATGTATATCCTATAGTCCTGTACATAGGTACCTAGTAATAACTACAGAGCAGAGTGTAAAGGTCGTCGCATACTAAAGCAACTCGGTGCCCACCAGACAAACACTAGGATTCATTGAAAGAGCATTAGGCTTTAGCATCCTGTGTCCTTTGTATAGTAATGTTGTCAATTTATTCCCTTCATTATTCAACTGTTTACCATTTTACCGACCACTCATCGTACATTCATTAGTAAGTTGAACAAAAAATGTTCAACTTATTCAAAAGTAGAATCACGAATATGTCCAAGTGACATTGAATACAAATGGGACGTGCCTAAAAGCGACTTGATAAGCGTTGTCCTTTAGTACACAGGCCCGGTTCTCCCGGCTGGCACCCGGTGGACCCGGTGAAGCTCGCATTACATCCGTCTTGAGAGGATCAGGCCGAATCTCGACCGGCTCGCGCCGACAGTCCGACAAACTACATGTACTCAACTGACCTATTTCGGTACTTGCCTTTATAAGAATTTCTTTATGTAGGTAATGTAGTAGTCAATGTACACCTATGGGTATATGTATATGTACTTACTCTATTCAAAACACGTAAAGTAGCATTATGTTACATGGCCTTTATAACAACATTTACATACCTACAACCTTTTTATATGATTTATAAAATGTCAGCCTCATATAATAGAGGGATTACGTAATAGTTGCCCAAGAACAGATTAAACCGTAACTATCCAGAAAAGTTTTCTTACAATAGAATTTGTTATATGACTTTTTGTTACACCGAGCAACACGAGTTCATAAAAGCTGAAACGTTAAAAAACGGTAAAAGGTCGACTAATATTGTTCTAAGAAGGATGGTGTTTACTCATAGAAAAAGCTATATTGTAAACACACACGGCGCGGGGCGGGAGCGCGGGGGGCAGGGAGAGAGTAGGACCCCGGGTATAGCACTGACGATGTTTCCTGTCTATTTAGTAGAAAATATCAGATGTCTACATACATGCACCATAACTGAAGCTCTACCTAAATGATTTCTTCACGATGTATCTCATTTCTGTCTCTTGTGTTTCGTCAATCAAAGAAATATTCAGAATATGACTGCGAATACAAAATTAAAGTTAACTCCCTGTGGCCTAGCTCTGCGTTACTACTTAGTAGATATGGGATGGGTAATATCGGCTATAGAAGTGTGTGCTCGCTCCCTATGCGGGTCCGGCCGACTTTACGACTCGACTGTACCGCTCATGTGTATGGAACTTGTAAGCAATATAGTGCAGGGTACGTCCCCCCCCCCCCCCTCCCGCTGCGCTGTCGGCACTGGTGGCTACATGTAATAACATCTTCGCTTCTGAAACATTTCATATTATCTGCTATCGACTTCGCTTCGTGCCAGGTCCACATCTGGATTATGTATAAATATTTGTTATAAAATATTGCACATGACTAGCCGGGCCTTATCAACATTTGAATACGACTCAAGAGATGATCAGATAGGCTCCAACTTTACTATTTTTATAATACCGTTTGAGCATGTGTCATCGTTGCACGGCACCACCTTTACTGTCTGTAGAATTATTCGCAGAAACTACTTGGTCGATACCTGGGTAAACTAGAGTTAGTGATTACCAGTCAGCGGCAAAGATATAACACCAAACTCATTTCCATTTCAAAAAGGTTAAATGTTTGCAGACACTATGAACATATAGCATTTGCAGCAAGGTTCATTTGTCAATATTTGGAGCCGAATTTAAGAGGTACCGCCACACCTTCCTATGTCGAACATAGCATCTACAGCTAATCCTTATTGAGCATCATAAATAATAAACTCCATTTACAGTATCTATAGGTTTAGGGAACTTTGATGGCGCGGTGCCGCCGTTACTGAACCTAATAAAACTTGAAGAAGTGATTACAAAGCGGTCCGAGAACACTGACAAGCATCAATATAATAAAATAAAGGTAAATTAGTTTATCGCGGAGATACGAGGGGGTGGGGCTGGAACAATAGAGGAGACTCCGAGGCTCAAAGTGCCGCCTTCGACGGGACAATGAGAACCGACAAGCACTTCACACTTGCCATTGTAATTACACAATACGTAGAAATTATTTACAGCGGAACGAATCACAATGTACGTTAGGATAAGCAGAATTTTATATAACTCTACAAAGCGAAAGAGTTAATTGTTTCCTAAAACGACGAGGTTAATGGCGCGATTCGATTTATCGATCTACTTCTCGATAACTACTCGTGTGGTGCATGTTCTCATTCCAACGAGGTGATTGCTACTACTAGTGAAATATCTTTCACTGAACTAAACTAACGAATGTAACAAATAAAATCAAGGAGAGCTCTTAATTCTGACTCAACTCATTTTTAGTAGGTAATCATCGTACTTGTTATTTTTGCAACCCCAACTCATTCATAATTTATTTAATCTCTTGAAACTTACCCTTTTTATTTGGATTTATAAAATTGTTCACAATAATGGTGGACTAGGGTGGTGAGTAATGTTCCATTTAAAACTGCCGATCAACGTCCTTTTTAGGGTTTCGTAGATAAATGTTACCCTTATTTTATTTATGTATAATTTTCATAACATCGTGACAGGCTTCAGTTCCGCCATGACTGTCTCGAGCGCTATCTGGCGCCATTACAGTTGATCAGAACAGTTTATACCGTCAGATAAAAATAAAAATACCTACTGAAAATATTTGAAGTCAGCCTTGCACATGTTCGCATAATATTATGAGGTATTAGTACCCTCTTTGTGCCTGGGTGATTAAGCGTATTATTTCTGTTTACCAAGTTTTCTGATAACTAGCCGGAGGCACGTTTTTACAACTATCATTTCTGAGAAGCCATACAAGTACCTACCTATCTGACAGCGCGGACCGCACACGTCTGTCAATATTTGACAATCATTTCGAGTCGATAACTTCACGCATTCCTGAGGAAACGGCTCTAAGTGGCACGCGGACAATACATCATTGGGTACCTACTTTTTATTTATAGGTTTACAAAAAACGATAATCTGAGATTTTTTAAACTTTCATGAATATAGAAGTGTCTTTCAGTGATTATTATTCTGTAGTATACCGACACAATTACACATAAGTAATTAAAACATACTGAAACATGATGATGTATTGTTGCATCTGTTCCTATGTTAAACCCTAAAGGCACGAGGGTGGTATCTGGTGGCTTGTAAACGGTTCTGTTTTTGTTGGAACAATGGCTGCGGCTAGCTGACCTACAGCGGCGTAGTGGTCTGTCTGTGAAGGCCCGGCGCGGTGCGAGTTCGTTTCCCGCCGGCTGTCGTCGCTGCGTCCTTTTGTGAGCACACAGCATGCACGGGGCTCCCTGAAATATAATTATAAACAATTGAAGTCTGTTTCATTTCAAAAGCTTTACAAAGAATAATACAAAGCTTCTGAGAAATCAACTTCATTTTCTGGTTGAGTTGCGATGGGATTTATGAAATACGTTTTACAAAATTACTTAAGTAAATGTTAACTCATGATTTGTTTTAATGATGTGCTTAAATAGTTTCGATATTAATTGTCTATTCAGTTACAAAGTTGCTCATTACTGCATAAAACTAGTTGCTGTCTTAAGACTTTGCACACGTGGAATTTATGTTTTTATGTTATTTTTGCGTGCAATGTTGAATGCTAAATGGATAATATAATTGCGTTTTTGCGCCCCATTGTTCATAATTACAACATTGCAGGCTTGGACGATATTATTGCTCATGGGCGCCCTCTTACTTTCCGCCGGTGAAAGTTTCAATAATGGATTTAAGTTACGTAAAAATGTTTGCAACAAAACTATTTCATTTAATTTTTTGTGTCTTTTTACATGTAGGTATTATATTTCCACAAAAAAGGCGAGTTTCTTCGGGATAAACATGCCGGCCGTCCTAGGAGTGATAGTCTTATGTTTAAGTAATAAGTCTTAGTACTCAATCAATCAGTCAATTTCTATAAAAAATGAATTACCTTTGCTGTAAATTAACCTTGGATTATTAGGAAATTATACTACATGTACCCAGCCGTTAGGCTGAAATAATGACAACCTAAACTAAGTTTGTAGCCATATGTGAATAAAACCTCAATTTGGGTTTTATAGGATTCTCCTACGCTTTTACGTAACGGACCATAAAAAGGAACCTACGGTTTATTAGAAGTGCTTGACGTGTAATATTGTAATTCTGTGTGAGTTAATATTTTGTGTGCAACTTGCGGCGCCCGAGGAGCTCGTAAAGCAGAAATGTTGCCTCCACAGCCTGGCTACGTCTCTCGCACATTTCAACAATCGTGGTTCCGCCGAGTGACGAAATCCTGTGGGCATATTGATGTGGACGTGGAACTAATCATCGATTACTTGATTACTCGATTAGTCACATGTCACACCTGCTACTTTCTTTATCCTCACTGTGACTGCATTTTTACACATATGACTAACAGAGAATTATCATAACAATAACCGGTTATCTCAATGGCCAGTGGTTTTGTCAGTCACTCGCCTCTAGATTACAACTTGTCCTATCAAATTTTTTGAGTAGAATTTGTCATCCTTTACAGAAATGACATTCATTCAAACATTCCAAAACCACATAATATAAATTATCATTTGGATGTACAACTGTACTGACCAACAATCTTTCGACAAGCTAGTTCGATGGGAAATCGCCCCCTGTGTTGAAACATTGGGGAAATTACAAAGATTTTTACGAAATAAATGATTTTTAGAAGGTAAGTATATGCAATCATGTTCCTGATGTAGCACACGTAGTTCTAGTTAGGAGAAAAGCAGGATGATTAGCATTCACTCGGCTAATCATTTCTCATTTCACCATTAGGTACCTATTGAATTGGTTGCTGGAATTTGGGTAGCTACCACGGAAACGTACCTAGTCCCCAACTAATCACCCGGACCTGATCTGATTGTCATTCAAAAGCAGCTGATAAAAGAACCTCGCGAGTCGCCGTGAATAGATCCCGCTCAGCGCTCCTCACAAAGTGACCCTCGTCACGATGAATGCCGCATTCACTTCTGCGCTATTGTGTGCGCATATTTATGAGAATGTATTTCGCAAAAAATATATCAGTTGAATCTAAATGTCTAGTTTTGCGATGTTTTCTCGTTGCAGTGAGTAATGAGCTGCGTGCGCACGCGGGTCGGATTGTTGGGACAAAGACACGTCCCGGGATATAATGGTCCCGGTTCTCGCAGGCCCGGGCCTTGGCCCCTCCGCTTCGCGCTATTCAACGTTTTACGAACCACTTTTCATAAAAGCCGTTTTCTATGAACCGGAGAATAAGAACTCTGATAATGGAACTTTTATTTCGTTATACAATGTTTCGTGCTATTTAGTCTAAAGGTTACTATTTAGTCTAAATACGCCCCGGAAACTTTTATATTTTTCTGTACTTCTAAGTAGGTTTTGAGGTGCGTTTTTAATTGAAATGTGTGTGCTCTGTTCAAATACAGGTAAGTACATTGCTACGAGCGTGTTCTGACTAGAGTACGTTGAATAGAAACCTTTGTTTTCGAATTCTTTAGAAGAATCATGATTTGAATTCTATCGCGTTCGTGCGAGCTTCACGCGGCGGCCGCCCGCGCCCGCGCTAGGCACCGACCCTCGTTCCTACTCCTTTTTTTGCGCCCTTGCGCTCCGCTGCTCTGATCGTATGGCGCAGGATTATTAATTCATTTTGAGGCGGATTAGCCGCGCGGGGCCTAATCCTCACGAAGAATCGCTTCGATACCCTCACCGAAGCAGATTACGTGCACAGCCCGACTTCGTCAGCTTATATTATAAGCTGAATCGTCAAAATGAAGGCTATAGCCTAAAACCCTATTCTGTCAAGTAAATCGGATTGGACGACAGTACCTATCTTAGTTTCGCAAGAAGTATGATTTGATTAGTGAGATAGAGACGGCGAGCGGCTATCTACATCGATCGGGCGATAGCACCGCTCTAGATACACCATGTACTGTATCACACACGTAGTTACATTATAGGTACACGTAGGTATATTATATTCTGTAGTATGTATGTATAGAACGGGCCCGTGTGCCGTGCATTGCGTCGGTAGGTACTCGGTACAGCGAAGTGCACGATGATTCGTCGTGCACACATCGCAGCTTTCACTAATAGCCATTAGGCGTGGAAATGAATCGCGACAGTTTAATGAAGCATTGTGGGGTTCGTTAGTGCGGCGAGGGGGAAGGGGTGGCGGGGAGGGGGAGTGCCGCTGCGTGCTGCTGCTGCCGAGTGCGAATCCGTGCTGCCACGATGTTCAATGGTCTTTATTTATTGATTATTTTATAATTATGAATGTGAAAGTTTGTGAGTGCCTATGAATTACCTATTTGTAATGCTCAATTACAGCTCATCCATCAAAATATGACATAGACTACTTTTTACCAGAGGAAAATGCATTACGTACCTATGTATATGCAGCCATGAAGGCTATGAATGAAGGCATGTTTAAAGCTTATGACGAATCTTGGATCTTGGTAGGTATTTTAGTTTTCTTTGTTGGCCACCCAGGGCGATCCCAAACGTAAGCGTGTAGTGATTGTAGCGGGGTTAAGTATAACAACGCCTCACACATTCTCCTGACTCAGAAACACGCGCAGTACATAGGCCTGACTCATAGGCATAATGCTGTATCAGCGTGAAAACATGTTTTGTTCTTAGATTATATTTTTAAAATCTATGCTTGGAACTAGAAATTATTTTAGTGTCACGATACTTTATTACTATTGTAAAATGTGTTTGTGTTTATTTGATTCGGTCCTACCGTCTAACGAGTAGGCTAGGTACCTAGGTAGCCACGGTCCGGAGCCAGTCGCTACGACAACAGCGCGGCATTTACGTTCTCAACTCACTCATTGTTCCGCTCAAAAATCAACAATAGCTTTTCACTCTGAGTCCTTTTATTGTATTTTTTCCGCCGCTCCAAATTGTTCTTTGTAATTGAAAGCAAACACTTGAAATTATTGCATTACGTGGATGTTCGTGAGAGCGATCTAAGGGCGAATGCACAAGGGCCCTCGATACGTAATTAAAGCGCTGCAGGCCGCCCCGCCGCCATTACCGGGGGCCTAAAAAATAACAAGCGCTGCTCGGAACGGGGAAATCACATTACGCTGTACAATTTGCAATTCACAATAGCGATACCCTGTAATTTACTTGTGCTCGGGTACCTGGCTGTGATCAATTAGAAAACTGTAGAAATAGTTTTTTGTGCCCGACTGACTACAATATGCATTCATTACTTACGAACTTCTATTATCTAGTAGGTATACCTTCTTATATAAGTCTTCGTCATTGATAAATGTATGAAGGATAGACAAAGCAGAGCCCAAATGGAAATCTCGGAGATGCTATATAAAATAATTTATAGCAAGGAAATAGTAACCCTGGCAGTTATGCATAGTAATATAAAACTGTTTTTATCGTATCATGAGAGTAGTTTTTTCCTTAGTACCATCCCTGCGTGCTGGCGAGGGCTGGCGGCATCGATCGTGTACACGAGTACCCGTCGCCCGCAGCTGACGGCCGCCCGCGCTCGTGTGCACGCGCCCTGTCATTAGCGCCACACTCAGCCACACTACACAACTTACCACGCAACCAATATCCCTCCATTAGGTACATAAGCTTAAATAATAATAGCAGGTTCCTGCTGCTTAATATAGCGTTATAATTATAACTGCTGAAGAACTAAATGGATTGGTAGATGTAAGTAGTACTTAGAGAGAGGAGAGAGGGCGCCACTGCTCATGTAAACATCGTCTCTGTTATAAAATAATCTTTAAAAATATAAAAAGTGTGAAAAAGTTGCCGCCAGTGTTATCAACATATGGATAAACATCTACATCTCATGTACAAATGAATTCTAAAGGATCAGAGTAAAAATCATTGAGAAAACTTGAAGAAATAACATCAGTGATTCATCATCAAATAAAAGTGATTTACAGTGCCAATAAACGGAATCATTTGGAGAAAACCAAACAGTGAGTCGAAGTTAAGCTTAATTAGCGCAAAACAAGTGAAAATAATGAGAAATTCATAAAGTAAATCACAAAATCACAACAAAAAACGACCTTCACTGTCCTTCAAAATTCAATAACAAGATTCTGCTCCTCACTCATAGATGGCGCTATAGGCATTTGAATATACTCCATAAAAGTTCCACTACTCGCCACCACAACGCTACCTGTACGATCCTGCGACTGAGCTGAAATAAAAAGAGGGCGCTACTTGTACTACTATTAGAACTTGTAATTTTACTTTTTAAACATGGATGAGATGATGAAATTGTTAAAAGGAATTAACGACGAACTACAGAAACAACGACAGGATATGAACTCAATAAAAAATTCCATTGTGCAAGAAATAAATAATAATACTGATGCAAGATTTGAAAGCATGGATAAAAAATTAAAATCCTTAGAGACTACCATAGAAAACCAACAAATTGCTATAGACAGAATTGAACAAACTTTAAAAAAGAAAAATCTAATATTTTTCGGCTTAACAGAAAATGAAAAATCATACAGAGATTTAGAAGATCGTATCCTACATATTATTACAAAAACTATGAAAGTTCAGTGTGGAAGACGAGAGATTGAGTTGGTTCGGAGAGTGGGAAAACGCTCAGAAAATATAAGACCTGTTGTTATAACTCTGTGCTCCATGGGTCTCAAGATTGAAATTATAAAAAGTAAACACTACTTAAAAGACTCCAACATTTATTTCAAAGAAGATTTTACCCCAAAAATACTACATAAACGAAAGGAGTTATACCAAGAGCTAACAACCCGAAGAGAACAAGGAGAGACAGTTGCATTAAGGTTCGATAAAATTATAACACTAAAACATAGAAGCAATCAAGAAAAAACCTCCGATTACAAAATTAATAATAACCAGAATGTCAATCGAAATGAAAAACGGAAACTAGAATCACCCACCAAAATATTACAAACATCACAAAAACCTAAATATTCCCACAACACCAAAATGACAAAATCTACTATAATTAGCTACTTGAAAACTGAACCTAGCAAGCCTGCCGCTCAACCAAGCTCGTTGACTTTAGAGAAACCTGAAAAAGCACAACCAACTAACCAAGGTCCCTCTCCAGAAAAAACAACATGAAAATAAATAGAAAATAATAGGAACTCAAGACTTTCCCAAGACGGCCGGTCACCGTGGGAACAGTAGACCATCACCCTCCATCAAGCAAAATAACACTTATCTAACTATCCTACACACTTATGTCTGTACGATAAATATGAATATGACAGATTTAGTCAGAATCGGTCAACAAGAATACTTAATAAGAAATACCTACGTAATAAAATTAAATTTATAATTTAATTAATTTATAGCAACATACAATTAATAGCAACTAGCAACGTACAGAACACTTTCAAGCTGATGGGGGAGGCCTCACCCTCAGATGGGTACCCGAATTGTACAACCTGTTAGTGCATGTTTTAAACAATTTATTTATTATAGTGATTCATTTAATTTATCATTCATTAACATGTAAATTTTTTGTAAAAAAAAATTATGTATGTATCTTATTCGTTAAATAATTAAGTTTAAGTTGATAATGTTAATTAAGATTTTGGGAATAAATGGCTATATTATTATTATTATTATAAGTAGTACTTACTTATGTCATTTAATGAAAATACATTTTATTATTGATATACCGCTCCGCGGCATCATCCTCGTTCTAATAGTTTTGCCGGAGTAAAATTACCTTAGGGACGTCATATACCTAAGTATCTACTTTTTCGGTGCCGTATGGTGCTGGCCCAACATGAGTACCACCGTGGGTGACGAACCACAGGATTTTTATTGAGTTCTATAGGAGAGACCCGTATTGTAATGATGACGATGATTGTTTGTACTTTGTATTAATAATTGTGAATTAAAGGCGAAAGTGTAAACCTACTATTAATCTATGTATCTAGTATCAACAACTTCTTGTAACTGCTATAGAATCTTGGCAAAGTACGAGTACACATAGCAAAATGTCGACGTCAATGGCTAGATATTCTATCAGTCAAAGATAATTGAAAGCAATCTATTCAATCACTTCTGAGCAAGAGTACCTACTTGTGCAATAGGCAGAGCACTCACCTCTATCTATGTATAGCTAGAGCTAGTTAACCCCCCGCGGCTCCGGCCGGGTTGCAAATAATTTTCCAGCGAAAAAGAGATTATTTTGTCCGGTAGAGGTACCTATTATAAAATACTGTACCTACGTAAAGTTTAAACTTCGCGAAAATGTAACAAATTAACATTCATGCCGCCGAAGCGCCAGAAATCTTTTATCATAGGTCATGGTTTCCCATTCTACCACTATGCTAAGGGACGTTCAGTCAAGACGTTGAAACTTGAAGACTTCTGCTTTCAATTTAGTAGACATTAGGAGGTTTAATAGGAGGTTCAACCAGATGACTGCGACATAATACCGGCATTGTTCGAAAACAATCGGCTTCAATGAATAACTTCATCAGCTAAATAAAGAACATTGAATAGGTACTAAATTTTGCATAATCAACTTCTGAAGAAAATACGTTAATTGTTTAGTTGAGGAAAATATAGCATTGTGTGTATGACCCCCCCCCCCTCACTTCCCCCTGCCCCCTGCGGCCTCCGTGGTCCACTCACACATACATCACGTACACCGACATGCCTTATGCTTATATTATTAAAATCGAAAACCTTATTATGTTCGGCATATAGAATTATCGAATTCGTTATCATGGAAAACCTATGTTTACGCTGTACCACAGAATATATAATTGCTACGCAAGCTGTACATAGTTTTGCTTAGGGCCCAGTTATACCTACTAGTGATAAGACACGGCCCCCATACAAATATAACGCGGACGGAGTCGCGGGCACTGCTAGTAAATAATATAATGCATAGTGCAGTCCTTTACACCCTTCCGTCGCTGTGTTCACTAGATTTTATTATTTAGATTAGATATTTTTTAATAAGATCGGATTTATACATTGTTATTTTTTTTATTGTTCGTTATAAAAATCACAGATTCACCATTCAAAAGCCTTCCATAAAGATTTTCAGCTATTTCGATAAATACCTTTCAAAAACCCTCGGGTTAAATCCATTGTGGTTCCTGTCAATAAGCATACTAGGAATCAAAATACTGTTCCAACTAGAGAATGGTATGGAAAAAAATACAAGATCACAAAGTAGCCTTGGTCCGCGAGTGTGAGGTTACGTTGTGATCTTGTATTTCCATACCATTTTCTAGTATTTCAGAAGCTTGTGACTCAATCACTATAAAATTAAAACTAACTATAGGTACCTACGGTCTTGTCAAAATACTGTAGGTGATATAAAAGTACAAAAGTCCACATTATCATCTTAAAGATTTGTGAACAATAGATAAAACGTTGTTTAGAGATTATTATTATCATTATTATTCTTTTAGAGATTATTATTATGTATGTATTGCAAGATTTTTTATTTAAACTTACAACATTCCCAGAGAATAATTAAAGCGTAGGTAATCTGTTTGATGAACAACAAAGCGCGGCTCGGAATTAAAATATGCCGTCGGGTTTTACATTCATCACGGAATTAATGAATCTAGCACCCGTAACACAAGCTTCGAGCTTACCACGGGGCTAGATGTCGCTGTGTAAAATTGTCCAGTAATATTTATTTATTTATTTATTTATTTAATGCTCTGTAACCCCGGATCGAGTCCCGCCGGCACCTCTACAGAACCTGTATTTATTCATAACATTTGTATGGGGCACCTATACTTCTTATACTGCTCAAATAGTAAATCCGGTGTATTTGCTGGTGAATAGAATAATGTTTCAGTGTCGGGCGGACTCGGGCGCCTCCCTAAACTAACAAAGATTTAATTCTGTTTACAAAAGAAAAAGTAGAGGCAAGGGTGAGTGCGCGGCGGGTTCCGTATGAGTAAACTAAGTGCTTGTTGTGTGCATTTGCGAACATCTGTGACGTCACGGGATACAAGCTGCAGATGGCATGCCCGAGGCGTGGGATCGCAGAGATAGGACCCGATACCACCTGCCGAAGATATCGTCACCGCAAGATATTACCAATATTCAGATTCAAAACTTGATTTAAAGATCACAATAGTAATGAATCCGTCAGTTTGTCGTAGTTTTTGTTACACCTTCACGCTGGTTTTGTGACCGCTGCGCTGAATGAATTTGAAACTTGAAATTTACATAACTTTAACCTTGAATGAACCCGGCCGTTTTAATTCAAGGGAAAACACTTCTTCTCTCGGTGATATAACGCAGACAAAGCCGTGGGGTAAGCAACTAATAAAAGAAGGTTAACATTTTATGATCGCGCTTCAAACATTTATAGCAGCTTTTGTGTATTGTGGCATTAAAAATGATATTTCAAAAGATATTTTATTTGTTGTAATGTCGCGATGCAGTTAGAGCGGTTCGATCGTGCAACAATAGTGACGCAGTTGAGAGCCCTGACTTACCCTCGTCACGGCTCTGCGGAACCTTGCCTAATTTAAACGAGGTTTTTGTGGAACCCTCCTAATCTAGGACGGAGTCGACAAAAACTTATCTTTTATGAGTGATCGTCGAACCGGCTCTAATTCCCGTGAATCGGACGGCGCGTCTCGGCTCGAGACTTCTACTGAACGATAATGGCTCGCCTGGCTCGTTTACGGTCATGTCGCTAAACTTCCAAGTAATTACAAACAGAGTAATACTACTGTAGCTTAGTAGGTTCTGTAATGACGAGGCACATGGTTCTATTTTACGTACTTATCTACTTTTTCATCGAATACGGAAGGCCTCATTACAACAGCTTTTTGAATGCGAACCTTGTCCTCGTTATTGGAGTTTTTCGATTTGGAAAACTCAGATTGAAACAACTCAATAGATGGCATTATGCAGTCTCAACTCTCAACTCAACGAAGCAACCACATCCAATCCACATTACTTCATCAATATCAAATTGGTTTAGTTGTTATGTTATTAATAAAGAAAGTGACAACAATATTGTAAGTATGTGCATACTACTTCTATTAAGATTAAGTAGTAAAGGTTCGGTAGTCAAACAAAGATTTATAGTTAACTGATAACTTTACGGCTTCATATCTATGCGTCAGCTAGTTCCTTTTGAGACATTGACACCTCCACCGAATTGATAGTTTGAGGTCATACATAATGGCATCTGGTGATTAATTTATTAATCTCTAAAGCTCTCATTACAAACACAAAGAATCATTTAGATAGGGCTTCGTTATCGAATCATCATTACCATCACACCCATACAAAGACTACACAAAACATAGATTTTAAATTCCTCAATACTTCGGCGATAGGGATATAGGGAGGTCCCTAAAGATAAGATTACTTCTTCCAGGTACTTGTACTTAACATCCCGGCTTTTATCATAAAAGATAAAACTTTCATATCGATTCAAATATCCCAAATAATGTGTTGGTGGAATGCTCGTAAGCATTACAGGATTACCGTAGATTGCTCGAACTCAAAAGTCTTCATAGATTATAGTATTATAACGTAACGACTATGAAGTCCACAAAGCTGGCTCAGAGGATTAAGAACCGTCATCTTATGCTAAGCATCAGCCTCCTCGCCCGCAGATACTTCACTATAATCTTCACTATCGAGAATCAATATAAAGTCTGTCATTCAGCTCGTTGATAAGATAACGCCTTAATTCGTAAGTATTTCATTCATCATTATCATCGACCACCGAGAACTAGCAGTTTTGACCAGTTTGATAAGTTTCAGAGGAATTGGTATCAATCAGCACTCAGCACGCATCAGATATATACAAAATATACAGGACGCTGCTGACAGTCTCTGGTGTGTAAATTCCACAGTCGGTAGGACGAGTCCCGCGGGAAGAGACGGGATGCCACCACCACTCGGCACTTAGCTGTTAAATACAAACAAAGTAACTAGTAGGTCACTTGGTTGCGTATTTTAACCTTTTTGAACTATGCTTTGCATTTTTAAATAAGCAATTACATATAATGTACCTACTAGCATTCTGCTCATGTTATTAACCGTTTGGAAATCCCGCAATAAAATCATGGCATCAGCCGTGTCAGGTAGAGTATTTGGGCTCGCATTTTGTTGTTAAATGCATTAAAAAAAATACTATCGAAAATCGCGTCCAATAATGCAAAAGAAATCTGAGTTTAAATAATATTATAGAGTTGGTATCAATATCAACTCGTCCTGCGAACCAACGCCCCATAATCACGTGAAATGTCATTGACTTATTGACTTTTACGATATTATAGAAAAATCTTTACAGCTCTTATACAATACAATTATACACAATACGTTCAATACACTCTATCACTCTACTATATCATAGGATTGGAGATGTGATTGAACCTACATCATGCATGATAGAATACTAGCTGTCCCGCCGACAGCTTCGCTTGCGTTTTGTAAAGTATATTTTTAAAGTATTTTATTACTATCTAACAATGAAAGATTTTTTCTAATAAACTCATCAGCTTTTTATATTAGTATAGAATAGATTATCTTATAATGGAACTCCTAGATCTGATCAAGGATGTCTCCGAGGCAGAAAGTTCGTAACCGTGTCACGTAGGGCAACCCACTTGCCTGCAGGGACAGAGCAGGGCGGGGGGCGGGGAGGCAGGGGGGAGGGGGCCTGCATTGTGCAGCCAAGATGGACACGGCTCTAGTTTCGCATTGTCTCATATCTGCGGCATTGTCGTAAATTCTAGCGGAGGTAAACTGAATGTACTTGCCATCCTTGTAGTTTTGTTCAGAGTCCTTTAGAGAAAAGGGAAGGACTTTAGATTTTCAGCCTCTTTAAACCATCACAGGAAAATTGAGTGTTACAAGATCAATCAGTAGGTACCTAGAGATACGTAATCTCTCTTCTGCGGAAAATCCGGTTCTGATTAATAGGACTGCTGACAGTTTTAAAGATTGATGTCATTTATTTTTATAAAATTCTATATAACGTGCGCAATTAGAAATGAGTTCTGTAAATGGCGTCCGCTCGCATGCGTTCTCGCTCACTCTCTATCGCTGTCTATACTTTTATCCTTGTTTTGCCAATCGTACCATACCTACCCGCCGCCATTTACAGAATTCATTTTCAATTGCGCACGTTATACTTGGACAGCAGTCGGTATCCTCGATTCTAACAACCGACCATGGTGTTGTTGTAGTAAATGAACAGAAGGTATGTAGAGAAGAATTTTGAAAGTAGGTCAAGTAATCTTTGAACAGGCACAACTAACTACTACCTATTGTGTGTCTTATCTGTCACATCATGCTAAATCATTTCGTATTTTTATCATCTAGTCTAGACCACCGAGCCTTTTATTATCACGCAACCTATAAGAGGATACACGAAGGAGTATAATATTCAACATCACATTAAATTCTAAGAATTCCTCACATAGTCAAGTAATAGTGTGTTAACAAGAAGGATGGAATCCGAAATGGCTTGTTTTGTCTGTTATGGTTCGTTGTATGGTTTTTCTCGGCTTTATCGGTTCCTGCTAAAGTAAACAGTACACAGAGCCGCACTCTGAGACACATTCTCGCGTCGACCTTTGATTCTCCCCGTGTTGTGTAGGTAAGTACCTTACATACGTAAGTAGTACTAAACTGTTTATTGGGTTAACTCTAGATTAGATAGGAACTAAATTTGGACTTTTCTCTTGATAAGTGTTTTTCGAATAAGTCTTGGTATGATATTACAAAGTATCATAAAATTGCCTGGGCGATGAGTCAGCGCCGTTTCTCGAAGCCTGGTTTCCCGAATGAGCGTTTGAGTCATGGATATTTCTTAGACAAAGGCAACCTTCCCTTGTATAATATAATTCGTAGACCCTAATTTATCTACATTACATCGAGTCCATTATTATGCGAGGTTATAATGCCAAGGACAGGTAGGTATTAGATGTCTTGATTGCTATCGTTCATCTTACTTAAACAGCTGGATAAATTGAACAGTAGCTATGTTACTGTAAATATTCACATTTCTGGTTCTCATGACCCGGAGCCCATGTCCTTGGCCTGTTTCAAGTACCTATTGGAACGAAACTGTAAGTTTTCTCAACATAAAAATGGTTCGTGTGTTTCTTATTTGCTATAAATAATGGCATCTGACTGCGTTAGGAGACCAGATCCATCCTTTCAGTTTAGCGTAATACCCAGAAAAGTCATCTACATTCATGAATAATGACAATGGTAGGTTACTTAAACAATAAAAAAACAACCAGTAATGTACCCCTTCGTTTAAGTACCTACCTGTAAGCTAACGTGTTTTTGAATTCTCTGGGAATATAGTGATGTGAGTTGGTGCAGTGCAGGGGTCGTCAAGTCGTCCTCGCGGCGGGCCGCGCAGCCAATGCGGCCCTTCTCACGGGTTCGTTGCATTTCGTGCGCGGCCGCCCGAGGACTCCATTGTTACCGACAGACGCATCCCCAAATTAAACCGATACATGCAATCCTTTCAATCATGAATATTATAATCAGGTTCTTCTGAATACGAATTAAATTCCTTTTATATCTTAGAATAGTTAAATATTTATCTGGAAGTTCGCATATGATTCTGTTTAGGGTAAAATGTTGCTACGTTTATACAGGGTGAAATGTACAAAGAATGAACATAATACATAATTGTATAATTTAAATACAGTAGGTAATGCTTGAAACAGTTATCTACCGCACTTTTACTGTTACTTACTTCAGTACAATAGTTACCTAGTGTTGTTAAGATTCGTAGGTTAGGTACTCAAAAAATTGAAATCAAACTAAGTACTTATCACTAAATCTGAGTTTCAATATTATTTTGCGTGAACTGTAGGTAAGTTTGTAATTTATTGTTAGTAGTTATTTAACTTTTAAAACTTTCAATCAAATTTCAGGCTTTAAGGGTGGAGGAGATGGGTACACTAACAATGACAAACTTTCGCTTATACATATATTATACCTACTCGTAATACCTTATACTTACCTTACATTTACACCTACAAACAACACAAATCCATCATCATGACAATCAAATTCTATACAATTTGAACTACGCAAGGGAACGCAATACCTAAAGTGTAAACAAGCTATTACGGACGGTTCCCAGTGCGCGGGCGGCGGGGGGACAAGGGGAGGGGGGGTGCACATGTTGCGGACGGCACATGTGCACGCGAAGCCCCCACTGGCTCCAGCACTTCACTTCACGTTGTACAATTACATGCACAATAGGCAACCATCCTAGAAACTATACGCCATCTTAAAAAGCGACGGTATATTTCAACTCAAACTAAAAATCAGTCTGCTCCAATGGGAATCTAGGAAAAAAAGTGTACTCGTAACTGGAGGACATTAAGGTCTGACTCTGCGCAACACATACTGTACAGTTATACAGATTTAGAAGACTTTAGGCCCTAAGGGCCTCTTTCACGACCCTCAAGTAAAGTGTCGAGTAGGCTAACCACCAATTAAAGTCACCCGTAACGTCATGTGCCAATTTCACGACGTTCGAGTAGCACTAATCATAAGATTAACCGACCAGTAACTTACTCGTCACCACATCTGCCCAGTAGCGTGTTTACTTGGAGGTTTACGAGTAAGTACCTACTTTTACAGTTAGGTTAGGTACAAGTTGTCCATTGTCATTTTGCGTCGGCACTCAGATAATACCCATCGAATATTTAAAATTTTATATTATAAATGGATTTAGGTACTTATTTGACTTGATTGATCATCAGTTGGATGATTGGATGATCGCTGTGTAAAATTGTCCAGTAATATTTAGAACATTCGACGACGCAGCGAGCACCTAGGATTCGAGTGTTTAAATTCCGTGATGATTATTTTACGGACCTAGATGAAACTGACTTTTTTGCCAGATTCGTCTATGTATGAATATCGACATAGGTAGGTACATAGAAATATCGTCGAAGTATGCAGTAAACTTATAACCTAATAAAACATAAAAAAATACCTAGATCGCAAAGGTGAGTGGTTATTTGTCATTAATCAAGTGATTGGAATTTAAATAAAATAAATAAATACATTTAATTTATCCCTTCTACACCATCAAGTCGATTCATGTTACACCAGTAGGTACCTAGCTAATATAGATTCAACGGACGCTTTCCGAAATTTCCGAATACACCAGACACAAAAACAAAAACAAACACCACAAACAAAAAATGACAAGAAATTTGACAACTGACAATGACGTTTGACGTTTATCGAACGATGATTGAACGAATGCAACGTATGATTTTTTACGTAAAACCAGTAAGTTGTTACTCGAAGGTCTATTTTCGTTTGTGAAATTGACAAAAGATACTTGTAGCTTTTACTTGCTGATTAGCGCTATTCGAGAATTAACTAATCAACACTTTACTTGAGGTTCGTGAAAGAGGCCCTTAACGACGATTTATTATGGTATATCAGATATTTTTTCCCAGATTTTTTGTGGGTACAAAAATTTTTTAAGCGAAATCGGAACAAAAACTGTTAAAATTGTGTCCAAAGATACAATTACAATAACTCCCAAATGTGTTTTTATAGCTCTTCGCCAACAGATAAAATCGTAGATTCATATTTTTTGCTCAAATAATAAAGGTCTTCTATAGAATCATCTATTATTATTAGATTATTACCTATAGTGGAAAAGCTAAATCAGAAAACGTGTTTTTTTGTCCACCCTAATGTACACGTGGGTGTACCCGATGGTGCGCCGTAATCCAAACAGAACAGTCAGCCGGAGCGCAAATAGAGAGTTAATGCGCGCTACTTTTTGTTCGTCACGAGCGCCGCTGCGACCACCTGCGCCCGACAGCTTACCTCCTAGCACTAGGTCCGCCCCATTTACATTTACTTTTATTTCTAATGCACCGATTTTGAATGGAAACGAACCCTTCTTTCCAATTTGTAATTTATTTAAAAAAGGAAGGTTTCGATCAACTTTACTTTTCAACATTCATGATTCAAATTCTTTATTCCAGAAACATACATAAAAGTACACTTGGATACTAAAACTCTTTCTTTCCATACCCATAAAAATAAACGCGGCTCAATGCAGATTTAGCTATCCGCGATGTGACATGGACGTACAGTGGTTGGTATCGAGCGGCCCGCTTTCGCTATGCCTATGACGTTATCTTTTTCTAGGACAAGTGCTCGCAGAAGCGCGGCCCGCTGGCTGGAAGCCGACAGCTGCGACGCGACCCGCTACGGGTTATTTATTATCTCGTTATTTGAAAAAAAGCTCCGACTCAAATAAAATCTGAGCTCAATCACACGTTCATTTTTCTATTGGCGCCGAACAAAAAAGCTGTAATTTTAATGGCTCCCGACGCTGAGCGAACAAAAGAACACCCCAATTCCGTGGAGGAAGCAAATTGCTTGTTTTTTGTGCGCGCACAATGGCGCGACACGCCGCCTCTACTTCTAAACAACGTTTACGGCCTTTCTTTTACGATTTGCAATTAAACACCAAACGACTTCACTTCGAACTCGTAAAATTGTTTTCGCAGACCTCGATGTGACTCCCCCAGTCCCCTACCGCCCCCGCCGCGCCGTGGGGACCATCATCGCTCGGCTCACACTCCGTATCGTGAATAGAATTTTGATAAAAGACGAAAATAAAGTTGGACATAAAAAAGGTATTGTAAATCGAAATGTATCAAAAAGTTGAGCGTCATTCGATCCGGTGCAGACGCTCCCTGGCCGGTTTAATAGAACAACGATAACGGTCTACATCAAATGATCCTTTCATTTTCAGATCAGTGCACAGGGGGACTGGCGAGGGCTTACAAAATACGGTACTAACTAAAAAGTCCCTAGCGAATTGAGAATGTTTTATTATTAGTATCCGTAAAATTAAATAAAATGCCAGCCGTTCCTTCATTATACCTACATAGTTTAGCCTAATGGTTCGAGTGGCGACATTATGATATGGACGAACCGTACGAATTTAGAACTACATTATAATAATGTTTTAGGAGTGCGTACACGTACAGTCGCTCAGCTTGGAATTTCAAAGACCCCCGAGGCGGAGGAACACTAGATAACAGTGCCTCGGGGCGATCGGCCGACCTTTTACAGCTGCCTTACCATCTCGTTTTACTCAATTTGTACGAATTACAAAGCCAAATGAACTCCTTGAATGGCTCTGCCCTCCCCTCCCCCCGGCCCGCGCGGTGGGAGGCGCAGCGCTAATGAGTCTATTCAATGTTCGCCGCATAATCGGATTGCTCACGAGGTTTCATCATGATACACTCGCTGACACCGCTCTCTATTTGGAACCGTCGGTTTATTCTGATAAGGTCGTCATTGCTCTGAGGCCGACCGAGCCGTTGCCAAAAGGAGCTATTATACGTTATCTAAACATAATTAATTACACATGGAGCACGATCACGCACCCGCAGAGAGCTGACGATGACGAGTCGTTTCCAGTATTCCGTGTTTCGGTTGTTGCGGTTAGCCGCGGGCTGCAGCCGACGCGCTGCGGCCGCGGGAGAGTTTCCATTCCATTGTTGCTGGAAATTAAACTGTCAATGACGACCATCCGCAGGATGTTCTAGGCCCTCCGGGATGTGGAGGGGCAGGGGTCCCTGTGCGACTCGGGTGCCACTTACTCAACCTATCTAATACAATTTCCTTACCCAGATGCTAATAATTAAAATAATTACAGCAGTCAAAACCGAGTTTTTACAGCCTTTAAAGAGGCTCGCGGCGCGGCTCTCGAACTGCGGAGTCATCAATCAGCGGCACGCTCCTCACCCAATTAACATTCTTGCTTCTTTCCAACTCCTTCCCAGAATGTCGACGCATCTAGGACAGAGCTATGAGAACAGCCATACACTGTGAAGTTTTACGTACCTATTTAAGTATTCGTTTACAGATTGTCAGACATTTCATATAAGTGTTATTACGTTGTATTTCATCTTGTGGAAAATGTACGGTTGAGGTAGAATTACGGCGCTCGGGGGGGTCGCGTCATGTTTGCGGTAACGTCCCGGCTGCATCGTGTCTGTGACAGCCCCCGTACCCGCCCCGCACCCCGCAACCCGCCCCGCGTCCGTGACGTCACGTCGCGCCGCTCCGGCTGACATCACGATATTTTAATTGGACACTTTGATATAGCGAATATTAAAATGTATAACATAGAGGAGAGCGAGCTAAAAGTATCAAGCGATAAAACAGAATTGGAATTGCTTGTTCAGAATCGATACCCCGCGGTGCAGTGTGCGTGTGTGTGTGCAGAGATGATGCACACACCCGCATTCAGAGCGAGTCGCGATGTACTAGATACCAAAACAAGCAACCCTCATTGTAAAACATTAAACAACGTCGGACAATATCATAAGGATTTCTCGAGGCAGTTTCGTCGACTTTACATAACAAAGAATTGCAATACAAAGGAATTGAAAAACATGAGTATGAATGCCGTACGTCAGTTGGTTCGGTGGGACGTGGGACGTCGCGAGGCCGAGGGCGTCCCGGACGCGTTACGTCGTCGTCACGCTGAGCGCTTAACAAAGGTGAGACTTAACAATAGTTTCCATGAATCAATATTTCATTTCTTGTGTTATCTGCGAGACCGGCCCGAGATGCTGCAGTATTGTTAGTCCCCCGCCCCTCTTTAAGCCTCCCGCAGCTCTCGGTGACGTTATCTCGATGAGATAAATAGGCGGCGATGGCACGTCTCTCTCTTACAGAATTCAACCAAATGGAGTCACCAGTAACAGGCATCCCTCTTTATCAAATTAATTACTGAAATATTGTACCTATTTGATGCCGCTCGGAGACACGCTAGTTTTTATATTTTTGCTGTTAAATACGTTAACACGAAATTGAAAAGTGCCACTGTCACGTCTGTCCCCGCGTAGAAAATGGCAGACTTGAATACAAAGAAAATAGTTAAACCAAAAGGTAGACTCCTTTCCGTTTGATACTCACAGCACGTTTCTCGGCCCAGCGGGGAGAAGGCGGGTAGGACAGGGGGGTCCATATGATCCACATCTGTAACAAAGAAACCCGAGATGTTCTAGTAGAGCGCACTTCGCACTTCAATGGCGACGGACAACTACCTGTTTGGGAAACTGTAATAACGTCGGGAATTATTCATGTAGATGTCGACCGCAAAAAGCTGTTAGAAACTTACTGGGGTTTCTCTATGGGGTCGAAGAACGAGGAGATACAGAGATATGTAGGCATAACAAAGTAAAGATTCAAACAGAAAAGTTGCTTTGAACGTCCACCGATATGGGCTAATAATGATCTGACTAAAGCATGATCCAACAGGCAGGCAGGCTTCAGAAAACAACAAATCCTATCCACAGTGTTTTTATTCGATCAACATAAATAGGCAATACGAGATATTAACATCAAGTCAAGAGACTGTCATCGGACTTATATTGGAAGTATTGGAACTGGCAGCGGGGAACTGAACATAAATGAATACTGAATAGGTACAGAACACGTGCCATCGGTCCGACTAGTCCACTAGACGTCACAAGCGCGGCGCGTAGTACGTCCTTTAGACGTCACCACCACAGGCGAGGCACATGAGAACGTTCCTCGGACGTCACAAGCACGGCACACAGGTACCTAAGTACTTCCCTCAGACGTCATAAGAGCGGCAAACAGCCACTCCACTCGGTGACAGTTCCACCGTACTTACGTAACGTATGCAACTAGACGAGACATACATATGTACATACTTACTTACTGCTGCGGCGCAAAGACCCGACGTGGATCTTGGCCTCCGACACCAAAGACCGCCAGGCTGCTCTATCCCCTGTCATTGCAAACCAGTCATCGACTTGCAACTCGACGAGACATAATGCGCCTTATTTATTTATTTTATTTATTAATTAATTGCATACATGTACAGTTTATGTCAGCTTAGGTGGTAAGTAGTTGCTTAATGTCAATACATGTACCCTGTAAGGGCGCAGCAATTGGTCGCATTTCCATAAAATAATTAAAATTAATACCAAATGTCAAATTTACATGTCAAAGATAAACTGGATATTCAAGAAATAGTCAAAATATGGAATGTCAAGTTAATTAGTTTATGGATAAAATATTATGTCATTACTATATAACATTTACACAATTACATAGGTACAAAGTCAAAATGAAAGAATACAGTTTAATTTATTTACATGTCAACATACTAAGAGGTACATATTTATTTATATTGAAGACGTCATACATAAATTCATTCACTGTATAATAGGCTTTATTTATTAGTAAAGATTTTAATCTAGTCCTGAATACATTGTCTAATTTTTCATTTTTGATGTCATCAGGTAATTTATTGTAAATAGTGACTAATCTATAATCTGGACTTTTTCCCACTATTTTTAGTGTGCTAGGTGGTCGTACTAACCATGGAGTTATTATTAGAGAGGAGATGTTGTAATGAGATTTCCTTAGGAAACAATGCGTGACAATTTTGCGGGGTGAGGGGGTGTTAGATCCCACCCACTTTTGTCTTTTCCATCTACCGGTCAAAAGCAAAACTGCTTGCTACGCAGTTTAACTACTTCATAATAGATGTCACAGGTGTAGGATCCCACCCACTTTAGTCTTTTCCATCTACCGGTCAAAAGCAAAACTGCTTGGTACGTAGTTTAACTACTTGATAATAGATGTCACAGGTGTAGGTAACCGGGACGTACTCAAGGGCGTCGCCAAGGGGAGGGCAGCTGCCCCCCCCCCTAGAGATTAGTTATTTTATTTTTCTAATAAATGTTTTAAGTTTATTTTCCGTTGCATTGTGTCATAGAAAGTATTTTGTTTTTTTATTTATTTAGTGACCCATCTTGATGCATATTTTTTATTGAAATAGTGATAGGTACTATTTTATTAAAGAAGAAATGTTTATGCAAGTAAATTATTTTCAGGTGATGTATGGAGGTGAATGACGAATAAAGAAATATTTATCTTTATTGATTATGAATTATGTAAAAACCAGCGCTGTGACAATATAATTTTGCCACAGCTTTGAAGCTGAGCAACTGTTTTGTGTCCCTTGTGTTTAACGCATATTGTTTTATGATGTTATTTGTACACAAATAAAAATTTTCTTTCCTTCTTTCTAAAAGTTATAACTTTCCATTTATGAAATTGGATTCTTATTACGGCCCTGTCTTAACATTACAATTTCCACTGTTGACACCGGATGTGCACAGGACGAACGCCAGCAGCAGACTGACCTAGGCCACGCCTACTATGATGACGTCAGTGCCACATTGAAAACCTGTGCAACTTAGCTTATGCCGACTCCACTTTGTTTTTCCTCCGTGGTACTAACTTATTTTTATGGCGTCTATTGTAGTTCGTATCTATTTCACATTTAGACTTATATGTATGTCTGTTTTTTCTAACATGTGCAGCACATTGTAATATGTAAATAGAGGGGAGTGTCAGGATTTTTTTTTCTATGAAATGAGGCTTACAGCTCTCGCGGCGTTGTATGTTAGATAAGATTCTAATACATTTTTTCTGTAGTATGAATATGTCATTGAAATCTACACTTTCGCCCCATATCACTATACCATAATTTAAAGCTGAGAAAGCTTTGGCGTAGTACGCAGAGAGGGCGGTTTTGTAGTTTGTATTTGATTTTAAGATACCAAGTGCGTAAATAAATCTGGATAGGTTCGATTTTACCTGGTCTAAATGAGTCTTCCAGTTAAGATTAGTATCTAAGGTTATTCCAAGTAATTTAAATGTTTGTACTTCCTTTATGTTTAAACAATTTTCTAAGGTAGTCAAGTTTAATTGTTGTTTTTGGTAAGGTCTAAATTGTACAAATTTTGATTTATTATAATTTATTTCTAAGTTATGATCTTGGAGCCATTGTTCGCAGTCAGATAGGGTTGATTTTATAAAATTAATGTCAGCGTTTGGTCCACTTGGAAATAGCAGTGATATATCATCGGCATAGAGTACACAGGGTGTTTTTATCGATTTAGGTAACTCGTTTATGTATATTAGAAATAGAATGCATCCGAGCACGCTTCCCTGGGGAATAGAAGAGTTTATAGTTAAAGTTTCGGAGGGTGTGTCAGTCAGTTCGCATGTTGATTGGTTAAGGTTGCTTATTTCTACATATTGTTTCCTATTATCGAGGTAGGATTTAAACCATTCGAATATGATTCCTCTAACTCCTATTCTATTAAGTTTCTGCAATAGTAGGGAATGGTCTACTCTGTCATAGGCTTTTGTCATATCAAGGAAAAGACCTATAGCATATTTCTTATTATTAAAACAGTTGTATATTTTTTGAGTGTAATTACATACAGCGAGCGCGGTGGATCTATTGTCTCTAAAACCAAACTGGTTGTTATCAAGTAAGTTGAATTTTTCAAGGAATTTGTTAAGTCTAATAGACATGGCTTTTTCAAATAACTTCGAAAAAGTTGGTAGTAGTGCTATCGGTCTGTAGCTACTTGGGTTGTTCTCGGGTCCGCCTTTTTTATGAATGGGTTTCAATTTTGCATGTTTTAATAAATCTGGGAAGATTCCTTCTTCAAAGGATTGGTTTATTAAAACTGTAATCGGTTGTATAAGGTACGAAATACACTTTTTAACAAGTATTGGCGGGATTTCGTCCGGCCCGCAGGTGTATTTTGAATGCATTCGTCTTATCAGTTTATAAACTTCATTAGTTGAAACCGGTTCTAAGAACATGCTATTAGTTGACGGCAAGGTCACGGGGCGTCCGGACGCTTATAATGAACGTATTATGAATTATAGAATACGTCCCTCCCTAGCGCGTTGTTCGACGCAGGGTTCGACGGACGCGCTTGGAGTTGTGCTTGACTAGCTCGCCGTGTGGTGCCGGCCTAGGAAAAGTATCACCCCTTTTTGTGCAACAGTTACGCGAGGTCCGGCCAACCTGGTTCAATTTTTAAGTCACGATAAATTATTGCGGCTCTTCGTTCTTCAAACCACCCTTGGGACTTTGGAGATCAGGTCCAATATTTATGGAATCATTGGTTTTTCATTAGTTACAAATTTACAATTTTATGTTGTATATACTATAGATACATACCTACATTATGTATCTTTATAAGTTTTTAAGCTTTTTTTTAAGCTTCGAGCTTACCACGGGGCTAGATGTCGCTGTGTAAAATTGTCCAGTAATATTTATTTATTTATTTTATTTTATTTATTTATTTATATTGTAATCTTCTAAACCTGAAATGGTTTTAACTTTAGTTTGTTAGAAACCGACCAGTGATACCTACTAGGTCTCTACTGGTGGAAGTGAACTATATCTCTTCACTTTACTGGGAGGTATCTTTTTCCGCACAAAATAGTGAAAGTACCACCTACGTAATGAACAGATTCATTGTAAGATCCGACCATTAGACAGACTTTGTCTGGCAGCTGGACAGTTGGCCCACAAGGTGAAATATAATTATTAGTCAGGGATCCGTAGTACATGGAAATCAAGTGATTACTAACAAGCTAATTTTTGGTGAGTAGCTTCGTTTCGATGAGACGTCCAAAGATATCCTATACCCAACTCTCGATTGTGGTAGCTAACAGAGATATCAAGGATTAAAAAAATCAAGGATGTAAAACTGGGATAACGGACCACGAAATTTGTAGGACAATATGTTATATCTCAAGATAATTATCTAAATTATATAAAAACATGTTTGTCCTACAAAACCTATGGTTTGATCAAAGGGTCCGCCATTTCGAAAATGTATCGAAAACGAGGTCAATTTAAATGATTACTATGATTACTAACCAGCTGATTTTTTGTTGTATACTTAATTAATATATATAAAATCTAACGGACATATTGTCCGACAAATTTCGTGGTCCGTTATCCCGGTTTTACATCCTTGATTTTTTTAATCCTTGATATCTCTGTTAGCTACCACAATCGAGATTTGGGTATAGGATATTTTTAGTCGTCTCATCGAAACGAAGCTACTCACCAAAAATTAGCTTGTTAGTAATCACTTGATTTCCATGTACTACGGATCCCGGCCTATATACTCGACAACGATAATATCGAATCAATATCTGAGCGACTATCACCTAAATTTGAAGGAAAACTACAATGGCTTTAGGTTATATTATGTAGTTATCCTTCAAATTTCTGTTTGAAACTATTTTTTTTGTAACGCAATAGTAACATAGGAGACACTCAAAAGAATAATATAAGATGAAAATTCTAGTGAAATATTTTACAAAAGGGACGTTCAATTGAAAAATCATATTAGCTACCACACGTCTTAGGTATATTATAAAATAGCTAAAATTAAGCGATATTTCACACGTGGGGTTACATAAAAAGACCTGTTGTTATAGATCTGTTGGTAATAATACTACCTAGTGTTCTGTTTTTAATGCTATCTTGCCTTAATCAATTTACATATTTATGCTTAATTGTGACGCGGTCATAGTTATTCTACGAAACTTAGGTAAAAGCCGTCACACCCTACTAGAATATATATTATTAAATGATAAGATGATGATCCTCATTACCATATCGTATCAACCCATAGGTACTTGATATCTACGTTCCAAAAGCATAATAATGAAAAAAAAGATTAAGTACCTGCCTAGCTACCTACCCATGTTTTGACGAATGGCGTCTTGTAGTTTATTTCAACATTCGTTTGATGTTTATTTTATTTTTGCTGTTCAATAGATTTACCGCAAATTCAACACCCAAGGTTTTGTAAAAAGGACACAAACCTACTTAAATTTTCCGCCATTCGGTGTAAAGGTCAGAATGCACCGGACAAAGAGTTGGAAAAGACGTGGTTTATGATTTCTACAAGCCCGTATTCGCAATTACTATGAATATCACGTGCGTCACCGCGCCTCCAGGAAATGTCAGCGGCGCTCAGCTCTGCGGACAGACACGCGCCTCGCCAAAGCCACCACAGAACACTGCCTGTTACCTTATCTTGAGACCAAGGCGTTGTAAGGAAACACCGGTACAACATCCAGTAAGATGCGACTTATAGCGGCCATATTGATTACAATCTTGTTAAACCACGTCCGACAAGGAGCTCCATGAGGGCGGGCTTACGGTGTATTGATAAATAGAGGCGGATCTATATCTGAATTGTATTATTAAAACCATTTGAAGCCTAACAAAATCTAATGCATTATTGTAGAGCCGTTAATGTTCTAGGTCTGATGCAGAGTGGTTCCCGGAGGCAGCCCGCACGGCCACACTGCCCCAGGGTCCTCGCGTGATCCGGCGACCCCGCCGTTTTGTAGTAACCGCTCGACGCGACTATCTGGGCCGCGGTAATGACTGCAGTTAATCACCTCGCGTTACCGTTCGCATGAAATACCTATTACAAATTAATAGAGGACAAGATACGCACGCGCATATAGACCTGACGTCAGCAACTCGTTCTGTTTCCACTTAATTTCATTCAAAGTCATGACCTCAGCGTTTCCTCGCCAGCAAACATAAAATTATAATAACTTGTGTGTGCCTACTTTGTCATTCGCCGGTGGCCGCGGGCGCATTTCAATACCAAATGCCTAATCAATACCGGAGTCGATACGCAGAACGGAAGGGACACGGCGAACACAAAGGAACACATTTAATAACTTCTCCCGTGAAAACTACAAGAGAAAGTTATAAAAAGCACTCGCATTCATCTACCCCGCCCTTGCACTGCAGAATTAAATATTTCATTCCATACAACGCTTTTAATATTTTTAATCCTCTGAGAGTTGACAATGGAGCTCTGTGCGTGTGTGCGTGTGAGCGGGTTCGAGTCGCGGCGGGCACCTGTGCGGCTGTGTGCGTGTGCACGTCGTTCGGGTAACTCTATAATATCTGAGAGTTTCACATTTCCCAGCTGTCATCCGATTCTCCCCATCTCGGCTTTGTTTGCTATAGAATTCAACTTTATTATGATGAAATGACATATCTGCCAAGATTATAAGTTACAAAGTTGGTCCCTTTTTGACTCAAAGAATAGAGAATTCAAATGAGAATAGAGTCATACAAGAGCTACATCTGTATGCTGGCATAACTTTAGTATTACAGTCAAAATCAAGACATACAGTTTACATCCTACTTCATTTAATTTACATAGACGAGTTATGAATGATTTATTTGCTTTTCTGACGTGTACAGAATGTAAGTAAATCGTTGTGAGTTATGCTGTTTCTATGGAAAACAAAAAGTTTTGATTTCTACATCTTTTAAATGCTGATGTTGCAAAAGGAGAATTTGGCGTTGGTGTGGTCGCGATGGCAGAGATAATAAAATGTATATATACATATAACTGTGTATCCGTATGTTGCCGGCCGCCTGCCGTCCTTTGGGAGCGGGACAGTAAAACTCGTAATCTGCAAAAATAAATAGAATCATCTGAAATAGAAGGGTCTGCAATCTCGGCGCGGTCCTGGGAGGATTCCCGCGTCTACAGAACTATCCGACTAGCTGTGCCCGCAGGTATCGCGGAATCCGATGTTTGGATTACTTTGGATGGCGGCCGCGGATGTTGGCGGTGTCGGAATGCAAGCAAACGCGAGTAACTCGTATTTGGAGTCTCGTCGGAAGGCGCACAGGCTTTGTTTCCATTCTCACGCACGCACACAGGCACGTTTCTGCGTACGTGCGATCTATGGGAATGTAACGTAATGCGCGTAAATACGACATGTCCCACACTCCCCACGTTGTGCCGTATCCGTGGGACTGGCTATCTATAAAGTTATGGTATAAATCACAAAACATTTTCTTCATGAATTTTCTAAATAGCAGGACTCAACCCCGCGGTAGTAGCTTAGGTTCTACCAATGCCTCAATATATAAAGCGTACAAAATATATAGAGTTAAAGACATGCTCAAGTAAGAAACGTAGCGTGTTCTGATAAAAGTATAATCCACCGACATACATGCTTGCGGCTCTTCCCAACGCGTTACAATCGATCGATTTATCTGTGTAGGCTAGAGATGGAGCGTATTGATTGCTATCAATAATTATTCTTAGTGCTATAGCTTAATACAGTTGCATAGTTGGTATAGGTACTTAATAATTTCCTAAACCATTTTTTTAGTTTGTATTAAGTACTATACATATTATAATTGTAAAATACTGCAGTTCAGACAGACAGACAAAGACAATTCAGTGCAGACTACTAAGTTCACCTGCAGTACAAAAATGCCTTATTTTTGTTAGACGCGAGTCAACGTAGCATTTTATACACTACGATACGTAGAAATGCTACGGCGTAGAGTAGCGCCTACCTGCACTCGCTTCAGGTGAAGTACGACATAATTATATTCTACGACGTAGAGTTCCTAATTGTATTAAATGATACGACTGGCGTACAATTTGCTCCGGCTTAAATATACAATTTGCTTTAGGTACTGTCCACCGCCCACCCTCTTGTACATAGGTAACCGCATTTACCTACAGGATGATAGAATGTAATTACAATTGCCTTTTTAACGCTGGAATTTAAGCTTTAGTGTTACGATTTTCTAATAAAATTTAGTTCGCTGCGATGCGTGTATTGTTCTGATTTAGCTTAGTATTATTTTTAAATACCTAATACCTACATAGTTTGTAGAATTCATCTCTCAAATTATTTAAACATGAACTATAAAAAATGTAAATTGATTATATGCCTGTTATGTTCTTAGTTTATTTGTCATAGTTTGAATAAATGGTAGGTAATAGCGGCCTGCGCGTGAAGCCGCGGGCACCGGGTACCTGCCCGGCGCGCCCGAGCACGCGGCGCTCCACCACACGACACAAATGTTCTGTATCAAACAAAACTTTTCTAGCATCAACTGAAAATCGATATCCTATAGTCCTTGTTATAATGTTTCATGTACTTAAGTATACCTACCTACTCATATATGTGGCATCTTACTCTGTAGTTTGTAGAAAGTAGTTCCGTCTACCTTGTAGCGCTGTAAGCCGTTCGTGCCATACCTACATAATGACTGGTTCTCGAATGCACGTAGAGCATTGCAGTTCTCATACAATGTTATGTTCTAAGAAAAATGTGTTAGTTTGAGATAACATTATTCAATGTTATTTATGAAAATAATGCATGTATTTTCCAATCTACACTGTTCAATCTATTGAACATGTTTTTTATACCTATTTTAAAATCTTTATTTTTACTAAACTATTATTGTGTAATATTTAACTAATTAACCATTACTAGTAACAATTTTTATTATTTAACCAAAATTCTAAGTAAGTATAGTAAAACCATTCTAAAAATGAACTCCCCTCCACAAAACCGTGATGATTTCAACGTGTGAGAGGAAATACAGAAAAACAGAAAACACAGAAAAAAAATACAGAATTCGGTGGGGGGCGTTCATTTTAGAAATGGTTTTACTATACCTACCTACCCAGGTTCCTCGTAATCAGCTGTTTGACATTCACAATACGACCGCCCCCGCCGACGCGGCGCGCTGCATCTCCGCGCAGGCCGCGCCGCATCGATCCACTCCGCCCGCGCCGCCGGCCCGCCGCGCCGCGCCCGGCGCGCTGCGGGAGCGCTGCCCCGTCGCGCCGCGCGTCCGGCGCTCGAGGCGGGGGGCGCGGGGCGTGCGGGGGGTGGGCGCACGCAGGCGCGGGGCGCTCCACCGCAGCTCAGTCTCGCGTCAGCTGGCAGGTTGAGCGCACGTCCGCGCCGCCTCTCCTCGCGATCAGCTGACGGGCGCCGCGGCGCACATGCCGTGAGCGCGCGCGACATGACGGGCTACGCCCGGCCCGAGAGCAACTACGCCGCCGACCGCTTCCGGCGGGACGCGCGGCCGGCCTCGCTCGCCCCCAAGGACTACTCGGTGCCTTTACACGTAGACTGCAGTATCGAATACGAGCTTCCCGACTGTGCCAAGCCTCCGCAGGGCGTCAAGATCGAGCCGCTGCTGATGATCCACCCGTCGCACTTCCGGAGGCTCGAGAGCCTGCGGCGGGTGCCCTTCGTGAACAACCTGCCGCGCGGCGATGCGGCCGCGGCCGCCGCCGTAACGCCAGGGCGGGCGCGCGCGCCGCGGGCGGCCGGACGGCGCTGCTGCCGCGCCGCACCCGCCCCGGCGGCCGCGGCGGCGCCGGCCCCGCAGCCGCAGCCGGCCCAGCACGCGCGCGAGGCGCCGCCGCTGGCCTGCTACCGCTTCGAGTCATTCGCGGCGGAGGTTGGCGCAGGCAAGGCGCTGCGCGCGCGCCTGAAGCCTCACCCCTACCTGCCGGCGGAGGCTCTGGACTGTGATATCGGGCGCCTGCCGCCGGCGGCGCACTACGACCGCTTCGACAAGCGCGCGCTGCAGCAGCTGCCCATCTACATGTAGCGCGCCGCCGCCGCCGCCCTCTGTGATGTGTCGTCGTGATCGGCGGGGGCTGGACTAGTGACAGTGTGCGGCGCCGACCCCTCGCCCGACAGACCTGATACCAAATAGTACCTATGTACGTTGATATTGTTTAGACGTTGATTTATGTGTTGTCGTTCCGGACGATAGTGTTGAGTTCGCCGTGGACCGTGTTATCGTTTCGCAGCGCGGGTGCGGCGCGTTGCGGTTGCGGCTGCGGCGCGTTGCGGCCGTCGCTCGCATTGTGCATACCCACCAACGAAAATATTTATTCGCAATCGCATTAACCGATGCTTTACGTTAAATTATTGTACCTAACCTACGGTCGATTCGTTGCGTTTTTCTGTATAAGATATTATCATATCGATAATTATATGTTCAAAATGTATTATAATAAATATGTACCTATAGAGTTAAAAATGAAAAGTGAGAAAATTAACTGATAAAACATTTAGGCATTAGTTATGTTTTGGAATAGGCGATGAGTTCTAGAGCCGCCGCCCGCGGCGGGGGCTATCTCTACTCTCATTTTGTAAGCGGTTATGTTTGTTAAAATTATATATAAAGAGTCCTCTGATGAATAGTCTGATTAACGAATATTCGGCATGTAAAAGTCTTTATAAAACGCTTACTTAGCATATCATAGTATTATATTGTGTCATAGTCCAATGCCAAAAATATAACTATCTTTTTACAAAAATCCCTAACGCATCGTTTTATTTACCTCCGCTAGTGTTGTGGTGTGAGTGTCGCGACGAGCTAGGGAGGGGCTCGGCTGCGCGTGTCGATGTCGATGTGTAGTGCGCGGTGATGAGTGCGGCGCAGTGCCTGAGGATTGCCAGCTGTGATATTGGTGGATTGCACTCAGTGTTCTCGACGTAAGTATAACGCCTGTATGGAGACTAATCAACTAAACATTCCGATCCACAACAACAACCCGAAAAGGCCTTATACTAACCTATAAGTATTAATTTACCGTTCTTTAATGATGTTTTGTTTGTGAAATATGTAGCAAACTTCTCGCCAGTACCATGTTCTCCAAAACCACCTTATATGTGCGAATTATACCTAGGTACCTACTTTGTGTAGTGCATTGCATTTGTTGCAAAAACACTAAGACTAAAAGAGTACACTATAGTAGTTACATTAAAAAACCTATATTTTGTATAGACTTATAGCTATGTCAACGATTAATAAAATAGAAACTTATTAATATGAAATAGTAAGTGTTAGTGATATTTAGGACATAACAATTGTTAAACAATGTAGAGTTGCTCGCGCCGGCGCCCGTAACTTGCTCTGTAATGGCTTCCAACAAACGATATACCTAAGTAATTATGACGTTTGACATAATATTAAATTATTGTGCAGTAAAACATGTTTTATTAACTACTTTTAATCGAATAACTAGACTTGAAATAGGTACTTTGGTAACAAATTACCTATTATTAATATGTAGGTATAGGAAGGTACTATATTTGTCCTTAATCGCTGTTTGGGGACAAAATGTATCTAACAACACCGATAGCTCCATGGTTTTACCACTTGAAGCCAAGGTTCCTTTATATTTTAGTGTCAAAAGACCTTATTTTCTACATAAAATCAATTGCTGTTGCATTCTAGGTGTTTATCAAATGTTTTTAGTAGAATGTTGGCCTTTTTCAACCCGAGATACATATTGATTAAATACAGTGTTAGAATAATGTAATACGAGTAATATAGAGCACTCTTAAAATATTTAGAAAAACGAATGCATCACCTTCAGACTATGTAAACGTACAAAACCTGGCCTTTCTAGTCTGCCAAGTCATTCTCCATTGTATTCAATTCAATGACACCTCGGATATCTACCAAACAAAAGCACAACGTTGCTATTCATTTGAATTTTGTTTTATGTTTAAAAGAGACGCAGACAAAGCGTCGGTCATCGCGCTGCGTCGTGAATAATACACAGCCCGCGCCGTCGGCTGCTGAACACTCGCATCGCATACTTACTATTCAAGGAAATTATAGCTTAGATGAAACTATCAGAATAATATGCGTATTACATGATAAGGCAGATTCGTGCAGCTTCAGGGCAATTAGGTGGACGTAGTCGAGCCGTGTCGTGGCGCGGCGGCGGTAATTAAGATCCGGGAGATACTTGAAGGCAGACGGCGTGCGGCATCTGCGTGAGCTGCGGTCTGCTGCGTGGCCTCTCCATTAGCGGAGATCACAGCCAGCGACGCGGGAATTAGCATCCACGTAATAAACACGGAATAAACATCGAGACTAATGGATGATTGCCTCGCCGCCGGTCGTGACACCCGCCCCGCGCCGCGCCTCGCCTCGTCATGTTCCACCATTACTCCTCAGCACGAATGCGTATCGAATTCAAACTCTGCATTATACATTTTGTATGAACATGAACATCCTTAAACTATTACGCATAATTCCAGAATACCTAGGTAATTGTTGGGTAAACAAATGAGTCGCGTCTAGCGAATAAACAGACTGCTGGAATGTTTACTGTGTCTAAATGAGAAATCAAATCATTTAAAATCAGCACTAAACCTACTTATTTGAAATAAATCACTGACAACAAAGTACGATACGAAATATTACCTACTTATCGTGTAGTTGGTAATCGAATTTTAGTACCCCGTCCGTGCGGCATGCAAGCGGACAACTATCACGGTAGGTAATAAAAAAAACACTAAAAGCTTTCACTTCGAGCAATTAATATAAATGGTGACATGCAAGCCGCTGTCGAGCGGCTGTAACAGTAATCTCGAGATTCGCACAGAAGCTTCAGATAAGAGCACACCTAGTCATTAAAGTGATCGCAAAATATAATGACCTCCTTCGTCGCGGTCTGATAACGCGCGCCGCTTTACGAGCAGGCTGTAATTGCCTCGGCTCGGACGCAAGCCACCGACCGATGCCAAAAGCAGCATTTATTGGAAATGCTCGCCAGAATACCATTTCCAAAATGCTGTATAATTTATCGACAATGTTATCTCTCGTAAAACGAAAACCCAATTTATGTATGGCCGCCACCCGTCGTCATAAAACATAATATTATCGACATCGGCCCCCTCCCTAGGCGATCACGAAACTAAGCAACCATCGGCCATTTTAAGCGAGGAACTTGACAGGCGGTCCCGGCGCGCTCCTCGTGCATCCCACTCTCTCGTCCCGCGGGCACGCCTGCCAGACAAGGACGGGCGACAGGAGCGGTGCTCTTTCATGTCTCCGGAAAGAGCGCTCAAGATCTCAGATTATTCTACGAATACGCATGCCAAGGCGGCCGAGAACTTTTTGCGTCGATGGCTAGCATTTTTTTTAGATGATATACTTATCTAGTAATACCTATCTATATTCTATCTAAATATATATACCGATGCGTTGTATTCAAGTTAATTTTGTTGTGTCGCTGTTTATAGAGCAGATAATACATCATCTTGTTGGTTAATATCGGCCGTGGCAGCGCATAGCGCGCCGTGATCGCATGGCCGCGTGGCAGCGACCTACTGTACTGCGATCAGCTGATCGAGGCGGGGGGAGGGGGGCGGCCGTGTGCGCGGGGGCGCGCCGCACTCACACACGCGCAACAGCTGATGTCCTCCCCTCCCCCTCCCGCCGCACCTCACCGCGACGCCCGCTTTGACGACAGACACAGACTAATAAACATAACCAGTAGGTCAATAGAAAATGTTCATACAAATATTGAGTAACCCAAGCCCAAGAGGTTTTACATTGATTGGACATCTTGTAGGTGAAGGCATTATTAACTCACTTCTTACTACCAAGTTAGAGACTCAGAAAAAAATATTTGTGAAAGACTTTAACCAATCTTAGCTTATTATAAAAATGCCAAGACATTCTACTCGTTACCTCACTTATCCATCTAAAAATGCAGTTAAGTGCAGCGATAAGAATATGGCGCTCTCCAATGCCTACTGCATATTTTTATCCTGCATCGTGACTTTATATTCTACGAGAGCGATACTTTGTCTTCCTTCCTAGAGCCCAGATCGGTTAAAACATTGACTACATAGTTGGAATTACATTATCTTGTTTCATGCTAGTTATGAAATGTGAATACCTTTATATAGCCTGCCTGACCTATGGACGTATAGTGCTGTTATAACTTGGCTGCATTGCGTTAAATAACATAGCAGGCACCGGCAGGCACGTTCATTTCACGGCAGAATGGAATGGAACATGACTCGGTGGTTATTTGACAGACGGCCCCGGGACGCGGAACAAATGACGGGTCGGGTGGCCGGACAAGGCAATGACTACCTACTCACTCATTGCCTATATAGGTACCGAAAAAAAAAATGTAAAACTTTAATTCAAAGTGGCAATACGTTTCGATTTTATTTTTGCAGTGGATGATAATGAACATGGAATTATTGTACAAAATAGGTAAATGAACTAGGATCGGGAACCGAAACATAAATAATCTTGAATCTAATCTAATAAGTATATATTCTAGTAATATACTACTACACTACACTATAACTAATGGAGTTACTACTCCGTACTACATAGTCCAGTCAAATTAGGATTTCACCTCGGAATTCGAGATACCAAGCTGTAATTTTGTAAATACTTAGATATTGACACCCTATAAGTTGTCTCAAAACCTACCGATCGTAGGGTGTTCGCAACCATTAAAATTTACCGATCAAAGACCGCAAAAACCGGTTTTTTGTAAATATCTCATTTCCTATGGGTTCTTCCCTATTTGTGTTTTCAGCAATATTGTAGAATACAAAATTCTCTACAAATTATGTCGTATTAATTTTTTCATACGGTCAACCGTTTTCGAGATAGAGGGCGGAGAGCGCGCGGTCACAGCATCACTTAAGGTCAACCGGTGCCTCCGGTCGAAAACGCGCCATATAATATCAATAAATCAATTATAATACATATTTTTCAATTGTTATAAACTATTAAATTATAATTTATCATTTTCAATATTTATAATGTACGTATAATATATTCAATAACACTGATAACCGTTTCCTAAAATTAAAAAAATATTATGGGAAAAACTTAAATCATAACATACAGGGTGTTTGGTAGGGAGCCGTACATACGCCTAGGGTAGAAACTAGGGATGGTCTGCTACCTACCCCCGCCCATTACATTGACCTTGGCCTCAAGGTTTTTTTTTAATTAATTTTTATTTTTCATTTGACTTTTTTGTGAATTTTTGACTAAAACTACCTGTAGCTCAAAATCTATCCATAGGACAGGTCTGCTAATGGTCTTGTTTTAATCGTTAGAGTCTTAGGATCCTGAAAAAAATATTTTACACCAGAAAATTGTGGAGAAGAATAGTTATTGGGCCTGAAGTACCGTGGGAATGTATAGAAATAATTTTAAGGGCAACTTTCTATGGGGTTTAAAAAAAAACTAACAGGTTTGGAGTTCTTCTGATTTTTTTAAAATATCCTCAGTTCATGCCCTTTCTAACGATATGCTAAAAGTGTTATTATTACTTTTAGTTCCAAAGTTATTAATTAATTTCCGCAACCAGGGCACTTTAAGCAAAACTTTCAACTAATGAAAATTAAATGTGTTCATGGCTGATATTTTCTGGACTGACGAGTCAAAGTTTGAGAAGGAAGGAACTGTAAATTACCTGTAACTTTAAAGTAAACTGTAAATTAAACACATTTAATTTTCATTAGTTGAAATTTTTGCTTAAAGTGCCCTGGTTGCGGAAATTAATTAATAACTTTGGAACTAAAAGTGATAATAACACTTTTAGCATATCGTTAGAAAGGGCATGGACTGAGGATGTTTTAAAAAAATCAGAAGAACTCCAAACCTGTTAGTTTTTTTTTAAACCCCATAGAAAGTTGCCCTTAAAATTATTTCTATACATTCCCACGGTACTTCAGGCCCAATAACTATTCTTCTCCACAATTTTCTGGTGTAAAATATTTTTTTCAGGATCCTAAGACTCTAACGATTAAAACAAGACCATTAGCAGACCTGTCCTATGGATAGATTTTGAGCTACAGGTAGTTTTAGTCAAAAATTCACAAAAAAGTCAAATGAAAAATAAAAATTAATTAAAAAAAAACCTTGAGGCCGAGGTCAATGTAATGGGCGGGGGTAGGTAGCAGACCATCCCTAGTTTCTACCCTAGGCGTATGTACGGCTCCCTACCAAACACCCTGTATGTTATGATTTAAGTTTTTCCCATAATATTTTTTTAATTTTAGGAAACGGTTATCAGTGTTATTTAATATATTATACGTACATTATAAATATATTACATTATGAAAATGATAAATTATAAATTAATAGTTTATAACAATTGAAAAATATGTATAATAATTGATTTATCTATACTAATATTATAAAGCGGAAGAGTTTGATTGTTTGTTTGTTTGTTTGTTTGAACGCGCTAATCTCAGGAACCGCTGGTCCGATTTAAAAAATTCTTTCAGTGTTGGATAGTCCATTTATCGAGGAAGGTTATAGGCTATATTACATTTTCAAAAAAAGTAGGGATCCGTACGGAAAACCCAAATATGTAACCTAAGATGTAAAATAAAATCCTTATATCGCATGCGCTGCGAAAAGTATTCATTTTAGAAATACACAATGTACTACAATTTTGTAGAACACATTAATATCTACAAAAAATGTCGCGACAGCATATATCTAACTATTATAGTTATGTCACAATAAGTGTTTTAATTTTCAATATAATTAATTTTATATGCCGCCGCTAGGAAAAGCTATATATTTGTATTTTCAAATAAAAAATTATCAAAATAAATTACATTGTAATTACGAATATTTCAATATCTCTATAAAACTTTTTAAATTATTCAATTCGGACATTCCATTCGAAAGATATCAGAGTTTAAAAATGTAAGTACCGAAATAAACCAGCCCGTTCGGTAAGGCATCATGCTTTGGTACGGGGACTCAGTCAGTACATACTAAAATAAAGTCTTTAACCGAAAGTAGGTATATGGCTATCGTTTAAGATTGATTCACTTTTATGATAGTAAATAAAAAGTGGCCAAGTGCGAGTCGGACTCGCCCATGTAGGCTTCCGCAACAATTGTTTATATGAAATAGTTTATGACGTACTATTATAAAAAAACTATTAGATAGATTTCGTTCAAACCAATTTTCGTTGGTAGTTTTTGTGCTAATGTAGGTAGGTACATTATGTATTTTTATTAGCCTTATCATGCTCTTATTTTAGAAATTAGAGGGGGGGGGGACACTCTGTAAAAGTATATGGCGAGACGAAGTTCGCGGGGGCAGCTAGTTGATATTATATGGCGCGTTTTCGACCGGAGGCACCGGTTGACCTTAAGTGATGCTGTGACCGCGCGCTCTCCGCCCTCTATCTCAAAAACGGTTGACCGTATGAAAAAATTAATACGACATAATTTGTAGAGAATTTTGTATTCTACTATATTGCTGAAAACACAAATAGGGAAGAACCCATAGGAAATGAGATATTTACAAAAAACCGGTTTTTGCGGTCTTTGACCGGTAAATTTTAATGGTTGCGAACACCCTACGATCGGTAGGTTTTGAGACAATTTATAGGGTGTCAATATCTAAGTATTTACAAAATTACAGCTTGGTATCTCGAATTCCGAGATTCTTGCCATTTTTAAGCTAATTTGACTGGACCAGTGCAAACGGCCAATCGCCTCGGAAAGCTGCTGCGCCTGCGCAATTAATCTGCAGTAAAATTGTCTCGTCGTAATAAATGAAGCGGCGAACATTACGATATTTACGATCATTTAATGTATCGTAATCGTAATGTTCGCCGTGTTTACGAGTCGTCGACGCGCTACGTCGCTGTTATTTGAATGGTCGCATCGGAGACAGCGCTGCCGCCCAGAGAGGATGCATGGAATATGGAATTAGGTACCTTATGCTTATGTACTAGCCAGCCGAGCCTCACTCCTCTACTACATAGTTCCATCGCATCTCATCCACTCTAAGTCATAGCTCCATAGTCCTTCATAGCTCGAAGGAACTCGCTTTCCTATTGTATTATTAAAGTTCAGCACGAACTCCGTCGGAATTCAGACTCAATACTACATTGAAAGGCATCTAAAGTACGAAGCGGCGCGTTTAGAAGCGCGGGCGGGGGCGGGGGCGGTCACCTTGTCTATGAGTCCGCGAGTTTCTCTGCCTAAATATAGCAGCCGCTAAGTGCTGCGGTATTTGGCAAAAGCGCCTCCTTCGCAGCCATCGGACGTGGCGTGTCGCGGGCGGTGGGCGCTCGGCATACTAACTGTTTATTTATACGTCGCGTCGGGCTCCGAGGCCGGCGCCGCCCCCAGGACCACTCGTTTGAAGGCTCTTCACGAGGGAACAAACATCGCAATCGCCGCGGTACATGTAACTACCTATGTATGTATCTCATATATGTATTCTATCTCATATATGTATTATATTATATTTGTCTATGTATTCGTACACCCGTCAATTTTTCATTTCTTTGCTATCTTTCCATCCAAAGGTTGCCGGGAAGAGATCGCTCTTTAGCGATAAGGCCGCCCATTGTACTTATTTATTTTGTTGTTTATGTTATTTTTATATGTTTGTTATGGTTTTTTTTTTTTTTTTATTATAATAAAAAGATTATCGCCACTATTAATTATGCGACGGTTAAAACTAAAGTTCAATGATCAATAAAATTAAATTACATTACATTAGGTACATTAAATTACATTGCTATTTACAGAGTATAAATATGTAGTTATAGATAAAATTAATTTATAAATATTAAATAACAATTAAACAAATATTCAAAAACCAAGAAAAATAATAACAATTAAGTAGGTACATAATTCATTACAAAATATACATTCACTAAAATTAAAGACATTATTAAATTGATTATGCACATACATCCTACCTACATGACATTTATAATTACTTATTAATAATATTTAGAACATTTCTAATAATAAAAGGCTGTACTAACAAACATAGCTACCATTTAATTTTGCAGCACACTTAATGACTCGTTCTGCATATTTTAAAAACTTTTCCTGATACTTCCTATCAGCAACAAACCTGCCATAATTGTTAGATGATATTTCTAATTTAAAACATGTTGATAACTCTTGACGCCATGCACCGTATCTAGGACAGTCACTAAGAAGGTGAGGAACTGTCTCCGGTGTATCTGATCCACAAACACAATATGGTGATGAAGCCAAGTTAAAACGATGTAAATACTCTCTGAAACCACCATGTCCGGTAAACATTTGAGTAATTATGTTTCTGAAATTAAAATTCAGAGAGTACTTATGACCGTCACGGATAGTAGGAAAAAATAATTTAGTTATCTTTCCTGTTTCGCCCTCTATATAACGCCTATTCCAAATGTCAATTGTTTTCTGCCGAAGAGAGTACTTAATGTAGGATACAGGGATACAATCATATACGAAACTGGTATCATAATTCAGCGCTGCAACTTTTGCTAACTCATCAGCTCTTTCATTCCCTGCGAACCCGTCGTGTGCCTTGATCCAGTAGAAGTTGACCTTGCCGTCTGGCAGTTCAATTTCTCGGATCCTCGACTGGATATTAACGATAATCGGATGAGTACTATTAGGATTCGAAATCGTTTCTAGAGAAGACCTAGAGTCACTTATAATATTGGCAGTTTTCACATTGTACTGGACCAGCAGTTCCAAGGCTTTAAGTATTGCTATTAGTTCTGCCTGATATACTGTGCAATATGGAGCAAGACTAAAACTAGAACAACGTACTTCGGCACCATTCTCCCACCAGGTAACAGCAGCTCCAACCTTCCCATCAATTTTGCTTCCATCTGTATACAGTTTTGGTGCCTGATTTAAACTAGTAACTTCTTCTTCTGTTTTAAGAAGACCAAACTGTACTGCACATCGGGAAGCTGGGTGAGGTAATTGAAACACATCAATCCTCCCCTCCATCATTTTATCTGGCAGTTCTTGGTAAGTTTTCCCTCTTTTTAGCTCATATAATTCTGCTACCTCTTTAACTCTCAAATCCAGTGGTAAAAGGCCAGATAAGCAAAGAACAGAATTCAAAGAAGCTGTTCTATGAGCTTTCGCAATCATTATGCCAAATTTCCTAGTAATTCGGTTTAGCTTAGCTGTGACATATTTTTTGTCTACTACCTGACCCCAAACGCTAGACGCATATAGAATAATGGGCTCTACTACTGATGTGTAGAGAAGCTTTATTATACCAGAATTTAACCCCCAACTGGCTCTAGTTGCCGCAGAAACCTTCCGGTATACATTAACTGCCTTAATACAGATGTTGTCAAGATGTGTACGAAAAATAAGTTTCCTATCGATGGTTAAGCCTAGAACTTTTAACTCATTAGCTAAAGGAATTTCAACTTCGTTAAAATAGAAACGAGGAGAATCAAACTTACGTTTCCTAGTAACTACAATAGCTTGTGTTTTATGTGCTGCGAACATCATTTTACTTTGCTGACCCCATTCAGCAACAACGCTTAAAGCCTCATTAATTATGTTTGACAACTCAATAGAATTTTCAGAAGACGCTATGATTAAAATATCATCTGCAAACGCCTGTACATGAGCTCGAAGGTTACCAGCCCGCTGCAGTAAGGGATCCAGTTGAAGGTTCCACATAATTGGTCCACATGTGGAACCCTGAATGCATCCCTTATTGGTTACCCTACTGACTTCTTCTCCGGCGTACTGGACACAAACTGATCTTTCTGATAAGTAACTGTCGACAAGAAGAAGAATCTCTGTTGGACAATTCTTCAACATGAGCTGCCTGAGCATGAGTGGCCACCAGGCTTTATCAAAAGCGCCTTCTATGTCGAGCGAAATTACTGCTACTAGCTTTTTTGCCATCATCTCACTTCGGATAAGCTTCATAGCATCGTACAGCGCGTCTTCGGTACTTACCTGTGGTGTAAAGCCGTATTGCCTTCTACTCAAAAGCTTTAAGCTTCCTAAATGCCATACAAGCCTATTAGTAAATAATTTCTCCAAAATTTTTCCAAAAACCGGTAACAATCCAATTGGCCTGTAAGATTTTGTTTGTTATGGTGTGCAATAAAGTGTTTTGTGTTTTTTTTTTTTTTTTTTTTTTTGTTTTGTGTATGTACTTAAATATAAATTTTCCGTAAAAATGTTCCACAACACAAACCTAAGCAAAATCATTTGCGTAGATAAGATCGTACAGAATTGAATTTCATTTAGATTTCAGGAAATTGCTCAAAAAGATCTGCATATTATTATATTCAGAGAATTGAGCACTTCAAAGACTTCGTATATGATTTTCTGCACAAATAACAAACTAATACCCAATTATCCAGCTCTAACCATAAATAATATAACAATTATAAATATATAAATAATATATAATAATAAAACAATCGCACTTAGAAAAATACCTAAAAAATATACAGGGCGTCCCAAAGTTATGGGCCACGAAGGGGAAGTATCTTAAATATCGTAGATAGTGAATTTTGCTCAAAGAAGACTTCATTTTATTTTTAAAAGTAAGTAATTGTACATTCATAGATTTTCTAAAAATTACTTGCTTTGTCTGGGAATCGAACCGACTTACATGTGGAAAAAAAAATTACTCTACTTTTATGATACCAATCGAAAGAATAGCTAAAAAATAATAACTTTGCTTAAGTAACATAGTATTTTAAAAGAAAGGAACAACATAAAATAGTTGAGTCAAGGTCAAATGATCGAGTTGCAAACAGAATTGTGCCATATCACATCGAGTGTTCACCATAAAATGATTGAACAATCAACAGGCAGCCGGGTCACAAGAAGATTGGCGAAGATGCTTAAGACAAGAGGGATCACATTTTGAGCATTTAATTAATTAATTTACAAAAAAAAATGTTTTATGTTTTTTATTTGATTAAAATAATTAATTTCACGTTGTTCCTTTCTTTTAAAATACTATGTTACTTAAGCAGAGTTATTATTTTTTAGCTATTCTTTCGATTGGTATCATAAAAGTAGAGTTTTTTTTTTCCACATGTAAGTCGGTTCGATTTCCAGACAAAACAAGTAAGTTTTAGAAAATATATGAATGCAGAATTACTTACTTTTAAAAATAAAATGAAGTCTTCTTTGAGCAAAATTCACTATCTACGATATTTAAGGTACTTCCCCTCCATGGCCCATAACTTTGGGACGCCCTGTATATTAATTCCCACCGTGGACTCTAGCCTGTAGTCTATAACTACAGAGTAGGTACCTACCTAGCTACCTAGGAGCATTGGCAGTGTATCCTAGGTAGAAACTAGGTTTACTAAGGTTCGTTAGCGTCGATTCCTGCAGAACAGGTACAATAAGGAAACAACAAGGATCCTTTCTCACGCGAGCTACACACGCACGTCGCACACTTGTGTACATGTGGTAGGTCCGCGGAGGAAGTAAACAACCCTCTCCTCCCGCGCCCCGCCCCGCCCCGCCCCGCCAGTAATGCACCACGTGTTAGTCGGATATTGCCTCCTGGGAATATAATGTATCTAAAACGTCGCCTAACACATTCAGTGCAATACCTTGTAACGTGATTGTGTCGCTGGTAGTTTTAGTTTAAGCTGAAACTATGGAATAGTTCAATCAAACATTAGCAAAAGCCAGCTTATCTTTCGAATTAAATATAATTTGTGGTGGTCTGCCTTCTTTCAAATCAGTCTATCCTAACGAACTCTCAACATTTTCTGAAAAGATAGACAGGAAAAGTCGTTCGAAATATGTAGTAGGTTTGGCTAGTCGAAACGGAAGTCGAACCCTAAACAAGCACAGAAGGCGAGGCGCGTTGGTTGTTTGTACTCGTAGCGAGGTATATAACAGTTTTTATCGGTCAGCGCGCCGCCCGCGCCGCCGCACCGCCGAGCTATAAGAGCTCTGCGCAAACGCAATACTGTTTCATAACAAACTCCATTTTTCATTTGTTTACAATTTTAACACAATGTTAGGTAGGTACTAATAATACCTGTATACACAGACACAGCGCAAACCTTTAGTTGTAGAGTTTTGGGACAGACAACACTAAGCATTTAACGTAAAACCAATGGAATCCTAAGAATAATTAGAAATGCAATTAGAATAAGAAATAACAAATTGAATATAAACAATTAGGTATGCCAGTTGCTTCGAGTTAATTATCTTGCTGTAAAAGGTGTTCAACTATAAATGCAAATGAAATATCACAACTCAACGTTAACTGACAAACCTTCAGATTCGTTTGTGTAATTTAGTAGTTACATTTTAATTAATCGGCGACAGGTACCCACCTAACTGATAGATTGTCTATAGTTAGAGATGTCCTTTCTGATTGCACGGAACCTTCAGCGCGCGAACTGCCTCGCACTTGACCGGGTTTTATTCCGTTTCCATTTGATATCGCATGTCACAAATCTCATGTCGTTCGTAGAACCTACACTAGAGGTACATGCCTACACTGTATATTGTATAGTGGAGATATCTAGTGTATGTTGTGTTCTACGTGTGTGGGCGTGCAATATACGTGTGCGCTAGTGTGCGTGTGATATGGGATATGTGGCCGTAAACTGCAGCCGTCGTTAGTGGCTGTGGGATGAGCTCCGATAAACTTCGATTTAGCTTGAAGCTACTGAAGTCGTGCTAATAACAGTAACAGTGTCTTATGTCGGTGACTGTACCTAATATCCATAAGTTTGTGCAGAATCAAACCTAAGTGGGTACGTACTACCTACTGAAGTTCAATTAACTTGACAGGAATATGATTAATTCTTGTATTTGAATAGTGTTATCAATCACTCTACAGCTTAGTACTCTACTCACATACGGTATTACTCGATAGTTTTACTTAGCAAAACTACTGAGCCTGAAGTGACTTACTGTGGCACATACAATGTTACTCGAGCTCTAATTCATATTTGAATTTTGAATAAAGTCAGAATACAGAATTAGAGTATCTTTGTCGTGTCGTGTCGTGGGGAAGGGGCGGGGTAGTTCGGCTGGCAGCCTGTCGCCGTCAGCGCGGCGGGCGGCATCCATCACGCTCGCAGTAATCCATCCCATCGATCGGACGGCCTGCACTGACACGTCTCCAGTTTCACGTCGAACATCCTTCAGTTACAATCTATCAACGGACCGGTCTTTCCCGTATTTTAATTACTAACGACCGAGACTTTATCACGAAACTGCATCGGATAATTTGTCTTCTGTCGCAGGATATTAAATCCTGTAGTTTTATGAATCATATTGTAGTTGTAGACAGTCTGTGGGACCGTGACTGTGCACGTTTAGCGCGGTACTCGCGGCCGTGTTTGTCCAACTAAGCGACGCATGTGAAAGGTAAATATAGAGCACGTCTTCAAGTGGAGCGCTTACGTAATGCTACACGATATTAAATGTAGTCATAAAGTTTAACTTGAGATTACCAAGTACGAGTCGGCACGGCACCGACGATGTTGTAGTTACTAAGGAACTGTAGGTACTGTGATACATAATCTCAATCCGTTCTGCCTACAACTTCATTCTAATTCTCTAAAGATTTGGTGCCGATCTTGTAACTGTTTTAGGTAAAGCTGAAGTTTGTTGAGTCAAAATTGATTATAAGAAGAAGGGTTACATAACATTTTACCACGGAATATATTTGTTTCCTCGGGAAAAACCTTTAAAAGCAGAGTTTAAGGTTGAATAGAGGTGTATTTGCTTTAGATATCAGTGGTTCTCTAGATATCTGTAAATTGACCGAGCACTCTCAGCATAGCTGCAGACGAGCATTCTCTTGGAGATGCGGTTTGATCGCGTCGAGTCGCTCACATTCCGCAGATAAGCTATCTCCCTGCACGTCTACTGCTGCGAGCATTCTGCCTGCGACATGCAGCACGCGGCGCCGCTATGCCGCCAGCCAAGCCGCCGGAATGCCGCCAACTGCGCCGCAATGGCCGCCGACTCCCGCGGCATGCCGCGCCGCTCCAATTACGCTGATGTATTTGAACTGTCCTGTTCATCTGTTGGTATCTACAGATCGCCTTTGATGTTGTTGTGCTGAAGAATCAATACCGGCCCTTTACCTCGATGTAATTGCGCAGTGTTTTGTCATTTCCGAGTCTCCAACTCGACTGGATAACTCGACTGGTCGGAGCCGTTGGCATTCAAGTTGTCCGCGGCCGTATGTCAGTGTGTCGAGTTAAATGTCAGGAAATAATAACTACGATAATGTTGCGCGAGGCTGCGGTACACGAACACGACGCTGGGCTGCGCGCCTCGCTGCCATTCAGAGATGTTACGTGTTATATGTCTTTACAAACAGTGTTACTTACACGTTTATAGCTCAACGAGTACCTAGATTGAAGTAGGTATGCGATTACTAAGAATAAACGAAACTGTCCAGATGGCATTGCTGCCCAAACCCCGCCGACCTCATCAGGCACTGTCCGGTAGACACCTCAATGCCATGTATGTAGTGGTTCCTTGTTTATTTTAGTCGTAATCGTAACTGGTGCGGAATGGCATCGTGTTTTATTTCAAGCTCAGGTAGGTACCTCTAATCATTCCCTTGATATATCTATAGGTAGTACGTTAATATACGATATTAAAGTTCATTAATATCGTTTGCTTTACCTACTATAAAAATACACGTTAACCATGAAATTCAAATCGAAAATGCTCATTAACATGCACGGATAAGTTAATCATAGGTACTGGTTATAATAATAGGTAGGTATCATAAATTGTTGCTGTTAAAATACTGTAGGTAATGTGTTATTGTTTATTGTGTATTATCTAAAACGTGCCTTATTAATTAGAGCTGCAGTTAAACAACGGGAGGAAAACAACAGCTCATTAATTAGCTCATGCGCAAACAAGCGCGTGCATCAACATCGACGGGTGTACGTGTCCGCTTCCGCCCACTCCGCCCACCTCTGGCGCGGCGGACCGGCCCCAGGCCCACTGCTGGACAACGACCGGAGAGCGATTGTTGACTCGGTGAGATGAGATCCCGTGGTGGTTAAGGGCTTCACTTAAACACTTCAGACTACTAATAGACTAACCTAAGAAAGAAAGATTAGGTACATATTTTTATTTTTAGGTTCTTGAGTAGGCAACCAAAATGGTATCTCCCTCTTTCTCGATACGATTTCGTTACGGTTCCATAAATCCATACCTTGAGTCAGACAATGTCGCGGTGTCCGCAAATCCTTGCTCTATCTATAAGTAATGGGCTCTTACGTCTTACGCTTATTGCGATGTCCTCAATTCCTCGATATACTAATGTGGTCTGACGAAGCCTTAAGCTGTAGGTCCCTTCCCCCTCCGCCCCTCCCCCGTGTCAATGACCGCGGGGGGCGGAGGACGAAGACTGGACCGCATCTCAACATCACTGGACGCTGGCTATTCTCATGTAGGTGAAATTTCAAACAACCCCGGTCTGTAACACTATCTATGCATATGACACACGCTCGAATCTTCTACACGGTGTGGCGGAGTTTGGCGTTGAATGCGCTATGCTATTTGAATAGGGTAAGATTGTCGTCACCACCGCCTTGTTGCGACATGGCTTAGGTCGCTATCATGGCAATATCTCGGCAGTAGCTGTTACCGAGTAGGTTACAACTTTTTGCAACTTTTCTATTAAATATTTAACTCATCCGTACGTTGTTTATGGAAAGTAGCCAGATAGCTAAAATAGACGCAAGTGAATCGTTTTGTTTGCTCGATAAACAACAACAAATTATTTCATATAGGCGTAAAACTAAAGCGGCTCTACCCCAATTCTGATATTGCCGAAACGAGCGCGCAATTTGTGTTCACGGGCAAACTTCGTCCAATGCTGACAGTCTCACTTCGCTCGCCGCGAGACAAAAACTAAACGAAAGCGAATCGATCGGAAAAACGTTCTGAAAGTTGTTTTTGAAGGTGTTTTCGACACCGTTTACGTAACGAGAACCACTCAGACCCAGATACAGATCTAATTATTTCGAGGCCCTGGCGGATACACCGCAAGACCATCAGGACCAAGGTGAGGACATAGTTAGCCCGGTATGTAGTCTTCATATCATGGTTGGCCGCAATCTATGACGAATAAATAAAATAAAAATCCTATCAACCGCAATGCTCATTGACCAATCTACCTAGTTTCCTACGAATCTGAATGTTATTCGTGTTTTCACGAATTGTTTGTTCTGAAATTCTTAGAAATCATCTAACGTCACATCACAACAAACAACTAAATAATTACACAAACAAACTCAATCATTAGTTGTCAATTAAATTATTCCATTCTAAGAATGATTACAATTATTATAAAAGCGAAAGTTTGAATATTTAGATCATATGCTAATAGTAGTATAATTTTTAAGTAGTTCCTAGTTTTGTAACTATTCAATAATTTTTAAACGATTACCTAAAATAATACTATGAAGTAGAGCAGTGAGTTTGCGCCACAGATTATCTGTGGTTTGCGCCGACGCCGATGGCTAATGTCCGGCTCGAACCCGCATGGGGCACTTACACTAAGGTAGGTACTGTAGGTAGGGCAAATGGGTAAAGTCGTCGTTCCGGAAGCGCCGCGTGCCGGAAGCTGCGCCCGGCCCCGGCGGCGCGGCCCCGGCCGGGAGCGGAGTCCCCGATAGTAGGTACGGTAAGTGTTGGTGAATGTGCAATATCCGTTTTCTTTTGTAGTGAATAGCGTAGCGTTACCATGCTTAGCAAAATCAATACAATACAATACAAAATCACTTTATTGTACACCAAAACAAAAAAAAACAAATACAACAAAAGAAACAAGTAAAATGGGCGGCCTTATCGCTAAAGAGCGATCTCTTTCAGGCAACCTTTGGATGGAAAGAGAGTAAAAAAAATTTAAGTTTAACAATATGAAACCAAATGCAATTTAGGTTTACCACGCTCCGCCTGGCTTCGCAGTATGCGGCGATCGCCGCGCCGCGCCGGGTGATAGTGGTACTAATGTGACAGCTGATCGCGCCGCCGCCTCCACCATTAGGGCTCCGACCGCGCCAGCAGGAATGGCGGATGTGCTCACGGCACATTAATGGAGGTGGAGTGAGGACAACTATTATGAAGAGAAGTCTATAATCGTTATGTTTGAATAAGGTAAGTACTTATACTATCAGTAATCTTAAGTTATTATTTGTTTCTTCATGTTTCAAAGGAGTTGTTTACGTTTTTGGATCTCTCAGACTAAAGTTATTGCAGTCACAAGTAGTCACAACTATGTATAAGCATCGTAACTATTCACATGTATCTTTTACTTATACGTTTTTAAAGTGTATAAAGACCGTAAAATAGAAATAAGGAACGAATGCCTATTTTGCCCTGGTTTCCCAACGACTCGATGGTTCTTTATAGTCAACAAAAACTGCAGTCCTAGCGCCATTAGCGCGCAGGCAACCTGGCGCATTCGGCAGTTCGTTGTATGTAGCCGCGCTGAAAAAATGCTAGTTGTATATTTTAAAGTTTTTGTAACATCATGCCTCGCCCGGGCAACTCGCGCTCGCCCGCTGTTTATTTATCATCCATCACGAACGTTGCTTCATTTGCGCGTGATTTCACGATGATTGGCTCAGTTCATGCCTCACGTTCCATAGTTGTTCAATAATACTGGTATAATGTAAGCAACTATTTAATATTAATGATATGGAACGTTGTTTTTAACCGACAGCGACATTGTAAGCGGGTAATTAGCACTTTGCCGTTTTTGTCTTCGCACATTCTGCCTTTCGTTACTCAGCTCGTAAATGTATTAAATGGTAGTTATTTTAAATACAACCACGTTCAACAAACTAACAATCTCTTTAGTTTTAGATTAATAGTATGCCTCCTGCAGCCAGCCGCGTCTCCATCGCCGCACACTGGGGGCTCTGTGGGCCTTTACAACAATAATACGACGTTCTATGAAGGAATGTCATTATGGAAGACCCGCCTTAGCACTGCGGGTTCAATTAAAAATCTTGTTATAGCAGACTTCGTTTCCAGACTATCTAATTATGCAAGTAATTTACCATATTGAGACTCTTTATTTAAACTAATAACACGTTTATTTATATAACAAGTGTTACCAGACTTACCAGTAACTTGTGGGATTTTTATTATATAGGTAGTTGCCATTGTCCTTACTAGCGATGTTAGGTGTTTGTTAAAAGACATAGTATATTATATCATGTTATTCATAATGCCCTGTCCTCGACAGACAGGATGACGTTGTCTAAATCATCTAAACAGATGTAAATGGTTTGTTAATGAGCGCTGCTTGCGACACTGTCGTGACGCGCATTCTGCGGATTCTCACTAAACTGGAAGCGGCGCTACTTTCACTTTCTAACGAAGATTTAGGCCGACACCAAGAACACAAGCTAGGTAAAGTATCATGTCAATCATCTGCTATCCTTATCACTATCATATGACCGACTGGGAACTTAATATAATGTTACACAGTGTAGTGTTAGTGGCATAGACTTTCATTTTCACAGTCATAAATCATAATCATTTTTATTCAGATAACTTATTAAGCTGCTGCGAGAAGATTAGGTTTGAATTAAATCTGAGCGTAATATAGAGCTGACTCTGCATCATGACAGGTGCGAACAATGTCACGTTCTACATCATCGATTGTTTAAAACAAAGAGATACATCGCATTATGACGCGTAGTGTTTTATAATGCATATCTCGTCCTTATTAGTCGAGCGGTCCTCCGCTCGGGCCTCACCGGTTCAGCAAGTAGCTCGCGGTTCCGAGATGTGTGCGATGTGACGTCACACGCCGCGACTCGCCAGCGAGTGCTAACTCAGAAGCGGTTGCGGAGGCCCCTGATTGGTGCTTTCAGTAAATTGTCTTAGAAAGCCTTTATAGTGTTCACTCGCGCCTTCTATTATTTGTATTTTCACGTCGGTCACGTCGCACCGTAACTGATCTATTTCGCACAACTGTGTTGCAGCGCCATTACGGTGCTGCGCAACGGACTGTGGCATTATCTTAGATTGCGTGGCGGCACTATCGCACTCCACGTTCAAAGAACAAATTACTTAGTAAGAAGTGAGTACAACACTTACGGGACCGAAACAAAGACTCTGACAATGGCGGCGCACAATGGTCGCGTAATACAATGACACACGATAAAAGTGCTCTGTGTGCGGGCACTGGCGTCTGGCAGGACGCAGTGGCGGTGTGCCAGGGCTGGTGCCGGTGGCAGGATCAGGTCACGTCCTGCAGCTCGCACGTTCCCGTGGGAAAGCCGCCGCCGCCGCTCGATACCACTCTTATTGGAAAAAAACTTCATTCAATCCATTCCGAAGATGGCCAAACCGCGTCGAAACGCCGCACTTTGAATGCGCATAACGTCTCGAATCTGTTATTAATGTAACTGTTAGAATTAGAAACTGGTTACAATGAACTGCCAGTTACTGTTCACGTGACTAATTGCATGGGAACTATCGATCATTGCAATTTAAAGTTTAAAAGGTACTTGTAGTTATAGTTATGGGGAGAGTCGAACCGTGCATTGTGACAGCGTTGTGAGGGCAGGGGTGCCGCGAACTGTGTCGTTGACAGGGGGCGGCGGCGCGGGGGGCGGAGGACGGGGGCGGTGGAGACGGCTCCGGCAGGCAGGCTGTGTAACAAACATGGACTGCTAGATGGTGTAATGGATAGATAGGTCGTTTACAGGTAGAAGTAAGTATATGCGACTGTTCTCCGTAGAGTGCGAGCCGCTTTTTGCACCGCCCTGACCGCGCCCGGCGTCCGCATTCCCGCACTCGAGTGGACTCCGCGCCCTCTTATGCCTCCGACAAACAACGCTTACAAAGGTAGGTATGTACTAAACGGAAAATGTGCCGATTCCGGAACTATACGTTTTATATGGTGTGGATGTTAGTCGGCTTAGCTACCTCGAACATACAGGTTTATATGTATCTACGTAACGTATTTCCTAAGTACCTACCCAAGTATACTGTTACCATTATTCTAAAGAGAGCGCGGGGCGGCGGTCGATGGAGTGCGTGCGGTTTTATGTTCCCGCGTTATCGACAAGTTTCTCAAGTCGCGTTATTACACTGTATCGAATGTCAAGAAAGTGTATGTTCAACATTCGAACGCACTGCCCGCCGCCGCCAGCGCAACCTGCGCTCTATGGGCGAGAGAGAAGGTCGAGATTGCAGTGATAGGGGCCTGCGTGTCTCACACGTTATGAAAACATGAACTAGTTCATTAGGAACCGCGTTCAAAAGTCGTGCGAGACGCGCCATGGCACGACACTATTCTCCGATGCAGACGTCTCGCCATAATACTTACTTAACTCCCCTGAAAACCCTATAAAACCATACCGTGGTCACAGAACTTATAATTACTACGTACCTAACCGTGGTGTAACATAATGGCTCACTCACAATGGGGGAAAAATAAGACCCATTTACCGTTATTTTAAATTTATTTATAGTAGAAAATAACAGTCATTGGCTTAAATCGGCTATTTTCTTATAGATACTGTATCATAGCTAATGAACAAATATTTTGTAGTTATTCCATATTTTACGCTTCCATCGACCCCTTTCAATCTCTTAATGCAACGTCATATCAATTTAAACGCTTGAGTGTGTGGTGGCCTCGAGTACCTACTCTAATGTGCCTAGCGTGTGTAGGTACCACGTAGGTACAGACGCTGCGGTGGACGGTCGCCTGCCAGGGCGCGGCGCTGCGCTCCACGGCTCAGATCTCGTAATGGAAGTTTTTGCAGCTGGCTGTAGAGACGGTTTCAAATGTTCTTCGTTTGAATTGGCGCTCGTTATATCAGCTCGTCATCAATCACCGCCCCCGCCCCGCGCCCCGCGCCGCCACGCCCCGCGCCCGTCGCCATCGACAGGGCACACATGCACCCATTAAAAAACACTAGCTCCAACATAGCTTACATACAGGATGTAGAGCAATGCACTGTACATTGTATTTTTGTTCAGTACTATTGCAGCACGCAGCCGGCACAACAGCTATTCGATACAGTTTATTTTGGCTATAACGAGTAACCTACTGTAGGTATATCTACTGGCTCACCACCCCGCTGCGCACTGTGTATCAAATGATATTCCGACGGGAAATGGGGATTGGATGCGGTAACAATTAGCCTGTGTTATCCTGATGTCTGTGGTATAACTATAAAGTTAACTGTGCAATAATTTTAACCACTTCAGTAAACTAATTCCTAACATAGACATTTTCAGTGACAATCGTTTTAAATTTAAATCAAAAAAATTTGATTACTATTTTAAAAAAGAACCTTCTTTTTCTTAGACTTCTTTTTACATTATTATTATACTACTACTTTTAACTTTGTATCTTTATTAATTATTATGATCTCACTAGTTTTAAGTCTTAGCTTAGTTTTAAGTTAACTCATTAAAGTTCCTACTATTTTAATATATATTTATATATAATGTTGACAACTTCTATTACTTAATTTTCTAAGAACAAAATTTAATAAGTTTATTATTACCTATATAGTTTACCACGACAATACCCTTATTATAGTAGTTTGTGTTCGCCTGTTATTAGGATATAATATAAGAATTATTACCTTTATATGGGTCAAAATCACTGAGGTGAGCATTTTGGGTTTTGAAATATCTGAGAAATTAAGTTAGCTTTTGAAGAAAATTAACATGCGGAATATGTTGTATAATTTGTAATGAACCTTTCCTGTTAAGGGCCACGCACAAAATTATATATTTATGAAACTATACCTGTTAATAAAAAATATGACAGGGTCTTACATCATTTCGGGAACACTTTTAAATATTTTTTAAATAATAATATAACCAACACTTGGAATAATCATCGTCATTAAATTATAATTTACCTGCCCTTCCATCGGTAAATGCTGTAATTTTGTATATTCATATAATATAAACACATATTTTTTATATTGCTCTCCATAGATTTTCAAAAAGTGTTAATTTAGTTTCAAAATTTCAATTTATTTTATACATTTGTGCAATACGTTGTCAATTAATAATATTAATACAAATGTTAAACAGTCAGTTTAGGTTATATATGCAAAATTTAACTATAACATTACTCATTAGTGAGAAATTTGCCGTTTTTGTGATGTTCCCTAAATGACATTAACGTTCCCTAAATGACTGTAACGTCTAGTTTTTGCATGAAAATAATAAAAAAGTGTATAGTATATTACCTTTATTTGTACTAGAAGAAAGAGCAACATGATATTCAAAAGTTAAACTTATAAAAACTAATAAAATCCTTCTGATTTCAGTTAACAAACATAAGAGATAAGGAACAAATAGTATTACCACATTTTTATTAAAATTTCTTTAAGATGCTTAAAATCAAATATACCAATTGTAGTGTTATCCTTAGTCTCTTTATTTCCCTATGTTTATGTGTAATTTTATCAAAAATCTTGGGTTTCCTTGGTTTGGCCTCTAAAAAAAGTTTTTTAGGTTTTTTGTTATGTTTTAATCGTTTTTGGCTTCTTTTTTATTATTTTCCATGTTATCCGTACTAAATGGTTCCCTCAAACAAAAAAAAGTAATTGTTATATGTTTTAAAAAGCCACAAAGCGTCATTTTCCCCTACAATTGTCATTTCAGGAACGCCCGTCATATACGAGAACGTTTCCTAAATGACCGTTCCCGACTATGACTTTCCGTTGAAATTTTCAAATTATGGTTCATTCAGTCTTGTAAGATGTTGGTTTTATAGATAAGTGACACGTAAGCTGTAATATTCATAAGAATTCGACAAGAAGTATGCAAATGGTTGAAAAACTGATCACCAAACAGCGTTCCCGTAGTGACAGGGAATTGATGTACGCTTCCCACAAACAGTAATTAAAAGGTACCTACCTACAAAATCAATTAGTTTTTTCTGTAAAAACAACACGTGTCTTGTCCTTTGACTAGTGAACTTCACACTGTTATTTGCTAACGCAACCTAGCGCGTTTTGTTTAAATTACGTCGACCGTTATCCACAGCGTTCACTAAATGATTTAATAATCGTCAGACAGCATTTCAATGATCAAACTATGAAGAAATTGAATTCTTATAATTTTTATTTATACGTATATTCGTAATTTAATTATTTTCAAAGATTATCTTAAAGAAACACAATTTTAAGGAATTAATTTTAACTGTTTTTGACTTGTCTCAATTACGAAATATGGGAAAAGGACGCGTTCCCGGAATGACTATTTAGACATTCGTTGTCTAAAATCTAATAAAATATTGTCTTTATAAAATAAATATTATAAGTGCCTTGTAATTATGCGCATAACCTTCATTTGGAAACAAGTATTTTAGCAAAACCACGATATTTTATTAAGAAAATCTTTGTCAGAAGCATAATTACCACCTCGGTGATTTTGACCCATATACCTAATGTAGGTACTGTAAATGTTTGATATTATATTCTGTTGGTGTTCCTTTAATTAATAAATAAATAAAATAAAAGTTTAGTTAAACTATAAAATATATATGAGCCTTCATTCCGAAGGTCGTGGGTTCAAACCCCGCCGCACACCTCTGATTTCTTGTAAAATTATGTGTGCTTTAAAAACACGTGCTCTCACGGTGAAGGCAAGCATCGTGAGGAAACCGGCAATTTGTGAAACTACGTTAATTATGTTATACTTTTTTTGGTTCTTAGTTGATACTTGTTTCTGTTTTCAAATCATTCGGATCCTACACGACCACCTTCACTTGTACAGTGAAGTTGAAACAGCTGTGTCGCGACGGAACAGCTCAATGGAAGTGATCACGGCCTCACAGCGCGCTATGTTGGAATTAGCTAACTAACTAAACCAGTGGTTAGTGGCCCCCGCGCCCCCTTGCCCCCGCCCCCTGCGGCGCGCCAACTGGGTCAACAGCGCGACATCTCGAGTTTGTACAACTGCAGAGAAAGCCTCGACAGCTCGAGATATCCTGAATTGATCCTGAGTTTCCTTTCCCAAGTGATTCAACTACAAACAGCTCCAAAGCCGCTGGGTACTTATCGTCACGAGTGTGCGCTTGATAAGATTTCAACGTGCCCGCATTATGCATAATGTATTGTACATATTGTTATACCTACGTAGTACAGCATAGCAAGCAACGCTAACTACAAAACTTTAGTTTTTACACAATTTGTATAGGTAGGTACTATTACTTAATCTGTGGGCATTCTTACTGAGTGTAGGTACCTAATATTGACTTTGTTAGATGTGTGATTTATGTTGACGTCAAACTCGAACAAAAAGGAATTGCAAATGGCATTGCGAAAGGCATTGAATGATGGAGTAATCCCGCTGCTCGACGCGAAATACGAATCACGACGACAATGCTCCGCTGCATGTTTGATGTCCGTGGTTAGTGAGCGCATAGGTACCTACTACATATACAATACATTATAATAATTAATTAATAATACATAATTATACTTACATACATATACTTACTTAAATGTATTAAAGTAGATGTGATTTTTCAGTGTGTGGGTGTGGGTATGTATGTGGTGTGGAAAGCCTGTTATTAGTAGGTAGGTATACAGTTTTGCTTCATAAGCACTGTAACTGCATGCTTTCATAATATTTTTAACAGCTAAGCGGGTAATTGTAAACAGCCGGACCAGCGCTATCGAATCCGGCTCAGATCGAAATAGCATTGCATTTTTATCGATATCATGACGGTTAGTGAACCAATTTCGTGGTCCGCTCATAATTACCTAATGCTTTCTCTGATGCACAGAGTCAACAGACACAGCCTGAGGAGCGCACACAATCCCCCCTCTCCCCTCCCGTCGGCCACATCTCCCGATGCCTTATCAGCGCACACAATGGACACTGATCATTTACACAATCGCATGTCGGTTACCACTGAAATAAATATAGGTCCACCTTTAAACGGACGGAATTATAATATAGGCGGATCAGAGAGATATAAATGCAAACTCTCTCTTCTGCACAGTCCAGTCTATTGTAAGTACCTACCTCAAGTTTGTCCTTTTTAGGGTTCCGTAAGGTAAAAATGGAACCTTATTACTAAAGATTGCCTATCCGTCCGTCAGAGGGGTGTTCCTTTCTCATGAAACAAAAGCTAGAACGCTAAAATTTTCTGGCAATGCGTAATTCTCGTAAATAAAATAAATATTTAATTTAAAGGGAGCTACCAAAAAAATAGATTTTATTCTTTATTTTGGTAGGTTAAATAGGTACATTTATACGAGCTAATAAAACTGTCATACAATCCTGACAAAACTGCAGCTGCTGCAACTTATTAAGCTGTTAATTAAATATCATTGTCATTGTGTGGTTTCATTGTTTCCGCTCTTCTTCAGATGCGCGTTATCGCATCGACGTGTGCCACGGACTGACCCTTCGGAGTTAGGACCGCGTAGGGCTAGTGTGTTTGTAAATTAGCAAGTCAAGATGCCATAGTGGTGCCAGAGACGGTGGTTACTTTATATTTTAGCATGCGACTTGCGACTCTGACGCAACTCAAGCCGGCCCTTGAATAAGAGGACGACATTTGGGTGCTAAGTGACAAAAATTAGAGCTGGTATACGAGTACAAAGATTTCAAAATTTTTCAATATTCAAATTGATCAATACAAAGTGTTTGTCGCAGAACAACGTGAAATGTGTTATCACTTGGACGAAATACTATACTGTTTTTTCGTAGGCAGTAGGTAGGTAAGCACATTGAGTACTGAATAGTATGATAATTTAATATCAAATTATTTCATGAAATTTTAAGATTTTACCTACCTGTGTCAGATGGCTGAAAAAATTAAGATAATGAGTACCTAAGTATTATTGTATTAGGTATACTCTAGTACTATAGTTATTTTATAAACTTATCTATAGTTAGGTACCTACATCTGTATAAGTATTTATAAGTATAGACAATTTTGCTATCTATTTTAGAGAGCTTGAATCGTAAGTTTTTTTACCAGAGCGAATGCGTGGTTGACTAGTAATGGGTAACCGATTTTTTGTAGTCAGATAAAAAACAACTGCCTTCCTCCGTTTTTGTGGTTTCGAGAACGCCATCATCTCATTCGTTTTCAATCAGTGCGCAACCTTCTAATAAAACGACAAAAAGTATGTTGGACCGCAGCGAATCATAGGAAGCCAGAACGGGTAGGGCCAACGCGCGGCGACGGGACAAGGACGGGACGAAGACGGGACGAGGACGGGTTATTGAAGCCCCGCAGCGGCCGGTAACTGAATTACCTGCTTAGCGCCGCCCGCTCGCCGCGCGGGGCTTCTCTATCTGAAACGTAGATAATCTCCCAACAAAGTACCTTCCACAGATTGTCGTCTACTTTGGAATAGACACCGATGATAAACATCCAATGACGATGCTTGTAGACGAGCCCGCTACTGCCGGATGGGCCATCCAATTTGCCTCACTTTCGAGCTCCGATGCATGTATGTTCCGTTGTAAGTAGGTGATTGGTGTGCGGCCACGCGTCATCGACGGTGCCATTAAACCGTACATTTGTATGAAATGGAAGGACTTGCGTCCGCGGCGGCGCTCGTTAGCCTTTCTCTTAAGCTAACGACGACGGGGCAGCGCGCGGTTGCGGGTTCAGTGTTCACGTCCGCCATTTCATACACATGATAACGCGAATTACTTTAAGCTGTGAAGTTAGTGAATGTGTAATCAAAGGAAGGGAGAGCCCGATGAGGTACAGGGTGCTGCAGGCGCCGGGCGTTCTGATTTCCTCGAATTAATGTTTTCGGAAGTAAACACAATGAAGCTGGAATAGGTAAGTTATTCGTGACGGGAGTTCTAACAGTTACTGACAGGATACTACGACTAGCTGTTACTATCTGTTTAGCTATCTATCTACGCTTGCGTTAGGTACTAGCTAAGAAGGTACTAATATAGGTAGGTACTTCATAGATACTTATCGATAAGGCACCACCTAGATCACCTTTCCAGGTTGCACATAAAAGGTGGGCATTTGTCACCAGTCTAGAGCCCGACAGGAAGTCGAAGAGGTCGACCACAAAAGCGCTTTCGAGACGACCTACTCGACTTCTGAGAATACTGGTGGCAAACTTACCTAGACAGAGACTGCTGGACATACATAGTTAGGGAAGTCGTTAGCACAACAGTGGGAAAGTACAGGTTAACTGCCTTTTAAAGTCTTACTTACTAACGCCATCTTTTTTTTACGTTTTCATAAAAATAAAACCAAATAATTCTGTGAAAATCGCATATTATTTTCTAAGCTAAGTACTTATATTTTAAAAACTTAAGTAGGTACCTATGTACTAAATACCTATAATACCTATTACTTACAAAGTTAACGTCACTACCTATCTCCTATGTAAAATGTAAGTATCTCAGTCAGCAAATTTTACAATTATTTCCATTTCTGTACTACTAATTCTATCCTATGACTAATAATCATAATCACTTGTCACAGCACAGCGTATGAGGGTCTAATTCCGAGATCCGTACGCGAGAAGCCCTTAAATAGCTGCAATCTGCAATGCTCCACTTTGACTTTACCTAGAAACATTTTATTAACTTTTAAAATTCACCTACATACATAATATAGGTACTGCAATGTTCACAAGCTCTGGTAAGAGGCGTGTGAAAGTTGAGATTAATTATGGAGTGTCGTATTATATTATATTGAAGACATTAGTACAAATTAATAAGGCCTCAAGTCGCAAGTCACTGAGGTAGAATTTATTCCGTCTTGGGCTGACGCGCTCGACATTATCCATATTTAATGAGTCCAGTCAGAGTCAGTCCACATGTAACGGATCCAGCGCTCCCGCCATGTCACGGCGCCTCCGCCACGCCCGCTGCGTACACGCAGCCCGCGCTGTTGACGCACGAGAAGCAGCTGAGCGGCTGCACGAGGAGGCTCTGCTTGATGGACTTCTTGCCCGCCTTGAAGTTTCGGTTGTTGAGTTTAAGCGTCATGAAGATGCGCAGACGCACGAACACCTTGAGCAGGTAGTCAAACGGGAAGCAGGAGCACTGGCAGGAGGAGCGCGGCAGCGGCACCACCTTCAGCAGGCTAAAGATGCGGCTGCCGGGGCGCTCCGCCAGCCCGCGCGCGAAGTGCTCCGTGAACACGGCGTCCAGTTTCTCCACGTACTCGTACAGTACCTGCGACGGCAGCTTCAGGCGCGCGTAGTACGGCGCCTTGCGGTTGTACGGCTCGAAGTGCGCGAACAGGTCTGTCTGGCTCAGCAGCGGCAGCTGGCGCAGCGCCGCCGCCAGCTCCTTGCAGGCGTGCTTGTCGGCGCACTTGTGCAGCAGGAATGACGTCACGTACTTGAGCGTGTGCTGCGGCGGCAGCTCCAGCTGCGGCTCGCTCTCGGAGCCCAACGACACGAGGCTGGGGCGCGCCTCCTCGGCCGGGCTGATCGTCTTGTTGCTAATTATCTCGTCCGTCTTCAGCAGGATCTCGTATATATCCGGCTCGCGCGCGCCCTCGCCGCCGCTCTTCATCATGTTCACGAGGTACACCTCGGAGAAGGCGCGCATGAACTGGATCGGCAGCGGCTCAGGGCTGTGCCCGCCCGGCTGCTGGTGGCGGATGGCCTCGAATAGGTCGTCTACGCTCTGCCGGCTGAGGCGCCGTGTGAAGAGGCTCCGGAAGCCTTCTGCCTTCATGTCCTCGAATAGGCGCATCACGGACTGGATGGTGATCTGGAAGCTGACGAAGGTGTCGAGCTGCGCCGGCGCCCTCGCGCGCGGGCCGGCTGTGCGGCTGGAGGCCTGCAGGCGCGCGAAGGTGGCCTGGCCCTCGCGTAGCACGTCGCGCTGCTCGTCCGTCATACGGAAGGGCTGCTGCGCACGCGCGCCGGGCGCCTCGGCGGAGTTCAGCACGTCGAACAGCCGGTCAACGGTCAACAGGAATGCGGCCGTGCCGCGGGCGGCCTCCTCTATCTTGCCGAAGTCCACGTAGGTCTCAAGCGCCGCGTAGACCGCCTTGCTGAACACCTGCACGGCGTACTGCACCTTCTTGCGCTCGTTGGTGCTCGGCTCGATGTGCGCCTTCGTGATCTTGGGGATGATCATGACTTTTTTTTCTTTTTGAAGTTCGTACAGTTGCTCGATGTAGTACCACGATATAAAGTTGCCATCGAGATGAAAATTGCAACTGATCATGTCGTTCCGTAAACATTTCATCAGATGGGGCACGTCTAGGATGTAGTATATTTTGCGTTCGTCCACGAAGAAGTAGGGCGCCGAGACCGTGACGTTTTTGATGGCCTTGCAGTACTTGTCGTAGTTGGAGCCCTGGCCGGACACTACGGCCTTGATCTCGAGCCCCACGGCCAGCAGGCGCCGCACAACGTCCTCCAGCCAGGCGTCCAGCTCCACGTACTGCTCGGCGCTGGCCAGGAACGAGTACGCGACGGGTTGCTGCCACTCCACATAGATGCCCTGCAGCTCCACCGCGAAGGCGATGCTGGCCAGCTCAGGCGACACGGCGCCGTTGACGCTCTGGAGGCCGATCAGCTCGTCCGTCTTGGGCTCGTAGAAGAGGTTCCGCTTGAGCACCATCTCGTCGACACACAGCGTGCAGTACTTGGCCTCGGGCGGCAGCGAGCGCAGCTTCAGCGCCAGGCCGTGTAGCACCTGCGCGTCCAGGCGCGGCGGCACCTGCAGCTTGAGGCGTCGGATGGTGCTTTCGCTCGGTAGCTTAAGCGCCGACTGCAGGCAGCGGTACGCGTGCGGAGACGAGTAGTGCAGATTCAGCGCGAACGTCTTGTACTCCGAATCGAATCGATTACCCTTAAATTTACTCTTTATTTTATTCTGCCACTCTATCAGCTTCTGAAACCTCCGGGATATATCGTCATCGGGGTCGGCGGCCGCGACGGTCGCCTTCGTTTCCTGTTCGTTTTCTAGCTTTTCGAGCTTTTGCTCAAGCTTTCTGCGCTTGTTCTCGGAAAGCTGGAGATCCTTCTGCAGCTTACGCTTCTCGGCGCTATCGCGGAGCACCGCCTGGCGCGGCTTGGTGGTCTGCGTGGCCTTACAGGCGGTACGCGCCGAGGCCGGCTCGAACACGCGCTCCGGCGAGCCCTCGGGCGGCTCGCACTTAATGATGACGTCGCACAGCGTGGCACGCTCTGGCGCGGCGGCCGACAGCGGCGCGTCGTCGTCGGACGCGGAGCCGGCGCCGTCGGCAGGCGAGTGGGGCGAAGGGGGCGCAGTGGGTGAGGGGGGCGCGGTCGGCAAGCGCGTCGGCACGGCCTCGTCGCGCAGCAGCTTCAGCGTCTTCACGGTCATCTGCGTGTCGTCGAAGTGGGAAGCGCACACCAGGTAGCTTTTGCATTTTATTTCTTCTTTGTTGAGTAAATCTTCTCTGCCGATTGTAATCAGCCATTCGCGTCGTCTGAAATGAAACGAATTATATCGGTTTTTTTACTTTGGAAGGACCGACGAGAGGCCGACGTGATAAAATTTATTAAAATATTTTGTATGTCGGAATTACAACAATAGATATCGATATATTTTTTTGGTTTTTGAGTGGCAGAGCGGCAACAAACAATGTTAGACAGCCTATGTGTAGCTAGCTAGCAACACGCAACACGCGCCTGCCTACAGTCTACACCTATGTTGCTTTCGCTCGGTAGCTACTAGGTCGTCTTAGTGAATGGTATCGGCGTAGTGGCACTGTGGCACTTCGCCGATACCATTCACTTCGACGCGCTGCGGGCCCGGAGTGGGTGGACTGTGGAGAATAGTGAGAGAGCGCCAGAGAATACTAAATAATGTTTACCTACATATATCGACGGAAGAAAGCGGAAATGTCGTATCTTCAAAACCCAGGTTTTCAGTAGAGCCAAAAAACCTTTTTGAAAATTCATAACTTTTTTATTATAAGAGATAGAAAGGTGAAACTTGGAATGTATCTAAACTTTTTTAAAAGCTACTTAATCATTTTGCTCAAATTACCGTAAAGTTAGTGCAACATTGATTTGTGACAAGTTACGACAATTGATGTTTCAATTTCAAGCAGCAGAAATGTCGTATCTCTGAGATGAATGTATGGCCAACTGAAATTACATATATTCTTGAGTGTCAAATTTGTTGTATCTTTGTTCATTATATTAAACTATATCTATATTTTGTTTTAACTTATGAAAAGGCGATGAATGTATCAAAATAAAAAGCTTTATGTTGAATCTAAAATTTTTATTGTATTATAAGAAATGTTTTGAGAGCAAAATTAAAAATATCTTATAGAATATAATAATATGAACCATGTTATAAAATACCTCAATTAAAAGAAAACTAAAGCAATTTTCTTCTTATATAAAAAAACTTGTACCTTTGCAAGGAACATAGCAAAATAAAACAATCATGTACTTCTTACAAAATTACCTAAAATAAAAATTGAGAACAATACAATTATGTACTTATTACAAAACTAAAACCTTTGCAAAGAACATAGAAAATAATAAAACAATCATTAATTACTTATTCATCATCATCATTTCACCCACTGCTGGACATAGGTCCAGCAGTGGACGTCCTACGAGTGTCCTACGACATGGTTTGACACGGTTTGAGGGAGGCATAGGCCTCCCACAAACCGTATTTTTGCATCTGGAAGCATGGATTTTTTCATGAGCATAACATCTGGATCTGTCTTTTTAAATGTTGCAATACACATTTTCTGGGAGCGTTCGCTTATGGTCTTCTAGATGCTGGGGCTGCTCCCTAACACCACCTGAAAATTAAAAGTATGTTACTAACTAGCTAAGAAGGCACCCGCAGTGTGATGATATACCTACTCATACTGCCTCCCACAAGGTCGCTGCTGCCCATCTTTTGATGTTCCTTTAGGCACCTTTTACGACACCCACGGCCATGGCAGGAGATGGGGTGATACTATTATTAAGATGGAAGGCACCACACAATGTGCCAGAGACCAACAATTACTTTATGAAAAATTCAGACTACGAAACAAAATCCTAACTCATCTTTCTTATATGGGCTCCAGTCGGGAATCGAAACCGGGACCATCAGCACGATGGCAACGTTGTCTACCAAGGAGGTTAATAAAACTATGTATTTACCTTATGTTATGTATGATTTACATAAACCTAGATGTTGGTAAGTACTCATCGTTCAAAGCTAGATGTCTAGCTCTGGGAGCGTTCGCTTATGGTCTTCTAGATGCTGGGGCTGCTCCCTAACACCACCTGAAAATTAAAAGTATGTTACTAACTAGCTAAAAAGTACCAATAATTATGTACTTTTTAATTGACTATACAAAAAAAAACTTATAAAGGACAATTGTAAGCTTTTTGTTAATAATGTAAGTACCTATCTTTAGAATCTTATTCTTCTTATTGTTCATTTTAAGTAAAAAGTTACAAAACCGCGCGATTACGCACGAAGAGGCATACAAATTGTGTTTTGCAGGTGTTATTTGTTTACCAATATCTCCCTGAACAAATAATTTTATTACATTAAACGTTTTTAAAAGTTATTATTTTCCAACCACAGCGCATACAAAAGGTACTTTTCTACAATATTCAAATAACTTACTAACAACGGCTTACTGTCCTGACAATTTTATAATAAAATCATTGACTCGAAACATGCAAAAAATAATTTAATTTATTATTCCAATACTTACCAGAACTCTTGGAGATGTATTAATTATCCTCTTATATTTTATCTTGCATTTGAAAACTTTTTCACAAGCAGCGACAAATTTGCTTTCTTACATTCGCACTCACGCATGTACTGAATCGCGGTCAAAACGTTGTATAAGGCTAGTTACTTATCTCTTCAGACAAAACATAGCTCTATTTTTTTGGTGTATAAGTACGATATTGACATAATATTGATTGTTTAAAATGTGTTAACTGTTTCATATGCCTGCATTAGTAGGGGCAGAATTGTCGTATCTCGGTCGGTATCTTATTCGAAGCAGTTTTAGTGATTCATAAACAAAGTAGTAACTATTTTGTGTTCTTGCGTATCTGTTTTATTTAAAAAAACAGCCGATTTTGCTCAAGTTACGACAATATTTCTTACGATCAGTACAAAAACAAGGAAAAATCTATGGTCGTATCTGTTTAAAAAATCATCGTAGGAAAACGTGACATAGACCATTCGACGCGGCTTTTTTTTCTACATCAGATAATGGCAAAAGTCAAAATGGTCAAAATGAAGTTACGACATTTCCGCTTTCCACCGTCGATATGTACTATTGCTGGCAAATTTATAGGTATAACCTGCGCACATATAGAAGCGAATTATAAATGGCGTCCGCTCGCATGCGTTCTCGCTCACTCTCTATCGCTGTCTATACTCACACAGTGAAGTACGCGCTACAAAAAAATAGTCAGTCAGGCCTAATTCGCACGAGAGCTTTTTTAACGTCCGTTAAAAAAGCGTTCAAATAGAACATAATAATTATGTTCTATTTGAACGTTTTAGGCATACCCAAGTACGTGTTCACACGTCGGCGATTTTAGAACGCGACGCTTTTTTATCGAGCAGTGTTGCATTTTCAACGAAAAGTGCTGGTAATAGGCCGTATGAAACTTTTTATTATTATTCACACTATTAAAAAAACGCCGGCGCTGCGATTAGTACTATGAGTATTAGTAGAAATATTCCAATAATTCGTCAAATCTTGTATACTTGTCGAATCTTCGTACAGTGTCACAAACTGTTATTTTAAGTATCTCTGTTCATTCAGAGGATGTACCCAGAATGTCCTTTTTTTCTTTCTTCTTCTAGCAACACAAATCGCTATAGCTAGTTATTTAGCAAAAAAAAATTCCCACGGCTTTCTAAAGCGAGGGACGAGACGAAAGTGATTTAAAAGCGTTCGTATGAATGATCACATTGAGGACCTTTATAAAAGCGCCGGGTTTATAACGCAAAGTTGTTTAAACTCTTTACTTTACTTTACTAAAAAAATAATTTCATTTAAAATAAGTATTTTGTAAAAAAAACTCTGTAGGGACCTAGATAAAAATACTATTTAGATAATAATAATACAATAATACCGTGGAAATATGCTCGAATTACAAATAATTTTGGTATTATGTTTGTATGGGAAATTCGTCGTGACGCCGGCCTGTTTGAGAAATTGTTTTGCCAACCGTACCATACCTACCCGCCGCCATTTACAGAATTCACTTTTAATTGCGCAGGTTATACCTAGATTGCTTATCCAGTAGAATAATGAAATAGGTACCTAGTACAACCTAATCCTAATAGAAGTCAAAATTCGTAGGGCAAAGAACTTAAGGCAGGTGGTAAATTAAACTTAATTCAAAGGTAGGTACTATCTACATTTAAAATTGTAGCACTTGCTCGTAAGCATGTACTGGAGAAGGTATAATAAGCGTCACTCACCGGTCGAGGTCCTTCGGCAGCGAGAAGAACGTCAAGTCCGGCATCTTCCTGTTGGAGTTGAAGCAGCCGGCCACGACGCAGTAGCGGCGGCCGTGGCGGCGGCGCGGCGACGCGTCCATGGCGCGCGGCGGCGTCGGCACGCGGGCGGCTCCCGCGGCGGGGCGCGCGGAGTGACACAGCGCGTCGGGGCATTGATCGCCCCTTCGCCCCGCCCCGCACCCCGCGCCGCCCGCGCGCCGCCGCCGCCGTCGTCTCGTCTCGCCACTTACATCGTAGCCATCTACCTACTCTGTTTCACTCATCGCACGTTGTTTTCATTTCTTATTTTAGCCAATATGATGTAGGTAACATTTTAAGTACCTAGTTATAGAAAATCATTCGGGCTTATACTTTAGTTAGGTAAAAGTTGAAGTATGTACCTAGACCAGACAGGTAGATAGATTAGATAGGTACAGACAGAGGTTACCTAACTAAACGTACCGATTTTATTTACCTACTACTATGTGTACCTACCTAATTAATTTACCTACTTGTATTGTAGTTTATTACTTTAGTGTCCTTTTTAGGTTCATGCTGTACTGTGCTTAAACTTACGTACAGGACCTTGTCTTGATTGCCTACTTACATAACATTTTTATATTATTTATCATGCTGTCCCCGCGACTCCGTCCGCGTACTTACATGAACTATTTTTGTATGGGGGCCACGTCCTAATAACTGAAGCATGAATTTATAATTATAAATAAATAAATAAATAAAATTTTATTTGGAACTAAAAACCATGGTGTATAATAATACAGTAGAGAACGATAATACACGCAGTAGTTAGTAGATAACTGTGTCGCGAGAATTAAATAGCTTATTCTTTAAAATCTGTCCCAGACAATCTTAATGTTTATTTTAAACAGTCGGTACCTATTTGCAAAGCAGACAGAATAATCTATAAATATTTTACATGGTTTTGAAATAATATAATACAAAAAGAAAAGATTAATGGGATATACAATAAATCCATAAAATTCTATTTTTAGTTTAGGGTATGTACCTATAGTCACATTCTCATTCTCGTAATATATAATTTATATGTATTTCTACTTCTTTTATTTTTGGCGAACAAAGAAATTTATTTGATTTCTTATAATATGAACGTACATCATGTCACTGTCATGTAAACATACTTGTCATTGCTGTGGCCAAGTGGCTAATGATGGCCAGCTGAAACGAAGGGACGATTAAATAGTTACACAACACAAAGGAGGCGACTATAATTACGGGACGGACGGTCGGACGGACGAGAGAAAATAAATAGATAAACGTACATTTTTTTCAAGATTGTGATTAAGTTTTGGAAGAAAGTTACATCTTGGCTGTCCTGAATTCAAATCACTAAGATTTTAAAACACTGCACGAGCACGACATTGCACTCAGTAAGAATAGAAGTACGAAAACATAACCTTATTTCTCTTAAAATATTGAATAGGTTAGTACCTTTAGAAGAAAATATTTTGTTGATAAGAATTAATACCTAAATATATGAATATATTGGCGTTAAATACTGAACGATGCCCTTGTCACGACAATGTTCTAATCACATCCTATCTTTGTATTACAGCTGGTTACATCAGAACTGGTCAAGTCCAATACTGTGTGCTATTGGATCGAATGAGTTCCCGTTACTTTTATCTAGAAATTGAGTAAGTACCTATGGAAAGTTTGTTATGTATACCTACTAAATCAAAACTATTGTAGTAAATGTGTACCACGGGGCAAGATGTTGCGGAATATTACGAGGAAACTAATTTACCCAGATAGATCTCGCTTAGCTGATTAAAAATATGCTAATAACTCAATTTCACTAAAAATTCAAATAAGCTGTTTATCGTAGATATAACCAAAGACTAAAATGCAAAGTTTCAGTACAAATTTTATTTTCAATAAATAAGTAATAGACCAAGAGCCTGTGATGGCCAGACCTTCCTTTAATTCACAAGCGTGAAAATTCTTTCATGTGTATGTCTAACATAGGTAAGAATAACCCCCAAACATGAAACCTGGATCGCGGTTCCTTTGGGAGATAACAGGTAAAAGGTTGTTATCTCCCAAAGGAACCGCGATCCAGGTTTCATGTTTGGGGGTTATTCTTACCTATGTTAGACATACACATGAAAGAATTTTCACGCTTGTGAATTAAAGGAAGGTCTGGCCATCACGGGCTCTTAGGTTATAAGTACCTAATCTTTTGTTAACACTTAACATAGTAAAACTTATACATAGATAAAAACTATGTTGTTCTAATCGCTTCTTATTAGCATGAAAGTAGTGAAGTGAATGTGTCCATGTAAATCACTTTGTTTCTATGGAAATACATTGACATTCTTAACATTAAAATTACAAGGCTTCTATTATTATGCTAAGTTATTTAAAAATGCTGTTTAGTTTTCCTAAAATGTAGAACCAAAAAATACACAACACGAAAAATCTTTGCTTGACTTGACCAATAATAGAGCTCATATTCAAGTATCAAAGAGCACATGGAGGCAGCACGTTATGTCCTCAATGATGCAGTGGCGCTGTCGAGCGACAGAGCGATCTCTAGTGAGCGTGACAGGTGCGGGGCGGCGGCGGAGTCGGCACTCGGCGTGCGCGCGCTAGTGTCGGCGGCGTGCGGCGCGGCGGCCGGCGGCGCGGGCGAGGCGGCTCTGCGCCCCGACGTGCTGCGCGCCGGCGCCGGACGCGCCGTGCTGCGCGCGCGGGCGGCCTCCTCGCGCGCGCTGGCGGCCGCGCTGGCGCTGCACCCGCGCCTGCGCGTGCGGCGCGTCGCCTCCAGCCCGCAGGCGCTGCTGTAGCCGCGCGCGTGTTGCAGGTAGCGTGTAGCGGCGCCATGTCGCGGCGCGTGGAGACGTTCGGCGCGCGCGGGGAGCACTCGCTGGTGGTGGCGCGGCCGGAGGAGCTGGCGGAGCCGAGCACGGTGCGGCTGCCGGAGGCGGAGCCGGCGCCCGGCCTCATCCTACCGAGCGGAGACATCAACTGGGGCTGCCCGTGCCTCGGCGGGATGGCGACGGGCCCGTGCGGGAACCAGTTCCGCGACGCCTTCTCCTGCTTCCACTACAGGTGACCGGACGTCAGATCTCCGTGATCATGTTGTAAAAAAAAATGCTGAGATCCAATATTCATTTTATATAAACGGGATTACTCACGTATTAACTAAGGAGTAATTCCGTTTTTAAAAAATGAATAGTGTAACTCATGAAAATTTTGAAAGAGATCCAATATGTTTGCTTGTTGAAAAACATGATGATACCATCAAATTCGCGTCGGCTGTTGGTACGGAAAAACCTCTAACACTACTAACGACGCGCGACTTTAAGTCCTAAGAAAGTTGCCGCTTCTTCGACACGCCCTGGTGATCTCTTTACAAATTATTAATGCTTTTTGTATTAGAATATTGAGTCATTTATTACGAGAATAGTAATGTAGTGTAAATTTTCAGCACTGCGGAGCCGAAGGGCGGCGAGTGCTACGAGAAGTTCAGCGTCATGCAATCCTGCATGGCCAACTACCCCGAGCTCTACGGCAAGGTGCGTCCTACGACCAAACTCGACGTGTCTCTTAGACTTGCTCTTGCACAATAACTAGAATATTTTCAGTTAGAATAGAATAGAAAACACATATGAATATACAAATAAATAATGATTTACAGGATGACGATGAATTGTCGGCGGCTATGGAGGAGGCGAGCGCCGCGCCCCCCCAGTCAGAAGCTGGGTCCCCCTCTCCAGACGTCGGGGCCCCCGCGCCGGATGCCGCGGGGCCCTCACCGGGTGCCGCAGTCCCCTCGTCGGGCGCCGCCGGGGACAAATAGACTCCTTGACTCGATATTTACTACAAGTACCTATCCAGTTTAGGAATACTAATTCTTTTATCTAGTAATAAATGTTTTAGATGCCTAACAATCTTTTTTTTTGTACATTCTAAGGGATAGTCAAAATCGATTTGGAAATTTCTTACAATGCAGAATTACACAATTGCCCCTCACAAACAAAAACGCTTATTCTTTCTGGTGAAATCTATAATAATAATAATATTATAAAGCATTGTTTTACTCTCGTTCAAATGTTTTTTTATATTTTATTATTCTATTATTTGTTTTAGTTTTGGATGTAAATTATAATATTGTACTATATGTGAAAACTTACAAGGCTTATTCAAACTATTGTTATGCTAAGTTATTTAAGTAAAATGCTGTTTAGTTTTCCTAAAATGTAAAAATAAAAATAAAATAAATAAAGCTGAAGAGTTTGTTTGTTTTAACACTCTAATTCAGGACTAAGGTTTTTGATCCGATTTAAATTTAAAATTATGTCAGCGTTGGTTTATGCATTTATTGAGAAAGGCTATATATATAGGCTATAACTATTTGAATGAAGTCACACAAACTAGGTTGCGTATTCGATTCCCGCCTCGGAACAAAAATTTATATGATCTGCAGATATTTGATCTGAGTGTCTGGGTGTTTAATATGTATAATTAAAAATATATATGTATGTATATTATATTAAGTATATCAGAGATCTATAACCCATTACACAAGCTTCGAGCTTACCACGGGACTAGATGTTGCTGTGTGAATTGTTCAATATATATTATTAAAAAAAAAACCTATTACAAAACAAATAGAAGTTTCACTAAGTATTTTATTAGACAGACATTTTCTCTTACACACATAAATTCATACAAAACGATGCAAATAGTAAGCTAAGTCATATATCGGGTGAGACCATATCACAGTGCGCATGCACTTAATATTCAAACCTTCACTTCAGAAGGTGAATCTTAAAACGAGTTCGTTAGTTATCATTCTAAAGTTTCAACAAGAATTTAGTCAAACTTAGTTATGTAGATCGCGCTAGCGGCCCAGGATCCACAGCATGTTGAGGCCGGCGGGGCCCAGGTGCAGCCGGCACAGCGCCGGCGGAGACTCGCGCGCCAGCGCCGCCAGGAACAGCAGCAGCGTGTGCAGCAGGTTGTTTCGGCCCGGGGGCAGCTGCAACACACGGAGACGTCAGCGGGCGGGTGGGCGCGGGAGGGGGCGAGGATAGGGCGCACTCACCTCCACGGTCTCGTCGCCCAGCAGCAGCACGTAGTGCGGCGGGTGCAGCGCGGCGCAGCGCAGAGCGGGCGCACGCGGCGCCGGGCCCCCCGCCGCCCCCGCGCCCACTAGGTGCCGCGCGCTGAAGTCCCCGGCCGGCGCCAGCAGGTCCAGGTAGGCGGCCAGCAGGTGCAGCAGCAGCTCTGCGTCGCTCGGGCGGCCGCCGCGCGCCTCCCACTCGCGCCCGCCGCCGTTCCACCGGTACGCGCTCAGGCAGCCACCGCGCGCCAGCTCTGAGGATGGAGAGAGTTACAGGGGACCGCCGCGGGGAGGGGGCGGCCGGAGGGGCGATGCGCACCTGCGATCCTCTCGGCGACGTACTGGCGGTCCGCGAAGGGCTTCAGGAAGGGCGTCAGCGCGTGGTCCGGCGGCAGCGTGGCGACGCCCGGCGCACCGCCCGTCGCCGCCAGCAGGCGCGCCACGCGGCCCAACACGCTGGCGTGCAGCCACAGGCGCAGGTTCTGGTTGTACTCCGTGAGGCGCTGCGGGTCGAGCTGCAGGCGGCGCCACAGCGGCGCCCCCCCGCCGCCCGTGCCCGCCTCCTCGCCCGACGCATCCGCCTCGCTGCTCGGCACAGTCGTCGACAGCTGGTACGCGCCGCGCGCCGCCCCGCTCGCGCCACCGCTGCACGCGCAGGCTGCCGCTGCCGCCGCGTCGCTGGCGCGCGCCTCCTGATGTCTGAAACGAAAAGATCGTCAACGCTCCTCGCAGTCGAACTCGCACGGCGAAGCACCGGCGACGCTTACCTGATGAAGGCGGCCAGCTCGCTTGCATCAGAGATGAACTCGCCGGGCTCGGCACGCGGCGCGGCCCGGCGGGCTGGTGGCGAGGGCGCAAGTGCGGTCGGCGGCGACGGCGACGGCGAGTCGGCGCCGCGCCAGCGCCGGGGCGGCGACAGCTCGCCGGGCTCCGCCGGCCCGAGCGCTACGCGAGCGAAGCCCCGCGACGGTGAAGCGCGCGCCGGCGATTCCGCCGAGGTCGACACGAACGATCCGTCTGCAATAGAGAGAGACGGTCATGGTCGCGGGCTCGCTCCTCGGCGCGGATCTCGGAGGATGGGTAGAGGCGCTCACCAAGGTCCGGCAGCGTGAGGCCAAGCAGGTCGCGCTGACGCGGCGAGAGCGGCAGGGGCGCGGCCGCGGGGCGGCGCGGCGCTAGGCGCAGTGCGTGGCGCGCGCAGGAGGCGAGCAGCGCGGCGGCCAGCAGCGCCTCGGCCCAGAGCGCGGGCGGCCAGCAGGCGCCGCACCAGCGCGCCAGGTCGGCCAGCAGCACGGCCAGCAGCGCGCCGTTGAGCAGCAGCCAGCGCAGCGCAGTCGCCCGCTGCGCCGCGCCATACTTCAGCTCGATGGCGCGCCGCACCACGTCGCTCTTTGGACTGAGGCACCTACAAATGGATTGTTGACTTTGCCATAATTTCGTTTATTTGATGAGGTAGTTTAGTCCGTGGAAGTGACCGCTCCACACACCATGGTCACCCTCAACTGGACGGGAACCCACGCTTGTATATGTTTTCATCTACTTTGAGTGTTACAAGAAATGGGGCCTTTGCCCTGCAGTGTGACAGCTATTGTACATTATATATATTGTGTGATAGTTACAAGACAGAGATAGAGAGTTGCATCAATTATTTACAATTATAAAATAAAAGTAAATGATTGTTATATATTATAGTGTTTGCCTTAATTATTTTATGTCGGTTATAAATTTTATTGATGACATTAAAACATGAAATACATAACATAAAATGCACCTCTATTTATATTCCCACAGCTGAGACACAGATAATTACTTCTCTCATGACAAGAAAGATTATGCCCACCATGCTGTGCTGACTATAATTATGCATAATGCACTTATAGGTGCAGGGTGGTGAATGTCACAGTCCTTCTAACTGTATAAAGTTTTAAGATTATGCCGGTTTCCTCACTATGTTTGTCTTCACAGTTACAGCACGTGTTTTTAAATCGCACATAAATTTATCTCCAAGAAAAATCCAGAAGTAGAGAGATGAGCGGTAGTATTTGGACCTATGGACTGAAGGTCGAGTTTTCTTCCGATTTTAGCCAACACGGCAGGGAACTCCTTCCTGGATCTTCTCGAGAGAGTAACTAAGGGATATCATATATTTGAAAATTTTAATGATTTGTGTTCAATAATCTCGCAAAATCGGCTAGACCGAGTTAGAACATTTTGGTCTTGAAATATTTTTAGTAATCCATTTTAAAGGTAGAAAACTATATAAAGCGGGCTGGTCTACTAATTTAAAATAAATATTGATTAAATCACGTTTGATATAACATCCCTGGTCGGTATGCCTAACCCAAACAAATCATAACATAACCTTATTTATTCCTAAACTTTTTGAGCATTATTATTATACAAGATATCTATGTAATAATATTAAATGTATTACTTACATGTTATATTTTTCAATAAATAAATGGCAAATACAGATCCAATGAACAAAGGTATATACAGAACCCGCAGGAAAAGTTGTGATAATTTATTTATTTATCATTCTTCTTCTTTTTTGGTTTAAATTACACTTACATTACAGTTACAGCGAACGACTGACTATAGATATTTCCCCGTCTATCGCCAAAACCTACCTTTAGGGGTAGATATCAGGGCTACCAGAAGTAAAATTAAAAAATACTTAGAATTAAAATATTTTTTTTATTACTCTTAGCAAATTACCCATTAAGTATTTGGAAAATAGTAAAATAGCTTCTAAAAATATGAGTAGAAGCTCATTCATCGGATAACGTCAAGAAAAATGTTTGCATGAGATGTTACAATAAAACCTTATGCGTATTACATATATCTATCTATAGATGTCTATTTTAAACAGCTAGTCAGGATAGGGCTTCGGTCGTAGCAAATTACTAAAGCTGCAGCCCTAACACTTCTCTGCGGGCTTATGAAAATCGGGAGCCCCTGTACTCTCTCTATGGTGCGTTTTCTGACTAATAAGTTCCCGCATAGGTATATCAGCGAGCGATCACGAAACGAAATAAAGCTGCAATTTCTACACAATTTAAATAACTCACTCAGTTTGTTCGTTCGTTCGTTCTGTGTCGCAGTGCAGTGCATGCATCTATGATAGTGCTGGCATTTTAGTGCTTTCGGCACTAGATCTAGTACTTTTTCTGCCTGCCTCTCACTTAATATAAACATAACATTGAAACCCTATTACTTACCTTATTTGTTAGTGGTCTATTCAATTACAAAATTTATAAACATGGTCTATGCAACTGCCAAAATTAGAACAAAACAAAAATAGAACCACACAAAAAGCACCTGCTTTTTTGTTAGGTGTAAAAATCGAATATCAATAATCATGTTAAAATTACAATTTTATTGCATTATATGCCAATTTCTATCTGGCAGCACTAACTCAGCCTGCAGTTCAGTTCGTTCATTTCATAGTCATACACAGTCAAGTCAGTCAGTCAGTCAGTTCTCGTTCGATCGACCTCAAGTCAAGACGAGGCGAGTCGTACCTATTCACTGTGAAATTCAGTCTAGCCTGTAGTCTCTCGTCTTAGTAGAAGGTGGTGTGGATCTACACTGGGAGTGCAGCCTTGAGCGCGTGGCTCTCTATTATCGTGTAGACGTGTAGATAAAGATCAGTCCCCAATCACCATGATGCGGAAATACGTCTTACCAATGGCTCTGCTATTTATAGCATTCACAGCTCCCACAACCGCACAAAGTAAGTACTTATTTACCTTGTCAATGCATTTTTACCACAGTCTAATAGAAGTAATTAATCATTTACATATCTAGGTCACCAAGCAATAACTAAGTACCTACTCCACCACCTAGGTCGATGTCACTTATAAAGGCCTGCATAATACAAATTACTAGTTCACCGACATCACGCTGGAGCAGAGAAGCACATCGCGACAAACAGACTCTGTTTGTATGTGAAGTCTGCTGATGCTGAAGAACGCGATCTCTGCTAAAGTCGTCGCTATCAGGCTAAGCCACAATGACAGCACGAGTGACGTCATCCTCGCTGTAACTAATTAATTTCCTTTATTGTCCTCAATTCAATGAACTAATTGTAGGGGCGGGGCAGGTTCTCGTACTAGACAGATACATACATAAAAATAAAGTATGTAGGTATAGGTACATACATAATCAACTAACTTATGATTGTGTTTTGTGTGGCTAATTTTTCAAATAAATAAACTAGGTAGGTCCCTATTTATTAATTTCTCAGGACTAAAATAGCTACCTACCTAAGAGTAGCTACTGATTTACTAAGTAAGTACCTATCTAATTTAAGAAAACATTCACATTATCTTGTTGGGTGTTGGTGCTCATAAAAACCTTTAAACTATATTAAAAGGTATTGCCATATTCTAATGTGCTAAGCCATATTTTACTTAAATGTTCAGTCCAATACCAAAAAAAACATTATATGAGTGCCTACTGAACTGACTTAATTAGATGGTACTAAACCAACATCACAACATTTTTAAACATTGTTGTGAAATTTTGATTATTAGTGGAGTATGCAAGCATGTGTGAGTTATTATTGTGTAAACTCTGAACTCAAAAAACAAACTCTATACCAAGTATATCTTATTTTTTATCCAAATGGTAAAATAATAAATGTTTTGAGTGTTGTGTGTCAACATCCTTCAGTTGCTGATAAGGACGTGCCGACTACGCCATTCACTATCTTATACAAATACTCATTGTACCTACTTGTTATTTGCTTTAACTAATTATCTGCAAAGGATTACATTTTATTGTTTGTCTCTTCTCTAATTGTGTTCCTACTTAAAATGCGTATTTAATATAATCCCTTAATGATGTACAAGTAATACAAAAGGTGTAACAATAATGTCAAGCAATACCTTATAATACAACTAACATATAACCAAATTTGTAACAATAATGTTTTTAAACACTGTAAGTGCCCATGACACATTTATTTCTACCGCAAAATGTGGTGTGAGCTAGGCCACTGAATGTGCTATACTGCTTCCAGGCCCGGAGACATGTGTAAGGTTGTAAATATAAAATAATTGTTGTCTAATTTACAGTAGAAATAAAAATCATTTAACTGTAGATTTTGTATATAAATATAGTAATTTAAAAAATAACCATTTTTGCTAATGGCTTAATACCTATGTAATTATAAATAACATTTACTACAGTTTGGCTGCTTATTTAAACAAATAATAATGAATATGACACTAAATAAACTTGATCAAATAAACAATTAAGCTAAGTACTTACTTCTTTAAAACTAAACACGTTTTCACTAATTCATACATTACAAGGGCTTTTAACATTTATTCCCAAAGTAATCCATGGCAAATATCGAAACTACGTTTCTTTGTACTCCATGACATGAAGCCTGAATAAGATACAATTATTTGTCTTAAAGATACATTTAAAAGGTTAAAAACTAATTAAAATGAGCAAAATATTTAATTTTTGATCAGATTTAATATCTGTTTGTATTTAAAAAATACACTTGTTACATTCAGTAGTTATTTAACTATTCACAATGGACCGAGCTAAATTTAGTGGATGCGGTGTGACATAAGGCAGTTAAATGCCCCACCCAGACTCTCCTCCACTTGTCGACTAACGGGAACGGGGCCCGAGCGCGAGGACTTGCCAAGTGTAGACATGTAGACGCAGCGGGCGACCGGATAGTCCTCCCGGCTAGAGTCTGGAGTGGGCATGATGTTTGGACTCGCGCTGTGCAGAGCGCGGCCCGGAGGAGGCGCCGACGGAGCTGGCGGTGCGGGAGGGCGAGCCGCTCAGCGTGACGTGCGCGCTGCGCGTGGAGCAGCGTGCGGCGTGGGCGGTGCAGCGCGCGGCGGGCGGGGCGTGGGGCGCGCCGGCCGCGGACCTGGCGCCGGCGGCGGAGCGCGCGCTGCCGGACGGACGGCTGCAGGCGCGCCTGGTGGCTGACCGCGCGCGCGCCGTCCACGCCGGCCTCTACCGCTGCCACCCCGACGCCGCGCCCGTGCGCCTACGTCTGCTGCCGCCCGCCGGTACCAGCCCCCTCTCTCTCGCCACACTCGCCGGCTTCGACCATCACCTAGAAGTGTCCGCTCTTGTTGTGATACGTTGATCGATATTAGACGTTGATGGCTCTTCGTAACTAGGCGCTTTTCATTGTTGACATAATTGTTGAGTTAGTACTGGTAGTTTGTAGAGTAGGATGCTTACGGTAGAAATAGTGTTAATCCTTCGCGCACTCTGCAGGTGCAGTACTTATAGCCATTAACTAGAAAAGTCCATAATCTACGATGTATAATCTATGTAAGTTTAATGTAGGTAGATTGAACGGCGGTTCTTAAATACTGTTAAGAAGCTCTCTAGAGTGTTCAGCGGGTCTAATTGTTTACCCCTGAAGGTTAGATACTGTTATCTTTGATAACGTTTTCTTGGTATTTCCATGACAACTCGCTACACGCTCATTTCAGTTAAAAAATTACTAATAAAAAAATATATTCATTTCAGAAACAAAGTTCATGGTTAAACTAGAGCTGTAAACAGTTTCCATAGTTAGTTTATAATCTTCTTAACTATCTTATTTCATTTACAAGGCTCCGTATTATATTTGGCCCCAAAATGTTTGAGAACCGCTGGTTGGGACGGATTCCGGCTTCTTAGTTAGTAGGCAAATGTTGTGCCCGGTGCATACCCAGGGCTCCACAGCACAGTAGTCTTGTTGTGAGTAGAATAGACTGGTGGAGTAGGTAAGTGTCCATTCTTGTCATTCACACCCTTTACCTTGTATTTGAAGAAAGAGTGGTAAGGTCCCATGTTGTCTCACCTTTTAAACCTTCCCTGGGCGACTATTTTAAAACCAAAAGCACCTAAATTAGAATAGCCGCTCTTGAGTTATAAAATTACAAAGAGAAGTGGCATTGATTTTTATATATAATGGCTATTTAACTTTATAGAGGCCTTTGGTCAGTATGAAATGAATATAAATGGAAGGAAAAAGCTATGTGTAGCGCGAACCTTTTTTTGAGCATCCGCGACCCCTATTTTTTGCATGCATTCTTAGAAGTATTAGAAAGTTTACACGTGAAAGCCTAAAAAACCCACGCCGATCCGCCATAAAGTGCCCGAATATGCCAGATGTTGCGAACGGTCAGTTGTGTTCCCGCTCGCAACCATGTTTAGGAGGCAGGCATTACAATTGGTGGGCTATCGATCCCACGCCATTGTCTCGACCAATGCACGAAGCAAGATCGTGTCATTGGTCAGAAGATGTTCCCGCGCTGCATCTTTAGATGAATCAGCGAGAGGGCGCTGTCAGCGTCAACCTCGGCCGCAGCCTCTGAGCGATACGCCAGATGCGGCAGGACCACAGTTCAATTTACACCTAGCCCTTTGTATTGTGTTTGCTGTTAAGTTCAATTGTTAAAGCATCAGTGTCATTTTAAATTACAAGTAACATCGTGTAACGAACTCTTTTATTTCAACTCCACCCGTGAGAAGAAATAACCCTAAATCTTTGTGAGGAAACAACACCTCCCTTACAAGTGGCGCCCAACTCGAGGACACGATAAAAGCTGTAACCTGAGTGACTCTTCGAAGCAGACAACAAAAACGACAGCCCCTATTGCAAAGTTACAGAGTAAGTAACCGATAGTGCGACGATTTCAACACAAAAGCAAAGATCTAAGAGCCCATGGGGCCGAATTGATCTGCATTAACACGCGGAGGTAAAGTTTGTCGCCAGTCAGTACGCAACAAACGCCCGCGCACCGCATCTCAACTACCTGTCGCCGCGTTCAGCCTACCTACCCCAGGATCAGTGCATGCATACTGGAGAGAACAGAGAGAATTACCTGTTGCTATGCCGCCAGTAACACGCACCGGGAGAAAAGGTGAGGGATCAGAATCGGACGCAGACAACGACATGGACAACACAATGATACCGCCATCGCCGAGCATCGCTATGACGGAAAGTATGCTGCAAGAAATTCTGCAGGGCCAAATGGAAGCCAACAAGATGCTCCTGGAAAACATACTAGCAAACGCGAACAGAGACCGGACACCACCGGCATCTCCGGGTCTTCAACCCAGTAGCCCCACGCGCTCTGGGAACTTCGCCAATTGCACATCGCGATTCGACGGTCGTTCGAGAAACGCGGACGAACTAGAAGCCTTTATAGACGCCGTCGAAATATATAGAGAATGCACAAACATAAGCGAGGAACACGCGCTCCGGGGACTACCTATGCTACTCGTCGGGGAGGCAGCGACCTGGTGGCGCGGCGTACGAGCATCGGTGTCATCGTGGCCAGGCGCGCTGCAGCGGCTTCGCGGGATGTACGGGGTGACACACCCCTCCTATAAAGTGTTTAGAGACATTTTCGCGAGTGACCAAGGCAGTGAACGTGCCGACGTATTCATTAGTAAAGTGCGCGCTTTAATGTCTAAGCTGCCTTACGAAATAACCGAAGTGATGAAATGTGATATGATTTATGGACTGTTAGACCGTAGGATAAGGGAACGTGTAAGTCGCGACTCTGTAGCCGAGGTTGAGCAGCTTATCGCAAAATCCAGAGACGTAGAAGAATCTTTGGCAGAGACGGTAATTATCAAATCATCAGAGCGTTCGGGCACTTCCGGCATGACGCGAAATGAACCCGCGAACTTCGACGAGCAGTTAGGTACGGCCTTACTGAATTTAGGCGCGAAACCTAATAATGCTAATAGCGAAGGGTCGATGAAAAGGGGTAGGCTTAAATGCACCTATTGCAAGAGGATTGGGCACGCGACGGAGAACTGTCGCCACCGCCTTGGGGAAAAGGAACCTATAAGTGCGGACGACAGCATCGAGCCGGTCGACAAGAGCCTTGAACCGTTGTTTAAGTGCTATGGGTGCGGTGCACCAAACGTAGTTCAGTCCAGATGCCCGACTTGTAAAAACAAAGCAGGTAAAAACGGTCCCGGCGAGTGTACGATTACTGATTCAGAGTTCTATACCGCGCGTATCGACGACGTTCATGACTCACGACCACTCGTACGTATCGAAGCGGTCGGCCGCAGGGGCGTAGCTAATTTAGATACAGGCGCAACGCACTGCATGGCAGGTCATAGTTTGTATATTGTTCTCGCCGACGCGGGCGTCGAATTTAGGGACGCATCGCGCAACGTAGTGCTAGCTGACGGCTCCAAGCAATTTGTTACCGCGCTTGAGTGTAGCGTGAATGTCACTTTGGAAGGGCGCGTCATACCTACGACTTTCTTTGTGTTACCTGACACAGATGCGCGAACGCTGCTAGGTAGAGACTTTATTGTGAAAGCGGGCGTTAGTTTAGATATACCGTTAGGCCGTTGGGGTTTCAGCGATACACCTGAAACCCAGTACCCTTTCGCAACACGAGCGGAGGCAGCGGTAGATTCCGGTCAGCGATCAATGCTTAACGCCATGTTAGTAGGGAGGGCCCACCACTTTGCGAAGGAGGGCCCACCAACAGATTATCCAACCCATCGGTTGAGGAAACCCCATCGAAGGCCCCCAGTCTTGATGCAGGGGGAGGGACCCGACGTTCCGTTAAGGGGGAGAAGCGGGTTCGACCGTTGTAAGACTCAGTATAGTAAGGATACGGATAGCGGTCAGACACCCGAGCGTAAACCACGGAGGTATGGGTCCTATCGTGTTAAAGTAGCTGTTAGTCCAAGTACGTTTAAACTTGAGAAAACTCGCAGTAGAGTGGAACTGGGCAAGAGCCAGGTATCCCAATTGAATCCATTTACAGGCGTCGATCAACCGCCTGTCAGCGATAAGAGAAAGCGGGGTAGGCCGAAACGCTATCGAGATAAGCTGACCGAGACGCGAGGGCGTTCGTCTAGGTCAGAGGGGGAGTATGTAGCGCGAACCTTTTTTTGAGCATCCGCGACCCCTATTTTTTGCATGCATTCTTAGAAGTATTAGAAAGTTTACACGTGAAAGCCTAAAAAACCCACGCCGATCCGCCATAAAGTGCCCGAATATGCCAGATGTTGCGAACGGTCAGTTGTGTTCCCGCTCGCAACCATGTTTAGGAGGCAGGCATTACAATTGGTGGGCTATCGATCCCACGCCATTGTCTCGACCAATGCACGAAGCAAGATCGTGTCATTGGTCAGAAGATGTTCCCGCGCTGCATCTTTAGATGAATCAGCGAGAGGGCGCTGTCAGCGTCAACCTCGGCCGCAGCCTCTGAGCGATACGCCAGATGCGGCAGGACCACAGTTCAATTTACACCTAGCCCTTTGTATTGTGTTTGCTGTTAAGTTCAATTGTTAAAGCATCAGTGTCATTTTAAATTACAAGTAACATCGTGTAACGAACTCTTTTATTTCAACTCCACCCGTGAGAAGAAATAACCCTAAATCTTTGTGAGGAAACAACACCTCCCTTACATATGTAAATAAAAGAGTATAAATTATAAAGCAACTTTTATGATTTTGAAACGTTTCTCAAAAGGTCAATCGCGACGTGAATATTTTAAAATACCAACTGATCCTTATCAAAACATAAATAAATAAATCAATCGAAATTGAAAAGAACTTAGTCTCGTCCCGTCTCTTTGCACTGTACCTCTAATCTGATTACAAATCTTATCTTCAAAAACTAAGGCACCTAATTCCGAACCGGCTCCTAAATAATTTAGATATTATAGAGCTCATATCTTAACATAATTTTAGAAAAGCAATTTATCAGGTTGCTGTATTTATTATCTTCGTAAGTATTTACGTAACTGATAAGAAATAACGTATCAAGTAATAACTAAACTGTTTTATAAATAGGAGTTTCATTCAAGTCTCATTACTGATTAAGAAGACTTCAATAAGCCAAAAAAGTGAAGAAATGCTTTTCCATAGAAACAATAAGGAAAAATAATAACTCAACTATGTATGTCAATTACCTACTACTTTTACAATTACCTAAACTTATTTGATAATTGTATTAAATTAGGTCTTACATTTGAACTCTAACGTATAGATCCGTTTTAAATCAGTTGATTGTAGTTTTCAGTTTGCTTAAGTGTTTTCATGCTGATGTTGAGAAGCGACGTAGCATATATGTATATCTATATAATATGTTTTACAAGTTATTGTGCATTATTCATCACATGTTTGTAATGCTATTCAATGACCACATATTTTGCGAGGCTGTTCATAGTCATAACTATATGCGGTTGACTGTACAACATTATGCAGTAAGTATAATGTTATCTTTTACCTATCTAGTTAGTTATCTGTTGGTAAGTATTTAGAATATTAAGTTCATATAAAAAATAATGAATAAGAGTAAATTTATTTTCTCTGCTTTCGGGAAGCGTTCAAGCCTGATTCCTTACATCTTAAAAATCTGTAAGGGTCGGTCATGGACTATGTTAGTTTGACTTTAACGCGTGGTTTTATCTATTTACCATTCCGAAGTTCCAAACGTTTTGCAGTCGCTCGTAGCGGGGCCAGGGTCACGGAAGAACTCTGTTCTGCGTCCTTTCGTCATCTTGAATATAGAATAGGTCTTATTAAACTTCCGCAAGAAATCTTTAATTATATAAATTTATGATTTTTTAAAGGTGCTTATAATTAAAAAAAACTTCCGCTTTTATTTATTGCAAGAGTTACGTACCTAGGTGCCTATATTAATATCGTAATCATCAAAGTGATTACTTTCATCGGCATCGGCCAAGATGCGAGTCTGTCCCTGTCGGTCTTGTAACTCGTCTCGCTCTCCGCAGCCGGCGACGCCGTAGCCGACCCCACCGAGCGCAGCGTCCTCGCCGCGCCGCCCGCCGCGCCCGCCGCACCCTCCGCCAACAACATCCTCTACTACAACCTGAGGAAGCCGCTCCGCCTCAACTGCACCACCGGCGCCGCCAAGTACACCTGGTGAGTACCGCGCCCTCCCCTCCCATCCTCCCACCAGCACGCCCGCCGCTGACTGACCCCCCCGCGTGTTGCAGGACCAAGAACGGCACCGAGCTGGATGTGGGCAAAGACGCCGGCGGCCCCAAGTTGGAGAACAACGGCGCAGTGCTGGCCTGGGAGGTCGCGCGCGAGGAGGACTACGGCAACTACTCGTGCTCCGCGGACGGCGCGGCCGGCGGCGCCTGGCAGGTGCACGCGCGCGCCGTCATGCGCCTGCCGCGCGACTCCAACGTGGTGGAGGGCCAGAAGCTGACGCTCGCGTGCAAGCCGCACGGCCTCCCGCTGCAGCCCGTCGCGTGGTACTACGCGCCGCTCGACTCGGTACTTAACCTGGAAAACGTGACGGAGCTGATGGGACAGATCACGCCGCTGCCGATGGGCGGCTCGGAGCCGCGGTTCACCACCAACGTGACGGACACTGGGGTCGAGGGCGGCCTGCTGGAGCTGAAGACGGCGGCGCCGACTGACGCCGGGCAGTACCTGTGCGTGCCCGAGGAGGGCGTGGCCGGAGTGACCGCGCTGCGCGTCAAGGACGTGTACGCGGCGCTGTGGCCCTTCCTCGGCATCTGCGCCGAGGTGTTCGTGCTGTGCGCCGTCATCCTGCTGTACGAGAAGCGCCGCACTAAGCCCGAGATGGAAGACTCGGACGCCGACGCGCACGACAACTGAGCGCGCGCCCGCTCCGCACTCACGCGGCCCGATGCTTCGATCCGAACATAACGAATCGAATGATTGTCATCGTAAATACACCTAATACTTGAGTCCACTTAATGCTGTGACATTTTTGCTGTTTCAGCTTTTCAATTATTTAGAAATACATTAATTTATAATGGGATGTAGTGCCTATAAAAATTATCTGATTTGGTAGGTTTGGTTTTGCAAGGCAGCTGTAATTATGTAATGTACTTTAAAAGTAGGTAATGGAGTACCTACAGTTGTTAGATACTGTAATTTTGATTGTGAGCTTTGATTAACACATTATTGTAAATATCTTATCGTTTCGTTGTTCAGTACGGAAGTAGGTAGGTTCTACCAAATTACCTACATTATGATAACCTGAATTCCGTCAACTCAATTATTATTTTTAAAAGATATATTGTTAGCAAATCTAGTTTTTTTTCGCAAACCTAAGAATTTATTAATTACTTACTTATTTTACCAAATAAATTATTAAGTTTAAATTGCTGTTTTATTACAAGTTTCACATTTTAAAATCCTTATTTATTATATTTGGTTATCTAACAGCGTAACAGTGTGCTATATATAATTCTTATTCTATGGATACATACAATTTAGCTAAGAGTTAAAGGTAAAAGTACCTACAAAAACAACAAAACACAATAACCACTTCATATTACTTTTATTTGATAACCTATCTTAAACATAATGAATTAAAAAATACCTAATAGTCTAGTAAAAATAGACAACAGTTTGTGTAAATTGGCATCGAAAGAAAAGTTGGTGGAGGTCTCAATCAAGTACACCAATAAACAAGTATTATTAAGATCCCCACTGATGCGACTTGTGCAAAAAAATACACAAGGTCCAACCAAGGATTAATATTATTATATCACTTTTTCCCAATTTTTTATTTTTCTTAAATGACAAGAATTATTGAAAATGTGGCCAAGACTCGCACATGTAGGCTTCCGCAGCAATTAGAACTAATCACAACATTTATAGCGCCATCTCTTGTGGCTCACGAGAACTAATTAGTACTCATACAACACTTTTTCTTCGCCCGCGTGGAAATAAAAAGTAGCCTATGTTCTGTCTCAGCGTCTAAAGATTGTCTGGACCAAATTTCATCAAAATCGGTTTAGAGGTTTAGGCGGGAAAGCGTAACAGACAAGAGTTACTTTCGCATTTATAATATTAGTAAGGAAAGGATGGTTTATGACGTATTATAAAAAAAACTTCTTGCTAGATTTCGTTCAAACCAATTTTCGTTGGTAGTTTTTGTAGTAATGAACTTTATATATTTTTTATAGCTTTATTATCATCTTGTTTTAGAAGTTAATTGGGGACACTCATTTTCCCACTTTGGAAGAGTTTCGCGTGCAAACTATTTAGTTTAGAAGTAAATGTTCTTAGAAACCTTAATATGATTTTTGAAGACCTATTCATAGATACACATAATAAGTAATGTTACTAGGTATGCCAAATCGCTTGAAATATAAAAATACACTAGTTTTTGTTTAGTTAAAAAGTACCTAGTAGTTTTGATTTTATAGGCATTCAAAGTTTCGAAAAATATCGAGTCTCGCTAACAGTCACATGAGCGCTTGTGACGTCATACTGCAACGTCGCGCGGGCCACGGCCCGCTTAGTATCAAGTCGCCAGCAGATTATAGTAGTAGTGCAATAGCTTGCGCAGTATTTTGTTGTGTTTTCGTCCGCGTATTAAGTTAATAGTTTAATAGTAGTACTTAAATATTATTCGATTTATAAAATGGATGAAGATAACTCAAATAGTAGAAGTACCTACCTACCATTAAACTTTGACGTTAAAGACAATATTACCTATATGTATTAAAGTTTTGTTGCTATTGGTATTTATCTATATACTATAGGTAGGTACTAGGTACCGCTGTTCTTAGTAAATTTAAATAAACAATACATTGATTTATTGCAAACTAGCTTCTTAGTAAATTTAAATGAACAATACATTGATTTATTGCAAACGAGTACACTTCTTATCAATCAACATCTAGAACTATACATTTTCTTAGGATTAAAAGTAGCCTATGTGTTATTCTAGACTTCGTCCAGATCCGTTCAGTAGTTTTTTCGTGAAAGATATCAAACACACCCACTCACTTTCGCATTTATACTATTAGTAGGAAGTAGGATAGATACTTAGGATGTAAATGTAGTAGCTTGAACGTTACAGATGTATTTTTTTAGGGTTCCGTAGCCAAATGGCAAAAACGGAACCCTTATAGATTCGTCATGTCCGTCCGTCCGTCCATCCGTCCGTCCGTCCGTATGTCACAGCCGTTTTTCTCCGAAACTATAAGAGCTATAAAGCTGAAATTTGGTAAGTAGATGTATTCCGTGAACCGCACTAAGATTTCATAAAAAAATTGAAAAAAAAAAATTACATTTGGGGGTCCCCATACATAGGACTGAAACTTAAAAACTTTTTTTTAATCGGACCCATACGTGTGGGTTATCTATAAATAGGTCTTTATAAATCATAAAAATATTTCTAAAACCATTTAATTTTAAACTCAATAGTTTACACGTGACCGTGAGACTCTTCCAAAGTGCAAAACAGAGTGTCCCCCCCCCCCCCCCCCCCTTCTAGTTTCTAAAATAAGATGATGATAAATCTAGAAAAAATATATATTGTACAAAACCATAAAAACTAACAACGAAAATTGGTTTGAACGAAATCTATGAAGTAGTTTTTTATAGTACGTCATAAACTATTTCATATAAACAATTGCTGCGGAAGCCTACATGGGCGAGTCCGACTCGCACTTGGCCACTTTTATTTGTATTTATTTTACTTACAATATGCGTGAGGCCGTTTATTTTGATTTAAAACTTGTTTATGCGCTTCTATACATATACTTATCTATACTATCTATACTAATATTATAAAGCTGACGAGTTTCATTGTTTGTTTGAACGCGCTAATCTCAGAAACCGCTGGTCCGATTTCAAAAATTCTTTCAGTGTTGGATAGTCCATTTATCGAGGAAGGTTATAAGCTATATTACATTTTCAAAAAAAGTAGGGATCCGCACGGAAAACCCAAATATGTCACCCAAGATGTAAAAAAAAAATCTTATATCGCATGCGCTGCGAAAAGTATTCATTTTAGAAATATACAATGTACTACAATTTTGAAGAACAAACAAATATCTACAAAAAATGTCGCGACAGCATATTTCTAACTATTATAGTTACGTCACAATAACAAGCGAATGCAAGCGGACTGAGTGAACCAGACTGATCGTGCTGCACTATGACGTGACACCGTAACCGGCGGCTCGCGTCGTACGGTTACAACTTGTTTTACTTCTAAATCGGAAACTAATTGATGTATCTAAGTATTCTAAGTAATTCTTTCACTAGTATTTTTTATATTTGACATAGAATATGGAGTGCTATAAATCAAAATTAGGTAACATTCTTTATTATGGCAAAAAAAAAATTAATCGAACTAATTTTTTTTTTTAAGTTTTTTTTTATATCGTGATCTTCGGAACGGTGATCCTTAGAAAATAAAGTTTATTTTTATTTTGACTGACCAACTATGCGATAATACTTGTCATAGAAAAGTGAAAAGTGCCAAAAGTCGATATATATTTTATTACCTTTGACCTTGTTTAATTTATTGGATCGGTGGGGACTTTATATTTCGTTTATAATGGTGTATTGTATAAAAGACTTGATATTTCGTTTATAATGGTGTATATATATTATATATACATTTAACTAGAGAACTTCACCAATTTTTAGCTTTATGCGAATTATTGCATACTTAAAATTTTTATTAGTCTATATTTTACTAATCTAAAAAGCTTGACTCGTGGAGAGAACACGTCACTCGGGCAGCGGGCGGTGGCGCCTCACGGCTTCCACAGTTTGAGCAGTCCGTCCTCGCTGTAAGTGGCCAGCAGGTTCTGGTGCGGGTGGTGCGCCATGCCGATGACCGCCTTCTCGTGCACCTGCAACCGGACACACGTGAGCTGCGGGCGCCGGCGCGCGCTGCGAGGGAGGGAGGGGGGATGGGGGCGGTACTCACGTTGATGGTCCGCTCCAACTTGCCGGTGGCGGCGCAGAAGGCGTACAGCACCAGGTCCTCGCCGGCGCAGTACACGATTGAGCCGCGCGCGCTGAGGGCCGCGCAGACGAGCGCGCCGCCCGCCTGCTCGCGCCGCCCGGACGACAGCGAGCGCACGATCTGGCCCTGCGTGTTCATGATGACGACGGTGTTGGTGCGGTTGCACACCACGAAGTGCTCCGGGTTCTTGGGCGTCAGCAGCAGCGAGTTGACGGGCGGGTCCTGCGCGCCGCCCGCCGCGCCCAGCGGCCGCAGCGTGGCGGTGCACTCGCCGCTGCGCACCGACCACAGCTTCACGGTGCCGTCCGAGGAGCCGCTGAGCACCGCGTGTCCGTCCGGCAGGAAGGTGGCCTCGTTCACGAAGGAGGTGTGGCCGCGGAACTCCTTCAGCACCTTGCCCGACTTGAGCGAGTGCACGCGCACCGTGCGGTCGAAGGAGGCGGACAGCAGCTGCGCGGCGTCACGGCTGAACTGCAGACACGTGACGCCCTTGGAGTGCGCGCGCTCCAGGCGCCGCAGCACCGCGCCCGAGGACACGCGCCACACCTTCACCTTGCCGTCGTTGGCGCCGGCGGCCAGCGTGTCGGAGTCGCGCGCAAAGGCCAGGCTGAGCACGGCCGCCTCCATGCTCATGAACTCCTCGCCGGCCTGGTAGCGCAGGTCCTTGCGCACCTTCCCAGTGGTGAAATTCCACACCTCGACGACTCCGTCCACGGCGCCCGTCACCAGATACTGGCCGTCGGGCGAGAAGCGCGCGCACTCCACGTGCGACTTCTGGCCGAATTTGATCGTCTTGGAGAGGCGCGCGGCGCAGCGGTCCTCTTCGTGGTCGCGCACGGCCGCCTTGCCGCGGAACAGGTCGATGGTGGTGCCGGGCGGCAGCAGGCCCTGGTGCTGCTGCCACTTGAGCGCCTGGCCCAGCAGCGCCAGCAGACGCGAGCTAGGCACCACATTGAGCTCGGAGGCCAGGTCGGCGGCCAGCTGCGCGCGGCGCCGCTCTTTGGGCGTGGCGCCGTACGCGTCGCGCGGGTCCCAGTAGGAGCGCGCCAGCAGCGCCTCCAGCTGCACGTAGCGTTCCGCTTGGCGCGCCTTGAGCAGGCGGCCGGCCGGCGACTGGCGCAGCAGCGCGCGCGCGGCGCCCAGCTCGCGCAGCTCGCCCAGCTCCAGCACCACCTGCTCGTACAGCTGCAGCAGCTTGCGCTCGGGCAGCTTGAGCGCGCTGACGGCTTGCAGTACGCTGTCCCACTGGCCTGCATTGATGGCTGCGCAAAACCCCTCCACACTCTCCACTGTGTTCAGCGACACGCCTGTCTCCTCCTAAAGACCCATATAACATTATGTGATCAGGCCAAGGTAGTCCAAAATGAAAAAGTGGGAGAGGAAATTCTTATGCATAGATTTTATTTATTTAATTTATTCATTTGGGAATCAAGAAGCTTATTATGATATTGTCTTTATGTGAAAATAAATTAATTTAACATTGAACTATTAAATGCTAGACACGACGCAATTCTCACTATCTTACACTGAAAATTATTGATACTCACCTGTAAGGTTTGTAAGGTTTTGGTCAGGTTGGACTCCTTGAGATACTGCTGTATCAACCGGATAACACTACAACAAGATGTTCGAAATTAGTTAGACTTTCTGAAGTAAAAATATCCAAGTAACAATTTACCTACTGAAAACTTACTCGGCTGATTCAATTTCAATAGACATTTTACGGTAGGTATTACTTGTTATTAGTCAAAATACCGTCTAAGACGTAGAGTTACTTCGTGTAAGTGAACTTAAATCCTTCTAAAAAGTAGTTATTCATTAAAGTTTTAACAGAATTCAATGAAAAATGTAAACTTAAACGAGCAAGAACCTCAAAATCTAAGAACTCAATGAATGATTGTTTGTTTTTAACACATTAGCTATTCTCAAGGAAGGATGCAGACCGTGGGTTTACGTAATTTTAATATTAGCCACTTGTCCGTCGTGTTTTAGTTAGACCAATTTTGTTTGACATTTATATTCTCTTTGGTTCAATCCTGTACTGTTTGACGGCCGCATGGTACGTTGCTTTAGTCCAAGCCAGTACATGGATAATTGATTGCCATTAGATTCAGTCATTCGTCATATGTCCTAATTTTAATTTATTTGTCTTGTCTATCTAGGATTAGGTAATCAACAATAAATTCTAATTTTGGGGGAAAACATGCAGTTTTATAGTGCAGTATGGCTATGTTAATGAATGTTAAAAATAGAGCTCTGAGAAACGTCGTCTTGCTTTGTAAAAATCATTTTGTGACCACAACCATGAATATGGAAAAGGCTTTGGAAAATCTACAAAGTAATCCTTATTACGAAAAATACGCCAGCAAAATTTCTGAATTACAAAAGACATCACCCGAAGAGTTCATGGCTCGTGTGGAACAACGGGAGAAGAGCAAAAATGTGCAGAAAACCTCTGCAGTATCTGCAGTTGATACAAGGTAATCATATAATTAAGGTTATGATATAAATAATGACTCCGTGCGAGACCCCAGAAAGGATTGGCGCGATGATTTGATTTGATTTCGAAAACTGGTGAAGGTCAACTCCTTTGTCAAGTAACCCATATTTGCGGGACAATAAAGGTTAAAAAAAAAATTATTTAATATTATCAAACTATCTTAATAATATAAATAAATAATGACAATAGAGTCCCTTGGTTCCAAATACTTTAGATCAGAGCATTATAAACTTACGGTCTGTCTATATCAATAATTTTAAACCTATTGAAGTTAAAATCTGAGTGTATTTATTTATTTCTAGGCAATTTTCATCCGTCTTGAATCCAAAACAAGCTAAGGAAACAGGTTTGTCAACAGAAAAAAAACTAAATGACATTTTTAAATTGGACTTGGTAGAAGATAAAGATGGGACTGAAATAAAAACAATATGGGAAGAGTATCATAAACACCTAGAAGTGATCTCAGCGAGCATCCCAGTCCAACTGTACACAGAAATAAAAAAGAAGATGATGGAGTTCCCTGTATTCTTATTTCCACTGCCTAGAGCACAAGGCTATGAGTTCATGATGAGTCAATGCCATGGGCACTCGGTGCATTTTACACCACTGCTGGCTTACCAGGTACCTTGCTTGCACCTACTTTTTAAAACAAATTTGAATAAATATTCACTTTTCATCTCAACTACTGTGTTATAACATCATCACTTGCATGTCTGCATGCATATTATTATAAAATGATTTTCTGTTAATAGGTGCACAAGGAAAATGCTCCTGAGTGCCTAACAATGGTTCACTATCCTGAACTCAGTAGTAAAGGAATAATTCTGATGCGAGGAGAATATGACAAGGTAATTAAAAAATATCATATAAATAACAATATATTATTGTAAAATAACACAAGATAATTTATTGGGAGACCCTTGCAAGACACATTATCAGACCAGTTGTATCTTTTTACAGAATGTTCTCACCGGCCAGGAAGCTCAGTGCTTGGCTAATCAATTCCAACTGTACTACAAAGGCACAGATCAAGCTAAGCTGGACCTGTTGAAGATGTTTACAAAAAGCCCAGATAATTTCAAGCACATGGATTTAATCTCCCATTTAGAAAACATTAGTTTAATATAATTTTATTTTCTTGTTACCAGCTTAGAATTGACCAGTACTAGTCTGCTTTTAAAAGCTATGAAATTGTTGTTGCTACTTAATAAATGTAGAACCTATTAATTTTTTAATTAAATGGGAAATTCATAAAACATGTTCATAACTAATAAATTTACCAATTTATTAATGAGTTCTCTACAGTTTAATTTCTCCATATTTTTCATTTTGTTAATTCAATTTATGGGGATAAAAATTATATTGAGGGGTATTATACAAAAGATCATGAGTGCACACCCCAGCAAAGTCCTGTGGAATAGGTGCACCCTCTGGAGATGAAAGGGGGCTCGATGTCTCTGAAAGGTCATTGCAGTCTACCAGCTCCTGTGCTTGTCTTATATAACTCAGTGGATCCTGTACTATATTATCTTCAGGTGACTGTAATTTTTCTGAGGAGTTCCTTCCAATATTCTTGTTATTAATATTAGTGCTGATATTTCCACTGGAAAAACTTTTCAATAAAAGCTTTTTCATGTTTTTTTTGGTAATTTTCAAAACATCTTCTTTGATTAAATTTGTTGATAATTTTTTGATGTGTGATGAAATTTTTAACATTAGGTCAGTATATAATTCATTATAATTTCCATTTGATGTTTGGGAGCCTGATGGTGAGCTGTGGTCTGTCTGCAGAGTTAGGTGTGTTAGTTTTGGAGAACTTGAGCAGGGATTGTAATGGATATTTATGTCTTCAGCCTGATCAAACAAAGGCAAACTATTATTGTTATCAGCAGTATCAGAAAGCTCTATACAATTTACTTCTAGATTTGGTGTTAATATTCTATCATTAGTAGTGAAAAACTCAGCTTGTCGTTTAATTTCTTCTAATGCTGGCCTTGTTATAGTCTCAGATCTAATAGATTTTGGAAAACCATTCAAAGTCAAACGCTTTGTTGTGACAAGACTGGGAACCTCCCTTTTATTTGCAATATGATTCTCGCCATGCAAAGATTGGTCATTGTACATCCACTTCATAGACCTGTTCCTTATTTCGTTCAAACATTTTCGTGTTTTCCGTTTTTTTCGTTTAGATGCTTTCGAAATATCTCTTAGCATTGAAGACATTTTCGAAATCGAACTAAAACAGAAAGTTTAATCGTTTAGCATTTCTACTTACTTGCCTACAATTGGAAAATACGGTTAGCGAAAACTATCTTATTAGCAATATTTTTATTTATTAATTACTTATTTATTTACGATATGTAGGTAAAACAACAGCATGCATGCAGCAAATGTAACGTAGTGATTATATTCTCTTTGGTAGTGATTACATTCTCTTTGGCATGCCGGTTCAGAAGCTGTAGGCAACCACAGATGTAATAATGTTATAATTGTTATAAACAAGGAGGTATACTAAGTATTCAACAGTAGGTATAACCCGGGCAGATAGAAAATTGATTTGAAAATGGCGGCGGGTACGTATGGTACGATTAGCAAAACAAGGATAAAAGTATAGAGAGTGAGCGAGAACGCATGCGAGCGGACGCCATTTATAAATCAATTCTTAAGTAATATCTATAACCTGCGCACATATAGAAGCGAATTATAAATGGCGTCCGCTCGCATGCGTTCTCGCTCACTCTCTATCGCTGTCTATACTCACACAGTGAAGTACGCGCTACAAAAAAATAGTCAGTCAGGCCTAATTCGCACGAGAGCTTTTTTAACGTCCGTTAAAAAAGCGTTCAAATAGAACATAATAATTATGTTCTATTTGAACGTTTTAGGCATACCCAAGTACGTGTTCACACGTCGGCGATTTTAGAACGCGACGCTTTTTTATCGAGCAGTGTTGCATTTTCAACGAAAAGTGCTGGTAATAGGCCGTATGAAACTTTTTATTATTATTCACACTATTAAAAAAACGCCGGCGCTGCGATTAGTACGATGAGTATTAGTAGAAATATTCCAATAATTCGTCAAATCTTGTATACTTGTCGAATCTTCGTACAGTGTCACAAACTGTTATTTTAAGTATCTCTGTTCATTCAGAGGATGTACCCAGAATGTCCTTTTTTCTTTCTACTTCTAGCAACACAAATCGCTATAGCTAGTTATTTAGCAAAAAAAAATTCCCACGGCTTTCTAAAGCGAGGGACGAGACGAAAGTGATTTAAAAGCGTTCGTATGAATGATCACATTGAGGACCTTTATAAAAGCGCCGGGTTTATAACGCAAAGTTGTTTAAACTCTTTACTTTACTAAAAAAATAATTTCATTTAAAATAAGTATTTTGTAAAAAAAACTCTGTAGGGACCTAGATAAAAATACTATTTAGATAATAATAATACAATAATACCGTGGAAATATGCTCGAATTACAAATAATTTTGGTATTATGTTTGTATGAGAAATTCGTCGTGACGCCGGCCTGTTTGAGAAATTGTTTTGCCAACCGTACCATACCTACCCGCCGCCATTTACAGAATTCACTTTTAATTGCGCAGGTTATACACCAAATTATCTACGATTATGGCGCTTCATCTATCGAAGATTGATCTTTTTTTTAATTACAAAAAAACATATGTATTCTAAACAAAACACGTAGATACCTACCCTTAGGAATAATTTTCGTTTCAATTCAAATAAGCTTTGCTTTCACCACAATGCATTTTTTTAAATTTTGATTTGGCTTTCGGGCAGGCTATCGTCTATTATTGGCCATAAGAAAGCCTTGTCCTTACATTTATTGTAATGAAATGATCCTCTGTATTAACCCTTCTTTGCATGATTTTTTCTTTTTGACTGAAAAAAAGCATAGTGATGTAAATTGGGCTCTAAATTGTAGGAAAAATTATTTAAAAAATCCTTGTAGAGTAGTAAGTAAAAAAAATGCAGAAAACCATACGATGTAAATTTCCATCACTATGCGAAGTCACTCCTTGAGGTCAGTACTAAATTAATAAAACAGCATAATTTGTTATAAATATTTACTATCATTTCTATTCCTTGATTTTTGAGATAACAATTATTATTTTTATTGAGGCATAAATTGACTCTACATTTATTGCACAATATAGTAGAATACCCTTTACATCTAGGATATTTGCACCTGAGTGAACTACCTACAATAGGCTAATGTTCAAAATTATCTCTCCGGATGTCTTTTGGTGGTGGAGGTGCTGCAGAACCTTTTCTTCTTTTTGCTTCCAATTCTTGTTCAAGATTACTCAAGCTAGGTCACCGTCTTTTAGCCTGTAGAGTGACTCCTTTGTTGCACAGTACAAAGGCTAATTCATTTCGAAATTGGCCAAAGGTAAGCATGTTTTTCATTGGTTCATTTCTTTCTTGTGCATTTTTTCTGTACACTATCCAAGAATTTATTACAGCTAAATCAAATAAATGGAAAAATATGCGCAAGTACCATTTTTTGGACCTAACAGTAATATGATTCCTTCCCAGAAAACTGTCCATGAGGTCTACACCCATGTGTTTATTGTATTTCTGTACTATATGTGGGCAAGTTATTTCAATTTTTTGTTTTTTTGCCTTGTCATACCTTTGTACCTTTATCACAGGCAATGCTCCAACATAATAATATGTGGATAGTAGGGTGACTACCTTATTGTCTTTCCAAGCAACACATGCCATTTCCACACCATCAACAGTAGAAACCCTTTCTTCAAAACTTCCTCTGGGTATGGACTTCTTCATAAACTCTGACTAAAACACTGGTAAGGTGTTTCTAGTTGTGATACCTCAGTTGTAGTAGCAGAACAACCCAAGAAAGCTATGTTATCTTCATTGAGGTCCATACTCTTCTTTTTCCACACTAATCTTCTTTTATCAAATAAAAAGCTGGATAAATTATTTGAAGTAGCTCTTTCAGCGTTTACTTGCTCCTCTATATCTTCAACAAGGGGAGGATCATCTTGAGCAGTGTCTTCTTCATCATTTTCAGCTAAATTTTCCTCTTGTAAAACTCTAAAAATTTCATCAGCTTCATGATACTCATCTTCATCAGAATCCTCGGCGTCAAGGCCATCCTCTGATAAATAGCCGTCTTGTAATTGAGACAGATAAGTCTCGATTGCCCTGTCGTCCATAGTTTCCGATCTGAAATCAACACAATTGTGAAAATCACCTGGACCCTGCTCTGTACTTTACATGTGAAGTCACTGCATGATGATGTAAATTTACATCAGACAGCTTTGACTATTTTTCGATAAATTTTTCGATAAAACATGCACAAGAAATATCAGAATATCAAAGTACGAACCTGGTTTTACCACGTTATCAATTTTTTATCAAGGATAACTGTATGCTTTCTCCAAAAATTAACACGAAACTTGCATCTCCTTCCAAATCACAGCAAACATAGGATTGTCAACTTCAGACACAAATTTCTCTATGACGTTTTGTTGATTTTTCTGACAGATTCGTTCCGTTACACGTAGAATTTCAATATAATGTTGCCAGTAGCACCAAAAAATAAACTACCAACTTTTTCATGACTTTTTTCTTTGTCCAATATTATGATGTAAATTTCCCTCACCATGCAAAGAAGGGTTAACTCACATAGCTGTGTCACAATTTTATAACATAGTTTTGTTATTTGTATGTTTTAGATGCAAATCATAATGTGATTGTGAAGTGTTTTGTACATGAAATAAATGATTTTACGTTTCCATTAAACATTTAAGAATACTTTCTACTACTTTAAAGTAAACTAATACGGTTCCATGGGTTCCATGTTTGACTACAGGACTTGCTACGGAACATAGATCAAAATAAAATATTACTAAACTTGTTCTCCAGTTACGTTACAGCAGCCTTTATGCTTCAAATAAGTTGTGAATATGAAACAGAATGCCGTGTCTATCAAGATTTTCCCTCCTTATTTGACGTTTCTTCTTTGTTTTGATTGATTTGTTTGTAAAGTAAAGTACCTTACGATGGAACATAATTTTGGTTAGAATTCGGTAGAAAGAATAGAAATTTAGATTGGAATTCCATTGTTATAATATGTGATGTGAACCTATGTTTTTGTTTTTTCCATACTGAATAATGTAAAACTGGCAGTATTGAAAAAAGTTTTTAAAATATTGCTCTCTAAACTGTCGGGGGCATTTAAGTCAACAGAACATGGTAGACTTTTGCCAATACCTTAATTACATTGATTGATAGCTAAAAAACTAACAACAAAATTAAAAAATGTGTACACAAATAAACTGAACAAATAGTGAACAAACTCTATTAATATTAGTTCAGAGATTCGAAAGTTATAAATCTTATGAATATATTTGTCAATAGGTACCTAAGATATTTTAACTATGGAGAATTTTTCACGGTTTGAAAAAATTGGCGAAGGAACGTATGGCGTCGTCTATAAGGCAAAAGACAGTATAACAGGCCAAGAAATAGCTTTGAAAAAAATTAAACTTGAAAAGTAAGTTCTTAGCTACTAAGTTATCTACTACCTACTTATTAATATCTGATGACGATAATTATATGAATATGACTAAACAACTCTGTTGGGAAGGAAATATTATCAATAATATTTCTTAACATGTTCATCAATATCAGTTATATCCCATTGAGAAGCTATTCCCTGCTGGAACTGAGTACTGGTTCTGGATAGCTATATGCTAGCATCAGCACTAGGTGTTCATGGTCAGCCCTGTGTACAGTATGTGTGTCTGTGTGCAGTGAGCCGGAGGGTGTGCCATCCACAGCACTGCGTGAGATCTCAGTACTACGTGAGCTGCGGCACGAAGGTGTGGTGCAGCTGCTAGATGTGCTGCTGGCCGATAGCAAGCTGTTCCTTGTCTTTGAGTACCTGCACATGGACCTGAAGCGCCTCATGGACCTGCTCAAGGGCCCACTACCACTTCCACTCGTCAAGGTACACCTTTTTAGATGCCATCAAATTCAACCTCAACATCTTAATTTGAAATCATGTGCAGTAGTGCAGTAGTACAAGAGTGTCAAAATGAGATGGTCACTGTTGCAGAGCTACATGCGGCAGCTGGCGAGCGGAGTGGCGTATTGTCACGCGGCGCGCGTGCTGCACCGCGATCTGAAGCCACAGAACCTGCTCGTTGATGTGCACGGACGTGTGAAGCTGGCCGACTTCGGGCTCGCGCGCGCTTTCGGCATTCCCGTGCGGGCCTACACGCACGAGGTGGTCACCCTGTGGTACCGCGCGCCTGAGATATTGCTGGGCGCGCGCCTCTACTCCACTGCCGTGGACGTGTGGAGCCTTGCCTGCATCCTCGCAGAGATGGCCTCCGGGCGCACCCTCTTCCCGGGCGACAGCGAGATCGACCAGCTGTTCCGCGTATTCCGCGCGCTCGGCACGCCCGGCCGCGCCGGCCTGTGGGAGGGCGCGCGGCGCCTGCCCGACTACCGTGCCGCCTTCCCGCGCTGGCCGGCGCGGGCCGCGCGCTTGCTGCTGCCGGCCGCGCTGCGAGCCGACCCCGCCGCCGCGTCGCTGTTCGAGGCCATGCTGCGGTACGAGCCCAGCGAGCGCGTGCCGGCGCGGCTTGCGGCAGAGCACGCCTTTCTGCTGGACGCGCCGCTCGTGCCGCCGCCGCTGCCGCGCGCCGCGCCGCCCTGACCCCGCTTTTTCTTAATAAAATATCTCATTTTAACAATTCATTTCAGTGTTTCAATTCAGCCAAATAAATACATTTTTTTCATTTATTTAACAATACACATCTAATTTATAATTGTGACATGTCATGTAAGCAAATAATAGTTCTTCACCTAAGTTTAAGTTCTAGTTGGTTGTAGAAGCATCTCAAGTTACTTATATTTATTTTATAGTGATTGACTCTCAAATTCAAATTTTTTATTTTATTCTTTATTTTATCACACAATGTAACATAACAGTTTACACTAAAGCATTATCGCTTTGGAATCAATATAAAGGTCATTTAACAAATAATATATTTGAAGAAATTCTTAATTATTAGTAAATTATTCTTTCACCTTATGTATCTCTTTTGGAGATAATAAAATGGATGTAGAGAGCTAAAAGAGACTCATTTGGCCTAATAGTGTACTATTGTTAGTAGAAAGGTACAGTCAACCGCATAAAGATATGACTATGAACTTCTTCTTCTTGTCAGTTGGAAGTTTTGTAAACTACTATTGGAATAATCAGTAGAATGGAGCCGAAAATGAGGAAAAATAGCAGCTGACTTTTATTGATTGACAGAGAGACTGGCGATTCCACAACACGCAACGAGCGAGAAGTTAGGCAAGGCAAAAGCAGGGGCAGCCAGCAGTGGAATACAGTTCTGTTCTGAAAAATGAAAAGAAAAAGATGTCTAAATAAACATATAATTTCCAAGTTATCTAAGTTTAGAAATTGAGTTATTGGCTCCAATCTTTTTTCATTGGATCTTTACGAATTAAAATATAGGTGAGTAAGCTAATGTAATCATAAGTGCTCCACATTTTGTTTTGATTTCAAAGAGACCATACAACTCAACTGTTGTATTTTTTCTATCTATCTGATAACTAATTAAAATATGAGCAGTTCAAAAATAAGCAATACTGTTCCTTCTTATGAGGAATAACACCAAACATTGATAATTAACTGGGTACCTATCCATTTAAATATTTTAACACAATATTTATGCACAATATATATATATGTATATACATATCTATAATATATTCTATTATTTATACTCGTAAATCATACAATTATAATTCAGTATTCTAATAATTTAAATTACGTACCTACCTTAATTTTATATCGCCCTTAGGATAAGTTAGTATTATTATTTTGTAATACACCTCTTACGGAAATTTTAACAATGTTTGTCAACCGCACTTGAACCCCAAGACACAAGCAAATTGCTTAGTTTGGGGCTCACTGTACATGTTTAATTCTGTAAACACAACTACACTGAATTCTAGGTGTTACTTTTGTTAACTGTTGTTTTGGAAAATAAATATCTTTATTTTTAATATTAAGAATACTATTCAAACCACGGCTTTATCCTTGCCTTGGCATCCTTAATGTTGAATAGAATTTGATAAATATGGTAATATGTATTTTAATTTTATAATATAGTATTACCACAGAATATATAATTGCTTCGCAAAAAAACGTTGATCTTATTGCCATCTATTATCGATTTAGTGAAGTTCAAGTATTGTAGTATAGGATGACACCCCATGGTATTACTGTATTATACATAATTTGGATCATTAACAGTTTCGTTACATTTGCCTAACTTTGCATATGTTCATTATTAACGTCCCTATAAGTTGTATGAGTTTCTGTCCTAGATGCAAGCACATTTTATCTTATTATTATTATATTTTATAGATGCTTGCAACAAATTTAAACTCATATGTATGATGTATGTCTCCTAAACTAAATTATAAACAGTGAACCATATTGCATATAAATTACCTCATTTTATCTATAACATAACCAAACAACCTGCAACATTGCATTTTTTTACTGCAATAACTTCTGGTTTAGATTTTAGTGGTTTAAATGGTCACACCTGCCATACAAAATTTGCCTTCTTTGACTTCCAAAGTTGTAACTGTCTTCTCACATGTGCAGCTAGCTGCTATTTGTTAGAATATTGTAATAAAAAATATTGCGTAGATGCAGCGGCGGAGAGCAGTCGTCGGCGCGCGCGGGCCAGCGCGGTGACCCTCGCGCCGCGCGCGCTGACCGCCCCGGTGTCCCCCGCGCCGCGCGCGCAGTCCGCCCCGGTGTCCCCCTTGCCGCGTGCGCTGACCGCCCCGCCATGGACGGCGCAGCCGACGCGGCGGGCACCCAGCCCGACGCCGCGCTGCTGGCGCCCCTCACCGAGGACACCTTCCTGCACAACCTGCACGCGCGCTTCCAGCGGGACCTCATCTATGTGGGTATCCCGTGTAATAAAATCGAATGATAGGACTAACTATGGACTACTAAGTTATATATGGTGATGCACGTTATCGTACCTCATAGGTCCTCATAGTCCAGGCCACTTGTCTTATCGATGTACAACAGTAGTGGTGCGTCTTGCAGACGTACGTGGGCACGGCGCTGGTGTCCGTGAACCCGGGGCGCGCGCTGCCGCTGTACGGCGCGGAGCTGGCGCGCGCGCACCTGGCGCGGCCGCCGCACGCGCTGGCGCCGCACGTCTACGGCGTGGCCGGCGCCGCCGTGCGTGCGCTGCGGGACCGCGCCGAGCCGCAGTGCATCCTCGTGGCGGGCGACAGCGGCGCCGGCAAGACGGAGGCGGCGCGCGTCTGTCTGCAGTGCGTGGTGCTGGCGGCCGGACAAGCGCCCGCGCCCGCCGCCGCGCGCCTCACCGCCGCGGGCACGCTGCTCGAGGCCTTCGGCAACGCCGCCACCGCGCGCAACCACAACGCGAGTCGATTCGTGAGTTCCGCCCCTCCCTCCCCGCCCTCCCCGCCCCCCGCCGCGCTCACCGCCCTCTCTGTTGCAGGGCAAGCTGCTGGAGATCGAGTTCGACTTCAAGGGCGAGCCCGTGGGCGGACACATCACGCACTGTGAGTCGCGTGGTGTTACTTAATGATGATTGTTTAAGTATAAACCCTATATACAGTTGAACACCTTACGTTGTACTTTCTTGGTCATTAACCATTGTGATTTTTGTTGTATTGTTACATGCAGATCTCTTGGAAAAGGTGATTGATATTAGTAATAGCTCGCTTCCTTCATAGATATAGCGCATATCGAACGTAATCATTAGATACTTTTGTCAGTAGTTTCGAGCCTTTCTTGAATACTAGCTGTGCCCGTGACTCCGTCCGCCTTAAATTATGTTTCTATGGGGGCCTCGTCTTATCATAACTGTTATGATATAAATTTAACGCGGACGGAGTCGCGGGGACAGCTAGTTGATATTATGGTTATGATTCGCGGTGTCGGTGCGTGCCGTCTGTGCAGGAGCGCGCGACCGGCGTGCGCGGCGCCGAGCGGAGCTTCCACGTGCTGTACCAGCTGCTGGCCGGCGCGGACGTGTCCCTGCTCAGTGAGTGTCGCCCCCCTCCCTGCTCCTGCCCCCTCATGCCCCGCCCTCTAACGCCCCGCCTGTTTTTGCCCGCAGAGCGCCTGCGCTTGCAGCGGTCCTGGGAGCAGTACCGCGTGCTGCGCGCGGAGGGCGGGCCCGCGCCGCCCGCCTCCCCCGCGCGCGCCCGCTCGCCGCACTCCGCGCGCCCCTGCCAGAACGACGTTGATCACTTCGCGTTCACCAAGGTACGCCAGGGTCGCCCCGTTCCCACCAACTCTTCCGTCCTCGGACTTCGATCAGCTTCAATTAAGAATTTATGTAGTGTGTTTTAGAATACCAAAGGCTTTAACAAAAAAAATTTATAAATATGGCTGGGTTCATGCCTCAAACTAGTTATAGGATCTTATGCAAATCAAGATATAATGAACGTTTTCATTTGATTTGTTTTGTTTTTGATTATCGGTTTTGTGCAGGAGGCCATGAGCGCCGTGGGGCTGGGTGCGGCGGAGCGCGGTGCCGTGCTGCGTCTGCTCGCCTTCCTGCTCAAGTGCGGCAACGTCTCCTTCGAGCCGCAGCACAACATCGACGGCTCCATCGGCGTGCGCGTGCGCCGCGCCCACGGTGAGTCCGCGCGCGTGTCTGCACTGTACCTACCTATTACTGTACTCGTGTCGTGTCCCGTCGCTAACAACAGCGGTGTGCTGTGCGCGCAGAGCTGGTGGAGGCGTGCGCGCTGGTGGGCGTGGACGCGGGCGCGCTGGGCGCCGCGCTGACGGCCGGCGCGCACCCGCCGCACCTGGAGGAGGGCGAGGAGGACGGCGAGGCGGAGGGCGAGGACGAGGCGGAGGGCGCGGGCGGCGCCGACTGGGCGCGGGCCGCGCTGCGCCGTCTGCTGGGGGCTCTATACGCGCGCCTGTTCACGTGGCTGGTGCGGCGCGTGAACGCGGCGCTGGCGGGCGGCGCGGGCGCGGCGGGCCGCTCGCTGGCCGTCGTGGACGTGTACGGGTTCGAGCGGCTGGCGCACAACGCGCTGGAGACGCTGCTCGTCAACTACGCGGCGGAGCGCGTGCAGGCCGCCGTGACGGGCGCGATGCGGCGCGAGCAGGAGCTGTACGAGTGCGAGGGGCTGGCGTGGCGCGCGCTGGCGCTGCCGCCGCACGAGGCGCAGGCGGAGCTGCTGGACGCGGGCCCGGGCGCGCTGCTGGCGGCGCTGCCGGCGCGAGGCGCGGCGCGCGACGTGCTGCGTAGCCTGCCGCGGCACCCGCGCCTTCTGCCCGTGCCACCGCACTGCTTCACGTGAGTCACACTACCCGCCCCAAAAGCCGAGCTAATAGGTAATATAGTTATCAGAAAAACAATAAAAATAATTGTATCTATTAATAAAAAATATATAAGTACCCAGATACCTATTTTCGTCGAAATGTTTACTGTAGGTCCTGACACCATTTTACTGATGTTGCTTCAAATCATAACGTATAACCAATTTTAAATTTTCATCCGTCATCTTGTCTATCATCCGGTTTGAAGTCGACCCATGGGACATCCTATATCATGATCGCGCGCCCTCAGGGTGGTGCACTTCGCGGGTGCCGTGACGTACAGCGCGCGCGGCATGGCCAGCAAGAACGGCGACGCGCTGTGTCGGCGCTGCGGCGGCGCTCTGGCGGCGGCGCGCGAGCCGCTGCTGGCCGAGCTGTTCGCGGGCGCCGGCGCCGAGCCCTCCCCGCGGCGCGGCGGCACGCTGGCGCTGCGGCAGCGCGCGCTGGTGCAGGCGCTGTGTCGCCGCCTCGCCGCCGGCCCGCCGCCGCGCCTCGTGCGCTGTCTGCGCGCTGACGCCGCGCTGCGCCCCGCCCGCTGGGACGCGGCGCTCGTGCGCGCCCAGCTGCGCGCCGGCGCCGTGGTGGAGCTGGCGCTGCTGCGGCGCAAGGGCTGGGCGGAGTCGCAGTGCGTGCGCGCCGCGCTGCAGCGCTACGGGCCGCTGGCGCCGCGCCCCGCCCCTTGCCCCGCCCCCGAGGAGGAGGGGGAGGAGGCGGCGGCGCGCCTGCGCTCGCTGCTGCGCGCTCTGCCGCTGCCGGCGCAGGAGTTCGCGGTGGGACATACGCGTCTCTTCATCCGCAGTCCTCGCACGGTCTGTACCTCTCCTGACTCCTAACGCTCCCAAGTGTTCCAAAGTTATTTCTTGAATTTTTATTTTTTTCGTAACTGGAAAACAAAAACTGCTTTTCTATGTAGTTATTCACCCTCTTAATAAAATTGTTGGTCTCGCAGGTGTGGGAGCTGGAGGCGCTGCGCGCGGCACGCGTGGCGGCGCTCGTGCGCGGCGTGCAGCGCGCGTGGAGACGTTACGCCGAGCGCCGCCGCCAGCGCGCCGCCGCCGTGCTGGGCCGCGCCTGGCGCCGCCGCGCCGCGCCGACCGCGCGCGCCCGCGCCGCCGCGCGCCTGTACCGCTGGTGGGCCGCCGCCGCGCGCCGCCGCTACCTGCGCACGCTGTGGGCGCGCCTGCCCGCGCGCCACCGCTCGCCCGCCTGCGCCGCCTGGCCGCCGCCGCCGCAGCCCCGCCTGCTGGCGCGCGCCGACGCTCTGCTGCGCCGCCTGCACCACGCCTGGCGCTGCCGCGCCTTCCGCGCCCGCTTCGACCAGACGCAGCGCAACCGCATGCGCGAGAAGGTCACCTGCAGCGTGCTGTTCCGCGGCCGCAAGGCGTCCTACGCGCGCGGCGTGGCGCACCCCTTCGTGGGCGACTACGTGCGCCTGCGCGCGTCCGGCGCCTGGCTGCGCGGCGCGCGCGTCGAGGACCGCTACGTGGTGTTCGCGGACGCGTGCGGCAAGGTGGCGCGCGCCTCGGGCCGCGTGCGCCGCGTGCTGGTTGTGCTGTCCACGGCGGCGCTGCTGCTGCTGGAGGCGCGCTCGCTGCGCGTGCGGCGGCGCGTGCCCGCCGGGGACGTGTGGCGCTTGTCGCTGTCGCCGCACGAGGACGACGTGCTGGTGGTGCACACGCGCGCGCCGCTGGCCGCCGCCGCGCCGGCGCCCGCCTGCCTGCCGGCGGCGACGCGCGACGGCGACGTGGTGCTGCGCGCCTGCCACGTGCTGGAGCTGGCCACGAAGCTGTTCCTAGTGGTGCAGAACGCAGTGGGCGCGCCGCCGCAGGTGCACGTGGCTTCGCAGTGAGTACCGCCCCGTCCCGCCCTCCCCGCCCCTCCCTGCCCCGCTCCGCCCGCTCTGACGCGCCGCCTGTCGCAGGTTCGAGGCCAACTTCGGCGGGCAAGTGGTGAGCGTGGAGTTCCACGCGCTGGGCGCCGGCGACGCGCGCGTGCTGCGGCGCCAGGACCGCATGGACGTGCTGCTGTAGGCGCGCGGCCGCACTCCTGGGCCCCGCGTCTGGGGACCAGCCCGGTGATGAATTCACGAATGCCTAATTCATTTTAAATTCGAGAAATGCTATATGAACTAGATAATTACTCATTGTTGAACGACATGGAATAGAGTGATAGCGGAGTCCGACGACGATGTTTTATAAAAGGTTGTGGTTTCCGACTGAGCCATCGCGATCCTTCCCCGTTTCCGTGCTCCGCCTCCGACGCTGGACGCTCCAGAGACGGGGCTCCGGCGGCGCGAGGCGCGAGGATTCACAAGTTTCGGTATTGCCTCATTTGATGACAATAATTTAAACTGCTGGACTTACACATTATGTTATATATAGAAACTTTCGGGAGTCTCAGGGTTCCTGTCGGACGGCCGTTGGGCTCCGATGACGCCGCACTTTGTTTTCATTTAAAATTTACTATGATATGTCTTCATAAAATTGGTATCAACAAAGTATTTGAATAAGTGATATTATAGTTATTAGGTAGTTAGGCAATTAGCTAGTTCCCTAGTTAGGCGTATCCGAGTGGCTAGAGTAAGGCGCGAGTCTCACGTTTATATGCACAGGTGCATACTGGAACACATTTAATTCCGAAATTGTTTTAATAAAATTGTTACAGAAAACGAATGTGAGTTGTTTCATTTCAGTAGGTAGCCCTCGTAAGTCGTAGGTGGGTTCCTGTACGTTTACAAGGTTGTGATTATAACAAGCAATTTTAGAATCACAGCCATTTATTTTAGCCTCAGGATTATAGGTTACTCGTTCAGTTTTTAAAACGTCTCCCAAATTTATGCCACTACTATGCTTGAATAAGTGGGCCACCAAAGAATTTTGCGTCATCTGCGAAGAATGCTGACTGAGAGTTCAACTAGGTCAGTAATGAAAATTCCGTGAAATGAAAAAGTGGGAAGCAAGGACTGGACTGGAAAGAATTTTATTAAATAATTAAACACAATTTAACTTGATAAAGATATATATTAATTTGTCTAATAAGTAGGTTACCTATTCAAATAATTATAATATTTCTATACATTTTTAGGTAATTTCATAATTTTGAAAGAGAGTACAGAAACAAAGTAGGTAGGTATGTATGCAAGGTAACCTTTGCATACACACCTACCTAAGTGATATTAAATACCTACGTAAGTACGTCCTACTATTGGTAATTGGAGACCTTAATTCATTCACACACACTTTTAAATAGGTATTGTATTGAAAGGTTAGAAATAATAAAATATATAATGTACGTAGGGCTCTTAAGCCTCCAGCACACCGGATGCGTATACGTACACGTAAGCGTAGACGTGCACGTACCACTGAGTTGTAATGTATGGGAATGTATTAGACAGGACACACCGCTTGCGTAACGTGACGTGCGCGTGCAGTGTGTCCTGTCACATACATTCCCATAGATTACAACTCAGTGGCACGAGCACGTCTACGCTTACGTGTACGTATACGCATCCGGTGTGCTGGAGGCTTTAGGTCTGGTAGGTAGGTAGGTACAGTCGGCAAAGAAAGTGGTTTACCAGTTTTGACAAAAGTTTCTGTGCGATGTAATGATCGATATGGTTGACTTTTCAAACATAATTTAACTGACGTACAAACCAATCACAACACAAGTAGGGTGGTAGACCAAATTTTTGGCTGACTGTACCTGAGGTCGGACTCGAAGGAGCACTAAGGAGGTCTGTAATGAATCAGCAAGCGGGAGTGTGGACTGGAGCAGCGCTGCGTCCGTGCTGCATGCAGCGGAGGGCGACTCACTTGATGGAGCAGGCGAACTGCGCGCGCAGCCGCCGCAGCGACGCCGCTGACGCCTCGCTCTGTGGACAGGTACGACTGATTCAATTAAACATAACTGATCAACATTTTGTCTGGTTTGGGGCCGGCTCATACTCCGCGGCATACCTTCAGACTGCAATGCGGCTCGCCGCCAGCGGACGCGTTGTCGTTCTCCACGTCATCTGAAGCACATTAATCGGTTAACATTAATGATTATTACTAACGAATTAGGTTTTGATAGCAACTCCTATCGAAAGCGCCGGGGACTACTTACCGGCTGTGAGTGGGAGGCGCCGGAGAGGGGTGCGCGGCGCGGAGGGGTTGCCGTTGGCGTCCGGCGGCGGCGGCGCACTGCCGGAGCTGTCCCAGTCCGGCGCGGAGCCGGACGCCGAGCTGCCACAGCGGCTCGGCGCGGGCGACCAGCGCGGCGACGCGGACGCGGGCGATGAGCGCGGCGACGGCGACGTGGAGGCGGAAGCGGACGCGGAGGCGGAGGCAGAGTGGCGCGCGCGGTGCTGCAGTAGCGGGAAGAAGCCGCGCGCCGTGGCGTTGTGCGGCTCGTACTGCAGGATGAGGCGGCAGTACTTCAGCGCCTCCGCGTACTGCCGTTGCATTATCGCCGAAAGAAACTGCGAAAGAGTGAAAGTTACAAATTTTCGTACGTCTATCTTTACCTTGATCCTTTTAAGCCGAGGAATATGGATCATCATCGTGCGACAGACGGCATTGGGCTCGGAGCGCTCACCTCGGCTAGGAACTCGCTGGGAGCCGAGATCGGCTCCGTGTCGGAGGCGTCCCCGAGGTCGGGCGACGCTCGCTCCATGGGCAGCGTCACTACCAGGCGCGAGGGTGCGGAGGGGGGCGCGGGGGCCGCCAGGTGCTGCAGCGCCGCGTGCGAAGCGGTTTCCAGAACGCGCGGCGGCGGCGGTCGCGGCCAGGCGGCGCGCGGTGCGGCGGCGGGGCGCGGCGGTGGCGTGGCCCGCGGCGGGGCTGGCCTGTAGAGCCGCGAGTTGGGGACGGGGCGCAGCTTATGCTTCGCGCGCCGGTTTCGATGAGGCCCGCTGCGCTCGCGTCGCACCCGCGGCTGGTGCTTGGGCTTCGGCCCCGGATACCTACGGCAAAGCTGAGTCAGAGAGGCTCGCGAGGGTTCTGAGGGAGGGAGGGGGGCGATACGCACAGGCGCGGGTTAGGGGGAAAGTCTCGGCGAGCGGGGGGCCCGGCGCAGCGCGTGCGGCGCGCGAGACGTGGGGCGCCGAGGTCGATCACGTCCTCGGCCGCGGTCTCGTTGTCCGGTTCGCAACTCCACCTGATGAGAAAAAACCTATTCAATTTATCCTAGGTAGGTATATCATGCAAAACGATGTGATACAACAATTTTTACCTTCATTACTAAACACATTTAAAAATTTTAGCTGAGTGGCAAATCGTGGTTAGAAACATTTGGGAATAGACAAATAGCAAAGAAATTCCATGCTTTGAAAATATAGGTACCTATCCGCTAATAACTCTCCGATTTTGATGAAATTTCGTAGATAAACATTTAGAGGTCTGGGACACAGGATAGGCTATCTAAATTCTTGCTCCAGTTATGATAAGACGTGGCCCCTATACAAACGAGGACGGAGTCGCGGGCACCGCTAGTATTAAATAAATTTGTAGGCGCCTATGTGATCACTGTGCTTGATCTGCTGTTGCCTGTGGCTGTTGCACACCTTTATTATTTGGCTACATTTTATGGCTAGACCTACTAGCTAGCTAGACAGACCTCGAATGAACCACTCAAGCAGACAAGCACTCACGGGCAAAATATGGTGCGATTAACGCGGCGCGCAGGAGCTGGGGTGGCGGGCGCGGGGCGCGCGGGGGCGGCGCGGCTCCTGCAAGTCCTGCAACCAACGCAACGCATCAAAGTAGGCTAGGTAGGTATTCTAATTCAGATTTTTTATTTGAAGGATAGTTCTTATAATATAAATTGAGTAGGTAGGTAAGGTACCTATTAAGGACCCGGATGGGCATAGAAAAAGCTCAAGCTAATTTACTTTAATGTTCCTATACTTCTTCTAATAATTTAATAAATTAAAAACCTTTGATAAACTATTATTTATCTATGGTTATTACCATAAAAAGAAATCGGCCTTGTTGCCTTGTTATTTCTGCTAAAGTGTAGGAGCTATGAGGAAATATTTAGGTACCAAGTTGAATGTTAGCAATTTAGCATAGACTTATTATACATAGTCCATGATGTTAGGTACATTCAAAGGCAATCTATTATCAAATTTATCAAAGACCATTTGCAAAGCCTATCGAGATCTTTTATGGAACATCTGAGTGAAAATTAGCTGGTTTGATGAAAATCCCAAAACATGAATAAATTTTAAAGTTCTTTATTCTAGTATTTACTAGGTACCTACGATTTAAATTCATATTTAAAAGTACCTACCTAGCAGATATTTATTGATCTCAATGCATGGCTTAGTCATGTTCAGTTTTAATGCGCATCACGTTTAGGTACTTGTACGCTCAGAGTTAAGTTTACGGTATCCCCAAGTACCTAGATAGGTAGCTCTACTGCGAACTGCAGCTCGGACCGAGTTGCAGTTCGCAGTAGGGCTCCGTGAACTGGTGCAGATAGCTTCCCCACTTACTTAGTATACCATCCAGAGGCTGGTCAGGTCAGATGAATGTTATGCTGAAAGTTTCAGTACCTCTACGTAGGTCCGTACCGTATAAAAATATGCCAGCCCTATCATGTCATAATGTTATAAAATTATAAAGGCAATTCCACGTGAGCATACACTTTTATCCTCTAAACAAGATGCCGCTCTGAAATAGACCACAACAAACAAAATCACACGTTTGTATTGATTTACGAGCAACAGTTTGTGTGAAGTGGTAAAAACATACTATGCAAAGGTACAGAGCGGGGCGCAGGGCGGGCGGCGGGGGCGTAGGGCTCCTCGGGCTCTGATGCAGTGCGCTCGGCGCTCAGACGCGCACGCGAGCGGCCTGCTAAAGCTGCCTAGTGCACCTACACACCACACTCACTGGCCGCTCGCCGCCGCGCAACTCCTCGCTCCTTCGTACCGCACTGCGCATGTGCGATAAACTCTGTAGGTACAGTCAGCAAAAACCGACTGTACGTGGTCATGTTAACCTTAATAAACTAGGTACCTCTGAAGTTTAGTCGGTTTCTTTTGAAAATAAACAGATTATAATTTAAAGTTAGTTGTTCTCAACAACTATAACGAACAATTGGAAAGTAAAAATAACTACATTCTCAATTAATTTTTTGTCTCAATTCATTACCTACCTACTTAGTTTGTTACTACAGATGACTTCATCTTATGTGTTAGTTACTACTAGATTTGATATAAAGTTGCTTACCCTCGCAGTTTAGTATTCATTTTGTTGAGAAACTAATTGATAAATTCATTGGATAATGTACCTACAATTTTTTGCTTTCGTTTTGAATACTTATTTCATTAGATTTGTAGTTTCTTTTTATTTTTTACTGCTTAAATACCTAACTACATAAAATATTTGACATCAAAACACAAAAATATAGAATCAAAAAAATACGTCAAGTTAGCAGTTTTGGCATAATTAAGTGCAATAACAAGAAGGTTTTAAGTAGATACCTAAGTAATTGAGCTATTCGGGATTGATTTGTTTATGAATCTCAGAGAAATCTCACGTCTTTCATACAAATACCTCTACCATACAAAATATGTAATACTGCTATTGTCATTGTTACGACTTGTAAAGAACAACCAGTCCCTTAGGCCTAGTTCGCATTGGTCGAGTAGTGTGTAATTTAGTGAGTAGTTGTACCTACCTGATGATTTAGTAGTGCGCACACCAAAAATTTTTCGAGTAGGGACTACTACTACTTGTACTTACCAAATTTCTTGCTACTCGACCAATGTAAAATAAGCTCTAATTGTAATGTAGCAAACTGCAAGCGCGAAGCCAGTAACCATGAAGAAGAAGAAGTCGTAATTTATAAGATGAAGGAGAAGAACCAGGAAGAACCATTCCCTGGTTAACTGTGCGTTCACCATAATCTTAAAGAAGAAGATCAACCAGTCCAATGATTCTGTCAAAGTCAGTTGTCATAACATTTCATATCATTTACCTTCTCTTTCTGTTAAGTACATAAAATAAACTCTTTCTATCTCTCAATGAGTGTTCCATCAAATTTTTAACTATAAACCAAGAACAAGGAAAGACTCTGAATTTATCCTATCAGTAATTTCGAGTACTAATATTATTTTGTTCATGTTTGCATAAATATATAAAAATTGTTGCATACGCGTCTAAAGCGAAGAGCTAGCAAACGACAGTGTGTGTACTAACAGTGAAACAAATGGCCGAATTACTTGTAGTTCCACTAAAAAAGTCTTCGGATGTAGATCTTGTGAAACCGCTGAAGAATTTGATCGAGTCGACGTACAACAGTGGCGATACCGAGGACTACACGGAGGCGCTGACGGAGCTGAGCCGCCTGCGCAGCGATGCCATTTGGAAGGTGTTCGAGAAGACGTCGCTGGACATAATCTACAGGTTCGCTTGTCGCCGATGACTCACGCTCGCAAATAGTTGAATCACACAAATTACCGTCAGAACAGCATGATTGTTATGTTAATTATGTTATTGTGGCTATCTGGGAATGTTCAGAAAGTACCTACCACAGTATCTCCTCAATGACATTGACCACCCACCACCAAAGTATAGTTTTAATCTGTTTACATTGTCAAGTTTATTGACATTAAATTTATCATTATTATGTTTATTCAAGAAGTGTAAGTAACATTTCTGTCTCATTATGACAGTTGTGAATTATCTATTTTTACCATGTAAACAATGATTTTATATAGTATAGATATGTTACCTTCATGTAATTGCAGTTTGAAATCTGTTCCGCGAATCCAAAACTGACATAAGATGTCAAATGTTTACTAGTTCATAGAGTAACATATATATTCGTAGAGTGGACACTTGAGTGAAATGTATAGTAATAGGTAAGAAATTAAACACCTTACAAAAGTAAATCATATTTATTGAAATAGAAATAATTAATGATAAATTAGCAAAATACACTTTCTAAATACCTTCAAAAAGATTTTATTCATTTATTTTCTGTCTCTTTAAAAGTTTTTTTAATTCGGGGTTATTTTTATGTGCGGAATGGAGACGAATATTTGTGTATTTATGAATTATGGTTTTAATCAAATATACGCGATGATTAAAAATAGGTACCTGATGTGTTGAATGTTCGATCAAAATTTACATTTACATCGAATTTACATCGCCATCAATATTCGCATCTACACTAACTAATCTATGTCCGCGCCTCAATTAATATAATTATTTGAAAAAATAAATAATCTAAGTATCTTTGCATACTCGCATGTGATACGAGATTCCTTGTGTTTTGTTTACTTTAGCATCGTAATTGGTACACTTCCGAAACACACACGATGGCATTTTAATTTGTTTTAGCAAGGACACAATAACCTACGGCATGTCAAGCTCGTGATTGCGCTCGACGCAGACTGACAACTAAAAGTTACAATTGGGTTTTATTTGAGTCTTTCCAATGCGCGTGCTTGTAACAAATCTATACTATATAATATATCATTGCATGTAAATAAGTAAAATGTTTATTATTGTATTTATATGGTTAAGTTTTTATTCATGGAATAAATTCAACTTGAAATCTTATATGGAAAAGTTATCAAATAAAATGGATTTCTGTTATAGAGAGGAGATTCTCATAGACTAGAACTTTAATAATAATAAAAACTGGGATGGTGATAGAACTAAATATAAAATGAAGTGACAAAGACCCGTTTATACTTCTTATTAATGATAGAGGTCAGTCCCTTTATTTGTTTAGATGTTACCTATAATGATAATGATGCAGGCCTAATAGAAATCCAATGATTTCACCTGTAAATTCTATTAAATTTGCTATTTTTTATATCGTTACGTCTATTTAATGCAAAATCCAATTATTTCAATTCACAAAATCATAATTATGTGGTCAAACACGAAAATTAAAATCACCAGAGATTTATGACTTTGTAGCAGTGCCAACCCTAACGAATCTCAGTTTTGACGTCATGGGTGGCAAACAATTGGTTTCTTTTTAATAGGGGCGGGTCACAAGTCTATAATAAAATACTGGATTTATAAAAGACGAGAAAAATACAAAACATTAGAAACCAAATTAAAACAATACCTTTTACATACTCGTTATTACAAATCTTATCAAATAATTGTAATGAATGAATGAATATATAATTTTATTTTCCCCGTTTTTCTGACAGAAGTGGTAACACTTCCCACGAACGCCGCCATTTGCTTTTCACTTTGACAATAATCTAAGACATAACTATGCTATGACATAAATTAAGTATGTATATCCACAATGCCGCAAACGAAGAGCGAAGGCAAGAGCTAACCTAAATAATAAAATGTTTCTTACCCCTTCATCAGCTGATTGAACTGTCAGTTGCTTTGTTAGTAAACATGCTACATTGAGAATGAATAGAGTATAGATGTGTATTTATGATGTGGGTTGTTGTGTGTGCAGCTACTATGACCAGCTGGTGCATCTGGAGGCCAAGGTGCCACCACAGGAGGTGCAGATCCCATTCAAGTGGAAGGATGCCTTTGACAAAGGATCCATATTCGGGGGCCGCATGAGCCTGAGTGAGTTTTGTTGTTTGATTTGTTGAGTTCTACTAGCACTGGAAATTAAATATACTCCCCTAGCTCACCTGCACTCGTTTAATAAAGAACTAAAGTGCTGCCATGTCACTTTCTATTGTGCTTAATAAATTTCCTGGGAGTATGATAGACTCAATTGAAACCTTAATGACAACATATACCAGCAAATTTCTGATTACAGAGAATTTTGTTTAATTGTGTTCAATGTTATAATGTAAACAATAGCTGTCGCCATCTTTGGTGTGAAGCACATTCCGTTTCATCATAAGTTGTTGACGTTTCGTTATTATGAATCAAATTTCACCTGAGCGAAGCCTGGTTTTCATCTAGTAAAAAAATAAAGTTGTTCGACGTCGCCTTTCTTAGCGGTGAGCTCGCTGGCGTTCGAGCGCGTGTGCGTGCTGTGGAACATCGGCGCGCTCAGCTCCGCCGCGGCGGCCGCCGAGACTCTAGACACGGAGGAGTCGCTGCAGACGGCGGCGCGTTTACTGCAGGCGGCGGCCGGCGTGTTCGGCGCGCTGCGGGCCGCGGTGCCGCCCGCCGTGCACCGCGACCCCACGCCCGACCTGCAGCCCGACGCGCTGGACGCGCTCGCCAAGCTCATGCTGGCGCAGGCGCAGGAGGTCGTCGCCTACAAGGTACTCCCTCATCGCTCATTCTGAACAGCCCTGATTGTTTATTTTGATATTTTTGGATTTTAAATATTCAATAGCAATACCATGTGAACTTATCTTTACGGTAACAGTTGCCTGTTCAGAGCATTACCCGTCGATCCCTCTCTAATTTTACGATTGACTCCGCAATTTCTAAAAGATACCTATCTGACTTCTTCGCTTCGGTCGTCCCAGCGCCGAGATTAATTAAATTGTTGAATTGAAGGTGATGCGTGCCGACGCCAAACCCTCCATGGCGGCCAAAGTGATGGCGGCGGCCGAGGAGATGTACGCGGACGCGGCGCGCGCGATGCAGCGGGACTCCGTGCGCGCGCTGTGGGAGCGCGACTGGCCCGCCGCCGCGCTCGCCAAGCAGCGCGCCTTCCGCGGCCTCACGCAGCTCTACCAGGTGAGTACATAGTGATGGCGGCGGCCGAGGAGATGTACGCGGACGCGGCGCGCGCGATGCAGCGGGACTCCGTGCGCGCGCTGTGGGAGCGCGACTGGCCCGCCGCCGCGCTCGCCAAGCAGCGCGCCTTCCGCGGCCTCACGCAGCTCTACCAGGTGAGTACCTACATAGTGTGACGTTTCGATGGTGAGACGCACATACCAAACCCAGCATACATAACATATAATATGTGTTGCCTAAAATCGGTACGAGATCGTTCACCAAGCCGCATGATAATTCAAATAAAGAATAACCACGATAATAAACTTCAAATATCTCTGCTGACTTAAACTTCTTTAGAGGATGACCAGTGGAAAAGGTGTTGAAAGCCTCGGTTAGGTCGACAAAGAAACCTCGTCGCTACAAGTGTGTTACGTTGCAGGGCGGGGTGTGCCGCGCGGCGTCGCGTCCGGGCGAGGAGATAGCGCGCCTGCAGTGGGCCGTGGAGCTGTTGGCGGGCGCTGGGGCGGGGGCCGGGGGGCCGCTGGTGGACGCGGCGGCGCGCGCCGGCCGGCAGCTGGCCGCGGCGCAGAAGGACAACGACTTCATCTACCACGAGCGCGTGCCGGAGCGCGCGCAGCTGGAGCCCGTGGCGCGCGCCGTCGTCGCCAAGCCCACGCCCGTGCCTAACACATTCACGCAGGCCAAGGGTGAGTTCACGAACTATTATGCGATGCTTAAACTTTGAATAACTCGTTATTATACTATTTTAAAATGGTATGATAAAATGGTATGCTTAAGTAGAACTTAAGCATTGTTTTACTCTCGCTCAAATGTTTTTTTATTTTATTATTCTATTATTTGTTTTAGTTTTGGATGTAAATTATATTATTGTAATATATGTGAAAACTTACAAGGCCTATTTAAACTATTGTTATGTTAAGTTATTTAAGAAAAATGCTGTTTAGTTTTCCTAAAATGTAAAACTAAAATAAAATATAATTTCGTATCGGCTCCGAGTCTTACATTAAACATATCTTACACGGTTCCATTGATACCCACGTCCGCAGACCTGTTCTCGTCTCTGGTGCCGCTAAGCGTGCGCGCGGCGCTGGGCGCGGCGGAGGCGCGGCGCGCTGAGGGCACGGCGGCGCAGGTGGGCGCGCTGCGCGACGCGACTGCGACGCTGAACGGCGTGCTGGCCTCGCTGAACCTGCCGGCGCGTCTGGAGGACGGCGCGGACGGCGCGGCGCTGCCGGACAGCGTGGCCAGCAAGGCGCGCGCCGTGCAGGCGGCCGGCGGCGCGACCGAGCTGCGCCGCCTCATGCAGGAGCTGCCCGATCTGCTGCAGCGGAATAGGGATATACTCAACGAGGTACCGAATAATTATTACTTTCTAAATATATCAAACGACGAATATTTTTTCAACGACATTTCCAAATGTATTTTTATCTATACATTTCACCTGGTATGTTGTTCGACGTGCCTGGTGTGATTATTGTCATGTATTTATATAATATGTATATACTCGTCGGTCGTATCTGACCCGCTCCGTTCTCCGCAGGCGGCCCGCATGGTGCGCGAGGAGGAGGAGGCGGACGCCAGCCTGCGCGCGCAGTTCGGCGCGCGGTGGACGCGCACCGCTTCCGCCGCGCTGACGGAGGGCTTCCGCGCTAACGGCGACAAGTACCGACAGATCATCGACAACGCGGTGCGCGCCGACAACATCGTGCGCGAGAAGTTCGAGGCGCACAGGGAGGTAAGTTGACCGCCTACGATCGCTCGTGGCCGTCGCATCGAGTGATGCGACGGCCACGAGCGATCGTTGGCTGTCGGTTGGGTAGAGAAAAGGCCCCGAGTGAGACCCTTGTGGAACTCCTTCGGGTTATACGGAGGCATTATTTAAAACGGTAGACGAAGCAATAGGTAGTTTTGCGGTAAAACGTAACTATACGACATTTAGCGGGGTTAAGATCTAAATCGTTGTTACCACAGTAGAAATCAAGACGGTTTAGTTCAGTTCAGAAACATCGTTAGGTGAATTAAGAGTTTCAAATATTTTCATGTCACCAGCATAATTTCTGACTATGATAAAAACCAATCAAATATATCAACAACAAATATGAGAAATAGTAAAGGACCCAGAAAAGATCCTTGCGGAACACCACTAAGATTATTCATTATCTCCACTATGGTTGCCTGGAAGAGATCGCTCTCAGCGATAAGGCCGCCCCTTGTACGTTTAATTTAGTAATAAGTTTTCTTGAAACTCTGTTTTTATTTTAATTAAGAAGGTACAATAAAGTGTTAATCTATCTATCTATCTAAGTATAGGCACCAGTGGTCAAGCAAGGGTGAAAATTCAGAAGAGGGAAGCCGGAGCTAAAAAAACTTACCTTTCCAGCTTCGTCGAATTAGACAAGCAAGATGTTAGTGAGCACGTTCATCGGACATACCATATATTAAATTTTCATGTTTGTATATTCAATTTACCTATACATTTTTGTGGTTCATTTCAGGGCATCGAGCTGCTTAGCGGGTCTACGGGTGCGCTGGAGGCCGGGGTGCCTGCGGCGCCGGGCGCGGCGGGCGGCGTGACGGGCGCGGGGCGGGACGCGCTGCTGCGTCTGCTGGCCGACGTGGACGCGCTTAAGGAGGAGCGGGACGCGCTAGAGCGGGACCTCAAGGTACGCCGAGGACCCGTGTAGAAGGAGGCGATAGGACAAAATGCAGACGGGCGAAAATCGCGCTGTCGTAGTTCAACGGCCACGATGCTGCTGGACGCGCGTAAAGGTCAAACATCCTTTCGAAAGTTCGATCCGATCGTCTTGTTGCAGGAGATGCGCGTGGACCTGCGCGACACGTTCGTTGCGGCGGCGGGCGCGGCGGGCGGCGGCGGGCTGGACGCGGACGCGCTGTCGGCCGGCGCGCTGGGAGCGGCGCTGTCCCCACTGCGCGCGCGCGTGGACGCGTCGCTGGCGCGCCAGGCGGCGCTGGAGTCGGCGCTGGCGGAGGCGGCGGCGGCGATGGGCGGCGCGGGGGGCGGCGGGGCGCGCGCGGAGCGGGACGCGGCGCTGAGGCGGCTGGTGTTGGCGCACGACGCCTACCAGGAGCTGGTCGCCAACCTCACCGAGGGCGTCAAGTTCTACAACGATCTCACGCAGGTACCTCCTTTTCAGGGAAACGAAACAGGAGATGTTTCGTTACATATCTTCGGAGAACATTCCTCCCCGAAGATAAGTAAGAGATGTTTCCTTACCGGATCTACCCATTTATGTTGAGACGAATAGGCTCCGAAACTACTGGACATTCTCTTAGTGGCGACAAAGATCTCTCTTATGAAATTTTTGTGACGTTTGGACTATTTGACGAACACCCTACCGCGTTCCGCAGCTGCTGGTGGCCTACCAGAACAAGGTGTCAGACTTCTGCTTCGCGCGGCGCACCGAGAAGGAGGAGCTGCTGAAGGACCTCACGCAGGAGGCCTCGCGACCCGCGCCCGCGCCGCCCGCCGCGCCCGCACCCGCGCCCGCGCCCGCGCCCGCCTCTGCGCTGCCTTACCCCACACAGCCGCAAGGTATTCTTTTACGTGGTCACCATTGTGGTAGCAAGGTTTATGATACATAAATACAAAATAATTTAATAGGAAATAAGGTACTTAGACCATTACAAGGTACGTTAATAACGCCCGCCTCTCACTAAACATGCTTGTTTGAATAAATTTATAGTCTTAAGATGAACACCATTTCAATCATATTTATCGTTTGAACTGACAGAAATTTATGGGATATGTATTCAATTACCATAATTTTCCTTGTGAGGAGGCGTTGTCGTAACGTGAAGATCACTGCAAACCTTGTTCGGGACAAACTATAGTGTATACACATGTGTGGTTGCAGGCATGCCGCTGCCAATGGGAGGCGCGCCGATGGGCTACTACGCCGCGCCGATGCCCGCGCTATACAACCCGTACGCCACGCTGCCCTACCCGCACCACGTGCGCGGCGCGCCGCCCCCGCAGGCCTACCTGCCCTACCAGCACCCGCCCGCGCCCTCGCCCTACGCGCCGCCCGCACCCGGCTACAACCCCTACCAGCAGCAGTAGTAAGTACGGTCCCCCTATTACCCGCAGGCCTGCCGGCCCTAACAGCCCGCGCCCAGCAGTAGTGAGTACCACTACCCTAACCTCCCTACCTGCACACGCCTGCGCCCGGCTACAACCCTTACCCGCAGCAATAGTGAGTACCACCTCTCCCTTACCACCCTACCCGCACCACCCGCTGAACCTTCCTCTGCCGATCTACTCGTGTTATTTTTATCGACAAAATTATAAAATGCAAATTATTATAGGTAATCTTAATTATAAGATTCATTACAAAATACCTTGTAGGAACCTACCTAATAACAAATAGTCCGTTATTTCACGCTCATCTTCGTTCACAGGACGGCGCGGCTGCTCGGGAGCGCTGCGAAAGAACATAGGTGCGACGAGAACTTCTCATTTTTTATATTTTTAATGTTATTAGAGAATCTATTGTTATCATAAGCCTCAATTATGTATATTTTTTATTAAAATTGTAAAAGTTATAAAATGAAATATAATGTGATAAAATCTTGATTAAACATAATGAAGTCTGTAAAGTCGTGACGTGAACGTGGCGACGAACGATCAGAACAGAACGTACACATTCTTGAATTGCTTTTATTTACAAACAGCGCTAAGTAACCGGCGTCAACACATAAGTAATAAAGTACCTATCCAATATAATGAAGTGCTTTTAGTAATATAAGCGTCTATAGAATGCCTAACTATTATCTCTATTTTGTATTATAGCAAAGATTGTAAGGATGACGTAGGCGCTGCACAGCCGATTTAGATTAGAGGTGACTAATCTTCTCTTAACGCACGTCACAACTAGGTATCACAGTCTGTGACTTTTGTGCTAATGTAAGTTTAATAAAGACTAAAACATCATTCTGCTATTAGAATAAGTGGGATTGTGAATCAAAATTATTTGTCCATGGAGATGTCCAAATGGTATCTTGCTTGCTGCACTTCCCATTTACTTATTTTGGAGGACTGGAGGTTGCTGTATCTATTATTTTAAGCTTTAGTCTTATAAAATACATACTGTTCTAAAACAATCACAGTTCGCTTGTTATATAGCTAGGTGTAAGCTGAACATGTCACACAGTAGGTACTAGAAGTATGGTTATAGATACTTCTAAATTTAATTTAATGGTTGTATGTATGTAATACTGTCAATATTTTATTGCTACCCAAACCTATTTTTATTGTGTTAAGTTAGTACTAACATAGTGGGTACCTACCAATACAATTAAATAATAATAAATTTTATTGTAAAATTGGTGTTCTGATTTATACTTTTTATGCATCAGTTGGTATATTCTCTATGAATACAATAAGATATAGCGGGTGATCAATCCTTCATTTGCAGATCACTTTCTCCATTAGGTCCTAAGAGATTATAGAGTCTATATTATTGTCTTTCTCATGTTGTTTAAGTTTGACACAATAGAATAGAGGCTCTATTCCACTGAATATGTCAGTGTGTGAGTCAGCACAGAACTGACTCTAGTTCATGGCATGGCGATGTTATGAAACAATTTACCTACCTATATTGTAGTAGCAGCACAAAGGGGATAATATTATACCAACTGTATTCTAGAATAAACAAAAACTTTGCTTGATAACCCCTTTATTGTATGAACATTAATAGATTAACTTGCAGAATCATTCATTTAAATAAATAAAACTAAATTAAAATTAGTATATAATACTATATTCTAAAAAAGGGAACTATTGATTTCAGTGTGTAGATATCCTTTAGAACTTGGGCGCGGGGCAAGGCTCCTTGGAGTAGTCGCGGTTGGGAGAGTAGAACTGCAACAACAATCATTGGTCAGACTGGACCCAACTTGCACATAAAAATAAAATAGGCAAATAGATGTAGATAGTTATGTAGTCTAATGTTCTTTATGTGCCAATGATGCGTAGGTATGTGTGTTCAACCAAATAATTTATTGAACCTATGCCCGAAACACATATACAGATCTTAAGTTTCCTTTTAGAAATAAAAAAACAATTAAATGAATTAGAATGAAATATATTATAACACAAAGGATGTTCCTAATCTATCTACAGACAACAAACAATAATATGGTAATTAACTTTAAACTATGATTATATTAATTATATATTTTTTTTATTATTGTTAAAGTTTGTTCATTGTTAATTATTTAATAGTTTTATCTTTTACTGACACAAAATATGTTATTACTCGTGATTAAAACTGAAGTACTGATAATGGCCATTATGTTATCAACCACCAGGTGCAGGGACCACAGCCTAACAGGTGGACCACCAAGCTGGGGCAGTGAATGGGTCATACCCAGGTCTTTGGATACTTTCTATTTATCAAGGGCCTGCTGGAAAAATAGCTTGAAGACATAGAACAATGGTGAATGTTACCTTGTATTGCTTGTCCCTGTACTCCTGCCAGGGCTCGGGGTTGGACTTCTTGTTCCAGGAGACGTCGGGGTTGCGCGTGGCCAGGCGCAGCGTGTACGCGACGGCCATGGCGCAGCCGATGCCCGTGCACACGTACAGGGGAATCAGCTGGAAACAGCTTAATTATGCACCCACTCAAATACTGACATTCTTATCTTAATTTTGGCAATAACAAAATTATCTATCTATAAAATTGGCTATCGTTTCTATTGGATATTTCATATCATATGGCGTGAGCCAATGCTATACTGGGTAGGTAGGTACCTAGATATGGAAACAGAAAATAAGAGCAGGTAAACAAAAGGTATTTATGCCTCTTGTACCAATATCGTGACAATAAAATGTAATATGTCGACTATAACATCAAATATAATAAAAGGGTGCTTGTCCATATAAGGGTTATCTATTTATATAGCAAAAATACAAGACATGATAAGGTACAACAGCAATGGAGGTTATTATGTAAGCAGCGCAGTGTATTTTATTAATGTTTATTTAAACTTACAGCTTTATGTCTCTTCAAGCTTTCAATGCTAAGGCCTTGCATTTTGATTGTGTTTATTATACTTTGGTTGAAATAGAATAGAACTATTTCAATGGAAAACTGGAAGGAAATCAAGTTGCTTCGCAGAGTTCGCAGTATCGGTAATGAATGAATGACAACTTGACAAGATTATGAAATCCCTGCTGACTGTCAGTTTGACAGATAAATTATGTTGCCAACATCCCTAGAGTAGAAATTACAACAGTCTCTTTCACGGTAAATAATATTTTTTCTGGCAGCAATTCCTTGTGTTGTGCTCAGAAGAACGAATTTAATGGAATGGCCCTAACCACGAATACATCGTGTATACCTACGCTAACATAAATTAGTGTTGTACGAGGTAGGTATATTATAATAATTTATCGATAGAGTTTGTTTTCAACTGAACTTTTTTTATGATAATGTATTTATTGTAAATTGAAGTACGTAAATATTAAATTATAGAATTATAGAATTAATACAGTTATAAAACCAAGCAAAACAAAAAACATTTTAACTAGAACAAAAAAAAATAGGTACTTAAGTAGAACTCAAATTCAAACATTCGTTTAGTTATATTCTGTGGGCATATTAATTTAGTGAAAATGAACTTTTAACCTTATTTTAACTAGTTTGAGTTCTACTTAATGTTTAAAGTTCATTTTAACTAAATTAATATACCCACAGAATATAACTAAACGAATGAAAGACCTGAATAAGCCAAATGTTTTAGATAATTATAAAACACAATATACTTAATACAATATACTTACTTATATTTAGTATATTATTATATATCAAAATAATTTATATTTCAAAATTATATAATATTGTATAAAAAACCTGAAATCTAATCCGTCATTTCATTCTACGATTCATGCTATTCTGCAAAAACACAATATATTATCAACATTTATTCAAATTAACATGGTCTATAACTTTTTACCTAAGTCTAAAATCAAAATATCGATAACTCGTGCAATATGCAAGAACACCACTATCGATGTAAACAAAACCAAAAAGTGACAGTAAATGATATCCAAACTATCCAAAGTGACAGTAAATGATATCGAAGGAAGCTGAAAAAGGCACGTGCTATAAATATTGGCAACCAAGCGCAACTGTTGAGTATATAGTTTAGTTAGGCTCCTTTTAATTCCATACATAAGACAGAGATGTCATCATTTTTATTTTAGTCATCTTATAAACTAATTCCATAGACAATTTAGAAACATATCTATTGGTATTCTATTATCTAAGGTGTTGTGAAGAACATGACAGCTTATTGATTGATATTGTAACCGTCCATGGAGTCATTGTCATTGTCACTCACTGACAGTTACATAGAAGTTTTTAATGACGTCATGAAGCAAAGCAAAGCAAGCAGGGCAATGAGAATTAAAACGTAGTGATTATATTCTCTTTGATGAGAATTACCTACACAAAGATGACAAAATTATTTACAGATCTTCCAGATCTTTGAGGAAAATAACTTTAATAAAATATTTTCCTGTTTACTTTAGTGATACATGTGTTAAAATTTTGAAGAGGCGTCTGTTAAGACTGTTAAGATGAGTTTTCTATTGTAAGTATAAGTTTAGTAGCCAGTGCGCACGATAGTGATGATCTATTTATAACATCAGTAGTATCTTCCTTCCGTGGGCATTGATATTTTGTTTACAATAGCGATAATGTTTCGCTGGGTAGTTAGATGTAAGTCATAGTTCACAGTCGGGCAGGCCCCACCCAACGCGGCCAAAACTCTCAGCAAGGAGTGTAGCTAGAGCTGTAGGACAGTTTTAGGGATATAAATCTGAGAAATAGGTATAATTGAAGTGTCCGTGTTTCAGCGGGAGTCGGTCGAACAAGACCTTCAAGCCCAAGAAGAACATCCCGGAGGGCACGCACCAGTACGACCTGATGCGGCACGCGGCGGCCACGCTCGGCTCCGGCAACCTGCGCCTGGCCGTGATGCTGCCCGAGGGCGAGGACCTCAACGAGTGGGTCGCCGTCAACAGTGAGTGTTTCCAACCATGTGCCTCAACATAGGATTATAGTCACAGTATCTAGTGGGTTCCTACTACTGAATTATCTTGGAATAGGGATTAATTTGATTTCATTTAGGCTCCTGAGTTACACTAATAGTACCTAACATTTTGAGAATTTGATTGTTTATTGTGTTGGTGTTACTAATATGATTATTTATTTATTTATTTAACAAAATCATTATTATCATAAACATAATAAGGTATCACACACAATGCCAGTATGCTGTGAATTTTAAATTGGATTTTTTTTAATGTTAGTATTAGGTATCATAAATTCCTGACTTATTTTAAAAATGATTGAAAAACCTAAAAAAGTTATTAGTCTGTGAAATAATATACTACCCTTATCATGTTGAAACATTTAAGTAAGTATAAAAATTTTACTTAACACAAGAATTTATTTTATAAGTTCAAAATCAAATCGAAAAAAAAATATAGAAAAAATCAAATTGATCTCTGCCATATCTATAAGCAGTCCTATTAAAGGAATAAGTAAATCTTTCATGATGAAGGATATTCATTTCATTTACCAAGTGCAGGATAAAATGTCACATGCCCTTCAAACTGAAGTTCTCAGAACATACCCACCAGTTTCCTCACATATTCAGCTTAACATTATAAACTGTATATGTACATATGCAATAAATAAATAAATATTTGCTTTCACTGTGAAAATACACATATATAAACAGTGCACATCACATATTATTAGAGAAAAATCCAGAGAAGTTGTAACCACAACCTTTGGAATCAAAGTTGATTGTGCACTTTTAACATCATTATCACAGTCTACTGCCCCATAAAAAACCTCTCCATGGCTCATTTGCGACTAAGCTCTGTTTAATTCCATAGCATGTATAATTGATTAATTTCCACCTGCAACAGGATTTAATGAACTATGGAGCTTTAGATAATATAATCAGGGTTGCTCTAAGTTTGTCAAAGCCTCAAAGGACATAAACGATGGTGCTTGCGGAACCCTCGCGTGCGAATTTAAATCACCACCGCTTGAGAAATAATTTTTATTTACTAGTGATTTCACTAAGTAATACCTAGTTTGACTGTTTCCAGCCGTGGACTTCTTCAACCAGATCAACATGCTGTACGGCACCATCACGGAGTTCTGCACGGAGGAGTCGTGCGCCGTGATGTCGGCCGGGCCCAAGTACGAGTACCACTGGGCCGACGGACACACCGTCAAGAAGCCCATCAAGTGCTCCGCGCCCAAGTACATCGACTACCTCATGACGTGGGCGCAGGACCAGCTCGACGATGAGACGCTGTTCCCCTCCAAGATAGGCGAGTTCATTACTTCTACTCGTATAAAACAAAGGGATTTTTTTTTTGGCATATTGAGCTATGTTTCTTGTAACATAGAAGATGGTGAAAGAAGTTCTATTCCCTCACTGGGACTAAGAACTTTTTATTGATTACATAATAGATTTTTATACATTTATAAGCCTATAAACGCAATATCTCTGAAGACAAACTAACTGACTCCATGACCAACCCTTACTGATTTATTATACATTAGGATTCACGGAATTTAATAAGACTCTGTCTCCGCAGGCGTGCCGTTCCCGAAGAACTTCCTGGCGATGGCGAAGACGATCCTGAAGCGTCTGTTCCGCGTGTACGCGCACATCTACCACGCGCACTTCCCGCAGGTGGTGCAGCTGGGCGAGGAGGCGCACCTCAACACCTCCTTCAAGCACTTCATCTTCTTCGTGCAGGAGTTCAGCCTCATCGAGCGCCGCGAGCTGGCGCCGCTGCAGGAGCTCATCGACAAGCTCACCGCCAAGGAGGCGCGATGAGCCGCGACCCCCCCCCCCCCCCTTCCCCCTCTCCGCACGTTGTGATACAGCGCCCGCAGCGCCGGGTCGCCTTCGTACCGTAAGATTGAATCGATACTCGAGTTGCAAATTATAGATTTGATACACGATATTAGGCTAGTGACGACGTGGGGACCCGCGCGGTTCGATGTATGATTTATTGGCGCTTCGCTTACCTCCGCCGTGCGGATCCACTGGTACATTTATGTATATAGCCCAGACAATATGATTCTCTTACATTAATTTTCGGGGAGCTGTAAATTAGCATAAACTTTTGCATAAGTTATCAAATATTTTTGCGATCAGAGATTTAGAACAATTATATTTTTTGTAAATTTCCAGCTTTCGATGAATTATTGCAAGGTTGTCCATAGCTATGAAATTAACTGTATGGGCTATGTTTATATTTATGATTAGAAACTAAGATTAAGGATTTCGATAGTTAGGTCCACAATGAAATAAGACAACTAAGGTATCGTATTATTTATTTATTACCATTCTGTCTTATTACTATATCAGTAATAGTTAGTATTGTTTGTTATCATGACTACCTAATGGTAAGGTAAAGTTTATTAAGTTCATTACTCTGCTCTTGATTGCAATAATCTCTTAGTTTGTAAATAATAATTTGTGCATTTAATTAATGGATATTGTTTCGAATCTAATCGATGTTCGCGACTGATGTGATTTTTTTTGTATAATTAGGTAGTGCCTATAATAATTTATCTACACAATTACTAAATAAACTCGTAAAATTATAAAGTGGTTTCATTCTTCGAGATAGATTTTCGTCAAAATTGTAGTGTCCAATGATATAATATTTATTTATTTAAAAAGAACCCATATCCGGAGACCAATATTGTAATCTAACAGGTAGAGATGGACCAAGTCTACTTCACTATAATACTAGTAGTAGGTATTTATATAGACGAACTAAACTTAAGTATACCTACTGTCAGAGACAAAAATACAGAAAATAATCAAATACTAGGGGACCTAGACATAGTACATTTTTACTTCATGAAGTTTTTTAATTTGTAAACTTGTTTACATTGTAATGGTAAATTTATGTTATTTTATCCAATGGGCTTAATCATTCCAATATCATCTACGTTCACGTAAGGGGCTACATTTAATTACAGTGTCATTCATCATCCCAGTACTACCTCACTTCGAAAGTGCCCCGAGCGATCATAAGTTTACGAATTAGAACGCAGCTAAGCCGTGCGTCGCCACCGCGGGTGGGTGCAGACAGGCGGCGCGGGGGATTTCAGGGCTGGCAGCGTTAGTTGTTCGGCTGAGGAGGCGGCAGCCTGCCCCACGGCGGTGGGTGCAGACTGGCGGCGCGGGGGCGTGAGTACTGGCTGTGCTAGTTGTCCGGCTGCGGGGGCGGCGGAGGCGGCGGCGCGAGGAAGGCTGGCGGCGGCGGGGCGGGCGGCGCGCCCCACGGCGGCGGGTTGAAGGCGCCGCGCCAACCCATACCCATCATACCTGCGGGACGAGCACGGTCACGTTGAACAACACAGTCTTCACGCACTTACTCGACGACTCTTTAGTCGAGACCATGAGACAAAACGTTGATATGTTGATAAAATGATAGAAAGGTGACAAGTTAAGGTATCTGGTTACCTGGCGGCGGCATGTGCGGGCCCGGCGGCGGCTCCTGCAACAACATATTGATTGTATCACTGGCATAATAAGTTCTGAACGTAGGAAATTTCTACTTATTCTAAGTGGTAAAGTGCGGTCTGCATTAACAACTTGCTGTGGAGTGTGTAGTAAACTATCGACCGCTGCTCCGGCCCTGACCAATCACTTCAGCCACTTTGATAACTTAAATAATTGGATGTCAGTTATAAGTGGTAGTTTACCTGGTGCGGTGGATGCGGGGGATGTGGCGGGTGCGGCGCGGCGCTGCCGGGCGGCGGCGGCTGCGCGCCCACGCCTGCAGGACGGAAAAGGGTTTGATTTATAACAATAGATAAGCAAACTGTGATATTATGATACACAAGGCACACAATTAGGCACAGACAGATTTTTATTGTATTGTTGGTGTATTTATTTAGGAAGCACATGAGTCGTTTATATATAGTTATTAGAACTCGTAACAAATATGTACTAATTCTTGATTGATAATAGATCAATTAAAACGAATCAAACATATTGATCGATTGAATTGGAGACTTCGCCGGAGTCAGTAGGTACTTCGGCCTACAGAACATTGTCCACGGCTTACATAATTTTAGTTTTAAAACCTTGCTGAATGCTGTCAGAAGACATAACATTTTGGCATTTTTTCCAATGGTAGTTTTCAAACAAACGAATGGTGGAGAGTCGCGTGACCATGAACAAGTATAGGTATGTGGCACTCACCGAGCCAGGGCGCGGCGTGGTGCGCGTGCAGCGCGTGTCGCGGGGCGTGCGGCGGCGGCGGCGGCGGCGGGAACGCGTGCGGCGGCGGCGCCATGAGCGCGCGCGGCGGCCCGGAGGCGTGCGGCGGCGGCGCGCGGCGTGGTGGCGGCGCGGCGGGCGCGTGCGGCGGCGGCGCCTCGCCCAGCTCCGCCATGAGCGACAGGTACTCCTCGTCGATGCGCGCGCGGTCGGCGGGCGGCGGCGGCGCCCCCCCCGCTCCCCCCGCGCCGGGCCGGCGGGCGCGGCAGTCCCGCGCGATGTGTCCGGCGCCGCCGCAAGAGGAGCACACCACGCTGGAGGTGACGTTGGGGCGGTCGGGACAGAGCCACGTCTTGTGGTCGGTGGCGGTGCAGTTGGCGCAGCGCTGCGCGTCGTGCTCGCGCAGGGTGCCGTTGAGCTGTGCGAGCTCGCGCAGCTGCATGCGGCGAAGGTCGTTCTGGCCCTCGGGCACCTCGACGCCCTGGCGGATGACCTCCTTGATGCGCTCGACCGCCTTCTTGACGGCGTCCGCGTTGGTGGCGGTGATGTAGGCGTGCAGCGGCTCGTCCTCGCCGGGCAGCGGCTGCCCGTCCTTGCGGCCCACCTTGCCCTCCTTGACGGAGCCCTTGCCGCGGATGATGATCTTGGCGCCGGTGTCCTTCTCCATGGCCTTCAGCGTGTTGCCGCGCGGCCCGATCAGCAGCCCCACGAAGTTGATGTCGGGGTGCTCCTCCTGCGGGATCATCACCTTGTCATGGACGCGCGTCACGGGCGGCCTGCGGAAAAAGAGCGGGGTCAGTCATGGCGGTGGTGGTGCATTAGGGCGCAGGTCGGCGCGGCACTCACTTGTAGTCGGGCGGCGGCTTGAAGTCCGGGTTGACGACGGTCATGCGCGTGACGAGGGAGTGTCGCTGCTCCTCCAGCTTGCGGCGCGTGCGGTACTCGCGCGTGTTCAGCCGCTTGCCGTCCGTCGAGTAGATGGGCTCGGGCGAGGGGGACCTGCGGGGGGCGGGGGGCGGTGAGCGGGGCGGGGGAGCGCACTGGCGCACGGGCCGGTCGAGATGTGCCATTCGAATAACCGATAACCATCCAAGATATGAAATTAAACGCTCTGGCATCTAACTGATTCACGATGCATGTATCATTTAAATTAATACTATTTTTTTTTCATACAAATAGATGTACTTATGTTGTTCACATTTAGTATATATTGCAGTGTTTATTTTATAATTTATATAAGAAATAAGATTGTGTCAAATAAGCTGCGTTGTGGCATCCCAAAGTCTACTTTGAAAATACTCGTGTATGTATCAATATTCAATATTTGTCTCAGATTGAATAGATAAAATATTTAAACTTTTAAACAGTAAGAATAATCTTGTTTATGATCATTATTAGAAATGTACAACACAATTGATATGTTAAAGAAGCAATTGGTGTTTGATGAGTATACAAGCGCGGTGGAACAATATATGGTTATTCTAATGGCATTCTTAAATGTCGTCCCGTGTGCCGCGAGCGCTCGAGGAGTGACGTCACTAGAGCCTGGGGCTGCCTATCCACTACCCTACACCTCAAAAGATCGTTCTCATTAGTTAATCCTGAAATTTTAAAGGGATTAGCCCTGAAAATAACTTCATTAGTCTTTATTAGGCTGAAAAGAGTCTGATTAATGATTATTAGATCGTTCAGAGCAGCGCCGGGGGCCGCGCCGCGCCGCCTCCGCCGTCCGCCTGTCTGCTAACGTAATATACCATTACTTTCATTCAAACCGTCCCAATTAAATATTCCGAAAGATCGGGGCTAAAGTCGCGGGCGGACGGCGATAATCCACGGATCTCGATTAATCTATCTGTAAATGAAAGATTCTATCATTATCGGCGCCGGTCGGGCGTGGAGTAACTAGCGGGTCTATGTTTAGTGTGAGTAGGAGCGCTGTGAGTGTTACCTCTCGTCGAGGTTGTGCGGGATGCCGAGGTCGCCGGAGCGCAGCTTGCGGGACACCTCCTCGATCTGCAGCTGCACTGCAATACAACGGGTTAGGCGCCGCCAACGACAGCGCATTAGAACCTGCGAGATACAACTAGCCCCACCTCCCCCCACCCCTTTTACCCCAGCAGTATCGTGTTCCTCAACAAGGAATATAGTGACTACAATTTATACATTTTCGCAACAGTTTATTTATTTACTGTATTAAAGTTTACTCGTAATATTCGATAAACAAAAATGTACTACATTAATCGGAAAGAGGCTATCGGCATAAAGTTGTATAGACTTGTTGAAAACTTTAAAAAATTATGTAATTCCTAAGATGGGCAAGTCAATAAATATAAGTTATAAATAATTTAATAGTAATAATTATAAAATCGATATTTTTAGAGAAAAAACACAGGGTTCCGAGCAAATGTGTAGCAAAGGCCACCATTCCCAGCACTTTGTAGCCTCCTTTAGGACGGACCGCGCCGCACGCGCTCGCTATGTGTACTGCAATCTAGTCAGTTGCACTCCCATTGTATTTATTATTAGATAATGACAATTAAAAAATCACATTAAGATGTCTGTAAGGTATGATTAGAGAAAAAAAATTATTATTATTAGAATAAATTGTTTTATCAATACCTGCAATAAAAGTAAGAATGGTAATAACTGAAAAATGTGATTAATTCATATGTCTGGTAGCTTTCAAATTGATAATCTTCCTAAAACACTCAGTTGTGTGAACCATGAATAAAACAAGTACAATAATTCAAAATTATTCACATTATTGTCTGTAATCAGTGTCCTGGCCCACTTTTAAAGTACAATGGTTTCAATCAGTAAGTAAATGATTTAAATATCAAAAGCATAATTACAATTAGACCAAAAAAGTGAGCACAAACAGCTTGAAATGTTGCAGAGTCAGACATGCAAGATGTCACGTTATGATATAACATAAATAATTAAACCATTAAATGGTAACAATAAACATTAAACTATGACAACAACGGAAAAAGGAGTGTTAGCCATTTTATGCTTTAATTTTGAACTTACTTAAGTTATAATATATAATAATGTTCAAAATAAGTTTATAACCCTCAAACTGGAGATGTACCGAGCACACGTCTAAAAGTCTAAACAATAGTATGATTTATTATTAGGTGATTGTAATTAATTGGACGATTTTCAGGTTAATAAATTTTTAGGTTTGACAAGTTGATATACACGGCAGAATAACTTGGTTCAATTTAAGGCTTTGCTTGGACTCTTAACATTTAAATATGTAGAACAAATTGAATTTATTGCTATGCGAAAACAAGGTTTGGTCGAAAGACGACGTCTAAAGATATATAGACCAGATGGACATGTGAACACAAGTGTGTGGACATTCTATAAAAAGTCTGAGCTCCAACTTAAATGGGTCGTTACTAATACATCGAGTACCGACTAAGGACCGAGCACACGGTGCATCTCCAGCATGCCTCCAGTGCCAGCTGCACCTGGAGTAGATACGTGTGTGTGTGTGTATGTGGGACTCACGTAGATACTGCTCCTCCTGGTCGCGTGTGAGCGTGGAGGGCAGCACGGTGGGCAGGCCGGGGATGAACGTCTTGTCGTGCTCGCCGCCCATCCACCGCGTGCGCCGCCGCCGCGCGCGCCGCTCCGCCGCCGTCTCGCCCAGCGGGCCTGCGCCGTCGTCTGCGACACACACACATACATTATACTATTTCACTTTCAAATTTTTCGTGAGTTATACAATAAAATACAATATTCTTTATTGCACACCACAAAAACAAAAAACACATAACAAAAAATGTACATAAAAAGTGTAACAATGGGCGGCCTTATCACTAAAAGCGATTTCTTCCAGGCAACCTTTGGATGGACACGAAACAGTACTAAAAGACGGAGGGTGCATAAAATAAAGATAAGACATGGTTATACTATTCATACACACAGTGGGAATTACTCACGTATTTACACAGGAGTTAAACAACTCTCGACGTTTCGACCACAACAAGAGCAGTCTTTATCATGAGTGAGCGTCCCGCCGTGCTCCGTCTCCTCTCAGCTCGCGCGCGGTTCTCACTGCGGGTCAGAGTTGTTTAACTCCTGTGTAAATACGTGAGTAATTCCCGTTGTTATAGAATCAATATAATATACTAGCTTGCAGGTGAATACGCGGAATTTAGATAGTAACGTTCGCGAATAATTTGGCTTTCTATTTAATGTCGGTTTATCGCACAGTGGGTGTTATCTATATGATCATTATTATTATTTTATTATAGACGAGCAGCTTTGATGCTGATGTGTCTATGTCACAGTGTTGGAAGGTACAGGCATTGTTTATTTCTTGTAATCTGATGATGATGAAGTATTGTTATAAATCTGTAAATCGATTCATAGAATAAACTTTGTAGAATTGCAGTCCCATAGCGCTTGTCTGGTCGCGCCTGGTCTGTGGAGGTACTCACCGTCGCCGTCGTCATGGTCGTCCTCCGGCTGGTAGTCGGGCTGGGGGCGCGGCGCGCGGCCGCCGTAGCGCTTGTCGCAGCGCGCCTGCAGCTGCTCCAGCTTCTGCTGCACGGAGGTGGGCGGCGGGATGGCCGTGGCGGCGGACAGCGCGGCCGCGGCCGCCGCCGCCGGCTGCACGGGCGCCGCCATGCGACGCGACGCCACGAACGTCTGGAAACACGCACTTACTTTAAGACGCGAGCCACAACAGGTAACTCTTGGTTATAATATTATATGTGATGTTTTAGCTGTTGGTTATCCAAATAAAGTTAAATAAATAAATAAACAAGCTAACAAAGACTGTTCTGTCTCCATCCCAGGTTTTTTTAACAAGTAGACCTTATTAGGCCTAGAGTGTGGTCGTCGGCTAAGACTACTTATATCCAACTTCACTATCGCTATTATGCGACATCATTTAATCATTTATATATTACTTAAACTATGGGAATAATGAGGATCACAACATTCACAACCTTATGACTTCCAAGGTTAATGTACATATAGGTAAGAATCTACTTTCTGTTTCTATTGTTCTATAATGAGTTGTCATCTTGATTTTAGTGTATGAAGGTGGCCTCGGCGACATCTTCAGTTATTATGCTCCAGTTGTGGATGTTGCTAGAATAAGAAATAAATAAAGACCTGAGCTACAGCCGCGGCCGCGAGGATGGCGGCCTGCGTGGCCGGGTTGACGCCGTTGTTGGTGACGGCGCGCGACGTGGCCTTGGTCGTGGTGCCCACCATCTGGTCCAGCAGGGCGATAGTCCCATCTCTGCAATACAAACAGCTCTATTTGTTTAACCTCTGTGTAAATATGTGAGTAATTCCAGTTGTTATAAAATGAATAGTATATCTCACAAAAAAAATCTCATTGAAACACTATGAGTTGCCCCCCTTTGAAACTGAACACATTCAAGCAACAACAATTGCTGTTGAAACTAAAACTGGTAACTTCAACATCTCTGCCGTTTATTGTCCACCTAAACACACAATTAAAGAAGAGCAATTCACTCAGTACTTCCACACACTAGGTCCACGATTCATAGCAGGAGGTGATTGGAACTCTAAGCATCTGCACTGGGGCTCAAGACTTGTAACAACAAGAGGAAGACAACTAAAACTGTCCATAGAAAAGAATAACCTCACAACTCTATCTACCGCTGAACCAACGCATTGGCCTGCCGACCCCAAGAGACTACCGGACGTCATAGACTTTTTCATAAGCAAAGGAATGTCTCAATATGCTTCAGCTATAAAACCTTGCTTAGATGGTTCTTCAGCGCACACTCCCGTATTACTATCAATTGGTACAACCATCCTGGAGTTTAAGCATGCTACAAAACTTTATAACAGGCAAACTGACTGGGACTCCTTTCGCGAAATCATCGAAAAGAGGCTTGAGCTTAAAATAGCCCTTAAGACTGCCGAGGACATAGAGACTGCAGCTACCGATTTCACGAATCTGGTGCAAATTGCGTGTTGGTTATCTACTCCAGATACACTGACAAAAAAGCCTAACCACAGTTGCCTACCCTCAAACATAAAGGCTAAAATAAAAGAAAAAAGAAGACTTCGTAGTGTATGGCAATGCAGTCGGCACGAGGAAGACAAGACAAAATTTAACAAAGCTATTACTGAACTAAAAGCTCTACTAAACAATGCCCGAAATGACACACTAACACATCACCTGGAATCACTGACTGCCACAAAGGCGACGAACTACTCCCTATGGAAAGCCACCTCAGACCTCAACCAACCTAAACAAACTCGACCACCCCTAAGAACTTCAGATTCTACATGGGCCAGAACTCCACAAGATAGAGTAGATGCTTTTGCGAGGCATCTTGCTAATGTGTTCAAACCTAATGACACCACCCGTAATGACGATGACATCGAGGCAATCCTCAAAGAAGACTTCCAGCTAACTCCTCCCCTCAAACCAACAAATCCACGTGAAGTCCTAAAGTATATAACTAAGCTAGACAATAAGAAGGCTCCGGGTTTTGACCAAATTACTAAGGAAGTGCTAATACAACTCCCGAAAAAAGGTATTGTCTTCCTAACTATCCTTTTCAATGGAATACTCAGAGTTGCACACTATCCCAGCGCATGGAAAATATCGCAAATAATCATGATCCACAAAGATGGTAAGCCAGCCAATGAAATAGGTTCTTATAGACCGATCAGCCTACTTCCAGTATTATCGAAGCTCTTCGAGAAAATTCTACTGTCCCGCATTCTCAAGACACTCTCAGAAGAATCCATAATACCGGATCACCAGTTTGGTTTCAGGCAAGAGCACGGAACAGTCGAACAAGTCCACAGGGTTGTAGACCACATCAGAAAAACCCTAGAGCTGAAAGAATACTGCTCAGCTGCCTTTCTAGATATCCAGCAAGCCTTTGATAAAGTCTGGCACAAGGGCTTGCTAAGCAAAATTAAGAAGCTCCTGCCTCACTCCTTCTTCGGCATTCTTAACTCATACCTATCGGAGAGAATATTTCAAGTTCAGGACAATGAATATACCTCTACCTTCCATGATCTTCAAGCGGGTGTACCACAAGGCTCAGTTTTGGGTCCGGTGTTATACAACATTTTTACATCAGACCTACCTGAAACACCGGGGGTAGTAACAGCCACTTTCGCAGACGACACGGCTATTCTCTCCAGTAGCAAAGACCCTCACGAAGCCTCAGTGACTCTGCAGAGAGGACTTGACAGTATCGAGCAATGGGCCACAAAATGGAGGATTAAAGCCAGTGCATCCAAATCTTCGCACGCCACTTTCGCTCTCCGCAAAGGCGATTGTCCGCCGGTCAAACTGGGAGAACATCTACTACCACACAACCAAACGGTTAAATACCTCGGTATGCACCTGGACCGCAGATTGACCTGGAGGACTCACCTACAGAAAAAAAGGGACGAAATGAACTTTAGATTCCGCAACCTGCAATGGCTGTTAGGGAGAAATTCAGTCTTGAGCCTGGACAACAAACTCCTGGTATACAAGGTGGTACTTAAGCCTATCTGGACGTACGGTATACAGCTGTGGGGATCAGCTTGCAAGACTAATGTTGAAATTATACAACGGGCACAGAACAGCATCTTAAGAAACATGTCTAATGCACCCTGGTTCCTTAAAGTTGAGGAGCTGCACACCGAACTAGAAGCGAACACAGTTTTTGAAGAAATTAAGCTGTATTCTTCAAAATACAAAAAACGCCTTATCCACCACCCGAACCAATTAGCATCAGAGCTGACTACAATAAATTACCCGAAAAGGCTCAAAAGACAGCATATCATTGAACTGGACCAGTGATATATAACAAAAAGAAGAGGAGCTGATCGCTGGATCAGGTCCCCAACACGCCGACCAAGCTCAACAAATCTGCTTATAGTCAAACGACTGATTGCAGATAAAAGCAGAACACAAAAAAAAAAAAAAAAAATATCTCACGAAAATTATGAAACTGAAATAGCTCTATTTGTTATTTAGAAGTTGGACACTGTGACACTTTCTGTTCTACTATACTCTAGTTGGCAAAGTTCATTATTTCTTTGTCAGTCATCCCTCATTGTGTTTACTTCATTCATGACCTCCTCTTACCTCCTCTTACTGCACTGACTATTTCCATCTTTTTATCAAATCCAATTTCGATTGAGATTTCTGAATATTTTAGGTTAAGGTTTGTGTTTTTTTTGTTTCCATCTTTTCATGAACTTAAGGAAAGTATGGAAGGAAAATAAATTAATTTTGCCGCTTACTAATTCATTAACTTACTTCTACTAATCACTTGCTACTTATTCAGTTCTAAGTAATAATTAGTTAAAGTAGTATCAGGGATCATTATTGGTATATGCTAAACTCTCAGTATAATCAGCTACAATGGCCGACTTCACTCTTGAACTTAATTTAGTATTTTATCTACTTTTATCAAGTTTACCTGTCCTTAGACTTCCGTCCCCGACTGCGGCTGCGGCTGCGAGGGGAGCGGCTGCGGCGCTTGTCCTTGTGACGATCGCGGCTGCGGCTCCGGTCGCGGGAGCCCCCCTTGTGCCTATAATAAACAGAAATCCTAAATTGTGTTTTCGTTTGTTTTGTAGACATAATGCCCTCTCCATTGACATAGGGTTATACAGATCATTTCATTATTCTTCCTGACTTTCAGCTACCCTAAACGGCTGAACCAATTGTTGATTTTATTATAACACGGTCTAAATGAGACTGGAAAAAGACTCTCTAAACGGATATAGTCTTTTTCTTTGAAACCTTTTGGGTACAGCATTTAATATCATTAGATTGAGAATACATGACGAAAATCGGAAATTGTATGAACATGGGATCAGGCCATTAGATGAGTGTACCTTTTAGATCGGTGCCGATCGCGATCTCCCCTGTCCCTGCCTCGATCTCTGGTCTTCTCGCGGTCGCGGTCCTTGTGGCGATCACGATCTCGAGAGCGTGAACGGCTACGTTCTCTATGTCGAGAACTCATTTTCAGGCTAAAGCGGCAACTTTATCGAAACAATACACGGCAGCCGAAGTGAACACAGCTACAAATTTTTTAGTAGTAAACCAAACACGTAATGCAAGTCTTGTTTGGGATAATTATCTTGTTTAGTTCCGGCTAGCTACATCAAATCAAGTTGTGCAGCACATCCATTGCAAACCAAATGCAGTACAGCTTTTAAACTGAGAGGAGACGGCAAATAAAATAAAATCAGAGGCATGCGAATGCGATGCATCCAACTTCATTGATGCGATGACGCTGAATTAGATTTCAATAATTTCAATTTGACATTGACAATGACACATAATAACCAAAAGTTTGTTAACTTGTCTATGGATTTATTGAACAAAAAATTTCCATTCATGCTCCATTCTTGATTCTATGTCTTGTCTATGCTTTTGAATTTGTCTGTGTCTGTCGAATATGACGCAAAGTTAGTTTTGACTTTCGCAACAGCTTGGCTTGGCAGCACAATCGTCATTTTTATGAAGCCCGCCATTGTATCTGGTTTTCCATTGGTGCGCATATATCTTAACGACATTTCCGCTACATTCTGATTGGTAGTATTGTAGTATTCACTAGCTTTACTGATCGTCCGTGTCTGCCATCTTTGTTCATTGTTCCGAAGTGGGTTCACTTGGCGCCTTTCCTGTGGTAGTTGTTCTGTCTAGTTGTGATTGTGAATTACACGTTTCAAAATGGTGAGTTTTCCCAGATTTTGCGCAGTTTTAGTGATTTTGTGCCATTTTTTTAGTGCATTACGGTGTAATAGAGTGTGATCTATCAACTGGCAAAGTTTCAACATCGTATCACCAAATTTAATGGATATTTCATCAATTTTAGGCTGGTGGTAAAGCGGGCAAAGATTCTGGCAAAGCGAAAGCCAAAGCAGTTTCGAGATCAGCGCGAGCTGGGCTTCAGGTACGTTTACTAAATATATTTATTTATTTTGTGAATTAATAACATAATTATAGAGTTGTATAAATCTTGTTGTACATTTACTAAAAAATAAATATTACGTATGACCTCGCAACCATTATGAATGATTATGATATCGATTGATTCCTTATTTTTTAGTTCCCTGTGGGAAGAATTCACAGACATCTTAAAAATAGGACTACAAGTCATGGACGCGTTGGAGCTACGGCTGCTGTATATTCTGCTGCTATCCTGGAATATCTAACGGCCGAGGTAATAAAACAATGCGACGCCTTACAAAATGGCGGCAAGAATTCGTTCATATTTTGTAAATAAATATTATGTTATTCGATGGGTCCTTCTATTGTCCTGAGCATATTAATTTATTTTTACAATTTATGCACCTATTACTTCTTACATAACCAATTTTTATTTAGAATTTGTTTATATTTTTATCAAAAATGTTTTGGCGGGAAAATTTGTTTTTATAAAAGCGACCATAATAACATAAGAATATTTGTAAACAAGACTGCATCTTGCCCTTACGCCTTAACAATTACTGGGAAACAAGAACGGAGTGACTGGATAATTCACATACAACAGCTATGGAATATCAGTAATATGCTTATTTATCACTATTCCTCATTGAGACTTAAAAAATATTGTTTTTTTTATTTCTCTTATAATTTACTTGGAATTAAAGACAGTCATGTTAGTTCCGTATTACCCAATAAAATCAGCCCATGAACACAGTTCCAAAATAACCCGGGCGAATATGAATACTGCACATAATTTCCTTTCTAACAGTGTTGATCAGAATTGGAACAGACTACCTGAGAAGTTGTGACAGCTAGATCAATAAACTGCCTTATAAACAGACTTAACCACTGGTTACACTCAAATAACTACAGATGACAAAACAATGACTGTACTTACCTCCCAATGTGACATAGACACATCTGCATCTAAGCTGCTCAGCTATAATATAAATATTTTCCACTAAATAGAGTTATTAATCATTTCAGGTGTTAGAGTTGGCGGGAAACGCTTCCAAGGATCTCAAAGTAAAGCGTATCACCCCTCGCCACTTGCAACTGGCCATCCGAGGAGACGAGGAGCTGGACAGTTTGATCAAAGCCACGATCGCGGGCGGCGGCGTCATCCCGCACATACACAAGTCGCTAATCGGGAAGAAAGGTGGACCGGGAGCACCCGTCTAATATCAGGTGAGATGACCTGACATGAACTATTGTTAACTCAACTCATTACTTGAAACATGGTGCAATAAAATAATATTGGATCAAGAGACATCCCTGATATTCATTTACTTGAAAAATGTTACAAAAAATTCTGAGCCTGATAGCTTATAGTGTAATGTAAACCCTGGAAAGTAAAATTGTGATTAACCATTTCCTACATCAGTTATGTGATAGATGCATCTTATTAACATGAACCTTACTTGTTCTAGGATATCAAGACTTCAACTGCTGCATTTGACTCCGGGCATGGTTTTTAATGTTGGATTATTCATCACCAAGATAAAGATAATTTTCATAATAATATTAGTGATGTGAACTGTGGAGTGACCTTGAGAACTGTTGATCCGGAAATATTTGTTAGTTCATAAGAGTTACAATTACATGGAATTAGCTAAAAATGTCTCTGGCTGAGGCACAGTGCTGAGGGAACCTGTGGGATCAGCGGCACGCTGCTCATGCTGGTTCCAACAGCCTATTTGTGGCTTTTATGTTGATGACCCACCTAAAACCATAGAAAGCTATGGTTTTTTCATTATTGTGTTCTTACCCATAATTAAGTAAGTGCCTTGGCAAAGGTTATTTTTAGCTTTCCCTTGTAATATTAGTAGTAAGGAGATTTAATATTAGTATAATTAAGTTAAATTTCTGTTCATTTCATGGAACATCTGATATTCCATTCTTGTAAATGATACTGACATGTGAATGCTCAAAATCCCTCTGGGTCTGGGCCCTGCTCGTAGCTGCAGAGGCTGCTATTTATAAATATCAGAGTTCATAACATGATAAGCTGTTGCATAGAGGTTTTACTATTTTGCAGCATTTTGTATTTTATAAAGAGTAACTACATTATGTTATTCGTAAATTGTAATTTGGTATGATTGAACTGTTACAAGTTGTAAGAAATGTATTTTGATCTTTGAAATATATGGAGAAACGCTAATTGAAGCATTTTTACTACATCACTACTAACCTTATTATCTATGTACCAGGCCACTCAAAGTTTTTATGTACTTATGTATATAGCCATTTTTAATTACATATATTTAAAACTTAGATTATTTAAAAGAAAAAATACCACTGTTCGATTTTAAAATTTATCTCCCCTAATTTTTGAGAGCCAATTCAAGTTTACTTGACTCATAAGGAATATTGATCTGCGTCGAGAACATTTTTGTGCAGGGTAAAGTTAAAAACTGTAATTCTGACTGACTTCAAGCTCCTAGTCTGACGAGAATTCGTTTGATAGCATTAGTAATATAATGTAATAAAACTACAGAGATACGTAAATTAAAATTAATGTATTTGGTAGCATCATCACAGGAATCGCTATTTAGAATTAAGTTCCCTTATTATCGACTACGATTGTACATGAGACGGTGCGATGCGACCTAAGGTCTCGCGAGGCCTAGGGCCCCAGCTCCTGGCCGGCCGCGCCGTCCGTGAACTCGTCGCAGCGGTCCTCCAGGTCGTACTGCAAAACAACAAACGGTTATTTTAAACGGAACAAATGGCACAACATAATGAAATAGGAGCTAGGCACTAGGTAAATATCAATATAGGTAGGTATAATATAATTGCTATTTACTGTTGCTGGACAAATCATACAGCAACATGTTATGTGCAGCTCGCGGACATCTTCCTTATAGTCAGGGATCCGTAGTACATGGAAATCAAGTGATTACTAACAAGCTAATTTTTGGTGAGTAGCTTCGTTTCGATGAGACGTCCAAAGATATCCTATACCCAACTCTCGATTGTGGTAGCTAACAGAGATATCAAGGATTAAAAAAATCAAGGATGTAAAACTGGGATAACGGACCACGAAATTTGTAGGACAATATGTTATATCTCAAGATAATTATCTAAATTATATAAAAACATGTTTGTCCTACAAAACCTATGGTTTGGTCAAAGAGTCCGCCATTTCGAAAATGTATCGAAAACGAGGTCAATTTAAATGATTACTATGATTACTAACCAGCTGATTTTTTGTTGTATAAGTACTTAATTAATATATATAAAATCTAACGGACATATTGTCCGACAAATTTCGTGGTCCGTTATCTCGGTTTTACATCCTTGATATCTCTGTTAGCTACCACAATCGAGATTTGGGTATAGGATATTTTTAGTCGTCTCATCGAAACGAAGCTACTCACCAAAAATTAGCTTGTTAGTAATCAATTGATTTCCATGTACTACGGATCCCGGCCTATTATTTTAATGACTTTTTTTAAATGACTGCAAGGTTAACCGCTTCAGTCGATAACAAATATTCGGATTTCAGTGTGAGAGTTGGGTCAGAATGATGTTAGGATTGTGCTGTGTATGGTATAATCCGTTACATATCTCCTGGCACTGCGGCTGCACTCACCTCGTCGAGCTGCAGACAGCTGCCCCACTCGGCCAGCGTGATGCGGTGGTCGTCGTCGTGGTCGCACTTGTCCAGGAAGGGCGCGATGCAGTGCTCCAGAGATAGCAGCGGCGCGCGGATCGGGAACAGCTCGTGGCGGGACACGAATCTGCAACATTATACATACATATCATCATCCATAATCAGGCATTTGGAGTTTTATGCATTAAATAGACCCATACAGCCCATACCTACTATGTACCATACTTCAGCTTACGAGTAAACACAAGTTAGTCTGCTCTGTCGGACATACCAAACTCAAACGTGGCGATAACTCGGTAGGTAGGTACATATTTTGACGAGTACCTAATTTATGTGCATTGAGTACCTAATGAATTATCTACTTCTGCCTTTGACTAAAAAAAAACAAATATGTGATGGTGAAACATGACAGACGATAAGTGTTATGAAAGTCGTCGCTCACCGGTCATTGTCGTGCGCGTCCAGGTCGCACCACTTCCAGATGGCGGCGTTGGTCCAGCGGCGCGTGAGGTTGGACTCGGCCTCCTGCTCCATGGCGAGGTAGTGCGCGCTCAGCTCGCGTCGCTCCGCGCTGTCACGCATTATGTTGAACAGCCAGTCGCGCATGCGCCGCGGGAAGTCCGCCATCTCCTCCGGCTGTAGGAGCACACAATTATTGTATACGACGCAACTCTTACGCATCGTCCTAACATTGAACGCGATTGTGCGAATCGTCCAACTAATCGCAAGACGTGGGCGAGCGTCTGAAATATTTGTTAGGACACCTATTCGAGTTAAATTATAGCGCGTGCGTACGTGTATTTGTAAGATTCGCACGAGCATGCAATGATTACGTTCTATTAGGAAGATTCTACAACCATAAACACGAAATAAGTGTCGTGAGAGAAGGGAACCCACGTAGCATGTCCCATTCTCTATGAATTGCAGTCAGTTCTCAAGAAGTTAAGTCTAGACTAGCAAGATATTTTTAAATGTTTGCCTTGTGCAGATGCCTCATAAATTTCTGAGTATTAAGAATCCATTGCACGCTGCGTCGACTACACATAGCATTATAAAGTATGCCGATAAGTATTATTGTTTGTACAGTCGACACAAACGGCAATGTTTGCATTAGCACCCAGCACCGTGTAGCAGGCAGTAGGCCCAGACCGGCACATCACATCAATGTTTGCATTAGCACCCAGCACTGGTTCACAGGCAGTGGGCGCAGACAGGTTACCTGGCAGTCGGGCATCTCGCGGCACTCGCCGTAGTACTCCAGCTGCACGTGGTGGTACTGCGCGCCGCGGCACAGCTCGGAGCCCTCCAGGCACAGGCAGCGCTGTCGGTACACCTCGCAGTCGCTGGTCCACGTCTCGTTCAGGTTCGTGCACACCTGCAACACAAATCTAACGTTGAATACGATCTAATCGTCAGAAAGGATTCCCTACTGCACCTTTGTCGGTAGGCCTGAAGAACCTAATTTTTAAGCATACCAAATTTATTATGCCTATAAATGTTTGCCATCCGAGTCCACGTTTGATACTCGGATACTATAAGAACTTTGTAGCTACAACATGGTCACAAGAAACTTGGAGCTTAATACGCCAAATGATTTATCTGAAAAAGGAAATTGTAAACAGTGAATTTTTTTATTAAGTATTTTACCACTATTATCTACCTAGGTAAAGGTCCACGGGATTGGAAAAGTTGCTCCGACCCGAAGAGGTAATTTATCTATATGGGAAATACCTACTGAATGTAATAATAGAACATGTATATGTATAAGTCGGGTACCTTGCGGCGCGAGTCGGTCTCGTAGGGGCACTCCTTGATGCAGTTGCAGACAGCCTCGCCGTGCTCGTCGATCTCGCACACGCGACCCGCGCTGCAGTGCACCTTCAGGCACGGGTCTGCAATGAACAGACTCTCAAATACTTACGCTATTCACATTATTTATAATTATTCAGAAACTTCAAACAAAAAGTTCTTAGTTTATTTTAATTGATAAAAGGATGGCACATCGTGATTAAATTATCGCGACATTTTATGGTGTAATTTGTGTTTGGAGGATGGAGACCCCAGCCAACACAGAATGTTTTACCGCGAGACCCAATCCTGAGAGTTATTAGTACCTACCTATTAGATACATAGTTACATTATTATGTCCAATTTCAAACATTCTAACAACAATATCTGTAGAGATAATGCAAGATGCAACCGCAACCTTCTAAACCAATTTTTTAAAGTTTTTGTTATTTTTTTTCAAGAGCTCGTAAATGTTTTGTCCGCCGGTGTGTTGTGTAGTGCGAGGACTCACCGTCGAGGAAGATCTCGTTCTCCAAGGGGTGTCCTTCGTCCGAGTGCTCGAGCAGTCCGTTGACGCGCGCGCGCTCCGCTTCCTGCGCAGTCAATACACGTCACATCTCTCAAAAACTTCTTTCAATAAGCACAAGAATTTAATTAGGTTTTTATTATGCCCGATTTACATTATTCCAGTCCAGCGATCCAGTCCAGCACTGGATTGCTTACTGGAAAAATGTAAACCGGCACTGGAATGAACTAAATCCAGTAAGCATTGTGCCAGTGCCGGTTTACATTTTTCCAGTAAGCAATCCAGTGCTGGACTGGATCGCTGGACTGGAATAATGTAAATCGGGCATTACATTTACTCTTATACTACTTCTTTCCCTACTCAGAAATGGTACCTATCTAATCTACACTACTCGATAAAACTTTTATAGACCTCTTCGTTCGCCGTAGAGTACCTACAGACGAATTTTTTTTTTGATGATTGATCAATCCCTTGCTTGACCACAATCTCACCTGGTCGAAAGTGTCTATGTGGCCGAAGATGAATCGCAGGGTTCTAGCTAGAAGGTACATATTCAATTCACTCTTGTCTTGAAGAGACCCAGATTGTAAGTTTCAGGAAAAACAGCAGCAGGCAACGCATTCTCAACTTACAGCATTGCGAATAAGAAATAAAATGGAAGAAAACATTAGGATAGATATGTTATAGTATTTGAGTAATGTGTTACCTGGAAGCGTTTCTCGTCAAGGCGCTCCGCCATGCCGAGCTCGAGGTGTTCCGCCTCTGGGTCGCCCTGCGCGCGCGCCGGCCGCGCCGTCGTCGTGCGCAGACGCTTGTGCTTGCGCCGCTTGTTGGGCTGCAACAAAAAACATGCAAACTCAATGCGATTTCTACTTAAAATAATTGTTTTATTTAAAAACAAAATTGGTTTATGTAATGGATACTCGACTATATCGCATAGGTACTCGAATTTCAGTATGAAACCGAAAGTCGACAAAACACACATTAAAACTACTATCATACATAATAATACCTATAGATGCAACGATTCTCGGTTGTTAGTGAGTTAGAAAAAATAAGCCTGAAAATGCCTTGTCCTGCCTCTAGATTTGATTAAAAACTCCTATTTAACTTATTAGTAATATCCATTTATTATAATATCATATTCTAATGATACCTAAAATATAATGCTGAAAACTCCAATTAGATTTCTTTTTGAAGATGTTTGTAATTTCTAGTTTATTCCAGATAAAAAACGTTTTTAGCTACAAGAAAACTGAAAATAAGGTTGGTGTAAAGTTCTCACCTCCGCGTCGGCGAAGCAGATGGCGGCCACCAGCAAGGCCAGTAACAAGATACGGCCCCTCATCGTTCAAATCTGAAAGCACACACAACTCCATCAGTCAGAAGGGTTACTATTCTTAGGCTTGCACCATATGGCGGTACCTACGTAGAATAGGACAATTATGTAGGTTATTTTACAGGAAAAGGAAACGCGCGTAAAAAACAACGTCGGTTACTGTTTAAAACACTAAGTTTAAACACAAGCGTAACGCGACGCTGAAGCTAAAACAGTACAACTATAAAATGTATAGGTAATTTAATTAGGTATATCATTAAGTATGTGTTTCACCATTTTCAGGTCCTTTCATAGGATTTCTTCCAGGGCTCATTAGCTGAAATAAATTATTTCTATTTACGCTTTAAAGTTTAGTTTTGAGTTAGAGTAGGTACTGTACACTGGGCTAATATTTGGGATGACGTGGGCCAGAGGACGTGGCAGCGCGGGCGCAGGCTGCGCGGTGACCTCACGCGCATCTGCGCAGCTCGTCACTGACACATTGCCTCGCTAAAATCGATTATCTGCTTTTGTAATAACTACATAATCATTAACCCATGCTCACAGGAACACACATTTAGGAATTGATTATAAAACTTTTACGAATACAAGAACATAGTCGTAAAGAAAATTATTTCGTGTTATTTTTTTTGGTCCTATTTTCATTCATTCATTCAATAATCAATTTTATAAAGCTAAGTACCTACAGTTTGTCCCTGAGATATCGTCTACTTAGGTCATACCATACCAACCTAAAAGTTCTGCTGATTTCGTTGAATTTGAGTTTGTTGTACGCAAGTTGTACGAGTATGTAACATGGTTTGTTTCTCAGAATTAGACCTACTGTAGGTACCTACTGTAGAAAATGGTCTTGCCCAGGCACGATCAGATTAAAATATATGCTAGTTTTGTTGAATTAAATGTGTGACAAAGGCTTCAGTGTGTAGGTAGGTACATCACCGGGACGCGGCCATAGTGTGCATGCGTCATCTCTCGCAGCCGAGTGTCGCGTGTCTTTCTCAGAACACGCTACAGTGCAGCAGTCAAAACCAACACTAAGCATGGCTCTATCACCAGCAGAGGTAGGTAAAGCTATCGTGATCATTTTCATTTGGGTACCTAAGTATATTTTCTTTGAAAACTATCCATAAGAGCTCTGCATCACTAGGACGTCTCCAGTTAATATTGAAATGTACATAATGTTACTTAACTCCCTTTGCCAAATTCAATGCTTGAGACGTAGCCGGCTCCGGCTACGTCGTCATGGCGTCCTAGTGGCAGAGCTCTAACTCTAAAAACCAGGGCAATCCGCGGAGGTCACAGCGCGCGCTGCAGCTGAGGCTTTATTGCTTCCAAATGGAGCAGGTCGCGCGGCCGCGTGCAATCACAGCTCCATTTGTCTCAATTGGCCTCATTCCGAGAACGCGCCTGAAACTGCTGCACTTCAAGTAGCCGTGAACCGCTGCAGTCAGCGCGGCGTCGCGATTCCACATGGGAATTTTATAAGGTCAATCAATCATAGCTCCAGTAACAATCATTCCACCTAGAGTCCTAGACTATTATAGACCTACAATAACCGATCGAACGCAATGGGAGTAATTGTTATAAATTGTGTATGCGTAAGTTGAAATCTGAGACGCAGACGTACTACCATTACGTAGGTACTTTCCTAGTGTGAACATGTTGTAAAATGCATAATTTCGGTACACTCAACACAAGAAGACTATAATGTACCATAGGTAGGTATATCCTGATGGAAAGATTTTAGTCCCGAAGGATTCCTGTCCTCTTATGTAGAAGGTACCTATAGCCATTCGTCATAATTATGTGAGCACTTAGAAAAAATTATAAAATCGTAACTTTTAAAAATAATGTCATATTCTGAAATATTAATTATAGTGCAGCAGATTGTCATAGTAGTTAGCTTTACAACGTAAATAAGACAAAGTTATTAAAACAAATTGCCTCAGATTAATTTGACTTCATAAAGTAAAAAGAACATTGGAAGATATAGCATAGTTGTCACCGGTATTTTTGTCACAATATCAGCAGCGATAACCCGCGAGTCGGCCTGGATCGGCCGGAGCCGACCGTGTCGCCGAACGTTTTACGATTCTCTGGAACCACGAGGTTTACGAGCCGGCAGCGGCACAGACTTCTCTGTATAGAACGACCTGCCAACGATACATGTAACTAGGTTTATTATATGTATAGGTATAAAACCTGGTTGTAGATAGAATTCAGCACATCTGCGTTATACGATATGATGAGTGAGCGCATTCATACGCTGTGTCACAATCGTTTAATAAATGTACCTACCTATACCTATAAAGACAAGATAAGCGCTGTTATTTTTTGGGTCAAAGGTCCACCAAATCTGCTCTAGTTTAATTATATTGCAAAAAACATGGTAACTAGGTGAATTATTTAAGTAGGGTGCTGGAGGATTCGCGCACGGAAGCTGCTATCGTGTCCGGCGATAGCGCGACCCCGACAGATAAAACTATAAAAACATTGCTTTGTGGTGGCGACATCGACATAGTACCTTCTAAAGTAGGTACCTTCTCAACTCTAAACTATGGATAGGTACTTTGATAGCGCATTGATTTGGTCATTTGACAAATTATCAGTAGGTAGGGATCTACTCTACTTACATTGAAAATACAGTTGATGTAGGTACAATACAATTCTAAAGCAATAATCAAATAAAACATTATAATTTAGACTTGGCTAAAAGTAAGGAGGTTTAAACAATGAGACAGGAAACTGTAAGTTTTGCCCATTGATGCTTAATTTTTAAAAGTGAATAAAATATTAGGGACGGGGTTTTCCAAATTAACATACAGAGCAGAAAGAGAGAGAGGGAGTGAAAATATTTGCAGATCGTAAAAAGAATTGTCCCGAGGCGGGAATCGAATCGAATCGTTGGTTATTAAAACACATGACATGCGATATACCTATTTACCTACCAAATTTAAAATAGCGATGGAGATATTTTAACTAGGTATCTAATGAAAATATTAACGAACTACTAGGTAGGTACATTATTTTGTAGGTATTTGATTTAAACAGTAGTTCCAAATCGAGAGCCAAGCTTCAGAAGATAAGCTCGCGTCTTACGCAGGCCATCAACTTGAGTTGATAGACAATCTGAGGTCAACTGTGAATTAGGTCACCCGAAAATTGCGCAGATAAACAACTAACTGGCTTCTTTACCTACTTGACTGTATGAATAAAATTCACAAAATATTGAAGATTTGGTTTTAAGTCTTGGGTTTATATGATGTATAAGCAAGATATATTTTAAACTAAATTTAAACCATCACAGATGAGACAATAACGAATAAAAAGTTCGTGATGTAAAAAAAATAGCAGTTTTCAAACGCAAACCCTAAACGCTCTCCTAAATTTTTCCGAACCTGCGAGATCTTCCAACAGAACCTGTTTCATTTTAATTTATTTGGAATACTAACGGCTTAAAACATAAGATACAAACGGGATTCAACGTATTTCGGGAATAGCTAAGGACTTCATTAACATAACAGGAGCTTGGAAAATAATAGAGCTGATAAACACGATTTGTTGAATGTATAGTCCTTTTAAAATTACAAAGAAAGATTACATAGCGAAAACTTTAAATATAAATTAAAAATGTAAACTTACTTTTTGTCGCGCTTTTGCAGAGTGGTGCGTGGGGGTCGAAGGCGCGCGCTCGACTGAAGCGATGGCCGCTCGCTGCCGCGCGCCTGCGCCCGGCGCCGGCCCCGTATCGACGCAAGCGCATGCTTCGGTTTTCAAACAAGTGTTAGGTAGGTACTCCAAACAAAACTATTAGACGAACTAACGAACCCGGCGCCGGCTTGGGATTTCGTTAGGTAGATTAGTGTGGATAATATTTATTAATATTTATTTATTTAGATAATATTTATTTAGATATTTAACTAAAAAAATCCACTTTGTTATTGCGAATAATTCCTGGAGAGACATAATCTTAACTAAAACGATCAGTAGTTTCAGCGAGATAAAAACACAAAATATATGCATGTATATGATAAATATCAATATTGCCAGACGATTCACACATGATTATTATTATGATTGTAAATCTAAATCCATGTAAATCTTTGTGTTTCTATGGAAGTAAAGTATTTGACATGGGTAGACTTAACTTTCATTGTGATGGAGAGGTCGCTTGGTTGTGCGTCGATTGCACACAAGTCATCGACCAGTGTTTTATTATTTAAATAGATTGGAAATATTCAACTTCTATTCTATTGTGTCAGGTTGGTTAAATAAGTGATACTTTTAAATGTCAGGTTTTATAAAGCATAGTTTCAAATCAATTAACATAAGCACATGACCATGTTGTGATGATTCAGCCAAGTTTGTGATCACTTTTAGTAAACCAAGCATGAGAAAGATCTCTATAGTTTTCTGGCACTGTACATATTTTTCAATATTTTATTCTGATTGAGTAAAATAGTACCGAAATTATTTTAGAGCAAAGTAAGAGGAGGTACAGGATTATTGAAAAACACACCAACAACGAAATTTGTAGTCTGTAACAGCATCGGGTAAAAGATAGCCCTAAGTTAGTTACATCAGTAGGTCTACTCAAGGCAAAATGCACTTGTGTTCTTGACGGTCATGCTTATATTAGGTGTTGGCTACATTACACAACTTTCATAAAGAAAACATCGATTGAAAAGTAAGATGTTTATTGGATTAGCATATAATTACAAATATGACATTCCGCAACATGACAAATTTAGAGATACCAACCTGGCGCGGTCTGTGGCGCGCCGCGTGAGAGCGCAATCGAATACTGCCGCGAGCCGAGCCGAGCGTCGGCCGAGCCGCGCCGAGCCGAGCCTAGCCGCGGCGAACACGCGCCCAACAACACCACTATATAGGTACTCATCATTCACTTTTACATCAGGATGAATCGCGATTCGCGACGCTCTGACCGTTACCATGTTACGCTAGAAGATTTCATAAATAAAATACTTTTTACAAAAATTACAGTTTTAATAAAAAAAAATGGCATGACAGATTTTATTGCGCTCTCATCACATAGTATGTAAAAAAAGTAATTTACGTGTTTAGTCCAACAGCACCGGCTGGACAGCGACTATGTATAAATATAGTAAAATATACAAAATAACTGTAAATCTACATAAAGTCCATACGGTCTCGGCGAGGGCCGTCTGTACAAGCGGCGAGTCGCGTCTCGCCCTCGGGCCCGGGCGAGGCCAGGGCATTTACTGGAATACGTGAGTTCACATACCGCTCCCGGGGGAGGGGGGAGTGCGGAGTGGGGAGGGGGGAGGGGGGCTCCTCGCGACATTAATTTACTATCTAACTACTTAACCGATGAGGGAAGCGAAGCGGCGCGCGCCGGGGCACGCTCCAAGACCACTACCGTCTAACCTAAACACGATACTCTATTATATTTAAGTCTCATTCAATAGTGTCTAGTAATGATTTATACAAAGAACAGAAACGATCGAAGGGAGGACTGCGCCGCGCCCGCCGCGCCACCTGCGAACAAAGCACACATTAGTCTGGTTCTTCATTATTACTGTAGCTTCACATACAACTTTCACTTTTAACAACCGAATAAAATGAAGCAAATGATATCACTGAAGGTATATAGTGCACGTACCTCTCCTAGCGGCGGTGCGGGGCGTGCGGGGGGCGCGCGGCGGAGGTGGGGCGGCGGCGCGGGGGGGCCCCTCCGCGCGCCTTCTTCTCCTCCACGTTGAGCTTCACGCCGCTGCCGTCCGCGCCGTCCGCCGGGAAGTACAGCGGCTGGAGACAAACGCACAAACTGTTACATCTGTTACGGGAAGTGCAACGGCTGGAGAGAAACGCACGAGCTATAACATTACATTACTGTTACATTTTCTGTTACGTCTATCTCACTTTGCAGTGCACGCACGCACCGCGCCGCTGCACTCGCGCGCTTGAGTTAATGTAACGGTACGTTCACACGGAGACAAGATTTCCCGAATCTTATTTTCATCGGATCGGGAAAAAACCTAATGTTGTTCTCATGTGCGGTACGTTCACACGGAGACACGATTTTCTCTACCGAATCGGTTTTTTGCAGGATTCGGTTTAGTGGCCTATGTATTTCAATGAAGGAGTTCACACGAGCATTCGGTTTCAAGATACGACAAAAAACCGAATCCTGCTGAAGTTGACATCCGATTGTGCGACTACAAACCGATCCGGTTTTCAATTCTTTTTCCACCTTTTTCAAAAGATTATCAAATGTAGGTATAGGAATTAAAAGTATTAAATTATCATTCAAGGAAGTAGTTAAAAAAAATTTGTGTATCATTCCTTAACTGCTGCATTAGAGTTGTAAAGGCACCAACTGTTGATCTTCTTTGTACTATTGGGTTTAACCACAATCTTTTTCTACGACGCTGACGGCGATAATACCAGTATAGTATAGCAACACTGTTCACGTCCATCGCTTCCAAATCAACGTGTGAGCGCGCTCTTGCGAATACAACATTCGGTTTTTTCCAGATCCGATGAAAATAAGATTCGGGAAATCGTGTCTCCGTGTGAACGTACCGTTCGGTTTCAAGATCCGACAAAAAACCGAATCTTCCCCTCGTGTGAACGCATGTATTAAATGCCCTATACCACTGCATCGGATCTGGATTTTGCAGTATCAGTATATACAAACCGGATCGGTTTGTAGTCGCACAATCGGATGTCAACTTCAGCAGGATTCGGTTTTTTGTCGTATCTTGAAACCGAATGCTCGTGTGAACTCCTTCATTGAAATACATAGGCCACTAAACCGTATCCTGCAAAAAACCGATTCGGTAGAGAAAATCGTGTCTCCGTGTGAACGTACCGTAAGCAAGCAAGCGAGTGATTTATCAAAAACTAGATTTTTTAGAGTCTGAAAATCTCTGACATCTAGACGCTGTTAAATTATTTATACAAAACTAGCTGTCCCGGCCGCGGCTTCGTCCGGAACGAACATGCCGTTCCCGAGTTTTAGCGAGACAACGAATCAAAAGCAATTGATTTTTATACAAGATTAATTTCAGTATAAAAGAGCAAATAACCAGGTATTTTTCATAATTATAATTTTTATTGTATGTATACAAAAGTTTTATATGTATAGTGTGTACCTTGGCCGCGAGACAGTCGCCGGCGTGCGCGGCGCTCTCGTAGGTGATGAAGCCGTAGTTGGGGTGCCTCGGGGCCCCGGGCGCCGCGCCCTTGGAGTGCACGCGCAGGTCGGCCACGGGCCCGAAGCGCGCGAACAGCACGCGCAGCTCCTCCTCGGTGGCGCAGTGCGGCAGGTTGCCCAGGAACAGCTGCTGCGCGTCGCTGTAGCGCGCGTTGCGCCGCGCGCGCTGCTCCAGGGGCGCGCCTATAACAACACAATTACAATAAATCATCTCATTTGGAAACAAAAATAGTTGCACAATTTACACAGCAATATATAGCCCCGGCCCCACGGGGCCCCCGTGGTAAGTTTGTGTTACAAGTGCTAGATTTCTGGTACGTAAAATATACTAGAAATTAGTACAATTGACATCAAGTTACATAATTCCGTTAATTATAACGTTAATTCATTTTATACGTATTCAGGCAGTGAAATAGGCAACTAAAATTTGTAATATAAATTTTAATTCACGCTCTTTGACACTATAGCCGGTGTATAAAGCGCTCTACACACCGCCCGCCGGCACAGCCCGGCGGCCCAACCCGCCGGCCTTATTTTGTAGGCCGCCGGCTTTATTTAGTACAAAATAAGGCCGGCGGGTTAGGCCGCCGGGCTGTGCCGGCGGGCCGCCGGCTTTGGTGTGTAGAGCGCATTAGTACCATAAAAATTTTACAAATTCAAGTTTTGGAGCCTACTCGATAATTTCGAAAATTCGACCTCTTTATAATATGAGTATACATGCATTTATGCATTTCAACTTCTGGTTGGTTGACACCTACCTGAGGGCTGCTGCGGCGAAGTGGTAGCGGGCGCGGGCGGCGCGGGCACGGCGGCTGCAGGAGCGGGCGCAGGCGCGGAGACGGGCGCGGGCGCAGAGACGGGCGCGGGAGCGGGGGCGGGCGGCGAGCCGCGGGGCGCGCCCGACTTCAGCAGGTTCGCGTACGTCTTCGGCTCGGGCGGCGCCGACAGCGCCACCGCCGCTACCGACGACAGCGCCGCCGCCGACAGCGCCGCCGCTGGAAGGATACACACAATGAGACCATGTATAATTACTCCTCACCTGATAACATTTAAGTTAGAATAGTTACATAGTGAACTGTTTAATATTATTGAATCGATTAATGGTTTTTATTATTTTAAATTTGATTGAATGATGTTCTTTCAGTTTGAATGTTGGATCGTACATTTATCAAAAAAGGCTTTATAATATGAAAACTATTTATGTATAATATGTAGATAACGTATAAGAACGCAAGCAAAGCTGTCGGCAGGTCGGCTAGTAGACTACGAGACGGCACCCCTAGAGCATCTCACTCCAGCCTGATGTGTGTCGTGTGCAAACCACTTAATCGGGTTGACGTGTGCAGTCTCACCGGGTCTGTGCGGCGGCGGCTCGGGGTCCCTCACTACGGGCGGCGTCGGGTCCCGCTCGGGCTCCGGCGGCGGCTCGACGTGCTCCGGCGCCGGAGCGGGCGCGGGCGCGGGCTCGGCGGGCGGCGCGTCGCGCGGCTCGTGCCCGTTGAGCACCGGCGCGGGCGGCGGCGGGGGGAAGTAGCCCCCTCCCCCGCCCCCCGCCGCCTCGCGCTCCTCCTCGCCCTCCGACCGCCCGGACCCGGACCCCTCCTCGTCGCTGAATACTATGTCCTGCAATAAACATACACTTTATTGATAGTAAATACTATAGTGGACGCCGCGGCTGACGAGAGAGGTCGTAACCTGTGTTCTTACAGCCCTGATATGTCTAGCTAGACTTTGGAAATCGCAGAAAGTAAAAAGTTCGTAGTTGTCCTATTTAATTAAATCATTCTATATCCATAATGCGGAAGTTGTTTTGACTTTCAATTAAACAGTCAAAAAAAAACCCTCATTTTATTAGTTGTTACGCGCCCCTTACTCCCCTTACTTTGTAACTTACAGCGGTTACAAATCTAGTTACTTAGCCTGGTGGTTATACGGAACAACCCAACTTACAGACTATTAAGTTCATATGATTCATTGCTTCTAGTATGTCTCCACTCAGTCTTTCGCCGTACCTGGTAGCGGAAGATGTCATTGTGCACGTAGTACTTCTTGGGCGACTGCGCGGCCAGCACGAAGGTCTGCGTGAAGCGGCGCATCGGCGCGCCGTCGTTGCTGAGCTCGCCCGTCACCTGCACCACCACGCCGCTGCCCAGCGTCGCCTGCGCGTCCACCTGCAACCGACCGACGCCGACGCCTGCTTCAGCGATGCGCACTCGCGAGGCTAACAATCCCCCCCCCCCCCCACACACACACACCCGCGCTATGACGACTATGTCACTACTACAAGGATTATCTCATACTATTTGCAAGTACATATCTTGACGTACGTAGACGTAGACTCAATTAGAATGATAGCAGCAACGGAAGCTAACACACTCTGCATAGAGTCCACATCCAACATTACATTGTCCGAGAGCTCCCAATCAAGAAATGGTAGGTGTGATGTAGGAGAAGAACTAACTCATACAATTCACAATAAGGTGACAGGTGATTCAAATTCTGCCACAATTACGGGGAAGGTTAGTGAACCACAATCTCAGGATTGGATTAAAGAAGTACTTATCACAAAGGTCTGGAAGGTACCCCAGGTAATAATAATGTATATGAACAGAGCAGTTGATATGGGCTATAGCTAGGTCATGATGTTACCTGGCTGATCTTGGCATGGCAGTCGCGGAAGTTGAGCTGCTGGATGCGGTTGTGGATCTGCTTCTGGCCGACCACCGGCAGCGTCTCTCTGTTGGGCGAGTCGAACCCGCCGTGGATGAACGACGAGTAGTTATTGTAAAACCTGAGAAAGCATTACATCAAATAAACAATGCTCTCTCTAATAAAGATGGTATGGTGCCAGGCTGACTACCGACAACTGTCAGTTCTACCGTACCTTAAATCCCTCAGTCGGTTTGACGATGGTTAACTCGACTGATGGATTTATATACTAGATGTCATTCGATGCAATTTCACTTTTGAACCTATTCATTTAACGCCAGGGTTGTTAGGGGGCTCCATATCCGTAGCTTAAACCGTACTATCGTATTTAATACCGATTTGTAACCCGCCTGGTATGCTAGGAGATTATACTAAATATGGAATAGCTGTAATGAGTTCTGATGGTGTACCTGTGCAGATGGGCCGGCGCCTTGTTGAGCAGCGTGTAGTACTGGCGGACGAACTCGCGCCCGACGCTCTGCGGAGACGGGGATGCCTCCATTACCATTTCTGTGATGTACTGCGCCAATTCAGCCCTCTGCCTCTTTACTCCCTGCAACCAACAAATCAAACTCATTTAATATATTAACATTCCACTCTGAGGCTTTGCAAAGAAGTACAAATTTAATATAAAATTAAAAAATTGCATATCTATATCTATTCAATTCTACTTATATTTATTCAATAGTGATTGATTCTCACTTAAGTTTGCAAAATTATTCGAAAATGGACTCCCACTTGAGGACCAAGGTTAAATTACGAGATCGTAAGAGAGAGAAAGTGTTCTCGTAATTTTTCCTATAACATATTCAATTCTATTCCTGTCAATCGAACTATCTCTATACTAAATTTCATTTTATTCGGTTTAGTAGTATGGGCGTGAAAACGCAATTGACAGAGTATGTTATGCATTTTTAATTAAGTAAGAATTATTATCATATGTTTTTACTTCTAAACCTAGGCAGTATGTAATTTTTAATTATCTTTAATTATAAAAATCACATGCCACTTTTCATTGCAATTTTATAACTCAAGAACAGCTGGGTCAATTCAGCTAACTTTGGTTTTTAAATGTATGGAGCAGTCCAGGAAAAGTTTAAAAGGTGATATAATAAAAAAAATGAAGTGGTTGAAGCAGCAGGTGGGTCAGCTAGTACCTTATAAATAATTGTATGACTAAATTCAAAAATTTTGACTAGTTCAAAAAGTCTTTGATATTATAATTGGTGTGGTGTGGGTAAATGCCCTAATATGGTTTCCTCACATAGATTAAATACAGAATTTTTCCTTTCTATTAATAATAGCCCCTATTTTCTACGTTTATTATATATACAATTATTGTTGTATGTTTGCAAAAATTATTTTTCTTTTATTGTTATCAGATTTAATCTGGTTGTCCGGATTGTGTTGTGGTGGTTGGTAAGAAAAGGTGCCTAAGTCAAGTGTGTTGAGCTTCATTAGGGAGCTCAGTTTGTAAGAATTTTCTGACTATTCTGCAGTAATTTAGCTTTCTTTACAAGACTAAATTAATTAGCCATATTGTCCCACTTCTGTTTTTCCTTCCATTCTTCCCATTCTAGCGCTTCCTCAGACCAGGATTTTAGGTAGGTGTCAAGTAAGCCCTAACAGTACAACATATTATCATTTTATTTTGGCCTCTCTTTTCTTATTGATTTTGTTGAGCATACCTACCAACAAAAGCATTAAACTATAAATCTAATACCATCCTATCCATTTTATTCCATAGAAAAATATAATAATGCTATCAGTGCCCATGTAGGTACATACACTGTGCACTGGTGATGTGCTTGGGCAATGAATTAGGTAATGTTTGATAATTTCTTAATGGATAAGTATAGTCAATCTAGCAGTTTGAATAGTAAAGGTACTTGTCACAATAATCTAAAACTTTTTGGCAAGTACTAGTTAAGACAGTTAAATAGTTCAATCAGACCAATCTGTTGTTGCTAAAAGTAGAGGAAATCCAAATAAAATGTGCATCTTTTACATACTCTGTCTATCACTCAGTATATTCTGCTATAAATTAAATGTAAAATATACATTGAAGAAACCTATTTTGCTCCTACTCTGTAGTCCACGAACAACTGAACCTTCCTTTAACGTCTAATTTGAGCGAATTTCTATGTATCGTTACCACAAATAATTCAAGTACGCATGGCGAATCCACTGGTCGTAATTTTGTCTTGCGAAATTTTAAGGAGTTATTTTATCAATTTTACGAATGGAAATCGGAAGGCGTTGTAAGTTCTTTATTCCTGATCGCATGATTAGCTTTATGAAAAGAAAGAACCAGAAAAACTAGGTAAATTTAACCTTTCTGTGAATACATCTGCCGACTAAACTATTTAATGGAAGGTTCCAAATGATTCTTATCTTTGGGCATAAAACTCACCTTAAAAACGTTTATGCATGAAAACGGCTTACAAATGTGCACAGAAAACCAGAATATCACGTAATTTTCACAATTTTTATGTCTGAAAACAGAAAAGAGCCTACCTCACCGTTCGGGTGTCAGTAGTCAATTTTTTTTTAACAAAGCTAAACTCTTTTGTATGTAGATGTAGGTACCTTTTGCAATAATTTATTTCGTTGTCTATGGCTGGGAAATAAAGCTAAATACATACGTTGGGGTTTGGATGAAAGGTGTTGTGTTGTGTTGTGTCGATGTCTGATGTCGGTTCTGTCAGACTCCATTTTTAGGGTTCCGTAGCCAAATGGCAAAAACGGAACCCTTATAGATTCGTCATGTCCGTCCGTCGGTCTGTCCGTCTGTCCGTCCGTCCGTATGTCACAGCCGTTTTTCTCCGAAACTATAATAGCTGTAAAGCTAAAAGTTAGTAAGTAGATGTATTCCGTGAACCGCACTAAGATTTCATAAAAAAAATTAAAAAAAATACATTACATTTCCCCATACATAGGACTGAAACTTAAAAACTTTTTTTTAATCGAACCCATACGTGTGGGGTATCTATGAATAGGTCTTCAAAAATCATAATAATGTTTCTAACGCCATTTAACTCTAAACTTAATAATTTGGACGTGAGACTCTTCCAAAGTGGAAAACAGAGTGTCTCCCCCCCCCTCTAATTTCTAAACTAAGAGGATGATAAATCTAGAAAAAATATATGTATATTGTACCTACATAACCATAAAAACTAACAACGAAAATTGGTTTGAACGAAATCTATCCAGTACTTTTTTTATAATACGTCATAAACTATTTCATATAAACAATTGCTGCGGAAGCCTACATGGGCGAGTCCGACTCGCACTTGGCCTCTTTTTATTTATTTACGGCCTTAGATTGAAAGGTTTATTGATTTATTATTCCATCTAGCCCAAGAGGTAGGTTTACTCTTTCATGAATCTTGATTATATAAAATAATTATTTTCATTTTATTTTTATATTAAGTTATTTTTAAGTTTTTATCTAGTTAGTTTTTTTTTTAACCATAAGTTTAGTTTTATCTCCTTACCGTTCTTTCTTTGTGGCTGCAGGGCTTTAGTCTAGGATTTGTAAATGCCTAGGACGATGTTTCTACGGGTAGGTACTTTATTTATTCTACTTAAACACTTGGCAAGTGGCGTGCAAATTGCACACTTGGCGTGTGCAATTTTAAGGTAAAGATTTAAGTCATACAACCCAATCAGAAATTTAATTTATTGGAATGCCTATAGTGCATAATTTATAATTTTAGATTTCGCCATTTAATAACAACTGGCAACATTCTGTCAAACAAAAATATCTCATCTTTTGGATTTGTTTTCTTTTATGAATCACCCTTTGATGAATCATCATCATTAGGTGCCTATCAATATGAATCCTAATGATATCATATCAAACAAAGCCGGACATAAATTTTGTCTGTTAATATTTAAATTATTCACAAAAAATTGTTTAATGATTTTTTATCAAATTTTTGTAAAATATAATAGTTCTAAAGATTTGACGGCGATGCTGCACTCCGGTCGGTCAATGTTCAATACTTAGATTATTTATATGTAATTAACATTTACATAATTAATCTAAGATTCAATAACATAAAACTTGCATAAAACTAAAATGCCGGCCTCAGTTTTTATTTTAAATGGCAGCGCCACACGCAGGCACGCATTTGGCGTGTTTTTATTTATAATGTTGGTTCATTTATTGATTTTTTGTATGTACGCAGTCTGTCCCTGTCTTATGCACCAAGACACAAGATACTTTGTTCTTGTCTGTATGTCAGGCCAATGAACTTTTCAAAATCACCTGTGACGGGATTGGTCCTTCTGGTATGTCATTAAACGTTTTCTCACTACTGCCAACCTACTAAATAGTTTTGGCGCCGACTCGATGCGCAATTTGCCATCATTCTTCGCTCTTCTGCGTTTGGCATTCAGTGTTGAAGGTCGTGTGTAGGTGTAGGCCCTACGTTTTTATTCATAGTATAGAAGTAGTGAATATACTTCTTGTAAGTCATGGCAAATAACGATAATTTTGCACAAGATGTTACTGATAATCAACTAAATGGAAATGGTGAAAATGGTGGCGGAGATGGACAGCACGACCATAATAGTGCTGAAGCCCCGGGACGCGATGACGACAGGTAATTTGATTTTCATTGTTTTTACTTATTTATTTTATTATTTAACTTGTTTATTATATGCGTAAACATCTTAATTTTGTACAAATTCAGGTATTCTTCTAGAATTTGCAACTACGACAACGTTATCTTAGTTCGCCGCAATGGCGTCGGGTCTGACTTGAATCATTAGCGGCATTTGTAAATCTCTCATAATCCGTCGAATCTCTTCCAAATTTTATGTTTTCACATTTGCAGTGTCATTATGCGGCTCAAATCTATTCATAGCAGTTCTAATTTTCATTTCAGAGTAGTTTCAGACAAACTAAATTATAGATTTCCTTCGAGCCGCATGAAGTTAAAATGGCGTCTTTTTGCGCGCGGTTTGCACCCGGCACGGGCTTTGGACACGCTATCGATTTTTTCATCAGTTAGGATATTCTGTTGTGGACAATAACGGTAAAGTGACGTTTAGGTAGATGGCAAGATTTCAAATCGGTTTAGCCTTAGTGTGTGCGGTCGTCGCGGCTTGCGGTCAGTTTGGGCGCCACTAACGCTGTGTCTCTCTGCAGGTGTGAGCCTGCGACGCCGCCACCGCAGCCGCCGGAGGACGCCATGGTACTTATTATGGGCTCACACTAAAGTAAAACGACCAAACTGACTAGTTTCAGGCCACTTAATTTTGGGCCTCGTTCACCTTTGCCTATTTCAAATCTTGCGTTATCTTTCACTGTAACATTGTATCATTTTCGTTGTTTTGATTGTAATTTAAATTTCCAGTTTACTTTTGTAACTTACAGGTTATCAATTTCATTTGCTGCAGTGCTTGGAGTTTGTTTTTGAACAAAATTGTAGCTGTAAAGTACTGTAAACAAGTACTGCATAGTTTTAATGTAAAAAATTAATATTAAGTCAGTTTCTGGATCCAGACACAAACACCATCATTGTGCCAGTCAGCATAATGTTTAACTCATTTTTATCTGTAATTTTCACAGAAAACTTTTTGTGGGAGGATTAAGCTGGGAGACCACAGACAGTGAGTATAATTATATTATGATTTAATGCTAAATATTCATGGTAATGCTCGGTAATGCATTATAATGATGACCTAATTCAGTTCTGCTTCTGAATATTCTTTGAAGAAACCTATACCCACTTTTCTGATTTATATACTACTTGAAAATGTATCATAAGAATTATCCTTTGTTTCTCACCACCTTTCTCTATTTTGCAGAGGAACTGCGTGATCACTTTGGTGCATACGGAGAAATTGAAAGCATCAATGTCAAGACAGATCCCAACACAGGTAGATCAAGAGGGTTTGCCTTCATTGTCTTCAAGGCTGCTGATTCCATTGACAAGGTTATGGCAGCGGGAGAACACACCATCAATAACAAAAAAGTTGATCCCAAAAAAGCTAAAGCCAGACATGGTAAAATTTTTGTTGGTGGCCTGAGCAGTGAAATCTCTGATGATGAAATTAAGAACTTCTTCAGCAACTTTGGAACTGTAAGTTGTAATTGAAACATCCAATATTTTTATTTATAATTTCTATGATGACAAATCCGGTTTTGGTGAGATAATTATTTTCTAGACTATCACTGAGGAGACATCCGGGCCACTGAGTTTTTTAAACACTATTCCTATTAAATTTTCTTAATACACTTTTTCTGAACAGCTGCTTTTTTGTTTTAGATCATTGAAGTGGAGATGCCTTTCGACAAGACCAAAAATCAAAGAAAAGGCTTCTGCTTCATCACATTTGAATCGGAACAAGTTGTCAATGAACTTCTCAAAACCCCAAAACAAACCATTGGTGGCAAGGAGGTAAGCATGTTTTAATAACTACCTTTTTATATTATCTGTAAACCATCTTAGTGAATTTTAATATGATGATTGAATTCAGTTCTGCTTCTGAATCTAATTTTGAAGAAGAATTTTACCCACGATACTGATAATAAAATATATTAAATTCACATAAACTATAAGAAATCAGGTTATTTATAAATAAAATGTATTTGCAGGTTGATGTGAAACGAGCTACACCGAAACCAGACGGCCCCGGAGGCATGGGCGGTCGCGGACGAGGCGGCGCGCGCGGCGGTCGAGGTGGGCGCGGGGGACGCGGCGGCTATGGCGGCCAGGGCGCCTGGGGCAATCAGGGCTACGGGGGCTACGGCTACGGCCAGGGCGGTTACGGCGGCGGCTACGACGGCTACGGATACGGCGGTTACGGCTACGACGGCTACACAGGCTACGGTGGATACGATTACTCTGGATACCCCAATTACGGTAAACGCGGCAAGCAGTTTTAGTTGAGTGGCAACTCCCGCTCACCCGCTCACCGACACGTTACCTCGACTGATGTTACCTGATCCCTAGGATGTAATGTAAACGTTAGAGTAAGGCTAGGTTAGCGTTGCGAGCGAGGCACACTCCGTCCTCGAGATGCCTGTTTACGTGCACTGAGACTGTTATATTTGATTCGAAAGATCGACATCACGCATAACTTAGGTATTTAACTTAGTGTGTAGAAAATATTTATTTTTCTATATATTTTAAAATTCTATCGAGATAATGTGTAGTGAATGTTGTCGAGGCGGCAAGTAGGTTTATAATCGTCGATCCTACTTTTGCAAGTAATTCTGAGTTAACTTTAGTTAGTTCGGTTCCTCATAGTGTTAGTTTCCTTTTGCAATGTTTGGCACGTTAGTAACCACCGCGGAGGGCGATCCGCGCTCGCGGGCGCTATTGATGCGCGATGCGTTTCGTTCTCATAGTTTCACCAGGTATAATATCAATATTATGTATATATTGTCACCTACCTGCCTTATGATTATAAGTGTTTATTTGTAATACCACTTTTGACACATGTAGCAATGTCGCTGGAGTTTTTATTTGTATTTTTTTTTAACTTTTGACACTCATGCCACTTGCTACATTTGGGAAATGGGGTAAATATGGAGAGACATTGTGAAAGTGATAAGATATGATGAAGCTTTGAATAAAGCACTGTTACAAAAATTCTCAATGTGTTTCCATATACCCCTAATTCCTACCCCTCATACTCACCCAATAGGTACATTCATCATGCATGCATCGCATGTATTGCAAAATCAATAACGAACAAGTTTAGGGTTGCTTCTAAATATCGAAGCACTTAGTTGCAACGTTCGCAAAGTCAATACTGGGCCGTGGCAGTAGGGTAGGCGGTAGTAGTCTCGCGGATACTAACCGCTTGTTGTTGGGCAGACTACGGCGGGTACGGGGGGTACGAGGGCGGGTACGGCGCGCGCGCTGCTCCTCGCGGGAAAGGTATTCCCTCATACCATTTGCATAATGTACTATTCGTTTCTATCCTTACAAATGTTTTCTTTGTGCTAATGCTAAAATCTAACCCCTATGTAGGTCTGTAGTTTGAAAATGTTTGTAAGGCATGCTGAATCATGTTGGTCCCGCTTTCGTGATGCCGAACTTTTAGTCTTATGATTCTTTATGGTCTTTCATAGATTTCGAAACAGAATTTGATTATTTTAAAAAAATGCGGGCGAGACCGTACATGTTAGTTACTTAGATTTCGTATTGTATGGATGGTATTTATTATCATAGCATAAAAAAACATTTTAAATGGAATGTAGAATTTCTACCAGTGTGTAGTCACATAGTATTGGCATGTTACACAGGCTTGTAATAAACTGCATCCAATTAACTTACTACACAGCCACAGTAAATTATAACAGATCTTCAACCATAGAAAATAATAATAAAACTGTCTCAGTAGCTACTTTACATTATGATGTGAAGTTAAGAACTTTTGGCTTTATATTTCAACTTAATAATTTATTTACCTATTATTATTATATCTGTAATTGTAACTGTTGATAATATTTTGTAACTGTTGATAATATTTTGCCACAAAAAAAATTACCAAGACACCTGCTCAGGATAACAAAAAGGGAATCCTAAAATTCAAAGTACCTGTAGGTCTAATGCATCCTGTAACTTGCCAAATGTAATTGTTGGTACATAGTTACGTAATGTTGTTCCTAATAGAGTTAAGAGGGTTAAGGGCTCCGTAGGTAACGCTCGTTTGGTGTTGCAGCCGGCTACCAGGGCGGCAAACAGCGCGGTGGCGGCGGCGGCGGCGGCGGCGGCCGCGCCAACCAGAGGCATCAGCCCTACTAGGGCCGCTCCAGTCAGTACCTGCCGATAGTCATCTCAGTCCAATAGCGAGGTGAGAATCTATACAGAATGGATGAGTTTATAGGTAGGTGTAGGTAGGTACCTACTTAATACAATTACATATTCAAAATTGCTGTCACAAAAAGGTTACTTATTCCATGTCAAATAGGTTACTATTTTAAAATGAATGAATACTTTAAATAACCTAATTCGATTAGAAAAAGTCTTTTAAAAATTCCTCATTAAAATGCATCTTAGTTCATTTCAGTAATAATGGTTTTGTTTTGTTTGCAGGTTAAGTCACCGGTCATGAGTGCCCCCGCCGCCACCGGCGCCGAGGGTACTTCATTCCATTCCACATTAAATTAATTTAGGGAACTAATCTCTTTATGAAGATTTTAAGGATAAACTCTTGTCGTATGCGATGTTTGCATTCGAGCACTTTTTCATAAAATTATTTATAAATAATATAGTATGGATAATAGATTCACTTGAGTATTATTGCTGAATGATAGATTCAATTTTGACATTGTCTCAAGATCTTTTACCTTTTTGAACTGAATAAAATAGGAGTAAATTATTAATTATTATAACAGAGCTTACAAGTAATACGAAGAAACCCTATGTATGCGCCGGGAGCCAGTCCATATCCAGTTGAGGGTGAATGTGTGTGTGAGTGCGAGCGTGTATCCGTCGCGAGCCGAGGGCCGCCATTTGTTTTATTGATTCTGGATCTCATTGCAGAAATGTTGTAGTTTTGTATTATTTGGTAATAGATCTATGAATCGAAATCATGTATTTTTTACAATCTAGATGTTTCATCCACCATTTAGGAATGAATTTTAGTAATAAGAAATCCGACATGAACAAACTTGAGGATATACATGTTGTGTATGTCGCAATAAAAATGTAAATAAAATTATATATGACTTTGTATTGATCTTGTATTGTGTACACGCCTAGTGGACATGCATGACTTCAATCAATGTTAGATTTATGCTTCATAGGCCCTCTGTCCTATGCCTGTAGGAACAGTTGACAGGCACTGGTACTCAACGCGCCTGCTGCCCTAGCCAGAGTCGACAGCTGTTGTTGCCTATTCGAGAGAAGTGCAAATAGTCCCTCTTTCCTCCTTCCAATCTTTTAGAGATGCCGATTACATTAATACCTCTGCTTCCTAGTGTTGCCATAAAAAAAAACAAGTAGGTAAATGAAATTAACCGTTTTTATTATGGGACATCCACTAAAAAAAACCGAACGTAAACGATTCACTAAAATGCATTGTGGGCATGAGTTAGAGGTACTAAAGGCTGCAGTATTAGCAAGGAGAGCCTACAGCAGTGGCGTGCAGCACTTCGAGCGCCTTGCACAACCCGTTGTAATCCACCTAGAATCAAATTTAAAATCACCATCCGAGCGATCCGAAGGGGGTATTACCTAAATATGTAACCCATCTAGGTAGTCTAGGTACATTATATAAAATTAGCACCGTTATCAGCTGTTTAGTCTTCGTCAGAACTAGGTAGGTAGGTGCCTAGTAGATAATATAAAACTTAATTTGGCAGGTACCTACCTAGGTAGGTACTGATCTTCAAAAATATATTGATTTAATAAAGCATGATAATGACTGGAGCATGGTATGTTAAAAAATTGGTTAACCCTTATTCAAATATAGGGGGATTATTTCCCACCCGACTAGGGTATACATTTTGGTATTTTAAATATACAAGTTAGTCGATTTTTCATTCGATTAGTACTACACATTAAAAAAAAAACACAATTTTTTATCTTAGGCAACACTGTCTTCTGATACGTCACATTATCAAATGTCAAAGTCAGTTTAAACTTAAAGGACAGGTATTTTTCACAAAAATTGCGCCATTTTTGAGTTGTTGTGAAGTGTTTTTCGTCTGAGCAGCAGAAAAATTCTTGTAAGTAGATAGCGATAGATTGAGCTTTTATTTATAAGTTGACCATATTTCTGATAGAATAACAGTGTAAACGTTGTACGAAACGAATGATTTGTGATAGTTTTTCAGGACTAAAGTAGGTGGGAAAACTCTTCTCTATATCCATTGCGGTAACTCCTTAGTGGGAAACTAATTCCCTATGTCCTTTTGCGCCCATTATTTTATCTATATATATAAAAAAATCATTCTGTCTGTCAGTTGTTTTATTCAAAATCAAAACCACGTATTAAAAATCTTATTTATATATAGTTAATAATTATAAGGCAATGTTATTTTTATAAGTTCAATAAATAACTAATTAAAATGATTTTTTTATTATCCATTTAAATGACTAAATCTAAGCAAAGTCGGGGGCAACAACTAGTTATGCCAGTTTTGCAGGATAGGATATAGGGATATAATTTCCCACCATTAAAAGAAAACATAACCTATATAAATATAGGGAAATATATTCCCACCCAAAAAAAACCTATATTCCTGTGTTTTTTTTAAATTTGAATAAACATACATTAAAGATACACCTAAACGTAAGGTGAATCCGTTATAACATCTTTGGTAACTTTTATACAGCGCCGCATTTGTTTAAGGGTTAAAAAAAGGCTTTCCCAATGAACCGTTGACAATCCCAGTCAACGTAAATACCTACATATGTGAACTTTTTGTACAATTTCTATAGTATATTATATACTATAGAAAATGATACATAATGTTTGATACCAGCGCCTATCTCCTCCTACCTGGCATTTATAAGGCATTTATGTTGAGTCGAGACCCTTGCTGACACATTTCATTTTGAATGATTAAAATGTTATAAAGCTCCTATAAACCTATAGATAGGTGGTAACTCGTTATACAATAGGTAGGTAGGTTGGTACTTGGTACCTCAGTGCCGCCGCCGCGCTGGTAGCCGAAGCAGCGGTAGACCAGGTCGCGCTCGCGGGACGACAGCAGCTGCAGCAGGCCGCGCGTGCCCAGCGCCCGCGTGCACGCGCTCTGCGGCACCGTGCCGCACCGCACCGGGTCCATGTCCTGCGGAAACAAATAAGAGACGATAATCTTACATCTAGTTAGTACATTTTTTTTTTTTTATGAGCCTATTGTGTCCCATTGTAGGGCAAAGGCCTCCCCCATATCCTTCCAACCGTCCCGATCCCCTGCGGCATTCCACCATTCCTGATCATACGCATCGAGGTCGTCTCGCCAACGCTTTCGTGGCCGACCTCGACGCCGAGTACCGCGATCTGGTTGCCAAGATGTGCATATTTTCGCCCACTTTTCTGGTCCCATTCGGCTAATGTGGCCCGCCCAGTCCCACTTAAGCTTGCCTGTCTTGTACCCAACATCTGCAATGCCAGTAAGTGAGCGCAGTTCTGTATTGGGGACTCGGTCGATCCGTTTGAATCCCAAAATGATGCGCTCCATTGCTCTTTGGCAAATCTTGAGCTTGGACTTCTGAGCCTCAGTCAAAGACCATGTCTGAGCACCGTAAGTTAGGACAGTTAGTACATAATATTCAGAAATCTAGCACCCGTAAATTAGAGTTTATCACGGAGCCTAGATGTTGCTGTGTGAATTGTCCAGAAAAATTTAAGAAACATCTCCGTTATTACTATGTAGGTAGGCACCTATTTCATTTAGTACCTATAGGTAATTTTGTGGTCTAAAACCGACGTTAAGAGCAAGTAATCGCGTCAAGAAATGTTCAAACGACAGCGTTTTAAAACACGACTTGGAAGTTATAGACCAGGGTTTTTAATATTTTACAAGGAAAAAAATAGTAGTAGGATGAAACCCATTAGAAAAGGAGGGGAATATGATAAAAATGAAAGGAAAAATAAATTACGGTCGATCTGAGTTCGGGAAGTGGGAGGGGGTGGGCTTTTAAGGGGAGAAAATGGTTTATCTCGATTTGCGGTGAAACTACAAGTCTTATGAAAAAAAGTTATATGGCAAAGTTGTAGGTAATAAAACGATCTACAACTTTTAATTCACAACTTTTTTACATAACGTCAAAATGTATGTGAAAAATTCAAATAACTAAGTTTTTGGTTTTTTATTTCTATCTTTTTCAAAAACATTTTATTTTCTACGAAATTTGGTGAAAACTTACCTATTTATGTTCTTAATCCACTATAATTTATTTGATTAAAAATATTAATTTTTACACCTTATTTTGACTTAATTACTAAAAAAATAGACCAATTTTCAATCGAAAATTCACGTGTCAAAATATTAGCTTTTTTATAAAAATCGGTATGCTGTTTGTTCATTAAAATCTCTATTTTCTGATGGTTAAGAAAAATATATACATTACTATAGTAAATTATCTCAGAAAATGCAAAACACCGAAACAAAATTTGTATCATTATGTACAATTGCATCATAAAAATGTGATTTTTGCAATTTTTATTTCATATAATTGCTTATAATCCGACTTATTGCACATTATACAAACAGATTATTATATAATAATTATTATTATATAGTCTGAAAAGACAAAATCATATTTTTATGATGCAATTGTACCTAATGATACAAATTTTTGTTTCGGTTTAGTGCATTTTCTGAGAATATTTACTATGGTAATGTATATATTTTTTTTAATTATCAGAAAATAGAGATTTCAATGAACATAAAGCATAACGAGTTTTATAAAAAAGCTAATATTTTGACACGTGAATTTTCGATTGAAAATTAGTCTATATTTTTGAAAATTAAGTCAAAATAAGGTGAAAACAATAATATTTTCAATCAAATAAATCACAGTGTATTTGGGACATAAATAGGTAAGTTTTCACCAAATTTCGTAGAAAAATAACAATTTTTGAAAAAGATAAATAAAAAAAACCAAAAACTTGGTTATTTGAATTTTTCACATAAGTTTTGAGGTTATGTAAAAAACTTGTGAATTAAAAGTTGTAGATCTTTATATTACCTACAACTTTGCCATATAACTTTTTTTCATAGGACTTGTAGTTTCACCGCAAATCGAGATAAACCATTTTCTCCCCTTAAAAGCCCACCCCCTCCCACTTCCCGAACTCAGATCGACCGTAATTTATTTTTCCTTTAATTTTTATCATATTCCCCTCCTTTTCTAATGGGTTTCATTCTACTACTATTTTTTTCCTTATTTGACCATTTTTGAAGCTAACTGCACTGGTCTATTAGTAAATTAATTATAGTGGGACTCCTTACCTTGAACACCTCCAGGATGTTGGAGAGCTGGTCAGGGTAGTGGCTGAGCTTGGCGAGCGCGCCGGCCACCAGCGAGCGCTCCTCGAAGTTGAGGAAATTGTGCGGCGAGTCGCGCGTCGGCACGTGCGGCACGGGCTCCAGCAGCGGCGCGCGCTCCAGCCCACCCTGAGCGATACACACGCACTCTTACCTCTACTAGGTCCTACTCTACTAGTAGCTACTAATAGCGTAAATGCCTAAATGCAGTATTCAATCTGCTTTTTAATTGTGATTGGAATTTAATGATGGAAAAGAGACTTTGCGTTTGACTTTACTTTACTTTTACTTTACTTTTTTTTTGACTTTTTTTTTAGAACTTCTTCAGGGTCATCTTGTGACGATCACGATTACAATCTGTCTTCTACCTTTAGTATCACGGTAGGTACATTTAATTTTAATTTAATATTAACGGTGTATGTATTTAATTTATAAATTTTCTAAATTATTGAAAATTTGTTTGAAATAAATAAATGAATGTAGGTATGTAGTCATTTAGTTCACCTGCGTGAGCGCCTCTCCGACGGTCGAGCAGAATCGCTCGTATTCGATGCAGCGACGACGCCCCACAGCGCAAAACCTGCAACAACATTAATTCAAGTAGGTATGTACCTACCATAATTTGTTATAAAATAATTATATCAACAGTACGAGATTCACTGGATTTCATTTACTTAATAGAAAATCTAAGCCATTGGTATAGGTAGTTACCCGCCATAAATATGCCCACCACTAAAATAGATGCACCCATGTAGGTGCCTAGTACACGACGCTAGTGCTCCTCAATCGCGCCGGTGATTCATCGCATTACTGCTACCGCAGTACCATTAACCAAACCTTGTGAAAGCAGCTGCGATGATGCGGTATCAGTTTTGAACTAGTGGGATTCATGTTCACGACTACGAAAATACGCTCGTTCAAAATACGCCGATATCGTAAACGTCGCCGGCCAAGTGAGCTACACCTATAGACGGCTGATAGCCAGTTGGAGGCCAACTGTCGATACGAACACTTCCATGAGCGTGTCCATCTCGCGCGGGGTGAGCGCCAGCCCGGCGGCCGCCAGCCCGCGGTAGAAGTCGGCGCGCGGGATCACCAGCTCGCTGTTCTTGTCGAACTGCTTCAGGAAGTCGCGCGGCCGGACGCCCTCCCGCACCATCTGCGCATTAAACACATAATATACCTTGTCGTTTTATACCTATTTAATCATCCAAGTCGAAGTATTCCCATTTTGCGCATCGATTTGTAGAGCACCAAGATTTGAGTAGGTACCAATTCAATTCCCATTTTGCGCACCAACAATGAAGTAGTAGTGTGTAGGTGTACCCATTAGTGGGACGTATGAGGGTTGTTACGAGTGTTTAAATAAGTAGTAAGGAAGGAAGAAGTGTAGTTAAATACATGCCTTGCCCTTGATCTTGGCGAGTATCTGCACGATGTCCGACTCGAGCGGGTCGGCAGCGCGCGCCTCACGCCGCGGCGCAGGTCCGCTCGCCGCCGTGACCGCGCTCTCCACCGGCCGTTCCTCCAGCTGCAACAACCAATATATTAGACTTATGATTAAGTCAACATCAACGTATGTGGCGAGCTAGCGAGTCTTTCTTCATCTGGATTCTCCACGAGGCTGCATGTAAGGACTGAGAGTTGTATTCGCGTCATCTTTCTTGTAGACGTAGCAGAGCGTCTAAATCAATCAAGATTGTAGACAGCTACCAATGCTGTCGCCTTCACTGGTCAAAACTCGCGTCGGCCCTCTAGGAGCCTCGTCATACCTCGTCCAGCAGACGCACGTAGCTGACCCCGCAGTCGTCCAGGTAGCGCGCCTCCAACGCGCGCACGGCCGGCGCGGCCAGCAGGATGCCGACGCGCGCCAGCACGCGCCGCAGCTCTGCGCGCGACACGTGCCCGTTGTTGGCGCTGCAAACCACAACACACGGTCTTTAGGAGTAGAAGGACACATAAGAACAAGAGAAGAACAAAAAAGCTAAACCGGTGAAAGAGAAGGAGATTGAATAGAAGTACCAGGTTATGAAAGGGAAAGGCTAGTAGAAAGATGATGAGTAGATGGAGATGTAAAAAAATTATGAACAGAAAAAGAATAAATCTAGAATTATGAGACGGTGATGATTTGGAATGGGGTATTTCGAGAAGGAATATGAGGACGAGAGAGGATTTGGAGGACGCACAGGTCATGATCAGCAAAAGCCGGCCGTAGATCAAGCGAGCGCTCGGTGACGGCGGCGCGCACGCGCAGTAAGGCCGCCTGCGCGCAGTCCAGCTCGGCGTCGGACAGAGCGGCGCGCGCGCCGGCCGGGGGCAGCTCCGCCACGCGCGCCGCCGCCGCCCCGCTGCTCGCCTCCGGGTGCTTCTCTAGCTCCTTTATCGTGAATACTGCGGAACGTTATTACACTCACATAAACCACTTACTAGGTTACTAGTCATATAGTTTAGCTTTATACAACATGTCACTGCCACATCTAAGGAACTGATCCGAACTACTAAAAATTTTTTAATAAAACGTTACTAAAGATGAACCATTCCAAAATACGTGCCTCTCTCCACGGTAGGTACTGCTCATCCATTTTGTACTGAACAATTTAGTGCATTGAAGATTGATTGTAGATTGGATGTGGCGCCGAGCGAACGTACCCTGGTCACAGTCATCCTCGAAGGTCCGCCAGCAGACGCGCTGCGGGTCGTTGGGGTCGAGGTAGTGGCGCGTGATGCAGAGCGCCTCCTCCGCGGACAGCACGGCGCCGAGCCCCGCCGTGTCCAGCGCGCGCCGGAAGTTCTCCGGCGCGATGCGGCCCGAGTTCAACGGGTCAAAGTCCTGAAATATAGTCGGTTAAATAAAAACTTGAGAGGAAGTTGGTAAACAGTCTGCTTGCACTAAGTTATTTTTTAAATTATGTTTTAAAGGCAACGTTACATTTAACACTTGCTTATACCAATGTAGCTTATAAGTAGCTGATCATTGAAATCCCTGGAAATTTACAATATTCCTGCGCAGAACTGTCGATAAAGACTAAACTAGCGAGCTTTAGGTACTTTTCTCCAAACGAATATTGGAGAACAAAGCCTTACCCTTAAAAATTCCGAGACGCGTATCTTGCGCTGCAGCACGTATTCCTGCACTCTCAGCATAAGCTCGACAAGCTGGCGCGCGGGCTTCCGAGGGCGGAGTCCCGGGTGGAACACGTCAGTGGCGCCCAGGGCGTCCGGGGACAGCCCCGCCGCCACCTCGGGCCGCGCCAGCTTGGGCAGCGTCGTGTCGATCACCGCGTTAGGGTGCTTGTACGCCTGATAATGAATGCAGACACACGAGCCGAGTCAAGGGGGTCCCTAGGTATTACAAGTCCGTAGCTCCTAGCATAGATTAGCAATAGTGAAATGAAAAATGATTTACTAGGTACTACGAAACAAATATGCACCAAACAGGTAACAGCAATTATAAGTAGGAATTATATGACTATTATTAAGTACATACCTACATTAGTTCGTAGACAAACAAAAGTTCATAATGACAATATCTGCCAGTTTCCACACTAATCTGTACTGTATCGAACAAACTTGTATCCGAATTTTAAAAGGAAACGTTTGCAGCTGTACAAGATCAAGTCTTAAGATAAAAAAGTCACGTAATTCTAAGTTATTAGTGCTGTAAATTATAAAGATATTACATCTCCAAGCCCAGCGATGCCTTCCTTTTTCACAGCCTCCAGCAGCTTCAGGAATTCAACGTAGTCCAGCGTGTAGGAGTCCTTGATGAACCGCCGCACCAGCAGGTTAAAGTCCTCGGGGGACACCAGGATGCCGATGTAGTTTAGAAGACGAGCGAAGTGCGCGAATGTTATGCGCCCATCGTTTTTTGCCACCTGAAATAATGTAGGTAGGTAAATGACGTGATTGTTCTATAGGGGCATGCGATATTAATGGCAAATCGAATTCCACACCTACGTGGATGAGTCATCCATGACATGTCAAAAGAAGTAGCTGTCCGTGGCAGGCTAACGGGCGGTACGCACCAGCTCGTAGACCTGGAAGTAGGGCCGCAGTGGCAACTCGCGCGCGGTGATGGTCACCAGCAGGCAACACAGGCGGCGCGCCTGCCAGCGGTCCAGCTCGTGGCAGGCTAACGGGCGGTACGCACCAGCTCGTAGTCCTGGAAGTAGGGCCGCAGCGGCACCTTGCGCGCGGCGATGGTCGCCAGCAGGCAGCACAGGCGGCGCGCCTGCCAGCGGTCCAGCTCGTGGCAGGCTAACGGGCGGTACGCACCAGCTCGTAGTCCTGGAAGTAGGGCCGCAGCGGCACCTCGCGCGCGGCGATGGTCGCCAGCAGGCAGCACAGGCGGCGCGCCTGCCAGCGGTCCAGCTCGTGGCAGGCTAACGGGCGGTACGCACCAGCTCGTAGCCCTGGAAGTAGGGCCGCAGCGGCACCTCGCGCGCGGCGATGGTCGCCAGCAGGCAGCACAGGCGGCGCGCCTGCCAGCGGTCCAGCTCGTGGCAGGCTAACGGGCGGTACGCACCAGCTCGTAGTCCTGGAAGTAGGGCCGCAGCGGCACCTCGCGCGCGGCGATGGTCGCCAGCAGGCAGCACAGGCGGCGCGCCTGCCAGCGGTCCAGCTCGTGGCAGGCTAACGGGCGGTACGCACCAGCTCGTAGTCCTGGAAGTAGGGCCGCAGCGGCACCTCGCGCGCGGCGATGGTCGCCAGCAGGCAGCACAGGCGGCGCGCCTGCCAGCGGTCCAGCTCGTGGCAGGCTAACGGGCGGTACGCACCAGCTCGTAGTCCTGGAAGTAGGGCCGCAGCGGCACCTCGCGCGCGGCGATGGTCGCCAGCAGGCAGCACAGGCGGCGCGCCTGCCAGCGGTCCAGCTCGTGGCAGGCGGGCTCGGGCGGCGGCGGGCACTCCTCCAGCAGGCAATCCGCCGACGTCTTGTCGCGACCGCCAGCATCTAAGGGTTTAGTTTTAGAACTTATAGGTATGTATATACCTAGCTTGTCTTTGTCTCAACAAACACGAGGTTTTTGTTTTGTTCCAACATTCTCTTCAATATTTTTTGCTATAATATAGGTACCTAATTCATTTTATGATTTTTTATATAAATTTGGACTATAGTTATAAGTAACTTGGTAGTTCTTGATAATTAAGACATTACGAGTATTACCTAAATAGACTTGAAGATAAACATGCAACTTAATATAGGTAGCATTGATGACCTATTAGAAGTAAGATGAGTTCAGGGCCGTATCGATTGACCCGGTTGCGCACGACTCCACTTGTCGACTCAGATGGTCCACTAAACATAAATTAATAGAAAACGTAAATTTTACTTTATTTCAAGGGATTTGATGAACCAATAAAACTTTAAAATTTAAATGGATATAAAAATAATTGCTCCGAGATAACGATATAACTAAACATAATCTGTGGCGTGTCGGAAGTGAACTTCCGGGACAAATGTTTTATTTATTTATTTATTTATTAGTCATTCATGGGGTAGGTACATTAGTTCTTAAATTTTTTTTTTTTTTTTTTTTTTTTAAATAATAAATAATTTATTCAAAATTCTTAGTGCTATAGATTATGGTATAATACATAATAATTTAATTCTTAAATAAAACGAGTGCCTAAACTAGGTTAAAACCTGTGTTATAGGCTAAATGTGCATACAAACATAAAATCACTTAAAAATCTAGGTATAAATAGTGAATGAATTGCAAATTTTAAAAATATCTTACTTATCAACTACTTACAATGGTATAATACATTGAAATGTACTTATATGTTATTAGCCTACTTTAAAACTACTAATAATTTTTCCGTATCATCGTAGGACATGTTTTGTAAGGTATCTTTCAACTTTCTCTTACAGTTATTGTAATTAAGTAAATAAATATTAGTGGAAACATTTAATCTATTATATAGAAAAGGACCAAGAACGCTGAAGAACCTATGACTAAAAGCATGTTTACGACCTGTCTGTTTAGGGCAGACTTTGTTATTTCTTCTCTTTGTAGTATGCTCAGTACTATAAGGAAGGTTTGTGTGTTGTTTTAGAACGGTGCCCAAAATAAATAACTGCCGCACTGATAGTACACCACAGGATTTGTATAAAAGGCTAGTAGAAAAGATAAATGGTCGGAAAGTTGACACTTTGAGTACTGCTCTTTGTGCTCTTTCTACAGTTAATAACAAAGATTTGCCAGCACCTCCCCATGATGTTATACAGTACGTTAAAATTGATTGACATAAGGCTTGGTAAATCTTAATAATTAGTTTCGTGTCCGCAATGTGTCGTAATTTTTTAAAAATAAAAACTAACTTACGGACTCTAATTACCAGAGTTTCAATGTGATGTTTAAATGACAGAGTTTCGTCTAATATTATTCCTAGGTATTTTAATTTACATGTTCTTGTTATAATAGGACACATGCAGTTATTGAGTTTCTGATTATTACAATGATGTGCATATATTTTGTAGTCGTTCGGTGAAGGTTTGCGCATCGAAAACTCGATATAATTAGTTTTTTCAGCATTTAATGTTAGTAAATTACGTTTCAGCCATTTATTTACAATATTAAACCCTTGTTGTGCGTACCCATATAACTCAGTTTTTGAATTTGCAGAGAACAGAAGAGCAGTGTCGTCAGCATATGAAATAATTTTTCCATGATCTAAAACAAGGTCACAGAGATCGTTTATATAGATTAGGAATAAGGTAGGGCCTATAATACTACCTTGTGGGACACCGAAATCAGTATTTTTTAAATCATTACTAAAGACACTACCCACCTTCACGCATTGAGTTCGATTTTCAAGATAGCTCTTAAAAAGTTTTAGTTGTGTACCCCTTATACCCATCATTTCAAGCTTGTGCAAAAGTATGGGAATTGAGACTGTGTCGAAGGCTTTTGATAGGTCTAAAAAGACCCCCAGAGTGTGGTGACCCTGATCAAGCTCTTGTTCAAGATGATTAGTAAGGTGATGGACGGCATCTGCCGTTGATAATTTTGCTCTGAAGCCAAACTGCGTTTTAGATAAAATAGCCTTATCTTCTAAATATGTAATCAAACGTTTATTAATAATTTTTTCTAATATTTTGGATAAACAAGGTAAAAGAGATATGGGTCTATAGTTATTAACCTGTTTTTTGCATCCGGATTTGTAGACCGGAACCACGACTGCTTTTTTAAGACACGTTGCTAGGCATTTATTAAAAATATTAGTTAACGGGGGAATTAAGATTTGTCTAAAACGTTTTATTATCTTAGTTGAGATGTTGTCCCATCCCTCAGCACAATTATCTTTTAGGCTTTTTATCAATATTTCCACTTCGGCCTCATCACTGTCTAACAGGACAAAAGATGCCAGTCTAGAGCAAGACAGTAAAAGATTTTTATTTGATAAATGAATTTGGTGATCAGTTTCCGCAAGACACTTACCAACGTTTACAAAATAGTAATTTGCAGCGTCGGCAGATTCCAGCGGAGTTGACCTTGATTGCAATAAACACGACGGTGACTCACGTTGCTTCATAGAGTTTGTTACACTTTTAATACAGTTCCAAATCTTTTTATTGTTTTTCCCGGCTTTTTGTAAGTTCATTTTATCGTAGTTAATTTTAACTTGTTTCAGAATTCTGTTACAAAAATTTCTGTACCTTTTGTAAGACAATTGCAATACAGGATTATTGGGATTTGACTTTGCTTTAATATGTAATTTATCTCTGTGTCTCATACAGCGAATTAAACCCGGTGTAATCCACGGTTTAATGTTAAAAGTTTTTCTATTATATTTACTAATGAAAGAGTTCCTACTTATTGCTTGTTGCAAATTTTCCATAAAAAATGTCATGCAAAAGTCCGGGTCATCACAATTGTAAATGGGATCGAAGTTTATGCAGCGTAAGTCATCCTCGAGTTTATTTATATTAAGTTTAGAAAAAGTGCGGTTGCTGGTGGGTTTCTGTGACCGACGGTTTAAGGTTAGTAGGGCAGCATTGTGATCGGTTATGGATGAATTTATAACAAGCGTAACTGAAGTATGGTTTGTTTTCAACATGATGTGATCTAGACATGACCCGGTTTGATGAGTTGGAAGAGTATGAGCAGGAAGCAATCCATGATAAGAACATAAGTTAAGGTAATCTTGCGCGCCTGAGTCTTTACATTCAGGAAGTATATTAATATTAATGTCCCCGACGATAATAATGTTTTTAAAACTTGACAATTTGTGCAAAGTGTTGTTGAGAGAATTTATAAAATTGCTGAGATTTTTAAAAGAAGGAGATCGATATATAGCTAGAATTGCTAAATCTGACCCGATTTTAAGCAATATGTTATTACAGTCCTGCATGGTCGTATCCTCAACCGTAAAATCTAGATGATTTTTTGAATAAACTAATACCCCATCATTTTGGTTATAAAGTTTTGTACACTGGTTCATCGTGTAACCTGGTATTATAGGCACATTGTATTGTTTGCTGAGCCAACATTCTGTAAGAACAATGATGTCACAGCATACATCTAATCTCTTTTGAAATACAGCAAAATTATCATAATTTTTAAAAACACTTCGAATATTTTGAGTTAGTATGGTAAAATTGTTTATGTAAGAATAAATATATTTTTTACAATTTTCTACTTCGCACAAATAGGATTCAGATACGGAAAAATTATCTAACTCTTCAATTACATTATTTAACATATTTAGTTATAAGTTAATAGTTATAAAAGAGCAGGAGATTTTGAGTAATGCGGCGCTCTTAGGCGCCTTCATAATCAATAGAATTTATGTACCTAGTTTCAGCCGCTATTTTCGCCGGGCATTCGACAGAGCCAGTTAAGTGATTCGCAGGTTTTTTGAAATGCATGCACGTCGCACATTTAGGCTCTTCCGTCTTCTTTACACATTCTTTGGCCGAATGTCCCTGACCTCCGCAGTGACTACAGATAATAGTAGTATCACGGCAAGTTTTCGCTTGTGTTTTATGTGTGTCCTTATCACGAGCCCCGTTGGAGCGTTATAAATGACATTTTTGAGTTTCATTATAATTGATATTGTTTGGTACATGATAGAATTATAATATTATTTAAGTCAGTACAATTTTGTCAATATCGATTATAATAACATAGATATTAAATTAAAATAGTAAAAATGTGACATGTCTTGTAGGTAGTTATTTAGTAGGTACATTATATAAGAATAAAATATTACTAGGTATGTCATTATTTATCAACATTTACATAATTAATTAATATTCATCTTGATTTAAGAGCAAGCAGTTAATATTGAAATGTTACCTACCTATGTTACCTAACTCACTTGGCGACGGTGTGGCAACGTCGCCAATTTCGGAGCCACAAGCGACAGCTCCCTACGTCTGGCTACTCTGGCGGCCTGGCGACGTTGCCGCTATGTACACGTGTAAGTAAACTGCGCACCCCTCACTCAGTCGCCAGTCAGCCGCCATTTTGGACGCTCGCTCAAATAGTTATTTGTATTTGATGCGAAAGAAATGAGTTTCGATACTGCACAATTTATTAAAGAAATTGAAAACCGTCCTTGTTTATGGGATAATGCATCATATGATTATTCCAATCGTATCTTCAAAAATAAAGGTTGGGACGAAATAGTAAACATATTTAAAGAAAAAGACGAGTTGACTAAGCAAGAAAAAAAACAACTAGGTAAGTGAGTATACCTTTATTAACTTTATTTATTTATGAATACTTGCCATGGTAATGAATCATCAGTTACAAAATACATAGGTAATCTACTAGTTTGTCTCGAACTGTTAGTGCCGTTCTTCCTCCTCTGTCGCAATTTCGACATGTACCTGGTTCAAATCTGGAACGTACAAAGTTGTGCAAATGCAATATGTCCTTACCTTACATTACAAGTTACATTAGGTACTTATACGTTTTTGCCAAATCTATAAGTACTTTCATTTTAGTAGGCCAGTGAAAAATCCGCCACTTGTTTGATAAAATGCCAAATGTACATTCGATATAGGTACTATCGACGTGCTCTTGATAATCGGTAGGTAGTTCAATATTATTTGCTTGTTACTAAGATTGTGTCCTCCTTTCTCACGAGGATTTCGTGTAGGTACCTAACGCAAAGGTTAATCTCCTATTACACGTATTACGTATGGAATATTGTCACCGTTTTCTATCAACATATCTCTTTGGAAGATCTATGAATTGTCCTTGATATTGTCATTATATAGCGCTACACACTTCTCTAATTATTTTGGAAACTGTTGTAAGACTGAGTCTGTAGTTGTAGTAAAGTTCCAAGAGTGAACATCCTGACGCGAAATAACTAGAAGAAAAGATAACATCTCATATAAGGGTTTTTCTTGATTAATTTATTGATGTACTCGTATACTAAACTTACTTTCTATTTTCAGCTGTTAATTTGCAAAAAAAATGGAAAAGTATCCGTGGTTGCTTTACACGAGAACTGAACCTAAAAAAAAAGTCCGGGTCTGGCCGTGGACCACGTAAAGGCGAATATATATATTTTAAACAACTTCTGTTTCTACAGAAAGTTGTTGCGTTGAAAGAGTCTGAAGTTGTGGCATCAAAAGAATCCAAATCTACAGATTTTGAATCTACAGATCCTGATCATGAACAAGACTTGCAAAGAGACAGACAAGGGAGAAGTTGTCCGAAAAGAATGAAAACAAAACAGGAGACTGCACCTGAAGATAAAAATTTTTTAGATGCCCTTAACGAATCCATCAAAAGTAGAGAACAATATGAGCTTGCAAGTCAAGATGAAGACAGGTTTTTCATGCTGTCTTTAGTAAGCCCGTTAAAAAAAGTGCCTCCTTCAAAAAAAATGGCAACCAAAATAAAAATAATGACAATTCTTGAAGAAGCTACCCACTAGATTGTGCATTATACCGTCAAAGCTGGACAACAAACAGAACCGCCGCCGTCTCGAAGTTTTCACTCTGGCTGGATATTATACTGTTCGCGGATTTAAGATTAAAGATTTTATAAGATTTATGTCATTTATTTCCATAAAATCCTAAAGATCACTTGGACAAATCAATAAATCCTTAAGAGAAATTCCATCGATATCAATGATGGAAATGGAATACAACACAGTCTTTATCTAGTGACTGTGTTGTATTCGTTTAGCAGACCACCGTCAAATATGACAAATGTTTCAGAAGATTCCTCAATTTAGATAGGTATAATGATTAACTTTAAATGTTTAATTTTCTTAAATTTGTTTAAAATATTGTTAACCTTAAGGACACAAATAGTTTTTCTTCCGGACTTGCTAAATATCGTATCCTGTATAGTTAAATAATTTCTACATAAATTAAAAAATTCGTCAAAAGATGTTATTGACATTTTCGTGGAAATGAAAAACTTCCAGGATATTTTCGTATATCTCCTTAAAGTTTAAAAAACACATAATTTTCCTCTTTTTCTTCTTTTCTTTTTCCATTTTCTGCGACGTACATAATAAAGAAGAAGTGAAATTTCTTCTACGTCCTTTCCTGACGAGTGACGATGTGAACGAACTGACTTTCGAGACGCCTACGGTTGCTAGAAGTAGCCAGACAGAAGCCGGCGACGTCGCCATCGCGGCCTAATGAGGTAGAGCTCCCGAGGCGTACTACGGCGCGCGTAGCAGCTACAGCGTAGAGGGTGGCGTGGCGCTACGCCGTACTATTAGCTACGGCGCGTAGACGGCTACGATTCTGGTCAAGGTTAATAACATTCTACCTATGATTACTTTTATGAATGAAAGTAATTGAATTTGACTAAGTTATAATTGATTAATATCGATTATAAGTAACATCTAAAGTATAATTTTGTAAAAGTATACGACGAGTGTTATTCGATTATTTATCGAATAACACTGTGTCTTCAACTTCTAGTGAAAATAAATAAATATAGCGGTACCATACCCTCTCCGTGGATGATCTGGCACAGCTGGTGGTAGAGCACGCGGCCGTCCTGCGCGCGGAAGTAGTCGCTGAGCTGCGCGATCTCGGCGTCCGACAGCCCCACCACGGGCCGCAGCGGGCCCGCCAGCACCGACACGAACTTGGACTCTGCACAACACAACCAGGCACGCTCTTACCGACGTACTTATATAAACAGAAATAAATATTGCTGCACAATTCATACAGCAACATCTAGCCCCGTGGCTGTCTAAGCTTGTGTTACGGGTGCTAGATTTCTGATATACATAATAGAATATAAGTACATAGATCGATAGATATTTTTATTATACATTACAATAACACTAGGTGTTGCTTTGGTGGTGGTGTCACCCGGAACAAATATTTGCAGATCATACAAATTGTTGTTCCGAGGCGGAAATCGAACCCGCAACCTCTTGCGTCGCAGACATCTTTTCTAAAACCGTAACTAGTGCCTGGTACCTTACTAGTGTGCCCTGCTTTTACACATTCAATGCCTGTACATCGCGATGCGGCGCGGCTACACTGAGAAACACGCCCGTGCGTCATGTGCCGATATCTTGAACTCTCAGGACTCTAATATAATGTGTAGTCAGCGTACCAGATATGAGCGAGTTGAGCTCTGGGTCCAGCGGACGGTACCAGTCCCACAGGTTGAGGCCCACGCGGAAGGCCGCGGCCCTGATCTTGTTGCACGTCTTCCATACGTCAGCCAGTCGCACGATCTGTAACAACACACGGCATTACTGACAACAACTCAGTGAACTTAAGAGTTACTAAAGCCAATTTCTATTTAAAATCACGAATCCGTTCTGTTTACTTTCTCAACATTAACTGTTTAAACATCGCTAATTTGAGCCTCTTACCGTGTCGTGCATATTGCCTGTAGAATTGACCTAACTAGGCTAAGGAGAATTTAAATGCCACAAAAGTACTACGAATTTCTAGAGAATGTTGTGTATTACAGAAATTTCACTTGAATTTTAATTGAATTTATCAACATTTTATTGACAACGTTTACATGGCACAGATTAAATTTTGATAACAGTTTTATTTCAATGTTTTCGTGGGTTTCCATCCATTGACACCAAAAAGGTTGACATGTTAAATAAATAGGTTTTATTTGGATTAGTCATTTGTTAGTGAAGTAGGTACATTACATACTAAGTAAGCCTTTTAAGTGCCCGGATGGCCGCTCTACATATCGTCAATAATCATCAGATCCAATCTGTTTGTCAATGGGAAAACCACCTACGTCGTGGTCTCAACATGACTCGGGGTTTCTCAGCGTGAGACCAAATACCAACGGTTTTGCTGAACAAGGCAGTTTTGCTTACAGCCGACGGTGTGAGGGTAGAAGAGTGCCAGCAATGGTGCGGGTAGACGCGAAAGGGCAGAGTGTAGGGTGGATGGGGGCTCGGGGGTAGGGGTGGAGGGGGGACGGGCATGCGCGCGGGCTCCGGTCTGACGTCAGCATCGATCGCGGCAGTGACTCGCGCGGCTGCCGGGGCTGCGGGCTCCGTTACGTAACGCCCATGTCCCTCCGCCAGGCCCCATGTGCGGGCTAAGCTTTAGAACCAGAAACAGCCCTTCGCAAAAAACCTCCCTCCGATGGGGCGACAGCTGTCCCGCTGAAGCGACCTGGGACTTACGCATAGGCTATTTATACAAGTATACTTAAGAAGGCTCTTATTTAGGACATTATGAACTAGAAGTGCAGTGTGTGGCTCTTGTTCCGTCGAAAAGTTTTATAATTATACAGAGGTGAGCTCCCAGCAATCAATCTCCTTCAGGCATGTCCAATTAAACAAGATAAGATAAGAGAGAGACCTAGCGTCTAGCTTGGACTTGTAGTTTACCCTTGTAGTTGCAGTGGTCATTAAAATGATAAGATGATTAGAAAACGCAACCTATAAGAGGTTGTAGTTTGTTCGCTAACAGATAGTTAGATTATTATATCTTTCGTACTTTCGTAGTTGATCATGTACAAGTAGGAATAATTTAAAAGACTGAGGCCAGACTCTATGTATTTATTATTAAGTCTACTATTTCTGTAATAGTTTAATCACGATTTAAGCTTTTTACAATGATAAAACAAGCTTAGATATGATGCCCTGTGAAAGTCAACGATTTGTAACTGTGATCGCAAGCTGTAGCTTCTCCAAATCGATGAAGAATGATTAAACTTTCTTAACTAAGATTTATAGTGAACACAATCAAATCTTAAGCACACCTAAGCTCTTTATACATTGGTGTCAGCTGTTGAACACAAGGCGTTGTAAGGTTGTTTTTAACTTACCAGTCAAGAACATTTGTACACTCCATAGTTTCCAGTACCCAAAAGTTTTTTTTTTTAATATAATCTGAGACGTACCTAATAAGAATCATTAAGTTCTTAAGAAGGCGCACATTTTCCACTCATCTTAGGTCCACTCATTGTAGAACCAATACATCATTGTACAGTTATAGTTTCAGTTAATAATAATTTAATTAATAAAACACCATCTGGCCTAAAACTATATGGTCTAAATCAAAAACATAAAAAATAATCTATGTTATCAAGCTGAATCTCTAAACTAACATGGATTTTAGTACGCTAATATAAGATACCGTTTTCTATTGATACAGTTTATTGTATAAATATCACTAGGGTGTAAAATATAAAAAAGCGGAAGTAATAAACGTTTTATTTCATGAATTTTAGTTTAGGTAATTTCTATTTCGTAATTAGAGACTTGAAATCAGTAGTTCTTTAGGCAATAAACAATAAAACAATTAGCAACAATTATCAATTAGCAAAAAATTTGCAATTGCATTAAGAGCGTTGTTATGTGGAGTTTAAGCGGATTTCGAGCGAGTGAGATTTGTCTTTTATATGGAAATGTCAATTCTCTTAGTCGAAGTTAATTAAGACCATCGAAATGAGTTTGACTAGTTACATTATGATTTTAAGTACCTACTCGAAGTTTACATATCGTTGTTTACAGGAGCAGAACAGACAGCCAAGATGATCAACATAGCGGGCGTGGTCAGCATCGTGCTGTTCTACGTGCTGATCCTGGCGGTGGGCATCTGGGCCGGCCGCAAGAAGCCCGAGGGCGAGAACTCGGAGGAGGAGGTGATGCTGGCGGGCCGCTCCATCGGGCTCTTCGTCGGCATCTTCACCATGACAGGTATGACATCGTGCTGTTCTACGTGCTGATCCTGGTGGTGGGCATCTGGGCCGGCCGCAAGAAGCCCGAGGGCGAGAACTCGGAGGAGGAGGTGATGCTGGCGGGCCGCTCCATCGGGCTCTTCGTCGGCATCTTCACCATGACAGGTATGACATCGTGCTGTTCTACGTGCTGATCCTGGCGGTGGGCATCTGGGCCGGCCGCAAGAAGCCCGAGGGCGAGAACTCGGAGGAGGAGGTGATGCTGGCAGGCCGCTCCATCGGGCTCTTCGTCGGCATCTTCACCATGACAGGTAACAAACATCACTCTATCCATACCCCCATCTTTGACTGGACACGCGTCTGCCCAATGGACACATTAAACAAAATTAACATTAACAACTAGTACCAGGCAACCATAATCCCATGTGAGATGAACAAGCCTCGTAAAGGTTTGAAACTATAATTATCTTACATCAATCACGACAGAAAAGTAGCAGGCAAGCATAATCCACTAAGAGATGAAGCACTTATTAAGTTCAGTCCCTTTCATAGGTAGATGCATGTATTTAGTATTTCATAAATTACAAGGCGCATCGTACCGGGGACGATGGCACTTGATTTGTGTCATCTGGCCCGGTAAACACATCACCGGGCCAGTTGCAACTTTTTCTTCTCATCTGCCCCGGTGCCGGGCCAGGTCACCGGGGCAGATGGGATGCACTCGATTGTTGGTCTAGTCTAGGGCGATATGGTATAATCACCACTTTAAACCACACACACAGCAATCACAATGAGTTGATACAGTACACAGAACAACAAAGCAGTTACACAATGGCGGAAATTAGCTGAAAATTAGAACCTTTAAAAGCCTACCTAAATGACACATGCTTATTATTTTATCTGTGTCATAGTTTGTCTAGGACAATTTTTAGGTCAAGGGTAGTCAAGGGTGACCTAAATGTTGTTTGAAGGATAACAGATCTCTGGAGTAGTATTAAATGGCCTCTGCACCCACACACACAACCCACCCGCACACACCCACGTGCGTCGGTACACGCCGCGGCGACGGAGGTAATCTGCAAACACTCCGCTGAACAAACTGCCCTCGTTTGGACAGCGGTCCTCCGTCATGTCGAACTTTAGCCGGCAAATAGCCTATTACATTACTGATCAAATGCTACTAATCTACGCTTCGATTAATATAGAATCCTTCGGTCCAATTTTTTTTATCTATTACCATAAAATGTTAGAGGAAAGGTATATATATACTGTATACAATACAAAGCTCAAACCTTTGATCATCGATTCAACTGAGGCAAGCAAAGCCATAAAGTAGGTACCTACAACACAAGTCATAAATTATCATTATTTTTATCAAGGTTATTTTTAATTGCAGAAAAAGTTTCTCCATGCAGAGGCTTAGCCTGAATAACATTAATTGTTATTGCTTTATTAGGGTACACAGGACGGGCCAGGTTCATGAATTAATTCCCCTTCAACTCGCGAGCCGCCCTCGCTCGGCATTCATTACTTTGCTCGGCTATTATCGAACTTCGTCACGGTTGTAATCATGGTGCTGTTTTCAGCTCACGCATGCTACGGAGTTCACTTAATGTCATGTCAGCTGAGCCATTCAAATTGAAAATGTCCAAAATTACCGATAGTCGAGTAATGTTAGATATAAAGACATGCGTCTTGATTGAAATAAAACTTACTCATAAAAATACGAGTATGTATAGGTATACATGTATGATGATGATATGTTGGTTGCAGCGACGTGGGTGGGCGGCGGCTACATCAACGGCACGGCGGAGGCCATCTACACCTCGGGGCTGGTGTGGTGCCAGGCGCCCTTCGGCTACGCGCTCTCGCTGGTCTTTGGTTAGTATCCGCAGACTTGCATCGTCCACTGGGACACATTCACTAGGACAGGTTTACTAAGCAATGGCAATTACCAATTTTAACAGGTTTTTCATATAATATTAATATATTACGTTGTGAGATTCATTGCTAACAAAAGAAGTTTCACTAGTAGGTATAAGAATAAAATAAGTTTATTTGTGTCTCAAAAGGAAAAATGAACAAAGTACCTAGTTAAGAGCTAAGTAAACGTAAGAGCTAAATTTATAAGTAAAGACACAAATTGGTCACCACTCAGCGTTTGCAAGCTACGAAAGCAACTACACTTTTATCTGAGTATATTTTTAAGGCACAAGGCTTCTCTTCTTCAATTTTTATAATGATTTCAGACATTGACAAGTGTACTTTACTGTATCTAGGAGGCATCTTCTTCGCGAACCCGATGCGGCGGCAGGGCTACGTGACCATGCTGGACCCGCTGCAGGACCTGTTCGGCAGCCGCATGGGCGGTCTACTGTTCCTGCCCGCGCTCTGCGGCGAGGTGTTCTGGGCCGCGGGCATTCTCGCAGCCCTAGGTCAGTGCCAGGCTTGTGACTCTTAGGATATCTATGTTCATTCATTTTATAACAACAGGAATTACTCACGTATTTACACAGGAGTTAAACAACTCTCGACGTTTCGACCATAATAAAAGCAGTCTTTATCAGGAGGAACTTTATAGAATCGTTACTTTAATCTGACAATTAAATGAGCCATTTCATTAGGGAATGTTGGAAAACTGCCAATATCTCCAAACTAGAACAAAGACATCAATATCACCTAGATACATGCAATTAGCATTTGAATAGCTAATACACACGTCATACAGTCAATTCATGTTTAAACTCGGCATTAAGCACGTTCTAGATGGCTTATGGCGCGAGACAACTGATTACCTCAAAGCTGTCCAGCTCGTAATTGGCTGTGAATAATGGATGGGGTCGGCTGCCAACGTGGTTACCCTGCTCACTGCCGTCGGGACACCCCGCGGTCCTGTCTGTGTGACCACTCCTGTTGGTTCCCGATCTCTGAATTTGAACAAGTTGCTATTGACCCGCGTCTCCTTGAAACGTCTAATAAATTTGTATATTTTTTTATTTTCCAAGCATCAAAACATTTAAATTAAACTAAAAGCTTTCGCCTAGTGGCGTAGTACCTACTCAGAAATAAATTACAAAATTTGGAGCAGCGCTTCTACCGAGTCAGTTATTAGCTAATTGGTAGCTTTGTTTGTACTAACAGTCTACTATTTAATAGATATATTAACGAGACTACACACGGAGTTCTAATGTTTCTCTTTGATCATCTCTAATGTTTCTGTTGATGTTCCTAAATAAATAAATAAATAAATCATGCACGAGGAATGAAATTAATTACTTTGTAAAAACATCTCATCACCAGTAATGCATATTCTCGTAAACTACTAGAATGTTTTTACATATACAACTATAGCTTCTATTTATTGATTACTGAAACCCTAAAATAAAACGAGCGAGGTCAATAATAAATGATAAATTGAATCTCCGAATTAGACCGGATCGATACGAATGACCCGTCCGTCGGTTTGACTGGCAGGTTTCATTGAAACGGCTATTTGAGGTGCTGTGTTGATGATGATAAAACAGGACTGATTGTGGATAACATACTTTATTCACATCTTATTGTACACAGGAACAACGTACAGCCGGTTCAAAGTCAGAACATGTTGGTACAATTGTATCAGCCAGAAAAAAACTTGAAGACAATAATACCGTTTCAGCTAAGAGAAACACAAACATAACATAACACCTCTATTCACGTTCCCACTGCTGGGACACATCGAGAGAGATTAGGCCTTAATAATATAATAAAAAAATAAAAATCATTGTATATGCGCTATCTTCGGCGAAAAGGCTGCATAATCAAGTTCGAGCTTCGCTTCAGGTAAGCTCGCTTGATCATTTAAAAACGTAGTCCTTTCGGGCGACTGAACAAGCGCTGCGCTATAAATACAATCCTTCCAGTCTCCATTTGCATTAAATATGAAAAGTCGATAGCGCCACGTCTGCGCTGTGGTTTGCTTCCATTTCAAAAACCTTTATAGAAATAAAAATTCAATTTCTAAACTTTATTTGTGGTTTCCAACCAAAGTTACTTTCAGTTGTAGGAGAAGGTAGAGTTTCGGACGGTATATCCTCGATTGCGTAATGGTTTAGCTCAACAGGCGTTTACTGGGAATGTGTTCGTCAAAGCGAATCTTACTGAACACTCTTAAATAAATATGATATGATTATGTTATGATAAAAAAGTAAAAGCGTTACCTACAATATATAATTTATTCCGATCACACCATTTCCTGGCTGAAACAGTTATATTGCCTGCAAGATTTATTCCAGGCTGATAAAATTTTATATCATGCAACGAATTTTCTTTCTATCATCTCGAAGAAGTCTTGGTCGTAAAATTGAGAATAAAGAGGTGGAGCAATATTCTGACAAAGAGCGTGAGATTGAGCGTCGTCAAAGCGAGGCCCGTCGCCACGGGGCCTCTTTGTGTCGGAGGACCCTTCCGTAACCTACGGCAATGCTGATTTTATTTTATCTTTCAAAAACACCCTTGGGAATTTCATCCATTTGGTATTCTTGGTATATGTCATACAATTTAACGTAACAACTTTGGATTTATATAATATCTATATCCTTCTTAGTTAGTTCTATCTATTATTTATTCAGCATAAATGTATCCTAGGTACCAGGTAAACTGATCAACACAAATACGGCGTTTAGTTATGTTCTACAAAAACATCGGAACTTACGTATTATTTTGACTTTTTATGGTGGCAGGGAAGCATACGTTTAGACGAAAATACACGCTAAAAGATAATTTACCTTTCCACGAATTACGATCAAAAATGAGAACCTTCAAGGTTTTGAGCTGTGTTGGAGGTGGGTTATAATATAATATTGACATTTATTGCGAAAACTTGGTAACATCAAGCCGGCATGCCGGAAGCAGGTGAAGCCGCGGGCACCCCCTTGGGTTGGGTGTCTTCATAAGTCAGAACCTGAAATTTCGACCACACATCATTTGGACTTTCTCCTTAGGCGCCACCCTGGCCGTCATCATCGACATGGACCAGAAGACGTCGGTGATCTTCAGCGCGTGCGTGGCCGTGTTCTACACGCTGTTCGGCGGGCTGTACTCCGTGGCCTACACGGATGTCATCCAGCTGTTTTGCATCTTCATCGGCCTGTGGATGTGCATCCCCTTTGCGTGGGCCAACGAGCACGTGAAGCCGCTCAGCTCCATGGAGGTGGACTGGATCGGCCACATAGACCCGGGGTATACTTGGTTCTACATCGATTATGGGCTGCTGCTGGTCTTTGGTGGGATACCTTGGCAGGTGAGACCCCCGATATTTATTACTGTGTTTCAATGATGTAGCTCCTTCAGTATTCTGAGATATACCCCAAGTTTTTGATGTTTAGGCGCTTGAGCGGTTACACTCAATTATCATTCAAACATCTCATTCTAAATTTTATAATAATACTAAAATAATCTCTCTAATCTTAGGTCCTGATATTGGAGACTTTTAGATACTTACAATATAAAGCTTGCTTTTTTGTTTAATTTTGAAAATCCTGGTCAAATAATTCACTTATTTGATACAATACGGTTCCGTGCACCAGGTGTACTTCCAACGCGTGCTGAGCAGCAAGACGGCGGGGCGCGCGCAGCTGCTGTCGTACGTGGCGGCCTTCGGCTGTCTGCTGATGGCCATACCGCCCGTGCTCATCGGCGCCATCGCCAAGGGAACTGGTGCGTGCTGTGCCTGCTCACACAAATAAACTCTCCCACTATCTCATCTCATCTACTTATATCATCTCTAACACCATCTAATAACACTTAAAAACTACCTAATTATTCTCCAACAGGGCAAAATATGATGTCTTATTTAGATTGATGTCTTATTAGAATCAGTCTAGGTATCTACCTATTTAAAAAAAAACCGCATCAAAATCCGTTGCTTAGTTTAACACACATGGAACGGACAGACAGCCACAGCGACAGCGTACTATGTAGTGATTTAAACATTCATGTCCTTTATTTCCATAAAATCCTATAGACCACTTGGACAATAACTAAGAGAGTGTTCATATATTCAGCGTGGAACGAGACGGACTACCGCGGCGACCTGACGGAGAACGGCGAGCTGACTCCCGACCAGACGTCCATGATCCTGCCGCTGGTGCTGCAGCACCTGACGCCCGACTTCGTCAGCTTCTTCGGACTCGGCGCCGTCTCCGCGGCCGTCATGTCCTCCGCTGACTCCTCGGTGCTGTCTGCGTCCTCCATGTTCGCCAGGTAACCATCGCATCCACAATTGCATATCAAGCTATGGAAAGTAATCTTCTACAGCCTCTTAATGCTGGTAAATGGTAACCGCCATGTCATCCGTAGATTCCACAGTTCTATTTATATTTGCCTGATATAGGAATTTGTCTTGTTGAGTAGAAGTAACTGCATATATTGGAAATCTATAGCTAATTTTGTCGTTCCCCTTGGTAATTAAATTGTCACAATTGACACGAATTTTAATTCTCCAAATGAAATGAAAAATATGGACAAAAACCTTTTACTTCAATTTTACAATAAACAATGGTCCATCCTTGTGCACTTCTACTGTAACGTGGTAACTAATATAACATCCGTTACAGGAACGTGTACAAGCTGATATTCCGCCAGCGTGCAAGCGAGATGGAGATCATCTGGGTGATGCGCGTGGGCATCCTCGTGGTGGGCGCGCTGGCCACTATCATGGCGCTCACCATCCCTTCCATCTATGGACTCTGGTCAGTATCTCAGCATCAGCCTTGCACCTTGGCATAGTCCTTTGGACTGTCACCTTAATATGATATATTCTCGTTATATATCATCAGTAAGTCATTAGGTTTAAAGTAACTGCAACAGCAACAGCTAATCCATCGAAGACTCGCAACAAATATAAGTAGAGATGTATGGCTAAACATAATTGGTTGTGCAGTAAGTGTCAATGCACTTACTTTCACTGACAATCATCTCAATGTTGCCAAGCAAGTATAATATTAGGTAGATTTCGTTATTGGGCACCTAATACCATCAATATTTTTCATAAATGAGATCAATCCCAATAACGCAATTAAACAATAAAGTGACATTACTACATTCACTCGGCACCAGCCCATGGAGTCACGTCGGCGAGCGGCGAGGTCGCGCGTCCAATCCCTTCGTCTCTGTAATGGGCACCCGGGCCGCAGACCACATCGTCCGTATGCATCATTACTCTAACGATAACAGTCTCCAGTAGATCGCATTCACTGTCGCAACAGCCCGAAAAATAACAGGCCAGGGTTTATGAGGATATCATGTTTAGAATTCACGAGTCACTGTTATAGAAGGATTTTCGTTCTAAGTGGAGGATATGCAGTCTGCACTGACGTTTCTAACTGAATAAATAAAACTAAATAAATAAATATTTCTGGTCAAACCACACAGCAACTGAGGCGGGAATTGAACCCGCAACCTCTTGCGACGCAGACAGACCTTTGCCCGCTGCGGCACAGAGGTTGCCAAATCTATTTTAGAACTATCTAGAATCCACGAGAGGGCCTACATGTCACAACTGTGATGAACTTGCGTAGAAGGACCGAGGCTGACGGCTAATCGGCGGCTAATGAGTCGGTGTCATAGCATGCCCAAGAGAGCTCAGATATCACGGAGACGTCGTTAGGGTGATTATTGATTGCACAACTCTAAATGCTTTGGATAAATGGATTCATGGAAGATCCGTACTACACAGCGTTGGGCAAGCGAACAATTAGACCTCAGCTTAATGTCATCATTTTCGCAACCACTGCAGTACCTATCTATCAAAAATCAAATGTGATCACATAGTAGTTTTAGGTTGATTTTCCATCAGAAGATATCCAACATAGCAACAAAGCATAAATCTGGTGGAATATAAATCTTACAAGAAAACCTAAGACTGATGATTGAAATGGTACACAGTGAGATAAATCTGAAAGTAAACACAATGGATAATCTCCTGCGGGATGAGAATCGCGAGGTAATTGGAATATAATCCGCGGCGGCGGAGCGGAGCGAGGCGGGGCGGGGCGGGGCGGGACCCCCTGAGTGGAAATGTGAGTACAAGCTCAGCTCGAGGCGAGACTAGCTGGGATTAAATACTAGAGTTCTTAAGCTCGACAGAGTTACCGAAGTGGAAAATTGATTGAAACTAGAGACAAATAGAAAAAAACATAAATACTCGTATATAAATTAAAATTGATTTTAATCCTAAATTAGAAACAGAAATATCATACCAACTTGCTTCGGTATAGTCATATAATGTTGTATGTATATTCTTGGATCATGAATGCATTCGTGTTCTCGTAGAGATCAGAATAATGGAAAAAGGTGACCGTGTTTAGGTATTTAATTTATATTTTATACAAGCTTACTTACCTACACTTTGAATGTGTACAAATTAATATTCGTATTATGTCCCCTAGTCCTATTACTTGTATGATTGTATGTATGGCATACAATCATACAAGTAATTAAGAACTAGATACTTAACCTGATAATCTGGAACGGAGTTAACTTTTTACCTATCCTTAGGGCCTCCATAAAAAGTGTTAGCAATAGAGGTTTCACCAAGATTACACAACCACGCAAAAGTGCGACACTAGTAGAGTATTAAGGTTTAATGGTCCATTTCGAAGACGTGACCCATAAACGCAGAGTAACACTGGTCTCGCACGTCATGTACGGGTTGGTTTAGAACCCACGACCTTCGGAATGAAAGTCAAGTGTGCTCGCTCTTAGCCAACACAGGCCATTGGGTGATAACTGAACGTAATTGCGAAGCCCTAAGTGCTTTGATTTAATCAGAATATTGGCTGAGGGTTAATGGCGGTTGTTTTAAAGCAGAGTATAATATCCTCTGTGAGGGTCTGCGGTACCCTAGAAGCCCTTTAAATTCTCCGCTATAAGCGGGTCGAGTAGACAGATATTAGATACCTTTTCAACCTCTATAAAATGTTTCCAAGCTTGATAAACGAGGTCTAGGAATATTTCCATATTTTTTATGATGTTCTTTCAAGATGTAGAAATGTTTAAATTGTTTAAAGTTAAGCAATGTATCAAGTGTGAATAGCCGGGTCCACACCGGACGATCCATAGCGCTCCAATCGCGCGCGGCAGGAGTGCGATCCAAATGTGCGGGCGGTGTGGACGTACCGCGCGCGATCCATGCGCAGGTAATCCACGCTCCGTGGTCCAGGATCGCGGATCGCGCGATCGCTGATGCAGCTTGGATCATCCGGTGTGGACCCAGCTAATCAAATTCAAACTCAATGTAACATTCGTAACCTAGGTACCCACGTCACGGGCCTTGGGCCGCAGCCGCTCTAAAATTGACAATTAGGCTTACCAGTTAAAATTTAAGTTTTATTACGTCTAGCATGTTTAAGTAAGCCTAAAATGTAACTCTCATTTAAATAATGAAATTGAAATGGAAAAGTTAGCAACACAGAGAAACGAAACATGTACAATTACAGGTCCATGTGCTCCGACCTGGTGTACGTGATCCTGTTCCCGCAGCTGCTGATGGTGGTGCACTTCAAGCACCACTGCAACACGTACGGGTCTCTAGCCGCGTACATAGTGGCGCTGCTGGTGCGGCTGGCGGGCGGCGAGAAGATGCTGGGGCTGCCCGCTCTCGTGCACTTCCCGGGGTACGACGCGGCCAGCGACGTGCAGCTGTTCCCCTTCCGCACGCTCGCTATGGTGCTCAGCCTGTTCACGCTCGCCTTCGTCTCCTGGCTCTCTGTGTGAGTATTTATTCGAAACAACATTTTTATTAATAGTAGTCTCCGCGGATTTGTCCGCTTTAAGAGCATCAATAGGTATATTGATCCATATTCTCAGTTTACACAGTCAGAAATAAGAATTGGGTTTCTCATGGTGTCAATCAAACCAAGTACGAGCGATAATATAAGTTTGCGACATTGCGCAAGGGTTGACGACTTTCGAACGCGGCGCGTCTGGCTGTCTGTCACGAGCGCCATTACTGCATAATGAAGCGATAAATGTCATTTCCTTGTTTCCGGATTAGAGATATGTGAGGCTGAATGCTGCGATGTATCATATTTGTAATGGCGCTGCGGATTGCCACATGTGTTACCTACATTATTAGTTACGGCTTAAGTATTATTTTACTTTGTAGTTTGTGTAATTTGTTTTTTTTTTGAGTGTTTTGAGTGTTAAGAAAATGTAACGTAATAAAGGCAATTCAAAAGTCCATTTAGAACAAACAAAAACAGGGTCGCGGACCGGAGATTTTGAATAAAAAATAAAGATGTCTGCTATTCTCAGGTTTAGAAACACGTCAGTCTGTATAACAGTAACTGCAGTCCTTTTATATTTTACAAGAGAGAATCAGAAACAATGGCGTACAGTTAAATAATTCAAAGGCAACGAGTGCCGGTAATTGGAGTCGGGGCAACAACTCGGAGCCTGCATGTTTCATGAGCGCCCCTCTAAAGCATTCTCTACCATTCTATTTGAGGGATGCCCTCTGAGCACCACTGTTACCTTTTTGAAATTGCGAACTTGAATGAAAACAATCCTTAATTCACCTTATTAAACCTACTTCCCAGAAAAAAGCGTTTCCCAGATTTGAAGCAACTTCTGATTAATATATTCTTGGAAGTTTAATTTAAGCTTAGCTTAAATAATTGCATTACTTAAATTTTAATATTAATGAGAGTAAAGTAATACTACCGAGAATAATTTTTCAAGGTTTTAAGAATTTTATTGTTAATAAGCATTTGTATGTTAATTATAAATGAAGTAAGGCTAATATTAACTTTAGAAATCAAAATTGACCTAAATTTAGGTAAAATTTAGGTTTGTCTCGTTAGTAGGTCTACGTGCATTATATATGTATATCACATATATCACAATTTTACGTCCAATTTATAGATGGGGGATTTGTTATAATCACCGCGATTACCAGGTGATTTAGTGATTGCAGTAAGTTAGGTAGGTTAGGTACATAGAAGGACGCTGCCCGTCTTTAGATAGATATTAAGTATGTTGATGAAAGGAATAACTTTTGCTCGTGATCTAGGTTTATTGAAGCTATTCGAAAGGTCCATTCTAGTCAGTTGATAAGGTCACATTCCAGATTAACCTACCGAATGGCACATCTGTGGTTAATATCTAGGTACCTAATTGCTTAGTTTATCGTGTCTCTGATGTGCAGTTTTAGTTTATTACAAGCCACTGCTCTGATCTTCTCGAATTGCGAGCACATTCTATAATTATTCAGGCAACTCAATGCTCTTGAGTTCAATTATTCTCAATTGATATTGACATATGAGAGCCTGATATCAGAATTTCAGAGTTCTGAATTACATTTGAACAAAACTAAAAAAAATATATCTTAATTTTCTGACGTGCGTGTAATGAAAGGTCATGATGAATAACCTCAGGATAATCCTAGTTCAGGCTATGATTAAGTAAAATATGAACTTTTTTAGTTAATAAGATTCTGTGTTATTTTAGATATAATGATGTTTTAAATAAATAAGTCTTTAAATCTTTAAAAATCTTTAAGCCTATTATCCACATCACCTGCTATTGCAACTGTTCTTCTTATAACCTTATTTGTCCCGTAGATACCTATTCAACAACGGCTACCTGAGCCCGGAGTCGGACTACTTCAACTGCGTAGTGAACATCCCCGAGGACATGGGTCGCGTGGAGGAGCCGTCCGAAGCGGGCGAGCAGCTAGCGGTGCTCGGGGGCGGAGCACCCGCGCTGTACGGTGCCGCCGCCGCCACGCTGGTGGGGCCGGACGAGCGCGCCGGCCGCGTCAACCCCGCACTGGAGGCCGACGATCTAGACGACCCAAATGACGGGCCTGCGCCGCTCTACCGCTCCGCACAACCCATGCACACATTCGGCAAACAGACCGCCTTCTAACTCACCTTTTACTGTAGATGATGCGTTGGAAAAACAATTGAACATCTCCATCTATCGTACATTTAAACTAACACACGGTGCCATAAGCAGACGTTTTTATTACGTTCTCATTATGAGAATTGAGATTTGGGAATGAAGAAAACTTTTTGGATATGACATAAAAGACCATTAAAATAACTCACATAATTAGTTGAGGTTAATCCGAAAGGGTTAAGAGGCTACTATCCATTTTCAGCCCTCAGTTATTCTTGTATCTTATCTAAATAAGGTTCGAAGCAAATTATTGTAACACAGTTAATAAGTAAAAGTCGAACGTCAACATCCTGATGGCGATATAACTAACGAGAATCAAACACCTGCTCATCAGATTAATGACTATATCACGTCAATATGTGAATAGCCGGGTTTGGTCTGGCTACTTGGTCCATCTCACAGTTTGCATAACCATCTAGGTTTTTCCAACGGATTATTCTAAGTTCTGCGTGAGCGTACTTTACAATTGTATTCACATCGAAGTTACAGCAGTATTCAAACGACGACGCTCAACGTTTCCGATTCTTCCGCTAAACACTTTTGTAATGTATAAAGCTTCATCATGTCTACCACAAGTTTACAAATTAAATGACACTTCACTCTTTCTTGGAATTTGACATCAAAGTGAAATTGTGCTTTAATTTGTAAACTTGTGGTATTCATGCAGGTCGACGCGAGCCACGGACGGGAGAACGAAGCAATAGATTATATTATAGAGATTGTATAAATATACCTAGTTGTTTAGAAACGAAGTGTTATATGAAACTCATACATATCAAAATGTGAATTAACTATTACGTTTAGGTGATATTTCTATATCAATTGTATATTATTTATATTGAGAAGATTCCTTATTTACGTCAATTAATGTATAGAGATGCACTGTATTGAAGTGCTTAGTAGCTCACATGTGTGCGTGCGGTAGATACATGTATATCTACCTACAGATGTATTTTGAATCACGTGACCAAAGCATATACATAAATGAGATATATTTTACATTTATATAATTTGGATGACATTATAGAAAATTGCGAAGCATTAGCTAAAATAAAGAATATAAACAAATTTATTATTATTATTGTGTAAATGATAAGAAGCATATATGTTTACATAAAAATGTATAGAGATAGAGACAGAAATATCTTGAATATAGGTGAGAATATAGGTTTCAGAGCTTCGGTAGGTCATGAGTAGGTATAAAACGTACATAGATTAATGTATTATGTCCAATGAATTAGCACAATTATGGAACCTGATTACACAAGAATGTGAGCGATTGAGCTTCTGCCGCTGTATTATCATTAATGAAATTAATTATTATTTAAAATTATTCTTTGAGCTTTTAGCAATCATTGTACCTACGTACAAATATCTGACGGCCGTTATTATTTTGTATAGATTTTACATTTGCATTTAATTGTTTTAACGTAGTTGTTTAAGTAATTTGAGATCAGTAGAATAATGTTTTGCCAGAATACGTGTTATTTTAGTATTAATATATCCTTGTTGGTGTTCTATAGTTATTGTCTCTGGTCCCTGCTGTCGGGGTCTCCAGTGCTCTCCATATTCTCAAATCGAATTTCAATCATCATAAATTTATAAAATATATATATGCTGCTATATAAAATTGTTATAAAATATAAACCCTGCTCTACGTTTTACGTAGTATAAAGTGATTAGAACTTTTAGATGATGAGAGGTAAGGCCTAACTTTATGGAACAGTGATCATTCAGCCAGCGCCAGATTCTCAATGATAAATTATAATTGTATGTATCGTGAAGTGTGAGTCCCATTACCACGATATCTCATGTGGTCATTCCTCTATTTATTGTGTCTTACAATGTATCGTGTTCTAATCAAGCTTTTTGACCTTATATATAAAAAACCTGATTATACATCTTATACCACACTATAGAACTTTATCCTAGACATATCGCTCTATAACATATAAGAAATTTGATATGCATAGTATACAATATTATTTTGCGTAAGACGTAATATATCACTTGCCTGTAACTTGCTAAGACTTTTGCAACTCAAACATATCAAGTCTAAGTGACTATACTTATGTTAGACTAGTAACGGTACATATCACTAGAGTTAAGAGTAGCTATAGGTATGTTGTTGTTCTTTCGACGGCGCTTCTTTTTATAGAGTCTATGAAATATATCTTTAGAGTTATACCATATATTAAATACTATTTTGTTGTGTATAATGATTAAAGTGATTTGTAGCTTAGCTACTTAAATAGTTTATTGTATATTTTACGCTTCTGAAAGGAGTGTTACAAATTGATTTATCTTCCGGTTTTCAAAGTTATATAAAAGTATTTTTATTAACTGAATGTGTGTATCAAAGATAGTATGAGGAAGCGCCGTCTCACTGTTAGCTAGTAGATATACTTATTGACTTATTCCTAGTTCTTGTTGAATATTTTGAAAATGTGGAATATATATTATATTATGTGTAATGTTGTGAACTCTACGGTTGCTCCTGTGACTAAATAAAGTATATAGCATGTTATCGACTTTCTTCTCACTACCCTAATAGAATTCACGATCAGAGTACCAAATCCCTATCATGTTACATTCAGCATTATATTAAATTGGGTTGAACAATTAAAAAATCTTTATATTATTATTTACAATTTATTATTTTATAAAAATGTTTGCATTGCACTTAAATAAAACTAATTTTGTACATTAAATAATTAAAACATTAATACTTTCGTTTTCGATTCTTTACGCTAACTGGTAACAAAGATATTCAGCCTACGCTGTGAATAATTTTTATCTTTAACAAGAGACAAGTAAAGAGAAGCTACTTTAACATGTCTCTCAGAAGTAGGCTTTGTTGCTAACGGCTCGGCCGTTGTCTTCAAGGTACAATCACAGTCGGCTTGGTAATCCTCCATTAAATATTGACTACAGTTACTGAGGCTCGGCCCGCGCTATCGGCTAGTATTTGTACCCGCCGTTGGAGTCGTAGCTCTGGTTGATAGTGGCGGGCACGCTGGCCGGGCCGGAGGAGTAGCCTCCGGACCCCCCTGAGGAGTAACCCCCCGACCCGCTCGAAGAGAAGCCACCTGAAGAGAACCCTCCGCTGGATCCGCCTAATGAAAAGCCACCGCTTGAGCCTCCAGAAGAGAATCCACCGCTTGATCCACCGGATGAGTATCCACCGCCTGATCCTCCAGAGGAATATCCACCGCTTGATCCACCGGAGGAATATCCACCGCTTGAGCCTGCAGAGGAATATCCACTTGAGCCACCAGAGTATCCACCGCTGGATCCTCCGGAGGAGTAGCCACCGCTTGAGCCGCCCGATGAATGTCCACCACTGGAGCCTGCCGAGGAGAAACCACCGCCGAATCCACTGGATGAGAAATCAGAGCTGGAGTGTCCACCAGAGGAGAAACCGCTGGAGCTGGGTGCGCCGTAACTGCTGGATGGGGGGGCGGCGGGGGCGCCATAACTGCTGGAAGGGGGGGCGGCGGGGGCACCGTAACTGTTTGAAGGAGCAGCAGGAGTACCGTAGCTGCTAGATGGGGGGGCAGGAGCACCATAACTGTTGGAAGGAGCTGCCGGAGCTCCGTAAGAGCTGGATAGGCCACTGCTTCCGAAACCACTGCTGCCACTGCTGCTGAATCCACTGCTACTGCTAAAGCTGCTGCTGCCACCGAATCCACTGCTGCCACCGAATCCACCGCTGCCGAAGCTGCTACCACCGTGTCCAGAGCTTCCATGTCCGCCTGAGGACGGGGCACCGTAGGAGCTGGATGGGGCTGGAGCACCATAGGAGTTTGAAGGAGCTGGGGCACCATAGGAGCTAGACGGGGCAGGGGCGCCATAGGAGCTGGATGGAGCTGGGGCGCCATAGGAGCTGGATGGAGCAGGGGCGCCATAGGATGACGACGGCTTCGGTGCCGGAGCTCCGTATGAGCTGGACGGCTTCGGGGCTCCGTAAGTTGTCGATGGTCCTGTGGGTACTCCGTAGCTGGTCGCGGGTGGCCTTACAGGGGCTCCGTAAGAGCTGGAAGGTTTAGGAGGGGCGCCATAGCTTGAGGACGGTTTGGGAGCCGGGGCTCCGTAGCTCGAAGATGGTTTTGGTGGGGCTCCATAAGAGTTGGACGGAGGCGGCGCCCCGTATGAGCTAGACGGTGCGGGGGCGCCGTAGCTGCTTGAAGGTGCTGGAGCGCCATAGCTGTTGGATGGAGGGGGGGCACCATAGGTCGGCTTGGGGGGCCCGTAGGTCTGTTTAGGGGGACCGTAGCTCTGCTTGGGAGGTCCATAACTCTGCTTGGGAGGCCCGTAGCTGGAGGACGGGCGTCCGCCACCGTGTCCGCCGCCATGGCCGCCTCCACTCGATGGTGGAAGGTAGGACGAGCTCAACGGGGCTGGAAACAAACATGGTAAGTTAGTTTGTATTTTAATTAATTACCTTGAATATGAACTATGATGTATGAAGTAGTTTAAGTGAAAATAAAGAGTGTGCTCACCTTCGCGCTTGTGGTGGCGCGGCTCGGCGGCGGCCAGCGCGGCCAGCAGCAGCGCCGGAACCAGCTGGAAAAGACAGAAAACACTGTTACACTCATGTTATATCTGACAGACGAAGAAACATATTATAACAATTGTATACAAAACCAATATTCCGCTCAGAGAATTGAATTATAAAGTCGAATGTTCTCCTAAACTAATCATACAGCTTGTATTAGTTCAAATAACTATACGCGTAACACTAGTCTGAACATTGATCTAGGACATCTAGGTCATCACATCAAAAGCAAAGTGATTAAGTTTCCTATAGCTCATAATAGTCATAATAGTCATTTATTGATGGATCATATATAGGGTCAATTGGTAGCTAGTGCAGTAAACAGTAATATGCGTGTGATCGCGGGGTCGGGGGGTGACCGGCACTCGGTTTAATCGCGTCGTTGTCCGCGGAATGGTTGTCGCAACGTTGCGCAAGCCAGTTTCCGCGCAAGGTGACTTGCGGTCCGCGCGGGCTTCGTGGCGCAACCACAGCACCCTGCTGCTGTTACCATGAGGACTGTTCCCACGGATAATTGCTAGACCTATGATATCTATTTACGCAGACATCGTGTAAACTACATATCGTATGTACTCAGACTCAGGCAGCGGGTGAAGCGATTCACACAGCAGCATCTAGTCCCGTGGTAAACTTAATACACACTAAAAAGTTATGTAGGTATGTTCTTAAGGAAAAAAAAACATCTAAGAACTATTCGAAATATTAATGACACAACACTATCTGTGCCCAATACACATGCTCGTATCTACGGTACGGTGTGACCGTGTTGCAGCATGTCGGGCTGCAGCTTCCCGAGCTTGGGCATTGAACGTGTTATACTAAACTATATTAACTGCGAGTGGTTCGCTGATAGTTACGAATTTCGAGGAAGAGTAATGTAAGTGTAAGTAACCTTGGACTGAGACTAAGAAGCTACAGCGCGGACGACCATATCGTATTAACGACGATTAGAATCCGATGCATGCTCAATAGAGAGAATCTGACAGATTTACAATGAACGTGTCGCTTTCGCAACCGCTCTCGATCTCTATCTCGCGTAATACGCCGGGGATTATTCACGGAGCGTCGCTAGCATACCATTTATAACCAAACAGGAGTTTGAGAACGAATACATTCATGTTAAATAGTAAGGATGTTTACTTGTAATTTAGCTAGCAGTTTGCCCTAATTCTGATGTTTGCCTGCCAACGTTCATTTTGTTTGGGGATTCAAAAGCGCCCGTATCGGCCTTAAGCAAGACTATTGATAAAGATTTACGGAAGTTAAGACTATGTACTTACTCTGAAGTCGATCAGAACTGACATTTATAGGATGTAAGATCACTGACTTAGTCAAGCAGATAAATTATGTGAACAGGACATAGCTAAACCAGTTAAAACATAGCGGTTAAGGCCGAAAACTTATTGAATACATACGTATAGATAGACAAGCACAGACAGCGTGGGAAATCCGCTAACGAAATGCACGGTTGGTTTACATTTTCAATTAGTTTATAGTTGCTAATTTATAATTTGTAGATCTTTAAGTAGATAATTATTGTAATTGATGAATTCAACCGTTCTAATTATTAAATTAAACTGAATGTAGAACTTTACGTATTATAAATAATACGTTATTTCCGGCCGCAATCCGCACTAACCTGCACGTTGAGAGATATGCACTACACTTTATGCTTGGTTTACACGGGCTTCGTAGCTAAGCGCTTAGTACTTGTCACTATACTAAGCCTCAATATGACAAGTGAAAAGTAACCGTTTACACGTTGGAGCCAGTAGAAGTCATTAGTGACCAGACATTCGAAATGGAACGACGACGCCTGATTTTGCGCAGTGTGTTTTGTCTTGTCACTAACGCTACAACGAGTTTATAGAGTACTCAGTAAAATGAATAATTTGTTATTAATTTTGACATTGTATATAATTGACATTATTTTATTGAATTATTATTACCTACTGTTATGACTTTAAGAATGTAAAATTATAAATAAGTACTTGACATGCTCATATAAAATGTACCTAAAACAAATTGACCTATAATATTTATTATCAATAAAAAACTATTATGACTATTATGACTATTAACTAACTTGTCGAGCTGTTTACATGCGGTCAGCAAGCGACAAGTGCTTAGTAAATCGTGGTGGGGGTATCGACTTGTCGCTTACTAACGACAAGTAAATAGGATCGATTTCTATTCACTTGCACTATTCACAAACACTAATACTAAGCACTAATCAGCATGTTTACACACGAGGAATTAGTATTAGTGACAAGTACTAAGCGCTTAGCTACGAAGCCCGTGTAAACCAGGCATAACGCAAGCTTTATCGGAGGCGCGCGCGGCGCTGCGGGGCGTGACAAAGACGGTTGCACATCTACATCTTAACTACATTATTATTTTATCTTTCGTATGTTTTATTTAGAATTCAATATCTATCGCCACGATAATAGCGCTTCCGCCCATTGCCAAGTATGTTTTAATTTAGTTCGCTTTATAATAAAATAGGTAAAACAGGTACAATTTCAATTTTTATATTGAACAAAATCAGTTCCTTCTCAAAGTTTGCGCATATCCATTCTTCTTTGCGATTAGAGTTATTAATATATAATTATATATATAATATATTATTAATATATAATAAGGATCAATATAAATTTAAAAAATACTCTACTATATTCTAATTACTGGTTCTGAGACTTACAAAGTAAAGGTTTGTTTTAGTATACATTAGGATCTTTTTAGGATTCCGTATGTACAGTCGCGGAATGAAAAGGTTCGTCACCTTAGAGGCGGTTATCGCTTGCACTAGTACGGCAAGAAACAATTATGCCAACATACGTCAGTGCAAGAAACAGTGCTGCAAACATTTAAATAAATATGAATCCTAACTAATATTATAAATGCGAAAGTAACTCTGTCTGTCTGTTTGTTACGCTTTCCCGCTTAAACCTCTCAACCGATTTTGATGAAATTTGGCACATACAATCTTTAGACCCTGAGACAGAACTTAGGCTACTTTTTACCGCGGAAAAATACATGTTTCCGCGGAAAAATATATGCTTACGCAGGAAAATTCGATTTAAATGAAATTTAGTATGGAGATAGTTGCAAATAAAAGTATATGGTGAGAGACTTTTTACCGCGGAAAATTAAATGTTTCCGCGGGAAAATATATGATTACGCGAGAACATTCGATTTCGATGAAATTTAGTATGGAGATAGTTGCAAATAAAAGTATATGGCGAGAGACTTATTACCGCGCAAAAATACATGCTTCCGCGGGAAAATATTATTATAAGCTTACGCGGGAAAATTATATTTTAATGAAATTTAGTATGGAGATAGTTGGAAATAAAAGTACTTATATGACGAGACGAAGTTCGCGGGGGCAGCTAGTATTATATAATTTCCAATTATGACATTGACCGATTGACAATAGTTTACAATAACAGCAATAATAATGGCAGCAAAGAGATTACAATACTACGTAAGAAATGGCAGGTTGAACCAACAAGAAGGTTTTAGTTTATAAAACATACTAATCTTATTGACAAGTTCTCGCGATACGTTGAACGAATCAATTTGAAAATTGACGAACCTTTTCATACCGAGACTGTACCCGAAGTGCGAAATTACTTCTACGAAGGAAAATCTAACCTGATGATCTAAAAGAATTAACATTGTATCATTATAAAAAGTGAAAGCGTTGATCTTTATAACGCAGGATTATAATGCGCACGCGCTCTTTGTAACGCGCTAATTGCAGCGTTTAACGCAACGCCGCACGCCGAGCGGCAGATAAGGTGCAGAGATGAGCGGTCGTTATGAAATTATGTTGTTGTGTGAAAGATTAAGATTTTGTATGTATATGATATCTATTAGTGTTAACTACAGAGCGACTTAACTTAAAAAAAACTTAAATTTAACTTGAACTTAAATTTTTTTTCAACAATCGGTGAGTTTTTGTAGATGGAGATATAATTAACAGCATAAAAATCTGTATAGCTGTTGGCATAATAACGAATCTTAATTACGAAGCTGGCTTATCCAAGATACCAGGATTTCCAATAGTAAAACCTTTTATAGCCATATCAAATTATTATCCAGAAAAAACAAGTACCGATAGTGATAAATTACTTCTATAACTTGGAAAGTTGTCAGATCATATCACACAGCCACCCTCATCGAATAAGCGCATATATTCGATTGCGGTAATCGAATATGCGCGTTAGTGTGGCCCGCGCCGAAAGTTGCGTCACTCACGCGCACGCGACATACGGCCGCTTTACTAACATGTCAATGGGCAACGAATCGCTCAGGTCAATGTATGTTGTTGCTGTTTCCTGTTGTATTAACAGAAGTTGCAATCAATATTATACATCTACGAAGCTTTAGGCTAGATTTTAATGGTGTTGATGTTCACCAATCCGGCCGCTATAATACATGTGAAGTATAGTAAAAGCCTGACGAAGTAATATCAGTTATTAACTGATATTACTGTAACTGTTACACAATGGGTAGTCCCAATGAATACTAGCGATTCGCAATGGACGATAACATCGCAATTAGGTATCTATTCAGCCATTCATTGTCTAATGTACTCTTACGTAACAATGTTCTATCGTAAGAAACTTACAAGAGCTTAATTTTTTTTAGTAATTAGTGCGTTTTTTTAGATTTATACAATTTATTTGTTTTAGAAAAAAATAACTGGACGTGTTGGAAAGTTATATTAGAGTCAATCATATTTCTGATCCAGTTTTTGTAATTCATTTATCCATACATAAGTTACCACTATGACGGTTTAATAGTTCAAAAAGCGCTAAACGATCAGTGACGTCATCAATCAGCGCCAAACGACCTGCGCAGCCGCAGCTTCCTGGGCCACAACACGCGGAAACATTCACCTAACACACCATTCTATCATTTATGCCATCGCAAGAAGACGCAAATTCACATCGCAAATTAACCAGACTCAGTTGAAAAACATTCCAAAGCATTCCAATCTCAGTGTACTTGCAATAAATCGTAAATTCCCGTGATAAATATAATCCAATCAGTTGAATGAATGCAGGTAAAAAGGTGTTAGCGATGAGTGATGATGTGTACTTCCGAGAGCGCACGAGGAAGAAGACACTACATACAGATTTACCACCAGATTGCTGCAGAATTGTAGTCTATGAAGATTCATAGAGCTGGGGCCCTAATTGGAGAACATGAAGGTCCTCCAACGATTATGGTTACTAACAAGACTCATAAGATTTATGAGCACAGACAATATTCAAATTCAAGCTTATATGTATGTATTATAAGTTATCGTTAAATATTGTCTATCCTTTATAAATGATTAATTAAAAAAAACTGATCTGTGAAGTGCGTCCGTGGTCATGTTGATGAGGTATAGTCGTTGCATCTCACGGGAGCGGGCGAGCCTGGGAGCGCGCACAATGGCGCTGTGAAATATGCCGATTGTTGCGTTGGGCAAGCGGACTGTTTACTAACTTCATTTGCGCCACAATAATCCACCTTTATCCTGATGGCTCCGTTCTCAGCTGAATCTGTAATCTGTTAGTAATAGGGCTCCAATTGACCTAGCGCCATTCTCCCATGGGTCGCACGCTGTCCGGTGACGACAGAACTTCGCATTGTCCTTATCAGCACCATCGGCCTGACGATAGGACGCTGGCGCTGGTGGCTATGACGTCAACACACTTCGGCCCGAAGCCAAACCACGTTCAACTTTGTATTCGCCTAACAAAGCCGGAAAAACTTTAGATGACTTTTGGCACTGAACTCACAAAGGCAACGTTTGTCTTTTATATTATCTCGTAAAGTTTGCTAAGTTGCTTTCTCTTCATTTAGGAAAAACACGACGAGATTTGATTGCATTCTCCGTCTGATTATTGATCGTAAATTAATCTGGTAAATCAAATTTCTTTGTGGTTCTCACACATTGTGCGCGGTTTTTGCGCGCGTCGCTGGAAGCGCGGTTCATTTCACTTTCTACGAGAAAATTGCGCCGTTGGCTTTTTGTAACAAAGATTTACAGTTATGAAAATATATGTGACTTCGTGTGTGAATTGGTCCGGAATGAATGAAGTGCTAAAATGCGAAATGATGGCCGAGAAACGAGAATAAGTTTTAACGTATTTATACTTGGACAGTTGTTAGACAGTTCCAATAAGAATTATTAGCTATTAGTTATAATTTATTGATAGTATATAATGCTTGGTTTACACGGGCTTCGTAGCTAAGCGCTTAGTACTTGTCACTATACTAAGCCTCAATATGACAAGTGAAAAGTAACCGTTTACACGTTGGAGCCAGTAGAAGTCATTAGTGACCAGACATTCGAAATGGAACGACGCCGCCTGATTTTGCGCAGTGTGTTTTGTCTTGTCACTAACTAACTTGTCGAGCTGTTTACATGCGGTCAGCAAGCGACAAAAGCTTAGTAAATCGTGGTGGGGGTATTGACTTGTCGCTTACTAACGACAAGTAAATAGGATCGATTTCTATTCACTTGCACTATTCACAAACACTAATACTAAGCACTAATCAGCATGTTTACACACGAGGAATTAGTATTAGTGACAAGTACTAAGCGCTTAGCTACGAAGCCCGTGTAAACCAAGCATAAGTAATAGTAATAAATAAAACACACTAGTTAGTTACCGTTCCGAGTAATCACAGTACCGAGTCGTAAACTTCTAGTAGAACATAGTTGTGTACCTATAAGGCATCGTAGTGCGTTTACATGCAGTCATTATGTTACATGACATAACGATCATTCTACAGCGAAAGTAAAAGTGTTTCTTGTGATTTATTCTCTGTACATTGGCAGCTAGTTGAGGTGTTTGGCAGTAACTGTAGGGGTCGACTCAGCGATGTAAGGGTTTGAAGATTCTGTACAGATCTAATGTGCTATAAATTTTTTGTCCTGATTATAAGGAGAATAGACTCTAAGAATAGCAACTTAATATACATCAGATGCGTCTAGTTTCTTAAAATAGAAAATAAATTTAGTTTTAATTAAATCTAGGGGTTGATAAACAAACAAATTGGATTTTATACAAGCTAACATAAATGTTGTTATAATCCGATAAAATCCATAAAAGGCTGGCAAAAACGCGTTGCTGGCTTCACGAAGTTAGGAGACTGTCTAGGGAGGTATTTTGCTATCGCGGAATATGTAATAAGGAGAGAGCGGAGTAAGTAGGTAACATTTAAGTGTGTTTTTAAAGGGTTAGAATTGATTTCCGAAAAGTAACGCTAGAATCCTTTCGTTATCAAAGTTCAACAGTCTAACTATAACTCTTTAGTAGTCTAACTCTACCTCTTTCTAGAGCTCCAACGACAGAAGGAAAAATTGCACATTGAGGTTTATAACCACCACAAAAGCTTATGTCACGAAATCACAATAGTGACCATATACCACATAGAGAGCTCTATGGGTCAGTCGTCTATTCATTCGTTAGAGCTTTTGTTTGCAATTACTTAATCCGCTAAAGCCCGTAGCCCTAGCATGGCATACTTTCTATTGCGTAAGGTAGAATTAGTCGCACGAGTAGGTCGGTGGTTGCGGGATAACATGGGGTCATGCATCTAAGAAGGAATGTTATGTCACTATCAAACATTGACACTTGATTGTGTTGTCAAATCAACAATTTATTGCGCAAGTGACGTTTATACGAGTAACACTGATTAGCTTCGCGATTTATAATAAAACTTGATACTAATAATTAATTGTTAATTGCTTATTTATAGAATTGAATTTGTATATATTAGATACTGTTTTAAAGATCGAAGTTAATTAAGGTGAATTAAACAAAATTGGATTGCAAATGTATCCTTATTTTCTTCTGGAGAAATAAGAATTAAATTGCAAACTATATGTGAATAAACTGTTTCTCCTGAAATATAAATACGTAAAACATGGTCTATAAGTCTATAGCAATCATTGCGTACAAAGCAAGCAACTACTTAAAATTCAAAAATCCACTGTCTCCAAACAAAAGGCGTTGTACTCGCAATAAGACAGCGTGTTATATTTAATTAACCTGCTTTGAGTCTCGCGGCGGTCTCACGTCGATAGCGGGTAGCAGTATCGTGTTACGTCATGCAGTAACGCACTGACATTGACCTTACTGCGCTTTACCGACGCGACGACATGCGTCGAGAGCTCCTGAGCTATTTACATAAACTTTGCCTAGGTAATTGTTACAGCGCCGGAAAAATACAATTATTTAGTTAACAGCTTTCCGCCCGCGGCTTCGCCCGTTAAACTACATTTTCCCGCGGTAAAAAGTATGCCTATGTTATACTCCTGGTTCTAAGCTCAATCAATTGGGTTGGTGGTAGGTACTAACACTTTTCTGACTTTCTTTTATAAAATATACTTAAAGATATACATATTCAGTTTAAGTTATTGCGCACTAATGGTTATTGTTGATAAGGACATTAAAATGTATTCATCTTAAGTACCGACCTACAATAAATCACTAATACGCGAAAAAAGTCACGAGTACTTCAACAGTGTAATAGATTACCTAATGTTTTGATCAAATAGGTCACAACAATGAAAGAACCAATTAATCACAGAGGAAAAGTAAAAATGCTAATGATTTCGTAAATTATGCACACATTTGAATGTAACGCGTGAAATTAACTTGGCTTCGTAATGTTTCACTATAATAAGAAGATTTGTTGCATAATCTCCAACAGATTATAGACGTACCTAATACCGTACTTTGTAAATAATCGGTTAATTATGCACGATGCTAAATATGACAATAATGTAATAGAAGATTTATGAAATTTTGAATAAAATTATTCGAACGTAACATACGATCTAATAATTTTATTTAATTTACGCTCACTTTGTTAAGTTTATTCTATCTGATAATTTATATTGACCACAAAATCAGACTGACACACGGACAATATCAGATTATATATTAAAATCAGCTATCAGGATTTAAGTTTTTTTTCTGTTAAAAGTTTTAAAATTTTCTAAGATATTCAAGATTACTTGTACACAGAGTGAATTTAACTCGCTAGAATCTCACTGGTGGAATTAAGATGACAGCGTCGCCGTTAGCGAGGCAACCACAGGTAAAACTTTGTAATGTTCGCTTAGTACCGTTTGTAGAAGTAGACTATTGTCTTCGTGTAGCAATCTATGCGGAATATTGCGGAAGGTGTAAACGTAAAAGCTGTAACTGCACTTCGCGGCTCGCTGACCCGTGCGAGAGTCTCTGCATCCTTGTTGACACGCCACGCAATGGCACCCGACCAAAACATTGTAAATACATTGTAAAAACATAATTATGTCTCGATGGCATATCCATACGTTGTATCTTGTATCTTGACGTGCTATTGACGTCAATTTGACGATGCGCGTCATAGAGGGTTGATTTGATAGTCTGGTATTTTTATATTGTGTATGCACTTTTAAAAAATACATTTATTTTTATTTAAATGAAATAACGTTATGGTGATTTGGGTCATCGTTAGAGTTAGTTTTAAGTTACAAGTTTTTGGAGTTGCAGATACAATTTTATTTACTCCATAGGGTAAATCAGTTGAGACCATAAATTGGCTTCTTTAAAAAAGCAGCAATCAAAGATTGGAATATGGAATGTGCTAGTTTACACAGCGTCATCGTAAATCATGCAAGAAATCAATGACAGTGTGTCAGTCAGTCTGTGAAGTGTGGTGACGCAACAGAACCGCTCAGAAACCGCAGCGGGGCGCGACTGCGACTAACGTCGGCTGCAGCCCTTATTTGCACATAGAAAACGTTCTTTAAAAAAAATTAAATAATAGGACTGCTTAAGTGGCGCGACAAATTGTCGTCTGTCTGTTGTGATCTTAATATGTAAGTACCTATCATTATAAGTGCTCTTACATTTTATAATAAGGGGTACAGAAATCCAAACAAACTATTGCGTTTAACAGGATTAAAGTATGTATAGCCTGAATCCCTCTAAAGTGTGTAAATAATTACAATCCCTGTCAACGGTTTGTGTAAATATTTATTTATGAAGAAAAGGGTAGGATGTTTGTTGAAGGGTGTTAAGATGTCTTACGTGGCGTCGACGTGACCTCGACACGAGAGGAGCAAAGGGTTCTTAAGTCTTTGACGGGCTCAAGAGCTTCTGGATAGGCTTTAAACAAAGTTTTTGCTAAGAATATAGAATGAGGCGAAGCGATAGCACACTAGCGAGCGTTGCTAACAAAAATATTATATTATCTTAATAATGAAATATTTAAGTATGTACCTACCTACCGGTACATACTTAAATATTTCAATTAAGTATGGTGAAAAGATGTGTTAGAGGAATCTCGCTCTGTCAAAAACAATAACGCGAATAGGTTGGAGTTGCGAATCTCGCGAATAACTAGTGCTATGTAATAATGGAAAAGTGATGATAAATAAAATAGAACCCTCGTTAGAGAAAGTGGTAAGTTACAGCAGTTCGATTGCACCCGCATTTTGTAATCTGCGTGATGACTGCGAGTGAAGACTGGCGGTGTATCACATTGTATTGAGTATGCTTTGTTAATACTAATAATATATTGTGAAGGCGAAAGTGTATGAGTGTGTATGTTTGTGTCTTCTTCCACGGGTATAATATTTAACTTTAGATGTCTAGCAAAGCATTACCACAAGACTACCGTACTACTTATTTCGCAAGATAAAGTTATGCTAGGGATACTATTTTATGGTTTAGTTAGAGCAGCAATTTTTTTTCTTCAGATTTTTATCTAAGAATTATTTAATTTCGATTTCGTAAAACCACTTACTTTAATTCATAAATATTTAAATTTATATTTTCTATTTTATTATTGTTTAGCTTCTGAGATATTAATTAGAGAGCTAATTAATGTCAGATGTGAGTTGAACTTGTAATTAGCAATTGCAGCTAGTGGTTTGGAAGTATCCTTGAGGTCGTAATTATAAAAATAACGAAAAGACTAATTGAGAGCTTTAATATAAATTCAAGGAGTTTTATTTTGCCAATATATACAGGAACTTTATCTGTAGGTACTTTCCTTCACCTATGCACTGTGGCGCATCTTCGTCATCATCAGAGCGCGACACTTCCTGCTTCCGAAGCGCGCAGTGTTGCTCATTGAATAACATATCAATAATAATGCTTTCCGTGAAATCTGCGTGGTATGGTTTCTTTTAGCGAGGCGTATAGTCATACATTTATGAATTCTATTTACTTGTTTTTTCGGTTGGGATTTTGAAGTATATGCCCTTGTATTGGCCCTTATTTATGTTAGTATTGTATTTTTTTTGTTAATCATGTGTAACTTCTTAATTTTGAACTAGGAAATTAAAATTTAACAACATGACTATATTGGATGCTCGTTTTGTGTTATGTTACAAACAATTTTTTTTAAATAAAATCCGTCAAATTAATTCTTCAGCTAAATTTACTATTGGATATTGTAAAAATAAAATGAAAATTCCACTTTTCAAATTCTAACGAAGTTTCGATTAACCTCTTGCTTATAGAGCGAGCACATATTATACACATTACCTACAACATTATGACGAAGGCAGCACGTAGTACGGTTACGTTCTCGGTCAATTTACGTAACGTACGTTTGGGCGATGAGGTAAACAATAATTTCTACTATTACTTGTAATCCCGCATTAAGGTTACGCAATTTTCATCCGAGATTACGGCTTAGTGTTAAAATTACTATTTATTATGCAAACAGCTTGTCTTATATTTTAATCTTATGTTGACATCGAAAACTTAATCCTGATTTGGAGTAAGTATTTTATTTTTAGTTGCACAAAAAATGCCTTATTCATAAACATTAAATTATACAACGTTAGCTATGTAAGCCCATGTTGTTCGGGACGCACTGTAGTGCCTAGCTTGACCATTATCATCATCCAAATACAATTTGTATTAGGATTGCCGAAAACCAGATGCATCCGTCGTATCCAATTCGTCTTGGACTATTTAGTAGAGGTTCCCTTGATTATAGCGCACATAGGATTTCCGGGGAGATATAATTTAATGGGCTTAAAATATCTTGAAGTGAACCCACAACTTTCGAGAAGAAAGTCTAGTGCTTCCACAACTAAGCCAACAAGAATAGGAAGTTACAAATCGTGTTGCATTTATGTAAATCCATAATTATATCTTAGTAACTTGGTTGTGACGCTACGTGATTCTAGAAGCAGCAGTCATCTTACCAAAGATAGGATGATTTCTAGGAAACTTTTACTTTTCTATATTTTATGAACACTGTTTAAGTGAAACGAAGCCCATTCAATTATTATTTTACTTATTAAGCCTTCTATTTCTAATGGGTAGGTAATCTAAATATTTTTTAAATATTTGCTTACAGAGTATTATAAAAATATTCGCTGTACAGTAAGACTTCTCAAAACAAATTAGAGGATATAAATATTATTATTAGGATAAAAATTTAAGAATAAAGACAGAAAATCCTGTACGACATGCGCTTGTTATACTTACCTACATCGATCTTTATGTATAAGTTCTTACACAAGGCTTTTCCTAACAGTGAAATCAAACTTAGTACTTACCAGTGAGTGAAGTCGGGGCATATCGTCTGCTTCGGCGTCTGAAACAGAAGCCTCTGTTAGTGTTCTACACTACAGAAATGTTCTACAGAATACACTATGTATTTAGTCTATGGTAATAGTCACTATACTGTCTCGGTAGTCTATGTCTATCTATAACAGGGTGAGAAGTCAACACAAGACACTCAGAGTTAAAACAGGTTAAAACCTTCGTGAGTGGTTTGGTCTACACTACAACAAGTGATCTACTTCTTTCAGCACTACAGTCTTCGTGAGTTTAACACAGACTGGAACTTTATAAGTGACCGCAACTAGATTGCGGTTTCTTAAACTAATTAACGAAAATCACGAATTGTTTAATTCGAAATTGTAGATTTTCATTTACAAGTCTACCAAATGTACAAAATTTTGCTCCTAATTGAATCGAATTTGTACGCAATTCCACTTTCCATTTATTTATATTTAATAAAATATATTTAAGTTAAGTATACAATACAAAAATAATTCTATAGAAATAAAGTAATAATCATTTAGCACTGAAATCCTAAATTAAACGAAATACCTATTAGTTATCATTGTCAATTTTTTTTTTTGTAGAAATGATTGCGTTCTTAATTAAATTTCCGCGGCTAGCCTTCGTCTGACGTTAATAATGAAAAAAAAATTGGTGTCTAGTCTAATTTTCTGTGTTCAAATTTGCAATGCTAAAATTTTTAAATTTCTATACAAAAATAAACCAAAAATTATCCAATCAACTTATGAACTAGAAATTCTAAAAGTCACTGTCACGATCCCGTGCACTAAAGGTCACTGTCCACCGCGCCGTACTCACCAGGTACGTAGGAGGACACGCGGTCTGCGCGTGCGCACTGTGCCGCGGCGCCGGCGCATCTTCCTTTTATGAGCAGCCCCTCTCTCGCGCATCTCGAGGCATCGCTGCTTTTGTTTTCATTTAACCTAATAGTATGTTTTTATTTTTAATAATAAGTACTTTAATAATTATTATTATTTTCGGGTTCGATTCCCGCCTCGGGACGACAATATTGTATGTTCTGCAAATATTTGTTCCGGGTGTCTGGGTGTTATACTCGTATGTATAACACCCAGACACCCGTAATAAAAAATATCTATCTATGTACTTAGTATATTCTATTAAGTATATCAGAAATTTAGCACCCGTAACACAAGCTTAGAGCTTATCACGGGGCTAGATGTGGCTGTGTGAATTGTCCAGAAATATTTATTTATTTCAAATATTTCGTTCTACTACTAGGGTGGTTTGCCCTAACCCGTTATGTGTTGGGGGAGTTGGTATAATCACCAAGTTTACCAGGTGGATTGACGATCGGTGAATTGGTTCATTGCACAGAACGCCGTTGCTACGCTTCTTGTGGTACCTACTCGTAGGTAATATTCTTATAATTAATTCCGAGATAAACCCCTAATTTACCTACTCTTAGATATAATTAAGTAAATTTAAATGTCGAACTATTTTATTTTGATTACGGTGATTAATTTTAGAGCAACCCTGTACTTTTGTTAACTATGACTTCAAGTCTAACCCGAGTTAAAATTCAAGCATTTTTCCGTATAATTCTGATGGCTACAAAAAAATTACAGCCTTTATTAACAAAATATAGGGTTTTTTTTGTGTGCAATAAATAGTTAAATATAAAAAATAAGCATATAAGTACTTCTGTCTGCTAAGTAAATTTAATAAATTAATGTAGGTATTTCCTATAGCTTTCCAGGCGTGGGAGTTTTCACTGCCCTGGCACGTTCACCCAAGGACGCCGCGGGTCACGCGTTCGCTATCAGATCGTCGCTTGGGTCCATGTGCCGAGGTCACTGCCGCCTACTGTAAAATCCTTCTTAATAAGCACGACAAGCTGAGAAGTATTTTGCTGAAAATTTTAGTGATGAATTCCTCACTCATTCAGTCACTTCTATATGGGGAGTGAAATGATTTGATACTTGATTGTGTGTCAAAAAGCTTCGAACCTGCTGGTTAATTAATGGTATGAAGGATATGGCTCGATACCGTTTAACCCACCCGCGACTCTTCACTTTTGGTAATGCTAAATAAACCTTGACTTTATAATTATTTCAAATTCAATAAAGAAGTCTGACAGAGGAAAATGGATGGAATTAACAAGTTGTGCCGACCCCACATAATGTAGGAAAAGGTCAAGAGAATGATGACGAATAAAGAAGGCTTACTAGAAATCAGCATTTCATATGTCTTAACATATTAGTAGTTACTAACAACAGTTAATTATTAAAGTGACCAATAGTTTCCTTGGATTTAGTAACACAGCTATTAATGTGACATAGAATGTTTTTGTGAACGTCTCGTTAAAGTTTTTGTTGCAAATATCATAGCTAGAATTATCACGTAATCCGATTGATTACTTAATGCGATGGAAGCTCGTGGCCAGAAGCATCTGAAGGATTTCATTATATTTGAACTTACTTGAAGGGCAATTCCCTTCCTCTACAAACGGATGTAATTAAACAGGTATTAATTTTTCATTGATCACAGACATTTAGGCTAGGCGCGCACTAGGCAGCCTGGCTGCGGCAGCCAGGCTGCGGCAGCCAGTAAAACATATGACGTTGTATAGGAGACCGCGCACTAGGCAGCCACGAAATCTCGGCTGCGGCAGCCAACAAAACGCGCCTGTTTGCACGGCAGCCAGCTGGCTGCGCGCAGCCAGAACGTGTGTAGGCAAATGTATGTGGCTGCTGTCAGTCTCCGCGCACTAGTTGTAGCAGCCAGACGTATTTTGCTATCAAAATGACTTTTGATACAGAGAAATTTATTCGGGAAATCTAGACTAGTCGTTGATTGGCTGTTATAACTGGCTGCGCAAATATTCTGGCTGCCGCAGCCTGGCTGCGCAGCCAGGCTGCGGCAGCCAGTAAAACATATGACGTTGTATAGGAGACCGCGCACTTGGCAGCCACGAAATCTCGGCTGCGGCAGCCAACAAAACGCGCCTGTTTGCACGGCAGCCAGCTGGCTGCGCGCAGCCAGAACGTGTGTAGGCAAATGTATGTGGCTGCTGTCAGTCTCCGCGCACTAGTTGTAGCAGCCAGATGTATTTCGCGTTCGAACTTTGACAAGATGACGTTCGATACAGAGAAATTTATTCGGGAAATTGAAATTGTCTGTTTTAACTGGCTGCGCAAATATTCTGGCTGCCGCAGCCTGGCTGAGCAGCCAGGCTGCCTAGTGCGCGCCTAGCCTTAGTCTCATTATAAATATGTCAAAACGGCTTCTGCTCTTGCCTTAGGGGTCTAACATTGTAATACACAATTAAATCACGACAAAATTAAATGTATAAAACTATAGTCAATAGACCCAATAAAATTGTTGGTCAATTTTTTTAATGATGTCAGCAATTGTTTAAAACTATAATAATAACAATTAGGTACTAAATATTGGGAATGTTTAATCTTTAGTTAAATGTAGGTATGCGAGTATAACCTAAAAAGCACTGGGAGGTCATTTTCTTTTTAATTTGTGCTAAATATAGTAACAGTACAATCTTGACAGATAAAATCGGAAAACTTTTGCTTATATCGCCAAATTGAATTAAAAACTGTAAATAAAAATAAACTATTCAGAAAAACATTTTATTGAATTCGTAGAAAAGCATTTTATACAAATGTTAGCATAAACCTCATTATAAATTTGCCGTACAGCTAAAATGCGGTCTACATCCGGTTTGAAGTTCTGTGAAGATCTGCGCAGCCTCGCTATCCGCTAACGCGATCTAAATGGCAGTGCGGTGGCGGTCAAGGACCACATTAAGAAGCAGCTCTGCCATCTGCTCCCGCTACCGGGAAATACAAGGGTCCAGTGAACTTACCTACACTACTAGTTAATCTGTTTACTGAAGTATATTTCGGAACCTTGGTACCTACCACTATTTCACACATATTTTTTAATATCACACGTTGAAAATGCCTTTCAAATGTTAATTCGTCATCATTTCAGCCATCGGACGTCCATTGCTGGACATAGGCCTCTATTAATGACCTCCAGGTATTACGTCCGGATGCAGCCTGCATCCACCGTGAACCAGCAGCTTTAATAGCTTTATAGCAATAGCCCAATAAAATCTATGTGATTTGCAATTTCATGAGTTGAACATATTTAACAATGTATATCTGTTTTAATGATTATAAATCTTGCAGGATATAGCAGCTATTTCGTGAGATATTAAGCTTTCAAGGAACCCATTCTAGTAACGATTGCATTAGAGATCGTACAACATTGATTTTGATATCGAAACAAAAGTATGTCAGAATTGACCTCTAAAAGAGAAATACCATCTGGTACAAGTTCCTAATTGACGAACAAGTTGATAATCTGATGTCAAGTGAATGCCTTATCTTGTAATAGCAATTTGGTAATTTGTCAGATGCGAAGTTTCTATTGCCCGCGGCGCGCGACGGGGTCCTTGGAAAATCACCTGGAGCGGCGCGGGTCAGGCGTTACGTCACGCGTGCGGGTGCGGGGTGCGGTGAATGTCAACTGTCATCTAATCAGTGATTATTGACGATTCACATGCCTCCATACACTATATCTCGCAGAGAAACCTCGACCATACCCCTACCATTACAGCGACTTCAAGCAGATTCATAAGGATAGGGACGACCAACCCGGCGTCCTTACTTTCGATTATATTTTAATATTTAATAATGTCATAAAAAAAACAATAAACTATCGGAAAGTCCGGGTCGCGAACAGAAATATGTTAATCAAGGTTTTAAAGGATACTTAAATTTTACTTTATGGTTATTAAGGTAATTTCCCATTACAATCTATATGAAGGGCATTTTTATGTAAGACAGTTTCAATTTTACGATGGTACCTTATTAAGGTATACATACGGATGTCTACAGCTCGAGCCGGAAACCTAGAGCTTAATAGTGTTTCTGCAGCTTGCTTTGTCTCCTTATTATTTTCATAATGCCATGTGTCTGTGTGTGTGTGTGTTTTGGCTAGATTTGTTTAATGCCAGCATGATTATGTTGCTGGCTAAGCTACTGACCGACTAATGAACTAAATAAACAGATTTTCTTTGAACAAAGATCTCGCAAGGGCCCGTTTGTAGGTATTTGCTTCGGATGTTCTAGGTATTTATCTAAATAAACGTTGAATGATGTAAAATTATCTTTGCACATTTTAATCTAAACTATTGTAAATAATCTAGCATTCTCAATACAAGCTTCAAGTTTAACACAGAGCTTGCGTTGTGAATTATCGAGCAATATTTATGAACTTTAATTTAACGTATTGACAGGGCGCTCTCATTTAAAGTTTAAACATGCAATTTTTTTTACCGGCGTCATAAACCATGCGTCACTGGCCAACTAGAGATCTTCACTCGCTCGCTCCACCAATATTTACGAAGATTATCTCAGAAGAAGCCTATTGCCCACCTAATGGGCATTGTACACTGACACATGCAAACAATGGAAAGTATTACGTAATGTGTTTGTGTGTGTTAGAAAATGCAGGCGTTCTGCGCAGGCGCGACCGTGAAGAAATGGGGCAATAGGGCGCGTCGTGTCTTGATGGGCTGAGACAAGGGGGCAATTTTCGTGACCACGATCTCCTTAATAAGGTCTTTGTCGAAATAATGTGTATTAATTTTGCAATAACAAACTACATTTCAAGGTGGATTTAAACAAGATACATCCACAATTTTGGTTAGCATGCGTATTCCAGAGTATTTCCACGGACGTACACCAAAAAGATCGACAGATGATCTGGGAAAAGCTGATAATTTGTTGAGGATGTACTCTGCATCTGGCCAAGATAACTGGAGTTCCATTTGAATCGGACTCCCTGCTAGACATTATGTGTGTCTCCCTTAAAGACCTATGTCTAGCAATTGACGTCCGGTTAAAAATGATGATGGTCACTTACGATATAATATGCCATTAATTACCACCATAAACAAATACTTTTATACCTTAAACAATTGTAATTTAAATTTACTTAATAATAGATACTTATTATCTTTAATTGTATATAAAAAAAGCATTACGGACGTATTAGAATAAATTACAGCAATTATGACATTAATGCACAGCAGTAGAAAGGTCAGGCTGCCATCTTCGCTGTTAAATGGCGCTAATCCGCTGCAAGAGGTTACGTCACCGTCCGACGGACAGACCGACGTTTGTATGTAGATAGCTTGAGGAGCCTGCTTATTGGGACGCGACGTGACAACACCATGTGTGATATTACACTTGGTCAGAGGAAAAATTGCGATTATTTCGCAGCTTGTGACCGAATCAGTGTTTTCTGTGATTTGACACGAATAAAGGTTGATTGCAGCCGCTGATAGGTACAACTATAGTTGTAGGCCAAGTTAAGATTGCACCTTTTGAGTTGTATCGATCGGTTTTACGTTCTTCAATTAACGACGACCTCTGTGGCGCAGTGGGCGCGCAGGTCTGTATGCGACGCCGGAGGTTGCGGTTTCGATTCGCGGGAATGGAAATTTTCTGAGTGCGGACTCAGAAAAAAAATAAAAATATACATCTATCTACGTTTAGTCCATTAGGTAAATCAGATTATCTAGTACCGTAAAACACTCCAACATTGCCACCGAGGGTAATTTTGCCCGAAGACCAATTTTTAAGCAAAACTTTTAATAGCAAAAATATCTGAATACTATGGTAACATTTATTGACTTTGGTAGAAAATAGGTTTTGTGTTTAGCACCACTGTCTATTGGATGTAACGCTAACGTCACTCAGTAACTTGTTGGAACTCGTCAAAGACAGAGTGTATTTTTGCGGGCAAATTTTGGTGAAAATTCAAAAGTGGATTGTGCGTGATGAAGAAAACACAGATGAGTTTAATTTATATTATGTTGTACAAAAAACTTAAGGTATTATTATACCGTTATTGTCACTGATGCAGCTCTTGTATAACTAAAGTTATAAAGGTGGGCAAAGTTATCTAGTATTTTTGAGATCTACTATTGACAACATTGCCCGCAGTCAAAATAAGCTTAGGGTTGACACATCCGAGTTTTTTTTTTTTTTTGCTAATTATTATTATCTTGATTATTTAGATAATTTATTTTTATTATTTCTTAAAAGCAAGAACAAATCTCGAATTCGTCAAAGAAAGTCAAGACGAAAGATTGGAACCAGAATGTATTAAAAATAACACGGAATAAATGTTAATACTTGCATGTGAATCTGTTGAATCAAACATGTTACTTGAAAGTTTTTTAAATAATTCAATAGAAGATAATCTTGTTTTTTTATTAACATAAAAAGAAATAAAAAGTCAAGAACAGTTTACTGAGATGTACCAACCCTATCACTTTACTAAAGGCGAAAAGCGAATTGTATGGAAAATGCTAACAAGGTCAGGGTAATTTTGCCCAACTAGCCTAACATGGATTTTGGTAGGAAACCTGTCATGGATTCGCTTTAGTTTTAAAGTAATGGCCAGTTTTGGTCATAATTCTTCTACAGGTTTTGCTGTCAGCTGATTAGAGGCCGGAGAGGAGATATTTGCGTCAAAAATCAACGTGGGCAATGTTGGCAATAAGTCGAGATAACATTGCCCGCCTTTAAAAATAATAAAATACTTGATTTAATATTGACGAATAACAAAATCTAATAAAATAATACATGCAAAATATCCTATAGTTGCAGATGCGAATAGAAAATACTTGTGTCCCCATACAAAAAAATAACAAAAATTGTAATTATTCGAAAAATGTGGGCAATGTTGGAGTGTTTTACGGTAATCGTAACACATGCTTAGAGCTTACCACGAGGTTAAATATGGCTGTGTGAATTGTCCAGCAATATTTAAGTGTTTAAATCGTTTAAAATAGCGTTTGTTACCAGTCGTCTATTATGGATAGTCAGAAATACGGTACCACTAGCTTTGAGTCTGGAAAGGTTTTGTTCTGATGCTGACTGTTTACTTTGAATTTCTTTGGAATGTTTCTAACAAAATAACGCGAGAACCTTCGTGTCGTGGCTATTCGGGACGTAACCGCTTGACCGCCATTGTTTACTCGGATTCGCTACCTACTGCTTATTACGTGGTTATGTCCACGGTAATTAATGCGCAAAAAGTGCGTGTAATTAGCATATATTCGTGATGAAAGCGTGCTGTCAGCGCTAATCGTCCTGTAATTAATCATGCTGGAAAGTTGGAAGCAGCTTTATAAGGCGCAGTTTACAATGGCTGGTGATCGATGTTACCTACCCAGTCTAGGTAACATAGAATAGAATAGAATAGAAAAAACATTTACATATTTCGACACAATAAAAAGAAAACAAAATATAATTGTAGGCCTTAAATTATAAGAACACAAGAAGAACATCGATAGTTATATTAAATTTGTTATGACGACGACCTATTTTCTGTAGGATGACCTGAATTTATGTGCGCTTTGATAACACATTTTTTGAAAAGATTTAAGGACATGCGTCATTCACCAACCCGCACATGACCTGTGTGGTGAATTAATTAATCTCTCACATCAAGAAAGAAGTCCCTGTGTTCCAGCAGTGGGAACGTTAAAAGGCGTGATGAGTGATGACCTGCTAGCTAAGCCTTTAGGAGGTTGGCCACTTTTCAATAATGATATATAGAGAAAATGAATAGCGGTCCCGCATATTGTTTACGCTGGTGTCGTAGGTAATGGAACATGTGTAATACTGGCACGCACATAGTTAAAGTTTGTGCAAACAATACGAGTCACTCAACCATTCAGAAAACAACTAGAAATTGCCACGAGGAATGTTACAGCGGCCAAATCGGCCATATTTGCTCAAACAACTGTGAACATTGACACATCAATCACTCGGCTGGAAGGTCACTGTTACGAAATTAACGAATTATTTCTCAAATGTGCTCTAAGATAACATGGAAAGGTCAGAAATAATGAGAGTGCCTACTGAGAGTACTGCGGCACGCAATATGTGAATCAAAGAATCGATGCAACAGACAACTTCTCGCTCCGAGGCATCTACCGCGCCGTGTCGCCGCGCCGCTGCCAAACCATCGCTAAACCTACATCGCCGAAAAAAGTAATATATAGGTAGAAAATATTTAAACTTAATATTAAGTCGATATTGTTTTCATCTAATTTTCCAATGATAATTTATCAATCAATTCATTCAGCAATTTTTGGGGTTTAGATAATTATCTATGCACATAGTTGACGGAATTGTTTAAACTCTATAATTCCGTTATTTTTCGTCAAAGATTTAACCTGGTTGAAAACGGTTTCTTGCTCAAACAACGAAACTCTAAAAATTGTTTGTATGTAATGTTTATTTTTGTATTTTAGAGCAGATTTAACTAGATTGTCCGTGACCCTGTCACTGTGTTAGCGACGCCCACGCGTGCGGCCCGCGGTTTGCGCACCACTGCACTGACTCACGAGTAGAGTAGCCATCATCAGCACTTGAATAGGATGTTTGAAATTCTGAATTATTTCGTGGGTCAACGAAGTACAATGTAGCTCGTTGCTTGCAAGATTTGGGCCAGATTGGATTCTAGAATTGGTGATACTTATCTGCTTACGAGTACTTGCATAAAATACGTCAGAAAAAAAAACTCAATGAATTGGAAAAAAAATTATCGTAGTGTTCAGCTGGATACGTATTAAATGAAATAAATACAGATTTCTGCAATTAAAGTAACTGATTCAGTTTCGATCCAGTGCAAACGCGTGAGAAAATTATTACTGAATTACGGAAATAGCAACAAATGAAAGTTAAATAAGAAGTACCTAACTAAGTTTACTCGTGTAGCAATCGTATTTATATTTTTGACGTATTATTGTTTCGTTATGGTAGAAGCATTCATCAAGCACGAGTCGGACTTTTATGCTAAGTGTTCTAGTATTACTAAAGAATTAACAAGTTTAATAAAAATAAAACACACTAACAAACTTCCATCTTTATAATATTAGTGTGATTTCAAGTTGTTGTACATTTCTCGATCGAATTATTATTATTTATTATACTTAATTATTAAAAGTTTCTACTTGACAAATTTGCTTCTATTATTTGATGTACCTACGGAACCCTAAAAAATAAATAAAAATGTAATGGTAACTGCGCATAATGAAACTGTTTGTAATAGGTAGGTACGTATTTTTCTCTGATTACTTAATTGTGATAGTGGTTAGGTCACGAGTTTAAAATCAGATTCACGAAAACTAATTACCCGCCGAGCACGGACATTGCACAAGATAACTTCTACCGAAATCGTATGTTAATTAGATAAAATAATTTGTTTGCTCTGGTAGCTCGCCGCGATGCGAATACATTAAAAGTAAGAGTTACAGATACCTACTGTTATCGGTATTAAAATCTTACAACTTAATACCATCCTTACCGAATATATAAATTCGAAAGTTTGTTTGTTTGAATGGATGGATGGACATTGGTTTCCTCTTCACCAATAAACTTCTGATTAATAATAAAAGTTTACAAAGATATAGTTCATTTCATACATCAGAATAACATACAGGTATAGGCTACTTAAATGTATTTTAGTACTTTAGATCAGTTTTGTAATGTTACGTAGTGAATAATTAATAGAAATCTAGCACCCGTAACACAAGCTTCGAGCTTACCACGGGGCTAGATGTCGCTGTGTAAAATTGTCCAGTAATATTTATTTATTTAATTATAACTGAATTGAATTACCGCGAGAAAATGCGTTATAACGCGAATAAAAAGCCACGGGCTGAAGTATTTTATAAAACACAAGTTAGTGTTTTGAATTATTGGTACCTATTTTACAAATTACTTTATAAGTAAAGCCTGGGGAGTAGATTTATTTATTTATTAAACTCCCAGTCTAAACCGCTGAAGCTTGAAAGCTAAAACCTTTTGTGACGTGGGCAAAACCCTGCGACAAACCGCACGCCAGAAGCTTAACACAATCAGCGCCCGTGACACATGCTCATATGTACTTGGAATGTACAGCACACAGTGCTGTACATTCTACTCTGCCAGCCGAGCTTGGGCATTAAATGTGTTAAGTAAACATTAAGTTCCTATTTCATTAATTCACAAGTTCATATAAACAAAATACGTTATGCTTATGCGTAGTTTATAAGGGTCGTGACTCGTGGTCCCACTGTGATTGTACCACTATTACTCGTGGTCCCACTATCTCTAAGCGAGATAAACACATAGACAACTATTACTTTTTAGCGTGGAAAAATGACGCTTTGTCAGCTAAATATTAAAAATCGCTTGCAAAGCCGCTTGGTGGAAAGCTGGAGAAATAATATATTCATAGATAATCTCAGCGCACAAAGCGAAGTCTTTCATAAAATACCTAGGTAACAAAGAGTTGCAAAATGTAACAATTCGCCAACAAAATGAAAGTGCCGAAGAGCAGTACCGCCCGCTGGACGTACCACAATGGTTGATTGTATGTCCGACTCAATAATCTCAATGAAAGAAGTTACGTATTCTTACCTAGTGAGAAACATAGAGGTTGGATTAGCGCATTAGTTTGAGTACGCTTTGAGTAGATGGACCCCACTTCGGTTGGACACGAAATTTTACTTATTTTGAACTGTATATTGTTACTCATCATTATACATCCTCATCACTAACTCGTTAAATAATAATTGAATAAGATCTAATTATGAAATAACCTATTACTTAAGTTATTAAATAAGCGTTCAATTACGCTGTCATAGTAATCAGTGATCGGTATAATTAGGATTTATTGTACAAAACGTAATGAATAAAACATCATTACGTTTTGTACGAAATGACCTAGGTCCAATTTCTCAGTGCACATTTATTTACGAGCGAACGGCGCATCAATTTAACCATAATTTAAGGCATCTAAGGCCTTGGAGATGAACATATCTAGTAAGTAGATGTAGAACAACTAAAACGAATTCAGAAATGTATAATTATTCAGATGTTTGATTTTGATGTTGGAAATGATGATGATTACAATCATTATTTATACTAAGTAAAAGACAAACTTTTCAAAGTTCATAAGCCAATTCACCAATAGCTTCCCATGAAACATTCGCTATAATTAGGTTCTGTTTCACCACTTGCTGTTAAAGTACCAAATGTTGGTAGCGATATCTAGCAGATAACTATCTGAAGCTTTATCTGTAACTGTAACCGATGAAACAGGCCCTTAACAGTGCAAACCATAATTACAAACAAAATGTTAATTGATTCCATAAACCTAAGCTGTGCACAGACAGAATAATATACGCCATAAAATACAGATCTAATGACGGAGATTGTCCAATTTGCTCACGAAGGCTGTACTTAGCTCCGGTGCTCTACTGATTTGATGACAATGAATGCGCAAGAGGCGGGGTCGGGGGCGCGCGCTAATCACCGCCTAAGGCTGGTGACGTGATGCACTGGAACAAGTAATTAGAACTATGCGTGAAAGGAAAATTATTTATGTAAGATCTATTCTTAGATATCTGGGCATCTTTGGGCTACGATAAAACGTATTTCTATTAAACCGCCTCTCGAACTTACTGGTTACTACGAAAGACAACGCTGTGTCTGAACACTTATTCAGACATTTACACAGTTACAGCATTTATGCTGAGTAATAACTAATTCTGTATCGTTTATGTACAGTTTTGTGACTTAATGCGTTAATCGAACACTGTTTTGTCCAATAACACAAGTTGTAAAGAATGTTAAACTGTGACCTTACACACAAATTCAATCATTCAAAGAATAACCACAACCTTAAGCTAACAGCGCTGTGACCTTCCTAAAATAGCAACATGGAATCGCTCTGATCAGCAATACATGAGAGACGTTAGCAGACTCAGAATCACCTTAAGCCTTAAACCTAACTCGTTGTCATTCCGCGCGCGCTCGGGTTTCAGAATCAATGCATTGGATATTTCTATACATAGCACGATAGCGGTTGATGAGTGTCGTGGGACGCCACGCCCCGCCCCGCCCCCCCTGATAAATCACATGCATCGACCCCTGCCCCCCTTCGGCCCGACCAGCTCTCACCTCCAAGGCCAGAAATATCCGAAAATATCGCATTTGCCCGCTTTATTCCAGTCTGTCTGTTATTGAGCGTGAATTTCGTGTTTGGTGGAAGTAAGCTGTGATTTATTTGCTTGCGTAGGCAGTCGGCAGTCGCCGGAAACTTTTGTGATACGTCCGCAAATTGGACACGACAGTCCATTTTTGTTATTTTCAGTGCTTAGATTGCATCTACTCTTTGTAATTTTCCACGCTCAAAATCATTAGTCAAAACGAAAATCCCGATATTGTATTTAATTTCGATCCATTGGTTCGTAACAATAATATCCTATCTATTATCCTAAATATATTATAGTATTTAGCTGTAACATTACAATTATAATTCGTACCTACCACAAGTTTCCATGATTCCTTAACATCGTAATTATAGTTCTAGACTTTAAATTCATTTTGAAATATTCAGAAAGCTTCGAAATGTCTCAGCCCTTACATATACAGCAAGATTCCGTTGGTGGGTTTCTGGGTCAAGCCGCGCTCCGTGGGCCAAGGGAGGAAATGTGCCGCATTTTGTCTTTTAAAGTATCTAGATAACTATATAATATATGTACACGCTTTAGTGTATCAGCTCTAGAAAAGCTCAAGGCTGTATAATGTTTTAACAGCAACTAGTGTCTAACCTACTATAAACTTGCCAATATTTATTTTAATTGATTGGATGTACTTTAATCATGATGATGATGAAGTTAATTATATTTTTTTAGCAAAAACTTACTATTATTATTATGTCTAGATGTGGCGAACGAAATAAACAGTTTTACCGAGATCTTTAACAATATATTTTTGGTAATATTATCTACCAAAGACAGTGGAAATACTTAAAACCTAAGTGATGCTTAAATATATTTAACAAGACTAAAAAATAATGACGTTCCCGCTCTCATCCACCCTCGTCCCTATTGACCCCTTCCTCGTTTCTATTGAACTCTTCCTGTTTCCACTCGCCCCTATTTTAATTCAGCCTATTGAACCGGTGCAAAGTGTTTTCTTTTGTGGTACATTATTAGTATTAGAATCTACAATTTATTTATATTAGAAAATTGGCAGGTTAATTGTAATTTCTTTAAGTTGTTCAGAGCCTCAGAGTTATTCTTAGTATTTTATTTTTTACGTTATCTACGTATAGTTTGCAATATTTATACAATAATTTTATAAGTACCTAGGCGTTATGGTCGACCAAACAGTAACCTTTAAACCACACATAGAATCACTGGTTCCTAGAATACGAAAGCTTATCTATATATTTAAGAATTTAAGAAACGTGACAAACCAACAAATCTTAAAACTAGTATACACAACTCTTTGCCTATCTTTGACTGACTACTGCATAACATCATGGGGGGGATCTGCCAAGACACACATGATAGATGTTGAAAGAGCACAAAGATGTATACTAAAAGTAGGCGCTGGTCTCCCTTTCCGATGTCCTACAGTTGATCTCTACCAAACATGGGACGTATTAACAGTTAGACAGTCTTTTATAGTCAACGTGATTCTAAAAAAACATGCGGAAATGAATTATGACCCAACCTGCATGCAAAACCGGAGACGGAAGGGAAAAGTGTGCCACTCAAGTTCTTTCAGCACGCAACGGACTAACCTATTCTACTGCTTTCTAGGTAGCTACCTATATAACAAGCTAAATGCACGTTTGAACTTTTACAGTCTCTGTCGAACAAGCTGCAAAAATACAATTACACAATATGTAAAAACACTTAATTATGATGAGACAGAAAAGCTACTACAAACCATTTCTTGATTTTTCCACATTAATTTCAATCATATAGATACTTTTCACCTTACGATACACTTTCACACTCATTATGTTATACACCTTCACATTCATTACGTTATACACTTACACTCTTATTACGTCATATAATATCACACTCATCACGTTATACACTTTCTCACTCATTACATATACACCATCACATTCAGCACGATATACACATACATATACACTTATACACTCATTACGCTCTACTCTTTCACACTACAATTACAAATAAGAAATTTATACTGACGCAATTCTCTGTAAATAATTAATCTGTAAATATATGTAACTATCACCTATACCACCTATATCTATATATATAACGATAAACAAAAGTACATTCCATTTTACCTTTACCATGTATTTGTACACATATATTCATTCTCACATTAATTCAATTATTTTGACACAATTACACACTCATAATATTTAACATTTTCACACACACTTCGTTAAACGCTATCACACTCATTACGTTACACACCTTCACACTAACTACGTAGTACTTTCTCAAACTCGTTACGTTATACACTTACACACTCAATACGCTATCACACTCAAAGTACAGATAAGAAATAAGTAATAAACTGACGCAATTCTTTGTAACTATAAATAACTATAAAAATAGATCCTAGGATATTTTTAAATATGTTCACTTACTGCAGTGTCAGAGTGGGGCGACCTGGTGACCTGTAATTCAGGTTCTTTCAGAACCTACATCAGGCACCAGTCTCTCACAACGACTCAGTACTGATCTTAAAAATTGTCTATACCTACATTAAGTTAATTTAACAGTGTACTGAATTTGTGAGAGAAAAATAAATAAATATTTTATTATTTTTTATTTTTATTTTAATAGCCAATATAGATAAAACAAACAAACAAACTTTTCAGCTTTATAATATTATATTAGTATAGATTATTCTGCACTACAAATAGTTTTATGTTCTTTTCGTCGGACGGTCGGTGATTTTATTACGGGCAGTTTGCGAGCATAATTGAAAAGTTTTTAAAAGCTTCCTCAGAAATGGACTTCAATATGAACGAATAATAACTTTTTTTAATTTATTTCTTATCACTATATTATGTAGTAAGAATAGGTTATTTTGGGTTTAATATTAATTGATTTCACTAACGACCAAAAAATATTATTTTTGTCATTATTATAAGATTTTTCCCATAAATGTCTTGAGGGTATAATCACTTAGCAGGCGGCATGTGCACACAATGCCATATTTATTGAAATATCTATAATAACTTAATCCTTCAAGGTTTTGTCGTTTGCATAAACATACGTTCTAATATTCCCTTCGTGCATCCGAGCTTATCTTGCCGATTCTAGATCTGTCATTAATTTGTTTACCATTACCATTTGCACAGATAATAAAACTAGACGTTCAAGTATCATTTGCATCGATATTAGAGCGATCCTTTGCGCACGATCGCGACGCACGAGTCTTGCGCAAGAGCACCTGCTTTATGTCCTGCACATTGCTCTATAGAATGTGTTTGTCTTATTTACCTAATAATTTTCAATGCACAATAAGTATTAAACATTTAATAGTTTCTATTGTTTATTATTTGCGTTTCGCATGGGCGGATTCTGACCCGAGTATTTTTTTACTACGGTATTTCACTAGAATATTACATGTAACCGGGAAAAGATATAGGCAATACCTTTTACACGAAGGCGGCGTCACCTACACATTATCATTACAACATTAACAAGCTTATTAGACCAACATGCGTATCTCACCGGTTATCGGTGTATTTCTAATACCCTGTATAATGTGTTAGGATAATTAACTTTCAGCAAAAAGTAAATGATGAATGTCCGCGTGGAACGTATTAATTTTCATTAGACTAGGACCACACGAATATAGACTATACAATCGTGAATTCATGGTGTAAAATGGATTAACCTATAGTTTACGAACATGTCTACAAGTAGGGGTGGTAATTAAACGATGGAATCAATAATTTATTTTCATAAAACATGATTTAAAAAGGTTCTTTAATTTGCAATGTGTTACTAACATAAAATATAAATATATCGTCGCAATGTTTTCTAGTTGGAAAATTGTTATTTGAAATATTAGTTTCAGGAAAGCTGTTAAGAATTTGAAATATTGTGGAATTTAAGTTAGAGCCGAGTTTGGGCGTTCTTGTCCAACTGATCTGGCACGGGCCCAAAGACACTTTACATTCACTTACTAGTAGGTATAATCTAATATTACCGTAAGTTTTCCCATGTTCGTATTTATATAGCCGACCCAACAAAGCTTCGCATGCGTCTTTTTATGTTATCAACCTTTTATTAATAAATATTGCTGGACAACTCACAAGGCAGCATCTAGCATAGTTTTGAATTTAATTTAAGCTTTCAACCGTTGGTTATAGATTGAACAATAATATTGGTTCACCATTCCTAAAGGTTTATTCCAATCCAAGCTTCTAAAACGCGTATCCATTTATAGTACGGGAGGCGACGATGCTAAATGGGGATTAACTCGAGCGTCAAAGAGACCTATTGGGTTGCATTTGGTAGATGATAAGAAGAAAAAAATTGTATGAGACCGATGTGTTTCATCAGTGGGGGAAGCGACCATAGATAAATAAAAACTTATTAAAAAAAATACTGATGTATGGACGTACTTAAGCGCGTCAGTTAGTGATAGATTCTATGAATCAGATACAATAAATTGAAAATCAGCTTAACATACTTACATACTTAAAAATAATTTAGGAAATATGATTGATAATATACGTTTGTAAATCTGATTGATTACACGATTGGGGTGGAAGTACATAAAAGTTAAAAAAATAAAAATCGCGACTAATTTTTTATCAAAAAAAAAGAACAAAAAAACTGGCATTTCTAAAGGTGTTAGAGCGTCAGATTTAGATGTATATGGTTCATCTCTATGTTCTGATTCTACCATATCTTAATCTGACAATTATCTAAAGTGATGCGCCTAATATGACAAAAGTCAATTTTGTTCCCTTATAATTCACGTTCGAACATAGATAGATTTTTTATATTTGGTGGAGGTACTTATCTTGGTACTAGCTATCTCCAGTATCTTAATCTGACGCGCTCGAGTAAATCCCGAAATCCCCTCTTCGGCTCCCCTACTATTAGGACACATTTCAATTTGTTCTAGATCTTCTTTTACCTTTGTATATTTTTATAAGTTTTGACAGTCAGCCTTTAGAAAAAATTTAGATAAGTTATGAGAGGCGACGTTTAGAATGACAAGTGAGAGCAATGATCCGCGCCGCCCGTGACCAGAATACGCCCGGGGCTTCTGCGGCCGGTGGAAATACCAAGGTACCTACTTACTTTCTTTTAGCTAAAACTTTGAAAGAATTCAGAAGTTGTTTTCAAGGGATTATGGTTCGTCGGACAGGTGTACCTAGTAATAAAATTTCAAGAGATAAGTAACTAAATATTGCTTACTTATTTTTGGAAATTATATATAATAGTAATCAAAATAAATATTAATAAAATAATTTAATTTTAATAAACTATAATACGAAAACCCACAAAACGTGTTTTTGTGACGAATGTTTGTATGAATGGATAGATGAATGTTTGCTTACAGGGTGTAACGGGAATACTTATAAACTTTATCTTTTAAATTCATAATTAAATATACTGCGGGATTATCCACACCACGGGAATGACGGTGTAACTTAAATCTCATAGTTAGGATGGACATGGATCGCAATACTGATTACATTTATATGAACAAGGGAGATACCGAAATTAAAAAGGATAAATAAAGTTTTTTCTTTGTCTCACCTTTATAAAAATCACAAACAACTAAAAGGTTTGGAACGCTTTTAATATCTGCTTGTGGTTTAAATAAAAACAAAATCATACAGATTTATCTCGCAATTTTCCCTCGCTCACAAATAATTTTGGTTTTAGTGTTTATTTGGGTCCAGACGTCTAGCCTAATCTCGTTTAGCACTTTGCTGATAAATTCTCGCTATTGTGTATATTCTCAGATTTTCAGTTTCATTTGCTTTATAAAATTTAATAACGAGTAAGAATTTAATCTGAAAAGTGATTGTTTTTGTTTAAACTTATCTCTAAGTTTAACTGAATTTTGTATTTTTTAACTAAGTTGTTGTGGTTAGTTTTAAATACTATATTATTATTGTTTTTTTATGTATCAAAATCTATAGAAGACAACATTTTATTAACTTATTTATATATATGAGCAAAAGTCTATCGAACTATGATAAATACCAAAGAACACAGCTTATAAACATAATCTTTAATATCATAAAATTTACTGCAAACTTACTTGAACAAAATGATTAACGTTCAGAAAATTTCACTTGAAATTCTGTTACAAAGTTGAATTCTACATGCAAAAGTTCCTTGAAAAATGGCTATGATAAACGTCCGCCATTCCGTGGAGATATGTTTGCGATAAGATGGCTGCGGGTGCGGGATAATTCACGTGACACGCGTAATCCCGCGTAATCCGTCCCGAGCCTGGGAGTCCCGGGAACGATACCGCGACCGCCAATTGACAGACCACCCTTGTTACACGGACTTAGAGGGCTGCGGGCTAGCCGTGATTTCATGCTTGATTAGCTCTACTATCACTGGTATCTATTAGGGGGAATACAACGTAAAATTTGGGTAACCCCGTGCACGTGATGAAAGATAAAACTCTAGTTGGTCCGTTTATATGTTATTAACGCGTCAAAAATGTTTGCACTGTTTGTAGAAAAATATTATCCCGCCATATAATTAATATATAATTAAAATACCTCAGTGCCTTAAGACGAAAGTCTTCAACCAGTGTGTGTTGCCAGTGATGACATATGGATCCGAAACGTGGTGCTTCACCATCGGCCTCATGAACAGGCTCAAAGTCGCTCAAAGAGCTATGGAGAGGGCTATGCTCAGGGTTTCTCTACGGGATCGAAACAGAAATGAGGAGATACGTAGAAGAACACGGGTCACCGACATAGCCCAGCGGATTAGCTCTTTGAAATGGCAATGGGCGGGCCATATAGCACGGAGAACAGATGGCCGATGGGGCCGAAAGGTTCTCGAGTGGAGACCACGGATCGGCAAGCGCAGCGTCGGACGCCCACCAACAAGATGGACAGATGATCTGGTGCAAGCGGTTGGCTCGCGGTGGATGAAGGCCGCGTCCGACCGCAATAAATGGCAATCATTAAGGGAGGCCTATGTCCAGCAGTGGGCGTCAAACGGCTGACATGATGATGATGATAATTAATATTTTGTCATTCGTAACTTATAAATGTCATCTAAATCGTTACAACAGTTTGGCCTAAAAAGAGGTTTAAACTAACAACCTACGGTGTGTACCTTTGCTTGTTCTTGCTACAATTTTATTTTGCTATTTTTCTATTAAGTTCCTAAAAATTTACAGTGGGATGACAATGATAAAAATACGTTACGTAAATACTGACAGGTTTGTAGAACACTCAAAGACCATATATATAAATGCATAGAATCCTTTGTATGTCTGAATGAAACAGTATATCTAAGCTCCAGTACGACACACTTAGTGCCCCCCTAACACCCGGCGGCAGTACCACACACTCGCCGGTTCCCAAGGGATGGGGCTTACTATTACTTTATTTATTTATATGGTAATGCGAACACCTCCCTCGCACTATTCATATCAAGGTGAACGAACGACAAACGCCTATTCAAATGTCACTGTGTTTTATGTCATTTTATATTTTAGTAGCTTGCTGTGTGGTGCCTGTCTAGGAGCAGGACCAGCCCATCACATCACGTGGGGAAGACTAATGATGATTATACCAATTTCTAAAGATATTTATTTATAAATTCCCTTGTCTCTCTATGCCTGTATTTCTATTACTGTTTAGTTTGGTTCAAACTACCTAAAACTAAAACAAAAGGAACCAAAATTAAACTGTGCTAGGAATAGAGAGGTACTAGTTTACTTATATTTTAGGATATTAATATATTTTATTTATTCTTAATTATATTTCATTGTATAATTGATAGTGCCGTGCTGTGCACTCTGACCTGGCGTCACAAAATCTCAGTGGTTCGAGTGGTAAGCATTTTGTCTTTAGTTTTTAAGTATTTAATAATTATTATTATAGGAATTAAGAACGCAAAAGATAATAATAGAAGATAGAAAATTTCTAATTGTATAAATTATGTTGATATTGATATTATAAAAGAACTGAAGTTCTTAACAGCCAGTTTTAGGGTTCTAGTTTTAACCCTAAAACGAGCTGCAAGTCCAAATGAAGAGGTCAGCTCGCTCGTGGTGGCGCCAGCGCGCATGCGTCACTATCGACCCTCGTATTAATAGCCGTGGTGGCGCTACCACACACCTCGGACAAACATACTCATTCACAGATCTATATGTAGCTATAAAAGTTCATAAATTATACGATAGTCGAACGGTTCGCCAATGAAGATATGTGGTGGTACTCTTATGCCGGCACTTCATGATGAGGCCTAGATGAGTAAATTAAGGAATTATACTTTCATCTAGCAAATCCAATTAACCTGTTTTTCCGTCGTTTCCATTTGTGTAGGTTCCGTTTCTAATTAGGTACTGCCTAGGGAAATAGGTTATATCTTAGAAATGGCCACAGCTTTAATTGGCGGCGGCAGAGTCCAGATAACACGATACAAATAGAAAGGTCAAGTTAATTATTCAGTCTGTCTGTCTGACTTCCCGAGGGGAGAGAGGATTTAGGTCCAACGTTGTAGAATACAGAGTATTTTTATCAGAATCATCATAATCCTATTTACGTTTCCACTGCTGGGATACAGTGATCTCAGCATATTTTTACTTAAATAATAAAATAAAAATATTGCTGGACACAGCAACTTTTAACCCCGTAGTAAGCTCGAAGCTTGTGTTACGGGTGCTAGATTTTTGCTATCTAACTAATAAAGTCGTATTAAAATCAAATTAAGGTGAGAAAACATGGAAATAAAGCAGGCAATGCCGCGGCGGGTCAGCTAGTACTTAGTATAATATACATATATACATAGATAGTTGTTTAAATTTAAATAGATATTAATTACCCAGACACCCGAAACAAATTCTTATTCTTATATTTTCAGATACAGCACTAAGTAAAACATAAGGACGAATATGTTAATAACACGGAGCCCGCAAACACCATGCCTTGTTTGCAGGCTAATATTTGCAGATTGTACAAATGTTTGTCAAGACATGTTTTTCAAACCCGCAACCTCTTGCGTCGACCGGCGCCCGCTGCGGCATAGGGGTCATTAAATATCAGTGCGTAATTAGGACCCTTCTGAAAATAAACGTAATGAGTCTGTACTTTTTAATGAAAGAGGTAAGTGAAAACGAGTTTCAGAAGGTTGTTGTAATAATGAATTTAAAAGCGCACAGTTTTGTATTCATTACATTTCATATTTGGGTTCACACTCGTATTAATTTTAAATGAATATGAACCCATATTTGCCGCTACTGGGTGGAGTCTCCCCAATAAACCCATTATGGGTCTTATCTATGATTGAGGCCTTTGCCCAGCAGTAAGAAGTATATTAAAAACAAAACGGTTTTGTGAAAATTGTTAAAATAACCACAACTTTGTCAATTAGTTGTGGTATCATGTACAGAAACGAAATCAATATGTGTCCCCACAAACAAGATTTGTTTGGTCTTTCATTTAAAGTGTTTGTATATCGTTAAGTTCTGTTGAATATTCCCACTGCTGGGTTCCTCTATAAGCCATGTTCATGACAAAATTTCGCAATTTCTTTCTCAAACAAAATAAAATTATATTACTTTTCGATTTCCGCTTATGTTGTCGTATGCTCTCAACTTTAGGAATATCGGCTCACCAATTCTCGTTAAACCTCTATGCCGAGAAAAAAACTCGCGAAATTTTCCTGAAAGTACTTACGTATTGTGTGATAACAAATATAATAAAATTTGAGTGCCGGAGCCATTACTGAATTGCGTGCACATCACCCATTCCATCTCTTCTATGTGAACTCTCAGAATATTTCGAAAAAATAACTAGACAATGTCCTCATTTTATTGGTTATTTATTGGTATTTCCTGTGGTTGGTTCTCATATTTTGATGTTAATTAAAATGATTCTTCAAGCTAATCTTATGAAAATCAGAAAATAATGTCATGCGCAAAAAAAGCGGGCTTTGTTAGCGAGTTGAGTAAAGAAATCCTTACTTTAATAATATCGATTATAATGCAAAAGTTTGTAAGGATAGATGGATGATTGATCTCCTTAATTATTATTTGGCGGTAAAAATAAATAATCTAATACAATTTTATATGCCTATAATCTTCTAGATAATTGGGCTGTCTAGGCGTTTATTATTATAGTGGTAATTCATTTGGTCATTAAGAGAGGCGTATGTCCAGTTGTGGACGTCCGACGGCTGACATGATGATAATGATAGTTATAATTATAGTATTATATTTGGCAAACACAATAGTTTGGGGATTTCATCGTTAATGACTTGAACATTAATTTAACTATCTTAAATGTAACTCCAGTAAGCCAGGCTCAAGAGATTGAACTCATTAATTTTAATAGAAAGCTTATAACTTGAATATATTACTTAGTGCGAAAGCGTTGGGAATATAACTCGAATTCCTCTTTTGTATGTTCGTATAATAAAGACGACAGTCGGAATACATTAGCTCTGGAATTTAATTAGCACCTAGGGCTTTGGAAACACGTGTTTAATTCCGCGAATAAGTAATTTAAACGTAATGTCAACTTTAAAGGGGGGAAAATTTACAAACGATCATATTATTTTTACCTGGAATAAAATCTATAGGAACTTCTGTTTTTTAATCTGCTATGTTCTTTTATTAGTGTCGTGGAATTAATAATGATGAAAATATAATGAAGTAATGGGGACGATTGGGCAAACGAAAACATCTTGTAGAAAGATCCGGGACTTGCTGCTTTACTTTGAGGCTTTTATTTTAACAACAGGCTGACATTCCATCAATACATTTGTGATCCAAATCGATCTTCATTAAACATATAAATTGAATATAAGCTAATATAGAATTTCAATCTGAAAATCGTGCTCATTTCTCAGCTAGTCATTGCTATTTGCATAAGTCCGCGATCAGTTCGGGCCGCCATTGCCCTAAGGCCTATTTTTAGTGATCGACCGCCGCCATACCTACGAGAAGGCTTCAGGCTTCAGCGGGCACTGTTGATTGGCTGGCGGGCCGTGACGCGATAAGTCCCGGCGGCCAATGGGAGGCCGGGGCTCGCGCAGGGCTGCGGCCGGGGCGCGCGGCCCGGCAGTCGCGCCGAGCGTCCAGGTGTGCTGCGCCTGCCTCCGCCGCTCACAAGGTTACATCACATTTATTATACCATTTAACTATTCACTAAAATCATGTAGATCCATCTCAGTGCGTGTAGTGATTCAGCTTTTTTTTCGAATTTTTGTGCGTGGGTGATCGATTTTTCAGCGGTGCAGGGTGCAGGTTATGTAATAGGTTACATAAATGTGTTACCGCAGATATAAAAAGAAATATAATATATGTTTGTGGCTACCGTAATAGTGTTTTTTGGTTTTTATTTTACGTGGTTTAATATTTCTAAATTATTCCTATAAATGATTCGGTAGGTTTTAATTCTTAATAATTTTTTTAATATTCCGCCAGAAGACTTCATATAAAAAATATCTTTGTTTTGTTAAAAATGCGAATTATGATAGTTTCTGAATAGGTTGCGGCCCCGCCCGCCCAGCGCGCGCTACGGTGCTACGCCGTAGCACCGCCGTAGGCTGCTACGGAACATGAATACTACGGATTTCCTAAATCTTAATTGTAACAGACATGTTTATAAAATTTGATATATTTTTTGTAGATAGTAATTAGGTGAGTTAAGTATTTGGCTCGCACATTTATTTATTTAACCTTTCATATAAAATATCCTCGTTAATTTAGAAAATTAGCAGTGGGTTTAAAAAGTAATTGATTATGGATATATTAATGACGATGAAGAAAATGTTCAATTTAATTTTGTTGTTAGGTGTTAAATTAGATGAACTGTAATTTAATATATAATTTAAGAGATATTTAAAATTACCTTTCTCTACAAATTTATTAGTATTTTCTAACAAAATTATTATTAAGTTCGCAGTCAGTTGATACACTACAAAAACAACGCACGTACGGTATATGAAAATCCTTTAGTCGGTTTGACGAGACCAGCTAAAAAATATATAGGGTTGTACTATTCTGCGTCGACCTCGGTGTTCGTATTACGTAATTGGAACGTGCGCGCGGCGCAGTGAAATAACCGACGCAGAACGGAGCGGGACATTACAATAGTAATAAAAGGCAAATGAATCCACAACCACATTTCGGCACAAAGAGCCGGAAGTCGTAACCAGCGCGCTTCCGACGGCAAGATGGCGGCCGGATGTGGCTGAGCGCCGGTTTCCTCCGGTACACATCCGGAAAACTCTCCTCAAGATGTAGACTTTTGTTAACTCAAATCTTAAAACTCGTTGACGAAGGAAATTATAATTTTACTCGTACTTAACTACTTCTGTTACATAATTAGGGATATATATTAATAAAAAATATTAGTTAAACAAACGGAATCAAAATTTATGTAAAATTGAATGTATTAATTTATTTAAACCCATTTGTAATTTTTATCATCATTGTCATGTACATAAAAGAAATGTTTATGTAATTAATGTACATTATTTTAAACATAATGTTTGATCGTATTATCTTTGTTCCAGATCGCTCGCGCGGAGACACCGCGCAAACTAAACAAATACATATCAAATAATGCACTGATAGGCTTAACTCGCGACTAGACGTAAAACTTAGCTGTATTTAAACTTAAATTACGACTTACTATTACCAAAATTTATTACAATCGGGACTATTTTTGAACAGTTTTTTTAAACTAGAGCTTGATAGAGGGTATACCTCGGTACGTCGGTGGGTGTCTTAGGGTCGTTCGCGCGGGCTGCGGCCCCCGGGACGGTGGAGGGCGAGGGCGCGCTGCTGGGGCGGCTGCAGGGGCTGCGCGGGCGCGCCGCCGCCGCCGGCGCTTCGCCCCGACGGCTAGCCAGCTCCATCCGCGGCTTCCTCGAGAACAAGGTCGGCTCGCTGCAGCTGCGTGACTCAGGTCAGTCGATATATTGAAAGAATGAAAGAAAGATAATTTTAATTTGTGTACAAATGTCATCTTATAGCCTAGTATTACACAACGGACACAAATCAGTTGCCAGCTCAGCATCAAAGCTGTGGCAATATTTATAACTAGATGAATACCCGGCTTCGTTGGTGTGAAATTTGACTAAATTCTCCATAATCCGAATTTTGCGGTTATTGTCGACTAAAAATCAATATTTTTTATGTTTTGTTATTCATAAGGTTTCGAGCGAGTCTACCGTACCCTTTGACGAAATTATTAATATATAAATTCGTAATATTTTACGAAAAAACTTCGAACTGTAGGCACAAGTTTAAGGTTTTTTTGACTGACTCGCTCTCATATTGATGCATACAGAAAGCACCAGTTCTAAACCAGTTCTAAATCTAATAAAATAGAATCGTTAAATCGGTTCACTCAATCGTAAGTTCTGAGGTAACTAACAAAAAATACAGTCGAAAAAATGAGAACTTAAATTACGCGACTTACTATTACCACAATTTTTACTACAATCGGGACTATTTTTGAACAGTTTTTTTTTTAATTTGATCTTGATAGAGGGATAGTGAACACCTTCCGTCCTTGAAGTCGGTTAAAATACTGGATCAAGCAACGAAACTTTTTAATTATAACAACCCAAATTACTCTACAAACTCAAATGAAACAAATTATTTTTAAAGGAATGGTAATAATTTAATTACTTAATAACTTTTGTTTCACTCCAGCAATATTTTTAATTGGACACGTTTCCGTAGAAACGTCCCATTCCTACAATACTAATTACTAAAGTTGTTTAAGAAGTTTTTCGTTGCGCTTTTAATAAACACGCTAGTTTTATCTAAACATTATCCTGGATCTTATCCCGATCGAATAAGGATTATAATGCAAGAGGGTAGACTAACGATGCTCAAATATTGGCAAAGTCCTCGCTGAATCAACAAGGGAGCGCTCGCAAACAGAACAAACCCTAAAACACAATGTTTTAATACAATAAGGAATAAACACGGTACAATGAAGGGAAGATGAAAGGAATATATGTATTTGATTGAAAGAATATTGGCATGTGTAGTTTTTTAAAGAATAGACCCGTGACTATTATTACTTTTACCATAACATTTCAGCATTAAATAATAATTCTATAAATTGCTTGGAATTTTTAATTTACGATTATACATAATCCCATAAATTTATCTAAATTCATATACATTTTATTTCTTAGTTGAATATCTACTCTTATATTTAAAGGTTTTAGTAATTCTTATTTGAACAAGTTTCACGCCAGCGATTTGCAAACATAAAGCGGTGAATGTGCGGTAATCTTAAAGTAACCAAAGACAATAATAACTAATAATATGAGAAAACTTGTAGTCACGTTCACCCGAGGCTGCGTGTTCTCAGTAATAGGGAGACAACTCCACAACCACAATTTGCCGACAGCCCCCTAATTGGATCAATTACGACGCAGGTTCGACTCCCGATCCCGTTACTCTCGTTACAGTCGTTAGCCGTTAACTTCGCCGTTACAGCTTTCTTTTCATTAAGTTGCGGGTCGGGGCTAATTAGGGCTAAGTAAAAGCTATTATTTTTAAAAGATAATTACAGTAAAATAATTTTACGAAGTTTAAGAAAACGTCTGGATGATCCACGAAGAAATATAAATCAAATTAATGGTTTTGAGGATGGTATTCTCTTGACGAACCCTAATCAAAATTTAATGTCCTTTGTAGCATAGATTCACAATAACCAGAGTTGCATAAATGATTTAATAAGTGTAAGGCAATATTTAGAATATTATATTTTCACTTGGTAGCTGTTAATATCGAAAATTCATATCGTAACTCAGTAGTAGTATTGAGATGAAATGTCTAAACAATCATGAGCTCATTCAAAATTTATCATCAGTAGAAACGTAATTCAGTTGGAATTGCCTGATGCTTGCGTGTCCCGGTCCTTCCACGTACCCGCGCCGGAGCCTGCCCGGAGCCTGCCCGGGGCCTGCCCGGAGCCCGGGGCCTCCCCGGGGATGCGCCGATCGATCACAGGAGGGAAAGCGAAACGTTATATTTATTCTGTATGTTTATATTATAGCTATTGAGTCGGCTGGTCCGGTGGGAATGTACATGACTTTCGATACGAAATTTTACCCTTTTTCTGATGCTTTCCAATATTTTCGTAAACAAGTACCGTATATTTTAAACTTAAAAACTTGTTCTAACGTTTAGGGAATACTAAACTTACAGTTTTTTTGGGCTTAGGTACCTACTGTAAGCTGAGGATGAGGATGTTCATGTTATGTTTTATATTTTCATAATTATATTTTATGAAATTGGCGAGATAAAGTAGTTTACGTTACTTTTCTGAAGCTAAACTTACTACGTAAATATTTTCAGCAAAATTCAAATACATATTTTCATAACCATAAAGCTAGGTCCCGCGAGACATGTCCTAATCTAACATGACTTCACTCCTAAGAGCTCTCGTCTGTCCCCGAGCACTCAGCACCAGAACATTCTAGAAACACGATAAAACTAGATTACATCTGCAGAGCACTTTCAAAGCTATTTCTTTTATGGCTGGAGTTACATAAACAAGGTTTGGAAGTTTCGATTCCAACGTTAGCGGCCTCGCGATACAAAGTTTAGGGCAGGGGGCTAAGGGGGCAGGGGGCAGGTGTGAGGGGCGGGGGCTATGAATATTTGATGTCCCGCGGCGCGCTCGGAGTCGAAACTCGTGTTGTATGCAAATATTGCGGCTGACAGCCGTCACGGAGCGTTGTCAACTGTAAATCCGCAAGTTTGTGATTTTTTGTTCGCCATGAACAAAATTGTGTTTAAACGCAAAAACGGCCGGTTTTGAGTAGGTGTTTATTACTTACAATAACATAGCTGATAGGCTGATACTATCAACTACTTATTATCTCGGGAAAATTAACGTAGCGGACAAGTAGTCAATAAAATAATAACCAAATCATAATCATTAGAACTGCGACTGTCGTGTTTCATTTATCGACGCGTGTATCGAATAGGGCTCTCAGTGCCCACTTGCTTTGACAACCCGTGACAAATGGCGAGGGGAGGCCGGGCGATACCGACCCGTAATGTCCCGCGGCAAATGAAGCGGGAGATGTAGCGCGCAATTTCAAGGGCTTGTAATGATAGCGGAAAATTAGGGATGGTGATAATAGTTTTTTGTATTTAGATTAGTGTAATTATATAGTTAAACGAAACTTAGATTTCACGATATTGGTTATGAAGGTCCATAGCCAATATCCAAGGCTAGATTTTAGATTTTAGAAACTTAAAAATTTAAACTCGGGTGATTTAAAATATGTTTTAATATGAATCAAATTTTATCTGTCCTCAATGAAAAAACGACCCATAAATAAACAGTATCTAACTCTTTTGAAAAAAATATTTATCTCAATGATTTTGCATGTAATAACGAGAAATCGTTTATATCTTCTAGGTAGGTAACATAGCTACTCCCTACTAGACAAGATTATTATATAAAAAAATATAAATATAGTTGGACAATTCTCACACCAACATCTAGCCCCGTGGTAAGCTCGAAGCTTGTGATACGGGTGATATTTAAAGCTAAACATTGCGCGATAAATCTAGATTCATTTATATTCAGGTCACGGGGTGCCCAATCAGCGGGTCGCGTACACCCGTAGCGAGCCGCTTCCGGCGCAGGGGCCAACCGACCCCACTCTTCCCTAAACGAGGTTTTTGTTGGATTACACTGGACACGGGTCTCAAATGTTTCTTGCAATGGAATCTTGTTACGGTCTTGAAACGTTTTTGTTATTAATGGTGCGCTCACACCAATGTAGAATAAAATAGTATAGAAAATACTTTATTGCACACCACAAATACAGAAACACACAATACACACTTAAAACTAAAACATTTGGAGTACAATGTGCGGCCTAATCGCTGTGAGCGATTTCTTCCAATGTAATCATATAAATAAAAAATATATCTACTATAAATAATAATAGTGAGGGCCTCAGTGGCGCAGCGCACGGAAAAATGTTGGCGAGTTAATAATTCTTTAATTAATAACACCCGAGATCTTTAAACTTCACGAACAATAAATAGGTCTTGACTTCATGTTTCATAACGAAATCTTTTTAATAACGTCGGTCGAACAGAATCATTAGCTTTGTGCAATAATGAAGGTAACTAATGTTAGCTATTTGAAAGGTGTGAATGATTAGGTACTAATTAACCACGTAAGTAAAGTACCACCAAATTAACTATTACAGTTCTATTGCGCAGTGCCTTTGCCAATACGAATAATTATCGAAAATATTTTTTAAATAAAGAAACTGCAGCGCGTTTTTTTGTCAAATAAGTCGTGTTAAATCACAAGAAATCCTAATAGTTAAAATTTAATGTTGGTATATGTTACATTGTATTTTTGGGTGAATTTTTATTTGCACAGTCAACCTCAGCGTGACAAGCAACAATGATCGCAGCTATGTAGTTGCACCCCTCAACTCGCGCGCCGCGGTTACCGCCACGCACTCCCGCGCTACGGATACATTGTGTGGGACTTTGTCTCTCGCTTCTTTATACGTTTCCTGTGGAAGGAAATTAAGATTTATCGTTTTCATTGTTGCTAGTCAGTGGATGTTTTAATGGCGCTGTAAAACGAATCTAATTAACTGATATTACTGTGGGGTGAGGGGTTAATATTGTGGTATAAACAGATATTAACTGTAGGTGTATAAAAAAATACATTTTTAATGGATATGGTAATGATCGAATTTATTAAAGGGAAAAATATGAGTTTAATTTTAGATGTTTAAACATAATTTTCCTAAAGATGTTCATGGAAATCACAAAGGAACCAAGGAGTTTTCAATGAGAAGTTATAACATCTATCATACATTGCACTTGAGGCCAGACAGATAAGACACTAACTAACATAGTGATTTTGTAACCAAAATTTTGATAATAAATTAATTATATAATGGGCATTCTTTGATTACAATCAACCATCCACACTTGCTACAACCATAACAATCAAAATACGGCAATCTTTTCCAAACGATTAGTTCCTATGGGGTGCAATAACCGGCCATATTTACAATATCGGCAGTTCATCGGAAGCCCATTACTTCGCGGCCCCGACCGGCACTTCTCACATTCTCGTGAAATGAGGCGAGGGGCATTACTCCAACGTGCGCCATAATGCTGCCATATCTAACGTCCCCTTTGTCATAATAAACGTTGTACAAGGAAAACAGATGAATTTCTGTTTGGTGTCGTGGGAAATTTGACAAATATTGCTGTTTTTATAATGTTGGCACTGGAATTATAGGGGAGATGGTGCTCATAAACGTGTAGGGTCTTATTTTGGTAGCTAGGTATATACAATCTTCTATATATCTATTTTTATAGACAAATGAAAGACGTGATAGTTACACAATTAATAACTCTAAAAACGGAGGAATCGTTTTAGCTGAAAATTGGTGGAGAAGTAGCTTAGAATCAAGAAAAGGACACAGGCTACTACTTTTTACAGCGGGAAAAAATGTCATAACCTATTGATTTTGTTAGAGTTCTGTGAATTTCACTGAGTGTGAATTTATATTATGACTAAATTATTACGCAGTAAAATGTGACGTTAAAAGAAAATCATAGTGGTTTTAGTACTTAGTTCCTAGAATTAGACTTTATTAACCAAAAAATCAAACAAAATCGTTGACATTAAAAATATAGTATTATTATGAGTTTTAGCCCAAAAACAACTTTACCTAGCTCTGAAGACGTACGTACTCGTATAAACATAAAATCAGAACATGAACTTTCATATAGAAAAGATAGCTAGTCCAGCTAGAATGTAACTTTTATTCCCACTAAAGAAAAAAGCTGAACTACCAAAACTATAACTCACACATACTTTTCCGCAAGTAGCAATTTGCAAGGGTGTTCCCCTCATGATGGCCGTCGGGGCCATTATTAGTGCGGGTGCGATAGGCACGCCTAATGCCGCTTGTAGAACGGATAACATCGCGAACGACTGGTGATTCGTTATACTAGGTCCGTTGTGTTAACAAAATGGATCTTGAGAAATCTTTACCCATTTAAAAATGGCCGTGGGTGTCGTTGTCTCGTTTCTAAATAAATAAAAACTACTGGACAATTCACGTACATGTTCATTGACACGACCATGGCATACTTGATAAATTGAGTTGGTGTTCATTTAATTTCATTTAATCCTTCACGTCAAAACCTTTGTCTATTTTCCTGTATGGAGTTTGCTAAGCAAGTCTTTTGTTCTCGCAGTAAAAATAAATGACATAAAACCGCAAACTACTCTGGAACTACCTAAATCCCAGGCAATATAAAAAGGAATAACATCAGAAACTTTAATCCAATAAAGTTGCCAACTATATCCCTCCTAGTGACATTTCAATCTTCGTTGTTTGGAGGGTAGAGGCAAGGAGATACGAGTAGGTATATATGAAAATGTGTCCGTCAAAACGTAGTAATACAATTCAATTCAGTCAAGAAAATTATTAAGCTTTATGATTAATGAAATTGCGAAAAGTTGCTGTGTGAATTGTCCAACAATTAATGCCACAGTTACTCTTTATAGAAGAAACAAGTGATCACAAACAGTTAAATTTGTATATTACTGTATACTTTGTAATGAAAAAGTTAAAAATAGTTTTAGACAGGGTTTTGCAATTGTAATTAAAAATTCAAGCTTAAGAGAGTTCTCCTTCTCCTCATTATCCTCGTAGATCGTAGAAAATGTGTGAAATGATCGCTCTCTGCAGAAATACGAGGAGCTTCGGGTAACCCCGGGCCTCCTCGGGTACTCTCGGCGCCTTCGGTAAATGCTTTACGGCCTGCGGGCCTTCTCGTTATGGGATTTGGGGCCGGAGCCCTAAGATTTACGTTGCCAATTCACGCGATGAGTTTGATACGGTAGGGCTATGCATGTAGTTGTATAGATTGTGCCCTGAGGAACGAACATCTGATATGAGTTTCTTCGCGTGAAATAGATGAATTTATATTTATCTCTATAACTGCTTGCAGAAAATCTTTGCGGATTTCCTACCTGTTATAGTTTTTTTGAGTAAATTTAACATTTTCCGCAGTAAATTGTGGTAGCCTACAAAGCTTACCAAAATAATTGGATTGAATGAAAATTATTTTAAAGAACGAAACTGGTTGATTAGTGACTTTTGCTTCATCTTTATACAAACGTATAAAATAAAAGCGTCTATTTTGAGATAAGTATTTATTTACTTATAGTTTTCCAGTTAAAATAAAGTACGTATAAAACAATTTTTTTATAAAATTCTATCAAAAGGAATTTATTTAATTACCATTTACCGCTGTAAGTGAGCCATCCTGTATCTCTCGCCCCGTATTGTTTTACACCACAACAACAAATGCTCATTACTTACAACAAACTACACCCAACTACCCTCATCGCGCTGCCACCCAATGTACATCTCTATCACAACGGACGACGGTTCATAAATGAACGAAGTTTTCATGAAGAATCTAAGTGTCTCGAACATTCTCCTGTTTATGGTGTCTTATTGCGTTGGATTAAGGTTGATTTTGTGTTGTTTTTGGGGGGATTCTTTGTGGTGATTTGGGAGATGGCTTCATCCTGCCCCGGGCAATTACGGCGGCGTCTTGTTCCGCGGCTCGTGCAAATTTAATGAGTCTGCAGGTACAAGTGCCTTCTCGTCTTTATTTAGTTCTGTGTAGTATTCTTTTAACTGTGGTTCCGATTTGTTTGGGTGCTTTCTTTTGTCTAGGGCCGAATCGGCCGATAGTGGGCCGCTTTTTAGGGATAGCGGAAGATGGTTTTATTTGTTTTGTGAGGTACTAGGCCTTAGATATAAGCACAATAGCGAACCTATCCTTGATTAACATTATCGGAAAAATTTCGACAAAGTCAATTATACGTTTTGTTGTAGGAAGAATATATTCAGGCCGGGGGCTACACTCCGCCGCCCCTCGCCCCTCCGCTCCTCTGCCCCTGGGGAACGTAATCCAGTTTTCAAAACGTAAGCCGGGAAAAGTCACGCTTTTTGTGGAGCTTTTTAATCCTCCTCTTGAAATGTTTGCGAAGACGACGAGAATAATTTGTTTTTATCAAATTGAATGGGGTAGTTAGCATTCATTTTTGTTTTGGGAAGGGCCCGAAGCTAATCCAGAAAGATTCTGACACAAAGTTCACTCATTTTGTCCCTTTTCATTATTATAACTCCCATATTACGTTCTACTATCAAGCACAGGTTCCCCCCGTCTTCATAATTATGGTATATTACAAATCTTAGCCGCGGCTGTAAATAATCAAAAATTGTTACGGAATGCAATTAATTTTTTAGGGTTTCATTAATTTCAAATATTAAAGATGAAGTGTTTAGAATGACTTTCTGCAAAATATTATAAAAATAATTGTTACAATTTTTGTATACCAAGTCAGTAGTGGCTTCTGCGTATATCATTCAAATGATTGACTACTTTTTTGGAGCAACGTAAATAAATCAATTAATATTGCTGGATGATTCACACAGCAATAAAATCTAACTGAAGTTTTTATTATGTTGTAAGCTCGAAGCTAACAAAATAATCTACATTATGATGTTCGTAATTCGGCACGTCGCCTCTCAGCCCAGAAGTGCCCTCCAGCGGGCCCCGGGCGGCGATAGGGCACGACTGGAGGGCTCTCCTGGAGACAATGGGGGGAAAGGTCACGTTTAGCTCTCCCCCATTGTCTCCCCACGATTAAAATGATCCACTGAACTTTTTGATGCTGTTTTGTTTCAAATATCACTTCAAATAATCTTCTTGGTTATTTGGGACACTAAACTGAGCTTCATATTTGGATAGGTATTTTTTCACAGAATACACCAATCATGTTAGGATAGGTTCTTATGATGAGATACATAAGAAAACGTGGGTCACCGACGTTGCCCAGCGAACAGAGGGCAGACTTAACATTAGCTCCTTGAAGTGGCAATAGACAGGCCATATAGCCAGAATAATAGATGACCGATGGGGCCGAAAAGTTTTCAAGTGAAAGCCACGGATCGGCAAACGCAGCGTCCGGACGTCTATCAACAAAATGGACAGATGATCTGGTCAAAGCCATAGACATGATCACACATAATCTTTGTATTAGATTGTTAGACAGCTCTGATATTTTTCCAAAGATCGCATCTTTACATGTGCCTAAAACAACAAATAAATATTTGTTCAGCAGTACAGAAAGTACCACACATTAGCTATTGTATAGTTTTAACCCTAAAACAACAACGTCGAGCCCCGGGCCGCGTGTCGCTGGCAGCCGATCAAGGCACAAAGGTAACACCGCGGGGAGCGGCGGGGCCCGAAACAATACCTCAAACGTATTAGTCGCGGGGGGTTTAATTGGAAAACGTTTCCTCCAACCTGGATTGGAAATTGCTTACCTTGCTCTATTAGCAGCAAATAATGGCAATAGTTGTCTGAACATTTTCAAGAAATTTTATTAGCTGTATTGTTTAGAACAAAAGATATTATTATGGAGGTTATTTCTTATAACCAAGCTTTTGTCTAATGAGATATTCTACAGTTCAAACGCTGTGTTAAGCTTTTAGAATAATAATTTATGTGCAAATCGTGGAAATGTGCTTAAGTTGTTAACTCTATTGCTCCTACGTTGCGTTTCGAAATAATTTACGAGCTAATGATTGATTTACGATATTTGCTTGAGTTGTTAAACGGAGACGTTGAAGTTATTCGATTAACGAGATGCACACAATCTAATCTCTTAAATAAACATAATTCTGTTCAGTAAATCGCATTGCCCTCACCCCTTCGGAACAGAAGTACAGTTACAATGTATAGGAGAGTGTTCAGCGCCTCGCCACCTGCCGCTCCAATCGCCGCGCAAATTGGAAATACTCGTGTTTTGTTACAAAATAGAGTTCCACCTAAAAATTCAATTCGTTTTGATAAAGTTCCTTTATAAAAGTGGACGTATCTGAACGAATTTCCGCGAGATACTGTAGAAACTTCTTTTGTAGGTTCAAAAGCGTTTTCGAATAAATGACTTCGCTTTTTTCTGGTAAGGAAGGATTTGTTAGAGAACATTTGAGTTAGGTAAAGGTTGGTATTGAATATGCAAGCGAACCACGTTCTCGTAATAACAATGTAATGGCAGGCACTTATCTATTTTATGACAGACAGGCGGACGAACGAAAGTTCGCGAAAAGCTTTCTAAAAGGTGATAAAAAATGCAAAGGTCGGCGTTCCCGCCGCGCGGTGGGGCGCCGAGCACACGGCAGGGCTGCCACGCTCCTCACACATAATAATTATTAAAGTAAAGTAAAAGTATATTTATTGCAATATTCATATTATATTTTTGTATCTAACATCCTATACTATCTTGTTTTAACTCAAAAAGGGCAAACGTCTCATACCATGATTTGAATGAAGTCGAGTTCGGCACTATTTCATGTGCCATCTTCACGAAGATAATAATCTATTGCAAGTTGGTTTGTAGGCTACAAAGTGGTACGTTTCTCAATAGCTACAAATTGTAGCTATTCAGAAACGTACCACTTTACTCTATTTCTGTCAATTAATTGAGAAAAAAATTGTACAAACAGGTTAGTGTGACTGTCTCATAATATTCCGAGTAATAGAAACGGCACCGTTCATCCCTACCGGCCCCCTGTACAGGGCGCCCTCACCTGTCCTTTGAGAGCCCGCGCCGCGCCCCCGCGCTAAATTGGACAGCCGAGCTGAAAGGCAGACACTGTACATTTATAAACTGCTTTGCAAATAAATGTTTTACTTGCTTTTTTCTTTGTAAAACATTGTGAGTATTCTGATGTTATTTAGATCAGAATGGTGCTATTTAATTTGTAGACAAGATTAATTAATGGCCCGTGATTGTATCCTTATTTATTTAAATGTGAAAGTAGGTCAATCCGTATTTAACCTGAGATTTTTCGTAAAAAAAATGAAGTTTAGTTTGAAAAGATCAGAATGATGTGGTCAATAAGTATGATACGTATTGTTATTTATTTTATTATAAACTAATTCAATGGTTAAATCGAAGTGAATTATTTTCACTTCATTGATCTAGCACCCATAAATCTAGCTTCGAGCTTACTACGGGGCTAGATGTTGCTGTATGAATTGTCCAGCAATATTTCTTTACTTATATTGCTTTATGTAGAGACCTAGAGTGTGCCTTGCCGGTCAGGACACTTCCAAAAAAAAATGGATAATGGGATTGGATTCATTAACTTGAACAAATAAGCCTGACTGACCCTGTCACCTATGCGGTGTGCATTCTACTCCAGCGAGCGGCTTGCGGCAATCCTCTCGGCTGCACTGTTTGCCCCCAGTAATCCAGTTAGCGAGGGCCCCCGAGACCCTTACTAAGAGAAGGGGAACTAATTACATATTTTCCTCACGGATGCCGCTTTAAGAAAATATACAGTTTTTGAATTGAGCAGTTAATTTTTGATGAGTTTGGAAGTTGTTTGGGGAATATAAAAGTGTTATCAGCTAGTTACGGATGTAAGGAGACGCCTGTCGTTTGGAAATTTGTACAGAAAAAGAGATTTTTTTCCTATAGCATTAGGGTTCTTGAATATACGAAATAGACATAAAGATAAAAAAAAATTTATTGTAAAACTGTGTAGGTACAAAATAGTTCTTAAAAAGCAATGTTAGGAACTAAATATAAACTAAATAAATTCTATATTGAGCATTATATTATATCAAACTTAAAGATCAGAAAAGTAAGCAATGTTTCTTAACATTTAAATTTGCATTACTTTTCTCTTGTTTAATGTTCATGAAAATCTACAAGAGAAACAATCCGTCGATTGTGATAAAAATGTACATGCACCAAAATAGCCTCAGGGACACTACCGCATCGACCGGCGGATCGCGTGCTGCGCGTCACGTAATGTCGCTGACGCACGCGCCGCGCGACGAGCGCCGTTCGTGCGACAGGGCACTCGCGTGACGCACGGCATCGCTGTTACAGGGTTAACTGCCATCGGTTTTAACTACGTTGTAATTATGCGTACTTTGTTTATGTAATAGGCGGTGAAAAACTTTCTGTAAGGTGCAAGCGTAGCTTAGAAATAAATTAGCCTTGGGGTGTATATTAGTATCGAATTTGCCGTTTACAGGATGTGAGAGTAAATTGGGGGAAATAAATCAGGGTGCAAAAATAGTGACAAATATTTCCCTGTTTGTTACGCGGGAAATGTCAAGTACTAAAGTAAAAACAAAGTCACGGGTGAATCGATTCTAAATGTAGGGTAACACCATGCGCTAACTAAGGATGGGTATTTAAATTATAAAAGCTCAGTTTCATCCAGTGACCAACTTGGAATATTAATTTATATTCGTTTAACGTTAGAGTGCCATTAAAATGAGAACCTATTTATTAAAATTACCTTTGTAAAACCTTTTAAATTGTCTTTGTAAAACCAGCAAGCACCCGCAGGTTCCTTTGACCCTTCTAAAGTGTAAGGCAGTCCCGCTGGGAAACATAAAGTTTCAGATAAAGTTATCTGTTATTGCTTTTAGCTGCAGAAGATATCCCAAAATGGCGCAGTAACGAATGAAAATAGTTTGAACGTCTCGGGGACGTGCTTGGAACGTTTTTACGTCTTTGAGACGTGTCTCGCAGCTGTAGGTACTAAGTGCTTAGCTAGATGAGTTCGATAAGCTTTGCACACGCTGAATTTAGTAAGTGAAATTAGGTCTTTCAAATTCAAGTAGGTACAATATCTTGAATCTTTTTGCTTTATAATTTTGTTTAAAATACTTCAGCAGATTATATTTTTTAGTCTTACAAATATTGTTAAATTATTGCTTTATTTTATAATCCTTTTTACAAATGAAATGTTACAAAACATCTATGGGGATATTACACCTTCCCAATTGCGCAATCTACTTGATTTGAAATCACAAAGGCCTCTATGCAACACTCGAGCACCCGTCCGTCTGTTTGTAACCCGATCTGATGAGCAATGATCACTGAGCACTCGGCTGAAGAGCTCTTATGTATGTCGGGGGCTCCGGGAGGTAATGTTTATGTGCTATTACAACCGCATGCCTTTTGTTTACTCAATGTTTATTCATGGCAAACGAACTAGAGAAGTACTACTCATTTTAGAAAAATAAATAGAAATAAATCCAACTTAATGAAAGTAGCAGTATCTCACCAGCAAGTTTTGATATTTTTTCAAAATCAAAGTCATTTAACTCAATGAAATCCATAAAAAATACGGTACATCGCTTCGCTAAATCCTGCTTATCAACATTCCCACAACAAACCAACATAAAACGAATAAACTTCTGAATCAAGTACAGCATTAATGCATTTGTCGCATGCCAGCTTCGATCAAGTTCTCCGTCCAAAGGTCAGTACAGGGTGACCTCACCTTGGCCGGTGCCCGCGGCACGCAGCTCCAGAAACGCCCTCCATTGTGCGATTACACCTTATCGCTAACGGTAAAAACCTACAAAGAAACATTTAGTTCAGCCTTATACGTCTATAATAGATTATATAACACTAACGATTCTATGCCCGTGTTAGACGCGGTAGTGCCTGGGACATATTAGATGGATAGAGATTGCCCGAGACTTATTTATTTATTTAACAAAATCCACAGCCCTTAAAAATATATTCTAAAACATTGTTTCATATACCTGAGCTTACGGCCAAAAAACGGATTTAATAAAGGATTAACATTAGATTGAGATTTTACAGTGATCCGTACTTGAGATACCGTGAGATTATACAGTGTATATAGTGTTGGGAATTAGGGAGAGAATCTTATTAGACAGTTAAAGCTAAAGCACGTGTTTTTTTCATGAAGAAATTAAAATTGCTGTGTGATTAGTCCAGAAATATTTATTTAATTTGCGCGGCGGTACGTATGCACACGACCTTTGAAATTAAAGTTCAACGAAGCTCACAACTAAACCAACACTGCTTTACCAAGAACAATCATAGAACTAACTATTGAACGTACAATTAGTTAAAAATGACTACGTTAGTTTAATAAAGCGATTAGTGTTGGTAATGTATGGGGTGTGTGAATACTCAGAATTTCTTGGCCAGAACTTGTAATTAACTCCAGCAATGCATACATTTTTTAACATTACGGCACATGACGACTAATCTCCAGAATTATTAATTTATTATTAGTAAGACTTTTGTACATAAAATATGTTTAGTAGTTTATAATATTCACTGCGACAATCGTGATACAATTACATACATTTCTGTCTAAAATTCTATGTTGCCACAACATATGATACCTTCTTGAAAATACCATGGCAATTTGGCAATGTCATGCTACGATGAGCTTTAATTTTGTTGTTTAAATTAAATAATTTGAACATGAAACGGGTAACATACCATGATTTAAATGTTTTTGAGTTTTCCAATATTTCCGTTTCATGTTTAAATATTGTTAAAAACCATGATAGTTTTGTGATCCAAAAGTATGAATAAATGAATTGAATTGAATTGAATAGTTTAAAAAATTAAATTAAATAATGAGTTTTATTTAGAAAATTATCAATTGGCGCTCAAATTTAGACATTTAACCACGAATCATAAATGTTGTTTGTTTATACGTTTATTTAATACGTTTAATACAAATATCCGACAGATAAGAATGTCAATGTATTGAAAAGTCACCCCTTAACAAGCAACGAAGAAATGTAACAAGAAAAAGTAACCGTCATGCTTGAGTAGCTTCGCAGCGGATTATCCGTTTGAGTAAGCAACGGCATTCAAATTCTCCGCTTGCCTCCCGATTTTCCGCTTACTGGCTCGCACGGACGGTGAAGAAATCGGCTCATTAGCGGCCGAATCAACACCCGCAATACGGTAATACTGATCAATAACTTTAGCGTATATCCCACAGTAAAATGAAAGGATTCGTAACGAAAAGTTTTAATACTTATAAAAGTCGGGAAGACAATAAAGGTAATTAGTATTAAAAGGGCATCAGCGTAGCATGTTTCATCAAATAAACAAATCCTTGTCAAGCGCCTTACCTATTCAAGTCTCGTACCTCATCTATCCATCAAGGTATTTTCCTTATTCAATGAAACATCAAATTGGATCGGGATATCGAAAAGAAAGCCAAAAAAATGCCTCAATCTCAATAAACTTATTTCTATCATCTCGTCGGCAAATCGGGCAAAAAACGGAAACGTTGTCGGGATCGAATTACGCACGTTTCGGGAATCTGCAGCCCCTTCCGCTAATGACGTTGGCTTCGACGACGGCCGACGAAATTGGATTTGGGTTAAACAAGTCGTTAGCATTGACAGCACCCGCCGCAAGGCGCTGACAAGGCTGACTTTCCCTTCTAGTGTCTTTAATAACTTAACATTTTCCCAATAAATTTTCACGCGAAACTAAAATAAATTTTCATGGTTGTTTGTGTTTAACAAATTTGTTTTGTGTTAATTGTCTTTGTGCTGTGTTCAAAAGGACTCTGAATCGTCTTTGGGACTGGAAGATCTGAACTGATATCCGACCATATTCGGGACAGAGGAACCTTGAAAACTGACAGAATCAAAGATCGAGTCAAAATCCTTTTGAAACATGTACACGCGCGAGTCCCCTCGCTTCCTCAAGGAAATGATAATTCAATGATCATTTCTGTTTGTTGTCAGGTTCCGAAGTCCCGAGGGTCGGCGCGGGAAGGCGCGCGTGAGTGAGAACGCACTCTCGCATAAACATGATTAGAGAATCTCTCGGAGATAGACGCTACTGACTCAAGACAAGATGGCGGAGGAGCCGCCGCAGTCGATATGGCGGCGGATCGACGCCGCCACCATCCCGGTCGTGAACCTGGAGGTCAAGGAGGTGCGCGAGATCCTCTGGGAGAAGATCCAGGAGCCCACCTCGCAACGCAAGATCATCCTCGTGATCGTGTCCATCGCGCTCCTGCTGGACAACATGCTGTACATGGTGATCGTGCCGATCATCCCAGACTACCTGCGCTACATCGGCGCCTGGGGCGAGGAGGGCTACGACCACGTGGTCACGCTAGCACCCTACCAGGAAGGCAACAAGACCATCACGCCCACCATCATCGTGCCTGGCTCGCACGAGGGCCAGGACTCCGCCACCGGAGTTCTCTTCGCCTCCAAGGCCATCGTGCAGCTCATGATAAACCCTTTCTCTGGTGCGCTGATCGACCGCATTGGGTACGACGTGCCAATGATGATCGGACTCATCATCATGTTCTTCTCGACGTCGATCTTCGCGTGCGGCCGCAGCTACGGCATGTTGTTCTTCGCACGGAGCCTGCAGGGCGTCGGCTCGGCCTTCGCAGACACCGCGGGGCTGGCCATGATCGCCGACCGCTTCACGGAGGAAGCCGAGCGGTCTAAAGCTCTTGGCATCGCGCTCGCCTTCATCAGCTTCGGCTGTCTGGTAGCGCCGCCCTTCGGCGGGGCTCTGTACCAGTTCGCTGGAAAAGAAGTACCGTTCCTAATCCTTGCACTGATATCCTTGATCGATGGATTTATGCTCCTGCTCGTTATGAAACCGTTAAAGACTCAGATCAGGGAGGCGCAGCAGCCAAAGCTGGCCGGTACTCCAATTTGGAAGCTTCTGATGGATCCGTACATCGCCGTATGCGCCGGCGCACTGATGATGTCCAACGTCGCACTCGCCTTTCTTGAGCCGACAATATCCTTTTGGATGGAGGACAACATGACCAAGGACAACTGGAAAATCGGTATGATCTGGCTGCCGGCGTTCTTCCCGCACGTGCTGGGCGTCGTGATCACGGTGAAGGCGGCACGCAAGTACCCGCAGCACCAGTGGCTGATGGCGGCCTGCGGGCTGGCGCTCGAGGGGCTCTGCTGCTTCATCATTCCCTTCGCGACGTCTTACAAGATGCTGATGATTCCCATCTGCGGCATCTGCTTCGGCATCGCACTCATCGACACGGCGTTGCTGCCCATGCTGGGCTTCCTCGTGGACGTGCGCTACGTGTCCGTGTACGGCAGCATCTACGCCATCGCCGACATCTCGTACTCGTTCGCGTACGCGGTCGGGCCTATCATCGCGGGCGAGGTGGTCGAGACCATAGGCTTCACAGCTCTCAATCTCCTCATCGCGTTCAGCAACCTGCTCTACGCGCCGATGCTGATGTACTTGCGGCACATCTACGACTTCAAACCGTTCGAAAACGAGGCTAACATCCTGATGGGCGACCCGCCGGAGAAGGAGTACCAGACGTACAGCCTGCAGGAGCAGCGGCCCGTGAACGGCGACTTCAAGAACCACCTGGAGTATAACAACGTGTCGGGCGAGGCCACGCAGGAGACCAGCGTGGACGCCGGAACCTACTCCTACGACCAGTCCTATCAGCAGCAGGGGTACGGTCAGCAGCAGGGTTACGAGCAGCAGGGGTACGGGCAGCAGCAGGAGTACAGCCAGGCGCGGCAGTTGCCTGCGCAGCCGCAGCCAGCGCCGGTCAGTAACCCCTTCCGCGCCGCCCCAGCGCCTGCCGCCCCCGCGCCCGCAGCGCCAGGTCCCGCCATCAAGAACCCCTTCCGGCAAGGTTTCTAATTTAAATTCAGTGTTGTTGTCTTTCAATTACTTGTTGTGTAATTATAACCGGTATTAAGTTGTGTTCGATCACTGGCGCGGGCGCGGCGCGGTAGTTGTTGTTAGTGCTGCTTGGCTCCGCCGGCCGCGGGGCGCTACGCCTGCACTTATAGAGTGCTTTTTTGTAAAATAACATATATTCTATAAAATTTATAATACTCATACTAGACGCGATCGGTCGAAGGCTATCCTTGTTGATACTATTGTTCTATAACTATTGATTATAACTGTTGACTATGCCTTCATTGTAATACGGATAGAAATTTTATTAATCAGATTTGAAATTTAAGAACCAATGTCGTGAGTAAGCTAAGATATAGCAATAGACATTAAATGTGTAGGGGTTGTTCAGTTTCATAATTATTGTTCTGTTTTTATTAATTTGAATATTAATAGTTATATTTAATAAATTCTTTATCTAAGTTTTCCATCAAAGTACCTAAGTATATTATGTACATAACCACATATTATGTAAGGGCCTAAGATGTATTATAAATTTCAAATCTTGTGGCGCTTACGCTCTTAAAAGTAAATTAGTGAAATGTGGGGTGGAATCTTAGTCAGTAATAAGGTTAAAATTAAATAAGAACGACAAGGATTATTAAAATCTATCCAGTTGATAAATTAATTATCTTTGATAAACATATCAACTGTATAATCCAACAATGTCGTTATTTTAAATATCAATTGAGGCATCAATTATAGCAATTAAAATATCAATTAAAATATCAATTAGCGTAAGTTAGGTAAGATCAACTTGTGATAAAGTTGCAACCAAGTAACGAAACATATCAGAATCTTTTGATTCACGTAGGCTAAGCATATCACATGTATTTTTGTCTAATTGTACAGTAAGTAGATTGTAGAAGTCAATTTTGAATATTATTCATTAAAATATTTGTCGTAGTTGAACTTATATTATGCGATCAAGTGTCATGTTTCTTAATACTGTGGACTTGCTCGTTTGGGTGAAAACTGTTCGTTATTTAAAAGTCTCATAGTAACATTCATTGGTAGATTCATTGACGTACAAGTGTACTTATTTACTTCGATTAGGTACGAAAACAACGTGGTGTGGCGATCTGAGTCCACAAATGGGAAAAAAGTAACGAACAGTCTAACTTCTTCGAGTGACATTACTTTGCAGACGTCTGGACACAATGATGAGTTAATTTTAATGTACAAGGATATGACGTGCCCAATATGTCAATTGAATGAATGTATAAAGTAAAATTATATGTAAAAATGCGTTATCTATTATGACAAGAAAGTTACAGTCATTTGTTTTAAGTGATTTTTGAAGACGCGCGAATTAGACCTGCAAAGTACAATAGTGCCTATACCTGATTTCGACGTTAAATGCACAATCTAACTAAACATATCATTTTGCATCCAATCGATATATCAGCATAAGATAGTTAAGTGTAGCGCGAGTGTTGTTTCTAAGTGCTGCTTAAACCTGCTGAGGAATTATTCAGGAAAAGTTCCTTTGTTAAACGTAAAATTTAATGTCGCTGACGTTTTTACATCCGAAGGTTTCATATACCTTTTTAAATTATAGGAGATTTTTAATTAAGCGATTACCATATTTTTTTTTAATATAATTTTTGAATACACCAAAGATAATATTTATCGCGTAAAACGATTTCGAAACTTTATAGCAAAGCACAAAAAAAAACAATTGAATAATTCAGTATGTACTGCATAGTTTAAAAAAATTATAGTATTAACGACAATTTTCTCCTTAATACAAAACGTCGTCGTTACCACAAAACTGATTGATCTTGAGAGGCCGACGGAGAACGATGTGGCTTGAAAAGCTTCTTGGTGTATTCAGACACTTAAATCCAATTAGAGTGATTGTCAATTGTTAGCAGCTCCTAGCGCGGTAATTAAACGGTTGTTTGAACCTTCGTTAATTATATTTGTAAGTGTCAATTTTCTTGTCAAATTCTCCCGAAATTCAATTACTTAGTAGTGCGCAGTTACTGTATGGATATAAATTAAGAGTTTGTGTGTTTACTTTAATATCGCTGAAGCAGACAGTTCAATTGTGGACATTTACATTGAATTGGCGCAACAAATCAATTGTGGTTTTAATGCATTCCTCAGCATTATTAAAAACATACATGTGGCAATAACATATCGAAACGAAATATCAATGACAATTTAATACAATTTAATTGGTGTATGCACTGTATAATTATCCTTAATTGAACTGTAGTAAAGCTTCATAGTTAAGGTAATGTAAGTAATGATGTTACAGCAATAAGCGACAGCCAGATCAACAAACATATCATTAGGTATAAGCAATTTACAAAAATATATAGGAATAGTATTTTATGTACTTTTGAATTTACCTACTTATATTCGCATAGAATAAATAACTTCGGTAATTGAGAAAATTTGGGTACAAACGAGATATATTAAATCGGGATAAATAAATTTAATTGATTAACTGCATGGAGTGGATTAAAGTTGAATATCGTTATCAAATCAAGTTAATACCGAGTTTCTCAAATACAAAGGTTGTAAAATTATATCAATTTTTAAATATGTAATATGGGTTAGTATATGCGCCTTTTAAAAGACTTACGAGTATCTTATCACGTGGATATCTTATAAAAGCACTAGTAGAGGTTGAATTTATTTAAACAAAATAAAATATTAAAGAACGCACGAACTGAACTTCAAGATCTTATTTGTAACTTTGAACATATTTATTTGAGTTACGCCATTCTAAACTTGAAATAATTAATGTACGTAACCATCAAATCGATTACCGATGCACAATTTATAGAAAACGATTTAAAATGTTTAATTCATTCATTTTTTGTTTTATTGTGGAATCTTAGATTAGGTACTTCTATTGTTATATAAATTAGGGTCTAGGTTAGTATTCTTGTAGTTGGCTTGTTAAACCTTCTTGTATATCTGCCTTTGCTATAATTAGAACCTAGCCTATTCTTCTCTTATTCCTAATCTATCGCTTTACTCTTCTAGTACGTAACGTGTTTTAAAGAACTACGGAATTAAATATTACATACAATTTTCTTTATTATATAAGTTTATAATAATATTAAATACTCATTTATTTCTATTTATATATTTGGTTATTTTGTTCTATCATTAAAAAAGTTACAGTTGGAATTTATTAGATAGATACTATTGTCCAAAAACATTGTGAACATAATATATGATATGATTTTAAATTATAATATTTAAAAAACGAATTTTTATAAGTTTGCTAAGTATAGCGATAATCATCATTTTATATAAATCGAAATTGTAATATAATATCTTATTCCGTAGTAAGATTTCCTTCTTAGATCAAAACCCGTCCGCTAGATCTAACTACTATTAGGACCCATTCACTCGTTCTCGCTTCATTCATTCATGGATTCCTTTCATTCATTCATTTAGTTGCGTAAGAATTCCATACCTATTCGCTGATATTGCTTAATTTGCACTAAAAGCTGTAAATTAATTAATTTGTAAACATATCTAAATTTACGTATTTTAAATTCGGTGTTGCCATCACACCACACTGCATCTTTTTGTAGATAATTCAATTTTAAACATAAAATTGTTAATTAAGGTTGAAACTGTACATATAAAGTCAGACCCACACAAATACGAGTGATAGGTAGATTACAACTAAAAATACATTATGTAGATATATTACAAGTCAAATATAATAAATCACAACACTTATCGAATTTGAAATTTAGCTTTTCGGAATATTTACGTTAAACAATTCTATGATAATTGATTATGTATGCAGATTAAAATATATGCTTATATAAATATATATATTCTTATTTATTTCATGTAGTTTTATGGGTAAAAATATTATCATGAAGATTTTTTTCTAAAATTAGTACAAAGTATTTAAGTAATAATCATGATGTACAAAATGTACTATTAGTGTTATATTGGCATTATATAGTACCTAGAGCAATACACTCGTAATTAAATAATATTCATTACCTATTTATTCTAAATCAATTATTGTTCAAAATATTTATTGAATACCATATTAAATAATCTTATTAGCATCAATATGTAGAATAAAAATCATTTTGTATCGTATTATCATTATTAATCGTATCAACATCATACTTTAATTATATGTAATAGAAAGTACTAGTGCGTAATGTAGTAACAAAATTAAATAGAACTAACGTTTAAATTACTTGTTAATAAGACAAAAATGTTTGATTTACTAGGTATTGCGATGAAACTCTTAGATTTTAGATATTCACCTTGTTTTTAAATAAAATTAACTAAAATTGTTATGTATTTTATCAACTGTGATTATTTTCATGTTTATTCTGTATAGCTTTTTAAATAGCTGTAAAATTATCTCCTAGTTTAAATAAATATTTGGAATGATATCTTGAAGAAAAATACATACATAATTATGTTTTGTTTCTAACGTTCAAATGTGAATGAATTTATGTAAAAATAATACAAATGTTAATTCATGTCACATGTTTCGGCCCATGATATTTAGTTTTTTAACTAAATTTAAGTTTTTTTTAATGTAATTATTATCAGGCCTTTATTAATGGATTTAAGCACAGTATTTATATTAAGTTTATCAGAAATCTAGCACCCGTAACACAAGCTTCGAGCTTACCACGGGGCTAGATGTCGCTGTGTAAAATTGTCCAGTAATATTTATTTATTTATTTATTATTTATTTTCAAGATGTTATTCCAAAGGAATTGTGAATGTTAAATAATAGTTATATAGTTAGTATCTACTCATAACCGTACATTCTGTCTAGTTGTACATTCATATCAGTGATCGAATAAATTGTTACAACAAAACATGTTTTTCATTTCTGAATATAAGAAGAATCCCAGATATTAAGTTATGATTTTTTATCGTAACACGTAATAAGCATAATCATAACAACATGCCACTTTCATGCTAGCTGACTAAACCTAATTAAATAATTCCGGTAAAAAAGCCTTATACATGCCTTGGACATGATTAAATGGATAAAATTGCTAAGACCTGATTCATTCTATATATTTTACCCCTACCTACTTCCCCATTGCTGGGACATAGGAATTCCTCTCTTGACTGCCCACCATAGCGGTAATTCACCACGGTGGCCAAGTGCGGGTTGGCGATTGTCACATGTCCTACAAACTTTCGATCGTTCTCAAAATCTAGAGAGGTTTGTGACGTCGCTCGAAGACGACACGGCTACGATAGAATTACAATTATTAAGTTTTATTTTGAGTTGATGCTGTTTAATTATGATCTCGCTTCGCTTTAGGTCAATCGCCAAATCATTTTCACGTTAGGCTGGGATTTCACAGTTAATTTAAATCTTATCCATGAATGTATGACGTTTCATTACTCTATGACCAGGTATGGGTCTAGTGTTATTAGATTGTATCAAAGCCGATCCCCCTCCTCCCGTTAAGTAATTGCTTCAGCGCTCGAGCGCCCTCTACGTTCCCAATGCAAATCAACCAATTAGTGAATACATCGATTTGAGCATCTCGCTCGACCAAAACACGGCCCTATCAACTAGGAATTAAGGTTGTTTTCCAAACAACTCACAAATAAACTATGATATTGGATTTGAAATCGTAACGGAATGTAAATAGAATTCATTTCTGATGTTCAATTGTTTAAGTTTGAATTAGATTTAGCTCAGTACTTGATTTAGATTTAGTTCACTGGATCGAAAGCTGTTTTATTATACATATACATATATAACACCCATAAACACATAAAATACTATTTAGTTTTCATATTCAGCAGTAAAAAAACACAAACTACGTCATTCTACCTCCCAATTATAGGTTTTGGGGGATTTAACCGATGTCGTGTGAGTGATATGTAGTGCCTTATTTTAAGAACCTTATTTTTCAGCTTCTTACCAGACTAATAAATAAATAAATAAATAATAATAAGATAGGTTCGACAGATGCTCAATCTCGCCAAATAAAAGAGAACAAAAAGGAACAATTAAATAAATAAGTAACCCTATCTAGCGAATAAATAGTTGCCTGCGGACGTCGGTGGGGGCGCTGCAGTCAAGGGGCATCTATGGCCCCCCGGGGGACTGCGCGGCACTAGAAGGGGTCTGAAGGACACTTCGACCCCCATGATTTAGGGCGACTAGTAACTTTGAGCTTGTGAAGTAGGTATTTGATATGAAGGTCGTTTCCGCTACTATTACAAAATTATTCAAATAGATTTTTAGAGTTCGTAATTTGTAAACTCAGTCCTCAGTCAGAGTGGCCCCGTCATCTTGAATGAAAAATAATAATTTTCTGAATCAAAATTATTATAATTTATTACACGTCATCATTTAAATATCATCACGTCATCATAATTAAAAATTATTTCAGAAGGCAAGTTGAAAAATTCATTCGTATTCAGTACTAGTTCAGTAAGACAATCCGTAATTCCTTAATTTTCATTTATTTATGTACACTTGAAAATGTTGTTCATAACCAGTCGGAAATATATCTTAACTTCGGTTCCTTAGGGTTTTAAGATCTGTTGTGAATGAAATTATAGACAGGATTTTATATTTAAAAAAATCAAGTTGTGGCTACGTGTGTAAAGTAAAGGGGCGGGGGGTGCGGGGCGGGGGAGGGACGCGGGGCAACATGCATGAAAATTTAACAAGCTCCGCCGCCGGCCTCCATTATTAAGGACGCGGGACTTATTGAAATGCTCGCAGCCACGTACGGACTCGGGGCCATTTCACCAACGAATTATTGTTTACAGGTTACGATTTAAATAATATTTTACGAAGAAAGGCTGAAGAGATTTAATTATCTGAATTTATATGATATATTATTGCAGTTATCCTTAATTATACGATTGAAAATTTTCATATTTCGTAACAGGTACTAGTTACAGCGTCTACTCTGTAACATTCATCTCTTAAATATAAAATAACATAACTATATACGTTTAACTTTAAATAACAGTGTACCTAGTGTTCTTAAAGTTTGAACTTGTGAGCCTTGTAGTTGTAGCCTTCGAAGTAGATTTATGGCGTATTAAAAAAACGACTTACTAGAGCTCGTTCAAACCAATTTTCAGTGAAAGTTTTCAAGGTTATGTAAAGATAGTATATATATTATGTATTCTTAGACTATATGCATAAAATAAAACAATAAAAACAATGTATTCCATTGTACCGCAAAACGAAAACACGGTAATTCGTAGCAATCAGCGTAGCGCTCTTGTAGCACTAACCACAACATTACGTAGTGTAGCGGTGCTACGGGGCTACGGAGCTACGGAGTATAACACAACAAAGAACCACGCAAAATGGATTTTAATTTACCAATTACAAAATTAGAGTCGGTTGTTCCCCGAAACGAGAATTTAGTGTTCAAAGTTTGGGGTTTTAGCGAATATACAAATTATGTTTTGAATTGGTCTGTTTGTTGGCTAAACTTCAAGCTCTATATTCTAATAGCGTATGTAAGAAATATTTTAATGTTGATAAATATTTTGTATTCTTAAAATGGATTTTTATATCATTAAAAGAAAAACTGGATAAATCATTAAAATCTAGAAAGAAAATACTCACAAACATTTACGCTCATGCATGTTAATAGCATATTAAAAAATAAAAATAACCTTAACTTATCTACTGCTCTATTTTAAGTTCGAAATTTGTGTTATAGAATACTAGGTATATGTGATATACCTAATTTAAATTACAATACATATATGGAATGTTTGATAATTCGTAGAAAACACACAAACACTGGTCTATCCGCAGAAATCTTGCTACATAGTATAACCGAACTGGAAAATAGATGGGTAATTCAACTATCCGTTCTCGTTAGCACGTAGGTACGTAACAACGTAGCGCGTACAGGTACGTCTGCGGCTCTCAATGCGATCGATAACACCTGGTCGCCATAGCAACCGCCCCACCCCTAACCAGATAGCGGTTACCACTACACAAATATTGAAAATAGCTATTAGTCATTTGTTGGAAAAGGATACGTTTTCGACATTATTCACTTTGTATGGTCAAGGTTTTTCTTATGTTTTCGGGTCAAACAAAATGTGTTATCGAATGAAATAAGTAATTTGATTGCTACACTATTGTATTAGTCTATCATTATTTATATACCAGCTAGTATTGAAGAATAAATCATTCAAGTCTTTGAGTTTCTTTCATAAACATGCCAGGAATTTGTAGAATGTTTCTAGTGAGAAGGTTATAACACAAATGTGTAAAAAATTAAACAATTTCGGGGTTAATTAAAAAATATAATTAAATCTCAACTTTCAATGAAATCGTAGTTTAAAAATTGTGATGCTTATTATAAATGTACTTGCTCAGCAAAATATATTCTTGCTAATGAGGAAAGAGGGTGAAAAATGCTACTATCTCTCACTTTATTTGTATCATAGGTCTAAATACTATAAACTAAGTTTAAACAATTATACATTTAGACAATTTATGGTTTCAATACTGCATGGTGCAATTATACACCCAACAGCATGATATCTATAGCCTCAAACTAAGTTAAAGAACTCGAGTGGTGAACTAAGCTGTATTGGCAGCGGTCCAGCTGGCGCCGACGCAATGACCTCTCACCTTTACCAGCCATAACTCAGCCACATAAAGGTCACAACCCATTGCCAAGCTTTTCACTCATACTCGTTAAAATTCATGATTTCAGCTAAAACTGAGATAAGGGAATCCACCGTCAAGGATATCTCATTAACGAATTTGTAATATAAATCATATAAATTGTTAATATTCGTATGGGTTTAATGGTCGAGCATCTCTTTAATTTATAATTGAATAAATAAAAATGCCCCTTACAGTTAAATAAGATTTTAATGTTGTATTAAATTGTTTATCGCTGATTAATCTAAAAACTAAAAATCAAGTTTTGTAGCAAATGGTTGTAAGAAAATTAACCGTAACCGCTAACGATAGAAACGTGAAATTTTGACCTTGGCTTTCTTTTGTGACGTATAAGTCCACTAAGAAGTGGTTTTGCGAGATTCACTCCCTAAGGGGAGAAATAGAGATTGCAAGTTTGTATGGAAAAATCTTTAAATTACCCACGATTTTTATAAAACTCGAGCTTCAACCGAGGCGAAGCTAGGGGCGGGTCGCTAGTTATTTATATTTTTCACAGCAGCAACTTACACAAAAGCTTTAAAACGCGCGCACGAAACTCGACATGAAAGATTTTTATCAGTTTACACCCTACATCAGAGTGAGGGCTACAATCTAATTAAAATCAGTTGATTGAATTTTAATCTACGTTGTGTGAGCGTGGTTCGCGTACGTGATCGCCGAACTTTGTATAGATTTATGTGAATTATTAGTTGAGTATAACAGACTTATGAACAACACGATATTATGAATTACTGGTATAGTTTAGTTTAGATGGATGGAACGTAATGCGATGCGATTATTATTAAGAAAGTCGGTGGTTTAATCCCTGCATCTGAACAAAATATCGGAGAAGTTTTATTATTTTGCATGACGAGACAAATAAAGGTAAACTTCTAGTCTGGTTATAGAAAAAGAACGCATGCCATTATTTTATCAGAAGTTACGCATTCAAAGCGTTTAAAAATATTTAGTAACACCGAATATTTTTTTCTTTTATTCAAAATGACCTTCAAAGTTTAGTTAAGCAATTCAGTCACATAACGATCAATTCACCTATTATTAACTTATAAAAGTTTATTCCAAATAGTCACAAACAAAACCAACAAGGTCATATTATAGAAAATTACTTCCTATTTCCTCATAAAACTCCAAAACTTTCCACGATTTGTATTTCCACCGTGTGTATGTTTTCCTTCCATCGATTGTGCCCCGTGGGAACGCGCGCCTGCGACGAATATTAATTACGGAGGCCTGGAGCCCTGGCGTGTAGGGAGACCCTGAGTGTTGGGTAACGTGATATTTTGATGTCATAACATTTAGGAAAAATTGAGTTGGGTTTGTAATGGTGTTAAGAAAAACCTCTATAGCTGTTTATGAAGACGTAGAGATCTGCAAGATATCTATGGTGTACAAAATAAGTTGAAAAATTTCATTTTATTGATGTGGACTTGGACCCCTTAAACAAATAAAAAATCATTACGTTTAATTTAGTTTGAAGTGGTCAGCGCGATCAACATAGCAAAAGCTCGGAATTCAATTCGGGAGCTTCGGAATCTCGGAATTTCGTAATAAAGCTGCCTCGACATGTGGACAAAACTTAGGGAAGAAAATGGAAATTTCAAAGCATCATTCCCGAAACTAATCATTGCGTCAATAAATCCCTGTTCCCACTGAATAGGACGTCGGTTGACAAACTACTTTCATCAGAGGACGTCCCCGCGGACAGTGTCCCTCGCTGTAGCAGATCGCTCAACGTCCGCCCTGGACAACTAATTTAGTCGGCAGCGCCACACGCTGTTATCAATCACTTGGTCACTGAGACATTTAAATTGACAAATTAAATCTTTGGAGGCAGTATACCTTGGATCGTCAAAGCTCTCTAAAGAATGATAATGACACTATCACTCTTAAGAGAATATTATGTAGTTTAATATAACCAATTTACTTTTTTTAAACCAATTTACTTTTTTTTTTTTAATTTAAGTAGGTAAGTGAATTTTAAAAAATAATTCCAAAGATGACAGAAATAACAGAACTTGCCCATTAACACTACGTAACATGAAGTAGGCGTAGATACATACTTAATTAGACATAATAATACCCTGCCAGTATAAAGCTGGTCAGGTTAGCGGTAGACCTAATTTAATACTATTAAATAATGTATAATAAAAAACTAAGCCTGTCGTCCCCACCGCCGCCGGAACGCGCGGTAATGAGAATAAGTTCGTTACGGTCCCACAGTCCGGGTGCATAATGGACTCAGCTCTTCGTCCTCCACAAATATAAACGACTCTTTCAGAAGGCGACCAAATAAATTATCCTCACTCCCGTTTTATAAGACAGCGGAGAAATATTTGAATTGTCAAGTGTTTCAAGTTAAGGACCGTCAGGCAGGATTCTTCTCGTTAATATAATATCTTGTCTCATTATAAACGAGTTCCTGTATTTTAATGAGGAATTATGAATGTTTACGCACGTTTGTTAAATCAACTATGCGTAAATAGTGTTGTACTACATAGTTCAGTTGTAACAACCTGTATAGAAGGGACAAATATTTATTAATGTGTATATTATTTATATGCAAGTTCCATTCTCCAAGTTTTCAGATTATACCAGCTTTCCACATTCTCCACAGTAAGTAAACAGATAGGACAAGAAGAGCTACTTTATTGAGTTCGATCCTTTACGTGTCCAATTCAATGCATCCAGTCTAATCTAATAAGAACTTTATTCGCTCGGAACACGGTGTAATTTGGCCGAGCTTGAGCTTCGGAGAGGAGTGCACTTTGAGACAGGATATTGCCTCTAAGTCTTAATACAAACTTGCCTCGGTACTCTCAACGTGAAAAGCCGATATAGACTTTGTTTAACTACTTTTACGAGTACTGCATTCAAACTGTGTGAATATTAACGCTGTTACTGCATTTCTACCGCAAGTTTACAAATTAAATGACATCTCACTTCACTATCAAATATCCATACAAATGACATTATGAGTTTTCAAACTAGTGTCAGCTGTCGTGTGTTCTAAAAACTTAAAGGAAGTCTGCGGTTAATTGGGGAAATGATCGTGTAAATCAGAGAGTAATTAAGTCCGCTTATACTATTATAACTAGCTCATATTCAACGCGTATGTTTGTGATTCATGGATGGTTTACTTTCACGCAAAAAAAAATCTTTATTAGTATAATAAGACTAAAGAGTTTGTTTGTTTGAAAATGCTAATTTAAGAAACCCCTTGTCCGTTTTTGAAAAAATGATTTCAGTGTTGGATAGTACATTTATCGAGGAAGACTATACTAAATAACTAATAAAACTGAAAAAGCCTTGGACAACTAGTTAGAAGTATAAAGTTTAACGGCGTTGACTGTCCTAAGGCTTTAGTAATGAATTCTTTTAGCGAGTTTTATCGGCAACAAACCTCGGCGCTCCAATAACGTCCAGATCGGATTAAGCGGAGAAATAAATTCAATTAGTTAGTTGGTGCGTCCGTTTAGCGCCGTCTACGTAGCCGTTAATGAATGCTAACTAGGGTAATTGTCTGTCGCCGCTTTGGGTCATTAAGGTACTTATTTAACGAAATTTTTGGCACGTTTTGTACAAGGATAAATATTATTTATATACCTAGTACGTATGGAAATAAAGGACTCGTTAATTAATTCGTTTGTATTTTCCTATGGGAAATTAGGAACTTGTACGTAACAGTTAGTAATACTGTAGATTAATCTAATAAGAATAATAGGAAAATAGCTGATGTTTAACCTAAAATTACTTAGATTTATATTAAATTGATAAGTGAGCAAAGCTTTTTTCATGAAAAAGGTAAAAGGCAAACATTGTGAGGAAACCAGGATTTTCAAGAACTTTAAAGTGTTGAAAATGACATTCACAGACTAAATATAAATAGGAATAAATGCCTAATCGCTCTTGTTAAAACAGTTTCCCTGTGTCCCAGTTGTGGGAACGTATAAAAGTGTTGTTGGTATTGTTGTTAATGAAGATGTTTTTATGTTGTTCCAGCATGGGGCGAGTCTCTGCTGGCGCTGCCGAAGAGGTGGCTGAGCACGCAGAGCTACGGGGACGAAGACGACCAGGTACCTACAAACAAACACACACATTTAGTATTAGCTAGTATTAGTCCAGTGATAAAAGTACGGATTAGGTCGCTCAAGAAGCTTATGTCGACATGTTTGTATTTTACCACGGGCCTTATTTTTTTATTCTATATATTGTATACAGGGCGTCCCACGGCCATGCCACATGGAGAGAAAGTGTCGAACATTTTACTGAAATACGTCATTTTAATTTAAAAACAGTTTAAACTGTATTCATAGATTAATAAATAAATATTACTGGACAATTTTACACAGCGACATCTAGACAGATATTTAAATTATGAGCAATAATCAATAAAAATAAATTGAATTGAATTTTATTTATAAATAGTAATTTTGGACTTAAAATGACTACACATTGAACAGCAGGTTTGTCCATAGCTAGAATTTGATCTTATACATTGTTTTCCGGCTATCGAAATTATGCCATCGTTCCAGCGACGAATCAGTTCGCCCGGTTAACCTCGTGGTAACCATGAGACTACATAGACATTGATATATGTTTCAGAATGTGCAGCTTCCAAAGGTGCCGGTCCCCTCGCTGCAGGCGACGATGGATTGCTACCTGGAGCTCGCGGCGGCCGTGGTGTCTCCCGCGCAGATGGTGCGCACGCGCGGGCTGGCGCGCGGCTTCATGGAGGAACTAGCGCCGCGTCTACAGGAGGCTTTACTGGAGCGCGCCACACAGGTGGATAACTGGGTGAGTCCTCTACTAAGTCTATTCTATACTCTATGATGTTCGAGCCGATTTTGAACAAAGAATGGACCATTCAGCGGATATTCTAATTTTAAAACGTATTTTTCGAATTATTTTATATTATGAATTAAATGTATGAAAGTCTGGTTTTATGTTCGGCAAGGTGCATAACGAGCTATTTTATAGTTGGCGTTACCGAGCTTGTTAGGTCTTATAACACTTGACTACATAATTTGTAATTAATTTCTTATTTTTATTTAATAATTTTAATTAGTGTTTCTTGAAATGTCGTTTGTATCTATAATTAAGGTGACATTTGTAAATTAGAAAATCATTTGTACAATTCCCATAATGTTAAGCTGATGTTTACTTTGTTGATACAACCCAAATAAATAAATTGACTTATTAATGTTAGGTGGAACGCGTTAATCTCAGTTCTTACCCACCGTCCACCTCCCTGAGACCACCTGGGTGAACCGTGGAAAGTTTTTTTTTCAACGGCTCACCTCACAGAATAAACTTGAACGCGCCTAATTTTATATTGGTGACGGTACACCTCAGAAATTGGGTACTGGCCGTTATAATATCTATGGTGTATTTGCGTCAGCAAATTTACAGTATACCATCTGACCTATTGTGCGGTTAAGCAGAAAATCGACGTTCCTGAACCTACTTTGTGTAGCTAACCATTCATTTCACCTTTCTTATTATTAATCATAGATTTTAGATGTTATTAATTTATTTATTAATTAAATATCATAGTAGTTACAATCCTTTGCTAGCTTGGGATACAAACTCATTATCCGCAACAAAATACAACAATAACCTAAAAACCTTATTTCGGTAACATAAATTTGAAAAAAAAACTTATTTAACGCAATTTTTATAAAGTGTATCCCACCGTTATTTCATTATTTAGAAGTTGTAGTAGATAGTACATTATAGCATCATCATTTTCAATATACATTTTCCTTCTCTTCTTTGTTTGAAATTTTACTTTGGACTCTATTTCCTTCAATTTTACTAAAAGTCTCAATATCGACGTATTTCTTTTATTAATATCTCTTTGCAATTTTGAATGAAATGTCTCTGCTATATTATTTGTTCTATGACGCTCACCGAAAACGCTCAAAATTTCCTTAAATTTTTTTGTCATCCAAAAGCGATCAATATACCGAAAAAATAATTTGAGTTTTTCTTTCCCTCTGCTTTCACGTTTTGCGTATTCTAAACCTTCTTCAATGTGCTCAGCAGGCAACAAAGGCAGTGATGCAGTAAGCCCAACTATTCTTTTGTCATATTTTGATATTATTTTCAACTTTTTCGATTTCTTCCATACCGCTTTACACCAATGGTAGTAGCATCCCTTCAAATTTACTGACGGAAATTCTTTCCTAAAAGCGTTTATTTCTGCTATCTCAAAGTCACAATGATATTTTTTGGGTTTGAATGTCGGCAGTTGGGATTTTATTAATTGTAAAACTGTAATATATGTTTCCTCTTTTTTATCGGGCATTAGGACATATATCAAAGGAACCGTTGCTGTTTGTGTAAGATCACTACCTGCCTCACCGTGTACTATAAACAATTGATAAAACGGATAGGGACAGCAGTCGAAAGTGGCGTCACCGAAATATTCATCAATAAGACTAATTCGATCTCTAGCCTCTTTAGAACAAAATATCAATATACACTTATCTGAAGAGTTTTGATAACAAGGTGGACGGTGGAAACTAAATATTCCCCAAGGATCACCCAGGTGAACAAAGGTGAGCCGTTGGAAAAAAAACTTTACACGGTTCACCCAGGTGGTCTTAGGGAGGTGAACGGTGGGTAAGAACTCGTTAATCTATGATACTGACCGTTTTAGTAATAATGTATATGGATACCCCATTATCGCGTCATTATCATAAGCTACTTTTTCATTTGGAAAATAAAATACCTACATTTTTTCACGATTTTACGACATAAAATAGATAAAGACGTGTTGTAGAAATCTCGTGACTAGGTTCACGTGTCGTTTGTGTTGTGTCTACTGTGTCTATTAAAAGGCCGTCATTTGCTCCCGCAAGTAAAACCATACGCAAAATGAACAAAACCTTATCAATAAGGTTTTCGCTAAAATTCAAAACAACGGTACCACGTCAACACCATTGTTTCCTTACCTTGTTCGCGGCCGCGGAATGATGTCGTGCGCGTACCCACCGACTTAAGATGAACCTAGTTCCTATTGTGTTGGTGTTGTTGATCGGGATCGCGAGCTTGCGCGGCGCGGGCGGAGTCGCGGGCCCCGTGCTGGAGCGCATCCTGCAAGCTGTCTCCAAGGCAACCGCCGACGAACACATCCTCCAGCTCACTATACAGCTCCTCCGCAGCGTTTGTGGCTGCATGCTCAAAACCCTCAAGGCCAAAGAAGACTACCTAATACTCCACAGGAACATCGATCCCGGACCAGAAAATGAACATCTCTACCGCGACCTCGTGCTGTACAGACAGATCTACAACAGCACCTGTGTCAACTTGCGCCAGGAACTCGCATTCGAGTTCAATAAAAACGGAAGCGCAATTGCAACCGAGAGCCTGCTTAATGACACCGACTGCGACAGCCCGGGGCTAGACAACATAGATGTTAAAAACATCAAGAATTTAACATCAACATCAAAAACGGAAGATTTGTTGTTTAAAGTTCTAGTGCTTCATCAAGACACGCACAATTATTCTACAAAGTGGAATAACCTTTTTGTGTCAAAAAATTTGGGTAAACATTTATCGAAGCTTATCGTTATAATTACGATCAATCAGAAACAGAAAATATTTAATTCTAGTGTAGAAGACAATTACAAGCTAATAGACGAAGCACTTGACTTCAGTGATCAGATAGACATTAACGTGCTGACGACGCACCATGCGCACCAAAACAACTCTGACGCAGCTAAAAGTTGTTATCTCAACTCTTTATATAGATATTTAGTTTTACAGCAAAAACAAAATAAAACAAATGCGTTTAGATTGATAAAAAAACCTGATGCAATTAAAATATACATCGATGTAAGAGATGAAAACAAGAATTATGATTTTATAAATTTCTGTTGCAACGTTGTATCATTTACAGAATTATGCCACAATTACAAATTTGGTAACAGAGAAACGAGAAATGTCAATAACGATTTATCTTCCAAGTACAAAACGTTCAAGAATTTTGAAAACACAATATCAAAGATAAAATCGTTGGTAAAGCAATATGATGGTAAAATAAAAAAGAAACTAATGAGTGAAACAATAAATTCTGAAAGTGTATTAGATGTAACATCCCAAGAAAAACCAGTGAAAGAAAATGACATATTTTCAAAAGAGGAGAGAATCGATCAATTTCATAATAATGTTTACAAACTCCATGTAACAGCACCATGGAATTTCCAAAATGTTTATTTTACAAAGCCTTCTTATAGAAGTGACATGGTAAATAAATTGAGAGAAAATACTTATAAGCCACAAAGTACGTCTAGAGCAACTTTAAATAAATTCAGGCCCAAGATAGTATTCCATGACAACACACAAAGTAAACCCATACATAATCTAGAATTAACGTCCTCAACGGTAAAAAATCTTCTGCCAGAAACAATTAATATGATAAGGTCCATATACAATAGTCAAGGCGCAGAAGGTTTAAAGATATTTTTTGAAAACATGAAAAAGAAAAAGAGTAACGTACAAACAAACCAACATGCACTTTCTAAAATTAAAACGGAAGTCATCACTGAATCTAATTATTTTCCCCAATCCTACCATCTAACAAAAGAAAATGCAACTAAACTAGAATTATCTGTTGGATTTGGAGACAGTGCTACATTTAACAATAAACATAATGATTATAGTAGTGGACAAAAACCCATGTATGATTCTTCTGCAGTTACCGATGCCATTAAACCTGTAACAGTTTATGCAGATAAACAATCGACAGATTTAGTATCAAAAAATTTTATGATTGGCTCAGTTTTAAGCGGAATCACAAAAACTTACAATAATATGAAATCTTTGACTGCTTACTCAAATTATAAGAATAAATTTAAACAAAAATTCAAATATTACGAAAATAAATTACGAGATATGAAATCTAGAACATCTTCACAAACGTTAAGTGAATTGAAAGACGAACCAAAGAAAGTATTCAACTTTAAAGCACCAAATATGCAACGTAAATGGTTTATACAATCAGAGGCAGATGTCGTTAACCCAACTAATAAATATGAAGATTTTTACAGATTAAAACAGACCACACCACTAATACCTAGATTAAAAGTTGATACTATGAAAACTATTCGTACAATGCCTACTTCAGCGCAAAATGAGAGATCACCAGTTGATACTATGGAAACTACGGTTTCAATACTTTCATCAACACGGAATTTAATTACACCAAATGAGACTTTAAAAGCTACAGTTTCAATGCCTACTTTATCAAAGAATGTGAGTTCGCCGATTGAGATGGTGGGATCTACTATTTTAACACCTTCTGATGAAAGTTCCACGATTGTGACTATAAAAACTACTGTTTTAATACCTAATACAACACATAATGTGAGTTCACAGATTGAGATTATGGAAACCACTGTCTCAAAACCTACTTCAACACAACAGAGTTCACCAGTTGAGACTATGGAAACTACGTTTTCAATGCCTACTACAACGCAGAATTTAATTTCACAAAGTGAGACTTTGGAAACAATGGTTTCGATGCCTACTTTAACAAAGAATGTGAAATCGCCGATTGAAGTGATGGAATCTACTATTTTAACGCCTTCCTATGTAAGTTCCACGATTGCGACTATGAAAACTACTGTTTTAATAACGGCTCCAACACACAATGTGAGTTCACAGATTAAGGTTATGGAAACCACTGTCTCAATACCCACTTCAACACACAATGTAAGTTTACAGATTGAAACTACGGAAACTTCTGTCTTAAAACCTACCTCAACACAACATAGATCACCAGTTCAGACTAAAAAAACTACGGTTTCAATGCCTACTTCAACGCAGAACTTAATTTCACAAAATGAGGCTTTGGAAGCTACTGTCTCAATACCAAATTTAGCGCAGAATGTGAGTTCACATATTGAGACTATGGAAACTACAATTTCAATTCTTTCTTCAACGCAGAATTTAATTTCTTCAAATGAGACTATGGAAACTACTGTCTCAATACCGACCTCAACACGAAATATGACATCACAGATTGAGACTATGGAGACTACTGTTACAATACCAACTTCAACGCAGCACATGAGTTCACAGATTGAGACTATAGAAACTACTGTTACAATACCAACTTCGACACGAAATATGACTTCACAGATTAGAACTATGGAGACTACTGTTACAATACCAACTTCAACACAAAATATGAGTTCACAGATTGAGACTATGGAAACTACGATTTCAATACCTACTTCAACACAGAATGTAACTTCACAGATTGAGACTATAGAAACTACTGTTATAATACCAACTTCAACGCAGAATATGACTTCACAAATTGAGGCTATGGAAACTACAATTTCAATGCCTACTTCAACACAGAATGTGACTTCACAGATTGAGACTATAGAAACTACGATTTCAATACCAACTTCAACACAAAATGTGAGTTCACAGATTGAGGCTATGGAAACTACAATTTCAATGCCTACTTCAACACAGAATGTGACTTCACAGATTGAGACTATAGAAACTACGATTTCAATACCTAATTCAACACAAAATGTGAGTTCACAGATTGGAACTATGGATAGTACTGCCTCAATACCAACTTCAACGCAGAATATGACTTCACAGATTGAGACTATGGAAACTACAATTTCAATGCCTCTTTCAACACAGAATGTGACTTCACAGATTGAAACTGTTGATACTACTGTCTCAATACCCACTGCATCACACAATGTGAGTTCACAGATTAAGGTTATGGAAACCACTGTCTCAATACCCACTTCAACACACAATGTAAGTTTACAGATTAAAACTACGGAAACTTCTGTCTTAAAACCTACTTCAACTAAACATAGATCACCAGTTCAGACTAAAAAAACTACGGTTTCAATGCCTACTTCAACGCAGAACTTAATTTCACAAAATGAGGCTTTGGAAACTTCTGTCTCAATACCAAATTTAGCACAGAATGTGAGTTCACATATTGAGACTATGGAAACTACAATTTCAATTCTTTCTTCAACGCAGAATTTAATTTCTTCAAATGAGACTATGGAAACTACTGTCTCAATACCGACCTCAACACAGAATGTGAGTGCACAGATTGAGATTATGGAGACAACTGTTTCAATACCAACTTCAACACGAAATATGACTTCACAGATTGAGACTATGGAGACTACTGTTACAATACCAACTTCAACGCAGCACATGAGTTCACAGACTGAGACTATAGAAACTACTGTTACAATACCAACTTCGACACGAAATATGACTTCACAGATTAAAACTATGGAGACTACTGTTACAATACCAACTTCAACACAAAATGTGAGTTCACAGATTGAGACTATGGAAACTACAATTTCAATGCCTACTTCAACACAGAATGTGACTTCACAGATTGAGACTATAGAAACTACTGTTACAATACCAACTTCAACGCAGAATTTGACTTCACAAATTGAGGCTATGGAAACTACAATTTCAATGCCTACTTCAACACAGAATGTGACTTCACAAATTGAGGCTATGGAAACTACAATTTCAATGCCTACTTCAACACAGAATGTGACTTCACAGATTGAGACTATAGAAACTACGATTTCAATACCAACTTCAACACAAAATGTGAGTTCACAGATTGAGACTATAGAAACTACTGTTATAATACCAAATTCAACGCAGAATGTGACTTCACAGATTGAGACTATGGAAACTACAATTTCAATGCCTACTTCAACACAGAATGTGACTTCACAGATTGAGACTATAGAAACTACTGTTACAATACCAACTTCAACGCAGAATGTGAGTTCACAGATTGAGACTATGGAAACTACTGTTACAATACCAACTTCGACACGAAATATGACTTCACAGATTAAAACTATGGAGACTACTGTTACAATACCAACTTCAACACAAAATGTGAATTCACAGATTGAGACTATGGAAACTAAGATTTCAATACCTACTTCAACACAGAATGTGACTTTACAGATTGAGACTATAGAAACTACTGTTACAATACCAACTTCAACGCAGAATTTGACTTCACAAATTGAGGCTATGGAAACTACAATTTCAATGCCTACTTCAACACAGAATGTGACTTCACAGATTGAGACTATAGAAACTACGATTTCAATACCAAATTCAACGCAGAATGTGACTTCACAGATTGAGACTATGGAAACTACAATTTCAATGCCTACTTCAACACAGAATGTGACTTCACAGATTGAGACTATAGAAACTACTGTTATAATACCAAATTCAACACAGAATGTGACTTCACAGATTGAGACTATAGAAACTACTGTTACAATACCAACTTCAACACAAAATGTGAGTTCACAGATTGAGGCTATGGAAACTACAATTTCAATGCCTACTTCAACACAGAATGTGACTTCACAGATTGAGACTATAGAAACTACTGTTACAATACCAACTTCAACGCAGAATGTGAGTTCACAGATTGAGACTATGGAAACTACGATTTCAATGCCTACTTCATCACAGAATGTAAGTTCACAGATTGAAACTATGGATACTAATGTCTCAATACCCACTTCCCAGAATGTGAGTTCACAGATTGAGGCTATGAAACCTACGGTTTCAATGCTTACTTTGACAAAGAATGTGACTTTACAGATTGAGACTATGGATACTACTATCTCAATGCCTACTTCAACACAGAATGTGAGTTCACAGATTGAGACTATAGAAACTACTGTTAAAATACCAACTTCAACGCAGAATGTGAGTTCACAGATTGAGACTATGCAAACTACGATTTCAATGCCTACTACAATACATAATGTGAGTTCAGAGATTGAAACTATGGAAACTACAATTTCAATGCCTCTTTCAACACAGAATGTGACTTCACAGACTGAGACTATGGAAACTACGATTTCAATGCCTACTTCATCACAGAATGTAAGTTCACAGATTGAAACTATGGATACTACTGTCTCAATACCCACTTCCCAGAATGTGAGTTCACAGATTGAGGCTATGAAACCTACGGTTTCAATGCTTACTTTGACAAAGAATGTGACTTTACAGATTGAGACTGTGGAACCTACTGTTACAATACCAACTTCAACGCAGAATGTGAGTTCAAAGATTGAGACCATGGAAACTACAATTTCAATGCCTATTTCAACACAGAATGTGACTTCAAAGACTATAGAAACTACTGTTACAATACCTATCTCAACACAGAATGTAAGTTCACAGAATGAGACCATGGAAACTACGATTTCAATGCCTTCTTCAACGCAGAATGTAAGTTTACAAAACGAGACTTTGGAAACAACGGTTTCAATGTCTACTATAACAAATAATTTGAGTTCGCCGATTGAGATGATGGAACGTAATATTTTGACGCCTTCCTATGTAAGTTCCACGATTGCGACTATGAAAACGACTGGTCTAATACCGGCTTCAACACACAATGTGAGTTCACAGATTGAGACTATAGATACTACTATCTCAATACCCACTTCAACACAGAATGTGACTTCACAGATTGAGACTATGGAAACTACGGTTTCAATGCCTAATTTAACAAAGAATGTGACGTCACAGACTATGAAAACTACCGTGTTAATACCGGCTTCAACACAGAATCAGACACAGATAGAAACTTTGGAAACTCTTATTGCAATTTCTTCTAATGCGAGTTTACCGATTGAGAATCTAAATATTTCAGTTTCAACGCGACTTGACAACAAGATTGAGACTATGAAAACAAAAGCTACGACTCCTTTGAAAACTACAATACAGGGGACTACAACGCCGATTAACACTTTAATAAGTACAACTTCCTCGATTATTGCAACAGAAGAAACTTCTGTTCCAATCAAGGCTGAAGAAACTAAGGTTTTACTACCTACTTTAACAGATAAAGTAAATTCATCGACAATCGAGAAAGCTACTCCACGGATCGAGACTGTAGAAACTACTGTTTTTATGCCTTCTTCAATACATAAAGCGACTTATACAACCAAGATTGAAAATACAACAATTGCTATAGAAACTTTGAAACAGAACGTGACTTCGCCGATCGAGACTTTGAACAAAACAATTCTTTCGACATTAACAACAGAAAAACCGAGTACTTCCATAAATACTGTACAAATTACGACTCCTTTGCTAATTGAATTACTAAAAGCGACTTCAATGATCAAATCTGTAAAAACAACGATACTTATACGGACTTCAACGCAAAAAGTTACTCAAAAGATCAAACCTGCCAAATCTACTGGAAAAATTCCTTCTTCAGCAAAGAAAGTAACTTCAAAAATAAAGATCGAAAAATCAACTGTAAAAATTCCTTCTTCAACTCAAAGAGTAAGTTCAAAAACTAAGTCTGCAAAAACTACTGTAAAAATACCTACTTCAACACAAAGAGCAAGTTCAAAAATTAAATCTGCAAAAACTACTTTAAAAATAACTTCTACAACACAAAGAGTAAGTTCAAAAATTAAGTCGGCAAAAACTACTTTAAAAATACCTTCAAAACAAAAAGTAACTCCGAAGATCAAGACTGCGAAATCTACTGCAAAATTTCCACCTTCAACACAAAAAATAACTCCTAAGGTAAAAAATATTAAACCTACAGAAAAAATACCTTCTTCAAAACAAAAAGTTACTACGAAGATCAACGCTGCAAAAACAACTGTAAAGATAACTTCTTCTACTCAAAAAGTTACTTCAAAGATAAACACCGCAAAAACTACTAATCCAATAACTAATGCAACACAAAGAGTAACTACAAAGGTCATTAAGAATATGCAAACTACTATTTCAATGCCTTCTTTAATACAAAATGTGACTTTACCGGTTCAGACTGAGGCAACTACTGTTTCAATACATACTTCAACTAAGAAAGTGACAACTACAGTTCCAATACCTACGTCAACAGTAAAATTGTCAAGTACTATTTCAATACCTACTTCAACAGAGAAGGCGACAACGCCAATTCAGACTGAAGAGACAGCTATTTCAATACCAACATCAACAGATATATTAACGAATACAGTTCCAATATCTACTTTAACACAGAAAGGGACAACTACAGTTCCAATACCTACTTCAACAGATAAAGTGACGACTACTGTTTCAATACCTTCTACAACAGAGAAGGAGCCAACTACAGTTTTATTACCTACTACAACAGAGAAAAGAACAACTACAGTTCCAATATCTACTTCAACAGTTAAATTGTCAAGTACTGTTTCAATACCTACATCACTAGATAAATTATCAAGTACTGTTTCAATAGCTACTTCAACAGAGAAGGTGACAACGCCAATCCAGATAGAAGAGACAGTTGTTTCAATACCAACATCAACAGATATAGTAACGACTACAGCTCCAATATCTACTTCAACACAGAAAGTGACAACTACAGTTTCAAAACCTACTTCAACAGATAAATTGACGACTACTATTTTAATACCAACTACAACAGAGAAAGAGACAACGACAGTTCCAATACCTACTTCAACAGTTAAATTGTCAAGTACTGTTTCAATACCTACATCAACATATAAATTGTCAAGTACTGTTTCAATAGCTACTTCAACAGAGAATGAGACAACGCCAATCCAGACTGAAGAGACAGCTATTGCAATACCAACATCAACAGATATATTAACGAATACAGTTCCAATATCTACTTCAACACAGAAAGTGACAACTACAGTTTCAAAACCAACTTCAATAGATGAAGTGACGACTACTATTTCAATCCCTACTACAACAGAGAAAGAGACAACTACAGTTCCAATACCTACTTCAACAGAGGTGACAACTACAGTTCCAATACCTACTTCAACAGAAAAGGTGACAACGACAGTTCCAATAACTACTTCAACGGAGAAAGTAACAACTACTGCTTCCTTACCTTCTACAACAGAGAAAGTGATAACAACATATTCAATACCTACTTTAACACAGATATGGACAACTAAAGCTCTAACACATACTTCAACAGAGAAAGGGACAACTACAGTTCCAAAACCTACGTTAACAGAGAAGGTGAAAACTACAGTTCCAATACCTACTATATCAGAGAAGGTGATCACTATAGTTCTAATACTTACTTCAACAGAGAAGGTGACACCAACAGTTCCAAAACCTACTTTAACAGAAAAGGGGACAACTATAGTTATAATACCTACTTCAACAGAGAAAGTGACAACAACAGTTCCAATACCTTCTTCAAAAAAGAAAATAACGACTACTTTTCCAAAACCTACTTCATCAGAGAAGGTGACCACTATAGTTCTAAAACCTATTTCAACAGAGAAGGTGACACCAACAGTTCCAATACCTACTTTAACAGAGGAAGTGAAAACTATAGTTCCAATACCTACTTCAACAGAGGTAACAACTACAGTTCCCATACATACTTCAACAGAGGTGACAACTACAGTTCCAATACATACTTCAACAGAGGTGACAACTACAGTTCCAATACATACTTCAACAGAGGTGACAACTTCAGTTCCAATACATACTTCATCTGAGGTGACAACTACAGTTCCAATACATACTCCAACAGAGGTGACAACTACAGTTCCAATACCTACTTCAACAGAGAAAGTAACTACTACTGATTCCATAGCTGCTTCAACAAAGAAGGTGAAAACGACAGTTTCAATAACTACTCCAACAGAGGTGGCAACTACAGTTCCAATACATAGTTCAACAGAGGTGACAACTACAGTTCCAATACCTACTTCAACAGAGAAAGTAACTACTACTGATTCCATAGCTGCTTCAACAAAGAAGGTGAAAACGACAGTTTCAATAACTACTCCAACAGAGGTGGCAACTACAGTTCCAATACATAGTTCAACAGAGGTGACAACTACAGTTCCAATACCTACTCCAACAGAGGTGACAACAACAGTTCCAATACATACTTCAACAGAGGTGACAACTACAGTTCCAATACCTACTTCAACAGAGAAAGTAACTACTACTGATTCCATAGCTGCTTCAACAAAGAAGGTGAAAACGACAGTTCCAATACCTACTCCAACAGAGGTGACAACTACAGTTCCAATACCTACTCCAACAGAGGTGACAACTACAGTTCCAATACCTACTCCAACAGAGGTGACAACTACAGTTCCAATACATACTTCAACAGAGGTGACAACTACAGTTCCAATACCTACTTCAACAGAGGTGACAACTACAGTTCCAATACCTACTTCAACAGAGAAAGTAACTACTACTGATTCCATAGCTGCTTCAACAAAGAAGGTGAAAACGACAGTTCCAATAACTACTTCAACGGAGAAAGTAACAACTACTGATTCCATAACTGCTTCAACAGAGAAGGTGACAATTATAGTTCCAATACCAACTTCAACACAGAAAGTAACAACTACCGCTTCCATATCTGCTTCAACAGAAAAGGTGACAACTACAGTTCCAATAACTACTTCAACAGAGAAAGTAACAACTACTGCTTCCATAACTACTTCATCAGAGAAGGTCACCACTAAAGTTCTAATACCTACTTCAACAGAGAAGGTGACAACTACAGTTCCAATAACTGCTTTAACAGAGAAAGTTCAAACTACTGCTTCCATTCCTACTTCATCAGAGAGGGTGACCACTACAGTTCCACTACCTACTTCAACTGAGAAAGGGGCAATTTTTGTTCCAATACCTACTACAATAGAGAAATGGACAACAACAGTTTCAATATCTACTTCATCAGTGACAACTAAATTTCTTATTCCTACTTCATCAGAGAAGGAAACAACTACAGTAACAATACCTACTTTAACGGAGAGAGTAACAACTACTGCTTCCGTCCCTTCTTTAACAGTGAAGGTGACAACAATATTTCCTATACCTACTTCAACAGAGAAGGTGACAACTACAGTTCCAATACCAACTTCATCAGAGAAGGTGACCACTATAGTTCTAATACCTACTTCAACAAAGAAGGTGAAAACAACAGTTCCAATACCTACTTCAACAGAGAAAATAACAACAACAGTTTCAATACCTTCTTCAACAAAGAAAGTAAGGACTACTTTTTCAATGCCTACTTCAACAGAGAAGGTGTTAACTACAGTTCCAATACCTACTTTAACAGAGAGAGTAACAACTACTGATTCCATACCTACTTCAACAGAGAGAGTAACAACTACTGCTTCCGTCCCTCCTTCAACAGTGAAGGTGACAACAATATTTCCTATACCTACTTCAACAGAGGAAGTGACAACTACAGTTCCAATACCAACTTCATCTGAGAAGGTGACCACTATAGTTCTAATACCTACTTCAACAGAGATGGTGACAACAACAGTTCCGATACCTACTTCAACACAGAAATTAACAACTACTGCTTCCATACCTACTTCAACAGAGAAAGTGACAACAATAGTTCCAATACCTTCTTTAACAAAGAATGTTACGACTACCTCTTCAATACCTACTTCAACAGAGAAGGTGTTAACTACAGTTCCAATACCTACTTTAACAGAGAGAGTAACAACTACTGATTCCATACCAACTTCAACACAGATGGTAATAACTACAGCTTACATACCTACTGCATCAGAGAAGGTGACAACTACAGTAACAATACCTACTTCAATAGAGAGAGTAACAACTACTGCTTCCATCCCTCCTTCAACAGTGAAGGTGACAACAATATTTTCTATACCTACTTCAACAGAGAAAGTGACAACTACAGTTCCACTACCTACTTCATCAGAGAAGGTGACCACTATAGTTCTAATACCAACTTCAACAGAGAAGGTGTTAACTACAGTTCCAATACCTACTTTAACAGAGAGAGTAACAACTACTGATTCCATACCAACTTCAACACAGAAGTTAACAACTACTGCTTCCATACCTACTTCAACAGAGAAAGTGACAACAATAGTTCCAATACCTTCTTCAACAAAGAATGTAACGACTACCTTTTCAATACCTACTTCAACAGAGAAGGTGTTAACTACAGTTCCAATACCTACTTTAACTGAGAGAGTAACAACTACTGATTCCATACCAACTTCAACACAGATAGTAATAACTACAGCTTCCATACCTACTTTAATAGAGAAAGTGACAACTACAGTTCCAATACCTACTTCAATAGAGAAGGTGAAAACAACTGTTTCAATACCTTCTTCAAACGAAAAAGAGACTGTGGAAGCTACTATTTTAATGCATAAACCAACAGAAAAAGTGATTTCAACTATCAAAACCTTTGAAATGACGACTTCTTCGATAAATTTAGAGAAAGAAATGAATTCATCAGCCAGTACTGCGATTATTACAACTCCTGTGACTTCTTTTACCAACAATGCGTCAAGTGATACTCTAAAACCTGTGTCAACTTTTAAAACCACAACTCATAACACGTTTAATTCTTTCATGACATCTCCATTGATAGAATTCTTATGGAACAAAAATATTAGGCGTAAATGTACAGAACAAATTTCACATCACAAGCATCATCATCCTAATAGTGCCAATACTACTGAACCAATAACTTTGGCAAGTTTGACAACTTTAGAGTATAAAGCTGAATCAAAGTATACTTTACCAAGTACTGCCACTTATATAAATAAATTATCAACCGAAACTACATTGCCATTAACAACTGCCAAACATAAATGCACTGCCCACATTCCTTCCAATAGTAGCAAATCTAAAAATAAATTTACCACTTCAGAATCCAAAAAAGTTGAATATATTACACTGGTAAATGAAACAGAATCAGCAACTAGTCATTCTGAAAACCTTACCACTGCCACACGTAAATGTACAGCAGCATCTCATCAAAGAGTTTCAAACAATTCAAACGCAGAAGTGATTAAGATAATGAGAGAAGGCACCATAAAAAAAGGTAATCAAAATAATCAATTTATGAATAAAGCAACAAATTTATATGAGGAAGGAATAGTTATTGAAGATATAACTCTGCCCTATTATATTAAGGAATTTAAAAGAAATTTGATACTTTCACCCAAATATGAACAAGAAACTTTCAGTATACCAAATTCAAACGAGACACAATTGAGTAAACATATCAACGATGAAATAGCTGTAACTTTACCTTCTGTGTATATATTTGACCACAGTCTTGTAAATGACCAACACGAGTCTGCTGGTGTAAGCTCAAATAAAAAAAATAATGAGTTTATTCAAGAAACTGATGAAATAAGAAAATTTGTCTCATCTCAGGAACCAGGGCATGGATCACTAAAACTGGTAAAAGAAATAATTGAAGTAAATCATAAGGAATCGAAAATTGCCAGGCCCAACACTACAACAATAAGAAGTTTAAAAAATAATGAAAATATAAGCAGAAGAAGAGTTGTATCTGAGTACAAAAATATGGTAACATCTTTTACTCAAACTGATGGTTCAAAATTCCATACAAATACCCCAATAAGTTCAAGTAAACCTCGAATTTCTTTAGAACAAATAAGAAATATTACAAAACCAGATGGTAAAACAAAAATCGGCTATGAAAACTTGATTATTCTTAACCATAAAGATAAGTCTAGAAACAAAACTCACAATAAATCAAATATATCATTAACGAGTTCACATTTAGACGGCTTTTATATCAAACCAGATTGGAATATATTTGATACACGTCATAAAACTAAAAACAGCACCGTAATGGTACACAAAATTACTAACGCATCTATACAAAGCAACCAAAACAATGTATCAAGCTTAGATCATCAGCTCTTGGGAGAATCAAAAAATAAAAAGACAATACACAGACTGTTTGAACCATATAGAAATAAATTAACAACTCATAATATTTTAAACGATTATGCTAATAAAGGAATAAGCACAAGGAATACTATAAATAATGACTTAGTAACTTCTAAGGCTAAGAGCATTTCAGATGATACACCTACAGAAAGAAGTGTAAGAATTACAAAAGTAAGGTATAATTCGTTCGAATCTAGAAGGCACGTACCTAAAGATAGCCATTTCGATAGTAGGAGTACAACACAAAAGTCACCAGTTGGATTTATTATCAAGGTTAATAATGAAACATTACCCAGAAAATCAACTAAAATCTCCACAGTAGCGAGTTCTACTAAAAAAATGGTACCATATTCAAAATATAATAAACAATTTCACGATAATTTCAAATACAATATACGAACAAAAGTAAAAAATGACACATTTGCTGCTTTGAATATAGATAAGAAACACATCGGTACTCAGCGCAAAACGATATTGGTTCCCGTGAGGTTTCCGTTATTGGAAACAAACACAACTCAGACAGCAAATGCAGACATGTATAAGAATGTTAAGTTTATTTCGAAAGAAAAAGGAGGCATAACAGTTTTACATGCTGTTAGCCGAGATCGAACAACAAATGTACAAAAACCTGCAAAATTGTATGAACCAACCTTGATGCCAACAAAAATACAACCAGCTGCAATTACAAATTCAAGACTATTGCGACTACGCTCAACCGAAAGTAAAACAAAAACTACGGCAGAAAAAAAGCATATGAGTTTTCGTAGAAAAAAATATAGCCAGACATCTATGAGATCGATAGGGTATATGAAAAATAAAGAAAACTCAGCGATTTCTAAAAGTTCTAATTACCCAAGCTTGCAACTACTCAATAAAAATCCAAGCATGAGTCCAACTCTTAGAACTCCTGAACATGTATCAACTGCAATACCTAATAAAGTAAGATACAACACGTATCAGCCATTTTCCAATGAAAACCTGGATTCAAAATTCAAACAAGGACACAGACTTTCACCATACAAACAAATAATAGTCCATGATAACATGAAATATATTAATTATGATCCTTTAAATAGGATTCACAAATATGATAGGCTGCATAGACTATTACCTAAACCAATAACAGTTGCGACTCCTATAAAGTTACCCATAGTACCTGAAAACCTGGAGGTTAGCGATGCAACAGATGATGTGTTCTTCAACGAGCCCACCGAGGTCACGACGGAGCAGATGAGCAAAATAACACCACAAACAACCACCATTAGTTTCTCTAGAAAATCTTCTCATATCAGATCGCTAGATACATCAAAAATTAAGGTTGAATGGCCGATAAAGTCAGATTTCATATCATATCCTCAGATAAAAAAAAGTCATATAAAAATAATATACCATCCAGATCAGCATAAACATTTACGAAGGAAAATTTCATTAAACGTAAAGGGTGATGAACCCTTAACTAGGTTGTTCAGCACCTACTCAGGTATCACGCCACAACGACCCATCAAGCCTACCAGAATAAATTTACCATTGAGTTCTGTGCAGAGAGAGGTTCCATTCAAACCGAACAAGGAAAATCCGCAAAGAAAATATACCAAATACGAACCAACTAGAACTAAAGAGACGATTGTTAACAATGACAATTTGTACAAGAATGTTGATTATCACCATCGGCCTCCGTTGACGTGGAAGGAGAAAGTGGACTATATGCAGAAAGCTTTGAATACTCAGTTCACAGTGCCCGTTCATATGCAGAAAGCTTTGAATACTCAGTTCAAAGTGCCCGTGCCGCAGCACCTGCGGAAGCTACCCGCGGGGCCAGAGTCCTACATCCCTGCGGTCCCTCAGCAGAAGCCAAGGGTCCTGCGTGACCGGATTAACTCCATTCGTACATACATGGCAGACGTCGGAACGCCCACAAGGAAATCTGAATCGAAAGCCAATTGGAATGACTATTTCCACGATTCGGACATAGATCAACTTGAAGACTTCAAACCAAGATCGGCCATTACAAACTACAAGAGAAGCTTCCTACCTAATCTCTCTATATCCCAAGAGTTGGAAGACCAGTCAGACTGGATAAAGCCGATGTCGTGGAAGGCGCAGCCGAGAATATTCATAACTCAATCAACTACAACGACTACTGAAAAACGAATACCACATCATCCACGAAAAGGACGGACACTTTTCTTTTATAGTCCCACAGTACCTTATAACCGTTATTTTTGAGTCATTGAACAGTTAGGTGTAATTTATTTGTAAATAAATAGAAAGTTGGAAATTATTTGTGGTTTTCCTAAACTTTAACTCATATGCATCCAACTTGTAACGAAAACTCTCGGAAGGATGAACAAAGGTAACCAGTTATAAATCATTTCAATTTTCGTGAGTTATACTATTCATTTTGTACAACGGGAATTACTCACGTATTTACATAGGAGTTAAACAACTCTCGACGTTTCGACCACAACAAGAGCAGTCTTTATCAGGAGGAGTGAGCGTCCCGCCATGCCCCGCCTGGCTTCCGTGTCTTCATGGTCTTCGCGTCAACATAGGGCCGTTGCCTTCGTCTGGTGATACGACCAGTGCAGTGTGTTACGCTACACAAGTTGGAGAAGATGACAGTAGTGACGAGGAGGCGAACGTTCATTCGGTGCCAGCAACTACATCTGTTGGTAGCGCGTACCAACACGCACCGCCTTTACCCCCACCACCGCCCCTGAGCAGCCGCGCGCTGCGGTACCTCGCCCGCAGTGAGAACCGCGCGCGCGACCTGAGAGGAGACGGGGCACGGCGGGACGCTCACTCCTCCTGATAAAGACTGCTCTTGTTGTGGTCGAAACGTCGAGAGTTGTTTAACTCCTATGTAAATACGTGAGTAATTCCCGTTGTACAAATTGAACAGTTATAAATCCTTCATTACATAATTATGTTCCGTTATTGAGGATGCCTCTGTTGCAGGTGAACGACTGGTGGCTGGATGACATGTACCTGAAGGTGCGGCTGCCTCTGCCAATCAACTCCAACCCTGGCATGGTGTTCCCGCGGCGCTCCTTCGCCAAGATGGACGAGGTGGCCGACTTGGGCGCGCTCTTCATCGACGACCTCCTCGACTATAAGGAAATGTTGGACAGGTAAAGGACTATTAGCTTGAAGGGCAGGACTACGTACCTACAATACCTACATGGTATAGGTATTGTAGGTAAGTAATAAAATATCATCATCATCATACCCACAATTGGCCAGCGAGTTGAATTAAAGCCTAATCTCTCTCGTCAAGAGATGAGTCCCTGTGTCTCAGCAGTGGGAACGTAAATAGGGGTAATGACGATAAATCATTAATGTATTCTTAAGCAGTATTCCACAATTTACATGGCAGCAAAGAATTTAAGAGCCTCAAAAAATCACTTAGTTTTATACAATACGAATGCGGAAGCTCTTAGATTTTTAACGAAAAAGCCAGTCATCGTTAGCTGCTGTATACATGAATACTTGCTTCACAGGGCCATTCGAAAGGCATTACGCTAAAGACCTTTTTGTTTCACGCCACTTTGTGGCTTTTCATGCTTTGTTGCATTTCTAGGGAAATAACTACGAACAGTTCTAAAGCTCGTATATTTATTGCTGCTTATTCAAGTGCCTACAAGAGGCTTACAACAAAGTTTAATGAGCTACAAATATGAGGTCAAGTGTAATAGGGAAATACCAATCTACGCATGACCCTTCTGATGAAGTAACTTCTTAAAAATGTCATAAATATTAATTTTTAAAACTTAAAACATCATACATAATATAGAAATTTATAAATATTGTAATAGTAATAATAAAAGGTTTACATAAAAGGGTAAAAGAAATAAATGTGTCACATGGACAAGCTTATTTCTACCCTTTAGGATTTTATGTAAATCTTTAAATCTTCGTAGAAGTAGGCTACGAGTATATTAAGACGCGTAAAGCTTAAAATAACTTGTATCACAGAGGGGAATTACCTTTGGAGCGAGCAACAAGCCGCGAGAAGGGTCAGCCGCTCTGTATGGAGCAGTTCTACCGTCTGCTCGGGGTCTGCCGCGTGCCGGAGGTGGGACGGGACCGGCTGGAGCTGCCGCCGCGCAGAGACAGCCCTGAAGAGCTGGAGGAGCTGGTGGTCGTCGCCGTGAGGAACCACGTAAGTGCCTCTGCCGTCCTTTGGGCGTGTCTATTACTATTGGAGGCAGTCTGATGAAGTTTTATTCGGTCCATAATCAACAAGCCGCCAGACAAAAAGATATACCAAACTATAATCTTCACTATGAATTAGTTGTCGCCGCTCAAGAGCTTTAAAAACTGTTATGCTTTTAAAATTCCATATAACATCGTAAATTAACTTTTTTATTTATTTTTTAACTAGGCACACGAGTTTAAAATTCAGCACAACGCTCAACTATTTCACTAAAGGCTGCGAGATCCCCCTAACTGAATGTCTCTGCGACTAACCGAGTTACTCCACTCGATAACTCACTTAGCGGAGTTCGCTCGATCACTTAACTCGAGTTGGGAGTTTGGAAACTATTGCTATATTTACGTTGCGGTCCTTCGCAATTTAGTGATGACCGAAGTTGTTTTTAGGAGCCATTATGTTGATTAAAGGAACTGGGAGTTAGGAGCATGCTTGCTTAGTTTTGAATAGTTTTGCCATTTACTATTCACGAGTTTGTGGCTTGTGGCTAGAGACATGACTGTCCCTTTATACAAAGTAGGTACCTAAAATATAGATAAAAATAGATTGCATTCAGCAGCCTATCAGAAAGGATTCTGAATGTGGCTCTAATTCTGGGCATCACATTGATATAAATGAGATAATACAATAGAATTGACTTTCTGTGCGCAGTTCTACACAATCCCAGTGAAAGCAGCAGACCGCGGACGCCTCACAGCCGGCGAGATGCAGGCCCAGATCCTGCACTGCATGGTGGAGGCCTCCAGCGCGCCCTCCGCGCCCCGCGTTGGCCTCCTCACCGCCATGCAGAGGGACTCCTGGGCGAGGGCCAGAGAGATCCTCCTCAAAGGTGAGCTATTAACAGCGGTAAATCTTTAAAGTTCCGCTGATGGACCTGTTTAGAACGATTACACGACTTTTTTCATTACACGTAGTCGAATGCATGAACTTTTACTACATTGGGCACATACATTGGGGATACATTGGGGCAATAATAGTTGTGGACCAAAGTTCAGACACTTTTTTAATTAAAGATTAAAAAGGGGCAGCTTAAACTAAGGCTTTGAATTACAGATCAAAATCAAGGCCATCCCATTCAAGATTCCAAGATTCCAAGTCCAAGATAAAATGTGTTTTTTTTGCGAGACTGTTATAACTGAATTCGTTTCAGATGAGAACAACCGCATCAACTTGGAGCTGATCTCCCGCGCCCTGTGCATCCTGTGCATCGACGAGGCGGGCGGGGACCGCGCCGACACCGATCCGGAGACGAACGCCTTCCTCAGGGCCATGCACGGCGCCGGCACGCGCTATCACTCCGCCAACCGCTGGTTTGACAAGACAGTGCAGGTAAGAAGTTACCTTTGAATTGCTAGACAGTTCACACATCTGGCCCCGTGGTTAGCTCGAAGCTTGTGTTACGTGTTAACAAGAGAAGAGAGAGAGAGAGAGAAGTTCTCGCGGCAAATACGAGTGGTCTAGCTTTCGGTATTCATAGCAGTTTTAAATGGCGTGCACCTAATATAGTAGGAGCTTCTAAAAATCTTGAAATACATTCCATGAGCGTATTCCTTATTAAATTGCTACTCCAGCTAGTAACATTTCTGTCTTGTGATTTGGTTGATGTGAAGGAGTTTTACAACCTGAAAAGCCATTAAATTATTACCTTCTTTCCTGTGTAGTTAATCATCTCTGAAGACGGCACCTGCGGTATGTGTTACGAGCACAGCGCGGCGGAGGGCGTGGCCGTAGTGCGGCTAGCGGAGCGGGCGCTGGCCCGCGCGGAGGTAGCGCCGCGCCCGTCGCCGCCGCCCGCACTCCTACCAGCTCCTATGCCGATGAAGTGGAACCTGTCTACGGACCTCATGAAGACGATCGATGTTGCTGCTAGGGATCTTGACAAGTATGTTTGATGCGGAGAAATATATAAGAGAAAGAGAGTTGACTGGTGAAGAGGTGGAACAAAAGGTTTTTAATCTATTTTACAATTAACAAAGGATACATGACGTATCGTTAAGATATGCTTGGTTTGATGTCAGGTACATACAGTGATTATGTACACATTAATAGGGCTTGATTACCACAAGCCTCATGTCACCTAAACATACCTATGTGTAGCAGGGCTATGGCTAATAGGATATTTTTAAATACGTCGTGAATTAATGTATCACATTATGGTATGATTTCAGAGCGATATCAGACCTGGACTTCAAGGTGTACACGTACCGCGGGTACGGGCGTGACTACATGAAGTCTGCCCGCACCAGCCCCGACGTCTATATTCAGCTCGCTATGCAATACGCATACTACAAGTAAGAATTATAATCTTACTTTCATCATTCCAGCCGTATAACGCCTTCGCTTGCAGCAGATCCTGACAGCTAGTAAGGGAAGACTAAATTTCAAACTACAATCTCCTGTCCTCAGGATGTACGGCCACCTAGTGAGCACCTACGAGTCTGCCTCGCTCCGTCGCTTCCGCAACGGGCGCGTCGACAACATCCGGTCTGCGCACACGGCGGCGCGCGAATGGGCGGCGCTCATGTGCACAGCGGAGACTCCGAGCCAGCCCGAAGGACAGAAAAAGGTCTCGTTTAATTTGTACGGGGTAAGGGACTTTGTATTGCAGTAGATGCTTACACGACTGCACAGGGTAAGTGGGGAAGTCGAATTAAGATTTCTAAACAATTGTCAGCCTAGCAAAACCTAAAGTTTTTGCCAATGAAGGAATTTGATGCAATAATAACCCTGAATTAATAAAATAACACTAAAAAAGTGCTTTGTGTTTATTGTTATTTGAAACTGCAAAGCTCTGCAAAACTGTTAACTGTATAATTTTCGCTAATTAATAAAAAATATCATGTAATTCATCTACTACACACGATGGCTGCTGTAGCTACATAACCTTCAGGCCCACATCATGACCAGCCATCCTATTCCAGGAGCAGAAGAAATTGGAGCTCTTCGAGGAGGCAGCCAAGAAGCAGACCGAGCTGATGGAGAACAACATCCTGGGCCACGGGATCGACAACCATCTCCTGGGGTTGAGGGAGCTGGCCAGGGAAACCTTGGGGGAACTGCCGCCGTTCTTCAATGATAAAACTTATAAGAAGATGCTAGAGTTCAAGCTGAGTACTAGCCAGGTCGGTATCTTATAACCTTTTACTATTTATGTGTATCTGTGATCGTTATGTTCCAATTATTGATGTCATCTTGCTCGTTTGGATAGCATACAGTATGCCACACATATGTTTCTTGACAAAAATAATATCTTAAATAACTAGCTTATCATTATTGATGCTTGATCACTTCGGCGAATCTAGCAAACCGGTAAAAACTAGGATTGGTAGACAAAGTAACCAAAACCAACTCAAAAAACTAGCTTATCATTATTGATGCTTGATCACTTCGGCGAATCTAGCAAACCGGTAAAAACTAGGATTGGTAGACAAAGTAACCAAAACCAACTCAAAAAACTAGCTTATCATTATTGATGCTTGATCACTTCGGCGAATCTAGCAAACCGGTAAAAACTAGGATTGGTAGACAAAGTAACCAAAACCAACTTAAAGCAATCGCTTTGTGGATCCTGACTCCTGGATATCTTATATTAGCACTGCCCTTAATATTATGATGGGTTATTGTAAAACGTTCTTATCTTTTCATTATATGATTTTATGTTTTGTTAAGGTGGCCACAACCACGGAGAACACGTTCATGGGCTACGGCGCCGTGCTGCCCGACGGGTACGGCTGCAGCTACAACCCGAAGAAGGATTGCGTCATCTTCTGCATCGCGTCATTTACCCCCTCCACTGTCACCAGCACAGAGGCCTTCCGTCAGTCTCTGGAGGAGGCGCTGGACTCTATGAAGCTCATGTTCCAAGCCAGGGTGGAAGGTTAACTTTAAATCCCGTATTTTTTGCTTTGAGTAAATGGCACATGTTACGACGAATCTATAACAGAGGCCTTCCGTCAATCGCTGGAGGAGGCGCTGGACTCTATAAAGCTCATGTTCCAAGCCAGGGTTGAAGGTTAACTTAATATCCCGTATTTTTTTGTATGGCACATGTTACGCAAAATTGTTGGTGAACACCAAAGGTGCCACATCCAAGGCCTTTGGCATTTTATCAAGGTAGGTAATCTACAGCGTTCATAATATTTTTGCGCTAGAACGGATTTCAAAGAGCCGTAATGCTGAATTGATTCAATTAGTCTGTCGCGGATTAAGATGTATTCGATAATTGGTAAATGCATAAAAAAGGATTTATCAACAATTTATCAAGAAAATATTGAATATTACTTTTGAATACAATATTATATTGGCACGTAAGAAATGCTTAAATAAACAATTAGAAAATTTTATAGTATTAAGAACAAAATCGCTTTTTATAAAATATTGCAAACTCAATTTTTATGAATAACTAGCTTTCCGCCCGCGGCTTCGCCCGCATTATGTTAGATTAAAAAAAAAGTACCCTATGTCCTTCTCCCGGTTCTAAGCTGCCTCCCTACCAAGTTTCAGCTAAATCGGTTCTGGCGTTCTCGAGTTATAAGTGAAGGCACTAACACGACTTTCTTTTATATATATAGATGTTAAAAAGCACTGATTGTAATCAAAATCATATCAAATGGATAGATTTTATTCTATAATACATATTGTAATTATATTAAATATCCTTAATGAGAATTATATTCGTAGCACTGAAAAGTAATACATACATATCAAAATGTGAATTAAATTGTTGTAGGTATTAGAATTGAAAGATTAATCATGTTTTTACTACTAATTACTACTTTAAGATTATAAAACGTTTAAAACACCGTTGAGCGTAAATATATCATATTATTGATATTATATGAATGTTGTAGTAGGTATTTATAAAAAAAATAAGAGAGCTCATTCGTATCAATTTATGTCATAGTGTGGTTAAGTTACATACCAACTCATTTAGTAGGTAAGGCCCAATTGTACGAAATACAACGTACTTAATTAAATACACGAACTACATCATTCAGTTATTAAATGGTATAAAACATTTATCGTAAATTGGAGCCAAAATCAATTGATGTATTAATAATTCTTGTTATTTCTTCTAGAAAAAAAATGACTTAGTACCTACCAGTGTAGAACACGCTTTATTTACAAACGATATACATATATATAAATATCAATTGATTTACCTACGCCTAATTAAGCCATACTTACGGTAGAAATACAGTTAGTCCTAAATGCCAATTCTTCGGAGTTATATACCTATTAACCTATTTACATTCGTTGATAACTATTTATATTGTTATATAGAATTTAAGGTTTTACACCTAGCAGGGACTGCACAGCTAGATTTGCTTAAGCGTAGTTTTAATTATGATTTATAATTTAAATTGTGATATTATTTAATTTGTTATTGATTTGCGTCTTGGATGCTTAAAGAGTTTAGAGATACTGAGGTATTGTTTCAGAATTATGTGATAGTATTTTGATCGTCAAACACATAAACTTTCTCTGAGTCGTTTATTTACAAAATCATCTTATTTTGACGATAAAACTTTTAAAAGTAGGAATTTATTAAACTGCTTAGTAACATTTCTAATTTCACGAAGGATAATAATTTAAAATGGCTAATTTATTAAATAATCAAGTCAATGTATAGTTGAGTGTAGGTTAAGGAACGAGTACATATCTATCGATAAGGACTGTCTCATGCAAGACATGACCAAGAATATCAAAACATATCAAAGTTTTAACTGAACGTTGAAATTGAAACATATCACTAGTTAAGGATTAGTTACTTAAGATATAATAAGCTCTTGTAGGAGTAATAAATGTGTAATTGTGTGTTATTTAGAATAACTGCGTTCTTTTATTATTTATTACTACAGACAGGCATTTGCCTTTGTTCACGAAACAAAAAAAAATTATAAACAGAAATGTAAATTATGACTTTTTTTTTTAAACTCTCTGGAAAGATTAGCACTGAGATATTTAAAAAATGTTAAAATCATCACATTCCAAAGTAAGTAAATGTTAACTGATATTTTTTTGTTCAGTCAGTACCTACTCAGATAAGGTCTTTTATAGACAATTATCAAAAAATTATCAATACTGACTTAGTCATTGTTAAAATACCTAGTATTACGTAGTATGTAAGTACATGTTGTTTCCAATTATTGGTGTTCAGAATAGTGATAGGTTAGTTAGTATGTTCGACGCTTGCCATAACTTTGATCTAAGTTTAGAACTTAATTACTTTATTTTATTAAAAAAAAACTGGTAAATGGCTATGAATTTAATTTATTTAACTATGTATACGGGTCACAGATAAACAATTTCCCTTCTATCTGGTATCTGGTTGTATAAATGTTTTCCATTATTATGACTATTTATTTTGTTATGTATTGTTTAAGTAAATGTATTAAATATGGACCGCTGTCGACTGCATAAAGCACAGAGTTAGAAGTAAGTGGATGTTTAATGTTAGACTTATTATAAGGTTAGAAACTTGCCGTAGTATATTGTTCCTTATACACATGCGTTTATAGTTCATTTTAATCCGTCCCACCCAGTAGACGTTTTGATTTAAACATCAATTTTATTAGGTTAGGTTAGTTAAACATACCAAAATTGTTATTTTTATCAAAAACAGTTAAACTATATTTATAAGTCTTAAATAGTTTAGGTTTTTATTTAATCTTTTCACAAAAAATATATAATATTTGCCACGTTATTAATTTAGGTAAGTAAGTTGTAATGCTCGTTCGTGGGTAGAAATATAATGCATATCAGTAAAGGTGTCTATGTCAATTCAATGTGCTCTATCTAATTTACAAATAAAGTATTATGTATACAGAGCGTTGTTTCAATCCACATTAAATATATAAATATTTATAGACAATCCACAACGCAATAAGTAGCCCAAGAGTTCACCTAGCGGTAGAAAACTGTATTAGGAATAAATAAGCGTAAGATTACTTCTATTATACAGAAATTACGGTAGATGGGTTCATCATCATCGCCCCATTTTCGTTCCCACTACTGGGACATAGGGACTTCTCTCTTGACGAGAAAGTAAAGGCCTTAATTCACCACGCTGGCCAAGTACGGGTTGGTGAATGACAAAATTAAATGTCCTTCAAACTTTTCAAAGTCTCAGCAAATTCAGGTCATTACAAAGTGCACATACATTTTTCAAGATGAAAAATCTAAAGGCGGGGTTTGAACCCACGACCTTTGGGATGATAGTCGAGTATGCGCTCACTTAGCCAACACGGCACGGTAAGATGGATTAGATGGGTGTATCCACATAAAACTCATCTTCAACATATCCCTTTTAAAATTTGTATTATTTGATGTGTAAACTATTTTTATCAATTAATTGATTATTTGATTTTTATTGATTAGTTAGAGTATTATTCCCCTTAAATTTGCCCACAATCAAATTCCGCAATCAAATAAAACAGAATAATACGTTGTGAATTATTTAATATTTCATTTTCAACTTATATACGAAAGTGATAAAATACATCTTCCTTACCAAGTAATAACAAAATATAACTTAACATAAATAAAGCGTACATACACTATCACTGGAATACTCACATTAATGTATTAAAAATAATTAATTCAGTTAATACATTTATTATATTTAAGATTTTTTATATTAACATTTTGTTCACAATTCTAGTTTCTACAAATTCAGTAATATTCCTAACCTAGATAAAATTCTTGTAAATATCCAAAAAGTCCGTTTACAATAATTATTAGACTCAGCAAAAAATTCATTAATTTGTTATAAAATGATCCTTTAACAGAAATATTAAAACTTTTATATGGCAACCGATGTTCAAAAAAGCTGTCACTATGGCTTTGCGTCTTATTAAAAGATAGCTGCAAATTTAAAAGAACCATTTAAAATCTACGTAAAATTACGTATACCGTATAAGTTCCATTTAACATTTTGATACAAGATATTAATGTTTATGATCAATATTAATTTCAAGATAATGTTCTACTTAAGTAAGTAGGCGCTTGAGTAAGGCCTAGTCAAAGTGTGTGAAAACCAGTACATTTTGTACTTACGTATAAAACATCTCACTCTCACACCACACACACAGCACACAATAATTGTGAGACAAATTTTGTTTCCAATACAAGTTGTGAAATAACAATGATTAACTCAATTATTGGACAAAGCATTTGTGCTAAGATACTGCATTCGAAATTACCAGCTGTCTTTACCAAATAGTCTTGTTTCGCTTAAGCCTTAGTCGAGTTAAATTTTCTATACGTTAAACGTCAGTGGGAAAATTCCTATCACATTTTGTGATTAAAGATATACGTCATTTGTTTCCATCTTAAAGATTTCTTATTTTGTATAACTAAAGATAAAATGCCAACATTAACAGTCTCTACGAAACCATGCCAGTTAAGAATAATCTTATAATTATTTTCGTTACTGAGGAATTTAGAATTCTCATTTATTAAAACCTGTCACTAATAAGACAAAAGCCGTTTTCTCTCCCTTATAAAAAACAGAAAGACTTATGTCGTCCGATGACACGAGTTTGGCGGTTGACGGCAAAATATCAATAGCCAGCCACTTTCGCCAAAAACTAAATGGACTTTCTGTAACGCAAATTGTAGTTTTACGAATTGGTCTACAAGAAAATTCGTTTGTTTGTAAAACAACAGGCGTACTCACTTCATCGAGGAGCAAAATTCACCTAAAATCCTTGTTCCGTCGTTTCATTTGGAATGTCTATGTTTATTCCGGGTTGTTCGCGAGCAGGAACCCCGCTTCGCACTGGCACTCGTCGTCCGCTTCTTTCACCTGTAAAGTAATAATAATGAATTAGATCACATCCACAGAGAAAAATGATATAAATAAAAGGGGTTTTCACTTTCAGAAGGGTTCTGACTACACGGGAATAGAATAGAATATATTTTTTATTGCACACCACAAAAACAGAAACATACAATACAAACTTAAGACTTAAACATTTGAAGTACAATGGGCGGCCTTATCGCTGTGAGCGATTTCTTCCAGGCAACCTATGTATGTACCTATGTACGGGATACTGTTACTTTGTTCTATTTTTTGGTCACCGGCTTAGTCAATCGGTAGTTTTAGTGCTCTCTTTTCAATACTAATTGATTTGACCGACAGCAAGTTGGGGACCAATGTAGCCATGGACATAGTACACTTACTAGCAGGAAGGTATGCAGTAGCAGCTGGTCGGCCCGCGGCCTGGTCTCCGGCTCGTGCGTGAGGCAGAGGTCGCAGAAGGCGCGGCCCTCCTCCGTCAGCGAGTTGGGGACCGCTGGACGGGACCCCATGCCGACCATGAACATTATTTGGTAATTGCTGTCGTATTCTGAGAATGGACGCTGAAAATAGAAGACAGGATTGTGAGAAATTATAATGGAGTAAAATGAACTCTCAACTCTAGTGGCAAAATTGTGCGTTAAACTAGGAATAGCGGGGATTATAAATTCAGTAAAATCATAATGAGTAGCGGTGTTACCTGCCCGGAAGCCATCTCGGTGACGACGCAGCCGACGGACCAGATGTCGGCGGCGCGCCCGTGCCCGCTCGACTTCATGAACACCTCGGGCGCCATGTACGCTGCAAACGATTAAATTAAACTAATAAGATACACATTTAACAAGTTACAGATAGCTACATATTTCACTTTAAAAATTTTCGTGAGTTACACTATTCATTTTATAACAACGGGAATTACTCACGTATTAACTAAGGAGTGTAAACACCCTCGACGTTTCGACCACGACAAGAGCAGTCTTTTCGGACTACGTCGGAGCACGGCGGAACGCTCACTCACGAGGAGTGAGCGTTCCGCCGTGCTCCGTCTCAGCTCTGCTCGCGCGCGCGGTTCTCGCGCGATACTTGAGTAATTCCCGTTGTTATAAAATGATTACAGATAGCTTATTCAATACATACAAAACAGATCCTAAAATATTGGTACCTATATAAAATTTGGTTCTGAATGAAGTAGACACCAAAAGTGCTAAATTTTGCTTCGATTTAATAATGGCATCTTTCTGTCTCACCTTGTGTGCCAACGAACCCTTGCAGTTCGTTGGGCTGCGTGGTGTTGGCGCGGATCTTGACGGCGCAGCCGAAGTCGCCGAGCTTCAGGCAGTGGCCCTCGTTCGTCAGGAATATGTTGCCGCCTGTGGATTGTGAGATACTTTTAATCTTGGTGTGTTATGACAGTTCCCGTGTTATTATAGTCTACTTTATGGGAGTAACAGTAGTCTTGTTTCTGGGACTGGGAAAATACATAGTAAGGTTGATAGGGAGGTATATAAAAAACTTAAAACATAATATATGGCGGACATAGAAAAGGATTTTATGCATCGTGGGGTTGAGTAAGAGACATACATGAGCTGAGAAACAGGCATAAGAAGGAAGGAAGAAGATAGGGATCAGGAAGAGATATTCTGGGCTGAGATGGAGACAAGAATGAGGTGAAAGGTTTCCCATGCCTCACAACACAGTTTATAAAGTTAGAGAAAGGTTGAGTTACACCAGCGCCACAGAGCTAGAGACAGCAGCCACAAAGCTAGAGCCACTCACTCTTGATGTCCCGGTGCGCGATGCCGCGGGCGTGCAGCGCGCTGACGGCGCTGAGCAGCTGGCGCGTGTAGCGGCGCACCGTGCCCTCGGCCAGCGCGCCCGACGTGGCCACCAGCGCCTCCAGCGACCCCTCCACGCACAGCTCCATGAAGATCAGCATCTCCTCCTAAAGGTACAGGCTGTTATAAAACCGATAAGGACATTGGTTTGTCTTGAGAGGCTAGCGGGTAACTAATTTAAATCGGTTTTCAAACTGTAATAATGTCAGGTGAAGACCCGGGGTTATCCACCAAATGTCTTTAAAGGGTGTTGGAATGCTTCAGTCACAATGCTACAAAAGACAAATACTGAATACTGAAAAAATAGCATGCAATCAAACAAGAGAAAGGACCGTAAACTCTAGACTAAGATAAAATTAATAAATAACTGATCAGACTCCAGACATATTTTATAGTTCCTTCATATCACCGTGTCTACTACTGGGACTGTTACACTCACCCTGTGCAGCTCACAGCCGTGGTACATGACGAGGTGCGGGTGTCGAACCCCCTCCAACACCCGCAGCTCGTTGGCGGCGCGTTGACTGGCCTTCCTGTCTGCGCCAACGCTGAGTTCCTTCATGGCTAATAGTTGGCCGCTTTCTGTATTCACTACAGTGTACACCTGGAATTTTTTTTGGTTCTTCAATTAATTCGTCGACTAGCGCAAGACTGCTGGCAGATGTTGGATGCGTCAAACAGAAAACAGGGCGCATTGGCGCTCAATAGGGGAGGCGTATGTCCAGCAGTGGACAAATATTGGCTGATATGATGATGATTTAATTAATGAAAGAAACTTAAAAGTCCAAAGGAGACTCGTACTAACCTTGCCGAAGCTGCCGGCGCCTATCTTGAGCCCGCGCTGCCACTTGAAGGTGAGCTGGCGCAGCTTGGGCTGGTAGTCCGTAGAGGGGATAGACGAGAGCACTCTGCCCACGCGCCGCGTCTCTAGGAGGAGACTTTCGCGCCGGGATTCTACTTCTTCTACGGCTCTGCGGACGCGTTGTTGGTGACCTGGAATATATTGGAGCTTAGACATTTAATGGCCCCGGTTTTAGACTTGTCATAAACAGAATCAGTCTAGTCAGACCTGCATTTTTGTTTGTAGTTATACTGATGGTTTTGATATGTGGGCTATATACACTTTAGACGTTATAGAGGGGAAAAAGGCATTTACTGTAAACCTAGTTAGTTGATCAGCTTTAAAAGAGTTATAAGCAGGAATACCTAGATAACCTATTTTATTTTTTCAGTCTATCATCTATCATTATAGGACTCACAGATAGGCTCCGCCCCGTGGTAGAGGAGCACAGGGTCAATGACCTCCAGCCCCGGCGGCGGCGTGGGCGGCGTCGGAAGCTCCTTGCCGGAGCTATTGGACAGTGGACTCTGAAATTATACAGCAATTATTATGATACATTCAATTATGCCATGTCCCTGTGTGAATTGTCCAGCAATATTTATTGATTCAAACTCACATGCAGCCGATGCCTGGGGCGCGGCGAGGCGGCGGTTGGCACCGGCGTGGGCGCAGGACGAGAGCCGATCACGTGTGAGATGCAGCCGTCCATCAACTGCTTCAGTTCCTGCGCAATACACTGTTATAAACATTTTGCTACAAATAATAATACTAATAAGTGTGCCTTTCCACCAGAGCTACGCCAAGTTGCATTTGTTTATTTTTTGAGACGAAATTGATGAAAATACGATATGATTCTAGATTGCTATATTATCACTGATAGTCATAGGCTAAAAAAATAGTCATAGAAATAAAAAATATGGTAGTAGAATAGTTAACATAAGAACTGTCGGCAGTTATGTTAGTAACTGAAATGGACGTAAATATGAGTTGTTATCATATTTGTTATATGTCTATTATTATATACCTCAAATTCAGTCTCAGTAAGGTGTTTCGTGTTGCAGGGGTCACATGCCAACATTAGGAACTCTAGACCTTGACTCGCCCATCTGTAATCGAATACACAAAGTTGAACAGACCAGCGGCTATTCCAGGAGAGAAATATTTAGTGGATTATGGTAATAAGGGGGGGGGGGGGGGAGGGCAATACGCCCCCAGCCTGTCTTCGCACGGTACCTGGGTCGCAGTCCCCGGCCGCGGTCACATCGCTCCACCACGAAGTGCATCCAGCAGCGCGCGAAGGACACCACGGCGCGCGCCACCCGCGCCGCCCACTGCTCCACCGCAGGGGGAGACTCCGCCTCGCCGCCAGCCTCCTCCGCGCCGTTGTTGGGGGGAGGTCCGCCCGAGAGGAGGAGCTCGAAGCTGTTCTGAGGCTGGAACAAGTTTACGAAGGCAAATTATAAACATACGTAAGGGCTGAGATGAAAGCATTAAAGAGATTTGGGCCGAGCTGCGAACCTTGAGGAACGCCACTGGTGAAAACAAAATAATCGCTGAATTTCGTTTCCTTTTGAAACTGGAACTGAATTTGGACGTATAAGAATTTGTTTAGTAAACCTAACGAATATTGTATCCATTGGAGAAGGCATGGTATGGTTTAGTTGTCGAAAGCCTTGCGGAAATCAGTGAAAATGGGGTTTAATGGAGTTATATCGCCATGGTTATCAATCCCGCAGAACTAGGATGTACATTGCTAAGGCTCCTACCAGAGCTAACGTAGGACTAACAATTACCCGTCCGTCATAGAGCTGCAGCTCTGTCTCCTCCGTATCGTCCAGCACGCTGTCCAGGCGCATGAACCGGCCGTGCGCCGCCCGCGCCTCCACGGTCACGGCGGGGGTTGGTTCCACTTCAGACTCACGAACGAAGCGATGGAGTTCTTTGTGGATCTGGAAGTCATTATTTGATCCGTAAGACACAGTCATCGGGTATAAAATCTATTTCAACAAAATCACACTTTTGAAACTTTAAGAAAGACACAGATTGACACCATCTCACGTGAACTAAATTCAACATACAGAAAATACTACTTGACAACACACACACACAACCTATTTAATTAGTTTCATAAGAGTCATAAATTAGCGTGAATGAGAAACACTATCTATACGGTAAGCAAAACACAACACAACCGGAGACCTAAAATACATTAACCCAAAGAAGCACAACAGACACAACTTGTACAAATAAGCAGAGACATGGAGCAACTTCAACCCAAAGGCACATCGGTTCACGCTCGTACTCAACACGTATGGCCGCTCGTAGCGAGGAGAGTTTGTAAGACGGGGCTACGGTAGACAACACACAACTGTCACAAACAAGCAGCGCAATGTCCTTACAACGTGCACGTTAGAGTCTACGAGCATAGTGCCGGGACGTGGCGCTCGCGGCGGCGGCGCGCGCCTGTTCGGCTGCAGCGAGGAGGGACGTGCACGTACGGACTGTGCGTCGCGTGACGGCTCGTTGGCGAACTGGTAGAGTTCGCGATGAAGCTACGAACAAGTGACAACATCGACTTAAGAAGTGACGCACGGTTTTCGGAGATTGTCTACTGTTTCTTATGTCCTCTGGCTTTTTTTACTTTCTCAAGGTCACCATTAATTTAATAATTTCGTTCATTTTACTGTTGTTCAGTGTTTATGAAAAGCAAAAGTCGAAAAACAATAAAAGCTCAAAGCTTTAAAGGAGCCCTTGAAAAAAAAGCCTTAAAGTTAAAGGAAGACTGGCTGTTAAGAGATAGACAGAATCAGACCAATAGCCAAGAATAGGGATTGTTTTATGTAGTTTTAAAGTTATTTCAATCTCATTACTATGCAATGTTTATCAGCCTGGATCAAACCAATGTTGTGTAAACTATATTTTACACATTAGGCATCGAATATTATCATTGTAATCGTTGAATATATAATCATTGTAATCCTCAAAAAGTTATTCTATTTTGAGAGTGATTTTGACAATCACGACGTCACTTCTAGAGCTATCGTTTCATCGCATCGATTTCCGGAGTAGTACTCGTGTATCACCTGTAAAGTGTGAGTGTTACCTTGAAACCCAGCTTGCAACACTGGATCAGCCGGTTTCCAGGATAATGCGCGAGAAGTTCCACAATGGAGTAATTAAAAAACAATGTGGTTCACGGAGTGTAATGTTACCTCGAAACCCAGCTTGCAGATCTGTAGAATGAGTTCTCGAACCCGCACCACCACCGGGTCGGCGGGCTCCCACGCTAGTGCGCGAGACGTCTCCACTATGTACTCCACTTGACGGACTATGAAGTCTCGCAGGCGCATTAGGGAGTTCTGGAAAATACACCAGATTATTAGTAAAACAACTGGAGACAAAGATAGACAGAATGAGATAAAACAGCTTCGATCAGCTAAATTGTGATTGAAATACTGGCAATTTTTATTACAGTTTAGGGTTTTCCGAGAACTATTGGCATTTTCATACAATAACGCTCAATGCTTAGACGGAGCCAAATCTAAACTGTGATAAAAATGTTAGCTGACGTTAAACTTGGTTTATATTGTTTTATCTCAGTCTTTTGGGTGAGATTATTTAGAACACGGTTTTTAACACCACCTTTAGGCAGCTTGCATATTATGTACTATGTGTATGTGTATCTGTACGTACAAAGATGTCGTGTCTCTGCGCGCGGTAGGCGGGCGGCGGCGCCTGCCCCAGGCGGGTGGCTAGCGCGCGCGCCCACTGCGCCGCTTGCAGCGTGTGCTCGCGCTCGCTCGCGAATATGTACTGCCCGTCGCGGCACAGGCTGTATACCGTACGACTAGAAAAAATCACATATCATGATTCATTTAATTCGTCATTGAATGTGTTGGACAAGGGAATAAGAACTGAATTCTTACGATACTTCAACCCTGGAAGAACTCCAGTACTTACCGATTATTTTCCTGATTGTTAGGGTCTTCGGTCATGTCCTTGAACTTCGTTTCGAAGAGCTGCAGTAATCTGTCCAGCTGGTTGCATGCGATTTTACTGTAAGTTAATATTAAATATTAATCAACGAACTGACATAAAGATAGAATTCGAACATGCCATTAATGGTAAAGGTAGGTGGTATAGTATTCCAACATTGCCTGGCAGCAAATCTAACGGTTCATCAGAAAGTAAGATGCCGTTTTATATTTGGGATACTGATATCGATCGATATCAATCAATCATCACAAACCCAGTAAACGTAGTAAAAACGTTAGTATATGCTGCAGCTGTGACGTCATGCAAACAAACAGTCTTTATAGTAATAGTTTAATATATAATAAAATTAGTTTTATTTGTAACGATTTTGCATATAAGTTTATTATTATTGTAGTTGTAATTTTCAGTTGTAGTTGTATGTTCAAGTCAAGGTGGTGTTCCGTAACGTCAAAGAAATTGGCACTGACGGAAGATCAGCGTTGGTTGCTGGATTTCTGGTAACCAACTCAATGCTGAGTCAGTGACCAATTCATAATGTTTAGTTTACAAGCACTGATTGTGTTATTATATTTAATTTATTTTGTATGTACCTATATGTAAGCTAAACATTTTTGAATAAACTAATTTTCTTTCTTTCTTTCTTTCTTTCATGCAAAATAGAGAAGTATAGTTACGCGAAGGTGAGCGGCGCGAGGCGCTGCGCGGCGCGCAGGCGGCGGGCGAGGCGCGCCACGAACGCCCACTCGGCCTGCAGCTGCGTGCGGCGCAGGGGCTCCTTCACCGACGTCATGGTCAGGTACGAGAGGAACACCTGGAAGGTAACATCATTCTAGAGTACATAATGCCTGGTGCGATAAGGCGACCGCAGCACGCGAAGGCGCCGAGTCTACTGACGGCCGCGCTAGTGCCTAGGATATATTTCTTCCGACTCATGGTACCACTAGCTAACGCTGTTTCAACCAGCCGACTATAATGGAGAAAGTCGAGCTTTCATGATCATCTTGATATGGTGTATGAAATAACTAAAATTGTAATATAGATAGCTGTATTAAAAATAAGGTTCAAGTTCAACAAGTTTACAGAAAACATAACTTCTTTTACTTATGTAAGGAGATGATTTCTTGGGCTAGATAATTTTTTTTTAAGAATCATAGGTTTTCGTTTTATTTCGTAACTTAAAGAGAAATGCAAAGAATTTACACTTGAGTATCGTCTAATGCTACCACGGATAACTTGAATGGGACAAAACATTTTAGTTACAAAGAACTTTTTATATAAACATTTCCTATAAGTATAAGTCTTGTATTTTATAACGCCCGGACTTAACTGTGAACATTTATAGCACTTAACATACCTCAAGCATGTTCTCCACGGTGGTGTCGAAGGTCCGCAGCAGCAGCAGCAGGTCGTGCGGCGCGGCGGCGGCCGAGCACAGCGCCTCCTGCACGTTGCGCACGAAGTCTGCGCGCATGCGCGCCGCGATGTCCAGTCCGTCGCGCAGCTCGTGCAACAACTGGGGACGAGCGGACATGAGAGTTAACGGACCAAGAGTACGCGCCACCACTGAAGTCTTACGGTTAATGTGGGAACTACAGTATTAGAAACGTTAATATCTAGGCAAGCAGCGCCACGTCTATCGGACTTGAGTGGTAGCGCGCACTCTAGCTACCGAGAGCTGGCACCAAAGGCCTTGGTGCCAGCTCTATTCGACTTGGCATCGAGATCTGGCACCAGTTTTGGAGTTTGGGAAGGCCAAACTCCAGTACCAGCTCTATTTGAGCCAAGCAGGATATTTGTAGCGAAGTTTAAAACTGACTAGGCTGCTGAATAACGGGTATAAAGACTGGTCGAAATTAGAGTAAGTATATCCTAAGATTAAGTATGTAGTGTTCTTTAAAAAAAAGTTCTTTCGTACTAAAACATCTCGACACAGGACAGCATCTTTTCGTGGTAGTTTTTGTTTTAATGCCACTAAGTGTTGGAAATCATTGCCTCCACCAATACGCAATCTTAGATGTCTACAAAGTTTTTTGATGATTTTTCTTTCTTCCTTTTTTTTATCTTCACTTCGATTGATTCTGAGCCCTCAGCTACTAATAAACGTCCACAGCAGAGCTAATATCGACGACTTGCCACAAGTTGGTTTTGCACACAGATCCCTTATTTTACTGAGGTACTATTCTCAGGCATCACGGCACATTACCTGTTTGATGGTGAGACACGAGGGCCGCTCCGGTTTGATCTCCAGGCGCAGGGAGAGGTAGTCGTGGACGGCCTCCATGCTGATGCAGCAGAGCAGCAGGAAGTGCGAGCGGTAGGACGGCAGCTCCATGGAGATGCACTCCGGGGACCAGCACCCGTATCTGGAAGGATTTATTAGTGCATCAGTAACAAATTCTATCTAATTCTAATTTGTTGTGGGGGAACTAGGATCTGCACTGACGTCTCGCTGTGGAGCGTATTGTGCATTGTCCTCTTGCCTAGTCGTCCCTATCCAGCCTAATTCCTTGATGTAGCGGAGTAAGACCTTTGGTTTCTTACAGATCTGTTTCAGCATATCTGAGGATGAAAACTGTGCTACCGCATCAATTATATCAATATAATAAATATTTTCATTCACCAGCAGTACTATAAGTTTACCTCCTGAGTTCCTTTTTCGCTTCTTCGTCCTGCGGCGAGTCGGGCACCCACTCGTCGTCGCGCGCGTCTTGGAAGAACTCCGCAAGCTCCGAGCGGGGGCTCTCCGACTTACTCTGAAACAAACAATTAAATAAACATTGCTGGACAATCCACGCAGCAACATCTAGCCCCGTGGTAAGCTCGAAGCTTGTGTTACGGGTGCTAGGTAACTGATTTTTTTTTTATTGTACATATTATATACCCCATATACCCAGACACCCGGAACAATATCTGCGGATCGTAAAATTTTATTCATGAACTTACATCACGATTCTCGAGGGTAAGAAACACTTTGTACAATATCTTGACTCTCAACTTGTTCATGAAGGCCATGCAGCGCCGCACGCCCTGAGTCTTCAGAATCTCCTGGTGGTGATTCCTGCAAACATGTTACATTTTACCAGTTATAATACTTTAGTCTCAATAATGAGAGAATACGGAATAAATCAGTGGATGCTCAGTTGTTATGATAATATTAATAATTCGTTACATGCAGATTGAACCAGATCAGTGACAATTTTATGCATCATCATTTCAGCCATCGGACGTCCACTGCTGGACAAATTCCTCTCTTAATGATTTACATGTATTACAGTCGGATGCAGCTAGCTGCATCCAGCGTGAACTGGCAGCAAGAATAAAAATTTTGGCCCAAAGAACATCTGTTTCATGTGCTTCTTCTAGCCTACATCGTACAGTCTCTTTTCTATGTATGGTTGTCGTTTTGTTATTTGTGAGTGCTGTGATTGATCTATCTATAGTCATTGTTATAGTCATAAATGTTTATTGCCATAGTTTGAAAAACATAAATTCTTGTTCCAGTTATGATATTGCTGTATTTGCTGTCTACTACGATTTACCTAAACAAAGACACGTCCGTCTTGTTGAGTACGGCGAGCTCCGTGAGGTCGCTGAGCGAGCCGATGTCGTACACGTCGTAGGGCGCCGGCGTAGAGTCCGACGTGTAGCCCGTGTCGCTGGAGTCCACGGTGCTGTATCTGCTGTCTACTACGATTTACCTGAACAAAGACACGTCTGTCTTGTTGAGTACGGCGAGCTCCGTGAGGTCGCTGAGCGAGCCGATGTCGTACACGTCGTAGGGCGCCGGCGTAGAGTCCGACGTGTAGCCCGTGTCGCTGGAGTCCACGGTGCTGTATCTGCTGTCTACTACGATTTACCTGAACAAAGACACGTCTGTCTTGTTGAGTACGGCGAGCTCCGTGAGGTCGCTGAGCGAGCCGATGTCGTACACGTCGTAGGGCGCCGGCGTAGAGTCCGACGTGTAGCCCGTGTCGCTGGAGTCCACGGTGCTGTATCTGCTGTCTACTACGATTTACCTGAACAAAGACACGTCTGTCTTGTTGAGTACGGCGAGCTCCGTGAGGTCGCTGAGCGAGCCGATGTCGTACACGTCGTAGGGCGCCGGCGTAGAGTCCGACGTGTAGCCCGTGTCGCTGGAGTCCACGGTGCTGTATCTGCTGTCTACTACGATTTACCTGAACAAAGACACGTCTGTCTTGTTGAGTACGGCGAGCTCCGTGAGGTCGCTGAGCGAGCCGATGTCGTACACGTCGTAGGGCGCCGGCGTAGAGTCCGACGTGTAGCCCGTGTCGCTGGAGTCCACGGTGCTGTATCTGCTGTCTACTACGATTTACCTGAACAAAGACACGTCTGTCTTGTTGAGTACGGCGAGCTCCGTGAGGTCGCTGAGCGAGCCGATGTCGTACACGTCGTAGGGCGCCGGCGTAGAGTCCGACGTGTAGCCCGTGTCGCTGGAGTCCACGGTGCTGTATCTGCTGTCTACTACGATTTACCTGAACAAAGACACGTCTGTCTTGTTGAGTACGGCGAGCTCCGTGAGGTCGCTGAGCGAGCCGATGTCGTACACGTCGTAGGGCGCCGGCGTAGAGTCCGACGTGTAGCCCGTGTCGCTGGAGTCCACGGTGCTGTATCTGCTGTCTACTACGATTTACCTGAACAAAGACACGTCTGTCTTGTTGAGTACGGCGAGCTCCGTGAGGTCGCTGAGCGAGCCGATGTCGTACACGTCGTAGGGCGCCGGCGTAGAGTCCGACGTGTAGCCCGTGTCGCTGGAGTCCACGGTGCTGTATCTGCTGTCTACTACGATTTCGGGGGTTTCCGCTGGCCCTGGGGAAGATTAAATAAATATCGCTGGACTGGGTCTCTGGGTGTTCTTTATGTATAATAAAAAAATTAGCTTCGAGCTTACCACGGGGCTAGATGTTGCTGTGTGATCGTCCAGCAATATTTATTTATTTTATTTAATTCACACAGCAACATCTAGCCCCGAGAAGTTTAGAGCTTACCTTACGAGAATAAAATCATTTTCAATATGTTCTTAATTATCTGTTAATATTTATGTATGTTTAAAAATATATAAAACTAGAATCTAGATTGCACAAAACACAGATAGTCCGATTAGTACTCACTTTGTCTACTTTCCACGTCACTGTCAGCCTCATCGGCCTGTCTCTTTCCATCATAGCTTTCGCTCTCTTCTCTTGTATCTTCTTTCTCTTTCTCTACAGTTCCCGTCTCTGTTTCTTCTGTGTCTTTAGTTGCCTTTACTTCAAATACCTTGGAATATAATAGATTTTTTAGCACAATACTGTTAGTACTACATACAACGTAATTTATTACAGCTGTTACTCTGTATTTTATTAAATGAAATGTATTTTATTGTTAGCTATGTATTTATTAATAACACATACCTTCTCCTGCTCGTCCTTGCAGCTAGAATCGCTGTTGTTGGAGGCGGTAGGCGACTGCTCGTTGCTGAGATTGAACCGCACTGTAGATTGCCGACTGATTTCTGATGATTCTCTGTAAAATAATAAATAATATTTACCAAAATGTATGCATATGTGTCTAATTGAAGGGCAAAGGCCCAAAATTGACACAAAATTCCATTTGTCCCGGTCTTTTGCGACATCCCACCATCCCCGGTCAACGCATCGAGGTCGTCTCAACGCTTGTTGGCCTTAAAAGCGTTGGCGAAAAAAAAAACCAAAAGCGTTGGCGTTTCGGCGCGCTGCTCGCGTGTAAAAATAACATGTAAAACTTTAAACTTTGACAAGCGAATCCAATGATCTCCTTGTTTTTTCGGAACTGTTGGTTACCTGCTCAAGGGACACACGGCCTCGACGGGGGCGCGAGGCCCGCTGGAGCTCTGGCGCAGCGCGCGCTCCCTTTTGGCTCTGAAGAAATGCTGCAGCGTCAGCATCTTCACGCGCATGTTGAGAGCCGTGTTGAACCAGAGACACATCGCCTGCACCAGAGATAATTGCTTATACATTGCATATTTCACTTAAAGTTCCCATAGGACTTGGGCTCTAACTTCGCGGGAAGAGATGGGTGGATGATTTTAAAACAATGTTAAATGTAAAGGCTCATTTTCAGCTTAGCTTATTTGATCCTATAGGTAAAGAAAGAAGAAAGAAAGAAAGAAAAATAGTGGACTACAGGTAGGAGTGAGCAGAACGAGCTGGTGAATTTGATCTCGGAGCTGCTGTTTGCGAACGAGAAGATGGAAAATAAGAAAGGATTTAAAGGTAATCCCCAACGAAAAAATAAAAATAACATAAATACACAGATTAACAGACATAGTAGAATTTTTAATTTCCGCAAATGAATGCCATATTAATTACAGTGGTAATATTGAGTTACCTTGAGGCGGTCCTTGAAGGGCTCGGTGGCCACCAGCGGCAAGTCCGCGGTCATGGCCTTGGAGGAGGGGTAGAGCGCCACGGCCGCGTAGAAGGCGTCCACCAGCCCGCCCACCTCGCGCATCGCTCGACCGATGTTGTCGGCGCAGTTTTGGCAGTCTAGTTGTAGGCAGCAGTCCATTTCGTCTGTGATCAAAGTTAAGACTAAATTACTTCAACCTTTAAAGTGCGGGGACATTTTTTGTAGAGAATCTGATGATCTACATTTTGTCTAATCTATATTCTGCTGTAAAATATCATCATTTAGCTATAATATATACCTATTTTGCAAATTTTCACCATCAATCAATCTTTTCCCATTTCTTTTATAGTAGTATTCTGATCATTCATACAAATATTTACCTCTATGGGAATTATTGTCCTCTTACCTCTATTTACAGAACTAATTTATGTTATTTTTTTTTAATCCTTAATAGGCCGGGATCCGTAGTACATGGAAATCAAGTGATTACTAACAAGCTAATTTTTGGTGAGTAGCTTCGTTTCGATGAGACGTCCAAAGATATCCTATACCCAACTCTCGATTGTGGTAGCTAACAGAGATATCAAGGATTAAAAAATTCAAGGATGTAAAACCGGGATAACGGACCACAAAATTTGTCGGACAATATGTCCGTTAGATTTTATAAATATTAATTAAGTATACAACAAAAAATCAGCTGGTTAGTAATCATAGTTATCATTTAAATTGACCTCTTTTTCGACACATTTTGGAAATGGCGGACTCTTTGATCAAACCATAGGTTTTGTAGGACAAACATGTTTTTATATAATTTAGATAATTATCTTGAGATATAACATATTGTCCTACAAATTTCGTGGTCTGTTATCCCGTTTTTACATCCTTGAATTTTTTAATCCTTGATATCTCTGTTACCTACCACAATCGAGAGTTGGGTATAGGATATCTTTGGACGTCTCATCGAAACGAAGATACTCACCAAAAATTAGCTTGTTAGTAATCACTTGATTTCCATGTACTACGGATCCCTGACTATAATATTACGTGGACAAAAAAGACCCTGACATACCATCTTTCTGTTCTGTGAGATCTTCCGTGGACGTGTTATTGAGATCATCGCTGGACGTGTCGGCGCGCTGGACTTGTCGTCTGCACGGGTTTTTGTTCACGAACCTATGGATACCACATGTTATCATTTTGTATAAGTAGATGTAGGATGGTTTGTGTCAGAAAAGAGAGTGGTTCGTATTGATATAGGGGTATGTAATGGACGATACAGTTTGCGGGCAGTAAAGGCAAGTATCTTGTTGAAGTTACAAAGTAGAGATCTCCTTCTGTTTTGGAAGGCTTTCCAACTTTCCTCAAATACGGAGGGTATCCTTCAGCTCGTTTTGTGTACTGGTACCAATGGATCTCTTTGCTAAGACATTATTTCCGCCCCTAAAGAACATTCCACTTCCTTTCTTCTGTCTTACAGATTGCTCTGTAAACATATTCCCAAAATCCACAATCCCGGAACAGTTCTTCTGCACGAGTACCGAAAATATATTAAAACAGTTATCAAAGAGATATCGCTATTTTCGTTGGGGATAACCTTTAAGTCCTTTCTTATTTTCCTTCACGTTCGCGAGGCAGCAGCTCCTAGATCAAACTCAGCAGCTCGTTCTGCTCACCTGTAGTCCACTATCCGCTGCAGGGTGGGCGGCACGTGCTGCCTCTGCGCGCAGAGCCAGGCGTCCTGCGCGGGCAGAGAGCGGCCCGCCACGCGCGCCTGCAGCTCCAACCAGATCAGGTCCTTCAGCTCGTTCTGCTCACCTGTAGTCCACTATCCGCTGCAGGGTGGGCGGCACGTGCTGCCTCTGCGCGCAGAGCCAGGCGTCCTGCGCGGGCAGAGAGCGGCCCGCCACGCGCGCCTGCAGCTCCAACCAGATCAGGTCCTTCAGCTCGTTCTGCTCACCTGTAGTCCACTATCCGCTGCAGGGTGGGCGGCACGTGCTGCCTCTGCGCGCAGAGCCAGGCGTCCTGCGCGGGCAGAGAGCGGCCCGCCACGCGCGCCTGCAGCTCCAACCAGATCAGGTCCTTCAGCTCGTTCTGCTCACCTGTAGTCCACTATCCGCTGCAGGGTGGGCGGCACGTGCTGCCTCTGCGCGCAGAGCCAGGCGTCCTGCGCGGGCAGAGAGCGGCCCGCCACGCGCGCCTGCAGCTCCAACCAGATCAGGTCCTTCAGCTCGTTCTGCTCACCTGTAGTCCACTATCCGCTGCAGGGTGGGCGGCACGTGCTGCCTCTGCGCGCAGAGCCAGGCGTCCTGCGCGGGCAGAGAGCGGCCCGCCACGCGCGCCTGCAGCTCCAACCAGATCAGGTCCTTCAGCTCGTTCTGCTCACCTGTAGTCCACTATCCGCTGCAGGGTGGGCGGCACGTGCTGCCTCTGCGCGCAGAGCCAGGCGTCCTGCGCGGGCAGAGAGCGGCCCGCCACGCGCGCCTGCAGCTCCAACCAGATCAGGTCCTTCAGCTCGTTCTGCTCACCTGTAGTCCACTATCCGCTGCAGGGTGGGCGGCACGTGCTGCCTCTGCGCGCAGAGCCAGGCGTCCTGCGCGGGCAGAGAGCGGCCCGCCACGCGCGCCTGCAGCTCCAACCAGATCAGGTCCTTCAGCTCGTTCTGCTCACCTGTAGTCCACTATCCGCTGCAGGGTGGGCGGCACGTGCTGCCTCTGCGCGCAGAGCCAGGCGTCCTGCGCGGGCAGAGAGCGGCCCGCCACGCGCGCCTGCAGCTCCAACCAGATCAGGTCCTTCAGCTCGTTCTGCTCACCTGTAGTCCACTATCCGCTGCAGGGTGGGCGGCACGTGCTGCCTCTGCGCGCAGAGCCAGGCGTCCTGCGCGGGCAGAGAGCGGCCCGCCACGCGCGCCTGCAGCTCCAACCAGATCAGGTCCTTCAGCTCGTTCTGCCAGACTTGCTCCTCTCGGCTTATCTGGCACTCGGGGAGTATACAGTCTGTTAGTCACAAGAAATACCGTAGGCAGTTTCAGAGAGAACATGTCTGACAATAATGCTGTAATTTTACATTGTTTGTACATATAGGTAACATTATGTCCCTATAAATGCAAAAAAAAAAGCTTGTGTCAAGACTTTTTTTTTAGTTTTCAGCATTAACTACGTTTCTATAGTTATTTTCTTAGTTTTAAAAGTCGACTAAGTTATTTCGATTGTTTTTACGAAAAGATCCTATTAATTTTATTTTCCCTACAAAACTAACACAATAATGACAACACAAGGATAGTTCAACGATCAAAACCGAAAGACCAAAAATACTCACAGTCCTCCGACAACTCTTGTCGATATTGCCCATGTTGATGAGCATGCTGAAGGTCTTGTGGAAGTGGACCCTGTTGGGGGGCAGCTCGCAATCGCGCGCACTTTCCGCACCCGCCCCCGCGCCGGCCCCCGCCACGGCTTCGGCCCGCCGGCACTTCGGCTTCGATGTCAGGCACATGAACCGACTGACGGATTCCACTTGGCATTGCAGCTGGAAGAGAAGGCAGGTTTAAATACCGCGGAGTAGCGGAATCAGGAGAAAAGGTGACCCAAGTCTCGCTCTTTAGATATGCATAGACGCTTCAGACTTATCACACAGATCAGCTGTTGCGCTACATTGTCAATGATGGAGACTCACCACTGGCGGCACAGAGGGCGCGGCGGGCGACGGCAGTGAGTCTGCCTTGTTCTGCTGACCCATGTCCAGCTTGAAGTCCCGCTCTTTGGACCGAATCACCTTCAGGCTAGATCGCTTGCGGAGACGATCTGAAACTAAATCAAGATGGACTTATAGCTGTAGATTTGTATGATAGTTGTATGCACTTAGGTTTGTAGGCAGTATGTAGGTACTGTTTAGTGTTAATTTTTAAAATAAACATTTTAAAAATAAAGTTATAAAATATATATTGCTGATCAATTCACACAGCAAAGAATACAATTTGACACGAATTAGTTAATACTCAATCTGATGATGCAGTTAGATAATTCACCTTATGTTAATAGATCAGATATTGATTTTCCGGTGTTTACTAATAAAATTATCTATCTATGTACCTATGTATATTGAGTACATAATACCCGAAATCAAAGACCGTAACACAAGCTTCGATCTTACCACGGGGCTAGAAGTTGCTGCGTGTATTGTCCAGCAACATTTATTTATTTATCTAGCACGTCAGCTTTGTAGCACTAAATTACTTATATAAATACATCATACATACATAACATTACTAATACATAATATTTAGATAAGTATTTTAAATAATTTAATCGTAGAAAGCGAGACAACTTGATATTATCTATTAATAGTAAATTTAGGTTTTTATAAAATTTTTCAACGAGAAAAATAACCTTTATATACTAAACACAAATTTCTCACTGTGGACATGTGTTAAAAACTAAAGAAACTTACCGTTTTCACTAGAACCCATAGTAAATTATAACCTTAAAACAAACACAAGAGCACAGCTCAGAGTCTAACTTATGTCTGTTTAAATACAGACTCGCACCTTTAGAGTGTATAGTGGTAATTGTGATGATACACAGTGACCTTTAGAAATAGTTCAAAGCATAAGATTGAGTAATATTTACGTTCTTAATTCTTATTAAGTTTAATATTCAAATCCAATTCTGTTCTAATTACAGTTTGTCAAATCGAGTTTTTGCGTAACTGAGATTAAGTTATGAAGATACCAATACAAACAATTAACCAAACCTAACATATATCTATACATATCAAAAAATTGGGTTTGTTTGTAATACATCCGCTACTTAGTTACTAATTGTCTTTTGTTGGAAGTTGCCTTGCATTGCTGACGTTTCACAATAAACTGCTGTGGGGATTGTAAAGCAATATTTATTTCAATTATTGCTGTAAATTGAACACAGCAACATCTAGCCTAATAACAAACTTTCTACACAGCCACTACGGCCTTTGTATAAACTATAGCTCTATTAAGTAATAATCGTTATCAGCTAGATATCTCGTACCTAACAGTTTCCGTATATACTTTACTAAGATAATAATTGTGTATTTAAATTAACACGCGGCTATTTTTATCTTCCAACAATCGCTTAGAGTAGTACAACTTTGTTTGGCGAACAATGCTACTAACATTTAAAACAGTGAAATGAAAATTCACTGGTTTTTGATGAACACTAGGTATATACATTAGTTTATTTGAAGCGTTTATCACAGGAACTAATGGGTCGATTGCTAATGCTCTTTTCAACCTAATTGGATTTATTGAAATCATCAATAGTCAGATGATCAACAATACCTTTTCCATGCGGTAAAACTATTGATTCGCAGACGAAATCATAGCAAAAAGCTGGAAGTTTAACAGATATCGCATATTACACGCATTATCGGATTTTCAGCGAGCCGTCAAATAAACGATAACAACTGCTATCAGTTGTTTACGTTACGTTTATAGGTGTTAATGTTTATAGCTAATGTGGGCTGATAGTCTTTTAATTATGACTCAATTGCGATGTTTAATATTTTTGTAGTCCATTACGTGATTTTGTCCCGTAATTTCGTCGATACTTCTAGTTATCTCTGCTCTGCGGGATAACATCTGGTTATAAAGAGATTTTTTTATAGATATGCAGGCATATTTTTAAAGAAAATTAACATATTGTTGTGCTGGGCGTTTCTTTGCGGTAACACAGTTTCTAACAAGCACGGGAGGTAAAGTTCTTAAAACTACGTAAATTATCTTATACTTTCTTTTTAATAAATGATTGACTGCGTATTTGGTATTTGCTATTAAACAAATAAACAAAATCTTATTATCTTTCAATACAGTACCGTCTGTAGCACAATTAATTACAGTTATATGTACCTACTTACTCACAACTCGTTAATACACGCATTAGACTCGTGTCGAAGTTAATGTTTTGATTTCACGGACAAAATCTGAATCAATCAATCAAAAAATAAATAAAAAAACCGGTATTTTTTATTCTGCGATTGTCCGTCTCAGTACCTGCTTACCTGGACTAGCATCAGGGCTGGCTGCGCGGTCCACCACGTCTTTGCTCTCGCGGACCACGCGCTGCAGGCTGGCATTCGACTCCAAGTAGTTTCTGGAACAGATAAAAAGACCTATATTATTAAATAAATAATGATACCAATTAAAAATAATATGAAACTTAACAGTTTTTCAAAGGTTCTGGTATCTGGTTCGGATATCACGCCAGTTAGGGACGGTGGTAGAAAGTTGGGAGGATCTAGAATTATCTAGTCCCTGATACTGAACGTGAGTGATGTAGGTAAAGAGAATGAGTGTATTTGTTGAATTTCGGATTCCGAAGTCAACCTCCTTTATGTGAGAGGAACACATGTCATGTATTCTGACCTTTCGAGCAAAGGTGGAAGGAAAACAAAGCTGGAATCTCACATACATATTAAAACCACCACTGTGTTACTAAAACAATACCCGCCGCGATATTATTATTAGAACGAAAGAAATAACCACGGAGCAAATACAAAGAGGAGACGGCCTAAGCAACTGTGCACAGTGATTTTCAACTAGGTTCTGACGTCATCAACATAGTAGGCGTGGCCTAGGTCAGTCTACTGTTGGCGTTCGTCCTCTGCACATCCGGTGTCAACAGTGGAAATTGAAATGTTAAGACAGGGCCGTAATTAGAATCCAATTTCATAAATGGAAAGTTAGAACTTTTACATCATTCATAATCATTAAAGATAAATATTTCTTTATTCGTCATTCACATCCATACAACACCTGAAAATATTTATGACTTTCATAAACATTTCTTCTTTAATAAAATAGTACCTATCACTATTTCAATAAAAATGATGCATCAAGATGGGTCACTAAATAAATAAAAAAACAAAATACTTTCTATTACACAATGCAACGGATACACCGAACATTCTGAGTACGTCCCTGTTAAATCACCTACACCTACACCTGTGACATCTATTATGAAGTAGTTAAACTACGTAGCAAGCAGTTTTGCTTTTGACCGGTAGATGGAAAAGAAAAAAGTGGGTGGGATCTAACACCCACATAGCACCCCCTCACCCCGCAAATTGTCACGCGTTGTTTCATAAGGAAATCTGATTACAACATCTCCTCTCTATATCTGCTCTGTGGAAATAACATACATTTACATTGCACACATATAAATACACAGGTTCACCGCCACACACAAATACATAACAAGTGACCAACGAGTAAATATGTATTTTATGCGTTCCGCGGGTTATCAATACGTGGGTATCATATTACAAATGTGCCATTTGCAATGCATGTGCTGCTTTGCAAACACGTATAGAAAATATTAAAATCATGAAACAAACGACAATGACAAGACGATAAAAGATAACATCCTTGTACAAATTCGCAAAGTCCGAAAGCCAAGAGTCAGCATGACGGGTCATCACGTACCTACAGTATAACTTGTGATAGCAGGGAATTTAGTAACGATGAAATAATGAATCATAGCGCAGTAGTCGTTCAAAGATCCTCATAATTTTATTGTAGTCTCGTACGCAAGGATACTTTGTTTAGATACTGGCAGAGATTAAATACAATCTATTAGCGGCCCATAGACTAACTTTCATTCCTTCCGGCATATCCCGTGTACAGATAAGCGACGGGATAAAATAAAACACGACGTGAAGGGTCGCGGTGTTATAATACCGTCATTCTTTCTCGCTATGCAAATACACTGGCGTTCATTCCGTAAGGATTGTACATTCCGGCAGGAATGAATGTTAGTGTATGGGTAGCTATTGTCGTGGTGAATGATTGAGATGAAAGGATTATAACTTAACCCACACTAATAAATACATTAAGTAAGGCTATACTGCAGAGTATTTGAAAAAAATTTTACTAAAAATACATTACACTATCTAAGTATGAAAGTTTGACCAAGTGCTCTCCAGTATGAGCAACTAGTGCATTATGTTCCTTGGGCCAATCAACATAAATATTAGAAAATGGTATAGAAAAAATTACAACGTAAGTGGGTCAATTAGGTACTACAAAATAAAAGCAAAACATTAAAGCTTCAAAATTTATCCACGAAGATACGTAAAAGGAGATTTTGTGTTACTTAATTCAAAATACAAAAATACGAAACATTATTTTTAGACAGCATTATTCCATAAAATAGCTAATGAACAAAATTAGCCTTATTAGGCTAATTTTGCGACACTGAAAGAATATCAAGACTGGTGAATTGTATGCTAACATTATCATGGCGCCGAGTAAGTAAACGAGTAACATGTTAACAAACAAATATTTTATCGGTGGAAGAAAACACTTCTGAAGTGTTAAATTTATAAAGATCTTGACTTTGAATAGTCCTGAAGACAAACTTAAATAGATATCGCGCAAATCTATATTAACTCTGGAAACATAGGCACATAAGCAAAATTGCAGTTAAATACTTCCTAGAATCTATATAAACGGAGCAATGCGATCTATAAGTTATCTTCACAGAGTTCATATCGATTTGCGCGATTTTTACTTACTTTATAAATAAGAAGGTACTGATATAGATCAATGTATGCTAATTTATAGTATAGTTGCGAAAACGCCCTCAAAACACTGGGCGTAAAACTCAGATAACTTTCAGTCAGTACTACCGACACGCGTACGAGATTAGAAAAAAATATTGTTATCAATCATTGTCAGACGCCGCTCGCAGATAAGTAAATATAGTATTTAACAAATAAAGGAAAAGATTAGGCAGGTATTGCATAATGTATGAGTTAATTAATGTCGATTTCAGTAGCTTCCTATCAGAAACGAACACATGACTGTGTCGGTTTCGTTCGTGATAATTGACTTTGCCCTCCAAGAAGTAGCCGTGATAAATGAATACCTAAATAAACTTTTAATCTTTTAATCCAGACTTTATAACATTTTAATTTGGTAGAGCAAGGTGTAATTTATTATGTTATGTGTATTAGGAGGCCTATACCCAATAGTGGGTGTAGACGGGCTGAAATGATGATATTGCTGAAGATGTAATGATAAGAAAAGTTTTAGGCATATGTTAGGATACGTTGCGTGTACTCGTACAATCGACTGTCCCTAAGTACAGTATCGAAAATGAAAATTGGCAATTTTTTTTTATTTGCTTAATTGACTTATTTTTATGTGTTCTTTAATTGGATGAAAAGAAAAATTAATATTTTTCATTAGTTTCTCCTCTAGCTAAACGTATACAATCGAATGTAACATTATGTTCAGACGTAGGATATCGAAAATTAAGTTTCGAGCGTATACGCTGTGCTGATCACTATGCAAGCGAGACGAAACTACCGCTTTCGCGAGTATACGTCGCGTCGCTCGCTATAAAAATATATTACTGAAATAATTAACGGTTATTTAATGTAATAATAATCCTAGTTTAACAATGTTTTTAAAACATTCATAAAAACCTACTGTGTGATCTCCGCGTAAAGTATTGATAGTGACCGTTTCAATATTTTACGCCGAGACAGTAAGAGACTTTTGCATCGAATGTACCAGTTTCATCAGTTTACGTTGCAATTTCAAAATGTTTTCTTATCGAAATTGCCACATTCAATAGTATACCACGTATTAACAGTGCATAAATGCTATCGAATGTCAATTTATTTATCTTATATACATTCAAATACAACCGAAAGTACACCCTAATAGATAAATCATTTAAAGGCGAGCAATCTAGCTCGGCTGGAGAAAATTGCGGGTAAAATCCCATTAATTAGGACAAAAGTTTATACGATTTAAAGATTATAATCTATGTACCTTCCTTTAAAAGAAAATCTTATAAATATAATAATGTAAATAAGTCATCATAACACTAACTCTGTTTACATTGGGTTAGATGATGCTATGTGGTTTTTACAACATTATTTATTTAATTTCGTCTACTTTTGATAGCTAAATTCAAGACAATATCAACTTTAAAATATTTAGTGACATTACCTGTTGCGTTTATCAGTGTGGCTAGTGATTAATAGGAACGTATACACGTTACTAATTTTATTTAGGACTACTTAAACTTATTTTATTTGAATCTTCATTACCTACCACTAAACTGTAACTTCAGAGATGCTTTAGATGATTTCACTTTATTGGAAAGAATGATCGACGATAACCCATCACGAAATACGTCTCGCCAAGCATTATTGTGTCCAAACCAAACAAAAATCTAAACAGTGACAGTAAAACGAAGATAAATCTTTACCTAGAGTATCTAAGCCAATCTTAGGAGAGTTATAAACAACTGGAAAAGTACCCGGAAGTGGTTTGCGCAACATTTGATATTCAGAAAATCTTTGATTCTCCTCATGGAGTTATAGGTATATTTTACTACAAGAGAAAGTTAATCCTTTATTATTTTTTGGCACAAAAGAGGCATTTTGTTTTGAGGACAAAATGCACGGCTAAAATAGAGGCAATAAAGAGTCAAGCTGCCTGATGCACTTTATAAAATGTATAGTCAAAAAGGGTGGTAAGAAATTTTGATGTTGCTTAGATAACTGCTTAGGCTATAACATATACAGAGTTTATTTATTTATTGCATACATAAACATTCTACAATGTTAAGCTTAAGTGGTAGATTGCTTTATGTTAGTACATGTACCGTGTTAGGGTGCAACAATTGTGGAAGTTATGGATGGACATAACTCACAGATTCTTGAATAAGGCCATGCCCAAAATGAAGGTGATACGGTTCGCCCGTATTGAACGAGAAAATAAAAATAATAAAAGCTAAAGGAATCCTCATTTACACCCTGGATCTGTGGTATGCATTGGTCAGGTAGGCCAAAATTGAGGGTAAGTCCTACAACGTTATTGAAATAACACAAGGCGATATTTAAGGTTAAGAAAAGAAGACCCAAACTGTTTGTATTTAAAATATAATTTTAATAATTACAGTCACTTGTTAAATACGTTACAAGATACAAAAAGGGTCAGAGAGGAGCAAGATGTATTAAAATAAATAATTTGTACAGAGATGTATGTACCTTTGCCCGAAGCTAAATACAAGCACCTGATGTCTATGTGTAATTTTGGGGTATTAATACCACAAAAACCATCACCAATTATCATAGAACCTTAAGCATGAAGAAAATTTACCCGATAAATATGATGACTCAAACTAAAGTCTGAATTCGTTCTAATTTTGCTTATATTGATTAGAAGTGTACTTTTGTTAAAATATATTATTTTATTTTGATTGTTTGTCGATTTTAGTAATAATCAGACCTTATAATCTATTATTTAGTCATTCCTGTCTTTGTACTACATATTACATATCAAAATAATGAACTTTTATTAACTTTCTAGAATATTATCTTTGACCAAAATGATAGGAGTACAATCGAATATACAGATTTCTACCACGTAAACTAATGAAATTACCACTTTCGATAAAATTATAGGGTAAAATTTCCAAGTATACTGTCGAATTGGGTAGTTTCGATGTTTTGACGGCTAGTTTGTACGATGTAAGCTATTGAAACTGAAAAATCCTAGAATCTGTTGAGAATTTCTTATTACCGTTAATATCCAAACTTTAAGTATAAATTGAAGCCGCTATCCTGAAAAAATTGTCGATCTGCCTTTTTCAAATAAAAAGATATTCCAAAAAGCAACCAATTCCAACTTCAAATGGCCGTCCTGAAAAGTAGCCATTTTCAGATTCGATACTGTACTTAGGGACAGTCGCAATCACCTAATAACTAATTACCTAAAAAAGCATGAACTTCATAATACAAACAGAGCCATGACTCAGCTGTAAATCTGTAAGTATAATGCGTTTGTGTAAACCTCTATTATCTGAAGTGGTCACATCCGTACAGCCGGTACGGTGACAGCGATAAACGAAACATATGATTTATATTTGATTTAAATATTTATATATTGCACCAAAAAACCGAATAAGGTTTGTCTTGGTACTCAACATCGTCCTTAATACAATAATTATTTCGTAATTCGTTTGATATTCCAGAACATAACATTACAGTTTAACCAATACGTTATGTCTAGTCATGGACTTAGTGTTTGGGCATAGAAGCCTTGACAAAATTGTGATGCCTGTCAATAATTTGAGGAAATGACTCATCCAATATTATAATAACACTTCACTCACGCAGGTAATTCTCGGTTTAATCACTAAGCATATGAAAAGCAAACAGCACTTAATTTCCCTAACACACGATTGATGAACATGACCTCGAGCGCTGACCTTGCTACCTTACTTTACAATAGCCGATAACAATCTTTGGGCGACAAAGCTTATAAAATAATACACTATAAGCAGCCAAAAAAAGGTCTCACTAAAGACCCTAGGTCTTGGCTCACTGTGAGATTTTTACGAAATTCGTAATCTATATATATAAAAGAAAGTCGTGTTAGTGCCTGAACTTATAACTCGAGAACGGCTGAACGGATTTGCCTGAAAGTTGGCAGGGGGGTAGTTTAGAGCCAGGAGAAGGACATAGGGTACTTTTTACATTTTTTTTTTTTCAAATCTAATATAATGCGGGCGAAGCCGCGGGCGGAAAGCTAGTATCGTATAAAAATGGGACCCTGGTAGCTCTACAATAAGCTACCAAAATAATAACGTTGTAGTTAGTAACTAGAGGTAGTTAACGTTGTCTCGAGAGCCCTTATGACGCTATTCACAAGTTTGATCGATTGACTTCCGCCTATATTTTGTATGATCAAGTATTTAACACAAAATTAAAACAAAAAATAAAACCAAAAGATGTACTTAATACATTTGATAATTATGTGTCAACGATGAGTTAGTTAGCCATAAGACTATTGTTGTCTTACTAAGTATTATTATGCTTAACTTGACGTCACGAATCAACGAATACTAATTTGTTTAGGATTCACTAGTCTTATGGCACGAGTATGCTAAAAAGTTCACTCACCTAAGAATTAGGAATTCTTAGAAATTTTCGAATAACGATTGAAATGTACTTAAATTGAATCATTCTATAAATGTATTTTGAAATCAAATAATTGCTGTCTTCAGAATCACTCGTAACCAAATTGCTTGCTTTTATTAATTACTTTTTTTTTCGATTTAATGCATTCTAAAGCTTTGTTTTATTTAGTTTGCGTTTGATTTTCAATAACGAGTATAAAGTTTATATCTTTAATTATACGCGGGCATCAAATGAATAGGTGAATATGTGTGGTTAAGTTCCAAATGGACCTGCACTTTTCTAGCAGGAGCTAGAGGTTCTGGTTTCAGCTGGAAGACCTAACATCCTCCAGGTCACATACCTGCGCTTTTCCTTGTCCCGTATCCTGGCTCGCGGCGGCGTGGTGCCCAGCAGGTCTGCCTCGGAGCCGTCGCCGCGGTCTTCCAGTAGCAGCGAGGAAGCACGCGGGTTTCTCATCACCACATCCGTCAGGTCACTGGAACAAGGAAGAAACAGTCTTCAACGCTAGAGGTTCAATGTACAGTCGGCCAAGTAATTGGTCTACCAGTTTTGACAAAAGTTTCTGTGCCATGTAATGATCGATATGGTTGACTTTTCAAACATAATTTAACTGACGAAACTAATCTCAACCGTAGGGTGGTACACCACATTTTTTGCTGACTGTACCTTTTTGGTATTTCACAAGCAGTAGGTCAGTCTGCAGGGCAGCATGTACCTATTTCCTCCCTTGTTTAAGTAATAGACTATCCTATACTATAGAGTTGGTATCAAAACCTTGACACCTAGTTCTAAACAAGAAAATTATTAAAATATGCTATATTAGGAATTTGATGACTAATTACCACCCACCATTTTGGTTTACCTACTAGGTCCCGATAAACGCGATCGATACCTTATCAAAATTACGGCAACGATTTAGTAGTTGCATCATATAATTCATAACATAAATCATACAGCGCAAAGTGCAAACAAACATTACCTTCGTAAATCATTGGTCAAATGTAGAGCTACTCGGGATCAAGAATCTGTTGACATCTAAAGCTTAGTCCTGTGTGTTCACTTTCTTTAGGTTGTGTCGCGACGACGACGTAGAGAGACGTATGACGAACGATTTGTGGTGTTAACACTATCAGCGCCCATGAAGCACGGGCGTGTAGACTTCCCGGTATGGAGTGGACATTGAACGTGTTAACGAGCACAAGGGCGATCTCCAATGAGATGAACGGACCAATAAAGGGCAGTTAACAACACTATTCACGAATGCACCAGAAAGCCACCATTAGGGACGAATGGCAGAATATTGTTAAGCAAGCAAATAAGAGACAACCACGGTCATTTTCTCATAAACGTAACGACTTTTAAGAAGACTCCCACTCGAGGACCAAGGTTACGTTGTGATCTTGCAAGTTTTCCTATACCATTTTCTAATGACTTTTAAGAGGTTGAGTAGTCAATGTGTTAGAGACTATTATTGGATGCAAAGGTTGCAACCGCTTGTGAAAAAGGAGGTTGCTGGTTTGATTCCTTGAGATAAATGTTTGTATGATTTGTAGATACATATTTGTTTCTAGGTGTTTTTGTTCTGGGTGTTTTTAATGTAGTTTGTAATGTTAGTTTGTATAATTATTGTATCAAGTACCTACATAGGTAATTAGGTAGATCAAAATTGAAAGAATAAGATCAAGTGGTTTATTGTTGCTGTGTGGATTGTCTATCAGTATTATTTATTTTTATTTGAGCAAACATTTGGGTTATGGATTTGGGTTCTTAAAAATTCTATGTATCTATGTAACCTATCTATAAGCTGTCACTTGTATGTAGATAGTGTACCAAATTCGTAATAGGATAGGAAGGCCCTGTAGATGTAGTCAAGCATATTTAAACTAACAATGACAGGAAAACCTTCAAATATTTACAAAGTGGGAAACTAAGCAGAGAGAAAAGTACCTACCTGTTGAATAAACATTAAAAGGTAGATACAAAATAGCTACAAATGTATTATAATTATTTTTAGTTATAACAATGTTTTTAAATAAATAACTCTTTAAATCTTTAAATAATCATAGTTTTATCTTAACCACCAATATCACATCCCAATTATGGGCATGATCCTCTCCGCTAGAACCCATTATAGGTATTGGGGATTTTGTATAATCGCAACACTTCTCAGGCAAAATTGCTGGACAGCTCACACAGCAACAATTAGCCCCGTGGTAAGATCCAAGCTTGTGTTACAGGTGTTAGATTTCTGAATATACTTAATAGAATATACAAGATGGAGTGGTACTATCTTAGACTCGAAGAATCTTCATTCTTCGAGCACTTAAAGCATCTATCATCAAAACTGTACCTAGCTTTTAATTTGACAATGCCCATATACAGCAGCATTATTGAATTAAGTACCTATTTATGTTATATAATCTTAATGACATGATACATATTGACATAAATCCTAGACATGAATGTTTTAATTGAATATATACTGGTATGTAATATTGAAATGTCATTTACTTTTGATTTTATAATAATTAATTCATTATATTTATTCAATTCATTAATTTTCTGTAATTTGATGAATAATTTCTTGACATGACTAAGTGTTCCCTGATGTTCCAAAAGTTTTAAATAAATGAATATGAATAAGAATCAATATAAATAAAGAACAAACTCGTTCTTTAGAGTATCCAAGTCATAACAACAACAATTAATGTCAAGTATAAAAATATCATTTTACATACATTTTTATACATTCTATGACAGATATCCATTACAGGGACTAGATCAAACTATGTTGTACTCTGTGTTGATAAGCAATCACAAATTACTCTGTATCAGTATTAAATGGGATGTGATGTTGATATAGTCGTTAAATTAAGCACTTAATGGGAGATTGCAGATAAAGTTTTATTAATAGGTGCATCCATTTAGTGATACTTTATGACTTTTCAAAAGGTTTGATTCAGCCGTTGTCATAATCACCCCTCTTTACGTTCCCACTGGTGGGATGCAGAGGCTTCTCTCTTGATGAGAGAGATTAGGCCTTAATTCACCACACTGGTCCACACATCATTTTTCAAGTAGAAAAATCAGAGGTGAGCGGCAGTGTTGGAACCCACTACCTTCAGAATGAAAGTTGAGTTTGCTCCACTAAGCCAACACAGCTCAGTCTTGGATTACCTGAAATAACTTAAGATGCATGTAGCATACTTAGTTTATATCATTAAATAAAAACCAAAGTTTATTTGGACCAGTTAGGTATGAAGAAAATATGCACACAAGATAAGAAACTAAGAGTACAACCAAATTAAACACAAGTTTGGCCTTGAATTATTATGTTCAGCACAAAATGATAATAATACATAGATATGTAATAGGTAGCTAAAACAGATATGCACAGTTAAATAATTAATTTTGTGATTGAGAACATACTTTTTCAAAATGTTGTTTGTATATAAATGTTGTCTGTATGAAAAATTATATAAATAAAAGGCTCTCAACTGACTGATTTGATTGACGTTTGAATATTCAGGCATTAACTAATAAACACTAGTAAACATCTTTTTCTTTGATAATTTTTCTTGTTTACAATAATATTTATATGTGTTTGTTGAATACTAAACAATCTACTTGGATTCACAATAAATGATTAATTGAAAAACTCAACAGAAAAAAAAAATCATTTCATTTAGACAATAATTTGAGGGGGCCTCCGTTCCTTTGTTTCATATTATATAAAATTATTCTTATAGCTTACTGCCAACCTTAGATTACCTATATTATCTATCTATATAAATAAAAATGAATCGCCGTTCGTTAGTCTGGCTAAAACTCGAGAACGGCTGGGCCGATTGAGCTGGTTTTGGTCTTGAAATGTTCGTAGTAGTAAAAAAAACGGGCGAAGCCGAGCGGGGTCAACTAGTTTATAATATATGTATTCTTATATTATGATGAATGATTAGGTAGTGTTAAAGAAAACTGTCTCAGAGTCTTGTTAGACTGCATTTTAGTTACAATAATCAGCTGACTTATCAGTACAAAATGGTAGTACAAATCTCAACCTTAACAGTGTACAGTTGCGTTACAAATTAGCCCGGCATTTAGAATAGCGACCTATATAGGTTATAACGATATTGATGTTTTGTTTGAAAACTTACAAGTCGTCGTCTGTACTCTGGCCCGAATCGTAGTTGATGGGAAAGCCGATCTTACTCTTCCAATCGCCTTCCGAATTCATATCCATTTTGGAGAAAACACACAATTTCTCACAAAAAACACGTATTTCCCCGCGGGTTAAACTGTTAGATCACATGCCGTACTACACTTTCACATTATTTGATAAATTGTATCAACACCCACATCTTACTTCGCGTATTTATAATGATTTATGATCATAATTTCTAATTTTCGATGTTTGTTTGTGAAATTATCGCCCGTTACGTGAGGTTCCGAGTAGCGGCCAAAGCGAAATAAATGAATGAGTGAGTGATTTTGATTCATTCATAACTTTCAGCTCATTTCGAATGAACAACTAGAATACTTCTTCTTCTTTTATATTGTGGCGGACGTGAGTGGCTATTGGAATGTTGCCGCCGACGATATTATATTAATTGACGTGTAAAATATTTTTACCAATAAATTGATTATTTGATTAGGTACCTATATCATATTTGATGATTTGAATTCGTAGAGTTTTGTAATGACAGTCGGCGGCAAATAATTATAATCACTACGTTATACACACAAGTAACAACTTTATAATTTTGTAAATTTATAAAACACTTGACACTGGCAAATTGTGCTTAATTTAGCGCAGGGACCATTATAATAAACTAGCTAGGTATAGTAAAACCATTTCTAAAATAAACGCCCCTCCACCGAATTCTGTATTTTTTTTTCTGTGTATTCTGTTTTTCTGTATTTCCTCTCACACGTTGAAATCATCACGGTTTTGTGGAGGGGAGTTCATTTTTAGAATGGTTTTACTATACCTACCTATTCATTCGTTTATTTGCACCATGGAATGGAAGTAATAGTATGTACTACATACGTACAACAGGAATTACTCTATTTGTGCACCTTAAAGCTTATATTATATAGATAGAAAATAAAACCCTTTAATAAGGTCTAGGTCGTAAGATTCTTGTTGCGCGCTTCCATGCACTGTAAGAGGACGAGTTGGCGCGCTCACGAGCTCCGGATGCTTGTTCGTAGGTATCTAAGTATACTTCTTCAACTTAAATTGTGATATAGGTAGGTAATAGGCATGATTTAAAGAATTAATAAATAAATATTGCTGGACAATTTACACAGCAATATGGTTAAATTACCCCTCGGTAGGCTCGAAGCTTGTGTTACGGGTAGGTACATAATACGGTATTGTAAATGTTAGGGAAAGAAAAAAATATACATAATTATATCAAGATGGTAAAAATATAAGTATATAATTTTCGTACAAACTTAACCTACACCACTGAATTACTTGAACCAACAGCTAGGCAGTAAAATACCACGGCATCATGTAGTTCTCCCCGAACATGTACCCCGGCAGCCAGGGCCAGTACTGGCGGGGCGGCGCGCGCGGCTCGGGATCCGGCGGGCACTGCGAGCACACTCGGCGCATGCGCTCCGCCCAGCACCAGGTGATGAGGTAGATCAGAAGAATTATTTTCTTCATTGAGATTCTGTTGAAGTTACCAACGATGACTATCAGTTTGCAGAGATGAGCGGTTATTCTTCGGGCCTAACAATTTCCACCTTCTTAGGCACTGTAAAAGGAATGTTATTGCGATCGAGGTACAAACCTTTACCTAAGGTACATCTTATTGACAAATAGGTACATAAATATTTAGGCTAGTATTTCTTTCAATTCTATGCAGTGTGGAGCCGGCCCAAGAGTAGTACCTACCAGTTTACCCCAGGATGTCGTGAAACCAATTATTAAGCGTCCAACCTATTGCGATCAAGGTTATAGATAGGTACGAAAATTGGTTTAATTTGGCCTATGGTGTAGGTAGATAAATTGTGTTTTCCTCTATAATATCGAAAATCTTTAGTCTAAGATCCCGCTATACAACGACCTTCACCGAGATGTATAATTAATGAGACATATTTTTTATGTTATTAAATATGCCAATAAATATATCCTATATGGGTTGCCTAACAAATTTCAGTCCAGAGTATTTTTAATTAATAATTAAAAATTTTGTTTTTGTTTTAAACATTGCACCGGTGTGATTATTAAATAAATTTGATACCAATCGAAAGTTTGAAGCCCATAGAATATGCAAACGTTAGGTTGCCCTATTATCACGTTAAACTCTTTAAGAAAAATCAAGTATTTCCATTCAGGCCACAAGGCTCATCGGTGAGCCTTATTATACCGGACCATTCGAGCCATGGGGGTCATCCGTGAGCCGCGTGACAGGTCCAACGTAAACGCTTCCCACAAGCCACAGACTGCAGCTATTTTTTTAATTATTAATAAAAAAAAACTCTGGACTGAAATTTGTTAGGCAACCCATATAGGATATATTTATTGGCATATTTAATAACATAAAAAATATGTCTCATTAATTATACATCTCGGTGAAGGTCGTTGTATAGCGGGATCTTAGGATATAACTTGAACTACGTCTACCTCTGTAAACGTGAACTCAGAATAGCAATCGGTTTTATGCAATTTAACTTTAATACCTGAAATGCCTGAAAATACTACCTAGAGCGCTGCTTATTGGCTCCTTTTATAACACCATTGTAGAGATTGCCTGTGGCAACGTGATAAAAAACTTGGGCTTATGTTGTAAATTCGAAATCGATAAATAGGTTGCACCTGGCTATACCTATTGACGTAAGTACGCGATCCAATGATAAGGAACATTGTTCTAAACTAGATGGTATTTTCTAACTCTCCTAAAAACCCAATAATATAAACTTAATAAAACATTTATTTTACCATAAAAACTTTACAAAACTTACAGCTATTACATAATTTATCAAATGGATTTGATAAATAAGCCTTGCTAATGTTTAGAGTGGTAATGTTTCTTCGAGCGAGATATTTTGTTGATTTTTTTGCCCAAGTGCTCATTGTCAGCTTCATCATCAGTGTCGGCGTCGTGAATATGTCCCATTTCCAGCCAGTCTTTCGCCTTGTCTTTCTTAACCTTCTTCTGGTAGACGACGTAGCCATCTTTCGTCACGTAAGATACAACAGGAGTGAGGACTTGGCGTCTCTTCGCTTTGGGTTTCACTCGGTAATCGAACTCGTCTGAAACAGACTCAGAATCTTCTTCGGAGCAGGAGGTTTCATAATGCCTCTTCTTCGGTCTGTGTTTTCGTTTTGGTCGTTTCTGGGCTTTGCTATTTTTGTTGTAGTAGGGCATTACGACCATGGGCATTTTCTGCTGCATGGGATAGGGCATGTGCCCGGGAGCGCTGGGCATGAAGGAATGGCCCGGCATGGGCTGCATGTTGGGCATCATGGGAGGCGCGCCCGGGTACTGGAAGGGCGCTGGGAACTGGCACACGGTTCTTGAGATCACTTGGAGGAGCACTACGCTCTGCAGGGCTGATGCTATTGCCTGAAGCATAAAAATGGATGATTAAGATTAAATAATTTAAATTTTTGTTAAAATCAGGCGAGCTACTTTGAATTCTAGAGTTCCTTATTTCTTAGTAGGTAGGTAGGTACTCTACAAACTTTGCGAATTTAAGTAAGTAAATTATGTTTAATTCTATAAAATTGAAGATCTTTGCAAAGTGGCTTTTTTATTATTATTTATTTACGTACGAGGAGGTAGGTACTATAAAATAATCTTACCATGATAAAAATATCTAAAGGCTTCCTTGATTCGACATCGGCCAGAGGGCGGTGACTGATTGTTTCGAAACGCTGTTGTAGGTAGCTTTATACTCTTTTATTTCAGCTGAAACCTACTAAATTAGGTAAGCAAACCTGTGTTACCCAATTTTCATTGTGATTACACAATGGCTAGCTGCATAGGTACCTAAAGCTCGACCCATGCACGTAGGTACCCATTTGCCTGTTAATCAGCATCTAGTTATGTCAGACATGATTATTATTTTATGGTGTGGTGGTAGGTACATATATCTGAAGTAAATTTTATTAGTTAAGAATAGATCTCCTGTGAATCTCTGAAGGTATAAATACTTTACAAAATATCCTATCTATACCTATACTACTGAAACGAATCTGGCTGTCTTGTCAATAACGAAAAGCCTCCACGAATCTAACAATAGGTAATCTAAGGTATCAAGTCGCACGTAACCTTCAACCAACAACAACAACCATTGTGATTGCATAAGGTTCATTGTTGAATGCATAACCTGCCACCAGCTGTACTCTGTCATTCAATGCAGTACGCACGGGGAAAGTTTACAAAAGCATCGCCGGCCGGCCTACCGCTCAGATGGCCATGAGAAATAGCCGGAGGCAGTTCAAACTTTGAAAATTGGTTAGTTCGTAAAAGCGAAATTATTGAACACTGTTATTTTCCTTATTTCATATTTTGTGAATAAGACTGCTTATTTAATTGTTTCAGATTTCAATATGAAAATAAGACAAATTTATTTAATATTACTCATCGGTTTGGTGACGTGCAAAGATGAAGAACTGCCGCTGTGTCCCACCAACTTCCAGTTCTTCCCACAGAACCTGCCCATGCACTGCCGCATGCCGACCAGCGCCGACGAATCACAAAAGCCGGGGGGACAACCAGCCCCCGTCCCTATGCCGGGTCCTATAATGCCTATGCCTCCTATACCAGGTGGGCTCCCCATGCCCGGCGGGCTCGCCATGCCCGGTGGGCTTGCGATGCCGGGCGGGCTTCCTATGCCCAGCGGGATTCCTATGCCAGGCCCTCTAATGCCGCCTGGAGCACCCAACCACAAGGTGCCAGTGATTGTGATGCCGTTCTACTCTCCTGATTCTTCTTTTAAAAAGAATTACAAGCAAATTCAAAAAAGACCGCCAATGCATAAACGTAAGAGGCCAAGGAGGCCGCACAAGTCATACGACACTGACGACTCCACCGATACGGACACGTCCACCGACACCGAGACCGACACTGACACAGAAACCGACACGGATACGGATACAGATACAGATACAGACACCGACGATTCATCTAGGGGGTACGGTTGGTGGAACGGCAAAAAGCAAGGCTGGAGGAGAAGCAATGGACGCGCCAAACACCCTCCTCGCCACTCTACTCACCATCACCACGCTAAGAGAAGACACAACAAGAAGAAAGCTGATTTACTCACTCCAGTATTGCAATACGTTTCTAAAGATGGATACGTTATCTACGAGAAAACCATCAGTAAAGGAGAGGCGAAGGATTGGTTGAAAGTTAATAAAGAGGAACCGAAACCAGAAGAAAGGCTTGAGTATAAAATCCCCCTGGAGTTTAACAGAGAGCGTCCTAGTTCGAATAAGGAGCTTAAAACAGAAAAACCTAAAGTCCACAAAAATAAAAGCGGGGAACTAGATTACGTAGAAGAGCGCGGTGAAAAAGATGAAGACAAGGATGTAGAAGAGACAACGAAAACGAATCCAAGGAGAGGACATCGTTAGAGTATAATAAGCATGGAGTTTAAAATACTATAGTCCGTAGAGGCGTGGTTTTTATACATTTTGTAGAATATATTTTGTATTGTTATATATATTTTTATTTTTATCAATAATGAAAAACATCTAATATTGAGAATTATTTATTTTAAAACTACTTACTACGCGCCTACTTAGAAACTACTTCTATTTTTTTTATTTCTAATTCTAAGTCTCAAGAGCGTATAGAGAGGTTAATTAGTTAATCAGGTAGCACTTTTACACCTCCATTTATTAATCAACGCTGTGTAGGTAATGCTATATAATTTTAGATTATTAATTCAAAAACTTTATGAAGATTATTATGGACACGTCAGAAAAATCTTATAACAAAATAAATTATTTTAAATTCCATTTAAATTTACATTATTTAGTTTTTTTAGTAAATAATATGGTATAATATGTTTTTTTTAGTAAATAATATGGTATAAGTACCTACTCAAACACGATTTCAATCTAATATTTTACAAAAAGTTATAATAGCAATTTAACAGTTTTGTTTTACCATCTGTTTGATTCGGAGAAGCTAGGCTCAATTGGTCTGCGTCTAGGGCTGTAGAGAGAAAAACTTGAGACAGTGCAGTCCAGAAGTACTAAGCCTGACACTATCTCATCTAATATGCCTATGGAGGTTTTGATCGAGGCTTTTCGCTATTTTCATCATCTTAACAACTCTTATTACATCCTACTATGATGGGCACGGGTCTTCCCAAGAGAATGTATTATAGTTTCGAGGAATATAGTGTAATCACCACGCTTAACAGGCCGGTGGTGATCGCAGTAACTTTGTACATTAGATACCTACACAAAGCGCCGCTCCTGCCTTTGATTTAAGATAACGAGTATCGCTTTTCGTTCAAACTTCTTGTCTTGTCTGATAGATTGGTCTCAATATTCTGTGCACGGACATTTGAGAGAACACTTACACATTTTAGAGAGTACGTAGGGATCCTCAGGACCACTAAGTTTGTATCCTAGATCAAGTATTTGGTAGGTACTTACCAAATAATTGATTTGTAGGATATGCTATATCGGCAAGATGTAAGCAAACCGAAAGTACAAGCCTCAGGGATTAAGTGTGTTAACTTACATTGCTCTACGTTAATTAATACCTACTTGTTAGAATCTAACATTTACACACAACTGAATAAACACTGTTTAATTGCTTCGATAAAAAAAGTTAAACTTTTTAATCGAGCATAGGCTCCAATTAACCTGAAAGTCCAAAAATACTATCCCAATGAACACTGTGACCTGCTAACCAAGCCAAATATGAAAAATTTACTCAATGTTGTTGGATACTATAAATATTCAATTATAATAAAACTTTTATTACTGCAGTATAAACTATGAAAACCTAGGAGGTAAGCAGTTCGAGAGCATAACTTGTTTTTTTTGGATTGCCGACTCCACAATGGCGTTACATAACAAATCATCAAGCATCCATAAAACTCCGCTGCAAATTTGAATGGTATTAAACAAACGCACGGACCATGACGATATCAGTTAGTGTAAATTATTTGTTATTGACTTTAAGATTGAAACAATAACTCTCAATCAGCCGAAAAACTGAAAGCGTCTTATCTTTCAGAGAATGCAAGGGTTGGTGATAGTTTCCCTGCTGGCGGTGACTCCGGTGGACCTCCAGATGATGCCTGTGCCCATGGCGGTGCCGGTGCCGATGCCCTTCCCAGTGGCCGTGATGTACCCGAAGGACAAGGACGGGAAGGCGACATCGACAACGACGACGACCACCACAACCGAGGCGCCTGCTATGGGCATCCCCATCCCCATCCCGGTTCCAGTACCAGTACAAGTGCCCATGCAAGTGCCCTATAATTTCCCTGCCTTCCCTAACCCAGTGTGCCAGAAGGCGCGCCCGCCGGGCTGCCCCCCCTGCCCGCCCTGCGTCTGCTCTCCCTCTTGCACTCCGGCGTTTTTCTCTTACTGCTCACCGTGTCACTTGCAGTGCAGGTGTCGCAACAAGGAAGAAGTGCCAGAGCCCGTACCGATGGGCCCACCTGCACCCCCACCGGTGGGGCAACCCTACGGCTTTGCCGTCCCCATGATGCCACGGCCGATGCCAATGGTGGTTGTCTATCCATTCCCTCCTTCACACATACGTCCAGAAAAAGAGCAAGAGACATCTATTGAAGACTGTAAAGCTAGTGATTCGGATACAGAAACAGCGAGTGATTCAGAATCAGAGTGCAGTGAAGATAGTGATAGTGATGATGATTGTTCAAGCAGTAGGTATAGCCATAGAAAGAAGAAGAAAAGGAAGAAGGGTAAAAAGAGAGTAGGACACATGAAAAAACGACCGAAACTGCGACTGCCGGTAGAAAGAAGACAATTTAATATCGAGAAAGGAGATGAAGTGAAGCCAGTTCTTTCCTTTATAACCAATACTGGCGATGTGAAGTTAAGGAGAGAGCTTACCAATGTTCAAGCGATACAGCTACTCAAAGACACGGCTGCCGAAAAGATCGAACTTGGCTTAAAGACAAATGGAGGTAGCAGTGGTGTGGAGCACAGGAGAAGACAGGCTATAATACCGCGCAAGCTAGTGCGGGAGATCCTGGAGGGGCGAAGAGAGGTGGCCTTCCGTTCGCCCCCAGGAGCTGCCATCACTAACTTATCCATGTCATTCCTCATGCTCCCGAAGCTCTCATAGCATAAGAAGTTACTCAATTAAAATATTTATTCATTTTCAATCAAGTACTTTTTCTGTTTCGATGAATTTCCTTTTAATACCTAATAAAATTACCTTTTCCTTTACTGATTTAGGCCACCGAGGCAAATTTTGATTAAATTTAATTTATACGGATTTTTGTTAAACATTTGGTGGTGGTGTTGGTGACAGATCAAAAGACACAAAAGATCTTGTAAGGTTTTTCCTTTTAAGGTTGGAACCCTAATAAGCAATTGTTCGGAGGCGAAACTGACCGCGGGGTAGGCCAGTGGTTGTTATGGCGCCGGCATTGTGTCAAGCTTGCATAACGCCTTACGTAGCGAGCAATAAAACTAACGAAAGGACTATGAAAGCCGTATGCTTCATGCACAGCGCAAAATACTACAAGTACTTGTAAGCTACATACCACTATAATGTCGTGAGCAGTTGTTAACACTCCAAATTCATTGGATATCAAAAAGTTTCCAGCAAATGGGTAGAAAATGTACAGCAATTATTTATATCCTGGTGATAGCGGAGGTGGATTTACAAATGTTTCCGATGTTCCCGTCTGCGCACATGCTGCCTCCGCCGCCCATGCCGATGTACCCGCCGGCTCCGATGTACCCCATGCCGGCCATGATGCCGGTGCCGATGATGCCGCCCATGCCGCCGCCGCCTCCGCCCATGCAAGTAATGCCCATGGCATTTCGACCAGTAGAAATATTAATACGAGATCCAAACGGTAACGGTGGTGACGAAAATGGTGGCAACGGAAACCGTTATAAGACCACTACCACTACCGTTCCCACAACGACAGCAGCATGTGACAATGACAATAGAGTGATTCCTGGTATAGCGTACTCTCTCCAAGTACCTATGCCCATGCCCATGCCCGCCCCGATGCCGCCGCCGCCGTTCATGGGAATGCCGCCGCCGATGATGATGCCACCGTCGTCCGGTTTCATGGTGCAGATACCGAACCGTGGCCCTATCGGCAGGGGCAAGGTCCGCGTCAAAGTTCGGCGCCGACCCAAAGATCGCTCCGACGAGAGCTCGCGCCATCACTCCTGCGAGAGACGGCATAGGGCGGACACCTCCAGCGCTAGTTTAGAAGAGGCTAAAAAAAAAAAAAGAAGAATCTTTCGCAGACAATACAGGTCGTACTTAGAAAATAGCGAGGAGTTTGTGAAACCTATTTTAACTTATCTGTCAAGAAATGGCGATGTGAAACTGAAGAGGCCGCTGAGCAGGTACGAGGCGGACCAGCTGACCAACGACTCGCCGTTTCAGAAGATCAATGTGGTGACCGACGAGGACGAGCATAACATGCAGCGGCTGGTGGTCTCCTCCGCGCTGCGCGGCGAGTCTGCCGGGTCGGCGCGCCGGGCGCAGCCTCGCGAGGACACGGCTCACCACGCCCTGGCCGAGGGCAAGAAGGAGCTCGTCTTCCGCCCGCCTGGCGGCACCAAAATCAGCAACTTGTCCGTATCATTCCAAATTAGTGAAGATTAGTTATCTAAATTAGTAGACTTTTGTACTTTGTATACCTCCATAAACATTTTTACATCCGCCTGTGTTACTATTTATCTATAAACCATTGGTTACCTACCCACTATATATTACTAGTTTTAGACCTAAATCTGTTAGATAACATTATGCTCTTACACAACCTGAAATATCGAACAATGAACCATTATTTCATGGGGTGAGTAAACAATTAAAGTTTGAGTTCCTGCGTCATCTCCACCGATACCCAGTCGGGGCTCAGAGCTAGCCATGAAGACTCTTGTAGCTATGTATTTTCATTTTGTATTCAGTACAGCAGCGCGTCTAACGAATCCGTCCTTCGACATCAGCGGTGACAGCAAAGTGTTACGTATATCGAGACCTAACATCGAAAATTCGGAAGCAAATAAACGATTTAACAAGGAATTGAAAGCACTTGGGTATAATAAAGATATCTATTTGAAAAATTCGGTTACAGTAAAGATCGATACGAAGACGCCTGTGGTGAGCGCGTGGCAGGGTTCTTGTTGCAATGGCTTCGTGTGTGCGCCCTGCCCGATGCCCATGCCGTTTGCTGTGCCGATTCCAGATATCCCGATAATCGTGCCAGCTCGGACGTACTTCGAGCCAGTGATCCATGACCATCCTCCACTCCACGTTATTAAAAAAATGATGGAGAGAGGTAATAAGAAGAACGCGGAGTCCAGCTCTGAAACAGATACGCGTAGCTGCGAGGAAGAGTCTTCTGAAACCGACACTGACACTGATACCGACACTGACACCGACACTGATACCGACACGGACACCGAGACCGACAGCAGTATAGATTACTATGAGGATTTCTTGCACGTAAGGGGGAGTCCCTATGTGTAAAAGTACCTATATCATTTTGTTACTTTTATAATTAGGTCATAAGTTGCTCTTATAAAGTTATCGAGAACTGTATAACAGTGATTTGATAATGCACTTACTAGCATTGGTGTTAATAAAATTGTACAAACACTTACATAAAGATGTTACATTGTTACCTGAAACTATAAAAGCCATTCAAAGATATTAAAACCTTAAACTCCACTTCCTACAGGGACCTACAAACATACAACAGATTTAATTTTAGCGTTGATTATTGTCACCATTTATAGGTTTTATAATAAAAGCCGAAGTAGTAATATAGTTTTATTACAAAATCTTAAACGCTAATTAGGCACCATCCATCAAAGTTAGTATGTAATTCTAGTAATTCCTTGCTCGTTGTCGACGTACAATTAAAACTAAAGAACTAAATTATTGTTTATAATTACTCAGTCTATCAGATTTATTGTACCTACACTGGTTCTACTAATTATAGATTAATTATAACTAGTTGTCATGTTCTCATTTAACGCACATAAAAACCACTCACGCTTTCTTGTATACAATTCAGATAATTTGTCTAATTACACGTTATGATACATTGTTGCATGGTGTAAAACATTGCTTATAATATAAATTCTACTAAAAACATTTATGTAAGTACCTACTTAATTATTTGTAAATTGCAAACTCTCTTGCTGCAAAGATTAATGATGATTGAAGATGCTTGCTTGCTCTCTCCCTACTGTTTCCCCTACATTTTATTTTTAAATTATATGTTTTATTGCACCGCCACTCCAGCATTTAATATTTCCTATCCATCCAAAGGTTGCCTGGAAGAGATCGCTTTTAGCGATAAGGCCGCCAATTATCCCATTGTTATATTTTGTATTTTACGCTTATTATGGTGTACAATAAAGTAATTATATCCATCTATAATTCTTTGTTTTTTTATCGTTAAATTAAGAGATAATACAAATGTAATTACATAATTGGGAATCCCATAAGTATTCATTAAACAAAATTATCTGACCTACAAATATAAATACCTATTATGTAAATCCACAACACTGTCCATTTACCCCGTTAAGTCATAAGAGGCACTTTCTTCTCATCAGCCACAAGGGTCAGCTCGCTGCCGCAGTGCCGGTGGATCCAGCAGGACCTGACGGCTCTGATGAGGAGTGCGGTTCCGGCCAGGATCAAGATGGCCTCGACTGTGTGGATGATGATGGGTGCCCACACGTACGCGACGTTCAGGATCGCTTTTATCATGTCTATCATTTCTGGTTGCTCCTGAAAGGGATTTGTTTGTTAGATTGTCATTTTTAACCATGACGCTCCAAGACATGACGCTTGGCAAGCGTCTTCAGAATAGAACCCGTTATTGGTTTTGGAGATTTGGTATAATCGCCACGCTTATCAATTTGGGTTGGATATCGTAGAAAGTTGGTAAGAACATTATTACGCAGAACGACGCTGAATAAAATAATCATACGTATAGATAACACTTGTCTTCCATTTAGAAAAACTTGGCATATTTTTGGCCTCTTGAGTCCAAATATGCATCATAATTACATAGTAACTGAGTAGGTCCTAGTCCAGTTTTATGAAAATTACGTTGACGGACGTTTTAGAATAAAGGCTAAAGAAAGTGAGCAGGCTATTCGATAATGAAAATTCCAAAACGACAGTCGATCAGGGCTTTTGACATAATTTTGGACTGAATTCGAAAACTCGTTAATCAGGATGTTGTACCGTTAAAGTGGAGAAACGAGGTCGGTCGCCTGGAGATGACTTTAAAATGCATAAGCTGAGTGAAACCTTTAATAAGTTAATAAGTAGTTCCACAATGTTGCGGAGGCACAAGCCATATAATATCCGGTTTGCTGATTTAGTATTATTTCCACGTCTAACTTATAAAACAACTAGCTGACCCGCACGAGGCTTCGTACGCTCTATTCTTATGTTTTCTTACCTTACTAGTATTGTGCCTGTATCGGGCTACTACGACTGTTTTAGAACCAAAAGCACCTATATCGGTCCAAACGTTCTTGAGTTGTAAAATTACAATGAAAAATTATATTGGTTTTTATAAGGTAAACCGAGGCAAGTGTGACACAAATTCATTGGTTCAAAAGTTTGTAATTAAATATTTCTACGCTGAGATGATTTAACACAAAAAGAAAAGTTCTAACACATTAATTATTGTTTTATTGTACGTTTGATCAAGTATTTTAACATCTCCTAGTAGTTTTTATAGACTTTATGCAAGTAAAACGAATCAAAGTTGGAGACTGTCACAGTTCCCCCACAACTGGGGTAAGTGTAACAGAACACGTTTATTTCCTGTTGTCTATAGTATTGTCTGTTGTATCTGTGAATTTCGATGAGCCGTTACTAATATTAACGTATTTTATGATCTAGGTCTATGTAGTGATCGTTCTTTTTTGCATAGCAAAAGATTTATATCCGCACGGGGCAAGTGCAACAGATTTTAAGAGAAATAGTGATGTGACACTAATAAATTATATGTCACACTTGCCTCAGGTATTTTTATCCATTAAATCATGTTATGCTAGTTGGAAAATAAATTGAAAAAGTATCTCAGAAGTAGTAAAAACATTTTAATTTTTTACTCAATCATAGTACCTACATGGTGTCTTCTATCCAAATATATTATAACAATCACAGTTCGCGGCGATATGGAAAAAAAATGTTAGGGACTCTATACAAAAATCATCAAACATCTTTCTCAAAATTCATAAACTCACTGCCTCAATTTTCACCTTCGTTCATCAATTTTAAATAAAGAAAAATAAATAAAATATATTCATTTAAAATACGATGTCCATCACTAGTAATGTTATTCTCATACAAGAGTATCGAGGTAAGTGTGACAGTGTCACACTTACCTCATGTTAGATTTTAGGCGAGGTAAGTGTAACAGAGTTCGTAATTTACAGAATATTGAGCTTTAGGTCCTAGAAACATATTACACTCCAATTACCTATATTAGTTTTGGTCCCTCACCTTTGAACTAGTCGAAAACAACTCCGCAACTTACAAAAAAATACAAATGAACATCCCCCGAAATTTGAGTGTCCTGAATCTGATTAATCCACTTGTTTTGGAAAATGGCGTGTAGCGCGAAAACAGCTGACGCTATATTACCTGTCGTTGCACCAATTAATAGCAAAAACGTTTATTTATTGTTTCATAGATGGCGCTTAGGCGTAAAACATGTTTAAGCCGAGTAATTTGAAAATGTTACACTTGCCCCAATGTCACACTTGCCCCGGTCTATGATATACATAATCCATACTACTATTTATATACAATACAGCAATATTTATTTATATCTAATTATTTTTATTTTAATGCGGGAAAGTGTAGAACGTGGGCGAAGCTGCGAGGCGGAAACCTAGTAAGGATAAAAATGCGTTAATAGTCTGTCTGTCGCGCAAAAACTACAAAAACTACAAACACCAAATTGGTATAGGCATGGCTTGCATGCGGGAAAAACACAGGCTGATCTTACCTTACCTTACGCGGGAAACTAATATAATATGGGCGACTATGCCCAGAGGGGCGGAAAGCTAGTAGGTATATATAAATATGTATTTAAGATAAGGTGACTCACGACGCTGATGTATGCGATGGGTACGGTCATGTTGGTGAAGGGGCGCGCCTGCTCGTTGAAGCTCACGTCTCCCAGCACGATGTTCAGCTGCAGCGACAGGTTGGTTTGAAGCTCGAAGCCCATTTTCTGGAAATAACGTTACACTTGTAAAAATTCTTGTCAATTTGATAAGCTTCGTGGCAAAGCGGATGAAGGTCCACTTGTGAGATTAGAGGAAGCGATCGATTACAATAGCAGTTGTAAGGTAATTTAGCTTAAAGTGTACCATTTGGTATCAGTCCTATTGAACAGGTTCTGCCGTGTTGGCTAATTGGGAACATACCGACTTTCATTTTGTAGGTCGTGAGTTCAAACCCCGACGCACACCTCTGGATTTTTCACCAAACTCGGCGAATGTGGTGAACTAATGTCTAATCTCTCTCGTCAAAGAAATAGTCCCTGTGATGTATGTATGTAACTTACCGGTTCAACGACGAAGGTGCTGTCATGCCTCGCGGGGTCGGGCGCCATGCCCTCCACACGCTCGTAGAGCCGCGGGTTAGAGTCCAGGAAGTGGCTCCGGGACATGGCTATCGGGATACCTGGAATGACGGAAAGACCTGTGTAAATAGGCTACGGCCACGGGAAGAAAACGTGGTTCTGTGTATCATGCTGGCGCTACGCGGCAAGAGTTCTGCCAAACTTTATCTAAATGTTTTATCTCAAAGGAGCTAGTGGATCTTCATCCATAAAATAATACAAGCTTCTATGATCAATTATAAGGTATGTTTAACATGACTCCAACTCACCATAAGTGCACTTAGAAAGGTCCAGCATCCCACACATGCCGCCAGGGACATCACAATCCCGATGGAAGGTCTCATTGCTGATTTTGAAGGTCAAGGCTCTGGGCCCGTAGTCCAGAGTTCGATACCCGGCGAACTCCAGGCCGAGCGGTCTGCACACACCGATGCGGTAGATGTTGAGGGGGGAGGAGGGGGACACGCCGGGGGGGAAGGACGCGCCTTCGTACGTGTCCGTGAAGTTGAAACTGTAAATTATAAAATAACTAGTGAAATTTGACGAAATTCTCCATAATCCGAATTTTGCGGTTATATGTTGTCGACTCAAAATATTTTTTTTATATTTTGTTATTCATGGTTTGGATCGAGTCTACCGTACCCCTTGACGAAATTATTAATATAGATATTATAGGACCAGTGATGAACAGTGACAAAAACAAAGTCAACCAAGAGCCAATGGACATGTCGATACAAATCATATCTAAGCTCTAAAGCTAAACTGTGATAAGTCCCTGTGTCCTAGCAGTGAGAACGATAGGGATGATGATAATGATGGTGTGTTGTTAAAATTACTTACTCTTCCAAGGGTGTCTGTTGCTCGATGCTGCGCCCCTTCATGTATTTCCGCAGCACCTTGATGCTCCACTTGTCTTCCTCCGTGATACCAACCTTCATGCGGTAGAGCGTACTGTTCTCGTATAACTGCAAACAAATACACTTTATAGCACAAGGTACTTAAAAAAAAGGTACCTAATTATTTAAGAAAGTTATTGGCAGACTACAAAAATTTAGTTGTACAGTTGTTCTCAGAAAACGCTTATTGATTTTGGTGTTCAATAGGATGTTAAAGGTTTCGGTACCGAATTATCATTAAAAGGTACAATTTAACCTCTAATACAATTACAATCGTGAATAAGCTTTACACATCTTAGAAGGTATAACAAAAAAAATGTATTGCGGTGACCCGTGCCTACCATTGGTATGTAATATGGGTTAAAACGATAAAAATATACAATTACCTTATCAATAATGCCCAGCTTATCAAAATAGATCAAGCCCGGTGCAATTCGATTGGCTAGCGCAATCATGGGGTCGTTGTACCCCCAGAGGAAGCTGTGCGCGTCCAGAGAGCCCAGGATCTTGGAGCCGAGCTGCCGCGCCAGCACGTTGAACCCCTGCTGGATCCAGAACGGGTAGGTCCGCAGCAAGGAGGTGGCACTCTGTGGAACCATATAGTAAAACTTGATAAAAAATAAAAAAAATAAGTTCAAGAATTTAGAGATACCTTATTTATTTATTTTATTTATTTAACAATATTTGGAAAACCAACGGCTAAAATATCAACAATATAAACTAAAATAAAAAACATAAAGCCAATAATAGGTTCTCACGATTAGAAATAATTTAAATACATAAAAGTGTGAATAATACATATATACCAAAAAGGAACCGTACAGAACCCAACTAAACTAAATCTAACTAAACCTAGGAATAAACCGTACATAATAAGAAACACCTGATTATTATATACTAACTAATTTATATTTTAGGAGAAGAACTACCAAAAAAACTGTCACAAAACCCGCCTTATGTTTACTTATATGTATAAAATGTGAGCATGTATATTTGAGCGTATGATTGTCTGATGACAAGCTTTACTCTTTACTTATTGCGAGATCTGAAATAAAGGATTTTTATTAATATTTATTTTACCTACTTCATTCACATCAATCATTTTTAGTTCACGTTTGTTTGTTACTGATTATAAGATTTTAATCTTCAGAAATCAGACTTTTTGGGCTCTACCAATTGTCCTTTATGATTATTGATAAATTATGAAATCTATACTTATTTATTTAACTATATTTTACCATCAGCGTCAGACTCGGCACCGTGACGTTGACGAGGCGAGGGTCCGCCACCGACTCCTCCGCCAGGAACCGCACCCTCATGTGCGGAGTGAACCACAGCTCTCCAGCCTCCTCATCCAGCTCGATGTCTCCGTTTCTTCGGATCTCCCTGAAAATGTTATTAGGATATAATAATATATTAGTATTATTGGGTGTTAGTGTATTGGATGTGTGTGACCTGTAAAGATAGAGAAGTTTGTGTGTGAAATAAATAAATAAATGAATATAAAATGTGCTGAAAATGTTTGATATGTATTCTGTTGGCGTTCCTTTCTTTGATAAATAAATACAATTAATTATAGGTTTAGACCATTGCAGCATTGCCACCAAACGAATGTGAATTATGAATCCTACAATTGACCTGTAGTGTGGTAGCGGCTTTAGATAGTACCATCCGGTACCTTCTTGTGAGAAAATACCAACATACCGATTTATGTACTGAAGAAGGACAGGAGCGAGTTCTCTATACCTACTTTATTATCTTTAAATATAAAAATCAATGCAACTTTTCGTTGTTTTAGAACTTTAGAGCGGGGGCCGCATTAGGTGTTTTCGGTTTAAAATTGTCGTAGTAGCCCATGGAAGGTTTAAAAGGTGAGAAAACATGGGAATTAAGCAAAGTCTCGGGCGGGTCAGCTAGAACAACATACTTATCTTTATTCAAATATTTTATTATTTTCTTTCAATATCATGATATAAATATTTCCGGTACTTCATAATACAGCGTATCTTAGGTTATCTACCTATCATGAATGAAGATTGATTAGCTATCTTATCACTTATCAGCTACTTATCACATCATCCGTTCATCTCAGGCCTTAAAGACTGATTGTATTAAGTAGGACACGCTCAAATTATTAACGATCATTGTGATACACTAACCTAATTCATGCCATGAAAGAGAATTGCGATAATTGATTACCTACTGCAAAATATAGGCTCTCTTCACTAAATTCATAATAACAACCAAAATTATTTCCTAATAATATTCACGGGTCACCCCAATAGAACACATCAGTCAATCAATGAATTCAATCAATCAATTTGACATTATAGATCTTGTTTTTAGTTATTTTTTTACATTTTTTTCAATCACCACTTTTATCGGTTTGGTAATAGTAGTGTGTTGATAAAAGCAGTTCATCACAGTTGCCCGTATTCTTGTATATAAAGATCTTACCTGAGTCGATTTACGAAACCCATGCTAAAAGCCTGAACCCAAACTAGGCTTGACTACTATAAAAAATCATTGGCTTGACCCGTTTCATCATCATCACCTCTTTTTACGTTCACACCGAATCTCAAATCTTAAAAGCTAACTTGGACATTCAAACCGATTACCCGTCACTAACCCGGAAAGGCATTCACCCCTCAGCTCCAGCAAAACAAGGAAAATTCGGCGAACAAAAGCAAAACCCCGAAATGCAAAGCGCATCCCAAACCGACATTAATTGGTTGCTTGTAAATTTATGGAAGGTACCGAACATTCTTCAATTCGGGTTTGAGCGCATTAAAAGTCCAGCTTTAAGACACTTGCGATAAAGGAAATGGTTTGACATATTTTTTAAATAAGTCCGTTTGCATACCCAGCTGGGGCCTCCCTTTTATCACAACACTCTTCGATTCCGTGTTGTGTCCATCCAATTTCTCACGACTGTGCACAAGTGTATTTGTCAAACATCCGTTTGGTCCGACACGGTCGGTGATATAAATAGTGATATATATAGTGATATATTGATCTACCTATTGATCAAAATGCATTTCTGAATCGCCACTCAGGCAATGCCATCTTCAATCAGTACTATGACTTTACGAGAAGCAACTATCAAATATATTTCCTCTCTTTCTTTCTTGCTAATCCGCTTGACTACTGTGGCATTGCCTTCTCACCTGTACGTGAATGGCCCGACCTCCTGCACCTTCAGCTTGCGGTCAGCTCCCGACTGGAACCGCTCCGCGTTGGTGACGTTGAACACGTACAGCGAGAGCCGCGCTCCTTCCACCTCCGTTTGGAACACGTTGAACAGGAATGATCCATTCTTTACTGCTGTCCCCTGGAGAAGAACGATTATATGGTTTTAGGGTACCTATATTTTATTATGTTTCTATTATTTTTTGTATGTTTATTCAAGTAGTCCTTCCTACTTGAGACTAGATTTGATAGATTTGAGATTAGATTTGATGAAGCTTCACAACAAAATATTGTTCATATCACAATATCAAAGAGGCTAAGGGAGAATAACTGCGGGAGAATCGTATGGAAAGCTGGTCTTTAGTATTATGACTAGCATCCATTTATCCAAGTTATCTAAAACAATGACTGACACATTTTGACCCCAACCAACAGCTATCCATCTAGTCAAAAGCCTATATTTTATTAGACTTGCCTATTGCTATTTGTTTTTCAAAACAAAAAATATTATTACTATTGATAAGAGCATCAGCACCGCACCTAAGTGCATCAGCAGTGTACCAACTTAATACTGAGATCCCCAAGCCACCTGGTAGGTAACCATTAGTGCAACATGGGTAGGATAGGTATATGATTTTTTTATAGCAAATAGACCTATTTTAGACCACAATCTCACTGATGGAAAGTGTCGATGTGGCCAAGGATGGATCAAAAAGGTCTATATGGTATAAAATATGACGTAAGAGAAATTGGTAGATACTGTCGGAAGACCAGCGTTGCTTGCTAGATTACTTGTTCGGTTTACAAGCTGACTTTGATTGTATTATTTCACTTTAATGTGTAACTTACTGTTAGCCAAACATTTGAATTTTCTGCTTCTGGTGGTCGATGACCGTGTTCTTTATACCTCCTCATTCCGGGTTCAAAAGGCTTTGTTTTCGGACCAATTATTAAGGTTATATTTATGTTTTACGACTTTATGTTCTTTTCTTTTTTATGAGGGGTCAACTGGTTTATTGTATAATTATTATTCAATTTGTTTATTTTGGGATATTAATCGGTTTATTAGTTTGGTACTTACCTCCAGTAGGTAAGTACCAAAATAATAAACATCGATAATAATATTCGATGGTTTTAGTTAAGCCATGTTGGCTAAGTGGGACTTTCATTCCGAAGGTTGTGTGTTCAAACCCCGCCGTGCACCTTTAGAGTTTTCCTCTTTAAATTTATGTGCGCTCTAAAACAGTGATTTAACGGTGAAGGCAAAAATCGTGAGGATAATCGAAAACGGCATCTCAGAACTCTGATGAGTTTGAAAAGGTTTTAGGTCTAACCTGACTTCTCTATGGAAAAACTCAAAGTCCCTGTGTCCCAGCTGTGGGAACGTGAATAATGATGATGAGATAAACCAGGAAGAAAAGGACAAAAAGCATAATACAATAAAAAAATAAAGTTCTGCTGTCAAGGCTGCTTCTTACCGAATTATATGGCCTATGTCCAGCGTTGACATTCAACGGGTTCGAAAGACAAGAATTAAGATGATGAGGAATTATCCATACTTATATTCTATATGGGAAAGTGTGTCTGTGTGTCTTTTTGTCTATCTTTCACGGCAAAACGGAGCGACGTATTGACGTGATTCATAAGTGGATATAGTTGAAGGGATGGAATGGGAGTACTTTTAACCGCGAGAATAAAAACGTAGAACGCGGGCGGGGCGGAATGCTAGTTACTCATAAACTCATAATGATGATAAGTGATTAGCCTTTAATAAACAATAATAATTAGTTAATTGTATTAAAATTGTAATGCTTTTTTACACTGTTGTAATTGTCTATAAAATGCAATAACTTTTATAATTGTGACAGAGGCATTGTGTTATAGATTGCATTCAAAGAAACCTATTTAATAGCTAGTGATAATTTTAATTTATTGTTCTTTAATTGTAATTAATAACCATTTACTTCCTTATTCTTTATTCTTTTAGATTTAAGTACCTACCTCCTATTTGTCTGGGTTTTAATTTATTTATTTAACAAAATCCACAGCCCTTAAAAATATATATAACATTGTTCATATTATAATATGTCTATCTATGTATGCATAATTTTATTCAGTACCTAGATCAAAAATTTTGCATCATTGCGTTCTTGTAACACAAGCTTCGAGCTTACCACGGGGCAAAATGTTGCTGTGTGAATTGTCCAGCAATATTTATTGACTTATTTGTCCATAAAACACGGTTCGTACAGGGCAGTATTAATCATCATCATAGTCATAGTCATAAATATTTATTTCCATAGTTTGCATTCTACAAATCTTGGACACGTCAATTGTTACAAAAAAAAAATAATAAAAATGTCACACTTACCTACATACTAAAAATAAAATATAAACTTAAATTCATAATTAATGTCCTAAGCAAATCCTATTTACATTCCCACGGCTGGAACACAGGGATTAAGCTTCCAAAATCCGTTGCGTAGTTTTAAAGATTGATGGGGACAGACAGACAGCGACAGCGAGTATGTTTTATATTATGAATCATTTTTAATAACAATTTCAACTGAAACCAGAACAACAAATGCCGCAAATTTTCGGTGTTTTTTTTTTCATTTAACACGTTGATGCCAACTCGAGGTCAGTTCAGTCCAACAAGATGATTATTCATTTTTAACTGTTTCCTAGGTACTTACTACAATGAGCCTGCATCATACATACCTGCGTGAAAATCTCACGAGTAAGTACATACCTAGATTGACGTATTTTTAAGACAAGTTAGTTAGTTAAGTATCTAACTGGCCTTTATATCAATATCAACCCATATAATATGTAAGAGCACACTCGACTTTCATACGAAAAGGAATTTCATTTGAAACTGGATGTGCTCTTTAAAAACACGTGCTTTAACGGCGAAGCCAAACATCGTGAGGAAACCGGCATGTTCTGAGATTAGTCCCTGTGTCCCAGTGGGAAAGTTAATTAGTGATGATAATGTATAGTAATCCATTCTAAAAATGAACTCCCCTCCACAAAACCGTGATGATTTCAACGTGTGAGAGGAAATACAGAAAAACAGAATACACAGAAAAAAAATACAGAATTCGGTGGAGGGGCGTTCATTTTAGAAATGGTTTTACTATACCTAGGTAACTATTAATATTATGATGAAATAATTTTTATTCAATAGAACTATTGTGTAGTGTGGCTTTACTCGACCCCATAGAAACATTATTTAACGCGGACGGAGTCGCGGGCACAGCTAGTTATTAAATATGACCATACCTACTAAACTAAGCGACTATGACGATAGAACTATTGGACGCGTCGTGGATCGTCTTATCGCCGCGTCGTGATCCGCTTATACAGCCTACATAACCATGGGCTAAGCTAATTTTATTTGTAAATAACAGGAACAAGTAAAATATTTCAACACTAAAGAATAGCTTTTACATAAAATGTATTTAAATAAATGGGCGACACGCAGAACGCGAAAACGTAATAATTTCGTCAAGGGGTACCTACGGTAGACTCGATCGAAACCTTATATGAATAACAAAATATAAAAAAATATTGATTTTGAGCCGACAACGACAACATAATATCCGCAAAATTGGGATTACTTATGGAGAATTTCGTCAAATTTCACGAGCGAAGCCTCACCCGAGCGGGTTATCAACTAGTTTTTAGGGTTCCGCAGCCAAATGGCAAAAACGGAACCCTTATAGATTCGTCATGTCCGTCCGTCCGTCCGTCCGTATGTCACAGCCGTTTTTCTCCGAAACTATAAGAGTTACAAAGCTGAAATTTAGTAGGTAGATGTATTCTGTTAACCGCACAAAGATTTCATAAAAAAATTTAGAAAAAATAAATTATATTTGGGGGTACCCATACATAGGACTGAAACTTAAAAACTTTTTTTTAATCGAACCAATACGTGTGGGGTATTTATGAATAGGTCTTCAAAAATCATAACAATGTTTCTAACACCATTTAATTCTAAACTTAATAGTTTGGACGTGAGACTCTTCCAAAGTGGAAAACAGAGTTTTCTAAAATAAGAAGATGATAAATCTAGAAAAAATGTATATTGTACATAACCATAAAAACTAACAACGAAAATTGGTTTGAACGAAATCAATCCAGTAGTTTTTTTATAATTCGTCATAAACTATTTCATATAAACAATTGCTGCGGAAGCCTACATGGGCGAGTCCTACTCGCCCTTGGCCACTTTTTTATAATTTGGATCGATCTAACAAACTCTAGCTGTAGTTTTATAAATTTACAAAATATACAGAAATATACAAAGGATGAAAGGTACTAACATATCTGATGGCAAGCTTCAAAGGGTCCAAAAGGAGGGACAGGATCGGAATGATGAGCAGCACCACGCCCAAGGAAGATCTGGCGATGATTCCTCCTGAAAAATATAATCTATGGTTAGCTTACTTATAGATTTCAGCCAAGTCTTGTCAAAATTGACTCATGGAATTTTAAAATTAACTATTAATTACCTAGGTACCTATACATTATACATTTCCATGTACCACGGTACTATACACGGTCGCTCTAAGCGATAAGGCCGCCCATTGTTTCACTGTATTATTATGTTTATTTTTATGTTTATTTTTTGTAATGTGGTGTAACAATAAAGTATTTGTATTGTATTGTATACCTACTTACTAACTTATATATTTTTTATACCTAATTAAAATCAGATTTAGATCCCGTAACTTCAATTCACTATATAGGTTGGTTCTTACCTGATTGGACTATTCCTGACCGACACACCTTCATAATTATATAGAAAATGGTAAATATATTGAAACAAATGCAAAATTCCAACCTCACTTAATAAATAATTAGAGATAGGTACCTTATATAGCCATGGGTTGGGTGGGAATTAATCCTAAGTCTTCGTCACTATTCGATAACACAGTTTATATTGAAAGTATTGAAATCCAGCTGTGATTTCCCTTTGTTCCGCCGGTATCAAAACAAAGTCACGTGACAGCGCGGTGCAATGACACACTTTGTTAGAATTTATTTGAAGCCACTTCAGACAATGAATCGACCTATTGTTGACTTTCACTGATTACTCACTAGTTTCCGCCTTGCGACTTTGCCCGCGTTATGATAATATTTACCTGCAGAAAAAAACACGGTAGGTAGGTACCTATTTGGAATACCTCCGTACCAAATATCAGCTGTTTTGCCGCGGTGAAAAGTAGCCTATGTCCGGCATCTAAACTACCTACCAAATGTCATTTGTAAATTCGTTTCAGATTAATAATTTACTAGCTGTCGGCACTGCGCCTTTCCCGCGTTATTATAGTAGTAAAACGTAGCTTATATGTTAATCCAGGGTAGTTAACTCCATATCAAAATTATAATCATTCCAGCAGTTTTGTCGTGAAGAAGTAACAAACATACACACTCACAAACTTTCGCCCTTATAACATTAGGGTGATTACCTACGTAACGGTTAGGATATATTTTCTTGATGTGATCACCTGTTTATTAAATGGTCCGATGTTGTTTGACCTAAGAAGACCCCAGTTCTGGCCTAGTAGTGGGGACGCAATATGGGTCGTTATGATGATGTTACAATTAATTTGAAGCCACTTTAGCCAATACGACCTATTTTTGAATTCATACGATCATCAATCACTCGAACAATAATTACGGACTGAATTGTATGATCAGAGTGTTGGAGATACGTGTAATTTAAGAATTATGTAGGTATATTCTATTACCTATTCATAAAAACAATACAACCCGATTGAATTAATTGGTTGTTTTTCACAAAAACATACAAGCTATCTGATCGTGACTATGCCCGCGAGCAGATTTTTAAATCGATTTTCCTGTGGTAATTCTAAGTCACAATTGCCGTGTAGGCTTAGTGGGAGGCTTTCATTAAGAAGTTCGTAGCCCCCTTTTGATGCCTAGATGTTTCTGGTAAAAATTATGTGCGCTTTAAAACACGTGCTTTAACGGTGAAGGCAAATGCCACAAGGCACATTCACTTTGAAGGTATATAAGGTAAGTAGTTTATTTCATATTATTTAAAAAAACTCACTTCTGATAAGTTTCTGATGATGGCTCAGTTTCTCACTCGCCATCCAGAACATCTTGCATCAATCTGAAACAAGAGAAACAATTTCTTCAATCTTATAGTTTTCTAACGGTCGGTGTTAGGTATCACTAAATAGTATAAAACATAGTCGTCCTCGCTGTCAGTCCGTCCCTATGTATGCTTCAATCTACATATAAAACTACGCAACGGATTTTGATGCGGTTCTTTCAAAACAGGTATATTTGTTTTAATATATGTTAATTTATCGTTGTACGTTATCAAAGTTATTCTGAAACCGGTTTCACTGATAAACAAAAATACAAGTTTAATAAATTTAAAATTTAAATGAACCCAAGACCTCATACATCCTAACTTCCTAACTTATATATTATTATAATAATATAATAATATTATAAATGCGATTATTATAAATGCGAAAGTAACTCTGTCTGTCTGTCTGTTACGCTTTCCCGCTTAAACCTCTCAACCGATTTTGATGAAATTTGGCACATACAATCTTTAGACCCTGAGACAGAACATAGGCTACTTTTTGCCGCGGAAAAATACATGCTTCCGCGGGAAAATATATGCTTACGCGGGAAAATTCGATTTGGATAAAATTTAGTATGGAGAAGATAGTTGCAAATAAAAGTATATGGCGAGAGACTTTTTACCGCGGAAAAATACCATGCTTCCGCGGGAAAATATATGCTTACGCGGGAAAATTCGATTTGGATGAAATTTAGTATGGAGATAGTTGCAAATAAAAGTATATGGCTATTTAAACGCTTTTGAGTTTCCCAATATTTCGGCACTGTTTCAAGCGTCACGGAGAGACATAATATGAAAACCATGATAGTTTAAAAAGTGTTAGTATAGTATAATGCCGCGAACTGAAAGTTAACTTACAAAAGATGTCATATAATAATTTCTGAAAATCTTAAAATATCTTGTAACAGAAGCAGTTGTACCAGTTAGGTATACATTTTTATGGCCCGTTGAATGGACAGTTTTTAAGTATTTGATTTAAATATTTATCAGGTTCTTAACCTGTTAGGGTTTAACAAACCTAACCTATATTTGTTGCTATGTGAACGTATCACGTTTGTAGAAATAATATACCTATCCTTCCTTTTTTTGAGAAATATTTTTGTAGAGCAAAATGGGTGCTTATAATTTAAATTGAACTTTAGATAAAAAAATACCTACAGTTTGCACATAAACACCTAAAATATGCATTTCAACTCGTCAAGATTAAATAATATAAATAAAATAGGTTATTTCGTTTTCTCCCTCTGTTTAAATCAATATGTCATCAAAAAATTATACATCTGGAATTACAGATGTATGTTTTGAGACAGCACGCTTAAAATGGGATTGCGCATTATGTGGATGAATGCAGCCAGAACCTTGAGCCAGGCTCAAACACGGTCACAATCTGGGTTCCGGTCGGGCAACGACCCTGTGGATGACCTGGATGCGATTTCGCCCGAGTTGTTAACGTCGCAAAAGACCGCGAAAATTGGCGGAAAAAAAGGCCTTTGCCTACCAAAACAAAAAATATCTTGGTCAAATTAAAAAGAAGATATTATACTTTTTGATCTATCCATGATTTTAACAATATTAGAACATAAAACGGCTAAAACCACGATTTAAACGTTTTTGAGTTTCCCGATAATTTGGACTGTTTCAAGCGCCATCTTCACAGTGAGACTGATAATAATGGCTTGTAAGCTATCACTTACATAATCACAAACGAAATATCTGGAAACTCAAAACATTTTAATTGTTTGTAAGTTACTACATGTTCCAATAAAATATGTTAAATAATAATGTTTTTTTATGATGTAGATGTGCGTAATTTTTAATAACAAGACGTCATAATAACTAGGGAATTAGTCACCTCTCGCTGTAGTATGATGCAATTCTATGAACTGATGACCTTAAGACGTTTCAGTTGAAGACAGTTTTCTATCTGGCTGCGAGCCAACGAAAGAAATCAATACAAACTATAGTATATATCGTACTAGTTCCTGAAGCATTACTGTATTTACATAAATATTACAAAACTATAAAGGAAGCTTTTATGAATCAAATGAAATGAATGATGAATAGGTAATCAATATTGCATTTTTAAAATGTTTTAAAATAATATTAGATTTTATATGTAAGTAAATGTATTAAATAAAAGTTTGTATTTTTTATGTACGCGTTTTGTAACAGGATCATCTCAGCGAAAATTCAGCGGTTCTTTTCCTTGACAGAAAGTAGGTACTGCAATTATGCCCGCCGCTTAATAATATGCTATATTACTACCTATCTTTACTAATTGACTTTAAGCAGGAAACGAATTAATGCAAATGATGATATGGATTTGATATTGAATACATGGAGTAACCAACCTTCAAATAAAATAAAAATATTCAAACGAAACATAAAAATACAATCAAATTGAAAACGTTTGATTTCGATGAACGAACATAATCCTATACAAAATATTTATTTTTAATTCATACCTATATTAAGTCCAAAAATATACTTAATCTTGTTTTGAAATTAAAACACGGACGAAATGTGATAAGTTGAGAGCACTCAAGCTTTACCGATCTACCTGCCCAACCATATACGAGTATTTTTGTTATAAGCAGATATTAACGATTTAATTGGACAAGGTAGCATAAAATAATATTAATTAAAATACTCGTACATAGTAATAATAAGCAAGAGTTATCTTTTGCCCTTGCGTAAGAGATAACTTTGAAAAGATGATTTCAACTTATTAAAATCGTACACTGATACATTCGTACATTGATATACAAAATCAATTTTGATGATGTTATTCTCTTTCGAGAGTAAACATGTTGTGTAGAGGTTATAGATAGACAAAGTGTACTTATGTAAGGAATTTTATCTCTGAATCATCAAAGCGTCAATATGCGACCATCGTGTCTTGCAAGTATTTGTCTTATTATTTAGCGAGTGCATCAGTCATTTGTTTAAAAATGACAATTTATCTAAACTGAGTCAGAACAATGATAATGGCGACCACACGAGGAACTTCGTAATTCTAATGAACACTTGACACTGGCGAATTGCGCCTAATAAGAATGTAGTTAAGAGGCCGGCGACACGACGAATTTCCCACTACTATTTAGATAATAATAATACAATAATACCGTGGAAATATGGTCGATTTACAAATAATTTTGGTATTACGTTTGTATGGGAAATTCGTCTGACGCCGGCCTCTTAAGTTCTTCCATTATAGAAATCTGAATCTGAACTTGAGCCGAAACTCTAACAGAATAGACCTAAAGATAATGTTATGTCATTCGATCTAGAATGTAAATCAACAAGCTTTTGTTGCTAACTGTGCTAAAAATAATTAATCTTTTCTTAGAACAAAAAATACTTTGAAGTGACTTTATAAATTTTTAAGAATTCCACCAATTTCTCAAGAAAACCATCATCAGATTATGACCTGATGACTATGGGTCCACCTTGGAAGTATATACTCTATCAAACAAAAACATTTTTTTTCAAACCGTCTAGGCATCTTTGAGTAATCGGTGTACAAACATAAAAAAAAGATTCCGACGAATTGAGAACCTCCTCCTTTTTTAGAAGTCAGTAAATGAAGGATTTGATCATACCAGAAGTAAGACCAGAAAATGTACTACGTAATATGGTTGTTACGATGGTTATCTATTAGAAGCATTCTAATAGATATACTAATATTTTCTGTAGTTTTCAGTCATTGTTTATGAGGAAAGCACACGCGTGTTTAATTAGGTTTTTTTTACATAGCTTAATAACTTAGTATCCTAGACACTTATACACACAAATAGGGAATTTTCACAGCCGATGAGCTGTGAATATGTAAATGTTAATTACACGTTTCTTTAACCATTAAAATATACTGAAGTAATACAAACTACTTTATATTCTAATTCATTACGATACACCTACCTTATCTCAAACGAGTTCAGCGATCCTGAATTTCAGGTTTTTTCAGGTGCACTAAAATAATCACTATTTAAATAAACTATTACCATAAACTTGGCAAGAATTCGTTGTTTTGTTATTGTTAATTCGATATTCACGTAGGGCCACGAAACCGGCGTTCGGGGGTAAGGTCTGGCGATCACTGGCGCGATACCGATACGTCACTCTCGTAGACTCATTCTGAGCGTCATTGTGTAGATTCCGTATATTTATGTAAGTAGTATCTGTGGTCGAGGCGTGCGCCGGTCGCTAGCACGTGGTGACATTTCGCATGCTGCCGGGCCATTATTAGACGCAACAGAATCGCGAGTTTTCAAAATAAATGACATAATTTCCATACAACTGACACTTGTTTGAAAAATCAGTCAGTGTCAATAGTGCCCGCGCCACCTTTCAAGTCTTACGGTTAATGCGGGAACACACACAGTACAGAAACACACAGAGTTACAGTATTAGAAACGTTAATATCTAGGCAAGCAGCGCTACGTCTAAAAGACTTGAGTGGCGGCGCGTAGTCTATGTAATTTCTAATGACCATTTGCAACAAAATCACACGAAATTAGCGTTTGACGGCAAAAATCATATTATAACCGCGAGTCACGTTCGCCACAAAACAAAAGAACACGGTATGAATAAGTAGAATATACAGGGTGTCCCACGGCCAGGCCACATGGAGGGAAAGTACCTTAAATATTGTAGATTGAACATTTTACTGAAAGAAGACATTATTTTAATTTAAAAAACAAATTAAACTGCATTCATAGATATTTAAATAACTACATGGTTGAACCGGGAATCGAACCCGTTACACGAGAAAAATAATTATCCTGTGGCTTTATGATACCGATCGAAAGGCTTCAGCATAAGGAATATTTTTTTCTAAATAACATAGTGTCAAAAATAAAAGGAGGACCATGAATTTTAACATTTAATGTGAAATTTAGTTCAGGAAAGCTGGCATTGCCGTAAAACAAACAACTGGCATTCACCACTTGAGAACTAAATTTCACATTAAATGTTAAAATTAATGGTCTTCCTTTTATTTCTGACACTATGTTATTTAGCAATAAAAAATCCTTATGATGAAGCCTTTCGATCGGTATGATAAAGCTACAGGATAATTCTTTTTCGCGTGTAGCGGGTTCGATTCCCGGTTCAACCATGTAATTATTTAAATATCTATGAATGCAGTTTAATTTGTTTTTTAAATTAAAATAATGTCTTCTTTCAGTAAAATGTTCAATCTACAATATTTAAGGTACTTTCCCTCCATGTGGCATGGCCGTGGGACGCCCTGTATTTTAGTTATTCTTTTTATCATGACCAATAATGCTCCAATTATAAAATAATCTTCATTTTGATCCCCATAGGTTCGTGTTTATATTTGCACCACGGCTCCCGCTCAGCGTAAAATTACCCAAAACAGCAGGTTGAGGAAGGTTAAAAAAATCATTACATCTTGGGAAAATCCATTACTACCTACGCAGGAAAAGCTGCTTGACGGAAAAAAATATAACATTGCTAACGTAGTAGCTATATTTAAAAATATTGAGTTGTAGAGTCTCACTACAATTATTAAGACCTAGACAATTTATAGCGAGTCAATTCACAAGGACAGAGTATTTAATGTTAATCTGTAGGTAACATTAGATTGGTAACAGATAAAATAATCAATATAATTGATGATCACAAACTTTAGTAAAGTGTTCTCAATTATGAGAAATTAGAAACTGCAAAATGCAATGCAAAGCAAAAATCTATTAAGGCTTTAGTGGCTTGGCTGGCTAAGCGGTCGCCGGGCATTTGAAGGATGCGGGTTCTATTTCTTGGTTTTGAGGTTTGGGTTTGCATTTTTTTCATCATTTTCTTATTGTTGATTTGATGATGAAAGCTCAAAGAAAGGTCTATTGGCTACACTTATCTGGTACCTAGACCTCTATTTAGAATTTACTGGACCTACCATGAATATGATTATTCATCTCACGTCCACTGCACTTAGGATGCCTTAACCTACGCTAATAAAGGCAAATTATGAGTTTGTTTGTTTGATCACGTGCAGATTCCAATCGTAAAATCCCGTGAGAGGAGGAAAAAGCGCAGAAGGAAATCCAAAAAAATCCGGTTCTTTATACAAGGTGCGAAGCGAAAGGGGTCAGAATGCCGGGCATCCCTCTATAGTTTTTGCAGTACTACATTTTATCAATATTTTCATTGATTTACATTATGAAAACAATAAATCAATACATTGATTTTTATTTTTTAGTTATAAAGCATAAAATTAATACTAATCAGTATACAAACTCAAGGTATATACATAATAAATTTTATTATGTATATCCGCTACTGTTAATTACATTTTAAAGTCGCCAATAAAATTTTAAAATATATTATAGTAGATAATTATAGCCAATTTGAATGGAAATTTTAAACTTTAAACCACATTTTTGTAAGAGGCTCACCCCATGAAAGTTGTAATACAAAAAATTGCAGGGCGTCTTAACTTCTAACCCCTTTTGCTATGCGCTATTATGAAACACCTTCTACATATTATTGTCAATTTGTTATTTTGGAATTTGGGGCATAAAGTATTTTGCATTATAACCGGTCCAATTGTACACCAGTTTAGGTACAAGGGGCCCAACTAATCAATTGCTGGCATGATCTTTGAAGAGTTTGAAGGACATATGATATTTATCAACCCGTCTCTTTCATCAAGAGAGAAGAATGAAGATTAATTCATCATACAGTTACGAATTAGGTTTCTTCTTTACGATTATTAGAATTTTTAGCAAAATATTAGACTAATATTTTTAGAACTAGACAAATGTTAAGTTCCTAGTGTATAATAAAAATAAATTATATAATAAACATATATAATAAACATAAAAATAAATCATACCTACATTATGTAAAAGTCCTGAATCCGTCATATCTATATTAATTAGTACATAATATTCTACCGTTTATTACTGACGTACGTATAGATTTTAACGATATCGTAAATATTCATAAGTAAATTAATTATCTGACGTGTGTTCAACGTATTAATGACATGATAAACTATAAATTTTGTATTAACGGGATATCCGACGAAATACGAACCTTTAGTACATTTTGGAAATAGTGCTTCCGTAGCAGCTTTGATTATATAATTTTATGTCACTAAAATAAAAATCCTAGCAGTTAGTCTGCTGTTTTTCCTGAAACTTACAATCTGGGTCTCTTCAAGACAAGAGTGATTATCTTCTTCCAAACCCTTGCGATCCATCTTCGGCCACATCGACACTTTTCATCAGGTGAGATTGTGGTCAAGCAAGGGTCTATCATCAATTTAAAAAAAAAGATATGGATCCCTAGCTCTCGTCCGCATAGGCATCATAAAATATTGTTTGAATATAATGTTTAGTTCCATTCTTAAGGAAACATGGGCTGACTTACAGAATGCAAATATTATTTTATGTACTGCAAAGTTGATGTAGGTATGTAGGGCGGGTCAATGAACTCTTCCTTATCCTTGACTTGTACAGTGTATCGATTAATGGCTACATTGACCAGTTTAATAGGGTCAATAAGCACCTGTTCCTGATATGAGTGTTTACTGATATATTGTTACTTTACAAAAAAAATATTTATGTAAATGTCATAATGACGACCACTGTGGCGGGCGAAGGTCTGCCTGCGACGCAAGAGGTTGTTGTTCTATTCCCGCCTCGAAACAAATGTTGGTTTGATTTGCAATTAATAATGTTATACAATGTATATAGTCAAAAAAGTCTATCTCTATCCGTACAAGTTCATAAAGACACAGCTACGCTGCTGCTAATATTTTGTATAAAACCCAAGACACCTAAGGGAAGAAATGGAGTTGTACTATTCTTAGGCACCACACGGCCATGTAAATAAATAAATCACTACGGAACCATGGTCCTACTGCGATGTCCCACTGGTGGGACAAAACTTTTTCGTGGTCCCACCAAGCACACACTTGACCGTCTTGTTACAATGTGGTATGTAAGAGGCAATACCTACTTTCTTGAAAAAAATGAAACAATACGAAACAATAAAATGAAACAATAAAGTATACGAGACAAAATAATAATAATTAAAAGGCGATAAAAATAAAATAATTCCACTAAAATTAATTCCTTTTATTTTACCGCAAAGATTCTAAATAATGGCCAACTGAAATTTCACCGTGAAGTAACTGCATTTGCAGTTCTATAATGTCGTTGTCTCTTTATAACCATACTAGCTTCCGCCCGCGGAAGCTAGTATGGTTATATCGCCCGCGTGGAAATAAAAAGTAGCCTATGTTCTGTCTCAGGGTCTAAAGATTGTCTGTATTTACCAAATTTCATCAAATCGGTTGAGAGGTTTAGGCGGGAAAGCCTAACAGACAGACAGACAGACAGATAGACAGACAGATAGACAGACAGAGTTACTTTCGCTTTTATAAGGAATACCTATATAAGTAAGGATCAGGTAATATGTTCTTCAGACCATTAGATGCTATCTCGATGTCCATATGAATCCTTAGTAGGTTCCATACGTTTTTAAATACGGTCTTTATTATATCAAATAAAGCAAAATACGACGCTTCTTTCTTATCACTCATTAAAGCATAAAAAAATGGTGCGATAGAACAAGAAAAACGTATTTATAATGTGGGTAATGTTTACCATGTGGCATTCCTTCAATACGGAAGTAACAAAACGGCCAAGTGTGTGATTGGTGGGACCACGAAAAAGTTTTGTCCCACCAGTGGGATATCGCAGTGGGACCACGGTTCCGGAGTGAAATAAATATTGGCGGATAATTAATATAGGATCATAATAGCCCCGTGGTAAGCTTGTGTTACGGGTGCTAGATTTCTCTGATATGCTTAATATAATATACATAGGTAGAAATTTTTTAATATACATATTATGGAACACCCAGACACTCGGAACAAATATGCAGATCGTACTAATTTTAGTTCCGAGGCGGGAATCGAACCCGCAACCCTTATGCGTCGCAGGAACTTGGACTTGCAGGAAGACCTTCGCCACAGAGGTCGTCATAATATGGTCCCTAATCATTAATAATATAAATTAAGACCATCTAAGGTCAATTATGGTATTCTTAGTAACATTAATATAGGTACAGTACCGTACCTTTAAAGTAACCTTAAACTTTAAAGGACACTTCTGGTGGATTTACCAACGTGCAGTCCGGAACTGAAAATACTTTAGATTAACTTAATTAAAAGCTAACCAGCCCACGGCTTCTCCCGCTTTATTCCCATGTTTAATCATATTGTAAACCTTCCCTGGATATTTCGACTAATTTATAAACAAAAGCACCTAAATCGGCCCATCCGTTCTTGAGCTATAAAATTACAAGGAAAAGGGGCATTGATTTTATATATATACCTATTATTGGCTTTATATTATTTTATATCATTGATGTTTAGCCGTTGGTTTTGTTAAATAAATAAATAAACTGTTAGCTAAGTTACTTACCCACTCGGCTTTAATTCCTACGTAGTGGGTTTATTCCCCGCCGCGAACCTCTGGATTTTTGTTCTAGAAAACATTACGTGCGCTTTAAAAACACGTGCTCTAGGGTGAAAGCAAACATCGTGAGCAAACCGGCAAGTTCTGAGAACTGTGAAAATTTTGAAGGACACTTGGCCGTGGTGAATAAGGCCTAATCTTTCTCGTCAAGGTATAAAGTCCCTGTGTGTGATGATGATGATGACTACACTTAATGACATTTAGTAGACTTCGTATCGTGCTATCCAATTATACCTTTTGTACCATAATAGACACATCACGGTTCGTAAATCTTGACTCGATGATTTAAGTTCACAAAACATATCCATGTTTTGTTCTATAAAAATCGTGCATTTTTTGTCTACACTACAAACTAAATAGGTAGGTACATATTGGTTCACTAAGGAACATGAACCCGTGGTAAGCTCGACGCTTGAATTACGGCTACCTTTTTAAAAATATTATTTTTATTATACTGCCATAGAAAACAAACTGAACACCCGAAAAAAAATTGCAAAAATTTGTTTCGGAGAGTCGAACACACAATCTTCTGAGTTGCACTCGGAGCCCGCCGCGCCATTCAGAATCGTCAAAAAACAACACTATTACGAATGATTCTGTAACCTCGCGAGTAGACGAGGAAAACATGAAATGAGTTGCACAATAATTTGCAATTAATCACTTTGTTTTGAAATCAACATACTTACATATTTAAAATAGATTAAAACAGAGATTCTTTACTAGCATAATGTGTGGTCCCACTGCACCACGAAGGCTGTCTATGGCTGACCGAGTTACGGATAATATCTAATAATATAATGTAGTATTTTTCTGATCGATTCACGAGCGATGAAAAACACAATAGCGATTTTATTTAGGTATATTTTACGCAAGTAAATACAAAAAATATATAAGGTTTATTATTGATCGGAACAGGAAATATTACCTTATCAACGTGTCGGTATTTACTCTGTAAGACAATCTCTTAACCTCACCTTCTCAAATAAACTTGCGGTCGCTGTAAGCCTACCGATTTGACGACCTCTGTGGCAAAGCGAGGTTGCAGGTTTGATTCCCGGCTCGGGACAATTTGTACGATCTCTTATTTATTTTTTTATACTACCAAGTTGGCCAGACAAGCATGCGGCCCACTTGGTGGAGAGCGGTTACCGCAGCCTATGGACGCCTGTAGCATCAGAGAGGTTACCTGCGTGCTGCCGAAAATCTTGGAAGAAATATCTGCAAATATTTCGATCAGAGAAAGATTCGACAGATGATCTTATCAAAGCTGCCAGTTCACTGACCGTGATACCCGGAAATCATTAAGGGAGGTCTATGTCCAGCAGTGGACGTCCGATGGCTGAAATTATGTGAGACATGGACATACTAGAGGACATACGCAGGTTGCTAAATAAATTAGCAGAACTCAGTCCAGAAGGGCATCAGTCAGGCAGTCTAACATTCTCATATTAGCATATTGTTAGACTTTAGAATATTATAATTAGACCTAATGAGCATACATATTACACGCATATTTATTTTGTTATATTGATGTCCACGTTACAGTAAAGGTTCTTACGGAAGACTAGCGTGAGCTGTCCAAGCAGATTAAGGATCGTTTTGCAGCGACAAACATAATTTTTACATGATCTATGATTGATTAGTTTATGTTTAGTATATAAGTAGGTATGTATGTTTTGGTTCCAAATTAATTAATTTCCTTCTTTCTTTCTTTTCTTACATCTTTATGCATAAGAAGATAGCACCCCTAAGGCATAAGTCGAACATTATATGGCGTTTATAGAAAGCCAATTCATCAGTCAAAGGACATTATAGAGCATAGGTATTTCAATTTAACAGACATTTGTTAGTAAACCTGATACCATTATATTTATTTATTTACATAACTAATTATTTCTTTGAAAGAGCTATCTTATAAGCATAGTCTTAGAATTAAAACAAACTCCTCATTTTTCTCTATTATTATGAAACTAAATTGCCTTATGAAAATTAAATATTTTGCGTTCATTATTAATGCATTATTTAACCAGGCGTGCCAAAAGAGATAAAATTTATATTATTTACAGTAGGTATTTAATGCATTGCAACTGTACCTAGGTATATAATACAGGTGCAATTCGTGATTCTTAATAGGGTTACCCATGTGGTGTAGGTTGATGATAAAATCTAGCACCAGTAACACAAGCTTCGAGCTAACCGCGTGGCTAGATGTTGCTTTGTGAATTGATCAGCAATATTTATTTATTTAGCCAGTTTGATGACGACCGCGGGAAGATTGGTGGTAGTATTCTTAAGAGCAAGTACCTACCTATACTTTCATATAATTGTTATAATCGTTATAGAAGATATCTAAATGTATGTAGTGGTTAAAATATTTAAAATTATTTTCAATGTTTGATAGATACATATCTACTGTAGATCTGGTATAAATTGTAATAATAATGTCTCATATGTTTTCTCAGACGATTGAAATGCTGTAAAATAGGACCGGTCCAGTATTTTAATGAAGGTGTTTAAAAACCCAATTTTATTGCATAGAAATTTAATGATTCTAAAGTCACGAGACGTTCGGTTACCTAAACTAGACAATAGGGTCCCGTTGTATTAGGACAAAATGCTTAATTGGCTAAAACTACATTATTAATTATTACAGCAAATAATGATATGAGTCAAATTTGGTAGCTAAGAATCATTTCAGTTAAACAGCTATAAGAAATTTCCTCTCACGTTCCACACAAAAAAATCTTGTATTCAATATAAGATCCTTATTTATTTTGTATACTAAAGTTAATTGTTATATTTAGTCTATTAAACCTTATCATCATCACCTCCATTTACGTTCCCACTGCTGGGACACAGGGATTTCTCTCATGTCGAGAGAGGTTACGCTTTGATTTTCCACGCTGGCCAATTGCGGTTTGCGGAATGACACCTGTCGTTCAAACTTTTCAAAGTTCTCAGAACATGCCGACTTCCTCACGATGTTTGCCTTCACTGTTAGAGCACGTGTATTCAATGCGCCAATCAATTTTCAGAAGAATAATAATAAGTGCGCGGCGGTGTTTTGAACCCACTACCAGTCGTGTATGCTCCACTTAGCAAACACGGCTAGGTAAGCCTAAAAATTACCAAAAATACAATTTTAGGTAAATTTTATTAGATAACAATAATTTTAAACAGATCTACGGAACCAGAACCTATTTCGACCCAACTCGCCCGCGAATAATTTATTGAGATTAAATCTAACAATCACATTTTTAACTTTTAAAGCGATGTTAAAGTGTTCGCATAATCAAAGTTCAATTTGTGCGAGAACTGCCCTGTGTTGTGACGTGTTCTGTTTTTAAAATTGTCTGGTTATAATTACGAAAAACAGGAGGAACAAGGATTACGAAAATTAAAAAAAAACTCTTATACCTAACAGACGAATTTTTTTTTTATTTTTCTAAACTTGTAAGGTCTGTGTAAGCTCTAAATAATAAAACACGTAATAAAAATAGTCTAGATTTTTTAATATTTTGAAATATGTGATAAATCTGAGTCAAAAGAAGAGTCCTACTAATAATAAATTGATTAATAGAATTAATATACAACAAATTTTAATAAAATGGCTGTACATAATGAAGAAATTATTTTTATAAAAAGTAAGTAATTGCGTGACCTTCATGCACAATGTAACCTTTTTTTTCTCAAGTGACAATTAAACATAATTTTCACACACAATGACTTATTAATTTAAGATTGTTTATAAACATTTATCATGACATCCGGTTTCAGTAATCTCTTAGTTATGTATAGGTAAGTACATTAATAATGATTAACAAAATATAGATAAAATAATAAATTAATGATCTCGGGGAAATTATTATGATAACGATCCATCTTCGGCCACATCGACACTTTCCATCAGGTGAGATTGTGGTCAAGCAAGGGTCTATCTTCAATAAAAAAAAAAAAAAAAACTAAACCACACTTACCGAATTTAATTGTATAAAATTGTTGTTTAATATTATTGTTGTTTATATTATAATGACCCTATATTAATTAGTTGTGTAATATTTTGACTCTAAATAATTAATTTTGTATGATGTGGATGGAGCACAAATAAATGATACTTAGATTTTTATCCCTGAAAAAATCTAGGTTTATTCTTCAAAATGGTGAAATGTACAAAATTAGGTTGGTTGTTGAAGTATGATTTTAGAGTTATTAATGTATGAAATGAATGCATATCCTTTAACCTTTTCAAAGTTCTCAGAACATGACGGTTTCCTCACGATGTTTGTTTCATGTGCGCGGCGGGTTTTGAACCCACGACCTTCAGAATGAAAGTAGAGTGTGCTAGCACCTCTGTGGCTAGCACTTAGCCAACACGGTACAATACTAAAATCGTGGCCATATACATATAATCAGGGCTCAAGTGCTTGTTTTTTTTGTTTCAGGAAAGGTTTTGCGGTGTACAATTGCCGCATTTTTCTGTATAGCGACTCCTTTGGTCCTGATCGCCGTGGACCCCATGTTTATTATTGCAAAACATGTAAGTACCTAACGATGAAAAACTTTAGTAAACACAATAATTCAAGAATAACGCCTCATTGTAGATCTTGGTATAACCACCACGCTATGATTAGTGATCACAGTACATAAGTAAAACAACGCTGCTGCCCGTAATCTGTACAACTTATATTTAAAAACTTGCTGACCCGCTAGATTTAAAAGATGAAAGCAAGCGAAGCCGCCCGCGGATTAGCTAGTCTGGTCATCTAAGTGATTGCATTTCAGGCATTGATCGCGTTAGTGTATCTACATAGATAGACGAAAAAAATGCGAACATGTTTCAAACTTCCAACAAACCGAATCTAGCCCTTGACCGTTCATCAGGAAATTGGCCTATTTCCAGAACTTTCGCCTCGAAAACGGCACCATACTCCACGAGCTGCTGAGCGCGGAGTTAGAGTGCGCGCACATGGAGGTGTTCCTGTTCAACGTCACCAACGCGGAGCGGTTCATGGCTGGAGAGGACCAGAAGATGAAGATCGAGGAGATCGGACCTTTCACGTATATGTGCGTATTCCACTTTCCAAATTCCAATTTTCGTGAGTTACTATTCATTTTATAACAACGGGAATTACTCATGTATTTACAAAGAAACCGCGCGATGAGAACCGCGAGCGCATGCAGAGAGGAGACACCGGAGCACGGCGACGCTCACTCTTCCTGAGAAAGATTGCTCTTGTTGTGGTCGAAACGTCGAGTGTTTTAACTCTTTTGTAAATGAGTAATTCCCGTTGTATAAAATGAATAAAATTTGCGTATCACAGTTTCTTTTTTTCACCTCATGTCACTATCGACTAAAGTAAGACGACTACATACGACTTCACCAACATTGAAGGATATCTAACATTTTCAGCGAATACCGAAAAAATGAGGACCTAGAATTTACAGACGGTGTGATGAGGTACACGCCTCGCTTCAGGGCAGAGTTTGTGCCTGAACAGTCCATTGGAAACCCGGAGGACATGATGGTGACGATGCCTAACATCCCCATGATGGTAACATAGACATTCTTCCCTAATTAACCCATACTAGTCTAACTACTAAGCACGGGTCTCTCCAATAGATTCATCTATTAAAAATAAATATTGCTGGACAATTTACCCCGCAACTTCTAGCCCAATAGTAGCTCGAAGCTTGTGTTACGGATGCTAGTTTTCTGATTACTTAATGTGATATATATATTTATTGTATATACATATTATGCCTTCTGCCTTAAATCACTTTGGCAAATCCCACAAAAATAGATGGGCCAAACACCGAATTCTACACTACCTTTAATTTATTGTTTTATTGACTTTCAGCTTTATTCTGAATATCTTAAGATCACCTACAAGATAATGCATTGTTTTCTAAGATTTATTTCATTAAAATGTTATTATAATGAAGTCATTTGTAAAATTATAATCTTGTTTATTTAATTTTTCCAAAAATAAAGCAAATACGGTGTTGCATTTAGTAATTGGGATGTATGATGCAATTTTTAATATCAGCCTATCAACAAAATTATCATCATGCGTCAAAAGAGATATTCGTGTGTCCCAGCATCGGGAACGTATATAAGGGTGTTGATTTTGTCGTTATAAATAATTTTAAATTTATCCTACGTACCTACTTCGAATTTTTGTAGGCAATACAGCAACTGGATATAGTAGTTTTTATCAAGAAATAAAAATACTTTTATTTATTTTATAGTGATTGACTCTCACTTAACACTTGAGTTACGTTGTGATCTTGTTATGTTTCCCATACCATTTTCTAATTATTAAAAAACAAAAATGCTTATAATTATTACGGAGAGATCCACAATGCGTCATGTTTTCTTTATCACGTACATCCTAAACTAGCCGACCGCCAACAGCTTCGCTTGCTTTTTTTCATAATATATAGCCTATAACCTTTCTCAAGAAATGGACTATCCAACACTGAAAGATTTTTTAAATCGGACCAGTGGTTCCTGAGATTAGCGCGTTCAAACAAACAATCAAACTCTTCTGCTTTATAATATTAGTATAGATATAAGATGTATCTTTACAGTGTGCACTAAGCCTTCTCACCTCATATCCAAAATGGGTTCAGAACCTGTTCAACATGCTCACCACCCCGCTGGGACTCAAGGCGATGGTCTCACAGACCGCTAAAGACTACATCTGGGGCTACCCAGACCCAGTGCTCAGTCTAGCGAACAAAGTCGCACCGGGACTTATACATTTCGACACAGTTGGTGTTATGGACAGGGTTTGTTTTAATTTTGATTTACTTTTGTATCTATTGATTTGTATTGATGAATTGATATCTTATCTAAATGCATTAATTAAGGCCAAAAATAATGATGGTTTCTTAAAAAATTGCAAACTAAACTAGGCTTTTTTAAATAAAAAATTACTTATTTCACGAATTGTTTTAAAAAAGAAACATAATGTATATAGAAATAAGCTAAATGACAGTAAAATTACAATGAAAAAATTTACAATAAAAAATTCAAGTATTTTTTACAATAAATAAATTACAATAAAAATATTATTTTTTTCAGTTATTCGATAAAAACACGTATTATCGTCTCGAACTTGGAGCCACTGATGAAGATAAATTCAGCGTGAAAACAGTAAAAGAGTTTAGAATCATCAAAAGTGGGAATCAAGAAACAACAATAGAAAGGTAATTTGAAGAAATTACGTGAAATCACGACTATTTGATGCATTTAAATAATAGTGCCATGAAAGTAAATAATAAACTCATATCCATTTTATCGCTATGAGACACTTAGATTTTTTTACAGATTAGTAACGATATTAACAATGCTGAACCGATATAGGTAGTTTATTGAAATTTTATAGAAAACTTGAACCAAAAATGTATATACAATGAACTTTTTAGTACAGTCAACTTCACAAACACCTACGAAGGCATCGCCTACCCGCCTTTACTGGACTCTGAAACTCCCATCAACATCTACCGGGTCGGGATCTGCAAGACTTTCAACCTAGTCGTCACGGGATCTACCACCTCCAAATACGGCCCCGAGGCATTTGTCTATGGGCTTATTGATGCGCCTTTTAGGGAACGGACTCTATGCAACAGTAAGGGGTTTTGTCCTAATGGACTGGTGGATATGAGTCCATGTTTTTTTGGTGAGTCTGAAATAAGATTTCGGGACCAAATTAGAATAAATAACTGGTAATTTTATTTATTTTGGATTATCCTAATTATGTTGTCATTAACCTTTACCATAACACCCCTATTCACGTTCCCACTGCTGGGACACAGGGACTTCTCTCTTGACGAGAGAGATTAGGCCTTAATTCACCACGCTGGCCAAGTGCGGGTTGGTGAATGACACATGTCCTTCAAACTTTTTCCAAAGTTCTCAGAACATGCCGGTTTCCTCACGATGTTTGCCTTCACAGTTAGAGCACGTGTTTATAAAGCACACATAATTTTCCAAGAAGAAAAATCAGAGGTGCGCGGCGGGGTTTGAACCCACGACCTTCGGAATGAAAGTCGAGTGTGCTCCCACTTAGCCAACACGGCTCACATTAACCTTTACTTTTACTATAATAATTTGTTTATAATGCGCAATCGCGATAGATTTATTTATTACATTATATACATTAGCCTCCAATAATGTCGAATATAAGAAATGTTTAAAAAATAAACACTAAATATTTAATTATATCCTTCCAGGTCTTCCACTAGCGTTGTCCAAAGGACATTTTCTTGATGGCGACCCGGAGTTGTTGAAAAACTTTGAAGGCTTGAAACCCAACAGAACTATTCACGACACCCATATGACGATAGAACCAGTAAGCACAATAATGATAAATAATATTGTTTTCTTATATCTAGAACTATTAATGTTAATTTATTTATTTTTGTGTGTCTTTGCGTCATAAGAGAATTACCTGTTACGCAAATTACACCGATGACTTTTATTCGGATCAACACATTTAGCATATTTTTGCATCTAGATATATGAGAAACTGGTCATTCGCGGTCATGTTTATGCGAAATTGAAAACAATGATGATAAATAAATAATTTCATCGCAGATTGCTTTGTTGATACATTTGTTATATTACTATAAATCAAAGAAGTATTTGGAGGCGTAGCAATAAGATAGTACGTTACGAAGTAGGTAGTAGGTAGGTACGTAACACGTTGTGTGGAATTAAAAGACTACCATCAACCTACATTTTTGTATGTCTGGAATGGATAAAATTTTTGAAACCTTTAATATTTAAGATCTTATACCACTGAACAATAAATAATTCTTATTTTTACTCCAAATACCTACCATTAAATATTAAATCCATCAACTCTGCCAATAAACCGTGATAATAATATATATTTTATTTTTCAAACACTATTGTTATGAAGTTAAAGATTATTTTACTGTCCTACCTAACTGAATTATTAAAATCTGGAATGCTACGTTACTCGCATGTTATTGTGTGTTTGCAGAGAATCGGTCTAACATTGGATGCTCGACTATCCGTGCAAGTGAACCTGGTGTTGGGAGATCTGAGCTACCACCCCGCAGCTAAGCCGTTGTCCGACATTGTGCTGCCCATTGCACACTTCCTGATTGTATGTGTAAAAATAATCAATTCATAGATTTTAAGCCAAACCAAACAAACACGAAGCTGTCTTTGCTAAGTGGTAGCACTCTCAACTTTCATTCCAAAGGTCATGTTCATCACACACCTCTAGATTTTACTTCTACAAATTATGTGCTCTTTCAAAACACGTATTCTAACGGTGAAGGCAAATATCGTGAGGCTAACCGGCATGTTCGTAGAACTTTAAAAAGATTGAAGGAGAAATGAAATTCACCAGCCCGCACTTGGCCAGCGTGGTGAATTACACCCTTTCTCATCAAGAGAGTATCCCAGTAAAAACGTAATTACGTTCTATGATTATTCTATAATAAATAACAATTATTTAAGTATATTATTACGATGTGGCTATTATTGTCTTTTTTCTTTCAGAAACAATCCAAACTGCCAGACATCGCCATCAAAGCTTTAACGCTTATGTATATTACAATGCCAAAAGTTTTCCAAGCTGTTCAAATCGTATTTATTGCCGTTGGAGTACTTATTTTGTGCTACACTCTAAGACTTCTACACCAGATTCACTTCTACAAGCCTGCAAATATGCCACGTGATAAAAAATCACTAGATGTAAAGTACTTGAAAGCTCAAATTCCATTGATTGGGAGAGTGTCCTGAAATAATTAGTGATATTTTCATATTGTATGACATTTTGATTGATAAATGATTGACAGGGTATATAACTTATTTTAACTTTTAATGTTTTTTCACTCGTGAAAATTTCGCAACTCCAAATAGTAAACTTATTAACTTTTTTGGAATTGATAATAAACAGTCAAAATTTCACGAATCCATAATTATAAGAATTCAAGATTCTAGGAAGGACAACCCAGGGGATTTGCTTGTATTTTTTGTAGTTGTAAAATGATACAGTGGGGTATCATTTGTACAACTAGTAGAACTACTCAGTTGAACAACTATAACAGAGGGTATAAAACTACGATTCGAATTTTACGAATTAACAGAGGCTGGGACTTTGTTAAAACTATTTTACTATTGGTGTTGATATATTCATAGACATAGTAAGAAATTTAAAAAAAATACGAGTAAGCTTATTAAGTTTTTTTGAATAAATTGTGATAGTATCTACAAAAAAAATATTTTTATTATGCTATGACACCTTTTTGACCTTTTCAGATGGTAGAAAACACGCTACAATTACGCCACCTAAAACAAATATCATTAGTAGCAATGGAGTAGGAGGTAAAGGTGCACTTGAACATGATCATTTTCTCAGAAGTGTTCCAATACTTACATAGAATATTAGTAGCAATGGAGTAGAAGGTGTAGGTGCAGTTGGACATGATGAAAAGCCCCGTGACGGTGGAGCCAAGCAGGCCGCTACCCCGGCTCACCATCATGCCGAGACAGGAAGCCATGCCTCTGCAAAACAACCCAGACGTAAACTAAACGAAGCAGGTTATATAAGAGAACTTCTGGACGTTTATAATAAAAAAACAAATCAGGAATCTTTTGTAAGGTTAAATTTAAATGAACCTATAAAATAATCACATGCAGAGTTAAGCTAGATCTGTGAAAACGTTTTATTTCTCGCATTAAACTTACCGATAAGAAGTAGGAAACAGATCCACAAAGTAAGAACATATAACCCCGTTATACACAACGCCTGTCAGAATAGCAAAGAAGAAGGCTAAGCTGATAACGTTGTTGGGGACAGCAGCGCAACCGACGGCAGACACCAACATGGTCACAAGCATGCATATGACGAGAGCTTTGCGGTTTGGAGTCCACAGGATGACGATGTTGATGATGATAGTGAACAGGGCCTGGACAAAGCTTGCCCATACGGCGACGATGCTCGACTTAGGAGTACAGGATGTCTGCAAAACAAAAATGACAGCTAAATAAAATAAATAAATAAATATTAGGACAATTTTACACAGCGACATCTAGCCCCGTGGTAAGCTCGAAGCTTGTGTTACGGGTGCTAGATTTCTGATATACTTAATATAATATACATACATAGATAGATATTTTTATTATACATATATAACACCCAGACACCCGGAACAAATATTTGCAGAAAATGTTCTATCTAATTTAAATGCACAATATATAAAATAGCTATTTGTTTTGTCGGATGGGTCGACGATGATTAATTGACATCCTGCTAACAAACAGCATAACAATATATTGGATGACACAAACTAAAGGGGCCTCCCCTACTATATAATATATTATTATTTATAGTAGTAATATAGGAACTCACGATGTCTGCATTAGTCATATTCCGCGAATGTTCGATAATCTTGCACATGCCTTCAGGGACATCATCCGAAGACAATCCAGACATAAAAGCGTTGGTTAAGAATGGAAACCATGAAAGCAAACTGTTAGTTCTGAAAATAAAAGTATTTACCATTATAATAGATTATTATATTCGTGATCGAGCTGAGATTGTCACCATATTTGGAACAAGATAAATCTAGGAACGAAACAGAATAGGAGGTAACTTACGTGGAATATCCAACCATGACCAGGAAGTAAAGTTTTAAAGTGTTGAAGACAAACGGTGGTTTGAACAGTGGCACTGTCTGCTCCCAGAGAGACTTCAGCAGCGCTGTACTCCGAGTCTTCGCGTTACCTTCTTCATCAAGAGTCAGTTTCTCTACCTGCACACAGTACCAAAATGTCTACCTCTGATAAATTACCAAAAGAATCGGTCCAAGTAACGAGCCTTGTGTGATCCTGAAGCTAAATCTTTGTCTGAAATTAATAATTTAGATTTCATAATACCAACATTATCTTAGTAGTTAGTTATTAATAGCTTATGTTGTGTGTAGTTGTGCAGCGAATACGGATAATTAAATCAAGATCAATAAGATAATTTACACATTATTACCTACAGTTTTATCACCATAATAACTCAACTTATGTCTCAATTCGGGGTACAAGTCCCGAGATTACAACCCATTTAATTTATTAGGTTAAATAACAGTAAACCTTATTCATCAGTTTTGCATTTTTGTATTCTTATTTTGATGACTTACGGAGTATTTCCTCCCCAAACATTGGTTCCTCTTCCATATCTTCTTCAGTATCTCCAGCGCGCGGACTTTCTCATCCATGTTCGCCAGAAACTTGGGGCTCTCGTAAAACATGTGGAGGGAAAGAGCGCAGGCCACCAGGGGCAGAGCTTGGCAGATCACCAGCAGCCTCCAAGGGGTGAAGGTCAGATACACCAGGTTGAACGAGAAGTTCACTTGGAGGAAAGCGTAGCCGAGAGCTGGAAAATAAATATTTGGATTCTCTATAACGTCATTTATTAAGTGGTAAAATTTTGGTCATGATTGTTAATATTAGCTATTTTACAATTTGAAGAGAGTCAAGAAAGATAGTTATCGTGTTACAGCTTTAGACATTTTTTAGTTTGTTTAGTTTGTAAATGTATTGAGCTCAATTCTTTTCGTCTAGGCTTTGATTAATTTTTGAGGGTTGTCTCGTAGACGAGATAAAATGTAACTACATACATAGTAGATATTATTTTAATTGTAGTCTAAATGGGTGATTTTATGAAACTTGTTGGTTCTCGGTGGAAACAAGCTGTTTTAGATAGATTGTGTTACAGCTGTTATGATGACTTACCAGTGTAGATCGGCAAAGCCAGATGCTGGGCGCTGCCGAGCAGGTACATGTAGGCGCGCTTCACGGGCAGCGGGCAGCACTCGCCCACCAGCGTGTAGGCGATGGACTGGATGCCGCTCGTGCTGGTGATGAGGAAACGTTTAGAGCAAATCTAGTGACTGGATTTATTTATTCGAGGATTTAAATCTTAAACTGTGTATTTGCCGTGTGGTAACAACAAGAATAAGAAGAAATAAAATATTTATTTGTATACCATCGGTTTTACAATTTTGTTAGAAAGAAGACATATCCTAATTGCGAACACAAATGTACAGTCTCGGTATGAAAAGGTTCGTCAATTTTCAAATTGATTCGTTCAACGTATCGCGAGCACATATAACCTTTTGAAACTATGTTACAGAATTGACTCGGGTTAGAGAAAATAATGTTTAACATTTCGATAATAAAGTTCAAAATTATTCAGATCAAAGTTGTTTGACAATTTAACTTGTCAATAAGATTAGTATGTTTAATAAACTAAAACCTTCTTGTTGGTTCAACCTGCCATTTCTTACGTAGTATTGTAATTACTTTGCTGCCATTATTATTGCTGTTATTGTAAACTATTGTCAATCGGTCAATGTCATAATTGGAAATTATATAATACTAGCTGCCCCCGCGAACTTCGTCTCGTCATATAAGTACTTTTATTTCCAACTATCTCCATACTAAATTTCATCAAAATATAATTTTCCCGCGTAAGCTTATATTTTCCCGCGGAAGCATGTATTTTTGCGTGGTAATTAGTCTCTCGCCATATACTTTTATTTGCAACTATCTCCATACTAAATTTCATCGAAATCGAATTTTCTCGCGTAATCATATATTTTCCCGCGGAAACATTTAATTTTCCGCGGTAAAAAGTCTCTCACCATAATACTTTTATTTGCAACTATCTCCATACTAAATTTCATTTAAATCGAATTTTCCTGCGTAAGCATATATTTTCCCGCGGAAACATGTATTTTTCCGCGGTAAAAAGTAGCCTACGTCTGTCTCAGGGTCTAAAGATTGTATGTGCCAAATTTCATCAAAATCGGTTGAGAGGTTTAAGCGGGAAAGCGTAACAGACAGACAGACAGAGTTACTTTCGCATTTATAATATTAGTTAGGATTCATATTTATTTAAATGTTTGCAGCACTGTTTCTTGCACTGACGTATGTTGGCATAATTGTTTCTTGCCGTACTAGTGCAAGCGATAACCGCCTCTAAGGTGACGAACCTTTTCATTCCGCGACTGTACTACAGTTGTAGTTGAGCGTTTTGTCATGTTGTTGCATGTATCGAAACGTCAAGTCAAGTCTAGGTTGAGTTTGTTCTTTTACAAAACAAAACTCATGACGGGACCAAACCAATCATGATTCAGAGAATTTTGCGGTGTGGGACGTACATTATATGGGTCATCTCAATGGTAGGTATAACAAACTTAAGAAAGGTCCTACAGTTTTGTGGATAACTTACAAGCTGACAGCAATAAACTTGAGGACCGCCAAGGTACGCCAGTCGGGAGCGAAAGCGCTCAAGATATCGACCACGAAGCCGCCCCAGAGACACACCAGTAGGCAGCGGCGGCGGCCGCGGGTGTCCGACAGGTAGCCCCACAGGTAGGCTGTGCTTATGCCACCTGCAAATAATTAATAAATATTGGTAATATTGGCTGGACAATTCACTCAGCAACATTATAATGCTTATTACTTTTTTTAGAGGCTAGCCTTAAAAAAAGTAATAATCAATAAGATGTTCCTACTAATGTTTAGTCAAATCCTAAATGATCTGTCGGCAATAAGTTACGTACTCCGCCAGCTTAGTGCCTTACGAAGAAAGTCTGCAATCCTTGAGTGTTGCCAGTAATGGTACTGGGAATTTATTTGTAATGTACCCACGTACCTAATTCAAGTATCTTAGCTCTTAAGCCTTAGCTTCATTTAATGTAAAATGAAACGTACAAACATACTGTAAAAACCCCCCCTGCTAAAACTAGCCTAACCTACCTAACTGTTTACCTATATACTTACATACCTATTTGGCTTACTTAAACATGTATGTACAACAAATACCTAGAGTTATAAATACCAATGTAATGGACATATACTCTGGATCCAACTCCTTCTCTGTCTCTCCGGACTCTCCTTCTGTTGATTTGATGATTGGCTGTGAAGTGATCGTCTAGTAGAATTATAAGGACCCTTTTTGAAGTGAAACCGTTGAAACCCAGAATTCTTTTAGGCATTTTTGAAACATTTTGGCTTAGTAATTCCTACGGTCATATCTAGCTTACTTCCTATAACATTAACCTTGAGTTACCTATAAAATATAATGAGAAATAAGTTAATAATAATATAAGAATATCTTACTTTCACCTAATATCCTATTACTAATCCCTAATGAAATATATTACTATAACTCTTCCTGAAATCATAAATAAGATTAAAAGCACATTTCTGGAATCGAACCAGTAATTTGCAAATGATAAAGAAAGCTTATCATTCTGAAGTCAATAGAACTTTACCTAGATCCAATGAGTTACTCAGACTGGTTTCGAACCAGCAACTTACAAATGATAAAGGATGCTCATCAGTCAATAGAACATTACTTAGATTCATTGAGAGTTATATTAATGATCTAGATTGGAATCGAACCAGGATTGCAAGCTATATGATAACATAATTCAAAGATTATTACATTTTGATCAGTGACTGTGTAAGTTAGAGATTTAGGGTTCTACCAAATGGATATGATTGTAATGAAACTGTTCAAATAGAGTCCAGACATTTATTTCTATTTGTCTTCTATTAAATAATGAAATTAAATTACATAGAATTAAATCGTTTGGACAATGCATTTCGGTTGTTTTTAGGATTGAAGAGAAATGCATAGAACTTCAACCATGTTTTCCAATTAACAATTACATTAGATTTCACACAGCATCCAGATGGATCAGCACCCATGTGTTCTTCAGCAGATCTATACAAAATAACCCTGCCTAAGCCAACCCTCTCTGACTAACACAACTATGAACACTGGTTCATGGTTGTAGAAAACAACTAAACACTTACCTACTGCATCCGTAGTTCCTCAGACTTCCCATGAATACCACAACAATTGATAAAGATCAACCCTTTTCATCACGAAACTACTCCCAAACTTCCTAATCCAAAAAATGGCGTCTTTCAACCCCCAATTCACCGCACCCCCACCTGCAACCAGCGCCACCGACCAAGTCCCCATCCGCCATCTCTAAATTACTCGCAACCGCACCCTTTTTTCTACCGGATGGTGAAATGCCAACACACTTCCGGCTCATCTCTCTCTTTCTCCATTTGAACTCACTCTAAAACCAAATGTCTATTCTGACATTGACATTTATAACTAAATAAGTACGTAATTTGTACCTATTATTAAATGGAATAAAATAAATATCCATTATGGACTGTTACAATCGACCCCAATCTTTTACGTAGGACGTAGCCGAAGTAAAAGATTTCCTATGAATATAAACAAATATATATAACATAATAAATAATCATAAATAAATATTACTACCCAACAATCCCTTTAATACATACATCTATATATATAAAAGAAAGTCGTGTTAGTGCCTGAACTTATAACTCGAGAACGGCTGAACGGATTTGCCTGAAAGTTGGCAATGGGGTAGTTTAGAGCCAGGAGAAGGACATAGGGTACTTTTTACTTTTTTTTTTTTTTTCTTTTCAAATCTAATATAATGCGGGCGAAGCCGCGGGCGGTAAGCTAGTATAATATAAAAATACATAGAACTATACATAAACATACACATATAAAATACATCTATACCTATCCCCATGACTAATAAAAGATAAGGAAGATGAAAACCATCTTAATCTCCGTTAATAACTCCTATTTGGTGAACATCAACTCATTGCACAATTTACGTTGTGAGTTTAGACTAAATTTGAAATTTCAAACTACGATAAACTAAATTTACATTTAATTACATTCAATCATTAATGTTTAGTCGTTACAACCGATGAGATAATCAAATTTCGGTATATCAGTTTGTGGGACTGATATATATCCTAACGATAAAAAAGACCGTCCTCCATCTCACAGATTTCAGTCTATTTCCTGCATCTCTTATCAAGCATTGGTTGTGAACAGTAACATACAAAACACCAAAGATTGAATTTCCCAAAACCCCCAAGAAAACCCCCTATTTCAAATTTAGAATGTGTATGTTCAGTGTGCTTAGTCCAAGTTTTATGTGTAGTATAAAATTTATGAAGGTTGCTTCTGCATTCATTCTAGATCTCAGATTACAATTTAATCTGAAAGGATCTAATCTAACCTAACTCCAAAATGATTCTTCATAAATTTTATTGAAGTGTGTGTAAGGTTTGACATTCACCAAAAAGTCACAAATTCTAGAGTGTGCTAATTAATTTAGACCCTTCATTCAGTATTACATCAAATCACACATCAGCTCTTCCATCAATTTCAAACAACTAACTCAACCAGCACACCCGTAAATCTATAACAGAGCTTTTAACAGAAATACATATACTTATATATAATATTAGAACCGACAAAACCAACCAACTCAATTCGTACTGAAATAATAATATCATGTCTGCATCAAAATTTGGCTCGTATGACGAAATAAGTTAGAGTTTGTGAACCTCCTTTCAAAGCAGACATAATTTCCCTTATAAACAACATTATTCGCGAAGTTGAATTGGTTTTGTTGAATCTAAACCCTAAAAATAAGCATATGCAACTATTAAATTTAAGATGAAAAGAATAAGATAAAATATAAAATTATACACATCCAAAAATTACTGTAAAACTCGAATTAATTAGGCAATAATAAATGTTTATCAAGATTTAAGTCTGATATAAATTTTAACATTTTTGAATTTAATAGGTACTCATTAATTTTATTAGGTACGCGACCCCGCGATTTTACGACTCCAGCCCTTGAAGATCTTAGATTATTATAATAATTACCTACATATTTTTATTTCTTCAAACAAACCTTCCTAACACCCTGTATGCGAGATTTAATTTTTCTAAAGACAAACAAATTAAATACCTACGACCCCTAATACTAAAACGTCTAACTATGCCAACTCTAGAACCTTAAACTGATCATAATCACAAAATACCAACAAACCTGTAAAATGTGTCATGAAATATCTACAAAAACTTCACATTGATAGTTGACAACAAAACCCTAATAACCATTCGATTATTATCAAACTAAAAGAAATGGAAATATACAAAATGTCTTATCAATAAACAATTATTCACAAATTTATAACCGGCGACTATTGTATGTAAACCACCAAATACCAAAATTGTAAGTAAATCAATATTGTAATTCAAAAATAAAATGATTGATGTCAAATAAATATATAAATGCTGAATAAATCTAAAACATGAAACAATGATGTGAAAATAATTTCACCCAACCAATAAACAACGATGTTACCTATGAATTCTAAATGACTGACAACCAAAAATAATAATAAATTATACAGGTGACTTACTTCCAATCTACTCATCTAATAATTCCAACATTTATCTATTCAAAGCTTTAAAAAATTCCTATTTTGCAACAAGACAAAAACATTTATGTTACCTATGAATTCTAAATGACTGACAACCAAAAATAATAATAAATTATACAGGTGACTTACTTCCAATCTACTCATCTAATAATTCCAACATTTATCTATTCAAAGCTTTAAAAAAAATCCTATTTTGCAACAAGACAAATACATTTCCACAGCTATTGCACCAACTCTGTTGAAATAGATAAATAAGTACCTACAACCATAACAAAACTAATAATATTAAAATAATATAAGAAATTAATTTTCAGGATCAACTGGAAACCTTTAGAAAATAATTGTAAAGAAAACATCTAAATAAACATAAAATGAACACAAGAAAATAAAATACATACATAATAATAAAAATACCAGTCAAGTTATATTGAAACTTCACCTCAAATTCTACAGAAATACTAAATAAATTGCTGAAATAAATTTAACAAAAATGCTAAAAGACCAACACATTTTATTTTCCTGATTTATGAAAGAAGACTTTATCCGCCATTAACTTCCATCTCACCCGGTTCGACTACATTGTAAAATCAAGAAAAGTTACCTATTTAATTTAACAAAGAAGTAGGTACTTATAACTAATTATCCATAATAAACAAATTAAGTTTCAGTTGTACGGAGTGACTACACACAATGTAAAATGTATTCTAATTATCACTGTTATCTATTTTAATTATAATTGTTTTCGACCAAGACAAATCTTCAAAACTAAACCAAAACATAAAAACAATTCTGAACCAAAGGAAAATTTAAACTCAACAACGCCATCCTATGAAAACGTTATGAACTAATACGACAAC